>OY728143.1:638996232-648996232 GCA_963277665.1 Viscum album | reverse complement strand
AGTCTTCCATTATTTTTTCACAAAATTTTATTCGAAAATAAATGTATTCAAATGATTTCAAATATTAATTTATTTATTTTCTAATCTATTTTAAAAGAATCTGTTTTTCAAAAACGTTTAATTTTCAATAATGGTTTTAAAAGAATTTAAATGATACCTATAGATGTTTTCAAATGATATTTTTCAATGAAAATAGTTTTGAAATTGTTTTTAAATGAAAATATATATTTCTTGAAGATTTGTTTAAAATATATTTCCAAATTATATTCCATATAAGATGATACACACTGGTGTTACTCATTCCTTATTGGAGATATCACATAAGGGTTTAATTCATGTTCTTTCACCGAATGGTTTATGTTTTATGGAATGATATTTATGAAACTTGTTTCTATTTCATGTATTATATGTTTATGAAACCAGTATCTCTTTCATGGTTCATATTCTTATGAAACTGGATTCTTTTCATGGGTTATTCATTTATTGAATGATTACCAATCCTATCTTTTTTCATCATGATATGTTATGCTGAAATTTTTATGAATCCCATTTCATTTCATGGGTTATTATAATATTATTTATTATCTTATGGAACATGTATGTATATATTCATTATAATATGGGTGGGACCTATATCTTGCTCAAATATATTGGGTAAATATTTATATCTCATTAGATAAACATAAATAGAGCATGGAGTGAACTTGTTTTAGTAAAAGAATTTATCTGCTAAGATGGTCGTGTGAGTAAATCTTCACTGCTAAGATGGTTTTGAGAGTGAGAATTTAATATTAAGATTGTATTTGGATTGAACCATGAATACTAAAATGGTTTGGAGAGTAAACCAAATCGGCTATATAGAAAGGGCCACAACTGGGGATGATGGTGTTTATAGCACTATAGGTGAATCCCCCATGAATTTCCATGATAGGTTTTGGAAAATTATCCTTGAATTATAGGTAATTATTTTATATGATATTGTGTAAATTATAATTCAATTTCTAATTTCTTGGTTATGATTTCAGGGATTATTATCTTGATTCACTTTTGATTAATTTATTACAAACATTAAATATTTATGGCATGAATCTTAATTGTGATCTTTAAAATCTAGGTTACGATATTATATTGTCATGATCATGTTATCATACCAATACTCTCATGTTATTCCAATATATTCCCCATTTTTACCCAAACACAACATCTCAGATCACCCTTTTCTTGTATTTCCTTTAAATCAGTTAGAAACAAATGTTTTAACTTTGATAACAAATTTGTAAGATCATTAAGGGAGATGTTGAATATAATTCACTGATATAGATGTTCCATGTTTCCAAAAACACTAAACTATATGGTCCATAGAAATTTACTTTCATAATATCTACAATAGTAGTCTAAAATGACGTAACATTCAAGTATGTTAAGTGTGGGTCTCTATAATATAGGTATTACCATGAAGATAATGAAAATCATAATTATGTGTCCCATATTATGATAACACATTTTTCATATCAAAACTCATGAAATTAAATGGTTTTAATAAATATTTATTCATATCCTAACCTATAGAAAAAATATAGGTTTCATAATATTTTCATAATTTCATCATAAAATAACCAATGTAACAGAAGGAAGATTCAAAAAAAATAATCTCGGTACAACCCATGGAAGTGAAATTGGTTTTATCAACAATTTTTCATCATTAATCATCTAGTTAATAAATAATAATGGTATCATTGTTCAATATTCCTATAATTTATAATTTATATCAAAGTATGCCATCATATAGGGGGAATTATTTTTAATGATAAATCACTTTGAATATTTCTTGAGAAAATTTAATTTTCATTGAAAGTGAATTTAAATAAAGTCATAAATACTTATAGAAACATTTTCCATTAAAAATAAACTTTGAAACATATAAATTATGGTTTATAAAACCATTTAAAGAATATATTTATGTTAATATACTCTCTACTTTGATTTTTTTAAAACATTATTAAATTAAATTTCTTACTTTGATATCATTTATTTATAATTTTATAATTTCCAAAATACTAAGGAAACGATTTTGTTTTAAAATATATTTGACAATTTTTATTGTATTATTGATTTCTTTGAGTGTTCATGATAGCGATAAATATTGTTCATGTCATGCATGTTAAAAAAAATACTATTGTCACATTTTCTGTAAAATCCAACCAATAATTTTTTTTGTAAAATTATATGAATATTACTTTAATTTTTCTTAAAAAGACAAAAATGGGTAATTTTCTATTTAATAAATAATTTAAAAAATGTTCAAATGTTATGAAAATATTTAGAGAGAGTATGGTTTGGGAAAAAAAGGATTTTCGACTAAAAATAATATTTTTATAAAAACATTATTTTTGAAAATTAAGTATTTCAAGAGATCATAATTAAGGTTAAAAAATACACATTATCAGTAAATAAATATAAGAGAATAAAATTAATTACTTTCATGAGGGTTGGATCATAATATTTTATAATTAGAAACATAGGTTTAAATAATGCTGATAAACTACCATATTTTAGCATAAAATGTTTACAAATTTGTTAATATTGAAATGTATGCCACAAGAAGTTTTATTATTATGATAAATATAAAATATAATGAGGATAAATATATTCATGAAATTACATGACAATGGGGCTATATATAAACTACAAAGAATAAACAAGTGGTGACTTTTCATATGTCACTCAAAAACAAACGATATACTCGAAATCCCTTACTATTAGACTTCAGATCCTTCACTAAAATTAAAACCTTACATATAATAAATATATGTTTATCATACATATTTTAAAGAAAAATAATTTTATATTTAATATCATATATGATATACTTTTGAAATTTTATTACTAGTTTATTAATAATTCATTATTAAAATCACATTTCGGGTAACATTTACTTTGTTTTCTGTATATGTTTTGATTTTTTATTTTTAGTAAACATATTTCTCATAGTTACGTAATCTCAAAATTAATAATTATGAAATAATTATCGTATTTATAAATAAATTATACATTTATTACTAATCTTGAATGATGTATTTGAGAAATGAAGTACATTATGATGATAAAGAATGCTTTTCATATATATGCATGAGTAATGTTTTCATTTTTTCACTACCATCATGGAAATATGGTAAGTAATATATTATCCATAAATAATTATAGTAATATAATAATTAAAATATTTTTTATTTAAATATACTTATACATACCATCCATGTGATGTGGTGACGATAAGAGAGTCACATCATTTCGTGAAGGTTGTAGTCCACATATACATGTACAATGTTATCATCATTCAGTGAGGGAAAGGGTAATAAATATAATGATTTATTATTTTTTTTGAGTTATAAATATTTTATTAATATAATAAATATTTCATGTATATCACATATATTTATCCTTATTATCTTAATTGTAAAGAATTACTGAAAATGAATCACATCGCTTCACATGGTGGTAGTCCATTGTACCGAGGAGAGACGCTATCATATCCCCTATAGAATGATAAGTAAAAAAAGTATGCATTATATAAAGAATATAGTGGTATAATTATGCAATAAAAATAATATATAATTTATATGCATAATCATAACCAACCATGGGATGTGGTAATGTAAAAATTAATTACATCAGTTCGTGAGGCGGTAGTCCTCATTACACATGAACGATGATTTCATAATCCATTTAATGGAAGTGGAGATGAATATAGGTTATTAAATTAACATAAAAACATAATATTATATTTAATATACTTAGTTTATTATATCCTCTTGTTTTAATAATATGTTAATTAGGTGTATAATGCAATAAAATAAAAAATATTCATTATGGAACAATACTTATTATTCGGGTAACCTCTTTAGGATTGCACTGAAATCCTACTTAATTTATGGTGATTACCAAAAAAATGATTCTATTAACAGTGTTGGGGTTTATTTATGTGAATTGATTACGTCCCATATAAACCAAAATTGTTTTATGGTGTGAAGAAGGGAGGATAGGTGGTGGCCTTTTATAAGTGAGTTGAGTTGCGCAAATTTATGTTTTTTGAAAAGGAAAAGGTGTACCGACATTTTTATCCTTCCAAAAGTCCCAAAAAATAATATTAATAATACTAAGAAATTATATGCTATTATTAGTCCCATAAAAAGTATTTTACAAATTTTTATATTTTATTTTAATCCTTATCATTTTAGTTTATCCCATAGTGGACCCATTTTACCAAAATTTCAATAATTAATATTTACTGTTTTAACTATAAAGATTGGTAAAAAAAACTGGATGGTTATAAAATTTATATTATTATGATTAAAAAATAATTAATCCATTTTCCAAAATTATAATAATTTTACTGGAAGAAACTTATATAAAATTAACGCTACAAACACGGTGAGAAAATGAATTTTGAAAGAGAAAATGTTCAATAGTTTTCCAATTTGTTATATTCAATTTCTATGTGAAATTTATTCCAATGACATTAATTAGATTAATGGATATATAATTTAAATAATTTTACATTGAACAGAGTTTAAGATATAATTTTTCATTATAAATAATTTAAATGAAAAGGTATTTGTCTATAAAAATTTAGGATTTATCACTATTCATCAAACAAACTAAAATATTCATAAAATTTTAAAAATAACAAAAAAATTATTTTTACAATATGATTTAAAAAATTACCATTATTATTACAAATATGTTTTCTAGAAATGGTAAAAATTAAATAAAAACAAAAAAAAAGACCCGATAAAAAAGTGGTTTTTTGAGAAGTTCATTATTTCAACAGAATATGATTTTATGTTATATCTAGGTATAATAATAATAATTGTGTGAATATAAATAATTTTTTTGATATATAATATATTTTTATTTATTTTTATAAAATTCACACAATAGGGATTATTTTAATTTATTAAAATAGAGAAAAATTATTCATTTTAAAACAGTTTCTAGAAAACACCACTTTTTAAAACCAAAAATAAACTCATACTAAAATTAATTATAAAGAATAATACAGGGAAATTATGTTTATTACATATAAATAAATAATAATTATGTAAACCAATACTAAAATTCAATATAAATACGATTAAAAACCACTTTTTACCAGTATGCTCGTTATAAAACAAAATTTTGAAACATAAAAAAACTTATTCTAAAACCTAAATCTAATATCTGAAATTGGAATGTAAAAACTATATTAGTGTTAATTATTGATATTTTTTAGAGAAGTTTCATTTTTTGATGAAAATTAAAAAATACTATATTTTAATTGAAACTTAATTTTTCTTATAATTTATTTATACAGTTAAATTATATTTCAAATTGTTTTTAACATATAATTAGTTAAATTATAAATCATTAAATACCATTTAGGTTATTTTAATCTATTTCACATTAATGTTTGATATAAAAAAAATTCAATCTTCTGATCATTATCACTTCAAAAATTTCTTTACCGTTGCATATGTGGGACTAATTTTAAATCAATTTTTTTAATTATGTGGATTGAATCAGGTAAAATGGATTCCATATTTGTAATAATAAGGTCCTAATTATGTAGTGTGGAAATTTTGATATTTATATATAAATAATAGATAGTTGTAAAAAATATTTTATCTGGTATAGGTAAAAAAATGAACGATACTAAAGTTAAAAATGTAAAGGCTTAAAATATCTGAAAAATAATAAATTTTATGGTTTTATGAGGTATTTATTTGATCTAAATAGACTATAAATAATTAATTTGATGAAAAATTCATGGAAACACATGAATCCTTAATTTGGTTGGAAGTAAATTTAAAATAATCATTATTTAAGACAATTAAACCCACCTCTACATAAGTATAAATACCACCCTCACCACCCCATTTCAACTCCCATGTCATGAATATTCTAAAATATTGTCGAATACTTATCTTCATCTCTCTACCCAAGTAAGATTTCTTATTCCCTCACAAACATTCAAAATCCATGGTATGTAAGGGGTCCTACAAGGAAGTGATACTCAATGGGTAATTTTCACAAAAAAATTCTCTTAATTTTATTTATTTTTGAACATTATCCACACTAACTTCATCAACTATGGCATTATAACCCCATAATAATGTACACAATAGAGTTTTATGTTTCAAATAAAATTTAATATATCCTTACTTCTTATTACCACATCTTATACAATGAAATAAATTGATTTTCCATGATATGGTGATTAACTGTCTCCGTGAATAATGATTTTTTTCATTTTCCCTTACCTCCTTCATGGATGGACATAAAATTATTATTCTGGTGATATAATATATTTTTATGTAGATTATATACTATTTAATGTTCTGGAACTAATATATAATCATAAAAGTAATCAATACGAAGGTAGATCACAGTGTTTGGAAAACCTTCGAAATACACATAATGTTTATCAGTAACATTTTATCAAATGAGTCATCAAAATGTTAAGAAAAAAAATGATATATGGGACTATTTATACTTCTATAAGATCATTAATAGCGTTTCATTCGACTTATAGTGTTTTATTTCCATTTGGAAATATATTTTATAATTTTACACAAATGAATCGATCAAGAAACTCTGAAATGAATACACCTGAAGCAACGATAATAATGATATATTATTAATGAATGAGTGGTATAATGTCATAAAATTGTCATATAAGGTATTATAATTAATAATATCATTCATTAATGATGTTATATAATTATTTAATCCATTACATAGGAGGTTAAAAAACACATTACTAAAGTGAATCATGGGGTAGGTGGATTCTTTACCCAATTTCTATTCCTTGGGTTAAAAATCAACTTATATGTTTATATTGTACTAATATATTGTGAGAAATTACATTTTAATACATTATATATTATTTCCTCTTTTTTTATGTGGATTTAATTTGAATAAAAATAATCTATTTATTTTTTAACTCCTGCTTCAATGGTCTGATATTTTTAGAGGGATTAATTTTTTAAAATTCTCTCTTAACGTTCCTTCTTCAAAATTCATGTTTTTGTTATTGCATGAAATAAATTTTCATTTTTTATGTCCGTTTAATTTTATGAATCTTCATTTATAAATTTTAATGTTTATCTTAAAAGAATATATTTTTTAATGGTGTTTTAAACATAAGTGATTCTGAAAGTGAAATGTTGTATTTTTTTCAATATTATTCAATGATATCATTCAATGTATTTTTATCAATGTCAACATAATTTTTTGAATACAAAACTTCATTGAATGTTATCTATTAGGATTCGATCTCCCATACTTTATTAAATTATTATTTATTAGTTTACTAGGGATGTACTACTTTGATACCATTAATCATATTATTCAGGTTTGTTTGTAATTATGTTTACCTAATGAAGGATTTTAAATTTTTTTATTCTATTTTCAATAAAAATTTATATTTTTGTTATTTTTCACCACATTAATATGAGTAATTTAGTAGACCTAGCATGTGGAAGGTTGGGTCCAATATAGCCCCATGATGCATCGGTAGGTCTCTTGAAAAAATCTAGTTTGGGTATTGGCTTATGTTTTACCTGTCTATGTATAATGTCTTACCAGATGCCTTGTCTATGAGTTTTAGATGTCTAACATTATGCATTCCCTAAATATGAGATTATTAATTTATTTCCACATTATTATTCACTTATTTTAAAATCCATGGTTATATTTCCTTGTTCATGTGACTATTTATCTGACATTATATGATTATCATTTACTACATCCAAATTATTTTCAAGTTATTGATTAAATGGCTGGCATTTTAGTTATTTACGTTCCGGTAATTCTTATTTATTATTTATTATTTCATATGATAAACATAACCCTTACTGACCATTTGATATCAACTCATTATTATGTTTCATTTATCCCAATAATTTTCAGAAATTTGTTTTGAATCATATGCAGGGATAAGCATTGAGAATAATGGAGTCCTCGGAGGGTTCCCTATGTTGGATTTTAAATTTTATATTTAATGTATGATTAAGGTATAAATCTAGTTTTAAAAAACTACTAAACTATTTGGTCCTTATATATATTATTCCTTATATATTTTATAAATGGAATAATATAAGCACAAACTCCAGGCTACTAGGATTTGGTTCATTACAAGTTCAACCCATCCAAAATTAAAATTTTATAGAGAAGGTCACTAAATATATCAAAAATAAACATAAAATTTATACCCAAATTATCATGGAATAGATATTTATTGTCACATACCAAATATGTGAATACCATAGTCTTATATTCTGATTAATCCTGTAAATAAATATGATAACCATAAAACCTCAATGAAAACATGAATTCTTTTTCATTTCATAAATAAAACCATATATTATCGAAAATATTCTATAGATACAATAATTTTTAAAACTCAATCAACGATAAAATAAATTTACTTGTTAGTAAATCCTTTATTAGTTTCAAGGTAAAAATACTAATGAATTTACTTTATCCAAATAAATCATCTCATTATACAAATAATTTTTTTAGAAAACCTTAGGAATATATTTTTGGTTGTTTTCCCATAACCATTTATTTTACATAAAATATCACCTACTAATTAAATAACTTTTTTGTACAAAATCACAATTCATCATCTTCATGAATATAATTAATATGAATCATATACTAAAAAATTATTATATATTTCCTAACTATTGAATTTCAAAACAGAAATACTTCAATGACCCCAATTTATTCTCAAACCATGAACTTGGATTTGTCATCTTATTCCATAACACATAATTAAATTTATATGTCAATTATAGTCTCTTCATCATTATAAATATAACCATTACTCATAAAACCTTTCAAACTCTTTTTATGAACATTTTCCTTTGGACATCAATTTTTATAACACCCATAATTCCAACATTTAAAATATTAGATAATCAATGATACCATATGGAGACTATTATTATCATCTATTGTGTTAACCAAATATTCTATTTTTCTTTTTGCATTTAATTTCTTTTTTCATCTGTTATACACCAAAAAAAGTTTCTCATCCCTCAAAGACATACATGTGATTTCTTCTTTCCAAATTCTCAGCATATTGGAAACTGAATATTCTTTCCTCCTTAGTCTCCACTTCTTGAACTCTCAACAAAATATATATTTCTCTTATTTTTTGAGTTAGAGATTTAGTTATGATAAACTTGGTTAATTATGTTAGATGATAACATATTGGGAAATTTGATAATATCCTTCATTCCAGTCAATGTCATAATTATCTTCTCCTCATAAAATTGTCCCTCACATTCAAGGTTAATCCAATTCAATCAGGTTCACTCTATTTACTAAATCCAAAATTCATAGAGTGAACAATGATAATCATAATGGAAAATAACATAGTCTAAATAAATATTTTATATATGGTATAAATCAAGAAACTATGTTTTAATCTCTTACACCTTCGGTTTTACATAAGACATCAATCACGAATATATATTTGAATCCATCATGATTGTTTATAAGGAGTTTGTGAATTCCAAAATTATTTCCTCCAAAATAGTGAAGCTAGGATTGCATCAAGGCTGGTTTTGAGGATCTAGGTAATAATATAGTCTAACTCAATGTTCCATTTTTAGAGTTATTATCCATAGGTACCTTAATGGTAGAGCCTTATCCACCTGTAGTATCCAAATAGGAATGTAATTACTTGGAATCCAATGGATTTATCCTCTACCCATATTCCAGTAATGTTTTCTATACTTTATCATTAAGGAAATCCCCGGAAAAATCCATTGATATATCTATAGGTATCTCACTAATGTTTTCTCAATCAAGTTTCCAAAGGATTACTAAACATTGGAAATGATACGAACTACAATGACTCATGATTACCCTATATGGATATTACATATTATAATATAAATATTCATTGCTTTACAAAAAACATAGGCCTAAGGAACTTAATAGTATAATGTCTTGTGAAATGAGAAACCCAATAATCTTAATTCAATAAGGATCTTAAATATCTCCCATATAGAACATACCATTTAGTATTCCTATAAAAAAACTATTCTTTGTATCATGGGGAATGGAAATTCTAGAAATGGTGAGCTTATATGATCAATATGGGTATGTAAGGGAGATATATAAGTACCACATTATCCTAAAAGTTTGATAACATGATAATAATATTTGAAAACCTTACCCTAAAAATCAAATATCATTATCTTGAGTCCTATCCTAAAAAATGGTTGTTCCTAAGACATGAATCATAAGAGAATCAATTAATATGATCAATGGGTTAATATCATTATCATATGAAATATAATTATGGAATACACATAATCATTGAAAATAATTCCCATATTACACAAGGATCACTTCCAAGACCATCATAGTGGGATTTTTTCAATCCCTAAACTATCATAGTAGTCATGGTTCACACTTAAGATCATCATATAGGATAATTAACATTCCTAAAAATGGGTCAAAAACTATTTAAATCCAATATATATTATAATAAATAAATCATTACCCACTATATTGGGTGGAGATATAGGTCCCACATGTTAGATAATGAAAATAAAATATATGTATGCCACAAGATAATAAAAAATAACCATATCATAACACATGGAATGAAATAGGTTTTAATATCAATTCATAATATCATAACCTCTAGAAAATTCACACTTTAAATAAACCAATAATCATTTCATCATTCCATAACCCACTGAAAAAATAAGAGTTCATCATAATCCTTTTATCATGGTACATCATGTTGAAGGGAAACATGATTTATAAAAACCTTTTCTTCACAAATGATTCAATTAAATTATAAGAATGTTATCCTTGGTTCATCTCCTCAAATAATAATAAGTTACATCAATTGTAGTAAAATTATATATAGATTTACCTATTATGATAAATCACTTGGAATTTTTCATGAAGAAAATTAATTTTTATTGAAAATTAAATTTTAAAACTAGAATTTAATAAAATATTTTGCAAATAAATTTCTCTAAAATTATTGATTATAAATTATAAATTACTCATCAAATAATCATTTATAAATTTTCTTGTGAAAAATATCCTCTCCACTTTTAGAAGACATCTTTAAAAATCTTCAAAATACATTTTTGATTTCAAATAATTTATTTAAAATATAAAATATCCCGAATATTATGGATAATATTTTGATTAAAAATATCTTTTGAAAACATGACATGGATTATTGGAATATTTGAGTGGTTAATAATGTAAGAAATATTGTTCATGGTGTGCATGTTATAAGCAAATATTCTTTTCACAATTTCAGTAATAAAAGGACATTGTTATAAAACAACATGAAGATTCCTTTCTAAATTGTTTTAAAAAATTAAAAAATTGTAAAAACATATTTCAAAAGTTAATTTTAATTATGTTAAAATTAATTTTGAAAACATTTTTAGAAAATAATTTTTTTAAAAAAATGTTTTTTGGCTGAAAATGTGATTTTTTCTAAAAATAATTTTTTGAACACTCGAGTACATGAACATAAGAATATGAAGGGAAATATTTCTTAACATGAATTAAATAGATTAAAGATAAAAGTCATTATTTTATTTATATATGGATAGTATTATTTGAAAATAAAAAATATAACCATACACAATATCAGTAAATAATGAGATTGTAACATAAAATCCATACCACTTTATAAACATTGAAACATAATCCCTTTGAAATTATTTCACTAAAATAAACATAAAATATAATTATTATGAAAATATTTATGATATTACATATCTAAATGGATTTGTGTACACTAGAAACAAGAAAAGAGTATTGAATTTGTATAAATATTTGATAAATAAATGAGATACTAGAAATATATTACCTAACGCCTTGACTTCATTTAAACACATTAAAACTCCTTTATAATAAATATATGTCTAAATTAAATATATTATAGAACTATAATTTTATATAACATGCCATAAATGATTTATTTTTGATATTCTATTACCCTTTTTTAAATATGTTTTTTTTGTTAAAATCACATTTTGACTAATAACTACATTGTTTTTCCTACACATTTTAATTTGTTAGTTCAGTCCTATTATATTGATCACAAATCCATCATATAAAGAATAATAATAGTAAAATAATTATTAAATTTATTAATCAATTATACTTTTGAGTCCATCCATGAAATATGGTCTTGATAATTGAATTACCTTAGGATCATACAGATGGCACTGCATTCGTACGCATGAGTAACATTACCATTTTCAACAATCATTATGGAAAAAGATGTTTAATATTTGTTTAATTCCATAATGATTATAATATCATAATTAATATATTATTTCCTTAAATATTCCTATACATATCATCCACATGTTGTAGTGTTCAAAAGAGAGCCACATTGTTTCATGAAGGCAACAGTTCACACGCACATGAATGATGTTATCATCTTTCAGTGAGTGAAAACATAACGATAAACATATATATTATCATTTAAAAAATATAAATATGAAATTATTATCATTATTATTCCTTTTATATAAAATATATTTATTTTAATTATCATCCATGTAAGGAATTTTTGAAACAAAATCACATCGCTTCGTGAGGCGGTAGTCCGCTGTACAGAAGAGCGCTGTTATTGTATACAATATGGAATAGAAGGTAAAATTTTATATATGATATTATTATTCTATAGGTATAATTATGTTATAAATATTATTTATATATATACTTTATATCAATCATCATTCCCAATAGTGAGGGTTGATAAGGGATAAAAAATGAAATCACGTCTCGAGGCGGTAGTCCGACACACACACGAACAATGATTTCGTATCCCTTTTTTTTGGAAGGGGTGATGGTTTTAGTTCATGAAAAAAAAATAAAAATTACTCTATAAATGGAGGATACCTAAAATTTTATATCATAATGTTTTAATAATAATTAAAATAGGTTTTGGAAGAAATACAGTAAAAAACACTCGTTGAACAACATTACCTCTTCTTCGGGTGACCATTTTGGTTTTCACAAAAATCCATCCAAGGTGGGATTTATTAATAAAATAAATAATATATGAAGATATAGTGGTATTTTATAATTTTATTGGAAGGTATTGGCTGTATAAAAATGGTTTTAATGTGTGAAGAAGATATGAAAGTTGGTGGAATTTTATAAATGAGGTGAGTGACACACATGTACTTTTTTGAAAAAGAAAATATGTACACACATTTTACTCATGAAAAATGTCTAAAAAAATAAATTATTAGAGATTTTTAAACATTATATGTTTGATATCGGACCATAAAAATATATTTTAGATAATATTTTAGGTTATTTTAACCCTTATCATTTCAGTTTATCCAAGAGAAAAACAACTATTAACTTGACCATGGTAATTAATATTTATTGTTTTCACTATTTATTTTTGTCCAAAATTATGATGAAATAATTAGAAAATTTAAATTATGTAGATTTTAAATATGTAATTAATTTTTTAAAATTAAATTCATATAATTGGAAAAAATAATTATAAATTATTCCTGCAAATGAATATAAAAAGTAGTTTTTAAAAGAAAAAATGTTGAAATGTTTTAAAAGTTTTAATATCCAATTTCAATGTGAATATTATTAAAATGAAAATAATTTAATTAATATATATAAAATTTATATAAATTTATTTTAACTCCAATTTCAAATATAATTTAACTTTATAAATAATTTAATTGAAAAAGCAGTTTTCAATTTAAATAAGTATTTTTCAATATTCATCTAAAAAATTAATCTTTTAAGAAAATTTTAAAAACACCACCCCAATATAATTTTACCAATATTATTTCAAAAATTATTTCTATTCTTCTAATTAAATATTCTAAAAAATTTACAAAATTAAAATAAATAACCCTACTGACATTATGAAAATGTGGGGTTCCCATTAGTATATTTTTTCTAGGAGAAGATGATTTTTTATTAACAGTTTGTCTAATAATAATAATCATTGTGTTAATATAAATAAAAATTTAATAATATATAATATATACATATCATTTAAAAAATTTATTCAGTATTTTTTAATTTAATTAATTAAAATGGAAAAACATTATGCATTGTAAAATAATTTTTTGAAAAACCCCTTTTTAAATGAAAAAAAGTTATACTCAATTTAAATACAAAGAGGATTGAAAAGTTACTATTTAATTAATTATAAACAAATAATACTAATTTTACCTTAAAAAATAATGTGTAATTGAAATTACGTATTTTATTAAAAATAAATGGTAGTATTACAATAATTGATATTTTTTCAATATTCTCAAATATTTCAATATTTTCAGAAAAAAACCACCATTAATTAATTTTCATTTGATGATTTCAAAAAATAGTCAATTTGATCAATTAATTTTTATGAAATATCTATAAATTAATTACAGTAAATTGTCATTAAAATAAATTAAAATCATTTTAGAAGAGACATATTTTTTATTAAAATAATTAATTTAATAAAAAATGATTGATTATTTACTAAGAATTTATAAATAACATTACATTAATTTTGATATTTATATTTATATTTCACATATTTTTTACAAAATTAATACCCACCTCTTTAATGGCTATGTTATAATGATCACATTTAAAATAATATTATTTCACTCTTCATTGAACCTCTGTATAGTGTGTCACAAACCAAATCTAATAAACTCATTATTTCATATAATGCAAGATAAAAGATTTTTTTCGTGTGATAAAAGAAAAAAGCAATTACATATTAATTTTTTTTGAAAATATTAAATTCATTTGAAGAAAAATAATCCCAAAATATTGAGGTTTAGAGTTATCAACCTATTCAGATAATTTATGTATGAATTATATATTCACTTATGAATGGCTGCAAGATGACATAAATTCTACCAAAAAATACTCTACATCACCTATAATGTCCCCATAATTACTCCCTAACCCTAAAACAATTAAAAAAATTAATATACGTGGGTTTAATTCCTTATTAAGTTAATCCTCATTTCAAATGAGATTCAGGATCTTATATCTCCCCCTATAGTAGCTCATCCTCAAGGTATTTGGTTACATACTAACCTGAGAAATAATTCATCCTAATAATCTCACACTCCAATTTTTCATACAATGAGATGATACATATTATATCCACCTCATTCCCAACATCTTGAACTACCCTGGTTACTCACTGAACAGGATAATTCTACTTGTGCAACTCCCCACCATAGGAATCACCTACTCTGCCACTTCCTAACCCATTTCGTATAATCCCAATGGTTCCACTAAAACCACATACCATACTTGAAATTCCAAAATATCACATACCATCAATCCAAAATCTCATTAGATACACCTTTTACATGTATGTCACATATGACACCAATAATTTACTACATCACAATCGATGATTGAAATTAGTTTAACACACCTGATTCCTAAAGGATCTCACATCATATCTAATACCATTAAAGTCCCTTGATTCCAGAAATACCATATCATTTATGGACTATTTAAGATTCTCACATATTACCCATCCCATGATTAATCCACCACCCTTATGTTCATCACATGTACTTGTTTTTGGGATGCCCAAAACAAAAAAGAATGATACCACACTCGTTGTATACCTATAATCATCATCAGATCCCCAGAATACTATAAACAAATCATCTCAACTAAATGTAGCTATAATAAAGCCTCACTACCCAATGCTTGTCCACCATGTGAAGATACACATATGACTGACCACTTCCCATATTTTCTAATCTCTCTATCCCTTCTAGTTGTAGTGGCATACCAAATACCAGCTCTTGGTAACTATCCTGATTCAACAACATATCCCGACATTTTCCCGATCCCTAACATCCAGCTATCCAAAATATATTTTATAAAAACCCATAAAAATGAACCACATATCCAGGCTCCCAGAACTCCTTTAGAGGTTACTCACAACAAGTCTAAACTTGTCATGGGTTCCCACACTAGAAACACATCATCGATGATCCAATTCTTTATCTGCCACCCAAGTATCTGATCTGACTTTCCTACCAAGTTGCACCGCATCCCCACATTTGACCACCCAGGTCACTAATAACCCTCTCACGTTACTTAATCATCCATCATGGTATGGTCCTATATATCATTTTTAACTCATCCATCAATTTCTAGTTCACTGCCTCTATGAACGTGGTAAATATGAATATGTTCACGTGTTCTCAAACAGAATTCCAAAAACCATCCACATTATTTATCACCATGGTAGTTTCATCTCTTTTTAGTGTGGGTAAAAAACAAGAAAAATTCATGAACATCCAATCATATTCCACTACCATGATATCTTCCCACTATAATAATATATACTTGAAATCACAATATACTCTCAAGGTTCCAGGGATTAAGTGCTCAAATAAAAATCCTCCAAAATACATCCACAGTATCCCCCTCATACCTATAATCATGTACCTATATTTTCTACAAGATATTCATTGGTTCTATATGAATACAAGTGGATAACTTCACCCTCCACCATAGGGATTCCTCAATCTAATTGAGAATAATCTACACTAACACTATCCACAATTCTCCCACATATTATCCTCCCTCACACTAAAATAAATGGTGGTGTAGTGACTAAAACTCCTATGTAAAATGTTTCATAGACTGCTGAACTCTCTGAGATCCCTGGTTAATGCATTCAACAACCCTTACCATGATCTCCCTGAGATTCTCATCTATCCATGGAAAAATCTCTACTACTCACTTCCACTATCCTATGTTCTTCAAATCCACCACCTATGACTCATACTAAACTCTTCACTTAGGGTCCTCATCATGGTTACAGACTAGAGACACTAAATCCATGTCCCTCTAATGCCCCCCCAGAGGCCATCGGTGAGGTAACACACTAAAAAATGACCATGATAAAAAATTGTAATATCAATCTATATATCAGAAATGGGGAAAGAGATAATAGGTTATTCATATCAACACCCTTACACATTCCTATCACACCCATATCAAATATCATCCGGCCCCATATTTCCATTTGTACCCGTATTAGATTCAGATACCACATATGTCATACACATATAAGATCACATACCAATCACACTAGGAACCATATTCCTGGTACACATGAGTATAATTCCACCAATTGGATCTGATGGAAAATTGTTTTTATCCTATTTTGACACATTAAATAGAATAACCTTCTATCCTTTACTCCATGCTCTAGGAAATATCCACAAGAACACACCTATGTAATGTGTTCCTATGTGCCTATAATGACGAATGAACTCTATCATCTTTCATCTCAAGAAATTATTCAAAACAATAAATAGTATGAAATTTAAATTCATTTTAATTAAATAATACTACTATAACTAATAAAACTAGATCAAATATCATTTAATTTCTAGTTACATGGAATTCAGTTCATGGAGGTGGTTGTCAGATACATAACACAATTTTTATCCCATGTTTCAACACCTTCCTTGTCTCCAGTCTACCATACCCCAAATAGAAATCTATTTTTCAAAAACCCACCTTTCATACAAAATTGGATCCTAGGAAACACCGTTACTGATTTTAAATAAAAAATGGTTTGATACCACTTTCTAAAATTTTGACCATTGAGCCATATAATTGGTGCTCTATAACAGAGAGGCAAAAATCCGGAGGCATTCCTCCGCATACACCAAAGGTTTATGACATGAAGAAAGGGTCTATTTGGTGGTAGTGTGAATACTACCCCATTATTAGATAATAATAATACTGGTAAAAATAATAAAACTATGGAATAAATCAATAAAAACTAATTTAAGGAACATTAAAAAATGAAAAAATGAGTCAAATTAACTCATACTATATGTAATAGATAATATCCACAAGTAAAAATTTTCATATATTATAATGAAAGATCTCCCATGGGCCGATAATATAATTACATAACTAAATACTAAAAAATAAATCCATATTGTCATAAAGGAGAGACCTGGAATCTATTCCCTAAACAATTATATACATCCCATGCACCCTTAGAAATTCCCTTCTCACTATAGTTTAGACCATGAGCTTGATCCCTTCCCTTCACTCAATTCCATAAAGACTGCACACATCAGTTGGGTCCTATGTAGGGTGTGAGTATAAACTGAATTAGCCACCACCAATGTGTGTATAACATATATCAATAAATATACTAGTGTATGGAATGCACAAATAAACATAAATAAGTCCAAATCAAAGAACCCACATCACTTTTGCTCACCATCCATAGGGGGGATTTTACCTTCTTTGACCAATGCTAGAGTTGAATGATATATTCACTATCTATCATATATATAGAATAATCGTTCACCCATCCAATTCCACACCACACAACATGTTCCGAACATGAACATGTTGAGTGTCTCCCTACCATTATCATATTGGTTTATTTTATATAATAAATTCAACCTATCATTCATTGTTTTCTAATTTTTTTTTGAGTTTTATATTTTGTATATCTCAATATGTTTTATATAAGAGTTGTTAATGATCAGAATCATATGGAATTTTTTATATTGGAAATATATATTTTTTTCATTTCATATGTTTATGAATAAATACAATTATTTTTTTCTAATGGTTCAAAAATTCAATAAAGTTGTCACTTGCAGTTCAAGTGACATTACAGTTTTTAGATGAAATCCACCTATATATTTTTCCAATATTTAAATATATAGTGAACAGATTTTTGTAATACATATGCCAATGGATTTTTAAGAGATTTATATAAAAAACATTACTTTATGTGGAAGTTTGGAAAAAAAATTTTGGTACTCTAAAAAGTCACCAAATTTGTGATGCAGTTTTACAACTCTATGGTCTATTGATTTGGAAAGCAACTACGTTTGTTTCACCGCATGTTATAATGGTATAAAAATTGTTCAAAACCTAAAGAAATGGAATGAAAAAAGGTTCTTATTGATTTAACTAGTTTACATCAGTGTTAAAAATCTCTTTTTTATGGTCTATAAATTATTTGATGTTCCGAAACACTATTTTCCCAACTCCAGTTTTTCTAGATAATATGGATTATATTTTTTAATGATATCATGATATTTGGATATCATATTGATTTGATTAATAATTCATTATAAATATATAATAATTTAATAAAAATAATTATTTTATAAAAAAATGAATAATCTTCTTTTAAAGTGATCTAAAAATCTTTTAATTCTCTAAATATAAGATTTTAATTTTATTAAAGGTTTAGTTTAACACTAAATTAAGAATAATGAAACCCCTGTTTTGATAAAAAACATATTTTTTATATACCCTATATTTCTAGGAAACCCATCTTTTGAGAAAAATAAATTATTGTTTATTAGACATAAATTTTTGAACAACCACACATTGTCAATCCTACTATTCATACAACATAATGTTCTATAAATGATACTTTTGTCATGATTTATAATTTCATGAACCAAATATTGATAAACAAAACATTATTGAACCCTTCATTCCAATGAGGACACACCCTAATTTTCTATTTCTTCCTTGTTTTATTTTATAGGAAAATTTATGCTCATCCAATTTTGTGTCTCATTACAAGATGAAATGTTACATCCAAAGGGATTAAATTCACAATATACTTTGGTGTCTAAAATATAGATATTTGACCTAATGTTTTCTGAGATTTTATAGGGTTTATTAGAAATGGATGTTTTATGTTTTTATGTAGAGGAAATCTATGTACCATAATATCTAATATTGAAATAATATGTTAATAATGCCTTATATATAATCCACTAAATCTCTAGAACCTAAACTGAAACTGAGTTGGATATCTGTAGACATGAAATACTATTTCTACCACTAGAATCTTAAAAAATTCTAAAATGAAATAAATCATATTCTTCACATGTGTGGGATATTATGTGATGAAAATTGTTCTTTTTTTATGAAATTAATAGAAATATGTAATATAAGTTTTTTACATAAATGGAAGTCTTATTAAATAATAAATAGAGGTTTTCCATGGTATTCTGCATGAACATCACAAAAAAACCATAAGATGATGATGCTAAAATATTATTTTCTGTACACCTACATACAATATTCTAAACTAAATGTTGAATAAAAAAGGTGTTCTGCTAACATTTCAGCATGTATTATCACAACAGAACAATATTTTTTTATGTTGTAGGAGCTCGTTCACGCTAATGAATACCATTATCGTGCTGTAGGAGTTATCCGGATGAATATTTTCACCATATAAATCAGTGTCTATAACTTTATTTTGTTTCTACATGGTGAAAAATTACATCTGATGAATGTTTAATGGATGAAATATTTCAAAGGTGAATAATAAATAAAATAGATAATGGATTTTTTGGAGGTTACAATACTCCTTTTAATATGTTTTTGGTATTTCAATCATCTGCATTTTTCACTGCAATTATTTTAGTGATTTACCGGTGAGATAAATTCTAATAAATATATAGGATTATAATACATGATACTGTAATGATTTTGGTCAAATATTTAGAGAGAAGAATGTTCAGTTTATTCTAATATAATTTTCCCATTAATGTTAGAGGATAAACATTTATTCAAATTCATAGGTTTGTTTTTATTTTAATTTTTTGTTACTAATTTTAAAGAACTATTTTGACTATATTTGTAACACCCCAAGATTTCATAGTGTGTTATTTCTTCAAAATAATTCAATAACTTGCACTACACGCAACACCGAGTTAAAGCGCACCATGACTTACCAAACAAGCCGTTCAAAAGTGGTTATGAATAATATTAACTAAATTTTAAACTTTATATAATCCTTATAATTTTAGAATCCCTATTATTTGTTTATTAGACATAATGTAAGAATAAATTCCTTTTTTCAGATAAAAGAAGTATTTTTCAAAAATGCACTTGTACCATCTTTAATAGTGAACCCTTTTAAATCCAATATTTTAAACTTTTATATATTAAATTTGACTAAATAAATTTATTCTTTAGAATGGGGACATAAAACAATTTTACAATGTAACACCCCAAGATTCCACGGTACGCTTCTCTTTGAATAATATATTAGCGTGTGTTGTACGCAACTTCGAGTTCTAACACACACTACAACCAATAAAACTAGCCGTAATGGATATTAATAACTACTTTTTAAAATTTTATAAATTTTATCTCTCAAAATGGACTTCATTTTTGGATTCGGATTATCGAATTTAGCCTAAAGTGAAATTTTGGTACTTTTCGGATAACTTTAATATTGTGATGAATAGTGAAAATTACTAAATTTTAATTAAGAACAACTTTTTTAATCAACATAATTAATAGTGAGAAATTATTAATTTGAGTGGTTTTAAAGTACAATTAGAATATATTTTTATGATTTTATCCAATGTTGTTCATTATAATTAATTTCACTTTGAAATTGGACATAAACAATTGTCAATATTTTGATATATATTGTTTCTTAAAAACACGCTATTTGTTGTGACAGCAGGAATTAATTATAAAATTAATTAGTGCAAATTATATGTTTGGAATTTTGTAAAATAGACATAATTTTTGAATTCAGAATATCAATTATAGCTTAGGGTGAAATTTTGGCATTATTCTGAAAAACTTCAATTTTTGATTAATAGTGAAACTACTAAGAGGTAGTTAAAAAACTGATTTTTTCATAAAACATAATTTTACCGCTTCTGTGATTGGAATTTCTAAAATCCGAGAGACACAGTTAATATGAAGGAGTAAAATGTGGTTCAATGAGATGAAAATAATTTTTGGTGAATAGTAACTTTTTACTTTTATTTACCACGGTTAAAAGTAAATAGGGTAATTAAGGGTAAAAATGATATTAATATTACCCTACCACATGTCCTAATTCTATTGAACAAGTTTATCTCGACCAAAAACATCCTTAGGAATAAAATATTTTCATTTAGGTCCACTTGGATTAGATTAGGACATTTATTATTATTTAATTCAAAGAAGAGTTAAAAGAGTTAAAATCAATGTTTATTTACTAAAACATTTTTAATATAATGTTATATATAAGATAAATTCGATTTTAAATATTCATTTGAAATATAGAATGTTTTCCTACATAATGATATTTTATTTATAATTTTTAGAAATAAAAAAGTTAATTTATTTATGACATAATTATGATGCAATAATTACCTAATTAATGAAAAATTGGAATAATTGATATTATAAATTCCACAAATAAATGTAATTTGAGACTTTTTATAAATACCAATAATTTTATAGGATAATATGACATGTTAGGATTTATTTAGTTAACTTTTTTTTAATTAATCATTCTTTTATGAGTTTTACAAAAATCAATTATTGAATAGTGTCAAAATTGACATAAAAGAGTTTTTAAAACAAATATTATATTATTAATTGATATTAAATTCCTAAAAATCTAAGGTTCGGCCAAGAGACTTATATCATGATAGGTGTATCATTAATGGACCACTTGGGGGTCTCTTGGATGTATATTGTATGTTTATTAACCATATAATACAAAAATACAAAGATACATTGTAAAAGTGAAACTAATTAACGAAGAGTTAATACTTAAAGATAAGGTTAATATAATGAACCAAACCTATCTAAATTCTATTGGTTGAGTGGTTGTCGACCCATCCCAACCATAAACTTTAAATAATCCACTTTTGATCCATTAGAAACTGAATATGAATTTATTATAAAATAATATTTCTAGCTTTTCCAAAGGTTCCCCCCACCCCTCTTATAAAAGGGCACTCTCCCTTCTCATTAACTCACACCTTCAAAGCCTTTTGGTTCGGCCAAAATTTTCCCAAATACTCTCTCAACTTCCCTCACTTCATCCTAGAGGCATCCCTTTAGTCAGAAAGGCACCTTATGGAGCCCTTTTCATCAAATCGAAAGTAAGAACCCGAAGAAGAGGAGGTTAAACGTACCCTTGACTAAAGGAAAATTGCAAGGTAAGGGGTTTTCATCTCACTCCTTATTCCCATGAGATTCATGCCATATTGACACTATTAACTTTTATGTGGTGTATGTACTGCCCATTATTATATTCTTTTTGTAATACACTTTAATTTATGTGTATTTACATATTCATTGTATGATACCTCTTTCATGGGTTGTATGTTTCGTAAGTTACCAACCTGGTAAGGGTTAATTTCACAATCTCTTTATTATCCGAGGTTGTTTTTACCTAAGTATCTACTGGGACATATTTATTATCCATGTACACGTTTTATGAAAGAGTTTTTAAAGGGATTATTTTAAGGTACTTTTAACTAAAACATCATTTCAAATGTTTTAAATATTTATTCTTATAAATATTTATCATTAATGTCCATGTATTCAAAATGGTTTTTATAGATTTATTTATATGGACATGAATGTATTTTTTTTTTAAATTTTAATTCCTTTCAAAATTTTCAAAGTGTTATGGGACAATTTGATTCAAAAATTTCTTTAAATGACTTCTTTTCAAAATTGTGTGACTTTTAAATGTTTTCATGAAAAAGGGGTATTTCTCTCAAAGAATTTTACAAATCAATCTCTTCTATGTCAAAATCATTTAATAGATTTTAAACATTTTTTTAAGTTGATTTATCATGATACAAATCTTCCATATTGTGTTGAAGTTTTTGTTATATATTTTACTATGGATTTGTTATTTTTATACTATTCATGGTTTATGGGTAAAGTATTGACATTTCTCATGCTAGTTTTAATACAAATTTTTATGTTATATTTCATCCTCTACTTAAGATGAATGTGTTGGACTAGTATGTTCCGGTTTGGGGACCATTAAAAGTAAGCCCTCTGGGTTGGCGTCTGATTATTAGAGGCACTCCGGGTTGGTGTCCGGTTATTAGAGGCACTCAGGGTTGGTGTCCGGTTATTAGAGGCACTCCGGGTTGGTGTCTGATTATTAGAGGCACTCAGGGTTGGTGTCCGGTTATTAGATGAACTCCAGGTTGGGTTCCGGTTATAGTTATCCCCCAGTCCTTGGCATGAGGCCTTGATAATGAAATTAAAGTTCAGCATTATGTATTCCATAATTATGAAATTGGATAGTTATATTTCATGTGATTATTCGATAAGTAGAATATCCATGTGAATAAGTAAATGGCATTATTTCATTTTATTTCTGCCATATTATGTTGATGTTCAAGTTTAAAAGGATTTTGTTTTAGTCTTATACATTTCCATAAATGTTTATGCTTATTTTTGAAAGTGTCCATTGTATTTCTTACCCTTACTGAGCATTTTAGCTGACCCCTTTCTATGTTTTATTTTTTCCATGATTCCAAGAAGTGTAATGTGATTGATATGAAGGGTTAAGACAAGGTAATAATGGCATTCATAAAGGATTATTTATGTTGTTTTGTATGTTATGAAGTGTAATTTAACATTCATGTATGTAATCTATTTTCCAAGACTGCTAAACTGATCGGTTCTTCGGGACATGGTTCCTTGTAATCATGCCAATGCATTAAAATAATGCACCGACTCTGGGTCACTGGGGTCGGGGCGTTACAGTTCGTATCAGAGGAAGATTAGAAATAGCCTTGGAAACAAGATTTAGATAAACTCTGATTAGAGAACATATCCCTAAGATATAATTTTAGAATTAGTATAGAAGAACTTCCTAGAATTTTGTTATGGTAGAGATTTTGTGAGTTTTCTGAGAAATACATCCCTGTCTGGATACGAGCAGGTAGAGGCGGCTCTGGCACAGATATACCTAGGGGTAAAACCCGAAAACACCACTTTGAGCTAGACTCAAATGGGAACTGGTGCACGACAACAGGCTTTGCTGCACTCTTGGTTATGACACTCCCGGGGGATTGCTTAGGATAATTCTCATTTTCTTTACAAACCATTATTAAGGGCTCATGAGTATATACTTACTCAAAGAAAACATTTTTTTATGATTATGGATTATATCCATAAACTGTTCAATATGCATTAGGTATTTTAGAAGTTTGCAATTATTCATTGCAATTCCTAAACTGACCTAGTTTATTCTATTGTATAGAAATGGCACTCAGTAGAAGGAATGTGAACTCCAGTAATACGTATGATCCAAATAGTAAGAAGGATCATATCTTTTATGGTCCTGAGCCAGAATTTAGAAGGGAAATAGTCTCACACATATTATCATCATATGAAGAAATAGTATCTTGTGTAAATAAGATAACTAAAGAGTTTACTGAGTCCTATGGCTTTGAAGGGAAGTAAGAGAAGAAAAGGATAGAATAGAGAAATATGGATAATGGGAAGAGGGAAAAGAATAATTTCCCCATATGTGATAACTGTGGGAAGAAACACCCAGGAACTTTCCTGAAAGGAACGGGAGTTTGTTATATATGTGGAGAAAAAGGACACCAAGTACGTGACTACAAGTGTAAGAAAAAGGTTTTAAATGTACAATGCTTCATTTGCAAGGAGTTTGGACACTATGCGAACCTATGTCCTAGTCATCAGACTATGCCGCAAATGATGCTGTTGGATAATAATCAAGTTATGATACTACCACAGATGAAGAGAATGATTAGAGTTCTTATGTTGATTATGTCATTTGAGGGTTGTATCAACAATGTAGTTGTTATAATAATTATGGAGTATATAAGGATTGTACTGCAGTACTATTTCATTATAGACTTGAGATTGTGTGGAACAAAGAAAAGTGACTCAATATCAGGATAAATTTCTGGAAAATATATGGTTGATAGATTGATAAACCATAATATAGTTCTCATACCGAGGTAGTGATTTTAGAATAATACATGATTGTTTTGGATAAATTATATTGGATATTCTTGACGACCTTGAAACTGATTAATGATTTGTATATTCCATTATTATTGGAGTTTACAACATTTTTGGATTGAAGGAGTATATCCATTATTATTTAAGGAATAAGGGGTCATGAATGTAATCAATAAGGTTTTATGGTAATTCAGGATGTTGTAATGTTTCAAAAGAATACACGATGAAGGTGTTCACATGTTATTATGCAGAAAAAAGGATCTTCATTTCTGGACTAAAGAATTTTGGATAGTTCTTGTTTGGATTATTTTTGGATTTCCATAAAAGGACAACATGGAGGTTGGGTGGAAACCTGTGACGTCCGGCAAGGCCGCGAGACTTGAACCCACAACCGAAGGGCGACAAGGGTGTATCACCTACCACTGGCCCACGTAATGTTCGGGATTAAACAATGTAGTTTTTTAAGATCTGGTAGATGAATTATAAATTCGTTTTTTTGACCCCTATACGAATAAGATAAATTGAATATATTTTTTACGTTCTATTATCTTTTAGAGTGAAAGATGAGTTTGTGGTAGAAATTAGTTAAAGGATGGAAATGTACTTGTCAAGAATATAATTTTCTTCTTCTCTTATTCTATGATGAAAATAATTCTTATACTTTTCTTAGGGAATCCTAAAACCAAAAATGTGTTATCCTAATACCCTATGTTTTGTTGAACCGATGGTATTTCAAATCATCATAGATTGATAAATTTACAGACCTCAATTTTACACTTGTTTGTGATTGATGACCTCAATCACTACCTATAAATATTTACGTTTTTCCTCCAATTATATGTCTCTAATTTCCACCTATGTTCTCCTAACCAAGATCATAATTTGGTGGTGACCCTTTCATTTCTCTTTTCCTCATATTAAGACTAAATTTTAGTAACCCAATTTCCGATGTGGGTTTTCCCACAAAGATATTTTCTATTTTCAACATTTTATATTCGAATAACAATTTCAAATTGTGAGGATACAATTTATTGAAGGAGGGGAGAATGTAACACCCTAAGATTTCAAAGTGTGTTATTTCTTCAAAATAATTCAATAACTTGCACTACACGCAACACCGAGTTAAAGCGCACCATGACTTACCAAACAAGCCGTTCAAAAGAAGTTATGAATAGTATTAACTAAATTTTAAACTTTATATAATCTTTATAATTTTAGAATCCATATTATGAGTTTCTCAGACATAATTTAAGACCAAAATCCTTTTTTTTTCAGATAAAAGAAGTATTTTTCAAAAATGAACTTTTACCAACTTTAATAGTGAACCCTTTTAAATCCAATATTTTAAACTTTTATATATTCAATTTTACTAAATAAATTTATTTTTTAGAATGGGGACATAAATTTTTTTTACAATGTAACACCCCAAGATTCCACAGTACTCTTCTCTTTGAATAATATAGCAGTGTGTGTTGTACGCAACTTCGAGTTATAACACACACTACAACCAATCAAACTAGCAGTAATGAATATTAATACCTACTTTTAATAATTTTATAAATTTTATCTCTCAAAATGGACTTCATTTTTGGATTCAGAGTATCGAATTTAGCCTAAGATGAAATTTTGGTACTTTTCGGATAACTTTAATATTGTGATGAATAGTGAAAATTACTAAATTTTAATTAAAAACAAAATTTTTAATCGAAATAATTAATATTGAGAAATTATTAATTTTAGTGGTTTTAAAGTATAATTATAATATATTTTTACCATTTTATCCAATTGTTTTCATTATAATTAATTTCACTTTGAAATTGGACATAAACAATTGTCAATCTTTTGATATATATTGTTTCTTAAAAACATGCTATTTGTTGTGACAGCGGGAATTAATTATAAATTTAATTAATGAAAATTATATGTTTGGAATTTTTTAAAATAGAAATCATTTTTGAATTCATAATATCAATTATAGCTTAGGGTGAAATTTTGGCATTGTTCTGAAAAACTTCAATTTTTGATGAATAGTGAAACTACGAAGTGGTAGTTAAAAAACTGAATTTTTCATAAAACATAATTTTACCTCTTCTGTGATTGGAATTTTGAAAATCCTAGAGACATGGTTAATATCAAGGAGTAAAATGTGGTTCAATGATATGAAAATAATTTTTGGTGAATAGTAACTTTTTACTTTTATTTAACACGGTTAAAAGTAAATAGGGTAATTAAGGGCAAAAATGAAATTAATATTATCCTAAAACATGTCCTAATTCTATTTGACAAGTTTATCTCGACCAAAAACCACCTTAGGAATAAAATATTATCATTTAGGTCCACTTGGATAAGATTAGGACATTTATTATTATTTAATTCAAAGAAGAGTTAAAAGAGTTAAAATCAATGTTTATTTACTAAAACATTTTTAATATAGGGTTATACATAAGATAAATTCAATTGTAAATATTTATTAGAAAACTAGAAAGTTTCCTACATAATTATATTTTATTTATAATTTTTATACATTAAAAAATATAATTTATTTATGACACAATGATGATGCAATAATTACCTAATTAATAAAAAATTGGAATAATTGATATTATAAATACACAAATAAATGTAATTTGAGACATTTATAAATACCAATAATTTTCTAGGATAATATGACATGTTAGGATTGATTTAATTAACTTTTTTCTAAGTAATCATTCTGTTATAATTTTTACAAAAATCAATTATTGAATAGTGTCAAAATTGATATAAAAGAGTTTTTAAAACAAATATTATATTAGTAATTGATATTAAATTCATAAAAATATAAGGATCAGTCAAGAGACTTATATCATGATAGTTTTATCATTAATGGACCACTTTGGGGTCTCTTGTATGTATATAGTAAGTTTATTAACCATATAATATAAAAATACAAAGAGACATTGTAAAAGTGAAACTAATTAACTAAGAGTTAATACTTAAAGATAAAGTTAATATAATGACCCAAACCTTTCTAAATTCAATTGGTTGAGTGGTTTTTCAACCATCACCACCTTAAAATTTAAATAATCCACTTTGGAGCCATTAGAAACCTAATATTAGTTTATTATAAAATAATATTTCTAGCTTTTCCAAAGGTGCCCCTCACCCCTCTTATAAAAGGGCACTCTCCCTTCTCATTAACTCACACATTCAAAGCCATTTTGTTCGGCCAAAATCTGCCCAAATATTCTCTCAACTTCCCTAAATTCATCCTACAGGCCTTCCTTTAGTCATAAATCCAACTTATGGAGCC
This sequence comes from Viscum album, assembly GCA_963277665.1. Taxonomy (NCBI): domain Eukaryota; kingdom Viridiplantae; phylum Streptophyta; class Magnoliopsida; order Santalales; family Viscaceae; genus Viscum; species Viscum album. The sequence continues at coordinate 648,967,092 of OY728143.1, read as the reverse complement.
CTTTTGATCAAATCAAAAGGAAGAACCCAAAGAAGAGGAGGTTAAACGTGCCGTCAACTAAATGAAAGTGCAAGGTAAGGGGTTTTCATCTCACTCCTTATTCCCATGAGATTAATGCCATATTTCCACTATTACCTTTTGTGTGGTGTATGTACTACCCATAATTATATTCTTTTTGTAATACACTTTAATTTATGTGTATTTACATATTCATTTTATGATACATCTTTCATGGGTTGTACGTTTCGTAAGTTACCAAACTAGTAAGGGTTAATTTCACAATCTCTTTATTATCCGAGGTTGTTTTACATAAGTATATACTGGGAAATATTTATTATTCATGTACATGTTTTATGAAATAGTTTTCAAAGGGATTTTTAAGGTACTTTTTACAAAAACATCAGTTCAAATGTTTTAAATATTTATTCTTCTAAATCTTTATCATTAATGTCCATGTCTTCAAAATGGTTTTTAAGGATTTATTTATATGGACATGAATGTTTTTTTTAAAATGTTAATTCCTTTGAAAAGTTTCAAAGTGGTATGGGAAACGTTTTTTAAAAAATGTCATTAAATGACTTCTTTTTTAAATAGTGTGACTTTTAAATGTTTTCTTGAAAAAGGGGTATTTCTCTCAAAGAGTTTTACAAATCAATCTCTTCTATGTCAAAATCCTTTAATGGATTTTAAACTTGTTTTGAAGATTATTTATCATGTTACAAATCTTCCATATTGTGTTGAAGGTTTTGTGATATATTTGACTGTGGATGTGTTATTTTTATACTATTCATCGTTTATGGGTAAAGTATTGACATTTCTCGTGCTAGTTTTAATACAAATTTTTATTTTATATTTCATCCTCTTCTTAAGATGAATGTGTTGGACTAGTATGTTCCGGGTTGGGGACCGGTAAAAGTAAGCCCTCCGGGTTGTTGTTCGGTTATTAGAGGCACTCCGAGTTGGATTCAGGTTATTAGAGGCACTCCAGGATGGTGTCCGGTTATTTGAGGCACTCTGGGGTGGTGTCCGGTTATTAGAGGTACTCCAGGTTGGTGTCCGGTTATTAGATGCACTTTGGGTTGGGTTTCGATTATAGTTAGCCCCTAGGCCTTGGCACGAGGCCTTGATAAAGAAATTAAAGTTCAGCATTATGCATTCCATAATTATGAAGGTGGATAGTGATATTGCACGTGATTATTCGATTAGTAGAATATCCATGTGAATAAGTAAATGGAATTATTTCAGTTTATTTCTGCCATATTATGCTGAAGTTCAAGTTTAAAAGGATTTTGTTTTAGTCTTATACATTGCCTTAAATGTTTATGCTTATTTTTGAAAGTTTCTGTTGTATTTCTTACCCATACTGAGCATTTGAGCTCACCCCTTTCTATGTTTTATTTTTCCTAGGATTCCAAGAAGTGTAATGTGATTGATATTCAGGGTTAAGAAAAGGGAATAATGGAATTAATAAAGGATTATTTAGGTTTTTTTGTATGTTATGAAGTGTAATTTAACATTCATGTATATAATCTATTTTCCAAGACTACTAAACTGATCGGTTCTTCGGGACTTGGTTCCTTGTAATCATGCCAATGTATTAAAATAATGCATTGACTCTGGGTCACTGGGGTGGGGACGTTACAATATTTAAAGAGGATTGGTGGGATATAAATGGGGGTTTTAAACCATTTAACTGACATATTATTATGGGGATTTTATATATTTATTTATTAAACATATTTTGAATTCATTTATTATAGATGTTTCTAGAGAAAAAATACAACGACACTATGCTATTCATGGGATATATATGTACTCCAATGACTCAATTTGTTTTGAGTATCTAATAAAAGTGGGGTGGTAAAAAATTTGGATAATTTTTATCTATATATATATATATCTACCTGTATGGAAAATAATAATACACAATGAAAGACCGAGATGTGAAAACTTTATAACAAATAATCTGCTGAAATATTTTCATTATTCAGATTGTTTTTTAAAGAAGAGATAAATATTCATTATACCACATTATTCAATAATAGTGTAAATAATAAGGATTCTTGAGAAAAATGGTCGAATATATTTTTTATTTTTAAATAAAAATAATCATGTTCAACATTGATGATTATGTCACTGCTTCTATACATTATTCTAGATTAAATACATCTGTCATTTGCTACCATAACTGGGCGATAAATATTTTTTCCCAATAAACTAAATCACTATTGATTTATTTTAGTATAAATTTCTTAGACTTATTCATGGTGGATTATAAGATTCTTGGACTAAGATGTGGATATTTTAGTTCCCTATAAATGAATCAGAAGGCCCTAAAAATCATTGTAAAGTATAAATTTCCTACACTCAGCCGTAAAGTTATCCAGATAAGGGGACATACAAATGGAAATAAGAAATCTCATGGAGTATGGAATTCTTAGAGTCAACATGGGGATTTCATTGCACTAAACCACACTACATCATTGTTTTTTCCATTACTTATTTCCTCTTCTAAGCATTATTTATGAGAGAGAGAAATTATACATTTATTTCAAGATGGAAATTTTGATTTGGTTAAAAACATTTCAATGAAAAATTCACCTCCTACTATTTCTTCATCATCTCCATTCCGACAAAACAAGTGGTATCAAAGTTTTCAATATATTGGATATATTTTCCATTATAGAAATATTTTTATACTTGATAATAACACGTAGTATCATAGGAAGTGATCATGGGGATATTTCCATGTTTGGAAATCTATAAAAATTATTTTGTTTATATTTAATACCATGATATTAATATCAAAGGAATGTTGAAGATTTATATTGGATATAGAAATCCCTAGTTAATGATTCAGATCAATAAAAATCTAATTGGACGATCGTAGAGAAGGTATGTCCCTGATCTGTAATAATTATTTTAAGGTTTATAAATATGGAGGATGGAATGCTATATTGAATATCGTTTTGAAGAATCTTGGTTTCAATGTTTTCATTAAAATTATCAGAACTTATTAAAACCATAAAGAATTATAAAACTGTGGTAATTTTAAGGAATATGAACATGATGTTAATTCAAAATTGAAGAATGTGATTATATATAGTCTTAGACCTATGAATTTAATCTTGTTCTCTATGTGCCACTTCCTATAAAATGTGGTAGACCATTAATATTTCCTATGAAAAAACCAAAAAAAATAATGTTTTCAATGAGGTTTTTACCTTGTAAAATCCAATTTTATAATCAAATTAAGTGTTAAAGGAATTTATTAAGATAATTAAAGTTGATATTAAAGAAAAATTGAAGATATAGATCCATTATAATGGAAAATGATGCACTCAAATTTTATATGGAGGAATTATTTGATTTTAGACATTACTGTTCAATTAGTATGTCCACTACAATCTTGGAAGATGATATTGAAATACGAATGGTAAATCTATGTATTATAGCTCATGCTAATGGGGTAGAATAATCTTACTCTAAAAATTATTATTCTGAAAATTTATCAAATGAAAAACATGATAAATATTATCTTATGCTTCAAAAAAATAGAATCCTCAAAGAAGAATCAAATAAAACATATAAAAACTTATGATGATAATTCTCATTATAATGAATTTTCTTCATAAAAAATACATATATTATATAAACTTATTCCAAATTTCTTATAATCAGTATGAAACTAAAAGTAATAAATTATTGGATGAAGTTAATAATTTAAATCAAGCTTTTATATGTTTTTTAATTGTATGAATTATTTGAATCAAATTCTTGTTAAAAAATTTAATAAAAGAAAAACATGGTATCCATAGTAATTGAGAAAACACAATAATATATATGAATTATTCTATTCCAGGTTCAAAAAGAAAAATCATGTCGATTGTTATAACTATTAAAACACAAAATGTATTTTATTCCAATTTAATATTGTATTCAAATGAGAAAACCATTTCATTGAGGGTTTTAAAAACATTTTAATTTTTAATATTTTATTCCTTAATATTTAATTATCCCTTTAATTAAAAAATTAATCTTTTATCACTCTATTATTATATGAATTATATTATGTATTTAAAAAACAATGACCATTAAAAACACATAATATTTTAATTAAACTATTATCTTTCTTGTAAGGACGTGTTTAAATATTTATTATTATGGCATGAATTAATTTTTTTAATACATATTATTAATTTAACTTTAAATCATTTTTATTCACTTAATTATATTTTATATTTTTTCATGGATCTGGGATTATATGTTTTTACATTTTTAAATGAAGAATGAATTTATGGGGAGTTTATATTACTTCATCTATTCATAATATATCATGCATATTATTCTCAAGAACTCATATTTATGATATTTTGATAAATGTGGAAGAATTTTTTTTCTAATTTTAAATAATTGTTTTTTCTTATACATAAATTTTGAATTCATATTCTTTATACAAAGGGTGAATATATTGTATTATTTAATATAATGAAGATATCATCTCTTTTATCCTTACAAAAGGGGGAAACTTTTGGTATAGAGATAGTATTTTCTAATTATAAAAAATGGGGATAATTTTGAGTGGATCCATTAGATTTTCCTCTTAGTTTAGTTTTGATTATTACTTCAATTAATAAATATATATTTTTTTAAAAACATTTTAAGTGATTCATATTTATTATGTAACAGTATTTATTTTATATATGAATTAATATTGATCCGAATTATAAATCTATTATTCCATTAGATGGATAAAAATATTCAATTTATTTAATTTTTTTATATCATAATTCAATTAAGTTGTTTTGTGGGAGAAAAGGTCACCAAATTTGTCACAAGCAGTTAAAGTGACATTGTAGTTTTCAGATTATATTCACCTCATAATTTTGATTATATCTCAATATAATATGAAAATATTTTAATGAGACTTATCCCCTTGAATATATAATGGATTTAACAAAAAATAAATCATTTATGTGGAAGTATGGGATGGTTTTTTGGTACTATAAAAAATAATTAAATTTGCTAAGTAGTTTTGAAACTCCATCTTATACATAGTTGGAGAGATATAGTATTTTATATATGTAATGTTATATAAATAAAATAATTTCTAAAAAACTGGATAAATGTAAATAAAATATGTTTAACATGATTCCATTAGTTTAGATGAATGACTAAAAAGGTCTTTTGAATAGTCAATAAATCATCTAATGTTATGGAACAATTTTTTCCCAACTGCAGTTTTTCAAGATCATACGAGTTCAATTTTTCAATGATTGTATGAGATGTGATTATCATATTTATTCAATTATGAAAACTTTATAAGGATATTATCATTTACTAAAAAATATTCTATGAAAAATCTCGAATCTTCTATTAAAGGGAACAATAAAATTGTTGATGTCTCTAAATATAAGATGTTTAGTTTTTCTAATGATTTATTCAAACCCTACTTTCAGAAACTTGAAAACGTAATTTTTAAAAAAAAATTATGGTTCATATGACCAACATTAAAAACAAAACCAAACATTTGAGAAAATCAATGTATTGTTTATCAACCCTGCATTTGTGAAAACCATACTTTTTCAACCCTACATTTGATAAAAATGAATAGTTCTTAAATCATTTTTTATAATGAACCCTACTTTCATGAACCGTACTTTGATAAACCCTACTTTCTTGAAACCAACATTAAACTAAGAATATACCCTAATTTTATGTCACTTCCATGTGTTAATTTTTTTTGAAAAACCTAAAGATATCTAGTTATACACCTATTTACAAGATGAAATGTAATATCCAAATAGATTAAATTAACTACATACTTATAGAACTAAAAAATGGATGCATGACATGTAGTGTGATAGTATTTTAGAGTGTTATTAGTAAAAGGTAATGCATGCTTTGCAGCATAGGAACTATATGTACCACTAGGCTAATTCTAAAATAATATGGGAAGTATTCTATACAAGTTATCCACTATATATCATAATACTAAACTAAAAAAGATGTGGATACCTTCAAACATGAACTAATATTACTACCATTTATAGAATGAAGAGATATAAAATGGTGGAAATAAACTCCATCCCATGTGTAAAAGATTATATGCTAATATATTGAACGGTATTTTCATTCAATGAATAGATATATAGAAGATAAGTTCACTCCTTTTCTAGAAGTTGTGTTTCATGATAAACAAAAGCTCTCCATGGTTTGCTGTATAAACACCACACAAAACCACATCATGAAGAGTTTAAAATATTATATGTTGTACACCTGTATACTAGATTCTAATCAACATGTCGAATACAAGATGTGTTGAGATATACTTTTCCAGGTGTTATCACATGATAACAGAACATGGGAATGTAACTAGAGGTCGATTAAGATAAAGAATAACGTTTTCACGCTGTATTAGTTATCCTATAGAATATTGTTGCTCCATAAATTTGTGTCTCTAACTTGAGATGGTTTCTACACGGTGAAACTCATACATATGGAAAAACAATATATGGAATAATTATTTAAAAGGTGAAATATAAAGAAACCAGAGAATGGGGTTTGAGTTTGTTATGATAAAAAAATTTATATGATTCTTGGTATTTCAATATGCTAAATTCATACCTAAAATTCATTCATGATTTATCTATGGGATCAATTATAATAAATCAAATGGTTTTTTCAAAGGAATTTCAAATATTTTTGTGAAATATCTATAGTGAAAATTGGATAGTTTTTTGTAACTCCATTTTACCAATAAATTTGGACGATATAAGGTTATTCACATTCAAATATTTTAATTTTCCTTCGGATGAAGCTGATAGTTTCTTGGAAATTCTTTGTTTATATTTAAAACACATGAGCCTCAACCCAGTTGGTGAGGTATCCTTACGGGTATCCAAAAAACCCAGGTTCAAATCCATGTAGAGGCATAATTACGGTAATGTAGCAGTATTTTAGTAGGCACTATAGTGGTACTATAGATGGACTGTACACTATGTGGTACTGTAGCATAACTATACACTGTATATGTACTGTAGTAGAACTGTACACTTTGTAGAAACTGTAGCAGGAACTGTAGAAGTTACTATAGCATCTACTGTTCAGTACTGTAGCAGATAGAACTATTCACCTTGAGCCACTAGTTTAGGCTTAGCGTCCTTAAGGATTTCGGGCCACCCAGGCCTTCGGGTCGGTAGGGCTTTTGGGACACCATTAAGTCCTTCAGGCCACCTCAAGGCCTTTGGTCCACATGCAGTTTCCCGAGAACCATTACCAAAAAGAAGCAGCCAGAGAAAAGGATTTAGAGTATGTGCACTCACCAAGAGGAGATCCAAATGGATTTGTCAGAATGAGAGTATGGATATGGCATCGGGACCAGCCTGTGCTTGCACAGGAAGCCTAACCAGATGACTATGCGAACGTGGAGTGCTACTATCATGATGTAGATGCTGGGGAGGGGTAGTTCCTTGTAGATAGTTGGGCTGAATTCACTAAGACCTTATGGTCATGTAATATCCTAATCCTACGATCCATGTAATCTCTGAGCCTATGGGTCTTGTAAGGGTTCTCCCTTATCCCGTGAAAGGGGGGTTATCCAAAATCAATAAAAATGGAGTTCTTCGGTCCATTTAGGATTTTACTATATTTATAGAGTTTTGAATGGATTTAAATGGGGGTTTTAAATCATTAAAAAATACTATTATTTTGGATATTTTATTAGAATATTTATTAAACTTATATTGAATTCTTTTTTGTTGATTTATTCTATATGAAAAAGAAAATAGTGATATTTTTTTGGTTATTTATGAAAGATATTAACTCAGTTTTTTTAGTATCCATAATATCATGAGTTCTACAAGTATAATGTATTTATTATATATATATATATGTAAGGAAACTAAAAATAAACGTAGAAGAGGGGAGATATGAAAAATCTAACAAAAATAAAATACTGAAATAATATCATTCTTTTACTCATCATTTTGAAGAAGATATAAATATTCTTGGTACATCCTTATTCTCACACATTTTAATGAATATAGAAGCCTAATGAAAATTTTCTAACATGTTTTCTATTGTTTGTAGAAGAATAATCCTATTAAACATTGATTATTATTTTTCTGCTGTTGTACATTAGTGAATATCAAATAAATCTATAAGTTGCTACTGAAACTATGAGCTAAATCAGTTTTGTCAATCAAACCAATTTATATTGATTTATTGGAGTATCGATAGGTAGTAATTATCCAATGTGTAGTTTCATATTCTTTAAAAACTCTACAGATATTTTAGTTCTCTATAAAATAACTAGGATTCCCTTTAAAATTAGTGTAATGTATAAACTATGTGTACTCGACTATAGACCTCTCTAGATAAGAGGACCCACTAAGGAAAATCACCATGCTTAAGGATTTTAGCAGTGATGGAGTGAAATAGGGAAGTTTTATTATGTAAACTAATATACATCACTATATTTTTTTCCTTTATATATTTCTACATCTTGATAGTCTTTAAGAGTGAAATAAAATGATCACTTTATTATAGGAGGGACATTTTTATTTGGTCATGTTCTTAGATTGACATAATTCCCCCCCCTCTAGTGTCTTCTTCATATGTATTCTGAAAATACATACCACACATGGAATATTTCATTACCTGCCTTCATGTATATGAAAACCTATTAGGTAAATCTGACCTCCAATCAACACATTAAAAAACATAGCACATGTCAATTAGATTTACACTTATCAAATCACTATCATCTTACCAGCCTGATGTCCCATGGTTGGATGATATTCATCCTTCCATAATCCAAACCCATCATCCCAATCATAAAAGTGAGACAAAAATCCTTTTCGTTGGTCTCCCACACAATCGTAGTGGCCTTCTACAATGATAACCTCCGCCAAAATGTAATTCACCACAATCCTATAATAATATATATCTCCAAAGGCCTCCAACCATATCAGGTGGTAAAAACCACATCACTAGGTCCTTTTAAGGTGTAGATACGACCCCAATGTTGATATCATCCAACGAAAGTGCACAATAATAAAGAAAAACTTTATCCACACCTTTAAATAGTGTATTTTTCAACCACACTCAGTGTTCAACATCACCCAATGTCTCAAAGGCCCGGCCCCATGCATTACCATGAATCCAATATATTCATATGCTGACTTTAATAAAAACACATTACTAGAAACATCCTATCGAACAAACCGAATAACCCATTCAAAAAAATAAATTCCATACAAGCCCAAAATTTACACAATCACACATGGTAAAAAACTTCAACAAATCTAATTAATAATTGAAAATAAACATAGTATAGAACTAGTCAGTCCTGGACTAGCCCACACCCTCAAATTTACCATGAATCACATAAGGAATGAATTTTTATGATAATGTTCGGGACTAAATTCCATATACCCACAATTTTCTACTCATCAATGAATAGCCTTTTATATCGCTTCAAAAAAAATCAAAAAACAATATATAATGCCTAAAAATATTGTGTGTTTCTATAAACACCATAATAAATTAAGAGAGATTGAAATAAATCAAATAATATGGAAGAATTTTTTTAGCCTTGTTTAAAGAACTAGTGTTTCCATGTATGTTTTTTAATTATATGGAATTATTATGAGTCTGAGAAAATTGAAAGCGCATGATTCGGAGGCCCAGTTTGCCCAGAATTATTTTTTGAATTTTTTTTCAGTAGGTTCAGTAAATGCATTAGCAGAGTTATAAAACATTTGAACTGGTGCTTGAATTAAAAAAATAACGGCACCATTGAATCCACATCGTAGGGATTCACTTAAGGGAGACATTACTTTGACCATAGTAGGTATTGAGAAAATGTTATGTTTTTTTACTTTTTATAAGAAATAATATAAGATAATATAATTATTTTATTTTCATTCTTATCCTCCAACAGACAATAGTGGTGTGGGGCCAACGATGTGTCACGCTGTTAAATTGCATGACCCTTAAATTTAAGTATAAAGATCATTGGGGAAATTATGAAGCTTATTAATTAATGCGCCACCATTAATTCCCAATGTCGTTACTTACAATACAACTCTAATATTTATATGGAGCTTGGGGAGGGGTATCAGCACTGCTTCTCCAAGTAACGAAGTGCTGACCATGTCCCAAGATCCCAAACCCTTGGAGGAAAGAGATGGTTATTGCGAGTGGGGACGACCGACACCAAAACCATGAACTGGAGATTGAAAACCGAGCAACATTGTTGGAGGCTAGTAGTGAGAGATAGAAAACACCAACATGATTCCACAAACTCATGAACACCATCATTCATGTGGTAGGGTTTTGATCCTTGTTTTCAATTCAAGTGAATTTATTGAACCCCTTTATCCTCTCTATTTTTTTTACAAGATAACGAAGAGGGAACGGGCCTAAAAAACCTAGCCCGAACCCTCCACTACATTTCTACCCTTGACCCTCCATGAAATACCATCGGCGAGGTGACACCGACCGACTATAAAGGAGGTGGTGCGCTGACACACACCGCAATAGGTGGTCACGGCACATGGCCGTGGTGGTCATCGGAGTGGATGGCACTGGCGGGCCGTGGAGGAGGAGCAGTGCACCATCGCGTGCCACTGATGAGAAAGGGATCGCAGCTCAATGCCCTGAGTAGAGGAAGAAGGCGGTCAACAAAACGGTCAGCCGTGGAAGGGGAGGCGGCATGACCAATGCACTATTGACGAGCGGGAAGGAAGCGTGACCATCACGCCGCCACTGAGGAGAGGACCACGACCGAAGCCACGGTAGAGGTAGAAAACATGCCTATGGTGGGTTTTGTGATGACCAGGTGGTGCCCACGTGGATCCTCTATTTCATGAAGCCCAATGGCCTCTAGGCTGTTCGGAATACCAGGTCTCTCTCTACCCCCCCCCCCTTTCTAGCTCGGGCGGACAGCAGGCCTCCCCCTGGGTTTCGCGCCTCACGTGGCCATGCCGCCTGCCCAGCGGGGTACACGCCAAACTGGGTCGGGCCACCTGCCCAGCCGGTCACTCCCCAAACCAGGCCGAGTCAGCTGCCTAGCTAGCCGCGCATGAAACCAGGTCGGGCCTCCCTTGTAGGTTTCCCATACTCATAGGCTGGGCCAGACCTCGGCCTAGTGGGTCGACCCCACCGTGGACCAACCTTGATTGGGTCGGGTCAGGTCGGTTGGACAGGGTCGAACCAGACCCGGGCCCAACAGGACCCAGAAACAATAAAAGGATATATTTTGAGAACCGAGCATTTGTTTGATGAACTGTCTACTGTATTGGGATCCTTAGATCGATAAGGTCCTTTTACTACACTCCAATTGAGTTTTGGAGATAGTTGTAGTATGGCCGGGTTGGATTGAACCCAAATCCAACCGGGCCCCTAGAACTAAAATTCTTACAACTCGCAGACCGGTCATCCGGTTGACGCACCGTCAATCGCGTTGGATACCTTAAGACATGATTTTCCTTTTGGTTGCAACATTGTGGAGCTTAATATAAATCAAGGTATAAACAATATATCAAAGGGTAGATTTTACGGAACCTGAGCACATTGGGTGCGAGGAATCCTTTGGCCGGTTGTAACGTGAAGGAAGAACATCGATCCTCTATGGGCCAGATCCTATGTGGGTAAGTGATTAGCAATCCAATATGGGTCAATTAATACCAATATTTTTTGTTTCAGATCCTATGTTGTTCAATTCTCAGCGATCCTATGTTGGTTAGTTCAAACCAATCCAATGTGGGTCAGATCCTGTGTGGGTCATCGGGGGTTAGTTACCTATCGATCCTATGTGGGTCAGCGGGGGTTAGTTACATATCAATCCAATCTAGGTCAGAAGAAGTGCTACTTAATAGAATAAGATGAATTAGCCTTTCAACTAATCATATGTACTCTTGTACCTAAGTTATACCTCATTTTGAGGTGAGTCTTTTCACCTTTGTGGTGTTATCATCATGGTGTTACCAGTGTGGTAATTCTACCTTCGTGGTGTTACCTGTACAACACTTCTAATTTTTTGGTGTGTTCATAGTGGGGTTAATTTTTTGTTAATTCAATCTTTGTGGTGTTACCTATGTGGTACTCCAATCTTAGTGGTGTTACCAGTGTGGTATTTATACCTCCATGGTGTTACTTTTTGTGGTATTCTTCCCTCATGCATGAGAAGTATATATCATGATAACATAGGTATATGTATGGGCATATACCTAAGTAGAGTTGAGGTCTTTCTTTATGGTACATCATTTGTGGAACTCTAGGTGACCTATTGGGTCTCAGGGTCCCTATGAAGTATCGTTATACTCACCAATGAATGGGATACGCCCGCACCTTGTTGTGTCTCATGCAGATGAAAAACATAATTGATTGAGGTTGAGGGATCCAAGACTAAACGGTACATGGTGGTGGAATATTTGTTGTGATTTGATGCAGGGAATACAAATCATGAGTTGTACCTTCCCTTAATGTAGGATCTGTGGTGGACAATCCAGGAGCTACTTTTCACTTTTCAGCTGTTTGGACTTTTCAGTTGTACTTGTACTTTTTTAGTTGGGCTTGTATTCCCGCCCCTTTACTTTTAGAACTATTTTTCTATAATAGTTTACATCATTGGTTCATCTTGTTGCATTATAATTTGTGTGTCTGTACAGGGTTAAAGGAAAAACCGTTCCCATTTTTTGGTTATGCTTTCCCGGTGCTAGTCCCCAGCCCCTAGCCTATGGAAAAAGGGATTGGGATAGTCACAGAATGGGCCCTGGGGAACCGGTCATGGCAAAATGAAATCCGACAAGTCGATTCTACTAAAGAACCAGGACTCCGATATTTTCAATATAGTAATAGTATTATTTGTTTTGTGTATGGTTTTCAGTTTGGGGAATCCAGTGTTGGTGTGGCAACTGACATATCCATACACTAGGACACTAAATTCTGATTTCTGACTAAGCAAACAACAACAATGATTGCAGGTGTTTTTCTAGAGTTTTCTTGTGATCTCTTAGAGTAAACTAGCCAGGTGTAACATATTGACCATGGAAAACCTATCTTCATTCAAGATGTCACCATACAGATAGAAAGCCATAATTTTCATGAATGTACTTGATGACAGCCCACCGAGTGATGTGGCCTCGGTGCAGGGCCCTCTTACAGCGTTAGCACCTTCATGTGGTGTACCAGAAACACCACAACACTTTAGGTATCTATTTCTACTAGCCCCACCAATAGAGGGTGCCTGGAGACAACGCACATTTTACGAGTTCAGTGGCAGAGGCCTCTATGGTTCCGAGGTGAGATGGACCCGTAGGCGGCTGGGGACTAGTTGGAGGCTATAGTCAGAGTTTTCCACATGTTTGGGACAATATTTGACCTTATGGTGATCCTAGGAGCTACTATTTTCCATGTATTAGAAAGGATACGGTGGAGCTTGATGATCCAGTTACACGATGAGGTGACACATATCTACAGGGACATTAATATCCTTTTCAGGGTAGAGTTCATCCCAGCGACCCTTAACTTTTTGAGTATATAGAAGCTGCTACACTTTCAACAGGGCAGCATGGCTATGGCCTAGTTCTTGACATGGTTCACCAATATCTCCCGCTACTCCACCGACATGGTATGAGACCCTTTCTTCAAGGCCCGAACCTTTGAGCAGGGTCTCCAATGGGAGATCAGAGCTTTGATGATATCTCTCAGCATTCCGAGACATGTTGGGGTGCTAGAGCGAGCACTTTTGGTTGAGAGATTCCTAGGTGAGCAGTCACCAACAGCGAGAGCCACCACCGGATGTCATGTAGTAGAGAAATCAGTAGAAGGTTGTTGGAGGATGACATAGGGGCCCAAGCTGACCAGAACTTTTGGTGGATGAACACTGAATAGAGGGTCGGTGGTGTGGGGCTCATGGGACAGAAGAGGATAGCTGAGGAGCAAGCAGTGCTACATGTGCGGTGGGCAGGGTCACATGGCTCGTGACTGCTTGAATCTCTGTACGGACAACCAGAAGACGATCGATGGAATGTCGAGGGGGAGGCATCGATTTAATTAGGGAGGTTCGCATGCAATAGGTTGAAGTGGTAGAGGAGCTAGCCATGCAATATGCGGAGGGTGACGATTCGAGTTTCTACCACCACCACCCCCGGTGGTCCACCCCGACTACAAGGAGCATCTAAACAAGGATGAGATCAGCTCTAGGATGTTCAGAATAATGACCACTACACTCCGGATATGATTAGAGGTATCGTCTGTGTCTACTCCACCTTAGTTGTAGTACTTATAGACATAGGTTCTAGTGACTCTATTATTTCCTTGGACCTCGTTCGGAGCTAAGAGATTCTGGTGGAGCTATTGGCTAGATCGTTATGGTTGGAGACTCCTAAGGGAGAGGATTCAATGATCACAAACAGGTTCTAGTAATTTGAGCTTACTCTAGGTGGTGAGAGGATAGGCTAGGATCTTCCAGTAGCGGCGTAAAGGCCTTACAATATCATATTGGGAATGTTATGGTTATCCATGGTCCATGCTCTAATTGACTGTATTAGGTGCAAAGTGCGGTGTGTCTACGAGGATGGGACCAGGCCTTCATTCACCAACATGAAAGAAACCTTTAGAGAAACTGATGGAGATACACGGATGAGGGTGCAGCCGATCACACATATGTTAGATAGCCTTACCCTCAGTGAACAATATGTGGAGAGTCCTAGCTATCCTATTGTGGTGGACCGGTATACCGATGTCTTTCCTAATGATGTTCCTGGACTACCTCCATGTAGAGAGGTAGAATTTTATATCGACCCATAACCTAGGAGAACACCGATATCTACACCATCATATCACATGGCCCCCGTTGATATTTTTGAGTTATGGGTACATTTTGAGGACTTTTAGGGAAAGGGGTTCATAAGGCCCAGTGTTTCTCTTTAAGCAATCGTGATTTTGTTTGACAAGAAGGAAGATGTGAGTTTGAGGCTCTATGTGGATTATCGGTGGCCGATCTAGGTGACCGTGAAGAACAACTATCCACTTTTGGTGATTGATGATCTTTTCGATTATCTGCAGGGAGGTCGTTGGGTTTTGAAGATAGAACTCATATTAGGCGATCATCAGCTCAAGGTACGAGATGAGGATGTGCAGACGACGACCTTCGGATGTCGGTATGGCCACTATGAGTTCTTGGTTGTGCCATTCGGTGTAAACAATTCCCCAGTAGTGTTCATGGGACTCATGAATAGGATCTTCCTCCATACCTTGGTCGCGTTGTGGTGGTATTCATCAATGGTATTTTGATGTACTCGACATCATAGGAAGATCATTCCTATCATCTGCAGATAGTATTGGATACACTACGAGATCAAAATCTTCATGTTAAGCTCTTAAAGTGCTTGTTTTGGATAGGATAGTTCCACATTCTGGGACACATTATCTCAAAGGCTGGAGTTGCAGTGGATCCGGCAAAGATAGAGGATGTGTTTTCTTGGGAGCCTACCAGGATTGTGACCGAGGTGCAGAGTTCCTTGAGGTTGGATAGATATTAACAAAGATTTGTGCATCAAATTTTCATACTTGTGGAACCTTTTTCTTCATTGATGAAGAAGGGAAAATCCTTCATATAGATGGAGTGATTATATTAGAGTTTTCTGGAGATGAGGTAGAGACTGATGAGTGCCCCCATCTGGAGGCTACCAGAAGAGGGAATTGGGTATGTATTCTACTATGACACATCAGGGATAGGACTTGGGTGTTTCTGGATTTAGGAGCGAGCATTGATCACCTACAGGTCACAACAGCTAATGCGACATGAGCAGAACTACGATACCCATGACTTAAAGTTAGCTCCAGTGGTCTTCGCCTTGATGATATAGTGACATTACTTGATGGGTGAATTCTTTACATTCTACTCTGATCACAAGAGTCTCAGAAATGTATTCTCTTAGAAGGACCTAAAACTATGACATTACCGATGGGAAGTGTTCCTCTAGAAAAAATAATTTGAGATATTCTATACTCATAGGAAGGGGAATGTGGCAGCAAATGCACTCAGCAGGAGGTCTGGTCTGCAACTATTGAGTGAGGCGGTAGAGTAGCTAGCCACGTTACAGATATACATCATGGATAGAGATGAATCAGCTTATCTCATGTCTATGAAATTCACTCCCCAACAACTTCAGCGAGTTAGGGAGGCACATCTTGGGTCCTTGACTGTGAGGCTAGATGTGCACAAATATCCTCAGGAAAGGCACATGATCAATTTTCTGAAGGTTGGGAGAATGACATCCTCTTCAGAGGACGTACCATGGCACTAGTGATGCTATGGGATGAGTTCTTGGGAGAGTTCAATACATCCCCTATGGTGATACATCCTAGTGTGGAGAATAAGTACTAGGGCGTCTGGCGTTAGCATTGGTTGCCATAGAAGAAGAAATAATTGGAAAAGTTTTCTTCTCGATGCCTCACTTGTCAGCAAGTGAAGGCCGAGCATCAGGTTCTCCAAGGATTAGAACAACCACTAGAGGTTTCAGAGTACAAGTGGGATGGAATCTCCTTGGGCATTGTGATAGGGCTTCCACATACATCCGGGGGACATGATTCTATCGGGGTGATCGTGGATCCACACACCAACTCAGACCACTTCCTACCTATCTGAGAGATGGGATAAATAGAGGGCTTGTGACGTCTCTACATACATGAGATTGTGCGACTCCAAGGGGTGCCATTGACAATCGTCTCTAACCATAAAACACATTTTACTTCATGGTTGTGGAAGGTATTACAGAAATAATTTGTGACTCAGCTATGTTTGAGAACTTCCTTTCATCCTCAGATGGATGGTCAGACAGAGAAAAAAATACAAACACAAGAGGACATGCTTCGTGAATGCATCCTAGATTTTGGCCACAATTGGGAGGATCACTTGCCCTTGTTGGAGTGGACATACAACCATAGTTATCACTCCATCATCTGTATGGCACCATTTGAGGCCCTATACAACCGACCTTACAGATCACCTCTATGATGGATAGTCTTAGGGGAGTCAGGACTTATGGGTCTAGAGTTGGTACAGGCTACCACTGGAAGGTGTAGATCGTCCAGAAGTGGATGAAGAGTGCAGAGAGCATACATAAGTCTTATACTGATAGGAGGTGTATACCATTGGAGTTCTAGGTGGGGGACCATGTATTCTTACGAGTCTCTCCTCGACAGGTAGTATAGAGATTTGGCCGAGGTGACAGGTTATCACCGAGGTTTATCAGGACATTTCTGATACTTCGGAGGATAGGAGAGGTGGCATACTACTTGGAACATACAACGAAGTCAAAGAGAGTGAACAATGTCTTCCACATATCCCAGCATAGGAGATACGTGCATGACCCATATCACATTATAGACCATGGAGAGCTAGACATTGATGATGGGGAAGCATTTATAGAGGTTCCAATAGAGATTGAGGATTGATAGGAGTGAGTCATGCATGGGCGGTCGATACCTCTGGTGTGCGTTTTCTAGCCACAAGGGAACCTCCAAGAGAACACATGAGATCGGGAGACCAAGATTCATGCTTAGTACCCCCATTTGATTCTTTAGTCTATTTTGTGGATTTCAGGGAAAAAATACTTAAGGTGGGGAGAATGTAATGACATGGTTTTTATATGTATTCGTTTTTTAATTATATGGAATTATTATGAGTCTGTGAAAATGGATGGAGCATGATTTCGAGGCCTGGTGTGCCCGAAATTAATTTATAAATATTTTTTAGGTACATTCAGTAAACGTGCGAGCGGTGTTTTCATACTTTTGTACAAGAACTCAGATTAAAAATACAACAACACCATTGAATTATCAGTTCTGAGATTCTCTTAAGGGAGGCTTCACGTTGACCATAGTAGGTATGGAGAAAATGTTATGTTTTGTGGATTTTTAAAAGAAATAAAATAAAATAATTTTATTATTTTATTTTAATTCTTATCCTTCAATGGATAAGCAGAGTGTGGGTCCAGTGATGTTTTAAGATATTAAATGTCTTAATACATCAATTTAAGTAACAATAACATTGGGGATGTTATGAAGATTCTCTATTAATGAGACACAATTAATTACTAATGTCGTTACTTACCCTGCCCCTATCACATTTATATAGAGATTGGGGAGGGGTATCGGCACTGCTTCACCAAGTAATGAAGTGAAAACCATGTTCCGAGATGCCAAAACCTTGGAGGACCGAGTTGGTTCCAGTGAGTGGTGACGAGAGACACTGGATCCCTGAACCAGAGATCAAATATCGACCAATGTCGTCGAAGGATAGCTGCGGGGGAGAAGGAACACTGACCCACTTCCACAAATTTGTGCAAAACATCGTTCTTGAGGTAGGGGTTTGATCATTATTTTAAATTAAAGTGAATTTATTGAACACTTTTATCCTACCTCTTGTTTACTAGATAACATGAAGGGAGTGGGCCTAAAAACACATCATAAACCCGCTGATACTTTGATACCATTGTGCTCTCAATGGAATACTACCTCCACGATGACACTGACCAGCTACGAAAGAGGTGGAACACTGACACACGACACACGAGGACATTGCGACACAAAGCTGTAGCGGTCCTCAGAGCGTCCGACACGAGCCAACTGACGAGGAGGTGCAGCATGCCGCCACGTGCCACTGGTGTTCACGGTTCTTCATATCGATGGACACAATAGATGGAGAAGGTATCCGACAAAACGACCGACCACGGTAGGGGAGGCGGCAGGACTAGCGCGCCGCCGGAGAGCAGAGGGCAACGGCCAAAGCCATGGAAGAGGCCGAACCCACCCCTCTGGTGGGTTCCACGATGATTGGGTGGTTCCTACATAGAGCTTCCATTTCATGAAGCTGAACAGCCTTCGGGCTGTTGAGTATACCAGGGATCCTCCCCTGTTTTTCTAGCTCAGGCAGACAGCGGGCCCCCAATGTCCAATAACCAAAATCTCATTAAATAAAAAACATTGGAGCATTTTTTCAACCCCAAATTAATCAATTCCTTCACTATTAATTATGACAGTAAAATTTGTGTGAGAAATCAATGGAGATTTGACTTTTCTATTTTTCCCCTAAAAATAGGACCAGATTCATGCCCCTTTTTGATGTGCGAATTCAACATTGAAGATGGATGAATTAGAAGGATTAATATCATATAAATAAATTCTTCCATATTTCTTCTAATATCTATCAAAATTTTATTTTAATTGGATCAACTATTTATATGTTATTCTAAAAAGGTTGGGCTAATTTTATGGGCCCTCAAATATGGCCCAGTAATTAAATGTCAACTTTAGATACCTAGATGTCACTAAAAACATTATAATTAGCTCTATAAATTTTTGAATGAAATAATACCCATAATTATATCTTTTTACATTTAAAATTTTATCTTAATTGTTCTTTAATTATGGGATCCACTTTTTTTTTAAAAGGCTAAGGCCTATTATGAATTTTATAGAAATTTCTACATTCACAGCCCCAAATGATAATCTTCCCTTGTAATTCATCCATTCATACTAAAATATAAAATGTTACAAAAAAATCATTCCATAATATCCCAAAAATATCAAATTAATATAATAAAAATAATTAATTTCATAGGCACATGATTAATTTGGCCCAAATTGAAAATTTAAACATGAATTGCACAATGATGGAAAATGAAGTCCAATTTTTAAAATTCACTAAAACCACTATTTTTGGACATTTAAATGAATGAATATTAAAATATAATCAAAAATAGTTATCCTTTTTAGAGGATAATCACCCTCCAACATGAGTTTTTCTAGTCCTGATCTTAAATTATTTAAAAATTTGAAATTTATTTCCCTTTTACAAAAACATTTTAATATACAATGATTAGAAAATACAAAATTCCAAAAAGTCATAGAAAATATAAAATAAAATTTCACAACTTATTTTATAAATAATATCCCAATACCAGGTTATTTCTTTGATCAATTTCATTATCAGATTTTATCCAATTTTAAATAATCATGATTACATGCTATATATCTAAAAAGGAATGGGGCCCCTTTTCTTATTAAATTGGAAACAAAAAAGAATCCATTGGTGGGAATCACATAAAAGATTAATATAAGTATCTAATTATAACTTTTTCAATTTTATTCACTTTTATTTCTAGTTAGTTTTTTTTTTCTCATTTTTCCTTTTTTAACCAAAATAGGTATGGAAAGAGCATCTTTGGGAAACAAAACTACGGGGTCACGATTTTTAAGATCCTAAAACCATACATATTTTCAATTATATGCTCTAAAATATAGATATAAATCCTAACTATGCGAAAGATAACTATGGATTCATCATCTTCAATATACGAACAGTTAGAATTTGGACAAAATATTTATAAATGCAGTCATTAATTTCCTTTTTTTTAATATTAAAGTTAAACTAACAGTGACCCCAAACCCCATGCCATGATGAAAGGGACCGAATAAATCAAAATTACCAAAAAAATCAATAAACATACATTGTGAAATTTTTATTGAAATGCTGGTTATTTTAGTCCTAAAAAATCACATCCAACAAACACACTTTTGAAAAACAATTCTCATGAACAAAAATGTGAATTAAAATCGTAATCAAGGCATCGAAAATAATTTTAAATTTATTTTTATTGATTTATTATGTACATTAAAACATTAAAAGATAATTAATTGATTATTTATTCAAAAAATAATATATTTTCACTCCCCCAACAGTGAATAGAAGTTCCCATAGTCTAAAAATATAATAAAAGAGACAATTCAGAATTGGGATGAAAGAGGGAGTAATTTGACATGAAATTAAATCATGGATCAAAATCACCTACATGTTTTTTGATGACCCTTCTGCAGGAAAATGACCACCTTGGCTTCATATCACGAGTAGACTCTATAGGGTCGATTGATAGTTCGGTTTAAAATCATGAAGACATGGGTTTTATTTTGAAATAATAAAATGATTCAGCTAATAAATATCACAAAAAAGGGAAATTATAATACATTTTAAACCCCATGTGGTTTTTTGTACAAAAGAAGAACCCAAAAACATATAAAATTAAAATGATCAATGAAAAAGGTGGGTTGCCTCCCGAAAAGGTAGAGTTTAAAGTCATTAGATTGACTTGGACCCCAACCTATCCAATACCAAACATAAATTTCTTTATGTATTTAATACTCCACCACTTATAAAAGAATGAGATTGATAGTTTTTTAGAATCTATTTCAGGTACAAATATATGTTATCTTATGATTGAGAAAATCCAAGGAATGTCAAAAATGATTGATCTAGTTTCTTATTAAGTATTTCCTATGTGATTTGAGATCATTACTTCATTATTTTTTTTCATGATATGAATGAATTAAAATCTAAATATCTTGGTTATCACATATCAAGGTATACTTTACTATGGAAGGATAGAAATAATTTTGGAGTTTGAATGAATTGAAATTACTTAATGAAGATTATATATTTGAATCAAAGTCATTTTCTTCTCTATTTTTTTTAAAAGAATTAGTTTTATATAAAATATTGATTCATCCCCCATATTGGCCAAGTGAATGTTAGTATTAGGTTTGGACTTGATTTTTTTTATTTCTCCAAATTTTTTAGTGATCGGTTGTCCTGAAAAATCCTTAGTCGAGGTATATTCAGAATATTCAATCTATGAAGAAATATTATAATTCTTTTAATAAAAAAAAATTTCCTCAGAATTTAAATAAAAATGAACCATACCTTAATGTTCCTTATGTTTAGAATGAATATTCCATAACCAGTTCAACTTATTATATAGCTCTGATTTCTCATATTTTAGATTTCTTTTGTCATCGTTTTCATTTAATTTGGAAGTATATGATTTTCTTGGAATTATTAATTCAGGTTTTTCATTATTTTACACACTCATAGAAATTATATAATCTTTGAGTTTTTCATAATATGAGTATGCATGACATGATTCTTCTATAAATGATAATGAACAGACAACCAGAGCAGGAATCAGTTCTATAACCATTTCAATATTTGTAGTAATACCTTTATTCACGAAACCTCAAAATTCTTTATCGTTGTTTATTGAAATATCTTCTACAGTAATCGTTTATATCAATATGTACAAGGGGTTTATCGAAAGGGTCTACTCCCGGAGGATAATAATATTTTTTGAATTGCATTATAGGTTTCTCATATTAGCTTTTTTGGTAATGAAACTCATTATAGGTTGGCTAGTTTAATTGAGAATATTAGTTAAAACATTGTGGTTCATTTAGTTTTTGATTTTACCACATCTAAAAACTATGATTGTAATTATAAATGACACTTGGAGTGGGGTAGTTAAAATAACAAGAGGTTCCATATGTTTGTAATTCTTAAAAATGGTCATCCATTTCATTGAAATCAAGGTTTAGAATAGAGAAGTGTGATGAGAATAGATATTTGGAGTGAGAATAGAACAAAATTATATATGGTTACTTATGTGGGTCCCTAGAAATAGCTCTAAAATATGATGGAACCGAAATTTACCCTATATGTACAAGTACTCATTATCGTACATGTAGATATCGAATCCATAGAGAACAAAGAAGAAACATATATACACTATGAGTTCATAGTGGTTTGGATATGAAGTAAACAACTTGGGAATTTGTATAAATTTTGAATAAAAAATACTACAGTTCATGAAATAATGGTTTTTAATTTTTGAATTAAATTCCTAATTACTATCATGTAAATAATTAAATAATATAGGTTATTCTAACATGGTTGTTAGGGATAATGTGGATGAAAATGTTTTTCTATGGACTTCCTGTTCAATAGTTTATGTGGTATCTACTTAGTGGGATAAGTCCCAAATATCCTTCTCTAATTTAATCCATAAATATACAAAGGAAAGAAACAATTCAATGAGATTATAAATTTCAATATAACATTAAGAATTGGATAATTTTATCCCCCAAAATGTATTGTAATTAAATTCGGTGAAGACAATGAAGAAAATTAGTCAAATAACAAAACTCATAAACCATTAAACTAATTTAAGATTTTAATAAAATAAAATAACATACAATCCACAAATAATAAAATCAGTAAAATAAAAACCCAAAAGGATAATCCTTCCATTTATGAAAGGCTCTCAATGGAAGTTGTAATTTGACTTATAAAGAAAAAATTGATGAAATAGAAACAATGAAAAACAAACACACCACAATTGTGTAAGGAATTTGGAATTTTTATGTCTGAATAATTTCACACCATGATTCAATGGTATCAAATTGGTATGAAAAAGGAAACAAAATAAATGAAAAATAACAACGACAAGAACTTTTTTTAAATAAAAAATGGTTAATAAAACAACATACATCAGAAAAACTGAAGATGTGATTAAAAATGAAAGCATGATATTATAATTGAATTAATAAAGCATGGATCTAAAAATATCTTCACCAATATCTCCTTATATTTGAAATATTGGAGCCTTAGGTCAATCCCCATCATTCAATTCCTTCCCATTAATTAGGAGAGTCAAAGGGTGGGGGTGAGAAATCAATTGAGATTTCACTTTTTAGTGTTTCCCAAAAAAATAGGACTAGATTCATCCCCTATTGGATGTGAGAATTAGACATTGAAGACTACTGAATATGAAAGGGTCATATGAAAAAATATCATTCTAAATGCCCTCTCTTGGAAATTTCAAAATTTCAAATTAATTGGATCATCCTTTTAGATGTAATCCTCTTAATAGTGGGCAGATTTTATGACCCTTCAAACCTGTCCCACAAATTTTATATCAGCATTGTCTCCCATGATCGAATTGATAACATATGAATTAGATCGATCCATTTTTTTAATTAAATTAGCTCTATAATTATACCTTTAAGAAAATGATATTTTATCTTCATTGAGATTTAATTGTGGGCTCTATTTTTATTTTATGAGTCTACGACCCTTTATGCTTTGTCTAGAAATTTCTCCATTCATGGACACAAATAATCATATTCTATTATGATTCAACCAATGATTTAGAAAGATAAAATGTTCCAAAAAAGTGATAAATATTATTCCTGAATATCTAATTCATATAGTCTAAATAATCAATTCCACAATAACATTTTTAATTGGGGATAAATTGTAACTTCAAACATGAATTTTATAGTGATGGTAAATATAGATAAATTTATAAAATATGCTAAAACTAGCATTCATGGACATCTAAATGAATGAATATTAAAATATAATAATGTAAATTATCCTATTTCAGTGGATAATCAATGATCGTAACATTTGAAAAGCAAAACAAAACATATTAAATATCATAATCTTGTGTCATGGAATAAACCATGGATGTTCATAAGACATGAATCATAAAGGAATCCAAAGAACATGATCCATGAGAAAATATAATTTCTATAATACATATTTATAGAAAATACAAAAAATCATAGAAATATTTATGCCATTGAAACAAAATAATATATTTATACATGTAATGATTGGGTTAACCAGTTGTGTAACTTCTTCGGTCTAGGGATATCTTTATGTGTAACCTATGTCAAGCTTGGGATAACCTCCCACGTACACTCTCAATTCAGGATTTGGATATCATCTATTATACCCTATTTAAGGAATAATATAACCTCCCTTTTACCCAATTTCAGGCTTGGGATAACCTCCAATGTGCCATTTGATCCTATATGACATTAATTGTAACCTAATGTATTGGAGGGAGATATATGTCCCTATATTCCTTTGTTATAGTGCAACCACCATCCTTGGTTATAACATAACCACCATACTAGTTTACAATATAACATATATCCTCATTTGTAACATAATCACCATCCTTGGTTATAATTTTACATCAAACACATAGTTAAAATCATACATATGAGTTCAACAAGATCATAAATCATTCACGAAATCAAAAACCATGAAAATTATTGGGTTACATACATATTACTTTATAGAATAACAAATATAAACGAAATGTGTTTCCTAAAAATATTATCATCATAATCATAAACTACTCTAAGAATGAATAAGGATGGTATAATTGTATTATATCAATAAAAAACATTAAATAAAAATGAATATAATCATAGAAATAAATTTATATTGAATGATAACATATTACAATTCATAATGAAAAGAACCTTTATTTAAAAATCATTTTTTAGAACCATAAATTTTAAAAAATATGGTTAATGTACTTTTCATTAAAATTAAATCTGAATCATATATTAAATCGTCCATGAAAATAATTTTAAGGAAGTGTAAAATTATGTTCATTCTAAAAAAATTAGAAGAAAACATCCATTTGACACTTTGTTATAAATTTAAAAATTACCTTATTCAAAAACAAACAAGAAGATTCATCTTGAACAATTTTATAAAATAAAAAATGGTTAACAATAATTTTAAAAATTAATCTGATAATGTTATAATATTTCAATAATTTTTTTTATAAAAAATAGATATGGAAAAAATGGTTTTTAATAGCAAACAAATGTCAATTTTCATTAGAAATAATATTTTGTACTCTCGATTACGTACAGGGTGAGAAAATAAAGGAGAAAATATATTTTCAAGAAATAATAATTGGAAAATTAAACTCATGAGTTTTTTATGTTATAGAATATAATATTTTTTCACTGGAAGGAAAATTATAAATAGTCTCGATAAATGATGAGATTATAACTTAAAACCTCTAAAACATCGATAAATTTTGAATAATAATCCCCATTAAAGAAATAAATAAAATTAAATATGAAATATCTAAAAAAATAAATATATTTATGATATAACATTTCAAAGGGAATGTAGATACATCACAATAATCAAATATGCTGTGAATATAGAATATGTATCCAATAAATAATAGAGAGAATATAAATCCCTTATCATAATTCCGGACATACATTGTATATGTTTGAACCTCCTGTATAATAAATACTGGCATATTAAAAATATATTTAAAACCCTAATAATATATATCATTCCATATATATTTTAATTATGAAATTTCATTATAGGTTTGTTAATAATTCCATGTTAAAATCACATTTCATTTAATAACTTCTTCTTTTCATGTATGTTTTAATTTTTTATTTATCGTCCTTTGACATTGAACGTGGTTCCAGTATATAAATAATTTTAAAAATTATATAAATATCATATAATTTGATTAAATATTTATTTAGAATAACTCAGTAATGATAGATATATTAAATGGTTTACACCAGTCATGGAGATGGTAGGTCGTCCGTGCGCAGGAACACTAATTCCATTTTATCGACGAATGAAATGAATGGAAGGTAAATAATATAAAAAAATTTCAAACTCAATATGATGAAATATTTATCACTTATATTTATTCAATTTATCCTAATAACTTTCCATGTAATTTTTATGGAAACAGGAGAACCACAATTCTTCATGAGGCGGTAGACCACCGTACACACAAGTGAAAATGTCATTATAACACCCTAACCCTAGAAGGATAGAGTTGGTGTATTAGTTTATCACATTTCCATGATTACAAGGAGTCAAATCCAGAAGGATGAATCATTTTATTAATCTTGGAATGCCAAATTACATATGTGATACACATAATATATTTGGAAATATAAAATAAATACATGATACATAATAAAATGAAATAAATTACATCCTTTACCACTTATTCAATGTTTTATTCTTCATACCATGGAAAAAGAAAACATAATAAGGGTGATATAAAATACACAGTAAGGGTAGGTGAAGGGGAAGAAATACAGAATCAATAGGAATAAAATAACATGGACTGTTATATAGCATACCACACATGCCATTCAAATAAAAATATAAGACAATATCAATATGGAAAGACATAAAACTAAAAATCATCAAATATAAATAAAAAATAAAAATAATCAAATGTGTCCATAGATATTCCAATGAAAAATATCATTGAGTAATAATAAGTAAATCTAAATGAGGGAAATTATTAATATTTTCGTAGCCATGTTTCCTAGGTAAAAGGAACAAATATCATCAAGCTCATTCATAGGGTGGTTTAGCTATCATGTAAAACCCCATGTCTTTTGGCCATCAATTTTATCTTAGGAGTTTTCTAATGCATCATGGGGATATCTATATTCAGGAACCACCTATGTCATAAATCTCAGAATCATTACTCATACATAATAATGAATTTGTGTAATAAAAAATATGCCTTATCGAATAATAATATTGAATAAAGTATAATGATTTATCAATTTTCCCTAGTTAATCAAATATCTATGAAAGTAAGCATTGTATGTAAACTGATATACATTTTATGCAATAATAATATCCACCATATGAAAATATGGATATTCATGAAAATATATAAGGAAAAAATATTACAATAATGCGATCATTTGAAGACAAAATTAACAATCACAAATGGAAGTGAATTTCAAAAGATAATCATTAAGAACATTCTTGAGGAAAAAAATCATTACACATTCCATTGTGTATATATGACTTTGAAACATTTAAATAATAATCCCCTTGTAGGAAGAGATTAAAAATCAGAGTATCATAAGATTTAGGATATTCCTGATATAACATTTGAAATGGAAGTATAAACACCATATAAAATAGAATTGGTTCATAACAACAAATAAGTCTAAATGGAATGTAAATTGAGATGAAATCAGTTACATTGAGAATAATTTTTTTGTTTGGAATTTATCGTAAAGTATTGTTGTTTAAAACATCTAAAT
This sequence comes from Viscum album, assembly GCA_963277665.1. Taxonomy (NCBI): domain Eukaryota; kingdom Viridiplantae; phylum Streptophyta; class Magnoliopsida; order Santalales; family Viscaceae; genus Viscum; species Viscum album. The sequence continues at coordinate 648,939,312 of OY728143.1, read as the reverse complement.
AACTTATACCATAACCATAATCATGTTTATAATATCATATATTATATTTATATAATATCTTATTACCCATTTGATAATAATACTTCATTATCATATATATTCAGTATGTATGTATTTAGAATATTCTATAATATTTTGAGATAAGAAATGAAATGCAAAATTCATGGAGACAGTAGGTAATACATATGAATGAAGACTAATTTAATTTCATTAATATATTTAACAGATTAAAAGCAAATTATCCATATGTATATTATTATTCCATTATCGTATCAATTTTATATATGTTACATAGTTTTTTTCAAATCATATTTAATACATTTCATGTATAACATGAATGATTCATATTGCTTTGATGAGACAATAGTCTATACTTCCACAAACAATTTTGAAAGTATTATAGTGTGTATTTTATAAGAATTAAATAAGAATAATCAAATAATAAGTATCATATATATCATATATAAATATTTTTACCACAAAATGGCCACCATGATAGGTGGTAAATTTAAAATGAACAATCACCATTTCATTCAGAAGTAGTTCAACGTACACCAAATCAATATATTCATTACCCATTAGATGAAAGTGTGTATATGTGCAGGTCAAAAAAATTTCATAAAAACATACTAGTTTGTTGAGGATACTAATTTTTGTATTAAATAATGGAATAAGAAGTGTTTAAGGGTGGATAATGGAAATATTAACAAATAGATTGAGGAAATATGTTTCCTCTTGTTCAGGTAATATCTTTTGGTTTGTACCGAAAGGTATTGTTTGGATCGATTTCTAACCAATTGTAGGATTTTAGGATTATAGTAGGGATGTTTGAGAGATATTTTGGAAGATCTTGTTTAATGAATTTTGGCTTGAGAGGTGTGTGGAAGTAGGAGGAGTGGAGGCCTATTTTAGTGGAGGAGGAGTGACACTATTGTAAATAAAAAAATGATTTATTTAATGGGAATTATACCTTACCCAAAGTGCCTCAAAAATAAAAAAAAATAATGGATTAAAGGGGTATAATGGTTAATTAAAAACTCAAAAAAACAAAAAATATGTTCATTTTTTGTAAATTGGTTTTTTATTTCCCAAGATTACCAAATTTTATCATTTTCATTTTTATCAAAGCATCTAGTTTTCCATCATAAGTAATTTAACCATTGAAGATACAATAAAGTAAGATATATTAAAAAATATAGATAAAATAAATTATTAATATATTATCCAATTTAAAATTACAAATATCGTGTTTTTAGGAAATTAATTTTAAAACAAGTGCATGTGATGTGCAAAAACACACTTTAAACACAGATCATGTCACCAACATGTTAAAGAAGTATGTGTAAATTAATTAATTATAAAATATAAATTGGAACATTAATATAAAAAATGAAATATTTCATACAAATTAAAAATTAATTATAATTATATAGGTTTTTTTAAATTTTAAATCATTTAATAAAATATGATTTTTTCTAAAATAACAATAATGTCAATTTTGCAATTTTCTTAATTTTGATTTTTAAATTTAAAAAATTGGAATTCAAATATCTTCGATGTACATATGTGTAACATGATATATTAATAAAAAAACTAAACTAATATAATTTTTAAATTAATTAACTTCACTTTTAATATTTATAGTATCCATTATTTTAGTTTATATTTAACTAAATAATCTCTATGTTGGCATTTGTTAGGAATTCTAAAAAACTATACCATATAAAAAATTTATTGATAAATTATTATGATTAAAATAACCCATTTATATTTCAAAAATATATTTATATCCAATAACATGATATTTTTTACATTTCTCAAATTTTTTTAAATGTCAAAGGTGAAGAAAGTTCATTTTTTTGTCTTTTTCCTTATAGAAGCTTTTATACAAGGAATATCAATTTAATAATATCCCAATAATCCATAAAAGTATAATAATGTTGGTATATGGTAGAATTGTATTCATCCATCTGATTTTGGTCAAGTTTCCAGGTCATTCGGGTCCTTATTATTATGGTTTAGTCCCTTACTAAGAAAAATTTTTTCCTTAATCACCATAGTTAATTTTACTCACTTTTATAAATATTTTTGGTAGAAATAATATTGATATTATTACCAAAAATATATTTTACTGATTACACACTTGTTTTTTATTTTTAAAAATACAAACCATTGACAAGGAAAATTAATATTAACACTAATCCTACACACATGGCGATAAAACATGTTTTTAATGTAAAAATGTACAAAATTTCAATAAGTGTTCATATCTAATTTAAAAAAAATTCCTATGTAGAAAATTATATTAATATTTGTATAATGTTTCTTTTGGGTCATTAATATAACTATTTAATATATAATTTAACATTAAAAATTATTTAAATGAAATTGTAGATTTTTTTCTAAAATTTTGTGTTTTTAACTATTCAAAAAAGAAAAGAAACTTCTTAGAAAAATAAAAAAAATTCACCCTAAGCTAATTTTGATATTAAAAATAAAAAAATGAAGTTTATTTTAACAAAATAAATTTAGAAAATTTAGAAAATTAAATTTAAAATTTGTGTGCCATTAAAAGGTGGTAAAACCCGATCTTGCGTGTAACACAAGTTAACTTAGTGTGGTGTGTAACATAAGATTAACCTAGGGTTTCATATAAAGAGTTATAAATTAATATTTATTCTAGCATAAAAATATTGTAATTTAATGGGTTGTTACATTCTCCCCATCTTAATTAAATCCGATCTTTACTATTTAGCCTAGATTAGAGTAATCAGGGGATTGATAATTTAAAATATTATCACTGAAAACCCACATCATGAATAAGGTGAATAACATATCTTTTAAAAAAGATATAAAGTAAAATAAAATGGTCGCGTAACTAGGTAACCTAATAGGATAACATAATTTCTAAATGGAAAAATGGATATAGAAGAAAAAATTTATCAACCATGTTCTGATGGAGAGTGCTAGATATCTTGGATAGCAGGATATTATCCAAAGCCTAAAATTCCTGATGATATATGAGACCATTTGATTCATCCAAAAAGAAAGTACTAGGATATTTTTGTGGGTTCCATGCTCATTCTTCATTGAGTTTAAGAATTATTTTAATCATGTTGAATATAGGTAAATATACTTAGTTGTTACGTTTTTATAATCACATTCTAATCCTTTGGTCGTGCCTTAAACTATTTCATCTTCATCTCATAGAACAATATTCATCATATAGTGATGTAATATATCAATATATAAAACCATATCTGAAGTTCAAATTAAACCATTATATTAATGCATAACCTTTACAAAATATTATTATTCAACACTTTAGAAATGAGGTCACAAAATTTCCAAAATGATTTTATCATTAGCCTTTAATCAACATTGAGAAGCTCTAAATTTTTAAATTCCAAATATGTGAATACCTTAATCATGTCCATTGTATTAATATGGTAATAAATCAAATATTAATTAAAAATTATTGGAAACATTATTTCTTATTCATTCCTTATGTAAGACACATGTCAATAGATATATTACATAATTCCAAAAGTGTTGTAAACATTAACAGTGATATTATAGACCAATTGTCAAAAATTCATTAATTAGATCAAGGTATTCTAGACTTATCAAAATCAATCATTTCATCATAATTATCTCAACATAAGAAATGTTTTAAGGGTTCTCTTTCCCTCAATCACGTGTTTTATGAATGTTTTATTTTTCTTTTGAATAAATTTTATTTTTACAACTCAGTATATGATCTCAAATCTATATGAAAAAATTATTGTAGTACAATAATTTCATATTTCATCAATCATAAGATCAGAACATCATAAAAAAATTTCATAATATTTATTAGATCCAAATATATATGTAAATTATTCATTCCACTTTGATTGTTTCAATATATTATGCTTAACCATGATCCCTAAGCTTCTACATATGTATAATCACTTGATGTTTGAGAATTATTATGCTTGGTGACCCATCTCTTTGTAGTTTTAACATTGAATAGTATCCTTTTTATTCTGAAATTTACATTATTTTTCATTGTGACCATATTTTCAAAACTAATAAAAATCTCACATTCCTTTCATGCTTTTTATAGGATGATTCTTTCCAAAGTTATTACACAATGTAAATTTCTCAAACTTCCTTCTTATTATTTTTGGAATTCTATTTGTCTTGGTGCTCAGAAGACCTATTCATATCTTGGTTTATTTTAAATGTATTGGATATTTTGATTTAATTGTCAATCTTAATATAACATAGAAATATTTTTTTGTATGGTGAAAATTATGAGAAACTAGTTCCCTTCGAAGATTTGGATTAAGGCCTCCATAGAATATGTTATTTTTTTACCCAATTTTACGTATGTAATCTATAGAATATTTGGACAACCAAGTAATTGTATCTTCATAATCTACAAAACCATATTATTCTTTTTTCTTATAGATAAGAAAAATTTTCTTCATCTCTATTTAATGATCATGAGGGAAGTATTTATCGATGAATGTATTCTTAAATTCTATCTATTACATGAGTTAAATTACCTTTTCCACCCTAGTTTTCTAGATCAAGGACAACCAATGATCAGAATCACCTTAGAGACAATAAACCACAATAAAATCCTTTTTCTTTTCACTATATTCCATGTTTATATATATCTTCTCCGGAGACTTAATCCATTTCTCAGCAACAATTGAATTAGTAGTCCAACTAAATTCTGGGGTTCTTTTATATAAAGAGATAAATAATAGGATATTTTCTCCATCGAATAGTTTTCTCCATTTAGGTAATGTTATTTTTCATAATCTGACTAATCTTCCCCAATATATCCATAACTTTCTCATTTTTAATGCCAGCTACATTGGATTCCTCTGCATGGAAACCTCTACATTGGCCACGAGTATTGACACCATTGTTCTTTCTATGTTACATTTCAAAAAATGATATATACTAGATTATCTCCAAAAATTATGAACTATGTATAACCCTAAATATGGTATACAACATAACCTAAATTTATGCATCATAAATATTAAAATCATAAGCATTGGTTACTTTGGGGAAATAATTACTTTGAAATACATCATAATGTAAGGTAATGGAAAATGTTAAATATACTAAGAATATAGCCAAGGAATGTCAAACTAGGGGTTTAGTAAGATCCATTATCAAGTATCAAGTTACACTAACCCAAGACTTTCACACCTTATCATGTTGTAACTCTTAGGTACATCTATTCCATATCTACGTCTACTAGTAGTATCCAGACATTGATGTATTTCGATGAATACCCAAAAAAATTGTACCCTACCAAAATTCTATGATGTTATAATACACATATCCCCATTCACTATGTTCAAATTTTTCTCTGTAATCTTTTTTTTCTAAATATGGTTTCTATGGTTGTTTCTAAACATCATTTGATACAAACTGTAACATGTTGGCCCTAAAAGCCCGAAGCCAGTGCATTATTCTATTACATTGGCATGATTACAACGAATAAAATCCCAATGTACTGATCACTTTAGCAGCCAGGGAGATAAATATTTCATACATGATACCCATATATATTGGAAAATAGAAAATAACATCATGAAACATAATAATATTAAATAAACTACATCCCAAAATTCTTATTTAAATATTTATTCTTCATAACCTAGGGAAATGAGACATAATAAGGGTAAACTAAAATTCTCCAAAAGGGTAAGTCAATAAAAATAAATAATGAGTCAATAGGAATAAACTAACATGTAAAGATAAATAAATAATCATAGATTCTATTTAAATATCTAGATAAAGCAATATCTATATGGAAAGGTAAGAAACTGAAACTCATTCCATCTAAATAAATAAACTAAGAATGAAATATATCCATATATTTTTTAATGAAAAATATAATTGGTGAATAATAACTGAATCTAAATGAGATAAAATAATTATTATTAGACTCCATATTTCATAGGTACTGGGATGCAATACATCCAAGACCATTCATAGGATAGTTTAACTACCGGGTAGAAACCCATCTATTTTGGCCAAATATTTCATCTCATGAGGCTATTGATGCATCGAGGGGCTATCTATAACTGGGAAAAACCATTGTTATACTGATATAAAGAATTACTCATATATAATAATAAATTTAGATAATAAAAAATATTCTATATCAAATATCAGTATTTAATGATGGATACATATTTCTCAATTATTCACTAGTTAATCAAATAATTGTTAAAGTAAAGACCATATTTAAAATGCTATATGGTTTAGGAAATATTAATATCCATCATATATAAATATGTATATTTAGTGAAATTTATAAGGAAAAATGTTTACAATAATGTTATTTTTTCAAAATAATGTTATCAATCCCAAAAGGAAGTGAAATTGCATAGATAATAATTAAGAACATTCTTGAGGAAAATAATTTTTAAACATTCCAAAGTTTCTAATACAACATTAAATCATTTAAATACAACTCAACATGAAAGAATAATATAAATCATATAGTATCAGGAGACTTTGAATATTCCTGATATAACAAGTTAAATGGATGTATAAAAACCATATAAAAGTGAATTGGTACATAACAACAAATAAGTCTCAATGTAATGTAAATTGAGATGAAATCACTTACCTTAACAATCATATTATTGTGCGGTGTTTATACCCCATTATATTGTTTTTAAATTTATTACTAACTTATAAAATAACCATAATCATGTTTATAATATCATATATCGTGCTCCCTAAATATCTTATTACTCTTTTATTAAGAACCATTCATTATTTTAACTACTTTGGGTGTCAGTGGCCTAGTTTTCTCAACTACATTTTGAATTAGAGTTGTTCCTATTAATTGGACCATGATTTCATAATATCCATAATGTAAAACACTAATTTAATTATCATATATATTCATTAAATACAAATTTATAATGATCTATAATGATTAGAGATATGAAGTTGAATGCACAATTTATAGAGATGGTAGGTCGTACGTACGTATGAAGGATACGTTCATTTATTTTTCATATTAAATGAATGAAAATAAAATGATACATATGTATATTATTATTAAATAATCATATATATAATATACATGATACATAAGAATATTAAAATCATCCTTAATATATACCATGTATAGCGTGAATGAGTCACATCTCTTGGAGGAGGTGGTAGTCCCCACATCCACATACTATTTTATAGTATTTATAAAAAATAATATTATAAGGATATGTATTATAAAAGAATTAAATAAAAATAAATAAACAATAACTTTCATATATAAGATATATGAACAGATTTTCCATCATAATGGCTACTATGAGGGGTGGTAAAAAAAACGAACAATCATCATTTCTTGAGGTTGTAGTTCTCCATACGCTGAAATAGTATGTTTTAATCCTATTAGATGGATGTATGTGTAAGTTTCATTCAAAACCAATTAATAAAAACATAATAGTATATTATGTATTATGGTGTTTTTATAAATTCAGGAAATAAGAAATTTTCAGTGGTTGGATAATGGAAATAAAACTAAATAGATAATGGAAAGATATTACCTCTTAATTGTATAACCACTTTTGGTTCGAACCAAAATTATTCATTGTTTGGTTTTAATCCTAATGGGAGGATAATTGGATGAGGGAATGTGATATTTTGAGGATAATTGGGTAGATCATGTTCAAGCCAATGTGGCCTGATATGTGTGAGAAAGTCAAAGGAGAGGAAGTATTTTTATAATAGAGGAGTGCCACTCCTGTAAATACCAAATTATATTCATTAATGGGAGGTATAACATACCTAATGATACTCAAAAATGGTAAAATAATGGATTACTGTGGTATAATGGTTGATTAAAACCTTCTAAAAAAATATTCTCATTTTAATAATTGGTTTTCTTATCTTCTATGATTTCCCAATTTTATCATTTTGGTTTTCTTTAAGGCTTTAGTTTTTTAACCTATGTAATTTATCCATTAAGAATAAAATAAAGTGAAAAATAAAAGAAAATATAGATACAATCATTTTTTTATATTATATATTTTTTATAAAAAAACCCCATGTGTTTTGGAAATTGATTTTAAAACATGCGCATGGGATACACTAAAACACTACCTAAACCTGGACCCTATTAAAATTTTTTAAAAAAATATATCAGTCAATATGTGAATTATAAAATACAAATTGGTACATTATTAGACCATATTTGTTATTTATTAACAAATAAAAACCATATGGAAGAATATTCTATTTTTTAATAAATTTAAATCTTTTAATAAAATTTCATTTATTATTAAATAACAATAATTATAATTCTGACATTATTTATTAAATTTTAATTTAAAGATATCCAAAAAAATATTGGAATTAAAATATTTTAGGTTTAGATATGTGTATCATATTATAACCATCTAAGAAATATACAATTAAAAAAATTCATTTAATTGACATCATTTTTTATTTATAGTATCAATTAATTTAGTTAATTATTAACTAAATAATTTCCATGTTGGTGTTTCTTAAAATTTGTAATTAACCATACCATTTGTGAAAATAATTTTGAAAATTATTATGATAAAATAAACCTATTTATCTTTCAAAAGGATATTAATAACAAAAAATATTGTGTTTTTCACATATCTCAATGTTCTATAAATGATAAGGGTAAAGAAAGTTCCTTTTTTTCATTTTTCCTTACATATGATTTTATATAGAGAAATTCCCTTTTATAATATCCCAATAACCCATAAAATTAGAAAAAAGTGGTTATATGTTCTAATTATTGTTAGAAAATATATATAAGACAAGTTTACATTTCATTTTAGTCATTAATATTATGGATATGTCCCTTACTAAGCTTAATTTTACCTTAATCTCTGTAATTAATTTTAATTACATTCACTAATAATTTTTGTAAAAATTAATTTGATCTTATTAGAATTAAAATTTTTTACCCATTAAAAAAAATTATGTTATTTTTTTAAAATTAAAATCATAGACGTGGTAATATTAAGATTAACACTAATGAAACACAGGTGGAAAGGAAGCTGATTTTTAAAGTAGAATCATTAAAAAGATCAATAAGTTTTCAAATATAATTTTAATATAAAAATGATTCCAATGACCTATATTTGATTAATATATGTATACATAATATATTGTGAAATTAAAAAAACTATTTATGATATAATTTAACATAAATATTTATTTAAATAAAAAAGATGTGTTTTTACTAAAATAAAACAATTTTAAGTTTTCCTAAAAAAATAAACCTTGTTATAAAAATACCCAAAAATCCCTGTAATATTCTTTTGACATTACAAATTCAAAAATTAAGTTTATTGAACAAAATAACATTTATTAAATTAATAAAATTAGTTTTCAAAAAGGGGTGCCCCTAAAAGGAGGTAAAACCTTATCCTGTGTGTAACACATGGTAACTCATTGTGGTGTTTAGTGTAAGCATAACATGGTGTTGCGTATAAAGATATAAAAAAAATATTTACTCTTATATTAAAATATTTTAATGCCTTGGGGTGTTAAAATAACATCCCGCATAATTGAATGTATGAAGGTATATGTGATACTATAATCCCATAAGAATAATAATATCATAAATATATTATATATACCTTAAATCCACCATTATATCTAATCATGAAAAGTGGTGATGGAAAAATAATTAAATTAGTTCTCTAGGAGGTAGTCTGTAGTACACATGATTAACAGTTTCATTTCCAATTTCATGATAAAGGATAAGGTTTTATGTTATTCCACTAAAATAAAAAAATACAAATATATGGGATATACATAGGTAATTATACCTTCATAGTAATAAAATATTTTTAGTAGGTGAATAATGATGGAAAAATGTGAAAGTGTAAGAATTTTACTATTTATTCAGATCACAGATTTCAGTTTATAACTAAATCATTATTATGATAGATTCCTTATAAAAATAATTTATATAGGAATTTTTTATTAAATTAATTTATTTTTTTTGGATGGGAGTGCCTATGCCTATGGTTCTTGGAAATATTAAAATTTGATGATAGGTGGTGACCTTTTATAAGTAGGGGAGAGGGCACACTAAGAATTTTTTGAAAGAAAAACATATACCCAATTTTTTCACATGTAAAATGGATCCTAAATATACCATTATAGACCCTTAGTTGAAATAATGTATAAATATTGAAATAAAATCAAAATTTTAATTATTTAGGTTATTTTAACCATTAACTGTTTATTTTAACCACATTGTAAACCTATTTTCACCATAACAGTGAAAAAATGATTTCCCTACAACTCCATGTCTGCTCTATCCCCTATCTGACCTAGAATTACATCACTCCTATCCATGTCAGATCTAGAGATAGGGGTACTCAGTGTTTTTTGGGATAAGTAGAGTGGTGGTTAAGGGTTGTTCTGGTGATCTTGTATCAAATTGTATTTTGATTTTGGCTTCTGATTCCAGTTCAAATGAGGTACCATTACTTGGGGGCACTGACATCTTGTATCCTTACCCTGACCGGAAGGCCCCATGCTTCTATATGACTGATCTCTAGAGGGGTGTTTCTTAAAAGGTTTTGATATGTGGGATCTGGTGTTGGTTTATGTTTCACACATGACTTGTTTCTCTTTTATTGATGAATATTCATGTGTTCCTTATACGGCGATGGATATGTATAAGGGTAGTTTGGTGATGTTTATATCTTTTTCATCAAGTATGGTCATGTTTGGTCTTATTTATTCAATGAATTTTTTTTGTCAAGTTTGTTGTTTAGATGAGGATGATGATGATGGTGTTATGATAATGATGTAACCACTAGTACTTCATGGTGCCTATGACACCTGTTAGGAATTGGCTAAATCTGTAGATGATGTTGTGATGATTTATGATCGATTCTGGAAGAGATGAGAAAGCTTATGTTTATAGTGATTAAAGACATGTGTGGAGCTTTCCAATGACCTAGTTCGATGTGATAATGGGGTTTTGGTGTGAAAGGCTTTATTCCACAAGGTGGTAGTGCATTGTGTATCTCGTCGGTGGCATTTGAGTGTGAGACTCGAGGTGTGATAATGTCATGAAACATTTAATTTGAATTTTGTGGATATTTGGAAGGTGGAAGTGGGTGTACTTGGATTAGTTTTTTTCTCCAGTATATTTGGAATTGGATTTTGGAATTTTTTATATTGTATGTTGATTGTCTAAGTGGGGTATCTGTAGGTGATATATGAAGGTTTATGTAATGTTCTCACTAAACCAAAAAGTGGATGGGTAAAAAGTTAAAAAATTGGATTTTGATGAGTAACATAGTGACTATTAATAATTATTATATGAATTTAAATTCATTTTTATTGATATATAATCTCTAAATTTAATTTAAATCATTCCACAAGTGGGATTATTTTAAAAAATTAAAATGATAAAACATTACACACTTTAGAACAGTTTCCATAAATTATGTTTTTATGCCTAAAAACAATCTTATAATAAAATGATATATATGGATGATTCAGATGTAATAATTTTTATTAAATATATATATGTAAATTAATTATGTTACATAAAGTCATATTGAAATCATAATGTAACTTTTAAATTATTAATTTATTCTAATGAAATGTCATTTTTTTGAAAAATCTGTATATTTCCATATTCACAAAAACATCTATATTTTTTTAAAAAATTCATCCTATTTAATTTTTGATATTATGATCTATAAAATGTTTATTTTTTCAAATAAATTCTACAAAAGTTTCAGAAATTAATTTTTTTAGTTTTTCAAAAATAGTAATAAAAAATTATTTTTTAGAAAAATGTATTTTCGAAGCATACAAAGACTATACCAAAAATTCATTAATTATTTATCGATATATTTTTTTATCTAAAACCTATATTCATAATTTTAAATATATGTTTATTCCTATTCATATATCGAAGTATAACATATAGATTATTAAATTCTCATTTAAATTATTTTATTAATAGTATTTCATGGTTTATTAAAACTCTGTGTTTCATGTTGCACAACATTACCAAGAAATAAAATTTCATTGAAAAAATATGTTATAATATATTAGGTTCTCATATTTTACCCCAATTAAAATGAAAATTTTAGTCAAAATACATTCACATTTTTACAATAAACTGAGGACACTTCTACCCCATTACATCCTCAAGTTCCCATATAGCTTTCTCATGAATGTTCTATTACCACAAAATGTTGACCCGGTGAGTGGTATTATTTCATAGAACATTCTAGGTATGATCTAAATTATAAAATGGTTGTTCCTCATAATAAATATCATGATGTAGGGGTATGATAATTTATTTTGGTACATGTGTTGTATCTTGTATGGACATCCTCGTGGGAGATAAATATAACACATTGTAGACCTGATATATGTTTGATGGAAGCACTAATCGATATGTTAACATCTCCATATAATGATGAATTGAAAATAGAATAATATATATGTCATAGTTATCTATTATTTATTACCAAATTAACTTTATATAAAAACCTTATATCCAATATCAAATTCTAGACTGTGTCGAGGACTATTAAGTTAACTTTTCTTCCAACTTTGTGTCAATCATCTATGACACGGAATTTACCTAACCTTCTCTGGAATTAATTTGGTAATATAAGGTCCCAATAACCTTAATTATCCAACATTATTCCAACATGTTGAAGTTCTACATTTCATTCCATTAAGGTATTCATAAGGAGAAAATATAGTTCTATAGTGAAATCTATTATTGTAAGAATACTCAACAACTGGAAGATAATGATCCCAACCAACATTATAATACATAGAACAAGATCTAATCATATCCTATAGGGTTTTATGTGTTCTCTCATAATGAAAATGTCTATGAGGATGGTATGTGGGGTTGAACTTTATCTCCATATCCAATTATATCTCAAGAATTCACCTAAATAATGAGGTAACCATCAGACCCCGATCAGATAAAATTTAATGTGGAACTCTATAAAAACATACCACTTTCATAATGTATATCCTATAATATTTATCAATATAAAATTATTCTATAATAGAATTTTTTTTTCATATTGTGATGGAATATAACTTATATATAATGATTCCATTTAAATTTTTTGAGAAGTTTGATAACAAAAACCTTTGTGATGTTTTCCCATTTTTATATTTGTTTGTTTAATGGTTGTAACATCCCCCTTAGACTTTTTTATATCATCCCTAAATTAGTAAAATATGAGGAACTAAAAGTCACACACTACACTATATCTATTTATGATGTCCCACTAGATATATCTTTATTATATAGTAATGGTAGGAATTTGACCCTTATTTAACTTTGGTTGTAGTTTCACGTCCCACATCTATTCCAGATGCAAAATGTTTTCTTCTAGCATCACTGTTTTACTTTTTTTCAAAAATATATTATTATAATTCCTATTAAATTTTATAATTAAAATATCCCATAATTACCACAACTTTAAATATTTCATAAACCCTAATGTAACCAATAACATTAATCTTATGACCAAAAAATGTAAATTGATATATCATCAAATACCATTTTTTATAAAACATATAAAAAACCAAAGGTTTGTATTTCTAAAAATGTCCCCTAAAATATCATCAATATTTGAAAACAACTATCACATTAATCATCAAAAGGTGTGTTTAATAAATTGAACTAATGATCCGCATTGAAATCCAGAATCTGATAATGATATCCATAATAGATAAGTTAATCTTACCTAAAGATATTGAAACTTGGATAAGATAATTCACCCTTTATCCCATAAATAGGTTCATATCTTATACAAAAACAATTCTATTAGAATCCAGAGTTTATCCTTGCATTGATAGAATATCATATGTTATTTCATTATTCCAAAATCCATCTAGAGGGAGATAATTAACATGTAGACTGACATCATGTTCTACATTAGGATAAATAATATTATAGTCCTAGGGATCCTTCATACAAAATCTGTAATAAAATTCCAAACTAAGGAAGAATATATATGTGTTCCATAATTATCACGATTAATTCCAATTTTTTTTATTTCATAATATTTATATTTTCCTTTTTCATTAGAGTTTTTTGTGTCCAATCATCATGATTAGCCCTATAATTGGGGAATTAATTATGATAATGTACAAACTTCATTAATTTTGAATAATTAGAGTTTTAGTGGTGAATGAAGTGGAAATTCATCTATATTATTATTTTTATTTTTATACATCCTATCACATTGGAATATTTTTTAAATAACATAATGATCCACACTAGAAAAATTTAGGTCTAGTGCATTTGGAAACATGGAAACATAAAAATATTGTTCATATGGGTTCTACATCATCTAATAATTATTTTATCTTAACAATCACACTTAATAATGATATCATTAAAAATATATTTTACCATTATACCTGGGATGTAAACATAATAAATGGTGAGCTTTGTTGGCTAGTAAGGAAAAATAAGGGATATATCGATGATCACATTATAATTACATGAGTATAAGGGTATTAGATCATGAGGAAAACATCTGAAAACCCATAACCTAAATACCGATGATCATAATTTTGGGTTATTTCATAAATCATGTTCGTTGAGTATATATGCATAAAAAAACAATCAAATAATATGATATATGAAGATATTATATTGGAATAAGACATAGGATTGTGTAATAAATATAAGAATATAAAATATTATGTTTATGGTACCCACCAAGACATTATTAACGTATTAAGAATGGGATAACCAACAAATTACTTCATTCAAGAAAGTTATAACCTCTCATGTACCCTTTTTTTCATGGGAAAACCTCTCGTGTAGCCACCTATTTCGAGCATGGGATAACTTCTATGTACCCAATTTCGATCATGGGATAATATCCTATGTACTGTGTTTTCATCTTGGGATTACCATATGTGTACCCATAGTGAATATAGAATATTAACCATTACCAATTCATTTATGGTTAATATAGGTACCAACCATCATTGGTTATAATGTGACCACCAGCCTTCGTTATAATGTAACTATCTTCTTTTGTTATAATGTAACCTCCATCCTTGGTGATAATGTAAACACCAAGAATGGTTATAACATAACCACTTTTATATAATTGAAATAAAATATATATATTACACAATATTATAAAACATTCACCATATCATAACCCATGATATTAAATGTGTTCCATAACCATTTATTTATAGAATAACTCAGGTAAAATGAATGGGTTTCACAAAAAAAACATTTTGTCATCATATAAAACTACCTAGATAAAGAATAAGGATTGCATCACATGAATATATCATCAGTAAAGTTAAATTAATATCAAATGATTTCATCCTATTTGGATTTTTTTTGAATGGTCTCATGGAAGATTTCTTCAGGAAAATAACCATTCATTAAAAATAAAAATTTTAATACTATAAAATTAATAAAATATTATGAATATAATTTTAATTAAAAATATAAATATAAACTTATAATATATTCCTACAAAAAAATAATGTTCATGATGGATAAAAATTATTTTAATATCATACAAGTTAAAAGAAAACATTCCTTACATAATTTGTTAAAAGATAATAAATTACCTCATTTTGAAATAGAATAGAAGATTACATTTAATTGATTTGTAAAAAGTAAATAAAGGTTAATAATTACCTAAATAACTTTTTTAATTGTAAAAACATTCTATAAAACATTTTTATAAAATATGGATATGGAAGATAATAGGTTCTCAACTGAAGAGAAAAAGAATTTCAGTTTTCAGTAAAAATATTATTTTTGATTCTTGATTACATTAATGGAAAATTTTTATTGGAATAAAGTATCTTCATGAAATTATAATAGGATGTGAAAAATTAAATAATTTATTGATTGATAGATCATAATATTTCATCACCAGAAGAATAATCGAAAACAATTCTTATAAATGATCATACTACAGCATAAAAAGCCTACCACATTGGTAATAATTGAATCGTAATCCCAAGTAAATAATAAAATTAAAAGAAACATTAAATATCATTAAAATAAATATATTCATGATATTAAATGTCATTGGGGTTGTAGAGATATCACATAAAACTAACGAGTGGTGAATATTTCATTTTTCTCCTAGAAATAAAAAGAGAA
Organism: Viscum album; assembly: GCA_963277665.1. Lineage (NCBI taxonomy): Eukaryota > Viridiplantae > Streptophyta > Magnoliopsida > Santalales > Viscaceae > Viscum > Viscum album. The sequence continues at coordinate 648,923,129 of OY728143.1, read as the reverse complement.
TCTAGAAATCCATTATCATAAGTCTTGACTCCCTTCATATAGATTCGAACCTCATTTATACTAAATATTGGTTTATTATACAAATATTACATAAAAATAATTATATATATCATACCATATATGACTAACTTTGGAAAAATTATTACTTTTTATTAACAATCCCTAATGTAAATTTCATTCCAGTTAAGAACTATATTGTTTTTATTCATGTTATGATTTTGTATTTTCATTACATTTATATTGATCATTGATATAACATATCCATAATTGTAATCAATATATAAATGTAATATATACTCATTAAAAATTTATTTAGATTAATAAAAAAATTAGTGAAAGAAAATTGATTACACCAATTTTGGAGATGGTAGGTCGTACAATTCCATGAATTCTCTTTCCACTTTCTCAATATATGGAATAAAATGAAGGTAAATATTATATCGCAATTAATGATTCATTTTTATATCATTTATATCACATATATTCATTAAATTTATCCTTATATACTTCAACGTAAATTATAAGCAAATATTCAATCATTTTCTTTCATGAGGCTTTAGTCCGCCACACACACGAGCGACGTTATCATATCCCAATAAATGAAAAGAAGAAGGTATATGTTATATTATATTTATATGAGTATAACTATATCATAAGTATTATATATTTACTTTAAATATATCATTATATACAACAATTAGAGGTCATATTTAAAAACAAATTACATCAGTTCAAGATGCGGTGGTCCATTATTCAGAAGATTGACAGCTTATTTTTCCATTTGGTAGAATAGGGGAAGGATTTTGGTTATGAAAATAGAATAATAAAATATAATTATTTGTTATATATTTATTTTATTATATCATAATTTTTAACAACATTTTACAGAGGTGTAAGAGGAAATAAAGAATGCAGGGTTAAGAATTTTACCAACTCTTTAGGGAGCCTCTTTAGGTTTATACCTAAAACATTACTAGGACGGTTCCTAATAAAACTAATTATTATATTAATAGGGTTTGTAATTATGGTATTAATTTGGAAAACCATTAATGAACCAATGTGTTTTGTAAGTGTGAACATTGGAATAGAGGTCCTGTCCTTTTATTATTGGGGAGAGGACAGACTAGGATTTTATGGAAACAAACAATTATAACAATATTTACCACATGTAAATAACAAAAAAATTGATTATTATAGAAACTAAAATGTGATATAATTTAAATATTTAAATATATTAGTAATCAGATATATTTTTATGTCATTTTAATCATTATCTCTTCAGTTTATCTCCCGAGTAAACTTGTTGTCACTATAACAATGGTAAATGTGTTCTGCTATTTCACTATTTCTTATGAAGAAAAACTAATTATAAAATATTATATAATATAAAATAATATTATTCAAAATATAAAATATATTTCTTAGAAATAAATTTCCTTAAGTAATATAATTTTATTTAAAATTAAACCTATACACTTGATGAAAAAGCAGTTTTCAAGAATTTATTTAAACCGTAAGATCATAGTATATTAAATATCTCATTGCTAATAATCATTATTTTAATTTAAATTCATATTTATAGATATATGATATATAAATTTCATTTGAAATTTTCCACATTATGGTTTATTTTATTTAATTGAAATGATGAATCATTATGTAGTTTAAAAAAAAGTTATGTAAAATGATTTTATATGCCTAAAAACAATCTTATAAAAAATATATTATATATATATGATTAAACCATACCAAATTGGAATTAATATAAATAAGTAATAAATATTTTACTTTTAATCATATTAGAAAATTGATTTTACCAGTAAATTACTTAATATATTTTAATGAAATGACAATTTTACAAAAATCTGCATTTTCTCGATTCACATAAAAAATCAACATTTTATGAAAAAAAATTATACATTAATTAATTTATTTTATTATTGATTCAAAAAAGATATTATTTAAAAAAACATTTTCTAAAATTAGAAAAAATTAAATTTATTATCTCTTTAAAAAAAGCAAGAAAAATATATATTTTTATATAAATATATTTTTAAAGCATAAAAATAATTTATAGAAAATTTATTACTTATTTATCAATATATTTTCATTATCTAAAATAATTATACTTAATTTTAAAATTTTTTATTCATATTGAAATATCTATATTTAAAAGATATGTTTAAATAGACTTGTTTATATAATAATATTTGTAGTACATCATGGTTTGTAAAAACTCGAGGTTGTGTGTAGCATATGTTATCTAAGAAATTAAATTTATATAAAAAATCAGAAAATATCATGGTTTTATGGGACTCTAGGTTCAATATCCCCTAATATAATATTTTTAATGTCCTTATAGGAAGTGGATTATTCGTTATCAATTCATAGTAATGATCTCAATTATAATTTCTATAATAATGAGCCCATGGGGGGAGTTCTATTGCATGATACATTAGTGGATGATCAGGATTCCAATTTTGATGTACTTATTGAAGAGGATCTTAAATATTCTACACCATCATTTGAGTATGGTATTTAAATAACCTTTTAACAACATTTGTTGGTGAACCATGGAACCCAAAAAAGATTGATGGACCATGTTGATTAGTGCCATTCTAATTTATGAGAATGAATGATACATCATTTGTCTTAATAAACATAGGGACATTGTTCCATGGAATTATATTAAAAACATATGATTTAATAAAATATCTTTTCATCTATAGGCTTGGTATTTTACCAAGTAATTTGTTTCATGACAATGCTGGGAGAAGGATAAAAAAACAAATATTTCTGTTTTAGATTATGAAGTAGAAAAATAAAATAATGGTTTTCGTCATTTGGGTTATACTGAACTCTATATAGTTGTTAAGTGAAACCTCTATCATGAAGAATAATATATATATTATATTCATTATTACATATTGTGATATAAAATTATATTACCCAAAAGATTATTTTCATTCATTGTTTATGTAAATTGGGATTAATTTTATAATTTATTTAGACGATCTATCCATTATTAATAGTTATTACTAAAATAATAAAATCAAGTTGTCCAATAAATTTTAGGACGCCGAAAACTTCTATGTACCCATATGAGTGTACCACTATCAGGTTATTTCCTTTGGTTAAAATAATATTTTGTACACTTATCAGAATTGCATGAATTATATCATTATACCCCTCCATAAGAAAATGGTGGAGAGAAAAATAGATGATCTGATAATTATTTAACACCTACAAAACATCCAATCCATGAAACATGACATAGGTTTTACCAAAAAAAGAAAACACATTTTATGTAATAACATGATGAAATGTGATTTTGGAATTATTTTATGAAAATTTCATATATTTTTGTTCCTCCATCAAGGAAATGAAATCAAACCAGAGAAGACCAAGTAAATACATTAAATGAACACTCCTTAGAATATATGTATTGTAAGGGGACAGTTATGATATATTCTATATTTTTAATTTTGTCTCTAATATCATTTGAAAGTATCTTCACATTTCAGTACTAATAATGTGTACTGAAAAAAATGAATTGAATGAAAGCTATAATAGTGGATTGGTTAGCATAAAAGATAATCTCTCCCACCCTGTAGACTTGATGCTCCACTCATATCCTTTATGTTGATTCTATGGAGTAAATTTTTGAAAAAATTAATTCCTAGAAAAATTATAATGGAAATAAAAAAGTATTTTAATACCGCATCCCAAGGTTATTGGAGGATGAGTTTGGATAAATAATAGATTATAGGAAGTGACTCTTTTTATACATTTCACTACAAATGTTGTGGAATTAAATTTAGAAGGATGAGGTACAACAAGAATCTAATGTGGATTTCCTCATATAGAAATTAAACAACCCCATACTATTTAAGATATCCCATTTCCTCTACCATTTATCAAAAAATGGGATATCAGAAGTCAATAAAATTGGTCCCTCTATGCCCCATGTAGATTTTTTATATCAAAAACGACATAATAAATTTCATAGATGAATCAATTTTGGGATTATCTCTAATTTTATACTATTCTATGGGGAAACATTATCAAATATATAGATGAAAAATGATAATAATCATTTATAATGTCCCAGAATCCATTCGAATACACTATAATAATAACTTTTATGGGGGTTTTCATAGGTGAATTGAAGGATAAGACACACTCGAATTCATTAAGTCCATTCAGGAACACGAGGTGCTCACTAAAAGTGAACATAGACCTCTTAATAAATCAAAATAATTTTTACCTTTGGATATAAACAGTGAATGAATTTTTAAACTTCATTAAGACCATATTTAAATTTCATATTGACACTAATATCTATCACAATCCATTGACTAACTATATTCGACAACATATCCTAGTTTTTTATTTTGTTTTAGAGATTGATGTTATTGGCCCATACACCACAACGATTAGTCGACACAGTAGGTTCATACATACTACCTCTAGTTTCTTCTTAAAATGGACTGAAGTTGTTTCTTTAGTGGACGTCTGGATGTTATCCATAATTTCTATTGTAATATATCTGAACCCACAATCATGGATATAGTGAGAAATACATAATGTTTAAATTTATAAATTTTATATGAATAATTATGATGTAATTTTATCCATGCAATACTTACCACATAAACAATAAATTTTGGATCACTTATATGCCCATTGAGATTTTAGGTATAGAGGTTTAGAGAATTAGGAAAATTTCTTCCATTGGTTACATTTCCAACCAGTACAAATTTATCCCAAAAAATAATAATTTAGAAAAACATTATTTATTAGTTCATGGTAACCTTTATACAAGGAAATCTAAATTTATTAACTTCTCTACTCATCCTTATACCTAAAGAATAACATTTTAAAATGTCATATCAGAAAAATAATATTAGTAAGGGAAAAAAGTAAAAAATAATTTTTTTTGTAATGTGAAAGCCCCCAAAACATAAATAGTGTTTACATTTATTTAAATATTCAATCATTGAATGAAAAAAATTACATTCACATGAAAAAACACAAACATTTTATACTATAATAAAGATATTTAATCTTATATAAATAAAATAGAAACCTATATGTGACCTTGAGAATTACATTAATAACCCATGTTAGAAATAACTGGACCCCAATTAAATCCACAAGATAAGGGACACCAATAAAATCCATACTTATTTCTTATAAATATAATGAAAAACTATCCAATTAATTAGAGATCAGTAATAGGGATCATCCATCATATAAGATGTACCGAATTATCTTCCATATAATCTATATATGGTACCCCAATCATAGAAGCTATACTAGGATCACCAATTGAATAAGTTGTATCAATATCACCATTTTATTATATATAATTATCAATTATGAAATCCAGAATAAAAACTTTATTCTTTTACCATATCATTATGAAACCACTGACAACTATATTAAACCCATATTAAAAACATTTTTGGATATATAAGTTACCATTTATTTAAAAAAATTCAGAAACAAAATACCATAAAAAGGTAAATATGGTTTTTATTCGAAGATAAAATTAATATATTTATAGAATCCAAACAGAAAATATACTTTTCTGGTCTGGGGAAGTACTATTAACACAATATATTTTAAAATGGGATATTCTTATGCTCCTTCGGTATGAAAAGTCAGAATCTTTAATATTATATAATTAAAAATTTTCAGTATGGAACACAAATAATGAAATTAAAAAGTTACATAAAAGTTCTTTTATTCTTCAATCATGTCCATATAAATACATTTATTAAATGATTTTAAGAATATGCACATGGAATAAAATGATTAAAAAAATAACAATATAAAACAATTAAAATGATATTTTTAAAAGAAATTCTCTCTTACCACGAGTCTAACTCATCACGAACATTAATTATATTCCTAAATAATATAATATTTTTAATTATTTAATTTCTCAAAAAACATTCTCAATTTCATCATTTCATTTATTTTATTTAAACTAATGTTGTATTCAGTTACTTAATCTATTATGTTCACAATGGGTGATATGAAGATATTCTTTTTATATGTCCAAAATGACATCAGATTGTTATAAATGGTAAACAAAGTCATTATTCCATAATGTAATGAATAATAATCATCAAATAACAATAATTGTTATTAATAAATTATACTTTAAAACAAACCATGAATGATATTTTTGAACAAATGAATTATGTTGAAATCATGGATATAATAGGTTGTACGTATCCAGGAGAAATCATTCTAGTTTTCAAAGATCATAAGGGACACAAGGTAAATATTAATTTATCTTTGAATAATGATAGTTATATTATAAATATCATATTTTAATTATAAGTAAATTTTATATATCATCCTTATAATATGGTGATGAAGAATGAATCACATCGATTCATTGAGGTGGTAGTCTATATGTAAACATGAACGTCATTACCATTTTTAAATGAATGTAATGGTACTAAAGAATATGATTTATCATATATATAGAATTATAAATATATCATATAAATGAATATATATATATATATATATATATATATGAAAACCATTATTTTATCCATCCATGAGAGTAAGTGATGGAAATAAATTACATCCATTAATGAGGCAGTAGTCCGTCATACACACAAATGATAGTTTCGTTTTCTATTTAAGAGAATAAGGATAATAATATTGGTTAATTAATTTATGTAATAACTTATAATTTTCTGTTATATACGTATTTTGAAATATTTTCATTTTAAGAATATTTTTTGGTGTTATAAAATGTAATAAAACTAAAACTATCAAATAAATTATAATCATATTCTCCAGAAAACCTCCATTTCCAGACACATTAATCAATATATGTTTCACATTATGCCAAAAATAAGACCTATGGGAAATTTATACGTACCATAGAAGTAGACTTTGGTGGGTGTTTGACAAACCAAATGGAACTTTATGTGAGAAGAAAATAATAGAGGAGGTGATCTTTTTTTAAAGAAGGGAGGGGAACTCTATGAATTTATTAATGTATTAAAATAATATAAATTATTTATCATTGAATAGTTTATAAAATTGATATAAAAAAATATAATATGGGTATGAATTTTAATCCTATCATCCATTATAAATTAGAATAATTTATGGGATAGTTTTACTTATATCACTTTATTTGAAACTATAGATAACCCTTTTGATGATTACCATGATAAAAATGTTTTTTAAACATTAGGGGTAAATATAGTAAATCTAAAAGGAAAATTGGCCTATATGTGGATCGTAATTGATATTTAATGCCATAAAAAAATTACAGTTCAAAAGATATTATTTTTGGGATTTTAAATCAAGTAATAAAATATTATTTCATAAAAAATATTAGTAGTTTTTTTGTTGAAACTATTCCTTTAATTTGAATATGAAATCAAAATTATGGTAAATGAATTAGAATATAAATCTTTAACAAATACAAAAATTGAAATATTTTTACTAAAAAATTCATTTAAAAAATAATTCATTCAAACTGTATTACATTTAATCATTTATTTTATTTTTATTCTAATTAAATAATTATTGCGTAAGTGTTGCGTAAAATTTTATGTAATTATTCCACCATTAATAATTAGAAATAAATTTCAAGAGAAGAAAATTTATTATCCTGAAAATAATGATTTATAACTTAGTGTAATTTTTATTTATTCTTATCGTAAAATATTATAGATATTGATGTCAAGAATGTGACATTTATAACTTTTTCTCTTTCATAAGTATTATGAAGTTAAAATTCAATAGAATATTACACCACAATTACGTACATTGAAACCTTATAAGAACTAGAATTGGAATCAATCATTAAACATGTTATATTCAAGTGTTAGGGCCATTTTTAATCTTTATCATATTATTCAAACCATAATCTGGTGATTTTCCGCTATTGTGGGGAAAATTAATTTCTATTGATACTATTCATAATGACTAAAACTAAAAGGAATCAATTTAACAAATTTAGAACATAATATTTGAACTATTAATTATAACATTAAATATTGAATTTCATGAAATTCTATAAAATAATTTAATATTAAAACAAAAATTTCATTGAAAAATAGTTTTTTAGAAGAATTCATTTCTAGGTATAAAAATTTTTTTATACCGAAATAATTTATACAATTTATTAAATAGACTATAATTATGATATTATTAGCTATTATTAATTAATTGTATTATAATAATAATTGTGTATTGAATTTTACTTTTTAAATATGTTAAATTAAAATACAGTTTCAAATAAAAAAGAGAATTTTTTACTATGCATTCAAAAATTTATTTTTTATAAAAATATGAAAATTTCACCCGAAGATAATTCATTCATGTTGAAATAAAAAATGATGTTTATTTTTATCAAATAATTTTTTTAAAATTTCCATTAATGAATCAAAATATTCACTCATAAGAATAATAGAAAATCATTTTTACAGAAAACATATTTTGAAGAATAATGTAACATTTCAGAAAATTGAGTGATTATTATATAATAATTAATAAATAGAATTATATATTATATGTAAATTATATTATATTCTATATGTGATCAATCATATTGATACTATCTATTTCAATGGATAGACCATAAAAAATTCTAAATAACACTATTCCATTATTCATTTATGCTAAGTGTTGTGTATCATGTAAGTTAACAAACATTGTGTTTATTTAAAATTCTAAAGATATTATATTCTCCCCACAATAAAAAATTGGGTTCTCAAAATTTGAACATTAGCTAAAAATATCAATGGAATGGAATTTTTAAAAACTATTGTGAAAAATATCACATCATTAAAAGGGCTAATAAAACATCATATTGAAAAGACAGAATAGAAAGTACAAAGGTCATCTGGAATAAAACATACCGGGTTTTCAAATTGGGGAACATCAGTGGGAAGTGATAACATGGACACAGATTAAATATTAATGTTTTAATAATTATGTAGAGTTAATGATAACATTGATAATAATAAATTTAAGATCATAGAATGTCAATGACCACAAAACCATTAACCAATTAGGTGTGAATAGATAATAGATTCATTAGAAGTGAATACAATAAGCTAAAATTTTTATTTTAGGATCTATTTATTAATTTCATTGGAATTATTTACTATATAGAATATGAACATAAGGAATCATAGTTACTTGAAAAGTATAATTTCATAAATTAATCAATTTCCACCCCGACCTCACATTTCATTCAAAATGACGAGTATTCAAGATGAATTATTAAGGCATGAAGTGCACAAATCAACATCTAACAAATACCATAATTTTATAAAAGAATAAAAATTTATTCCTCCTATGTTTTCACATTAACCAAAATATAAATAGGTACCATATGGAATGATTATTACAAAACTAAATAATACTTTATGTAATGAAATAATACATTAATCTCCAAAATTCATCTATAATATATGATGTTCAACATATATCATTCAATAAATAACTAACTTTGAAATTATCTAAAATAAAACTCCTCAAGTTCAAAACCCAATATCAGAATGATTAAACCATATATTCTTCCACTATAAAAATAAAATTTATCCCCAAATAACATTAGTTACTCATAGTGTATAATATAAAAAATGTACATGTCTAATTAATACATATTATAAAATATAATAATTATTTCTAGAATCACCAAAAAACAACATTAAAATTATATATTATTATTAAAGATAATTCAACATTAATCATCAATTAAAAAAACAAATAATATCATTTTTACCTTCATCATGTAATGTTATCAAAAATTATAGTGATATTTTTCCAAAATAATATTAATATCGCCATCCCAAAACAATTTCAAATCCTAAGGTTACCTATATGGTTGAAAATATGTTTCCAAAATCAAATTAATCAACATATATCATTTTTGGAAGAAAAATCATACCAACCGTGAAACAACATATTCTAGTGGTATGCACCTTATCCCTTTTACCCTTCGGTTTTGGTTTCAATCCCTACAACCTTTCTGGATGTGAGGATTTTCTTCACGGCCTTTAGGATTTACTATTAATAAAACAATATTAATATGAATCATATCATATTTAACAAAATATTATGAACATCAAATTTTTTTTAAAATATTTCATCCAAAAATAATCCTTCACATTTAACCTACGTGTTATATATACCTCAAGACAATAAAATGTTTCCCAATATATCATTAATCACCATAAAATACAATCACTTATAACATAAAAAGGCATTGTCTAAGCATTTTAACTTATGCTAAACTTTAAAATTATAAACACAAGATATTATCCCTAAACATTAATATTACCTTTCATGAACATATGTTAATCTCCGATATTGTATAAAAATTCTCTAATACCAACAATAATAACCCCAAACCCATGCTCCTAGATTTGGTACTAATAACATAATACTGAATGTTATGTCTTTGATTCCAATAAACATGACCCAATTTTAGTCATCCAAAATATTGAAATAAAATGGGAATATTTTATCACTTATATACATAAAGAAATTTTAGGATAAGAGTTTTATATAAATAATAAAACTCTTTTAAAGTTGGAATTTGGATATATTTTTCATTTTTCAAAAAAATATATCCATTATAAAGACATTATTTCTTTATTCAAGGTAACTTATAAATATATAACATTGAATTTATTAACATTTATAATCATTCTTAGACCCTATGACTTATTTTTTAAAATTTCATATTAAGACATTATGCTCACTAAGAGACATGAGAAACAAGAATGATACCCATTTATCTTCCTAAAACATATAAACTTATAATGTGTTTACCTTTATAAAAATATTCTATGATAGTATGAAAAAAAATACAAGTATGAAGAAAAAGACACCATTATACTAATAAAATGGTTAAAAATATTATTAAGAAAATGAGAACCCATTTTAGTTGACTTTGTATATTCATTCCATAACCTGTCTTAGAAATAACTTGAGCTCGATTAAATCAATAGTTTAAAATACATAGGCTAACTCCCTCCTTCTTGAATTTGAAGGAAATTTTCATTACCCAATGTATAGGATAGCTATGATGGTACTCACCCATTGTAGAATCTTTATCTAGCTCACTCGTCATATAGGTTGTATTGAAATCACAATTCATATAAGTTTTTTTGGGATCACCCATTGTATAAACAATATCATTCTCAAGAATTCATTAAATATAATTCTCTTTTAAAACATCATGAATAAATATTTATATTCTGCCATCTCATTTACCTAAAATCCCTGAATATTATTTGGAAATAATAAGTAAAACATTTTTAGATATAAAAATACCCCCTCCCTTTAGAAACACAGTAAGATCCTCTCTTGTTCTATTTATAATGTGTTATAAAATTACTCAGAAAATGTTTCGTGGCCCATAATAGTTAACACACTATATAAATAATATATTATGACTATTATGCTGATTTGTAAATATAATTTACTTTTTAACAAATTAATGTAATATAATAAATAAATTACCTAACAAAACCTGACCCATTAATTCATTTTTTTCATTCCTTTTGTTTTTTGAATTATCTATGAATATTTGAAACTATTATTCATTCATATAATATTTTCATTTTATTTAATTTAAACCATGTAAATATATTTAATAAATAAATTCAATTAGAAGTATTCATTACTTGAATAATATGAATTTTTTATTCTTTTTGTGATCATACATCCATTGGAAAATGATGTATTGTCATCGCCCGGACCTATCAGGCCCATTCCTTTATCGAAAAGAAGGGCATGATGTGTTATGGAGGGTAGATTGGACTTTTTCCACACTTTTCAGAATTTTGTAACTACATGCGATGTAGTGTGAGTACACACTATGTACCACCCTACCAGTTATACCCCATGTTAAAGCCGTGTCCTTGCCGCATTAAATAAATGAGTACACGCAGTGTAACCCATACTACATGCTGTGTAGTTCCTCCCCGTGTATGCGTTACCCTCAATCAGTGTGTTGACCAGTCAATGGTCATGTGCTGGGTTAAAGGCGTGTCCTTTCTGCATGAAATAAATGAGTACAAGCAGGGTAGCCCATACTACACACCGTGTAGTTCCTCCCCGCGTACGCGTTACCCTCAAATCAGTTGTTGACTAGTCAACGGCTGTGTGCTGTGTTGAATGCCGTGTTGGAAGCTGTGTGGTGACCATGTGAAATGGCCTAGTACGCACTATGTACTAGGAAGTACATGCCGTGTACTTTAGTTTTTCTCACATATATAAAGAGGGGGCCTCTCCTCCTTTTCAAATCATTCCTCTCCTCCCCATTCATCGGAGCAGAGCTCTCCCGAGAGACTCCAATGCTCCTTTCTTCCATAACTTCTTCGTCCGAGCTCCGATTTATGATCCTTCAGTGGTCGCAAGATCATAACGACGAGGCAGAACTTTTTATCGAGGATATGTTGCTTCCCTTCGGCCTTTTTCTGCCCAGCTTCCACCAGAGGAGGTTTTTCTGGGTTTTGACAAAAGCGACGGAGGCCAACGGATGTCTTCTAAAGTTGATCTGGGGGAGCATTGTGATCAAAACCTGTTGAGGTTTGGATTTTACCTTCATCTCTCTAATTTATGCATCATGCGGGATAGGTGTCCTCTTGCTTTCATGAGACGTAGTTGAACTGGTTTAATGAATATAATAACTGGCTTAAAGAACGGGGAGGGGGAAACTGTTAGGATTATCTTTGTTTATGCTATTGTAATGTTGTGAAATGAATAGTCTTATGCCTACTGAAAGTCACGGTCGTTGGGGGCCTTTTCATGCATAATTAAATGTTTCCCTATCGTTCTAGACTGTTTTTGTGGATGGAACCTTGTGGAATGTAGAAATTGGTTAATCACGTAAAGTTGGCTTATTAAAATCTGGAACCCTTGTGTGATCACCCCGGTTGAAACAAATGGAATAATGAACATGTGGGTTTTGGCTAGGTTATGTGGTGTGTGAAAGGGGGAGGGTGAATCCTTGGTTTTTACAAATAGGATGGGCAGCGGGGCTGCGGTAAATGATATTAAAGGGGCAATGATGTGGCACGAGCCTTGTTTTGTGATACGATTGTGGAGATGTGGTTATAATGGTAGAAGTGCTGCAGTAATGGGTTGTGATATTAAAGTAGGGTGGAAATTTGATAAATGAACTGTGGGGAAATGACAATGAATTAAATGAGGGAACAATCAATGGGGATTGGTTGATAATAAAAAGGTTGGTTTTGTGTTGCTTGTGTTTTATCTAACTTGATTTGTGGTTGGTAGGGTTTTTTTTCTACGAAACACTTAATATGGTTTGATAGTTACACAGTAGTTAAAGAACTAATAAACTAATACTGTTGAAATATGAAAACCAAAATGGGGTTGGGGTTGTTTGTTTTATGCATGCTTCGTAGTGCCAGTGCCGAGGAAAGTTCTCAGTTTCTCTATTTAGAAGCCATAGGTTGGGCTGTGTGTTTGGTATACATATATATATATATATATCTTTATTTTTGTGTTTTATCGCACCCCACCCATGTTGATTACTTAGTGTATAACACTCCCATTCCATGGGAGAGGGTGTTTTCCCCTTAGTTAATGGCTCCTTCCTACTCCTTCTTCTATAGGCTGTCATGGCTTTAGGCGACCTTACACCCAAGACTCTTCGGGAAGGTTTTGATTGGGGATGTTTTAGCCCAAAACACTTCAGGAAGGTTTATTATTCCCAAGAATCTTTGGGATGAGGCCCAGGTGTGTTCGGGCGGGGATGTGATTGGGGTTTGTGAGGTCTAGGTGTGTGCAGGCGGGATATCTGGTTGTGAGGCCCAGGTTTGTGTGGGTGGGATATGTTGTGATTGAGGCCCTGGTGTGTGTGTGTGTGGGAAGGAAGAGTGTGGTAGCGTCAGGACGTTCGCCGTTAGGAAGAGCATCTAACTAGTGGGAAATGGTGTAGGGTACCCAATACTCTTGTTCTTATATAATATTACCTATTATTTTGTGTTTTTGGTGAGCGTGGATGGTGAGGTTGGGTGGATAGAATTCCTTGCTAGGTTTTGGTTTATTCTACTGTTCTCACGGGACATTAGGATGTCTCCCCACCTATGCACGAGAGCTTTAGGTTCCCCTACTGAGTATACTTGTATTCTCACCCTATGTTTACTTACAAGTTTCTAGGTGGACTACCAGGGCCATGTGGGACCCTACTAGTCGGGACAATTGGAGTTGTTTCAATTTGCTATTCTCTTGTTTCTTTTGGTATTGTCCTTTGAGATTTCTTGTACTTGTACTTGTTTCAAGATTGTTTAAAAAAGCATGTAGGATTGGTTTGGGTTTATTTTCATTTACTTTTTCCTTTTTCTTTTTTTGTTTGACTCATCCTATTTCCTGATCATAAATAATAAAAAGGGTAATGCCTCCCATATTTTTGAAAACCCATGCCCTTTGTGCTAGTCGCCACTCCGGGGCCTACTGGAGGTGGGACTCGGGGGTCATTATATCCCTTTCACCATTGTCAGCTCAGGATGGGCATCTTTGGTGGGAGGGGGTCATGACAGAATGGTATCAGAGGTGATGATTGAGAGATAGGATGGATTCTGTAGTTAGGAAAACTGAGGATTACATGGGATGGTATGGCCACAGTGTTGGCTAATCGTGGTGCGTGACATAGGCCAGAGAAGACCGGCTAGGACACAGGATTTTTTGTCACCTAGTGATCCGATGAAAGGAATGTGAGCCTACCGAATGACAAAGTGAGACTACATTGATTGTAGGGTAGAGACCCTAGGGAGGGTACATACATCATCATGATTGTGTTTTATATGATTTGGGTGTTTTAGGAAATAATTGAAATAATGTGATAAAATGAAACCTTGAGAAATTTCCTTGCTACTTAGGCTTAGGCGTTTTTTTTACCGTATAGCTATAGAACCTAGACGTCATCCCCAGGTGAATCAGATAGTCGAGGCCCAGCAGATTCAGGCGATCGATCAATTGAGGTTTGACCTAGAGGAGGAATATAGCCAGTGGCATAAGACTCTCCGTTCATTCCAGCGAAAAACCCTCAATAATTATGAGGGTAGTACTTCAGATATGGAGATGGAGGGGTGGATTGAGGAGCTAAGGATCGCTTTTACTTTGATCTATACTCCGAGGGAGTATTGGGTTCCCCTAGCAGTCAGTTAGCTGAGAGGTGCGGCGCATCAGTGGTGGACGCTCTACCTTGGGGGGAGGTCAGAGACAAAGGTTCCATCGGATGAAATTGAGGAGTTCCGAGAGGAATTACATTCTTCCTTGATCAAGGCGAAGAAGCGGCATGAGTTACTCTCCCTCCTGTAGGGGAGTATGTTAGTATGAGAGTTGGGGATCAAGTTTAAAGGACTCATACGCTTTTCTCTGGATATCTTTCTAGATGAGGAGTCTCAGGCGAGACGTTTGGAGGAGGCGCTTCATCCTTCGCTTCAGTATGATGATACCCCGTTCACCCTTCTGACGTACTTGGCAATACAGAAGAAGGCAAAGGTTTTAGTGAGTATGCACTCACAGGGAGGTGCACCACGGGAGGGGATCCATCCGGGTTCGTCAAAGGGGAAGGCAGTCAGCAGCAGGTCTCCTGTGATAGGACCTTCAAGATTCAGGCCAGTAGAGAGCAGGCCCCATCAGTTCCAATTCAGATATCTGGGACATTGTACCTTTTTCACAAGCCCATGACCGAAGTGTTTCTCTTGTGGCGGTTTCGGGCATGAGTCAGTGCCTGACCCGAACTTAGTACGGTGGAGGTGGGCAGGTTCAGCGCCCGCCTCTGTAGCACCAGTTTCTGTCGAGGCCCTTCCAGCAGCAGTATGACCCTGCTCCTCTGAGGGTAGGCTTTTTAGGAGGAGGCCGACCTCAGGGTGATCCTTAGGGACCTCGACTAGGGCATGTTCGGGGAGGCGGTCGACATCAGAGAGGCAGAGGAGCTGGGTGTGGAAAGTTGCACGCAGTAGAGTTGGTGGCTCGAGCAGGACCAGAGGTGGTGCAAGGTACGATTTGTTTGTTCAGCACTCTCGTTTCTGCATTGTTTGATTTGGGAGATTCACACTCCTTTGTTACACTCGGTCTAGACCATGATTTGGGTCTAGACGTAGAGAGAATTTCCGTACCCCAAGTGATGAGTACACCGGTTGGAGGTCAGACTAGTGTATCTTGTGTTTTCTTGGGATGTGAGCTGACGTTGGGACTGCATCAATCCAGTGGGGATCTTATTTTGCTACAGATGCACCCATATAATGTCATCATGGGCATCGACTGGCTATTTTCTGTTAGTTCCATTATCTACTGATTCTGAAGAAGAGTCATGTTCTCCGACGTGGATGGGCAGTGTGTAGATTTTGATGGCGAGAGGAGCTATCAGGTGGGAAGCCAGCATATGAAGCCTCTCCTTTCCTTTTTAGGCAGGTTATCAGTGGTTTCAGCTGATATAGAGATGATGGATGTCCTAGAGGTTATTGGGGAGTTCCTCGATGTTTTTCCCGAGGAGTTTGTTACTCTACCCCCGGACGTGAGGTTGAGTTCGGGATAGACTTACAGCCTGGTGCCCATTCGATTTCGATGGCCCCTTATCAGATGAGACCTTCGAAGTTTCATATTCAGATTGACAATATGATGGAGAAGGGTTTTTTTCGACCCAATGTGTCTCCATGGGGTGCTCCAGTTTTGTTCGTGAAGAAGGAAGATGGTGGTCGCAGGCTATGCATAGACAACCGAAGGTTGAATCAGGTGATAGTCAAGAACCTTTACCCCCATCCAAAGATATATGATCTCTTCAACCAGCTGAGGGGAGCAGGTTGGTTTTCTATGATTGATCTATAATCTAGATATCATCAGTTGAGGGTAAAGGATAGTGACATCTTGAAGACGTCTTTCAGGTGCAAGTATGGGCACTTTGAGTTTGTATTGATGTTGTTTGGAGTTACTAATGCACCAGCTGTGTTCATGGGACTTATGAACTTTGTCTTTCGAGAGTTTCCAGACCGGTTCATCATTCTTTTTATCGATGAAATCCTGATCTACACAAGATCAGAGGAGGAGCACGTTGAGCATCTCAGGGTAGTCTTGGAAGTCCTTCGACACCACCAGCTTTATGGGAAATTGTCGAAGTGTATGATCTTGATGCAAGAAGTACTCTTCCGTGGGTATTTTGTGTCTTATCATGGAGTGTCAATGGACCCATCGAAGGTGGAGGCAGTTCTTTCTTGGGCGGAACCCCAGAGCGTGGTAGAATTTTGTAGTTTCCTAGGGTTGGCAGGTTATTAGCGTAGGTTTGTCTCAAACTTCTCTCGAGTTTCTTCTCCATTGACATCTTTGACTAGGAAAAACTAGGTCTTACTATGGAGTGAGAAATGCCAGAATGATTTCAACTACCTAATGGAGAAGTTGGTCAGTGATCCAGCACTCAGGTTTCCAGAGGAAGGGTTGTTGTATGAAGTGGTTTGTGATGTTTCTGGCCTTGGTTTGGGGTGCGTACTGATGCAGAAGAAGGGTGTGATCTATTATGGGTCTAGGTAGTTGCGCCCTCATGAGTATAACTATGCCACCCATGACCTAGAGCTTGCAACAGTAGTGTTCGAACTGATGTTGTGGCGGCACTAACTATTTGGGGATCACTTTTTGGTCTTCTCAAATCACATGTTCTTATGTTATATCTTCTCCCTATATGACCTGAACTTACAACCACAGAGATGGGTCGAGTATCTCCAAGAATATGGCTTCGATATCTCTTACACTAAATGTAAGGTCAACGCTGTGGATGGTTCCCTAAGCAGGAAGTCGCATAAAAAAGTGCTTTGGGAATCCGCTGATGCTTGGAAAGTGATGGGAGAGTTGGCTGCCTTGCACTTGGATGCAAGGGTAGAGGGAGTTAGAGGCTGTTTGTTTCAGATGACGGTGTAGTCCTCCTTGTTACAGCTGGTGGAAGAGTCTCAGTGTGGAGACTCCGAGGTAGAAGTAATGCGGGATCATATCGATCAGGGGAACACTCCAGAAGAATGGTCAGAGTACAACCGACATTAGATGCTTTTTCATGGATGGATGTTTGTTCCGGAGGTGATGTGTGAGGGAGTTCTCCATGAGTTCCATAGCTCATCCTTGGCGGTACACCTAGGATTTTCAAAAATGTACTGAGGCCAAAGGAAATAGTTTTGGTGGACCAGGGTGAAATGGGCAGTGGCGGAGTTTGTGGCTAAGTTCCTAGTGTGTCAGCAGGTAAAGGATGGACACCGTGTTCCCATTGGTTTGTTTCATCCTTTAGATTTCCCCAAGTGGAAATGGGATGACATCTCAATGGACTTCATCATAGGACTACCCAGTACTCAGGCTGGTTATGATTCTATCTGGGTAGTGGTGGATCGACTGACGAAATCAGCTCACTTCTTAGAAATTAAGGAGTCGGGCCCATTGAGTACCTTAGTACAGAGTTACGTAGACGAGGTGGTGTGTTTTCATGGAGTTTCGAAGACTATCATCTCAGATCAGGATACTCGGTTTACCTCACGAGTCTGGAGGGGGTTACAACATGCTTTTGGCACCCAGCTATTCCTTAGCACAAATTTCCACCCCCAGACCGATGGATAGACAGAGCGGAATATCCAGACATTGGAGGACATGCTACGGGCATGCGTTCTGGATTTTAGAGGATCATGGGTGCGACACTTGCCTTTATAAAAGTTTCCCTACAACAACAACTTCCACTATACTATTTTCATGGATCCATTTGAGGTTCTGTATGAAAGACCATATCGTTCACCCATTATCTCGACATAGGTTGGTGAGATAGGTTCTCTTGGGGCATAGGTAGTACAGAGAACCACATAGAATGTTCAGCTTGTATGTGAGAGGATGAAAGCGGCTCCGGACCGACAGAAGTCTTATACTGATAGTTGTAGGAGGCCCTTGGAGTTCAAGGTGGGAGATCTTGTGTTCTTGAAGTTTTCCCCTCGACGGGGGCAGTGGACATTTGGGAAGGGGAGTAAGCTCTCCCCTAGGTTCATCGGACCTTTCGAGGTGCTGAGGCGAGTCAGCGAGGTGGCATATCAGCATGCCCTGCCACCTCAGTTGGAGAAGGTTCACGATGTCTTACACGTCTCACAGCTTCATCGGTACTTACACGACGAATCTCACATTATCGACTGGGGAGAGTTAGATATGGGAGATGATGCGACCTTCGAGGAATGACCAGTCAAACTCGAGGATCGTAAAGAGAAGGTGCTCCGTGGATGAACTATCTCCTTGGTTCGTGTGTTGTGGAGGCATGGTGGCCTCAAGGAGATCACTTGGGAGCAGGATGCCCTAATGCACACTTAGTACCCGAAGTGGTTTTTACTTGTGTTTTGTTTTGTTATTCTGAGCTTGTTTTGATGTTATGCTCTGTACCTTTTATATATGGAATGCTTGGCTTGTTGGTTGTGAGGAGTTTTGTTACCTTGTTCTCTAGAATTTTGTAACGTGTTTGGATATGTGGGGAAAGGGAAAACATGATCCTTAATCAAGAATAATTAATGCTGATGCGATTGAACCCACGTGATCAAGTCAGTGCCATCTAAAGCGGATAATATCTCGACAAGGGAGAAGGAATTCCCCAAGCCATGTGTTCGGACATTGTGTTGGTTGTACGGTGTTGGGGCCAGTGTAAGTTGAAAAAAACCCTAATATATGGAAGTGGGAAGACCAAATTCTTAATCGAGATGCATTAATGAAGATACGATTAAACCCGTTCAGGAAAGTAAGTGCCGCGTAAAGCAGATAATATCTTGACATAGGAGAAGGAATTCCTAACACATATGATTAGGGTTGTTGGTTGGGATCCTATTATAATGAGAGCCCTAAGAGGTATATTATTGGGTTCCTCTGGGTTGGTTTTTTATTCTTGGGGATGAGAATTTTTTAAGAGGTATCTGATTTAATGGCCCGGACCATCCATCCCATTCATTTGTCAAAAAGAATGTCATGAAGTGTTCTGGAGGGTAGAATGGACATTTTCCACACTTTTCATAATTCTGTAACTACACGCCGTGTAGTGTGAGTACACGTCGTGTACCACCCTACCTGGTATACCCCGTGTTGAAGCTGTTTCCTTGCCGCGTGAAATAAATGAGTACACACCGTGTATCTCACACTACACGCCGTGTAGTTCCTCCCCGCGTACGCGTTACCCTCAAACCATGTGTTGACCAGTCAACGGTCTTGTGTCGTGTTGAAGGCGTTTCCTTGTAGCGTGAAATAAATGTGTACATGCCATGTAGCCCATAATATACATCGTGTAGTTCCTCCCCATGTACGTGTTACCTTCAAACTGTGTGTTGACCAGTCAATGGCTGTGTGCCGCATTGAATGTCGTGTTGGAAGCCGCGTGGAGACCGTGTGAAATGGACTAGTACACGCCGTGTACTAGGAAGTACACACCATGTACTAGGAAGTAAATGTCATGTACTTTAGTTTTTCTCACCTATATAAGGAGGGGGCCTGTACTACTTTTCAAATCATTCTTATCCTCACCATTCCTCCGAGTAGAGCTCTCCCAAGAGACTACAAAGCTCCTTTCTTCTATAACTTCTTCGTCTGAGCTCCGATTTATGATCTGTCGGTGGCCACGAGATCGTAACGACGAGGTGGAACTTCTAAGCTTGGATCTGTTGCTTCCCTTTGTCCTTTTCTTCCTAGCTTCCACCTGAGGAGGTTTTTTTGGGTTTTGACAGAAGTGATGGAGGCCGACGGACGTCTTCTAAAGATGATCTGGGGGAACGTTGTGATCAAAACCCGTTCAGTTAGGGATTTTACCTTTTTCTCTATAATTTATGAATCATGCGGGATGGGTTCCCTTTTTCTTTCACGAGACATAGTTGAACCGTTTTAATGAAGATAATAACTAGCTTAATGAACAGGGAGTGTGAAATTGTTACGTTTATCTTTGTTTATCCTATTATTTTGTTGTGAATTGAATAGGCTTATTCCTACTGAAAATCACGGTCGTTGGGGGCCATTTATTGAAAAATTAAATGTTTCCCTATATTTCTAGACCGTTTTTGTGGATGGAACCTTGTGGAATGTGGAAATTGGTTAATCACGTAATGTTGGCTGATTAAAATCCGGAACCCTTGTGTGATCACCCCAGTTGAAAAAATAGAATAATGAACATGTGGGTATTGGCTTGGTTACATGGTGTGTGAAAGGGGGAGGTTGTATTCTGTGTTTTTATGAATAGGATGGCTAGAAGGGCTACAGTAAATGATATTAAAGGGGCGATGATGTGGCACGAGCCTTGTTTTTTGATACGGTTGTGGAGATGTGGTTATAATCGCACCAGAGATGCAGTAATGGGTTGAGATATTAAAGGAGGATGGAAATTTTATAAATAAACTATGGGGAAACGATAATGAATAAAACACGGGAACAATCAATGGGGATTGGTTGATGATAAAAAGGTTGGTTTTGTGTTGCTTGTGTTTTATCTAACTTTATTTGTGGTTGGTAGTGTTTTGTTCTACGAAACGCTTGATCTAGTATGATAGTTTCTTAGTAGTTTAAGAACTAATAAACTAGTACTATTGAAATATGAAAACCTAAATGGGGTTGGTGTTGTTTGTTGTATGCATGCTTCGTAGAGGCATTGAGGATGCACGTGCTTAGTTTCTCTGTTTAGAAGCCATAGGATGGGTTGTGTGTTTGGTATACATATATATATCTGTATTTTTGTGTTTTGTCGCACCCCACCCATGTTATGTACTTAGTGCTGAACACTCCCATTCCATGGGAGAGGGTTTTTTCCCCTTAGTTACTAGCTCCTTGGTGCTCCTTCTTCCATAGTCTGTGATGGCTTGAGGCGACCATACACTCAAGACTCTTCAGGTAGGTTTTGATTGGGGTGGTTTTACCCCAAGAATCTTCAGGCTAGTTTAATGTTCCCAAGAATCTTCGGGATGAGGCCCAGGTGTGTTCGGGCGGGGATGTGATTTTGGTTTGTGAGGCCCTGGTGTTTGCAGGTAGGATATATGGTTGTGAGGCCCAGGTGTGTGTGGGAGGGATATGTGGTTCTTAAGGCCCAGGTGTGTGTGTGGGCCGGAAGAGTATGGTAGCGTCAGGAAATTCGCTATTAGATAGAACAGCTAACTAGTGTTAAATGGTGCAGGGTACCCAATACTCTTGTTCTTATATACTACTACCAGTAGTTTTGTGTTTTTGGTGAGTGTGGCTTGCGAGGTTGGGTGGATAGAATTACTTGCTAGGTTTTTGTTTCTTCTATTGTTCTCACGGGACATTAGGATGTCTCCCCACCTGTGAATGAGATCTCTAGGTTCCCCTACTAATAATACTATTATGCTCACCCTAAGTTTACTTTCAGGTTTCCAGGAGGACTACCAGGGCCATGCGAGACCCTACTAGTTGGGACAGTTGGAGGTGTTGCAGTTTGATGTACTATTGTTTATTTTGGTATTGTACTTTGAGCTTTCTTGTACTTGTACTTGTTTCAGAATTGTTTAAACATGCATGTGGGATTGGTTTGGGTCTATTTTCATTTACTTGTTCCTTTTTCTTTTGGTGTTTGACTCATCTATTTCCCGATTTTAAATAATAAAAAGGGTAATGCCACCCATATTTTTGAAAAATAATACCCTTGGTGCTAGTCGCCACTCCAGGGCCTACTTGAGGCAGGACTCGGGGGTCATTATCTCACTTTCACCATTTTCAGCTCCGGAGGGGCATCTTTTTTGGGACGCTGTCGTGACTTGTATCGCAGTGGTGGCGCCCACTATATCCTACATACTCATTTATTAGAATAGTGAATATTCTTGAATTTTCTATTGTGTGACCCACTGAGCCCATATCTCAATAGTAGTGAATAATCTTTATAGAAAAATAGTGGAGTCTAGAAACCCATAATGATATCTAAAGTGTTATGGAGTAGTCATAACATTGATAACCGACATACAAAAATACACTATGTAATATAATAAATTTGTCTTTAGAAACCTCATAGAGCTAAATGCAGACTTGTGTCCTATTTATTTTTCCTTCATTAATATTTGTTGACATAATTGGATGGATTTTTCTTTTACTACCATGGAAATTGAAACATGAAGATACTATCATCCTGATCAATATGGTCAAATATATTTCTTATACAAAAATGAAGCAACATATTATATCTTGATTATTAAAGCAATTCCACACCACCAATGTTCCACCCACCACAAGATACCTCACCATGATTTCATTAACATGGGTTTTTCCTTGCATTAATGTATGAGATCAAAAGGAACACATTGATAATGACCTCAATTCATGATATAATTACACATGTGCATAGAAAGTAACATCCAATAACACAAAAAACATTTGGTTTTCCTATTGGAAGGTATATCCTCATGATCTTAACTAATAGAAATCACCATGTATTAACAAAATAAGGAGAAGTATCAATGCTTATGATACCCCAAAACTAGATAGTCAAGAATTTACATTTTATAGTTATTGTGATGTATATATACCATATGAAATTTTTTGAAGATCAATGTCATAGTACCTTGAGGTTCTAACTTTATCATGAGATCTTCTATCTCCTTCTCATATTAGAATTAAAATATCGACATTACCATTTCAATAGTATATATTGAAATTTATACACTATAATGGTATGTTTCACAATATATATCTCACTGTATACATGATATGGTTACAAAAAGATCATATAAATATTGTTCTTAGGAACCCAGTTTTCAAGACTCCCACATATACCATGCATATATCTAATACGTGACTATTTTTTATGTTTGACCTCACCTACTTGATTAAAGATTCTCTTAAGATGTAAAATCCATGTGTATATTCTTTCTTCTACTGTAATAACTTGACATCTTTTCTATTGAGAGTATCATAATTTTTATTTTGAAAATACATTTTTAAATAGGAACAATTCCAATAACCTAAAAAAAGTTACTTATTGTACATGAATTCATAGCTTCCTAATAATACACAATGCACACTCATTTTTTAGAAATTTCTACAATTATATTGTATGAGATTTTATTGCCCATTCCATTTTCCTGACTATGATATTATATATAATTTATCCTTTGAAAACTAGTTTATATCTCCTTAAAACTAGTATCCTTTCCTCTCCACTTACAAGTTATATACCTTTTGTAATTACTTAAATAAAATAAGATAGTCTTGAATGCCTCCATTTAGTTTTCTTGGATGTTAATATTATTTTCCTACTAATGAAATTATATTTTCAATAACATTTCTTGTACATATCAGGAATACATTATCGATCCTTCGATAAAGTGTATGGAATTAAAATCACCACATTAATACCCTTATGTGTCCCAAACAAGTATTTATTGATAAATATATTCCATCCAATGCCAGAAAGAATTACATATCAAATTATTAAAACTATTATTTATAAATAATTTGTTAGTATATATACAATTTCCTAGGTCTAAGAAACCTTTATTTCTACCTCATTTGATTATATTCACTGAAATGTAGGAATTAAATTTAAGTAAAACTATAGAGAGTTACAATCATCCAGGCCTTAACAAACTATAAGACCAAAAATAACTTTCCAAATGTTACCTAATAGATTTCACATTGAAAACCATGTCTTTCCCACTAGCCTTTGTTTGAAATATAGAAAAGATATATTCTAAATTATTTATCTAAGATCATGTTGCTTACTTGGATCATAAACTAGATTTTAGTAAATTGAAACCCTTATTGTCATTTTGTGATGTAACCATTCCATTAGGGTTGCATTGTATAGATATCTTCCAGGATTTGTAGTAATAACATGTAACGATCAATAATATTATCCCATAAGTTATCTATAATAAGTAATATTCTATGGGATTTTGGAATAATAAATTTGTAATACCAATTGATCCTTATTGGAAACATCCATGTCACGTACATTACATATTTTTAATGATATTTTTAATTTAATTTACATCCTTGACTTGTTTTGGGGGTTTCCAGGCATTTTGGAAGGAAATTGTGGGTTTTCAAAATTTGGGTCAACCCGAGAGCCCATTTCCAGTTTTGAAAGTAAATTTTGTTTCTTTAATAACTCATTCCTTATTCAATAATTTTTACCCATTAAACATCCAAAATGACCTTCATTTAACTATTAAAACCACCAATGATATTCGGGCCCCTTAAAAATTCATTAGAATCTTGGATTTGGGTAATCAAATTAGGTATTGGGCCAACCTGAAAGCCCATTTCTAGTCTTAAAATGTTTTTTCAATTATTTCATAAAATATTCATTTTTTGTCGTTTTTTGTTGATTCCACCTGTCACCTGCTACCACTATACCTATCCGCACCTCTAGATTCGTTTCCCCCTATTTAGATATCGTATCAGTCGATAATTGGGGCCAAACTTCTAGGGTTTCTAAAATCATCTAGATTTCTCAAGTAAGTGACTATCCTTCTAATTTCCTTTATTTTCCTTACGATTTATCCCTTTTTTCATGAATCCACAAATGTACAGAAGCTAGGGATTCGTACCTACTGTTTCATTGTGAGTTTCTTTGTCCAATCCTCTGGTTTTAGGTTTGATCTCACTCCCTCATGGTGCGGTGGTGGTGCGGTTGACGTTCCGCACTAGGATTTGTGGTTATTGACTCTTTTAGTAGGTGATTCCAAATGTAGGTATTGTATAATAAGTTGGATTACTATATTTCTGTTTCCACTATGTTCCCCCTTCATTATTTGGATTTCAAAAATTGATTTGGGTATCATTCTTAATGCAGTTGATTTATAAGTGCCGATTTTGTGTGAAAATGGGTGTTTTAAATGTGCAACACATGTTGTGCGGCTTGGTGTTGTTTTATAATTCATGAATTGGATTTGTAAAAATGTTTTGATGCTGGAATTTCTGGTTTGGTATAATATTGGTCTCCATTGGGTTTTAAATGTGGGATTTTAGATGAATTTAATGTGAAAAATTTCATTACTTTTCATAAAATTGTTTTAGGGAAATTATAAGTGGTTTATTGAGTTATATAAAAAGGTGAAAAGAATGTGTAGCTACTATTTTGAATGTGTGTTTCTAGTAATGATATCTATATGTGAAAATTGATTTTGGTAGCATGTGGTAACTATTTGAGCACAAGATGGGAAACCCGGGTAACTATATGGGTTAACGTGTACTAGTACGCTAGTGAAGAGAGGGGTTTTGACCACGGTTCACATAGGAAGTATGACATGGATAACACTAACAAAACTACAATAGAGATGATTGGAGACCAATATGTTATGGATATTCTCCCTACCAGTGGATCGTGCATGAGAACAAATTTTATTATGTTTACTTTCACTGAGGTATGAGGTACATGGGGCTCACAACATACTAGTATCTATGGGTGTTCTTATGCTTGGTGCTCATGGCCTTTTTGGCATTTATCTCCGACTTATGGTATTTTGGGATGTGAAAACCAGTATATTGAATGTTTTATTAAAATTCACTCATTCTTTAAAGTTATCCCCATTGAAAGTTATTTTCTTTTTAGAGTTTCACTTTTAGAAATAAATGCTTTGATTTTCTGTTTATAACTCTCGCAAGTTTTTTATTTTATAATGTCTATCACTTGGAATCCTTGGGTGATATCTTATTAGGCTTAGTCTCACACCATAATTACACCTTTGGGTGTAAGTAGACTTGATCATGTTGGACACAGGAAAAGGAAAGGCCTTGGGCGATGGTGGTTCAGGTCGCTAGTTTCTCTCAATGGTGTGGTGTTGTGGAGACGGATTGTGGGTGATTACCTCTTGTCGTGTGGAGTCTCTTGGGATGTTTTTCAACAACTTTTATACACATATGGACATCTTGTGTATTTTTAAACCCATATAATCACTTCTTAATTTTATTAAGTCTTGTTTGGCTTAATTTTTTAGATTTGAATTATTGTTTGTTTTTGGTTATTTTATGAATCAAAACTCAGGTAAATCGTTCCCAAAAGAATTTTTATAATACCCAAGAACTTGTTCCAGCCCATGGGGATAGGGAACACCCTTCGGGCCTTGCCATGAGCCAGTTTTGGTGCTGGTTTGATGGCGACCATATTTGGTTCGTGATAAAATGGTATCGATAGAGGTTAACATTTTTGAGTTATATTATTATTTTGGGATGAGTCGGGCTAGACAAGATATAGGACTGACGGGGTTCGGAGTTTTGGTGATGAGTAGGGTGCCTGGCCCGTAACCCTCGTGACAGACCGCGAGTCACCATGGGATGTCTGAATTCTTTTTTATCTTCACTTCCAGGTGAGACGTGTGGGCTGCAGACTGCACGTGGACATCGAGGGTGGTGAAGTAGTTGTTTATTTTACTGTTTTAATGTGTCTAGATTATTTATATCTGATTTTATTCATGAAATTTTTAGAACCGTTGTAATTATTATTTTTCCATGTGACGGTTGCCTTTTGTAGCAACATGCCTCCCCAGAATTCTCCCACGCACCCATGGGAGGAAGCCAGAGAGAGTTCTCCTACACCACTCGATCAAATGATGATAGAATCTGTGGTCTGTGATTTCTAGGCTCTGGGAAAAGGAGGAGTTCTGGCTCCTAATCCAGCCAGAGAAGATGATTTTGGGCCCAGGAAGGATAACGCCCACGATTTCATGAAAAATAAACCTCTTTGTTTTCGTGTTAGCTCGGAACCTCAAGAGGAAGAGGAATGGCTTGAGAAGATAGAGCGTATGTTCAAGTTCCTGGACACACCTGAGGAGGTCCGGGTGAAATGTGCCTCTTTTTAGTTAGAGGGCCCCAGCCGTAGGTGGTGGGAATCAGTGCTTCAATCTTGGAATCATGAAAACATGAGCTGGAGAGATTTTAAGGCCATCTTCAATGATCAGTATTTTCCAGAGGTTCCATCTTATTCCAGATCTCGAGAATTCATGGATATTTCCTAGGGATATCATTCATTAATGAATTATGCTTACCGTTTTTCTGAATTAGTGTGGTATGCACCTGAGGTTGTTTCAAGGGAATACTTGAAAGCTTGGAAATTTGAGAAGGGACTGCGACCAGAAATTTAATCACAGGTCTTCCTATTCAAGTTGGGAACTTATGCTGAGGTGTTCGATCGTGATTTCATAGTAGAGATTGACAAAAAGGGTAATTCTGGGATCTTTGGAGGGGTATCTACTATGGGAACTGGTAGCTATGCTGAAAAGAAGAGGAAGCGGGAAGAGCAGGGAAAGAGGGGAGGTGGGAGTTCAGGCCACTCTTTCAGGCAGTTTTCATCAGGGGCTTCAGATGCAAGGACTGTCATGTGCCACCAGTGTGGGAGGATAGGGAACATCCATCCAGTATTCCATCATCATCTGAAGACCTGTTTTGAATGTGGAGGTATGGGACACGTGCAACGCTTTTGCAGGATAGCGCGTCCAATTCAAAGTTGGGTGGTATCTGTTCCTCACAGGGGAGTGCCAGTGCTGTTCAAGCCATCGAGGACAGGGGGATATCAGTTTGGCGGTTGTGGCAGTAGGGCTGGATCATCTTTTGTGCAGAGCCAATTTGGGGTAGAGCCACATGCGGGTGGACGTTCCCAGGCAGGGACCAGACATTTGTATGTTGTGGATCAGGCACCGGAGGGATCTGATGCAGGACCTTCAATTGTTCGAGGTACCATTCAGACTGCATCTTCTATAGTAGCAGTTTTATTTGATACTGGTGCTTCATTTTCATTTATATCTTCCCGTCTTGTGAGCTTCTTGAGCCTTCCAATCGAGATTTTATCTATTGCATTAGAGTTAGTACCACTGCTGGGTAAGAAAAAGGAGCAGGGTCTTAGGTGCCCATCATGCGCACTCTCTTTGTCATGAGTCAAGATAGAGTGGGATTTCCTAGTCCTTGATATGGACCTGTTTGATGTGATCCTCAGCATGGACTGGCTGGTGCACTTCCAAGTGCATATTGACTGCTATCAGTGTCGAGTTATCTTTATGGCACCAAATGGGAGTCCTCAGTTATTTCAGGGAGAATGAGATCCTTGGTCGAGTCACGCGGGACCTCCACTCCCTGAGTTGGGGAATCTTGCTTATTAGTCGTCATCGCTTACACTGGAGGATGGTGGTGTTGTCTCTCAGGGAGGGTTACCCCATGTAGTGGATGAGTTCCCAAAAGTCTTCCCAGATGATTTCTCAGGCTTACCCACAGAGCGAGACATGGAGTTATCGATTGAGTTGGCACCGGGAACACAGCCTATATCTCTTCCCTCATATCGCATGGCCACCACCAAATTGAGGGAATTAAAGATATAGCTAGACGATTTGGAATCAAAAGGATTCATTCTCCCGAGCGTCTCTCCTTGGGCCGCCCCAGTCTTATTCATGAAGAAGGATGATGGAACCCTCTATTTTTGCATAGATTATCAGAAATTGAATAAAATTACCATCAAGAATAAATACCCTTTTCCTCAGATTCAAGATTTATTTGACCAACTAAAGGGGAAAAAGTGGTTCTCAAAAATCGACTTGCATTTGGGATAACGCCAGCTCAGGGTAAGAGAAGTAGACATTCCGAAGACAACTTTCTGAAGCCGTTATGGTCACCTCGAGTATCTAGTCATGGATTTCAGATTGACGAATGCCCCAGCATTTTTCATGGAGCTCATGAATAGGGTGTTCCACCAATATCTTGACTCATTTGTAGTGGTATTTATGGACGACATCCTGGATTATTCTGGATCTGAGGAGGAGAATGAGCACCACCTGCAGGTCGTTTTGAGCACTATGTGGGACCATCCCCTGTATGACAAACTCTCTAAGTGCACATTATGGATCAGGGAAGTGAAGTTTTTGGGGCAAGTTGTCTCAGAACATGGGGTTTCAGCGGATCCTGAGAATATTAGTGCAGTTATGTCATGGTAACAACCGAGAAATGTGGTTGAGATCAGGAGTTTTCTTGTCCTGTAAAGTTATTACAGGCGCTTTGTCCGGGACTTCTCACGGCTCACCTCCCCCATGACCGCACTCACCCAGAAAGGTGTAAAGTTTGAATGGAGCCCACACTGTCAGGAATAATTTGAGGATTTGAAGAGGTGGTTGACCACTGCACCTGTGCTGATTTTACCAGTGTCTAGGAAGGGATATGTGGTTTATTTTGATGCTTCAGGTATGGGTCTTGGGTGCATGCTTATGCAGGATGATCACGTGGTCACGTATGGCTCTCACCAACTTCGACCACATGAAAAGAACTACCGACCCATGACTTGGAGTTGGCAGCAGCGATGCATTTTTTGAAGAAATTACGTCACTATGTCTTTGGGGAAAATTTTGTGGTCTACACTGACCACAAAAGATTGGCTTATATCTTCTCGCAGAAGGACCTCAACTTGAGGCAGTGTCACTAGATCGAGTACTTGGAGGGGTTTGAAATTAACATTGTCTATACCCCAAGAAAGGGTAATGTAGTGGCCGACGGCTTGAGTATAAGGGTTCCTGTGCAGGCTTTGACTAATTCCAGTGTTGAATGGACATTGATGGGGCTCCTTTCTCAGATGCATGTGGAGACCAGGGAACACATTGGAGGGGAATTCTTGGCGAGTGTCATGTTGACTCCTTCTCTGTTAGAGTTGATTCAGTGGGAATAACCTAGTGATGAGCTTTGTCAGTGGTTGAAGCAGTTTTTTCATTGTGGGGAGACATCCTCTGATTGGTTGTCATCTCCTGAGGGCATCCTGTGGTTCAAGGGCCATTTAGTAGTGCTGTTATCTCTGCTGAAGGTGGTGATGTAGGATAGCCACCAGTCTTAGTGGGCTATCCAACCAGGTTCCACTAAGATGTATTATGATGTCCGTTGGCAGTTTTGGTGGCCTCGTATGAGATGGGACATAGCGGATTTTGTTTCGAGATGCTACACATGCCAGCAGGTGAAAGAAAAGCACCAAAGGCCTTCCAGTTTTCTCCAAACACTACCCATTCCTACTTGGAAGTGGGACGAGGTGTCCATGGATTTCATTATTGGCTTACCTCGTACACCTTGGGGTAAGAATGCAGTTTTGGTGGTGATTGATCGTCTGACCAAATCATACCACTTTATTAAGATAAAAGATACAGCTAAAGTGGATGAGTGTGTCCATTTGTATCTTCAGGAAGTGGTGAGACTCCATGGTGTACCATCAGTAGTTGTCTCAGATAGAGACCCCAGATTCACTTCTCGATTTTGGGAAGGCCTTCATAAGGACTTGGGGTCTCAGATTAGGATGAGCACGGCATACCACCCTCAAATGGATGGTCAGACAGATCGGGTGAATCAGATTTTGGATGAAATTCTTTGTGCATGTGTCCTGGACTTTGGAGGTTCTTGGGATATCCATTTGGGATTGGTCAAGTTTTCTTATAATAACAGTTACCAATCCTCTATTCGAATTGCCGCTTTTGAGGCGCTCTATGGTCGGCCATGTCGGTCCCCTATATGTTGGGCTGAGGTAGGAGAGAATTCATTATTGGGGCAAGCCTTGTGTAGGAGACTTCTGATAAGGTCAAGTTGATTAGGAAGTGCTTATTGATAGCTCAGAGTCATCATAAATCTTCTGATGACCGGAGGAGTTGATACCTAGAGTTTGCTGTGGGTGACAGGGTATTCCTGAAAGTGGCCCCTTGTTTGGGCTATCATCGACTGGGGAAGAAAGGTAAGCTGATGATGTAATATATCAGGCCCTTTGAGATCACCGAGCGTATTGGAAATGTGGCATATAGGTTGGCCTTACCTTCTCAGTTGACTTCTATCCATGATGTCTTCCACATCTCTCATTTGAAGAAATACATCCCAGATCTATCCCATGTGTTAAGTTGGGAAGAATTGGAGATAGAGCCTGACTTGTCTCTTGTTGAGAGGCTGGTGAAAATAGTGGAATCCCAAGAGAATATACTTAGAGGAAAGTCTATTACATTAGTCCGGGTTCTATGGCAGTATGGGAATGATACACATTAGACATGAGAGCGAAAGTCATGGGTTGAGGAAGAGTACCCGTTCTTGTTTTCCAATCAAGATTCATGTTGACTTATGGGGAATAAAGTCCTTCATGGTGGGGAGAATTGTCACATAAATGACATAGTTTTAAAGGTATTTTTCATTTAATTTACATCATTACTTTGTTTTGGGGGTTTCCAGGCATTCTTGAAGGAAATGGTGGGTTTTCAAAATTTGGGCCAACCCGAGAGCCCATTTCCAGTTTTGATTGTAAATTTTGTTTATTTAATAACTCATTTGTTTTTCAACCATTTTCACCCATTAAACTTCCAAAATGACCTTAAGTTTACTATGAAAACCACCAATGAATGTTTTTCCCCTTAAAAATTCTTTAGAATCTTGGATTTGGGTAATCAAATTAGGTATTGGGCTAACCCGAAAGCCCATTTCCAGTTTTAAAATGTTTTTTTAATTCTTTCATAAAATATTCATTTTTTATCCTTTTTTGGTGATTCCACCTCTCACCTGCTCCCACTGTACCTATCCGAACCTCAAGATTCTTTTAATCCTATTTGGAGATCGTATCAGTCTAGATTTGGGGCCGAACGTCTCTGGTTTCTAAAATCGTCTAGATTTCTCAAGTAAGTGACTATCCTTCTATGTTCCTTTTTATTCCATAAGATTTGTCCCTTTTTTCATGAATACATAAATGTATAGAAGCTAGTGTTTCATTCCTAGGGTTTCATTTTGAGTTTTGTGGTCCAATCCTCTGGTTTTAGGTTTGATCTCACTCCCTTGTGGTGCGGTGGTGGTGCGGTTGACGTTCTGCACTAGGATTTGCAGTTCGAGACACTTTTCATAGGTGATTCCATATGTAGGTTTTGTAGAATGAGTTGTATTGATGTATTTATATTTAAATTATGTTCCTAATTCATTATTTGGATTGCAAAAATTGATTTGGGTAGCATTTTTAAAGTGGTTGATTTATAAGTGCAAATTTTGTGTGAAAATGGGTGTTTTACATGTGCAACCCATGTTGTGCGTCTTGGTGTTGTATTATAATTCATGAATTGGATTTATAAAAATGTTATGATGCTGTAATTTCTGGTTTGGTATAATATTGGTCTCCATTGGGTTTTAAATGTGGGATTTTAGACAAATTTAATGTTAAAAATTTGATTATTTTTCTTGAAATTGTTTTATGGAAATTATAAGTGGTTTATTGAGTTATATAAAAAGGTGAAAAGAATGTGTAGGTACTGTTTTGAATGTGTGTGACAATAATTGATATTTATATGTGATAATTTATTTTTGTAGAATGTGGTAACTATTTGATCACAAGATGGGAAACCGGGGTAACTAGGTTGGCTAATGTGTATTAGTACGGTAGTGAACAGAGGGGTTTTGACCATGGTTCACTTAAAAAGTATGACATGGATAACACTAAAAAAACTAGAATGGAGATTATTTGAGACCAATAGGTTATGGTTATTCTCCCTACTAGTGGCTCATGCACGAGAACAGATTTTATTATGGTTACTTTCACCGAGGTACGGGGTACTTGGGGATCACAACTAACTAGTAGCTAGTGGTGTTCTTATGCTTGGTGCTCGTGGCCTTTTTCGAATTTATCTTTTCCTTATGTTGTTTTGGGATGTTAAAACCAGTAGATTTCTGGTTTTATTAAAATAAACTCAATATTTAAAGTTATCCCAATTGAATGTTATTATCTTTTAAAAGTTTCACTTTTAGAAATAAATGCTCACATTTTCTGTTTATAACTCTCGCAAGCTTGTTATTTTATAATTCATATCCCTTGGAATCCTTGGGTGATATCCTATTAGGATTAGTCTAACACACTACTTACACCTTTGGGTGTAAGTATACTTGATCATGTTTGACACAGGCAAAGGAAAGGCCTTGGGCGATGGGGGTTCGGGTTTCTAGTTTCTCTCAATGGTGTGGTGTTGTGGAGACAGCTCGTGGGTGATGACCCCTTTTCGTGTGGAGTCTCTTAGGATGTGTTTCTAATACTATTATACACCTTTGGACCTCTTGTGTATTTTTTAAACCCATATACTCTATTCTGAATTTTATTAAGTCTTGTTTGGCCTAATTTTTCAGATTTGGATTATTTTTTGTTTTTGGTTATTTTATGAATCAAAACTCGTGTAAATCATTCCCAAATGAATTTTTATGATACCCGGGCACTTATTACAGCCCGTGGGGATAGGGAATTCCCTTAGGGCCTTGCCAAGAGCCAGGTCTGGTGTCAGTATGATGGTGACCAAATTCGGTTTGTGACAATCCATGTACCATCTATATATAGACTCACCTAAATACTAACTATAGTATTCAAGTAATCTTCCTCTTTCACATTGATAAATTGAATCCATAATTTAATTTTAACTTATCTTCTAAATATTAGATAATTTATTTATAGTACTTTCAATAATTGTTAATCATAATGAGTAATGTGTCACTAACCATGTGGAATATAAAAACATCACTGTGGTTTTATCCTTACCACATAGTTTGTGCCTCTAAAACATTCTCATACACACACTCTTGTGGAACTAGTTCCTATTACATGTACTTATGTATCTCTAGCATTGAATAAACCCAATTCAATCTATCTTATGCTTTCTCAATTTGAGACGTGATTCCTATTTAAAGTAATATAGTATATTACAAGTCTTTATAATCCATTTAGTAATTATTTATGTAATATCATGATAAACATTTGGCATTATTACTATATATGTACATTGTGTTATTTTATGAATGTTTCTTTATTTACATTATGAAACACTATGAAATTAAACACATGTTCTTATAAAACTATTGTTTTCCATCATACTAAAACTCATATGATTTCCATTTGTCAATATTTTTTTCATATGGTTATGGGATAATGATTCATTTTTTGAATCACATGTTGAAATATAATAGATGATTCTATAATTTTTATCTGACTGAACATTGATACTGCATTTACTAACATCATGTCTCTGATGTTTGTAAGGAAATCAGATTTTATGAATTACTCTATGCTACAATTTTTTATCAATTTTATCATGAAATAGTCATCATGGATCCATCGTATTATAATAATATCTCTTCTATGGATATGGTAATGTGCATTTATCTACACTAGAATATATTGATCAATTAATGATTGAATAAGATATTCTTTGGAAGACTAGACCAGAGAATATAATATCATATGATCATGAATATACCACACATCGTGTTCACATTCCTTAAAGACTATTAAAATTAATGAATTATACATCTTAATAGTGTACCCCTATAATAGTTTACAGTCGTTAGCCGAAATAATTCTGAAATCTTTGCGATGTACCTTTATTTCCCAAGGTTTTGTTATCCAAACTAATAAAGAATATATCTCTATGATAACTATGGTGTTTTGTTTTACTATATATAAATTCTGAAATTAGTATATCATTTATTTCTATTTATAGTCTTACTTGAAAAATAATTATCTTACACCAACTAGGTAAATAAGTCTTTCATTATATATTAATAAAATATTTCATATGATTCAGGTATCATGAAATTACGAGTTGAGTTTTCTACACCATAGACAACATTCATTCAAAAAATCGAATAATGTATCCATTTTCTAAAGGAAACATGACATAAATGTTTTGGTCATACTAAAAAAAAGTCTAACTAGAATAATTTAACTATAAATTTAGAAGTTGTGTTCTTCTCACCTCTGACTTAGGAACCACCCTTTCTTAATCACTTGGAGATTGAACCTTACTTTTTATAATGTTTTAAGACATAGTTTGTTACGATATTTTGATACACATATTTCATAAGGATATTTTATTTATCACCCTTGATGTAAAACTGTAATATTTCTTATAATTGTTGAATATACCTAAAAGTGAAAAGATTATATGCATCTTTAATTCATTTATTATGATTAAACATTCATAGATTTTTTTTCCATGTTATGAAAAAGGAAAAACCTTATATTATATAACCCTTTCATTGTAAAAAAATACAAAGGTTACTTTTTCGTAACCATCTACATTGTCCTTATCATATATTTATTCAAATTGATCACCATAAGAATTAAAGATTAAAATATAGTTAATATTCTTATTTCTTGGAAAAATTTATCCAACCGGTAAAGAAGCTTTTTTACTTTATACTATTAGTTTTTTAATATTAAATGAAATTATAAAATTATGGTAAAAATGATATTAGAATGGGATGTATTTAACGATCATGATCTAACATTCATACTTAAATATAACTAGCTTAATTATCACCAATTAATATATCAATTCACATTCTCCATGCAAGATTCTATGGGATGAGACATCCAGGTAAAACAACCATTTCCCAATATTGAACCCACAAATAAAACTAGATATTGATGATATCATTATGTAAAATCCATCACATGAATAATACATGAGGTTACTATAAATTTTTTTAAAACCCTTTCTTTGTGATAAGGATTAACAGGTTTTGGGGACAACAATAACTTAAATTTCAAATATAGTAGTTTTTTTCTCAAGTGCCTATAACACTCTTGAAAATGGGTACCAATGTGGAAATTATATTTTTTCCATTAGATAACATTGAATTTATTGTGGTATTATTATTTTTTCTACAAAAAATAAAATCTACCATATTAGTACTTTTACATTGATTACCTATTTTGATATTATTGATTAAAAAATCATTAAATTTCGGCCACTATTTTATCAAATTCCAGGAGACCTCTATACTAGAATTATAAAATTCTCTCACTTGAGTATACTATTGGAAATGATCCTTTAACATCCCCTCATACTCTATAAAATATGGATACACCAATTCTAGTAGAGTTCAAGGTTCGCTTTTGACTGGCCTTCTGTAATAACCCTCAGTTCCACGATCTGTTGAGTAATGTCCCATATTATCCAAAATGTATCCTTAATTACCTTGATTATTTTACTCTAATATAATTAAAATTTATCTATAATTAATTCTTAACTACAAAATTTATTTAATTCAACCCACCATTAACAAAATAACTACCATGTTGTAGGCAA
Organism: Viscum album; assembly: GCA_963277665.1. Lineage (NCBI taxonomy): Eukaryota > Viridiplantae > Streptophyta > Magnoliopsida > Santalales > Viscaceae > Viscum > Viscum album. Next base: position 648,886,080 of record OY728143.1, on the reverse strand, counting down.
TACCGTCAATAATGGCTGACCAGGCCCACCAAACAATTGGTTATGTTCGAATGAAAATGATATAAGGTGTTTTTGAGTTAATATTTTTTTTATGTTTCTATTATTTTTACAAGAATAAATGAAATCATTTTGTGTATCATAATAACATAAAGTATGATCACACGCCACTGGTCATGCAACTAATATAACATAACCATTGCGACACATGTCTATTTTCTTAGTTCATGTTTGTTTATTATTCTATGTGATCACATGTAAACTACACATATATAAAATAATAAAACATGAATAAATAAAATTATATGATGTGATCATGGGCCGATAGTAATGGTCATTCCATTGAGTGAATAATGGATCAACATAGACCATAGTGTAAACTCCTTGAGTCATGATGCTTGCGACTCGAGTTGTAGTAATAACCCATCCAATGCATCCAACTTATGTATGGTGCTTCATGAAACCCCATCTTGAAGTATGTCACTGATTATCTTCATCATTATACAACAATACTCACAAATAGGCAAGAGGGTATGAGGAGTAAAAAATACAATAGTTAAATTTGGACATGTAGTCCCTTATATATAAAATGACACATAGAAAATATGTATATCATAATTTATTAATCTAATTATTAAAAAATTTGAAATAATTTAATAAATAAACAAAAATAAACCAGAAATCAATTGGATGGTCTATAACTCGTGATTAGTCTATACACATTAAACTCACGTATTATTTTTAGAAAAAATAATTGTGTATATAAAAATTAAACATTCAATAAATTATTTTCATTAAAATTTTATTGATTTAAAAATTCACTCTTTTCAAATTCAATATTTATTTCATTTGAAACTGAAATTAAATTATTTTTAATTCCCAAAATTAAATATTTTAATTAATTAAATTTAATACCTAAAATAAATCAATTTATCTCAGAATATAAAATTAAAATTTTAATCTAAAACCTAATTGTAATTTAATTTTATATTATACCGTCATGAAATTAATTAATTAATAAATGTTCTATTATACTAAACAGTTGGGCCTCAAAAACCCTAGGCATTAACCGTTTGGTCAGAATGAACCTATTCATGCCCTTTTAGAGCTCTTTAGACACAGTGAAAGGGTATTGTGGGCTGTGAAATCGCCACCAGACTCCTAATATGTTTGGAAGACCCAATTGAGTCCATATCAAGGAAGATCCAATCCAACTGATATTACCACTCCAATGGACACCACACATTAGAATGATGGTTGGTTGGATGGGTGGTGGTCATCCAAAATAGCACTCACCACCGAGGAAAAAATATTCTTGGGAGGAAATAGCTAGTGTACATGCTGTGGTTTAGAACATTGGGCGATGATGGTAGCCAGATCGACCATGAACGAAAGTGGTGATGACGAACATCAGAATGGAAGGAGGGGGGCTCAAGCTCATAGTCTAGTTGATATGGGAGGGGGCCATGGATGAATTCACTACATGTCGATGTAATTTATTCTAATAGAGACATTGTTGCAATATCTGACATCTAGGAGTGGAGATCATGTGATTCCAGGTATCAGAGGAGAGTGATGACAGAGGACGAGGCTAGGATGATAGCTGATAGAGGCACGAAGAGAGAAAAATTTAGGGGATGATATTTGAGGTGGATCACCATAGAGGTGGATAAATGATGTAGGATTTGGCCGACAGTGGGGGAAGAGGATAGTGAGTTCATGGTGTCCTAAGCAGGTGATGAAGGGAGAAATCGTCTTGTATGGCTGGAAAGGATTATGGTGGAGAAGTCCAAGGGTGTCGACTAGGTTTTCCTAACATCTTGAAAATAAAAATCCCTTTTTGATGTCTTCTATAATAAGTTTTAAGGGGAATCAATTTTTTTGTATGTATGTTTTTTATAGAATCCCTTCAAATTTATAATTATATAAATTAGTTTTTAGTAAAAGTAATATATTAATTATATTAGTTAATCAAGTTAATTTTATTAAATTAATAAAAGTAATTATTTCAATTAGTTTGACTTATATATCTCTGACATAAAACTCAATTGTAGTTTTTGGTAAAGTTGAAATAGTTTGCATTTATTAAAAAAATAACCACTGACCAGACATGGGTTTGATTTTGAAAAAATCATTATTTAATTTAAACATACAAAACTACCAGTTTCAGTCTATAATAAAACTTTTGATGATAGAAGGCTGGTTATCTAGTGTCAGATTACAAAACTATCTATGAAATTGGGCTCGAAATGAAATAATATCTAAAATTTAATGAATATTTAATTTTTTTATTGAATTAAAAAATTCATGTGTCACTCTGATACCAATTGAAAGTATCTGTTCATGCAGTATATGCTTGTGTACTAATGTAGATACCCAAAGCTTGATGTACATATACATTAATTTTCTTTTTCGGAATACTTAATACATAAAAAAAACAGACAACAAAGGACCGTAATAGTTTATTGTCTTTGGAAACTCAGAACGTAATCTTCTAATCATGGTGAAAGATCTTTAATATCTCCCATTAAGATCTTTCCCTTTTGGTTTTATTACCTAAAACCTTTCGTTAAATCCTGGGGAAAAGAAAACATATAAAGGGGGAGCTCAAATGCTTAGTAAGGGTAAGCATGGATAAAATAAAACAAATCATATACATTTGAACTAAAAAACATGAACATAATGTTTAAACATCAAAATCTTGGGAAATGACATAAAATATGGCAGAAGACAAGGAATAGATCCTAAAGAAACATTAATAATTATAAAATAGCATGGGAATAAAACTTGTAATTGTGGAAAAACATTAAGCACATGATATGATTTCCATTGTACCCAAGGCATTGCTGCCAAGACCATCTTAGTGGACAAAGTCCCTTACTGAACTGGGTTTACATGCCATTCCAGCCCTGTATTACTAAACCGGATTTAATTGCAGTTTTAGTCATGTCTATCTAATGAGATATAAATCTTTACCCAATGCATTTGAGGGAGATATAGGTCCCACAAATCTCATAATGAAATCATTCTTACTTGTTCCACAAAATAAACATAAATCATCCATCATAACCCAAAGAATAAAATGGGTTTCATAAATATCATCCCATCATAACATAATCCATAAAAAACAAATGGATAACATTCATCATAAGAAGAATAAAACCATTTAAATATTGGAGACATTATACTTGAAACATAAACATACTAAATTATGTCATCTTAGATGGAAAATAGATATGATAAGACACCTGAAATGAATTCTTGAGGAAAATATCCTTTCTTCTTCAAAATCATTTTATTTTCACAAAATTCCATGAAATTTTAAAGAAAATTATTTTTTTGAAAATACTCATAAATTATTGTAGAGTAAGCTTCATAAAAATGAGGCGTTATGAAACCATACAAATCCATTCACGCTGTATATGTTAAAAACAACATTTTTCTCGTACTTTTTTCGGAAAAGTCAAAAAGTACCTCGTATGGTAAACGAACGAATGATTTATTACATACCATGTAGAAAAAGTCAAAAATGGATAAAAAGGACTTTAGACATACATGGAACCATTTTTATATAACAAGAACATGGATGATAAGTATAACCCCAGTGAATACTTACGAATAAACAATCTCAGATAAAAAAGAGATTGGAAAAGTTATCCCTTACCTTAGGTCGGATATGCTTCGTACGTATCTGAAACTCCTATATAATGATTTACGTATTGTCATTGACTTATTACAGAATCATATTCATTGTTATGATATCATTTATGGTTCACTTATGACTTTATATTACCTGTTCTTTTGTAAATCCCATGTTAAAGCAACGTTTTGGGTAAAATCATGTTATTTATCGTACGTGTTTGGAAATGTTGTTCATGATGTTATTACTTCTTATATCATGATTTAATTACTTCCAGAATGTAAATAATGATTTATATATCAAATATATTCATTATATATCCAGTATATACATGTATTTAAAATAGTACATAACATATGGAGGTAAGAAATAGAATGCACCGTTCATGGAGACGATAAGCCGTACGTACGCATGAACACAACTTTCATTTATATTTATTATTTAATAGAATAGTTATATTTTAATTCTAGTATAATATCATATATAATATAATTAACTCCATCCTTTATACAACCCACATAAGGCATTAACGAATCACGTCACTTTTAGGGGGCGGTAGTCCACACTTCCTTAAATGAGATTATCATATTTACCCACTATGGAAACAATAAAGGCTTGATATAATTGGGAAGTAAAGAAGAATAAGGAAATCATAAACATAATATATATCATATATAAACACAGTTCCATCATAATGTCCACCACGATAGGCGGTAGGAGAAAATCGAACAATCATCGTTTCGTGAGGCGTTAGTTTTCCATCCATATAAACATTATGTTCTTTATCCATTAGATAGGGGTGTGTGTAAGCGTAGTTCGAATCCTTCTCATAAAAATATCCTTTTATATTGAGGATACTGGTGTTGTTAAAAAAATAAAGTATTAAAAAGATTTTAGGGGTTGGAGAAGTAGAATAAAAGAAAACAACATAAGAGAAGTTATTACCTTTAATTTGGGTAACTTCCTTTGGTTTGAACCAAAAGGACTTATTGAAGTGCCTTCTACCTAATGTAAGGATTCTAGGGGGAGGATAGGGATGTAGAGAGCTTAATTAGGCAGATGTTGGACGAGCCTAATGGCTTGAGAGTTTTGAGGAATTGGATAGAAATGGTCTCCTTTTATAAGGGGGAGGAGGAGCTCTTTTGGAAAGTGTGAAAATATTATTTTATTATAAACATATCTTATGTTTCAAAAGGTCCAAAAATAATTAAAGATGAAGATAATATGACTCATGGTCGAAATAAGTTTATCAAATCGGAATTGTACATGTTTTGGATAATATTTAATCATTATAATCTAATTTATTTAAATCATTAAATAATGAGGTAAATACTGCATCATTATTGGGTCATAAATAATTTAATTTATTTGAGGTCTAAAAATTAAAAAAAATAAAAAAAATCTAGGAAATATTATTATATTTGCAATAAATATTTATAGTCGAAAATATAATTTATTTAGCCCCTTATAAAAATTAATTACCAAAAGATTTATGTTAATGCCAATTTTGTCTTTCCATTAAATTAATTAATCTAATGTGTCATTTTCTTTCATAAGTGGCTCTATGAGGTCCCAAAATCGACCCAAGGATGCCCATGGTTTGCCATTACTCATCCATTAATTTTTTTACAAGTTTTAAGTAAATTTTTAATTATTATAATATTCTTTTAACTTTGAATTACCCTATTTACCTTTAACCGTAGTAAATAAAAGTCAAAAGATACTATTCACCAAAAATTATTTTCATCTTATTGAACAAAATTTTACTTCTTTATAACAACCATGTATGTTGGATTTTTGAAATTCAATTCTTAGAAGTGGAAAAAATTCATTTAAATGAAAGATTCAGTTTTTTAACTACCACTAAGTGGTTTCACTATTCATCAAAAATTGATGTTTTTCAGAAAAATACCAAAAATTCAGCCGAAGATATATTTGATATTCCAAATTCAAAAATGATGTCTATTCTTCCAAATTAAAAACATAGAAGTGGAATTAATTACTTATAAAATTAATTCCCGTTATCAAAACAAATATCATGTTTTTAAGAAACTATAACTATCAAAAGATCGACACTTGTTTATGTCGAAATTCAAAGTGAAATTAATTACAGTGACCAAAATTTTATTAAATTGTAAAAATATATTCTAATTACACTTTAAAACCAATTTATTAGATAACCTAACCATATAAAGTTTTGCGATGAAAAAGTTTTTTTAAATTAAAATATAGCGTGTTTTGACTATTCATCAAAATATGAAAGTTATCAGAATAATGTGAAAAATTTATCCAAATTAAATTTTTATATCCCAATTCTAAGGAAGAATTTTATTTTTTCAAATTGAACTTATAAACATGTCAAAAACTATATTTGAAGTGGGTGCGCCATCAAAAGGCGGCAAAACTGCATTTTTTGATATATACTTATTTGATCCCAAAAAAATTATTTTGTTCTCATACCATGTTCTAGAAAATATGTAAGATGATTAATAAAGTTATAAAATTAAAAATGTAGTTAATAATATTTATAACGTCTAGTCCATAATAAAAATATATCGTTGTTTTGGGAAACCAGGTATTGCGTACTACACACGCTATCGAGGAAGGTTGCGATTGCGTGTAATGAAAGCCAAGTCAGGGTTGTGTGTTGAGCAAGACTCCTTTGTTGTTTTGTATAACAGAATCCAACCATATTTCATTTATGCATTGAATATATATATATATATATATATATATATATATAGATACACTCAATGTTTCATAGAATGACTACTATCAAACGAGTATGAAATTGTGTGTGACACAATCCAAGAATAGTGTTGCGTATACTGCAAGCTAATACGGTGTTGCATATAGAACAAGATAATCTTGGTGTAGCATAAAACACACGACATAAAATTAATTAAAAATAATAATTATCATAAAATCTCAGGGTGTTATATTCTACCCCCCTTAAAATGAATTTCTCCCTATAAATTCTTCGGGGTTATAAATGGTTTAATACTTGAACGTTTCTTTAATAGAAACCCACATCGTAAAAAGGGAATACCAAAAACTATCTTTAAAAACTATCTTTGAAATGTAACGGTTACCCAAAGTAACTAATCACTGGGTTTCCACATAGTAGAACATAGGTGAAAATATGGATATGGAAGAAAAATCTAACCATCATGTTCTGATGGAGTGTGGTAGAGAACAAGGCTATGAAAAAGCCAACAAGAACAAAGCCATATATTTGTGATGATCTAAGGTACCATCTGATTCATTAGATATAAGAGTACTAGGACAACATTTTTGGTTTTCAAGATAATTTCCTTAATGTTGAATAATTTTTGAATTAAAAGAAATTATTACTTGATTTTGGTACAATCTCATTGATGTTCATGTCTTGAACAATTTTCACTTCATCTCTTAAAGAAATGAAGTTGATTTTTTTTCCATGAAGTGTTAGCAGATCATGCGATAGAATGATAGGTCATTCTATCTATCTCAAACATTGGGTTAGCGAAAGTTATATACATAAGTCCATCTATGGTGATATTATTCTTATATGGTTCAAAAAATGGACTTATACTTCATCTATCATACCGCTTAATAAAATAAAACTATTTTCTACTAACAAGGGACTTCATGTGGGCCAGTGGTAAGTGATGAAGGCCTGTCACACTTTGGTTGCTGGTTCGATTCCCACATCCTTGTCTGATGTGACAGGTTTTCACCCATTCTTCATGTTGTCCCTTTTCATAAACTACACTATTATAACATTCCATCAATAGTATTGAAAAAAAAATAATATCCTTAAAAAATACTATCTTATGTATAACTTAATTCATTCCAATCTTTAAGAATATCCAAAATACTGCTGTCCAATCTCATATTATATTGAAAAAGACTACCAGAGTTCATATAAAAAGTATGTTAATACCATCATTGATCCCTATATATCATAAGTTATGTATGGTTTGTCACATTCCAAACATTTGAAGGCCTTAATCATGTATTCTCTTGAAAAATTAATACCCATTAAACATTAGTGAAAACATGAATATAGTTAAAAGATAACACTTTCCACATACCAAAATCCAAAAAATTCTATATACTCAAATCATGATACCACTTAGTCTTATATCAATCATGAGCACATGAATACTATCAAAAATATTATTTTCTCCTTATCCATTCCTTATGTGCATATAATCTGCTTTACAAAAAATTTGATTCACTTGTAATGGTTACCGGTACCATAATATTATTGAAAACCACAATAGACTAATACAAAAATATTCAAATATACCATAAAATTACCTCAAAAACATTATTCTTGAAGACCAATACATAAACACTTCAATCCATCCTCTTCAATGTTTGTCATGGAGTAAGTATTTCCTTAATTTAGAAGTAACCTCTTAGGCCAGGGCATTGAGTTGGGTAATGCCCATGTTCTCCACAAATAAGACATTGAAATCCATAACAGTCTGTCACTCTATGACCCTTTTCTCCACACAGACCACATCTTCCCCTCCATTTGAGGTATTCCTCAAGGTTCTTCTTCCCTTCTTTAGAAATCTCAATCTTCCTTTCTCTATGCTCCTCGCCATGAGAACATGCATAATATTCCATCTTCCTCTTATTTTATGGCTTAGGAATACCACCAAAGTTTACCGTATTAATCATATATCGTGATGACTAATTCGACATAATCACAATATCATTATCTATAGGCATTACAATATTTTGTTGATCACAGTCACCAATTTTTTCATCAGAATCAACGTTAACTATGTTCCTTCTCATTCCCTCCATTGACTAAAACCAGAAACTATAGTGTAAGAAATAGTTAAAATAACGAGGAACCACATAATCATTAAAAGTCACTTATGGGATGTCTAAATTATCACACATTCTTTAATCCATGACACCTTAGGTTCACCCTAGGTTATTTATGATCTTCAACATAACTCTACGAATGTAACATATAGTTATAATAATCCTTAGGGACATCCCTAGAAATACCTTATAAATATCTATAGGAATCTCACTAAAGTTTTCACATCCTAGTTTCTAAAGGTTAGCTAATCATTTCCTCTGATACCCACTGTAGAGACCCAAATCTTGACGTACATAGACATTACATTTCTTTTGTGGAATACTTAATATATAAAAAAAACAGAAACCAAAGGACCGTAGTAGTTTAGTGTCTTTGGACACTCATAACGTAATCTTCTAATCATGGGGAAAGATCTTCAACATCTCCCATAAAGATCTTCCCCTTTTCGTTTTCTTACCTAAAACATTTCATTAAATCCCGGGGAAAAGAAAACATATAAAGGGTGAGATCAAATGCTTAGTAAGGGTAAGAATGGATAAAATAAAACAAATCATATACATTTGAACTTAAAAACATGAACATAATGTTTAAACATCAAAATCATGGGCAATGAAATAATACATGGCAGTACATAAGGCATAGATCCTAAAGAAACGTTTAATCATGATAAAATCGCATGGGAATAAAATTTGTAATTGTGGAAAAACATTAAGCACATGATATGATTTCTATAGTAGCCAAGGCATTGCTACCAAGACCATCTTAGTGGACAAAGTCCCTTACTAAACCGGATTTACTTGTCATTCTAGTCCTGTATTACTGAACAAAATTTACTAGCCGTTTTAGCCATGTCTATCTCATGAGATATAAATCTTTACCCTATACATTGGAGGGAGATATAGGTCCCACCCATATCATAATGAAATCATTCTTACTTGTGCCACAAAATAAACATAAATCATCCATCATAACCCATAGAATAAAATGGGTTTCATAAACATTATCCCATCATAACATAATCCATACAAAACAAATGGATATCATTCATCATAAGAAGAATCAAACCATTTAAATATTGGATACATTATACTTGAAACATAAACATACTAAATAATGTCATCTTATATGGAAAATAGTTTTGATAAGACACTTGAAATGAATTCTTGAGGAAAATATCATTTCTCCTTCAAAATCATTTTCTTTTCATAAAATTTCATAAAATTTTAAAAGAAAAGTATTTTTTTTATAAATTTTCATAAAATCTAGTATAGTAAGATTCATAAAAATGAGGCGTTATGAAACCGTACAAATCCATTCATGCCGTATAAGTTAAAAATAACATTCATCCTGTACTTTTTTCAGAAAAGTCAAAAAGCACCTCGTATGGTAAAAGAAAGAAAGATTTCTTACATACCATATAGAAAAAGTCAAAAAATGGTTAAAAAGGAATTTAAACATACATGAGACCATTTTTAGCTAACCGGAACATGGATAATAAATATAACCCCAGTGAATACTTACGAATAAACAATCTCAGATAAAAACGAGATTGGAAAAGTTATCCATTACCATAGGTCCGATATGAATTGTACGTATCCGAACCTCATGTATAATGATATAAATAATTTCATTGACTTATTACAGAATAATATTCATTATTATTATATCGTATATGGTTCACTTATGACTTTATATTACCCATTCTTTTGTAAATCCCATGTTCAAGCAACGTTTTGGGTAATATCATCTTATTTATCGTACGTGTTTGGACTTGTTGTTATTGATGTTATTATAACATATATCATGATTTAATAACTTCTAGAATGTAAATAATGATTTATATATCATATATATTCATTACATATCCAGAATATACATGTATTTATAATAGTACATAACATATGGAGATAGAAAATGAAATGCATTGTTCATGGAGACGGTAAGCCGTACGTACTCATGAACGCTACTTTCATTTCTATTTGTTATTTAATGGAATAGGTATATTATAATTATAGTATCATATCATATATAATATCATTAACTACATATTTTATACATCCCATATAAGGCATTAACAAATCACATCACTTTCAGGGGGCGGTAGTCCGCACTTCCTCAATCGAGATTATCGTATTTACCCACTATGGAAACCATAAAGGATTGATGTAATTGGGAAGTAAATAATAATATTGAAATAATAAACATAATATATATCATATATAAATACAGTTCCATCATAATGGCTACCATGATAGGCGGTAGGGGAAAATCGAACAATCATCATTTCGTGAGGCTTTAGTTTTCCATCCACAGAAATATTATGTTCTTCATCCATTAGATGGAGGTGTGTGTAAGTGTAGTTCGAATCCTTCTCATAAAAACAACCTAGTATATTGAGGATACTGGTGTTGTTAAGAAAAATAAAGTATTAAAAAGAGTTTAGGGGTTGGAGAAGTAGAATAAAAGAAAACAACTTAAGAGAAGTTGTTACCTTTAATTTGGGTAACTTACATTGGTTTGAACCAAAAGGACTTCTTGAAGTGCCTTCTGCCAAATGTAAGGCTTCTAGAGGGAGGATAGGGATGTAGAGATATTAATTGGGCATAGTATGGATGAGCTAAATGGCTTGAGATTTGTGAGTAATTGGATAGAAATGGTCTCCTTTTATAAGGGGGAGGAGGGGCTCTTTTGGAAAGTTTGAAAATATTAATTTATTATAAAAATATCTTCGATTTAAAAAGGTCCAAAAATAAATAAAGATGAAGATAATATGACTCATGGTTGAAATAAAATCATCCAATCATAATTGGATATGTTTTGGATAATATTTTAATCATTATAATCTAATTTATTTAAATCATTTATTAATGAGGTAAATACTGCATCATTATTATGTCATAAATAATTTAATTTATCTGATTTCTAAAAATTTAAAAAATACAAACATGTAGGAAATAATTTTATATTTGAAATGAATATTTATAGTCGAAATGATAATTTATATATCCCCTTATAAAAATTAATTACTAAAAGATTTTTGTTAATGCCAATTTTGTCTTTACATTATAATAATTAATCTAATGTGTAATTGTCTTCCATAAGTGGCTCCATTGGGTCCTAAAATCGACCCAAAGATGACCACGGTAGGCCACTACCCATCCAATAAGGTTTGGACAAGTGTAAATGTAATATTGAATTATTATAATATTCTTTTATCATTGAATGTCCATATTTACCTTTAACCGCATTAAATAAAAGTAAAAAGTTACTATTCACCAAAAAATATTTTCATCTTATTGAACAGAAGATTACTTCTTGATAACAACCATGTATGTCGGATTTTTAAAATTCAATTCACATAAGTGGAAAATTTTCATTTAAATGAAAGATATAGTTTTTTAACAACCACTAAGTGGTTTCACTATTCATCAAAAATTTAAGTTTTTCAGAAAAATACAAAAAATTCAGCCTAAGCTATATTTGATATTCCAAATTCAAAAATAATTCCAATTTTTCCAAATTCAAAACATATAAGTGGAATTAATTAATTTTAAAATTAATTCCCGTTATCAAAACAAATAGCGTGTTTTTAAGAAATAATAACTATCAAAAGATCGACACTTGTTTATGTCCAAATTCAAAGTGAAATTAATTCCAATGACCAACATTAGATTAAATGGTAAAAATATATTCTAATTACACTTTAAAATCAGTTAGAAAGATAATCTAGCCATATAAATTATTGCGATGAAAAAAATTTTTTTAATTAAAATATAGGGTGTTTTAACTATTCATCAAAATATGATAGTTATCAGAATAATATGAAAAGTTTATCCAAATTAAATTTTTATATCCTAATTACAAGGAAGAATTTTATTTTGTCAGAATGAACTTATAAACATGTCAGAAACTAGATTTAATGTGGGTGTGCCATCAAAAGGCGACAAAACTGCATTTTTTTAAAAATACTTATTTTACGCAAAAAAATTTATTTTGTTCTCATACCATGTTCTTGAAAATATGTAAGATGAATAATAATGCTATAAAATTTAAAATGTAGTTAATAATATTCATAACAGCTAGTACATAATAACAATATATCGTTGTTTAGTGAAACCCGGTATTGCGTACTACACACGCTATCGAGGAAGGTCATGATTGCGTGTAATGCAAGCCAAGTCAGGGTTTCGTGTTGTGCAAGACTCCTTTGTTGTTTCGTATAATAGAATCCAACCATATTTCTTTTATACATTGAATATATATATATATATACACTCAATGTTGCGTAGAATGACTACTATCAAACGAACATGAAATTGTGTGTAACACAATCCAAGAATAGTGTTGTGTATGCTCCAAGCTAATACGGTGTTGCATATAGCACAAGATAATCTTGGTGTATCATAAAACACATGACATAAAATAAATTAAAAAGAATACTTATCATAAAATCTTGGTGTGTTACAACTATTTATTTATAATGTTTTCCCATTAATAAATCAAAAAAAGTCATATTCATTTATTTAATTCCACAATATAATCTCAAGGATCATTCATGAATATGTTTAAGAACAAAAATATAAAAGGTAAATACCTGGTTCGATCTAAATTTGTGCTCACCATAATCTTTTCACTAGATATTTCTATAGAAAGGATTCAATGAGGAACCCCTCTAGATCACCCACACATTCTTCAAAAAATCAAGGGAGCGTCAATAATTGAATTCTAGGTTCCAGCATGAAGAATCAATGATTATTTTAATGTTCTAATGATCTCCACATTGATGTAACACCAATTTATGAGAGAGAGCATGATATGATCACATAGTTCAAGATATTAAATCTATAGAAAGAAGTAGAGGAGAGAGAAGATTGCCAGATCTCATAGTGAATAATCATAGATGAGATCATATGTTTTCGTATTTATAGCGTGTTATGAAATTACTCTAAAAAGGCTCCCCTACCCTCAAATTTTTAACACACTACATACATGATATATAATGATTACTGTGGTGAGTCATAAATATCATATATATTTTTATCACTTCCTTGTAATATAATTAATAAGTTACATGGTAAAACCATATCCATTAACTAGACATATTGTTAGAAAAAATATTAAATAATCCTTGAATCTTTTAAACTAATATTTCTTCATATAATATTTTTATACGTATTTATATCAAATAATTTAAATACATTTTATAAATAAATTAAATGAAAATTATTCATTACTTGAATAATATGGATTAATTTATATCTTTGGTGATCGTACATCCTTGGAAATTATCATACCCCAATGGTGGATCCCACAATGTGTTATATATTCATTTACCCTAAAATGGTGTATTATTGAATATGATATTGTGTGCGACCCTCTAGTACCATATCTTTATAGTAGTGAATTATATTCACATACCAATAGTGGAATCTAGAAACCTATTATATTCCCTTAAAAGATAATAACTAGTAATCAAAAACCCAACCAACATATAGAAACACACTCCAATATAATATTATTATCTTTAAATATCTCAAAATGAAATACCCACACTTGTGTCACCATCCTTCTTCATTCATTATTATTTCTTGATTTAATAGGATGGATTTAGAATTGATTAACATGGACATGGATGTATGAAGATACTAATATCATGATTTACATGGATGAATACATTACTTCCTCAACATGGAAGAGACAAATTCTATCTTCATCATTCCTCCAATTCCATACCACAATGACATATCCAACTCAAGAGACCTTATAACAATTTCATTATCATGAGTTTTTCACTACATCAATATACTTGATCAAATGGAACACATTGATAATAACCTCAAGCAAAGAGACCAATACACTTTTCCATATGTTGGAACATGAAGTAACATACAAAGCATGTGGTGTTTATATTTGCGGGTCTTTCCTCATGATATCACCTACTAGATATCACCATGTGTGATCGTCATCAAAAGAGATATCAATGATTATGAGATCCCAACACCTCATAGTCAAAAATAAACTACGTCCCTTTAGTAGGATGGATCTAAACCATGGGAATATTTTTAATATTAATTTCATTGTATGTTGAAATTCTAATTTTATTATCAGTTCTTCTATAACCTTTTGACAAACAAATTAATCGATATAAATTAACATTTCAATAGTGGATGAAAAAATGAAAATATTATAATGGTAAATTTATTGCATGCATATTTCACTGTATACACGATATGGTAATAAAATTTATATTAATGATGGTTCTAGTGCACAAACATTATCGACAATAGAAATTAAATGATAATAAAGTAAAGAATGCAACAAAAGACAGTTTTTAAAAAAAATCTTTTGTAAGTAAAGTAATGTTTTGTTACCAAATTAATGTATAAAATTAATTATAAAGATTATTATTGGATTATATGTAATCCAAATTAACAATTGAAAATTTAAAAATAATAAAAAATAGAATTTTAAATTTTAAATAGTTTATGTGAAAATAATGTTTTCAATAAAACCCAATATTTTTATCTCTTCCACGAGAACTCAATTTTTTTAAAACCAAAAAATATCACCATAAGATAATTTCAATTTTTTAATATGAAAAATGAATGTAATTTTAAGAAATAAATTTACTATATATTTAATAAATTAATTATAAAATTATTTAAACAATTAATAATTTTTTTGATGAAATATCTTTTTTGAAGCATGAAATAACATTAAAAAAAATGAGTTATAATTTAATAAGGATTAATTAATACATTTATATGGAGTATGAAATTATATATTTATTTCATAACGTGGATAATATTATTGGTACCCATAAATTGAGTGGATGTGTTTTAATTGTTATATTTATATAATAATATTTTTTTCCGTTAAAAATCAATGATTCATATTCTGTACGCCATTAAACATAGTATTTATTATTAAATAATAGTATATTACACCTATTATTAACTGTAATATCATTAATAGATTCAGATTCCTCCTATTTTTCCTCATGGATAATGGAAAAAAATTCACAAATAAATTTCAAAATATTAATGTAATGAATATGATCTATTGTTACCAATATTCCTTCTGTCATATAGTTAGTAGTGTAAGGATAAGAATATCCTATCAAATATTTCATAGATGATGGATAATGATTATAAGTAACCTTATATGATTATATTCTCAATGTTTTATAGGCTTATCACCCCACCACACATACCAGTACTCAATCCACCCCATATAACATGGTGTACGGAATATATGTAATAATTACATCAAATTATATATAAAATCTATTTAAATGAATATTTATGATTATATAACTGAATATAAATTATTTAAAATCTTGTTTTAATTTTTTTATGCCTCAATAAGATATGAATTCATCATTTAAATAATATAGAGGTTGAAAGGAATGAGGTGGGTGGAACCATGAAAAGAAAATGCTTCTATTGGTTATTTATTGAAGGGTAAATTTATTATTTCTGAATAATTCAATGATACCATTGAATAAAAAATATTATATTCAAAATATTGGGAGATTTATGTCACCCACCATGTCTAACCAATAGTGCCTACTCATTGATTATTGTGAATAAGAATCATATCAATCCTTCCACCATTAAGAGGATCCCAAACCAATACATCAAAAAAGTACATATAAGTTTAAATAGAATATATTACTCGCTATATGACTCTAAACTATTCAATGAGAATGATGTTATTGAATGTTATTAAATTTCACAGTGAAAGGTCATTACCATATGAACTCAAAACTAAAAGGCATATTATCCATGCTACATAATCCCTATTTTAATTTTATTGGACAGTGCAATATAATTTGATTTCCATTCGTAGGAGACTGGTCGATATAAAATTCCATAGTTTAAGGACCCCCTTCCACTTATTTGATTTCCATTCTATTTTTTAGTATATTTAGTGACTTCATGATTTTCTATCCTAGACCCAAACTCAAATTTTATGTAAAAACAAAAAATGTGGCTGAATGGGCTCATTGTTTTCACATCTTGTATCCACTTATGAGATAAAACTATTCTATTGTTATATCAAAAATACATGTACGAATACTACAATTACCTCAGGATATGTTTAAAAATATATGTTCCCTATAATTGTCCAAGTATCCAACATAATCTCTTTTAATCTCATATCCAATACCAACATTTAAAAACATCCCAATTCATATGGTTCTATTTAAATATCCCTTCACTAGGAAAAATTTATTTCTCTCTACCGTGTATGTGAACTTGATATATGTAGAGGCCACTTATTGTGATTTTCTTTTTCTATGATCCATATTCTTGTATAATACATTGTGACTCCCACACTACTAATCAAGGGTCCAGCCTCAATCTTTGTCCAACACCATATTCTTTATATTTAATTGATTTTGAGAATAATAGTAATTAATGGGGGGTTTTATACATTCTAAACTCCATAATACACCAATACATATTGTACTGTTTTCTTTTCTATTTTTTCCTTCCCCATCCAACATCGGGTATTCTCAAATAGAACCACACTATGTCGAAAAAATTATATTATAATACCTCATATGTATGATCAAAATATTAATAGGTTCATCTAAATATAAAACTATGTGTTTCCGGATTCCTACCTTCATAGTATATGTTGTGAAATTTGATTTTCATACCTTTTGGAAAACTATGAATTTCACATATATCCATATTATACATTAGTCTATACCCTATGAATCGAGCTAGTTGGAACATAAGATCAAATATTGTTGAAAATAAACACTATGAACCACCCCAACATTTATACTTTTTTTCATAAAAATATTCACATATGTTATATTAATAATCATAGGGAAAACTAAGTAAACATTTTTCCCGCTTCCCAGTCTGAGAATGACAATATTAAAATATGTGAATAATTTCTCCTATGAAGATGAAACTATTTGATTGTACTACCTTTCATCATGTTTTTTCTCCACTCCTTTCTTGATAAGATACCTCACTTTATAATTGTGTGATATCTAAATGATCTAAACATTTAATATGTGGTATGGTCTTAAATTAAAGCACCAAAACTATGTGGCACTACAGGTCAAATAAATAACACTATATAATATGTCTTTGTTTCTCCATGAGGAGGAATACATATATATTTGATCATTAATTATTATTAGGTTATCAAAAAACTTATTGGTGTACTTTCCATCTCATCTATTTCTCTATGATGGATTCTCTTCTACATAGAACCCATATTTCAAAGCAATACAACCATAAATATTATCCACATTTTGACCAAATATCAATGGAATATTAATTAAGAAAAATCATTGTTAAATGATATAAAAAATCAAATCTATCTTATAATTTATTATAAATATAAACCCCTTAATAAATTTATTGAATGAGGGTTAAAATCAATATAGTTGAAAACCTATAAGGAATTGTCTAAGTAAGATCCTGATTATCATCACTTGAGTGAAGAAAATTTCATGGATTTGTAAATAATAAGGCACCCAAAATTAAACGACACACAAAGCTCATATGGTTAGAATCACCATAAAAAAAGTTTATCTAGACACTCTAGCCCTCTGATTATCATAAATTTCTATGTCACTCGGTATTTTTATCATTCTTCCACCCTAAAGGATTGATGAAAAAATAGAGATATTATCTCATGTTGACTGAAAAACTCCAAAAAAATCCTTCAAATACCTCTAAATACCTTTTTGACTCATACCACCATGAGTTATCCATCTTCCTCATATAGAAAAATTTATTCTTAGATAAAAATGTTGGAACATGTGGAATATATATGGACCCCAAATACACATCTAAGGTCATATTCCTTAATGGAAAACATTTCACATCATTTCTAGGTAAATAATTATTTGATTTTTTTGATGGAACATGATCCCGATATATGAAACACTTATGCCCATTAATATTAATAAATTATCATGGAAATTAAGAAAACATTTATCATCTATTAGAACAACCATAGTTCTATATGATGGACTATTTGCCTCATATTTGAACCATTTATTCCAGTATGATTGCACACATTTAAAGAAAAATGGAATCATAAATTACATATCAATTATAGAAGGGGTTCAAATAAATATTTTTTAACCCAATTTCATCATGTTTAAGGGAGACTCAACCACTTTTTTGGTCTCTCTTTGTGATATTCTTACAATATGGTATGAGTGAAACTAATATATTGAAAAGTAAGGAATTTATTTATTTAAAAAAGAAGAATGATTAATTATTCATCTTATCCAATTAAGATGATTAAAAAACCATTATTTTATGATCCTAGTCAAGATATAATAACCCTAGATATTAGATACACATCTTTGTGTCAAATTCATTGAGTTAAGACACCCCTCTTTGTGAAAAATTACCCAATTCATGATATTTATCTTGACTATTATTCTCTTTTAGATTCCACTCCAAAAATTACTTATTAATAGTGGTAACATAGATGTTCTTATTCATGACTTATAATATTATTATTTTTTAATCCAAATTATTTTAAAAATCAGTGGGGGTATTTATTAGCACTTATAATTTCTCACTCACTTTTCTCTGAAGGCGATGACATCACCCATTCATAAATAAAATGATGATCACAGGGTAACTTATTTTGTAATATATATATCCATTTACTATAATATAATCATTCACCAGGGAATATAAATCCTTAAAAAACATTTCTAAATCTAGTGATGTGGTGGTGGGAACCCCCTTTTTGTAGTATCCCATGACTATATTAGTTATTGAAAAAATAATTTTCAAATTAATAATTAATTTTTTTATCTATTTTTGAATTTATTTAACTTTTAAAATTGATATTATTGGTAAAAATTATATAAAATAGTGTTTTTTATTTTAAAGTATGTGATTTGATATGTCAGGGAGGAAAATAGAGACCCTAAAAAATGTATTTAATTTTGAAAGTTTTCAGATTTTTTTTAAAAATAGGAGGTTTATATAAACGTAATGTGGTTATGGATCCGCATTTATTTTATTAGATAAACACTCATATTCCTTCCATAGGCTTTTCAATTGTGGATCGTCAATCTCTATTCTAAAAAATTTGTATTTACCTGTACTATGTTATGTGGTAACATGTCTTACTTCTGTAGGTTGTGTTCCTATAGGTCTTCCATTAAAAGGATCTATGAAGGAAAAACATACATTATGGACATCCATAGAATTTTATTTTATAATATATTCAATTAAAACATTTAGTTCTAACATTTAGTAGTTTTATTGAAAGACACATTCAATGAAGGGATCAAAAAACTCCAAAATAGAAAAAGATATATGTGTGCCATGAAAATTTCAATAAAACTAAAAAAACACATGTTATGGTAGAATTAATGTATTGTATTTGTAAACTATGAAACACCCAAATGTATCCATGAACTGAAAAAAATCATTAACTAACTTATGGAACCACAAAATCCCAAATATATTCTTAGAAATATTATATTTTTTTTATATTTTATGGATCAAAAAAATAGTAAGAGAAGTCGCTGTTTCACATGAATTATAAAAATTACAAATCCCCTTAAGTCCATTCACCTTATTACTAATTTATGACCATAGGGGAATTTTAATAAGGGGTTCTACAATTCATTTACCATATTCCCCCCATATAACATATACCATATCCAGATTGCTAAATTAGGCTCATAAATATTATGCAACAAAAAAATATAATTTGGGATCTATATAATTGAATCATGCATCACATAACCCTATTTCAAGGATTAATGAGAAAAATCATAAGTAATTCATACAATTTAAATGAGATATGAGATTATTAATCCTTAGGTGGAGAAATATGTGATTATGCATCCCTAACTATTGAGGTCAAAGATCACACAACCCACATTAAGCACATCCCCTACCACACATCCAATATAGATTCATCCACAATCATGCATCCATCAATAGATACATATGAGACTGTGTTTCCACAAAAAGGGTCACACATTGTCAATACCTATTTCCAATGAATATATTTTACTTTACATATATGAATTCAATGAACTGATTATAATCCATATTTTTTCAAGTTCTACTAATATCCAATGAATGTAAGGCATGATTTCTTACACTTTTGATAAAGGAGACCCCAACTATAAATTGTACCCATTGTAAATCACATATCATTCATTGGATATCAATGTGTGATTAATCACTACACCCATTGATAATAATGATCATTTGAATTGAGTGGATTAATATTCTTAATCTGCTTATATCATTCTATACATATTTAGGTAGTTAGTTTTTCAATAATGGAACCACAGTATGAGCCCTCATTAAACAATTTGTCTATTAGTGCCTCAAGAAAATGATCTTCGTTCTAGTTTAAATATTCTTTGTTTCCACCAGTGTTTGGGTGATACCCCACACGTCATGGATTTCAATCTATTGTAATCACATCATTTCACCAACTTGTTCACATATCCAAGATGTCTAATAATCCATCAATTATATATTTATGAAAAAATACAGTGTGACACTATTGGTATTCTAATTTGTTGTATTCCCTAATCAAAAAAGGGTCATTCATGTATATATCCCCTAGAAAATCATTTTTAACTTTAACGACATCTATTTCACTTCGTATGTGAGACACCCATGATATTCACATATGGACTGTGTGATAAAAATAAAATCCTTACTTATTGTCTTTGAAAACCTACTCATGTGAAATAATTTATATAATTCATAATTAAAATTCCAATAACATATGTTTGAGTAACTTATATACTTAATATCTTTTTTAGGTTAAGATCTCTAGAGAATTAAGTTAATTATTTATTAATGAAAAACTGTGTCTTTCCTTTCCAAAGGATATTTTTTCCATTATACCTAGATTTTATTATTTCATAATGATTATTTAATATCACCACAAAAAATTAAATGTTTTATATCCTTATAGACAAATAATTTGTGTTATGATTCATTATAACTTAGTCAAATTGAAACATTAGATATGTGATATCAAATGACAATTAAGGGTATTATACACTAGAAGGTTATATAGAGAAATAAACACGAGTAATATAGAAATGTAAGTAATAAATATCTATTAGATATAATGAATAACATGATAATTAAATATTTGAATACAAAATACAAAAAAATAATCTAATCACATGAATATTAATAACTGTATACATAGTTGTGAAATTCATAATTCAAGATATCTTAATCATACTGTTATGTCTTGAACCATGTCATATTTCAAATTATAAATCCCACTCAACCATGTTATCTTAGATACTATCAAAGAATCTAAACCATGTAAACTTTCATATATCAAATTCCATTTAAACAACAAATTATTTTTTATTGGATGACATACACCAAGAGATGCACACTATTTATTGTGTCGTGAACTTTACTCAATCAATCCTAGGGCTATCACAGTCTCCAACCATCACATATATATATCCAATGTATTTGACATAAATAGTATATCATAAAAACTATTTATTAATAAATATGTATCTATATTGAATCAATTATAACAAATATCAATACTACCATTGTACATATCAAATACTCGTTTTGTAATAAAAAAATTATAATCATTTTCCCAATACATAATCAAATAACATTAGCCGTCATTAATTATATTTATTGAAATGAAAATATTCAAATTGTAAATATTTCCATTATAATTAATGAAAATACCTTATTATTCAATAATTATCCATATATAACTACCATGTATATATATTATCAATATATCCTCAGTATGTAACTGAACTATCATTTTTGATGAACACCCCCCAAAATAATTTATTTATGACTGAGTATTCAGAATATATTGAGTAATGAGTATATGGTTATGTCAATAAAAAATGAAATAGAATGAAACCAAGATAATATGATGTATTGAAATGATATAAATGATCCATTCATTAGAAATTAGGGATTTTTAGTAAAGAAATTTATTTAGAAAACATTGAGTGGAAAATAGAATTGAAACATTTAAATGAAAATTCTTAATACTTTTATAGATTTTAGATAAACAAAATTGGTAAAAAAATTCATAAAATAATTTTCTAAGATATAAATATCGACTTTAAAAAATAATTTAAAAAAATATTTAAAATAATGGAATATTGGTAATAAAATATCTTTAATTATAAAAATTTGAATTTGTAGATAAATATTAAATTAGTGGCATTATATGATTTTTTAGAGAATTTAAAAAAATATAGATTTTATTTGGGATAATATAATAAAATATTATCAATAATAAGAAAAGTAAAATCTTTCAAATCCCATGGAAAGAAGGATGAGAAAAGTGATCAAATATAGTGTTCATTACAGAGTTAAAACCCTTTTATGCCGTATACATTAGAAATGATTATTTTCAATCATTTTAAAAAGTTAAATGCTAGTTCTATGAAACACATTAGAAAATATAACTAATAATACTTTTTAATAAAATTAAATGGTTTTATAATGGAAATTTATCAAATATTTCTAAATAGAAAAAAACATGTGAAAAATTATTTCAAGAAGAATTTCATAGAGAAAAAATATTCTTCCCAAAAAGATTAGAAACAAGGTTATATTATGCTGTATGATTTATTTTTGTTGAATATTAAAAAAAGAAAAAAATGATCGGATGACATGATCTCAAAAACATAGTACAAGAAAGATATAGGTTTAATGGAGAAAAAAAATACAATTCCCCAATGGTAGATTAAATCATAATCAATCTAGAATAAAACTGAGATTGAAACCAAAAAATTTAGTTTAGTCTAACACTTATTAGAAAATTATCTAACACCCTTGGTATTGAATATAAATTTATTATAAAAACATAACCAAACCATATCAATATTTATCTAACAATATATCATTTTCATATAATTTATATTACCCACTAACTCAATATTAGTTTTCAAAGAAAAAAATATTTTGTATTATGTGTATTGTGATTAAAAAGTTCATATACATGCACCATGGTCAATGAATTAAACATACAAAATGTTAAACATGTAATATATTATATATATATATATAATAAATGAATTTTTATAGTTTAAAAAAATGTAAACACATGTGAGAAACATGAGGCGGTTTTGAGCAAGTACACTTGAGAAAAACCTTCATTTTTATAGTGGATTAAATTAATAAAAATAGATAATAGTTTATGTTTAACGAATTAAAATAACATTATCAAAGTCAATTTATTTATTAAAATCATCATTATGACCATCCATGTGAGATGATAGTGAAAAATGAAATCCAATTTTCATAGTGGTGGTACTTCACACATATGTATAAGTAATGCATCCATCATAAAATAGATTGAAGTTTTAGAAAGTAAAAAAATATATTATCATTTTTTAATGTTAATTATATCATTAATATAATATATATTTTTATTACATTTTATGAAAATCCATTTGTGGAATCCCAAAAATCAAATACAGAAATATTACATCATCTTATATGAAGATTAAAAATATATAATAATACAACTCCCTAAAATATAAATGTTTTTTATCATTAGAGACAAGTTAAAAAAACATATTATTTCATGAAGTATATTCAATATATCCCATTAGTTTTTTCTCAAATTATACATTTTTTAGAAATATTACACTTAAGATATTTCTTTATAAGTTAGTGTAATGAAAAATAAAAAATAATGAGATCAAATTATCAATAAGGGTAAACATATATGATATTATTCAATTATCGTATCTATGCATAGCATGAGCATAAAGGTACACTACTTTTATATTAACATTTTAAAATAATAACAAAAAATTAATAGATAATAATCAAATAATATAGATGTGTATATTCATAAGTTATGAGTCCTTGAATAATGAATTATCAAGACCCATGAGATCAAATAATAAACATTATCACATGCCATAATTAGTTGTATAAAATTCATAGAATAATAATATTACCAAAATATATATTTCAAGGATAGAAACCCAGATAGTCATAACATGTATGACATGTGATAACAGTATATATATCTGCTTAATTATTGGGTTAACCATTAATGTACCCTCTTTTAATCTTGGGGTAACCATCATTGTACCGTTTGAGATCATAAAACATTAATAATTACCAATTACTTGATTTTATATAACTAACAAAACCATCAGATAATAATTATGCAATACTATATATGTCAAAAAATCATGAAAATATTAATTATTTAATCATTGATTAACAAATAGAAAATAAAATGAGTTTTATTAATATTTCATCATCATAATATGTAGAGACCCAAGCTTGACGTACATGGACGTTACATTACTTTAGCATACACTGTTTTTACTTCAAAATTGAAGCATACTTATTACAAAATATAACAAAACCATGAAAGGACTGCATCAGTATAGTGTCTTTAGAAACTAGGAAACATAAACAACTGGTTCATAAAGCATTTATAATGTGTCCCGTTTATTTCATCATATCTAGAGGCCCTATTGGAATATCCTAATTAATACCCTTATTTATGACCTGGGGAAAAGAAAACATATCAAGGTTGTGCCCAAATTCTCAGTAAGGGTAAGCATGGAGAAAATAAAACAAATCATATAATTTTGAACTTAAAAAAACATGAACAAAAAGTTTAAACATCAAAATCTTGAGAAATAAATCTTGGAAGTACATAAGGAATAGATCATAAAGGAACATTAATAATGATAACATATCATTGGAATAAAACATGTAATTGTGAAAACCATTAAGCACATGATATGATTTCCAATGTTTCTCAAGTCATTGCTGCAAAGACAATCTTAGTGGACAAAGTCCCTTAATTAATTGAGGTCACTCCTCGTTTCAGTCCTGTATCACTGAACCAGATTAAAATATCATTCCATATATGTCTATCTCATTAGATATAAATCTATACCCAATTAATTTGAGGGTGATATAGGTCCGACCCATCTCATAATTAAATCATTCTTACTTGTGCCACAAAATAAACATAAATCATTCATCATAACCCAATGAATAAAATGGGTTTCATAAACATCATCCCATAATAACATAATCCATATTAAAAAAATGGATATCATTTCATCATAAGAAGAATAAAACCATGTAAATAATAGATACATTATACTTGAAACATAATCATACTAAATAATTTCATCTTAGATAGAAAATAGTTTTGACAAAACAATAAAAATGAATTCTTGAGGAAAATATCCTTTCTTCTTCAAAATCATTTCTTTTCACAAAATCCCTTGCAAATTTAAAAGAAAATGATTTTGTTGAAAATAATCATGAAATATTATAGATTATGTTTCATTAATATAAGGTGTTATGAAATTTTAAAAATCCGTTCATTCCGTATAAGTTTAAAAAAACATTCTCCTCATACTTTTATCAGAAAATTCAATAAGTTCCTTGTATGGTAAACAATAGAAACATTCATTACATAACACAAATTAATAGTAAAATAGGGGTAAAAATGACATTAAATATACATAGAAGAATATTAAACACTTTATGAAAAACATTTTTTTGGAATGGATGAATAATATAACCCCAGTAAATACTTACGTATAAGCAATCTCAGATAAAAATGAGATTCCAAAACTATCCCTTACCTTAGGTCCAATTTCTTCCATACGTGTCCGAAACTCCTGTATAGTGGGTTTAAACATATTACTAAATTTTAACATAACCATAATAATATTTATGATATCATGTATGATTCACTTATGACTTTATATTACCTGTTATTCTGTCAATTCCATGTTAAAGCAGCATTTTCGGTAAAATCGTTTCATTTATCGTACATGTTTGGACTTGTTTTTCTTGATATTATTATTAATTATATCTTGATTTACTTACTTCCAAAATGTAAAAATGATTTATATATCATATATATTATGTATATATATATAATAGATTGATAAATGAAATTAAACACACCTTTCATGGAGACGGTAGGTCATACGTACGCATGAATGTTGTTTCCCTTTCTTTATTTACTTGAATCGAAGTAAGTATATGACATATATATATACCTAAATAAATTATAATTATTATGTAATATATATCATTATTATTAATTATATATAAATTATAATTATTCTTGAATGGTTAACATGGAAAATGAAGCTCATCGCGTCGTGGAGACGGTAATCCGTACGTACGCACGAGTGATGATATCATTCCCATAATTATTGAATGGAATTAGAGTGGATGATATAATATCTCAGAATCAGTATGATGATATAATAACCATATATAGTCATTATTTACACCAATATAACCATCCAAGTAATGTGGTGGTGGAAAAACAGATTACACCATGGCGTGGAGACAGTATTCCATACGTACGTACGCGTTGTGATTTCATTTTCCGTAGGATGGATAGAAGGTGAAATGGGGTTGTTTCATATTTATAATAAAAATAAGTATATTATTTAAACCTTTGTTATTACTTTATAATGAAACAACTTAAGAAGAAGAAGTTCAAGAATAAAGAAACATGAAAGAATCGGTAGAAGAGATTACCTCTTCTTCGATGCACCTCTTTTAGCCTTCCTCTTAAGGCACTAGACATGGCCTTTTGAGAAGACCAGACCCTCTATAAAAGAACTATATAGGTTGAGAAGATAAATTTTTAGGGTTTGGCCGAGCTTGAAGGAACAAAATTGAGTGAAGAGGAGAGGGAAGGAGGTTCCCTTATATAACAGAGGAGAGGGGCTCTTTTAGAAATGTCTAAAATATTAATTTATAATAAACCCAAACCCCACATAAAAACATCCAAAATAACTCGTATTTGGATATTAGATAATATAGGGTTATAATATCATCAACCAATTAAATTTATAAATGTTTTTATTTTATGTCAAACCTTATCATTTTGATTTATCCTTAATTAATCAACTTAATTTTATTTGTGGTAATAATGTTATAAATACTATATGGTTATAAATAATTATTTATGTGTTCTTAATTATATAAAATTTGATTTTTTATCACATGTTTGATAATATAATTTTTAATTTTTAATTTCTAAAATATTTTTGTGATTTTTAAACAATTTAATAATATAAAATATCAATAGTGTCAATTTTGATAGAATTCATTTATTTGAATTTAAATAAAATCCACACAGAGGATATGTTTGAAAACAATTATTTAATATATTCCTAATATGTCATATTTATTTATAAAATTAATGGAGAACATTAATTAGTTCATATAATATTTATTTTAATATTTTTAAAACCATTTATTTGAGATTACAATCAATAAAATAATTTCTACATCACTATTATGTCCACCTTAATGATAATTATTTATCCCTAAAAATATTAAATAAATTCTCATAATTTACATAATTTTTTTAGGTTTCTAGAGACTATTCATGTTTGAAGTCTCATTAATTTTATCACTAAATTAAAATTATTATACTTATAATATATAACAGAGTGACATGTTGTCACTTTCTTGGGTTTTAAGAATAATTAAACTATTTTCATGGTCAAAAGTTCATAAAATGAATGTATTCCAACCCTTAGGTAATATGGATCGACTTTTACTCATCCAATGAAATTTTAGATGTTTTTAGGGTAATTTTATAATCTTATTGTTACCCTTAATTACATGATTTACCTTTAACTGTCGTAAATAAAATTATCGTAGTTACTATTAATAAAATAAAAAAAAGTAACCTATTAACATAATTTGGACCCACTAAATTCAAATATGGAATCCATTTTCAAAATTCAGAACATATAAGTTGTTGTAATTAATTTAAAATTAATCCCGTTGTTAAGAAAATGGGTTTTAAAAGTTAAAACATTGTCAAATATTGAAATGTTTTTACCTATGAATTCAATATAAATTTAATGGTAATGACATGAATTAAATTAAATGGTAAATATATATTCTATTTATACATTAAGACCATTCAATATTATATTTTAATCATCTAAATTATCTCGATGAAAAATGTAGTTTTTAGTTAAAATTTAGCGTATTTTTACTATTCATCAAATTTTGAAACTTATCAGAAAAATATAAAAAATTTATCCAAAGTAAATTTTTATATCATAATTCCAAAGAAGATTCTTATATTGTCAAATTTAACTTATAAACTTGTCAAAAACTAGATTAAATGTGGGTGCGCCATCAAAAGGCGGAAAAACTACATTTTTTTGAAAAATACTCATTTTACCCTAAAAAAATATTTTGTTCTGATACCATGTTCTATAAAAAGTGTATGATGAATTATAATGTCATAAAATTCATAATTTTGTTACTACTATTCATAAATACTAGTTTATAATTATATTATAACAATATATCGTTGTTTAGTGAAACCCAGTATTGTGTACTACACATGCTATCGAGGAAGGTCGTGATTGCGTGTAATCCAAGCCAAGTCAGGGCAACGTGTATTGAAAGCTCCCTTTAGTGTTTCATATAACATAATCAAAACTTATTTCATTTTTTCATTAAATAAAATCCATACTTAATGTTTCATAGAATAATTTCCACAAAACAATCTTGAAATTGTATGTAACACGATCCAAGAATAGTGTTGTGTATACTGCATGCTAATACAGTGTTGCATATAGTACAAGATAATTTTGGTGTAGTGTACAATAGAAGACCTCAAAGAAATTAATAAAGAATATATCTCATAAAATCTCAGGGTGTTACATTCTACCCCACTTTAAATGAATTTTGCCCTCGAAATTCGTCGGGGTTATAAATCATTTAATAATTTAAACTTTCATTCATAGAAACCCACATCGTAAAAAGGAATACTAAAAATTAATTTTAAAAAGTGAAGTTGAATTGTAACGGTTACCCAAATTAACTAATCAGTGGGTTTCTAAATAAGAGAACATTGGATAAATATGGATATGGAAGAGAAATCTAACCATCAAGTTCTGATGGAAAGTGGTAGAGAACATGGCTATGAAAAATCCAACAATCACAAAGCCATAAATTTGTGATGATCTAAGGTACAATCTGATTCATCAGATATGAGGGAACTAGGAGAAAATTTTTGGTTTTCAAGATCATTTCCCAAATTTTGAATAATTAAAAGAAATAATTAATTGATTTTGGTACAATCTCACTATTGTTTATTCCTTGAACAATTTCCACTTCATCTATTAAATAAATGAAGTTGAATTTGTCTTCGGTGATGTGTTAGCAGATCATGCGATAGAGTGATTGGTCATTCAATCTATCTCAAACATAAGGTTAGAAAAAGTTATATACATAAGTCTATCTTATGGTGAGATTAATCATATATGGTTCCAAAAATGGACTTATACTTCATCTATAATATCACTTAATAAAATGAAACTAATTTCTAGAAACTAGGGACTTCCTGTAGGATAGTGGTAGGCGATAAAGGCATGTTACACTTTAGATGTGGGTTTTATTCTTGCATCCCTCTCTGACGCGATGGGTTTTCACCGATATTATAGTTTGTACTCTTTCTAAAACTATACTATTTCAACATTCCAGAAATAATATCAAAAATTTATATCCTTAAACAATACTATTTGATGTCCAACATGATTTATTCCATCCTTTAGGCTTATCGAAAATACTTCTGTCCAATCTCATAGTATTCAGAAACAGACTACTAGAAAGGTCATCTACCAAGCATGTGAATACCATAATTTATCCCCCATATTTCATAAGATATATCTTGTTTGTCACATTCCAAACATTTGAATTCCTTAATCATGTATTATCTTGAGAAATGAATACCCATTGAACTTTAGTGAAAACATGAATGCTGTCAAAACTTAACTCTTTCCAAATACCAAAATCCCAAAATTTCTATATACTCAAACCATGGTATCACAGTGTCCTTATATTAGTCATGAGCTCATGAATACTATCAAAACATATTATTTTATCTTTATCCCTTCATTATGCGCATATCATCTATTTTCCAAAAATATTTCAATCACTTTTCATGGATACCGTTACCATATAATTATTGAAAACTACAATAAACCAATACATAAATATTCCAATATTCCACAATACTATAAATGAGATTCCACTACATTATTTCAAAATCTGGTTACACAAACACATAATCATTCCACTATATTATTGTTGTACTCAACATCACCAATATTGATCGCATGGGACTTCCATTTTTCCTTTTCCTTAAAAGGTTGTTGAGGTGGATCCTCATTTAACTCTTGGAATAGGGATTTGGTTAGAATAATGCCCCATTTCCTTGCACTTGAAGCATTGAAGTGTTGTTGGTGCATTCTCTATAGTCTTTCATCTTTTCTCATCAGTAGCTACCTTTTTCTCATTACGTCGATACTCAGCTACTCAATAACCTTATTTTCCACACTTAAAAAAAATTTAGTCCCTTTAAGACAATCTCCACCATGCTTCTTTCCACACTTTGAGCATGACGAAACATTCATCTTCTTTTCACCATTGTTTAGGGATTTTTCCATGAACTCCATCTTTCTTTTTTTGTCAAAACCATGAGATGGATATGTAACACCAACATCTAGTTCTACCTTGATAGCACAACACAAAATTTCTTCATAGCTACTGAATTCTCTTATAGCTAATTCCCTTCAAAGACTTGGTTTTAATCCACTGAAGAATCAATCAACTTTACTTTCAGGTTGGTTGATCAAGCCAGATGCATACCTTTCAAGCATTGTAAAATTTGCTTCATATATACCAACAGATTCATCATCCTTTTTCTTAATCTAAAGGAACTCCTTCTATATCTTTGTTTGATGAATATGAGGAGAGTACATATTGAAAAACAAGGTCTTGAACTCGTCCCATTCCATTGATTCAATTTCACATTGGGCCCCTGTATTTTTAATAAGATTCCAGCACTGGTATGCTTCAACTTCTAACCGGTAAATAACCAAAATAACTTTTTCATGCTCTAAACATCAATGTATCGAAAATTCATTTTCAATGGTACTAATCCATTTTTGAGAAACAAGTGGATCAGAAGACCCACTAAAATAAGGTTGACATTGCCTCATGAAGGACTCAATATAATATTATTCCTTTCTCTACTCATTTGGAAGTCCATAATGATTCATAGCTTGTGTAAGTATATAAATAATATTTTTCACTCCATATCCCATAACATTGGTTTGTTCATGAGTATAATCATTTCATTTTCGATTACATTGATCAGCATGATTCCTTCGGGTTCCGGCCATCGTCTAAAACCCAAAAAGAATAACGTGAGATGAAAAAATCATGATAAGAAAACAACATAATAAAGGGAGAGTAACTTCAATATATAATATCTTAGGTTTAATTATAAGATAGTTAACATAATTCGAGTACTATAAACTATACTTATACTTAACCATAGAGACATCCCTAGACATACCTTAGAGATATCTCTAGGGATTTCACTAATGATTTCACATCCCAGTTTCCGAAGGTTAACTGTACCTTTCCTCAGATTCCAACTATAGAGACCCAAGCATGACGTACATGGAAATTAAATTATTTTTTCATACATTGTTATTACTTCAAAATTGAATCATTCTTATTACAACATATAACAAATCCAATAAAGTACCGCATAGGTATAGTGTCTTTAGAAACGGGGAAACATAAACAACTGGTTCATAACGCATCTACATTGTCTCCTGTTTATTTCATCATATCTAGAGTCCATTTTGGTATATCATATTTAATACCCTTCTTCCTGACCTGGGGAAAAGAAAACATATAAAAGGTGATATCAATTCTAAATAAGGGTAAGAATGAAGAAAATAAAACAAATCATATACATTTGAACATGAAAAAAACATGAACATAAAGTTTAAACATCAAGATCTTGAGAAATAAATCTTAGAAGTACATAAGGCATAGATCATAAATGAACACTAATCATGATAAAATATAATGTGAATAAGACATGAAATTGTGGAAAACCATTAAGCTCATGGTATAATTTCCATAGTATCCAAGTCATTTCTACCAAGAACGTCTTAGTGGACAAAGTCCCGTACTGAATTGAGTTCACTACTCATTCCAGTCCTGTATCACTGAACCGTATTAACATACCGTTCCATCCATGTCAGTCTCATGAGATACAAATCATCACCCAATGCATTAGAGGGAGATATAGGTCCCACCCATCTCATAATGAAATCATTCTTACTTGTGCCACAAAATAAATCTAAAGCATTCATCATAAACTAAAGAATAAAATGGATTTCATAAACATCATTCCATAATAACATAATCCATATTAAACAAATGTGTATAATTTCATCATAAGAAGAATAAAACCATTTATATAATATATAAATTATACTTGAAGCCTAATCATACGAAATAATGTCATCTTACATGGAAAATAGTTTTGAAAAAACACTAGAAATGAATTCTTGAGGAAAATATCATTTTTTCATCAAAATCATTTTATTTTCACAAAATTACTTGAAATTTTAAAAGAAAAGGATTTTTTTATAAATAATCATTAAATATTGTATGGTATGTTTCATGAAAATAAGGTGTTATGAAATCATAAATATCCGTTCAGCCCGTATAATTTTTTTAAAAAAATTCTCCTCATACTTTTGTCAGAAAAGTCAATAAGTTCTTCATATGGTAAACAAAAGAAAGATTCATTCCATATCATAAAAGTAAAAGTCAAAGAGGGGTAAAAATGAAATTAAAAATACATGGGAGAATATTATACACTTTATGATTAAAATTTTATAGTCATGGATGAAAAATATAACCCCAGTAAATACTGACCTATAAGCAATCTCGGATAAAAATGAGATTGCAAAATTATCCCTTAACTTAGGTCCAATTTCATCCATATGTGTCTGAAACTCCTTTATAGTTGGTTTAAGAATATTATCAACTTGTAACAGAACCATAATAATATTTATGATATCATATATGATTCACTTCTGACTTTATATTACCCGTTTTTTGTCAATTCCATGTTAAAGCGGCGTTTTCTGTAAAATCGCTTCATTTATTATATGTGTTTGGACTTGTTGTTATTGATATTATTATTAACTATATCATGATTTAATTACATAAATAATTTAAAACATGATTAATATATCATATTAATTCAGTATATATATATAATAGGTAGATAAATGAAATGAAACACACTGTTCATGGAGACGGTAGGCCATATGTACGCATGAACGATGTTTTGTTTTCCTTATTGACTTGAATCAGAGTAATTAAATGACACATATATATATACATAAATAAATTATAATTATTATGTCATATATATCATTATTATTCATTATATATACTTTATAATTATTCTTGAATTGTTATCATGGAGAAAGAATCTCATCGTGTCGTGGAGATTGTAATCCGTGCGTACGCACGGGCAATGATATCGTTACCATAATTATAGAATGGAATTGGAGTGAATGATAAAATATCTCAGAATTATTATGATGTTATAATAACCATATAGAGTAATTCTTTACACCATTATACCCATCCAAGTAAGGTGGTGGTGGAAAAACATAATACACCACGGCGTGGAGGCGGTATTCCGTAGATACGCACCCGCGGTGATTTCGTTTTCCGTAGGATGTATATAAGGTGAAATGGGGTTGTTTAATATTTATAATAACATATAAGTATATTAGTTATACTCATGTTATTATTTTATAATTAAAAAACTAAAGAAGAATAAGTTGAAGAAGAAATAAACTTGAAAGAATTGGTAGAAGAGATTACCTCTTCTTCGACGAACCTCTTTTATGCTACCTCTTAAGGGACTAGAGTTGGTCTTTTGAGAAGACCAGAACCTCTATAATATAAATATATATGTTTATAATATAAATTTTCAGTGTTTGGTTGAGCTTGAAGTCTCAAAATTGAGTGAAGAGGAGAGGGAAAGAGGTGCCCTTATATAAGGGAGGAGAGGGTCACTTTTGGAAACCTCTAAAATATTAATTTATAACAAACCCAAAACCAACATTAAAACTTCCAAATTGACTCAAATTCGGTTATTAGATACAATATTATTGTAATATCATCAAAAAATTAAATTTAGACATGTTTTTATTTTATTTTTAACCTTATCATTTTGATTTATCCTTATTTAATCAATTTAATTTTATTTGTGATAATAATGTTATAAATTTTATACGGCTATAAATACTTACTTATGTGTTCTTAATTATAAATATTTTGATTCTTTATGACATGTTATATCATATAATTTTTAATTTTTAATTTTTGAAATATTTTTGTGATTTGTAAACAATTTAATAATATAAAATATCAATAGTGTCAATTTTGACACAATTCATTTATTTGAATTTAAATAAAATCCAAACAAAAGATATGTTCGAAATAAAATATTTAATAGATTCCTAATATTTCATATTTATCTATAAAATTAATTTATCACATTAAATAGTTCATATAATATTTTTAAAACCATTTATTTGAGATTTCAATCAATAAAATAATTTCAACATCAATATTGTGTCCTCATTAATGATAATTATCTTATCCCTAAAAATTATAGATAAATTATCATGATGTATATAATGTTATTATATTTTTGGATACAATTCATGTTTGACATTACATGAAGTCTATAACTAAATTAAAATTATTATACTTATAAGACTTAAGAGAGTGACATGTAGTCACTTTCTTTGGTTTTAAAAATAATTAAATTATTTTCATTGTCCAAAGTTCATAAAACGACTCTATTACGACCCTTAGATGATATGGTTTTACTTTTAGTCATCCAATAGAATTTTTGCAGGTGTTAGGGTAATTTTACAATCTTATTTTTACCCTTAATTACCCGATTAACCTTTAACTACAGTAAAAAAAATTACCGTAGTTACTATTCATAATATCAAAAAAACCTATTAACTTAATATGGACCCATTTAATTAAAATATGGAATCAGTTTTTCAAAATTCAAAACACAGAATTTGCAGTAATTAATTTAAAATTAATCTCGTTGTTAAGAAAATGGGTTTTAAATTTTAAATCATTGTCAAAGATTGAATATTTTTTACCTATGAATTCAATAAAAAATTAATGGTAATGACATTAATTATATTAAATTGTAAAAATTTATTCTATTTATACTTTAAAACCATTCAATATTATAATTTAATAATATAAATTATCTCGATGAAAAAATTTGTTTTTAATTAAAATTTAGCGTATTTTTACTATTCATCAAAATAAGAAACTTATCATAAAAATATCAAAAATATATCCAAAGTAAATTTTTTTATCCTGATTCCAAATAATAATTTTATATTGTAAAATTTAACTTATAAACATGTCAAAAACTATATTTAAAGTGGGTGCCCCATCAAAAGGTGGCAAAACTTCAGTTTTTTTTAAAATACTCATTTTACCTGAAAAAATTATTTTTTTATCATACCATGTTCTATAAAATGTGTAAGATGAATTATAATATCATAATATTAAAAATTTAGTTACTACTGTTCATAACTGCTAGTTAATAATAATACTATAACAATATATCGTTGTTTAGTGAAACCTGATATTGCGTACTACACACTCTATCGAGGAAGGTCGTGATTGCGTGTAATGCAATCCAAGTCAGGGATTCTTGTAGCGAAAGCTCCCTTTGGTGTTTCATATAACATAATCAAAACTTATTTCATTTCTACATTAAACAAAATATATACATAATGATACGTAGAATAATTTCCATAAAACGAACTTGAAATTTTGTGTAACACGAGCCAAGAATAGTGTCGCGTATACTGCAAGCTAATACGGTGTTGCGTATAGTAAAATCTAATCTTGGTGTAGTGTACAATAGAATAAATCAAATAAATTAAAAAAAAATATCTCATAAAATCTTAGGGTGTTACATAATCAAAAATCATTCTTGAAATCAATAAATATGGTATTATTGGATATTATTTTCCATGAATAATATGTAATATCAATGGATGTTTTCATCGATAAAAATACCATAAAAGTTATAAAAACATTTCTTGTAAGGAATACCCTTTAAATTATAAAATAAATTACCTGAAATAAAAGAAACCACAATATATTGAGAATATCATTTTCCTTGAAATGATGCATGTAAAATTTCTAAAGTGTGACTCAAATGAAAAGAGTATTCATGATGGAGGAAAATCTATTTGTATTGTATATGTTAAATGAAGTATTTCCGTGATGCATTCGGTAAAATGTACCTCATTAATAAAATGAAAATAATATTTATATTAAAACAATCTAAATAAATTTGAAAATGGGTAAAACTTATAATATTAAATACTTATATAATAGTAAAAATATTTTTATGAATATTTTAATGAAAATATGTACATGGGAAAATAATATTCCTTCCCAAAGAGGGAAATAAAATTTATTTTCATTAGAAGAATTATTTAATTCCTTGAGTACATAGAGGGAGATAAATTAAATGAAACAAATATAATATATAGAAATACAAAGAGTTAAAAAAAATATTTTTGAGAGATATATCACATAATTTAATTATTATAAATTTATTCCTAAATAGCCCCTTTAAATGCAATATTTTAATAGAAAACCCTTACGTCAATTCCAAATATCATCAAATGTGATTCTAATGTACTATATAATGAAAATTATTGTTTTATAATTATATAACAGTACTATATTAGTACTTATGATACCATACATGATTCACTTATAACATTTTATCACACCTTTATTAATAATTATCTATTAAAATCATTGTTCTAGGTGACAACTATTTTTTTTCATAAAGGATTTTTTTCAGTAGTTTTTTTCCTTACAATTTCTTCATTATCGTATCATATATAGTGTTTTAATAAACTCCATTATATCATATTATTATATAATAATATTATTATTTAACATTCCTTAATTAATCATGTCATAAAATCATAACATTGTCCATGTTTGTCATAATGCCTACATAAACAGAATATTTTTATAAAGACTAAATTAGAAATAAAATGTCATAATATAACCATAATATAAATTTTTCTATCACTCAATAACCCTTAATTTTTATTTATTTTTAATTAGAAACATTTTAGAAATGTTTTTGAATTTTTGGCTTGATAGAGTTTTAAATTTTAGAATTTGGGATTTTCAACATATATACATGATTGGAATATTGTTTTCAGAAACCATATGCATCACATGGTAGGGTTTATATAGTTTGGATATATCCAAATCACATAGTCTGAAATAGTTTTATAGAATTTCTGTCTTGTCTGTGTAGGGTGTCTATAACTTATAGTAGATGTGAACTATTCCTACATGGTTTGGGAAACCATGTGGCCAAACCATGAAAAGTAATGAGGGGTTATTAAAAATTATTCCCTATTATTCCTTCTGAAAATAAAAAACTCTATGGGTTATTTACTCCACACCATATTCTATACACTTGAGACTACCTAGGTGGGCTCCCAAACAACATTAACTCCCTCCTATCTTTCCCTAATTCTTTATTGAATCTCTTACATTTCATAGTATGATAAAATGATGGTGTCATGTATAATTATCCTATTAGTTATTTTTTCTGTTTTCATTGATTAAACTCGATGTCAAGTGTTTTGTGCTACCTAACAAGACACTAAACCAAATAATAAGTTTGTTTTTTCTCAATTAATGGTTCCAAGGGTTTATGAGGTCTAATTTATAGCATATTTTATCCACATTTTTTGAAGTATATTGATTCCACATCAATTATGGGTTGGTTTTCTTATATTTCTATTATTTTTAAAAAAAATAAAATTATAATTTTATTACGATTTTGGTTTTTTAGTTGTTTATAGAGTTCCTTGGATGTCTTTGGGGTGGATTTTATCTACTATTGTCAAGTGTATCATATTTTGATGTAGATTTCCTAATGTCTAAACCACTAATTTGAAAACTATTATTTATTTATTTTTATAATGTGTTTTTTCATTATTATATAATGATTATATGTTATATAATGTGGTATTGGAGATTGGAGATGGTTTCTCAGTAGTTTTCCATATTTTCCCTAAACATCCATGCTAGGTTTCCCATTTTAAAGCTTATTTCCATTAGTTTTTTGAAATGTAAAGCACCATAAATGATTAATTGGGTTTCCAAATTCATTATACCTTGTGAATTGGAAATGTAAGAAATTTTTTGTGGTATATTGGACATGTTTTCATAAATTAAAATTGAATTTATTGGTTATCTAAAGATACACTATGTTATTTCTAATTATTTTGTGTATCGAATATTACTTATATAAAAATATATACACATGCATATATGTTTATAAATTCCCTCTCCAAACTTATTCACACATTAAATTGGGAAAATTTTAATCTAGAAAATCAATATTTATTTATGAACATATATGAGTGTGTGTGTGTGTATATGTTTCAAAGTGTGAAGTATGGTTTGGAATAGAAGAGATATTGTATGAAATGCAGGTTTCCATATAGTTATTGTATGTTTCTAAAAATATATTTTTTATTCGGTAATTAGAAATGTTTAGTGGAAATAAAAACCCATCTGAAGGCATGACACTTGTATTTTGACCTGTGGTGTGTTCTATATGTGTGATATGTAATATATGACTATTGATGGGTCTTCTGAATTGTTCAATTTTTCAAAAATGGAAAGGGGATATATATAATAAGTGAATTGAAAGGTGAGAAAGAGAATAGTTATTTTATTGAATATTTTATAATTACCGTGTATCTTCTAGCATGATAGAATCACAAATCAATGTGAGTACAGAAATGAGATAACTGACTACCTAGGTAGTTTAGCTAGTACTAGTATATATGAATTTCATCTAAGTTGTGTCCTAGTCACCCTAGAAGTATTATGATACAACACTATATAAGGAATGATTGATATTATCATTATACCTTATGTGAATCCTACGAATGGATAGTTCATGAGAATATATTATTACTTGTTCTATCAGTTATATATGAGGTAACTTGATCTTTAGTGTCCTAGATACTTAGGGATTTCCCAATGAAATTTCTCTCATTCACAATTGTTTTTATGGAACTATTTTAAATAACATTGTACATATTTTTATTTTTATGTTTATAATGATAAAAGAATGTAATCTAATTTCCATTATTTTTCATAACATGACGATACACTGATTATTTTTATAATTTTTCATCTATTCTCTTACATTATCATATCATTCCTTAAAATACACGTTTTAGTGGAAATATTCTCATTATTTGGGAACTATTCTCAATATCAATAGGAAAGTGGTTTTTTGAGTCTATAACCAGTTACTTTTTTTTGAATAGAAATATAATTCCCAAATATTTTATATTTATATTTATAAATTATAATAAAATCATTCCTTATATAGAAGTAAGGAATATGGAATAGTATTTAATTTTTTTAATATATAAATATATTTTTTACACTCATACATCTATGTATATATTTTAGTGTGAATATTCAGATTATTAATCTTTCTCTTGGGGTAGCATGGTTCTTAGGTGATGGATGGTGGATCATGTTGTAATCACGAGACATGTAGTTTTATAGTATAGTTTTTAATTCCCTTTATTCTAATACTTTGTCCACATTGGGTTTTATGGATTTCTATGAATGGAGGGTAGCGATATTTGTGGGCGGAAAAAGAAAAGTCATTAGAGGAGGGAATAATTTCATTACAAGATAAGATTTTTTATGGGGAGGTATTTTTTAGTTGTCGCATTCTATTTTAATATTTTCATTGTTCTTATATTAGGATGATTTAGTGTTTATTTTAATTTTCATGGATGTGTGATGTATATATAGGCCATGCCTAAATTTTATTTATCTTTCGCTAGATATTTAATTATGGTTTATTGGAGATATCATTACTTGGTGAACATCATTATTTTTGTTATGATAATTTGACAATATTTTTTATAGATGATATAATTACATTAAAAACAATTAAACCTAACACATTGATAATTTAGTTAATTATTATCTAAAATAATTGACAGTATAATTATTAAAATAGAAGTAAATTAATTGAATTAATGTATTTAATTATTATTTTTATATTAATATACCATATTAAACATCTGTTAAATTAATATATTTTAATTCCACCAATGTCTTGATATTTTAAAATTTCTATTAAAGAAATAATTAAAAAATTGGCATTAATGTTATTTTATAATAATAGAAATATTAAAAAAAATTAAAATGACTAAAAATAGTATATTCATAAAAGTTATTTTTAAATTTTTAGAAATATCAAATATGATCTATTTATTAACCAATTTATCTTCTATAATTAACATATTGAATCTTATATTATAAAAACAATGTTTTCATGGTTTATGATAATGTAATTTTTTTGCCTGTTACATACTATTATTTTTTAATTGATTTCAAACACACAAAGAAATTTTATTTTCTAAATTAGATATCATGTTACAAGTGAATAGGGTCTTTTTTTTCTAAAATATATCTCTTTTATTTATTGTTAATGGTTAAAATAAATGTGTTGGAAAAATAGTTACCTAAATTGAAAACGGAAATGAAAAATATCTTGAAACATAAAGAATAAGGAACAAAATTATAAAAATGAGTTTATTTTTGTGTTTTGAATGTTATTATTGAACAATATTCCCCTTCAATAAATGTTTTATCCCTTTTGGAGGCCCAACAGGTAAGGTATATCACCAAAAAATGCATATATTTTCATATTTACATGAATTCCACTCCCCCTAAATTATTAAATGTCATTACCTCATCCCCATAATCAAACATCTAATGAAACTTTGGATCTTACAATAAAACCCAAATAGTCTCAAAACATACCTACCCTTAACCATGAATCTCAACATTGGTAATTAAGCAATCCAAGGAAGCACTTTTATAAGGACATAGCATTAAAATGTTACTTAATCGTGAATCTTAAACAATAACATACATTATTTCACATTGAGGATGTTTTCGGGTTTAGAGATTTAAATAATTAGTATAACATATATACATAACATACCACATTCATTCAAAGAGGACACTATTAAAAACATTTTCCATTTATTTCCAAATATAAGACATTTAAATGAAAAGAAAGATTTCATTGACAACACTCCATATAAAACATCGTGAATCCCTTTTTTCTCTTACCCATCCATATATCCTGTGTTTTTTTAAACATGGGATGAGTATAAAACTCAGTAAGGGATATAAATATAGAATGCATTAGAAAAGTGATAACCTAAAAACCAATAAAACCCATATCATAACAACATTAATTCATAGTATACTCATGTTGTTGCCTTGGGAAAAATTTACAATATCACTCTTACACTCACACTTATATATTGAATAACCTTTTTGTCAAATTCCATATCTGGAGTACCCAATTCATTGGATAGCTATAATGGGTCTCACCCATCATATCTTGAGCTATAATGGGCTCAACCCAACATATCTTGAGCTATAAAGGGGCTCAATCCAACATAAATAATGTCCAAGGAACATATCGTGGTAATGAAGTGTCTTTAAATCAGGATAAACTACTCATGTAGTACACATAAGAAAAAACAATCCTTTTTGAATTTATTAAAGAGAGTTTTCAAAGGATTGTAAAAGGGAAGTCCATTAAAATATAATTTTAGTGGGAATTAGTAGAATTAAAAGGATATGTGTATACAACATAAATAAACATAATAAAATATAATATATAAAAAATTAACAAAAAATCATCACACCAATAATCTTAATACCACATAATGTATAATGAAGATGGTCTACCCAACGAATGGAAATCGAGTTCAGAATTCCCTTAACTTGGGTTCTTCTTACATAGAATGTGTTTAAACTTACTTTATAATGGTTAAAAGAGTGTTACTAATATCTTACAGATATATTTCCATCATTATAATATCTTAAATGATCATTTATTTACATCATTTCACCCTCTATTTGTTAGTATTTTGTTCCTTGCATTTTTTTGGGGGTTTTATTTACATGTTTTCGATGATTGGTTAATGATGGATTTTCTTGTCGATTGGAAGTAAAACACTAGAATTTGAAACGAATGGTATTTACATATCACTATTACTATAATTTATACCATTTATCATTTTGATGTTTGATATGAGTATGATTCATAAGTTAAAACATTAATGATGTTCGTTTACATCATTTTAGCAGTTCTTTGATAATAAAAACCTCATTTTTGCTTATAAATTGAAGACCTGAGTAAAAAGGAATTACAGAACCATGGATGAGAAATAATACATATACTATAACCTAGTTCAACCATAAAATGGTTTCATTACCATATTTTAGATAATTAATGAAAATTGAAATCACATCGTCCATGATATCGGTAATTCGACACATCGTGGACAATGCTTTTATTCCTAGAATAAGTGGGAGAGGAGAAGAAGAATGATGATGAATTTTCCATGAACATGAGAAAATTTAGATTATACATGATTTATATATCGTTCATGCCTCTTAGGATAGTGGACATGAGGAATGAATAAGAAAATAAATGTACTCAAAATAAAAGAATAATTGAGAAATCCCTTACAAAAATTACACAACCTAACGGATAGGAATCATGGTTTTAGAAAATATTAAAAAGAGAGGGTACAAGGGTCACCCAACAAAAATTGAATCAAAATAAAAAATATATCATGAATAATAAGGAAATAATAACATGGTATGGAAACATTAAT
Organism: Viscum album; assembly: GCA_963277665.1. NCBI lineage: Eukaryota > Viridiplantae > Streptophyta > Magnoliopsida > Santalales > Viscaceae > Viscum > Viscum album. The sequence continues at coordinate 648,842,898 of OY728143.1, read as the reverse complement.
GTTATACCACATAAAATAGAACTTGAATGGAAAAAGAAAGAAGATGATAATTCTCTTACCATGTAGAGTAACTACCAAAACCAGAATGTTGGGACATTTGGGGTTTGAAAAAACCTTGGGAGGACTACTAGAGAGGTGAGAAGGGTTGATCTTAATTGAAGAAAAAATGGAAATGAGGTTAATGTAGGAACGGGTTGGTATTAATAGCAAAAGTGAGGAAAGATTTTAATAATTTCCAAGGGACAACTCATTAGTGGTAATTGAAAAACCATGGGCTTGACTGTTGTATTTTCCCAAGGAATTATCTACTTGGTACACCTCACATTTTAATTTACTGTACACAAGTCAAAAAAATTTTTAACACCATTATTACATCAATAATGATGTCCATAATACACCAAAATTGAAAACTATATTTTTTACTATTCACTGAGAAATCAACATTTCAAGAAAATATAAAGAATTTACCTGAACCCTTTTTCACCATGTAGAATTAAAAAATGAAGTCTATTTTTTGAAAAGAATATTCAAAATATCATTAATTTAATTTTTAAATAAAATCATACATAATTAAAAAAACAACTTTAAAACTATAAATACTTTTATATCACATTGAAAAAATAAGCAAGATGTTATTATCATAAATTCTTAAGAAAATAAAATATTAATACAATTTACAATTAATTTGGGTCATATTACTACTCATATTAAAATTCAAAATGGTATGTTATTATTCACCAAAAAAACAATTTCGTTCCATCAGACTCCAAATAACTTTTTGAACACATTTATAGATGAATATATTTCTAAATTCAAAACATATAAGCTCCAAATTATGTTTAAAGGATTGTTATAAATATCTTTTTAAGAAAAATATTCATTCATTACAATTATGTATTAAAATTCTTGGCTTATTACATTATCCAGACCTTCAGAATTTTACATCCTCACAATTTTATTTACTTATTAAACATGTGAGGGTACCTTTCCCTCAAAGAATTTCCCAAATACAGTGTTTGTTCTTCAACCATGTGGGTTATCCACAAAACCATTACCCAGTGGATTACCATGTGTCGCGATACATTTTCTTATCAACCAAGAATATAAACTAGTTTCTTTTAATAAGAAACTTTCTATTCCAACTGAACTGCATCTGGGATCAAGACATGTGATGAATATGGCACATACTTCATCAACATTAAATCCTAAAAAACATTGTGTACCTGAGACAAACATGGAGGCAAATCTACTCATTATGAAACTGTTCCAACTTTCTCTAGATTTTCAAAAGAACTGATGAATCACAAACATAGCTTACCTTTCGTACCGAAACACATCACACATTTACAAGGATATATTTTAAGGAAAACATGGTCACCTAAATCAGAAAATAATTCCTTCCTTCTATTATCTGCATAACATTTCTTTCGGCTCTGAGTTGTCTGCATGTGTTTCTAGATCATCTTCACATTCTCATCCACTTCCTCTACTAATTATATCCCCATAAACCCTCACTGAATTTATCCCAAAACACTGGATTCTGAAACCACTTCCCATAAAAAGCCTCAAAAGTTGTCATCTGTATATTGGAATGATAACTGTTATTATAAGAAAACTCAACTAAAAGATGATGTTGATCCCAACTCCCCTGATAGTCCATTGAAAAAGTTTGAAGCATATCCTCCAAAGTCTGAATCATTCGCTCTGATTTCTCATCTAATTGATGATGAAAATTTTTACTGAAATTTAATTACATGCCCAATGACATATGAAGCCCCTTCCACTAGTTAGATGTAAACCTGAGATCTCGTTCAGATACAATATAAAGAGTAACTCCATCTAGCATGAGAATCACTTTGATGTACAGTCGAGAAAGATGATCCAAAGGCATTGTATATCAAATAGAAATAAAATGTGAAGATTTTGTTAGCCAATTCACAATAACTCAAATCGTATTGTTTCCTAGAGAATACTTTGTTAGCCCCACCATGAAGTCCATGGATACATTCTCCCATTTATACTCTAGCACTAGAAAAGGCCGAAGCATCCCCTTCTATAACTGCCACTCTGTATTAACCTGTTGACATGTCAAAAATGTCATGATAAATTATGTAATATCTTTTTTCATTCAATCCCACCAATAATACTTCTGATGGTCTCTTTGTATATTAGCACTTCTAGGATGAACTGAAAATGATGAACTATGAGCTTCCCACAACAAATCATTCTTCAAATTGGAATCAAAAGGCACACAAAACCATTTTCCAAATATTAAAACACAATATTTGTCAAGTTTATATTCTAGATGATTACCCATTTTAACCAAATCTACCTTTTTTGTAGCTCATGTTCCTCCTTCTGCGCTTGCTAAATTCCGTCTGATAATGATGACTACACTGAGAGGTAAAAAAATAGATGTATTCCCTATAAAAATAACTTCTAAGCCAAAATTCATCAAATCATTAATCACTGTATCATTTTTCAAATGTAACATGGTTAATGATGCATGATGTTTTCGACTCAAGGCATCCACCACATTGTTTGATTTTTTTGGATGGTAATTGATCATTCCATAATAATCTTTTATCTTTTTAAGAAATATTCTCTACCACTTGTTTAATTCCTTCTGAGTGAATATATACTTCAGAATTTTATGGTCAGTATATATTTGACATTTTTCTCCGTATAAATGATGTTTCCAAATTTTCAAAGAAAAAACCATAGCTTCCAGTTCCAAATTATGTCTGAGAGAATTTAACTCATGATATTTATGTTGTCTTAAATTATAATAAATTAACTGATAATTCTGCATCAATACACAACCATGTACCTTCAATTAAGCATCATTGTAGATAAAAAACTCACCATTTTGGGAAAGTAAGGTCAAAATTGGAGAATTCACCAATCTCTTAATTAGTTCTTGAAACCAGATATCACATTCTTCTCTCCAAACATATTAAACCCCTTTGTGTTAACTTAGTAAATGGGACAGGGAACAGTGCAATGTTTGTATCAAACTTTAGCTAAGAAAATGTTAATCCAAGAAAACTATGAATCTATTTAATATTTTTTGGTCTTGTACATTCATAATCCAATTTTTTTAGAAGGATCAATTGTTATTCGATACTTATTGGCAATTTTCCCAAGAAAAAAAATCTTTTGTAACCAAAAATCACATGTGATGAATTTTCCATACAGTTTATTTTCTTTTAATGTATGAAAAAAAACCCTTACATGTTTTCATGCCCCTCTTTACTTCTAGAAAATATGAGAATTTTATCAATAATAACAACCAAAAACTTATCCAATAACTCTTGAAATATTCTATTCATAATATCCATGAATACAGTATGTGCATTATTTAACCCCAAAGGCATAACTTCTAACTCAAAATGACCTTATCTAGTACGGAACACAGTCTTCGGGATGTCTTCATCCTTTACTTTCAACTGATGGTACTCTATCCTCAGGTCAACCTTCGAAAAATATTATGCTCCCTAGATCTGATCAAACAAATCATCTATATGAGGCAAAGGATACTTTTTTTTAACTTTAATATTATTCAAGGCTCTATAATTGATATAAAATCCCATTGAACCATATTTTTTCTTAACAAACTGGATAGGAGCTCCCCATGGTGAAGTGCCGGGTTGAATGAATCCTTTATTTAATAATTCTTGAAACAACATTTTTAATTCCAGAAGTTCTATTTGGTCTATTCAATAAGGATGTTTTGAAATTTACTTAGCATAAAGAACTAAGTTAATAGTAAACTCAACCTTTCAATGTGGAATAACACCAGGGAAATCATTGGGAAAACATACAGGTATTTATTTACTTCTGGTACTTCATTAATCTAGATAGTTCCATAATCATAAAAAATATGATCAAGATAACATTTACTTCCATACTTAATCAGTTTCATATCTTCACGATATGTTATTAATGGTATGGATTCATTCTTGGACACAAACTGAAATTCTTTCTGAAAAACAAGTTCTATTTCTCTAAAATCTCACTTAGAATGATAAAAAGAATGCCAACCCATACCCAGAATAACATCAAACTGTAAAAGAGGAAAAACAACAAGGCATGCAGGTAAACTCATTCCACAGATAATGATAGGAAGATTATTACAATTTCGTTTTTCCATAATATTTTTTGTAAGTTGTTTTACCATAAGAGAAGACTTTATTTCACGAGGTTGAATTCCCAATTTTTCTGAAAATATATTTGATATGATGGAATGTGTAGACCCAGAATCAATCAACACATTTGATAAATCTGTAAAAACAAGAAATATACCTGATACCACATCATTTGATGGGACAACATATGCTGAAGTGGTTGCAAAAGATTTTACCCAACTCTTCTATTTCCATTCTTGTCGATTCATTTTCTTGAGTAACTATCTTCAGACAAACATCAGCAAAATGAAAAAATTATTTACAGTTAAAGAATCTCACCATCATCTTATCATTAGATTTTAGATAATTTTTCATGCACTCATGATACAAGAATTCAAACATCCCACATCGGTACCATTTCCCAGAATTAATGAGACATTCTCCAAGATGACTTTTACGACACTTTTCACAAGAAGGTAAATTCATTTTCATACCTCCACTCTTCTTTGATGAATTCTTCCCCATTTCCTGCCAACCTGATGCCTTATTATTAATTTCATCACAATGCACCTTTATTTAAGAAAACTCAATCTCACCTTTTTTAGTACAATGAACAAGAATCTCATAGCTTTTAAAATCTCTTCATTGCAATGCTCTTCTCAAAAACAATTTCAAAACAGAGTAAAATCTTTTAATTTTACATTCAAAATACCGAGTAAAATCTGTTACATACCTGGACAGTCTTCTAAAATTGGATTCATATGATGCCACAAAATCGTCATTTTTCTAGTTCACATCCATGAATTTTTTCTCTATTATGAGTCGTATAGTTTTGGGGAAATATTTTTTCAGAAATAGAATCTTAAAACCATCCCATTCCAAACTCTCACGATCATCTCTTTCTCTGATATTATTAACCAAAGACCACCATTTATTTACTTCAACTTCTAAATGATAAATTTAGAGTTTTAAATTTTAATGTTCTGAACATCCCATGACATTAAATACTTTTCTAGAGAATTGATCCATCCTTCAGCTATCACTGGATTTAGAGTTCCAATGAATGCTGGAGGATGTTGCCTCATAAAATGCTCTAAAAAATATATGTTTCTTCGTGCTTGATAATGTTTTTCTCTTGAATGGATAACACCACCATTTATCACTTGATTCAACTGAGCCATTTCTCTCACAAACTTCTCAGTTCCAATTACCATTATTTTAGGCTGGAGATTCGAACATACATCAGCCTCTTGGTTCCTTCCTACTTCTACTACCCTATTTATTCTACCGAAAACCATTCTGTACAAATATATCATAGATGAAACAACATGGTAATCTTTAAATTATATAACATTTCATATTACCATTGAGTAAAAATCATTTATGTTATTTTTAATATCATCCCAACCCCTAAAGTTGTCTAAACTATTATTTGATACCAACTATAAGGAACCGAACATAAAATTTTACATAATATTGATTTTTAAACAATAACATACATCACTACATAATGAGAATATTTTTAGTTTTAGAGTTTTAAAGAATTAGGCTAACTTATATACATTACATATGACATTCATACAAAGAGGACACTATTAAAAACAGTTTTCATTTTTTCAAAATATAAGACATTAAACCATAAAGCATGATTTAATTAAAAACACTCCCTATCAAACATCAAAATTCCATTCATAATCAAACCTATCCATATATCCTATTATTTTTTTAAACTACATGGGATGATTATAAAATTCAGTAAGGGATATAAAGATAGAAAGTGTTAGTTATGTGATAACATAAAAACAAATAAAACCCATATAATAAAAGATCAAATGCATAATATACTCAAGTTGTTTCCTTAGGAAATATTTAACATATCACTATTACATTCACCCTTATATATGGAATAAAATTTTGGTCAAATTCTATGTCCATAGTATCCAATGAATTGGAGGGCAATAATGGGGTTCATCGGTCATATCTTGAGCTATAATGGGCTCAACCCAACATATCTTGATTTATAAAGGGGATCAACCAATCATAACATGAGATATAATGGTATAAAACCAATATAAATAATTTCCAAGGAACATACCATGGTAATAAAGTATCTTTATTTTAAGAGAAACTTCTCATGCCACACACATAAGAAAAAACAAACCTTTTGATATTTATTAAAGTGAGTTGGAAAAGGATTGTAAATGGAAAGTCCTTTAAAATATAATTGGAGTGAGAATTAATAGAATTGAAAGGATTTTTTATACACTATAAATACACATAATAAAACATATTATAAAAAAATTTAACAAAAAATCATCACACCCATAATCTTAATACCACATAATGAATAATGAATATGGTTAACCCAATGAATGAAAATCGAGTTAATAATTCACTTACCCCAAGTTCTCCTATATTAAAATGTGTTTAAACTTCCTATATAATGGTTAAAAGAGTGTTATTAATATCATAAAGAAAAATATCCTTCTTTATAATATCCTAAATGATCAATTCATTACATTATTTCTTCCTTTATTTGTTAGTATTTTTTCCTTGAATTCTTTTGGGGTGTTTTCTTTACATATTTTCCATGATTGGTTAATGATGGATATTATTGTCGATTGGAAGTGAAACTCTAGAAATTTGAATGGAAAGGTATTTAAATATTTATATTACAAAAATTTATACCATTTATCATTTTGGATTTTAATATATGGATGATTCGTAATTTAAAACATTAATGATGTTCGTTTAGATCATTTTAGTGGTTCTTTGATAATAACGACCTCATTTTGTCTTATAAATTAAAAACATGGGCAGAAAAGAATTCCATAACAGTTGATGAGATATAATACATATATTATAACCTGGTTAAACCATAAAAATGGGATCATGGAAATATTTTAAAGAATTAATGCAAATTGAAATCATATCGTCCGTGATGTCGGTAATTCGACACATCACGAATAATGTTTTTATTCCTTGAATAAGTGGTAGAGTAGACGAATAATGATGACTAATTTTACTTGAAAATGATAACATCTAGAATATAAATGATTTATGGGTCTTTCACGCCACTTGGGTAAGAGGAGATGAGGAAAGAATATGAAAATAAATGGACTCAAAATAAAAGAATAATTGAAAAATCCCTTACAAATATTCGCCAGCCTAACGACCACGCAACATGGTTTTAGAAAATATTAAAAAGAGAGAGAAAAAGGGAAACCCATCCTGTAATGAATCATAATATGGAGTAGATAAAGAATTAAATGTAAATAAGAACATGATATGGAATCTTGAATGTTATACGACATAAAAGAGAGCTTGAATGGAAAAAAGAAAAAAGTTGTGAATTCTAAAACCTTGTAGAGTGACTCCCAAAACATGATGGTTGGGACCTTAGGGGCTTGAAAAAACCTTGGGAGGACTATTATGGAAGTAAGGAGGGAAGATCTTCGTTGATAAATAATTGTGAGTGATGTTAATGAAGGAATGGGTTTGTATTTATAACAAAAGTGAGGGAATATTTTAATAATTTTCAAGGGACACCTCATTAGTGGTATTTGAAAAACCACGGGCATTCCCATGGATTTTTTCCAAGTTATTAGCCACTTAGGACACCTCATATATTATTTTAATGTACACAAGTCTACCATATTTATTACATTCTTGATGATGTCATAAATACAGTGTAACTCAAAACTGTATTTTTACAATTCACCGGAAAATCATATATTTTAGAAAAATCCCAAAAATTTACCCGTACTGTTTTTCAACATGTAGAATTCAAAAATTAAGGAAATTTTTTAAAAATATTTTTATATATATATCATTAATTTAATTTTTTAATAAAATCATACATAATACAAAAATAAATTTTTTAAAAACTATAGCTACCTTTATATCACATCAAAAAACTAACCAACATGTTATTATTTTAAATATATAATAAAATAAAATAATATTACAATTCATTATTCCTTACGGTCATATTACTATTCATATTAATATTCACAAATGTATGTTACCATTCACAAGAAAAAACAAGTTGGTTCCATTAGACTCTAAATAACTTATTAAACACAATTTAGATAACAGTTATTTGAAATTCAAAATATAGAAGCAACAAAATTATTTTTAAAGGATATTTATAAATATATACATAAAACAAAGTTTCATGAATTTGAAATTTTTTATACATTGGGGTGTTACAACTTTAGTTCAAGCTAAAATGTGTTTTCTATAAAATACGTAACATTCTACGATTTGAATTTTTTTACCCTATAATTTAATATTATTTCTTGATTATATAATAAAATAACAATATTAAAAATAATCAAATTATTTTATGTTAAGGTTTAAACCATCAAATACACATACATCCTTCAAATGTGTAATGAACGTACCATTTGTGCACGGTGAACTACTGCGTTGCAAAATGACATCAATAATTTTCCATTTTCCACCACTACTGGTTGTGAATTGCAATGGAATAATTATTTATATATGATATATAAGATATTTTTTATGTATTTTTTCTTTTTTAATTTTTATATAACACAAATCTTTCAACTTTCTAGTTTGTATTAACATGATATCTTGTTTGTGGAATTGTGGACTACCGCCTCCTCAAATAAATGTGATACATTCACAAATTTCATCAAATATAATAAGGATCATTTGAATTAAACCTATGTGAAATAAATTAAATATATATAATATTCATTAAATAATTACATTTCAGTAAAAATTATATAAAATTTTAATTATTACCCCATTCATAAACTATTAAGTGATAATGTTGTTCGTGGATGTGTGGACAACCGACACCCCAATGTGATGTGATTCCATTAAACCACTAGAATTATAGAAACAAGTATATAATATTAAAAACAATTTTATGTATTATATAATTATGATTATGGATAGTTAAATTTACACAGATCTTCTTTCCATAACAATCCTTGAAAATGGGAATGTTACTCATTCATACACAAAACGTACCATCTCTATGATTATAACATATGTTCATTTTTAATAACCATACTTAATTATTGGTTTTAAAGGTTTCATTTATTTATAAATATGATAATTATTTCATTATTATTATTTTGGATATGTCTATATAATGAGCCATTTGAACTATTAGACCTACCAATGTTTTTTTGCACACATAAACCAAATATGGTCAAAACAACCAATGTAAATTTAATTGTTAATGTAATATTCTATAAGATTTTAATAAGTATAAGTAATGATAAAATTGAAAATGTTTTGAAGTAAGTATATAATTAAAATATTTTTATTAATCAAAAATACAAGGACACATGTGATAAGTCAGACTCAAGGTAAGGTATTCTTGGCTCACTTTTTCTACTGTGAGGCATACACAATTTTGAGCAGTTATGTATTTTGTGTGGTGTATATTCAGACCCTTTTCCATTTAATGTCATGATTCTATCATATTTTATGTTATTATAAGTTCACATTGACTTCTCCTATCTAATGCGTTTTGATATTATAATTTCAAATTGTTAAAATATATCTTTCGAATCATAATTATTTTGATTTTTTACCTTATCTTTAAATAATCAATTCATTATGATCATTTTTATTGTACATTAAAATTTATATATCCATTATTTCATGCAATGGAATCATTATTTAGTAAATTTTATACCATTGTTTTGTAAATTGCTGACATCGATAGTTAAATGAAATGATAATAAATTAGTACATTTAACTCAATAAGAATTTTTGATGTTAAGTCATGTTCTTTATTAATTAAATTTATTAATAGATATGTGAGCCTTTTTTAGAAATGAAATAAAAAGGTTTCTTATTGGTTAATGTAAGCACCTGGTTGAATCGATAGTCTCATGGGATGAATTCATTTCTAAAAACACTTACTGTTTATAATCAACATGTTTTACATTATTTTTTGACATGTATTTTTAGAATATTTATTGTTTGAAAAACCAAATCAGTTTGTACCTATTATGTTTTAATCCATATTTTGAAAAATCTTGATGGTAGAGGATTTTTTTACCATGAAAACATGACATCAAATATTTATGAATTTCCTACATTTTAGTCATTATTATCATGAGTATTTTCATATGAAAAATCTATGGAATCACTTGATTATAAGTTTTTTGATTAAATGTCATGTGTTTTAGTAATTTAACTTTCTGTATTTTTTAATCACATCCCTCTCAGTTATTTATTAATTTTCATGTTTCTTAGTTACTTACATTACCATTTTTATTATTCTAATTGATTAATTATTACTTATGATGTACTTACCCTTAGTGATAATTTTATCTCACCCATATTTTGATTACCTTCCCCAGCTTATGATGAAAATATCATTGAATTAGTTTTTAAGGGTGTAGTTTAATTAATTTATTATGCATTATGTTATTGTTTTTGTATCACCACCGGTTTGAGGTAGGTGGCCTTTTTATGCATTTTTATGTTTTAAGGTGAATAGAATTAGTTGGGAAGTGGTTGGGAGAGTTTGGAATGGTTTTTCATGTGTTTCGTGGCTTTTAAAGGGGTGTACGATTTGAGCACAGTTAGTGGAAACCATGCGGGTTCCCCAGGAAACCGTGTGGACCCTAGTTCTTGATAAAGTAGGTCTCGCACGGCCTGTGCATGGTTTTCCAAATAGTGCGATGAAACCATATAGACCATGGCTCTCGAGGATGTGGCATGCATAAGGTTAGCGCACGGTTTTCCAAACCGTGCGGGCTAACCATGCGACTACATAATGTCAGGGTTATAAGTTATGGGCTCACTCCGAATTTCCTCATTTCACTCCAATATTCCTCCCACTCAATCATCACTCGGTATGTTTGGTTCTCAATGGTTGGAGGGGCTCTCCCACACGTTTTAGAAGCGATTCGAAGGGGTTTCAAGGTGGATTCAAGGTAGTTTCTCCCTGGTAAGTCTCTCCTCTTGGTTTCCTTGTGTTTTCCTCTAGATCTGCATCCCTCTCTTTCTTGGATTTCTAGATCTACACTTTTTGTGTGTATATATAGGGTTAGTGTTTCCTTGTATGTTAATATTAAGGCTTTTGGATGTTAGGGAAGGGAATCTAGAGAGGTTTCGGTGGTGCGTTCGCCGGATTGGAGGTGCGGTGGTTTGTGGGTCATTTTTTTCAAAAACCCTAAAGGTAGGTGGATTCTATCTCTACTCCACTTGGTTAGAACTAGTGGTTCCATGTTACAATTAATTTCTTGATTAAAATTAATTTTGTTTTGATGTTCAAAGTGGGATGAAAATCCATTTGGGGATTTTTGGGAAAAAGAGGGTTTTGTGGTGAAATACTTTTGTTGTGGATTTTAAAATGAATATTTTAAAATGGGATGCTATGGTTGATTTGTGAAATTGATTGAGGGAAATGGTTTTCAATAAAAATGTTGTTTTATTGAATTAGGTTTTGTCATGGAAAATGGTTTTCAATAAATGGGTGATTTATTGAAGTGGATTGATACGCAATGGAATTGGTTGATTGCATGTGGTTGTGTACTTGGTGGGTTATATGCTTGTCTTGGCATGTTTTGGATGTTGTGTGGAAGTGTCGATAAGTAACACTATAAAAAGAGGATGGATAGTGGATGGAAGGGCCACCATCAATGGTAAGTGGATGGGAAGTACCGCTTAGTGTAAATGGGTGAATGGGTTGGACAGATGCTCCACCGTTTGATTGTTTGGTTGTTTTTTGTGCATTGATTTGCAAGATGGAATTTGTTGTGATAATTTCTAAATGATGAGATGGCTTATGGAATGTTTTGTTGGCTTTCCATTGTTTTCTTAGTTTGGGTGTGATGACTTGGTAAGGGCATGTTTGGCTTATCAAAATGGTTGTACTTGTGATTTATTTTATATAAACATTTTTATATAAATGTGCTAATGGTTTTATCCTAGTGGTGTGTGTAGGGAAGTCATTTGGGGAAATCCTACTGAGTTTTAGTACTCAACCCCTACTTTGGCACTGTGGTGTCTTTGCGGATGTTGTGTACCATGACGTGGGAAAAGGTAAGGCATCTCCTTCCTTTAGTGGTGCGTTGTGATGTCTTGGTGAAGCATGGAGCTTGGAGGTTGGTGTGGTGTTGTGGTGGTGTTGTGGCTCGTAGTGGTTGTTTTTTAGTTTTCCTCTTGTACTCTGATGTTGTTTGGACATGTTTGGTTGTATTGTTTTTGAGTTTTGTTGTGGAATAACTTGGTTGTATTTTAAGAATGCATGGTTGGGTAATTAAATTGACATGCATCATATAGTGGATATTTGTGGATGGTTTGGTTGATTTTTTCTTAAGGGAAAATCATTCCCAAACTTGATCTTAATGCCCTCGACATTTATTTCCAGCCTTTGGAATCTTGGGAACATCGCTAATGGCTATGTAGCCCTCACTTCCTCCTCAAGACAATGAGGTAGGGGTGGGGTGTTACATGTTTTATCAGTTTGTTTGGTCCTTTGGAGTTGATTCTCAGATTTGGTGTTGACATTCATTGTGGTGTACTTCTTATGTCGGGATGGTAGCAAGGCGTAAGAATGTTAGAACTTGGAATTTATATCATAAAAGGATGTAGATAACCCTTTTATGCTGAAATTAAAGTTACCAGGGAGTTGGGTACCTAAGTGTTTTGGAGACACTTATAGGCATTGGATATCTCATTGTTGTGGGTGTAGCCAATGAGATGAGCATGACATGTGTGGTAGAAATGAATTCCCTCTAGGATGAATATTTCATTGGGGTATAATGATTTATGATGTGATATGAATATGTGAATTTATAATGTGAATAAATTGGTATTTTAAAAATGGTTTGGTTTTTAATATGGGGAAACATGGAACATGTGAAAAAATGTGAACTGGTGGAAATCCCTATTGTGATAGTGTTGTGTAATGTGATTTGAAATGGAATTTCGTGATGTCTACAGAAGCATGGTTGAATAGAATGAACAAGATCTTTGAGTTCATAGGAATGCCGGAAGAGCTGAAAGTGAAGTTTTCCACATATATGTTGGAAGATCTTGCCCTTCAGTGGTGGGAGTTGGTAGTCCAAGCGGGGATAGACTCGGGTATTATGTGGGAAGGTTTTGAAGAGTTGTTTAACAAACAATTCTCCCCACATTCATTTAGAATTTAGTGTACTTGTGATTTCTTCAGTTTAAAGAAAGAGCTTATGTCTGTGATGGAGTATCCAGCTAAGTTTATGAACTTAGTGTGGTTTGTGCCCAAGGTGGCGCGTAGCACGCCGTTGAAGGCAAGGATCTTTGAAGTAGGTTAAGGAAAGAAATCCATTGAAATATAGAAGTACTATGTATAGATGATTACAAAGAGATGGTGAATACATCCTCGGTGGCTGAGCGGGATCTGTTGGGAACTCTAGGCAGGGGAAGCAGGGTGGTACACATGGGGAATTGTGGTAACTCTAATGCTGGGTTCAAGCGAAAGAGGGGCACTTATTCTCAGGGCAACAATATGAATTATAATCCAACGTCAGGATTGGTAAATCATCCAACGAAGCCCCAAAGCATTCTGGGATATTTTTAGTGTGGTTTGACGATCCACATCAAGTGGGATTGTACTGCACAACCTCGATCATGTGATAATTGAAAGAATATGGGGCATCTGTAATGTTATTGTCGGGATTCTCTAAGCACCGGTGCGCGTGACACTCCTCAGGGATCACAGACATCATTTGCTTCGACGGGATGGGGGCAGAAGACTACCCCTTGTCTGTAGAGTAAAATGGATCATGGTGATTATCGGAATACCATGACACCTCAGCAAAGCAATAAAGAGTATAGTGTGGAAAACAAACATGTGTTTGGAGCAGAACATTTTATGGTGGATGATCAGTCAGGACTATCCACGGTGCGAGGTATCATTCTATTAATTTCTACCTTTATTCGAGTGTTGTATGATACGAGTGCTTCACACTCTTTTATAGCTTCATGTGTGGTTGATTTTCTAGGTTTAAGGGTAGAAATGATGCCCTCTATTTTGAAACATCAAACTTTTCGGGGTTAGATAGAGTATTGAGACTTCTTGTGTAGAGAAAGTTGCATCGTTGTGGGAAAGGTTGAGATAGTGGGGAACTTCTCAATAATTGAGATGGATGGGTATGATGTAATCATGGGAATGGATTGGCTGGTGTCTTTTAAGTCCCACATAGACTATGATGCGAAGAGAGTGGATTTTATAACACACGATGGCATTAGACATCTCTTTAGAGGAGGGAAGCATGAAAGGCAGGGTGCAACGAGTTTGTTGGCACCAGCACTGGATACATTATCATATCAGTTGGTGGTGTTGTCATTGGAATTAGTAGAGGGTGTTGAGCAGAGTGTTCCTCCAGCAGTGGTGGATCAGTTCATGGATTTTTTTGATGAATTCTCTGGGTTACCTCTCATAAGAGAAGTAGAGATTACGAATGATCTCCTTCTGGGGACCAGTCCTATCCCACTTCCGTCTTATCAGATGGCACCAGCTGAAATATGGGAATCGAAAAACTATTAGGAAGAGTTAAAAAACAAAGGGTTTATCCAGCCTACCACGTCTTAGTGGGCAGTGCCCGTTTTGTTTGTAAAAAAGGCGGATGGAACCTTGAGGCTATGTGTTGATTATCGTAGACTTAACCATGTTACAATAAAGAATATATATCCACTACCAAGAATTGATGATTTGTTTGACCAGTTGAGGGGAACCCCGTGGTTCTCCAAGATCGACCTGAGGTCGGGATATCATCAATTGTGGGTGAGGAAGGAGGATATTTCTAAAACAGTTTCCAGAAGTAGATATGGCCATTATGAATATGTGGTTATGCCATTTGGTCTAACGAATGCGCCAACCGTGTTTATGGAATTGATGAATCGGATATTTCAGAGATATCTGAATTTATTTGTGGTGGTGTTTGTCGACGATATTCTGGTGTATTCAATGGCAATGGTGGAGCATGAGAAGCACTGGGAAACAGTGTTGTGGATCTTGAGGGATCATCAGTTGTTTGTGAAATTGTCAATGTGTGACTTTTGGAGTACGTTTTCTTGGCCATTTAATTTCTGAAAGGGGTATTTCAGTGGATCCAGAAAATATTGAGGCTGTTGTCTCGTGGAAACCACTAAAGACTGTGTCTGAGAGACAGAGTTTTCTTGGTCTAGGTGGGTATTATCGGCATTTTTTTTGTGATTTTTCACATTTGGCTATGCCAATGATAGTTTTGACAAGAATGAATGTTCCATTCCAGTGGAATTAATAGTGTTATCAGTGTTTTGAAGAGCTAAAGGGTCATCTTACATCAGCACCAATCTTGGTTCTTCTGGAATCAGGAAAAGAGTACGTGGTGTTTTGCGATGCATCGAGATCAGGGTTGGCGTGCGTTCTCATACAAGGGAATCGTGTGGTTGCATATGGTTCATAGTAGTTGAGAGTGCATGAGAAGAACTAACCAACTCATGATTTTGAGTTGGAAGCATTGGTCCATGCTTTGAAAGTGTGGGGTCATTATCACTTCGGTGGGAAATTCATGGTATATACATATCATAAGATCTTGAAACACATTTTCTCACAAAGGTATTTGAACATGAGGCAAAGAAGATGGATGAAATATCTCCAGATGTTTGATTTTAACTTGATGTACACACCGGGTAAGGGAAAATCGGTGGCAGATGCATTATGTAGAAAATCGTATTCTCAGGTGGTGAAACAGGCGTCATACCAGTGGCAGTTGATGTTGGTTATAGCTGATATGTGGTTGGAATGTGAGGAACATGGGGATAGAGCGGTATTGTTTCCAGTTTTGTTGATTCCTAACTTGGTTGGCCTGGTTATAGAGGCACAAATATCCGATTCTGAGTGTGTGATAGTGGGGTCGAGACTCAATAGTGGGGAGACCATTGAGGGTTGGCAACTGAATGAAGATTCAGTTTTGTGTTTTCGGAATCAGATAGTTGTACCAGTTTCTTTTCAATAGGATCTTCTCAGGGCATATCATCATTCCAGGTGGGCTATTCATCCTGGAATTTAGAAAAAGTATAAAGCACTAAAGTCTCAGTTCTGGTGGGATGGTATGAAAAAAAGTGTGGCTGAGTTTGTTTCGAGATGCTTGACTTGTCAGCAGGTCAAGGTAGAGCATCAGAGGCCAGCAGTAATGTTACAGTCTTTACCAATCCCAATTTGTAAGTGGGAGGAGATATCCATGGATTTTTTCATAGGTCTCCCAAGAACTGTAAAGAAGAACGATATCATTTGGGTGATAGTGGATCGGCTAATGAAGTCGAGCCATTTCATCCCGATTCATGAATCTCATACGATGGATGATCTGTCCGAAATCTATATCCGGGAGGTGGTAAAGAGGCATGGTGTTCTAGTTTCTATTGTATCAGATAGAGATCTGACGATTACATCTCATTTCTGGAAATCTTTACCGCAAGCCCTTTGAACAAAGTTGACGATGAGTATGGCGTATCACCCTTAGATGGATGGTCAATCCGAGAGGACGATACAAACTCTGGAGGATATATTACGGGCTTGTGTCATAGGCTTTGGTGGCTCATGGGAGGAGCACTTGTCGTTGGTTGAGTTCTCATACAATAACAGTTATCATGCATCCATACATATGGATCCTTTTGAAGGGATGTATGGGCGGTAATGTCGTTCTCCACTATGTTGGGTGGAAATGGGTGAGTCTTCGATGGTTGGACCGAGTATTGTCCAGGAGACTATGAAGAAGATCAAGTTGATCAGGAAGAGAATGGAGACAGCTCAGAGTCGTCAAAAATCGTATGTGGATCATCGTTGGTGACTATTGTCATTCTGGGTGAGTGATCATGTGTTCTTGAGGATCTCCCCTAGGTTGGGACATTGTCGGTTTGGAAAGCAATGAAAGCTATCTTCGAGGTATATTGGACCTTTTGAGGTTCTTGAGCGGGTTGGTGATGTGGCTTATCATTTGGATTTTCCACCACGTTTTAGTGTTATGCACAATGTGTTTCATGTCTCGCAATTGAAAAAGTATCAGCCGGATCGTGACCATGTGATTCGATGGAATCATGTTGAGCTAGAACCAGATGCTTCGTCGGTGCACTTGCCAGTTCTGGTTGAGGATTGGTAAGATAATGTCTTTCATGGTAAAATCATTAGTTTAGTTCGTTTTTTGTGGCAACATGGTTAGATTCAAGAGGAGACTTGGGAGCGGGAGAAAGAGATGGTCGAGCAGTGGCCCAAGCTCTTTCAATAAAGGGCGGGTTCACTACTTTCTGAGGACAGAAAGTACAATGGTGGGGAGAATGTAGCACCCCTGGTTTGAGGTATGTGGCCTTTTTTATGCATTTTTATTTTTAAAAGTGAATGTAATGAGTTGGGAAGAGGTTGGGAGAGTTTGGAATGGTTTTGGATGTGTTTTGAGGCTTTTAAAGGGGTTCATGGTTCGAGCACGGTTAGTGAAACCATGCGGATTCCCCAAGAAAACGCGCGGACCCTAGTTCTCAAGACAGTAGGCCTCTCATGGCCTACACACGGTTTTCAAAACTATACGATGAATCTATGTGGACCTTGGCTCTTGAGGCAGTGGCGTGCACACGGTTAGCACACAGTTTTCCAAACCGTGCGGGCTAACCGTGCAGCCACTTAAAGTTAGGGTTATAAGTTTCGGGCTCACTTAGGATTGCCTCATTTCACTCCAATCTTCCTCAAACTCGAACCACACTCGTGTTTTTTGGTTCTCAAGGGTTGGAGGGGCTCTCCCACATGTTTTGGACGCGATTTGAAGGGGTTTCAAGGTTGATTCAAAGTGGTTTCTCTCGGGTAAGTCTCTCCTATTGGTTTCCTTGTTTTTTCCTCTAGATCTACACCCATATATTTCATGGTTTTCTAGATCTACACTTTTTTTGTGTAGATATAAGGTTTAGGTTACCTTGGATGTTAATATTAAGGCTTCTGAATGTTAGGTAAAGGGATCTAGAGAGGTTTCGGTGGAGCATTCGCTAGATTGGAGGTGCGGTGGTTTGTGGGTCATTTTCTGGGAAACCCTAAAGATAAGTGGATTCTTTCACGACTCCAATTTTGTAGAACTAGTGGTTCCTTGTTAAAATTAAATTTTTGACTAAAATGAATTGTGTTTTGATGTGAAATGTGGGTTTAAAATCAATTTGGGAATTTTTGGGAAAAAGAGGGTTTTGTGGTGAAATGCTTTTGTTGTGAATTTTAAAATGGATATTTTAAAATTGGATTCTATGGTTGATTTGTGAAAATGATTGGTGGAAATTGTTTTCAATAAAAAGGTTTTTTTAGTGAATTAGGGTTTGGAATGGAAAAGGGTTTTCAATAAATGGGTGATTTATTGAAGTGGATTGATATCCAATAGAATTGGTTGATTGCATGTGGTTGTGTCCTTGGTGGGTTATATGCCTGGATTGTCTTATTTTGGATGTTGTGTGGAAGTTTCGAGAAGTAACACTATAAAAAGATAATGGATAGTGGATGGAAGGGCCACCATCAATAGTAATTGGACGGGAAGTGTCTCTTGGTGTAAATGGGTGAACGGGTTGGACAGAAGCTCCACAATTTGGTTTTTTGGTTGTTTAGTAGTTTGGTTGCCTGTTCTGAATTGCTTTGCAAGATGGAAGTTATTGTACTAATATGTAAATGATTAGATGTCTTATGGCATGTTTGGTTGGCATTCCCTTTGTTTCTTGGTTTGGGTGTGATGGCTTGGTAAAGGAATTTTTTGCTTTTGAAAATGGTTGCACTTGTCATTTATTTTATATAAAATGTTTTTTATAAATTTCCTAACGGTTTTATCCTAGTGGCGTGTGTAGGTAAGTCATTTTGGGAATTCCTAATGAGTTTTAGTAATCACCCCTACTTTGGAACTGTGGTTTCATTGCAGATGTTGTGTACCGTGACGTTGGCAAAGGCAAGGCATCTCCCTCCTTTAGTGGTGCATTGTGATGTCTTGGTGTGGCGTGGAGCTTGGAGCTTGGTGTGGATCTGTGGTGGTGTCATGGCTCATAGTGGTTGTTGTTTAGTTTTCTGCTTGTACTCTGATGTTGTGTGGACATGTATGGTTATATTGGTTTTGATTTGTGTTATGGAATAACATGGTTGTCTTTTGGGAATGCATAGTTGGGTAATTAAATTGACATGCATCATATAGTAGCTGTTTGTGGATGGTTTGGTTGGTTTTTCCTTAATGCCAAATCGTTCCCCAACTTGATCATGAAGCCCTTGGCATTTATTTCTAGCCTTTGGCGTCTTGGGAACGTCGCTTAAGGCCAAGTAGCCCTCACCGCCTCCTCAAGCCAATGAGGTAGGGGCGGGGTGTTACAGTTTTTATTTACCAATGTAAAATGGGTATCTTTTATGTAATATGGTTTTCTAAGACAACAAAAAAATCATTCCTTCAGGATTTGATTCCATATAATTATGGAAATTTAATAATGTAATTCACCTGGTCCAGAATTCTGGGGTTGAGACGTTAGAGTTGGTATCAAATTAAGTTTATGAGAAACCTTGGAAACTAAATTTAGAAAACATTGATATGTTAACACAACAATAAGACATATTTTTTAGGATAAGTAAAGATGAATATCCCAAATAAAGAATGTTTATGAATATGAGACTTCCAAAACATAATTTATTTAATTTAAGTTATTTATTACACTAATTTTGAGATTTTACATGGTAAGATCTTATTTAGTGTATGACCTCATTTATAAATGGATCCTAGAAGAAGTAATGTAAACCTCAAAAATTCACATGATCCAGAGAGTATGAATGGTAATTTATTTTATGATATTAAGATAATATTTTGGAGGGGACTAGTCTCCCAAACATTATGATCATTTCAAGAAATAATATGATGGGATAATTAGATAGAGAATGCATTCTAAAATTATTATATATTTAGATTGAATTACAAGAAAAAGGGGAATGTTTGAAAAAATATTAGTAGAGGGAAAATTGGATGAAGTATTTTTCCACAAGCAATAATTGTACAAATAATCTACCTAGTACTTGTTTAAAAGGAATGGGAGTTTTCTACAGTTTTGGAAGGAAAGGACAATATTCTTTTGATTTCATGGAAAATAAAAATGTTCACAGTGTACAATGTTTTTTCTTCAAGGAGGTATGACTCTATACAAATCAATTTCTCATGTGTTAGAGGAATATAATCAGAAAATTACTAATTGAACTTGGTCAAGATTTTCCTATTATTATAAAAAAGGAGTAATTATTAATATTCCTCTATTTGGATTCAATAATTATGAAATTATTTTATTTTATCTATATGTTATTGGACATGATAATTATAAAATATATATGTATTGTAATTTAATTTTTTTAGCAAGTATTTTAAATTATGCGTTGTTTAGTACCGATAATGAATAAAGTTTATTCAGTAGAAAGTTGAACATTTTTGGAAAACACATGGTTGAGGGAAATATAACCCTTAATATTTTTTTTTATTTTTAAATAATTATGTTTTAATAAATAGATGATTGATGAGGATAAAGTATACTATGTATTTTAAACTACCTTGTAATTGATTAATGATTTGTTGCTAGTATGGAGTATGCTATCATTGATGGGATTTACAACACTTTTGGAATTAAAGAATATATCCAATAACATGTGTTTTATTTATGTAATAACTGATGATGAATTTTTCCAATGACGTTTTATGGAAATTCAATAAATTAAAATAGTTAAAGAGAATGAAAAATGAAGCTATTAAAATGTTTGGAATGTAGAAATTTAGAGATGATTCATGTTGATTAAAAGATAATGATAACTTCGTTTTTTATATTAAGTAATCTTCATTCTAAAGTGTTAGATAGTAAAAATTTTGAAAGGATAAATAGTTATGAAATTGTTAAAGTTGAACATTGGATTTTCTTTTTAGATATTGATAAATTAATACTTTATGTGCATTATCTTATGCAAAGTGATGAAGTATAAATAGTTAAAGGTGTAATCTATGGAAAATATTATGTTTTTAGAAACATATATTTAGATATATTAATAGAGGATGAATGAATTTTCCAAATATTGGAAAAGAGTATTAAAATAATGTTGTCCTGTAATCATAATTTATTATGATATCATTGACATTTTTCAGAACATTGGTTTATGAATTTGGGGTCATCAACATTCTTCTAAACATGTCCTCTATAATTCCCCATCATAACATCATAGTTTTATTTCAATCCATGTCCATGTTTTCACTAATTTTATTCTATTAGTAATCCTAGTTTGGTGATTACCCAGAAAGCGCAGTTAGAGGAAGTCCCTTGACCATAAATTAAATAAATGAAAAGGTATAGTAAATAGAGCACCAGGAAGTAGGGGAACAAATTTTCTACATCAAACCAGTTCTATCCAAAATAAAAAAACTACATGTCATAATAATTATTCCTTTATCCATATCCATAATAAGCAGAATCATCCACATTAGCTGATTCCCACTCCGATGATGTCTCATATTTATTCAATATATTGGCATACTTCCTTCTAAGATTCATCTTTTCCAATGATGTCTGCTCCGCACAGTGTTGCAGGCACAACACTGGGGTCGTCCCTCTTTCCCTCTTAGATAATGATCTGGTGGCCATTGGATTTGGATGATGAGGGTAATATTTCTTGGATCTTCTCCTTGGTGGAGAAATCATAACTCCATCACATTCAGACACCTTTATTCTCCCACTCTAAACAATGTCCCTGAGAGAGGGTCAAACAGCTCCACTATTTTCCTTACCACTATGAGAAACATTTCCCCAATTCGCAGTAAACTTAATAGAGACAAAACCATTGCATCCACCATCCTTCTGCACCAGAACATCCTCTATATCATCCAAGACCCCTCCTTCCATCATCTGAGATTTCCCATTATGGTCAATTGGTGCAAGTTAGTGAGAGTCTTCCATAACTCCATGACCATCACACAACGCCCTCACAATTTCACCCTCAAAAGCCTCTACTTCCCTTGTAATGGTCTAAACATCCTCAATGAAATGAGATCCTTCACCCAAAAGGGTTTACTCCCATAACTCCAATCCCTCAAACTGGTTTCCAGTAATGAAAGCATGCAATTCTCCACCATTGTAATATGTGCATCCAACAGGTTCCGCAGAATGACATGATTGACATAAACTTGCATTATCTTCTAGTGAGGGCTACTGACCAACCCCAAGATCACTCCAAAATCTATTAAAAAATTTCCTCACTGTGAGATTTTAGGACACCAACATATCCTTGAACACAAAATTTCATACAGGAGGTGATATAGAATCATCTCGGTTCACTCCCTACATTAGGACTGGATCCATTTGCTCTTCCACCACCGTACATCCAATTAAAGTGCCTACCACATGAAATCCGAGCATCTCCTTCATATCATAAGTGCATATAGGTACCAATTCGACATCATCTCAGGTCACCCACTGAATTAGAGCTATTCCCACTGGCTCCTCCACCACTACACTACCATTTAGAGGTTCTTGGATCACCACCTGCACAAGAACTATTTTCATTGGATGCTCTGTCACTACACCACCAGTTAGAGGTTCTCCCACCCAAATGTCTAGCTCAAAAGAATCTCCATTCTCTAAACAGCCATTGTCCTCCTATAGTACCATATAGACCCCAACCTCACCCTTTCTCATTATCAATCCAGCTTCAGTGTGACCCATTCTAAAGACCTGATCCAGGGATGTAGCAGCACACCCTCTAATGTATCTCCTCTCCATCACTTGTGCACATCCACTCACCCTCCCGCTACAACAGGTCTATGTCATATGACCAAAACATCCATATTACATGCAATTATTTATCTATGACTCAAAAACCACCTCTTTCCTCAAAAAAAAACTCTTGGTCATCAATTATAAAAATGCATCGGACCGACGACCTTGCAACATTGACTTCCATGAAAATTATCAGACAAATAGGATGAGAGAAAACCTCAGTACATCGGTCGGAGCAAAGATACCTCCTGATCATGATTCCAATTGCACACAGGATAGATGGATTTTGAAACTATAGACAAATACCTGAAAGACATACAGAGTTTGCAGTCATCCTGGGGTTACTTCGCATTTAAAATTAGTTCGGTGATTACCTTCTCATTTTTTCCCTTTTATTGATAAGATGTTTTATTAACACTATTTATGATATGGGTTTTGGAAACAATAGTACTTTCAAATATTAAACCCTACATTACCGAAATCATGTTTAAATTACTAGGAAACAATTAAATTTGTGTGAGGAGAATATAACACCTCAATACATTAAAATAATATCATTTTAGACTAAAATTAAATTTTTATAGATATCTTAATTTACAACCCCATGTTATTTATACACTAAATATAACACTTTATTAACATGACATATATGGATGGCCAAATTTTAAATAATTTTATAGGAAAACCAATTTTAAAACTAAATTTTGAAAAATAATAAATTTTTTCAAAATAATAACGTTTTTTAATTTTTATTGTAAAAATTTGTATATGTTAAATTTGTGGAATTTTTCTATGAAGTTTAATTTTTGAAAAATATTGAAAATGAGTGATTTTAATTTAAAACATCATTTTCGTTTAAAAATTGATGAATTTAAATTATTGTTTATATTTTTAAAAAAGTAAAAATAAATCATTTATATATATATTAATCAAATTCATTCCATAAGAATCATTTTTATATATAATTTACATACAAAGGATTAATGAAAATTGGAACATTTTTACATTAAATGCCTATTTTCTCCCCACATAAGTGAGATTACGATTAAAATTATTTTCTTATTAAGTTAATTGAACTTGTAAAAAATGGAAATAAATGGTTATAATTATTATAATATTTATTGTCTAATAATATATACATAGTATTTGGAAAAAAATATTAGTTAAATTAATTATAATTACTAACCCTTAGTAAGAACAAATTATGCTTTAAAAGGGACTAAACCATAATCCTAAGGGCTAAAATGAAGTATAAACTTGACCAAAATCCATTGGAATCCAATAGTTAGACCATATACTCTCTTGGTTCTAATTTTAGGAGTTATTGGGACACATGTTCTTGAATAATATCTATATGATATGGTATGTAAAGAAAAAAGAAAAAAAAAAGAAATTTTCTTATCTTTAATATTTATAATGTTTAAGAGTTTGGAAGAAGCTATAATGTTTCATTAATAAAAATTAATTTTAAAGGTAAATGAGTTTTTAATTATTTTTATTTAATTATAATTTTTAGAGATGAAATAATTACATTAAATTCTTAACAAATGATGACACATGTATTATTTATTTAATAACTAACTAAAATAAATGATACTATAAATATTAAAATAAAATAGAAATTTATTGAATTATTAAATTTAAATATTTATTTAGATAAATATATCATGTTACAATTATTTTAAATTAATTTATTTTAATTACATAATTATATGGATATTTTAAAATATAAATTGAATAAATAATTTCCTAATTGGCAATAATGTTATTTTATATTAATTGATATTATTTAAAGAGAATAAAAATTAATAAATATTGACTAAAATTATCTTAAAAATGTGTTTAAATGTGATAGACATTCTATTTATGGGCCAATTAATCTTTTATAATTTTCATATTCACCCATTGACAATAAAAGCATTATTAGCACAGTTCATTTTAAAGAATTGTTTTTTCATGTTACATATGGTTGTTCTAAATTAATTTCAAACACACATTGGATTTAATTTAATAAATTATATATCAGAATTATAATTTATTGTATCAATATTTTACATTAAATATATCTTTAATTTAGTCTTAATGGTTAAAATATTTTTGTTGGAAAACTAGTAACCTAAATGAAAAACAAAAATTAAAAATATAAAGAAACATAATGACTATGGAGAGAAATTATTATAAACCATTTTTTTTGTGTTTTAGACATAAATATAGACAATAATTATCTTTAATAAATTATTTCTATATTTTGGAGGCACTGAAGGTAAGGGAGACCTCCCAATACTGTATAAATTTTATAATTTATCAAAATTACATTCAACCTACATTATAAAAATGTATTCACTTTTCCTATTCCTCAGACCACACAAGACACATTAGATCATCCATCCTCTACCCCCATAGTCTGCCAACATCCCTCCCCTCAGTATATAATACTAACCATCAGAATAAAGCAATCCAAGGAGGCCTTTTTTGAAAACAAATAAGAGATACCTGAAAAAAAGAGGTTACATTAT
This sequence comes from Viscum album, assembly GCA_963277665.1. NCBI lineage: Eukaryota > Viridiplantae > Streptophyta > Magnoliopsida > Santalales > Viscaceae > Viscum > Viscum album. The sequence continues at coordinate 648,817,499 of OY728143.1, read as the reverse complement.
CCAATGTGCATTTATGATGTATTTGTTTTCTCATATAATTAATTGTTAATTATTAAATGAATATATAATAAAATTAGAATTGTTAATTTAATAAAAAAATTTAATGTTAGGTTTTAGTCTTACATCTAAACATGATTCCATGAAATGGTTAACAAAATTATTATTCATTCATGAATAACTACTTCTTTGCAAAACAAATGCATTATTTTTTCATTACCTCTTATCATGGATGAGAATTAGGATGGAAAAATTATTTATAAATGATATTTATGATATTTATTATTCCATTAGGATTTTAAATTTTTATATAACATGTACATTTATTCTATCCATTTGTTGTTAATATGATATCTTCTTTTATGGGCGTGTGGATTACCTCTTCCTACAAGCGATGTGATACATTCAAAAATATCATGGAATGTATTTAGGATAGTTTAAATGAAAAATATGTGAAATAAATGAAATCTATATGATATTCAGTACATAATTACGTTTTTGGAAATATAATATATCATTTTCTTTATTACCACTTTCACAAACTAAAAATTGGTAACGTTTTTCGTGGATGTGATGACTACCTCCTCCTTGATGCAATGTAATGCCTTTACATAACATGAATAACATATATAAGTATATATGATTATATTAAATGATACTTATTATTTATATATAGTTTTATAAATATATAATATAACCTACCTTATTTTTGTAACGATCATTGAAAAGTGGAAGGTTATTCAAGCGTACACACGACCTACCATCTCGATGATTGTAACATTAGTTCATTTTTAATAACCATATTTCATGGGTTTTTAAGTGTAATTGTTGTATAAATATGATAAATATTCCTTGATATAGTAAAAACAGTAGACATAATAATATTTTTTTTATGTATTTGTTTAATATATTGTAATAACAAAATATATTGATAAACATGAAAATGGTACAGAAGAATATGAATAATTAAAATATGTTTAATATTAAGGAGGATAAAGACACATGTGAAAAGTTAGATTCAAGGTATGGGATTCTTGCCTCACTTTTTCTTACAGGGGGCACACACCATTTTCACCACTTATTTAATTTGCGTAGAGTATATTCTACCCCTTTTCATTTAATTATATGATTCAATCATATTTCATTTTATTAAAAGTTTCACATTGAATTATATTATCTAAGGGGGTTTGACTTGAAAATTAGAAAGTTGTAAATGTTATCATTGAAATATCACAATCTACTATGATTGATAACATTCTCTTCAAACAATCACTTATGATCATTTTTATTATAGATTACATTTTAAATATCCATATTCTCATGAAATGGGTATCATTATTCAAAAAACTATTTAACATTTTTACATTTGGTGGTCAATTTTCTAATTATTTTAAATATTGATGAATATACATGTTTTAGCCAATATAGATATTTTATGATAATGAATATTTCTCAATAATTAAATAAATAATTTGATATATAGTGACATATTTGTACATGAACTATACATGTTTGGGATTGATTAATGAAATAACCTCAATTCATCAGTAGTTTCATGGGATGACCTTAGTTAGATAAACTATTCAAGTTTTCAGCCAATAGGTTTTAAAATATATTGTGAAATATCTTGACAATAGTGTTATTGTTGGATAAAAAAAATTTATTTTTACCAAGTGGTTCTATTATATATTTTGAAAGGTCTTTATGGTATAGGATTCATGTTCATGGGAAACACGATTTCCAATATTTAAGCATTTCCTTTATTTTAGTAATTATTATCCATAGTATTTTCACTGTGAAAAAATATATTGATGTAATTAATTATCTGTTTGTTGGTTAAATAGAAATAGTTTTATGTTATATTCCTTTATATATTGTTTAATAACTTCCTTATCTATTATATATTACATATAAGGAGTTTTTAGTTACTTACCTTTCCATACTAATCATTCTCATTGAATCATTTTTTCATTCATTTTAATTACCCTCACAAAGCATTTGAGCTCACCATTTTTTGGATTCCATTCCCCATGTTATGAAGAAATTATCTTTGAATGAGTTTTAAAGGATTCATATTATTAGAACGTTTAGTGTATTATTTTTCATTTTATATTTCCCAATGTAAAATTGGTATCATTTATGTAATATGGATTTCCAAAATGGATAAACATTTTATCCTTTTGGATTTGATTCCTTATAAGCATGTTAATGTAATAAAGTAATGCACTAGATCTTGGCAACTGAGGTCGGGTCCTTACTTCTTTAAAATAACATAATAGAATTAATTTATATAGAAAAAAATATGGTTTTATATTATGATGCTTTAATAATATTTGAGGGAGTTTGAAGAAGAAATAAATTAATAACGAATGGTTAAGTGTTATATCTCTTAATTATAGATCCTTTTCATGTTTGTACCAAAATATCACGTAGGATGATAGCCTAACCTACCAAGGAATACAAGACATGTTAAATAATTTAATGAATTTAATTGATCTATTAATGGATGACCTTAAAAATTATTTGATTGTGTATATGAGGGGTGAGGAGATGCCCTTTTATAAGAGGGGAAACAAACCCACATGGAAATCGCTTTGGAATTTTTCAAAAGAATACAGAATATTAAATTCATTCAAAAGGAAATTTATTCAAAAGGAAAGTAGATTATAATTTTAGATTGGTTATTTTTTAAATATACTAATCCTATATGATTTAGGAAATTTTAATTGTAAGTCATACCCTTATCTTTTTGTATAACCCTTGGTAAAATCATTTTAACCTCAACTGTGGTGATCCATTTTAAATATTTTTTATATTAATTATGACCAAAATGTTGTGTTTACCTTAATATAAAATATATAATATTATAATTAAAAAAATTATCCATTATATCAATTTCAATTCATAGTAGTGGTAGAATTAAATTTAAAATAAAACCCATAGTCTCGAAGAAAAAAATCAAAATCAAAATATTTTTATTTTCGATGCTTTCGCTGGGGTGCGTGCGTCCATCTGTGAGGATTCATAGCTATGGATCCTCATTCCCACTTTCCAAAGGTAGGAATAATCCATTCCTTATTCAGGGATTTTTTCTCCTTGATCTTAATGAGATGATGGGATGTCAGTTCTTCCTTCCATGGATTCCGCCTCGAAACTCGTCACCTAATCTAGGTCTCCCTTTGTAACACCCCAGGTAAATAAAGAATATGACATTTTCATATTTATCCATATTTTTGAATAAAATATTAATATTACTTTAAAGGGGACTCTATGTTCGATGGCGTACCCAACACACAACAACGAGTTTCTTGGGAATCTTACGTTGCACTCTAATAATAAAATAATATTATTTTAAATGGTAGTTAACATGTACTCGTTGTATTGGCAGGAATGGATAGAAATAACTAAAATATTATTATATATGTTTTTTTAATTTTTTTACATTTATCCAATAAAAGATAAAGGCATAAAATATGGAAATAATTCTATTTTAGGCGTATATGCCCTAGTTTTCACTAAAGGTTCACTTATCGCCTTTTGATGGAGAACCATCATTAAATATAGTTTTGTTCACTATTATACATCCTTTTGGACCAAATAAAACTCTTCTTATGAATTTGGACATCAAAATTTACTTTGTGTAAATTTTTGGTATCTTTCCGATAAAGTTCATTGTTTTTTGAATAGTGTAAAATGTTGTATTTTAAATCAAAACCTCTTTTTAATCTAATTTATTTATATGAATATATTATCTTTTTAATTGGTTTTAATGTGAAATTAGAATATATTTTTACCATTAAATCCAATATTGGTCGTTGAAATTAATTTCACTTTGAAATCAGACTTAAACCAGTGTCAATCTTTTGATACTTATTGTTTCATAAAAACACGCTATTTGATCTAACAGGAGAAATTAATTATTAAATTAATTAATGTGACTTATATGTTTTTAATTTTGTAAAATAGACTTCATTTTTTAATTCGTAATATCAAATATATCTTATGGTGAATTTTTGGGATTTTTCTGAAAAACTTCAATTTTTGATGAATAGTGAAACCACTAAGTGGTACTTATAAAAGCTGCTTTTCCGTTTAAATGAAAATTTTCCATCTTTGTGTTTTGAATTTCAAAAATCCTACATAAATGGTTGTCATTAAGAAGTAAAATGTGGTTCAATGGGATAAAAATAATTTTTTTTGTGAATAGTAACTTATTAAGTTTTTAATCGCGATTAGAGGTAATTAGTGTAGTTTAAGGTAAAAATAATGTTTTAATAATAGGAAATGAACTTGACACATGTCCTAACCCCATTGTATGTGTCATGGCCTACCAAGACAACCCATGGGTCAACTTGGGGACCCCATGAATCCACTTTGGTTGGAAAATGACATTAATATCTTTTTATTTAAAGTTAAAGTAAAAATGAGACAAACATGAAATGTTTTACTAAAAAATATTTTACATGGTGTTATACAAATCATATTTTTGACTATAAATATTCATTGGAAATATAAAAATATTTCCTACATCATAGTAGTTTTTTTATAATTTTTAGACATTAAATAAATTAAATTATTTATGACATCGTGATGAGGCAGCGATGACCTCATTATTTAACAATTTAAATAAAATGGAAAGATAATGTAATATCTAAAACCTACACATGTCCAAAACCTATGGGATGAGTGGATTTAGAAACCTTATAACCTTATCCTCGAAATAAATTAATTTGGGACCTTTAAAATCTGATGCTCTTTTGAAAATAAAGTAACATTTTGTAACTTTACAAGAGTGCCCCTCCTCTCCTCTTATAAAAGGCCCCCACCCATACCTCTTTACCCATACTCCCAAAGCCTTTGGCTCGGCAAACCTCTGCCCATTTTGTCTATCCAATTCCCTATCTTACTCCTTGAAGCCTCAATTTGGGTATAAGTCTTTCCAAGGAATCCTTTGAGCTCAAACCAATGGGAGTTACCCAATTTTAAGGTAATGTCTTCACTTGAGTACTTTTGTTTTATTTTGCTTCTCCAACCCCCTAAACACTTTTTATTAATTTCTTTTGTAACAAATCCAGTATCATCAATATACTAGGATGTTTTTATAATAAGGATTCGAGCTACACTTTCACACACCAACATCTAATGGTTAAATAACATACTGTTTCCGTGGATGGCGAATTTCGGCCTCCCGAAACGATGATTGTTCAACATTCTTTTAACACCATCAAAGGTGACAATTAAGATGAAACTATATTTATATATGATATATAATATGTTTATGATTTCCTTAATCTTCTCTATTTTTCATTTTGGGCATACCTTTATTGTTTCCATTATGGGTAAACGCGATATCTTCATTTAAGGAAGTACGGACTATCGCCCCCTCAAAGTGATTTGATTCGTTAATACCATATGTGGTATGTACAAAGGATATATTTAATGATATTATATATGATACCATACTGGAAATAAAATAATATTATGTAACATTATGTTTTAATTCCATTAAATATGAAATAGAAATGGAAGTAGCGTTCATGTGTACGTACGACTTACCGTCTCCATGAACGTTACATTTCATTTCTTATCTCAAAATGTTATGTAATACTATAAGTAGATATATATAATGGATATATATTTAATATATTACATCAAAATTATGGATATAATTCTGGAATTATAACATATATATCTCTCTATTTTATTTTAATTACATTAATATGACAAAAAATGAAAGTAGCGTTCATGCGTACGTACAGCCTACCGTCTCCATGAACGGTGCTTTTCGTTTATTATCTCCAAATGATATGGAATAGTATGAAATGAATATTTACTGGATATATATGATATTTTAATCATTAATACTATTCAGGAAATTATTTACTTATAACTACATGGGCAATCTTTTTTCAAACAAGTTCATTTTTTGACTCATGTATCAAACATCGGCAAAAACGTCAGATAAGAACTAACATTATTAAACAATTATTATAACATTATAATATGTGATATGAACTGAATAATAATCTCTAAAAGAGGTACTAAGGCAATTATTAAATGACCAAAGTTTATTATTCAGGAATATAAAGAAACGAACAAGACAAGTTGGACTTGAGGTAAGGGATCTTACTCCTCTCTTTCTTTTTAAGTACACTCTTTTATGTCATTCCCTCTAAAGCTCATCTTTCTTGTTATTGGGATGTTATTTTATATATTACACTTACTGTATTTTTTATGTTCATGTGATGAGAGACTCTATTCTCTCTCATCAATCCATTTTGGAAGTTTTGAGTGGCGCCGTTAGGCTGCCGAATTTTCGTAAGAGATCTAACCTCTCTCTTTCTTTTTAAGTACTCTCCTTTATGTCACATCTTTTAAGATCATATTTGTTATGTTGGGGGATGTTCTTTTATATTCCTCTTTGTATAAACTTTATGTTAATATGATGAGATACCCTATTTGATCTCATCAATCCATTTTTGTAAGTTTTATGTGGCACCGTTAGGCTGCCGAGTTTTCATAAGGGATTTTTCATCTCACTTTTATTCCCGTGAGATTTATGCTACATTTGCCACAATTTCCTTTGAGTGGTGTATGTACTGCCCATTATTCTACTCTTTGTGTAATATAGTTTCGTTTATGAGTATTTACGTCAATGATTTATCGTCCTTCTTTCATGGGTGTATGTTTTGAAAGATACCCAAGTCGGTAAGGGAACCTTTTACCCTCCTCTTTTTTAAAAGACTTCTTTTGTTGGGTCTTTTAATTTACATATTGTTATGTTGGGATATGTTCTCTTAAATCCCTATTGATGTAAATTTTAGGTCCATGTGATGAGATACACTTTTTATCTTTCATCAACTCATTTTGATGTGACGCTGTTAGGCTGTCAAGGGAACTTCTTAACCCAATTTCGATTTCTTTGGGTTCAACATGTAGTTATTGAATATGTCAGCCTTTGAATATGTGTGAATGACCTTTGATTATTTTACACTTAATATCCACTTATATTTGGTGTATTCGTTTGTCACACATAATTATGTAATTGATTTATCCTTAAACCAAGGACAACGTCTTTGTATGGGACTTTGTCTCAATCTCTTTTCATTGAGGCATATTTTATTTTATACTCAACTTTCTTTTATACGGTGTATAAACCCCTTTGACTTTTACATTTATCCAAAAGGAATATTTTTTATACGAAGCATTTTAAAAAACGACAAAAGAGAATGTTTTTGTCGTACATATGCGGCGACAACGACTTCTCCACCGCCGTGACCGTTATTTGTGTTTCGGCTTCCTCTACAAGCCATACCTTCTTTTTAAAAGAAAAATAAATATCATGATTTAATTTTCTTTTATTTTGGTATTGAAAATGGTTTTCATAATGTTTTTATATCAATATGTTGTATTGATATATTGTGATTGAAAGGTGGAAATGTTATGTTTCCTTTATGCATGTTTTATGTGATAGGATTATGTTGAGGTTCTTAGGCATTATTATGAAGATGGGTGGTTCCATGATAAACTAAGGGCGGGTGAGCCCGATATAGCTCTCCAATGCATTGGGTAACGCGAAGGAATGAAACATTAAGGTTTCTCCGAAGAGATTTAGGGAATATACTGTGATGGGTATTCCAAACGTAACCAAGAGGGTTACTCCCTACGTAAGAATGTTATGAATGCCTCAAGTTACCTCTATGTCTCATGTTTTCTATGATTTATTCATGGTTTTATGAGGTATGTTAAAGTGCCTACGTTTTATGGGTAAAGTATGATTTCATTCTTATGTATATATGAACTCATGTTTTCTTTCCATATTTTTATAACCCTTACTGAGCTTTTTATGTTCTTCCCAAGTTTTTGAAATATTTTTCACAGGTCAAGGGAAAGGTACATGATGTGATGATAGTGTCAAGGATGTGTCAAGAATGAATCCATGTTTTATTTTTAATATGTTTCCGTTGATGGGAAGAATGAATACTGTCTTTTATGTAACCACTTTGTTTAAATGTGGAATGTAATGCAAGTTTAATGATCTAATTCTCTAAAACTCTAAACTTGAAAAGATCCTCAATGTGTAATTTTGTAATAACTCAAGATTAAGTAATGTTTAAGGCTGGGGCCTTATAGTTGGTATCAAAGGTCGGTTTAGATAACTTTAGAGGTTAGGGTATTCTTTAATCATAAGTGACATTACCATAATGGTTAGGATTTCAGAAAGGGTCCTAGTTCTAGATAAAGTGAATGAGTAAGTGTATCTTAGTGTTTACCTTCCTCATTAGTACATGATGGTTTTGTTGATAAACTCACACTGACATTTCTATTTTTAGTTTATGGATGGATCTAGCAGGCACCAAAGAGACAACAGGTTTGAAGGAAACTGTGGTGGTTCTATGATTAAGATACTAGATAAAATGGGTGATTCAATGAGGAAACTCATGGTTGTTCTAAACCAACTATCATGGAGTCATGATCAACCACTTGAACCTAGGTATGATCTTTAATGCATCATGTACGAGATGACCAATCCATGTGGAAGTTCAGGTAACAATTGTAAAGGTAACCATTAGAGTTTATATGATCCTTACTTTTGAGGTAATTATGTGTTATTATATGATATGCTGGAAAATGAAAGGTTGAGATAAAGTTTAGGTTAAAATATGTTATGATAATTTTTGATGATTTTATCTCTTTTTGGGGAATTATTTAAGAATTATATTGTTTTGGAAAAATGACAACACGCAGACCGTGTGACAACCCGTCGCGTCGGACAAAGCTGTGGGAATCGAACCCACAAACAAAGTGCGACTGGTATTTATCGCCTACCACTGGACTACGTGAAGTCCCTGGTTAGTTTGACCAATTATTTTTAGTTAGATGATTTTATGAATTAAGAGTAAGTTGATTTTGGGTTATTTATGAATATGATTAACCTATCATGGAGGATATGTGATTAGGTTAATTATTTTTAAATACGAGACTTTAGGAGAAACTAATATTGTTTGGAGATAAATGTTATGATTTAACTTGGAAGACTATGTGACTAAATCCTTAAAATATTTTTGTTTCAATATTATATTGGTTTACTTTGAAGAATTTTATGGGAAAATTGTTTATCAGATGGTCCTTGTTGAACTTTGGGTTTTGTTGGACAAATTTTGAGATTAAGAATAGATTTTCTTTTTATAAAGGGTTATCCTTTTTTGGATTATCTGACCTTGTACTATCCTTTCTAGTTTTGGTTTTGGTTAAAGCCTAAACACATGGGATGTGTATAGTTCTCTTTTGTGGATTAGGTTATTCTCTAGAAGTTGATTATAGTACTCTTAATGCGAAAAAGTCTCCCTAAATACTCGTCTTTTGGAAAAAATATGAGTTTGATTAAGGAATCTAGTAAAAGTTGAAAGTCAACATGATAAGTGATTATGTTTCCTTATGAATAAATTCCTCAATAAAAAGTAACTTAAAAAAAATGTCATCTATTAACTTTTCCAACTGTGGAACCCAACACCGTTTAACCAATCACAAGTTTGTGATTTTCTTATTGTTAACATTATCTTAAACATGTTTTCTATCACTCTCCATCTGAACATGACCCTATGTTTTCTCCTCCATGTCCATGTTTTCCTACATGGAGTCCTAGTATGGGTTAACTCGGGTGACCTCTGTACTTATCTTTCTTTATTTTAAAGTGATTTTTTTACCAACTCTTGTTCCGATGTGGGACTTTCAAGGATGTTTCCAAGCACAATTTTAAAATTGCGAGGATGGAATTCCCAAAAGGGGGGAAGGATGTAACACCCCAGGTAAATAAAGAATATGAAATTTTCATATTTATCCATATTTGTGAATAAAATATTAATATGCCTTTAAAGGGGACGCTATGCTCGATGGCGTACCCAACACGCAACAACGAGTTTCTTGGGAATCTTACGTTCCACTCTAATAATAAAATAATATTATTTTAAATGGTAGTTAACATGTAGCCGTTGTATTGGCATGAATGGATAGAAATAACTAAAATATTATTATATATGTTTTTTTAATGTTTTTACATTTATCCAATAAAATATAAAGACATAAAATACGGAAATAATTCGATTTTAGGCGTATATGCCCTAGTTTTCACTAAAGGTTCACTTATCTCCTTTTGATGGAGAACCATCATTAAATATAGTTTTGTTAACTCTTATAAATCCTTTTGGACCAAATATAAATCTTATTAAGAATTGGGACATCAAAATTTACTTTGTGTAAATTTTTGGTATCTTTCCGATAAAGTTCATTTTTTTGAATAGTGTAAAATGTTGTATTTTAATTCAAAACCTCTTTTTAATCTAATTTATTTATATGATTATATTATCTTTTGAATTGGTTTTAAAGTGAAATTATAATATATTTTTACCATTAAATCCAATAGTGGTCATTGAAATTAATTTCACTTTGAAATCAGACTTAAACCAGTGTCAATCTTTTGATACTTATTGTTTCATAAAAACAAGCTATTTGATCTGGCAATGGGACTTAATTATTAAATTAATTAATGTGACTTATATGTTTTGAATTTTGTAAAATAGACTTCATTTATGAATTTGGAATATCAAATATATCTTAGGGTGAGTTTTTGGGATTTTTCAGAAAAACATCAATTTTTGATGAATAGTGAAACCACTAAGTGGTACTTATAAAAAGTGATTTTTCCGTTTAAATAAAATTTTGCCATATTTGTGTTTTTAATTTCAAAAATCCAACATACATGGTTGTCATTAATATGTAAAATGTGGTTCAATGGGATAAAAATAATTTTTTGGTGAATAGTAACTTATTAAGTTTTTAATCGCGATTAGAGGTAATTAGTGTAGTTTAGGGTAAAAATAATGTTTTAATAATATGAAATGAACTTGACACATGTCCTAACCTCAATGGATGTGTCATGGCCGACCAAGAAAACCCATGGGTCAACTTGGGGACCCCATGAAGCCACTTTGGTTGGAAAATGACATTAATATCTTTTTATTTAATGTTAAAAATGAGACAAACATGAAATGTTTTACTAAAAAAAATTTACATGGGGTTATACAAATCTGATTTTTGACTATAAATATTCATTGGAAAGATAAAAAGATTTACTACATCATAGTATTTTTTTTAATAATTTTTAGACTTTAAATAAATTAAATTATTTATGACATCATGATGAGGCAGCAATGACCTCATTATTTAACAATTTAAATAAAATGGAAAGATAATGTAATATCTAAGACCTACACATGTAAAAAACCTATTGTATGAGTGTATTTCGAACCATTATCACCTTATACTTGAAATACATCAATGTGGGACCTTTAAAATCCGAAACGCTTTTGAAAATAAAGTAACATTTTGTAACTTTACAAAAGTGCCCCTCCTCTCCTCTTATAAAAGGCCCCCACCCCTACCTCCTTAACCACAATAGAAAAGCCTTTGGATCAGAAAACCTCTGCCAATTTTGTCTCTCCACTTACCTCTCTTACTCCTTGAAGCCTCACTTTGGGCATAAGTCTTCCCAAGGAAGCCTTTGAGCTCAAACCAAAGAAAGTTACCCGATTTTAAGGTAATGTCTTCACTTGAGTACTTTGGTTTTATTTTGATTCTCCAACCCCCTAAACTCTTTTTATTAATTTATTTTGTAAAAAATCCAGTATCATCAATATACTATGATGTTTTCATAATAAGTATTCGAGCTACACTTTCACACACCTACATCTAATGGTTAAAGAACATACTGTTTCCGTGGATGACGAATTTCAGCCTCCCGAAACGATGATTGTTCAACATTCTTTTAACACCTTCAAAGGTGTCCATTAAGATGAAAATATATTTATATATGATATATAATATGTTTATTATTTCCTTAAGCTTATTTATTTTTCATTTTGGGCATACCATTATGGTTTCCATTATGGGTAAACGTGATATCTTCATTTAAGGAAATGCGGACTACCGCCCCCTCAAAGTGATTTGATTTGTTAATACCATATGTGGTATGTATAAAGGATATATTTAATGATATTATATATGATACCATACTGGAATTAAAATACTATTATGTACCATTATGTTTTAATTCCATTAAATATGAAATAGAAATGGAAGTAGCGTTCATGCGTACGTACGGCTTACCGTCTCCATGAAGGGTACATTTCATTTCTTATCTCAAAATGTTATGTAATATTATAAGTACATATATATAATGGATATATATGTAATATATTACATCAAAAATATGGACATAATTCTGGATTTATAACATATATATATCTCTCTCATTTTGTTTTAATTCCATTAATATGACAAAAAATGAAAGTAGTGTTCATGCGTACGTACGGCCTACCGTCTCCATGAATGGTGATTTTAGTTTTTTATCTCAAAATTATATGGAATAGTATGAAATGAATATTTACTGGATATATATGACATTTTAATCATTAATAATATTCTGGAAATTATTTACTTATAACTACATGGGAAATCTTTTTTCAAACAAGTTCATTTTTGACTCATGTACCAAACATCGGCAAAAACGTCTGATATGAACTAGCATTATTAAACAATTATTATAAAATTATAATATGTGATATGAACTGAATAATAATCTCTAAAAGAGGTACATAGGCAATTATTAATTGACCAAATTTTATTATTCAGGAATATAAAGAAATGAAGGAGACAAGTTGGACTTGAGGTAAGGGATCTTACTCCTCTATTTCTTTTTAAGTACACTCTTTTATGTCATTCCATCTAAAGCTCATCTTTCTTGTTATTGGGAAGTTATTTTATATATTAAACTTACTGTAATTTTTATGTTCATGTGATGAGATACCCTATTCTCTCTCATCAATCCATTTTGGATGTTTTGAGTGGTGCAGTTAGGCTGCCGAATTTTCGTAAGAGATCTAACCTCACTCTTTCTTTTTAAGTAATCTCCTTTATGTCACTCCTTTTAAGCTCGTATTTGTAATGTTGGGGGATGTTATTTTATATTAATCTTTATATAAACTTTAATTTAATATGATGAGATACCCTATTTTATCTCATCAATCCATTTTTGTAAGTTTTATGTGGCGCTGTTAGGCTGCCGAGTTTTCGTAAGGGATTTTTCATCTCACTTTTATTCCCTTGAGATTTATGCTACATTTGACACAATTTCCTTTGAGTGGTGTATGTACTGACCATTATTCTACTCTTTGTGTAATATAGTTTCTTTTATGAGTATTTACATCAATGATTTATTGTCCTTCTTTCATGGGGTGTATGTTTTGGAAGATACCCAAGTCGGAAAGGGAAACTTTCACCCTCCTCTTTTTTAAAAGACTTCTTTTGATGGGTCTTTTAATTTCATATTTTTATGTTTGGATATGTTATCATTTATCCTTATTGATGTATATTTTATGTCCAGGTGATGGGATACACTTTTTATCTCTCATCAACTCATTTTGATGTGACGCAGTTAGGCTGTCAAGGGAACTTCTTAACCCAATTTCGATTTCTTTGGGTTCAACATGTAATTATTGAATATGTCATCCTTTGAATATGTGTGAATGACCTTTGATTATTTTACACTTAATATCCACTTATATTTGGTGTATTCCTTTGTCACACATAATTATGTAATTTATTTATCCTTAAACCAAGGATACCGTCTTTGTATGGGACTTCGTCTCAATCTCCTTTCATTGAGGCATATTTTATTTTATACACAACTTTCTTTTATACGGTGTATAAAACCCTTTGAATTTTAAGTTTATCCAAAAGGAATCTTTTTTATACGAAGAGTTTTACAAAACAAAAAAAGGGAATGTTTTTGTCATACGTATGCGGAGACAACGACTTCTCCGCCGCCGTGACCGTTTTTTGGGTTTCGGATTCCTCTACAAGCCATAACTTCTTTTTAAAAGAAAAATAAATATCATTTTTTACTTTTCTTTTATTTTGGTATTGAAAATGGTTTTCATAATTTTTTTATATCAATATGTTGTATTGATATCTTGTGATTGAAAGGTGGAAATGTTATGTTTCCTTTATGCATGTTTTATGTGATACGATTATGTTGAGGTTCTTAGGAATTATTATGAAGACGGGTGGTTTCGTGATAAACTAAGGGCGGGTGAGCCCGATATAGCTCTCAAATGCATTGGGTAACGCGAAGGAGTGAAACGTTAAGGTTTCTCCAAAGATATTTAGGGAATATACTGTGATGGGTATTCCAAACTTAACCAAGAGGGTTACTCCCTACGTAAGAATGTTATGAATGCCTCAAGTTACCTTTATGTCTCATGTTTTATATTATTTATTCATGGTTTGATGAGGTATGTTAAAGTGCCTATGTTTTATGGGTAAAGTATGATTTCATTCTAATGTATATATGAACTCATGTTTCCCTTCCATATTTTTATAACCCTTACTGATCTTTTTATGCTCATCCCAAGTTTTTGAATTGTTTTTCAGAGGTCAAGGGAAAGGTACATGATGTGATGATAGTGTCAAGGATGTTTCAAGAAAGAATCCATGTTTTATTTTCAATATGTTTCCATTTATGGGAAGAATGAATACTGTCTTTTATGTAACCACTTTGTTTAAATGTGGAATGTAATGCAAGTTTCATGATCTAATTCTCTAAAACTCTAAACCTGAAAAGATCCTCATTGTGTAATCTTGTAATAACTCAAGATTAAGTAAGGTTTAAGGCTGGGGTCTTATACCCTTATAGAATAATTCATGGTTCATGAATCTTGTTCCCAGTGCCATATCATTGTGGATGATGGTTAATTACACTACTTCCGTTACTACATTCCATGGGTCTTGACATGGTATCCACCTTTGGTCAGAGTAGACAGTAACATTAGGAATTTCAGGGCATATCTGGATGCATAGACATTGGGAAGCCAATATTCTTCCTCATAATAAGGCATCTCAAGGGACAGAACTCGAGGCATCCCACATCAGTCATGGGGTATCTTATGCCGAAGGCATGTCTCTGAGGTTTTCCTTGGCATCCCATGTTTAACACGGGGTATTCCATGAGTTTAACGTCTAGTGGAGGCGGCTACACAAAAGGCATGTCTTCTAAGGTCTTCCTCAAGAATCACATGCATATCACGAGGTAGGCCGTGATTTTAATATCTTATACAGACAGAATGAGGGTGATCAGAACATGCCATATAGACGGATCAGATTGGTACATCCCTATGAGGGAACACTTGGAATGTTTACAGGGTGGATCGATCAAAACACTCGATAAGAGCAGACCCAAGATGGTGTGTCCCCTAAAGGGAATATTTCACACTGTGAAGGCTTATCTGCACACCAATAAGGGCAGATCAGGGAGTGTGCACCCCAAAGAGGGGGAACACCAAGGTTTAAATTTGGATAGGATTGATCCTCATTGAGGTTTCCTATGTACCCTGTGTAGACGACAGGGATCAAAACCCACGTAGATCAAAGGGGTGAAGAATCAGGGTGTACATAGAGGATAATAAACCAAATACATGCTGGGGAATACACGTGGATAGTAGCCCAAGTGCTTCAAGGAGCAGTGAGGAGGTGGATGACATTATCCCACCGGGATGTGGCGGCTCAGGTGAGAATCTGGATTAATGATGGAGAGTTGAATGGAGTGAAGGGAAAATGAGATGGGGCCGTCATGAAGGTGATGGTAGTGTTGATCTTGAGCCTGGAAGAGACTTCCCACATATACTCATGGCAAGGAATCATAGTACGCATAGTTTTTTGGGATGATGGGACACCTGAGGTGGCGGCCCCTGAGAATGGATGCATAGATGGGACCCGTAGGAAGTAGAACATCCAGGTTGGGGCATGATCTTCCCAGAACACTTGGGATCGAGGGATAGATTAGGATGATACATGGGTGTTGGGATTGAACCTCATGGAGGCTGCCTAGATATCCACGTGGCAAGGAATCAATGTTTGTGTAGTTAATCTGATGACAGATTTCCGTCGATTGGGGAATTCTACGGGTTACCGCCGAATGAGGTTGAAAACTGCTTACCACTGAATGGGGGAACAATGACTTAACTCTGATTGAGATCCACAATTTAATTTCATCTAGGACGGGGTTGAACTGACGTGAAAGGGGACTTGGGGCCCGGATATATGGTGGGCATGTACCTCAGGCAGGATTCCTACATAACTCACCATAGCAAGGATCAAAGACCTCGTAGTTTAGGTGGTGGGAACTGACGTGAAGGGGGGCCGAAACCAATGGATGGTTGGAATGAACATCAGTGATGCTTCCACCATACCCTGCCTTAGCAAGGATCAAAGTCCATGTAGTTCAGTTTGGGTTTGGTGAACCGATGTGAATGGGGTCGGAACGACCGGTTGTGGGGCTTGATCCTCAAAGAGGCTTCCTACATACTTTTCCTTGGCAAAGATCAAATACCACATAGTTCTGGTTGGGTTTTTGTGAACCAAAGTGAAGACAATCAGTACCAATGGGGTGTTGGGATTGAACCTTAGGGGGGCTTCCTACGTACCTTGCCTTGGCAAGGATCAAAGACCACGTAGTTCAGGTGGTGGGAACTGACGTGAATGTGGTC
The DNA here is from genome assembly GCA_963277665.1 of Viscum album. NCBI lineage: Eukaryota > Viridiplantae > Streptophyta > Magnoliopsida > Santalales > Viscaceae > Viscum > Viscum album. The sequence continues at coordinate 648,800,901 of OY728143.1, read as the reverse complement.
GGAACCAATGGTTGTTGGTCTTGAACCTTAGGTAGGCTTCATACGTACCTTTCCATGGAAAGGATCAAAGACCATGTAGTTCATGATGTGGGGAACCGACGTGAAGGTGGTCAGAACCAATGGTTGTTGGGCTTGTCCCTTAGGGAGGCTTCCTACGTACCTTGCCATGGCAAGGATCAAAGACCACGTAGTTCATGATGGGTGTGGGGCTTACACTATAGGATTCCCGAAGAGGATGTCATGGTGAATGAATTCCCTAAGCCCACGTGAGTCATGCTCGGTGTGAGAAATAAGAGGTAGCAATGACCTGACGATCATGGTGCATTGGTGCGTCTATGAAGGGTGGTGAATAGCGGTTACACAAGGAAGCTACCTAGGTGCCTCTAAGGATTGGCAATTCTGGATGGGGCATACATAAGGGAGCTTCCCAGGTGCCTCTAGGGAGGGACAATGGTGAATGTGTCTTACGCAAGGAAAGCTACCCGGGTACTGATATAGAGTGGCAATAGTGAATGGGGGCTTACACAAGGGAGCTTCCCGGGTGCCGCTAGGGTGCACCAATATTAAATAGGTTTTACGCAAGGGAGCTTCCTGGGTGCCGATATGGAGCGACAATGGTGAATGGGGATTACTCAAGGGAGATGCCTTGGTGCCGCTAGGGAGCGCCAATGGTGAATGAGGATTACGCAAGGGAAGATGCCTGGGTGCCGATATGGAGCGGCAGTGGTGAATAGGGATTATGCAAGGGAGCTGCCTGTAATGTCTTCCTCATGTATGGCCATGAGGGAATCCCAAACAAGTGGTTGTTTGAGGCATTCTCCTATGCACTAGTTCTCAAGTGGAATAATTCCAAGGGTACTGGAATCATCCCGAACAAAGGGGGATGGAATGTGTGAATCAAATGAACAACATTCAGAACGTGGTGAGGGTGGCGTGATGATGGAGGATAACTATTGACTGTGTTCGAAACATATCATCCATATCGTGTTGTCCTGAAATGGAGAAAAACAAATGAGGGTTGAATTTTGACTGTGTTTGAAACATAGGACCTGACTCAATGTGTTGTCCTAAGACTTCCATGGCGTATGCCTAGAACAGTAAGTGAGCCGATGCGGAATAGGACCAGACAGTTAGGGGGTCCCATCAGACATGGAAGAGAATGAAGATCCAATTGTTGGACATGAAAAGTGTGAGGTGGAGTGATGAAATGTTTGACCAGATTCCAATGCTCTTTATATTACTCAATTGTAGTCATGGAATTAGGAATCATATGATTGGAGCATAAGGAATCTCTTATTTGGAGCAATAGGTGTCATATGTTTGGAACACAAGGTACACAACAGTTTAGAGTCATGTAGAGAGGACTATTGGAACGTCATGCTTGGAGATTCTGGAATCTATTATTTAGAGTAAGAGTAATCTTATGTTTGGAACATAGGGTGTACTACAATTTATAGTTATGTTGAGAGGACTTTTGGCATCTCATTCTTGGAGTATAAGGCATCTATTGTTTGGAGCAAGAGGCATCCTGTATCTGGAACATATGGTGCTCTACAGTGTATAGACATGTAGAGAGGAATGTTGGAATCTCATACATGGAGCATAAGGCATCTCTTGTTTGAAGAAAAAGACATCATATTTCTAGAACATAGGTTTCACTACAGTTTAGAGTCATGTAGAGAGGATTGTTGGCATATCATGTTTGGAGTATAAAGTATCTCTCATATAGAGTAAGAGACATCCTTTGTTTGGTACATAGGGATTACTATAGTTTTAAGTTATGTAGAGATGACTGTTAGGAATAAGGTGCCTAGAAATGGATGGTGTTGGGACATAAACAAGAGCGGCCCTTTCTAGATCATCCTAGAATATGAGCCAAGTGGTAGGGTTTGGATGAATTGTTTGAGGAATGGTTCGATTCAGGGTACTCGGGGAATGGGTAATGCGACTCTCAACTCACGACATGGGAAATGAACCAAGAAAAATATATCAAATCAAGGTGTTTAATGGTGTGTGGAGGATTATCTAAAATCATGGTATTACATAGGTGGAAGGTGGGTGCACAAAAACATGCAATGGAAAATGTCAACACCCATGCCTGAAATGTTTGTGGTGTGACTATCCAATTTCATGGGGTCTCGCGGAGCATGGAATTGTAGAGAATACACTCATAGAGAATTGGATATGTGGATCATGGAATCACAGAGCATCAACACAAAGGAAGCTGCTCACGAAGCATGGGCTCACGAAGATTTTGTGCGAAAGAAGCTGCTCGCGGAGCATGTGCTCATAGAGCCGCTTCATGAAGGAAATCAGAGCTCCGCGAACTGGGAGATCATCCACCCACAGGACGGAGTGACCATCTAGAAAAGGGGGTGAGATGATTATTTATAGGGGAGAGGCGCCGCGAAGCAAATCTCGCTCGACCTAAAGATAGATCTTGCTATGCGGCGGATCGCGAACATCAAAGGGGTTCACTGAGCATCCCACCCCCTTACTCTGTGGAGGACCATGAATGTCAAAGGAGTTTGTGGATCATACCACCTCTTTTCTCCATGATGGGTTCACAAATGTCAAAGGGGTTCACGGAGTATCCCACCACTTTGCTCTGTGTTGGCACTCCGTAATCGTGGAGGGAGCTCCGCAAATGTGCTTTGCAAACCAGTTTTCCAGCCCAACTTCATGTGTCCATAACTTATAATCCGTAACTCCATTCGGTCCATACGTCCTACCAAACCGAATCTTAAAAAATGGGATACAATAGTGGATCATCTAATAAAGCATCTAGAAAATTTATGGGACATGTTTTCCAGTGTCAACAATTTAATAAGTATAAAAACAATTAAATCCAAATTTAGCATAACATTTATTATAATTACATAAAATAGATTTTTTATAACATAGTTGAAATTATTATACTTTATAAAGAGGTTTCAAATATATTTTATATATGTAAATAGTTTTAAAAAATAATTGTTTTCAATAAAAATTAGTATTTTCATTATTCATCAAAAAATTTATTTTCAGAAAATTATCAATTACTAAGTATGTGATAATTCATACATGATGATTTCGAAAATTATTTTCCATTTTTCAATTAAATTATATAAAATTATAATAAAATAGTAATTTTTTTTTGCCGACAACAATTAATACAACCATTTTTTAAGGAAAAAATATGTTTTAAATATATAAATACCTTACAAGAAAATAATTTTTTTGTATAAAACCTTTATAAATATTAATAAAATGAGTTTATTCAAAATAATATAGAACAAATTATTATTTAAGTCATCAAAATAATCTTTAAAAAATATTATTAATAATATAATTAACTTAATTAAAATTTAATATTCTGTATATGAAGTTTATTTAATAAATTTAATTTATTCGTAAAAAATATTATATAAAAACTAAATTTGTGAGATTAGACCACAATTAAAATTAATTTTTAACTTGAAGCACCATTAAATTAATCAAAAATAACCGAAGATACATCTGCACACTATATCCTCAAGTTCGCATAGAGCTTCCTAAAACATGTGGTGGATCCACAATACTTTTAACAGTTGACTGGTATTGATTCATAGCACCTTATATCTATGATACAAGATTTATTGTAGTTATTATTAATATAAAATGATCATTATCTAGTGGTATAACCACTAATTTCACAACATGTTATGGATTAGGTATCTACATTATCAAGATTGATACCTGGATTACATTTTTAAATTTAAAGAGGTTCTATAGAAGAACTATATGATATGATATTGTCCCTAATTCATCAAGAATTGTGAATTGGCCAATATAACCAGGGTTAAAATGATATTTATTTCCAAATATCATAGTCTTAAAAAATCTATAAATTCAATGAAACACCTTTTCACCCTCATGGAACTCCAAATATCTTTGATAATTTTGAACATAACACTTAAATTGTATTTGTGCTACCCATCTATATTACTGAATGACACTAATATTCACTTCTATTTTATTTACCATATTAGGTAATAATTGATTTATTTATTTATCTTATTTATATCATGTTATATTTCTATAAATCTTTCAATAGAGATCATCAGAAGGATTCATCTGAATTATTGATTGAAATATACTCTTGTACAAAAACCTGAATAGAGGAATGTGTTCATCCAAACCACATTAGAGTTATATAGAAAATGATCTCAAAATGTGCCCAGTTTTTGAATGAACCTATCAGACTAAAAATCTATGTGAGGAATATACTCCATATTGAAACTCATCTCTCTATCAAAATCCTATAGATACCTTTCCAAAACATCGATTTAAACCTGAGACCCTAATTATATACTGTAGGATGTGTTAATCTATGATAACTTACCACTTAAGTAGTGTATATTCTATTAATATCATGAAGATAATATTCTTCTATAAAAGAAATGATTTTTTATGACATATTATTGTGATCCACTAAGACCCAAATATTGTTATAACCTATAGATGGTGTGGGAGTTGGTTGAAAAAATACATGATAATTTTTTCCAATTTCTATTTTGGTGTGGATAATGGCTATATGACCATCCTTATACTTTTGTATATTAGAATTAACTTATCGACATAACATGTAGTAAGATACAAAATATAAAATATTTCTCTTCCTAAAATTCCACTAGAAATATTCCTCTAGATTTCTATATATATTCATACATCTAGGATGCATTAATAATGAATAACTATGTGTATCCTATAAATGATACTTTATAAATATTTTTTGGGATATAAAACATAAATGGTTACAGAACCTTATCATTCAATCACAATCATGGTTGATATCAAGAATATTTCTCACCTGAATCTATAGTTCTATATATTCTATTTTTTCCTCTTTAATAATCACTTGGATGAGTTTTTGACCATTAATTTGAGGAATATAAGATTTTCCACTTACTTAATTTCCTCTATATACATCCATTTAAAATTCATAAATATTGGATCTTATATGAAAATCATCTTAGATAAGATAGAATGATCATTTTGACTCAATGATTCTAGCACCTTGTTCCCCTTCATGGGGTGGTAATATATTTAGTAGTCATAATATTTAACAATCTCCAACCATATTCTCTCTCACATATTCAATTATTTACATATAAATATATACTATAAACTATTATGATTAGTATATATATCTCACCTTTCCCACTATAGATAATGTTTCCATATATTGAAGTAAAAATCAATACAACAAACTCCAAATCATAAAGTCGGTAATTTGTATAATGGACCATCTATTTGAATTATTCATATGATATAATCATTCCATTATAAATGAGAAGGAATCCTAATCACAAAATTTATGAACACATAAATACAAAAAAAACGTATCAATTGTAGGGTATCTTTAGTGCAAGTGAACTAACTAATCTTTTATTCTGTTCCATTATTTTTTACTCACATTTATTTTTCCAATGGTACATGTCTCTATTGGGAGATAACATGTTATGTTGATTGTGCAACCATATGAAATTCTCCACTAAGGGTTTCTAATATTTATCCAAACCATGGAATATAGTGATCTCAATCACTATGGTTAGTCATTGATAACTTTTAATAACATATATCATCGATTGATCCACTGATATTCATTCTCTTGATATTATATGACAAAAATATGATACTTTTTGTAGGAAAAATTCTGAATCATTAATTTTTTTCATATATTTTATCATTCATTATTTTATTTTGTACAATCCTTAAGTGATCGTAATTATCTTCCTTTCTATTTAAAATAAAAAAATATATGACATGAAAACTACTAGATATTGATCTAGGTATTCTATAATGATTTTAATTATTAAACCCAAGAGTTTATAGGAGGATTTGGTAAGAGAAAATAGTGACATATTGAATTCATAATGTCAATCCCTTTTACTAAATGTTTTCTTAATATTATCATCCTTCATGACCATAAATTAATGATATACTAAATGAATCTCAATCATTAAAATGTATTGAGTTCTATGTGGTTGATAAATCAAGTCATAAATAATGGGTAGATGATACTTGTTTGTGATAAAATTCTTATTATGTTCTTATTAATCAATGTAGGGTCACATTGATCATACTTTCTTCTTACAAAAAAAAATTCACCCTTAGGTGACACACTTGGATGAATAAATCTATTTTCTAGATTCTCATAGATTTTCTTCTTCAATTTCTATAACTCAATTAGGGCCATTGTAAATGGATTCCATGGGAAATGTGTGGAATAAGGTATGTGTTCTATTGAGAACTCATCCTCATGATTCAGTGGAATACTAGAAAAATCTAATGTATTGACATCAATAATATCCTGCACAATAATTATAACATTCACATTGAGTTTCTCCCTAACTATATGAGATAAACACACCTTTTCAATATGAATCAAGACCCATAAAATGGATGTGATTTCCATTACATTTTCAAATTTATCATCACATTATAAGAAGATCTTCATTTATTTTAAAATATTTAATATAACTTCTATTCCCTTGAAATAGATGTTATATTTATGTATAGAAAGCCAGTCCATGTTGAAGAAAACATAAAAGTCAACCTGGGTGTGAATAAAAATATATATTAGTTAATGGATTCCCAAAACTTTCAACCAGAGAAGAATCATAAACATGAGACGTGATAATCATACCCTTAAGGATTTTATCTACCAATCCAAAATCTAATAATTTTGGTAGAATTTTGATACCCTTATTAAATTCCTTAGATATAAAAGGATGGGTACATTCAGATTCAAATAAAAAATATAAGGTCTAGAGTTGATGGTAACTGAACCTTTCCACACATCATTACCATAGCATCATTATAAATAGTGATAACATGACATTTTTATTTGTCTCTATGATTAATATTTTAATGTTTTTTATCATTATAATTAACATTCATATTTGACCACCAGTTAGCATAATGCCTATACTCCACTAATTTGAAACATTATAGTGTGGGTGGTGCCTCTTGTATAGCTTTCCCTCTATTCACATCATTAGAAAAAATATTCCCATTACTTCTGCATCTATCCACATTATGACTTCCCATTCCATAATTAAAACATAAATTAGTCCCTTAATTGTAGTATCATCCATGTTTCCTTCCACGGTTCATGCCTGAAAGAAGTATCATATTCATCTCTACAGGGTTTTTAGGGTTTCGTTAAGTTATATCTTAATTTTATTATCAAAACCGCAAGATTGATGGGTAAATCCAATCTCCATATCCACCATGATCGAACATTGAACAATTTATTTATGTCTACTGAAGTCCCTTATGGATAATTCTCATCAAATAATTGTTTTTAATCAATTGATAAATCAATCAACCTTACATTTAGGTTGTATAATAATGTTAAAATCATTCATTAAATGTCTTGTAAAAACTTCCTCAAAGGTACAAATAGATTCATTATAACAACCTTTAATTATATTAATCCAATTTAACTTCAAATAATTATTTCATATAGTATAAATCATATAATATTACATAGAGATCACAATACATTAAGAATTAATGAAATAACAGGTATTTGATGATGATAAAAAACCTATATTGATGTAACAATAAGTTTACCATTGGAATATAAATTTGAAACTTTAAAATCGTAAATGTTTCAAATGAATAACAACCTCACCCATGAATGAGTAAATAAAATTTAGGAATATTATAAGTGAAATTATGATAGAATTATGTCACAGTATATGTAAATGAATATTTTAAAAAATTATAAATTAAGTGATGGTATTTTGGAAAGATATAAATTTTTAAATAAAATTTTATAATTAATAAAATTAATTAAAAGAAAAAGTATTCACATAAAAAGTATTTATAAATTATTATTTTTTATGAGTTTAATATAATTTTATGAGACCTTTAATAATTTTATATTGTGTTATATAATTATTTATAATTTTAATCTCTGTATTATTCTAGTAAGGGATGATTTTAATTGAAAATTAAATTTCTCATATGTAGAAAATTATTTTCTTAATTTGGGTTAATTTTTCATTTCAGCACATAGAGAAAATTTAAAGGTGCAATTTTGGGATTTTTCTGAAAAACCTGAATTTTTTGTGAATAGAAAAATACGATAATTTGTAATAAATATTAAATACACGAATTATTGAGTAATTAGTGATGTATCGATAATGTAAGCTTGTAATATTTAACACTCATTCATATTTTTAATATATTTGATGACAGTTCATTAACTATTCACATTCTAGATCAATAATAAAAAACTAATAAAATATTAAAAAAACTCCTCTCATCCCCTATAAATACCATCCCTCACCGCCCCTTATCCTCACACCTTCCAAGAATTGATCATGTTATATTTATGTCCAATAATATTTCCAATATCACCCCCACATCTAGGATTCTTTTTTTCAATAAATAACTAACACATATTCTCTTTAGGATTTTCTTAAAGAGGATAATTCAATATGCAAGAATCCAATTTTTTTATAATTTTTTTCAGTTTCATTTATTTTCTTATTCTTCCCTCACCAATCCTATTCAAATAGACATGGTAACATTAGTATAATTTATATACTGGGAATATATAATGTTAATGGATTATCAATCATCAAACTCTTTTCTCTCTCATTTATTCAATAATTGAAAATATTGCATGTGATGAGTAAAATTATCGGCATCACGAAAGATGCATTTTTTTTACCACTAACACCTTCAATGAAGGGTAAAAACATTTTTTATAGTTAAACCATATTATAATATATGTATTATAGATTATGTAATATTCTGGAACTACTATATACACATGATGTTAATTAATATAACAAAAACTATTTGAGATGATCAAAAAACAGCTAAAATAATCTAAATGCTTATCATGAACGTCTTATCTAATGATTTATCCTCACCCCAAATAACCAAAACACACATATAACCATTTAATATTATGTGTATTTATTAATGAAATATTTATTAAATTCTATTGATATATTCTAATATCAAATTAACATTTAAATTCATATATAAGTAAACTGATCATGAAACCAAGTAAATGAAAACACCCGAATGAGAAACTTGTATCCTGTAACTCATAAAAAGACCATAAATGAAAGTAATAGAATTATACCAAATCAAAAAGATGTAGAAATGTTAATTAATTAATTAATTAATAGATTTAATTTTATTATCTATATCATTTGGGTCATGTACATAACACTTTCAGAGATAAGGTAAGGTTTCTTCCCAAACAACCATTATCAATTCGGGTTATACTTTCACTCTCTTTACCAAAATTTGTTTCTTAATTATATTTTATTAATTTTTTAATGATAAATATATATTTTACAAGGTTCCCTTCTCAATTCTTCCTGATATGCAAACCCAAATAATGGGAATTTCCCGATATATTTTAAAAAACAATTATTTTTCCAAAAAGAACTAATTTTTTCATCAAAATATTTTTTTTTCATTACTATTTTTATACATATAATTATTAAAAATAAAAACTAATTTTCCAAAAGAACTCATCTTTGCAATGTAGAAAGTGTTTTTCTATCAAGAATTCCTCAATAATTTTTTAAAATTATTTATATATATTTAAACAAATTTTTTTTAATATTTAAATAAATTGGGAATAATATCTTATTATTATCATATACCATATTTTATTAAATGGTTTATGATTAGTTTGACTGTGGATGAACTATCTTGATACAATTCACTATACTAGTCAAGATAGTTATTTTTTATGTAAACATATATTGGTATACTATTTAAATATCATATCTAAATATTTTTAATATTTAACTATAGTCATTCATTCGACATAATAAGTGATGGGTGGTTCCCCCTATATACCTTCATTGAATCGGTAGGTCTCATGAGATAAAATAGAAGTGGATTTTGGATGAGGCCTTAACCATTTATTTTCATGTGTCTTGGCCAAGGCCTCGACAATATGATTATGATTTATGAAATGTCCATTGCATAATTAATATTAGTAATTTATTATCCTTATCCTTATTAGACTAGTATAATATCAATTTTTAGGATTAATTATAATGTGATTATTTTTATGGAGTTATTTATACAACATTTATTATTTCCATATTACGTCCAAGATTATTTTCTAATCGAATGTGTTATTATTACTTCACTATGACTTATCTGTTATATTATATGTTTCTATAGTACTTATTCTTACTGAGAATCTAATATAACCCCTTTATTAGGTTTTATTTTTCTTTGGGATATCAGGTTGTATATTATGAATGCGATATAAATAATGTACAAGTTAAGAATTTTTTATTGGAGTTTCTATGTTGTTTTTCCAATCAAGTTGAAATGTAAAACATATGTTTTTATCTAGTTTTTCTAAAATACTAATCCATTTGGTACTTTGGTTAGAAAAATAGTTTTTTATTGTACTAATTCATTAATGAAAGGAACTGAATCTGAGAAACTATTGTTGGAGTCTTTACAATTGGTATTATAGGATCTTTAGTAGAATAATTTGAAAATTGATTTAGAAAACATTGATTTCGGGAAAACCCATAGAATAGTACTTGAGTATTGACAAAGAAGAACATACTATATTTATTATATGGTATATATTATGTGGGTTATCTAGGGAATTCATCCCTGTATGGATAGTATATGTAGATGTGGTTCTGGAACAAACATATCTAAGGGTAACAAATATGACATGGTGTCCTAGGCCAGACTCAGGGTAACATAGTACATGACAAAAGGAATTACAATTCACTTAGTTAGACACTCTTAGGTGGATATTTTTAGGAAAAGCCATATTTTATTTTGAAATAATTATTATGGATTTAAAACAAACACATACCCAAAGAAACAATGTTTAGGATTTTCAGGTTAGATATGTATAAATATCTAATTTACATTATGTGTTTTTATAGTTCCAAAATTACGAATTAAGATTCATAACCTAATTTATTATATGAAATTATTTATTAATAGAATATAGTGTTAGTAAATGAAACTGTATAAAATCAGGTTTCTCATGTAAGGATTTACCTCCTTTGTATGGTAATGATGTGGGTATTGGAACTGTGACTAGTGTTGAGAAACATATAACTATACAAGGATAACTGACTTAGGTTATGTACAATAACCTTACCCGTATAGAGCATCCTAATAAAAAATTTGGAGGAGTAGGGTTAGAACTCTTTATTGGTGTAAATCCTTAATAATATAGTGGTACTATAAACATATTTTTTGTAGAGCGATGGTTAAGTTCCTTAGAGATGATATTTCTCAGTTTGGGAAGCAGAAAAAATAGAAGGATATCATGGTAGTTCACTATCTCTCTTGAGATGATTAGCAATGGTGGTAGTTGATTCGAATCAAAAAGGAAGAGGAATAAATGACAAATATGAAATGGAATGATTTTACATAAATTTTCTTAAAATAATTTGTCCCTATTGAACAACTAGTGGATATGGAGAGGTGATTCATGAGTATGAAACAAAAAAAGGATGGAAAACTTGTGATATATGAAGAAAAATTTAAAATCATATCAATGAATTCCACAAACTACATGCATAACCCAAGGATCATGATCAATTGATTATTTAATGTGTTAAAACCATTCTTTCGAAGGGAACCAATCTCCAAAAATTTCTCATCATATGATGATATAGTCTCATGTGCTTTCAAGGTAGAGAAATAATTATATAATTCTTATGACTTTAAGGGAAAAAATAGATGAAGAGGGTGGAATATGAAATAATTGATAAAGGGAAGAAAAAAAGGTCATTTTCCAACCATGATAGTTATAGAAAGGAACTAAATAATTCCTGCAAAAAAGGAAAACAAGTCGGTTATAAGTGTGAATAAAAATCCCACCAAACCAATGATTTCAAGGTAAAAAGTGAAGCTGAAAATGTTCAATGAAAAAATTTTAGGGAGATGATACACTATTCAAAGGATTATTCTAAGCATTAAGGAAACTTTACCTAGAAAAGAAAATTCTAGTAAGGCCATGTTTATGTGATCATAACAATAGAGTTTGATGTTCCAAATGAAGTGGTGGAATGTAATTTAATAGTGTCCTCCAACATAGATGATTCTTAAGTTAATTTTAGATCACCATTTTCTTTTATATCTTTCCAGTTTTTTAAAAATTATACATTCTATTTTAGGTTAATAAATGAGTTTTTCTTAAAAACTCAAAAGGTAAGAATCATTGTTACAAAGATGTATCATTCAGTCCCCATTATGACACATAAACATGATTTAGATGATGGACCTTTCATCATACCTATGATTGAATTTGATTTCATCCTTAGTATGGACTATCATTCAAAATATGGTGAGAAAATATGTTATAAGTGAAAGGAAATAATTATTGACAAGGAAGATAGAAAATATATTATCTTTATAGAATAATCCTCATCATCTAAGTTGTATTTTGATCCACTTCAATAATCTCTTCTAATTTTTTTAGGAACCTGAAGAATCATCTATAGATGAGGAAAGAAATATTCAAATTGAAGATATAACTATTTTTTAGGAATATATTGATGTATTTACAAAATATTTACATGGGAATCCTCCATAGAGGGAATTCAATGTATCTATTGATTTAATTTCTAATGAAAGTCTAATATAAAAGAGTTTTTATACAATGAACACCAAGGAAATAGTATAATAGAATAAAAAACAATGGGAATTGAGTAATAATGTATTTATTCACCCTGGTGTTTCTCCATGGAGATCCACTATTCTCTTGGTCAAGAAGAAAGATAGATCTCTGAGGATTTGTGTTGACTATAGAGAAATCAAAATTATTATAATGATGAACACAAATCCATTTCTTTATGCTGATCATTTAATTGATCAGTTTCACATAGATCAATATTTTTCAAAGACTGACCATTGATGTAGATATCATAAATTCCATGTTAGGGAAAAAATATATTCCAGTGAATTAATTTTAAACCAGGTATTGATATTATGTGTTTATATTAATTCCATTTGTATTGACTAATGTGCCATATATTTTTGTGGATATGAAGAACATAGTGCTCACAGAATATACTGATTATTTTTTGTGGTATTTTTTAAGATATCATGATATATTCTAAAACATATTTGGATTATGAGAGGAATATGTGGTATGTTCTAGAAACTCTTAAGAAAAAAGAGTTATATGGGATGCTTAGAAAGTGTGAATTCTATAATAAAAAAATTTATTTTAATAATCGTATTGTCTTTATATATGGAATCACAGGTGATCCTGCAAAGAAAGTTGTGGTTTAGGAATGGAATAGACCAATGATCATAATTAAGGTATGTATTTTTATTGGTTTAATAGGTAACTATATGTGTTTCTTTCATATGTTCTCCAAATTATTTAACTTTTTAAACAATATTACTTATAAAGGGGTTATGTTTATTTGTATAATGTAATGTGATGATTGATTTGAAGAAATGAAGAAGAGATGAGTGAATGCTTCAATCTGGACTCCACCATCATGAAATGGTGGATTTGTGATTTATTTCTATTTATAATGGAAAGAAAATTGATATGTCCTTAGGGTGAATGATCTAGTTTTGAACTATTCATCATGGTAGTTAAAAACACATGAAATAAGCTTTATAACACATGATATTGAGATAAATACTATACTGTTTTCCATGAATATATAGAGGCACTTTTTATATGGTTAAATATATGAGATATATATATCACAAGAGTTTGAAACACATAATCTCAAAGAATGGAATAAATACGAGGAAACAACAGTGGCCTGAGCTGCTCAAGGATTATGATTGTTCAATATACTACCATTTTGGGATGGTGAATAAGGTTGAAGATGCATTCAGGGGGAAGAATCGTCCAGTTCTGAACAAAATCTGGATTGAAAAGGATCCTGTGTATATGGATATACAAAATATGTATTTGGGAATGACCAATGAAGGTAAAAAATCATTTATTTTGAATTAGTCTCTCAACCATATTTATTGGAAATGATAAAAAAATTTCAGCCTGATTATGTGAATCTCCATAAGAAAATGAAATATTTAAATGATGGGAAGTTGGTGGAATTTTTGCAGGTAGATGGAATTATGAAATTTCAAGGGTGGTTATTTTCCTATATACTTGAGCTAAAAAGGGAATTTTTGGATGATCCCTATAGATCAAAATTTTCTATACACCCTACCAGCACTAATATTTATAAATATTTGAGGGAACATTTCTAGTGGGATCATATGAAGCATGCAATTGTTGATTATGTATCATGAGATTTAGTCTTACAATAGGTGAAAGCTAAAAAAATATCCTAGAGGAGTAATGAATCCAATACCTATTATTAAATTGAAATGGGAAGACATTACTATGGATTGTTTCACCAGATTGCCATTGACTCCAAGAATGAATAATCCAATATGGGTAATTGTTTATCAATACAAAAAATCGTAACATTTCACTACTATAAGGGAATATTTTCAACTATAATTCCATGAATAACTCTATATTAATGATTTTTTTGCCATTATGAAGAAAGACATTCAACTATTTTTGATCATGTCCCATGATTTACATCAATATTTAGGAAAAGTATACAAAAATCCAGGGATATAGAGCTTTATTTGAGTACTTCTTATCACCCACAAACATATAGGATGTCTGAAGTTTACATTCAAACATTATATGACATGTTGATATCTTGATCACATCACATTCATGGTATGTGGGATCATTATTTACCTTTGGTAGAGTTTTCCTACAGTAATAGTATCTATTCTATTATTCAAATGGAACCATATAAACGATAGTATGAGAAGTGATTTTGTGCAATAACTTGGTGGGATTAATCTAGTGAAAGGAATATTGTCAGAAAAAAATATTATGGGGGAAACAATGGAAAAGAAAAAGACCATTCAAACCTAGGTCTAAGATTTTCAAAGTAGGCAAAAGAGATATGTTGATAAATGATGAAAGGATGTGGAATTTAATGTTTGAGATCATGTTTTCTTGAATGTATCTCCGTGGAATGGTGTTATAATATTTGGAATGAAAGGAAATGTAATCATTAGGTATATTGTTCATTTTGAAATCCTAGAGAGAGTTATAGTTGTTTCTTATTATTTGGTAATGACACCCAGTATTTATAATGTAGACAATGTGTTCCACATATCTTTATTAAGGAAATACATATTAGACACAACACATGTCCTCTCTTATGAAAGAATATATTTGAACCTGATATATCTTACTGTGAAGAGAATATCCATATTCTGGACACTAAAGAATAAGTTTTGAGGAATAAAATGACTATGGTAGTAAAGATACATTGGAAAAATCTTAAAATTGAAGTGGCGACGTGGGAACTAGAGGAAGTTATGATAAATAACCACCCAAATCTTTTTAGGAATTTTTTTTGGAAATATCCAGGAAGATATTTTTGTAGGATGGGGAAATGTAATGACTTAGAATTCTATCAGTGTAATTTCCCTTCAAATAATTATTTCATATAGTATAAATCACATAAAATAACGTATTGATCACAATACATGATGAATGAATGAAATAAGAGGTATTTCTATAAGTTCAGAAAACTATACCGAGGAAACAGTTTGTTGCCCCTTGGAATAGTTAAATGATCATTATAAGTAGTTAACCGACTAAATGAATAGTAACCAAACCCATGAATGAATAAATAAAATATAAAAATATTATAAATGAATGTATGATATAATAAAATCAGATTGTATATAAATGAATATTTTAGAATTTTATTAATTAAGTGTTAGTATTTTTATAAGTCATAAATAATTAATTTAGATTTTATAAACAACAAAATGAGTTGAGTGGAAATTTATTAACATAAAATTTACTCATAAATTAACTTTTTTATCTTATAAATTTATTAAAATCTTATGATACCTTAGTTAATATTTCAATGTTTTATAAAATCAGTTATAATTTAAAAAATCTATATTTTTTAAATGATGATTTTAATTAGAAATTAAATTTATAATAATCAGAAAATTATTTTCATAAAATGGAGTTCATTTTTGAATTATATAGGTCAAAAAATTGTTAGGTTGAATTATTGGGATATTTATTAAATAAATGAATTTTTATGAAGAGTCAAATATGATAATTATTGAATACATGAATTATTGACTAATATATGATGTATGGATGATGTAAGCCCATACTCTAAAAATATATTTCATTATTATAATTTATTTGGAGATAATCCCAAAACTTTTCATAGTTAAATCAAGAAATTTTCATAAAACACTCCCCTCCTCCATTATAAATATCAGTCCTTCTCCTCACACATTCTATGCTTATAGGCTTGTGAACATTCTTCCCAATACTCTTCCCAAGACCCTGGCCAACTTCTAGAAGCATTTGGTATCAACTAAAGAACAAAAACAATTACCTTAAGGTGGTTCTGTAGAATGATAATTCCAGAAATAAAAAAATATTTATTTATTTTTCATTTCATTTCAGTTTATTTGTTTCATTTTTATTCATTCACATCCCCATTAAAATGTGACAAGATATCTATAGTATAATTTATACACTATAATTATATCATTTTAATGGAATATCCCTCATAAAACTCATTTCACTTTTTCTCTTATTCTATAAATGAAATCATCCTCCGTGAGGTGTCAATTTATCGACATCATGGATGCTGGGTTTTAATTTTACATTAAGTCCATCAAGGTTTGTAAAAATAAAATTTGTATAGTAATAAAAAATTATAATATATTTATTATATCCAATTTAATATTATAGAACCATTTTATACACATGATGTTAATAAATAAAATAAAACTAGTTTGTTGTGACCGAAAAACTGCCAAAATAATCTTAATGATCATTACAAACGTCTTATATAATAATTCATCCTCACCCAAATTTTCCAAATGAATAATATAAAAATTTAACAACATTTATTTTCATTAATAACCCATATCTTCAATTATGGATATCTATTTCAATTTTACGTAAACATCCATACCCATATACATGTAAACTGTTCAACAAAACCTTGGAAACAAACGCTCTCGAACAATAAAATTGCATTTTATAACTCGAAAAAAACCATAAATAAAATAAATAAAATTATAATACATAAAAAAAATAAAAAATTTTCTCAATTTTATTACTTTTATATTTAATTGGAATATCCAGTACATTAAGGTCATGTGAAGAATACTTTCGAACATAAGGTAAGAGTTTATTCCCAAAACAACTTTTTTCATTCAAGTTGCACTTTCTCTCTATTTTCCCAATTTAGTTCTTCATTATTGATATATAATTCTTCTGAACTCCATGTATTTGTTTCAAACTTGTATATCTAGAAAATTTCATATTTTTATGGGAAATACATTTTTTTTCATGTTTCCCTTTTTAATTATTCTCGAAAAGAATACTCTATTAAGGGGATCTTACTGATATCATTTCCATGTTAATTTAACATATATAATATTTTTTATAAAACCATAATTTTTATAAAATCACTAATTTTTTCACCAAAAATATATTTTTTCATTTATGATTTTTATAAACAATTATGAAAAATAAAAATGAATTTTTTAAAAGAACTCATCTCTAAAAAGTAAAAGTGTATTTATCTAATGAATTCCTCGGTGATTTTATTGGACTAATTTCATATATTTCAAAACCCATGGTTTAAAATTACTATTAATTGGGAATAATATCTTATGATTGTTATCTACCATATTTTATTATATGGTTTAGGACCATTTTCACTATGGATATTCAATTTTGATACCTTTCACAACAATACTCAGAGTGGTTATTGATTATAAACTACTGGAAAGTAGCCCTATACCATAGTTTTGAAAAAAAAACATGGGTATAGGGGTGCCCTATAGCCACAGTTTTTGCAAACCATGGGTACAAGTATCATATACAAACCTATACCCACAATTTTCCAAAACTGTGGCTATAGGTGATCTATACCGACAGTTTTTTCCAAAACTATCGGTATATGGTTTTTTGATGCCTTATACCCATGGTTTTGGTCAAAACCATGGGATTAGGTGTATTTTAGAAGGCCTATACACATGATTTTCCCAAAACCATGGGTATAAAGTTTTTTTTGATGTGCTATAACTACAGTTTTGTAAAACCGTGGGTATAACTTTCCTGCCTTATGGTGGTGAAAAAAATCACTGGAAAAAAGAAAAAACTTTTGTGGGAAAACCTATACCCACAATTTTAATTTATATATTTAAGTAGATACAACAAATAAAATATAAAAGTAGCCTAGGTTGTTTGGTTCAATAGTCTTTTTTGTTTCTTTCGGTTTAGAGATCGAATCCCATTGAACATTTTTTTTCAAATACAACGAATAATAAAAATATATTAAAATAAATGTAGATATACTTTATTAAATGTTGCGTAGATCGGTGGGTTAGGCGCTGTTGGGTTCGAGTGAATGACTTAGGATCGAAACTATCCGCAATATTTTTTTCTCAATACAAATAAAAATTAATTTATTTATAAATATATTGATATATGTAAATATAAGTGTCGTAGGTTAAGTTGTGAGATGTGAAAATTAAAATGAAAAGGTCTCCGATGTCGTAGGTTCAACACCTGGAGGAATAATTTTTGATATATTAATACCCATGGTTTTTAAATCGTGGTTAAAAGCCTTTGACAACATGGAAATGGGTATGTGTCTTTGACAATGTGAAAAAAATATATCCACAGTTTTGTAAAACCATGGGTATAGGCTAGGAATATATCCCAAAACCTCAATTGCCTAGGGTTCCCAAAACTGTGGGTATAGGCTATACCCACGGTTTTGGGGGTTATACCCACAGTTTTGATCCTAGGTATAAGTTATATTTCTAGTAGTGATATTTATAAATTGTGGAAATTTATTTACATTTCATATGTGTATATTATTTATGATTAACCACATTAGTATGAGGAATTAATTGGACTTATTATGTCGTTGGTGGGGCCCTATATAGCTCATATATTGATCTTTAGGACTCATGATAAAAAACAAAAATGAATTTTTTTTGGGGCCTTAACAATTTATTTTCAGGTGTCTTGGTTGAGGCCTCGATTATATTTTTATGAGGCCAGACATATGTATTCCATCATTATTATTAGTAATTTTTTATGTATGTGAATATTTGAATAGTAAAATACTCATGATTATGATTTATTATCATGTGATTATTTTATGGAATTATTTACAAAACTATTATTATTTTCATATTAATCTCTTGTTTATGTTCTAATGAAATGTGTTAGTTGTCAATAACTATGATTTTTTTGTTATATTAACTTATAATATCTATTTTACCATTACTGTGCTTATAATATCACCTCTTTCTTATATTTTTTCCCCGGGATTAAAAGATGTATATTATGAATGACATGCATGAATAATGTAGGAGTTATAGATGTTTCTACTGGAGTTCCTTTGTATTTTGAATTTAATGTTGTATTGTAAAACAAATGTTTGAATCATGTTGTAGAAAACTAATAGTCAAATTTCATCTTTTAGAATGTAGCTTACTTTTTTATTATACCAATATATTAATGTTTTATAATGGATCCAGGCAACTTGGTTAGGGCTCTTTACATTCATCATCCTTCTACTTTAGCTCAATAAATTCCTTCCATTTTTTTGAAAAGAATACAAGGAATGTTATTGTATAAAAATAATCTCTTAATCATATTACACTCCATGGATTCAATTTATTCTGGTTGCCTCACATTGTTTATATACTTACATTATTTTTTTCTTTGTCTTCTAAATGATAAACATTCAGAATGATTTGTTCATGATCTATACACAATAGAATAGAAATTATATTTAATGGTAAATTACCTCTTATCAAAATATAATGGATCAATGAAACCCATAAAAGAATTTGAAAATTTATTCATGAAGGACTCAACTAAATAATTTTCCTTCTTTTCCCATTTATAATTTTAGCATGATCCATATCATGAAAATGTTTTCTGTCAATGGAAAAAAGATTTTCCATTCAAGATTCCATATAATTTGTTTTTTAGAGATAAAAATAAATTCATTGTTCGTAGAATTTATCTTTAATATGATTCCTTTAGTTTTTTCCCTAAAAAAATAAAAATTTATAATATATGAAACAATAATCATAGTTGGAAACTATATAATCATGAAGAATGATTTATAAAATTTATATATCATGAAAAATTATTTTAAATATCTAACACCTTATCTTTTTCCTTGGTAATTAATGGTCATTATCTATTAAAATAGATTTTGATAGGTTATATGCATTTTGTTAATTTCTATAATATCCCACGACAGTGTGAAAGTAGTTCTGTACCAAGGCCCATTATCGTGTACTAGGTGATGATCAAGTTAAATACCAATGTGACTGTTATGGAGATATTACTCATTGGTAAATATTTTCCTTATCCACCTAAACTATTAGGATTTATATAGGGATGAAATTTCATGGACACTACTTCCTCTATAACTCAAAAAAAAATATACTTACCTACACATCAAGTTAACACTAGTGTTATCACTAAAATTCGTCATCCTAATTTCCGAAGGTGAATAAAAAAAGATGTGATAAAAAACATAAGGATCCATTAATTTGATAAATAAATATTAAATCTTAGTATATGAATATTAATTACCTAACATAAAAATCCATTCCATAATCAAATAGGTCTAGTGACTTTAGAAATGTGGATATATAAAATACTTATTCAGAGGTGAACTGAATATTCACAAACTATATTCTTCAAAATTAATACCATTATTGTACATATCATATATAATGCCATTCATTATGACCTGGTTAAAGGAATAATCAAAAATTATATGTCCATATTCACAGTAAGGTTAAACAAGGGACATTTCAATAGAACATGCCCAAAAGGACATAATAACAAGGGAATAAAATTTGACTGTGATAACCTATATATCATAGATCACAAACATGATTCATGTAATAAAATTTGGATGTTCATAAGTCATAAATCTGATACGAATCAATGAATATATACAATAAGAGAATAACATAGATATTATAATTTGAAAAAACACAAACATTTTACACTATGAGTTTTTCTGAATATTAATTGGTTGGCTCATTATATTAATAACATAAATTCATTCCCTAGTATTATGTTATAGCAACAAAGGTCAAGTCCATTCATATTCTTACTGATATGAATGAAGGGTATAAGAATATATTTATGGATTTTATAAATAGCCACATTCCTAATCCTATGGAAACTAAAACCGAGTCCCTACATGAACATGTGAACTTGAAATTAGTTTCATGAAAAATAAATTTTCTCATGAGTTATTCATAATTACTGAATACTGGGAGGGAGATATAGGTATCATCCATAAAATTATGAAAATCATACATATTTGCACCAAAAGATTGAAAAAAAAATTCATTATATCAGAACCCATGAAAAGGAATGAGTTTTATAAACATTTCATTACAGAATAACCAATGGAAACGAAAAAGGTTTCATAAACATCCTGCCATATAAAAAATATTAAATAGATAGAAATAACAAGGGTGTAATCACTATTTCATATCCATTGTACATCTTACGTAAAATAAAATGATGTCATATTAGGTGTTTTATAATTTTCATTGATCATTTGGAACATATAATGATGAAAATGAAATTTCCTCTTCAAAATAAAAAATTTCAAATATCCAAATATCAGATATAGTACTAGAAATATTTTCTTTGAAAATAAATGTTCTAACTAGTAAAGTATGAATTAAATCATTTAAAGGTAATGATATTGGGAAATTATATTCATGTCATTCACATTAATATAATGATTTCATTCATATATTTGGTAAAAAATAAAGTGTACCTCATTTTATTGGGTGATAGGAAGTTTCATTTAAAACAATTTTGTAGAAAGTTAAACAAGGGTAAAAATTACATTTAAAAATAAAAGAATAATATTAAAGAAAATTTCACAGAAATATTTTAGAAAACATAGATATGGATGTAAAATAATTTTTGATGAAATGCAAAAATAAAATTGTCTTTTAATGAAAACATTATTTTGGCCTTTTACATTCAAAAATAGTGGAAAATGAATGTAAAATATATATTCCCTATAAAAAATAAAAGGTGAATAAATTTCATTATTTTCAATTAATATAGATTAAAATATTTTATCATGAAAAACTTAATCATAAAAAATCTTGATAAAATATAAGGACCTGACCTTAAAAATTACACAATATTGTAAATTATTTAAGAATTCACTTTCTTACATTCCAAATAAACCATTCAGCTTAGTGTTTTTGAGAATTTGAACACAATTAATACATATAAACCCACTATAATATGATATGTTTAATACTAATATGTTATACTATTCATATATAGTAATATTTTTTAATAAAACATGAATTATTTTCATGAAAAATATTCAAAACATTCAGCTTTGATTTTTCTTTTCTCTTACCCATCCATAAAACATGAGAATTTTTTTTTAAAAGTTTGGATAAGAAGAAAAATCTTTATAAGGGACATACAAATATAGAAATAGACTGTCATCCAATGACTAATTATAAATATTTTGAAATCAATTTCAAAATATTAAACTTCGCACCCTTACTCTATTATACATATACTTTGTCAAAATATGAAATTTAAATATAGAGAACATAAATAAAACCATAAAGGAAACATAGGGAAAGAGTTAGTCAATATTTTAACCCCTACTAAAACCATATGATTTGTATCCCTCATGACTACCTTTCAATTTATCCATCACAAATACATTATAATGATACTAGCATAGCTACCATATGGGGTAACCATCGTTGTTACACTTGGAGTAAACATACAGTCGAACACTAGCATAAACATACCCAACTAATAATATGGAGATATAGGTATGAAACATAGACTTAAGAATAAAAAAAACCATAAAATAAAAATAAAATCATAATAAAATCATAATAAAAACATTTATTTTTTAATTTTGTAAAAATAGATATCTAAAAGTGGTTTTTAAAAAAAATAACAGACATTGTTTTAGTCTTACTTAAAATGTTTTAAAACCTCATTTATAGTTGTTTAAAGAGTGATATTAATATATTAAATAACTACATTCATATTTTTAAAAACTTATGCGATATTTTTATAACATATTTCTACCCATTTAACAATAATATTTTTCTATTTTCATTGCTTCATGTGCATTTAGTTCATGGTTTCAATGGTAGGATCATTATATATTTTCTTGTAGAGTATATGAAAAAATAATTAAGATGAATGAAAAGGTATTAATATATTTCAATAATTTTGATTGATTCCATATATCATTTTTTTCTGGAATGAGGACGATTCATTAGATAAAACCTTAAGGAAAATTATTTAATTTATTTTGGTTGTTTTCACAACAATTCAAAAATTATATCAATTTATTTAATTTCATGATTATATGTCGGTTCCAGAACATTATATAACATATAATATTTCTAAAAAAATCTTATTTAACCATAATAATGGTATTATGACTAGTATTGAAGGCGGTAATGGAAAATAAAATTATATTTTCCATGATGGTGGTAAATTGACATATCATGGATGATGTTATTGTATTTAGAAGAAAAGAGAGTTGAGAAGTAGTTTGATGATGAATTTACCCATCAAAGAGATAAAATTAATGTATACATAAGATACTACACTCTTAATTCCACTTATATAAGGGGTGGTGGAGATAAAATAAGAAAAGTAAATAAAATAAATGGAAAATAAAAAAAATAAAAGAGGATTTTACCTATTGAATTATTCTCCTAAAAACCACCTTAAGGACATTGGTGTCTCTCTTTTGGTGAGACCACATGATCTTGGACGTGGGGAAGAGGATTGAGGGGGGAATTGGAAAAGAAATTAAAAAATTTATAAGGATTTATGGTTTGAGGAGAATATGTGATGAGGGTGGTAGTATTAGAGGAAAAGATGGGTTTTTTGATTATTTTATTCAATAATCAATAATTATGGCTCCATAATATGAATATTTTGAGAATTATTACTTAATATATTATAATTATAAAGTAATAATTTGTATTATTGTAATTACATCAATTATTACTCATGTAATGGGGTATTTAACTAATAATCTATCTATACCTTAAATTATTGTATTTTACTATTCATAAAATACATATATTTTAGAAAAAAATCCAAAAAATTCACCATAACAATTTTTTATTTTTAGCATTAAAGAATGAACAAAATTATTTGAAAATAATTTTCTTGATATGATATATTTAATTTTTATTTAAATTCATCATTAACTAAAAAAATACAAATTTTTTAAATAAAAATGATTTTATAATAGTTTTAAAAATTAATTATGTTCTCAAAAAGATATATTTTATACATAATATAAAAAAATAACAATTTTTATATCAATTTTATGCAGATAAATTTTGTTTTAAATAATTATATTATTTATAATTTTTAAATATTATTTTATCTGTCACGAAATGTACAAACAATTAAATTTTCATTTCGACAACCATTATTTAAAATTTCAAGATATAAATAGACTATGATTTCATTTATTAGATACATAAATTTTTATAATACTTTTATAGGTGAGGATACTAAATTATTATTATAGATTCCTTAATTTACATAAACATCGCTTTTTTATTATAAATTTATATTGAATATTAGTATTTTATTATATAATGAAAAAAATATCTTTATATGTAAATGGGTTGTTACATTCTCCCCACATTCTTGAAATTTCATCGTCAACATTTTTATTCACTTATTAAAAAAGTGAGGGTACCGTTCCTTCATTGTATTATCAGACTACCATATTTCTTCATTAACCATGTGGTTTCTCTATAAAGATGAAACATGGTAAATTAACTTGTTCTATAATAAAATCAATCTATGATCAGGAATTCGAACAGGTTTTATTCATTTTAAAGGTTATCTTATTGCTAATATACATCTAGGATCCAATAATGAGATAAATCTGGCACATATATTATTAACATCACATCATGAAAAACATTGTGTACCTAAGAAGAATTCGGAAGCAAAGCTACTCATTATAAAACTACTCCAACTTTCTACATGATTTCATAAGGCATAATGAACCGTTGAATTAAATTTTCCATTATTGAAAAAATTATTATCAAATTTCCAAGGTTATATTTTACGAAAAAAAAGATCACTAACCTCGAATGAAAATTCATTCCTCCTATTATCTACAAAAAATTTCAGCATGGACTATTTTTTTCCTTTTTTTTGGGATCATATTTAATATCTCATATACTTCCTCTACTAATTATGGTCCCATCGAATTTCATTTCCTTTTTTAATTCCAAAATAATGGAGAACGATATCACAATCTATATAATACCTCAAAAGGTGACATCTGTATACTAGAATAAAAAAATTTATTGTAGGAAAACTCAACTAAAGAAAGATTTTTCTCCCATCTTCTCTAGTAATCCATTAAAAAAGAACATAACATATCCTCCCATGTATAAATTATTTGTTCTGAATGTCCATATAATTGAGGATGGTGAGATGTAATTAAATTTAATTATGTTCCCAACAACATCTAAAGGCCTTTCCAAAAAAAATAAGTGAACATCAGATTCCTATGATATATAATGGAAAAAAATTGTATAACCTGACAATATATATTAGGTAAAATCAAGAATGATAATCCAATGACATATTATATCATATAGTATTAAAATGTACAAATTTAGTTAATCATTCAACAATAACCCAAATCTCATTTTTTTTACTTTGATAAGTATAATTTATTCCCAGAATGTTGTCCATGGATAGATTTTCCGATTCCTCTCTAGAACTGGAAAAGGAAGAATTACCCACTTGGGTATTTATTTCACTTCTTTAAGATATTGAAAATATAAAAATTTCATAGTAAAATCAGTAATACATCTTTTTATTCCATCCTAATAGTAATACCCCTGAAATCCTTTTTACATCTTATTACCACGAAAAGGAATTGAAAAAAAATAACTATCAGATTCAAAAATTCATTCTTCCTTCAGATAGGAATCAAAAGCCACATATAATCTCTACCAAAAATCTCAAAATAAAGGTTTTATCTTTGTTAAATTCTGGAAACATACCGATTTTAAAGAATTGTAACTTTTTCTGTGACTCATGGATTTCATATTTTTTTTAATTATTTTAAATTGATATTACATCAATGTCATCTGAAAAAAATAGAATAATTTCCTAAACCAACAAATTCCAAGAATATATTAATCAGCTAATTAAACCAGGTGTCATGTTCCAATTGTAACATTGTTAGAATGATGTTTTCATCATAAGTAATCTGCCACTTTGTTTGATTTTCTGAGATATTAATTGACTATGAAATCATAATCCTTTATCAGTTAAATCCATATTCTCTACCTCATATTCATTTCCTTTTATGTAAATATGAACTTAAATTTTTTTATCATTGATATATATTTTAAATTTTACTCCATATAAATGATGCGTGAAAATTATCAAATAAAAACTGCATCGACTAATTGTAAATCATGTGTGGTATAATTTAATTTATGAGGTTTTAGTTTTATTGAAGTATAAGTAATTACCTAATAATTCTGCATCAGAACATGAACAAGTCCCATCAATGAAGCATAATAGTATATGAAAAAGTGATTGTTTCTAAAAGGTAGATCTCAAATTTGATCATTACCTAATATTCTATTCAATTCCTTTAAAAATTTACATTCTACTTTCTAAATAAATTTTACCCATTTGTGTTAACATAGTTAGTGGGATATATGAATTTGAATTTTTTTTTAAAAAATATTGATAATATCCTTATTATACCAGAAAACTAAAATTATTTGTAACATTATTTGTTCTTTTCCATTCATAAACCACTTTTATTTTTTTGGTATCAACTCTTATTCCATTATAAAATTGAATTTCCCAAAAAAAAAAGAAATTGGTTGCGGACTAAAATTATATTTTATAGGTTTCCCATCTAAATTATTTTCTTTTAGAGTCTGCAAGACAATCCTTAGATGTTTTTTTGGAACTACATCATTTTTTGAAAAACCCAAATATCATCAATAAAAAAATTAAAACTTATCCAAATTTTCACATAATATTATATTCATAAGATAATTAAATATCACGGTGAAACTCCAACATAACAAGGATTATGCCCTAGAAAATGATTCAGAGAAACGTAGTAGCCACGAGAGGGGAGCTAACCTGATTTAAAGAATGAGAGGTTATGTAAATCACGATCAGAACCATGAACCAAGAATCTTTGCACATGGAAATTCTATCCGTTTATAAATTCATGGTGGGAAGAAAGGTGCCTTAAATGATGCAGATACTAGGGAGGGGTAGTTCTAATGGGTTGAGCCTTCAGTTCAAGTTTTTGGAATTGTTCATGTGGGGATTCGAGTCTTGTACTATGCCTTGTGACACATGGATAATCGGTCGTGTAAGGGTTCCCTGTCATCTCATAAAAAATTTATATTTTCCAATAAAAAAATAGACAGAATGTCTTCAAGCCATTTGTGTTAACTAATGGTACCTAGATCTCAAGATAATATTTGAAAAATGATGATCTCCCTAGAGTTAATTATATAAGTAATTAATATGAGGAAATTGATACTTATTCTAAATTAAAATGTTATAAAATTATTTATAATCAATGAAATGTTTTATGAGACCACCTATCATTTTTAATGAAAAAATAGGATCACTCCATGGTGAAGTGCTATGAAAAATGAATCCTTTATCAAACAAATCCTACAAATAATTTTAAAATTCTAAAAGTTCAACTTCATCCATTTGATAATGGGTTTTTTGAAATTAGATTAGAATTAGGAACTAATTCAACTTACTTATCATGTGTAACACCAAAGAACTCATTAAAAACATCAAGATATTCATTCACCACTAGAACAACATTAATATGTAAATTTACCTTGTTTTCAAAAATGTGTGTTCTATATCTTTGATTTCCATATTTTAATAATTTCATAGAATCCAGATATGTTATCAATAGTATGAGTTCATTAATCAAGTAAAAAGGAAAGTTATTCAGAAAAAAAAAATACTTTTTAGCACTATAATCAATAGTAACATGATAAAAAAAGACAATCCATACCCAAAATAATATCAAATTCTACTAGGGAAAAAATAAAACGTTTTCCATGTAATATATTTACATAAAAAACAATATAAATATTATTATAATACCTTTTTTAGTAACATTTTCCCTCTATGTTTTAACCATAAGATCCGGTTTCATTTCCTGATGTGAAATTTCCAATTTACAATAAACATTCTTTGAAACAATGGAATATATAGAACCCATATCAAACAAAACATTAGAAAAATATGAGTAAACAAAAAAAGTACCTAATAAAACCTCATTAGATAGATCAAAATATACTCTAGTATTCATAAAGGATATCGCTGTACAATTTTTCTTATAATCAGGAAACTTCCAGTCATTCAAATATTTCTTTGGGTAGGTATTTTCATAATTCCCTATCTAAGTTAATTTAAAACACATTACATTATTATTATCAAGATTAATATTAATATAATTTTCATTGAAATATCATTCCATATGCCCGAACCTAAAAAATCATAAAATCTGTTCAAAATGATACTAAAATTTCCTAGGGTGATTTTTCTCAATCATTTCAAAAACTGGAAACTATATTTTCATACCTTCATATTTCTTTGATTGGCTGTCACCAATTTCATTCCATGTGGGCCTCTTGTATTTCTAGTTTTCAATGTACATTTGATCATAGATAGACTCCATTTCAACCCTCTCAGTACATCAAAAAAGTTTCTCATAACACTTGATTTCACGGGAGGCCAAATCCCATAGGTATATTGGCTTCATTCTTATGTAAAAAACAGTTTATTTTACTATCAAGATCTCGAACAGTATTTAAAGAATACATTGTTAATCAGGTGAATTTTAATTCATACATGACCACTGATTCTTCTCCCTTTTGTATAAATTCAATGAATTGCTTTTCCATAACCACCATGGAAAAATTTATCCAATGAATAGATTCTTAAATTCATCGCATTATAATGCACCAATCTCATCACTACCATTGATAATATTTACTAATGACCACCACTGGTCCACATAACCATCAAAATTTTTAATAGAAAGACTAAATATTTGATTGTATAAACACCACATGACATAAAATATATTTTATATAGATTTAATCATGCCTTCATTCCCCACTGGGTCAGATGATCGACTAAAATTAAGTGGGTGTTACCTCATAAAATGTTCCACTATCATCATGTTCTTTTACAGTATCCATGGTTATTCACTTGCATTGGTGTAGATATCATTTACAACATGCGTCAACTGATCCATCACTATCACAAATGAATTGGTTCCAATTCCCACTATTATAGGTTTCAGATTAAAAAAATACATCAACATGTCACTTTCATCCTACATCAGCATCCATGTTTCTTCTATGAGAAGCCATTTTGAACAGAAATTTCTTAGATGATGGAACATGATAGTATTAAAATTCTATATAATTTCAATATGACCATAAAGTAAAAATAATTTATATTATTCTTTTAACATCCTCTTAACCCCTAATGTTATCTAAACCATTCTTTGATTCCAACTATAAGGTTCGAATGTTAAAAATTACATAATCTCATAAATTCATCTACAATTCACTTTCTTAAATTCAAAAAATTTGTTTCAATTTAACATTTTAGATAATTAGGATATAATTCATATATATCAACCTAAAATCATACAATTTCGTTTCTACAAAAATTGTATCCATATTTTCCATAATAATTATTTTTAATAAAATATGAAATATTTTCACGAAACATATTTACAATTTTCAGATTGTGTTCTTATATTCACTTAACCTTCATTAAACCATGTGAAAAACATTATAAAACTTAATATGATCACAAAAATATCAGTAAGAAACACACAAATAATGATGTAAAATTATATTTTTTAAATACTTATAATCATATGAAATCATTTTCGTAAACATATACTATGTAACCTTAATGTATCATATACTATTTGAAAACCCGCGATTTCTATAAAACATAGAGAATATAAATAAAAATATGAAAATTAAATAATTATGATTGTAACCCAAATGGCTACAATATGATTTGTAACCCTCATGGCTACCTTAAAATGTAACCCTCATAGCTACCTTACAATGTTTCCCTCATGACAAACTTTTGGTGTAACCATTACAGTAACAATTAGAGTAACAATATGGTCAACCTATAATATAGACATAACCAATGAATTATAGGGAGATATAGGGCCCTCCATCATCATAAACAATGCCCGTGAATCTAAACATAATCATAAAACATGAATACATACACCCTAAAAGAATTCCATTTGATTTTTTTTTTAAAATTGAAATTGAAAATATACTTTTAAAAGAAAAGTCAGCCAACTGGATTTATTCTTACTTAAAACATGTTCAAACATCCTTTGTAATGTTTCTAAGAGTGTTATTAATTTATTATATAAATATATAAATATTTATAATACTATATATGATATTTTTAAGACATATTTCGACCACTTTATCAATATTTTTTTGGGTGCATTTATTTCCCAGTTTTTATAGCTGGTTTATTACTCATTTTATTGTCTAATGGATGAAAAACTCCATAATTGGAATTAAATGGTATTAATATTCTTACATAATTTATAATGATACCATATATCATTATTTTTTATATGACTACTATTCACTTGGTAAAACAATAATGAATATGATTGAATTTATTTTCCTGTTTTTTATAACCGTCAGAGACATGTATGATTTAATTTAATATTAAGTTAATATATTTTTTTCATAACATTATATTACATATAATATGTATAATAAAATTTTAATTACAAAAAATGATTGTTTTATTTCAATACTTGAATGCGATAAGGGAAAATGAAAGTGTATCATCCACGATGCCAGTAAATTGACATATCACAGACGATGTTCTAATTTTTAAAATTAAAGGGATTGGAGAACGACATTGATGGTTACTTTATCAATAAAAATGATAAAACTATAATATATTTAATATTATTTAGATTTCATTCAACATGGATAACGGTATGTGAGAGAATAAAATAAGAAATTAAAAGAAATTAAAAGGAAAATAAAAGAAAATAAAAGAGTATTTTGCCAATTGAATTCTCCTCCTTCCGAATCACCTTGAGGCCCTTTGTATTGGAATTTTGCTAAGAACATAAGGTATTCCATGTATGGTAGAGGATTTGTAATTGAATTTGGATAAAATTAAACAATCTTCAAGTCATTGACGTGTGAGGAGAAGATATGATGAGGGGTTGTATTTATAGTGGGGGAGGGGTGTTTTTTGAATATTTGATTCATCGGTTTATTATTTTGGAACAAAACTATGAATATTTTGATAATTATTACTAAATATATTAAAATAATGTAATGTTATTTTATATTATGTTTCTTATATCATATATTACATACAGAATAGTTTATTTAACTTATAATGTATATATACCATAAATTATAGTATTTTACAATTCACAAAAATCAATTATTTTAGAAAAATCACCAAAATTCACCCTAACCATATTTAAATACGTAGAATTAAAAATTGAAATCCATTTTTTTTAAAATATTATTTTAATTATTTGAAATTTATTTTTCAATTAAATTTACCATTTACATTAGAAATACAAATTTTATAAATATGACTGATTAGATGAATCATTGAGAAATTAATTATGTTCTCATATTATAATCTCATAATAATATGAAAAAAATATTAATTTATGAATATATTTTATGATGATTATTTTTCTTCTAAATCATTATATTAATTGTAAAATTGTTAATTAAAAATTATGTGTCATAAAAATTACAAACACTTAAATTATTATTTTTAAAACCATTATTTACTTATTTAATGATATGAAAATATAAGGATTTATCATATAAGATACATAAATTTTATTAATAATTTCATAGGTGAGGATAATATACAATTAGTACAGATTCAATAATTTCTATAACTTATACTTATTTAATTAGAAAATTATAATGAATTTATCTATTTTGATTCAGAAGGAAATTTTTTATATGTACCTAGGTTATTACATAAATAGTGGAATTGTAACATAAAACCTTTACAACAGTTTTAAAATATGAATCATAACACCCAAGAAAAATAAAACCATAGATAAATATTCATTCCCACAATATTAATAACATTAATCTAGGTTGAAATTTCGGGGACGTATACAAACCACCAAAAAGAAACACGTGGTGAATATCTTATGAAACCCACTAAAATGAATGTGAGATTAAAATCCATCACCACTTTGTAATATTTTTGATTCAAAATACCCACTAAGGAATAATAAAAAATTAATTATTAAATATAATTAAATTAATGATATTACAGACATAACATGTAAAATTGGTAATATATATACCATTACATAGATATGAGTTCTGAATTAGTGATATACCTCTTAGAAACAAAACAGAGTCTAGTAATCCAATACCCTAAGTATTATAATTATTTTTACACTTTGGAAAATAATGTATAAAAATTATATTTAAATAAAAAATATATAACATAACCATATATATATACATATATCATTCCATATATTATTAACTTATAACATTTCATCACACTGTTATTAAAAATTCTTTATTAAAATCATGGTTCTGTTAATAATTGCTTCATTTTTCAAGTATATATTGGTTTTGTAGTTTTCATATTCTTAAATATATCATTCTTCAATAACCTCTATATTGTTTTCCATGATAGAAATACTACACATATTAATTATATATTTATATATAATCACCTACTAAAATTAGAGATAGAAAAATGAATCAAATCATTTATGGAGATGGACGACCTATGGCATGTATGAATAATGATTCTATTTTCTCAAAAGATGATAAAAAATAGAGGAAAATAGAAATAAAACATTATATAATCATTTTTATAACATATATATCATATATACATATATAGGAATTATATCATTATTACTATACATTTCAAAATAAAATGAAAAAAATATCACATCACTTCATGGTGGTGGTAGTCCACATGTAAGCATGAGAGACATTATCGTATTTCAGTGGATTAGATGTTAAAAATGTAGATATTGTATTATAATTATAGAAGACTAATTATTTAAAAATTATCATATAAATATTTTAAATAAATCATTATGTTTATCCATGATGGGTGGTGATAGGAAACAAATTACATCAGCCCATGAGGTGGTAGTTCTCTATAAAATGTTTAATTGTTTCATTAAATCATTTTATGGAAGGTGATATGGATGTAGGTTTCAAAAATAATAGAATAACATATAAGTATCTAGGAGGAATTTTTATTATTATTTCATCATGTTTTAATAATATTTTATTTTAGATGAATGAGAAATAAAATGATAATGCATGGTTAATAGGTACACCTATTCTTCATAGATCTTTTTTTGGATTATACCTAAAGCCTTCTTATTAGGGTATTGTAATCAAAAAAGGACAATTGGATTTTTAAAAAGAATTTATGAATGGAATTGTTTAGGGATTGTCTAATACAAATTTTTCATATAGTTTGTAGCATAGAGGAGAAGGGAATTACACTCATTAGTATAAAGATAAACCCACTTGAAAACTAATTCTATAATTTTTAAAATAATCCAAAATGATAAAAAAATTTCAATGGAAAATGATTCCAAATTAAAATTAATTAAAATTTTAGATAGGGTAACATTTAAATATGTCCAAAAAAATAATTTAGATATATTTTTGGCACACTTACCCATTTAATTTGGTTTAACCCCCGATAAACCCATTTTAATCTTAACTATCATAATTAATGTTTAATTTTTTAACTATTCATTATCGGAAAAAATTTGGTTTATCCTCTAATAAATATATTTTATACTGATTCCCAATAAGGAATCCATTTATAAAATTTAATTAACATAATGTTTTATTTTTAATTTAAAATAAAACTCATATATGTAATGGAAAAGTATATTCCTATGAAATAGTCTTTATAAGTACAAACTGTTTCACATCCCAAAAAACATAAAATTGTTTTAAATTACCGGAATTGGATTAATTATAATAGAATTGATCTAATTATAGTTTTAAAACAATTTTAAAATAAAATATAACCTTTTAAATACACTAAACTAAAAGGTTGTTTTTAATCAAAATCGGGTTTTTACCATTCATCGAAATATTAATCTTTCCATAAAATTATAAGAAAGTCACACTAATATAAATTTAAAAATGATGATTTAAAAAATGTACATAAATTTTTATAATAAATATTATAAATTTGTTATAAATAAATTATATAATTTTCTTACAAAAACACGTGAAACCATTTTTTTCTATGAAACAATTGTAACATATAAGTACATTAGTATAAAAAATAAATCATTTATATCAAAAAATTATTTATATTTTAAAAATGTGTTTATTAAAAATATTACATCTATATTATTGGAGAGTATATTGAGGTAATTTTTAAATAATAATCTTAATAATATATTATATTTTTTTTAAACATTGTGGTTGTTTTAACACGGGCTATCAAATAAAATTAATATATTTGAAGAAACATATTTCATGAAATCTCACGGTGTTAATATAATGACCATGAGCAACCCTCAAGCATTATCATGAGCCATTATGGGAATTCAATGGGGGGATGAAATGGGTTAGTTGTCTACATTTATATAATATTATTAATTTTGTAATTATAAAATATATTGATTATATATAATTTTATAACAATCCATTAATGGTTTATATTGAAAATTAATTAAATCACCCATGGAGATCATTATATGTACATATAAATGAAAAATACTTTCATTATATAATTATATAACTAAAAAGAAAATTGAAAAAAATTAATCATTATATAATTCAAATTATATCATATATATTTTTAAATTACAATAGTATAACTAGTAATGAGATTTAGTGATGGAATATGGATCAAATCATGGCATGAAGGTGGTAGTTCAAATGTAGGAAAATGCCATACATTAAATTTCAATTTCAGGGAAGGGATAAAGAAAATGTTTTTCAATAAAAATAATTCTTATTATATTAATGATCATAAATTAATTATGTTATGATGTATAAAATTTATTTATATGAATTTGAGGAAGAAATATTATTTTAAAGATTTGGGTATGACGATTACCTCTTAGTTGTTAGATATACATTGTATTTCATAGAAAATAATCTCTCGCCAGTTATTCGGTATGATGAGGCTCTCAATAGAAAAATTTAGGAGTCTAATATCTTTATTATATCAATATTGGTTGAGATGTGGGTACATATTTTTTGGAAAATGGATGGATAAGAGGTTCCCCTTAAAAGTGATGAGTGGGAAAAAAATGAAGATATTAAGCAATATAAATAATATAATGTCATTTCTTATAAAAGTGAAACCATATTGCCATGAATTCAAAGGAAAGATAAGGAATATAATTAATATTTTTAAATAACGAGATTTAAAAATATTTAAGAGTATTTTATACCATTTTGTCTTGCTTTACCCCCTTTCGATAACTAGATTTAGCTAAATCATTGTTAAGTAAGTTTTATTATTTTACAATTCATTATGATTGAAAAATAAAATCAACTCATTAAAAAAGATTTGAATGATGATTCAGAATATGAAACCCATTTTATAAAATTCAATTTCGATAATAGCTGAAATTATATTTAATATATGTTTATAAAAAACAATGACTATGAATTTTAGAAAAATATTTTTTCTATCATAAAATAGAATTTTCATTCATTATCTGCATAAAAAACCCCTTAAATTAATGTAAAAATAATTTATTGAATATAGAATGTTAAAATTTTAGTAGAATAAAAAATAACAAATGATTTATGTAATTAACTATGATAAAACACACTAAATTAGTTTTCTATGAAATAGTTTTATTTACCATAGAATCATTTTATCTTCATTCCAAATAATTAGATAAATAATGTATGTATAAATTTATTTTGATAATAATTTATTTATCCAAGAATTGTTTTACTAATTTTTTATTATTATTATATATTTTTTAATCAAAATATTCTATTGAAGGTAATCATTTCTATTTATATATCATATTTTTGTTAATCTTATTGGAACCCATCAAGCCAATGAAAAAGTTTTAAAAGTAATATAATATCATAGTTTATTTATAATTTGTGTTCCATGTGAAGAAAAATATTGAATATATATTATTTATTTAAAATTAATACATAAAAAATTTAGCGGTGCTACATTATGTCATTTTAAAATTCATTTCTCCCCATGAAATTTTATAAATCCAATGTAATCAAATGTGGATAATTTTGTAGCGACCCTACTTTTACTGAAATTACTATTACATAATTTTAAAGATAAAAAATATAATTGTGTTAAAAACCAGGATCTAAATATTAAGTGTCATGGGTAAATTAGGACTAAACATAACATTTAAATAACAAAACAGAAACATAATTTAATTCATTCTTTACTAGATTCTTAGTGGACCTCATTTACTCCTCAGTATAAGTAGTCACCAAAAGATATAAATCAATGAACGAGGTGAGATCAAACCCAAATATATGGATATGTAATAACATGAATCAATATAAAAAGGGTGTGAATAATAATAATCAACATAACATAATTATGGGATTTTTCTCATTATCATTGAGAGGAAGCATTAGATTAAGTCACGAAATGTTGAATTTTTTGAAAATGAAAAATAATGACTTAGTGGTCAAATACCAAACATAGTTGTAAACATTGATCGAAACATGTTATCACATAATATATTTACATAATAATTACATATTTTTAAAAGAATTTATAGCATCATTTTGGTGCATATAAAAAATTATATCTTGAGATACATCACATTACCCATTACATTGGTGCACAACATAATTCTAGGTACACCCATCACATCACCATATTTACATTATCATGCATGAAACATATAATGTATATCAACTGTAGAAATAAAATAACCCATGTAAATGGTTGGTTTTAATTTCCATAATCACACATTCAATGATAAACATCTAGGATCCAAAAAACGAATAACTTACTGGGTATTTGAATCATTAAACTTTAGTGAAGAAGAAATAATTTCAAGTGAAGTAAAAGATGTGTTTTTAGAAAGGGGAGTTATTTTTGAAAATCACTATATCTATAAAAAAATATGATATTTAACATGTATAAAATTGAAAAGAAAATGAACGAACAATATTTTTTAGAAACATTAAAAATCATCCACACTAATATTTGGAATGAAATAAGAATGAACTAATGAAAAGGAGTTGTTTTTTATAATTCCCTTAGCCTATGTAGGAATTATTTATTAAATTTAGTATCCTTGATAATAAAATAATATTCATTATTAAATAATCAAATAACCTATTATACTTTTATGTTAATTATTAATATTATATTAAGTTCTTTTATGACTATTATGATATGTTTTATCATTTAATTTCATCATTTGAGGGTGTTAGTTTTCTTGGTTTTCATTATCAATTTGTTGTATACTATTTTAGAAGTTCATGTAAGATGATAATAATTCTTCTTAATTGAAGTTATATTTCATTAATGAACTCATAGAAGTATAATTCGTCTTATATATTATTATCTTCCATATATGAAAAAGATTCATTAGGTATAATATTAATAATAATAATTTTTATTAATATAGAGAATATTCGTTCATCTTCCATTGGTTTTGTTTTATTATATATTAATATATATATATATATATATGTTAGTAATAGAACATAAAACATGTTTTAAACTAAATTTTAAAATTTATTTCAAACATTATAATGTTATTTTATCCATGTCTAATGGTTTTAAATGAAAATGAAAACCTATCACCCTCGAAGGAGATAAATCAACACCATACGGACAATTATTCCATTTTTATAATAAAAAGGAGAGGAGAAGAGGCTTGATGATAGATTATTACATTAACAATATACAATTTAATATTATATATGATTATTTAGTTATCATACTAATTAAATAAGTGTATGTGAGCATATAATTATAAATTTAACAAATTTGAAATGAAATTTAAAGAAAATGAAAGAGAATTTTACATCATTAAATTTTTCCCTTGAGAGTCTCCTTATAGAAAAAGTATTTTGAATTTTTTTTAAACCAAAGGATCCTAGACATTAGGTAGAGGTTTGGGAAGAGTATTGGTAATGATTTTTTCAAGATTCATATTATGAAATATGTGGGGAGAAGAGGTGATGAGGGGTGGTATTTACAGTTATGGAGAGAGGCATTCTTTATAATTTAATTATTTTGGAACAAGAAAATCCAAATTTTAATCCTTATCACTATATATCTTAAATAATGAATGATATTTTGAGATTATGGGATTTAATTATCCATAAATCATATATTACTCAATAATTCATGTATTTTTCAAATTGGGTAAAATACAGTATTTCATTATTTACAAAAAAATCAACTATTTTAGAAAAATAAAAAATAACTAACACATTACACTTTTATATATGTATAACTAAAAAATGAAATACATTTTCTGAAAAAATATATATATATATTATAAATGTATGTTTTTAAATAAAATCCCCATTTAATCAAAAAATTCCAATTATTAAAGTATAGCTTATTTCAGGACACATTGAAAAAAAATTTATGGTGTCCAAAAATTATATTATAATCATAAAACAACAAAATATTAATTTAATAATATATTATATGAGAAAATATTCTATTTTAATTCATTATATTTACTATAAAATTGTAAATAAACATTTATGTTTTAAGAAAATACCATCAATTAATTTATTATTTTAAAAACATTTATTTAACTATACAATGATATACTAATTCCATATATTCCTTTCTAAGATGATTTAAATTTAATTACAATTTTTCAATTGAGGTAACTATTCTATTTTCTGGATTACTATTACTAAAGGTCATGTTACTATTCCTTGGGTCAATTTATTATTCCATCAATAAATGTTCTTCAATTTTTATGAATATTACTTATATCATTCTTCATTTATGAGAATGATGTTTTATTGGTCTCTCCATGCAATTTTTCTATTTTAAACTATATTAAATAACTAAAAGAATGGAAAAAATTCCACTGATCACCATCAATGTGACTTATTTATTATAAAGAAACAAGACATCCAAAATAAGGAACAAAATCCAAGATGTCTAAAGAGGCCTGAAATGGTAAAGGCTGAGGGAATCCACTCAAATAAAATTGACCCCATTGGGTTTCAAAGAGAAAATATCATGAATAAAACCATGATCATGTCCAAGGAATTCTGATGACGTTGGTTAATCTACCACTTTGTTACCTTCACACCAAGAATTCAAAACATTGATGTCATTGTTGGTCATTACATTATAATTTCTATTAATATAGATGATAGACCATGGAGGGGGGAAACTAATTAAAGGTATTATGGAGAATCATTGATTGCGTTTCAACTTCGGATAAGGATAGACCATACTGGAAGAAAAGGTTGATACCCTTGAGCATAGCCTTGGCTTCAGCATGAAGAGAGGAACCATATGCCAAGTAGGAGGAAAAGGCCAAGTGGACTGAACCCCTGGAGTCTCGGACAGCCCCACCCCAACGTAAGACTCTTATCTGGAAAGAACCATCAGTGTTGAGTTTATGTCCCCTTGAGGGAGGATTCCATCACACCCAGAGGCCACATGAGCTGCTGACAGGTGCCTGTGCAACGTCTGAAGTAGGGATCATCCTCAGTAAGGAGGGGGCATCCCTCAAGATTCTATAGAGGTGATCCAAATCAAGGAGGTTTTTCATAGTCTTAAAGGTGATAGGATTTCTAGTAGAATAAAGACCCTACTATGAAAACTTATTTTTATAATTCCAAATAGACCATATCCCCACCAGAAGAATAATCGCTCCCACCATCTTCTCGAACCCTCAATCACCCGAGCCATGGAAACACATATCCATGTACAGAAGATCCACTAGGTTAATCTCATGAAGGCATGTGAACTTTCCAAAGGCACATCACACATCACACACCAATCCTACCTAGAAGAATATATGATCAACACTTTCTTACACGATGTTTTTATAGTAGGAACACCAAGAAGCAAGGGGGATGCAAAAAAAATTAAATTTTTAACCATGGGGATAAGTCAATTCTTGATCCAATATAACAGGAAGGTGTATTTGGATGAAACCACCTTGGGTCCGAGGATGAAATTCTATTTATCTTTCTCCTATGTAGATAACTGGTACCGCTGATAATCCTAAGTGGACAAATCCCCCGATAAAGAGGGAGTGAAGAAATAGTAGTCAGGTTCTTGTATCAAATCGATGAGATTGAAAAATGCCTCTTGCACTTCATCCAGAACATCCCTAATGAAATCCGAGTGTAAAATGGTCTCCCTAAAAGAGATGGTGGGAGTAGGGCTCCCTGGGAAGTTGAT
Source organism: Viscum album (assembly GCA_963277665.1). Lineage (NCBI taxonomy): Eukaryota > Viridiplantae > Streptophyta > Magnoliopsida > Santalales > Viscaceae > Viscum > Viscum album. The sequence goes on along the minus strand of OY728143.1, from coordinate 648,760,274 downwards.
GACACTCCCGACCCAATTGAGGTGCCAGAAAGAAATATCCCCCCTTTTGATGATCCACTAAGATTACAAAAAATGCAACGAGAACATGTTAGAAATTGTAGGCCTCAAAGAAGAAACTCGACCCTCCACTATGGATTGAATACTAACCAAAGGATGCATAATTTTTCCCCACAATGTACTCTATTTCAGCGCTTCCCAAGCCAATCGTTCATGCATTTAACAGAGAGTGTTAGTCAAGCTATGGAAATTAATGCCTCCCTCCCTATCAAGCCTCACAACCATACCCCAAGATTTCCAATTCTTCTTCCTTTCCATAAGACAATCCTAGAGAAATACACCCAAGAGCTTCTCAATACTAGAAATAACGCCATTCAGTGCCTTGACATCAGAGAGTGCGTGGATTGGACTTGCCAGTAGAACACTATTAACGAGAGAAATGTGTCATCCAATGGACAGAAACCTGTTTTTCCAGTTGTGAATGCAGCACGCAATCTTGCTGGAGAAAAAGTCAAAATCCAGAATCTACAATCTACTAGGGTTGATGGGAGATGCAAGGTATTTCATGGGAAAAAAATCCTTTACATGGAAAGACTGAGATTTAAATTAGAATACCTTCTATGTGAGAAGCTGTTTTGGATGGAGAAGAGGATATGATTTTTATTGACAAGTTGGTGACTCTAGTGGAAGTAATTCTCCATAATGAGGATTTGTCCTTGGTTAGATTTCCCCCCTCATTGAATAATACCATATTGTCATCCTCTATCATTAAGAGAGATATGGAAGTGGCCCTCATGCTCCTCATAGAGAGAAAAATATCACCATATGGCATATTCAATCATATTCCTTATTCAAAGAACATTGGCGTGGTGAGTAGTCTTATTGTATATCAATTTATCTCTATATTACAATATCATAACTGAATTATAATCATATAAGATATCATTTCCCAACTATAACATATCTGGATTCATTACATTTGAGGGATCTAGTATATACTTTCTCAGGAGAGAAGTATGGGTTACATTGTATAGATGACACATGGTATTTATAAGTTATAATCGATAGGCCATATCTCTGACATGATCATGAATCTCGATGGTGGGGATGTACCTAGGTATTCGCTTTCCTTTCTTCCCAAATTTCATCATCCTCTTCCATGATGATATGTTGAGGAACACCATGTCTCCAATCATAATCTATGGGTGTCGTCATTGATGTTCTGAATAGCTTGTCTGTAGAATAGGGGATACCTTGATGTGATGCCGAATGGTTTTAACTTTATATAACATTTAACTATTTTAGGTCCTAGTGGCTTATTTTCACTGATTTTATCCCAGCATGCATGTTTTCTGTATCTTTTCCCAAGAAGGGATTCATATGGAGTCATTTATATTCTTGAGTAGAAACTATTGTTGAAATAGAACTCTTCCATATGAAGATGTTGGCCTCATCCTCTATTGATGACCATAGAACATAATATCAACATGCCTTCTTATGTATGAATAGTTCTCTCTAATTTCCATCAGTTCGAGAATGATAAGACATATTAACGTTTAGCATAGTGTTTTGAGTATATTAGATACATTTCTAGAATATGGAGGTGAATCTAATATATCAATGAAATAAAATGGATATTGTTACTCCATGCATCCTTAAAAATTTTCTAATGTAAATCCATTCACATTTCTCCATTACGAAGTCCAAAAAAATGTGGTAAAATGACATTTCGTTGTAATATAAACCTCAAAACTGCAATATTTCTCCTTGATGACTTGATATTAATAGAGAAAAAGTCTATGGTGATGTTTTCCCACATACATGTATGTATCGGTAAGGGATGTATCAGACCCTTATATTTTTTCTTTCATCCTTAACTTGCTGACATACCAGGCACTATGGTTTATTTTTAGTGATATACATATTCATATTTTCCTTCCAATAGTTTTCTCTTATACCTCAACACATCTTATTTCTCCTAGGATGAATAGAGAAGGTTGAGCTGTGTGTGACACTTAGATGCTGTTTCTTTATCTCTGGATTTGATGGTACACATATTCATGACCCAAATTTTAAAAATCCTTCCCAATCAATTCTAAAAACTGGGGAGTTACCATTTATAATAGATTCCACCATCTTCTAAATTTCCACATAATTTCATTGAGAATTCATTATTTTTTCCATGAGGGATGGTTGAACAATAATTTGAGAAAGGATGGATTATGTTTCTTCATTAATAATTCCCATGTCCATCCTTTTCAAATATATGAATATTGGATCCTTCCCAATTCTCATTATTAATATTATTGTAGGATACTTTACACATATACTACCTTTTGACTTAATATATTTTCTTGTATGATTGAAGAGATAGAAGTCATAATACATGATGAGATCTAACCATATTTAGTGGATAATATTAATCATATTTTGTGTGATTATATATTTGAGTCTCTTATGATCATTATATATCTCATACGTCTCCCTATAGAGATAATTCTACAACATTTTCTAATATAATATCACATCCTCCGACTTCATATCATGTGTGGGATATTATTTCTCATTAATTTTCATATTCCTTGAGGTTATGGTTGTTATATTATAATATTTCATTAATTCAGAGCATAATCCATTATTTGGATCATCACTGTATACCATATAGAGTTCACCACTTATTGGAAGTGTGAGTATTGGTGTAGTGAAAATCTACGATTTCAACTCTTTGATGAAATAATCACATTTCCTGGTCCAAAAAAAATTTAGTCCCTTCCAAGCCATATTGGTTATTGGGTGTGAAAATCATTATAAATTCTTCACTAATCATCTTGAATGCCCAGTTAAACCAAAGACACTATGGATCTCTAAAACTGCTTTTGTACTGGGCCACTCTTTGATATCCTTTTTCTTAGAGGGGTTTACAAGTATTCCTTTGTGGGTGATCAAATTCCCCAACAATAATACTTCCGATATTTTTATCACACATTTATTGGACATAGAATATATATTCACCCTTATCATGGTCTTTATCATAGTTTCCAAATGCTGCTCATGTTCTCCCTTGATCTTGGATTATATCAGAATACCAGGATTAAAGACTACCAAAATATGGTTGTGGTTATCTCTAAAGGATTTTTTAATTATTTACATGAATATTGATTAAGAATTTTTGTGCCCAAAAGGCATCACTAAGAACTTATCGTGTCCTTACCACATTCGAATAGAAGTCTTGGAAATATCTTACTTCCTCACCATTAATTAGTGATATCCTGACTATAGGTCATCTTTAGTGAAATACATGGCCATACAATTAACTGACCCTATTATATATCTATGGAAGGTGATACTTGTTGTTTATCGGGATTTGTGGAAATCACAACAATCATTGAAGGGGAACATCAATCCATCCAACCTCTTAACATAGGGGACTAGGGAACCCCATGGTGATGCACTCAGGTATATACAAACCCTATCCAGATTATCTTGTAACTTCTTCTTCATTTCTTCCAACTCAATAGTGTCCATTCTATATAGTGTATTCAATATAGGTAGAAAATAAGGAATATGTTCAATTGAGAATTTAACCCACTGGCCAGCAGGATGACTAGAAAATTCTTCATGGAACACGTTAATTTGGTCCCTCACAATGAGCATATCCTCGAGAATGATTCTCTCACTTGCCTCAACCATTTCAGCTAGATATGATTCCTAATAAAAAATAATATCCATCATTGAGATGATATGTCTAAATGATTTTCATCCTTCTACACACACACATACAGAATTGGATGATTCCTCAAGATGTAAAGATTGGTCTCTATTTTATGAAAATTGATGTTTGATTTACATAAAGATAGCCATTCCATTCCCAAAATATAATCCAAATCTTCCAAATAAAGAAAGACAAGATTAAATGGGAGGTTAAATAAAATACATTAACTTGGGAAGATTTATATACTTTAGATAAAATAATTTAAAATTTTTCTATTCCCATAGATAACTAAAACTAAATTTGTTTATATAGTGTTTGAATATTTATTCTAAAAATGAATGATGTGAATGAATTCATAGAACCATAATCATATAGTTCATTATCTATTCAATAATTAAGAAGCATCCTAATGTCTCCTCATCGTTCTTGGGCTCCACCTCACTGTAGAGATTGAATAAGCTTTCGATTTTAATTTTAAATATAGTGGCTAATGATGTGAATTACCCTCAAAAAGTCAAGGATTAGTGAACTATAATGCATAGTTACCTTTCTCTTGATAGTTGATGCATTGGACCATGGGTGGTTCTCCCATTTCCTCCATCGTTTTGGCCAGATTCTTCTTGTATCTTAGTCATTCATGAACTTGGTGGCCTTATCTCCCATATTTTAAAAATTTCCCCATACCTTTGTTGGAATTCCCAAGATTATTATTCCCAATATTTAGATGTGATTGTGGTTTATATTTCATTGTAACTTTTTCATTAGATCCTCCAGCATGAAATTCCATCATTCTTTTTTTATCACCATACCCATGGAAGCAATCCCAGAAATCCATCTCCACTATAAGAGCACATCTAACCACTTCTTCATAACTTAAAATGTTTCATATTTCGATAGACATTCAAATTTGTGGTTTTAACTAGAAAATAATTTATCTATTTTTTTATAATTATTCATAACAAAACCCGAGGCATACCTTGAAATCCCTATGAAATTTTATTTTTAATTCAAGGAAGAATAACCATCATTTTTATTTAGATCTATGAATCATCTATCCTTTTTATACAATGATTTCTAGGGAAATACATTTGAATAAATATTTTCCTAATGTCTTCCCATTCCATCGATTCAATGTTAACCTTTTTATTGTTGTTGATAATCAACTCCCACCATTGATGGGCTTCTCTATCTAAATGAATTCCCAACTGATTCAACTTCTCTATCTCAAATAATGAAGCACATAAAAGATATTATCCATTGAGTGGACCCACTATTCCATGACTAGTGGATCATAATATTAACTATATTTTGGATGTTAATTACATATAAAATAATTGATAGCAAATTTCTCCTCCATAGGATAAAGAGTACATTCTATATTATTCATGATATTGTTCGTAACCTGAGACATCTGGGTAAGCACCTCCATGATATTTTGAACTCCACCTCTCATGGATTTGGGGAATTAATTTTGTAAATCATTACATTGATAATCACATGGGTTGTTAGTATGGTTTAACCACTTTCCCACAATTTTATAAAAATGTTTAAAAAAACATAAGTCATGATGTATGTATAAAAATTTTATTCCTTTGTGAAATTTAAGCTTATGGAATATGTTGTGGGTTCTAATGTTTACAGTTTTTTAAATCAAATATTCTTATGCACTTATATATACATAGTCTCATATTAAAAGTTTTCACTAATTTTGTCTAATCCAAATTACAAAATTATATAAATTGTTTTCTACTTCCAACTATAGAGACACTACATTTTCATACATTAATATTTAATAATATTAAAGATAAAAAATATAACACTATTACAAAACCATAATCCAAAGGTTTTGTGTCTTGTAAAAATTTGTTCAAAACATTACATTCACATAATAAAAAATGAACATTGTTTAATTTCATAATGTCTAGCTTATTAGTATCTATCATGTAGTCCTGATTATAAGTAGTCACATGAAGTTATAAATCAAAGAAATGGGTAAGCTAAAAGCCTAGTTCGAGGATATATAAGACCGTGAATCAATATAACATGTGTTAGAATCATCATCATAATTATAACATAAATATGATATCATCATCATAATCATGAGAGGAAGAATTTTATAATGGAACATAGAATGGAAATGCGTAAAAATGAAACCACGTGTCTGAGTTATCAAATACCACGCATAGTTGTGAACAAATACAACATCATATTTTGGCATAATATATGTCAATAAACATAAAATTACTATTATTAAAAAATTTAGGATAATTTTCATGCATATTTAAAATTATCACATGATATACATCAAATTACCAAGTGAATTTCAGCCCTATATATTATTGGTTCTACCTATCACATCTGAACATTTACATTATCATGAATGCCACATTGAACATATATCAATATTAAACATAAAATAATCAATGTAATGGAATGAGTTTCATTACATAAAGAATACATTATTGAATAAAATCACGGTTCTAAAATTCTAATTACATACTTGGTAATGGAATCATCAATCTTGAGTGAAGAAGAAACAATCTGAATGCATGCAAATGTTTTGTTTTTAGAATGAAGTGTTCTTTTAAAAAATCAGTGTGTTTTACGTAAAATAATATTTAAAACATGTATATCAAAAAAACTAAAAAGGATGGACAATTAAATTTGGTCGTATTGTTATTAAAATAATATACAAACTGAAATTTGTTATGAAAGTTGACTTACCAAAAGATAATGAGTTGGGATTGAGAAACCCCCTTATGTTATGTATGAATGATTTTATAAAATTAATTTCTTGTATAATAAAATTTTATTAATTATTTATTAAATCCATAACATATAATAAATTTATTTGATTTATTATAACATTATTTTGTTCTTTTTTAGCCATTATAATGAGTTATGGATTTCATTTTTGTCATTATGGTGTTTTTATTCTGGATCAGTTCTCCTGTATCGAAGTTTATAAGTTCTTATAAGATGCGAATAATTTTCCAAAATTGTAATTATTTGTTTTTACGAAACTTGAATTATTTCCAAAATTCATTTATATTATTTTGTTTCAATATATAATTATTATTACTTAGATAAAACTTTAATAAAAATTATTAAGATTAATTTGATGATTTTTTATCATTACAAATTGGTTTTATTTTTTTATTTAGTAATATATTAATATATTTTAGATATAGAGCACAAAAATATTATAAAATAAATTTTAATGTAATTTTAATCCATGATAATGGTTTTATGACCAGACTTGAAATTTGTGAAGGAAAATGAAATTTTGTCTTTATCGGAGGTGATAAATCAACATCTCAGGGATGTTTATTCCATTTATAGAATAAAATGGGAAGGGGAAGTGGTTTGATTCTTTATAATTCCATTAATATAATACCATTATAGTATATATAAGATAATGGAGTATTCATTCATCTTAGATAATGGTATGTGGGAAGAGAATTTGAAAATAAAATAAATTAAAAATAAATTAGAAGAAAATGAAAGAGGATTTTACCTCTTAAATTATTCTCCTTGAAGACCTCCATAGGGAAAATAGATTTAGTCACTTGTTTATATGAAATAATGTTGTATGTGTTTTAGAGGTTTATGAAGAGGATTTTCTAGAATTCAGTAAATACTCAAATCCTAGAAGGTGTGAGGATACGACCTGATGAGGGGTGGTATTTATAGTGGAGGAGAGGGGTGTTTTGTGATTATTTTATTCAATATTTTATTTTTTGTCTCATGAATATGAGTAGTTTGAACCATATTACTAATTATATTAAATAGTGAATATTTTTTCGTGATTATGGGCTTACATCATCCATACATTATCTATGTCTGAATAATTCATGTATTTGTTAAATATCATAATTTACCTTATTTCTTTATTAACAAAAATTCAACTATTTTTTAAAATTGGAAAAAAATCAAAAATAAATTCAATGTGTAGAAATAAATATTTACTATATGTATTGAAAATAATTTTCTAAATAATAGGATTTTATTTTAAACCTTTAATCATCATTTACTCAAAAAATACAAATTTTAAAATCATAACTAATTTTATGAAAATTTGAAATATGAATTATGGTATCATAAAATTATCTTATAATCATAAAAATAACCAAATATGAATTTATGAATTGATATTAAACATATATATTTTCTTTAATATAGTATTATTAATTGAAAAATGGTAAATAACATTTATGTTTTATAAAAATTCCAACACTTAAATTTTCATTTTTAAAATATTTTTTACTTATACTATGATATGATTATATCTTATATTTACTTATAAATATGGCTATATTTTATTTATAATTTCATAAGTAAGGATACTATTCTACTGGATGGAATAATATTACTAATTTCTATGTTACTATTCTATGGGTCATGTTAATATTCCGTCATTAAATATTTCTTAATTGCAATGAATATTACTTATTTCATGATTAATTTATGAGAATGTAGTTTTTATTGAGATATACATTGTACGAATAAGTTTTATATGATATAAAATATTTAGAGGAAGGGAAAAATTCCATTGTTAAATATTTGAATAATTATACAGTCTTCATCATCACATCTACTAGTTCGCATTTAGCTTTATCAAATTTATGATTCCACTATTGAACATTAACTGGGTGAGGAGATTTTTTACATATACTGTTCTCCTTAAAATCAGTGATTTTTACTAGATTATTTTTTACTATAAATATCAGGACCTTGTGATAAAATCACCGAGTTCAGTAAATTTGAAGGGTATGGTATTTACATTCTCAAAAGAGATACTTGGAAAATGTTTGAACCCTTATTTTAATGATAAAAAAATCGTGATAATTATATTTATAATGGGGTTTATGTTTTATTATAGAACATTATATCAACATGATGTTTAAAGAAATATTTGGATATGTGTTGAAAAGACTAACCCTTGAGGATGATTCACTGAAAGAAATGTGTCACGTTTGAGATGAGTCACCATTGAGATGAGCCACTCTTAAGAAAAAGTCACAATTTAGATGAGTCACCATAGAGATGAATCACCGTTGAGGGAAGACAAAATTTATTCAATTCAATATTGATATATGTATCCTATTAGATTATTTACCACTAAAACGAATCACTTTTGTGCATGTACAAATGTCAAATGACCTACAAACATCGTAATTCACTATTGGTCGCACTAACCACCAGACATGAGTCCCCACAAACTACACTCACCATTGGCATAAATCAACACCATAGAGGAGTCTCTGCATGTCTAGAATCAATTTCATCATTATGGGATATTTCATATAAATAATATCATCCTCTATATTAACACATATAATGTAAATACATTTTATGCTTAAATTCTTAACTATAATGGGGATTGTTAAATTCTATGTTAGACATTAGTATTATGATATAGACTATTGTGATTATTGTTCCCTAAAAAAATCCCCTTACCAATGTTATGTATATTCAAGAAGCCTTCTTCATGGATGTGGATGTGAATACTAAATAATAAAAACCAATTATTTATCAATACTAGAAGCATAATTCAATGATATCATAATAGAATCATTCTTACCTATACTCGACAGTGGGAGAGTATAGCCTACTAGACATTAAGAACATTCACTAAATTCAGAGTGGAACTTGCTACACTCTATTTTACTCTATTTTTATGAAAAATAGATTAATATTATCTCCACAATACATCCAAGGAGTATCAAGACTCTATAGAAAATCAGACAAAGGAAAACTACATTCTATAAATCATTATAATTTCTATTTCTATTTATTTTTTTATATTTTGTGTTGTGTGTTACTTGATATATTTTTTAGTATGCACATTCACTTTCATAATAATAGGTGAATTTAAGAAATCTTATTCTCCCTCTTTGTAAAACCCTAAGATATTGTGAATATATATATTTCTATTAAATTCAAATTTTTTATATTTTTTATTTAACTTGACATTGTAAATAGTTATATATATATTAAAACACCATGTCAAACATTATATTCATATGGAACCAAAAAGTATTTCAATATATGAAACATTGACTTATTATTCACTTCATGAAATACCAACTTGTAATTTCCTACATAGAATAATGATTCGGCATACTTTACAAGAAATACCATGTTTGTACAAAATATCATTTTATTATTATAATTATATAAATTAGTTATTTAAAACCTAGACAATATAACAATGTAATATTAATAGTAATAAGTAATTTTCAAATATTTTTAAAATTATTATATAAATAAAATTGATAATGACTTTTTATGAAGTCTTTATATTTTAAAAAATACCATTTGCTCGAGTGAGCTTCTTTTCATATCACACTATGAAGAACAAAAAAATTAATTTTAGATACATATATAAATTTAATTTGATAAAATAAAACATACCTTTTCAATTTATAATTTCGAAAATATCTTATACTGAAATATTTGGATTTATCTTACAAAAAACATTTTTTGATGAATAGTGAAAAATAAAGTATTTAGTTAATAAATACCTTTTCATTTGAAAAATTAATAATGTAAAATTATACATTAAATAAGTTTTAAAGACATATTATATCAATTATACATCTATGAAAACAATTTAGGCCATTGTAATCAATTTCACATTGAAATTGAATACAAAAACATAACAACTGTTGAACTTTTTTCTTTTTTAAAAACCCTTTATTTCATCCCTTATATGGTATTAGAACTAATATTAATTTTTTCTCTCCTATGAATTTAATGTACAAAAAGATAAATAATCAAATTTAATTAGTGTAATATTTTGAGGAAAAAATTAATAAGAGTGATTGAAATTGATCATAGTGATTAAGGTCAAATTAAGGTTAATTGGGGACTAAAACATATTATTAGGGGTCCAAATGACCTATAAACTTCTCTAAAACCCATTTTATGGACATATATTGGCCATAAACCTTCATGTTTTTATTGTTTTTGGAGAGGTATGACTTTTTTAATGTAATAACACGTGTACACCTAACTTGTTTTAAAAAATTCAATGTGAGTGCTTTTCAATCCCTATAAAAGGCCACCATCTCTCCATATTCTTTACCCCATTATTACCTCTTAGGATTGAACATTATATATACCAATAAACTTATAAACATCCCTTACTTTCTCTTATAATACTTTCCTTGGGAATAATGAAATTCAAGGAATCCATTTGGCCCAAACCAAAAGGAGTTACCCAATTTAGTGGTAACCTCTTCTCTCAAGCTCCTTTCTTTTATTTTATTTCTCTACCCATCCACTATATTTAATAAATAAATTTATAAAAACACAAGAATAAATAATATAATATTTTTTTTATTCTATGGTTTTGACCTATACTTACATAAACGTACTTTATATGGATAACAAACATATTTTTTTTATGACAAACTACCAACTCACAAAATGATGGTGGTTCATTTTTTCCTTTTCCAACTCTCTTGGTGGACATTATGATTGGCCATATATTTATATATGTAATAATTCATATTTATTATTTATTTAGTATTATTTATTCTATTTACAAAAAAGTTATATTTCTTACATTCCATTTGGTGTAAATGTGGTATTTTTGTTTGAGGATGTGTGGACTACCGCCCCCTCAAAGTGATGTGATTCGTTTACACACTACGTAGAATGTATTAACAATTGGTACAATGAAATTATATTATATATATGAAATAATAATTCTACTATAATAATTACATATATATATATATATATTTCATGTACTTTTTTTCTTCCAATACGACAATAGAAAATGTAAATAGAGTCCATGCGTACGTATGGATTACCGTCTCCAAGAATTGTGTATTCCATTTAATATTTATATATTATATAAATAACTATAATAAAAAGATACAGATTATAAATTATATTTATATCAAATTTTATATTCTATATATCATGATGTATGTTTAAGAACCAATGATATAATAATTTATGACACAAGCAAAAAACATAGTTAATATTACCCGAAGTGAAATATTAACATGAAATTGCTAAATATTTTGTAATAGTAAGTCATAATAAATCTATATATAGTATTATACATAAGAATATGGTTCTTTATAAAATTTATAATAATTTTATATTTATTATACATGAGTTTTGAATGAGTACGATGAGAGTAAAGACACTTGATAAGGGAATTTCATCTATGTTTTTATTTTCGTGAGATACATGATTTATTCACAACCAAATCCTTTTGATTGGTTTGTAAACTCTATATTGATGTATTATATGATTATGATAATTAAATTTATGTTTATTTAGATATCCAGGTAATTATATTTATTTCATGGGGACTATATTTCAAATGTTACCAAATAGATAAAAATGATTTTTTCCCAATTTGCATTATTTGTGACACATGCAATGTTACAGCCATATATTTTTATATGAGGTTTATATAATTCTGTTTACATTTTATATCATGAATCTAATTATTTTCATTTTATTTTATGATTTATTTAATTTCATTTTCTTAAATTGGGAGAATGGTTCAATGTCAACAAGTGGTAAGAGATTATTTAAACAATCTCATGGATTATAAAAAATGTTTATGTTTATGATTCATTTATTGTAATATTATAATAAATATCTCAATAAAATTCAAGACTATTATTCTCCTATGGATATTAATTATATATTAATTTATTGGTACTACTATTCTACTCTTTGGTGCATTTGATAGATAGGAATTTTTTTTTTGAAATTTTGTATTTACCTCATTCTTAAGTGGTGGGTCTAGGTTCATTATTTAAATAACGAGTTTCCAAGTACATTAAAATAATCTCATATGATAATTAAAATAAATTTAATCTATTTCTATATTTTACAAAAAAAATTCAAAATAATTTTCTTATCACTTTTAGAATGAGAAATTTTGCTAAGTTGTTTAACATGAAAAATGAATATTCCTTTTACCTCATAAAACTCGTACATATTTACCTGATTTAAATTCTTTGAAGCATTATTTTAATTTTTAAAAATATAATTTTTAATATTTTTTCGAATTTTTTTTTATAGAAATGTATTTCAAAAATTTTTCAAGCTTCTTTTATATGTTTCCAATGAATATTGTTTTCAAAATGTTTTCAAGCTCTCTTAATATGTTTTCAATGAAAAAGGTTTCCAAAAGGTGTTAAAAAATTTCTTTATAAGCATTCATGTTTATTTTTAATAAAATTTATTTCCAAATGTTTTTATGTTTTAAATATCCTTTTTCAATTAATAAAGTATATTTTCCTCAAGAAATGTTTTCAAAATATATATCTCTATTATTTTCCCTTAAAGATGAAATATTATTATGTTACTCTTTCCGTATAAGAAATTATCCAATTTTTCCATTGATGTTACTTATTTTCCGGTGTTCACTTTTATGGAATGATGCTTATGAAACCCATTTCTCTTCCATGAGTTATATTCTATTGATTCCCACTTTTTTTCACTGGTTATTCATTTGATGTAATGAATATGAATTATTATTGTTAATAGGTTATGATGTGATGAAATGCTAATGATACCCATTTCATATAATGGGCTATGATATGTTTATAAAAACCATCTATTTTCATGGGTAATGATATGATGAATGTTTTGTGGAACAAGTATATATTATTTTATTATGTGATGCGTGGGACATGTATCTCTCTACAATGTATTGGGTAATGTTAATTGTTTTATGAGATAAAAGGGTACACAAGAGGTAATCCCAAGACAGAAACAAGAGGTTATATGGGAGGACATACCAAGCCCAAAAAATGAGTGTACACGGGAGGAAATCCTAATACAAATCAAGAGGGTAAATAGGAGGACATACCAAGCCCTAAATAAGAGTGTATAGGGTATGAATTCCTAAGCCCGAAATAAGAGGGTCAACGGGAGGGCATAACAAGCCTAATGTAGGTACACGAGTGATTAACCCAATCCTGACATGTTACAAATGCCTTGGTAGCCTACCTAGGAATCGAGTTTTTATATGAATATGTGTTTTTCACAATTAAATGTATTATTCTTATATTATAAATAAATAGATTATGTTCTTTATTTCTATATGAATAATGTATTATATAATCCCAATAATTATTATGATATCTAATATGCATGGTATGATATTCAAATTTTATTCTCTAGTTTATTACACTTTTGTTCGGGTTATTATTATGAATTTATTTTATTTACCCTTATTAAACATCTAAGTTCACCCTATTTTTATGTTTCTTTTCCCTAGGTTAAGAAGAATAGTTTTATTTATAATTACTAAGGGTGGTGTTCTAAATAGTAATGTTGGAGATCTTTCACCATGATAAATAATTTTGTTTTTAGGTTTCTAGTGACACTAAAATACTACGGTCCTCAAAAATGTATTTCTTTAATGAACTAAAAATTCGTCTAAAATGATGTAATATCCTTGTATGTTGATCCATTGTTTCTATAGTTGGTATCAAATGAATGTTTTAGTCATCCACTAGAATCCAGGATGAGAATAAATTAGTGATATCCCTCGGTATATTTCTACGGGTATGTCTAGGGATGTCCCTAAGGATATGTATAATGGTGAGTTAACATTTCGGAAAATGTACTCCCATTTTCGTAAATGATATTGTGGGTTTTTTCTGGTAACAAATCCATGTTTGGATACTACAAGTGAACATGGATCCTGAATAGATGCACCTAGGGGTAAAAACCCTAACATGATGCCCTGATCCTGACTCCGAGTAATCTGGTACATGACAATATGGCTTGCTTCAATCCTGGATTGACACTCCTACAATATATGCTATGGAAATTCAAAAACAATTTATAAAACATTATAATAGATTTAAATAGAAGATACCTATGAATAACCTCATATAAACCAAATGTTTTATCGATTGAATGGTAGGTGTCATGATTTAGACATTATATAAGTAACTTTTCATTATTATATGACATTTTTATATTATATGTGTTTCTCACCATATAAATTCTGGTTTTATTCAATGGGGAGAACTATAAGGAACATGGTTAACATTGAATGTTTTAGATGTGGAATGTAAGGTAATTATGAAAATTGATTTCCAATGTGAAAATATCATAATGGGAATTGGAAAGGTGGTAAGAGTATTAGTTATAATTTTGTTAATAAAGAGACCACATACAACATGTGAAATTTATGTGATGTTCTATAATTATTGTTTATATTGATCATAAGAATCATGAATAGATTGAGGTTGACGAATATTAATACATGATCAGCATTTCATATTATACGAAATATGTATTTTGTAATAAATTGATGAAGCCTGACTAATGGTATTATAATATAGTTATAATAAGTAAGTATTTATGTTTTTGAATTCATAGATTTTTTATATAAATCATGAATTGTGCATTTATATTCATTATAAGTTGTCATTAAATATTGAAAATTACATATTCAATGGTAGTAAATACTAATAAAAATGATTTCATGGAACCATGATATATTGATTAAGGGAAGGTAACCCTTAATTAATTACAAAAATTGTGATAATGATCTTTGGGTAATGATATGTTAGATATGAATAATTAAATTTGAAGATTCAGATTACCATGGAAACTATTATTTAAAAAATTGTATATTTCACCAAGGATGATGTTTACAACTTATTAAATTTAAAGAATATATCTAGTAATCTTTTGGATAAGGAAGCATACATGTTTTACAAATGGATTTATTTTAATTAAGGTTATTACCATGTTTTAAGGGAATATACGATGAGGTTATTCACATGTTTGGAATGTGAAAACCAATTGGTACTTTTTTTTATACGGGGGAACGAATATTAAAATGACATTGTGGATTGAATTCTATAGTTTTTGATTTTTATCTTTCATAAGGGTTATAATTTTAACAATTCATGAAAAGTTTGTGTTAAACATTGGAAAATGTATATATGAATTTATAATGTATTGAATGAATTGGTAAAATTCTATTTAGAGATTAACCTTATTTCAAGGTTGTACATTTTATTTTTGAAATTATATTAGTAGTTGTTTTAGAAAATGTCATCATATTTGTTGGGTAAAAAGAAATAATGTTAAATAAGGCATTGGGTCTTGAACTAATGACCGATGGATGATAAAGGTCTCACACATACCACTGTCCTACACAATTTCATAGTTAATGTATAATTTTGTTTGATGAATACTTTTTTATGATGAAAAAGTATTGTTGCATTTTATGTTTAGATATTTATTTTTTTATGAATATTTACTTTTAAGAATAGTTATAGTTAAATATTTATACATTTCATTCGTTTATAGGCATTAAGATCTACTAAAAGTGATTTTTAGCACTCTAGGAAGAAATGTAAATTTATGTACATCGATTACACGAGGTAATGGATGAATTATAAAATTGGCCAAAGAACATCTAAATAATGAAATTATATTTATAGAAATATATAAAGTTATATATTTTATTATTATTTTTTTAATAAATAAATTATTTGACGGTGGGATAATGATCAAAATAAAATGTTCTTTTATAATACCTTAATTATTTTGAACCGATGGATTTCTAAATCATCATATGTTTATGACTTTATGGCCCTCAACATTTCATTGATCATTCACTTGTTTGTGATTTAAGACCTCAACCACTGTCTATAAATATTTACGTTTTCCCTATATGTCTAATCATTAATCTCAAACTATGTTTTCCTACGTGTAAACATAGTTATATGTTACTTTGAGTAACTGTTATGGTTTCGGTTCTCAGTGGTTAAATGATGTTTTAGTATTCATTATTATGATGTAGGGTTATGTGAAATGATATTTAAAATTCCAAAACATAGATAAACCATATTTATTTCAATGTTGAAATTATTTTTTTGGGGGATAGAATGTAACACAGTATAATTTTGTGAAATATTGTTTTAAAAAATTAATTTATCTTTTTTATATTTTTTATTTAACATGATACAAGATATAGCTACACATACATAAATACATATATATATATATATATTTATATATATACTAAAACACTATGTAAAATAGTTCATCTCCCATGAAACCAACATGGATTATGCTACACATAACACTGAATTGAAATACACTACACACAAAACTAACTTGAAATGCGCTACACAGAACAACGACTTGGAGTAAGTTACACGCAACAACAAGTTTCTATGAAACATCATTTTATTGTTATTGTTATTGAAATGAGTTATTTATAATTTATACATTAAAAGCTAAAAATATTAATATTAATAAATAATTTTAATATATTTTAGTAATGGGTTCATATAAACAAAATAAACTTGATAATGAAAAGAATAATTTTTTTTGTAAATTCTATAAATATTTAAAAATATTATTTTCTCGAGTGAACTACATTTCATATCCTTCTATAAAGAACAATGAAATTAATTTTAGAAACATCTAGAAATTTAATTGGATGAAATTAACATCATTTTTAATTTATAATTCTAAAATAATATTAGGTTGAATTTTTAGAATATTTCTGAGAAATTTTATTTTTTAAGAATAGTAAAAAATAATTCATTTTTGTTAGTAACTGCCATATGTTTGAATAATTATTAAAGTTAAATTATAATTTAATTTTTTTAATGTCACATTATTTTAATTATAAATCTATTAATACAATTTACTTCATTATAATCAATTTCTTTTGGAAATTAAATAGAAAAAAACAATAGACTTTTGAATATTTTTCTACTTGAAAAACCTATTATTTCATCCGGTCTGTAGGATTATCATAAATCTTAATTTTTCCCATTTTTGGAATTAATTTTTTAAAAATGGACACAATTTTTTTATTTGTATACTATTTATAGTCTAATTATATAATGTTAATTGTTGATAAAAAATACCAGTAAAAGTTATTAAAAATAATCATTTCATTTAAGATCAAATTAAGCTTAATTAGGGAGAAAATTGTACTCTTAAGGGCCCAAATAGCCGATACCCTTGCCCAAAACCAATTTTCTGGAAATGTTTATGCCATAAAACTTAAATTATATATTATTGTTGTTTTTGTATGAATTTTTATGTAAGAACATCTTCTCACCTAACATGTCATAAAAAATTCATCACAAGTCCTCTTCATTCCCTATAAAATGCCACCACCTATACCTTTTATTCACACCTATAAAAACTCTTAGTATCTTACTAGATATACCAAATAAACTGATAAACATTAAACACTACCTCTATGAATGCTATCATTGTGAAAAAATCAATACAAGGAAGCCTTTTGACACAATCCAAAAGGAGTTACCTAATAAAGAGGTAACATATTCTCTCATGATCGTTTCTTTTTTCCTCATCCACCCCATACACTCTATATTTTAAATTATTTTATAAAAAGATAATTATCTTAAATATACTTGTATTTTTTTTATTCTAAGGGTTCTCCCCACACTTACACACAGAGTAGTATAATGTGTAACAAACGTACAATTTTTGTGTATGGAAAACAAACACCTAACTAAACAAAGATTGTTCATTTTTATTTTAACACCACTCATGGAAGAAATTATGATAGAAACATTGTTCATATAATTAACATATTATTTTTGATATGTATTTATTCTTATTTATGGTTTTTATGACACATATATTGTTTACTTTTCATTTGGTGAAAATATGATAATTTCATTTGCGGATATGTGGACTACCACCCCCGCAAAGCGATAAGATTCATTCACACAATACATAGAATGTATTAATAATGGTATTAGTTAAATTATATGATATATATAATATAATAATTCAAATAGAATAATTATATATACAAATATGATTCATTACTTTTTTTCTTTCAATATGATAATATAAAACAGAAATAATGTTCATGTATATGTACGACATACCGTCTCAATGAACAGTGTCTTCCATTTAATATTTATATATTTATCAATTATTATAATAAAAATATACATAATATATGTTATATTATTATCATGGTTTATACTCTTGAAATCATGATATATGTATAGGTTCCAATGATATAACAAATAAGATATAAGTGAAAAAGGGAATATTACCTGAAGCGTATCCTTAATATGAAATTGAATGCAAGCATGTAATATGAAGTCATAATAAATACATATATTTTATTTTATATAATAATGTCATTAATTAAATATTTATAGAATATTTTTATTTATTTTACAAGAGGATTCAATAAGTATGACGAGAGTAAACACATAAGGTAAGAGAATTTCATCTCACTTTTTTTCTATTAGGTAGATGCATTATTCAATAACCATTAATTTATTATAGTGTGTATAATAGACATAGATATATTATAGGAATATTATACTTACATGTATGGGAATTTAAATTTCAGTTTTATTATATTTATTTCATGGGGACTATGTTTCAAATTTTACCAGATCTGTAAAAATGATTATGTCTCAGACTTCATTCTTCAAGACACATGCCTTTTTACAAACCTATATTTTTCCATGAGGTGTATATACATTTTTTGAAATGTTTTATCTTGAATATTTTTATTATTATGATAATTTATGATTAATTTTATTACATTTTCTAACATGGTTAGTATGGTTAAGTGTTACCATGTTGTAATAGTTTTTTGAAACAATCACATCACTTATCGTGGATATTTATGATTATGCTTCCATTGAAGAAATATTATGATCTATATCTCAAGAAAAATCATGAATTTTATTCCCCAATGGATATTCATGACATATTAATATATTGATACTATTATTCAACTCTTTGGTGTATAGGATAGTAAATAAAGAGTTTTTAGGAATGTCTGAATCTACCTCCCTCTTCAGTCAGAAATTTTTGTTCATAATATCTAAAAAGGTTTTACATGAATATTCTAATAATATCCTATGATCATTAAAATTATTTTTACCCTTTTTCTTTTACCATCTATTTTAAAAGATTCTTATCTTTTCATTACAAATTGGACTTTTTTCTAACCTTTTTACCATTAAAAATGATTTTTCTTTTTACCTCATACAACATGTTTGGACTTACCATCCATAAATTCATAGAATAATTATTTTCATGTTTAAAAGGATAATTTTTAATAATGTTTTTTAAAAATATATTTTTAAAAAGTTTTCTAGATTCTGTTATAAAATCTCACAGAAAATTAGTTTTAAAACCTTTCCAAGTTCTGTTTATATGTTTTCAAATATAATGGTTTCTAAAAGGTTTTCAAATATTTCTTTAAAATAATTCAATATTATTTTAAAAAATGGTTTTTAGAAGGTATTTGTTTTTTAAAGTGATATTTTCATATAGGAAAGAATATACATCTCAAGAAATGTTTTCTAAATATATTTCTAATTTATTTTCAATCATACATTACATTTGTTGATGTTACTCATTCCCTTTTAAGAAATGAACAAAAGGTTCTATTCATATTTTTTCATGAATGGTTTATGACTTGATTAAATGATTCTTATGATAATATTTTCAATTCCACAGGTAAAATTATTTCAAATTCCATCTTCTTTTCATAGGTTATGATTTTGATGAAATTATTATGAAATATTTTCTTTTTAATTGGTTATAAAGTGATAAAATTTTAATGATACCCAGATTATTTCATTGGTTATGAATTGATTATTATAAAAACCATCTAATTTCACATGTCATGATATGATGATTGTTTTGTGGAACCTAAAAGTATGATTTCAATATGTGATAGGAGGGACCTATATCTCCATCCAATTAATTAGGCGATGATAAATGTTTTATGAGAAAGAATGGAACATGTGAGGGAAACAAAAGCCTGAAACTAGAGTATACATGGGAGGAAATCCAAAGCCTAAAACAAGAGGTTACATAGGAGGACATACCATGGTATAAGAAAGATGAAAAACTGGAGAACATCCCGTGCCCAAAATAAGAGGGTATATGGGATGACATCTGAGGCCCAAAACAAGAGGGTATATGAGAGGGAATCCCAAACCCTAAGTAGGTACATATGTGATTAAAACAAGACTAACATGTTTAGAAGGCCTTGGCAGGCCCCCTTTACATAGGGTTTTTTTATTATTACGTGTTTTCCATAATTCAATGTTTATTCTTATGATATTATTTCCTGGATTATGTAATTTATTTCCTTATGATTTATGTCTTATGAATTATAAATATTTATTATGATATTTAATATGTAGGTTATGTTGACAAAATGTTATGCTCAAGTTCTATACAATTTTTTCATGTTATACTTATGAATTTCCTTTATTTACTCTTACTGAGCATCTATGATCCTCCCATTATAATCTTTCCCTCCCCCAGGCTATGAAGAATGGTTTTAGGTTGATGTTCTAAAGGTGTAGATCTTTGTGGGAGATATTATAGATTATTCACCGGGATTAAAGATTCATTTACCTAAATTCTAAAGACACTAAATCATTATAGTCATTGGGTATGTATTTTTGTAATGTACTTAAAATTCATATAAAATGATATAATATCCATATATGTTAATTCTGGGTTTCTATACACTCTCTTTTAATAGGTATACCCTTTGTTTTTTTGGAAGGGGTTCTTGTGTTGCCCATGTTTGTTTTCATCCCACAAGTATTGTAGAGGTTGTTAATGTGTGACCTGGATTACATGTTAGCAATTGCCTATTTTTATGAACCATATAGGGGTCCAGCTTATTTTTATATAATATACTGTTAAGTGGGAAATTTCCACATAGAGGGGATTAGGTTCTTTCTTAAAAAAAAACCCCATTTTAATTCCTCTTCGTGTTTGGTTTTATTTAAAATCATTAAGATGATTTTTTTAAATGGTAAACAAAACAAATTCATTGATAGCTAATATTTAGTAGTGTTTCTATAAATATTTGATTGAGTAAATTTATTTCAAAAGTTAGACTAATATTTAAATTTTTTAAATTGGGACATAATCACCCTTTGAGAAATCATATAAAAGGTTTGAATATATATTTATGTCCAATTAGGATTAGCTAGGAATGTTTATATTGAACTGTGCAATTTTATTTTAACTTGTTTTAAGAGAATTGTTTGGGAACCTAATTTATGTCCAACCTCTTGAGTAACTCACTCTAACCAAAATTTGGTTTCAAAAGATTACTATATCTTTTCAATTGTTATTTTTTATTTTTAAAAAGATCATAAATTATTATTACTTCTAAATTTAGTTATGAAAATAGATTATATAAAAGATGGTTATGTTACCAACAAACCACAACTCTTTAAAAAGAATAATTATAATCAGAAGAAAATCAAGATTAATATGAACATTTAATGTATTGGTTTTGAAAAATGGACTGCTATAAAAACTATGATTTAGCTACTACTGTTAATGTTCTTTGTATTTATCCTAGTACAACATCATATATATATATAATTTTAAAGACATTAAATCACTTTACTTTGATTTATGATAATAAAAGTATTCAGAGTATCTTATTTTAAATCTATATATTTAATTTGGGTTACATTAGCTATTTCTCATAAATGAATAAATAATACAAAACAATTGATATTAAATACTGATAAAATTAAACATGATACATTTAAGATGAAACCTAAAGATCTTATTTATTATATGTACATCAGGTTCAATAAGGTGGTGAATGCAATCATATCATTGCAAAATCTCGTTTCATACAAAGATAAAATTGTGGAACTATTTAGATATCATAGAGAGAAATGAGGAGGAACCTCAGTATCGATAAGAGAATCTTGTGACATTAGTAAGCTACCTATCAGTGAATTGGTAATATGTTTAAAGAAGTATGGAGATACACATAATGTTATCCTAGAAGATTATGATTAATAAAAGAATAAATACATAGGCATCAATACCATTGCACCAAAATAGAAGGAAAAATTTTAAACTGAATGCTCTATTGATGAGGAGTCACTAGCCCATAGTGATGAGGAAATGACCCAAATTTCTTGAAGGCTTATGAAATTATATAAGTGGATAAATTTTTTAGGAAGCCAAGATACATAGGAAATTATGATATTAGATGGGATTGGAAGGTAAATTGAAAAATCCATTATAATTCAAATGATATTAACTCTTATGAGTGTAAGGGAAAATGACATACCGAAGCTGACTATCCCAATCTATTGTAAAAAATGATATATGAAGATAATGATATAAAATATAAGAAATAAATGAAATCCACATAGAGTGACTCTAAGGATATCTTTAATGATTTAGAATCTACTCTTGAGGAAATGACAACAATATAAATCTTGTTCTTTATAAAAAAAAATATCTAAGGTACTTATGGTATAACCAATACATAATTCAAATCATTTTAATGAATAGAATAATTATTAAAATATTTTAAAATGATGAAATGATTGTATACTTTATTTTCATTTAGGATACCTTCAATAATCATGAACCTAAATTCAAAACCATGAAAAGGTATTATTCTTTATATACAAGTATAAAATTTGATCTTGTTATTGAAAAAGAGAAGAATGGTAAATTTTCAAAAAAAAAGAGAAAAATTAAAATTTTATAATGAGAAGTTAAATAATGACATAGAGATATTCACTAATTGTATAGAAAATATCAATCTAATACTAAAACTTTATATTTTACCTAAATAAACCAACTATTTTGAAAATCAACATGGACAGAGGGGAATGGTAATGAAATTTGTTTATTCTAAAATCTATGTATGGAAATTTTTCTACATGTTTCTATTGAAATCGAGTTAATAATGTAATTATTTTCAAGCGTTACAATATTAATATTAGAAACTGTCTAAGAATTATTTTTTTCTACATCCCTTATCACTAACATATCTGGACCCATGAAAATATGGCTGTCAAAATCATTCATGGTACAAAATTTTTTGTAGGGGAACATCTTCAAGAGATAATATAAAATTCAATTGAATATGGAAAATGTATATTATAGAAATATGATTGGTAATTAATCATGCTTCAATAACATGATCATGGTTTATGGTGGAAATTTCACCTTTGGTTACAATTCTAATGGGAAAATCAACACACTTGAAAAAATCAGTAACTATAATTCAGTTTTAAAATATAAGGTTTTGTTTTTTTATAGTTTAATATAAAATATTCTTAGAATCTCACAGGTATATTATGATGGGGTTTATGTGAAATTTTAAACCAATAGTAGTATTTTTCTGTTCAGAAAATATATTAATATTTACATCTTTGAGAAATGAAAATTTGTTTGATGTTAATCTTGATTCATTAATTTCACAAAAATTTTCTTTCTTATGTGAATTTCATATTAAATAATTGATTTGGAATAAGAGGTTAGGCCATTGTAGTATTTAATCACATATAATTCTTACTAGGAATGGTCTAGTCAAAGAACCTACAAAACATAATTTAAAAAATGATGAAGTGTGTAATTCCTCTAAAAAAGGGAAACAACATAAAATATTATTCAAATATAAGAATGAATTTTCATCTTCTCAACCTCTATAATTGGTTCACATTGAATTTTTAGGACAATCGATGTTCTTTTTTAAAAAGGGAATCACTATGTCAATGTCCTTATAGAATAGTTTTCGTTGTTTACTTGGGAATTATTTTTATTACACAAAATTTCATCCTTCATTTCATTACCATGTATGAAATATATATATATATAAAAATATAGTGGACATAATAATATTACCATAAGAAGTGACCGTGGATTTGAGTTGGAAAATAATGAATTTGAATATTTTATCTCAAAATGTTCATATAACATTGAAATCATATATCTTAGGACCCTCAGAAGAATAGAGTTATAGAATGGATAAATTAGACCATTAATGAAATTTCTAGGACAATGCTTAATAAATTTTAATTGCATACTTAATTTTTCATATACATAGTGAATACAACCTTCAATATAATTAATTTATTTTTAATTAAACTAATTTTATGAGATAAAACCTAAAAAATGTTGGAATAATAGGATACCTAAGGATAATTTCTCTAGATATTTATAGTCTTTATTATTGATATTAAATAAATATGAAAATTTTACCTCCAAGGGAGATGATGTAATTTTCCTTGGTTATTCAACTTCTAGTAAAGGCTATAGATTGTTCTTTAAAAGAACCAAGTATAGGGAAGTGTGTGTTCATGTCTTGTTTGATGAGATATATACACATGATACCTATACCCATTTATAAATCATTGAGGATGTTTTATCAAATCAAGAAAATAATTCCCAACCTTCAAAAATGTCAAAAAATCATGCCAGAAAATCAACCATTTCCGAAGAACTTCCAGAACCAGAACCAGAACCAGAACCTATAGATGTCGAAGAGGTGACCATACATTCTTTTCCTAGAGTTTTTATGAATCTTAATTACCAACATTTGGATACTTTATTTGGATACCTAGGTAGAGGTATAAAAAATATTATTTATCTATGGGAATAGGATGAATATAATGATTTTTATCAGAGTTTTAACCTAAGAACATCACTGAGGAAATTAATATTAAATTTTGGGTAATTTGTTATCCAAGAAAAATATATCCAATTTAAATTCAATATTGTTTAGATACACATATATAGATCTATGGACTCCTTGACTATTAATACTAAATGGGTATTTATATACAATTTTGATAAATCTTGCACTATATTAAGGAAAAATTCTAGACTATTCACATAATGGTATAGTCTTGAAAATAGTATATACTATAATGAAATCCATTTAAATTGTATATAGACCTGACTACCTTAGAATAATGCATTATTATATAGAATAATTGTATTTAAACATTATCAAATGGATATAAAAATTTAATTATTAATGGTTATATAGATGAGGATGTTTTTGTTGAACAAACCCATATTTTAAAATCCCCATATTTCAAATCCTGTTTTCTAACTAAAAATGAACTATATAGTTTATAATAAGCTCCAATATCTATTTATAATAGGATCAAATATTTTCATATTTATAAATGATTTTCAAAAGGTATACATGATCCCATCCTATTTATAAAATGAATTTCAATGGATGTTTTAATTGTTCAAATCTATGTGGAAAATTATCTTTAGATTTTATAAAAATTATTTTTGTTATGATTTTTAAAAAATTATGAAAAATGAATTTGAAATTATTGTAATGAGTGGAATGGAAATCATTTTTTGTTTTTAGACAATTCAAAATAAATAAGGAATTATTTTAAATCAATGTATATACACCAAAGATCGCCTGAAATGTTTTGGTTTGGACTGATCTAAGAGTAGTTTAACTTCTATGAGTGCCACCTATAAGTTGGATCTTGATTAAGATTTAAGACCAAGGGATCAATCCAGTTACATAGGTATGAATAGATTTATTATCAATATAACTTTTATCCTTTATAATATTGTTTTTCATGTGCATATGTGTGCTTGTCTTCATGAAAACCCAAAAGGGTAACAATTACCTGTATTTAAAAGAATTTTCGGAAACCTCAAATATAAAAAACAAATTAGGATTTTTTCAACCATAGAAGATAATAAATTTACTTGGTTATTTATTCAGATACTAATTTTGGTGGTTATGAGTTCTATAGAAAAATATCCTCTATAACATTTCTTCTTTTGGTAATGTATCTACTATTTCGGGATATTAAGAACAAAAATCCAGTTGCACTATTCACTACCGAAGCGAAATATGTAGCTATATGTAGTTGATGTTCCAAAATTATATGGATGAAACAAACTCTACTATACTGTGGATACCAATTTACCCTTGTACTTATAAATTTTGACAACACAAGTGATGTAAATATATCTAATAATCTTGTGTCTCCTTGAATAACATAACATATTGATATAAGACATCAATTTATAAAGGACCATTTTCAAAAAGGTGATATACCTTTTGGATAAATTGGATTTGAAAAATATATTTCTTATATTTTCACAAACCCATTGAATTATTAAAGATTAAATAAAATAAAGGACAAATTAGGAATGATAAATTTTGGAGAGACTTTAATTGTGGGTACCCACCATTAGAAAATTACCCACCATTGGAAATTAACAACCATTTGAAATTACCCACTGTTGAAAATTACCCAGCATTGGAAATTACCCACCGTTGAAAATTACATAGTGTTTTAAATTACCATTCGTCCAAAATTAATAAACATTCATAATTAATCACCATTGGAAAATACCCACCATTGTACAATACACAACTTTTGAAAATAACCACCATTGGATAAATCGTTGTTAGATAACCCACCATAGGTATTAAGACACCACTCATAATTTTCATTTCAATGTCATTTTGTTACACCTATTTTATTTAAATATATTATATTTGATTTTCTACTATCAAATTCATAAATGATATATAATATACCCTTATTATAATTTAAATCCTCTCTCTCTATCCACATTAATGCATTGAGCTTCTCCACCACATTCTCTTGTGACCTTTTGCCTTACCTTAACCTCATCGAAACATTTATAAATATTTAGAATATTTAGGATGAATCTAGATACACTATCATCTACTGATTTTTGTAATTTTTTGAAGAATAAAAAAGAAACTTTAGTAGATTTGTTTCAATGTTTTGGATCCCGCAAATTGTGAATCAAAGAGAAATACCTGAGAAGGAAGTAAATGTTGTCAGTTTTATGTCTAGAATATTGTTTGTGATGTATGTATTCAATGACTATGGTTGTGATGGGTGGTTATTTAATAATGAGCTTTCATTATCTCTTATGTTACTTCACTAGTTATATAATAATGTAGTTTTTATATTTGGGGTAGATAAATAATGTGTATAAAATAGGATAAAAGAAAATAATGTTCCTTTAACTTCAAATAAATGGTTATGATTCATTGATGTATATCCTGAAGGAGTTTCAAATAATTATCAATGATCGTTATTTAGTAATATAGATTCATGTGTGTATGAGAATGCCCTGAAAGAGCTAAATAGAGAGGGGTGTTTTGTAATACTGTCTACAATAGAGTCAGATGATGAGGGTCATTGTATGTTCTTGTTTATTGAGAGACTTTTATTCTAGGGAAAATACGATTTCAGCACATTTGGATATCAAGATGTGTATTTCTTATACATTATAAAAATATGGTATAGAATCAACCATTATCAGAATCTAAAGATGCATATGATAGAAATGTGAAAACCATCATCTAGGTTAAACCCCTTGATTTATCCCAAGTCTATTTTTCCATGCTAGAAGCCAAGGTTTGGTTTGATGGGGAATAGGAAACCCTTGTTAAATATGGAGTTTTATCTAAAAAAAATTATTTCTAGAAGAATTAACATTAATTTTAACACATAGTTGAGAAAGTGGGTTGTTGATGATGATAAGTTATATAAGGATTTCATTCATATTGATTATCCTTCTAGCCATAAGGATCTTATTGATTATAAATTGGAGCACGATGATTTTTTTGATTATTCTAATGAAGAGAAAGTAGAATTTGTGGATAGATCATAATTATACATTGAGGAGGGTAGTGACGCATAAATTCCCAAGAGACTGACATCCAAATTTGGTATGGTTTGTCATCCTATGATTATACCAATTTGGGAGAATCTTTTGAGAGAAACATGTGATGTAGTAGAAATATAATAATTAGTAGAAGAAAAATATAAAATATCATCTTCTAGATCCATTAATGAAGTTATAGATTTCATTGATGGTGAAATTGGATGTGATAAAATGTGATGAGATTGATGAAAAAGATGATAATGATAATGAATATGATGGATATGATGAAAAAGATGATGGAAATGGTAATAATAAATGTGATTGTTAGGTAGATGGAAGTGATCGTGGTTCAATCCTAGAAAGGCCTAATGGTCATGTGATAGCTCCAAAACATGTTCTTCTCTAAGATTTTCTGTAACTTCTATATCTAAGGATAGACCCAGTTTGGTTTCATAAATTGATTGATCTGCTATATATGATTTTGAATTATCTGTTGAGTGAGAGGAATCCCAAAGACTTTTGGCTCCCCATTTTAACCATATTGATGGAGACCATGCTAAGATTTCAGTTATTGTGATGATAGTTTTTTATCCTACTTTTCTATTTTATGCCATAGTAAGAATTTATAATGTTGTGGAATGGGGAAGATATCAAGGATAGTTATGGCTATTTTAGGACTACCCCAACATAGTTGATGACAATAGTCCACCAAAACATATTGGAACTGATATTAATGTTTTTGTAGAGATGGTTCTAATGGGATTAATGGTGGAGTAGATAGATTATTCATGAGATATTATGAGAACCTTTTCAGATGTTCTTGTTAGACCAGATCCCACAGAGGTTCATATGGAGTGATTTTCTACATCATTAATTGATATTTCACCTATTCCTTTGGTTGTTGTTACCAGAGACGACCTGGAGTCTTTCAGAGAAATGTCTTCTTCTAATTTTGATAGGATTCTTAAGAATCAACCTGCTATGGTCATTAATATTAGTCTGAGAGATGATCGATATATTTAAGTTCTTGTGAAACTCTATATCAATAAAAACTTGTTTAATCACATTAAATAATTGGAGATAGAGAATATAAGTCTAGGTATTGACTTGGAGACCTTGAGAACAATGATAGAGGAGATGAAGATATATTTTTATGAGTATTGGGATACTGTGATAGATATAATAGAGTATATATCTTCATAACCATCTTAATCTATTGACCCACCATATTAATTGGATATTGAGTTGATTAGATCAGATATTAGAGAGGAAGTTTTTGATGTTTCATGGGAGTTACTGATACTCCTCAAGAGAGTATGAGGAATACCATACCTAATAGTGATCATTTGTAGAACACTGTAAGAGAATTTACTTATTATGTGGGAAATTATATATAAATAATCAAAATATTAATATGAATAATATATTTTGGATTCAAACCAAATATTAGATGAACTCACATTTTATGTTTCTTATGGGAAACTTTATTTTTACTCCAGTTATAAGAGATTTCAAGGAAGAAGTTTTTCAATTGAATGAAATGAAACTGGTGAATCAAATTCTTATGGAGTAGAAGTATAGGTTTGTAAGTTCTATGGATTGATATTTAAATATCATCACAAACTTTATAAATCTAATGAATCATTTTCTGCATGTTTTGGGGACTATAGTGGTCACACATGAGACCATTCTAGTGATTTTTTATCTATCTCCCACATCTATTGCTCATGATTTTTTCCGACATTATATTGCTATGAATACAAAAAAAATATTCCTACTTAGTTTTAGAAACTTCTATTATCTCTAGTAGAATAATTCTAGTGGCGGCAACCAATGATCATCAGTAAGATTCCACATTCTACCTTTATCCCTACATCTTTTGGATCTGTCCCACCAACCACTACCACAAACTCAGTCTCTACCATTATTCCCTTTTCCTCTTACTAGAGAAAGGTACCTTCCATTCCATTTGTGTAGGCAGATAAGTAACTGGTATTAGGATTTATATTTCATAAGAATTATTTTTAACCTTTTTTATGTAATATGATTGTAACACCCCGAGAATTTTTCAATTATATTTTTCGAGTTAATTTAATCTTTTAACTATTTTTTATTTCATACAACACTGGATATAGGTTTTTTATATGAATTAAATAAGTTTGGATTACATTATATGGAAAAAAAACTTTTTATTACGCTACATTAAAAACATAGATTAATATTTGATTCACACAACAATATCCAAAAATAATTTCTCCCAAACAATATCAACTCATAACACTATTAATCATATAAAATGATAGCCACACCATAACTATACAACATCCAAATTTTTTTTCCATTATATATATAATTATTAATTTATTATCCACATTTATTCTAAGAACTACACTTTCTTCGAGAAACAATAAACAATTATCACACATTAATTCTTTTATTTAAACTTATCAGATAATTAGTCAATGAATTTTATTTAAATTATTTAACACTAAATTAATTCAAAATTATCCCATTCCGATTTCAAATCCCCCAATCTCTTTTATAATTTTCAACACAATTTCATATCCTCAAGAAACAACATTTCTCATTGCTCCCAAGTATTTATTATTCCTACTATCAGACCTTATCTTGCCTTGAGTTTTTTTGGCCGGTTATTTTTCCATATTTTTGGGGAAATTGGAGTATTATTTACTCCTTTGGGTTTTTCCCATTGGCATAAATATTTCCATTTCATAAGAAATGAACCATTAATAAAATTAAATTAAACTTTACTAGTAACTTATTCAATATAGGTTATTATGAATATAGTGAACTAAATTGAGAAAATAATATTTAAAAATGTATATAAATTAATCCTTTATTTATTAATAAAATTATTTGAGGGAAAGAACCATTTCAAAATAAATAAAATAATTTTCTAAGAAATATATTTTTCTATGTACTCAAACAATTTTATCTAAAATAAATAAAAAAATATATAAATATTTTTTTATATAAAATTCATATATTATGTATTCAATAAATATGTTTTATACACATTCAAAAGATTTGATAGGTGTAAGATAAAAATAACTCTTGTTTCGTGATTAAAAGATGTATTTTCATAAAAAATTAATTTTACAGCAATTTAGTGGAGAATGAATAATAAATAATATATCTTACACATTGATAATTTTAATTATTAAAATATAAACTTCATTTTTGGAATCATAATATTAAATTTACTTTTGGTGATTTTTGGTATTTTTCTGAGATGTTTCATTTTTTGATGAATAATGAAATAGAGATGAATTATAATTCAAATAGATTTTTTATATAATTTATTTATATAGTTAAAATAAATATTTAATTTTTTTAGAGAATAAATAAGAAAATTTTACATTAACTAAAATATCATAGCCATTTAAATTAATTTCACACTAAAATTTAATATAAATATATTTTGATATTTTAAATAATTTTACATTCAAATCCGGCTTTGTCCTCTAGTCTGCATGATTAAATTTAAATTAATTTCTTCCACCTCTATGATTGTAATTTAGAATAATGTGTTCCATATTTGATTCAAAATAAATTATAATATGTAATCATTTAAAATTTTATTTTGACCAAAAATATTAGTTTTTGATATTAAAATTAATTACAATGACAGGGAGAAAAATATCATAACAAATAACTAATCCTTATACTTATAGCACAAAATAAACTATAAACATATAGAAAATCCATTTAGGGGTTAATATTTCGAACATATCATAATTTATATTATATTTTCACCATAATTGGTGCCATATTAAATGGAATAAATGAGGGTTGAATTCCCTTTTCTAAAATTTACTAGAATGTCTTTCCCACTCCACTATAAAATAGAGCGTACCCCACCTACTTATTCACACATATCAATCCCTTTGTTTATTCCAAAAACATCCAATATCTTCAAAAAAATTCCTACATTAGTAATATAATCCTCTATTTTGGAATAAATCCATCAAATTAGGTCCTCTGGTTCAAACCAAAAGGAGTTACGCAAAGGAGAGGCAACATCCTTCCTCAAGACCTTTTGTTTTATTTTCATTATACACCGCTTAAAACCATCTTATTCAATTATTATATAATAAGATAATTATGATAAATATACTATGATATTTTTATTATATGTTTTTACCTAAACATACCCACACATGGAAGTAATTGGCAATGAACTTACTGTTCTTATGTACGGAGAACTACCTCCTCACGAAACAATGTTGATAATTTTTCAATTTCAACATGTAATGGTTGAGAATTATGATGGAAAACATGTAATTATAGGATTTATACGATATTAATGATTTATTTATTCTTATTTAATTATTATAAAACACATAAATTTACTCTTTCCTTTTTTTGTAAATATAAAAACCATGATTGTGGATGTGTGGACTATCGCCACCTCATGATGACGTGATTCGTACACACATTACATTAAATATATTAATTATTGGTTTACTAAAAATATATGATATATAATAAATAATAATGATATTGGAAATATATTTTATATATATTATTTATTTTTTTTAATAAAAGAAGAAAATTGAAACAACGTTCATGCTTATGTGTATCTTACCATCTCACGGGATAATGTATTCCATTTCACTCATATATATATTAAAATATTATTACTATTTATATAATGAATATGTAGCACCCCGAGATTTAATAAGATATATTATTTTTAATTTCATTCATATCTTCTGCTGTATGCTACACCAAGATTATATTGCGCTATACACAACATCGTATTAGCTTGTAGTATACGCAACACTAATCTTGGATCATGTTAAACTCAATTTCAAGTTTGTTTGATAGTAGTTATTCTATACAACATTGAATTTATATATATATATATTCAATATATAAATAAAATATGGTTGGAATTTGTTATAGGAAACAAAAAAGGATATTTTCACTACATGGAACCCTGGCTTGGATTACATTACACGCAATCACGAATTTCTTCGATAGCGTGTGTTGTACGCAGTACCGGGGTTCACTAAACAACGATATATGGTTAAAGAATTATTATGAACTAGCAATTATGAATAGTATTAACTACATTTTGAATTTTATAACATTATTATTCATCTTACACATTTTCTAGAACATGTTATGAGAATAAAATAAAATTTTTATGTAAAATATGTATTTTTAAAAAAATGCAGTTTTTCCACCTTTTGATGGTGCACCCACATTAAATATAGTTTTCTGTTTTTTATAAGTTCAATTTGAAAAATAAAATTCTTCTTTAAAATCAAGATATAAAAATTTACATTGAATAAATTTTTGATATTTTTCTTATAACTTTCATATTTTGATGAATAGTAAAAAGACCCTATATTTTAATTAAAAACAAAATTTTTCATCGCAATAATTTATATGGTTATATTATCTCTTTAATTGGTTTTAAAGTGTAACTAGAATAAATTTTTACCATTTAATCTACTTTTGGTCATTGGAATTGATTTCAACATGAAATTGGAAATAAACAAGTGATGATCTTTTGATAGTTATTGTTTCTTAAAAACACGCTATTTGTTTTGATAACTGGAATTAATTTTGAAATTAATTAATGCCACTTATATGTTTTTAATTTGAAAAAATTGACTTAATTTTTTAATTTGGAATATCATATAGATCTTCGGCTGAATTTTTGGTATTTTTCGGAAAGACATCAATTTTTGATTAATAGTGAAACCACTTAGTGGTAGTTGAAAAACTGAATATTTCATTTAAATGAAAATTTACCACTTCTGTGAGTTGAATTTAAAAAATCCGATATACATGGTTTTTATCAGGATGTAAAATGTGGTTCAATAAGATGAAAATAATTTTTGGGGAATAGTATATTTTGACTTTTATTTACTGCGGTTAAAGGTAAATAGGGTAATTAAAGGTTAACAAAATAATATAATAAATCAAAATTAACATAACACATGTCCAAACCTTATTCTATGAGTAATTTCAGACCATGGGAATCCTTGGGACGATTTTGGGACCCCCTGGAACCACTTATAAAAGACAATGACACATTAGATTAAATAATTTAATGTAATGACAAAATTTCCATTAACAAAAATCTTTTAGTAATTAATTTTTATAAGGGGATATATAAATTATCTATTCAACTATAAATATTCATTGAAAATATTACAATATTTACTACATTTTGGTATTTGTTTTATAATTTTTAAACATCAAATAAATTAAATTATTAATGACACAATAATGATGCAGTATTTACCTCATTAATACAGGATTTAAATAAATTATATTATAATGTTTAAAATATTATCCGAAACATGTCCAATTCTGATTGGATGATTTTATTTAGACCATGAGTTATATTATATTCATCTTTAATTATTTTTGGACCTTTATAAACCGATGATAAGTTTATAATAAAATAATATTTTCACACTTTCCAAAAGAGCCCCTCCTCTCCCTTATAAAAGGAGACCATTTCTATCCAATTACTCACAACTCTAAAGACATTATGCTCGTCCAAACTCTACCCAATTAATATATCTACATCCCTATCCTCCCCCTCAAATCCTTAAATTAGGATGAAGGCACATCAAGAAGTCCTTTTGGTTCAAACCAATAGAAGTTA
Organism: Viscum album; assembly: GCA_963277665.1. Taxonomy (NCBI): domain Eukaryota; kingdom Viridiplantae; phylum Streptophyta; class Magnoliopsida; order Santalales; family Viscaceae; genus Viscum; species Viscum album. Next base: position 648,725,436 of record OY728143.1, on the reverse strand, counting down.
CCCAAATTAAAGGCAACAATTTCTCTTAAGATGTTTTCTTTTATTCTACTTCTCCAACCCCTAAATTATTTTTAATCCTTTATTTTTTTCAACAAAACCAGTATCCTCAATATTTTAGGATGTTTTTATGAGAAGTATTCGAACCACAATTACACACACCTCCATTTAATGGATGAAGAACATAATGTTTCTGTGGATGGAATACTAAAGCCTCACAAAACGATACTTGTTTGATTTTCTCCTACTGCCTCTCATGGTGGCCATTATGATGGAACTATATTTATAGATGATATATATTATGTTTATAATTTCCTTATTCTTATTTAATTCCCAATTATATCAAGAATTTTTGGTTTCCATAGTGGGTAAATACGATAATCTCATTTGAGGAAGTGCGGACTACCATCCCCTGAAAGTGATGTAATTCATTAATGCCTTATGTGGGATGTATAAAGGATGGAGATAATGATATTATATATGATATGATACTGTAATTATAATTACCTATTCCATTAAATAATAAATATAAATTAATGTAGCATTCATGCGTACGTACGGCTTACCGTCTCCATGAACGATGCATTTCATTTCTTACCTCCATATGTTATGTACTATTATAAATACATGTATATGATTCGTATATAATTAATATATATGATATATAAAACATTATTTACATTCTTCAAGTAATTAAATCATGATATAAGTAATAATAACATCAATATCAACATGTACAAACATTTACGATAAATAAGAACATTTTACCCAAAACGTTGCTTTAACATGGGATTTAGAATAGAAAGGGTAATATAATGTCATAATTGAAACATATATGATATCATAACAATGAATATGATTATGTAATAAGTAAATGTCATTATTTAAATCATTATACAGGAGGTTCAGATATATACGAAGCATATCAGACCTATGGTAAGGGATATCTTTTCCAATCTCGTTTTTATCTGAGATTGTTTATTCGTAAGTATTCACTGGGGTTATATTTATCATCCATGTTCCTATTTTCTAAAAGTGGTTTCATGTATCTTTAATTTCCTTTTTAACCATTTTTGAATTTTTCTACATGGTATGTATGAAATCATTCTTTCATTTACCATACGAGGTACTTTTTGACTTTCCCAACAAAAGTACAAGAAGAATGTTATTTTTATCTTATACAGTGTGAACTAATTTGTACACTTTCATAACGCCTCATTTTTATGAAGCCTACTCTATAATATTTTATTACAATTTTAAACAAAATACTTTTCTTTTAAAATTTCATCGATTTTTTTGAAAAGAAAATTATTTTGAAGAAGAAAGGATATTTTCCTAAAGAATTCATTTCAAGTGTCTTATCAAAACTATTTTCCATCTAAGAAGACATTATTTAGTATGTTTATATTTCAAGTATAATGTCTCCAATATATACATGGTTTGATTCTTCTTATGATTAATTATATCTATTTGTTTTGTATGGATTATGTTATGATGGGATGATGTTTATGAAACCCATTTTATTATTTGGGTTATGATGGTTGTTTTATGTTTATTTTGTGGCACAAGTAAGAATTATTTCATTATGAGATGGGTGGGACCTATACCCCCCTCCAATGCATTGTGTAAAGATTTATATCTAATGATATAGAGATGGATGAAATGGAAAGTAAATATGGTTTAGTAAAACAGGGCTGGAATGGAATGTAAACCCGGTTCAGTAAGGGACTTTGTCCACTAAGATGGTCTTGGAAGCAATGCCTTGGGTACTATAGAAATCATATAATGTGCTTAATGTTTTTCCACAATTACACATTTTATTCCCATGCTATTTTATCATGATTAATGTTTCTTTAGTATGCCTTATGTACTGCAATGTTTTATGTCATTTCCCATTATTTTTATGTTTAAACCTTATGTTCATGTTTTTAAGTTCATATTTATATGATTTGTTTTATTTTATCCATGCTTACCCTTACTGAGAATTTTAGATCACCCTTTATATGTTTTTCCCCAGGATTTAAAGAAAGGTTTAGGTAAGAAAACCAAAAGGGGAAGATCTTTATGGGAGATGTTTAAGATCTTTCACCATGATTAGAAGAATATGTTCTGAGTTTCCAAAGACACAAAACTATTACGGTCCTTTGGTGTCTGTTTTTGTTTTGTATTATGTAATCCGCAAAAGAAATGTAATGTATATGTATATCAAGCTTTGGGTCTCTACAGAATATGTATGATAAATATATCATGTTTCACATCATTAAAATAATTAAATTATGATATATTTATGACGATCAAGAATAACTAGTATAACACATACGATAAACAAAGCAGTTATTACCCAAAACTATGCTTTGACATGGAATGGTTAATAAATGGGTAATATAAAGTCATTAGTTAATATATATGGTACGATATATAGTAATATAGTAATATATTATATTTATAATAAATTTATATTTATTATAAAATGTGTTTTAATATTTACTAGTATTGTCAATACTTAAGGTACAGTTTTTCTCATGTCACTTTTTATATCTGTGATATATCTACCTTATTCACCACACATTTATTTTTTGTGGTGTATATACTGAAAATGAATGTAATCTATGATTATTTTACTTTAATTTATTTTTATTTTCATATAAATTTGATAATATTTCTTTTTGTGGGGATTATGGTTAAAAATTTTCCAAATCCGTAAGGTAATTTTGTTCTCAAGTTTCCTTCATTGAGGTACATGCCATGTTATGCACCTATATTTTAATTTGGGGTATATATACTGAAACTTAACTTGTTATATCATGAATATAATTATTTAATGAAATTTTAATCTTCATTTAATTTTATTATCTAATGTAGAGTATGAGTTTAATTTACAAAAGTGTTAATTGTTTATTGATACAATCTCATTGTTTATCGAGATTGTTTACGATTATGCTTCCATTAAATAAGTATTATGTTACATATCTCAATAAAACTCATGAATTCTCTATTCCAATATTTATTAAGGATATATTTATTTATTTTTACCATTTTTCTCTATTTGGAACTAATGATAATTAAGAATTTTTTTTAAAATTACCACATTATCACTCTCTTCAATGAGAATTTTTTTTTCTTTCAAAAGTGTGTTTTATAAGAAAACCTTTTCAAATGAACCGTAAGAGTTATGTAAAATGAAATAAATAATAATTATGTAATTAATGTTATATAAAGGAAAATAACTAAATCCCATTCCATTTATTCAATAACATTATTATAATATGGACAAAATAAAATATGATCAAATTAATCCACATAAATAGTCCCATGATCTAGAAAAAAACATATACATTCTACTAATTGATTAATCACATGGAAACCAATAAATTATATCATTATGAGGGAATTAATAATTCTTCATCGCTAAAACTCATCATCAAGTCTTTGGGTAAGACACAATAAATAAAAAGGTGATAGGTAAGAAAATACCCAAACTAGTTTATCTCATGAGATCTACTAATGCATCGAGGGGCTAGAGAGGGCGCCGCCCATCACATAATAAGTATAATAAATTATTTGAATAAAAAGGGAAAAATATAATCAACGTCAATATTTTCTTGAAAATATTATAAAAAATGTAAATTATATTGATTATGTAGACATAATCCCAAACCCTCCAAAGTAATATGGTGAATGGTATCAAAATATTATAGCCTCAATGAAACTAATCAATATCCATTTAATAAGAAATGTTCTATTTTATCATAATATATCAACCAAAATTATTAATAAGATTAAAAAATGATTTTAACATTGATGAAAAAACTGTAAATGATATCATTGAATAATTATTGATGAAAATAACTTTTTCAATTTGAAAATAGTCTTATTTAAAACACCATTAAAGGAAGATTTATTTTTCATATAAGATTTTAAAATTGTTAATGAATAATCAAAATAATAAAGAGAATTGAGAAAAAAAATTATGTTCATTCCAAAAAAAATATTCTTTTTTAAATAAGAGCATAAAAATAGAATTTTTAAAAGAAAGACCCTTACAAATATCATAACATTGGGTGATCATTAAACATATGAATTGATTTGGTGTATTCATTTTAAATACATATAAAATAAGGGGAAATATATCACATGAAATTTTAATGTAATTTCAATCACATTCATAGTAAAATATGAAAATGGATGTATAAATTTAACCCAGGGAATGGAAATTGGGTTTAGAATAGCCTTACTTCACGCTTCTCTTTAGTGGTTTGTATATTAACCTCTTGTATATTAGTTTAAATAATGTTATTTACTTATTAAGGAACTATATTAATATTTATAACAGTTTATATTATGTTTTTATAACATATTATATCCTTTTCATTAACATCATTTTGTGATTTTAATTGTTTTCAGTGAGTTCATTTCTTGGATTCATGATGAGTTATCTTGAGTATAATTATAGATGTTATTTTAAATTGGAAAAAAATCCATGTAGTGGAATGAAATGGAATTAATTTACATCAAAAACTATAAATATTCATATATATCATTTTCATTTCTTACTTGGGGATGATTTATTTGATAATATGTCTATGAGAAATGGTTTGTTTATTTTTGATGTTCTTAAAAATATCACGAAAATTTACATTTAATTTAATAATATATCTTTATATTAGTTCCATAATATAATATAATTTTTTTAAAAACAATTAAAAGCTTATTTAACAACAAATATAGTTTTAGGACTATTTATGAAGTTGTTAATGCAGAATGAACAAAAACATTATTCACGAAGGTGACTATCTTCCATAACATGAACAATAGTTTGTTTCTTCAAATTAGAGGAGGTAATATAAGGGATGGATATATGATATTACATTATAAATATAAAACACCAATATATAAATGAAAATATAGTTATTTTTCCTTAATTTGTTAATGTTTTGAAGAGAATTGAGAAAAAGAAATAAACATAAGAGAGATGTTTTGAGAAAATTATTGGTTGAATATCAGCTCTTTGGAGGACCCCATGAGTACCTTTTCTTTTTTCATTTTGTGAGAAATGTATTACATGGAAGTGGGGAGAGTGAGAAGGATAGTTTTTTGAATATAGGTGAGTATTTTCATTATTTTTGAGTTTAAAGGGGTTGGTGGGGTTAGTATTTATACTTGAAGAGAGGCGGGTTTATGTGATTAAATAATGATTATTTTATATTTAAAACTAACCACATTTATTTTTCATTAATGTCCACAAATTTTGATGATAAATTTTTTTTAAAGACAGATTAGGGACTATAAACAAATAAACCAACAATTAAATATTGTATATTTTAGTAATTTTATCACTTTATGATTTTAACATTAACCCATTACATTATTTTACCAATAGTCTAGTAAATACTTTTTGACCATTAAAACTTATTACTTGTAAATATGATAATTACATAAGAAATAATTTAAACATTCTAATTAAAAACATGGGATCAATTTTACTAAATTAAATTTATATAATTTTAAAAATTATAATTAAAATTAATCACGGAGATGCAAACGAGAATGCAAGTTTTTATAGTTCAAATGATCCAAATTTTGAAATGATTTTATATCCAATTTCAATGTGAAAATGATAAAAACTAACTAAAATAGATTTAATAATATATAATTGATCTAAATAGTCTTTAAAATTAATCATAAAAATAACTTATCTCTATAATTATATTGTAAATAAAATAATTTTATAATTTAAATTCTTAAATTTACATTATTCATAAGAAAATGAAACATCTCTGAAAAATTTGAAAATTTCACCCAAATAAGATTTTTCATATTATGATTTTAAAAATGGAGATTATGGTTTCAAAAAAAATTACAAGCATCAAAATTTTGTTTAAAACAGCTACACCTCTAAAAGGAAGAAAATTTTCTTTTAGAAAAATATTGTTTTTTCTAAAAATTGGATTAATTCTTATCATAGTTCAATTCATCAGGTTGAATGAATTTTAAATTATTTTATTGAATATATAATATAAACATTGAATTAAAATTATTCATTAATAATGATTATTTTTAACTTTTTACATAAAATACCAATATGGGCATATAAATAGTTTTATATAAAAACACATCATTTCTGTTCAATTGAATTTTATTTTCATTAATATTTAATTGGTAACCAATGAATTAGGTTTATAAACATGATTAAGCTTCAACTACATAATTCATGTAATCACATACATTCAAGCAATTCTAACGGCTATGTGATAACTATCACAACTAAATAACTATATATTAATATTTTGTTTAATCAAGATGTTCCTCATAAGATATCGAACAATGTGTTATTTTAAAATATTTTTGTTTCATGAATCATAATTTGTAAAAGAGATAAAATTAATTTAAAAAATAAATAAATTTTATCATTTGGTATTGTTAAATTCATCCCTCCTTTACCAATTTCATACTCGAAATTTCTAGAATGTCACCTCATAAAAATATTTGGGTAGTTCTGCATCATAATTTATTTAGGTTCCCATGTTTCTTTTTATACCTTTTGATATTTCCAAAGTACATTTACCATCAGAGTCTACTAATTACTCATATATTGTTCCCTAGTTTTCAAAATCTGGATAGGTTCATCATAGTATGATAAATAGTGTCTAGTTATATTTTTTTATAAGTGATAACATGTCTATGATATGGAATGTATTTTCTTAAAAAATAGATATAGAACATTTCATATACTTTATAAAGGTTATGTGTCATTGAAAAATAATAATCCATAACTCCAATTTATTAAATGATTTGAAAAGGTAAAATGTTACTAAGGTTATGTTTTCCTTTCTTATCGAATCTTATAACACCCTTTAATGGTGATACATTCAAGAAAACAAGATCTCGCACTTGAAATTTAAAATCATTCCTATGGTTATCAGTATATATTGTTTTCCAAAATTTATATACTTTGATATGATTTTGAATAATATTTACCTTTTTTTTGATTCTTCAACATGTCATAAGCATAAAATCCTTATTTCACTGACTTCATCACAACGAGTTGGTGTATGAAATATTTTACCACATAAATATTCATACACCACCATTTGAATTCATGAATGGAAGATATAGTTAGATAACATTTTACCAAAGGTAAATACTAATCCAACATATATAGAAAATCTTTTTATAAGGATCTCCAAATGTCCTATATATTTTGTATTTCTATTTTAAATTTCTGTCAATTTGAGTGTGATAAGTAGTGACGAAAAGCATATTTGAATCATGGAACATTTGAATAAATTTCTAGAATGTTGATGTAAATCATGAATATTGATCAGAAGCAACATAAAGAGATGCACCGTGATGTATTATTACTTCATTAATATAGATTCTTACAAGGTGTTATAGTTAAAAATCATCCCTCATTGAGATGAAATGTTCATAATTGCTATGCCCATCAACAATTACCCATATTGCATTTTTCATTCTTGCTATCTTCGGTAAAACTGGGAAAGATTCCATAGTTATGGTATCCTATTTCTAAGTAGGATAGGTAGAGGGTTCATGACACTTATTGGATGTGTTCTCTCATCGTTTACTTATTGACAAAGAAAACATCTTGGATGATAACCATCAATTTGTCACTCCATATTACCCAAAAAAATGTTCTTTCAAATATATATTCATCTTGGTGAAACCAAGGTATATAGATAAATTAATTCTATAGGGATTATCAGATAATTAAATCTTTAACTCGATTATAGAGGGAACACAATTCCTCTTTTAAAATTTATGAATGGAATATTTGTATTTTATATTTTCAGAATTCACATCATTCACAACATTAATTGTATTTCAATTATTCACATCATCTAACTTTGACCTTTTTATTTTTTCAATAAAGATGGTTTGGAATCTATATGAGAAAGTATTGATATTTCCCTATTATTAATTTATCCTATCTACATATATACCTGATCTAAGAACACATGATCCCTTTTAATCCCAATTTTTCCATAAATTGATGATAATTCATGATCATTCCATCTGATACCTTATTTTTCCTCCATGGGCTATAATGTATCGAACATTCATAATCCTTTAGTATCTTGAGCCATCCTCTTAGCCACATTACATGTATTTTCAATGTGAATATATATTTTAATCAAATCTGATGTATATATATCTTATATATTTCACTATAGAGAGAGTGTGTCAATATATTTATAGAGCAATTTACAAATCCTGACTCAAGACCATGAGTTAGATAGTTCTATTCATGATATTCAATTGCCTTGATTCATAGGAAATGAATAAATCATTCAAAATGAGGAAACAACCAAGTCCTTTCCTCAATGCATCACTATAAATAAAAAATCTAGTATTTCCTGATACGAGATTCAATAGTGAAGTATTCACTAATCTCCTCATAAATTCATCAAAAAATATCCACATTACTTTTTTTAAATATGTTAAACCGCCTTCTAAGAAATCTTGGTTGAATGGTAATGTAATCAAGAAACGTTTTGAAGAAATCTCTTATGTTAACCTGCCAACCCAAAAAAACTACATACCTCTGTAATGTTATTTTTATATAGGCCATTCATGAACTTCCATTATCATTACATGATAACATAAAATTCCATATTTGGTGAATTTTTTTTGAAGAAAATAATTTTTTAGGAAATTATTCACACTTTCTAAACATTGCATATAACCCTTTTCTTATAAGAATTACAATAAAGTTACCAAAGTGGTTCTCTTGGTCCTCATAGTTTCTTATATTATTCCAAGATATTATAAACCAATTCATAAGAAAAATATGATGAAATTTATGGAATTATCAGTTTATTATATCAAAAAAAATAGAGGGTGCAGTAGTTAATTCTAGTAGTATTACATTAAACTCATAATGTACATACCTCATTTGAAATTTTTTATTCATAACGTCATATTTATTTACTCCAAATTGACAATATCTTAAACAAAGGACAATCCTTGAAAAATATTGAACTCCAAGTAGTTGGTCAAATAAATCATCAATGTGAGGTAAAGGATACATATTATTTAACAAAATATAATCTATTTCCCTATAATAAATTTATATCCACATAGATATATATATATTCTTAATGAATAGAGAATGGGATCAAAATTATGAAACACCGGGATTTATAAATCATCTCTAAAAAAAATCCACTAGTTGTTTTTATACTCTACAAACTCTATAGTTCCAATTATAAAGGGATATTTCATATAGGACTTTCATCAAGGATTAAATCAATTTAAAACCAAAATTCTAACTCTAGTGGATTTCTAGGTAACTCTGCGTGAAATAAATCAATATATTCATATAAAATAGGAATATACTATTTTTTATGACTTAATTTTTCATCAGTGGGTTCTATCTACTCTACTTCTTTAAGAATCTCATTTGAAAGATCTACTAGAGTTGGATATAGGCATTTCTTAAATTGTGAAGTCTTCCCTCTAAAGTTAATTAGTTACATTTTTCACCACAAATCATAATTTCCAAGTATTTTCAATAAATATTTTCATTATATTTTTAAATACCCTCCATTGAAAGGAATATTAAAAAAAATAAGCATGAAAGAAAATCATAAAACAGAGAAAATTTATGTGTCATAATAGAGACTCCATGAAACATCTTCATTACAATGGGATTTACACTATAGGTTTTGACTGAAAACTACCCTTGTAAAGTGATTGGGAAATGTCAAAATTTTATATCTAATTGATAATATATAAAATAATACAATGATCGAGAATCAAATAAATCATTAGCTGAATTTGAATAAATTAATAACGTACATTCCACATCTTCATTAGGATCTTTGACGTTAGCTGGTCTGACTTTGTCTTCTTATCCTTTCTCTCTTGATTTTTTCATGGGAAATAGTCCATAACACATAAGAATTTTTTTTGTTAGTATACCATTTCATTATACCTGAAACAATACATAATAAATTCTTAATTCCTTCTCTTACAATCTTGGTCTTGGTGGAATTTGTTCCCAGAAATCTAGTAAAATCTCATTCTTAGTATAAAGTTTTCATTATATTTCCTTCTGATTTTGTTATGATATAAAAATAACAATATTATTTTCATATATCTTTCCTTATATCATTTTATGGGGAAATGGATAACAATTTTCTTATCTTACTTCAATTCAAATCTATTTGAATTGTATAATTACTTTTCATTCATGTTGGAACATGACATGATATCCTCACATAGTAGGAATTTTTATGATAGTAAATCAATTATTGGAACCCACATATGAATATCAAATAAATAATAAATTTTAATATTTTGATTATGTAAATAGTATGTTTAATTCCTTGATAACCTTGTATTATTGGATTCATACATAAAATCATTATTATCATACTTTTATCTCATAATCTAGAATTATCTCCCCATATCGGTAGACTGTTCACATGGAAAATAATTTTCCAATAAAAGTTGTTTAAAATCCTCCCATTCCATTTTTTCTATTTCCTCACCCCCTTGGTTTTTTGATTAATTGACCACTATTGATATTCATCCCTTGAGAGATGATAAACATCCATAACAACCTTCTCCCTTTCATTTACTTTCCACACTATGAAATATCTTATCTAAGGAACTTATCCATTACTCATCTATTAATGGATTTTTATTTTCATTGAATAATGGATATTGTTTTTGTAAGACGATGTATAAGAACAATAAACCACACTTTGGATAAGGATGCTCCATATGGGTAAGTTTATTTCTCATAACCTTAGTCAGGTGTCCTAATATAGATATATGTTTTTCAACTCCAGCATCACCTCCAGCTTGAACATCATTATCTTCCTTGTGAGGGAATTTCCTAAATGGAATATGGGCATTGATATAGTTTCCATTCCATACACTAGGTTCCATTTAAATAAAAGGAATATAGTATATTATGTTATATATTTTAATGTATAGTTTCAAAAAAAGGGAAACACTTATCAAAAATTGGATATTTTTGTATAACTAATCTCGAAATAAGATGTTTAGTTTATTTGGTAGTATTTTGAAATTCTATAATTGTGTTATTTCTCTAATATATGTTCCACTAAATTTAGATCCCAATGATTCAACTAAAATTCCTCCGATATCGATTATTAATACCTCGATCCTAGTATCCCAGAGTCAGTGGTTATATTATTACATTAGTACAATATACAATGAATTTCATCCCAAGGGATCAAATAGATTAGTAGTTTGGGAAAACTATATTCATTCTGTAATGATACATTACAAGATTAAATATAATATAAAACATATAAAATTGTTTTCTGATGCCATTATTTTCAAAGATTGTCCATGTATATCAGTCTAAATAATGATATTGTTATCAAAGGGAAAATCAAACAAAATAAAGGGGTGAGATCAAATTCTTAGTAAGAGCTATGTAAAGTGGATGCAATCATAAATAATTAATAAAAATTATTTCAATTTAAATAACAAAAACACATTCCATTTAATCAATAACATGACGATAATATGGCCAAAATAAAATATGATCAAATAATACCACATAAATATTCACATGAGTTAGAAAGCCTAACCATGGACATTATACTATTATAAAATCCTCATTTAAAACAATAAATAATCTAATAATATAGGAATTCCAGATTCCAGACAATTAAAATTCACCATCAAGGATTAAACCAACACACAATACAAAAAAATGTATTCCATGAGTTAATACCTAAACTAGTTTGTCTCATGAGACCAACCAATAAATCAAGGGGATATATTAGGCACAATAAATCAATTAATTAGTCCAATACATTCCATATATAATAGTGGTGAAACACAATCATCATATATATTTTTATTGAATAAATCAAACAATATTTAAATAACATTTATTATGTAATTACCTGAACATTTCTGAATAAAATTACCTTTATTTTAATGTATTAGGTGTATGGAAAACACATGATCTATACTTTTTATTATTGGATTTAAATTACTGTTACATTGATAATATATCCATCGAACTCTGATCACAAGACTAGTATAAATATATGGTTTTAACAAATCCTTTTGACACAGACAGGGGTAGTGATAGCCTCGACCTGTAGGATTGTACCCTATGAAGACCATTTATTAGAGATTCTAATGGAGATAGAATCTATAAGATATTCCATAGACTAATAACAAGCCGATATCCAATAACTTGAGTATGAGGAAAGCAGTCTACGGGAAAACATGGAGCATATCGACATCATGACCCAAACCATGTTCACTGAATGACCACAAGAATTCCCCATCACTGCACTCTGTACTATTAGAGAAAATACTAGTGTGATAATGTGATATATATCAATAACCTAGAATTAATATAATGTTCATTATTTGTGTATATAATAATGAATATACATTCATTTTATTATGGTAACTTAGTAAATGATTTTCAATCGAAAAATAGTATTTTATTTGGTTAATATTAAAATTCAATTAAGAAACCTATTTTGAAGAATTAATAGATTTTTGAATTAAATAATTTTTTAATAAAAGAATATTATTATATTACTTTTATAAAATATAAAAGATCATATCATTTTTATTAAGTCAATTGAAATTTTTGTTATGATTTGAAAATTGTTGTTGTTAAAACCCGTAAAATTCCAATACATGTCAGTTTTTATTTTAAAATTTAAAATTTAAATATTTATAAAATTATTTAGATAAAATAATGATTATTTTTGGAATCATGACATTGAAATTATCTTGTGTTGAATGTTTCATTTTTTTCTGAGATAGTCAAATTTTTGGGTAAAAATTAAATCAAGTATAAATATATAATGTGTTTCATAAAATTATAATATTCCAATAGTGATGTAATAAAATAATATTAAGGTTATATTAATCCAAATAGTTTTTTCCTTTAAAATAATATGATTTTATGTTTATTTGATTTATTTTATAAATCCTTAGTGAATCCTCTAATACATATAAAATATTTAATGATTTTAAAATCATTTACTTGAAATTGTGACTAACCACCACATAAGAAAGGAAAATGTATTACTATATTCGAACCTTAACCTTTTGAAATAATTTATACCACTCCCATTTTCCATAAATTATGGGAAAAACCATGGTATGGTTTGTGGTTTTGAATATTTTAGTGTAAAGGTTCCAAAAACCAAAATAATAAAGAATTCCCCCAATGTTCCTATATGAACCCACCCAATATCCCATTACACTCCACTAAAAACATTTTGAGCTCTACCAAACACTACCCCATAATATTTATAGTCCTCCCAAGTCTCCCGAAGATCCTAGGAAGCCACTTCAATGCCTTTAGGATCACACAATCATGTAAGGGATCTAAAACATCATCTCTTCAATTAATTCAAGAATCTTGATTGAAATTTTCCGTTTTACATTCAGTTGGTTTTATTTTAATTATTTTTTATATTCTCCCTACTATCTATTTCAGGATATTTTAATTACTTATCATTTATCCTCTCTCATCTATACTATTACTTTAGCTGTTACTATGACGATATTCTGTAAGGGATTCGTCTCTTCTCATTTCCATTAAAGAAACACTTTTATATTATGCTTCATAAATTACATTTTTATATATTGAGTTAGGATGTTCCATGATCCCCCTAATATAAATTTTATTTATAAATGATGTTATATTCCTTTAACTCTCATTATTCCCCCTATTTTCAATTATGTGCACCCATTACTCGGCCGCTATGTCAAAAGGGTTTCATTCATTCCTCATTTTTATCCATATTTCATTATATTTTTAAACGCTTTTATTTTTAATTAAAAATGATGGAGTATTCATTTACACCTCCACAATACTTTCCCTATCACTTTTTTATGAATGGATACCTCTTTCTCTCTCATTAATCCCTCACATGTACACCCAAAACTATGGGGAAATTTTATAAGAGTTATTCCATTTCACCTCTTTCTTCATGTTTCTCAATTATATTATTCCTTTTATTTACAAATTCATTATGTCGGGACATGTACTTATATGAACCCCATTACTTTCCAGTTCATGTATATATGATGAGATACCCATTTTTCTCTCATCAACTATTTTTATGAATTTTTATGTCACGTTGTTAGGTTACTGAAATTGAACCGTGATTTTCCATTCCAAAATCATCATGTTGTGAATACCATGCCCATTTATCTATCAAATGTATTCACCTTTATGAAAATATAATTATTTATTATATAAATTCATGTATTTATTCCCCAAATCATTATCTCGCAATAAATGATTATGTTGAATGAATCTATGTTATATGATATATGTGGCACACTTAAGCATGAGATTGAAATGTTTATGAAGGGTGTGCCTTGATAGTGATCTAATGCGTTGTCTAATGTTATGAATCCATATACACCCTCTGCAATGAGGCTTTAATCATAATAAATCATTTGAAATGAGGGTTTACTCATGCTAATCCATGTGCAATGAGCATCGGATCGTGCTAGTATCATTTTGTATGTTACTATCACATTTCCATGTTATGATAATCATGATATATCATGCCTTTATGTTCATGTTTCTATTATTATACATTGATATTCCTATTTCATAAAGTGTATTGTATTCTTCGTGTTATTCCTTTTTAATACCTTACTAGTCTTTATATCTCATCCCTTTCTTAAGTATTTCCTCAGGTTATCCCATGTAGTGTTATGTACGAAGGAATGAGTTATTAATTTCAATGATGTTTTCAGTAAAGATATTGTATTTTGTTTTTTATATCATTATGTAATGTTCCTAATATCCAAATACATTAGACCTCTCGATATTTGGATTTTTATGAAGTTCATTTTTACGTAATTAATCTTGTATATGTGGGAAATAATGAGAAGGGTTGTTAAAGTTGGATATAGAATACAAGTTTAGTTATTTTTTTGGATTGGGATTAAAAAAACTAGTGAATGAATTAGGGATAAGACTATGTATCTGAAAAAACATAGCTAATGTTTTGTGATTGTAGATTAATTGGTTTATTAGGAAGATAAAACCCTTTTTGGAAACCAACAATTAGAGGCAGCTCTGGTATAGATGTATCTCGGTGTAAAACCTGAAAAGACCACTTTGAGCTACACTCGAACAAGATCTAGTGCACAACAATGGGTATTGCTGCATTAGTGGTTTGAAACTCATTAGGAATTTGATTTGGTAAATTCATTAACATATTATGAACCATTATTGATGGATAATGAAAATAAATCCTATATTTTAGGATATTTATCATGGATAACATAATTCGAGGCTTATAAATTCATAAGTGATGGAGATAAATGTAATTATATGATATCCCTTTATGTCATTGGATTCCCCATTATTTTTTACAATATTTAAGATAATTATACATAATATTACTTTTATTCTATCTAATGGATATTAATATGAGGAATCAAGATATCAACCTATGCTAAGGGAAATATGATGAATACCCCAATGAGATTCCCATTCAAATGAGAGCTCGAGTAGGGCATATTATGATTATGCCAAACTAGCTATAAAAAGTCATGATTAATAATTGGTAATTTTTTGAATTCCCATGTATATAACTGAAGAATATGATGAAATCTCATTGAAGTATATATGAAAATTTTTATAATGTAAATAAGGCCAAATTTCCTTTGTGCAACTAGTGATGAATAAGGCACCAAGGGAAATGTCACAAAGGGACTATAAGATATTTTATGAGTGGAAGGGAAGGGAAAAAATATCAAATTTACATGAAATAATTGTTAATGTGATTGTTGGAAACGAAGTTCCATATAATTCATCTTACACAGTACTATGTCCTAAATCTAGAGAAGTCATGCATTACCCAGGACGGTGCTCTATTGTAAAGGAAAAGAAGAATGATAAGAATCAACAATGTCCATGATCAAGGGAGCATGAAATTATTTCTACTAATATTGAAAATAATTATTTAATTACTTGTAAACACTAATTCAAAGTAGTGTATGTAATAATGTATTTCAATTAACATCCTATTAGTATATCTTTTATGTTTTCTATGAACATTGTGTTGAAACTAGAAATGATATTAAATTATTATAGAAAATATCTATAAGTGTGGTATCACGTGTTGATGTTTGTGGGAATGTTCTTATTGAAAATATTTTAATTCTCCCTTTGTTGTAATTTGTGGAAAATGTAGAAACTCATTGCCTATGTCTCAAGGAAATTGAAATTTTTGGAGAAGAACTATCTGACACATGATCTAGAGTTGGATGTAGTGATCTTCGCATTGAAAATTTGGTTACAATACCGCTTTGGGGAAAAGTGTAAAATATATACGGATACCAAAATCCTTAATTATATATATTCATACAGAAAGAGATGAATATTCACCAACCAAGATGTTTTGAGTTGATGAAACACTATGAATACTCAATTCAATACCATTTGGGGATAGAGAATAAAGTGGATGATTATCTAAGTACAAATGATCCATCAACTCAGTCACTGATTATAATTTATAAGGATCCAATATTCTTAGACATGAGGAGTATGGACATGGGAATAATAATGGAAAAAATGTAATCAATCCATTAACAAATGATTCCACAACGGTCTCTTTTGAAGTGGTTAATGGATGCTCAAAGAGATGATGTGGGAATTAAGAAGAAAGTGGAAACAATCAGAAATGGGAAATCATCAAAGTTCAATGATAATGCAGATGGAATTTTGATATTTTTTGCAATACTTTTAATTCATTCAGATTCAGAGTTTTAAAAAATGCTATTAGATTATTCACATAGTTTTAATTTCTCCATTCGCCCAGGAAACCAATATATGTATCAGGATATCCGAGAGAATTATGGGTGGGATAACATAATTAAAGAGATCGTTTATTATACATCAATGTGAATTTTTTATCAATAAGTGAAGGATGAGAGGAAAAATTCTAATGGGATGGTGAAACCATTACACATACCATCATGGTAATGGGAACAAATCACCATGGACTTAGAACTAGACTTCTAAAGACATATAAAAGAAGCATTGCTATCTAGGTTATTATGGATCATCATACTATGACTACACACTTAATTGAAATTCTATAAGATATCTCACTAGATAAAATGAAATGGATATACATCATAGAATTGGTATGGTTTCATTGAGTACCATAATCGATTGTGTCTGATCAAGATCCAAGGTTCACCTATATGTTTTTGAAAAGTCTCTAGCATGCTCTAATCACTACGTTGAACTTCATTATGGATTATCTTCATCAAAATGATTGAAAATCAGAGTGGAATTTCTATAAACTATAGGAAATGTTGAGATCATTCTCAATGGACTTCAAATAGGGATGGTACCAACATCTTCCCTTTACAGAGTTATCTTAAAACAATAGTTTCCACTCAATCATCCAAATGTCCCCCTATGAATACCTTTAGGGAAGAGGTCTGGAACACTAGCATGTTGGGTAAAAGTTGGAGAGATAAAAATTCCTTTTCGAGAAATGCTCAATGAAATTGTAGAGAAGATTAAGACTATCTATCAAAAAAATAATGCTACTCAGAGTAAAAAAATAGATATGCTGACAATCATTGATGAAACATATAGTTTGATGTTGGAGTCTTGGTATTCCTCCGCATAACTACATGGAAAAGATTGAGGAGAATTATATAGAAGGAAAAGAATAGTCAAGGTACATCATTCCTTTTGAGATACTTGATAACATCGAAGCAACGACCAATTGACTTGCACTACCATAAAATCTATATGAAGTACATGATGTAATCTATGTATCACTCATGACGAGGTACATACCTGACCCATCACATGTACTCAATATTGAGTTAGTACCATGGGAGAATGACCTCTCATATGAATAGAACCTAGTGAAGAACTTTTATCGTAGATAAAACGTTATATGAAATAATACAATTCCCCTCATCAAAGTGTTGGGAAGAAACCATATGTTTGAAGAAGTGACATGGGAACCGAAAGAAGAGATGGCTAAGAGATACCCTCATCGATTTCATTGTGGGAAAAGGAATTTTTTAGGTCGAAATTTCATAAGAAGGTATGGTGGAAATTACCTGAACATTTATGAATAAAATCAACATTATTTTATTGCGTAATGCATAAAGAAAACACATTCACTCTTTTTTTATTATAATTATTGGATTTAAATAAATTTTAAGTTAATAAAATATACATTGAACAGTGATCAAAATTCTAGTGTAAATATAAAGTTTTAATAAATCCTTTTGACATAAAAAAGGGTGTGATGTCCATAACTAGTTGGATTGTACACTATAAAGCCCATTTATCAAAAGTTCTTAGGGATATACCATTTATGGGATTTTCCCTAGACCGAGCCCAATTTGAGATCCAATAACATAAGAATGAGATAAATTGTTTATAAGAGAGGTTCAATATCATCAACATGATTTTAAAAACCATGTTCGCCGAAAGACCCCAAGAATGCCCCAACATCATCCTACTTACTCTTAAGATGTATGCTAGAATAATAAAGGGATATTTAGAAAGACCCTATAATTATTATAATGTTCATTATTGTTTGTATAAAATAATGAATATACATTCATTTTATTATTGAAACTTGTTAAATTATTTTAAAAAGAAAAAATAATATTTTTTTAGTTAATATTAAAATTCAATTAGGAAAACAATTTGGATGAATTAATATATTTTTTAATTATATAATATTTTAATAAAAAATTATAATTAAAATATTTTATAAAATATATTTATCGTATAATATTTATTAATCCAATTGTTATTTTTAATATGGTTTGAATAATATTGTGGTCAAAACCTGTCAATTTTCAATATATGTAGGTTTTTATTTTAAAATTTTAAAATAACATATTTAGAAAATTAATTAGATAAAATGAATATTTTTTTTGAAATCAGTGCATTAAAGTTATCCCATGGTGAATTTTTAAATATTTTATGAGACAATCGAATTTTAGGGTAAAAATTAAATATTATATAAATATATATTTTGTTTTATGACATCATAATGACCCAATAGTGATGTAATAAAAAAATTTAAAGGTTGTATACTCCAAATATAAGTATTCCATTAAAATATTATAATTTTATAAATATTTTATTTATTTTATAAATCCTTACTGAATCCTCCAAGATATATAAATGATTTTAACATTTTAGAATCATTTCCATGAATGTGTGACTCACCTAAAAATGAGAAAGGAAAATATTTTAATATCTCCATTACTTGGAATTTTAAAATATGTTATCCCACTCCCCTTTTGTAGAAACTATGGGAAAAAAATCATGGGTTGGTTTGTGGTTTTGAAACATTACTATGAAGGGTCCAAAACCAAAATAATAAAGAATTCCCCCACTTTTCCTATATAAACCCACCCAATATCCAATTACTATTCACTAAATCCATTTTGACGATGATAAACCTCTGGAACATACTCTATGTAGTCATCCCATGGTTCCCCAACCTCTCAATATTCCACTCCCAAGCCTTTGGGATCACTCATCCATGTAACAGATCCTCACCTTCCTCTTTTCCTATGAATTCAAGAACCTTGTTTTAAATTAGCCTCTTTATTTTCAATTGGATGTATTGGAAATTTTTTATATAACTTCCATATAGTCTATTTGATATTATGTTAATGAGATATAATTTATCCTCCCTCATTTAAACCGTTACCTAAGCCTTTATTATGCCAAAACTCTATAAGGTAATTCTCTCTTCTCATTTCCATTCATGCACCTCTTTTATATTTTGATTATTAAATTCCATTTTTATATATTAATTTGTGGTTTTACATGATAAACTACTATAAAGTTTTATTATAAATTATTAGATATTACTTTCACTCTCATTAATCCCCCCTATGATATTTTTAGCACACTCGTTACCATGTTGATATTTCGTAAGGGTTGCATTCCTTTCTCATTTTTATCTAATGATTCATTCTATTATTACCACCTTTTATTTTAAATTAAAAGTTTTTTCGTATTGTTAATTAGATGTAAAATATGACTATTATTATGTTTTTATTATGTTATATCTCTTTCTATCTCATTAATCCATCCTATGTACACTCGTTACCATGATGAAATTTCGTAAGTGTTATTCAATTTCTCCCATTTCTTCAAGTTTCTCTATTATATTACAACATCTATATCCAAATTAAATATGTTTGGAAATGTATTTATATGATACTCTTAAATTAAATTTCATTTATATATGAAGAGATACACCTTTATCTCTCATCAAATATTTTTATGATTTTTTATGTCACGTCGTTAGGCTGCCGAAATTGCACAGTGATTTTCCATGCCAAAATCACCGTGTAGTGAATACCCATCCCATATCTCTATAAATGGTATTCCAATTAATGAAAATATACTTATTGATTATATAATTTAATATATTTATTCCATATTCATTTATCTTGTAATAAATGATGGTGTTTAATTAATCCAATTTATATGATCTATGTGACACAATTAAGCATGAGATTGAAATGTTTATAAAGGGTGTGCCCTGATAGAGCTCTAACGCATTAGGTAATGTTTAGTATCATGAAACTATATGTGAAATGATGGTTTACTCTTGATAATTCATTAACAATGAGATTTTACTCATGATAATCCATATACAATGATCCTTGGCTAATTCTAATATCTTATTGTATGTTCTTTCCACATTTATGTGTTATGATAATCATGTTATGTCATGCCATTATATTCATGTTTCTCTTTTTATCCAATGTTATTTCCATTGCCTAACATGAATTGTATTCTTAATGTTTTTCCTTTTTTACATCTATTCTGGGCTTTATAGCTCACCCCATTCTTATGTATATCCTATGGCTATCGCATGAATTGTTAAGTAAGAAGGAATGATTTGGTCATGTCAAATATGTTTTCACTAAAGATGTTATATTTCATGTTCTAAGTTGTTATGTACTTTTCCTAATTTACAAATACACTATATCTCTCAATCCTTGGAGTTTTCATAAGTTATATTTTATGTAATATATCATGTTTTAGTGTGTTACAAGGATCAAGGTCATTATACATTATATAGGAACATTCATAAACCATCGAGAGTAATATGGCGAATAGTAACAAAATAAATGATCCAAAGTTAAACAAATAATAAAATAATAAAATATGGATGATTTAATAATAATATATTATCTACAATGAATAATAAGATTCAATAATTAATGATGAAAATGATGAAAAGAGATTAAAAAATATTATTGAATAATTATTGAGGAAAATACATTTTTCTCTTTGCAAATCAGTTATATTTAAAATGTTGAGAAAAAGGAATACAATTAATTGCAAAAAAAAATTTATACTTGTAATAAAGGATTAAAAATATTAAATAGAAATTAAATAGGTATGGGATGTTCATTCCATATAAAAAATAACATTATTTTTTAAAAATATACTTTTAAATATGATTTTTAAATGAGTGAAACTTACAAATATCATATCATTGAAGCGATCATTAATAAAATGAATATATTATATTTGTACACATAAAATACATAAAAAATGGAATAAATAAAAATGTAATAAAAAGTTATTTCAAAATAAATATTAGTAAAAAATAATCATTAAGTTGATGTTTAAATAATGGAATTGAAATTGGGATAAAAATCCCCTTACCTCACACTTCCCTTTAGTGGTGTTTACTTTAACCTCTTATATAAATGTTTAATGATTATTATTTTCCAATTACATAACTATATTCAAATTTATAATACCTAATATAGTCTTTTTATAACATCTTATTGACCATTATTTAATAAAATTTATATATTTTTATTATTTTGGATGTGTTCATTTCATGGATTCCTAATCGGTTCAGTTGTGTATAAATATGAATGTTATTATAAAATGGGAATAAAACTATAGTAGTGGAATGAAATTTTATTAATGATCATCTATGATTCTAAATTTTCAAATACACAATTTTGGTTTCTAATATTATTATGATTCATTTAATAAAATTTTAATGATATATGGTTAGTTTATTTTTCCTATTTTTACGAATACGAAAAACTCATTTTTTATTTAATATTATGTATATATATCAGGTATACGGCCTGATGTGAGTTATCATATATCTATAATATTATTTTTCATGAACACTAAAAATTTTATTACATTTGATGAAGTTGTTAATGGAGAAAATCATAAACATTATTCATATATTCGATTAGCCAACAAAAGTTTAATAAGAGTTTTGTTTCATTGGATAAGGGGAGTAATAAAGGAGGTGTATATTATATATTCCATTATAAATATAAAAATAAATTGTATAAATTATTCATTAGTTATAATTCCTTAATAGAAGAAGGATATTGAGGAGAAAGTAGAAAAATGAAATTAAGAGGGGGGTCATAAAAAAATTACATCTTGAATATCACCACACTGGAGGACCCCTTGAGGACAATGGCTTTTGTCTTGCGGTGAGAAAAAAAGTACGTGGTTATGGGGAGTGTGAGTAGTTTATTTTTTTCAATATATTTGGGGATATTTAAAAAAATTAGTCGAAATGGGGTAGTGATGGGTGGTATTTATACTTGAGGATATGTGGGATTAATTGATTAAATGTGAATTATTTTATAATTAAAGACAACCACATTGATGTGGAATTAATTTACATGAATTCGATAATATTTAATTTTTTAAAGGATTTTTATGTTCTATAAACAAATCAACCATCAACTGAATTTTTTATTTTATTGTTATTTTAATACATTAAACATTTTAAAATGATCCACTATACTATTTTACCTATACTGTGGTAAATCGTTTTTCACAATGATATAATTTTTATGACTAAAAATGAAAAATAAAATGCAAAATATATCATAAATCATTCTAAAAAATATAAAATCCATTTTGTAAAATTAAATTCAAATAATTGGAAAAATTATATTTTAAATTAACTCTGCAGAAGTAACGAGAAAGTTGGTATTTAAAGTTCAAAATTTCAAAATTTCCAAAGCTTGAAATTTATTCTATATAATTTAAATGTGACATTTATTACAATAACCTAAATTGTATTTGATGATTTATAATTAATATAATTTTACATTAAAAAAATTTTAATCAATAATTTAACTATGTAAATAAATTTTATGGAAACATAGTTTTCAATGAAAATTAAAAATGTTCTAGTAGTCATAATAAAGAGGAACTTCTCCGAACAAAATAAGAAAATATACTCTAAGATAATTGTAAATTTTTTTTATTAAAAAAAATTATTTTTTGAAATAATTATTATTAATGTTTTAGAAATTATTTTTAAGATAGTTCTCCCCCTAAAATGGGAAAATTTTCCTTTTAGAAAAATATATATTTTTATGTTGAAAATTGGATGTACTATTATCATAAGCCTATTAAAAATATTGGGTGAATTTTTAAAAAATTGGTGTAATATTTAAAATTAAAAATTCATTAAAATCCTACACGGATGGTAATTTATTTAATATATTATTATTAAAAACCATTATGGGGAAAAACAGTTTTTCTATAAAAACACATCCTTTAGGTTCAGTTAGATTTTATATTCAGTTATAAATTATTGGTAACCAATGAATTTATTTTATAAGAATTTGTAACCTATAATTTTATAAGAAAGTGAATCAAATTCATTCACTCTATCCATATTTTATAGGTGATAAATACCGTAATTAAAAAATAATATTTTAATAGCTTGTTTGTGATTAGTGTTTTGTATAATGTAGAATATCAAACAAATGTTTCATTTAAAATCATGGTATAGCCTTCATCTTATGTTTCCAAAGAGAAAAAATCTATTTATTAAATGATTATTCAATAAATCATTTGGGTTTTAAAATAACCATCCATTATTGGAAGTGATGTAAAATGAAAAATATCACTTCTTGGAGGTTGTAGTTTGCATGTAAAAATGAGAAACATTTTCTTTTTTCTTTTAATGGAATGAAATTTGAACACATTATTTTGAAAAAAAATTATATTTTTTATTTATCAAGTCACTCATGTTATTATATAAGGATTTTTATAATATATATTAAATAATTTCAAGAATAAATAAACATGAAATAATTACGTTAAGACTTTCAGTTATTGGTTTGATATATATATTTTGATTGAACTTACGAACTATGGGGCGGAGTTTTGATGGTCAAAATAGAGGACTTAGGTAATTTTATGGGATTATTAGATATGAACATTGGAATATTTTGGAGTGAAAATTATGGTTATATTCACCTTAAGAAAGGTTATATTAAGTCCAATTTTGTATGTGAAAATCAATGGCTTTTCACAAATATTCTGTTTTCAGTTCCATGCTTGTAATTTTATAAATTTGAGCTAAATTGTAGAATTTATATTTAGGTAATTCTATATCATCCTGAATAATAATTTTCATATGAATTTTTTTTGAATTTATAAATCAATTAATAAAATATTATTCCAACAAAATAACTTAATGTCAATTTCTTGTTCATTCACATATTTTGACATTTAAATACAAATATAAATATGGATTTCAATTCTATTCACTTACATAATATCTTATTTATTTTAGGTCCCTTTAAATTTTTTGTGATAAACAAATTATGCCAAATTGAGTCATTATTAAGGTTTATAGATTTATTGTCATGATTTTTCTATTTCATTCAAAAGCCTTGTGTTGGCTTTTTGTAAGAAATTATAATAGAATTTAAAATTATAAATAAATTACCACCATATTATAATTTATTCAAAATATTAATTTGGATATTTAATAATTTGTAAAATATATTTTCCATAATAGTTATCATGTAGAACTTTTAAGTAAGTTAGTGTGCTATTTTTAATAATAATTTTATAATAGAAATGTAATTTCATAATCAATGAAAGTGGAAAAAATGGAACAAGATTAAAATTTTAGAGATGTGATGGTTGTAATAAAATAATAGAATAAATTTTAGAATATTTTTAGAGGTATTTGGTAATTATTTATTAGTTTACCACCCTTATTAAACATTTTAAACTTTATCAAGGAGAAAAACATTTACTATGGTAACTATTAATTCTGAAAAATGGAATGGATATTATTAAATAATTTGAATAAATTTATTCCAAAAAAATAATCTATTTTTACGATTGAATTTTTATATGTTTTTAAAATTAATGTAAATATAATTATAAAAGACCATTTTTTAGAGAAATACTTTTAAACACAAATATGATATTAAAAAAATTGTGTATAATCAATCCCCCTGAAATTTATTATGATGCGAGTAAAATATGGTTATTTATGTTACTTTTAAACCCATTCAAAACCATGATATACATTGAGAAATCATTATCAAAGTAATTCTTATGGTTTTTTTAGAACACAATATTTCTCATTTATTCCGTAATATCATCATTTTTGGAAAGTTACTAAAAATTAATCGGAAGAAATTTTTATATAATATTAAGTAAAAATGAGGTTCATTTACTAAATTTAAAATGATAAAATAAATTAATTAATGTTTTAAATTAAAATAAAAACATAAATATAACTTCTTTTAATGAAAAATTAATGTTTAAAACATTAAGTATTATTTCATCCATTTCATATAAATTACAAATGTTTATTAATTTATTTTGTTGAAAATTTAATATTAATAATTTATTTACATTTAAATTATATTTTAAAAAATAATTACTCATCTAATTTTGGTTTTTATTAAATAACATGTTTTATAACAAGATTTACGTTTAAAGTAATTCAAAAATAAAAATGGGTAGATATCATATGAATTTCAAAAGAAAAGAAATTAACCATGTCATATTACCTTATATATCATGGAATGGTGGTCCTTGGAACGTAAACATATAAAGAATAATCGTTTTCAAGGATACGTAACTTTAAAAATCACCACATTTTTGATATAAAATTAACCATAAAGTATAATAAGTTATGGTCCTAGGTGCATTACCAAAAAAAGATCAAAATTTTTCATTGTTGAAGAACCATAAAAATAACCAGTATGGTAGTTTTCACCTGGTATTAAAATCATTGATTCATCTTATAAAATAATACCCAACCACAAGTGTTTTTATTACCTTAACATAATTTTATAGAAATCCCATTTTATGGGAAATTACTTACTTAACCAAAAATTATATCCCAACACTAACACATCCCATCCTAAGATCCACTTAATGTATTTTGTGATTACCAATATTAAAAATACTTCATGTATTATGAAATTACATTATAAAAAAAAAAAATTCATTATGGGTTATTTTTCGACATTAAAATCATGTGTATCCTTTTATGTTATATTGGATTACCCTAACCTTCGTATTTAACCATTATCCTTCCTGAACAAATCCTTATGTCATTTTTAGTCTTCATGGGACACAACAAATATCATTATAAACTGAAAAGTCATCCTGGATGAATATATAATCCAATATAACCACGATGTATAATTAGTAAAATTTATGATTAGTAATATATATGATACCTTATTGGATGAGTTCAACATTCAGTTTAACCCCAAAGACTTCGTGTAAGACCACATACTCTAGTGTATACCTTATGTTTTCTATGATAACTATAAATTATTGTGTAACCCTCATCTATTTCTAGTTTATATTAATCTTTGAAAATAATTTATGTCTTCTATAGAGAATATAATCACATCTACACACCATTATGACTTCATTTCTATAATTAAATATTAGTGTTACTTTTAGTCTTCAAGGGTGGCCTTAAACACAAATGTTGTCACATAAGATTTCAAATATGGTAAAAATATCAATTTCGCTTTCTGAATTCTCAAATAACCTTAAACAATAGTTTAAAACCTTAATAAATCTTAATATATATTCAAATATATTATTATACATTAATGATTATTAGAGGGTAAAAAACACTAGTTTAACAATTATTTTTTCAAAAGGATCACAAACCCAATAGTAACATCTTGGCCTTCCTAAATATAATGAAACTCTAGTTCAACCCATCACACCTATCTATATATAATAAAACTATTTTATATCATTTTATCATGCATATATTAATGAATATAAATTTTATAGAGCCTTCTTATATGTTTTAAAAATAGAGTGTATCAATCAAACTCTTTTGGGAATAATGGGACACCTCATTATGATATGATTTACATTCATAGAATTTCTATCCAAATATATGAGAGATAAATACAAAACTATAATAGGTATTCCCATAATTTATATTGTATGTGATGTAAAATAAACTAGCATTTTTACTAGGAATGGTTTAATAAACATATAATTAAATATTTATGAGAGTCTGTGAGTATATAAATAATCTTCAATAATGGATGAGTCAACCACCCATCCTCTCATTTTTGTCATAAAATAATTTATGTGTTATAAATTAACTCTAATTTTTTATTCCATTAGAATGTTGGTCCAGGGATAATAAAACATGAGAGTGTAAATAAATGGAATTCAAATTTTAATAATTAATAAATATAACTCTTCAATCATCAATAATATAATACATTAAAAAAATTTCAGATATTTACCGATATTCACTTTGAAGTTGGATGGTTTTATAATTTTTTATTCTTTTCAATTGTCTATGTTCATATATATTCTGACTATCCCCTTAAAAATTATATCTTCTTCAATATAAAATTTGAAGACAAAAAAACAAAGTGGGCACAATTAAATAACATATTTTTCAGGAGTGGAAATATTTAACAAATAAGCTATTATGAACAATATCTAATATTGTATTATATTTATTTTTGGGTAATGAATGGTGGGGAATTAATTATTTGTTTCAGTATTTCAATAAAGCATGGAAGAAACTATTTAATATATATATTTTTTAAAATAAGGATAAAACAATATTACCCTAGATAAAAATATATTTTTGACCTTTTTAGATTTTCAAAACCTGTTGTTTAATTTAATGAATTATAAACCATTTGTATTAAAATAAATATATTATTTTTGATATAACAACTTATTTTTTTAAAAAAAATCTAATCAAATAATAAAAAAAGTTGAAACTACTTATTCTTTTTTATAGACTCATTTATTCTATATTTTTTCCGTTATATCTATTTCCTTGATCTAGAAACTCCTTTCTAAATCACATGAATTAATACTCTATTCAATAATAATAAATCATATAAAAATTTAAAATTCATATACATATTCAAAAGTATTGTCTAAATTTAATTTCATATGAAATATCTTTCAAAATAAATGAATTGATTTCTGTGACAATGATATTGGAAATAGAATTTATAGTGTTCCTCAAACTCTTTAAGGTATTTTTTATAGTTCCATATCAAATAGAAAAAATAAATTTAATTTTGACATATCTATTAGATTTTAATGACCAATGATATAAATTGTAATATCCATTATTCAATTTTTCCCATAATAATTATAATTTTATATAATCAATATAGTTCTATAGGACAAACATCCCATTTACTAATCCTTTATCCTCTCGGCATTGAGAAATTTTTTTAGTGATTTAATGAAAATTTTAATTAATATTGAAACTCTAAAAATAATAATTAAATAATAAATTTCATAACCAGATAACACCCTAATGGATATATTTAGTTGCACCATTAACATACCTAGTCATACTAAGTACATCTGTACATGTTAATGCGAGTAAGATACTGTTATATCTAAGAAATAATTTTGAGACCTTAATTAAATCTCTCAATGATTATAATAATCCTTTATATTCATTTTTTGAATAATCTAAACATTTAATTATTAAAGAGTATTTTTTTCTAACTCATCAAATTTTATTATTCTTATAGTTGTTCTTATGTACTGATAACACAAAAAAAGTTTTCTTTTATTAACATTAAACTTTTATGAGATATATCTCAATATAAATTTTATGAAGATAATGCCATATTATCAACAATATAATATTTTACTAAATGAGAATCAAATTATAAAATCATTCCATATGATTTTTTGTTAAATTATTCACATCTAAAATGATTACACCTTTTAATGTACATTACATCCCTTAGTGGAGAATGATTTGTGACTCACTGAATAATGACTCTATTATATTGTTAATATCAACCCTTTTATATTTAGGTATTTTTTTCATTCCAATCATTTCATATATGACTATAAGACTATTGCGTGGAAAATATATTCCTTAATATATAATAATGATAAAATCCAAAATATTATTTTATTTTCCATCTCAAGGGTTTCCTAGCTATGTATAACTCAACAAACACAAAAACTAAAGCACCTAAATCTCATGGTAAACACATCACATAATCACAATACAAAAGATAATAAATGATCAATCATTTTGGGAATGAAACTACCAACTAATATTAGTAATGTATTGAAATGTATTTTTTTGGAAGAAATGTAATTGTCAGTATTTTTTAGAAGGATATTTAATCTCTACATGCAATCACCAGTTATTCCATTTTTATATGAATTTGTATATATATTTTGTTCATAATCCATAAACCATTTAGGAATTCCACATTTTAAAAACTTATTGGTATATATGTATTTACATAACATAAGAACATGTAATATATGTGGTAAAATATATACAAAACAATTATCTTTTATTATCACGTAACTACATAAATGCATGTTCGATAATTTTAAAAATTATATTAAACAAATTTATAATAAATTATTCATAATTTTTCAAAAAATAAAATTTATATTGATTATTAATAAAGATGAAATTAATAAATACCAAAAAACCATAAAGTTTGACATGGGAAAAACTTTTTATGAATAAATTATTATTAAATTATAAGTAATTTATAATATAGTCATAAATAAATATAAAAAGTTTAATTTTTTCTAATTTGAACATTTTATATAATCGTTTTCATTATTTTAATATAAATTTATCTATACATTATAAATGTGTGGAATTTAGAATAACTTTGGTTATCAAATAACGAACATTACTTAAATTTTGTAACCATTTTCACAAATCACACATTTTCAAAATAATATTTATAACATTAAAATACTAGTTTTTTATTTTTATTCTAATCATATATATATATAATAAATATATAAATCATGTTATTTTTTAATTTTGATTCAATTTTATACAATATCATATAGGCTAAAATTATTTTTGTACAATTTAAAACCACATTTAGATTCAACATCAATTTTATTATGCTCACATTGGTGAAAGTTGTTGAAAATTTTAATATAAACTAAATCGAAATTCAATTATACACAAAATTTAGTGTAGCATGCTGTGGTGTTCCTTGATTAAACCGTTTACCAAGAAGCACAATGTAATATTTCTATAATACAATTTAATTTTAGTCCTATGTTGATAAAAAGGATCACAATCATTTTGGTTTTTATTTTACTTTGGATAAATGGTTTTGGGTATGTCTTCTGAGGCAATGGTTGTTTTGATATTAAATTTTGGAGTTTAAGCCATTTTGTCCATACTATTTTGAGGTTAAATTATCTCTTCTATCCTTGGATCTTCACCATGCATTACTGACTGGAAATAAAATTTAGGAAAATAAATTCAGAATACAAAAAAAATTCAATTCCATTAATTAATTGTATGTCCTCAGAGAAAAGGACATTATTACATAGATATATACTTTCTATTACATAGATTCATAATATTCAATTCCATAGTTTTCATTAAAAACATGACTTATTTTCTTCTAATTGTTTGGGGTCGTATAATGAAAGTAATAATTGAAATGGATTTATAAAATAGCCATTATGTCTTACTCCTTTGATAATAAGAACTCAATTTGGAGTTTTTCTTTGGCTATGATGTCGATCCAAAAAAACTAATTTATTTAATTTCATCATTCATTCAAAAATAAAATCAAATATTGATAGAGTAGATATAAATATACATTTCACACAATAAAAAATTCTCTCACATGAATAATTCAAATGTTATACATCGATGAGTTTATCAGAGAACACCATTTCCCATCTCTTGGGCTGTGAAACATTTCACATCATGAAAAAACTCCTAAGAGGGGAGGTGTACGTCATTACTAGTCGTGCATAAGAGTTCCAATATATTGGGTAACTCTCTTACTATTTTTTTGACCTTAAATGTGGTTTGAATGGATAATAATCACCTACAATAATTGTAAAACCCCAAGGTTTTAAAAATAAAATGAAAATAATGAAACATTGTTTTAAGTAATATTTATAACTAGATATTGAACATAATTTTTCAACTTCAATGTTTCTAATTTCAAAAAATGGTCATCTACAATTGCGATTAGTAAGTTATTTGGAGTCTGATAAAACAAACTTGATTTTTTTGAATAGTAATATACCTAGATGAATAGTAATAGGAATAGTAAAGTTAGCCTAATGAATAATAACTTGTATTATTATTTTATTTTCTTAATGAATAAAGTTAATGACACCATCTTTAGTTTTGCAAGGTGATATAAAATTAGTTATAGTTTTAAAATTGTTATTTTTTGAATAAAGTATGATTTTATTTAAAAATTAAGTTAGTCATATTTATAATATTATTTTCAAAAAATGGAGTTCATTTTTTATTTCTACATGTCTCAAAAAATTTTGGGTTATTTTTTGGGATTATTATTAAATTCTTGAATTTTTTATGAATAGTAATATTCTGTAAAATAACGTATATTCAAATTATCTATTAAATACACTATTTATTAAATCCTAGAAGATTTAAGGAACCTTTTTTTGAACTCACAAGAAATTATCACTACTTTGGGTCACATGAATCTATAATATTCATAGTCATGAGAATAAATATTAAACTAATGAATAAAATAATGTACAACCCCTCATCTCTCCACTAAAATATAACATAAATTCCCCCCTTCATCTCACACCTATAAAGCCTTGAGAATTTTCTATATCTACAAAATACACTCCCCAGTGATCTTCTACGCATCCAAGACATTCTGGTCTCACAAAATGGCCAAAACCAAAGGCCTTAAGGAGGATATCAAGGAGAAGAAATCAAGAGGTATGAATCCTCTTCCTTTATCATGCGTTTTCATTCCAATTCTGTTCTTTACTTATAATCTCTTCCTCTCTCCATATATAAGAGGTATGAAATATCCAAAATCATTTACATTCGGTATGTTATCATGTTCATCTAACTAATTCATCATCATGATTCTTCTCCACTCCCTCTTATTCTATAAATAAAAAAACTACCCGTGATATGCTGATTTACCAAAATCATGGATAATGTGTTTCCAATTACCATTACATCCTTAAGAGATGATAATAAAAAACTTTTAATGGTTAAAAAATAATTTAATATGTTTTTTTAACCTTTTTTATGTTCTGTAATTATCTTCAATGCATTCCATTAAATTATATAACAAAACAAGGTCATGATTATCCAGGAACTGCAAAAAATGATTTGAACAAATATTATTAATGTTATTTATAATGATATATAATCTTATATGATACAAATATGATTTATGGTATCATTATATATTCTATAAAAATATTAATTCCATTTCATTCAAAATTTGTAATTTCATTTCAATACGACATGAAAATGACATATAAACCATCCATGGAAATCATGTGAAGAACACACCCAAAAAAATAGAAGGAAAAAATACTATGAATTAAAGGGAAATACAATGTTATGAATTGATCATATAAGGTGTTATAAAAATGAATTTTTTTATGATATTAATAAGAATATTTTAACAATTATATATGAGTTTTAAATGAGTTTTATTTAAGAAAACCCCGAGGTAACAGAATTCATAACCCAATTTATTTTATTTGGGTTAAACGTCTACTTAATAATTTATGTGGTATTAAAATTGATTATGTGATGATTTTTTTTATTTTAGGTTCAATAATTTGTATTTACATTGTATATTCATATTCCATATACTATATTATGTGTCTCTGCAATTATATATTCTTTGAAAGGGGATTTATTTAAAATCCTCTTTTTAAAATTATGTTTTAAAAAATCCAAATGAAATGATTTTAGGAAATTATTCATGTTGTATGATTATGTTCCGGTTCATGGGAATTTATTATGATTAAGGTTGTATAATATATTTCCCTGCAATGCATTGGGTATGTGTATGTTGGAGGTTGGAAGAATGGTTACTCCAATAGTTAGTGCGATGGTTACACAATAAGGTAGTCATGAGGGTTACATTATAAAGTAGCTGTGAAGGTTACAAATCATAATGTATCCTTGAGAGTTACAATATAATTAATTAATTTCCCAATATAAATTTATGGTTCTATTTATGTTCTATAAATTTTGTGTAAATATCATAGAAATCACATGTTTCACAAAGTAAGTTTATATGGGTCACAAATATGTCTTTTTGAAAATGATTTCATATACTACAATTATTCATGGACTAATATTTTAATTCATTTTTTTATATCCCTCACTAATATTTTCATTCACATACTATGATTTAAATTTATTTTCATAGTTTATAATGATGTATAGGACAAAAAAGTAAGCTATGTGAAATGTAATGAAGATTCATCAAGAAAACTTGTTTTATTTGAAAAGTTTTTTATTTTGGAAGAATTGAATTCTATTTTGGGGTATATGATCTGTATAAATGTTTAATGTTATGTATGTGTTATATCAAAATTCTATAAAACAATAAACTTGAAAAGATCCTCAATGAGAATGGAAATGAGTTCTTGACTAAAATTCAAAACTTTGTCATGTAATAAAGTCGTGTCTGTATAGTTGGTAATCAGAGTATGGTTTAGATAACATTTGGGGTTAGGATGATGTTAATAGAATACCATAAATTATTTTTTGGTTTATTTGAAATGATATCATATTTAAATATTACCATGTTTCTTTTACTAATATATGTTTGATCAGAATGGTTTTCCGCAGTAGAAACAGCGAAGCTGAAGAAGAGACACACCGATAGACAGATATCATTCTAAATTTGTAGCCCGTAGTTATAGGGATTGGAACTAAGAAATTTTTGATAGTAATGGATCAGTTAAAATATGAAATAACCGGTGGTGTAATCCATTCAAGTGTAAAACTAGAGGTACTACAATGTAACATGATGATAGTGGAAATTTTGTTGAGACAACACCCTCATGTAATCAGTGGATCATCTTACACAATAGCGACTGAATGATGGATTATGGCCATTGAAAAGATACATGATGATATGGGAAATCCAGATAATCAGAAGGTAAGACTTTCCATTTTTCATTTTTAGGGTGAATTTCATCAGTGGTTGTAATTTGTCAAAATTATTAGGGATAGATAGGATATTAATGCCTTAGAGTTCGACGAATTTAAAGGTATTTTCCTTGAAAAATATTTTCCTATGATGGTGAAACATAGTATGGAGAAGTAAATACATGATTTGTAGAAAAATGAAGAAGATTCAGTGGACTTTTATGATGAAAATATCACCAAACTTGCAAGGTATGCTCTAAATCATATTATTGATCTTAATAAGAAAAAAGCTACTTTTAATCAAGATTAAAACCATGGTTTCGAATGGAATTGTCCTCCAAAGAATTCAAAAGTTGTAAGAAATATCTATGATGTGATAAGAGTGCAGAGATGTAGTTTTATGATAATCACATGCATTATGAAATTATGGAGAACATGTTTTCTAGATCGAATGTGATGGGAAAGAATCA
Organism: Viscum album; assembly: GCA_963277665.1. Classification (NCBI taxonomy): domain Eukaryota; kingdom Viridiplantae; phylum Streptophyta; class Magnoliopsida; order Santalales; family Viscaceae; genus Viscum; species Viscum album. The sequence goes on along the minus strand of OY728143.1, from coordinate 648,690,725 downwards.
AGAAAATAAATATGATGGTAAGAAAGTCCATTTTTTTGATTTTGAAGATCATGGGAAAAATATCCCTGGGGAATGATTTACCAAAAATGGGAAGTTTTTTTGATGTGGTATGTTTGGAAATATGGCAAGAGATTGTAATGAAAATGATCCTAAGTCTAATCCTGATAAGAAAACTTTTTGGTGTTTTAAATGTGGAAATATGGGTCATTTTTAAAATGCATTCCCAATGAGAGATTTGAATGATACAAAGAAGCCAAAATATAATCAAAAAGGTGTAGTGATATATTTTGCGACTATGCCAGTAGATTTTGGACTATTCAATGAAGTTGTATTGCGTATATTGTTTGTGTACTCATATTTTTTCTAACGTTTTGTTTGATATAGGGTCAAAACATTCCTTTATTTTTGAGTTATTTCCAAGTAAATTGGAAATTAAATCTGAACAAATTTGACTGGAAGTTATTATTGAAAGACCATGTGAAAATATTATAGTAATGGGGAATTATAAGAATCATTATATTATGGTATGTGGAAAGACTTTTCCTACAAACCTTGTTGTTTTCCCATAGTATATTTTTATTTCATTATGTGAATGAATTTACATTATATTTATCTTTCTAAGATTGAATGTAGATCTAAAGAAGTTTTTTTAGAAAGTATTTTAGTTTTTATATAAGAACAAACCCTTGTAGTTGATAACATATCTGGAATATGAAGAACTGTAGAAAGATGGAAATGGCAGTTACCTTTCCCATATTTTTTAAAACAAGTTAAAAGTTCTGATTAAGGATTTGCTGGTGGTAAATGAATCCCGTGATGTTTTTCCCCGGGAGTTACCCAGTGTGATACATGATCAAGAATTATAGTTCACAATTGTCTTAGTTCCTAATTCTAAGACAATTTAAAAACCCCATATATTTAATTAATGAAATGTAAATTATTGAATTGAAAGATCAGTTGTAGGAGTTTCTTGATAAAGGCTTCATACATCCTAGAACTTCACCAAAGGGAGATCCTATTTTTTTATAAATAAATATGGTTCCATGAGACATTGAATTAATTATAGAGCCAATAATAAGATAATTTTTTAAAACAAGTATCCATTTTCACATATTTATGACTCGTTTGACGATATCCTGGGAGAGTATTACTTTTCCATGAATGAATTGATATCTGAATATCATTAGCTGAAGGTGAAGGAGGATAAAATCCGGAAAATAGATTTTCATACTAGATATGGGAATTATGAATTTTTTTATTTTACCATTTTATTTAAATAAAGAACCTTTTGTGATCATGAGTCTTATTAATAAAATCTTTCATGAGTTCTTGGTTAATTTTTTTTGGTTATTAATGACAATCTGGTATTTTCTACGAGTAAAGAGGAGCATGAAAAACATCTAAAGGGTTATTTTCCAAAACTTAAAAGAAAATAAACCATATATAAAATTCATAAAGTTTGATTTTTGGTTGTAATATAATTCTTTTCATGGGCACATTGTAAATAAGAATGGAATAATAATTGATCCGATCAAAACAAATGTGGCTGATGAATGGCGAAGACCTAAAAATGATAGAAATATTTGTAGTTTTATTTGATTAGTAGGTTATTACCAACAGTTTCTAAAAACCATTGCATGGTTATCTGTCCCACTAACTATTTTAATGAGAAAGGGGGTAAAATTTATTTTGATAGATGAATTTGATGTTATATTTCAATAAATAAAGGAGATATTGGTGAATTCTCCAGTTTTGGCATTTCCTTCCCAAAATGGTGAGTTTGTTATGAAAAGTGATGTTTAATTGAATGGAAATCGTTTTTTCTGATGTATAATGATCAAATAATTGATTATTCTTCATGAAAAAAAATCCCCGTGAGTTAAATTATCCCACACATGATATGGAATTCGTAGTTTTGGTTTTTGATTTGAAAATTCAGAGGCACCATTTATACGAAGGTAAATGAAAAATATATACTAAACATAGAAGTATGATGTATATATTCACTCCTATGGAATTAAACATGATCTAGATAAGAATAATTGAACTGATAAAGGACTATAATTTCATTATCATTTACTTCCCGGGAAAAGCAAACAGTTTGATGGATACCTTGAGTCAAAAACATCATGCCTCATTAACCATTTTACGTTTGGAACGTGATCTATTGATTAATGATTTGTTGAAATTCAGTATAGAAGTTATTTTTGAATGGAATAAATCTATTCTGTTTCATGTTTTAGTGCATTCATCATTATCAAACAGAATAAAGAAAGAGTAGAAGGATAACCATGATCCACCTAAAAAGGAGGAATTGGTTAAAATGGGTAAGTTTCCAGTATTAAACATTGATAATTTTTTTATGATTTGTTAAAAGGTTGTCTGTGCCATGTGATTCCTAGTTGAAGAAGGTTTTGTTGTGTAAACCTCATTGTTCTCCATTTTTTTATCCTGGATGTACTAAGATGTACATAATCCATGGGGATTATTATTGGTGGGATGGAATGAAAATAGATATTGTAGATTTTACCATGACATGTTTGACATGTCAATAGGTTAATGCAAATGATAAGTTACAAAAAGGGATTCTTCATCCTTTTCTAGTTCCATAGTGGATATGGGAGAATATATCAATGTACATTTTGGTGAGACTATTAAAGACTTATTGAGGTAACTATTCAATATGGGTTATTGTTGACTTACTCACTAAATATGCACATATTTTCCATATTTGATATACAATGTATTTAGATAATTTTTCATGATATTACCACCAAGATATTTTTAGGTTACATGGGGTTACTCTTTCAATTGTATCTTACTAGGATCCCAGGTTCACTTATAAATTTTTGAAGGGCCTTCATAAATCGTTAGGTGGATAATTAAATTTCAGTACTTATTTTCATTTTCAATCAGATGGACAATCAGAACAAATGATTCAATATAATAGGATATCCATTGATATTTATAAATAGACTAACAGGTATTTTCAGATCACCATCATAATTTATTTGAGTTCTCTTTTGAAAACATTTTTCATTCTAATATACAGATATCCCCTTTCAATACATTCAAGGGGAAGTGCAGGATAACTCCATATTTTTGAGAGGCAGAGGGGAAAATGATGATGATTGGAGTAGAATTAGACGAGGAAGAGGCTGATAATTGAAGATGATCCAGAAAAATATGAGGATATCTTAGAGCAGGAAGAAATGTTATGCATAAAATAGGAGGAATGACTTTTTTCTGAGGTAAGTGATAATGTATTTCCTAGAATCTCACCATGGAAACGTGTTATGTGTTTGGTTATGAAAGGAAAGATAAGTCCATAGTTCATTGAACCTTATTAAATCTTAGAGAATGTTGGAACAGCCGCCTACTAAGTAGATTTGCCTACGACATTATCTAAGGTACACAATGTTATTCATAATTTGATTTTGAGAAAATATGTGCCAAGTTCATCTCACATATTAAGACCAGAAGCAGTTCACCTAGAAGAGAAACATTCTTATGAAGAGAAACGTGTTTTGATTCTTAATCAAAGGGAAATAGTATTATAGAATAATTTAATCTACCATTTAATAGATTTATGGAGAAACCACATGGTTGAAAAAGAAACACTGGAATCTGAAAATGCTTTGAGAAAAATATACCCTCACTAATTTAATAAGAAAATGCAATTGTGAGGATAAAATTTCAAGATGGTGGAGATTTTATAACACCCCAATGTTTTAAAAATAAATTGAAATTCATGAATCATTGTCTTAATTAGATCTTTATAACTAACCTTTAATCAAAATTATGCCACTTATATGTTTTAAATTTCAAAAAATGATCTTTTAAATTGTTATAAGATAGTTATTAGGAGTTTGATAAAACCAATATGGTTTTGGTGTATAGTAACATACCCTTATAAATATTAACATGAATAGTAACATAAACCTAATTTATATTAAATATTATTATTATTTTATTTTCTTAAAGAATTAATATAATTGTATCTTCATTTATTTTTCAATGTGATATCAAATGAGTTATAGTTCTTTTATTATTTATTTTTGAATAAATTATAATTTTATTTAAAACAGAAATTTATCATATTTAGAAATAATTTTTTAAAAATGGAGTTTATTTTTTAATTATACACATTAAAAAATTGTTTGGGTGAATTTTTTATGATTTTTCTAAAATTCTTGAATTTTCCACGAAAAGTGAAAAACTATAAAATACTGTATATTCAAATAATCTTTAAAATACACTATTTTTAAAAACCTGGATGATGTAAAGCCACATTGATAGAAATAACATGAACACATTACTATTTGGGGTCACATGAATCAAGATTGTTCATATTAATGAACAAAAATAATAAACTAATGATTAAAATAATTAAAAACCCTCCTCTCCTCTACTATAAATACCAGCCTCATTCCCATATTCCCCTCACACCTCTTAAGACATCAGAACTATATTATCTTTAAATAATCCCATCCCCAAGGATGTTAACCACGTCTAGGACCTTATTATCTCACCAAAAGGGCAAAAATAAAGGCCTTAATAAGGATCTTAAGGAGAATAGATCAAGAGGTAAGAATCCTCTTCCTTTTTCATATGTTTTCTTTTCAATTTCTTTCTTTTATTATACTCTCTTCTCCTTCCCTTATCTAAGAGGTATATAATTTAATGAATATTTTACATTATATAGGTTATCATGATCACGTAAAATATTAATCATCTTTCATCTTCTCCTCTCCCTCTTATTTTAAAAATAGAAACACCACCCATAATGTGCCGATTTACCAAAATTGTGGATGATGTGTTTCCAATTTCCATTACTTCCTTAAAATATGATTATTAAACCCATTAATGGGTTGTAAAAAAATATAATGTGTATTTTTTAATCTATTTTTTGTTCTAGAATGAAACTATTTTCTTGAAATTAAATTATACAATGAAACGAGTTAATGATTATCGAGGAACCGCTAAAAAAGATCTAAACAAATATCATTAATGTTTTATCTAATAATCAATAATCATATGTGATTACAATATTATTTATGGTATAATTATATATTATGGAAACATATTAATACCATTTCATTCTACGTCAATAATTTCATTTCCATACATTAAGAAAATCAAGTTCAAACCTTCCGTGGAAATCATGTAAAGAACGCACCCATAACAATGGTCTGAAAAAATACTAATAATTAAACATAGAAATGATGTTATTAAATTATCATATAAGGTGTTATTAAATATAAAAATGTTTCTTTATGATATTAATAGGAATCCTTAAACCATTATATAATAGGTTTAATGGATTTTGAAGTAAGACAAGCCCGAGGTAAGGGGATTCTTAACCCAATAACCATTCTTTGGGTTAACATTCTACTTCATTATTTATGGGGTATTAAAATTATTTTTTTGATAAATATTGTTTATATTATTATTAAAAATGTTTATATATAGTTTATATACATATTACACCCACTATATTAAATCTCACTTAAATTACATGACATTTTGAAAGTGTTTTTCTTTCAAAATCCACTTTTAAAATTGTTTTTCAAATAAAATCAAAAGAAATGTTTTCAAAACACTATTTCTATTGCGTGATTATATTATAGTTCTTGGGATGTTTTTTTGATGATGGGTGGGACCTATATTTCCCTCTAATTCATTGGGTATGTGTTTGTTGGAGGCCAGATGAATGGTTACTCCAAGTGTAATTGTGATGGTTAAAATATAAAGTAGTTATGAGAGTTACATTATAAGGTATCCATAAGGGTTAAAATTAATAAGGTACCCTTGAGGGTTACAATATATGTAATTAATTCCACAAGATACATTTATGGTTCTATTTATGTTCTATATGTGTTGTGTAAATCGTAGGTAAATCTCAATTTTTACAAACTATGTTTATATAACTGATAAGTATGTCTTTTTTAAAATGATTTCATTCGTTAAAATTATTCATAGACTAATTTTTGTACACATTTTATCAATCCTTTACTATTATTTTTATTCTCATACCTTTTTTATAATTTATTTTCATAAGTTATAAGTAGGTGTAAGATAAATAAGGAAGCTAAGTTAAATGTTATGAATATTTTATAAAGAAACACAAGTTTTATTTGAGAAGATTTATATTTTGGAAGAAATAAATACAATTTTTCTGGTATGTTCTCTTTGTAAATGTGGAATTTTATATATGTGTTATATCCCAATTCCCTAAAACTATAAACATTAAACAACCCTCAATGTTAATGGAAATGTGTTCTTGACTAAAATTCATGATTTTTAATCCAATAAGTTTGGGTCATTATATTTGGTATAAGACGATGATTTAAATAGCCATTGTGGTTAGGAAGATGTTAATAGAATATAATAAATAATTTTTTCCATTATGGATAATTTTTTATGATATAATAATTAAATATTGTAATGTTTCCTCAACTAAGATTTGTTTTTTCATAATAGATTTCTGTAGAAGAAACAGGGAAGCTGAAGAGAAGAGGCACCGATAAAATAAAAACCTTCCAAATCTGCATCACAGAATAAAAGGAATTGGAATTGAGCAGTTTGTGATTTTAATGGATCGACAAACACATGCAATAAATGGTGGTGTAATCTATGAAATAGAACAAAAAGAGGTACCACAATGGAACATGACAATAATGGATCTTTTAATGAGATAACACACTCCTACATTCAATGGATCTTCTAACACAATAGCAACTGAAGGACGGATTAAGGCCCTTGAAATGAAACTCGGTGTTATGGGTTAATCATATAATTAAAATTTATGCTATTCAATTTATCCTTTTTAAGGTGTGGTTAAAATGTGGTGGTCAATGGTTAAAAATATCAGGATAGAGAAGATATTGATTCCTTAGAATGTGATGAATTTAAAAGTCTTTCCCTTGAAAAATATTTTCTTAAGGTGGTGTGACTTGTAGTGGAGAAAAAATTCCTTGAGTTAAACTAAAAGGAGGGTGATTCAGTGACTGTGTATAAAGAAAACTTTACCCAAATGGCATGGTGTGTTTCAAATCTTATTCTAGATCATGATAGAAAAATCAACCACTTTTAGTCATGATTAAAGCCAAGGTATCAAACAGAATTCATTTACTAAGAATTAAAAAGTTATGAGATACATGTCCTATGTGCTGAGAGTGTAGAGATAAAGTTTTTTGATAACAACATGCACTTTTATAATAAAGAGAATAAGCGGTATATATGAAAAGTGATGGGTAAGAATCAACCAAAGAAATTTTATGGTAAGAAATTATAGTTTCCAGTTTGTGAAAAGTGTAGAAAAAAGGCACGATCGGGAATGTCATACCAAAACTAAGAAATGGTTTTGATGTCGTAAATTTGGACATATATTCCATGAATTTAAGGAAAATGATCTTAAGACAAATCCTGATAATAAAACTCTTAAATGTTTTAAATTTGGAGAGATGAGATATTATGCAAATAGATGCACCAAGAGAGATTCTAATGATGCAAAGAAGCAAGAATATAAGAAAAAAGGTATAGTGAGATCATTTGAGATTACATCAACAGATGTCAGGACATCTAATGAAGTTGTATCAGGTAAATTTTTTATTTACATAGATTTTTCTAAAGTGTTGTTCGATAGAGGGTTCACACATTCCTTTATTTCTGAGGAATTTTCTAGTAAATTGGAAATAGCACATCAAAAAATGAGACCAGTTGATATTGTTAACACACTTGGGGAAATATTACAGAAAAAAAATTTTAAGAATACTTCAATAGGGATTCATGGAAAGACTTTACCTTCAATCATTTTTTTCTATTAGTGGTGTTTGTTTTCATTCTGGGAATGGATTTTCTTTCTCTTTACCATGCTATGATTGACTATAGAGCTAAATAAGTTTTTCAGAAAAGTATCAATTTGTTTACCAGAATGAAACATCATAATTGATAACATATATCGAAGATTATAAAATGGTGAAAGATAGAAATGAATGTTATTTTTCACATAGTTTTCAAAAAAGGGTACGTTTTAGATTAATGATGTTCTAGTGGTAAATGAATACCTTTAGGTTTTTTTCTAATGAGTTACCCACTTACATACCTGATAGAGATGTCTAATTCACAATTGAATTAGTTCCTATTGATAATCCAATTTCAAAAACCCCAATATCAAATAGATCAAATAGATCTTATTGAATTGAAAAATTAGTTGCATGAGTTTCTTGATAAAGGCTTCATTCTTCCTAGAACATCACCATGGGGTTCTCCTGTTTTGTTTATAAAAAAAAGACACATCCATGAGACATTTTGTTGATTATAGATCCATGAATAGCATCACTATTAAATACAAGTTTCCTTTTCTATATATCAAAGACTTTTTTGATCAGCACTAGGGAGCCTAGTACTTTTCCATGATTAAATTGAGATACAGATACCATCATGTGAAGGTGAAAGAGGATGAAAACATGAAAAAAACTTTTCGTACTAGATATGGGCATTATGAATTTGTTTTTATGCCATTGTTTAACTAAAAAACTTGATGTATTCATGGATATTATGAATATAATTTTTCATGAGTTCATAGATAAGATTTTGGTTGTGTATATTGATTAAATTGTGTTATTTTCTAAGATTAAAGAGGAGCATGAAAAAAACATCTTAGGGATGTTATGAATACCTTTATAGAAAATAAATTGTATGGAAAATTCAGGAAGTTTGTTCTTTGGTTGCAATAGATTTAGCTTCTAGGGAACATTTAAAATAAGGATGTAATAATTGTTGATCCTTCGAAGAAAATGTGGTTGATGAATGACCAAAACCTACAAATGTTACTCAGATTTGTTGTTTTATTAGATTAGCAGGTTATTACTAACAATTTTTTAAAAACATTGCACGGTTTTTTGGCCTGCTAACTAAGATAATTTGAAAAAGGGTAAAATTTATTTTGAAAAAATAATGTGATGTTTTTTTTCAGGAACTGAATAACATATTGTTGAATCCTCTAGTTTTGGTCATAAAATCCCAAAATGGTGAGTTTTTCATCTATAGTGATGCTTCAGTTAAGGGACATGGTTGTGTTCTGAGGAGGAATGATTAGGTAATTGATTTTTTTTCTTCAAGACAACTAAACACTCATGAGTTATATTATCCCACACAAGATTTGGAATGTGCAGCAAGAGTTTTTTCTTTGAAAATATGGGGGCATCATTTATAAGATGCCAAATGTCAAATATATACTGACCATAAATGAAAACCATATATATTCACTCAGAAAGAATTAATAATGAGGGAGATAAGATCGCTTGAACTGATAAAGGATTATGATTTCACAATCAATTATCATACAAGAAAAGAAAACAAAGTTGTGGATTCCAAAAGTTGAAAACATCAAGCTTCATTAACCATGTTATGTTTGGATCCAGATACCTTGATTAATGTTTTGAGGAATTTTAGCGTAGAATTTATTTTTATAGGAATTACATTTCTTTTGTTTCATGTTTTGTGTAATTCATCATTATCAGATAGAATTTAGAAAGCACCGACGGAAGGCTATGCAATATAGAAATATATTGAATTGGGTAAAATGTGAAAGTTTTCAGAATTTATCCTTGATAATGATTCGGTATTATGATTTAGTAAAAGGTTACGTGTGTGGTTTGATTCCCAACCGAAGAAATAATTTTTTTAAAGCTCAATATTCTCCATTTTCATTTCACTCCTACAGTACTGAGATATATGGAGGCCTTCGAGAGTATTATTAGTAGGATGTAATGAAAAGATATATTGTAGATTTTACTGTGAATTATATGACATGTAAATAAGATAATGTATACTGGAAATTACCCAAGGTGGTTCTTTAGCCTTTTCTAGTGCCAAAGTGGAAATGGTAGAATATATCCATGTACTCTGTGGTGGGAATACCAATTAATTATAAATGTGACAATGCAATATGGGTTATTATTGATCGACAGACTAAATATGCACATTTTCTCCCTTTATGAGATACAATTTCTTTGGATCAGCTTTATCCGTTAATCCTTAATTAGATTATTAGATTACATGGATTACCTTTTTTAATGGTATTTTACAAGGATCCAATTTTGACTTTTATCTTTTGGATTCTCTTTCAGAAGTCGTTAGACACAAATAAAAATAGTATATAATTTTCATCCTCGATAAGATGGGAAGTCAAAACGAAGGATTCAGACTTTGGAGGATATTTTTCATGATTGTTCAATAGATAATCAAGGAAGCTAGGATCAACATATTTCTTTAGTTGAGTTTTCTTATAATAACAGTTTTCATTCCAGTATATTGATTTTACCTTTGGAAACATTTTATGGAATGTGGTGTAGACCACCAAATTTTTGGGATGATTTCGGGGAATTGAAGTTGATTGGACTATAATTAGTAGAATAAGTGGATGATAAATTTAAGAAGATCCAGCAACTCATGAGTAATGCTCATAGCTGGCTAAAACGTTATGCAGACAATAGACGGAAAGAATTCTATTTTGAGGTAGTTTATCATGTTTTTATCAGAATCTCACCCTAGAAATGTGTTATGCGTTTTGGTAAGAACAGAAATCTAAGTACACAGTTCATTGGACCTTATGAAATCCTAGAGAATTTTGGATAGTCACCAAAAAATTATCTTTCACTCTGAGTTTTTCTCAGTTACACAATGATTTTCACATTTCGATGTTGTGAAAGAATGTGCCAGATTCATCTCATGTCTTGAGACTAGAAGTAGTATAGCTGGAAGAGAACCATTCTTATGCAGAGAAACCTATATATATTCTTGATTATAGTGAACATGTATTTTGGAATAATTTAATTCACCAAGTAATGGTTTTTCTAGAAACCATAGGGTTGAAGAAGCAACATGGGAATATGAAAATGTTTTGAGATAATGGTACCCCCACATGTTTAAAAAGTAAATAAAATTACGAGGATGCAATTTATAGATGGTGGGGATATTTTAGCACCCTAAGGTTTTAAAAATAAAATAAAATCCATAAAACTTTGTTTTATGTAGATATTTATAACTTGCCTTTAAACATAATTTTTCTACTTTTAGGTTTTGGAATTTTGAAAAAAAGTTCATCTATAATTGTGATCAGTAAGTTATTTAGAGTCTGATAAAACTGACATGATTTATGGTGAAATTGTATTATACCTATATGAATAGTAATATGACCCAAATGAATAGTAAATTTTATTATTTTTTTATTTTTTTATGTCATTATGATAATGACATCATTATCAATTTTTCATGGTCATATATAATGAGTTATATTTTTTAAATTTTCATTTTGTAAATAAAATATGATTTTTTCTAAATATTAAATTAACCATTTTTAGAAAATTACTTTCAAAAATTTGATTTTGTTTTTTAATTATACACATCAAAAATTGGTTATAGTGAATTTTTGATTTTTTTCACGAATTGTTTAATTTTAGATGAATAGTGAAATACTGTAAAATACCGTATATTCGAATTATTAGATAAATACACTATTTTTTACATCATATCTGATTTATGGCCACTTGGAATGAATTCACATGCACTTATTGATTATTTTGGTCTCATAAATCAAGACTATTCAAATTCTTGTGAAAAAATATTAAACTAAGGATTAAAAATTGCAAAACCCCTCCTCTCCTCCACTATAAATACCACCCTCATTACCCTCATCTTATGAAACCAATCAATCCTTAATAATTGAAAATTATCTACCAAATCCCATCCCTAATAATTTTCCACACATCCAACACCTTCTTTTCTCACCAACAGTCCAAAACCAAAGGCCTTAAGGAGGATATCAAGGAGAAGATATCCCAAGGTAAGAATCCTCTTTTTTATTCATTTGTTTTCATTCGAATTCGATTATTTTAATATACTCTCTTCCCCTAAACTTATCCCTGAGGTATGAAATCTCTTAGAGTATTTAAATTATTTATTTTATCATGTTCATTTAAAATATTCATCATCATTCTTCTCTTACTCTCCCTCTTATTCTAAAAATAATAACACTACACGTGATGTGCCTATTTACCAAAATCATGGATAATGTGTTTCTAATATTCATTAAATATTTAAAAGTTGATCATTAAAAATTTTAAATGGTTTAAAATTAATTTATTGTATACTTTTTAACCTATTTAATTTTTGGGAGTGATTTTCAATGCATGCACTAAATTATATAATGAAACAAGTTTATGGTTATTGAGGAACCACCAAAATGATATAAACAAATTTCATTAATGATTTACATAATGATCCATCATAATATATGATAAAAAAATGAGTTATATTATCATTATATATTCTAGAAACATATTAATATCTTTTAATTCAAATTATTGAATTTCATTTTCATACGACTAGAAAATCAAATACAAACTGGCCATGGAAGCCAAGTAAAGAACACAATCAAGACAATGGAAGGAACAAAATACTAAACTTTAAAGTGTGAAATGATGTTATGAAATGATCATATAAGGTCTTATAAACATTAATATGTTTTTATGATATTAATAGGACTTTTTTTAACCGTTACATATGAGGTTAAAAAATATAGCAGTAAGAAAAACCCTAGGTAAGGGAATTCTTTACCCAATTTTCATTCTTTGGGTTAACCTTCTAATTCAATATTTATGTGGTATTAAAGCTATTTTTGTGATTATTTTTTTTTAAATATTGTTTAGTTGTGTGTTTATATAGTTTATATACATATTCCATGCACTATAATAAGTCGCACTTCTATTATATGATACTGAGAAGGGGATTTTCTTTTAAAATTCTGTTTTACAAAATTGAAAATTAATGTTTTTAGGAAATTATTAATGTTGTATGATTATGTTATGGTACTTGGGGATTTTTTATGGTGAATTGTGTGACCTATATTTACATCCAATTCATTAGTTATGTGTTATTTTGAGGTGGGGATAGTGGTTTCTCCATGTGTAACTATGATGGTTACACAATAAGGTACCCATGAGGGTTACTTTGTAAGGCAGTCGTGAGGGTTACAAATCATAAGGTTTCTTTTAGGGATACAATATAAGTATTCAATGTCCCAAGATACCTTTATTGGTATATCTATTATATATATGTTTTTTGTAAATCTCAACGAAATATCTTGTTTCACAATGTAAGTTTATATGGGTGAACTCTATGTCTTTCTGAAAATGATCACATATGTTACATGTATTCATGGACTAATGTTTACATTCATTATTTTTTATATACCTTACTATTATTTTAGTTATTATCCCGTATTTTTAAATGGTTTTCATAGTATATAAGGATGTGCATGAAAAAGTAGGAATTCATGTTAAATTTTATGAATATTTGTCAAAGAAAACATGTTTTATATGAAAAGTTATATATTTTGGAATAAATTGATATTGTTTTTATTGTATTTTACCTGTATACATATGGAATGTTATGTATATGTTATATCCCAATTCTACAAAACTGTAAACATGAACAGATCCTCAATTTGAAATTAAATGAGTTATTAACTAAAATGCCTGATTATGTAATGTAATAAGGTTGGGTCCTTATAATAATGTAAAATAATTACATAAAAAACAACATAGATATATCTATTCATGTGAATTTAATAATAAAATGAAACAAATTATTGGTATTCCAGTCTGTAGTTAACTATAAATTTTCATAGGAGTTTCATAATGATCAATATTAATAATCCAATATATTAATACCTCTCGGGGGTATTTACAGGCTACCTAAATTCTAAAATTCTAGGTAATGATATCCCTCCCAGCAAGTTCTTCTAGAACCATTAGTAAAAAGGATTAAGGGAAATGAGGTTATTAGAATAATCCCAGTTTTTGTATTTTTAATTTGAGGTATCATTTATTTTAGATAAAATATTCTTGATGATTATGCCTAATTATATAACCATCATGAGAAGTGAAAACCTCAGCCTATATTAATTAATAATTTAACCAAACACTCAATCTTTTCAACTCATTAAAATGATTATATCTATGAATCCATTGAATATTTATTTTTCATCAATAAATAAGATAATTAAAACTACTCAAATGCTTCATTATATATTGAATAAAAAATAATGATATAATTAATAATGGATGATCAATGAAATCATTTTCTTATCGAATAACTTGAATATTTATGTGCATCACCACAATATTAAAACTTACACTATATAATGGATATTCATTGGTGTATAAAATTAATTATTCCCATGTATCATTCCATAGTAAACCATGTACTACCCCAATAACTGCTATATGAAAACCAACGATATCAGATACTCAATAAATCAAAAATTTCATACCAATTCAATGAAAACCATATAAAAATTCAATAAATGGTATACCTTTATCCTAATAGTGTGGAACAAGAAACATATACAATCCACACAATGTGAAGCCTGAAATTATTTTCCATATTTCAATATATGTATGAGAAATATTATAAAAAACAATTTATAATGAAATATATTTTATGATGAGAATATTGGGGTGAATAATAGATAGATAATGAGGAATATATACATCAATTTTGATTGAGGAAACAAGCATAATCTATCCACAATCCTTTTTCTAAACTATATGTTAACACAACCTAAAAAACAAGAGGGTTAGATAAAAAACTACCACTCTATGAAAGATTGGATCTGATAGAATTTTCTAACATACTGACCAAGGCATACCTAACATTTCACCCAACTCTATCCACCACATTCCCTAAAGGGCACTCCTACTACCCACATGATTGAAACTAGTGATTTCGAATCACTTGAAATAACTTTCTGAATTATTTAACCCTCAGATTAGTGTTAAGTAATAGAATTTGTTTTTCCAAAAGACTTGTACATATTTTTCTTACATTGGATATTCAAACGCAATAATATTAGAATAAAAATGTAAAAAAATCATGTTATATGGTCCACAATAAAATAAACAGATTCAAACCATTTTAAAATAAATCACACATCGTTCATAATTGAATTAATATAGTATGTGATTAACAGAAAGAATAAAAATGACATATAACAATGTGAAGAAAGGTTATCTTGTCCAATACAATGATGAAAAAATTAAGAAACACCAAATGAAATCCAAGTATTTATCCACACAACATCTGGTTTCTCACCACATTTTAGCTAACCTATTATAGTCCCCATGATCGAACCAAAAGTCTTACTAAAACATATAGAATTCAACACATATTTGTGATTTAAACAACCTAGTAGATATTAACTCCCTAAATCAATAAAAAATCATAATAAAAATAATAATTTCTTTCTTAAAATCATAAGAATAGAATTTTTGTTTCAATAATATTAGTATGAAAACTATTATGAAGCATATAACCATTTTAAAAAATATTAATTTCAGTTTTCCAGAATGAAGAAATCACCATGAAAATGTTGTACTCAGCTAATACAATACAAATTTAGAACTCTTATTTTGACATAAACATTAAAAACCATAAAAAACGGTATTTAAATAAAAAAATATTAAAAACTTGTGTTAGAAAAAATACAAGAGAAATGACCCACACACAATGGGTGAAATTTACAAATATAAAAACGCAAAATTAGAATTGTTATAAAATGAATATACAAAATATAAGGGTTCTGAAAAAATATATATAAGGGGATAATATAATAAAGAAGAATATGTATACATGCTTTATAATCCACTAACCAAAAATTGAGTGTTCTATGGGATCTACCCATAGTTCAAATATGTTATATAATTATAATTTACCAAATTTCCTTAAAAACTGTTAGAATATATTGAGTCCAAGCATCAAAAATCAGTCGAACTATCCCAAGCATGAATCATCAAAAATGGGACTCCCACATGCCATAGTTTATAGCTTAAATGAAGAAAGGATATTTATTCATGAACCAAATAGTTATATATATATATATATCCCACCATGTAATCTAATCACTTTGAGAAAAATTAAATTTATAGGTGAGTGAAAAATTAATCATAGATAAACACTTTTGGAGAAAGTAATACCTCTCCCTCAACTCCATCAGTATCTCATAGAACAGTCCAATTACACATCATACATCCATGGTATAAATAAAACATAATACCTTCAATAGGGACTAAAAGGGATCACATAGTGATAAATTACCCAAAACAGAGGAGTAAAACCAGGGGAAATCAAGAGGCTATCATAAGAATTAACCAATAAGAAAGATAAAGGTATGAAGTTTCTTTTACCATAAAATATTACTCTAAATACCATGAACATATTCATTTATTAAAACACTACATAAAACATCCTTTATATGTCCCCTAAATTAACACACATTATTTCCAATACAACGATATTTTTTAAAACATGATTTTTTCTCCTGAAAAAAATACAAAGACATGAGCCTTCCCTTTCCATCAAACACAATCTAAGGATACACTTGGAAATTATCAAAAGTGGTATGAAAAAAATTATTTTTCAATAAACAAGTTATATCCATTAAAGAAATATTTTTATCATTAGAATGTCAACACTGTATTATAAAATGAAAGAAAATTTATTACACGGTTTAAATATGTTTAATCCAAAAAAAAGTTCAATGTCAAAAAATCACTATTGATAACATTTCAAAGATACCCTTATGAATTTCAAAAAAAATTGGAAGACATAAAAAATAAATATCATGAAGGAAAACATGAAAATTTCACACATTATTACAATCTCATATAACATGAAACATTTATATATATTATGTGAATATCATCTATATTCATAAATTAGGAATACATAGAATAATAATTCATCGAAAATATTTTAAATTTAAACAATAACGCCATATCATAGAATCAGCATCTTGAGTGAAGCAGAAACTAAGGAAAAATGTTGAAACATGTAACATCTGGAAACGAGAACCTAAAAAGGATGGAGGTGACATATATTGACCCAAGAAACCCAAATATGAATTATTAAGTCTAATAATAACCCAAAAATGACCAATAAGACCTTTTTAGTTCATAAGTGGAAACAAAACTAAGAGAAAATAAGAGAGAAATTGTAAAAGAGTGGAAAGATAGAAGATTTACCTTAGAAATTAAATATTATCCTTTTAAATGGTGTTACGATTATAGAGGGATCAAGGATGGAGCTCAACTATCGGATCCTAAGAGTATAATGCATTTAATGGGGTACGATTATATTGATTCCTTCTTTAAATAAAAAGGAAAAATTTTTAAAACCAAAAAACATAAGAATATAGGAAGAGATCATATTTTGATATTTGGTTTTCCAAACCATGTTTCAACATGTGATAGTGTCACTACCAAAAAAATAGTCCTAAAAATCCCTTTCAAATATACACATGATGTGATAGTGTCCCTACTCATTGGTGCTTTGTGTTTTTTAAAAGGGAATCTCTAGGGGAGATCTTATTTTCTGGATGATTTGGAATCCATGGTATTTTGAGTTAGGTTATGATACTGGGAAGTATAATAGTGTGAAAGCATTGATTTTGGAGGTGATCAACATAGATGGATGGTATGCACATATGAGATGATTCCCAAGATTATTACTGTACCATTGTTGGTGAATGTTTGTACTGCAATGGTTTTTGGGGTAAATCATTGATATTGGATGGAAGGAAGACATGGGGATTCTATGATTCCATTTTTTTGTGGAGTGATAAATAATGAGACATGTAAATGACCACTCAGAGTTTAATGATGTCAAGATAAAACTGGATGGTTTTATATTTGTAGTTCTCTATATTGGATCACTTAATAAGTTTTTAGTGTCATATTCCTAGGGTGTGGAGAAAAATTACATGGAATCTGAATTTTTGAGTGATGTCATATAGTGAGGATATCAATAAGACTAGTTATGCATCAGTTTTCATGAAATCTATTTCCTGGGATTAACAAGAGTTAATGGGAAGAATCATGGCACACAGTGATGGTAGCGATAAAGATACTTATGGAATTGGTTTACTAGGATCAACATTTATATAGTTAAATTTATGTGAAATGAATACAGTGATATGATCTAAATGATTTCTAGATTCAAGATATTCATCAAGTTTGTATGAACCCTAGATTTGATTAGTATGGGGATTGTGTGTAATTTAATAATATATAACAATTGATATAAATCAGATTTCCCTTGTATAGTCACTCTTAGTAAGGTATGTAGTAGTGATTAATAGGGATTAGATGAAGAAGGATCAAGAATATTGATATGTTCATGATAACAGAAGTAGTTTGTCATTGTGATAAAGGAGAAAAATAAGAGTATATATATGTTCTAGAGTGAGCTATTAATTTTTTAGGGCCTTGGCATTTTTTTGGATAAAGTAATTTCATTATCTTTTATTAAATGAATTTGATAAAAAATAACATTTAAATCAAATTGAATATATATTTTGTATGTATTCCACTTTCTTTTTTCATCATATTGAATAATAACAATAGTCAACAAATTTCACCCCATTTAAGATTGGAAAGGGGTTTAACTAAAGGAAAGGTATAAAATATTACATAAATTTATATTTATTTGACTATATGTAGAATTTTATACCATAACTAAACTTATATTCTAACCTTTTTCCATTTTTGACAACTTTAACATGAATAGTCTGTTATTATATTTTAATATTTTAATTCTTTAGATGTTTTTCACCAACCTCACTAATAAAATAATGTTCTACCCCCATATTCATTCAAAGCATTTTAAAATAATGTCTCATCCAAGACCTACCAAAATAGCATTATAAAATCCATCCCCATGTCATAAAAATTATTTTATTCCAAGAATAATAACTTTTTAATTCAAAATTTGTTATCCATAGGTCATCTCCAAATGAATATGTAAGCTTCTTTATCGATATTTTTTGATTTATTTCTTCAATATCCTCTAAAAAAATATTATATAACCATATCAACATGATTAAATATATATCATTAAAATAATTAAATGTTTAAATGTTAATTCTATTGTCAAATTTTTCATTATTTTCATCTTATGATAATTCATAATGTCATTCAGTCATATCTGTGGACTACCACCTTTACGAAGAGATGTAATTCAAATTTAATTCCAACATTTAATGTATGATAAAAAATATGGTTTTAATGAATATATATGATAATTTTTATATTATTTTTATACTTTATGTTTATATTATTAGTTAACTTTATTTATTTTCATATTTAAGAGAATTAATACATTACTCATGCGTATGTTCAAAGTACCCTCTCTATAAAGTGATGTTTTAAATTATTTATCAACAGAATATATAAAAGGATAAAAAAGTAGTTTATAATGAATAAATATTATTTTTATTTGATTATTAATATTATGTATATGATAAATTTATTTCATGGTGGAAGGTCATGAACCATTGAACCCAAAAAAAACATAAAGAACAAAGTTGTTTTCACCAAGATATGGATTTCAATGAAATTTTTTCATTAAATTGGTTATTTTAAATTATAAATGAATGATATATTTTATGATATTTAGTAATATGGTAATTTTATACGTGTAAATTTTATCAAAATTTACAATATATGATCTTCAGAGTAAATATGAATAAAGTTAGGAAAATAGGTATGGGTTTATGTTGCAATCTCATTTCATTTTGTGATTGTCTATGATAAAGTTCCACTAATGATGAACTATCTGTTTCATATCCTTTATAAGTAATATATTTTCTTTTCCTATGATATATAATATATTATTCATTTTATATTTTCTTTTTTATCTCTTTGGTAAATAAAATTATTGAGAAAAAGTTTTTAATCAAAACCACCATTATTTTTTCATCGATTGACGAACCTTACCGTACATTTCCATTTCTCTAAAATATTTTATAGAACATTATTTAATAATATTAATTTATTACTTACATTAATTTTTAACCAAATTTTATTTTATTAACAATTTTTTTAAGGAATATTAATTTCATTATTTGAATGTGGTGGTTTTGGAATTTTTTCCAAAAGTGTGAGAGGTATTTTTTTTACAATTACCAAATGAATGAAATAACCTTAAAAAAGAAATATTATTTTTATTTAATTTTTTATAATGTTCTATGGTTAATGTAAATGAATTTGTTCCATATTATTCTTTAATATTTTGGGTTTAATGATATTTAAAAGGGATATTTCCCACACTTTTCAATGAAATATTCAATGTTTCTTTTAAATGTGCTTTTAATCTATGAAAATATAATTATAAGGTTCTTAAGAATTTATTGTTATATTAACTGATATAGAATTTATATTATTAATTATCATGGCTTATGATTATGTGATGATGCAATTTTTATAAATCCTATACCATTTACAAAGTTTATGATATGATTAATTGATGACTATTTTATTATATTCTAGATTATATATATATATATATGGTTTCCATTATATGATAGGTGATACTGTAAATATATATCCCTCTAATAAACTGGTTAATGATAGATATGATTAGAATAACAAATAATATATTGAAGAGTAAACCCAATCTAGCAAGTGAATCTTTCAAATATCATAGTATAGGGTGAAATTGTTGACCAAGGAAATGATAGAATGGGCAGTGAAAAAAATCCACTAGGAGCCTATTTCTAAAATTATATTCTCGGTTGTGATACATGAATATTGAAATGTTTTTATATTATAATGATTTTTCTAAAAAATTCATTTATAAAGTTCTCTATATTTTTCATTTTCCTTAATCGACCAAGAATACACAATGATTATTCTTAAATACTATGAATCGTATGTTTTGAGATTATAAATAATTATATAATAACTCATCATTTATTTTCTACGAATTATTAGGTATGAACTTCATTGGTTATGATAATTCTCCCATGAAATTATGTTTATATTATTTTTTCTTATGATCATCAATTATTATCTATATTTTTACCTTACAGAGAATTCGAGCCCACACATTTCTATGGTTCAATTTACCCAAGATATAGATAAATATATTTGATAATAAGTGATTTGAAGAGATAAATTGATATAATGACATTATTGGATGATTTTAGGAAATTACAGTAAATATATTTATTATTTATAGAGCCTCCCAATATAAAAAACCTTGATTCCTCAAGGGTGTGATTTTTTGAAAGATGCAATGAATATTCATTTAATATGAGAAAAAAATATTTATACTATACTTGGGGAACACCATTTTTATTATATTTGGCTTCACACATTTTTTTAATATTATTATATGATTTAATAATACCTAAAATGAGTATAAATTGATATAGAGTAAACCCTAAATATTAATAGGATGATTATAATGTGTCAAAATTTATGAAATCCCAAGAATTACATTCATGAATTCCTAATTTCTTACATTGATTATTATATCATGATTATTACCCTATATTTATTTGTTTTAGTAACTTGATAGAACTAGGAGGAACCATGTTAATAAAGAATATGATGGACATTTCAGTGATTTTTCTCTTTAAAAAATGATAAATATAGGATATGGATTATAAAATATTCTTAATTATATCACACATCCTTCTCAATCCATGAATCATGATTATAATACAAATTTGAAATGGAGGGACCAATTAACCCTTAAAAAATTAATTAGGTAACATTCACATTGATTCAATGGGTCCCATGTTCCACAATTTTTGGAGCAATGCATTCACACATATGAAAGTATATTTTTTATTTTTTAGTACCCAAATAATTAATTTATAGTATTAGTAGTATAATATTTGGAAATTATTGATCGTCAACAATGGAATATTATAAATAATATAATACATTCGGAATAAATTTTCTCAATAAAATTGAATGAGTTTAAATGGATATTTTTCATAATGTACATTCAGTGAACTCTTTTCAAAAAAAATGAAAAGGGGATTACTTGAGATAATAAATAATGATGATGAATATATTTGAACATATTAGGAAAACCATAAATTAATTGAAAGGTATGATTCATGTTTCATATTCAATCATAGAATATAATTTTATTTATTCTTCACTGGCTTAAAAAATCTTACAGAGGGGTTTTCTATAAGGGAATTTTTTAGTTAGGATGAAAACTTTTAATGTGCTCTCATGGTACAAATGGAGAGTGGAGATTTTGACAATTCTAATGGTTCATATATGAATTTAAATATAGTGGTTAAATATAATTATAAAAACAAAACAAATATATTAAATTATATAAATATTATGTTATAAAAAATGCATGGAATGAAGTATTTGGGGAACTATATTGAGGAAAATATAAAATGTATTAATTATAGAAATGAAATCCATCTAGTAAGTGAAAATTTTAAGATATGTTGGTTAGAAACCTAGAGAGGGAACTAGAATCAATTTAATGTTCTCTAATGTTATAAATATATAGTATTAATTCCCACCATTCTTCTTATTTGGATTAGAAGAGAAAGGTGAATTTCTAATTAAATTTGAATAATAAAATCCTTGAAGGAGTGAAAATGGTCAATCATTAGTACATAAGTTTGTAATGAATCATGGTGGATTTTTTCGAAAAGAATATGATAAATATTCTATGTTTGGAAAATAAGGACATCGAGTAGGTTAATATCAAATAATTGTAAATAGTTATATAATGAAATGAAATTGGATGGAGCTCAACTGAATACACCTCCCACACTATGATGTCAAAAATAAAAAATGTAGGGGAATTATGCTAATTGATGTATGAACATGATGGTTATTTGTGATAATTTTTTAACCAACCACATAAATCCTGATGAATTGGGATATTTCATGTGATTACTATCTCCTAAGTGTGTTTTGATTATTATCCAGTGAAGGGTATACTCATAATCTACTCTAGAATTGAAAATGTATTATTTTATTCTGGTTCTACTCAATATTTTTTATTTAAGAAATATATATAATAATCATATCTCTATAAAGGTCATTATCTATTAAATTATCTTTCAAAAACTATATTGGTAAAATGATCTTATGTTATGTATATATCTCATCATTGATTTAATTTTTTTGGGATTGTGATTTATATAAATATTTTCATTCTCCCTTACTTAAATTTTACATGATTTTTTGAATGGATGATATCTCTTTTTATAGATCCAATATATAATATTTGGTAACGGAAGTCATTTTTTATATACTAATTTAGCTATTGATTTTCAATATATGAAAACATGAATATGAACATCCACAAAATCTACATCTATTTTATGGGTATTATTACATATTCAGACGTAGTATATATCATAAATGTTTGTGGATAAACTCAATATAATTTTTTTATGCTAACCAAATATATATATATATATATATATATATTTCCAGAAGTAATTCACAGTAAAATCCCTAATTTTGAAACTAGGTTTTCACTGGAACTTATACATGGTATTATTCTTATTTCAAGGAATCATTTTAGAATGAATCTGATTCTATTGTAGTAATTGAAAATTAAACACATGGAGAGTCTTAATAAGATTTTCAATTGGATAAATTCTTAACGATGGGGTGAACATTTTATTTTTTAAAAATAATGATGATTTAATGTGTCTTTCCATTGATTAGAATGAAAATTAAAAAAATAATATCAAGAACATGAAAAATATACCTTGTATTAATGATTGGTTTGGTGAAATAAAAAATGATCAAAAATTTTCAATGACTATCCCGTGATCTAAATTTCACCATTTTTAGGTCAATAAGCGGGACAAATTCATGATAGTATTCCATTTATAGTATCTTCATAATGAATATATAGTGATGTAATATGGAATAACCAATTCTTATGTTATATCATGTATCTAATGTGTAGTGTTATTCTAAATATTATAGAGAATTTTTTGGTAATACTTATAGAATTTATTACTACATATTCCATGATAATCTAAGATCAATAAGATAAATTAAGGATTTTGTTTAATGTACCTGAGGTAGGAGAATCTATGTGAAATGTTTAACAATTTTGAACATTTTCTATATAATGATTAATTTACGAACCATATAATCATTGTCACAGGTTTATATGTGGATCATTTATATATTGATGTTTTGAGAAATGTACTAGATAAACTATGGTGTGTGAGATCTATAGTTTGATTGGTTTTTAGGGAAAATTATTTTTTAGAAATTTATCCTGGACAAGAAATCCACAAACTATTTTGACATGCAATATTTCCATGATCGATCAATGAAAATTTGGAGGAACTAATGAGATGTTTTGTCTGTTAAATTACACTCACACATTCTTATTGTGGATATGGGTTTCTTATTTATAGTGAATCATAAAATATGGTACTGTGATGATTTCATATGTATAACGAAATTGTAGAATACTTCCCCTCTTTACAATTGATGTTTCATGAGAAAAATTATGAGACTCATGATTTTGAATTGGGATTTGAAATTAGGCCTTTGAATATAAAGATACATTATGAGTTTTTTGATTGGTGAGACATATATATAAAGTGTAAAATAATGAAATATATATTCATATATAAATAAGTGAATATATTTCAAATAATATAGGTGATAATGATTAAATATTATAAATTATCAAAGCATTAAAACACTAGGAATGTCAAACTGGAGGCTAATTCTCTAAGGGAAAAGGACTACACTTCTTTTTATATGGTAAAGATAAAATGAGTTCCAAGATTTATGGATTTAAAGAATATGGATCATGATATTTTTTTAATTCGTGATATATTTTCCATGATAATTATTCATATAGATCCATTACATATGGATTTTACAAATATGTATCAATAAATATTGGTGAATAGAGTGAATTACATTCTTTCATAGACGAATGTTTAACTATCCACCCATTATATGATTAAAGTGGCATGGAATAATTATTTGGACCTATTAAATAATATAATGAATTCTCTTGTGTTCAATCATGATATTAATGGAATGATATGTTTTAGAAATAGATTATGTGTCACATCAATACTAGAATTTAAGAATGATTTTTTGGATAAATCACATGGTCCATCATTATATATTAATCTAGGATGAAAAAGCAAGCATAGTGATCAAAATGATAACATCTAGTGGGACAATATTGATAGAGATATTAAAGTGTATGTGTTCTAAAACATTCAATACTATCATGTTAACGCTAAAAGACAAATGTTTACTGTGTTGTCACAAATATTACCCATAATTGAGAAGAGATAAGAAAAAGGTAGTATGGATTACATCATGGAAGTCCCAAACTAATAAAAAGGGAAAATGTTATATTGGTGTAAATAATCTAAAAGGAAATCAAACCATAAAAATTCTATTAGATATGATTTATATCATGGTAATATCTATAGGTTATATGTTATGGTATTGGTTAGGTTTAATATAGTAACACTCAAAATTTTGCCTCATTGTGTTGAATGGCTAAACATAATGTTCAGGATGAGTAATCATAATTTTTTAAATATGATTTTTTATGTAGAATTTCATATCATGATTAGATAAATGGTCATCTTGAGAGAACCATTAAAACTATAGAAGATTTACTTATATCATTTTCTATGGATATTAAAGGATGTTAGAAAAACATCAACCAATGGTAAAAGTTTCTTACAAAAATATATTTCATTTTATAATTCAGATGGACCCTTATCAAACACACTTTAGAATGAATAGATGGACATGAAATGATGGGAGAAGTTGGGGAACAAAAGCTATTAATATATGATCTAGTTAATGAAATAGTTGAGATTGTTTGAGGAATTAAACAAAACTTAAGGGAACCTTAAAGATAAATGGAATGTTATTATTACAATAATTAGTGAGATCTATAGTTCAATAATAGTGATAATTTTTTCTTACATATATCTCATTTGAGTATGATTTTTTTATATTTGGAAGGAAAAAAAAGATGATCTCTAGGAATATTGATCCCTATGAGATTCCCGATTCTATCAGGGTAGTAGATTATAACTTGGTTCTTCCTCTAAACATCTTCTTTGTCCATGATGTGTTTCATGTGGAACTTTTTGTTATATTATATACATGATAATTCACATGTACGTAACATAGAGGTTATAAAATTGGATCACGATGTTTCATATAATGAAAAACCCATATAAATCGAGGATTATAGGGAAAAAATTCTATGGGAAAAGACAAATCAATAGAGAACATTTTTTTTGGTGAATAAAAACAACATAGAGACTACATTGGATAACAAGGATTATATGATGTGAATGAATCACTAGTTTTTTCTATCGATGTGATATTATTTCAAGGGGTAAATTATTATATGGGTGTAGAATTTAACACCCTGATATTTTAAAATATATTTCATTTTTAATTAGTTCAATATTTTTAATGGTATGTTAATCACACAACCATGAACTTATGTGAATAATTACGAAATTATTTAATTTGAATCACATTATATATAATTTAAATGAAATATAATTGATAAAAAATTATCAAATTATCCTAGGAAATAATATTGAACCTAAATAATTTTTTTGAGATATTTTTTTATGATCATTATTTTAATATGTTATATAATATTTAGAATCTTATATATATTATTAAACATATAATGAAATATTTATTTAAAAATTAGAAAATATTAAATGGGTAATAAAGTGGTTTAAAATGAAAATAAATTTATTTTTATGTAAAAATATTTTTTTTCGGACAAACAATTGTATGAATTCAATGTTATTTTATCTTAATAAATTTGTCTGATCACTATAGATTAATGATTTTCAAAAAATTTACAAAATTTAATAAATAAAATATTATAAGATTTATATATTGGTTTTTAATGGTGATGAAATGGATTATATTCTATATTATTCTCAAAAATTCATTTTTTGGAAAACAAATTTGTTTTAATTTGTGTCGTTATTGAAATATAGATTTCATCAAGATTTAAAAATTGTATTTGATAATATTTTTCATTTTATAAATAAATGATACCAGATATTGAATGAGGAAACATTATTATTTTTTCATAAATAATAATAAATATGATTGAAATATGTCAACTAAATTAATGTAAAAAATTGTTAATATGGGAGGTTAAAATAAAAAAAATTATTTACAATATCAATAAATGATTTTATAAATTGTATTTTTCAAAAATAATGTTAATATAACTTATCATTGACCAATTTTCTATTTGGTTCCACATTCACATGAATATGAATTTTATATATTTAAGGTCTTAAGTATTTAAAATTTTTCCACCCACCTCAATTATAAAATGCGATCCTCGTACCCTAACTGATTAAAAACATTTGCGACATATAGATTAGAATATTTTTTCTCATATATATTACTTCATTCCTCATGTCCTCATGATTATTTTATTCCTTAAAAACAATCCTTTTATAGAAATTGTTTTCATCCAAATGTGGTTTCCTAAAAAAGATGTAACTGTATTTGTCGATCAATTTTGTGCTTCGTTCGCAATTAAATTCATTAAAATTGTATATAAACTTGAAAACATAATTTAATTTGTATATTTAATATATATAATTATATTTATTTAAATTGGAAAACCATTTTCTACTTCCTTTTTAGCCTATGTGAATTGATAATGTTGTGTGTGTGCACATGTGGACTAACACTACCACGAAGCGATGCGACTCATATTTCATCTCTTCCAAACAATTTTGGTCATGTGGATGATTATAAATAATTTATATGATATATATATATATATATGATATTATTATATTTTAGTAAGGTAGATTATTTTTTACATTTATTTCATTCCATTCATTAGAAAATGAAATCATTACTCGTGCATACTTATGAACTATCGTCTCTACAAAGTGATGTTCTCAATTTTTTAGGTTAAATGGTATGAATGTTTATTAAATTATATATAATTAATAAATATAATATTAATAAAATTAATAATATTATGGGTATGTTTAATCCACTATGAGGGATGATGGTTTGGAACCGTCAAACTAAAACATGCATAGAAAGTACACCAATTTTTACCGAAGTGTAAAAATAAATAATAAATTATTAATATATAGGTAATTAGATATTATAAGAAAATTTTATATTGTAAAAATGTTATTAATATGGTTATGGTATACATTTATAATCTATAGAAATATATTATACATGATCTTAAGATAACATATAAAGATATTTTGGACCTGAGTTAAGTGTTTTTGTTACCATGTAATTTCATTTATATGATTTTTTTTCTAGATTTAAATTGAGGGGAATTGTATATTCCTAATACATTAAAACACAAAAAATTTCATTTAATATGTTTATTCATGTAATATTTACATATTTGTATCATTTTACTATTTTTGGTTTAAATAATGATTTATAAAATGTTTTCTATCAAAACTGTAAAATATTTTCTCTTTGGATAAAAAACTATTTAGTCCATGTAAATATTTTTAAATTTTATTAAAAAAGTAATTCTATTTAAAAAAATTATATAATTTAATTTTCACCCATATTTTTATTTTTTTTTATTTTTTTAAAAGAAATAATATATTTGTTTTCCAAACTAGGTATCTTTTTAATTTTCATAAAAAGTGTTAATGGAATATTTTATTTTTCATTTACCAAAAAATATCCCCCTGCATTATAATTTTTAATTTATTTGAATATTTTTCTACATTTTATCATGTTTATTTTCAAATAAAATATTTTTCTCAATATTTTGGAATTTTTACTATTAAATATTCATAATGAAAATGATATTTTCAAATGTATTCAATTAAATGTTAAAAGGATATTTTAATGGAATTTCTATCTATGTAAACAACCATTGTTGTTTATTAATATTAAATGAGGATTTGATATTATGATATAATGAATTTTATATCTTTATTTCTAGTACTATTTTTTATTAAATCATTATAAAACCCATTTATTTTTCATGGTTCATGATATGATAAATTGGATAATTTTTTATGACCCTATTTCTCCCATATGTGTGGTTTTAATTCTATGATGAGTGGGACCAAGATTACATCTCCCTTTAATGAAATCGGTAATTATTAACGTCTCATAAGATAAAAAATAAGTGAAATGGGAATTCAAAGTTGTTCTATAAGGGACTCTATCCACTATGATATTTTTGGGAGTTAAACATGACGATGGAATGGATGGAAAAGATAGTGAAACCAATCCAACAATAGGATCATTCAATTTGATTTTCTTGGTAATGATCCTTATCAAATGAATTTTATTTTTTATATATTGAAAATTCCTAAAAAAAAATTGTCATGATATTTTATTTGTTATTATGATACACTAACATGTATAATGTTTTATTAATAATGAATCTATAACCTTATGGACCTTGTGTTTTGAGATACTAATGATTTTTGAAATGACTCATGATTTAAGGAATTTGAAGGATTAGGTATGGACATCAAAATTTATTTTAAATATTTCATTACATTATGGTTATGTTATACCTAATTATGATCATTTATTTATATCTCTCATGTCCACCCTTACTAAGAATCTAAGTTAAACATTTAATATGATTCAATTTATATATGTTATGATGAATTGTATAATGTAAAAAATTTATAAGAAGGGTAATATGAATGAATACATTTTTTCCAAACATCAACCATCATGAAATAATTTTACAATGAATTTAGACTCTAAAGACACTAAACATTTATAGCTCACAGGTATGTATTTTTGAAGGTTATATTTAATATTCATCTAAAATGATTAAATATTTATGTATTTTATATTTGACCAATGTAATGGTCATGTCGTCACATCCCTTCCCCAACCCTACTAAGACATGGAGGGAGGGGAGTCCTCTTTTTCTCCATTCATCTCCCAATTATACAAATTTTTACCGTTTAATAGACCGTCCATTACTCCCCACCATCCCATCATTGGATATCTACCCTCAACATCCATCATGTGTAGATGGAATACCCTTAATACAGATTTCTTCTCAAGATTACATGTGGTGCTCTATGATGATAGATATTTCAATTTTTTGACTATTTGGAAAGAAAATATCTTCCTTTTATTCCATTTATATATTTTTTTCTCTTGGGTGTTATATGAAATTGATGTATTATGGCTTCTATACTCAATAAATTTTCTGATCAGATCCTCATTAACAGATTGCCCTATAATTTCTTGGGTGAGTGCTCCATGAGTTATATCCAGTTATCTATTTTCCATCTCTAGGTGGAAATATTAATTTAATTTGATGCATGATACACCTATAATGGTGATATGGATCTCCCATCATGGTCTTCCCCTACCATTTCAGAATCAACTTGCCCTTTTTTGATAGATTACATGGTGGGACAATACCTCTACTCTGATCATAGCACTAGAGTTGTTTACAATGAAATAGCTCTGAGGATTTGTATATAATGGGGTATCTATAAGAATATGATGGTTTTTATTAGCATCAAGATCCAAGGTGAGCTACGCTAGAATTACAAGGACTTCCATGAATCCTGGGTTTCATTTTTCCATTTATGTAGATGTCTTGTTTTTGAAACATTATGTTTCTGGAAATTAATTCTTATAAATTCATGAGAGGTCCTCTCACATGAAACGATTAGATATAGTCATCACTATCAAGACATGGGGATATTTGGTTTGAATATCCGAATGCTCGTTCATTATGAAATAACCTCATGGAGGAACTGCAAGTTACTAGTGAGATGGATCATTCTACAATCATCTGGAAAGAGGAATGAATCATGGTTCATTCATAGAAGATTAAAAACATATTTTTTCCTTTTAAATGGTATTTTAGTGATAGTAAATTTTTAAGATATGGTCAATCTAATCTCGGGGTACTGAGGGGGAACTTGAGGTCACAAAAAGTGAAAAAATATGTCACTCCTCTCATGATTATAATGTGAGGGATGTCTATAAATATCCTTAAGAGGATAAAATTAAGGAGGCTTCTGAGGGATTTCCATCCAACTTCAAAAATCACGAGGTTAAAATGAATTCTTCATCAGTATAATAGTGGTTTGGAAGAGCTAGTAAACTTTTCAATCATTTTGATGGGCTAGAAACAGAGTGGTAGACTCATGAAATAAATGAGTATGCATAGGTGGTGAATCCCAATGAGGATCATAGAACCTATGGGACAGAGACCGATGATGAAAGTGTTATTTTTTACTCAGGAGGCATTATATTGGATAAATATAGTACAATAATCAACTATCTTATAATAAATTAAGGGTAAAAAGGAAACAATGTTACTGGGGAATGTATCTTGACCAAAGGGAAAATAACTAATGGGAGGAAGGATTATTCCTATTTTCTCAACCCAATAGAGACATGGTTTTCTAATAAGATAAAAAACAAGGTCTGTGGCATTGAGTTATAAAACAATGGAATGAAACAAGACCTAATCATGCACTACATGGAAGTGATTTCTGAGTAATCCATGCTGGTTATGGCCACTCAAGAAGATGTAGAAATCATAGTAGAGATATTACTAATAGTGGAAACTGTTTATGAGCATATCATGTGGTTCAATATGAATGGACATGTTTTTATTAGAGGATTGAATGAAAGGAAAAATATTTTTGATAAGTCTATTAAATCATGGGTTAGGTCGGTGCACCGCTTCGAAGATCTTATCTTGTATGATCTAGAAAAAACGACATGTACCCTTAAGTGGTATTTATAAAGGGATAATTATTATAAGAGTCTTAAACTCTAATTTATTGATTATTTCATCCCTTAATGTGTTTTATGAATTAGGGATCTGGTGTATAGGGGTTTGGGATGAATTGGGAGTGGAATGATGGAGTAGATTGTGAGTGTCATTTTTTGAGGGTTCTCAATTAGCCCCAAAAGTGATATTTCCTTAAAAAATTACATTGGAGGGATGTGAATAATTTCACTGAATGTTGTAAAAATATATTTTAATTTTATATCTATTTTTAATTACGTTTTTTTTAATTTTATAACTTTATTGGGATGAATAATTGTACACCATCATGATTTTTTATCAAAACATCTCCTGAAAACACTCTTAAATTATTTATATATCTATTCACCTTTGCTCCCTAATATATGATATATTCATTGTTTTTTATATCCTTATATATCCAAAATTTTGTCTATCCTTTTTCTTATATGTATTTTATAGGTTTTCTTCTTTGATAAAGACCTTATAACATCATCATATAACTCATTTGTTCAAATTAGTTTATTTCATGTTTATTATGGACATAATAATCCTTTCTATAATGTATATATGATTATAAGAATTTTATTATGTTTTGGATTTGATATAAATTATATATCCCTCTAATGATTTGGGTAATGATATAAGTCTTATGAGACAATATTTGTTATGCATGAATACAATGCTATTATTTCTCAAAATCAATGCACTGATCTCAAAATAGATATGTTAGTCATTAACATGATACTATCATTGATAACATTATATATATAATCATTTTTTGGAAAATATATGGTTTTTTACTATTTTAAATTAATCATACTTTGAGTCCCCTTTTATGGATTCGGTCATGATTATATTGGTGATCCTATTTTTATGATATGATGACGATAAATATATTACAATTTTACTTTTTTATTCATGTCTTATGATGCTTCCCCATTTTGCAAAAAATTTCTAGTGTATTACCACAACCTTTAATTGTTTTATTTCTTAATTTGATTGCATTAATTTATAGTATTTTTAGATATATTTTCCTGATTATTCTGAATGATTTAAATATTGTTGTAGATTTTATATTCCATCATGATATATTAAAATAATTTTACTGAGATAGTAAATAATTCAATCCAAGAATATGATATTGAAATGTTATTCATCATAAAAATGATATAGTAATACTATTTTAATTTAATGGGTTTCTATATTTTAAATACCTCCTAGAATATAGAATTTAACAAATCATTCTTATATTTTACTACATCGAAATATAAATTTAGTCACTATTACTAAATTAATTATAATGATTAAATTACCTACATGATTTAGATGTGAAAGACACCAACTTATAAGAAACAAAACATATTTTCAATATGTGTTCAAAAATTAAAATTACCCACATATGAAGAGGAAAAAAATTCTATAGAGACATTTCTCGTAATGGGTATAATGTATGATTTAATTGAAATTTTAATTCCCCAGAAACAATATTCTATGGGGTAACCATATTAATTATGTGATGAAATTAAATTACAGATTCCATACCATTCATTTGAATTTTTTTTGAAAGGTAATTATGAAGGTACTAAATTATAAAAAATAATTATTCAATATTTATTTATAAATTTTAAAAATTCACAAATAATTCCCCTAAATATTTGAAGATTCTTAATATTTAGAATATCAACATGGATGGAAATATATTTAATAGAATAATTTAAAATAATGGGAGGGAAATTCTAAAATTGGTACATAGATCTAGGAATTAACCTTTAAGTAAAAAAATCTTCCATAAGTTTGCAATTTTAAATACATAATAGTTGGTCTCAACAAAAAATTAATATATGATAATATATGTCAATAAAAATATAAATATTCATCTTTTAAATCATTAAAACTCTTATACAATGATCTTTTATGATAGGTTCATTCTAATTTTCCTGTCCAAGTAAGATTAATTACTTTTGATGTATCTTTCCAAAAATTAGATGTAATAGTTCTTGGTATCCTTGATTTTCAATATAGATTAAATCCTTACAAAAGCACAGTAGTATGATGTGGAAATTTTATGATATTTGTGGCATGACCTCCAGATGATACGTGTAATTATCAATCATTAAATTAGAAATGGATTATATTGATAGTTCGGTTCATTTTAATATATATATTTTTCATGTATATTAGTGTGGGTCCATAAATACATGAATCAAACATAGATTAATTTAAATGAATATATATGAGAAAAAATAGAAATCCATTTTTTAAATGATATTTTATGGTTTAATAGTTTATGAATAATTATTAAAGAAAAAAAATGAATTTGATTCAAAATATTTTATCCATGTTGGAGAAAATGGAATATATTATAATGTTGAGTTACAAATTAGATGACTTCATACTATAATAAAATTATACGTGAGAAAATATTACGATTTAAGATTCTCGATCAGAAGGTACAAACCTAAAAAAATACTCCACATTCAAACATTATCATGTTTTATTGATTTTTGTAAAAATATACTCTATTTTTACTTATGAGTTTTTGGTATGAGTAAGTTTGGGAAATAAATTATAGAATGATGATATGGATAAGAGATTTTATTAGATGAAAAGGGAATATTTCATCAGAGGTGTTGACAATGTATTCTATTATATACATCATTATTTTATAAATATAATACTTAATCATGATATATCAAGTAATAAAATTCTTCTTGATATTATGTATGAGTTGTAAATATCTCATTATGGGATATAAGATCATCCAATTGTGGACACATCCATACCTAATTTTATGATTTTTCCATTATCGTATTGATATTTAGTTAATCTCATTAATATTAATTGATGTATGATATTTCATAAAATATAAATATTCCATTATATATATTTCTATTATATACGATGGTTCTATGTCACTACTCATTTCCTATAATGTATTAATTATTATTTTTTATTCATCTGGTTTATAGTGAGTAATTGAGTTTGGATGAATTTTTTCACAAAATCATGTAAAATATTATCATTTTTAACTTATTGATAATTTAATTTTTCTTTTAGTCCTTGTTCAAAATTCCCATAAATAAATTTTTATGCTAATGTTCTAAATATTCAAATAATAATATTATTAAAAATGTTTTGTTATGTAAAATAACAATTTAAGTTTCATTTTAATAATTCATTTATATAACGAAAACCAAATTAGAAGTATGACTTGTAATATTTTTTGTAATTTCCTCAATAAAAGTACTTATATGGTGTAATCTATGTAATATCCTTTATTAATTATATTTAATGACTTGTCATCATAAAAATTATCAGTGACATAATTTTTCCATTAATAACTCTTTACAGATCTGGCAGATAAACATGTATTTTTTACTATGAATCTTTAATCCATCAAAATTTTATATATCATACTGTTAGAAAGATAACATTTATAAACTAATATAATTTTTTGAATTAATTTTAAAAATGTATCATAATTTTAATATGTTCACTATCATGTATCTGAAAGAAATTAATTCTCAGATATAACCCTCAATGATAGTTTTACATAAAACATTTTAATAAATTTATGTGAACATCAGGGTTAGTGAAATTGAACATTATAATTATACTAATAAAATGACAAATTTATTAATTGGTTTTCAATAAACTATATGTAACTTCAATTATTTTAAAAAAATGAAAAAAAATTTAATGTGGATTACACACATATGATAAATGATACCCCATCCAATATTTATTACTCTATGAATGATCAATTTTTTATCATGTATATTTTTTATTTTGAAGATGTTATTTTATCATCTGTGATGTTCTTCACAACAACTTAATAGAAACTAATTTTAAAAAACTAGTTATACTTTTTTACTATCAGTAGTCATCTAGAATTTATATCCAAATGAATCATATAATTAATAATAATAAATGATTTAATAAATTATTATAAACATGATGAAATATAAAATCAAAATATTATCATTTGATGTAATGGTAATAAATTATGGTTTTCTTGGAATTTTTTCAGGTGTTAGACCCCATGATTATGTTGTAATTTTTTTTAAAAAATTCAATATTTTCATTGAATGTGGTACTTACATGGGAGGAAATATTCATGAAGATCTGTTGGTCTATACAGGTTATGTGTGCAGACATAGACCCATGGTCGGGCTATAATTATTTTCAGAATGGGTGTATATAAAAATGGATAAGCCAAATATGGTGCTTTAAGAAACCATAGTATTCATTGGATATGGGAAACCATGTAGGCTATGGAAAACAGAGATGAAATGAATGAGGGTTTTCATATACATGATAAAAAACAAGTGGAAGTTTTTAAATAACTTATCTTTCAAGGATTATATTATGCATTACATGCCACAATATTTATTTTCCTAGGAATTTTGTTATCATAAACTATTGAAAATTTTAATTTTTCTTCAGAATATTTCCATGTTACCTCAATTAATTTCCTTCAACTCCAATTAGGTTTTCTCTCTATATTCTAAACAAATATTGACTTAAAGTTATATTATAAAATAAAATTGAAAATTATTATGATGCAATGTACATGAGATAATATCATTGAAATTTTAATTCCCCAACATTATAAATTTTTTAGATAAAAATAAAATGTTCCTATCATATACATAACTAAAATATATTTAATGTACTATTCCATTTTTTACAATCAAAATAAACTATAAACCATCCGTTATCAAGGGTTCTTCTATTTTTTCAATTTTTTCTATTAACAATCATTTATGAAAAACTAATTATTTTTTCATGTCAATAAATTGACTCATATCATCCCATATTATGTAGTGTAATAAAATTAATGATAATGAATATTGTTTAGGAAAAAATAAAAAAGAAGATAAAACAAAAAAATAAATAAATTGTTATGATGAATTAAGGAATAAAAAATTATATCAAAGAAATATATATAATATCACCAATTTAAGGAATTTTAAAAAATTTAAAGACCAATGAAACATAATGAATTTAAATTTTTGATTAAGAATGAAATAATTTATCATCTTGGACCCATTTATAAAATAAAAAATTATACAAAAAGTTTGATAAGAACATGACATCATCCTAAAAGTATAATGAACCTAATAAAATTTCCAAATTGTCACTCCCTTGCATGGATGAAACTTTCTCACATGACATCCCCTGATACGACACTCTCTCACATGGTTGAAATAGGTTGGTTAAAGGACCTCATGTGTTTCTACCCATATGTTAAAGTCTATCGACTAGAAGTGGGGGTGTGAAAAGTATAATATGGAGACTATAATCCCTATTTATAGAGTTACAACACATCAAAAATAAATAATATAATAATAAAATTTATTGTGTAGAAGTAACATAAATAATACAAAAAATAGACCACCAATAATAAGAATGAAATGAAAATAAAATAAACAAAAAGAGAATAATTCTATGTCATAATGGAATAAAGGAAAATTTCATAAAAATTTTACAAAATTCAAAGACAAGAAGACTTAAAAAAAATGTCTCAAATTTCCTTGGTTTCAAGCCTCAAGTCAGTCTAGGCTTCAAACACTTTCCCATATTGAAAATAATGATCAAAAAAAATATCCCATTACATTTTCTAATCCTACATCCATGTAATATAATCTGGTACTGAAGAGTTATTCAAATAGTTTATGAGAATAACTCAGTAGGTCCAGACCACATGTTCTAACCATAACATATCTGATAAAAAGATTAAGCAATAATGAAATTAACAGGTGTATTTATTGTTTGAACCATTATGTTATTACAACATCAACCTTCTTCACAACTGTGTAAGAATATATCTGTGTAAGTCTCCAGACCATGCTGACCATAACTATATAACCATTGTAAAATATAATCTTCTCCGTCACCATGCTAAAATATCTATGATAATTTTTTATAACCATGTCAATGATACCCACAAATCTCTAGTCTAAATCACCCAAATCTATCTAAATCCTGCTATAATATAATTTTAGGAAGAAATCAGGGTCGAGCATAGTATAAAAGCAATAGAAAACATCTCAGGGACAAATCTAGTATAAAATTAGTACAAAAATTAGAAGGCCCAAGGCCATTATATATGCATTACAACAAATATGAGGTCAAATCCAAGTATATAATAATTACATCATGTATCAGGGTCACACCATGTATATATGCATTAAAGCATGTATAATTTCCAATATCATGCTATAAAATCATTACAAAAAAATAAATTGGAATAGATGCAATGATATCATAATATCAAATCATAAGACCGAACAATTAGTTATTAAAATTACCATTTATCTATCAATTACAATTATTATTTATAATTTGTTCATAAACCAAAAACATGCAGGTCATTTCAATAAACAAGTCAAGCCCAGGTGAATCTCTATTAAGAAATCACCCAAATACCATGTAATGATAAACACACATTAAGACATTAAATAATTTATTTATATTCACGGGTTAAATCACCTGACCAGTTTCCAAAAGTCAGGTCAAAAAATAATTGAATACAAAGGTCTTGGAAATATTAATTCAATTTATCCTTCAATTACTTTAGGTGCATGTTATCTTAGCCTATTTGAAATATCACAAATACATTAAAATTTAATAGGCAATTTGTTAAGGTTTAGATCACCTATCATTAAACGATGACAAAAAAATTCTTTGAGTAGGATTTCCCAAAAACAATGAAGGCACAAACGATATCATGAAGGATCATAGATCCTAACCGAACAAGATCAAAACCAATGTTGACCATGGTCAAGATATTTCATAGAAAAGTTCAGATATCAAATGGAGAGAAGGTGAAAATAAAAAATAATGACTGGACATGTATTCATCATACAAACAGGGAATCTAGACCGGAATATGGTGCTCCAAAATTGCATGGGATACACCCTAGGGTCGAGAGAAGAAGTCTACACATTAGGTGAATTAAAAATTAGCTACCTGACAACAATTAAAATTGTGACTTGAGAAATTACATGGCATGTAATTCAATTAAACTTTTTTTGTTCCTTGTTATAGGGATACACCAAGAAACCAATATCCTTTAGTCAGTATTTATCCCGATATACAATTATAAAACATGTAATTTATTTGCATGATGTGTATTCTTTTTATTGAGTGAATTATTTAATGACAAGTAACCAAACACAAAATGTTTCAATAGATATATACATGTTTTTAATACATTTACACGACATATAAATGTTATGCAGACCATTCTCTATCCATTTAATTCCATAAGGTTCGAAAAACACATCCAAAGCCCTCCTAATCATTGAAAACTATCCTAACTCATTTTAACGCGTTTATTTGTAGACTATTTCAATTCAAACAACCATAAATCAATGAACATTAATCCATTTTTGCACTATAAATTATCTCTGTCTCGAAAAAAACTCAGACAACATGGCTCAAATGAAAAAAATTGGGACGTAACTAGAATAAGAATGGATCTTACAACATACTTTCCATATAATTGTGCATACCTGAGATCCTCCAATAGTCACTATGAGTTCCATGTGAACAATTTAGGACATTGTTCTCACATATCAGACTCACTATCTAAGGTATCCTCCTATACACACCCATAATTCCACTACACTCGAACTAAACAAATCTCCCTCACTTTGAGATACATATCATTAGGGTCCATAATCCCTATCAGATGGTCCTCAATGGAAACATAAGAACTAATCTTGACATCTACAATTTCATTGACCTGAAAAAGGTATGGAAAATATCATTGAAGTTGATACACATTAAATAGATCATTAATTTAACTATTGAACTATTGATAGGAAAATAAGAATGCCACTAGACTGACCATATCCACCATCTCTATAATGACCTGGATTTTCCCAGCCTTTAATTTGTGAAAAATTAGTGTTTAGGGTGTTATTGGATGAAATAGTAGCTCACGTCATGAGTTTTCAAAATTTTTAGTTTTTCCTTTGGTAACTCAAAGCGACGGTGTCGGCATGTCTGTGAATTTGTGAGTTAAAGGCATCAGCAATGGTGAGTTAGGATCATCGGTGTTGTTGAGTTGAGGTCGTCAGTGCCTACGTGTTAGGGAATCGGTAATTCATGGAATCAGTAGGTCAAGGATTGGGTAGGTCGTTGCATTGGTAGCTCTGTGCTAGAGCCCCTCTTACTCAGAGGATCATCAGTTTTATGTTCTTCTGAAAGGGATTTCTTCTACATATCATAAATTTTTCATCAGGAAGGGTGGGTGTAATAATGATTTTGGATACATAAGGATGAATAGATTTCTTAAAACAAGAAATAAATTAGAAGGGAATATGATCAAATGATAACGGGGTAATGAAATAATTGGTTGGGAGTGGGATGATGTTTGATTATCTATATTATTTCCAATCCTTATTGACAGTGTGATTAGTTTTGGCTATAAATAATATTGTAAATCATGGTCATTGGTGGACTTTGTATATCTATTGTCGACTTAATATAATTTTTCTTGTTTCCTCATAAAAAATTGCAGTGAATAGTAATCCGACTAATCCCATATACCTGATTAAATGAAATCGATGACCCACGATGAAAACCATTTTATGATCACCCTTGTTTATAATGTGGATTAAAGAACATTGTTTACCAAATCTAAATATATATATATATATATATATAATTATTGATAGTTGGGGATGAGTGTTGTGTTCTGTTTGGTTTTGTTACCTTATGGGAGTTGTGTGGTGCTGCTGTTGGGAGCATGGTTATGGGTGTAGGGGTGGATAATGGAGTCAGTTCTTTGAGAAGGGGGAGGTATGTGTGTGTAGTGTTGTTTTTGTTTAATGGTAGTTGTCGTGGGATTGGTGTATGGGGTGGTACGTTTTGTTTGTTGGAGTCTCATGTAGAGATACTGGTTGATTAAGGAATGGATGCACTTGAAGGCAGTGGGAATGACTTTGTTCGTCATGTGGTCAAGGAGAAATTTTGGGAAGTGGGACTGTCGGGTGGTTATGAACATGTATGTAGTGGGGGAGCATTCGGAAATATTAAGAATGTTCAGTATAACATTGAAGAATGATACTTTGAATTTTTCGAATGGGGGAATCCATTAGGACTATAAATTTAGTTTTTTTGTGGTTTTAATATGGTTGTGGTTAGTAGTTTTCCGTTAGTGCTAGAATAAACTACAGTGGAGCCCTAAATAAATAAATGGAAATTATTTAAATGAAAAGCGTTTGGGGTAGGATTTGGTAGTGGCTATTGTATGGTTGTGCATATAAGGGTAGCAAAAAATGTGGTTCTGTATGAGTTGGTTGTCTGTTGTTGTGACCCATAGGTTGGGTTTAGTATTTTCTTACATCTATATATATATATAAATTTTAGTTCCTTGTGATTTCAATATACACCCACCCTTTTTGAGAACTATGTCCTTAAAACCTCCATTTCATGCGGGAGGGTGCCTTTCCAAACATCTTTTTTGGTGGATGGATGGATGGTTACTGACTTCTGTCCTCGCACCCTCTTCCAGTTCTAACCACTCGAGCGTACACGAAAGGATTTAATGGCCTGAGCCTTTCCAATGTTTCTAA
Organism: Viscum album; assembly: GCA_963277665.1. Taxonomy (NCBI): domain Eukaryota; kingdom Viridiplantae; phylum Streptophyta; class Magnoliopsida; order Santalales; family Viscaceae; genus Viscum; species Viscum album. The sequence continues at coordinate 648,649,479 of OY728143.1, read as the reverse complement.
TACTTCTGTAAGGTCTGTTGTGGATGAGAGGCCTAGGTCTTTGGTGGCTAGGATTGTTCTCCCATGTGAATTTGGGTTGAGGCCCAAGAGTGTTTGGGAGAGAGGTGTGGTTGTTGTGGCCAAGGTGTCTGTGGGTGGATTGTGTTTTTTTGAGGCCCAATGTGTGTGGGAAGGCTATTTTAGTCAGACAGAGTATGTGAAGAGTTGTAGCATCAAGATGTAAACCATTACAAATATACAGTTAACTAGTGGGATAGTGGAGTGGGGTACCCAAATGTTGATGTGCTTATATTATTACTTTTCATGACATGCGATATTTGGTGAGTGTACCTTGGTGAGGATGGTCTAGATAATTTTCCTTGTAAGGTTCTTTGAGGTTCTACTCTTTTCTCATATGGACATTAGTATATTCACCAACTTTTGCACAAGTCTCTTTAGTTTCCCCCATGAATATACTTGTATGCTCACCCTACATATATAAATTTTTTTATGGATTCTAGGAGGACTCTGGGGACCGTTCTGGATTTTACATGCCCATGCATTGGGATTAGTTATTGTTGTTACATAGTCTGTTTTTCATTTGTTACTTTTCAGTACATTTTTTGTACTTTTTATAAATGTTATTGCTAAACATGCATATGGGAATGGATTTTTGATTCAATTTTACTTTTAATATTTGGAGTTTCTTGGGATTTACCATCGTATGTCCCAATAATATTCTATAAAAAGGGTAATTCCTTCCCTATTATGTGAGATTCTATACCCTTGTTTCTAGTCACTACTATGGGTCCTATTAAAGGTGGGACACTGGGGTCATTATCTATCCTTAATCTTAATGAAGTAAGGAAATGACACATTTATATCCCTTCACTCATCTTGAATGAGGGTCATGACAAAATTGTATGGGAGGTAGGTTTTAGGGTTTTTGGGATAGGATGGTGTTCGGAGTTCGGCACCGTGTGAATTGCATAGTATAGTTGGGAAATAGTGTTATGTGACCTTGGAATATGAAGTATGATAGGGAAGATCCGCTAGGACATTAGATTTTAGGTCCCCCCGTGATCCAATACAATTACTCTAGAAATACTAAACGACCATGTAAGGCTACACTGATTATAGGGTATAGACCCTAATAAAGGTACATTCATCAATATTAATTATATTTTTGTGTGTCTTGGGTGTTTTGGTATTTCAAATAAATAAATAGTTAAAAAATATTTAAAATAATGTATCATCACTACTTGGGGAAAGGAGTTCTTTGTTTACCTTTTTAGCTACGAAACTCGGTCGTCACACATGTGTTGTATGAGAATTTGTGGCCCAGAAAATTGACTTTTTTGATAACTGGAGGGATTATCGAGAGGGAAAAGTTGACCAGTGGAAGAATATGCTTCGTGCCTTATAATGACAAACTCTTGGAAAGTATGAGGGTAACATCTCAGACATGGAGAGTGGGAGATAGTTGGATTGAGGATCTAGTGGTCGCTTTTTTCTTTATTTGGTACGTGAAAGAGTACTGGGTTCCTCTTGAGGTAATATAGATAATTGGTAATTTCTTCAATGGTGGATGCCTTACTTCAGGAAAAGGAAGAAGACTATTGTTTTGGGGGATGAATTTGAGATGGAGTTCCAGGTGGAATTACTTTCTTCCTTGATGAAGACTGAAAAATAGATAGAGCTAATCTCATCCCGTAAGGGGTATGTTGGTAAGAGAAGTGGGGATCAAGTTCAAGGATCTCCTATGATTCTCACTAGATCTCTTTCCAAATGAGGATCACCGAGAATCACTCTTAGTGGAGGCACTCTGACCATATCTTCAGTATGTAGTCACTCACATTAATCAACCACATAATTAGAGATTCAGAAGAGGGTTGATGTAGTGGAAACAATGAACTAAATGGTAGGTGTATTTCATGAAGGGATCCAATTGAGTTCATCAAAGGGGAAAGACATTAAGAGATGGTCTCTGGCGTCAGGACCTTCCATGTTTCGGCCAGTGGGGAGTAGACCTCAGTAGTTCCAGTTCTGATCTCTTGGTCCACACCCTTTCCCTATGGGACTGGGACAAATGTGCTTTGTCTGTGGGGGTCTTGGACAACATCAAAACCAGTTCCCAATTCCAGTGTCATACAATGGTTGTCGGAATGTTTAGTGAAAACCCTAGTAGTAGTAGTTTCTATTCAGGCCTCTCCCGTAGTAGGGGTAGTGATCTTTCTATCTACCAAGGATAGACTGTGAGAGGGGAGGATAACCTCAGGGTGAACCTCAAGGACCTCGATTAGGGATTTGTCATGGAGGCGGTCGACAAAAATGGTGCAGAGAAGCTGAGTATGGACAGTTACACATCACCTAAAATGTAGTTCTAGTGGGGACAAAGGTTGATCGAGGTAAAATTATTCTATGTAGTACTCTTTTGTGTGATTTGTTTGATTCATGATCTTCACACTCATTTGATGCACCCTAGCCTACCATACCATGGGATTATATGTGGAGAGGATTTATGTGCCCTTAGTGTTGAGTACGCCAGTCAGAGGTCAAACTAATTTGTTTGATGTGTGGTGGGGATTTAGACTAATGAATGGATCATATCAGTCATGTGGGGAAATTTTCTTGCTATATATGCAGCAATAAGATTTCATACTATGCATCGAATGGTTTATTCTATGCATTCCATTATCAAATATATCAGGAGAAGAGTTGTGTTATTAGAAATGGATGGAATGAACATTCTTTTCATTGGAAAGCAGAAATGTCAAGTGGACAATCAGCATGTGGAGATGATTCACTCCTTATTGGTCAAGCTAACAGTAGTTTCATCATACATAATGATGTTGGATGTTTCAGGGGTTTTCAGTGAGTTCTTGGATGTCATCCTAAAGGAGGTTGTGATTTTACCCACTCGATATAACATTATTTTTGGGATAGAATTTCAACCTGGTGCATATTCGATTTCGATGTATCAGTATTGGATAAAACCATCATTGTTGCTTGAGTTGCGGATTTAGGTTAATGACATGATGAAGAAGGGTTTTATCCAGCCGAGTGTGTCACCCTGGGGTGCTCTATTATTGTTCATGAATAAAGAAGATGAGGATCTATGATTGTGCATAGAATACAAGAGACTAAATCAGGTGACAATCAAGAATCGTTACCCCCTTTTGGGGATCGATGATCTTTTCAACCAGTTAAAGGAAGCAGGTTGGTTCTTGAAGATCAATCTGTGGTTTGGGTATCACCAGTTGATGGTGAAGGAGGGTGACATCGGAAAGGTTTCTTTCATGTGTAGGGATGGTCACCTAGAGATCATAGTTGTGCACTTTGGTGTAAAAAATGCACCAACCATGTTCATAGGGATCATGAAATCTATTTTCCTTGAGTCCCTGGACCGATTCATCATCGTTTTCATTGATGAAATCCTAATATGCTCAAGGTCAGAGGAGTAGCACACCGAGCATCTGAGGACAATCATAGAGGTCCTCTGGCACAACCGGCTCTTTGGGATGTTGTCCATATGAATTTTCTAGAAATGATATGTGCACTTCCTTCGACACATGGTGTCCAAACAGGTGATAATAGTGGACCCATCAAAGGTCTATTCGATTGTTTCCTGTGCATCAGACAAGAATGTGGTGAAGATTTATAGATTCTATGGCCTGGTTGGTTATTACTAGAGTTTTTTACCTAACTTATCAGAAGTTACAGCTTTGTTGACAGCCTTGATCAGAAAATACCAGGTATTCGTCTGGAGTGATCCGTTTCAGGCTGTTTTTAGCAACCTGAAGAACAATGTGTCTAGTACCATAGTTCATAGGTTTCTAGAGGAAGGGGTGATGTTTGAGGTGTTCTACGATGCTTTCATCTTATGATTGGGGTGTGTTCTAATGAAGCAGTTTGGATTATCCTCTTATATATCTAGTATGATACATCATCATGAAGTTAAATATGACACCCATGACATGGATCATGCAACAATCATGTTTGTGCTTAATTTTTGGTGTCATTAACTCATCATAGATCTCTTTGTAGTATTCACAGATATAAAGAGGCTGAGGTATATCTTCTACCAGCAAGATTTTAACTTACGATAGTGAAGTTGGATGGAGTTTCATTAGGACTATGACATTGAGATCTAATCACCCAAGGGAAGGGGAGTGTTGTGGATGATTATTTATGAAGGAAGTCAGAGAAGGAGGTAGTCCTGGAATCCAAGAATTATTGAAAGGCAATGGGGGAGTTGTACACTTTATTCTTGGATTCTAGGTAGAATAGTGGTAGAGGATATCCGTTTTAGATGGTATTGTAGTATTCCTTGGTGTGATAGGTAGAGGAGTCTCAATTGTGAGAGTCATAGACTGAAGTGATGCATGATCGCGCTGCCCAGGATGATGCTGTAGAAAGACAGTCATAGGATAGTCAGAATCATATTGTATTTCATGAGAAATTGTTTTTTCTTTTAACAATGTGTGAGGGAGTTATCTGTTAGTTTGATATCTCACCCTTGGCAGCATATCTATTAGTCACTAAGATGTACCTTGGCTTGAGGAAATAGTTTTGGTTGCTCGGGGAGAAGCGGGTAGTCGAGGATTTTTTTGCAAGGTGCCTAGAGTGTCACCAGTTGAAGGATGAGTACTGTGTTCCCTGCAATCTATTTAAACCCATATATGTTCCCAATTAGAAGTTAGATGACATATCAATGGATTTCATTATACGATTACCCAGGGTTTCAAGAGGATGTGATTATCTTTGAGTATTTGTTGATCGATTAAATAAATAGGATCTCTTCATTGTGATTGAGGAGTCATGTCTTGTAGATTCCATAGATCCTAGGAATGTGGATGAGGTGGTGCAGCTGTATGGAGTTACAATATCCATTGTATCGGATCAAGATACAAATTTTATGTCGTGAGTCTGGAGGGGATTGCAGCTTGCTTTTGGAACCCAGTTAGGCCCCAGCCAAACTTTCCTCCCTCAGATGGATGGGAAGATAGAGAGGACCATACATATGTTGTAGGATATGATGCAGGTGTGTGGAATTGACTTCGGAAGATCATGGTTATGAAAAATTCCCCATGTAGAGTTTTCATATAATAACAGAAATCATTCAACCATTATAATGTTACTGTTTGAGGATTTGAACGAAAGGACGTGTCATTCCAAAGTATATGAGACATACATTGGGGAAGAAATTCTTCTTGGACCATAGGTAGTAAAAAGAACAACAGAGATGGTGCAGCTTCTGCGTGATAGGTTTAAGGTTGCATATGACTAATAGAAGTCATATGGGGATCATAAGAGGACTTCCATGGAGTTTGTGGGTTGGGATTGTGTGTTCTTAATGGTTTCTCCTCTGTGTGGGAAGTGGATGTTTGGTATGTGAAGTAATATTTATCTCAGGTTCATCAGACCATTCAAGGTGTTGGGATGAGTTGGAATTGTTGCCTACTACTGGTGTTGCCACCATAATTAGAGAGGATCCATGACGTCTTCCATATCCCTCTGAATCGTCAATATCAACACAATGAATCCCACTTGATTGACTTGGGGGAGTTGGATATCAAGGATGAAGTGACCTTCATGGAACAACCAATAAGAATTGATTATTGTGAGGAGAAGATGCTTTGTAGACAGAACATTCCATAGTTCATGTGTTATGGAGTCATGGTGTCCTCAAGGAGAGTACCTGGGAGCAGGGGACATAGATGTGTGCCCAGTACCCAAAGATGTTATAAGCATTTATCCTATGTTTTTGTTTATTTTTTTCTTATTATGTGAAGCTAGACCTTGTGTTATATAAGATGAGTTATTTCCGGGTTCTCTGGATGCGTGTGAAAATTCATAACATTTTGGGAGGTGAGTACCTAATTCTTAATCAATATTCATTAATTCCTATTCGATTAAACGTGTGCAAGAGAGTCAATTCCACCTCATGTAGATTTTATCTTGACATAGAATAAGGAGCTCCAAAATCTATATATCTAGATGGTGTGACATTAGTTTTTGTGCGGATGATTGGGGAAGTGAGTTCCTTAGTGTTTTCATAATTATTCAAGAGATATATGTCAAGGAGGTGTCCTTGGGATGTCACGGTTTTCACACCAGCCCGTGAATAAAATAAGCTAGTTTTCACCTAAGAGGTATCTTAAGGGGTGGTAGTTCAAAACCACATTTATCTAGGTCTGTTTTGAATTATTGAGGATGATAATAGTACTAGAGGTATCTGATGTAATGACTAGACTTTCCCTATGCATTTCCTTTGTGAAAAACTCGAGTTTTAGGTTATTTGGGAGGCAATAGTAGCTCATTTCAAGATTTTTCCAAATTTATTGTTTTTTGATCAGTAACATAGGGCATTAGAACCAACATGTTAGTGCATCATAATGTCAATATATAGGCATTTAAGTACATTGGTAAATCAAATGTGTTTGCATCGAAGATTTAGGAGTGTCGTTGTTGGTGAGTTGATTGTGTCGCTGTAGGCGAGTCAGGGCATCGGTAAGTCAGGGCGTCAGTAGGTCAAGGCGTTGGTAGGTCATTAAATTTGTATCGTAGGGTTATTATCTAAATTTTGATATCCAAAAATCAGTGGATCATATTTATTTTGTCGCATCGGTATCCTTCCCATGATTGGCTCTGCGTCGGTGACTCACACAGTGGTGACGCATCCATCTACGATTCATTTTCAGTTTTTCTAGCCTTTCCCAGTTTCTTGTTTCACCCATATTACATTATATTTCAATTATACCATGTTAAAAAATTTTAAGATATTATTAAGTGTTTTTTAAAATATATTGAGTATATCATTAATATCCTTACATCCTGGGGAATTTTCGATACTCAAAAAATATGATCTTGACCACGATCCCACTTTAATGAATTTTGGAAACCATTCTTCCTTCAATATAGCATCTGGCTCTTTGAATCCGCTATATTACCTTCAAAGTTTGTTTTTCATTCCCTCTTGGGGAACCTAGTTTCTTTCTCACTAGATAAGTCATTCTCATATGATAGATCCCATCCTTATCAGTTGTCTTCGAGTTCTTTCTTAATTCTCATGAAATCCCCTATTCTTAATGCAAAGAGGATTGTTGTTTGCGTGTTATTCCGGTAGGGATTTCTTCTGTATCTATTATGTTGTGCATCATGCGGGGTGGGTGTACTAATGATACTTTTCAATAACATATGAATACTTTTCTTATAACACGAAATAAATGAGAAGGGAGTAAGATGAGAAAAATAATAGGGTAATGAAATAAAGGGCTGGGAGTGGATTGATGTTTGATCATCCATTGTATTTATTATCCTTGCCTATAGTGTGACTATTTGTGGCTATAAAGGCTTATAGAAATCAGGTATATTGGTGATCATTGTCTGTTCATGGGTGACACTTTATAACTGTTGTAGTTTCCTCATAAACAATTGGTGTGAATACTAATATGTATAATCATGTGTACCTGATTACATGAAATGGATGGGCCTGGAAAAAAAATCCTGATTTGATCACCCATGTTTATCATGTGGATTCTAAAAAACTGTTTACCAAATATGAATATATATATATATATGTCATGTTTGATAGGTGTTGATAAGTGTTGTGTTCTCTTGGGTTTTGTGACATTCTATGAGATGTGTGATTTTACCATTGGGAGGATGATTATGGGTGAAAGGGTGGATGTGGGAGTTAGTTCTATGAGATAGGGGTGGTACATGTTTTCAGAGGGGATGTGGGTTAATGATAGTTGTTGTGGGTTGGGATTGTGGGGTGGTATGTGTTATGTGTGGGAGTCCTAGGTTGAGAGACTGATTGATTATTGAATGGATGGACTTATAGGCAGTAGGACTGTCTTTGTTCATGATGTTGTAACAGAGTGATGTTGGGAAGTGGGACGACGGAGTGGATATGATCATGTATGAAGTGGGTTTGTGTTGGGAAATATTAGGATTTTTAAGTATAATTTTTAAGAATGATACTTAGAAGTTGTTGGATGGGGGCATGCAATGTGATTATAAATATAGTTTTGTGGTTGTTTTGGCATGCCTGTGGTTGGTAGTTTCCTGGTTGATTTGGAATAAACTAAAGTGAACACATAAATAAATAAATGAAAAGTGGTTAAATGAAAAGGATTTGGGTAGTGCTTTGGTAGTGGATATTGTGTGGTTGTGCATTTATGGGTAGTGGAAAATGTGGTTCTCTATGAGTTGGTTTTCTATTTTGGGGAACCGTATGTTGGGATGAGTGTTTTCTTACATATATATATATATATATATATAAATTTTAGTTACTTGTGATTTCTATACGCACCCCACACTTGTTGAGAACCACGTGTCAATGACACCCATTTCATGGGGGATAGCGTCTTTCCCAACATCCTGGTGGTAGGATGGATGTGCGGTTACTTACTTTCTTCATCACACCCTTTTCCAGTTCTTACTACTCAAGTGTATCTAGGCTGGTTGTAATGAAATGAGGATTACTATAGTCATATATCCTTCAAGAAGGATTGTTTTGGATGATAGGACTAGGTGTTTTAGGGCTAGGATTGTTTTCCCAAGTGTCTTCGTGATGTGGCCCAGGTGTCTTCGGGCAAGAGGCTTGGTTTTTGTGGCTTAGGTGTCTACGGATGGGATTGTGTGTGGTTTGTGGCCCATGGCTGTGCGGACAGGCTATATAAGTGGGACTAAATGTGGGAAGAGTGGTAGCATCATGATTTTATCCATTAGGAATGAGTAGTTAACTAGTGGGAAAGTGGTGTAGGGTACCCAAATTTTGATGTTCTTATCTTATCAATTTACGTTATGTGAAATATTTAGTGAGTGTGCCTTAGTGAGGATGGGTTGGTTAGTATTCTATAGTAGGAACTTCGAGATTCTACTATTTTATCATAGAGTCATTAGTATGTTCCCTCACTTGTTCATGGGTAGCTTCAAGTTCCCTAGATAGTATACTTGTTTGCACACCCAACGTATACAAAACTATTTTCTGGTATACATGGGGACTTTGAGGACAATTCTGGACTTTACTAGCTCAGGTGTTGGGATTAGTTTTTGTTGCTTCTTGGTATATTTTTATTTTGGTACTAGTTTTGGTAGTTTTGGTGTACTTTCTATCATCTTTATTGATGAACATGCATGTGGGAAAGGATTTTTTCCTTACTCTTATTTTTAATATTTAGAGTTATTTGGGATTTACCATCTTATCTAATAATCTTGTCCTATAAAATGGGTACTTCTTTCCATATTATATGAGATTATATACACATTGTGTTAGTCACCCCTCAAGGGAATCTTGAAGGTGGGACTGAATTGGTAATTATCTATCCTTTATCTCCAAGAAGGAAGGACATGACACATTCTTATCCCTTCCCTCATCTTGAATAAGACGGGTCGTCACAATATAATATCACTTCACAAACCTAGGTTCTATATTTTTCTATTTCTTGATATGAAATTTACCCAACATATGTAGAAATTGAAGGAATCCATGATTACCAACCTCAAATAACAAAGGTCATCTCTGATGGTTTTTGTAAGATTTCATCACAGTCTGTACCGTCACTAACTAATTCTTGATCAATTGAACATGCTCAAATGTCCCAAGAACAATAATATTCCAAACAAGATCTTGCTCAACTCCCTATAACCATCAAAGATGTTAATGGCATGGTATTCCATGAAAACACCTAAAAGGATACTTTTGAATTGGATCATAGAAACTATAATTATTTGAAACTCTATGATAGCCACATAATGATCCTGAAAAACATTGAAATCAAAAATGTAAATTTGAATCATAACGTTCAGAACAAGAATTGTTTGCTGATATTTTCCATCAATTTTAGGGTGATAAGTGATAATAAAATGAACATGTGATCCCAGAGATTTTAAAGAACCCTTATAGAATCACAATGATAAATGGGGATCTATGTCTAGAATGATGCTCCATGGAACAACCTGATTCTGAACTTCCTCACACACGTAATCAGTACCCAGATAATCAATTTTGGAGGTATTCATGAGCGAGTATAAGTGGGATACGTTTTTATATTAATTCAACCTGACCCATTCCACAATATTTTTACATGTTTTCATGGTTAATCCTACAAAAAAAATCTAGAGTGACAGAATCCCATTCCCACCCATGAATGCGAAATGGTTGTAAAAGTCTAAGAGACCTATGATGATCGACATTCACATTCTAAAATGTGAAATATCTCCCCACAAATATTTCTACCTCCTTCTTCATTAATGACACATGTTTTTTCACAAAGATCACTATATATATCTATCTATCAAGGATTTAATACCCAACTACAATAAAGAAAAACTCTAATAAGATCCTCGAGCAAGCCTATAGAAACCCATACATAGATATAGAAAATAAGAGATCTAACATTGCCACGAGACCATCCTGATGGTATCTCCCTAACAAATAATCTATCTCTAAAAACTAATCTGTTTGGATCAGATAACAATTCTTTCTTGATCTAGTCTTAAATCCCCTGTATAAACTATATCGATGTCAAAGATACTCATCCATATGACTCATGAACATATAAATGAATGTCTGTAAAGAGTTTCATCATCTGATACTCATCACTAGATTACAAAATTCCCTTTTTCTATGATTTTTGACTAAAAGTATTAGTAATGACGTTTAGATTTCCTATGTTATGAGCTAACATGAAGTATATAGGCCAAAGATACTTGAAAACCTCGTCTACTAAGTGTTTTGGTCCCAATAAGAAATGATGTACCTATAGTTATTTGGTCTGTGTATACTATAAAACTATCACCCATGAGATACAGTATCCAACATGTCAGAGAATATACCACAACCATTACACCAAAATTGTGAGTATGGATATTCAGATAATGAGGTCTCATCATTCTAGATTCATAAAAAACCACTCAATGCTCCTGTAGCAGAACTACTCCAAGTCCAACTCCGGATATGTTATAGTACATGGTATAATTATTATCTGAAACATGTAATTTGAGGATAGTAGATGTGGTTATCTTTTGTTTTAGGTACTAAAAATATATCTCATAATCAGCTGACCAAACAATAATATTCTATATCTTTCTTATCCATAACATCGGTGCATCCATATTGAAGAATTTCTGAATAAAGTGTCAATAATAACCTACTATATTCATACAGATCTGATTTTTGAAAAAATTATTGTACTACTCGCAATATACCATAGCTAAAACTATCTATGGTTCCAATTACATTCATCCCTCTATGTATTCATGGCCCATGATGTGAACTTAATCAATCCATAAATAGTATTTAGATAGCTCGGTGCAAGGTTGATTCCCTCTCAATGTACATTGGATGATTTCATGATGTTTGAAATGATCATTTGTTGAATTTGAGTAAACTATGATCTAAAGAAAAAAACACCACAAACTGGTCATTAAAAGGATGAAGATCCTATTAATCACTTCCATGAATACCACTGATGCATTTTTAAACCAAAAGGTATAACTATGAATTCATACAGGATGATATGCACCTAAAATCAGTATGAGGTATGTCTGTTGTTATCACCCTCAACTATTGTTATAAAAATATCAAATCAATCTTGGATAAGATCATATAACCTCTTAGATAATCAAAGAGTTCATCAATAAATAGAAGAGGATACTAGTTCTAACCATCATCTAGCTCAACCTCCAATTATTATCACATGATTGAAATGCCCATAAGACTTCTTGGAAAAGAGAAATAGAGAACCCCAAGGAGTTATAGTTGGTCTTATGAAATAATTAACACCAATATCATCCAACCTAACTATCAACTATCGAATCCCTTCAAGTAGAATTATATAAGAAAAAATTGAAACTTGATATACTCTAAGCACTAACTAGATCATAAAATTGATCTCCCACTTTGGTTGTTTGAAATATATTTTTTCAAGAATGAAATTCTGAAAATTCTAGAATTTTAGAAAAGTAATCCTGATATATTACAACATAATCGAGAGAATTATCATCAATTTGAGAATTTCTACAAATCCTATAAGCATGGAATTCATCCTCCATGACCATCCTGATGATCAAACTCACCCTGGTGATAATGGATACTTCTTTTTGATGATAACAAAGTACTTATCATCTAGTAATGGTCGATATGTTACATCTATGAAACTATACAACCCATTCCAATAATTAGTTCAAAACGTATAATATTTAGCAAAACAATTTCCACATGAAATGGTAAAAACCAATATCTATAGAACACACTTGTCAACATTTTATATTCTATGACTACTCTAAAAAAGGTGTATCAGTTATTATAACACCATCAAATCCTTTCACATCTATGCCCCGAATTTTTACAAAATGATTAGATAAATAAAAATCCCACGCTCCTATATCAAACCACACAAATAAAATGGATGATGATACAAGAATCGTACCTATGATAGTAGACATTCTGGCATCCATAATAACCAGATTCATCTTCATAACCTGCAACTAAGAATCCCCTTTACCCTGTTCTCTAGCCTAACTCCATCGAGATATTTCATCATCTTTATACCGACATTCATGTAAGCGGGTACCATGTATCATTCCTCACCTAGACTGATCTATAGAACTCTAACTACCTTCATGTTGATAATTAATTAAGTGATTTCTAGACACCAATACCTTTCCAAATCCCTAGTCAATACTATGATTCTCTATTCCCAATACCCTAACTAATCTCCCCACTATTTCCTTAATGAAAAAAATCTTAGTGATTCAGATTTTCCCTAGAAGAAGATTTAATAGTTTTTCTTAATCAAACAACCTTGCCACTACTCCGGTCCTCTCTCAGATTCCCCTCAATGATGAGGGTCTAATTCATTACACCCGCAAAATTTCTTAGAGGGAACACATTCACATATGACATGAACTAATTGAGAAGAACATCATAAAGACATATTCTATAGGAAACCCATTTATTAACCAAGATGGCGAAAGGTGATACATGTCTATGAAATGTTCAGTATAGTCTAGATCTAGCAAGAACACCTTTGTCATGTGTGTGGACCACAATATAACTCATCCATCAATGTATTTTGATAGTGATGGACCCTAAAATTTGTCACAAATTCCTTCTAATATAGCTCATCCTACAACCCGCATTTCTTGAGAATGTCCCACTAATTCTCGGAAGGTCCACGAATAATATCCATAGAATCCTTCAACCTCCAATCGCTAGGCATATCATAATGTTTCAAGAATTTTTGGACTGACATGATCCATAACTCAACTTCATTGGTGCATCCGTCCCTATTAAAAGTTGTAAAATATTAAAATTGGAAATATCTTATCATCTCATATATCAAAGGTACAATGTGAATAGTTTATCATTCTCTGGGTCCAACGAATCTCGTAAAGATATCATAAAGATGAACATCTATATGATACTAAACAACTATAAGAAGTTACTGTTATTCTATCTTAGTTGGGTGATGATTCCCGCTCTCCTAGTTCTCAACTCAAAGACCATGAGTAATATTTTTATCTATGAAAAAAAAATCATTTGAATATTGGCTATAACAACTAGGTGAACTGCAACAGTTGAAAAAACAGAGAAAAACTACTTTGAGTCACACTAAACACTGATTAAAATTATTTTAGCATGAAATAGAAATTTAATTATTTAATTATTCATATAAAAACTTTACCTCAAACCATAGTTCATAAAAGAAAGTATATAATAAATTTTTATTATACACCCTTTCTATAGAGTTAAATCATAGAGGAAATAAATAATAAAACAGTAAATATCGGAGTGCATAAATAATGTGAAGAACATAATATAATTGAAAACCTATAATAATAACCCTATTAATAATCCAATAAATAATAATGGAATAATATCTTGTCATGATGGAATGAAACAATATCTAATGATATAAGTAAAATAAATCAATGACTAGGAGACTCATATAAAGACTCATAAGACCCCAGTTCTGATACCCATGTTGGTCCTATATCAAACCCCCTACCATTCAACAAGCAACGATCAACAGTAAGGCCCATTTCCCTTAATGTATATTGTATCAATTTATTCTAATCATGTACTAAGATGTGGGATAAATAGTGTGTTATTATATGATAGTCGGTCCAAACTACCTTTTTTATATATAATCAATCAGATAATAAGTGCTAGAAATATTGCAATAAATAAGTGTATTAAATAATTAAACTATTAATTTTATACCATATAAATAAATATGGAATGATTAAAGAATATAAATGACCAAGTATCCAGACCATGTTGACCATAAAAATATGTCTATGAAAAAACATAACATGTGTCGGTATAATTACATAATATTTATGAGCATATCATACAACCATGCCAACCATAAAAATATATCCATGGTATTAATCATAGAAATCTAGGTCAACCCCCTATATGATTAATTCAAAGATTTATTATGGCTAATCCTAGTAAATAAACATTATAACATGTCTCAGGGCCAACCCAAATATATAATTATTACAAAATTCAAAAGGGAAAGTCCATATATATAATCATTAGATTATGTATCAGGGTCATGGAAGATATGTAATAATTATAGTTTATATTAGGGACAAGCCCGGTATTTATGAATTAAATTATTTTTCACTGGCCCTATCCCACTATATAATCATTAAAAAAAATAATCACAAGAAATAATAGATAATTTATCACAATATCACATTATAAAGATCAAGGGTTATTTATGAAAATTACAATTTATCTTTAAATTACAAATTTCATTTATCATTTTTTGATAAACCAATATCATTCATATCATTTTAAAAAACAATCCAATACAAGGTGAATCTAAATCCAGTAATCACCCAAATATTATGTAAGGCTAAACAAACATTAGTTCATTAATCAATTCATTTATGTTTAAGGGTTCACTCACAAAAACTATATCCATAATCCTGGTCCACAACCAATTTATCATATAGGGGTTACATTGAGTAACCCAATACATAATTAATTTGGGTGAATGTTATGTTAGGGAAATTGAAATATTTTATATTTTATTTAATTAAATTCACTATTGGATTATAGTTCATACTAATTACATTTAGCTGAACATCAACCAATGATTCCAGTAACATTATCCAAGGAGAATGAAGGTGGAGATGATCACCAGAAGGATCCCATATCATAAGAGATCTTGATCAACACCAACAATTACTATAGTCAATATATTTCACAAAAAAATATAGAGAATAAATGGATATAAGGGAATATATATATATATATATATAAAAGGAATTACCTTGGACTAATCACACCAACAACACATTTGGAATGGACTATGGTACTCTAGAGTTTCCTCATAGATGCCCTAGGTTTGATAGGAGAGGGATGTACAAGATGTGAATGAAAAATCTGCTGCACAACAACCTTTAAAATTATTTATCTTGAAATTACTTACCTTGTAACTAATTTAATTTTAATGAATTAATTTTTTGAGGGGTTCACCAAAAACCAGTAACTTCTGGTTAATAATTATATTTACTTACTGTTACATGATGTGAAATTTAATTAAACAACATGTATTCTCTTCATATCAAGGATCATTTCAGGGATTGTAACCATTCACTATATGTGTCCCCTGACATATACATACCATTCAACACACTATAATAGTTTTTAAATGTTTTAATGTTAATTTATATCATATTTTCCTACTCAAGGATCCCTAAAATCCTCCATAACATTCTATGTAATGGAATAATCTCATTCCACATTTTAACATGTTTATATATTTACACAATTAATTAACACAACCATAAATCCCAAAAAATTATGTCATTTACCCATAATACAATAATCGAGTATCAGAGCAAGACTCTACCACTAATTCTCAAATGAAATCCCCAAAGATGAGAGAACATGGATATATAAGATCTTACCAATCTATACTCTACATGTAATATATTATCTTCAATAATCATCTTATGTAATGGAAGTATATCTTAAAGATCCCATTATATTATAGGTACTTCTATTTGAAGATAAATTTTGAATTGGGAAGGACTATATCTTCCTATTTCATTGAATAAAGAATACACCATCAATATGATAATTAAATCATTCATATAGACTCTTTTAAACTAATAATGTAGTGGGTCATTTTCAATTTTTTGGAAACTGAAATAAATTTCTCATTACACATGAAAATTTTATTACTACATTCACAAAATGATATAATGATTATAATATGTTTTTACTATATAAATTAATCAACAATATAATTCAAGACTAAAATAAAACTTTTGGTAGATGTGGTAGTATCCCATGAACTAGACATCATATTTCTTACGGTATATCAAATTTTGTACTATATGACCTAGACTATCCCAATTATTTAATGATATAACTATACAATTCCATACCATGTGAATCATATTCCTATTATGGGTTTCTATATAATTGAATCAATATTGTGATTCATCAAATTTTTATTGAATACTAATTAATCTCCAACATGCTCTAAAATCATTGACGGTATTTATAAAAATCTCTTATCTCTTTGTGAATCCATAAAATATATTTTAAATGGTTTACAAAACAATATTTACATTGGAATAATTATTATTTTTTAAACATTAGTCATTATTACATGTCCTTATTATATGACCCCACTAGCAGTTTAAGTGATTGAACTAAATATTAATTCTATAATATATCGATGTAATAATTGAGAAACCTCAATTAGTGAAACTCCACATTATTATATAATAAATTTCAATTTAAATAATTTTTTAGTTTTCAATATATTGCCTAACATACAACATTGGGAAAAAATGATTCATGAAATATTATAACCTAGCCATTAAATTAGGTGGTATGATAGTGATTATCTATTTAATATATATATATATGTATATATATGTTTTTACATAGTTTATATGTATATATTCATCTATAATATATATAAGTACTCATTTTTATTAATTTAATTTTATGTTTTAAAAATAGTTCATCCTTATGAATTGTTTTATTTGAATCTTGTTTATATATATTATAATAATTTTCATCCTCTTTTAAAAATTATATTTTATTCAAATTATAGGTTGAACGAGTAACAAAATTTATTTTAAATTTTATTTTGAAACTAGTAAACTTAGATTTACTTATGTGAATATAAGTTATGATTTATTTGAATTAAATACTATTTTTTGAAATTCCATCAATTTAATGGATTTAATGTTACATTTGATTTTAGATTTCTCAAAAATTAATTAAGCATTTTTTTTCAAAAAAAATCATTTTCCCAACGTTTTTAATCTACTTAATTGTATAATAATTTTTACACATAAATCAGTTATCTTCTAAAAAATTAATTTCATGTATTCTATTTTCTTATAAAAAAGTAATTTTAGAAACCATTTGAAATATAATATGATAAAATGGACTAAAAATTTGGAATTATAATTTTCCTAAAATTTATAATTTCCCTTTTATTTATGATCATATTAATATGTTATCATAGGAAGAATTTTAGGTATAATGGTTAATGTTAAAATGAGTTTAATGTGGTTTAACTAGGAGATATGAATTAAAATGTATTTGAAACATACTCAAATGTGATTGGTTGAGTTTATTTATCCTTATTGAATCCCAAAATTATTCTTACATAAATATTATTTAATCTTATAAGTAATTTAATGTTTTCAATTTCACTCACATATAAAAGAGAATCACTTATTATTCCTTATGGACAATGTTTGAGATATTTGTTTCATAACATATCTAACAATATACCTTTATATAATCCTTCCAAACCTTATAATTCTTCAAAATATTTTCAAAACACCACCCATTACTTGATTAGGGTAAAAGCCAAATAAGGTTTTTCAATGAAGAGGTAAAACTCTTAACTATGTACCTTCAAATTTGTTTCTTATTCTTCCTCCACAAAACCTATATTAAATTTTCTAAAATAATGAAATATATATAATATATATACAGAATTTATATTGTAATATTGTTTAAACCATTATTGTCTTCCTTTCAAACAATTGGGTAATGAATGTATAACTCATATGTATGTGAGGACTTCAACCCCCAAGAAGTCACGTGTTTTATTTTTCATCACAAGTTATCCTTAATGATTATAATGAAATATTTACTCAATTTATATGATATTTATGACACTATTATGGTATTATAAAGGTTAATTATTATATTTTTTCATCAATAAAAAATATAAACATCACTTGTGTGTACGTATGTATACCTGTCTCCAAGATGTGATATAATTCATGATTCATCACTAAATTATATGAATATTTATAGAAATGTATATAATGGTTACATATGACCAACATAAAATGGATATTACTTTGGAGAATATGTAATCATTTTCAATTTACAATGATGAGGAATGTCCAACCAAAATGATCAATAAAAGGAAAATTGTTTTCACTAAGAAAAGCCTTTTTTACAAACAATAATTAGAAAATAGTTGATAATATGTTATTATAGAATCATATATGGTACACTACATATGTTTATTTTTATGGTTTATTTTTAAAAATATTAATTTATTATATAGTAGGTACAAACATTCGAATCTGGTGGTACTTGTGGTATGGGGTTTCTGTTACTATCTCATTTCCTATTGGGACTGTTTATGTTAAAAAATTTGTAAAATAAAATTATATACATCTTTTCAATTAAAAATATAATTTTCATTTCATCCATTTATTTTTTATTTTCTTATTTATTATCTCTAATTACATCTCATTGGTACTTTAAATCATGATGAAAATTACATTAATGAAAATCCAACCCTGTTTCTTCTATTATCGATTATTTTTAACATCCATGTCCAAGACCATCAGCCTTATTTTATGAATGTTCATAAAATTTCATGGTATTTTATAAAAATAAAATTTTCATATCCTATTGATTTATATAAAATGTTATAAAATATAATTTTTGAAAATATAATTTTGAAACAAGTAATTTTAATCATTTTAAAAATATATGAAAGGAATGTTTTGTTTATGGATGAGTTTTCCCCACATAATGACCATTATTTTTATTGAAGATAATTTATTGAAGATTCATTTTTTTTATTTCAAAATAATATTATTTTCTCAATAGTCTATTATTTTTTAGTTAATTTTTTAATGTTAAATGTATATATTCTTATATTTTCAATGAATATTTAAAATGATCATTTAGTGGTATTTTTCTTCTATGTTGATATCCATTAATGACTTTTATAATTGAAAAGGATAAATATAATTTTATTACATATATATTATTTCTAATGATGGATTAACAAGATTATGATTAATGTTTTTTAAAAGAAACCCATTTATTTACCATTGGTTAATAATATAATGAATAACCCCATTTACATTCCTTGGGTTAAGATTTGATGAAGTGATAAATGATTTATGATATCAGAGAACTTCATTAAATCATTTACTTAATTTGAATTTGGTATTGTTATATACCTTAAATTATTTGGTTAATGCCTTATATCTTAAGATATAACTATGTGAAATAATCTTTATGATAATTAAATCATTGGGAACAGTTAAAGGTTAATGATCCAATATGATATGGAAAACTAGAGGTGATGCAAAAACAATTATGATATAGGAATCATGTGTTAATTCTTGATCCAATATGATATAATAGTCAGGATATATAACCTTTAAAAATGATATTGATTTTATTCTTTTGATGGTGTCGCACATTTATATATTGTTATTATGATTAAAATTTGAAAAAAGGATCATGATGGATTTATGATGATTCCTCACTCTAATGATTTATGTATTGTGAAATTATATTATTTTAAACAATGAATCATGTTTATAATAAATTAAATATTGGGTATATACTATGTATATCATTATCATGTTATAATAAAACTATTATAATCATATGATAATTGATAATTAGTGATTTAAATCTACGGTGTATAACCATAATAATCCTCTGATCTCTAGAAATAGTATGTTTCATTAACCATTTTAATAAAAAGGGTTATATATGGTATGTTTAAGAAGTATTCATTGAGAGAAGTTCTTTTTAAGAGGTGTTGAAGATAATTCATGAAGTAATAGGATTATGTAACTAGTATCCAAAGAAATGAAAACATTACATTTTTTTAAGGGATTTTAAGAGTTGGTATTTAATATTCATCTGAAAATATGTAACATTTAAATATGAAATTATTGGATTTCCTTAGTTGGTACCACTATAGTGTATAGGGAATCATTATAGATTATGATTGGAGAACATTGGTAAACAATTGGTGATAATCCTAATTATTGTATATCATTTAAACATTTTTATAAGGTTACAATTATGTGTTTACTCACATTATAGTCATGTGTGAATACTAAAAGAATAATATAATTTTTCATAGAATCATTAATGGGTAAAAACCTAAAAATTATTTGTTTTTGTATATTATGGCTAACATTTTAGTGCATTGTTAATGAGAACTTATTGTAATCATGGTCTAACACTCCCAAGGAATATTCATTGAACAATTTTCGTTTTCTTTTTTAGCCATTATATAGTTTTTAATTAGACGATGACCATAGATGTACTAGGATAAACTTTGGAATTGATTATAAACTAGATGTTTTGATATAGAAGTATATATTTTTTTATTTCTCACTAAAATTTTTGTTTATCATAACTTGTGTTTTCATTTTAGTCACTATTTAGAAAAATAATAATTAATTTTATCCCTATATGTATGGAAAATGGAATGATTATAGAGATGAGGAACAACTTGAAATGAGATCTGTGATGGATAGTAATATGAAAATGAAAAGCAATATATATAATAATATAAATAAAAAGTTCAACATGGGAGAGATTTATGACACACTTTGTATGTGAAAAATTTAGTTTTAGAAAGATCGTGGTGAAAGAAATATTATCTTACCGTATGTCATGAATGTGGGAAGATGAACTAAAGGGAATGTATCATAGGTATAAGAATATGATTTATGTGTGGAAAATAATATAATTGACTGAGTAATTGTTATGTAAAAATGAAGAGGTTGATTGAGTTAAATGTAGTTCATCCTAATTTATAATTTATTATTAAATGTATTATGTGCATGGGGCTTATGTATTATATGAGTCGATAGAATAATCAAAGGGATAACTTGTTATGTATGGAATGTACTATGTTATTCCAATTATTATTGTGTAGTGACTGATGGTTATATGTTTTTGGAATTCAATAACAATATCATAATAGTGTTTTTCCATTGGAATTATTGTTATATTAATCATAAAACATCTATGCAATATTTTGCTTTAGTTTTTCATTAATAATTTCAATGAACATGTTTATTGGTAATGATAACCTTGAAAAGATATATAGTGATAGGGAGATATTTTGGTAAAGCACGTGCCTAAGGGTAATATAATCCATATTACACTATTTACATAAAGATAATAATTCTTAGATGTGTTAAATAAATGATAAGTTATATAGGGTAGTGTATATGACCGTATAATTGATTGGGGATTTTATGTCAATGTGATTTATGTATTATTTTATTATTTTCACATCATTTTAGCATTTATAGAATATATTGGGATGTTTTTGTAGAGTAAAATATGCGACCAATTTTGTTTTTGTTGATATTTTATTTTGAATCATGTTATTTTGGGAATGTATTATTACATTTTAAGAGAATATATGATTATTTTAATTACATTTTTAGAATGTTAAATTAGTAGTCAACTCATATTTTTTGTGTATATATTTCAAATATCGTCATTAAAAAAATTATAGCAACTCTTTTGAATTTTTTTTTTCATTAATTTTGGAACACATTTTTTTAGGGGTCTTGAGGTGAACAATTTATAGAATAGAATATGTTGAACATATGATTTTATTATTGATGGTTTGTAATTTATTTTTGTATAATTTTCTATATTAGATAACTTATGCAAACCATTTTGGTTTTTTTATATGTATTATAATTGAATGTATAACTTTTAACTCATTTATTGACCACTTTATCTCATATAGGTTAATTCTAGTTCATTAGTTATGGAAAATAAATACTGAAACCATTTCATGGAGTAGAAGATAAGATGGATGTTGAAATTCATTAAATCAAAACCCAAGGATGTAATTTTTATTATGAAATGAAAAAAATGAAGTATGAATATTTTATAATGTCATATATATATTTATATTAAATGGATCTCTAAAATTTTAGAAATTTAAAAAGAAATAAAAATATTATTTACATTTTTTATATTGAATTGATACTCTATTATCTCCTAACCGATTAACGGTTTTGTGGTCATAAAAATTCTCAGTACAATTTTAAATGCCACTATTTATTTTTCAGTGGAAGTAATTATATCCTCCATGTTTATATTTTAAATCCCCAATAGTATTATATATATTAGGGAACACAATTGTGTGTTATTTGAGGCCATTTTTATGTTTCACAGTTTTTCTTTTTAAATGATGTTTTATTATCCATTAGTACGATGAGGGATTTTGAAAATGGAATTATATAATATTTAACTTTTGATTACTAATATAAAAATTCAAATTTTACAGTTAATTTATGGGGGTTAAATGTAACACATCATGATTTTGGGATATATTTCTCTTTAATTAAATTTTATGTGTTTCATATATTAATTCGCATGAAGTAGTGACCATAAATGAATCATGATAAATTATAAAATAGCCAATAAATTGAATTTAATGAATAAGATTTATCACATTAGGAAATATATCTATATCTATATATATGTTTTACATAAATTAACTATACTTATTTATCTGTAAAATATAAATATTCAATATTTAGTGAAGTAATTTTTTGTTTCAAAGATATGTTTCATTAAAAATGGATTTTATGTTATTTTGCACAAGAATATTATAATTAGTTTCTATCAAAATAAAAAAAATTATAGAAAATTTATCATTATTAAATTTGTATATGGAATTTATCTATTGTGGAATTTTAGGGTTTTTTGAAATGATTTATTTTTTAGTGAACATGGAATCTTAATGAATTTTTTTAAACTGTAATTTATTTTAAATGATAGAGACTTGTATTTATTTGATTTTGATCCAAAGTAAACGTAAGTCACATTTAATTTTAATAATATATATAATTACATTTGAATCAACTATAAATATAATTTTTGTACATGTTCATAATTGGGTATCAAAATTATTTTTCCAAAAAACTATTAGTTGCTGAATTTTATGAATTTGTCTTAAAATGAATTTATAGAAAATATAGAAATATAATTTTTAAATATTTTCTTCATATTGGAAATCATTTTAATTTATATAATTTAATTTAGTCATATAATTGTTTTCATCAACAATCGTAATCATGGTAATTTTTTCTAACCTTATAAAAGAAAAAAAATTATGTTAAAAATTTGGTGTAAATCTTTAAAATATCTCTAAAAGTTTCTTTATCCTATTTTATTAGTGGTTTTAAACCTAACATACAATTATGATGTTAAATAAATTGTATTAAAATATAATATTTAAATTGGAATCCTAATATACACATTATTTAATATAAGTTATATATTATTCAAAATAAAAAACTATTTTTGGTTATTTTATTTATCAAATGGTTAGAAGCTTTAATTTAGTTTTATATTTATAAAAAATTATTGACATACAACTTTTTTTTATTTTACCTCAAAATAATATAAGATTTACTTTTATTTGATTTTAATGTATAATTATTCTTTGGATTAAATCTTGTATTATCAGAAACACAATCTCATTAATTTTCGGATCATAAAATAAATGTAATTAATTCAATAAATATAAATTGAATATGATAAATGGGAATAAAAAATTGGAATCATTATATCTGATTTTTTTAATGAATCGTTGATTTTTGGACATATTCTGTTATTGTCATAGTAAAAAATTTATTTTATCACATTTAAAGAAAAAATGGGATTAATTTTTTTTAGCTAAGAGATAAAGATAAAAATGGAACCAAAAAATTATGAACCATTATTAGATGAGTTTAGTTAGAAACTATGATATATTATCATTGAATGTTTTTTCCTTGGAGCAATGTTTAAGGATTCTGATATATATATATATATATATATATTAATCTTTTATGTAAATATAGTGTGTCCTTTCCCTCACATGTAATATGGAACCACCTCTTCAACATTATTCATGATTTTTTTAGCCTTATATAATTTCTAGGACATTCATTATACCTTTATAGTCTCATAACTCACATTTTAAATATTTTGGATTTTCCAAAATACCATCATTTCATGGAATATGGGATAAGATAATTTAACATTATCCTTGAAGATGTATAAAATTTAACCAAGTACTATAATACTTATTTAATCTTTAAATGCCACAAAATATATGTTATGTATTATTCCAAAAATTCAAAACATATTTTCATTATATAAATATTATATTAAATATATTAGTTTATAATTAGTACAAACTAAATATATTTCTAATATTGTTTTATTTAAAAACAATAATTAAAAATAATTTTTTTTCTTTAATTTGATTATACATTAAAATATATAATAAATTATAATTAAAGATTGTTTTCAAATTTATTGTTTTTATTTTATTAAAACTATATTTAAAAATAAATATATTATTTTTGAAAAATAGATTTTATTTTTTTCAAAAATGTATTTAATAGAACATTTTAAATGAATAATTATATTAATATACAGTTGTAGTTAATTTGGTTTTATATGTATTGATTTTTAAATAAAAAATTATATATGTATGTATATAAATATATATATGTTTTTAATTTATTAATATTAGTTTTCAATTTTAAATTATGATTAAATTATTATATATAAAATTATTACTATTATTGATTGTGTATTATAAAATTATGAAGTATGCTTATATATATTTCAATAAAATTATGATATAATACAATTATTATTATACATTTTCATTTTATTATAATTTTTCAACATAAAATCAAATATCCATTTTATGTTTAAATAAGACAATCCGGATAGTGGGAATAATGGGTTTCAAGATTCTTTCGGGGTCAAGGGCCATTGACTAATGATTTTATAGGATACTGAGGGGAGTTGCACATGTCATCACTAAGTATAAAGGGGGTTCTTCCCTAGGAGGTTGAGTAGGATTTAATCCAAGATGAGTTGAGTGTATCCATGAATGAGGGTTGAAGCCAAGCCACTATTCGCTATGGGGGATTCTTCTGGAAAAGAGTTTGACCATGTTTGGCCACTGATGAACTGAAAAATACTTTCGGGTTTCATACCATGATTAGGGTATTGGCCAATGTTGAGGGTTACTGAAGGCTGTGTATTGTCATCAAGGTACCGATTTTTCTAGATCTTTGGTAGGTTTGATATTTCCTTGTTTTAGGTGTCTGATATTTCATTTCGTACCAACTATGATATTTTTTTTCCTTTGATTTCTTCTCCAATAAATACCTCTAGTGAGTTGTAGTTCTATCCTTATATACTATTTTGATTATAGACAACAAATAGAATTATAGATTTTTTTTCCGATAGATTTCCATCCTTCCAAAAGAATGTGTATATATGTTTTCATGTGTTAGAAATCTGATATTTGGGGATTCAATTTATAAAATTATTCTTTCGACATCAATTTTTTATTTAATACTTGTTTTCTTTATTTTATGCACCTCCATATTCAACATGAATTGATTACTTATTGAGTTGTTGTCGGGACCGCTGGTTTGGTTTTTTTATTATTCATTATATATTTGTACAGACCAGGATATGGATATAAAAATAATTATATAATAATTTGAGAAAATTTAATTTTGATTTGAATTTGTGGGTCATAATATGGGGTGATGGTACATCCAAAGAAGTAGGCCTCAATCTTTGTCTTCATTTTGTGTATGAGGTAATTTTATAATTTATGTCTTAGTTTTATATAATTTAGGTTTTGAAAATCTAAATCATGAATGATATTAGGATTTCTATTTTTATTTTAGAATTCATTTTAAAAGGATTTAATTTATTTTTATATTTTTAGTTTGATTTAAAAAATAAATATATGATTAATTATTTTAAGAACTTATTATGAAACGGAGATTATATATATATATATTAATCATATTATAATTTTAAAGAATTATTTTTAACTATAAATTCAGGTTTTAAATTATGGTTGTTTAGTGAGTTTAACTATTTTCTAATGATTTTATATTTTATAGTAAATTATTAAAAACCAATTTATGTTTTAGTTCATCATAAATATACTGCAATGGATATTACAATTTTTCAAAAAAAATTAAACTTGAATTTATTATGTGTATTAGAAATATCCATGTCATATGTGCATGTCATTAAAAATTCACTTATTTTTTCTTTATCATTTCTGGACATTTAAGAATTATTTCAATATTATTCACATCAAAATTACGAAATTATTAATTTTATAAGTTGTACAAATGTTTCATTCAATTTTGAAACTCATTTGATATGTAAAATATTCATGAATAAATTATTAGTTATTATTAATTTATTTAATTCAATTTTTTAAAAAAATTACCAAGAAAATAATTATTTTTGAATTCAGGATTGAAATACATAATTAAGTAATATTTTTTTCAAACCATGAATTTGTGATTCTTATAGGAGAATTATGATGTATATATATTGATGAATTTTTAATTTCCATGTTTATAATTTTATTGTCATAAAATAATGTTCATAGAAAATTCAGCATGTCACGATGTTATATTGAAACTAAGGATGTCACATTTGTATATAGTCACAGCCATGCGTTATGAAACAATATCTAATGATATAATTAAAATAAATCAATGACTAGGAGACTCATATAAAGACTCATAAGACCCCAGTTCTGATACCCATGTTGGTCCTATATCAAATCCCCTACCATTCAACAAGCAACGATCAACAGTAAGGCCCATTTCCCTTAATGTATATTGTATCAATTTAATCTAATCATATACTAAGATGTGGGATAAATAGTGTGTTATTATATGATAGTCGGTCCAAACTACCTATTTTATATATAATCAATCAGATAATAAGTGCTAGAAATATTGCAATAAATAATTGTATTAAATAATTAAACTATTAATTTTATACCATATAAATAAATATGGAATGATTAAAGAATATAAATGAGCAAGTATCCAGACCCTGTTGACCATAAAAATATGTCTATGAAAAAACATAACATGTGTCGGTAGTATTACATAATATTTATGAGCATATCATACAACCATGCCAACCATAACAATATATCCATGGTATTAATCATAGAAATCTAGGTCAACCCCCTATATGATTAATTCAACGATTTATTATGGCTAATCCTGGTAAATAAACATTATAACATGTCTCAGGGCCAACCCAAATATATAATTATTACAAAATTAAAAAGGGAAAGTCCATATATATAATCATTAGATTATATATCAGGGTCATGGAAGATATGTAATAATTATAGTATATTTGAGGGACAAGCCCGGTATTTATGAATTAAATTATTTTTCACTGGCCCTATCCCACTATATAATCATTAAAACAAGTAATCAAAAGAAATAATAGATAATTTATCACAATATCACATTATAAATATCAAGGGTTATTTATGAAAATTACAATTTATCTTTAAATTACAAATTTCATTTATCATTTTTTGATAAACCAACATCATTCATGTCATTTTAAAAAACAATCCAATACAAGGTGAATCTAAATCAAGTAATCACCCAAATATTATGTAAGGCTAAACAAACATTAGTTCATTAATCAATTCATTTATGTTTAAGGGTTCACTCACAAAAACTATATCCATAATCCTGGTCCACAACCAATTTATCATATAGGGGTTACATTGATTAACCCAATAAATAATTAATTTGGGTGAATGTTATGTTAGGGAAATTGAAATATTTTAACTTTTATTTAATTAAATAGACTATTGGATTATGGTTCATACTAATTACATTTATCTGAACATCAACCAATGATTCCAGTAACATTATCCATGGATAATGAAGGTGGAGATGATCACCAGAAGGATCCCATATCATAAGAGATCTTGATCAACCCCAACAATTACTATAGTCAATATATTACACAAAAAAATCTAGAGAATAAAAGGATATAAGGGAATATATATATATACATATATATAAAAGGAATTACCTTGGACTAATCACACCAACAACACATTTGGAATGGACTATGGTACTCTAGAGTTTCCTCATAGATGCCCTAGGTTTGAGAGGAGAGGGATGTACAAGATGTGAATGAAAAATCTGTTGCACAACAACCTTTAAAATTATTTATCTTGAAATTACTTACCTTGTAACTAATTTAATTTTAATGAATTAATTTTTTGAGGGGTTCACCAAAAACCAGTAACTTCTGGTTAATAATTATATTTACTTACTGTTACATGATGTTAAATTTAATTAAACAACATGTATTCTCTTCATATCAAGGATCATTTCAGGGATTGTAACCATTCACTATATGTGTCCCCTGACATATACATACCATTCAACACACTATAATAGTTTTTTAATGTTTTAATGTTAATTTATATCATATTTTCCTACTCAAGGATCCCTAAAATCCTCCATAACATTCTATGTAACGGAAGAATCTCATTCCACATTTTAACATGTTTATATATTTACACAATTAATTAACACAACCATAAATCCCAAAAAATTATGTCATTTACCCATAATACAATAATCGAGTATCAGAGCAAGACTCGACCACTAATTCTCAAATGAAATCCCCAAAGATGAGAGAACATGGATATATAGGATCTTACCAATCTATACTCCACATGTAATATATTATCTTAAATAATCATCTTATGTAATTGAAGTATATCTTAAAGATCCCATTATATTATAGGTACTTCTATTTGAAGATAAATTTTGAATTGGGAAAGACTATATCTTCCTATTTAATTGAATAAAGAATACACCATCAGTATGATAATTAAATCGTTCATATAGACTCTTTTAAACTAATAATTTAGTGGGTCATTTTCAATTTTTTGGAAACTGAAATAAATTTCTCATTACACATGAAAATTTTATTACTACATTCACAAAATGATATAATGATTATAATATGTTTTTACTATATAAATTAATCAACAATATAATTCAAGACTAAAATAAAACTTTTGGTAGATGTGGTAGTATCCCATGAACTAGACATCATATTTCTTATGGTATATCAAATTTTGTACTATATGACCTAGACTATCCCAATTATTTAATGATATAACTATACAATTCCATACCATGTGAATCATATTCCTATTATGGGTTTCTATATAATTGAATCAATATTATGATTCATCAAATTTTTATTGAATACTAATTAATCTCCAACATGCTCTAAAATCATTGAAGGTATTTATAAAAATCCCTTATCTCTTTGTGAATCCATCAAATATATTTTTAAATGGTTTACAAAACAATATTTACATTGGAATAATTATTATTTTTTAAACATTAGTCATTATTACATGTCCTTATTATATGACCCCACTAGCAGTTTATGTGATTGAACTAAATATTAATTCTATAATATATCGATGTAATAATTGAGAAACCTCAATTAGTGAAACTCCCCATTATTATATAATAAATTTCAATTTAAATAATTTTTTAGTTTTCAATATATTGCCTAACATACAACATTGGGAAAAAATGATTCATGAAATAATATAACCTAGCCATTAAATTAGGTGGTATGATAGTGATTATCCATTTAATATATATATATATATATGTATATATATGTTTTTACATATTTCATATGTTTATATTCATCTATAATATATATAAGTACTCATTTTTATTAATTTAAATTTATGTTTTAAAAATAGTTCATCCTTATGAATTGTTTTATTTGAATCTTGTTTATATATATTATAATAAATTTCATCCTCTTTTAAAAATTATATTTTATTCAAATTATAGGTTGAACGAGTAACAAAATTTATTTTAAATTTTATTTTGAAACTAGTAAACTGAGATTTACTTATGTGAATATAAGTTATGATTTATCTGAATTAAATACTATTTTTTGAAATTCCATCTATTTAATGGATTTAATGTTATATTTGATTTTAGATTTCTCAAAAATTAATTTAGCATTTTTTTTCAAAAAAAATCATTTTCCCAACGTTTTTAATCTACTTAAATGTATAATAATTTTTACACATAAATCAGTTATCTTCTAAAACATTAATTTCATGTATTCTATTTTCTTATAAAAAAGTAATTTTAGAAACCATTTGAAATATAATATGATAAAATGGATTAAAAATTTGGAATTATAATTTTCCTAAAATTTATAATTTCCCTTTTATTTATGATAATATTAATATGTTATCATAGGAAGAATTTGAGGTATTATGGTTAATGTTAAAATGAGTTTAATGTGGTTTAACTAGTAGATATGAATTAAAATGTATTTGAAACATACTCAAATGTGATTGGTTGAGTTTATTTATCCTTATTGAATCCCAAAATTATACTTACATATATATTATTTAATCTTATAAGTAATTTAATGTTTTCAATTTCCCTCACATATAAAAGAGAATCACTTATTCTTCCTTATGGACAATGTTTGAGATATTTATATCATAACATATCTAACAATATACCTTTATATAATCCTTCCAAACCTTATAATTCTTCAAAATATTTTCAAAATACAACCCATTACATGATTAGGGTAAAAGCCAAATGAGGTTTTTCAATGAAGAGGTAAAACTCTTAACTATGTACCTTCAAATTTGTTTCTTATTCTTCCTCCACAAAACCTATATTAAATTTTCTAAAATAATGAAATATATATAATATATATAAAAATTTTTTATTGTAATATTGTTTAAACCATTATCGTCTTCCTTTCAAACAATTTGGTAATGAATGTATAACTCATATGTTTGTGAGGACTTCAACCCCCAAGAAGTCACGTGTTTTATTTTTCATCACATGTTATCCTTAATGATTATAATGAAATATTTACTCAATTTATATGATATTTATGATACTATTATGGTATTATAAAGGTGAATTATTATATTTTTTTCATCAATAAAAAATATAAACATCACTTGTGTGTACGTATGTATAACTGTCTCCAAGAAGTGATATAATTCATGATTCATCACTAAATTATATGAATATTTATAGAAATGTATATAATGGTTACATATGACCAACATAAAATGGATATTACATTGGAGAATATGTAATAATTTTCAATTTACAATGATGAGGAATGTCCAACCAAAATGATCAATAAAAGGAAAATTGTTTTCACCAAGAAAAGCTTTTTTTACAAACAATAATTAGAAAATAGTTGATAATATGTTATTATAGAATCATATATGGTACACTACATATGTTTATTTTTATGGTTTATTTTTAAAAATATTAATTTATTATATAGTAGGTAAAAACATTAGAATCTTGTGGTACTTGTGGTATGGGGTTTCTGTTACTATCTCATTTCCTATTGGGACTCTTTATGTAAAAAAATTTGTAAAATAAAATTATATACATCTTTTCAATTAAAAAAATTATTTTCATTTCATCCATTTATTTTTTATTTTCTTATTTATTATCTCTAATTACATCTCATTGGTACTTTAAATCATGATGAAAATTACATTAATGAAAATCCAACCTTGTTTCTTCTATTATCGATTATTTTTAACATCCATGTCCAAGACCATCAACCTTATTTTATGAATGTTCATAAAATTTCATGGTATTTTATAAATTTTTTTTTTTCATATCCTATTGATTTATATAAAATGTTATAAAATAAAATTTTTGAAAATATTATTTTGAAACAAGTAATTTTAATAATTTTAAAAATATATGAAAGGAATGTTTTGTTTATGGACGAGTTTTCCCCACATAATGACCATTATTTTTATTGAAGATAATTTATTGAAGATTCATTTTTTTATTTCAAAATAATATTATTTTCTAAATAGTCTATTATTTTTTAGTTAATTTTTTAATGTTAAATGTATATATTCTTATATTTTCAATGAATATTTAAAATGATCATTTAGTGGTATTTTTCTTCTATGATGATATCCATTAATGACTTTTATAATTGACAAGGATAAATATAATTTTATTACGTATATATTATTTCTAATGATGGATTAAGAAGATTATGATTAATGTTTTTTAAAAGAAACCCATTTATTTACCATTGGTTAATAATATAATGAAGAACCCCATTTACTTTCCTTGGGTTAAGATTTGATGAGGTGATAAATGATTTATGATATCAGAGAACTTCATTAAATCATTTACTTAATTTGAATTTGGTATTGTTATATACCTTAAATTAATTGGTTAATCTTATATCTTAATATATAACTATGTGAAATACTCTTTATGATAATTAAATCATTGGGAACGGTTAAAGATTAATGATCCAATATGATATGGAAAACTAGAGGTGATGCAAAAACAATTATGATATGGGAATCATGTGTTAATTCTTGATCCAATATGATATAATAGTCAGGATATATAACCTTTAAAAATGATATTGATTTTATTCTTTTGATGGTGTCGCACATTTATATATTGTTATTATGATTAAAATTTGAAAAAATGATCATGATGGATTTATGATGATTCCTCACTCTAATGATTTATGTATTGTGAAATTATATTATTTTAAACAATGAATCATGTTTATAATAAATTAAATATTTGGTATATACTATGTATATCATTATCATGTTATAAAAAAACTATTATAATCATATGATAATTGATAATTAGTGATTTAAATCTACGGTTTATAACCATAATAATCCTCTGATCTCTAGAAATAGTATGTTTCATTAACCATTTTAATAAAAAGGGTTATATATGGTATGTTTAAGAAGTATTAATTGAGAGAAGTTATTTTTAAGAGATGTTGAAGATAATTCATGAAGTAATAGGATTATGTAACTAGTATCCAACGAAATGAAAACATTACATTTTTGTAAGGGATTTTAAGAGTTGGTATTTAATATTAATCTGAAAATATGTAACATTTATATATGAAATTATTGGATTTCCTTAGTTGGTACCACTATAGTGTATTGGGAATCATTATAGATTATGATTGGAGAACATTGGTAAAAAATTGGTGATAATCCTAATTATTGTATATCATTTAAACATTTTTATAAGGTTACAATTATGTGTTTACTCACATTATAGTCATGTGTGAATACTAAAAGAATAATATAATTTTTCATAAAATCATTAATGGGTAATAACCTAAAAATTATTTGTTTTTGTATATTATGGCTAACATTTTAGTGCATTGTTAATGAGAACTTATTATAAACATGGTCTAACACTCCCATGGAATATTCATTGAACAATTTTCGTTTTCTTTTTTAGCCATTGTATAGTTTTTAATTAGACGATGACCATAGATGAACTAGGATAAACTTTGGAATTGATTATAAACTAGATGTTTTGATATAGAAGTATATATTTTTTTATTTATCACAATAATTTTTGTTTATCATAACTTGTATTTTCATTTTAGTCACTATTTAGAAAAAGAATAATTAATTTTATCCCTATATGTATGGAAAATGGAATGATTATAGAGATGAGGAACAACATGAAATGAGATCTGGGATAGATAGTAATCTGAAAATGAAAAACAATATATATAATAATATAAATAAAATGTTCAACATGGGAGAGATTTATAACACACTTTGTATGTGAAAAATTTAGTTTTAGAAAGATCATGGTGAAAGAAATATTATCTTACCATATGTCATGAATGTGGGAAGATGAACTAAAGGGAATGTATCATAGGTATAAGAATATGATTTATGTGTTGAAAATAATATAATTGACTGAGTAATTGTTATGTAAAAATGAAGAGGTTGATTGAGTAAAATGTAGTTCATCCTCATTTATAATTTATTATTAAATGTATTATGTGCATGGGGATTATGTATTATATGAGTCGATAGAATAATCAAAGGGATAACTTGTTATCTATGGAATGTACTATGTTATTCCAATTATTATTGTGCAGTGACTGATGGTTATATGTTTTTGGAATTCAATAACAATATCATAATAGTGTTTTTCCATTGGAATTATTTTTATATTAATAATAAAACATCTATGCAATATTTTGCTTTAGTTTTTCATTAATAATTTCAATGAACATGTTTATTGGTAATGATAACCTTGAAAAGATATTTAGTGATAGGGAGATATTTTGGTAAAGCACACGCCTAAGGGTAATATAATCCATATTACACTATTTACATAAAGATAATAATTCTTAGATGTGTTAAATAAATGATAAGTTATATAGGGTAGTGTATATGACCGTATAATTGATTGGGGATTTTATGTCAATGTGATTTATGTATTATTTTATTATTTTTACATCATTTTAGCATTTATAGAATATATTGGGATGTTTTTGTAGAGTAAAATATGCGACCAATTTTGTTTTTCTTGATATTTTATTTTGAATCATGTTATTTTGGGAATGTATTATTACATTTTAAGAGAATATATGATTATTTTAATTACATTTTTAGAATGTTAAATTAGTAGTCAACTCATATTTTTTGTGTATATATTTCAAATATCGTCATTAAAAAAATTATAGCAACTCTTTTGAATTTTTTTTCATTAATTTTGGAACACATTTTTTTAGGGGTCTTGAGGTGAACAATTTATAGAATAGAATATGTTGAACATATGATTTTATTATTGATGGTTTGTAATTTATTTTTGTATAATTTTCTATATTAGATAACTTATGCAAACCATTTTGGTTTTTTTATATGTATTATAATTGAATGTATAACTTTTAACTCATTTATTGACCACTTTATCTCATATAGGTTAATTCTAGTCCATTAGTTATGGAAAATAAATACTGAAACCATTTCATGGAGTAGAAGATAAGATGGATGTTGAAATTCATTAAATCAAAACCCAAGGATGTAATTTTTATTATGAAATGAAAAAAATGAAGTATGAATATTTTATAATGTCATATATATATTTATATTAAATGGATCTCTAAAATTTTAGAAATTTAAAAAGAAATAAAAATATTATTTACATTTTTTATATTGAATTGATACTCTATTATCTCCTAACCGATTAACGGTTTTGTGGTCATAAAAATTCTCAGTACAATTTTAAATGCCACTATTTATTTTTCAGTGGAAGTAATTATATCCTCCATGTTTATATTTTAAATCCCCAATAGTATTATATATATTAGGGAACACAATTGTGTGTTATTTGAGGCCTTTTTTATGTTTCACAGTTTTTCTTTTTAAATGATGTTTTATTATCCATTAGTACGATGAGGGATTTTGAAAATGGAATTATATAATATTTAACTTTTGATTACTAATATAAAAATTAAAATTTTACAGTTAATTTATGGGGGTTAAATGTAACACATCATGATTTTGGGATATATTTCTCTTTAATTAAATTTTATGTGTTTCATATATTAATTGGCATGAAGTAGTGACCATAAATGAATCATGATAAATTATAAAATAGACAATAAATTGAATTTAATGAATAAGATTTATCACATTAGGAAATATATCTATATCTATATCTATGTTTTACATAAATTAACTATACTTATTTATCTGTAAAATATAAATATTCAATATTTAGTGAAGTAATTTTATGTTTCAAAGATATGTTTCATTAAAAATAGATTTTATGTTATTTTGCACAAGAATATTATAATTAGTTTCTATCAAAATAAAAAAAATTTTAGAAAATTTATCATTATTAAATTTGTATATGGAATTTATCTATTGTGGAATTTTAGGGTTTTTTGAAATGATTTATTTTTTAGTGAACATGGAATCTTAATGAATTTTTTTAAACTGTAATTTTTTTTCAATGATAGAGACTTGTATTTATTTGATTTTGATCCAAAGTAAATGTAAGTCACATTTAATTTTAATAATATATATAATTACATTTGAATCAACTATAAATATAATTTTTGTACATGTTCATAATTGGGTATCAAAATTATTTTTCCAAAAAACTATTAGTTGCTGAATTTTATGAATTTGTCTTAAAATGAATTTATAGAAAATATAGTAATTTAATTTTTAAATATTTTCTTCATATTGGAAATCATTTTAATTTATATAATTTAATTTAGTCATATAATTGTTTTCATCAACAATCGTAATCATGGTAATGTTTTCTAACCTTATAAAAGACAAAAAACGATGTTAAAAATTTGGGGTAAATCTTTAAAATCTCTCTAAAAGTTTCTTTATCCTATTTTATTAGTGGTTTTAAACCTAACATACAATTATGATGTTAAATAAATTGTATTAAAATATAATATTTAAATTGGAATCCTAATATACACATTTTTTAATATAAGTTATATATTATTCAAAATAAAAAACTATTTTTGGTTATTTTATTTATCAAATGGTTAGAAGCTTTAATTTAGTTTTATATTTATAAAAAATTATTGACATACAACTTTTTTTTTATTTTACCTCAAAATAATATAAGATTTATTTTTATTTGATTTGAATGTATAATTATTCTTTGGATTAAATCTTGTATTTTCAGAAACACAATCTCTTTAATTTTCGGATCATAAAATAAATGTAATTAATTCAATAAATATAAATTGAATATGATAAATGGGAATAAAAAATTGGAATCATTCTATCCGATTTTTTTAATTAATCATTGATTTTTGGACATATTCTGTTATTGTCATAGTAAAAAATTTATTTTATCACATTTAAAGAAAAAATGTGATTAAATTTTTTTAGCTAAGAGATAAAGATAAAAATGGAACCAAAAAATTATGAACCGTTATTAGATGAGTTTAGTTAGAAACTATGATATATTATCATTGAATGTTTTTTCCTTGGAGCAACGTTTAATGATTCTGATATATATATATATATTAATCTTTTATGTAAATATAATGTGTCCTTTCCATCACATGTAATATGGAACCACCTCTTCAACATTATTCATGATTTTTTTAGCCTTATATAATTTCTAGGACATTCATTATACCTTTATAGTCTCATAACTCACATTTTAAATATTTTGGATTTTCCAAAATACCATCATTTCATGGAATATGGCATAAGATAATTTAACATTATCCTTGAAGATGTATAAAATTTAACCAAGTACTATAATACTTATTTAATCTTTAAATGCCTCAAAATATATGTTATGTAATATCCCAAAAATTCAAAACATATGTTCATTATATAAATATTATATTAAATAGATTACTTTATAATTAGTACAAACTAAATATATTTCTAATATTGTTTCATTTAAAAACAATAATTAAAAATAAATTTTTTTCTTTATTTTCATTATACATTAAAATATATAATAAATTATAATTAAATATTGTTTTCAAATTTATTGTTTTTATTTTATTAAAACTATATTTTAAAATAAATATATTATTTTTGAAAAATAGATTTTATTTTTTTCAAAAATGTATTTAATAGAACATTTTAAATGAATAATTATATTAATATACAGTTGTAGTTAATTTGGTTTTATAAGTATTGATTTTTAAATAAAAAATTATATATGTATGTATATAAATATATATATGTTTTTAATTTATTATTATTAGTTTTCAATTTTAAATTATGATTAAATTATTATATATAAAATTATTACTATTATTGATTGTGTATTATAAAATTATGAAGTATGCTTATATATATTTCAATAAAATTATGATATAATACAATTATTATTAAACATTTTCATTTTATTATAATTATTCAACATAAAATCAAATATCCATTTTATGTTTAAATAAGACAATCCAGATAGTGGGAATAATGGGTTTCAAGATTCTTTCGGGGTCAAGGGCCATTGACTAATGATTTTATAGGATACTGAGGGGAGTTGCACATGTCATCACTAAGTATAAAGGGGGTTCTTCCCTAGGAGGTTGAGTAGGATTTAATCCAAGATGAGTTGAGTGTATCCATTAAAGAGGGTTGAAGCCAAGCCACTATTCGCTAAGGGGGATTCTTCTGGAAAAGAGTTTGACCATGTTTGGCCACCGATGAACTGAGAAATACTTTCGGGTTTCATTCCATGATTAGGGTATTGGTCAATGTTGAGGGTTACTGAAGGCTGTGTATTGTCATCAAGGTACCGATTTTTCTAGATCTTTGGTAGGTTTGATATTTCCTTGTTTTAGGTGTCTGATATTTCATTTCGTACCAACTATGAAATTTTTTTTCCTTTGATTTCTTCTCCAATAAATACCTATAGTGAGTAGTAGTTCTATCCTTATATACTATTTTGATTATAGATAACAAATAGAATTATAGATTTTTTTTTCCGATAGATTTCCATCCTTCCAAAAGAATATGTATATATGTTTTCATGTGTTAAAAATCTGATATTTGGGGAATCAATTTATAAAATTATTCTTTCGACATCTATTTTTTATTTAATACTTGTTTTCTTTATTTTATGCACCTCCATATTCAACATGAATTGATTACTTATTGAGTTGTTTTCGGGACCGCTGGTTTGGTTTTTTTCTTATTCATTATATATTTGTACATACCAGGATATGGATATAAAAATAATTATATAATAATTTGAGAAAATATAATTTTGATTTGAATCTGTGGGTCATAATATGGGGTGATGGTACATCCAAAGAAGTAGGCCTCAATCTTTGTCTTCATTTTGTGTATGAGGTAATTTTATAATTTATGTCTTAGTTTTATATAATTTATGTTTTGAAAATCAAAATCATGAATGATATTAGGATTTCTATTTTTATTTTAGAATTCATTTTAAAAGGATTTAATTTATTTTTATATTTGTAGTTTGATTTAAAAAATAAATATATGATTAATTATTTTAAGAACTTGTAATGAAATTGGAGATTATATATATATATATATTAATCATATTATAATTTTAAAGAATTATTTTTAACTATAAATTCAGGTTTTAAATTGTGGTTGTTTAGTGAGTTTAACTATTTTCTAATGATTTTATATTTTATAGTAAATTATTAAAAACCAATTTATGTTTTAGTTCATCATAAATATACTGCAATGGATGTTACAATTTTTCAAAAAAAATTAAACTTGAATTTATTATGTGTATTAGAAATATCCATGTCATATGTGCATGTCATTAAAAATTCACTTATTTTTTCTTTATCTTTTCTGGACATTTAAGAATTATTTCAATATTATTCACATCAAAATTACGAAATTATTAATTTTATAAGTTGTATAAATGTTTCATTCAATTTTGATACTCATTTGATATGTAAAATATTCATGAATAAATTATTAGTTATTATTCATTTATTTAATTCAATTTTTTAAAAAAATTACCAAGAAAATAATTATTTTTGAATTCAGGATTGAAATACATAATTAAGTAATATTTTTTTCAAACCATGAATTTGTGATT
Source organism: Viscum album (assembly GCA_963277665.1). Lineage (NCBI taxonomy): Eukaryota > Viridiplantae > Streptophyta > Magnoliopsida > Santalales > Viscaceae > Viscum > Viscum album. Next base: position 648,609,900 of record OY728143.1, on the reverse strand, counting down.
CTTATAGGAGAATTATGATGTATATATATTGATGAATTTTTTATTTCCATGTTTATAATTTTATTGCCATAAAATAATGTTCATAGAAAATTAAGCATGTCACCATGTTATATTGAAACTAAGGATGTCACATTTGTATATAGTCACGGCCATGCGTTATGAAACAATATCTAATGATATAATTAAAATAAATCAATGACTAGGAGACTCATATAAAGACTCATAAGACCCCAGTTCTGATACCCATGTTGGTCCTATATCAAATCCCCTACCATTCAACAAGCAACGATCAACAGTAAGGCCCATTTCCCTTAATGTATATTGTATCAATTTAATCTAATCATGTACTAAGATGTGGGATAAATAGTGTGTTATTATATTATAGTCGGTCCAAACTACCTATTTTATATATAATCAATCTGATAATAAGTGCTAGAAATATTGCAATAAATAATTGTATTAAATAATTAAACTATTAATTTTATACCATATAAATAAATATGGAATGATTAAAGAATATAAATGAGCAAGTATCCAGACCATGTTGACCATAAAAATATGTCTATGAAAAAACATAACATGTGTCGGTAGTATTACATAATATTTATGAGCATATCATACAACCATGCCAACCATAACAATATATCCATGGTATTAATCATAGAAATCTAGGTCAACCCCCTATATGATTAATTCAACGATTTATTATGGCTAATCCTGGTAAATAAACATTATAACATGTCTCAGGGCCAACCCAAATATATAATTATTACAAAATTAAAAAGGGAAAGTCCATATATATAATCATTAGATTATATATCAGGGTCATGGAAGATATGTAGTAATTATAGTATATATGAGGGACAAGCCCGGTATTTATGAATTAAATTATTTTTCACTGGCCCTATCCCACTATATAATCATTAAAACAAGTAATAAAAAGAAATAATAGATAATTTATCACAATATCACATTATAAATATCAAGGGTTATTTATGAAAATTACAATTTATCTTTAAATTACAAATTTCATTTATCATTTTTTGATAAACCAACATCATTCATGTCATTTTAAAAAACAATCCAATACAAGGTGAATCTAAATCAAGTAATCACCCAAATATTATGTAAGGCTAAACAAACATTAGTTCATTAATCAATTCATTTATGTTTAAGGGTTCACTCACAAAAACTATATCCATAATCCTGGTCCACAACCAATTTATCATATAGGGGTTACATTGAGTAACCCAATAAATAATTAATTTGGGTGAATGTTATGTTAGGGAAATTGAAATATTTTAACTTTTATTTAATTAAATAGACTATTGGATTATGGTTCATACTAATTACATTTATCTGAACATCAACCAATGATTCCAGTAACATTATCCATGGATAATGAAGGTGGAGATGATCACCAGAAGGATCCCATATCATAAGAGATCTTGATCAACCCCAACAATTACTATAGTCAATATATTACACAAAAAAATCTAGAGAATAAAAGGATATAAGAGAATATATATATATACATATATATAAAAGGAATTACCTTGGACTAATCACACCAACAACACATTTGGAATGGACTATGGTACTCTAGAGTTTCCTCATAGATGCCCTAGGTTTGAGAGGAGAGGGATGTACAAGATGTGAATGAAAAATCTGTTGCACAACAACCTTTAAAATTATTTATCTTGAAATTACTTACCTTGTAACTAATTTAATTTTAATGAATTAATTTTTTGAGGGGTTCACCAAAAACCAGTAACTTCTGGTTAATAATTATATTTACTTACTGTTACATGATGTTAAATTTAATTAAACAACATGTATTCTCTTCATATCAAGGATCATTTCAGGGATTGTAACCATTCACTATATGTGTCCCCTGACATATACATACCATTCAACACACTATAATAGTTTTTTAATGTTTTAATGTTAATTTATATCATATTTTCCTACTCAAGGATCCCTAAAATCCTCCATAACATTCTATGTAACGGAAGAATCTCATTCCACATTTTAACATGTTTATATATTTACACAATTAATTAACACAACCATAAATCCCAAAAAATTATGTCATTTACCCATAATACAATAATCGAGTATCAGAGCAAGACTCGACCACTAATTCTCAAATGAAATCCCCAAAGATGAGAGAACATGGATATATAGGATCTTACCAATCTATACTCCACATGTAATATATTATCTTAAATAATCATCTTATGTAATTGAAGTATATCTTAAAGATCCCATTATATTATAGGTACTTCTATTTGAAGATAAATTTTGAATTGGGAAAGACTATATCTTCCTATTTAATTGAATAAAGAATACACCATCAGTATGATAATTAAATCGTTCATATAGACTCTTTTAAACTAATAATTTAGTGGGTCATTTTCAATTTTTTGGAAACTGAAATAAATTTCTCATTACACATGAAAATTTTATTACTACATTCACAAAATGATATAATGATTATAATATGTTTTTACTATATAAATTAATCAACAATATAATTCAAGACTAAAATAAAACTTTTGGTAGATGTGGTAGTATCCCATGAACTAGACATCATATTTCTTATGGTATATCAAATTTTGTACTATATGACCTAGACTATCCCAATTATTTAATGATATAACTATACAATTCCATACCATGTGAATCATATTCCTATTATGGGTTTCTATATAATTGAATCAATATTCTGATTCATCAAATTTTTATTGAATACTAATTAATCTCCAACATGCTCTAAAATCATTGAAGGTATTTATAAAAATCCCTTATCTCTTTGTGAATCCATCAAATATATTTTTAAATGGTTTACAAAACAATATTTACATTGGAATAATTATTATTTTTTAAACATTAGTCATTATTACATGTCCTTATTATATGACCCCACTAGCAGTTTATGTGATTGAACTAAATATTAATTCTATAATATATCGATGTAATAATTGAGAAACCTCAATTAGTGAAACTCCCCATTATTATATAATAAATTTCAATTTAAATAATTTTTTAGTTTTCAAGATATTGCCTAACATACAACATTGGGAAAAAATGATTCATGAAATAATATAACCTAGCCATTAAATTAGGTGGTATGATAGTGATTATCCATTTAATATATATATATATATGTATATATATGTTTTTACATATTTCATATGTTTATATTCATCTATAATATATATAAGTACTCATTTTTATTAATTTAAATTTATGTTTTAAAAATAGTTCATCCTTATGAATTGTTTTATTTGAATCTTGTTTATATATATTATAATAAATTTCATCCTCTTTTAAAAATTATATTTTATTCAAATTATAGGTTGAACGAGTAACAAAATTTATTTTAAATTTTATTTTGAAACTAGTAAACTGAGATTTACTTATGTGAATATAAGTTATGATTTATCTGAATTAAATACTATTTTTTGAAATTCCATCAATTTAATGGATTTAATGTTATATTTGATTTTAGATTTCTCAAAAATTAATTTAGCTTTTTTTTTCAAAAAAAATCATTTTCCCAACGTTTTTAATCTACTTAAATGTATAATAATTTTTACACATAAATCAGTTATCTTCTAAAACATTAATTTCATGTATTCTATTTTCTTATAAAAAAGTAATTTTAGAAACCATTTGAAATATAATATGATAAAATGGATTAAAAATTTGGAATTATAATTTTCCTAAAATTTATAATTTCCCTTTTATTTATGATCATATTAATATGTTATCATAGGAAGAATTTGAGGTATTATGGTTAATGTTAAAATGAGTTTAATGTGGTTTAACTAGTAGATATGAATTAAAATGTATTTGAAACATACTCAAATGTGATTGGTTGAGTTTATTTATCCTTATTGAATCCCAAAATTATACTTACATATATATTATTTAATCTTATAAGTAATTTAATGTTTTCAATTTCCCTCACATATAAAAGAGAATCACTTATTCTTCCTTATGGACAATGTTTGAGATATTTATTTCATAACATATCTAACAATATACCTTTATATAATCCTTCCAAACCTTATAATTCTTCAAAATATTTTCAAAATACAACCCATTACATGATTAGGGTAAAAGCCAAATGAGGTTTTTCAATGAAGAGGTAAAACTCTTAACTATGTACCTTCAAATTTGTTTCTTATTCTTCCTCCACAAAACCTATATTAAAATTTCTAAAATAATGAAATATATATAATATATATACAAAATTTTTATTGTAATATTGTTTAAACCATTATCGTCTTCCTTTCAAACAATTGGGTAATGAATGTATAACTCATATGTATGTGAGGACTTCAACCCCCAAGAAGTCACGTGTTTTATTTTTCATCACATGTTATCCTTAATGATTATAATGAAATATTTACTCAATTTATATGATATTTATGATACTATTATGGTATTATAAAGGTGAATTATTATATTTTTTTCATCAATAAAAAATATAAACATCACTTGTGTGTACGTATGTATAACTGTCTCCAAGAAGTGATATAATTCATGATTCATCACTAAATTATATGAATATTTATAGAAATGTATATAATGGTTACATATGACCGACATAAAATGGATATTACATTGGAGAATATGTAATAATTTTCAATTTACAATGATGAGGAATGTCCAACCAAAATGATCAATAAAAGGAAAATTGTTTTCACCAAGAAAAGCTTTTTTTACAAACAATAATTAGAAAATAGTTGATAATATGTTATTATAGAATCATATATGGTACACTACATATGTTTATTTTTATGGTTTATTTTTAAAAATATTAATTTATTATATAGTAGGTAAAAACATTAGAATCTGGTGGTACTTGTGGTATGGGGTTTCTGTTACTATCTCATTTCCTATTGGGACTCTTTATGTAAAAAAATTTGTAAAATAAAATTATATACATCTTTTCAATTAAAAAAATTATTTTCATTTCATCCATTTATTTTTTATTTTCTTATTTATTATCTCTAATTACATCTCATTGGTACTTTAAATCATGATGAAAATTACATTAATGAAAATCCAACCTTGTTTCTTCTATTATCGATTATTTTTAACATCCATGTCCAAGACCATCAACCTTATTTTATGAATGTTCATAAAATTTCATGGTATTTTATAAATTTTTTTTTCATATCCTATTGATTTATATAAAATGTTATAAAATATAATTTTTGAAAATATTATTTTGAAACAAGTAATTTTAATAATTTTAAAAATATATGAAAGGAATGTTTTGTTTATGGATGAGTTTTCCCCACATAATGACCATTATTTTTATTGAAGATAATTTATTGAAGATTCATTTTTTATTTCAAAATAATATTATTTTCTAAATAGTCTATTATTTTTTAGTTAATTTTTTAATGTTAAATGTATATATTCTTATATTTTCAATGAATATTTAAAATTATCATTTAGTGGTATTTTTCTTCTATGATGATATCCATTAATGACTTTTATAATTGACAAGGATAAATATAATTTTATTACGTATATATTATTTCTAATGATGGATTAAGAAGATTATGATTAATGTTTTTTAAAAGAAACCCATTTATTTACCATTGGTTAATAATATAATGAAGAACCCCATTTACTTTCCTTGGGTTAAGATTTGATGAAGTGATAAATGATTTATGATATCAGAGAACTTCATTAAATCATTTACTTAATTTGAATTTGTTATTGTTATATACCTTAAATTAATTGGTTAATCTTATATCTTAATATATAACTATGTGAAATACTCTTTATGATAATTAAATCATTGGGAACGGTTAAAGATTAATGATCCAATATGATATGGAAAACTAGAGGTGATGCAAAAACAATTATGATATGGGAATCATGTGTTAATTCTTGATCCAATATGATATAATAGTCAGGATATATAACCTTTAAAAATGATATTGATTTTATTCTTTTGATGGTGTCGCACATTTATATATTGTTATTATGATTAAAATTTGAAAAAATGATCATGATGGATTTATGATGATTCCTCACTCTAATGATTTATGTATTGTGAAATTATATTATTTTAAACAATGAATCATGTTTATAATAAATTAAATATTTGGTATATACTATGTATATCATTATCATGTTATAATAAAACTATTATAATCATATGATAATTGATAATTAGTGATTTAAATCTACGGTGTATAACCATAATAATCCTCTGATCTCTAGAAATAGTATGTTTCATTAACCATTTTAATAAAAAGGGTTATATATGGTATGTTTAAGAAGTATTCATTGAGAGAAGTTCTTTTTAAGAGATGTTGAAGATAATTCATGAAGTAATAGGATTATGTAACTAGTATCCAACGAAATGAAAACATTACATTTTTGTAAGGGATTTTAAGAGTTGGTATTTAATATTAATCTGAAAATATGTAACATTTATATATGAAATTATTGGATTTCCTTAGTTGGTACCACTATAGTGTATAGGGAATCATTATAGATTATGATTGGAGAACATTGGTAAAAAATTGGTGATAATCCTAATTATTGTATATCAATTAAACATTTTTATAAGTTTACAATTATGTGTTTACTCACATTATAGTCATGTGTGAATACTAAAAGAATAATATAATTTTTCATAAAATCATTAATGGGTAATAACCTAAAAATTATTTGTTTTTGTATATTATGGCTAACATTTTAGTGCATTGTTAATGAGAACTTATTATAAACATGGTCTAACACTCCCATGGAATATTCATTGAACAATTTTCGTTTTCTTTTTTAGCCATTGTATAGTTTTTAATTAGACGATGACCATAGATGAACTAGGATAAACTTTGGAATTGATTATAAACTAGATGTTTTGATATAGAAGTATATATTTTTTTATTTATCACAATAATTTTTGTTTATCATAACTTGTATTTTCATTTTAGTCACTATTTAGAAAAAGAATAATTAATTTTATCCCTATATGTATGGAAAATGGAATGATTATAGAGATGAGGAACAACATGAAATGAGATCTGGGATAGATAGTAATCTGAAAATGAAAAACAATATATATAATAATATAAATAAAATGTTCAACATGGGAGAGATTTATAACACACTTTGTATGTGAAAAATTTAGTTTTAGAAAGATCATGGTGAAAGAAATATTATCTTACCATATGTCATGAATGTGGGAAGATGAACTAAAGGGAATGTATCATAGGTATAAGAATATGATTTATGTGTTGAAAATAATATAATTGACTGAGTAATTGTTATGTAAAAATGAAGAGGTTGATTGAGTAAAATGTAGTTCATCCTCATTTATAATTTATTATTAAATGTATTATGTGCATGGGGCTTATGTATTATATGAGTCGATAGAATAATCAAAGGGATAACTTGTTATCTATGGAATGTACTATGTTATTCCAATTATTATTGTGCAGTGACTGATGGTTATATGTTTTTGGAATTCAATAACAATATCATAACAGTGTTTTTCCATTGGAATTATTTTTATATTAATCATAAAACATCTATGCAATATTTTGCTTTAGTTTTTCATTAATAATTTCAATGAACATGTTTATTGGTAATGATAACCTTGAAAAGATATTTAGTGATAGGGAGATATTTTGGTAAAGCACACGCCTAAGGGTAATATAATCCATATTACACTATTTACATAAAGATAATAATTCTTAGATGTGTGAAATAAATGATAAGTTATATAGGGTAGTGTATATGACCGTATAATTGATTGGGGATTTTATGTCAATGTGATTTATGTATTATTTTATTATTTTTACATCATTTTAGCATTTATAGAATATATTGGGATGTTTTTGTAGAGTAAAATATGCGACCAATTTTGTTTTTGTTGATATTTTATTTTGAATCATGTTATTTTGGGAATGTATTATTACATTTTAAGAGAATATATGATTATTTTAATTACATTTTTAGAATGTTAAATTAGTAGTCAACTCATATTTTTTGTGTATATATTTCAAATATCGTCATTAAAAAAATTATAGCAACTCTTTTGAATTTTTTTTCATTAATTTTGGAACACATTTTTTTAGGGGTCTTGAGGTGAACAATTTATAGAATAGAATATGTTGAACATATGATTTTATTATTGATGGTTTGTAATTTATTTTTGTATAATTTTCTATATTAGATAACTTATGCAAACCATTTTGGTTTTTTTATATGTATTATAATTGAATGTATAACTTTAAACTCATTTATTGACCACTTTATCTCATATAGGTTAATTCTAGTCCATTAGTTATGGAAAATAAATACTAAAACCATTTCATGGAGTAGAAGATAAGATGGATGTTGAAATTCATTAAATCAAAACCCAAGGATGTAATTTTTATTATGAAATGAAAAAAATGAAGTATGAATATTTTATAATGTCATATATATATTTATATTAAATGGATCTCTAAAATTTTAGAAATTTAAAAAGAAATAAAAATATTATTTACATTTTTTATATTGAATTGATACTCTATTATCTCCTAACCGATTAACGGTTTTGTGGTCATAAAAATTCTCAGTACAATTTTAAATGCCACTATTTATTTTTCAGTGGAAGTAATTATATCCTCCATGTTTATATTTTAAATCCCCAAAAGTATTATATATATTAGGGAACACAATTGTGTGTTATTTGAGGCCATTTTTATGTTTCACAGTTTTTCTTTTTAAATGATGTTTTATTATCCATTAGTATGATGAGGGATTTTGAAAATGGAATTATATAATATTTAACTTTTGATTACTAATATAAAAATTAAAATTTTACAGTTAATTTATGGAGGTTAAATGTAACACATCATGATTTTGGGATATATTTCTCTTTAATTAAATTTTATGTGTTTCATATATTAATTGGCATGAAGTAGTGACCATAAATGAATCATGATAAATTATAAAATAGACAATAAATTGAATTTAATGAATAAGATTTATCACATTAGGAAATATATCTATATCTATATCTATGTTTTACATAAATTAACTATACTTATTTATCTGTAAAATATAAATATTCAATATTTAGTGAAGTAATTTTATGTTTCAATGATATGTTTCATTAAAAATAGATTTTATGTTATTTTGCACAAGAATATTATAATTAGTTTCTATCAAAATAAAAAAATTTATAGAAAATTTATCATTATTAAATTTGTATATGGAATTTATCTATTGTGGAATTTTAGGGTTTTTTGAAATGATTTATTTTTTAGTGAACATGGAATCTTAATGAATTTTTTTAAACTGTAATTTATTTTCAATGATAGAGACTTGTATTTATTTGATTTTGATCCAAAGTAAATGTAAGTCACATTTAATTTAATAATATATATAATTACATTTGAATCAACTATAAATATAATTTTTGTACATGTTCATAATTGGGTATCAAAATTATTTTTCCAAAAAACTATTAGTTGCTGAATTTTATGAATTTGTCTTAAAATGAATTTATAGAAAGTATAGTAATTTAATTTTTAAATATTTTCTTCATATTGGAAATCATTTTAATTTATATAATTTAATTTAGTCATATAATTGTTTTCATCAACAATCGTAATCATGGTAATGTTTTCTAACCTTATAAAAGACAAAAAATGATGTTAAAAATTTGGGGTAAATCTTTAAAATCTCTCTAAAAGTTTCTTTATCCTATTTTATTAGTGGTTTTAAACCTAACATACAATTATGATGTTAAATAAATTGTATTAAAATAAAATATTTAAATTGGAATCCTAATATACACATTTTTTAATATAAGTTATATATTATTCAAAATAAAAAACTATTTTTGGTTATTTTATTTATCAAATGGTTAGAAGCTTTAATTCAGTTTTATATTTATAAAAAATTATTGACATACAACTTTTTTTTTATTTTACCTCAAAATAATATAAGATTTATTTTTATTTGATTTGAATGTATAATTATTCTTTGGATTAAATCTTGTATTTTCAGAAACACAATCTCTTTAATTTTCGGATCATAAAATAAATGTAATTAATTCAATAAATATAAATTGAATATGATAAATGGGAATAAAAAATTGGAATCATTATATCCGATTTTTTTAATTAATCATTGATTTTTGGACATATTCTGTTATTGTCATAGTAAAAAATTTATTTTATCACATTTAAAGAAAAAATGTGATTAAATTTTTTTAGCTAAGAGATAAAGATAAAAATGGAACCAAAAAATTATGAACCGTTATTAGATGAGTTTAGTTAGAAACTATGATATATTATCATTGAATGTTTTTTCCTTGGAGCAACGTTTAATGATTCTGATATATATATATATATATTAATCTTTTATGTAAATATAATGTGTCCTTTCCATCACATGTAATATGGAACCACCTCTTCAACATTATTCATGATTTTTTTAGCCTTATATAATTTCTAGGACATTCATTATACCTTTATAGTCTCATAACTCACATTTTAAATATTTTGGATTTTCCAAAATACCATCATTTCATGGAATATGGCATAAGATAATTTAACATTATCCTTGAAGATGTATAAAATTTAACCAAGTACTATAATACTTATTTAATCTTTAAATGCCACAAAATATATGTTATGTAATATCCCAAAAATTCAAAACATATTTTCATTATATAAATATTATATTAAATAGATTACTTTATAATTAGTACAAACTAAATATATTTCTAATATTGTTTCATTTAAAAACAATAATTAAAAATAAATTTTTTTCTTTAATTTCATTATACATTAAAATATATAATAAATTATAATTGAATACTGTTTTCAAATTTATTGTTTTTATTTTATTAAAACTATATTTTAAAATAAATATATTATTTTTGAAAAATAGATTTTATTTTTTTCAAAAATGTATTTAATAGAACATTTTAAATGAATAATTATATTAATATACAGTTGTAGTTAATTTGGTTTTATAAGTATTGATTTTTAAATAAAAAATTATATATGTATGTATATAAATATATATATGTTTTTAATTTATTATTATTAGTTTTCAATTTTAAATTATGATTAAATTATTATATATAAAATTATTACTATTATTGATTGTGTATTATAAAATTATGAAGTATGCTTATATATATTTCAATAAAATTATGATATAATACAATTATTATTATACATTTTCATTTTATTATAATTATTCAACATAAAATCAAATATCCATTTTATGTTTAAATAAGACAATCCGGATAGTGGGAATAATGGGTTTCAAGATTCTTTCGGGGTCAAGGGCCATTGACTAATGATTTTATAGGATACTGAGGGGAGTTGCACATGTCATCACTAAGTATAAAGGGGGTTCTTCCCTAGGAGGTTGAGTAGGATTTAATCCAAGATGAGTTGAGTGTATCCATTAAAGAGGGTTGAAGCCAAGCCACTATTCGCTAAGGGGGATTCTTCTGGAAAAGAGTTTGACCATGTTTGGCCACCAATGAACTGAGAAATACTTTCGGGTTTCATTCCATGATTAGGGTATTGGTCAATGTTGAGGGTTACTGAAGGCTGTGTATTGTCATCAAGGTACCGATTTTTCTAGATCTTTGGTAGGTTTGATATTTCCTTGTTTTAGGTGTCTGATATTTCATTTCGTACCAACTATGATATTTTTTTTCCTTTGATTTCTTCTCCAATCAATACCTATAGTGAGTAGTAGTTCTATCCTTATATACTATTTTGATTATAGATAACAAATAGAATTATAGATTTTTTTTTTCCGATAGATTTCCATCCTTCCAAAAGAATATGTATATATGTTTTCATGTGTTAAAAATCTGATATTTGGGGAATCAATTTATAAAATTATTCTTTCGACATCTATTTTTTATTTAATACTTGTTTTCTTTATTTTATGCACCTCCATATTCAACATGAATTGATTACTTATTGAGTTGTTTTCGGGACCGCTGGTTTGGTTTTTTTCTTATTCATTATATATTTGTACATACCAGGATATGGATATAAAAATAATTATATAATAATTTGAGAAAATATAATTTTGATTTGAATCTGTGGGTCATAATATGGGGTGATGGTACATCCAAAGAAGTAGGCCTCAATCTTTGTCTTCATTTTGTGTATGAGGTAATTTTATAATTTATGTCTTAGTTTTATATAATTTATGTTTTGAAAATCAAAATCATGAATGATATTAGGATTTCTATTTTTATTTTAGAATTCATTTTAAAAGGATTTAATTTAATTTTATATTTGTAGTTTGATTTAAAAAATAAATATATGATTAATTATTTTAAGAACTTGTAATGAAATTGGAGATTATATATATATATATATATTAATCATATTATAATTTTAAAGAATTATTTTTAACTATAAATTCAGGTTTTAAATTGTGGTTGTTTAGTGAGTTTAACTATTTTCTAATGATTTTATATTTTATAGTAAATTATTAAAAACCAATTTATGTTTTAGTTCATCATAAATATACTGCAATGGATGTTACAATTTTTCAAAAAAAATTAAACTTGAATTTATTATGTGTATTAGAAATATCCATGTCATATGTGCATGTCATTAAAAATTCACTTATTTTTTCTTTATCTTTTCTGGACATTTAAGAATTATTTCAATATTATTCACATCAAAATTACGAAATTATTAATTTTATAAGTTGTACAAATGTTTCATTCAATTTTGATACTCATTTGATATGTAAAATATTCATGAATAAATTATTAGTTATTATTCATTTATTTAATTCAATTTTTTTAAAAAATTACCAAGAAAATAATTATTTTTGAATTCAGGATTGAAATACATAATTAAGTAATATTTTTTTCAAACCATGAATTTGTGATTCTTATAGGATAATTATGATGTATATATATTGATGAATTTTTTATTTCCATGTTTATAATTTTATTGTCATAAAATAATGTTCATAGAAAATTAAGCATGTCACCATGTTATATTGAAACTAAGGATGTCACATTTGTATATAGTCACGGCCATGCGTTATGAAACAATATATAATGATATAATTAAAATAAATCAATGACTAGGAGACTCATATAAAGACTCATAAGACCCCAGTTCTGATACCCATGTTGGTCCTATATCAAATCCCCTACCATTCAACAAGCAACGATCAACAGTAAGGCCCATTTCCCTTAATGTATATTGTATCAATTTAATCTAATCATGTACTAAGATGTGGGATAAATAGTGTGTTATTATATGATAGTCGGTCCAAACTACCTATTTTATATATAATCAATCAGATAATAAGTGCTAGAAATATTGCAATAAATAATTGTATTAAATAATTAAACTATTAATTTTATACCATATAAATAAATATGGAATGATTAAAGAATATAAATGAGCAAGTATCCAGACCATGTTGACCATAAAAATATGTCTATGAAAAAACATAACATGTGTCGGTAGTATTACATAATATTTATGAGCATATCATACAACCATGCCAACCATAACAATATATCCATGGTATTAATCATAGAAATCTAGGTCAACCCCCTATATGATTAATTCAACGATTTATTATGGCTAATCCTGGTAAATAAACATTATAACATGTCTCAGGGCCAACCCAAATATATAATTATTACAAAATTAAAAAGGGAAAGTCCATATATATAATCATTAGATTATATATCAGGGTCATGGAAGATATGTAATAATTATAGTATATATGAGGGACAAGCCCGGTATTTATGAATTAAATTATTTTTCACTGGCCCTATCCCACTATATAATCATTAAAACAAGTAATCAAAAGAAATAATAGATAATTTATCACAATATCACATTATAAATATCAAGGGTTATTTATGAAAATTACAATTTATCTTTAAATTACAAATTTCATTTATCATTTTTTGATAAACCAACATCATTCATGTCATTTTAAAAAACAATCCAATACAAGGTGAATCTAAATCAAGTAATCACCCAAATATTATGTAAGGCTAAACAAACATTAGTTCATTAATCAATTCATTTATGTTTAAGGGTTCACTCACAAAAACTATATCCATAATCCTGGTCCACAACCAATTCATCATATAGGGGTTACATTGAGTAACCCAATAAATAATTAATTTGGGTGAATGTTATGTTAGGGAAATTGAAATATTTTAACTTTTATTTAATTAAATAGACTATTGGATTATGGTTCATACTAATTACATTTATCTGAACATCAACCAATGATTCCAGTAACATTATCCATGGATAATGAAGGTGGAGATGATCACCAGAAGGATCCCATATCATAAGAGATCTTGATCAACCCCAACAATTACTATAGTCAATATATTACACAAAAAAATCTAGAGAATAAAAGGATATAAGGGAATATATATATATACATATATATAAAAGGAATTACCTTGGACTAATCACACCAACAACACATTTGGAATGGACTATGGTACTCTAGAGTTTCCTCATAGATGCCCTAGGTTTGAGAGGAGAGGGATGTACAAGATGTGAATGAAAAATCTGTTGCACAACAACCTTTAAAATTATTTATCTTGAAATTACTTACCTTGTAACTAATTTAATTTTAATGAATTAATTTTTTGAGGGGTTCACCAAAAACCAGTAACTTCTGGTTAATAATTATATTTACTTACTGTTACATGATGTTAAATTTAATTAAACAACATGTATTCTCTTCATATCAAGGATCATTTCAGGGATTGTAACCATTCACTATATGTGTCCCCTGACATATACATACCATTAAACACACTATAATAGTTTTTTAATGTTTTAATGTTAATTTATATCATATTTTCCTACTCAAGGATCCCTAAAATCCTCCATAACATTCTATGTAACGGAAGAATCTCATTCCACATTTTAACATGTTTATATATTTACACAATTAATTAACACAACCATAAATCCCAAAAAATTATGTCATTTACCCATAATACAATAATCGAGTATCAGAGCAAGACTCGACCACTAATTCTCAAATGAAATCCCCAAAGATGAGAGAACATGGATATATAGGATCTTACCAATCTATACTCCACATGTAATATATTATCTTAAATAATCATCTTATGTAATTGAAGTATATCTTAAAGATCCCATTATATTATAGGTACTTCTATTTGAAGATAAATTTTGAATTGGGAAAGACTATATCTTCCTATTTAATTGAATAAAGAATACACCATCAGTATGATAATTAAATCGTTCATATAGACTCTTTTAAACTAATAATTTAGTGGGTCATTTTCAATTTTTTGGAAACTGAAATAAATTTCTCATTACACATGAAAATTGTATTACTACATTCACAAAATGATATAATGATTATAATATGTTTTTACTATATAAATTAATCAACAATATAATTCAAGACTAAAATAAAACTTTTGGTAGATGTGGTAGTATCCCATGAACTAGACATCATATTTCTTATGGTATATCAAATTTTGTACTATATGACCTAGACTATCCCAATTATTTAATGATATAACTATACAATTCCATACCATGTGAATCATATTCCTATTATGGGTTTCTATATAATTGAATCAATATTCTGATTCATCAAATTTTTATTGAATACTAATTAATCTCCAACATGCTCTAAAATCATTGAAGGTATTTATAAAAATCCCTTATCTCTTTGTGAATCCATCAAATATATTTTTAAATGGTTTACAAAACAATATTTACATTGGAATAATTATTATTTTTTAAACATTAGTCATTATTACATGTCCTTATTATATGACCCCACTAGCAGTTTATGTGATTGAACTAAATATTAATTCTATAATATATCGATGTAATAATTGAGAAACCTCAATTAGTGAAACTCCCCATTATTATATAATAAATTTCAATTTAAATAATTTTTTAGTTTTCAATATATTGCCTAACATACAACATTGGGAAAAAATGATTCATGAAATAATATAACCTAGCCATTAAATTAGGTGGTATGATAGTGATTATCCATTTAATATATATATATATATATATGTATATATATGTTTTTACATATTTCATATGTTTATATTCATCTATAATATATATAAGTACTCATTTTTATTAATTTAAATTTATGTTTTAAAAATAGTTCATCCTTATGAATTGTTTTATTTGAATCTTGTTTATATATATTATAATAAATTTCATCCTCTTTTAAAAATTATATTTTATTCAAATTATAGGTTGAACGAGTAACAAAATTTATTTTAAATTTTATTTTGAAACTAGTAAACTGAGATTTACTTATGTGAATATAAGTTATGATTTATCTGAATTAAATACTATTTTTTGAAATTCCATCAATTTAATGGATTTAATGTTATATTTGATTTTAGATTTCTCAAAAATTAATTTAGCATTTTTTTTCAAAAAAAATCATTTTCCCAACGTTTTTAATCTACTTAAATGTATAATAATTTTTACACATAAATCAGTTATCTTCTAAAACATTAATTTCATGTATTCTATTTTCTTATAAAAAAGTAATTTTAGAAACCATTTGAAATATAACATGATAAAATGGATTAAAAATTTGGAATTATAATTTTCCTAAAATTTATAATTTCCCTTTTATTTATGATCATATTAATATGTTATCATAGGAAGAATTTGAGGTATTATGGTTAATGTTAAAATGAGTTTAATGTGGTTTAACTAGTAGATATGAATTAAAATGTATTTGAAACATACTCAAATGTGATTGGTTGAGTTTATTTATCCTTATTGAATCCCAAAATTATACTTACATATATATTATTTAATCTTATAAGTAATTTAATGTTTTCAATTTCCCTCACATATAAAAGAGAATCACTTATTCTTCCTTATGGACAATGTTTGAGATATTTATTTCATAACATATCTAACAATATACCTTTATATAATCCTTCCAAACCTTATAATTCTTCAAAATATTTTCAAAATATAACCCATTACATGATTAGGGTAAATGCCAAATGAGGTTTTTCAATGAAGAGGTAAAACTCTTAACTATGTACCTTCAAATTTGTTTCTTATTCTTCCTCCACAAAACCTATATTAAATTTTCTAAAATAATGAAATATATATAATATATATACAAAATTTTTATTGTAATATTGTTTAAACCATTATCGTCTTCCTTTCAAACAATTGGGTAATGAATGTATAACTCATATGTATGTGAGGACTTCAACCCCCAAGAAGTCACATGTTTTATTTTTCATCACATGTTATCCTTAATGATTATAATGAAATATTTACTCAATTTATATGATATTTATGATACTATTATGGTATTATAAAGGTGAATTATTATATTTTTTTCATCAATAAAAAATATAAACATCACTTGTGTGTACGTATGTATAACTGTCTCCAAGAAGTGATATAATTCATGATTCATCACTAAATTATATGAATATTTATAGAAATATATATAATGGTTACATATGACCAACATAAAATGGATATTACATTGGAGAATATGTAATAATTTTCAATTTACAATGATGAGGAATGTCCAACCAAAATGATCAATAAAAGGAAAATTGTTTTCACCAAGAAAAGCTTTTTTTACAAACAATAATTAGAAAATAGTTGATAATATGTTATTATAGAATCATATATGGTACACTACATATGTTTATTTTTATGGTTTATTTTTAAAAATATTAATTTATTATATAGTAGGTAAAAACATTAGAATCTGGTGGTACTTGTGGTATGGGGTTTCTGTTACTATCTCATTTCCTATTGGGACTCTTTATGTAAAAAAATTTGTAAAATAAAATTATATACATCTTTTCAATTAAAAAAATTATTTTCATTTCATCCATTTATTTTTTATTTTCTTATTTATTATCTCTAATTACATCTCATTGGTACTTTAAATCATGATGAAAATTACATTAATGAAAATCCAACCTTGTTTCTTCTATTATCGATTATTTTTAACATCCATGTCCAAGACCATCAACCTTATTTTATGAATGTTCATAAAATTTCATGGTATTTTATAAAAAAAAAATTTCATATCCTATTGATTTATTTAAAATGTTATAAAATATAATTTTTGAAAATATTATTTTGAAACAAGTAATTTTAATAATTTTAAAAATATATGAAAGGAATGTTTTGTTTATGGATGAGTTTTCCCCACATAATGACCATTATTTTTATTGAAGATAATTTATTGAAGATTCATTTTTTTATTTCAAAATAATATTATTTTCTAAATAGTCTATTATTTTTTAGTTAATTTTTTAATGTTAAATGTATATATTCTTATATTTTCAATGAATATTTAAAATGATCATTTAGTGGTATTTTTCTTCTATGATGATATCCATTAATGACTTTTATAATTGACAAGGATAAATATAATTTTATTACGTATATATTATTTCTAATGATGGATTAAGAAGATTATGATTAATGTTTTTTAAAAGAAACCCATTTATTTACCATTGGTTAATAATATAATGAAGAACCCCATTTACTTTCCTTGGGTTAAGATTTGATGAAGTGATAAATGATTTATGATATAAGAGAACTTCATTAAATCATTTACTTAATTTGAATTTGGTATTGTTATATACCTTAAATTAATTGGTTAATCTTATATCTTAATATATAACTATGTGAAATACTCTTTATGATAATTAAATCATTGGGAACGGTTAAAGATTAATGATCCAATATGATATGGAAAACTAGAGGTGATGCAAAAACAATTATGATATGGGAATCATGTGTTAATTCTTGATCCAATATGATATAATAGTCAGGATATATAACCTTTAAAAATGATATTGATTTTATTCTTTTGATGGTGTCGCACATTTATATATTGTTATTATGATTAAAATTTGAAAAAATGATCATGATGGATTTATGATGATTCCTCACTCTAATGATTTATGTATTGTGAAATTATATTATTTTAAACAATGAATCATGTTTATAATAAATTAAATATTTGGTATATACTATGTATATCATTATCATGTTATAATAAAACTATTATAATCATATGATAATTGATAATTAGTGATTTAAATCTACGGTGTATAACCATAATAATCCTCTGATCTCTAGAAATAGTATGTTTCATTAACCATTTTAATAAAAAGGGTTATATATGGTATGTTTAAGAAGTATTAATTGAGAGAAGTTCTTTTTAAGAGATGTTGAAGATAATTCATGAAGTAATAGGATTATGTAACTAGTATCCAACGAAATGAAAACATTACATTTTTTTAAGGGATTTTAAGAGTTGGTATTTAATATTAATCTGAAAATATGTAACATTTATATATGAAATTATTGGATTTCCTTAGTTGGTACCACTATAGTGTATAGGGAATCATTATAGATTATGATTGGAGAACATTGGTAAAAAATTGGCGATAATCCTAATTATTGTATATCATTTAAACATTTTTATAAGGTTACAATTATGTGTTTACTCACATTATAGTCATGTGTGAATACTAAAAGAATAATATAATTTTTCATAAAATCATTAATGGGTAATAACCTAAAAATTATTTGTTTTTGTATATTATGGCTAACATTTTAGTGCATTGTTAATGAGAACTTATTATAAACATGGTCTAACACTCCCATGGAATATTCATTGAACAATTTTCGTTTTCTTTTTTAGCCATTGTATAGTTTTTAATTAGATGATGACCATAGATGAACTAGGATAAACTTTGGAATTGATTATAAACTAGATGTTTTGATATAGAAGTATATATTTTTTTATTTATCACAATAATTTTTGTTTATCATAACTTGTATTTTCATTTTAGTCACTATTTAGAAAAAGAATAATTAATTTTATCCCTATATGTATGGAAAATGGAATGATTATAGAGATGAGGAACAACATGAAATGAGATCTGGGATAGATAGTAATCTGAAAATGAAAAACAATATATATAATAATATAAATAAAATGTTCAACATGGGAGAGATTTATAACACACTTTGTATGTGAAAAATTTAGTTTTAGAAAGATCATGGTGAAAGAAATATTATCTTACCATATGTCATGAATGTGGGAAGATGAACTAAAGGGAATGTATCATAGGTATAAGAATATGATTTATGTGTTGAAAATAATATAATTGACTGAGTAATTGTTATGTAAAAATGAAGAGGTTGATTGAGTAAAATGTAGTTCATCCTCATTTATAATTTATTATTAAATGTATTATGTGCATGGGGCTTATGTATTATATGAGTCGATAGAATAATCAAAGGGATAACTTGTTATCTATGGAATGTACTATGTTATTCCAATTATTATTGTGCAGTGACTGATGGTTATATGTTTTTGGAATTCAATAACAATATCATAATAGTGTTTTTCCATTGGAATTATTTTTATATTAATCATAAAACATCTATGCAATATTTTGCTTTAGTTTTTCATTAATAATTTCAATGAACATGTTTATTGGTAATGATAACCTTGAAAAGATATTTAGTGATAGGGAGATATTTTGGTAAAGCACACGCCTAAGGGTAATATAATCCATATTACACTATTTACATAAAGATAATAATTCTTAGATGTGTTAAATAAATGATAAGTTATATAGGGTAGTGTATATGACCGTATAATTGATTGGGGATTTTATGTCAATGTGATTTATGTATTATTTTATTATTTTTACATCATTTTAGCATTTATAGAATATATTGGGATGTTTTTGTAGAGTAAAATATGCGACCAATTTTGTTTTTGTTGATATTTTATTTTGAATCATGTTATTTTGGGAATGTATTATTACATTTTAATAGAATATATGATTATTTTAATTTCATTTTAAGAATGATAAATTAGTATTCAACTCATATTTGTTGTGTATATATTTCAAATATCGTCATTAAAAAAATTATAGCAACTCTTTTGAATTTTTTTTTCATGAATTTTGGAACACATTTTTTAGGGGTCTTGAGGTGAACAATTTATAGAATAGAATATGTTGAACATATGATTTTATTATTGATGGTTTGTAATTTATTTTTGTATAATTTTCAATATTAGATAACTTATGCAAACCATTTTGGTTTTTTTATATGTATTATAATTGAATGTATAAATTTTAACTCATTTATTGACCACTTTATCTCATATAGGTTAATTCTAGGCCATTAGTTATGGCAAATAAATACTGAAAACATTTCATGGAGTAGAAGATAAGATGGATGTTGAAATTCATTAAATCAAAACCCAAGGATGTAATTTTTATTATGAAATGAAAAAAATGAAGTATGAATATTTTATAATGTCATATATATATTTATATTACATGGATCTCTAAACTTTTAGAAATTTAAAAAGAAATAAAAATATTTTTTACATTTTTTATATTGAATTGATACTCTATTATCTCCTAACCGATTAACGGTTTTGTGGTCATAAAAATTCTCAGTACAATTTTAAATGCCACTATTTTTTTTCAGTGGAAGTAATTATATCCACCATGTTTATATTTTAAATCCCCAACAGAAATATATATATTAGGGAACACAATTGTGTGTTATTTGAGGCCATTTTTATGTTTCACAGTTTTTCTTTTTAAATGATGTTTTATTATCCATTAGTATGATGAGGGATTTTGAAAATGGAATTATATAATATTTAAATTTTGATTACTAATATAAAAATTAAAATTTTACAGTTAATTTATGGGGGTTAAATGTAACACATCATGATTTTGGGATATATTTCTCTTTAATTAAATTTTATGTGTTTCATATATTAATTGGCATGAAGTAGTGACCATAAATGAATCATGATAAATTATAAAATAGACAATAAATTGAATTTAATGAATAAGATTTATCACATTAGGAAATATATCTATATCTATATCTATGTTTTACATAAATTAACTATACTTATTTATCTGTAAAATATAAATATTCAATATTTAGTGAAGTAATTTTATGTTTCAAAGATATGTTTCATTAAAAATAGATTTTATGTTATTTTGCACAAGAATATTATAATTAGTTTCTATCAAAATAAAAAAATTTATAGAAAATTTATCATTATTAAATTTGTATATGGAATTTATCTATTGTGGAATTTTAGGGTTTTTTGAAATGATTTATTTTTTAGTGAACATGGAATCTTAATGAATTTTTTTAAACTGTAATTTATTTTCAATGATAGAGACTTGTATTTATTTGATTTTGATCCAAAGTAAATGTAAGTCACATTTAATTTTAATAATATATATAATTACATTTGAATCAACTATAAATATAATTTTTGTACATGTTCATAATTGGGTATCAAAATTATTTTTCCAAAAAACTATTAGTTGCTGAATTTTATGAATTTGTCTTAAAATGAATTTATAGAAAATATAGTAATTTAATTTTTAAATATTTTCTTCATATTGGAAATCATTTTAATTTATATAATTTAATTTAGTCATATAATTGTTTTCATCAACAATCGTAATCATGGTAATGTTTTCTAACCTTATAAAAGACAAAAAATGATGTTAAAAATTTGGGGTAAATCTTTAAAATCTCTCTAAAAGTTTCTTTATCCTATTTTATTAGTGGTTTTAAACCTAACATACAATTATGATGTTAAATAAATTGTATTAAAATATAATATTTAAATTGGAATCCTAATATACACATTTTTTAATATAAGTTATATATTATTCAAAATAAAAAACTATTTTTGGTTATTTTATTTATCAAATGGTTAGAAGCTTTAATTCAGTTTTATATTTATAAAAAATTATTGACATACAACTTTTTTTTTATTTTACCTCAAAATAATATAAGATTTATTTTTATTTGATTTGAATGTATAATTATTCTTTGGATTAAATCTTGTATTTTCAGAAACACAATCTCATTAATTTTCGGATCATAAAATAAATGTAATTAATTCAATAAATATAAATTGAATATGATAAATGGGAATATAAAATTGGAATCATTATATCCGATTTTTTTAATTAATCATTGATTTTTGGACATATTCTGTTATTGTCATAGTAAAAAATTTATTTTATCACATTTAAAGAAAAAATGTGATTAAATTTTTTTAGCTAAGAGATAAAGATAAAAATGGAACCAAAAAATTATGAACCGTTATTAGATGAGTTTAGTTAGAAACTATGATATATTATCATTGAATGTTTTTTCCTTGGAGCAACGTTTAATGATTCTGATATATATATATATATATATTAATCTTTTATGTAAATATAATGTGTCCTTTCCATCACATGTAATATGGAACCACCTCTTCAACATTATTCATGATTTTTTTAGCCTTATATAATTTCTAGGACATTCATTATACCTTTATAGTCTCATAACTCACATTTTAAATATTTTGGATTTTCCAAAATACCATCATTTCATGGAATATGGCATAAGATAATTTAACATTATCCTTGAAGATGTATAAAATTTAACCAAGTACTATAATACTTATTTAATATTTAAATGCCACAAAATATATGTTATGTAATATCCCAAAAATTCAAAACATATTTTCATTATATAAATATTATATTAAATAGATTACATTATAATTAGTACAAACTAAATATATTTCTAATATTGTTTCATTTAAAAACAATAATTAAAAATAAATTTTTTTCTTTAATTTCATTATACATTAAAATATATAATAAATTATAATTGAATATTGTTTTCAAATTTATTGTTTTTATTTTATTAAAACTATATTTTAAAATAAATATATTATTTTTGAAAAATAGATTTTATTTTTTTCAAAAATGTATTTAATAGAACATTTTAAATGAATAATTATATTAATATACAGTTGTAGTTAATTTGGTTTTATAAGTATTGATTTTTAAATAAAAAATTATATATGTATGTATATAAATATATATATGTTTTTAATTTATTATTATTAGTTTTCAATTTTAAATTATGATTAAATTATTATATATAAAATTATTACTATTATTGATTGTGTATTATAAAATTATGAAGTATGCTTATATATATTTCAATAAAATTATGATATAATACAATTATTATTATACATTTTCATTTTATTATAATTATTCAACATAAAATCAAATATCCATTTTATGTTTAAATAAGACAATCCGGATAGTGGGAATAATGGGTTTCAAGATTCTTTCGGGGTCAAGGGCCATTGACTAATGATTTTATAGGATACTGAGGGGAGTTGCACATGTCATCACTAAGTATAAAGGGGGTTCTTCCCTAGGAGGTTGAGTAGGATTTAATCCAAGATGAGTTGAGTGTATCCATTAAAGAGGGTTGAAGCCAAGACACTATTCGCTAAGGGGGATTCTTCTGGAAAAGAGTTTGACCATGTTTGGCCACCGATGAACTGAGAAATACTTTCGGGTTTCATTCCATGATTAGGGTATTGGTCAATGTTGAGGGTTACTGAAGGCTGTGTATTGTCATCAAGGTACCGATTTTTCTAGATCTTTGGTAGGTTTGATATTTCCTTGTTTTAGGTGTCTGATATTTCATTTCGTACCAACTATGATATTTTTTTTCCTTTGATTTCTTCTCCAATCAATACCTATAGTGAGTAGTAGTTCTATCCTTATATACTATTTTGATTATAGATAACAAATAGAATTATAGATTTTTTTTTCCGATAGATTTCCATCCTTCCAAAAGAATATGTATATATGTTTTCATGTGTTAAAAATCTGATATTTGGGGAATCAATTTATAAAATTATTCTTTCAACATCTATTTTTTATTTAATACTTGTTTTCTTTATTTTATGCACCTCCATATTCAACATGAATTGATTACTTATTGAGTTGTTTTCGGGACCGCTGGTTTGGTTTTTTTCTTATTCATTATATATTTGTACATACCAGGATATGGATATAAAAATAATTATATAATAATTTGAGAAAATATAATTTTGATTTGAATCTGTGGGTCATAATATGGGGTGATGGTACATCCAAAGAAGTAGGCCTCAATCTTTGTCTTCATTTTGTGTATGAGGTAATTTTATAATTTATGTCTTAGTTTTATATAATTTATGTTTTGAAAATCAAAATCATGAATGATATTAGGATTTCTATTTTTATTTTAGAATTCATTTTAAAAGGATTTAATTTATTTTTATATTTGTAGTTTGATTTAAAAAATAAATATATGATTAATTATTTTAAGAACTTGTAATGAAATTGGAGATTATATATATATATATATTAATCATATTATAATTTTAAAGAATTATTTTTAACTATAAATTCAGGTTTTAAATTGTGGTTGTTTAGTGAGTTTAACTATTTTCTAATGATTTTATATTTTATAGTAAATTATTAAAAACCAATTTATGTTTTAGTTCATCATAAATATACTGCAATGGATGTTACAATTTTTCAAAAAAAATTAAACTTGAATTTATTATGTGTATTAGAAATATCCATGTCATATGTGCATGTCATTAAAAATTCACTTATTTTTTCTTTATCTTTTCTGGACATTTAAGAATTATTTCAATATTATTCACATCAAAATTACGAAATTATTAATTTTATAAGTTGTACAAATGTTTCATTCAATTTTGATACTCATTTGATATGTAAAATATTCATGAATAAATTATTAGTTATTATTCATTTATTTAATTCAATTTTTTTAAAAAATTACCAAGAAAATAATTATTTTTGAATTCAGGATTGAAATACATAATTAAGTAATATTTTTTTCAAACCATGAATTTGTGATTCTTATAGGAGAATTATGATGTATATATATTGATGAATTTTTTATTTCCATGTTTATAATTTTATTGTCATAAAATAATGTTCATAGAAAATTAAGCATGTCACCATGTTATATTGAAACTAAGGATGTCACATTTGTATATAGTCATGGCCATGCGTTATGATAAACATCGTTATACCTCGCATTCATAATAAATTCATATTTTCAATTTAAATTTTATGGTTTAAATAAAAAATTATTAAGCACATGGATTTATTGAAGACTTTATATTTTTTATTTAAGATAATTTTTTATAGTTTTATGTGGGAAACAAAATTAATTATTTTTTATTATTATTTTATGATTTAAAAATTATATATTCACTTATTAGATCAAATGTGAATTTATTTTATTATGCATTTTTTGACATTTAAATAAAAACATCTATTTTTAAGCTTGGAATTCTCAAAAAATTGTCCTAGTAACTATCAAAAATAAATTTATGACATGTTATTAGAAAGTTAATTTCTTTATTAAAAAATAATATAATTTATATATTTTATTAAACATTTCATGTTAGTATTTTTAAAGGTTAGTCCATTGAAAGTGTTTTAAAAAAGTATAACTATTATAATTAATGTCATGTTATGGGGAGTGAACCCATAATCCTTAAGTGAACATTGTTACATATGGTTTATGATTATGGACCTTACAGTTTTTATTATTTTCTACCAAGTATCGTGAAAGACACAAAAGAAAATTATTATTTTCGACGGAGGAATCCGAGGGATCTTTTATAATAAAATTATTTAATGAAATTATTTTTTCCTAATTATATGGATTTTAATGTTCTATAAATATACTTTTATGTGTGTGTATATATACATAATATTTTACATGAACATATTTTAAATGTTTTTATAAATGTTAAAAAAACATTTTTAAGTAATAATAAATTCACACGCTGCAATTTAAAATGTTTTACCGATTTAATAAAATTTACAATAATGTGGGTTCTTTTAGGAGGTAACACACTGAATGATTTTATATTAAGTAAATTTTGTACAATATTTTTGAAATCTAATAATTGAATCTAATTATTCTAAAAATTGATTGAAAATTTTCTTGGATTTTTAAATGCTATGTGTATTGTTTAGTTTCATTTATAAAAAATATAAACCACATTTATAAGAGTTCAACCTGGGTTGAGGTTGAAGGTCATTATTAGTTACCCGATAAAAAATAATTACATCAGTATCATAAATACAAATATTTTTTATTATTTTTTCTTAAGACCCATTAACCACCTCTTTTCTATCAAATTATTTCTTGTTCATACATGTAAATAACTATCTCTATAATCAAATCAAATTAATTTTTCATCACCACTTCAGAATTATAGTTATAATGATGGATTAATTGAATTTATATGATACCAGTGATATTATTATGGTTATGGAAATTTTAATTAATATTTTCATTTCATTCATTATATCCATTGCATAATGGAAACATCCCCCATTTTTACATACATTTAGTTATCTCCAAGAAGTGATGTAATTAATTTTGCAACACATATTTATATGAATAGTTAGGGAAATATATTTATTTAATAAATATTACACTCATTACATCATAAATTTTCATGAGATTATGGATCCATGATCATTGTGTAAAGAGTGGGGTAGCTGGCCCAAAATATTCATTAAAAAATAAGCATATATAACTTGGAACAATGATTTTAGAAAAAAAAATTATTTATAAATGAGTGATAATATGTTATAATTAAATAATATGTTGCAATATATATAATTATGGTTATATAATATATTTATAAGAAATATATATTTTTTATTCAATAGGTATAAAAATTTATGACGTTTGATGACATTTGAGATAGGGGGTTTATGTGAAAATATCATTACTGTATTGGATTGTTTTTTGAAAAACACCCATTATGGGAAATTATGAGGCTCGTATCCTTTAAAACAAATTTATTTTCTTATCCTCTATTAGTTTCTTGTTTTTTATATATTAGTAACATTTTCCCACTTTATCTTTTAAAATGATCGCGAAATGATTTAAATGAAAATGAAACCATATTATATATTTGGATGATGGTATTTTTATTCCATCTTTAAGAGCATAAATATTGAATAATGAATGTTATTACATATACATGGAAAAAAATAAGAAATATATTTCTACTCCCTTTCATTAGAAAAAATATTTCTAAATATTTTCTTATAAATTTATTTATGACATTTTCAAAAAGTGTAAATGTATTGTTTAATTTAAATGTATATAACAGAATGAATTATTCAACCATTCCAATATGTAAATTAAATATTACATTATAATATTCCTAATTTATTATAAACAAAAATTATTTTCGCATTATTTTGAGAATTTTTAGTTACTTTTTTTTTCAATATAAACTGATGTTTTTCGGGTTTTCAAAGAATTATTCAATTGATTTTTAAAGTTATTATTTCATGCATGTCAATATCATTTAATTGTTATTATTCAGCACTATAGTTATAATATTTTGATTCCATACAAATTTTTTCTCTTCATGGTTTTTGAATATAGCGATTTTTTGTTTATATTATGTATCTTATTAATATGTAATGGGTTAATTTATTTATAATAAAACAAATTTCCTTTACATGGGTTATGATGTGATTAAAATTAATGATTTGTTTTTTATGTTGTATCATAAATATTTATGGTTTTAATATTGTGATTTTTGGGCCTATTTTATCCCTTAAACGCATTAGGCATGTCCATATATCTCCTCAAAATAGAATGGTAAATTAGTGGATGTGATCGATCCCCAATGTGAAATAGGATTGTGTTCTTGATCCATTATGATATGGTAAAAAATTGGTGGTTAATGATATGTTATTATATGGAACTAATCTTTGGAATCTTAATACATATGATATTACAGTCTCATTATATTACCTTAATATATGATATGGTTTCAATAGTCCGTGATTTGATTGAAATATTTTCTTAACTATGGCTCTAGACCACGAAGTTATGAGAATCCCTGTCCATCCTAAATATAAAATTGGTGGATCACTTCAGATAACACCACTCTTAGGTCTATTCGTATGATATTAACGATATAATTTAGTCCTTATAAAAAATATGAACATCATGATTCAATTTTATTCAAATGTTTATTTGATCCTGGCCTTCCTTATACCTCCCCGAATCTACTGTAGGCATTATGTAAAAATAAATAGTCTTTAGACATTTATTATGTTGTTGGGGGTTTAATGTTTTCATATAAAATTTTCTTCAAACTAAATCACTCTTATCCCAAATATGACATATTATGTTTTAACACTACGAAATGGAAATAGAACTCAACATAAGGAGATGATAAATGTGTAAAATAAATATTGAAACTTTTTATGAATTACACTAGGAATATTAAAAATGTATACCCTAGATAAAATATAGGGTCGGTTGAATTCTCTTAATCGGCTAAACTTATGAATACAACTACAACTCTATATATAAGAAACCATTTTGAAATTATAGTAGTTAAATGTTCAATTAAATTTCATATAGTAATAAATATTGTGACATCTAATTAAAAAGTCATATATAATCAAATTTTCATATCCAAAACCCTTACATAGTAGGAGAAAAACACTAAAGTACAAGGTTATACTGATGATGAGTCATGTGATGACTTATCCAGCTGATAATCAATGGACCATGATATGTAATTCAAGTAAATGGACTATTGAACCTAAGGATAAATAAGAAGAATTTGGGAATTATGTTATTATATGGCTGTATTATGTATAAGGAAAATTAATCTAAAGGATGTAATGACTACTCTCTCCAACTAAAAGCAATGGGAATAAGATCTATCAATAAGATTAATGCCAACATGATGCTGGGATAAAAAACCACGATGTATGACCATTTCATGAAAAAAGATATTTCTTGTGAGTTTGAAAATAAAATATCAATGTTTCATTTTTCCAATGATAAAGGGAGTGTAGGTTACATGATTCAAATTCTATATTAGTTGTAGGTAGGCTCCATGGCTGTAGTTGAGGCTAAAAGTAATACCAAACCCGAAATTCTAGAGGTCACTACGATTGAATTAGTGTGTCTAGAATCAAAGTATACCCATGATATAAGGAATGTTTAAATAATGGAGGAATCAGATAATGAACATTATTGTAGGTAATTCTTCACTATAATGAATAAATGATGAAAAAACATTCAATTAAAGCATGAACAGAGTATTTCAACAGAATGTTTTAGCGATCATCTTGTGTTGATAAAAAAATCACGAATGTTCTTAAATCAAACAATATATCATATTTTTACATTAGTATTCAATTAGTGGAATATAAAACAAGATGAGTGTCTTTATACATGGGATAATGTTTGTTGCCACCTCTAAATCATATAAAGGATGATGCACATATAAAGGAAACCACATTAAAATAATGTTTATATGTGGTTAATGATTCATGTACTCTAAATCTTGTATGTAAATGTTTTTTAATTTTTTATTTTGTTTAATGATATTTTGAAATGAATCAAGTGAGGGTTCACACATTTCCCACAATATTTATTTCTAAAATAAAAATGTAATCCTCTGTAACCATTTGGATTCATGTATTTTTAAATTTTATAGATTTATTCCATGAAAACTTTTATGACCTATGGATGGTTGGGAATTAAATTTAGATGAAATGACCATGTTCTCATACTATTATTCATATGTTATGATAACTTATTACTACTTATTGTTATATCATTTTAACCCAAAATGATCACCCAATCTCACCCTTTCTTATGTTTTCATTCCCTAGATTATGAGTATAGGTTTTATGTATTGTATTTCCAAGAAGTGTTATTTTTTATTATATTTTTGTGTGAGATTTTGAATATCATTTATTAAATAAGGGTATTATGTATGTATTGATAAAAGAATCAAAAAAACTAATGTTATAGTGTTGATATTATTCTTATATATTGAATATTCAACTAATAAGATGTAACACTTATATATGAAAGGATTTAGTCACTTAATTTCTTATCTGTGAGTAGATTAATTTGTATATGTATATTAGTATTTGAGAACTGTGGTAAAAACCCTAGGGACTAGACTAAGTATAATATATCAACCAAATGATTCTTTAATGTTGAATTATCATGTTCTCTTGACAATGAAGCTCTATATGAATACTAAATCTAGATTTTCTTTGGGAACATATGAATCAAGGGGTCATAAACATATACAATGCTGATTGAGTATTTTATTGACATAATTCTAGTGCATGATGATTTTTCCCTTAATGCATACATAGTATTATACTTCTAGGGGATATGAATGTGTCATTTCACATTTTCATTATGAACCATATGAAGTAATAAAATAGATGATGAACATGGATAGAATAGGATAATCCTAAGCTGTCATATATTGGATTGAATAAGTCCAGATTTAAAAATCATATTATTTACTTTTAGTTTCATAAGGTGATAATTTTTCCTCCAAATATGATTATTGGTTTTTGTCAATGGTTTGAACGTATAATATTTGTTAACATAGAATATGAAAAAAATGGAATGATTTAAATTATGATAAGCATAATTCAATTAGAGATATGATGTGAATACTTTTGAAAATTATTAACTATATATCATATCATATAAAAGTACCTCAACAATGAGAGTTTCCAAACATGCCTAATAAAATAAAAATTGATTCTGATGAAGAACATGGTGGAAAAATATTTTAACTTATAAATATCAATAATTTGGGAAGATAAACTCAATGGAATCTCTCAACGAAATGTGAAGACTTTGTATTTGTGAAAAATATGGGCAAAGTGATATAAATTGAAAATAAAAAAATAATGAGTTTGATGGTGGGAATTTATGTTCATCATAACATATCATTTATATTCAAATTTCATATTTTTAGAGCCTCAGATATTATTTGATTTGATTCTATAATTTATTGCTGGATCATAGTGCAATGATGGGCCGATGATATTCCAATCATTAAAGTGTAATTATTAATGTGTTTATGTTTTGATATTCAATAATTGTGTTTTAGAAGATTATTATCAATGATAAAATTTTTAAAATAATCATGAAACATATAAGTATATCTCTAAATATGTTCTTAAATTTTGTTTTTCAATCATATTTTTGTTGGTAATGATAACTGAGAAAATTGATTTACTGATATATTGATATTTTAGGAAAACAATAGATTGAGATGAAAATAGACCTTAATATATGATTTATCTTGATAAAATAATTATTTATTTGGATAAAAAGAGGATGAAGTAAATTAGATTATATTTATGACCATAGAATTGATTTTTGTTTTGATTCTATGTTTATTTATGTTTTCTTAGGTGATTTTTACATCATTTTTTAATTGGTATATATTATATAGTTTTTGATTGTTAATTTGTAGAATAATTAATGTTTTCATGGAGGTTTTATAATGATTCAAGTCGTTTTAGAAAATTATTAACACATTGTAAGAGAATATATGTTCATAGAATACATGTGTATCATATATGACATTATGAGCTACATCATGTTTGATTGGGGAAAATGATAATATTAATCTAGGAAAAAATATGTGAAAAATTCATTCAAATTTTTGGTTTTTAATTTTTTTTGGACTTTATCAATGGAAACATAATATTAAATATTCATAAAATATATTACGATGAACATTGGGTGTCATTTTTGTGTTTTTAGAGATTAATGTATTATATTTTTCCATAATAGATTAATTTTTCTAACCATTTTCATTTTTGTAAATATCATTAGACATAAAGAATGAATTTTCCTTATTTTTGTTGATATTTTATTCTAGGATAATTTAATTTTATTGATTTAGGAAAAAAATCATCTTGTATATTCATTCGAAGACTAACCGATCATATATATGTAGAAATTAATCGTTGAAAAACCAATATATGATAATTTTGATATGAAATAGAGATAAATCAAGAAATTATATACTCTCATTTCCTCTATATTAATAGAAAATGAGTACCTCAACTTTATTATAGGCATCTTGATGTAAAATCGGTTTTCTATAGCCTTAATTTAAGATGAATTGATGGACTTTTAAACCATCACTAATTAATGGGGACTTTCATAAAATTACCTAGAACTATGTTCCATATCACTTGCTACTAGTCATTATATGTTTGTTTTTCCTCCACCTTAGTATTTTAACTTCCTTCCAATGTTATCCTTCTCTAGGAACCCAATTCTGTGTAATTTTAGGGAAAATTATATTTCCCACTTCCTTATTCATAATGAATTTTTTTTATCCCTTTAAATGATATTGGTTTTCAAAACCTGTATTTGAAAATGAATAAATTTCAATTACGAATAAAATAATTTTCTAGGAGAAATTTTTTTAAGAGGTTATAATGTTGCACAATGATATTTTAAAATATATTTATACTTAAATAAATTTTAATCTCTTGATAGAATTCTTGATTAAACACCATGATCTTAAAAAAACCATGATATATTATGTCATAGTCATTATATTTACAAGTATGAATAATATTAAACACATTATAAAATATAAATTGAAAATCATTAATTAATTGAAATTTATTTATTATTTTAAAATATATATGTACTCATTTTTATGAAAATAATATTATGTTTAATAAATTTTATTTCATTAAAAAAATTATATGGAATTGGTTTTCTTAACCTTACAATTAATATATACCACTATTAGGAATTGTATATGGTAAAAAGTTTTATAAACTATGGAATAATTATTCAAATAAAATTTAATGTTGATTTTTTTAAAAATGATTTCCTTTTCATTGATTATTGAATTTTATTGAATTTTTTAAAATTTAAATTATTTTCATTGAAGACGACCCATAATGATTTTAATATGATAATAAATTTACATATGTATCATTATGTTTTAAATAAGAAATCATATTTGTACTTTATTTTAGCATATCATCATCATTGGGTTAAAAATGCATTCTATAACAAGTTGTTTTCCATTACGTTTTATGCATTCAAATTAAAATGATTTGTATTATAGATGAAAAATTGAAACTTTTAATATGGATTAAATATATGGAATCATCATAATATATATATTCCACTACCATGATCAAATGTTTTTGACATTATAAACTGTAACCAAGGAACGATTTTGTCACCCTAGTAAAAGAGGAAAAACTATGTTAAAACTATGGTGTAATGCTTTATAAACCAATATACAATTACCTTTGGCATATATTATGAGTTATTTCAACCAAATATATTTTTAATGAGTTAAATGTTGTCTTATAAAACATTAATTTCAAATTGAAAACTAAATCATGACTCATGTAAAGATAAGTTATATTTTATTCCAATTTAAAGCTATTTTGAGTCTTTTAATTGTATGGAAATGATGACAGATTCCACTTTATTCTGAATTTATATAAAAGTTTAAAACCTACACTTTCTTTAATATCTTTATAAATGAATTAATATGAAATTACTTTAAATTATTTTGATGTATAATTATTTTTATGATTAAATTAGTTATTTTACAAAAAAAATATCATATATTCTTCATTCATACATTAAATGAATTTGATAATATCTTTTGAAATTAAATTTGATAAAATGTAATAAAAAATTGGAATCTTTATTCACAAAATTTATTAAAAGGACCCTTTTATTTTTTTCATTTAATTAATTTATCAAGTCAAAAATAATTTATCATATTTAAGGTTAAAATGGGGTTGATGTAGTTTTACTTAGATACAATGACTAAAATTTATCCATAACATGATCAAATGTGATATTTTTAGTTATGTTTGACCCTATAACATTTTATATTCAAAATTTTGGTTCCTTGGTGGATCTTGAAATTATTATTATATTTAATTATATACATTATATAATATCTTCAGTAATTCGATGATTTTCATTTCCATCACATATAGAAGGTCTCTCATATTATTGATTACTCACAACATCTGATCCTTATAGATTAGAAAAACCCTACATTAATACACATAAAGTTATCTTCCATTGTCATATATCATTTTTTATTTCTATATTAACATCATTGAAATTATTAAATTATATTCCAAAGGAGGATTTTCAATGATGATGTTTCACTCTTAACATTATAAGTTAAAAGTTTCTTCTTAAAAATCCAAAAAATACGTGATAACGCTTTTAAAATAATTAAATAAATATCTAAAATATACTTAATTTTTATTGTGATGATGTAGAAACAATTTTCTACCTTGTATCAATCAAATCAGAAATGAATTTACTAGTTGTGAATAAGTGTGGAATACCACTTTAATGAAACAACACATTTAATTTTTCATCACTAATTTGCATTGTTTTTTATATTTATATATTAACTAAATATATATTATATTAATAATATTAACGTGGTTATGTAATGGTCAAGTATTCTTCAACTTTTTTTCATTTATCTTATTAAAAAATGGAAACATCTCTCGTGAGTGTGTCTGAATGAACACTTATACCAAGTGATGTATGTAATTTTTCATCACCTCTTTATAAGAATAGTTATCAAAGTAGATATAATGATTAAATATATTAATAATGCCTTGATAATAATTTGGGATATGGCATTACCATGATCAATGTATAAGGACCATGATGGATGAACTAAAACAGGTATCGAACAAAAACAGTTATTAACCAGAATAGTGATTTAAATAACAAATTGTTAAAAAAAAGAGTGATAAAATGGTATAATTAAATAATATATTATTTGGTGTATATTATAATTTTTTAGTAAGATAATTCTAAAAAATAAAAAATTATTAAAAATAATGTAAAAACAATTACAAATAAGGATAAAGGGTTTTTGTTGCAAACTCATATCTTTTCCGTATTATTTTCTTAAAAATTACATTAAGTGAAATCATAATGATATTATCAACTAAAACCCATTCAATTTCTTATAAAATTGTAATGTTCTGAGTTTTCATGAATTTTTAAGAGTTTATTCTCTATGGTACTGAAAATTGTCGATAATTGTTTTAAAGTAAACCTTACATTATTTCTGATTTGATCAAGAAGCATTTTCATCGATCCTCATGCTCTTCAATATAAATTTTTTAATTATTGTAATTAATAAATGAATGTTGTAAAAATTTCATTCTAAATACCATTTACATAATTTATTGTTATCATATATTGAATATTTAAAATAAAATTCAAATAAGTCATTTCTTATTTTTTACAAAATTTGTATTGGAATTTTTTATTTTAAAAGATATGACATGAAACTTTTTTTCATTAAACATGATTGTTATTTTATTTGAATATTTTTATAACATCACATTACCCACTTTTAAGTTATATCCTCTCTTCACTTGTTTTACTCTTTAATTGGGTGTCTTTTAACACTTTATGATAGAAAATATTTTCTTAGAAAAAGAAACTATTGTCTGTTGTTAAATTTTTTTTGACTGAATGGATTTCGTGAATAAATGTTTTAATGGATTTGTCCACTTTTCCTTGAGTTTTGAAGATACATAAAGTGTTTTGGGTTTTTTATTAGTATCTCTAGTATTTCCTTTAATTAGGACATTTACACACAATGTTATGGGAGTGGATGACATGTAAGGGATACTGGGATCAGTTCGGGAGAAGAGTAAACATCATTGATGGTTATAATCTATTTAAGATTCACATATTATGTAATGTTAAAACATTATTTTTTTAATAAAAAGATGTCTATATTGTCATAATATGTGATACAATTATATTACAGTATGTGAAGGATGATTATAACAATGTAATTTTTTAGAGAATGCATTTTAGGATAATTTCTAAGTGATGTGTTTGTTTATTTGGTATATAACCGCCTCACACTCGACCTAGAGAAATTCTGTAGTGATTTTAGGCGCTAACACTTAATATGTGATTATTAATTCGGTAATTGATCATCGTTTCACCTGATTTTCATCTCTATAGGAAATTAATCATCCCACCTTATTAATTTACATTGATAACGGTTTAACAATTGTATTTTTGTTTTAGTATTTTTAGATATGTGGTAGTGTATATTATTTTTTATCTTCAATATATTTTATGTGATCTTATTAAAGGTACCATTATTTTATTAGATGTGGTGTGGGAGTTATTCATTTATAATGACTGTGATCGATCCACCACATCATGTTTTTAATAAGTAGATTCATGGATAAAAGAGATAAATTCATCAATTGGACTAAAATATTACTAAATCTAGATGTGTGGATCGAATATTCAATAATGTTACATAGAGATAGAGGTTAAAATTTTGAGGAAGCCATTGAGAACCCTTCCAATTCATTATTCCTAAATTAAGGATGAATTAGAGAGATTAAATTATTAAACAGTAGTTTCTATTGTAGAAAATATTCTACTACCCTCGATTTCCTAGCCTAGAATGGTACTGTGGGCTAGAACTAGCTAGCACTGGCATTAGGTTGGTGCTAGTCAAATTGGATCCCACTCTAGAAAACACATCATCAAGATGGGGTATATATATAATGGTTGGCCAATGGGATTTCTATTTGAATTTATTTCTTAGAGGGTACAACTAGCAGACAGTTCTATCTCACCGGCTTGCTGATGGGATGCTACTACCACTTCTTATTCACTACCATATCTAGTGCCAAGCTAGTGGAACTAAAAATAAATCATTTTTATATATACCAATTTAACTTTAAACTAGTTCTCCTCCTATGACCCCACAAGAAATTCTGAAACACCATTTTACCTGTGTACAATTCTCCTTTACAAAATTTCAAATGGTTTTTCTAGTACCTAAAAGATAAAATTACTTGGATAAAATATAAATTCTTATAAAATTAAAATTGACATCATTAAAAACTTTTCAATTTCTAATTCCAAATATGATTACCATTTTATAATATTCATTTTCAATAAGTGATATAAATTGAATTGTAAATATGTGTGAAAAATGGAAAAGAATATATTTTTAGAAAATACAATTTTAAGCATAGAACTAAATTTTTTCTTACTCTTTTCCTATTAAAAACCATTAAATTAATATAAATATATTTTATAAAATATATTATTTAAAACAATGGTCAAAAACATTCATCAATACTAATGATTTTGATTTATTATGATAATAATAATAAAGTATTCCCAATATTAAGTGTTTTTTGATAATATATCTTTTTTTTATACCAATTAAAAATAAATGTACACTTTTTTATACATTTATTCACATTAAATGACAATATATGTTTTCAAAATCCTAGACATAATATAACAACTCATACATTGATATTTTAACATAATTTAAAATATTTTTTATTATTAAAACTGAGTTCTTATCTTCTACATTTTAATCACTTATTTAAATTAAGTAATAATTTTATACAAAATTATCATAATTTATTTAGTGTTATTTATACCCACTAATTCATATTCCACTCCATAATAGTCATATAATTTTTCAATAGTATATCACAATTGATTAATGAAGGAGTTTTCTTATAAAGTATTCATTAAATATATATAAATTTATTTATAATGAAATATATTACAAAATATTAAGATGTTTCATTATAGAGTTATTTTACTAATTTTCCCTAATAAATTCCTTATCTCTGATAAAAAATAGTCAATACTTCTACCACATCACATCCTCAGTTTCACATGTATATTCATTAAATTTATGATTTCTCCACATTAATTTAATCATGAATTTAGTATTTTTCTATATCACTTCACATCTAAATCCGAAGATTAAAAAAATTAACCCCTATAAGGAAGAACATTCGCTATTGGAAAGAAATTATAGTCTATTACAAGTGAAAGATCATGTATGCACTTCCAAAAAATTATTACATTAAGTATTTCATGAACATGATAGAAATTATTTCAATGTGAAAAGAGATTGAAAATGATCCAAAGAAAATCAGAAACTTCAAATGGTTTAATATACTTTCGGATTATACTTCGCTTATATACAAATTTCATAACCCACCACCAAAGAGATATTTTGAGGAATAACTTTCCACCAACTTCGAACTCTTGATCTCACTGATGATTTTTAGAAAAACAATTTTGTTTTCTTTAGTTTTACTTTTTTATACTGAATAACAATAAAATTATCATACATTTCATCAAATAGTTTTGTTCCTAATATATATCATTCTCTAAAATCCTATAAAAATGTTGATGTTATGAAGTTTATACTATAGAGGAATTTATAGAGAGTCATATGAATGTTTGAGTGAATGTTACTATTTTATGATAACTAAACAAGAGGTAGATGTCGATCCCAACCACAATTAAAATCCATTGAGGAAGCCATCATCAAAAATTAATAGGGTTGAATGGTCCTATCATACCGACAATCTATATAAGAAAAATATGTAATGCTAAATATCAATCCATTATTTAACTCCTAGTAAACCTCAAAATTATTTTGATATAATAGAATTTGGTACCCCATAAAAAATTTTGACTTCTTTATGGTATATCTTTGAATGTTTATCATAAGAGGAATCATCTCTTATTTCAATAAAATTTTCTTACTTTGTAATACAATATATTAGGTCCTAAAAAACATTGTATCGTTTAAATGTTTTAGGTATTGAAATTAAAAAATCAATGGTGAGGTTTTAACATTTCCATTTTTTGAATGGGTAATTGTTTTAAAATCAATTTAGATATTTATCTCTACGTATTAACTTTCTAACATACCAAAAATAGAGATACATACTCCACAACATCCCCCTTCCCATGGTCACACAAGATATACTCTCTCAGTTACCTATACAACTTTATATATCCAAGATGGAGAGAGAACCAAAAAAACTATGAGATATATTCGACTCATCCTGCATTATGTATGTTATTGATGGGAAACATAATTACTTATAGAGTATTTCCATTCCACTATAATCATTGTTTAACTTAGTAACTTTCCTCCCCATCGTCTATAATTCTAAATCATCCTTCTAAACCTGTACAGTCCTCAGATTCATGTATGATTGAAAATCAATTTGAGAAAGATAACATTTATCCCCATTCCTTCTGATTTTGTAGTGAAACATAAAGAAATTCATATGTATTTTATATCATTTAATCCATACCATGGACAAACTAGCATGATCCCTTAGACATAGAACATTATCCACCTTTATCATATAATTAAGGTGGTAATGAATTGAAGATTTTTAATCATAAATCTACTCTAACAATCTCCTTTGGAATATATTCAAATATTTTAAGGTGAATATATACTAATATATTCTATGATTACTATATATTGAAATCCAATCACTATAAATATTATGAATGCGTATTTTAAATAAAAAAACAAACATTACCAACTCTAAATCATGTGAGAGACATTTTTCTTCAGATTTCTCAATTGGTGCGGGGAATAATCCGTCACAGTATCATTAAACATGAGGGAAAATCTCATTGTCTTCTTCAATAATTAATTATATTTGATAAAAACTTATACACTACAAGTTTTTTTGATCATAGGTTAAATGATCAACCTTCAATTAAACTCCTT
This sequence comes from Viscum album, assembly GCA_963277665.1. Taxonomy (NCBI): domain Eukaryota; kingdom Viridiplantae; phylum Streptophyta; class Magnoliopsida; order Santalales; family Viscaceae; genus Viscum; species Viscum album. The sequence goes on along the minus strand of OY728143.1, from coordinate 648,569,472 downwards.
CAAATTTTCACAACATTAATCTATTAAAAGTAACTCAGATCCATTCCATATCAACTTATTTATTTTATTAGATAAAAAAGAAAATTTATATAAAATGTGTTGGATGTATCCAACAGACCCATGAAAACAATATTTCTAAGTTACCATGGTTTTTCAAGGTTATTTATCAATAACTTCCATATTTTATTGATCCCCTGATATACCATTGCATGATATTATGTTACACCTAAATGAGTCTTTAAATACCTAAAGGTCACAAATTTTATGTTTGGTATATGAATTATAATTCCTTAGAGCCTCTAACACAACTCTCAAATGATCTTAATTCTCCTTCTAACTCAATTAATATATAATAATATTATCTATAATGAATCCCACTAACTGATCGAGTAAATATAAAAATTTACTAGTCATTAAATCCATCAATATAAATAAGTAATTGGTAGGTCAAAAAGGAATTATTATAAACTCATACTCACCATACATCATATAGAAGGTAATCTTTGTTATATCTTCTTTATTGACCCTCAATTGTTGATATCTTGAATAAAGGATCTTATTGGAAATTTATCAATGTAGTAACGTTGACCCTAATAGCCCAAAGTATGTGGTTAGTTTATAAAATTAGAACTAGATTAAAGTAATTGTTTCCAAAATGAATTAATAGGTTAGAAGTCTCGGTAAACTAGAAGAAATTATTGAATCTCACATTAAATTTGAAATTACAATGTAAAAAAACATAGTCAAAATAAATATTCATCATAATAAACTCATTAAAACTATACTTATATATATCATTGTGAGGGTAAAAAAGGAATAGGTGAGAAATTATACTCAGTAAGGGTTAGTTAAAAATAAAGATACCATGATTAAATACAGAATAATATATATGTGAGGGTAAATTACAGAAAACCCATTCCATTTAAACAATAAAATAAAAATGAATTCATTGATAATATCATTTTAGTAATTTGATGGATTATAATAAATGAATTCTAAATGAATGAAATTAATAATATGATAAATCATCATATCACAAATCATGATATCTATTCCATTAAAAAATAATTCCAAAATAGATTAATTTATGGGTTGGTAAAAACTAGGAATCCATATAATTATAGCTTAAATATTTTTTCACATGAGAGATGTTGATGCATCTAGGGGAAAATTATAACCATTACCCCCACATAAATTTTTTTTAATGATTTCCTTGTATATTTCATGATAAATTACATTCAAAATAATATTCAACATCAAACAAAACCTGTACTAATGAAATAATATATATTTATCAATGTTTTCCTCTATAAATTTAATATATTTCTAATTCAAACACCATATATTGAAATGATATATGGTTAAATAAATATGAATATAATTGATAATTAATTTTTATATTTAATTGAAATGTGAGGCCTATTTATTAGATGAACATGAACGTTTCAAAGGAATGTTAGTAAATAAAAAAGATTAAAAGTGAATATCAATAATTTTGAAGGCCCAACTAATCATAAACCATCCATATAAATATTAACCGTGGTATTATTACAACATATCCCTAATGGAGGATATTTAAAAATAATTATTGTTATTGATGAATATAAATACCACAAAAAGGAAATTAAAAATACTCATGAGGAAAATATGGTTTTTAATTTGAAAATAATTATTAAAAACAAAATATTTTGGGAAAATTAGGTTTTTTGGAAAATAACATTATAAACGGTAAAATTAATCTTCATGTTAGTGAGTAATCATGATTGTGGGAAAAAAATTCATGACGTCTAAGAAAAAACAGATATTCCTTCAATATTTTTGTAGAAAGTAAAAAATGTTCTTTGAATGGAATAATTTAAGATTATTTATTTAAAAACACATTCTAAATTTTAAAAATTTTGTAATGATAAATTTATTTAATCATATGAGAATATTATAAAAAACATATAGAATATTTTACAGAAAATAGGGTTAAAAAGTGAAATATCCCCAACTGTGTAGAAAAAAAATTGTGTTTTGCATAAAATATTCATTTAAATATTTTCTCATAGAGAATGGAAACTTTACATGAAACATTTAATTTATAAAAATATATATAGTATAATAATGTTTTCTAGTTTCAATATTTTAATTTTTAATTTTTTCCCATTAGAGACTTATAAATAAATAATCTTGAATGATAATGAGATTGTGAAATAAATCCTTACCACTTTAGTAAATTTTTAATAATAAACCTATTAAAATAAATAAATTAAAAAAATTATTAAATATCATGATTATATATATATATATATATTCGTGATATAATACATGAATTGTCTATATATATATCTAATATAAATAAATATGTTTATAATACAAAATATGTCTCAATTGGGTGGAAATTAAAAGTAAATCTATTAAAAAGTTCATACAGATGAATTGATAATTATTTAATAAAATTATATGGTATATAAAATGAATATCTGCATAAATAATTTATAAATAATACATAAAATATTAGAAATTAATTATACACATAATCTTAGAATATTAAATTTAATGACAAATTAATATAATCAAACGAAAAGAAATTGTGTTATGAAACCCATTACCACTTGGTAAATTTGAAGTCAAATACCCTTTGATGTAATAATTTTAATGGAAAATGAGAAAAAACATAAATTATATTGGATTAATGACATTAAATTTATAAGGGTAGTATAAACACCAAATAAAATAAATTTTCATATAATATTAAAATATAAATTTGTATAATTTAATTACGACAGAATCCTTTATCTCTTGGATGAATCAAAAAGTAAATTATTTTTCATCTTAAAAAGATAACATAATGTTATTATTAAATCACATAAGAAAAAATTTCTAGTTAATTATACATTTTATTTTATTTATTACTATGTAATATGTATTAACATAATCAAGTTATTCCACATTATATGTTTTAGTGATATCAGATGATATGTCCCAAATGAATTTAGTTGGTTGACTATAGTAAACATGTTCCTTGTTAAAGCATATATAGAATAATCACCATGAAAAAATTACAATTTATAAACATAATTTATTATCTAGAGACCAACCATGAAATATTGTTATAAAAAATGAACTACTTAACAATCATGGGTATGGTACATCATTCATATGTATAAGAAACATTTCTATTTCAATGAATCTTTATAGAAAAATAATATATATTATTTCATCTTTAAAAATTATCATTATATAATAAATATACTAATATTTATTTAAATAATCATATATATATATATAATTCATGTGACGTGGTTACAAAAAACGAATCACATCAATTCATGATGGTGGCAATCTACAAGTTCGCATGAACTATATTTTCATTTTAAAATGAATTAAAAGGTATGAAATTATATAATATATTACCATAAACCATAATAAATATGTAAAGAATATTATATTTATATATTTTAAATTCATCATTAAAATTGGTTTTGAGTGGTGGTGAAATAAAATGAATTGCTTCTATTCATGAGGAAGTAGTATTCTGTATACATGAACCCCAGTTTTAATTCCCATTTTAAAGAAAAAGATATGGATATAGGGTATAAAATTTCCATAAAAATATATATTTTTATTATATATATATTTTTATTATATAATCATGTTATTAAATTATTTTAATGGCGTGGATTAAGAAATCAAACAAAAAACAATCGGTTAAGAATGATACATCTTCTTTATGAACCCCCTTTTGGTTTATACCTTAACATATACATGTAGGGGTTAATATAAAATGGAAATGAGGATTTGATATGTAATTTAAGTAAGATTATTTTATAAGGGATTGAATTTACAGAAATTCCTTTTAAATATGGAGAAAAGTATAGGGAATTTACCCTTTTGTATTAGTGGGGACGGGCATTTTTTGATTTTCTTAGTGTTCTATTAATATAAATTATCTATAAATAAAAAGGATACAAATGGTATATTTAGGATATATTAGTATTATGGTTACAAATAATATCATCTAATAAAATTTGAACAAATTTTGATTAGGTTTTAACCTACATATTTTTAACCCACGTTAACCCATTTAGACTATTACCATGATAACAAACTTTTTACTATTTAAAGGTCAATTTGGTTACAATAAAAAGATAAATTGAAAATAAAAGTATCATGGATTATATTTAGAATAAAATCCTAATAATATGGATTGGGATATACTTTATAGTTATTTTAAATCATTTAATAAAATAATATTTTTTAAAAATAATATAAATATCATTTTAGGAAAAATTGATCTAATTTGAAATTGAAAACAACACGATAGAAAATAAAATCAAATATATTCCATTAAAAACATAATATAATGTTATAATTACCAATAAAAAATTTATATTATAGAGTTTTTCTTTCAAATTATATTAATTTTAGTAATTTTAAAATCATTTATTTTATTTTTTATTAATTGAATAAATAATGTGTTAGTGTTTCATAAGCATTTAAGGATATTAAAATATTTCTAAAAAATATATATAAACTAATATAAAAAAATTTGTTTCATTTAACACAAAAAAATCATTAATTTCCATTTCAATATGTATTTTTTCATTATGCGAACACATAAGAGATATTTAAAAGTATAAGAGTGACATTTTTGTCATTTATTTTACTATAAATATTATATAGGTCATCCTCATAAAAAAATGTCCTATAAAAAAATATTTAGCCTACATTTATAAGGGTCTAAAATATTTTTTAAAAAAATTTTAAGCTGAAAATTTAGGGTCTAAATCACTTAATTTTATCCTAGGTTAACCTGATTTACAATTTTACCGTGGTGAAAAATTTTAACACTTTTTACTATTCATCATAAAAAAATAAGGTTGATTGTATTTTTTAATATTAATTAGTGTTATTAAAAAAATATAATCTATTTTTCAAAATTCTATATCACTGTGTTTCATAAATTTATATAATAATATTCCCTAAAAGCATGATATGGAACAATTTTTTAGGAAAATGAATTTTTAAGCATTATATGATCTTATATTATTTCTATGACTAGAAATCACTAGTGTATGAATTTAAATTTTTTAAATAGATATATAATATATATATATTTAAATTAAATATTTAATTATTATGTTTCATTTTAAATAATTAAAACGGTTACACTTTATGAACAGAAAATAGTTTTCTGAAAACTGTACTTTATGTGTAAAAATACACATATATCAAAATCATGAAAATTACTGATTAAAATGAAATTAATTATTTTATTATAAATTAAATGCTTTATTTTTAACTTTACCACTTAATCAAAATTATAATTTTACTTTTGAATCACTTAATTTAATGAAAATAAATTAATGAATTTGAATAGTCGATAATTTTTACTATTAACTAAAAAATCAGTCATTTAAGAAAAATCATTAAATTTAAACCTATGTTAATTTGATATTCGTATTTAAAAAAACAAAATATTATCGAATAAAAATTTTCAATGTGAAAAAGTTTATTTATAATATTTTCTCACAAAAATTAAATAAAATCATTTTTGAAGAGAATATATTTTTACAAAAAATAAAATAAAATTACTAAAAATTGAGTGATTTTTATCTAAGAACTTACCAACAAAATTTTATTATTTATGGAGCTTATATATATGTCATAATTTATTTAGTCATATCCACAGACACTAATCAAATGGCTATATAATAGCGTTTATATTCTTATAATATCAGTATGGGTTGATTAAGCTTGGTGTTGGGTTTCATATACAATATTGAACATAATATTCTTTTTTAACAATCTTGTGGTGATACATTCTCTCTTCCTACAATAAATTTCTTCCTTGTAATTAAAACTAGTTCCATTAAATAAATAGTTTTATAAGATAATATTCCTTTGTGGAAAACACTCATTGTAAATGGGTTTATAATACTTCATCTTGGATAGAAGGATATAGATATATAAAGGTCATCACATTATAATGTCTCCAAATATGATCAAATTACATGGAAGTGTAAATTTTAATTTAGTAGATGAAACAAATACCCATGGACTTATAGAATGTGATATAGAACATGGCCAAGATAGTGATAATGACCATAAAACTATAAATTTGTGATTAGGAAAAAGATGGGAAAAACATCTGAAATGAAGGAAATTGAAGAAATTTTTATTTCAAGATCTTTTTCCTAATATTGATGGATTAATTTACTATAAAGATAGATAAGAATAAAAAGTATTCAATCATTACTTATTTTAATTTCTAAATAATGATTTCATGTTTTTGTTGGGATTTGATAAATTTAAAATTCATTTCATACTCCATGAAATAAATTTATATGATGAATTTTTTAAAGCATGGACTACTAAAATGAACATTTAACGAATCATATAACCAAAAATATTAAAAATATTTTCCAAATACATTTAATAAAACAAATAAGGTTCACACAATGTGTGATAATACAATGAACTAATCATCCATCATATTTATAAATAATACATTAATAGAAATAAATCTGCAATAAACCCAGTGGTTTCATATAAATATTTCCATAAATAAATAACCTTATATCCCAATTGACCTCAATAACCACAAAATTAAATACTATTTTTCCCAATATGGTTATCTCATTCCCATTAGCATGCATTTGAAAATATGTAATACCATTATTCCAAAATTAATACTTTCATTTAAATCTAATTGTTATATATACCTAAATCCAATAAAACATGTCATAAAATATATTTAATAACCTCAAATAAATAATATTTGATCCTATAATACACATCCCAAAATAAACATAGTATTTAACTGCCAAACCCATTTTATTTAAATTGTTTTTTACTAACCAATAGATCATGTAGTATAGTGGTAAGTGCTACACCCATGTCACTCTTTAGTTCTTGGTTCAAGACTTATGGCATTAAAAATGTTACAATTTTTCACTCAATATATATTCTTTAATTATTTTAAAAAATATTAATATAATTCTTATAATGTTCTATAAAATATGATTAACAATATAAATTGAATATTAATAATAAAATTAGATATTAACTACTATGTCATTCAATAAATCTTCTTTTCTCGATAAAATCACATCATTTGACTAAAAATTTCCTTTTATTAGATTTTCAAATGCCTCTTTGAGGATGAGCGGGAACTATAAACAAAAGAGCCCCATTACACATTCCAAATTTCAAAAACACCTCCAAACCACGATGATATCAAGTTTTGAACCACCCACATTTTCATCAATGAGTACCAATATTTCCATGGCCATTCAACATCATCACGGGTACCACTTTTTCTTCCATTACCACAATGTCTTCACCATATTACCACCGCATCAGACATTACAGACCAGCAAAGCCCACCAATTTCATTGAAAAACATAGCCCCATGGCGTCATACCCCATCGATCCAATAACAACCAAATAAAGAATCATTCCTCACATTATATATTCCTCACATTATATATTCATTATAGCACATACTAAATATATGGGTTTTACAACAAATGTATCCCAAAATATCCATAATCATGATAATATCTCATAACTTACTACCCAAAAAGAAGTATCTAAGCTACAAAACATGTTATTAACCTTGGAAATATCATCCCAATAGACAATAGGATTATTCAATATCCCTATAGAATATCAATGGTTTATATGGGTTCTAATATTTAATTCAACCTAATTATTCTCATAGAAAATGTTATTTATGTCAGGAATATCCCTTTGGAGTGTTATTATTGGTTCCTAGTAAATGAAAAATCACCATAAAGAAAATTAATAGCTTAGATATACTTTTAAACATTGTATGGGATTAATACCCCCTGATAAATTATTTGAAAACCCACATCCACATATTGTATCAAGATGGGTATGTATTTTTAGGGAATACACATAATCATTACCTTAATAAAATATATATGATGTTATCTAATTATTAGAAATAACCTCATATCTTTTTATAGGTTAATATTCATTAATATATGTTTTTATATATTTTCTAAGGATTCTATTAAACATCCAGTAATATCGAATATAAACACCCTGACCCTAGTAATGTACATCAAGTGGTTACATTTTTTCATTCAAACTATATACAATGAAAAAATTTCTGATTGACAAAATTGTTTAGTAGTCTTGGTAAAATTGATACATACATGAATCTCATATAACATTTGAAAACATAAAATTAAAAACATAGTGAAACTAACAATATTTTGAGTCATTGTACACATTCAAATATTACTTATTCATATCATTGGAAAATAATAACAAATAAAGGTGATATCAGGTAATCAGTATGGGTTACAAACTGTGGACGTTATCATGTGAAAATATGACATAATCAATACGTCATGATAAATTACTGAAAACAAATTCCATTTAATTTATACATTGATCATGGAAATGAGTCCTTGGATAATATAAATACTGAAATATAATAAATCATAAAAACTGAATTTTATGTGATGGAATATGAAATTGCTTGATATAATTATCTTATTCATCAGGAAATATATATAATCCGTGAATTTCACTATGAAAGATTAATTAGTGGGTAGACACGTGAATCCCATTTAATGAAAAATTATAGATTTGTCTCATGTTTCATATCACTAAATCAATAAGATATCTATAAATAGGCCCTAAATATCACTTCATGATCAATTAATTCATAATATTTTGAATTATCCATTCAATAAATAAAAAATTTTACATCTAAACATATATATTTTTTGTAGATATTATATATTTATTAACATTTTCCAAATACAATTAAATAATTTTCAATGTAAATAACCATGTTTAGAAATAATATATTGTTTAATAAATAGAAATATTCATGACTATGAATATGGATATTTATTTCAAATTTAATGTCCAATGATCACAGAAAATGTATGTTTTAATGGAAAATTAATTACTTCAAATTTTAATAGAGAAATATATTTTTAATACATTCCATGGTAAAAAAATCATAAAATATATAGTGAAAAAATAATTATCTTATCATTAAAACATATCCCTAGTGGAGTATAAGAAAAATAATGTAACTTTTCTATAAATAAAATTAATTCCCTAAAAATTTCCTTAAAAACATTTTTAACGAAAATACAATTTTCACATTAAAAAAACATTTAAAAACATAAAATTTTTAGAGTATTTTTCATTTTATTCATACAAAAAGTCATTATAATATTTTATTTTATGCTTTAAATAAATGAAATGTTATGATGGTAGGAAAAATTCATTCATACTGAGAATGTTAAAAATATTCCTTTCACATTTTTGATATGAAGCCAAATAAATAACATTTTAAAAAATAACATGAATATTCTTTTTAAACCCTTTTTATAAATTTAAACAATGTTAAAAGTTTCCTTCTATGATTATTGGAGAATATTGAAAATAATTTATGTCATATATTTCTTAAAATTAATGATTTGGAAGAAAAATACCCCTGTCTATGAATAAAAACTAGTCAGGATTCCTTAAAAATTTGACATCGACATCTCAAGTAATTAAAGTTTATAAATTTAATAGAAAAAAATACATTTTCTAGACCTAAATTTCAATGAATAAAATAGTTGGGATTTTGGACATAAATATCAATTCATTTCATCAATTTACACTTAGATATATATAACCTCGAATAATAATGAGTTTGTCAGGTAAACCCTTACCACTTTTGAAAATTTTCAATCTTAGCTTCTTTAAAATAAATAAATTAAAATTATTATTAGATAACATGAATATACAAAACTTCCTAATATAATATTTCCATGTTGTAGTAGAAAAACCTCATATAAATTAAAAGGTGTGTAATACAAAAAAAATTTTGTGGAAATTCAGAAACAATCATTTCTAATGACAACACTAATGTTCATAAATAGGATCAAGACCACTGAGATGGGGGAGGGGGTTATTAACTAGTTACTTTATAATTTTATTAAAATGGTTCTTATCATCTTTATGAAACAGTAACAATATATGACACTTGTTAAAGTTATAATCCACTGAACAAAAAAATCGACCTCACCATTAATAAAGAGAAAATATATAGAATGAACAACATATAATATTTTTATGATTCGGTACAAATACATTCTCCAAGCCATGTTTGATAGTCCCACCAACTTATATTCCATTAATAACTTCTTTTTGGAATAAAAAGGCATAGGAAGCAAATATTTCTTTAAAACAATAGTATATTTTTCTTCTATAGTTGGTTATACCCCCAAATATCCTTTTCGTATCCACTTTCCCAAAACTGGTTATGAACCCTGATGAAAAATCCTTAACAGAAAGTAGATAGAACCTACTATTATAAGATTAATTCTTCTACTTTTCCCATCTTATTCAAAAATTTCATTACTTCCTCCACAATTAACTTATTTCAAATTCTTTTATGTGAAATTTTCATAAACATCAATAAATTTGTAATGAAAATGTTGTTCTTGAAAGATCCTCCTAATCATCAACAAATATGAATATGATCAAAATCATTTTTTTAGAAATTCAATCTAGAAAACATACATATAAATATTTAGTCTAATAGGATGAATACTTGTAATATTTTTCCGATTGTCTTTGTACGATATTATACATTTGGTTCTATATCTAAATTTTCATCATCGACTGGGTATAAACTCAAACATCATCTCATAACATCATTATATGATGGAACTCCATCCACCATAACTCACTATTATATATCATCATATATTGGGACTCTCTCCAATTAAACTCTCTATAATGGATCACTATTTTATGGAACTTTCTCTGATTAAAGTTACTCTATTTGAGGAGTCTTCGTCTAGTCTTCTTAGCTTCATCCGAGATCAAAATTCTAATTGGGATGTCATTCTATTAAATAAATAAATAATTGTATAGTCTCTACACATGATAATGGTGTTTAATTATGAATATACTTTTCCCACTATTTATAGTCATTATATAATCGTAAATATAAGAATACCATACCTTTTTCCCACTACCAAATTTTCATATCCCCAAATTTAATGTTCGTTTGTTAATTTTATTTGAGTATTACTACTCTTCAAAAAACATATATACAAGTATCAAATTATCTTGATACTTATCAAAACATCAGATTTTATTATATTGATGAATAATTCCCTAGTTTGATTATGTGATTATAATCATTCTATGGTTGGTGATTGTGATAGTTCATTATGCTATAGATTCTGTTCAATAGACATTTATTAAAAAAAACATCATCTGATTAATAACATCACAACATCTTATTCTTTATCCTATTTGTATTTATTCAATTTAACATAATTATTAACATTTTTTCTTGAAACAATAATTAATAAAAACAATAAAATGATTTCATTGTCAGATGCATTATGTCAATTGAAAATGGTTGACCACATTGTTTATCACTTTTGGACTTCTGCATCTCTAATCACTCTAATGAAACTCATCAGTTATCAAATATTAAATTACTTCCCTGTTATGATATAATTACACATATATTTTCTCTATCCAAAATTATGGTTACTATGAAAATAATAAAATTTCCCTCTGTCTTTGATCTTTAAAAAAGATTCGGTTTCATTATTTATTTTTTGGATCGATACCCATTCTTGATCTGATAAATCAACCAATAAAGAATACATGAATGATGGATAATAAAAACATATCATTATCTTTCAAAAAATTGGTTATTATAATGTAAAAGGGAGGTTTATTTTCACTATATAATTGAAATCTTGGATATGGTGAAACCGATATACTAATAGATTTTTCATATGACTATAGTGCATAACATTGATTTCTCCCTGTCATCATTTCCTAAGATTTTTTTAAAATTATAACATATGAAGAATAAACCACAATATCCATATTATGGAATAGTAAATATTTCTTTTAAGATGCATCAACATTAATCTCAATAAAAAGATTCAGTCACTAGAGAAAATCCCATTTATTGGTTCATTTTATGGATCTTCCAAATCAAAACTTTGAAAATAACTTGAACTCAATTGATTCATTTTTAAAGATTTTTTAATATTCACGGATCCTATACTCCTTGATTTTATGACCTACTTAGGGTACGCATTATTATTGGAAACTCTAGAAACATTCACTTATTCCTTATAATCACACCATCTTGTTTCATGAATATTCATTATGATTTAGTAACACTGAATGATCACAAAACCATCATCTGTTTTCTTTGACCATAACTAGTTTTTGATCTTCTACATCCAAATATATATTTCTAGAACCATGTTTCCATTTTTTTTAACATTCCTCTACATCTACTACATCTTCCCTTGACCAGGTCATTCTACAAATAAAAAATCCACATTTTCACTACATTAAATATATTTTCTTTAATGAAAAAAAAAATAAAATAAAATAAAAAATATGCCTAAAAATGTCCTCCATTGTGATTTTTTTTCAACACCCAAAAAATAATATCTATACCAATATCTGAAACATATAATTATAGTTTTCCTTCACAAATAATTTTCCTCCTCCCCCTATGTTTCATCAACACCTTATTAACAGTCATATTTAAAGGGCCACCTCTTATTTTTGAAATTTATCTAATAATGAATAATATTATTTAATGAGATTCCTAAAAAGTATAATTAACTAAACATATATTAGTTTACATGGTAAAACCCCATAATGAAAAAATGTGTGTATAATAAAGGATATCAATTCCTTCAATAAGAAATAATTCATGCATTAGTTTTCAAAAGTTTCTTTCATCATTTTTATATAGTTAGTAGTTAATAATGTAAATTGTAATATTTTAGGAAAAGAGACAACGTTCATCTTTGAATTTGTTTTCACCATATTTAGAAGTTCCACCAATTAATTCAACTCCTTTAGTTAATTTTTCCCTAATATTTCTTAAATCACATTGTTTCATAGGAAACATATAATTTTTCGTACAAATATTCTTATTTTTCTTTGAGACTATCTTTTAGAAAACTTACTATCTTATGATACCCATTATTCTTCATCTTATTATGTTTACTTTCTTCAACAAATGTGTCTTTGAAAATGCTGAAATTATCATTAAAATTTATTATTTTTTATAACATTTTTTTCCTTTCAAGCTCCCCAAACATCAGTTTCTGATATATAATCAAATTTAGGTCTATTTCCCCATTATTGATTGAATCAATATTCTCAAAATTTATATCTTTAACACCATTCTTCAAATTCCTTCCTTATTTCATGAGTTTATTATTTGCAACAATTGTTTTAAAAAAATTTATGAATCCACTCAATTTTATTAATCTGCTCACCATTATTATCACTATTTGATGAATTACATCCATTACTAAATTGATAAATGAAGATGAATTATTGAAGAGATTCATTACTGGATGAGGAATCATAATGTTTTATTCTTATGAGATAAAATTTATTCTTTTAATGTTAAATATAATTTTATTTATTCCAATTCCAGTACTTTTTAAGATACATCATATCATCTTATTTGGACTCATACTCATAAACTTTATACATAGTATAAATCTTTGCAAAATTTAATTTTTTTTTATCGTTCCTAAAATTGAGGGAATTTGTACTTTTTCCTTAACAATATTAATGATTATATTTCTTATAATGGAAGAAATTATTTTTGTGAAATATTCTACTTATAACTATACCTCTTAATAGATTTTTCTTTTATTAACCTATATATCTTTGTTATTTAAAATTAAAAATTCCTTGATGCAAATTTATCAGTTATCCATTTTCTTATAAACATGATCATTTCTCATTTCATATTCCACTTGATTGTTTTAAAGTTATAAAAATGATAAATATTCATGATTTTCTAAATATAAAACATTATCATGAAATCTATCTTTAACATTTCTCATCATATTATTAATAATTTTAAAATCATCATATTTTTAAAGAAACCCTCAAATTTTTCTCACAATCCCATTAACTCTTATAATGAAATAATAATTATATTCTTCATCACTAATTTTATCATTTTAAAATCTACATCTCTAGTTTTTTTAACTTGTATTCATTAAATTTCTCATTTAAATCATAATAATATATTAACTTATACCACATTTTGTTATATATTTGAGATCCCTTAATATTTTTGTAAACATTTTTGGTAAGATACTCAATATAGAATTATGAATTAATCCATCATCTTCGAAAATATTATTATCAACAACTATTATAATGAAAACATTAATTGGAGGAAATACCATTTTTAGTTAATGTCTCACTTCGAGGAAAATATATAGAATATACGGAATCATCCCATTCATCAAATTGTGAAAGGTTCTTCTATTAAAAACATTATCACCCCTATTGTTCGTTGAATTAAAATTAACTACTCTAATATATTTATTTTTCAATGGATAAATTCTCTTATAACAATTGATGTTCCAAAATTGAATCAAGACTACTGAGATGGTGGTTGAATTAGTGGTTCTTTTTTATTTTTATAATAATATTTCCTAATTTATTTAAGAAAAATTATTAAAATATTAAACTATTTATAGTAATATTCCACTCAACCAAAAATACCAACCTCACATTTTTATAGGAAAAAATATAAATATGGAGTATAACACAATATGTTCAAGGTTTGGTACACAGAGGTACTCCTTTTAATGTTTTATAGTATCGTTAACATAGATTCCATTACTAACATATTTCCAGATTAGAAAGTCAAAATAGGCAAATAATTCAATAACAATGTTTGCAACTTTTCTTCTATAATTTGTTATACACTTCAACTATCATTTTTGAATTAATATACCCACCACTAGTTATACAGAAATGAAAAAAAATTCCATTTTAGTAACTGGTTATATACCACATCTACATGATTATTTATTCTTCATTTTTTATCTTCTTTATAATCTTTTTCACTTCCACTAAAATTAATTTGGATCTACTTCATCTTAGTATAATTTTTTTAACATAAAATATTCCATTAAAAATATTTTTTATTGAAATATCCTATATTACTTCACCAAATTTGAATATTTTCAAAAATAATTACAGAAATTATATTTCAAAAAATGATATTGAAAAAACATGTCCAATTAGCCTATGTCTTTTAATAATTGTCTGATGGTCTTCATTTGATTTTCTCAATATCATTTTTTGTCCATTATTACTGGTTCATGTGAGTAAACTCTCAATAAGAAACTCAAGTCTTCTCATCTAATTGAACTCTATCTGATGGATATCTTATTAAAGGATTATTATCTGAGGAGACTTTCTAGGATGGATATCTATATAATAGAATATGGTCCAATGAATGTTTCACCATCTGATGAGTCTCAGATTTGTCTTCACAACTCCAAACTTAAGAAAAATTTGGATGGGATCACAATATGTTATAAAAATATGAGACTTTTATCTCTTTATGCACCTGAATTGTTTTTAATTATGAATATACTTCTCCCTTTATCTATAAGAATCCAAGAATGGTAAGGGTAGGAAATAGATTCTTATTTCTACTTAATTGTTTTTAATATATATGAATTGAAATTTATTTAATATTCATATTTTATTATTTAAAACATTCTAAACACTTTATGGTATATATATAATCTTCATAAATCTTATAACTTCCCTGTATATACAAATTATTCCCGAGTTTGATTATGTGATTGATATCTTTTATTATTTTTTGTGAATATTTTATTTAGCCTTATAGTCAGTAAAATGGTCATTCATTCTAAAATAATAATCTAATTGATAGCATAACAACTTATAATCTATCGTCCATTTATATTAAATCCATTGAAAGCAATTCATTAAATATTCTATTCACATAGTTATGAATAAAAATAAACAAATTATTTCTTTCTCTGATTATTCATTTTAACTGATAGTGGTTAAATACGTTGTTGAAAATTCTTGATACATATACAACCTTCACCCATGGCAGAAAAACTCATCATTTCTCAAAAATTCAGTTACATCCCCATTATTGAAGCATAATTCATACATTCTTCTATACTCGTAAAATGATTTTGATTATAATAAAAAACCACATCTGTATTTAATCACGTAAAATGTATTAGTTTCATTAATTATTTTATTGGATGAAGTCTTATTCCCAATCGGATAAATTTATTTTCTACCACTCTTAATTTCCATATACATTTTCCTTTCTTACAATATTCTATGAATCCATGATAGTTCCCAAATGATGTTCCAGTTTCATAATCTTTTCTAATGGATCATTATTAATCTCACACCATTATATTGAACTATGAGTCTCATCCCATTAATTTATTCTTCTGAAGGATTGATCCGATCAGAACATTTTAAATTTCTAAAACTCATCATATTCATACTTCTATATTTCTATCCACTCTTGGATACCATGATCCTTGGTCTGAAGATCTAATAATGGATCACTTTACTGATAAAAACATGGAAACCATCATTTCATCATTTTATACACATCAACTTGTCTCAGGAGTCTTCTGCATGATTTAGTAACACTGAACTATTACCAAATCATCATCATATGTTCTGTGACAAAAACCGATGTCCAATGGGGTTATTATGAAAATAAAAAAAAAATTAACATTAAACGTATTTGATCAATGGAAAATAAATACAACCAAAATATAACCTCATCCATGTACATTCTATTGAAGTGGGAATTAATCAATGAATTGACTTTGTGAATTAAAATTAAATACACATAAAATAATTTAAAATAAAATAATAAAATAATAAAAAGTCATTGCACTCATAATTTTATAATATCAAATATAATTAAAAAGTAATTTAAAATAATTAAAATTAATTGAGTAATGAATCCTCTTACTAATCGGTAACATTCAATTCAGATCCCCATGGTTGATATAATCAGAACCGATAACTAAAATTCTTTGAAATATGATATATTAAATATATAACATGAAAAATGGATGTAAACATACCCTATAAAATTAATTTTTGAAAAACATTAATATAAAACATAATAAAATGTTCTTAAAAGGGAATCCCTTACCCGAGGACATACTCATCACAAACATTATTTATCTACCATATTAATAAAGATATATTATTTATTTAATTTATTAATAAAAAAACTCATGTTTATTCTTACATTTATATTATTTATTACCAGATTATATTTCATGACTTAATCAATTATGTTCACCTTAGACCTCTTGATGATATTCAGTTCATAGTTCTAAAATTACATTGGTAGGTTACATATGGAAAATGTGATGAATATTCATCTACAATGATGTATTATACATCTATGGTAATCATGGGTCAGTATAATATTTAATATACTTATTTATAATTTATTCATACTCAATTTCTTTACAAATTTTATATCCCATTTCTATAGAAATATTTGATGGAACACCAATTAAATAACTATAAACGTAGGTATGATTGAAAATTATTTCGAAAACACCTATTTCAACATTGTTCTACATTCATATTACTCTGAATGATTTAATCCTTCCCTTCCATTTCATCTATAAGGTCCTGACCAGTTAGCTTCTACTCTCAAAATTTATCCAAACATGTTAGAGTCATATATCTCTTTCCATAAAGAGCCTCATATGGATCTTTCTCAATAGAATAATGGAACTCTTGTTATAATATTTTTTTATAATGGGATGTGTTAATCCCAAAATCTATGGAAATTCGTCGAACAAGATCTCAGAATATATTATATGGATTGAATTTTACTATTAGACTAATAATCTTTCGGAGGATGATAAATAATTTTAAAAATTATATCATGCTTCAATGCTTTCTAATGAAATATTAAAAATATCAAGGTAATATTCATATCTCGAATAGATACAGTTGATATTGGTACTCCATACAACATCACCACTTCATATATGCATATTAGGGAAATTTGGTATTGGGATAAATATTTGATGATAGAAATAAAATTTGTAGACTTCATAAGAAGATCCACTAAAACCCAAATAGAATCCTACATATTTAATGTTTCATGGAGTCCTAAGACAATTTACAGTGTAATCGTTTCCCATTTCCATGCCAGAATGGTTAATTATTTCAAAAAATAATCTGAATTTTGGTATTTACCCTTAACATTTAGGAATACTATTCATCAATATATGTATTCTGCAAATTATTTATTTATTATCACCTACAGTAAATTTTATTGTAGGTATAAATACATATTATTACATCCTAGATGAATTTGGAGGTATGCGCTATTTTCATCATCCAAAAGTCATAATTTTTGTATTGGTTTTGATGGGACACATATCTAGGTTCAAATCCTTATAACCCCACTATTATCAATGATTAAATTTTGGATATTTAATAATTTTTTCAATCTATACCTCATCTTTAATGAATTCCACTATATTTAAGTTAATGGATGGGTTTGGAGTCATTTTTTCGAGATAAGGCTTCCCACATTCTCTTATAACTTCATGATTCATCCTTTTCAATTCTAAGATTACTGGGTCATTTTTAATCCTCATCCTAGATAAAGTATAAATTTATTTTCTACTCATAGAATTCGTCGCATTAGTTTCCTTCTATGGTTGATAATTTATGGAGAAATCATAATAATTTATCAATTAAAAACCTTCAGGTTGGTGAATATTAAAATACAACTATGTGAATATATATATTAATCTCATGTAATATGTGTATATATCACACATTTTCAATATAGGTAATTTCATCATTGATTTAAAGAAATAATATACTACCACTATCTCCAAATTACATGTTCGAAAATTTTTGTCATGTCTATTTAATTAGAATGAGGAATAAGTAATTAACATATTATTCTTATTGAGGATGAAAACAAAACATTTTTAAAAAAATTGTTGTATATTATAAATCCTTCCCCACTAATAGGTAATATACGCGTAATAGTAGTGACTAACATAATTTTTAGTTCCTTCAAACTTTTTTTACATTACTATATCCTAAATAAAATTTTTAATTCTTTGTTAACATGGTTAGTAAATTTTATAGGTATAAAATATTTCTCCAAAAATAATTGATAAGATCCTACATACATAAGAGATTCATAGAAATTTGTTAAATTGGTTAGTTTGCATATTTTACCTATAAATTCATTCTTTGTTGGATTAAATGATATGTCCTTCATATTGATTATATGACCAAAGAATTATACTTTCTACATCCATAATTCTCACTTTCCAAATTTGAAATAAAATTTCTCCTTTCTCAACATTTAACCCAATCTTCAAATAATCTTTGAAATTTTATGTTGTCTAAGACTAAATAATAATATCATTTTTAATGGGAACAAAAAATGGATCAAGATATTTTCTAAAGACACAATTTATTAGTTCAATGAATATAGAAGCAGTATTATTTATTCTGACTCAAATTACTATAAATTATTTTTATCTATAACTCATTTGGAAAATGGTTTTGGAAATATCATCCCTCTTGAGCCTTAACTGGTGACATCTAGATTGATGGTAAGTCAATATAAATTACAATGATTATCTTTGTTGATCAAGTATTCCTTTTATCCAATGTAAATGTTATTTTACTCTTAATTTTGATCATATTAAGGTTTTTATAGTCAATTAAATGTTTCATTTATCAAAAAATCTTCATAAAAAGTTGTGATGGTGACTTAAAGTGTGAAGCAATGAGGCAAAAAAACCCTTGTCCAAATTAGTCATTAGCTACATAATTAAATACTCCAATTCATTAAAATCTATCCAATATATAATCATGGAGATATGAATTATTCCATCTCTAATTTATATCAATAAATCAACCCCATTATTTGTGGAGGTGACTAGGAAGTTAATTCAGGAATACAATAGTTTATTCTCATACAATGGGAATTTAATTATTGATGACTTTCTCATTTATCATTAGATCATTATGTCCCTGATTTCTAGGAATCATAAACAATATAAAATAATACTCAACTAAGGATAGATCATCCTTAAGTTGAATCTTGATAATATTAGTGTTTAAGGTACAAAATGTGATCTCCTTCTTTAAAAAATTAATATGGGATAAATGTTGGGATATAGATTTCATACAAAATATTATAATGAATTCAACCTAAGGGATAAATATTATATCAGTTGGATGTATTTCCCTAGAAATTTGTATACAATGGGATTTATATATCATTGATACAATAATCATTCCACCATTTGTTTTCAAAATTATTTAAGTATGTAATGGTTTTTTTAGATTTTTCATTCATTATAAACTTTTGTGATTTAAGAAAACATGAAGAACATGAATAAAATAAGGAAATCATAAATCTGAAATAGAAAATAAGGATACCTCATGTCACATGAAAATCCTGATCCATCTAAATGGTAGTGATTGTATATGATCTCCCATTTCTCTGGGATTGGGTTGTTATATGTAATTACTATCTTTGTTATATATGGGTTTATGAAATTTGTTTGAATAATTCATAAGCTCAATGGCTTTGAAACCTTGAATATTTAACAGGTAATTATCACTAAAATTATTCACTTTTTTGGGAATGGTTTCATCAATTGGACATTTTCAAGCATCATGACTAGATAAACTATATTTAAAACATCTTCCAAAAAATCTAAGGAAATTTCATAAATGTTTCTTCCTATATTTTTTGATTGAGTTAAGTGGAATTTTCATTGCATCAATTGATCATTTATATATATATTCCCCTAAATCATCGTGTTTCATTTACTCCCTCTAAATTATTTTTTATCTCCTACTTCAACCTCTACCATATGTTAATATCGTATAATCACTTCATATATACTATTGTCACTTTTAGAATGTTCATTCAGAATAATTTTTTATGTCTAATAAAGAGTATTTGGATCATACTATCAGGATCTATAACAAAGTTAGAGGAATACCTTACCAGTATTATGATGTTTTCTTCAAATGTTTCAGTCTATTCATCATCCTTTGGTTTTAACTCATTAATTACCTCAATATATTCAGGTGAAATTATTGTGAAAAATACTTATTCAATAATACTTTATTGAACTCTTCCCATACCATAGATTCTACTTCTCCCTTCATTATTGTATTATTAATCAGAGTACACCATTAGATACCCTCTCCTACCATCATGTATATAACTATGAAAAAAATATCATGTTCCAAACATTGGATAATTTAATATATCATTTCCATTGAATTGATCGATTTTTGGTAAATAAGTTTAATACAATATCCACTGAAATAGGGTGAAAATGTCTACATAAAATACCCAATAGAATGTTTCTCCCACCATATTGTGTCAGGGAGTTCAACGTTGTTGTATTATTATACAATTCTTTTAAAATTTGAGTGATTTATTCAATGATATTTTTTTTCCAAAAGTCATAATATTAAGTTTTTAATTTGGTAAATACATAAAATTATCCTTAACATACATTTTTATTTTAGTTCCTCTTAGTTTTATCCTTATCAAGAACCAAAATAGTTGGACATGGGTGATAAACATTTTAAATCATTCAAGGGATACCATAACCAAAAATATATAAGTGATTCATCCTTATAAAATATTACACATTTATATCGTCATGTTAGAATGGGATTCCATTAGTTCAATATATATCAATCATAGTTTATCCTAGGTTATGTTCATTTGGGATATAATATACTTCTCACCGTGGTCCATTAAAGTTCAATGAAAATTAATCCTATGAAATTTTTAATAAAAATTAAATGTTTAAAAAATTCATATATCCTGGGATTTTCATGATTTGTGTCTAGTCTTAGGCCCAATCAGCATGCATTTTATTGATGATCAAGTTAATGCTCAACCAACAATTTTCCTGGTAATTTCATATAGTTTAATCTATTCCACAGTTACAACCACATTCTAGTATCCATACAGATTTATAATCCTATGATATCCACCTACTCAGGAAATTACCACTATTTAATTATATAATCCTATTGATAGACTCATCTACATGGTTCATAATTATATTCTTTAACCATAATACCCATGATTACTAATGTAATGAAATATAATTATCTAATCCTACATTAAATACTAACTATATAGACCCATTCTAATTATTCATTTCTTTTATACCATTCCCATATTTAAAATAAAAAATTACATAATAAACTCAACATCTGTAGAACCTAGAGTCTTACATTATTTAAATATTTCCAACATATGTAATTTATTTTCAATTTTTGAGAAAATTTAACCATATTTTCATCATAATATGTTTCTTCTAAACATATAATAAGTTAAAATTATCTTTATTTCTTGAGAAATGAAAAAATAAGAAAGGGTTTATCTTAATAACCTAGTAAGGAATAAATAATAATATAATCATGATATCTTGGGCTATATTAGATAAATGTGAGAAAACAAAAGTATGAGAAAATTTATGATTAATAGAACATGGAATCATAAAATTGGAAATAAGGAATTATATGAGATAATGTAATTATATACAATCAATCATATAACATGGAATAAAATAATAATTAAAAATATACCTAGATCATGATCTAGGGTGAATATTATAGTTTCATATCAATGGCTCATGTCACCAATATATTCCTAGAGTCATGAAACTGTGGATTAGAAATAACCACCAGTTTCTCATTTTGGATCAAACATCACAAATTATTTCCAATTTTATATAAATTTATGAAAACCTGGCCCATTGGGGCCCACTAAGAAAGTGATCTGCTAAGTGTGACTACCCCAATTCCACCTCCAATATGCTTGGGATTGAAACTTGTGTCGATTAGATATATTTAACATATAAGAGGACTTATCCTATATACATGAAAACACACATATCAAAACCCAAAAAATGGTGAGTAAGTAAAAAAATAATGCAAACTCATGTGTAACATTTATCCCACACCAGAGTAATAAGTAGAGTAATGTGATAAATGGATAAAATATAGTAGCACTTAGATACTAAAAATTAATATAACCAAATCAGAATGATGGGACTATAGAAAAACGAATCATCGGTAAGAACCTTGATATATGTATTCTAATACAATATACATTTTCTCTTGGTCCTCTCAACACTCTATTAAATGGAATTTCACTTACATATGACATGAAATATGGGAGAATATCCATTTCATGGTTAATTATTACTAGGAAACCCAGAAATAACAAAACATAATGTATCAAGTGTAGTGATATCAAAATTAAGTAGGCATTTCCATCAAGTTTTGAGAAATTATTGTAACCTAGGATAACCGAAATATTCTATTAATATACTCTAAGTCTAAACTAGGTCTCAACCCTACATCCATCCATAGGATACTTCTCAAAGAATCAAGGTACCCCTTACCCAAAATAATCCACTCCACAAACAATTTTGTCACTAATGACACACATCAAAGAGGTCATGATCACTTGTCCTATAAGATAAGTACTCAAGTGTTCATATAAGATCTCATCATCTAGGTCAGTGATAACACATATGGAAACTAGGGAACACCATAAACACTAGTGGATTAGACTTCAAGATAGTGTATCATCGCCCGATTCAAGGTGGTCATGATGATACCATGAAACCCACATAATAATGACATAAAATTCATCTATTTCCTCTAGAGGATACACCTAACTCTATCTGATACTAATATAATATAAGGGATGAAAATCGTATACCCATGTTTTAATTACAAACTATAACATCATGGGAATGTACTAAGGAATCCTAAAACACGGAACATGGCCTATACTGAAGAATGAAAGGGATTGAAACACCAATTGAGGAAGTAAATAACATATACTAGGGTTATACAACATGTATTTCTAACCCATGTTCTAACTGCATCTCTACATTCTATACAGAATATAAAACTCCCAATACTTGGAATGTCCTTTAGGGGTAAATGGTGTGTATAAGATAACAGAAAATGTGTCTCTACAATATTTGTTTACCTATGTACTCTAGGGACTGCCTGTGTACCATGTCTTTTCCAATGTATAGGTAGATATTTTCATGTACAGATGGTCAAACCCTTGTACTAGGTCTTATTTAAGTACATGAAACTACCTATGTACATAATTCTATGTTTGATTACTAGACCATGCTCAAGTACTCTAGTATTTCTTTGTGTCTAGTTTTGTTTATTCTCGTGTATCATCTTGGATACATGGTGAGCTGACTGCATGGGGTCACATAGTATTTGGTATGGAAAACACTATGTGTTATCCATAACATTCCATGCAAACCCTATCCTTGCACTCAAGGACAATATGGTGTGTATATCTATACTTCACTCCATGTAACACAAGATTTTCCAAAACATGTGAGTTTTCTCATGAGTCTTCCCTTGAACCTCAATCATTAAATCAATGCATGAATAGTGTCAACGGTTTTGTATATTTGGATGATCTTCATTGTCGTCAACTATTTTCATATTCCTTCCTTTAATCCATTCATAAATAAAATACTGAAATCCCACACCATCATCTCTTGTCAAACTAGTTAGGGCGGGAATAACATGACCAATATGATCCACCTATGATCATTAACTTTCATTTTATCACATAAATGGAATGATTTATCATGAACCACTCCCACAGTTTGAATCTATTTTTCCAAAGAATAATCTTGTAATGAATGAATATAGGGTATTCATTGAACCATGACCTAAAGTAATTTCCCAAGATGAACGTGGGAAAAAGATGTGGGAGAAATGAAGAGAAAATAATATAAGGAAGAAACATAATCAATCATTTGTTTTGGCCTTAATTAATTTTAAATTTAATTATGAATTAAAGGATACAAAAAAAAACAATACAATTTCCCCAATATCCACTAAAAAAATAAACCCAAATCCACTAACATGATCTTCCCATGAATGACCCTCTTGGTGGGGATGACTCAAAATTTTTAGACGATAAAATAATGTGAAAGAAAAACATATAAAATAATAACCAACTTTATGTTGTATAAATTTCTATTGATTAATTGTCACCCATCTACTTTTCTGTATGGTTCTGGTACCTCTAATGGAAAAAAATCCCAAACCATGTTCTTGACTTGTTATTGTACACCAAGCCCTCTATGAACTGAAACTCTAAAAAATACATGGTTATGAGGTGAACACTAAAATTTGATTATAATGAAAATATATATAGGATTATTGGTCACTTAATTAAAACGTAATTAAATAAATAATAAATTTGTTTCATTATTTTGTGTTTTTAAAACTACATTTTTGTAAATGTTTGATTCAGACATAGGATATGTCATTAAAAAGGTAAAAATCATGATCTATCTTCAATGAGAATACCCTATTTCTGATCCAAGACTGTATTCAGGAGTTATTAAACTATTTGGGGAAAACTATGGAAGTGTGATATTAGTATATTTAATATTATTATAATATCATTACTAGGCTCACAAGGCCTTAGAACCTCACATTTTTTTAGCACCTCGATAAAAAAATATTAATAGGTACATTTCAAATCATTACATGAGAAAAAAAAAGATATTATTGTCTCTACAAAATATGAATTTTCATCCTTAAAATTTAAAATGACTACTAAAAATAAGGTGTTATGTTTCTTAAACATGGATCTCCCACTCTATGGTGCTCCCTTGAAGATTCTCATGATACCTCTCGACTCCCTCGATGGGAATCTCTTACCCATAAAGGATATTATATAATTGATCATTGATCTCTATCATGGGCTCTACATAGTAAGCTACATCATCAATTTCTACCTAACATATTTGATAACATGTAATGGATAATTCACATACATCCTCATTGAAAAATCATTCAAGGGATCATGTACGTGATCTACGTGTCTAAAATGGTTCAATTAATCATAGTGATTTCCAACTACCTGGAAGAATCTCCTCAATCCACATATAGCTGAGACCTTTAGGAATATATGGTCTATCTTATTTAACTATAAAGTCAACCTTCATTTGTACACATAGGAACATTGATTGATATGTGAAATTCTCATCTAAACTTTGATATTCTGTACCTTTTTAATCATAACTACCATATAATCTGGGCCTATGAGTAATTATTCTCCCATATCAATCTAAAATATTGGTGATCATACGTGACACCCACAAAAAAGGTAAAACGGTTCTATTCCTATTTTTAAAGTCTATATTTTTTTTAAAACTCTATAAAGGGTAGGTGATCTTCCAAACTTAATAATTAGTATATATTGAAAGCTAACATTAGATACTCTAGATAATGAATAGTCAAATCTATCTACTTTTTATTTTACAGTAAGATTACATTATCACATGCAGGCATGTCACGAAGGTCTCGTGTAATCCTCTATGTAATCATAACATAATGTGAGAATCATGTCCTAAAATAATCACCGAGGTAACTCCATGTATATAGACTATATCGCACACATAAATTCATCACAATCCCTCTACTACACTCTACACATGAATATCGATGAATGGGGATGATTTGGTGAGTCATTCTATGATCACCCTAGTGAAACCATGTCGTATAAAACTATATATAATTCCTATAACTATGTATATAAATATATCATCCCACATCCACTTCGGAACATCAATGTGGTGAGATAAACCAATTAGAACCAGGTGATCATCATTCCCTTATAAAAAAGTAAGGAATCCAAAGACAATATCTACTACACCTATCTCCATTCTTGATAAAACAAAACAAACATAGAAGGAAATCGTAGACATTTTACACCCCATAATGTAACACCAAATGGGATGTTTGAATCTAATTAATTACTTCATCATTAAACATCAATGTCACCATCATTTTTCCTCTAAATTGGATGATTTTCTCCCCACCATTAGAAAATCCAGCAAAAGAATGCACATCATATATCTAATTATATCAGCCCTCGCAATTAGTATTTCAATTCTAGGACTACCTGAAATTATATAACCACAGTGGGGGTAAAATCAATCAAATAGAGATAAGTTTCACCATCCTCATCCAGAATCATAAAATGAAATGAGAATAACTGTAAAAATTCCCGGGTGAACAAGTGAGAATAAGATCTCCTATTGTGAGAATCTTCCCCTTGATTCCCTTTCCCATGAATATATTCTATCAAAAATTTATAATCCTGGAGACTCTCAATATATCCCCTCTATATCAAGTTTATTTCATTCTGAAAGAATATACACTTGAGATTCTTGTGGTATGAATAGACATAAACAGATTACTCATAATGTAGTGTCGCTATATCATCTGGGGAAGACTACCAATGATAGCTAAATCTCATGGGTCATAATGTTCTTCACATGAGGTCTCAACTTAATTGAACTATAAGTAATTAATTCTTACCACTTCCTTAGAACACAACCATGTTTGGTCCCATAGTAATCTTAGAACACTGTCAACTTGAAACCCTACTCTAGTAATATAAGAATGGGGGTTCTCATCAACCTATGGATAGAATCATTAAAATCCATCCGAAAACAATCAATACAACATAATGGTTTCCCCAATTGGGTGAAATTACACAAAGGAATAAGAAAATAGGATAAATATGAAAATAACATCATGTAATCATATTCAAAACTAATAAATATATGTATATACATCTCACTCTTGGGTGGATTCCATGATAAAACTTCCTTGACCTTCACTGGGAGTAATTCCACACAATCTATAATGATAAAATTCCCTATTTAGTGAAACTTATAAATCCAGAACTAAAAATTTTAGAGCATACAATATAGTTGATTAATATGTATAGAAAAATCCTTATGTCTCTTGCATGATCATAATAAAATGTTGAGTACAATATTATATTATTTAGGGGTACCCCAAAAAATAGATTAATAATGGTTGAAAGATCTAGTTTGTGAGTCACATGAAAACCTATGGGGAGTTTATTACACAAAATGAAATTTCTATATTCTCATATTTAATGTTTAAAAATAATAATTCTACATTGGGTATGTCCATATCATATAATCACATCCAGTGGTTGCCTGATATAAGGTCATTCTAAAAAATCCATCACACCACTGTCATCTGATTAAAGATTTCATCGATCCTTAGTAGATGATATATATTTTGTAAGGTAGTCTTATTTAGTCGAGGATAATCAACACACCACCTCAAAATCCCATATTGAATTTTTATGAACAAAATAAGGGTTTCCTTAGGTGATAGATAGGGTTTAACAAATCCCTTTCTATTCAAGTCATCTAAATACAACCCTAGATTTCATATCAATTCTGAAGACAACCAATACAATTGATCAATTATTGGATCCCTAACAGGTATTTGGTTTATACGTAAGTATCTCTCCCATTGATAATTTAAGCATGAAACATACTTATGATAGATGTCCTCATACTTCCCCACAATCATAGGAAACTAGTATCCCATAGTATTCAGTTATCAAAGATTCATGATACTAAAATGATGAGTAATTGGATTCAACCCCCTATGCATGAAACTTTCATCTTATTCCAAGGTTCCCTTCTCACCTGAAAAATAATTGCTCCATCCATCACCATTGATACATCACATCCTCCAACTATAACATTGGTTATTGGAATAGACTATGGATAGAAAGTACATACCCAAGATAATGTCGTAAGGCATCATAACTAATACAAAGATGTCCCATAAAATGATTTGGACTTGAAAGGCTACATCATTAAATCAGTATAGGTTTTTTATTACTATGTCACCTCTAGTTGGATTCATTATGTAGAATGGTTGAGCCATGCGATCAACTAGGATCATTATGTCTCTACCCAGATATTTGGAATGAAATGAATAAAAAACAATTGTGAAATTTAGTACCACAATAATGTGTAAAAGGTAAATATCAGACTTTTTATCATTCCTATTGCATGTCAAGCATAGTCCTCCACTATTTTTAGCTATCCTTACACATGTTCACCACCTCTCTATTCCTATCACATACCACCTAGGGTGGTAGTGCAATTGGGTAAAAAAATCTTCCACAACATTCCATCCTACCTAATATTCTACCATTTCTTCCACTATGTGAATGTACATTATCCTTCCAATATCTCTGTATGGGTGGTTCATGCACACTATCTATATCATATATATAGAGAGTGAAAAAATCACAAGAAAAAGTTCATTAATAGTATTAAGAGAAACATTTCCTCTCTCGCAGATAACATGATCCATTCATAGAGGTGAGAACTATAGATCCACTCTCCTAAGATCATTTCCTGAAGCATCTCACATTCCACAATTCCTAAGACTACCATAAGCTACATTCATCCAAGGACTCGGTATTTGGGTTCCCACTACCGGGACCCCCTATTAGTTTCTAATCCTCCAAGATGATCTACACTATAAAGGTCCTATTTATTACATCATCATAAGTAGTAATTCATAGAGAAATCACAAAATCCAAGATTTATCTGTGTAATCACTTCTCAATTTTTTATGGATGAAAAGATCAGTAAAAAATATATAGAATAAAAATATTTTACTGAACCTCATTGAATACTCATCCATGATCATACTTCCCTGCTATAACTACAGAAGCTCCGGGATGCACACTAATTCCTTGAACCTCACCCACGCATGATAGAGTATTCCACCTTGGTTCTATAGAAGGATACATAGAACTCTATAGTATAATGGACCTTCGTAGGGCATCGCAATATTATGTCGATGATATAATTCCTTAGAGTAACCTAGTGATCAATGAATAAGGAAACATGATAAGATGAACATGGCCTATGTCTAATGAATGCTGGGATACAACTCCCATAGAGGGAGTATAGAGCATGTACTAGGGTACATGGTGTTCCTTTCCAACCCTTAGTCTTCCCATGTATTGTCGTCCCATATGACATGTAAACATCACTATCCATAGTGTGTTACTTAGGTGTAAATGGAATTTCATGGTAAAAAATACTACACTTTTTTTTATCATCCCATAACCATGTACACATGGTTGTACCCATGCACCATGGACATGCCTGTAAACTGATGGTCGTGTATGTGTATAGCTATTCATTTCAATGATTATGGAAACACTTCACTTTATTAGACATTAATTCATGATTTAATAAAAAATATTACACAGAATACATCCCAAATGATTGATAATTCTTATATATTAGGAAATTAGGTACATTACATACCTACATAATATATGAAATACATCATATTTATGGAAAACATCCTCAAAATGTTCATACTTAAAACTCCATTGGATAACCTGGGGATATACATAAGTATGGGGTGAGATATGAAGACCAGTAAGGGCATAATCACGGAAAAGATGAAGAAATTAATAAAAGTTAGATTATAGGAATATCAATGGGTCATAAATGGAGTGAGAATCATAACCATGAATAATGTGAAATTATATAACAAGATAACAATAAAGCATCATGGTAAAAGGGGAAACAATATAAAACACTGTATCATAAACACAGGTCAAGGATAAATTCCATAATATCACTATGAAAAAAGGTCCCATGTTGGATTAGTATGAGACCGAAACATTACCCAATGAATTGGAGTGCTATATAATTCTCTACACACCCATCACATTCATTTCATTATCATGGTTAAGTGTTCCAAATAGATCATTTAACATGGAATAACATATCATAAAATTTTATTCCATGATCATGTAATGTTCAATAAATTCATATATGTCATAGATAAGTAAGTATATGTTCATAATGGTGAACACCCGTGATAGGAAATGTGTTTGGGTATTCACCACACGATTTTTTCCCTAGAAAATCACGGTGAAATTTTACCACTATAATGGGGAAGTATGAATGATTGTGTAAGGGATCAATTAGTGTGAAAGGTGTATATCAGAATGTATAGATAAATTAGATATTTATGGTTATATGTATGAACTTATCCCAACATTAGGAAATAAAGTCAAAATTCATTATATAGAGGTGATACTTGAATACATAGGGAATAAGAGGGTCCCAAAAAATGAGAGTGTGACTCCAAATTATTGGATGGAGCTTCATGGGAGAATAAGGTAACTACAAGAGGACTATATGGTGTGGATAAATGAGTATGGAAGTTCTACTAGATTTTGAGTAAAGAGATATGGGAGATTGAGTGTGTATATATAATAAATGACATGGGAAATATTTATCATTCCTCAAATATATGTTTTGGACTCTATATGATAAAATACTCACAAACACAAAACATATCATTGTTTCTTACCCTACTTTAGGCCATAGAGGGGTGGATTTAATTATTTTATTAGGATATGGTCCTATATTAATAAAATATTACCCTTGTTGATGTGGGGGTGAGTCATACTCCTAAAAAAATTATTTAATAACATTAAAATATATATTATTCCTTGGATGATTCCCAAAGGATTTATAAAATTAATAAAATAAACATAAAATAAAATTATTTTTAAGGGAAAAATTATATTTGGTCATGTATAACCATTATTGTATTTATTACGTCATTTTGTGTCCATTATGATGTTAAAAATGACACTATATATTTACACTGAACTAAATTTATATACGACAAATATGATTGTCCATGAAAATTATGAAATATTCACCTTTAGATAATATAAAAATTTTGATTTAAAAAATAATATTTATTTTATCGAATTTTGTTTCTAAATAATCATATTTTCACTTTAAAAATAATAATTGAATGTAATTGAGAAATGTTGGGTTTTTTAACAATAACTATTTTTGAAATCTTACAATAATAACATTTGACTTTATAAAATTTGATATCATAATTTATATTTAGTATAAAAAATTATTAAAAAGGGTTTTAAAAAATCAATAAATTTATCAAAATAATTTTCTTAATTGAAATTGAATACTAATTAAAAATATGAATTTTTTATAATATAAAACTAAAAATAATTAATAAGTAAAGATAAGAAATAAAAATAAATTTTATTCTATTTAAAATACAATATAAATTTTTATATTATTAGATTCATGATACATATCCATTTAATACCACAAAAAATTATCTACGAGTAATGTGTACGCCAATGAGGATTTCTTCAGTTGGTCATGTGTATATTGGTTTGTTCATGATCTTTATGTTCATGAACATCTTCTATAAATATTTTATCTTGTTATTTAGTTAATGGATATTATATTGGGTTTGGTAAATGAAAATTACTAGTAATTATATATACCTCAAAAGCTCTAATAAATTAGATTTATAGGGTAGAATCCAACTAGTTAATTCCATTACCTCTTTTCCTTTTGTCAATCTGATTTATACAAACCCTGTATTCGTAATCATCATAAGATCACTTCTCAAAGGATATATTACCAATGTTAAATAATCATAACTATCATTTAAATTAGAGAGGATATAACAAAACAAAATAAGGGCATTGTTTTCTATAACCATAATACATTACATGACATTTAATTAAATCATAATAGAAATGTAATTTACAAAATTTTTGGTGATAAAAATCATCCCCCCTTAGAAATATTTACCCCCAAAATTTTTATTAAACATACTAAAATAGAAGAGGTTAATTATATTTCATCACATACTTGGGTATATATTTAAACATTTGGTTTCTCCATAACAGTTTGACCATTTTCATTTCCTTATTTCCTATAACATTGTCTCTATGATCTAATATCTTCAACAGATTCTCCTAAGAGGAATAAAATTTTCAATGGTACCACTTAGATATTGAGTCCATGTGACTGGTCAAGTATGTACTTACTCAAGAGTGATGTGTTGAATAAATTGTGTACTCGAGATAGGTCTGGTGGGAGTTATATTTGATTTTCCACTACCCTAATATAATCTAGGATATAAAAGGAAATAATGAATCTGAGATTAATCTTTCACTTATCCTATGTATTATGAAATTCTTCCAAGGAGATATGTATAGGAATACCATGTCTCTAAAATTAAACTCTAGGTCTCATAGATGATTTCTATCATATCTCTTATTCCAATTCAATGAAGCCTTCATGAGCTGTTGAATAGTATTAACATGTTCCACCATTTCCTTGACCATTTCCGGACCTAGCAACTTGTGTTCCCCAGAATCATCCTCACATGTGGTTGTTATACTCCTCTTCCCATAAATGGATTCATAAGTAGGAATTTTTATGCTTGAGGGAAAATTATTATTGTATGAGAACTCGACAAGTGAATGATGGTGATCTCATCCCCCGTTGACATTAATTGGGCATGATCACATCATTCCCACAAGTTTCTAGAAAGTTTGCTCGGGTTGGGAATTTTTTTGAGGGTTATATTAGGTGACGAAGTTTAGCTCTGTATTTAAAGTGTTTTGGAGACTCTTATATAATTTGGATGAGAATCTTGGGTCTGAATTATATATAATCGATAGTTCTGTTCTATGGAGCCTCACAATTCTTTAATTTATATCCATGAAAGATGATCAAGTGAGACGTCCTCTTAGATCTCAATGATATGAGTATTCCTTGTAAGATGATCCACCACAACCCATATTTCAACATTTTCTTTTGATATCATTTGAATACTACAGAATTATTCCATGGTGGTTTTTTACCATTCCCACATATGTATGGGTAATTATTGCTTCATGCCCTTGGATTTTTTTCTATTCAACCTTCTCTTGTTGGCATACAAGATATTTTGATGTAAATATCAGGATCTATTTCAACATATTTTAGAACAAATAGTGATCTTAGTAATCTTTATACATATTTTTGATTCTTTGATGGATGGAGAAGGTTGGTCAATGTGAATCATCCTATAGATCCGTTATTAACTCATAATTTTTTGGAAACAAATTTGTGGCCAAAATCTCACAAATAATTCCTTAACCTTGAACACCAAGGATTTTTATTTTCATAAATAATCCATTAATTTAAGAATTCCCACATCATCCTTTTATGAAAACTTTATCTTCCTCAGAAGGGATGGTTGAGAAATCATTTTTGAAAGGATTGATGATGTTACATATTTTATGATTCCCAT
Source organism: Viscum album (assembly GCA_963277665.1). Lineage (NCBI taxonomy): Eukaryota > Viridiplantae > Streptophyta > Magnoliopsida > Santalales > Viscaceae > Viscum > Viscum album. The sequence goes on along the minus strand of OY728143.1, from coordinate 648,535,530 downwards.
GTATGTCCTTTTCATGTCAATGAAAATCATATCCTTTTAAAATATCATCAATAATAATATTGTTGGATCCTTTCTACTTTGAGAATATTCCACTTTTTTTTATATTTTCTAGGATGATGGTCGATTGAGTAGTCATTGTTCTTTATTAGAACTAAACATCTTCATTGGTTCATATATATCTTTTTCGGTTTGAATATATACTTGAGGCTTTTGTGATCTATATATATTTCACACTTCTCCCTAAAGAGAAAATGATTCCAAATTTTCAATACAAAGTAAACTAGAAAAACTATAGATAATGTGTTGTGCAATTCAATTCAGAAAAATCAAATTTTAATGTACCATAGGCTATCCAATTTTATTTATTCATTAGCAAAAATACCAATACCTTCTTTAAATAATTTATGAATATGACGAAATTTTTCCTACATGTAGATAGTGTGAGTATTGGTTTAGTGATAATCATATTTTTCCTCTCTGTGAGGCACCCATTAATTCATAATCCCAAATAAATGAATCCCGACTAAGGTATCATGGTTTGAGGGATTTAAAATTGAGATAAAATCCTTAAAGATTGATGATAGTACCCAGTTAATCCAAGAAAAAAATGGAAATCTATAGTAGATATTGTTCTCATCCATCATTAAATTTCTTTAGTTTTTGAAGGGTACATAGATATCCAGTTACTTTTGATAATATTAACCATGAATGAGACGAAAATTGTAACATCCTAACCTAGAATACCATCAAACCGGTAGATGTAACGTTGGGTCACAAGGACTCAAGTGCCTCTCCCGGTACGATAGAGGATACCGACATGGAGAGAGGGTCTCAGTAGGTGAATATGGGTAGACTAAACGATCATATCAGAGATACACAATGGTATCATCATATAATAAAAAGATACAGTATTGAAAGATGTATATAAATTATAGACAATAACATAAGAAAAAAATAAATATGATAAAAGTGGAAAAAACACCTATTTGTAAAAAAATGAATGAATGCTATATTGTTGATACATAACTGAAAAAAGTAATCATACAACTTGATTTACAATTCAATCTAATCCGGGACTCAAATATAGATATTAAATATAAGAAAATATATAAGGCGATATCCAAGAGAATACTAAGATGTATATTAGTCCTTTAATCCTAACTCCTTGGGTAAAAGAAGCACAAAATAGGAAATCAACTAGGGTACGCTATCCTGCGAACATGAGAGTCTAGTCGGATACCCAAATATAGTGTAATTCAGATCATGTTGTGAGATATAAATATCATTTTTATCCACCAATGTTGTGTAAAAAAAATAGGATAGTGCAAAATGAATTCACCAGTGTGTAGGTATGGGAGGAGTAATAAACAGAGAAATATAAATAAATCACCCCCAACTAGGTTCCTAAGGGACACATGACAGCTATACCTGCTTCATCTCATAGCCGGAATAAGAGTATGATAATGTCACCAATTATATATAATATCATTATATATATATATATATTCATGTAGATAAATTTTGGGAAGGAATGGGACGTAACCACCACCTTCAAATTCTAAGTGAATCTATACGATCTATCCCCTAACCCTATTCTGAGGGCTCTCATAGTCTCTTAGAATTCACATAATATTATTACCAAGACATACACCACTATAATCTGTCACCAAAAGAGCTCTCAAAATCTATACTAAGGCTTTAGGTACTAGCAGGACCAGGATATACCCAAATTCATCCAACACTAGGGGAGCTATCAGAGTATATCCTCTAGCTCCATCATGAAATCTCACATAGTCACCCATCCCAAGGGCTCTCATGGTCCCTTCTCATGCATGTACATACAATATAGGGATGTATCCACTATCATCTATCACTAGGGGAGGTCTCATAGTCTATCCTCTGACTCCTGCAGAAAATCTCACAGTTAATTTCCTCCGAAGGGCTCTCATGGTCCTTTGGCTCCACAAGACAATTTGGCATAATCATTTATAACATATAATGAAGGGAGCATTAACCTATAAGGCATTTCATTGGTGTATTTAATTTATATATGAGAAGGAATGATAACATTTATACTTATCAAAACATATCTTAATCATTTCAATAAAAATATTATCATAGGATTGGTCACATTTACAAATCTAGACATGAGGTAGGGACCTCGCATGGATATCATTTATCAGACAAATTTAAGTGTGTTATAAAATTTATAAGGAATTATTTGAGGAATTAACTCTCAATATTTTCATTCATATAACCCATTAAAACCTTCATTTAAATTTACATCATAATTCATATGGAAAATCATCTTCTATCTATCAATATTCTTGTCTATATTAATAATTTAATACATAATGCATAAACTCTTATGATTCAAGATATCAAATGTACAACTTCATTTAAAACGAATTTCATTCAATTTACTAAAACATGAATATAAATCTATTAAAATAAATGTGCACCTAGGTGGTGTCAATGATGAAGGTAAATTACCTACATAGGTAATTCAAAATTTTAAATTATTCCAAAGTCCTAACATTCCATTTATCTACCATATGTTTAAAGCATAAATAAACAACAATGGAACAATCCAAGAATGAATAAATGCCCGAAAATTATTTTTTAACTTGAAGACAATTCACATCTATTGTAGGGGGATTATTAAAAAATCGGACACTCCTCTTGAAACAATTCATTTACCGTATTTAACTTTTAAATCATGAAACATACTAAATTGACATTTATGAAGCATTTTATCAATGTCCTTACTGCATTAATTAAATATATGGAAGTTGTAGTATTAAATTAATCAATTCATTTTCTAAATAAAATTCCATTGGAATGGGAATCTACCCTGAAGTGGAACTAAGCCTAAAACATGGAACACAATTATTTTAATGCTCAGAACGATCACTTCACCCATACACATACATACATTTCTATATATATGTACCATTTATACCCATTTACACATTCCCTTCTCTATGAGGGAACATGAATAAGGGAAATGCATATACACACATATATACACGTACCCGTGTATGTGTTCAGAAGACATCAATGAGACACCAATCACACTAAAATTGAAACTAAATCCTTAAAACTACCAAAAGGAACAATATAATGGGGCTAAAACCAAGAAGTGGGTATAAATATCACATTAAATGAAGGTGGAAAACATAATCAAACCCATCCACCTCACATTCTGCATCAAATTCCATAATACACATGAAAAGGTCTTGAGTTATCCTTCAAATACCCTAACATTAAAGGATAAATAAATATCTATTAAAACAAAATCATAGGGTTTTGTCCAAACCTCACTAGGTGATGGAGAGACCAAAAAACGGCTAGAAAAGGAGATGATATGGTGCAGGAGATTTTTTTTTGATATTAGGATGAATAACCAGATGATATCTAGTGAAAATATAAGGGTGAAGTGGGGGCCATGGTGTTGGTGTATCATGCATCTCAGAGGGAGACCAGGGAGGGTAATCATGTGTCATAGAGGGGAGGAAGGTGATACCACCATTATTTTTTCTTCAAAACTATGTTAATGCTAGCATTAATAGTAATATAGTAACATTATTATAAAAAAAGACATTATTTTGTTATATTCACTTTATTAAAATTAATTTCATTTATATTATTCTATAATTTAATTTTATAAATTTATTTTAAAAACCATGTAATACAGTTTGGGTCTCACGATTAGCCAAACTATGTGAAAATAATTTAGTAACAAATGAATATGGAAAACACCTCACATGGTTTGTCTTGCATGGTTATCCTAATGATGCGCAAACCATATGATGAACATTGTATGGTTCTTGCCAAAGTGGAACATATCATATGCCTATTGAACATAGTTTGTGTAAGCCATACATAGCCCATGTGGGGAATTTGTCCCCAATAAAATAGGCCCCATAATTACTTATTATGGACACACAGTTTTAGACAAATTGTGTACCCCATACAGACCATCCTAAATAGGGTTTCCCAACCCCTGCTGCTATTGAAACTCTACAGGACCCTTGGGAGACATTTTGGTCCCTCACCCAGGTCCAAAAAAAGTGTATTCCATCACTCATAATTTTTTTCCATCTATGAGTTTGAAAAACATCCCTACCATTGTATGAAAAATTTCAAATTCCCCTACATTTTTCGTTTAGTTCCAAGCACGGATCATAACAACCTTTCCACCTTAGAACATCTCTTCCCTGAGATGCCTTTGTGAACATCATATACACCTCCCAACCTACAATCACCATGAATATTTATTTATATGGTTTCACAGCATTTTCAAATCCAAATGCACCTCAAAGAACATTTTAATCACATGACACTTAGGCCATCAAAACTAGAGACAATGTTTGTTTCTAACTTTAACATCGAAATAAATCTTTACAGATCCCGTTTATCTAGAGACCAGATCACATATTAATATCATTAAAATTCACTCCAGAGGTACTTACAAAATTATGTTTTAACATTATAAGGGAATGATCAGAACCAATACACCATCCACCGTCATAATTACAAACAAGACACACACTTATGTATTCAAGCGATGCTTCTCCCATGATTTCTAAAATGGTTCAAATGGTTTATTCCACACTATCATAAATTCCCATTATTATATGGTTATTCAAGAAAAGACCTTGCCAAAAAAACACACTTATATCCAATTAAATATGAGTTGGATATGGTCCTTCACGAACTATATACTTTTGATGGATGTAAAACGATTTGAGCCACTCTTTCGGACTTAAATTCTCAAAATACTCATCTTTGATAGAAGGAATTTTTATGATTTGAAATGTGATGCCATCTCTCATGGAACATCTTATTTAAAACTAAAATTTACAACAAAGCCCATCCTTTAATTTTATTGATGTTTCATGACCAAAACATCTCCTAGAAATTTAAACAATCATACCACTGGATGAACAAAGGTGAAATCCAGATCCATCCCACTAGAATTGTCACCATTTATGAATTTACTCTCAGAATAGAGAAGAAACCTCATGGTGGTAATATCATAATAAACAACTAGAGTAAAATATTATGCCTAAGTAATTTTTACACAATAACCCAATGATCAATAAAGACTAACCCATCGTCAAAAGAACCACACATTACCCTTGAAACCGGATAGACATCAGACGTCCAGCCCAACCGCATTTAAAACATCAGTAAAAAATAATACCAACACCATATTGGTGTATCTATTAAAATTTCAAGACTGGTAAAATACTCATTTCATAGAAAATTACACTAATAGGAGAAATATAATTACTAGTAGATTAGTCAACCCACTACTGATCAACTATCTTTTGAATGTAGATCATATTTACCTATCGATGCACAAACATTAACCGAACACAATATATTACTACCAAAAAAATTCATTGACCATTAAATATACCATCAATGTATATAAATTTACAAAGTTGCTTCACAAGGGTTTCATACCCCCACAATCTGATAAAATGTCATCCTTCCAACCAAGCACTTACAAGATATAAAACTCACCATCCATAAAGGAATTCAAGAAACAAATGACCATTTCCAAATGGTCCTATTTGGCTATGTTCCTTCTACATGAAACAAAACATATATCATAACCAATTGGGTTCATCAAACATTAGGAGTTTCATGGTCAAAAATTGAATGAAAACAGACCCCTCATAAGCTTGATCAAAACTAATTCAATATATATGAATGTGTGACGCTCCACTATGCCATGATCAAAATGTAATTGCTTTAAAAGAAGCCCAAAACCAATTTGAAACCAAAACCAAAAACAGGTTTTCATAACACCCAAGTATCAAAATTTTCTCAAGAGAATTTGGAAAAATGTGATTATTTATCTTGAAATTCACTCAACTATGAAGATGACCTATGTAGGTACTCAAAAACACCAGATATTTATTTCAGAGTTGTATTACCCTATATGACTATTCACCTGGATGATGGAATGCCATGTCATCTACCAGTAATGAAATTAAGTGGTCCAGTGATCTACGATGTGTCTGACTATTCCCAAGGCATCTCTATCCTATTGAAAATGATCATTACCCAATGTTAAATCCCATAACACATGAAAAAAGACATGAACACCCATATGAACCAGGGAGTAATTTTAAAAACAAAAGTCATAATATAGATAAAGACACCGAAATGAAATTAGACATCGAGAAACTGAAAATATTGGCAAGGAACAATATCTCTAAGGGTGCTTCCTACAATGAGCTAGCCCATTATGAAGCCCAAGTGCTTAAAATATCACCCGATCATGCTAAAAAAATCACTAGGCTTAAAAGATGATTATTTAAGCCATTTCAAAGAAACAATAGTCTACAAAAAACTCTCTCATTTCTATTCCAAGGCTACTTAGGAGAATATTAATCTACCCATACACGAGGGTCTTAAACAAAGGACACCACCTAGGATTCCATTTCCAAACCCATTACATTTATTAAAATTTAAATCTATATACATATAAAATATTTAATCCCAGTAATCTAATATAATTTTAGAATAAAACAAAACGAACATGGTTAAGATGACACCCAATGGGAAAAATAGGAAATTTTAAGAAACATTTTTTAAAAGATTAAACATTCATTGACATCCCATGTTAATTTGTAAATTTATCTGAAAAGTTTTTTTTGAAAAATAAGGTGACATACATGGGTCCCAGTATGCCAACCTAGGTTCATAAAAAAAGAACCCTAGTATAGTTTATTAATTATTTAATGTTTAAAAAACCCATTTTGGTCCATCTCATAAGTTACATGTCCAAATGGACCAACTTGGGTATAGTTGAACATTTTAGAACGTAACATATTCATTTCAAATTAGAATTCACATGGCCCATTAAATTTATAATCATTTCACAATATAACCTAGTAACACACAATCGGTCGACTACATGGCTTTTTTTCCCAATTCACAAGGCACTCATACACTCCATGGTTTGAAAATTTGATCCCATTACTCAAAACCAATCCCATTTCACATTTTTACATGCTCATAAACAAGGGTCCTGTCGAATGGGTATCCATCTAACATCCTTTTAAGTTCCCATAATCTTCATTTGTTTGTAATAGGGATCCCATTTACTTCTAAAACATACCTTTTCACATTTTATCATTTATCATCCATTGGATTTTAAAAACAGACTTAAAATGAAATTAAATATAATTCTCAATAATTTTTGAATATACAAGTTACCCTTTACTAGTTTTAATCCACCCATACACCTTACAATCGAAAATTGGTTCCCATTAATTCACCACTATTCTCTCTTCAACCCATGTTCAAACCATATATAAATAATGAAAACGCTACCATCATAAGTTATAAACATATAAGAATGTTATAAAATAGGATAATTGAATATAATAAAGACATGGAGCATGACATATTATCACTAAATCAATGAAAAACATGTTAAAACTAAACATCATATCATTATATCTATGCAGGAAAGCTAAATAAAATGAAATAATTTCATAGAACTCAAGGAATGTATTTAAAATTGACAAGCAACCTAAATGCAACTATATGGAAGGGCACATGCATAAAAATTTAATATTTATGTTCCTGCTATGATGCTTGAAATGTTTCATCCTTGTCATACTAGTCAAGGGGTAATATTTAATTAACATTCCATAAATAAGAAAATAGTAGAATTTACACCGGTAACTCTGTGTGAAATCACATTAAATTTTATAAAAAAAACACGAACAACAATCCCAACCCAATCCACCTGGTCATTTCATGTTCGTGGGGTGATTATTCCTAGGAAATACTATTTATAAAGTAGAGACACATTCCTAGTCTACTTTATACAACTATAAAATAGTAAGTCAAAAAAAAGTTTAACATATAATACCACATTTTAATTTCTCAAATGGGATTACCATCAAACAGGTTTTGAACTAGTGGGTCATGTCATGACCCGTCCTCAGGGCCCGTGACGTGACTACCCCAAACCCGCCTTCTATAGGCTAGTGGTTGGCGAATAGCACCAAAGGAAGAAATCCCAATAAAAATGGAAGTCATTGCCATTATAAAAGTAAACAACACAATAGAGTACATGAAGAAGCTACACTAAGTAAGCAGTAAAACCAAACGTGATGAAAGAACAAGGGGCCGAAAATACAAGCCCAAAAGAAAGATACAGCTACAACAGAATGTAACGTACAACTCAAAGGACAATAGCTTAAAGGTGAAAAGAATCTCCTAGATAATCCTCTGGCTTCCTACCTGAAGGGTAGACACAGATGTCCTCCTTAGTACTCCACGTCTGTCCATCTCCTCCGGGTACCGACTCATCGTGAGATCCACCTCCGGGTACCGACTCCTCCTGAGATCCTTCTCCGGGAACCGACTCATCTTGAGATCCACCTCCGGGTACCGTCCATCACTACAAGCTTCAACCACGATCAGTGATGTCCGTCGTCTGGAACCAACACAACAAAGTGCGGGCGAATCCTGTGCAGGGGTGAGTATACGATACTCAGTAGGGACCCTGAGACCCCTGGAGGTCTCTCTGAATTCACAAAGGATAAACCACAAGAAAAGATAGAATCATGAAGTATCATCCAACAATACTTAGGTATATTCCCATACATATACCTAAGTCATCAAATCCAGTTCAACTCCAACTCACGAGATCAAGTACAATCCAGTCCACTCAGGAAAGTAAAACATAATCCACATAGGAAAGCATAATCCAATCCACACAGGATATCAAGTCAATCACATCGAAGATAATGATTAAAAGTCAAGACCTATCTCAAACCACGATTTTATTCATTATTTCGAAACCATAGTTTTTGGGGAACTCCCCCTCTATCGAGTACAGGGGGCCTTCTGCTGCAACCAAGCGCTTCCCACTAACCTTGGACTGTTGTAGTACTCCACCTGTCGAGTATTGTGGGCCTGCTACTACAACCATGTTCTTCCCATTAATCTTAGACTGTCGTAGTACTCCACCTGTCAAGTACTGTGGTCCTGCTGCTACAAACAAGTGCTTCCCATTAACCATGGACTGCTGTAGTACTCCACCTTTCGAGTACAGTGGGTCTGCTACTACAACCAAGCGCTTCCCACCATGGGTCTACCACTACAACCAAGTGCTCCCCCTCATAGCCTACAAAGGTACTCTTTCTGTTGAGTACCATGGGTCTACCACCATAACCAAGCACTCCTCCACCATGGTTCTGCCGCTACAACCAAGTGCTTCCCATTGGGCTATCTGAAACACTCTGAGTCGATCGATCATCAGTCATCAAGTCTCAGACAGCTCTAGGGTTCCCACACACAGCACGCTCGTTTCTGGGAGGGTCTGCTCCACGAGCCAAGGGGTCGATACATCAACTGACATGTAGTCTCGAGTTGATGTTTCCCAAGGTTCTGTCTCGTCGATAGGAACTCAACATGACAGATGGTGCGTCAATCGGACGCCTGGTCTGAGAGTTATGGGCTTTTTCGTTACAGGGGCCCAATTGGTTTTTAAGTTAAAACCAACCCAACCATACTCCAAATGTGTCCAAACATCGATCGGAGTAGTCCTAAAGGTTTATCTCACTAAGAGGAATCCAACATAGTTGACGGTACATCAATTGGAAATATCGAGCTCAAGTTATATGTGTTTCCGCTCCGAGGGCCCAATTGGATTCGTGTTTGAACCAACCCGGCTGTACCCAAAGTTCTCTGAAACCTTGAGTTTAATATACTGAAACAACCGTCTCAATCCAATGATTCCAATGCAACAGACAGTGTGTCGATCATAGGTCTCAATCCCATGATATGGGAAAATGACTTAAAACAATCCGAAATGGGGGGTCTGGGCCCGGCCCGCCCCGGCTGGGCGCGGCCTGGCCCGATCCGCGCAACCCGCACCGGCCCGGCCGGGGGGGGGGGGGGGTGCGCTGGCTCGGCCAGCGGCCGAGTAGGGGGGGGGGGACCATTTCCACCCTTTTCCAGTGGACACGACACTGGGCACCGCGTCTTCCCCAGATATCGCGCGGTCGTGGGATCCGGTCATCCTACCACCGTCGTGCTGACGTGGCGTGCCGGCAGTGCCTTCTGCGGACCGTCAGATGCGCTCTGGTAGTCTGTTTTTTCCAACGTCTGCACCTGCAGCTCTCCCGGGACCCATAGATTACTGCGATGGGTTCAAAACTCCTTTTTGGCCCGCTTCGTCATCGCCTGTCGATCCGCACACCAATAAACAAACTGCGGAGGGTTGTCAGGACATGTTTGTTCAGCCGGCACCCTACGCGTTAAGTGTTTTTCAAATGGAAATAATTAAAAGACATGCTTTAGATGAGGGTATAATTTATCCTAGTTAAATTATTCAAACACCCTGAAATTAAAATAAACATTCACGAGGGGTTAATTCACATACACACTTTATACGAAAACCCCCTACATGGAAGAAGTCGTCGAACAAGGATCGTCATGGAGAAATGGAATCACAGAAGACGGCGTCGCGGAAAGACGCTCCGTACATCATCGGTGCATGCCCAGTAAAGGATGCAGAGTCTTTCTTTCTTCAATGCGGGAAGAAGGTGAAAAGATGTACGGCGTTCTTCATCGAAGCTTCAGCGTTCTTTGCCAGAAAGACGAAGTTCTTCAAAACCGCGAGAGTTCTCTCCTTGACTCCGCACAACGAATCCACCAAAATAAAATAAGACCTTGTCTTATTTTATTCAGAAACATACGTTCCAACATTAATTTGAAATTCAAAATATATTCACCAAATTAATTAACACGCATTATCCAATTAATTAGGTGTTTTATTGGCATGTATTTAATGTGGGATAAAACTGCTTGAGTTGACATGACATTAAAACGGTGGAGTGGGTGAGTTACGAAATAAATTGCAAGAGGGTGGTTTAATGGAATTTAAGGGGTGGGACTCATGTGGGCCCCACATCACTAATATCCTACCAAGTAGAGTTAAGATGTTGTGGGTACCACTCCAACTTCCATGCATAGGTTATAGCTACTTAGAAAAGAAATAAAAAATTGTTGCCCAAATATTTATTTCATTCTTTAGTCGACCCATTTATTTAATAACCTCACCCGAGAAAAATCAACTCCAGAAAACGTGTTCCAAAGCAATTACCAGCGCTGCGGTTTCATCGGTGCCCTCATATTTCTAGTCTGACCATCGGTTCAAATGTTAGGAAAACCCGCTCGTTCGTTCACAGAACGTACCCGAGCTAAACTTCGGAAATTGATTCCGGGAACACTAGGCCTTAGAATTAGGTGCCGTCAGAAACTGTATACTCGTAAAATCTCAAAGAAAATTGAAAAAAAAATCCCTTGAAATTTACAGGTCTTTACATTACTCCCACCTCAGGGAATTACGTCCACATAAAAATACATCACAAACTAGGGAAAAAAATGAGGGTACTAAGCACGCATCTGAGCCTCCTGCTCCCAAGTGCTCTCCTGGAGGTTCCCGTGCTGCCATCTGATGTGAACTAGAGGAATCGACCTCCCACATAGGAACTACACCTATCAATCCTCGATCTCCACTGAGACCATTGCAAAAGCCACCCCATCGTCAAAGATATGAGTCTGGTCATGCACGCATCTCCTCAGTTGAGATACGTGGAAGTCGTCGTGCACCTGGTGCAACTGAGGTGAATGGGTCAAGTGGTAAACCACCTTGCCTACCCTATTGAGGACCTAGAAGGGTCCGATGAAGCATGGAAATATCTTGATTCCCCAGCCAAATCTCCGTAATCCATGTCAAGGTGAGGCCCGTAGGAAAATGTGGTCTCCATCCTCGATCTATGGTGGTCCCCGCCTCCTTTCATCATAAGACTTTTGTCGGCTCTGATCTATCCTCATCCACTCTTGGATGACCTGGACCTTCTATGGTCCTACAAGAGCTACTAAGATTTATTCTTTGTCGATAAGATAAATCTAGTCTCATCCCCAGGATGAACCACGTTCTTTTCCAAATACAGTCAATCCCGACATGGATGATACTAATCCATACCAAGGATGACGTCATAAGGCCTCAACGCTTCTACCAAGAGATCCAACCATTACTCTCGCCTCCAAGGGTTGAGCCACACTGTCGGCATCAGTGTGTGGTCACTGGGTATCCTCTAGTAGGTATCTCAAAAGTAAGGGTCAAGTAAATGGTTTTTAAACCAAAACCTCTTACTACACAAAAATAGAGGAAGAAAAAGTCTCAAGGAAAGGTATCTTTTATTATTGTATGTCAAGTACAAAGACACACAACAAAGCCAATAAGGAAACTATAAGCACCATGATCAAAGTCCCCATGCCTGGAACTATTCCTGATGTTGTCCATCTATTCCCGGAGCTCCATGATCGTAAGCCTCAGCTGCCTGAAGCTGAGCTCTCCCATGTCCATATGTTCCCTGCGGTCAGGGTGGACCTCCTGGTGGTGGTGGTGGAAACACCTCCAAGCATCGTCCACCACCAGATTCACAGCCAGCTCCCCTGCCTCGGTCTCTTTCTCATTGTGGTCCGCCTCGATCGAACCTTTGTGTCTACCTGGGTGGTCCTTCATTTATTTGGTGATCATCTGTATGGTGGGTCGGACAGTCACATTTCATGTGACCAATCCCACCACAGGAGTAACAATATCCACTCATGGTAAGTCGTTCTCCACCCTAGGTGCCTCACACAAACAATCATGTGTCATGCAGTCGACCACCTGTAGGTCTGGTCCTCTTGGACCTCTGCGTCATGTATCTACTTCCCGCTGTAGAAGACTCTGCCGCATGTCGGCTAGTGGTGGGTCCTGCTGCTGGAGACTACTCATCAAGGAAACTCTCTACTAAGAGGGCTCGCTCTAACACCCCTGTCTGTTTTGGGATGATGTGAGAAACAACTGAAGCTCTGATCTCTCACTTGAGCCCCTCCTCTAAGGTTCGGGCCCTAATGAATAGGTCCAATACCATGTCCGTGGAATAGCATGAGAGATCGGTAAATCTCACCACGTACTAGGCTACTATAATGCTGCCCTGCCGCAGCTGTAGTAGCTCCTGAATGCGCATCACACGGAGGGTGGCGGGGACGAACTATGAGCGGAAGAGACTCTCAAAGTCCGTCCAGAGGAGAGATTCCTCGTCGTGTACCTGGAGCATCAGGCTTCACCATTTGCCTGCGGCTGCCTGAAGGAGGCTGGCAGCAAGGATCACCATGAAGTCTTCTGGCATCCCTACCAATCTAAAAACTCGAACAACTGCCTCCAGCAAATCCTCAGCTGCCTGAGGGTCCATCTCCCCACAGAACTTGGGTGGTCTCTAACGATGAAACTCGTGTAGTGCACTAAGGCGGCGTGCACTCTCAGAGGCTGGGGCTGGTGGCATCGGTGGCTCGGTGGGTAGAGGTACAGCTGGTGCCTCCACTGTAAAAGGGACCTGCACCGAGGCCTCATCGCTCAGTGGGATGTCGTCTCGCACAAAGCTCAGAACCCTAGGTGGCTGTCGTCATGGGGACATCTTGAAGAGAAACAGGTGTGCCACTGTCAAAACAGTATACCTAGTTAGCTGACACAAAGTAATCACAAATAAAACTTTTGAAACACACATGCAATCAATGTTTTCGTGCACTGAGTCAAAAATCAGAAGTCAGGGTCCTGGTGTACGGATACGTCGACCTCCATACCAACACTGGACTCGCTGGACTAATAACCACACTCAATACCCTTAAAAATATTAATTCACATAGAATAAAGATCAGAGTCCTGAGTTCTGTGGTAGAACCGAACTCCTCTGATACCAATTTGTCACGACCCGTCCTCGGGGCCCGTGTTGTGACTACCCCGAGCCCGCCTTCCATAGGCCAGGGGCTGGAGACTAGCACCAAACGTGTAAATCCCAATAAAATGGGAAGGCATTTCTTTTATGAAACTAAACAAAAAAATAGAGTACAAGAAGAAGCTACACTAAGTAAGCAGTAAAACCAAATGTGCTGAAAGTACAAGGGGCTGGAAATACCAGCCCAAAAGAATGGTACAACTACAAAAGAATGTAAAGTACAACTCAAAGGAGAACAGTTTAATGGTGAAAAGAAGCTCCTAGATCGTCCTCCGGCTTCCAAACTGAAGGGTAGGTATAGATGTCCTCCTCAGTACACCACGTCCGTCCATCTCCTCTGGGTACCGACTCGTCATGAGATCCACCTCTGAGTACCGACTCATCGTGAGATCCACCTCTGGGTACCGACTCATCGTGAGATCCACCTCTGGGTACCGTCTAGCTCTACAAGCCTCAACCATGATTAGTGATGTCCATCGTCTGCAACCAACAAAACAATGTGTGGGAAATGCCCGTGCAGGGGTGAGTATACGATACTCAGTAGGGACCCCGAGACCCCCAAAGGTCTCCCTGAATTCACAAAGGATAAACCACAAGAAAAGATACAATCATGAAGTTTCATCCAACACTACTTAGGTATATTCCCATACATATACCTATGTCATCAAATCCAGTTCAGATCCAACCCACGAGCTCAAGTACAATCCAGTCCACTCAGGAAAGTAAAACATAATCCACATAAGAAAGCATAATCCAATCCACACAGGATATCAAGTCAGTCTCATCGAAGATAATGATTGAATGTCAAGACTCAACTCAAACCAGGATTTTATTCATGATGTCTAAACCATAGCTGCTGGGGAACTCCCCCTCTATCGATTACAGGAGGCCTTCCACTGTAACCAAGTGCTTCTCACTAACGTTGGACTACTATAGTACTCCACCTGTCGAGTATTGTGGGCCTGCTTCTACAACCAAGCGCTTTCCATTAACCTTGGACTGCTATAGTACTCCACCTGTCGAGTATTGTGGGAATGCTGTTATAACCAAGCACTTCCCATTAATCTTGGATTGCTATAGTACTCCTCCTATCGAGTATTGTGGGCCTACTGATACAACCAAGCGCTTCCTACCATGGGTCTTCCGCAACAACCAAGCGCTCCCCCTCATAGCCTATAGAGGTACACTTTCTGTTGATTACCATGGGTATGTCGCTACAGCCATGAACTGATCCACCATGGGTCTGCCTCTAAAACCAATCGCTCCCCACTGGGCTATCCGAAACACTCCGAGTCGATCGATCAGTAGTCGTCAAGTCTCAGCCAGCTCTAGGGTTTTCGCACATAGCCCGCTCGATTCTGGGAGGGTCCGCTCCACGAGCTAAGGGGTCGATACATCAACTGACACGTAGTCTAAATTTGATGTCTCCCATGGTTCCATCTCGTCTATAGGAACTCAACATGACAGACAGCGTGTCAATCAGACGCTCGATCTGAGAGTTATTAACTTTTTCATTCTAGGGGCCCGGTTGGTTTTTAAGATAAAACTAACTCGACTGTACTCCAACTACATCCAAAACTTGATCGGATTAGGCCAAAAGGTCAGTCTCTCTAAGAGTAATCCAACATAGTTGATGGCACATCAATCGGACGTCCGGAGCTCAAGTTATATGCATTTCCGCTCTGAGGGCATGGTTCGTTTCGTGTTCCAAGCAACCCGACCGTACCCAATGTTCTCTGAAACCTTGAATGTAATATACATAAATGGCAGTCTCGATCTGAGGATCCCAACACAACTAACGGTGCATATATTGAAGGTCTGAAGCCCATGATATGGGAAAATGTCTGAAAATATTCCGAAATGGGGGGGCCTGGGCCCAACCCGGGTCCGGGTCCAGCCTGGCTAGGTGCGGCCGAGGGGGTGCGCTGGCTCGGCTAGCCGCCGAACAGGGGGGCCCCTTTCCCCCCTTTGCTAGCGGATGCAGTGCGAGGCACCGTGTTTTCCACAGATCCCGTGTGGCTATGGGATCCGGTCATCCCGTCGTCTCCTGGCGGCATGTCGGTGTCGGCCGCCGCCTTTGGCCGTCGGTGCCGCCGCGCCGGCGTGGATCGCCGGTAGTGCCTTCCACAGACCACCGGACGTGTTACGGTGGTCCGTTTTTCCCACCGTCTGTGCCTACGGCTCTCCTGGGACCTATAGATTACTGTGAAGGGTTCAAAATGCCTTTGTGTCCCGCTTCGTCATCGCTCGTCGATCCGTTCACAAATAAACAAACTGTGGAGGTTTGTAGGGCCGTGTTTGTTCGGCCCACACCCTCCGCGTTTGGTGTTTTTAAAATGCAAATCATTAAAAGACATTCTTTAGAAGAGGGTATAATTTATTCAAGGTAAATTATTCAAACAACCTGAAATTAAAATACGCATGCACAAGGGGATAATTCACATATACACTTTATACGAAAATGCCCTACCTGGAAGAAGTTGTCGAACGAGGATCGTTGCGGAGAAACGGCGTCATGGAAAGAGGATCCGTACATCGTCAGTTCACGCCTAGTGAAGGATGTGGCGTCTCGCTTTCTTCGACGCAGAAACAAGGTGCAATGATGGTACGTCATTCTTCATCGAAGTTTCGGTGTTCTTTGCAAGGATCACGAAGTTCTTCAAGACCGCGAGAGTTCTCTCCTTGATTCCGCACAACGAATCCACCAAAATAAAATAAAACCTTGTCTTATATTATTCACACACATATGTTCCAACATTAATTTGAAATTCAAAATGAATCGACCGAATTAATTAACGCGCGTTATCCAATTAATTAGGCATTTTATTGGCATTTATTTAATGTGGGAGTAAACTTCTTGAGTTGACATGACATTAAAATGGGGGAGCGGGTGAGTTACGAAATAAATTGCAAGAGGATGGTTTAATGGAATTGAAGGGGTGGGGCTCATTTGGGCCCCACATCACTAATATCCTACCAAGTGGAGTTAGGATGTAGTGGGTCCCACTCCAACATCCATGCATAGGTTATAGCTACTTAGAAAAGAAATAAAAAATGTTGCATAAAATTTTATTTCATTCTTTAGTTAACCCATTTATTTAATAACTTCACCTGAGAAAAAACAACTCCAGAAATGGTGTTCCTAAGCAATTATCGGCGCTACAGTTTCATCGGTGCACTCAGATTTCAATTCCAAGCCCCGATTCAAAAGTTAGTAAAACCCGCTCATTCGTTCACTGATTGTACCAGAGCTAAACTTTGGAAATTGATTTTGGGCACACATGGCCTCAAAATCAGGTGTCGTTAGAAACAATGTACTCGTAAAATCTCAAAGAAAATAAAAAAAATTCCCTTGAAATTTATGGCTCTTTATAGGTCACATGGTTTCAAGAACATATCCCCATATGGTTTAGGCTACTGACATGCACCATGGGTCTAATTTGGTGATAGTGGGGATACTATACCCTCTTATCAAAAATTCATAAAAGTATTATCAAATAAAAAATATATTAGAAGAAGAAGTATATAAATGAAATATAGAAGAAGAAGACAAATAATAACAATTTGATATGTTTTTCCAATACTAGGTTATACAATACATATATTCATGTCATTGGGATGGTACATAACTAAAATAAGTAAACATACAACATGCTTTAAAATTCAGTACAATTAAGGACTCCAATAAACAAAATAACTAAAGAGGCCTAAGGTGATATCCTTGGAAATACTGATCATTATCTCACTCCTTATCTCATAAATCCTTAGGTATAAGTAGAAAAATATAAGAAATCAATCGGGATCTACAATCCTGTGAACAAGAGAATTTACATGGGTACCCTAGTGAAATGGTTTCCTGAGTAGGTTATGAGATGTAACTCTTAGAAGGCTGACACCCATAGTGTATATCCCATTACATAGCATGAAATCTAAATTCAGTAGTTTGTAGGTATAAAAGGGGAAATAAACATAACTGTATAAATAAATCACCACCCAGCTTGGTTCCCAAGGGAAACTTGACTACTATACCTACTTCACCCCATAACCCAAATAAGTGTATAATAATTTCACCACAAATATATAGAATCCTTATATATATATATATATATATATATATATATATATATATTTGTTTTTTGAAGGATCGGGTCATAACCATCGCCATTCAATTCTACGGGAAGCTCTCATAGTTTAGTTCCAACCCCAATTCTAGTAGCTCCATAGTCTCTCGGAATACATGTAATGACAGGACCATAATGTACCAACTATCATCCATCACCAGGGGACCTATCACGGTCTATCCCCTAGCTCCAACTGTTGGAAGGATAAGGATATACCCAAATTAATCCATCATTAGTGAAGCTCGCATAGCCTATCCCATGGCTCGAGCTGAGAAGTTCACAGAATCATCCCTCCAAAGGTCACTCATGGTCCCTTAGCATGCATGATCTTGTTGGACCGGGACATACACACCGGCATCCATCACCGTGGGAGCACTCAATGTCTATCCCCTAGCTCCAGTTAGAAATAAATCGTGGTCTTTCTTTCCAAGGGATCTCATGGTATCTTGAAACCACTATCCTATATGGAGTAATCGTTTATAACATATAATGAATGTGGGATTAACCGTTAAAGAATCCCATTACCCCATTTCATTTACATATAAGTATTCATGATCACATCTATACAAAAATAAGAACATCATAATCATTTCAATCAAAACATTATCATTAGACAAGTCACATTTAAAATTCAAGACATGAGGTAGGGACATCTTGAGGATGTAATTTATCCAACCTATATAAGGGTTTCATCACATTCATAAGAAAATCCATGAGGTAGTACATCTCATTATTTTCAATTATATAACCCATTAAAACCCTCATTTACATTAATAACATAATGCATAGGGTAAATCCGTTTATGAATTTCAATAACCATGTGCATATTCATAATTTAATATATAAGGAATAACCTATTAGGTGTAATTCTAGACATTTCACAATTTCATTCAGAACTAATTTCATTCAACTTACTACAAGTGACGATCAATATATTAATCTCAATGAGCACCTAGGATGTGTCAATGATGAAGGGAAAGTGCCTACTTTTTTAATTCCAATATATAATGTACTCCAAATTCCAAATATGATAATTATCAACCAAATCATTAAAGAATAAAGAAACATCAATGAAATTAACCAAGTAAGCATAAATGTATTAACATTGATTTTTTGTCTTAATGAAATGAAACCACCATTAAAGGAGTTTTTTTAACAAAATCATGACATATATCTTTAAGAAATTTGTCTAACATATTAAATATTTTCGTTAAGAAACAGTCAATATTCACAATTAAGAGGAACATAATCTAAATAAATTAAATCATTAATTCATCCTACAAAATGTTCATAAAGAAATTAATTTATGCATTTTCTAAATTAATGGGAGAAAGAATGGGACCTAAATATGAAGAGGAACCATGCCGAACACTCATCAAATGAATATTTTGACAATGATAGCAATCAATTAACCCTTTCACACACATACATTCCTATATATATAATCTTTAAACCAATGTATATAATAACCTCACCAGGAGAGAACATGTTCAAGGGGAATAAATATATACATATATGTACACGTACATGTGAATGTTTGTGAAAGACTTTTAAGAGCTACTAAACACACTATAATTGAACTAGGTACTTAAAACACCCAAAAGACACAATATAATATGTGGTAAACCAATAAGAGGGTATAAATATCACCTTAAATGACGGAGGAGAACAAAATATAAAACACATTACATTCCTTTTTTGGTGCATGTTGCAGTAAGAGTTAAGGGTTCTTGAGAGACCCTTCTCATACACTAACATTGAAGTAAAACAGGATATTGATTAACCCCAAACCATGGGGTTTTGGACGAACCATACTGGGTGATAGAGAGACCAAAAATCGGCCAAAAATTGAGAGAGGAATGTCGAGGATAACATACCTAGGATATTCTGATGAAGAACCAGATGAAGTCTAGTGATAACCCATGGGAGAAGAGGGAGTTGTCAGGGTGGTGTAGAAGATGACCAAGATGGTGCCCATTGAGGGGCATCATGAAATCTGGAGTGGAGGAAAGGGATACCCATTTAGGGTTTTCATAAAACCTATGTTAAAAATAATAAAAAATATAACAATATTAATATTAATTTTATTAATAGTATTATTAATATAAAATCATTATATTATTTTTTAATTATTTTCCATTCTTCAAATTTTATTCAGTTCTAATTTAATTTAATATAATTTATTCTATTTCTTAAAAAAAATACAACACAGTTTTGTCGCATGGTTAGCCAAATCATGTACCAATCATGCAGAACCAATTGCCTAATGAAAACACCTCATATGGCTTTTCCTGCATGGTTAGCCTAACAGTGAAAAAATTGTGAGATGAATAGTGTAAGGATATAGCCTAAGTGCCACAAACCATGCACTTATCCAGAACAGTTTGGTTAAATCATTTATATCCCTTGAGGGGTGTTCTACTCTGATGAAAAAGGTCACACAGTTAATGTTGGGGGTCACCCGGTTTTAAAAAAATTGGGCCCCCACTACAGACCCTCCAATATGGATTTGACCTACCCTAAGCGCTTCTTATTCTCAATTAGGAACCCCAGATACCTTTTGGGTCTTACTAAATTTCTTAAAACAACACAACACAGTGTTTAAACTCTAAATATTTTGTTCTGATGCTTGGTTTTAAAAAAGGCTCTCCTAGTAAATGAAAATGTTCAAATTCCACTACATTTTTTCAAATTAAAAACAATGATTGTTAAATCCTCCAACAATATCTCCCAATTTTTATTACATTTCACAAATATTATCCTTTTTTAAGGTATTTAGAAATGTAATTTTATTCCACCATCCTCATTCCTGCTTTTGGTTAATATTATAATATATAATATAAATAATTCGACAAATTTGTTGACGTAATCTTTGAAGACTCTATGGATAAAGTAAATGATGTTTTTTAGATAATTAGTCAGTTCTAATGGAATTAATATGAAATAATAGAGCATGTACTTTGAATTAAAATAATTCTTGGGGACATCCTATTTCTAAAACGAAATTTATTAATATTTCAATCATAGATCCACATTGGTGGAGCATTATGCTCAATGTGGATTGTTGAACAAGTTATCAATCCATATAAGAGGAAACTTATTATTTATTATGATAATGTTGAGCTCATTATAGTCAATTAAAAGGAACATAGGCCCATCCATCTTCATGATGAAGAGAACTGGTGAACCCCATGGTGAAGCACAAGGGAGTATAAACCCTTTATTTAGATTATTCTGTAGTAGTTTCTTCAACTCATAAATTTCCGAAAAACAATTATATATGGATTCAGAGATAATGGAAATTTCCCAGATATAAAATCGACTGAAAATTAAAACTCTTATCTTAGATTAACACCAAATATTTCTTTGGGAAACACTTCAGTGTATTCCCTCATAATCGGCAAGTTTCCAATGAACATCCATCTCTTAGAATCAATCATTTGAGCTATATATGATTTCTTATATAGAAATAATATCCATGATTGAGATGTTGATACTATGAAACATTCATCCATATCCTTTCATTTATGTATAATCATGGGATAATTTATTATATTGATAGTTATATCCTTTTCATAGAAATTTATGATGTCTCTATTCATGGATTTCCAATCCATACCCAGAATTGCATAAAATTCAACTAAATGGATTATCAAAAGTTTTTCTTGGATGTTCATCCTAAGAAATTGTGATATGAGTGGGTTTATATACTCCGGATGCAATAATCTCCCTATTTTTTTATTTTAACCAATAGCTCTACATACATGATTTTTTTGTGCATTTTGAATTTTTCTAGTATACTTTCTTGATATGAAGGAATGCATAGAACCAATATAAAAAAAATGTAAAACATTCATGAATTAATAAGTAGTTTACATGTCACCAAATAATTTTTGGGATCCACTATATGGGCTGCGATGTAATAAGATATCCCTTGATGACATGGAGGTTATTGGTTGTCTTCGATAACCCTTGGCTTCATGAATTGGTTTAAAAAGTGAAATGTTTCTATGTAGTGAAAGAAATGAACAATTTTCTCAGTGTTAAAAATATAATTCCATTATTATATCACATTAGTTAGATTATCCAATAGACAATTTATAGATAGGATTCCATTATTCCTACACAAAAAGAATTTCCTTATTCCCCATAAGAAATTTTTGTTGTTCTTAATTCCACAATTTTTAAAAGTAATACATTATAATTTTATAACAATGTTATATTTTTACACCAAACCACATGAATTATGCTTCACTTATCAATTATTAACCTCATGAAACCCTAGAGATTCTCCAATCTTTATTTTTTACATTGAGGTAACATTATATGATTACCTCATTGTTATCAAAGTTGTTTGTCTTAATGGATTTTTAATTACTAGGTTTTGGACACCCAAATAAGTGATTGATCTAGAATTTGGGGGTAAAAACAATGTCGAAGGAATATCATGAATGTATTATGATTTTCCCCATACAGCCTAATATATTTGTTATCATTTTTCCATGGGTAGTGGAAATACCTTTTAGTTTTATATCACAGAGTGCAAGGAAACTATTTAGCAAAAAATATTTTCTAGAATTCCTTCCACCCCATCACATAGATATCTAAAAAATGGTTTATATTATTTAACAATGTACACCACTAATCATCTTCCCCCTCCATATAATAAACAAATAGTATAAAAAGATTTTTTTTGGGACATTGAAGGGTGTAAAATATCTTTTAATTTTAGTTTATCAATGGTTCCATGACAAACAGATTAGATGATCTATTGAAATTTAGTGGATTTTTCTATAAATTCCTATCAATTTTATCTTTTTTCTTTCTTAGGGGTACTTAGGAACCTCAAATGATCAAGGATTCTATTCAAATCATGTGTCATCTAATAGAGTACCATCACAATGTTCATTATTCATCCTCCCGTCGAGATGGGTATCCTGTTTAGGCAGTCATCACATTTCGCTTCACATTGGTTATTGACCTAAATCCTCCTAATTATGGACATTGGATAGAATGAAGGTAAAATTATGAATGAGTCTTTTTGAACTATTAAAATCATTAAGTGTAATCCAATTATATTAATGGTATAAGTTATAAATGAAATTCATTTTTTGAACATAATAATTTTTGGGATCTAATATATGTTATCAATGATATATTATTAATCATATAAATTTATAGAAAAATTTGTTCTCAAAATAATTGGTTGTAATGAAATTGTGCATTTACAAAATAATATTCACATAGAGTTTCAAAACATGTCTATAGTACGGCCTATTTGTTTCTGAGTTCTCAATCATTTTGAGATCAACACCGAGATTTCATGTTTTACCCCTATTTACATCTATTCATGAAAAAAATTATAGCATCCAGACATTGATGTATTTTCCTTATAAACAACCTAATATATAATTACCAAAAACATATGTATTTATTCATATAATTATTCTTATCCCAAATGCATTCAATAAAGTTTTCTAATTCAAATCCCAAATTTTCTAAACTTCTCCCTTGATATCAACTGTGATAAACATTCTCTTTATTACTCATTCATTTATGAATTAATATATATGATTATACATAATACAACCCAAAATATTATTAAATCTAGCTTCTTTTTGAGTTATGTACATTCCCTAGGTACTTAAAATAGGAAATACATCATCTTTAATTAAATATTTGGTAACATGGTTCTAGATAAAAATACATGAGATAACCTTGGAAAATAAAAATGTAAGAGGTGACGTATAGATACTAGTAAGGGAATAGACCTCGGATTACATGAATAAATTAATAAATATTATATAATAGAAATATAAATGAGGCATAAAAAGAGTGAGAATAATAAACATGAATAATAATAAATGATATAGTGTGATAACATAAAGGAAACAAAAGAAATGTAGAAACAACTTATAAAACTTCATTATAAACATCGGTCAATGATAAATTCCATGAAATCATTAAGGAAAATTCCCATTATAGATTAGTTTCAATACCTAATAATTTTAATGAATTCTAATGAGACTAAAACACTACCCAATGCATTGTAGTGCAATATATTTCCTACCACACTGGTCACTTTTATTTCATTCTCATGTATAAGTTTTCTACATAGATCAATATATTGGGATTAATTATAATGAAATTTTATTCAATGATAAATGAGTTTTGAATAAATACATTTAAGTCCTGAATCATGTTCTCTACATTCATAATGGTGGATATCCATGATATACAATGGGTACGATATTTTGTACACAATTGTTTGTAATGGAAAATCACCATGAAATTATGGCATCATAAAGGGTGCGTATTAATTTTCATGGAAGGGAATGATGATAGTGAAAGGGTATATAATAATTTATAAATAAAATATGTAGTAAGGTGGGTATGTAATAACATATCCCACTTGGCCATGGGCCTTCGGGCTATGTAATGGGTCTCCCTCTACCCAGCCTAAAGAGGTCTTTGCTTTAAATAAAAAAATGAGGCTTTAGCCCAAACCATTAAAAATTATTGAATAAATAGGGGATAGGGGTATCCCTTACCTTGAGACTATGACTCAAAATGCACGGGAGGATATTTTTGAGCGCTTGGGGTCATATTGGTAGGACTCTACAAAATATAGAGAATATTAAGGATGTGATTAAAGGATTTTGAGTAAAGGTAAATGAGAACATTTGTGGGTTTATACAGAAAATGTATAGATAAGTCCTCATCACTTCTCAAACATAGGTTTTGGTCTCTATATTTTAAAATAATGAAAACCACATTCTATACCTTGGTGTTTTCAATGGTTTCTACCAATGAGTGGGGGGTTTCATTATTTTATTTGAAAAATTTCTGCACTTGTTAATATATTACCCTCGGTGATGTAGAGGTGTGTCATACTCTTAATGAAATAATTATAAAACCTTAAAATATATTATACATTTTGGAGGAATCTTTAAGGCTTCAAGAAAATAAGAAAATAGTATATTAAAGGGAGAACATGTATTTAGCCATGGATACCCATTATATTGTTTATTACATCATTTTTGGGTCATCGTGATGTCATAACACACAACATATATTTATATTGTATTAAATTTTTACACAAAAATTTGATAGTCTTTGAAAATTAGGAAAATTTCACTCTTTAATGACTTGGATATTTTAATTTTAAAAATAATATTTATTTTCTTAAAATATTTTTTTATATTTGTTAACTATTACTTTTCAAATAAGAATCGAAATTCATTGATATTTTTTATGAAAGTAACAGTTTTGGATCCCATATAAAAAGTAAATTTGTATTTATAGAAATTATATAGGAATTTATATTTAAATAAAATATTTAATAACAATGTATTATTAAATATTATTTATTTCCAAAATCAATTAATTCATTAAAATGTGTGTCTTAATTGAAATTAAATACTAATCAAAAATTCAATTTGTGTTTTATTACATAAAAATAAAACACATTTATCAAGTAATTATAAGAAGTAAATATAAAAATAATTTTATTAAAAATACAATATACATTTCCATATTATTATTTTCCTGATACATTTCTCTATAATACACCAAAAACATTTCTAAGGGTAAGGGGAAAAACATTTAAGATTTCATTGGGTGGTTTGGCATACATGGTTTGGGGCGTAAGAGTAATGAGATTTAACTTCTTCCATAAACAATTTCATTCATCCTTTCGGTTTTGGATCTCAGTTTTCCCTTATTCTTGGTAAAATCCAAGTGATTATATATCCATAATAATATATGATAAATGGGATTCATAGGGTACGATCCTACTGATTGTGGTCATTAATTTCTTGGTCTTTGTCAATTGGATTTATCAGAGACAAATATTTTAACTAATCATATGATCATAGTTAAATAAATATATTATCAAGGGTAAATATGATTAATAGTATTATAAATTTTATTGGATATAATAAAAATAAATAGGTTCACGTGTTTTCTATAACCATAACAAGTATTAAGAAATTTAACTAAATCATAAGGGAGGTCTTATTTATACATGTTCGGGTCGTTACATTGTACATGGCCAAGTCAGAGTACATGGATTTTCTTATGTACACATATCAATTTCATAATTCCAGTCCATGTCAGTGTACTCTATCATGTAGGTGCTTTAGGTCATGTTTTTGCCCATGTATCCTCTATATTAAATGGTGTGCCAACTACATGTAATCACACCTTGTGTGTTATGGACCACATGACATGTGATCCATTACTTTCTATTGAATCCCTAGAAACAAACAAAGGGAACCACATGTTTGGTATATCTAGACATCACTCTGTGTAATGTGTGATTTCTAGAAACCAGAACGTTTCCAGACATATCATCCCATGTCTGTTTGACCTTCAATCAAGCTATCAGTCACCCGAATAATCATTGATCTATGGTTAAACTGTATATCTGTCATTTATCACAGGATTACCCCATTTTATTTCTCAAAAATCGACCACCATCACCTCATACTATTATCACATGTCAAACAAGGAAGAATAGGAGTCACCGGATTAATCAGATACACCTATCATCATTCTCTACCATCCTATCACCTATATATCATCCAAAATCATGAAAAAAGCCATCGTATCTTTCTATTGTGATGAAAAATGGTCCCACAATGATCTTATAATTTGTATTCTTCAAACTGCTGGCCAAAGGAATTACACACATTTAACAAGAAAAAAAACATTAGAGAAGTGAAAAAACCACAAAATGAGGAGAAAAATTGATCTATTATATTTGTTTTCATCGATTTATTTCTATTAGAATGTCAAAAAAATAGAAAAAAATAATAATATAATACAACTAATATCATAAGAGGAAATTAATCTAAAAAACACAATAATTATCATCCCATGAATCTCTCTGTTGGTGTAAATTATTTTTGTTCTTCATTAGATAAAAAATAGGGAAGAAAGATGAAAAAAATCATACATAATATTAGACCGATCACTGATAAATAACGATATCACATCGATGTCACTAGTGAGATATTCAACCCCCATTGGTGAAAAAATCCTTGACCATGATATTGAACTTTTATCACTATTTAGTTCCTCCTCCAATGACTCCTCTCAGAAATTCAGGATTATACGGATAAACACAATATTTTATTATATTAGTAAAATTATATAGTATTTGAGGTCATTGCTTAAACACATAATAGAATTTTTTTTATTAATGAATTTATTTATTTATTATTTATTCCTATGAATATTTAAAAAACATATGTAACTAATATACGATATGTCATGATTTGGGTAAAACCGATTTTCTATACATAATGAGAGTCTGATATTTCAGATATGAGACTCTATTTACGATTAATTCAACTGTTATAGGAAAACTATATGGGAAAGATATTAATATATTTATTATATTTAAAATATAAATATAGGGGTCGCGATTCATTGGAATCTCGTGTTGTCTCATTGCCTATCTCAGAAAATACTTATAGATCTTTTTAAATGATTTGACTATAAAATAAAACTATATTATAGAGAATAAATACACAAGTCACAATTATCTCTTGAGATGTAAATATTTTACCAGTTTACTATAGGATTATATAAATCCCAAAATTATCATAACGATTATCCATATATATGTTTTCTATGAAAAAACCATATAATTATCAATTAATTAAATCTGAAGAAAAAGAATGAGTTTCACATTATATTTTAAAAATTATCATATAAATGATAAAATAAAATGGATCAATATATACCAAATTAAAGCACACAATATATGAAATTCACAAAATCATTTATATGGTGATTTACGAAATATTACATAATGAAAAATAAGTCCACATTGGGACAAAGATGAAAAAAGAATACAAATCATAGAATATAGTGAAAATATTATCTTTAAAATGGAATTTATTAATATAAAAATAATTTATACATATTAGTAATTCTAAATAAGAAAATATAACACATGTTTTAAATGAAAAAAAAATATTTGAAAGGAAGAAACATTTAAATGGAATCACCACTTAAGGGAATGGGAAACATTCAATAAATATTTTAATTTTTAGGAAAATAAAATAATAAATAGAGGTAGATTTTTAATAAGAACATAATATCTATAAAGAGATAAAATAATAAATTATATGGTAGAGGGGATCATTGAATACATGTTACATCAATGGAAGACGTTCAAAATAAATTGAAAAACTCAAAGAGAAAGATTTATGTTACCAATTTCCCAAAAAATTAATCTTAATTCATAAGTAGATGAATTAATTTTCATTATCCTAATTGTAGTCATATTAATTACCAATGTAAAAAAAACATTATTTACATATATATTTTCAATATTTACCAATAATATTTAATAATTTTCTTTGTGTATTATATTTTTATAAATGAGTGCTGATCATTTGTAATAATTTTTTAATGGTGGTTTCAGAATTTCGAATAATCATTTGTTTCAAAATGAAAAGCCCATTAAATTTAGATTGTTTATTTTTTTTATAATATCATATTATGTTATAATTAAACTGTGTGAGTGTTTTGTTTCATATTATGACTTAAAATTTAGTGAAAAACAATTTTAGGGATATTTATTATTTTAAACTAATTACCTTATAAAAGTATTCAATCAATTTTTCAGAAATAACGAATATTAATGATATATAATTCTAATATCTATCATACATATTAATGAATTATAAACTAAAAATTATCATTAAGGTGGTGGATAAAAATGGAATGCGTCATTAAAATATGGTGATAGTCTTCACATACACAAGGATGATGATTTCATTTTTCAGGGAACAAGAATAAGCTGAAATATTTTCCATTATTTAAGACTCTTAATCTTGTTATATATGTCATAATTGTTTATTAAATTTATATTTTAATATTCATTATTAATGTTTTATGAAAAATTATAAATTTTTATTCATGGATACTTTTCTCAACAGATATACAGGATTCATCTACTCAATTTACCTAATGGAATATAGAATGGTTATTAACTAATGTAGTATAATAATAATAAAATAGTTGTACTATAGTGATACATAGGTTATCATTTTATGATTTTGTTATGAAATTTTATGTAGAATTAGTGAACAAAAATAAATAGAAAACAGAATGTAGTTGTTTGAAATTTTTATATCACAACATATATTATCTTCTTTGTGTAGGGGGTTAATACTTTAAGGGGTTATCTTTTTAGAACACCAGAACCTCTATAATGTTTGAATGATTTTTGGGAGAGGTTTTGGTAGATTTTGGGTCAATAATAGTGTAATTCTGTGTGAGGGGGTGTGATTAGAGGAGAGTACCATATATAAGATATAAGGTATGAAATTTTTATAAATTACCCTAGTAATTTAATAATGGGAAGTCATTATCAGTGAATGTGTGTCCATTTTAAAGAAATACAGGAGATTAGAAGTGAATATATCAATCAAGGTATCAACAACACGTTCTAACACATGTTTTTCAACATTTTTTAAGTTATTTACAATTAGATTTCATACATTTACTGTTTTTTCTTATTCAATAAAAATGCGTTCTTACCTACGTATGTTACCCATTACACTTAAAATATTTAATGATATTTATCATATAATTTGTAACTAGTGATTCAATTTCTAAAAGTAATAAAATTAATTTGAAAATATTATGTATATGAAATATTAACGATTATTTATTGTGTCAAAATATTATATAATATCTAAAACATTAAAGGAATATCTATAAATAAGAATAAATATTATAAAAATTATAATATAAACTATAAATTTCATATTTTTCTCGAAATGGGAATGATAAATTTCCTAATTATTCTTTTAAATTTATAATTATATATAAGGGAATGTGTTAGAAAGTACAATATATTTAGCTATTATTATTGAAATAATTTTTTATGAAATATATTGACATTAATATTAAACTAATATTTCTATGATAAATTATGAAATTTATTTAATATTTTGTAATTTAGATACTGAAATTTATAAATTATATTTACAATTAAAAATAAGGAATATAGTAAAAAACCAAATTTTTATTAGAAGAGGATTTTGGAATATTATCTCTTCTTATTCCCATTTCATATATGTTAATAAATAAAAATATTTTAATCACCTTTTCAAAAAAAGATAATTATATTTTTTAAAAGGCGAATTTTAGAGAAAAATTATTTTATTAGTTACTCAGTTTCACTAGTTGAGAGGATATATGTTTTCAATATTATTTATATATTTATCTATATAAAGAATTTAATATATTTTCTAATTCCATTTTAATTTTTTATTCATAAAAATTATATGAATTCCTAAAATATTTAAATATTTTTTTATGTGTTTTGTATTGATAATCTTATCAAGCATAATATTTATTTAAGGATGAAAATTTTACGAAAACACAATTCGTTATATTATAAACATTAGAGAGGTTCGAAGAAAGTGAGAAGAGAAAAAATACCATCCAAATGACATCAAGAATATCAAAGGGACTAATATACCTTGTTCTCAAATTTACATTCCTTCCAAATATCATAATCTTCTTCTAAGGTTATATCTGTAGGAGCACATTATCAATATCTTGAAAAAATAGATCTCACTAATGATTACCAATATAACCTTTCTATAGAATATGAGATACCCTTATATGTTTTTGAATGTATATAACTTTATAAACAATTTCATATTATTTAATAGGTATCAATATATTTTATTCCCTAACATTATCCTTGTATGTAGTATTCTATAACTTATTTCCAAATGGGACATTACAGGGGGCCACATGAATAATCTTGTGAAGGCTAATTTTTCAAAAAAAGTTATAAGAGAATAGGGTCGATGGTGGCCTCCTTTAAAATTCCCTAATATGGTTATCATCATATATAATATGGTTTTTGTTTCCCTCTCTTACCTATCATCTACATTATGAAGATATGTAGTGTTAAAGATCATCCATGTATTCAATTTATACTGTAGACTTCTCCTAAAATTCATGGTCAAACTTTGATTTTAATTAGATATGGTTGACAATTCTACCCAATTCAATAATCATGCTTCCATAACATATAACTAGGAGAGCGGTTCAAGAGAGAAATAATCTTATATAATAGCTAAATTTGTAGATTTTTATGGTGGTCAAATACAACCTAAATAAAATTCTTCCATTTAGATGTCTCGGGGAGTCCTACAACAAAATCCAAGGTGTTGTTGTTTTTATTTCCATTTAGTTATGATTAATGGTTTTAACAAAAATATATAATTTTGCCTCTCAAGCATAAAATGATAGAATTCCAATTTCCATGATATATACTCTGTAAAAATTTACTAAATTTTTTCCAATAGAAATTCTCCATAAGATTACCAGCAATATTATTAATTTTATAATGAATTGTTAATGATGAAATATGAGCTTCATCTAACAACTCATTTTTTCTTTTCTAGTAATAATGGGACACATACATGGTTTCTAAATGAAATTATTCTATCATTATAAGACTCAATTTAATAACATTCTTACCACATTTTATTGTTACAAATCTACATTTCATGACTATTTAATCCTTACATGGATGGATGGTTGAACATTCATCTATGAAATACATGATTTTAACCCTTTTCTCAAGATATATAAGTCAATATTCTAAAAATACTTATGTATTGGTTCTCTTTCAATCCTGAAAATGAACAAAAGATAATGTTCCTTCCAACTCAACACATTAGAAACTATATTTAGCTTCCCACGGTGGCAATGTATTGAGTAGTCATAATCTTCAATCTATTCCAAAAATTTTATTTAGATCATGCTCAATTATTACTATGTGAATATTGAATTCAATATTACATCATCCATATATATTTCACACATTTCAACAGAATGATAATGACTCAAAATCATTAATGAAAATATTTCCATTTCAATTTTTCAAATAATGATTCAGGTAATGTTTCTCATGAACCTTCAATTAGCATTAGGCATAAGCTACTACAAAGTAATTACACATGAAAATACATCCCAAGAAATTATTTAATCCATCAATATATATTATAAACCCTTATTCACTATAGGTTACTTGGAGAATAGAGGATCTAACCAATATAATCTGTAGTTCCTTGATTTTTTCTTTATATTCATTTGTCTAATGGGACTAAGATCCCTTCCAAGTCTATATAGTTTCTGGATTTGGAATACATGAGAAAATTTTAATAAAGTGTCGGTGTTATATATAAAACAAAATAAAACTACATTTCTATATTCCTATTATAACATCCAAATAATTCACAATATATTATCTGTTTCCAGAAATTCAATAGCTTATATTGCACGCAACATGGAATTTTCTTACGTGACACAGAAGATTGAGTTTCTATGAAACAAAACTTTTATATTATAATTAAATAAAATTTAATTTAATAAATTATCCATTAATTATTATATTATTATTAGTAATAAATAATTTTTTAATTTTTATTTATAATTTATCACATAAATAATAAATATTTATAATGAAATGTATATGTTTTGGTCAAATAGTCTTATATTAGAAATTCAATTTTTTTAAAGAGACAATTTTTTAAATTACATTTATGAAAAAAATAAAATTAATTTTATAAAATAACAAAAATTTAATTTGGAAAAATAGATATAATTTTTTTAATTTTGAATATGATAATTAGATAAGGATTATTTGTTGGTATTTTTAGGAAAACAGTCAATTTTTAATCAATTGTGGAAAAACACTGAATAGTTGATTAAAAAAATATTTTACGTTTAAAATATTATTTTAATTTAAGTTGATTTTAATGTAAAATTAGATATATAATAGTAAATTATCTTAAATTAGTCTATTGGATTCATTTTTTAATATAAATAGATATAAAAAAATTGAACTTTACAATGTCACTTTTTCCCTCATTCTAGTTACAATTGTAAGATTAGCATTAAATATAATTTTACCACTTCTGTGATTTAAATTTTAAAAAATTCACATACATGGTTGTAATTATTTTGAAAAATGTGGTCTAATAGGGTAAAACAAAAAATTTGTGAATAAAAATGTTTGAATTTTATATTCAATGGTTAAAGGTAAATGATGTAATTAAATGTAAAAATAATACAATAATTATATAAAATTACACTAAAACATTTCTTAATTTATTTAGATAATTTTTCCTCAAACCATATCAACCTTAGTTCAAAAATATTACCCTTTTTTATCACCTTATGAAATATTAGGATATTTAATATATTTTATTAAAAGTAGAGTTCAAAATTTCATATTCAGATTTAATCACTATATCATTTTCAATATGAGGTTATATAAGGGATGTGAAAACAATAAATAATATTTAGAAATATTATATATTTATATAAAAAATTCTTATTTATTTACAGTTATAATAAATAAGTAATTAAATTTAATTATGAAATAATGATGATGCAATTCCTGATTTTTTAATGAAATAATCATGTAAATGATATTAATGATATTAAAACAAATATAATTTAACATTTATAACGTCATAAAATAATTTTATTCATACCATAGACATGATAGTGACATATTTGAGGTATTGGTTTGAAGTTATGATGTTTTGATATTTTTAAAAATGCAGATATTGAATAGCACCAAAATTGACATAAATGATACTTTAAAATAACTAATATTTTACTAAATATTATAAAATTCATAAAAATATAAGGTTCAAAAAATAACCTTAATAGGGTTAACTGTGTCATAACATATCCTATTGGGGTCTGCTTGGCATTTTATAGTAATAATATTAATTCAATACTGTAAAAAGACATGTAGCCATAATAGGAGTTAAACTATTTAACTAAGCGTTAAACCCAAAAGATGTGGGAATATTTGTTACCTAAAATTTTCTAAAAATCATTGGTTGTAATTATTTTCACCCATAATTATATTATTAACTAAATAAATCACTTTTTATTTGTTTTTAGTTGAATATTGTTTTATATTAAATTATTATTTATAGAGTTTCCTAAAGTGCCCCTCACATGTCTTATAAAAGGGAACCTCTACTTCTCTTTTATTCACAACATTAAATCCATTTTTATTGTTAAACCATTCCCATTTACTCTAAAAAAATCTTTATTAATCCTAGTATCCATTATTTGGGCATAAATCCATCTTATGTAGTCTTTTTTTACAAATCAAAAAGAGACACTTGAAGGAGATGTAACTGTATTACCAACTCTTTGAAAATTATTTTCTTGTCATATTTCCTTTTACAAAGTGGATTACATACTAATGTTATAAATCCAAAATAGAAATTATCTTGAGATTATTTTATGGTTATGTTACAACCATATTACTATGTTTACCCATCATATGAAAAAAAAATATCACCATATGTGTGTACGTACGATTTACTATCTCCACACCATTGTGTAATCTATTTCTCATCTAAACATTATTTAAATGGTTAAAATGGTGAATATTATAGCTATAAATAATGAATATGAAACTATAATGATTCTTTTATAATTAATATAAAATCCAATTCCATACCATTTAACCATTAATGAAATGATATCGCCTCTCGTGAATATGTACAACATACCGTATCCACGACACAATGAGATTCACCCTCCAAAACAACCATTTATGAATGATTATGAAAATGTATAAAATTAAAAAGTATGAAATATATTACATAAAAATGAAAATGATATAATATATATATATTTATATTTCATTTTTTTCTACCATTCAATACAATAAGAAAATAGAAACAACGCTAATACGTACATACGTCCTACTATCTCCATGAATAGTGTCTTCCATTTCATATATCTATCATTATGATAAATATTAATATACTAAATATTTATTATATATAAATCATTTTATATATAATTAAATTATGTAAATCATGATCTATGTAATATGATCAAGAATATAGAGTCAAAACACTAATGTTAAACAAAGCGATTATTACCCGAAATGTTACTTTGACATGGAATTGTTAATAAATGACTAATATTAAGCAATAAAAGAATCATATATGATATAATAAATATTTATATGATTCAGGTATAATTTAATAAATTTTTTAAAAACATTACACAGGAGTTTCAGACACGTACAGAGAGTATCAAACCTATGGTGAGGGAATTTAGTCTCCATTTTAATTTCCATGAGCTATAAGCCATGTTCACCACTTATTTCTTGTGTGCGGTGTATGTACTACCCATATTATATTTTATATCATGATTAAATTTATCTTAATTATATTAAAATATTCATTTGATGATATTTGTCTTATTTTCTAAATGTTCAATTTGGTATAGGATGCTTTGAATTTTTAATGAATTAATCCATTCACCATTTCCATATTATTGTTATTACCATACATATTTATTAATATGTGTATAAAGTATTATAAAGAAATATTTTTTTCTATTTTTAATTTCATTAAAAAAATTCAAATATATTGTTTTTATGTTTTTATATAAGGGTTAATTTCATGACCTCAATATTATCCAAGGTTGTTTATACATATGTATTTTATGGGACATCACTATCATCCAGGTCCAGGTTTCTTAAAATGTTTTTCAAAATATTATCTACAATTTTTAAAATTAATTTTTACCCATGTTTTACTTTTTATAAAATATTTTTAAAGGAATCGTTCTATCATTTTAAAAATAATGTACTTTATGTCCTTTTCGAAAAATTGAAGAAATAATATTTTTTAACTTATAGGGAGTGAGATGATATTTTTCATTGTTATGATACCCTATAATTATGAATCTTACCATACAAGAATAAAATTTTATTATCAAAATAAATTTAATCTTTTATAATTCCATGTCTTTTCAATGGTTTTAAATTAAAAATTTATATTTCCCTCAATGAATTTTAATGAATTTTATATATTATTTTCATTTATGTAAACATTTTCGTATGATTTTATACATAATTGATGTTAATTTATTATGATAAAATATTCCATATTGTATTAAAGGTTTTATGATAAGTTTGACTTTGGATGTTTAATTTTGATTCCATTACTGGTTTATGGTTAATGTATACACATGTCATATGGAAGTTTTAATACGAATGTTTTTGTTATGTTTCACCTTTTTATGATGAGGAATTCATTAAAACATGTAAGTAATGAGTGGGGCCTGTTATATCCCCTTGATGAATCAGTGGGTTTCACAAAACAAATTAGATATGGTTTTGGTAGAGACCTTACTAATTTATTAGATTCTTGGCACGAAGACTCGATGTTATGTTTTAGATGTTTAGTATCATGAATTCCCTCATTATAAGATTCGTTATTGATATTACATGTTATTATTTGACTAGTATAAAATAAATGTTAACATTTAAATGGAATAATTTAATTTATTCTAGCCATATTATTCTTAATATTATGTTTAAAAGACTTGTGTCTCAGTTTTATGCTTTCTTTAAAGATTATGGTTATTTATTAAATCTTATGTTGTAGTTTTAACCATACTATAGGAACTGAGCTCACGTATTTCTTATGTTTTATATTCACAATATTACAAGAAGCGTATTATGAATTAAATATGGGGTTATTATAGGATAATAATGGAATTCTCATAGGATTATATATTTTTTATTTTAATTTTTTAATTGTAATGTAATGTTCATGTATGTGATCTACTTTCCTAGACTTCTAAACTGATAATTATTTTAGGATTTGGTTCCTTATAATCATTCCAATATATTAAAATAATACATTGGCTCTGTGTATCTGGGGTTGGGGTGTTACAGTTGTATTCAAATGATGTTTAGAATCATCCTTGTAAATAATTTTAGAAAAAAACATATTATGGATCATAACCCTAAGAACCACTTTGAGTATAAGAATAGAAGAAAATTCAAGAATTTTTGTATGGTAGTGATTATGTGAG
The DNA here is from genome assembly GCA_963277665.1 of Viscum album. Taxonomy (NCBI): domain Eukaryota; kingdom Viridiplantae; phylum Streptophyta; class Magnoliopsida; order Santalales; family Viscaceae; genus Viscum; species Viscum album. Next base: position 648,498,656 of record OY728143.1, on the reverse strand, counting down.
TATTACAATAAAATGCATCCTTACGTTGATAATACAATTAAACGTGGTTCTGAAATAGATGTACCTAAGATTAATAAAACCAAAAAAGTGTTCTGGGCATGGCTTGGGGTTACCTGGTACATAACAACGGGCCCTACTACGCACCTAGATTGACCCTCTTGAGGGATATGCTTATGATAATTCACATAATATTTATAAAGCCTTTTATGGATTTTTGAGTAAATATATCCCCCAAATAACCCATTTTTATGTATATATTTTAGATAAGTATTAATATTTCATTTTATGTTATGAATTTTACTAGTTGGTAATTGTATATTTTTATTTATAACATAATCTAATGTATGCCATTGTTTATAAATGGTGCCTAGTACAAGGAATGGAAACTATATCAATGTATCTAATCAATGTAAGTAATTTATTCCTATTAAATTTAATGATAGAGGATATGCTGATACAATTGGCGTTGAATAACTTATAACCTGACTGAGATAGTTGACTCTGATTATGAATAATCACCTTACCCATATGTAGCACCCTGATCGACAACATGTGGGAACAATGTTAGACCGTTTCTTGAGAGAAAAACGTCCAACATTCAATGGGGCTAAAAATACTTTTGTATCTAAGAAATGTATGGGTTCCTTGTAGAAAATATTTCATTCTTTAGGGAGTAACAGAAGGTAAGATTTTTTCTTATATGTTTATTATCTCTCAAGAGATGTAGATCAACAGTGGTCACTAATTGAAAACACTAAATAAGATAATGAAATTACAAGTATGGAATGTAAGGATTTTATGAAAATCTTATTTCAAATGAATTTATCTCTTGAAAACATAGTGGATAAGGGAAAAAAATTCATGAATATGAGGCTAAAAGAGGATGGGAATGTTTTTAAGTATGAAGAAAAGTACACAAGATTATCAAGGCATCACGGGGACTACAAACATAACCCAAGAAGAATGATTGGACATTTCATTGATGGGTTAAATCCATTCGCCAAAAGTAATTGTTTTCCTAAACATTTTCATCATGAGAAGAAATTGTCTCCTGTACTATCAAGACAGAGAAATAATTTTCTATGTCTTACGACATTAAGGGAAATAAAGAGAAGAATAGAATGTTGCAGAAAGAGATAGATGATGTGAATAAGGGAAAAAATATTTCTCTAAATATGAATATTGCATAATTAAACACCATGATTCGTGCTTAAAAGTAAAAATAGTTTATTTCATTTGTGGAGTAAAATGCCACCATGGTCCAGAATGCAAGGAAACGAAATAATTTAACAACGTGTAATGCTTCCACAATAATGATATGGGTTACTATACAAATGAATTCCCCAATATTTAAGGAAATATAAATACAAAAAAGAAAAGGGGATCAGGTTGAAGCTTATAATATTAATATTGTTAAAAGAAAATAATTAATGTATTTGTGTATTTGGATTCATGAATTATGTCTAAAATTATGGTTATGAGAATAATAAGATAAATAAGTTTTGTTCTGTAGTACCTTTTTTAAGGATTTTCAAGAATCAATGTTTTCATTAAGGTTTTAATTTAATCATGGTACATATATAATTTTTATGTGAAAATAAGGGAAATATTATGTTATTTTGATAAAATATAATGTTAAGATTAATTTTAGAAAATTAGAGAACATTTTAGACTGTTAATTTGGAAAGAATCATATTTAGATAAGTCTAAAGGTTATAAGGAATTAATTTTAACATTGGATAGTATTCATTAAGGATAAACCAATTCTTAATATTTTTTAAATTTTATAATAATATGGTTTTAATAAAAGGATAGCCCACATATCAGGAAACGACCCATTGTGTTCGGAAATGCAGTGACACTAGAACCCGCAACTAAAGGACTAAAAAGACGCATCTCCTACAACTGGCCTACATGATGTCCTAGATTGTATAAATTTTTTTATTTAAATAGTATGACTGACGATGAAATAGTTCATTTCTAGAACCCTATAATATTAGTATAAATAAAATATTTTTTAATTATACTATCGTTTGGAGAGAAATATGTGTTTGTGGTAGAAATTTTTTAAAGATTGAACTCTACATGTCAAGATAGTATGATTCCTTATGTTCTAATTATACAAATTATATTAATTATTAAACTCTAGGGAATGGATATTAAATCCAGAAATGTTTTCCTAGTACTTTCTTTTCGGATGAATCTAATGGTCCCTTAGATCATCATTGACTTCTAGATTTATGATATTTAACCATTCCTTACCTTTTTCTCATTCACACTCTAGAAAAACATGGTGGTTAGATTTGTCTTCCATTTCCATGTTTTCTTATATTTAATAATAATGTGTGATATCTATATTGTCCTTCATACTTCCCATTCATTATTTTAAAATAGAGGTCCCATTTACCCATTTTACGATGTGGGTTTTCCAAAAAAACAATTTTATAGCGCAATGCATTTATTTTTGAAGTATAATTTCAAATTTTAATGATGCAACTTATTGAAGGTGGGGAGAATGTAATACCTCAATATTTCACAATCCATTATCTTTTTGATGAAATTAAAGAGCTTATATTGCATGCAATAGTGACTTGTCTTTCTTTACACAGAATATTGAGTTTCTATGAAACAACAATTTATTATTATAAGTATTCAAATAATATACTTATAAATTATCTGTTAAATTAAATATTAGGATTAGTAATAAATAATTTATCACTTGTTATTTATATTTTTTTACATAAATAATTTTTTAATGAAATGTATAAGTTTCGGTAAAATTGTTCTATGTTGATGACTACTATTTTCTTTATGAAACTAATTTTTACATATTTTTCTGAAAAATAAAAATATTAATTTAAAAATTTCATAGAAATTGAATTTTTTATCATAGACATCTCTTTTAAATTTTTTATATCAAAAATATCTTAGGGTGAATTTTTTTATACTTTTCTGAAAACTTTTGTTTCTTGATGAATACTCTAAAAACAACATTTTTGTTTAAAATACAACATTTTCATTTAAAAAATTAGTTCACTTTATATTCATTTTAAATTCATATACGATAAATAAAAACAAATATTCACCCTAATTAGATCATTGGAAATTTTTTATAATGGGATTTGATATAAAAAATTGATCTTTTGATAGTCACTATTACCCACCTCGCCTAGTTGTCACATTTACTGGATTAGAATTAAACATAATTTTCCCTTTTTGGGAATTTAATTTAAATAAAATGAAATAAATGGTTGTAATTAGTATAAAAACATTGGTCTAATAGGATCAAAATAATTTTTGGTTCATAGTAATTTTTGAATTTTATTTACCACGGTTAAAGGTAAATAGTTTAATTAATTACAGAAATAATATTATAAGTATTTAAAAATACACAAAAACATTTTTTAATTTAATTTCATAAGTATTTTTTGACCCTTATAAAACTTATGTATAAAATATTAACTTTTTTATGATAGTTGTGTTAGATTATGACATTTATTTTATTTTATTAAAAGAAGAGTTAAAAGTTCCATATTCAAATTTTAATAATTATATCATTTTTAATAAAATGTTATATAAAGGATATGGCCGATTATAAATATTATTTAAAAATATAAAATTTTTATCTAGAAAATGGTAATTTATTTACAATTTTAGGAAATAAATAATTAAATAATATGTTGACACAGTGATGATGTAGTACTTAATTTAATAAAGAAAGAATCAATTTAATAATATAAATAATATTAAAATAAATATAATATGGATTTATTAATAAAATAAAATAATTTTTGTATAGAATATAAATTTTAGCGATATTTTTGAAGTATTGTTTCAATTTTATCATGTTGGTATAATATTTTTAGAAATGAAAATAGTGAATAGTATCAACATTAACATAAAAATAGTTTAAAATTAATAGTATTTTATTAAATTTTATAAAATTAATAAAAATATAATGTTCGGAAAACTAATAAGGATAGTGTTAAATACGTCATAAACGATCCATTTGGGGTTTTTTTGAATTTAATTGTAACTATATTAACCCTATAATGTAAAAATACAAGTTGATATGGTGAGAGTAAAACTGTTTAACTAAGTGTTAAACCAAAAAGATAAGGTAAAATTTGCAACCTATACATGTATAAAATTAATTCAATTACTATATTATGACCCATATTACTCATATCCTAGAAATAACTCACATTTTAGCTATGTAAAATGAAAAATAATTTTATAATAAATTTATAGTTTTGGAGTTTCCAAAAGTTCCCCTAAACTCTCTTATTAAAGGCCGCTTCTCCCTCTCTTTTATTGACAACTCTAAAACCCTTGGGATCAGACCAACCCTATGAATTTCCTCTCCAAAAATCTCCCACTTAATACTGGAGTCCATACATAGGGCCTAAATCTAGCATAATCAATTCTTTTGTGCCAATCAAAAGAAGAAAATATAAAAATATGTAATTTTTTGACCAACTCATTCAAAGTTCTTTTCTTATTATAATAATTTTTCCAATGTTGTTTCCATAATAAAGTAAAATTTACAGAATATACTATATTCGAATATATATTTATGATAATATTACAATTATTATCTTCCTTTTACTCATCCTATGAAAAAAATATCACCATATATGTGTATTCACGGCTTACCGTCTCCAAGTCGTGGTGTGAACTGTTGTTCATCTATACATTATTTCAATGGGAATAATCTTGAATATAATAGGTATAAATAAGTAATATGAAATTTTAATTATTATTAATAATTAATATACATCCTATTCCATAACATATATCCATTAATGTAATTATACATTCGCAAGTGCACACGTACACCGTACCGTCTCCACGACCCGATGATATTCAACCTCCTCTAAAATCATTTAAAAGTTGTTGTGAAAATCTATATAAGGATTAACTATGAAATATGTTACAAAAAAATTCAACTATTATATATATATTCCTGATTTCATTTACTTTCTTCCAGTCAATACAATAAGAAAATGGAAACAATGTTCCTGCATACATACTACCTACCGTCTCCATGAATAGTGTCTTCATTTTCAAATGTCTATATTTATTATATATATTTATATAGTGAGTATATATTATATATTAATAATGTTATAAATTCTTGAAATATGTAAAACATTATCTATTTAATATGATCAATAATAACGAATCAAAACACGTTAGATAAAAAAAGCGATTATTACCAGAAACATTGTTTTAACTTGGAATTGTTAAAAAATGACTAATAGTAAGCCTTAAAAATCATATATGATATCATAAAAATTATTAATATTATATTATAACTTAATAATAAATTTAAAAAAATTATACATGAGTTCTTGAAATGGAAGGAGTGTACTGGCCCTGTGGTAAGGGAATTCCATCTCACTTTTAGTTTCTGTGAGATATAATCCATGTTCGCCACTTATTTATTATGTGTAGTGTATGTACTGCTCTAATTATGTTTTATATAATAATTAAATTTATCCTTATGGTATTTATATATTCATTTTAAAATATTTCAATTATAATTTAAATGTTAATGTGGTGTGGGATTCTATGAATGTTTAAAGAAATAATCCTTTCCCTATTTCAATATTCTTGATCTTATCATACATATTTATTTATATGTACCTAAAGGATTATAAAGAACATTTTATATCTATAATTAATTTTATTCAAATTCCTTCAATGTTAATATTTTTAATGTTTCATGTAAGGTTTAATTTGGCAACCTCGTTATTATTGAAATGCACTGTGTTGCATTTGTTGTCAATGAGGTATGATGTTGTCATGGAATGAATGGATGTCAAGGAATGTCAAGATGTGAATGACAAAGGATGTGATGGTGTTGGTGGTGAAGGAGAATGGCCATGGTACTAAGATGCATGTCACTTAGGATATTCACTAAGTGGTATTGGAAATTTTGGTTGAAACATTCTCCATGCAAATCTGACAATTGTTGAGCTGTTATTAAAGTTCCAAGAACTTGTATCAACTGGATACAATGTCACAACATTGTTTGAAGACTATGCATTGTACTGAGAATGCATGAGGAGTTGAAAGTGATCCATCCATAAGTTCTAAGTGGATGAAGTGGATTAAAGAAGTCCATGCACTATCACTTAGTGCATGTGAATTTGATGTTCCAATTGATCTCTGATTAGATCAATAAAGAACATTGAAGATTATTGAAGAAATCTTTGATTCAGGAGTTCGGTTGAAGATGAAGACCCTTCGAGAATTCCATTCCTAAGTGATGAATAATTGTTGAAGAGAATTGGAGGAATTCTAATGACGAAGAAGAAATAAAGAAGAGTAAATGAAGAGGATGATGGCTTGAAGTGGCATTTGGCATTTTCACTTGGTTACTTTGTTTTTATACAAAGTCCTAAGTGTTTTACTTAGCAAAAAAGAAGCCAACCTCAAGGGCCAGCCTTAAGGGTTCAACCCAAGGCACATGTGGTACTAGGTCACCATGCCCAAGGGGATCCCATGGGGCCAGCTCGAGAGAGGCTAGGGCCGTGTGTAAGCCGGGCCACGCAGGTGATCAGGTCCTGCGCAGCATGGGCGCCAGAGCGCGCGCCGAGGGCACGCATAGTGGGCGCCAGTGGCGCGCCCGCAGGGAGCAGAGTGGGCGCAGAGCGCGCCCGCAGAGAGAACCCGGTGCGGGGCGGGACCAGGAGGGGAGAAGTTCAATTGAACTGAGGATGGCACGCGGTGTTTGATAAACCGCATGGAAAATGGCCGCCGTTTTGATGCGGGACGCGGAAAAATTCCCGGGAGCGCATCCTGGCCGTCCAAGTGATCGCGCGGCAGATCTCGGCCGCCCGATGCATCGCGCCATTCGCGATCAGATCCAGGCCGTCCAAAGATCTGATCCAACGGCCTGCGAGGCGTCTCCTTCCTTGAGCCATGCCGAGGCCTCCCTGCGCATTCCCGCAGCCACCAACGAACCAGGCGCACTCCGAGCAAGCCAAATCGAGTTTCCGGCCATCTCCGATCAAGCCGAAGAGTCCTTTGGGATCGTCTCGATGCACTGAACCTATCCATGCTTAAAAGTGGGCTTGCATGCAACGAGAGGAGAATTTGAAGTTCGGCCGAAGCAACCGAAGGTGCGAGGCCATTCTGTGTTGATGCTTTGCATGGATTGGGTTTAAAAAAAGGCCATGAACACGTTCAACGAAGCATGCATGAAGAGAAAAATAAAAGAAGAGGGAAGCCGCGTGAAACAGAGGAGAAACAAGATTTTGGAAATCTTGAAAACCCGAGATATTCGGGAGTTTGAAGTTATATCACGCGGATTAAACCGCCTCTCCTTTGCCTATAAAAATGAGGCATAACCCTCGAGGAGAGCTTGCTGAAGTTTTATTGAAAACCCGAAGTCCCGCGGAGCACTTTGTGCCTCGCGAAGCTGAAGCCCCGCGCAACCCACTTGCGCGGCTGAAGTTCCAGAGCCATCCGAGGCTCTGAAGGAGGTCCCTGCCCGCGTACTCGCGCGGCAGAAGGAGCCCTCACTGCCCGCAAACTTGCGCGGTAGGAGGAGCTTGCGTGGTGAGGTGCTTGACACCCTGCGCGCCCGAGGTGTTGCACCTTGCACACCCGAGGCAGTAGCAACCTTTCTCGCCCAAGGCTGGTTGCACCTTGCACCCCGCACGCCCTTGCCTCCTTGAGGACTTGACCGGAAGTATTGAAGGAGAAAGGCCACACCACTTGCACGCCTACTTTGAAGGTGGAAGACCCGAGACTTGTGCTTGTGTGCCAAGTGAAGGAGGAAGGCCCTACGGCTGGTGTGTGCAAAACAAGAAAGCCACCACAACGTTTGTGTGAAAATTAAAGATGAGGCCGTAGCCCTTGTGTGTGCAAAATGGAGAACCAAGTGTGTGCATAAGTGAAGTACATGCTTTGAATAAGATTAAAAGGACAAGGAAGTGTGTGTGCTTAGTAAGTGAAGTAGGCCAAGCCCTGTGTTTGCTAATTGATCAAAGGAAGTGTGTGTGTGCAAACAAAACAACAAGGCCGAACCTAGGTGTGTGCACTAAGAAGTGTGTATACACTTAGAAGAAGAAAAGGGAGGACATCCACACTAAAGTATAACACACACTCAAGTGTGTAAGCAAATTGAATAAAGTGTGTGAAGAAGTGAGAAGCTGGTGTGTGCTTAAAGATACTACACCCTTTGTGGGATTATTGCACCAAGAGAAGAAAGAGGGAAGTGCATGCATGCATGCATGCACGTGCACACATGAACAGAGCCAAATCAGTGGTGTGCATCTGAGTTGTCCAAGACCAGAAGTTCTTGAAGAAATTGACAAGCCATGCAGTCAGTGCATGAGGATGTAGAGTTGTCAGGAACTCAGTGCATGATGTTGATGTGAAGTGAGACTGAGCCAGACTGAAGTGAATGATATTGTTTGTCTGAGTTTTTCAGTAATTGAGAAGACCATGATCAACAGAAGTGATCATAAGTTGTGAGCAAGATCAACAGACCTTATCAGAGGCTTTTGAAGATTCTTGAAGAGAGAGGCCAGGTCATCCTTAGAAGAAGGTGATAAAGCCTGAGCAAGACGAGAAGACCTGATCATCTCAAGTGATCAGAGGTACAGAGCAAGGCCAGCAGCCTTTATCCCAGGCTGCTGAAGATACTTGAAGAAGCTTAAAGTGAAGAAGAGCTACTCGTGCGACTCGAGGAGCCAAGAGAAGACCCTATGGGACTCAGGGAGAAGAAGTCTTCAGTGGGATTCTGGAGCAGGCCAGTGGGACTCTGGTAACACTGTGTGAAGCAGTATAAAGACCCTCCTGTGGGACTCAGGAGAGATACGGTGGGAAGCTGTATCGACCATTGTAATACTAACAGATTATAATGGGAGAATCCATGCTGGGAGAGCATGGCAAGGATGTAGGCCTTTGGTGCCGAACCTTGTAAATCCTTGTGTCCTGTGCCGTTTCATTACTGCATTATCCGGGAAAGGTTGAGAGACATAAGAAGAGTGCATCGAGGCCTTAACAAGCCATAGAGGTTTAATTGATTAAGAATCAATTAGTAAAAAGTTTTAAAGGATCACTGATTCACCTCCTCCCCCTCTCAGTGATTCACACTGATCTGGGCACTTCAATTGGTATCAGAGGGAGGTTGCCTCTAAAATATCCAATGGAGTATTTACTAAGTGAAGATTTGTGGAAATGAGTGACCAGCCTCAAATGGAGATATCTGCCAAGACTCAGAAGAACAGAATGAAGAAACAGGCCAAGAAGATGAAGAAGATGGTTGCTACAAACAGAGAAACACCTTCTATGGAAGGTACTGTGAAAGTCACATCAGATGACAATTCCTTCTATCATTCTTCTGATGAATCCTGCTCTAGCTGTGATGAAGTTCGAACATACGATGATCTTCTAAATGCACTCAAATATCTTCAGAAGAGAGTCCCCAAGGAAGTGGCAATGTGTATAGCTACAGGCATCCTTGATCTTCAAGAAGAAAAATTACAGCTAGAAGATGAATCCAATTCACTGAAAGATCAATTGGCAAAAAGGGTTGGCATAACCAACACTCTCAGAAAGCTGGTGAAGGCTAAAGATGAAACTGTATCTCTTTGCAATGAAAGATATGAAGACACTACTGAAGAATTGCAAAGAAGTCTTTCTGAGAAAGAATTCTTTAACATAATGGTCAAAGATGTTTTCCATGCACTGGAAAAGAGGCACAAAGTTTCAATGAATGTCAGAGATGCTCAACTTGAAGAAAAAGTCAAATTGGTGAATGAGCTGGACAATTCATTGCAAGAATTGAAGAAGGTGCATGAAGACCAGATGAAACAACTGGTGGAGAATTGGGAAGGAAAGCTAAGAACTGTTGAGGATGAGAAGAACTCCCTCAACATGAAATACTTAGAACTGGAGGTGATATTGAAACATCTGCAATCACCTAAAGCTGAATCCTCCCAGTCAGCTGGAAGAAGACATGTTGCTACTCAAGTATGCTTTGAGCAGGATGATTCTAAGAGAAAGACATCCTCTAATAAAAGTGCAACATCTTCTAGAAAGAAGGTACCATCCATACCATCTTGTACTGATGCTTCTAATTGTGTTTCCACAAAAAGTGCAGGATGGAAGAATAATTCCAAACAAATATGGATGAAGACAGTAAAGAAGCAGAGCTCTCCTGAAACAGCACAACAGGTCAAGAAAATTACCCTACAATCAGAAGGACTGAAGAGGTCAAGATTCGTGGGACAATGCTGGTGTTGTAACAAGTATGGGCATTGTGCAAAGTATTGTTGGTACAATCCACTGAATGCCAAAGCACAGAGGAAGCCCATGCCAAGGGAGAGCAAGCCAGAAGGAAGGAAGCAACATCCACAGGTCCAGAGACATCTGTTTACTGCAAATAGATTTGGATTACTTGACAACATCTGGGATGGTTGCAAAAGTGGTCAAAGAGTTGATACATATCAATCTCCGAATGTATCCGAAGCTGGAATGAAGAGAAGATCACTGAACCTGGCTAAGAGAGATTCCTTGGGAAGTAAGCAGAAGAAAGTGGAAGATGCTCCCAAGAAGAGTTTGATGAATGAAGAGAAGTCCTTGGAATTGAAATCCAAGAAGGGTGATGCATCCAGAAGGACCACCAAGAAAACATGCTTCTACTGTGGAAAGAAAGGACACATCATGGACCTTTGTAAAGAAGCCATGAAACTAAATAGAAGCAGACTGAACTCCAAAAGACAATCAATCCAGAAGAAGAAGGGATTGATTGAAAATAAGTTTCCTAAGAGAGGTAGCTTAGCAGCATCCAAAGAACCATGTGGAACTTCCAAAACTGAGGCCACTCTTCCAAATGATTTACTAGTCATATGGCCAAATCAGTTGCAACTTGCCAAATATCTGCAAAAAGCTGAAGATAAAGATCTGGAAATTGCTAAGGCAAAAGGGAAGAAGAATATTTCACATGAAGATGTGTTGAGATCCACACCAGCACAAACATCAAAGAAGATCAGATGTGCAAGTGTGAAGAATGGTGAAAATGGGACATCTCAGTTGAGAGAATCTTCTCAAACTTGTTGTTCACATTGATGAACCAAGGAGGTTCCATCTTATTCCCTTATACTATTGGTATTTACATGTGCTGACATTGCAGGGAATTGAAGATGATGATCATTCTCAACTGGAGGATGGTTTGGACAGAATGGAGTGCACCCCTTGAGGGGGAGCCAATCTGGAGAAGATGATGTTCTGAAATTAATATCATCTTGAGAAAGTAGATGAAAGGGGGAGCATTATCTTTGCACCTGAACATTCTAATGTGTTTTGTGAAGTATGTGCAGGATTCAGCAATTCATTGAATATCTGAAAAAATTCAACCCCTAAGCATGATCTCACATGTATTGTGAATGTTGGACAGCATTGAGTTCCTTGGTTATATCACTCTTGTTTTCTACACCGGGTTAGCCCAAGTAGACTTAGAGTTGATCAACTAAAGGTTCTTTGCTAAAGAAGAACATGTGACATCATCCCTCTATTGTGATTTTCAAGACAATGCTTTTCAAAGGGAGGAAGTGATTTTGTTTTTAAGAGAACCACACCACACCTTTGCATTTGATTGCCAATAAGGGGGAGAAAATATTGGCACACATATTGATCCATTCATATGTGCATAAGTAGTGTATTGACAACAAACACAAAGGGGGAGATTGAAATGCACTGTGTTGGCATGATGTTGTCATGGAATTAATGGATGTCAAGGAATGTCAAGATGTGAATGACAAAGGATGTGATGGTGTTGGTGGTGAAGGAGAATGGCCATGGTACTAAGATGCATGTCACTTAGGAGATTCACTATGTGGTATTGGAAATTGTGGTTGAAACATTCTCCATGCAAATCTGACGATTGTTGAGCTGTTCTTAAAGTTCCAAGAACTTGTATCAACTGGATACAATGTCACAACATTGTTTGAAGACCATGCATTGTACTGACAATGCATGAGGAGTTGAAAGTTATCCATCCATAAGTTCTAAGTGGATGAAGTGGATTAAATAAGTCCATGCACTATCACTTAGTGCATGTAAATTTGAAGTTCCAATTGATCTCTGATTAGATCAATAAAGAACATTGAAGATTATTGAAGAAATCTTTGATTCAGGAGTTCGGTTGAAGATGAAGACCCTTCGGGAATTCCATTCCTAAGTGATGAATAAATGTTGAAGAGAATTGGAGGAATTCTAATGACGAAGAAGAAATAAAGAAGAGTAAATGAATAGGATGATGGCTTGAAGTGGCATTTGGCATTTTCACTTGGTTACTTTGTTTTTATACAAAGTCCTAAGTGTTTTACTTAGCAAAAAAGAAGCCAACCTCAAGGGCCTGCCTTAAGGGTTCAACCCAAGGCACATGTGGGACTAGGTCACCACGCCCAAGGGGATCCCATGGGGCCAGCCCGAGAGAGGCCAGGGCCGTGTGTAAGCCGGGCCACGCAGGTGATCAGGTCCTGCGCAGCATGGGCGCCAGAGCGCGCCCCGAGGGCATGCATAGTGGGCGCCAGTGGCGCCCCCGCAGGGAGTAGAGTGGGTGCAGAGCGCGCCCGCAGAGAGAACCCGGTGCGGGGCGGCACCGGGAGGGGAGAAGTTCAATTGAACTGAGGATGGAACGCGGTGTTTGATAAATCGCATGGAAAATGGCTGCCGTTTCGATGTGGGACGCGGAAAAATTCCCGAGAGCGCATCCTGGCTGTCCGAGTGATCGCGCGGCAGATCTCGGCCGCCCGATGCATCACGCCATTCGCGATCAGATCCAGGCCGTCCAAAGATCTGATCCAACGGCCTGCGAGGCGTCTCCTTCCTTGAGCCATGCCGAGGCCTCCCCGCGCATTCCCGCAGCCACCAAAGAACCAGGCGCCCTCCGAGCAAGCCAAATCGAGTTTCCGGCCATCTCCGATCAAGCCGAAGAGTCCTTTTGGATCGTCTCGATGCACTGAACCTATCCATGCTTAAAAGTGGGCTTGCATGCAACGAGAGGAGAATTTGAAGTTCGGCCGAAGCAACCGAAGGTGCGAGGCCATTCGGTGTTGATGCTTTGAATGGATTGGGTTTAAAAAAAGGCCATGCACACGTTCAACGAAGCATGCATGAAGAGAAAAATAACAGAAGAGGGAAGCCGCGTGAAATAGAGGAGAAACAAGATTTTGGAAATCTTGAAAACCCGAGATATTCGGGAGTTTGAAGTTATATCACGCGGATTGAACCGCCTCTCCTTTGCCTATAAAAATGAGTCCTAGCCCTCGAGGAGAGCTTGCTGAAGTTTTATTGAAAACCCGAAGTCCCGCGGAGCACTTTGTGCCTCGCGAAGCTGAAGCCCCGCGCAACCCACTTGCGCAGCTGAAGTTCCAGAGCCATCCGAGGCTCTGAAGGAGGTCCCTGCCCGCGTACTCACGTGGCAGAAGGAGCCCTCACTGCCCGCAAACTTGCGCGGCGGGAGGAGCTTGCGTGGTGAGGTGCTTGACACCCTGCGCGCCCGAGGTGTTGCACCTTGCACACCCGAGGCAGTAGCAACCTTGCTCGCCCAAGGCTGGTTGCACCTTGCACCCTGCGCGCCCTTGCCTCCTTGAGGACTTGAGCGGCAGTATTGAAGGAGAAAGTCCACACCACTTGCGCGCCTACTTTGAAGGTGGAAGACTCGAGACTTGTGCTTGTGTGCCAAGTGAAGGAGGAAGGCCCTACGGCTGGTATGTGCAAAACAAGAAAGCCACCACAACGTTTGTGTGCAATTTAAAGATGAGGTCGTAGCCCTTGTGTGTGCAAAATGGAGAACCAAGTGTGTGCATAAGTGAAGTGCACGCTTCGAAGAAGATTAAAAGGACAAGGAAGTGTGTGTGCTTAGTAAGTGAAGTAGGCCAAGCCTTGTGTTTTCTAATTGATCAAAGGAAGTGTGTGTGTGCAAACAAAACAACAAGGCCGAACCTAGGTGTGTGCACTAAGAAGTGTGTATACACTTAGAAGAAGAAAAGGGAGGACATCCACCCTAAAGTATAACACACATTCAAGTGTGTAAGCAAATTGAATAAAGTGTGTGAAGAAGTGAGAAGCTGGTGTGTGCTTAAAGACACTACACCGTTTGTGGGTTTATTGCACCAAGAGAAGAAAGAGGGAAGTGCATGCATGCATGCATGCACGTGCACACGTGAACAGATCCAAATCAGTGGTGTGCATCTGAGTTGTCCAAGACCAGAAGTTCTTGAAGAAATTGACAAGCCATGCAGTCAGTGCATGAGGATGCAGAGTTGCCATGCACTCAGTGCATGAAGTTGATGTGAAGTGAGACTGAGCCAGACTGAAGTGAATGATATTGTTTGTCTGAGTTTTTCAGTAATTGAGAAGACCCTGATCAACAGAAGTGATCAGAAGTTGTGAGCAAGATCAACAGACCTTATCAGAGGCTGTTGAAGATTCTTGAAGATAGAGGCCAGGTCATCCTTAGAAGAAGGTGATAAAGCATGAGCAAGACGAGAAGACCTGATCAACTAAAGTGATCAGAGGTACAGAGCAAGGCCAGCAGCCTTTATCCCAGACTGCTGAAGATACTTGAAGAAGCTTAAAGTGAAGAAGAGCTACTCGTGCGACTCGAGGAGCCAAGAGAAGACCCTGTGGGACTCAGGGAGAAGAAGTCTTCAGTGGGATTTTGGAGCAGGCCAGTGGGACTCTGGTAACACTGTGTGAAGTAGTATAAAGACCCTCCTGTGGGACTCAGGAGAGATACGGTGGGAAGCTGTATCGACCATTGTAATACTAACAGATTATAATGGGAGAATCCATGCTATGATAGCATGGCAAGGATATAGGCCTTTGGTGCAGAACCTTGTAAATCCTTGTGTCCTGTGCCTTTTCATTACTGCATTATCCGGGAAAGGTTGAGAGACATAATAAGAGTGGATTGAGGCCTTAACAAGCCATAGAGGTTTAATTGATTAAGAATCAATTAGTAAAAAGTTTTAAAGGATCACTGATTCACCCCCTCCCCCTCTCAGTGATTCACACTGATCTGGGAACTTCAATTATTCTAGTTTTTTATATGTATGTATCCACCAAGACATTATTATAATTCAGTCCATGTTTCTTAAAATGTATTACAAAATATTATCAAAAAAATATTAAATACATATTTACCCATTTTTTAATATTTATAATTTTTTTGGAAATGTATCTTTCCATTTTTTACCAAATGAGGTATTTTATGACCTTTTCTAGAAATTAAGGAATGAATTTTTTTAACTTATAGTACACGAGTGGCTATTTTTCACCATTTTGAAGACTTACCATTTTTGAATCTTCCCATAAAAGATTACATGTTTATTTTCAAAAGAAATTTATTCTTCTATAATTGAATGTATTATAAATGATTACAAATTAAAACAATCATATTTCCCAAAAAAAAAATTATGAATTTTTGTAGATTATTTTCATTTAGGTAATCGTCCTTTATTGGATTTTATGCGTAATTGAGGTCGATTTATAATGAAACATACATCCATATTTTATTTAAGGTGTTATGATAATTTTTTTCTGTGGTTCTGCTATTTTGATAGCATTCATTGTTTATGGATAATGTTTTAGTATTTTTTATGCTAGTTTTAATATGAATTTTCATGTCATGTTTCACCCTTTTCACATGAGGAATGCATTAGAATTAGTTAGTGATTGGTGGGCCCCTCTAAATTCCCTTGATGCATCTTTAGGTTTCATTAAACTAAATAAATATGTTTTTATTCAAGGCCTTATCCATTTATTATATTCATGGCAAGATGCCTTGACAATATTTGATTCCTGGAAAGAAGTGCCAATTGTATGTTTCAGAAGTCCAACATTATGCATTACCTTATTATGATATTAGTTATTGATATTACATGTGATTATTAAACTAGTATAATATCCAAGTTAATGTTTAAAAGGAATTATTTTATTTATTCTATCCATATTAAGTTGAATATTATGTTTAAAACACATGTGTTTTAGTTTTATATTTTTCTTTGATGATTATGGATATTAAAGAATGCTTTTATTATATTGTTTAACCTTAATAAGCATCTCAACTAACCCTTTTCATATATTTCATTTTACTAGGATTCCAAGTAGTGTATTATGTTTTATATGTAATGTTATGAGATAATAATGTTGGAATTCTCAAAGGATTATCTTTGTTGTATTTTATTTTTTTAATTGTAATGTAAAGTTCATGTATGTAATCTATTTTCCAAGACTGTGAAGCTATTCAGTCCTTCAGGATTTCATTCCTTATAATCATGAAAATATATTAAAATAATACATTTGATCAAGGAATCTGAGGTAGGGGCATTAAAACCATCGTTTTCATGGAAATTTTTCAGTAATTTCCATCATTGAGGGATACGTAGATATTCAATGACCTAATATATTATGTCCCAATAATTAAATATTATTTATCTAAACTTAACACAAAATGAAATTGGGAGGAAAATTATAATTCTTCCAAGTATTCAACCTAATCCATATATGATCTTCATGACTATATATAGTCATTTAATATATAAAATATTATATATAATGACAACCAGAAATTGATCAAGGTAATATCTAGTGAATCCTTTCATTATATCGTTGAAGACAGATGAAGGATAGGTATTTCAAAATTCATATTTTCTAATGCTCAATAGAAAGGATTTCATAGAGATGCAATCTTATTTGTACCTAAATTTATGATATACAAACCAGATCTAAATAATTTAAATGTATTTTAATCCACATAATTAATTGAAAAAATATTAATACGTCATTGAGGATACATCTTCATGATAGGAATATTGTTATGTTTTCAACAATCAATTCAATTTCATATTAATTCATCATTTTTTAAAATAATTATATGTTAACACAATATAAATGATCTTTGATAAATTTATCCCTTATCCAAATTCCCATAGATTTGCTTCTTTAATTCATACAACTCATTTGGGGCTATTATATAAGTATTATTTTAAGTAGGTTTAGTATAAGGAATTTGTTTTTTTGAAAAATCAACTTCTATATTTTGTAGAACATAATGAAAGTCCTTATGAAATACCATATCATATTCCTATAGAATAGGAATACATTAAATAAGGTGTTTTTGCCCATCTATATTATTTAGATACCACTCATGAATAAGTAATACAACCCATACAATATAGGTATTATCTATTGAAATTTAATATTCACCCACACATAGATAGAAAATATTTAATAGATTGTTTATATAAAAATTGGCTTCCCTTCCATAGAAACTGATTTGATTTCAATATAGATATACTTAACCCATTCCTAAAATCACATAAAATTAAACTAGTTGGATAATAACAATATATTCCGTAATAAAATTCCCATTAAAAATATTTTGGGGAAGAGTCACATAAATGATATAAGATTATAATAATGTTAAATATTTTTATGAACAATTAAAATAATAATAATTGAGGTGCTGATATTCTATCCTAAGATGAATCATTAGAGAAAATAAATTGGGTTGAAAAAAATCCAATAATTCATTAGATGTTCTATAATGTATGATTTTTATACCCTTCACCAACTCATTCTCAAAAAAACAATAGATATTGTGATCATATAGCCATTCCCCGTATCCCTCATGTTAATAGGTTTATAACAATGTTTAAAATCATTAAGCCTCATAATCATGAACTAATTTTCATAACTCTCATACTTATAACACCTTTATCATTTATGTATGAGTGGATATATTCCATTAAAATATTTAAAAATTGATTTCATTTGATTTAATGATTACATAACTTACGTATTTTATTTCATGATGAATTATATTCTATAATACTAACATTTCCAATTCCCTTATGAAAATTTTTCAAAAGGCTATTTTCTCCTCTTCAGGCATAAATGAAGATACAATTTTGTTCTACCTTGGGTTGTGTTATAATATCCATGATAATAATTATCTTTTCATATGAACCAGGAGAATCATCGAAATAATCACTATCCATTTATACCTTTATATTACATCAATAACTTTATTATATCATCATAATTCATTTATGGTCAATTCATATTGATGAATTTGAATTAAGAAACATTAGAATAGAACATTAATTATCTCAAGATTGATAATAAAGTGATGAGCGTACCAAAGATTTCATGTAATATTTTTCTCATAGGTTCCAATTTATTTATTATCATTCATCTTATGCTCAATGAATTCTAATTCAATTTTTATAAAAAAATTGAGGAAATATAAATTCAGAAAAAATAAAATCATAAACTCCTCCCATTCAATGAAGTATATTTTGGCCACTTGGTTAATATTAATATTATGATTTCATCATTAATGTTCTTCTCCTTATAAATTATATACCACTATAGAATTATCTTCATATTATGGGTATATGATATAGAAACTTTCTTTTATTGGTATTGATCCATTTATCAGAAACTAATGGATTACATGACCCAATAGAAGAAGGTATATTTTTCCTTCAATAATACCAAATGGTTCATTGGCCCATAATTTAAGAATTTTCATTCTAAGAATTATTAGTGGATTAAGAGAGTTTAATGGACATAGTAACATGTATTTTCATTCCATATTACTTTCTATTTAGATTATCAAGATGGAAATTAGTAAATTATTATAAACATTTTTTATCATTATTTTTCATTGGTACTACCATTGACTATAAAAAAATAGCATAGTACAATAATTGAGCTAAATTATTAAAATAGAGATATATTTTTTTCATGAAAATATATTAAGAGATGTTAAAAATAATTGGCCTTTCTTATCAACCTAATTTTGGGTCACCTAATGTCACTTTTAAATCATCATATTTTCTATCATGTAGAATAATAATCTACTAGAAAAACTAAAGCAGGGTCTAATACTAACTATAGTGAAAAAATATCAAAATATATTAATATTTCACCATTTTAGAGTATTATTCAATATATCTCATAATAATACACACCACAGAATAGTAAGGGGCCACTGTTTTAGTTACTGTATACACAATTGACATATTTCATGAAAGTTATTAAGCATATTTCACAATGTTATTCCATTAATGTACTCTTTATTGATATATCATAATTAATTGTATTTTTTATAACCAAGGTAAATTAATCCATATAAAGAGGTAAAATAATATTCTCAATATGGTTAACATGGGATAAATCAATCAATGGGAATATGTTATAAAAAGACAATCAATAGGGTATAATATAATAATGATAAAAAAATTTGTATATACCCAATTATTAAGAGACTATAAATCTTGATTCATAGAAAAAATATTAAGAATAATAAAAGGAATGAGTCATGAGAATGAGGAATCATCATCAATAAATCATGATACCTAAGATCACATCATAATTATAATAATATAAAAAATAATTTATATGGAATTATTATAAACAAAGAAAATAATTTTATTTTTCAATGAAAACTATCAATATGTCACATTGGAAAATTTATAATAATGGATTGTGTTTACTCATCATTCGATCATATCATTAGTCATAGTTCACTCCCAATACTATCATTGTTGGAATACTCCCAAACTAAAAATTGTTCACTCCTTAATATGGTTTATGTTATCTATAATATATCAACCATCACCAAATTCATTGAAATGAAATATAAATCATGGCCCACTAATTACCTACTGAGAATTATATATATGTCTTCCATAGGATCCAAAAACATTGATCAATTATTAATATCATAACACATCAATATGAGATGAGTTTAATAATGATTAAAAATTATATAATCAGAGTCCATACAATGAAATAATATGGGTGGTACTATAATACCATATTCATATCAAATCCTAATTATCATTTAAGGATATTGACAAAGATGAAAAATATATTTAAAATATAATTTCAACGATTCTTTGAAAATAGTAGAACTGATCCTTTTATTTAGGTATACTTATAACTAAAAGTTTATATAATATTGATAAAAATATTTTCATTAAACAATCCTGAAATAATATAACAGAATATTATATTTAATAAATAGTTATGATGTCTAGAGTAGAAATTATTTCAATAAAAATTAAAACATCTATTCTTTTCACACTTTCATTAATATGTCCAAATGTACCTCATTAATAAAAAACAATAATATTAAATTTAAAAAATCAAAATGAAATAAAAATATTTTTAAAAATTTTAGTACATAATCATCTGATCCCAGAAAATAACATTCTTAAAAACATTTTAGAAAACATGTACATGGAATAAAATGATCATAGAACATAGTTCTAATATAATGAAATTATCCTTAAAAAAATTT
Source organism: Viscum album (assembly GCA_963277665.1). NCBI lineage: Eukaryota > Viridiplantae > Streptophyta > Magnoliopsida > Santalales > Viscaceae > Viscum > Viscum album. The sequence continues at coordinate 648,478,312 of OY728143.1, read as the reverse complement.
ATTTGTTCGTTATTATAAACAAACATCGAAAAATATTAAAAATAAATTAATTTTTTATGAATATTTATAGTAGTATAAAATTTTTATTTATTAATGTATAAATATCAATTAATTTCCCTAAACGAAAATCAATCCAGGACAATCTCGATAAGAAATAAGACATTAACAAAAATCCTAACCTGTGGTCTTGATTTCTTCATATACACTCCTAGAATAACATTTAATAAATTTAAATTTATTATACATATATAAAAGATCCATATAAATACTTATATTTTAATATTTCATTACCTTATTAATTCTAATTTCACATTTATTAATAATTATTCATTAAGATAATTATTTTAGTAAAATTTGGTTAGTTTTCCATGCATGTTTTAGTTCAATGGTTCTAGAACATCCACCATGGAAATTGATTAATCATATCTAGTTACATAAAAATGTTATAAATAACTAATTTATTTATCATATAAACATTTATTATCATTATTTCATGTTATAATGAAAAATTATTAACATCACTTTGTGGAGATTGAATTACATCCATACATAAGTGTAATGTTTTCATTTTCCAATGAATTGAAAAATAGAAACATAATTAATAATATTTGATTCTAGAATCACTAAAAAATACTAAATATAAAAAAACTTCATTATAGTCAATCATATGACCATCCATTTTTGAATATCGTGAAAAACTATTCGCATATCTTAATGGATTTGGTAGTCGACATATATTCATGAACAACTTTAGCATTTATCATAAGACATAAATGAGGTAGATAGTTTTTTTGAATTGACATATAAAAATTTTAATATATAATTTTATAATGTTTTAATCATTTTAATATGACTCTATAATTTTTTTAGGAGACCAATTGTGAACAAAACTCAAAATAAATTGGTAAAGACAATTATCTATTTATTTGGATAGTTCATATAGAATACACATTATGTCTCCCAAGGTATATATTTTTTTATGAAAAAAATATCTAGTAAACATGGATGGATTTTTTGAAGTTAAACTTCGACATATTTTTCTAGATTGATGTCACAAAATATGTGCATTAGATAGAGGGAAATGATATCATTTTATATGTTAGGTGGGTTGAAAACCTAAAAATATATAAGATATTAAAGTCTAATGAATTAAATTTTAAGTGAATATTGAACCGAAAAGAAAATATATTTATGTGAAGATATTTTTTGGCCAAAATATTTTCATTCAATAAAATTTAGACTTATTTATGTTATATTTTAGACCTTATATTTTTTTTACCCCCCTTTAACCCATTTTAACCATAACTGAGGTGAATTTATTTTTCAATACTTACTGTTAAATATGAACAAAAATTAAATTATAATAAATAAAATTTTTGAACTTCATATTTTATAATAAAAAAATTATTTAAATTAAAATTCTAAAAATGTCATAAAATAGTTTTATAATATAGTTAAAAATAGAATTAGAATATATTTTTTTAGAAAACTAAATTTTAATAAAAAAAATTAAATTTAATAAAATTCATTTAATTAAAAATCATTAGAGTAATGTTATAATATTTTCTATGATATTTTTTATATATTTTTTAAATAATTCATTGATATTGATCAATTTATTTTATTAAGATAAAAACAGATTTCTTGAAAAAATGATTTTTTTTTCAAAACATATTCTATTATTACCATCATGTTCATTTATTTTAATTTATAAAAAATTAATTCAATTTATACATGTGTAAAAAATAAAATATCATTTTTTATACTCTATTTAAAAATATATATATATTATATAAAAAATTGTTATAATAAAATATTTCAAAATAATTCCTTACGATTAATAATATTTCATAATGAATTTTGAATATATATATATATATATATATATATATATCATTTAAATACCAAATAATGTGATTTAATTTATATTTTATAAGAATTATTCAAATTCGTTCGTTTTGTTCACATACACAACAAATAGAACAAATCAAATTTCTTAAAGTGAAAATATATTCTAAAATCATAGAGTGTGACACACAACTAAGATGGTCATTGTGAATAGATTAACTTAATAAACTGTTTTTACTCCAAATTATATTAGTAATTATAAAAGTAGTTAAAATTACTTACACAATGAATTGGAAGGTTATAAAAGTCATGGCCCACCCATTCCATAAGAAAATCCATACATATGAATACTATAAGATCATAAAAACATTATTCATTTCATCATATCACAACCTATGAAAAAAAAAATTATTTCATAAAATTTTCATCATCATATATTCACAATCCATCGATAAAAATGAATTTGATGGTATCATATATACATTCATCATATAATCATTGCATTATTTACATTCTAGAAAGTAACTGGTTTCAAGAAATATTCCTTCAAACATTATCATCATATTCCATAGATAGAATGAATGTGTATAGTATCATAATATAATATTCATAGTGAAGTATAATAATACTTAAAGAATGCTTTTATAGAAGGAAAATCAATTTTACTAAAAAAAAATATGAAATATGATTCAAGAATCTACAGAATGTTTTCCATTTCATTAGGTATAGTTGTGAAAATATATTTCCTAAAAAATTAGAATTATATTTTGTTTGTAAAAAAATTGAAAATTATAGTGGGAATATCATGATTTATGAAATAAATTATAGTGGAAAATCTTATAATAAAATATATTTTAAATTAATGACTTTTACTATAACTTTTGTAAAAAGTGAAAATTGAGTTGTATAGAAATAATTAGAAATGATTCATGATAATAATTATTAATGAAAGATAAATGTATTAAAAATCGACATTATTAAAAATATTTTATGTATTAAATTGACTGAAAAAACGTTAATTAACATGGACAAGGGGGTAAATATAACCAATAAGAAAATAAAAAAAATTAACATTACATAAAATATTTTGGGTTATTTTATGTACAAAATTTTGAAAAAAATTAATGAAAAAAGGACAAATTAGAAATAAAATTGAATAATATAATTTCTCCCTATGTAAATTTAATACTAATATCCCCATATAGAAATATGTTTATAATATAAACCCCAACCTCAAATACCTCCATGAATAATATGCATTTAAAAATAAAATTTTATAAATTTATATTTATTATACAATAATTTCATCTATATATTCTTATATATATATATATATATATTTATTTCTATATTCCATTCCTATACAATTCTTAATTACTCTTTTTAAAATAATATATCCTTTAAATAATTAATTATGTGAAAGTAAGTTTCTTTTCCAAGCATGTTTCAGTTCCACGACCCTAATACTTAATACTTTTTCATTATTTAATTATCCTTAACCACATAATTAGATCATAAATATAATATTTATTAGTTATATAATATTTTATATAAAACCATATAGGGTGGTAATGAATAATGAATCACATCACTTAGTGGTGACGATTGTTGGTACATACACGTTGATGATGTTTCAACTATTTAATTGATGGAAGGAAATAAAAGAAAATAATAATTCATATTATGAAAAAATTAATATATACAAAATATAATGATTATTCATTAAATATATCTGTTATAACCTCCATGTAATCATGAAATAAAAAATGAATCACAACACTTCACAGAGGTGGTAGTCCACACATATCCATAACTTACATTGTCATTTGTCCATATAATCAACGTGAAAAAGGTTGCTAATAAATTTTATTCCAAGAATAATAACCATTTTCTAATTATCAAACATATCCAATAATTTAAAATACCTAACCATCAAATAGATAAAATGATAAATTATAATATAAATTTCTTTCTTGGGGAGAGTAGTTCATATTGATTCTTAGATGATTTTTTATTCTCCATTAAATAAAAATGAGATAGAAACTAATTTTACCATTAAAAACGAATTTTAATATTATAAAGATATTTATTTCATCATATTAATATTGTTATAAATTATTTATAAGAGTTTTAGGTAGAATGAAGCTATAGAGAGGCTATTAATAATACATACCACCTTTTGGGTGTCATCCTAGGAAAAGTAAACATAGTTTTAATTGATGAGTTTTTTTGGATAACAAGAACCTAAAAATAGTGGATAAAGATATTGGTATAGAATTTTGGATATTCTTGGCTGAGATAAAGTGATAATGTTTTTTATAGAATATGTGAGGGAAGGTTCACTTTTATAAGTCATGTGGGTGATGATGCTGTAAAAAAGGAATATTAAAATAAAATAAATTCATCTTTATTGTCATGTTATTCAACATTAGACCAGGTTAGAATGAGGGATGATATATGGTAACAATAAATTCATCCATAAAGATTTTACTGAGTTTTATAGTATATTAAACCTTACCTTTATACTTTTATCCCTATTTAACCTTCTTATCCTTGACTATTGTACTGAATTTTACCCTGATTAATATAAATAATGAAAAATAAAATTGAATTAATTATTAAATTTATATACACTAATTGAAAATAAGGAAACTATTTTTTCTCATTAAATTTCTATAAGTGGTGTAAATTAATTTTAAAACATGTGCACATGATGGTGCTTTTTAGAAAATTATTTTTTAACCAAAAAAATAATTAAACTTGTTCCATGTCCTCTAATAACCATTAGATGAATGTTAAAGGTTTTGGTTAAAAATATTTGCAAATCATTTTTTAAAATCATTCATAATTATTGATGAATTCTATTTATTAATATGTAAATAATTTACACTCAATTAAAATATTTTTCTAAAAAATATCTATTATTTACATCTAAAATATTTTATCCTCATTTATAAACATTATATAACCAATGCAAGTACTATTATTTACATTATATATTTAGGGATAATTTATTCCATAAAATTTCAATATATAAAAATAAAATACCTAGAAAAAATTTTAATTTTTCATAAAAATATACTAATTTTAAAATTAAAAATTATGTTGTTATTTTTAAGGGATTAATCAGTACATCTTCAATAAGGAACATATTCCTATAATCTATTCATTCATTAGTTATTACTATATATACTCACTAATCAAAAAACCCATAGAATATTTTCATATAATATTTCCATAGTATATCACATTTATTTTATGTTTTTTGTGTGTGTATCTTAGAATATCAAAAACATTTTATATATAAAAATATAAATATAACCTAAAATATCAATTAATTACATGTATAATATCAATTATTTAAAATTAAATGTAAATTTCCCATTCAACATTCAAAACTACCACATGTGTAGTATGTGGACTTTAAAGCCCTACAACTTTCTTCATTTCATCTAAGGGAGTGAAGTATTTTTTTCATTATTTTTAGCCTTCCATTGTGTATTTTTTGGAACATTTTAAACTAATAGATTCACACTAATATAAAATTTATAATCTATATTGAGATTTAATGTCATATTTTTCATTTGTGAATAATAAATTTTTAAAACCCCTTGAAATGTTTTTATCTTATCTTGAAAAGATCATAAATATATACTCACTTATTATCATGAACATTTTGTTCCTCATGAACATAATTTAATTACTACTGCCTAGATGGGATTTATTTATTCTTTTTTTCCTAATGAATATTTTACATCAGGCTAAGTACGCACCATTTAATTCATTATATACTCTTTGGAAGAAAACTAACCAAACATGTAAACACATTTCAACCCTTTAGATGGGCCTTGATTCTTCCTAATATCTATGATAGGAATCACTATTAGTGACCCAATTTTGAGAATATCCAATATTCGGGCATCCCTACCAAGGTTCCACACAATATTTCCCCAAACCTTCCCGCCATATGACCTCAAACATGACTCCCTGTATGCCAGAGGTTGCAGATTAGTTGTGAGGATCTAATATCAATCATAGGGATAATATAAACACTTTTATTAGAGTAATACACTAGTGTAAAATAATAAATGGTAACAAGAGAACATATGAACATAACAAGAATAGTACCAATATCAGATTATGACAAAAGTAGGGAATACAATATCAAAAAATGAATAGTAGATATGTCATGCCATGGAAGTGTCAGTTTTCCAAATTCAAACAAAAAATTAAAGAAAATGAAAACACCCAATTTGTTCCCAGACCACATATGGTTCCCTCATCCTTTCATCATCCCAACTCAGTCATCTAACACAAGTCATTTCCCCTTATCCTCTCATGCAATGGTGAAATCTATTCAAGTACAAATCATGCAGTTTGACTATAGTGTGATTAAAACTTAGTATGTCGCCAAAAAACATCTCAAAAACAATATATGTTCATTAAAATTTGTATTTGGGTGAATAAATACTACAAAAAATAAACAATGTAACCAATTTACACTTATTCAAAGACACATTATTTTACAACATAACACCCAGGTCCCCGATGAAACCCGAATTCTCAATACCATATTTTTATTCATGATGGAGTCTGAACAGTCCCCAAGGGAATTAATATAATTATATTACCATGTTAGAATTCATTATTATAATTCACTAATTATTTCTATGTTCTCTATTCATCACAACTTATCACAATATGGGATTTTTTTTGCAGCAGAGAGTGTCTGACACACAATTATCACATGTGAATTCCATTACGACCATTCAACATATATTATCACAATATTGGATTTTTATGTACAAGACCATATCCCACACACAATTAACACATTATTTAATTCTCCATTTGATTAATCACATTCATAAATTGATCATATCCATAATTCCATTAATTAATTCCACGGTTTATTAATCACATCATGTTAATTAATTAATTCAACAATTCATTAAACATTTCACAATATCAACATCTAATAATTAATAATTATAATTCACAATTCTAATATCCATAACAAATTTTTTAATTACTTACTTTTCTCCATAATATTTATATCCAGTAATTGTTTCAATAATTAGTTATTAACAATCATAATCCTAGTATCTCAAAATTAATTTTACAATTAATTAACCATAATGAAATCTCAGTATATCATAATTAACTCAACAATAAATTATTCTAATACACAACAACAATATCCATAATTAATTCACTAATTCATTATTCAACTTCACAGTCTCAATATCCTATAATAAATTCAACAATTAATTATCCATACTCACAATATCAATATATAATATTTGATTCAAAAATTTATTAGAGTTAAATAATCTAAATTCCCTCCAAATTAATTAATAAATTAATAATTCACAGTTTATAATTCCGGTATCCCCCAATTTCACATTTTCCTTAATTTATTAATTCATTGAATTAATTAATTCAATAAAAATTTCAATTTCTTAAAATTTAATAGCAATTCAATTTCATATAGATAATTGAAATCAATAATTTGGCAAGGGAATTATTTACCAACTACCTCAAATAATTAACTAGTGAGAATACAACATAAATTTCTTATATGAGCTAAACAACATTGTAGAATGAGATCTATATCCAAAACCCTAATTTACGATCAAAAATAAGGATACCACAATCCAAGATCTAAATCAAAGAATCCCATATTTTGATCAATGAAAAAAAGAGTATAGATTGCCTCTAAAAGATAAGAGAGATAAGGGAGAGAATAAAGAAACCACTTAAGATTATATCCTCTTACCTGGTGGGGTGGATGTCAACAATCCTACATTTTATTTTCCATGAAGAAAGGTTGGGTCCTTACAATGAATCCAAGAAGATATAAAAATGAGATAGGTTGAGTTAGTTAGAGTGGTGTTGATTTTGGTTTAATTCAGGTGTTCAGGTAATTACAAATCTTATTTCATGATTAATTAAAACATGGAAATAGTTTTCTGGGTTGTGGAACATTGTTTCCCCTTACCATGATCCTTAATTGGGCACCTTATTAAGGGGTGCATAGTTTATCCTTTTAGAGAACACAGATTGGAAAACCATCATCCAGCTATGAAAACCATCTGTGTCCAGGATATCATAGTTTTCTAGGTGAGGGTGCATGGTTAGGGAATACCGTGCACTACCTTTTTTATTCTACATTTCTAAATTTTCCACCCAAACACACCCCATGATAAAACCCCAAAAAATTACACAACACAAGGAACAGGATTAACTATAAATGAGCTTGATACATATCCATAAAATTTTGGGATCATAAAATATCACCAGCTTATAAAAGATCACCATTGAGCTGTACTCCTAAGTATCTCTATGATTTTGAGTAAAAAATGTTGGTCCATTGAGCCATCACATTTGCTTCCCTACATCATTTTAACTCATGAACATGGCCATATTGCAATAATAAATGACTAATTGGAATGATATTTCCCAAAAACACCATCTCACTTTGATCCAAGACACATATTAGATTCTCCTCAAAATATGCATCTATCTCAAGCTCAATGTCCTCCACCTTGATAAAATGATAAGATTCAGAGAGATACCTCCATATTTTTGAAACATTGAAAACATCATGCATAGAACAATTTCTCTATGAAAAATCCAATCAAAATGCCACCATCCTGATTATCTCCATAACAACTAATGTTCCAATAAACTTTGGTTCTAGCTTTCATTATCTCCTTATCCTATAGTGGAACAATCATAGTGAAACCCTAAGGAATACAAGATTAACCTATGTAAACACTAAGGTGTTTGAAGTTTATCCACTTAAAACTTCTATCAACTATGAGACATATCTATATGTTTTAACTCAGTTGAACCTTCACTGATGTCTCCTGCATGAGAATTATTCCCAATATCTCTAACTCACCTACCTCCAAACATCATAAAGGTAATATGTATGGCCTATAATAATGATCCTCTTGTGGTTTTATATATATTGATTTTTAATAACTATTTAAATTTGAAAAATCTACTAAATCAAAGTTCTTCTCCCAAGACCCACTAAATTACAGAACACATGCTCCAAACATTTCCCCAAGCACCTATACAATACAATCTAACTACCCACCTATATGTTTGTGGAATATCATAGTAATGAAAACCAATATAACAAGTTCCTTCTATAAACCCTTCTAGAAGAGCAATGTATAGGGAAATTAATGGTATGAAACAATTTTTTTGTCATCCTGTGTAGAAGGATCATCTCTCAAATATATAGTTATCCGAATATCTCCAATAATAATGTATCCCATATAGGAAAAAGTGGACTAATTTTTTCAAATGATCCACAATCACCAAAATATTTTCATTCTTCTGATGCATCCTTAGTAGACCCACAACAAAATACAAGGTCACATCATCCCACTTCTATTCTGGAATGGGTAATGACTATCATTTACCAACTGTTCATTGATGCTTTGTCTTTACCTAAAAACTTTTGTTATAATATGCCATGAAGCAAGTTGTCTCCTCTTTTATGCCCGACCACCAAATCTATTAATGTAGGTAATGATACATTTTTTTACCCCTAGATGTACCACCCACTTCAAGGCATGAAATTAATTCTTCAGCTCCTCCCACACACTCAAAGGCACAATAACCTGATCCCTAACATAGATTATCTAATCCACATTTTTGTTCCAATCCAAAGGTAAATCCCCAAATTATGGGATTTCCCTCAAGGAAACACACTCTGGATCCTCATAATATCTATCTACGATCATTCTAAAGAGTGGAGAATGTATTGAATCTAATAGAAGAGTCATATACTACTACCCCTCATAAACCACAACAAGCTTCTCAGCAAGCACATTCATCATTTTCATATCAACACTAAACTCCTAAAATGATTGAGTCTAATTTTTTTCATCAAATCATTATCTACCATGTTCCCCTATATTGGTTTATTTTATTTCTCATTATCAAATGAACGTATATTCTCAACCCACCTCTTATTCACGAGATTCATATATAACTATTAAATGATATAAATTATTCTCTTATAATCTGTATAGATAGTAAACTTCTCACCCAATAGATAATTTCTACGACACATAAAACCATAAACCACTTCAAAAAACTCAAGGAAATATAGAGGGTAGTTCTATTCATGTTGCATCAATTACTGAGACCATACATCATAAAACAATCTCCTTGTGTCAACACTAGTCCATGTATAATCCTAGAAGCGATATAATACACCACATACATCTCACATGGCTTGGGTATGATCCATAACAGTGTTGATACCAAATGTTTATTCAACACATAGAAGTAATTATTACATGATTTATATAATTAAAACATTATCACAATCTTTTTAAACCCTTAAAGTGGTGGTACCAAACAAAAAAAATATAATCAATGAATATCTAATAATATCCATCTAACCCTAGAAAAATATGAATATCAAAAACATTCATGGGTTACTACAATGAAACAACTACCTGAACCTTCTCTAGGTCAAAAAAATACAACTTCCTCTAAGAATATGTTTTCCATGAAGTGTAAATGATAAATCCAATACTAAAACATAGACATCTTCGAGTATATCAAATTATATCTCAGTGTACTCATGATGATCTCAAGATGTTGTGCATGATCATCATGAGTATCGGAGTATACTGAGATTTCATATTAAAACACAACCACAAACTAATTCAGGTATTTCTGGAAGATTTTTTCATCAAATAAATCTACATTACTGGTTTTCTCTGTAACACTAATGAAATTACAACAAACACATTATGTTCATACCAACTTGTGAAAGTAGTCCTCTGTATATTAGAATGTTTAACTTTTAATAGATGACTCAGTGAGCTCAAGGAAATTATTGAGGATACATAATACCCTCTCAACTATTCAAATAGATAATCGAATCATGGAAGATTATAACAATTCTTTCCAATATTCTGATTAAACCTACAGTAATCAACACACAAGTGTAAAATCCAATCATTTTTATTCACTAACCACAATATATATCCCCAAGGAGATGTACTCAAATGGATAAACCCTTTATCATACAACTCCCTTAGATGAGTCATGATATATTGAAACTATGTATGTGCCATTATATATGGTGGAATTGAAATTAAATCAAACATTAACATGAAATATATTATAAATTCGACATCTCTATCAGGATAAAGAGTCGAGAAGTCCTCCATAAACATGACCATAAATCTCTCCATTATAGGTGTAAATACATCATCTGCACTCCTACAACATACAGAAATATATTTACAACCTATGATTTAATATCCCCCAATTGTTGAGTAATTGGACCTACTCAGTATTCTTGTATATCCCACTCTTCTTAGTGAATATATTGTTTACCCTTAAGATATATAAAGGTTACTCTCCTATATTAAAAATATATTTGGTCTCAATATGCTACTAACCAGTCCATAACCATTATTATGTCAATTATTGAAATGTTTATGATATAATGATCCCATATAGAATGGTACTCCCCAACATCAAGAGTACAACCCTTCTGTAAATAAATGTCTTTAGATGTTACTCCCAACTATTTATCTATTGTCAATACCCTATTCAGAAACTCTACTACTAGGATCAAAACATTCACAAGTTGTGTAAAAATAATAAATGAGAGGCTCCATTATCAAATATTGAACTAGGTAGAATAGAATCTACAAAAATAGTACCTCTTACTATCAACAGTCCAACCTTGCTATCCAAAATTATAAGATGAATGTCATAAACTATCATTCCACAATTCCTAGTTATGTAGCCTAAGTCCCCTATTTTCACCACTTTGTAGAATTGGGAGGTCTTTCCCAGTACCACTGCATCCACTACGTATACCGCCTCATCGAGTAGAAATCTACCTACAAGACTAATATGGTGAAGAATACCCCCTTCCAACACTCTAGTTCTTTCTCGAAACACCAACAGTTCATGTATATAATGGGATACAACAAAAACTCTATAGATGTCCCATCGTTTTGCGTCCTTTTAACTGGAATATTGGTTGGAGGTCTATCTCCAGATGTTTTTTGACAAACCATTCCAATGACAGATCACTTGAGTAAGATCCTAAGCAACTGATCGCTCTATCCTAGTACTCTGCTTCCAACAACCCTGGACAATTATGTCGTTGCGATGATCTGTACTCTTAAAATTCATACCTCTTTATCATCTAGCTAAAACCATATTTCTTACACCAGAATCCTATATCTGGTTCCCCTCATCTATGAGGGCCTGATCTACCACCTTATTAAAATTATTTAATCAAAATAGTTTAGTGTGGGACTTAGTTTCATATTTAATTCCATCAAAGAAACCTCTCACCATAGATGTCTTAACTTCTTACAATGATGGAGCGTAGAACAACACATTTTTAAATCATCTACCTTAGTACATCATGTATATACTCCCCTATTTCAATAACATGAACTCATATGATTCCACCTACTTTAGTGTCCCTAGATCAATGTGCTACAACAACTTATCTAAGAATTACTACCATAACATAAAACTAGTTTTTCTAGTCTGAGACAGAACATCCCACTAGTGATTTATTGATCCTTATAGTATATAAGTATCCAACATGACTTTATTCTCATTAGAAGTCCCCAAAATTATCAAGGGTAGTTTGGATACACTCAATCTATAGCTCATCTCCCTCTAGTCCACCATCTTTAATAAAATTCAGAGGGTGTTGTAAATGGAACACTTCTGTCATGTCAAATATGCTCATCAGAACATTCTCTAGGTCCAATTACATAAAATATATGAAGTGAGTGAATTTTTCCTATAACTGCTCTTCCACATCCTCAGTCGAAACTATTGGTTCCTCGGGTTCCATTATTGGCAAATCATCTCCAACCATGTCCTCCTATCATCCTCTCAAAAAACATCGTCATTGGATAATATATCTAAAATAACAAACATAAATTTTAGGTCATGTAACATATTATAAAAAAATTATGAGAAACAAATACCACAACAATTCATTTCCACAAACCCCTCTATAGTGTCAAAAATTATTTGTAATGATAACCCTTAACCACCTTACACTTTGGTCACCAATAACAATGCTAAACAAATTCCTATTATTTAAGTTTCTCATTTTGAGAAAAATTTATTCTCATCCTGAATCATGTTACAATCTTTCTCAATTTCATGTCATGATTCATTTTCTATTCAATTTAACATGAAATGAAAAATAGTTCACATTCAACAACTTAACAATTATATGACTTCCTTGGGCATGCCTTAAATGATGCATGCCATAATAATCTTGTGCACCTTGAATGATGCTTGAAAACTCAATATCATCTCATAATGGGAAATGAGTTAAATATTATTAAATATTAAAAATCACATTACACCATATCTATGTCACCAAAGGAAAAAATAAAAGTCAACTATAATAACAAATACCAACAACAATCATCCCATCCGGGTTGCATGGTTTCTCCCCCATACATGGGTTATATAATCCCGTTCACAAGCTCATAACCTAGGATTGAATCTTTATAGTATCATTAATACATTTCCAAAATATTAATACAAAAAAATTGAAAATTGTCTCTAATACCACTTTCTTACATCCCAGCATAGGTTCCACACATCGGTGCCCCAATCTGATCTATCACATGACCTCAAGCATGCCTCCCTATATGCCAAAGGATGCCAACTATAAGAGAGGGTCAAATATCAATATTGAGGTGTCTATACCCTTTTTTATTAGAGTAGTATCATAGTAGAATATATGAAACAATTACAGGATCACATATATCCACAAATAAAATAGTACCTATATTAGATGATGACCAAAGCAGGGAACACAATATCAAAACTGAATAGTAGACATGATAGGCCATGTATGAGTCGTGTTTGAAAATGAAAATTCATAATAAAAGACAGTAAAACACCCAAGGGGTCCCAAACCATGTCAATTTCTCTCTTCCATGTTTTATCCAAACTCATCCCTCTAACATTTGGCCTTTTCTATAATTATGTCATATAGCCATGAAACCTATCCAACTACCGATCATGAAACCTGAGTAGGGTGTGAGTAAAACTCATTAGGCCACCACCCAAAATGTATAAAACAATACCCAATCATTAACATGTGTATGTAGTTTTATAAATAATATATATTTTATATAAATAAAACAGTTTAAAATTATTCAATTACACTTTATGTAACCACATAACACCCCATTTCCCACGGACACCTGAACACTCAATGTCTGATTTCTCATGTGCTACAGTTTGAGTAATCCCCAAGGGATATCATACAACTAAATTCCCATGTTACCATTCATTATCATAATTCACATATGAATGATGTTTTAACAATTAATCAAATATTTTTACACTATGGGACTTTGATGCAGTAGACCATGTGCCATACAATATTATTACATGTGAATGGCATTATTCCTATTCTATATATAGTATCACCATAATTTATTTTGATGTATCATATGATGTTCCACACACAATTAACATTGTACATTATTATCCAATTAATTAATCACATTCAACAATTCCTCATACACATAATTCCATTAATTAATTCAATAATTACATAATCATATCAAGTTCATTGATTAATTCAACAATTAATTAATCACTTCACAATCTCAACATCAAATAATTAATTCAAAAATTAATTATTCTAAATCACTAATCCAGTATACATAATATATTTGAAACTTAATAATGAAATTTGAAAATATCAATATACCATAATTAAATCAAAAATTAATTATTCATACTCACAATATCAATATCTCATAAGTAATTCAATAATTAATTATTCTAATTCACAACTACAGTACCCTTAATTAATTCAACAAAACATTATTCTACTTTATAATCTCAATATCATATAATCAATTGAGAATTTAATTATTAATACTTGAAACCACGATATATAAAAATTAATTCAAAAAATAATTTATTAATATAATAATCCAAAATACCTTTTAATTAATTAATTAATTAATTATTCATAATCAACAATTCCAATATCTACCAATTTAGAATTTTCCTCTATTAATTATTTCCCCAAATAAATTAAATTAGTTATGAACTAAATTTATATATATCTAATTGAGATTATATAATTTCATAGACATAATTATTATCCATGCATTTATATTTGAATTATATACCTCTTTCAAAAATTATTGATGAGTGAGAAACTAGTGGAAATCACCAATTTAAACTGAATAACAATATATAATGATTCAATGATCTAGACACCAAATTCCAGAATGAATATTTAGGATCCCACAATCCTAGATCTAAATCAAAAAATCATATATTAATTTCAATAAAAAAAGGATAACTTCCCACTAAAATTTGATGCATATATGAGATATAAGTATGAAACAACATAAGATTACATACTCTTATCTGGTGGGGTAAATATCATCAATCCGTCCTTCGATTCTCAAAGAATGGAAGTCAGGAAGGCTTGGAATGCATCCAAGAAAATCTAATAATATTGAAGAAAAGATGGTTTATTTAGGGGTTTATTTTGAGTTAAATATGGTGTTTTGGGTAATTTTAAATCTAATTTTCCGATTAAATGAAACCATGTGGATAATTTACTGGGATGAGGTACATGGTTTTTCCTAAACATGCACCAAAATTGTGCACATCTTCTAGGGGTGAATAGTTTCTCCTTTAGGGTGTAAAATTTGAAAAACCATGATACAACATTGAAAAGGATCTCTATCTAGGGATTCACAAGTTTTTGGTCCAGGGAACACAGTTAGTGAAAACAATGTGCCCACCCTTCACTTTCGTATTTCTTATATTTTCCAAAATTTTTAACCAAAAAATCCTCATGATAATAGCTAAACAAAAACTACTCAACACTTGGAAAATTTTTAATTGTAAACAAGCAGTAGACAAATCATGAAAAGGTTAGGATCCTGTAAGAATAAACTAGTGAACCACTATTGAGTTATTATAATCACAATCACTTAATGTGTTTCTAATATTTTTAATTGAAAATTTTCTATTGTGTTATGGGTTTATCATAGGGAATAAATCAGACAAAATGATTACAATTTCAAAATAATTTTATTCAAATTGATTGAGAAGGTGTTCAGGGTGGATTATATAATGAATAGTGAATTTATCTAAGTTTAATTGAACATTATTAAGGATGGAGATAGTAAAATGTTGTGGTAATTTTATTCTAGAATGCCACCTATATAAAATGTCCAGTGAAAATTAAAAACATTATTTCAGCCTGTGTGATTACTCATGTTTCTACCTTTGAAACATGAAGAAGTAAAATAATCAATGCAGTATTCATGGGTAATATGATGATTTTATGTTTAAAAACTATATAATAATAATATTGGAAAGGGTCTTATTGTATTATGATCAAAAGATGAATGATTTTTTCAAAATTCCATATATCGTGATATTTCATTTATTAAATAATTATTTTTAAAAGTTATGTGGTCATTTATGTGGAATTGAATAAATATATAAAAGGAATGTATATATCTATTTAAATCCTTGTCTCATCCTAAGATACCATAAGATATTATAAATGCTATAAATAGACACTTAAGGAGACATTGTTTAAAATCTGGAATGAAGAAAAACAAATAAGGTGACCCTTTCCATGAAATTGATCAACAATGTGTTTTTAAGATTTCTTCATATTATTATATTTCATAAAAGGAAAATAAATCTTCATTGAATTTATGAAATTTTTTATTTCAATCAATTTTTAATAAAATTTATCATTTTTCAAAAAAAATTAAATAAACATCCTATTTTACATCATTCTCTATTAATATTTTACTTCTTCTAAATCTTATATAGAGAGTTTAGTTCATTATAATGGGGTTATAGAAATAATATATGTCTTATTAATCTTATTTTTTAGTTTCTTACCACTTTTAATGTGAAGGATATTTGTTCAGCGTATCCATGAAACCCAAAGGTGTTTTTTGTTCATGGTTACTATTAGAACCAATAGTTTCCTATGCTTCTTTTTTTAATATTTTAATTGAAATGAATGTATAATTATATAAATCTCAAGGATGCATGAGTGTAGGGTACATAATGGATCAGTTTTTATATATTTTCTAGAATCATTTATCAATGTGTGATATTTTAATTTCCACAATTTATTTTCTTATATACTAGCTTCACATTTTTTATTTTATTCTAAAATTGAATTCCTTTACGTTAAACACTTTTATATTATTTCATTGTTTTATGTTTTTTACATGAACTTGATTTCCCTTTTTCAATTATATAATCGAACAAAATTTTTTATTAAAGGAAATATTTCTATTTTTCTATAAATATACATGTTTTAGAAAATTATTATTATTATAAATATCTCAATTGATTTCACTATTTGATTTTTTATGGAAATATTTTCAAAAACACATGGTACTTCAAAATGAAAATATATTAGTTTCAAATATTATTTTTATAATTAAAATTATGTTTATTGGAATAAAATGTTTTGAACTTTCTTAGATAAATTATTTTATTGTATGTAAAATAGTTATGAAATTTTATATTCTTACTAGAAAAAGGGAAAATAATGAACCACATGGTATTGATTCTTTTGAATTAGATGTTAAATTTATGATTGTATATAATTTTGGATTTACAAAATTAAATTAATCATATATCTAAATAAAAATGGCTCATGAAATTTTGAAACAAATAAATGTTACTCATTAATGAAATAATAAATTTATTGATAATGGAAATGATATGTATTGTTAATATTTTTAATGTTTTAGTTTTTATAATAATGAATCTATCACTGATATTTTCATTTAATATAATGATGTGTGAAATATAATAATGTCTCTTGGTGTTAATTTTATTATAAAAACATTGTTTGAGAAAACAAAATTGGGTTTTACCTTGTAATTGGGAACCTAAGTTGATGATGATCTGAGATGATAATGGAATAAATATCATATTGTTCCAGGATCTATTAAGATATCTCTAGATAATTGAGATCAGAATAAATATACATGATGATAATGATGAAAAATAAATCAAGGAGAAAAACATAATAACCTTATAAAAAATTAATTGAATCTATTATGGTGGTGGTCAATGTACTCGTCTATACAATAAGGTGAAGAAATTATTAAAATGAATTAAATTCTAGAAATGTGCGAAAAAATGATGATGAAGAAAGTGAACACTAAGTGATTTGATTCAAATAAAAATATAAGGACAAAATAAGGTCGAAATTCAACTTGGTAAAAAAATAAGAAAAATTAGAAGAATAATAGTTCAAAAAATTCTTTATGGTTTTCAATTGGAGTGAATGTTATGGTTCTATATCCTCACAAAAATCAATTGATGAATGAACCAAGTGTCTCATGGGAAATGGTGTTGTAAATAAACAAGTAAACTCAAACCTAAATTCATTTTCCTTCACAAATTTATCTTATTTAAATTTTCCTTCTCATCACATAATATACGAAGATATAAAATATTCTCATGGGAATCATCAAAATAAGAGTATCCACAAAAATTAATATACCAGTAGTAAAAAATTAATATAATCATGTTCTTAAAAAAAGACTACATAGCAATTGAAAAAGATTAATTATTGAAAATATTGATTGATTAACTGAATGTGAATAAATCAAATTTGAATATTGATAAACTAAAAAATATATTTATAAATCACCCAAGTTTACGAATATATAAATAAAATATTTGGTTCTTAATAAAACCAAAATTGGGTTATAAATTAGGGTTTTCGAGTAATGTTTTTTTCTTTAGAAAAGAAAAATGTTTTAAAAGTAATTTCTAAAAAATCAAATTATTCCCCCAAAATTCATCATTTAAATACTTAATGTGATTGTAAAAAATATGAATATTGTAGACCAAAATGTATGCATATTTTTCCATTATCTCGCCTCAAATATCATATTCCAAAAAAAGAGTAATAAACTACCAATTAGCTTACATATATAGACACAAAATCTGGAACCCATAGTATATTTTATTAGTTTTATATTATAAACATATTAATAATTAATCCCAAAATGAAATTGTGTTCAAAGGTAGTAGAATTTTTTGACATAGGTTAGGTGAGCCATATGAATTCAATCAACATGAGAAAATCGATTGATGATATGTGAATTTCAATGGAAAATCCAAAGCTAAAATCATATATATATTTAAAGAATGTTTATTTGATTACAATTTTATAAAAAGAAATTATCTATTTATGGTTTAAAATAATATTTTTTATGAATTTTACAAATCATTGATATTGGGTTTAAAATGTATTTCAATAATTATTTCTGTAATGTTTCTAAAAACAATTGTAAAATTTTCATTATCATTTTTCATATTCAAAATGTTTATATTATTTTTGTAATGTCCATTTGTTGACAAAATTAATTTATTAATAGTTCATGATATTGAGTCATCGATTTCATTTGGACACATTGGCATTATAGTATATACAAACTAATTTTTATCTTCTAATATTAACTTGTATATGATATTCCAAAATTCATTTTAATTGATAATTTTATTCTGAACATTACTAATTTCCAAAAAAAATACCTTTTATAAATATAAAAAAAATTATTGATCTCTAAATCCCTTCAGATTGTTTGACTTGATCTCTTTAGACAACCTCACTACAAAATTATCTGATACAATTCAAACTATTTTGTGATTTTTGATTACTAAAAATGTTTCACATGGGATGTTTCATAGAATAAAAAGAAAATTCTTTTATAGTATTCATCATATTCATAATGAAGGTCAAAAATGAAAATGGGACCAAAAATAATTTCATTAAATTTGATCATGGGTAATTGTTTTGTTTTTGATTTATTTTTTTCTCCACAATTTTATAATCATTATTTTTTTCACCAAAAGCACATAAATGAAATTATTTTTTTGAATGAAGGTATTAAACTCTTTAGGATAACTCAATATACCACTTGAACAATTTCAATCACCAATTATACATTTGAGTTGAGTAAATTGACACCACATGTAATATAATAATCATTGTTCTTATATGACCTTTATTAATAAATAACCCTTATAAAAATTCAACAAATAAATGTTTAATGATTTTTTAAAAGTGTTTAGATGTTAAAATTATATTATTAACACCAATGAAAACCAAGGAAATATTGATCCAAATTACGAGGATAAAGTCATTCTTGGGTAATATAATTCAATTATATTCTAGGACGACTTCAATAGTAGTTACAATACCATTTTATAATATATTCATATAATATTCGGTGAAAATATTCGTCAAAAATTATTTCAATTGTATGATATGTGTAACATTTAACCATATAATTTGAAAGATACACCTTCTCCATAAAAATCATATCAAATTTGAATCACCCTTTACTACATTACCTAATGATTAAAATATTAAAAAATAATATTATATTGAAATATGTTATTAGTTATTTCGAATTTGGTATTCATACCAATAGATTCTTAAAAAATATATTTAAGAATAATTCTATTATTTCTTTTATAGAACCCCAAAAACATGATAATGTCATTAATGATGAAAATTAGGGATTTTCTAAGAAATAATAAATAAACCATTTCAAAATAAAAAATGATTGTACTCTTATTGAAATAAATATATATCAACATGTTTTATATAAAAAATGTATTTTTATATAGAAGTTATACATTAATGGTAACGTCAACCATAAACAATGAGTTGTGTATCCTAAGTATATATTCAAGAAGAATTAATTGACTTTGGTGAAACCTTCACATACATTTCTCGGCTAGAATCAATAGAAAATAATATTATAATGTGATACAAATATTATTATAAAAATTATAAAATGGATGTTAATGGTGACTTTATAAATGTATTTATTTCTAGAAATATTTTTTTGAACAACCATGATGTTTAAAAATCTATAATATTGAAAAAAATGTTCAATGAAATGTTTATTTAGTTTCACACAAGACCCTCAGTATTTCTAGGAATGGTTATCCTTTTTTATTTTATTAACATATTTTAGAATACAAAAATACAATTCTTCATTAATTTTAAAAAATTTCTTCAAGTGATCCCATAACAATTTATATCTATGTCGATGGTTTAATATTTGGATCATAACATTAATCCCATAACAATGATTAATAAAATTATATGAGAAATGATTTTAATTGGTGTGTCAAACTAATTTCATGGTATTCAAATCTCTCAAAGTGAGGATGTAACTTTTATTATCCCAAGGAAATATAGTATTAAACTACTAAATCATTTTGGGATGGATCAAGATAAGAAAATCAATAAATTATTATTTATTTCTTGTATAATGATGTAGGATGAAACTAATAAACTCATTTATACAAGGATTCATATAATTATGATTTACAGTATTCCATATGTTACAAGAATTTATATAAAATTTAATGGATTTTATTTTATTTTTTATTTTATTTTAAATTTAAAATATATAACTGTTTATTATTTAATAAATGAACCTAATTTAAAATATATAGTTTTTTAATAATGATTTTGGAAGATATAAAATATATTGTAAAAGTAGAAGTGGTACATTTCACATTATTTGAAATTTTTTAATCTCTACGATTACTGAAAATAATAAACCTCTTGTTGTTACTACAGTTAGAGTATAATTTATAGTTGAAAGAGTTATTACACCAAAATTATATGAATGAAACTATATTTTATAGATCCTGGAAAAAAATTCCTTATATTCTTATTAATGTTTATAACTCATGTTCCATATTAATATTTGAAAATATAATTCATCAAGTATTCATTAAGAACATAGATATTTAATTAGCATTTTTAGAGACCACATTCATAAAGGATACATCATGATATAATAGATTAGAGAATATCCTAATTTATAAAATATATTAACAAATTACCCTTTAATTTTAATAATTTATTTATAATAATTTTTAGGTTACAATGTTATTCTTTTTTATCTTATCTATCATTTTTTTAAATTCCAAATCATCATTTTTCTTGAAAATAATTTCGTCATTAAAAATATATGTTGTTAAAATTTAAAAAAAAATTATTTTTATGGTCCCCATTATTATCTCATATTTACATATTTTCTAACAAAAATAAATTCTTTATAAGTATTGGTGATAATAATAAATGGGTATAATGTTATGACGTTTTTGGATGAAAAAATATTAATGTATTTAAGGCAGAAAGTTTTACTGTTTTGAGGGAGAAGATTCTAATTTTTTTAAAACTCAGAATGATTTACAAGAGAATGAATATGTTTCAAGAGGTAGAAATATGATTTCATATAAATGGTATTTCAAAATATTTTAAACTTTAAAAATAAATTTTCACCATATTATTATATATTTGAATTTTTTTTATTTTTTAATGTGTGTTTTTGATCGTCACTAGTGGGATATTTTTTAACCACTATGTGGTTTTTATAATCACGATCACTACTGGTTTTTCTAAACTATTTCTATAGTAAATGTTGGTTAATGTGATTAAAAATTATCTGAATAAATCAATTGTAACATTCAACAAATTTATCTTGGTAAATCTGTACGAATTGATGAAGTATGTATTACCCATAATATAGACCATGTCATAGTGAACTCATCTAGGTTGTGTTGAAGATGGTTATGGATATAGCTGGTTAATAGCATTTTAAATATTTTTTATCAGAATTAACCTTTTATAAATGGATGGTCGTAATGTACCACAATATTTCCCAATTAGTTTTTCTCTTTAAGATACCTTTCTTACATTAGGAAAGCAAAAAATGGTCACTACAGTGGTCGTAGGTCATTATAGGAGTGTACGCGGAAATGAGATATAAAATAATACCACATTCATGTTTAATAATGTTTGGAGGTCAAAATGAGAAACTTTTTCCAGCCACACAATGTGAAAAACTATTTCAATGTTTATATCAGCATTTTGTAAAAGTAAGTGGACCATTCAAGAGGCATGAAAATCTTACCATAGTGGCCATTACTCAGTATATAAATCCTTGTTAAAAAATGTGAAATTTTTGACTATTTTTTATTTTTATTAATTTTTATGGGGCATATGAAATGTTTATTGTAGCTAAAATAAACTCATTAAGAACAATTTACATAAAATACTTTGACATTTAACAAAATTTCATTTCAAATATCAGTTTGTTTGTGAACATTTCTATTTTAGTAATAAAAATTTATGTTTTAAACCTAAAAAGTAATTGTTAAACTATAATTTCCTTGGTCTTATTCACCTTGATCTATTTTGAATAAATAAATTGTGATGTATTATAGGGAAATATTTTGTGCACTTTTGATGAATATAAAAAATGTACTTGGATCTTTTCGTTGAAACCAACAAAATGAGGCTTGTAAATTCTTCAAAAGATTCACCAACAATATAGAAAATTTAAATTGGAAGAAAAATAATTTCCATTCTAAGTGATCATGTGTTATATTTTTATAATAATAAGTTTGATTAAATTAGTGCTTTAGAAGCCTACAATCATCCGTTTTCTACTTCTAGAACTCCTCATGAATATGGAGTGCTTGAAACAAAAATAAACTCTTCATGAAATCTCAATATCCCTCACAAATCATTTCAAATTCTTATAATACTATATGGGTTATGTGTTTCATAGTAGTTATTATAATATAAATCTTTCTTCACATAATAACTTTCAATGAAATGGTCCCTTATGTGCTTTGGAAGAATAAAATTATAAATTTATTTTTAAATTTGTTTGGATGTAAATATTATTTTATAAAACTGAGGAAACCCTTGTAAAACCTTATCAAAAATTAGACATATGAATCCTTAATTGGTAGTACATGTTATGTAAATAATTTAAAACCATAATTAAAAGAACCAAAACCCTTTGAGTGTCACTTTATTTCAAAATCGATTGGTATGATCCAAAATAGTCATTCTAATATGATGATGAAGAAAACATTGGTCTTATAGATTAAATGATTCACATTTTCCAAAAAATCATAAATAAGGTGAATATAATTCAATTCCACTATGTATAACATTGAAATAATATATATAATATCATATGAAAAAAATTATTGATGATTTGTATAATGGTACTAATAGAATATTTTCCTTTTAAATTAAATTTATCACCATTCATTTAATTGTTTTATAGAAAAAATACATGATGATGTTATTAATAATGAAAATTATGTTTTTTTCAATAAAAGAAGATGTAAAACAATTCCAAAGGTATAATTTTTGTAATATTTCTAAATGTCCTAATTATCATCTAATTAATGTTATAAATATGTTTTTGGAAATTAGTAAGATGAGTAATATATAATCACATGTCACAAATATAGACTCAAATTAAATGAAAATATTTAATAATACATCTTTTATTATGGGGGAAACTTATACCCCAATAATCAGTTAGAATCTATTATAATCTTGTCATAATTCCTAAAATATATTAATGGAAAATATTTTCCAATGGAAGTTAAAATTTCCTATATAAATTGATAAAGTTTTTAAATATTTTTTAAACACATATAAACATTTTAAAACCAAAACTTCTAAAATATTTTTTATATTATCTAAACATTTATAAAACTTTTAGAAATCCTAATGGTCTTTTTATGATAGGTTTAATAGTTAAATTTTTTCAAATAATTTCAAAATGGGGAAAGTTGATTTGATATTATCTCTAAAAATTGTTCAAATGGTCCATTAATCATTCAAATATATATCATTAACATAATTTTTATATTAATTAATAATTCTAATAACAATGATTTTTAATATATTATGGGAAAGTAATTTGAAATGAATTGTATGGCCTTGTTTAAAATCATTGTTGGTTTTCAAATATGTTAACTTAAGGATGGAATGTTTCTATGAAAAAATAAAATACACAATTTCACTTGTAAATATTTTTTTCAGGGATCATGATAAGTAAATTATTACACCTATGAGTATTTTTGAGTCAAAAATTGGATTAAATTGATAAATCAGTTGAAAAATATATTTGTAGAAGTATGATTGGGAGTCAAAATTAAATCACATTAACCTGGCTAGAATTTTTTTAGTGATTTTATATAGAGACATTTTCATGCTAATGCTATAAAATAACATTTAAATGATCATAAAAAGGATTTTTCATAAGGTTATAGAAATCATGGATTATTGATCTTAATGTAACCTGTTTTAATATTTCTATTTTTCTTAAGGATATTTTTTAAATATTTCATATAGATAGTAAATGTAAAAGTTTTAATTATCACCATCTTATACATTCCTTATTATCTTTGAGTAGTCAGAAGAAATATCTTGTTTCAATTTCTATAATTGGAGAAACATATATAATCATAGATATTTTTGTTCTTGAATTATATGGATGAAAATAAAATCTATTTAAATTTTTTCTAAAATTCATTATTTTTCATATTAAATGTTATATACTAATTTATTTAAGAATCCATAGAAATCCAATTTGGAATTGATGCTCTATTAAAATTGATATTTGACATCACTTTTTGATATTGCACTATTAAAAAGAAAAAATCAAACTAGAATAAATTATATTGGATCATTAATTAATAGATATATTTATAAATATACTTCCTTTAGAATATTTTAATTTAATTAATGATTAGATATGAATAAAATTCTAACAATTATTTTTATTATGTCTTCAGTTTACATTTTCCAAATATAGATTCAACTAGAAAATATTTATCATTTTTTAACAAATATTTTTTTGAAAATTTTAAAATTCATTTATTCTGATAACACTTATTATGTCTCTTTTTATCTCTTATCATTAAAATAATTTTAATTATAATTTATTTTCATAATCATAAAATTCAGTTAAAGGATAAATATTTATGAAGGTGAAAAGTTTCATCTAATTGTGTGGGACATTTCAAATGTTAAGTTGGAGAAAAGTTTAAATGATTCAAGAATCAGGATGATCCATATAAAAATTATCTTGTTTCAATAATGAGTCATATAATTTTATAGAAATGGTGTCCTTAAATATTTTATCCTTTCCCTATTATTCTTGACATCCTATTATTTCATAATTTTTAATTTAATCTCAAATGAATATTTTTTATCATCCTAAAAGGGGAGATATTATTGAAATTATATAATATTGTTATGATAACATATAATTAAGGAGTTCATATATTTTATTTTTTTCAAGGTTATAATTTTTAGATATTATTCCAAAATCAACTTGAATGATAAATTGATTCATCTAGAAAGTCTTGTCAAATAGAAGAAGGATTTCATTATTAGTGAGACCACACTACATTGTTTTCATATGGTCCATGTTAAAGAGGATCATAGTTATAGTTGGTAACCAAAAGTGGGTGTTTTTTTGGATGTACCTTGTGAAAAAATGATTCGAAATGCACCACCCATTTCACTGGGAATGGTGCATTGGGCTTCTACATGTGAAAAAAAGTGATGTAAAATTTTATTTTTAATTGTTATGGTTTATCAGACTTCTGTCTCTGAAAAATGGACTACAAAAGGAACCTACTGGAAAAGTTCTCAGTTGGTTGAGGTCAATACACATAAAAGTTTATCACAATTCCAGGTTTCACACTATTTCAAAATTCAATTTTTCATTTTCAAAATGTAAGTGATTGATTTTAGTTATATTAAATACTTTTATTAAAGGCCTTGACTTATCCTATTCATTTCTTGTCCAACCCAAGAGACCCATATATCTTATGTAGGCTATAAATAGAGGCATAAGGATTCTTTGATGAAAATCAACAACATTGGTAAACTTATATGATGTCTCTTCTAGCCAAATCATTCCATGATGTGATTAATAGTTATTTTTCTAGGTTATTATAATTAATTAATGGAAAAATATGCATCAAAAAATTCAATCCAATTTATATTTTTTAACATCTTAAAGGTTCTTCCTCTTCTACATTTCTATCACACACTCTCTCTTAGTAATCAATTTTTTAAAATACTTTGACAGTGTTTATTGAATTGTAAAGGGCTTATAAAATAACATAATTCTTATTCATATTTATATTTACGTCCCCAAAATCATGAAATTAAGGGATCTTGGTTCTTGGTTTCTACTAAAACCATGGTTCTTATTTTAGTTATGGTTTTATGTTTAAAAACTTTATCTACCTTATTTTGGTTATAGGATTCCATTAATATCAGGGGATTAATGTTTTAGTTTCAATCCCTCATTAGGTAAAAATATACAAGTGATTATTTTTTATCTTTTACCAAACTCATTTATCAAAATGACCCATTTTAATCTCTATAATGTATTCTATTTAATGATAGATCTGCTATGATTATATTATTCCTATATCAAATGCTTTCATATTAAATGGATTTTATAGATAATTTTTAAAATTAATTTTAAATTTGATTTTACCACTCAGCACTTTCTATTTTTTCTCTGATCTACATAGACACATTTTAAACATTAACACTATATGTTTCAAAATACCCGAGTGAAGAATAATGAACTATATGGTTTTGATTGAATTTAGAATAAAAATTAAATTTATATTCTTTATATATACTTGTTAGGAAGTGAAGAATATTTTATAATATATTTAATACCATTTTGTTTTAATGATATATACTTTTATTGGGAATGGTGATAACATAATAGGATAATTTACTACTACACCTTAGAAGTGGAAGAGAATGTTTGTACAACATATTTTGTTATAATGGATGTAAAGGGTTTCAAATAAATTGTTAGAAAAAGATGTTTGGAACTACTATATTGGATCTATTTTAAAATTTATTCACTTGGAAGGCATTTCACAATAAAAAATCTTTCATTCAGATAATGGTACTATTTTCTTATTTACAAATTAATGGTATTATTTAATTAAATAAATTTCTATCTACCAAAATTTAAAATATATGTAGGCTATCTCATTTTCTTAATAAAAGTTAGATTGGATTACATAAAATCTTATTAGTGAAAATAACTTATAAAATATTTTTTAAAATTGTGAAAATATAGTTTTTGAACTGACCATGTTATAGTATGTTGGCTTGTATACCGTGAATGGATTGTGAATAAAGAACAATAAATTTATCATATTTCAAGACGAAGTTTTAAACCATATAAACTATGTTAAAAATGATATATATTATTATATGAGTTTGGGATCATATATAATACAATTATTGAAGTATAATACATAGATTATTTTAGAAGCGTAGTGTAATTACATTGAATTTTCCAAGGAGTACATGTATTGTAGGTGTCATTGGAATGAATATTAATGCACTTTGAAAATGTTTTGATAATTATTGATGTAATTTTATGGAAAATATAGTGGTATTTTAAGATTGTTTAAGATTCACATAGAAGCTTCTATGGTTAGTTGTCGAAGAAAAATTGTATATGTTGTGGAATTTATATATAGAAATGGTGTTTAAATTTTATTAATGAAATATATTTATCATGGTGGGTTTTATGGTCAATACAAAATTTAATTTTACTCTCATAATATACTAGATATAATATTTGAGTAGAATGTTTTTAGATGTTTATAATATGTCTGGAGGAGTTTGGATGAAATATATAATGTCTTTGGAGTTGGGTAGATTCAAAGTAGAAAAATGGCTAGGTGTTAACTCCTAAGATCTCCATGGTATTTAGAATGACTTTCAGGATTCATCATAAGAAATTTTTGTTTACAAATTTTTTTTAATAGACATAACTCAACATCTATAAAATTAATTTGTTATTATTAATGTAGTTATTTGAGTATCCACATATGAATTTCATACTCATTGTAAGAAAATGATGACTGTGTAAGACATCATCTCCTACTTTTTAATACATGAAACTTCATATTAATTTGTAATGATACATCTTAAGGAATTAAATGGATGTTCTTAAAAATCTATATTTAATACACTAACATTTTATTCTATAGTTTCTTTCAGATATACCTGTTTTTTTTATATCATAAAACAAAACTAACATATAGAGTAAAGGAGACACGAAATAATATTAATTTAATAAAATTTTTATAATATTGCTATTGGGTAGGATGTTATGAATAAAAAAATCGAGAATATATAAGAAAATTATTTAATTAATAAATAAAATTAATAAAATAATGAAATTTTACATTTACCTAATTTTTGATACTAAGAAATTAATAAGAATACATCTATTTTATTCTCTAAAATTACTTTTATTAAATAATAGTTTTGTTGAAATTTGTATGCATAGGATATATTTAGTTTCTTTCACATTTATAAATTCCATTTTTTAATTATATAAATTATTATATTTTAATTTCAATATTTTTTATCTAATTTTATTATTTGTCTAAAAATATTAATTTTTCTATGAAATGTGAAAAATAAAAATTTTCATTTTATTAAAATGATTTATAAGATGATTCTCCCAAAAAATAGTGTAAATAAATCATTTTTCATCAATATTCTAATTTATTTTGGTATAAGCTCAGTTGTATGGTTATAAATGATTTTTTAGAAAACAAATTTTTAGGGCATTATGTGTTTCCAAATTAATAAATAAAAATAATACCAAATTATTAAAAATTAAAATTAAATGTATAGATTATATATCAATCTATTTTAATAAAAGTTAAAATAATGGAAATTAATAATCATATAGTTAATATAATATCATGTTATGCTTGAGAAATAGATTTTCCAGAAAAAATGTTTTCAACCACAAATTGCATGATTATATTAAATTAATATCTTCCACTTATATAAACATAAAATTAAAAAATTGACTACTTATTTAAAATTATTAGGTCCTAATTTGAAAAATAATCATCTTTTACTTTCTTCATTATGAATAGTAACCATGATAAATATTTTTCACCAAAGTAATGGGTAAATCGGGTAATTATGATTCTGAAAATTTAATATACCATTTACCATCATACACATTCACACATTAAAAATAAATGATAATTCAACTTGTTCATACGTTTGGACAACCACTACTATGAAGCAATGTGATTTATTTTTAATTTTCTCCATTCAAGAATTATTATGAGTATTTAAGGAATAAATATATATGATATATTTATCATGACTAATATTATTTAGATTATAGAACCATTATCACCACATAAGGACCATATCTATCGAAATAATACATACATAAAATGTGAATTAGTGAACACACGAAACAACGATAATAATGAAAGATTGGTTATAAATGGGTGAAAAGATGTTATAATTTGATTTTATACAATTTTAAAGATATGTATATAGTTTGGCTATGTATGTATTAAAAATAATAATTTTTTATATAGTTGGTTAATCACATTGAACTATGTTTAGCAATGATTTAAGTGGTTTTTAACTCAATTTCTATTCATTGGGTTATTATTTCATATCATTTAGCATGTTATTCTATTATTACCTGTGGAATAACCTATTATTTTTTAATGTTTTATTTAAAATTATGTTATTTTATGAAATTTTATAAATATAATCTCTTCATAAATTAAATCCATAATATTTATAATCAACTATTTCTGAAATATTTATTTTTTTCTAATTTCAATTTCGTTGATGGATTTTATAACAATCAACATCAAGCATTAACGAACAGTGAAATACAATTAATATTATTATATCCATAAGATTATTATAACATAGCTATTAAACCTGATGGTATAAATTCTAATAACCAAATTTAATGATTAATTATTTAGATTTTAGATAAATAAAATATATTATAAAATAAGTACAATTTTTTTTGTAAAATCATCATATTAAATGATAATATATTATCCAAACAAACATCTCTACATATTAATTATAGAAAATAATATAAATATGGTTCTTAAAATTTTCGAAAACTTATTTTATGAAATAAACATCATTTTAAGAATGATAACATCAAAAATTTTAGATGGTGCATATATGGTATTTTTTAGAATATACTGATTTTTCAATAATACTTAAAAATATCAATAATTTTGAGACGTTCATTTTTTTAATAAATTAATTAATTTCAAAGTCTCATTATAATTTTATTTTTATTTGTATTTATTATAATTTTTATTTAATTATATTTAACTAAATTTATTATATTTAAGTGATGTTTAAAATATATTTTATTAAGCGTTTATTCAAACGGTTAAAAATGTTTTTCTCTTTTGAAATATATTATTATGTTAAAACTGATTCCCAAAAATAATTAATAAAAATAACACTAATAAATAATGATTTAAATTAAATGAATATATTATACCTCTATCCTTATTGGATTAAATTCATATAATGATTATTTATATTTTTACATTTAATATAAGATTATTTTTTAATCATAGTACATTTCCTGGAAATCGCTTTTTGGATGCATTAGTGGTGGTTATATTAATTAAAATTCAACCACATATGTGAAATAAATTATTAAAAAAGGATTCAATATTTTCATTTATAATAATTTATTATATATTTACTAAGTTCAACATAATTTTTTAACATAATGAATAGTGAAAAAAGTAATAACTAATTAATGTGGTTAATGTGAAAATGGGTCTATCGGGGTCAAACTAAAAATATAATGTTTAAAATGAAATACAACATTCCTAATTAAAATTGTAAGGACATATTTAGAAACTATAATTCCCTAACATATATTATAAAGTCATTTTTAGTAAATTATAATTCAAATTTCATTATCAAGTATGGTTCTTTTGGGAAATTTCCATGTGGTTTCGAAGAAGATCACATTTCCCCCCACTTAAAAAATCCCACCACATACATTCACATAATCACACCACCAAGACAATATATTAAGGAAACAATATGCCCAAATATCTTCCAAGAAGCCTTTGAAACATTCTAGAGGTAATGGTCCTCCCAAAAGACCAACACTATGGTGCTTAATAAAAGATCAAAAGCATGTTCTTATAGGTGAAGGTAATCATCTTCACTAAGAAAATTCATTTTCATTCTTCTTTTTCCACCATTATTTATATATTAAAAATTATAATATTATATCAAAAAACTATAAAATATTATTATATGTCATTATCTTAATGTAACAGCATTTATCCATTTCCACTTCAATCATCAGGGAAATGAATTCTTCGGTCGTGTGTACAACCTACTACAGCCCCAGAAACCGATGTTGCTCATTTTCCACACCACATATCAAAGATATATGTAATTATTTTGTAAAATATTTTTTTAAATTTTATCAAATAACTATATTTATAGATTTATAATATCTCAAATACCTTCATTTGTTCAATTTTGTGGGGATACGATAACGTCGCTTGAGACTGTAAAGGACAACTATATTAAGAAGCAGTGTGATTCATTTTTATTTTTCACATTACATAGAAGGTTATAAGGATATATTTTATGATTATATCTGTTATATATTACATCATTATGTATCTGTAAATGTGATCAATTATTTACCTTTCTTTCCATCCATCTATCAAGAAAATGGAATCAATACTCATGGATACATATATTGTACCGTCTCCTCAAACAATGTAATTTATTTTTTATATAAATTAAATGGAATTATCTAAAAAAATATTTAATTAAAGTGTAATATATTTATTTTATTTAAAATATTTTGGATAATATTTGTCATTGATAAAAATAAATTTACTTTAAATATAAATCCAAAACATATACATGAATACATAGAATTTCCCTCTTAAAATTTTTATTATGAAAAACAATTGTTAATAAAATGTGAGAAAAGAATATAAGTAAATTGAATATGTTATGAGATATATATACCTATATTTCAATAATATACTTATAATAAACCTATATTTATTATACTGGAGGATCAAACCTATAAAAATGAAATCTAGCATGAGGTATTGGTTTTTCGCCTAACTTTTACTTCCTTGATATGTATGACATATTCAACAGTTAGTTCATTTTTTTATATTTAATTCCCCATTGATTTTTTATATCATGAATTAAGATATTTTAATGGTATTTAATGTCTCATTTGATGTTATTTATTTCATGTGGTTTAGGATTTATATATTACCATTGTATCAAGGGTTTTTATTATAATATCTTTGATTATCAGGATTGTTTATGATTATTATTATTAAGATGAAATAATATGACATAACTATAAAAATACTCATAAATTTTAATATCATCTTGTTATTAACTAACATTTAATGTAATATAAAAAATTTTCCATTTTGTATCATTTAAAATAATTGAGAAATGTTTTTAGAAACAAATTTCAGTACTTCCCACTTAAGTTGCAACACATTTATCTTTCATATGCCTATTTTTGAGAAATTAATTATATATAGTTTTCACTAATATTAAATGAATGTTTCTTGTTATTTTTACTCTTGTTTTTTTAATAAATGGTTTAAACACAATCTTCTTTACTTTTTCCAATTAGGGTAATTTTTTAACTTTTACCAATGTGTGAAAGGAATGTTTTCTTTCAACTTATACATCATTAATGAAATTTCCTCCCATCATGAAAATTATTTTTTTATAATATTCCATTATAAAATTCTATATATATTTTTAGGGAAAATTATTTCAACAATATTTTATGAATATTATAGTTGAAAACTTTGATTTTCAAAGAAAGATAATCTTCATCAAAAAATATTCTAATTGATATTACCAAAAAATAATCATAGATAATAGAAATTGATGTTTGGTAATCTTTAATGAAGATAAAATTGAAGGATACAATCCTTATAATTTCTCCAGATGGTTTATGGTTAGTTTTACTATGGACATAGTATTTTGATACCATTCATTTTACTATAGGTGTTTTAAGATTATGTTTACTGATTTGGGAAAGTATTTACATTTTGTATTCATATTTTAAATGTTTATATTTATTTTTTTTCAGCTATTACATATGAAGAATTCATTGGACTAAATAAATTATATTATCAGAATATTTTTTCCTTTGTTTCATTGTTGTGTTTAATGAGAAAAATAGGAATGGGTTTTTGGTATAGGCTTTACCCATTTATGTAAGATGTCTAGAGAAAGTATTTTGATAGTATTTTTATGATGTATGATATTATGAATTCCCCAAAATGAGATTAGTAATTGATTTCCATGGTATAGTTCTATTATATATAATATCCATGAAAAAAATGTATTCGCATCTCATAATGTATATGGAATTATTAGACCATTCATTATTAATGCCATATTATGATCATTCCATTGATGTAATTGCTTTATTTCTATTTATTATCCTTTTCATATTGGTTATTCTTTATTTTTTTCATATATTTCACTATAAGTATACCCTTACTAGGCATTATAAATCACTAATATTTTATGTTTCCTTTCCCCTCTATTCAATGAATTATAATATGATCGATTTTTAGGGATATATTTCTGGGGATATCAGTGTTATCGACGAATATTCTAGTTTTTCATGAAAATTTCAATTTAATTGTGTTATTAAATTATGTATCATGTTTTATTATACTTATATAATATTTGGTTATTCGGGATATTATCGTTTGTACCATGAGCTAATGTAATTCTGTATCTAGAGATTCTAGAAGATTGGTTGTGAGGTCTTTTCACAAACACCATTAATATAATATTTGTATGCAATTTTGCCTCAATTTCCACATTATTGAGAA
Source organism: Viscum album (assembly GCA_963277665.1). Taxonomy (NCBI): domain Eukaryota; kingdom Viridiplantae; phylum Streptophyta; class Magnoliopsida; order Santalales; family Viscaceae; genus Viscum; species Viscum album. The sequence continues at coordinate 648,443,797 of OY728143.1, read as the reverse complement.
ATATTTGGAATTATGTACCAACTAGGTTTTTTGTGGTGAATATAATCCATAATTGTTTTATATCATATGGATATAAATTTATTAATTATTATTAATTCCTTAATTCTTATTTACTCTTTCATGGGGTTTTAGTTTAAAATTTTCTGAAGAGGTTAGAAATTATTTTATGATCTCATTTTTTCAAATTTCTCATATTTGATAAACTGTTTCTATTTTCCTATATGATGGATATTTATTTTGATTCAATTTTTTTCTTCCATATTTATTTATATTTGAAACATTAATCATGAAAAAGTAATTTTTAAATTAAATGTTAGTCTTATTTTTCATTAATTATTTTCTACATCTTTCATCAATATGCGAATTTTTTTTAAAAATAATTACAAAATAATTTTTTAATTAAATTATTTATAAATAACAATTTAGGTTTTTATAAATTTTATATGGTTTTAATATAATCATTAAAGTGTTTTATAAATGTACGTTTTTATGATCTTTTAAAAAAATGAACATGAATGTATATTTGACATATACAATGATAATAGATTTCACCAAAATCATAACTATTTTATGTTGTTTATCTTATTCTATATGATATAAGTGGTTTCATAATGGTAATTGTATATTTGATATTTATTGTTTTGTGTCTTCAATTTTATTCTTTCCTCCAAAACTCATTAGTTTATTACCAAACCTAATTATTGATAACTTTATGCTGGTCATTTTTTTTATTAATTTTGTGGTAATTATTTTCTACTAAAGCATTCTTTATCATATAATAATATTTTATTGGACATTAAATTTATCTTATATATCTATAATCATTATATCAATGATAGGAATATTTCATAAACCATTTCACATTTCAACATATGGTTTTTATTATAATTTCTATTTTATTTATTATAGAAATATTCATATTTTGTATTATTTACTTAATATATATTTTAATTTATAAGAAATTGTTTTTTATAAATTAAAATGATCATTTAATATGTGATAAATTTATTTCAGTTTCCTTAGAGGGTGGGAATTGAAATTATTTAACCCCTAGATGCGTCACCAAGACTCATGAGATAAATCAATTAAAAAATTATTAATAAGGTACTTGATGTATAAAAATTTATCAACTTAACTTGTCATGAAATAAATTCATAAAGTAAAAATATTTTTATTTCTAAGATCATGAAATCGAAAATTATTTATTTCCTATACTAATAAATAAATTATAATTATCAATGATATTATATAATTGATGTTATTTATTGATTCTTTTTTTCTCATTTTATTGATTAAATTGAATCTATATTTAGATATTTTCTGTGAATCCTACTAGGAATGAAATTCTCCCAAGGCATTATATAGGATTTTTAGGATAGAAATTCATCTATTCCACCCATAGAGCCCAATATGGATTCTAATTTACATAGTATTTCTTGAGTGGATCACTAAAAAATAAATTAATCTAGGGTCTCTAATAAAAACACAACTCGAGAACCCAAATTCTTACATATACTGTCTATGGTAATTCCAAGAGTCACCAATCATGACCTCAATGTCACTTAAAGGATTTATTTTTCTAGATCTCAAAGATAAAAAATGAACCACTTTTTTGACAACAGTCCATCATATTCCACCTTGTTATGTTCATCCCATTCCCTACCTAAATCATATCTAAGACAATTGAAATAAAAAACAGTTCGTAGAAACTTTTTTACGCTAATAAAAAATTTGAAATTATTTTTCCACCCAAGAATCATCAATGGCCTCCCAACATTAATGATTTTGGTTATACGCAAAAACATAGAACCTATATCATGTATGGTATTAATATTGGTAATTATAAATCATGAAGGATATCTCATAATATCCCCCATTACTGAGAATATCTTTACCAAAAATTCAAAAATGTATTCCCATGAAATTGAGGGTACTATATTTTAGAGTACTGAGGGAAACTTATCTCTATTAACCATCACAGATCAAATTACCTTTTTATTCTAAACATTCAATAGGTACAAATAGAACCTAATAGACTCTCCAAACAATGTTACTAGTTCAATCAATAATCCATGGAAATTAATTTGCTACAAATTATCTGTATACCCCACAAAGTCCTAACATAAACCTTATTATAGGAAAATATAAAAGATCCATTATTGTATATGTATCACAAAAAGAATTTATATGTCCCTTTCCCCTTTAACCTCATATTCCATGACTCTAACCACCAAGGATGTTTATATTCATTTCAATTTGCATGGTTATATAAATGGGTCATAAATACACTACCATAAAATAATCATCACAAGTCCAAGATGCATAAAATTAAAATTAAATACATTGGTTATATTTACATGTCCTTAAAGGATACCACAACCATTCAGGATACATTCCCTAAAAAGGTGTGGCATTCCATCTTACTTGGATCAAAACTATTGGGGTTGAGATACATTTCATAGGTAAAAATAAGTATATATTCGCAAGGGTGCAATGTAAACACTTCCACCACTACCTCCTCCCTCGATGGTGAAAAATCAAGGTGTCTAGTAATATTTACATAATTTGTAGAATAATAAACCAATCTAGGTGGTAGAGAACCTCACATATATACAAATGGAGGACCCTATAATACATTCATCATTTTTACATTAATTTATGGGGTCAGTTGATCACATTAATGAAAATGTATATCATTATTTTTTGGGGGAGTACATTAAAAATATGCATTAAATATAGAAGAGACCCTCATACTAAGAAATATGAAAATTTATGGGATAATCTAAACTAAAATATTCTCAAAATGGATATTCAATTTGACACATTATCAGTTCATCAAATCAAGCACACAACAATGTAATGTTTAAATAAAAACAAATGAAATACAGAAAAAAATACCAAAGGGAACAAAAATTGAATACTAGATATTAAATCTAGTTGTTTTGAAAGAGATATATTAACTATTAACTATTAATTTTGATGATTCACTAATGGGTTTTAAGTCTCTGATTTCTTATTCATCCTGAAGTCGGTGAGTTTCAATACTCCAGAGCTATGTGGTCACAAAATAATTGAGCGACCCCCCCAGAAAAATACATATAAATACTAATCTCATTATTTTTTTATATATGGTTCCTTGGGAATGTTATTTTAGAGTTCCAAATTATAGAAACAAAGTCTTCTTTGATACACCCAATCCCTAAGAGAATTCCAATATTAAATAATGAAATAATTTATATGAATGACCCCTTATAGGTCCGTCAACATACTAAATTATTTTTCGGTTGTTTTCTTAAAATAAATTCCACATGTAGTATCATTTTTGATAAATTATAAACATTCACACAAGCCATTTTTTCATGAAATAAATGAATTGTGTCAAATCAGAACCATGGTTTCCCAATTACAGAACCACTTTATCATAACTCACTTTCATGAAAGATATGTATCAATTATTCCAACAAAGAACCCATATAACTTCTTTCATAGAATAATATATTACTATTAAACATATCATTTAATCTAATACATTTATATTTTTCACTAAGAGAGGGATAGGATATATCCATTTCTATTTCAAAAAAAAACAATGGATAAGAATAAAAATATATGTGTAGTTCAATTTTATTTTATCTAATCACATGAAGGACTCTAAGAATACATATAGATATAATAAAAAATCATTCCTTTCATTCACCAGAGTCACTATCATGATTAAGAAACTATGAATCATGATGCGTACACCGTACTATATTAAATGATGTCATCTGCTTCATCACACATATATCCACACCACATGATGTTTACCATTATTCACCGGTCTTGTCAAATAACCATAAAAAATATATCTCAAGCTAAGAAGGATTTGATAATTATTAATAGAAAAATATATAGGATGAAAATGTGAGGTTTATACTCAATATTAGGACCATTACATCTCCCCCTTGGGATGTATTTTCCCAATTTTCTGATCATCTATTTTAAAAATGAAAAATCTATCACAAAAAATCCCAAGAAATCCATATGTATTGTAACTTTAGTTAGATACCCAATATAATTTTACTTCTAATGTCCCATACATATGGTTCACACATGGATGGATCAATATTAAATGATAACCTTTGACCATACCATACATGATTAGTGAGTGTTAAAATGACCCCCTTAGATATAAATGCATATCCCTCCATTACACATTGTGTGTATAAAGATATCTCTTTTCAATTATCAATACAATATGTTCTATGTGACATGAATTGGGAAACCACATCATAGTGCAACCAAAACCTAACGATATGTGATATGCTTCATGAACCATATGGGGAAAGTATAAAATTCATTATTTGATAATAATAATAAAAATTTGTGGTGAGAAAATTATCTCTTCTACCTTACCATATGAGAAGATCTTTTGATTCAATCCATATGTGATGAACACAAAATTCTTTATTTGATGTGCCTAAGATTCCAAACAAGATGAGTAAAGCTAGCATCCTGTGACTTCTTCTATATGATTCATTTTATTAACCAAGTTTTCTATTTGTGATAAGAAAAATATTCCGTTGGTTTTATGGCCTGGTGTACTTATGTGGTGATTAAAAGTTTCCCCCATAATTTTACAATATTAATATATTTACATATTCCCAGCATCACCTAAACATTCATCAGCTAAAAATTCTATCATGTCACTCTACTAGGGGCATTAAAAATAATTATCCAATATCAATATAAATATAACACTAGGAGGTACATTCATGATCATTTGTTAAATATATTATGAAAAAATCAAATAGGGAATGATCAATAAAGAAGTATCCATGTATGAAAAGTTTGACATTCCATCATCTCATTCTGATCAAATATATAGAACCGTCAACCTCTGTAGTGGTAGGTTACTCACCTTTGGAAAGTAATAATATAGGATGTGGATCATTAATATCCCACGATGAATATTCTACATGAAATGGAATATCGAGGATAATAATTAGAAACATATATTTTAAATTTACGTATATATATATATATATATATATATTAATTTTGAATATTTTAATATTTTTTTTAATATAATCACATGGGTGTTTGTGTATTTTTTTTAAATAAATAAATAAATAAATATTTGAATTTGTTCATGTATATATATGTTTGTGCCTTTGAATATATATATACACACATATATATATATATATTGGTGAATTAATGTGATCATGTATTATTTTATTCATGATAGAATGTTTTCCTATATATGTATGTACGCTTGTGTGTCTTTGTATATATATATATATATTATAATGACATATGTATGTATTTTTATTTATAGATATATACATATATTTATGATTAAATATTAGTATTCATTTTTTTTGTATACGTATATGTTTATATATATAAATATATTATATGTATCCAAATGTGTGGTCATGTGTGTGCATATTTATTTTAGTGCTAAAATGTTTTCAATGATTATGTATAGATGTAGTTTTGGATAATTGTAATGGGGTTTTAAACATGTCATCCAGGCCATTAATGTGTACCATGCACCCTGCCTACCTCGTTCAATGCTTCACACTATGATTTCCAGCACAATATCTCACACCCAACATTCTTCTCACCTAGTGTAATTCCCTCGTTACTTATTAGGATTACTCAAGCAATTATGGATACATACAACACTATATTGGGAGACCTTCCTCTTTTTTCCAAAAAATCCTCCCATACCTAGAATATGAGTATATTTAGATCCATGGTTTTATAAGGAGGAACTAAAAATTACCTTTACATTCCCAATCATGTATTTCACCATTAAGTACCACTATAAGTGAATAAAAAAATAATTTATACGAATTATTAGAATTTGTGTTAACTGACGGATTTTAGTTCAAAAAATATCATGAAATATAACATTTCTATTTCCCCTCTAAGGATATGATAAAGGGGACTAATAGGGTTCATGTTAAAAAATTCCTTCAAGAGTATCCTAATAGGTATGTTTTACTTTTTTTATTTTAGGAGTTGTGCTCTAGGGATACAAATCACTCAGGACATATATAGGGAACCACGAGGGAGCAAGTTATCGAACTCTAACGGAATGGTCTAACTAGGTGGATAACATTCCTAAGACACCCATATATACCTAATAGGAAACCAATTTTGCCATGAATATCTTTATTAGATTACTATGGATCCAATTCACTAATTTTATCTTAGAAATAAACATTAGAGCATCAAATTCATTATATTTAATTCGTATGGTCATTCTATTAGTCACCTCTCAGGACCAAGAGACTTCACAGACACCCTTTTACCCACATCGGATCTTAAAAATGTATGCACCACTCATATATCAAGAACGTCATCCTAATATACATATTTGGGTTATGGACAATAGAAAACACCATTTGATCATGAATTCATTTAATAATCAGAATCAAACATCATGAATGAGATCTTTTATGGTTTTCCATAATGAAAAATAAGATTTTTTTGGATGAAATCAATATTGTATTCCAATAATAATGATCACTCTTAGTTATAGATAACTGGGGGAAGATCCTATGTATCAACCCTATGAAATCACATGAATTCACTTTTATAAACTCAAACCATGTCAAACAAGAACACAAAAAAATATTTAATCAATATCATATGTATAATCAATTATTAATGCGAATTAAATTTATATGAGTTTTTTATATAAAACCCTACCTTCACTTGGCCTATTTGTTGGGAGAATCAAAAAAGCTTTTATCATGTGTAAGTCACTCACCAAATATTCCTGGGACTATTTTTTGATCAATGTCATCCCACATTTCATTAAAAATTCATAATAATGACTTATTAATATAAAACTAAAAAATATGACTTTATAGTCTTATACACATGATGATAAAAGAAACATCATAGGTCCTGGATTCATAAACATAAAAACCAACACTTTTTATAGTTTTAGGGCCTTAATAGAAACCACAATAGCTCTCATTACATTACATTAAATGGAATGACATGAATTCATAAATGGAAACAAAAAATATGTTATATGATTAACTATATAGAATTACATTGTTATCCTTTCACATTCATTAAATACATACCCTTCTACTCTAAAATCTCCCTATATGGTGATTAATTTAAGGGTTACTAACTATATGGATTTAAATTAGGGCATAAAAAATAATTGAATAAAATGATTACTTTATATATATACAAGTTGATAATTATCAGATATATACATATGTTCACATTGATTTGTGGTGTTTCATGATCGGTATTAGGAAAAAGGTAATCAATTTTCTAACGGGAATGAATTTTAAATCTTTTTTTTAATCTTTAAGGTAGTACTAGAATATTATATAATATAATTAAAGTGATAACAAAATCCCATATTCTTGATCGTGACACAAAATTTGAAATGCATTTAGATCATTATATTGATATCCCACATTTGTAAAGGGGATGTGTAACTAAAAAAATGTGAATTTGAACACCCTAGAGAAAAAATGGAAAACCATGTATTAAATCCATTAATTGTGGGAGAGATATACTAAAAATGTACTATACATATGATGTTTTACTGAAAAGATATTTTTATAATTCTATGTCATGTTTTAAAATCAATTATATATATAATAATCTATCAATTCATCATAAAGTATCAAATTACCAATTTGGGAAAGGGGAAAAGAAATATAAAACTAGGAGCCTATTCACTTCCAACAAATGGACTCTTGGATACAATCCTCAACCATAATGAATCATATAGGTCTTGAAACCAGAAGATTTTTTTCCCGTGAATCTCCTTAAGTGAATGATGTTGTATGGAATCATTTCAGAATAAAACCTCAATGGTTTTATTGAAAACATAGAGGTGCCTCAGAAATCCTTTTGCATAAGAAGACACAGATTCAATCCCATTAATGAAAGCCCAAAAGAACTTTTGTATACCTCATTTCCATATTAAATTATTTTGGGTCTCTCACAATAGATTGATTTTACAAAAAAAATTCCATACCATAATAAGGTGTAAGACTACCCAAACTATGTTCTATTATCCAAATAGATGATCCAAATATGGGTTCCCATCTACCATGGCTTCTGATATCACCACTAACCCTTGAAATGTTTAGAATCCACAAAGAAAACTATTACAATTTTTTCTCCCTTAGCTTTCTGAACCAATTATTTGCTAATGTGGGATCCTCACGGGTCAAATCCTATCAAATCCCATGAGTAGGATACTACTCCCAAGTCCCCTAGTATTCATATATTCCATCAAAATGTGTATCTCAATGATAAATTTAAATAACTATTGGAAATATACCACATATTATCTTAAGGATGATACTTATGGCTATCATAGTATATACCTCTCCACTGAGGAATAATAACATAATATTTATATTTCCTCCATTTAGAACTAATTGTGGAGTTTTTCATATGAAAATAGAAATACTAATCATGGAGGTCCTTCCCATTGTATACAAAATAAAATCACCAGCCATAGATTTATTCTTATGGCTAAAAAGATATTTTAAGCATTATATATTCACAATAAAGTGGTTGTTTTAAAAGTATAATCCTTTAGAATATTAGTAAATTACTTGAATGAACCCAATAGGATGAACTATCAACCAATAATCAAGGGGGTATATCTCATGTTGATAGTTATGGATTTCCACCCAACACATTAATTCATAGTATGCAGTGAGATCCTCTCATTAAAATGATGTACAATTTAGTGATGACATATGTAGTCCCCTTAGTTTTTATGTTGAAAATAAAAATAATGTATCTAATGAACCACATGGTTATAAATAACTAGAAACCATAATGTTCCTCACTACTGTGATCAATCTAATAACGTTTGAGTTTTTCCCCAGTGTATATGTTGCATTGGTCCTCCCAATTTAATTATATATGACCAAAATATAGGTCCTACAAATAATAGAAAACCTAAAATCAATATACATGGAGGTCCTCTTCGTGTTACCCATTTTAACAGTCCTCATATAGTACAACCATCTCTTCTAAATAATGTTCATACTCATCATTCAGTGATGAAAAATTTTCACATAGGTTATGAGGCTTTAAAAGAGACATAGTTAAATTCCCCAAAAATGATTTAATCTTTTAGTAGTGCTTTATAACCACAAATAAGAAAACTAATTCATTTGGAAATATTTTTAACTCTAAGGGATATGAAAACCCTTATGGTAATTGTGGATATTTAGAGTAATCCCACACCTCTTGAAGAAATGGAATCAAAATAAAAATTTTATTTTAAGATGGTCAAGAAAACACTAAGTAATGATAAGTAAAATGTTATATTTGTACACTAAATAACCATAGTGTAATGGTGTTTTATAGAAAATAATATTCTATCTATGATCTCAATAAGATATTATTTTGTACTCTCTATCATGTATATTCTTGTATAGGATTATCAAATTTTGGGATTTCATACATGGAAAAACAAAATTTTGACAAAATTATATTATATTTGGGTTTTCAATATATAGTGATCATAGTGTGTAGTGTAAAAACATTACATGAATGTATAAATATTAAAAAAAATTGAATAAACTGATGTTTGGGAGGAGGAGTTACATTAGAGCATTTGTTTTGGATGTTCTAGAAGAATATGCTAGAAATTTTGGTTCTATGTGGGTTGTAGAAATTGGTTTAATCATATTATGTTGTTTTTTAATTTTAGGGAAATAATAAATGTATAAATTTTCAATATGTGTTTCTCTAACACATTTAAAATTATGTCTCTAGCACATCATCGTGTGCATCGATATCCTACTCATGTGTCAAGTGATTCAAGTTATCTATTAATACCGTATTAGGGAGAAAACCATTTGATTAACTAAACTTATATTTATCAAAATATTAATTAATTATTTTATAGTTTACACCATGAAAGGATAAATGTACATGAATATCTTCTTTTTAATATTCATTACAAATGTACATATAGTTTCTTGGACTACATTTAATTTAGGGTTATTTTTTACTATGATGTAGATGAATGACATCCCTACGAATCATTTCAGTGGTATCAGAGAAATTTTTATCCAAATTTGGGGTAATCCTTAAAAAAAATTCTATAAAATGATTTTTTCAATGTTCAATGAAATTTCTCAAGTAATCTGGTAATTACGATTCCTTATATTGATTCTCCCCAATGAAAATTTTATAAAAAATATATTTCTTCTTATAAATTTTATATGAAAATTAAAATTATAAAATGAAATAGATTTTTATGTGTTATGAGTGAAACGTAAAAAATTGACCATCTAAACTAACTACAAGAAGGTATTTTTAATATATTATTTTTGAGTTGTCATAACCACCATGGAGAGAGACCATTCTATAGTGAATGTTATTTAAGCCATATATGGACATTTATTGTTCTTCCAAAAAGAATCTTCTAACTCAAAATGTCTTAAAAAGGTTTTACTTGAAATTAGATTCACCAATATTTGGAAAAAAAAATATTTTTAATGAATTTAATTAAAATATGTTTCTATTAAAATTCATAGAAACCATTGTTGGTCTAGAACTAGAGAGACCTGTCATGACTTGTCCCCAGGTCCCATGCTGTGACTACCCCAGGCCCGCCATCCATAGGCCAGGGGATGGAGACTTGCACTGGAAGGGCGTATCCCTAAAATGGGATGGCATCACTTTTAACCTATACAGACACACAATCCAAGAACCCAAGAAGATGTAACCACGAGGAAAACTGTTGTAGTAAATGTGTGCTAAAAGTAAATGGTTCGGAATACAAGATCAGCTGTAAAGTAAAATTACAACTGATAAGTACAAATAGAATTGAAAAAAGAAAAATGTATCATAGATTTTCCACTAAGGATCCTATTTATAGGGTATGTAAAACTCACAATTAGTAGTCCCTGTGTCATGTCATGCCAAATGGTCAACCTCTATGAACCATCCCAACCTGTCTCCCTCAGCCTCTATCAATGTTATCTATTGTCTACACAAGACACAACAAGTGCAAGAGAAGCCCATGTAGGGGTGATTATAATCATACTTAGTAGGGACCCCAAGACATTTATAGGTCTCACAGAGTTACACAATGAAAACAGCACAAAGAAAGACCTCAAATCAAAGCACGAAGCAATAAACATCAACTCTTCATAGGTATATACCCTTACATATACCTAAGTTATCAAGATATACTCATATCATACATGAGCGAATGGTGAAACAAAGATAACACCACAAAGGTAGAAGTACCACACAGGTGACACCATGATTATAGAAGTAACACACATGTAACACCACTAAGACAAACCCATTAAGGTATAAGTACCACACAGGTAACACCACGAAGATAGAATTAACACATAGGTAACACCATGAAGATAAAATTACCACATAGGAAAAACGACGACGGGAAAAGACTTAGCTCACAATCATGTATAACTTATGTAAATAAGTACTGAGGATTAGTCCTAAGATAGATCATCTTATTCTGTTAAGAGGCACTACTGCTGACCCACACTTGATCGATAGGTACTAACCCCAGTTGACCCACATAGGATTTTTCCCACATAGTATTGGTATACACTGACCTAGATAGGATCACTGAGTGTTTAACACATAGGATCTGATAGAAGCTGACCCACACATGATCAATAGATGTATACCCACATAGGATCAATGATCTTTCTTAGCGTTCCAACCTACTACAGGATTCCTCGCACCTGATGTGCTCGAGTTACATAGAATCCGCCCCTCAAGAGATCAGTCATTCCTCTACCACAACTAAAATACACAATTGAGTAACCCAAATAGCCCCCATGTCGTATGGGTTCAAACACGATAGACGATGCATCAATTGGATGCCCGATCTGTGAGTTATTAGCACTTTAGTTCTGAGGGTCCTATTGGATTCAGGTTTGATCCTACCCAGCCATACTCCAAATGTCACTAAAACCCAAGTGGAGTATACCAAAAATACTATCTCGATCAAAACATCCAAATTCCATAGACTATTCATCAAACAAACACATATTTCTTAAGATATGGCCCCTTAAGTGTTTTTGGATCCGTTTAGGATCGAGTTTGGTCGATCCCGGTTCAGGTCACCACGACCCAATTCGGGTCTAACCTGGATAGGATAGGCCATCGCTGGCTCGGTCTATAAGGACGCGGGGAGCTCGGCCCACTGGTCAGTGATCTGTCCTGGCCTGCAAGGCCGAGACCCGCAGGGCTCACGCGGCCCGACCAACAGTGGAGCACGGCGCGACCCAAGGTGGAGCATGGCCCAAATCTATGTGGAGTGCAGCCCAACTCGTGGGGGAGCTTAGTCCCACTCGTGGTAGAGCGCGGCTCGGCTCTCGGTGCAGCTTGGCCCGGCTCATGGTGGAGCGTAGCTCGTAGGTTGTGTGGCCCGACAGGATCAGGGCCCACATTAGCTGACACGGGGGGTGAGAACCCCAGTCTTCCCCAACAACCACGAGGTCCATTCAGTCTTCTCCACAACGGCGGTGCAACATGGTGTGTGGGACCCACAAGAGCTGGTCATGCCTCCCATAGCGGTCAGTCGGTGCCGGTTTCCATCTCCAGTATCATGTGACTGCGCGCTGCTCCACCACCCACGGTTTGCCGGTGTGCCAGCTGCCTCCCTCAGCTTTCCATAGCTAACAAGCCATGTCTCAGATCCTCCAGCGGTGATATGGTCACGCCGCCCTCTAATTCCATCGACATCTCATTTGTAGAACACCTCCTCCAACCGTTGTGGCTTAGGTCATGCCTCCTTGCTTATCGACAGCCCACAATGGTGTGCCGCACGTCCAACATGGCTGGCTGATTCCAACATTCACAATCAATTTTCACCCCCAGGGCTCATCCAACCCGAAGACAAAGCTAGTGAAGAACTCACCAATGTTAAACGAAAAAGGGTAGAGGGAATAGACCTTGTTTGTTTGGCCCATTCCCTTTGCATTAGGTTGATAAAAAGAGGGTAGGAAGGATTCAAATTAACTCTTTAAAAAAAAGTCATGATTATACCCTACCTCAAGAAAGATGGTGAAACACCCGTGATTGAGGTAGTGGGTCATTATTCGCCATCCGCCACAACTAGCCTCCAATGACATCACTCGATCATCGATCTTCAGTTCAGGGTTTTAGTGTCACTATTCACTGCTCGCCAGCACCAGCTCCGTCCTCCAAGGGTTTGACATCTCGACACTTTAACAGCTCTTTGTTCCCTAGTGAAGAAGTGCCAAAACCTCTACCCAATATCCATATAAATAGCATAGGGGGAGTGTGTGAAATTTTTGTGGAATTAATGGGGTCTCATTAATTAGGAACCTTCTTAATTCCCAAATGATGTTGTTACTTATGATTTAAAAGGTGAAGCCATTTATTGGCTTGACACATCACTGGTCCCATGATGCTGCTTGTCTGTTGGATGAAAAAGAAAGGAAACAAAGTAACAATGTTATTTTGTTTATTCTTTTAAGAAGTCCATAAAAATAACTTTTTCTCCAGACTTACTATGGTCTCTATGAAGCTTCCCTAATGTGAATCCCGACACTGGGGATTCAACGGTGCCCTTAGGTTTTTAATCCGAGAACCGGTACAAAGGTTATAAAAATTCGCCCGCACGTTTAATGAACATCCCTAAAAAAGTTCATAAATTCATTATGGGTAAAATGGGCCTCGAAATCATGCACCTTAAATTATCGAATACTCGTTATAATTTCATAAAATTTAAAAAAATTACACTCAATATATGGGTCTTTAAATTCTTCCCACAATTGGGATTCTCATCCCCGAAATCCACAACATAGACAAAGAAAACAAATGGGGTTACTGAAGATGAATATGAGCCTTCCGCTTCCATATTCTCTATTTAAGGTTCTCGTGCTATCACTAAATTCACACCCGAGGTATTGACCATCCACGAAGGACCTACTCTTGTCAATCCTCAATATCTATTGGATCCTTAGTAAATGTCGCCCCATCATCAATGTCTAGCTTGCCGTGGTCAATGACGTGAGATGGGTCTTTCATGTATCTCCTCAACTCGGATACGTGGATGACGTCATGCACCCTCTCCAACTATAGTGGTAGTACCAAGTGGTATGCCACCATGACAATCCTTCGAAGTGTCATAAATATTCTAATAAACCTTAATGAGAATTTTTTCACCTCTCCCAAGTCTCTGTAAAACTCATCGACGTGACACCTGAAAGAAGACATGGTCTCCCACCTTGAACTCCAAAGGTCTCTGCCACCTATCGGCAAAAGACATTTGTCTACTCTGTGCAGTCTTCATCTTCTCCTAGATGATCTGAAACTTCTCAGTTGTATCATGTACCATCTATGGACCCCAAAGCGCTAACTCCCCTTTGTCTGTCTAGTATAGGGGTGATTTTCATGGTCGACCGTACAAGGACTAAAATGGTGTCATACCAATAATGGAGTGATAACTATTGTTGATTTAAAACTCCACCAAGGGAAATTGATCCTCCCAAATACGTCCAAAATCTTGGATGCATGCACGAAGCATGTCCTCCAACATCTGAATGGTCCCCTCCATCTGACCATCCATCTAAGTATTAAAGGTAGTGTTCAATCATAACTGAGTACAGAACACCTCCTGCAATCCCTTCCACAACCAAGAAGTAAAATGTGTGTCACGGTCAGAGACGATCATCGATGGCACCCCATTAAGTCGCAAAATCTCCTATATGTAGAGGCATCCCAAGCCCTCTACTAATCCCTACTCTCAGATAGGTAGGAAGTGGGACGACTTGGTAGATAAAATCATTTCCATGGGATGTACATGGAATCCCTGTCATAATGTACAGGAATATTCTATCCCACTTCCACTCTGGCACCTCTAGTGGGTGTGCTAAGCTTGTTAGAACCTGATGGCCGACCTTCACTTGCTGAAAAGTGAGGCATCAAGAAACAAACATTCCCACTTGTTTCACCATCCATGGCCACCAGTGCTGACATCGAAGGTCCTAGTACATCTTCGCCACACCAGGATATACTGCTAGAGGGGACATATGGAAATACCTCAACACCTCCTGATGTAGCGCCACTAGTACCATAGTACATCATCTAAAGAGGATGACGTTCTCCCCACCTTCTAAAAATCGATTAGGTGCATGTCCTGAGGATATCGAAGCACGTTGAGACTTGCAGTCAATGTCCCCAAGCTGCACCTACCTGACTCACTGAAGGAGTGAGGGAGTGACAATCATAGACTAGAGGTAAGTTATTTCATCTCTATCCATGAAGGATATCTACAACATGGCTAGATACTCTATCACCTCACTCAGCATCTATAGACTAGACATCCTGCTGAGTGCATCTTCTACCACATTCCCTTTCCCAAGAGTATAGACTATCTCAAATTCATAGTCTGGGAGGAACTCTAACCATCACTGATATCTCACGTTCAGGTCCTTCTACGAGAAGATATACCTAAGACTCTTGTGATTAGAGTAGATTGTAAAATGTTCTCCTATAAAGTAATGTCACCACATCTTCAGGGAGAAGTCCACTCCTACTGACTACTGGTCATGGGTAGTGTAGTTATGCTCATGTTTCCTCATATATCGTGAGCTATATATGATCACTGATCACTCCTACATCAGGAAACACCAATTTTCGGTCCCGGATGCATCATAGTAGACCACATTCTCAATTCCCTCTTTTGGTAACCACAAGATGGGGGAACTCATTTGTCTCTGCCTAATCTCTTGAAAACTCAGCTAGAATATCTCTTTCCATTTGAAGTTTTTTCTTTTTCGTCAATGGTGTAATGGGTACCTCAAATCTAGACAAGTGAGGCATGAATCTTTAGTAGTATCCCACCAACCCCAGGAAACACTGCACCTCGGTCAGACTATTGGGTGGCTCCCAAGAATGTACAACCTCTATCTTGTCTTGATCCACTACAACTCCATTATTCAAGATAACATGTCCCAGAAAGTGGACCTCTCATATCCAGAATAAGAACAAATAGTTATTACCATAAAAATGTGATCTCAAATTGTATTCATAACTATCTACATATGACAGGAATGATCTTTATCATACATTGAGTTTATTAATATGTCATCAATGAAGACCACCACAATGCGATCAAGGTATGGCTCAAAGATCCTGTTCATGAGTCCCATGAACAATTCTGGGGGATTGGTCATGCCTAATGGCATAACCAATAACTCATAGTGGCCATAAAGACATCATAAGGACATCTTCAGCACATCCTCATCTCATACTCCGAGCTGATGATAGCCTGATCTTAGGTATATCTTCAAAAACCAATGAGCTCCCTTCAGCTGATCAAAACGATCATCAATCCCTGGAAGGGGATACTTGTTCTTCATGGTCACCTATTTCATGCTCTAGTAGTCCACACAGACTCTAATCCTCCCATATTCCTTCTTGGAGAACAAAATAGGTGTTTCCCATTGAGAAACACTGGGCCTTTTGAGCCCCTTCCTCTACAAGTCCTATAACTATACCCGTAACTCATGAAGCTCCACAGGAGCCATCCGATATGCTAGAGTAGATATAAGTGTCGTCCTAGGGTACTGGTCGATGTAAATTTCTACCTCTCTACATGGAGGTAGTCCCGAAGCATCATTAGTAAAGACATCAGCATACTGGTCTACCACTACCGGATTTCTCAAACTCTCAACATCTATTGATCTGAGAGTAAGGCTATCAAAATAATTTGTTATCGGTTGCACCCACCTCTGGGTAAGTACATCATGTGCTCCAAAGGTTCCCTTCATGCTAGTGAAGGAACACTTGGTTCCATCCTCCTGAACACACCAAAAATTGCACCTAATATAGTCAATCTGAGCATGGATTGTGGATATCCATTCCATACCCATGATGATGTCATAATGCCTCAATTCTGTTACTATAAGATCCTAGCTGAATCACTCTCCTCCTAGAGTAAACTCACACTGCCACACTAGTGTGTAATCCTAAAATCCCCCCCCCCCCGTAGAAGTCTCTAGCTGTAAGGATCAAGCCAATGACTCTACTAGAATCTATAAGCTATGAATGAGGTTTCTGACAACAAAAGAGTGACTGGAACATGTTTTTATAAGTACTCTAGCTAAGGTGGAGTAGACATTGATCATACCTCTAATCATATACAGAGTGTTATGGTCCTAGGCCTTAGCTTCTTGGAGTTGAGCTCGTCCCTGCCTACCCTTTCCCAATAGTTGGGGTGGAAAAACTGGAGGTGGTGGTGGTAGATCCTCGAATCGTTGCCCACCACTTACTGCATGGCCATCTCCTCTGCCATGTCCACCTGCTACCTATGAATCTCCCCGATCAAATATCGCCATCTGCCTCTATGGTCCCTCGACTATATACTGGTCGTCCGTACGACAGTTCGGGCAGTCACGAACCATGTGACCCTACCCACTGCATGAGTATCACTTCCTACATCTCAAATATCCTCCTCTATCCAGTGATTCCCACACCACCTAACCTGTATCCTATGGTTATACACCAGAAGTCCTAGACCGCTTGGGCCCCTGCTTCATCCGTCTACTTCTTGTTGTATATGACTCTTCTACCTGATGTCTGGTGGTGGCTCTCGCCATCAGAACCTTCACAGATATGAATCTTTCCACAAAAAGTGCTCCCTCTAGCACCATAGTTTGCATTGAAATGCTATGCGATATCATCGATTCTCTTAACTCCCATCGGAGACCCTTATCAATGGTTTGGGCCCTGAAGAAAGGGTCTTGTACCTTGTCGGTGGAGTAGCGGAAGAGGTCTGTGAACCTCACTGAGTACTGGGCCACAATCATGTTGCCCTGATGTAAGTGCAACATCTCTTGCATACGCACAGATTGCAACGTCTTTGGGACAAACTCTGCCCTGAAAAGGCTCTCTAAGTCTACCCTGATGATGGTCACCACGTTGTGTATATGTAGCACTAAGCT
The DNA here is from genome assembly GCA_963277665.1 of Viscum album. Lineage (NCBI taxonomy): Eukaryota > Viridiplantae > Streptophyta > Magnoliopsida > Santalales > Viscaceae > Viscum > Viscum album. The sequence continues at coordinate 648,425,831 of OY728143.1, read as the reverse complement.
CCACTATCTCCTGCTACTGGATGAAAAAGACTGGTTACTAGGATCACCATGAGGTCAGCTGGTGTCCCAACAAGGAGAAAATCTCTGACTACAGCCTCCAGCCAGTCTTCAGCCGCCTGTGGGACCATCTCTCCTCATAACCTCGGAGGCATCTTCTACTAAAACTCTAGAAACATGCCCGGTCTTCATGAATCATCTACAGGTGCAGATGGTGGCAACCGCTTCCCAACATGTATTGGTGATGTCAGTATACAACCTGATGGTTCTAACACCATAAGAGGGACCTTCATTGAGGACTCATCGCTCGGTGGGCTGTCATCGCGTACTTTATTTGGAACCATGGCTAGTTATATAAGTGGAGGCATCCTAAATGAAAACATGTTTTCAATTTTCAATAAGTTATACCTTGGGTTTTTCCATGAAGAGATCATAAAAAACATTTCTAAAACACACACAATCAGTGTTTCCATGCACTGAGTCGGAAATCAAAATTCAGGGTCCAAGTGTATGGATATGTCTGCCGCCGCACCAAAAATGAATTCTCCAAACTAAAAACCACACACATAACACTTAACACTATTTACACATATAAAATAATAGAGTCATAGTTCCTTGGTAGAAAAAACTCTTCTAATACCACTTTGTCATGACCCCTCCCCAGGGGCTTGTTTCGTGATCACACCAAGCAAGCCATCCATAGGCCTGTGGCTGGCGAATAGCACCAGAAAGGAGTATCCATAAAATGGGAAGGCATTGAATTTTATCTTGTACATACATATAATCAAGGAACCCCACAAGAAGAAACCATGAAGTAAACTGCTATATTAATACTGCTATGAATGTAAATGGGCTAAAATAAAGCCCAGCTGTAATGTTCAAATACAACTGAAAAGTAAAAATACAACTGAAAAGGGATAACACTTCCTAGATCGTACACTGAGGATCCTACATGAAGGTTAGGTATAGCTCATGATCAGTAGTCTCAATGTCATGTCACGCCAAATGGTCCACATCCAAGAATCGTCCAGTCCTCGCTCCCTCAACCTCGATCACTTTTGTCCATCGTCTACAGAAGTCACAAAAATTGTGGGAGAATCCCATACAGGGGTGAGTATAATGATACTCAGTAGAGACCCCGAGACCCTCATAGGTCTCCCCTAGTCCCACAAATGAAAAACCACAAAGGAAGACCTCAACTCGAAGCATGAAGAAATAAACATCAACTCTACTTAGGTATATTTCCATACATATACCAAATATATCAAGATATACTAATATCTTACATGAGGTAAGGGTACCAAAAAGGTAACAACACAATGGTAGAAGTACCACGTAGGTAACACCATGAAGTTAGAAGTATTAAAGAGGCAACACCATGAAGACAACATCACAAAGGTAGAAGTAACACACAGGTAACACCACGAAGCTAGAAGTACCACATAGGTAACACCATGAAGCTAGAAGTACCACATAGGTAAAAATTTGAAGGAAAAATACTCATCTCATAATCATGTATAAATTAATTATAGAAGTAAAAATGATTAGTTGTAAGAGAAATCATCATATTCTATTAAGAGGAACTACTGCTGACCCACACATGATTGATAGGTACTTACCCTCCCTGACCCACACAGGATCAGATCCACATAGGATTGATATGAACTGACCCACATAGAATCAATGAGTGATAACCCCCACATGATCAGATTAAAGCTGATCGACACAAGATTGATAGATTCTGAACCACACAAGATTGATGATCTTTATTAACGTTACAGCTTGCCACTGGATTCCTCACACCGGGTGTGCTTGAGTTCCGTAGATTCTTCCCCTCAAGATTTTAGTAGTACATTGAACTCCACTAAGCTCTAAAAAGTAGTAACCCAAAGACAGCCAAGTCATAATGGTTCCAAAGAGATAGATGGTGCGTCAATCGGATGTTGGGTCTGTGATTTATAAGAGCTTTACATCCGAGGGCCATGTCAGATTTTGGTTCGATCCCAATCGGTTTTACACCAACTATAACTTAAACCCAATTGATGTATACCAAATGTACCATCTCGATCCAGGGATCCCAACACCGTAGACGGTTCGTCAAACGGACGTCTGGTTCTTACGATATATCCCCTTAAATGCTTTTTGGTCAGGTGGGGTGCAAGACTGATCCAACCTGACCCGGGCGGGTCTGTCCAGGCAGGGAGGGGCCACATTGGGCTCGACCCATTGGGCCTCAGTCCAGCCCGACCCACAAGAGAGTGTAGCCCGGACCACAAAGGTGGGCGTGACCCGACCCCCAAGTGGGTGGCCCATTGGGCTTGCACGACCTAGCCCGCGGTGGAGCGTGACCCATCCAAAGGTAGAGCATGGCTCGACTTGAGGTGGAGCACAACCTGACTGGTGGTGGAGCACCATCTGTCTCACAGTGGAGGGCATCCCGACTCGCGGTGGAGCGCAGCCCGCAGGTGGCACGACCCTGCTAGACTTGGGCCAACCCTTGCCGACATGGAGGGCGAGACCCACGGTCATCCCGAATGGCCGCAAGTGTAATTTAGTATTCTTCACAGCGGTGGTGCCACGTGGTGCCGCTAGGGGTTGTGTGGGCCCCACTAGAGAGGGTCATGCCTGCCATTGTGGTCGGCTGGTGTATCGGTGACCTCCCTCTATCTACCGCGGCGGACGAGCCATGGCCCACAACCTCCAGCGGCACACTGGTTACACCACCCTCTTATTCCGTGGTCGACTAGTTTGTCAGCCCCCTCCTCTGACCGTTGTGGGTTCGGCTGCCACTCCTTTATCAACAACGGTGTGCGACGGCACGCCACAACTCTTCTGCAGCCCACCGGTGTCGGCCACCGCCATCACATTTATTATCTTGGATCACCAAACCTAAAGTCAAAGATGGAGAATAACACCCCAACATTTAACAAAAAAAGGGCAGAGGGATTGGGCCTTGTTCATTTGGCCAGCACCCTCTGTGTTAGTTTGATAACAAGAGACAATGAAGCATTCATATAACTCTTGAACAAAAAAGTCAACATTAATCCCTACCTCAAGAATGGTGGTGTGACACCTGTGGTTGATGAAGTGGGTCTGTGTTCTCTGCCCCCCATAACTAGCCTCTAATGATGTCGCTCGATCATCGATCTTCGGTTTGGGGTTTTGGTGTTGCTCCTCACCTCATGCTAGAACTGGCTCCATCCTCCAAGGATTTGACCTCTTAGCACATTACAATCACATTGCTTCTTAGTGAAACAGTGTCAAAACATCTTCCCAAGGACTATATAAATAAGAGGGGGGTGAGCAATATTCGTCGAATTAACAGGGGATCTCTAATTAGGAACCTTCGAAATATCCCAACGGTGCTATTACTTAGGATATAAAAGGTCTAGACATTTATTGTCTTGACACATCACTAATCCCATGTTTCCTCTTGTCTATTAGAGGAAAAAGAAAAGAAACAAAATAACTCAGTTATTTTGTTTATTCTTTTAAAAAGACCCAAAAATTAACCATTTCTCTAGACCTATTGCAGCCTAAGTGAATCTTCCCTTAAGTGAATCCAAGGTCATCTAATTCAACGGTTCCCTCATATTTTTAATCCGAGCCCCAGTTCAAAAGATAAAAATATTGCTCAAGTTTTACTAAACGTACCTTAAAAAAAGATAAAAAATTAATTCCAGGGACACCGGGCCTCGGAATCACGCGCCATCAATTTTCCGAGACTCATAATAATTCAATATAATTTAAAAATTTACATGGAAATCCATGTATTTACAACACGACATTGATTATGCTTGGTTAATTTAGATAACACCAAAAATTATTAGTGTGATGTTGGATTTACATCAATTTTCTAAGCGATTCATTTTAATAAAATTATATATTAAAATTAATCTAATTTATTAAATAAAATATATCACTTTTTTAAATGTAATTAAATTTTACTATCGAATGATTACTCTAAATGACCTTATTTATAAATTATTTAATGAAATTCAAATGGTTATTTGGATAGTTACATTATATGGTATAATAAAATTATGTATGATATATATAATTTTTGTAAATTTATTTCATGAAATGGGAATTTGTTTTTATTTAGTAATACATGTATTAATAAAATATATCATAATTTGGAATATAGTATATTTATACAAAAAATCATTTAAATGATCAAATGAGACGGTCATATTGCATAAAAATGAGCCATTCATGTTAATATACACTATAATATAATAATTTTATTATATTATTTATGAATAATTCATAAATATTTATCTTCTTTTTGATTATTTTGATTTTTTTCATTTATTCATTATTATTAGTAGAATTAATTTTCTGGAATATAGTAACTATATTATGAATTTTAATTTATTTCCATCCAAATTTATTTAAAATTCTTCAATAGATTTTCATTCATGAATCTACAGAGTTACAATCAATTTATAATAATGTATTTAGTATTATTTTACCATTACAATGGGTTTTATTGTGGTTAGGAGATATAATTAAGAAGTTATATATAGTTTATACTTATTAGGTGTCAAAATTGAAACAGATTATAAGATGTCCTTATCATATCTATATATTACAATCAAGTATAAATGATGATTAATTGTTTTCTATCGATTATTTCTATTTTTTAATACCCTTTCTAGTTGGTTTTGTGGAATTTTAGAGTTATTTGGGAAAACACATGGCTAGCACACTATAAAGACAAACCGTTCATTTTCACCATGTGTCCATCATGAATATTTTGTATTTTATAAAAGACTTTATCAAGGTTCATTAATTTATTTATAAACCGTTTGTAATAATAAGTGAATGTTATTTATGTTTGGAAAATATTAGGCACCTGGTCGGCGCAAAGTTTTCCAATTCATGTGATGACATTAATTAAATTTTAATTTTCTTTGTTTTATACACTATATGTTTATTAGGTACCTAATTATTTTCGTTACCTACTTGGGACTAAATGTGGATACTTTTCTTTCGATATTTATCCTATTAAATTCTTTCTGCATAATTTTTGAATTATATATAAGTGTATTTGATCAATGAAATTGAAGGTATGAATCTATTCATTATTTCTCTTCATGATCACCTATATTCATCTAATAATGGATCATTTATCAGGGATGTTATGGATAGATCTATAGGATATTACATTATCTAATGGGATTTCTTATGGATCAGTTAAAGGAATGGGAATACAAAACATGTTATTCCATTATGATTATGTGTATCTTTGAGGATTTTTATCGTAAGTGGATTTACATATCCTATACTAATCTAAGGTTCATTGAATCTATCATTTATGATTTTGGTTTCATGGTTTAGGGTTCTTTATTACATATTAGGAATCAATTATACCTTCACCTTAAAAATGACTTATATTTTTTAAAAAGTTTAAACTTATCGAGGAAGGTAAGTTCAAAAAATGTATTTTTCACATATACAATGATTGATTTTGATTTTTAAAAGTACTTGTACCCATGTCACAAAAAAATTTATATTTAAATGGATTTAGTTTCATGATTGCATGTGTTAAATGTATTTATCAACTGAATTTCATGATAAAAGTTATTTTTAAACTAGGTTTCAATGAAAACAATGGGGAATGATTGGTTATTATTTACTGAAATTTCCCCATTAAATGGTCTTGAATAGGAAATAGTACTTATTTGGATTATATGACAAGTTTTTGGTTGGGTATATTGGGACTGGAACGAATTGGAAGTATTATTTCTATCTAAAAATAAAATTATGGTTCAACACATACTAAAAATTGAAATTATATGGTTTTGGTATCCCATTTGATGACTCTCCTGTGGACATGAGAGGATGATACATAGTTGATATGTAAAAATGATTACATTTTCTATTTGACCAAGAATTTGATGATCTCAGAGAACCTAAACATAGATATACCTGAGGTCCTTGACAATGGTGTTTAGTTTTCAATATATTTAATTTTAAAAGATTTTAAATATTTTATTGATGTGTTAATTATTTTCAAAACTATTATAATATTCAAATATTTCTTGTTCAATGATAAAAATGACAAAAATATTTTTAAATATTTTTATTACTTTGAAAATTTCAAAAATATTATTGTACTAAAATGACTCAACACCTGTTTATCTATGTATTCATTTAAAATTAAAATTTTTGGTACATTTTATAGTTATTTCTTATGAAAAAAGTTGTTCAGGTCCTACTGGGATCATTGTTCTCGGACACTCTATATACACCAGATTATATGAAAATATTATGTTTTAAAGTATTTGAAAATGAAATACATGGCTTGGATGTGGTGTTATTCATGTATGTTGGATTTAGGATTTTATTGTTGATTTGGTGGGATTTTGACCCACAGTTCAAGTGGATACATTTTATAGTCTATGGTTTTAAATTTTTTATATCAAAATAGTCTCTTATTTTTAGTAATTCTTATTTTGGTATCATTTAATTGAGTTATAGACAAGTTTTTTATTTCACCAATATCTATTGGTAATTTTCTAATGGATTGATATTTTTATATCATTATTGTAGAAATCATTCCAAAATATAGTAATTGAGGAATTGGTTCTTTTTTCCATCCCATAAGGATTGAAAATTTACTTTCGTTATTACACCCCATATATTGGTTGTCTAATTTATTGATGACCCATATTGGTTGATGAAAAATCTGTTTCATAGGATTCTTTTGGTTGTTTTTTTAATTGATTTTATAGATTACATGGTTGATAATATATTTAATTGTTTGGGGATTTGGGGTATTTTTCAAATGTGGGTATAGACTTCTCTCATCATAATAGTCCATGTATTACCGTTGGATGTTAGGGAGTGAGTCATTTGATTAAATTCATGACTATATATGACTTCTATTTTCAATGATTTTGAATAACTTCTAAAAAAATTCTATTTTTTTTTAATTTTCTCATCATTTTTTTATTATGTAATACCATTCCACCCAGAAGGATTTTCAGAAATACCCATGAGGGGTCAATGGATCACATTAAATAGGATAACCCTATGATTAATAATAATCATGTTAAGGTAGTTGTGGGTATTGTCTGTGAAAATGACATTGTGTGAAACCTCTCCCATCACCATTGAGAGAAGTGAAACTAAGAACCACTGGATCTTTGAATTAAGTTCATGTTCTTCTCTTCTATAAACTACCATCCATTTTACAAACAAATGATCCTCAAGTACAATATGAATAATTGTTTAATATTATTATAAGATTTTATATTTTATAGATTATCAACTCCATTAAAGTGAAGTTAGTTATTTTTATGTTTGAATGACCCAAATAATATAGCGGGTTTTAGATATTTATAAAAACTACTATCAATGTGTTGAGAGGAAGGACTCTGAATTCATCTGTACACCACATTTTTATAATGTGATGTTTATAGTGAAATAATTCATTGAATTTATCACCATTCAATGAGGTATAACATTCTTTTTAGGATCCTACAAGATTTAAAACCCAATGTTACTAGAGTTTTTTGGGAGTTGTGTCAATATGGATGACCACCTAGGATATTTTCATTCATTTTTGAGTTTGAGAATTAAAGAAAATAGTTTTTCCTTTGTGTTTAGTCATTTGTATGATGATCTATTTTGAAACATGGGTAGGTCTATGGTTGGGGAAACACATCTATTGGGAATCTTGTGGAATATGGAATTACATGACCCATAGAACATAATAAATATTTGGGGCTATTATTCTTTCATTAGGGCCCATCATTTATATTGGGGAAAAATAGATATCGATGAAGGTATGATGTCTTTGAGTTATAATATAACAATTTATTTTCCATTAGCAACTTCTTTGTTTTACATAGTTGTTTTCACTCTTTTATATCAACTCTCATTTTTAACCCTTTATATACACCAATAGAAATCATTTCATATGTGAGGTATTTTACTAAAAATCTTAGAAAGAGAAGAGTGAAGGGTCCAGATTTCCATCATTTACCTTTTTTATATCAAATCCATACTTATAAAAGGAATAGATTTTTGTAAAAAATGTTCAACTTTTATATAATTAACAAAGTGGATTATACGGTTTCCAATAAATCATTTATTGATTATAGTCATTGGAAGGTGTCCATTACTTCCCATGATAGAAAATATCTATTATTTTTTAGATATTTTTCTCAATTGTTTTATCATGTGGGTTATTTTCTACTAATTTTTTGGAAATAACTTTCTTCATTAATTGCGGAGATTTAGAATAAACCTAATGGTATTGTTTTTCCTTCTAATTTTTTCTAGTAACATAAAAATTTTCCAAATGAATATTATGGTTTTTCATTATAAGGGGAAGTAAAATTCGTGATAGTTATAATTATAGAATATAATATTATTTCAACAACTTCTTGACATATTGAACTAAAAGAGTTAAAATATATAAATATAAAATTGGATGTTTTTTTCAAAGATTAATTCTACCTCATGGGTCTCCTAGGGAATATCGAGTGATTTTTCACAAGAAGGCCAATGTGAGTATTATTATTTTTTATATCAAAATATCTACCATTCGATGATTAATAATAAGAATCCTTTTCATTGCATCAATTTTTTGATTGATCAATTAAATGGAAAAATGTTCTTATCAACGTTCACTCAAAATTTATGATCTCATCATCGTGTAATAAACTAATCTAACATTCAAAATACAATCCCCATGATTAATAATGGAGTATTTAATATTTGGTAATTACTTTTTTGTATAACTAAAACTCATATAATTGTCATAGATATTATGAACTTGATATCCCACTAGTACTTGGGATTTTTGTGTTTTGTATTCCTATAATAAATCTTGGTATATTGACATACCAACGAGGAGAATGAGATTCAATTGATATTAGTTTTGGGAATCATTATGGATATCCACCATTATTTTACATTTCAAAATTTAATTTTTAGAAAATTGAATACAATTGTATTTCAGATGATCCCAAGAATTTTAAATCTATCATTTCATGGAAGGATCCATAGAATATAGTGAATGATCAACGATTCTTCGGATTAGGTAGATATTACCAGAGGTTCATGGATTAATTATCTAGGAATACATTACCATTATATTTATATACCATGAAAGAGGTGAAATTCTTATGGGATTTATTTTCAATGTCACCCTTGATTGAGTTAAGGGGATGTTTAAACTTAACAATAATTTTAATTTATAAAAGTTGGGTAGTGTAATTTCGTATATTATGATTCTTCAAATATAGGTTTGAGTTATATTTTTATGTTTGGGGATCATGTGTAAGTAACTAATTAGCATTATTTTTATCGAGATGAGGATAATTACACCACTAATTAAGTGTATCTTGTAGAAATTATTAACTCACATAAAAGTTATAATTAATATATTTTTAACAAGAGGCGCACTATTTATGTTGACCATAACTATTAAAGTTTAAAATTATATTCTAATGACCTAAAATATATAAATAGTATGTGTATCATGTACCCTCATTAATTTAATGTTGACCTTTCTTATAACTCATGAATGCGAAATGTGGTTATTGACACTCATAGTTAGATGCTTCCATCTCAATTTATTATTGAACAATAGGATTAATGATATCTAATTAGAATAAATTCTTGATTTCATGTTGATGAAAAGGCTGAGGGAACATGTATGTCATGACCCATCCCAATGCTGTATAGAGCATGAAAATACCATTCTCTCCTCTAATAGGTTATGGCATGGGGACCAGTACCGATTATTCATACAAAACACATGTGATGCATTAGCATAAATTAGTTATACACATACCCACATCAGCAAACCCATAAATGATGAAATATAAAACAACAGAAACCAATGAATAAAAGAATCTGTGATCCCATAATTAGAGTAAAATATTAATGTATTGAATTCGATAAATAAGAACAAATTAAAGTCCAACCAAAAACTCCGAAGAGTCCTCCATGATCTTAGGGTGAAGACTATGTTCAAATACCACCACCTGGAAAACAATATGGTCTGTCAAACTCTAGATATGATCCACTCGCATCCAATCCTCATAGGTCACCATCAAATTGAACGTCATCTAAAAAATAAACAGTGTGTGCAGGAACAGCCCATGAAGGAGAGACTGTAACAACACCTAGTAGGATACCCTGAAAACATTAAACAAGAATCATTATGAATTTTCATCTCATAACAATGACATATCAATCAAAGTGTATGATTAAAAACCTAGATATATGAATTAACTTATTTTATTAAATCCACATCCCTGAAAACTTTTAAAGAAACTCCCAATGCTAAAAAATGGTTGTGTCATCTCTAGGGTAAAACCATATTTTTGAACGCAATAGTGCCAAAATATTTTCTATATGGGACCCAATTTGAGTTTTATTCCTCTTTTTTAGTAAAAATATGCATGTTTTATATTATTTTTTTAATATATTTTAAAAATTAATTCATGAAACACTGGGCTGTAGAATCTAACATCGTCTCAACAAATTGCTCTAAAAATCCCTAAAATATTCATAATTAAAGTATGGAAAATCCGAGTCATTACATTCTACCAACCTTAGGGATTTTAATCCTGGAAAGTGAATAAACTACTCAAATTATGAGGTATCTTGGTTTAGATCTGGGTCTCTATCTCCTAGGTGCACTCTTAAAGAATCTTGTGCTACCAATCACATTAATTAGGGGAATTTATCTTCCAAGAAGGATCACTTCCTACAGACCCTCAGTCCCCACTGGGTAATCCATAAAGGTAGATACATCCTTGATGTCCAGCTCACCTTAGTTGATAAAATTATATGCGTTGTGGGTGTACCTCCTCATCTTTGACAAATATAATATTTCTTGAAACCAATCCAACTACATTTGTAGAGCAAAGTTATAACGACCCACACTTTACATACATTGTTAATACTTCAAAATTGAATCACACTTATTACAACATATGACAAAACCACAAAGGACCGTATAGGTATAGTGTCTTTAGAAACTGGGAAACATAAACAACTGGTTCATAAATCTTCTACAGTGTCTCCCATTTATTTCATCATATCTAGGGTCCCTTTTAGCATATTCTACTTAATATCCATCTTCCTGGCCTGGGGAAAAGAAAACATAAAAGGGTGAGCTCAAATGCTCAGCAAGGGCAAATAAAGGAAATAAAAATCATATCATATCTTGTTGAAAATTAAAACCTGCAAAAGAGATCATAATATCTTAACATGGAATAAATCATAGAAGTGAAAATGAGATCCCCATAATCATAACATAAAACTTGAATCTTTGTGGCATGCACACATAATCATGGAAAATCATTTCTTGTTAGTCATGACTCATTGCCAAGACTATCTTAGTGGACAAAGTCCCTTTCTGAACCGAGTTCACTCCTCGTTTCAGTCCTGTATCACTGAACCGAAATAACCTTCCGTTCCAGCCATGTCTATCTCATGAGATATAAAATCATTACCCAATGCATTGGAGGGAGATATAGGTCCCACCCATCTTATAATGAATCCTTTCTTATGTGTGCCACATAATCATAAAACATACATCATCGCATAACACATATAACAAAAATGGGATTCTTGAAACATCATAAATCAATTCATATAAGATAAAGGAATTCATAAACATAATTCCATCACAACATAGTCAAACCAATGTAAAAATATGGATAGAAACAGAAACCTTTATTATCTTAGATGGAAAATAATTTTGATAAAACACTTGAATTGAATTCTTGAGGAAAATATCCTTTCTTCTTCAAAAACATTTTTCCTTTCATAACATGTCATACAACTTTAAAATAAAAGAAGTTGATTAAAAATAAACTTGAAAACTTGTAATGGAAGATTCTTGGAAACAATGTTTTAAAAATCCATTCATGCCGTATAAGTTAAAAAAAACATTCTTCGTACTTTTGTCGGAAAAGTCAAAAAGTACCTCGTACGGAAAAACGACAAAAGATTCCTTTCATATTCTTTACAAAAAACTCACCTAAGGGTAAAATTGGATTTAAACTATTTCAAGTGGATGGAAACAATATTACATATTGAGGGAACATGTATGTGGATGATAAAATACACCCCAGTAAATACTTACGAATAAACAATCTCGGATAAAAAAATGAGATTGTGATATTTCCCTTACCTTAGGTCCGATTTGCTTTGTTCGTGTCCGAAGCTCCTGTATAATGGTTTAAATAATGTTATTGACTTATTCCAGAATCATACATATTGATATGATATCATATATGGTCATATTATTAGCTTCTTGTTAGTAATATTTCATTGTTACTTGTTACTCGGGTCTTTATAACTTTTTGTTCTTATACGTGTTTTGTCGAATAAGTTCTTATTCTTATCTTTAGGTTATAGATAATTCATTTCCATAATGGTATTAGTGTAGTATATACCATATTCATTCATTCAATTCATTTATATAATCATTATGAAATGAAGATCATGTAGAACGAGTCGCATCACATCGTGGAGACGGTATTCCGTACGTACGCACGAGTGATGATATCGTTCCTATGATCGTGGAATTGTATTGTAGTATATATATATATTATTTCAGTATCAATATTACTTAATAATAATCATATATAGTTACTGATTACACCATTATACCCATCCTTGTAAGGTGATGGTGGAAAATAGATTACACCACGGCGTGGAGACGGTATTCCGTACGTACGCACGCGCGGTGATTTCATTTTTCCGTAGGATGGATAGAAGGTGAATTAGGGTTGTTTCATATTTATAATAACATATCAGTATGTAAGTAATACTGATGTTATTACTTTGTCATGAAACAACTAAAGAAGAAGAAGTTGAAGAAGAAAGAAATTGAAAAGATCGGTAATGGATATTACCTCTTCTTTGGAACGCCTTTTTGAATCCTCCACTTAAGGAACTAAGATTGGTCTTTGGAGAAGACCAGGACCTCTAGGATTATTCTAGGGAAGTGGATAAGGGAAAATGGTAGGGGTTGGCCGAGCTTGAGTGCTCAATTTGGTGTGAGGAGGAGGGGGAGGAGGTGCCCTTTTATAAGGGAGGAGAGGGGCACCTTAGGAATATCTCAAAATATTATTTTATATTAAAGTCAAAATCGGTTTATAATGGTTCCAAAGGGTCTTATTTCGAAGATAAGGTGGGGAGGGGTCGAAATCCTATCAACCAATAGAATTTAGACAAGTTTAGGATATTATGTTAACCTTATCAATTAGATTTAACTCTAAGTTAAATAATTTAACTTTTACCATGTCTTTTTGTTTTCTTTCACTATATGGTTAATACACTTACAATAACATGCCAAACGAACCCCAAATTGTTTATTATTAATATATATATCCTTATCTAAATCATTTGGCCGAACCTTAGATTTTTAGTAATACAATAACAATTAATAATATAATATTTGATTTAAAAACTATTTTGTGTCAATTTTGACACTATTTGATATATGATTTTTGTGAAAGTCATAACAGAATTAACTGTTCAAACCAAGTTGATTAAATCAACATTAATATATCATAGTAACCTAGAAAATTAGTGGAATTCATAAAAAGTCTCAAATTACATTTATTTTGGTGTTTATAACATCGATTATGTCAATATTTCGTTAACAAGATAATTACTGCATCATCTTTGTGTCATAAATAAATTAAATTATTTGATGTCTAAAAATTACAAATAAAATACCATCATGTAGGAAATCTTTTTAGCTTTCTAATGAATATTTACAATCGAATTTATCTTATGTATAACCCTATATTAAAAATGATTTACTTATTAAACTTTGATTTTAACTATTTTAACCCTTCTTTAAATAAATTAATAATAAATGTCCTAATCTAATCCAAGTGGGCCTAAATGGTCATATTTTATTCCTAAGTTTGTTTTTGGTCGAATTACACTTGTCCAATAGAATTCGGACATGTGTTAGGGTAATATTAATATCATATTTACCCTTAGTTACCCTATTTACTATTAACCGCGGTAAAAATAGTAAAAAGTTACTATTCACCAAAAAATTATTTTCATCTCATTGAACCACATTTTAGTCCTTGATATTAACCGTTTCTCTCGGATTTTTGAAATTCCATTCACAGAAGCGGTAAAATTAAGTTTTATGCAAAATTCAGTTTTTAACCTACCACTTAGTGGTTTCACTATTCATCAAAAATTGAAAGTTTTCAGAAAAATACCAAAATTTCACCCTAGGCTAATTTCGATATTCTGAGTCCAAAAATGAAGTCCATTTTGAAAAATAAAATTTATAAAATTTCAAAAAGTGGTTATTACTATTCATAACGGCTAGTTTTAATAGCATATTGTTGTTTAGTGAAACTCGGTATTGCGTACGACGCAAGCTATCGAGGAAGGTCACGATTGCGTGTAAAGCAAGCCAAGAAAGTGTTGTGTAGAAAAAGATTCCTTTGATGATTTATATAACATAAAAGTCTCGGGTGTTACATTCTACCCCCCTTAAAAAGAATTTCGCCCTCGAAATTCGTCACTTTGCAACAAACAAATGAGGATACTTCTCCCTCATCATATCCTCAAGCTCCCATGTAGCTTCTTCAAGTTGGTGGTTTCTCCATAAAACTTTCACCAAGCGAGTGGTCTTGTTTCGTAGGACTTTTTCGCTACGATCCAGAATCTCTATCGGCTGTTCTTCATAAGAAAGATCTTGCTCCAGCGGTACTACTTCTGAGCTGAGTACATGTGAAGGATCTGGTATGTACTTTCTCAGGAGAGATACATGGAACACATCGTGAACTTGAGAGAGATTCGGTGGAAGCGCCAATCGGTAAGCTACCTTCCCAACACGATCCAGTATTTCAAAAGGACCGATATATCTAGGGCTCAACTTCCCCTTCTTTCCAAATCTCATAACCCTCTTCCAGGGAGATATTCGTAAGAACACTTTATCACCCACTTCAAACTCTAGGTCTTTTCTTCGGTTGTCGGCATAACTTTTCTGTCGACTCTGATCTGCTCTTATGTGTTGTTGAATAGATCTGACCTTTTCTGCCATTTCATCAACGAGATCAGGTCCTAATAGCTTTCTTTCCCCAACTTCATCCCAGCAAGTTGGAGTCCTGCATTTCTTTCCATAGAGAGCTTCATAAGGAGCCATCTGAATACTGGAGTGAAAGCTATTATTATAAGAAAATTCCACCAAAGGTAGGTGTTGATCCCAACCTCCTTTGAAATCCATAGAGCAAGCTCTCAACATATCTTCTAGGGTTTGAATTGTTCTCTCAGACTGACCGTCTGTCTGGGGATGATAAGCAGTGCTGAAACTCAACTCTGTATCCAGAGTATGCTGAAGACTTCGCCAGAACTTCGAGGTAAATCTCGGATCCCGATCAGATATAATAGAAAGTGGTACTCCATGCAATCTTACCACTTCCTTTACATATATCCTGGCAAGCTGATCTAGAGAGAAATCCTCTCTAATAGCAATGAAGTGTGCAGACTTTGTAAGACGATCAACTATGACCCAGATAGAATTATTGCCTTTGGATGTTTTAGGAAGTCCTTTGACAAAGTCCATAGTGATGTTTTCCCATTTCCATTCGGGTATGGGTAATGGTTGTAACATCCCCTTAGACTTCTGTCTCTCAGCTTTAACTTGTTTACAAACCAAGCATCGAGAGACATATTCAGCAACATCTCTTTTCATGCCATCCCACCAGAAGTACTCTTTCAGGTCCCTATACATCTTCGTGCTTCCAGGATGAATAGAGAATGAAGAACTATGAGCCTCATCCAGCAGCTCCTTCTTTAATTCGGGGATGGGAGGAACACAAACCCGATTCCTGAACTTTATTATCCCATCACAATCAAGGTTGAATTCAGGAACATTTCTCACCTTCTTTTGTAACTCGACATCTTCTTTCTGTGCCTCTTTAATCTTCACATGTATAGATGGTTGAACATTCATTTGAGAAAGATAAGATTTTTCCCCTTCCATTATAAATCCAAGATCCATCCTTTGTAAATCCATAAATATTGGATCTTTTGTGATCCTCATCATGGATAAACTAGCATGGTCTTGTCGACTTAATGCATCTGCCACCTTGTTTGCTTTCCCAGGGTGGTAATGGATTGAGCAGTCATAATCCTTAATCAGCTCCAACCATCTTCTTTGACGCATATTCAACTCCTTTTGTGTGAAAATATACTTTAAACTTTTATGATCAGTATAAATATCACACCTTTCACCATAAAGGTAATGCCTCCAAATCTTTAATGCAAAGATTACCGCAGCCAACTCCAAATCATGTGTTGGGTAATTTTGCTCATGGATTTTCAACTGTCGTGAGGCATAAGCTATCACCATATCATTTTGCATAAAACACACCCCAATCCCTTCTTGGATGCATCACTGTAGATCACAAACCTTTCTCCACTACAAGGCAGTGTGAGCACAGGTGCACTGGATAACCTTCTCTTCAACTCCTTGAAATTCTCTCCACATTCCTCTGTCCAGACAAACTTAACTCCTTTCTGAGTCAACTTGGTGATTGGATTAGATAACCGTGAAAAATCTTTTACAAAACGTCGATAATATCCAGCCAAACCAAGAAAACTTCGGATCTCAATTACTGTTGTTGGTCTTGACCATCTTTCGATAACCTCTGTTTTTGCTGGATCCACAGATATCCCCTCTTTTGAGATTATATGACCCAAAAATGCAACTTTTTGAAGCCAAAATTCACACTTGGTAAATTTGGCATAAAGCTTCTCTTTTCTCAGGGTCTTCAATATAATTCTCAAGTGATCTTCATGCTCTTCCTTGCTCTTTGAATAGACAAGAATATCGTCTATAAAGACTACCACAAATTGATCAAGATAGTCTCTAAAGACTCTATTCATTAGATCCATGAAGATAGTAGGGGCATTAGTAAGACCAAATGGCATCACTATAAATTCATAGTGTCCATACCTTGTACGGAAAGCCGTCTTTGGTATATCCTCCCTTTTGACCCTTAATTGATGATACCCTGAACGAAGATCAATCTTGGAAAAGTATTGAGCTCCGCGTAGTTGGTCAAATAAGTCATCAATGCGTGGGAGAGGATATTTGTTCTTGATAGTGATCTTGTTAAGTTCTCGATAATCAATGCAGAGTCTCATTGATCCATCTTTCTTCTTAACAAATAGAACAGGTGCTCCCCAAGGTGACGCACTAGGGCGTATGAATCCCTTATCAAGATTCTCTTGGAGTTGCTTCTTCAATTCCTGCAACTCAATTGGGGCCATTCTATAAGGTGTCTTTGAAATAGGCAAAGCACCCGGTACGAGTTCTATTGAAAACTCAACTTCACGATTTGGTGGAAGACCTGGTAATTCCTCCGGAAAGACATCATCAAACTCCCGTACAATGGGCATATTCTTAATCGTAAGTTTCTCTCCAACCATTTGAGATAAATAACCTTCATTTAGTGGAATCATGACCCATAAGATGGAAGGAATTTCCACTGGAAGGTTATGTTCATCCTTGCATTGATAGACGATCGTAGATTGATCAGGAATATGAAATGTGACTTCCCTTCTTTGGCAATTGATATGAGCTCCATGTAGAGAAAGCCAATCCATGCCAAGAATCACATCAAATTCCACTAAAGGAAGGATCACAAGATTTGCAGGAAGCACTTTCCCACAAACTTCGATCGGAGAAGAATTATAAACTTCTGATGCGATTGATGTGCCATTAGGTGTTGTCACAGCTAACTCAACATCTAATTGTTGAGGTAGTATGGTGATACCCTTAGAAAATTTTTCAGAAATAAAAGAGTGGGTGGATCCAGAATCAAATAAAACATTTGCTACTTTAGAGTGGATGGTAAGTGTACCTTTCACCACATCGTTATCGTACTCCACATCGCTGATAGAAATTGCATGTGACTTTCCTTTTTCTTTAGCCTTAAGAGTTTGTTGACGTCGACCATCATCATCAACCCTTGGATTTGGGCATTGATTGGCATAATGCCCCATCTCCTTGCACTTGAAACATTGAAGTGTAGTAGGATCATTCTGTGTATCCCTTCCTTTGTTTGAATCATTAGACATCTTCTTCCCATTATCACGGCATTCAAATGCCCGATGACCTTCCTTTCCACATTTAAAACATTTACTTGTCCCTTTAAGACAACTCCCTCCATGTTTCTTTCCACACTTTGAGCATAAGGGAAAGTTCATCTTCTTTTCAGTGTGCTCTTTAGAGTTTCCTTTGAATTCCATCTTCCTCTTCTTATCAAACCCATGTGACTGATGGGTTACTCCAATCTCCATCTCGACTTTGAGAGCACATCGAACGATTTCCTCGTAGCTATTGAAGTCCCTTATGGCTAACGCCCTTCGAAGACTTGGTTTTAAGCCACTAAAGAATCGATCGATCTTACTCTCAGGTTGGATAATAATACCAGAAGCGTACCTTGCAAGTCTGGTAAAATTTGCTTCATAGGTACCAACAGATTCATCATCCCTTTGCTTCAGTTCAAGGAACTCTTTATCCATCTTTGTTCGGAGAATACGAGGGAAGTACTTATTGAAAAATAAGTTCTTGAACTCGTCCCATTCCATAGACTCAATTTCATCCCTTTGCCTCGTATTCTTAACAAGATTCCACCATTGATCCGCATCTCCTTCCAAACGATACACTGCTAGGATGACTTTATCATGCTCAGAACATTGAAGAACTGAAAATATCTTTTCAGTAGTACTAATCCATTGTTCAGCAACTAATGGATCAGTAGACCCGCTGAAAGATGGTGGACGCTGCCTCATGAAGGATTCAACAGAATGTTGCTCCCTTCTTTGTTCGTTTGGAAATCCTGCATGATTCATAGCTTGAGAAAGTTGTGTGAGCATGGCTACAAGATTTTGCATTCCAGCTCCCATATCGTTTGGTTGCCCAGGGGGACAATCATTGCATTGCCCATCGCATTCCGCATTAACACGGTTCCTTCGGGTTCCAGCCATTGACTAAAACCAAGAAGAATAGTGTGAGCAACACTAATTATAATAGGAAACCACATAATTCAAGAATAAAATTTTCATGCTTAAGGTCTTATCCTAGGATATTCATGGCCATTTCTAAGATTGTGTTCTATGCTTAGACTTATTCTTAGGGTTCTTACTAAGGCTTTCACATCCTAGTTTCCAAAGGTTGACTATACCTTTCCTCTGATACCAACTATAACGACCCACACTTTACATACATTGTTAATACTTCAAAATTGAATCACACTTATTACAACATATGACAAAACCACAAAGGACCGTATAGGTATAGTGTCTTTAGAAACTGGGAAACATAAACAACTGGTTCATAAATCTTCTACAGTGTCTCCCATTTATTTCATCATATCTAGGGTCCCTTTTAGCATATTATACTTAATATCCATCTTCTTGGCCTGGGGAAAAGAAAACATAAAAGGGTGAGCTCAAATGCTCAGCAAGGGCAAATAAAGGAAATAAAAATCATATCATATCTTGTTGAAAATTAAAACCTTCAAAAGAGATCATAATATCTTAACATGGAATAAATCATAGAAGTGAAAATGAGATCCCCATAATCATAACATAAAACTTGAATCTTTGTGGCATGCACACATAATCATGGAAAATCATTTCTTGTTAGTCATGACTCATTGCCAAGACTATCTTAGTGGACAAAGTCCCTTTCTGAACCGAGTTCACTCCTCGTTTCAGTCCTGTATCACTGAACCGAAATAACCTTCCGTTCCAGCCATGTCTATCTCATGAGATATAAAATCATTACCCAATGCATTGGAGGGAGATATAGGTCCCACCCATCTTATAATGAATCCTTTCTTATGTGTGCCACATAATCATAAAACATACATCATCGCATAACACATATAACAAAAATGGGATTCTTGAAACATCATAAATCAATTCATATAAGATACAGGAATTCATAAACATAATTCCATCACAACATAGTCAAACCAATGTAAAAATATGGATAGAAACAGAACCCTTTATTATCTTAGATGGAAAATAATTTTGATAAAACACTTGAATTGAATTCTTGAGGAAAATATCCTTTCTTCTTCAAAAACATTTTTCCTTTCATAACATGTCATACAACTTTAAAATAAAAGAAGTTGATTAAAAATAAACTTGAAAACTTGTAAAGGAAGCTTCTTGGAAACAATGTTTTAAAAATCCATTCATGCCGTATAAGTTAAAAAAAACATTCTTCGTACTTTTGTCGGAAAAGTCAAAAAGTACCTCGTACGGAAAAACGACAAAAGATTCCTTTCATATTCTTTACAAAAAACTAACCTAAGGGTAAAATTGGATTTAAACTATTTCAAGTGGATGGAAACAATATTACATATTGAGGGAACATGGATGTGGATGATAAAATACACCCCAGTAAATACTTACGAATAAACAATCTCGGATAAAAAAATGAGATTGTGATATTTCCCTTACCTTAGGTCCGATTTGCTTTGTTCGTGTCCGAAGCTCCTATATAATGGTTTAAATAATGTTATTGACTTATTCCAGAATCATACATATTGATATGATATCATATATGGTCATATTATTAGCTTCTTGTTAGTAATATTTCATTGTTACTTGTTACTCGGGTCTTTATAACTTTTTGTTCTTATACGTGTTTTGTCGAATAAGTTCTTATTCTTATCTTTAGGTTATAGATAATTCATTTCCAGAATGGTATTAGTGTAGTATATACCATATTCATTCATTCAATTCATTTATATAATCATTATGAAATGAAGATCATGTAGAACGAGTCGCATCACATCGTGGAGACGGTATTCCGTACGTACGCACGAGTGATGATATCGTTCCTATGATCGTGGAATTGTATTGAAGTATATATATATATTATTTCAGTATAAATATTACTTAATAATAATCATATATAGTTACTGAATACACCATTATACCCATCCTTGTAAGGTGATGGTGGAAAATAGATTACACCACGGCGTGGAGACGGTATTCCGTACGTACGCACGCGCGGTGATTTCATTTTTCCGTAGGATGGATAGAAGGTGAATTAGGGTTGTTTCATATTTATAATAACATATCAGTATGTAAGTAATACTGATGTTATTACTTTGTCATGAAACAACTAAAGAAGAAGAAGTTGAAGAAGAAAGAAATTGAAAAGATCGGTAATGGATATTACCTCTTCTTTGGAACGCCTTTTTGAATCCTCCACTTAAGGAACTAAGATTGGTCTTTGGAGAAGACCAGGACCTCTAGGATTATTCTAGGGAAGTGGAGAATGGAAAATGGCAGGGGTTGGCCGAGCTTGAGTGCTCAATTTGGTGTGAGGAGGAGGGGGAGGAGGTGCCCTTTTATAAGGGAGGAGAGGGGCACCTTAGGAATATCTCAAAATATTATTTTATATTAAAGTCAAAATCGGTTTATAATGGTTCCAAAGGGTCTTATTTCGAAGATAAGGTGGGGAGGGGTCGAAATCCTATCAACCAATAGAATTTAGACAAGTTTAGGATATTATTTTAACCTTATCAATTAGATTTAACTCTAAGTTAAATAATTTAACTTTTACCATGTCTTTTTGTTTTCTTTCACTATATGGTTAATACACTTACAATAACATGCCAAACGAACCCCAAATTGTTTATTATTAATATATATATCCTTATATAAATCATTTGGCCGAACCTTAGATTTTTAGGAATACAATAACAATTAATAATATAATATTTGATTTAAAAACTATTTTGTGTCAATTTTGACACTATTTGATATATGATTTTTGTGAAAGTCATAACAGAATTAAATGTTCAAACCAAGTTGATTAAATCAACATTAATATATCATAGTAACCTAGAAAATTAGTGGAATTCATAAAAAGCCTCAAATTACATTTATTTTGGTGTTTATAACATCGATTATGTCAATATTTCGTTAACAAGATAATTACTGCATCATCTTTGTGTCATAAATAAATTAAATTATTTGATGTCTAAAAATTACAAATAAAATACCATCATGTAGGAAATCTTTTTAGCTTTCTAATGAATATTTACAATCGAATTTATCTTATGTATAACCCTATATTAAAAATGGTTTACTTATTAAACTTTGATTTTAACTATTTTAACCCTTCTTTAAATAAATTAATAATAAATGTCCTAATCTAATCCAAGTGGGCCTAAATGGTCATATTTTATTCCTAAGTTTGTTTTTGGTCGAATTACACTTGTCCAATAGAATTAGGACATGTGTTAGGGTAATATTAATATCATATTTACCCTTAGTTACCCTATTTACTATTAACCGCGGTAAAAATAGTAAAAAGTTACTATTCACCAAAAAATTATTTTCATCTCATTGAACCACATTTTAGTCCTTGATATTAACCGTTTCTCTCGGATTTTTGAAATTCCATTCACAGAAGCGGTAAAATTAAGTTTTATGCAAAATTCAGTTTTTAACCTACCACTTAGTGGTTTCACTATTCATCAAAAATTGAAAGTTTTCAGAAAAATACCAAAATTTCACCCTAGGCTAATTTCGATATTCTGAGTCCAAAAATGAAGTCCATTTTGAAAAATAAAATTTATAAAATTTCAAAAAGTGGTTATTACTATTCATAACGGCTAGTTTTAATAGCATATTGTTGTTTAGTGAAACTCGGTATTGCGTACGACGCAAGCTATCGAGGAAGGTCGCGATTGCGTGTAAAGCAAGCCAAGAAAGTGTTGTGTAGAAAAAGATTCCTTTGATGATTTATATAACATAAAAGTCTCGGGTGTTACAAAAGTCATATTCCACATCACCAACTCTAAACCATATCTGAAATAGTATAATGATTTTTTGGAGATAAGTTGCTTCCTAGGGGAATAATTTAAAATCCCATTAAAGAGAGACCCTCAGGAACCCATGGTATCCTTCTTGGAAATCCAAAAGTATTCTCCATCATTATATATAAGACTCATGAGAGGTCTCGGTAGTCTTGATCTCCCACTATATGTTTTGAAACTTCTCGATAGTAACTCTCTCTAACTCTAGGACCACGATTTCTGACATAATTCGATCATTACAACATTGTGGTGATATACAAGGATTCCAATAAACGGAATCAAATTCATCCTTACAAATTGTTCATTGCTAGATTTTGGTGTACTTAAACTCAAACAAGGGTTGGTGATCCTAAAATCAAGGGACAAAATCCCACATGAAATCCCATATCATATCCCCCAAGAACAAAATGTTCTTCTCATTTCGGCCATTAGTTTTTGGGTAAAACTCAACACTCAAATGCAATTGTGTCTCAAAAGACTCCACTAAAACTATCCATAATAGAGATGTGAAGAAAAAATCATGGTCTAAAACAATAGTAAAGGGAACTCCTTAGAGTTGTATTATCTCTTACATGTTCAAGATTTTTAATATCTCTACATAACTCTACACTTGGATGGTTAGGAAATGGGATGACTTGGTTATACGGTCTATGGTCACCCAGATGTCATCATGTCACTATGATATAAGTGGTAACCCATTCATGAAGTCCATGGATATCCATACCACTTCCATGAAAGAACCTCAAGGGGTTTAGCTAAACCTGTTTTAACATGGTGCTCAACCTTCACATTCTAACATGTGAAGCATCGCGACAAAAAATCTGTATCAAAATTCCTCATTCATAGCCAAAAAAACTGAAATTATAGGTCTAGTAACATATTTGTCACATCTGTTAGTTCATCTTAGTGTAATGTATGAAAATTCTACATAACCTCCTCTTGAAACATTAGTTGTACCATCATATAAACTCCAAGATAGATAACATGATCCCTACCTTCAGAATAACCATCAGAAAATTGTCCAGTGGATATTTTAGTACGTTAGGTCTCATAGTAAATATATCCAAGATAAGAATCCTAGAAACAATGTAAAATCCATGGGTCTAAAACCATCAATTTAAGACATGAAGTACCTTCCTTCTCCACTAAGTAAAACTGTAATGATGCTAACTACTCTGAATGCATGGAAACAGACAAAGAACAAGATCTCCTGCTGGGAATGTCTTTATCCTCATTCTCCTTCTTGAGAATATAGAAAATCATGAAGTCAAATACCTAGAGGAACTCTACACATTTCCACTATCTCATGTTAAGATCTATCTAACAGAAGATATAAAATAGATTCTTGTGGTAAGAGTACATAATAATCGGATCTCCCATCAATTATTTTTTCTACACCTTTAGTGAAAAGACTTCTGCTACTAACTCAAATTCTAGAGATACATAGTTCTTCCCATTTTGTTTTAACTAACATGGAGAATATTCATGAAATTCCTACCTATGCAGTAGAACATAAACAAACCTAGTCCCTAAAGCATCGTATAACATTACATAATTCACACCCTGCTTTGGAAAAGTCATTATGAGAGAGATCATCAATCTCTACCTCAACTCCAAAAAGAACTACTGGATCACATACATCCACACCAAATTTTGGCACATTAGGTCAATGGTATCAATGGTGCTTCCCCTCAGTATAAATTTATTACTAACTTCCAGTAGTACCCTTTTATCCCATGGAAATACCATACAATTGTAACAATCTTGGGTGGGTCACATGCTGACATTACCTCAATCATCACTAGTTACACATCCACTCATCCATCAGAGATGATGTGACCTATGAATTTGACCTTATGAATCCAAAACAAACCTGAATGAGCATCCCATAATGCTACTTCAATCAGAGTGTGTTTAGGAATATCTCCAACTATCTCACAGGCTCCTCCTCATATGCTGAGAACACATTGAAAACATTGGTATGTATATGTTAGTATTAAATATAAAAAATTCATGGAATTTATCCCTAGGAATATATTAAATTTGATGTATTTTTTTCTCTATTATATTATGATTTATACATTGGTCGATGAAATGTACATGATACTTACATTTGAAACATTGAAATATAGATTAGGTTATATTATCATACCATTAAAATTTTCATTTAGTTTTTCATGATTTATATATTTAAAATATTTTGATCTACATGGCCATCTTGTATACATTTTAACACTTTCAACTTCCTTATGTAAAATTCCTGAAATTTTTATTCCCAATCAATTTATAGATATTTAGTTTTTTTCATTCTCTTTTATGGTTAAAATTCATCTCAAAGTTTTTCTTCTTCATCCTCTTCCAATAATTTTTCCAAAAAAGAATTATCCATCTCTAAAATCCATTCCCACATTTATAGACTACTACACTATCTCCTCATAAATGAAAAAATTTCATATTTATTGGACCTTCCACAGATTTGGCCATAGTGAACTGAAGAATTGATCGATATTTCTATCAGAAACAATATGAAATCTTGAGGTATATCACAAAATCCTTCAATGTTCATCTCAAAATAACCCAGTGATTAATTTTCCTTTTTATTAAATTTTAATAATTAAATTTTAATTACAATTCAAAGTGCATGAGAAAAAACATGTTGTAAAATAAATTGCTTAAGACTTATAACTTCATAACATCAATATCATCAGTTGGTTTCATGTTTTTGATTAGTGTCCACCACTGATCGGATTTTCCCGATAAAATATTTATCAAGAATTTGATCATCTCCTTTTTAGAAATATGTATTATTAAACTAATTTTTCCGTGAATTAAATCCATTTATCTAAATTTAGGGGATTATATGATACTATAGATTTCTAAGGCCTACATCACATAAATTACTTAGTCACATATTTTTATATCTTTCAAAAATTGAGAATTCAATGTGATCCAGATTATTAATAAAATCATGAGTATGAAGCGATAGTATTTCCATGATGTTTTCAATTAATTCAATGATCATATTAAGAATTAAATTTGGGAAGTCATTGTATTACTAATTAGATATGTTTTTATAATTATTTGTTTATTTACATAAAAATTATTTAATAAAAAAAATTAGGGACGGGATTATTAAAAATAATTAGAATAAAAATTGTGATTATGTATTATGACTAACACCTTCTATACATATATATTACATATTAATATCAAAATATTAATTATAAGAATTATGATCCACTATAGGACTATTTAGGCCCACTAGATTTGGATAATTACAAACATAAACACCTAGTACATATGATTTATACATTGTCCCCCACATATTTCCTCACGACCATAAAACTTTTTATCAATATAATTCCTCTAATCATTATTCATATCATGGGGGAATGAAACATATGAATAGGTGAGACCAGTTTCCTGGATAAGATGAATAACGAAGAAAATAATGATCACAAAATAAGAACATGATTATAATGGTATGAAAACATGATAATACCATTTTAAATACCATATGATGAATACTAGAGAAAAAAATATTGATTCATGTCATAAATCATGGTATTTTATAAGACATTAACCATAAATGAATCATAGAAAACGATACATGAGAATATAACATTGGCATAAGACATATGTGTGGGGAATAAATATAAGAATTGAAAATCATTTCATAAGTAGTCAAGAAATATTTAGAGTTCTATAATATTGTAATGGTTTCACTCCCTAAACCATCTTAGTAGTATATGAACAAATGTATGATTATCATAGTGGAAAAATACCCTTAGTAAATAAGGTCTGCTCCCCATTGTAGTCATGATTGTCTAATTTGATACAAA
The DNA here is from genome assembly GCA_963277665.1 of Viscum album. Lineage (NCBI taxonomy): Eukaryota > Viridiplantae > Streptophyta > Magnoliopsida > Santalales > Viscaceae > Viscum > Viscum album. The sequence continues at coordinate 648,399,112 of OY728143.1, read as the reverse complement.
TCAATACAAAATTCATTAGATGGAGATATAAGTTATACTAGTCAGATATTGAAAACCATAAATATATATTCACCAAGCTCAAAAACTATTCATTATATCAGAATCCCTAAAAATAAATGGGTTTCATAAAACATTATTCATATCAGTAACCATGAGATATAATGCGTTTCATAAACATTTCATCATTAAAAAATTAATTAAAAATAAATAGGATTTATAAAAATCAAGTTATCATATACATAAAAAACCATATAAAGGTTAAAGAAAGTATTAATAGATCATGTCCCCAATAAAGGTGAATTATCATCAAAGGATGTCATCTTAAATCGAAAATAATTTTGAAATGTCAAATTGAACCTTCATTGTGGAAAATAACTTTTCATTGAAAAATGTATTTTAAAAAATATAAATTCTAAAAATATTGTTCAAATAATTTTAATTTAAAAATTAATTTTAAAAATATAAATTAATATTCCATGAAATAATTTACATGATTGTGGGAAATTATCCTCACATCATACATGTTGAAAAATTATTCATTCAACATTTTCATTGAAATGGATAAAAGATCATTATTTAGAAAATGATTAGATGATTACTTTTAAAAAAATTTAGAAAAAAAAATTTTAAAATGACATTAATGAATCAATACAACATTATTGTAAATATTTTTTTAGACATGTATATAAGCAAAAAAGTTTTTTTCCCTGGAGATAGAAATATGGTTGTCTTTTCTTATATACATTCTTTAATTAATTTTTTGTAAAAATAAAAGGAAAATGGTAATATTATTTCAAATTTCAAGAATAAAAAGTTAAGAAGAATATTTTGGAGTATATTTATAGAAATATCATAATATTTCATCAACTAAATCATAGTCAAAGGCAAACCCATTAAATGTTGAAATTGAAACATATATCATTTTCCACATTGGTAATTATTGAGACATAAGAACGATAAATTAAAGACTAAAATCAAATGAAACATTAAATATAATTAGAATATATAGATATTTAATATAAATTGTCAAATTGGTTCGGTATAAACCTATAAAAGAGGGTAGGTTCATAATATAACATATATCCCAAAGAAGTCAATTTTGTATTAGAATACCTTAAATTTATTCTCGACTTACATTAAAAACATTAGAGCCTCATTTATAATATATATAATTTAATTATACAAATATTACATAACCACACTTATATATATACAATAATGTAATATTTAATTTTAACTTTTATTACATGTTTATTAATAATTCTTTCTTGAAATAACATTTTGGTTAATAAATGCTTTCATTTTCATATTTTCTTAATTTAGTGTTTCTAGTCATTTAAAATTGATCTTGGTTTAACCTTCACTATAATGATTAAAATTATATAATATTAATTTATATTAAATTTAAATATATTTACATTAATCCATAAAATTCAACGGTATAAAATGAAATAAAACATTCAGGGAGATGGTAGGTTGTATGTAATCATGAATGATGTTTTAATTCTATAAATATACTGAAAGAAAGTATACTAAATATTAAATCTCCTTTAATGATTTATAATTATTATATATATATCACTTTTATTAATTAAATTTTTTCTTATTACAATCTATGTAATGCATATGTGAAAAAAACACATCATTTAATTAGTTGTTAGTCCATCATACAAAAGAGAAACATTATCATAATATAAATGAATGGAATATAAGAAGATAAATTTGATATTATAATTAAAAATTTATGAATATTTTATAAAAATAATATATGAACTTTAAATCCATTAGTATTTCCTTCCGTCAAAGCTGGTGATGGAAAATGAATTACACCGGTTTGTGAGGAGGTAGTATTCCTTACACATGACTAACAATTTTGATTCTCATTTAATATAAGTTGATATTGATATTTGATATTCCATTAACCTAATAAAATATAAATATGAGGGCAATACTTGTGTTCAAATATCATAATTTTCTTATGATTTGAAGGTTTTATAATATCCAATTTAACAATAAGGCATGTTTAAGAATTTACCTCTTCTTTAGAGAGACTATTTAGGATTAATTATAATGCCTTATTATAATTGTTTAGTATTTAAAATAATGAATCATTGATGTGGGTATGGAATTATGGAATTTATTTGTTCATGTATGGATGAATCCAAATAGTATTGATAGTGTTAATAAGAGAGGAGATGGGCTGGCTATTTATTAGTGGGGGGAGATGACTCACATGGAATTTTTTGAAAAACAAAAAATTTCAACCACGATTCTCAGAAGTCAAAATTTATAGAAATGAATTATTATTAAACCATATAATATTAAAGGTAAAAATATTTACAAAAAATATGATTTGGAATCTATTTAGGTTATTTTTAACCCATTTAAATTTACAAAAACCCCATAGAAAACATGTTTTAACATTAAGAAAGTCAATTAATATTTATTGTGGTTAATATTAATTATGATGAAAAAATTACATGAAAAATTTATATAATATAATTTTTTCTTATAAACAATGTGGAATCAATTTTTTGAAATTCAATTGTCATATTTTTCATAATGTAATTTCAATTTTATTCCACATATGTGAAGAAAATGGGTTTTCAATGAGAACACCATCAAAAGTTAAAAACATTTTCATAAATAAATTAAATATGAACGAGATTCCAATGATTGAAACTGTATTATTCAATACTTAATTGGACTAATGATTCTTTTGAAACTAGTTTTTTTTTAAATGAACATTATAAATTCAGTAAATGATAATATAATTTGAAAAAAAGTCCAGAATTTTTCACTGGTCACCAAAAAATTATTCATTTGAAAAATCCAAAAAATTAACCCAAAGGTAATTTTGAAATACTGATTCCAAATATTAAGTTAATTTATTTCTATTTTTTAATAAATTTGGAAGAAAATAATTTTATAATTCTTTTAGTAAAATATATAAATTTTTTTGAGAAAAAAATATTTTTGAAGCATAGAAAGACTTTAGAAAAAATTAATTAAATATTTATCCGCATATTTTCATTATGGAAAACCATTATGCAATATTTTATGACTTTCTTTTTATTTATATTCATTCCTATATATTTAACTGGTAAGAAATAATAATATTACTCATATTTCACAGACTATTAAAACTTGATGTAGTGTGTATAGAAATTCAGTAAACAAGTTTAAATTATTTGAATTATATTTCATAAAATATAAAGGTGTAAAATTCAAAACACATTTAATTAAATATACCCCAAAAAATAATGTCATTGGGATACAAAATACTATAAATAATTCATCCACATTACATTATATTTTTCTCATAGAGCTTCCTCATACTGGTTGTGACACTATAAAACCTTACAATGTGACTTGTCTTATTTCATTGATATTTATCGGTATTAATGATAATATCCACCAATTTTTCATCATAATAAAGTCCAACCTCCATTTTTATAGCCACTGAGTTTACTAATTTTATGGATCACGTATGTACATTATTAAAAGAGATACATTGACTACATCATGGACTTGACAGTGGTTCGGTGGAAGTGCCATGCGATAAGAGACTATCATCTCTCCATCACCAATTTCTAAGGTAATGATATAAAATGGTCTTATTGTGTCTCAATTTCAAATACAATAACCATATTCTAGATAAAAAGTTATACAAATATATCTTCACCAAAATAATCCTCAATATCATATTATTGTTTATCATCATAACATTAATATTGAATTTTTTCACAAATATGTACTAATGAATGGATCTAACCATAATATCCATTTCATCAGCCATCTTAGGTACCAATAATATTTTTTCTCCACCTTCATCACATCCTAATGGAGTTCTACACATTTTTTCCATAGGGATTCATAGTGATCCATCTAAATGAATCCGTAAATAATATTTTAGTATAAATATTCAACTAGTGGTATAATTTGATCCTAATCACATATGGAATCCACATAACAGGATCTCAACATATCCTCAATGGTTTAATTGTTCTCTTATAATGAGAATATGTATCAGTATGATACATTTTGTTGAAACTAAAAAATTTATCATGTACTTTTTGAAAACATCACCATAATGTCCAGGTAATCCTTGAATCCTGATTAGATATGATGGAATATGGTACTACATGCAACCATACCTCATCCATAATGTATATCCTAGATATATGATTCAAGTAAAAATATTATCTCGTTACAATGAAGTTCATAAAAATTGTTATGATATTGGATAAAACCCATATAAAATTAATCTCTTTATATGTTTTTTGGAGTCTAATGACATATTACATTGTGACATTATCATATTTCCATATGGGATTGATTAATTGTTATAACATTTACTTGAACATTTTTATACTATCTATAACTTGTTGACATTCCAAGCACCATGGTACAAATTTAGGGATTTCTATCTCCATTATATCCCACCATTAATACTCATTCAAAAAATTATGCATCAATGTACTCATAAGATGAACAAAGAATGACGAATAATGATACTAATATATTATAATCTTCTAAAAATATAGAATTTATGAAATACATACATGGTTCGTGAACCATATCATTCTATCACAATTGTGGTTAAATTATGGATCATTTATCAACTTCCTCTATAGATGTATATCTATCTTCAATGACTATATAATCTTCACTCATATCGATGGTTAAAAATTAATTTAAGAAAAAATAATATTTATCCATTTACATTAGGATTTCATTTTCCATCAAATGAAAATCCAGTAATGCTATATTTTTTATCATCATCATGGATAAGTATGTATGGTAATTTTGACTCAATGAATCTTCCACATTTATTTCATTACCATGGTGGTAATGTATTGAGGAATCATAAAACTTACTCTTCTCTAACCATCACATTTAGATCATGTTCAAATCATTCTGTTCTAATTTATACTTTATACATTTTTATCTTTATTTATATAAAACTTCTAAATAAATATATTTCCTCTATATCTTTATTGAAAAATTTACAATTGCTAACACCTAAACAACATTTGAGTATTTTATATCATGAAACATAAAATATCATGAGGCGTGATCTATAACCATGTCACAATTAATGAGAAATCATAAAAATCCCTTCATGGATTTATCAATATAAATTCTGAACTATTCTCAACAACAGGGTAATATAAGAACATCTATTATGGATAATTTTATATTTAGTTCCTAAAAGTATTATCTATATTCATCCATATAGAGGATCTTATCTCCTTTTTGAGTTAACATGGTGAGTGGAATATATGTATTTAATATATTATCGCCAATCCCTTTCTAATATCCAACCAAATCAATGAAATAATGGATCTTGTTCATAGTGTTCATTATGATCTAATGTTCAATAACTTTTAAAATGTATGGATCAAAAAATATAACCACTCTTGAGATTATATTACCTAATACTGAACCTTATTGTATACAAAATTTACACATTTTAAATTTGAAAATAATTTATCTTTCCTTTGGGTATTCAGTAAAATCCTCAATGATATTCATTATCTTTCTTCTTCATCAGACATATATTAATAGCATTTATAAATACTACAAAAACATATTCCATGTAATATCTAAAGACTCAATTAATTTAATCCATGAATATATTTGGGGTATTAGTAAGAAAAAATGGTTTCATTGTATACTCATAGTGTCCATAAATTTTATGTAATGTTGTATTGGTTTTATCTTCATTCTTCACCCATAACAGATGACGACCAGAATAAAGGCAAATATTAGATAAGTATTGAGATCTATGAAGTTCATCAAATAACTAATCAATATGGGCTTACGAATATATACTCTTGATTTTAATCCTATTAATTTAATAGTTATAATTGTAGAGTTGTGATGATCAATCTTTATTCTTAATCAAAATAACAGGTGTGCCCTAAGGTGGCACACATTCACAAATGAATCCTTTTTCAAGTTTCTCTTAGAGTATCTTATTTAATTGCAATGAATCAATTGGCTCCATTTAATAATGATTTTTGTAAGTAGGTGTGGAACCAATCATTGTTTTTACTGAGAATACTACTTCACATTTTAGTAGAATACTAAGAAACTATTCTAGAAACATATCAATAAACTCCCACACAATAGTCATATCATTGATGTTTAGTTTCTCCCCAAACATATGAGATCAGTTCCCTATTATAATAGGAATAAAACACAATAAAATAGATTTGATTTATATTAAAATATTATAGTTATCATCGCACTAATACATGAACATATGACGGATTGGAATATTAATCATGGCCATCCTTAGAAATTTATGTGGGATTTATAAAGAGAAATTCAAAACAGGTTTAAGACAATTTCAATTCAAATAGATGAAGAATTAAAATATTACCAGGAATCACATTACCAAAAACATCATCTAGATATGAATTATAGACAAATGATGAAAATGTCATACTATTTTAGGTTTTCACTTATAAATAAACACTTATTAATTTGGGGACATGAATTAACATTCCTACAAAATTTCCTGATTTAAAAGTATTTATATAACTAATTTCAGATCATTAAATTAAATATTTGAGTGTAAATATAACAACATAAAATATGTCATTAAATCATAAATCCATTGGAAAAACCAAAATGGTTAGAATGAACATTATATATCACTGATTAGAGTGATCAATCACGAAAAATAATCCATAAAATGTCTGATCCCTGGAACATCCTTTTCAATATATGACTTGTAATGTTTAATCTAGGGAATTGTTGGTCATTATCTATTAAAATACCTTATTCTGGATAATATTGTGAAATTTAATTAACTGAATCATTTTCATCAGGCGTGTAAAACCATTCATGTAGTAAGTCCCGTTTTTGTGTACCAGTTAATGATCAAGTCAATCCAGACATGCCTTTTTTGTATTTTTTACCCCTTGGTACATTTTTACAAGATCTCCGTCCACCTGTAGTATCCAAAAAATGATATATATCATTATAAATTATATAATGACTTCCTTACCAAAACATGTGGATTTTAATCTAAATTTAGGCTAACCATTAGGGTTCTCACTACACATTGGACATCATAGTTTATAAAGGATATCTAAACCTTTATCCTCTATCAACTATATAATCCCACACATTTCATATATAGAAATTACATCATAATTTATGAATAATCATTTTATAAAAGAATGATCCTTTTAAGAACCATTTGTTTCCAGTTCCTTTGGTATCATGGAATCATGATGAACTAGTTCATAATCCTTCTACAATTTCTTCAAATTATATCTTCAATATTATAACCCTTTATATAAATATCATACACTATAAATTTCTTCATAACATGGGTAATGATAAAATAATAAAGGGTGAGCTCATATCCTTAGTACGGATAATCAAGGGAGGTATCCATGATCACATAAGAGTAATAAGAGTGTAATAGTATGAGATCAAGAGAATTGAATTTTTAAAATTATACCCTATATATGAATTACCATAATCGAGATTCATGGAACAAGTATGGGTTGTTCCTATGTCAAGAGTCATAATGTAATCAAAGAATATGATATAAGAGAAAGATAAAATTTCATAGGACACTTGTTTTTGGAAAACACGTAAGCACATAAAATCTTTTACTTTGTATATAGGTGCTATTTACAAGGATACCAAAGTGTAAAGGGTTCACTCCACAAACAATCAGAGTATTCATGGTTCACTCCCAATACCTTCATAGAAGACAAAATATCTTACTAAACTAGGTTCACCCCACTATCCTATCCTATTTATCTCATGAGATACCAAACATTACCCAATGCAATTTAGGGATACATTGATCACACCCCCAATTTAATAAACTCTTACAAATGTTATTCCACAATATCATTAAACATTCATCATATCAAAACCCATGAAATGATATGGGATGTATAAAACATTTATCGTATTATAACCTATTTAAAGGAATGGGTTTCATAAACATTCCATCACAGAATAACCCATGTAAATTATATGAGTTTCATAAAAATGTACTTATCATACACCTATTTAGAAGAGAAATAAATAAGGTATCATTGGATAATTTACCTAATAAATAATAATTAACATCTCTGTATTTTTTCATAGATGGAAAATTATATTTAATGGTTATTTGGAAAATTTATTGAGGAAGAAAAATTAAAATCATTTTGAAAGAGATAAATTAATAAATATTTTGGAATTAAATTTCATTTAATATAACATTGTCAAAGTAAGAAAGTAATCATCAAATAAAATAATGGATACAATTTTGGGAAATTATTCCATTTTGGTACAAGTTAATGACATGGATTCCTTTCTAGTTTTTAGTAAAAAGAAAAAATGTGGATCTTATAGTAAAAATGGTTCCTTTAATATTTTTTAAAAGTTAAAAAAGAGTAAAAATGTCATCATAAAATATTTAAAACATTATTTTAAGAATTTTTCTTGAAATAAATGGACATTGATGAAAAAGTATTTTAAACTGATGAGGGAAATAAGATAGAAGTTTTCTAAAACAAATCTCAATAAATTCAATAAAAATGGGAGGAAATGGGCCTACTACAATAAAATATCATGAAAAATAATATTATAAGAAAATTAATCATTTTTTGAAGAGTTAAATCAAAATAATTAATCATTTAAAGTATAATCATAAACAATCTTGAAGAATTATTAGACTATAACATCAAAACATTTTCCACTATGGTAAATTATGAATCATAGACCCCGTAAATTAATGATTAAAATCAAATGAAATAATAAATTTCATGATAATATGTAGGTTCAGGATAGAAATATTAATATAGGTATTATATACCCCACATAAAATTTTATAGGTTTATATTATAACATGATTCCAAAAGAAGAAAAATTGTGAAAATATCTCTTACTGTTGGTATATATATCCTTCATAAAATTTGAAATTATTGTGTAATAAATTTAGTTTTATTATATAACGATTATATAACCATAGTTTTATATATCATACTATTTAATATTTACATTAATAATTGTTACCCATTTATAAAAAATCCTTGTTAAAATCATATTTTATGTAATAAAAGCCTACCATTTCATGTTTATTTTTATTTAGTGTTTTCTATCCTTTTCCTTTGATCATTGTTCCACCATATCCAGAGTGATAAAAATGATAAAATATAATATATATTCAGTATATATTTATTTATTATATTATAAAAATAATAAATATATAAAAATAAATTCATCATTCTTGGAGATGGTAGGTCGTACGTACTCATGAATGTTGTTACGATTTTCGCAAAGGATTGAATTGAAGGAATTAAAATAATATATCAACATAAAAAATTTATTATTATTTCATATATGTCACATATATTAATTAAATTAATCCTTATTTCCACATGTGTAAATAATATGTGAAAAATGAATCATATCACTTTCTGGTGTGGTAGTCCACTTTACTCAGAAGGGACATTATTATACTCTCATGGAATGTAATATAAGAATGGGACTGTGTTATTGTTATTAAAAACCATTAAATATGTAATAAATATAATATATATAGTTTAAATATATAATTTTATCCAATCATGAAATGTGGTGATGGAAAATGAATTATATTTTTTCAAGATGTGGTAGTCTTCCATACACATGATTGATTGCTTCATTTTATATTTGATGTAAGATGTTTTTGAAATATGTTATGAAATTAATAAAATATTACCTACTTATATTTTAGATTCAATTTTTTATACCATCATTTTTATGAATATTTCAAATATGTGGAAGAATAAATAAAATAATAACACATGTTTAGAAATTTACCTCTTCTTCGGAGAGCCTCATTAGTTTTATACCTAAATCCTTAACATTAGGGTTCTTAATTCTAACAATGGAATTAGGGATGTTGGACATGGAGATAAAGAATATTTTTTGTGATGGTATAATCATAAAAAAGGGTTTTTATAGTTTTAGATGATTGGAGAGTCGTTGACATTTTATTATTGGGAATGAGAGAGTTATGTACTCATTTCTTAGATGAAACAGGTCTCCAAAATGTATCATTTTAGATTAAAAGAGGTGATAATTTTTAAATGTGGAGAAAAATATTAATTAATATTTTTATGGTAATTTTTAGCCATTTTATTTTTATTTATCCTCTAGTATACCCATTTTAACCATAACCATTGAAATTAATATTTACAAAGTTTATTAATCAATATGGTGAAAAAATATGTTGAACATGTTAAATAATATAAATATGATTAATTAAAAATATGGAATATATTTTCAAAATTAAATTCATATTAGTGGTTGAATATAATTCCAAATTAATTCCACATACATGACAAATAATGTTTTCCTACATGGAAAAAAATCAATATTTTTAAAAGATTTAATATCAAAGTGAAATTTAAAATTGATTCACATTATTTAAATTTATTAATGAATATTTCAATGGAAATTTTTTAATTATATAATAATTTAATAACAATGGAACCATATAAAATCATTATAAATTGTTTTATTTTTCAATCAAAATCATTATTTTTTGACATTCATCAATAAAATATTCTTTTTAGAGAAATACCTAAAAATCACCGAAAATCTCCCAAATTCAACAAATGAAATTAATTTTTTAAAATAAACATTATAAAACTGGTAACAATTATTTTTATTAATTTTACATAATAATAATTAATCACCATTTCTTAAGAAAAGAATATTTTCAAGGAATATAAATACTTTTCAAATTAGTGAGTAGTTATTTATTAAAACGATTTCTTTATCTAATACTAATATACATAAAATTTAAAATTTGGATAATCGTACTAATTTCAAAAGGTTTAATAGATAGGATATAATCATATTAATAGTATTTCATAGTTTGTTAATACGTGCTTTTGTGTGTAGCATAAACTTTTGCAGAAATAAAATTTGTATGATTTTTTAAAATATAAAGGGATATTAAACTATGAACATTAATGGAATAACATATAAATGAAATAAAATATCTATAATTTAAATGTCTCAAACAATGTTAACTATTCTATATTTTATATTATTTTTTATATAATATTATATCCAAGTCCTTTATAATGGTTTATAAATAGAAAATGAATTATCAAAAGAATATCGAACTGGGGTGTCTGGTGAGTTGTATAATATTAGGACCACTAATCTTGTACTAAGTGACGATATTGTCAATGAATAGAAAACTTATTTCCTGGTGATTACCTATAGGTTCATCTATGACTTAGCCACACAAAAATATGAATATCCGGTTAGATATTCAATTACGAAGAAAGAACATTCTCTATACTTTTCAAAATATATGAATTGTTTTCTTAAAGTATCCACTAGGTTTTTAAGTAGTTATTTCTAGTCTATTTCTAATAAATAATTTATCCTTTAATTGATACCAAGTTTTTTATCATTAATTTTAAAGGTTATTTTTAATGTAATTCTATTAAATATATTACATTAATAATTTAAAAATATCTTTTCACGATTACTATCTTTGAAATTATGTTCATAATACATGCTTTAAATAAGCAGAACCTAAAAAATAAAATTATTTAATCCTATAAAATGTCTCATTTATTTTTCCATACTAGGTCACCATACTACAAACAATTTTTTAGGGACATACATCAATAGATGAGAGTGATCATAAAATCATGTAGGTGATAAAAATAGAAATGGAATTTTAGTATTCCTCATTTATTGAACAAGAGTAACAACATTAAAACATGATAATAATAATTGAATCAAAATATATGTTCATGGTTATAAGTACATGAGAGATAACATATAAATCTGGCTATAAAAAAAATGAGACATTCATCAGAATATCACTAAGGTTCATCACTAATTTTTCATAAAAAAAGATTATCAATTTTATTCACTAAAGAATAAAAAAATATTATATATAGTTATTTTTTAATTTCCCAATTCACTAAGGGGATATCAGAAATAACCCTTATTATTCTTTCATTAATGTGTTTTATATAGATCTTATATAATAAAAATGCACCATGTCATCATTTTAACCTTATAATAGGGGTTGTGGGTGTTCTACATGGATGAACACAATAATTGAAGGATTTTTATATCTATGTGACTTACTTTCACTGATAATATGGTTGGGTTTTGAAAACATAACGGTATGAAATTTAAAATCAATGGGAAATTTCTTCAACATAATAGAAGTTTATTAAAGTTTCTCGAAGTGATAAATGAGAGAGGAAGGCCACATCTAATTATTTGGTAATATTTTGGATCGAAGTGGGTGATTATGAACATAGGATAACATAACCATGTATAAATAAGAATATTTATTATAAAGGAAGTGGTTGAATTGAAAAGAGGAAGGAGAGAGCCCGTACCATGAAGGTTCCTTCAAAATGTTTAGAGGGGTTCTTTAGATCCATAGAAACTCCTTGATATGAAACATGAAAAATAAAATGAGATGACCTTCATTCTAAAGGTATTGGGAGTGTAGAGAAAAGTGAAAATGGGAAGGTATTTATAAAAAATTGTGTAATATTGTTTTTTAATTTCATAACATATTCCTTGAAAATCATGGTTTTGAAAATTAAAAAAGCATTGTTATTATCAAGGTTTTATTTTCTTGTTTATGCATCTAAGGAATTTCTTATAAAAATAATTCATGGGTGAACTAAAATCCAATTCATAATAATAATTTGAAAATGGGGGTATAGTTTTTTCTGAAAATATTTTGTTAAATAGTAATTCCACTTAGATAATATAGAGAGTTATTTGTAAATATATAAATTAACATTACTCATTAAAAATCATTATATTAATGGAATAACATATTTTGGTGGTGGATACAATTATTTTAATTAATAAATATTTTCATGTAAAATTGAACTCATAAAATAAGTATATAATAGATAAATTTATTCTTACTATTCAATAATAAATAAATAATGAAATATAATTCTTAAAAATTCACTATAATATAATATTGACATGTTCATTTAAAATATAATGTTTATTTTATTAGAATAGTTTTTTAATTAAGTAAAATATAATTTCTAATTAATTTTATGGAATTTAGATATAATGAACAAATCCCCAATACCATTTATTGAAATAAATGAATGAAATATTACAAAAACAAAGGGGATGAGTATCCTCCATAAAAAAGATGAATCACAAGACTCCAAAAAAAACCTAAATATGCCACTAAAAATATGTAAATCCATAGCATGAGTGACATGAGGGCCATGCCAACCCCTACTACATAGGGGTCTTCCATGAGGATGTCAACCTCATTTACACTGATTCACTCTCTTCCATGGTTGATGAACATCATCTGAAAATATTAAATTCCCCAAATCAGTATCATCTCCAGTACAAGCATTATGATAACTATCAATTATTTTATAAATAAAACCATAAGATCTTGGAAAAATACATTCTGTAGACATATCTTGACAAAACACCAATTGCACCACCAAAGTTTGATGACTAATAAGATCCAAAAATTCATTTTTTATAATTAGTTACATTAGCAAAAAGAGATGTTATTCCATCTCAGTGTGTACAAATAATTAGATATATTTTAATCCTAGAATATCTATAAAAAATAACCAAATTAAATAAAATAAAAGAAGTATAGTTAACACTAGATCCATCCAAACAATAACTTTAACTACCTATATTCTACTCAAACCATTCATCATCCACCTCTTGTGACCTTACTTAAGAGTTCCATATGTTAATATACTTCTTCATATTTACATCATCCAAAACATATATATTAGGAGAATCCTTATACACTAGAACATATACAGAAGATTCAGTCTGTCTGATACCAACTACAAGAACCACTAAAGACTCTTCCTTTAAATTCATTCCAGTAGAGACATCATCAACAATATTATTCTTATCAATAACATCATTAGTTCAGACCACCGTGACAGTAGTTTCTTTCCTCTTAGGATTAGTACAACATTCAAAGGAACAATCTAAATTCAAATATATTCAAGAAGTATCATATTCAAATGTTATTTTAGTGATCATTACCGGGTCTTATATTGTGGAGATAGTAACATATCTAGTAGAAAGAACATATTTCATTTCCACAAAAGGCGTTCTCATTGAAACATCATCAATTAATATCAGTAAAGATCCATAATTTTACTTGTTATAAACATACAATCAGACATCGAGAAGGATATCCTCCTTAATTGATATACTAAATTCATTATACACAATTTACTCAATAAAAACATTTCCAACATTCTTCTTAATAGTATTATAATCTTAATCCACTATAGTAGAAATGATTTTTTATAATGAAATGATTATAGGGAGCCATTATATTTTTCAACACTAAAACCATAAGAATTCCAATCATTCTTAAATAAAACAGGATCAATGCTCTTGCCTCTAGTAGAATTATGGACCTTTAAATTCAAAGGACCTATAGACATATTACATATACAAATTTCAATCACATTTTCAAACTTCCTATAATTTTAACAATATAAACCAATATGAAATTTATGAAGATAATGACCAATTTTGAAACACATATGAAAAAAATATTGATAATTTTCCACATCAATATGAAAAATCAAATTGAATATTCTTATCCACCATAAAAACTATATTAATAAGGTTTGGGTTCATGTAAATATAAACACTAACATGATCATAATTACCAAACCTTATACATTTAGTTTCCTTGTGAAATTAAATTTGTACTCCAATAGTGGAGGTGACACTCCCAAAAATTTGAGGATGCTAAAGGTACCAGCTAAGGCCAAATTTCTAAATCCATACATGACTTGTAGCATTACCAATAGTTTGTGGTTTAGCAATTTGGTCCCAAACATGAATTTTTAGAATTCCAAGATTAAGAGATATAAATATTATATCTGAAGACCTCTTCTTTAATTTTTAAGAATTAAAAATAAATTGAAATAATTCTATACTAAGAGATACAATCCCTCATCCATCAAGACCCAAAAATCAAATAAGATGAAAATTCTGGTCCAATTTCTTCCATGTATTTATCAATTGTTGATTACCAAGATGATAAATGATTGATAGATTTTCCTTAGTGGCCCTATGAATGATTACTAAATTATTTTCTTCATCAAAGAACAAAAAAACAATATTGGTTATCCTAATAGATTCCAAAGAATGTTGAGAATCATCAGAGAATATGAAACCTTGTCTGAAATGCCCAGGAGACAAAAATATATTTCCCCCACTAGAAGATTTTTATCACATTATATATCTTTTAGTTCGTAAGAACCATGGTATCATTCCTGTAGAAGTTTTATTTCTAAAAATCAAAATTATATTTCTCTAGAAATTATAATGCTAGTAAAGAGTAAATCCATAGTGATATGGAGTTATATTTGATTTGTCTATATATTTTGATGTTGATTTATTGCAGTCTACTGAAATTTAGAGCCTATTTTTTTAGTGTTTTGATAAAAAGGGGATTGGATTTCAATTTCCTGAAAAATTACATGAATGATAAATAAAAACAAAAAAAATTGGTTTGGATGAATGTTTGGATAGAAATATGTTGGGGCTTTCGATTTTAAAGGTTGTTTTTAAATCATGCTTTTATGAGGTTTTGTTGTTCTTGATAATTCACATCTTTGGGTTAAGAATTTAATACAACCCCATTTGTTTGGTGAGTTTTTTTAAATCAAAAGAACCCAATTCCCTTGCCTGGAAACTGATTTCTATTAATTTTATTAATTGAATCCCATTTTAGAAAATTAAAACTCCAAATTTTCAAAGATTTTTTTGATCATAATTCCTTAATAGATACCTATAAATCTTGTTATTGGTCTAATACAATATTTCTAGTGATATTGAGAAAGGGTTTATAAGGAATTACGATAAAGAAGAATAGATAACAAGATTAAAATATCAGAATTGACAAATTACAACACAGAATAGTCCACAACCTCAACACATAGGGAATTTAGCTACTCATGAAGTATCTAGTGACTGAACAAATCACAATACCTGAATTCATCCCCTGGAAAGCATTTTAGGGAAGGTCATTGGGAATGTAGCACAAAACACCTTCTCTCCTCTCTTCTCTCATCTTCTTTCTCTCTCTTATTCTCTTTTTGGACGTCTCCAGAGTGACCCCCATGGATTATCATTGAATGAATGAATACATAGTCACTCCCAAACTTTGAGGTCCTACCACTTATTTTTTTTATTGTATCTGAATGTACATGATGTGTACCCTGGTAAACACATTTTAGCCATCTTTTCTTCACCGGTAGGTGAGCTAACCTATCATCTTTGACATTGAACACAGTTCCGCCTAGTAGGTGGTAGTACACAATATATAACGCCACACTAGATGTTGTGTAACAACATTCATCAGTCACAAATCACTTCTAGATGGGCCACATGGTGTGTATATGGGACGTACATGACGTGTTTTCTTTGGCCGACAACATATGCATGTATATAGTCTTCCTGATCTATGTCGTGGTAGTCGTACACTATATGTCTATATAAACGTACACACCATGTATATTTTAAATTTTGTACTAATCATCCCTGATTTATGATTTTGGCTAGAAACATCCTTAAAATTATCATAATCACCAAAATAAATCATTTTTCCCATAAAAAAATATATTTGGTGAACATAGGTTTTTTATGATAAATAAAATGTATGAAATGTATACAAAAATCCGTTACATCAAATTCCCCCACACTCAGTCATTTTCTTATCCTCAAGAAATATATCTACATCAAATCAATAGAATCCATACTCTAAAAAGGAAATAGTTTAACTAATTATAACTGTAAATAACATAGCCATAAAATAATATTTATAAAAAAAGGCACAAAATAAATTAAAATTCCAAATACATTTTTATCATGCATCATATATAATTTAATTGAAAAATTTTCATCCTCTTTCATTCACATTGATTAAATGTTAATAAATAAACAATCCTTATAATGATTTACCTCACCAAAAATTACCATACACATCACTCAAAGTTATTTAATTAGAGTTATACACAATCATAAGTATATTCACTCTATCCATAGGTTTGAAATTTTTATCATTCAATACATCAGAAATAAAATCACAAAATTCATGATGTCTTTAAATAAGGTAAAAAAAATTCTAAGGCTAAGGGTTGGTAGGTGATGACGAATATTAATCTTAGAGGCTTGAAAAGGAGGATGAATTCTTAAATAATAGTGCATGATATTCATAATAAAGCTGAATGAAAATTCTCCCCCTGTCAATATCTATCAATGGTATCTTCACCATAATATTCCCTTGCCAATATGGACCCATAAACCACCAATAACATGTAATAAAGAATATGGTCCCTCTTTTCATATTTCATCATTTTTTGAAATAGGGGCCACTAAGAATACAATGAATAGTGTTTTTGAAATCCTTATTCCCCAATAAACAAGAGATAAAATCCCTCTAATGTAATACATGGTTTCTCACAAACACATACATTGAACGGAAAAAATCCCTCTCTAAAGCTCATGTTAATAATCATGAAAAATTATAAATGATTTAGAGTGGTAAGGTAAAATAGGTTTGTAATGTGGATTCCAATCAAGGAAGTTCATGGTTTATTAGTGTTTAAAAATATTAGATGTATGGTAGGTCTCAAGGTCCAAGGGGTTGAAAAAAATAAAATGCTGTAATAATTTAAATGTGATTACAAAATCATTATGTTTTAAAGATAAAACTAGCACATTCTAGTAGTTATGCATATCCAAAGAATATCTCAAGTATGAAGTTATAATAATGAATATGTCAAAAGGGTATATAATACCTATCAAAAATTAAAAAATACATTGGTCAATATGGCCATGACTTCAGTACAAAGTGATCAGTCTAATAAATTTAAATGTCCAAGGCTTAAAATCCAGAATCAAACTATATCATCAATCATTTTAAAATTCATTGAAATTGAAATAGGCATGTAACATTGTTTTAGCATTCCCTTTTATGACTAATTTTATTTATAATTATTTTTAATAAAAAATAATAAACAATTTAAAATATGTCAACTATTATTGATGTCTCCAAAATCAGGTTACGACAAAGACTACTGTAATCAGAGGCCCTCCCCCACACATAATACATCACATGGTCCCTCAACTGAAATATCAAGAAATAGGAGAGAATATGGGAAATAACATGTGTAAGAAAATGGGAATCATTGGATGAAGGAAACCCATATTATAAAGGAAATAAAGAAACACTGAAAAATACTCCCCTCTTGGTGAAGTGAGAAAATGGGGAAGTTATCAAAATAGAGACTCCCATGTTGCTCTAGTGTACTTGTGACAATCGAGGGAAGGGAAAAAATCTACAAACACATACTTCATCATATCCCATGAAGGGAAAAAAAAGATATATATATATATATATATATATATTAGAAATAAATGTGCCCTAAAACCAGTCATGGGGTCACCTAAAAAGAAGAATCGTCCGCTAAAGGATGATATGGTAGTGCAGGATCAGTGACAGTAGTAGAGGATGGAGGCAGGAGATCCATTCGTGGATGAGTAGTCGTAGAATTCGGTGCATTAAGAGAAAGCCTCAGAGAGGGACGCTCTATAGTGAGGCTCGGGATAACATCCCAAGCGGTAGAATCTGGACCAATTGTGTAGAGGAGAACTGAATCTATGGATTGATCTATAAGTGGTAACTGTGGGGTCGGAGGTTGAAGAGCATGCACTAGTTGTAGGGAATGGCCTAGGTCCCAAAGGATAAGGCCCAAAAGCTGCTCCATCCTTGTCTGGTTTTGAATGTTGGAAGCATGGTCGTGCTCGAGGATTCCCAAATGGAGAGTGATCTCATCAAGAGAAAGGATGGTATGAGGGTTAGCCGAGGGTGTAGGGGGGTTGGCAGTATTACGGACAAAAGAAGATGTAATAAAATAAGTAATAGAAGGCCCGAGGAAGTGGGTTGGGTTTTGGGGGTTCATCTATACGTGGATGGGGTGGATACTGAGCATAAACACTATCAGGAGATGGTGGGTCTTCCCTCACCGCTGTAGGAGTAGGGTAATCCTACACAAGCACAAAGCGGTCTCCCTAACACTCGATGAATTTCACGTAGATAAGCATGAGGAAGTCCATACGCTGAGAATATCCCAAGAGGTCGTGAGGGAGATACGGATGAAAAACTCATAAATAGTGTTCCCACTATGTGGAATAAAACCCACCAATCAAGTTTCTCTGATGACCATTGGTCATAGAATGATAATAGAAAGTGGTAAGATATGGGTGGTTTGTGTCCTCGTCGGACGATAGAGGTTAGAAGATTCATGCCCCATCTAGAAACAACACCCATATCCTCATGGAGGGGGAAAATAATGGAACTAAAGCACCAATGAAGGAATGTATGTGGAGGAAAAATGATGGGTGTGGTCTTCTACGATCTGGGGGTGTACTGTGGTCAGGCCCAGTAAGCTCCCTCCACATCACAACAAGATTAGAACACTCCGGGCCAGTCAAGGTGGAGAAGAGAGGTGGGGTGGAAGGATGGGGGTAGAAGTTGTACCCTCAAACAAACATGGCCATATTAAGGGAAAAAGTTGTCCCCATACCTGAAAATAAAATGGGTGAGCTGTATTTATTGGCTTCTAGTAGTTTGTGGGCTCATCGAACTTGAATGTATCAATGAAATCAAAAACTAAATCTCAAAAAGTAGCAGTGGTGACCTAAAAAGTTTCAAGTAGATGAGTATGGCTCAAAATCTCCTCAATATCCTCCCAAATGCAATGTTCAGCGACCCTGAAATATCAAGTAAGTGGCCACTCAACATGATAGTGCGGAATGAAAAATGCCACAATCACTCTACCGCAAGATGGTCCTCAGAAAAAACTGGGCATGGATAAGATTCATGGAGGGCAGTAGCTGGTGCAGGAGGTGGTGTAATGGATGGTTCCATACCAAATGGTCATGCCGCTAAGGTATAAGGTGGAGTAGTGGATACGGGAGTGGGCTCATAGGGACAGATCATAGAAGGTGGAGGTTTTGGCTTAGTCGAGTCCACTACAGCTGTGGAGGGTCGCTCTAAGGGAAGGGATTTGGAAGGAGTGGTAGCACAGGAGCTCTCCACCTCAATGGATGGGGTGAATGTTGCTGATAGAGGATCATCAGTAGAATGTGCAGCAAGAATTACTAGACTGATAGATGTTGTAGATGGAGGAGACATCAGAAGCGGTGGAAAAGTGGCCAATGATGGGGGGTGGAATGTAACACCTGAGATTTTATGATAATTATTATTTTTAATTTCATTGATGTCTTTTGTTGTACACTTCCCCAAAATAAGATTGTGCTATATGCAACACCGTATTAGCTTGTAGTATACACTATACTATTCTTGGCTTGTGATGCACACCATTTCTTGTTCTTTCAAATAACATTCATTTTACAGAACACCGAGTGTAGATTTTGATCATTGTATAACTGAATTATATTTTCAATATTTTATACGCAACACCAATGGAAAATTTCCCTACACACAACCCTTACATGTCTTGCATTCCATGCAAGAGCAACCTTCCTCGATAGCATGCGTTGTACGCAATACTAAGTTTTACTAAACAACGATATGTTATTGAAATATTATATAAACTTGACATTATGAATAGTAATACCAAATTTTGGAAATTTTATAAACTTTATCTTTCAAAATGGACATCATTTTTGGATTCAGAATATCAAAATTAGCCTAGTGTGAATTTTTGGTCTTTTTCTGAAAACATTCAATTTTTGATGAATAGTGAGAACACTGAGTTATTAGTTAAAACCGACTTTTTATTAAAATAATAATATAATTTATTTAAATTTATTTTAGGTCAAAATAGATACATAACAACTATATATGTTAAATTTAATTCATTTGATTAATTTTATAATATATTTAGATATATAAAAATTTTATTGAACTTTTTAAAGTCTTTTACCCACCTTCTAAGAGAATTTGGAAATTTACAGAAAACCTAATTTTACCACTTCTGTGATTTGAATTTCAAAAATATAAGAGACATGGTTAATATCAAGGTGTAAAATTCAGTTCAATAAGATAAAAATAATTTTTGGTGATTAGTAACTTTTTAGATTATTTACCACGGTTAAAAGTAAATAGGGTAATTAAGGGTAAAGATGATATTATTATTACCCTAAAACATGTCCTAATTCTTTTGGATAAGTCTAATTCGACCGAAAAACCCTCAGGAGTAATATATTAACATTTAGGTCCACTTGGATTATATTAGACCATTTATTATTATTTTATTTAAATAAGATTTAAAATAGTTAAAGTCAAAGTTTAATTACTAAAATATTTTTTATATACGGTTATAATTAGATAAATTCGACTATAAATATTAAATCTAAATCTAAAACCATTTCCTACATAAAGGTATTTTATTTATATTTTTTAAACATTAAATAATTTAATTTATTTATGACACGATGATGAGGTAGTAATAACCTTATTAATGAAATATTAAAATAATTGATATTATAAAAACCCAAATAAATGTTATTTTAGTCTTTTTATGAATTAAAATAATTTTCTATGCTAATATAACATTTTAGGGTAGGTTATATGATTTTTTTAAAATAATATTTCTGTTATAAATTTAGAAAAAACAAAATAACAAATAGTGTCAAAATTGACTTAAAAGTGTTTTTTTAAAATATATTATATAATTAATTAATATAATGGTCCTAAAAATATAAGGTTCATCTAAAAGACTAATATAATAATATATATGACATTAATGAATCAATTAGGGTTCTATTTCTAGTTTATAGTATGTTTATTAATCATATAGTGTAAGAATACAAGAAGACACGGTAAAAGTTAAATTATTTAACTTACAGTTAAATCTAAATGATAAGGATAAAATGGAAATCCAAACTTTTCTAAAACCTATTGGATGAGAATATTTCGACCCATACCTACCCTATCCTTGAAATAAGTCACTTTTGAGCCATTATAAACCAAATAGGAATTTATTATAAAATAATATTTCAAATTTTTCATATGGTGCCCCTCACCACTCTTATAAAAGGGCACTCCTCCTTCCCTCTAATTCACACTTCCAACTCCATTTTTCTCATCCAAAAAATTACCAAATACCCTCTAATCATTCCTACCTTCATCCTATAGGCCTTAATTTGGTCATAAATCTAACCTATGAAGCCCTTTTGATCAAATCAAAAGGAAGAACCCGAAGAAGAGGTAAATATCTCACCACCTATTTCAAGTTCCTTTCTTGTTCCACTCCACCCTTCTTTGTTGTTTCCATTCTAAAATAACAACTCCAGTATATTCTATATATTGTGATGTTATTATAAAAATTTTACAACCATATTAGTTATTTTATCCTTCTTATGAATGAAAATGTGACCACACGTGCGTACGTACGGCTTACCGTCTCCACGTCGTGGTGTATTTTATTATTCAAAAATTTCATCATTTGGATGGGTATAAGAATGAGTATAAATGATATAAATAAAAATTATTACATTATTATTATTCTTTATATATGATATACTATCCAATTATTTACGATTTTAATATCAAAATAATGGTATCATCGCTCGTGCGTACCTACGGACTACCGTCTCCACAAACGCGATGAGATTCATTTTCCATGATTAACCATTCAAGTTTTATTATAATGTATATTTAATAAATAATCATGAAAGATATTAAATAATAATAATACTATATTTATTTAAATATATGTTTCATTTAAATAATTTAATTTAATTCAATAAGGAAATGAAAACAGCTTTCATGCGTACGTGTGGCCTACCGTCTCCATGAACAGTGTATTTCATTCCATTTATCGATCTATCATATATATTTATATACTGAATATATATTTTATATAAATCATGTTTTACATTATGTAATTATGTAAAATAGAATATAAGTAATAATATCATGAACAACAAGTCAAAACACGTACGATAAATGAACGATTTTACCCAGAACGCTGCATTAACATGGAATTTACAAAATAACGAGTAATATAAAGTCATAAGTGAAACATATATGTTATCGTAAATATTATTATGGTTTTATTACAAGTTAATAATATGTTTAAACCTACTATATGAGATTCTCTTTCACATATAAGCAGAAATTGGACATAAGGTAAGGGATAATTTTGCAATGTCATTTTTATCTCAGATTGCTTATACGTAAGAATTTACTGGGGTTATATTTTTCATCCATGTCCATAAAAATGTTTTTCATTAAGTGTTTTATATTATTACATGTATGTTTACAGTCATTTTTACCCCTATTTTACTTTTACCTTGTGTTATGGAAGGGATCTTTTTTTTACCATACGTGGTTCTTTTTGAATTTTCCGGAAAAATTACGAGAAGAATGTTTTTTTAAAACTTATATAGCTTGAACAGATATCTACAGTTTCATAATGCCTAATTTTCATGAATATTTCTCTAAAATATTTCTGTAATATTTTCAACAAAATCCTTTTCTTTGAAATTTTCAATGCATTTTGTGAAAGGAAAATGATTTTGAAGAAGAAAGGATATTTTCCCCAATAATTCATATCTAGTGTTTTATCAAAACCATTTTCCATCAATGATGGCATTATTTTAATATGTGTTTGTTTCAAGTATAATATCTCTATGATTTACATGGTTTAAATTTACTTATGATGAAATGATATCCATTTTTTTATATGGATTATGTTATGATGGGATGATGTTCATGAAACCCATTTTATTTTTTGGTTATGCTGAATGATTTATGTTTATGTTGTGGCACACATAAGAATTATTCAATTATGAGATGGGTGGGACCAATATCTCCCTCCAATTCATTCGGTAATGATTTATATCTCATGAGATATACATGGCTGTAATGACAAGTAAATCTGGTACTGTAATACAGGGCTGGAACGGCAGGTAAACCCGATTCAGTAATGGAATTTTCCACAAAGATGGTCTTGGAAGCAATGCCTTGGCTACTATGGAAATCATATCATGTGATTAATGGTTTTCCACAATTACATATTTTATTCCCATGCTATTTTTTCATGATTTATATTCCATTATGATCTATGCCTTACGTACTACCATGTTTAATTTCATTGCTCAAGATTTTAATGTTTAAACTTTATGTTCATGTTTTTAAGTTCAAATGTATATGGTTTGTTTTATTTTCTCCCTGCTTACCCTTACTGAGAATTTGAGCTCACCCTTTTTAGGTTTTCTTTTCCCCCAGAATATAAAGGAAGGTTATTGGTAGGAAAAAAAGATCTTTATGGTATATGTTTAAGATCTTTCACCATGATTAGAATATTATGTTCCGAGTTTTCAAAGACACTAAACTATTATGGTCCTTGGGGTCTGTTTTTGTTATGTATTATGTATTCCGTAAAATTAATGTAAGGTCCATTTACATCAATATTTGGTCTCTACAATTGGTATCAGAGGAATGTTTTAGTTATCCAATGGAAACTAGGATGCGATAACTTTAGAGAGATCCCTAGATATATTTTTAAGGTTTGTCTACGGATGTCTCTAAGATTAAGTATAAGTATAGGTTATAGTCCTAGAATTATGATAACGATCTTAGAATTAAATCTAAGATGTTATATATTAAAGGTAATCCCCCCTTATTATGTTGTTTTCCTAGTATGATTTTTTCCTCTCACACTATTCTTTTTGGGTTTTAGAAAAATGGCTAGAAACAAGAAGATTCATGATAATGGAGAATATGATGGACTGTGGAAGGATATTATTCATGAGAAACCAAATTAAGTTGGATATAGAAGTCCACATATAGTCATTATTACTAATCAAAAATCTCATAATATGACCAATAATCTCAACATTGGTAAGTTTCATTACTCATCTAATAAGAGAAAGATGGAGTTTCATGATGATCATAGAGGAAATAAAGTCCAATTTCCCTCATGGGAATCATGTGGGAAGAGGCATGAAGGATGATGATTCAAAGGAACTGGAAGATGATTTGGGTATGGAAAAGAAGGACAAAAAGATAGTAATAAGAAAGGAATAGGTTCAGTGAACTCCATGGACAAGGATAATGGTATTGCTAAGACATCAACAATGGTTAAATGTTTTCAATGTGTAATGTACGGGCATTATGCAAACCAATTCCCAAAGGGAAAGTCTCATTAATATAATAAACATGGTCATATGGGTAGTATTTATGTTGATGATGATGAAGAGACTACAAATGATATATGAGATGAATGAAGTTTTGAAGCTCGATCAATGGTTTATGAAGGTAGTGGAATGATTTTATGTTTATCAAGAATAATGTATGGTACTACGGAATAATGAAACATCTAAATATTGTTACACTATTT
The DNA here is from genome assembly GCA_963277665.1 of Viscum album. Taxonomy (NCBI): domain Eukaryota; kingdom Viridiplantae; phylum Streptophyta; class Magnoliopsida; order Santalales; family Viscaceae; genus Viscum; species Viscum album. The sequence continues at coordinate 648,373,691 of OY728143.1, read as the reverse complement.
TTTTCCTAAAGTATTTGAAATTACATATTGAATGGTACCGATAACCATGAAAATTGATTGAAATATTTTTGGAAAACAGATGATATGCGCATAATGAAGGGATAAAGAGATAATGAAATGTTTGAAAGTATTAATGAGCTCATATAAGAACAAAGTGATAACATGGATTGATTATATAGATATTTTGGGATTTTTTTAGGTGGAAAGTGTTTACTATTGATGGAATTCATGTTTTCATAAAGCTTTTATGGTAATTAATCTTTCAAGAGAATACATGATTAAGGTATTCACATTTTTGGAATGTGACAAACAAGATATTTCTTATGATATATGGGGGATAAATGATGGTATTCAGATACTTGGTTGATGAAATTTCTAGTATTCGTTTTATTTATACTATGAGCGTGGATTGAAGTATTATGGATAAGCATAAATATTTGAAATGGATTATGTTGGACATAAGATAATATTGTTTAACGATAGAACCTTCTTTAGATATTATTTCTAGAATGTTATAATAGTGTAGTTTTTGAAAAAGGACAACCTAAAGGACAGGCATAAACCCCTCACGTCGGACAAGGTTGCGGGAATCGAACCCACAACCGAAGTGCGATAGGCCATTATTGCCCACCTCTGGCCTACAGGAAGTCCCTGGTTAGTAGAAACTTGTTTTATTTTATTAAGATGTATGATAGATGATGTATAAGGCCATTTTAGGAACCATATATGATTAATATCAGCATATAAGGACTTATGTATATAAATTTTTCTAACCTTATGTTTGAGATAGATAGAATGACCTATCATTCTATAGCATTATCTTCTAACACTTCACATAAAAAAATTCAACTTCATTTCTTTAAGTGGTGATGTGGAAATTGTTCAAGGCACAAAAAATAGCACGATTGAACCAAAATCAAGTAATTATTTCTTTTAATTCAAAAATTCTTCAATGTTAGGGAAATAATTTGGAAATTCAAAAATGGTGTCCTAGTGCCCTCATATATGATGAATCAGACGGTACCTTAGATCATCACAAATTTATGGCTTTGTGATGGTTGGATTTTTCATAGACATGTTCTCTACCACTCTTAATCCAAACATGAAGGTTATATTTCTCTTCCACATCCATTTTATCACCTATATTCTCTTATATGGAAACCTAGTGATGAGTTACGTTGGGTATCTATTAAGTTTCTAACATTCCTATTTTAAATGATGATTTATTATTCCTTTTTACGATGTGGGTTTCTATGAAAGAAACAGTCAAGTTTAAAACCATTTATAACCCTGATAAATTTCAAGGGTGAAATTCATTTTAAGGGGGGGTAGAATGTAACACCCTGAGATTTTATGAGAATTATTCAATTTAATTTCTTTGATTTATTTTTTTGTAAACTTCACCAAGATTAGCTTCCACTATATGCAACACTTTATTATCTTGTAGTATACGCAACACTATTCTTGGCTTGTGATGCACACAATTTCATGTTCTTTTGATTAACATTCATTTTACACAACATCGACTATAGATTCTGATCAATGTATAACTGAACTATATTTTGATTATGTTTTATGCAACACCAAAGGAAGCCTTCCCTACATGCAACCCTGACTTGCCTTGCATTACACGTAAGAGCGACCTTCCCATATTGCATGTGTTGTACGAAATACGGAGGTTCACTAAACAACGATATGTTATTGAAATATTATATAAACTAGCCATTATTTATAATAGCAACCACTTTCTGAAATTTTATAAATTTTATCATTCAAAATGGACTTCATTTTTTGGATTTGGAATATCGAAATTTTCCTCTGGTGATTTTTTGGTATTTTTCTGAAAACTTTCAATTTTTGATGAATAGTTAAAACACTCAGTTATTGGTTAAAACTAACTTTTTATTTAAATAATCACTTATTTTATTTAAATTTATTTTTTTTCAAAATAGATACATAATACCTATATAAGTTAAATGTAATTAATTGGAGTCATTTTATAATAATTTCATATATATAAAAATTTTATTGATCTTTTTACTGTCTTTTACCCACCTCTTAGGAGAATTTTCAAATTTACATAAAACATAATTTTACCACTTCAGGAGGTTGCATTTAAAAAATTTGAGAGACACAGTTAATATCAAGGATTAAAATTTGGTTCAATAAGATAAAAATAATTTTTGGTGAATAGTAACTTTTTTACTTCTATTTAACACGGTTACAAGTAAATAGGGTAATTAAGGATAAAAATGATATTATTGTTACCCTAACACTGGTCCTAATTCTATTGGATAAGTTTAATTCGACCAAAAACAACCTTAGGAGTATAATATTACCCTTTAGGTCCACTTGAAATATATTAGGAAATTTATTATTATTTTATTTAAAGAAGAGTTAAAATAGTTAAAATCAATGTTAAATAACTAAAGCATTGTTAATATAGAGTTATAAATAAGATAAACTTGACTATAAATATTCACTAGAAATCTAAAAAAATATCCTACATAATGGAATTTTATTGATATTTTTTATACATTAAATAATTTAATTTATTCATGACACAATAATGATGTAGTAATTACCTTATTAATGAAATATTTACATAATTGACATTATAAATACCCAAATAAATGTAATTTCAGACGTTTTTATGAATTAAAATAATTTTATATGTTAAGTTAACATATTAGGGTTGGTTATATGACTTTGTTTCGAAATAATAATGTTGTTATGAATTTAGAAAAAACAAAAAACCAAATAGTGTCAAAATTGACAAAAAATGTTATTTTAAAGAAAATATTATATTATTAATTGATATAATGGTCTTAAAAATCTAAGGATCGGCCAAAAGACGTATATAATAATATATATGATATTAATGAACCAATTTGGGTCTGATTGGCAGTTTCTAGTATGTTTATTAACCATATAGTGTAATAATACAAGAAGACACGACAAAAGTTAAATTATTTAACTTAGAGTTAAATTATTTATCTTAGAGTAAAATCTAAATGATAAGGTAAATATGGTAACCCAAACTTTTTTAAAACATATTTTTTTTTGAATATTTAGACCCATATCCACCCTAGCTTCGAAATAAGTCACTTTAGAGCCATTCTAAACCCAATATAAATTTATTATAAAATAATATTTTAAGTTTTTCCTAAAGTTCCCCTCACCCCTCTTATAAAAGGTTACTCCCCATTATCTCTAATTAACCCTTCCAAAGCCATTTGGATCGGCCAACCCCTACAAATATACCCTCTCAACTTTCCTCCGTTCATCCTAGAGGTCTTCCTTTAGTCAGAAACCCAACCAAAGGAGCCCTTTTGATCAAATCAAAAGGAAGAACCCGAATAAGAGGTAAATATCTCACCACCTATTTCAAGTTCATTTCTTCTTCCACTCCATCATTATTTTTAGTTTCCATTCTAAAGTAATAAATACAATATATTCTATATATTGTGATGTTATTATAAAAATTTTACAACCATATTAGTTATTTTATCCATTATATGAATGAAAAAGTCACCACACGTGCATACGTATGGCTTACCCTCTCTACGTCTTGGTGTAGTTTGTTATTCCAAAATTTCATCATTTTTATGGGTATAATAATGAGTATAAATGATATAAATAAAAAATATAACATTATTATGAATCTTTATATATGATATACCATCCAATTATATACAATTTTAATATCAAAATAATGACATCATCACTCGTACGTACGTACGGCCTACCGTCTCCACGAACACGATGAGATTCATTTTCCTTGATTATACATTAAAGTATGATTATAAATTAAATATAATAAATAATAATGAAATATATTAAATAATACTTATACTGGATTTATGTACATATATGTTTCCTTTACTTAATTCTATTCAATTCCATATAGAAATGAAAACAGCGTTCATGCGTTCGTACGACCAACCGACTCCATGAATGATGTATTTCATTACATTTATCAATATATCACATATATTTATATACTGAATATATATTATATATAAATCAGTTTTTACATTTTGGAATTATGTAAATCAGCATATAAGAAAAAATATCAAGAACAAAAAGTTGAAACATGCACGGTAATTGAAACGATTTTACCCAAAACGTGGCTTTAACATGGAATTTACAAAAGAACGGGTAATATAAAGTCATAAGTGAATCATATAAGACATCATAAATATTATTATTCTTCTTTTACAAGTTAATAATATGTTTAAAGCAACTATACCGGAGTCATAGACACATACGAAAGCAATTGGACATAAGGTAAGGGATAATTTTGAAATCTCATTTTTATCTGAGATTGCTTATACGTAAGTATTTACAGGGGTTATATTTTTCATCCATGTCCATAAAAATGTTTATATAAAGTGTATAATATTCTTCCATTATTTCTAAAGTCATTTTTACCCGTCTTTGACTTTTACTTTGTGTTATGGAAGAATATTTCTTTTTTTTACCATACGTGGTACTTTTTTACTTTTCTGGCAAAAGTACGAGAAGAATGTTTTTTATACATATACAGAATGAACGGATTTTTACGGTTTCATAATGCCTAATTTTCATGAATATTAATCTACATGATTTCATGACTATTTTCAACAAAATCCCTTTCTTTTAAACTTTTATTGGATTTTGTGAAAAGAAAATGATTTTGAAGAAGAAAAGAAAATTTTCCACAAAAAATAATTTCAAGTGTTTTATCAAAACCATTTTCCATCTAAGATGACATTATTTAATATGTGTATGTTTCAAGTATAATATATCTATTTTTTACATGGTTTCACTTTTCTTATGATGAAATTATATCCATTTGTATTATATGGATTATGTTATTATGGGATGATGTTTATGAAACCCATTTTATTCTTTAGGTTATGATGAATGATTTATGTTTATATTGTGGCACACGTAAGAATGATTTCATTATGAGATGGGTGGGACCTATATCTCCATCCAATACATTGGGTAAAGATTTATATCTCATAAGATAGACATGGCTGTAATGGAAATTAAATATGGTATAGTAATACAGGGCTATAACGGCAGGTAAACCCGATTAAGTAATGGACTTTGTCCACTATGATGGTCTTGGCACAAATTCTTTGACTACTATGGAAATAATATCATGTGCTTAATGTTTTTCCACAATTACATGTTCTATTCCCATGCTATTCTATCATGATTGATGTTGCATTATGATATATGCCTTACGTACTACCATGTTTACTGTCATTGCTCATGATTTTTATTTTTAAACTTTATGTTCATGTTTTGAGTTCAAATGTATATGGATTGTTTTATTTTCTCCATGATTACCCTTACTGAGAATTTTATCTCACCCTTTTTTTGTTTTCTTTTCCCCAGGATATAATGAAAGGTTCTAGGTAGGAAGGAAAGATCTTTATGGGAGATGGTGAAGATCTTTCACCATGATTAGAAGATTATGTCTCCTGTTTCCAAAGACACTAAACTATTACGATCCTTCTATGTCTGTTTGTTTTATTTATTATGTATTCCGCAAAATTAATGTGACGTCCATGTACGTCAAGCTTGGATATCTACATGGAATGCCGATAAATCCAAGTATGACTGCTTGGAATATCGAAGATGAGTCTCATGGAGAGGAAGATGCTCACCCTCTATTATGGAAGTGGGATTCTTCCCACTCGCATGACCTCTATCATCGAAACCTGAAATAAAATAAAAAAAATTCAACAGAATAAGAAAAGAAATGTGAGGAAATGAAAAATATAGTAGAACATGACATGTATATCAATGGTAAATGGAGTGTAATAGGAGTTGTGTAAGAACTCATGTACCCTGGATAGACATGTTGTGATTGCATGTTTCTGGATAAAATGAAAGACTTGGTTTAGACTATAGGATGCACACTATGTACACCAACATTGTGTGATGCCCAATTATTGAGCCATACACTGCATGATGAGGAAAGGGGAAAGGGGAAATACACGCCGTGTGGAAAGGGGTACATGTCGTGTGTGTAAACATGGTGTGATAGGTGTGTATACCACCCACATGGAATCTTATGATGGTTGAAGGACATAGAATGTCCGGAATTGACATGATGTGTATAGGTATATGGGAAAGGGCTGTTTCCTGGAAGACACGGTCTTGGTCAAATGGATAGTGAAGGAACGATACAAGGCGTGTACCAAACTTACATGCCATGTATATTTCAAATTATGAAAATTTGTCAACTATGGCAGTGTAAAAGAAGTGCATGACGTTTATCTTTAGGCACCTTTTGTGCTATGTGATAAGTCAAACGGTTAGCCAATTCGAAAATATACCTCAATGCAAGTAAAATGATGAAATAAAGGGAGCATAATGGTGCACATAGATCCCAGATGAAAATGCGAAAGAAATGGAAACCAAAACATGTAAAATCAAAATATTGAAGTGGGGGAGGGCCGAGGGTGTGTATGAGAAGAAAATGGGGAAGTAGAGGAGGGTTTTTCGATATAACCTAAGGCCATGTAGGGAGCGACCTTTATTTCCAGAGCACACGGCGTGTCTTATCTCTTACACGTCGTGTATTGTTTTTTAATATATAATTATTATAGTAAACTATATATTAATTAATATTCATTGTTAAAAGAAAAATAAATATATAAATATTTTGTACTAAAAATAATTCTATTCATGTAATGTATCAAGAAATACATGTTCTGTGTTCTAAAATTCGAAAAAGAGAACTTGATCCTTTGATCTGGTGCCTGGGGTGTGATTCGAACCACTGGTCAGTCGATTGAAATGCAAGTCCTCCACCACCAGAGTGAAAGTGATAGTACTGCATAGTTTTTGATACATTTAAAATTTAATGGAAAGGGAAATTTCTACATGGGATAAATAAAATACATGGTGTTTGATTTTTTAAATGAATAAATGGGATGAAGCATGGAGATTAACTGAGATTTAACCCAAGACTTTTGGATCCAGGGCTGAGACTCTATCAATTTTCCACTTCACCCGCATATATGTTCGTATTTCAAAATCAATTTAAATTATCATTTACAATATGGAACACACAATGTATATAAAATTACACACCATGTGGTTTTTTTAGTATGAAAAATCATAGAAATGGGCTGGTTATCAGTATTCAAACCGGGGACTTTTATAACTAGTTTAAGACCCTAGCTAGTCGGTCCATACTCATCATGGGTTTTCTTGTATTTAGAAAAACATATATATTATTTTGTAAAATACCACACATGTCGTATAATTAAACATGGTTATAAAAAGGTTGAACCTCGTGCTGAGGGTTGGTATGGAAGGATTTGAACCGCTGATGACTCGAATAAACTCCAGTGACCATTCCATAGGCACCTGCATCATCCCTATTTATTAAATAATTTATTATATATATTTATAATATTATGAATATAAATTAAAAATATAGGTAAATTTCATCAGTATATGTGGTACACGGTATGTAACCTCTGGTTTTCCTCCCATGAAGCACCTTTTTTACATCATTGGATTGACTTATCTATATCCTGTTACCTAAAATGAATGGTGGAGATTTTACCCACTATTTCCTCCTTATGATGGTAATTCATTAGGTGTTATCCATTCACATTGAATGCTTGTCTGTCTTCACCAGCAATTTCCACCACCCCATGGTGGAAACAATTGATCACATGGAATGGTCCAGACCATCGGGGCATCAACTTTCCTGGAAACAATATCAAACAGGTGTTCAAGAGAAATACCTGATCATCGGGTTCGATGGTTTTACACCAAATCATCCATTCGTGGATCAATCATGTTTTTTCTTTGTATAGTCTGGCGTTCTCATACTCCTACAATCAGATCTCATCAAGATCCATCATCTGAAACTCACGATCCTCTTTAGTAGCCTTTAAATTGAAATTCAGGGTCTTGATGGCCATGTAGGATTTATTCCCCAACTCCACTACTTGGTGGCATGGCTTCCCATAGACAAGAAGTAATGGAGACATCCCCAGAGGTGTGTTGAAGGCAGTCAGGTGTAACCATAAGGAATCATCTAGATTTTTAGAATAGTCCTTCCAGAATCTCCCTCAATTTTCTCTGGGATCTATTTCATCTCACAATTTTTTAATTCTTCCAGTCCACTAGATTGGGGATAATAAGGTGTTCCCATGTGATGCTTCACCCCAAAAATAAGTAACACATTCTTCATTAAGGCGTTATCAAAATGTGTTCCCCAATCATTGATCAACAGTCGAGGAATTCCAAATATACTAAAAAAAATTCTTCAAAATGGACACAACAACCTTGGTCGTGTCAGGTTCTGTAGAAGTGGATTCCACCTAATTGGAGATATAGTCCACATAGGTGAGTATTTAGGAGTTCCCATATGATGGGGGAAATGGAACCATGAAGTCAATTCCCCAAAGGTCGATGAATTTGAAATTTGGAATAGGGTGTTGAGGCACCTTGGATCGTTGTCCCATTTTACCTGTCCTCTAACATCAATGACACCATGTAACTAAGTAACGAGTATCCATGTTCATGGTAGTCCAGAAAAACTCAGACTGCAAGATCTTCATAATCTTAGAGTCTAGGGAATGATATATTTCAACTGGTGAGGAGTGACTACACTCCAGAACTCCTGGAAAATAATTCTCTAGGATGAAATGATGAATCATCTCATTTCCACATGATGAAAAGAGTAGAGGGTCATCCCATAAGTACCTCTTGATATCAGAAAAAAACATCTTCTTCTTCTAGTAAGTGAGATCGGGGTGAACTTCTCCTATAACAAAATAATTTTCAATACATGCAAACCATGGTCGAGGTGTTCCTTCGATTGAGAAATTCTTCTCATCTGAGAAGTCATCCATGATGTATCTGCTATCCTCCTTCTCCAAATGAGACAGTTCCAAGAAGATGAGGTGGTCAGCAATAACGTTCTCACTTCCCTTCTTGTTGCGGATCTCCAAGTCTAACTCTTGGAGGAGAAGCCCCCAATAGATGATCCATGGATTTGCATCCTTCCTGTTCAGAAAATACTTGAGTGCTTAATGGTTAGTATAAACAATAACTTTTGAAAACACCAAATAATAATGAAATATTTCAAATAAAAACACCATGACAAGCATTTTTTTCTCCATGGTTGTGTATTTCTTCTATGCTTTATTCATTGTTCTTCTATAAAAGTAAATTTTATAGAAGATTAAATTCATCCATTTCCCTAGTATTGTTGCCACCTCATAGTTTCTATCATCACACATGACATCAAATTTCACATCCCAATTTGGAGTAATCATCACAGGAGCATCCACTAGTCATTTCTTCAGATGATGGAAAGTTGTCGCACATGTCTCATCAAACACAAAGATGTCATCCTTAGAGAGGATATTGTTGAGTGGCTGGGAATACATCAAAAATTATTTTTAAAATCATCTCTAGAAACCATAATGCCCTAGAAAACATCAGATGGATCTCACATAAGATGGAAGGTGTAGATTTGAAATGACTTCTATCTTTATAGGATCAACTTCTATCCTTTTTTAGACATTTGATGGCCTAAGACGATACCACTCTGCAGCATAAAATTACATTTATCCCAGTTCAAAACTAGGTTAGTGTGATCACACCTTTCCAAAACCAGATCTAGATTCCTCAAACACGTGTTGAAGGATTTTCCATAGATGAAAAAAATCATCCATAAAGACCACCAAGATTTGTTCTGCGAGGTTGTGGAATATTGAAAACAAACATCGTTGGAAGGTGGTACGAGCATTGCAGTTCCCAGAAGACATTCTTTGATAAAAAAGTACCATAGGGGCATGTCAAGGTTATATTTTTTGATCTTTGGGGGAACAATAGATTTTTTAATATCCATAATAACCATCGAGGAAGCATTAAAACTCGTTCCCCTCTCGTTGTTCTAGCATCTGATCCATGAAGGGAAGTGAGAAGTGATCTTTCAATGTTGACTCGTTCAGCTTCTGATATTCTACAAACACTCTTCAAACCATGACATTCCATGTATGGATGAGTTCAATTTTAACTTTGGATACCACAGTTATACCCCCCATTTTTGGCACCACTTACATAGGACTCACCCATGGGCAGCCAGAAACAGGGTATATGATTCCTGCATCTAATAATTTGATTACCTCAATCTTCAAGAATTCCTTCATTTGAGGGTTCTTTTGTCACTGTGGTTATTGAGAGGGATTATATCCTTCTTTTAATAACACCTATTGATGAAAATAGTGGGACTGATTCCCATTAGATCTATGACCATTCATCCATTGTCTTACTTTCTTCACTTCACAACCTACAGAAGTGCATCTTCTTCCTCTTGAGAAAGTGATGCATTAATTATAACTGGCATTGTTTTTTGATCACCCAAATATCCATATTTTTGAGATGAATGTAGAGTATTTATATCAAGTTGTGGTGCCTTCAAGATCAAGAGAACTATTGGTTTCACCTCCTTTTGCTCCAAAATATTTGGAACAACTGGGTATTACCTGTAATGAAAGGCCAATCCTTCCAAAAATTGAAACACTTTAGGTGAATATTGGGCATCTTTGAAGAGTGGGTCATCAATGATAAAATGACATACAATTCCATCTTTCTTGTATACAAAGTTATTGTCAGTTGTTGTTATATCATAATAGTACTCATGTTACAGTAGTGATGCCTGCTTGATAGCCTTGAGGATGTTGTAAGAAACCCTTTCATATCTAACCCGGAAGATCATTTATTCATGGTGGAAATCGATCAATAACTTACTAGTGGCCAAGAATGTCCTTCCCAGAATCAATGGTTCCTCCTTTTCTTCCTCCACGTCAGCAATGATAAAGTCGATAGGAAGAATTAACCTTTCTACCTTCACTAGCACATCCTCGAGCAGCCCCTTGGGATATTTGATGGAGTGAACTACTAGCTAGAGGGCCACTTTGGTGGTTTTGAGGTCATTAAGCCCTAAATTCATTAAGACTCCCAAGGGCATCATGTTAATGCTAGATCCTATGTCACATATGGCTTTTACAAACTCACAGGATCCAATGGTACATGGGACTATGAAACTACCTGGATCTTGGAATTTGGAGGAATCAAGCATTGTACCACTATCGAGCATTCCTTTTTCAATGAAATGGTTCCTAGATCCTCAATATTTCTTTTGATTGAGAGAATATCCTTCATGAACATTATGTACGTCGACATATTAGTTAAAGACTATGTGAAATGGATTATTATGTGATGCTTTTGGAATAGCTCAATGAATTTACCAAAACAGTGATCCAACATCCTTTGCTTCATCCTCTCTGGAAATGGTAGGGCTGGCTCAAAAGGCATGACAACCTATTATCCCTTACCATGTAAGGACACTTTCTTATTTAATGATCCCTTTGATTAGGAGGGGTCCTTTATTGTGGTTTCTTTAGTTGAATAAGGTGATAGTTGAGATAGATTTGTATCATCACCATTACTTGTAATTAGTGTCTGAGGTAGCTCCTTCTCACATCATAATGTTACTGCATTGTCCTTTTCTCATGGGTTTCTCTCAGTTTTACCTGGTAGTGGAAAAGTTTCCTTGAGGAGAGTGGTTTTTCTAGTTTCCAAATTTGATTTTCTAGGATTCGAATGAAATATTCCTGGTTTTGAAATCATGTTTCAGCAGTGGTGATAAATTTTGTCATCATTTCCTCACATTTTGAAGGGGGTTCTTTCTATAATTGTTGTGCAACTATTGAAGGTGGAGACATCCTTGGAGTTTTAAAGTGAGGGTTTTGGTACCACTACTGCTAGTATGTCCCCTGCTTTTGTGTTCTTGGATTTGGGTTCTTGTATTGTTTTTCACCATAACCAGGTGTTCTTTGTGGTGGAGGACTTTTCTGTTGCTGCTGGTAACCCATGTTCATATGTTCCTTCCATAATGGTTTTTGGTACTGAGGGTATATATTTGGCCCTTTGTTCTAAGAAACATTGCTCACCTTGCATGTTTAAGGGTCGGAAGTTGGCCTCGACCATTCACAAATGTTTATTTTTTCACTATGTTCGCTGCATGCAATATGGTTTGGAACATGAACCCAGGATGTGTTCTTTAGGTTAAATGCATCAATCTTCTTGGACACCGCATCCAACTGAGCACCAAGCATTTTTGTGGAATCAATTTTGTGCATACATCACATTTGGGTTCCCCAATCTGAGTTCCACTGGAAGATGTTGGATGAAATTTCTTCCAAGAGGTCAAAGAGTTCCTCTTGAGATTTTCACATTACCGTTCCTATATTAGTATCATCCACCATGGATTTAGTGGTCCTTGTCATGCCTTCATAAATGGGTTTTACTTGCATCCAGAGCAGAATTACATGGTGAGGAAATTATTTTAGAATCTCCTTTAAGCGCTACCAAGACTCTTATAAAGATTTTGATTTATGCTACTAGAAGACGTGGATCTCATTCCACAGTGTCACTTTCATTTATGGTGGAAAGTAATTGGACAAGAATGACTGGTCCAACACCTCCCAGGTGAGGATGGACCATTGAGGTCATCCCTTGATCTAGTATTTCACCTTATACCTTAATGAGAAGGGTAATTGGGGAAGACGAATGGAATATTCGAACACTCCGCGGTAACTAATGTTGTTACATATCTCCTGGAAGTTGGAGAGATGAGATTTTGGGTCTTCAATTGGTAACCCACCGAATTGAACCGTGTTCTGGATTAGCTGCAAAAAGGTCGGTTTGATTTAAAAGAGATTTCCCGAAACTGGTGGTCAGATGATTCTTGTGTCTTCCAATTGGAAATAGGTGAGCTCGTAGTCTATAAGTGTTCGTCAGAGTTGATGTTTTTCTCGAGAGGTCTGTGGCGCAAATTGTTTCTCATGAGAAAAATAAGGCCCATAAGCTGGATTTGGGAATTAAAACCGCTCTAGTTGAATCTGTTGGAGTTATTGCAGGCCATACCTTGGAAAAATGGGGCTTATTGGTTCTACATGTCATCCGGGATAGATGGATTTCAATCTTCTAGGATGGTAGCTGGATATCCCTCTTCAATATTCTCCATGGGGGAATATTGGTTCTTCTCACCATTAAGTGTACATCATCTCCAGAGAAGTGTTTGTTCGATCTCTAGGTTGATTGGAAATAGAACTAATGACACAACACTCGTGGAATGAGTGATTTTTCCACTCATACACCTATGAACCTACACAACACTTAACACGCGAAGCGTAAAATAAGAAAAAAAATAGAAATGATAGTAAAAAAATATTTTTTAGAATTTTTTAATTTTGTTTTCACTAAAATTTATACAAACATGATGAAAAAAATAAAATATTTACTTATAAATCCTAAGAAATTCCACAAAAAAATTGGTATCATTCCTGATGAAGTGTTATTTTGGTCAATACTAATTATTATACCCTAACGAGTATAGTACCAATAAGGGGTCGATCTGCAGGTAAAGGGAGTTATTTTTTGTTTTTTATCGAGTTTGTAATTGAGTTAGTGCAGTTTAGTGAAATTTAGTGTTGAAGTTAATAGTGTTTTGATAAAATGATGGTTGGAATTCAATTTCTTAACAAATTCCATGATGATAAATAAAAACATAGAATTTTGGTTGGGATGAAAATTTAGTGAGAAATGCATCGGGTCTGTGGATTTTGAAGGTTGTTATTAAATCAATTTGTTTATGTTCTTGTGTTATTCATGCTAATTCCCATATCTAGGATAAGAATGTAAAAAACCCCATTGGTTGGGTTGGTTTTGTTTAAATCAATAGAATCCCATTCCTTGTTCTGGAAATTGATTTCTCTTAATTTAATTAATTTTAGCCCTTTTGAAACTATTAAAAAACCAAATGGTCTTGGATGTTTTTAATCATAAGTCCGTAAAAGATCCCTATAATTCCAATTATTGGTCTAATTCAATATTTCTAGTGATATTTAGAATTATTTAATAAGGAATTGTGATAAAGAAGATTAATTAATAGGATTACAATATCACGGTTGAAAAATTACTACACATAATTGTCTGGATCCCCAACACATAAGTAATTTAGCTAATCATGGAGTAGCATGTAACTAAACAACATGAAATACATGAAATCATTACCTTTACAGCTTTGGATCAAAGGTCATCGGGAAGGACTCATGGAAGAACCTTCTCTCATATCTTCTCTCCTTTTATTTCTCTCTCTTCTACTCTTATTGGCTGTCTCCAGAGTGTTACTCCATGGAATAACTTTGAATGAACAAATACTGAATCACTCGTGAACTTTGAGGGCCTTCATTTTATTTATTGGTTTTATTAGTACATGGCGTGTACCAGAAAGTACACGATGTGTACCCTGGTAAACACATTTGGCCATATTTGCATCGCTGGTAAGTGAGATAACACACCATCTAAGACTTTGAACTTGACACCTCCTAGTAGATGGGAGTACATAGCGTGTAGCACATCACAACACGTCGTGTAAAAACATTCATTGGCCACCAACCACTTATAAAAGAGCCACACAACCAATATATGGGATGTACATGGCATGTATGCTTAGGCCGAAAAAATGGGTGTCCATCCAGTCTTCCTGATTTGTGTCCTGGTAGTCGTACACAACATTTATATAAACATACATGTCGTGTATATTTGAAATTTTGTTCTGATCAACCCCTATTTTTTCTTTTGGATGTAAACATACTGAAAATAATCATAATCCCCAAAATAAATGATTTTACCCATAACATCAAATACATTTGGTGAAAACAAATATTTATGTTAATTAAATGTATGAAAAACTATACAGAAATCGGGTACATAAAACCATTAATATTACTGCCAATAATTTCATATATAGGATCGATTAGATTCGAGGATGGAAAAACAAATACCCCTTTAAAAGAAAGTAAATACTCACCATCATTCTTCAAGTGATAAATTGAGGTGGAAGTAAAATATAGAGTAGCTTATGTATTAGAATCCATAAAAGCCTAAAACATGGGTTTGATATTGGAAAATTTGTGGAGTTCTCTTGAAACACATAGTTTATATGTATCTTGGATGAATGTTTAAACATAATAGTTATTAATAAAATCATTTAATTTTTTGATGGTTAACTTATTAGTAATGGTATCAAAAATTTATAAAATGATAAATTCTTATTTAATATAATAATTTATTGAATAAAACTTGTTTTTTGAATCGATAAAAAGTTTAAATATTAGAAAAATTACATGGGACTTCACAAAATTTTATTTTCATTTATATCAAAATAAATTATCTTTTATAAAAAAATATTTTTGAAATAATCATTATTTAAATAAATTTAATTTATTATAAAAAAAATTTTATTAAAAATTAACATAATGAAACATATATATTATTATCCCTTTATTTCATAAAATATCTATTTTTTATATTGAACACTTTTATTATATTATATTATTTTACAATTTCCTTGTAGTTTTTTTAATTATATAAGCAGAAAGGCTAAATTTCATCCTTAACTAATTTAATCGTAAGAAATTAAAAGAAATATTTCATTGGAGTAAACACTATTTCATTTATGAAAGTGTTTAAAATTTAATTACACAAATCCCTTAGATACATAAACCCTTATTAAACTTGTATATGTTGTAAGCATATGGTTTCAATGGTCTTCCACTAATTTAGTGGTTTATCTATCATTGGTATCATAATGAACTCTACTAACTTGAACTTCCTCCACTGTTTATTCGACATGAGCCTTTCATGTTGAAGATCATCTTGGGTTTGATAATGGGAGAACCATAGTTATGCTCCTACCCTCTCATGCTATGGTAATAGGGCTTAATCTTGAGAGATCATTCTAGTTGATTCCATTATTTATCTCATTTACATTAATTATCTATCATTATTACCCCTTATACACTAATTATAGATATAACCTTATTACCAACAATCACAATGTTGAATGATCATATTACCCAATGGTCATATCGTCTAATGGTTCTGTAAATGTAGATCATAATAGTCACTTCCCACATAATACACTATATATTTATATACTCAACCATTCTCATTATTTGACATTCACTAACTCACATATTATGGATCAACAGTTACCCTAATAATTTCAACCAGCTCCTTTAAAGATACATTTAATTTTTTTTATTGTAGTATGTTCTTCATGGGAGTATTGAAAACTATAGAATTTCCATTTTTATGTATGTTATTCTATTTTGATTTTCTTTTTGTATTATTCATATCTTATATAGTCAAAATAATTTTCTGACGTGTAGTGATTTGTAAAATTACACCCATGTACTTCTATTATAAAACATAATAAACTCGTTATTTTGTGAAAAAAAACATTAATTTATAATGAAACTGAATTTTTGGTTGTTGAAACAATTTATTTCATCTCTCCATATTGATATTTAGATTTTTTTTAATGATAATAACAACATAAATGAATCATGGAGAGTTTATCAATTAACCCTTTAACCAATCCGTCATAGGAATAAACTCAACAATATAACTCTAGTTTCCCCCCCAAATATTTCAGAAATATATGTAACACAAATAAAATTTAAAAAACATGGAACCTAAATCTTAAGGTCACCTCATTATAAGAATCACATATTATATATAATCCATGAGAACCATATATTTTTATTAACTTACCAGTATCGATGAGAAATTTCACTACTCGTGTATTTTTCAAATGAATTTCACATTCATAATTTTTTACAATCTGATTTTATCTTATTATCTTATCTTATATTATTCCATTTATATATGAATTTCCTTAAATATTTAGTTTATAGTTGAAATTATCTCCATGATATATAAATATAGAAAATATATTTATTTATACCTCTTTACACAACTAATGAAAATGATATAGTAATAGTAGAATAGAAATAAATAAATTATAATTCATTATCATGTATCTATTTGAAAACATGATTCTAAATTTGTGGAATTATTTTAAATAAATTCATCCAAATTAAATAATAGTTACTTATATTTCAAAATATAATTTTCATATTTACTAATAATATAAATAAAGTAATCTACATAAATAATATCTTCCTAAAACATTTCATGATAGAAACATTTAATGAACATTTTGTTAATAAATTATTAATAGTTTATAATTATAACATTAAAAATATGGACAATCCAATATTATCCACTATAAACATTATATATTATTATATTATGAACTCTTGTATATTTTTTAGGTTCTTGTAATTTATTACTAAATTTTTTTATCAATTAATAATTATTTTAAAAATTCTATAACAATTTCAATAAATGACACATTTAAAAAATAAGTTAACTAAGATAAAATATAACACTACACCTCTAGTAACTCATATTTAACAGTTAGTTTACTACACTATAATAAGATAAAATGGATCACATCCTAAATGATAAAATATTTTCTATTTTTCAAAAACAAGATACATAGAGGACTATCATATTACAATTGAAAACATAATAGAAAAAACTCTATTTTCTTTTTGGAAACTAGCATTCTCTCTTTCATATCCTTATATATCAATTATGTCACACTTCATAGTATTTTGGGGAAATAAATTACAATAGAAGGTAGAGCCTTGATACATAGTATGGGAATGAATACAATAAAAGCTATCATAGAGTAATCCAAATATAATATAAAATGAATAAATGATGATCAAATAATTTCATATAAATAATGACATTAAATGTAATATCATACATGGATGTCATGAAAATTTTAATAAGAAATAAGAAATCAATAATTTATTTTATAATGATATAATTAATAATTTCATACACCTTAAAATTTCTATCGAGGCCTCATTTCCAAGATAACATACATAATTGGGAAATGTGTATAACAAATACCTAACATATTTTCTTTTTCAGACCTACCAATACCCCAAGGGACTCTCTCTTACTAGCCCCCACCCATTACATAAAATGTATAATACATTACTCATATGAAAATGAAATAAAACATAATCAAAATTCCATAATAATCCATAACTATATGTATTAGAACAACTATTATATGAAATTTTCATACATTACCCATTAAATATAATGAAAATCTTAATAAATAAATATGGGGGTGGTTTCATTAGAGAATATCTCATATAAATAATATCATTCATTAAATATAACTGATATAGACTAAAAAACCTATAAAAGATTACAGAAACATGTCTTGAGGAAAATACCATTTTAATTTTGAAATCTTGAATTTCATGTCATGACCCCCTCCCCACAAAGTGTGCACATCATGGATTGAAAATGTGAGAAGAAAGATAGTCACACCTGATTCCAACCTCTTGTAGGCCATGGGTTACTAATAACACAGAGGGTTTAGTAAACACACAAATGGGAGGCATTACCCTCAAGGAGAACACATGTGAAAGAGAGAGAAAGGAAAACCACAAACCAACTCCAACTCAGACTAAAATATAATATAAATCTTATGTATACATATATAATTCCATGCAAGAACTACTAAAACTACAAATAGAAAATGTATGTACCAGAAAAATTAACACAGTAGTGACCACAAGGCCCAAAATGCTTCGCCAACACCAAGCTAGTAGTAACCAGCCTGATCTCCAACCTACTTTAATTGACCTGAAAAAGAAATTATATATATAGATAGGGTGAGTATAATTGTATAGTCAATGAGATCCTCCTCAGATCCTCTTATATTATATTAAATAATGAATGCTAAAGCACGGTGAACAATAAGTGAATCCAACTCATCACCTAAACAGATATACTCTATTCCCATCATCATCATGGATACTATCACCAAGTATCGCATACAAGACTATATAATATTATAAGAATATCAAGGGTATCCCACAACCACTTCCCCTCTATTTTGTAACTTTTCCCAAAAATCGCATGTCCTAAGAAAATCTCTAAAAAAGGCTCACATGTAGACACCTCAGTGTAGCACCACAACATCCACCTTGTTCAACAAAACCACTACAACCATGTGATCAAAGTAACCCAGTATTTTTCGAGAGCCCACTCATCTTGAATAACATGTATCATACGTCGGGTATTATACCTTTAGTAATTATAGCCCATAATCTAAGGATTCTCATGCCATCACAACCAATACACGTTACACCTACATTAGTCCATAGGAAACTATATCCCGAATATATGTGTGTGAATAACCACAAGCCATCACAACCCTCTACACATATATAAGGGAAAATATAACCAATGTGCCTATGAGCACAATAACTACAAAGATAAGAGAGTGTGGACAAAGGGGGTAATCAACCATCCATCCTCCAACTGAAATGTTGGGAAAACAAACCTACGGTTAAGAATCCCCAGGGTGTCAGTTTACCTAACTGATAGAGTAGAGTAGCATATAGAAACACAAAAAAGTAGAGAATATACTATAGATAAAACCAAAAAAATGGGAATAACCTAGTCTTAGACTCAACTATAGCTAATATCTCTCAGACTCCCAACTGTCACTAATAAGAATAGGAATACTTTAATAACTCAACCATTTAAAAAGATACATTATATTACTTTATCCTTTTATATTAGTTTTACAAGATGTTAATTAATTATTTAACCATTAATTAACTATTATCATTCCACATTTCATTTCATTAGTATTCCAAACAATATTCCATGCCATCTAGGAATAACCAAACTAAGTCCCTATATCTTCAGAAGTAAAAATAACATTGAAACCAAGAAAAATACAACCCAAGGGTTCAGTATAATTTACTCAATCATTTATTATTAGAATTATTAATTTATTATAATTATAAGTACTCTAGAAAAAAAATTATAAGCTTCCAAACTCAAGTGTCTCAACACGGTTAATATATAAAATACTCGTCGAGTCATTGCTACATATAGCTGGAGAATAGGACTATCTATCCCTGAGAAACTAAACACAAATATCATGTAGAAAACCCCATGTGTCATCGTCTCTTTTGGAAGGATGGTAAGAAAGACCATCAACCTAAAGTAGTGGATACATTAACGAAGATAAACCAAAAATAAGATTCAAAAATCATCCAACATTCACAACCAACCTGTCTCATCATCTCTAATGTCATCACCAACACCCACATGTATAAAAAGATGCATCTCACTACTCAAGGTGTCAACTTCATCCAATACCACAGGGCTCCCTACCCTACATACCAAAAATGAATTTCAGGCTCACATCACATCACTAGTAATAGGAAATAACAAGTAATCGATCTCTTGGTCCCAAACAAGGCATTTAGCCTTCACACATAACAATCACACATGGCTCCAAAGCACAAATCTCTCAAATATTCCAAGCAATAGGGTAACTCAAAACCATACCAGCCATTATACATTATCAATAACTAGTTATTAAATCTATATTGAATAAACTGATTCATTATTAGTAGGTTCCAACTATCGAAAACCTAATTTTTATGCCTACCAGAGCTATGTAAAATAAATTAAACATAATTACTTCATCAATTTGATTATCATAAAATTACTACTACCGTATTAATTTACCTTCCAATTTATATTAGGAAAATTAATTTACAATTCATTCCATATTTACATTTATTACCAATTTTCACCATGAACTACATGATATACAAGAAAATAATATATAACACACTAGCTTGAAAATCAAGAGGCAACAACATACAATCGATACAAATTATTTCAATCCGGGTCAAATATTATTATGCTAATTCCATTGTGATCTAGTTGGATAAAACATGATAACTATACTATTGAACATAAATATAATATAGAATCCCCAAATCTACTTCCTCAAATGATTTCCAACAATCTTGTATGAGAATGGGTCAACACAACAGATCACGATCACCCCTCCCACAACAATTGCATCAACCAAAGGATGATATGGAACAAAATCATCATCAAATACCCAATAAAAATCTATTATAGTCATGTAGATTGCATGAAATCACATGGAAATGAGATATATTAAGGAAAATATCCAAGAAAGAGAAAAACTATAGTTTGACATAACTTATCGAAGACCGATCAACACTTCATGGTTGCACCAAAATTGGGGGTGCATGTAAGCTTCAAGATAAAATCCAAGGGGAAACAATCCAAGGATGGATGTTTGATTGCATGTCTTATTTGGGAACGGATGGTTTATACATCTCGTAGAATGGAAAAAAATAAAGGGGAACGCAAGAAGGGGATATCATGGCCATTTTAAAATCTAAAGAAATCATCCGTTTAGATACAGTTATAGATTTTCAATTAAATTGGGATTTTGTCAAGATTACACATTTTGACTGAGTAAAGGCACTGAGATCCTTAGGAATATTATGATAGGATTTATGGGCATTGAATCGTCCATAAATCACATAATATCAGGCTTTGAATGCATTTTTTGTCAAAGGAAATGTCAAACGGGTAAAACTATAGGAATTTGGAAAAACTAGAAATTTGGAAAAGGAAAAAAGACACACCATTCTAGAATCACAATTTATGACACCATAATACATATCACTATTTCTGAATGACCATTTCCCACTCACCCTTTTCAACTCACCATTTCTGACTCCCCATTTCTGACTCGCCATTTCGGACTCACCATTTCTTACTCACTATTTTGGTCTCACCATTTTTAACTCACCATTTATGAATAACCTTTCAAAACTTTCTTTTTCTCACTGACCATTTTTGACACACCATTTCTGAAAATTTGGAAAAATAAATTACATCATTTTGGTAATATTGGTCACTGATGTGGAAATATGGAAAAATGTTGGGAATAAGTCACCATGACCTCCTAGAACACCTCCAATACAAGTTTTCCAAAATGAAATGGCCCATATAAGTCTGCACCATTACATAAAAAACCTCGTAAAACATTATCATGCTGAATAATTCAAAAAAATAGACAGAAAATGGGGTTCGAGAAACCTCCCATAGAGAAATATCTCAAGACTCTCACAACCAAAGGAATTATACCACTTCAAAACAAGACATATGATACCACTCAACAACCACAACTATCTCCTAAACATTCTCCCAAGGGAGATAATTCTTAAAAGAGATAAAACCACAACAAGAGAAAAAAAAGGTGCCATCTCATAATCACAAAAGGTCTAAAAATGAAAATCATTATAGGAAAAGAGCTAAAAATTAAACAACTCAATGTACTAAGAATAGATCTACGATTCACATTTCTTGGTATTCTCTTCCTCACCACCATGTTGCCACAAGACATCAACCAACAGAATAGATCTCCCACATAAACCCTTCTACATGCAATCCTAGATCCCTACAAGTTTCAACATGAAGTTCTCATCATTGTTAAGGTTAATCTTGACTCAATCGATGATGTGAGAGTTTTCATGAAGATAATGACAACACTGAGACACTTGAAAAAATAATTTGTATCCAACTCATCTACGGGGGAAGTTCTACAAGACAATCCACTACTCCAACAAGATAAAACACCTCAAAAGGCCCAAAAAACTAGGGATAAATCTTACTACCATGAAAAAACTTTCACGGACCACAATGGGGAGTCACCTTAAAAAACACGTAATCTACAACATCAAACTTCATAGGTCTCATCCAACGATTGGTATAGAAATTCTGATGATCCTGTGCTTCCTTAATCCTCTCCCAAATCATCGGAAGCATATATGTAGTATTATGTATCAGTTATTGCCTAAGAATTGCAGACTCTACCACCATAGTCCATCACAATGGATAATGGAATTCTCGGTCATAAAAATATTCAAACAGAAGAATGCCAATAGTGGAGTGGAAGATATTTTTCTTAGAGAACTCAACCAAGGGAAGTTTCATCATCCACGAACCTCCAAAACAAAAGACACAACAACACAAAATGTCTTCAAGCGTCGTGATGGTCCACTCTGTCTGACCATACGTCTCCAGATGAAAATTATTACTAAGGTATAGTTGAGAACGGAAATCATGGTGCATACTGCTCTACACCCTAGAGGTAAAATGAGGATCTTAATCCGAAATGATCTTCCCCAGGGACTCTGTGGATTCTCATCACCTATACCAGATACATCCTTGAAAAAACCTCCCCTAAGATCGACTACATGATTCTTATAAAGTTTTATTATTTAGTCAAATGATCTAATATCACATATCTGGCATTATTTTGTCCTTGATCCTAAATTAAACTGAAAAAATTCCCTTGATATTTCCTCCCACTTCCATTACAGAGCAGCTAATGGCGTGAGCAAACCTTCAAGAACTTGGGGCTTGACCATCTCCTTCTAGAAGACAAAACATCGAGACACAAACACTGTAACTTCATTCTTCAACCTAGAGCAGAAAATTTGAATACTCAAATCTCAGTACATCACCATCACACTAGGATGATCCCCAATGGGTGAACTATGTGACTTTCGGAGAACCATCTTGTGTGATTCCAAAGGAAATAAGGGCCTTCCCTCAAAACAACACTAATTATTGTTCATCCTCAGAAAAACATTCAGGGGATTCACCAAAATCAAATCAGTATCTCAAAACCTCCACCTCAAGATCCCATAACATTGAATCTTCCAAATACTACAAAAAATATAAATTAATTAACATCATGAAAACATAACATATTCCCCCAACTTCTCCCATATTATATGTAATATTGAAAGTAATTCCATCACCCACTAGGAATCACCCGATACTCGTACTGCATCACTATGTAACTTCCTTTTCAACGCATCAGCTAAAACATTCCCTTCACCAGGTGTGTATGATATTTTAATGATGTAATCATATAAGAACTCCATCCATAAATTCTGTTGCAAGTTCTAGTCATGCTAGAAGAAAACATACCTTAAGATCTTTGATTGGTGAAAACCCCAATGCGCTCATCGATTAGGTAATATATCCACCATATCAGAAAGGAAACACCACTGCCAACTCAATATTGTGGGTGGTGTAGTTACATTAATGGGGAGACAAATACTAGGACCCATAAGAAACAACTAATATAAGTACCATCAGAATGCAGCACTACCCCAGACGAAAAGCATCGTAGAAACCCTAAAATTGATCTCCTTCGGGAATACCAAGAACCAAAGAACTGACTAAATTCTTCTTCAGATACTCGAAATCTATCCTACACTAATCATCCTATATGAATGTTTGATCCTTCTTGGTCAACACTTTCATAGGAGTGACAACCTAAGAGAAATAAGATATGAACCACCTGTAATAGCCTACGAGGCCATGAAAACATTGCACCTATGCCACTATATTAGGGGATTCCCAAGACAAAACTACATCTATCATTGATGGATTCACAAATACTCATTTCTAGGACCCAACATTCCCCATGAAAGAAACTTATCAATCCCAAAAGATAATCTTTTAAAACATTCCAGATATGAATTGTCAAAAATGAACTCCCAAAACAACACTTAGATTCTCCACATGCTCCTCCTCAGACATAGAGAACACAATGATATCATAAATGTAGCCCACCAAAAAACATATCCAAGAACTCATGATATATTACATTCACCAACACCATGAACATAGCTAGAGCATTCGTCACACTAAATGTCAACAGAAACAATTCAATATGTCCATGATGACAACAGAAAGTAATCTTTGGAATATCCTTATCTATCACACGCATATGATGATACCCTGACCACAAGTCGATCTTAGAGATCAAACATTCACCCTATAGTTGAATGAAGAAATCATCAATCCAAAGAATATTATAGTGGTTCGTCAATTTCACTTTGTTTAAATGATAATAATTGACCCACAACTGCAAACTGTCGACATCCTTCATCAAAAAAAAGGTTCACTTGGTGGTGGCACACTTGGATGAAAAAAATGGCACTGAACCAGACAATCAATCTATATATACAACTGTTGCAACTCATATGGTTCCATCCTATATGGAGACATTGAGATAAGAGACATATTACGCTAAAACTCGATCCCGAACATGATCTCCCTTTAAGGGGTGACACTACAACTTCTTCTAGAATGACATTAGGGTACTCTTCAAAAAAACAAGGAAACATGGAAAGGTGAACCTAAAAGGAAATCAACATCAATTCATCCATAAAGTATGATAATGAATGAACATTACTTTGACACATCTGAGGGTCTTGCTTGTATAAAAAAACAGTTGGATCTCTATCATCATTGAAAAACACCAGCTTCCTCTAGAAGTAATCTACAACACCCTACACCAAATAAAACCATTCCATGCATAGGATGAAATCATATGGTAGTATCTATAATCATAGGAAATATCACATAAACTGGTTCTTCCCCAGCACTAGCTTAGAGTCTCTACATACCTCAAACAAGTTATCATGACATCCAACAGTTGTAGTCAATTCTAGGGGCACTGGATCCCTCTCTAACTCAAGTACCAAGTCATGGAAAAGGTAATGTGATATGAAGGAGTGTGAATCTATTATATCAAACAAGGAATAAACCCATGTAGAAAACAATAAAATGGTACCTCGAACAACATCTTGCTCTCCTGGCACTGGAAATTTTAAAGCATGAAGCTGACCATGACTTACTCTATAACCTCTCTGAACCTAATGAAAACCACCACCATGGCCTCGGTCTATTCTCTAATGATGGGGAGCATCCTGATGTTGTCATATACCTTCCTGATATTCTCTCTACTGATCCAAAGCTACTGCAACCTACTACTGCCACCCAGGCTAGAACTGCCTCAACAGAGGAACCTAGAGCAGAACAAATGGTGCACGTTGTGTGCTCTGAGAGTTTGGGCACTATCTATACTGATGACCTTGGCCTAAAAAAATAAGCACTCGATCACCAAGTATAGTCCTGATAGTCGCTGACATTGGAGAAACGAGATGTTGAGGGGTGGGACTTATCCCCAAACAAACAAAAACTCTTTTTTATTGGAAACTAAGAACCCTAGACCACAAATATTCAACTTGATGAATTATAATGACTCCCCTCTCATAGTGATCCAATTATGGATAACATTTTCTTGATGACTTTTGACCTCACCCACACCTCAATATATTTCTTCAGCATAAACTCGGTGACCATACGCAAGATCACTACATCAAAAGCCTCATTGAAATACCTTGATATGGCGTCCTCATATGTAAACATGTTTAAAGAATATCAAAAAAGGTTCCTAAAATATATTACAAACTCTCTCACACTAGAGATCCCCTTTCGAAGGGTAAGAAGCTCTTAGTTACTAGATTCATTCATCGTTGAAGAAATAAACTCGAGTATGTACTACTCTTGGAACTTCTCCCATGAGGCCATTGACTCCTCTTGAAACCCATGGAACCAGAACGACCATTACCTTACTGCCCCATACAACATCATCATAACAAAAGACACCCAATTCTCCATCCAAGAATGGATTGTACTAAAGGCTATCTCAACCTCCTCCTACTTGTCCTCTATGAAAATATATGAAATCGATCCCTCGTACTTCTTTAGAAACTCCCATTGTACCTCTTGGAGTATCCTCCTATATCAATCTTCACCATTAATATCTACCCTGTAGTGATCTGCTGGCATATGATGTTTTACATCTCATGAGTGATCCTGATGAGGACGTCTACTTGGAGACATAATGAAAAAATAACAAATAGTTAGATCTCCTAAACCTATAATATGAAAGTATAAACATTAATTAATAATTATTTTCTTTTAATTATTATAGCTAAACATATCTGAAGGTCTAACCATTAAAACATAAGTTCAAAAATATGTTGTGTAGTCTTTTCCTAGTCACTACTCTACAATAAGTATCACCTTGTTTTGTAGCCACGGTAAACATAATGTTTCGTGAATTTTATCCCAAGGGGTCCTAAATACCTATGTATCAGCTAGTCTCTGGTGGATCCAATACTTTCTAAACATGATGAACACTGTTTCCCTACCATCCCATCCAACCTCACACGTTCCTAACTCCAAACTCCATCCAATCCCAAAACATGGATTTGATACCAGCCTTTCATGACCTCCTCCCAACAAAGTGTACGACTCCTAGGATGGAAATGTGAGAAGGGAGATAGTGACACTCGAGTCTCGCCTCCAGTAAGCACCTGGTTGGAGACAAGAACTAAGGGTATAGTAAACACGTAAATTAGAGGCATTACCCTAATGAGAACCCATGAGAAAGGAAGATATAATATAGACACCAACAAAATCCAACTCTAAATTAAATATAAAAGAAATAATAAGTACCTATACATAATTTCAAGAAATAACCACTACAACTAAAGAGAAAACATCACATATGAAAAATAATGTAAAATGACAGCAACCACAAAGCCTGAACAACTCCTATAACTCCAAGATAGTAGTAACTATTCTAATCTCCAACTTACTCCATGTGACCTAAAAAATAGTTTTTATATATATGTAGGGTGTGTATAACAGAATATTCAGTAGGATCCTCACTAGAGGCTCTCATGGAAATGTAAATAATTCATGCTAATTCTTATTGAACAACCAGTTAAACTACCTTGTCACCAAAACAGGTATAATATGATCCCAGTCACACCATGGATACTCTAACCCAGTATCTCATATAGAAGTGTATAATATATTAAGATTATAAAAGGGTACCCCACCTGAACTTCCCCACTATTTTTCTATTTTTCACCAATGTCGCACGTCCTAAGCATCTCTCTACCTAAAGGCTTTCCCGCAGACACCTCGGTGTAGCACCACAACATGAACCTCATACACACACAACCACTACACCCACATAATCAATGTAACTAGATAGTTTCTATGATCCCCCATTGCTTTCATAACATGTATCGTACATTGGATATTTTACCTTTAGCAAGTGTATCCCATACACCGAGTTAGGATACTCAATCCTTCAAAACCTATACATGATACACATATAGTATTCTATGGGAAACCATATCTATAATATATGTCTGTGAACAAACACAATCCGTTACAACCCCCTATACACGTATATGGGGAAAACTAACCAACATGACTATCTGCACAATAACTACCAAGAGTAGAGATAGAGTCTAATTGGGCTCGTCATCCATCCACCCCCCCCCCAAATGTTGGGGACAACACACCCAAAGGGCTCAGAATCCCTGGAATGTTAGCTTTCCTAACCGACAGGGTGGAGTAGTGTATAGAAACACAAAATTAAAGAATATACTATAGCTCACTACAAAACAATGGGAGTAAACTAGTCTTAGACTCATCAATAGCTACTGTCACTCAGACTCTAGGTTGAAACTACTAATACTAGGTATCTTATAAGCAAAAACGCATTAATAGAGATACATTATATTGATTTGTCCCTTTAATCTATTTCACTTTATATTAATTAATTATTAAACCAATAATTAACAATTATCATTCCATATTAAATTTCATTAGCAATATAGCCAAGATTCTATACACTCAAGGCATAACCAAACCACGTCCACACATCCTCATAAGTAACCCCATCATTGCATCACAACATGATCTAACCCCATGGGTTCAACATTATTTATTCAATCCTTTATTAAAAACATTTTAATTTTATCCTAGTTCATGGTATTCTATAAAAATACTTCTATGATTCTAAACACAAGGGGATCAACATGGTGAGTAGATGAACTACCCATATAGTATTTTTTCCACCTATAGCTAGTGCGCAGGCCCATCCACCCTTAACAAGCTAAACACATAAATCATGTTTCATACCTTATCCATCTATGCCTCTTTTGGATAGTGGGTGTGAAAGACCATCTACCTAAATCAGTGGGGAGATTAAAGAAGGTAAATTTACAACAAGATTTAACAAGCATCCGACATTCACCTCCAACCTGTTTCATCATATCTAGTGTCTTCCCTGACACCTATATGCATACACTGATGTACCTCCACACTCTAGGATTCTACTACTACCATATCCACTTGGCCTCCTAGACCCACATTCCATAACAGCCTTCCAGGCTCACATAACATCACAAGTATGAAGAAAAAACATGGAAATAGTCTCTTGGCCCCAAACATGGCATTCTTCTTTCAGACACAATAAGCCCACATGGTTCTAAAGTGAAAGGATCATAGCCTTTAAAAGAAAGTGGGTAACTCATAACCCTACTAGGAATTGTCATTTACCTATAATTGGTTCATCAATACATCTAGAATAAATCGATTCAATATTAGTATGTTTCAACTATGGGAAACCTAACTAGTAAGATATTATAGCTCTCACAAATTAACTAAACATTCTTACTGGATTAATTTGATTATTATAAGATTACAACAAATACTAGATACATTTACATACCTCCTTATATTTTGAAAATTAATTTAAAATTAATTCATAATTACATTATTTACCAATTTCTATCCAGAAGAACATTATAAAAAAGAAAATCATATATAACACACTATATAGGAAATAAATAGGTAACAAAATATGATCGATACCATTTCTTTTAATATAGTTCGAATATTTATTAAGTCAATTCTATTTTGATCCAGTGTGATAAAACATGCCAACTCTACTACTTCACATAAATAGAATAAAGAAGCCATGAATCCCCTAACTCAAAAGGATTCCAACATTCTTACATGAGAACTGGCCAATAGGATGGATCACAATCACCCCTCAAATAACTACTGCATCAACCCAAGGATTCAATGGAACGAAAACATCATCCACTACCTAAGAAAGATCCATTAGAAACATGAATATCAAATAACATCACTTGGAAAGGATATATAAGAAGACACATAAATTGGAACCTAGAATAATGGTGGTAGAACATTTCATATCGAAGACCGATTGACACTTCTTGGTTGCACCAAAAAGTGGGGTGCACATAGGAAGCAGAAAAAACACTATGGGGAAACAATACAAGGATGGATGTTTGATTGCACAACTCCTATGGGAAATAATGGTCTTGGCATATCATTCCAAGGAAAAAAATAATTATGAATATGGTAGGATGATATCTCTCCCTTTTGAAAATTTAAATGGAGAATTGATTTAGATAGAGTTTTAAATTTTCCATTAATGGTGGATATTCTCAAGATTATACTTTTTAACCATATTATGGAAACGGGATCCTTAATAATATTAATATAGAATTTATGGTCTTTGAATCATCCCTAAATCCCTAAAAAATATTTTAGTAAAATTTATGTAAACGAAATGTCAAACGAGTAAAACTATAAGAATCTGATAAAACAGAAAATTTTGAAAAAGAATAAAGATTCACCATTCTAAAAAACTTTTCATAAGACTTTAATATGTATAATCATTTCTGACTCACCATTTTTGACTGAATGTTTCTAACAATTTTGAAAAGGAAATGACACCATTATGGAACCATTGTTCATAGAACTGTAAATTTGGCAATGTGTTGTGAATATGTAACCTTAACCTCCAAGAACATCAACAACATCAGATTTCAGCAATGGAATGAACAAAAGAGGTCTGAAACATTGCATTTAAAAAATAATAATTTCCAAAATATAAGGAAAATAATTTTATTCGAAAAAAATAAGGAATCTATTAATAGAATATTAATTTAAATAAGTATACATGATGGTGGAAAAAAAATTAAGTAGTAAGTGTTAATACCATTATTTTTTCAAAATGTCGTTTAAATGTTCCTCAAATAAAAAATGAGAGAAATAATTCATTAAAAAATTTTATAGAATAAAAAAACATGTGTAAAATTGACTTTAATAAGACATTATAGAATAGTAAAAAATATCTATAATATTTTTAAAATAAAACATCGACATGGATGAAAAATAGCCCCAAATGAACATTTTTTTCAGATTTATTTAATAAATTATTCAAGAATGATTAGTACATAGATAAATGAAAATAAATAGAAACCTTTTAATATCCTTTAATTACCATATTAAAATATAATGTATGTAGTGTGTGAAAAATATAGCTTATACTCCAACTAATGGAAACAAAAACATTTATATTCTTGAAAAATGATGAGATTATGAAGTACACCATTATCACTTCGGTAACATTAGAATCAAAATTGAATAGAAAAAATAATTTTAATTTTATGTTCTAATACCGTTAAATCTAAATGATACGTAATATAATAAAAAATTGGGAAGTATATAACCCTCAAAAACAAAAATAGGTGCATAACATCAAACATTCTATAAAAAACTACATTGTGATGAAGAACCCCTACCCGAATGACAACATTAACGTGAGAATTAATTAATGAAGTGGTTATGTGTAATAAATATAAATCCATATAACAAACACTAAATAAAAATAAAATTAATAGGTCCTTAAACACATAATCATAGAATTTCATAGATATTGGCTAAGTAATGTATCCCAATAAAAGGAAATTGAGTTCATAAATCTCATACCTTGAGTGTAACACACAACGTATGTACTTTACCACATATATAACAAATGTATAATAATTTTATATATTCAAAAGAATATTATTAAACATTTTTATCTTTTTATTATCCATAATATTTCATTAACTACCATTCATTTTATATTTAAGAAAGTAGTTAATTTATGTCAGATGATTTGAGGATGTTTGGTTCATAATCAATGAATAACATCAGTATATTGACAACAGTCAAAACTTCTTGACTTCAATCATATATATAGTATTATTAATGATATTTTTATAATTATTATATATTAAATAACATTTTATTATCATAAACTAATAAATTATGTGAAATTTTCATCACATAATTTCATGGAGCTAGTATTCCACACGTATGCATGAGATATGATAGAACTTTCAAGCTGGATGAAGGGAAATAAGGTATGAGATATATTAAATTTACAAAATCCTAATTATATATTGAATATAATATACATTCATTGAAACCATAATAATAACTATCCATGGAATATGGTTATAAAAAGTGAATGCTATTACTATAGGAGGCGATAGACCACATGTACACATGAGTGATACATTCATTTCTCAATTGATAGAAATGGGGTGGGAAATTGCTGTATGATAATTGTAATAAAATCCTAGGAAATTGATGATACTATATTCATTATGTTAGGATGGATAAAATATATTTAATTTAAGTGGAAGAAAAAAATAAACCCTGCAAGGGTCGGATAATAAAATTTCCTCTTCTTTGAGAGACCTCATTTGGAATAAAAATTCATCCGTATTATGATGGTATTGGGATAAAAAACAATGTTCCCAAAATTTGAAGATAATCCTAGAATAGTATTATGGATGGGATAGTATGATATATAGTTCCCATTCATTATTAGTAATGTAAATGTTACACCCTCACCCAAAATTTCATTATTATTTTATTAATTTTGGGTAATAGATTTATTCTATGTATTTATAGGTAATTATATAGAAATATGGATTTTTTTCAATGGACAGAAGAAGTAACATAGTGGGGTCATGGTTAGTAGAAACCATTTTAAATCTTAGTGATAACCATATAGCTTAGAAGGGGGCATAGGAATGGGCACATAGCTCGGTGTGTTAGTGTTCATCCTAGAAGCATATAAAGTCACTCCTTCGGAATTAGGAAACCAAATGGTTGGCGTATGTGCTGGTAAACCATGTGGAAAAACCATTCATTCTTCATGTGTTTTAAGTAGGGAAAATATTAATAAAATAAATATATTAAATTAAAATTATATTATTAATATTAATCATAAAAGTAAAATTCTATTTCATTATTATTATTATTAAGCATTATTTCTTCTCCCCATCCACACTCTTCCCTATGTTTTGCAACACATTAAGCACTTTAGGGATCCCTCCTAAATGCCTTCTCCTCATATTCCAATGATTTGGAGTATAATAATGTTGACAACGACACCTTTTTCTATGTACACTACCTTTACAGAGATTTTAGGGATATCAAACTACATCCCTCAGAACACTTTTATTGACTCTCCATTACTGACTACTATTGGTGATTCCTTACTCAGTTACTTGACTTAAAATTATCTTCAATGTAATAACATTAATAAATTTTTCGCTGACTTAACATGTGACTATAATTTCACCGTAGACCTTAGTTGACGCACATGGAAAACCATATCCTCATTAACCTATTGTTATTGTACTTCCATTCACAAGACTACTTCACGAAGCTCACTTCCTTTGAAAAGCTCTCTTCCTTTAGGGAACAAATGGCCTTTGCAAAGATCTCATCCTTCGTATATCAAACTTCTTTCACGAATCTCATGTCCTTCATAGAGAAACCAACTTCGTGAATATCAATATGTTAACGTGTAATTCCCTATCATCATGTACCACATTTTAATCTAAATCATTGTCATCAGTCAAGAATAAAATAGTCTTTTTGTGATGCTAAAGATCACATAGAATGTCAGTTTCACAGAGATCCCTTATCGTCATGAAATTAGAGTGATTTCATATCTTCAGTAAATTTTTTTTTATCTAAACTAAAGATGGGTAGCCTCCTATTTATAAGCTCGACTGTTCAAAAATCTCCACCTCCCATTTTAAAATTTACATGAACATTTAATAACATCTTCGCGGTGCTCCTCCCTTTGCAATGAAATAGTAAAATTTGATGTTGTCACAAAGATTTCCATAAAACCCTTTATACCGCTACAAAGCTCCAATTTTCGTAATCATGGAGATCAGCATCACTGATCGCAATGATCCTATTCTCCATCATTTGTGATGGTTTTTGTAATCATGTAGATCACTATTAGAAATATTCAATCCTTCACGAAACATAATTTGTGTTTCCCATCATCTCAAAACTAATGAATTTTATATATTTTCATAAGGCCATGAATATAATCCTCTTCTCACAATGAAATCCATCATCCAAATATTGGAACCCAAAAATTTGGAATACACTAGGAAATATCACCACCTTTAATAATATTTTAAGCATTAACTATTAGGTAAATTTCCTTGCAATATACTAGATCATCCATGTGAGGATTGATAGTAGACACAAACCATACTCCATTTATATCAAAGAATATCCCTAGATCTAATATTGAATTGTTTGTATTAGGATTTGGGGATGAAAATGGAAGGGAACTGGTGCTACTTGGTGTGCAATCATGGGGTAGAGTCACATTTGGAGCCCAAGAGCATGGATCATGATATTTCAATATATTGGTGCATTCAT
Source organism: Viscum album (assembly GCA_963277665.1). Taxonomy (NCBI): domain Eukaryota; kingdom Viridiplantae; phylum Streptophyta; class Magnoliopsida; order Santalales; family Viscaceae; genus Viscum; species Viscum album. The sequence goes on along the minus strand of OY728143.1, from coordinate 648,339,551 downwards.
GACATATTTTTTTCTAAACCATTTGGTTAGTTAATGAAGGATATCTCTATTCCTATGTGAATATTTTTTATGTGGGTTATGATTTAGTTTTGTTTTTTGTAGGTGTCAGTGGAATTTAGAATTGAAGGAATATCTGGAAAAAATGTTTCATGGTGTTATGAAATGGTATTTTAAATTTTAAAACCACTAGAAATTGGGGATTGATATATTGGAATTGTGGTTTTAAATGAAATGGTAGAAGTGGTATATTTTTAAAATTGGATGTGTTCAAATTGTTTTAGTTTTCAAATGGGGAATTAGTTTTGAAAAAATGTAAATTTTAGAAATTATGGTTATTTAAAGTTTGTTTTTTGTTTGTTTCGTGGTATTTTGGATTATGATAATTGTGTTTTGTTTCATGTGTTTCTCTAGTTGAGATTTTTTTTGGAGTTACTATTGTTAAATTATTCATGATCTCTGATTTTTATTTCATATAAATAACTAGAATGTTTCTAAGGACCCACTTCCAGTAGTCGGTCTTGACCATACTTTTAGTGGAGTAGTGTAGCATTGATCCTGTCAATGGTTTCCTATTGTATATAGTCATTGAAGTCTGTTAGAGGTTGTGGATTTTTCCTATGAAGTTGGGATTGTAATAAGTCTTTTATAACTCTATATCCCTAAAAACTATGTGTTTTCATTGGTATGTTCAAAGGATGGTTACTGGATCATTGGATTTTGGTTCTTTCATCTTCATTATGGGTAATGATTTCTTGAAAAATCATCAAAAGTGCATTCAACTTATTGTTTAATTTTTATTTAATAAACAATAATATTGATCCAGTGATCGTGGAAGTTCAAATATTTTAAATTATAATGAAGGGGAATATTGACCATTTCAATGAACTATTTTGAATTTATCAAGTTATAGTGTCGAGTGATCAGTTGGAGGATCCTATTTTCATGTTGGGTCTCAATCTAGGGTTCATGGATCATGATTTTGAACAAGGATGGTAGTAGGGGTAGCATGTGGTATTTGATAGTTATGTTTCCTATTGTTCTTATGTAGCTTCCATGTATTTTATTTTTTTCAAATAAAAGGAATATGTTCTAAAATATTCACCTTCTTAGTTCTTACCTTCCATTATTCATACCACTCGCTTTTTCCTCTAGTGTGGTTGGTTAGGGTATAATAATACATACTTCCATGATCATATAATGGGGTTTCCTTCGTGTGTCCTCTAGTGATACCTATAAAAGTTCGATAATTTGCATCACTTAAATTAGGGGTTTTGATTTGGTCATTTCAGCTCATGACTTTTGGGAAGAAGATGCTTCAACACATTAGGGTTCTGACCATATGTTTGAGAGTGAATCTTTTCACACATTACGAGATTTTCTAAGTGTGAGGAATGTATATCCATCATGTGAAATCTGATTTCAGAGTAGTTACCATTAATATTTCCCTTGTTATGATTTTCAAAGTAAGAGAACCTTTCATTTTGGTGATCTTGGTGGCCTCTTTCGAAAAAATCATATGGATGGGATTTTTGAAATATGAACTCTTAAATGTTTAGTATTCATTTTAGAGTGGTTTTAGTTATTCTGTGGTACTTTTTTGGAGATGAATAAATCTAAATGAATTATTAATAGTGTATTGGATGGGTTCCTTGTTCGGGACATAGTGGTTAAAACCTTATCATGATGTAGGGTGTTTTCATTTAGTGATCCTCTTAGTGAAACCACCTTACTAGTCATTTATTTATTGGTAGGGAGACCCACTATGGTTTTATTGATTTCTTACATGGATTTGTTTGGATATTAACTGTGTAGTTTAACAGTCACATAATATTTCATAGATTCATTTGATATTGATCAGTTATGATTCATGATTTGTTCCTCATTTGGATATGTGACTTTATGGGGGGATGTTTTAATGGTGTAGAGAATTGTCTCAAATAATCATGATATTTCCATGTTACTTTTTAAATAATTTAATAGATTTATTTGATGGATTTCCATTGTTTTTTTTAAAAAGTAGATTTTTTGGGAAGATAGAAGAATAACCATTGTTGGAGCATGGTTATGAGAAACTTTGTTACTTCCTGGTGCTAACAATACGACCTATAATGTGGAACTATCCCGAGTAGATGAATAGTTTTGCAGGTGTGTGCCTCTTCTCAGTATCTCATGTGGTCTCTCCCTATTAGGAATGAGGAAAACAAATGGTTGGTTCATGGTCTATGGGACCATGCGGCTAAACCATGTCATTTTATTATTTTTTTAAATTTAGTAAAATAATGATAAAAGAAATAAAATAAAGTAAAATGAAACTAATAATTACAATAATATTATTAATGATAAATATATGTATTATTATTGTTAATATTAAGGTCCCCCCCAACTCTACTTCCTTAGGTCGTGTGACACCCATCCCTTGGAGGGCTCCAAGACACAGATCATCTCCGCATCTTCCTCGTATGGTGGGTGTCTTTTCCATTTGTTTTGATAGGAAATAATATTGAGTTATTTCCTCTTCTTCACCTCCTACTTCTCCTTCCTTTATTTCATGGATTTTTTTTCTTTTGTGTAGTTCACGCACCTTTTGAAGTCCCTTACCCAATTTTTTATTCTCCTCTTGTTGATTCTTGATGTATATGGTTGTCAAGTTCTGTTAGCGATGATTCTTTATATGTCTGTTATAGGTAGTGCATTCACAATCAATTTCAGGTAAGATTTATTCTATATTTCACCATAGGATAATTTTTATTTAGGGTTTTTGTGGATTTTCAGTAACTTTTATTTTAATATAATTCGTATGAGATTATTGTTCATGAGGTTGACCTACACACATATTCATGGGTTTTATTTATATATTTATATATTAACATTGTAAATATTCTATCATGGAGAGTGGACTATCTAAACTATAGTTAGGGGTAATAATACATACATGTATTATTTAATGTGCATGTAATAATCCAAGAGTGGGTCCAGATATCTTTCTCTGAATGCTTTATATTTTGATCTTGGGTCCCTATGTCAATACCTTTAAATTGAAATCATTAATTTCTTGATGTTTTAAATTTTCTTCATTATTATATTATTTAATAATTCTAAACAAATTTTTTGTGTTTCTTGTAAATGGAATTTAACTAGTTTTCCAAAAAATTCCCTAACATAAAAGATATATTTCTTTTTTATAAGACCCATTAATATATTACCTTTAACCTTGAGGTATCCTAAATTTATTAAATTTACTTCTAAATGATATATAACATGTAAAGTGTGGTTTTGGAACCTAGTATATTAGGGAAAATGTGTTCTCAAAAATGGCACTATTTCATTAAAGTGTTAAGATCTGGTTATTATACATAAATATTTTATGGAAATGTAAAACCCCTCTTAAGGATTTTCATGTGAATTAAAAATGTGATACATCTCTTTAATTTTTAATTTTATGTAGGATCCTTGTAAATAGGTTTTTTTTTGGGTTAAGAGACCAATAAAGGGGCTACATATAGAATGGGAGATCATATTAGAGAAAGTCGATAAGGTTTTATTTTGTAAAGAATGTGATGGAGATATATATATATATATATATATATCATTTGTAGATAATACTCATATCTAGTAAATTGTCGAAATAATCTATGGTTTGTTAGGTGGGAGTCTCGGTAGACATGCTGCACTAGTTGACATTACACTGCCACTAGTGTCCCTAAATTGATATCATAATATCCCATGGGATGTACCCCGTGATTGAGACAGTGAGGGTGTTAAAAAGTGTTTATGAAGCAGTAATGGATCTCAAAAGCTTTTGAAAATTTTTTATCTGAAATTGATGTGTTTATTTAAAGTGCTATGATCAAGTTGGTATTCTTAAATATTTTATGGAAATTTAAAACCTTTCTTAAAGATATTCTAGTGAAATAAAAATGTAATTAATGTGTTAGATATTTAATTTTCAGTAGGTTCTTGGTAATGAAGATTGTGTATGGATTAAGTGACCATAAAAGCGACTTCACTTAGGATGGGAGATCAAATGAGGGAAGGTCGATGATAATGTTTTGAAAATAATGTGATATACATATATATATATATATATAATATTAATAGATGAAACTAAACTCTATTAAATTATCATTGTTATCCCTGGCTTGTGTAGTGGGAGCTTGGATACACATGACTCAGTAGTTGAGATTACACACTAGCTAGTGGCCATAAGAAGATAACCAAACTGCCTATGGGATGTACCCCTTGATTGAGCTAGTGAGGGTGTCACCAAGTGTTTGTGTAGAAATTTTTGATAACTGGTACCAATATGGATTTATTATGCGTTTGTATTGGAGCTCTATCATATGATATCTCCACCAAACCCTAGATCTAATAACCCTTGTTTTCAAGTAATATACTATCCTTCCTTTTCATGTATTTTTATAATGTGACACCCTTACATTACATTCCATATTAAAATTCATGTTTGGTCACTCATTATCTTTTAATTTGATTTATTTAAATGTATTTTCATTATTTGAAAACTATTTTGGAAATGTAATGGAGTATCGGTATTATTTAAAAATTGAAGCATGTTACTTGTTTCTATATTGAATAGTAAAATCATATTTTTGTATGAAATATATTCAAATTGGAATGGTTTAGTTTTATTTTAAATGTCATTTCATTGGTAACAGTATATTCTTTCATTTATACTATGTTTCCATACATAATAAAATTGATCAATCCATTTTTTAGATTCTTCTGTTTCTTCCATCTCGAACTCAGTCACTATGGATTAATATTGGTTCAATGGTTGGTGGTTACCCATAGGGTCACATAGAGGTATATGTTGTTTAATTTCATTTAGTTACTCGTTTTTATTTTTTTATTATGTTTTATTTATTTTACTATCATTTATGGGCAAAAACAATCCCACCTTAGTATTTTTTATGCCTGACACTATTTTCCAGCCAGGGAGAATCGAGAATGCCTCTTAGGCTTAGTTGAGAGATGGATCAAGTGACTGGTTTTTGGGTTGAACTGAGTTGGTTTGTGGGAGGATAATACAAGGTTAACTTTTATAAGATGGGGTAAAGGACACAAAAGGAATTACGTACAGATTTAGACATAATATATAAAATAATCATGTAAAGTGACATAAAATAGAAATAATTTAAATTCTAGGAAACTATAAGTTATAAATAACATTATAGAATAATATTTAGACATGTATAAGTTACAACATAAGCCTTATATTTTTTTAAATTTCTCATTAACAAATTTAAAACATATCCATGATATCACATTTATATCATTTAAGAGTAATATACTAACATCTTGGGTGGAATGTTCCTAAAAATGGTCGATGAATGACATTACCGTCTATTTATTATCCCACTTTCAATATTTTTTAATTTTTAAATAATTTAATCAAATAATATTTTTTATAAAATATCCTTAAATCTATTTTTTGACTATACATTTAATTATACTTCCAACAAATCAATAAAATAATATATTTTTTATACAAACATATTTACCATCACATATAAATTATAATTATATATTAATTTTAATTAATATCTCAATTAATCTAAAACATATACAGTTTATTCATTTAATAATCATTTACCTCGATCTTTTTACTACATTCAATGACACTATAACAATGTTACATTTTCCTATAAATTAATTATATCAAGAAAAAAATATAAAAAATAATTATTATAAAAAATTAATTTATTTATTTTCATAATTTGATATTTTATTATTTAATACAATATTATCATCCATATGAAAATATATTATGAATAATAAATTCAAGATTGTGAAATTTGTTATCTATAATTTTCTTAAGATAATATAAATGTAAATTTTAGAGAAACATGGACCCAAAAATTCTATAAATTCATAGTTAGGATGGGTATGGTATATTTTATTTTATATAATGACTAAAAAGAGTGTTTTGTGTTGATTTTGAGAAAGTATGATATATTTTTAACATTAATTAACTATTTCCCCCTTACCATGGTGATAAATCAATACCGTGGTTATTATTCATAATGACCAAAATTAAAAGTGAATCAATTATTAAATTTGAAACACTTGATTCAAAATTTGGAATCAAATTTTAATGATTAAAATTATATAAATGGATGAAGTCAATATTAATAAAAATGCATAAAATTCCACAAAAAATAATTTTTAAAACAAGTTTTTTTTAATCCTAAAATAAACTTTTTGAAAATCAATTATATTTTGGATTCGTATATAATTTTTTAGATAATTTAAATTTTATTTTGATTTATTTTAATTTAATATAAAATTGAAAATATTACAGTACTTTTGAATAATTAGATCTGATGAAAAGAAATAATAATTTTATAAATATCTGTATTTTGTAACTATTCAATAAAAAATAAAACATTCCAAAAAAATATCAAATATTTATCCTAATAATATAATGATATATTGACATTAAAAATGATATGAATTTATCAAATATATATTTATAAAGTTGAAATAAATTAATTAAAATAATTACACAAAGAAACAAAATAAAAACTATTTATGAAGAATAAAATTACCTTATAGAAAATTGTGTACGTATTTGTTTTGAATTATAAAATTTATTTTTATTTTATAAAACCTATATACTTATTATTAATAATTTTTGTATTCCTATTTCTACATCCTATATATAATCTATTATGTAATGGTAGAATTTTAAAAAATTTATTTTTATAATATATAACAGTTCACAAAATTCTCGGATTTCATTTTAACAAAGCTATCAGGTTTACTATTCAATAAAAAATAGGGGTGTTACACTCTATCCTGATTATAGAAATTTAATACTCATTATTTTATATTGTATCTACTAGGAATGGATTCAAAAAATTAAATCAGTTATCAGAGTGGAATATAAATCGTATGATCATTAAAAGGTAACAAAAGTTTTTATATTTAAAAATTCAATTGGGGAAACCCCAAATCATAAAAATTTATAATTAAACATCCTTTTCAAAATATGAGAATTGAATTGTTAAATTGACCAAGAATAATGAAAAATCATAATCAAAATCAAGGGTATTATAATAAAAAAGTGAATTTATAGACATGGGGGTTAATGGATATTGAATATATTTTTATTTAAAGGATATTCCCAAAGATTTGTGGGTTTTTTACTATCAGTATAGAGAACATGGATTATATAATTAAATAATTTCTATCAATTTTATCTTCCCAATTTAATTCTATATGTTTTTATGGTTCACTTTTCACTTCTATCACATCTCTTACTTCATTAAATGAATATTCAAAATTATGTTTTTAAGAATAAAGGAAAATAATAACTTCTAATAGATCAAAATATTAATAAATGGAAGAAAAATTTGTCCACGTGTTTCCATCCAATAACAAAAACCAAAATTGGTAAAAAAAACAAAATGAGATAATATCATATATAAATAATCCTTCATATTGAGAAATAATAAATTAATCTAAAATACCTCAACAACAAGACTCAAAGATTACATAAAGTTATCACACATAAAAATTTGTTTGGCCAAATAAAAACCTAATGATATGATTGATTTAATTACATATAATTCCATGACCAATTTAATATTTTAATCTAAATAGAATTAATCACCCCCATAATCAAATAAAAATTGTATATACCATAATCATATATTATTTATAATATAAAATGAAAATCTTAAAATAAATCAAATCCCTAAAAAATCACTTAAAACATATATTCTTCAATATGTTAACCAAATCATTATTCATCAAATAAAATACCATCCTTGGAAAATATTTCCAATTCACCTTAATAATATATTATTTCCCAGACTATTTTATTCTAAAAAATTTATCACAACATATCATTAATAATATTATTATCCCATCTAATAAAACATAAAAGGGTATCTATTCCATTAAAAAAATATTAACCATATATTTTTCAACACAACACACATTTGGATTATAGTATTATTCTATACCACTATGGATTATTATTGGTTCACATAGGATATATCCTCTCACACATCATAATGGGATATAAAGATAGAATGAATTAACCCAAGCATATCCCATGGGATTTTTTATCTATGTGATTAGTATTTGTTCTGCTCATCATTCACCAGTGATGATCCATCCAATAAAAAATATGCCTAATTCAAAGTAGTTACCCAAAGGTGCATATACACCATACTAACATCCACTACCTACTATATAGATAATGATTAATATTAAAGAAAACCAAATAATCCCAATAATTATTTATGATATAATCTTATAAATATAATTTTCCCAAGTGTCAATCATATGGTTATGTTTTATACCTACTTTATCCCAAATGCACATCCCAATGGAGCATCAAAACATCCTTTGATAAAAATAGAAAAACTTTGAAACTAATAACAAAAAAACTAGTGGTAATTTCACATCAATGGATCATTTTATAAGGTACTTATTCCTGAAAAAATTAATATTTTAGTAGTCCTAGAATATTAGTTACATAATTTATTCTTAAATTATAATAGAAATTATTAAAAATATTTATATTATTTTCATTTATAACATCACCATTACCCCTAGAATATCCTTAAAAATAAATCATAGTACACTTCCCAGCATACTTGGAAATGTAAACATAAATAAATGGGCTCAAATGCTCAGTGATGGAATGAACACCTTGAAATATATTATATAATTAGTAAGGTATGAATAATATGGATGGAGTAAAATATTAAGAAATATTTATATATAAATAATCACATAAACATGAAAAATATAACTGGATATCATAAGTATATAAATAATCAAATGGGTATTAATAATTAAATTTACAATCAAAACATTCATAATGACATACATCAAAAAGTAATTATTGTGGCCTCAGGTCAATAAATTAGTAATAAATGGGAATGGTATATGAAAAATACTTAATTTTTTCATATGATACCTACCGATGTATCTAGGTTCTATCTTTAACTATCCACCACCTATCACATAACTTGTCCAATGCATTCACCATTTGAACAAACAATACAACCATATCAATAGTCCATAATAATTGATCATTATTTATATTGGAACAACTAGAATAAAGAAGAAAAATAGTTTTCCTAGACAAAATGATCATAATACCTGTCAAAAATGATGGATTGTATCATTAGTGTATATAACTAGTAATGAATATTTTTTATCAAAGGATATATAAATAAATAAAAAACATTTAAAATATCAGATGAACATTATTTGGGAAAATAAAGTTTTCATTTATATATGACATTATTTAAATATACTTTTTTTATAATATTAAGAAATTAAATTTCATCGAAAATAATGAGTTAATATTTTAATGGAAATTCAAGTAAAATAATAAACATGATGTTGGGAAAATATGTTTTTTTGATATGTGTAAAAATCTGTATTTAATTAAAAAAATTGGTAAAACATTACTCGTTTGGAAAATGACTATAGGATTTCATTTAAAAATATTTATCAAAAGTAAAGCATGGGTAGAAATGAAATTAATAAATAATTATATATTATTAAATAAATTCTTGAAAAAAATTTAAATAAAATATGATCATGTAAGAAATGGTTACCTGATTGAATAAAGAAATGTTGGCATTCCTTAAAAAGGTATTTTGAAATTTATAGTAAATACAGAAAGAAAAAGGAAGGGAGAAATAGTAATTTATATAAATATCCAGAGGTGAATAAAATATATGGGGTGTAATTTAAAAATGTTATATAATTCCTCTAATATGAATATAAACATAAATAATCTTAAATACGGATTTGATAGTGAAAAACCAATTTAATTGAAAATTTAAATACAATAAATTGTAAAATATCAGTGATATAACCTATGAAAACGATATTATTTATAACTCCATAAATTCAAAATAAATATAACATCAAACATTTCTAAATGAAAAAATATTGAGATGTTGAACCATTACAAATACTGTAAAATTTATGTGAGAATTAATGGGTGAAGTGAATATGTGTAACAATTATAAATATATATAAAATTAATGGAAATAAAATATAAATAATCAAAGGTAATTAATACATAATATTTCTATATCATGGACAGTGAAAGAAAAAATGTTACCTATAAAATGTGTCTAGAAGCCCCTTAACTCAAGCCCATCCTACCATTTACATACCTTATCTCCTATATAAGAAACATATATCTTAATTTTATAATTAAAAAGAATACAAATAAAAGTATTATATTATTATTTTCTCTTTAATTTATCTTAATACCAAACCTTAATTTTTTTAATCAAAAATTTTTATATAGGATATTTATATGATTATTGATTTATAGAAGTAGAATAAGTTAGACAGAATTACCATCTTCAAGTGGGTCATTGTTACATCATCTTAAAAATATTATTCATGAAATAATGAAAAATTGTTTTTATCAAATAAATTTTTTGAGTCATCCGTGAATGCTAGACATGAAAAAATAATCACATCACCACATAGAGGTGGTAGTCTATACATACAAAAAGGCGACATTGTAATTTTTTAATGGGTGAAAGTGTAATTAGGTAATTAATATATTATATTTAGGTAATCAAACCAATTTCATGAAATCAGATTCAAGCAATAAATCCATAATTACAACTATACCTGAATCATGGTGATATAAAATGAATTATATCACTAAGCATACGTTGTAATCAACCTGTTTAAATGAGTGATACTTTAATTTCAAAAATTAGTAGAATTTTTCCACCAAATCATAATAATATATTTTTATATTTATGATAATAGAGTAATTACATAATGACAGATAAAATATATTTAAATTATGTAGAACTAGAAATACATTTTTAATGAATCGAGAAAGATAGTTACATATTCTTTATGAGACCTTATTTGGCTTACAAAATCAGACATTATGGGATGGTGATAGAAGAAGAACCATTTTTCTATGAAGTATATAATAAATATATGGAGGTATTAGGGTATGTATTAGCTGAGCTACTGTTATCAACCATTATTAATAAAGGATAAGATGATGATGCCATTTATATGTGAGGGAAATGACACACATAGAAATACTTAAATGGATTAAATATAATATATATCATAATCATATAATGTGGCAAAAATTAGTAATAATATCTAATTTAGGATAATATAATATCTAAATCCCATCAACCAAAAACATTTAGAGGTGTATGATGTCAATTTTAAACCTTATCTTTGGGTTTAATAGCCTATTAGACACTACTAAACCATAATCATGAAAAAACATATTTTATCCTTTATGGGTCATAAATTTACTTCAATAATGACAATTATTTTAAAAATGGTACATTGATAAAAGTTTTAGGTCATTATCCATCCCAAATTTCCTCATTAAATATTAATTTTTTTTTTAAATAATTTAAGTAATATTTTATTGGTATAAAATTTCATTATTCTTTTTTTGGGAATTTATTTTACCAAATGAAAAATATATTTTTATTAAAAATATATGAGAGTTGAACAGAATGAGGAGTTTAAGGTGGCCTAAAATGATGATGCTCAATAGGGTCCTTGAAAATATTAGTATTTGAAACATGATGTAGGGATCCATGAAAAAGAAAAATGTTTAAGGGGAAATGAACATAATCAGTATCAGCTAAGATATTAACTACTTTTCTACATTTATGCTAGGTGTGTTGGATACATACACTATAAATATGAAATGGAATAAAAAATGACTTGGAGGATTGTATATTTTCAAGAAGTTAATAATCAAGAAAAAAAACTAATTCAACCACATTGAGGGAAATACCTCAATAATGGAAATGGTGAGATCAAAATCAAGTTATTCGGCCAACATAATAACTCAGATACATTTACTGATGAAATGACCAAACACTAACACCAATGATATTATAGGATCAGAAATAATACCTTAGCCTCTAATAAAACCATTTGAGCAAGAGCCATCAGTATTCAACATCAATCCCAGGATAGGTGGTAATGACGAAACCCAACATCCACTATGATAGAGGATATATTTAGGGGTTGTTTGTGAAAAATTATATGCTCCATATATTTTCTATTATCATTTGAGAAGATATGTCTAAAACCTTTTTAAATAGTTTATCTCTCATATGTTGGAGATTCCGTGGAATGTATCTAAATATTCATTACATTTGGGTTTCCCAAATAGACCAATCACTAGCATATAATGACACCTTATTCGTTTTTTGAGATCATATTCATTTAAATAGACCAAAACCCTGATAAAAGGAAACTTTATTTAAACCAACATAATACTGGATCCCTAAATGTCCACCCAAGAAACTGCAAACATAAGCTTCCCACTAACTAGTGAGAAAGGGATATCAGTAGTTTCGGTATAGTCCATAAAAAATGGAGTTTGGATTAAAATTATATCTGTATTCATTTGTTCTCATTTTCAGTTAAAATAACATAATGGTAGGTTTTCCACATCAGAATTGTCATCTAACATGTGATGGATGTGTCCCGTTATCATGAACTGAAATAATCATATTTAAGGGAACCATGAATGAGTTTTTTCAAATCCATTAAAATCATTTATACATTACAATTACCTATTAAATTAATTTAATTTCAGAATTCATCCACATCATAAGAGTTATATTATATTTTTAAATCATTTAACTTGATTGTTCAAACCCTTACATAAGAACTAAATCGACGTTGCACAACTATTTAAAGGTAATAATACCATGAACAAAAATATAAACTGAATTTATTATATTAAAAGAATTTTATTAATGGTTAAAATTAATCATTAGATTCATTAATAACTTATTTCTACCTCTTGCAAAGTTGATATTTGAAATAAATTCATGATGGTGAAAGTTTATATATTTCATTTTATTAATGTATTATAAATTTCCATAACAATTAAAAATGGAACCAAAATTCTTTATATTTATTATTTGGTTAGGTAAGGATAATTAAAAAAATGAAATTAAATAATGGAATGTGTTGTGGTGAATTGGAGAACTTATCATAATGTTTCAACCATTAATAAATTACTTTTCATTTAAAACCATGAGAAATTATTTACCTGATTAGTATTCATAATGAAAAAAAGTAAATTGATTAATATATACTCATTCTACCACCTCATTCAAAGTATGAAATATATTTTTCCAGATTAAATTTATATAAGATGAAGAGATAAATTTTAATATCGCGTGCCAAAACATTTTTTTCCCATTTTTCAATAGCTGGTTTTTGGGTTCTCGGTACCCGTACAAACTGTCCCCAAAATCCAGAATTCAAATTTTAAATTCAAACCAAAACACATCCATCAAAAGCCAGGATCCACACCTCAAGACTTGAACCCATCATCACATGTCCCCTTCACTGTATCTCCATCACTGCAGGTCGAACCATCACAATGCATCGTAACACGCACATCATCTCTGCCGGTCACCGGTGAGACTGTAGTAAGCGTCGGCGTCGAAAATCTGAAATCCATCACCACATGTCGCCGTTCACTGCAAGAAGACGCTGGAACCAATAGCAGAAAATGTTTTCGAAGCACTATCAGACTACCACCTTCATCCCATCCACTAGAGAACAATCCATGATGCATGATCCACGTCCTATCTCAAACGAACAACAAAACGATTCATCCACTTCAACCAGAGAACTGTTGAGCTTCATCAACATCCTTAGACAACACCAACAAATTTACATACCAAGAACCAAGCCTTCAGTGGCCAAGAACAACCAGGCCGAAATCAGCAAGAAAAAAAACCACCACTAGATCGAAACAAAAAAACACGAAACAGACTTCCCCAAACCAACAAAACCAACTCAAACTCAAAATTGCATCCCAACAAGCATCAAGAAACCCTACCCAAACAAAAATGTGAATAAGTAAAGGATGAAAAGGCACCACATCCGCTCAAAGAAAACCCGATCCTGACGCCGCCAGCCGACAACTCCACAGAAACAACGCTCAACCTTCAAACACACAAATCTGGACGAAGGGATGGTCTCGGACCACCGGGCTAGGAACTCAGGTGCATATTTAAAAATTATGTACATATTTATCATGAAATGATAAATAGAGTTGAAATATATAAAACATTTTTAAATATTTTTAATAATTTATTTATTCATATTATTAAACCAAATCAACTTAAATGTTATAGTGGTCACAGTTGAAAACAAATATATTTATATTATATGATAGTTCTCTAAAAAAATTGAATTTCTTGTAAATAAATTAATAAAGTTTATTTTTAATTTAATGTGGATATTCAGTCTGTTACATTAAAATATTATAATTAAATTTATGATATAATCATAAATAAATATAAAAACTAATATACTTCACATTAATTTAATAATGTAAATATATTTTAAACCCATATTAAATATATAAAAATGTTTCAGGTTACATTTAAATACCTACACCATATTCTTTATTGGCAATCCATTCTCACAATAATAATAAAAATTATAATTATAACAAAATATTTAATGAATATTCTATTTTCCATAAGATAATGTATTTTTCTAATAACATAGACCACAATAATTTTCTATGTAATTTATGTTTTTAAAACCCATTTGTTTAATAATTTTTGAGGAAAATGGTTGATTTGTGGATTAAAGTTATTCATCAGGAAATTTTGGACATTTTGATTTGAGGTGAAATCATTATAACTTGGAAGGGTGTCTCATGAGGCCATTTTTTTCATAGTCTATTTTAGGAATGACATGAAAATTTTAAAAAAATCATGACTAGTTCCATTATTTCATGGTCCATCCTTTGAGAAAAGGCTACTATTTCATTAAAAATTGGTGACCATTACAAAGATTCATTTAATAAAATTAAATTTTTCATTAGAAACTTATATAAAATTTTACATGATTTTTTATCTTGGTATAATGATAAGAATATATAAAATTTCTATTTTAGATATCCATTTGGCTGTGTTCCTTCAAAAATAAGAACATATATTAGAGGTACACCATGTATTAGTTATAAATTCTAGAAATCATATTTTTATTTATCTTCCTTCAATGAAAAATCATTTCAATCCTTGATAGGCTATATGACACAGTACTATTTGGTCGTGAACACCTTCCCTCATATAAATTTTCCATATATAACACCCATATGAATCAATAAAAACAATCCATTATCCTAATATTGGGTTATGAAATGATTTTCAATAATAATAATTCTCAATTGAATAAATTCTCAAACAATATTCCATTATTAATTTAAGTTCCAATGAATTGGTTATAACTTTGAAAATATTATTTTTACAATAGATAAATATTATATGCATTAAAATTACCTAAAATTAAATTTAGGGAAAAATTATAAAACTAAAATATAAAAAGATTGATCAATATGATTAAAGTTTATTTGAAATTGTATAATTTATGATATAATATGAACCAGTTGATCCAGAAAATCCAAGGAATTTTTTTTTACAATCACTATGAAGTTGGTCATATATTCATTCCACCTAGGTTATAGGCATGCTACAAATATCATTGAATTCTCTAAAACAATCTACCACAATAGACGATTTTAATGACCATTGATCAAACAATATTTATAGAAATTAAATGAATATAATAATCATAGTTTAAGGAGTCATAACATGAGGAATCATGAATTGTTTTTTGATAAATAATTATGATTAAACAATTTTATACAAGATTCTAATGAACACCAATGTATAACCTATATTAATTAATAATTTCATGTCCCATTTAAATTTTAACTAGAATTAATATTTAAAGATCAATGTCTTCATTTTATATTTAATGTTTAAAAAACCATGATAGAATTTTAAACTCATGATATTATAAATTATATGATGAATAATTTATCATGTTAGAAATCAGAATTTAATATCAAAGGATCTATCATGTTATCTAATAACATGAATAACCATGTGCAACACCATAATGAGTTATCATAAACTATCTTGTGGCTATTATTTGGGGAATAAATACTGTAACTCCAATGATACATTCATTAATGACCTACAATGTTATATGGTATAACAATTTGTTAATATATATCCATTATATTAATACATGAAAATTATCATGATCAGTGATTAGACATCATCACAAAATATTCTATTGAATCCCCATCTTCTTTAATGTCCATGGATGAATATGAATAACAAGAGTTTGATTAATCATTTAATAAAACATAGTATCAAATTTATCAATATAATTGATGTAACATTAATCCATGGGTGTTCCATTTTTGTGGATATCTAATTATCACTCCAAAACCGTCTTCTGATTGAAATTAGGAAATATCTCCATATTAAACAATTGAATAATCATTAAGAAAAGATTTATTTTTCATTGTGATGATTATATCACCATAACTATCTCATCCTTGGATTTTACATAGATTTATCACAAAAAATCCATATGGAAAATAAACTAGCACAATGAATTGTTTTCTTGAATACCACACTAGATATATCTCATTTTTATGTATTCTGATTAATCACATAATAAGATCATTCATACTATTTTCTATGATAATAAAAATGAACTATGTATTGCAAAAATTCATCAACATATAACTATAGAATCCAAATCATGACATATTTCAAACTATAATTTTTATTTCCAAAATAAGTGTCTTTATGATTTATTAAATGATTGAAACTATATTTTACTATCCTGGTCTATCCTACCACATCACCTCAGTTAACCCTAAACAAGGATAAAAACATGTTATTGTTCTCCAAGGGTTGACAACATGAGCCAAACGTATCAATTTAACTGATTTGCATTAGTTTGACCCACTTAATATACTTAACACATTTTGGTCCCAAAATGGAAATCTAAAATATAATATATATAAAATCAAAATCTATTTGAAATAAAGAGGAATTTTTAAAGTAAATATAAATCCAAAAATGGTATATGTTTGTAAAAACTGAAACAAATAAACAAACATATGATTGTAAAAAATCAATAGAGGGATGCATAATGTGTATAATACCAAAATAAAAATGAATAGACTGTTATTATGGGTAATAAATATACATCATAATAAAAATACAGTTCCTAAATAGAGCACACAAAATATCTATGTGTGTACCCTACTCACCACCTAATGGCAATTTCATAAAATGGAAAATAGGTCATGTATGATATACCCCAAAAAATAAGTTACCACCTTATAATTACTTGTACGGTATTGCATAAGGTCTATATTTTTATATCCCATTATTTTCAAATATAGAAATGACATATTATTAGATGAGTATTAATTTTAAAACCTAATGATACACATAAGAATCATATATGTTTAGTATATATGTAAACATGGATACATAAATAATTGGTTAATAAGTGAACTACATCATCTCTCACTAATTTATTTCCCAACTATAACACTTATTATATATATAATATATAATACAACTATTCATGACCTGGGGAATGGAAACATATAGATGGTTTATCTCAGATGATCAGGTAAAGGTATACAAGCGGGATATCAATGATAACATAAAACTATCATAATCATTAGAGTTTGGGAACATGAGAATTACATTTGAAAAAAAAACAAATTATATATCATAAATCAAAATATTGAGTAATTTCATAAATCAATGTAGTTCACAAAGAAAGGATCATAAAGGAATCATAATTCATAAGATAATAACATTTTTATATGTCATAGATTAGTTTCATATTAATTACAATAGATAATAATTTCTTATGTAGTAAAGACCAACATCAAATACTATTATTATGGGTCATGTTATCTCCTAAAACTATAATAGTATTCAAGGATCCAAACATATACTATCATATTGGATAATGATCCTTTCTTAAACCGGGTTTACACTCAATTCTAGTCCTTCATTTCTAATGAGATATGTTCTTTTACCCAAAGCAGTAAGGGGATGTATAATTCTAGAACTAACCTTCACATAATTAAAAACATAATCATGTGTTCCAAAAGATAATAAAACACTTATCAAATGATAACTATTTTAAAATTAAAAAGTTCTATAAATATTTCATCATGGCATAACCCATGTAAATGAAAGGGGTTTTATGATAATTTCTTCAATTCTTTAAAGTATAGCCTGCTAAAAATGATTGAGTTTAAGAATCATATTTTCATAATAATAATAATCTATCTATAGAAAGAATAAAAAAGGATTCATTCAGTAATATCCTTATTAAGTATTAGGAAATGTCACAAGATGTCATCTTAGATGAATTATTATTATAAAATATCACTTGGAACATTTCTTGAGGAATATAATGTTTTGATATTGATATTGATTATTTAAAATCTAATTTTATTCGAATATAATAACAAATAAAAATTAATTTGAAATAAAAATGGATTTTTAATGAGATATTATATTAATTGATCCTCCATGATGATGGTAAATTCTATTTAAGACTTAATAGATTAATAAAAACATTCATTTCAAGATTTTTTTACTATAAATCATAAGGAACCTTATTTGAAAAATAACTAGAATATAAAATTTAAACAATTATTTAAAATATTATACATTGGTTACAATGACTTTAAACTATAATATAGTTATATTAAAATAGTATTACAACATTTCATTGAAAACATGGACATGTTGGAAAAGGAATATTTCACCAAAGAGAGAAATAATGTTGATTTTCATTAAAACCAATGATTCTCCTTGTGGAGTTACTGATGAGGGAAAAATAAAAGTGAAAATTTAATCCATCGAAATAAATGGTTGATAATAAAAATTATTTGTATCCATAAGTATTATATCAAGAAATTTCATCATAAAAATATTATTATAAACAATCTCAATAAATAATGAAAATGTGACATAAAACCCATACCACGAGTTCCAGTTGATACGAATTAATTATTACATTATGTATATTAAAATTAAATTTCATAGTATTATATAAAATAGTCCTGAAAATACATATAATATCATATATGTTCCAATTTTGACATTTCAAAACTTGTTTACTAATTATTCTTTATTAAAATCACCTATTTGGGTGTTAACTATTTCATTTTTTAAGATATTTTGATTTCAAAAGTAATGATACTTGTTAATTGATGTTGGATATTTAATATGTAGTATTTAAATTATTTTTAGATATAATATATATTAATTATATACCTATTTAGATTCATCAAAAAATGTAAGAGATAGAAAAATCAATTACACAATTCAGGGACATGGTAGGTCATACTTATAAACATTGTTTCCATTTTTTGAAAAGTGTAATGATTGAATAGTAAATAATAATTGTGTTTTAAATAATATTTTTAATACCATATAATTTTTTTATAATTAAAAAATAAATTCTTATTTATCTCAATGTAAAATCGAATTAAAAATAAATCAAATCTCTTTATGGAGGTGGTAGACCACACGTACGTAGGTGAGGAACTGTTTTATTTACACATATTATAGGTAATAATTAAGAAATTATATTATAATTAGTTAATAATAATTATTTCATAAATATAACAAATACACTTTAAACTCTTTATAATACACATCCACGAAATATGGTTATCAAAAAATGAATTGTATCATTATGAGGAGATGGTAAATCATACATACGCAAGAGAGATATAATCACATAAAATTTGTTGGGAAATCGGGAGGATAATGGTTGTTTCATGATCATAATTAAATATATGTGTATTTAAGATATACATGTTATTATTTTATTACTAATACCATATATTAAGTGGAGGTAAAAGAATAATTAAATTGAAAGAGGGTGGGTAAGTTGATTACCACTCCTTCAGTTTGCATTCCTCAGATCCAAACTTAATGTCTCTTGGAATGGTATTTTAAGAATAAAAAACCAAAAAATATTGTATATGGATGTTTATAATATTTTTTTAGGTTTGGGAAATCTATAATCATTAAGGGGGTGTAAAAGAGGTAAAAGATGTGTGTTCTCTTTTTTATGTGGGAGAAAGGAGTCACATGCAATTTCCCAAAATAATAAAATATATTAAATGAATTCTCAAGGAAAATACATCAAAATGGCATGTTATTATATGGTTTTGTAGTATTAGGTTCCAATATAGCCATAAAATAGGATATATTCCAAAATAATTGGTAAAAAGATAGTAATCCTTTTATTTAATCCCTGGTAAACCCTTTTTCACCTTAACCACTTTGGTTTTTTTATTTTTTTATTATTCTATATGACCAAATATTAAAGTGGTATAATTTAAAAGCATTTAATTTATTCTTGAAAATATTTAATCCATTTAATTAAATTAAATATTTAAAATTAATATTAATTCTTTTTAATATAAAATCAATAAATGGGGCAGAAAACAGTTTTCAGGAAAAAAAATCTAACGTATAAGATTTTTTATTCAAAAATAAACAAGGAATTAAATAAAATAGGAAAAATTATATTATTAATAAAATAAACAAACTAGTTTTACTACTAAATTAACATTAAAAAATTAGCATTGTCAATTATTTTATTAAAAGTTTATTTTTTTTTTAAAATAATATTTTCACTATTCATTGGAAAATTAATATTTTCATGAAATTTAAAAAATATAACCCAAATTTAATTTCTAATATTATATATCAAAATTTAAGTTTATTTTTTAAAATAAAAATTCATAACATGACAAAAATTAATTATATTATTTCCATAAAAAATAAAAAATATTTTTGAGGAAAATTGTATTTAAAAACATAAATAGGATTTATTAAAAAAATTAACATATGTATTTTATAAAATATAATATTAAAGGATATTTAAAAAAATTATTTCTATTATTAAAAACAATTTAATTTCTAGGTTTTAAATGTATACTATAATATAGTTCATTTAGACACACGGTTGCGTGTATCATAAGCTATCAAAGTAATAAAAATAATTTTAAAAAAAATATAAAATATTTAGGTGTTACATTAAGACTCACATAAAATATTAATATTGAACTTCAAATTATTCTGATTAAAAAATAGTGATATCTATATTTTCTTATAACCATTCATCCAAAGTATCCATTTTGAATTTATGATTTTTCTAGAGAACATTAACAAGGTGGGTAGTATTTTTCCTCAGAACATTATTTATAAAATCCAAGATTTATACCAATTTTTCCTCATATGAAAGATAATGTACTTTGTTAAAACCAATGATTTCATTACATGTGAATTATAAAATATGAACTTCCTCATGAGAGATGCATGGAACTAATCATGATCATGAGGGTGGTATGGTGGAAGCACCAAGATAGAAGATACCATCCCAACTCAATTAAGAATCTCGAAGGGAAAATTAACCAAGGGGTTAGATTTACCTTATTTATAAATTTCATAACGACCTTACTTGTATGTATTCATAGATATACCTTACCAAAATAATTTATCTCTAGACCTCCCTAGTAATTATCTTTAAATCATTAATGTTGACATTCCGATGATATTTGTGTTGTTGAATGACTCTAACATTCCATGCCATTTGCTCAGCCATTATAGGTCCCAATATCATTATTTCTTCAAATTCATCCCATAACTTTGGAGTTCTTCATATATGTAAGTTATCAGAATTTTTTAGAATGATCATGGGTACTTTTTCAGGTACTTTTTTTATTAAGTACATTTGGTTTAGGGTATGACTTGGGGTGTGTTTGGGTGATGTTTTTAAGTACATGGGAAGACAGGGGCTGTGAATGGTTTTTGTATGGTTTGACTAAACCGTGTGTAAGATAATCTTGTGGAGATTATTAGAAGGCATTTTTGTCACATTGTCTTCCTAACTATGCACCATTGAGTCATGTAGGAAACGGTAGACTTCACGGTTGGTGCACAGTTTGGCATAACCATGCAGACTCCCATGTGAAACCATGCATAAAGAGTAGTTTAATCTAAAATTTGGTTTTAAAACCACCTAAACCCCCAAAAACTCTCTAGTTTGACCTAGAATCAGTCTTCAAAATTTATGGGTGTTATTAGAGACTTCAATATGGATTCCAAGGAAATTAGAACACCATTTTCCAAGATCGAGATCTCGGATTGAAGATCCACTCTTTTCTTAGTAAGTGGAATTCATCTCGATGTTTCTTCTGACCTTTATTTTATCTTTTAGAGATCTTTTCATTGAAGGTATCCCCCATTTTATTGGATCAAAACCTATGAATTTAGATCTATATCTAGTATTGTGGATCTAGATCTAGATTTACAAGATCATGATTATATTGAACTTAAATTAGGTTTAGGGATTTAGATCTGAAGCTTGATCGACGACACTGTGCCGCTCGGATATTGGGGATTTCTGTTTGGCTAACTTCTATCAATAAACTAAGTTGGGTGGACTAAATCAAACTCCCATATTATTGGATCCGATTTGTGTGTGTGTGTGTTTATTAATGGTTAACTTCCATGGTATTTCAATTCTTAAATTGTAGTAATTTGGAATGTGGAATTGACTTGTATTTTCCATAGCTATTAATTGACAATTGAATCAAAAAACCAACGAAGGGGGGTTTCCCAAATAGATATTTTGGTGATTTTTATGGGTTGATATACCGTAATTGAAATATTTAATTGATTGTGTTAAAATAATTAAATTTTGTGATTAATTATGAAATGATGATTTTCTATATAACATAATGAATAGTGAGATTTAATTATGTGCCATGATATTGAACAAAGATAATTAATTGTGAAAATTAATTATGTTTCAGGATGTTGATCAAATACAGTTAATTGTGAGACTTAATTATGACAAGTTGAGATTTGATATGGATAATTAATTATAAATAATTATTTATGGAAAGAGAATTTTGTTGATTAATTATTTAATTTATGAATTAATAAATGGGTTTTATGCTTAGTAAATATTTGAATTAACTAATTTCCATTGAAATGTTTAACTAACCATTGGAATAGTAAAGGAAATATGTGGATAATTCTTGTGAATTACATAATGATTATATTGAGGATATTGTTTTGGTGGTAGACAAGGAGTTCTAGACCAATTAGATGTTTGGACATGGACATGGAGTTCCTCCCCAGCAGTTATCCAATATTGAGATTATGGGGGTCTAGGCCTGACGACCTACACCGAATGAGATATGGAGTGATAGAAATGGAGACCTACACATAATGAGATCTTAGGTTCTAGGTATGATGGACTATACTGAATGAATGATAACAATTAATGATGATTCAAATGGGAAACATGAATTGGAATTGTGCCTAATGTGATGATTAATGATTAAATGACAATGTGATAACTGTTTAATTATGCATTTTATTTATTGATCTATAAGACTGTATGAACTTAATTTTGACTGGATTCTTTTTAGATATTGTTGGTGGTTGCCTACTGTGTTGTATTAACACCCTATTCAGGCCACCTAATCGGTACCTGAGTAGACGTTTTTGTTGCAGGATATGACAAGGGTATGGCCCTAGGATAGGATGTTGTTTGGGATTGGAGGATGAGAGAGTTAAGTAGATGTTGTTCGGGACCCACTAGATAGATGTTGTGTCTTTATTTTTAGTTACATTTTAGACACATAACACTTTCATTATCATAACATGTTTTACTTTCCAATTGAGTATTTCATTATTTTTGTAATGACTATCACCTTCCATGGTTTTGTTCTAATCAATTATACTCTTCCACCCTTAGTTATTTTTGTTTTGTTCTATTTTTTTTATTACAATAGAAATTGGGTATAGTCTCCCTAATATATAATTACTAGACTCACACTTCTATTCGGAACCCTCTATCATTTGGGGAGGTGGACTTGAGTTCATGTGGCCAACCGGCTCGGGGCACCCTTCAGTGGCACCTATGTCGGGACACCACAAAGTGGTATCAGAGTAGTTTTCTTTTAATTCTTCTTCTTCTATCTTACTATTTAGGGAATGATAGATATGAGACTAGGAACTGTCAAGGATTGGTAATGAGCTTGTTCATGGGAGTTGAAAACCCATGTATGGTGGAAAATCTGATTACTCAAGGTGGGATTGTTGTTATTGTTATTTTTTGTAACAAATGAATATTATTTCACATTGGGTGACACACTTGTGGTGTGATGTTCTATTTGTTTTGATATTTATTGAATTTTTATTTATTAACTAAAGAGGAATGATACATGAGTCTGTATGCATCATTCTAGGCACTCAGGTTTGTTGTGACATGCATCATTATAGGAACTCTCGAGAAAATTGGTTATGGGGACGTTGTTCAACTTGAAATATTTTTCCTTATTGTGAGATTGGAATAATAATGAAAAATTAGAATAAATGGGTATCTAATGAGATCATCTTTCAATTAAGTGTGTATGATTACTTAATTAACTTCTTCAATTAATTAGTTTTAGATAATGTGATAAATTAATGGTGTAATTAATAAATGATAATGTATGTTCCTTTGTCAACCAAGACATAGGAGTAGGATAGTTAAGGGTTGTGATAAGGCCTTGGTGTTGACCGTGTGGAAAGAAAAAGGTGGAATGGAAATTTTGACTCTTATTGTGTTAGTTTATTACCTTACATAAATGTTATATGTTTGTGTTATGAGACATAAGTTGTGTGATTGAATTTTTATAGATATGCCTCCATGACACTTGTTGTGGTAGAGACCGAAGGGTATGACCCAGAATGAACATCCAGATAAGAAACATGAGGAACTATTGGTGCAAGATGAGGATGAAGGGGAACAGTTCTGAGAGTACATTTCTCATATCATGCAATTCATTGAAAGAGACCTGGGGAGGGTTTAGAAAAGCATGCCGGAGTTGATAAGGGAGTTTTAGATGCAACACCATCCTACTTTTAATAGAGATGGTGGACCTGAGGGGGATGAATTATGGATTGAATCGAGAGAGATAATAATTATCCATTTGGAGAATCTAGTCGAGATGAGTATAAAGATGGCTATTTATATTCTATAGGGTTTAGAAAATCACTGGTGGGACATTCAGGTACGATCCAGATAGACTGATGATATGTTATGAAAGGACTTTCTAGAAAAGTTATTGTAACATTTATATCCAGAGACGATGAGGTAACAGAAGGCTTAAGTGTTCATGTATTTGAATCAAGGTAGCATGTCCATCATGGATTACACAGAACATTTCATGGATTTATAGAGTTTTTCTCCAGCTTTGGTAGCAGATAAGGCTTCTTAAGTAAACCAATTTCATGATGGACTTAGGTGTGAAATTAAGTACCATGTGAATATCTTTAAGGGGAAGAAATTATCATAATTTGTTAATCAAACTATCATTTTTATAGAGGATCTAGAAGGATGCTTCCAGTACGAGATAATTAGCTGTTACTTTATGATCAGCGAGTCTACCTTTGGAGAGGAGGAAGTGCCGTTAAAATAATCATAGTTAGGAAAATGGAATGAAATGTGGACAGTCAAGAGGAAGAGTTGAAAAATATCATACTCATGTTCTTTTCCACCAGTGTAGTAGGAATGGACACTATTGTACACATTTTCCTCGACCACCAGTATAGTGTTGGAATTATGGCAAGATATGGAACCTATAGATGTTCTGCAGGAAGCAACGGTAGGCTAGTGCTGAGGGGGTAAGATGCTCAGAGTCACAGTGTGTGAAGGGGGTCTTCTATACCATATAGGTCTAGAAACTGGATTTCACCAAGGAAAAAGTGGAGGAAGTAATTTAAATGGTGCTTCATGGTATTATTTCCCATATAAGTAGTGTGGTGTTACTCAGGGGAGTCATGCGGCACCATAGGGAAGAGGGATTGGACCGTTACATGTAGTGTAACCTACAATTATGGAGAGAGAGGTTGTTCAATCAACAGTGAGTGGTACTATTCATGTTTCTTCTACATTAGCTAGTGCCTTGTCTTGTTAGGGATCCTTTCATTCTTTTATATATTCAAATCTTGTTAATGGCTTGATCCTATAGGTGGGGTTTATGAGAAGGATAATGAATATCGACACACCATTGGGAACATTGTCTATGGATATCAATTTATGTAACTGATGTTTTCTAGATATTGTAGAGTATCCTTTTCTTTGGGTTAACTATGTCCTTGATATAATGGGCTTCAACAAGATTTTGGGTATGGACTGGCAAGTCGCACACTGAGCACACATATACTGTCCCCATAAGAGAGTGACATTTGTATCTCATGAGGGTTACTAGTATATTCATCGGGGAGAATTAAATATCCATTCAGACTAAGATGGTCCAATTAATCATCAACTATGGGAGCTCACAACCCCTGTTTCTATTCTTTTTCATGATGATGTGAGTTATAGGCAAGATGTCCTTCCACCTTTTGTAGAACTATTTTAGGATGTCTTTCCTAAATATTTTCTAGTGTTTCCACCAGAGAGAGATGTTGAATTCATTATTGTGCTTATGGTGGGGTTTTATCCAGTATCTATTCCATCATGAAGAATGGAACTTATAGAGTTTATTCTTGTGTTTTGATTACCGATGTTGAATAAAATGACCATGAAGAATCGATATCCTATTCAGTGTATTGATGATATGTTTGACCAGCTAAAGGGAGATTTTATGTTCTCAAATATTGAGATGATATTAGTGTATCATCAGGTGAGAGTTTAGACTTCTGATATACTAGTAACTACTTTCATAATTAGGTATGGCCTTTATTATTTTGTCATAATTCTATTTGGGTTGAAAAATTCTCAACCAATGTTAATGGCCTTGATGAATAGGCTATTTCATCCATACATAGATTAGTTTTTGGTGGAGCTTGTGGATGAAATATTTGGGTACTCTAATACTCATTACAATTATTCCCAACATCTTTACATCATCCTGGGTAAACTGAGATTTCATCGGTTATACACCAAGTTATCTAAATGTCAGTTTTGGAATGACAGGGTACACTTTTTAGGGCACATTATCTCAGTAGAAGGTGTGGATGTGGACCCTGAAAAGGTAAAGGCAGTGGTTTCTTAAGAACATCCCAAAAAATTATTTAACATGAGGAATATTTTTGGGATATGATTCTTATTACAGGAGGTTCATGCATGACTTTTACAGATTGTAATCACCACTTATAAGTTTGAAAAAGAATGGAGTAAAGTTTGATTGGATAAAAGCATGTGAGAATGATTTCCAGGATTTGAAGAAGTGCTTTACATCAGCACAAATAGTGATCTTACATGAGTCAGGTAAGGACTACACGGTGTATTCTGACGCTTCTAGGATAGGACTCAGAGCTGTGTTGATGCAATGGGATCAATTCCTTTCTTTTGGGTCCCGGCAGCTGAAGCCACATGAATGGAATTAACCTACGCATAAACTCAAGTTGGAAACGATGGTTTATGATCTTAGGTATTGGTGAAACTATCCTTTTGAGTAAATTTTATAGTTTTTACGGATCACAAATTTTTTATGTATATCATTTCACAGCGCTAAATGAATCATTCGAAGTGAAGATTGGTAGAATATATGCATTCCTTTGATTTAGAACTCACATATACACCCAGAAAGGGGAATAGTGTGGCTGAAGCCTTGAGTAGGAAAACTCAGACTCATTTGGTACATGAGTTCAGTGAATATTGGAATATGATGACTTTGCTGGAAAAAATGCATGTGGTTGTCCAAGAGAGCGTCGAGAGGATAACTCTGGTTTCTATAGCAGTGGAGCCCACACTCTTGATATGGATCCAGGACATGAATTAAGAGGACCTAGAGTGTTTAGCCTTAAGATAAAGCCTTAATGGTGGGGAGACACCTTCATACTGGATAATAGTAGAGGATGATATTATATATGTGAATAATCAGGTTGTTGTACCTATGATTATGCGAGAGGAACTCGACAGAGAATTTAATGCCTAAAATGGGTGGAACATCCTAGGGTGAAAAAAATATACCATTACCAACAATGATATTTTTTGGTTTCCTTGTAGAAAAAAGATATATTAGTGTTCATAATAAGATTTTTCTCCGTTCAGGAGGCGAACACAGTGCATCAATGACCTGGTGGCCAATTGTCGCAATTACCTTTTTTGGAATGAGAGAGGGATGACGTGACTATGGATTATTTGTTAAGTCTTCCAAATAATCTTAGGAAGAATGATTCTATTTGGGTAATATTTTATTGACTAATGAAGGTATAACACTTCCTTCCTATTATGGAAATCTTTACAGTAGAACAGTTGGGAGAACTCTATATGTGAAAGAAAATTCATTTTCACTAGGTTCCACATAATATAGTTTTAGATCGCAATTCCAACATTATCTCATGCTTTTGTCCAAGATTTTAGGAGGTTCTTGATACACATGTTTTGTTAAGTATGGCCTTCCACGTATTGAAATATGGGAAGTCAGATTGTACTATACAGGTGTTAGATGATATTTTTGTGAGCTTCTATGCATGACTTTGGCGGTTCATGGGAAAAGCATTTGAATTTAGTGACATTCACATATAACACTAGTTATCAGGAAACTATATAGAGGGCACCCTATGAGGCACTTTATGTCAGGCCTTGTAGATCAACGGTATGTTGGTTAGAGGAGGCTGAGTTAGAGCTGTTGGGACTGAGTCACGTTCAAGAGACATCAGATAAGGAGTAGTTGATTCAGAAACAAATGGATACATCTTAGAGTAGGTATTAGTCATATGATGATTGAGGGACATGACCCCAAGTGTATACAGAGGTTGGTTGTGTATTCCTTTGTGTGTCTCTTAGATAGGCTCAAGACAGGATAAAGAGGGAGGGAAATTTGGTGCCCATGTTTGTAGGATAGTTTGAGGTGCTGGAGAGAATTGGGCTAGTTCTGTACTGATTAGAACATCCATATAAATTCTGAACTATTCATGATGTTTTCTAGGTGTCACAACTACAGAGGTATCACCCTGACCCATCTCAAATGATTTTTGTGGAAGAGGATGATCTTGAGATAGATTATCCCTTTTATGAGAATCTGATATGTGTGCTATGTCTCAGTGAGAATGTGTTACAGGGAAAAACCATGTCATTAGTTCATGTGTTATTCCAACATGGAAGTGTTAAAGAGGTAAATTTGGATCAGGAAGAAGACATGGGGGCTCAATGGACCAATATTTTTGGGTGGGAATCTTAGATAAGTTCAAGAGAGTAGCTCAAGGATGATCTGTTATAAGATGAGGATATTTTAAGATCTCGGCCTTTTTTAGCGATCTCGGGTGCATTTTAAGGTACTTTTTTTATTATTATGTACCTTTGGGTTGGGGTAAGACCTATGATGTATTCTAGTGATGTTTTTAAGGAACTTGAGAATATAGGGGTTGTCAACTGTTTGCACATGGTATTGACAAACCATGCTCAAGAAATCTATGAAGACATTGTAGGTCGGGGTGGTTGTAAAACATTTTTCCTAATCTTGTTCCATCAATCCATGCAGGCTGTGGAAGACTGCACGGTTGGCAGACGGGTTGGCCAAACCATGTGGACTCCCAGGTGAAATAATGTGTGCGGAGAATTTGAATCCAAAAATTGGTTGTAAAACCACCCAAACCCCTAAAACTTTTATAGGTTTTTGATGTTATTAACATTTTCATGACTTATTATATACTCCCTTTACTTATTTTATATGAAATTTGCATAATTTGTGTGAAATATTAATGTTTTAATGTTACGTATAATTTTTGAGCATTTTTAGAATTAGTCCAATTGAGTCATTTTAATTTTTTTAATAATAAATATACTTATACTGATCTCTATTGTGTGGTTCTTGTTTTTTAGGATTTACCATTCAATATACAACATTTCATTAGAAGGTACCATGATCCAATTCTGCCATTTGAAGGGTCATATGGTGGTCACAAACAAGACCAAAGAATCTGTGAACAAACTGGACTAGCATTGAAGATTGATTTACTGGGCTCAATCCAGAAGTCCAAAAACATTAACTCTCCACAATAATTCTTGGGACACTACCTGTAATCTTGGATAAAAATTTAAAGGCCCAAATATAAGTACAAGGGGCCCAAATGAAGCTTTGAAGTTCAGCCCACCATTCTGGACTAGAATTAAAATTAGTATAGTATGCATGAAATATCTCATGATGTAAGCATCACATAGAGCTGAGATTTTTTATTGTGAAAAAGGAGATATATGTGGCCGACTTTGTTGAAGAACCCATTCGTATTTGAAGGAAGCTTCATATTCAAAAACCCTTTCACATTTTGGACTTCAAAAACACTGGATTGAAATGGACAGTTTTACTTTGTTTAATCATCTAGACATAACGTTTGATCCTTAAGTCCAAATGACTCCATATTTTGAGAGTAGTATTCCAAATTTATTATCTACAACTTTTAAGAATGATATTTTTCGAGATTCGAGTTGCTTGATGTCCATATCTTCTAGCCAATTGGAGGGGTATTTCTGGAATGTAAACAGTCCACCGCCTTGGGAAATAAATACATCCCCTCCTCTCCTTTCAAAAGGGTTGGAATTTCAGAAGGGAGGGGAACATATTGGCAAGACCAAGACCTTTCCAATTGCTTTGGAGGATCTTCAATACTCATGTTTTCACTTGAGTGACCTTTCCTCCTCTCTTTGTTTTCACTTAATTTCGTGTTCTTCATTTTTGTAATCTTGTAAGTCTCTTTCTTTGTAATTATGTTTTAATGCTAGTTACTTATTCAATACCTCATATTCTCATACACCTTCGGTATTTTAATATTTATTTTAGTAAAATAGTTTAAATCCAGTTGATTCCCCTTCCCTTCTTCTGCTTCCTCATTCAATCGAAAATCTATTTTTAATTTTCTTCATCATTTGTGTGTGTGTTCAGTGCACTACTCTTATCTTGTCCCTTTCTTTTTCTTCTCTTTATAATTCATCACCATAATCATTATAAACATATTAGTAATCATTTTAATGGATGGGTAAATATTTAATTGGGGTGAGTTATAATTTAGGTATGTTAAGTGATTGAGAGCTTTTGCTCGGCGAATGTTCTTTAAATTAATATTTTGTATGTTGAACTTTATTTGTCATGGATTAATGACATGTTTTCTTTAATATGTGGATTACATGGATTATTGAAACCACAAATACACTAAAATAAACAATTAATGGTAATTATAAGAAACCTAGGTTAGTTTACGGCTTGGATTAAAGCTTTAACACCTGGGAATTCCGATCAAAATCATCTTGTGACATGGGTGTTAATTTAATGCAATATAAAGAAAAGATCAAAGATATCACAAGATTAACTACATAATGATGAACTCACCTCAATCTTTATAAATTTGTTAAATCAAAAATCATACATAAATTATTTCATGAGATCTACAAACAAACCCCCCAATCATAATACAATTAACTAAAAACAAACGACTATTACAAAGGATCATCACTGATGATTCGACCCGAGTGCTGCTATATACATTAGCAGAGCACCAGAACCTTGACCGTTCGATAGTCGACAATTGGCCGTGCATTTTAAATGGAACCGTTTCTGGGGATGGTGCTTTAAGTAGTTATTAGTTTCTGGTTATTGTCAAAAAAACCAAAACTAAAAAAACAAAATTTAAAAAAAAATTGAAAAAAAATCACAAAGAAAAACTCGTCTTCCTCTTTCTTCCAAAATCTCTCTGAATTCCCCGTAGACTCCCAAACAATCCCTCAGATTTGTTTGACCCTAAAATTGAGTGAACACTTTTCCAACTTTGGAGTAACATAAGAGATACTCAAATAATTCATGAACCAGTCCTCATCCAACCAGTTGATATTGAAATGGACAATCCTAGGGAACAAACCCTAAAAGAACTCGCTAACCCTAATATGAATTACCAACCTCTTGGTATTCAATATCCAAACATAGAAGCTGACTTTGAACTCAAATCAGGTTTTATTCATCTTCTCCCTCATTTTCATGGGCTAGCCTGGTGAGGATCCAAATCTTCACCTTAAAGAGTTCCAAGTAGTATGCTCTACCATGAAGCCTCAAGGGGTTTCTGAAGAACAAATCAAACTCCGAGAATTCCATTTTCCCCAAGCTGACACTGTTAAGTCATGGATCTACTACCTACCTCCTGGTTCCATAACCACATGGAATGACATGAAGTGGATTTTCTTAGAAAATTTCTTTCATGCATCTCGTACTGCTTCTATCCGAAAGGAAATAAGTGGTATTCGTCAGTTCCCAAGTGAATCACTCCATGAGTACTGGGAGAGGTTCAAAAAGCATGTTGCAACCTACCCACATAATCAAATCCCTGACCAACTCTTGATCCAATACTTCTATGAGGGGTTATTGGCTATTGAGAGAACTCTCATAGATGCTGCAAGTGGCAGTGATCTTGTTGATAAAACTCCTACAACAGCAAGAGATCTCATAAGTAACATGGCTGCAAACACACAACAATTCCATACTCAAGAAAATGCTCAAGTCAAACAAGCCCAAGATAATCAATCAATTGAACCGAACAAAATGACCGAGTGGATGAGTGAACTAATAGTTCTTGTGCGACAGCTAGCTGTGGCCACCAAATCCCCAACCTCATCTTCTCTGCAATCATTGTTTCTTGGACCAATAAAAAATTGTGGAATCTGCAACTCTCCATCTCAGCCAACTGACACATGTCCACAACTTGAAGAGGATCATTCCGATTCATCTGAAAAAATGGAGCTCAATGCAGCATATGCTCAGCGGAACACCAATCCTCAACTATCAGGTCAGTTTGTTAGAAACTTCAACAAAACTCACTCTGAGCCCTTATCCTCTAACTTTTACGAAGGATTGAGGTATGGTAAACCCATGTCTCACCCCACTCAATTCCCTCCTCAAAACCCAAACCAATTCCAAAATGGTCAAGGTGGTGGTAACTTCCATCAACTTTATCCTTTTGTTCCTCCAACTAAAAATAAAAATCCTCCTCCTGGATTCCATTATCCTAGTGAGCCTTCCCAATTCCAAAACCAATACAATCGCCTTCCCAAGAACCAAAATCAAGGAAATCCCAATCCGGGAAAAGCCTCTTCTTCCAAGAAACCATGAGAATGTTTTGTTGAAGATATTTCCTCCTTCACCCATTCTATCCTTAAAAACATTGAAACTCAAATAGGTCAACTTGCATCCCACCTGAGCCAGCAACAAAAATCAAATTCTTCCCAACTCCTAGCTCAACCATTACCCAACCCCAAGGGTAATGTAAGTGCAATTGAACTTAGATCAGGAAAGAAACTTTCTATGCCTCAAGATAAATCCTCAAACCCTCCTTTGAATGTTGACCTAGAAAATGAAAAGAAAAAGAAAATTGAAAAGGAATCTGAATCCATTCCATCACCTCCTTCCATTCCACTTAGGTACCCAATTCCTTTTCCTCAAGCTGTTTCTAAGACAAGGAAGTCCTTTGAACCTGATCCTGTAATGCTTGACATGTTTAGACGTGTTGAAGTCATAATTCCCCTCTTAGATTCCATAAAAAAATTCCTAAGTATGCTAAGTTTCTCAAGGATTTGTGTACCCAAAAGAGGAAAATTAGGACCTTTGAAAATATTTCCACCCAGCAGTCAATTCACATAAATTGCAAAGATCCAGGGACCTTTACAGTCCCACGCCAAATTGGAAGTTCCAACTTTGATGATGCACTCATAGACCTAGGATCCTCAATTAATATCATGCCTAAATCCATCTTCTCCAACCTTGGTCTAGGTCCCTTGCACCCGATAGGTGTGGTCATTCAGTTAGCCAATCGAAGCACAGCCTGTCATGTGGGAATAATTGAGGATGTCCTTGTCCGAGTCAATGATCTTATCTTCCCTGCTGATTTCTATGTTCATGACATGGAAGGTGAGACGAACTCTTCTCGATCTCCCCTAATTCTAGGAATTCCATTCCTCATGACTGTGAGGACCAAGATTTATGTCCATTCAGGCATCCTATCCATGGAATTCGGTGACCAAATGGTCAAGTTCAACATTTTCCAAGCCATATGATACCCATCTGAGGATCACTCTGCATTCTGAATCCATGATTCTGAGGACACTTCTAAGATTCAATTGAACCCCAATAAACCATGTTCTTCATGTTCTAATGACAAAGGATCTTGTGAAATCAGCACTATGATTAACCAAGTCATAAATGGTGATGTTGATGTGGACCTCTCATTCATAGACTCCATCAATCTAGAGGAACATGAAAACTCTATTGAATCCCATGAAAACTCTAATCTCTACTGCTCCACCTTAGAAAGTATGAACGAAAATGAACCTGAAGCAACTGAAGTCCCTTCTTCCATTCCAAAGTTGTTGATCCCAAAAGTGAAGATGAGACTGATCGGAAAACTCTTCCTACACACCTGAAATATGCATTCCTCTTCCATGATCACTCATTTAATGTCATTATCTCTACCACACTTACTGAAACTGAGGAGTCCAAACATGTTCAAGTGTTAGAGGAAAAAAAAGGCCTTAGGTTGGACCCTAGATGACATACCCAGATTCAACCCTACCCTTTTCATGCATCACATCCATCTTGAAGAGTCACCCAAACACATTAGACAACCACAAAGAAGACTCAATCCATTCATCCCTGAGGTAGTTAGGGAAGAGATCACCAAGCTTCTTCAAGCTGGTATAATCTACCCAATTTATGATAGTGAATGGGTTAGTCCAATTCCGGTTGTACAAAAGAACGGTGGGATAACAGTTGTCACAAATGAACATGGAGAGGTAGTCACAACTCGAGTGAAGAACAAATGGCGTGTGTGCATTGACTATAGGAAATTTAATTTTGAAAAAAAAGATCACTACCCTCTTCCATTCCTTGATCAAATGCTAGAATTATTAGCTAGAAAGTCACACTATTTCTTTCTTGATCGATATACCAGCTATTTTCAAATCCTAATCTCGCCTCACAACCACGAAAAGACTACTTTCACATGCCCCTTTGGAACATAAGCATATAGAAGAATGACTTTTTGACTTCTCAATGCTCCTGCAACATTTCAGAGGTGTATGATAAGTATATTTTCTGAACTCGTTGAACACTGCATGGAAGTCTTCATGGATGACTTCACCATTTATGGTGAGTCATTTGAATCTTGTTTGAATTCACTCTCTCTTGTCCTCCAAAAGTGTGTCAAGTGTAACCTTATGTTAAATTTTGAAAAATGTCACTCCATGGTTGAAAATGGGATTGTTCTAGGGCACATAGTTTCAAAAGATGGTATTGAAGTCGATCCTGCCATAATTGAAGTGATCCAATCACTTCCTCCACCTACTTCTGTTCGAGACATCTGTTCATTCCTCGATCATGCCGGTTACTATCGGAGATTCATCCATAACTTCAGTAGGATTCCCCTCCCACTCACTCGGTTTCTCCAAAATTATGTCACTTTCCATTTTGATGAGGTTTGCAAGAGAGCCTTCATTGAACTCAAAAATACTCTTACATCTGCCCCGATAATCCGACCCCCTGATTGGTCCTTACCCTTTGAGTTAATGTGTGATGCTTCTGTTAGATCCGTTGGGGCTGTTCTTGGTCGAAGAAGAGAAAAAATTCCTCATGTCAAATATTATTCCTCAAAAACATTGGATGAAACTAAATCTCACTAAACTTTCACTGAAAAAGAACTTTTAGCAGTTGTTTTTACCTTAGATAAATTCTGGTCCTATCTCTTAGGTGCCAAAATCATTATCTTCATAGACCATTCTGCTACAATATTCTTACTCAAGAAAATTGATTCCAAACCGAGGCTAATAATATGGATCCTAATGCTCCATGATTTTGACCTTGAAATAAAAGATAGACCAGGAAAAGAAAACCATGTGGCTGATCACTTGAGTAGAATTTCTAATTCTTCTCATTCTAAAATCATCGATCCTGAATTCCCCACTGTTCACCTTTCATCTCTCACTCCAAAGTTACCATGGTATGCCCCAATTATAAATTATTTGGTTTCTGGTGTTTTTCCTGAAATTTTTTCAAAAGAACAATAAATTAAGTTGGAAAGTGATTCAAAATACTATTTTTGGGAAGAAAATAAGCTTTGGAAAACTGGGGCCGACATGGTAATTAGGAGATGTGTTGAAGAAAATGAGGATTCTTCCATCTTAGAATTCTGTGACTCACTTCCCGGAGGTGGCCACTTTGGACCACAAAGGACCTCCCAAAAGGTCCTAGAATCTAGATTCTTCTGGACTTCACTTTTCAAGGACTCATATGAGTTCTGTCAATCATGTTGAACTTGCCATAAGTTCGTCACAATCTCTAAAAGACATGAAATTCCCCAAAATCCTTTAATCTTTTGTAAAATCTTCGATGTTTGGAGCATCGATTTCATGGGACCATTTCCCCCTTCCAATGGATTCTCATACATTCTTTTTGTGGTCGATTATGTTTCAAGGTGGGTTGAGGCAAAACCCACTAGAAAGGATGATGTTCATACTGTTAGTGAGTTCTTAAAGACCCACATCTTCCAAATATTTGGCACACCACATGCCTTGATCAGTGACTTCAGAACCCATTTTTATAATAGAACCATGGAAGCTCTTTTGAAAAAGAATGTGGTTGTACATAAAACTTCAACTGCATATCACCGTCAAATAAATGGCATGGCTGAACTCTCAAATAGAGAATTAAAATGGGTACTTGAGAGAATTGTTAAGCCCACTAGAAAAGACTGGCCTGAGAGACTTGGTGAAGCCCTTTGGGCTTATCAAACTGCCTATAAAACACCCATTGGGATGTCTCCTTTTAGGATAGTTTTTGGTAAAGCATGCCACTTACTAGTTGAAATCCAACATTAGTCTTTTTGGGCTGTGAAAATCTATAATTTTGATTGTGAAAAATCTGGTGAAGAAATATTATTGCAATTGGCTGAACTGGAGGAGCTTCGACTTGAATCCTATGAGAATTCCAATCTGTACAAAGAGAAGGCTAAGGTACTCCATGACGAACACATCCTGAGAAAGGTATTTCATGAAGGTGAAAAGGTAATGCTCTTAAATTATCGATTTCGGTTTCACCCAAGTAATCTTAATTCTCGTTGGGAAGGTACTTTTGTTATTACTAACGTTTACCCATTTGGTGCAGTGCAAGTCCAAGACCCCTCTTCCAAGAAGACATTCACGGTAAATGGTCATCGGTTGAAACATCACCATGAGAGTACATGCAATCCTGGAACAACATCAACTTCCATTGGATCCACAATAAACCCACCACTGGATGGATATGGAAACCCACCGAATCCAAACCAGGGGGTACCTCTTTCCCTTTGACTCTTCTTCTCCCTCTCTCCCCATATCTCAATTTCTTCTTCCTCCCTCACTCTCATTTGTTTTCTTACCACTTTCCTTATAATGTTTTTTCCTTTTTACTCTTTCTCTTTTGTGTGGGTGTGTCTTTATAAAAAAACATAAAAAAAAACAAAAAAAGACTCATAATTACTCACCATTTAATTTTTAAATTTTGTCCAACCGTTTTGGGGAGTCAATAGGTATGTTTCATTTCAAAAATTTTGTGTTTTCATCATAAAATTGGTTAAAGAATGTTGTTTCAAAACCAACAAATTTTGAATGCTCTATTTTTTATTTGGAAAATGGTTTTCCCAAACCATGAGGAACAACATTTGCTTTCATTCCAGGGCCACCTATGGCCATATTTTCAAAATGTATGTTTTCACCCCCATTTGTGAGTCTTGAGTTTGTGGACCTTCGAGCTGAATTTCCTACCTTAGTGTGTATTGATATGATTGAGGCATTTTCTGAACCACATGAGAATCACAATAGACAAATAGCCTCTCATTTCCCTTACATTAATCCTCCTTTTGAAAGCCCCTTCAAGCCTATGAAAATTTTTTCTTTGATAGCCACATTACAAGACCAATACCTTATCCCACCTAATATCAACATGGATTTTCATTGCATAAGTTTTTGAAATTTAATTGTGGGGGGGGGATGGATTTCATTTTTTGGTATCACTTCCTTACTTTCTGGTGTGTTATCATCTGCTTGAGGACAAGAATCCGTTTCAATGTGGGGGAGATGTTGTCATTAAGTGTGTTTTAGGGAATGTAATGAACTTCCATTTATGTTATTTTGTAAATGTTATTGACAAGTGTTCAAAAAAATGATGAAAAAGATAAAAAAAAATCAAAAAAAAATAATGAAAAAATGGGTTGTGTCTTGGCGAGGTCAAAAATCACTCTTACTCAACCTTTAATATTGTTATAACTATTACAATTAGAGTCGTGAGGAGATCAATAATGTGTTGGTTTATGAGTGTGAGATCTTTTCCAAGTCCAACTTAAAAAAAGAAAAAAAAAGAAAAAAAAGGAACACTTGCATTATATTCTTTTTGGGAGAAGTTTTGTGTTTTGTAAGTATTTCATCTTCTAATTAACTTAATATTTTCTTCCTCTACTCTATCTTTCTTCACACAATCATTCCCTCATAAATATGTGTTTTCATTTCCTTCCATGTTTTATTTCAAAAAAATGTGCATTTCCTTTTCTATGTTGGTATTTTAACCCTCTTCTTCTCTCTCTTGTACATTATATTCCTACCATCCCATAGCCAAAAAAGACCCCTTAAAAAGACCTATTGATTCTTGTTCAATTTTTATAGGTATTGGAAGCTGAGAGATCTTTCATACTCTATGATTTTTACATTTGGTTGGTGAAAGAGTGAACCTCCACAAATGAATTTTATCATCTTGAGAGGTGTGAGTTTTGAGTGTCCACATTTTCCATTTCTAAATTTGAGCATGAAAAAATGAATTGCTTTTGGAACATTGTTTCTGTAAAAACTTGTGGTGGATTTCAAAATGGATGAGTTAAATAGTCTAATCCTCCCTTGATTGGAGAAAACAAAATTTTAATATCTGTTGGTGAGTAAAAATGATTTTGTCATGTTTTTTATATTTGTTGCACATGAGGACATGCACAAAAATAAGTGTGGGGGAGTTGATGTTATTAATATTTTCATGACTTATTATATACTCCATTTACTTATTTTATATTAAATGCGCATAATTTGTGTGAAATATTAATGTTTTAATATTGAGTATAATTTTTGAACATTTTTTGATGTAGTCCAATTGAGTCAGTTTACTGTTTTAATAATACCTATAACTATAAT
Source organism: Viscum album (assembly GCA_963277665.1). Lineage (NCBI taxonomy): Eukaryota > Viridiplantae > Streptophyta > Magnoliopsida > Santalales > Viscaceae > Viscum > Viscum album. The sequence goes on along the minus strand of OY728143.1, from coordinate 648,300,452 downwards.
GATCCAAATTGTGTGTTTTTTGTTTTTTGGTATTCTCCTTTCAATATACAACATTTCATTAGAAGGTACCATGATCCCATTCTGCCATTTGAAGGGTCATATGATCCTCACAAACAAGACCAATGAATCTATAAACAAACTGGACCAGCATTGAAGATTGATTTACTGGGAACAATCCAGAAGTCCAAAAACATTAACACTCCACAATAATCATGGGGACGCTACATTTAATCTTGGATAAAAATTTCAAGGCCCAAATCAAAGTACAAGGGGCCCAAATGAAGTTTTTAATTCTATCCCAACATTCTGGCCGAGAATTAGAATTATTATAGTTTTCATGACATATCTCATGATGTAAGCATCCAATCGAGCATATAGTTTTCAGTGTGAAAGAGGAGATATAGGTGGCAGACATTGTTGAAGAACCCATTCGGATGTGAAGGCATCTTCATATTCAAAAACCCTTTCACATTATGGACTTCAAAAAGACTGGATTGAAATTGACAGTTTTACTTTGTTTAATCAACAGGCCATATATTTTGATCCATAAGTCCAAATGACTCCAAATGTTTCGAGTAGTCATCCAACTTTATTATCTACAACTTTTAAGAAGGGTATTTCTCGAGCATCAGCTGTCTTAATGTCAATATATGCGAGCCAAGTGGAGGGGTATTTCTAGAATGTAAACAGTCCACCACCTTGGGCTATAAATACATCCCCTCCTCTCCTTTCAAAAGGGTTGGCATTTCAGAATAGAGGAGAACATATTGGCATGACAAAGGCCTTGAAAAAGGCTTGGGAGGATCTTCCATACTCATGTTTTCACTAGAGAGACCTTTCCTACTCTATTTGTTTTCACTTAATTTCGTGTTCTTCATTTTTGTAAATTTGTAAGTCTCTTTCTTTGTAATTTTGTTTTAATCCAAGTTACTTATTAAATATCTCTTATTCTAATCCACCTTCTTTTGTTTAATATTTATGTTCTTAAAATATTTTAAATTCAGTTGAATCCCTTTCCCTTCTCTTGCTTCCTCATTCAATCAAAAATCCATTTTTAATTTTCTTCATCATTTGTGTGTCTGTTCGGCGCACTACTCTTATCTTGTCCCATTATTTTTCTTCTCTTTATAATTCATCACCATAATCATTATAACCAGATTAGTAATAATTTTAATTATTGGGTAAATCTTTAATTGTGGTGAGTTATAACTGAGGTATGTTAAGTGATTGAGATATTTTTCTGAATGAATGTTCTTTAAATTAATATTGCGTATGTTGAACTTTATATGTCATGGATTAATGACATGTTTAGTTTAATATGTGGATTACATTGATTATTGGAACCAAAAATAAACTACTATAAACAAGTAATGGTAATGATTAGAAACCTAAGTTAAGTTATGGCTTGGATTAAAGCTTTAACACTTTGGAATTCCGATCAAAATCATCTTGGGACATGGGTGTTAATTTAATGCAATATAAAGAAAAGCTCAAGGATATCACAAGCTTAACTACCTAATGATGAACTCACCCCAATATTTATCAATTTGTTAAGTCAAACATCATACATAAATTATTTCATAAGATCTGCAAACAATCCCCCCCAATCAGAATACAATTAACTAAAAACAAACGACTATTACAAAGTATCATCGATGAGGATTCGAACCGAGTGCTGCTATTCACATTAGCAGAGCACTGGAACCTTGACCGGTCAATAGGAAAAAAAATTCCATGCATTTCAATTTTCCTATACTCAAGAATTATAATTTCTATGTGACCTTACAACCTTCTGGAGGATCCCCATTGTAATTGGAAAATAATTCATTAAGACTGGAAGCTTGGATTGAATCTCCGTTATCTTCCCTCTAAGTAGAATTCTTCCTGATGTTTCTCTTGACATTTCTCTTATATTTCCATGGTATTTTTCATGGAATATATCAACTATTTTCTATGATCTAAATATATGAGTTCAGATCTAGATCTAGTATTGTTAATATAGATCGATATTTCTAATATCTTTATGTCTTTTATCCTAAATTTTGTTTAGGGATTTATATTCGAAGCTGGATCGATGAAGTTGTGCCGCTTGAACCTTTGGGATTACCATTGGGCTAAAATCTATAAAAAACTGAGTTAGGTGGTCTAAATAGAACTCCAATAGTCTGGGATTTAATATGTGTATGTGAGATAATGAATTTTTAACTTCTTTGATAATTGAATTCCTAAATTCGAGTAATTAGGAATGTAGAATTTACTTGTGTTTTCTAGGGTGATTAATTGACAATTGAATAATGGAACAAATTAAGGGGGTTCCCTAAGAAGATATTTTGATTATTTTTTATGGGTTAAGATATTGTAATAGAGATATTAAAATTATTGTGTTAAGATAATTAATTGGAGGGGATTAAATAATAAATGATGTCTGGATTTTTAAGTTAATTAATTGTGAGACATAATTATGTGTCATGATTTTGAACAAAGATAATTCATTGGGTGGATTATTTATGTTCCATGATGTTGATAAAGGATAATTAATTGTGATAATTAATTTTGAAAATTTTATATTTGATACGGATAATTATTTGTAAAGATTTAATTATGGAAAGATAATTTTGTTGATTAATTAATCAATTGATGAATTAATTAATGGGTTATGTTCTTAGTTAATTGTTTAATTAACTAGTGGCCTTTGAAATATTTAACTAATTGTATGATTAGTAATGGAAAGATGTGTGTAATTATTATGAATTAAAGAATAATAAAATAGATGAGATTTTTGTGGAGCTTGACATGGTGTTCAAGACTAATTAGATGTTGGTACATGGACATGGAATTCCTCCCCAATAGTTTTCCATGCTTTAGATTATGGTGTGCAAGGCATGATGATATAAACTAAATGATAAATGGATTGATAGGCATGGACACCTATAATTAATGTGGTTTGAGGTACTAGGTATAATGACCTACACCGAATGAATGATAATTGTGATTGATGATTCAAATGGGAAACATGAATTGAAATTGGGCCTAATGTTATTATTAAAGATTAAATTACAATGTTATAACTATTTAATTAAACATTTTATTTATTTATTCATAGAACTTCATGCACCTGTCCCTTAGCTAGACTCGTTTTAGTCACCGTTGGTGGTGACCTACTGAGTTGTACTGACACTCTATTTGGGCCGCCTGATTAAAACCTGAGAATACATTATTTTTGTGGGAAAAGATAAAGGCAAGGCCATGTGATAGGTTTTTTTTAGGATTGGAGCATGGAATAGGGATCCAGATGTGTGTCGAGACCCTCTTGAGTGTCATTGTGTCTTTACTTTAAGTTTCATTGTAGACACTTGACACATGCATTGACATATCATGTTTTACCTTCCAATTTAATATTGTATTTTATGATTTTTACTTTCTCATTCCATGGTTTTGTTCTGGTTATTTATATACTTCGGCACTTTATTATACTTTATTTTCTTCCATTGGTGTTTTATTCTGATAAAAGATGAAAGATTCACCCCCAGACTATCTTTCCAGACCCTTGCTGCTAGTCGGCACCCTCTGGAAAATGAGGAGGCGTGCTTGAAAGCATGCGTCCAACCATCTCAGGTCACCATTTAGTGGAACCCATGTAAGGATTTCAGAATATATTTCCATAGAGTAATTAATAATTATTTATTTTAATGCTCGACTGAAATCCACTACTTTTAGAATAATTTTCTAGTCTGAGGTGTTGATTTCAACCACCATAGAAATCCAAATAACAAGTTCCCAATGTATTCTCTAGAGTTTATATGGTTCTTTAAGAATTACCATATAACTAAGGAAAATAATATGTACTGAAACTCAACTTTTTGTCTAGATTCTTCATAATACATAACCAAAACATCGAGGTAAACTTCATATCCTAATCAGATAAAACAGAATATGGTACTCCAAGCATCCTTACCACATCCTTAATATATATTCTAAAAAGAAGAATAGGAGATAAATATTCTTTGATATAATGGATGTTTGATGGATTATCAATTAAATTGACAAAAAACCAAACCAAAATTATGTCCCTTAGATATTATGTGGAGTCCTATAACAAAATCCATGATGTTTTTTTCACGTTTTTATTTCGGTTTTATAATGGTTGTAACATCTTATTACAATAAAATATACCATCGATAAAATCCTAACATAAAAAACAATGAGATACATATCTATCAATATCACTATTCACTCTTTCCCTCTAGAAATACTATTTCTGATCCCGATATATCATTGTACTTCCATGATGAATGATTAATGATAAACTATGAGCCTCATCCAAAAGCTCTGTCAAATTTAGTATTGACGGAAGACATAAAATGATTCTGAAACATACCATTCCATTACAATTAAGGTTGAACATAGGAAATTTTCCTACCATATATTGAAATTTCCCATTATCCATTTTCACCTCTTTAATCATCACATAAACACATGGAGGAACAAAAATTTAAGAAACATAAGATTATACATATTTGATCTGGATTTACATATTTATCTTTTTCATATCCTAAAATATTGGATTTTTTGTGATCCTTATCATAAATATGATTACATGATTCTTTCAACCTAGAGCATTGAACACATTTTTTAATCCTAGCTTGGTAATTTAATGGGAGGTCATAAACCTTAATCACCTCCAACCATTTTCTCTGGAACATATTCAACTCCTTCTCTATGGATATATAATTTATAACTTTTTGATATATATATATATATCACTCCATATTTGGGGTTTGTCTTAGTGGTTAGTACCTCGTAATCCAACATGAAAATTGGGGGGGGGGGGGGGGGGTTCAAAACCCATTGGGTGCAAGTAGTGTAACAGCACAAGAGCATATTGTAGCAGCGGAGGCACTATAGCAATGACAGGAACTACAGTGGAGGCATGTCACTATAGTAGCGGCATGGCACTTTAGCAGCCGCAAGGGCTGTAGTAGGTGAGGTACTATAGAATCACTATTCACATAATGGTTCTTGGGCCAAAACGTTTGTCTTACATCCCATATAATGGGCTAATGGACCACTGGGCCTTCAGGATATGTAATGGGTCTTCCACTACACTATTAAAAGAGGTAGTTTCTTTTTGTTAATAATAAACAAGGCTTTGTCCCCATCCTTTTAAAAAATATAACTCCATTTTATGTAAAGATAATTACTCAATATTTTAAAATCCAAAATTACCAAATTTAACCCCAAATCTTGTGTTTTACAATTTTCACATGAACTATCAATTTTCTCGAGGATTAATATAAAACCATATCCCTCATCAAGAGGATGTATGACATTTTCTTATTTGACCCATTACTATAGGTTACACACCCTTATCTAATGATGGTTAATGTATGAAATGGTTCAGCGACTAACAATTTATTTAGTTCCATGAAATTTTCCACACATTCATCTATCAAAAAGAGCATGGATCCCTTCCAAGTTCACTTTTTGAGTGGAATATTCCTAAAAAATTCTCCACAATTAAATGGTAATATCATACCAAACCAATAAAACTATAGATCTCATTCAAATTGTTTTCTCTAGGTTAATATTAATTAACATAAATCATTGATGTTGTAACACCCCAAGTAAATAAAGAATAAGGAATTTTCATATTTATCCATATTTTTTAATAGAATGTTAATATTAATTTAAAGGGAACACTATGCTTGATGGCATACCCAATACGCAACAACGAGTTTCTTGGAAATCTTACGTTTCACTCTAATAATAAAATAATATTATTTTAAATGGTAGTTATTCCCTATCCATTGTAATGGAGGGAATAAACAGAACCATCTACAAAATGATTATATATGTTTGTCAAATATTTAAACTTTTATCCAATAAATGTTAGAGGCTTAAAATGCGAATGAATCCAATTTTAAGCCTAAATATTCTAATATTCTTTAAAAGGTCGATTAACCGCCTTGTGATGGATAACCCTATATAAATCCACTTTTCGATAATTTCATATGTTATATTGGACCAAATAAAATCCTTCTTTAGAATAGGGACATCAAAATTTACTTTGTGTATGTTTTTGTTATTTTTTCGATAAAGTTCATTTTTAATGAATTAGTGAAAAATGTTGTATTTTAATTCAAAACCCTTTTTAAATCTAATTTATTTATATGATTAGAACATATTTTGAATTTTTTTTAAAGTTAAATTAGAATATATTTTTACCATTTAATCCAATGGTGGTCATTAGAATTAATTTCACATTGAAATTAGACTTAAACGAGTGTCAATCTTTTAATAGATATTGTTTCTTAAAAACATTCTATTTGTTTTGAAAGTGGGAATTAATTACTAAATTAATTAATCCAAATTATATGTTTTGAATTTTGAAAAATAGACATAATTTTTGAATTCGGAATATCAAATATAGCTTAGGGAAATTTTTTTGGTATTTTTCTGAAAAATTTCAATTTTTGAAGAATAGTGACACCACTAAGTGGTAGTTAAAAAACTGATTTTTCATTTAAATGAAACATTACCAATTTTTTTATTATATTTTAAACAATATGACATACATGGTTTCCATTAGGATGTAAAATTTGTTTCAATGGGATTAATATAATTTTTTTGGTGAATAGTAACTTTTAAGTTTTATTAATCGCGATTAAAGGTAATTAGTGTAATTTAAGGTAAAGGTAATGTTATAATATTATGAAATAACTTTGACACATTTCTTACACTTATTGGATGAGTCATGGATGACCATGAAAATCTATGGGTCAACTTGGGGACCCCGTGGAGCCACTTAGGTAAGAAAATGTCATTAATAACTTTTTATTTTAAGTTAAAATAAAAATGTCACAAACATGTATTGTTTTACTAAAACAATTTTCACATAAGGTTATACAAGTCATATTTTTAACTATAAATGTTAATTGGAAAGATAAAAACATTTCCTACATCTTAGTATTTTTTTAAAATTTTTAGACAATAAATTAATTTATGTATTTATGACACCCTAATGATGCAGCGATTACCCCATTATTGAACGATTTAAATAAAATGAAAAGATAATGTAAAATATAAGACATAAACTAGTAAAAAACCTTTTGGATGGGTGGATTTAGAACCCTTATCACCTTATACTCGAAAAATATAATTGTGGGTCCTTTGATATCTGAATATCATTTTATAATAAAGTAAGTTTTCAGGACTTTCCAAGAGTGCCCCTCCCCCCTCTTATAAAAGGACCCACCTCTACCCCCTTACCCACACCTCTCAAGCCTTTGGTTCGACCAAAATCTGCACATTTTATCTCTCCAAATCCCTCTTTTCATCCTAGAAGACTTCCCTTATGCAGTAATCTCTTCAAGAAACCCTTTTGGTTCAAACGAATGGGAGTTACCCGATTTAAAGGTGAAGTCTTCCCTAATGTTCATTTGTTTTATTTTGCTTCTCCAACCCCCTAAAATCATTTTATTCCTTTATTTTCTATCGACACCAATATCTCCAATATACTATGCTGTTTTATGGAATGTATTATAGTTACAATTACACAAACCTCCATCTAATGGTTAAAAAACATACTGTTTCCATGGAGGGAGAATCACTGCCTCGCGAAACGATGATTGTTCTATCTTATCCTGCCACCTCTCATATAGGCCATTATGATGGAACTATATTTATTTATGATATATATTTTATTTATTTCATATATATGCTTATTTATTTTATATTTAATACATACCTTTATGCTTTGCATGTTGTGAAATTGCGATAATTTAATTTGAGTAAGTGTGGACTACCGCCCCCTCAAGTGATGTAACTTGTTCATGCAATACATGGAATGTATAAAGAATAAAATTTATGAACTTATGTGACCAATATAACATATTTATTACACTGAAATTATAATATATATATATATATATCATCTAGTTTTAATTCCATTAATTTGCCAAAGAAATGAAAGTAGCGTTCATGCGTACGTACTGCCTACCGTCTCCATGAATGGTTCATTTCATTTATTTGTATCCCAAAATGTTATGAAATAGTATAAAATAAATATATACTAGATATATATAATATTTAAATCATTAATACAATTCTTTAGATTATGTACTTATAACTACATGAAAAATTCTTTTCCAACAAGTTCGATTTTTACTCATGTACCGAACATTGACAAAAACGTCTGATATGAACTCACATTATTAACCAATTATTATAACATTATAATATGTGGTATGAACTGAATAATAATATTTAAAGGAGTCCCTTAATCAATTATAAATTGACCAAAGTTTATTATTCAGGAATATAAAGAAATGAACAAGACAAGTCGGACTTGAGGTAAGGGATCCTACCTCTCTCTTTCTTTTTAAGTACTCCCTTTTATGTTATTTATTTTAATATCATCTTTACTATGTTTTAGGTTGTTATTTTATATTCCTCATACTGTACTTTTTATTTTCATATTATGAGAGAGCCTTTTTGAAATCATAAATTCATTTTTTGGAGTTTTAAGTGGCGTCGTTAGGCTGCCGAGTTTTCATAAGGAATTTTTCATCTCACTTTTATTCCCGTGAGATTTATGCTACATCTGCCACCATTTCCTTTGATTTGTGTATGTAATTCCCATTATTATACACTTTTTGTAATATAATTTCATTTATTGGTATTTACATCTATTTTTATGGTCCTTCCCTTATGCGGTGTACGTTTCAAAAGTTACCCAAATCGGTAAGGGAACCATTCACCCACCACTTTTTAAAAGACTTATTTTTGTTAGGTCTTTTAATTTACATATTATTATGTGGTGATGTGTTATTTTATATAATTATTGATGTAAATTTTATGTGCAAGTGATTAGATAAAATTTTATATCTCATCAACTAATTTTATGAATTTTAATGTGACGTCGTTAGGCTGTCGAATTTTTGCAAACGAACTTTTTAACCCAATTTCAATTCTTTGGGTGAAACTTGTACTCCTTGAATATTTAATTCTATGAATATGTTTGAATAAATCTGATTTGTTTACACTTAATATCCACTTATATTGGGTGTATTTATATTTTTCACACATAATTATGTAATTGATTTATCCTTAATGAAAGGATACTGTCTTTGTAAGGGACTTCATCTCAATCTCCTTTCATTGAGGAATATTTTGTTCTAATACAAGACATTAATTTATACGGTGTATAAACCCCTTTGAATTTTAATTTTATATAAAAGGAATCTTTTTCTACGAATCATTTTACTAAATGACAAAAATGAATGTTTTTTAACGTCTGCGGTGACAACGACCTTTTCCACTGCCGCGAGTATTATTTGGTCCTTGGCTTCCTAAACAAGATGTAATATTTTGAAAATTAAATAAATTCCATATAATCTTTAATGTATTTCGGTATTGAAAATGTTCATTATAATGGATTTTTTATATCAATATATTTCAGTGATATATTGTGATCGAAATGTGGAAATGTTTTCTTTCCATTATATTTGTTTTATGTCTTATGATTTTATAATGGTACTTGGACATTTGACGGGTGGTTATGTGATAAACCATATGATGGGTGGTGCCGTGAATACCAGGATGGGTGGTTATGTTATAACCTCCAATGAATTGGGTATGGATGTCGGCCGTATAGCTATTCCATTTAGTGATATGTGTGGAAGTCGACCGTACGGTTATTCCATTTAAGTATGATTATGTCCCAAGTTACCTTTATATGTTATGTGTTCTATATATGGGTTTTATGGTAATATTTTGGTTAAAAAATGGTAAGATATGATACTTTATTTAGTGAATAGTATTTACTACTTCTTAATGGTGAAAGGTATTACTTTGAAAAATTATTCATAGTTTACTTGATGTTTTGAAAAACTAACAGTTTTCCTTCTTTGTGTATCCCTTACTGAGATTTTTATGCTCACCCCAAGTTTTCTTGAAATGTTTTTCAAAGAACTTAATGTGGAATAAGGTCAAGAATGGGATCAAGGAAAAGTCATATTGTCTTAAACATGGAACTAGACATGACTCTTTTTGTCAAGAGTTTATGTTTTGTAAAAGAAGGAAACTATGTAGAAGTGTCTACTTTGTAATCTTTTGAGATGTAATAGTTATGTCTTAATTCACTAAAACTCTAAACCTGAAAATAACTTCTATGAGAATTATTCATTTAATTCATGATTATGTCAGGTTTTACGGTTGGTTCCGTACAGTTAGTATCATAGGTCGCTTTAGACAACTTTAGGGATTAGGAGTTTTCGTTAGACACAAGGTTAGTCCCTATATCTATTATTTTAGTTAAATCCTTGTATTTTAACTTTTTTTTTCAGGTCAAGTAAAGTCAGTTACGAATGTAAGGAGGAGGATCTCAGACAAAATTCCTAGATCTTCCTAAGTACATGCTTGCAATAATTATAACAAAGTCATGTTTGGATGATTGTGAAACGTTTTCTTGAATAAAACTCACATGAAAGAAGTTGATTGAGATATAAAACACCTTTACTATACCTCATTATCATCGTGGATCATGGGTTGTATTTAGACAAATAATATTTTCACAATATTATCATATTTTCAAGAATGGTAAATTTTATCAAGGCATTTTCAAATATTTTACCTTATCATAAGATTTTGAAGCATATTATGATTTTAAAAAAGGTGCTGAAGAAGGAGACCCTTGTGTAACCTATTTATATTTGCTTTTATAAAATAGTCTCTCAGCACATACCTATGGTATTTTAAAAGGACAATTAATTGAAAGTTTTAACTCAAAATCGGTCTGACTGTTTTATAGAAATCATGTTTTATCAAATGTCTTGAAATTATATGTCACGCATGATTATTTTCCAAAACTGTTTTTTTTTGTGAACACCCTTATGACCCATGTTGTACAAGGTGTATTTGGATGGAGGAAGTAAATGATTTTTAAGGATCTCTAAATCATTTTTGCAATTCATGGACCTTATACCTATGTGAATGAGATTAAAATGAAATGAAATAGACTCCATGATCAAGGTATTATGTTCTTATTTTTCTGGGAATCGTTTTATTTTATCTTATAGTGGTGAAATAAGACATCAAGAATAAAGATGTTGATATCATAATGAATTTGGATGAAAATGAGAGGTATAAGAAAACCATTGAGGTTAAAACATGTTATGGTTTTTTTGGAGTTTTATAAAAATTACAACACGTAGGATGGGTAAAAACTCGTCGCATCTGGTAAGGCCGTAGGAATCAAACCCACAACTAAAGGGAGACAAGGGCGCATCGCATACCACTTGACTACGTGAAGTCTGTAGTTAGTATCACTTTTTCCTTTTAGTTATATGATTTTATGAATCAATAGTAAGTTTATTTTGGGTTATCTAGGAAAATATTAACCTATCATGGAAGATATATGATTATGTTAATTACTTTTCAATATAGGACTTTAAGGGTAACTAATGTTATTTTGAGATAAATGTTAATTTATACCTTGGAAGACTATGTGATTAAATCCTTCAAATATTTGGGTTTAAATCTTAGTTTTGTTTACTTTGAATATTTTTATGGACAAATTGTTTATCGAATGGTCTTCGTTGAACTTTGTGTTTTGTTGGTCAAATTTTGGAAATTAAGAATAGATTTTTTTTATAAAGGATTATACTTTTGTGGATTATTTGATCTTATTCTAACAATTTTAGTTTTTGTTATGGTATAAAGACACGGGAAATATATAGTTATCTTTTGTGGATTAGGTGATTCTATAGAAGTTGATTATAGCTCTCTTAATGTGAACAAGTCATCCTAAATACTTGTCTTTTGGAGAAAATGTGAGTTTGTGTAAGAAATATAGTATGAGATGAAAGCCTACATGACAAGTAAGTATGTTTCCTTAGGACTTAGTTAAGCTCATAAATAAATTCCTCAATGAAATTTAACGTAAAAAAATTTTTGTTTGTTAACTTTTCCTACTGGGGAATCCAAAACCGTTTAACCCATCACAAGATTGTGATTTTCTTAGGGTTAACTTTCTCCTAATCATGTTTTCTATCACTCTCCATTAGAACAGGACCCTTTGTTTTCTCTTTCATGTCCGTGTTTTCCTACATGGAGTCCTAGTATGGGTTATCTCGGGTAACCTTTGTACTTCCCTTTCTTTATTTTAAAGTTACAGTTTAATTGTCTCCTTTTCCAATGTGGGGCTTTCAATGAAGTTTCCAAGCACAATTTTAAAATTATGAGGATGCAATTCCCAAAAGGGGGGAAGGATGTAACACCCCAAGTAAATGAAGAATATGAAATTTTCATATTTATCCATATTTGTTAATAAAATGTTGATATTAATTTAAAGGGAATGCTAGGCTCGATGGCATACCCAATACGCAACAACAAGTTTCTTGGAAATCTTATGTTGCACTCTAATAATAAAATAATATTATTTTAAATGGTAGTTAATGCCTAGCCATTGTAATGGCAGGAATAAACAAAACTAACTACAAAATGATTATATATGTTTGTCAAATATTTTTACTTTTATCCAATAAATGATAGAGGCTTAAAATGCGAATGAATCCAATTTTAAGCGTAAATATTCAAATATTCTTTAAAAGGTTGATTAACTACCTTTTGATGGAGAAACCTTTTTAATTCCACTTTTAGACAATTTAATATGTTATATTGGACCAAATAGAATCCTTATTTAGAATCGGGACATCAAAATTTACTTTTTGTATGTTTTTTTCGATAAAGTACATTTTTAATGAATAAGTGAAAAATGTTGTATTTTAATTCAATACCTCTTTTCAATCTATATTATTTTTATGATTAGATCATATTTTGAATTGGTTTTAAAGTGAAATTAGAATATATTTTTTACATTTAATCCAATGCTGTTCATTGGAATTAATTTCACATAGAAATTGGACTTAAACCAGTGTCAATCTTTTAATAGATATTGTTTCTTAAAAACACTCTATTTGTTTTGACAGCAGAAATTAATTATTAAATTAATTAATTCAACTTATATGTTTTGAATTTTTTAAAATAGAAATAATTTTTGAATTTGGAATATCAAATATAGATTAGGGTGAATTTTTGGTATTTTTCTGAAAAACATCAATTTTTGATGAATAGTGAAACCACTAAGTGGTAGTTAAAAAACTGATTTTTCATTTAAATGAATCTTTATCACTTTTGTGATTTTATTCTCAATAATCTGACATAAATGGTTTTGAAGTGCACTGTGTTGCATTTGTTGTCAATGAGGTATGTTGTTGTCAAGGAATGAATGGATGGATGTCAAGGAGTTTCAATATGTGAATGACAAAGGATGTGATGGTGTTGGTGAGGAAAGGAGAATGGCCATGGTACTTAGAGGCATGTCACATAGGAGATTCACTATGTGACATAGGATGTTGTGGTTGAAACATTCTCTATGTACATCTGACGATTGTTGAGCTGATCTTTAAGTTCCAAGAACTTGTATCAAGTGGATACAATGTCACAACAATGTTAGAAGACCATGCATTGTCTTCACAATGCATGAGGAGTTGAAGATGATCCATCCACATGTTCTAAGTGGATGAAGTGGTTTAATGAAGTCAATGCACTATCACTTAGTGCATGTGAATTTGAAGTTGATCCAACTTGATCTCTGATTGGATCATTGAAGCACATTGAAGAATTATTTGATTCAGGAGCCTCGGTTGATGAAGAACCTTCGGGAATTCCATTCCTATGTGATGAATAAATGTTGAAGAGAAATGGAGGAATTCTTAAGAAGAAGAATAATGGAGATGAGAAGAAGAAGATTTGTGGCTTGGCATATTACATTTGGTTAACATTGTTTTTACACAAAGTCCTAACCATTACTTAGCCAAAAAAATTTCCAGCCAAGGAAACCTTGAGGGTTCAACCCCAAGGCACATGTGGGACTAAGGCTCCACGCCCAAGGGGGGAACCCGTGGGGCAAGCCCAAGGCGGCAGGAGGCCACACGGTGATCAAATCCGCGCGGCAGGGGCGCATAGCGCGCGCCCGCGAGAGGCAGAGTGGGCGCCAGTGGCGCGCCCGAGTGGCAGGGGTGGGCGCAAGAGCAAGCCCGTAGAGAGAACACGGTGCGGGGCGGCACCGTGGAGGTTGGAAGTTCAATCGAGGGGTTGTGGCAGTGCCTGGTTGATAAACCGCGGAGATTCCGTGAGGCGATTCGATGTGGGACGAAAGATTTCGCCGCGGATCAGATCTGAGCCGTCCGTTTCATTGCGCGCTCGATCTCCACCGCTCATCGCATCTCGCCGCTCCCATTCTGATCGCAACCGTCCGAGATAATCTGATCGCCTGATCCGACGGATCCCCGTCCGTCCTCAACCTTGAGCTCGACCGAAGCCACCCGCGAGTTCCGTTCGAACCAGAGGACCTCCCGACGACGGTTTTTGAGTTCCCAGCCACCTCCGATCAAACCGAAGGCTCCCTCGTGATCGTCTGGCTCTACTGAACACGAACATGCATAAAAAGTGGCTTGCATGAAATATATGGAGAAATTGGAGTTTGGCCGAAGCAACCGGAGGTGCGAGGCCCATGTGTTTGTGCTCAAATGTTTAAACAGAGGCCATGCATGCGTTTGCATGCTCTTGCACGTGAAGGAAACCGAAGAAGAAGGAATCCCGCGGAGAACAGAAAAGAAAAACGTGATTTGCGGCTTGCGTTCAATGATTTTTAAAGAACTGAAAATCTCGGTGATTTGAGATTTATCTCACGCGGAAGATATGAGGCATCTCTACCTATAAAAGAGAGTCCGAGACCTCGTATTTTCTTGCTGAAAAACTTGGATGACCCGCGAGAGCTCGTCTGCCTCGTGAAGTAGAAGCCTCGCGTACACTTGCGCGGCTGAAGTCCCGGTGCCACCCGAGGCCCGAAGGTCCCCTGTGCGCATCACTTTCATGACAGGAAGAGCTCTCCCTGCCCGCATACTTGCGCGGCAGGAGAAGCTTGCGCACCCAAGGTTCTCTTTCACTCTTGAGGCTTGCACAACCTGAGCCGCATCTTTTTGCGCGCTCAAGGTTGGTTGAGGCTTGCGCGGCCCTTGCGGCTTGGTACCTTGCGCGGAAATGTTGAGGAAGTTATGCTGCACACCTTGCGCGCCTCCTTGATGATTGAGTTCGGGTGAAGAACATCTCACCCATGGGTTAAGTGTGTGCAAGGCAGTATACCACACATTGTGTGTGTGTGGTAAGTGGAGAAGAAGACCTGAGGCTTTGAGTGCACAAAGAATTAACAAGGTCGGGGCCTTATGTGTGTGCATTCTTGAAGAGTGAAGACCATCACACTTTTGTGTGTGTGTGCAATTCAAGTGAAGGCCGAGACTTGCATGCCTTGTGTGAAAAGTGAATACCCTACGGTATTGTGTGTGCAAGGAGAACCCGAGGCCATATCTTGTGTGTGTGCCAAGTGAAGACACCCTACGGGTGGTTTATGTGCAAAGAAACCGGAGGTCGTAGACTTGTGTGGGTGAAAAGTGAAGAGCACACTTTTTGTTTGTGTGCAAAAAGTGAAAGAAGTGTGTGCAATGAGACAAGAAGGCCGAACCTAGTGTGTGCACTAAAAGTGTGTTCACCTAGAAGAAGAAGAAGAGGAATCACACAACGTATAACACACATTTATGTGTGTAATCAAAAGGAATTAAACGTGTGAAGGAAAAGAAGAAAAGGTGTGTGCTTAAAGTGACTACACCCTTTGAGGGTTTATTGCACCAAGAGGAGAGAGAGGTGAGTGCATGCATGCATGCATGCACATGCACACGTGAACAAAGACAAATCTGGTTGTGTGCATCTGAGTTGACCAAGACCGGAAGTTATTGAAGAGAATATTGAGAGGCCATACAGTCAGTGCATGAGGAAGCAGAGATGCCATGCACTCAGTGCATGAAGTTGTGATTAAGTGAGACTGAAGCCAACCTGAAGTGAAAGATATTATTTGGATGAGTTTTCATTAGTTGAGCAAGACCAACTAACCTTATCAGAGGTTGTTGAAGTTTCTTAAAGAGAGAAGCCAAGTCATCCTGAGAAGAAGGAGATAAAGCCTGAGCAAGACGAGGAGTCATGTTCATCACAAGTGAACAGAAGAAGAGAGCAAGGCCAGCAGCCTTTATCCCAGGCTGCTGAAGATACTTGAAGAGCTGAACAAGAAGAACAGCTACTCATGTGACTCGAGGAGCCAGGAGAAGCCCCCTGTGAGACTCAGGGTGGAAGAAGTCTTCAGTGGGATTCTGGAGCAGGCCAGTGGGACTCTGGTAACACTGTCGGACGCAGTATAAAGACCCTCCTGTGGGACTCAGGAGAGATACAGTGGGATGCTGTATCAACCATTGTAATTCTAACAAGTTATAATGGAGAAACAATGTTGGGGCGTATAACCAACATGGCAAGGACGTAGGCCTTTGGTGCCGAACCTTGTAAATCCTTGTGTCCCGTGCCTTTACATTTACTGCATCATTCGAGGAAAGGCTGAGAGATACAAGAAGAGTGGATCGAGGCTTTAACCAGCCATAGAGGTTTAATTGATAAAGAATCAATTAGTAAAAAGTTTTAAGGGATCACTGATTCACCCCCTCCCCCTCTCAGTGATTCACACTGATCTGGGCACTTCAGGTTTTCATTAGGATGTAAAATGAGGTTAAACGAGATTAAAATAATTTGTTGGTGAATAGTAACTTTTAAGTTTTATTAATCGTTATTAAAGGTAATTAGTGTAATATAAGGTAAAGATAATGTTATAATAATATGAAATGACCTTTACATATGTCCTACCCATATTTTTTGAGTCATGTCTAACCAAGATAATCTATGGGTCAACTTGGGGACCCCATAGAGACACTTGGTTATGAAAATGACATTAATAACATTTTATTTAAAGTTAAAATAAAAATGTCACAAACATGTATTGTTTTACTAAAACAATTTTTACATGGGGTTATACAAGTCTTATTTTTGAATATAAAAATTCATTGGAATCCTAAATAGATTTACTACATCATAGTATTTTTTTATAATTTTTACACATTAAATAAATTATTTTATTAATGACACCATGATGATGCAGTGATTACCTCATTAATTAACGATTTACAAAAAATGAAAAGATAATATAAAATATTTGACATACACTTGTCAAAAACCTATTTTATGGGTTTATTTATAAGCCTTATAACCTTATCCTAGAAAAATATTATTTTTGGACCTTTGATATCCTAAAATCATTTTATAATAAAGTATATTTTCATGACATTCCAAGAGTGCCCCTCCTCCCTCTTATAAAAGACCCCCACCTCTACCCCTAACCCACACCTCTCAAGCCTTTGGATCGACCACACTATACTCATTTGATCTCTCCACATACCTCTATGCATCATAGAAGCCTTCCCATAGGCAATAATCTCTTCAAGAAACCCTTCTGGTTCAAACCATGGGGAGTTACCTGATTTAATGGAAAAGACTTCCCTAATGTTCTTTTGTTTTATTTTGCTTCTCCAACCCCCTAAACTCTTTTTATTCATTTCCTTGGTAACAAAAAAGTATATTCAATATTATAGTATGTTTTTATGGTATTTATTCAAGCTACATTTACACACACCTCCATATAATGGTTAAAGAACATATTATTTCTGTGGATGGAAAATTACTGCCTCACGAAATAATGATTATTCTATCTTCTCCTACCACCTCTAATGGTGGCCATAATTATGGAACTATATTTAATTAGGATATATATAATATTTATTTCCTCTCAATGATTCTGTATTTTATATTTAATACATACATTTATTCTTTGCATTTTGGGAAAATGTGATAATTTCATTTGAGGAAGTGTGTACTACCGCCCCCACAAGTGATGTGACTCGTTCATGCAATACATGGAATGTATAAAGAATGAAATTTATAAACTTATGTGACCTATATAACATATATATTATAATGTAATTATAATATATATATATATATATATATCATCTAGTTTTAATTTCATTAATGTGACAAAGAAATGAAAGTAGCGTTCATGCGTATGTACGGCCTACCGTCTCCATGAACGGTACATTTCATTTCTTTTTATCTCCAAATGTTATGGAATAATATAAAATGAATATATACTGGATATATATGATATTTAAATCATTAATACTATTTTGTAGATGATTTACTTATAACTACATGGAAAATTATTTTCCAACAAGTTCGATTTTTACTCATGTAACGAACATCGACAAAAACGTCTGATATGAACTCACATTATTAACCAATTATTATAACATTATAATATGTGATATGAACTGAATGATAATCATTAAAAGAGGTCATTAAGCAATTATAAATTGACTAACATTTATTATTCAGGAATATAAAGAAATAAACAAGATATGTCGGACTTGAGGCAAGGGATCCTACCTCTCTCTTTCTTTTTAAGTACTCTCTTTTATGTCATTTCTTTTAATCTCATCATTCTTATGTTTGGGGATGTTATTTTATATTCATAATACTGTAATTTTTATGTTCATATTATGAGAGACCCTATTTGATATCATAAATCCATTTTTGGGAGTTTTAAGTGGCGTCGTTAGGCTGCTGAGTTTTCGTAAGAAATTTTTCATCTCACTTTTATTCCCGTGAGATTTATTCTACATTTTCCACCATTTCCTTTGAGTGGTGTATGTACTGCCCATTATTATACTATTTGTGTAATATAATTTTACATATGGGTATTTACATCAATTTTTATGCTCCTTCTTTCATGGGGTTTATGTTTCGAATGTTACCCAAATCGGTAGGGGAACCTTTCACCCTCCTCTTTTTAAAAGACTTATTTTTGATAGGTATTTTAATATACATCTTCTTATGTGGGGATATGTTCTTATATATCCTTATTGATGTAAATTTTATCTCCAAGTGATGAGATACCATTTTCCCTCTAATCAACTAATTTTATAAATTTTAATGTGATGTCGTTAGGCTGTCGATTTATTGCAATGGATCTTCTTAACTCAATTTCAATTCTTTGGGTTAAACTTGTATTCCTTGAATATGTAATTCTATGAATATTTCTGAATGAATCTGATTGTTTTACACTTAATATCCACTTATATTGGGTGTATTTATATTTTTCACACATAATTATGTAATAGATTTATCTTTAATCCAAGGATACTATCTTTTTAAGGGACTTCATCTCAATATTCTTCCATTGAGGCATATTTTGTTCTAATACAAGACGATATTTTATATGGTGTATAAACCCCCTTTTAATTTTAATTTTATACAAAAGGAATCTTTTTCTAGGAAGCATTTTACTAAACGACAAAAAGGAATGTTTCTTTTAACGTACGCGGTGACAATGACCTTTTCCGCCGCCGAGAGTATTATTTGGTCATTGGCTTCCTCAACAAGACGTAATGTTTTTAAAATGAAATAAATACCATATACAATTTTATGTATTTTGGTATTGAAAATGGTTTTTATAATGGATTTTTTATGTCAATATATTTAAGTGATATATTGTCATCGAAATGTGGAAATGTTTTCTTTCCATTATATTTTTTTTGTGTCTTATGATTTTATAATGGTACATGGACATTTGACGGGTGGTTAAATGATAAACCATATGACAGGTGGGGCCGTGAATACCATGATTGGTGGTTACGTTATAACCTCCGAATTCATTAGCTATGGAAGTCGGATGTATGGATATTCTATTTAGTGATATGTGTGGAAGTATATCGTATGGTTATTCCATTTAAGTATGTATATGTCCCAAGTTACCTTTATATGTTATGTGTTATTTATATGGGTTTTATGGTAATATTTTGGTTACAAAAGGATAAGTAATGATACTTTATTATGTGAAGAGTATTTACTACTTCTTAAAGGTGAAAAGTATTACTTTGAAAAAGTATTCATGGTTTACTTGATGTTTTAAAAAACTAACAGTTTTCCTTCTTTGTGTATCCCTTACTGAGCTTTTTATGCTCGCCCCAATTTTTTTTGAAATGTTTTTCACAGTAATTAATGTGGAATAGGGTCAAGGATGGGATCAAGGGAATATCATTCTATCTTAAACATGGAACTATACATGACTCTTTTTTCAAGAGTTCATGTTTTGTAAAAAAAAGTAAACTATGTAAAAGTGTCTACTTTTTAATCTTTTGAGATGTAATAGTTATGTACTAATTCTCTAAAACTCTAAACCTAAAAAGATCCTCTATGTGAATTATTCATTTAATTCATGATTATGTAAGGTTTTAAGGTCGAGTCCTTACAGATGTGTCCTTAGATATACCCTATCATTTAATTATATTATCGAAAAATGATTTCTTTTCACCAAAACTAACACCTTGTAACTTTTTCATACAACTTCACTTTCCATATGGTGGTTAGTAAAATCCAAAATTTATTTAAATGAGCTTACATTATCATTATATATATAATATAATAATTTATAATGACTACCACAAACTGGTTTGGGTAATCCCTAAACACTATATTTATTAAATACACAAAGAAATAGGGGGAATTAGTAAGACCAAAATACATTACTATATATTAATAGTGATCATACCTTTCAATAAATGTTTTCTGGGGTATATCCTCGACATTAACCCTAATTTAATGATATCATGAATAAAGATCAATCTTAAAAATGTTTTGATCTCTAAAAACATTACTAAACATGTCATCAATACAAGGGGTAGGATAATTATTATATAATTTGATATTGCGATGTTCTAGATAAAAAATGTATAGTCACATTGGCGTATAATTATTATTCACAAAAAGAATAAGTGAACCCCAAGGTACCATACTTGATTTAATAAATCCCTATCCATGATTCTCATATACTTTCTACTTTAAATCTTTCTACTCAATAATGGTCATTATATATGTATTTTTATAAATAGTTATACCAAAAGGTATGATTTCTAATGATAACTCAACATCATTATTTAGTGGGATACTAGAAAACTCATTAAAAAATTAAATCTACAAACTACCCATAAATAGAAATATTGGTGATGTTGATTTTCCCCTAATCTATTTGACAAAATCTCTATTTTGAATAGGTATCTTCACCCATAAAATTGACGTGAGTTCCATGTAAATTTCATATTTATCATCACACAAATAGATGATCATATTTTGATTCAGAATACCAAATATAACACCCCATCCTCTGAGATTTATGTAGTCCTTATATATAGAAACACAATCCATTAATAATATTACATCCAATTTAACTAGAGGGAAAATAATAACAGATGTATGAAACACATTAGCACAAAATTCAATAGGATAATAATCATAGACTTGAGATGTGATCATTATAAAATTTGTGGTTTTCAATACTTATTCAAAAAATAATCATTAGAGATGTACTATGAAACCCTTAAAAATAATACATATATAAAATATTGGGTTGTTCCAATGTCAAATAAGTAATTATCAGTTCAAGAGTCGATCGTATGTTTACATTTAATCACATCATTAACCGAAAACATAAATAATGATCACATTAGTTTTACATTTATTTCTAGGATTAATAGTTTTACAATGATGATCATGGTCATTAACCATTATATTTGATACTAGGATTCATATTAACCATAATTCATGTATTCAAAATAGTAGTGTGTGGTTTCTGTATTTGGATGTGATTTTTTATTGTTCTTTTAATTGACTATTTCATTAAAATTATAATGTAATTTCATTTCCCAATTCAATTTTTCCACAATTAAAACATTTACTTGTACTCTTTGGATATTATTCCCCATGTTTACTTCCACACATCAATCAAAAATGAATTATCACCCTTTCACTCCATTGTGTTTAATGATTCCATTGAATTACATATTTAATTTCCTATAAAAACTATGAAATAGATTAGAAACTCTAATTTCTATATCCACATTTATATCACGTCAAATGATTTCGTCATAACTATTGATGTCTCTTTTAGATAACACCCTTTCAAGACATGATTTTTGGACACTTATGAATCAATTAGTATTACTTTGAGGCTGCATGATAACACCATATTCAAATAATTCATGTATTATAAATGTTTCCTAATAGGTACCAATGATTTCCTCACCCTAAATCTTTATCTCAAGGTATTCCTTCTCCATTTTCATATGAATAATCTATGAAATGTAGTAATTTTTAAATAAGATCGTAATCTCATCCCACTCCATTGAGTAAATTTCATCATATTACCACATATTATTATTATGATTCCACCATTAATTTAATTATCCTTATAAATGATAGAAATCCAAAATAATCATTTAATATTTCGAATAATGGAGATTTTTAAATACATTTTCAATGGAACTGATACTTTTCTCAAATACTAGTGGATCAAATAATCGACTAAAAGACGGTGCATGTTTCTTCTTGAGTACTATTGGGAGAGAAATTAAATTAAAATAGGTGCTACCTATCAATATATTAAATAGATGAAACATTATTGAGATTTTTATAGGTTGTTCTTGAAATTTCATCAAAAAAAATATTATCTCAAATAATCAGTGTAATAAAGAGATTATGACACAAAACACTTACCATTAGTTCCACATTAATAAAATGTTCTCTAACCTAACATTATATAAATATAAAATTATTATACTTCTATACCAAAATCTTTAACATACATATATTTTCTTAAAATATAATATTTTTACATTACAACACCCACTTATAAATTATTCCCTATTAAAATCATCATTTTTGGGTGTTAACTTGATTGTCCTTCCTTAGAATTTCATTTTGGAAGTTAGAGTCCTTCTACATTGATCATTGTTCAATAATATAAATAATTATTATAATGATATAAATATAATATATATTATTTATATTAATATTTATAGTCATCCATAATATATAAATATAGAAAAATTTTGTTACACCATTCATTGTGATGGTAGGCCGTTTGTACACATGAACATTGTTTTAATTTTTGGATAGATATAGATAGATATATGGTTATTAATAAATCACCATTACATAATAAATATTCTATAATATACCTCATAAATAATAATAAAACCATCATTATTACCATCCTTATAATATTTAAATGGAAAACAAGGCACATTTCTTCAGTATGGGGGTAGTCCACATATACGCATGAGAAACATTATCATTTTTCAAAGGAGTGGTTGGGGAGAAGTTAGATATAGTTTTATCATTTAACATACATTATTTTTTCATGAATATAAAATATAAATATTAATCCCTTAATAATACCCAACAATAATATATGGAGATGAAAAATGATTTTTTCTCTATATGGAGGTAGTAAGTTGTACGTATGCAAGAGCGCTAGTTTCACTTCCAAAATATGTAAAATTTGGCAGATATAGTTCTTTCATGATCATAATAGTATATCAATAATGTTTTTATTATGTTTTTATTATTTTATTATGAATATTGTAGATTTAGAGGCGGTAGAGGAAAAAAATGAAATGTGTTCCATAAGAGAATTACTTCTCCTTTTTGTTCGCCACCCATAGGTCATTTCTTAAGGACCCTTGGAACAATCTCTTAAGAATAAAAGAACCTCTAGGTCATAGTCTGCGATGTTTAGAATATATTTATTAAGAGTTTTATTGAGATATAATTCTCAATGTGGTGTAAATAATAGAAATTATTTTTGACCATTTATAAGGAGGGAAAGACATATAGATAATTTTTTAAAGGTATAAAATATCATAAAACCATTCTTAATAAAAATAACCTTATCATTTTGTTTAACCACATGGAAAACCTATTTTAACCTCAACTATAGTGAAATTTTTTTACTAGGTATACTATTTATTAAGACAAAAAATGACATTGTTATCATTAAAAAATATGGACATGATGATTCCAAAAATGTTATCCATTTTATCAAATTAAATACCTATTAGTGGCATGAATAAAAAATTTAAATAAAGTTAAAAATGGATGATAAAAACAATATTGATGAAAATATATTCTCTAAGGTGTAATTTATTTTACTAAAAAAGAAATAAAAATAATCCCAATAAAATTAATTGGATTAATAAAAAAATGAAATAATTTATATTTTAAAAAAATTTAGAAATTATCATTCAAAATTATTTAAAAATAATTCCATTTAAAAAATAGTAATTTTATTATAAATGGAAATATTATTCATTTCTAAAAATTCTCATAATTTTAATTTAAGATAATTTCAATATGTTAATTTAAAAAATGAATTTCATTTTTTATAATAAATTTTCAAAATTTGGAATATTAAGAATATTATTTTCCCTAAAAATATATTTAAAAAAGCTTTTTTGAGGAAAAAATTATTATTAAAACATAAAATGACTTTATTAATAGGTGAGTACTTTGGTATTTTCATTATGTAAAAATATTAATCTTATTTAAAAAAATTATTCATATTGACACCACCAACTGAATGGATATGTTATAATGGAATAATATATTACTGTTCATTATATGCATGGAAGTGTGTATCGCATACTATCAAAGAAATTAAATTTATATAAAATAATTTCATAAAATATCAAATACTTATATACATACAGCAGGGGTGTTTTTAAGATGTTTCCAAACCACCTAATATGTAACCACCATGAATCACCATAACTCTATTCACAATGCACAATATTTACACTAGTTTCATGTAAAATTATAAAATATTTTTTTTGAAATTAGATTTCATAAAATCCTAACCATAATTTTTTATAAAATAAAATTAATTTAAAATAAATAAAAGTCATGGTACTAATGGAAAAAAATAAAATAATCATATAACATATTCTACACAAAATAGTAAAATGCATGGAACAAATGTGTATATGAAATAAAATCACGACTCAAAAATAAGAAAATTATGGGGAGTAGACAATTAATTAATGAATTTTTAACCCAGGGCAATACAAACAGAACCCATATCATCCTATGATAAACCTGAATGTCTCAGACCCCAACATACATATGGAATAACTAGGAATCATCCCTTTGTTATAGAAAAATAATGACTATGAGAACTATATATTAGCAATCTAAGCTCTCATATCACTCATCCCATTTACCCATAAAAATGCACATGGTTCCCATATATACAATGTCCAAACCAAGACTCATTATACAGTTGATAATATAATATTATTATTTTTCATGTTAATCATAATAATTAATGTAAAAATCATAATAATTAATATTATTTATAAAAATAAGAATGAAACCAAAAAATCCCATATATTAGGTGAAATTATTTAATACCAAGGAAATGTTCCATAAAAATCCATTCCCAAAATTAAAAATAAATTATTAATCCTTTTAAGCTAAAACATGCCTAATATAAAAATTATTGTACAAAAGTTATTCTTGAAAATTAGTTTATATTGCATGGCCCCCAGAAACAATTCAAAATTAACACATCGAATAATATTTGTTGTACAATATCCCATCTAGAGTTCCATGTAACAATTTGAGAACAACCTAAAACTCTTGATTGTACTTACTAGATGGATGTTTATTTCAGAATCTTGGGGGTAGTAAACTCTAAATTCTATAAAAATAAATAATAGGTAAATAATAGAAATAAAAATCAATAGCAGAGTAATTCATTGAATAATTTCTAAGATGTAACCAAAAATAACATTCAATATCAACATACTAATTCATAAATGGTTCTCTTGATCAGCTTAAAAATATACAACTATGTTCTACCACCTGGTTAAATAGTAAAAAAGTAAATTGAAAATTTAACAAGGGATACTAAAATAGAATTTTGGGTCCCTCCTTAGACATGATTCCCAATATATATCTTGGTACTCTATCTAGATCTGCACTCTACATATCACTTGAGAGAGAAGCATGGGCTCAAAATGTGATGTGGGGTTCTCAAAAAGGGTTTCAACATCAAAATCAGGAGGGATTCAAAATGTCCCCACATATAAACCATAGTATAAGTTTATTCAGTTAAAAAAATAAATAATTCTCTAATAAGAATCAAGAAATCATCTAGTATGGTTCATCATGTTCTTTCAAATCCCAAAGGACTATTGGCCTCACAAACATCAACCAATGCTAGAATAATTATTCATGTACCATATAACCATACCCATTCCATATAACTTATGATACTTCCCACAAATGAGTCTTGACTACTACCCTTTAACTGGAGGCATTGTTTTATATTTGGTCTTTTTTCATCTCAAAATACCTCCATATAACTAAGGGTGATGTATTATACCATATCATGGACAAATACCGTCTCACTATAGGGGTGAATTCAATACTACTGTCACCCAGGGAAACATGTTATATCAAAACACATAACATCATGTACCCCAACCCTTTGGTATATGGAGAGACCCCATGACAAATTATGATCACCATGCTCTCATTTAGGATAATTCTATAGACAACATCATGACCAATAACTTCTCAACTACGGTAAGGACTTCTATCACATCATGACTTTTATAGCCTCACTTATCTAATTTCAAAATCCACATCCTAAAATATACCCTCACACACAAGGTATGATCCCATAACACATCTCATGAAATGTCACATACTACGTCCCTCATAATTAGGGATATTGTCATCACTCTATCATAATCATTATTTTAGAATCATAATTATGAATATAAGTATAGGTCTATAAGAACACTATCCCATCCCTCGGCTGGTGATACACCTTTCCCATATAACCCTTTTTATTGGGTAGCACATAAAACCCATATACTCCAATTTGAAAATTATTATCATCTCTAAACACCCACTCATCCTTTACCTAAAATTTAATCATGGCGACCCATGTACCTATGTTATTCGCAACCCGTGTTGTCACCTAGTAGATCTAACTTGGGCTCACTGAGCATAAATCCTCCAACAAAGTCGATGAACTACCACGTATGGCCTTAAGAGATAAGTAATAACTTCAACTCCATCCATAATACTTTTCTAATGAAAAAACATACCCAGATCTATCTCCATATACCCATAGTTATCTTCTAAAACACATCCATCCATTGTGTCCGCCTACAAAGAAACAATGAATTCACTTAGTTAATAGATGGAATATACTCTCTAACACTAGTAAATCATCAAATGGATTTCTACTAATTATCAAAACTTATCTATAATCCTCACCCACTCCCTCCAGACACCATTTCAAATTGGAGACCAAATGCCTTTATTTAATTAAGAGTTCTCTATTAGTCATGCCCAAATAGTTATTTTTCCATCCACCATAACCTAGCGACACAGATTTTATAGTCTCAAAGACTCAACTCAACTACATATTTTTATTTATTATCCTTCTACAGTCCTCATTGGTGTTCTAATGTCCCATGACTATTATCATTTATTTTTTATCCAATTACCAAGGAATGATATGAATAGTTATATTCCTTAAAGGGATACCACATGGGTTTACTTAAAACATCCAACTAAGGAAAATCCAATGCCCAAAAATACCTCATATTACAATCCTACATATCTTTGAGGTCCATTAATCCATTTTAGTCATTTTCCCCTCTGATGGGTGTAGACACTGAGTATCACTTAAATACAATATCATATTCATCATGCTCAATTAATATCGAAATGTATTATCTTAAGAATTTATAAAACAATACTAATAAAATAGATGAATTCAGGTATTTTCAAACCCAACCCGATTCACACAACAATAATGGACCTCAACCCCCATTAATGGACTAATATTAAAGAGACTACCTACCACTAAAATGGGGTAATAATTATAAATACATGAATTCCATCAATGTAAATGATCTTACAAATCATATATATATTATTGGGACACTAACATAAAATAAAATTCATAAATTATTTATCATAATCATTTATAAATAATTACATAATTTATTTAAATGTTGAATAGATGACAAATTATCACCAATCGAGCTCATATAAAACATCATTCATGCAAAACATTTCAAAAATACTGGTCATACTCCCAAAACTCATATGAATATCAAACTTAGGATATGAAACCCAATATGTCATAAATTCAATTTATATTTTGTGAAAACTATATGAAATTCACTAGATGATGATCATTAATCAGAAAAATGAGCGAGAGAAACATCTCCATTTTTAAGAATTCAAAATCCATGACATATAAAAACTAACCTATAAGTTGGATTTCAACATTACTTCGTGAAAATATATATAATCCCAATCCAATGAAAATAATAAATCACATGAGTCATAAAGATAGTACAACAAAGGATGTACAATGATGAAATAACTCATTTTGGCATGAATAAACAAGCATGATACATCCCTATTCCATGAGAGGGTGATATTGGATTATAGTGTAATGGGGAACTTACCCATACTTGCATTTCCAATCAAATGAGTATACCCTCTAGTGGAGATGAATTGTGTTTTATGAAAAATTATCCTCTTAAAATCTTTAAATAAAGGAAATATAGCCCAACCAGGTGCTTGGTTATCTAGTACTGGTTATGTGTCTCCCCACCACCCACCTGGTGCACCCCTATCTGATAATTGATGGGGATCTAGTTCCATGATGGTTATTTAACTAGATACCATGTACTTTATGGTCTTCAATTGATTACCCAAGTTAAATTGAAGTAATTCTACATATCAAGACTATACCCCTATTTTATCCAATCCCTCATCCAACTCTAGAACATATAATAAATACTGATAGACTTATAAAAATATCCCCATCAGATATTCCATCTCTCATAATTTTTATCTATGTCTCTAATATCAACACACTACATTCTTTATAGCTCATAATTTCAAATTTCCTTAAAATTTCACAACATGTGATTACATGGATCATTACCAAATTCTCACCGTTGAGCATATCTTCATCAAGAATAATATTTGAACCTAATACCTGATTTGGCATTCATAACTAGATTATTTTTTAATACTTGATTCTGATTGGAAAATAATCCTCCATTAATTGATTTACTTAAAAAATTCATTAAACACCATTATACTAACATGAAATCCAAAACCTGATTTCATAACTTTAGAAATTTCGTTGAACCGCATGATATCCACATAGCTCAATGAAAACAACGCATCACCAGTCCAAAAATTAATTCTATAACTTCTACACATTCTAAAAATGAACTTTAAAAACATGACTTCAATAAGAAACTAATGTGGATCATCATAGGTCCATTAAATAAATAATATATATCCTCAGACTACTATATTTAAATGATAATCCTTGACTCATATGTCTACCACCACCCAATTATAACATTTGACACTCAGAAAAAGACTAGTAAGACACTCCCCATGATAGGATAATTCTAACCATTTTTTCATAAATAAAATTTAAAATAAAAATTTCCATCCAATTATAATTTCAGTCTTATGATCATCACCAAAGAAAAAACAAAAAAAAATTACCTTGAAGCCCATATTTGGGAAATAAAATATATAAGAATCCAAAAAAGTCCATGCATATTTTGAGAAATAATCAATTGTTAAAACAAACCAATGAAACACTCCATCCTATAATGTATAACCCACCAAATATTTATAACTAACGTAAGAATATAAAAGTATAACCTAACCACCACTATCTCAAATCACATAATAAAAATCATTTCTTTAAAATATTTAACAAAAAAGGGTAAAAAAAGAACAATTGTCATCCCTACTAACCATAAAATGGTGTTTCCTTAATCTACAATCTAATGAAAAAGAGAGACACCCCTAGAATGGAATCAAGATCTACCATTTCTGATCCATAACCATTATAACTAAATTAAAATGGAATCAATATAATCTCTATATATTTAATTATTATCATCATGGGAAACCATCAATTCCCTAAACATATTGAATATTTAACATGAAAAAATGAATGATACACCACCATCTCCCACATTAACATTTAAACAATGAGAGATTCAAATATTTAGAGTTTGTTCACTACAAATTATGTTTTATTTTGAAATAAAAATTAGTTTAATTTTTTAACAATTCATAAAATTATTAGATAAACTACCTACCAATAATTTATCTTCAACATAATGATACTCTTGTGATTTTTATTATAAATTTACCCATATGTTTCACTTTCAGACCTCCATGCATCATAATTCACAAAGTTCTTCAATAGTCAATATCCAAAATCCACTGGTTTAAAAAAATTTACTCTTCCAAGTATGTTACATTGTATCACTAACCAACAAATCATGACTCACATGTTTCTATTTTATTATGTATATAATAATTATTTCTAACTTGAATCCAAAATTTATTTGGTATCTAATATGAACATGATCAAAAAAATTCTTTCCCATGTCATTATGGTGAACTATCCCTCCCGTAGAACAAATAGTAGATTCAATCCCAACATACCCATGGAAATTCATAAACAGGCTAGACAATCAATATCACATTCATGAATTTTCAACTTAAAAATCGAAGCATATACCCTTACTTTTATCATTACATGTCATATCTACCTATGCACCAAGCATGACACCCAGAACCCACCCATTTTCCAATAATAAGAAATAAGGTTCAACTAACACATACTAACAATACATAACTAACATCACCAACCTGCAAAATCTCTAACAATTCCAACAAGCCACCTAACTACTTACTCTATAGATATCCACATCACTATACCAACACAAAGAAACATAACCAACTCATGTGTCTCTAACAAATTAAAACCTCCCACCAATGTATAAACCAATATAGGAACTCATATATATAACCCATCTACATGAACTAGATAAATATTCCTATACACTATAAGGTTATTATCTAAAAAATGATTCACTATAATCATATTATATAAAAAACATGGAAAACACCAAAATGGTACCAATGAATTTAGGTAACTTTGATAAATTATTTAGTAAAATCCAGAATTAGTTATTGTTTCAAAATTAATAAATTGAATTCATTTTCTTTTTTTTCTACAAAATCATTTCATTTCATTTAAAATAGAAATATTGAAACCTATTTTTCACCCACATGTTATCTTGGACATGTAAAAAATCCCCACATTCATAAAAATGATGTATTAAAGTAACCATGTTTCATCCCAGAGCCAAAGAGTAAAAGGAACATATAATAACTCATTCAAAGAAACATTAATAAATAAAAATTATAATAATAATAATGTAAATAAAGGAAAAATAATCTTGTTAGTTGCATCATGGAATTTAATCCGGAAAGGGGTAGCTACACCAAAGCATATGGTATTTCCAATGATTTTAAAACATCTTAAATCCAACTAGTAGTCTAAAATATTAAATATATGTCAAATAATCCTCTAATACCAATTATTAATTATCAGAATAAAATTAATCAAACAAAACCCTATGTGGAGTGAAACAAGACATCAGGTATTTATGCTTGTACACTAGAATATACCAACATGTGTCATGAGACATTGAACAATAAATAGAGAAAATTATATGGGCACCATCACATCAAAAAAATTTAAAAATCGAATAAAATTTCAACAATAAATTTACATATAGAAATATAACTAAACAAAACTAATATAAATAAATAACATCAACATGTAAAAAAATAAACTGTAAACATGCTTAATATACATATGGACACCCAAAGTATCACTCCATAATAAAAAATAAAAAATCATGGGAGACATAACTAGAATATTATTTATGTTATATGACTAGCCTTATAACATCCATCAACATACTCCATCTTTATCCCCACTCTACATGTCACTAGAAGGTGAGATATATTGTTTTCATGTACAACATGGTGCCTATGTATGGTGTGAGTAAAAAACCAAAGGGAACAAACCATGTTCCCCATATATAAACCATCATTTAATGTGCACAGATAAATTAAAAATAAATCAATCTCTAATAAAAACAATTCTAGTATCAATTTTATGTTTATGGGTGCTGACTAGAAATATTGAACCCTAGATGTCACATTCTCTGTATAATTACCAATGATTTCATCCTATACCATATAATTTGACACCTTATTTATTTCGTAGGATCAATCACAAAATCAAGTCTTAACATCCATCCTCTCACCCTGGTTGTGTCCTCGGCAGAGTCCAAATCTATTTTCTTCCCCCAGGGACCCACTATGTGTTAAGTTTTATACCACATATTAGACCAATAACTACTCATTTAGGGGGAGTCCTTATATCATTCCTCAAAAACATTTACACCAAATGCACTCAATAATGGTGAGGTCCCATGAAACATCAATAGGACTTCCATCTCATTTAGGGTATATTCTTACGAAACATCTTCACCACATCCTTCAAACTCGTACTAAGGTGGTGTATGGCATCCAAATAAAAGAAATTAATGAAAAATAATTGTCATATATCACATATTAACCACTACCCCATCACATAGGTTATGGGCCCATATCATGTCTAATTACATGGGACCTGCCTCCATCCACTCACTTTGGGTGAGTCTCATTACTAATAAATAACATATTTAGAGAATAAATAATAAGAAATTAAGGACATGTGACACTAGAAACTAACCCATCCATCATCCAGTCAAAAATATAGAAAATATATCTATCTTCTAAATGGTAGAACATAATAAAAAACATCACCTCCCTTTCTAACCTAATCAACCCCATAAAAACACTCATTCCATTTTTTATAAATCCTTAATAATACCAACAACCCCTAACCCATACCCAACATAGAAGCACG
Source organism: Viscum album (assembly GCA_963277665.1). Taxonomy (NCBI): domain Eukaryota; kingdom Viridiplantae; phylum Streptophyta; class Magnoliopsida; order Santalales; family Viscaceae; genus Viscum; species Viscum album. Next base: position 648,267,718 of record OY728143.1, on the reverse strand, counting down.
ATTCAAATTTTACACCGATCCTTGCTAAGAATCAATTGTTTCACACCATCCATGAACTACCCCTTAGTGTCTCAACATAACCATTAAAATATCTACTCCAGCCATTACACAAGGAATGTGTCCTACCAACACCAATGTAATAGTATCTGTCCCTATGTTATCTTCCCCATAACTTCATTACACAACATACTCCAGTGGAGTTCCAAATAACCATCAAAGCCACCAATGGTATGTGCTATTTAAATATAACAAAGCCTCACATTATTCCACAATAGTTATCAATAACCACCTCACACACTAAATATACTCCCATAGGATCCCCATTTCATTGTGAGACTATGACCCCTCTTTTAATTTACCATGATCCACTTGGAATGAAAAAGGAGAGTGATTTCCTATATTATATAACATGGGAATAATATATCACAAGAAAAATTAAATAAATTGACTATAAGGTTTTCTCCCCATATTTTGGCTACACTCAATGGAGGGGTCTGATGATCCAGCGTCTATTCCCATATCCAATCATACCAAATTCTAAATACTTGAAAAACACTTCTATTTGTCATGTTATATCCACTTTGGAGTCCTTTAAAAACACTCACATTTCTCATCGTATGTTAAATAAAACACATATTATGATCCTAGGAAATGTCCTAGATTTTTATACCATTATATACATGTCAACCCTTAGACAAAATAGAAATTTGGAATCTCTTATATTAAAAAACACACACAAAATAATCGATTTAGTTATAAATGTTTCAACCCAATCCTATCTAACTATTCTTATCAACTCAAATCCCATTATATATATGAAGACATATTTTGAGGATAAAAATATTCAATACAAGTACATACACACCTATGTATTCCTATTTAAGGGACCACTAACTTCTAAAATAGTGTTACCAACCTCAATTTTTGTGACACTAAATGGGTATTTATCAAATATTTCTCATTTATTTTTGGTCTAGTATTTATACCGTGTCATTATTAGACTTTTTAACGAAATATGGTGAGGTTTAGGCTGAAAAGAGGGAGACGAGGGGTTGGTTCATGTATAGTGTAAACCATGAACCATTAATATAAAAAATCTATGAACAAGACATTAGGTCTTTCAAGGCTGTACGACTAGAAACATGGACCAAAATATTCCCCCAGTATCTTGTGCAACCTCACCTTTATAAATTATATAGGCATTGTGTAGTTTTTGCATAGTCTAGGATACTATATGTTCAAACCCTCTATCCTTACATATTAATAAATAATATGAATTCCATATTTTCTCCCAGTCATTTTTACCCAAATCAACTTTTCTCTTGTTTAATGTTTCTCCCAACTGGAGAACTCACCCCCTCAATTTTTATCTCCCTAATGGATTCAATAAATAGTGGATTTGATCACATATCAGGATGTTTTTTGTGTACTATTTATTTCATACGATCTCATTTTTTTCTAGTGGTTCCCACCCAGTTGGTTGATATTTAAAGAGGAAAGGTACATTATTCAATGTCATGAGTCTATTTGACGATTTAAATGTTATTTTTTTTCAAATTGTTTTCCATAATTTTTTTTCTGTGAAAGTGGTTTTTTTAATGGTTTTTCATATCTAGAAAACTATTTAAATTCTTTACCACATGGGAAATGGATAGAAATGGTGTTATGCATCATTTTATGGGATGTAATTATTAAAGGAGTTTGGAATGGTTGGTAAATAAATGAATAACATAGAAAAACTAGGTACCTAGTTAGGTGGAATAAGGACTAGTATGCTGGGTGAGATACTTGGGTTTTTTATGATATTACAAGTGGGACTAAGTTGAAACACTGTAAAAATGTAATGAGGATGATGAGGGTACCACGAGAGCTTTGGTGATGACCTCCCTAGTGGCTTGTACATGAGGATAGATTATTTATGACTATTCCCAGAGAGTACAAGGATTCTATCAACCATGAGACATAACTAAATAGGGTTTGTTCCATGTTTCTTGAGATATGTATACCAACTGTCAGTTTATTTCACACTATTCATAATTCCTTCAAAACTAAAAATTGTTTTAAAAACCATTGATTTTTACTTCCATTAAAAAATATTTTTTAAATTTATCTTCTAATGGATATTCATGGAACATATTATGGGATCCTGTAGAGTAACTAATATCACACCATATATATACCATTTGAGTACATATATATATATCATTTTTTATGATTCGGGTAAGGGAATGGATTACTATAGTTGTGGAAGTAGTTTCTCTTGATATTTTATTATTCATTCAACTAGTTCTTATGGTGGGAACATCATGGGGTTTGGCCCCCATTCTAAAAGGATTAATTGAACCCATTTTTAGTTTTACCTTTCCCTTTCTTGATCATCTATTTTTTTTACTTGGGATTTAATGTTTTGTACCTGTAATATGTATATTTCTCTCATGTATAGACATGTAATGATGTTTTTTTTTATGTTTTTCTAATGTTGTTTTTAACTCTGTTAATATAAATTTATTTTATTTTATTATATGTATTTTTAGTTGTGCTCGTCAAAGAATAATTCCCTTGGAGTTTTCCATTTCCCATGAATAAGTTCCCATCCCATAGGTATTGGGAATGCCCTTTGGGCTATGTTGTGGGATGGACTAAGTGTTAGGTTTAATGGAATCCATGATTTTTTTTTAATGTTACAAAAGATGAATCATTTTCTTTCTGTTTGGACAATTTTGGGTGTTTTATTATATTTTTAATATCTCTCTGTTGGGAATGTACTAATAGTTCTATCCTCTTGTTTATTGGTATGTGTAGTAACACGAAACCACATCTATATGATGTATTATGAAGATACATGTTTACATAGAGTTATCACTCATCGGTTGATAAACGAAAATTTGAGGAATTTCATTGAGAATTCCATTCCATGGATTGGGGAGAAGGATTTTCATCGGACTATGCTATGTGAGATAAACTGGTTTTCAGAAAGGATCGATCTTATGAGTTCTTTAAAGATAAATTCCTTTAATTTTGAGAAATAATAGACTACTAGGATGAAGAATACATGGTGGAGTTAGTTGAGAGAATTTTAAAATTCCTTTGTATTTTTCTACTAAAAATTCAACATGGGATTTAATTTTTCTAGATGGGCCTAGTGATTGTTGGTTGGAGTCAGTTTTTTCAACATGGAATCCTGGGTAGTTGGGATGTAATAATTTCAATGTTATCTTTAATGAGTAGTACTTCTTGGAGCAGTTTCATTTCACTAGGTCCCACGAATTCATATACATCTAAGTGTGGAATTAGTTTTTAAAAATTTTCTGACAACTTCTTTATGATGGTCTATTTTTCTCATTATTTAGTTTCCAATAAAATTTTGAATGATCTTATTGTTGAAATGGTGTTATAGATGAATATTTTTTGTCAGGCCATAAATATTAAGTTAATGACCTATGAAGAAGTGTTTTATCATGCTCTCATGGTAGAGATTGACTATGATGGTATGTCATGTTTATATAGAATTCTATCAACACTATAGAAGAGTGGGGTTTGATAATTTGAGAAGAGGAGGAAGTATAAGGAGAAGATAAGGTAGGGCGATAGTTTTTATAAATATACACCCCGACCACTCCTCTTAGCTATTTCATGTGGTGGAGATTTTATGACCTATTAGTATGTAAAATCCGGTCATGTTCAATTTTCTTATCAATATCCTCTTAATTCATTCCATCTGTATGGGAACATGGTCCATGTGGAATTTTTTTAGAATATCTTTCGCATATCAATGCAGATTAGGATCTCTAAACACCATAGGAATAACATCCCCATATACGAGTCCATGGCTATAAATTTTAATTCTGGTGGATGTTCTGGAAAGGTGAGATCTTATTTTTTCTAAAGTGATCTTAATGTAGAATCAAAGATCACTAGTTAACTATAATAATAAATATATATATTGTACTTTCATACTTTTGATCATGTTCTAATAGAGTCATATGTAGTTCATGTGAAATTTTGATGTACTGTTAATGTTGTCTCATCCATGGTAAAAACTTTTGTGATACAAATACTTATAACATGTTTTTTTATTGTCTTGTTCATATTTAGATGCTCCTCACATATCATCTGTCATATTACAAGTACATGATTATACCTCTTAGAGGGAGGAAATATAATTTTTTCAAAAAATAGAACTTATATCCTTAAAAAATATGTAGTTGAAATGGGGTTTCCATATATGGGAAATTAACATCTTTTATGTGACCATAGGGTTGAATTGGAATATTTATTTCAAGGATAAAATTTATTTCAATAAAGTACCCTGCTTTTTTCAAGGGGAATGGTATCAAAGGTCATGATGATATAGATCCACTCTTTTGGATCTAGGTATCCTTCCATGTCATGTGTGTTCCCATATGAAAGTGTATGATGAAATGGTATTATATAGAGGGTACACTCTTGTAGTTAATGAGATCCTTGTAGTGTTACAATATGTGTTCTGAAGATTACATATGGAAGCAGTTGTAGAGGTCATTATTGATTTGGTAGTCATAAAGAAGCTATCATATCTTCCATTATATTGAATGACCCCCAAAATGATGAGAGATTTAAATATATGGATTACTTAGATGGAATAAAAAGGGTTATTTCACCTAAGCATCTCTACTTGGTGCACTCTAATGGGTTTTTTTAAAAAGGATAATGGATATTTTCAGATGTGTATCAATTATCAGAATATGAATGGGAGAACCATCATGAGTAAATTTCCCTTTCCTTGTAACAATGATCTCTAAGAAACTAATAATGGGGTAGGTGGTTTTTTATGGTTAAACATTGATCAAGGCACTCCTAGGTCCTAGTGGTAGAAGCAGACATTCCCCAAACTAGTTTCCAATGTATGTAAGTTCAGTTTTAGTATTTGTAAATGTCACATAGAATGAAAATTTATCCAATTGTTTTAATGGTTCTGATGAAGTGAGTGTTTCATATATACCTATAATATTTTTTTGGTGTTCATGAATGAATTCCTGGTCCATTAAAAATTAGAAGAATAGAACTGGAATTATTTGAGAGTTATTCTTTGAATGATTTGAGATAATCATGTATATTCTATGTTGAGGAAGTTTCGTGTCTAGATCAAGAAATTTATGTTTCTAGTTCATGTAAACATATAATGATGGTTTTTATTTTAACCAAAGAAAGTACTATTGGTGATGTCATTCCAGGAGATTGGAAATTTATTTTTTATCCAGAGATATCTAGGACAAGTATGCAATTACATGTGGTTATCAGGGACTCTTATCAACATTAATCATCGATGATAGCCCTCACCTATAAAGGGGATATATTTTTTGGATCTAACAATACTAATAATACTTTTAGGATCTTATGCACTGATTGACCATTGCCCCTTTTTTATTCTACCCAAGGTGTTTCAAGGTTATGTGGTTTATTTTAAAGCTTCATGTATTGGTTTGGTGTGCATGATTATACAAATAGATAATATTATATTATATTACTCTAACCAAATCCAACCACGTGAGTGCAATTAATGACCCTATGACCATTATCTTGTGCAAGTGAAGTATTCCATTAAATATTCGCACCCATATATCATCAAGTAGAGGATCCTTGTTTTTTAACCTCAAAATACAATGATAAATTTCTACCAAAAGTGTTTAGAAATAAGGATGTGATGTTATATCAAGTTCCTTTAGGTATTTCACCTTACTATTTTCTACATCACATGTAATTGATATTTTGTTTCAGAATCTCTAATTAGGATGTTGTAAACCTAGGCCCAAAAGGAGTCCAATGATGATTGGAATTCTAGGTTGATTTTTTCTCAGATTCACCTATAAGATATGGAATAGAGTGGTGGTATGTTCATTTGTAATTTAATGTTATCTGATTATATGGTAAAGATAATTAAGAATTAGAAGATTACCTATTACAAAAACCATCGATCTTCAAAATTTCTTATTTCTATGGTGGGAGCCTAGTTGCTGGTCATTGACTTATGATGGTGTTCATTGGTTTAAGTGTCTTTCAACCACTTCCTCATATTTGATAAAGGTGGTGATAAAATGCTAAAAACATACTTAGTGGTTTATCCATGAAGAAGTCACCACGAATTCTTATTATCTGTATCATTGGTTTTGGTGGACAGGTTTGATAATTGAAATAGCTGAATATTTATCCCTTTGTTGTATTTTCAATAGGTTAATGGTGAGAACTATAACCCCTCAAGTTTTTTTCATCCACTTCCCATTTATACATGGTAGAGGGATGAGGTACATATTGATTTCATCATGAAGTTACTTTATACACCCAAAGGAAGGCATTCCATGTTTTTGGTCATAAATTGTCAGAATATTCAATCTCATTTCATCTTGATCAGGGACTTGGATGAGGTATAAGAATTGAAAATGTTTTATACTTATGAGTCGAAGAGGATTCTTGGGGTGTATTCTAATATTATTTATTATAGGTATCCTTCATAATTCATATCACTCCTAAGTAGGAATTTGGGGTGAAATGGTGTATTATATCAAAATTATCATTTCTTAACATCTTCAAAACAATTTTCAAATAGAGGGGAAAAAAATCCTTAAAGACATGAATTGTTCATGCATCTTGTAGTTAATAGGATTGTGAGATAAAAATCATGGATTGGTTGAATTTTCATATAATAATCCATACAAATACTAAATTAGGATGTCTTTTTCTAAATCATTGTATGGTTGACCATGTCGGCATCTAATATGCTCAATGGAAGTGGGTGGGACTTCCCTATGGGGACCAAGCATAATGAATGAGGCAGCTAATACAGTTATCATGATAATAAAATTGTGTTTTATAGCTCCGAACCATTATAAATCATATTATAGTCAATAAAAATATTATTATTGAGTTCTTAGTGAATGATTTGTTCTTTCTGAATTTATCACCTTCCTCGAATAATCACTATTTAAGTATTTTGGGAAAGGCTATATTGAGATATATATGGCCTTCCTCCATTTTAAAGATAATCAATAAGGTTTCATACCAACATTATTTTTCTTCTAAATTACATTAAATTAATAATTTTTTTTTGTTTCATAATTGAACAATTAAAACCTAGAGCCTTATTGTATTCATATTTTGGAAGAGCTGGCATAGAAATCTAATCTATAAATACCAATAAACCCAGTAGAGATTTTGGATTCCCTGGGGAATTTTCTTTGGGTGAAATCTAATCTATTGGTTTTATTCTTACATAATTATCAGAATTATAAGAATAAGATATATGATAAGAGGTATTTGGTGGAGGAGAAGTATCCTTACTTAATTTCTGGTCATGCGATGGATTGACATTTCGAAGGAGGAATGTTTTTATGGTGGGGGGAATCATCAAACACATGGTACCTTTTAAATTATTTATATTTTAATTATATTATTACACATTCCACCTAGTCATTTAAAAATGTTTTGAGGAATTTTTTTCAGACATTGGGTGATGCACGGTTGACGCATGGTTATTGTAAATCATGGACCAACACTCAGTAGACTGTGGGATCCATTTAGTGGGTCTGTTCAGGACACATGGAAAGGCACATGACCATTATCCATACCCCCATAAACCCATGAATTATACCATCCCATTGGGGTATAGGTGTCTCATGGATGTCACATGGTCTAGTATTCCATTTTCACATGCCTTATGTCTAGCTAGATCTTAAAAAATGAAAATCCAACTTTCATGACCCATTTGTTTAACCAAAATCACCCCTCCTTTTCTAAATTCATGTTTCTCTAATCCTGGGTGAACCACCTTATATTATAATAACCATTTAATCTATAATATAGGGTGTATTTAATATTAAATATGATGTTTCTGGAATGTTCTAACATCTATAAGATCTACTCTCACTTATTATTGTGGTTTACAAGAGATTGATGGTGGTTTCAAGAGTAATGGTAGGTGGTAACATGTCATTCTGTTATTTTTTGAGTTACATTTTCTATAATTTATTTGAAATTATTTCATAAAAAATATTTATTAATAATGTTTTAGGTTTTTAAGGGTTTATGGTGTGAATGAAACTCTTTAAATTTTTAACCACTTTGGAAAAGCTATGTAATAAAATTAACTAAATGTGATGATGATATTTAGGGTTCAACTTGATCTTTGGTAATGAACTCTCTAGTTTGTTACTCATGAGGAGATATATGGTGGTGAAAATCCATGAGAGTATGTGGAGCCTAGCACTAATTTGATCTAGCAACTTTGGGATTTTCAAAGGTTATTGTTCTATTATTAAGATCGTTCCTTCTTTTTTAAATATATATAATTCATTTTAAACTGAAATATTATTGGAAGACCAAACTATTTATCATTAGTTCAAAACTAGAATATCTATATATCTTATAATGTTTATGAATGAGACATTATGTTGGATAATACTAGTAATATGATATAACACTCTACATATCCTCATCGTGTATATATAGATTTCATGTTGTCATATTCAGGTAAAAGTAAAGTCCTACTATGGGTGTGGCAGCAAGTTCTATTGATAGTAGAGTATTCTTTATAGAATTATTCATGGTGGTAATATGGTGGTGGTTACCTATAATTCCATGAGGATTCTTTTGTTATCACTTATTATTGACCAGTTCACATTTTGGTTTATCTGGTTTCTACAATTGGAATGTATAATGTTGAACCTATCACGTGTATATGGCTCTCTTGTATAGCTTTGTAATGATATGGGTCATAAGGTTTCTTGTTCTTATTATATATATATAAATAACATGATAATTTTGTGTTTTTTTGAATGGATTTTAAGTATCATTCATGGGAAAATAATCTATTGATTTCATTGATTCCAGAAAGTATTTTTCAACCCATGGATATTTGGAATGCCCTTCGGGCCATGTCATGGGGTATGTTGGGTGTCAGTTCAGATGGAAACCCAGACTGTTTCATGACAATATACACCCTCCATTAGTATATTATATAAAAACACACCCCAAAAATAAGTAAAAACTATATATTAAGCACCCCAAAAAGTTATGGATCCATCAACTTACCATGATATTCATAAAAACGTCATATTAAACATTTATAATTAACATATAAATTAAATTAGGATTCATAAAAATTTAAATACAACTGAGAAACATACCATAGATTTATCCATGTATGGTATCCATAAAATGACATCTTGAATTCTCCTACAACACCTATTGAAAAATTACATATCATCATATACAAAAAATGTCACCAAATCCATTCCAATTTATTTAACTCCCTATAAAATTCTCCATTATTGATATTCTCACTCAAATAGTGTGAAATAAGAATATTATCACCTCTATATACAACTATAAGTTTCCAAAACACGATTCCCCAACAAATAAGTTAAGTTTTATGATGTTATAGTGACATATGATAAAATGTTTTCATTGAGAAATTGAAAATAAAAGGAGATAGTATGATATAAAAACAATTGATAGAGGAATAAGAACCATGGATTGGAATAATGGAACATGCTCAATAAAACTCACGTATTGGGAGAAAGGATAGAGAATATATGGAAATTAAGTTTCTCTATTATATTATTAATTTAAATAAAATAGTTTACCCTCATGTGGGGCATAAAAAGGTGCAATATAAAAGGCCCATTTCCCCCTCACAAAAAGATTCAACATACTCCTACTAGGTACTCAGTCAACTAGCACTTGGTAGTTGATTCTCCACTAAGAAATCAGTGAACCACTACTAACTAGAAACTCGGGATCATATCCTGTAATGGAAACTACCTATTCTACTAGGTACATTATGTCCTTCTTTTGGGTACACTATGAGAATTGTAGAAATGTTTTAATTCATCACACTAAACTTCTAGGACTTGAACATAAAAAAAACATCCCAAATTACCTTTAAACACACAATCATTCAAAAAACAAACTTTTGATGAGATAAATCTATTGAATTTAATCAAAATTATCCATTCCCAAATTACTCCACATACTGGAGCTCAAAATATAAAATCAACTCTACATTTTAGAAAATATAATGTCTATTTACCTTAATAAATTTCCCAATTATTTTAAACAAAATCAAATAAAACAACTAGAAAACTTATAAAACATCCATAAGTAATTAACTTGGTTCATAATGTAATGAAGATACCCCTATATAAATTCATTCACAAAATCTATGTATAGATAAATGAGATTATAGTGAATTTCTTACCTAAATCCAAATGAACATACCCCACTTCTATGAATTTAATGTTTAGGAAAAAACTAGAACCCTCATGAACCCTATGAACAAATAAATTCTTCATTATCACAACACTGTTCATGTGAGTGAAAAAAAGGAAAAATATGTCTAAGGTGATTAAAGAAAATGGGGATGGGAGGGGGTAATGAAAAATAGAAATAAATGATTATGAATAAATGATATATTACCTTGAATATTTTTAGTTTTGAAATTTAATAACACTATAAGATTCTATGATAAGGATATCTATGATAAATAATAGGTTTATTGTATCTTTAATGATAAAATATTTGTCTAAATGTGAGTAACAATTATTATAGGTATATTCTTAATATCAAGATTAAAATATTTCATCAACTTCATAATTTAGGATACCTTGAAACAACTATATGAAAACTTATACAATGGACCATACAAGCTTCTATAGTTTGGAAATATTGTTTCCAAATCTATTCTCTATCCAAGAATAAAAGGAATGACCTAAACTACTAAACTAAAGAAATAGTATTAATTGGTAGAAATATCATTAACATTACATTAACCATTCATTTTATTCCTACTCCAATGTATTTGAATTTTAAACATGAGAACATTACAAAAATGAATGAATGAAAGACAATATATAACATAAATAAATACTATTTACATTGTTGTACCATAATAATTAATCCTAAAATAGATGTATATTAATGAAAATAAAATAATAAAAATATAGTATTTAATAAAAATTTATGGTCTTAGAGGGTAATATTGAATTTATAATGGCACCATGAGAAGGTTGGGGAATCAAGATGCTACCCATATTAAATTGTTTTCATTCGAAACACTCACCCTTCAAATCATATTCCCTTATGTGAAGGAACTAATTCAATCTATTTCTATATCTCAATATATGGAAGCCATTCCCAAAAAATGGAATATTATTAATCACATAATAAATAGTTATTTTTAATAGTTCTTTCAAAATTATCCAACATCGATGTAGAATATATAATGTTATGGGATGTTGTAACCAAATACACTACACTCGGGATTTAGTTTATAGATTTTTTTGGTTTTGTATCACCTTTCCAAGGAATGTTTAAATTAAAAAAAAAATTAGGGGTACAAAACTACCACCCAAAATTCACCCTCATTATTCTTCATATGTACACTAGTTTTTTGATTTCATTTATGATTTATTAATGTTAATGTATCTTTTATATTAATGTAAATACTAAATTGGTGTGCAAATTGCTCTCTATTATATATGATGTTTTGAAGTCCATTTTGATGTAATTACAATTCAAATAATCCATCTAAGAAAATATTAACATTTTGAGTGTTGAGTCTATATATTCTGTATAGTTATAAAATTATCAATATTAAATAAATGATTACAATAATTCTACACTATAATTACTGATTCTCATCTTTATATTCTTTATAAAACAAAATATATATCGATGAAGCTTAATCCAGATGATCTATATTTTAACAAAACATATGTATCAATGAAATCCAATCCTATTATTATCTTTTCATAATAATCTGTTTTTTATTTAAAAACTAGATATTTTTATTATGTGATATTTCGTTCAAAAAATATCATGTAGTTTTTATAGAGAATTATAACCCACCAAATATTAAATCGGTGATTGGTATGGACTATTATATTTATTTTTTTATGAGATATATCAAGGTGTAACACATAGTTTATTTTAGTCAAATATTATTATTTAATTCAACAACAAATCAATAATACGGAACGAACTAGTCTTCCATTTGAAAGTAAACACGATCTTTAATTTTTTACAAAATCTACTGCATCACAACATGGAGATCTATAATTAATCATGAAACACACCACGATCACCTATATTATGGTGTGATATCCTCCATTGGTGTGTGATTTTCAATACAAACAAAGAACTACAAAATATGAAAAACAAAATCACTTTAAACTCCATGGAAATCAGTGGGTGAACTTCTAAATCTTCATGAATCCATGTTTTATTAATGTCTGACTAACTCTTTTTGTGATGAAATCCCTCCATAATAACTAAATGATAGTAGAACCATTATTTTATAGAGTCTTAATCACAACAAAATACACATATGCATGACTCAAACTAACATGTTATAGAGTGACCCTTACTTTTATTCTACTGAACTCTTGCACATTCTACGTACCATTTTACTGTGGTGTGACCTACAAACTCATATTCTTATATACCTCTTATTTATTCTTACATGTTACTATTTTAGTTTTAATCCATTTTCATAATGAAAGAACTCAACTTATCCATAATAAAACAAAACAAATCATAGGTCCTACTTCATGGGACAATTACGATCGTCACAATGAATCCTATGTATTATATCTAAACTCCTTCACACATTCTCGGATGAAATATATTTTTCTCATATTTATCATCTTTAATACATATTATTCAATATGATCAATATATTCTAATATAATCATCATAAAATTTAGATATATTCATTTCTTCTTATGTGGCCTTTCTAACATCATTTCTACTCATATATATATTTTTGAAATTAATAATTATTATTATATAGAGTAATTGATATAAAATTTAATCCTAAACATATTATTGATCATTTAATTTATAAATTCGTAAAATTTTTATTTTAATTTTACTCTTTCATTACAATTGAAAAGTTAATATTATTTATATATAGATCCATAATATTTCATAATTAAACCTGTCCTTTTCCAAATGTTTTGAAGTTTGATCACTCACCTTTCAATTTGCTAGTATTTATGAAAAAAAACATTTACTTTTTCATTCAATCCTCTAATTACAATTTAATACATATATCTTCATGAATGATCCATTTCTTTCAAATCATTATTAGGTTATCCATGATAAGTGATGTTCAACTTGTCTTTGACATTTATTTATTTTGTCATTATGGTGGCTTCGTTTCCTTGACGCTTAATTCTCTATGACCATGACACTAAAATTCCAACATAGGCAGTCTAAACTGATATCAAAAAAAATATAAAACACCTCATTGTTTCATATTTCATAATGTAATATAAAAATTTACATTAATAATTACAAATTAATATTATAACTAAATAACAAAAAATTGATATTGTATATCAGTCACTGAAAAAATGTATCTCTAAAGGGAAATAAATATTTTCTTCTTAGTGGAATTTTAATATGGAGAATTAATTAATTTCTAATAATAATTGTTTTGGATGAACATTAATTCCTCATTCGTTTTCATGATGATGAGATCCAGTAAAAAATCAACTGGTTTTGGTGGAGTAAATTTAAATCATGTCTAGAGATATTGTGAATAATAATTGAAAAACTGATAAATGAAAATAAACTAATGCAATATGAACAATATTTAGTAGAAAAACATTGTAATTTAAATTAAAATTATTCAAGGGAATTGTAATCTATATTGATTGATTTAGAATTTTTTTAATTCAGTTTTCATATAGATGAGAACGAGGAATGGAGACAGAAAATCACAATGACAATTCTCTTCCCCCATACTAGTCCTGGTTCCATAAATGTCTATTTCACCATGAAATTAATAAAACATTCATGTTACCTCACAATATTTGGCGAAATATTTTATATTAATGCCCTAATGATAATTTTTGAAATTTTATAAAAAATGATAAATATGAATTATTTTTAATTACATTACAATTAAAAAATTAAAAGATAATAACTATAAATGTCATATAATAAAGTAAAGATTATATCCCCATCAATTATCTTTAACATAATTAAAAAATAATAAAATTTCATATTTTTTATAATAAATTATTAAATAAATCTATAATTTCATTACATATTACAATATTATACTAAAAAAATAAAAAAACAATAAACACATATAATAAAGATAATTAAAATTTTATTTGTAGATAAAAGACTATTAATGTAATGATGCATACCATATGATGGTAGGTAATGAAAATTATGAATGAACATTTAAAAGTTTATTTTTATGATTATATTTATATTAGATACATAAAATAAAATTATCTTTTATATGTAAAATTTTATTGCATGGAAATGATTAATATTTATATATCCTTAGATATGTTAAATAAAATTAATTATCAAATAGTTCAAAAAAATGTATCGATGTTATGAAAAGATGTTTTCGTATTAATATTTTTTAAAAAATTATAATTTTTTAAAAAACCACCAGATAAAAAATATAACATAATTATCGTAATGTAAAATTTTAATTATTATATTTTATTTTAATTTTAAAATTAATTTATTGATTATAAATCATGTGTAAATTATTATGAAATATTGAAAATATAATTAGATAAGTATATTTTGGTGACATTGAAATCCAAGGTACTGTAATATTGCCCCCTAAAAATATATTATAAGGAATAATTGGCATGCACATTTCACATGGTGAATGTATTTTTTAATAATACCATTGTCATATTGAGGAAATATCTCTATAAAATGATGGGGTGTGTAATTTTTTCATAACTATACTGACACCATTTTGTATGAATAATATTTAATGATTATTGAAAAATATATTTATATATAGATATTGTGTGAAATTTTTATCTTTAAATATATGGTTAATAATCTAAATTTTAATTTGTATCTAAATTATTTCATTGATTTCATATAGAGTGACCTAATTTTTTTGATTCAAATTAAATACATTATGATTTAGATTTTTTATTTTTGATAATTTTGAAGTGATATTGTCTATGGTGTATAAAAATGAGAATGTTAAATTTGAAGATAATAAAAAAACTATGTTATACTCAAAAAGATATATATTATGAATAAATATTTTTATCACATATTTATTTTCATATAATTATAATTTTATAAAATAATAGTTATTATTATTTTTTAGAAAATTATAATAAATAATATGAAGATAAAAGTTGAATTTTAATTTTTAAAAAGAAATTTACATTTCCTTATTAGAATTTAAGTAACAAAAAATCAAAAACTAAATAAACAATTATTCATAATTATTAATTTTTTTATATACACTAGAGAAAACATTATAAATGGAGCATATATCTGACAATTTAATTTGAAACTATTTAAATTTTAAATCATTAAACATTATATTATTATATATTACACATTCCAAACTATAAATGAAAATGATGAAAACTAAATTAGAGGATGTATGTTCATTAATTGTATATTATGTCTTTTTATGATTTATTCATAGAACTAATTATGCCAAAATAATGAAATCCAGTCCCGACATGCTCCACCATTTCTTTCAATAATTTGGTTACCTACTATTTGAGAAAAAAAAAGCTCTCATATCCCATCAAAATAACAAGTTATTCCACCTCTTCACTTTCAATATTATTTTCATTCATTCTCATACACACATATTCCTCAACAAAATAAAATTTATTTTTTGTTATTCTTTCCATCAAAGAATGGTTTATACCCTAGTCAGGAATGGCTGATTGTAAGTGGTTTCATGGTGTGAAATCAATTATGATGGGTACAAGGTCTTCTAACATTCTTTTTTATGGATCCAGAAACATCCAATGGATCCAATATCCATAATTCATGGACCTACATTCCAATGAAATATTGTCATTGGGTAACATGTCCTATAATCCTTGAGAATTGACATTGGTCAAGTGGATGGAAAGACAAGATCATCACACCCTTTTGGGGGGGGAACTATTTCCTATTCTAAATCACTCTTGAAAAATTATGAAATGTTCAGGAAGCCATAGATCATTCCAAAAAAATTTTATTACCAATTTCCCTAAGGTAATGATACATTATGAATATTCATGGGTTCAAAATAATTTGAATTTATTTGAGGTTCTCAATCAATGGAGGGATCTGTATGCATCTGAGGTTATCCATCCATGATACCCTTATGTGAATAGATCAAGGATCCATTGGTCGTTTACAGTGAAGATGCCAGTTTTAAGCCATGTGATAGGGTTCTCTAGATTTTATTGTTATCCATGGGGAAGTGAGCTGTTTTGCTTTTTTCATTCATCCCATAAAATGGGACTCTTATGTGTCCTCAAAATAGGAATTAAAACCCATATAGTTTGGTTCCTCTTAATATGATAGATCACCTTTTAAGGTCATGTGACAAGGACCCATCCATGTAGTTTAACACCATGATTTAAGGTCATCCAGGTTGATATTACCATGGGAAAGATGGTTTGGGATTTTTTCCAATGGACCTAGAATAGATAAAGTCTTCTTGGTGGACATGAACATACTAGGGATAGTTCTAAGAGTAAATTTGGGTTTATTTGGTGGCTGGGTTTGGACCTTATGGATAATTCATATGTATCCCAGTAAGATGGGAATAAAATCCCACGTAGTTCAATATGACTATTAATTACTCCATTGAGGATGGAAAATTGGTTGTGTTTTTCATCTTTATGTAAGGCCTAATTTAATGGGGTTATTATTGGGACTTATGCATTGAAGTTGTCTGTTTGGATATAGGTTTATTAGGGCTTACATATGGAAGTTGCATATTTGGGTTAATGTTTGTATGATATTACACATGGAAAATTCCCATTTTCATTTTATTTTTTAGGTCTTACCCATAGAAGCTTCACATTTGAGGGGATATGATTGGGGAATATACCATTTGGGAGGCCCATATAGTGATTATTCATTAGGAATATGGCCCTTTGATGGTTGAAGTATGGTTCCAAGATTGATACCATGTATGAGACCTATTTTAGTATTAGGATCGCCCAGATGAACTGCTCACCAATAAACACTAATCCCATGTTATCCATGATCACATTGAGAAAAAAGATGAAGAAATAGATTTGATGATCACATGATCACATCATATCCTCTTATGGATAGTGTTGGATCCAAAAGGGTAGCAAAAGGGATTTGACTGTGCCAATTTCCTACTTGTGTTTTATATTTAAGATATACACATTTGGTAGTCTATCAAGATATGTCCCAAGAGGAGTTTAGAATGAGAAATTTTTTTCCACCAACAAGAAAGGATAGGGGCTTATGTCAAGAGGAGTTCCCTAAATGTACTCCCAGAAATAAAGTATTGTTCAATACTGACCCCTATCGAAGGGAAATGATGGAGGTTCCTAACAATACCTAGAATATGGAATTTCATTTGAGTTTCCCAAAGTCAAAACCCTTATTACCATGGGAATTTAAACCCATGGCCATTCCAGGGGTCTGCCCTATTTCTGGGGATTCCCACACGAATATTCTTACCAATGGTATGCAGACTCCAAAGGTCATGTTGATGTGCACGATGATCTTATCATACATGTTAGTTAGATTTGGAGATGTGTTATCATGATTTCAGTATATTGGTTCATAGAGGCGCCAACACGGGGACTGGTGATACAACAGTAGATAATGGTTGGAGCTAGAGTATAGAACACCATAATATACCTCATTCTGTGTAACATATTCTTACGTGGGATGTGGTTCCCTCCCCATTGCATGTTTCTATGAGGGAAAGGGTACCATGTGTGTATCATTCTTCTATGTGGACCTGAGTTCTATCCACATAGTGTTTTTCTCTTCAGAGACAAGATCCATCCACATTTCCTACTGCTTCATGGGGCCAGGTTCTACCTACAAATCATTTGCTACATGGGCTAGGGTTCCACCCACATAGCATTTTTCTATGAGGGATGCCATTTTGCAAGGGGTCCATCAGTTTGAAGCTCACATGATTGTGTACGTAAGGTATATTTTGGTTCATGGACCATCATATTATTTATTATTTACTCTTTAATGTTATGAAGTAGGTTTACCTATAGGGAATCATTGAAGGAATCCAGTTTTCATGGTGCCATGATTCAGCTCTCTTCAGTTTGTACATTCGGGTGAGACTCTCTTTATTTAGCTCTACCACAAGGTCTATTTATATAAGATTGGATGAATCAGATACCATTAGTGATGGTCATCCATTTTTGGCCTTGAGGCTTCTTTTTATGGCAGCTCACGAAGGATTCCCTAACCCGCAGATGACTTAGTCCGCGAGGATGTTGTTTGTGGGGATGGAAATCACCACCTCATTTATACAAATGACTGAGGTTTTGTTTATATGTATCTGATTGTACCACCTCATAACAAGTATTATTTTACTGTGTAGTTTATTTTCATTTTTCTAGGTGTAAATCACTGAATCCCTGTCACAAACGACTTCATATTCGTTTGCAGGAATTGGATCCTCTATCTCCATCCAGTGAACTATTTTTGTTCTTGGGTGCTTTGTGAAGCCGCAAATCGTCATGGGGAGTGGCGGTTTTCGAAGGGGTGTGTGATTTGTGGATGCACCTCTATGAAAATATTCTTTAATATTTTTTTATGTTTCCATTCTACTATTTGATTAATTTATCAAAATATCTCAGTCTTTTTTGTGGAGATTTCAGGACCCAAAACCTACCCCCCATCCAAATGGGTTCTGATCAGGATGAAGAGGATGTTATTATGATGTAGAAAGTGGACCTATTTTGAACTATTTTTCTGTATGACAGTGGACCCATAAGAGGTGACCACGCCTATATATAGGGATCCCAAATCGTTTTTCATTTACTAACTCTCTCAACAAATTCAATGCTCCTACAAAATCCCTCAACTGCATAATGCTTCTGTGAATTGCCTCCTTTGTTGAAACCCTCATTCTCAAACTGAGTTTCATCATCCATGAACTAAAAACTTTCACTATTAATGGTATTTATTAACTGAGATCTAAAAATAAAATGTGAACTCTAACATTAAATCTTTCACATTACAGGTGGATGTTTCAAAGAAGGATGGGTTTGTGAGTTGTCATTTCTCTATCCAATGCTTTTTGGGCCAGTGCCTTTACAAATTGATGGTTTGTGCGCTGATTTCCTTTTCAAAATAATATTTTTTGGTTGAATTATTCTATATACATCATAGTATTTATTTATTTTCCTGCCCAAAAATCAATTTCTCACACATTGGATTATCCATTATAGGGAAATCAAATTTCTATAGGTTTTACATCAATGAATGTTATTTGAATTTAAATATTCATGGCTGTAAATATTGAGGATGACCATTGATCTTGGATATCTCTTCAACAGTGTGTTCTCAAAAACATTCTCCCACTATAACTAATATAATATCTATTTTTAACCAATTTTTACTCTACAAATTCAGAATCTAAGATAATGTTCCCCTTCCACTGACTAAAAAAAATATCCCCTCTTTATGGTTTGAAACATATAGAGAGAATTTTGTAGTTAACATATATGCTAAATAGAAAATAATATCTGGTTAAGGCTAAGGGGAAGATATTGTTCTGAATTTCTTGATGTGGACACAGAGAAATTTATATATCCATGATACATCTTTTGAATTCATCACCCAAGAAAATAGGTTATTTCAAACCTCTCTAGAGTTAATCCCAATGGAGGGTGGAGTACAAAATGGGATCTATATTCCAATGGGATCTTCTCAGATGAATGGGCTTTGGAGTTCTAGGTTCATTTGAACGTCTTTGAATTTCCTAAAAAATTGGAGGATAACATTTATACTAGGTATTGTGGATTTTCAATTTTTAATTTATTCCCTCACCGGGATACATTCTGAACTAAATAGTCACTAGTTCTCAAGCACCAATACCTTCAACATACCATATGGGAATGTAGGGTTTTGTTTGTGAGATATCTACCAGATAGGGGGAATCCCCATCATTAGAAATGTGTAGAATAATTTTTCTAGTGTCCAATAAATAGAAAAATTATATATTTATGTATTCATTGGAGAGAGATCATCTAGTGACAACAGAGACATTTTTTAGTCAACCCCTCTACACTCCCTCACTCATTGAATTCAAAGATTGGATATAGTTATTCATAGGGTTTGAAAAACCAATGGTGAAAATCCATTATAGCCTCACTCACCCAACTCATCAGTCATGATGCATCTATGGTTAAAAATATGCTACCCTCGAGGTTGGTTGATACACAACATGGGGTTATATTGTTCGACCAGGCGTATCACCTGAACTCAGACTGATGGGATTATTTTCCATGTACCTGAGCAGATAGGTTTTTCTATCCCATGACATCAATAATGGTGTCTACATTTGAACCCTTATGATAGATGTCACATTGTTAAAGGGAAAACCTATAAACATGGTCTTTACCACCCTCTCTCACATTTCTGAAAAATTGTGTCAAATACAGGAGAGAGATCGATGTATCACCTTAGTTGGAAATTCCAATTTTTGAATATCTGGATGGTGGAGAATTATCACTTCTATCAGTGTTGAGATGCTACAAAAGTCCATTATTCCAATTTCCATCCTTCCGTTATCAATATTGTTATCTTTCACCTTAAATATATCAGTATCGATGGTGTGGTCTAGCTATTGAGTGTTTTTCTCAACTTTATTATGTGAAATATCCTTCACAACATAGAGAAGTAGTGAATAATGGAATGAGTCCATTAGAATAAACTTAATATTTCATAATGATACAAGACATAATATAATCTGATAAAGTATATAAGATAAATATTTGTTAACCATACACCGCTTATAGGTTTTCAATTTAATTTTGATTCCTACAACAAGTTTCATTTTTACTTATACCCATATCATGGGGATGTCATCTATTGATTATTTTCCAATTATGGTTTATAATGATTCAATATTATTATGTTATTAAAGTACTTATACCTCTCATAGTTTCTTAATCTAAATTATATTCGGAGTATACTCATATCTAGGTGTCTTGTGACATTGATAGATAACATGAGAGGCTAGTTTGATGAGTGGAAAATGTATTGGTTTCATTTAATATTATATTGGTTGAACCATATATTTCACATATTGATGGAAGAAGTTGTTATTTTCACCATTATTGACATTTAGAAGGAGATTAATCTTGACGTACTCTTCCATTAGTGATTGAATCTGACACCACATTCATGACTAATACATTGGATAATCCAACTAATGGCGACCCAAATGGAATAGCACCAGACATTATCAAAATTGAAGCCAACCCTATTCACATAGCCTTTAAGATTAGACAACCTATGTAGACGGAGGAAATTCTAACTTTATTGTTTCAATTGCGGCTGATCCTATCTATCATAACCTTAATCCCATATTATATACCCATTGCAGTGTAAGAACAAATCTAACATTCCAATGCTTCAAAAAATACTAGGTTTTGAGAATATGGTCATGGAATAAAATCTTCACTATAATCCTAGAGGCCACATTGGAATCATTTACTTATAAGTTGGATATCATTCAGAAACATTTCATTGATTTAGGCATGGGGAACATTGAATATGGACAACTGCAAATCCTTATCAATTATTTTTTCATAACTTGAGAAGATCTAGCTGCTCGTAATCGAAACCATGCTCATTTAAATGCCTCTAATCATTAGACAAATTCCTTAAATGATATTAATGATGAGTTTCACCACGTGATGTTTGATTAAACAAGTTCTTATGCCCAAATGGTATCACAGACCAAAGAGCTACGACAATGTGAGGCTTGTATATTTTTGTTATAGGCATAGTTTCCATTAACGAGTGCCAATTTTGAATCCAACAAATAAAAAGAAATAGAAATTCGGTTCATCATTATAAAAATGCATCCAAAAATTGATGATAAAGACGATAAAGGGGAATATATAGAAAATAACCTTCGTATCCCATGTCAGATGGTTATAAATTTTTCTCCAAAAGCAAGTGGAGCATCATTGAAAACTTTTGGATTATTATGATTTCTTTTTTTTATAGTAGGAATAGGGGGATACTCCAGTGTGTGGATAATCCTCCATTTTAGTTATTTAATGTAATGACTACATGTTTTATTTCTGCTTCATGCCCTTTTTCTTTTATTTCAATGACAAACAATTATAGTTTCTATCATTTTAAAATATAATCCCCTGCATGATATCAGTATTAATGATGATTCGAGATAATCAAATTGAATTAATCATATAACGATCTATATTTTTCTTGAGATGAAGGACTCTCTGAGAATAGTTTTTACTATTTCAAGGGTTATATGAAAAACCCTTTGAGCTTTCTGTACTTTCTAATATAAACATAATTTATTCCTAATTCCATGGTTGCACGTGGTTAGCCAGCATAACCTAACTTTTTCATAGGGCACCCTTTTCCATTTTTTGACCTAAAAATATTTATGTATCATTAAATTTTGATTTATCAATTTTATTATTTGCCATGATATTTGTAGGTCTAGTGAGATGATATATGACTTTTAACCTGGGTTTTCATTGTGTTTTCACACCATGAAGAGTTTTGTGAATTTTTATAATGTGAATATTAGAGTCTTGAAAAGTGGACTAATGTCATTGACGTTTTAGGTCAAAAATCTTTGACCAATAATTGTGGTTTGAAGAAACCAAAAGGGATTATTGGAAAATAAATTTTCATAATATTTTTATGATATTAATATGGGATTTTTCTACACCGTAGTTTTATAATTTCTTAATATGAAACATTATATGGGGAAAGTACACCGAGAGTAATAGTAATAATGGTTTAAAGCATGATTTTTTAGTGTGTATGGATGCTAGAATTGCCTCTCCTAAGGATGAATTCTTTTTTTTGATGACAATACATTTTAGTTGGTGAATTTTGTAGAGAAAACAAGGGAATATTATGTATTTTAAATCAAAGGATTCCTCAGGATATTGAGCAACCAATTTTAATGGCCATGTAATTTAATTAGAATTAAATTTTTTGATATCATGAAGGGTGTATTTTCAAGGGAGTGATGTGTAAAAAGTATAAGTGTTTTTGTATCAGCTTTTATCAAGAATAGTAAAAAACTCCAACAAAACGTTTTTCTTTTGAAATGTAAGTTTCATGAATGGTGTAGTTTACCATCACACAAATGGGGAATAGGTGGTAATGTATTTCATCTTATATCTAAGAAATTCATGATTTTAAATTCATGATCAATTTTCTCTGACAAGGTGGAAATAAATTCTCTCTTTTCACGGTTGTCTAAATTGAAATGTTCTATCATCTTCATGTATACAGGGGGATATGGTTCTAAACAACAATCGGGGGAAATTATGAATCCATGGAATTGAGTTGGATGTAAATATAATATGGGAATTCGTAGGTAGGAAAATACTCTCATGGGAAAGAATTTAACTTTGGTCTACATAATTATTTTGTGGGATACTTATACAGACCAACTGGGGAATAATTTTCAGAGTCAAACAAAGGTGTCCCCCATAAACTAGACCTCCATTTCCAATGGAAAGGTGGATTATGGGGATTCCAACCATTCCAGAACATAGTATGGGTTGTGAAATAAAGGTGAATTAATATTAAAGGGGTATTCCATGTAAAAACATCCTATGAATAAGTAGAGACAGTCCCCCTATTCTATTATGATGAGGTTCCCTGCGTAGTTCTAAACCATGTATATGGAAGAGACATTTTTTGTTGTTGTGGATGGACCTAGGATTAAATATATGGGTGTCACTACATATCATACAATGTGAGGGAATTAATTTGTAAATATTTGTATAAAATATGTAAATTTTAAGGTTATTTGGGAAGGACATTAGACATTCAATTAAAAATCACCTAGTAAGGGCATGGATCATGTGATATAATGAAAATGGTATTTTGGGGATAGGAACATGAATAAATGTTTTGGAGTCTCTACATATCATTTAATGACATGAATCATGCTATAAATAGTTCATGGAATCATCCCCAACAAGTTAATCAAACTAGTTTTTAGACAAAAGAGGATTTCCCTTGGGATATGATCTCATGAATAGGGTAAGGATCATATTAAATTCTCCCATGTTGATCTATCTCATGATCAAGAGTGGAGAATTTTTTTAATATGACATCTCTAATGGGTGGAGGCTCATATCGGACACTCCTACACATATCAATTTCATGATTGGGAATATGGTGGGATGTATTCATTGTTGTGTCTGGAAATTCACCATGTAGTTCAAACCCATACATAGAAAAAGTGTAGAAATTTTATCTCATGTATGGTACTGAGATATGAGGTTCGGGTGTCACTATGTATCATGTACTGACTAGAATCAAGACACACGTAGTTCATAATATCATATCATTTTAGTGTCATGTGACAATAACATTGTCCGTGTATTTTAATATCATGTAGTGAAGAAAACATGGGGTCTTTTGATTTATAGTCATATGTCTAGAACCACTTTTCATTGAAACCCAAAATAACATGAGGCTAATCGGGCTAGTATGTTTTGACATACCCCGTACATGAGGGGGATGGAATGTGTAAACCAATGTTCTTGGGATTCTTGGAATAGGTGAATTGATATGGGTCATGGAATCCATTTCCGCATACATAGGTAGGAAAAGAATCTAATGGGGATGAATGTTTCTTTGGTTGACGTGCCGTTGTTGTGGGAAACTTATACATATCCAACTGAGGAATATTGTTCCTTGTTTCCATTAGACACTATCCATCCACTTACGATGGTTGAATAGTTTTATGAATATCCAAAATTTCTCAGTGAAAATATTTTTTTGAATGTATAGGATCTCTCCAAGAAGGTCAGAAAAAATTAGACCTCATTTGTCCCTAGAGGTGGAAACTCCCTACATAGATCTGACTCAAATGTGTGCGGGTATTTCTATTTCATTTTTTGATATCTGAATGAGGGAACTGAATTCAAAATCACATGTATAAATTTCCAATCAGGAGATGGGGATGTTTTTTTATTTTCTTTTAACCATGGCTAGGACTATGATATGATGCCTAGGTAAAACTATATATATGGAAGAAATAAGAATCTACCAACATATAGTTAGTGAAGAAGGGAATCCTTGTGCTGATTTGACTCATTTCTAGGGAGTAGTGCATTTTATTTTTCTTTTTTTGTCATGTTTAAACACTCTATTAGAGATTCGGGCATCACTAAATATTTTGAGTTAATAGTAATCAAGCGATGCATAGTTATAGAACATGGATTTATGGATGACTGATGTTGGGGGAAAGGTCCTCTCTAGTGAGGACATCATGATGGTGCTATGTAGTTTACCATTATCCATATTGGATTATTCTTGTTTCATAGTTTCCATTATGTGTATAAGAAGTCTAGTGTTATACTGTTAATCATCATACAACTAGGATATTGGTAGCATAGTAGAACATCATGACGTGAAAATGGTAGGAGAATGAAGTGTTCTAATGGGAGATTCTTGGAACAATAACTACGACTTGCTGTGAATGAGGTATTAAGAGGCCCCATGATGCACCACACACTAATGATGTAAAGATAAGCCAACAGGATAAAAGGATTTGAATACATACAAGTGGTCCCAAGGACAGAATTTATGGATTTCACTACATATCCAATGTGAACGGTAATCAAACCATACATAATTCTTGAAAGAAAACATCGTGCAATGATTAGGACCATATGCAAGGATGGGTATATATTATTCATTATAGGATGTTGGACCTATGATATGACATTCATGCATCGCTATGTATCCCATAGAATGTGAATCAAATAATACATAGTTCTTGAACATGGAATGGTAGATGAACAATACTGAATATGAATACCTCTCAGATGATTTCATGTTAGTTCCATGTAGTTTTACATCATTGAAATATTTCATATAGATAGGATGATTTTTTACTACTATATGAAGCATAATAACGATGTTAAAAGAGGAACTAAGGAAAAAGTATGGTTATATTATTATCCAATGAGGCAGGTAAATTTTTAGTTTTGCTCGATGTGTAGGGTCTTGGCCTCATTACAAATCCTAAATGGAAAAAATCAATCCACACATTTTTATTTATCGAATGTCCCCAAAGAGATTTGACCCTTACAAAGAGGAGGTATTTTTGTTCTTGTTCATGGTTGGGGCCTAGTACATTGGATATAGTTGTCATTGTATATCATTTTATGATAGGAATCAAGTCATACATAGTTATATAAAAAGTAAATTACTACGTGGATATGGATCACATACAGGGATATGGAAAAGTCATATTTCTCACGAATCGATCTAGCTCATTTTTGATCAATTCTTGATTGATATGATGATCTCCATATAGTTTAACATCATGTGGTAAAGACATTGATTCTATGTAGTTTATCACCATGTAGTCACGATGAAGGTGCAATGCAGTTTGTCATCGTATGTGTAGGATGAAGGTGTCTTGCATTTTAGGATCATGTATTCATGATGAAGGATCCATGAAATTTATCATTGTTCTATATGGATTAAGGTTTCATGTAGTTTTTCATTCATCAGTAAGGATGTTGGTTCCATGTAGTTTTTTATCATGCGGTAAGGATAAAGGTTCCATGTAATTTATCATCTTTTGGTAAGAAATATGATGAAATTTAGTTTATCAACATGTATTAAGGATTAAGGTTCAATGAAGTTTATTGTAATGTCATAAGGGTGATGGTATCATGAATTTTATCATTATGTGGTAAGAAAGAAGGTTCCATGATAATCATAATCATGTGGTATAGATGAAGGTTCCATGTTGTTTATTTTCATGTAGTAAGGACAAATGTTACGATAAGCTTATCGATGTGTTGTAAGGATGAAGGTGTCGTGTAGTTTTTCATCATGTAGTGAGGTTGAAGTTTACAAGAAGGCTACCATTTTGTTGTAAGGGAAAAGATGTTATACATTTTATCATCATGTGGTGAAAAAAAAGGTTCCATGTAGTTTATCATTGTGAGGTGAGGATGAAGGAGACATTAAATTTATCATCTTACGATAAGGAAAAAGGTTCCATGTTGTTTATCTCCCTCTAGTTAGAACGAGGTGGCCATGAATTTTACCATCAAGCGGTGAAGACGATGATTCCATGCAATTTATCATCATACAGGAAGGATGAAGGTTCAATATATTTTATCCTCATGTAGTAACAT
Organism: Viscum album; assembly: GCA_963277665.1. Taxonomy (NCBI): domain Eukaryota; kingdom Viridiplantae; phylum Streptophyta; class Magnoliopsida; order Santalales; family Viscaceae; genus Viscum; species Viscum album. The sequence goes on along the minus strand of OY728143.1, from coordinate 648,240,533 downwards.
CAAATGTTCCGTGCATTTTATCATCATTGGGTAAGGATGAAGGTTCCAGAAAGTTTATCATTATGTAATAAAGAGGAAGGTTCCATCTAGATTATTGTCATGTAGTAAGGACGAAGGTTCAACCCGCATTATCTTCACGTGGTAAAAATGAAGGTTCCATGCAGTTTATCAACGTTTGGTAATGATGAATGTGTCATTTAGTTTATCTTCATTCATTAAAGATAATGGTTCCATATAGTTTATCATTTAATAGTAAGGAAGAGGTTTCCATGCATTTTTCAATCATGTGGTTAGAGAAATGGTTCCATGTAGTTTATCTTCATGTGGTAAGGATGATGGTTACATGTAGTTTATCATTGCATGGTAAGGATGATAGTACCAGGTAGATTATCATTGTGTGGTAATGAAGAAGTGTTTTTGATGTTTATCATCTTGTGGTGAGGAAAAAGGACGTGTAATTACACAATTTTTTTCTAGATTCTTGAATTGGTGGGATCTATAATGAGATGCCCAACAATTGAAATTAGGGAATATTCTCCATTACAGTATACCATATGTATTGCATATGGTCCCCCCCATTTATGTTCCAACATTGGAGGTTTATTTCTGAGTATCATCACAGTCCTAAGAACCAACACCATATCTACATTTATGAAAGACCATAGGTAAACATTTTTGTAGAAGTCTTGTGAAATATGGTTTTGGTGAACCTTCAAATGGTGCTAGGTATGTAATCTCCTTTCATTGAGTTTATCCATTTCATCCAGCCTTTTATGGGATTTCACATATATGGATAATTGATAATAGATGGTAACTCAGAGAAATTCCAATTAGACTTTTATGGGAAGGACCACCTCTATCCAATACACTAACAAGTACAGGTTTTCCTAGGTGGAAGTGTGGGTCATGGTTTGGTAATCCAACAAAGAATGGATGATTTTTCCCGACCCTGACTTTTGATCCTTATCTACTATCATCTGAATTATAATGGAAAGGGTCTTATTAAATCCTAATATATATCTGTTTTCCAGTATATGGTTGTGCGATGAATGATTGGACTTCATATAATTCTCCTAGTTTATTTTCTCTAACTTTTCAATATAGAAATTGGTTTTGTTGTCCATCAGTATTGTACGAGGGAACCAAATAGGGAGATGATGTTGGATTTAATGAATCTGACAATGATTATTGCACTCACCGCATTGAGGGTTATGAATTTTTACCATTTGGAAAAGAATTTAGTTGTTGTGAGAATATTTTTGAATTTCTTAGACGTTATAAGAGGAACTTTTCTGACAAATCCCTTTACATATATAGAAAAGGGACCGAAGTACACTGATGTGTGAAGAAGCATTGGGGGTTGATAAATGAAATTGGCATGAACCTGGTAGGAATGGTAATTTTTGGTAAATGTAGCACATTCCTGCATTACAGTGGACAAGTTGTATCCATGCCTTTAAATTTTATGGGAGATCTTGGATCCTGATTGGGGGAACCATTGGCTACAATGTCCACTTCCTTCGGGAATGTAGTAGTTTCTTCTCCATCAATGCACCTGAGAAAGATAATATCAATGATCTTCTTATAGAGAAATTTTTTTGATGTGTCCTATTATATATAATAAATATAATTGTTTGTCTTCAAATTTTCTCCCCTCTGTCCCTATTTTGTGGGATCTCTCCCTTTTTATGGTATTTCATAATAAGATTCATCTATATGGTGTTAAGACCAAAAGGCTCCGATATGGGGATAATCTCATCAATTTTTTCGATGTTAGGATGAATGAATGGTGAGACCATCTGGCATTCCACAATGCTGTAGACTGTTTTACCCCAGTATGGATCAGTTAGAGCTTAGGATTCATTTTCCAATGCATTGACCTGATAATTTTGGATCAAGGTACATTTTTAATGTAATATATGAAGGTAAATATTCTATTAGTCCTTGGACATTTTCTAATAGGGGATTATCTCCTCATTTTTTGATTTTATAATCATCAGTGACCTTCTTGATGACTAGTTTTGAGTCACATTTTTTCATCAATTGTATTAATTATACTTTATGTTACAACTATATCCTTAAAATGAGAGCTGGATATTCCACCTCATTGATTTCAGAACCCTCAGACAATATGTAGGAGTAAGGAATGAATTCCTTTTCTGGATATATGAGCATGACTCTAATCCCCACATAGTTAATCCTGGTGTATTCCATCCTTTTTCCTATTAGGATTCAATATGCACCAAGAACATGAACCTCTTATATTTGAGTATCCTATTTAATAGAAAACTATTATTCATTATATAACTTAGTCTCTAGTGAATTGATTTCTTTCAAGGGGTGATATTTTAGAAAATCTTCTAATTCATGGTATTTGATTTCTTTCTAAAGAACAAACTGGATGTCAAACTATTGTAGTATAACCTCCCACCATGTCAAAAACAAAGTCGAAATCAAATGGTTGAGGTTGTATTTTAATGTGTTTCTACGAGAGGCCAAATTGACATCATGAAGATGGAAGTAGTGACTCAATTATTATACAATAATGATTTTCACCAAATGCATATTCTTGATATCTAAATAATGAGTATTACAATTGACCATTCTTTAAATTAGATAATAAATACTATTATCACTGTCTTCATCATTATTTTACACGTAGAAGGCTCTTAGTGATCACTAAATACATGTCACATAAGATACATCAGTTCTCCCATCAACAAGTGGTGTTAGCACTAATAGTCTTTAGAGATACAACTTGAGACTGTTGAATTCTATCTAACGATCATAAACCCATTGATACATAACTCCTTTTTTATCGACCAGGTTAAGGGAAAACATTTCCATGCATGGTTGACTATAAATTCTCTAATGTATGATAAGGGTCCTTGAATTCCCCTTATCTTATCGAGGTTTCTAGTTGGACATATGTCAAGGATAGCCTTTTTGATTTTTGGGACAACATCAATTCCAAAATGTAGTATGAAGAAGTCGATATAATTACTTGTGGTAACACTTAAGGAACATTTTAAGGATTTCATTTTAAGACTATGTTTTCTCCATTTTATTAAGATAGTTTCTAGGTATGATAGGTGGTTAAATAGTTGTGTATATTTAACCACCTAGTCATCTACATATCATTCGACAAGATTTCACATGAGGGGATTAAATAGATGATGCATGGAATGATGATACATGGAATTGAAAATCATCAACAAAAAAGGAATTACCTGGTAGAAAAATACTCCCTAGGGCCCTAAAGGTGGCGTATTCTTCATATTCTTAGGCCATTCATATTTGGTTGTATCCTAAATAACCATCCACGATGGAGTAATCCTGATATCAGATGATAGCATCAATCAACCACTCTGTGATTCGGAATGGGAAATCATATTTTAGGTAGTTTTAGTAGAGATCCATGAAATCAATGAAAAATTTGATTTGATAATTTGTCTTTTTGGTGTGAACTATGTTGGACAACCAGTTTGTGCATTGGACTTATTTAATGATGTCGAAACTTATATGAATCTCAGCTTCATCCAATATTTTCGCACCATGTGTCAGGTGCATCCTTTTATCTAAATTTTTATAAACCATAGGATCCTCTAGTAGGCATCAGTGGTGAGTGGCCACCTAAGGATTAGGGCCTTGAATTTCAATGTAGTTCTAGGTGAAAACACCTCAATGTTTCCTTTATAGGTATGTTTACATCTATTTAAACATTGAATACATGGATTCACCAATAAAGTTGGCTCATTGGTCTTCATTTGTACATGAATTTGTTCCCCTATGTTCATTAATAGAGGTAGATACTCCCTCCAAAAATTATGGAGGTGAGTTTCTAGGTACCTCATCCTCTTACATTTCCTCCACTTATTCTTTATCCTCGTCTTGTTCCAATGGGGGAAAAGCATCAAGATTAGTTATCTAGATTTGGGAAAATATTTGAGATCATTATTTGAAAAAGATGAATAGAATTGTTCTGACCTAGATGACAGTAGGTGAATCCCTTGAAACATTAGGGATGATGGAGTAAGGGAAGGATGTGTTTCTTCATATTAGTTAGGTGAAGTTATTTCCTCATCTCCCTCAGTTTATGAGGTTAGGATTTTTTGGATCTATAGGGATGAGAATAATCTACTTTCATTGGATCCTTTTCCACTATTTTAGGGGTCAATAGATTTTATAATACTATTATACACAGTGGTTAGGAATAAAATGATGAAGATCTCAAAAAATAAAACTAACTATGTGATTATATTATTGTTCTATTTGATTGTAAGGAAATATTCTTCACCGAGACTCCTGAAGGGGCTAGAAGAGATTATTTACCGGTCGTTCCATGTGTTGACCCATTCAAAAAAATCATCAAAAGTTTGTTTCCCATTTCCATGATACAATCCTACATTGATATAATGTGACACATAATATTCGAATGGTACCTTATCGGCATATAGCATCTATATTAATGTAGTACATTATTATTGATGGTATGATGAGGGAATTGATTCATGTTGATGGAACTAAGGCCTTCCTAGAAATATAATTACTATCATGGCTTGTCAAAAAACCAAAAGTTCTGATTCGCTCATGAGGTCTCCAAAATAATTCATGGGCTTGATTTTTGCAAACACCTTCTATTTACTTTTTTATGGCCTTGATATTTTATAGAGGAAGGTTCTAGGTTTCCTTTATCGCCACCTAGAAAAGAAGTGTTCCTACTGGAATGATAATCACTCTAGACCCATTATCAATGAAAACTTTCCAGACATTGAAACCATTCATCCGACCATACACATAATAATGGATGATGTGAGCATTTATAAAGGTGTATTAAACATGATTCTTGAATGAGATAACTATGTAGAATTATGTATAATCAATATCTGTATGATAGACCTTGGAAACAGCTAATTCAGAATCAGAATCTTGGGGGCATAGAAAAGATTCTTTGAGTGATTCCCTGAGGTCTTTCGATAAACTAGAGGTGTTGATGAATGATTTTTTTGACAGTACTGAGGCCAATTATTTCAAGATATCATTTTTTTGGTCTAAAGGTCAATTCTTAGATTTATGTGGATTCTGTTGAATATACTCTCCAGGGGCTTGAGTATTAGATTTACAATGATCATATATTATTAAAATATCTATATTTATTCCCATTCTTATTAGGATGGGATGGGACGGTTTGCCTTCATACTAATGGTGATCAGATACCTTTCCTTCTACTAATGTATATTCTAGAATAATCGGACCAGAGTGACTTATGGCTAGTTCATGGGTATTTTTAGGTTCCTATGAGGTCTGCTGAAGGGCACTTCTATGATTTTATTCAACATTAATGATTTGATCTTTAGTGAGATCAGAAATTTTACTTCTTCCATGGATAAAACGTCCTTGGTACCAATATTTCCAATGAAGACTTCATTCAGCTCCCCGATTGGGAGTTGGGTACTCAGGCTCATTGAAATACTCATAGTTGGTGAAAGGATCCATTATGTTAATGTCATTAATGGAGTCAAAGATCAAATCATTTTCTAATGATGGCTCTACCTGCTGACTGCTTCTTGTAGTTAAATTTGAAGGGGTGGTTCCCATTCTTTTAGATCTGATGGAATAAAAAATAAGAGCGTCAAATCTAAAATTGGACTTGATGTAGATTCAAATACTTAACGATATGAATTTGGAGGTTTTTGGGGCCGATGAAATCATGTGTGTTGTAGAAGGAGAAGTTAAGGGCATAGTTTGTTATTTCAACCCTACTTATAGAATAACATGAGTTCATGTGATTTCCTTTTGAGCCATCCAAATATCGAACATCTATTCTCTTATAGTAATAAGAAATTTCCACTCACCTCCTTCATCAATGTTAGGGGTGAAAACATAAACCACTTGTACTGGTGGAGGTCCTTGTTTTACTTATATAGAATTTATCATTTTATATAGGAGGTATGTGAAGACTAAACATTCCTTGGTGGTGTTTTCAAGTATCTGATGAATGAGAAATTAATTTTGTCATTCATCAAGATAAACTACATCATCCATTTTTAGATATGGGTTCTAGAGTAAATCATTTTCCATAGCGGCTATGAAATAGCCTCTGACTTGATCATCCTAGAACGAGTAAACTTTATTCCTTCATCATTTTTATTGATTTTATCAGTTCCCATGAGGTATGTCTTTTGAATTTGGGGTTTCTATTGATATATAGGTGGTGTTTAAGGATATTGTGCAGGCTTAGGAGATGGATATGGTGTAGTGGTAGCTTAATCATGACTAATTAAACCTCTTCCTTTTCTAATAATTTTCTTAGGATCAGTGGAGTTATTAGGGATTTTAGATTTTTTTGATGTATGTAGTTTTCCAGTCTTTAGAAAATATAGAATAAATCCAAAAATCCATAGATATATTTCACCAAGAAGAGTGGTGTTTCTATATTACCAAAGAAGTTATCCATATTCATAGAAATAATATCTTCTTATGAGATAAAACAATCATGCAATAGGTCAATCCCTTCCATATGGTGATTAAATCATAAACTCTCTCATTTTCTCATTGTTTGAAGCATGAGAGGTCACTGAGTGTTATCTACTAAAGTGTTAAGAAAAATTGGAAGAGGAAAATTCAGAGAATTTATTCCTACACTGTGATAGACCATGACAAAAATCTAGTGTACCACATAAAGGATGGCCCATGAAGGGTTCATATGTAGTAGCTAAGTTTCTCTAAATCTTGTTTCTTTCAAGTTCCCATCAAGGGATCATAATGAGATTTATTTTGGGTTATATGTTGCTCTACATCACCTGATCCATTGGACACTGGAAACACATGGCTCCCAAAATTTAGATGTGGTGGGGTATCGCTTACCCATTCAAGATGAGGATTCTATTATAGATACACTGGTGGACGCCATTCCTCCATAGATTCCAATACGATTTCAATGTTTCAATGGTGTCTATAAACCTTTTATGAGTATTCTATTCATCATATAAAATGGCATTTGGGGAAATATATTGGATTTTATGTGTCGGTTTCCCAATATTTGTGGTGGATTTCAGGCTAGTGGGATACATTGAGGATTTACCTAAACTGGTTATTGTTGTTTCCTAAAGGGAGGGAAGTCATTCTGATTTACCAGGATTAGGTCTAGAAAGACCAGTGGTCCAAGTTTCATGTTGGGTGGATTTCTTGGCCTTGCTTCATTTAAAAAAATAGTTGTAGAGGTATGCCTACTGGAAGTGTACATTGAGTCTCTACTCAGGGAAAGTATTCAACAAAATGGATACCCTGAAGTAGCTCATTATTAAATCACATTAAGGCTTTTGTTTATTCATACTGTCAAGCAAACAATTATTTTATCATAAATAGTTTGTTCTCATTAAGAAGAGGTTGTGGTTCATTCATGACCTTACTTTTATTACTCTATCTATTAGGTATTCTCTAATGATGTGGTGGAGGATTGATTGGGGGACCACACAAATATATTTGGATCATCTAGTTTCAGGTAACCACACCTTCATTATTAGTGTGGACTAAATTCTGGATGGAACCCTCCTTCAATATTTCTTATTCATTTGAAACATTTTTAATCATTTCAGTAGGATTGAATTCTATAACATTCACATATTCATAATGTATTATGGAAATTTTACTAACTATAGAAGGATAAAAGGGTATTATTTTCCCTTTTTGGGACCTCTCCCTTATATTCCAATGTCCTCTTAGAAATTCATAATGAAAGGTGAATCAGAGGGATCTATTATGTATCATGATCGTATGCCTTCCTTATAGAGGAGATGATTTATGAGATGAAATGTTATGGGAGAACCCTTTATTTTCTATCTTCCAAAATGGGAAAATTACGATTTCCATTGAGTGGGGGTGGTTGAGGTAAAATATCCCCCCGACCTGCAGGAATGAGATTCTTTTGTTCACCTTATACAATTCCTTAGAATGGATTTTCCAATCATGTGGGGGAACGTAGAGTAAAAAATGCCCCCAGACCTACGGATTGGGAATGATATTATATTGTGGTGGTTTCTACTATTATTGTTGGTTTCATTCTCTCATGCATTCCCTTTAACCTGTTATCTGGGTATGGTGTCATTTATGCATGTGATATATTTATTTCTAAGGAAATTAATAGCTCTTGATAATTGGATACTCATAATATAGAAGCACGTTGATTGTTTTCAGTTTCCTGGTGTAGGAGTCCTTCAATGGGTTTCTATCATCAGTAATGACTCTTTTTAAACACACTCAAGGATAGTTCATGTTTATAATATAACCTTTCATGAGATAATATTTCATTTAACTTCCACCTAGGGATAATTGAATTACATGATTTCATTTCCAATGGGTTATTTTGAATTGGAAATGGGGTAAAATGCAATAATACATGATCTCCCCATCCTGGAATATGAACACCGGGTGAGTATTCATCAATAATAAGACACAACATATATAGTGAATTGATAATGTTTAGTTAGAGATCATTCTTCAACATCTTTGATTCTGGTCACTATAAAGATAGAAGGTATTTCACTGTATATTTGATGACAATGATTTCCAATTTTTTTGACATAGTATGCGTACACATTATATGGAATTTTTTTCATGTGGTGGAGAGTTGTCTGTATATTTAGATGAATATTATGTATACATTATTCTAACAGCTTCCTTTTGTATTCCAAACATAGTAGTGGATGTTGGAAAAAACATAAAAGGTATGTCATCATTGTCAAATTTTCTTCTCATGAGCATCATTATATCATTATTCTTCTACTAGAGACTCTTCTACTTATTCTTCCCAACAAGAATATTTCTTGATGATCTATTAATAGGTAGAGGCACTAGTTGGGGTCTTGTTTATATGTGAAAAAACATGGGGGTGGATTAGAGGATGATAATTTCCCCGATCCATATCTTGGTTTTGAAAAGATGTCACTTTTCATTGATAGGGTCTCTAACAGGTATGGCCCCATCATTTTAGGAACCTCTATGTATGAGGGATTTCTTATATTTTTCTTCGAAATGAGAGTTCCTTCATGTGTACATGAACTCTAACTCTGGGGAGGACCATCATAGTTGGATCCATAATGGAAATTACTACCATCATTTCTTGATATCTAACTGATGAAATAACTTTGGTTGCATATACCCTAGGGAGGACCTTCAGATTATAAAATAGAAAGAGAATGAGCATCTTCCTGAAGTGATATATCACTATAGGGAGGGTATTTCAGTGAATTAAACAATGGATAAGAATACCATCATAGCTTTATTTTCTACTTTAGGGATAATTCTTTAATTTTATACCCTGGGGATGACCTTCAGAGTTTTCGATAATAATGTTGCTGGGAGGACCTTCACAACTTCTACTTCCACATCAATACCTTTTTAAAGGATAAGTAGGATCATGGGACACCAGGGATAGGTTCTTGATGGCCTCTTTAACACCTACTTCAAAAAATGAAGGTTCATTGATTTTCTCTTAATTTTATAGCTTCCTTTGGCATGATTCATTTTTTGGAACTCTCTTTGGGGAGACTGGGGAAGCATTCTATGAGTGATGACCTTCATGTTGAAGTGCATGTTCAAGTGGATCCCACTGTGCTTTCATGATACGCTGATGATAAACCTATGTTTTTGAAAGCATATATGTATACCCTAGAGCAGCTAGTGAATTGGACTGGTGTCCCCCATTTGGAAGAGTTATTTGTCCCCAATCATGATGTACATTTACCATGGACTATATTCTATGACATTTTTTGGATGGGAAAAGGGATGAGTTATGCTCTGGTGTGGCCACACTGTTTTTGATATGAGAAACCCCACATGGGTAGATAGACTTGTCCGTCCGAATTATTTATATTTCTGTGTATGTAATTACATTTTGAAAAGTATATAGGATATGTCTAGGAATTAATGTCTGATCCTCCATCACTTTCATGATGTGTTAAGATACATCCTTAGATTGAAAATAAATATATATTCCCATTGAAATGTCATTATAGGACTACGTTCCTACTCTTAAACTCTATTTCCTAGAAGTGGGAACTAATTTCTCTCTTGTGTGGGGGTAGAGGAATAAGTCTCCCCAAAATTTTTATCTAGGATTTTCCAGTTTTTTTCTATAATTCCGACCATATTTGGATGGTAGGATTCAAACCTGCGGAAGGTTTTTTCTTATTCTCATTGGATTTCAACATATTTTATTGATGGGATTGATACGAATCCATATAAATTTGACCCTTCTTGTATTTTTCTTCCACCATATCTGAATGACGGGTTTCATATTTTCATGCATGATTTTTCTTCTTCTCATTGGTTACCTCAGTATTTGACTGAAGGGATTGATATGATTCCGAAATAAATTTACGCTGGTTTTATTTGGCTTCCAACATATATGACTAAAGGGTTTCAAATTTAAGAGCAAGAATTTATATATTCTCTTTGGTTTCCACTGTATTTGACTAATGGACTTGTTATGAAACTACATGAATTTGAATATTCTTTTATTTGGTTGATATCGTATTTGATAGGTGGGAATAATATTTGTGAGTAGGAAATTTCATCTACTTATTGTTTGAAAACATATTTTACTGATGTTCAAGATATGATTCTTCACGAATTTAACTCCTCTTTTATTTTTTTACACTATATTTGACTGGTGGGATTCATATTTATGAGGAAGAATTTACTGGTGCTCATTGGTTACCACCATATTTGATTAATAGGGTTCATTCACATTAGAAGTGATATACATATTCTAATAGTTGGTTTCTAATGTAATTAATAGGTGGAATTCATAATTGTGAGAATGAATATTTATATTCTCATTGGTTTCCACATTATTTTACTAATAGGAATCATTAAAATTTGTAGGGATATGCATCTTCCTGTAGTTTGTTTTTCATATTTGGATGATGAGATTAATGTGAGTTGGAAAGGATATTCACATTCATGTAGTTTGACACCATATATGTGCATTGGGATTAGGGAGAGTAGCAATAATTTTTTCTTCTTGTAAATTTCCACACTATTTGGATGGAATTAATTATGAGATAGAGTAGGGATATTTTTTTCATAGAGTTCCATTATAATTTCATTACGGACATCTTTATTATGAATAACTGTGACTCCCTATTCCTGATTACCTTGTTATCTTTGTTTTCATACCACCATGGGGACGAGGTTCCATTTGACAACAGTGGGGGACCAAGGGACTGTATCATCTTCCTAGTGAGGATACTATGTCGCATAGTGTTGGCAGTGATAATTTGGGGCAGGGGCCCTTGAACGGGACATATGTCCTACAAAGATGAAGCAATTGGTAATGGATTCATCAACCTTCCTAAATTAAAGGAGTAACTCTTTCCAGGTTTCAGATATAGGATACAAATGGTTGTTGAAGACTAGTGGATCCTCTTGGTTTTAGACCATAAACCATTGTAAGGTGGATGGATAGCATGTATTCACTGCCTAGATGGCATGTCGTGTTGCTTCCAAGGTAGAGAGAGTACCCTTTTAGTGATACTCTTGAACTAGTGCATTCAATACCCAACGTTGAAGATGCTGGGTGGGTGATGGAGTCCCCTAATTTGTGGAGGACCCATCTGGTGTAGTGGACTAAATTTCTATCTATGAAAACTGCTAAGATTCCATTGGATTGAAGGAATATCTGAAGAGGTCCTGCCATATGTGTGAAAAGTACATATAGTAAATCCTCTCCAATGTATCATATTATGATTGTATGTGTGATTGATGTCATCACATAACCCTCTTTCATTTTGGATGTGATCATGGCCTGAAGTAGGGTAATAACACCACCTAGGAAAATGATTCACATCAAATTCACCATTTATCTTCCCTTGAGGAGAGGTTTACACCCATGTTTGGAATAGATGATCCCAACGGGTTGAATGGTGTGAAATCACTGATGTTGGGTACAAGGACTTAAAACATTCTCTGATAGGTTTTGTTCGTCGATCTAGAAATGCATAATGGATCCCATATCCATGACTCGTGGACCTACTATTAAATGGCAGGTCCTCATTGGGTGACAAGGCTGAAGACACATGATAACACACATTGTTCAAGAGGATGGAAATTCGGGCCCATCACACCCTTTTGGGGGAACTGTTTACTATTTGGGGAATCTCTTATAGATTTAATATATGTTCACAAATACTTGGTTCATTACCAAATTATTATATTATAGATTTCCATGATTAAATGATCCATTATATTTACACTTGAGTTAGGAATAATCAAAAAGTATATATGGTTCCCCATCCATTAATGGATCTTTATTTATCCGATGTTCTCCATCAATGTTACCCTTTTGTAGATAGATCATGTATCCTTTGGTTATTTACTATGATAGTGATGGTTTTAAGTACTGTGATGAGGATCTATATCATTTATCATCATCCAAGGGGTAGGAGTAGTTTTGATGTTGTGATCAATCCCATGAAATGGTATTCATACATATCTTTGTATGAGGAATCAGAAACCACATATTTTGGTGCTACTTAACTAGAAACATCACCTTTTATCTTCTTGTGACGATGACACTACCATGTAGTTTATTACCATGAGGCAAGGAAATTTAGGTGGAATATTCCTGGTATAATATGGTGTGTAAATTATTTTAAGGAAACTTTAGGGACCCAGAAGAGATATGATCTGCTGAGATGACATGACCCTATTGGGGATATGTCCTATATCATATTTGGGTGGATTTGAGTGTTGGGTTTGGCCTTGAGAGAAGATTAAAATGTATCCTGGTTAGTTGGGAATCGAATCCCATATAGTTCAATAGGACTAGGACTTACTCTTTGGAAGAGTACTATCTAGTTGGGACTTATATATTTATAGAATTCCCAATTATATGTGGGAATGATTTGGGATGGCACATGGATGATTCCTGTTTGGATTTATGTTGGTTGGGACTTACGCAAGGAAGATTCCCATTTGGATTAATTTTTTTTTTGAATTACTCAAGGAAGTTTTCCATTAATATTTATGTTTTATAGGGATTATGCAAGGAAGCTTACCCTTTTATTCAATTTGATTGGGGATTATACCATACGTGTGTCCCATTTGGTGCTACTTCATTGGGAATATGTCCCTATAAAAGATGAAATATGGTTTCAGGACATATATTGTATATGAGGACCATTATTGGTTTAGGAAAATTTGGATTTCATGATCTTCACTAACCTATAGGCTCATGTGATTCATGTTTTGTGTTCGATAAAAGAGAAAGTAGTAGATCTGATGATCCCATGATCTCCCCCTATCCACTGATGGATGGTTCTAGAAACTAATGGGGTGATGAGGGGATTTTAGAATGGTTGTTTCCTCTTTTTTCATATATAGGAGAGTCGTATTCTTAAATCTATACATATATGGACCTGGAGGAGGTGAAGATGAGGAAATGTTCTGCAAACTACAATAATGGATAGGGGCTTAGCTTAGGAGGTGTTCCCAAAAATTGGTCATGGAAAAGAAAGGAATGTTCAACACTGTGCCAAATCAAAAGGAAAGGAAAGTAGTTCCAATCAATATCTATAACAGTGAAGTTTACATTATTACACCAAGGTTGGTACCCTCATTTCTATGGGAATTTAAACTTGAGGCCATCTAAGGGGTCCTCCCTATTGCTCAGGACACCCACGCAACCCCTCTTACCAAGGGTATATAATCTCAAAAGGGAATACTTATGTGCCCAATGATCATATCATACATACTAGGTGGCATTGTAATGGTCCTTATCATGATTCCATTATACTGGTATACAGAGGGGGAAACATGAGGACATATGATACAACAGAACTGAATGGTGAGATCTAGGGAGTAGAACACCCTCAGATACCTCATTCCATGTAGAGTATTTTTACAGGGGATGGGTTTCCCTCCTCATATCATGTTTCTCTTCATGTAAGTGGACCGTCCGTGTATCATTGTGCTATGTGGACCTCGGTTTGGTCCATGTAGCATGCTACTTCATGAGGTTGGGTTCTACATGCGTAGCATTTTGTTACTCCAACTAGGTTTTTATCTGCATAGCCTTTTGCTATGTGGGATTCCTACTCACAAAGGGGGCATCAGATTGTGCCCCAGGTGATTGTGTCCTTAAAGAAAAATTGTGTCCAAACACAACCATATGATGTATTATTTCATCTTTAATGTTACGTGGTGATTTTTACATATTTGCAATTGCCAAAGAACTCTATTTTTCTTTGTGCCTTGCATTGACTATCATCACATCATATGCCTGGGGGTGGCTCTCTTTATTTAGGTCCCCCTATGGGTATATTTATAGAATAGTGGAGGGAATAGATATTGGCATGGATGGTCATCCAAGGTGGTATTTGAGCCTTCTTTTGCTGGAGCCCACAAAAGATGCCCCAGACCATGAACAACTTAGTCAAAGAGGACGTCCTTTTCAAGGGGGAAAGTAACTACCACAATATCTCAAATGACTTAGGTTTTACTTCCATGGATCCAATGATACATCCTCGTCCTATGGATTATTTTAATTTATAGGGGATATTCATTTGTGGATGAGTAAATCACTGCCTCCCTCGCTCAAAAAATGTCAGTTTCATTTGTGGAACCAACACAACCATATCTATCCCAGATCCATTCCCATTCATGGTTTATTCATAAAGACATTGATCATCTGGTGTAGTAGAGGTCTATGGATGTATTAGTTCTCCGCAATCTCATCCCATTGAACATTGTTTTCCAATATTTCATAGGGATTCCTTTCTACCCTTTTCCAAATTTATACAAATATCTCAATCTTGTTTGCAGATATTTTATGACTGAATAGTTATTATCCAATTATAATATGATATTTTAAAAAATAACATGAATTATTTGTTTTGGTTTATTTTATTCTTGTCATTTATAAACATTCACATGGAATTTAAAAATATTCCCTTTTAATTGAGTATTTCATTTTATAGTCCCACACACCCCATTTCACATGTCAATAGTCGAATCCCCAGTAAATAAACATCGACCAACCCACAATTACAAACTACCTACTCACCATGATCACCTTAATTTCCTCCACTATCCCACCACTCTAGATCATATCTTCTCAGTTCTTCACATTTTCCAACATTGGAACTCTCCATTATTCTAAAATATATTCCACCATTTGTTTCTCTATCCATCCAATCCCCATTAAACCTAGGAATCTAACTATATTTTATGAAATTCTAAAATTCTAGAAAAGAATACATTCTAAGGTGATTTCTTCATGGATTATATATTACCCCAATGATAATAAATATGGAATCAATCCTTTTTATTACATAACATTCCATTACATTTTACAAAAAGAGGATCTTTAAAGTATAGTGTCTTGGAAATCGGGAACAATATACCTGAAAACATTAAAAATTATTCTAGTCCACTTGTAAGGATTCTTCATAAGACCATCCTAAGTAAAATTACTTCATCTCATATCCAGGAGACATACATCAAAGGAAAGGGTGAGTATATGGTTGAGAAAGGAAAACAAGTTAAACATTTTACATGTGATCTTGAGTGATATCAATAAAAAATGGAGATAAAGAGGCATATCATAATTATAATAACTTGAAACATAACTTTAAAATGTGTCTAAAAAATTTAATATAGACATTCATTAACATATAACCAAGTTTCTTCACCAAGGGGTCATAAAAAATTTTAGGGTTATTCACCAAGGTATCATGAAACTTTTCATCTCTAAAGATTAAATTCGTTACCCAATGCATTAGAGAACTATTTGGGAACATCCTAATTATGTTTTCATTTAAATGTGGTCCACATAGATAGTAATAAATCATTTCATAAACAACCCATAGAAAATAAATTAAATGGGTTTCATTTCAAAAACGGGTTGTTTTAAAAATAATTAAAAACAAGGTCGTTATGTCATTTATAACCAATAGAAAATGAATTAGGGTTTTATATATGTAAAATCCATAACAAAATATACGATTTTTTTCTGGATGAAAACTACTAAAAGTAAATATGTTTGGGTATTAACATAAAAAAAATAAGATAATTTCTTTAGAAAAATAAAGAGGGGCTTTGAGATGAAATTTTTGTAGCATAACGTCTATTTAACCAGATATTAGAAAACATTTAAAAAAATAGGGGACAAGGATAAACCACTAAGAAACAACTCATAATTAAGTGTAGGTAATGGATAAAATATAAATAATATTAATGTATGGATATTTTAATGACATGCCACATGAAAAGGAAACATGAGAGAAAAGGGAAGATGTGATTTATTTTATGAAAAAATCGTTAGCCTAATGACATCACTTAAAATTTAGAAAAATTATTTAATTATAGTGTAAAGGGTATCTCATCATTTTTAAATAAAATGGAAAGCAATAAGGACATATAAGAACATTCCCCAACATAAGAATATGGAAACTAGAATACATATCATAAAGGAACTCATGACTTAAAAGAGGATGGTGAAAGGATACCTTACCTTGAAGAGTATCTTCAAAATCATGAAGGTTGGGACCTTGGTGGGATTCAGGGAACCTTGGTAGGACTCCTTTTGAGGTAAAAAGACCATATAATCATTGATTATTAATTTTTAATGAAAGGAATGAAGGAATACATTGGTATTAATAGAAAAATTGAGAGAATATTTTATTAATTTCCAAGGGACCCCACATCGGTGGTATTTTCAAAACCATGGGCTTGCCCATGGTATTGGCCACTTGGGATACCTCATAACATATATTACTATTCATAAGTCAACTAGAATTATTACATCATTAATCATGTCATTAATCATACTGAAACTCAAAACTATAATTTTACTATTCACTGAAAAAACAAGACATTTTATAAAAAAACTAATAAATTCACCCAAACCTAATATCAATTCTCTAAATTAAAAAAAGTAACTCCATTTTATGAAAATATTTTTATAATTATGGAATATTTAAATTTTTTGAAAAATAACTATTTACCCAGAAAATACTAATTCTTAATTAATAATTTCTGAAATAGTTATTTACTTATACTATTATGCCACTTCACCATTCAAGATGCCTAAATTATTTTTTTACTTTCTTAAGCAAGGTTACTATTCTCTTGATAAAATTACTATTCGTAATGGTAATATTAATATTAATACTTTACTATTAACTAATAATTATGTTGATATTATTAGAAACTAAATTTCTTACTGATCACAACTATAGAGGAACTTTTTTTGAAAATCATTTCACATTATTAATTAATTAAAGTATTCAAAAAAAAATTAAAATACCATTTTTCAGAAATTCATCAATAATATAGAACTTCTATAAATTCATCCTATATATATCTGGACATTTAAAATTCAAAAAATATACCCTAATAAGAAATAACAATTTTATTTATACAAAATGATTATACAAGGTAACAAAGTCCTTGTTACATATCCCCTTATAAAACCAATGTAGGACCTAAGTGTAAGGTGTGCTATCGTGATATAGTCTTGGGGCGGCTCGAACAACATTTCCCAATTGTTGATTTGTATCTACTCAAACTTCCCCCTTAGGCGATTCCGTTCCAGCATCACATGTTGAAGCTCAACTTGGGCATTGTCCAAAGATAATCCTAGTGATGCAACCTCCTTTCCATGCTCTGATAGATGGGTTTTGTATAGCCTGAGTCTACTAAATGATGCCATCGACTCTTCCTTCCATATTATGTAACTATGGTCACTTGTATTTATAAAAAATAATCATAACAGTAAGACTATTGTTTCCAACAGTCACATTGACCAACGGTCATATGATAGGAAATCCCCTATGTTATCATTTTAATTATACATACTTCATTAATTAAGGGATGCAGTTTTGATGAGTACAAAACAAAATAACACACAAAATTAGGAAAAAATTATTATTCAAAAGTTCGTGTCGTTACTATAAATAGTGTACTATCTCACACAAAAATAAAATCTTCATTCAGTTTCTCAACCTCACCATCTCCAACCCCACCAATAAATTTTAATGATCCTTTCTAAAAAAGAGTTATAATGTGTAAAAGAGTAATAAAAGATAAAACATAAAATAACCAAATTAAAATGGAGAAAAATATAAATATAAAAATAATGTAATATTAAAATATAGATAGTTATAGAGTCTTAAAATTATCACTATTACGAATGAAACTATAAAAATAAATTATAATTTTTTATAAATTTGGAATTTTGAAGATGAAAAATATATAATCTAAGAGGAATTAATGGGAATGGTGAATGGAGTAAATTTATACCCATCATGATCTTCATTTCACACTTAAACACAATTTGATACATATATGTTTCAATTGATAAAACATAGAATATCAACAGGTCTACAGTATTTCGGTGATTAGGAACATTACATAACAAATTAAAACATGAAATACACAACTTTATTAAAAACTTCTGTTACATGAACACACACATTCATTCGAACTTGGCATTGCATCGGATATCCTGTGGACATCTATAAGAAAAAACTGAGCTATAATTCCTAGTAAAGTAGTTAAAATGTACTAACATTAAGAATAAAAACATGTTTGGAAATAGGCATGTCAATGGCGCATAAGAGAAACATGAAAAAAAGGCATGGAATATCATGATTATCATAACATGGAAATGTAGAAAGAATATTTAACATTATTTTACCTTGATCCAAGGCTCATTGAACATGGAACATGATTAAACCCTAATTTCATTTGAATTATCATCATTAAACTCTCACTACACTTGACTTATCATGATACTATCCTTTACCCAATGCATTGGATCTCTATTAGGGAACACCATTCAAAATCATTTCATTTCAAGCATAAATGTGCCACATGGATCATATAACATGGAAAAATTTTACATCATCATTCTATCCATGATAAAGGAATGTTGAATTCATATATGAATCTCAATAATTAATAATAAAATGTGCATAATGGTGAATACCCTCGATAGAGAAATGGGCATGGTATTCCCTACCCGATGGCTTTGGCTTGGAAATTCGCGGTGCAATTTCAGCAGCATAATAGTGTGACATAAAAATTAAAAAAAAAATTATGATAGAGAAATGGGTGTCTCATCATATTTACATGAAATGGACAATAATGGGGTCATATATATTCATTTACTTATATATTTAACATAATTTATACTTATAATACAGAAGAATTTCTTTGATGTAAATGAGAAGAGGGAAATTCTTTACAGAATTTCAGCATGGTAACAGGTGAACATGGGAGGAATTAATGAGAGACAAAGTGTTCTCTCATTATTAAAACATAATGAGGTCAGTATGGTGGAGGTTAAAAATCATACCCCAAAATTTTTAATTGAAATAAAGAAGGTCATAACAACATAAAGAAAGCTTGAAAAATTTGAGAAAGGAAGAAATCCCTTACATAGAAGTGTCATCTAAAAGGATTGGCAGAGGCTTGAGAGAGGCTTCTTGGGAGGTCGAGGCACCTTGGGAGGATTTGAGAGAGAGGATGTCAGAGGTTGGTCTTGTTCCAAAGTCTTTGAGTGAAGATGAGGTGGGAGCTTGTGTGAGATTATATAGGAGAAGAGAGAAAATTATTTACTATTTAGGTTTGGACACCATCCATTAAACTAATAAAAACCCAAAACTAACCCATGGTTTTTGACAAAGAGAGTATAAAATATTATTTCATAAGGTCAATGGATGAAAATTTTAATTTATTAGGCTTTCTTATGTAGAGGGGAGTCACACTCATACAGAAATTAATTTAAAAAGTTAAAATGTTTTATAAGTCATGGAGGGTCCACTAAAGCTTGGTAAAATAAATAAAAAAAACCTAATTCCACATTATTTTTTTTGTTAAAACATTTATTGTCCGAAAATTTCATTTAAAATATTTTATTACATCACTATTGGGATAATATGATGTCATAAAATAGATTATATACTTAAACAATATTTAAATTTTATCCAAAAATTCGACTATCTCAGGAAATAGTGAAAAATTTACCATTGGATAATTTCGATGCACTAATTACAAAAACAATATTCATTTTTTCTAAATAATTTTCTAAATATGTGATTATTTTCTTTTAAATTAAAACCCATCATTTATCAAAAATTCATGGGTTTTGATAAAAAGGGCATTCAAATATTAGTAAAAAACACAACATTATTCAGAAAAATTATAAGATCATTTATATTTAAAAAAATTAATTTAGTAACAATATTTTATTAAGATATTATTTAATTCAAAAATACATTAATTTATCAAACTATATTTCTTAATTGAATACTAACTAAAAATACTATTAGTGATTTAAAAAAAATTTACAAAGAAACAATAATAAAATGATTTTATATTATTTATTATATACAAAAATAATTAACATAATCATAGTGATAAGGCCTTGCTACATAACCCCATATAACACCCATATAAGACCGAAGGGTATTGTGTACGACGGTGACAGACCATTGGTGTGCCTTAGATAACATCGCTCGATTGGTAATCTTTATCAACTTTTACTTCTCCCGTAGGTGGTTCCATTAAAACTTAACGCGTTGAAGCTCAACATGACATTGGTCAAGAGATAATTCCAATGACACCACCTCCTTTTCCAAGCATTGAAAAATGGGCTTCGTAAGGAGCAATTCTTCTAGAGAAGGCCTTCATATACTTTATCTGAGTAAATTGGATTTGTTAAGCCCTATATTTATACCAATCAATTGATCACTGTACATCGACTATATTAGAAATTGTAACAACTATTATCAGTATTTTGAAATCCATAATTATAAAACAAAATTAGTGAATATGTTATATAACCATTAAATTATTTCAATAGAAAAATTCATTAATCAATGTTTGGGTTGTTACAATCTTCCCCAGTCAAGAAATTTCTTCCCTGAAATTTCTTTTTTCTACACTAAAACAGATGCGGGTAACTCTTCTTCATTACTTCCTCTAATTCCCACATTTCCACTTAAATCTTTTGGTTTCTCAACAACACCTTGAAAAAGGGAATTTTTTAATTTCAATGAACTTTTTCCCTACGATCTATGATCTTCACCATCTTTTCTTCATAGGAGAGGTCATTATCTGATGGTACCACCTCTGGATTGAGTACATGTGATGGGATAGGTATGTATTTCCTCATGATTGAAATATGGAATATGTCATGTACTTGAGATAGGTTTGGTGAGAGTTCTAGTCGATAATCCATGTCTCTAATGCGATCAAGGATCTCAAAAGGGCCAATGTACCGTAGACTAGGATTTAACTTCTTCCCAAATCTCATAACTCTCTTCCACGGTGATATGAGGATGAATACCATCCCTCCGACATCAAACTCTGGATCTTGTCATTGATTATTAGCATAGTTGTTTTGTCGACTCTTGGCAGCTTTAAGGTGATGCTGGATGGTTTTAACCTTCTCCACCATTTCTTAGACCATTTACAGACCTAGAAGTTTATGCTCCCCAAATTCATCCCAACATTCCAGTGTTCTAACACTATTCCTATAAAGGGATATATAAGGATCCATTTGGATTCTTTAGTGAAAACTATCTTTGTAAGAGAACTCAATTATAGGAATATGTTGATCCCATTCTACTTTGAAGTCCATTGAGCATGCTCTCAACATGTCATCTAGTGATTAGATATTCTGCTTAGATTTACCTTCCATTTTAAGATTATAATTCATACTTATGTTCTGCCTAGTATCCTGAGTATATGGAAGGATATTCCAAAACATAAATGTGAATCTTGGATCTTGATTTGAAAAAATCAATAGTGGTACTCCATGTAGCCTTACTTCTTCTCTTCTATATATATGTTACAATTAATCCAATTAGGAATCCTCTCAAATTAAAATGAAGTGTGCAATCTTTGTAATATGATCCAAAACAACACAGAAAGAATTGTTTCCTTTGTATGTATTCGGAATTCCGATGACAATTTCCATGGAAATGTTTTCTCATTTCTATTCTGGTATGGGTAAGGGTTACATCATCCCTTTACACTTCTTCCTCTCATCCTTCACTTGAAGACATACCAGGAACTTGGATGTATACTCAGTTATCCCTGTATTCATCTTTTCCCACCAATAATTATCTTGGAGATCTCGATACATCTTTTTGTTTCCTTGGTGAATAGTGAAATTCAAACTATGTTAATCGTCAAAAAGTTCTTTCTTCAACTTCAGAAATGATGGAACACATAGTCTTGTCCCGAATAGCACAATTCCTTATTCATTAACAATGAACTCCGAGGATTTACCTTTTCTTATAGTTTCCACTTTCTTCTGAATTCTCATATAATCCTTTTGAGCATCTTTTAACCTTTCCAAAAAAGACTATTTATAAATCATTTGTGAAAGGATTGATGATGTTCCCTTATTTATGATTCCCATGTCCATTTCCATCAAACAAATAAAGATTTGCTCCTTTTCAAATCTCATCAATGATAGAATTTCTTGGTCCTTTCTACTTAGAGAATATTCTACCTTGTTCGCTTTCCCAGGGTGGTAATGGATTGACCAGTCAAATTCGTTAATCAGATCAAACCATCTTCGTTGGTGCATGTTCAACTCTTTTTATGCAAATATATACTTGATGCTTTTGTGGAACATATATATTTCATAGTTCTCCCCAAAGAGGTGATGTCACCAAATCCTCAAAGAGAATATTACTACAGCCAACTCTTGATCAGGTGTTGGATAGTTTTTCTCAAGAACATTAAATTTCATTGAACCATAGGAAATGAATTTTTCATTTTTCATCAACTCACAAACAAGGACCTTCTTTGAAGAATCACTAAATACCCCAAAACATTTTCCACTTGTGGGTAATGTGAGCACAAGAGAAGTGATTGGGCTCCTTTTGAATTCCTTGATACTCTCTTTGCATTGATCGCTCCAATAAAACTTGACTCCCTTATTAGTTATCTTGGTAAAAGGGATTGATAATCATGAGAAATATCTGACAAATCATTGATAATATTCAGCTGACCCCAGGAATCTGTGGATATCTAATACAAATGTTGGCCTCGTCCATCCCACAATTGTAGTTTTCTTGGAGGGATCCACATATATCCCATTTCTTGTGATGATATAACCTAAGAATGAGACCTCCTTAAACCAGATAACACACTTGTTGTACTTTTGATAGAGATTCACCTTTCTCAAGGTCTATCGTACAATGATTAGATAATCCTCACACTCCTCCTTGGTTTTGGTGTATATTAGAATATTAAATATAATGACTACCATAAATATGATGAGGTAATATCTAGAGATTATATTCATCAATACCAAGATGACTACGGGATAATTAGACAGTTTGAAAGGCGGTACTATGATTTTATCATGCCCATACCTTGTACGAAAATATGTCTGAGGGATATCCTCCTTATTCCCCCTTAATTGGTAATATCATGACCATAAATACCCCTTGATGAAGTATTGTGCTCCACAGATCTGATCAAACAAGTCATCAATTCATGGAAGAAGATACATGTTATTTATATTGATTTTCTTGAGCTCACGATAATCAATGAAAAGGAACATTGACCCATCCTTCTTCTTGATGAACAGTACTGGTGCACCCCATGGTAAAGCACTTGGGCATATAAACTCTTTATCCATATTCTCCTGTAGTTGTTTATTCAGCTACTTATGCTCAGAAACATATATTATATATGGACTCTTGGATATTAGAAACACCCTAGTTATAATATCAGTTGATAATTCAACATATCTTCTTAGAGGAAGACCAGGAAATTCCCCGGGACAAACTTCAGCAAATTCCCTCACAATAGGCATGTCTTTAGGGATGGTTGATTCCTTGGACTCAATCATCTGATCTAGATACACATTCTCATAGGGTAGTAATATCCACAATTGATATGATGTTTCTATGGAAGATTCATCATCCTCCTTGACCTAGTACTGTATCAGGGATTAATTCAACATATGGAAAGTGATTTCCCTCTCATGACAATTTACATTGTATCTTTATAAGGAAATCCAATCCATGCCAATAATTGTATCAAATTCCACTAAAGGGAGTATGATGTGGTTCTCTAGGAAGTTCAGTCCAAAAATTATGATAGGGGAAGAGTTACATTCATGGGATGAAATGATTCCCCCATTTTTCATACTCACCGACATCTTAACTTCCATGATATTTGGTGGTGTTGGGATTGTTCTACTAAACATTCGTTATATAAAAAAATCCATAGAACTATTGAAGATAACACTACCTTTCACTTTTTTATTATGGTTCTACTCGGTACAATATAGACATAAGGATGAGAACTCTTAAATTGTTTAACACATAAAGGGAAATCAAAATACAAAAAGGGATAACTTATAAATTACATTTATTTCCTAAACATACCTATGTTATCCATGATCTACATCTCAAAATATATTATTAGGGGAATT
The DNA here is from genome assembly GCA_963277665.1 of Viscum album. NCBI lineage: Eukaryota > Viridiplantae > Streptophyta > Magnoliopsida > Santalales > Viscaceae > Viscum > Viscum album. The sequence goes on along the minus strand of OY728143.1, from coordinate 648,216,061 downwards.
TTTTAATTCTATTAAAAAAATTTCATACTAAGGTTGTAAATTTACCAAATCATATCCTTCGGGAGTGTCGTAACCAAGAATGCAGCAATGCCCTTTGTCGTGAACCAGTTTCTATTCGATTCTTGCTAAAAGCAGAGTTCTCGGGTTTTAACCCTAGATACATTCATGCCAGAGTTTCCTCTACCTGCTAATATCCATAAAGGAATGTATTTTTTTTATAAACCATGTACTCAATACTCACAAAAATTTAGGGATGTTTTTATCATACTTTGTCTTATCCATAAGGCTTTTACTAGTGTTTTCTAATCCTAATCCCAAAAATAACTAAACTTATCCTCTGATACCAACTATAAAAACCCTAATCTTTATTCCACACATAAAAGTAATCTATTACATAAAACCATGAATTGATGAAAAATATAATATTGAGATTTCTAGAGTCTTTGGGGCTTAGGAACATTATGTAACAACTTAAAACAAGAAATACACATATTTTTTGAAAAATTATTTTACATGACCACACACATTCATTCGTACATAAATCTGAGGACATGGCTAAGAAAAAGGTGAGATATAAAGCCATGTAAGGGAGTAAAAAATCCATAACATGAAGAATATGGTACATTTTAGGGAATAGTCATATCAATGGATCATAAGTGAAACTTGAGCGTAATGGAATGAAATTGCATGATTATCATAACATGGAAATGTGGCAACAACATTTAACATGATTTTAGAATGATCCAAGGATAATTATACATGGATCATGAGTAAACCCTCATTTCACATGATTTATCATGAGTAAAAACACATTGCACTCAACGTATCATGATACTAGTCTTTAACCAATGCATTAGAGCGCTATCAGGGTGCACCCTTCATAATCATTTCATTTAATGCCTAAATGTTCCACAAGGATCATATAACAAAGAATTAGTAAACATAATCATATAATCCATGATAAAGGTATGTTTAATTCATACATTAATCTCTATAATAAATATGTAAATTTTCATAATGGTGAATACCCTTGATATAGAAATCGGCATGGTATTCACTACAAACTAACTTTGGCTTGGAAATTCACGGTGTAATTTTGGCAGCATAACGGTGTGACATAAGAATTCATAAAAATGTTTTATGAGAGGTAAATGGTTGTATAATAATATGTATATAAAATAGAAAGTATGGTGGTAATATAGATACATTTCCCATCATATGTAATGAGATTTAGATGCATAATACAGAAGAATTTCTTGGATGTAAATGAGGAGATGGAAATTCGTTAAGATAGTTTGGCATGGTAACGGTCTACATGGGAGTAATTAGTCAATGAGAAAGGTGTATATCATCATTAAATCATAAGTAGGTTATATGGGAAAGGATAGAAATAATACCCCAATATTTTTAATTGAAATTAAAAGGGCATAAAAACATAAATAATGTTGGACAAAAATGAGAAAGGAAGAAATCCTTTACATGGAAGTGTGATCACAATGGCTTGGGAAAGGATTTAGAGAGGCTTCATGGGTGCTTTAGGACACTTTTTAGGATTATAGATAAGATAGGGAAGACGTTTTTCTATCATAAAAAACTTTTTTTGAAGAGGAAGTGGGAGCTTGGGTGGGTTTTTGTAGGATCAGTTAGGGAATTATTTATTATATAGGTTGTGGAAAGAACCCATTAAACTAATCAAAAAACAAACAAAAACATGGTTTTTCCCATGTTTTTTTAAAAAAGGGAGTGGAAAACATTATTTTTTAAGGAAAATGGCCGAAAGTCTAAAAATATTAGGCTTTCTTATGTGGAGTTGAGTCACACTCTCAAGAAAATTAATTTAAAAGGATAAAATGTTTTATAAGTCTTCGAGGGTCCACTAATGATTTGTAAAATAAATAAAAACAAACCTAAAATCACATTATTTTAATGGGAATGAATATATTTTCTGAACATATCATTTATTGTATTTTATTACATCACTATTTGGTCAATATGATGTCAAAAAACACAATATATATGTAAATGATACTAAATTTTTACCCAAAAATTCGACTCTCTTAGAAAATTATGAAAAATTCACCATTGTAAAACTTCGATGTCCTTATTAAAAAAATAATATTCATTTTATCTAAACAATTAGCTAAATAGTTGATTTTTTACTTTTAAAATAAAAACCTTCATTTATTGTAAATTCATGGGTTTTGATAAAAACAGTTTTCAAACACTAATAAAAATCTCAATTGTATTCATAAAAATTATAAGATCATTAATATTTAACAAGAAGAAATTCAGTAACCATATTTTATTATAATTTTAGTTAATTAAAAAATCCATTAATTCATGAAAATAGATTTTTTAATTTAATATTAACTAAAAATACTATTAGTTATTTAAAAACTATTTACAAAGTAACAATAATAAAATGAATGTATATTATTTATTATATAGTAAATAATGCACATTATCATAGTTCTAAGGTCTTGTAACATAACTCCTTATAACACCCACATACGACTAAAGGGTAAGGTGTGCGATGGTGACAAACTATTAGGGTGGCTCAGATAACATCTCTTAGGTGGTAATCTCTATCAACTTCCACTTCTCTTGTAGGTGATTCTGTTCGAGAATAACGTGTTGAAGCTCAGATTGGTATTGGTCAAGAGCTAAGAACAATGATGCCACCTCTTTAGCTCTGATAAATGGGCTTCGTAAGGATCAATTCTATTGTATGAGTCCATCACTTCCTTTGCAGGAGTAAATTGGATTTGTTAAAGCCTTATATTTATACTAATTAATTGACCACTGTTCAATGGCTATATTAGCAATTCTAACAATTATTAATGGTATTTTGAAATCCAAAATCGTAAAACCAAATAAGTACATATGTTATTTAACCATTAAATTAGATCATGAGAAATTTTCATTAATGAATGTTTGGGTTATTACAATCTTCCCCCCTTAAGAAATTTTGCACCCAGAATTTCCTTTTTCCACACTAAAATAGATGCATGTAACTCTGCTTCATCACTTCCACTGATTCCCATGTTTCCTCTTCAAACTTTTGGTTTTTCCACAACACCTGGATGAGGTAATTGTGTTATTTCGGAAAATTGTTTTCCCTACGATATTATATCTTCACCAAATTTTCTTTATATGGGAGGTCATTCTCTAATGGTACCACATTGGGATTGAGTACATGGAATGGGTCATGTACGTACTTCCTCAAGAGTGATACATGGAATATGTCAAGTACTTGAGATAGGTTCAGTGGGAGTGCTTGTCCATAGGCCATGGCTCCAATATGATTAATGATCTCAAAAGTGTCGATGTACATTGGACTATGTTTTCCATTCTTCCCAAATCTCATAACTCTATTCCACAGGGATATGAAGAGGAATACCATGTCTTTGACATCAAATTACATTCCTTGTCGATGATTATCAGTATAGCACTTGTGTCGACATTGATCAGATTTAATATGATGTTGGATGGTCTTAACCTTTTCCACAATTTCATAGACCATTTATGGACCTAAGATTTTTCTCTCCCCAACTTCATCCCAACATGTTGGTGTTATGCACCTCTTCCCATAAAAGGGCTTTATAAGGATCCATTTGGATGCTTGAGTGGAAACTGTTGTTGTAAGAGAACTCAACTCGTAGATGATGTTGATCCCATCCTCTTTTCAATTCCATTGATAATGCACTCAACATATCCTCCATTTTTTGGATAGGATGATTAGATTTTCCATCACTTTGTGGATGTTAATCCATACAAATTTTTATCTCAATATCTATATCAATTTGAAGTCTCTTCTAAAACGAAGAGGATAATCTTGGAACTCGATAGAATAAAATCAATAGTGGTACTCCATAAATCTTTACCACTTCTCTTGTATATATCTATGCCAGTTGGTCCAATGATAAATCCTCTCAAATTTCAATGAAGTGTGCAGTATTTATAAGATGATCTAAAACATCCCAGAGAGAATTGTATCCTTTGTATGTCTTCTAATGTCCGATGACAATGTACATGGTGATGTTCTCCCATTTCCATAATGGTATGGTTAATGGGTGCATCATCCCCTTAGAAATATACTTCTCAACCTTCACATACTGACATAAAAGGAACATTAACGTATACTCAACGATCTCCTTCTTCATGTTATCCCACAAATAATTATCTTTGAGATCTTGATTCATATTTTTGGTTTATAGTTTAGTGGAGAAATTCGAACTACATGTGTCATCCAAAAGTTCTTTCTTCAACTCTTTACTTGATGGAATAGATAGCCTAGTCCCAAATCCCACAATTCCTTCTTCATTAAAATTGAACTATGAGTATTTCCCTTTTCTGATAGTTTCCACTTTCTTTCGAATTACTACATAATCCATTTGAGAATCCTTTATCTTTTCCAAAATATATGGTTGAGCAATAATTTGTGAAATGATTGATGATTTTCCTTTCATTATGATTTCCATTTCCATCTTTGTCAAATCTATGAATATTGGTTCATTTTGAATTCTCATCAATCATATAATTGATGGGTCTTTTCTACTTAGAGCATCTTCCACCTTTTTCGCTATCCAGGGTGGTAATGAATTGAGGAGTCATAGTATTTTATCAGATCTAACTATATTCAATGGAGCATGCTCAACTTTTTATATGTGAATATATACATGAGGCTTTTGTGGTTTGTATATATTTTACAATTTTTCCCAGAGCGGTAATGTCTCAAATTTATCAAAGAAAAGATTAATATATTCAAATCATGATCATGTTTTGGATAGTTTTTATCATTAACATTCAATTCCCTTGAATCATGCGCAATGAAATTATCATTTTTCATCAACACACAACCCAATACCTTCTTCAAAGCATCACTAGATACCATAAAGGGTTCTCCACTTGTGGGTAATGTGAGCATGAGTGTGGTGATAAGCCTCATTTTCAACTCTTAGAAGATCTTGTCGCAATAATCACTCCATGAAAACATAACTCCCTTTCGAGTTATATTGGTAATAGGGTTTGATAATCATGAGAAATTTCTCACAAATCAGTGATAATATCTAGCTAACCCAGGAAGCTATGAATATCCATTACCGATGTTGGCCTCGATCATCCCTCAATTTTAGATGTCATAGATTTATACAAAGATATATCATTTCCTGTGATGATATGACCCAATAATGAGACCTCCATCAACCAGAGCTCACACATTTTGTACTTTTCATAGAGCTTATCCTTTTGGAATGTCTCTAGTACAGTGCATAGATTCTTCTCATGCTCCTACTTAGTTTTGATGTATATTATAATATCATCAATAAATACCACCAAATTTTTTTGAGGTAATCTCTAAATACTCTATTCATAAATAATATTAATATTTCTGGAGGAATAATGATTTTGAAAGTAATTTCTATGAATTAATAGTGCTTGTACCTTTTACGAAACTTAGTCTAGGGAATATCCTCTTTCACCCTTATTTGGTAATATCCCGAACAAAAATCCAACTTGGAGAAGTATTGTTCTGCATGTATCTTATCAAACATCTCATTAATTTTTGGCAGAGGATAATTGTTATTTATCGTGATTTTGTTCAGATCGTGATAATCAATGAAAAGGCGCATTGACCCATCCTACTTCTTGACAAAGAGTACTGGTGCACCCTTACTGAAGCACATGAAAATTTAAACCCTTTATCTAGATTCTCATGTAGTGGTTTCATAAGCTCTTGAATCTCCACAATATCCATTCAATATGGAGTTTTGGATATTGTAAATTCTCTAGGTATAATATCAATTGAGAACTCATCATCAATTTTTTGAGGAAGACCAGGAAATACCTCGAGAAACACTTCAGTGAATTCCCTCACAATAGTCATGTCTTCAAGGATGATTTCTTCCATGGACTCAATCATCATAGCCATATATGCATGATCATAGGGTATTAATATCCATTCTTGAGATGATGGTGCTAAATAAGATTCATCCACCTCCTTGCACTTGTATAGAATCGGGGATCAATTCGCTATATGGAGAGTGATTTCCCTCTCATGAAAATTTATGTTTTCTCAAAATAATGAAATCCAATACATTCCAATAATTGCATAAAATTCTACCAAAGGGAGTATGAAGAGGTTTGATGGGAAGTTTAATCCACAAATTATGATTGGGGAGGAGTTATATTCATAGGATTCAATGATTTCTCTATTTTCCATACTCACTGACATCTTTACTTCAATGATTTTTTGTGGTGTTGGAATTGTTCTACTAAACATTAAGGATATAAAAAAATGTATAGAACCCTTGAAGATAACATTACCTTTTAATTTTTTATTCTAGTTCAACTCTTTCAAATATATACTTATGGATGTGTACTCATAAATCGTTGAACACATAAAGGGGAATTTTATTACAAAAGGTATAACTTATAAATTACATTTATTTCCTTAACATATCTATGTTATCCATGATCTACTACCCAACATATATTGTTAAGGGAAAATTTATAATTCCATTAACAATGGTTCATACTTTTCTTGTGAATTTACAAAATCATATCCCCCATGTGTGTCATAACCAGGAGTGAAACAATGCCCATTTTCATGCACCAGTTCCTGTTCGCGTCTAGATCAAAGTGGTGTTTTCGGGTTTGACACCTAGATACATATATGCCAGAGCTGTGTCAACTAGCTCTTATCTAGAAATGGATTTTTATATAAACCACTTACTCAATACTCAAAAAAATTTAGGTATGTTTTTATTATACTTATTCTTATCGATAAGGATTTCACTAGGGTTTTTTAATCCTAATATTGAAAATACCTAAACATATCCTCTGAAACCAACTATAAGAACCCTGCTCGTTATTCCACACTTAAAATTAATTGATTACACAAAACCTTAACATGATAAAACGTAGAATATTGAGAGGTCTGTTGTCTTTGGGTCTTTGGAATAGAAATAGCAACTTGAAACATTAAATACATATCTTTATAGAAAACATATTTTACATAACCACACATATTTTTTCGAACTTATCATTACTTGGGATAACCTGAGGACATTTATAAGAAACGGGTGACCTATAAAGCCAATTAAGGGTGTAAAAAATGCATAACATTAATAATATAGTACATGTTATGAAATAGGGTTATCAATGGATCATAAGAGAAACATGAACATTAAGTCATGGAATATCATGATTATCATAACATGGAAATGTGGTAACAACATTAAACATGATTTTAACATGATCCAAGTCTCATTGCATAATGATCATGAGTAAATACTCATTGAACATGAATTAGAATGATTAAACCCTAATTTCACATTACGTATCATGATACAAGTATTTAACCAATGCATTGGAGCACTATCAGGGCGCACCCTTCACAATCATTTCATTTAATGGATAAATGTACAACATGGATCATATAACATGGAATAATTAAACAAAACCATTAAATAAATGATAATGCAATTTGGAATTCATTCTTGAAACTCTATAATACATATGTAAATGTTCATATAAGTGAATAACCATGATATGTAAATGGGCATGGTTTTCACTACATAATGACTTTCGCTTTGAAATTTGTTGTGTAATTTCAGCAGCATAACGACGTGACATAAGAATTCATAAAAATGGATGATGAGAGATAAAGAGGTTTCCCATCATATTTACATGAAATGGAATGTAAAAGGGTAATATAGACACATTTCCAAACATATTTAATGGAATTTACATTCATAATAATGAAGAATTTCTTAGATGTAAATGAGGAGAGAGAAATTCCTTACGGAATTTCGACAATGTAACGGGTGTACGTGGGAGACATAAATTAAGGAGAAAGGGATATATAGTCATTCAAATACAAGTTTTTAATTATGGGGGAGGTGTGAAATTATAACCCAAACATTTTTAATTGAAATTTTAAAGGCATTACAACATAAACAATGTTGGAAAAAAATTATAAAGGAAGAAATCTATTACATGGAAGTGTGATCCAAATGGCTTGGGAGAGGATTGAGAGAGGATTATTGGGAGATTGGGGAACATTGAGAGGATTCTAGAGAGATTAGGTCAGAGGATGAATGAGCTCCAAATGCTTTTAGTGAAGAGGATGTGGGATCTTGGTTGGGTTTACATTGGAAATGAGATGGGATTCTTTATAATTTTGGTTTTGGAAACCACTCATTAAACTAATAAAAATCACAAACAGACCAATAGTTTTTTCCATGGTTTCATCCAAAGTGGAGTGGAAAAAATTATTTTATAAGGCCAATGTTTGGAATTCTAATAATATTAGGATTACTTATGTGGAGATGAGACACACTCCCAAGGAAATTAACTCAAAAAGATAAAATGTTGTATAAGTCTTGGAGGTTCCACTAAAGCTTTCTAAAATAAATGAAACAAAACTAAAACCACATAATGTTAATGGAAAAAAATATACTGGAAAAAAGAATAATTTATATTATTTTATTATAACACTATCAGGTAAATATGATTTCATAAAACACATTATATATTTACACGATATTTAATTTTTACCTAAAGATTCGATTGTCTCAGAAAATTATGAAAAATTCACCATTGGTTAATTTCGACCTCCTGATTCCAAAAGAAATATTCGTTTTATCTAAATAATTTTCTAAATATGTGATTTTTTTACTTTTAAATTAAAAACCATCATTTAAAAAAATTCATGGTTTTTGATAAAAATGGCTTTTTAACAATAAAAAAAATTACAATTGTATTCAAAAAAATAATAAGATCATTTATATTTAATAAAATGTAATTTAGTAATAATATTTCATTAAAATATTATATAATTGAAAAATTCATTAATACATCAAAATATTTTTCTTAATTGAATATTAACTAAAAATGAAATTTGTGCTTTAAAAACTATTTACAATGTAACAATAATAAAATGAATGTACATTATTTATTATATACAAAAAAATATACATAATCGTATTGATAAGGTATTACTAGATAATCCCTTATAACACCCACATAAGACCAGATGGGAAGGTGTGTGATGGTGCTATATTCTTTTGGTGGCTCAGATAACATCTCTCAGGTTGTAATCTCTATCAAGTTCCACTTCTCTCATAGGTGGTTGAGTTTGAGATTAACGTGTTGATGCTCGGCATGGGATTAGTCAAGATCGATGCCCGAAGACTCTGCCTATTTCATGAGCTTCAGAAAATGGGCTTCCTACATAGCAATTCTACTAGATTAGGTCATCACTTCCGTTTTCTGAGTAAATTGGATTTGTTGAATCCCTATATATATACTAATCAATTGACCACTCTTCAATAGCTATATGAGAAATGCTAAAAATTAATTACGGTATTTTGAAATCCAAAATAGAAAACCCAATGAAGTTCATATGTTATATATACATAAAATTTGATCAAGAGGAATTTTCAGTAATGAAATTTTAGGTTATTACAAATTTAGAGGTATTCATAAGAAGTATAAAACCAATATGAAATTTAAAATATCACCATGCTTTTAATAATCCACAATTTGATATCTAGGTATAGTAAAATAAATATTAAGAAAAGTAGCTTGATTGTTAGGATTGTAACCTTATCATTAATATAATAGAAGAATTTTTAAATAATTTTTATTGTTATCATTTTAATTAAATATAAGTAATATATTTCCATTAATATTACAAAACACAAACGAATATATGGGGTATTTTTTAATTTTTAAACATATTTTAAACATTATTAACCTTTATATTTAATATTAAAATTATATAAAATATAAAATTATTTTTATAAAATTAATTTCATTTTTTGAATAAACATTTTATAATATTAAATTTCTGATTATTTAAATATTTTTTAAATAATTTAATTTTTAATTGAATAGTAGAATTACAGTTTTTTTAAAAAATTTATTTTTTTAATTAAATCATTCACGATATCATAATTGCCTAATCGATTGTAGAATGGGTTTGTTAACCCAAATATATATATATATTTGTATAAATAATATATTTAAAATGAATAAAATAAAATTCCAAGCGTAAAAAAAATTACTTATCTCCAAAACATAAATTTTATTATAAAAAAACATTAATATTTCTTTGGTATAAACATATTTATTCTTTTTTAATCATGCAACAAAGTCATAAAAAATAATTTAACTCAAATATTTTTCATCATGTCCAAAATATCACTAAATTTTGTTTTAATTTTGAAAAAATAATATATGAAATATTTGATTTAATAATACACCTTCCTTATTGTATAAATATCCCATATCCCTTCTCATAAAAATTATTTAATAGTCAGTTATTTTAGACCATTCTGTTCTAAATACACTTATCTAATGTATCCTCATAATAGAAGGGAGGTTCTAGTTATATGACTCCCAAATTGATTATGTATTTATTCCTATAATAGAGGAGTAAATTTTAATGAAAGAGGCAATTTTCTATTATATATTTTTTTATTTTTATAGACTTTTTTTCAACTCTCCCAATCTCATTTTTTCCACCATAAAAAATATTAATTTTAGGTATATCACATGTTAATGTTAAAATGAAATGATAAAAAATATTTATATATATATGTACATATACTCACTCTCCCAATCTTTTTCACACATCTTATTAATGGTCGGAGTCATCCACCTACGAGAACTAGTGAAATTATTTACCAATCACCTCATATATAAATTGTTAGTGTGGACAATATATTACATTTTTTCATATATTATAATGTTTTCAAATATTCAGGATAAAATTTGACATAAATATAAATTAAAATGAAATAAATGATGGAACTAAAATGAAAAAAAAAATTCAATTGAAATATTGCATCAGAAAACATTTTTTTCCAACTGAATGACCAATAAATAAATTATAATGGATAATTGTAGAAAAAATAATTAAAATAATGAATGTAATTTGATTCATGAAAATGATTTAATAAATAAATGGTTGTTATAGATGAGGTGTAAACCTATAAAAACATATTCTGATATAAGTTTTCAGTAATGTCAAATATAACACTTCCCTTTTAGTATTTATCATATTATTCTATCTATTTTTAAAAGTATTATTCTAATTCTCTCTTAAAGGTATTTTATTTTTATTCATATTTATTATTCTCTTGATATTCATTTTATCAATTAATTTGAATGAACTATATGAAACACTAATGATATTTTATCAAGTGTTTTTATCAAAAAAATATTCTGGTTCATCAAATAATTAATCTACAAATTCCCAAAAATATTATTTTTAATTTGAAAATATAAAAAATAATAATAATTCCTTCTTTTTTCATTTGAGAAACCTCTATGTTTAATTAATTGAAATATTATTTAAAATAAAATATTAAATTTGTTTGATTATTTTATTTAATGTTTATGATTTATATGTGTTTCCTTTCCATATATTTTGGAAAATTATGAGAATTATATGACGTTTTAGGAATTCCTATAATTATATATATCTAATGATTTGGAAAAAATGATATATTTCCTGATATTATAAATCTAGTGTGTAAATAAGATGTTATAATTTTTTATAAACTATGAAATATACATTGTATAAATGTTTGATTAGTGAAAATGTATCGAGTATTGTTTACATTATAACCATGATCATTTTTAAAAAAAATAAAATGCTTTATTATTACACATTTTACATGTTTTATGTATCAAAAATGATGTTTTATCATGTTTATATTGATTATACTATTCATATGATATTAATATGATCCTTATGCTCACACGTGTACAATATTACTTCACGTATCTTGATATATCACTATAATCCCTCCACTAAATAGGATATTATCTTACACAATCATTGAATAATTTACCTAAGTGATTACATATAGTCCGGGAATTATGAAATATTTTATTGGTCAATGCTTATTGGTTTAAATAAAATTTTTATTTTCATAAGAAATCATGTTTTCTAAAATGAATTCTCCAAAGACAATAAACCTATTGATTCTGGAATGTATGGTCTGTATTGTGATTTATATTAAAAATATTATTGTAATAATGTATGAATGATATTGTTTTATATATTTTGTATGATGGAAATATTTACATAATTTTAAATATAGTTTAATAATATATATCCTTGTTTAGACATATGGATTCAATAGGTTAAGACTATATAATTTATTTGTGGAGGTGAATAAGTTATTAAACCAATATCTATTGACTTATATTGTGTTCTATACTTTTCTATTTTAGAAAATGGTGAGAAAAAAGAGAAACTAATCAATAATCCCACGTGACTAGTAATGAAATTAGTTTCTGAGTCTAATTCCCATTCCAATGGGAGGTGGAGTTATGAAATACAGGGTGGAACTGATTCTGTTTTCCCATGTTTTTAATAATAATCTAAGGCCTATTGAATTACCTATTTCCCCTGATAAAAATAAATTATCCATTGAATGATTCAGGAAGCAATGATGACAAACATTAAAGGAATTTTCTAATCCACATGTTATCATTTAAATGAGATTTTGTATTTTAATACAATTATTATCCTAGATTTTTTATTTCACCAACATCATCGCATCAATTGGGAGCATCACTTCTCGATTTATAAAATACTTTATATGGTGCCATTTTGATACTTTAATGAAAGATATTGTTTTTAGAAATCTCTAATAAAGGTAAATACTAATGCCAAATGCATTTAAAGATGAGGGATAATAACCTCAAAAAATATCCTTTGTCTTATTTATTCACTTAGACTATTCATCAGTTTGATAGTGGTCGGATGTTCTCAAATGGGGCTCAGTATCAAGAGCCTTTTGAGAATCTTCCAGAATTCTGATGTAAAGTGTGGATATCAATAAAAAACTGATATAAGTGTTCCATGAATTATTAAAACTTCATTAATATAGATCTTAATGGGGTTATCAAGAGGTAAATATCCTATAATAGTGAGAAAATGTTCAAATTTGGTTAGGCGACTATCAATAACCCCTATTGTGACATTCATTCTGTGACTGTTTGGAAATCCTGTTACAATTTCCTTAGTAATGTCAACCAATTTCCACACAATAATAGGATGAGTGTGCATGAATCCATTATGATGCTCTCTCAAATCATTTACTTATTGAAAACCCAATCATTAGGACACATAATAAGAGATCTCCAGTTTCATGTTATCCCTAAATATTGTTCCCACAATTCCATAAAATTTTTTGTGCAACTAGGGTATATATATAAATTTTATCTATGATTAGCTTCAAAAGATCCCTTTTTAGACCAAGTATATATGGAACATATAAAATCTTCCCAATTTTTATGAAATTTTCTTTAAAATTGATGTCTTATAATTTCCCATCATTCATAAATTTAATTTTCCTCTGAAAGATTACATAATCAGTTGGAGAATTAATTATATTCAATAAAAAAGATGGTTTTAAAATCATTTGAATAATTATTTCCATATAAATTTCCATATCTATATTAACCAGATCCATGAACATATGATCTTTCGTAATCCATATTTGGTTAATAAATCTAGGATATCTCATAATCAATAAATTTACAACATTATTTTCTATCATGGGTGGTAGTATATTGAGAAATCATTAACCATTAGTGAATTTATCCACTTCATTTGTTTGATATAGATCTGTTTCTATGAAAAGACATATTTTACACTTATTATTATCCCTTTATATCTCACACATTTCACCATTGAGATAATGACTCTTTATCTTCTAATAAAATATCACCACTTCAAACAAAATATAATGGGTTGGGTAGTTCATTTCACGATTCTTAAATTTCTATGATGAATATGAAATCACTTTATCATTTTCCATTAGAACATAATTTTTTTCTTTGGTTAATCAATATATATAAAAAATATATCATTATAGATAGTATATTAAAAAAATGTGCATTTACCAATATCCTCTGTAGTTCAACAAAAAATTATTCCAAATTCATTTTCTAAACAAACACAACCCATTTATGTTTATTTTTGGTTAACTAGTCAGCTAATTGGGGATAATTCTGAATGAACCACCAATAGTAACCCACCAAACCAATTAAACTATGTAACTCATTTTGGTTCATGGGTGTAGGATACTCTATGAATGCCTTTGTCAGTGCAAGATCAATTAAGATTCCATTTTTACTGAGAATATTGTCATGAAATTTAACATTATCATGAAATTTCAATTATAAAATTTCATACATAATAGATTCCTTTTATGAATTGTAATAATTATATGAATGTTATTCTCATGGTCTCTATAGAATTTAGATTAAAAAAGAATATATTACATGAATACCACAAAAAATCATCAAGAGAATCCTTGAATAACCTTTTCATTAGATCCATAAAACAAGATGTTGTATTATCCAATAAAAATTGGATTACTGTAAAATCTTATTGTCCATAACTTGTCTAAAAAGTTGTCTTCAGAATTTATTCCTTCATTACTCACAATTGAAGATACTAATAATGGATATAAATCATTAGAAAATATTGGACTTCAGTGAGTTTTTGTAATAGGTCATCAATGTGAGGTATTTGAGAATGATCCTCTATGAGACACCTATTGAGAATGATCCTCTATGAGACACCTAAGAGAGCCACCTGATTGAGATGAAACCGTCCCCCAAGGTCCTAAATTTTCTTATAAATTGGAACCTAGGGCATTCATTTACAAAAATGTAATTTTTGAAAGGCCAATTACATCTCTGATCTCCCCAGTCCTTTTCTCAATGCATCAAAAACTTTATAGATAGAATTATAAAACATAAAATATATGGCATTAAATAGGGATATTGAAATTAAGGATTTCCCAGTGTTTAAAATAAACAATACCTATACTCAAGGAGTTCACTCACCTTGAGATTAACGAGCATTAACATGGGACCCCATTCCATAACAACATACCTACATGAGACACATCTAGGAAGACATAGGTATACACTTTTAAGATTTATCAATGTCTCACCCATGTGTAGTTTCCCTGGATTTCATTCACCTAGGGTCCAACTAGCACATCCAGACCTACCTACATGAAGCACCCCTTGCGTGAACCACCCTTAATTCACCCACACCTCCATCTTGTGTGAGAAACTTATTAGTCCGTATTTAAAGACATTAATATTTGTGACTTTCCAATTTATACACCCTTTTCAATGAGTTGTCTTATTGAATCCTCCACCAAATCCTCTACTCTTGCACCACTATGACGAGTGGAAAACCAGCATGTCCTCCATTTAGGTCTGTATTCCTACGGTTAGATGTTTAACTCACTTGTCTGGTTGTCCGTTCAGGGTAATTATGGTGATTATGAGTGTGTATACCTTTGTTCACAAGGTCTCATACCCCAGAGATAGTGTCCGGGAGTTGCTAGAATTAGATACTAGAGTAAATACCATGTCCTCTCCTTCTCATCTCTCAGACATAGAGCCTTTAGTTCCTAGTAGGTACGTTGAAGATTTTTCTTTATTTTCCATTAAACATGGAATTAGATCCTCCTACCTCAATATGGAATCAATTCCATAAAATCAATCATGTAGTAAGCACTAATACATTCTCTCATGAATTTTCACTCTTTCTCTTCACTGCTTCTGAGCCACCACCAACGGTCATGTTTCCTTTTCCTTACGCTGGACTCATTCCTGGGTAAAGTTAAGAGGGTGAAGTGTCATAATATAGAACTCTTATATTTTATACCTAACATATTCCATCATTGAATGAGGGGGTAGAGGAGATGGGAACACTTAACACCCCATACATCTCATATTTGGCATTTTTACTATGTCAATCAGCAGACAAAATCAGCTTTTGTGGTACCTAAAATCATCTGCCCCATCTTGATTATCACACAAATAATTATTCTTGTGGGCTTAGAGGTTAATTTCAACCATAAAATCTTCATGATACAAACACACATTTAACTTTGAGAACTCTGATTCATATTACCATTATGATACGTAATACACCATCTTAGGGCTATAGATCAATGTGAATCCTCTACAAGAATAATCCCCATTCCTAGTTTCTCATAATCTTGGAATCCTTCTTATGTGTAAGACCCAAAACAAACATCCAAATAACCAATTATTTAAATATCCCTCATGGTGAATTTAACTATTCATCAACTTTAATAGTGTGCCCCAATCATGACATGGAATGGTAAGGCATTCTTTTCTGGAATAATCCCCAAATTAATCCTCTCAAAGGGTCATACTCCCATGTGAGAAAAAACCTAGAAAAGCCTCCATAGATGACATTACTCATAACTAAATTGCATGGGAGTTGATCCCCAACCATATGGTACACAACAGAAGCCTACCTATGGTCCAAAACCAACACCCCCATTCAACCATGTTCTCTCCTGGTCATATCCCCTATATGGATTAATTCAAAATAGGAATTTATATCCCTTCTATGTTCCGTGGCCCCTCCAACATATTCCCCACATAAAACATGGAAAAGGAATATTCTAACTAGATGACTTTTTTACATGATTTTATACTTTACAGTTGTTTCCTAATCACATGACCTTCATGGGTATGATGTATCCCATTAAACATCACAAAACAATGTAGGTTCTGATTATTTTTGAAAGGATTTGTTGGAATCTTGTTTATGTGCTCGATCCAAACTTCAAAGATAATTCCTTCTCCCTTGATGATAAAACAACCCATAAAACCCCACTGAGTGGTTTGGAAACCAACATCATCATAATAATTAGAAAAGTATCTATAAGTGGTATATAGCATCATACCCTTGATAGAGAAACTCAAATATATATTGATATCTCCATTGATTAAGAACCATAGAATCATACATATGATTCAAACTTATGTACTTTTAATAAATGATTGTTAATTAAAGGGTGACACACATCTTAATTACGAAGTAATAAATGATTCTCGAATTCCTTAAATCTAAAATAGAGTCCTGAGGTAGGCAATAATTCCCCCAAAAGGGTGTGATGATCCCAACCTCCCATCCTCTCAACCAATGGGAGTTCTTATGCATCATCATCCTAACATCGCAATGAGTCCCTGCCTTTGAAAATTATATCCTCCTGGATAAACAATAGTTGGTTGTTTCTGGTTTCACAAAAAATCTCATTGAAAACCATTTAGAAATAGTGATTCCTAACATGAACATGATTCCACGGGAAATTATAAATGGTGAACCAGATGTGAGTCCTTAAAAAGATGATGGTATTACCCACCAATCAGGACACTATAACTAGATTAAAAAATTGACAGACAATAAAATAAATCTGGAATGTGTCTAGTCAAATTAGATGTTTCTTTGATGGAATTTCTAATTTTTGATTTTCATTCAAGTACATATCTTCAGAACTCCCATCCATCCAATGATATCATTCCAATATTAATCGATGAATGACCTAGAATCCACTCTGGATGGGTATCCATCAGTCGGAAAGAAACCATTACCAACCTAATTTATTCATGGATGGGTCTCAAACACACTAGATCAGGACTACCATCTAAATGGTACAATCCTGAATATGGACGTCGCCCGGCAAGACCTTCTGTTTTCGATTTCCCAACGATCATCCAATCAATGAATATTGGTGAACCTAAATCAGAAATAACCGATAATTGTCTTCAATCATTTCAATAGTTTTTTCCAAAATGTGATAACCAATCCCTCCTATATCTCCGGGAGGTCTAACAAGAGGCCAAATATAAAATCACCTAAAAGACAGAAGGGTCATTCTCAAGGGCTCCTGCTAGTAATCGTTACCACCAAAGTCATGAAATAATGAGCTGTAAAAATGTTGAGGGTGTCATGTATGATTCCTTTTAGTTGGATGGTGAAATCCTTTCTTAACCATAAGACAACCCAAGATGATGTTCATTCTCTAAACCTCCTTTGGATCACCCGTCTTCTAAAAAATAGATAAAATGAAAACTAATATCACTACTTATGACAAAATAGTCCAAAACAATCCACTCTAGTCAGAATATATAGAGGAACCTCTAGAAAAAGAAGAAGAATACATTATTAACATGAGGAAATAGTTGCCTATATATGACATACTAATCATGCTTTTCCTTTATACACTGGTCAATACATGATTCTAGAGGCATTGTTGAAGGATTGAGTTCACAAAATTTTCTTCAACATATGGAAAACACTTCATCACTTAATAGGAAAAGAATTACCAGGTTTAGATTATTAAAATAATGTCATGATAATAGAAGGATCTCAAAAAAAATTGAATTTCCATCTCTCCAAGCTTCATGAAATCCAAAGATCAAAATAGAGCAAGGATCCCTTCAACGTGAAAGTCTTAGAACATTAATGGGGTGGTGAAAACTCATTACAAATACCCCATTTGGTGTTCATATTAATAGAGGGGGTGCACATAGATCATTTCATTTGAATCCACTCCCTAACCAGCAATGCCCACCGAAGGTTGTAATGTGTAATGATATAAATTCAGATCAACTTAATCAAGAAAAATCTATACATGACTGAACATATGCGCAAAAAAATCTGGCATCAAATGACTCTCCCAAACATCATGACATAAGAGATAAGGATTTTGAAATCATTTTGTGTCATGTTTTGGAAAATATTAAAGAAATCTTCCTTCATAGAGGATTTTAGAAATTAGATAGTGCAAATAACAGAAATAGAAAAATGTTCTTCAAAAATTGGAGATTTGAGTCCATGTCAATCCATGAACACTACCCACATTCAAACTATACTATATAATTTGAGAAGATAAGTCATGATAATATCAACACTAATAGTTTGGGAGAAACCCCTTTCCATATGTATAGGGTCTTTTTAACCGAACCCAAGATGCCAGCAAACCAAACATAGAGGGATTTAATGGTAGAAGGAGAACATCCCTTCCCTCAGTATTGGGGAATTTTTTACCTCAACAACCACTTCATCAGTGGGAATTAGTTTTCTCCTAATTAGGGAATATATTGTAGAATTAATACTCCTATTTCGTCCAATCCCTTGATATATTAATTTCACTTGGAACATGCATGAAAAAATTATTAGGATATTCCCTTTAGGTTACTATCTACTAGATAGTTCGCATAGAATTTGAAAAATATAGGAAAAGGACTTTTGGAGGAAGCATAAGAAATTGTTCTAACAAATACTCTGATAGAATACCTACAATGAATTTCACATCAATTAACATCTTAAATGTTTCCCTCGCACAATCCAAAGAACATGAGTGTTATTCCAAGGATTCAAAAGAATAAGTTTGGTTCATGAAATGGTCCACACTAAAAAAATTGAAGGAGTTGAACATACCCAAAACCATTAGATTGTTTTGAATTTGGGAACTCCATCAAACAATCCACCTTTACCACCACAAGTGAAGGAAAGTGTTAATGGTCAAATGAAGTCTCACCTATTTCCCAAAGAGTTTATTCCCCTTTCACTGGGGGAAATATTTCTCAATTAGTGGATGAAATCAAATAACTGAGGAGACTAAATGGTAAATTTCTCAATGAAAGCCCTCTTAGAATTCATATTTTATAAGAAGGTCCTCATATTGCACTCCCATTCGGTCCACCTCAAAAAATATTTATTTCTATAGAAATTGAAGTAGGTCATGAATTGAATTTCGACAAACAAACCAATCGGCCAATATATCTGGATCATACCACAAAAGATAGAGAATTCCATCTGTTGGGTGCATAACTATAGTAGGTTAAGGAGAATACTAATTGAACTAGCCGTATTGGTTATCCATGGAATCTACCATCATTGCCACCAAAAATGGCCCTACAAGCTATGAAACCTATCCAAGATCTGGCTCATCTAAGCCTTCCTAGAATTTTTATGAACATTATTGATTAACTTACATCTCTATTAGATTCCATGATGGAATGATGTTCACAAATATATATAGAAAATATGCCTAAGCCTATATGGGTAATTCTGACTCTTCCCCGTCCAAACATTGGGAACCCAACATTTCCTGTTTTTAATTGCTGAGGAGACCCAGAGAATAACATGATGAATTTTTTCTCTCATTGTGATCCCAGGATGGGTACCACTAAATAATATGAGGCACTAAAACTCAGTTTCATTGTGAAGCTACTATAGGGAAAATCCTTCCTCTGGTATAAAAGGTTTTTATCATTTTTAATCACTAGATGGAAGACCTCCATCCCAATATCCATTAATAGTTTAGTTCAATTTTATAGAATACAAAATTCATTGAACTCACTAACTATAGTCCACAAATTAATTAATGGGACACAAATATCATTTAACAGTGGAAAGGATTGGCATCCTCGATAAACCTACCACTCCCTCAATAAGTGTTTTCCCCATCCATGTAGCCAATATTCATGATGAGTTATGTAATCCATTGATCCCCATGAAATACACAATATGGTTTCAAAATCTAATCATAAATTTCTCAAATGGTGTAAAAATCCATCGTAGAGACCAAATATTTGTCCCGAGTGATTCCATAAACTCATGGGAGAGGAATTGGAAAAGAGGATGTTGCTATTGTTACAGTTAAGAAGGCCCATGCACTTGCTCCTACTTCAATTCCCACACCATATCATATGGATCAAATTCTTGAAAGTCATCAAAAATTCCTACCTCTTCTAGGTGATCAGATATATACAAGGAAAAAATAGTTTGAGGACATTAAAAACCTGGTATATTCTTTTTTACATGACCACTTCCCCAACTAATTCACCACAGCAATGGAAAATGGATTCGTCATGTTTCGAAAACCAATGATGCCTGCTAAAGAATGTGACTAAGATCTCTTAAACTATTTAACCTTCCATAATATATTGGGACACCACATCAAGGATTTTTTTCCACTAAATTACCTCTAATAAAAGATGGTGGAATCTAGGAAAGTGAATCTAAACAATTTACCTTATTAGATAGTGTGTGTTTATGCTAACGATCTAGATGAGGAAAGTTAATAGAAATAGGTTAAGAGCGAGAGTGAACATAGTTTTAGTGACTAGATGGTTAGGATTAAAATCAAAATGGATCATTATATTCTCCTAATATAGTTGAAACAACCAACTATTCATTTAGATACTTCCTCTATAGTACATCCAACATCATCGACTGCTTAGTCCTCTGAAGGCCAATCCTTGAATAGACGAAATGGATAGAGGAGTAAGAAGAAGACACATGAAGACGAACCTTAACCAAAGATAAAGATATCCTTAACCTTAGAAAAATTCATTCCAATAATAAAAAATGTGTGGGAAAAACCCCACCAAATGACATAATGATAGTCGCCTTTCAGAAGGAACCTTCATTAGATGAAGATTTGGTTCTCAGTTTCATTAGGATTATTCATATAATTGATCCCTTTGAAAATGATGATTCCTATTATGTACCTAAATTAAAAACACTTGATTGGGGATTTGAGAGAATAGGCCATCATAACCAAGGGTACATGGTAGGATGTGGTCATGACAGAAGTCACTAATTCAACCATGCCCTTTCTTGATCTGTATACGTTGCCAAAACTGTTGGAAGATCATTCCAGTGACCTTAGTTGAAATAATAAAATTCTTCCATACATGATAGCATCTGCCCTAACATAATCATCCTAGAATATTAGCTAGAGTATGTGTCATCACATGATCTACCTTCACATTTAAGAAGGCCCGGTCGACCAAATCCACCATGTGTGGAAGAAAATTTAACTGATACCCCAAGAGATGATCCATCTCTATCAAAAACATCATCTTCCTAAAAACATGTGAAAGAAAATACCCATGTAGAGAAGAACATACCTATAGAATGTAAGTATGGTGTTTTGAATAACTAGCCCATGTAAAGGCTTTTTTATCAATATTGGATGCTTAGAGCCTATCAAATGTTCTTAGAGAGGCACTTATTGAGGCATTCTCAGGCTCTACGAAGTTTGAGGTTGAGGTTTCAACTACCGAAGTATATAATACAGAGAATGATCCTGAAGAATTAAATGTTTTCATCTCATTCATAGAATAAAATTAGGATCTAGTAAAAAAGATATTTCGTTCCCTTTTTTATATCTACAAAGAAAAATGATATTAATATCTGACAAGTGTTTATTGAAAAATACTCAGGATTCAACCTCATTCTAGTCCAAAAATCTTCCAATTGGGTTTCAATGAATCTCACATATCTCCCTCCACTATAATGTTAGAGGGTTATGAAAAGGCGGATGAGGAACCCCTATGTGAGATCACACATGGAATTAATTTTTTCTGTTTATAAGTTGAGGCACTATCTATAGTTCCATGAGGCCCACTTCGTTTATTATAGTAACCTTCTCTAATTTATCATTAGTTTTCCTACACTGACAAGACGTAAGGCATAATGGAAAGATATTTTGCAGCAGTTTGATATATAGTTGCTTCATGAGAATACAGTGAATGGTCAATCCTTGGAATATTTCTTCATAGAGCACCCATCTACAGAAGAGACGTCGTAAAATACTGAACATCATGGTAAAGAGATATTCTCTATTCAAGGAGTCTCCCAATCATGGGAAATCTATTTTTATAGTGTATCGAGAATCCCGACATGGAGGATAATGAAATACCATATAGTCAACAATGCAGGGTTAGGGATTGTTCTTATATCCCCAAAAGGCAGTGTTTTTGTACTTCAACATATTATCAAAAGGTTTTACCAATAATGAGGTAGAATATAAATCCCTTATTACATCTCTCAAATTGGTTCTTCATGTACTGGTAACCCACTCAAAGGTGAAAGGTGGCATAGAGTTAGTATGAAATTACGTCAAAAATGATTACTCTATCAATAAATAGAGCTAATTACCCTATGCGATTATGTATAAATGTTAATGAAAAAATTACCCTTAGATCCAACATTGACGAACATCCTGAAATCACAGAACACCTAGGTCAATGCATTGGAAGGTACACCCACTGCCCTGTAATATCTAAATAGTGATGAAACATTTATCACTATTTCCCATCTTCGAATGGTCTCACATTTTTTAGTTCAGAAAAATAGATATTAACAATGTCAACCTCATCCTTATTCCATATGGTCCTACTAGGGGTGGATGAAACCCATCATGGAATATTTTTAAAATACAATTCTCCCATCTGATAGAGCATTGGAAAAAAATCCATTCAATATACACCAAATTCACTCTTTATGATTGCCCAAATCACAAGATAATCCTCTAAAAATGAGGATTTTTGGGGGTCCTCCTTAGACTAATAGATGGGGTAGAGACTACAACCATTACCGATGAAATACACAACAAGGACCACGGTGTTCACCAGTCTAGATACAATCATTCAAACCATATTTGAAGGCATGTGTAATGTTGCCCCACTGTGACACAAGACTCCAAATAATTCACCAAGAAATTTAAATCCTCTCATGTTCATGAAAAAATAATCCATCAACCCCCAGATTTTCTACATACAGACACGAACTCATTGCCTTTTACATATAGGGAATGGGTGTTTCGGATCCATATCCCTCAACTACGGCTAATAGTCTAAGAATATCCTTACTGATAATGATTTCATCTATATATGGGCTGATAAAATACCCCTGAAATAAGTCTATGCCAAAAGCAATGTGAACATCATAAAATAAAAAAAATCAACCGATTTGGTGTCCCTCATACCATACTAAAAGAGAATGGCACAAATTTCAATTATGTAGAGTTGGAAAAGATATACCAAGAGAAAAAAAAAGTCCAACCAATTGTTCGGTTGTAATGAAACAACTAATGGATTGATAAAGGATTTCAACAAGACCCTATAAAACGTACTCCAAAAGATGGTAGATAAAGATAAGAAATTTTAGTTTGACAAGATCTTTCATGACTTATTGGATTACCAGACTGTGACTCGTACTACCACATGGATGACCCCATACTGATTGGTATACAAAATTGATGTAGTACTTCCCAATGAGGTTCAGTTTCCATCACTCCCAGTCACCATCTATGATGAGATATCTACATATGAGCATTCCCAAAAATGACTGAATGAACTAGAGTGACTGGATTAAAATATATTGAACACCATTCAACACTTGGAAGTCTATCATAATCTGAAAGCATGATCTTTTAATAATAAGGTCTTCCTTTATTCCTTCCCCTAACAAGAACTTTTTTTGGTCCTCATAACTCCAATGATACTAGGAATGAATCCCCCAATTCTTGAACCAAATTAGGAGGGATCTTATTCCATACACATGGTCTACTCCAATGTCGAATATTCCTTAATCACAATTGATGTGGAAATCAGTAAGACACCTTACAAGGCAAGGTTTCAAAATCAATATTTCATGTAATCACATGTGGTATGTCCTAGCGGTAGGACATTAAATTTCATAGAACAATATACATCAGTACTATTAGACTTTAAAATGTGTTGTTCATCTGTGTCTCATGAACATAAAAAGAATGACATAATATCTATTCCCCATGACATTAATAATGGGTTGTACCATATCACTTGTCAATTGAAAATTAACTACACGACATAAATTTTTAGTCATTTGACATAAAACTACAATACACCCTTCTTCCTCAACATGTGACATTAAATTTCATGATTGACATCCCTTTAATTCGTTATTATGAAACCCCAAAAGAAGAACATGAATAAATACTCATCATGGTCCCTTAAAAATAGACCATAAACCCATGTGTAGGTCCTAATAATATCCGTTTAACCCCTAATCCGGTAAAGATTCTATCATGACGAGACATGATGAATAAATGAGAAGAATCCATCATTTATAAGCCCCACTTCACATCATTTACAGTGCTGAGTGGCACATGGAACCTCTATATATATATAAGTCCCAAAATTATCCTGTCCTTACCCCAATACAGTAAATTGTTCTACCAATTTTATCATCACATGAAGTTAAACTACATAGTCTGTTTAAGATTTATGTGTTTCTTGATTCTTATTCTAGTGAGAGGTGTAGTATTTTCTATATTTACGATCCTGAGTCCATTCGTGGCCAGAAAAGAAAATTGTTTTTTTCCTAGTGTACAAAAAAGATCTGGACATGGAACTTTTCCTGAACATGTTTTTTAATTATCTTTAGGATGAAATTTTTAACAAAACTCATACCTCATATGTTGAGACTATCTATCCATCTGGATAACATTAAATCCCAATTTTCCTTACATCATATACTGATTGGTGTGTGGAACAATATTTCAAGAACTATGTGTTGCTTGATTCTCATCCTAATGAGGCATGTAGTGATGCTCAAATTTCCAATATTAGGTTCATCCATAGTAAGAAGAAAAATCCCCCACTTACTTTAAAAGGATCAAATTTTCATAGGGAGTCTTTGAAGAACTATGTTTAGATTGATTCTCATTTCAATAGGATACATAATGACACCTATATTTCTATCCTCGGTCCCGACCACAACATTTATATTATATCACATTGGTTCATACTCATCTTTACCACATTATTTTAACCAAAAAGGGATTTCACGAACAATGTATACATTTATTCGCATCCTACGGAGATATGATCTTATTTGTAGATCATATCTCCTCACCCATTCACCAGAAAATCTAAATTCCCATATCCAGTACATGTGATGCCTTTGTGTCATAGAGGAAAAATATTCCACTCCTTGTTTCTCACACTGATCATAGCATACATGATCTTATGAAATTTGTAAATGGACATCCCCTTTATAATTATGGAATATCAATTTACATTGAGGTTATTATGGTCTTAACAACAAGATCATAAAATACACAACAGATCTCCTCATCGCATGACAATAAAATTCATGCTCTTTTTATGAACTATGTGTGGCTTTATTCTTTCCTGAGAAAGATACATAGAGACTAAAAGGTCATAATACCCGATGCATCCATAATATTTATTTTCATGTTGGAATCATCTTTGTTATAAACACATTCCATTAAAATTCCTGGCTAATAACCATGCATCATTAATTTATTCTTTACAATACTTAGATAACTACGTGGGGAATTATTCTCATCCCTTTGAGGTACATAATGATGAATATTTGTTATTTTATTTTCCCATCAATGTGGTAAGTAAAGATGAACCCTCTTCTATATACAAATTAAGATGTGTGGAGGATATTTTATTTTTGGCCACCCTCATCAAGGGGTCCATCAAGGAAACAAGGATTTCACCCTTATACATATGATCCAGATCAATGCAAGGGACTCCATGAATTTGGCCAATATCTCTCCAAATGCTTCATTTATACTCATACATTTCCATTACACATGTCATACTCATAATCATGAATATTCTAAACTCTTAAAAAAATATTTCCATGGATTTTGGTGGAAGAATATATGATACCTGAGATGTTTATTTCACCACTATAGTATAATATGTCCCAATTGTATATGTAGAAAACATCCAAAAAATGTGTTGTTCATCCAAAGGGTTCCACAGTTTGAATATTCAATATAGCCCCTAGATGGACTTGCATAAAATGACCAAAAAATGGGTTTTTAAAATAACTATAACTTCTCCCCTAGGTGAAACAGATTCTATCACCTCAATATTTGACAAAAATATATTGGAACATTCAATTCATGTCTAGAAACCATCCCTTGTTAATTCAACACTTACCCATTCTCGTGTTCTGAGAACCCCAAGATAGTCATTTCTGATTTCTCCATCATGTCTAAAGTCTATAGTAATGAATTTGGCTCAGTATGCTACATGTTATATGTCATTTCCATAATATTATGGTCCTAGCCATAAAACCTAAAACTAAAGGCACAATAAATCCAACACATGGGTCAGATCAATGTGGGAAAACCCACTTTCCCATTCATGGGGGATTTTGACTTGAAATACCTCTTCCATATTCAGATAATTTCTTCCTGTAAATCAAACTCTATGCCTGAGGAAATATGAATCTTCAAAAAATTTCACTGGATTTTAGAAATAAAATGATGAAATTCATTAATAATTACTTATCTAACTATGATGTAATATCCCCCAGTTCATATTCAAATGTAGTTCACAAATATTTGGGCATGTTATCTAAATTATTCAACGATTGACTATGTAGTACACATCCTAAATGGATTTTTATAAAACAGACCATAGAAAGGGTTTGTCGACCAATGGTAGCTTCATCATTAGGAGACACCCACTCTATCACCTTAATCCCTTTTCCCAAACCACAATTAAGATCCTTAAATTCCAAAGTCATTATTTAAAACATTCCCCCCACAACTGAATATGGCTTCATATTTCTAAACATATTTTTGAGAATGGGAGAATCATTAAACCTTCTATAAAAGCTAAATACCTTAAATTATACCCCCTCGAATGTACTTGTACTATGAATTTAAACTACATATCATAATTTCCTCCCTGTATGACTTTAAATGACATAGAATAAAATCCTCTTCGTAAGATGTTGAGATGGATTGTTAATGTCATGTTTGCACAACATTAAACTGCATGATACAATAACCCTTGTCATACAGGGGACCTCCCCATGACTATAACCATCTAAAAAAATTTAACCACCATTACTAGAGATAAATTAATGTAGGATAGGTTTCTCATTCATGTTTAATACCATTACAGACATTATCTTCATTAGAAGAAAATTTCATTTGGAAAACCCATCAATCGTGGTCTTGAGAAATCTGAATCTTAAACATCAACCATCAATAATATAATGTCATAGTTCATGAGGAATTCAATTGCAGAATATGATTTAACATGCCCAAGTTGTATTTTCATAATTTTCCCACAAATATCAGGGCCCTTTAGCTAATGGATTCCACTTTTTAATAAGCAGTATGTTCCCTAAATGGATTTGCATAAAACAACCCCAAAAATGAGTTTATCAATCAATGGTAACATTCTCTTCTAGAGGGACCTCCTATATTTCCTAATATCATGTTTTGGATCCGAGAAACAAAAAATTATGGATCAACAATCACCAATAGAACTCTAAAGAATATCAGAGAATTCTTGGCCTACAAAACATGTTTAGGCCATCATCTCAAAACATATAGTCTAAGCTGTTCTACCTAAAACATTAGCCATAATAGTCCAGCATGCCTTAATTTAAATATTCCATGAAAATAGATGTAGTAATCTCTATATGGAAAATCCGTAAAGGGAACTTTGGATAAAAATTCAAGTCACAGCTCACTAGACCAATGTTGTACATGGTTTTGGAAAAATTTTGATTGATAAAAAGACAAAGGGATCAAAATTGGTTAGTCTAAAAACACAAGAATTGAATTTTTATAAAAATTCAATTCTCTCTCTATATGTAACCTTTAGAATGATATTAGGAAAAAATTTAAATATCATAATAATACAAAATGTTTTTAGGTTTGTCCATATGACCTTAGAAACAATCAAACTGTGCTCTCTATGCCCATGGCTTAGAAAAAGTGGTGAAAATCAGCCCATATGGTCATTGTGGTTATGACTAGTTGATATAAATTTTTTTTGTTATAAAAATTAGTTTCTATGTTACATTATGATCACAGGTAGAAGATGTGGATGATGACTCAAATGATTCAAGAAAATTATTAATTTATGAGGGGAAAAACCTTGAGTATCATATATATGATAGAGTCACTCAATCACAATTTAAAAGAGATCATCAACATAAATAGTAATCTATTGAATGGCCTCACAAGACCCATATGCCTCTTATTGGAACCTAGTTAACCACAACACATTAGTCTCCTTGGCATGGTGAAGTGCTTCTACTATATCTACAATAGTAGTTGACCCCATGGTTTTCTATTCTTCAAATGATTGGTTGAGTTGTAAAAGTTCCTCCTAAACGACATCTAATTCAACCAAATGATGAGACACTTGAATGATTTTCTCATTATTCCAGTATATAAATTCCACCAAATTCTGTGTATGGTTTGCCTCCGGTTGAGATAACATAGCTTATAGATCATCATTCCTCGTGAGCATCTTTGCCTTTAAATGGTCCTTTGGAATCTTATGTCGTTTCCCTGTTTTGTTAATGATTTCTTTAAAAAAGGCATAAATCATGTGGTAATCATACCCAACATATCCCAGCTTTCCAAATATCTTTGCAAGACATTGGATTCATAAAGAAAATACCTCAAGGGGTGTCTCAAAGTTTGTTTTCTATATAAACCACTAGGCCATATGACCTGTTATTTGAAGAGCGTTTTGCAAATCTGAATCTGATTTAGAGCTATTTTCATACAGAGATATGTAATATGGGATCATTTCACTTATTGAAGGACTTTTCCATGTTCCCTCTTAATCAATAGTGTCTTCTTGTTCATTTAATAACTGCATTTCCAAGAGGATTTTCCCGTAGACCCAACCTCAGAGGGTGATTGAATTGAACCATGGGAATGAATCATCATTATCCTCATAAAGAATTTTGGGTTAACGAAACATATCAAGATTAGTACCCAGTGGAACTTACCTAGTAGGGGATCAGCAGCCAAGGAATATTTCACCCAAGCATCCCCATATCCAAAAATTTGATTCAAAACCTCCCGAATAAGAGAATTATCTATGGTCTGGCCGGGGTTTTCCAAATAGGGATTAAGAAGACTCCCTTTTCCGAGGTCCACTTGATCCAGCTCCCCCTCAAAAGTGGGACGGAGACAAACTTCAATGTCTTGTTCATGCACCATTAATACAACATTTTCCATAGATGTAGCTTCACATTCTGAGTAGTCTTGGTCATAGAATCCATCATTAAATGATTGGTTGGAAAAAAAATAAGTACTCACATAATATGTGTTTCAGGATCTAGAACATGACCCCATATAATAACTTGAGACCCCGAACAGTATCATTGGTGATAGCTTCTCGGACAATATCAGTCATAACATGGTCCTCTAGTGCATGAGATGAACCTAAAATATTACATATATGGATGTCATCAGTCGACATTTGAAATATTAAGATATAAATTTGAGAATACAAGATTCCACCTCCCTCCCAAGAGGAGTTATAAGAGTAGTGACAGGAGTAGATGATACGTCCTCAACCCTTGACACATCTTTTATCGAGGGAATTAATTCAAAGGAAGGGATCCAAGCATGTTCCAAAAACCATCCTCAATTCATGGAATCTTATTTTTATTTCCTTTAAGATATGAGATTTAAGGATTTCCTATAATCTTTAGAGGTTTAGGCACATTCTTTATATGAAGCAAAGATTAATGGTTCCATAATTAATTACTGCTACTTTTGAGGCATTTCGCTAAATATTTCAAAATTGTCCATTACATCCTTTTTATTCTTTTTTGATGGAGGATGGATAACATAAAACCCCTCAAAGATAGGTATAATATGTGTTAATGGGATTTATCATTCAATATCAACCTTCATTGCTTAATAACATGGGGATAGATCTCCCCAAACCAAGGGTAATTCATCAGCCCCAATCGAGGTTCTTATCATTCCATATTTTGGAAGGGGAACCATAGTTTATTTCCCCTTTGTCTGAATCATTTCAAAGTGACCTTCACCCTATTAAATATAAATGGTTATAGAAAATGTAATAGAGAAAAAATGGTGAAGGGGAGCTTTCAACTTCAATATTAACATGCTCAATCCATTCCTTAGAAGAGGGGTGGTTAACACCTTCATTAGCACCTTGACTCGTCATGTCCTTCAACCATATCATTGTGGGTATTTATTCATAAGAGGAATAAATAATCATATCTATATTCTATATAAATCCTCACTTCAAATATATTTTCCAAAAAGTGATCCTTGGGTGGGGCTCTGGTATCTCTTTTCCCTGGAATCCACAATCTAGTATCAAGAACCATGTAAGAACCTAGATTTTCTTCTCAGGTATGTCTTTATTTAATATTTTTTCTTTGCAAAAAATAGGTGTTTCTAGATATTTTGTGAGTACATGGCATGTAATTATAAGTACATATCGTGTACCTGGTTGCCGCAGGTATCCGTGTGCTAGTAGTGTAACGGTCGAGCACATGGTCGCGTGTATGTGACCTAGAGACTGCCTAAAGCGGAGGATGGTTAAGGCAATTACACGCTACATATCCCAAGGGACACACTGTGTACTTTTTTTTCATTAAACAGACTGGGGTCACGTCTCGTTCACAAAATTATCTCTTTCTCTTCTCATCTCGTCCAAGATCTTCTATAGCGGACAATTATTATCCCATCCCCTGACTCACCATCCGTTATTTTAATCGACTGCTATCAATTGTGTTGGAATCACCACGGTAATCTATTCCATCTTCTAGAGCCTCGTTTCTTAATTTCTCCTCTTTCAAAAGATACCATCGGTTGAAATATTTTATTAATTTTTTAAATCTACGAAGTTCTAGGGAAATTCTAGGCCTGAGGTTCATGTATATTGTCCCTACAACATAGAGGTAGGAGGTTTGTGCCTCTCCATAGTTATTCATTGAGTTATATGTGCCAATGTTACCAATACCCTCATTCAGGGTATTACAGGTTTCAGGATTTTAACCCTGTTAATTCCTATAATTCATTTTATGTTTGAATAGAGGTTATTGATTGTGAATAGGGTTAATTACAATGTTATGGATGTGTTTCCCCATGTTTGTTTGTTTGTTCCATTTGTCCTAGCTTTGTATGTTTGTATTTTTTTCTCCATTCCAATTGCTTTTAGTATTTTGTGATTGTTTATCTGACATGTTGTGATATTCCTAGTAGCTAATTATCCATGTATTACTTTGAGGATTACTTTGGATGATGATTGTAATTTTTGTTCGATTCCTTTACATGGGGTTCTGGGAACCTGATGCAGTGACACCATAGGGGAAATTGACATTAAGGGATTTCCCAGAGTGTCGGTTATAATTAATACATTGCAAGACCATAGGGGGGATTGACATTGAGTTCACCCTAAGAGTGTCTATAGATACATTACAAGACCGCATGATGAATTGACGTCGAATTCTTACTCAGTGTGTCTATAGTTTATGGTTAAAAGGATATAGGGGGAATTGGTGGTGAGTGCTTCCTTAGAGAGTCATTGATTACATGGGACCACAAAGAGAATTTAATGTTAGAGATTACATAGAGAGTCTTTATTATATCCTTATTTTTGGTAGAACCAAAGGGGATTAGTGGTGAAAACGTCTCTACGGGTTTTTTGTATTTGAAAATGGTTGGTTAAATTGTTAAAGGTAAATGTTTGTAACTAAAACTACATGAAAATTTACTTTTGAGTACTTCATTTTTTATTAATTCCT
The DNA here is from genome assembly GCA_963277665.1 of Viscum album. Lineage (NCBI taxonomy): Eukaryota > Viridiplantae > Streptophyta > Magnoliopsida > Santalales > Viscaceae > Viscum > Viscum album. The sequence goes on along the minus strand of OY728143.1, from coordinate 648,183,810 downwards.
TTTCATATTTCATGCCATATATATTCACTGAATATTAGGCACAGATCGTTGGGTGGTTTCCTATTGGGATTTGTCTCACACCCTGTTTGGGTCATGCTTTTGGGCCCAAACAGATTATATTGTTGTAGGTATGGATGATGGTAAGCACCCTTCTACTTAAGGTACTTTATTTATGTGGAGATGGAGTGAATGGGACCGAGCTGAGGCTAGTGATGTTGTTGGATTTTATTTGTTTTATTTTTTTCTTTGGACTAGTACTGTATTCTAGCATTGTGACTTGTTTGGCTATTTTCTTAGACATATGTATCATGCACCAATTATATTTGTGCTCTGGTTGTTATTAATTTTAGTCTTCTGCAATATAATTAGTTCATGTTATTAATGATTTCGCTGTTGTATGTCTATTTTTTTGTGTTACTCCGAAAATGAGGGAATATTTTCCCCACTATCACACCCAAGGCTCTTACTGCTAGTTGGCAGCCTCTGGCGTTTTGGGAAATGCGCTTAAGGCCATGTGACCAACCGGGTGCGGGGCACCTCAAGGGGGCACCAGGAACCAAGAAGTTACAATATTGTATCAAAGGGGATAATTTTATTTTGGACATACTGTTTGGAGCATATAGTCATGGATAAGATAGAATAGGTAGTTGGTAATAATATTTCCCCAGGAGTAGCTAACCTGTGTATAGGGAAAAGCTAATTTACCTTGATTATTGTTATTTTTATGGGTTTTCACTTTTTACAGTTGTTTTGATTTCACTTTTTGGTGATTCACATGTTTTGTGATGTTATCATTGATACCATTGAGGTTAAATTTTTGTTGCAACCTGATGAGATGAGGGGATTCCATCTCAGGCATCATATAAGAACTTTCTAGAGATCACATGTCAAGCATTCTTTCCGTGCCATTTTGGGTGCTTTACTGATTATAGGTTGTTGTGATATATGTTCTTATTGATATTAATGTTGTAGTGATAGATTCCTGGATAGAATATATTCTATTTGATAGGGTATTGAAAATGATTAAAGATTCATTTGAATGAACTCCAAAATTTGGCCTTGAGGTGTTATGGCCCCACATGGATCAGAATTTTTCAGATCGTTGCACTATTATTCTTGAATATGAAATGTATAAGATTCCTAGCTTTGATTCAAGGGGATTATGGGCCCTGACGGATCAGAATATTGATATTTGATGATCATTTTAGTGATACATGGGTTCCAGAGTAGTTTTTGACACTTTCTATCAGGAAAAGCCTAGAATACATGGCATGTAATGATAAATATACGCCATGTATCCTTCTATTTGGGATGGAATTATTTTTCTTAAGTACACTCCATGTACTATATGTACACACAGATTAGTCTCTAACCGTGTTACATGGTTTTATGGGAAGAGACACGGGGATGTAAAATCATTGGTGGCACACGTCGTGTTCTAGATGTACATGTTGTGCTGTAGAGACTATGTATCTGAACATGTGACTAACGACATAGGTGGATGATGGGTAGTTAGTACACACCGTGTATAGATCAAACATGACTCTTAGAGTCAGTCGTGTTACCGTTCATGTGACTAACAACATGGTTCAGTGATATTCTTCTAGTACACTTCGTGTTAGGCACAAACATGGTGTGTAGTCTTTCTCTAGGAAAAATGTGTGGGTTAAGTCATGTAGAATAACTCGAGAAGGGGAAGAGGATATAAGTACACATTATGTGTTAGGAAAACACGCCATGTGTATGGGCTGTTGCACGTCATGGGATGGCAGGATTACAAGCCTATGTCAAGGATTAAAAGGAACACTCCAGGTAGGGGATATACCTGCCATGTATCCATTTTTTGAATGACTTCGATGATTTCTTTCCCCTATTCCCTTATTGAACCCCTCAAATTCATTCCTCGATGATCATGATCTAAGGTGTGCATTTGACATAGTAGATTCATGCAATTGAGACATCCTCCGGTTTAACGCCACTTATAGGGCACTGATCAGGCCCCAGATATGGCCAATCAGGCCCCACCAGAAGATCCTCCAGTCATGAATTTCTTGTAACCAACTATTATCCCGGATACAGGTGCGAATACACAGTTCCGAGAGGGATTAATTGGGTTTATGAGACCTTTCAGGGAGAACCTCATCCTACCCATTCAATGGCATAATTGATGTGGGTCTTTCAGCAGCATCATCCTCTCTCATTCTTAGGGAATGGAGGACCTCGGGCCATAGATTCGTTGATAGAATCCATGCTGATGATCTTTGAGCATATAGAGATTCCTCTGGAAGGGGGGGGGGGTCAAGGTCACTACTTATATTCTTCGGGGTTCCTCCAAGAGTTGGTGGGATGTTAACTCATATGCGGGATTCCATTAGGGTATTTCTTGGGAGGAGTTTCAATGTACATTTTATGATAACTTATACCTAGAGACTTTGAGGGCCGATTGAGGCAGAGAGTTTATGAGTTTATAGGAGGGTACTCTTTTGGTCATGAAGTATTATTCTTGCTTTACAGAGCTGCAATTCATTACACCATTCCTAGGAGGAGATGAGTTATTCCTAAGGAGTTAGTTCAAGGATGTTATCATGAAAGTCATTCGGGCTCAGGTGAACATCTACATATTGACTTATATATCTTCTCTCACTAATTAGGTGTTGATCACGGAGTGCAACTTGAGGGATTCTGGAGCGGTGGGCCAGGGAGGTTTAGTATTAAGAGTTTGTTCTTCTCCAGCTAATAATTGGATGCATCGTAGGGATTATACATGTGGAGACCCTATTAGGTGAGATTCACATTCAGGTAGATCGGTGGTATGCTACCAGTGTGGGAAGGTCAAGAATAAGAGGCCACATTTCCCAGGAGACCTAGTGGAGTGCCAATTTTGTGGAATGATGGGGAATTTTCAGTGCTTTTATCAGTTCTTCTCACCAACAACTTGTGACAGGGGTTATTATATGACATTGTGTTTAGGAGAAGGACCACCAATTTCTCATCAGTCTGGGAACTGGAGTTCGTCCGGCCATTTTGGCTAATGTCGATTTCAAGGTCGTGGTAACTAGTCTCTAGGCGTACAACGACAACAGGGTGGATCAACTCAGGGTGGTCAGGCTGGGTCACAGTGCTATGGTACAGGTTAGACATTTGATGTATAGTAGACCTAGTAGGAATAGGATCCCAATCCCACTAAAGTTTTATGTACGACCCTAGTTTCATCATTTTTAGCCACTCCTCTTATTTATAGAGGGGATCTACATAGTTTCATATCTGTTGTTGTTGTGGAGATCCATGGGCTTTTTATCTTTTATTATGATGATTTATTGATGTTGGACACTTCGTTGGGGACAAAAATGACTAGTGTACGTCATTGCAAGGAGTTACCTCTTGAGGTTGGTGGATGCCACTAATTACGAGACCTCTATGTCTTAGAGATAACATGTTATGAAATCATTTTTTGAATGGACTGGTTAGTCCCATTATAAAATTTGGTTGATTTCTATTGTCATTGGGTGAGTTTCACAGCCCCTGAGGGCAGATGGTTTCTTCATAAGGGAGAATGGGATGTCCAGGTGAGCAGAGCAGGACCCAATCATCATGGGTTTGGAGGAGTTACAACCCATATTTCAAGTCTATATCTGGATGACTAGGGGAATTCATAGATGTATTTTCCTCCAATATTAGATTGTTTCAGGGATTTCATCCTAGATGACCATTCAGGTCTTCCTCTAGAGCGATATGTATACTTTTCTATTGATCTCGTTCCAGGAGAGGCCCTAGTGTCCATTTCTCCTTATAGGATTTCTACACTAGAGTTAGAGGAGCTCAACAAGTCGATGGAAGAGTTGCAAGAAAAGGTTTTCATATTACCCAATACTTCTCCTTTGGGTTTTCCTGTCTAGTTAGCGAAGAATGAGGACGGTACCCTCAAACTATGTGAATTTTTGGAAGTTGAACCATTTTACTGTCAAGAACCGATATCCCTTGCTGAGTATTGATGATCTCTTTGATTAGCTTTGTGGATCTCGGGTGTACTCAATTATTGACATGTGATCTTTTTATCATCAGTTGCACATTATACCATCATATATTCTTCTTACAGCCTTTCGGGGCAGGAATGGTCTATACGAGTATGTGATTATGTCGTTCGGTCTCACAAACGCGCCAGCAGTTTTTTTAGAACTGATGAACTGAGTGTTCCCCCCATACTTGGATTCTATCATGGTAGTTTTTTTGGATGATATTTTGGTGTACTCTCACACTCAACATGACCATGTCATACATCTTGTGAACTTCGTGAGTACACTGAGTGATAATTAGTTATATTCTAATATCACAAAATTCCACTTTTGGATAGACTTGATTTACTTCTTGGGTCATGTAATCTCAGGGACAAGAGTGTTTTTAGACCCATAGAATGTGAGAGCGGTAGTATCATGGGAGCGGCCAAATAACTTATTTTTTGTACAGTGTTTTCTAGGTCTAGGTGATTACTACAGAAGTTTCATACGTGACTTCTCACACATAGCAGTGCCACTGATAGGACTGACTAAGAAGGGTGCGAAGTACCTATGGTCTGATTCTTGTGAGTCAGCCGTTCAGGAGCTGAAATGATGTTTGAATTCATCCCTGATACTTGTTTTTCAAGAAATGGGAAAATTTTATATAGTTTTCTGTGATTCATCAGGTATCAGGATATGATCATTTCTAATGTTGGGGGAGTCATTGGGTATGGGTCTCGGCAGTTGAGGCCACATGAGAGGAATTACCTGACGCATGATCTCGAGTTAGATTCAGTTTCTCATGCCTTATAATATTGGATATATTATCTTCTGGGAGATAATTTTCTGGTTTTCAATGACCAAAAAAGTCTCAGGTATATCTTCACTCAATGTGATATGAATATGAGATAGCGAAGGTGGGTTGTGAACCGTCAGCCCTTTGACTTTGAGCTTGACTACACGCCTAGGAATGGCAACACAGTGGATGAGGTGTTGAGAAGGATAAAGAAGATACAGGATGTTCAAGAGGCCAGCAGTGAGTGGCATCTTATGGCTCTATTCTTTGAGATTCTTTTAGAGGTGCATGACTGACAGGGGTAGACATTTCATTATTCTATAGTTGTTACCTCTACTCTAATTTATTAAGTTAAAATAAGGTAGCTCTCAGATTATAAATTCCTAGTCCTAACGGAAGGTGTGTCCAAAGAGGACCCTATCCTTGGATGGACAATGGGTGAGGATGAGATCTTTCTTTTTTCATGGATGTGTATGTGTTCTAGTACACATACAAAAGGATGTGATGCTGGATTTTCATTCAATAGTTTGGTATGTTCATCCTGACATCGCCATGATGTATCAATTTCTACACTGTCAGTATTGGTGGTCAGTTATGAAGAGATATGTTGCTCGGTTTGTCATGAGGTGTTCCACCTGTCAGCAGGTGAAAGGGGAGCATCGGTGGCTAGAAGGGATTTTTCAGCAGTTACCATTTCTTGAGTAGAAGTAGAATGATGTTCTGATGGATTTTTTGACAGGTTTTCTGAGGTCACGTCAAGGGAATGATAAAATTTTGGTTTTCATTGATATACTCATGAAGGCTTTTCACTTATGATTGATCAAGGAGACCTTCAGTGTTAATGAGTTAGTAAAGCTGTATATCTGAGAGATTTTTCATGTACATAGAGTTCCACACACCATTGTTTTAGAAAGGGATATAAATTTTACTTCTTGGGTCTGGAAGGGGTTATAGAGGGCTTTGGGTCCACAGGTACTTCAAAGTATAGCACACCATCCCCATACAGATGGCTAGTCCAATCGTACAATTCAGGTGACGGAGGAAATTCTTTGAGCATGAATCCTATATTTTAGAGGTTCTTGGGAGAAGCACATACCTCTTTTTGTGTTTTCCATCAATAATAGTTTTCAAGAAACTGTCCAGATTGCTCTATATGAGGTTTTGTACTACAGCCCATTCCGACCAGCCTTATGTTGGCTAGAGGCAGGATATGCTGCTATGTTGGGACCTCGTCTTGTTCAGGATACCTCATTGGAGGTGGATTTGATTCAGAATAGGACGAATACTATAATTTCAAGACATTAGTCTTATACTGGTCAATGGAGATGACCTCTGGAGTTTGAGGTCGGAGATATGGTCTTCCTGTGTGTCACACCGAGGCTGAGACATTGGAGAATTAAAAGACAGGGCAAGCTTTCCATGAGATACGTTGGGCCATTTTAGGTATTGGAGAGAGTTGGGTAGGTTGCTTATCATTTGTAGTTTCCCCATAGGTATCGGGAAATGCACGAAGTCTTCCACGTTTCATAGCTATGGCGTTATTTCTCAGACCCGTCTTAGTTTTTTTAACTCAAGGAGGTTATGTTGGAGTTGGATGCATCATTAGAGTAGCATCCTATATAGATTGTTGATTGCAGTGAAAAAGTAATCCATGGTTAGTATGATCCTATGGTATGAGTGCTATGGTAGCATGAGAAGTTATAGGACGAGACTTGGGAGAGGGAAACCGGTGTATGATCATAGTGGCTGGATCTGTTTGAGGATTCTTCTTCTACGCTGCCCTACTTAGGAAATTCAAGGATGAATTTATTTAAGGGGGGAAGTTTCTAAGAACTCAAATATTATTTTAAGGTAGGTTTTTCTTTTTTGATTTTTTTGAGAAAAATATGAGTTTTTCAAATTTCATGAGTACATGCCATGTACTTATAAGTACATGTTGTGTACTTAGTTACTGTAGGTAGTCGGGTGCTGGTCGTGCAACAGCCGAGCACATGCCCGTGTGTAGCTGACATGGAGACCACCTATAGCGGGGGCCAGTTCAGGAAAGAACACACCATGTATCCCTAGGGAACACACTGTGTACATTTGTTCATTAAATGGACCAAGTTTGCCTCTCATTCACAAATTTATCTTCTTCTCCACTCGTCTCGTCCAGGATATTCTGTAGCTAGCGATTCATCTCCAAGCCCCAACTCATCATATGTTCTCTGAATCAACCATCATAGATTACATTGTAATTTCCACGGTATGTTCTTCCTTATTCTTCATTTCCAGATTTCTCCTCCTTCACGAGATACCCCCAGTTGAACCTTTTTAGCATTTTTTTATCTATGGTAATATATGGATATTCAAGGCCTGAGGTTCACGTATATCATCCGTACAACACTAAGGTAGGTGGTTTGTGCCTTTCCATTATTATTCATTGAGTTATATGTGAAAAAGTTTCCAATACCATCATTTGGGGTAGTTATTGTTTAGGGATTTTGACAATGATAATGCCTACTATGCCTTTTATGTTTTAATACAGGTTTCTTATTGTGAATAGGGTTAATCAAAATTCTATGGATGTGTTTTCCCATTCTTTTTTTTGACCATTTGGTCTAGATTTTCCTATTAGGATTTTTGTCTCCATTCATAATTTTCATAGTATATAGTAATTATTTATCTAATATGTTGTGATATGCCTTGTAGTTAATTATCCATGTACTACTATGAGGTTTACTTTTGTTGTGGATTATTTTTTGTGTACGATTACTTTACACAGACCTGCAGGAACTTGGTGTAGTGAGATGATAGTGGAAATTGGTGTTGAGGGATTTCCCAGAGCGTTTGTTATAATTATCGTGCTGGAAGAACATAGTGGGATAAATGCAAAGTGATCCCTCTGAGTTTTGATAGATATGTTATGAGACCCCAGAAGGAATTTATGTTGAGTGCTTCCTCAAAGTGTCTACAATTTACCGTTAAAAGGCTATAGGGGGGATTGTGGTGAGTTCTTCCTTAGAGAGTCTTTGATTATACAATACCACAGGTGGAAGTGGTGATGAGTACTTCCTCAGATATTCTTCATTATATCCTTATTTTTGTCTTAACCAGAGGGGTTAGGTGGTGTAAACATCCCCGAATAATTCATGAATTTTCAATTGGATGGTTAAATTGTTAAATGTAAATGTTTGTAACTTAAATAGCATGACAGTTTACTTTTTAGTACTTCTTTGTTTATTACTTCCTTTTCATATTGTCTTCCATATATATTCACTAACTATTAGGCATAGTTCTTCGGATGGTTTCCTATTGGGATTCATCTCACAGCCTGTTTGGGTCATGATTTTGGGCCCAAACTAATTATATTGGTTCTTTTGTAGATAATGGAAAGCACCCTTCTACATCAGGTAATTGATTATTGTGGAGTTGGAGAGCATGATACCAAGCTGAGGCTTGCGATGTTGTTGGAGTTTATTTGTTTTCTTTGTACATTGGATTATTACTGTATTCTATCATTGTGACTTATTTTTATTTTTTCCTGAACATATGTATTATGCATCATTTATATATTTTCTCCAGTTGTTATTACTTTCAGTCTTCTATTGTTTACTTAATGCATGTTATTACCTATTCTGCTATTATATATTTGTTTATTTTCACTGCGTTACTCTACCAAGGAGGGAATAGTTTTCCTAATATCACACCCAAGGCCCTCACTGCTATTCGGTCGGCTTTGGAGTTAAGGGAAATATGCCTGAGGCCATGTGAGAAACCACGTATGGGGCACCTCTAGGAGACACCCTGAACAGTGATGTTACAAAGAAACAATATTATTTCAGCATCGAAGGACATGTCCGGCCAAAATTGGACTGCCTATGGCTATAAAAATTATGAATACATCCATGTATCTCATGAAAGTAATTCTAAAAAATTATATTTTGTGGGCTTCCCGACCCTCTTCATCATATATGGAGGATACAATACTGGAAAAAAGACCTATACCCACGGTTCAAAACCGTGGGTATAGCCACCAAAACCGTAGGTACAGCCTATACCCACGGTTTTGGGAATCGTGGGATGGAACGGCATCAGTATAGGACCCCAGCCTATACCCATGGTTCTCCAAAACTCTGGGTATAGGTGTCCTTCCACCGTGTCACCAAAACATAGGCAATTGCCACGGTGTCAACGGCTTTTACCCACGGTTTCAAAACCGTGGGTATAGGTCCTAAAATAATGCAGGCACCGAGTTTCGATCCGGCAATCTCTTCGCTGCAAACACCGCGTCTAACCACTACCCTAACATCACATATATGTAAATATATATATATATTTAGTTAAATATAGTTATAAATATCGTGGGTATAGAGGGAAGAACTGTGGGTATAGGGTTCCCTCCAAAAAAAATTCCTTCCCGCGGAAAAAAATATTCCCGCGCACACAAAAGTGACCTATACCCACGGTTTTTCATAACCGTGGGTATAGGTATTTTAGACCAGACCTGTCCCCAGGGTTTTCCTCAAAACCATGGGGATATGTAACCCTAAACCCACGTTTTTGGGAAACTGTGGGTATATGTCACTTTTCAGGACCTATCCCCACAGTTTTGGAAAACCTTGGGGATAGACCCCCCTATACTCACGGTTTTGGAAAACCGTGGGTATATGTCTTGAAAGGTCACATATACCCATATTTTTCCAAAACCATGGGTAAAGGGGGGGTCTATCCCCATGGTTTTGGGGAAAACTATGGGGATAGGTCCATTTTCTAGTAGTGATAAGAAATATCATCTCCAACATCTTGTAGGTGGGGATGAAAAGACGACCATGGTGAAATCATAATTGGAGTAGCACTTTTGATTTTTGATGGTGTAATAAACCATGAATGAGTTCATTCAGGTGAACATGGGACCATGTCAGCTACATCCTACAAAGTGGAAAAATCAACCCTCTTGGGAGAAGAAGCAATGTATGTTGGAGAGAAATCATGTTAACCTCATTTTATATGCATAGTGGATGGTCTAGCCTCGAATCTATACAAAACCACACTAACACCATTCTGAGGTATGATAAAATCCAAGACTTAGTATACCATGAGGACAATCCACTGGTCTCACCATTTTGGGGTAACATGACCACTGCTTGAGTAAAATATATGTCTATAAGAAACCCTATATTTTATGCTACCATTAGATGCCTTAAGGCTCAAACATGAACTTTGTGACACATGATTATTTTTTTGTAGGAATTTAAATTGGTATGAAAAAATTTGGGGAGAATATGACACATAAATAACTTCCCATTCAATATGATTCGCCAACACACCATCCTTTATGGCTATAATATATGATCTTAACTCATCACTATCCTTCGTATCGCCATTGAATCTCCTAGTATGTGGTTCCCTGTATGGGGAGAGATTAAACACCTTCAAAAGGATCATCTTTAATTGTGTCTCACTAGGATTCAAGGAAAGGGGAGGGATACAAGAGACAGCTTAAAAATATGGCCAGAATGGGTATCCAGGGACCTCAACCCCACTCAATAGAGCATAAGTTCTCATGTGGGTGGTGACCCATTTCTATAGTACCTGAAATGGTCCTTTAATTCTAAGTGGATCCTTCCCCCCATGAATGTGCATAAGGCTTTGGTTAAGTTTCTCAATGAATGTGACTGAAAACCCCCCAAAATCATATCTTCCAATATAGCAGCAACAAGAAAAATCTCTAGCCTTGTGCCACCATTGAAATCATAGATGAACAGTAGGTAAGTACATATAAACATTGTCTAAAATCATGCAACAAATAACTTTTAGGAATTCTGGACATGGGATTATTCACCTATTTTTTATACAATCATTTTTCAAGGATGGACATAATATACCAAGAGTTCTTCACTTCACTAGTTGGGGAATGCAATTTTATGTTTTCAATTAGTCTTGTTCCCATTCAGTTTCAGGAAAATACTCATCAAAACATTTTGGTGGATTTCCCTCCCCTTATTCAGGGATCATGCTCCATAAATTTATGATCCATTTTCAGCATCTCATGCAACTTAGGTGGGGTCCTTCATGTATAACCATAAGATTCACTTAGAGGGGTGAATTAATCATACAAGACTCATGTAATTGGGACCCTAGAGATCTTATGGACATCCCACAAACTGATGATGATCACTCCATACATAAGGTAGAAATAGTTAGTTTGAGAGATCTATCAGATTATAAACTAATAAATGAATTCAGTATTCCTATATATGTAATTTATCTCTGACTACATGACCCCATAAATCCCAACATATTGAATCTCACTTTTTAACTCCACACATGTTTTCCATTCCCAATAAGCCCATATCCACATAGGCTTGACACCCCTCACCTGTGTAGGACTAATATTTATTCCAACCCTTTGATTGATTGGTTTGGGAATCACAAAAGACAGATGAAGAATTGTGTGGCTTCAATTTAAGTGTTTGAGGCTTCTGATATGGAGCACACTTGTTATGGTTCATGAAATAATCTATGGATGATGTCCCATTATCAATATACACACCCATGTTGGTGACATTGGCAATTGTGAAATTCTCATAGTTTTAAAACTAGGAGAGAGGAGTATAATTATTCCGGGTTGATATCAAGACATCATTTAGGTGACCATGACAATAAAGATTCATCTAGATACACTCACGGAAATCAAGAAGGTAATTCATTAAAGGAATCTCCAAATTAGGTATAATTGAAACATAAATATCATAGTAGTCATAAACTATAGTTTTCATCATCTTATCAAGGTGATTTTCTGCTTTTTTTATCATAATCATTAGTATTTTTAGTTTCCATTAAACCTGGAAAGTGTTACTATGCTCTAATTAACAATATGCTCACTTAATGGGTATGATTTAAAAAATATAGAAAAATGGAAAAGGACGGATCTCACGCTGGTGCCTTGTGGAGGTGCGTCATGCATGGGTCTCGTGTAATAATAGCACTCATTTCCCCTATGCAAGTCATTTATTTAAAATTTTTCATCACAGATACTTCTACATACTGTGTCTACTTAAATGATGCCTTCAAAAAGGAAACTTAGTGGAGGGTCTGTGTTAGAGACTAGAACGGAGAGACCTAAAACTATAGATTCGTGAGAGTCGAATGTCAGAATAAGGACCCTAATTATAGAAAAGGGATAATCTAGGGGTAGCCCGCATACATTCCATACCTTTGTGGAATAACTATGTGGGATCCTTTCCGGGATAACTTGCTTGATCAATCAACCCATTTAATCCCATTACCAGAGGACCAGACCATCATCTTTTGATTAGATCCAATATTGAGGGGAGGGGGGTTAGACACCCTATGTTGTCTCATGGATGAATAGATAACAAGGTGAAATATCATACAAATACGAAACAATAGCAAATGAAGAATACCATGGATCTCAAAGGCCCCCAAAGACCGTTCTCCCAAGTACCCCAAAGTATTATCATCGCTTAGGTTACCTATGTGGTAGCCTTTGTGATGTGACTAAGTGAGAGCATATGTGGGAAACCTATGTGATCCATCTGACCGATATGATCCTTTCCCCAAGGTTCTATATGTTCATATAAATATTACATTGTGGCGTTCACTATCACGGATAGAAATTCCCGATGGCCAATTGTGGCTCTACTCACCCTATTCCTTCTCTCAACCCCTCTAAAATCTCCTTCTGAGATTTCTAAAACCTAAAGGAGAGGGGTTAAATAGAGATATATTAATTAAAGTCCTCACATGTTTAAACAAAACAAAACATACATGAGGAATTCTCTCACCCTAGGATTAACAAACACTAGTGTGATAGCAACTCCATAAAAAGGGATATGTGTTAGGCCCCATTAGGATCACCTTTAGATACACTTGAATGATCAGGAAATTTCTCACGCAAGGGTAGTTTCCAAGGTTTTCTATAGCCCAAGGTTCACCCAGCTTTCCCAAACCTACCTACATGAAGCACCCCTATGTGAACCTCCCTTGGTTCTCCCTAAACACTAACCTACATGAGACACATATTGGGCCTTCTTAAAATCCTTTCCTGTTTGGAACCATCCTATTTTGGATCCCTTTTTTGAGAAGGACCATGTTGGAGACACTACCAAATCCTTTGTACAATCACAAACATGGAGAGTAGAACACAAGAGTGTCCTCTATTTGGGTGTGTATTCTTATGGTCAGAGGTTTCACATACATGAATGGTTGTTCAGTCAGGGTTCTCATGGTAAATATGAGTGTGTATCACTATTTTTTTGGGGAACCCTACCCTAAAGATAGTTTTTGGGAGTTTATGATCTCAAATACTAGGGTTATGACCATGTCCTCCCCTTCTCATCTTTGAGACCCAAAGCCATCAGTTCTTTGGAGGTAGGATGAGGATTATGCTTACTTTTACGTTCAACACTGAATGTGATTATCCTACCTCCCTGTGAAACAAAATTAAGGGCATCCCACCAAGATTAAGCCTCGATCTTTTATTAAATGTGGTTTCACTCTTTCTCCTCCATACTTCCAAGTCACCACAGAGGGTACTAGTTCCTTATCAATACCCTAGACTCATTCCTAGGTAATTTAAAGAGGGAGAAGTGGAATACCCTTATTCTATTACACCATAGCCCCAACCACTTCCATCAGTGGAGGAGGGGACATAGATGATGGGTACACTAAACACCCTATCCCTCTCTCATTGTCCTTTTTTTTCATGTCCACTAGAAAAAAAATAAGATTGTATGGTACCTCAAATCATATGTTTCCTTTTTTCCCCAAACCCGACATGACTGAGATGAGCATAGAGGTTAATGGTGTACATAACATCTAAATAGTCCATTCAACACATTGAACTATGAAAACTATAATTCATGCAACCATCTAGATATGTAGGAAACCTTTTTAGGTCCTGTGATCAATAGGAATCATCCTCATGATTAATCCCCAATAATAATTTCCCCTAATCTAGGAATCCTCCTTAGGAGTAATCCATGAAACAAACCTCCAAATAAAAATGATTTAAACACCCTACATGGTCCCTTTAACTAGGAATCCTCTATAAAATAAATCCTTAATGGTGTCATAAAATATTTTGGGCTTCATTTTTAGGAATAATCCCTAACACAATCCTCTCAATAGGTCAAACTCCCATGCGATACAAACATTTTGAATTCATCCATTGGAAATGTTCTTCTTAACCAAACTGGATGGGATTTGGTTATCATCCATATGCCATATGTAAGAATCCTATATGTGGCCTAAACCCAAAACCCCTAATCAACCATGTTCTCTCCAAGATGTATACCCAACAGGACTTAATTCAACTTGTGAATTTATATCCCTTATAGGTTCCCTATTCATCTTCTTTATAAGCCCCAGACAAATTTTTTTCATTGAATATTATTCCATGATATCTGTTCCACATGATGTTAAATTGTATCATTAGGTCAATATCACATTACCTTAAAAGGTATGAAGTTCCCTTTTAAGAGGTACCAAAAAAAACATGGGATCTTATTCCTTTTTCAAGGATATGTTGGAAGCCCATTTATGGGTTTGATCCCAACATAAAAAAAACATATATCTCCCTGGATGATGACCCACACTAGGGTGCCTCAATGAGTGTATATGAAACCAACATCATTTTAATAGTTAACAAAGTATCATTAAGCATAATATAATAGGATAACATTGATGGAAACCCTCAAATACATATGGATATATCATTTAATGAATATCCATAGATGCATACATATGATTATGAATTCCATACATGCTACTAATTGGTTTTTAATTTAACAGTCACCCAAATCATAGATGGTAATTAATAATAGATTTGTGAATATTTCTTAAATATATAATATAGTCTTAGAGTAGGAAATAATTCCCCGGAAAAAGGTGTAATGATCTCGATATCCCATAATCTCTACCAAGGTGAGTTCCTGAGCATCGTCGGCTAAACCTACCAACAAGCACCAACCTTTAGAATGTAGGTCCCCATGGATATAGAACCATTGGGTGTTTCCAGTTCAATAAAAAAACCCATTGAAACCCATTCGACAAAATTGATTCCTAACATGAGCATTATTTTTTTTGGAAACATCATCTATGGTCAAACCACATCCACTTGTAGTATCCCAAAATGGAGGTATTACTAGAATGACCTGAATATTCTATACCATAATAAATATTTAGGATTTGATTCTATAATTCTCCATAATTTAGATGTTATGAATATGTTCCCAAGACTATGTTATCCTAAATATATTTTTTAGAGTTTCTATTAATCATCATATGATACCAACTGTAATGAACTATTCCCTAATAGCATGGAGTTGGTGCCATTCTTCATAACATTAGTATTGTTACAAAATTCAAATCCCATAGGACTGAATAGTTTTTTCAATATGTGAAAATCAATCTACAATTATGATACCCATAATACATTGGGAAATGAAAATAAAGATATCAAATATTAAATCTCAACATTATTGAAACTCTTTTATGTATTTATCTTCATATAAAGGATTAAATAAAAAATTAAGGGTGACCTAAAATGCTTATTAAGGGAAAAATATAGTGGGAGCTATAATGAATCAATAATCAGAATTAACATGGAATGGTATAAAACTAAAAACAAATACCTCATAAATATATGGATAAGGAATAATCAATATCAAACTTTAAATAATTTAAGCACAATCCATTGAGTTAGTAAATGAAGAATTAAATTCAACCATATCAAATTTCATAGAAAATATATCATGGATTGAAACAATAACTGAACTCTAAATAAGGGAAAAGTTAAATATTATATCCCATGTTTCCTAGTGTCATGGGACCTTTACTTCCAAGTCCTTTCACAAGAATGTTCGAATCATATTTAATAGAAACAAATTTTTTTCAATAAATGCATCCCATTAGACTACTGATGCATTGAGGGGAATACAATAACTAGACCCAAACCCATTTAATACCAGTTCAAATAATTCTTCAAATACCAATAACCAACTTTACTCATAAATAATGTGCCTTATCAAATATCTTTATAGAGTAAATGATGTTGATATATCAATATTTTACATGTTAATCATATTATTATAAATGTGAAAACCAAATGTGAAAATTGTATATGGTTTAGAAAATATTCATATATATTATAAAATAATTCAGTAATTTAATATTATTTTAATTTTTTGTCATAAATGATTAAAATACACTTATTTATTCAAGAGAATGTTTAAAATCCCAAAATTAAATATAGATTTCCAAATAAATTTTACCATTTGGTTATTATCAGATCAAAACCCAGTGGCTGAGATAATTCGTATTAAAATATAATAAAAAATGAATGAAAATTTATTCATTATATTACATGTCAATGGGGAAGTGTATACCCCACATAAAATGGAATTGGTTGATAATTACAATTAAGTCTCAATATAATGTAATTTGAGGGGAAATCCCTCACATTACACTCCCTTTTGGTCGAGCTTGAATTAAACTCAAGTATAGCCATTTGTAATACATTATTAAATTATTAAAAACCATATTAATATTTACAATATCTTTTATGATTCATTTGTAACATATTATTACTCGATCATTAATGGTCATTCATTATTTTCATTGTTGGATACGCTAATTTAAATGTTTTCCATATATTTTTTGAATTATTATATTTTATCATCTTAATTTGATCATGATTTAATCATTTATAGAATATAATACATGATGTAAATGTAATACATATTATTTATATATTTATTTTTAGTTTACAAAAAAAATTGTAGTAGAAATATAGTACATCATTTAAGGAGATGGTAGGTCATACGTATGTATGAATGTTATTCCGATTTTCTTATCATATTGAATGAAATAAAATTAAATAATATATATATATTTACATTAGAATAACATTTTAATTAATATATATCACATATTTTAATTAAAACAATTCTTAATAAAATTCATGTATATCATGAAAGAATGACATCACTTCATGAGGTGGTATTCCTCCAGACACACAAACAATGTTATAATATTCCCAAAAAATAAAAATTATGATGGTATGTTTTATATAATAATTATAGAATAATAAATAAATCATAAATAGAATATTTATTATTTATATATATTATATCCAACATTAATAAAATCCTTAAATATTGTTAATGGAAAAAATAATGACACTGGTTCATGAGGTGTTAGATTTCCATACACATGAATAATGATTTTGAAACCCATTTTATGGATATGTGGGGATATATAGGTCTTACCAATATAATAAAAAATATATCAGTATCAATAAGGTACATTTTTTATAATATATTACTGATATGAGTATAATTGATGTATTTGGAAAAGCAAAAAAATAAAACTCATTTAGAAAATCATTACCTCGTTTTCGGGTATCCTCCTTTGGTTTGCACTAATGTCTTATAAAGATGAATTTTTGCGCAAGGGAATGGTTCAAGATATATGGTTGGAAATATTAATAATTATTGTTTCATTTAATTACCAAACCAATGTGGTTTTTGAAGTGTAATGAATGGGGAGAGGGGTGGCCATTTATAAGTAGGAAGGGTGGGGAACATGTATATTTTTTAAAGAGATAATTCTACCCACGTTTTTACCATTTCATGTGGCCCTAATAATGAACTAAACCCAGAAATAGATGTTATTTTTCCCAAATACGTTTATAAAATTATTTTTTGATAATTATATAGGTCATTTGGTCTCATATTTTTATATTTTATCCCCTTAGTATAATGGTTTTTCTCTTATTTGATGTAATTAATCTTAACTGCTTTCACTAATCATGTTGATAAAAATATAAATTTACCATATGAGACATTATAAATTTTATGATTCTAAAGATGAAATCCATTTATCTAAATTCACCCCATAATATTTTGAAAAATAATTTAATGTTAATCTCAAAGGAGGGACAAGAATACATGTTTTTAAAGTGAAAATGATTAAAAGATTGCATTGTTTTTATATCAAAATTCAATATTAAAATTATTTTAATGAAATAAATTTGATTAATAGATTTATTATTTATATATTTTTACTTTAATAAAAATTAATAATATAATTTTATATTTTATATTGTTAAGATGAAACTTCATTTTCAATTAAAATTCTTGTATTTTTCACTATTAATCAAAAATGAAACTTATCAGAAAAATTCCAAAAATTAACCTAAATTAATTTTGTCATTAATATTTTATAAATAAAGTAAATTTTTTGAAATAAATTTTATAATAGTTTAAATACTTTTTTTAAAAACATTTCTTTCATTAAAAGATTGAAAATTCCTTTAGAAGAATATAGTTTTTTTTCCATAAAATTTGATTTCTTCTTATCATATGGATAAAAAATATAATGACTGAATGTCAAAACATTTAATTAAAAATATAATATATACATTAAATAATGATCATAAAATAATATTAATTTATTTAATTTATTAAGATAAAAACAATTTAGAAGAAAACAATGTTTTTATAAAAACATTTCCTTTAAGTTAAATTGGTTTTTTTATTTATAATTAATTTGTAACCAATGAATTCAACCATATATTCTCTTTTTTTAGTTAACCATATCCATAACCATTAATTGATATATTATTTTAAATCATCATATTAATAGTATTTGATATATATCAGTCTTGTGTGTAGAATAAGCAACCAAAGAAAGTATTTTTTGTGAATATTTCAAGCTGTCAATAAAATTAAATTTATTAAAAATGGAAAGTATTTTAATGTATTGGTTTGTTAAAACATACATAGGGGAAATAAGAATACTAAACATGTAACACCCTGACCCCAGTAACCCAGAGTTGGTGCATTATTATATAACATTGGCATGATCATAAAAAATCAAGTCTTGAAAGACCGATTAGTTTAGTAGCCTTGAAATCACTAGATACATTCATTAAGTTTACATTACATCATAAAGTGAAAACTACAACAACATCTTGTATCCACACTCATATCCCCTTATAATATCCTGGAAAGTCATTCGTAAAATACTTCTTCACATCCTGGGAAAAATAAATCATAGAAAGGGGTTAGCTAAGATGCTCAGTAAGGATAACAATATAGCAGAAACATTCATAAATAATCATAATTATTTAAGGAAATGTATAAATAAAACAAAAGACTTTTAAACATGAAATTCAGCATAATGTGGAAAAAATAAAATTAAATAACTACATTTACATATTCACATGGATATTATACTAGTCAAATAATCATATGCAATATCAATAACCACTTTCATAAAGATGGAATGCATAATTCCAGACTATCATAACAACATAGTCAAGGCCTTGTGCCAAGACTACAAATAAGATTTTGTCAAGGCCTTGTTCCAAGACACTAGTTTGTCTCATGAGACCTATCGATGCATCGAAGAGCTATAGCGGTCTCCACCCTTCACTTGTTATGTCTAATTCATGCCTCATACGAAGAGGTTTAAACAAAACATAAACATTCGTATTAAAACTAGCATACAAAATGTCAATACTTTCTCCATAAACCATGAATGGTATAAAAATAACACATCCAAAGCCAAACTTATATCAAAAATATTTCAATACAATATGGAAGTGTTGTATCATAAAACATCATCTTCAAATAAGCTTAAAATCCATCATAGGATGTCAACATAGACGAAATCAAAACTATTTGAGAGAAATATATCATTTTTGAAATCATTTAAAAGTCACATAATTATAAAAGAAAAAATTTAATTTTAAAATATTATTATAATCTTGTAAGGGAAGCCTCAATGATTTATAACGGTGGAAAATAGTTGCACACAACGTATAAGTTAGAAAAACATTCTTACCTTAATTTTGTCGAAAAGGTTAAAATGAACTTGTTTGGAAAATGACGGAAAGATTCCTTTATAAACTTCTTATAAAAAGTCAAACAAGGATATAAATTAATTTAGAACATATTTTTTAAAATATTAAGAATGTTTTGAAATACATTTTTAAGAAACATGGATGTGAATGATAAAGAGGTCCCATTAGATAATTACGTATAAACATCTCAGATAATGAAGAGATTGTGAAATAACCCCTTAACTTGTACTTCTCCTTGGGTGAGAGTAGGTTAACCTCCTATATAATGGTGAAATAATTGTTATTTAATTATACAAGAATCATATACATTAATATGATATGATATATGTTCTTTTATCATTGATTTGTTAATAATATCTTAGTATTATCATCGTTTCAGGTGTTAACGGATTCGTTTTTATTTATATTCTTTGTTATGTGAGACATATTTATTATAGATGGGATGTATATTATTTATATCCAGAATGATATAATGTCTCTCAAAATAATTTTTAATCATCAAATAAAATTTAGTCTTGAATGGATACGATGGGGAATGAAACTCATCACGTCCGTGGAGACTATAATCTGTACGTACGCACGAGCGGAAATATCATTCTTTTGATATTAAAATAAAATATAATTGGATGGTATATCATATATTAAAAATCACTATCATGTTATATTTATTATTTACATTAATTACATATCATTATTATACCCATCCAAATAATAATGTACTGAATAACAATTAAACCACGACGTGGAGACAGTAGGTCGTACACACGCACGTATGGTGACATGTTATTCAAAGGATTCATAGAATAATGAATATAGTTGTACCATATTTATAATAACATCAAAGTATATATAAGATACTGGAGTTATTATCATAGAATGGAAATAACAAATAAAGAAGAAGTTGAAGAAGAAAGTAACTTTAAAGAGGGTGGTGAAAACATTACCTCTTCTTTAGGTTCTTCCTTTGGATTTGATCAAAAGGGATCCTTAGGATGGGTTTATGACTAAATTAAGGCCTATTGAATTAAGGTAGGATAGTTCATAGGGTATTTGGGAAGATTTTTGCCGAACCAAAAGGCTTTTAAGGTAAGAATAATTGGTTATAAGTGGTGTCCTTTTATAAGGGGGATGAGGGGCTCCTTAGGAAAAACGTAAATTATTAATTTATAATTATATAATATTCGGTTTCTAAGGGATCCAAAGTGGATTATTCAAATTATAAGGTGAGTATGGGTCTAAAACCTTTCATCCAATAGATTTTAGACTGGTTTGGGTTACTATATTAACCTTATCATTTATATTTAACTATTAGTTAACTAGTTTGACATTTACCATGTCACTTTATATTTTTATATTATATGGTTAATG
Organism: Viscum album; assembly: GCA_963277665.1. Classification (NCBI taxonomy): domain Eukaryota; kingdom Viridiplantae; phylum Streptophyta; class Magnoliopsida; order Santalales; family Viscaceae; genus Viscum; species Viscum album. The sequence goes on along the minus strand of OY728143.1, from coordinate 648,162,776 downwards.
AAATTACTATATACTTCCAAGATACCCCTAAGTGGTCCATTAAGGATAAAACTATCATTATATAAGTAATTTTACCAAACCATATAATTTTTGGAATAGAATATGAATTAATAATAAAATATTTTATTTAAAAACTCTTTTATATCAATTTTGACACGATTTAATAATTGATATTTGTTAAAGTCTTAAGAAAATTATTAATTCAAAAAAAATTAATTTATTAAATATTAGAATGTATTATTAATCAATAAAATTCGTGGATGGCATCAAAACATTCAAATTATATTTGTTTTATTATTATAATAACAATTATTTGATTCTTGCATTAATAAGAAAAATACTGCATCATTATTGTTTCATAAATAAATTAAATTATTCTATTTATAAAAATTATAAATAAAATACCATTATGTAGTAAATATTTTAATATTTCTAATGAATATTTATAGTTGAAAATATAACCTTTATAACCTGATGTGAATTTTTTTTTCTGAAAAACATATGCTTATGTCATATCTGTATTTATTTTAACTTAATTAATATGAAGTTTCATTATCACTTACAAGTGGATCAATGGGGTCCTGAAATAGAGCCCAATATGCCCATGGTTGGACATTTATGAACCAATAGGGTTAGGACACGTTTTAGGATAATTTATTATTATTATAATATTATTTTTTTACCTTTATTTACCTGATTTACCTTTTAACCACGGTAAATAAAATATTTACCGAAGTAATTATTCAAAATGTCTAAAAAAAGTTACCTATTTAAAAAATTTAGACCTCCTGATTCTAAATATGGAATCCATTTTTCTAAATTCAAAACAACGAAGTGGCAGTAATTAATTTAAAATTAATTCATGTTGTTAAAACTAATAGCGTGTTTTTAAGAGATAATAACTATCAAAAGATTGGCACATGCTTATGTCCAGTTTAAATGTGAATTTATATCCAATGACCAAAATTGGGTTAAATGATAAAAATATAATCTAATTATACTCTAAAATCACTCAAATTCATAATTTATCACTATTAAATATTTTGATTAAAAAATTTGTTTTTAATAAAAATTTAGTAATTTTAATTATTCATAAAAATATGAAAGTTATCAGAAAAGTACCAAAAATTCACCCTAAGATAATTTAAATATTCCAAATCCAAAAAAGAAGTCCATTTTGAAAGATAAAATGTATAAAATTTCCAAAAGTGTGTATTACTATTCATTACGGCTAGTTAGAATTGTTGGGGTGTGTGTTAAAACTTAAAGTTGCGTACAACACACACTACTATATTATTCAAAGAGAAGTGTATCGTGGAAGCTTGGGGTGTTACATTCTCCCCTACTTCAAATAATTTTGTCCTCAAAATTTCCATAATACTACTGCATAAAAAGACTCGGGTGGTTCTTCATCATAAGTTCCTCGGGTTCCCACGCTACCTCTTCCATCTTATGGTTTCACCATAGAACTTTTACCAGACAAGTCGTCCGGCTTCTCAGCACTTGTTCTCCCATATCAAGAATCTTGACAGGCTCTTCGCAATAAGATAGATTTTGTTCCAGTTCTAATTCCTCATAGGTGAGTACTTGCATTGGGTCAGGCATGTATTTTCTCAAAACTGATACATGAAACACATCGTGAACTTTGGAGAGACTTAGCGGCATTACCAAACGATAAGCTACAGCCCCAATTTGTTCTAGATTTTCTAATTTTCTAATGTACCTGAGACTCAATTTTCCCTTATTACCAAAACGTATAACACCCTTCCATGGAGATTCCATAAAGAAAACATGATCTCCTACCTGAAATTCGAAATCCTTCTTTCGGTTGTCAGCATAGCTCTTCTACCTACATTGAGCTCTTTTGATGTGGTTTTGGATTACATTCATCTTTTCCGTTGTTTCCTCTACCCGTTATGGGCCTATGAGTTTTCTATCACCAATATCATCCCAACAGGTTGGTGTGGGACATCTCTTTCTATATAACGCTTCATATGGTGCCATATGAATACTTGAATGGAAGCTATTGTAATAGGAAAATTCTACCAGAGGTAAATATTCATCCCACATACCTTGAAAGTCAAGTGAGCATGATATCAACATGTCCTCTATGGTTTGAATAGTACATTCTGATTGTCCATCATTTTGGGGGTGGTAAGCAGTGCTCAATAAAAGTTCAATATTCAGGGCTTTCTGAAGACTTTTCCAGAATCTTGAAGTAAAATAGGGATCATGATCAGAAACAATCGATAGGTGTACTCCATTAAGTCTCACAAATTCATTATTATATAGCCTTTCTAGACATTCAAGTGGTAGATCATCTCTTATAGCATGAAAATGTGTGGACTTGGTAAGACGATCAACAATAACCCATATTGCATCGTTCCTTCTAGGAGTCTTTGGTAGCCCCATGATGAAGTCCATCATAATATTATCCTATTTCCACTCCAGTATGGGAAGATGTTGCATGACTCCTCAAGGTTGTTGCCTTCCAACATTCACTTTTTTACAAACCATACATCTTAAAACAAAATCAGCAATCTCCCTCTTCATGTAGTCCCACCAAAAAATGTTCCTTCAAATCGCTATAAATTTTGGTGCTCCTAGGGTGTATAGAGAAATTTAAGCTATGAGCATCATTTAATAATTCCCTTTTCAGATCAGGTATATCAGGAACACAAAGTCTCTTCCCAAATTTCAAAATTGTTTCTTCATACACAATGTCTCTCGATCTCCCATCAATCACAACCTTAATCTTCTTTTGTAACTCTTCATCACATGTCTGATAACTCATTATCCATTCTAGTAAAGATGGATTGGAACCATTTGAAAAATTATTGATGTTTCACCTTCCATGGTAATTCCCATATCCGTCTTCACTAGATCCATGAAAATAAGATTCCGTTTAATTATTATCATGTTCAAAGCTCCATGATCTTTTCTGCTCAAAGCAGCTGCCACCTTATTTTCCTTCTCTGGGTGGTAGTGTATCATGCAATCATAATCCTTGAGTAGTTCAAGCCATCGCCTTTGCCTCATGTGGAGTTCTTTCTATGAGAAAATGTACTTCAAACTCTTGTGATCCATATAAATCTCACATTTTTTACCATAGATATAATGTCTCCATATCTTTAAAGAAAAAATTACAGCAGCTAACACAAGATCATTAGTATGATAGTTTTTCTCATGAATTTTCATTTGTTGTGATGCAAAGGCAATAACCCTATCATTCTGCATAAGGACACAACCAAGTCCTTTCTTTGAAACATCACTATAAATAACAATCCCATCATTCCCTGATTGTATAGTGAATATAATAGCAATGACTAATATTCTCTTAAGTTCTTCAAAACATTATTCACACTATTTTTTCAAACAAATGTAACCCCTTTACGTGTGAGCTTTGTTAATGGGTTAGCAAATCAGGCAATGTTCTGGACAAAATGCTGATAATAACCTACTATGCCAATAAAACTGCGTACCTCAATTATACAAGTTGGTGCTGGCCATTCAGGGATTGCACTTATCATAGAAGGATCAATAGAAATTCCATCCTTAGAGATATTATGGGCAAGAAAAGAGATCTCCTGAAGCCAGAATTCACACTTTCTAAACTTCCCATATAATTCATGTCTTCTAAGAGTCATTTTGATAATGTGCAAGTGATTTTCATGATCTTCGTAGCTTTTGGAGAATACCAAAATATAATCAACAAATACCACCACAAAATCATTGAGATATTCCTTGAAAACTATATTCATTAGATCCATGAATACAAAGTGTTCATTAGTCAATCCAAAAGGCATTACTGTAAACTCTTAATTCTTATACCTAGTTCAAAATTCTGTCTTGAGAATGTATTCCTTCTTCACACACAATTGATGGTATCCAGATCGAAGGTCAGTATTTGAAAAGTATTGAGCTACATGCCTTTGGTCGAATAAATCATCAATGTGAGGTAGGGGATACATGTTCTTTATTTTTATAGCATTCATCTCCCTGTAGTTGATACATAACCTCATAGATCCATCTTTCTTTTTAACAAAAAGGATATGGGCTCCTCATAGAGAAACACTAGGGAAAATAAATCCATTATTACTCAATTCTTCTTGTTGTTTATTTAGTTCAACTATTTCCATAGTGTCTATTCTATAAGGGGTCTTCGATATAGGCCTTGAACTAGGAATTAAATAAATGGAAAACTCAATTTATCATTTTGGAGGGTGTCCAGGTAAATGTTTTGGAAACACATCAACATATTCTCTCACAATAGGTACATCCTCTATTTTAACATTACTTTCCTCACCCACAATCATTTCATTCTCTTCCTCCCAAATAATTTAATTTAGTTGAGCTATTGGGGGTGGATCTAGGTATGAATTAGGTGGGGATGATTCTGCTCTAATGATAAGGTGTTCCTTATCATCATCATCAAAAATAGTAACCTCCTTCATCTTAAAATACATTTTTCCATCATGGTCAGAAACCCAGTCCATAACAAGGATTATATCAAATTCAATCATAGGTATGATGATAGGATCTGAAGATAAAGAACATTTATTTTCTCTAATGGGGACTGATTCACAAAACATTGTTGCAATGATACTTCCCTTAGGAGTTTTGACTGGAAACTACCTTGTTAAATAAAATTGGAAATATATAATTTTCATAGAAAATTAGGAAGATATGAAAAAATGTGATGATCCAAAATCAAATAAAGTATTGGCTAAACATGAGAAAACCATTAAATTACCTGCCACCACATCTTTCGGAGATCCAAACTCAGCAGTAGTGAGAGTATATGATTTTCCTTGATCCCTTGGCCTTTTCTAAGGTAAGTTACCATGAATCTTAGGACATTAATTTGCATAATGACCCATTTCTCTACAGTTATAGTATTACACATTGGAAACAACTTTCTTTCCCTTGTAATCATGATCTTGGTGGCCTTTTTTACCACACTTGTAACAGACTCCCATTCCCTTCAAGAAAGTACCGGGGTGTTTCTTCTCACATTTACTACAGGATGGATAATCAAAATTTCTCTTCTTCCCTTTTTTCCATTTCTAGAGTGATCAGAAGATCTCTTCTTCTCTTACTGTGCTTTAAAGTCATAAGACTTAGAGAATTCTTTTTCTGTATTGATAGCACACAAGACAATATCTTCGTATGATGAGAAGAATTGTGAGACCAATAGTAGGCGATGAAATGGTTTCAACCCATAAAATAAACGATCAATCTTACTTCTTGGGTTACGTTTATAATATGCAGCATACCTTGATAACCTTGTAATGTTATCCTCATATTATGCGACATTATCATCTTCCTTTTGTCTCAGACTCAGAAATTGCCTCTCTATATCTGCTCGATGGTCATTAAGAAATTATTTTTCTAAAAACAGCTCTTTTAACTCCCTCCATTCCATATTTGATACTTCATCATCTTCCTTTGTGTTTTGAATCAATGAAAACCATTTATCATCATCTCAAGTGAGGTGATAAACTGCCAAGATAACTTTTCCCCTTTCACTACTCCCCAAGGCATAGAATATTTTCTCTAAAGAATTTATCCATTGCTCAGCTACTAAGGTATTTATACTCCCATTTAATGTTGTTGGTTGTTGCCTCATGTAGAAATCTAACATTGGTCCTCCACATTGTGGATCAGGGTGCTCCATACAGGTAAGTTTATTATTCATAACCTGAGTGAGTTGTCCCAGTATGGTGATTAGCTGATCAGCATCAGTTGCATTACCAGCCCCATGATAATTATCTAGAGCAGGAGAAAAATCCCTACATGGAGTGCGTGCATTGATGCAGTTTCAATTTCTTCCACTAGGAAACATTTCTAAACATTGGCATACACTATATTAGTTTATGAATCGCAACACATAAATCGAAACTTGAAAAACACTTAACATAAATTGAACAGTTTATAGATGTAATCCATAATCATAAAAAAATTCTTTGAGGAAGTATATACTCATAAACCCTTTATAATGGATTGTAAATAAAATGATAATTATCCTATGTATATCCCCCAGGAGTGTTGTAACCAAGAGTGCAGCATGGCCCATTTTCGTTCACCAGTTCCCATTCAAGTATTGCTCAAAGTGGTGTTTTTGGGTTTTACCCCTAGGTACATCTATTCCAGATCCGCCTCTACTTGCTCGTACCTAGACAAGGATGTATTGCTCGGAAAACTCATAAAATAACTACAATACCAAAATTCTAGGAAGTTCTTCTATACTAATCCTCAAAGTCCATCTTAGGTCCATATGCTCTAATTAGAGTTTATATAAATCTAGCTTCCAAAGTTTTTTCTAAACTTCATCTGATACCAACTGTAACACCATGAACCCAGTTACCCAGAGTCTGTGCATTATTAAATAACATTGGAATGATAAAAAAAGATCAAATCTCGAAATACCGATTAGTTTAGAAGCCTTGGAATAACTAGATACATTCATAAAGTTTACATTACATCATAAAGTGAAAACTACAACAACATCTTGTCTCCAAAATCATATCCCCATATACTATCCCTGCACGTCATTCATAAAATACTTCTTCACATCCTAGTAAAAATAAAACATATAAAGTAGTGAGCTCAGATGATCAATAAGGATAAACATATAGCATAAACATTCATAAATAAGCATAAACATTTAAGGCAATGTATGACTAAAACAGAAGCCTTTTAAACATTAACTTTAGCATAATATAGAAAAAAATAAAATGAAATAATTCCATTTACTAATTCACAGGAATATTCTACTAGTCGAATAATCACATGAAATATCAATAACCACTTTTATAATGATGGAATGCGTAATTCCATAGTATTATAAACACATAGTCAAGGCCTTATGCCAAGACTACAAATAAGATTTTGTCAAGGCGTTGTGCCAAGAAACTACCTTGTCTCATGAGACCTACCGATGAATCAAGGAGTTGTAGTAGGCTCCACCTGTCACTTATTAAGTCCAATGCATTCCTCATATGAGCAGGTTTAAACATAACATAATCATTCGTATTAAAACTAGCATATGAAATTTCAATACTTTATTCATAAACCATGAATGGTATAAAAATAACACATCCAAATTCAAACATATCAAAAAACCTTCAATAAAATATGGATGTTTTGTATCATAATAAATCATCTTAAAATAAGATTAAAATCCATCAAAGGAGGTTGACATAGATGAAATCAAAACTATTTGAGAGAAATATATATTTTTTTGAAATTATTTAAAGTCACTCAATTATAAAAGAAAAAATTTTCTTTGAAAATATTATTATAATATTGTAAGGGAATCTTTAATGATTTTACAATGGCATAAAATCGCCACACCCTCTGTATAAGTTAAAAATACATTCTTACCATAATTTTGTCGATAAGGTTAAAAAGGAACTTGTTTGGAAAATGACTGAAAGATTCCTTTATAAAATTCTTATAAAAATTCAAACAAGGGTATAAATGAATTTAACCCATATTCTGTAAAATAGTAAGAATGTTTAAAAATACATTTTTAAGAAACATGGATGTGGATGATAAAGTGGTCCTAGTAGATAATTACGTATAAACAACCTTGGATAATGAATAGATTGTGAAATAAACCTATACCTTGTACTTTTCCATGGTTGAGGGTAGGTTAACCTCTTTTATAATAGTGAAATAATTGTTATTAAATTATACAAGAATCATATACATTCAAATGATATCATATATGATCTTTTGACATTGATTTGTTAATAATATCTTAGTATTATCATCATTTCAGGTGTTATCAAATTCGTTTTTCTTTATATTATTTGTTCTGTGAGCCATATTTGTCATAGATGGGATTTATATTACTCGTATCCAGAATTATATCATGTCTCTAAAATTTATTTTTAATCATCAAATAAAATTTAGTCTTGAATGGATGCGATGGGGAATGAATCTCATCGCGTTTGTGGAGACGGTAATCTGTACGTACGCACGAGAGACAATATCAATCTTTTGATATTAAAATAATATATATTTTGATGGTATATCATATATACAGAATAATTATCATGTTATATTTATTATTTACATTAATTACACATCATTATTATACTCATCCAAATAATAATGTATCGAATAACAATTACACCACGACGTGGAGATGGTAGGTCATACATACGCACGTATGGTGACATTTCATTCAAAGGATGGATAGAAAAATGAATATGGTTGTACCATATTTATAATAACATCACAGTATATATAAGATTCTGTAGTTATTATTTTATAATGGAAATAACAAAGAAAGAAGATGTTGGAAAAGAAAGGAACTTGAAAGAGGGTGGTGAAAACATTACCTCTTCTTTGGGTTCTTCCTTTTGATTTGATCAAAAGGGAACCTTAAGGTAGATTTATGACTAATGTAAGGCCTCTAGGATTATGGTATGATAGTTTAGAGGGTATTTGGTCAGATTTTGGCTGAACCAAAATGCTTTGGAGCTATGAATAATTGGTTTTAAGTAGTGTCCTTTTATAAGGGGGAGGCGGGCTCTTTAGAAAAAACGTAAAGAATGAATTTATAATAAATTTATATTAGATTTATAATGGATCCAAAGTGGATTATTAAAATTTTAAGGTGGGTATGGTTCTCAATAAATTAATACAATAGATTTTATATAGGTTTTGGTCACTATATTAACCTTATCAATTATATTTAACTCTTAGTTAAATAGTTTGACATTTACAATGTCACTTTGTATTTTTATATTATATGGTTAATAAACTTATTATAAACTTCCAAGAGACCCCCAAGTGGTCCATTAATTATACACCTATCATTATATAAGTCCTTTGGTAGAACCGTGAATTTTTAGAAATAGAATATGAATTAATAATATAATATTTGTTTTAAAAACTCTTTTATGTCAATTTTGACACTATTTAATAATTGATTTTTGTTAAAGCCATAACAACTTTATTAATCAGAAAAAATTAATTTAAGAAATAATAACATTTCATATTAATTAATAAAATCCGTTGATGGAATCAAAACATTCAAATTATATTTATTTTAATATTTATAAAACCAATTATTTGATTTTTTCATTTATAAGGAAACTACTGCATCATTATTGTGTCATAAATAAATTTAATTATTCAATGTCTAAAAATTATAAATAAAATAAAATTATGTAGGAAATATTTTTGTCTTTATAATGAATATTTATAGTCGAAAATATAACCTATATAACCCTATGTGAAAATTGTTTTTCTAAAACATATATGCTTATTTCATTTTTGTATTTACTTTTACTTAATTAATATAAAGTGTCATTATCACTTGAAATTTCATCCATCGGGTCCCAAAATCGACCCAAATATGCCCCTGGTCGTAAATGTATCAGAAACTATGGTTAGGACACGTTTTAGGCTAATTTATTATTATTATTATAATATTATTTTATTACCCTTATTTACCGGATATACCCTTTAACCATGGTAAATAAAATATTTACCGAAGTAATTATTCAAAATGTCTGAACATTAAAGTTACCTATTTAAACAATTTGTACCTCATGATTATAAATATGGAATTTATTTTTCTAAATTCAAAACACAGAAGTGGCAGTAATTAATTTAAAATTAATTCCTGTTGTTAAATCAAAAAACTTGTTTTTAAGAGGTAATAATTATCAAAAGATTGGCACTTGCTTATGTCTAGTTTAAATGTGAATTTATATCCAATGATCAAAATTATGAAAAATGGTAAAAATATAATCTAATTATAATATAAAATCACTCAAATTCATAATTTATCACTATTAATTATTTTGATTAAAAATTTGTTTTTAATTAAAATTTAGTAATTTTCACTATTCATCAAAATCTGAAAGTTATGAAAGTAGTACCAAAAATTTACCCTAAGCTAATTTAGATATTCCGAATCAAAAAATGAATTGAATTTTGAATGATAAAATGTATAAAATTTTAAAAGGTTGGTATTCCTATTCATAACGGGTAGTTTGATTGGTTGTGGTGTTTGTTTGAACTGGAAGTTGCGTACAACACACGCTACAGTATTATTCAAAGAAAATCGTACCGTGGAAACATGGTGTGTAACAAAACCCCCTAAATAACTATACAAGGTATTCTTTATAAGGGTCAGGAGGACTTTTTTAATTACGATGAATTTTATTAAAACCTCACATAAATGCAAAAAAAAAATAATTATACCTAAGGGTAAAAAATAATTTCTTAAATTAAATTATCATTATATATTACTTAAAATAAATATAAAAAATAATATTAATATTAAAAATGAATAACTAAATAATAATTAAATCATTAAATTCAATACAATTATTTTTACAAATATTTAAATTAATATTTGTAGTTATAAAATTAATATATAATTAAATTGGTGTAAAGGATCTACTACAGCAATGTACCCCATTAAAATAATTAAAAAATAAATTTCATAATCCCTCACCCATTTTGGAATTGGAAAAAAATTAAAAAAAATATGGGTTACATTATTTTGTCAAAAAAAAAATTTAGAAAAATAACGAAAAATTTAGCAACGCATTTTCTCCCAAAAAAATTGAAATATTTGGGTCATATTAATATAATCAACCTAAATTAAATAACTGTATAAAAAATTCATATGGCCAAAAAAATAAAATATATTTTTTAATTTATTTAAATTATCCAAAAAAAACAAAACATATGATTTCAATTACTTTTTTAGAGGTATTCCTATAATTTAAAAATTTACATTCTAGTGAACCAAATCATAAAACATTGAATACATTTGTACTCAAAAAAGTGAATTTTTTTAGAACATTTCATCATAATATATGATAAAATAATATAAATGACCATGTAGTCCACAATTTAGAAACCTAATTTGGAATATATAGCAGATTTGGTTAAAAAGAAATAAAATAGTTTGTTTAGGTACCCATGAGATGGAAGGGTTATTCCTCTTTTAATTAAAAGTATATTAATAATTATTACCCTTTTTGTGATCGATTTATTGAACAAATTATAATGATCAATTAGATACATAATTTACAAATAAGCAACATCTGAAGAAAGTAATAGATAAAATAGAAATTTTTTTATTAATGAATATATTATTATACATTTTAGGAAACCATTTATTATAACAGAGTCAATTTATATTGGATCAAGATGTGGACATTTTTTACAATCTCTTAAATTTAGGAAAAAATTGTATTTCAATGGAATATTTAGGTAACATTACATTTAAGATTTTGAATATATCCTTATGAATCATAATTTAATTTTTAATAATTTGAGAATCATCGGTCAATGTATCCATAGAACTGAAATTATAATTGTTAAAAAAATGATTCTCCTCTTATAGATTAGATAAATCAATTTTCAAAAACTATTATTTCATTAAAACATTAAAAAATTAACATTTTTACTTTTCATTTTCAAAAAAAAAATTAGAAACATATATATAATATGTAGTAAAATTTTAAATCCAATACAAGAGTATCTATTTCATCATTAAGTTTATCCCATAAATCAATTAATTTTATAACTTTAGATTTTTCACAACCAAAACTAAAAGATGATTAAAAATAAGAATCGTAATTGGGAAATAAATAACATTATTTGATATTGTTGTCAAACAATAACCATCATGTTTCCCATATCATAAATTGGTTAAGTTACCTAAATATGATTTTCCATAATAGATTGGTTATTAGTTTCTTTCTAACTTCCCAATTCCTTACAAAATTCATGTTCCTTAGATAAACACCAATCAGTATGATTATATCATTTCATTTCCTTATTTTAATTTATATAATTCACTTCTAGTATCATATTTGGACACTCGTATTTTTTTATGGTTTGGTTTTCTACATTCATAAAAAATAATATGTGATTTACCATTCATTTTCTATTAAAATACTTCATGAATCTCTTTAGTTCCCTTATTTATTTTATATTGTTACCTTTTTTATGGAGTCCTTGAATAAGTTTGGATACATAATATAGATCATGATTCTTATTTGTTCTCGTAGAATCTATGGAATCACTAGATTATTAATCATAAATATATTTTGATCTAAAATCCAATCCCTTTATTTTTATAGATTACTCAAGATCATTATTCTTCCATTAAATCTCATATTTTAATTCATATCCAATCAGATTATCTCTGGTTGACCATATAAAATTATTTTTGTGACATCCCTCCCCTCACCCATTAGATTGGGATTGTAGTGGGACATTAATAGGCCTTTGGTGACACCTCAAAGTCAAGAAAAGGATGGAAATAAATCCAAAGGGATTTGAAAAATCGTGGGGATGATTTTAAATTTTAAAATTGAATAAACAAAACAATAATAGAATAACTAAACAATCCCTATGTAATGCATGATAAAAATGTATTACAACTCCATGTAATACCAAGTGACCAAAATTTGAAACAACAACTGTAATGCATATCATATTATAATGTAGAAATTAGAACCAATAACCCAAATGAAACCAAGACTTCCGAAACACTTACAACAATATACATGATCCCACTCAACAATAAATGCCCAATGTCTCATGAGGTATTAAGAAATAATTGGTATATATTTCCATTATATGTTCATTGATATACAACATCTGAAAACACACAATTGTTCTCAAGTATGGGGTGAGTATAAAAATATGTAGTATTTCCATAATTACTTGACTTTTCACACTGTTAGGATAGAACATGTTACCAAATTTATATAAAACAATTTATATAAAACAAATTTAAAAATATTATATTAAACCTAAAAACATTTTATTGAAAAACCATTTTCTATACCAAAATAATTTCCATGGAAAATAATCAAACAATCTATTAGAACCATTTCTCAAATCCATTTGGCATAACCCATTCCATTCCACAAATCGAGACATGTGTTCCACGGTGACAGTTCTATACTCATGAGTGGAATATTTTTGATCTAAGAATTCATCAAAGGGTAACTATATTAAAAGTTACCTAATAGAACACACCACATCCATAGGGTCCCTTCAATGAAAACGAACAAACACTAATCATTGATTCTAAATACCCCGCCAAACCAATTCTACCAAAACATTTCTATAAAAAATCCTTTTATTGAAAAAAATTTATAATCCTTTTCGATAAATGTAAAAAATCCATATTTTAACATCATTATTTTAAAATCATGACACATTTTACATTACATAAAAAATGTTTCATAATTTTTTAAACCATCACTAAAGAGGGTTTCTACATAGATGTGGAATTAAATTTCACCATTCAGTTCATTAAATTCCAAAAAATTGAAATCAAGAATTATTTTTTTCACTATGAATTATCACGAGTGAATCCACCAACCATGAAAACTTTTGGGTAAATGAATGAATCAAATTCTTCAACAAACATGCATGAATATCCAAGTAATATCCTTATATCTTGTTCCCATTTAAGAAAATAACCATATAATTTCACAATTTCTATCAAAAAACTTGAACCTATCCCCAAAGTGTTAGATTCACTCATCTAAGATAGGGAGGAAGAATAAACATAAAGAAAAAACACCATGATTGGGAACATACTAATAAATATATACACCAACCCACCAAAATTAACCAACAGATCACTCCAAGATGAGGAGGAAGCATCTCCATAGCCTTTGGAGGGAGATAAATTTGAGTTACAACCTATTTAGGGTAAACCAAATTTCATAGGATGTAAATTATATTCAATTCAAAAAAAATTAGTATTGCACTGTTTGGAAACCCGTGTGATAAATGTGTGTTATCCACTACACTTAATCATCCCTTGTATGGTTGGTTCACACAGATACACAAACGATGCATCAATCATAATAATTACCTCTATAATCACTTGAACTGCTTGTCTTGGTGGTCTGATGGTATAACCAAACCATGCTCTTAACCGTACACCTATCTAGTTCCCACTATTTTAGTTCCATGGTTTATTGGGAGCTGTTTCACAGTTTCTATTAATCATGAACAAATAGTTATCCTCCAAAAAATACCAAAAAACTTTCCAAAACGCCTCAAAACTCTTGAAACAAAACCAAATGACATTATAGAATTAAAAAATTAAAGTTTGAATTAAATAAAATTGGGTGTGCTATATTATCCCCACCAATGGAATGACTATCTTCAGAAAGTTGAAAGCTATCATATATCTAAAATATTTAAGCCATTTCTCAACCATTTTCTTTTTCATGCTATTGTATTATTTCTTGAATCTGACCATGAATCCATATAACTATCAATAGAAAAATGATTTTCTCACCCAAGACATTATATTAATAATCCACAATACTCTCTAGTACATGAACCATAATTACATTTGACACTAGGACAATGTGATCCCATTGACTCACATTGTTAGGAAATAGTTGATACTTTTTTCAATTGGGATACATGAAATACATTATTCCTGTAACTGAATAATGGTGGAAATGGAAACAAATATTCCACCTCTCTAACCTACCCCAATTATCTCAGCGGGGTCTATGTATCAAGGATATAACATTCCATTATTACAAAACTAATGTTTTCAAGAAATTCGATATGTTCTCAACAATACATGATAACTCAACTATAATGACAATGGTAGTATATGATGATCCATATATGATATTGGTTGACTCTAAGAAGTCTCCATTCCATTCCTGATCAATGGAATCTTCTCCATTATCTCTTCCACAAGGCATGTTCCAACCATGGAATTCTCATGTATTTCCACCCAACAAAGTGGACAATGACAAGGATGTCTGTACAATGATTCAAAGGGTGACATATGTATTGATGGCTGATAAATATTGTAATATGAAAAATCTATTAACTATATGTGATCCTCCCATGAGACACCAACAACCATTATACAAGCCCAAAACATGTAATTCAATGTTTGTATTGTATTTTTGGGTTTTCCACCCATCGGAAGATGATACACGGTGCTTATAGTAAACATAGTATAAAGGGATTAGTATAAATATTTCAAAAATTGAGATGTAAACCTTGGATATTGGTATGATACCACTGAAACTAATATTCCATGAATATTTCACTCTTATCAGATATATATTTTAGACAATCCTTCTAATGTATGAGATTCCAAAATACATATGAAATGGTATGACATTGTTTATCGATCCACTATCTCCCATATGGAAAGGTGTTTCAAAACCCTCATTGGGAGACATGTCCCATAATTCATGGCTATCTTCTCTTATTTCCAAACTGGGATTGGAAAATAGTACAACATAACTCTTGGATCGTAATTCTCTTCCTTATCCTACTAACAGGTGAGGCATCTCATTATAAACATAGCCAATTTTTTTCATGATAAATCCACAAAAAATTAAATTTCAATGTATTCTATTTTTTTTTATTTTAAGATGAAAAACCCAACTTGAATGGTAGTAAGCGTGGATATGTTATTCTTAAAAATCACTAGCTAAAACCATCCAATATCAAAATCATAACAATGATCCTCTATCAAGATTTCTTCCCTCAATGGTCTTCCAACCATTGAGCTTCGAATGTATAAAAACATATTATGAATCATATTATTGTGCCACTTTAATATTAACAACTGTTGACCTCACCTGTTTTGATAATCTCAATCATGTATTCATATGTGTTGAAAATCCAAATTATGTTTTCATTCTCTATGATATTTTTAAGTATCATTGATCTATACTTAAATTCTTTCAAATATGTGATCAAACCAATAATGATTTTTAAAATAGTATTTAGAATATGCTAATCCTCATGTATCCATGTTCATACAAGTTATAAATTGATTCTAACACAATTGGATGTGTTCTGCATAAAACAGATAAGTAATCTGCCTAGCTACTGATAAAGAGCTACCGATAACCAGTCTACCGATAGACTTAGTCTACCGACAGACAGCTACCGATAGACTTAACACAGATCTACCGATGTACTTATAAATACAGCTACCGATACAAATATAGAGCTACCGGTGTAAGTATAAATAGCTACCGATGGAATAAGAGTCACTGATGGACGAAGCTACCGATACAGACTCACAGCTACCGACGCATGGAGCTACCGATAATCAAAGTCACCGATACAAGCATGTACCAACCGACGCATAGAGCCACCGATAGAGTCAAAGCAACTAATGACATTGAGCTACCGATGTTCAAGCTACCGATGTTCAAGCTACCGATGTTCAAGCTACCGATGCTGATTACCTACGGATCACTCGACTCACTGTTTGAATTTCTTTATTTCCTATATTTAATCTATCTAACGGTCATATCATGTACATTTTAATGATTTGTCAAATATATGATAAAGGTTGTCGGATGTCAGGAACCCGTACCTCATACCTGCTGAAAATAAATCTTTTCTGTCCCCTGTTGGGAGATAAATACGAGAAGACTACGCTGCCCAAAAGTGAAGCGAACTAGAGAAGCCTGTGGTGGATGGAATATACCAAAAACACAAGAACGAAAAGAATATAGTGAAGCACACAGACAATCACGACTACTCGAGAAGTGTTCAGTGCATACAAAAGAATATCGAAGAGCTTCATCGACTACATTCTCACTACCTGCGAACCTGGAGCATACGACACTCTGTTTCTCAAACAGAAACGAGAAGAGGACTCAAACTCACTTCTGATCTAATCCAAAGGAGTCTAGAGCTACACTGAGATCACCAGAACTACTTCTAAACTCTACATCTTTTGTTCTATGATTTATTATCATTCATTTAGAGTAGTGTGTGTTATCTGCTGTATCTAACACACACACTGTCTCCTGTACTGAAACTGAAGGATTTGTAAATCCTTACCAAACTCTTTCATTCATTATTTCCCACGAAGAACAGTGGTAGAGGTCGTGTGTGACCTGGACAGCTGGTTGCTGTTGTACTGTTTCCCACGAAGAACAGTGGTAGAGGTCTTGGACCTGGACAGTTGTAAACTGTTGAACCCCGATCCAGGGTGTGGATCATTTTTATATAAACTTTTTAGAGGACTAAGTCTCGGCTTGAGACAGAACCTCTTGG
The DNA here is from genome assembly GCA_963277665.1 of Viscum album. NCBI lineage: Eukaryota > Viridiplantae > Streptophyta > Magnoliopsida > Santalales > Viscaceae > Viscum > Viscum album. The sequence continues at coordinate 648,145,703 of OY728143.1, read as the reverse complement.
TTACATTGTTGTGCCATCTCTTTCAAAGTTTTATTCTGCTGCTAATCACTTTAAAACCAATACTGTTTTTAAAGTTACATTGATAATTAAATTAGCAAGTGTTTATGTTAAGTGTAGATAAGTAAGTTAGGTTCAAAAGATAATCACACACTCCTGTGTTGATTAACTGGGAATTAATCAATCCCTTGAGAATCTAATAGAACCTCTACTTTAATATAAATTCACTACAGTTTAATTCATTACTTTATTTGGGGGTCTTTAAGACACTGTTTTTAAATATAGAAATTTTAATTGGTACTCAATTCACCCCCCTCTTGAGTAAACCACTCCGACCAACACTTGGTATCAGAGGATTGAAAATACTTTCTAAAAGTACTCTGCTTTTGAACTGTGATTTTAGTTGTATTTTAAAGTTCTTAAAATTTCTGTTATATCTAAATTTTTATCTCTTTAAAATTTTCTTATCATGGACAATAGACTTGAGGGTGCTGCTACTAACCGGCCACCTTTCATCAATGGAACTAATTATGCTCAGTGGAAACTGAAAATGAAAATTCATCTAGAAAGCATAGGTTTTGATATTTGGACTGCTATTGAATCAGAATACAAAATTCCTACTACTGCTAGATCTACTTGGGATGAACCTGCAAAGACTGCTTACAATAACAACTATAAAGCCATGAATGCCTTGTACTGTGCTCTAGGAGATGAAGAGTTTAATAGAATTTTTGCATGTAAAACTGCATATGAAATTTGGGATACCTTAGCTGTTTCTCATGAAGGAACAACTAATGTTAAAGAAATGAGATTGAACACTTATACTATCAAGTATGATAATTTTAAAATGAAGCCTGATGAATCCATTTCTGACATGTATCTCAGGTTCAATGAAATTGTCAATACAATGATCTCACTGGGAAAGGATGTCTCATCGAAGGAACAAATTATGAGAATTTTGAGATGTCTACCTGATAGATGGAGAGGCACATCTGTCTCAATCAGAGAATCATTTGACATTACAGCTCTACCTGTCAAGGAACTGATTGGAAAGCTGATGATGTATGAAGAAGAGCTTAAAGTGAATAAGGAGGAAGAAAATGAACCTGCAAGAAAGTCTGCCGCTTTCAAATCCTCAACTTCCAAGAATAAGGACAAAGAAAAGCTTCAAGCCGTAGTTGAAAGTTCAAGCTGTGAAGACAGTGAAAGTGATTTTGACAGTGATGCTGAGATGGCTCACATTGCTAGAAGATTTAAGAAATTTTATAGGAAAAAGAATTTCTTCAGAAAAACAAACTATAAGGGTATCTATGATCACCAAGGTAAATGGAAAAAGGACTGGAAGAAGAATGACAAATCAGATGATGTTGTCTGCTATGAGTGCAAGAGAAAAGGACACATTAAATCCGACTGTCCAAAGCTAAAGTATAAAAAGAAATATGAATATAATGACAATAAGTTTAAGAAAGCCATGAAGGATACTTGGAGTGCTTCAGAAGACAGCACAAGTGAAGATGAATCTTCAGACTCTGAAAGTAATCGAGCCAACATGTGTTTTATGACAAACACTTCTGAGGTAACATCAGAAACTCCTACTTCAAATTCATATTATTCTGGAGATGATTCTGAAGGTGATAACATTTCTAAATCTGAACTGTTTGAATACTGTGATATGCTGGAAGAGACATGTAATGAACTTAAGGATAAATACAAGTCATTAAGGAAACAGCATGCTCTCACCACTACAATTAAAACTGAACTCACTATTGAACAAGAGAAAAATTCTCAACTGTTAAAAGAAAATACTGAACTAAAACTATCTAATGAGCAACTCAAGAAAGACTTAGAGAAGTTCACCAATGGCAAAAATACCCTAACACAGATGCTAGGAAAGCAAATAGCACCTAAATATACTACTAGTATAGGATACCAACCTGGACAAAGGAAAATTTCCAAAACTAGATTCATTTCTAAATCTGGACAGAATGAAGGTAATTCTGGAACTTCATATGCTTCAACCAGTTATATACATAGCTATGGATCTAATAAAGTTTATCTTTCAAAGCATGTCAATTCTACAAATTATATGAGACCCGTTAGACAAATATGGGTACCTAAAGTATTATTGGCTAACCTGTCTGGACCCAAGAAAATCTGGGTACCAAAATCATCTCCCATCTAAATCTGTTTTGTAGGGAACTTGCTTGAAGATCTCCTGTAAAGAGACCTGGTATTTGGACAGTGGATGTTCAAGACATATGTCAGGAGACTTCTCTTGTTTCAAGAGTTTAATAAATGTTGATGGAGGCTTTGTCACCTTTGGTGATAATTCTAAAGGAAAAATCATCGTCCTAGGCCAGATTGGTAACACTGATTCAATCCTGATTTCTAAAGTTTTATTTGTTGATGGCCTTAAATACAATTTATTAAGTATTTCTCAGTTATGTGATGATGGTTTTCATGTTAAATTTGAAAATGATTCTTGCAATGTTTTTGATTCTAAGAATGTTTTGGTATTTTCTGCCTTAAAAAATGAGAATGTTTATGCTGTTAATCTGAATTCTTTAGCTAAGCAGAATATTACTTATTTGAATGATTTTCATAAAGAATCTTGGCTATGGCACAGAAGATTGGGACATTACAACATTCACTCCCTTAGAAAACTCTATAGAAAGAACCTAGTTAGAGACCTACCTAAATTAGAATTCCCAAATGATATAGTGTGTAACCCCTGTCAAAAGGGAAAACAACACAAAGTTTCTTTTAAATCAAAGAAAGAAGTTTCGACTTCTCAACCACTTGAATTGGTTCACATGGACTTGTTTGGACCATCAAGAGTTTCTAGTTTAAATGGGAAGCACTATGTTTATGTTCTTGTAGATGATTTTTCTAGATATACTAGGGTATATTTTCTGGCTCACAAAAGTGAAGCTTGTTCTTCTTTTGTTAAATACTCTAAATCTGTAGAGAACGTTAGTGGACTTAAGATTAAAACCTTGAGAAGTGATCATGGTCGTGAGTTTGAAAATCAAGATTTTGAATCTTATTGCTCACACAATGGCTATACTCATAACGTTTCTTCCCCTAGAACACCCCAACAGAATGGTGTAGTAGAAAGAAGAAACTGAACCCTTCAAGAAATTGCTAGAACCATGCTCAATGAATATGACCTGCCTATTTATTTTTGGGCTGAAGCTGTAAATACAGCTTGTTATGTTATTAATAGAGTCTTAATTAGACCTATTCTTAAGAAAACCCCTTATGAATTGTGGAACAATAGAAAGCCTAAGGTTAATTACTTTAAAGTTTTTGGTTGCAAAGTATTTATTCTGAATACTAAAGATAATCTGGATATGTTTTCTTCCAAAAGTGATGAAGGAATTTTTCTGGGTTACTCTATGTCAAGTAAAGCCTATAGAGTATTCAATAAGAAAACTAAATGTGTGGAAGAATCTGTTCACATCAAGTTTGATGAAACTGATCCACATGAGCCTAAAACCTCTCTTGAGAATCTTGAAGAAGATTTGTCTATTCTGGACCTTAATGATAAATCTAAAGAACCTGTTATCAAAACATCCAGTTCTGGACTTTTTCCATAATATGCTTATGTTGAACCCGAACCTATAGATGAACCTGAAATTTCTAGTCCAACCTTTACCAAATCAACGAGGATTCTAAATAGTCATCCTTTAGAAGCTGTTGTTGGTAATCTTGATAGAGGAACACAAACTAGAGCTTCTCTAAGAAACTAGATTGAACATCAAGCCTTTCTTTCACAGCTTGAACCCAAAAATATCAATGATGCTATCAATGATGAATTCTGGGTAATAGCTATGCAGGAAGAATTAAATCAGTTTGAAAGAAACAAAGTCTGGGAATTAGTTGACAGACCTAAGGACACTTTGACAATAGGCACAAAATGGGTTTTTAGAAATAAAGTAGATGAATCTGGAAATATAGTTAGAAACAAAGCTAGACTAGTTGCACAAGGATATAGTCAAGAAGAAGGTATAGACTATGAGGAAACTTTTTCACCTGTAGCTAGACTAGAAGCCATTAGAATCTTACTTGCATATGTTGCACATCTGGATTTCAAGTTATATCAAATGGATGTGAAAAGTGCATTTCTAAATGGTCTTATAACTGAAGATGTTTTTGCAGAACAACCACCAGGATTTACTAATCCCCATTTTCCAAATCAAGTTTTTAAACTCTCTAAAGCTTTATATGGTTTGAAACAAGCTCCAAGAGCTTGGTATGATAGACTTAGCAATTTCCTTATTTCAAAAGGTTTTACTAAAGGGATTGCTGATCCAACTCTTTTCATTAAAAGAATTTCTAAAGATATTTTAGTTGTACAAATATATGTTGATGATATTATTTTTGGATCTTCTAAACACTCTTTATGTACTGATTTTTCAAAAAATATGCAAAATGAATTTGAAATGAGCTTAATGGGAGAACTTAAATACTTTCTTGGATTTCAAGTATTTCAAAATGAAAATGGTATTATTTTGAATCAACGTAAATATACAAAGGATCTTTTAAAACGTTTTGGTCTGGATAGTATCAAGGAAAGTGAAACTCCTATGAGTACTACCTGTAAATTGGATGCAGATGAAACTGGGAAACCAGTTGATCAAACAAATTATAGAGGTATGATTGGTAGTTTACTTTATCTTACTGCTAGTCGACCTGATATTATGTTTAGTGTGTATATGTGTGCTAGATTTCAAGCTAATCCAAAAGAATCTCATTTGCTTGCTGTTAAAAGAATTTTTAAATATCTCAAACACACGGTTAACTTAGGTTTGTTTTACCCAAAAGGACAATCCTTTGAGTTAATGAGTTATTCCGATGCTGACTTTGCTGGTTGTAAGTTAGATAGAAAAATCACATCAGGAACATGTCATTTGCTTGGAAAATCCTTAGTTTCTTGGTGTAGTAAGAAACAGAACTCAGTTGCATTATCTACTGCTGAAGCAGAATATATAGCTGCTGGTAGTTGCTGTGCACAAATTCTGTGGATGAAACACACTCTTTTGGACTATGGATATGTTTTTAAACATGTTTCAATCAACTGTGATAACACCAGTGCCATAAACATCTCTAAGAATCCTGTATCTCACTCTAGAACCAAACACATAGATGTAAGACACCATTTCCTAAGAGATCACTATCAAAAAGGTGATATTTCTCTTGAATTTATTGGCACTGAACATCAATTGGCTGATATTTTCACTAAACCTTTAAGTTCAGATAGGCTAAGTTACATAAGACACGAATTGGGAATGTTTAATCACAACCGATGTGAAAATTCTCACTGATGTGAAATTCTCACCATGTTGAAATTCTCACCGATGTGAAAATTCTCACCGATGTGAAAATTCTCACCGATGTGAAAATTATCACCGATGTGAAATTCTCGCTGATGTGAAAATTCTCACCGATGTGAAAATTCTCACCGATGTGAAAAATCTCACCAATGTGAAAATCCTCACTGATGTGAAATTCTCACTGATGTTGAAAATTCTCACCGATGTGAAATTCTCGCTGATGTGAAAATTCTCACCGATGTGAAAATTCTCACCGATGTGAAAATTCTCACCGATGTGAAATTCTCACTGATGTAAAATTCTCACCGATTTGTTTTCCTCGCCGATGATTAACTCACACCGATGCAAGGTTTTTAAAACTACTGTCTGCCGCCAAGAATACGAATCATTTTATTCTATTTTATTACTATATTTTAGTTGTTTATTTTGGAATTCCTAAATGATAAAACAAAGTCTAAGCCACTTCTTACCTCACCGAGCTCAAAACCTCTCACCTTCGAACCTTTACTCCCAAATCGACCAAGAACCCTAAACCCGCGATGGCAAAAACCAAGCTTCCTATCGTCAGAGATGAAAGTGCAGAACCAAACGCTAAGAAGCAGAAGACACAGCACAAAGCCAGTGTTAGTGAAGTCAGAACTAGATCGGGAAGGCGACCAGTGAATCCTCACTTGCAGAATAGAGACATTGTAATCGAGAAGGAACTGTGCGTGGAATGGATACTGCCTAGCAAATCCATAGTACTCGAGATTCTGGAGGACCAGAAATGGGTGGATTGTTTCTCTAATAACAATGGCCCATACTATGCGAAGTTGGTAAAGCAATTCTACGAGTTTGTAACTTTCGAGAAGTCTGAGAATGAGAATCGGGTTAGATCTTTTGTAAATGGAAAAGAGATGTCTTTTTCTTCAGTAGAGTGGGATGAGAGTTTGAAAGTACCACATGAAGGTGTCTCTAGGTAATTATCAAGAGCAATTCAACCTAGTAGTGATATCTTTGATTATGAGACCGCTTTACAAGAACTGACTGGAAATGGAAATCAAAGGCAAGTGGTTGCTGCTGAAATGGATGGAGAAAATCGACTGCTTTTCAAGTTTGTTCAGCATGTGTTGATACCGAGACGAGGAGATTTTGCAAATCTGAGATATCAAGATATCTATCTTCTTCATTTGCTAAGACATGGTGTGAAAATCAATCTGTGCAGATTGTTGATGCTTCAAATGGAAGACATGATTAGACCAAAGTCAAAGACAAATGCTTTGTTCTTTGCCAAGCTGATTTCAGTAATGATAAAAGTGAAAGGAATAGTTGAGTCTCGGGATGAGATAGTTTTAGTCAAGAACAATTTCTGTATCACCTCGACTGTTTGTAAGTATATGAAAATTAACTGGAACCCATGGAAGGGATAATGGGTCAGTGATGATCCGAAGATATATGATAGGTTTAACCCTGTGGATCATCCCTCAAGACCAAAGGATATGAGAGATCCGAGTCTAAGACCTGATGAAGAGGAACCTGTTTATAGTGATGAAACAGAAGAAGAAGAAGAAGAAGAAGAAACTCCTATGGATTTTGGAGGAGATCCAGACTTTCCCCCAAGTCCTGTTGCAGAATTGGTCTATTCTAGGAAAGGAAAAGTAGAGGAAATTTTGTCTACTCATGAGGAAGACCAGTCTGTACCACATCAAGAAGAAGAGGAAAAGGAAAATGTATCTGAATTGTCTGCTTCTAGTAGTCTAAGTATGAGTCCTTTGATTGGAAACTCAGCTATGCCTGCTGCTGAAGTAGAAAAAGATACAGAAGAAGTTGTACCTGTATCAAAAGATCTTCTCGATGCTGCTCATGTTGAACTTGTAGTAGAAGATTCTGATGAAGAGAATCCAGCAGAAAATGCTGTTGTGATACATGAGAATGCACCCATTGAGGGGGAGCATCAGTCTGTGCTTGGAAATTTTACAGTAGCTGTTGAGCTTGGAGACTGGGTAGAAGACCCAGGGTTTATAGTCTGTGGATTGGATTATCCGGATTCTGATAATGAGATGGCTGTGAACAGACCGAAGACCAATTATGATCTTGCTTCTGAGTTGTTTCCAGATGATGTGGTCAGATTTCATGATCTGAATAAGCTGAAAGAGGACCTCAAATCCAGTTTTGTTGAAGAAGTGAAGTTAATGGAAACCTCTCTTGCTTCCTCAATTAATTCAATAATGACTACTTCTGTAGTTAATTTGGCCTCAGCAAGGAGATCTGCTGCAGTTATCCCAAGTGATTTTGTCTCCAAATCCGATCTTGAATCCATGAAGAATGAGCTGAAATAATCTTTCAGTGCATCAGTTGCTGAGATTAAGCAAAGCTTTTTTGAAGAAATGAAAATGCTAGAGAGATCCTTCGAGCTATCTCTGGCTTGTAATTTATCTTCCTTTATGTCTGAGCTTATGGAAGAAGTGAAAGAGTGCCAGACTCAGTCTTCAAGAATCGAAGCAGATCTGGAAGCTCTCAAGACATCAGTTGTTGCTTTGGATTCTTATATGAGCTCCAAGTCTCAAGCTGACAAGGACCTAGCTTATGTGAAGAGTGTAGTAAGCCAGTTTGTCTCAGTGTTTGAGAGTTTCAAAACCTCAGTGAAGGATCATGTTCAATTACAAGACTCTCAAGTTCAAAGCCTAATCAGTGGTTTGTCTAAGAGTTTCAAAGAAACTGTTTCCTTCTCTCTTGGCCCTCTCACATCCAAACTATCAGTTGATCTGAATCAAGTTCGAGCAATGTTGAAGGAGGAGATTGGTTCTATTTCAACCAGTGGATCTGTGGACTCATCTGAGTTAAGCCGAGTGGTGTTGTCTACAAGAGATTCTGCGAGAGAAATAATGAAGATTGTTCAAGACTATATGAGAGAAGCCTCTGCCTCTCAGGAATCCATAAAGAACAAAGTGGACCACTACTTCAGCAGAATTTTCAACAAGCATCAACTCGATCACCACTTCAAACTGATGTTGGAAAACATGAAGCTCCCTCCAGTCACTCAAGCCTTCAGAGAACAAGTGAGCAAACTAAGAGAATTGACTCCTGCCTTAGAGAAATTTATGGAGAACAAAGATGATTTCATCTCCGCTATGGAAAGAGGAGGAGGAATTATTATGGACTTTAGAAATCTGCTGCTGCCCTTCTTGCATGTTGATGCCAGACCAGTCATCATCCCTCCTGCTTTGCCTGCTTCTTCCTCAGCTGCTTCTACAGTCCAGCTGACTCCTGGTCAGGCTATTCGAAGCCTCACACCAATGATCACCCAAAGATCTTCAACCTACAGGCCTGACTCTGTGTCAGTGGCCCAGCCTCCTTTGATCTTTTCTGGCATTCCAAAACCTTCACCTGAATCCTCACCACCCGAACCTTCTTCTGATCCCAAAGGAAAATCTCACGTGGAAGAGGTGGAATGATCCAGTGGCCCGGATTTTTGATAGGAATTCATTTGTATTATGTTTCTGTACTTTTTGACTACTCTAATACAACAGAACTCTTTTTACTTCTCATGTGTTCTTTGTCTCCTATATATATATATGTTTTCCCACTTTTTCATTATCACAAAGGGGGAGAACAATAAGAATGGGAGAAACATTTTATGAGAGAATAAGGGGGAGAACACACTGAGAGAATGAAAAATATTTTCAATGGAGAAAAATAAGGAATAAGGGGAGACACATTTTTTTTACCTCTGATACCTTATGTCTATTTAGTACCTTATGATTGTTACCTCTTATAACTTATGTCTATATCATACTATTTCTATTATATATGATGCTGTTTTCAATAAGAAAATTGAATTCAATATTACACTATTAACTATTATATTTTCACTATGTTAAATGCCCATATCATAAATTGTGATTATCAAAAAGGGGGAGATTGTTGACCTCACCTGTTTTGATAATCTCAATCATGTATTCATATGTTTTGAAAATCCAAATTATGTTTTCATTCTCTATGATATTTTTATGTATCATTGATCTATACTTTAATTCTTTCAAATATGTGATCAAACCAATAATGATTTTTAAAATAGTCTTTAGAATATGCTAATCCTCATGTATCCATGTTCATACAAGTTATAAATTGATTCTAACACAATCGGATGTGTTCTGCATAAAACAGATAAGTAATCTTCCTAGCTACTGATAAAGAGCTACCAGTAACCAGTCTACCGATAGACTTAGTCTACCGACAGACAGCTACCGATAGACTTAACACAGAGCTACCGATGTACTTATAAATACAGCTACCGATACAAATATAGAGCTACCGGTGTAAGTATAAATAGCTACCGATGGAATAAAAGTCACCGATGGACGAAGCTACCGATACAGACTCACAGCTACCGACGCATGGAGCTACCGATAATCAAAGTCACCGATACAAGCATGTACCAACAGACTCATAGAGCCACCGATAGAGTCAAATCAACTAATGACATTGAGCTACCGATGTTCAAGCTACCGATGTTCAAGCTACCGATGTTCATGCTACCGATGTTCAAGCTACCGATGCTGATTACCTACTAATCACTCAACTCACTGTTTGAATTTCTTTATTTCCTATATTTAATCTATCTAACGGTCATATCATGTACATTTTAATGATTTGTCAAATATCTGATAAAGGTTGTCGGATGTCAGGAACCCGTACCTCGTACCTGCTGAAAAGAAATCTTTTATGTCCCCTGTTGGGAGATAAATACGAGAAGACTACGCTGCCCAAAAGTGAAGCGAACTAGAGAAGCCTGTGGTGGATGGAATATACCAAAAACACAAGAACGAAAAGAATATAGTGAAGCACACAGACAATCACGACTACTCGAGAAGTTTTCAGTGCATACAAATGAATATCGAAGAGCTTCATCGACTACATTCTCACTACCTGCGAACCTGGAGCATACGACACTCTGTTTCTCAAACAGAAACGAGAAGAGGACTCAAACTCACTTCTGATCAAATCCAAAGGAGTCTAGAGCTACACTGAGATCACCAGAACTAATTCTAAACTCTACATCTTTTGTTCTATGATTTATTATCATTCATTTAGAGCAGTGTGTGTTATCTGCTGTATCTAACACACACACTGTCTCCTGTACTGAAACTGAAGGATTTGTAAATCCTTACCAAACTCTTTCATTCTTTCTTTCCCACGAAGAACAGTGGTAGAGGTCGTGTGTGACCTGGACAGCTGGTTGCTGTTGTACTGTTTCCCACGAAGAACAGTGGTAGAGGTCTTGGACCTGGACAGTTGTAAACTGTTGAACCCCGATCCAGGGTGTGGATCATTTTTATATAAACTTTTGAGAGGACTAAGTCTCGGCTTGAGACTGAACCTCTTGGTTACATTGTTGTGCCATCTCTTTCAAAGTTTTATTCCGCTGCTAATCACTTTAAAACCAATACTGTTTCTAAAGTTACTTTGATAATTAAATTAGCATGTGTTTATGTTAAGTGTAGATAAGTAAGTTAAGTTCAATAGATAATCACACACTCCTGTGTTGATTAACTGGGAATTAACCAATCCCTTGAGAATCTAACAGAACCTCTACTTTAATATAAATTCACTACAGTTTAATTCATTACTTTATTTGGGGGTCTTTAAGACACTGTTTTTAAATACAGAAATTTTAATTGGTACTCAATTCACCCCCCTCTTGAGTAAACCACTCCGACCAACAACAACCAACTCATGAATTGTAGAAACTGGAAATAAAAATGAAATTGTACCACTGACCTCAAAATCATTTTTTATTTTAGCTATCACTAATATTAGTTTTCAGTGGTCTGATGCTTCTTTCACCAACTGTCATTACAATATCTTTCTCAATGCATCCAATAATGAATTTAATTTACCTAATATATACATCATATTTAAGTTAAGAATTTGAAGTTACTTAATCTGTCTTATATTTCTGAAGTTTAAATCTCATTCTAGGAAAATGTGTTTTAAACTACTATGATCGGTAAACACTGTAAATTTCTCACAAAATATGTAATGATGTTAAATCATCATAGGATGGAATACATCCCCTAATTTGAAATCACGTGTTGTGTATTAATTCCCATGAAACTGTAATTATAGCGAGCCATAAGAAACAACATGATCTCCCTACATGTGAACACAAACCAAACCAAATCCCAATGTATCACAATACACCACAGAGCCCTATTCTGATTCTGAAAATTCCATGATCGGTTCTGATGTAAGAAAAAAATTAATCTCTTGAATAGAATTTTGTTATTCATCATTCAATTGGAAGAGGATATTTTTCATTTTCAACACTCTCATTTGTTAAGATACTCGTGAAATCCCATAAAATCATTAGTAATTACCAGCCAAACAAAGGAAACTATATATCTAAAATACATTCATTGGTGGCTTCCAAGAGAGTATAACCTCTATATTTATTAGATCCAAAGAAATACTTTTTTATGTGATTAATAAGGTATGTAAAGAACATAATGTATCCAAAAATCAGACATTGAATAATTTGAATAATAATGATTAACTCAGGAAATTACCAACAATATCGTCATGTATTTCTCATTCTCATCCTTTTTTCATTAATTCACCAAAATGGAATACACAAAAACTCCCAAAAAATAGTGTAGATAACATTTAAATATCAAATTAATCAATTCCATATGGTCAAATCATGCATTTGTAAAACCAAAACCAATAATCACATATTCATAATGACTAAATCTACTCTTGAAAGATATTCTCAAAATATCCTCTTTCTGAACCCACAATTCGTGATATCCCAAAAATAAATTAGTTTCTAAGAGCCACTAGGATCCCAAATTTTTTTTGAATAGCTTATAAATTCATTTAATATGTTATTGATTCATTATCATAACTTTATTAATATTAAAATAATCCACATAAATCTTTAGAGTTCCATCACAATTTTTTGAAAACAAGACTGATGGTTCCTATAGAGAATCACTAGGATGAATGAACCATTTTCTTTTCAACACTTTGAACATAAATTTAAATTAGATTAATTCTATTTGTTCCAACCAATAAGATGGAAGTGAGATAGGATTGTTCCCTGGTAAGATATCAATCATAATTCCACTTCAATTATGGTTGGAAACCCTAAGAAATTATTGAAAAAATTCAAAAATTTGGTCCACAATTTCTAGAAAACAGGCATTCTTGATCACATCCACTGATTCCAAGGTCAAATATTTTAACTGGTTGATAAATATTCCAACTAATAGGGATGAAAATTACAATTTAAATTATTTTAAATTTTTATCTCTTCTATGTAAATTTCTAACACCATCCTCAGTTGTAAAAATAACCCTTAAAGTATAATTATCAATGTGAGTATTGAACAATATCATCCGATCTGTACCTTGAATTTTTTTCATTGACATCCATATCAAAAACATATAAATATCATATCAATTCACCTCCATCAATAGTTATTGAACATAATTTTCCTATTAAGCCTCTACATTATCATTATCGAAGAGGAGTTTTATATTTTAAAATAGAAGGAATTATCTCAAAATTAAAACCCTATAGGTCAATAAAAAGCTAAGAAACAAAACAACGGGATGTGGACATATCAAACAAAGAACACATAAGGGTAGAATTCAAAATAATTGTACATATCATCATCAACAGTCCAAATTGATCGTGAACAATCAATTTCTCAACTCTATACAATTTCTTACTCAATTCAATCTGTTCTTCATTACCATGTTGAGAATTCGTAGGTTCAGAAGTCATCATATTTCATGAATCACAATGGCTAGCTCAGTTCAACTAATGAGAATTATTCTTATAGCCTCATCCCATCAAAGCATATCATGTCTTTAAAACATGAGATGTGTCTCTAGAACAAATCCTTAGAGCACTTTGTTGATATCACTAAAGATTCTGTATCTAGTTTCAATTGTAGAATTTTCTAGATGGTTCTGTACATTTCAATTTATGGTATCAAAATAAAAAAATTGAAAACATGCAATCATATTCTTTGATCTAGGAGGATGTTTCATGGATCCTAATGTATGACTCTGATTCATATAACAACCTTGTAAATCAGTTTCCCTCTTCTTCTTATTCATAGTATTCAACTTTCCACCATTTCATATAGGTATCAACATGATTCCTCCACTGATAGTTCTTGAGATATCCCTTTATAAAATAGTTGCACTTTTTAACATCTCTATATAACCTATTAGGAAATTGATGATAATATTTGTGGGAATCTCAGTCCTAAACCCCAAATCGAAAATGTGTTATTTTAAGGGTACACATTCAGCACCCATTGGTGAAAAGGGAACTAAATTCATAAATTTAACCATATAATATTTCACTATCAGATTCTCCTTAATTATGTTAAAAAGACAATTTTTCTAGAAATTGTGAATATGTATGGATAGAATTGTTTGTTTTAATATTCAAAAAAACATATCATTTAATTCATTGATCTAATTTATCCTTAATAGATAAATCAAACCACATGCATTCTAGATCCTCCATTATGTACATTTACAACTTGAATTTTAACTCACCTAGTGTACCTAGTAAAATAATGATTCAATTCATCCAATAAAACAACAATTATTTTTTCTACTATTACTAATCACCACGATCGAGGGGGGAATTCATTTGTTTGAACTAAATGAAATGCTCCACATTTATAGGCTTACCCCTTATGTTCCCTTTATATACAACCTATAAAGTATGGAAAATAATCTGAATTAGATATTGATTAACCTATGTCACAGGTGAAACCACATTCGAAGTAGTGTCTTCTATTTTGTATATTATACGCCTAAATGGTTCGATTTTCATGATCCGATCTGAAGAAACATTAAACCTCAATACCAAAAAACTAAATGATAATAAATTTGAAATTTCTCATACAATACATTTCAAAAAAGGTACTTCCCAAATTCATAATTTTCTGTTTCCAACCCATTTTTTAAAATTCTGCCATACATTATAATAATCAGCCATTTTCAACCTATTTTAAAATATAAACACTTTTTCACAAAATTATGAAACATTACTCAAAATTATGAAACATTACTCAAAATTAATTAAGAACTTTTAGTTGGAATTCATTTTTATCAATTCATGTTAAGTTCTTCTCAATTGATAAACCCATTTAAAAAATGAAAAAACTACTAGGAGTGTCTAAGAAACTAATGTACCCAAAATCCCTGGAAACATGATGTTAATCCTAAATTGGTTTGGAATGCCTCTTTATGATCTACATTCCATGTTTTGAAGATCATAATCCTTCTAACCATCCCATCTCCAGGAATAAACAAGGATGATTTATCAATAGCTTGATCGAACAAGCTGATACCATTTATTTCCAAAAAATATATTTGGTCTTACCAATACTATAACTATTTGTAGTATATTTCCTATTTCCGACTATCTTGGGAATGATGTGGGAAATTACCAGGCCTTGGGTGACATCACCACGACACTAAAGGATATATATAAATTCCTTGGTCTTTATAAATAGTTTGGGGATGACATTCCCTTTGAAAATATAAAATAACCAGCCATAAAATAACTAAAAAACACTATTTGATACATGATAACAATTTAATACAACTCAATGTAAATCCAACTACCATCAATCAGAAACTAAAACCATGAACCATATCTGTGTAAAAAAAAGAAACTCAAACCATCAAACCAATGAAAACCAATAAATCAAACAGCAACATCCAATAATCTCTACGATTCATCTTCTAAATACATGCCCATGATATCATGATGAATCACATAATAAATAGGACACTGTTCTATTACATGTTTCTAAATATACGACATCTGAAAACACACCAAATTTCCCTATATGGGGCGAGTGAAAAAGACAGTAGAATTTCACCAATGAATTCTCTACTCATTCCACTGGGATAGACCATGACATAAAATTTATGTACATAAATTTATATAAAACAATTATATAAATTTAATATAAAAAACTATTTCTATAAAAAATATTCTCCCATACCTAAACAATTTCCATGGAAAATAATCATACAATATTTTAGAACCATTTATCAAATCCATTTTTAATAACCCATTCCATTCTACATAACCACACATGATTTCCCATGTGGTAGTTCTATACTCATGAGTGACCTCTCATCAATATTCCAAGACATCACAATGTTTCCATATATAATGTTCTCCAATAGAACATTCCACTTCCCCAGGGAAACATCAATGAAAATAAACCCAAATAAATATTTATCTAAATAACCTTCCCAACCAATTATTCCAAACCATTACAATAAAACAATATTTCACTGAAACATTCCTCATAAATTTTTACATAAATTAAAAGAATTATTTATTCTAAAATAATCATTTTAAAATCATGAAACAAGGAACTTTTCATAAAAACCAGTTAACAAAATTTGACAACCCATCAATATATAGTTTTTTATCAAGATTTTCACATAAATTTCATAATTAAATTTAGAAAATTCAAAAAATATGAAATAAATCTAATGACTTATAACTAATTGATGTTAATATTGATGATACTTACCTAGAAAACATAAGATAAGATTATGAATGACACATATTATACAACAAACAGTATTGAATCTCATAAAAACATCCTCAGATCGTGATGCTTTTACAGAAAAAAAATACAATCATGATTATCATCATAAAAAATGAATCTATCCCCAAAGGATTAGAATCATGCATCTAGGAAAGGGAAGAATAATAATACTAAGGAAAAAAACCAAGAATGAGAACAAAATAAGGAATCTGGCCTCCAACTCAGCAAGATTCACCAATGGTTTACTCTGAGATCAAGAGGAATGTTCTTCACAGTGTTGAGATAGGCAGTAATTTTATAAAGGAACTATTAATGGGGAAAATTTATGAGGGTGTAAATTTTAATAGATCCAAAAAATTCAAATCCAAATTTTAATTTTTTATGGTTATGTTTCACGATTAGGAAGACCATGTGCTATCAATGTTCTAGCCACTACATCTAAACACCCGTTGAATGATTGGATAACATGGATAGAAATACAATGATACAATTATGATAAAAACCTACTTCCACACATTCAATATTTCTTTTAGGTGGATTCTTTTTTTAGACAAACCATGAGCCTAAATATGAACCTTCCTAATTCCCACTATTTGAGTTTCACGATTTCCTAAGAGGTGGTCACAGTTTCTACTAACCATGCTCAAAACATTCACCTTTAGAAAAACCCCAAAATAACTATCTAAAAGTCCTCCAAACCTCCATAAACATAACCAAATATCTTTATATACATAAAATACACAACTAAAGGGTTATGTACCGAAATCCAAAGGTACTTAATTTCAATTATTTAATTTCTAAATTTTTTGAAGGGAAATATTTTTTTAGTTCCTAATAAAATAATTTAATCAAAACTTCATTTTCCATAATATATAAATTTTGAACCATCCCATTGAAAATAATTATGAATCTATTGATAATAACATTTACTATTTCAAGATCAAACATTATAAATTCTATAAATCCAACCTAGGGAATTTCATGAATTATTATTTTAAATTTATCAATTCATTGATGAGTGGTTTTTAATGTACTCAATATATCATAATAATTTTTTCAATAAGATAAAGAACATTAAAAATTCATCATAAGGGAGAAATAAAGATAATTCATGACATTATATTAGGATAAATATTCTATATCATCATTTCCAGATAATGTTTCTTATTTAATTTCAGTTTTGTTGTATGTTCTATCCATGATAGTATAATATTTAATACATATATTCTTAAAAAATACCACCATTCTTGTATATCCAATATCCAGAGTCAATACCATTTTACATAGTTAGACCCATCCTATTAAAAAATTATATCTTATGATTATCCATCACAAAAATAAGTCTTTTCATTATTTATATTTAAAAATTTGATACTAGTTAGCATAGAAAAAAAATAACTTCAAAAATATATATAATAGTAAAACACAATGGTTAGTGTCAAACATTGAATCAAATTTTGGGGTAGTGATGGATAATGGAAATATGTAAGAGGGTTAGGGGAAGGGACTTGAATTTATTCCCTTAAAATTATAAATTTTATAATAATTAATTGAATAATTCTAGGGTTTAAATCTATTTTTCAATTTATTAGTAAAAGATAAGAAAATAGTGTATTATGTGAAGTGTGTATGGAGAAAAATAAAAGTCGTGAATGTAAAAATAATTAGTGGTTTAGTCTAGATGAATTAGTCCACTATTCACACCCCCAAACTATGGATTATGGGGCCCCATATGATATGATAGAGACATTATCATATGAGAAACATAATCCATGATATTTAAAATGTTATTAATCCCAACCAATGAAGTATAAATAGGGTTAGTGACAAACATAACTATCCTTTTTAGGGAATAGAAAAAGCCAATGATTTTCTATAAGGATCACCAAAACCTAACTGTTATACCCATTTTTCAGGTATATATAACAAATGGGATACATTTTAGAGTTATTATATGTGTTTTATGAAATATTTTTGTTCCAAAAAATCAAACTGGACCAGAAGAAGTAAATAAATAAATTATAATTTCTCTAAAGAGTCAGAAATAAATTTGATATAAAAATATTTAATGTGGGTCCTTAAAATTATTTTGAATAGTGATTTCTGGGTTTTCTAGAATAGGTATCATATGTCACCTCATAGTGAAACATATTGAAGATGAATTGTTTCTTTATTTATAGTTATTTAATTGTTGGGAAAAAATCCACATGATTAATATCACAATCGTATGTGTGAAAAAATATCACAACAATTATTATTCCCTGAAATCATTTATCATTTTAAATATGATATAACTCAACACTTACTTGTCACACATTATGAAATTAAATAATAATAATAATAAATAATGATTCAAATGTATCGAGGAGATAGAGAGATTATCATTTGAATTTAAAACATTTGAATAGTTTAAACTGAATTGAAATAAATTTATCAAGAACTTCAAAAAAATCATAAAGAATATGAAATTTAAAATCTAACCATTGCTCACTGATTAATATTAAAAAAATTAAAAATATTGAAATTAAAATTCCATACTTATTAAGGATATGATGATATAAATTATTAAATAACTAGTATTAAAACATAAAAGATAATTAACGAAGATTGTTTGACTAAAAAATATTTCATAAAAAAAGGAAAAAACTGAACATAAATACATTCTAATTTTTTGTTTCTCATACGAAAATAATAGACACAAATTCATAAAAACATTGATATATCATGAAATATGTTAAATTTAATGTAAAAGTAATTTGAAATATTTTCTATATAAATATAAGAAATTTATACATTCATTATAATAATTAAAACACTTGAGATAAACATTCAATAAGTAAAAATTCAATAAAAATCCTAAAAAAAGAGAATTATGTGGAAAATAAAATATTATACTATATAATAATCATATACATACCTTATGTAAATATAAAAAATATTTTTTAATTTTTTCTTAATGGAAAACTTATCATTTTTCATGTAGTGTAAGGGTATATCATAATTTATATATCATGCATAAGGGTAATAGAATTCATGTATAAATGAAAAATAGTTCATGCTTAAAGGGAATAGATCTCATCGATAAAGGTAATAAATAATTTTGAAAAAACTCATAAGGGTACATGATTAACTATATAAGTGAACCTTGAATTTTTTATTTACCACTTAATAGTATAAATGAAACCAGGTAACATGATGTATGAATGTACTAAGTAATGGTCAATTATTTATTGTGTATTGGTAAAAAATAAATCAAATACTAATATTAGTTTATAAAGAGTACTAAACACCCTAACTAAGTGTAAAATGGATTTTTTGTAAGGGTAAAAAAGAATTATTTAAGGGTAAATTAAGACATAAAATCCTCATGTATTGGTAAAAAATAATTAAATTTTTTTCTTATGGCCAAAATGTAAACATATGAAATTTATTTTTCATCATATTTGACATAATAGTAATATAAATTTTAATAATAATAATAAAATGAAATTATTAAATAATTAATAAATAATATAATTCCAAAAAAATATTATTATTAAATATAATAATATTTAAAATTATAAAAATAATATATAATTAATTTTTTCCAAATTATCCACTCTAACAAGAAATTCCCAATTTTTGATCATACATTAAATTTGAAAAATTTCCAAAATTCTAGATTGCATGATATGTAACAAATATTTCCAATTCAAAAGAAAAATAATTCAAATTTTTTTAATACATATCTATATTCACACATTTCCCCCAAACTCATATTTTTAAAATCACAAACAATATGTAACATCTTAAAATGTAATGTATCATATTTATATCAACCCAATTATAATTAGTTATTAGTTCTTACAAAAAATTATAATTATTCCATAAATTAGTCATTTTAAAATCTATTTCATATAATACATATGAACTATTAAAAATAGAGAAATTATAGAGACTAATTTATTTAGATACATTGTAAATGTGATTATAATATGGACTCTATTTATTAATCTACGCCTAATAGATGAATTATTGGACAAGAATACATTTCTAATAACTCCAAAGTAAACATAAAAACAAAATAAAATTATTATATATAATTTCAACAACAAAAACGAAGACCAATTATGCATCCTCAATAACCATAACTAATTATTTATCATTAGGTTAATTTCAATAAATATTGGAGTTGGTGTACCCACTTCATCAGTCCAACTAAGAACTTAATAACATATCTCATCATAATTGTTTCTAACATCACACTAATATAAATTTCAGTAGAGTATTTATCATCCAAACACACACAAGGAATACTATATAAATTATGTGCTCTAAAGTCTAAATCAAATGACTCACAGACTTATTTTACAAGTGAGTTAATTCATAGTTATTTCATTTTAAGGCTTTTAGGGTTAAAAAATCCAAAATTTTAAGGCATTTTGAGGAGTTTTAAATTCATTTGAGGAAATATGAATGATTTTAGATTTATACTCATAAATGGAATCCTACTAACCCTATTATAAATGATCTATTTCTTAACACAATATATATGGTTATGGGAAGTTTCCACATTCATCATTTTTTATAGAAAAAAATAAATTACACAACTTGCATGAAAAACATTACTCTTATGGTTTTATTTTATTATTTTATGATAACTTGTTAATTTACAAAGAAATGAGAGTTCAATGAACAATAATAAACGGATTCTACATCATATCTCGTTTATTTTAATAATAAAAATCAGTCTATATTTTTATTCATGATATTTTTTCTTATGTTTTCATAATTCATCACATATTATCTCTTTAATAGGATTTTATCAATCAAAATCTACTCATAATATGTTTCATTGTATATGAAATAAAAATATCTTATAATCATGATGTTTTAATCAAAATAATTTCAAATTAATATAAGAACCACAACTAGTACCCTCCCTAACACATGGGTTTAACTTGGATAATAGAATTTATATTTAGAGTAAGTAGGAGAGGGATTGACGATTGAATTTTTTTTACATAACTAGATTATTCATTGATAATATGGGATTAAAATTGTAAAATGTAAAATAAATCTCATAATTAGAGTTTCATTACAAAATTAGACTTTTTAAATACTAAAATAACATACTCAATCATCATTAAAAAATGTACGGATATTCTCTAGGTATTTGATAGAAAATATAATATTTTTATAGTCATAATTAGTTTTTTGGTTCACTAAATAAGTGTTATTATTATGATAAAATTGTAAAAATGCTTTAGAATCCTCACATGTATGTTAGTTTAAATTTTTGAAAAGGATTCATGTCATATGAGTCAAATATTTAGTGATATATTCTTGAATTTCATAAAACTGAAGATGAAACAAAGTTGATTTAAATAATTAATTTCAATACATTCCATGTGTAATATTATGTCACACCAATTAAAATAATCATAAAATTAAAAAAGGAATTTTATGAGATCACTAATTTAAAGAAAACACACAAAATAAAAAAAACACGCATAAATGGAATGAAAACATTAAAACATTTAAAAAAATTCAGAATCAAAATATATCAAATGATGTTTATCCCAATATACTTTTTTTATAATTTCTTCATTTTAAAATCTCTCATACATAAAATTATAGTCATTAACATTGTTCAAAACTACAAAAAGTGATTGTGAAGGCAAAATGATATCATCAGTCATTTTCATAAATTTGATGATGAATATCCTCCTTAGTAAGATTTTGAAAACATTCCAAAAATAGTTCTAATATATTTATATAAACCACTATTTTTTCATTCCTTTATTATTTAATATATATTTCACCAAATGAAAATTTATCTAAATCAATAATGGGTAAACTTATTTTAGTAAAAAATATATAATAAAAAAATTGATTATGGATTCAAATAGTATGAATTTATCTCTATCTACAAACCTCGTAATAATGATTAATTTATCATAAATTCCATGGATTTATCCTTGTATAATTATAAATTTAAATATTAATAGTTACTGCTTTCCTCTAACTCCTTAAAGAATAATTTTATTTCATTTTATGCTTCCAAAACAATAAAGTTGACACTCTACACAACTCAAAAATAATTATGTTCTAAATCCATTGATAAATAAAATAATTATCCATACAGAATCTAAAATATTTATATTCAAATTTGATTTTAAAAATATTTTCAATATGCTAAAATGGAATCATCCATTGTCTAACTTCAATTTTTTTCTATTTCAGTGGGTAGATTTTCCAAAAAGTGAATTATCAAGATATTTACCAACCTAACAATTAAATTATTTTCTGGTACGTTTTAGAAACCCTGTGATGAATTCTATACTTCATTGATGAATAATATAAGGAATAATTATAAATTGTGTTCCTTGTTTAATTATGATAAAATATAGAATATGAGGAATATAAAAAATTTCATATCTTACAAATTTAGGAACTTTTTGAGCATCATCAGTCATTATGGGAATAAATTCTACCCACATAGGCACATATTCAACTATAAGCAAAATGAAGACATGTGAAAATAATATAAATGTGGAACCATGAAATATATACTCTAATAATAAAAAAACATGATTGGTTATTTTAGAATATCATATCTCTTAAAGATATTTCTTTCAGACTATACTATTTTATATTCTATACAAAATTAAAATGAATCATTGAACATAGGGGAAAAAATAAACCACATTAAAGGATATTCTAGGTAATTATTTATATTCTAAAGTGAAAAACATGACTTAAATTGTGAAAAAATTCAACACTAATTGAATTTTCGTATCAATGATGCATATCCTTATCATTTTATCACTTCCATGATTCCATAAACATGGTCCATCCCAAATTTAATTCTATAAATCATTAACTACTTCTATAGATTTTTTCATTTAAAGATATTGAGGGACTTAAAGGGTATTTAATTAATTCAGAATATCATCGAATAATGTATGTAAACATAAATATCATTCCATTACACATTCATAATGCATTAATTGATTGGTGAAAAAATAATATTTTGGTAACTTAAAATAATGGGTAGCCACTCAAATAGAAATCCTATAAATTCCCATCACAGTAATTATCCATTATTTTAACATCAAATAAATTTAGTAACAAAATTTATCTCACCATCATTTGTATGAAATCATCTTTTATAAATTTAAAATTGATTATTGAGTGCTCATTAAGGGTATTAACATTAGAAACTAACAAGTAACATTTAAATTTTCTTAATGAAAAAATATCTACCATCTCTATTTACGTTATTGTGTACATATATTTTTAAAAATATAGGGTCCAAAATTTATAATTTATGATATATGAAAAAATTTCTATTGTTTGAATCAATAATTCCATTATAGAATGAACTAATGCCTCATTAATAAACTCCAAATATAATTCCCATATATGTTATTAGATAATATGTTGGGATTATAAATTTTTTTCAACTCCGTGAAATATTTTTTTACAAGTCCAACGAACGAAAATAAGAGAATTATTTAAAATTAAATTGGAATTAGGTGAGGATTTCTGTTTAAAATTATTTATGACTCATCTTTATAAAATATAATCTATCTGATAAGATAATTCAAACCCCATTGGTTTTGGGTTTGACATATAATTAATGATTTCAAACTACTATTTTTGATCATTGAATCTTGATTTGGACAATGCATAACCGACCACAATTACATTATCCACCATAAAATAAAATTTCTCATAGTTGTGAATACTATTTTTACCAATTCGTATATTAAAGATAGTATCCAAATGCTCTAAGTAACTAAAAAATTATATTTTACAATGAACCATCCCATATTGGTGCTCAAGCTGCAATTACACCAATCCTTCCTGTAACACCCCAAGATTTTATGAAAAATAATCTTTCTAATTTTATTGATATCTTGTGTTGTACACTACACCAAAAGGAGCTTGCACTGCACACATCCCTTACTTGGCTTGCATTACACGCAATCACGACCTTCCATTATAGCGTGTGTTGTACGCAATACCGAGTTTCACTAAACAACGATATGTTATAGAAACTAGCCGTTATGAATAGTAATACCCACTTTTTAAAATTTTATAAATTTTATATTTAAAAATGGATTTCATTTTTGGATTCAGAATTTCAAAGTTATCCTAGGGTGAATTTTTGGTATTTTTCTGAAAACTTTCAATTTTTGATGAATAGTGAAATCACTGGGTTACTATTTAAAAATTGACTTTATATTTAAATAATTATCTATTTTATTTAAATTTATATTAAATAAAAATTGATACATAATACCTATATATTTTCAATGTAATTCATTGGTGTCATTTTTTAAAATTTAAGATATATAGAAAAGTTTATTGAACTTTTCACCGTCTTTTACCCACCTCCTAGGAGAATTTCGAAATTCACAAAAAAACATAATTTTACCACTTCTGTGAGTGGAATTTCGAAACTCAGAGATAAACGGTTAATTTCAAGGACTAAAATGTGGTTAAATGAAATGAAAATAATTTTTGGTGAATAGTAACTTTTTACTTTTATTTACCACGGTTAAAAGTAAATAGGGAAATAAGGGTAAAAATGATATTATTATTAACCTAACACATGTCCTAATTCTATTGGATAAGTGTAATTCGACCAAAAACAACCTTAGGAATAAAAGATGACCATTTATGTCCACTTGGATTAGATTAGTACATTTATTATTAATTTGTTTAAAGAAGGGTTAAAATTGTTAAAATCAATGTTTAATAACTAATTCATTTTTAATATATGGTTATACATAAGATAAATTATAATATAAATATTAATTAGAAAGATAAAAATATTTAATACCTAATGGTGTTTTATTTATAATTTTTAGACATTAAAAAATATAATTTATTTATGACACAATGGTGATGCAGTAATTAACTAAATAATGAAATATTAAAATAATTGATATTACAAATACCCAAATAAATGTAATTTTAGACTTTTTATGAATTACACTAATTTTCAAAGTTAATATGACATGTTAGTATTGATTTAATTAACTTTTTTTGAACTAATCATGCTATTAGGATTTTCAAAAAAATAAATTACCAAATAGTGTCAAAATTGACATAAAATAGTTTTTAAAACAAATATTATATTATTAATTGTTATTTTATTCCTAAAAATCTAAGGTTCATCCAAATTAATTACATAAGGATATATATATTAATAAAGAATGACCTGTGGTTCTTTTGGTTTTTTATAGTATGTTTATTAACCATATAGTGTAACAAAACAAGAACACACGGTAAAAGTTAAATTATTTAACATAGAGTTAAATATAATTGATAACTTTAAAATTGTAACATAAACTTGTCTAAAATATATTGGTTGTGATTATTTCGACCCATCACCATATTATCTTCTAAATAAATTAATTTGGAGCAATTATAAACCGAATATGACTTTATTATCAAATAATATTTTAAGTTTTTTCATAGGAGCCCCTCTCCTCCCTTATAAAAAGGGCACACTTCCATCTTCTCTTCACACACTTTTGAGCCATGAAGCTTAGAAAACCCCTGAACATTAATCTTCTCCACTTACCTATAAACATTCATGAGGTTCTGGTCTTCTAAAAAGACCAACTCTACTTCTATAAGTTGAAGCTTGAAGGAGGTGCGTCAAAGAAGAGGTAATCTCTTCTTCCGATTCTCAGAAGTTTCTTTCTTCTTCTACTACTTATTATTTAGTTGTCTCATTATAAAGTAATAACATCAGTATTAATTATACACTTATATGTTATTATAAATATGAAACAACCCTATTTCACCTTCTATCCATCCTACGGAAAACTAAATCATCGCGCGTATGTACGTACGGAATACCGTCTCCATGTCGTGGTGTAATCTGTTTTCAACCACCACCTTACTTGGATGAGTATAATTGTGTAAATAAATATCTATATATGATTATTGTAAAGTGATATTGATTCTGAAATGTTATTCATACACTTCAATACAATTCCACGATCATGGGAATGATATCATAGCTCGTGCGTACGTACGGACTACCGTCTCCACGACGCGATGAGATTCATTCTCCATGTTAACCATACATGAATGATTATAAAGTATATATAATGAATAATAATGAAATATATGACATAATAATGATACTTTATTTATGTATATATATATATGTATTTCATCTACTTCAATCCATTCAATTCAATATGGAAATGAAAATAGCATTCATGCATACGTACGGCCTACCATCTCCATGAATGGTGTATTTCATTCCATTTATCGATCTATCATATATATATGTTTATGGTGAATATATATTATATATAAATCATTTTTTAGATTCTTTAATTAATTAAATCATGATATAAGAAATAATATCATGAACAAAAAGTCAAAAAATGTACAATAAATGAAACGATTTTACCCAAATCGTTGCTTTTACATCGAATTTACAAAAGAACAGGTAATATAAAGTCATAAGTAAACCATATATAATATCATAACAATTAATATGATTCATTAATAATTCAATGACATTATTAAAATCATTATACTGGAGGTTCGGATACATATGAAGCATATCAGACATAAGGTAAGGGATAATTATTCCAATCTCATTCTTATCTGAGATTGTTATTCGCAAGTATTTACTGGGGTTATCTTTATTATCCATGTCCATAAGCTCTCAAAAGGTTTTTATAAAATGTTTAATTTTCTTCAATGTATTTTTAAAGTCATTTATACAACTTTTTTTACTTTTACCACATCTTATGGAAAGAATCGTTCTTTTATTTACCCTACGAGGTACTTTTTGACTTTTCCAGCAAAAGTACGAGAAATTTTTTTTTAAATTATATGGAATGAACAGATTTTTACAGTTTCATAAATCCTTATCTTCATGAAGAGTTCTCTACAAGATTTAATTACTATTTTCAACAAAATCCTTTTCTTTTAAAATTGCAAGGAATTTTGTGA
This sequence comes from Viscum album, assembly GCA_963277665.1. Classification (NCBI taxonomy): domain Eukaryota; kingdom Viridiplantae; phylum Streptophyta; class Magnoliopsida; order Santalales; family Viscaceae; genus Viscum; species Viscum album. The sequence goes on along the minus strand of OY728143.1, from coordinate 648,118,808 downwards.
AAAGAAAATGATTTTGAAGAAGAAAGGATATTTTCCTCAAAAATTATATTCAAGTGTTTTATCAAAACCATTTTCCATATAAGATGACATTATTTCATATTTGTATGTTTCATGTATAATGTCTCTATGATTTATATGGTTTCACTTTTCTTATGATGAAATGATATCCATTTGTTTCATATGGATTATTTTATGATGGAATGATGTTTATGATACCCAATTTAATCTTTGGGTTATGATGAATGATTTAGGATTGTTTTGTGTCACACGTAAGAATGATTTCCATATGAGATGGGTGGGACCTATATCACCCTCCAATTCATTGGGTAAAGATTTATATCTCATGAGATAGACATGGATGGAATGGTAAGTTAATATGGTTCAGTGTTACTGGACTGAAACGAGGAGTGAACTCGATTCAGAAAGGGACTTTGTCCACTAAGATGGTCTTAGCAGAAATGCCTTGGCTACTATGGAAATCTTGACATGTGATTAATGGATGCCACAATTACATGTTTTATTACCATGCTGATTTATCATGACTAATTTTCCGTTATGATCTATTCCTTGTGTACTTCCAAGATTTATGTCGTTCCTCATGATTTTGATGTTTAGATTTTATGTTCATGTTTTTGCATTCAAATTTTTATGGATTGTTTTATGTTCTCTATGCTTACCTTTACTGAGAGTTTGAGCTCACCCTTTATATGTTTTCTTTTCCCCAGGATTTAAAGAATGGTTTTAGGTAAGAAAAAAAAGGGGAAGATCTTTATGGGAGATGTTGTAAAACAGTCCATAAACATTTGAATGCAAAAAATTGAACATAATATCTAAATATCAAAATCATGAGCAATGACATAAATCTTGGAAGTACACAAGGCATAGATCATAAAGGAACAATAGTCATGATAAACAAGCATAGTAATAAAAAATTTAATTGTGGCATCCATTAAGCACATGTTAAGATTTTCATAGTAGCCATGGCATTGATGCCAAGACCATCTTTGTGGACAAAGTCCCATTCTGAATCGAGTTCACTCCTCGTTCCAGTCCTGTAACAGTGAACCGTATTAACTTACCATTCCAGCCATGTCTATCTCATGAGATATAAATCTTTACCCAATGCATTGGAGAGAGATATAGGTCCCACCCATCTCATAATGGAATCATTTTTACTTATTCCACAACATAAACATAAATCATTCATCATAACCCAAATCGCTGCTTTTACATCGAATTTACAAAAGTACAGGTAATATAAAGTCATAAGTAAACCATATATGATATCATAACAATGAATATGATTCTGTAATAAGTCAATGACATTATTTAAATCATTATACAGGAGGTTCAGATACATACGAAGCATATCAGACATATGGTAAGGGATAATTATTCCAATCTCATTCTTATTCGAGATTGTTATTCGTAAGTATTTACTATGTTTATGTTTATTATTCACATCCATATATTCTCAAAAGTTTTTCATAAAATGTTTACTTTTCTTCCATGTATGTTTAATGTCATTTTTACCCTTTTTTTAACTTTTACCACATCGTTTGGAAGGAATCTTTCTTTTGTTTACCATATGAGGTACTTTTTGAATTTTCTGGCAAAAGTATGAGAAGAATGTTTTTATAAATTATACGGCATGAACATATTTTTACAGTTTCATAACACATTATATTCATGGAGAATACTCTACAAGATTTAATTAGTATTTTCAACAAAATCCTTTTCTTTTAAAATTGCATGGCATTTTGTGAAAACAAAATGATTTTGAAGAAGAAAGGATATTTTCCTCAAGAATTCATTTCAAATGTTTTATCAAAACCATTTTCCATATAAGATTACATTATTTCATATGTGTATGTTTCATGTATAATGTCTCTATGATTTATATGGTTTCACTTTTCTTATGATGAAATGATATCTCTTTGTTTTATATGGATTATGTTATGATGGAATGATGTTTATGAAACCCAATTTATTCTTTGAGTTATGAGGATTGATTTATGATTGTTTTGTGGAACACGTAAGAATGTTTTCAATATGAGATGGGTGGAACCTATATTTACCTCCAATGCATTGGGTAAAGATTTATATCTCATGAGATAGACATGGATGGAACAGTAACTTAATCTAGTTCAGTGTTACAAGACTAAAATGAGGAGTGAACTCGATTCAGAAAGGGACTTTGTCTTCTAAGATGGTCTTGACAGCAATTCCTTGGATACTATGGAAATTATAACATGTGATTAATGGATTCCACAATTACATGTTTGATTACCATTCTAGTTTATCATGACTAATGTTACTTTATGATCTATGCCCTGTTGACTTCCAAGATTTATGTCGTTGCTCGTGATTTTGATGTTTAGATTTTATGTTCATGTTTTTGCATTCAGATGTTTATGGATTGTTTTATGTTCTCTATGCTTACCCTTACTGATCATTTGACCTCACCCTTTATATGTTTTCTTTTCCCCAGGATTTAAAGAATGATTTTAGGTAAGAAAACAAAAGGGGAAGATCGTTATGGGAGATGTTGAAGATCTTTCACCACGATTAGAAGATTATTTTCCGAGTTTTTAAAGACACTAAACTATTATAGTCCTTGTGTGTTTGTTTTCATTATATATTAAGTATTTTGAAAAATTAATTTAATATCCATGTATGTCATGCTTTGGGTCTCTGCAGTTGGTATCAAAGAAAAGGTTCAGTTAACCTTTGGGAACTAGGATGCGAAAACTTTAGTGGGATCCCAAGAGATATTTCTAAGGTATGTCTAGTGATTTCCTAAAGTTAAGTATAAGTATAGGTTATAGTACTAGAATTATGGTAACGATGTTAGAATGAAACCTAAGATGTTAGATATTTAAGGTACTCCCCTTTTATTATATTGTTTTCTTAGAATTAATTTTTCCTCTCACACTGTTCTTTTTGGGTTTTAGACGATGGTTGGAACCCGAAGGAACTGTGTTGATCAATGTAATGGACAATGCATTGATTTTCCTCTCGAGCAACCAAATGTAATGGGAGATGGAGTGCAAAATATTATTGATATACTTACACAAGCTATTAATCATTCTGGATTTCCAAATGATCAAAGAAGGGAACAATATTCTATTGAGTCCTTCATGAGGCAAGGTCCACCATCTTTGAATGGGTCTTCTGATCCACTTGTTGCTGAACAATGGATCCGTACCATTGAAAAGATATTTTCCATACTTCGCTGATCAGAACATGAAAAAGTCATTTTATCTATTTATCATTTAGAAGGTGAAGCATAAAAGTTGTGGACTCTAGTTAAGAATAAAAGGCCCCAATATGAAATTGAATCCATGGATTGGGATGAGTTAAAAAAAACTTGTTTTGCAGTAAGTACTTCCCTCGTATTCTTCTAACAAAGATGGACAAGGAGTTTCTTGAGTTTAAGCAGAAGGATGATGAATCTATTGGTATATACGAAGCAAATTTTACAAGACTTGCAAGGTATGCATCTGGATTTATCATCCAACATAAAAGTAAGTTGATCGATTTTTCAGTGGCTTAAAACCAAGTCTCTGAAGGGCATTAGCTATAAGTGACTTTAGTAGCTATGAAGAAATTGTGCATTGTGCTATCAAGGTAGAACATGAAGTTGGTGTAACATATCCATCTCATGGTTTTGACAAGAAACGAAATATGGAGTTCAAGGAGAAATCTCAGAATAATGGTGAAAAGAAGATGAATGTTTCTTTATGCTCAAAGTGTGGAATGATGCATGGTGGATATTGTATTAAAGGGACTAGAAAATGTTTTAAGTGTGGAAAAGAAGGTCATAGAGTAGCTGAGTGTCCAAGTAATGTAAAAAGGGTTGCTAATGATGTGAATAAAGAAAAGACTGCTGATAACGCACCACCAACACTTCAATGCTTCAAGTGCAAGGAAATAGGGCATTATTCTATTCAATTCCCTAATCCAAGGGTTAATGATGTTGAACGTGAGCAACCTCTTAAGGCAAAGGATTAAGGGAAGTCACATGGGATCACTATTTGTGATTTTGAGTATGACAATGATATTGTGTAATGATTAAGTGTTTATGTAATGGGATTTCAAAATAGTATCATAAAATCTCATTTATAGTATCGTGTAATTTTGAAATATCCGTGTATTGGTCCATTGTGGTTTTCTATAAGAATATGGAACCGGTAACCATGAAAAGTGATTCAAATATTTTGGAAAGCAGATGATATGCACATAATGAAGGGATAAGGAGAAAATAAATTGTTTGATAGTATTCCTAAGCTCATGATTGATATAAGGACTAAGTGATATCATGGTATGAGTATATAGAATTTTGGGGATTTTGGTATGTGGAAAGTGTTCACTTTTAAATACATTCATATTTTTACTAAGGTTAAATGGGTATTCATTTTTTAAGAGAATACATGATTAAGTCCTTCGAATGTTTGGAATGTGACCAACAAGATATATCCTATGATATATGGGGGATAAATGATGGTATTCATGTACTTATTATGTGACCTCTCAAGTAATCATTTTCTTTAAACTATGAGATTGGACGGAAGTATTTTCGATAAGCTTAAAGGTTAAAATGCATTATGTTGGACATCAGATAGAATTGTTTAAGGCTAGAATTTTATTTCGATATTATTTATGGAATGTTATAATAATGTAGTTTTAGAGAAAGGGAAACCTGCAGGACGGGCGACAACCCATCACGTCGGACAAGGGTGTGGGAATCGAACCCACAACTAAAGTGCGACATGCCTTTATCACCTCCCACTGGCCTACATGAAGTCCCTGTTTAGTAGAAACCAGTTTTATTATATTATGAAGTATGATATATGAAGTATAAGTCCATTTTAGGAACCATATATGATTAATCTCACTATAGATGGACTTACGTATTTTTGATAACTTTTTCTAACCTTTTATTTGAGACAGATGGAAAGACCCATCATTCTATCACATGATCTGTTAACACTTCATGAATGAAAAATTCAACTTCATTTCTTTAAGAGATGAAGTTGAAATTGTCCATGGAATGAAAAATGGTGAGACTGTACCAAAATCAAGAAAGTATTTATTGTAATTCCAATTTATTCAACTTTAGGGAAATGATCTCGAAACCCAAAAATGTTTTCATAGTGCCCTTATATCCAATGAATCATATGGTACCTTAGATCATAAAAAATCTATGGCTTTGTTATTGTTGGCCTTTTCATAGCCATGTTCTCTACCACTCTCCATAAAAACATGAGGGTTAGATTTCTCTTCCATATCCATATTTTCACCTATGTTCTCCAATGTGGAAACCTAGTGATTAGTTAATTTGGGTAACCGTTATGTTTCATACATTAGTTTTTAATGATTGGTTTTGTTATATCTTTTTAGGATGTGGGTTTCTATTAAAGAAACTTTCGAGTGGTAAACCATTTATAACCCTGACGAATTTCGAGGGAGAAATTTATTTTAAGGGGGTAGAATGTAACACCCCTAGATTTTATGAAAAATATTCTTTTTAATTTTATTCATATATTTTTTTTATGTTTCACCAAAAGGAGCTTTCACTACACACATCCCTGACTTGTCTTGTGTTACACGTAATCGCAACCATCCATGATAGCGTGTGTTGTTCGCAATACCGAGTTTCACTAAACAATGATATGTTATATAAACATGACGTTATGAATAGTAATACTCACTTTTTAAAATTTTATAAATTTTATATTATTAATTACACTTTATTTTTGGATTCAGAATATCGAAATTATCCTAGGGTAAATTTTTGGTATTTTTCTGAAAACTTTCAATTTTTGATGAATAGTGAAAACAGTAGGTTACTATTTAAAAACCGACTTTTTATTTAATTAATTATTTATTTTAGGTAAAAATTGATACATAATAACTATATAATTTTAGTGTAATTCATTGGAGTCATTTTATAATAATTTTAGATATATAAAAAAGTCTATTGAACTTTTCACCGTCTTTTACCCACCTCCTAGGATAATTTGGAAATTCACATAAAACATAATTTTACCACTTCTATGAGTGGAATTTCCAAAATCCAAGAGAAATGGTTAATATCAACGACTAAAATTTGGTTCAATGAGATGAAAATAATTTCCGTGAATAGTAACTTTTTACTTTTATTTACTAGGGTTAAAAGTAAATAGAGTAATTAAGGGAAAAAATGATATTATTATTACCATAACACATGTCCTAATTCTATTGGATAAGTTTAATTTGACAAAAAACAACCTTAGGAATAAAATATGACCATTGAGGTCCACTTGAATTCGATTAGGACAATTATTATTAATTTATTTAAAGAAGGGTTAAAATAGTTAAAATCAAAGTTTAATAACTAATTCAGTTTTAATATAGGGTTATACATAAGATAAATTAGACTATAAATATTAATTAGAAAGATAAAAATATTTAATACCTAATTGTGTTTTATTTATAATTTGTAGACATTATATAATATAAGTTATTTATGACACGATGGTGATGCAGTAATTACCTAAATAATGAAAATTTAGAATAATTGATATTATAAATACCCAAATAAATGTAATTTGAGACTTTTTATGAATTACACTAATTTTCTAGGTTAATATGACATGTTGGTATTGATTTAATTAACTTTTTTAGAACTAATCATGCTATTATGATTTTCAAAAAAATTAATTTCCAAATAGTATCAAAATTGAAATAAAATTGTTTTTAAAACAAATATTACATTATTAATTGTTATTTTATTCTTACAAATATAAGGTTCGGCCAAATGACTTATATAAGGATATATATATTAATAAGGAACCACTTGGGGTTCTTTTGGCTTTTTATACTAAGTGTATTAACCATATAGTGTAAGAAAACAAGAATACACGGTAAAAGTTAAATTATTTAACTAAGAGTTAAATCTAAATGATAAGGTTAAAATTGTAACCAAAACGTGTATAAAATATATTAGTTCAGAGGGTTTCGACCCATCCCCACTTTATCTTAAAAATTAATAAATTTGGATCTATTATAAACTGAATATGACTTTATTATAAAATAATATTTTAAGTCTTTTCAAAGGTGCCCCTCTCCTCCCTTTTAAAAAGAGAACCCCTTCCCTCTACTCTTCACACACTTTTGAGCCTTTAAGATTATCCAACCCCTGACCATTTATCTTATCCACTTCCCAATAAACTTTCTTGAGGTTTTGGTCTTCTCTAAAGACCAACTCTACTTCCAATAGAGGAAGCTTAAAGGAGGTGCAACAAAGAAGAGGTAATCTCTTCTTCCGATTCTCTCTAGTTTCATTCTTCTTCAACTTATTCTTCTTTAGTTTTCTCATTATAAAGTAATAACATCAGAATTAATTATATAATGATATGTTATTATAAATATGAAATAACCCTATTTCACCTTCTATCCATCCTATGGAAAACGAAAGCACCTCGCGTGCGTACGTACGGAATACCGTCTCCATGCCGTGGTGTAATCTGTTTTCGACCACCACCTTACTTGAATGGGTATAATGGTGTAAATAAATTACTATATATGATTATTTTAATGTGATATTGATTCTGACATATTATACATACGCTTCAATACAATTCCATGATCATGGGAATGATATCATCGCTCGTGCGTACGTACGGACTTCCGTCTCCACGACGCGATGAGATTCATTCTCCATGTTAAACATTCATGAATGATTATTTTGTACATATGATGACTAATAATGAAATATATGACATAATAATGATACTGGATTTATGTGTATATATATATATATATTTATTCTACTTAAATCCATTCAATTAAATAAGGAAACGAAAACAACGTTTATGCGTACATACGGCCTACCGTCTCCATGAATGGTGTATTTCATTCCATTTATCGATCTATCATAAATATATATGTATATGCTGAATATATATTATATATGAATCATGTTTTGAATTATGGAATAAATTAAATCAGGATATAATTAATAATATCAATAACAACAAGTCTAAACCCGTACAATAAATAAAACGATTTTACCCAAATCACTACTTTTACATCGAATTTACAAAAGAACTGGTAATATAAAGTCATAAGTAAACCATATATGATATCATAAAAATGAATATGATTATGTAATAAGTCAATGACATTATTTAAATAATTATACATGAGGTTCGGATACATACTATGCATATCAGACAGAAGATAAGGGATAATTATTCCAATCTCATTCTTATCCGAGATTGTTATTCGTAAGTATTTACTGGGGTTTTGTTTATTATCCACGTCCATATGTTCTCAAAAGGTTTTCATAAAATGTTTACATTTCTTCCATGTATGTTTAAATTCATTTTTACCCTTTTTTACTTTTAACACATCGTATGGAAGGAATATTTATTTTGTTTACCATACAAGGTATGTTTTGACTTTTCTGAAAAAAGTACGAGAGGAATGTTTTATTAAAATTATACAGCATGAACATATTTTTACGATTTCATAACATCTTATCTTCATGAAGCATACTCTACAAGATTTAATTAATATTTTCAACATAATACTTTTCTTTTAAAATTTCATGGTATTTTGTGAAAAGAAAATGATATTGAAGAAGAAAGGATATTTTCATCAAGAATTCTTTTCAAGTGTTTTATCAAAACCATTTTCCATAAAAGATGAAATTATTTCATATGTGTGTGTTTCATGTATAATGTCTCTATGATTTATATTTTTTCACTTTTCTTATGATGAAATGATATCCATTTGTTTTATATGGATTATGTTATGATGGAACGATGTTTATGAAACCCAATTTATTCTTTGGGTTATGATGAATGATTTATGATTGTTTTGTGGAACACGTAAGAATGATTTCAATATGAGATGGTGGGACCTATATCTCCCTCAAATGCATTGGGTAAAGAATTATATCTCATGAGATAGACATGACTGGAATGGTAAGTTAATCTGTTTCAGTGTTACAGGACTAAAACGAGGAGTGAACTCGATTCAGAAAGGGACTTTGTCCACTAATATGGTATTGTCAACAATTCCTTGGCTACTATAGAAATCATAACATGTGCATAATGGATTCCACAATTACATGTTTTATTACCATGCTATTTTATCATGACTAATGTTCCTTTATGATCTATGCCTTGTGTACTTCTAATATTTATGTCGTTGCTCATGATTTAGATGTTTAGATTTTATGTTCTACATTTTGCATTCAAATGTTTATGGATTTTTTTATGTTCTATATTCTTACCCTTACTAATCATTTGAGCTCACCCTTTATATGTTTTCTTTTCCCCAGGATTTAAAGAAAAGTTTTAGGTAAGAAAACAAAAGGAGAAGATCTTTATTAGAGATGTTGAAGATCTTTCACCACGATTAGAAGATTATTTTCTGAGTTTCTAGAGACACTAAACTATTACGGTCCTTGTGTGTCTGTTTTCATTATGTATTATGTATTCCGCAAAAGTAATGCAGTATCCATGTACGTCAAGATTTGGTTCTCTACACTTCCCCTATAGGCCTTGGGTGGGGACAAGTATTGAAGGCACTACTAAACATGAGAAGAAATTTTCCTAAGTAGCTATACACACACAGACATCCAAATCAATGAAAATGTATAAAGGGAAATGGTAAAAAATGAGACACTACAAAAAAATAAACTACGCATACATGAACCTCTAGGCATTACAAAAGTATGGTAGTGTAAAATGAATATAAATCCAGAAAATACATTCCCAACCCAAAAGATATCCCAACCTGAAAAGCTGGAAAAGAGTAATCATTTAAGAGATCCTGGCTCCATTATCCCAATCTACAACCACCATGGAAAATCCATGAACCCTTTATCCCTAATATCCTCTGAAATCATTGTCTACAAGTATGTCATCTTTAAAAGAATTGAAATGTGTGGGAAAATCACATACAAGGGTCAGTATACATACCCAGTATAATTCCTTAACGGGGTCAAGGAGGATCTAAAAGGGATATAACTAAATACTGAAGGAGTATATAGAACATTTTACAATGAAAGAGTAATGTTTAACCCATCAAGAGAGTTAAATTAAGATCATAAAAGTATGAGGGGATAAACACGGTGAGTAGATGAACTACCTGTTGGGCCTTCACCACATATAGTATAAGTGTAGACTCATCAAACCATTAGAATATAGGCACATAAATCACATGGAATACCTCATGTATGTTCACCTCTATATGAAGGAGAGTATCAAATTCCAATGTGCGAATCTACAAGAAAGAACATATATATATGTGTGTGTGTGTGTGCTCATTATAACAATCTCAAATGAGAGTCTTACAATATATCCATCTCACAACTCAACCCAACAAGAAGATTCTCCAATAGCTCCAAATTATTTCCATCAATTATGACCATCCTCTCACACATATACCCCAAACACACAAGTCTAAAGGACTCTGTCACCATACCTCGCTAAAATCCTCTTTAGGTAGCACTGACTCACCAGAATAGATTCACATAACTTCACCAGAACGTGTCTTGGTGGGGAAGGTGTCCCTCATCCTTGTGAGACCAAATCCATGTAAAAACACATATCTTATCTTTTCCATACAGTTGAGGGGAAACAAATTATGTAAGGATCGCAATCTCTAATATGATAGGTGGGTCCTAATCTTATAGTACCCAATGAAATCCACTTCCATGTCTTACTAGAGGGTACCACTTAGGAAGATAATTTTGGAACTCCACCGCCCCATCCTACTAGAGGGTAATCCCAACATGTTTGTCAGGGTAATCCATTACCAAACCCTATAAGAGGGTAAGCCTGAAATATTGAAGAACTCCACTACCCAACCATTCTTAAGGGTATCTCATAAATATCGTCTCGGAATTCCACTGACCATCCTGGCTGGAAGGTAAGAACAGAATGTTGAGGAACTCCACTACCCTTACCTTCTTGATGGTAACTCAGAAATATCTTCATGGAATGCCACAACTAAGACCTACTGGAATGTAATCCTAGAATATCAACATACTCCACTACCCTGCTCGACTGAAGGGTAACTCATAATGATCATTAGGGAAATCCATTATATAGTCCAAGGTCATGAGTATGTTCGGAAATATTGTGTGATCCTATATGAAGGAATCCATTATCAAGTATCAATTTGGTGCATCATAATATAAACTGGTTGAATTGAATCAAAAAATACACAACATAGGGCACCATCATTTTCTACGCGAAAAAAAGCATGAGATAGGCTATTCGCATTCCTTAATAGGACACCTAGTGAAAACATCACATTTCATCACATAAAGATCGAATGGAGTGTGATGGGATTGAGTGATGAGTCCAATTTAAATACTCAATATTAGACATGAAGTGTCAGTCTAAATTTTAGGGTTACATAGTCACAAATTGTTCATTAATCTAGTACTGTATGAGGGAGATATGTCATATATATGATTCCACAATAATCAGAATTTTACTATTACTTGGTGTTTCATGACACAAGGCATAAGTCTGAAAAAGGTAGCCAATACTATTCATAAAATGATTGTCTCAATTCAAGGATCTAGTTATCATTGATGATTCATTAAACAGACACCTCGGTTAAAAGATATAACCTATGTAAAATTATTTAACCAATGTTTATATCTCATATATTATATATCATATATTTTATCTTATATATTATATCTCATATCCCATATATTATATCTCATATCTCATATCTTATATCTCATATCTTATATCTCATATTTCATATCTTATATCTTATATCTCATATCTTGTATCTCATATCTCAATTCTTATATCTGAAACCAATAAATCAAGCATCACTATTTCTCAATGATTCCAAATATATGCTTTACTCCCCAAACCATTGCAACATAATTGATCGGACAAACATTCCAAAGCCCGACCGTGCTTAGTGTCTCTTGAAAACATCAATCCAACATTGAGGGGATCCATTTGGAAAAGAATGCAGAGAAAATCAGCATAAAACAATGTTTTAAATAACATCGGTAAAGTGTTCTAGGCTAGAGATCAATATCAGTGCACTTGGTTTATATCATTTTAAGAAAATATGAAATCCAATACATGGGATCATGCAATGGCCATGCCAAGATGCATATTGAAGAAGGAATACTGATCTAATCAATATTATATTTGAAAGGAATAAAAACAAAAAAGATGATTCCAACCTCTGTTTTGGATCAATAATTGGTGAATAATGTTCTCAGGTGATGATTAGAAGAAGCTGTTTTTTTATTGCTTCTTGACCTGGTCCGATCTGAAGATTCACTTTCATTCATTCTGATTCTCCATAAGGAAGAGGGAGGAGCTCTTATCTGTAGATTCTATAAATTTTGAGGTTGGACCTAGTAAATATCCTTTAATGATATATTTATAGGCAACATTTTAGGAAAAATGAATTTAATTAATTAAATGAATCCACTTAACACACCACCAATGACTGAGGGGTCTGAACGTCCCACGCGATCTCATTTTATGTCGCAATTTGTGAAAACACTACATTCTGGACCAAACTGTGATATGGAGGTTTTTATATGATCAAACATTTAGGAGTTATTATATATTCATTAACTAAACTCGTGACATAAATATAAAATATATTTAATATTTTTATATAATTAATTTTTGGCACACCGGGAATCATAATCGTATGCCGTCTCAGATCCTAGATCTAGAAATATTTATAGAAATATGTAAAAGTCCTATAAGGAAAATTCCATGTCTCTATATAATTCCCCCCATTATGGTTTTATCCTTGAAAAACTGAGAAACAACTCAAGATACTGAGCCTGCATTTGTATCTCCTACTCATAGGAACTATTATTCACATTTATGTGTTTCCACAAGAAGAAAACTAATGGGATGGTCCACCCATGCAGGATCCTCTCGTATTGATCCTCAACCACCACTAGTAGCTCTGAAAAGGTGTCTCCGTCCTCAATGTCCAGCTCACCCCAGTCGATGACGTGCGTAGGTTCATGCATGTATCTCCTCAGCTACGACACGTGGAAGACATCATGCACCCTCCCCAATTGAGGGGGTAGAGGGATATGTTAGGAAACCTCATCAAATCTATTCATGATCTCAAACGTCCTAATGAACCTTGGTGACAACATTACCCTCCTACCGAAACTCCACAATCCCAATAGAGTGGAGACTTATAAGAAAAACGTGTTCTCCCTTATCCAACTCCAAGGAAATATAACAGTGGCTTGCATATGATTTTTCTCTGCTCGGGGTCATTGTCATCCGCTCTTGGATGACATAGACATTCTCTATTATCAAAAGTGGTAACTATGGTCCCACAAGATATGTCTCAGCAACCTATATCCCGCATAAGGTGGACCTTGAGGATATCCCTTATTGGGAATAAAAAGGATAAATTTTGATGGTAGAGTGGAATCTATTGTTGTATTCAAACTCTACCAAGGGCAGTTGATCCTCTTAACTCCAGCCAAAGTCTAACATGCAAGCCCTTAACATATTCTCTAGCCCTGGGATAGTGTAAAAAGTCTACCCATCAGTCAAGGGATGAAATTTAGTACTCATCCACACATGAGTCCCAAATTCCTCTCCCAAACCTCTTCACAATCATGATGTAAACTATACAACACAATCAGGGACAATCATTGAGGGTAACCTGTGAAGGAAAACAATATCCAACATTTATAGTAGACCAACATACTCCACCGAACTCTTCTCCCAAATGGAAAGGAAGTGCACAGACATTTTGAGTTGTTCAACTATCACCCAGATGGTTTCGAGGAACTTCTCTATGTGTGGATTCCCTATTAAGAATTAAATGTCTATGTCATCCCAATTCAACTCAAAAAACTCAAGGGACTACAATAAAACTGCTAGAACATGGTGCCCAACCATCACCTGTGGAAAGGGGAGGCACCAAGAGATGAAATCATCTATGCTTTGTCTCATGCTGAACCACCAAAACTACCAATAATGGTTTATATACATCTTCCCCACACTGGGATTTAAAACTAGGAGAGAATTGTGGAACTCCCAAATCACCTCCTCCTGCATCATGAATGCAATAAATATTCTCCCCTGGAACCTTAAATTGTGACTCCCTTCTTCATAATATACATCTAGTGTGTCTCCAATGGATGTCAGATCATGTAAGACCCCATAGTCAATGAATCCCAACTGGGACTCTCCCACATCATCATAGAGTAAAGGAGTCAATACCACTGACTGAATAAAATATGTACCCTCCTTCTTCACCAAGGTAAGTTTTGCGGAAGCTAACTCCTCCTAAGATTCTTGAAAAAAGTTATCATGGGACTTCATACTAAGAAAATATCCCCCAAAATTTTAATTACCAAGATTATAGACTATCTTAATGTCATATTCCAATTGGAACTCCATTAAGTTTCACTATCTTAGGTGAATGTATATCTAATTGAAGACGTACCTGATACTCATGTGTTCTAATTAATACACAAAGTTCTCCTCCAAAAGATATTGTCTTCATATCCTCATAGAAAAGAATACCACTACAAGCTCATGATCATGAGTAGAATAGATCTGATCATGGGGTCTCAAAAACCTTGAGAGGTATGTGATAAGTATATCTTGGTGCATCAACACTCAAACGAGATCATCTCTAGAGTAATCATAATACATGATCCCTCCATCAGTAATATCAACACTGGATCACTTGTTAGCATGTGGCTAAACTCCTCAATGTTCCAATGGAACTACTCAGACTACGTAAATGCCCTCCCTTTCAACATCAGGTCGGTTAAATAGGATACAATCTAAGAGAGGTGTTCCATAAATATCCTATATTACCTCTCTAAGAAAATAATATCCCACACCTCTAACACATTATTTGGGGGATAACAAAAATGTACTACTTAAATAACTTCTAGATCCATGAATATACATTGTTTATAAATGAAATTCCCTAGAATGTGGACCTCATGTATCAAAAACATGAACATCAAGAGCATTTTAAAATTATAGAACTCTTGTATAAAGTATAGGACCATCATAGTGTTCTATGTATTATCCTCCTCTATTGAAAATTAGATGAGTTTTTTGTCAATGAAGACAAAAAATATCATGTCCATGTGTGGCTAGAAGACACAATTCATCCAATACATAAGCATAGTGGGGGTAATTCCTCGCACTAAAGGGAATCAGTAGAAACTTATTTTTTACATAGTGTCATTTAAATTATTACATTGGAATGTCGACCTCATTAACCCTCGACTCGTTGTAGCCAGATATGAGATTGATCTTTGAGAACCATCTCATGCCAAGAAACTAATTAATGGGGTCTTCCATTCTTGGAATAGGGTACACTTTCTTTATTGTGGAATGGTTTGGGCAATGATAATCTACACAAACTAGTATGATCCCATTTTCCTTTTTCATGAACAACGCCATAGCTTCCCCAGGGGACACACTGGGTATGATGAATCCTTTCTAAAAAAGGTCCTCCAACTACCATAGTAGCGCCTAGAGCTCCGTAGCTGACATTTGATATGTCATAGAAGATATTTTGGTTATCCCATGATATATGTCAATGAAAAAATCTATTTCCCACCTCATAGATAGTCCTGTAATGTCATGATGGAATATCCTTATATGATCCTCCACAATTGACGGAATGTAGCTTCCTGAAGAGCTGCCCCACCAAGGGATACACTTTCCAACTAATGGTAGATGTGATTCATCCTCCTACTAACTAAACACACTTCACATCCATGAGATATCTCTCTATAGAGAAGGATAATCTCATCCCATCAGTGTATAGTCATATGAATTTTCTTCGGTGTTAATAAATCTGGGATTAAACCATGTAATTACAATACATACCCAATATAGTGGCATAGGGTTCCATTATGATGACCAAATAGTCTCACATGAAACTCTCTTCTATAACTAATAGATCACAATACCGACTGATTAAAAATAAAGAATAATTGTTCATATTAGGAACCTCAAATCAAAGATGATGTGCCAGAATCTCTATTGGGATATTTATCTCTCGCACTATGAGTATTGAGACCAATGAATGACTGGAACCTGTGTATACTAACACTTAAGGATGATTAGAAAACATATAGATTTTACATAAAATATTCGCATATGTTGTAGGGTCATAGACATCAATAACATGTAGCTACCCATGACCCCCCCACCAACTCCATGAGTATAACGGGGTCCGCCTAACAGTGGTACAGTAACGACCTCATAATGCTGTCCTCCACCTATAGCTCCACCAACTCCTATGCCAGATCCACCTCCCTAGGGACCACCCTATCCACACCTAGGAGAACCCTCTTACTAGTGTTTCATATACTGTGGTGGTCCATCTGATACCTACCTAGTCTAATTAGCATGTCTTGTTGGGAATTCTAATTCCCTATGACCTTGCCTCTCACAGGAATGTCACTGGTCATCCCCAGGATTCCTTGGTGCACTTAGCTACCCCTACATTATACAGCCACATCCCTGAGACTAGTCATGAAGGGTTCTCCTCTTCTGAGACCCCATTGAATTCCTCCTTTTAGTAGCTAAACATTACTGAACTCCTTTACGCCCACTATGAGTTCCAACAATGTGGAATCCCTATGAGAAAAAAAATCTATCAATTGTGCATGCTCTAGCACCCCAAAATAGGTGGGGATGCACAAGGTACATTGTCAAAGATCTCTTCATGGAGCCTCTACTCAAAATCTTGTCCTCAAAAGTAGAAATCCCTGATCATGTCAAGAGAGTATCCTGTAAGGTTTTTGAACCTCTCCTGGAACTCTGCCACCATCATCCCTCCCAGTTGAAATTCTAGAAGCTCTTGAATTTTAACTGAGCATAATAAGTAGGGGTAATACTCCTCACCAAACATGTAGTAGAATTTTTCATATGAATGTTTCAACTCATCATTCATCTATGTAACTATGCTCCACCAATGTCCAGATACACTGTGGAAATTGATTCCTTCCAAAGACACAACCTAATCTGTCAGGCTGTAAAGAATCATGAAAATGCAGACCACAATCTCTAGTAAATCCTCTACTGCCTGATCATTTGGAATATTGCAGAACCTCAACAGTCTCTAATGCTAGAACTCACAGAGCACTTTAAGCCTTTGTGCATCCCCATCCAACTCTGTTGGAGTGATCTACTACTCAACATGTGGAGTTGTTAATACCTTCCCACCTAGTGTAATGTGATCAGATGATAGACCCTCATGTTAGCCTCATCACTCATAGGGTTATCATCATGATCAGGAGCTAGTATCCCAAATGTTCATCATCACAGAGGCATACTAAAATTAGAAGTAGTACTATGTTCATATGAGCATATATATATGTATATAGGCAAAAATGGGGAGTTATGTCAAGAAGGACATTCAAATACTCAATCCTATATGATATGGTTACCATTAATCCTTGAAACAGATGTCCCAGCATGCTGAGACCACAAGAAGGTAGTCAATGTCCTAGTGATTGGATACATCATCCGCTCATACCATCATTAGAATCCCTATACTAAGAGCCACACTAATGACACATTGACACTATTCCCTAAACCCAAAAGATCCTCTTTATGGGGATACTTCTGAATAATATCCTAAGGAATGAAATATCTCTAATACCAATCTTTCATGACCCATCCAACAGACGGACTCGAGCCACAACTACAACAATATTTCTCTGTTGGACAGGGGTGGTGAAAAGAGATTAAGGCAAAACTAAACCCTGGGATTCATTTTCCTAAGGACCTAAATAGATATGCACAACTATTTTAATGAAAACGTGATGAGATAAATGGGAAAATATGCAACACTTCTACAAAATAAACTGGCATGCATGAACCTCTAGATAATATAAAATTTTGATATTTTAAACAGAAATTGAAGGCATAAAATACATTCCCAACAAGAAATATGTTCCAACCTAAAAAAACTAGAATATATTAAGTAGCTACGAGAGCCTAAATCTTGTATCCCATGCTATGACCACCATATACAGTCCAGCAACCAAGTATCCTTAATGTCCTCTGATTTCATAGTCGACATATCTGTCATGTAAAAAAGACATGAAATCATTGGGAAAATCCCATGCAGGGGAGAGTATATATATACCTATTAGAATTCCCCGAAAGGGGATAAGGGGGAAGTAAGGGATTGAAATGAAATTAGATGTAGTAGATAGAACAATTTATAGTGAAAGAGTACAACACAACCCAATAAGAGAGTGAATGTATAATTATACAAGCTCAAGAGGATAACCACAGTGAGTAGATGAACTACCTGTTGTGCCTTCACCACCTATAGTATGAGAGTAGAATCATCCAACCAAGAGAAGATAGTCATATAAATCATATGGAATACCCTGTGCATCATTGCCTCTCCTCGAAAGAGAGTATCCCGGAAAAAATGTGAATCTAGATGAAATTCTATATATATGCTCAGTCAAAGAATTATAAATGATAGAGAATTGAGATCTCTATCTCACTGGTCATCCTAAGAAAATATTCTACCAAAAATCCAAAATAAGTTCATCAACAATGACCATCATCTCAAACAACTACCCCCAAAAACAAGTCTAAGGGTCTCAATCATCCAACCATGATAATAACCTATTAGGGTAAAGCTAGCCTGCTTGCACAGTTTTAGGACATTTCAGAAGAATGTGTCTCAGTGGGGAAGTCATCCCTCTTCCGTGTGAGTCCAAATACGTGTCTAAGCATGTCTCATTATTGTTCCTCATAGTCTAGGGGACACAAATTCTAGGTAAAGATCCCATACGCAGTTATAGAAGGAGGGTCCTACTCTAATATTCATCATAGAACTCCACTACCCATTTCTACTAGAGGGTAAGCCCATTAAGGTTGTTGGGGTACCCCATTTCTCATCCCTACTGGTGGGTAAGATCATAATGTTACAAAACTCCACTTTCCTTTCTCTAATAGAGGGGGACACATAAATATCCTCAGGGAACAACACTACCCATCCCTCTTAGATGGGTATGCCCGAAACGATGAGGAACTACAGTTCCCAGCCATGCTGGTGGATAAAGTAGAAATATCATCAGGTAAATGCATTACCCATACCTATTAGAGTTCTATCCCATAATATATTGTAACTACACTTCCAATCCTAGTTCGATGGTAACTTGGAATAATACTCGGTGAATTCCACTTCCCATCCCTAGGTCATGAGTAAGCCCTGAAAGCTCAGTTGATCTTGAACGATCGCTTCCATCATAAGGTGTCATCTCACTACATCATGATCAGCACATCTCACATCGTATCTCAAAATACACAACAATGATAACCATCTAGTTCTACATGATTTTTTTGATATTGGATATTCAATTGCCTCAATATGACAACTAGTGAAAAATTCAAATTTCACCACATCATTCTTGAATGGAGTCACATTAGCACGAACCATCAGTCAAAATTAAATTTCCAAAATTGGTCTTGAAATTTATACTTAAATATTAGGGTCTTAGTGTCATAGACAGTTTTTTCTTCCAACTCCATATGAGGGTGATATTTCAGATATAAGATTCCCTAATAAAATTAATTTCATTATAATTTGGTGTTTTATTGACCCAAGGCATGAATCCATAAATGGTATCCATCATCGGTCTTAAAATGACCGCCTCAATTATAAGATCATGTTTTCCTTTTTGGATAGTAAAATATACAAATTAACTGTAGGATATAACCGATAGAATATTATTTAACCAATATTTATATCTCATATCTTATATCTCAAGTATTGCATCTTATGTATTATGTATCATATATCATATATTATATCTCGTATCTCATATATCATATCACATATCTCCTATCTTCTATATTATATCTCATATCTTGTATCTCATATCTCATATATTGTATCTTACATCTCCGTCCAATAAATAAAAAATCCATGTACAACAATGATTCTATATCATTACTTCACTTACCAAACCATATTCACATGGTCGATCTTGAATGAATTCGGAGGCCCTTGTCAAGATTGGTGCCATAATCCAATGACAATCTAGAAATATGTGGATCCAACTGGTGAAGAATGGGAATAATTGGGGGATAAAATCACAATAAAACTAAATTTTAAACATCACAGGCCATGAGTTCTAGGTCAGTGGTAAAGAAAAGGGAAACAAGGGGAGAGATTTGGTTAAACAATAATAAATTTGGTACTCTGGATCATGAAAAGGACATAACAGGACATTGATCAAAGAAAAAATAATGATCTACACAATATTTTATTCCTAATCCATAAAAATACTCAAATGAGAGTATTACCTTCATTTTGGTTGAATTTTTGGTCAAGAATACATCATCATAATGATTAGATGAATTTTATATGTTCTATACATCTTAATCCAATCCTATTTTACATTTCATTGTCATTTTCCTTGATTCTTCAAAAGGTGGAGGGATGAGCTCTGGTCAGAGGATTCTATAAATTGTAATGCCACCACTGGAAAATTTACTTTAAGGATATATTTAAAGAAATTATTTTAGGTAAAATGAATTTATTTATTTAATTAATTTAATTAAAAGAATCAACTTAATTCACTGCCATTGAGTGAGGGGTCTAAACATCCCATGTCAACTCATTTTCTGCCATGCGTAGGTAAAATACTGCGTTCTAGACCAAAAAATGGTCCCAGATTTATGATATGATCAATTTTTTAAGAGTTATTACATTTTCTTTAACCAAATACATGTAGATAGTCAAAATATTATTTAATATTTTTATAAAATTTATATTGGGCACATCGGGCCTCAAAATTGCATGTTGTCTCACCTTATAGATCAAGAAATATATATAGAAATATTTTATTGACTTTCCAAAAAAGGGTCGCTACAATTTGATACACTAAAAAATAATTTACCAAAATATCAGTAAAACTTTTATACTAATTAAGAGAAATTAATCATCATAAAACATTGAAAGGATAAAAGATAATTAAAGAAATGAAAATAAAATTTTCTATAAGTGATTTCACCAAAATGAAAAGTGAAGGTGATTATTTCATGATCTATATATTAATTGTGATGTTTAAAGTAAACTGAATAATCATCTTGAATATCATATGGGTATTATACTAAAATCTATTAATGATCTTAGTCAAGAAAAGATAGTGTGATTTTTTCATTTCTAGTAATATTTTTTCGTTATCTATTATCAATACAATATGATTATTTATTTGATAGTCTAATGGGGAAATATTGTAAAAATTCATATTTAGAAATGGTTAAACCACTCTTTTTACCCCCAATTTGGATGTGTGTAATAAATTGAATATCATAAATAGGATAAACTATTCTAGTAGTAATCAATGTTATCAATTCATTGTAAACCCATAATAAAGTGTTCGATTTTACCTTCTCTGTAATTATCTGACAAGTTTAGAAATATCCAACGACAAGTTTCATGAATTAAAAATAAAATACTAATTTATAAAAATCTATAATGGAACTTCCTAGGGAATTGTTACTTTCTCTAATGACTCCTCAAAATTGATTTTCTTGACCGGTTAATATATATTTTTAATTGGGAATTGATAATTTCTCACTCTAATCTAAAAAGGAATATATATGGTTATAAAGTAATGGTTTTAATTAAAAATCAGGTAATAAAATCCCACATAGAATATATAGATTTTTTAACGTATAAATATTTATTTCAGATTGTAAAATTCTTCAAAAAGTTTGGATTTAAATTTTTTTAGTATAAAAAATTATTTCAATAGCCTATCCACTAGTGTCATTTAAAAAAAAGATTCATCAAATAATTGATAAAAAAATAATCAGGAACACATCAATTTATTTTTTGATAGTTTTATTTAATTTTTATTAAATATCTATAGTCTTATCTATGGTAGTTTTAAAAACTAAATAATAATGATATGGAATATTTATGTGTTCGTATAAATATATTTTCGCACAAAACAGACTCTCATTCTTAGAAATATCATAAGATTTTTCATTAACTATGAAATTAAGAAATAACTAAATATAACTCTAAACAATCATGTTTAATTTATGTGTTGAATGATCCTACTATGTATACTTCATGGATTGGAAATTAATAAAGTGAAATATTTATCCATAAGATTCAAGTTAACAAGTTCCATTGTAATCATTTATGGTTTCCATAGTATTTTTCGCAAAAAAGGCTTCCAGGAATTAATGGTTCATATCTACAAAACATATCATCATCTTTACTAAAAACATATATGGTATCTAGGGAAGTTATACAATTTCATTCACCAAAAAATTCACAATAATTCATGAAGGTTTGGTTATACATTTTTTTTGAAAATTTATGAAACTGTCATCATATTTGAGCTCCCCAAATTTTTATAACTGCATATAGAATGAGCCATCACATTTATTGATGCTACAAAATTTAATATACCATCCATAAAATAAAAATACAATTTTTTGAAAGAGATTGAAAAATTCATTTTAATGTTAAATTTGATAGGGTTGTTCTGTAGAATCATGGATGAAAATTTATTCCCTATTTTTCATTTTCTCTTATATTTAATTTAATCTTATGGATGCACATTGCTTTGAATAAATATATATACATATGAACCTATTTTATATCACTATGAATTATAATTATGACACGAACTTCCATAAAATTATATAATGTTCACTTTTCCATCATATTTTTAACACTTTTATTCATTGGTGGGTTTCACATTGGATAAGAAACTTGTGGTTTTGGATTCTTATAATCATTTAGGACACCAATTTCAGTACCATAAAGTCATATCATAGTTTTTTTAATCTCTCTTGCATCACCCAATAATAGTGTTATATTTTAAAATATTTTTTTTCTTATACACCAGTTTTTTATAATAGGCTTAATAGAGGATGTCGTTATTCTACATACTTTATGTTTGGTAGAAAATTTTTTGAACTCCATTTAACATCTCCATTTTTATAATTCCAATATTATATGACTTTCATATTATTCATACGTATAATCTTTATATCATTCATGTTATCTTTCCCATTTAGATTCATTGTAGGTTCCGGAGGAATCCTTTCACACATGTAATTGATTATACTACCAACTATAGTAGTTAATTGTCCCATTTGTTTCATCAATGTGTTCAACATAATTTCTTATTATTCTATCATTTCATTAATGTTTTTTAATTTTTTTACTTGGTTATATAGGATTATTGTTCATACTATGTTAATAATTTCCTTGATAATAGTAATGAAAAGTTCTTGAAATTAATTTGATGACCTTGGAGAAATTTTATTTTTTGGAATGAATAACTAAATCTGATAGTAGTTTAGTTATTCCATCCCTTGATGAAAATTCTAATTGGGTTTATTGGAATGGTCTCTCTAAAAAACAACATTTCTTAATTAGAAAATATATTTTATTTGTGGGAATTGATCACTAATGTGTTTATTTTATGTATAAATACAACAATTTACATTAATTTGAATAAATGTTTTTGTTTTTGGGTTACATTGTGAATATATAAATATCATCATGTACCTCACCATAGTGGAATGGGTTTTAGGTTTACTAACAATCATATAATTTTTGAATGTAAAAGATGGATACTATTGAGGATATCAGAATTAAAGGTGGATTGACTTACAAATTATAGAGCATTATAGGCCATGTTCATAATACTTTTCTTAGCACTGTATTGGGTTTTATCTATAATGTCTCCTCTAACAAAAACATATATCATGATCTTATAAATGATATAATCTCTCTCAAAATATTATTGAGTTAATAATTTATAACTAATTTTCTAGTATTGGAAATTAATAAAAAACAATCCAATATCTCCCAAAACTCCTTTTAATTCATTCCTTTACATTTTAAAAATTAATTAAAATGTATTATCTTATTTTAGTAGTCCAAGAGGTAAGAATAAAGTATCATGAATTTTTTTTGAAATAATTCCATTCGTAAATTAACATGTGTTTGGAAAATAATAACCACTCCTTTTCTACTCATTTCAATGGGAAAGTTAAATACCATATCTTTATTGATAACATTTCACTAATGGTGGTTTCATATTAAAATATTTAAAAAAATACCTAAATATTCTTAGGTGAATCCTCCTTAGGAAGTTCATAGAATTTAACATTTTTTTGAATGAATACTGACTTAATTTTAAACCATTAAGTGTCTCTAGATATTCCATGTGGTATTTATTGTGTTTTTGGATGATTTAATCTAATTAATTCTTATATTCTCTATCATTGTGATTTCATGTTCAAGTTTTCTTCATGTTGAGTTTCATGGATTACAATTAGAAGATAATGTCTCAATTTTTTTATGATAGTTTTGTCACATTCAATTTAAAAAAAATAGTTTGGAACATCAGTAGATCAAATTTTACTAGCTATAGAGTTATAAGTCCAATTATTTTCATGATTTAAATATACTAAAAATTGGTATAATTTTGTCATTATAAAAAATTAGATTGAAAAAACTTATGAAACCTCCATAGAAATGATCGAAAATAATAAAATAGATTTTTCCTAAATCCTAGAAAAATATTTATTTATTTCCCTAAGAATATATTACAATGGCACCAAATTTTATCTCTCTATATATTTATAATATATGTTCCAATGTATAAGCCGACGAGCCTATACCGTAGTGGTACAGGCTCCTACTTGGATTCCAAAAGACCCAAGATCAAATCTGGGTAGGGGAGAATTTTTTGGGGTACTGTAGCAGTAATTAGTAGTGGGGGGATGTAGCAGCGGAAACACTCTAGCGGTAGAGGGACTATAACAGGTACTATAGCAGCGGAAGTACTAGAGCAGGCACTGTAGTAGCATAGGTATTTTAGCAGTACTGTACACCAAGGGGTCCTTTGAGAGAAAAAAGGGGATTTCAAGCCTTGTATACATGCCACTTGGCCTTGGGACTTTGGGATATGTAATGGGTCTCCCTATACATAGTCTAAAGAGGTCTTTTCATTAAATAATAATTTGAGGATTTGGCCCAAACCATTTCAAAAAAAAAGTTCCTAAGTATTAGTTTTCTGTTTTTATATTTTTTAGAAAATAAAAAAATTATTTCAATGTTTTGTGAAAATTTTAATTATTATAAAAGGTAAATTAAATAAAATAAAATTATAGATAAATATTATAATATTAAAATGTACTTTTTTACCTAATTGGTGGAATTAGATTATTAACACAAGTTGTAATAATGTTTCATAATTTATGCACAACATTCATCAACATCAAATATTTTCTGTTAAATTATTTTCTCATTTCAAAAAAATAATACATCAATTCCTGTAGATAATTATCCTTTTAAATATATAAATTTCACATTTATTACTATTTTTTCTCTTAGAAATGTTATAAAAGTAACTTAAGACTACTAAGATTGTAATCATGATTTAGATTTTTTGCCTCCAAAAGAATATATTTCTTATGAAATTTGAACAGTTAATAAATTGGATAAGAAATCATATTTTATTCCAAAGATATATTATTACATTTAAAAAACGTATTATATATAAAAGAACTCAAATTATTATAACAATTCATCATGAAAAAAAGAAGTTATTAAAATAACTCAATAGAGGGTTTTAGTTGGTCTCTACTCCCACATGCCAATTGAGTATAACCTAACATTTCTAAGAAAGTCAATGAATAAATTTTTTACTAATACTTCACGCACCTGAAAACATATTTTTCCCCCTCATTAATATTCTAAAATTATGGTATTTTAGTCTACTCTTGGGTTTTAATTTTTTTAATATAGTGGAATAAGATATTTGAAATTTTTCTAAGCTTTAGTTATCTCATGGGGAACTTTCATGCATGTTATAATCCTTCTATGAGAATCATCCATTCAGAAATAACTTAAATATTATTCAAAATATTCCCACAACTCAAAGATTCTTCATCTTACCATTCTAATTTAATTATTCATTATATAAATATATAGTGTAATTATTGAATTCTTGTATAAGGAGTACTTGTTAATATTTTAGATATTAATGTCTCTAAAATCCAAGTACACCCTATCCTTCACAATTTCCTTTCATACATTATGGAACAATACTTTTTATTTATCCTAAAATGTTTTTTATGAACATATTACATCATATCTCATTCTTTATATATTTAAATATTCCACTTCTTTGGTTTAATTTCAAACAATGCGGTGTGAATGCCAGTTCAATGACATAAATACAGGAGTTCTAATATTTTTTTTGGAATCTCATATAACCAATGAATATATTTTAATTATATAAATATATATATATATATTAAATGAATCTCTTTTATATTTAATTGACATTTTTAACTAAAAGTTTGATCCCATGATATGGGGGATAACTCATCACGTCTATAATGTCCATATAACTGAAAATAATGCCTGAATGGAGATAAGGTAATATCGCAAAATAATAGCCTATTAGTTGATCTATTTTCATCCAACATACTTTTTAAATAAATAATAATATATTTCTTAATACATTAAATATTATTTTCACATAAGTAAATCATTTTTTTAGTTTTTTTATATGATTATAGTAACCATTTTATTGTAATACAATGGATAAAATTATATAATACATGTTCTAAAATTCAAAAATTTGTTACATATTGAATTTAATTTCATATAAAATTTTATTCAAATAATGATAGATGGTTTAATAATGATTTATTATAAAATTATATGTTATTATTTTTTATTAAATTATTGTAGAGTTCACTTATTTTCATAGTGGTGTTGATCATATTATAAACACATGTTTTATATAAAAGTTAATTCATTATAAATAAATATTAAAAATTTCTTATAATAATAATATGTTATGACATATTTATTATTTTTATTTGAAAATATAATTTATCTTTTTTACATTTTATTATAATAAAAAATGGATCAAAATTACTTACAATATAGATTTTATAAGATTAAAAATTCCATTAACATTGCATTGTAAACATGATCTATAAAGGTTGTTGTAGTCAAACCCATTTCCTTGAATAAGTATTTAGAATGTAAATTTCACTTAATTAGAAGAGTAATTTCATCATTTTCATATAATAATTTCATATTAATATAATCTGTAACATATATTCTCTTTGAACATGGTTACACAAAAAATAATAATGATGTTACCTTTTTTAAAAGCATAGTTTTCACATTTTATGTATCAAATGCTCGATTTTGGATATAAAATATTATTTTATAATTGAACATATAAAATTAATAACATTTGATAATTGGAATTTATTTTTGACTAAATACATTCAAAATATATTAGGGTGATTATTATAATATTCCTAAAAATTTTGATTTTTTGGTCAATAGTTAAAATATAGTTTTTATAACACGATAAAGTTTTTACAAAATTATAATATGATCATTAAATATGAAATTTAATGACTTTTATATATAAATTACTTATTTATTTATTAATAAAAATAATTTAAAAATAATTTTTCATTTGGAAACAAAGGTTTGACATTTTGGAAGCTAATTTGTATCTTTTTTAAATTCTATTTTTATGTGTTATACATTTTTAATTTTATAACTAATTATTATCACATGTAGAAATTAAATCATGTAAAATTAATTTCATATTTGTAATAAGAATTTATAAATTATGAAATAAGGTATTTTTGAACCACAAATCGAGGTTACTGTAGAAAAATATATGTTACCCTGCTAAAAGAAAAATAATATAAAAAGTAAAAATTATAGAGTAAAGGAATAAAATACAATAAATTTTATAAAAAATAGCTAATTAAGGGTTTTCATGGTCTTAACCAAATCATTCAACATTTATTATCTACAAAATTAAATGAATCTAATTCTACCAAAAAGTAGTTTTCCTTAATAAAATGATCAATATTTTATCCCCTACAACAACCCCTCCACATGTATAAATACCCACCAACTCTTATCATTATACCACAAAAAAATAACCATTAACTCATTATATATTTATGAAGGATTCATTTACAATAATCTAACTCCATTATTGAACAATTTTATTGGTTTGAACAATATTTTAAATTATAATAAGTCCTACATAGGTATGAGTACCAATTCATCCTCTTACATTTTTAAGTGCATTAAGTTTGTTTTGTTTTATTATAAATTCATTTTTCATAAATTAAAATTATTTGTATTCCATTTTATTATATTTCATTTGATAAGTTTTAAATTATAGTTCATTTATTCTCTGTCTTTAAATACATTTTCTAATATGTCAGTATGCCGAATGAATGGTTCCTCACCCCCTCCATCCCTTAACTTTTGAGACCCTTTGAAAATAAATTTTATTTCAGTGGAAAATGTTATTATTTTTCTTTTTAATAATTTTGTTATTGTATTTTCAATGAGATTTAACCATTAAAATCTCATTATAAAATAATTAAAATCTTTTATAACTCTAAAAAATTTATATATTCATTAAATAATTCTAAAATTGGAATAAAAAAGTATGTGTGGTATTACTAGTAATTGAATCCCTTTCCTTATTCGAATAAGTTGATATAGGGATATGAATAGTTTTACCTTGTGGTAATAACACTAAAATTGGTGTATTGGGTATTGAATCAATCATTACATAGTATTGTACAAGGAGTCCCTACTCCACACCAAATTTGAGCCTCCCAGTGTCTATAATTTGTATATTTCACATGATCTTATGGTACATATAGAAGGATTGGAATGTATATGAATTGAGTTTCAAATTTAATTGAATTCCTTATTCCATAAAAAACTACACTATTAATTTTTATCATTCATTTTATTTGGGTTCTACCCATAACATTATGAATATCCTTTATATCATAGAGAATATTTTTGGATATTCACCTAGATATCCCCATTAACCTATTAAAGAGGATTATTTCCCACTCATTTTGTAAAAAATTAATATATTCTATATGAATATCAATTTTACTCATGTAATATACACTTCTATTCCATGCCCATTTTCCTATGAACATGTGGTATGCTATTAGTGAAATCTCTATGGAGAATGATCCATCATTACCGATGTCATTCATTTCTCATAAAAAATATATAAACATAATTTTTATTCAAATTCATTTAATTTGTGAATAACCGTGAATAAATCCATTTATTTGTAGGTATTAACATAGATACACATATGTTTTATTATCTGTGGAAATTATTGAATATAATATATACCTTGATTTCAAAGTGTTATAAGTAACATATCATTCGTTGTAATAATGTAATACTCTTTCAGTGTTCCATGTGTTTTTGATGTTATTATAATTGAATATTTCATATTTTCATTGTTATCCAAAATATTTCATTGATGGAATAAATATTGATAATCTATATTCAAATTGTTTCTATATGGATAATCAATGATTTCATGGGCATGATTATGAATTGACTTACATAGAGGAAATGTTGATATTTAAATTTTAAATGATCTTTTCATATGATTAATGTATTAAACATATACTGTGATGGGTGGGGATTATTTAAAAATAAATCCATAATGCATCGATAGGTTTCAGGAGAAAATCATGTAGGGATTTGGTGTATACCTATCCCCATTTATTTATATAATATGTGTAAGATGAAACCTTTATAGAAGATTAAAATATTTTGGATGAGGCCTTTATAGTAAGAATGTGATGTTCATAATTATGAATTCTAACACTATGATATTATCCACTGATAAACATGTGTATATTGATTATTATGATTTCTATAGAAAATGGAATAATTGAATAGGGAATTTAATATTCAGCTTTCCATGCCATGATTTTTCAATGTTTATGTTATTATAGATTCTATTGTAGATTACCGCATATTTATTGATAATCTCATGATTTTATATTGACATTCCACATGAAAAAAAAATATTGTTTCCACTAGAAATGCTGATGACCTTGTTTTCTTTAAAGTTTAAACATTCCAATCGGTTTCTAAAGGGTTTGTTCATAGAACTGGAAACATCCAATGATTCTATATCTATTTGGACCAACTTTCCAAGGGTAGGTACTCATTATTTGTGGACCAATGAGGATTAAGAATTTTCATTGGTTGAGAGGATGGGAGGTCGGACTAATCACACCGTTTTTGGGGGGAATTAATGTTTACTATGGGACTCTCTTTATAGATTTAAGTTATGTTTGTGAATCCTTATTAAATTGCCAAGTATGAAAATGATCTCTCCTTAAATTTTTACAATCAATGATTGGTATGTATGAGTTTTAGAGAATATTTTATATGTATTTGAGGTTATTCATCGATAGAGAATCATCTGTATTTTTTTAGAGATTCTTAGTCAATGATATCCTTCAAAACATTATATAAAGATATCTTGGTCATCATTATAACCATACTGGTTTTAAAGCCACTCAGCAGGGCACATGACGTTTATTGTCATTCAGAAGGACCTGGATTATTTCAGAGTTGGGATCGTACCCTCAGATGGGCTACCTACATATCCTTGTTTAGAAAAGGAATTAAAAACCCATGTAGTTCGGGAATTAAGGGATAGTTTAACGTTATATGGGACAAATGAGAATTAATGGATGATAGGCTTGAACCTCAGAAAGGCTTCCAACATACTCTAATTGTATGGTATAGATCAAAGTCCACATAGTTCGGTTAATAAATAATTTTGGAGTTTAAGTATTATTAATGTCCAAAAGAGATGTGTCGTGATTACTTTTACACTCTAAACTCACGTAAGTCCTGCTCGGTGTGAGAAACAAGAGGTATCATTAAACATGAAAATTTGTTCCATGAAAGATGCGGTCACAAGGAATGATATAGGGCTTATGTATGTACGATTGCCCAAATAGATAAAGATCAGTACTTACTTTATAAAAGAAGCTCAGGAACAAGGTCCATAAAGGTATATGTCCATTATGGAGATTTGGATACTCTATCTTGGGGCTTACTCCTGACGAAGATTCCCAAATTAGGAGGGGACTTGTGATTGCGTTTTATTCTTGAGAAGGAATCCCAAATCAAAAGACGTTAATATTTGTTAAGAGAAATTATGATTGGTGATTATTTCTGAGATGGAGGCCCAGGTTAAGGGAATTTGGAATTTGGGGATTACTCTTAAGTAGAATACCCATATTAAGGGAACTTGAAATGGGGATTACTTCTGAAAAGGAGGCCCAGGATAAGAAATTTGAGAATTGGAGCTCACTCCTGAAAAGGAATCTCAAATAAAAAAAAGAATTGTGATTGGGACTTACTCCTGAGAAGGAGGCCCAAAGTTTAAGGAGATTTAGGACATGGGGTTTACTCCAAAGGATAATGCCCAAATTATAGATCTTCTCATCTTAAAGGATGAGGTTGAATGAATAAAATCTCAAAAATTAGTGATGTAAAGACATGTAAGTCCCTAGGTTTTGAGAGATGTTCCACACAATTCCTTTCATATAAGGAAGAAAAAAAAAGAACCATTCCCTAATTGACTTTGAAAAGGGTATAAAGGATGAATCTTGAAGAGGTGATGAGGATTTGAGAAAAAGAATTGAATAAGCAGGAGGGGCACCCAAAACGTGGTAGGCACACAGGTCCTGTTGTGGCGTGCATGTCCTGGTCATGCCAGTATACCTGCGCGACACTTGGGTACTTGCACGCCGATCAACCCATAGGGTAATACTTGGGAGAGGCATGGCTCAATCCATTATAATTATCCATAATGGATCCCAAAAGAGGGGTACACAGGTTCTTTGAAGAGATAAGGCGGCGTGCAAGTGTGGCAATTTTCCATTAAGGGTGAGACACTTAGGCATGCAAGTGTTAGTGAATTTCAACACTTAGGCCTTGTTCCCTCTCTTTAGATCTTCCATTATAGTTAAGAAATTACCTGAAAAGTGTTAGAAAGACTTCAAGAAGAGACTAGGGCACCGAGAGCTCAAATCAGACTTTAGGAATTTTTCTTCCTCGAAATGGGGGGCCCACAAGGGATATTTATAGGCTACAAAATACCTAGAGAGAAAATCAAATATGGCGCGCAAGTCACCAGTGCACCCAATATATGGCGCACAAGTATACTTTCACAATCTTAATGAAACTTGTGTGGCCCTTACTAAATGGAATCCTTGTTCAAGCCTTTGTCAATTTTGGATTTTTCTTCAAAGGATAAATCTCTTTATTCTAAGGTATTCCCCTTCTTCATTCATTAGACTCTGTGACGAAATTGAGCATCAACAAAAGTTCCCCCTTAGAGTTAGTTCTGAAAGGAAGGAGGATTTGACTTTGAGGTAAAGGAGAAAACCAAGGATTGGCGGTGTGCAAGTTTTGAGCGCACAGGTAGCGGCTTGCAGGTGAGAGTTGTGTAGGCTTCGGCGCGCAGGGGTGTGTCCTGGCCTATAAATATGTGCCCCATTCTCGTGCTAAGCACCCGTCTTTGAATGCTTCTGAGATCTCGCTGTGTAGGTTTCTCTTGTCGTTCAAGTGACTTGTTTTCCGAGGTTTCATTGCTTCTATTTGTCTCACTCTTCTGTAGAGGTATTTGGACTTGCGCGGTGATACTTGCGCGCCAAAACATAAGCGACACAGTTACACTTGCACGTCAACATTTTAATTTCATGCCTTAATTCCTTAGCCATTTTTTCACTTTTCTTCAAAAATTTTATGAAAAATCATCTTACTGAAGAGTTAATTATGTGACTTCTGTGCAGATTAAATGGATCCTAGAAGAATTGGAATGGCTGATGAACTGAAGAGAAAGTGAATTAATGATATGATGAACACTGTCGGCCATGATTACTATGATATATGTGATAGCACTATTCTAGATATGGAAATGTACTTGAAGAAGTATCATCATAATTTTCCATAGTGCATTTACTTTCCTCTGTATGGGCATGGTCATCTGCAAGAAGTCAACATTCCATAGGAAAATAATTATCTTCCACATTCTTGGTTTCAGACTTACACCAAATTTTCTTCAGCAAAAATCTCAATGGGAGGATCATTTGTAAATACTAGAATAGTGGAGAAGGCCTAAATAATGCATCATAGCTCCTATGCCCCAGATCTAAAACCTCACAAGCCTGAGCTGCAACCACATTGTTATCCTTCAATCTTCTGAAATTATCAGATGGATCAATCCAAAGGCTGGAAGAAGAGTTAGGACTTCCGTCCTAGAGGAGGTGTGAAGCCAACGTGGATGTGGGCATATCGGGTGCGACAAACCTATACAGAGTTTGTCGAGGATCTGAAAGAAGATGTAATATATGAAGTCATCTAGGCTGGGCAGACATATGTCTACAGAAATTATGAATTTGTCAAAGAACGAATCAGCTGCTGGATCCCAGAAACCAATTCATTCCATCTAACTCATGGAGAAGTAGGCATCAGTTTTTCGGATGTCTAAAAGATCTCGGGGGCTCCAATTTTGAGTGATATGTATGATGAATTCATCCCTCCCAAGGTGACTTGGAATGATTTGAAGAAGTCATCGGCTTTGGCTCGTGAATTATTGAAAATTTTATACAAGATCAATAAATCCAAGACCTACAAAACTCATTCTAAAATGGATATTCATCCGGATGAGTGGATGGATGTGTTTCTTACGAAGAAGGAGGTGAAGGGGCCCACCTATACTTGTCATACTACTTTCCCCAGAATAGAGAAGAGGGGTGCTTTTGGCACATTCAGGTCGACCCTGGAAGCAATAGACCTTGAGAAGTGGGGGTATGAAGTGGATCAGAGAATCCCAAAAAAGACTCGTCTGGGGGGATTCTTAGCCTTGTGGCTCAGTTTTTATCTTCTTCCATTCAGGGATTTGAAGGGAGGCGTCAGGCCATGGACCTTCGTTGTGGCATCTATGTTGGCTGAGAGGAAAATGGTTTGGTTGGCCACCCCCATTTTGGAAAAGATTCATAGGAGTTTACTTCTTGTCATTATGGGTAAGTCTACATTGAGAAAAGTGGGACCATTCCATGTTTTGTGGGGATAGATATCCACTCATTTTAGGACATATGTTGTACAGAACGGAGTACAGGTTCCTGGAAGCTCTTTCAGGCCATCAATGCAGGCATATTATGGAATTTCTTTGTTAGCTCTCAACATCTATGATATGTAGGTTAGGATGATCATGTTTAAGGAATTCAATTTCTTTCCTTATGGGAACCCGCCAACTTGGTGGTTTGTTGATGATGGAACAGTCGACCTGGAATTGATGTCATACATTATAGCTTGCAGAGATGGCGTATTATCCACCAGGATTGACGAAGAGATTATATGTGAGTCCTATGCTCCGTATAAATTTGCACGCCAATTAAAGTGTCTAAAGCAGACTATTGTATCTCCTCCTGTGCATGTCAGGTCAGAGCAACATCTAATGGTTTCCCAACAACTATGGTTACTGACATCTATGGAGAAAACTGAGGCAGTGTTTGATCTACCAGTTGATAAAGCGGCGAGTAACTTGATTGCATGGTATACTGAGAACTGGATATCATCATAACCTGAAGGGGTTCTGAATCATCTGGTTCATAAGTTGGGGAAAAAGAAAAGAACTGTAGAGAAAGAAATCATTCATCTGGAAGGTGACTCTTCCCCACCTAGAGCTAACTCACCAGATTTCGCACCCCGGGTTGACTCACCAGATTCCCAAGATGGGGATGATGAGGCGTGGCATGTGTGAAAGCGACCTCATGCCAGATAAAATCCTCCTGTTATAATCAAGAGTCCAACTCCATCGACTCCTAGTGAGTTAATTCATTGGGGGAATTTAATCCCCATTACTTAATAGAGCAACAAGTCTAATTTTCTTGTCCTTTATCTGTAGTTGCAAGAGCTATGAAGAATATGAAGTCTAAGATTGTAGGACCCTCCTCACAACCATCTGGTATACATGTTGAATATCTATGACTAGAGGCTATCCAAACATGGAAAAGATTATATTGCGATGCTGAAATTGTATGCATGGATCTGTGTGAGGGGATAAAAATCCCTAGAATAGGGAATATTTTGGCTTCTATAGATATCTGTAACAAGGATAACCCCGATGAAGTGCGGGATTACATCAGAGAGCTGGAGATCGTCACATATGCCACTGATGATTCCATTCCTATTACCAAGTGAGTGAATTAAATGATAGATCGTGGTTCCACTGAGGTTACTGGTGCTTCTAGTTATGAGGAGTGGCATGATTATGTGGCTCCTAAATATGTAATACTCTTTCCTTATTTTTATTTGCAAATTGATTCTAGTTAAAGCTTTGTTACTCAAGGAAATTAATTTCTTCATCCTACAGCTTGCAAAGAAAAGAAATGCTGAGGATCCTTCACCACAATATAGCCCTGGTGGTACTGCTATCGGGGTTGCTAAAACTCCTCATGAGCTGGGTGAAATATCTCCAGGCCAGCAAGCCATGGAGGAGGAGTTAGATATGACTTTTCATTCTCAAATTCCTATATTTGGAGATGATTATTTCATCACTCCTAAAAATCTGAAGAAGCAAATGAATCGAAAGAAGAAGTCCATAGATAAACATTTTATCAATAGTGGTAAGTCCTTCGGATAGTCATGAGTCTTAACACATGAAAATATTTCTCATAATTCTTGGGATTGCGGGTGATTCTTCACTTTTCCCTTTGAGGGAGAGGATTGGCCCTCCTTTGAGGACGACGGAGGGTACTGGTGAAGAATCAGAAGTTCATGCTGGCTTGGCTACTGCTTTAGAGGAGCCAGTGTTTGTTCCCAATACCCATCCTGCTACTACTGGAAGGAGAGAAGAGCCTGATTCTGGTAAATTAACAATGCTTAATAATATGTGGAATGAAAACATCAACTGACTTCCATTCTGTGATACTTTAGGTTCAAACCCTGCACCCGAACATTTGGCGGGCACTACAACTGATGCCGTAATTTTATCTAAAGAAACTATCTGGGATCAGAGTCTGTAGGATGTGGGTCACAAAGTAGATACATTGAATTCTCTCACTGGTGAGACTAATAAGGAATCTGAGATATCATTAGATAAAATGATGAAACTTGGTGCATCTTTTGAAGATAATTTAGATCATGTTAAATTACCATGTAATTTATAGGATTTTGGACTTTAGTTTTATCTTTCATCCTATTAAAATATCTTTTCATTACATCTCTGACCATGATTGGTTCAAATGTGCAGTTCCATCTGAACAAGCTACAGAACTGCCAATGCCTGAAGGGGGTATAGACAACCCTACTATTGTAGAGACAATGGCTCAAGTGGAGTTGAACCCAGTAGATCTTCCTAAAACACGTCCTGAAAATCTTGTTGAAGCTAGGAAAGATGAGAAGGAGACTTCTCCCACTGTTGATCTACCGTTGGGTAAGATATAACAATATTTGTGGTTGCACTTAATTTTCAAGACAACTTAATCAACTTATGTTATCATTTTAAACTAACAATAACTTTAAATTGACTATGTAGGTCCATCAATTTCATTTTCTAGATCTGGAGGTGAAGCCTCAGCCTTCGCCCCAATGGGAATAGAAAGTGAAATAACAAGGTTTAGGGGGGAAGGATCAGAACATGGCACTTCTCTAAGTGCATTAATCCCGGATTATATCCCCCCCTGTGATAGTGATGCTGAGTCAGACCCAGATGTACAGAAGGCACTCTAGTTTTCTCATCACAAGGCATGAAAGAACATATGGAAGATCATATCTGAAGTTCCTCTAGAAGTGCTGGCATCGAAGATACCCCTACTATCATCCATATTCGTCATGTTGGGACTTGGTGGTTTTGGATTTCAAGAGATCCATTCCGTGGTGAAACAAGTCATCTTAAAAGGGGAGATGGAGTAGAAGTACCATCAAGATTTAACTAGGGTGTGTCTGTTGACAAATGTCAAGGAATTTTAGGATGCGGTGTCCCAAGATGAGGCCGATCATGCTGCCAATTTAAAGGAGCTGAAACATAATTTCAAAGATAAATTCATCCAGCAGATGCACCTTCAGCAATAGTTAGATGTTGTTACTGGGGAACTTGACCAGCTTAATAATTCACTGGAAGGAGTTCAAAAAAATGGTATGAAAGCCATTGTAGATGCCAAGAAAAAACTCCATCAAGATGAAAAGAGTGAAGTTGGCCGAGTGCATGAGATTAAAGTGGCTGCTGATGAAGCTCGGGATGTTGTGAATCAAGCGAAGAGTTATGTTGACAGCCTTTTGTAGTTATGGGAAAAGAGAATAGACTCCAATCAGTGGATGTCCTTCGAACTATTGTGCATCAATGAAGAATACTTTCATTATCAATCATTTGTGCTTGCATTAATTTTTCTACTTGCTTTAAACTTTTACCTAAGCCTATGGCCTTAGTAAGGATATTTTGATTTTTACTAGGATTATAAAAAATAACCCTACAAATATTGAATCTTTAATTTATCAGTATTACCTAAATCATACGAAAGGTATGTCTAGTGAGCTGGGACTTGCCTTTTTTTTAGAGTTCCCTTGTCTTTTGTGGGATGTTTAAAGTCATGCACATCAGACATAAAAAGGATAATGCTTAAGGTCGAAATAGCTTTGAATGAATGGATGAAAATTAACTCAATTCCTTGATAATTAATTTGAAAACATATTACCACACTCAAGTATGAGGTAAAACATGTAAACTATGACAGCAAAAATTTTGAATCTGAGGAATGATACAAAAAAAGGTCTAAAAGGCATTAGAAGAAGTATTTCCTAAGAGTGAAGTTACCATTATTTAACAAACCCATTCGAGGTTTGAATTATGTATGTCCACTTAAGGGAATTGGTTGCAGAGTCAAATAATAGCATCTTTTGGCTGACAGGTATGTTATGTAGACTACTTATGCAAGGCCACCTAGGGGAACGTGCTGCATAGACAGGAAAAAGAACTCTCGAAAATTTAACTTTTCTACTGCTTAAAATCCATTGGATGTTTATGGAGATTCAAATTTTTCAAATCATAGAGTTTTCTCTATGGATAGAGGTACATGAATTTGGAGAGGATATTCCCAACCAAGATTGTCAAAGAGTTGGATGAATTTCACTCATATGAAGGTCTGATCTGAACGTAAGGAAGATAAATATAAACCATATACTTGAATACTTTCAGATCATGAAAAAGAGTATGGGATAAATATGTAAAGGATGGATATTTTGTGGATCCATACATATTGTTGTTAAGAAAAATAAGGACAAAAGAGTCTTTCCTCCAAGGAATGAAGTCACCACTTTTTGACAAACACATTAGGGGGTTGAATTATGCAGGGCCTCTTGAGGGCATTGGATGCACAGTCAAATAATAATATCTTTTGGCTAACAAGTCCATTATGTAGACTGTTTATGCAAGGTCACCTAAGTGAATGTGCTGCATTGTCAGGCAAAAGAACTATCTGTTATCATAAATTTTGTGACTAGAAATGAAGAAAAGGGTTATGATGATCTGGAAGTATTTAAGGTTGAGAATATGACATGTGGAAATGGGTATTGTTCAATGAATGAAGGTAACACACAGACTCATTCTAACCATAATCATGTTGTGGCTGGGTCCCAAATTGAGGTGATGGACTTCACTACGTATCCCATAAATATGGGAATCAAGCCATATGCAGTTCTTGAAATACAGTTTAACGTCATGCAGGATGAGAGTGTTGGAGATCTTAGTTTAGGGTCATAGATCTCAGACCATTTATAAGGAATACCCAGTGTTTGTTTATTTTAAAACTGATGTGAATGAAGACCATGGTTTTCATACCACATTCATGTTTTCACAAGGGGACTTTTCATCCAAGGGACGGAAAGTGGAATTTGGGGTTAGGCCCAAAGACTTGGGGCTAGATTCGAGGGATTCTAGAACATTTCTACGTATCCTATAAGGATGGGAATCAAGCCAATCATAGTTCTTGAAATACCCTCTATATATAATTGGTTCATACATGTGAAGGGTGAAAGGAGACTTTAGTGCAATGATGGTTTGACCCAAGATTAAAGCTTCAGGCATTGCCATGTATGCACGTAGTCTT
Organism: Viscum album; assembly: GCA_963277665.1. Classification (NCBI taxonomy): domain Eukaryota; kingdom Viridiplantae; phylum Streptophyta; class Magnoliopsida; order Santalales; family Viscaceae; genus Viscum; species Viscum album. Next base: position 648,079,755 of record OY728143.1, on the reverse strand, counting down.
TGGTATATAACATGATTGGAGATCAATGTAAATAACGATTCCCTCTTAGCTGAGAGTGTCAAATAATGTTATAGTTTATTTTCATACATGACAAAAAGTGTGAATAGTTTTACATCATTTAGCAAGGACGATGGTGCCAATGTAAAAAGTATTGGTTCTGGTGATGCTTCACAGATCAACATCATAAGAGATTTAGGTGAACCGATGTGAAGAGATTGGATTTGGGCTTGAACCACAAGTGGTTGCCTATGTACCCAGCCTAGAAGGCAAGGATCAAAGTCCGCGTAGTTCAATTAAAAATGAATTGGTGATCAAGTGGTATTTGAGGACAACCCGAAGATGGTATTGGGACTTACACGTGATTAGAGGCTCAAAGAGGGTGTTATGGTTGATGATTACTCTAATCTCATGTGAGTCATACTTAGTGTGAGAAACAATAGCTAGCAACAACCATAACGATGAATAGTTTAATGTCATGTAGGACATAAGAAGAGACTATGCATTTTAAAGTCTTACAGTGAGGACTATTGGTGTTGCACAGTTTTGTGTCATGTAGTAGGGAAAAATGTAGTTTAACGTCATGTGGGACAAAATGGGAACTGTTCATTTTAATGTCATGTAGTAAGGACAAAAGAAGGGTTGTGTAGTTTAATGTCATATAGCGAGGACGACATAGTTTAACGTCGTGTGGGATGAGTGCAGCACAGTTTAGCGTCATGTACCTATGACGTTGGTTATGCAGTTTAATGTCTTACTGGATGTATTAGGGACTTTTCCACAGTTTAAAATCGTGTTGGATGACAGAATTTAACATCATGTTGGACGTAAGTGCAAATACTTTAAGGTCATGTTCATGGACTGTGAAATGTATTTGTATTATACAAAATACTTCTTCAGAAATCCGGAATTGTTTGGAGTCGTGATGTGTTCTCTATCCATTGAGATTAAAGAATAAGCTCCGTTGGAGTAGACCTTATGTATTAAGTATGGTCCTTCCCACTTTGGCTCAAGCATGGGAGGTTTCTTTCCTAGTATCATTGGAGTTCTGAGAATCAATACAAATTTTCATTGAACGAATGAACGAAGACAATCTTTTTTGTTGAAAGCTAATGCTATTCAATTCTGATAGACTTCCAAGTGGTGAAAGGTGCACAATATTTTCTCATCTAATCGGTCTAATTAATCCAATATCTTTTGAGATTTTTCATATGTAGATTACTGATCACAAATGGCTACTCTGAGCGAAGGTAATTGAACTTTAATGGGAAAGACTACTTCTATTCCATATACCAATGAATATGGAGTTGAACGTGTTTTAGTGCGGGTGGTGGTCCGATAAACCCATAAAGAATGAAAAAGTTTATCAGGCCATGAATTCTTATCTTTATCCACCATCATTTGCAGTATGTGAGAAAGAGTCTTGTGGAAGGCTTCTATTTTTTCATTAGCCACTGCATGATACTGAGATGAATATTTGGATTTGATGTTGTATTCTTGATACATCTTCCTTACCTTGGATGAACAGAAATTGGTGCCATTGTCCGTAAATATGGTATGAGGGATACCAGATCTAGTAATGATGTTAGACTAGATAGAACTAACAATTCTTTTAGAACTAACTTCTTAGAGAGGTTTTTCCTCTTCCCATTTGGAAAAGAAGTTAGTAGCAGTAAGAATATACTTAAACTGCTTGGATGTTGCCGAAGTGTAAGGTCTTACTACATCCATTCCCCATGTGGAAAATGGCCATGAGTATTTAGCTATATGAAGTATCTCTGGGGGTTGATCAATGAAGTTGGAATGTACTTGGAAGGAATGACACTTCTTGGTGAAATCAACACAACCTTGTATCATTGAAGGCCAAAAGTATCCTAGCATTCTAATTTGATCAGATAGTCTATCTCCAGACTGGTGGGCACCACATACTCTTGCATGTACTTCTTTTATGACAACCATCGTCTCTTCACCATCAATGAATCTGAAGAGAACTCTATCAAAACCTCTTTTGTAGTGAATTTTTTCTAGGTGATCAGGACTATCATAAAGAGTAAAATTGACCACACATCTCCAGAAGTGTTCTTTCCCAGATTTATCAGGTGGAAGTGTTCCATTATAAAGGTATTCACAGATAGGTGTCATCTATCCTGTAGTATTACCATATGGTTCAGAAATGGGACTAATTTCATTAATTTCCTCTATTATGATTTGCACATAAGGTGAAATTGTAAGACGGTGGGAAATTCTGATTATTTTCTAATCCCAATTTAGATCTTCTAGAGCTGTGTCTATATTATCCAATGAATTAGCTTGAGCATTTTGTAATCGCGGGACATAAGAAAATGTCAGTTCCGGAATAAATTCCACCATTAACTCTCTGACATAATCATAGAAAGGTATTAACTCTTATTTTCTATTGTTATAATCCCCATTGACTTGTTTCATTACAAGGTCTGAATCACCTTTTACCTTTAAGTGATTCACTTGTGATTGAAGCGCCAACTCCAATCTTGTGATGAGAGCTTCACATTCTACTTCATTGTTTATACCGCCTTCCTGTAATAAGAAGGAATAGGGTAATAGTACCTTTTACAGGGAAATAAGTGCAATTCCAAACCAAACTTTGTTGAATATAGGATCTTAAATTTTCCTCCCTGTTGGACTTTTGGAAGCACCATCAAAGTACATTTCCCATGTTCGAAGATTATATTGAATGGAGAAGACTTCATCATCATGAGTTTTTGTATCTAAAGATGTATCTTCTACTAAAGGATGATCAGCAAGGAAATCAGCCAGAGCTTGGCCCTTTATTTCCTTTTGAGACAAATTCTAAATATCAAATTGCTGCAAAATAACTGCCCACCTTTCCAGACGTCCTGTAAGCATTGTATGGATAAGGATAAATTTGAGTGGGTTATTGTGAGATACCAATTGCACTTCATGATGTTGCAATTAGTGTCTCAACTTTTGAACTGCAGATATTAATGCTAGGCATCACTTTTCTATAGTTGAATATTAGGTTTCTTCTTCAAGTATAGTCCGACTGAGATAGTAAAGGTTGTTTTCATTCCTAGCATCATTCCTCTGGGCAAGGAAGGCACCAAATGATCACTCTAAAGCTGTGACATAGATGATATGTGTTATTCCTTCAACAGGTGGAATTAATACCAGTGGACTCAAGAGATATGTATTGAGGATGTCAAATGCTTCTTAAAATTCTTCAGTCCACTTGTAGGTGAATACCTTCTTCATCAATTTGGTGAAGGGTAAACTTTTGCCTGCCAGATTGGCAATGAAACACCGAATATAGGCTAAGTGTCCTTGAAGACCTCTGAATTATTTAAAATTTCGAGGAGGTGATATAACATGGATTTAGTCTGCCTTCTCAGGATCGACATTGATACCACGATGGCATATGAACAAAGACAATAAAGTTTCCTGAGGTTCCCCCAAAATCACATTTCAAGGGGTTAATTTTCAAATTGTGTTGTCGAAATTTGGGCAATATGAATTTAAAATCTGCCAAGTGGTTAAAACATTGATTGGATTTAACCACAAAATCATCCACATAACATTAAAAAAATTTCCATAAAGGAGGTTTGAAGATATGGTGCATGGCACGCTGATATGTTGCACCTGCATTCTTCAGGCCATAGGGCATTACCCGATATCAAAACACACCCTGAGGAGCTATGAAGGCTGTATATTCCTCATCCTCTAAATACATTCAGATTTGATTATACCTGGAATATCCATCCATGAAGAAAAGTGCTTCATAGCCAGCTGTTGCATCAATTAAGAGTTATGTGATCGGAACTGGAGAATCATCCTTAGGACAATGCCGATTAAGTTATCTGAATTCAATGAAACCTCTAATTTTTCCATTATTCTTTTTCACAGAGAAAATATTAGCCAACCACTTGGGATATTGAACTTCTCTGATGAAATTATCTTTGATAAGCTTATCCACTTCAGCTTTAATTTTGGAAGCATAAGTTGGATGTGTTCTTCTTGCAGCTTGTTTGAATCCTTAATGTTTTTCTGTAAAACCCAAATGATGAGTAGAAACATTAGGATCAAGACCTAGAATTTCAGTATAATTCCAAAAAAATATATCTCTATTTTTCTTTAAAATTGAAATATACATTTCTTTCTCTTTAAGAGTCACGACCGCACTAATTAAAGTTGGTAGTGTATTTTCTTTTGTACCCAGATTTATTTATCTGATTTCATCCACAGTAGTGGAGATACCCTCTTCAAATTCTGGAGGATCATCCATAAGATCTTCCTCTTCTTCTTCAACATGTGTTACTTCTTCTGTTTCTACTTTCATAGTAGATGATGAAGCTGAATTTCCATGATCAGGAGAGAAGTTAAAAATTGAACATCTTGAAGAAGAGGATTCCATTTCTAACCTTGTTGATGATGAATGGTCTTCCTTGGTTAATAAAGAGGAGATGATAGATTGAGAATCAACATCATCGTTCACCTATGACATTTCTATAACTTCTTCTGGAATTGTTGGTGAATTATAGACTTGATGGATTTCAGTGGATGAAATGAAGATAACACCATTTAAGCTTTCATCATTTCTTGGTGAATCACCACTTTCTCCCATGATGTCTTGCTTGATTGTTGTAATTGAAATTATGGAAGTTTCCATAAGAGTACTTGGATTTTGGTCAATCCTGTCAATTTTACTTATAGGCAATACAAAATCTGTATTCACATGTATGAATGGGTTTACTGGAATCTTTTCCAAAACCATATGGAGCATTAACATTGGTAACCTCCCTTATTGTGGATTTCTCCTTACCCTCCATGTGATAGAATTCCGCCTCAATGTATTGAGATTCACATGTTTTGAATGGATATTTATCACCATACAATGTCCCAATTTGACCATTGAAACAATATTTGAGACATGGATGGTATGATGAAGGGATTGCTGCATGTTGATGTAGCCAAGGTCTTCCAAGAAAAACATTAAAGGCTGTATCGTGATCAACAACCATGAAATCTGAATTGGATACAAGGTCTCCAAACTGAGTTCTGAGTGTAAAATCTCCCAATGGTTCTTGTTCATTTTTATCATATCCTTGCAACATCAGAGTATAAGAAGAAAAATCAGATTCTGTGAGTCCCAATCGATGAAGAGTATGAATGGGGATATGGTTGACTATTGAACCATTATCAATGAATGCTCTTCTGATTTCCACACCATTGACCTTTCCAAATAAATAAAAAAGTCTAATATGTCCATGCACAACACCATCCTCATCTTCATCTGTAAAATATATTACTAAGTGGAATTCTGCAGGATCATTCTATACATGGTAGAATTCATCCACAATAATTTTAGTTGTTAATTCCGGAGGACTGGACAAAGCCTCAATGAGTGCCTCTTGAATATCCTTTGATAGGTTCAAGGAATCTAAAATTGATAACTTGGCCGGTACATGGATCAAATGATTCAAGACATCATATTTTTTTTCCAAAGGTTTGCATTTACCAACAAGAACATGTGGTTTCGTAGGTGCCTTAGAAGTTGATGCTTTGGAAGTAGATGTATCTTGTATCGGAGTAGGAGTTGGAAATACTCCTGGATTTGGAAGATTAGACCGAATATGACTATTTACTTGCTGAGTGGAAGAAGGTGTTACCTCTAATCGATCCTCCAAAATAACTGCACCAGGACTGAATCTTCCTTGCGTGGAAAAACATTCTTATTCTTGTTGAGCCCGCTAAAGGGCTCTACCACAATTTTCTCCTGCATACACAGTTCTAGCCTGGGTAGAATTAGAATAGTAGTTTCTGGGATATCCATGTCTTCCTCTATATCCCAGAAATCTATAAATCCCACTAATTCCACTGTTTGATATAATGAACTCAGGCTCATAAAGATCGAAATTTTTACCGGCATAAGGATCTGTTAAGTGAATCATGTTAATAGAACCAAAGATCAACTCTTCATCGGATACAAATTCTTCCTGATTAGCCCGTTTAGGCTGTGCCGTTTGGTGGGGTGTAGCCCATGACATTGAAGTAGATGGCATAAAATCTTCTAGAGTCAAAGTCAACTTGGGATATAACACGATTTCATATTCTTATGATTGTTCATCTTTCTTTGAATTATGTCGTTTCTTTGAAGATTTTCCCTCTGGTGAAGAGGGTTTTTCTATGGAATTCATAGAAGAAGACACAATTGGTTTCTTCAATTGCGTTCGTAAAATGACATGAGTTTTGTTGATCATTTTTCTGACCATGCAATCATCATATTTCTACGCATTTTTGTTTTTGACTACTTGACACTCGCCTTCTTCCTCTGGATTTGAAGCAGTAACACATGCTACCTGAGCTGAAGAATATTTTAGTTTAACTTGTCCTGAGTCCACCATCTTTTGTAGGAGGTCTTTAAAGACAAAACACACCTGAATGGGATGCCCCAACATCTAATGAAATGGGAAATAATTGGGATGGTCATCATCTCATTCTTTGTTAGGACTTTAAAACTTGAAAATTGAACCAAATTATTTTCCAGAGCTGAAATGAAGTAACCAGAAACAGGTTCATTTCCGAAAGAATTAACTTTTTTCTTTAACTCCTCACATTGTTTTCGTCTTTGATCTCTTTGATCATCTTGACGAAACGGCCTATATTATTGACACTCAACAGGTGGAGCCCTTCGAGATGATGATGGTCTTAAAGTGGAAGCAGGAACAGGTGCTTGTTTAAGCATAATTGTAGCAGTCACTGCTTTCCCCATTCTCCTTCCTGGAACTGGTGGAATTACATGAGTTTTAGCCATAGTCTATAAAAGAGAGTCTTCAATCTATTGAGCGATCAAAGTAAGGTCTTGAAACCCTCCTGTGTATTTCATAGGGATCAATGCTCTGTTTAACTCATCACACAAATTTCCACACAAATTGGAAACAACTCTTCTTGAGGGAGTGGTAAACATAGGGAATATGTTAATCCCTTCGAGCGAGCAATGAAACTTGAAACCCTTTCATTCTCCCTTTTCTTCTAATTTGTAAGATAAAAAACTGTTGTCTTTGGAAAATTTTAGCTAAATTGAATAAGTAATCATTGACAAAGATCCTCCCACCCGGTAATTGACTGGGATTGCAAGCTTGTATACCAGACAAAAGCAGGCCCTTGTAATGACTGTACAAAACACCCGATCTTAACTTCTTATTATTACTGAGGAGTTCCCATTATAGGATCACAATGAGAAACAAAATGTGTTAAGTGTTGCTCTGGGTCTACCAAACCATTAATGATTTGGAATGTGGTACTTTCAAAATTTGATGGAGGAGGAATTGAATAAACCCATTTAGGGTAAGCTCTCTTTTCTGGTTGAAGTTGGGCACGCTTTCCTCCATAGCTTCCAACTAAGCTGTTAATGACTCAATGGTACTCATTAACATTTTAGAAACATCTACCCAAGCATGGACCTGAGAAGGTGCAATAACTGGAGCTTGGACAGGTGTGGTGTCTGGTACTACAACTGATGGTAGAACCACCAATTTTTGTTTTGCATGACCCATAGGATTAGACTATTGAGGGTTTATTGTTAAGGGAGGATACTCTTGATCCATATCATTAGCTACAATAAAATCCCTTTGCAGACTGACTTTAGCACACTTAGGAGGAAGACTACCTTGAAGTAGTTATTCTTTCAACCTCCATAATTCCTACAATTATTCCACTTATTGTGTGAACCTTTAATCTAGTGATAGTGACTGGACTTCTCCAAAGGAATAATTGAATGTAACCAAATTCTTTCATTTCCCCTTGTTGGATGCCTTTCGGAGAGGGGGAAGCTGTTTATTTGAAGGAATACCCAGATTCTCAGTAATCCTTTGATTTCATGTACGCACACCTTCTTCATTTGACTCTGTTTTCATAGCCTCTTGAGCATGAACTTCCTCATCTGATCCCTCTGAGTGAGACTCATGTTCTGGAGGATCAAAAAAAACTTCATTGATGTCATTTGTTGATGCATAACGTATTGCATCTCTCCTATATTCATTTCTGCGATATTGTCTTATTCCATGTCCCTGATGAGACACTGTCTTCTGTTGAGTTGATCCCTCAGTAACTTCTTAATGAACCATAATTTGGAGGGAATCACCTAATAATTCGGCTCTTCGTTGCTCTTGGGGATTCGTCCCTAATATAGAGAAGACTGACTTTCTCTAAGGAAGATATTGAGTATTTGAAAAAGTCCCCAGTCCAATGGACTGGGGCTATTCCTGCTCAACTCCTCGAATCCTTTTTGCTAATTCCAAGTGTTGGGATAAAAGAGTCCCCTGTATAGCAAGCTGGGGTGGTTCTTGGGCTGCTACATCTGATACTTTCTTAAAAGCTCCTCTGATCTTGCAGACTTTAGTCCGAAAATTGGCTGGAAGCATCAACCTACATCCACTCAAATCACCTGTCTCAAATGACCGTTGGATGATTTCTAACACATCTGTCACTTGATGATGTGCTCTCTCTAAACGAGAAGCATGTTTGATATTCTCATTTTCATGATGCAAGAGTAATTCACGAAATTGTTCTTTTTATGCCTAACTTTGAGAAGAACTAGTTGAGGCATGTTCTTGAGCGAGCCTTTGATTACAAACAAAGCCAATTGGTTGTGGCCGGCCATGGTCAATAACATTGAATGAGACCATTTCTTGCGGGTTTTGCTGGCTAGAAAGTATAGTGAAATTTAGTGCATCATGGACACCCCATCCCCTGATCATAATACTAGATGGGGCATTGGCAATTAACTGGTGCAATCTTCTTAATGCGCCAAGGCATGAACATTGAAGGGCTCTCTGCTACTTTTCAGCCTTCGGATATCGAGAAACTGAGAAAGAGGCCAAATCAATTTGGTGTTGTAACCCTTCTATTATCTTGACATGATTTTCATATTCATCATAAGATAATATTTTCTTGTTCAATTGTGAAAGTGTTTTCCACTTGTTGAGACAAATATCATGAATACAATATTTAGTCAACATCTCTGGAATGTCATACTGAGAGTCAACCAAATGCCAAAACATAACTGGCACTTCACCTTCTGCTAGTTGTTTCCTCATATCCATCACTTCCTATTTATCATTCAATGAAGATTCTTCTACCTGATTAGACCAGAGCTGGTTCTTCCTTGTTTCTTCATCATATTCAACAATATTGGTAAAGAATTCACTTATCATACTAGAAGATGAATCACCCAAGGGTGGCTTGGAGAATGACCTACACCCTGGGTTATCATCTGATTGAGAAATTATTTCACCTGCTAGTGGTAAAGAATCATACAAGATTGGAATCACATTTGCATGTTCCTCAAAATAAGAGTGCTTTCTCATCACTACATTGTCTATTGGATCATTTTCCAGGCAATGTGAATTACTAATATGGAGAGGACTTTCGTAGATAAAATCATCACCAAGGAGAGGACCACCATGGTGGGTTACAACAAAAGATGAATCCTTTTGCTCCATGATCTTCTAGCCATGCAGAGGATTATCATGACTCTTATCTGAAGACGATTCTTCAAGATCGACCGAAATGTCATGAAGCAAGCCTTCATGAGGAAGTTTCTAATACAGACCTTTGGAAATAATGTTCCCACTATTGGGAAATGAGAGAGTAGAATCTTGAGTTGCAACAGATAATTTTCTGAGAGAATCAAGAACTCCAGCATCGAGCAAGGCCTTATTTCAAATTGGATCTTGATTTCTTGACTATACTAGAAGGGTATTTTTTGTTAGACGCCTTCTTACTCACTTTGGGAACCACTTGTTGAAGAAAGTGGTTATTATGGGTAGGTGTATGGGCCTGATCAGGATAAATAGTCATGTTAGGCTGACTATCTTCATTCAAATCAGGTTTATGTGCCTGACTTGATTGTCTGTATGATATGGGGGAGTATGCCCCAAAACCCTCTTGGACTGGAAGAGAGGTTTGTATCTATTCCGAAGTGATTTGTTGATGTGTCACTCCACTGGTAGGGATATATTTTTATTTCTTTCCCTATGATGTTGTTGAAGTTGTTAAAATATTCTGGCGGGCATCCAGAATATGAGCAGGGATTTTCTTCTGCTCTTTCACCATCGTCAGAATGTGCTTGGTAACTTCAGTTGTCGGAATGGGAATTAAGGCCCATTCTGTTCTTGGAGTATGTGTGTGTTCATACTCATATCCTCCTTTTCTTTTCAGTGACTTCTGACAGTATTTATGTGTGGGGGAAGATAGTTGAGTCTGCTCCAATTATGTCATCAGGGCTTTCAAACTGACTTCTCTGAGTGCTACCAAACAAGACTGTTGGCAGTCTTGATTAACATTGGCAGGTGTATGTGCCTACTTTGTATTATTCTTCAAGTATGGTTGATGATTTTTCTTCAATACTTGATGATGAGATTGCTGACAGAATTGTTGATTGTAAACAGGTGTATGTTCCTCTTTATCAGTTGCCACCATATCAGATTTAAGACCTTCTTTGGTTGTAGTCAGATGAGCCTGCTGACTAGCTGATGAGTTATATATAGGTGTATATGTCTACCTATAGTACTCTGCCGGAATTGCCTAGCAGGAATCGTGTGTTGCTGCCAGATGATTCTTCTCGATAGAGGGATTAGAACGGACGGGTGTATGTTCCCGCTCATTTCTTTCCATCAAGATAGGTTTATGGACTTCTCCGGAGAGGGAAGAGGTAAGAACATGCTCCCTATTGGCCGGATTTTGCCTCTGGCGGTTTGTATTGTGTGTTTGGGTATGAGGAACCTGATCTGAACCCTTGAAGGCAATACCCTCATCATGTTGAGGGCGCACTGCCGCACGAGTCTGGAAGGGATTATCGATGGGAGCCCTCAGGAAGAACTCTAATCTCCCTGAATTAAGGCCTTGAGTGACCTTCTCATTCACCTCCCCAGAATATGTGAGGGACTGGTGATTGCATTCTAGGGATAATGACCTGAAACAGTTGGAAACGATGGTTGGCACCACCTTCTTCTTGATCACTAGTCGTCACTGTCCGGACAACCAGGGTGAATTATTGACTTGGAGAGCATGTCGAGCAGAATCTAGAGACGGAATGGTACCATTTCGACAGAATTCCATAACCAGTGCATTTGATACCCAGCATTGAAGATGCTGAGTAGGTGATTTCATCCTCAGAGCGGACGAAGATCCAACGGGAGTAGTAGCAGATGCATTCACAGGTGGGAACTTTAGAGAAATAATTTCTACAATGCAGAAGATCTTGGAAAAGAGTTCATGTTTGATATAAGAGACATAATCAAGATGAATTCGGCCACTGTATCTTTTGGATGAGAATATATGTTATTGATTGTTTTGTTGGCCCTCTCATTGAGCTAAAATAGGGTCCTAAAAAATAAGTAAAAAATCATTTTATCATAGTTAAGGAATCATGTCGGGTTCACCATTTTTTTCCTCTGAAATGGGGATGACCTTGTTTTTTTAAGGTTCAAAAATTCCAATCGGTTTCTAATGGATTTTTTGATAGAACCGGAAACATCCAATGATCATATATCCATTTGGACCCACTTTTCAAGGGTAGGTTCTCATTAGTTGTGGACCAGTGAGGCTTAATAATTTGCATTGGTCGAGAGGATGAGAGGTCGGACTCATCACACCCTTTTGGGGGGAATTATTTTCTACTCCGGAACTCTCTTTATAGATTTATGTTATGTTCGTGAATCCTTATTAAATTACCAATTATGAAAATGGGCTTTCCTTAGATTTGGAAATCAATGATTGGTATGTATGAGATTTAAGGAATCTTTTATATGTATTTTAGTTTCTTCATCGATAGAGAAAAATCTATATTTGTTTAGAGATTCTTAGTCATTGGTATCCTTAAACACATTATATAAAGATCTCTTGGTCATCATGATAACCATACTGGTTTTAAAGCCACTCAGCGGGGCACTTGAAGTTTATTGTCGTTTAGAAGGACATGGATTATTTCATATTTTGGATCGTACCCGCAGATGGGAAACCTATGTATCCTTGTTTAGAAAAGGAACAGAACCCACATATTTTGGTAATTAAGATATAATTTAACGTCATATGAGACAGATGAGAATTAATGGATGATAAGCTTGAACCTCAGAAAGGATTCCTACGTACACTACATTTAAGGTAGAGATCAAAGTCAACGTAGTTCGGTTAAGAATGAATTATCGGGTTTAAGCATGATTAATGTCCCAAAGAGATGTGTCGTGGTTACTTTTACACTATAAGATCACGTGAGTCATGCTCGGTGTGAGAAACAAGGGGTATCAGTAAACCTGACAATTTGTGCCATGAAAGATGCAGTCACAAGGAATGATATGGGGCTTATGTATGTATGATTTGCCAAATAGATAAATATTAGGACATACTTTAGAGAAGAAGCCTGGGAACAAGGTCTATAAAGTTATATGTGCTTTATGGAGATTTGGATACTATAACTTGGGGATTACTCCTGCGGAAGATGCCCAAATTAAGAGGGGACTTGTGACTGGGTTTTATTCCTGAGAAGGAATCCCAAATCAAAAGACGCTAATACTGGTTGATAGAAATTATGGCTGGGGATTATTTCTGAGAAGGAGGCTCGGGTTAAGGGGATTTGGAATTTGGGTCTTACTTCTAATGAGAATGCCCATATTAAGGGAACTTGAATAGGGGAGTACTCTAGAAAAGCAGACCCAGGTTAAGAAATTTGAGAATTGGAGCTCACTCTTGAAAAGGACGCTCAAATAAAAAGGGAATTATGATTGGGACTTACTCCTAAGAAGGAGGCCCAACATTAATGAGATTTAGTACTTGGGGCTTACTCCTAAGGAGGATTCCCAAATTAAAGATCTTCTCATCTTAAAGTATGTGGTTGAATGAAATAAATCTCTAACCTTAGTGATGTAAAGACATGTAAGTCACTAGGTTTTGAGAGATGTTCCACAGAATTCCTTTCAGATAAGGAATCCAATAAAGTAACATTGCCATAAATGGCTTTGAAAAGGGTTTAGAAGGCTGAATCTTGAAGAGCATAGGTGGATTTGAGAAAAAGAGTTGAATAAGTAGGAGGGGCACCCAAAAGGAGGTAGGCGCGCAAGTCCTGATGTGGTCCGCAAGTCCTGGTCATGCAGGTATAGCTGCATGACACATGGGTACTTTCATGTCGGTTAACCAATAGGGTAATACTTGGGTGAGGCTTGGCTCAAGCCCTTAGTATTATCCCTAAAGGCTTCCAAAAGAGGGGCGTGCAGGTTCTGTTGAAGGGATAAGGTGGCTCGCAAGTGTGGGCATTTTCCCTAAAGGGTTATACACTTAGGCATGCAAGTGTTGGTGATTTTCAACACATAGTCCTTGTTCCCTCTCTTTAGATCATCCATTCTAGTTATGAAATTACCTTAGAAGTGTTCGATAGACTTCAAGAAGAGACTAGGGTCCCGAGTGCTCAAATATAACTTTTGGAATTATTCGTCCTCAAAATGGGGGCCCAAAAGGGGTATTTAAATGCTACTGAAGACCTTGGGTGAAAATCAAATAGGGCGTGCAAGTCACATGCACGCCCAATATATGGTGCGCAAGTATACTTGCGTGACCATGATGAAACTTGTGCAGCCCTTACTAAATGAAATCCTTGTTCATGCCTTTTTCAATTTTTGATGTTTCTTCAAAGGATGAATCTCTTTATGCATAGGTATTCCCCTTCTTCAGTCATTAGACTCTTTGATGAAAAGGAGCATCAACAAATACTATATTTAATTTATTAAATTTTAAGAAAAATTGAATATGTATTTATGATTTCATTCGATGTATCATTGGTGTTCAATTCAATGTAACATTAATTTATGTATCATATTTTTTTGAAAAAAAACTCTTTTTCTCCTCTAATATAAACATTTCAATAAATGTAATAATGTAACAACCAAAACTGGTGTGTTAAAGTTGGGGTGTTACAGTTGTTTTCAATACATGTCTAGTAGAAACCAAAGGAACTAAAATAATAAGAACATAGTTATGTAACATTACCCATTGGTAATGCATAAGATTATTTTAAAAATTAATATGAATTTTACATTATGATTTTTTATATTTATATTCAATAAGTAATTATTTATATAAATTTCTATAGAAATAAATACTAAATGAATGAATAAGAACCATGTCAATACGGGTAATCAATGTAGGGTTTCTCCTCTAGAGAAATGAATTAAGTATGGTGTTAGAGAAACAAATAAAAGAAATTTAGTTTTTAGTATGTTCTTATGAGCATACACTACGTATTAATATATTTCTTGTATCATAAGTCATAAGTCCTATACAACATTATATATTATTATTATATGGAAAATTATTCTTATTTTTATATTGTAAATTATGAAGGATAAAAACATAAATGAACATTGGTTAAAATAGATGTATTTTTTATACATTTGGAATTTGTGGTTATAGTATTATATAATTTCATTTATAATATTCATTACTAAAATGAGCTATTTTCATTTCAGGATTTAATGAATTCTATTTCAACAAATAAGTGATTATTTTTCACGATGGTTGGAAAAAAGATATCACACAACATTAATTTAGTATATATTATTTAATCATCCCAGTAATTTTAAAATATATATAATATTTTTTATAATAATTTCTAATATAAAAATCACCCACAAGATAATGTTTTTTACTATTCAACAAAAATTCATTTTTCTAAAAAATTATTAAATATGGATTCTATTTTTTTAATCTCAACAGCCCATCTCTTTCATATCTATTAAAAAAATACCACAATATACAAGATCATTTATTTAATTTATATAGGTAATTAAGGCCAAAAGACAATTAAAATATGAAAAATTAAAAATAAGACCCTAATATCTATATTTATGGTATGACTTATTTTTATTTAACATGTGTATAAATAAATTAAAATTGGGTGGACACAATTTCATTATAGGGGAATAATTTTACATCCCAGATATCAAATGAATATTAATTCATAAATTATGAATTTTAAATTCTAAATTAGTTTCCTTATAACTTAAATAAAATATTATATTATAAAAAGGGCATCAATTTGGGTAAGATACATCCTATTGTGACCGATATTCCCATGGGACTAAAACAAATGACTGAAGGGTGAATGGGCTTAGTGAATAAAACTAGCCAGTGTCCTGTCCTATTTCTGTCCTCCATAATTTTTAAATAAAAAATTATATATATATTAATATTTTAAAGATAAATTTTATATAATTTTGTTAATTTTGTTATCATTTTCATTTCATTATAGTAAATAAGTCATTATAATCAAATTTTTAACATAGTATGATACACCTTTTCAATGGGAAAAAGATATTACATATTAAAATAAATATAATAAAAAGTTTTATAAAAAACACATGATTGATGGTTGAGAAGAATTCTTTACTAAGATATTAATTTATCATTTATTTAAAATTAACATTATAGTTTATTTATTTTTGGGTAGAGTTTACCATATTCTATGCACCTAATGTTTTAGTTATAATTTCCATTTAATTAATTATATAATATGTTTTATAAAAGAATAAGGATATGAAATATATATATTCATGTATTAAAAAAAATAATTAATCTTATATGTATATTATAATAAACATAAAAGGATTTTAATTATAATTAATATGGTATTTAGAAAATTAAATTATCCATTAATATTACCTTGTAAACATGATATATATTGTTTATTGATCTAAAACCATCTTATTGAGTATGCATTTTGAATATAAATTCTAATAAATTGGAATAAAAATTTCATAAAATTCATAATATAATTTTATATTAATATAATATAGTACTGACATTCAATAGTAAAATGGATACTCACTTATCATATAATGAAATTAGAATTTATAAAATTATTGTTCTGGATATTTTTAATCTGATTGATCGCTTTTAAAAATAAACAAGTATATTTATATTTCACATATATATATAATATATTTTCTAAGTAAAAGTATATATTTATTGACACATCACCTAAAAATAATATTTGGTTGATTTTTTTTTGAATTTTATATAAAATAATACTTTTAGTGAATGAGGGACATATGAATTTTTGAAACTTTTATCATTTATGACCTAATCAATCTATAATCATAACATAAAATGTATAAATCCATTATATTAGTCAAAAATTAATTTTTTTAATATGATTTTATGAAAATATTTATTTCATCTAGAATCATTATTTTACATTTTAGAACATAAGTAATTTATTTTCTAAAAAATATTTTTATGCATACTCAATTTTTATTTTATAATTATTTATTATCACATTTAGAAATTTTATCAAGGAAATTTTATTTAATATTTTGAATAAAATCGTAAAAAATTGGTAACAGGGGTAAATTAATTTTAATCCAAATAAAATTAATGGGGTAAAAGTTTATTTATCATGGTAAAGATCAAGTTATATGTGAATATAAAATAAATTGGTAAAGAAATAAATTAACTAAACCCAATCACAATAAATGTGTTTTAAAGGGGTTTTAAAATAATAACCAATAGTTTAATAATTAATAATACAACAAATTAATTGATATTAAATAAACCTAAAAGTGGATAAGAATAACTAAAAAATAATCAATATTTAAATTTATAAAACCACTTATCCAAAAGTACAAATAATGACCCACTATTCATATTATATAAAAAACGGATGTTTCCACATATTATCTATTTCACAGACTCTATTCAATTTCTCCCTCTTTAATCTAGAATACTATTTTTTTGGAGGGTTAGCTCTAAGCATTGAATTTTAAGGGAGGTAACGGTCCCCAATCCCCCACTTTCCTTTTCATGTATAATAATTTTGTTATATTGTATTTTACATTATTTTTTCATACACTATCATTCATGTTACACCATGGTATTATCTTCAATTTGATATATTAATATTGATATTATATGGGTTCTCTATCATTATTTCCATTGTTTAAAATGTTACTATGTTGTGACAATGGTTCCTCACCACTTCATGCATACTTTTCTAAACCCTTTTAATTACATTTTATTTCAATGGTAAATTATAGTATGCTTTATTATCATTATTTAATTATTTCATTATCTATTATAGATCACAAAAATAATCATTATATGTTATCCATAAGTAGTTATAATGCTAAAATTGTCCCATATCCTTCAAACCATCATAGAATTGTTAATGTATGTGTGGATTACCTACAATGAAATCCATATATGGATACAAACAATTGGATGTTAGATCCCAGATAGATGAAACTTGGGTTAATAACCTTAAAAATCATATAATGGTTAATAACATAACTTTCACCTAGAGTACACCAAAGCGGCCTAACTACACACCTGGTTGGACACTTCTATGTTATGTGCTTCAGATAATTCATAAACAATGAATGGTTAGAAATAATATGAGTTTATATTGACATTTAATTGATATCCATATGCTTTAAAATTACCATATATCACAAATTATTATCATTCCTTTGGTTGGAGTACTACCCATTGTATTGTAAAAAACTTTAGTTCTTAAAGTTTAATTTATGATATTACTCAAAATATGCACATTAATCTATTAAATAGGGATAATTAACACTCATTTTGTAGCCAATAAATATTTTATATGTCATCGCCTGTCATTATCATGTATTTTACCCTTCTATTCCATGTTCATGTAACTATGATCACATGGTATGGTTGAAATGAAATCTCTATGGAGAATTGTATATTATTTCCCTTGTTTTTTCTTACCCACAACCAATGTATGGACATAAATTTTCTTCAAATTTCATTACTTTGTGATTACCATTTAATTAATACTCTTATTTTAGGGTATTCAATGTGATTCACTTATTCTCTATTTGATATGGAAAACATTAACCATATTGACTGCCCATTTGTTATTTATATTTTAAATACCATATAATTTGTTATTATTATTGAATAATATCTACCCGAGTTATTAATTTCCACAAGAAACTCATTTTTTCTGATGTGGGTTCATCATGTTATGATTATTAAATATTGGATATTTAAATAATTATCAATATTTTTATTTTGAAATAATATATATTCATAATCCATATAATCACAATTTCTATGGAGTTTGTGAATGATTACCGACTAGGATAACATATAGAGTTCCTCATGTGATATTATTTTATGCAATTTATAAATGTTCATATCATATGATAGATGTATTAGAATTAGTATTGGTTACCTGGGGCTCTGTTGAAGATATACCATCGATGAATCAACATTTCTTATGAGATGAACATATTTGGTTTTGTTGTATAACTCTCAAGATTTTTATAAGAAATATTTCTTAGCTAAGGCTTTGATGGTAGATTATGATGTATTAAAGGAGGTCTTGACACTAAGATTATGATGTATAGAGTTGTAAATTTTATCACTATGATATCAATTATTGATTACTGCCACTAAAGTATGGGGATAGGAAAAGCAATCGCAAAAAGGAAACCACCTCCATTGAGGTTGCCTCGTGATTCTTGTCCGCAGAGCCCCACAACACTGTGGCCGAAGTGAAGCCACCCCCATTGTGGGAGCTACAATGAAAACAAGCGAGAGGCTCTACGATCTGAAATAAATTTGTGAAGCCTTCAAGATGAAAAGAGGTGGGAGGCTCCGCGATCTGATAGATTTTTTCAAAGCCGTTGCGAAGCAAAGAAGATTGAAGATCCATGATTCTAAAGACATTTGTGAAGCCACCATGAAACAATGAGGCAGGAGGATCTGTGATCTAAATGAAATTTTCACAGCCTTCGCGAAGAAAAGAGGCATGAGGATTCCCAATATTGAAGACGTTTTTGCTACCTCTGTGCAGCAAAGAGAAGGGAGGCTCCGTAGTTACGAGAAACTGCCATGTGGCTTCACGTTGAGAGATCCCTACTTCGCAGCACCTCTTGACAATAAATATCAGGCTTCCCCGAGCCCAAAGTATGGATATTCTGATCTTTCACCTTCTATGCTCTCAAATCACAATACACTTTCATCTCAGTAAAAAATGAGTTCTTCAAGGTACCTTATCATTACGATGTGCCTTTACTTTGGCATATGCATTACCCATATTCAATCAAGAATTCCCTTTGTGAAGCCCATGGGCCTTCGTAATGGAAGGAGATCCCTAAGGATACTCAGGTCTTTGCAAAGAACTCATGCTTCGTGAAATACCTTCCATGCACCTGTGAACCACGTGCTAAGGAAGGATCATTGTTCTTTGCGAGGTATACTGTTCGATGTGCTATGTTTCACAAGGAAACCTAGCTTTTTGAAGCCCAACATCGCGAGAGACTTTCTACTTCATGAATCACCATCCATGTGAACCTATTACTTATGCATAGTCTAGGACAATCCACTTTGAGAAGCATACCCATTCGCAAAGCCCCTATACTACATGGAGTGTCATAGCTTCACAAGGCCTCTTCCTGTAAACCCCATTGCTCCACGACCCCTTTTCAGGTACGAACCCCCAGGTTTGTTCGAAGTGATTTCAAAGTCCCTTGGGTGGTGGTTTACATTGCGTTGTTTAGCCTTATGCTTCTTTACATACTCATGCTAACAACTATTTCTTTTTCGCATAGCCATGCTAACGTGAGCCCCTTAATGGATCACTCCACAACACCCCAACACTATGGAATTGCTGATTCCTTCTCTTTCCCAAGGGTGGGTGGGAATCAGTTATGTATGTCTTAGGGGTCCTGAGCGAACCATATTTGTCTGGGCAGCAGAACGTTAAACATTAAAGCACCATAATCCTTAGAACTTGATGTTAAAATGTGGACTCACCCCGTGCATCGTACGCGGAGTTACCCACATCAGAAATTCTCTACGTCGTCTTGTATCTAGGGGAGTGAGATCTTCCACACATGGAAAGAAATACTCTTTGTTGGAGCGGCACCAGTCCTCGGGGAAGGGAAACCATCTTGATGTAATCCACTATCCTTCCTTGTAGAAGGAATCACTCATGCTCCTCCTCTGTTCATTAGTGAGAAAGACTAAGAGGCAAGAGAGGACAATGGACCTTCATTATCCAATCCCTCTCCCTCTGGTATTTGTTTCCCTCGGGCCTTCATCTTGGAGTAAGTCCAAATTTCCATCTCCTCGGGCTTCTAACTACGCATAAGCCCATGTTTCCACTTTCGGCCTCTTGCCACATCAAATCCATATTCCACATCTCATGGATTTACCTTTTGCGATGTGATAGTCAGGACTTTGCTGCCTCTTGATTCACACACCAAGAACCACTCATGTGGGATTAGAGTAAGAATTAACTATTACATCCTTTGATGGATTCCCTAGAGTGTAAGGCCAAATCCACCATTCTAAACTATACAGACTTTGATCATTTCCATGGAAAGGTACCTAGGAAGTCTCCCTGTGGTTCAAGCCGAGCACCTACTAGTCCCAACCCCTTCACATCAGTTCACCAAACATTCCAAACTACATGGACGTTTTTCCATTACAAGGCATGGTATGTAGGAAGCCTCCCATAGGTTCAATACCAACACCTACTGGTCCCGACCCATTCACATATATTCAACAAAGTCTTTTAAACTAAGTGGAATTTGATCCTTTCCAAGGTAAGGTACATTGGAAGCCACCTTGAGGTTCAAGTCCAACACCTACTTGTCCCGACCCCCTTCATATTAGTTCACCATCATACCACAAGATATTAAACTGCATTATCCATTCCAAACTAAATGGACTTTGATCATTGAAAAGGCAAGGTACATTGGAATCCTTCCTGAGGTTCAAGCCCTACACCTACTGGTCCTGAGCCCTTCACGTCCGTTCACCAAACATTACAAATGATGTGTACTTTGTTCGTTTCCAAGGAAAGGTATGTAGGAAGCCTCTCTAAGGTTCAATACCAACACCTTCTCATCCCAAACCATTTATGTCGGTTCACCATGGACTCTTGAACTATGTAGACTTTGATCCTTTCCAAGGAATGGTACATAGGAATCCTCCCTGAGGTCCAACCCTAATCAACGGTATGTCTTTTTGTCTCCCAATCAATGGTAATCCATTGTGATACCAAATTCATCGGTATGCCCTTGTACCCCATTCGGTGGTAATCCATTGTACCCCATTCAGTGGTAAGCCGTCGTGCATCCCAACCAGCGGTAAGTTGTTGTCATCCCCACACGAAGGTAAGTTGTAGTAAGATGAACTCTGTGGACTTTTATTTCCCTCCATGGGGATATATAGAAAGCCTCCCTAATGTTCAATCGCATCGCTCATGTCACATCGTGGTTTCTCCATTTAGCCTATGTGTTTCAGAATGGTCGTATCCCAACCTAGAGGTTCTACTTCCTCCGGGTCCCATCAAGGCGTCTGTTCTCACGGGCCGCCTCCTCATGTATCCCATCACCCTTCTAAACTACACAATCATTTATTCCCTACCACAAGGATTTGTATAAGGTCTCTTAGAGGCTCATTCCCAACATCACTATGTCCCTCGCATCAGAACCATCTCACCCCCCATCCATTTTCATCAATCCATATCCATCCCGATTCTTACCCAACCTACCACGTCATAGTGATACCATGTCACCCACTCTCTCACTACTACAAGCAGCAACCAAGTATCTAACCATGCATTAACCACAGCATAAGTGATTACTCGAGGGGTCGTACCCACTTGATCCTCTCTCATTATTTTTCTGGTCATTCTAATCCATCTCTAATATACATTAAACTCACGACATACCCTATTTTAAACATGGGATTCTGAGGAAAACCTCAGAGACATGCCTTTGGAATATAATTCCCCACATTGGACATGAGATTCCTTGGGCTTACACACCCTCAATATGTCCTACCGTATGGGCAATAAACACACATGCACCAGTGTTCCTACATCTAGACAGACCAACATTGTCCAACATGACTACTCCCTCAATCTAAGGTTGTTTCCCTGACTGAACCCCTTCAAATGTCTCGAAAGAAGTAGTGTAATTAATGAGCTTCCATGAAGACATGGCACTAGGAAGAGTTTTCAAATGACTTTTTAAGTCTATAAGGGAGACCAAGACTCGGTAATGAGTTATAAGGAGGAATCCATAGAAAGAGGAACCAACATCCCATCATCTCATTTTGATCAATGAAAAAACATTCCTAAATAAGCGGTGAATGTCACCCACCATTGGAAACTAGGAATATGGGGAAACAGCTACGTGTACTCTGAAAGTGAATGACTTTCTCCCAAGAGAAATCATTTGAAACATAAATGGTCAACCTGACATCAAGATCTTCTACATAATGTTAAGATTAGTAGTTTTTGAGACATCATTGGACTAGCATGTCACCTGATTTAGGTATCCGGCACCAAGTCCCACCAAGAAAATAGTGGGCCTGGAATGAAAATCACTAGATTTTGGGGTATTTAAACCTTGGACATCTCTATCTATGACATTGTTAGTGTGGATACTTCATACAAGCCATTGAAAAATTAATGGCACTGGGGAACTAGACATGGATTTCATTCTTGCATCACCACTGGTATAATCTCCCTACCTACCAGGACCCAAGCTATCGTATCAGGAAACTGATCACTACCCACCTACCGATGTAGGGGATGGGGAAATGTCATCGTGGAAATCCTGCATGGCCTTATATACCCCATGTTAGACTATACTTCCACAACTATTGGGCGCCCACACCCCATCTCCCCATCTGAATTTGTACAATGAAGGGTGATAAATGACCTCATTTGGCGATACGAGGTGGAGGGGATTATCCCATCCAGTGACATGGACGGAAAGGACTTAGAGACATTTTTGTCTCTTCTCTACCCCCCCCCCCCCAATGGGCGTCATAGGAATCCATTTCTCCCCACTCTGATGCACAACTGTTTTGGGAGCCTCTCCCCGGGCTACTTCGATGAATCTATCCCCTACGCCGATGAGTTGAGGAATGTTCGGGCCAGCCTAGCATGGATCCTATTCTAGGGTCACCCAAGGAGGGCCCCCACTAGACCACTCCAGTGCTGCCACCTAGCCCCATGAGCTAAGGAATAGGTATGTTATGCACCTCAACTACCAGCCCGAGTCTGGTTGAACCTACCCCAGCGTTAGGGGAAGGTTGAGGAGGATGCTCGCCAAGGGGCATCAATGTCAATGACTACCATGGATCATGAAACTTCCGACATATAACATAATTCAACTATTTACACTGACCAGGGTAACTCATACACTCGACCCGGATTGAGGCCCCAGTAGCCCCACATGCAGACTAGTTTTACTCTCCTGGTTGTCGACAACGGTAGTGACCTCCATGGGCCGACTCGTGATATCGACACTTAGTACATAGGTCATCCCCTTACTACTACCACTGTGAAAGTGGGTCCTCCCAGCTTTCAAGCTCAGTGTGGAGGTCTGCACCTTCCAACCTTCAATCTGAATGAGGGTCCTCCCTATTGTAGTGACACTCAATACAGATGCCTCTTCCACACTCAGGACACCATGTATGGATTTTTTCCTCTTTCCACAGGACGCCGGTGTGGAGATGTTACACATCCGTTCAATCTATAGCATGTGGGCCTTCCCCATTTATTTACAGCAGTCGGGGAAGGTCCTCATCAGCCATGAAATCTGAAATCTGAAAGTCAACCTCGCTTCATCGACACCCACCCTGGAGGTCCCACTCAAGTTCAGCTACACTGGTACGAGGACCCTCCTCGCACTAACACTACCAAGGGAAATAAGCAAGGAGGGACTACCCATGCTCCTACTAGATTTAGTGGAGGTCCTACCCACTTCAGCACTTCCCATGGAGATTCCCTCCACACATCAGCCAGTGGACCCGAAGGTCCTCCCTTGGATTCCTTTGACATCTATCCAGGTGCTCCTTGCACCCCGGATCACTCAAGAGGATTCCCTCTCCATCACCACACTAGTTCAGCCAAAGGTCCTCCTTGAGCCAGAAATATGACCTATCCTAAAGACCCTTCTTGGGGAAGGAGAGAGGGTCATCACCACCATAAAATGAATTTCGGTAAAATTTATACTGAGATTAAACTTGTCTTCTTCTCAGATTCAGAAGTGGAATATGATTCGGTAATGGAACCCTATCCCCGATCCTTTGTGTCGGGGGCTAGGGCAGGGACAAGGCATATCAGCCTCATACTTCTGGAATGTGAGGTCCACCGGATCCCTACTTCCCTTCACAGATACATTCATGAGGACAAAGATTTGGCATCTCCCCTAGCCCTGGTCATGAAATCGCCACCATCATCATAAGGAGAACTCTCTACCTCAACCAGAGATCACATCGAGTTATCCTGGGGATTTATGGTAGATGAGTAGTGACATGGTCCACCGCCAGCATCTGTCGTCCCTATGTTAGAAACCATGGTCTCCATCTCATCTTATAGCAATGTGATGGCAAAGTCACTACACTCTTCAGAGGATACCCCAAGATGCAATGGATTGTCATCCCGCTTGCCATATTCTCCACTGGCCATCCTACCGTCTCCACGGTCTGCTTCAGTACTGCTACCAGTTCCTCCATCGCATCCAGTTAATGAGTGGGGAAATCAAGTACCAGACCTCGAGTTCTAGCCGAGGAGCTTGTGGGACAGTCTTCCAATGGTCTAGTTCCCTGAGATTTTTTGGCCAGTTGTGTCACCAAATTTTAGTGTGCTAGAATTGGTCACCCAGGAGGAAGTTGTGTGTTTTCGCCAAAATCGTTGGGAAACAAACTTCTATCTTCTTCTTCAGTGAGTGGAATTCCCAAAAATCCAATCACATTTTTAAAAAATTGGCCAAAATGCCTTCTTGTTTATTTGGCCACACTACCCGTGGTCCAGTGCCCTAAGTCCCTAGGCCATCATAGGCCCCTCCAATAATGATGCATTCAGAGATTTAATATGCTCCACAGGATTATCAAGAAGGCTTCCCCCATGTGTAGATATATGGAGGGGGGAAGTATGAATCCCTCTATTTCAGTTCTATCCGGTGCCAACCTGACTTTCCAGGGGATATTGAGGATATGCCCCCAGGTAGAGTCACAGTTAACATGGAAAACCTATCAGAGTGGGAGAATGATCTAGATCTACATGATGAGGAAATACCCCCTGGGGTAGTGCCACAACTATTTGACCCATTGGGAAGAGTTACTTGTTAGAAGAGAAATCTATTCGGTCTTCCTGTTCCCACTGAGGAATTAGTCCTCATCCAGAATCCCAATAAGGGAAAAGATAAATTTGGATCTGTCCAACCGTCAGACCTGTCTAGATCAGTTAAGAAGGAAGAAGAAGATACCATGAAAGTCACATTGCATTAATAGATCACAAAGTACAAGATGATGGTCGATGAAATCCTTGCTGAATGCGTTGCAGAAGAGCGACTAGATAACTATGATCTGCGGCCGGGGTAGCAGGGGTATGCACAACCTCACCCCCTAGTGAGTTGCCTCCAAGTGAATCTGACCATCCTACCTTCGCAGAAAGGGTATAGGCTAAAAAATAAGGCAATAGTGCATGATATGTGTCACCAATTCCGCCCGACTGACGTAATTACCATCGGGACCCAGCCCAGGTTCCCCTAGCTGCCCCGCATGTCATCCCACCAGCCATTCCATGAGTTATTGGGCCATCTTTTCATGTTGAAGAACTTGCCAACACACTAGTGGTCGTAGATCCTCTCCAAGACAAGAATCCATGCCCAGATGATCCTATGGTGACTGTCATTGCCCATCTCGAGGCGTTGGAGACTCTGTAGGTGGAAATACCATCAGATGGTAAGTCGTATCTAGCATGGGTGGATGATATGACATCACCCTCGAGTTTTAGAAATCCCACCTTTTCCCTTTTTATGGGATGGAGAACCACTACAACATCTGGCCCACTTCATCTCATGGTGCAGACCAATGCTTGGAACTCGGACGCAGTAGGATGCCGCCAAACTTGGATAATTCATATAGACATTGTAAGGACTTGTTTTTGCTTGGCATAACTAGATACCCATAGAGTCAGTAGCTGGTTTGGATGTTCTACGTAGTAAATTTATTTACCTATTCATTTCAACCACTTTGAAGATGATTATTTCATACCTCTTCAAATTAAAACAGAGGCTTGGTGAACACATCGTAGACTTTGTCGCCCGGTGGAAAGGACTCACCTACTCCTTGGAAATGTTGTTGACTCAGGAATAACTACTGACAATTTTTGTGGGGAATGTCACAAACAAATTGGTCCCCTCTATCATTACCATGAATTTCTCTAGTGAATTCCATGATTTCTTTCATAAGGACCAGCACCTAGAGGAAGTATTACAACAGGCCAAGCAGGCACATCCATTGCCTCCTGCAATTCTCACAAGATAGGCCACTAAGGCTGAGCCCAACACTGTGGCCCAAGTAGTGGACCCCATGAAACTGGACATATTATTAGTAGATCCACCTCTATAGCCTCGCAGAGGCCCCCCACCTTAGGAAAATCCTCCGGCATAGCAGTGCCCACTCAGAATCAGTAGGTGCCCCCACGTACTGCACCACCACCACCCATGATAGATAACTAGGTCCCACATCATTGACAGGATCCTCCAGCCCCTCGTTAGAGCATGGCACCCCAAACCCCAATCCTAAATAGAATAAACTATACCTACTCATTCAATGAATCTCAAGCCCCCAGTTATTTCCGAAGAACCTTGGAATAGGGACACTTGTGGTTGCAAGAGTGTCGGAGGTCATAAGAGGGGGATCTCCCTGATCACCCTAATTACTGCCCATATCAATGAATCATGTTGATCACCCTCAAATAGTGATATGTGTTTAATGAATGGCTTCATGACCAGGTCAACAACAACATAGTTAGGTTTGGCCCAGCTCCGAAACATTTGGCATGTGTTATCATGAAACCATATAGCAGTAGTGACAGTGAAGGAAAATGACATCGGGTTTCTAACCGTGGATCCAATATGTATGACAAATGGATGTATCAAAAAATAGTCTCCCATTCCCATGGTATTATCCATGCATATCTGAATCTATTGAATCCTTGAAGACATCGTTTCACCCACCTCCTGTACCTCTTCATCAACGGCTCAGGTGTCCTCTTCCTAGAAGAGCAAGCATCAGCGACGCAAGGGAAAACAAAGTCCCCCACTGATGTTGTCATCATCTCTTAATCTCGTGGACTTCATGCACCTAGAGGGTGGAGATAAACCCCAAAATCCATCTGGTGGTGGAGAATTCTTCAATTGATAGTCACAGATACACCATTGTGAACACCGTAGAGCTGGTAAACCCCTACACGATTCTCGACGACTAGGATCGCCAGACGGATCTTCCCAACATCCCCATATATTTCAAGAATCGACGAAGAACCAGATATGTGGGCCATAAAAGTGCATCATTCATCACATCTATCTAGGCTATGCAAGTCGTTGAAACCAGACAACAGGCCCAGCGCAAACTGCAGCATGCAAAACCTTGTCACCTGATGCCATCGGGTCCGCCTTCACAGCCATTTGTGCTACTTGATAAGGCAGATCTTATCTGACCACACATTGATTAGCCATGCTCTACTATGGACCAGTCTCAGTCATTTGAACCATATACTGTATTCAATCCATGAGATTCAACTATTGGGAAATGGTATATTCCCCGCACCAGTCAACCATCGGTTCAGTCAGAAGGGCCAGTCATTCCCCCTTCCGTAGAATGACCTCCCATAAAGAAGATTCTCATGATTGGCACAAAAGTATGATATCATGATGTTTCATTCTAGAATTCTAGTGAGGCTCTCTATCCTTGATTCCCTTTTCCTATCAGTGGATATGTGTGAATCCCTCACCAAGGCTTTATGAAGCCCCCTCCAGTTTGAGACAGAGGTAGCCACAGTGGAAACCTTCCATGCTGAGGCGGTCGAGCATGATGAATGCAAGGCCATTATCTCATTCTCTATAAAAGATGTACGCTCTCCCATATAGGGGCACATCCACCCACTATACATCACCGGAAATTTCAACGGTGTGAAGGTTCATCGCTGCCTTATCGACACAGGCTCTAGGATCAACCTGATCCCAACCCAGACACTTCGGAATATGGGGTGGTATGAGGATGATATGAGTCCCTCTATACTAAAAATCAAAGGTTATGATGGGATGGAATAGACAAAATTCGGTAAAATCTGCGTAATACCCAGTTCAGTGGCCTAGTTGTCAGAACTGAGTTTATGGTTGTCTCCTAGGACACCACCTATAACACACTGATGGGCAGGCCGTGGCTCCACCTGTATGTGGGGGGTCCCTTAATCGTATCACCAGTGCATCAATTAATCCATTGATGTTCGAATGGGAATACTTCAAGGTGACATGACTCCCTTTACCTCTTATGAATCCCGCTACCTGGATGCCGACTATTACAAGAGAAAGTAGAAGCAGGTTCAGGACAACAATCTTGAACATGCTACGGGTGTGACCAAACCGTGGGTAGATCTGGATGATGCCTACATATTTCCAATCCACCAATTGGAGGCTATGATCCTAGATAAGGAACAATGCTTTGTTTTTTTGGATAAAAGGTGGAGAACATTCCCATGACTATGTGACGCCAGAAGATCTCCTCATACTCTTACCTGATTCAGGATCCTGTGATACCAGACCCCCCTACGCCCATAATATATTGGGATGTATGCCCCATGGAAACAATAATATGTCATACTTTCTTATTCTTCTAGGATGGTATAAATCGACTCAACACAACATACCACAATTTCTTTGATATCATCATGTCTGGCCCCTTGGTCTGAATACCAAATGGGGCCGAATAGACAGCTTTCATCGCTATGGTTTCGATAGCACGAGAGTTCCCCAATGTAGTTTCAACCACCGCTCAGGCTGGAACAAGCCTCCCATCAGGATTTTTTAACTCATAAGAAACTCCTCCCACTGAAGACCCTCCTCCATAAGTAAAGAATATGGTTTAGAAGATTCTCCTCTTGCATTCTAAGTGGTTTTCTCCACCATGTCCGATGAATTGGTACAGGTGAACCTCGATAGAGAGAAGGATTCAAAACCCACATTGATTAGAGATGATGTTTCTGTCAACGAGCAACAATAGTACGTAGAAATTATGAAGAAAAATCGTGAATTATTTTCCTATATCTATGACGAAATTACAGAACTAGATCCCCAAGTAGTCTTCCACTACCTTAGTCTCTCAAAAAAACCACTGTGGGTTAGGGAAGACTCCAATAAATACGCACCCTTCTCATGGTTCCATGGTCGAGGCCAAGGTTGATAAGATCATCAGATCCATTTTTGTCAAAGAGTTCAAGTACCCTAGATGGCTAGACAACACTATACCAGTCAAGAAGATGAACAGACAGATCAGAGTCTGCATCGACTTCAGAGATCTCAACCGTTAATGTTTGAAGGATGATTTTCCCCTTCATGTGACAGAATTTTGGATCGATGCTACTATTGGGTTCTAGGCCCTCTCCATTGTGTATGGGTATTCCAGGTTTAACGAGATCCAAATTGATCCCAAGGATGAAGATTATACAGACATTAGGGAACAACAAGGTACTTTCTACTACCAAGTCATGCCCTTCAGTCTAAATAATGTTGGTGCCACCTATCAGCAGGCTATAAATCACATATTTAAGCTAATCCTCAGGACACTGGGGAAATGCTACATAGAAGATCTGGTGGTCAAATCTTTCCAACGTCACTACCATCTCGAAGACCTTGATAAACTGTTCGACTTTCCTTATCCTCTACACGTAATGGTAAACCCATTGAAGTTTTCTTTCAGGGTCACCTATGGAATGTTTCTCGACATTGATTTCAAATATAGGGGCATTGAGATCAACCTAGAGAAGACCAATTACATTATCCATATGTCTCCCCCAGGCAATATTTGTGATCGTCAAGGCTTCCAAGGCCACTTGGCCAACATCCATTGATTCATCACGAATTTGGATGGTAAGGGTAATTTATTTTCTCAAGTCTTGAAAAAACCCTCTATCTATTAGTTGGTTGAGTAATGTTTGACTACTTTCGAGGAAATCATGAAGTATCTGCTCGAGCCTCCAGTCCTGATGCCACCCATTTCGGGAAAGCCATAGGTTCTTTATGTGACTACCATGGAATGATCTCTCAGTGCCCTTCTCTACCAGATGAACAACGAGGGGATGAGAACAATATCTACTATATCAGATGCATGCTCCTCAATACGAAGACTTGATAATCCCCTATTGAGAAAATATACCTTGCGTTGTAGTTCAAAGTATAGGAATTATGACATTACATGAAACACCATGAGGTACAACTGGTGTCCTGAGTGGATTCGCTGAAGTACATCCTAAACCTCCCCATGTTTACAGGACATCATGGTCAGTGGGTAGTGATGCTCTAAAATTTTGACATCTGGTTTGGTCCTCATAAGGCTATCAAGGGGAAGGCATTGGAATATTTCCTTACCACCCATCCAACTCCTGCGGACCAGTATTTTCCTGATAAGGAAATCCTCTTAGTAGACCTAGACATTCCGTATTGGAAAATTCACTTCAATGGCACATCCCAGAGCCCTACCGACAGAAGGATCAATAACCCCAGACTCAACTTTGTAGGCCTGATTATCATTTTCATCACTCCAGCATAGGATCTTTTTCCATATCCATTCCTTATATAGGAGGGTTATACCAATAATGAAGTAGATTATCATCCTCTCATCACTATCCTTGAGTTATCCCTCGATATTGATGTTTTCCACATTCATGTGGAATGAGGCTTCATACTAGTCATCAAGAAAATAAATGGTTACTATGTTTTTAGAAAACTAGAACTCGTACCACTGTTGGAATGCACCCCCCATTTGATTCCCCAGTTCTCATCTCGGCCAGAAGTTACCCATGTACCTCGATCCCAAAACGGTTGAGATGATGCCTTGGCCATCCTAGTTGTCTCTATTTAGGAGCCCGATCAAGATTATTTGATTATCCACATGGAACACTGGAGAGTCATCACCCCCCTCACACCAGATGACAATGATATCCGACTGCTAGGCCACCATACCACCGGTGCCTACACGTCAGGACCCCCAGGTCCCCCTGTCTCAATGCTGGAAGTAACCCTTGACTGGAGGACACCATTGGTTGAGTATCTTCATCATGGTAATATTCTGATAGATCGGGCCAAGTGTGAGTGAATCCAACACCGCATATTACAGTTTACCCTATAGAATGGTCTCGGACTTGTGATGATTATCTACAAGAACATGTTTGAGGGGTTTTTCCTTCGTTTTACTCAAGGAATTTATATTTCTTAGGTCATGTAGGAGGTTCAGGATGGTTCCTATTGGTCTCATCAGACTAGGTTGAAACTATCTCTCCAGATCTGGAGACTGGGATATTTTTGTCCCTCCATGATCTATGACTGTATTGAGTTTTCTAAAAGATGTCATGCATGTCAAATCCATGATATCTTTGTGCATTGTCTGCCGGAGACACTATACACTACCACATACTCTTGGACCTTTGTGGTCTGGGGTCTCAATATAGTGGGACCATATCAACAGGTGACAACTCACCAGTGTTAGTTCATCCTGACCGCTACAGATTTCTTATCCATGTGGGCAGAAGCAGTTCCACTCAAGGAGGGCAATGACCATTCTCTCATTGAATTTGGGAGCTCTAATATCATCTACCAGTTCAGAGTCCCTCACACCCTTCTCACCAATAGCGACTCCAATTTTCAGGAATACACATTGAAAAAATTGTATGCCAAGTACAATATTCATTATAACCATTCCTCCTGCTATCACGCTCAAGAGAATGGGCGGATTGAGGCATTCAACAAAAAATCTCTCCAATAATCTGTAGAAATGGTTGGTCAGAAAAAAAAGAGTTTTCTAGACATGCTCCCCAATTCCCTTTGGGCTTATTTAATGTTGACTCATAATACCACATAGGTGACCCCATACTCTCTAGTGTATGGAATAGAGGTCATCTATCCTATAAAGATTTAGTTGCCTTCATTATGCAGAGTTGTCTATGATTAGTAAACACCCAGTAAGGTAGCTAAAATCCATCTCGATGAATTGGAAGCACTCAACGAGAATAGGCTTCATGTCTTGTATAGTCTATAGGGTCATAAAAACAAGATAGTTACATCCTTCTTCAATAATGTTTACCTCTACTCCTTCTTTCAAGGTAATATGGTGTTGGATCTAATGATTCCAATGATACCTGGATGGAAGCCAGAAAAATTGGAGCCCAAATTGAAAGGGCCTTATATCATTCACAAGTTTTATACCAATGGCCCATAATTCGTGGTTACCATGGATGGTGAGGGTATAACTCCTCCCACCAATTCTAAGATCCTCAAGAAATACTTTTCTTAAGTAAATTTTTTCCTACAAGATCTTAAACTGTTATGTCCTGCAAGGCATTAAACTGTATGTCGTCCCACATGAAGTTAAACTATATGTGGTCATGCATGACCTTAAACTGTTATTTACCACGTGATATTAAAATTTATGTTGTCCGACATGACGTTAAACTATATTTGGTCCTACATGACCTTAAACTATTATTTCAAGTACAACATTAAACTCTATGTCATCCTGCATGATGTTAAACGGCATGTGGTCCTATATTCTGTTAAACTATTATGTAAGACATGTCATTAAACTATATGTCATCCAACATGATATTAAACTATATGTGTTCCTTCATGAACAAAAAATATTATGGAATTCATGGAATTAAATTGTATGTCATCCCACACGACGTTAAACTGTATGTGGTCTTACATGACCTTAAACTGTTATGCCTCACACGGTATTAAACTGTATGTCCTCCTGCATGATGTCAAACTATATGAGGTCCTACATGACCTTAAACTATTATGTCTCGCATGACATTAAACTTTATGTCATCGTGGATGACATTAAACTGTGTGTGGTCCTACATGACCTTAAACAGTTATGTCTCGCAAGACATTAAACTTTATGTCGTCCCGCATGACGTTAAACTATATGTGGTCCTACATGACATAAAATTTAACACCTCGATCTTCCACGATACGCTTCTCTTTCAATAATGCAATAGCTTGAATTGTACGCAAGTTCGAGATTCTAACACACCGTGACTAATAAAAATAGCCATTATGAATAGTAAAACCCACTTTTTGAAATTATATATATTTTACATTTCAAAATGAACTTAATTTTTGGAATCAGAATATAGAAATTATCCTATTTTGAATTTTTGGTATTTTTCTGAAAACATCCAGTTTTTTATGAATAGTGAAAAATACTTAAAAACAACATTTTTAATCAAAATTATTAATTGTGATAAATTATACTATTGAGTGGATTTAGAGTATAATTAGAATATATTTTTACCATTTCATCCAATGGTGTTCATTAGAATTAATTTCACTTTGAAATTGGATATAAACAATTGTCAATCTTTTGATATATATTGTTTCTTAAAAACACGCTATTTGTTGTAACAACGGGAATTAATTATAAAATTAATTAATGCAACTTATATGTTTGTAATTTTTTAAAATATACATCATTATTGAATTCAGGATATCAATTATATCTTAGGGTGAAATTTTGGCATTATTCTGAAAAACATTAATTTTTGAGGAATAGTGAAACCACTAAGTGGTAGTTAAAAAACTGATTTTTCGTTTAAATGAAATATTACCACTTTTGTGATTTTATTTTCAAAAATATGACTTACATGGTTGTCATTAGGAAGTAAAATGTGGTTCAATGAGATTAAAATAATTTTTTTGGTGAATAGTAACTTTTAAGTTTAATTAATCGTGATTAAAGGTAATTAGTGAAATTTAATGTAAAAATGATAATATAAAAATATTAAAATACCTTTACACTTGTCCTACCCTTATTGGATGAGTCATGGCCGACCAATAAAATCCATGGGTCAACTTGGAGACACCATGGAGCCACTTGGATAAGAAAATGACATTAATAACTTTGTATTTAAAGTAAAAATACAATTATCACAAACATGTGTTATTTTACTAAAACAATTATTACATGGGGTTATATAAGTCATATTTTTTACTATAAATATTCATTGGAAAGCTAGAAATATTTCCTACATCATGGTAATTTTTTTATAATTTTTAGACATTAAATATATTATATTTTTTATGAAACCATGATGATGGTGCAATTACCTCTTTAATTAACGATTTAAATAAAATGAAAAATTAATATAAAATCTAAGACTTAAACTTGTATAAAACCTATTGGATGGGTAAATTTCGAACCCTTATCACCATATCCCCGAAATATATCATTGTGGGACCTTTGAAATCCGAAAATCACATCATAATAATGTAACATTTTATGACCTTCCAAGAGTGCCCCTCCTCTCCTCTTATAAAAGGCCCCCACCTCTACCACATTGTTCACACCTTCCAAGCCATTTGGCTCGGCAAAAATCTTCCCAAATACTCTCTAAGCTTCCCTCTCCTACTCCTAGAAGCCTCACTTCGGGAAGAAGTCTTCCCAATAAAGACATTGGCTCAAATAAAAAAGAGTTACCTGATTTTTAGATAATGTCTTCTCATGTGCTCTTTTGTTTTATTTTGCTTCTCCGACCCCCTAAAATCTTTTTATTACTTCATTTTGTAACAAAAATAGTAACCTCAATATACTTGGATGTTTTTATGAGATGTATTTTATTTACACTTACACACACCTTCGTCTAATTGTAAAAGAACATATTGTTTCTGTGGGTGGCGAATTACTGCCTCATGAAACGATGATTGTTCAATCTTCTTTTAACACCTCTCATGGTGGCCATTATGATGACAATATTTTTATATATGATATATATTATGTTTTTTCCTTATTATTCTGTATTTTTTCATTTATGGCATACCTTTATGATTTCCATTATGGGTAAACGTGATAATTTCATTTTAGGAAGTAAGGACTACCGCCCCCTCAAAGTGATTTGAATCATTAATGCCATATTTGGGATGTATAAAGGATGGAGTAAATGATATTATATATTATATTATACTGGAATTATAATATACCTTTATATCATTATGATTTCATTCCATTAAATATGAAATAGAAATGAAAGTAGCATTCATGCGTACGTATGGCTTACCGTCTCCATGAACAGTGCATTTCATTTCTTACCTCTAAATGTTATGTAATATTATAAAGGAAAGTATATATATATATATGATATATATGTTATCTACATCATGAATATAATTCTGGATATAATGTATATTTAACCACATGATCAACTTGTAATTATAAGATGTTCATTTTTGACTCAAGTACCAAAGATCGACAAAACGACCGCTATTATCTTAAATGACTACATAATTTTTGTAACATTGTAATAAGTGATATAAAAGGAATAATGAACTTGAAAAATGGTCTTAATCAATTAGAAATTAACTCTAGATTATTATTCATGAGATTAAATAACGGTCGAGTGAAGTTGGACATGAGGTAAGGGAACTTCAAAACCCAATTTCCATTCTTTGGGATAATCTCCTACTTTCAAATTATGTCGTGATATTATTATGTCCTATCTTGTAATTTTACTTTCATAATCTGTACTTATAGTGAATAAACATAATAGATCTATTTTATTTAAAAAAATGATCTTTGTAAGGGACTTCATCTCAATCTTCTTTCATTGAGGCATATTTTGTTTTATACACAACTTTATTTTATACGGTGTATAAACCCCTTAGAATTTTACTTTTATTTAAAAAGTAATATTATTTATAAGAAGCATTTTACTAATAAAAAAAGGGAATTTTTTTTGTCGTACGTATATGGTGATGACGACTTCTCCGCCGCCATGACCTTTATTTGAGTTTCGGCTTCCTCTGCAAGCCATAACTTTTTTTAAATGATTTTAAAAAAAGAGAGATATTTCTCTCAAATGTATGAACATCCAGTGAAAATGTATACGTATTTAACGCAAGCTTAAAAATGTTTTCAGAAAAACCGACTCTCGAGTGTGGTAGATAGTAAGGTATTGCGCATGGACCCATCATGGCCTGTAATTAGTCGAGCAGTCTCAAAATTAGTTATTTTGTTTTCAGAATCTTGCATAATGTTTTCAGAACAACACTGGAGTATATTTGAGCAATTTTAAACGTAATTATATTCTAAAAACAAATTCATCGACGGGTCCCATGAGACAAATTGGTGTCTTGGCATGAGGCCTTGACAAAATATTATTTTTAGTCTTGGCACGAGGCCTTGGCTACGTGGTTATGATAGTTTGGCATTATGCATTCCATCATTATGAAAGTGGTTATTGATATTGCATGTGATTATTCGACCAGCAAAATATCCATTTGAATAAGTAAATGGAATTATTTTATTTTACTTTTTCCATATTATGCTGAAGTTCAAGTTTAAAAGTCTTTTGTTTTAGTTATACATTGCCTTAACTGTTTATGTTTATTTATGAAAGATTCCACTATATTGTTATCCTTACTGAGCATCAGAGCTCACCCCTTCCAATGTTTTAATTTTTCAAGGATGTGAAGAAGTATATTATGAATGACCTGCAGGGATAGTATGAGGGGATATGAAGAAAAGATGTTTTTGTAGTTTTTTTACATTATGAAGTAATGTAAGACTTATGAATGTATCTAGTGTTTCCAAAGCTACGAAACTAATTAGTCTTTAGAGACTTGATTTTTGTGATCATGCCAATGATACACAATAATGCACCGACTCTAGGTAACTGGGGTTGGGGCATTACAGTTGGTAATAGAGGTAGTTTAGTACTAGCCTAGGAAGCTATATTTAGATAAACTCTGATTAGAGTACATAGCCCTAAGATAGACTTTGAGGATTAGTATAGAAGAACATCCTAGAATTTTTGTATTATAGAGATTTTATGAGTTTTCCAAGAAATACATCCCTATCTAGATACGATATGGTAGAGGCGGATCTGGCACAGATGTACCTAGGGGTAAAACCTGAAAACACCGCTTTGAGCTAGACTCGAACGGGAACTGGTGCACAACAACGGGCCTTGCTACACTCTTGGTTACAACACTCCCGGGGGATATGCATAGGATAATTCTCATTTTCTTTACAAACAATTATGAAGGGTTTATGAGTATATACTTCTCATGGAAAACATTTTTATGATTATAGTTCAATTTATGTTAAGTGTTTTACAAGTATGGAATTAGGTATTTTGATTCATAAACTAATCTAGTTTATGGCATTGTTTAGAAATGGTGTCTAGTAGGAGTAATGGAAACCTTATCAATGCCCGCACTCCATGTAGGGACTTCCATCCTGCTCAAGACAATTATTGTGGATCTGGAGATTCAACTGGTGTTGATCAACTTATCACTATACTGGGACAACTCACTCAGGTTATGAATAATAACCTTACTCGTATGGAGCACCCTGATCCGCAACGTGGATGATAAAT
Source organism: Viscum album (assembly GCA_963277665.1). Taxonomy (NCBI): domain Eukaryota; kingdom Viridiplantae; phylum Streptophyta; class Magnoliopsida; order Santalales; family Viscaceae; genus Viscum; species Viscum album. The sequence goes on along the minus strand of OY728143.1, from coordinate 648,042,278 downwards.
GTAAGACCACTTCATGAGGCAACAACCGCCAACATTTAATGGGGGTACAAATCCATTAGTAGCTGAGGAATGGATAATCTCTTTAGAGAAAATATTCCACTCCTTGGGGAGTAGTGAAAGGGAAAAGGTTATCAATGCAGTTTACCGCCTCACTGGAGATACTAATCAATGGTGGTCATTGATTCAAAACACAAAGGAAGATGATGAAGTATCGAATATGGAGTGGAGGGATTTCAAAGATATTTTCTTAGAAAAATAATTTCCTCATGACCATCGAGCAGATATGGAAAGGCAATTTCTAAGTCTGAGGAAAAAGGAGGATGAGAATGTAGAAAAGTATGAGGCTAACTTTACAAGGTTAGCGAAGCATGCTCCAGATTATACATGAAACCCAAGAAGTAAGATCAATCGTTTCATTGATGGGTTAAAACCATTTCTCCATCGAGAATTAGTCTCAAAAACCTTCTCATCGTATGAATATATTGTATCATGTGCTATCAAGACAGAAAAGGAATTCTCTAAATCTTATGACAATAAAGTAAAGCAAGAAAAGAAGAGAACGGTGGAACAAGAGACAGATAAAGGGAAAAAGGGAATGAAGGATTTTCCATTATATGATAATTGTGGGAAGAATCACCCTGGTACTTGCCTAAAAGGAATGGGATTTTGTTATAAATGTGGAGAAAAAGGTCACCAGGATCGTGATTGCAAGGTAAAGAAAGAGGCTATCAATGTTGAATGCTACAATTGTAGGGAAATGGGGCATTATGCAAATGAATTTCCTAAGCGTCAGGGAAACTTACCTCAGAAAAGGCCAAGGGATCAAGACCAATCTTATACTGTTACTACAGTTGAAGTGGAATAATTAATGTTTTGGTGCTTTTGGACTCAAGGATTATATCATGGTTATAAGAATAGTGTGATATATATAAGGATTTTACTACAGTACTTGTTGTTTTCATTAATGATTTAATATGATGATGGTAATAATATTTTTAGTATGTGACAATAAGAGAAACGTTAATTTGTTTGGGGAATCTGATGTTACAATTGATTTTGGAATTTAGAGACCTTTTAGAGAAAGTTTGGACAGAGGTATTTTGGATAACTATAAAGGTTGGAATGGATTAAGTTGATCTTTGGATAGTATTGTTTAAGGTTAAAACATTTCTGAAGATTATTTTTGGAATATTATAATACTATACTTTTAGGAAAAGGACAACCTGCAGGTTGGGGGATAACCCGTCGCGTCGGACAAAGCTGCAGGAATCGAACCCACAACCATAGTGCGACATGCCTTTATTATCTACCACTAGACTATAGGAAGTCACTGGTTATTAAAAAATATTTTTCCTAATTTAAATGGTATGTGGTAATATTTGAAACCTTATACAATTAGGATAAAAAGAATATTTTTTAGTTCTGTTACCATTTGGAGTGAAATATGTGTTTGTGGTAAAAATTTATTAAAGAATGAAAGCCTACATGACAAGTTAGTATATTTCTTTATGTTGTTAGTAAATCTCTTAAATAAATTCTTTTATGAAAGGTAACTTAAAACAAAAACGTTGTCGGTTAACTTTTCCTACTTGGGATTCAATCACCGTTTAACCAATCACAAGTTTGTGATTTTCTTGTGGTTAACTTTCTCCTAATCATGTTTTCTACAACTCTCCATCAGACCTTTATGGTTTGTTTTTCTTCCATATACATATTTTCATATAATCCTAGTATGTGCTATCTCGGGTGACCTTTGTACCTCTCTTTCGTTCTTTTAAAGTTATATTTTTATTAACCTTATTTCCGATGTGGGATTTCCACAAAGGTATTTTCTATTTTCAACCTTTTATTTTCAATGAAAAATTTCAAATTGTGAGGACACAATTTATTGAATGAGGGGAGAATGTAACACCCCGAGCTTCCATGATATGCTTCTTATTAAATAATTCAATAGCTTTCATTGTACGCAAGTTCGAGATTCTAACGCACCGCGACCGATCAAAATAGCCATTATGTATAGTAATACCCATTTTTGAAATTATATATTTTTTATATTTTAAAATGAACTTCATTTTTGGATTCGGAATATAGAAATTAGCCTATGTTGATTTTTTGGTATTTTTCTGAGAACTTCCAATTTTTTATGAATAGTGAAAAATACGTAAAAACAACTTTTTTAATAAAAATAATTTATAGTGATAAATTATACTATTGATTGGTTTTAGAGTATAATTATAATATATTTTTACCATTTCATCCAATTGTGTTCATTATAATTAATTTCACTTTGAAATTGGATATAAACAATTGTCAATCTTTTGATATATATTGTTTCTTAAAAACACGCTATTTGTTATTACAGTGGGAATTAATTATAAAATAAATTAATTCAACTTATATTTTTGGAATTTTATAAAATAGATATCATTTTTGAATTAAGAATATCAATTATAGCTTAGGGTGAAATTTTGGCATTGTTCTGAAAAACATCAATTTTTTATGAATAGTGAAACTACTAAGTGGTAGTTAAAAAACTGATTTTTCGTTTAAATGAAACATTACCACTTATGTTATTTGATATTAAAAAATCCAACATACATTCTTGTCATTAGGAAGTAAAATGTGGTTCAATGGGATTAAAATAATTTTTTTGGTGAATAGTAACTTTTAAGTTTAATTAATCGCGATTAAAGGTAATTAGTAAAACTTAATGTACAAATGATATTATAAAAATATGAAAATACCTTTGAACTTGTCCAACCCTTATTGGATGAGTCATGGCTGACCCATACAATCCATGGGTCAACTTGGGGACCCCATTGAGCCACTTGGATAAGAAAATGACATTAATAACTTTTTATTTAAAGTAAAAATAAAATTGTCACAAACATGTGCTATTTTACTAAACAATTATTAAATGGGGTTATATAAGTTAAAATTTTGACTATAAATATTAATTGGAAATATAAAAAGATTTCCTACATCATGGTAATTTTTTTATAATTTTTATACATTAAATAAATTAAATTTTTTATGACACCATGATGATGCAACGATTACCTCATTAATTAACGATTTAAATAAAATGAATGATAATGTAAAATATAAGACGTAAACCTGTCTAAAACCTATTGGATGGGTATATTTAGAACCCTTATCCCCTTATCCTAGAAATATATCATTTTTGGACCTTTGAAATCCTAAAATCACTTCATAATAATGTAACACTTTATGACCTTCCAAGAGTGTCCCACCTCTCCTCTTATAAAAGGCCCCCACATCTACCACCTTCTTCACACATTCCAAGACATTTGTCTCGGCCAAATTCTGCCCAAATACTCTCTCAAATTCCCTCTCCAACTTCTATAAGCCTCACTTTGGGCAGAAGTCTTCCCAAGGAAGCCTTTGGCTCAAAACAAAAAGAGTTACATGATTTTAAGGTAATGTCTTCTCTTGTGTTCTTTTATTTTATTTTGCTTCTCCAACCCCCTAAAATATTTTTATTACTTAATTATGTAACAACACCAGTATCATAAATATACTTGGATGTTTTTATGAGAATTATTTTTTTTACACTTACACACACCTTCGTCTAATGGTTGAAGAACATACTGTTTCTATGGGTGGCGAATTACTGCCTCACGAAACGATGATTGTTCAATCTTATTTTAACACCTCTCATGCTGGCCATTATGATGAAACTATTTTTATATATGATATATATTATGTTTTTTTTCCTTATGAATCCTTCTTTTTCATTTATGGCATACCTTTATGAATTCTATTATGGGTAAACGCGATAATTTTAATTTTATGAAGTGCGGACTACCGCCCCCTCAAAGTGATTTCAATCGTTAATGCCATATGTGGGATGTATAAAAGATGGAGTAAATGATATTATATATTATATTATACTGGAATTATAATATACCTTTATATCATTATGATTTCATTCCATTAAATATGAAATAGAAATGAACGTAGCGTTCATGTGTACGTACAGCTTACCGTCTCCATGACCGGTGCATTTCATTTCTTACCTCTAAATGTTATCTAATATTATAAAGGCAATTATATACTAGATATATATTATATATATGATATCTACATCATGAATATAATTCGGGATATAATGTATATTTTACCACCTGAACAACTTGTAATTATAAGAAGTTTATTTTTGACTCAAGTACCAATGATCGACAAAAAGACCGTTATTAACTTAAATGACTAAATAATTTTTGTAACATTGTAATAAGGTATATAAAAGGAATAATGAACTTGAAAAAGGTTCTTAATCAATTAGAAATTAACTCTAGTTTATTATTCATGATATTAAAGAACGGTCTAATGAAGTCGGACGCGAGGTAAGGGAACTTCAAAACCCAATTTCCATTCTTTGGGATAATCTCCTACTTCCAAATTATGTCATGATAATATTATGTCCTATCTTGTAATTGTACTTTATTTATGTGTACATATAGTGAATACAAATAATAGATCTATTTTATTTTAAAAAAATGATCTTTGTAACGGACTTCATCTCAATATTCTTTCATTGAGGCATATTTTGTTTTATTCACAACTTTATTTGATATGGTGTATAAACCACTTTGAATTTTACTTTTATTTAAAAAGGAATATTTTTTATAATAATCATTTTACTAAAGAAAAAAAGGGAATTTTTTTTGTCGTACTTATATGGTGACAATGACTTCTCCTCCGCCATGACCATTATTTAAGTTTTGACTTCCTCTATAAGGCATAAATTTTTTTAAATGCTTTAAAAAAATAGAGATATTTCCCTCAAATGTATGAAAATCCAGTGAAAAAGTATATGTATTTAACGCAAGCTTAAAAATGTTTTCAGAAAAACCGACTCTTGAGTGTGGAAGACAGGAAGGGATTGGGCGTGGACCCATCATGGCCTGTAATTAGTCGAGCAGTCTCAAAATTAGTTATTTTTTTAGAAGCTTTCATAATATTTTCAGAAAAACACTGGAGTTTATTTGAGCAATTTTAAACGTAATTATATTCTAAAAAAATTGCATCGACAGGTCTCATGAGACAAACTGGTGTCTTGGCACGAGGCCTTGACAAAATCTTATTTGTAGTCTTGGCACGAGGCCTTGGATACATGGTTATGATAGTCTGGCATTATGCATTCCATCATTATAAAAGTGGTTATTGATATTGCATGTGATTATTCGACCAGTAGAATATACATGTGAATAAGTAAATGGAATTATTTCATTTTACTTTTTCCATATTATGCTTAAGTTCAAGTTTAAAAGGCTTTTGTTTTAGTTATACATTGCCATAAATGTTTGTGTTTATTTATGAAAGCTTACTCTATATTGTTATCCTTACTGGGCATCAGAGCTCACCCCTTCCAATGTTTTAATTTTTCTAGGATGTGAAGAAGTATATTATGAATGACCTGTAGGGATAGTATGAGGGGATATGAAGACAAGATGTTGTTGTAGTTTTGTTTTAATTTATGATTTAATGTAAGACTTATGAATGTGTATAGTGTTTCCATGGCTACTAAACTAATTAGTCTTTCGAGACTTGATCTTTTGTGATCATGCCAATGTAACACAATAATTCACCGACTCTGGGTAACTGGGGTCGGGGAGTTACATAAAACTATTATGTCAATCACGACATTAAACTTTATGCCATCCCATATGAAATTAAACTATATGTGGTCCTACATGACCATACATTGTTATGTACCTCATGAAAATAAACATTATGTCTTCCCATATGACATTAAACTATACATGGTCCTACATGACCTTAAACAGTCATGTCCCTCATGAAATTAAACTGTATATCATCCCACAAGAAATTTAACTGTATTTGGTCCTACATGACCTCAAACTGTTATGTCATTCATTACATTAAACTTCCTGTCATCCCACATGATGTAAAACTATATGTGGTCCAACATGATATTAAACTGTTATGTCCATCAAGACATTAAACTGTATGTCATATCGCATGATGTTAAACTGTATGTGGTCCTACATGACCTTAAATGGGTATGTACCACCCGATGATAAACTGTATTTCGTACTGCTAGATGTTAAATAGTATGTGTTCTATATGACCTTAAACTGCTATGTCATGAACGACATTAAACTTTATGTCATCCCACATGATGTTAAATTGTAGGTGGTCCTACATGAACATAAACTATTGTGTCCCAGAAAACATTAAAATATATGCCGTCTCGTATGATGTTAAACTGTATGCGTTCTTACATGACCTTAATCTATTATGTTCGGCACAACATTCAACTATATGTTTTCATGCATGACGTTAAACTATATGTGGTCCTACATGACCTTATACTGTTATGTCCCACATGAAATTAAACTGTATGTTTTCCAGCATGACGTTAAACTATATGGGGTCCTACATGACCATAAACTGTTATGTCCTGCACGACCTTAAACTATATGTCATCCAGCATGACGATAAACTGTAAGTGGCCCTACATGGACTTAAACTGTTATATCCTGCACGAAATTAAACTGTATGTTGTCCCACATGACGTTAAACTATATGTGGTCCAACATGACCTTAAACTACTATGTTTCGTATGACATTAAACTGAATGTCACCCCACATGACGTTAATTTGTATGTAGTCCTACATGACCTTAAACTCTTATGTCATTCACAAAATTAAACTTTATGTCATCTCGCATGTCATTAAACTATATGTGGTCCTATAAGATAGTATAATATCATGTCTCACAATACATTAAATTGTATATCATTCCACGGGACATTAAACTGTATTCAGTCCTACATGACCTTAAAGTATTATGTCCTGCATGACATTAAACTATATGTCATCTCTCAAGACATTAAAATTCATTTCAATAACTACGTATGGCTTGATTTATATACTCTTTAGATACATAGTAATTCTCGGAGGCCTTACCATGAGTCCAGCCTCCAACTCTTCTCTTTAACTTCTCCACCTGGGTGTAGTTTTCTCGGGGTATCCCTCATGGTGTAGTGTAGGATTTTTTGGCCCCCACTCATTTCGGGGTTATGATGATCACACCCTATTCCCTTCCACATTTTTCTATTCTCCAACATTTTCTATTCTCCCACAATCTCACAACAAGATGCTAAACATCATGGCCCTTTCAGAACTATGTGTGGCCCAATTCCCATCCTTATAGGATACGTAGGAATGCCCGGAAATTTCATCTGTAGGCTCAGCTCCATCCTCAAACTCTCCCCTTGGGCCAGAACACATGTTGTGGTTTAGGATTCAACCTCATTCACGTTGTGTTCATCATTACCGCACCATGTATCCCTCTCTATGGAGATCTCTACCTCTATCGTCGCCCTGCATGACGTTAAACTACACAGGCACATTCATGTTTCACAAACTCCCTTTAAATGGGCCTTTATCATCATTGACATCCGAAAGGACCCCCAAATGGCCTAGATTCTAGTCCCAAGGGATCTCCTACCATTTTTGACCAATTCCCCCAAGTATTCCAAACGGGAATTTGGTACCAGTCCAACATTGGGAATATGTTCAGCAGTCGATGCTAATTTTTTCTTTCCATTTTCGGTCATGTGATATGGATGCCATGTTTTGAACATGGTAAATTGATATACTTAATCATTTTCAACACCCCCATACATCCAAAATATTGGGTTTAGTGTTTCATGATGTCTCGCTATCCCTTTAAATGTCAGTCTAGCTCGGGTTGGAGTGTGAGTCAAGTTGTCGAACCCTTATATGTTGGGGAGAGTCTTGTCCAATTCCTTGTTTCCAACACCAAGCATTTCTCAAGTGGGATTAGGGATATGGGGAAGGAAATACCCATATGAAGGGTCCTCTGTCTATGGTCTGAGCTCTAACACCTTACACTAAGTTCTCAATTTTCCTCAATGCAAGATGTTAAACAACAAACTGGCTAGGACTTTCAGTCTTAGGTCCCTCACCACTTTTTGGTCCCTTTCCCAAGTTCACACTCCATATTTTGCAGTATATCTTGGAATCTATGTCCTCATTCATGTTGGGTTATTTCTTCCAAGATTCATACATCTCATAGGGACACCCCTCCATTATCGTTCTCACCGCAAGACGTTAAACTCTTAACTAGTTGGGACATCTCGTCTTTGATCCCTCGAACTTTTTGGCCCCCTAGCCCAATTTCTAATTTGGTACTGTATGATTTTGTATGGGATTATGTTCTAATTCACATCGGGTTACCCTCAATGTCGTACACATCTCCTGTTGAGATACCTTTCCCCTATATGTGTCCTCTCCGCAAGACATGAAACCGTACAACATCCTTCAGAACTATGTGGGTCTTGATTCCCATCCTTATGGTATATTTAGGACCACCTAGACATTTTGTCTTTGGGTCCAGCCCCATCTCTTAGAAACCTCCTTATCATCCTGGCCCCTTGGCTTGGGTCCATCTAGGGGAAGGGGTATATGGTGTGGTATGGGCCTATGTCCTCATTTAGGCTAGATTTTTAACAACCACACCACATTCCTCATTCTATATATATCCCTATGTCCCCATGTCCTACATTCATCTTTTCATGTAATCTCCTCTTATGTTGGGCCCCTCGACCCTCTTCGGTGATTCACCAATGTGCGTAAGAGTACTCTGGTTCAGGACCAAGAGTGTTGGATTCTACCTATATATGCTCTCTCTTATTTTTCCGGATTCTTATTCCCCTTAATTTTGTCTTTCATCATATATCACATCCAAAAGGACCCTCAAATGGAATGGGTTCTCAGCCCAAGGTCTCTCCTAAAATTTCAGGCCAACTTCCTCAAGGGCTTCAAATGAAAAATCAATACAATTCCCATGTTGCGAATATAGTCAGTAGTTGATGCTCATTTTTTTTCCATTTCAGGTCACAAAATATGGATACTATGTTTCGAACACGGTCAACAGTTATCCTCCATCATCACACCAAACCCATCAAGCCCTAAATGTCAGTTTCATGATTCATTTCATTTTCACCCCATCATGTCTAAGCTTAATTTAGACACTCTTGGTATTATCCCTCCATGCACATTTTCACGTTAGGAGGACAAATCCATGTTAAGGAATCATTTGGGGCTTCATAGTGATTTCCCATTTACGTGTATTCCATGTGTTGAAATGACCTCTTCCTCCCTTGTTTCCCACACCGAGTTAAACTCAGATGGGCTTAGGGATCAGATCGAGGTTTACAAATGAATTGAAAAGTTTATCTTCTCGAGGGTCCAATATCTATGACCTTAATTTTAGATCTCTCTCTACATCCATGCCGCAAGATGTAAAACTACATGGCATTCCAAAAACTATGTACATCTTGATTCCCAACCTCATGGGATATGTAGGAACGCCCGGGTATCTTCTCTTCAGGTCCATCTCAGGTTCCAACAATTATCTCTTTTATATAGCCTTTCATGTCCCAACTCTTATAATATTTCATGGTGTGGAATGTGTGGGATTATTTCCTCTTTCACATTGGGTTTGGAATAGTTTCTCCATACACTCCCCTTCTAGGAGCTAGTCTCTCATTCCTCTTGTCCCGCATAATGTTAAACTGCACTCTCATAACTATGTATAGCTTGATTCCAATCGTTATGGGATACATAGAAACATCTAGACGATTCATCCATGGGTCTAGACCCATATTCTCGGACCCTTTCTGGCCCCTCGGCCCATGGTTTCTTCCCTAGAATTACAAGTGGTGTGGTGTGGACCTCGTCCTCATTCACGTTGGGTATGCTTTATCATGCCATGCACATTCTCCTCTCAAACCTCATTTATTCGGTATGTGTCCTAGCCATAAATCGTTAAACTATGTTGCCTGGTCTCAAATGACTTTAAACTATTTCTTCTTTATTTCATGACGTTAAAATGCATTTGTAGGTCCTATCACACAACCCTAAACTATGACATTATCATCTTGGCCACAAGATGAAAAATGGAACTTCATTGTGATGTCCTCACTCGAGGGGACATCATGTCGGAAATCGGTCCTCCACCATACCATTACTCAATGCCAACATGTGTCTTGATTCCTATAGAGACACCTAGATTTTCCATCCTAGATTTATCGCCTCACAAAAAAACAAGCACCAACCTAAAGAAAAAACCATATCTATCAAATCTTGTTTCCTTTGGTGTGTGGGCCTGACCCACATGAAATTATTGTCCCTGGCACTAGTATCCTACCATGCCTCATCATGAAATATGTATTTCTTAGTCCCTGTCATAATGGGGTATGTAGTAACTTCCAGGAACATGGCCACAGGCCCAGCCCAACTCTCATTTTTTGTCCCTCGACCTAAGATTTCCCCAGGGAGCACAAGGTGTGACATGGGATTATGTCCTCATTCACGTCAGGTTTTGAAATTACTACATCACGTATATCCCTAACCCTTTTTCATTTATGGTCTGAGCTCTATGATCTTTAAACTAATATCCAACCATCTTGGTCGTTGGACACTAAACTACGCGACATCCTCTAGAACTACATATGGCTTAATTCCCATCTTCATGGGATATGTAAGAATGCCCAGACATCCTGTCCATCGGTCCAACCCCTGGAAAATTAAATTCATCCCCCATTTTAAGCCCCCTAGCCTGAACACCTTTGGAAGTATGTGATGTGGTGAGTACCTCTTGGGCTCTCATTTGTGTCAGCTTTTGCAACAACTACACCATGTATCCTAGCCTTGTCTGAATTTTATGACCCTCAAATAACATCTCCCTAACGGAACTACGCATCATTTTCAAATACTTTCCCACCCTACGAGAACTTCATTAAATCATGTACCCCCTTAATGGTCCACTCTAATACCTTATGCTGGAAGCGTGCGACCCCATGACCGTTGTCATTGGAAAGTTAATTGACTCCCTTTATCTGAAATGTCTTATTTTCTAGTCCGATGCGTTATGAAAAAGATCCCAAGGCATGGAATCCTCACATGAAGATTCCATCATTCCATGTCCAATCTTTATGAGCCCATTATTTGGATCCTTATCCTCTTCCATGTCAAAAAGGATCCCCTTTACGGCCTGGTCTCATGCTAGATTACCTCACCTACCATATTGGGCCAACGCCCATGAAGACCTCAGACAACATTTGTGACAGGTCATGTGTTTCAAACATGGTCAACGACCAACCCTCATTTGTCTATCCCTATTACCAACTAACACGAAGTATATATTGTGTTTCGAACATGGTCATCAATTATCATCTATCGTCATGCCACTGCCATTATGATCCAGATCTCAAGAATCATGGTTAAAATATTTCCACTCCCTTATGACCAATTGGAATTATAGTGCACCATTTTACACATCCTTGCATCTATGTGTGTTAATCAAGTAGGTCATTAATTTTGGGATTTAACTCACCGAGCACTCCATTTTTCCTATGGTGTACCATCCATTACTTGGAAATCTCACCTCTACTCCATATTTCCCACATCGAGCATGACTCGCATTGGCTTAGTAGTTTTGGTGGGGCATGTACTACTACAGCTAAGCCACACATTACTTCATCCCACATGATGTTAAACAGTTATTCCCAAACTACGTTCAGATTTATTCCCATCATAATGGGATACATAGTAATGTATTGGCACATTTCCTCAGGCCCATCCTAACTCTCACCCTCGATCCCTTAACCTAAAAAACTTCCTCCAGGGATACATGGTGTCTTTCATACTCCATATGTCCTTATTCACAATGGGTTTTTAGCTACCGCATCCCTTATTTGGATCTCCCCTTTCACTCCCCATCCTGTTGTATGATGTGAAACTACACGAGTTCATATGTCCTCAACACATGACACTAAACTACAGTTATACCCTGAACTATTTTAGTATGCCCCATATTAACAATGGGATGTGCAAGTTTTCATTATCATATAGGGTTTCCACTATCGGCATTTTTCTATGACCATATTGTGTTTAAGAACAGCGTTTGGATTGATTCTCATCTTTATTGGATATGTTGTGACCCTCAGGCATTTCTGCTGTGACACAGCCCCAAGGTAATTAACCGTTTTGTCCCCTCAGCCCCGATCATGGTCCAATCTCTATGACCTTAAAATTAAAGTCTACAGTCCATGTAACATGACTTTAAACTGTTATCCTTGGTCCATGTAGTATGAATTTAAAACTATGTGCATCGTCCTCATCGTATGATGTTAAACTATGTGTCTATCATCCTCAATGGTATGACGTTACACTACAAGGGCATTCACATCCAACCAGAGAGGTCATGTTCAAAAGTATTTATGATCCATGATCAGACCAATTTTCCATCCTAATGTGTCTTCACCACAGTGGCGTAATTTTAAGAGTGTTGGAATCCATTCAAACAACCCATCACTCCACCCTCCACAGTTTTAATTCCCTTTATGCAGACCCTCATCCTATTTCACATCTAAAGGAACCCATAACAGTATTGATGCTTGGACTATGGATCATCTACATTCCTAGGCCAACCCTCTGGAAGACTAATGGACAAAATTTTGAGTCAGGCCCCGTGTTTTGAACATGTCCAACAGTCAGTCTTGATTTTTATCCCCATTTCAGTATAAAAAAAATAAGGATGTTGTGTTTCAAACACAGTCAATAGTTACCCATCATTGTCATTCTATACCTACTGTGTTCTGAATTTTGGGAATCGTGATTCACAACTTCTATTTCCCTCTATTCAGATTGATTCTACTACACTTGGCATTACCGCGCTCGTGCACTAGATCACATTGAAAAATGGAACATCAACTGTTTTGTGAACTTCCCCCTCCTGTCAATCCTCTCCCCTTTTTCTTCTTAGAGGTCTGGATGTGTTGTTCAAAACATGGATTCCCGAATCTTGGTCGGCACTCTCTTATTTGGACGGCACAACAAGGTATTCATCCCTTGTTTCTCAAACCGGGCCCGACCCACTTGAGACTAAGGATTGATTGTTGGATGCTTCAAAAATGTTATAAATTTGTAGTAGGCCAAAACATATAACCGAACCCCTTCATGAATCTATCATCACAAATCAATGAATGAAAGTATGTTTAATGATTTTTTGTGCGTTACAACAACTGAGGATCGACCCCTCCCATGGATGGCTTGACCTCTTTGAAAGAGTGTTCCCGTTCTGGAACTATATGGCTTGTGGCATCAAGGATCATCTCTCACCTATTTACGTCCCACTCCTCCTCAGTAGAAATGGGGTATAGTTCATTTTCCACAACCTGGGCCCACTCCTTGTCATCTTGGATGGCGTCCAACTCCTCATAAGCTTTCATTATTCATTATTTGGACTCTAGCTGTTTGCCCTTCTGGAACGACATGAGCTCTGATTGTGCATTAAGGAAAGAGGAGTGATCATCTGCTTGTTCCCAAAACCACTGAACCTACCCTTTGGCCTCCTAAAGCCTCCCAATGTTCACTTATTTCCTCTGTTGGCAGCCCTCACAGAGGCTGCGAGCATGCTCCCAAATATTCTTGGCCATGAAGTCCTGATTGAGCAGATGAGGATGTTGGGAATCTACTCCCCCACCATATGGCTCCCGCATCTGATAATTAAGCCTCCCTATCTAGTCTATCCATTTCACTTGAGGATTATCCCTGATGAAGTGCTTGATCAGCTTCCATGACTGATTATGGGCTATCTTGTGGTATTCTTCATTAGAGGTCGTCTCATCTCAGTCTGTGGGGTTGGAAGGTTCATATGTGGGAAACACCTCTAGAAACTCATTAGCAGGATCTGCATCTGGCGTCTAATTGATTACGTCAGGACCCATGTTTTCTGGTTGATCCTCTTCATCAGATCCCACCTCTATAATCTCAGGCTTTGTCCTGCTGACAGCCCCACCAGTGATTGGGAGCGCTGCAGCCTGGTCGGTCCATAGTTGTTTCCATTAGGACCCCAAGGTGTGGCCCTCCATATATTGTTGGGATGTCTAAAGGTTTTGGGATGACCACCCCAAGTTCCACGACACCTCCCATCACAATGATCATCATAGCTATGGGCACATATCCCAATGTTCTCACAGTTGCATCCACTACTAGGTGGGAGTGGGTTTTGCATATGAGGCCCTCCAACACAGTTCAAATGTTATTTGAGAAGTCCTAAAGAACCCTGTTTAAGACTCCAGGGGGGTGGTTAGGAATTTACCTCAAGGTCCTCTATAAATTCTACCAGCTCTGGGTCTAAATCGAGGACCTCACCTTCCTCCAAAGGTCTCCCTCCACTAGCTTCCTCCCCCCAGGAGGACTTATCTGATTCTTCTAGTAGAGGGAACAATTCTCTTAATTCAGCGGCTGAAAACTGCATAGGGGACATTAAATCTATAAACACATTTACCTGATTTTTCATCGAACATGGAGCACTCTAGGAGTTCACAATGTGGTTTATCTCGGCCAATTATTTCTCCCCCTCTACCTATGATACAGCAAAGTTGTCCTTAACAGGGCCAATCCCCGAAAAATCCAACCCATGGTGGTTCAGGTGTTACCACACCTCAGAAGGCTGAGGAATTTCTTGTTGACCTCCCATATGTACCATGCCTCTGAAAACATATCATTCTATGGCATGGATATATGGAACAACTGCTTCCCCAGATCCCGAGTGGATATTCTCTGGAACCCCTGGGTAGCCTCCCCTCTAGAAGACTCTATCCCTCTGGGATTGCTGGATCCACCACTCCTGCCTCCCTTTCGAATGGTGTGGGACTCACCACCACTATAGCCTTTCCACCATGAGATGTACTCTCTACCTTTCAGCCCCGACCTTGAGGTTGGCTACACACCCTCTCCCTGATCTGGACAGTTTGATGCTTTAGCATCTCACCCGGGTAGGTCACCTCCCAACTCATGGTGCACTCCATCACGAGACCAAATATGACTATTCGTGGAGGCATTTCATTCCACATATTCCCATCCTCACGCGTGAACATGATCCAAAATTTCCTCATACCACATGGGTTCTCATCATGGTGCACCCCCCATGTAGACCCACAGGGTCAACAGCTACATACACCAAAATTGTCTCATGAAATGGTGTGGGGCGTACATTTCTCAAAGAGACTCATTTTCAACCCATGCCAATATGACTCCAACCCGAAAGGATATGATATAGGAACGATTCTCTTCTGTTCCCTGACTATCATCAGTAAACACACATATTTGCAACGGGAACAGGTGGAAGTTGAACTCATCTGCTTTCCAGACTCGGTTTTGACCCAACGGCAGGGTCAGCTTAGTCGGAAAGCTCCCCATTTCATTTAGAATATCTGGGAAAAAAATTATTTAAAGAGGGGATATGGGGTTCAGATATTTTTGGATACCCCTAATATGGCCCGATAGCCACCCATAAAGAAGGTGAAATTGCCCACATATCCAATACAGATTATTCCCCTCACTGATATACCACAAAATATCATATAACATGGTGAGCATCGGGATCCCGAGGTGGAATTTTCCACTTATCGCCAACAAGGAATCCATAATGAACATGCTCATTCTCACTTCCATGTTCGTGTCCATCACTAAAAGGATCCAACCATAAAAAAGTGTCGTGATGAATGAAACTATCCTAACTGATATTTGTTGCTCAATACTGAAATTGAATCCCCATGTTTTTCACTAGATGTCCTCCAAGAGCCACCAGTATGAGGGAACCATTCCCCATTGAACCCCCTTCGGGCAGGTTTGAGGCCACATAGGAAACATCCCATCTTCTAGAAAATTCATGAACTGCTTGTATCACCATTTGATAGGGACATACATTATTGGCTGTTTGTCCTCCCCTAGAACTAGGTCAATTAATTAACTTTCCAATGGTGAAATTTGATCTGCGTCCTCCCATGCATTCACAATGGGGAGGAACTCAACATACATTTTCCCCATTATCATGTCCTTCAAGATCTTGTGTAGGTCCCACAGGCTGATGTCGACCTTTCCACGGTGCAAATGAAAAGTGTTGGTCCTTGATGACCATCTTCACAACAGTTCTGGCATCAACTACTTTGGCTGGTAGATACGGAATTGGGAAGCCCAATTGGCTTGTACAGGCCAACTGGCCTTAACTCTTCCCCAAACTCCACACACGAGGAACATACAAAGTAGGCCCAAGCCCAATCATCCATGAAATTTCCACCCTGGTGCAGATCCCACTCTTCAGTCCGCCCCTTCTCCGGGTTCCCAATGGCCTCTATCAGTATAGTGTGCTAAAATGGGGCAGATGTATCTGGCTGCATCACCTTTTCATCAACATCATTCACAAGGTTTTATATGAAATCCACATTAACATGTGTGAAGTCCTCCCATGTATGGTCTTCGGCCTCCATGAACCACTAGCATTTGCATGATGTGCTCCTAAACAAGTCAGTCGGCTCGTCCCTGCTCGCCTTCGGAATGAAGTCATCATCCCTCTGACCAAATCCATACAAAGGCAGCCATTTTCAGAGTGGGTGGTTATTTTGGATCTCTAACAGAAGCTCCACCAACAAATGATGATACAATGGATTTGATTGAATTCTCCAATACCTGAGCTATTCACCATCGCTTCCCTCAAGGAAGCATCCACATGGACCCCCTGCCAGCTTCCCGGTGAGCCATTATGTTTTCAGAATTTGGACCCTTTTTTGTTCTGGTTCGAAAATCTTGTTTGTAGACCACGTTCGCGAAACTCATTACCTTCTAGAAATCATAGAGCCCTACCCCAAGCTAGAAGACACAAGCCGTGGAGGTCACCCTCGTAGAGTCAAAGGACTCATGGAGCACTACAATGCAGAAGGCCTGATTCACAGAGAGAAATTGCAGAGTACCCAGAGCTTCACTAATCAAGAGAATTATCACTAAAATGTTGAGTTGAGAAAGGGAAAAAGGGAGGTCAGCCTCCACCAATTATAAGTGACGACCCCTTGCGCTTCACGGTGCGTCCAGAAACTGTGAAAAACATAGTGCTCTCAACACATGTGTCACCTCTCTACCTCACAACCCTCCTTTACAATCCTTCATTATGATTGACCAAAAAGTTCTATTGATTGACCTTGAGACATAGACCCTCATTTTATCTTTGGCTTCAAATATAAGGGGGGCATTTTTTGGTGCAAAATATGGGTAGAGGAAGAGAAATCACAAAGAGGAAACCACCCCTATTGAGGCTGCCTCATGAAGCCTCTTTGCAGAACCCACAACCCCACCTCTTGCACGAAGCCTCCCCTTTGTAGGCACTATGATGTAAAGTGCCGAGAGACTATACGATCCAAATGTTTTTTGTGAAGCTGCCGTGAAGCAAAGTGGTTGGAGGCACTTCGATCTAAAAGATTTCTGAAAAGCAGTTGTGATGAAAAAAGGAGAGAGGCTCCCCGATCCAATAGTCATTTGAGAAGCCTCCACGAAATAAAAAGGTGGGAGTCTCCACAATCCAAAAGACATTTGTCCATCTATCACAAAGACAAGAGGAGGGACACTCCATGATCTGTAAGTCATTTTCACATCCTCTGCGAAGTAAAAAGGCTGAAGGATCGGCATTTATGACGAAGTTCCACATGGAATCACGTTGAGTGATGCCTACTTCTCACTGCCTCTTTCCTATAAATACTAGGCTTCCCCTAATCCCAAATGATTTATACTCTTACCTTTTGTCTCATCAACTCTCAAATCGTGAAGAAATTTTTTCTCTAAAAAATGATTTCTTCAAGGTACTTTAGCATCATGAAGTGCATTTCCTTTGGTATAAACACAACCCCTCTTCAAGTAGGGATTCCCTTTATGAAGCCCAAGGGCCTTGTTAAAGGAAGGATATCCCTAAGGGGACTCAGGTCTTTGCAAAGCACTCATGCATCATGAAATACCTCCCATGCACATGTAAACCACTTGATAATGTAGGATCACTATTCTTCATAAGGTATACAGCATCGCAGTGCTATACTTCTCTAGGCACCCTTGCTTTGAAAAGCCCTACTCTACGAGAACCATTCTACTACGTGAAGAACCCTCCATGGGAACTTATGCCTTATGACTAGGCTAGGACAGTCCACATCGTGAAGAATACCCCTTTGTGAATCCCCTCCACTACATGGAGTGTCGGTGCATTGCGATACATATTCATGTGAACCCCTTTTCTCCATGACCCCTTTTCCCATATGACCTCCAGTTTAGTACGAATTTATTTCAAAATCCATTGTGTGGTGATTTACATTGCATTGTTTAGCCTTATGCTTATTGTCATAGTCATGCTAATGGATATTACTTCTTCACATATCCACACTAACATGATCCCCCAATGGATCACTCTACAACACCCCAATACTAAGGCATTACTGATGCCTTCCCTTCCCCAAGGGTGGGGGGGAATCAGTTATGTATTTCAGAGGGGTGAGGAGTAAACCCACTTCATCCGAGTTTCATGAAATTAAACTGCCAAGCACCATCGTCTTCAAGAACATGATTTTAAATAGTAGACAATCCCCATGAATCATACATAGGATACCCCATCTCGGATATTCCCTATGCCCAATCGTATCCATGGTTGTGAGATCTTCTTCACATGGAATGAGATCTTCTTTTCTGGAGAAACACTAGTCCATGGAGATGGGAAAACATCTTTGTGTATGACCCTATCATTCCTTACAGGAGGAAGAAACCATGCTCTTCCTCTCTTCTTATGTTCTGAATACTAAGAGGTGAGAGGGGAACATGGACCTTTGTTCTCCTTTCCCTCTCCCTCTGGGCTTTGTAGCCACCGGGACACCATCCTAGAGTGAGTCCCAATCTCCAAATCCTAGGGTCTCTAACTACACATAAGCACCTATTTCCTATTTGAGCTACTAACCACGTGTTAGCCCCATTCCACTTCCCAAGTACACACCTTTTGTGAAGTAATCATCCAGTCTTTGATGCCTATTGTTTCTCACACTGAGAATGGATCACATGGGCATTGAGTAAGTATTTACAATTACATCCTTCCAAGGCCTCTCTAGAGCATAATCCCCAAACAACCATTTCAATCTATGCGGACTTTGATCCTTCCCAATGCAAGGTATGCATGGAGCCTCACTAAGGTTGAAGACCAACACCTACTAGTCCCAACGCCTTCACGTCGGTTCACCAAAAATTCCAAACTACATGGACTTTGATCCTTTCCAGGTCAAGGAACATAGGAAGCCTCCCTAAGGTTCATGTCCAACACTTATTGGTCCCTAACTATTCACATTGATTCACTAAAGACTCCCAAACTACGTGGACTCTGATCCTAGTCAAGGTAAGGTATGTATGAAGCCTCTCTATGGTTCAATCCCAACACCTACATTTCTCAATCCCATTCACATAGGTTAACCTTCATCCTGTAGGATGTTAAACTGAATTCTCCATCCTGAACTATATAGAATTCGACCCTTGCCAAGGCAATGTATGTAGGAAGCCTCCATGAGGTTGAATCCCAACACCTACTTGTCCCGACCCCGTCACGTCAGTTCAAAAAACGTTCTGAACTACGTAGACTTTGATCCTTTCCAAGGTAGGGTACATAGGATGTCTTCCTGAGGTCCATGCCCAACACCTACTGGTCCCGACCTATTCACATCGGTTCACCAAAGACTCCCAAACTATGTAGACTTTGATCCTTTCCAAGGCAAGGTAAGTAGGAAGCCTCCCTGAGTTCTAACACCAATAAATGGTAATCCATTGTGTCTCTCAATCGATGGTAAGCCATTGGGGTACCCAATTCAATGGTGATACGTTGTACCACATCCAATAGTATGTTTTTGTACCCCATTCAATGCTATGATGTTGTGCATCCCAACCAGCAGTAAGTTGTTGTCAGCCCCAGATGATGATAATCCACTATAAGATGAACTATGTGGACACTGATTTCCCACCACAGGGATATGTAGGAAGCCTCCCTGAGGTTCAATCCCATCACTCATGTCCCATCGTGGTCTCTCCCTTGAGCTTATGTGTTTAAAGAGGCTCATGTCACAACCTAGAGGTTCCACTTCCTCTAGGTCCCATCCATGCATCCATTCTCATGGGTCGCCTCCTCAAGTGTCTCATCACCCTGCCAAACTACATGGACTTTGATTCCCTTCCACAGGGATATGTAGGAGGTTTCTTCGAGCCTCAAGCCCAATATCACTATTTCCATCACATCATCTCCATATCACTCCCCATCCATTCTCAATAATCCATATCCATTTTTATTCTTACCTAGGCCACCACATCCTAATGAGACCATGTCACCCACTCTCGTGTTGCTCCCAACTACAACCGAGTAACTAACCACGCGTTATCCTCAACATCAGCCATCCCACCTGATCCACTCTTGTCAGTGTTCTGATTTTACTGATCCATCTCCGCTAGACGTTAAACTCACAGTATACCCTGTCTTAAACATGGGTTTTTGAGGAAAAACTCAGAGAAATTCCTATGGAATATAATTCCCCGCATTCAACCGGGGATTCCTTGGGCTTCCAAGAACTCAATAAGCCCTATAGTAAGGTGATGAAACCCAGTCGCACTAGTGTTCTAGCATCCAGACACGCTGGCTATATCCAACATGACTACTCCCCTGATCAATGGTTGCTGACCTAACTCGAACCCTTGGAATTTCCTTATAGAAGTTGTGTAATTAATCGACTTCCATGAAGACATGGAATTGTAATGAGTTTCATGTATAATGTATTAAGTCTATAAGGGAAACCCGAACATGGTAACAATTTTCGAGGAGGAATCCATCGAAGGAGGAACCAACATCCCATCATCTCTTTTTGATCAAGGAATAAACATCACTGAATAAGCGATGGATGTCACCCCCATTGGAAAGTGGGAATGCGGGGCAATAACTGTACGTCCTCCAAAAAAGATAGATGTGTGCCCCAATGAAAGCGTTAGAAGCATTGATATCATTTTGTATAGTTATTTTTATACTATATAGGGATACATGTTTCTCATATAATAATTTATAGTAGAATTTTTTTTGTTTATCTATGAATTCCATATAATTACTTTTTTTAATTTATGTTAGCTTCTATTGTATACAACCCCTTACTGAGTGTCTTATGTCACCACATTATATTGTTTTATTTTTTCCTAAGAATCCACGTTGATTACTTTGTGTGAATTATGTTTTTTATAGGAAAATAGTTTTTTTATTCCCTATTATATAAGATAAATTATAAATTAAATGTATGTTTTAGTTATATATCTCATTTTGTGAGTGTACTAAACTATTGGATCCCTAGAGATATGGTTTTTAAACAATGTATTAATGTATACATTGGATTTTGGGACCTGAAGTTGGTGTGTTAAATTTTCATAATATATAAATCATTATTTGAGAAGATCATGTTAAATGTTTTCTATGTATAAAAACATAGTTGGAACTATCTGTGTAAAAAAACACCTATATAAAATAAATACATATCCTATGTGATTCTTATGATATTTCCCTTTGAAAATTACCAAATTTAGACGATACATAACTTTTTTATCCTTTACAAAATCATATTTTAAATGATATTTTGTATATTTTTCAATATATAATAAGAGTATTAAGAATATAACATTTTATAATTATCTAAATTCACACATCATCCCATATATTTAACTAAAAATTATTACTTGATACATAATATACTAAAGTTTTGGGTACCATATACTGAGCCACATCCTTGGAAATGTTTTTCAATACTTCCTAATAAAATATATAATGTATCCTAAAATATATTAATTGCTTACTATGATTCATTTCATATGTTGGAAAAAATATTTTAGAAAATGTGTTTTTTCTTCTTAAAAATTACTCATTCCCCAAAAACTTTAAATATTCCAATAAAATTATATCATGTTCATACACTTATTAAAATTATTAAAAACATAAAAAAACATACATTGTGGAATGTTACACAATAAATATAATAAAATTTTGAAAACCTATACATGATGAAATAAACCTAAAAATGTCAAAATGATGGGGAATAATTTCCTGAAATAATAATTACAGTTCACGAAAAAATAAACAGCAACAATGATCAATATATCATAAAAATGGATCTTCACACAAGATATTATTAGGAGTATATGAATAGATAATATATAAAAATATAAAATATTACATAAAATATTTGGATACTGTTTGTTCATAGTGATTACATTTGGACTTAAGAGTAAACCAAAATATTTTAGGTTCTTGGTGAAAAAAAATTATTCAATACATCAATAAATTTTTAGGGATCATTAACGATGATATTCACATGTACTAGATGTATAAGGAAAATAATGGGGAGAATCTATTGGCCGTGATGATGAATTTAAGAAGGCATTTTTTCTACTCTATATTTAGAAGTGTTATATTTAGATACAGAAAGTCAAATCCATTAGGAATGAGATGATAAGAACAGAAATTATCCTAGACCTATAAAAAGAAAGAAATGTTTTGAAATGACCCAGACCAACATGTTAAATTTGGATGTATCGTTTTTTGTTATTATTTTAGTACTGTATATTCATTTTGAGAAACTTCTATAGATTATCTATCCAAATAAAAATTGTAACAAATAAAAGTGTAAAGTATGTATGGGTATAAGAATATTAATAGAGATGTTTCATGATCGTTAATTGGAAAGTCACTATCTCTGTACTCAAACTACCCTATAGTGGAGGATGTTTTGTGATATACATCAAATAATTAAAGAAATTATTGGGTTTTTCACTCAGTAAAAATGAAAATGTGATAGAATATACCTCATGAAAAGTGAATATCCATGGGAAATAATAATTAATACATGGTCTAGAGTTACAAAAAAATTAAATGTTTACTCTTTATTTATAGGTATTACCATTATTTAGATAATTGTAACTTATATATTGATCAAAATATATCTAAGCCTATTTTCATGTAAAATGATTCAAACATACATCTAAAATGATAATTGGAGTTAACTTTGTTTTCTCAATAAATTATCTTATTGTAAAAGTAACAACTGGTACTATAAACACATAGGAGAGTTGTTTATACTAACCTATCCATGAAGAGGATTGATAAAGAAACTATGTTCATGATTATATAAGGTATTTAACAGATAATAATAAAGTAAGGGAACATATTCAACCATATACCTCTATAAAAAATACTAGAGGAATAATGTGATGATCCAATGCTTCTAATAATTATGAAATAAATTAAATAATGTAAAGAATTATCATTTAATCTTTATGAATGGTGGAGTTTGTTAAATTTGGGACTATTAACTATGTGATATCAACATATGTGATAATGAAAATGGAAATTTTTTAGTTCTTAAATATCACCATTAACTCATTATACTGAAATTATATAGATTTTATGAGATATTTGGGAGCATATATGATTAGGTAAAAATATGAAGGTGATATCTAGGTACACAGAAAAAAAATTAGTATATCATAAAATGATGGAAGAGTATCAAAATCCCAAGCTGATTCATAAACAATTAAAAATTATAAGGTTGAAATGGTAGGATATAAACAAGGAATATTTATTAGGTATTAGAAACATATCAATGGGAACAATTACTTATGGGTTGTTATAGATAAAATCACAAAAAAAATCCACATTTTCAAAAATCAAGAAGCATTCAAGCATTCCAAAATTTAGAGAAAAAAAATATTGGTTGTGATGAGACTGAATGGGTAAAAACTTTCAATATTATTTAATTGATATCCAATGTTAACCTCTATGTCAAGGAATATCGTTTAGCACAAACTGAATACTATTTTGAGCATCAGTATAACCTATCATCCACATTATGATGGTCAATATAATTATAAAATTTTGACACTCCATTGACTCCTAAGAGATTTATTAATGGACTTCTATGGAGGATATGATCAATAAAAATCATTGTTTGAGTTATCAAACAAAAACTTTTTCCACTCAATTATTTAGAAGGATCCATATAAAGCTAACTATATAAATAGATATAAAACACTATCATTTTGTGATAATGTTGTTAAATAAATTCATATTGGAATTTAACTTCTAAAATAGATAATAGAGAACGTTCAAAACACAGAATAACACATTAATGATTCTCCTAGTCGATATAAGAGCAATTTTGACGATCGTGTTACATAAAATATTACTATACAGTATATTCAAATTTCATTTAATGAATTAATGGATTATTCTGAAGTACAAAATCCCCTTAGTGATCCCTCATTGAATGGTAGTTTTTAATTTTAACATTATCTTCAACCATACCTAGATCATGTTCATAATTATTTATATATATCTCTTCAGAGGAAGTATATGTTCAATCCCACGAATTTACTATGCTTATATTTGGTATTGCAGGTGCTTGACCAATGTTAAGATGAGTGATCATTATTGATTTTTGATCTTGGAGGAAATGTTTTATGCATATAAACCAATTTCCAATTTGATATATTTTGAAAAAAACCCAATATTTTAGAGAGGATATGTCATGTTTTGATGAAACCCCTCATGATGTTGTTTAATATATTTTGGGATATTGGTTTGTTGAAAAAATTGGTTTGAAATGTTAATTTTTTCCCAAGAAATGAATTTTTGAAATTAGATTTATTTTCTAGTGTTTTCGCAAATTTTTAATATGAAAATTTAGGGGGGGAATTCATTTTCCACGAATTTAGATGGTTGATTGTGATGTTGAGCTTATACACCACGAGGATGAGTTTATGGAATAAGGATGGAAGTATAGAGCTTATTGAACACCTAATAAGGGGAAAATTATATAGTGGTGATATTCGAAAAAATGTATTTTTTAATTTGATATCCTTTATGATATTTATTTCACTTCTATGATATTTGTTCGTATTCAGTTTTGTCAAGTCCACTATATGTGTTGTAGAGATAGAGTGTAGTATGAAAATGGTCACTAACTGAATGGATTAAAAAGTAATATTTTAATTTTTAGACATATTAATGGAATTTTCCAATTAAGGAACCGTCAATATATTTATAAAATTGAGTGAAAAATAATTATATAACATTATCACTGGTGAAATTCAACTAATACTAAAAGATGTTTGAGAAATTAAAATCCTGTGGCTGGATTTTACATATAAGAGTATGTGGTATAAATTATCCACATAAGAGATTTCAAAGTGACTAGTTTATACACATGGGAGCTTATTGTGATAATTTTAAATAATTATGTGTATTTTTTATATCTTATATATGGTTTTAAAGGTTATATTTTATGGTGAAAGTGGTTTTCAAGTTTAGAGTTCATGGTGATAGTAATTCATAATGATGGAGTTAACGATGAATAATGTTCCATGATAAAAATATGAATACGGTTGGATTATTTAGGTGGATGAAAAATCTCCTTCACATCACATCTATACCCTTTTAAACCCAATTAAAACAGAATTTGATTATTAGAAGAATATTTTGAAGGAGTAGTGAATCCACTTATGAACGGAGAGAAATGATATTTCGAATAGTTAATGGTTTTAAACAACTAGGGAAAACATATCTACTTATAAATGTGTAATGTTGGTGTGATTATTGTATTATGGTATAATGGAATGTTTCGCTTATATTGTTTGTTGGATATCAAAGTTAGTATGAAAATTGAATGTCTATTTCTTGTTTTTCATGGTTTTGTTTATATATATATTTCAACAAGACAAATAAATAAGTTATTGTTTTTTAACAATTAAAAAAGATCTCCAAGATAAACTATTTTAATTTATTATGCCTTAATTCATATCCCACCACCCATTAATAAATTTATCCATGTTAGAATACTAATTAAAATTACAAAAAAAAGGTTAATGTTATTGAATCTATCCCAGTTAATTCAATATCAGTGATTATTAACAAAGGGTTTCTGATCATCGATGCAAATAATTTTGTACAATGGTTGATTTGAATGAAAGAAAACTTATTTTCAAAAGGATTGAAATTTTTCACATTCTCTAATATTTATAATTTAGATAGTGTAAATAATTGAACATTAAGAAAAATAAGATATAATTTGATTTTATGCTAAAAGAGGAATCAATGCTCTATAGTATCTTAATACATTACAATCTACATTAAACTGATATCTTTTAATTATTCACACTACCTTAGGAAAAATTGAAAACCATTTACAAATTTGATTCAAAATTAAGAGAAGGAAAAATATAGGTTATAGGGAAAATTTATGAGGATTAGGAGATGAACATGAATGAATCTTTTAACACGTTATTTGATGAGGATAATTTTATTTTTAATGACTTCTGTGTTCCTAGAAAACCCCTTATGATGTAAAGGTAGTGAAGAGTATCCCGATATTTTTTTCACCATATTAAATATTAAATTATTTATATAGACGAAAAAATATACAAAAGTAATAGACAATGGATAGTATTTATAGTTCTATTATTTGAAAAAATATGTGAAATGATGATAATATGTTTTTGGATAGAATAAATCATCAAATTTTCGATTCATGGACATTAAAAAGGACACTATATCTGAAGGATATTAAAATGTAGTGGTGGATGATGTCAAGTAATTCATTAAATCAAATTTTTAATGGTTTAAATAATCTTCTAAAGGGAAACTTCCTCTCACATTATTATGATGTATAATTGTTCATAACCTATTCTGAATGTGTCTGAAGAACATTCAATATTATAAATAGGAGGAAAAAAATACCATTATGATGTATTAATATAATATTAAAGGTAGTAAAAACACTAATCATCAACTCATCTAGAATATGAACCTAATTTAATGATGAAAAATGAGAATTTAGAATAATTTATCAATAATTAAATTTATGTATAAAATGAATAAAAAAATAATAGGATGGAAGATATGGTAAATTATAATAAAATAGATGATATTAATAGTAACTAATGAGAAGTGGGAGTAAGAGTTAATTTCAATGTTGAATTAGAAGTTCTAATTGAAGAAAATGATGTCTTTTGAGCCAAAATGAAGAAATCCAATAGATTGGTTCAATATTCCAAACTATATATGCATCTAAAAAAAATACAAGTTAATTTGAAAGAAAAAAATGAGAAACAAAAAATATATAAAGATAAAAAATATCCTATAAGGATATTAATTTAATGATAATTTTTTTAAAATATAATTTTTTTTCAATGGTATAAATCAGATTGTGAAATTAAGGGTCAAATATATCGATGATTATGGGGAATAAGATGTCATCATATAATAATAGTATTATGATTTTTATAGACAGTTGACACTTGAAAAAACATTAAGAAAATAGATCCCAATAGTGATAGAACATTATAAATTATATCGCAGATTCCTAGGAAAACATGAAAATTATTTTAATTATAATGAAAATTAATGTAATATTAAAAAGGGTATTATGGATATTTATTATAAACATAAAAAAATGATTGATTATATAACATTAGAACTAACACTGAGGTCAATGGTTGATTTTAACGTGACCTAGAATCAGAATATTCAAAGCACTGAGTGGATAACCAATGACGCAACATTGACAATTATGTATAAACCTTGCATCAAGTGTTATTTTTATAGAATAATAGAATATTCCAATAATTATTTTCCAACAAAGACTATGTACCAAAAGGAATAATAAAAATTAAGGGGTCATAGAATAGTTAATTATTTCTCAGTTATGTTTTATGGTCACTCTTTCTAGTATGAATAATTTTAACATATTGACATGTTTTTATTTCCATCATTAGAGAAAAATGTCTCGATGAATCCCCATAGTGGATGTATAATGTAGCCCAAGGAATCGTCAAGTTAGAAAAAATGTTAAAACATATTTACATAATTTCAAGATAAAAATGTTCCATTATAGTATGTATGAAATCCAGCATAAAATTAAATAGTAGGAGTGATGTTGAAGAAATGGATCAAAAATAATATATGATCAGGAAGTGGTTATATATATAACCATAATATCATAATATTTTAAAATTGAATAGATCCTTGATAGTGAATTCCATTCTAACATGATTACAAATAAAGATCTTGTAACATGAATCATGAATGCAAAGGGGGGTGTCATGAGACTCAACAGTGATGGAGGCATAAATATTACTACCCATAAAAGCAAGGTTTGGGGTTAAATGAATGATATAAGTATATGTATCATTAATTTTGTGTCTCAGTTAAAACATAATATGTGTTATTAAACGGAGTAACATGAATAATTTAATATTTTTAACAATAAATACATGAATAAATATGGAAATGTATGGTACATTTGTCGTGATGTGGAATAAAATTAAAGTGAATCCCTACCTTTTTGTTTGTGAATATGATTTGATATTTTTATCCTATTAATAAAAAATTAGTTGTCGAATATATTTTATTACCGTTTTATCTAATATTAAATGTAAGAGTTAGTGAAATTTTATGGAAATAGAGATATAACTAAGTGATCAAAAGATCATACACACATGTGTGATGCCTACAAAAATGGGGGGATTACACAATAGTCATACAACATAAACAGTAAAAGGTCAATTAAAGTTATTTAGTTGGGGACTTTTTATGGGTGTTAACCTACATCACTATGCATTTTTGTTATAATTAAATAATATATAATTTTTTTAAATTATTATAAAATGGTGGTTTTCATTATTGTAATCACGTACATGTCTGATGTTTTTATTTTTATAACAAAATACTTTCCAGAGTTGTGAAATATTATTTGGTAGAATATTATAATGTTCTAAACCATTAATAGAGTTCAATTTATCCAAATCTACTTGGAGTAATGTCTAAAAAATAATAGGATATTGGAAAAATATTAGTTGTAAGGACTCCATAGATGAAGGGTGTGATTGAGAGGAGAAAATATATCATGAACAACAAGTACAAAATGATTATTATTGAAAATGTTATGCATAAAATGTTCTAGAAAGAAGCAAACTTGAAATAATTCTATATTTCTATAATATCATTATTTTAATAGAGATAATAAATGAATCTATATTATAATTTCTAGAATGAATCTAACATAAAATTATATTTAAGTATATTTAAGTTTGTTTTTGTTATAAATAAATATAAACACATTATTTTTTAATCTTAGGGAGATGACGTGATATTTAAGAGTTATTTTGAAACAAAACTCATATATATGATTTAATGAATGGATAAGTAAGGTTGTTGAATGTAATGATTTCACTATGTTTCAGAATGAGAATAATATTTTCAAAATAATGAGATTTTGTTATATTATTGTGATTAGGTTGTATGGATATCATGGGGGCTAAAATGGGAATATTATGATTCAAAATATGTTACTAATAATCATACAAATTTAGTTTTACTAATGTAAATATATAATCTAATGTGTCAAGATAGAACCGAATGGAATAATATCATCAGTGATCAGATATCACTAGTGCAGATGAGGGAGATGAATTATAGGTAGAAAAGAATCATTTTATTATTATTGTAGCCAATGTTCTGTGAGTGGTATATTAGAACTCAATTTTGAGTTTTGGTAATAAATTAAAAGCCTTATCCAATCAAGGGGAATCATTTATGGGATCTTGTTTCAAGGATGATGACCAATAATTTAAACATGAGTAAATTATTATTTCATTACATGTTAAATAAATTTCACATGGTCATTCAAAACAATTCATTTCTAGTGCACAATTTTTACTCCAAGATAGATGTAATTTTTTATGATGTTTCATTTTCACCAATGGAAATATTTGATAAAATTTGTCACTTTTACCAACGGTTGTGAAAATAAAATTAATTTTTTTCGTAATGTAAGTGAATTATAAATTTCAAAATAGATTTCTAGAAAAATAGGCATACATTTAAGAACATTATTATTATATTTTTCAGGATGATAGAAATACATTTAAAAACATTAATGATCTATATGGGTTAAATAAAGAAGTTAGAGTAGGGTATTCAATATTGGATAAATGTTTGAAGAACATTTTAGAACATGGTAGAGTCAGTTACAATATCTATTTAATCAATGAAAGTGAAAAAATTATTATAGTTATACTATATATTGATAAAATAATCATTAAAGGATCATACAAATCATAGTGAAAAAACGTAAATGAATACCTGAAGTGAGAGTTAAAAATTTATATTATTATAGAACTAATGGTTTCCCGAATTATGTGTGTGATGCATGCTTGGAACATAACAATAATTTATCAATTTAAATAATCCAAGTGGATTTTGGGATGAGGTTGAATGTGGGATTCTAATAATATAACAACATTGATTGTGACTCGGATATAATTTTCAATAGATGGTAATGGAAATGTGGTAAATTTTATAATATAAAAAATACTTATTTTAATCCTATTGTACTTAACAATGAAATGACATGATATTATTTTTTCCACATACTAGGTGTCATGGTATCAATTTTATCGAAGTTAAATCTACATGCATGCAATGAGTAGAAAACCATGAGATATTAAAGATGAAAATGGATTAATCATTCTTTAAAATGAAACATAATAATCGAATTTGATGGGTTATATAAATGATGATTGGATTTCATAAGTGTAAAAAATAATGTCAATATATTATGAATATTTTTATCATACTGGACAACATATTTATTCTATGAATATGAATCAATGCTTTATTGCATTACAGACTATATATGAAGAATATGTTACTTACACACAATTATAAAAGTTTTTTTTTGGATGGAGAAGATTCTTGAAGACCTGAGAGTTTCGTTTAAGCCTATGATCAGAATAAATTATCACTATTAAAGAGTTATAAACCCTAAAAACTATTACATCAATAATTTAGGGATGAACTAAATTAAAATCAAATATCCCAATGTTAATGAGAAAGTCTAACATGTGATAGTGGGATTGGATTATGTTCTAATTGAACATCGATTCACCTAAATTTTAATCAATGCCTTACACAAGGAATATTTTGAAAGTAATCAGTTGGGTCTTGTAGTCAATTAAACTCTATATACTTAAAAATGTAGATTTGGGGACCCCACTCACAGATTTATGTCATGATTTACCATTTGTAATTTTTTTTACAAATAATAGATCTTATTTCACTAACAAAGAGTGGGTGTGGTCATAATGATGAAGGTTGAAGACTTATTAAAAAAGATATTATTATTCCATGTCCAATCAGGGGGGAAAAGGAAAGCCGTTTAGATTTACCAATTTTATAGTGCCTAAGATTATCGTTCATTGAAGGAATTTTAGGGAAGGAGTTTCATTAATGTTTGTGAATAAATTACATAAAAAGTGTAGTTGAAGAATTCATATTCTCATGATCAACAATAAATAAAAATCATTTAAAACATAGTATTGATTAATTTTAATAGTTTGTATCACCATGAATGAATAATTGGCATTAATTATCATTTTGTGTCATAAATGAAAAGGTATCTTTGATAATAAAGTGATTCATTAGTGAGATTTACAAGATACAATTGTTTTGCATGAATTTTTTGTAATGTCAGAAGAATGTATTGAAACCTATTGTTTTAATATATAGAGATTAAAAATTTTTGATGAACATTAAATAAATTATACAATCACATGTCTGAGTATCATAAAGGAATTGTTCCATTGGAAACATTGAAACCTAAAAAAATTGGTTCGAATGTGAACTTAATCTTCTCAAAATAAGTTATTCATACTAGGAACCTTCATAAACATATCATACATAATGAATATATTTGTAAACTGGGGGAAGAAAATATAATAAAGGGTGATCTCACATGATCAGTAAGAGTAGAAAATGGAGCCAAATAAGAAATTCAAGATCTTATGTTTATGTGAACATGATCATTACATATAAAAACTGTATCCAAAATATAAAAGATTCAAATCATGATTCATGAAATAAATACTTCATCTTCATAAGACATGAATCATAAGGAAATAAAGAACATGATCCATGATAGGATAACATTGAAAAAATACATATAATTTTTATATAAACATAATCATAGAAAATAATTTTCCGAGTAGTCAATTCTCACTACCTTGGCTATCATAGTGGAAAGGGTAAAATATAGAAACCATAATAGTAGTCATGGTTCAACCCTAAAACCATAAAAGTTGATAATCTCCCTTACTAAACAAGGTTCACTCCCATTTCTAGTTATATATATTTCATGTGATATAAATCTTGACCCAATTCATTAGAGGAATAAATTCCCCCCCCCCCATAACATTACTAAAATAATATGTATGTGTGTAAGAAGACCATAACAATTCAGCATATACTAACTCAAGAAATAAAATGGGTTCTATAAACACATCATTATATCATAAATACAGGAAAATAGACATGTTTCACAATCAATTCATCAATTCATTATTTTATAACTCATGAAAAAATGGGATTCATAATCATTTCCTCATGTTGTAAACCATAGAAGTAGAGTAGGTTTTCTAAAAACCTTGGTATCATAAAACAATAATTCAATAAAATAATAATAATGGGATATTTGGATCATACCCCTTGTAAGGAAAAGTAACATCTACAGTTGACATCATAGAAGAAAAATTATTTTGAAATAATATTTAAATCATTTCTTGTAGGAAATATTCTTTTATCATTGGAAAATAAATTTTAGAAAATAAAACATTTTGAAAGACATTTTTGTCGATAATATCCATGGAATATTACTTTGGGATATTCATTTACTGACTATCCATGATGATGAAGATGCTTTTTCATGTGGTAAACTTCAAAAAAAAGATTCCTTTCACATTTTTTGTAAATTAAAAATTAGACATTTTAAGATAATGACATAAATATTTTTTCAAAAAAAATTGTACAGAAATTAAAAAATAGAACAAAATTATTTATTAATCATTTTTTAAAATCATAAAGAAAATTTAAAAAAAAAATGGACAACATTTTTTATGAAAAAAATGAGTTTTTTATTGAAGATAGAAATAAAGACATTTTTTCTTTCAAAATATATTGAAATATTAAGTACATAAGGTGAGGAAATTGAAGCGAACACCTATTTAATCTTGAAATAACAAAAGGATATAAAATTTTATGAGTTTTGTGAGATATGGATCATAATATTTAATCTTAAGAATCATAATCATACACAATATTTATACTTGATATATTAAAACTTAAAATATTTACAACTATTCTATATTTTTAATTGTATGTACCATTTCAGTTTAAAATAAAATTAAAATTTTAAATGTTATTAAGAGAATATTATTCATGATATAACATGTCAATTTGTAAGTAGATACACCAAAAAAATAAATGAGTGGTGAATTAACATATTTCTCCCAAAAATGAAAGAGAGACTATAAATCATTTACATTTTGTCTTGAATTCCTTCCTCCATGTTAAAACATATAGTATAATTAATAAAATTATTTTATACCTATTTTAATGAATAATTATTATCTATATTATACCATTTATGATTTACATATGTCCTTATATTACATGTTTGTTAGAAATTAAATTTTAAATTCACATTTCAAGTAATAATTGATTTGTTTTTCATGAATGTATTGGTTTTTTATGTTTGATTCTCTTAATTTGATCATGGTTACATAATAAATAAAACAATAACCATAATATAAATATCATACATATATATTATTATACATTTTATTAAATTAATCTATAATTATTAGATATCGAAGATGAAATGCACCGTTCAGAAAGATGGTAGGTCGTGCATAGGCGTGAACTCGGCTTCCATTTTATTGACTAATTGAAACAAAGAATGTAAAATAATATAATACAGTTAATGATTAATTTTTATATCCTATAATTAATATATTTAAATTAAGAAAATACATATTATATTCCATGTTAATCATGGAAGAATCACATCGCTTCGTGAAGCCGTAGTACCCCATACACACGGGCGACTTTATCGTATTCCCATAGAATGGAACGTATCATGATTTATATGATATAATAATTACTTGAGTATAATAATATAACAAATATAATATATAAATATTTAATATTTAATTGTAAGAATATGTGAGTGGGGGTTATCGAAAACGAATTACATAAGTTCGGGAGGCGGTAGTCCTCTATACATAAGATTAAGGATTTCGTACCCTATTGGTCACAATTGAAGGTGGTTGTAGATAATTACATTAAAATAATAAGAATAAAATTATAGGGGATATAATTATTTTACTATTTCCTATTTTTATAATAAAAAAATATGGATGCTAAGGATAAAAAATTATAAAACACCTAATTAGGGGTGTTACCTCCTCTTTAGAAAACATTTTTTTGTTTTCAATAAATGGATTCATAGGATTAAATTTTAAAAAATATAGGTATTAATGGATATAAGTAGGGAATTAAGAAAGTTAATTTGGTAGTTATTGAATAATACAAAGTGTTTTGGTATAGTTAAGAGGATATCATATGGGTGGTCATTTATAAGTGTGATGTTTGGGACACCGGTAGTTTTTGAAAATAAAAATCTACAACCAAATTTTTTAAATTTCTCAATTCTCTATAATGTTAAATTATAGAAATTATTCATTATAAAGTTCAAATATTTCCATAAAATGGGTTTTATAAATTTGATTATTATTTAACCTTGATCATTAGATTTAACACCCCCATGATTAACACTTTTTTACTTCAATCGTCGAAAATTATTTTTACTTCTAATTATGTTAAAACATTGAAGTGAATATATTAGATAATATGAATTATTTTGAATAAAAAAATTAACCTATAAAATTTTCAAATTAAATTAATATAATGAAAATTTTAAATTTAATATTAAATCTAAAAAATTATGAAAATACATTTTTCAAAAGGGAAATTATGAAAATATTTTAAAAGATTTTATATATAAATTCAATTTGGAATTGATTACAATAAACTAAATTGGACTAATTGATATAAATTTCAATAAATTATACATGTAATTTTTTTAAAATAATTATGACCCTTATACAGTCATTAAATGAAAAGGAATCTTTCAATACAAACTAATATGTTTCACTATTTAATTAAAATAGAATCCTTTCAAAAAAAATACCCTAAGACGATTTTGAAATTATTATTAAAAAAGTAAATCTTGTTTTATCATAATAATTTTATAAAATTGTGAATAATTAATTTTATTATTTATAAGAAAAAATATTATTGAAACATGTACATAATTTTCAAAAACTAATGTTCAATTTTAATCAATGCTTTTTTATGTAAAATGATTTTACATAGTATTTAAAAATTAGTTATTAATAAGAATATCACAATGTTTAATGTATATAATTTCACATTCACATTCAAATAAAAATATTAATTATATATGGTGATTTGTTAAAACACGGTGTTGTGTGTAACAAAACCTAAACTCTATGTTGTGAGAAATAAAATATATCTAAAAAATTTAATTTATTTCCAAACAATCATAAAAAATTAGGGGGTTAATATAATGAAAAATACATTTATAAAAAAAATTCAACTGATGAGATAATAAAATGTATTACTATGTATTATAGTTATAGAATACACATGAACATAAACAGTTTTATTGTATGTTATCACATTTAAAAAAACATTTAATCAACATTACCATTTATATTATATCCCTTGAATAGTTATCCTATGATTTGTATAAATATAGTGGATTGATAAATCCAATTGACACACACAAACGAATTAAAGGACGCTATCAGTAGGTCCATGCCCTAGGAATCCCATTTATCTGATCATCTGAGGGAGATATCATCAATGATATTTTTCCATGACCATGTCTATGTTTTGATCTAACAAATAAAGCATGAGAAAAACCATTTTAGGGATAATTTCAATCTCATTGACAATTTGGAGAAAACCTTGTACGTTGAACCATTCCATGAAAGCCCCACCATCACACACCTTACCCTTATGGATTTTGATGGTGTTTTACAGGGATATGTATCAAGAGCATAATAATATGAAATATATATTGAATTCTTAGTATAAATTTTTTTATATTTACTTCTTATTAGTAATTTATAAACGATTTTGTTTTTTATATAAAAAACAAAAAAATGACTTTTAATTGGAATTCAATTTCAATTTAGATGCTTATTTTGATGAATTAATGTATTTTTGAAATAAATAATATTTTCATAAAATATTACTATTAGTTAATTTTTATTGAATATAAATTTTCATATAACTTCTATAAAGTCAAATGTAAATTTTATAAGGGTTCAAAAATAGTTATTTTCAAAAAAATAGAATTTATCAATTAATGTGAATTATTATTTTAAATTTAATAAAATAACATATATATAAAATTATTTGGATAAAATAAATATTAGTTTTGGAATCAAAACATCAAAATTATCCAAGAGTGAATTTTTCATAATTTTTTGAGATAATCGATTTTTAGGTAAAATTTAAAAATAGTATAAATATATGTTTTCTATTATTGAATAATAATGACCCAAAAATGATGTAATAAATACATTAATGGGTATAAAATAGAAATATATTTTTTCCCATAAAAATAATATTAATATTTGTTTATATGATAAATTTTATAATCTATTATGAATCCTCTAAAACCTACAAAATATTTTATGGTTCTAAAATTATTTCATTAAGAAATGACTCACTTACACATCACCATGGTTAATGTATTTATATAATAGGATTTTAGACTAATAAAATAATAAAATAAACATCTATTTTGAAGAAACCATGGTATAAAACAATGTAATGGTATTCGGTTTTAGTTATTTTATTATTTAGATTCCAACAACTTTGTTTGATAAATGGTAAAGATTTCGCAAATCATTTCCTATATAAACCCATAAAATATACAATTTATCTTGACTAAATATCATTTTATCACAATATTTAATATCTCTCCTTTCAATATAGTTATCCCAAGGGTCCCCAATCTCTCAAGAAGATCATCCCATTCATTTTGAGTCAGACTCTCAAGGTAAGGGATCCTATCCTTCCCCTCTTTATTCAATTATATTCTTTATCTTATGTGTATTATCTTCATTTAATATGGTTGTTATGGGTTCTTCCATATCCCATTAATTTTAATTTTATGTCTAAATTATTATATACCCATTTCTCTATCATCATTGCCTATCATGAACATTCATACACCCCAGTTATGCTTCTGAAATTTCACAATGATTTTCCATGCGAAACAATGTGTACTGAATACCCGTACCAACTTTAATTCATGGTTTCTACATTAATTCACTTATAATTACTGATTTGGGAAAAAATTTATATATTATAAACTTCTTGATCATGTAATAATGTTTTATGATAATTCAATCAATGATCAATGATCTATCTGGCACACATAAGCTTGAAAAAGAAATGAAAGTGATGGGTGTACCAAAGGTTATATTATTCTATGATTCTTTGTGTAATGTTTTAGTATCATTTGAAATAATTCAAGGGATTAAGGAGTGATCCTAATCCATAACAAGAATTTTTCACCATTATGACTTTGTATTTTTACTTGACTAATGTTAATGATGCAATGTTTTATTTAGATTCATCATTTCGCATCTTTTATTTCTGTTATCTTGCTATATCATGTATTATTAGTCATTTTTATGACTCTAACTACGTTTATTCCTCATTTATATGCCTATTAAATAACATGTATCAAATTAATCATCCTATTCCATTTTTATTCTCTTACTGGGCTTTATAGCTCACCACTTTCTTTTGTATTCCCCCAAGTTATCCTATGGAGTTTTTCATACGAGTAAGTGAAGGATTTTTTAAACAAAGATGATATATTCCATGTTTGATGTTGTTATGTAATGTACCTAATTCCCAAAGAACCTATAATTCTATATCTTCTTGTTTTAATTATAGGTAATCTTATGTATTAAATCATGAAAGAATGTGTAATAAAGGGAACAGTTGTCATGTTTGGTATCAGAGAAAAAGCCAGATATTATTGTGATTTGGATTCGATAACTATATAGAACGAATTTGGGATAAGAATGTAATTAATAAAACCTCCATAAATTTTGGAAATTATATAGTATGTTTTCTATCAAGAAAATACATCACTTCCTGAATACTATTAGTGGGTATAAATCTGGAACATGTATATATATCCGTAAAACACAAAAACACCGCGTTGAGGTAGACTTGTCTATGAAATGGTGCACAACAATGGGCCTTGCTTCACCCCTGGATTGACATTCCCGATAGATATTCTTTATAAAATTCACAAGCTCATTACCAACCATTATTAAGGGAACATATATTCACATTAGAGTATAAGTTAGGAAAAAATCATGAATAACCTAGAATAAAGACTAGAAATTCATAAGTTATTAAATAAAGTTCATTTAAAAATTATAAATTTAATGTCACTAGGTTCCCATTTATGTGTTTAATAGTTTAAAAATATGCATCTTTAATTATGCCATTATTTTAGCCAATGGATAAAAATAATAGGAATCTGACAAATAATGAATTTGAAGGGAAGTGTGATGACTACCCAACTGAGATGCCACACTTGATGGGACTAGGAGTAGAGATCTTTGTGATGATACAGTATAAGGTAAAATAGGTTTTGATTTTGAACCATGATCAAGATGAGATACTAAATCCCACTAGGAATTAACAAGATACAATTGAGAGATTTACTTAACATATACATCTAACTTTAAATGCATCATATGATCCCTCCATCACAGAACAATATAGAAACACCACTGATAATATCTTCTCTATCCATCAATGTTCTATGCAAGTGAACGTTTTACTGGATGGTTATAATATGGACGTAGTTGTTGACCAGTGGTGAAAATTGGTCAAGAATAAGAGTCATGGGTAAGTTATCGATATGATGGTGTGGAAGGAATTCTATAAAAAACATTTATAAATATTTTACAATCACTATCTAACATAAAATGGAAAGGGATCTATTTCCCTAAAAAATTGATAAATCTATTTGGGAAAATGAGAATAAAACAAGGTCTTGGACGATAAACCTCTGGCTTTTTCGTTACCCCCAAATTCATGGTTGGAATCTTCATTGTTTGGATGAAACCTATTATATTAAAATCCCTTTCAATCAGATACATTTCTAACTATGTGGAAATTTTCTAATGTTCCCTAAATGTTGAAATAGAGATCTAATATTCTCAAGGGTGTCACAAGGATAAAAGGAGAAAATTTGGTTTTAATTCTTGAGGTTCGATGGAGAAACCTAATGGTGATAATAAATTTCAACATCCCACTTGTCAAAAGTGAAGAAAGAATCCCCTCAAAAATTTCATATGGGAAATGATGAAATGCTTTAGGTGTGGGAATAATGGTCACCAAGATATCGATTGGTGATGGGAGAAACCAACTAATGTGATGGATTAATGGAATGCTCTAGTCAACCCTCAACATTTTGTACATTTAATCAAATGCATGAAAAAATGGAACTTTGCAAACCAATTCACTATGATAGAGGATTTTAGAGACAACCAACAACCACTAAGGCAGTAAGGGAGGGAATATTCCATCACAACCCCTAAGGTGGCTCCCAAAAACAATTTTTTAGTAGAAACACTAGTTATTCATTCAAGAATATTGAAAATAATTTTTTGATTCTAATTCTAGGAATTACATCATATATAAAAAATTAGTAGATCTATTAAAACAACACTAAAAACATAGAAGTAGAGCTTTTGTTGGAAATGGAAAATGGAGAAATTATAACTTCCCAAGTTGATAACTCCTCCCCTATAAATTTTTATTGATAAAATCAAAAAAATCTTTTTATAATCCTTTTAAATCAATTTGATACAATTATGGGTATGTATTGGGTTTCCATATATGAATCTATCCTAAAATTTGGTGAGAGGGAAATAAATCCTTATATAGAGAATCATCTTATGGTTATATACAAAGAAAGGAGATTGATGAATCTTATTTAGCTAAAAAAACTCAATCATGGATATTACTACCCTATGAGAAAGTATATCTTGCTCAAATGATTGATTTAGAGGAAAGAATCTTCCTTGAATAAATTCTCCTTGCGAGGGAATACAATAAAGTGTCTCCTAAAAAATTACATGGTCTTCCTCCTAGTTGATAGGTTGAATTTTCATTTGATCTTATATCCAGGGAATATCTATTATCCAAGACTCCATGTAGAATGTCTATTGTGGAACTTATGGTGATAAAAAAACAACTACATGGGAATTTGGATAAAGGGCTCATATTCCAATGTGCTTTACCATGGGATCACGATTCCTCTTCATCATGAAGAAGGATAGACCAATGCCCCTTCTCAATAATTACAATTATTCCAAAAAGATCAATATAAATAACAATAATTATCTTCTAAATATTGATGACTTTTATGATCAGCTATGTGGAGCACAATGCTTATCCAAGTTGTATTTTTTTAGGGTATTACAAACATAGGGTGAAGAATTAAGATATCCCTAAGACTAATTTTTGTACAATTTATAGGAACTATGAATTCATAGTAATTCCATTTGGACTAAAAAATTCTCCAAACAATTTCATGGACTTGATGAATAGAGTATTTATTGATTACCTAAAAAATTTTCTTGATGTCATTATATATGATATTCTAATATTGTACAAATGAAAGGGGTATCGGGAGAAGAATCTATAAAATATTCTAAAGGCCTTCTAAATGGATATGCATTATGCCATGTACATCAAATGTGAGTTCTGGTTGAAGAAAGTATCATCTATTGAGAATATTATCACATGTATTGGGATATATATATACCCATTAATAATATAAGAAATTGATGGATGGAAGAGGCCAACATATGGGATAGAAATATTTAGTTTTCTTTGATTAGATGGGTATTATTATCAATTTTTGATAAATTTATCTTTCTTTTGAAACATTCTATCCAAGATGACCTGAAATAGAGTTAAGTTTTCTTGGAATGGTGAATGAAGGGCTTGGTATGCATCTTAATACAAAATGAAATTTTGATAGGCTATG
Organism: Viscum album; assembly: GCA_963277665.1. Lineage (NCBI taxonomy): Eukaryota > Viridiplantae > Streptophyta > Magnoliopsida > Santalales > Viscaceae > Viscum > Viscum album. The sequence continues at coordinate 648,001,308 of OY728143.1, read as the reverse complement.
CTAATGAAAATTAATTTTTCATGAATAGAACTACACAATACATTATCTAGAGCAATATTTAGTGATCTTAATATTGAAATTATCTTGTAAATATCTCATTAGGGAGTGGTGTGAAATTTTTATGGAACATAAGAGACTCAAGTATATATTCACATAGATTGAGATGAATATGTGATGAGATAATAAAGGACTATGACTACTAAATCCAATATCATCCTCAAAAAGAGAATAAAGTAGCAGATACTCTATGTATAAAAGATCCAACAATTTTATCATTGATGAGAATTGAAAAGGATCCAATCATCATAGTCATAAAATGTATTAGACATGGGAATAATAATTGAGATAACATCATCAATCATTTCCCAAATTATTTCTCAACCATAATTTACGATAAAGATAAATTATTCTCAAAGAGATGATATAGTAATTCCAAAAAAAGTATTATATATATGGAAAGGGAAATCCTAGGAGTTTAATATTAATTAAGGAGTTGATAGATTTGGGTCACAGCTATGGGTACCATCATATCCTTATTTATATACGGATATGTTGGATAATGCATATAGATTAAACTTCTCCATCCATTCAGGAAGCATAAAGATTTATTGAGATATAAGAGATAACTATTGGTGGGATAGAGTGAAGAAGGATATCACAAAATATTCATAAATACATCTTGTATTCCATTATGTTAAGGAAGAATAGAAAATACTTATGGAGATGATGAAACCATTATCCATACCTATATGGAAATGGAAAAACATCACTAAGAAATTTTTCACTACTCTTCCTAATACATCAAGAAGAAATAATGCTATATGGGTTGTATTAGATCATATTTTAAATAATACTCAACTCATTTTTATCTGAGTAGACATCTCCCTTGATCAACATGAGAGGATATGCATTACATAAGTGATTGAGGGATCAGGTGGCAATGCTTCTCTTCTATCAGTGATTCCTTAGCAGGGATGGTTGTTGCAATGGGGCCCCATCTCAATGGAGAGGGTAGAAGACCTTACTCCACCATCTATATAAAACTCTCACACCACATTCTTCATTTCTCTAACCAGTATATTATTCTGCATTTCCATTATAAATTGATCACCCATGAGGTTCTAGATTTATTCAATGGTTTTCCTCAGCTCATTATTTCGATGTCATTGTTAATATAAGCTACATTTCATATGAACCTAACCATGTTTCTCTATTCAAGAATATTTTTCCATTACTGTATATTTTTCATAGATTCTTCTTCAGTTCTTAGGGATTGTAAGACTGGTTGATTTTTTGGAATCCTCAAAAAATGAAACATGACGATTCACTTCTCTACGACAGACGATTTGATTATATCATAGTCCAGAGCACCTCAATATTGTAAAGGGTTTCACTTTGTCTTATTTCGATGGAAATAAGATTTCTATATGAAATGAGATGATCATAATATGGAATTTTGGGTACACCTTCCAAAACTCTCTTTCCTTTTCAAACCCCATATATTAATCATATTATTGGAAATCTTATTGGTCATTTTTGTGTTCCCATAGTATGAAAAAAATTTCTTTCACCCAATATCCCATAATATTTTTATTGATGTGGATGTATTTAAAATTCCAATGGATTGGGTATGGATTATAGTAGGGTAATAACGCTACTATAAATAGGTGTTTTCCCATGAATCCTAGATAGATTATTGTGTGCTCGGAAAATCTCTTGGACACCTCCTCTACTCATATTTTTGCAATGGTAGGGAATGTGATTGGGAGATTGTTTCGATAAAAATGAATTGATTATGTTAAGTGGATTTGGATTTGAAAGATGTGGATCTGTTGAGTAATAATAATATTACTTCAACTAATACCACCTAGATGAATCTATGTCCGTTGAGTACGAATCCAAAGGTGGAGTAATGTTTATATAATTTGAGAAGTGAGTTGGCTGATCGGAAGAAGATAGTACATGAACCTTTGTCGCCAGGGAGCCTGAGAGAATGAATCAATACATACTTCTAGAACCTAGGAACAATAATCCAAAGGCCTCATCCAATTCAGAGGTATTGAGAATTTTTGGATATAATTCTTTTGAGGTAGATAGATAAGAGACAAGTGAAAGATGTCATATGATATATGTGGGTCATGAGATCATCGTGTATGTCACCATAACTGGGCTAGGGGATAGGTGAATTCTGATAGTAGGGCATGTCCTATATGGAACATGCCAACTTTTAAGCTTACGAACCAATTATAAGGTCTTGGAACCTATTTTTTCTAAGGATGTTCGTATTTTTTCTATAGATAACTATAATGGAAGGTAATGTTATCCAATGACAGATTTAAAAAATAAATGTTTTTTACAACTCTGAGATAACAATACATATGGAAGATATAGTAGGGGAAATCATATTCAATGTATAAAGAATGATATGAATGAAAGACATAATTATAGGAGTTTTATTATGACCAAGAGAAAGAAATTTGATGGGCATAAGGACTAATCTCATCTACCTAAATGAATGGAGAAAAGGTTATCCAAAAATATATGGTCCAAATAGATGAATCCTTATCCAATTTAGAAAAACCAGTAAAAAACTATTGGTATGAACCAATTGTGTGTAGACAACTGACCAAAAGTGGTGACTCTATGGTTCAAGAATCTGTGGGTGGAAACCTGGAACCAAATACAAAATGTAGTGGGGATCTATGGATGTGTATGATATTAATGGAGATGATACTTTTTATCTAACCACCCCTCCAAAATATTTTTTGACTGACCTGAAGGCTGAAAGGGATGCTAAAAATACTATTCGAGCATTGGATCTTATGATTATCCAATAGTGGGCCGCAGATGAGGAATTAAGTGAAAAATCCATGACTTAGGAGCATTTACTTCATTCAAAGGAATAAATATAGGAGGAGATGTTTCATTTTAATGCTTCTCAAGTATAGTCTAGTAGGATAAATTGAATATTGGTCATAGTGGAAACTAACAAGGTGAAATGAAAGATGATCAACAAAAAAGTTCTTATTCTAAAAAGAGAAATTAATGAAAGAAAGCTAAAAATGGAGAACTTTATATACAATTAATACAAGATGGATTATTATTTGGGAGACCTCATAAAGAATGATTCAGAAACCATTGGAAATTCCCTTGCATCAAAACTATATATGGAGACTCCTTCTTATAGAATCATCTCTTATTTTAATGATTTTATTATTTATTATGATTATTTATTTTTTTAGAATAAAAAATTTTAGTTTCCAAATATTCCGTAATATTTATTTCTTCATAAATATTTAATTTTAAATCTTTCATTAGAGAAGTGGTGAGGATTCATTGAACACCAATATCAATTTTATTTGATCAAGACCTTTGATTTACCTCCAATTTATAAAAGAGTATATAACATGCTCTAAAATGAGTTAAAATGTATTATGTATTATAACCCTCAAATTGATGGCCAATCTGAATAAAATATCTATAAACATGAGGAAATTTTTGGAGCATGCTCAGCTGACTTCAATGGATAATTGGATCAACATCTTAATATAGTAGAGCTCTCGTACAAAAACAGTTTCCACTCGACCATCCAAAAGGATCCCTATAAAACCCTTTATGGGAAGACATGTAGAACACATGCATGTTTGTATGACATTGGAAAAAAACATGTTAGGTCCTAGAATGGTAGAGGAAATGGTTGGAATGGACCAGGACATTCATCATCACATCAAGTGTTATGAGAGTCAACATAAGAGCTATGCTAATAATCATTGATGATTCCTCATGTTTTATGCTGGGAACATGGTATTACTACTCATATCTTAATGTAATAATGTAATTAGATTTTGGAAGAAGGGAAAGAATATTCTAAGATACATCAACCCCTCTAAGACCGTTGATCGCATCAAAATAATGGCCTATTGACCATCAATACCACATGAATTATATCAAATACATGATGTGTTCTATGTATCAATATTGGGAAGTACATACCAAAACACTAATATTTACTAAATTCAGAGGAGGAAATATTTGATAATGGTCTTTCATATGAGGAGAAACCAGTGAAGATATTAGACATGTAGACAAAGTTATACGAATTCATAAAATGGACATGGTATATTTATTTTGAAAAAAAACCAAGTTTTAGGAATTGAAATGGGAATTATTGGAATTGATGAAATAGAGTTAACCTCATCTATTTCTGTGTGTGTAATGAAAATTTGGAGGGAAAATATTCTGAATGTGGGAATATTGTAATGACTCGAACTTTTATAAGTAAAATTCCCCTTGTGATTTAATTAAATTTATTGTTTTATATTTTGGATATAGAAAACACTTGCACTTATTTGGTTTCATTATATCCTATCAAATATAAAATACTATTAGGTATAATTATTATTGATAGTATATATGTTGATCATTGATCTTCTGATTAGTGTAAATATATGGTTTTGTTAAATCCACTTTACATAGATAAAGGATGTGATGGCATCAAATGGTAGGATCATGTGCTATGATCCTATTTATTATATCTTCATATGGAGTTATCATCACATTTATTTTCCCTTGACCAATCACAAGATAAGATCCAAAAACTAATGAAAGATAAAAAAAACATTTAGGAGAGAAGTTATATAACTCCCTGACCCTATTTACCCAGAGTTGTTGCATTATTATATTAAATTTTCATGATAACAAGGGATCAAATCCCGAATGACTGATCAATTTAGTATCCATGGAAGTACTAGATACAAACATACATTTTACATTAGATTATGAAATAAAAAAACTACATTGTGTCTCCTTTGAACACATTCATCTACCATATACTATCTCTGCAGGTCAGTTATCATATAATTCTTCACATCCTAGATGAAATAAAACATAGAAAGGGGTGAGCTCATGCTCTTAGTAAGGATAACAATATAGCGGAAACTTTCATAAATAAGCACAAACATTTAAGGAAAAGTATAAGACTAAAACACAAGCATTTTAAACACAACCATCAGAATAAAATTTCAAAGATAAAACAAATAATTCAATTTACATATTCATATGGATATTCTACTAGTTAAATAATCACATGTAATATCAATAGCCAATTTCATAATGATGGAATGCATAATTCCATACATCATAAACACATAGTCAAGGCCTCATAACAAGACTAAAAATAAGATTTTGTCAAGCCCTTGTACAAGAAACTAGTTTGTCTCATGAGACATACTGATGCATTGAGGAGCTATAGTGGGATCCACATGTCACTTATTAAGTCCAATGCATTCTCATATGAAAAGTTTGAAACATAACATAAACATTTGTATTAAAACAATCATACGAAATGTAAATAATTTAACCATAAGCCATGAATTGTATAAAAATAACACATCCATAGTCAAACATATCACAAAACCTTCAATACAATATTGAATATTACATCATAATAAATCAACTTCAGACAAGTATAAAACCCATCAAATGATGTTGACATAGATAAAATCAAAAAAAATTGAGAGAAATATCCCTTTATATTTTGAAATCATATAAAAGTAATGTAATTATAAAAGAAAAAACTTTATTTTGAAAATATTATTATAATCATTTAATATAAGCTTCGATGGTGTTATAATAGTATAAAATAGCTACACCCTCTTTATAAATTAAAAAAACATTCTTTCATTAGTTTTTCGAAATGGTCATAAAGTACCTTTTTTGGAAAGCGATGAAAATATTTCTATCAAACAATATTATAAAAATTAAAACAATTGTATAAATGATTGTTACCTATAGTATTGTAAATAGTAAAAGTGTTTTCAAATACATTTTTATGGAATAGATATGTGGATGATAAAGATGTCCAAGTAGATACTTATGTATAAATAACCTCGGATAATAAAGATATTGTAAAATTAACCCTTACCTTATACTTTTCCTGGTTCGAGTTTATGTTAACCTCATGTATAATAGTTAAAACATTTTTATTAAATTATACATGAATCACATACATAAATATGATATCATATATGAACATCTAATATTACATTGTTAATAATATTTCAGTAGTATCATTGTTTCAGGTGTTAATTGATTCACTATCCTTTATATGTTTTGTTATGTAAGTCATGTTTTTTTGGATATTATGTATTTTATTCATTTATATAGTGACATTAAGTTCATAATTATTATTTTAAATAAAAAAATAAGAATTATTCTTGAATGGTTGTGATGGGGAATGAATCTCATCACGTTCGTGGAGAAGATAATCTGTACGTATGCACGAGGGACAATATCATTCTATTGATGGTGAAACCATATGTAATTGGATTGTTTATCATATATAAAGAATCATTAAACTATTATATTTAATATTTAAATAAATTATACTAATTTTTATACACATCCATATAATGATGTGTTGAATAACAAACTACACCACGGCGTGGAGACGGTAAGCCGTATGCATGCACGTATGGTGACTTTTCCATTCATATGATGGATAAAATAATTAATATGGTTGTACCATATTTATAATAAAATAACAGTAGTAGAAGTTACTGGAGTCATAATTTTTGTATGGAAACAACCAATAAAGATAAAGTTGATGAAGAAAATAACTTTGAAAGAGGTGATTAAATTATTACCTCTTCATCGGGTGATTCATTTTTATTTGATAAAAAGGGATCCTTAGTATGGATTTATGATTAGTAAAATGCCTCTAGGTTTAAGTAAGGGTATTTGGGAGGATATTTGATCTAGGTTTGGCCAAGACAAAAGGCTTTTGTGGTGTGATTGTTAGAGAGGGGAAATACCATTTTATAAGAGAGGTGAGGGTCACTTTAGGAAAACCATGAAATATTATTTTATTGTACGATCATATTCAGTTTATAATGGATAAAAAATGATTTATTTCGAGGTTAATGTGGGTATGGGTTCAAAGACTCTCAACCAATTGTTTTTATCTAGGTTTAGGTCACCATATTAAACATATCTTTTAGATTTAACGCTTAGTCAAATAGTTTAACTTTAACCATGTATTCTAGTATTATTATAATAAATGGTTAATGAACATACTATAAAAAAGACAAGAGAAAAAAAAGTGGTTAATTATTGAAATATATAATCTTATCTAAGTCCTTTTACTGAACCTTAGATTTTTGGGAATATTATATCAATTAATAATATAGAGTTTGTTTTAAAAACACAATTACGTCAATTTTGACATTATTTAGAATTTGGTTTTTGTGAAAGTCATAAAAACATTCTCATTGAAAAAAAATTATTTTATCAACCCTAACATGTCATATTAACCTAGAAAATTCTTTTAATACCTAAAAAGTCTCAATTTACAATTATATTAATATTTATAATATCAAATATTTTAATCATTCAATAATAAGTTAATTACTGCATCATCATTGTGCCATAAATAAATTTAATTATTTAATGTCTAAAAATAATAAATAAAATATAATTATATAGAAAATAATTTTAGTTTTCTAATGAATATTTATAGTCGAATTTATCTTATGTATCACCATATATTAAAAATGGTTCAGTTATTAATCTTTAAATTTAACACTTTTAAATCTTCTTTAGATAAAATAACAATAAATCTACTAATCTAATCCAAGTGGACAAAAGGGATCATATTTTTTTCATAAGGTTTATTTTGGTTGATATACACTTATCCAATAGAATTAGGACATGTATTAGGGTAATTATAAAATCATTTTTACCTTTAATTTCCCTATTTACTTTTAATCGAGGGAAATAAAATTTGAAATTTTCTATTCACTAGAAATTATTTTCATCCTATTGAAGAACATTTTACTTACTAATGTTAACCTTATCTCTTGGATTTTTGAATTTAAATTCATTGAAGCTGTAAAATTGTGTTTGATGAAAATTTGCAAATGTGCATGGAAGATTGTTGTAATACGTTAAAAGTTCAATACAATTTTATATATCTAATCTTATTAAAAAATGGCTCCAATGAATTACATTTAACATATATATGTATAATGTATCTATTATTACCTAAAATAAATTTAAATAAAATAACTTATTATTTAAATAAAAATTCAGTTTTAAACAATAACGCGGTGTTTTCACTATTCATCAAGAATTCCCCTATGCTAATTTTGATATTACTAATCCAAAAATGAAATCCATTTTGAAAAATAAAATTTATATAATTTAATAAGGAAGTAATTACTATTCATAATAGATAGTTTGATTGGTCGTGGTGTGCTGGAACTCAAAGTTGCGTATAAAAAAAGCAACTTCTTTATTCAAAGAGAAGCATATTGTGGAAGACTGGGTGTTACATTATTCCCTCCTGAAAAAAATTTATTCCTTGAAATTTATAAAATTCTACTACATAAAAAGATTCGAGTGGTTCTTAATTATATGTTTCTTGGGTTCCCACATTGCCTCTTCCATCTTATGGTTTCTCCAAAGAACTTTTTCCAAACGATTCGTCTAGTTTCTCAACACTTGTTCTCTAGTATCACGAATCTTGAAAGGCTCTTCACAATAAGGAAATTCAGGTTCACGTTTTATTTCTTCATAGGTTTGTATATTCATTGGGCCAGACATGTATTTTCTCAATAGTGATATGGGGAACACATCATGAACTTTGGAGAGACTTGGAGGCATTGTAAACAGTAAGCTACAACTCCAATTCATTCTTGAATTTTGAAAGGTATGTTATACATGGGACTTAATTTACCCTTCTTACTGAATTGTATAACACTATTCAATGTATATACCTTCAAGAAAACTTTATCTCCTAATTTATATTACAAATCCTACCTTCGGTTATCAGCATTTTCCTTTTTCCTACTTTGAGATACATTGATGTGGGTTTGGATAATATTCACCATTTCCATTATTTCCTCATCATGTTCTAGGCCTATGAGTTCTATTTCACCAACATCATCCCAACAAGATGGTGTGTGACATCTCTTTTCATATAATGCTTCATATTGAGCCATATGAATACTTGAAGGGACAATATTATTATAGGAAAATTCTACCAGATGTAAATATTGATCCCATATACATTGTAATTCAAGTGACAATGATCTCAACATGTCTTCTATGGTTTGAATAGTCAGTTCTAATTGTCCATCAGTTTGAGGGTGGTAGGCGGTGCTAAAAAGAAGATCAGTATCCAGGGCCTTCTAAAGACTTTTCTTGAATCTTGATGTAAAATGGGGATCATGATCAGAAACAATCTATAAGGGTACTCCCTGAAGTCTTACAACTTCATTAATATATAGTCTTGTTAAATTTTCAAGTGGTAAATCTTCTCTTATATCAAGAAAATATGATGACTTGGGGAGATGATCAACAATGACCAATATTGAATCATTCCTTCTAAGAGTATTTTGTAGCCCCATGACAATGTCCATTATAATATCATCCAATTTCTACTAAGTTATGGGAAGAGGTTGAATTACTCCTCTAAGATGATGTCCTCCACCCTTCAACTATTGAAAAACCATATATATTAACACATTGTCAGCAATCTCCCCCTTCAAGTTGTCCCACCTAAAATGTTCCTTCAAATATCTATACATCTTAATGCTACTAGGGTTTACAGAAAAATTGGTTCTATGAGAATCAACCAAAAATTACCTTTCTATATTAGTTATTTCAGGAACACAAAGTCTCCTCCAAAATTGAAAAATGCCATCCTTATATACAAAGTTAATCAATTTCCCATCTTTTAAAACTATAATGTTCTTTTGAAACTCCCCATCAGCAGTCTGAAAACTTTTTATCCTTTCAAGTAAAGATATATTGGTAATCATTTGAAAAATTATTTATGTTTCACCTTACATGATTATTCCCATATCCATTTTTACAAGATCTGTATACATAGGATCTATTTCAACTATCATATTTTTTAGAACTCCATGATATTTTCTGATCAAAGAATTTACCACCTCATTTTCCTTCCCCTGGTGGTTGTGTATAGTGTAAGCATAATCCTTGAGTAGTTCCAGCCATCGACTTTGCCTCATGTTGAGTTCTTTATGTGAGAAAATATACATCAAACTCTTATGGTCAATATTGTTATGTCATTTTCACCATAGATATAGTGTCTCCAAATCATAAAAGTAAACATTACAACTGATTACTCAAGATCATGATTGGGATTGTTTTTTTAATGTGTTTTTAGCAGTTGTGATGCATAGGCAATAACTCTATCATTTTGCATAAGGAAACAACCAAGTCCTTTATTTGATGCATCTGTATAAATAACAAACCCATCATTCCCCAATGGTAGAGTCAAGATATGAGCATTGAATAATCATCTATTCATTTCTTCAAAACATTCATCACACTATTTTTTCCAAAAAAATTAACCCCTTTACGTGCGAACTTGGTTAATGGGTTAACCAATCCAGAAAAATCTTGGACAAAATGCTGATAATAACTTACTAAACCAACAAAACTGCATACTTGAGTTATACTCATCGGTGTTGTCCATTATTGTATTTCTCTTATCTTATATGTATCAATAGATATTTCATCCTTAGGGAAAATATAGCTAAGAGAATAAATCTCATGAATCTATAATTCACACTTTCTAAACATCCCATATAATTCATTTCTTCTAAGAGTATTTAGAATAGTGTGCAAGTGATTTTCATGATCTTTATCGCATTTTAATTAAACCAAGATATAATCAATAAATACCACTACAAGTCATAAAGATATTCCTTAAAAACTCTATTCATTATATCCATGATGACAAAGGGTGCATTATTCAGTCCAAAAGGAATTATTGTAAACTAATAATTCCCATACCTAGTATGAACTGTTGTCTTCTAAATGTCTTCATTATTCACACAAAACTGATGATATCAAGATCTAAGGTCAATATTTGAAAAATATTGAGCTACATGAAGTTGAATGAATAAATCATCAATATGAGGTAGGGATAATTGTTATTTATTGTTATAGAATTGATCTCCCTATAGTCAATGCACAACCTCATATATCCATTTTTATTCTTAACAAAAAGAACAGGGGTCCACTTTGAGAAACACTTGGTAAAATAAATCTCTTATTATTCAATTCCTCTAGTTGTTTCTTTAGTTCCACTAATTCCACAGTGTAAAATCTATCAGGGGTATTCTATATGGGCCTTGAACCAGGAATTTAGTTAATAGAAAACTCAATTTCTTATTATGGAGGATGTCTAGGTAAATCCTTTGGAAACACATCAACATATTCTTTCACAATAGGTACATCCTATAATTTAAAATCCCTTTCCTCAACCATAGTTATTTCCTTCTATGCCTCTCTAATAATTGAATTTTTTAGAGATACTAGGGGAGGATCTAGATAATAATCAGATGGTGACATTTCTGATCAAATGATAAGGTACTACTTATCAGCATAGAAAATTATAACCTCCATCTTCTTATAATAAATTTTCACACCATGATCCGAAAAACAATCCATACTGAGAGTTATATCAAATTCAATCATAGGTATGATGATTATATTTGTAGATAAAGCATATTTATATGCTCTAATAGGAACTGATTCACAAAACAATTGTTGCAATGCTACTTCCCATTGGAGTTTTGACTGAAAACTCCCATGTGAAATTAAATAGGAAATATCTAATTTTCTCAAAAATATTGGAATATATGAAACAATGTGATGATCCCGAATCAATTAACACATTGACTAAATTTGAGGAAACCATTAAATTACATGCCACCATGTCATTCGGAGGTTCAACATTAGCAGTAGTGATCGCATAAGCTTGGCCTTGATCCCTTTTCCATTTCTGAGGTGTGTTTTCTAGGAGCTTAGGACATTCGTTTTCATAATGCCGATTTCTCTACAATTTTAGCATTCAACATTGACATCCACTTTATTTACCTTACAATCGCGAGCTTGGTGGCCTTTTCACCACATTTGTAATAGACTCTCATTCCCTTTAGGAAAGTACCAGAGTGTTTCTTCCTAAATTTACTATAGGATAGAAATTCAACTTTTCCCTTTTCCACTTATTTTCATTTCCATAGCATTTAGTATATCTCTTCTTCTATTAATTTGTTTTAAATTCATAAGATTTATTGAATTCCATTTCATTATTGATAGCACATGAGAAAATATCTTCGTATGATGAGAAGGATTGTGAGACTAATCATCGAAGGAGAAATCGTTTTAACCCGTGAAATAATTGATCAATATTACTCCTGGGGTTACATATATAATCTACTACATTCCTTCATATCCTTGTAATGTTAGCCTCATACTTTCCGACATTCTCATCCTCCATTTTACATAGACTCATAAATTTTATTTCCATGTATACTTGATGGTCACGCGGAATGTATTTTTCTATGAAAAGCTATTTAAAATCCCTCCATTCCATATATGATACTTCTTCATCCTCCATTGTGTTTTGAGTTAATGACCATCATTTATATGCATCCCCTATGAGGTAATAAACTGTCATGGTAACTTTTTCCTTTTCGCTACTCCCCAAAGCAGGAAATATTTTCTCAAATGAACATATCTATTGCTCAACTACAAATGGATTTTTAGTCCCACTGAATGTTGGTAGTTTTTTTCTCGTGAAGCGGTCTAACATTGATCCTCCACATTGTAGATCTGGGTGATCCATACAGGTATGGATATTATTCATAACCTGAGTGATTTTTTCCTGTATGGTAATAAGTTGTTCAGCACCAGTTGCATCACCAGCTCCACTATAATTATCTTGAGTAGATTTAAATCACTACATGGATTATGTGCATTGATATGGTTTCCATTCCTTTCAATATGTGACCTTTCTAAACAATGACATACACTAGATTAGTATATGAATGACAATACATAATTCCAAACTAGTAAAATACCTAAAATAAATTGAACAGTTTATGTATATAATTCATAATCATAAAAGTGTTTTCATTTAGGAATTATTTACTCATAAATCCTTTCTAATGGTTTTTAAAGAAAATATGAATTATCCTATGCATATCCCCTGAGAGTGTCATAACCATGGGTGTAGAAAGGCCCATTTTCGTGTACTAGGATACCCCGGATTATGCCCGAAACACCTTGTCGGAGCTTCCACTCTTAGGTAAATTTGAACCAGAGCCTCCTCTACCTACTTGTATCCAGACAAGGATGTATTTATTGGAAAATACAAAAAATCTATACATCACCAAAATTCTTGGAATTTATTCTATACTAGTCCCCAAACTCTATCTTAGGGTAATGTTCTCTAATCAGAGTTTGTCTAAATCTTGCTTTCATGGATTGTACTAAACTTCCTTTGATACCAATAGTAGTTCATTGACCCTAGTTACTCAGAGTTGGTCAATTATTACATAACATTATCATGATCACAAGTGATCAAATCCTGAGAGACAGATTAGTTTAGTATCCTTGGAAGTACTAGATACAAACATAATTTGTACATTATATTATGAAATAAAAAAACAACATTGTGTCTGCTTTGAACGCATTAATCTCCATTAGACTATCCCTATATGTCATTCATAATACAATTATTCACATCTTAAAAAAATAAACCATATAAAGGGGTGCACATAGGTGCTATGTAAGGATAACAATATATTTAAAACATTCATAAATAAGAGTAAACATTTAAGGTAATGTATATGACTAAAACAAAAGCCCTTTAAACATAAAATTAAGAGTAAAATGGAAATGATAAAAAAAATAATGCCATTAACTTATTCACAAGTATATTATACATGTAGAATAATCACCTGTTATATAAATATCCAATTTCATAATGATGGAATGCATAATTCCAGACATCATAACCACATTTTCAGGGCCTCGTTCCAAGACTAAAAATAAGATTTTGTCAAGGCCTTATTCCAAGACACTAGTATGTCTCATGAGACCTAGTGATGCATCGAGGAACTACAACAGGATCTATGCTTAACATACAAAGTCCAATGCATTCCATATATGAAAATGTTGAAACACAACACAAACATTCATATTTAAACTAGAATAAGAAATGCCAATACTTTAACTATAAACCATGAATGGTATAAAAATAACACATCCACCATCAAAAATATCACAAAACCTTCAATATAATAAGGAATATTACATCAGAATAAATCATCTTTAGACATGTGTAAAATCCATTAGGGGATGTTGAAATATATGAAATCAAAACTATTTTAGAGGAATATCTATTTCTATTTTGAAATCATTTAAAATTCAAGTATTTATAAAAGAAAAATTTTATTTTTAAAAAATTCTTACAAACTTGTAATGGAAGCTTCAAAGGTGTTATAACAGTGGAAAATTTCCTCACCCACAGTATAAGTTAAAAAAAATTCTTTCCTTAATTTATCAAAAAGGCCCTAAAGTACCTTGTTTGGAAAGAGACGAAAGGTTCCTTTCAAAAAAATTTATAAAATGTACAAAAAGGTTGTAAATGAATTTTACAGATAGTCTAGTAAATATTAAAAATGTTTTGAAATACATTTTTATGAAACACGGATGTGGATGATAAAGAGGTAGCAGTAGATACTTATGTATAAACAACCTCAGATAATAAAGAAATTGTAAAATTAACCCTTACATTGTACTTTTACATGGTAGAGGGTACACTAACCTACTATATAATAATTAAATCAATGTTATTAAATTATACAAAAATCACATACATAAATATGATATCATATATGATCTTATAATATTGCTTTTTTAATAGTATTTCAGTAGTATCATTGTTTCGGGTGTTAACTGATTCGTTTTTATTTATGTTTTTTATTATGTAAGTCAGGTTTTTATGGATATGATATATTTGATTCATATCGAAAATTATATTATGTTATTAATCATTATTTCAAATCATAAAATGAAAATTATTCTTGAATGGTTATGATGTTGAATGAATCTCACTGTGTTCGTGGAGATAATAATCTGTATGTACGCACAACCGATAATATCATTTTATTGATGGTGAAATAATATGAAATTGGATGGCATATAATATATAGAGAATTATTAATATGTTAGATTCATTATTTACATCAATTACTCTAATTATTATACCCATACAAATAATGATATGTTGAATAACAAACTACACCATGACGTGGAGATGGTAAACTGTACATATGCATGTACGAAGAATTTTCCATTCATATGATGGATAGAATAATGAATATGGTTATACTATATTTATAATAAAATAATTCTATGTATAAATAACTAGAGTTATTATTTTGGTATGGAAACAACAATGAAAGAGAAAGTAAAAGAAAAAAAGAACTTTAAAAGAGGTGTTGAAATTATTACCTCTTCTTTGGGTGCTTCCTTTTGATTTGATGAAAAGGAATCCTTAGGTTGAATTTATGATCAATGTAAGGCCTCTATGTTGTATTTAGGGTAGTCGGAAGGATATTTGAGAAGGGGTTGGGTTAGCCAAAATTCTTTGGAGTTTTGATTTTGAGATAAGGGTAAGTACCCTTTTATAAGAGAGGTGAGGGTCACTTTAGGAAAAGCTTTAAATATTATTTTATTATTAAATCATATTCGGTTTATCATGGATCAAAAAAAATTATTTCTAGGATAAGGTGGGAATGGGTTGAAAAGATCACAACCAATAGGTTTTATAAAGGAATAGGTCACCATATTAACCTTAACATTTAGATTTAACTCTTATTTAAATAGTTTAACTTTTACCATGTATTCTTGTATTATTATAATAAATGGTTAATAAACTTACTATAAAAATCCAAAATAACCCCAAGCGGTTAATTATTGAAATATATAACCTTATATATGTTATTTTTTGGAACCTTATATTTTTAGGAATATTATATCAATTAATAATATAGTCTTTTTTTTAAAAAACTAATTTATGTCAATTTTCACACTCTTTAGTATTTGGTTTTTGTGAAAATCATAATAAAGTTATCACTTAGAAATAAAATATTCATCAACCCTAACATTTCTTAATAACCTATAATTTTTTTAATAGATAAAAAGTCTCAATTAACAATTATATTAATATTTATAATACCGATTATTCTAATATTTCAATAATAAATTAATTACTGCATCATCATTGTGTCATAAATAAATTAAATTATTTAATGTCTAAATTTTTTTAATAAAATACCATTATGTAGGAAATATTCTTAACTTTCTAATGAATATTTATAGTTGAATTTATATTATGTATAACATTATATTAAAAATGGTTTAGTTATTAAACATTGAATTTAACATTTTTAACTCTACTTTAAATAAAATAATAATAAATGTTCAAATATAATCCATGTAGACCAAAGGGATCATATTTTAATACTAATATTGATTTTCGTAGAAATAAAATTATCCTATAGAATTAGGACATGTGTTAGGGTAATTATAATATCATTTTTACCTTTAATTACCCTGTTTACATTTAACCGTGGTAAATAAAACTCAAAAGTTACAATTCATGAAAAATTATTTTCATCCTATTGAACCAAATTTTACTTACTAATTTCAACCATGACTCTTGTATTTATGAACTTCAATTCACAGAAGTTTTAAAATTATGTTTTATGCAACTTTGCCAATGTTTCTAGAAGGTGGGTAAAATACGTTAAAAGTTCAATAAAATTTTATATATCTAATATTATTATAAAATCACTCCAATGAATTAAATTAAACATAAATAGTTATTATTTATCTATATAGAACTAAAATAAACTTTAAAAAGTAACTAATTATTAAAATAAAAAGTCATTTTTCAACAATAATGCAGTGTTTTTCTCTATTCATAAAACAATTGAACGTTTTCAGAAAAATACCAAAAAATCACCCTAAGATAATTTTGATATTTCAAATCCAAAAATGAAGTCCATTTTAAAAATTATAATTTATGACATTTAAAAAAGTTGGTATCACTATTCATAACTGCTAGTTTTATGGGTCATGGTATGTTGGAACTCGAAGCTGTGTATAGCGCAATATATTGCATTATTCAAAGTGAAGCGTAAACTGGAAGCCTGGGCTGTTACAAGGTAAAGCTAATTTAAATCATGGACCAAACTATTTATGCTGAACTAAACCATGAAATCATCACCATCGTAGACCTTAACCGTAGTCTACATTCTCGTGTTCTAAAGGGATGTGTATCAAGACAATAACAATAAGAAAATTTATATTTTAGTTTAAATAGATTATTGTTTTTATTTACTTCATATCATTTCATTATAAATAATTTTTATTTTTATATAATAAAATAGAAATTTTATTTTTAATCATTATTCAATTTCAATTATATATTATATTTTGATTAACTAATTGATTTTTTATATAACTAATATTTTAATAAAATAAATTTTTTAAATAATGTTAATCAAATTTTAATGATCACATAATTTTTAAAAAGTTGAATATAATTTTTATAATGATTTGAAATCTGTCATTTTTAAAAAAACTGATCATTTCTCATATAATGATGATTATTAAAATAATATTTGAAATTTACATATATATAAAATTATTTGGGTACAATAATTATTACTTTTTTAATCAGAATTTTAAAATTATACAATGGTGAATTTTTCATAATTTCTTGAGACAATGGAATTTTTATTAATAATTAAATACTTCATAAATATACAGTGTACATTATGAAATCATGATACCCCAAATATTATTTAATAAACACTATAATGGGTACCAATGACCAAATATGGTTTTTTTCTTTTAAACTAATGTGATTTTATGTTTATTTGATGAGTTTTAAAAAACCTGTATGAATCCTAGAAAACCTATAATATATTTTATGGTTTTATACTTATTTCATTAAGAGTTTGACTAACCTCTACAACACCACATGTAGTTTTTTAAAATGTCTTTCACTTGGAATAATAAAATAGTTAAAATCAACCCTCTATGGTAGAATCCATGTGAAAAACTTGGGAAAGATTTTGGTTTTGGATAATTTATTATGTAGAGTCCAAAACATATGTTTGAGAAGTGATAAAAAATTCCCCACTCATTTACTATATGAACCCAATAAATCTCATGTTTCTCTTATTTCTAAATACTTATACCACATCCTTACATTGAAATCCTCTCTCAATGATCCACCCAAGATGCCCCTAATGTGACAACCGGGTCCCGGTGACAGCACACAAACCCCACCTTAATATGGTTGTCAGGTCCTGGCCTACTAGGTACCACCAGTTTCCCTGTAGACACATGGGGCCCACCCCACTATCCACCCATGTGCCGAAACGGGTCATCTGACTAATGATGTTCCACACATGCCAACACCTGCCCTGTCGAGTGTGCTTTTTCCTCACTCGCACACACCCTGAAAAACATCCCAGTAGGTCACCAATCCTGATCACTACTCCATGCCAAGCACGCTAAATTGTGGAGTTCTAATCAGACGGGATCCCGAAAATGAAGGTGCACCTTGTTGACATTAGTCATATCATTTATCCATTTAACCCTTTATCATTCGGGGGTGTTACAATCAACCCCCTTTAGAGCACAACATCCTCTTTGTGGGCCCAATATCTCAACCTAGGCAGTGCACCGCACTTAATGCTGGGTACCACGTCTGTTACCAAATGTGACAACTAGGTCCTAGTGATAGCAAAGACACCCGACCTTAACATGGTCATCGGGTCCTGGCCTACCAGGTACCAACAGTTGCCCTGCAGACATGTGGTGCCCACCCCAAGGTCCACCCACGTGCCCGAATGGGTCATTTGACTAATGAAATTCCCCACAGGACAACACATGTCCTTTCCAGTATGCTTTGTACTAACTCACACACACCCTGCAAAACATCCAAGAGGGTCACCCATCCTGATCACTACTCCAAGCCAAGAACGCTTAACTGTGGAGTTCTAATCACACAGGCTCCCGAAAAGGAAGGTGCACCTTGTTGACATGGGTCAGACGAGATCTAATCAGATAGGCTCCCTAAAAAGAAGATGCAACTTGTTGACATCAGTCATATAATTTATCCATTTAACCCTTTATCATTCAGGGGTGTTACCATCACCCCCCTTTATAGCACAATATCCTCGTTGTGGGCCCTATATCTCAACCCAGGCCAAGCACGCTAAACAATGGAGTTCTAGTCATACGGGATACCGAAAAGGAAGGTGCACCTTGTTGACATGAGTCATATCATTTATCCATTTAACCCTTTATCATTCGAGGGTGTTACACTCACCCCCTATAGAGCACAACGTCCTTATTTTGGGCCCAATATCTTAACCTAGGCAGTGCACCGTAATTAAGGTTGGGTACCACATCTGATACCAAATGTGACAACCGGGTCCTGGTGATAGTAGAGACACCCCGCCTTAACATGGTCGTCGGTTCCTGGCCTACCAGGTACCAGCAGTTTTCCCGCAGACACGTGTGTCCCACCCCAAGGTCCACCCACATTCCCGAACGGGTCATCTGACTAATGAAATTCCCCATAGGCCAACACATGTCCTTTCCAGTGCGCTTTGTCCTCACGCACACACACCCTGAGATACTTCCCATAAGGTAACCCATCCTGATCATTAATCCTAGCCAAGCATGCTTAACTGTGGAGTTCTAATCAGACAGGCTCCCTAAAAGGAAGGTGCACCATGTTGACATGAGTCAGACGGGCTCTAATCAGACGAGCTCCCTAAAAATAATGTTCACCTTGTTGACATGAGTCATATAATTTAGAAATTTAACCGATTATCTTTCTGGGGTGTTACAATCACCCCCTTTAGAGGACAATGTCATCATTGTGGGCCCAAGTAGTGAACCCCACTTAAAGCTGGGTACCACATCTGATACCAAATGTGACAACTTGGTCCCGGTGACAGCAGAGACACCATAAATGAAATGTGTTGGCCTATGGGGGATTTCATTAGTCAGATGACCCGTTCGGGCTTGTGGGTGGACCCTGGGGTGGGCCCCACGTGTCTGCGGGGAAACTGGTGGTACCTGGTAGGCCCGGAATCGACGACCATGTTAAGGCGGGGTGTTTGTGTTTTCACCGGGACCCGGTTGTCACATTTTGTATCAGATGTGGTACCCAAACTTAATTGTGGTGCACATCCTGGGTTGTGATATAGGGCCCACAACGAGGGTTTTGTGCTCTAAAGGGGGGGTGATTGTAACACCCCCGAATGATAAAGGGTTAAATGGCTAAATGATATGACTCATGCCAACAAGGTGCAACTTCCTTTTTAGGATCCTGTCTGATTGGAACTCCAGAGTTAGGCATTCTAGGCTTGGAGTAGTGATCACGATGGGTGAGCTTTTGAGATGTTTCTCAGGGGGTGTGTGAGTGAGGACAAAGCACACTGGAAAGGACATGTGCTGGCCTGTAGGGACATTCATTAGTCAGATGATCCGTTAGGGCATGTGGGTGGACCCTGGGGTGGGCCCCACATGTTTGTGGGGCAACTGGTGGTACCTGTTCGGCCATGACCCGACGGCCTTGTTAAGGCGGGGTGTCTCTGCTGTCACCGGGACCTGGTTGTCACATTTGATATCAGATGTGGTACCCAGCCTTAAGTGTGGTTCACTTCTTGGGCCCACAACGAGGATGTTTTGCTCTAAAGGGGGGTGATTGTAACACCCCTGAATGATAAAGGGTTAATTGGATAAATGATAAGACTCATGTCAAAAAGGTGTTCCTTCCTTTTTGGGAGCTTGTCTAAATAGAACTCCACATTTAAGCGTTTTTTGCTTGGAGTAGTGATCATGATGGGTGACCTTATGGGAAGTTTCTCAGGGTGTGTGTGAGTGAGGAAAAAGCACACTGGAAAGGACATGTGTTGGCCTATGGGGAATTTCATTAGTCAGATGACCCGTTCTGGCACGTGGGTGGACCTTGGGGTGGGACACACGTGTCTGCGGGGAAAGTGGTGGTACCTGGTAGGCCAGGACCCAACGGCCATGTTAAGACGTGGTGTCTATGCTGTCACCAGGACTCAGTTGTCACATTTGGTATCAGATGTGGAACCTAGCCTTAATTAATGTGCTCTACCTGTGAGCTCATCTGATTAGATCCCATCTGACTCATGTCAACAAGGTTCACCATCCTTTTTAGGAGCCTGTCTGATTATAACTCCACAGTTAAGTGTGCTTGGCTTGGTGTAGTTATCAGGATGGGTGACCTTATGGAAAGTTTTTCAGGGTGTGTGTGAGTGAGGAAAAAGCACACATGAAAGGACATGTGTTGGCCTATGGGTAATTTAATTAGTCAGATGGCTCGTTCAGGCACGTGGGTGGACCTTGGGGTGGGACACACATGTTTGCGAGGAAACTATGGGTACCTGGTAGGCCAGGACCCAACGACCATGTCAAGACGGGGTGTCTGTGCTGTCACCAGGACACGGTTGTCACATTTGGTATCAGATGTGGTACCCAGCCTTAATTACTGTGCACTGCCTGGGTTGAGATATTAGGCCCACAACGAGGATGTTGTGCTCTAATGAGGGTGAGTGTAACACCCCCGAATGAAAAAGGATTAAATGGATAAATGATATGACTCATGACAACCAGGTCCCGGTGACAGCACAGACAACCCGCCTTAACATGGTCGTCGATTCCAGGCCTACCAGGTACCACCAGTTGCCCCGCAGACACGTGGGGCCCACCCCAGGGTCCACCCATGTGCCTAAACGGGTCATCTAACTCATGAAATTACCCACATTCCAACACATTTCCCTTCCAGAGTGCTTTTCCTTCACTCATGCACACCTTGAGAAAATTCCCATAAGGTCCCCCATTCTGATCACTACTCAAAGCCAAGCATGGTTAATTGTGGAGTTCTAATCAGACAGGCTCCCGAAAATAAAGGAGAACCATGTTTACATGAGTCATATCATTTAGAAATTTATCCCTTTATCATTCGGGGGTGTTACAACCCCCCCCCCCATTTAGAGCACAACATCCTCATTGTGGGCCCTATATCTCAACCCAGGCAGTGCACTGCACTTAATGCTGGGTACCACATCTGATACAAAATGTGACAACCGGGTCCTGATGAAAGCACATACACCCCGCCTTAACCTGGATATCAATTCCTGGCCTACCAGGTACCACCAGTTGCCCCACAGACACGTGGGTCCCACCCTAGGGTCCACCCACGTGCCCGAACAGATCAACTGACAAATGCAATTTCCAACAAGCCAACACATGTCCTTTCCAGTGTGTTTTTTCATCACTTGCACAGACCCTGAGAAACTTCTCAGAAGGTCACCCATCCAGATCACTACTCCAAGCCAGGAGTGCTTAACTGTGGAGTTCTAATCAAACAGACTCCTGTAAAGGAAGGTTCAACATGTTGACATGAGTCATACCATCTAGTAATTTAACCCTTTATCATTCCAGGGTGTTACAATCACCCCCCCCCCCCCACCAAGAGCACAACTTCCTCACTATGGGCCCTATATCTCAACCCTGGAAGTGCACCGCACTTGAGGATGGGTACCACCTTTGATACCAAATGTGATAACCGGGTCCCGGTGACAGCACAGACACCCTGCCTTAACATGGCAGTCGGTTCCAGGCCTACCACGTACCACCAGTTGCCCCGTAGACAGGGGGCCCACCCCAGGGTCCACTCATGTGCACCTTATTGACATGATTCATATCATTTAGACATTTAACAACATATTATTTTGGGTGTTACAATCACCCCCCCCCTTTTGAGAAAAACTTCCTCATTGTGGGCCCTATATCTCAACCTAGGCAGTGGACTACACTTAAGGCGGGGTACCACATTTGACACAAAATGTGACAACCGGGTCCCAATAACAGCACAGACACCCCGACTTATCATGGTCTCCAGGTCCTGGCCTATCAGGTACCACCAGTTTCCCCATAGACACATGGGGCCACCCTAAGGTCCACCCATGTGCACGAACGGGCCATCTGACTAATGAAATTTCCCATAGGCCAACACATGTCCTTTCTAGTGTTCATTGTACTCACTCGCATAGAACCTGAGAAACTTCTCAAAAGGTCACACATCCTGATCACTTCTCCAAGCCAGGCATGCTTAACTGTGGAGTTTTAATTAGACAGGCTCCCGAAAAAGAAAGGTTCCCCTTGTTGACATGAGTCATATCATTTTGTCATTTAACCCTTTATCATTCGGGGGTGTTGCAATCACCCCCCCCCCCCCCACCTTTAGAGCACAATGTCCTCATTATGGGACCTATATCTCAACCCTGGTAGTGCACCGCACTTTAGTCTGGGTACCAACTCTGATACCAAATGTGACAACTGGGTCCCGGTGACATCATAGACACTCCTCCTTAACATGGTAGTCAGGTCCTAGCCTACCAGGTACCACCAGTTGCCACACAGACATGTGGGGACCACCCCAGGGTCCACCCATGTGACTAATCAAAAGGTCATCCATCTTGATCACTACTCCAAGCCAAGCATGCTCAACTGTGGAGTTCTAATTCGACAGGATCCTGAAAAGGATGGTGCACCTTGTTGACAAGAGTCATAGCATTTAGTAATTTAACCATTTATCATTCAGGGGTGTTACAATAACCCCCCCCCCCCCACTCTTTAGAGCACAACGTCCTCATTGTGGCCCCTATATCTAAACCCAGGCAGTGCACTGCACTTAAGACTGGGTACCACCTCTGATACCAAATGTGACAACCAGGTCCTGGTGACAGCACATACACCCTGCCTTAACATGGCAGTCAGGTTCGGGCATACCAGTTACCACCAGTTTCCCCGCAGACATGGGGGGCCGACCCCAGGGTCCACCCATGTGCCTGAACGTGTCATCTGACTAATGAAATTCTACACAGGCCAACACATGTCCTTTCCAAGAAGGTGCACCATGTTAACATGAGTCATATCATTTAGTCATTTAACACTTTATCATTCGGGGGTGTTACAATCACCCCCCCCCCCTTAAAGCACAACATCCTCATTATGGGACCAATATCTCATCCTAGGTAGTGCACCACACTTCAGGATAGGTACCACCTCTGATACCAAATGTGACAACAGGGTCCCGGTCACATCACAGACACCCTAGCTTAACATGGCAGTCGGGTCCTGGCCTACCAAGTACCAGCAGTTTCCCCGAAGACATGTGGTTACCACCCTAGGGTCCACCCATGTGACTAATCAAAAGGTCATCCATCCTGATCACTACTTCAAGCCAAGCATGCTTAACTTTGGAGTTCTAATCAGACTGGAACCCAAAAATGAAGGTTCACCATGTTGACAAGAGTCATAACATTTAGTCATTTAACCACTTATCATTCGGGAGTATTACAATAACCCCCCCTCCCCCTCTTTATATCACAACGTCCTCATTGTGGTCCCTATATCTCAACCCAGGTAGTGCACCGCACATAAAACTGGGTACCACCTATGAAACCAAATGTGACAATCGGGTCCCGGTGACAGCACATACACCCCGCTTTAACATGGCAGTCAGGCCCTGGACTACTAGGTACCACCATTTTCCCCGTAGACATGAGGGGGCGACCCCAGGGTCCACACATGTGCCAGAACAGGTCATCTGACTAATGAAATTCAACACATGCCCACAGATGACCTATCCAGTGTGCTTTGTCCTCACTCACACAGACCTTAAGAAACTTCCCATAAGGTCACCCATCCTGATCACTAATCAAAGAAAAGAACACTTAATTATGGAGTTTTAATCAAATAAGGTGTCAAAAAGGAAGGCGCACCTTGTTAACATGAGCCATATCATTTATCCATTTAACCCTTTATCATTCGGAGGCGTTACACCCAACCACTCATGAAGCCCCACCCAAGCATTTGGAGTCACACACTCAAGGTAATGGATCCTCTCCATCCCTCTTTATTCTAACATCTTTATTATCTTAGCCTTTTATGTGCATTTAATAATATTGGAATGTTTTCTCACATATCCCCTTACATTAAGGATTATATATAAATGGTCATATATCACTTTCACTCTCTTCAATCCCTCCCTTGAACATTCATACACCCATATTATGCTGTCGAAATTCCACCATGGTTTTCCTTTCCAAACAACTGCATAGTGAATATCCATACCCATTTCCGATCAATTTTGATCATGATTATGCATCTATACTTATTTAATGGTGAGTTATAGGTATTTATTCCATAGTCCTTTATCATGGAATAAAAATATTTTTCATATGATTCAATGTTTTATGATCTATGTGGCACACTTAAGATTGGGAATGAAGTGAGTGTAATGAGTGCACTTGGAATTGTATAGTGATATAATGCATTGGGTAATGTTTTAGTTTGATGAGAAACTATAAAAGGGATTAGGATTGAATATTATCCATCAAATGACTTATTCAATCATGATGTCTTGGATACCATATGTTACCTATGTTTACAATGTCGTGTTTTAAGTTGTGGCCACATTTCCCATGTTTCCTTTATGATTTCATGATACATCATGTATTATTATTCATGTTTATGATTCTAATTACTTTTATGACCCGTTGATACACCTATTATCTTACATGTCTTACATTTTTCATGTTATTCCGTGTTTATTTCCTTAGTAGGCTTTATCGATCACAACTTTGTTACCTATGTCATCTGGTTATCCAATATAGTTTTAAGTATGACCATGTTAAGGATTTTTTCCATAAAGAGAATGAATTTACTATTTTATGTTGCCATGTATTTTACTAATTCCTAATGAAGAATTACTTCTTGAAATTAGGGTTTGTATTATATTTAATATTATGTGTTAAATTGTGAATTAACATGTAACAAAGGCATGTTTTTATATAGTTACAATCCACTTACCATAGAATGACTATTTTCCTCACGATTAAACACTCAGATATAAAAAAATGATGATAGTTATGCCTCATCATTTCCAATGGTTCCCACATAACTTCATAAAATATGTGGGTTTGGAACAAAACCTTTATCATATAATAATTATTGTTTCATAGAACATTATCTATATAACCAATAGTATCCACTAGTTGTTACTCATAAAAATGATCTTTCTCCAATTGTAAGAACTCTTAGTTCAGCTCATTTTAATTACCAGGTGTGTCCTTCCTCAATAGAGATATATGTAACATATCATGAACATTAATGATGATTGGTGGAATCTATAACTTATAAGATACTACCAAGATACAATCAATAATTTCAAACAATCTGTTATACTTAGGTCCTAATTTACCCATATATCCAATTCTCATTATATTTCTCAATGGAGAAATTAATACCAATACATTTTCACCAACATAAAATTCCAGATCACCCTGGTGATTATCATATTAATATTTATGTGAAAATTATGTCATTATTATGTGTTGTTTACTGGATATAAAATTCCCTACCATTTCTTTTTTAATATCAATTTCTAGTGGCTTTAAATATTCAACATAATTTTGGAATAATAGAGTAATATACTTATTTTTATATAGGGATTCAAAGGGAGTCATCTGAATACGGATGAGAAATATTTATATTTTTTTCCAAAAATAGACCATAGGAAGGTGTTGATCCCAACTACATTTTAAATACTTAGAACAAGATCTCAAAGTATCCTTAATGTTTTTAATTGTTCTCTCATGCTGACTATATATGTGAGAATGATTTGTAGTGATGAAAATCAACCATGTATCAAGATATTGTTGAAGACTTAACTAAAACATCTAGGTAATCCTTATATCCCAATTAGATATAATTGAATGTTTTACCTTATGATATCATTATAAATTCACTAAATTATATTATAGTAAGCTGATCTAGAGGTATATATTATCAAATAGTTATGAATTATTCAAAATTTGTAAGTAGATCGTGTACAACCCATATTGAATTATTCCAATTATACATTTTGGGGTGTCTAAAGAATAAATCCACTGTTTTGTTTTTCCATTTCCATTCAGTTATAGGTAATGGATGTAACACCCCCTTAGAATTATTTCTCCTTTCCATAACATTTAACACACTAAGAACTCAGATAAAGACATTTTAATACATCTCTTTAGGAAATCCAAATAGAAATAATTGTTCAAATATCTATATATCTTCATACTTACATGATAAATAAATAACTATGAATTATGATATTCTTATCAAAACTCATTCCTAAAATATAGAATTGATGGATAATATACACGGTTCATGAACCTCCTTATTCCATCATGATCAATGTTAACCTTTTTAGACATTCTGACATTATTTTATAGATCTACATCATCATTATATACCTCTTTAATCACTATACGGATATATTTATGAAAATTCAATTAAGGAACATATGATTTCTCCCATCACATTAGGATTTACAAATCCATAATTTTCAAATATATAAATGTTTTATTTTTTTTTCCTCACTTTGAATAAGATAACAATATCCTTTAAACTCAAGCGGTCAACTACCATTTAATTTTCCTAAGGTGGTAATATATTCTGTACTCATTTTCATTAATCATCTCTAGCCATCCTCTATGGAACATATTCAAATTCTTATATGTGAATATATAATTTAATATTTTTTGATCGGTATACATTTCATGCTTTTACTTGTAAAGATAATACCACCATTTCTTTAATGAAAAAATTACTACAACTAACTAAAAATCATGATTTAGTAAATTTTTTTCATAAAACCTCAATTATCATATGGCATAATCTATAACCATGTCATTAAATATAATATAACATGCCAATAAATTCCTATATTTATCAGTATAGATTAAAACCCCTTCTCCACTATATGTTAATGTATGCATAGGTGTACTAAGTAATATTCTATTTATTTCATTGAAATTTTCCCCAAAACCATCTTTATATAGGATTTAATCTCCCTTCAGAGTTACCATGATGATTTAATTAGATAATGGTGGGAAATTATCAAAAAAAATATAATTTGTAGATAAACCATGAAATCTATATACCATAATAATCATTGTTTGTCTGGGAGAAGACTCAATAACCTCTATCTTTAATGGATGTAACTATATAACATATCTTAAATTATATGAACCAAAAAATAAAACATTTAAAAAATGCTAGTTTGAAAACTTCTCATAGAGTTTATCCTTCCATAGGGACTTTATTATAATTCTCAAGTGATCTACATGCTATTATTAGATATATGAATAGATAATAATTTCATATATAATGAAAACCAAAAAACAATAATGGTAATATCTAACAACTTTATAGGTTATATCCATACATAATGCAAGGGAATTAATATTATTGAATAGAATCACTATATATTCATAGTGTTCATACCTTGAACATGTTGTTATGCTTTTTATATAATCCTTATTAACCCTAAATTAATGATATGTCGAATGGAGGAAAAAATTATAAAATTGTTGAGATCAATACACCTAGTCAAATAGGTCATCAATGTGGGATAAAGGATACTTGTTCTTGATCATGATCCTCTTAATCACCCAGTAATCAGTGTAGAGTATCATTGAGCCTATCTTCATTGTCATATTATTACTTTTTGAACAAATAGAGGAGTAAAACCCATGAAATAATAACCTAGATAGAGAGTATGGAGACCTAAAATAATATATCCCAAGGGCATCACCCCTTACTAGATTCACCCCCTTTGGTGGAAAAGAGTTCATTCATGTGAAGAGGTAATGTCTTCCCCTTTGATCTCTATGGAAGAAAGATGATCTGAAAACAATATAACCCTCTATCCAGGTATGTAGGACATTCATATGGTTCTTGATAGGCCCAACACACATTTTAATGATATAAGATACTAACCGAGGGGAGGTACCTGTTCCATGTAGGGAATCATATAGAATTATCGATACATTATCCAACGCTTCTAGGATAATACTCTTTTTTCTTCATAAGAGGAGACTGGTGAACATTTCCATAGCCTTATCCTAAAGGGTGTAACCATATCCAAAGTACACATTAAAAATGAATGATGATAGAACCCTCATAGTTGTGAACCAAACCACATACGTTCATGAATCCCATACTATATGATTCTTTATTGTTTAGTTTGGGACCTGAAAGGTGGGGGTATCTATGAACCCATTGGCCTTGAGTCCCACTGAAGGTGTAATGGTAAAAATAAATACCTGTGATGAGTGGTCTGATGGAGGAGAAATCCTCCCAGTTCTTAAATAACTAGATCATGTTAACCAAGAGGTTCGTAGTTTGAATTACCAGATATTTCCCAGATAAGATAACCCCTTCAAGCTGAGATGAGTTACATGCCATCCACATACACCAGAATCTTACTAAGATTGCCATAACACTAGATTTTTTCTCTAGTCTAGAAGCTCATGCACCATGGAAGTAGTTCTCGACAAGAGACATGTACAATATCACATGGGTGCAGAATCTAGTAATATATCCAAATGAGATCCAAACTATACATTCCTAATCACATTAAAATGGAAGGTGATCTATGGTATCCTCCCAAATTTTCCTCTAGTGTGAGCATCTAGATACCTGGTTTATGGACAACCTAGAGGAAAGAAGACAAAGTTTCATTTATCTCAAGAATGTTGAGATAACCACCTAAGTGGTTGTCCTAGAAGAATAAGTATATGTTTTGATTATGGTAAATAAGTAAACAAGGAATGTAATTGTAATGGAAAAAAAATGAAGTGTCTATTTGACTTAATAAATGATAATACTGGCCTCCTTGAGAAATTATAGACAATTAAATTAATTTAGTGTGGAATTAATGGTCAATATGAAGATAAATTTCCTAAGTGTAAATATCCCAAAGAGAATCAGCATGGTGGTCTAAGAAATGGTTATATTATCGATGATAATGAGACTAAATTTGAAATATGATAAAGGATTTGTTGATGATTCTAGTTGTTCTATCATGGATATAGTTTTCAATATTTTTGGATTTTAGTAATTTTTCCAGTAAGCCATGAAATAAAAAAGCATGCATGTTTTTAATAAGGAATTATGAAAACTTAGGTTATTAACATGTTCTAAGAAACTACATCATGAAAGTATTCACATGTTTTTTATGTTACAAAAACATACATTATGATATTTGAGGGGTCATTTCTAAGCTATTTTTTAGAAATTTAGTGACCTTATTTTGAATGTTTTGGACCTACATCATTTCGAAGTGTTATATGGTTAACCATTTATGGAATGGTTTATGTTAAACATCGTATTTGTTTTTAGATATTAAATTACTTTCTCATAATATATGGATTTATGTATATTTTATAACTTTTGATAACTTTTTTGTTTCAATGATGACATATATAATGGCCTGTCATTCTCATTCAAGATCTAATTATATTTTAATTCTTTAGGAATGAAACAATATATTTTATTTCTTGGAATAAGAGATAAAGTGGATACTAGTCACTAATAAATAAAGGGTATTATTATCATAAAATCTTGTAAGTATATATTTTTAGGAAAATTATTCATCTTTAGTAAAATGGGTCTCAAAATAAAATGGTCTCATGTTTTCATTATTCTTGATGATATTGAGGTCCTTTTTCAAACCTATTTGGGATATGGATTTATAATTATTAACATTCCCCTAAAAGTAGTCTCTACCACTCCCCATCATAACTTTATAGTTATATTTATCTTTCATGTCCATGTTTTCCCATTCCACCTATGTCCCCCCATGTGGAGACCAAGTTATGAGTTACATGGGTCACCATCATGTTTCGGACATTACCATTTTAAATGAATTTTTAGTATTCATTTTTACAATTAGGAAATGGCCATTCAATATTAAACCACTAATAACCCGGATAAATTTAGTGGGTGGATTTAATTTCAATGGTGGTAGAATTTAAATTCCAAAGATTTTTTGAAATAATTTTTTTTAAATAATTTAAATTTTTTGATATTTTTCATTCCACACAACTATGAATATACTTTTTTTATAATAAAAAAACAATTTTTTGTATTTCATTATATGAAACAAAAAGTTAATCATTTACTACATGAATCATGTAGATTGTCTTGTGATACACAAAACACTATGTATTAATTTTTTCTCACACAATATGGAGTCTATTTGATTGTTTGTATGCCAAGCAAGGATGAGTTTTTACTTAACTAAAATACACTATTAACATTATTATTAAAATATTTTTATATCTACCACATAGTTATTGGAATGGATTTTATAAATAAGATTAAATAAATTTTTAATATATCTTCTACACATGTATATAAATTTGATCGTGTTGTTTCTAATTAGTTAGAAATGAACATATGAACTATTTGAGAATGAAGAAATTCCATTTCATAGACAACTATAGTTCTAGGTAGAAAAACAATTTTATCTCAATAAAATGAAAAAACAGAATTTCTATGTATTTTAAATAATATTTATATCTTATGTATTCAATAAATATTTTTTTATAAAAATCCAATAGATTTTATAAGAATAAGATATGAATAAATCAAATTTTATGAATACAAAAATATATTTTCTTAAAGGTAATTTTATCACCGTCTAATAGAGAACCCAATTAAAATATTATTTTTTACACTTTAATAAATTATATTTTAAAAATTCAAATTAATTTTCTGATGAGTAATATCAAAATTTAGTTAGGGTTAATTTTGGAGGAAGGTTCATTTTTTGATGAATGGGGAAAAAACTAAATGTTTATTCAAAAAATAATTTTCTTCTAATTTATTTATATAGTTAAATTTAAATTTTATTGTTTTAAAGTTTAATTTTTTAATTAAAATATAATTTATTCCAATTTAGGTAATTTAAATCAATTTCAAATTTATATTTTATATAATAACATCTCATACTCTTGAATATTTTTACATTATAAACCCGCTTTGTCTTCCCGTTTGTGGGATTAAATTTAAATAACATTATTCCAGTTCATTGATTTGAATTTTGTAAAATGAATAACATAATTTTGATCATAATAATTTGTAATTTATAATAATATCAACTAGTTTTTTACCAAAATTATTTGTGAAAGTGATCAAAATTTGTTACAACGATTAAGAGAAAAATTAGCTCAACATAGTACTAATCCATAATCTTAACGGAAAAATGTCCTATAAACATCTACAAGAGCCATTTTATGGAAATATATCGACCATAAAATAAATTTCATTGAAGTTTCTACATTATTGTAGCCACTTTACATGGAAAAAACGTGGGTGGATTTCAATTTTCTAAATTTTAAAATAATACCACTCCTCCTCTGCTGTAAAAATGCATTCAATACTACCACATATTCACACAAATAAATCCATTTGGAACACCAAAAACTCTTCTCAAATAAGCTCTAAAAGTTCCTAACTTTATCCTATAATCCTTTATTTTGGATTAATCCAATAAAGGAAGCCCATTGGTGCAGACGAAGTGGAGTCACCGAAAGAAGAGGTAATAATTTTCCTCAAGATCCTTTATTTTATTTTCATTTTCCACCCCCAAAACATTTTTTTAAATTATTATATAGTATAACAATAATCATAAATATTATTATTTTCTTTCAATTATAATTTTTTTCCCAAAACATACACACACTTTTATAAAATGGGTAATGAACTTACTATTGTTGTGTACGAAGAACTATCGCCTCACGTAACGATGTTGTTCATTTTTCCTTCACCACCTCTCATGAAAGAAAATTATGATAATAAAAATATTTTTATATGAAATATATTATATCTACTATGTATTTATTTTTCCATAGTTTTTATATAAAACAAAAATTCATTCTTTTTATTTGATTAAATATGATAACATTATTTTTGGCTGGGTGGACTACCACCTCCACAAAGAGATATGATTCATTAACACTCTATGGGGAATGTATTAACGTTGTGTTTATTGATATTATATGATATATAAGAAATAATAATTCTACTTAAATTGGATTATATATATACATATATTTCATTTACATTATTAATTACAACATTCTAATAAAACAGAAATAATTTTCATGCATGTGTACGACCTACAATCTACATGAATGGTGTATTCCCTTTCATATTTAATTATTTTAAATATTATTATAAATTAATATATAATGGTTATATATGATATTTATATAATGATTTAAATTTTTAAAATAAATATAACATGATATATGTAATGGTATGAACAATAAAAATACTGAATTTATACAAAAACAAATCATATATTGCTTGTAACATAAC
The DNA here is from genome assembly GCA_963277665.1 of Viscum album. NCBI lineage: Eukaryota > Viridiplantae > Streptophyta > Magnoliopsida > Santalales > Viscaceae > Viscum > Viscum album. The sequence continues at coordinate 647,968,131 of OY728143.1, read as the reverse complement.
ATTAATATGGAGTTCTCAATAAATGGGTAATATAAATTTTTAACCAAATAATATATGATATTATATATAATAATAATATTATTTTGTATATTTTAAAAAAAAATTATTATACATGATTTTTGAATGTGTATGAATAAATTCAATACTTAATGTATGTGAATTTCATCTCACCTTTTAGTTCTGTGAGATACATGCCATATCCAACCCTCGATTATTTTTTATAGTTTAAATTGTTCCCTATGAAAATTTATATAATTAATTTCCTTCATTTAAGGATATTAAAAGTTTTATTTTATGTTATTAGTTCTAGGGTATCATTATTATAAATCTACTGAAGGAGTGTTGGTTTTATCATCTCACATTTTTTCCTGTGAGACTTATATATTATTCACCACTCCTATTCATTTTGAGGTGTATATAATGACCATGATAATATTATATTATTATTATAATTAAATTAATGTGTATTTACATATCCACTATATGATATTTATTTCATGGGGTTTGTGGTTCAAAAGTTACCAAATCAGTAATGCAATTTTGTCTCATTTTTCCTTCTTTGAGATACATGCCATTTTTGGACATATATTTTCATATAGGTTGTATATAATCCATGTAGATATTTTATATCTTGTATATAATTATTTTAGTGATATTTTAATCTTCATTTAATTTTATTCTTCTATGAATTTATGATTCATTATTACCAATGTGGTAATAGTTTATTTCTATAATCACATTATTGATCGCGCTTATTTGTGATTATGTTTCCATTAATGAAATCATATGAACCATATCTCAATAAAAGAGATTAACTTTATTTTTAGATTTTTTTCATGTTTTATACAAGTAATTTTAAAGTTATACCCCTCACTGTAACTTATGATAATTATGAAAATGTTTTTATTAAAATCTAATTATATTTTTCCTTTTGGTTATAAAACTGTGTTCATTCCAAATCATGTTTTCCAAAAAAGTTTTCTGAAATGTTTTACTATTACCATATAATTTTTAAAATAAATTTTTACGCATTATTTTCCTTTTTACAAAATTTTTTATAAAAATTTCTCGACATTTTTCAGTCCATTCACTTTTCTTAACATGTATATCACAAAAAGGAATGTTTGGACGGATTTATGCATCATTATGAATATAATTTTTTTGAATTTTTTTTAGAGGTTACAATATTTATTTTTATGAAATTTGATTTTATAAAAATTATCAACATTAATTTTTTTATGTTTTTTTCAATGTGAAAGGATATCAAACATGTTTTATAATTTTACAAGTATTTAAATTGATTTTCGGCGATTCTGGTAAATTTTTTCAAAGCTATTACTGAAGAAAAATGTTTTGAAAGATGATTTTAATTTAAAAGTAGTTTTAAATGTTTTCAATTTTCTTTTATAGGTTTTCATGGAATAATTGTTTGATCATGTTTTCTATATTTCTTTATCTATTTTCAAGTTTATTTTAAATGAAAGTGTTTTTAAAAAGATATTAGGTTTTTAAAATAATTTTATTAAGAAGTGATGAAACTTTACTCACAAAACATTTTAAACGAAATAGTAATGATTTATTGATTATAAATGGATTTTGAAATGTTTTTCTAAATAGTATTTTAAAAGAAAATATATTTAACTTAAGAATTTTAAAACGTGCTCCTTCAAAATAATTTTCTATATAATATAAAATAATTTATTTTTGTTTATGATTTACTGGGGATATGATCCAAGAATAAAATTACTTTTCTTTCTTTATTGGTTTATGTTTTGATGGAATGATGTTTGTGACACTGATTTCTATAACAGTTGTTATATGATTTTGAAACTGATTTCTCTTTATGGGTTATGTTGTGATTAAATGATTATAAAACCTATCTATATTCCACTAGTAATTATATGATGCAATTTTTATGATACCAATTTTATTTTATAGGGTATGATATGATATTCGTGAAACCCATATCTTTTTATGCGTATTGATATATTGAATTTTTTAGTATCTTGTGGAACATGTATGTATTGTTTCATTATTTGATAGGTGGGACTTATATATTCATCCAATGTATTGAGTAATTATTAATATCTAATGAGATAATGTTTTGAAACTTGTCAAGGGGATTGATCCTAAATGTGAAATGGATGCATCCTGATCCGAAATGGGAAACATGTGCATCCTGAACCAAAATAGGAAACATGTGTGACCTGAGCCACTATAGGGAAATGGGGAAACCTGATCCACAATAGGAGGATGGGTAAACCCATTCGATTACTGGAATATGAGTAAACCTGGTCACTTATAAGGAAATTTATATGACTAGGGATGGGGGTGTTTCCTTCCTAATAGGTGTGGTACTTGTGTGGTTGCAGGATTTGTTTTTCGAATCGATCCTTGACTTATAGGAAAATATATTACATGTTTATATGTTTTTCACAAATTCAATGTCTTATTCTTATGATATGATCACATGGTTCATGTTCATGATTATATTATGATTCATGTATCATGATCTTCCAATCTTTATTCCACGTCTCATTTTCCTATATTTATATGTATTGTACGATCTTCAATTGTTATGCTCATGTTCTCTTACCATTATATTCATGATATTCATACATATTTACTTTACTTACCATTTCCAAGAATTTGATCTTAGGCCTTTATTATTTATTCAATTTAAAATGTTTTGAAGACATTTTTTAAGTAGGATTACTAAAGGGAGTGATATTTAAGGTCGATTATAATGATATTTCAGAAAACTATAAGGATAAGTTATATATTACCAAAGACACTAAAATATTTAGGTATTCAGGAAAGTAATTTTTTTAATGTGCTTAATATTATTCTAAATTGAGGTAATTCCCAAGTATTTTAATCCATAAACACTATAATTATGTGTGTATAATATCATAAATAACAATCATGTTAAAAAGAAGATTCCATTCAAATTTTTAATAAAGAAAAAAATGGGAATTGTTTAGAAAACAATTAGATGATAAATATAAAAAAATTAAAAATTAAAAAAATAGGAACATAATCTAATAATATTTAATTTTAATAATTTTAATAAAAAAACTTTATCAAATAATATTATGGAAGAAAAAATAATTTTTCAACTGAAGAGTGAAATAAACATGATTTTTCATTAAAACAAAAAAATTTACACTCCGATAAACAATGAGAGGAATATGAATGGAAACACATATTCTCATGATATAATTAGAGTAGAATATATTTCATGAGTTTCTTGAGATATGGATCAATATATTTTAGTATCGGAGTCAATATAATTAACAATACCAATAATCGATGATATTATAACCTAAAATATTTTACACATCGGTATATTTTGAAATAAAAGTATCATTACAAATTAATACAAAAAAACATTTAATAAAATTATATCAACTATATTCATGATATAACTATTAAAAGGGGTATTATATAAACAACACAAAATATATAAGTGGTGAATTGGAATATTTATACCATAAATAAAAGAGAGACTACAAATATCATACAATATTCCTTGAAGTCCATCATAAACATTGAAAACTACTCTATATTGAATTTAATATTCTTTTAAATATATTCAATAACTAAATTTATATATATAATTCAATATATGATTTACTTATGATATTTTATTTAATGTATATTATAAATTCCATGTTAAAATCATATTTCGAGCAACAATTACTTTGTTTTTCATTTATGTTTTCATTTTTCATTTTTATCCTATAAGTTTGATCATAGTCCCATCATGTCAATAATTTTAAACTTGATATAAATATCACATATATTATGAATAATGTTTTTGGAGTAATAAATATGAGGTATATATTTATAATTAAATACACCATTCATATAAAAGATAGGTCGTGCACACCCATGAACATTGTTTCAATTTTCTCGATGTATTGGAAGAAATAATGTTTTATAATATATTTCAATTATAAAATTAATTTTATTTATAATAAATTAAATATTTTTGGTAAAAATAATTCTTATTACCTTCTATGTAATGAATGAACTAATCACATCACTTCACAACGTGGTAGTCTTCCAGACGCATAAGCGACTTTATCATATTCTCAAAGAATTGAATGTTTAAAGTTATAAGTGATATAAAAACTACCAAATTATAATAAAATCATAAATATTATATACAAAAATTTAATTAATTAATATATAAATCTATTCGATGTTGTCATGGAAAACAAATAACATCGGTTCAGGAGGTGGTGGTATGTTGTACACACAATTGATGATTTTGCATCCCATTTGGTGGAAGTGGAGTTCGTTTTCTGTCATTTACATAAAATAAATATATTTCATTATTTAGAAGGTATAATTTTTATTATATCACAATGTTTCAATAATAATTGAATGAGGTAGAGGATGATATAAAATAAAACACTTATTTAGGGGAGTTACCTTTACTTTAGAAAACATATTTTGGTTAGTTTCAAAAGGATTCTTAGATTATATATATGAAGAAACTAAGGAATATAAAATGGGATGATGGAATTAAGGAATTTATTTTGATAGATATTTTATGAGACTAAGAGTTATTTATGTTTTAAGAGGTTATAAGAGGGGTGGAATTTTATAAGTGAGGTGAGTGGCACAATTGTATTTTTTGAAAAGAAAAATGGGTACCCAAGTTTTTTTCATGGAATAAGGCTCAAAAATGGATCCTTTTTAGGAATAAAAATTATGAAGTCCAAATATTTCCATAAAATAGTAAATATATATTTTTTGGTCATTTTTTATCCCTTATATTTTAGTTTATTCACCCCCACTTAAAAATATTTTTACCTCAACCATGGTAAATATTTTTTTATTTGGTTTTACTATTAATTATGAAAAAAAATTAATTTGAACATATTAGATAACATATATTATAATTATTTAAAATATGGAACCCAATTTCCAAATTCCATTCATATAGGTGGAAATTATTAATTTAAAATCAAACCCTTAGACATGATGAGAAAGAAATTTTCCAACGAGAAAATGTACAATGGTTTAAAATGTTTCTATATAAAAATTTATATAAAAATGCATAATATGACCTATATTTTATTAATTTACTTATAAATTAATTATTTTTAATTTCAAATCAATTTTAAATAAAAAAATAACCTGATAAATTCTTTAAATGAAATATATGTTTTCACTAAGAACCATTTTCACTATTCACTAAAAATTAATCTTTCTATAAAAATTAAAAAATGTCATCCTATAATATCATTGACATGATGATTTCAATATTTTATCAAATTATTTTTATAAATATTTTAAAAAATATTTATAAAATATTGAAAAGAATATTTAATTTTTTTGGAAAATAGTATTTTCGAAACATATAATAGAATTTCAAAAAATTATGTACTTTTTTATATTAATTATTTATTTATATAAAAAACATATACATAATATTTTGAAATTATTAATTACTATTCAAATATCTATTTTTAACATCTAGGTTATAATGGTAACATTTAAATATTAATATTACTAATATTTTATTGTTTTTTAGAACTCATTATTGAGTGTAACACAACAAAAATCCTATGTTGCATGTAACAAAGTGTATAAATGAAATTTAATATATATATAAACCAATAAATCCCAATGTATTACATTATGTTTTTAATAATTATATCATTTCTCGTTATGTAGATTCATAAGATTTGAATGGTGGTTGAAAAGGAAAACATATCAATAAAAGGGTTAAATAATTTAAAATGGCAGAAGAATTGTCAACAAAACCAAAGGGGAGATTTTTATAAAAAAATTTCTTAATGATTTAATTCATATATATATATGGTTGTGGTTATTATTTATGATATTGGTTGTAAATGTTCATATTTTTCCTATAAACGATGTTAGGGAAGGTGGTGTAGTTTCACAGTGTTTCAAAAAAATTAATGCAAAATTAGGGGGAGATGTTGTCTTCAAAGTAAAAAAAATACTATATATATTATTATCTTTAATATGAGGTTTAAATTACAAAAAAAATGGATGTTGGTATATGGTTGATAGACTATTTGGTATATGTTTTTCTTCGTAAGGTGGTAATTAATTGATAAACAAATTCCTGAGGGTGATGTCATATAGTGGAGAAGTGTGTAAATCTATAAGGATTATTCTTTCCCCATGATCATGACTAAACATTATATATTGTATTGAAAAATAAAATAACATAAATGATTCATAATATAATGTTTGAAATTTAATATTTTAATTTGTGGATTTATTGGAAGGATTATCATAAAAAATGATGACAAAAAATTTCATTAAATTGATTAAAAAAAGAATGAAGAGAACATTATCACTAATGGAATGTAATTATGCTTGAATATTGTCTGAGAAGCTCAATTCAAGATGTGTAGTTTATTTTATGAAATTAATCATTGAACTATATCAATATATAAGAGTGTACAATGATAGATTTTTTATGGAATTTTGAAGTGATTATTTAATATGAAGGAGGAGTATGTGGGGAAGTGTTCAGATGGTTTAGATGGTTGTAATTTATAATGATAGTGGTCTATAAGGATGGAATTCACTGTTAATATTGTTTTATATTTCTGTGTTCATAGTGATTACTATTCTATGAATCTAAGAATTCATAATGTTGTAATACATTTTTCTAATGAAAACAATGTTTTTTTTCACACCCATGTAAGTGTGAATAAAATCAAATATTTGTAAAATCATAAGAATATTAAGGAGGAGTAGTGTATTCACATGGGTATAGAGAGATGTGAGAATCCAAATAGTTAATGGATGTAATTCATATGTAGTTAGTCCCCTATAAACCATCTAAAAATAGTGCCCATAGTATATTCATTTACATTAGTGCATCACATTTTTATTCCACTTATAATAAATAGGTTAGGGAGATTCATGCAAGGAATCTATTTCTCTTGCATGAATTTTCTTCAGAATATATATTATTATATGAATAAGAGAGAAGATAGTTATTTTTAAAATATAAAAAAGATTACAAGGGGGTATTGTTAATTCATCATATCCTAATTCGACCCTACTCATAGGGTACATAACATAGTGGGCCAAACACATCAAAACCCAAGGAATGAAAGAAATATAATGATAATCATTTTATTTCAATGGATGATATGAGTAGAAATTTCATGGATGTAATTTCCGAATGGGGGAGAACATAATGATCCATACATTTATATATGTAATTTGTATTATGAAAGTATAAGTGTGTCGTATTTTTTAATACAGTTTAAAATAAAACACTCGAATCACAAAATGAAAACTAATCATAACCTACTTCCTCCATTTAGATCATAATATTTAGGGAACAAATATTCTCTAAAAAATTAAATGTTGAACAATGATAAAATAATAATAAAATTATAAAAAAATGATAATTTGAAAATATAGATAATTGTTATCTATTGGATGTATCACCCCAATGATCAAAAAAATTTAAAGGAAATAAAAAATTAGTAACACAATTTTTATTTTGAATATGAATAATATAAAATATCATGAGGAATTGAGGTGAATTATAAAGGAATATAATATGAGTTATTTTTATAAATTATGAAATTAATATCATCATTATAGTAGTATAAAAACCATAAAGAATAGTAACATGACTATTAAAATTAAAAAATGAATAACATGTTAGTAAAATGAATTGTAAATCATATTTACTATTGAAGTTGTATGTAAATAAAAATAATATAATTTCAGTGAAATTATAAATCACAAAATTAAGTATAAGTTCATTTTTAACAAAAACTCAAAACATATCTATAATCTATACTAGACTTGTCTTCTTTCCAGCTGAAGTGTCACCTTCTCAGGGTTCCACATCATCAAAAAACCTCAAATTCTACCTCCATATCCACACAAAAAATGTATTATGCCCCCCCCCCCGATTGGGATTTTGTTCCGCTTCTGCTAGGGTTTGCGCTCCCCTATACTTCCCAACCCCCCTATCCCTCTCCCATTCTCAACCATCCTCTTCAGTCCCACCGCCACCTCTGCGTGCTCCACCTCCACATGCTCCGCCTCCGGCTCCTCCGCCCACTCTTCCACCAATATTCACTCCCTATTAGGTTCCCCGTAGTGAGCTTCTTGCTTCTCTTCCTGATACCGATTTTTCTTCGTTTATATTAGGGTTCCCGAATATCCTCTCCTTCCTCCCCGACTCTCCTCTCCAAACACGCCTCATCCTCCACCTTCAAAGATCAGAATTGGTTCGAATTGGACTTTGTTAATTTCATTCCCAAGGTTTGGATTTAGTTGAAATCTCTCCTATAACCCTATCTTCCTGATCCAAATTTTTGAACAAACAACTATGCTGAGGGTAGTATTTTTATTCTCGCTGATATCATAGGTAATTTTATGGGTTTTAGCCATTTCCTAATTTTCAATTTGATACGATAAAATAATGTAACCATTTCATTCATGATTCATAGCCACTCAAACGCAGATTGATCTTGTGTTTCTAGTTCTGAGATCCAATAAGCTATGGATGTCCTTGATGATTCTCTCTATTTCTTCAACCCAACATTATTCTTCCATCTAGGTGACTCATTCATCCATGGTAACCATTATGCAGTTTTTTTCTCTTTCATTAGGCTTCCTCTGGTTGCGGTGAACTTTTGGTAGAAAAATCGAATTTGATTTCATATTCATAAGCGATGAGTTTCTGATTGAATTTTCTATTTTCTTTTAAAGAAATTTGTCGGTGTCTATTTGTGCTGCATGAGAAAAAAACCTATCAGTGTTTCATAATTGTTTTCTTGATTCGGATTAGAGTTTATTCCATTTTTATTTCTAAAACAAAATATTCTAACTCTTATATTCCCTTGATTGAATTTTTCTATCATCGCATACTCTTGTGGAATCAATTTATAATAGTTTTATTTATGCATCTCTCCCAGTCATAGAATATCCACATAAATTCTTACCTTTTTAAACACCAGAAGTTTATTTTTTTCCATTGAACAGAAGGATGTGAAGGTTGGAAGCTTTTTTCTAGGTTCTGTTATAAGGAATAAGACATTCCCTTTTACCTTACAGTATGTATAAATTGTGATATTTTATTACCGTTAAATTTGATTACTGTTGCGCCATGCATGGTTCCTGATTACTCAGTTTAATACAGATTATTGACATATATACATCGATCATCCAAGGATGTATTTCATTCCTAGATATATTTTCAAATTAATATCATCAATTCTTTATTATTTCACAAGTTTATTAGAGTTTATTATGGAAATAAAAACTGTATGCGGCTTAAATTAAACGAGTGCAGCCATTGTAATGATGCTATAATCCAAGTCATTTTCTATTTTCCCTAGGTTATAGTTTCATGGAGAGAAAAGTGGGTGGTAATATGATGAAGATCATATAGAAGACAACCTTCATATATAATACCAGAGATGAAAAATAGAGAAGAAAAACAAGCATGGATGAGGAGAAGAGATGAAATTTGGGAAACAAACTCAAGAGTTCCCCAGGGAGATCTTACCCAAACTGAGCTGATAGCTTAAACAACTCTTGTATATTTTTTCTTTATCTTCATTCTATTTTATTTTCATTACATCATTGTAGTTGACATTGAATAAATTTTTCATTTATTTTTACCTTTCATGATTAATACTGACATCATTTTATCATATAATTTTCCATTTTATAAACATCATATTTTTTTACACTACTTATAGATCTCAGTAATTTTTTCAAATTATTGACAGAAGTCAATTTTTCATGTAAAAAATATGAAGACTGAGTTTGATGATGAAGATGTGGTCCAACAAACTATTACATCTCGTGACTCTGAGGCAATAAAAATCCATTAACTACATCCCCGTTTAAAGGAAAACATTAACAAGAAAAATAAAAAACCCGAATAAAATTTGGCAATGTAATTTCAATGTATCTTCAAAACATTACTTATTTTTTTTTATTTTCTAATTACTATTTAAATTTTTTACTTCCACTGTAAACTTCACTTTTATTAAATATACACAAAAGGTGTATGAACATGTATAAGGAAAAATTAGACCCTCTCTAATGAGTAAATCACGTACATGTTATGTATTTACCACTATTTTCTCAACTTTAGTTACCTATGTTGGTATCAGATTTCTATCATCCGGAAACTACCATTACTTTCCCACTATAGTGCCACATGAACCCACTTCTTCAAGGTTTTTACTAGCAGAATTTTCTGAATTTAGTTCGACTCCAAGGGGGACACTATATTCTATCAAAGTATCCAATTACTATAATATTTCTCACACATATTTTTTTCTAAATAAACCATCTGTCCAAAGAATTTGTTTTTATTTTCATTTGTTTAATTCAAAATCGACTTTCATACAACTTTTGTTTCAATTTGAATGTTTCACTATTTGTATTACATTTTCTTATTTGATCTGAATTATACTTCATGTATTTAATTTCTCTATGTTGACAATATATTACCATTCTGTTTCATTTATACTTTCTGCTTTTAACTAGAATATTGAATTTTTAAAAACAGTAAAAAAAAATTGTTTCATTACATTGAGTACAATGAAATTACATTTTGTTTTCAATATAGGAGGTAACCCTAAATTTTTGTTGTACTAAAATCGATGCAAACCACCAAAAGATCCTACTCCTGATTACTATTGACCCAAACTACAATAACAGTTTATTATCTGGTAGTGCCACTCCTTTTATTCTGTATAACATTTCATTCCCTCTTAAGCTACTACATCATCTAAATTGGTTGTCTATTACAGGTAAAATGTCTTACAACTTACGTACTGGAGGCTCAGTTATAGATTAGAGAAGGTCTCTTAGACCTGTGAAAGCTTCATTTTGCTTCACCCTTACATCTAACTACTCATTGAAGATAAGTGAACATGTTAATTAATATGTACCTACTCTAGCTTCCAAAGATACCTGTTCTTTATGTTTCAGGAAGTTACTAACAACTTTCAAGAAATTTACACTATATTTACCTTGTCTAGATTCAACAAAGTTACCTAGACTGATATTGTTCATTTAGACTGTATATCTACTGGCATTGAAATCTTTCTATTGCACTACATCATAAAGAAAACTATCGGTAAATTTCATATATGATTGTGATTCTACAAAGACCCTATTGATCCAGAGGTAATAAAAAGGTGTGTTCTTCTCAATTTCTGGAATTTTTTTCCCTTCTCTCAAAGATTAATTAATTTTGGTTGATTATTAATTTCGATTTAATATTACATTGTGTCCTTATTTTGGATGTGTCTCCATACCCGCTGACTTCTCTATATTTTTTTACATATCATGTCAATATATTTCTTTGAAGTAACATGTTTGTGCAATGCATAATGAACATTTTTTTCACTTGGCAGATTTAAATGATTTTATAAGTGAGATGGTATGCCCCTAATATAATGAACCTTTTTTCTAACTGAATGACGCATGTTTACGTTGAAATAATTCTAAATTAAACCCTTTCATGTAAACTATTTGAGTTTGTGGTTTCTCCATTAGAAAGAAGAAGTAGAGTGCTAATGGTTTTCTTTCATCATATACTCAGTTTTGAAATTATTCAAGGGTAATGCAGTCAATGTAAAGCAGTCAAGGTACCCTCATTCGGTAGAATTGTATGAATCACATTTTAAATTTTACCAAAATAAAATATCATTCAACGAAGTTCTTTATTACCTCTATGTGGCTACATTGACTGTAAATGTACTCTACACTACATAAGGTCCCTTATTCATATCTTCTGAATTAATTTTCCTTCTTCTCTAAAATACTTTTTATTTAACTTTTAGTATAATTTTTTTTGGTTATTAAAATACATCTAATTATGGTCTTCTTCTCTTAGTAAAAATTGATGTTCGATTATGATATTATTTTAATGTTGTTGTACTTCATCCTGACTTTATGTGTCTGTGATTTGTTACTCTTTCTAGAAATTGATTTAAATTTTAGTAAGGGTGGATCTTCTGGGAATTATTGGGATTCCAACTATAATGTATTGGGAAATATAAACCATCTCCTAGAAAATTAGTTGTCAAGTAATGTATTTTAGTGGAAACAAATGTATCTGATATATCTCTATCCCCGCTAACTTATCTATATTGTTCTACAAAGCATGTCAATGAAGTTCTTGGAAGTGACATGCTGGTGAACCTGCATTCAAATTGGACTTAAGTTAACAGAATATCTTATAGTTTGTTGGATCTTAACAAATTATGTATTAGTTCTATGTAAGTTCATCCTTATTAATTATACATAGTTATTTATGAATTTTTCTTATTGAAGTGTATTCAAATTGTGAAAAAATGGTGTTTCTACATATATCTTCTATATATTTATGGATTGATTATTTCAATTTTTCACAATTAATCATGCATATTATGTGTTACTATGAAACATTATTGTATGTACACGTTAACATATAGGATGAGGTGATCAACTCCTAGACTATTACCTATTATTCAACCACTATAAATATTTCTCACAACTAAAATATTAGGTATTAAAACAACATTGTTTTCTATAAATGTTTTCATATTTTCAATGGATAATTTAATAAGTACAAGAAATATAATAATTGATAGATGTTTTCTTATACCTTCAATGTTTACCATACAATATCCAAGGAAATGATTCCTCTCATTGCAGAACCATGATTGAAAAAAAAAATTCATTGGGTTCTCCAAATGCATGAGATAAATAGTGAACATCAGACATTAAACACAAGAATGAGATGATTTCAACCATATAGTAAGGAAATCTTTGATTTTTGAATATGGATGCACTTATTTTTCTTTTCATATTTAACATTCACTTATTATTTATACAACTTTGTAGTTGAATACAATGGTGATATTGAATCTCATGCTACACCAATATTCAATCTGTCTTCATATTTTTGTTATTTAATAACATGCAGCTAAGTCTTCTAAAGTGGTTGATAGATCTTTGTTAAAGCTGCTTAGCATGGGTGAATGCCTCTAATCAATGAAAAAAAACCTGTCAGCCCTTTCTCTTACCCATTATTTGAAAATATTTAGATGAGCTTTAAATCCAACAACACAACAATCTTGACATTGAGTTAAGAAACATCAACATTTAATATTTCATCTATTTTTTTCATGTATTCATATTTTATGGAGCTATTTAATGATCTCTTTACATGATTCTCAACAGGGGTGACTATCTCTATTTAGGGAAATGATATATGGAATCCCCTCCTCTTAACCAGGATTCGTCTCTATTCGAGAAAGCTATAAAAACAAAAACCCATGTAGAATTTTTTTTGTTATTCATTGTATTTTAATTTCATTACATCATTGGAGTGGAAAATAATGTGTTTTTTCAGTATTATTTTCATTGTATCATTAAAACACTGTGTCATATGCATTTTATTCGTAGCAATTTTGATTCCATTAAACTTTTTGTTTTCTGAATTTGCGTATTCATTTTCTAAATAATTATTACATTTTACAAATTCAGGGATCAAAATAGTTGTCTACTGGTTGGCTGCTAATATGTTGACTCCAATTCATAGTCCATGTGCAGGGAATTGACATTTAATTTTTGGTTGTTGTATAAATTTGATAGTTTCATCATCCAAGGTCTATAATGATGTCCCACCTCCACTAAATTTGTTGGCTGCTTCATCAAGTGTGGGATCTAGCTCTGAGCAGTGGTACGTGGTATGGATGAGTGCTCAATTTTGGAGTATCCCAACTAAATCTCAGTTCCTACTCACATCAACCTCTAACCACACATATGTTCTATGCCTTATTCTCAATAAACAGTAATGTTATCCATCCTTAATTATCAAATTGTGACTATAAATGTTGGTTCCTATTTCATTTATCTTGATAACTATAATTACTTTTAATCATAGAAGGGGATCATTTCAGACATTGGATTATTGCCACATCTTGACCTATAGGATATTCTATTTCTGGGTTGATTACATAATGACTACAATTTATTTATTTTTTATGTTCCTATTCATATATTAATAACCTATCAACAACTATTATATTAATAACATATCACTTTTAACACCAAACCACCAGCTTGAATGGTAGTTGTTGTTGACTATTTCATTTTCTGGTTAGAATATACACCTTTTTTCATGTAACAGAATATTAGTTTTTCATGATATATCATCAATCCTTGAAAATGAACACTATACCAAATGCTTGATTGATACTATAAACAGACAACACTATCCAAACATTCAGTCCTAAAATTATTAACATATCAATTTTTTTCCTTGATTATGTATGTCATTCTTTTCAAATATTTTCAATATTATTATGAAATTATGTTCCAAAAATGTTATTCTATTATTTATATTAACAACTTATTTATACTATTGTGCGAATGCACTGGCAGAGTACTAGTTTTAATAAAAACCTGTTTCTATATTAAAAATTAATATAAAATAATGTATAAAACATTTTAAAAAATGAAGTTCATTTTTTAAATATATTTTTTATATTATCTCTGATGAGTTTTTTGTAATTTTCTAAAAATCAAGAATTTTTTATTGAAAAAAAAACATTTATTACATAAATAATATGTTTCAGTTATATCATTCCTAATGTAATAATTATATAATCCTATATAGAATTTTTTTATTATCCCAAAACTTATTTAACATGATAATAAATCCCTTAAACATAAATAACTATAAATTCCAAATTGAAAATTTTATTTTTAACTTTAAATATATATTTTTTATCACTAAAAAATAATTTATTTTAAAACAATTAAGAAATTATATCTTAAATGGGTTATAATTTCTTATGAAAATTAATTATATTAAAATATTATTCATAATTTCAAAAACATCACTATTAATATTCTTAACTTCAAAAATGTTAATTTATTCAAATTTTTAACCAAAAATCGACCACACCTCAAGTAAAAACACCCCTTTCCCTTACCACGGAGAATAAATTTTCAATCACCTATCATGGATCATGATCTACCTAATTACAACCTCTTAGTCCTCCTAGTTTACATTGGGATTTTATGGTCTCATCAATCCCAAATCCCTCAATAGTGACTTTCAAATTTTTAGTTTGTTATCACTTGGGGGAATATTAATTTTTAGTACCCTTGAAGGGGATGTTTCTAGAAATTTTTTATTTGGATTTATATTTTTATAGTTTAATGTACTTCTAGAAATTTTTATAGATGTTTCTAGACCATGATCATTGATTTATATTCATTTGTAAGTGTTGTAGTATGTTTGGGGTTTCCTTGCGGTAAAATTTTGTAACTAGGAGCATGTAATGGCATGGATAGTGTTTGGAGGATGTTTGAGGTGGATGAGATGTGTTTTCAATGGTTTTAGATTTACTTTTGGATAATTTTAGAGAATCATATGATTTTTTACAAAAATAAGAAAATCCAAAATGTAATATTCACATTATATAGGAGTCACTCTATGTGATATAAAAAATCCAACAATTCATTTGTAAAGGAAACCATGTGAAGGGTTTGTGGAAATAGTTTTGTATTGGGAGCCCTATAATACATTAGAGTAAATATCTTATGCATAATAATATGACATATGATATGTAAGAGTACCTTTATAGTTTCTCTATATCAATAAATGTAAATATATGGACAAGTTATTGCATAAGAGTAACTTTTACTTCTATATAAGGGTCCACCACTAACATGGAAAATAAGATCATTGTCGGATGACATTATAATATATAGAGATAGAACTTTTTATATGTAATAGTAACCTCATATGTTACATTATGAGAATTTTAATTTATTAAAATTTGTTGATAATACATTAGTGTAAATATGATAATATATAAGGAGAACATAGATATGTTAGAATTAAAAATAATTATGTGTTGGGATGTCCTGTGATACATAGGATTCATTTCCTTGAAACTAAATATTCATCCTTGAAAAAATGGATGACATCTCAGTGTAATATCACTAATTTATATGGTTGTTTAACATAAAAAATGAACTATAAGAAGGGTTTCTTATTTGATAAATATGGTTACCCCATGCATAAGGGTTTGAAATATGTGTCTTCCTTATTTATAAATACCATGTTTGATGAGATTTCGCCAAATATTAAAAAAATTTACTAAAATAATGAAATTAATTTAAAGATAATCAATGAAATTGTAATCTATAATACACTTCATACAAAAAATATCTCTTAAATATAGAATCACTATCATGAATGGGAGATCTTCACTAATTTATGATTGATCAGCATATCATCAATTCCATGGAGTATGGGTACTTATGGATAGCTAACATATGGTAATTTGTAATTTTATATCACATTATTATAGATTTATATGATTGGTCCCTATAGTAGTGACTTTTATAGATTATTATATTTTATACAATTAGAGTGGGAATGTATATTGTTTAGCCACAAGTAGATTCATTTTTACTCTAATTTATGTAGGATTCCTTGAGTTTAGTGAGAATCTCATGTTTTTATGAATTACTGTTCTAGTGATTCTAGTATGAGTAATTCTACCATTCTTCCTTGTTTTGTTTCAACCCCTATATTTTTGTGAGATCTTTTTTCACTAATTGTTAACATGGAAAATATAGGTTTTAGATTTTCCATTGTTGTTTCTTTCTTCAAATAAGTATCAATGGCCATCTGATGGTTTTTTAGGTTGTGTGAGTTAGGTTTCCAAGAAAAATGATATATGGATTTTAGATATGGATTTAAAACTGAATATTGATAAAAATGGATTCGTTTTATAAATTTTTTATACTA
The DNA here is from genome assembly GCA_963277665.1 of Viscum album. Classification (NCBI taxonomy): domain Eukaryota; kingdom Viridiplantae; phylum Streptophyta; class Magnoliopsida; order Santalales; family Viscaceae; genus Viscum; species Viscum album. Next base: position 647,951,318 of record OY728143.1, on the reverse strand, counting down.
GAAGTAAAAAATTTTAAATGTTTGATTTCATGGGATTTTTTGAAAAACAATTTAAAAGCATGTTAGGGGTTTTAAAATGAATGTTCCACAATGATTATTTTTAATAAAAAATGAGAATATAAGTCATTGTATTCCATTTCTAAAAAACATTGATAACAATTTTAGCACATGATTAAATGGGTGGAACAAATGGAATACTTTTAAAATTTGTATAGTTTATTTTAAATCAAGTAGGATAAAAAACAATTTTTTATGCATTATGATTTATTATGAGCACCAAATTTGATTATCTAGTTCATTAAACTAATTTAACGTTTATAAATAATTATTTTGGAATCCATTACTATGTTATGACACTTTTTTGCTCTATTATGAATTATTTTTTATCTGGATACCTGAGTTGGCTGGGTATTGTTATTATTTTTGAATCAGTGTGTCCATGTATTGTTTAAATTGAGTCGAATGATCATATAGGGGACTGATATGGGTAAATTTTCATGCTTTTGATAGAACTGGTCCAATTTCAATGATTATATGGAGGTTTATCCTCTATGGTAGTTTTGGATTAGATGAGTTGTATAGAAATGAATTGGTATTAGATGAGATAGTGTTTTGTTATATTTCAATTGGATGTGAATAATTTTTTTTCAAGTTTAAAATAAATAATTATAAACCATTTCAGTATATATGAGTGTTTTTTAAGGTAGAATCCATTCATCTATTCATAAGTTATTATTATAATATATATTATTTTTGGATTGTATTCACTTCATAATATTTATTCTTGTTGTGGCCATAAAATGAATTTTTGATTCCACCCTATTAGAGATGATGCCGTCAAGGATAAATTTTACTATCCATGATATCCTCCAAATTATAGTGTTGTCTAACCTATAAAAGTGGACTTTACTGAAAGATAATTTCATGTTTTGAGATATCAGATGACTATTTTGATTATATTATCAGGTCATTTCGAATGATTTAATATATATTAATAGATATGAGAAACAACTGGTCAATCTATGGCTCACCATATTTAATGTAACCTTATTTAAGGTGATGTTTTATAATTTTTGGAGAAAATTCCTTTTTAGATGAAACCATAGATCACATGTTGGATTCTGACTAGCGAATATGATATGAGACCATAAACATTTCCCGATGGTACATGGCCTGGATTTAATAAGAATTTTTTATCATAAAAACATACTCGGATTAGATATTGTACATGAAGAGTTAAAATATAATATATATTTTTTTTTCAATTTCATTCCCAATATGGTAATAATGTTTTATGACTTTTAAAGGAAACTGACATGTATTAGATAAAATGGGTATGGTCAGGTGTTGTAGTGTCTTGGTTATCACGTGATAACAAGATGTGTTTAGTTTTATATAATATTTTTTGATTTTTATGTGGGTTTGGTTCATGAGGATGACTACACTACTTATATATATATATATATATATATTTCAAAAATAATCAAATGATTACATTAACTTTCAACATTATTATGGAATAGAGTAATCCTAATAGGTCTTTAGACTAACCCCATACCTAGGTACAAATAATGGATTTCTTTGTACATGGGTGCATGGACATGTGTTCTCATAGGCACATGTATTACCTAGAGAAAGATATATGAATTAGTTATAGTAGATTGTGAAGCCCTTTTTTGGAAAGAATGAGTATGTATGTTGGTCTTTAGGATTGATTAGTTTACATTTCTATTTTCATAATAAATTTATACCTTATTCTATACCATTATTTCATTATATTAAAATTAATTAAATTCATTGTATATACTAAAATACTTTTTAATGTGTTGATGCATCCTATATTTAGTTTAATATATTTCTATTTTAGAATATTGGTGGCCTTTTGAATCCTTGCATCACATCCATAAGTCTTGGGTTTTCCCAAAACATAGACGGATCAAGCTGAAATTTCAATCATTTTGGGTATTTCCCTTGGGACATATCATTGATGTAATAGTCTCCCCATTACAATTTTTAGTCATCGCTTCTAGTAATTACCGTATAGTGTATAGAGAGAAACGTTTGAGGTCTTATAGTTCTCCATGCTAGTGGTTTATTCAGCCTATCCATGCTAGGTTTTTACAATGTGGTCGTATATATTGTTTGGAATGTGTTAGTTCTAATGGTTGGTGTAGTTAGGTTTTTTGGACTCAATAGCTATAGTGGTAAAAAGATAATCTATCATTAAATTTATTAAATGTTATTCTTCTACAGGATTCCCAATATTGGGAATTGGAACTTTAGAACATGTCAGGTGTTTTATCAAAAAATCCAATGCTAGATATATTAGGTTAGGGATGTTTCATAAGGTTTAACCAATACCAATTAAAATTTTCCATAAAAATTTTTATTAGTATTTTTATGTCATTATACATGATCATTAAAGTGATGCTTTTTAACATATTTCCTCATTGAGATCAATTATTAAATAAATCGCTATTATAGATAACCAAAAATTTATCGAAAATATTTTAAATATTAATATGATTATTTAATCTGTTGGATGTCTACTTATTTTCTAATTATTGTTATTTCATCCTTTCCATAGTTAAATAAATTTCTTAAATAATTAAATTTTCAAAAGATCCCAATTTTGAAAAATATAAATACTTCAGTTAAATGAGTTCTGTATAAAATTATTTTTATGTTTATTTTACATGAAGTAATTTGGTATTTTATGGTTATGAGTTATTTGAGGTAAAATAATTCTAAAATAGTGTTTGAAATTTTCTTGTAATAATGGGGCATTCCATATTAATTGAAATGAACTATCCCAGCTAGCGATTTTTTAGATTCTGAATTTGGTGAAAATCCATTAGATTATGTGACTAATTTTAAAACTTGGGTTACCTATTATTGTTTCAAAATCATATTAATTGACATTAATAAGAAACAAGTATTCATACAAACAATGATCCATGTATTACGTGACTTGATTGGGGTGATGCTTACTCTGGACTTATTTTCTCATTGGTGTTTCATCTTTATTGTGTGAGAATATACATGGAAAATAATCTCATGTTGATTATGTGTCACTCATGGAAGCATAAGTTAGATTGTGTGACTAGGTATTAAGGGACAGTATACCCATTAAGTTCAAAGGTTATTGAGATAGTTTATTGGTATGGACATTTGAAATGGTTATTTATGGAATCACTCTAATGTAAAAGAGAGTGTGATGATCTTTATGAATTTTCACACAGATTCCTTGATGTGTGGGAAATTTTACATGGGTTATTTGAAGTAAATATATTATTGTAAATTCTTAAACATGGGATATATATGATATTGTTGATTATTTTTCGTGTTCCTGGTGGAACATGCAGGTTTCATATCTATAGGATCATAGATTGGATTTTTTCATGTATTTTAGAAGTCTATTTCTATGGAACGTGGCACTGTTACCATGAATCACCCTTTTAAGTGATGTATTATAGTGGGGATCAAAATAATCTTGACGTTAAATCTATTTTTTTATCTTTTGTATCATTGGACTAATGGGTATGTGTGATAACCATATTGACGTTTGGTGATGGTAATGAGGAATATTCTTGAAAAAATGGTTTTTAATTTTTAGATATTTTAATATCATCTTAGGGTATAATGATTCAAGGGTGATGGTGGTGATCATGGTTTGACTAGTAAGACCCTTGAAGATAACATGGATCATAATTTTCATGATTATTTAAATTATACCATCCCAATAGAATGGTAACGAAGATGTGTTAAGGTTTTAATGTATGATAAATTTTAGATTGGGATTGACATGGATATTCATCGATATGATAAATGTTTCATGGGAAGTGTGAAACATCCCTGATGATGAAACATATCATGTGTAATCCTCTAGGAGAATAATAATGTTATATATAGTTGGGTGTAAACCAATAGTTATTGGATGGTATGACCTCAATATAAGTGAATATACATGAATGATAAGTTTTTTGTTCCCAAATAACTAGGAAGGGTTAGTGATTTGTGGTCTATATTGTTGAACATGTATAAAATGAATAATCACACAAAGTGGTTATGTTCGATAATGTAACATATATGGGATGTGGAGATCCCGTTATTTAGTTCATAGGGGAAATAATTAAGATGATATTATGGTTTGATGATACAAATAAGTAATGGACAAATAAACCTCAAGTTATATAGACAACAGATTTTATAAAAATGGTTGACAGATTCTTGTGTTTACACTATGATTCCAATGAGTAGAATGATTATAATCACTATTCTTAGTAGTAAATACCAGATGATATTTTCATATATGGTGTAAAATAGAGTATATTCTTCTTTATCATGCTTCATTTTATATTTATAAAATTCAAGAGTGTGTTGTACTGAAGAAATATCAATGCCCATAGATATATTATTGTGTCTAATTTAGTTAATTAAAGATCTAAACATTGAATTAAACTGAATATTTCTCTCAAAAATGTGTGTGGTATTTTTGAATTTTTCTAATCCTTTTATAATTTAGGGATTTTTTTATGGAAATGTAAAAACAATATTGGCCGCTGTGGCTAAGTGTTTTTTGAAAACCTATCAGATAAAAATATAGTTGTGTTGTTATGGAAAATTTCATATGGTGAGGTGGAAACTAAATCACGGGTGTTGTTGAAGATGCATCTTGGGTGTTTTGAGGATCAAATGTGGGGTGTTTTTTAAGAGGAATTTATATGTGGTTTGGATTTTAGGTGATTGAGACGTGTCCATTGAGGTTTGTAATTAATAAAGTATTGATGTATTAGATTCCTATTCTATGATGGATGTTTTTGGAACACTCTAATGTGATTCGTGTAGATGTGAGGATATATTGATTTATGTTTTTTATTACCCTAAATATTGTAGGGTATTTTTTTCTAAGTAAATTATAATTTTTTATTGTTGGGATGTTAATTATTTGAAAATATTCATTTAGATCAGAATTTGGAGGGTTGAAAAATGTTTTGGTTGTGTTTTTCGATATGTTAGTGGCATGATAAGGGATGTGGGGTGTATTAGGATGTATTTTGAGTATGGTTGTGGTATGGTTTCAAACAATGTTAGCTAATGGTAGTAAGTTGAATCCTAGAAGGTGTTCATTATAAATTTACATGCATTTAGAAGCATTTTGGATTGGTTAAATTTGAATTTGAGATTGTTTTGGAGTTATACAATTTTTATTAGAATATTTAAATCTATAATAGTTAATGAAAAATGTATGTAGAAGTAACCCAATATAAATCATTAAAGTAAAATCATTATATATATTAATGATTGGGAGAAAATTATAATGGGTTGAGATCACTATAATATGTATGTTTAATATTGTAATGCGTAAGGGGAACCTAGATGATACATAGGAGAAACTATGGAGTTACCCTATATACATAAACATAAATCCATAGCAAAGGGAAGGTGTAAGGTTAATGTTTTATGAAATGTAATGGTTTAAATATTAAATAAAAAATCGGTTAAGTATTGAAAGACACAGTGATACATGATGGTATACTAGTTTTCCATGTATGAGTAACCCCGTATATAAATGCCTACCAATGGTAATGTCTTAAAACATGATTGTAATTTATATGAGTAATAGTAATGATACATAATGTTTAATTTTTTAGGTGTGAAAAAGAAAAGGGTTATGTGTCAGGATACCCTGGGATGTGTAATGGTCATTTCATTTATACAGAAGTGTAATCCCTATGATAAATAATGTTACATAATCATTATTTAACTAATAAAAAGGATCAAGTTTCATGACTAATAATATATAAATAAATTTCCATTAAGTTATTGTTATTGGGCATCCCATATATAAGTGACATAAATAAGGATCCCATTGTTTTAACAAAAATATTTTTGATATTTGGATATGTTTTTTAACATATAAATAAAATTTTTAAATGATATATTAAAGGGTAATTAGGAACCTTTTGGCAAGAATATATTTATCATTACTAGTATCTCTCTACTAATGGATCTTTTTGTCTAAATAGCGTTCTTTAAGTATTTTTGTAAGATCTTGATGTTGTCTATTGTAAGGAGCAGTTTCGGAAATGATAAATACACTATGGAATTTATTTTTTTTCTATCACTATTTATATTTTTTTCCAAAAAAACTATAAATTATATTGTTTTTATAATATTAAATTTCATTTTAATGTATCTAAATTAGCTAATTTTTCTTTCTGAAAGTTTTTTTGGTAGATCTGAATTAGGTACATTGATTTGAAATTAATTATCCATTAGTATTTTTATTGATTTTATGTTCACAAACTACTACTATGAATGTTACTATCATGATTTATTTTTTCTATTGTATTTCCACATAAATTATAATGGGTCATTTCAACCAAATCATAATCATTTAGCAAATACCATTCTATATATTTTTATTGGAACATGGTCAATTGAGTTTAAATTGAACTCTATATGGATTTCTTTGTACTGTGATTTGGTTTTTCATAGGAAATGTGAATTCCAATATAGAAGATTATTTAAAAAAAATTAGGAAAGATATTGTACTTTTGGGAATGATTTATAACACAGCATAATGATAATAAAAGGAATATTTCAGGTAATGGTAAGGGAATTGAATTTCAAAATTATTATGAGGTTTTCAAAATTATGTTACAGCATGGACAATGGCCTAAATAGAGTAATGGGGAAATATGAAATTTCAAAGTTGAATGTAATGTGGTAATAAATATTATTTATAGGTTTACAAAAAGGTCTTCGTTTTAGAATTATTTCTTTCTATTAAACCTATTGTGTTCAATGACCAATTTTATAAATCTTTCATCCATTTTTGTTAATCACGAATATAACTTTCCATTGTTTTATACTTATTTCATGTCTATTCATTATTTATTGGGAATCAAATAACATGCTACGGTACTTCTGTGTGATGTTATGAATTTTCATGAATGAATGTGAATGAAATGGACTCATAAAGGTCTATAATTTGTATGAATGTTTCATGTTATTATCAAATTTATGTAAATAATCCATTAGAATATTGAGATTAGTAAAGTGACTTGGGTCTGTTGGAATCAATCCTAATTCAATTAAGATATTAAGGGATATCATTATGTGTAAATAAGTTTTAGAGTATATTATCCTCGATCTATTGAGGATAGGATTTCTTGGTGGTTTATTATATTGGTTTTCATTTTGATATGGTACATGTGACTATACATGAGATATTTTCAAGGTATAATGAAAGGTTATATCCTTAAGGTATTAGTATATAGTTCTTTACTATTGGATGTTATTCACTACTTACTAATTTTTCTTATTGTTTACATTTAATGTATATGAGACCAAGACATGAGGGATAAGATATGTTTAGGGATGTGTTGTGATTATTTATAGGGATCCTATAGATAATGTGGTTCAGATTATGCTCTGGTCCCAATTCCATGGGTAATAGTTCATATTTTGTTAGTGGTTGGCTATTGTGATACCCTCCTCAGATTTCATCTTCTATTATGACATATGTTATTATCCATGGGACCAATATTCTGATAACATGTTTTTTCTATTCCATATGACTCACATAGAGGTTATGGTTCACTTATGTGATAGTTCAGATATAGAGATACCACCTCAAATCTCTTACTATATATTGACTAGGTGATATGATATACATGCATGTGACCATTCCCCTAGGGGATTCTATGCCATTTATGAGTCTTTTATGATCAAGAAACCCTCCTCAGATAAGTTATTTTACATGATGATCTATGATATTCTAGTAACTGGTTATATCTTGAATTTCTCATTATGATATAACTTTTTTGAGACTTTGATAGTCACGTGAATTGAATCAGATATATAATGTATGATCTGGTAAAAGGTTTCCTTGTTTATACAATAAAACCTGATGTATATCCTATCATTCACACTTCGTGTTCTACTTCTTGGTGGGTGGGTTTCTATAGCATAATACACTACTTTTCTTTATTTCATTCACACGCACTTGAGGATAAGATTATTCTATATTTTTTAGGAATTTTGGATTCATAATAGTTTATTGGACCTAACCACTAATCATGTACATGATAATGATTATCATTTAGATAGTAATATCATCATGTTTCCCATCACACAAATGTATCACATAAAAGTGGATATGTTGTTAAATTTTTAAAAGATGTGAAGTTAATAGATTCTGGAAGGAATATTATGTGAGTTGGGATATAGGAAAGTATTATTATATTTTCAATTTTTATTTTACATATATAGTGACTATCATTTATTTATTTATTTATAAAAAATTTATTGCTCTCTATTTTATCTATTAGTCTATCTATTTTTTTTGTGAATTATATAGGTTTTATCGAATTTTATATTTAGTGTCATGGGATTCACCTTGATTCCTATTATTTAACACATCAAAAATCTATTTTATGACAATAATAAACTCAATAAACTTTTAAACATGCTACACATAGGTTAAATATAACTTTGATATAACATAAAAATATTATTATTTAAATATAACCATTACAACCTAGAAATAAAATTTGAAGTTTGAATATGAATAACTATACTATTAAAAATATTTATTTTGATTTTATATAATGAAAATATATTTATTAATAAAAAAAATATGAGCTCCATTTTCTTAAAGTAATTGTATTCTTCAAAAATACATTTTATTCAAAAATGGGTTGTCATTCATATTCTGAGTGGATATTTTAATTCATATAGGAATATTTAATAAACGGTAAATGAATAGAAGTCTATTATTTTTTAATAATCATTTCATAATTTTATTATTATGATTTTTTTATATTTTTTAAAATGTTTTATTTTTGAATGAACAGTGAAACAATGCTAATTTTTTGTTAAATAATCATATTTTTACTTTAAATAAATTCATTTAATAGTTAAATTATATTTTCATTTTGATAATAATTGAAAAAAATTATCTATTATTTATAAAAAATCTAACTAATTACATTGGAATGAATATTATACATGATTTTGTTATAATTGCGTTTTTAGGATTTAAAACACATTTTTCTATAAAATGTTTTTTTTCTGGTTTTACACATTTATTATAAATTTAATTTATAAAAAATTTATAATATTATTTTTTTTAAATGGATTCACTATTTTCAATTAGGATTTTCATATTAAATTAATATATTTGTTTTGTTTTTATCATTATGATTATTAACCATGGTAAATATTTGACACCATGGAAAGGGTAAAATAAGATAATTAATATTAAAAAAATGAACCATGATGTCAAAATTATCTCAAAACATAGAATTATTAAATTTAATGATAATTATTAGAATATATACATATTCTAACCAATGATATGAAATTTTGCTTCAATTTTCTTTAGATATTGTCTATTATATTATTTTATGAAAAAGATAAATACTAAATTTCTCTCCCTAGAAATTAATTTCTCTTATATGATTTCTATTAAAAAAATATGGTTTGTGTGTTTATAAAAGATTATTTTAAAAATTTTAGAATATTTTGATGATGATAATTTATTTCTAATTTTTTTTTATTTCAAAGTAATCTTAAATGCTTCTGCAACACCAAAACAATATTTTTTCAAGAAGTTAAAAAATCATTGAAAATCATTTTAAAAAAATAAAATTAATATGTTTTACCTGAATTTGGATATTTCGAGTATTCAATAGGTAATGATAAATTATATATTATAGTAAATGTGTTTCTATTTTAATTCAAATTTTTTATTTTCTTTTAAAAAAATAAATGAATAGTCCAAAAAATGATATTAAAGACATTTGATGAAAATAAATATTTAATTTAATGAATACAAATCAATTAAATATTTAGAGAGGACATGAAAGATGTTTAATGGTATAAAATTACACTAAACACAAATGTTTTTCGACATTTAACCTTAGATGTGAATTATAAACCCATAAATGAGAAAAAAAAATGTGTTACAACAGTTAAGGCTAAAAACAGTTAATGTGTGGGTAAAAAAATGAGTAAAATTAAAGTAATATATATCTAAATTTTATTCATTTATGTTTTAAAGAACTCAAATTTTTTCTTATTGAATAAAATGATTTTTAGATATGAATCCATGTATGAGAATAGCTCAAGGACTTGAAAATACATGGGATTACATGGGGTGATTTTTTGGAAATTTTACTACAAAAATAGTGTTTCTATACTGCAACTCATTAGGACATGCTAGTAGACTAGGTAGTATATTGTAATGAAAATGGTAACCCCATGTCCTGAAATTTTAGGTATATTATGTCATGGACATTATTATGGAGCTTGGTTTGAGGTGGTTGTTCCATAGAATCACTCACAACAGTGAATGGAGCACCACATTAGTTAAAAACACCAGTTGGGCCACCGATCATCAGGTGGATAAAGGTATATTATAATTTTTTGTCAAAGGTTGTTGTTAATACATAAAAACATTTTCTTATTAGGTTTGATAAAACATCTCAATTATCCAAGAACTACCCACTAAATATGGTGTATCCCCTCCCTCTTTCAACACCATTCTAGGTCATCCTAAGGGTAGTAGAAACACTCCCCTCCATAGAATTACCCTCCTACAACGTATAACTCTATCCTTGCACCATGGTTTTCTGTTATTCACTAATGTGGTGTAAAACCTAATCCATAATCATGGATTTTTGATTTAGTGTATTTCTTTTATGCCAAAAAACCATTATCTACAATTTTGTGTCCTTAAACAAGTGTACAATTACAATATCAATCCAACATTTCCCCTTTAATCAGACTCTAACACACTCATTGCACTATATCTAGAAGTAATATGTTATATTTTGTTTTTGATCACACATTACATGATGTTACCACTATAATTGGTCCATGTTGATCCCTTTTTTATTCTCTACAACCTATCCCATATTTTGTTTTTAGCTCAATTTTATCTTGTTTCTACTTTCCTTTCTCTAGAAGAATCATCATTGTTTTGGGACCATTCTAGAAATTATTAGAAAATTTTGTTCTGTTTAGTGTGTGAACATGAACCATATATCGACAATTTTAGTGTAAATTTAATATGATGTCAAAATTTATGTTATGATATTCCCTACCTCTTAAGATATTGTTTACACATGTTTTAATGAGATTGTTTTAGAGTTTTAATATTTGAGATCATGATCGATTATGATCTCATGTCTATATCCCATGATATCTATTGAGATATATTGATTCCATGAGTTGTATTAGAGTAAATAATTTCCATTTTGTTATATCAATATGTTATGTGTGATATTAAATACTCATGACATAATATTCCTACATTTATGCACCACTATGATTATGTGTTACCATGCCTCAGTGGTTTTAGTGGTACATGAGATAGGTGGACCATCTAGACATGATTATCCATTAGTGGTGGATTATGTTAGATATTTGAAGAAGGAGAATAAGGAGATGATAATAGGGTAGACGTATGAGTGATCCATGATTATGTGTTGGGGGTGTGCTCGAGGTGCCCTTGACATTCTAAGTGCCAGTCACTACGTACTAGCTTAATCAATGGTAGTAATAAATATTCTTAATCTAGATGAAATTGGGTGACATAGTATTCTAATATATAATATATATTTGGGATTATCTCCTTGACATAGTGAGGATTCTGTACAGGGTGTGGTCTAGTTTTGTTTCTCCCAACATATTTTGTTATATTTCAACCATGGAGGTGAAAATCATATGGATGGGGGTTTGCGGTGGCATGGTCAGAGAAAAACTACTAGGTTTTGGATTTTGTGATAATTCTTGTTACCATTTATTTTTTATCATACACTTTATATACTAAGAACACCATGTAAGGAAACATTTATGGTGTTCTTTAGATTCTTGAACTCATACCATGATAATGAAAGGTGGATTATCAATATCAATTAAAAATGAAGGCCTTTGGGACATTGGAGTTGCAGAGACCCTATTAATGGAAACGTCCCTATGGTAGATTTCAGAACAATGGAGTATGGAGATGTTGGTGGACGATGATGAATTTTAGTTGACCCTTATTCTTTCGTTTATTTACCTACATTACATAATGTGGATAGGATTTCTATATTGAAGTTTTTGAATTATGTAATTTATATCATGGATTTATTTTTTTCATGAAAACTATGATTATATTTCTATTTACTTATTCTTATCTATTACATATTTTATGGGATGACACAGAGGGTATAAACTCCCCCTGATGGACCAAGACCCTTGGTGCTAGTTGGAAACCTATTACATACAGAGAGGTGTTAATTAGGTCATTTGACATATCATCTTATACCTAGTGTCATGGGTAAGGATGTTACAAAGTGGTATTATAGAATCATTATATATTAATAACATGTCATTCACTTTCTATTATTTGGAAATATAATATACTAGAGTTAGGATGGTTGAGACGCAGGTGGGGGATCTATTCTAGTGTCTGGGAAACACTGTATAATAGACATTCAAGATACCATTAAGTATGAATTTATGATTTTAGTTATTATAGTTGAATTAAATCACATTTTTATGCACAATATCTTAATATGTTTTTTCATAAGTTCCTCCATGATGTCTAAGAACATATATTCCAATTCCACACACACACACACATATTTATAAATATATATATATATATATGGGCTGCATTATAGGTCATTAATATGATTCCTTGATTTTTTTCTATATGGGATAATTTTTGTGTGATAAATTTATTTTCACATATTGTGTTATATATATATATATATAGTGTAATTTATTATTTAAAAAATGGATTCAATTTTGTAAGTTTATATATATATATATATATTATTACTTTGACAGACAAATAGGGATAGAGTCAGGGTTATTTTTTGGAGGGTTATAACTTGGAATGAGGGTAGACTCATATGAGATCCTCACGTGACCCCATAGACAACATTGGTTTTTTATGTTTATAATTTTATTTCATTTACAATATATTAAACCTTTCAGATGTTTTTAATGACCACCAATAGATTTGGTTTCTCGTGAGCATGTTTCTGCAACAACTCTAGGGGTACAAGAAATGATTCCTTACCAACTGACTCTAATATCCATGTATGTTTATTAAAAGGATTTAAAGCTCTAGAATCCCGAAACATTTCAAGGAAATGGAGTGCCACAATATCTTTTGGATTAGTTAGACACCATTAAAAGAATATTCAAAATTTTAGCATCACCAACTGGTAAGAAGGTGAAGTTGTCTATGTTCATGCCATATGGACCTTTTATGATATGGTGGTGAGATATGGTCTTGGTTAAAAATGTGTTGGACTCACCATAGTGGTATTATATAACTTTGTTTCATAGATATCTTCATGAACATTATTAATATTGACCAAGAATAAGAATTTATATTGTTTTATCAAGGCTTGATAATAGAATCTGCAAACTCCACACTATGTATTTTATTCATTCCACACATCTTTTGGACGGTAATTAGGCTTAGAGGTAAAGGAAGTTTGAAATCATACTTTGACAAGACCATAGAGACTAAGCATATATATTTGTCATCACATCAGAAGAATTGGTATTGAGGAAGGTTCTATTCATTTAGTGGATTCTCTAGGAAATATGTGGAGATGGAATTTTCCTAGAATTCACTACTTAGATTCGTAAACCCCATACCACTATTAGAATTTCCTCTACTGATGGATGAATGAAGAAATATTGGGCCATACAACAGAATTGTGGTAGTCATATTTTTCATATTTTAGTGTCTTTATCCCCATCTAGAGGAATCCAGTAGTGATTTAAATGTGTTAAGTTCATATGATATAGTCGAATATTCCTAGCACCCTAGACTATGTTCCAATAATGTGAAATAAAAAAAATCCCCAAAAAAAATTCCAGATTATTTTATTGGTGGTCATGATATCCATGACCATGGAACCCGGGCTCAGGTAGGGATTATCAATATCACTCCCAAATGGACATTTTCCTTATGTACATTGTTATAAGACTGAGGCTATCCACATTTATACTATGGATCAAAACGGACATATTTTGGAGAGGGTTCATCTATAGTTCTAGGTATGTTCCTAATTACATATTCTATATCTAAAAGTTTATACAATACCAGAGAATCCCATTATTTTATAGGTAAATATGTAGTCAGTGGAGTTAACCTATCGGTGGTGCTATCTTTTATGTTAGTATCCCTTGACACACCATTGAGAATGAAATTGTACCACCTCCATCAATGACTATATTTCCCCATAGTTTTTACGATTAAGGGAATTTATTGGGGGGTGGATTATCATACTTGAGATGAAGACCTTCAATGTGATTCATGGAATGGATGGGTTCATAATCCTTCAGGACCACATTAATTGCTACATGAGGCATGTTTCAATCAATTCTCCCAATGGAATTTTTTTTATCATGACCAAATAGTGTGAACTAGGAGCATGAAGATTTTGAATGGAGTTGAGTCAAATTAGGGAGATCATCACATAAATGGATATATTTTCTCTTTCATTTGTATAAGTGAAATCCCCCACATAATTTCCACCACTCATATATCACATTCAATATTTCTATCATGAAAATTTCTTTGGACCACCTCTTAACATTATATTTTACTTTCATTTGGTGCTCATATATGGTGTGCAACACATTGCAATACCCTAGAGTCACATGGCACCGATATAGACGATTTTACTTAATCTATAGATGGGAGATTTAGAGATTAATAACATTATCAGGGTGGGTAATTCACCATGGGTTGAACCAATGTCACCCTCCAAGAAAGAGGATGGTAGTCTTTAACTATATATAAATTACCATAAGCTAAACTATGTAACGATAATGAACCAGTATTCTTTACCCATGATCAATGTTATTTTATGTTATCTAAAGGGATCCAAAAGGTTTTAAATTATTTACCATTAATTAGGATACAACCATTTATAATTTTGAGAGGATAACTTTATAAAGGTGATGATTTAGAGTAGGCATTGGCATTATGAGTACTTGGTATTGAGGGTCAATATGATGAACATGAAAACAATATTCATGGGAATCATGAAGAAGATAATATATCAAAACATAGAATCATTCATCGTGGATTTCATTGATGAAATCCTTCTTAATTCACTGAGAGTATAGAATCATTCTTGTTACCTATAGATAGTCCGGAGTATGCATGAAGAACATTGTTTTCACACAATGTCGTTGAAGTGTAACATTTTTATTATAGAGTATATGTTTTGAGGACATGTTTATTCTAAGACTTATATATCCATGGAACCAAAGAAGGTTGAGACAGTCAAGTCCCAAACATGTCCTTATATCCTGTTTAACAAAAATGAGATTTCTGTTATTTGAAGGATATTATATTTTGTTTGACTTAGACTTATCCAAACCATTAATACAATAACCATTATTAATTAGAAAGTGTAATGTTCTGGTGGTAATATCTATGTGTTGAGTAATTCCTTGAAAAAAATTGAAGGGTGAGAATAACTCTAATGATGATACTCACAATGTCTTGTATTGGAAAAGTAGTGAATTATGATTCATCCATACTTGGTTTCGGATTGGTGTGGATGTAGATGGAACATGTAGCAACATATAGGTATCATCATCTATTTACCCATGTGTGGAAATACCCTATATATGAGTTGGTATTTATAGTCGTGGTCCTTGATATTAAGTGTTGGAGACACTATCTCTTTGGTGAGAGATGTTTTGGGTACAAAAATCACAAGATCCATCGGTAAATCTTCACAAAACGGTATATAAACCATGGACTGATTTGTTGGGTTTAATGTCTATTGAAGTTCGATTTCTAGATTTATTATACACCTCGTAATGTTAACTTTATTGAATATTATATTCACTGTAAGACATAGCCTATGCAAGAGTTTTGTTGGTGTCCTTATGAGGAGCTGTAGTGTTGGATGAACTTGTTGTCTAATTGGGGGATATATGATTCTTAAGATTGGGGATCTGTGACATTCACACCATTGGTAATCTTATCATCACTTATATATCATGTGATGAATATTCAATATACTGACAGAAAGAGCATGGTGACGAGGGAATATATTCTTGGTGGAGATATAAGGCTTAGTTGGTTGATATGTAATGATGATGTGATCATAGAACAATGGATAGTAGTAGACCGTGAATTCATCAGAGCTGTGTTGATGAGATATTACCATAACTATAGATAGTAATTATAATGTAGTTTGAAAATAATTTATAAATAATTAAGACACTTTTTTTTTGTTTGAGGACAAGGATAGTCATTGCCAGTTTTGTCTCTCAATGACATACCTGTCAGAGATTAAAGCTCAAGCCTCAATGAACTCACATTTTTCTTCAGCCCCTAATCCACATATGTGGACTTTTTAATATAGAATGCTGAACTGTGTAATGGGGTTGACTAGTTCACTAATGAAAAATGACATAGTTCATTGGATTAATTATTGGCTAAAAATACTAACCACTTCATACCAATCAAAGAGACTCGACTAGTGTAAGAGTTGGAGATGCTACACCTCCATGAAATCGAATGCTTGTATGGATATACCTTGATAATTTTATTTGATTGATATTCTCATTTTACATCATGGTTTTGTAAGGGAATTTAAACACCCATAGGGACATATCTGAGGTTGAGAAAATCATACCACCCTCAGACATACAGATTGTCTGAGTGGATAATACACATATTGGAGTATATGATTTGATCTTGAATCAAGGACTATAGTGGGTCATTGGATGACCATATTGCCTTGTTTATGTTTTCATATACTAATAATTTTTAGTAATTGATTCATATGGAACGTTATAGGGATCTTAATGGGAGGAAATTCCATTCAACTATCTATTGTAATTAGTTTTTTGAGCCAGTGGTTGTGGTCGCATGCATGGTTTATGAGACCTTTAAATGAGTGAAGATAATAAAGAATAGGTTGATAACCACTCAGATAAGATAAATATATTATTAAAACCGAAGGAGGAGGAATTTGGAGTTTCATATGGGTAATTATGTTTTATTTAGGGTGAATCATAAGTTAGGGAAAAGGCATCTAGGATGGCTGGGTAATATAGCACCACATTTTTTAGACCCTGTAAGATCATCAAGCATATAAGAGTAGTGGGTTAACTGTTAGATCTTACTTTTACCTACAGAGTAATGAATTATGTTTTCCATGTTTCTCATCATTGAATGTCCATTATAATAATATAAATGTTTTAGATAGAGATTATTTTTAGTTGGATTTAGATGCATTATATGAGGATCGTCTGGTTGTGATTATTGGCTATTATGACGGATTCATCTAATTGATAATGACACAACTCGTCTGTATTCAGTAGGAGCATGTGAAGATCTTGGAGGATACATGAGAGTTAGAGTAGGATGTTAAAACATGGCTCTTTTACTTGTTTGAGAGTGAACCATAGAAATACCTCTTGTGGATGAGATGTATTTTCAGGGGAGAATTGTAAATCCTTGAAATTTTCATATTATTAAAAAAAATTGAGTTATTTCTAATACATTTATGGGAATTAGTTAAGGGTTTTTAAAATTATAGGGATGACTTGGGTGCTTTTATAATTTTTACTACAAAAAATAGGGTTGCGTTCTACAACAAACTAGACCATGCCATAAAACATGGTTTTACACCATAATGTAAATAGATACACACTATCCAACCTTTTAATGTTGATTTTGTAGGGATATTCACGATGAACCATTGTTAAATGATGTTGTTCCATGGGAGAATGAACCATGAAACATGGTGTTCTACATGAGCCATATACTTCCAATCACATCAACGATTATCTGGTGTTTTAGGGGATCCTATGATTTTAATTCATTAGTTCCATTTCAGACCTAAATAAAATGTATTATGAGGGGATTTCATGTTGTTGGAGGATCTATGTGCTCCCCTATAAATACCATGCTCCCCATCCATCTTTGAGAAACATTATAAGATCCCATGGGGGAAATTGAAGAACCCCACACCATAGTGCTGCCATCATGCACTATTGAACCCTCTACATAAACTGTGGTGTACTATTCTCTTCCATTATTGCATGCCATATAAACCATAATCCCTTCATTTTTCCATAGTTTTTTTGGTTCTATTCCACGTCATCCTTCTCTACATCATAGTAGACCTCTTCTAACATACCCATTAACCATGGAGCTTTCTTTGAACTGTTGATATGACTCCAACACACAACATTTTACATAGATGGAAGCCATTCCCAATGTTGTTACTAAATCACACACTCCCTGTCGTAGCCTTCAGTCTTGGTCTATGGTGATCCCCTCGATCATCCTCTACCATATATATAATTTTCTGATTTTTTACCCTATTTTTCATGCTTATCGTTACTTGTCACTATATGCCTCAACATTATTTCTTAGAATGGTAATATGATTTCTCGATGAGTGTTATTCTGATTTCTATGTGAGTGTGACCTGGGTATCAACACCTTCATAAAACATTGATGTGGATTCAATGATTTCAGTAGTATGTTCCTTAACATTTGGTCTATGTTTTACATATTTTTCCATTATTATTATTTATATATGGGAATATTTTACATGGATCTTGATTGTTATCCCATGTGGGTGTGTGTGGGTATCCCGTGATATATATTTAGTTTTTTTTATTCCATGACATGTTTTAGTGTATCTTAATTACATTTTTAATTTTGACCACATGATGTTAAGTGTGATACTATGTACTCATGATATGATTTTCCATCTTTTATGCTTCACACTATTTGTTTGTTTCCTATAATTGGTTTTTATTAGTGGTACTTGAGTCTGTATGACCACTTTGAAATGATTATCTAATCACAGGGGGTTGCATTTAATAAGTGAAGATAGAGATTAGGGACCTGAGAATAGGGTGATGGTAAATGGTTTCCAAGACATTGTTTAGATTATATTCTATATTTAGCCTTGATTTAAGTTTCCACTCACTATGATGTTTTCTTATCGATGGAAATACTTGATATTATCAATCTATAGGAAACCAGATGACATGGTCCACCAGATTGAAAAATGAATCTCGGAATTGTCTCTATAACATCATGTGGACTTATTATAGTTATATTTATGGTTCTATTACAATATACATCATCTATTATCTTTAAAACATAGAGTTGAATCATGTACAACAGGGAGTTCATGGCGGTATTTTCAGTGTAAGACCTATCATTTTTAGTGTGTGTCTATTTTTTGGGCCTTTATTATTATTATTATTATTATGGAATACAATTTTTTTCCTGTGAAAATAAGGCAAGGAGTAATTTGTGGTGTATAATTGTGTCTTTTACTCACACCCTACTCAACCATTGTGATGTGTATTTAGATTTCAAGAGAGGCATCAAAAAGTGAAAGGGCCCTATGGTAGATGGTTGATTAGTGGAATATGGATATTTTGGTGGACATGACGGAGTTTTTATAGACTATTATTTTTCCATAAGTTAGTCTTATTTATATAATTTGGACATACTATTCACACAAGTAGCTAGTTATTTATTTTATGTATGTAATTGATTTAGTTTCCACATTATTGTTAAATATATATATATATATATATTCATATCTATTACCTCTTCAATTAAATTATATGGTTGTTATATTATCCCCACTAATGGACTGAGACCCCTTTCTTCTATTTAGGATCTTGTTCTATATCAGGAGGCACACATGATACCATGTGACCTATCAGCTCCGACCCGATGATTTCCATGTGTGTCCTTTCCCTAACATAAAAAAATAGAACCTCCATGTCATCTTTTTTACAAATATTTTTCAACCCACTCCATCCAAATCCTACAATAGTACATTACAAAATTACCTATCACTTTCACAATAACTTTGGTCCAAAACCTACACTGATATCCACTTTGGTAAGGTATCATAATCACTTTGGTGCTTTTGAGATTATAGATACCCACTTCAACAATCACCTTGGTGATTTTTAGGTAGGAGGCTTCACTCTTAACTCCTCTTTCTAGAATTTATTGGCTTATATTCAAATTGGTTTATTTTAATGGATTTGATTGTGAAAAGAATATAATAAATCTTCTTTAGTGATGAATTATGGTTTTGATGATATTGAAAAATCTTTTTGAATTGTGGTGAAAAGTGATTTAGCTTGATTAATTTAAAATGTTGATTTTAAATTATATATTTGCTAAAATTTTCGATGGTTTGATGAAAAATGGGTTTTCAATAAAATTGGTGTTTTGTTGAAATGGTTGGAGATTTAAATGACTTTGATGGAATTGGTTTTCGATAAAAGGGAGGTTTATTGAAATGGTTTTGAATTGAAATAGTTCAGCATTGAAATGGTTTTGATGGAAATGGTTTTCAATAAAAAGGTGTTTGCATTGAAAGGCTGTTTTGGCTTGATTAATGGGAACATGTGGTGTGTTTTCATATTGCATGTATGGGGCTTCGGTGAAATAGGACCTTGTGCTTGGTGCCAAACGTTTAATGGAACATGGTAACTATATGTACAAGGCTTGGTTGAAATATGACATTGTGCTCGGTTCCAAAGGGTTAATGGCATATGGGAAATATGGGGCTTCATTGAAATATGACCTTTTGCTCTGTGCCAAAGGAATAATGGAACATGGGTAACAATTACCTTGGGATGACTTGGTAGATCGATGAGAAACCACTCATGAATACGGAACCATCATAAAGTAGAATTCATGGTTGGTTGCATGGGTTGTTTAATGGTTGGGTATGCCAAAAAGAGATATTGTGAAATGGTTATAAAGCTTGTTTGGTTATTTTTCTGGAAAAATAACTTTTTGGGAAATTGGTTTGAATTACTCTTGGATAATTTTGGTTATGAATGGTTTTGGGAACTTGTTATACCTTGTTATAAACTGATTTGGGAAAAATTCTTTATATAAACTATTTTATATAAATTTTTCTAACTCTTCTATCCTAGTGGCGTGAGTAAGTAAGTCATTGGGAAAACCTAATGAGTTTTATACTCACCCCTGTTTTGGCACTTTGTTTCTTTTTTAGATGTCGTATTTCGAGACATAGGTAAAGGTAAGGCATCTCATTGCTAGTGATTTTTGGTGATTCTTGGAAGATGTGGTGGTACATGGAGCATGGAGCTTGGTGTAGAGTCGCGGAGTGTGTCTTGGTTTACATTGGGTCTTTTGTTTATTCTTCCACATGGCACTCTGATTTTGTGTTGTTTGTATTAGTTTATGGGTTGTACTGTGGAATATCGTGTTTCCCCTTTTGGTAATGGATGAGTTGGTTGTTTCATTGACATGAATCATGTAGTTTTTGTCAGTGGATCCTTTGGTTGGTTGGTTTTTTGGTTTAATTCATTAATGGGTAAATCTTCCCCCACTTGTAGTTGAAACCCTTCGGTATTTATTACTAGACTTTGGCTTCTTGGTGATGTATCTTAAGGCCAATTAATGACTCCGTGAGCTCTGAATCCAATTAGAATTGGCAGGTCATTACAATAATGTCCTACCAATTCTCATTGTCTTGAGAGCTTAATGAGTCATTACTATGCCTTAAGTGACATCCCCAAGACGCCAAAGTCTGGAAATAAATGCTGAAGGTTTTCAAATAAAAGTTGGGGGATGATTTTCTATTTAAGAAATAACCCATAAACCAACCAAGCATGACCAAAAATTACCTATATGATTCACAAACAAAATAATGACAACTAAACAACTTCATTTCCGTCAAACCACTTCAATTACACAATAGCGGAAGACCAAACCAAGAATCAAAGTACACAATGGATGAACAACTCAAGACTCTCAAAAGGCACCATGACTTCATTATCCACAATCTCCAAGCTCCACAACATCTACCAAGAATCACTACGAGCCACTAGAAATAAGATGCTTTACCTTTTCCTGTGTCTCAGAATACAACATCTGCAAAAGCACCAAAGTTCCAAAGTAGGGGTGAGTATAAAATTCAGTAGGTTTTCCACAATTAATTCTCTACTCACTCTACTATGATAGAAGAGTTATCCACATTTATATAAAAAAGGTTATATAGAACATTTTCTCAAAGGCAGGTTATAACTATATATAAACGAGTTTCTAAAACCATTCATAACCAAATGCATTTCAAGAGTAATTGAAACCAATTTTCCAGCAAGATAATTTTCCAGAAAAATAACCAAAAAATCTTAAGAACCATTTCACAAACATTCTTTTTCAGCATACCCAACCATTTCCACAAATCCATGCAACCAACCATGCATGATACTTTATGACAGTTCCATACTCATGAGCGGTTTCTCTTCGATCTACCACGTCTTCACAAGGTAAATTTTCTCCATGTTCCATTATCTCATAGGAAATGAGCACGATGTCATATTTCAACCAAGACCTATATTTCCCCTATGCCATTAACCATTTGGAACCGAGCACAAGGTCATATTTCAACCAAGCCTCCTACATATAGTTACCATGTGCCATTAAATGTTTGGCACTGAGAACAAGGTCCTATTTCAACCAAGCCACGTACATGCAATATGAACACACACCACATATTCCCATCAATCATGCCAAAACACCCTTTCAATAAAAAAAACCTTTTTATTGAAAACCATTTCCATCAAAACCATTTCAATGCCAAGCCTTTTAAATTCCAAACCGTTTCAGTAAAACTACCTTTTTATTGAAAACCAATTCCATCGAAGTCATTTCAACAAAACAACATTTTTATTGAAAACACATTTTTCATCAAACCATCTACATTTTTAGAAAATCCATAATTTAAAATCAACATTTTAAATTCAATAAGCCAAATCACTTTGCACAACAATACACCAAGATTTCAGAATCTCATCAAAACCATAAATCATTACTAAAGAATATTTATTATATGATTTTCACAATCAAATACATTCAAATATACCAATTTAAATCTATTTCAATCAATTCTAACAAGAGGATTTGAGAGTGAAGCCACCTACCTCAAAGGTTTTGACGAAAATCACAACTGTTGAGGAATGCTCAAGAAACCCGGGTCGATTCTCTAAGAACCCCCTTTAAATCTCTTCTCCTAACAAAACCAAGACCAAAACTCAACATATTTGGCATCCACACACTAAAATATACCCATAATGGATGTATACTTGAGAAACCAAAATAATAGGTGAAGTAGATCTAAGTAGATCTAAGAAACCAATCAAGAACGATGAAGAACGATCACATTCCTCTAGAATCCGGCTTCGATTCGCCAAAAGAAGCCTTCAGATCACCTCCGGAACGATGGGAGAACCTGAAAAATCACATGTTAGGGATGCTTATGTGAAAAAATGAGCCACTTATAATAAAAAACTTGTGATATACACCTTTATAGGATCTCTTTTAAGTGGTCTCACAGTTTGATCACATGGTTAGAAAAACAGTGTCCCAATCATGCATTAGCTACTGGCTTGAAAACCCTTCTCGCACAGTTTGGATTCGTGGTTAGACAAAACGTGTACCACCTATGTAGAAGATACTACCACTAAGGCCAAATACGCATGATTTGGCCACAAGGTTTAGACAAACCGTGCGCCACCCATGCGACTTCCCCTTTTGACTAAAAACTTCATTCCAAGATCTCTCGACTCTCCCATTTATGACCCTTAACTTCATAACCATTAAAAGCATCAAGAAAGGGTAACATACCAGAAACCAGGGGTAATAAATTCTCCCCACCATTGGTCTTTCCATCCTTAGAAATTAGAAATCCTTCAGCCAACTAAAAGAGTTACGGGCACTGCTCTTTCATTTCCTTTTCACGTTCCCAAGTGTCTTCTTGAATCTGACCATGCTGCCATAAAAACCACACTAGATGATTTTTGCATGAAACACTCTCTCTTAAATATCCATAATCTGTACCGGGATATGTATCAATGAAACATCTAGCTCTAGGTCACGTGATCCCATCTGATCACATGGTCAGGATCAGGCTGATTCTTTTTCAACTGAGATACATGGAACACATTATGAACCAAACTAAACCATGGTGGTAATGCCAACCAATATGCCACCTCTCCAAACTATTACAGTGACTCAAAAGGGCCAATATATCTAGGATATAACTTGCCCTGCTTCCCAAGACAACAATGTACAAGCCTTGGAGATATCCTCAAGAAGACATGATCAACCACAACGAACAACAACAGTCTTCGATGGTGATATACATAAGATTTATGACGACTCTAAGATGTCTCCACCCTCTTTCTAATCAACTAAATCTTCTCTGCAGTTTCATTGACAAGGCTTAGCTCAACTACTGATTTTTCACCAGTTTCCAACCAGCATAGTGGAGAACGACAAGGATGCCCATACAATGCTTCAAACGGAGCCATGTGTATCGATGATTGATAGCTATTATTGTATTAGAACTCAACTAAGGGTATATTCTCCTCCCATGAGCCACTAAAATCCATTACACAAGGCCACAACATGTCTTCCAATGTTTGTATTGTCCGCTCGGATTTCCCATTTTTCAGAGGATGATATGTCATGTTCATAGTCAACTGAGTCCCAAGGGCTTACTGTAATGATTTCCAAAAACGAGATGTGAACCTCAGATCTCTATCTGAGACTATAGAAAATTGTACACCATGCCCCATTACCACTTCTAAGATATAGATTTTTTATAGATCTTTCACCGTGTGACTTTCACAAATTGGGATGAAATGGGCCAACTTGTTTAGATGATTCATTATCACTCAAATAACATCGTGTTTCTAGACCGTTCTTGGAAGATCTGTAACAAAATCCATTGCTATTTGATCCCATTTCTACACTAGGATAGGTAAGGACAGTAACATACCAGAAGGTCTCTGATGTATTGCTTTAACCTGCTGACAAGTCAAACACAACGAGATGAACTCAGCCACCTTCCTTTTCATGCCGCTCCACCAAAACTGCGCCTTCAATTCCTTGTACATTTTCTCTGTACTCGGATGTACATCCTATTTTGAATGGTGGAATGCATGAAGGAGTTGTTCCTGACAACCACAGGTACAACCATCCGATCTCTTCAACACAAAACTAAACCCCCATCAACTTTCTAGCCATCAATGGTCTCCCCACCAATGATTTTTGAACATAAAACTAGACATTCTACATCAAATTTTTGTGCTTCTTTTATCATCATTACTAAATCAGGAAAAAGAATAGCTGAAAGGAAAACTACGACATCACCTCAGTATTCATCTCCCATATGTATATCGGCTAAGACCGACATCAACTACCATTCACTTGAAGCTTCACTGGCTAATGGAGCATATAAATTTATACTCAATGCATCTACTACTAAATTTTCTTTTCCCAGTGTGTAAATCAAGTCAAAGTCAAACATTTCGAGGTACTCCATCCACCTCCTTTGCCTTAGGTTGAAATCTCGCTGAGATAAAATGTGTTTCAAGCTTTTTTGATCCGTAAACACCGTAAATTTCTCACCAAAGAGATAATTTCTACATGTTTTCAAGGCATGGACAACTGCAGAAAACTCTAAATCATGTGTTGGGTAATTATTCTCATGAACCCTCAACTGACTTGAACCATATGAAACCACATAATCTCTTCGCATGAGAACACAACCCAACCCTGATCCCAAATAATCACAATACACCACATACCCCTGTCCTGATTTTGGTAAAATCAAGATAGGTGCTGATGTAAGCCGAAATTTCAGTTCCTAAAAGGATTTCTGAAATTCATTCGTCCATTGGAAGAGAGCATTCTTCTTAGTCCGAGCTGTCATTGGTGAAGCTATTCTTGATAAATCATGCACAAAGCATCGGTATTAACCAGCTAGACCAAGAAAACATCATATCTTGAACACATTCTTCAGTGGTTTCCATGAGATAACGACTTCTATCTTTTCAGGATCAAAAGAAAAGACTTTCTCAGAAATTACATGGCCAAGGAAATTTAATTCCTCTATCAAAAAATCACACTTTGATAATTTGGCATACAAACAATGTTCTCTCAAAATTTTTAACACTGTTTTCAGGTGCACCTCATGATCATCCCTTATCTTTGAATACACCAAGATATCATCCACAAATACCACCACAAAAGAATTCAGATATCACTGAAATATCTGATTCATTAAATCCATGAAGACTACTAGTGCATTCCTTAGACCAAAAGGCATGACTATATATTCGTAGTTTCCATATCTACTTCTGAAAGTTGTCTTTGGAATATCCTCCTTCCTAACTCGCAATTGGTGATATCTTGATCACAAGTCAATCTTGGAGAACCACGGAGCTCCCCTTAATTGATCGAACAGATCATCAATGCGTGGAAGTGGATATCTATTCTTTATCATAACTTGGTTAAGCTTACGATAATCAACATACAACCGAAGAGTTCCATATTTCTTCTTCATGAACAAAACTGGTGCTACCCATGGATAATTACTTAGTTTAATATGTATATATCCACTTCAACATATGTACACATTGATGAACCGAGTAACCCTTGATATCCACTTTGGTAAGGTATCTCAATCTCACCAAAGTGATTGTGTAACATCCCGTGTTTTGAACTAGGTTAAAATAACGTATGTTTCTGAAATTATTTTTCGGGTTTTCAACGGGTCATTATTTTTAAACCGAGATCTGGAATTTTATTTCTAGTGTTGGAACACCTAAAGATTTCATTTTTTTCAAACTTTTATAGATGTTTTTATGTAAAGGGGAAGTCACATGGGTGGCGCACGGTTTGTCTAACCGTGCGGCCAAACCCTGCATAGTTGGTCTTGGAGGCAGTAGCTTCCACACGGGCGGCGCAGAGTTTGTCTAACCGTGTGGCCAAACCGTGTGGGAAGGGTTTCTAAGGCAGTAGCTAATTCATGGTTAGCGCATGGTTTTTCATACCGTGCAAACTAACCATGCAGGCACTTAAATGATATACTTAAATTGTGGATCTCAATCGTTTTTTCCTCTAAGTGCCACAGTTTTTCTCCTAAGTGGCCATTACTAGTGATTCTGATTCTCCTTAGGTCAGAGATGGTTCTCCCATCATTCCGGAGGTTATCCAAAAGCTTCTCTTGGCAAATCGAAGCTGGATTCTTGAGGTATGGGATCATTATTCTTCGTTTTTGATCAGTCTCCTAGAACTACTTAGATCTACATCTCCTCTTCACAGGGTTTCTTATATCTATGCCCATTATAGGTAGATATAAGTGTGTGTATGCCTTTTTTGATGATTTTTGGTCTTGGTATTTCTAGGAGAAGTGTTTTAAGGTAGGTTCTTGAAGAATCAAACAGTTTCTCTTGAGGGTTCTTTGTTCATTGTGGTTTTCGTCAAAACCCTGAGGTAGGGTCCCAAATCATTAACACTTTATTTAAGAATTATAGTTTCTATAAATAAATTAGC
The DNA here is from genome assembly GCA_963277665.1 of Viscum album. Lineage (NCBI taxonomy): Eukaryota > Viridiplantae > Streptophyta > Magnoliopsida > Santalales > Viscaceae > Viscum > Viscum album. The sequence continues at coordinate 647,923,889 of OY728143.1, read as the reverse complement.
AATGTGAGTTTCCTTCATTATGATATGTAAAATAATGACACTTTTGATGTTATTAAATAATTCTGCCCACATGAGATAAGTGAGAACTTGAACTTATGTTGTGTTTAGGCATGTTTGGCTAATTTGGTTAAAGTGATATGATTAAACAGTTAAATGATTTGAATGGGAAGAATGAGTAATAGGGTAATTAATGTGAGGATCAATTATCAACTCATGAGTTTGAATAAGATTGTGGCATTTACAGATTATTGGGAATATCAAATATTTGACATGTTTGGATGATAACTAGAAACCGGTAATAATTAATGGTGGTATTAATTATTACATGTTAAATGGTAAATGTTTAACTAATTGATGATTGGTTAAAGAGATAAGGTTTGATTAATTAATTTTTGAATTAATTAATTTGTATTCATTTAATTATTATTGTTTGTTGATTGTTTGTTACGATTATTGGCCAGGAGTACCTTTTGATGTGTATTAGTTTTCCATGCCATACTTTTTCTTGGATGGAGTTTTTTAGAGGTATGATATGTTTTGTGAGATGGACACTAAATATCCTGTCTTTTCTCAACATGTTTTGAGATGATTATTTTGATCCTGTAGATTGTAAATGTCATGGACAAACCATTGTTTGAATGGACTGGTTTAGACTTGTAAAAGAATTTGGATAACTAGTTGATGGGATAATTATTCAGTAGGCTTTCTAAGAATAATTAATAGTTAATTAATTATTAATTAATGAGATGTTGAATGGTTAATTATGTTTTGACTTATCTGAAGAGTGGAATGTGTTGTTAATTAATTGTTGAATTAATTAATGGATTGTTTTTGTGGTGTTAGACATGATGTTCTACACCAATGATAAATATATATGTATGATTGATGAATGGGTTGTGAAATAGGGGATGATGCTCCAAATACTCACAAGGTGTTAGAAATGACGTTCTAAACCAAAGATAGATGTATATGTATAATTAATATATGGGGTTTGAGACATGGATTGATGCTCCAAATACTCACGGGGTGCTAGACATGGCGTTCTACATCCAGCATGCAAGCAAATATTCTTTTATGGGGTAGGGATTGATGGTCCAAATACTGTGAGACAAGTACTGATGCTCCAAATACTCATGAGGGTGATAGACTTGATGGTCTACATCTATTAATTAACATTGGACTGTGGGTCAAATTGTTTGTGCATGAAATGAGTTAATAGTTAATGAAGGTTGTTCTGACATGATGATTCGTGAGTTGATTATGAGAGAGGGTTTAGACATATTAATGAATAGGGTGAACCACTATTAGCGAATGGACCTAGGACCAAATCACTATTTTATTGTACAGGATTAGACATAATATATTGAAGATTATATTGAATAACTTATGATGCGTTATCCAAACCCAAGAACAAGCTTGGATTCGATCTTTACATTGATTATTTAGATAGTCTTTAGAGACATCTGTGGTGAGTGACTTATATGGGGAATGTCGGGTGTAGGCCGAATCTAAAGAAATTCATAATAAGATTAGAGTAATTGATAAATTAAAAAACTTTATGTAATGGTTTCTGAGTATGCATGAGAAATGAATAGTGCAGGTTCAGACACCAGCTGAGGGCTGAAGTAGGTATTTGCTTATATAATTACATTGTACCGCTTACTTTATTTTATATATGCATTCACATGTTATAAATTATTTATTAAATTTATGGATTTGGGGTAGACACCAGTGGTCCTGGACTATTGAGATTTATATGTCACAACCTACTCGGGCCCCCACTGCACTGGGTAACCGAGTAGACTCTATTTAGTTGCAGGACTATGATTTTTTCATTTATATGAAAGTTAGGAGAAGAGGATTGAGCGGAGGCTCAGTATGCTCAAGGAGATCTCCCTTGGGGCTTTGAGTCGTTATTTATTTATATCTGCATTGGAATGTAAAGCATGTGGTTTTGTTCAATATTTTCTACTTTTGTATCGTTATCATGTCATGCATGCATCTTCTATATAATTTAGCGTTGGCAATTTGTTTTGTACAAGATTTATAAAATCTGTTTTCCGTTGATTTACCATTTATTATACTATTTCCACTATTTATTGCCTTTTTCTATTTTGAGCACTAAAATGAGGGTATAGTCTCCCCACTAAATATCCTTAGACCCTCGCTGTTATTCGGTAGACTCTGGTGTAAGGGGAGACACACGTGAGGTCATGTGGCGACCAGTCTGGTCACCTGTTCAGGGGTGACCCAGGTCGGAATGTTAAAAAGTGGTATAAGATGTTTATGTTTCTTTCTTTTCATTTGTCTTACCGTTTTGGGGTTGGTAGACCGGTGACTAGGAATGTGTCGACACTTGGGTTAATAGTCATGCTTGGGACTGATCACCTCCCGTATAGGAAATGGCCAAGTGTCCAGGGATTGGAATTGATGTTTTTATTATTAGAGGTTATAGTTGATATGATTTCACCTTGAGGGAATGTTGTATTTTCAACTATTTATTGATTTTGAGAATGTTGAAAAGAATGATTTTCTTGGCCTGATATAGCAAGGAATTTCATACATGCTTCATCTTAGGCACAAAGAGATTCACATGTTATACATATAACATGCCATGTAGTTGCATTAGTAGGTTTCCTGCTAATATGTATTGTCTTCCTTGGGTGCAATTCCATTTTTGATCTGCTTTAGCATGCCTCTCCAGATATCATGTTACTGTGATATATTTAACATTCTTGAGTGATTATATTCCTTACTGCCATGGTTATTACCATGTTTGGTTGTTGTGACACGCTTCCGTGTTGTAGCATGTTGTTGTGTTACTGGTTATGCAAACATGTTAGAGATGTTTTGATATGTGAAAGGGGTGGTAATGAGATAAAGTTAAATAAATCTTGATTGTGTTAAATGGGAGCCAAAATCCAGCGATAAGGTGTATGGGCACCTTATCAATTGGTAGGTGGCCACCGATATATTTTGGACCATTAGGTTGATCATGTGAATTTATGAATTGACATTGATACCAATTAATGAGAGACAATTTTCAATACATGGAGTGTATGGGTGCTTTATGAATTTAGAAATGAAAACTCATATTAAATGTGATGACTTGATGCCTTGGGAAATGAATATAAATGTGAACGATGTTCAATTTTGATCTGAAATCAAATGGATGGATTCCAAAATGCAACTGGACCCAAGTAGGTCAGTTGGGGATTATTTTTATGAGATAAGCCGTTTGGGTGTTTAAAATTTTAATACCTGTTCATTTTCTATTGGGTAGCTTTATAGAGAACCCAGGTTGGTTAAAATGAGATCCACATAGGTCTCCTTATCTTCTTAAAAGGAATTAATTTTGATAAGTTTCTTGAAAATGATGTAATATCAACTAACTTAAATGTTTTAAAAATAGAGATTTATGAAACATGCATGTTTTTCCTTTCAGCATTTTGAAAATGGTACTTTGATGTTTTGATTAAATCATTTGAAGATTAAATATTAAAAGTGATTAAATATAAGAGGCATGGAAATGGAACCTATTGAGGTGTCCACTGTTTAAAACCCTCAAGTAAAGGGTAGTTCAGACTTCTCTTGAGTTGCCTCGGAATAGAAGCGTGGGTACATTCTATAGGCATTCGTCTCCATAGAAATGGCCGTATGTTCGTATTTTGAGCCTAGTGACTTGTTTAAAGTGACCCAATTTAGGTTTGACACTTTTTCTTCATAACTAGATAACCTGTGGTCAGTAGCGCCCTCAGAACATAAATGCCTTTCTAGCTCTATGACTTTTCTCACTCTTTTGGAGTTGTTGGGTGCCGTTGTCTGAGGTGGGACTTCCAGTTTCAAATGACACCCTTGTTCCAATGGGTGGTGATGTGTTTTTTAACCTTGGTATGATCTTGAACATTGAGTAATGCTCTTTGTCATATAGTTAGACATGCCTCGGGCATGGTCGGCTGCTTTGTTGGTCGTTTCACTGTTTATTCTTATTAATGGATGACTAGTTATAGCGTCGTCTAGTAAAATGGTTGTATGAGGAAATATGACTCTGTTATAAGTTTTCTTGTACTGTTGAGTATGGTCTCACGTCAACTCCATGTAGAGTAACTTGAGCATTAAACAACCAATTTCATTTCAATGCATGGAATAGTTTTCGAAAGACTCTGGAGTTTTGAAGCACTGATCTTGTTGTTAATCTAGCGCCCTAGTGAGTGGCTGATCTTTTCTTGAGACTTCATGGAAAATTCAATGGTTGTTATTTCCACTTTGTTCACGAGAAATGTTTTGGCAGGTGATGCTGATCTTTTAGAACAGAGTTGTTCGATAATTTTTTGACTGATCTTCCTCATGACCTCAGTTTTCTATTAGTGCACTCTACGGGACATGACGAGCATGTCCCCTATCTCGACCTCTTCATGGAGACACTATGATAGGGTCGGTCTTGTGACATGCTACAGTTTAAATGTTATTGTGTTTGAGGAGTAGTTGTTATCTGGGTAGTACACAGGATGCGTTGATTCTTTGGGCTACTTCCTTATTCATGGTTGGGCACAGTTGTTTTTAAAATAGCCTTGCGATGGATTGACTTGGAAAAAAAATTACTCGATGGTGGGTAAGGACTTCGTTATACTGGAGGATGGTTTTGGAATTGTTTTAAAGGTGCGTCGTCAAATAAAGGGAAAAAGTGGCTTTTGGGTCCATGACGTCTTTGAGGGAAGCATGAGAAACTTGTTTTATTGTTTGATTTAGGTTCAACCTTTTACGTTGACAAGGTCCTTCTAATGAACTAAGATATAAGATCTGTTTCGATGTTTGAGCTTTAGAGTAATCTTTGGATCTAGTTAAAAAGGCTTATCCATCATGTTTTAGAAGGGTTAAAGGTGTGTTTGGCATTAGAAATGCAACACATCACATCTACCAAGATTAAATGACCTTAGTAGGTTGGTTGTTTTAGTAGTGGTTCCCGATGGCTTCTTAGGGACGAGAAGTTTTTAAGGTGGTTATAATGTAAGATCTCGTGTTTTGAACCAGGTTAAAATTACGAATGTTTCTGAAATTCGTTTTTGGTTTTTCAACAAGTCGTTCTTTTTAAACGTAGCTCCGGAATTTTATTTAGAGTGTTGAAACACCTAACTATGTCATTTTTTTAAACTTTGATATATGTTTTGTGGTAAAGGGGAAGTCACACGGGCGACACATGGTTTTTTTAACTGTGTGGCCAAACCGTGCATAGTTGGTCTTGGAGGTAGTAGCTTCTGCATGAGCAGCACACGATTTGTATAACAGTACGGCCAACCCGTGCGGGAAAGGTGGCCAAGGCAGTAGCTAATGCACAGTTAGCGCACAGTTTTCCAAACCGTGCAAACTAACTGTGCAAGCATGTAAATGAGATCCTTAAATTGTGGATCTCACTCATTTTTTCCTCGAAGTTCCTTTTTTCCTTCGAAGCGACCATAACTCAAGATTTTTCTTCTTCTTAGGTCAGAGAGGGTTCTCCCATCATTCTAGAGGTGATCTGAAGGCTTATTTTGGCAATTTTAAGTCGGATTCTTGAGGTATGTAATTGTTCTTGTTCATTCTTGACCGGTTCCTTAGATCTACTTAGATCTACATCTCCTCTTATCATGGTTTCTTAGATCTATGCCTGTTATGGGTAGATCTAAGTGTGTGGATGCCATGTTTGATGAGTTTTAGACTTGGTCTTGCTAGGAGAAGTGTTCTATGGAGGGTTCTTGAAGAATCAACCCATTTCTCTTGAGGGTTCCTCGTTTTTTGTGGTATCTGTCAAAACACCGAGGTAGGGTCCAAAATCATTAAAACTTTATTTTAGAATTATAGTTTCTTTAAATAAATTAGGAATGTGTATTTCCTTTATTATAATATTTCACCGAATGAAAATTTTGATGTTATTAAATAATTCTTAACACATGAGATAAGTGAGAACTTGAAATTGTGTTGAGTTTAAGCATGTTCGGCTAATTTGGTTAAATTGATACAATTAAATAGTTAAATTATTTGAATGGGAAGATTGATTAATAGGGTAATTAATGGAAGGATCAATTATCAAGTCATGAGTTGCAATAAGATTGTGTCTTTTACAGATTATTGGGAATATCGAATATTTGACAAGTTTGGAATATAATTGGAAAATGCTAATAATTAATGGAGGTATTAATTATTACATGTTAAATATTAAATGGTTAATGAATTGATTATTGGTTAAAGATATCAGATTTAATTAATTAATTGTTGAATTAATTAATTTTCATGCATTAAATTATGATTGTGAGTTGATTTTTTTATGATTGTTGGTCAGGAGTAACTTTTGATGCATATTAGTTTTTCATGCCTTAAGTTGTCCTTGATGGAGTTTTTTAGAGATATGGTATCTTTTGAGAGATGGTCAATAAATATCTTGGATTTTCTCAGCATGTTTTGAGATGATTATGCTGTGCTTGTAGATTGTTAATGTCCTGGACGAACAATTTTTTGAATGGACGAGTTCAGACTTATTAAAGAATTTCGATAATTAAGTGCTGAGTTAATTATTTAGTAGACTTACTAAGAATAATTAATTGATAATTAATTATTAATTAATGAGATGTTTAATTGTTAATTAAGTGTTTAATTATCTAAAGAGATAATTATGTGGTTAATTAATTATTGAATTAATTAACTGATTGGTTTTGTGGTGTTATACTAGATGTTCTACACCAATGATAAATATATAGGAATGATTGATGAATGGGTTGTGAGATAGGGACGGATGCTCCAAATACTCACAAGGTGTTAGAAATGGAGTTCTACACCAATGATATATGTATATGTATGACTCATAGATAGGTTGTGAGATAGGGACTGCTACTCCAAATACTCACGGGGTGCTAGACATGGAGTTCTACATCCAACTTGCAAGAAAATATTCTTTTATGGGGTAGGGACTAATGGTCCCAATACCCATGGGTTGTGAGACAAGGACTCATGCTCCAAATATTCACGATGGTGATGGACATGATGTTTTACATCCTATAATTAACATTGTAATGTGGGTCCAATTGTTTGTGTATGAAATGAGTTAGAAGTTAATGAATGCTATTGTGACATAATGATTTGTGAGTTGATTTTGAGAAAGGTTTTAGATTTATTAATGAGTTGGGTGAACCACTGTTAGTGGACGGACACAGGATAAAATCACCATTTTAGTAGCCGGGCATAGACATAATATATGAAATATTTAATTGAATAACTTATGATGTGTTATCCAAGCCAAAGCACAAGCTTGGATTCGGTCTTTACCTTGATTATTTAGATGGTCTTTAGAGACATCTGTGGTGAGTGACTTATACAAGGAATGTCGTGTGTTGGACGAATCTAAAGACTTTCATAATAATATTTAATTAATTGATAAATGAAAAATGATTATGTAATGATTGTTGAGTATTCATGACAAATAAATTGTGCAGGTTCAGAAACCAGCTAAGGGATGAAGCAGGTACTTGATTATATAGTTACTTTGTACTATTTAAATTATTTTGTGCATGCCTTCAGGTTTTTTAAATTATTTATTAAATGTATGGTTTTGGGGTAGACACTGGTGGTCCTGGTCTTCTGAGATATTATATCTCACAACCTACTTGGGCAGCCATTGCACTGGGTACCTGAGTAGACTCAATTTGGTTGCAGGACTATGTTGTTTGCATTTACTTTGGAGTTAGAAGCAGAGGACTGAGCGGAGGCTTGGGATGCTCGAGGAGATCACCCTTGGTGATTTGAGTCATTATTTATTTATTTCTGAATTGGAATGTAAATCATGTTGTTTTGTTCACTGTTTCTACTTTTTATCTTTAGCATGACATGCATACATATGTTGTATAATTTTGCGTTGGCCATTTGTTTTGTACAAGATTTATAAAATCTTTTTTCTGCTGCTTTATCATTTATTATACATTTTCTGCTATTTATTGCCTTTTTCTATTTTGATCACTAAAATGAGGGTATATTATCCCCACTGACTATCCTTAGACCCTTGATACTCGTCGAAAGCCTCTGGCGTAAGGGGAGACACGCTTGAGGTAATGTGGTGACCAGACCGGTCATCAGTTCAGGGGTGACCCATGTCGGGTCCTTACAAATACCTTACTAAATTACTTATCAAATTCATAGTTATTTTATTATTCTCTTAAGTATATACTATTACAGATGAAGGTGTATGCCAAAGGAGGTCTCAAAAAGAAGGGGTAATCTTCTTATCAGACACATTTAATGTTTATTTATTATTCTACATACTCTAAATATATTTTATAAATCCAAAAAATGTATCCAGTATCATAAATTTATTATGATGTTAATATGATTATGAGAAAAAAATTTCAACCTCTAGTCCTCTAAATGGGAAACGAAAGTATCACCTGTGTGTACCTATGGACTACCATCTCCGTGTAGAGGTACGATTCATTTCTCATCACCGTGTTTCATGGATGGTAGTTATAATAAACATAATTATTTAATATGTTAGTAAATACATAATTATGGTTATTTAAATATAATATATTACATACCTTCTTACCATTCCACTAGTTTAAAAAATGTCAATGTCACTCATACGTATATGAATATTTCCACCACCACAAGGTGATCTGATTATTTATTCATGTATTTGTTTTAAGGAATATTAAAAATTATAATTTTAGGTAATAAAATTAAAATTCTATCAGTATTTAAATTCATGAGATGGTGGGATCATGATCCAATTGACCATAATCAATGTAAAAAAATTGTTTTGTAATTATGACTAAACTTCCTCAAAACAACAGACTTAGATGTAATTGACTTAATAAATATATTATTTTTGGTCATAATTGAATTAAAATGTATAATAATATTTTAATACAATTTATAATGGGTTTTAATAATTTATAAAATTAATATTTGTTTAGTTTTTCAATAGATAATGTAAATACATTGTGAGTCAGGCATGAAATAATCGGATTATGAAATCAATTTGTTTTAATTGGGTTATATTACATCATTGTTATCTGTGATACTCTATGATTATGTGTTTAATGACCTCATGTTATTATTTTTTTTTTCAAATAATTTATATGTATTTATATATTTTACACAGTTTCACTTCACTTATTAATACTAATATCAATGTTACGAAATTTGTAAGTGTTCTTTATTTCAATATATTTTTCATTGACACGTAGTTAATATAATTCCAATATATATTTTTATGATCTATATATACTACAACAATGACATATTATACTATGGATCCTTCTTAAATCACATTATTGAAATATTAAATTTAATTTATTTCGACCGGGGGTTTGGATTTAATTCATTCCAAAATTGAATGTTTTCATTTTAAAATATTCTTTTTATATGGGATTATTTATGTTTATGTTTACATTACGGTAATTATATGATATATCTATCACATAACACATATATTTTCATCACCTCTATTAATATCTATAAATTACAGGTTTTCCCTCCATTTTCCACACTCTGTGTACTCAAAACATTGAATGAATTGTTTGAATGAATTCCTTCTCTGTTTTTCTAATCTACCAGGATTAATTTTATTCCATGTTAATTTTTTCATTAAAATGTATTCAAAAATTATTTTACTATTCTCTAAGGATTAATTAAATTCATTTTAACCATGTTATACTATATATGAAAATATTTTATTGAAATATTCTTATTGTTTTCTTAATGAGGTGATTTTTACCAAGGTTGTGAATGGAATATTGAAATTCACCCAAACCAAATGAATTATTTTTTCAAACCGCAAAGACTGGAATATTCCATAAAGATTCATTTACATGTTTAGAAAAATATTCTAAATGAAATTGTTTCACTAATTTTCTATAAATGTTTTTGATTTTGTATAACGAGTTTCAAAATGAAATGGGTATTTTTATAAATAATTTTTTTGGTAATTTTTTATTGGTATTTTCATCAATTAAAACATATTTTAATAAATATCATGAATTACTAGTGATATACTCTAATGATACTACCCACCACATTTCTATGGATCGCTTGTTATCATTTTAACTCAGAGAGATTTCTGAAAATTTTTGTTCTATTTATTCTAATATAGATTATGATTCATCATTATGGAATGTTTATTATGTCGTAATGTTTACTAATATGATGTATGAAATGAAATTTTTGTATTGTCTATGGGGCTCGATTATAGATATCCATTTTATGAAATGGTAGGTTCTATGAGACAAAATATGCTGGGAGTTTAGTTTAACCATTACCAATTTATGAATGGTGTTTTCAAATGAGGAATCGATACTATGTTATAGATGTATGACATTATGCATTCATCAATATTAAATAAGTTAATGATTTAATTTTTATTATTCTAATAGTTATTATATCCATGTATATGTTTAGAGTTTATGAAAATATTTATATGATGTTATTTTATCATCATTAATCATTTCATATTAGTAATTTATTTCTAATTATTTGATATGTTCAACTGAATTCATTCCCTTATTATACATGTAATCTCACACTTTTATTTTTGATACATTCCTTATAATTCTACTAAGTTTACTATGATTGATAGGAAATGATATTCTAGAATGGAAAAATATAATAGTGATTTGAAATAGAGTATTGTATTTTATTCATTAAAATATAATCTGAGATTAATGTTTGTATTTTGTATTGCAACACTAATAAACAATTTTATTATTATCTAGGTGATCTATAACACCATGAATTTTTTGTTTTTTCATATAAATTTAATCACATTGATATCTTACGTTACACATAACACTAATTTTTCATAATGAACAATATACAGTTAATATTACTATTTAATCAAGAATTTTATAAGCTAGTTATTAAGATTAATGTATGAATATAAATAAAAATAATTTAAAAACATTTTATAATGGTTTTGAATAAATAAAATATATTTTATTGAAAATTCTTTATATATTTCAAAAATATATTTTTTCCGAAAAATTTAATTTAACTTTCTTTGAGAGAAAATAATATAATTAATATCTTAAATGATTATAAAAATGTAATTAAAAAAATTTATCATAAATTTTTAAATGAATATTTTAAAATTATTATATAGTGAATTTTGGGTAATTTTTTAAAAAGATTAAATTTTCGAATAATAGTGAAAAATAATGGTTTTTATAAGAAACTATGTTTTCATTTTAATTTTTTACAATGTAATGTTACATTTTCAATTTCATTCAGAAGTATCATTAGTTCACTATATTATAATTAATTCAATTATTTCACCATAATAAATTTATTATTAAATTTATATATTAAAACTTTCTATAATGATGTAAAAAATTCCCTTAGAAAACCACATTTCATCATGTCTGCATGTTAAAAATTAAATTAAAACCGAACACTTTGGTGAATTGAGTTTTTAAATATATATTTCATATTTTTATTTAGAACAAATTTTACTATATTATAAAATCAATTTAAATTTTTTCATCATTATTTGTAAGAAAATAAAAAATCAATTGTTGTTGCTATGGTTAAAACAGGTTTACCAGCAGTCATACTAAGAAGATAAGGGTTAAAATGACAAATAAACATTCCAAATTTCTATTATATAGACATATTAGGTCTTCATATCATATATTTTTCATTAACGGGTAATTTTTTATCCTTTATTCATGTGTCAAATGTGGATATACAATTTTATTATCAAAATATCAAATGTGACATCCCCTATTTACAAAATCACACCCCACTCATATCTTATTCACATATCCAAATACATTTCGATCGCGAATAAAATATAGAAATATTATTCTTAATTTAGTCATTATTTACTAGATGAATTACTTTATATATGAAAAAAATTAATAAGGTTTTTGGTGTTAACATAAAGATGTTTTCCGAAGAAGATGTATTATTCATAACTGAGATTTTTTATTTTATTCATTATTCCACCCCCATAAATTATTCAAACTCTACAATAATGTAGTTAAATCAGTATCTAAAATATAATAAGGTTTTGGTGTTAGTTTCATATATTGCATTTATCTACTCTCCCATTAAATGGGAAATGAAACCGTTGATCATGTATATAAAGGACTACCACTTCATGAAGTTATGTAATTCATTTCAATCACAACCTCTCACAGTTGGATATAATTTCATATTTCAGATATTTATATGATATTTATGAAATTATTATAAATCTAGAATTATAATTTTAAATATATAATTTTACTTCCAATCATTGTAAAATTATAGTGGTTAACATTCGTATGTCTTGATTGCCTCCTCCAAAATGTGATGTGATACCTTTTTTATTTTATTGTGAAATGGTTATAAATAATGATATATTAAATTAAAATATATGATATATATGTGATATAAATTATTATTTAAAGTTGAATTAATATTTTCATTTATTTATTTCCATCCATAAGTAAATGGAAACAACATTCTTGTGTATGTACAGACGACCATCTTAATAAATATTGTAACCCATTTTCTACCTCTAAAGTTTATAGATTTATATTAATTAATTTAAAATAAATATATATAACATTTATAAAAATAATAAATTTAATTATATTATGGAACCATGATCAATTTATGAGGACTGAAAATAAAAAATCAAAACATACATGAAAAGTGAAGCAGTTATTACCTAAAATATAGAGTTTAACAAAGAATTATGAAAAAGAGGTGATAAATGGTATTGATTAAATAATATATTGAATTATATTTTTGATAATTGTTCAATAATATATTTATAATAGAATTATATTTATTATATATATGGTTCAAATGTGTATAATTAAATTCTAGACTTATCGTAAAAGATTTCGGTCTCACATTTATTTTTGTGGTACACATTCCATAATCACCACTTGATTATTTTTTACATTTAATATACTCTACATGAACATATTTTATTAATACTAATATTTAAATGATAATATATTCATATCCATTCATTTTTCTTCCATTCATGGGGCTCATGGTAAAAAATTTACCAAAATTGTAATATTTTTATATTATAATCCCATTATTTATCAAGATTATTTATGAATAAATCTCTAATGTTGAAATGTTATGATATAACTATCATGAAATTCATTAATTTTATACAAATATGGTAAAATATATACAATTAAGGTTTCACATATATTAACTAAACATACCAAAAGAATGTTATTAAGGAAAACTGACTTTATTTCTCTATATAGTTAAGAATCCATTTTCTATGATGTCCATATTTTATAAAAATATTTTCAAGAATTTTTTTAATTATTATAAAATTATTATTTATTGAAAAATTTACCCTTTTTATTATAAAAAATTTATTAGTGGGAATATTCACTTCATTGTCTAAATAATTCCATTTTACATTTACCGAAAATATGAAAATAATATTCATTTTAAAGTGTAATGAATGAAAAATATTTCTCACTATCATAAACACTAAATTATTTAAAGATTACATTAAATGTTATAATGTTAATTTTAAATTAAAATTAGTTATTTAATGTGTGGGATGTCTTTATATTTTATTTAAATAATTTCAAAGTGGAAATGAAATGTTTCTCATATAATTATGCAAGTGATCTGACAAAATAATTTTCTAAATAATTTGAAATAATTTTATGTAAATTATATTTAATGGGGATATTGTCTAATGAAACCATAATTATTATTTACCTATATAGTTTATGATCGTTATTATAAGATATTTATGAAATCCACTTTTTCCCACATGATATAATATTATGTAATGTATATGAAACACATTTCCTTTTCATGGATTTTGATTTGATGAATGATTAAGGATATTGATTCATAAAAATGTATATATTATATAAAAAATGGGAACTATATCTTAATCTAACGAATTCTGTATTGATTAATGTTCGATGATCCCAAAGGGTATATGGGGGTTATCTATATCTAAAAAATATGGTAAATGGAAGGTTATCCCATGCCTCAAAGACATTACACGAGCAATTATCTTAAGCAAGAACGATAATATATGGGAGTTTATCCCATTCACAAAATAGGTTCCTTGGTGGTTATCCCAATCCAAATATGTTTTTATTGTCTTTGTGGTCATCATTGACATGATATTTTCTATGCTCGTATGTATGGAAGAATCTATATCTTATGACAACATTATGATATCATAGATTTAATACCCTGATTCCATTATGATTTATGTCTTATAAACTACCATGAATTTGGAAATGAATCATGTTTATGATCAATATAATTCAAGGTATAGATTTAAATTTAATTATGATGTGTAAAGACCCATATGCCCATGTTATATTGTTATCTCCCCTGTTTACACATCTTGATTATCTATACACTCCCTTTATTATTATTTCTTTCCCCGTGATATGAAGAAATTTTCTACGTATGATTTTTCTAAGAAGTGCTCAAATTTTTTAAAAAAAGTATATGCATATGATGTAGAACGTTTCAGAACATGTTTTTTGTGTGTCCAATTTTTCAATGATAATAAGCCTATACTATTTTTACTTGGATATTTATGTTATGTAATGATTATTCTACTAAAAATATGTATTATCTATATATGAAAAGTGTGGGTCAGTATTGTCGATACCAAATAAATAGTTAGTTAACAATTGGAAACAAAGATGAGAAATAGTACTGAGAGCCCTTTGGATGATCCTACGTAATAGAGAATTTCTTATAATATGTTAAATAAGAGAGTGTGGTTTTCCAAGAAAAATATCCATCAATTGATTCTATAAGTGGATGTACCTCTAGAATAGTTATTCCTCGGGGTAATAACCCCAAAACCAGTTTATTTATCTGGACTCAATTATCACATGGTACACAAAAATAGGCTTTGTTTCAAAACTAGTTGGACACTCTCGTGGGATATGATTTGGTTAATTGATGTTTCCATTATGAATGATTTTTAATAGATGATAACCATGAATGTCATTGGTTAAACCTATGGTGTAAAATATGGAAGATAAATTTTCATGTTTTATATAAAGTATAAATCATTTTTTTATGATCATGTGGTTTTACCACTATGATTATTTGTTCACACACTATGAATTTGTTTTCAAATGATAGGAATCAAAATGTATTTTTTAATGCTGAATAAAATTGAACATGCAATTTTTTCCTCATAAGAATCCAAATGATATGGGTGTTGGAAGGAATATTTTTTTTGTATTTTCACACAATATTCAGAATATATAAATCATAATAAACATAGAAACTAGTAAATCATGGACCAATTTTTTGTTCACTCCATTATATGGCATCATCAACCTTATTGTAGTGGTTCTACTAATCTTCTAGTTATTGATAAATTGATTATTACTAATAAAATTTTATTTTCCATTATCCATTATTTATAACATGTAAAACTCATTTTTGTTGTCTATCAATTTAATATATTATAAGATTAATGGGGAAATCAAATCATGAATATGAGGCAACAATCAGAAATTGACCCCATGAAGTGGAATAGATTTTATAGTTTATTTCTAAATATACACATTCCTCATATTCTTCATTTGAAAATGGTGATGTAATTGAATTTGATAAATCATAATGATGGAAAATATATTGGTACTTATGAGGAAATTATTGAAAAAATTATTTTTAAAACATTCTGTATAATCATCCAACCTGAAAGTAAGCTTTATTTAATCTTCAGTAGCTTAACAACAAGTATCCAAAATTAATTAGCCATATGTGGCTTCAGTGGAAGTAAATAATTCATTTGACGTGCAACCAATGTGGGCATAGATATTAAAGTTATCCATCAATATCATAGTCTTGAAAATAAATTATCCATGGAACATAAATTAAAATATAAAAACATTGGAGAGAAGAAGATATAATTTCATTAATGCACAATGATTTGAAGGAAAAGAAGAAGTAAATTTTATTAAGGGGACTACTAACTATTTTATGTTTTCAAAGTAAGGCAATTGAGAATCTATATGTTAAAGTGATTTGAATAAGATATCAAATGATATAAATAAAGGGAAAGATCCACATGATTACCAACCCATACTCCAGTACTTAAAATGAAAAGGTATGGGAATTATGCTAACCAGTGATCAAATATGAAGGTTAAGGAATATTATTGATGTTAAAAACCTATTATTCCCATTGAATATGGAAAATATCATGTGATTACTACTTATGTCGAGGACTATTATAATGAATTGATTAAAGGTATATTTATGATCCACTCTAGAACTGCAAATGTCTCATTTATTTATGGATATAGATACTCTTTTATATATAAAATATTTTCTATGTGTATCAAAATAGAACCAATATAATTAAAAGATAAATTAGTATTGAGAATCCCTAATGGTATTATTATCATATATCAAGTATATTATTCTTCTCTTATTGATGTTTTTTTCAATTTGTTTCTTGAAAATCATGAAATTATCCCTCTTGTTGAATTTAATGTTATCATAGGATAGATTTAATTTCTCTAAATAAATACCACATAAATTTCCATGAATGTGTGGTTACATTTGATATTATAATTATACCATTGACCATCTATTAGTGGAATGATAAATATGAATAGACTATGGGAATCACATCATGGTAATGATCTTTATTCCTATACAAATGGGAAATTTTGTCATATGGTTTAAGAGAAACTCTAAATTGATGGTATTCAAAAGTGACAGTGTTTATTGATGTATTTTTTAAAGTAATTCCAAGTATTTAAATAAATCATTAAGTTGAGTTTTCAATATAATTCATACCTTATGCTACACATATTTGAAATACTTTTTATAGAATGAAACCAATTGAATGGAAGGAATTGAAGAAAAAACTCCAAGAGAATATTGAGAAGGGGCTCATTCAGCCATGTGAGTCACAAGGGGGTGCTCCTAATCTTTTTTAGGAATAATGATGGATCAATGAGAATTTATATTTATTATCCAAGACCTAAAATTTTACCTATTAAGAATATGTATCCTCTATAATATATATTGATGATATGTTTGATCAGTTTCACCCAGAATAATATATTTCTAAGATTGAACTTCATTATTTATTTCATAAATTATGTGTAAGGATGGTATATAATTTAAAGAATTCCAAAATAGGAATAAACATGATGATTATGTTGTAATTCCATTTTTTACGATATCCCCCACCAACTTCAGGGATATAATGAATAGATTCTTTAGAGAATACCTTGATCAGTTTTTAGTAGTATTTATACATGATATTATCATATATTAAAACAGATGTGATGTATAAGAACCCATCCTTAAAACATTACATATTCATGAATTAAATGAATAATTCCCATTGAGTATATTTTCAGGTTTAGAGTTTTAGGGAATTAGGAAATAGCTATTACATCTCAATGATTACAAAGCAGACACATCTACTCAGTTTCCATTTTTTTCAAAAAATAAAAACTCTTGAACAAAAGTGTCATGCCTAGTTCCAGGTTTTAAACAGCATAAAATTTCCTTGATCCCATCATTGACCATATTCCACTTTATGTCCTGTGAAAAAAATTTCAAGAAAACATGGGATGAGGATAAAACGCTCTGTAAGGGATAAAAATACAGAAAGAAAACATTAGTCCATGTATACATAAGAATCAATGAAATCATACTTTAATCATAAAAGATAATCACTTTAACATACTTCATGATATCATAATATTTATGAATAACTCATATATTTCATTAGATTTAAAAGGTAACTTTATGAATTCATAACATTCCTATGTAGGGAGTAACCCTCATGGTTACATTTGGAATACCCATCATAGTATATTGCCTAAATCTATTCGAAAAAACCTTAGTGTTTAACTCCTTCATGTTACCCATTGCACTGGAGATCCATCTCGGGCTCACCCGCCCTTAGTTTATCACGGAACCACCCGTCTTCATAAACAATTCCTAGGAAACATAACAAAATCGTATCACATTAAACATGCATAAAGGAAACATAACATTTCCACATTTTAATCACAAGATATCAACACAACACATTGATATAATCAAAATATTATCAAAACCATTTTAAATACCAAAATAAAGTATAACATTGTATTTATTTTTCATTTAAAAAAATTATTATGGCATGAAGAGGAAGATGAAACTCAAATAATGGTCACGGCATCGGAGAAGACGTTGTCGCCGCATACGTAAGACAAAAACGTTTATTTTTTCATTTAGTAAAATGCTTCGTGTAACAATATTATTTTTTAATTAAATTAAAAGTCAAAAGATTTTATACACCATATAAAATAAAGTTGGGTAGAAATCAAAAGATTCCTCAATGAAAGGAGATTGAGATGAAGTCCCGTACAAAGACGGTATCCTTAGATTAAAGATAAATCAGTTACATAATTATGTGTGAAAAATATAAATACACTCAATATAATTGGATATTAAGTGTAAAACAATTAGAGGTCATCTACACAAATTCATCGTATGACATAATAAAGAAGTATAGGTATAACCCAATGAATTGAAATTGGGTTAAGAAGTTCCCATA
This sequence comes from Viscum album, assembly GCA_963277665.1. Classification (NCBI taxonomy): domain Eukaryota; kingdom Viridiplantae; phylum Streptophyta; class Magnoliopsida; order Santalales; family Viscaceae; genus Viscum; species Viscum album. The sequence continues at coordinate 647,905,340 of OY728143.1, read as the reverse complement.
CAGAAATTCGAGAGCCTAACGGTGACACTTTATAATTCATAAAATGAGTTGATGAGAGATAAAAAGTGTATCTCATCACTTGGACAAAAAATTTACAACAATAAGGATATATAAGAACATATACCAACATTTAGAATATTTAAATTAAAAAACCTAACAAAAAGAAGTCTTTTAAAAAGAGGATGGTGAAAGGTTCCCTTAACGATTTGGGTAACTTTTGATACGTACACCTCATGAAAGAAGGAGTATAGAATGTTGATGTAAATACCCATAAATGAAATTATATTACACAAATAGTAGAATAATGGTCAGTACATTCACCACTAAAAGGATATAGTGACAAATATAGCATGAATCTCATAGGAATAAAAAGTGAGATAAAAACCCCTTACCTTGTTGTAATCAATCATGTCGTATGACCAAAATATAATAAGAACCAAATGAATCAGAGAATAACATGTATATAAATATATTCATGATAAAATATATTAAATGGAATTATAAAATACACCATATTCAATAAATAAGTGGCGAACAATGGAAATATCACAGAATTAAAAGTGAGATAAGAAATCTCCCTACCTCATGATCGACTGGTCTTGTTCATTTCTTTATATTCCTGAATAATAAGCTTTGGTCAATTTATAATTTCTTAAGGAATTAAATTAATGTTTATTATTCAATTAATATCATATATTATCATGTTATAATAATTAGTTAATTATTTGAATTCATATCATATATATTGTCAATGTTCGGTACATGAGTCAAAAATGAACTTGTTTGAAAAGAATTGCCCATGTAGTTATAAGTAAATAATATATGGAATTGTGTTCATGATTTAAATATCATATACATCCAGTATATATGTATTTAATAATATTCCATAATGTTTGGAGATAATAAATGAAATGTATTGTTCATGGAGACGGTAGACCGTACGTACGAATGAACGCTACTTTCATATTTTGTCATATTAATGGAATTTTAAACTAAATAAGACATATATATTATAATTAAAGTATAATATATATGTTATATAGGTAACATAAGTTCATTAATTACATTCTTCATAAATTCCATGTTTGGCATGAACGAGTCACATCACTTGAAGGGCGGTAGTCCACACTTTCTCATATGAAATTATCGCATTTGCACAACATGAAAAGTATAAAGGTATGATTTAAATATAAAATACAGAAGAATTTAGAAGAAATAAATATAATATATATCATATATAAATATAGTTCTATCATAATGTCCAACATGAGAGGTGTTAAAATAAGATTGAACATTCATCGTTTCGTGAGGCAGTAATTCGCCACCCAGAAAAACAATATGTTCTCTAATAATTAGATAGAGGTTTGTGTAATTGTAGCTATAATACTTCTCATAACAACATAATATTAAATTTAAGATACTTTTGTTGTTACAAAACAGAGAATTAAAAAGATTTTAAGGGGTTGGAGAAGGAAAATAAAACAAAAGAACATAAGAGAATTGGGTAAATCTTTTTGATTTGAGTCAAAGGATTTCTTGGGAAGACATCTACACAAGGTGAGGATCCTAGGAGGGATAGAGGGATGTGGAGAGAAAATATCAGCAGAGTTGGGAGGATATAAGTGCTTGAGAGGAGTGGGTAAGTGGGTAGAGGTGGGGTCCTTTTATAAGAAGGAGGAGGGTCACTTTTGGAAAGTCTTTAAATGTTACTTTATTAGAAAATGGTTTTCGGATTTTAAAGGTCCCAAAATGATATTTTTCGACTATAAGGTGATAAGGGTTCTAAATCCACCCTTAAAATAGGTTTTAAACAAATTTATGTCTTATATTTTACCCTAACTTTTCATTATATTTAAATCGTTCATTAATGAGGTAATCACTGCATCATCATGGTGTCAAAAATAAATTTATTTATTTAATGCCTAAAAGTTATAAAAAAACTACCATGATGTAGTAAATCTTTTTATCTTTCCATTTAATATTTATAGTCTAAGAGATCATTTATTTAAATAGAATTAAAATTGTTTTACTTAGGTGTTACATAGTTTGGTTATATTTTCCTTTCTTTAAAAAATAATATGATAAAAGGTCACTATCACAAAAAAGTGATTCCATGGGGTCCCTAAGTTGGAACAAGGAATCTCGTTGTAAGACATGACCCAAAAAAGAGTATTTGGACACCTTTTGTAGTCTTTTTATATTATTATGATATTATTTTATTACTCTTAACTACCTGATTACTAATTAATCATGATAATTAAAGATAATTGCCGTCGTTACAATTCATAATGTCCAAAAACCATAGTCTTAATTAAATAATTTGGACCTTCTGATTCCAAATATGGAATCAATTTTACCAAATTCAAAACACAGAAATTTCAGTTATTGATTTAAATATAATTCTCGTTGTCAAAACCAAAGACGGGTTTTTAAGAAGTAAAATTTACCAAAAGATTGACTTGTTTTTACATCCAATTGAGAAGTTAAATTACTTCAAATGATCAAAATTGTATTAAGTGATTAAAATATAATTCAATTACACATTAAAACCAATTAAAAGTAAAATATAACCATATAATTAAATTAGATGAAAAATCAGTTTTGAGGTAAAATTCGGTATTTTTCACTATTCATTAAAAATGGACATTTGTCAGAAAAATACCAAAAATTTATCCAAAGTAAATTTGATATTCTAAATTAAAAAATGATTTCCATTTTACCAAATTCAAAAAATAGAAGATTCATGAATTTATTTTATAATTAATTATCGATGTTTAAACAAATAGCTTGTTTTTATGAAACAATATCTATCAAAAGATTGACACTTGTTTATGTCCAATTTCAAAGTGAAATTGATTCCAATGACCACCATTGGATTAAATTGTAAAAATATATTTTAACTAAACTTTAAACCCAATTAAAAATAAAATATAACCATATAAATATATTGTATTAAAAAGAGGGTTTGAATTAAAATGCATCATTTTCACTATTCATTAAAAAATAAACTTTATCAAAAAAATAACAAAAATTTACACAAAGTAAATTTTGATGTCCCAATTCTAAAGAAGGATTTTATTTTTCAAATATAGCATATAAAATTTAAAAAAATTCGTTTCAAAAAGGGTCCGCCATCAAAAGGTGGTTAATCAACCTTTAAAAGAATATTAGAATATTTATGCTTAAAATTGGATTCATTTTCATTTTAAGCCTCTATCATTTATTGGGTAATTGTTAAAATATTTTACAAAAATATATGACCATTTTTTATTTAGTTATGTTCATTCCCTCCATTACAACGGCTAGGCGTTAACTACCATTTAGAATAATATTATTATATTATTAGTTTGAAATGTAAGATTTCAAAGAAACTCATTGTTGCGTATTGTGTACACCATCGAACATAGAATCTCATTTAAAGTAATATTAATATTCAATTCATGAATATATGAAAATTTCATATTCTTTATTTACCTAGGATGCTACATCCTTCCCCCCTTTTGTGAATTTTGTCCTTGCAATTTTAAAATTTGGCTCAGAAACTTCATTGAAAGCCCCATATCAGAAAAAGATTAAATTAAACTATCATTTTAAAAGAAAGAAAGAAAAGTATAAAGGTCAACCGAGACAAAAAAAACTAGGATTCTATGAAAACATGGATATGGAAGAGAAAAAAAGGGTCACGTTCTGATTGAGAGTGACAGACAATATGTCTAGGAGAAAGTTAACCACCATAATATCACAAACTTGTGATGGGTCAAACAGTATTTGATTCCCTAGTAGGAAAAGATAATAGACAACTTTGTGGATTTAAGTTAATTTTAATTGAGAAATTTATTTATGAGGTTAACTAAATCATAAGTAAACATACATAAATGTCATGTAGACTTTCATCTCTTACTAGATTACTTACAAAAACTCATATTTTCTTCAAAAGATGAGTATTTAGGATGTCTTGTTCACATTAAGAGCACTATAATCAACTTCTTGAGATTAACCTATTCCCCAAAAGATGAACTATATATTTCCCATGTATTTAGAACTTAACCAAAACCAAAATGGTTAGTACAAGATCAGATAATCCCTAAAATGGATAATCATTTATAAAAATAAATACTACTCTTAATCTCCAAAATTTAACAAAAAGTACCCAAGGTTCAAGAAAGACCATTAAATAAACAGCTATCCATAATCTTCTTCATAGTAATCCAAACTATGATTGAAACCAAAATCTTTGGAGGATTTAATCACAAAGTCTTCCAAGGTAAATCTTAATATTTATCTCCAAATAACATCAGTTACTCTTAAAGTCTCATACTGAAAAGTAATTAACCTAATCACATATCCTCCATGATAGGTTAATCATTTCCATAGATAAAAAAAAATCAACTTATTCCTGATTCATAAGATCATATAACTAAAATGAATTAGTCATACTAACCAGAGACTTCACATAGTCCAGTGGTAGGTGATAAATATCAGTTGCACTTTGCTTGTGTGTTCGATTCCCGCAACTTCATTCAACGCGATGGGTTGTCACGCGGTTTGCGTGTTGTCCCTTTTCTAAAACTACATAATTTTATAACATTCCCAAGAGGAGATAAATTCATCAAAAATAACCATAACATATTTTAACCACAAAGGTTATGTAATAACTTTCATTTTGCATCCCAAAATGTATTAACTGGTAATTTACTCAAATTCAAGGATCATATAAACCCAAATGATTCTTTATAACTATATCCGCAAAAGAAAATATAATTATTCCTTGAATAAAATTTTTATATATCAAACATCAGGGTTACCCATACTATAAAAAAGTCTTCTAATGTAATCCCATCATCAAAATAGCCTTAATACTTTTAAGAATTTCACCATCCTAAAATCTACCATAACTCTTGAATCCCTTATATGTTAACTTCTTACTCATGCAACATTATTCATGATCCATTATCCATTCCTTTCAAGATTATTTTGAAATACTTCTGTCCTACAAAAAAATAATGAATCATATCCTAAGATTTCAATAATATGAAAATATAAGGTAAGAAATAATCCATACCTTTCATTAGTCATTGTCAGTTTCTTCATCCTCAATCGGAATGGCATTAGGTATTGGTAAACGAATATTTGTACGATCCTGGTGATCTCATTCCCAAAACTTCTTCGTAGGACATTTTTTTTGCAAAATGACCATGCACACCACATTTGAAACATTCAATTGATCCCTCGGAAATGACTTCATTCCCTTTCCTAGAGTCAACTAGATGCTTCCTTTTTCCATGGTATTTTCTTACTTTATGACCTTCATTTCCATATCTATAGCATCTTTCTATCCCTTTGAAACATTTTCTTATATTTTTCTTTCCACATATTTGACACATAGGTTTTTGAACATACTTACCATTATGATTATTACCTGAACTTCCGTAGGGATTCTTTTCTCGCATATATGAAGCCTTATAAAAATCACTAAGCTTCATGTGGTCAATCATGACTCTAGATCGTTGGATGAGAATAACCACAAGTGTTCTCATTACTGTACCCATATCATTTAGTTGCTTGTTCAGAAAACTATCACATTTTTCATTACATCCACTGTGACTTTGGTGCCTGCTAGATCCATCCATTTACTAAAACAAAAAAGGTCAGTGTGAGTACATTAGTAAAATAATCATATAATACTAAGATATAATTATTCATGATATCTTAAACTCATTCACTTTATCTAAAAAACAATGAATCTTTCTAAAATCCTAACCATTATGGTAATGTCAATTGTGTTTAAAGAATACCCTAACCTTTAATGTTATCTAAATCGACCTCGGATACCAACAATAAGGACCCGACCCTAAAACATTACATAATCATGAATTAAATGAATAATTCACATTGAGGATATTTTCAGTGTTAGAGATTTAGAGAATTATGACATAACTATTACATATCTATGATTACAATATAGACACATCTACTTAGTTTCCATTTTGTCAAAAAATAAAAACTCATGAACAAAAGATTCATGTTTAGTTTCATGTTTTAGATAGCCTGACATTTCCTTGATCCCATACTTGACGGTATTCTACTTTATGTCCTATGAAAAAAAAATTCAAAAAAACATGGGATGGGTATAAAAAGCTCTGTAAGGGATAAAAATTCTGAAAGAAAACATTAGTCCATGTATAAATAAGAATCAATTAAATCATACTTTACTTATAAAACATAAGCACTTTAACATACCTCATGAAATCATAATATTTATGAATAACTCATATAAATCATAAGATTTAAAGGTAACTTGGGGCATTCATAACATTCTTACATAACCCTCATGGTTATATTTGGAACACCCATCACAGTATATTACATAAATCTCTTCAGAGAAACCTTAACAATTAACTTCTTCACATTACACAATTCATTGGAGATCCATCACGGGATCAACCACCCTTATTTTATCACGGAACCACCCGTCTTCATAAACAATGCCTAGGAACCATAACATAATCGTATCACATAAAACATGCATAAATGAAACAAAACATTTCTACATTTCAATCACAAAATATCAATAAAACACATTAATATAATCAAAACATTACCAAAACCATTTTCATTACCCAAATAAAGTAAAACATTGTATTTATTTTTTATTTAAGAAAAGTTATGGCATGTAGAGGAATCCAAAACTCAAATAATGGTCACGACAGTGGAGAGGACGTTGTCGTTTCATACATAAAACAAAAACATTACTTTTGTCAGTTAGTAAAACACATCGTGTAAAAATATTCCCTTTGAATGAAATTAAATGTCAAAAGGGTTTTATGCAACGTATAAAACAAATCCTTATAGAAATCAAAAAATACCTCAATGAAAGGAGATTATGACGAACTCCCGTACAAAGATGGTATCCTTAGAATAAGGATAAATCAATTATATAATTCTGTGTGAAAAATATAAATACACTAAATATAAGTGGATATTAAGTGTCAAAAAATCAGAGGTCATCCACACATATTCATAGTAAGATATAATCAAGAAGTAGAGGTTTAACCAAAAGAATTGAAATTGGGTTAAGAAGTTCCCTTACAGAAATTCGACAGCGTAACGACGTCACTTTAAAAATCAGAAAATGAGTTAATGAGAGATAAAAAGGGCATCTCATCACTTGGACGTAAAATTTAATGAAATAAGGATATATAAGAACATATCCCAACATTATGATGATGTAAATTAAAATACCTAACAAAAAAATAAGTCTTTTAAAAAGAGGAGGGTGAAAGGTTCCTTTACCACTTTGGGTAACTTTCAAAATATACACCCCATGAAAGAAGAACTATACAATGTTGATGTAAATACCCATAATGGAAAGTATATTACACAATGAGTAGAATAATGGGCAGTACATACACCACTCAAATGCGATAGTGACAAATATAGCATGAATCTCACAGGAATAAAAAGTGAGATAAAAACCCCTTATCTCTTTGTAATCAATCAAGTCGTATGACCAAAAGATAATAAGAGAAAAATGAATCACAGAATACCATGAATATGAATAGATTAATGATAATATATATGAAGTTTTAGTACAAAATACACCACATGCAATAAATAAGTGGCGAACAATGGATATGTAACAAATGTAAAAGTGAGATAAGAAATCCCATTACGTCAAGTCTGACTTGTTTTATTCATTTCATTATATTCCTGAATAATAATCTTTGGTCAATTTACAATTGATTAAGGACTTACTTTAAAGTTTATTACTGAATTAATATGACATATTATCATGTTATAATAATTAGTTAACTATGTGAGTTCATATCATACGTATTTTCAATGTTCGGTACATGAGTCAAAAATGAACTTGTTTGAAAAGCATTTCCCATGTAGTTATAAGTAAATCATATCCAGAATGGTTTTCATGATTTAAATATCATATATATCCAGAATATATGTATTTAATAATATTCCATAATGTTTGGAGATAATAAATGATATCTTCCATTCATGGAGATGGTAGGCCATACGTACGCATGAACGCTACATTCATTTTTTGTCATATTAATGGACTTTCAAACTAAATGAGACATAGATATATTATAATTCCAGTATAATATATATTTTATATAGGTAACATATGTTCATTAATTAAATTCTTTATAAATTCCATGTTTGGCATGAATGAGTCACATCACTTGAGGAGGTGGTAGTCCACACTTCCTCACATGCAATTATCACATTTTCAGAACATGAAAAGCGTAAAGGTATGTTTTAAGTATAAAATAAAGAATAATTTAGAGGACATAAATAGAATATATATCATATATAAATATTTTTCCATCATAATGGCCACCATGATAGGTGTTAAAAGAAGATTGAACAATCATCATTTTGTGAGGTAGTAATTCATCACCCACAGAAACAATATGTTCTTTAACAATTAGATGGAGGTGTGTGTAAGTTTATCTCTAATAATTCTCATAATAACACACTATTATATTGAAGATAATTTTTTTTGTTACAAAATATAGGAATAAATAGAGTTTAAGGTGTTGGATAAGAAAAATAAAACAAAAGAACATAAGAGAAGACCTTACCTCTAAATCGGGTAACTCATTTTGATTTGAGCCAAAGGCTTCCTTGGGAAGACTTATGCCCAAAGTGAGGCTTATAGAAGGGAGAGAGGGATGTAAATAGATAATATTAGTAGATTTTGGATGACCAAAGGGCTTGAGAGGAGTGGGTAAGGGGGTAGAGGCGTGGGCCTTTTTTAAGAGGGAGGAGGGTCACTTTTGGAAAGTCTTGAAATGTTACTTTATTATAAAATTGTTTTCGGATTTTAAGGGTCCCACAATGATATATTTCAATTATAAGGTTATAAGAGTTACAAATCCATGCATCCACTAGGTTTTCAAAAAGTTTATGTATTATATGTTTCCTTATCGTTTCATTTTATTTAAATATTTCATTAATGAGGTAATCACTGCATCCTCAGGGAGTCATAAATAAATTTATTTTTTTAATGTATAAAAATTATAAAACAAATACCATGTTGTTGGAAATATTTTTATCTTTCCAATGACTATTTATAGTCTAATATATCATTTATGTAAAAAAAATTAAAATTCTTTTATTTAGGTATTACATAGTTTGGTTATATTTTCCTTTCTTTAAAAAATAATATGATAAAAGGTCATTATCACACAAAAGTGATTCCATGGGGTCCCTAGGTTGGCACAAGGCATCCCATTTTCTTCCATGACACAACCAAGAGGATTTGGAAATATTTTGGGGTCATTTTATATTATTATGATATTATTTTATTACCCTTAACTACACGATTACTAATTAATCATGATAATTAAAGATAATTGTTGTTCTTACTATTTATAATGTCCTAAACAAAATATTATTAATTAAATAATATTGAGATTTTGATTAAAAATATGTAATACATTTTAAAAAATTCAAAACATAGAAATTTCAGTAATTAATTTAAATATAATTCTTGTTGTCAAAACCAAAGACGTCTTTTTAAGAAGTAAAATTTAGCAAAAGATTGACTTGTTTTACATCCAATTGAAAAGTGAAATTACTTCCAATGAACAAAATTGTTTTAAGTGAAAAAAATATAACTCAATTAAACTTTAAAACCAATTAAAATGACAATATATACATATAATTAAATTACATGAAAAAGTAGTTTTGTAGTAAAATGTTGTATTTTTCACTATTCATTAAAAATGATCATTTGTCAGAAAAACACCAAAAATTTATCCAAAGTAAATTTGATATTACAAATTAAAAAATGATGTCAATTTTAGAAAATTAAAAACATATAATTTTAATTAATTAATTTAATAATTAATTCCCGTTATCAAAACAAATAGCGTGTTTTTAAGAAAAAATATCTATCAAATGATTGACACTTGTTTATGTCCAATTTCAAAGTGAAATTAATTCCAATGACTACCATTGGATTAAATGGTAATAATATATTTTAACTAAACATTAAACCTAATTAAAAATATAATCTCACCATATAAATATACTAGATTAAAAGTATGTTTTGAATTAAAATACAACATTTTCACTATTCATTAAAAAATGAACTTTATCGGAAAAGTAACAAAAATTTACACAAAGTAAATTTTGATGTCACAATTCTAGAGAAAGATTTTATTTTTTCAAATATAACATATAAAATTGACAAAAAATAGTTTTAAAAATGGTTCTCCATTAAAAGGCGGTTAATCGGCCTTTTAAAGAATATTAGAATATTTATGCTTAACATTGTATTCATTCGCATTTTAAGCCTCTATCCTTTATTGGGTAATTGTTAAAATATTTAACAAACATATATAATCATTTTTTAGTTACTTTGGTTTATTCCCACCATTTTAATAGCAAGGCGTTAACTACCATTTAAAATAATATTATTATATTATTAGTGTGCAACGTAAGATTTCAAAGAAACTCGTTGTTGCGTATTGGGTACGCCATCGAACATAGAATCTCCTTTCAAGTAATATTAATATTTAATTCACGAATATATGAAAATTTTATGATCTATATTTACCTAGGATTTTACATGAAGACTATTATGATCACATGAAGATTTTATGGGAGAGCATATAGAAGATAAATTTTATGAAAAATTTAAAAAGTGAGGATTAGGGTTAAAATAATGTTTCATTTTTGGGTCATATAATTACTTGTTTTGGTATATCACTAGATATATAAAATAAATAAGTTATTAAGAATTGGTAAAATCTAAAAACTAGGACTAATATTGGTATATTTATTAGTTTCAATAGATATTATGAATTCATTGTGGAAGATTTCTCACAGCTGTCAAAACCACTTACCAATTGTACTCGAACTGGATCCAATTGCATTTGTATAGATGAATTTGAATAAAAACTCATTTAATTTTGAATAAGTTATATTAGGTCACATATTCATACATTAAAATATAGTGGAGAATGGTTTTTAATGTTCATGTATCTAATAATGGATTAGAATATATTCTCATGATGAATTAGATGATTATAGATTATGAATTTTGAAAATTAATGTTTCATGATATAAATTACCAATGTCATGTTTTTGAGATATCTAATGTAATATATTCATTAAATATATGGAGGTATTATATTTATCAATAAAGGTAATATATATAATTAATTTAGAAGTATAAAATGTATATTCATGTATATATAGATAAATATGCACCATAAAAGATGTCCAGAGGGCATTAAAGAGTATGACTACTGAATACATTACCACTAAGGGAAAGAGAACAATGTGAAAATTTATTTGAGTAGAAAGGGTCACAATATATTATCTATATTTCAGAAAAAGAAGATCCATTATTTATGTATTTTCAAATGATGTAGCCATAAATATTGATAGATGGGGAGAAATTTTATTATTATCAAAAGTGTCTTCAACCATCAATCATAGTGCAAAATAAGAGGTATATAAATATGATTTAGAGTTTTAGATGAGTAATAGAAACGTTCTCAAGTATAACCTTGATTATGAAGGATTAATAAGGTTATTTAATCATTTATGTTTTCATTACATACATGATTAGAAGAAAGAGTTATTGGAGGATGATCAAATTTCTTTATTCTATATTCATGCTGGAAATAACATGATGTATAGATATTTCAAAGAGTATTTTTAGTTTGGTTAATATTTGTAATATTAACAAAAAAATTAACTTCATTTTGTAAAATATAATTTGAAAATTATCCCAGACCTATATTCCTTTAATTTCTAGGGAATATTAATTTTTTGATGAATGGTGAATAATACTGATTTTTACTGAAAACTAATTTTTTGATGTATTTACAATGTATAATTAGATTTTAAATTTATTTTAAAAATATAATTAGATAATTTATATTATTATTAATCTGATTTTGGTAATTTAAATAAATTTTTAATTTTATTTAGATATTATAACTTTTTATACTTTTGAAAACATATCCCTTAGAAAACGGCTTCACCATCGCATCTGGAAGTATAATTATAAATTAAATTTGGTCAGATAGATGAATTTAGTTTATAAAATTATTTTAAATATTTAGAATTATAATATTTAGTAGTATATAAAAATGTGAACTTACCTTTTTTTGTATTCATAGTAAAAATAATTAAAATTAAATATAGTGGTAATGGTAAAAAAAGTTTTCTTTTTGGGGTGGTTAAACTAAAATGATATGTGATAAAATGACTTAAAATACATCTGATTAATATTTTATAGAAAAATTTTGACCTTATATCCTATAATTATCCATAATTATTTATTTTTTATTCTTATGGGATGTGTAAAGTATGGTTATACCTTTTTCACTTCAAGAATTCCATTTGTGTCTTATCTAGAAATTTTAATAGGGAAACCCCTCCCATATCTTATTCACACTTTTAAGGAATTATGGATCAGTGACTAATTTTCTGTTTATTATAAATACATACATCCTCAAATTTATAAGCATTATTTCTGTTATTAAACCCTCTATTGAATTATTTGGGTGCTACCCTAGGGGGTTATTTGAAAAGAGGCATCGTTATTAACCGAAATTTCTTTATTTTGTTTTACACATCCACAAAATCTTATTAAACTATGATTATATATCAAAATAATTATATTCACTATAACTATATGTTATTATTAATGTGGAATAACCTATAACCATCTCCCCTTCCATCAATTGGAAAAAACTGTTGATCGGTTGTTTAGAGGGCTATCGCCTAACAAACTGAGGTAATTTGTCTTCCATTCCCATTTATCACCTCAATATATAATGATTTATTTTAAATATTTATATTATATTTATAAAATTATTATACTTATGAAGAAAAAATATTATATATAAAATCATATCATCTAATCTGTTCAAAAAATAAAACGTCACTCGTGTGCATGTGTAGACTACAACCTCTAAAAAGTGATGTGATACATTTCTCCTTTAATGTTGACATGTATGGTAATAATGATAAATTAAAATAAAATTACTATTATATATTAGTTACAAATTAATCTTGAATGTCGAATTATTTTTTACCTTTACCTTATTCAATCCATTGATAAAATGGAAACAACATTCATGGGTCTGTAAGACTTAATATCTCTATAAATAGTGTATTCAATTTTCTAACACTAACTTTTATGGATTAATTTTAATACATATATAATGAATACATAATATATTAATATCTATTTTAAATTTATAAAGATTATTTGAACATTATAAATTTAATATGATTGAAAATAAGAAAAATTAAATGAAAAACAGAGTAATTATTACTTAAATTTGCAATTTGAACAAATAATTGTTAATATAATGGTGATAAATTTTTTTAAATAATTCATATATGATATAAAAATATGATTTTGTTTCTTGATTATATATATATATATAATATACCTAAAATAATTAAACTATATTCTCAAATGTGTATGATGAAATTTGATACTTTAGGTATGGAGTTTTCATCTCACATTTATTTCTTTCAGAAACATTCTATATTCACAACTTCTTTTAAATGTATTGTTCATATACTATGATTGAATTAATTTAATATTTTTTATTATTAAAATTATGATATATAATTATTAATGTATGTTTTTCAATTCATGTGTATTATGATTAAATCATACAAATGTTGTTGAGTATTTATGTAATAATTACTTTGTTTATCGACATTGTTTATGAATAAGTTTTTTAAAATGAAAACTTATGATCTACCTCCAAATATGAAGATAAATATTCTTCTACACTATTTACTCATAAGAATACATGTGTTACTTTCATTTTACTATCATTAATAACTAAATAGTCCAAAATAATTTTTTCAATAAAACTGAATTTGGTATCCCTTAAGTTGAAAATAATTTTTATTTCATGTCCATGTATTCACAAAATAGGGAAATATTATACATTTATGAAAATATTATTTAATGAAATATCAACCCATGATTTAATTTTTGATTTTATTTTAATTGAAATCTCTTTTTCTTTTTCTGAACAAATCCCTTTAATCTTTTACAAACAAATTGATTGGAATATTCGTTTTATTATGTAATCCAATAATAATATTTACTATTATCATGACCAATCAATTATTTTAAGTGTAAATGTCATTTTTCCTTGTTAATTTTATATTAAAATGGTTTCAATATTATTTTTGATGTTTTTATAATTTAAATAAGTTATTTTAATGTGGAATGGATGTTTTCCTTAGGAAATGTTTCAGGTGAACTTTGAAAAACAAATTACATATAATATGCCACCATTTTAAGTAAAAGAATATTTACTGAGTATATGGTCCTATGATACCATATTTATCCTTTATCTAGTTTATTATTGATTATAATATCAATATTTTTATGAAACATGTTTCTTTCCAAGGGTTATACTATAATGAAATTTTTATGAAACCAGTTTTTTCATGATTTATGATAAGATAAATGTTTTATAATATAGAGGCACACAAATGTTTGGATTATGTGATGGGTGGGACATATATCTTCCATTTATACATTGGGTTATTAAAAATGTACTATCATATCCAAGGGTGTATGTAAGGTTATACATATCTCAAAATAGTGTATGTAAGAAGTTACTCTAAGCCTGAATGAGGTTAGATGGGAGGTTATCAAAATCCAAATAGAGTGTAAATGGGAGGTTATCCAAATCCCAAATATGGTTCATGGGTGGTTATTTTAAGCTGATCATGTTAAAAATTCCTTTGTGTATATTCATGTAATAATATTTTCTATTCTTAGGTGTATTCCACACATCAATGCCTTATGATCCTATAATGCTAATATGGATCATGTTTAGTGATTAACTTATGATTAATGTCTTATTAACTACAAATATTTATTTCATGACTCATGTTTACAATTTATTATATGAAAGGAATGAATTTAAAATACTATTCTTAGGTTACAAAACCCTTTTTAGAGTGATATATTGATATCTCCCCTTTTACCCATTACATGGAATCTCATCTCACAATTTATTATGATTCTGTTTCATATTCCATATAGAAAGGTATTTTGTATGCTTTTTAAAATAAGGGTGGTAGTTATTATGAAATTTGTGGGAGATAATGTAGAACTCTTATGAACAATATTTTTAAGCGTCCATGTTTCCAATTATATATGAATTATATTATTCAAGCATTAATCATTATGAAATGTAATGAATATTCACCTAAAAAGTGTAATATCTATTTAAAAAATTGTCATCCACTATATGATGAATTATATCTTGTTCTAGTGTTGTAAAAAATCATTGGATTGCGGTTGATGGAGTAAGGGTGTTATAAGTGGTATCAATTATTATTTTAGAGGAACCATGGGATCTAGGTTTAGAATAAAATGATTAAAAACATAATTCAACGATATATTCTCGAGATAGGTCTATATTAAATTTAATATCAAGAGACATTGGTAATATGGTGATATTTTGGATTTTGTGGAACATAGAACCAAATCAGGATATTGGAATGTTATGAAGTTATTGAAAAAATGCATCTAAGAGTAACAAATATAAAAAGTGTGGATTGGGTATTTATACAATTGTGGATGGTGTGCGATAATTGGTCCTAATAATTTACACCTATCTATGAACTCAAAATGTATATTATAATGATCCATCTGTAAAAATTACATAATAATGAGTGTTAAGTCTTGAATTCATTCATATAAATTTTAGGATCCTTTTACAATTATAGTTTTATAGAATTGGGTCATAACTAATATATAACAAAACAATATTTCCCAAAGTGGAATCATTGTTTCAATAACCATTTTCTCATAATATAAAATATATAAAATAAAAGTCATTTTATTTTAATGATAAATATTCCTCACATTCAAAAATTCTTCTTGTTGTCCCTTACCCATCCTAAAATAATTATGAAAAAAATTAAAAACATTATATGTGTACAAAAATATAACTAAATAACATTAAAAATAAGTAATATGTTATTCCAATGAATAATATTAAAACACATGACCATGTTTTCCTAAAAAAATATATTTTTATGTTGAAAGTGAATAATGTATCTTTAAAAAATTCATAGACTGATGTATTAAATAAAAATATTGCCATGAAAAAATCATAATAAATCATAGAAATGTCATGTTTGTTCATGTGGATATAATGTTTATAAAATCTCTACACGGGCCCTTAAAATTTGAATAACTATATGGCTGACAAAAAATATAATTTTCTACTAAAAATAATAAGTTCCAAATGAATTATACCACTATATACGTGTACTCATCATTCAATAGACATCATGATAAAACTTTATAATTAATTTCCAAGGACCCTATCATGAATTCAACCATTGAAAAACTCTTTTAATACCCATATGAAATACAGTATTAGATATTGAAATAACCAATACATTAAAAATTTTCTTAATATCATGAATAAAATGAAAAATGGAATTAGGGTTCTTATTTGAAGAAAACATGAAATCTTATAAAGGAATAAAAGTATAATTTATCATTTATTATAGAGGTAAAAGATGCTGACACCATATATGTAAAAATTGGGAATTTTTTTATTTTTATGAAAACATTTCATATAAACAACATAAAAATGATCCTTATAAAAAAATTGAAATAATGTTAAAAGTTATAGATAATTTCCTTTATAATTATTTTATATCCATAATAAAATAATAAAATAATATTAAATATATGGAAACTGAAGAAATTGTGTTGGATAAGATATTTTGAAATCGTATTTAAAAAATGTACATTTACTCAAGATCAACACATCATGTGAATTCTTTAACTTATTAAATAATAAAAATATTTTAATTTTATACTTGTTTAATAACCATTTTCAGGTTTATAATTCCTATTATTTCACCTTTTACAATGATATATAAGTTTACATAATCATTTGTGTTCATGTTATCTATTTTTATGATATTCAATTAATATAAAAAAGATTATTTTGATAGGTTTACTACGGTCAAAGGGGTTATTATTAACTCATATCCTGATTAATAATCATGATATGATTATATTTTTTATACGTAAATTATACTTTTAAAACCAATCATTTTATATGGTTATGTAGAATTACGTTAAAATCATCGTGACGGTTGGTTGTACGTTCACATGAGTAAAATTTCAGTGTTTCAGCAATCATTTTGGAAAGAGGGTTTGTATTATTTTACATTTAAAAATTATTATGACATAATTAATATCATATTAATTCTTCAAGTAAAACTATATATATCATGCATTTTATATAGGGATTAAAAATGAATCGCATCACTTCGTCGAGGTGGTATTATTCACATACAGATGAATAACATTGTCATTTTTCAGTGATTGAAACGGTCATAAAATCGGTGTTATGTTATCATTAAAAAATGATACATATGTTAGAAATACTTTATATGAAATTAAATATATAATTTCTACTATCTATGGGTGGTAGTGATTGAAAATGAATTACATCGATCTGTGAGGAGGTAGTCAGCAAACCACACAAATGATGGATTACATTCCCATATAGAGATGTTGGAGATGAATATGGGTTATGAGACTAACATAATAAAATATTATTATATGGGGGTAATAATGTTATTATATAACCATGGTTACGTAATATTTCAAAGGTATGAAACAAGAAATATTAAAAATACACTCAGTTCAAAATTATACCTCTTATCCGAACAACATCTTTTACACCTTAAGACTTCAATAGTTGATAATAAACTTTAAATATGGACTATAGGATGTGGATACTAATTTAATTAGAATATTTGTGTGGTTATTTGATGAATCAAAATTATTTGTATTTTTAAAAATTTGAGAATAATAGGATCACTTATATAATAGAGTGGATAAACACTCTTAGAATGTTTTAAAATATGAAAATAATATTAAATACTTTTTTTCCCTAAATGTATCCAAATTATAATATTGGAATATAAGATGATAATTATTCTAATTAGTATCATACAATAGAATTTTTACAGGGTTGTGTCACATTTTTACCAATATCATTTTGTTTTAACCCTTCATTAACCCTTTGGACAATGACAGCGATATCAATATTTTTTAATCCTAACCTGTTAATATGGTTACTATAAAAGGAAAAAAAGAAAATAAATTAATCATGGTTTATTTTATAATCTATATTACATTCACTTGGAATCATGTAATATTTTTGTAAATTTAAATCCTTTAATAATATATTATTTATTATAAAGGATACTTAATGCCAATATGGGGACTATTCCTTGTATTTGACTTTTAAATATAAAATAAAATAAATAAATTAGAATAAAATGAATCCAGATGACAATATTATGTCATATATATCTAAAAAATAATTTATCATAAATATAAATTGAGATTATATTATTTTTTTACCTTTTCAAAATCAATTATTTTATTATTCAATTATTGGAATAATTATTCTACTAGCATTGTGTAAATTTTTATTGTAATTATTTCATAACTAAAAAATATAACTATATTATCATGATAAAAAAAATTATTACAAAAATTAAATTTTTAAACCCAACATATCCTTTATTTATCAATATGTTATAAATATAATATTTTTTAAAACTATGTGTGGGACATTTTTGGCATAATATTAACATAAATATTATAAATGGAAAAATAATATACAAATAAAAAAGACTATATATTAAACTTCAGGATTATTTTGGATGATATATACGTATAAAAAAATTATTCAACTTATGGTATGAATTCATAGTCATTATTATTTTGTTTTTAACCTTCTTAACCTGATTTATCCTTGATTATAGTAACAAACATTTCAATGGTTACAATTTATAAAGTTCAAAAGTAAAATTGAAATCTTTTAAAATATTTTAACCATTGATAAAAAATATTTAATACATTTATTAAGAATCAATTCTCATAAGTGGGATAGTTTTATTCATAATTAATCCTGTAAAAATATACCGAAAAAAGGATTTTCATAAAAATTATTTTTTCATGTCCAAAAACCAATTTATACTAAATTCATGTGTAAATTACGATAAAAATTATACAATTGGATTATATTTATTCAAATTGAATTTATTTACTTCAAAAATTATTCCAAACTAGATTTTTATATTATTAATATATTAAAAAATATTATTTAGTAAAAAAGACTATTTTTATCAATTCATTTTAAAATAAATATTTTCAAAAAAAATTCAAATAAATAATTATAGTATAATTTTTACATGATTAATTCAGAGATTAATTAAATTTTGTGTAATTAAAAGTATATATTTTTAAAATTATACTTTTAAATAAAACCTTATGATAAAATATTTTAAAAAATATATTTTCTTTTTCATTTAAAAAATATTTAATTTTTGTATAATGAATATAACTATATATTTATGAATGAAAATAAACATGAAAATGTTCTATTATCTACTTATATAGGATGATAAATTCAACATCACTTATGGAAATTTTATCCTCGAAATATTGTTCATCAATTAAACAATTTTGTATATTTTCTGTTATAACAATTTAAGATTCTCATGTTTCCTCTTTAACCGTATAGTTTTTTTATAAAACCATAACATGAGAAATTATATTATTCTAAAACAATTATTATATATGGTAAAGAATATAAAATGGATTTACCTCATAATAATGGTTATAATTTAACTAAACTACCTTAGGGATAAAATAATGAGTTGAATCTAGAAAATATTTTCTTAACGTTGCAATGTAAAAAAGGTTGTGTTCCTATAGTAAAATTAGAGACATGGGAACTCATTAGTAAAATAATCAAATTTTCTCTAGGATTTTATACGTTCTAACAAATAAAGGACATATATTCCCCCTTTCAAAAAAATTCATAACACTTTTCTATGTTGCAACATTATGAATAATTTTATCACGTACCTCGAACGAATGAATTAATCTCTTGTTATCTGCATTACATTTCTACATTCTCTAGGATAGACTAATATATTTCTGAATCATCCTTCCTATATCAACCATTTATTCTCCCAACTATGGTACCATAAATATCCTTCCTCTTAAATCAACTAAAAAATATGGATTTTTTTATCCCTTTCCATATAATGCCTCAAAAGGTTTCATATGTATTCTATAACATAAACTCTTATTAAAAAAAATGATCCTAATGAAAGATAATGACCCCAAAATACCTTGTAATACCTCATACAGGAACAAATAATGTCTTCCTAGCTCAGAATCAATTATTCGGACTTTACATTTGATTTATGATGAAAAGATGTAATGAAATTTAAATTTATACCTAATGTTTCTAGATGTTTGTATCCTCAAATTACAAGGGAATGATTGATGATAGTCAAATACAATAGAGATTCAGACCCCATGTAAATAGATTATTAACATGTGGTGAAATTGATAATGCTAATCTATAGTCATTATTACTCAAATGGGAAAGAAATATGTCTATTTATTTAATCTATCATCAATAATCCAAATCCCATTATTACTTTGAGATTTATTTGTAAATCCCACTACAAAATCCACATAAATATTTTCCAATTTCTAATATATAATAGGTATATAATGAATCAATCCCTTCATTAATATTTTTTCTTTTTTACCCTTTTTAAAATCTTGGAATTTTATTATACAGTTATCAATATATAATTAAATCCAATCCCATTGGTAATTCTATAGAAGGTATCCACAAATATTAGTACAACTAGGATGCAATGAAAATGGTGAACTGGTATCTTCAATAAAAAATTATATATTCAATTGAGAGTCACAAAAGTCAAAACAATATCTCTCCAAATCTCAATGGAGATTCATTTTTAACTTTAAATTCAGAAATATACCCTTTTCAGTCAATTTTATAGTTCCATGAAACATAATGTCTTCCTTCAGAGAATTCAAAAATCATTATGACATAGATAATTATACTGTGACGTGAAAAATATAGAGGATATTCATATATCCATAACAACTAAAAAACTAATTAAATCATTACCCAAACTATCCCATTCTGAATGTATAATGATTATTGATGTACTATTCTCGGAATCAGTGCATAAGATAAATTTATTTCAATTCCAGGATGTTAACAAACCATGTAGTAATAAACCTTGACGAGTTCCAAACACCTTCACTTCCTCATGCTCAACTCTTTATGAGTTAATATACAATTCAAACTTTTCCTAATAAGTATATAATTCACCCATTACTCTATATAAATGATTCGTATAATTTTTTGAATAAAATACAACAATAGTTAATTCTTTATCATGTGTAGAATAATTAAAATCATTTGGTTTTAGTTGAAAACATTCATGAGAAATTACCAGTTCATTTTTCCTTGGAACACAACCATGTCCCTTAAAAGAAGAAGCATGGTAGATGAAAAATCCACCATCTCCATAGGGTAATCCCTAAATGTGACCATTCACCAATATTCAGTTTTTTCCACAAAGAGTAATCACATTATTTTATCTAGATGAGTTTATATTTTTTTCAATTTAAATATGGCAGTGGGGTAGACATTCAAGTATGGTTTAAATTAACTATCGATAATAACATTAAATTATAAAAAAAACTATTAATCACTATGACATTTTTTGTTCTTTCACGTTCTTCAAGATTTTTTTACATGTTTCATTAATTATTCCTCCTTTAAAAACAAATTTCTCAAGGAAAGTAATTTGTTTGAAGAAAAAATAAGACATAATAAGTTTTCCATATAGATTATTTTTATTTTATTATTTGAAAAAAACCGTATGTGTTTTTTATGATCTTAATTAAATTTATAATGTTCCAATATGTTTTTAATAATAACAGAATCTATATTATCCAAATATTCCAGGTTAAAACTACTAACAATACCTATTAAAATATTTTTTCATTAGAAAACCAAAAGGTAATAACTAGAATATCATAACGTACATATCTAGTCTAAAATGATAACTTTAGGACCCCTTCCCCATTAACCTTTTATAGATGGTAACCCAATATGAGATCGTTCTTCAATAAACACTACAGTCCATTGATCTAATCAAATAATTAATTGATACGTAGAAAATAATTCTTTTCCTTGATAGCAATTTTATTTAAGTGCCTATATTCAATGAAATGATTGATTTTACCATATATAGTTTTAAAAATTAATATGGGGGAATCCCAAGGTAATGTACTAGGATGAAAGAAAACATTATCAAGGAACTCATGAATATTCTATTCCCATTCAAAAATATCTACATGATCCATTCAATATGGTTATTTTTTAATGGGGTTAGATTTAGTTATTAAGACAAAAGTAAACTCAACCTCTCTACCAAGAATAACACCATAATAATTATCTGAAAAAACATAGACAAATTAATATATTACTCGGATATCAAAAGTATGGATAATTATTTTTTTCAACAACATGAGCTATATAAATTTCACTTAGACATATAAATTTTTTTATATAATCATAGTAGTTTATCAATTGTATAAAATCATTAAATAAAACGTTCTTGGATCTCTAATATATATTGGACTGATATAATAAATTCTAGTTAATAGAATAATTAATATAAAACTCTAACATCTGTTGTTAAACAGGATTTTAAAGAAATATTATCCCACTAATAATTAGAAGATGATTTTTATAAATATATTTTTAATTAATTTTACAAACTAGAGTATCCACCAAAATCTGTAACTTCATTTCATGAGGTGATATTCTTAATTTAATAGAACATTTATAATAAATGGTTGAATGTGGATATCTAGAGTCAAATAGGCAGTTGGAATAATTTTAATAATCAATTAACATACAAGTATTCACTTAATTATTAATCCTAATGTCAACTATAATAGTTTCAAAAGATTTTTTCACACCATTGTGATTTAGGTATTGATGATTTCCATCACGGGTAACTAAATTCTGAAACAAGTTTGAATAATATCATATCTCATAACAACTAAAAAATATCAATATTTTATTTATATCTCTTACACCATTTTATCATCATCTGAGATTATTTTTTGTTATAATCATGAGACTTATGAACAAACATACCACATTGGTTACATGTCCAATATTTTATAAGACATTCTATAAGAATATTTTTTCATACTTATTATAAGATGGGTACATGATTTTCTTACCCCCATATTACATTTATTAAGGAATCCTCATTTTCAACCATCAAGACCTTTTTTTTAGAATATTCGTGTCAAGGAACATAATGATTAGTAAACAACATCACAGAATTATTAGCACAACCATCAACATTCTCATATCTTTTAACTTCTCATGATAAAAAATCACATAATAAAATTGGATTCAAACATGATTAAAATCATTTATTTTTTACAATAATATCCCCAAATTAACTTTGATACATACTATTCTAATATTTTAATGTTATCATTTGATGATGCTATCGAATATTCATCTTCATTATTTAGTTCCAAGAACTATTTATAATATTTCATTTTAATGATGTTAAGGAAATATTTCTATAGGAAAATGTTTAGAAAATTTTCACATTTCATATCATCAAGATCATCCATCTCTAGGTATTCTTAACCAATGACCACCATTAATCAGCATCAACTTCAAAATGATAGATATCAAGAGTTTCCTTTTTCTGTTCTAAACATCCCATGTCATTTAATATATTATATGGATCATTGAACCATCCTTTTCCAACCATAGGATATAAATTTCAATGAAAATCCAGAGAGTATTGTTTAATGAAATGATCTACTATATAAAATTTCAATTATATAGACAATTTTTTCTCTATTATATGGATTTACGCACAATTTATTTACTATTTCTTCTAAGACAACACATTAACATACTACTCCATTCTAATTCAAACCATTCCATGATGCCGATTTTGAAGGATACTTTCCCAATGATACCTTACCTATTCAAATTCCTTGTTTCCACTATGAATAATATTTATGAAAGAAATATATTAGACAAAACAAAATGGTGACCATCAAATCATTTATCATGGTAACCATAACATATAATCATTTGAGGGTATTGACTTCCATTTTCAGGTACTCAATAGTTCTCTAAAATAATCTTTGATAACAAATATTAGGACACAAACCTAAACATTAACAAGTGTTCATTTTTAAATAAAATATTTATTCATATATTTTTATGGATCTTCTTTGGATTACAGTATTATATTTTTTCAAAACACATAAATAAAAAAACAATATTTTACAAAGTGGACACTTATAATCAGTATCCATTTATGTAATTATAAAATAATTTTAAAATAAAACATGTTTTTTTCATGATAAACCATCAGGACTTGAAAAATGGATTCTTAATTCCCCTTAAATAACCATAAAATCCCAAAAAATTATTTCAAAACATTTGTTGAGAAAAATATTCGTAGTTAAAGAAAAATAAAATAAAACTATCTATTAAAGGGAAAACATGAAACCCTGTGGAAAACATTTTGTTAAATAAAATATTCCATTTTTTCCCTAAATATTCATAATATATATTTAAAAAAAATCATTATTTTTCCTTTTTAAATAAAATTATTTCATTGATACTCATTTATATGAATAATAATTTAATGTTGGTTCTTTGGCAAAATATCATTATAGAACCTTTACAATTGGAATACCCTTTCAAAAAAATTTGGATTATATAATCAATAATCAATGAATTGGAGTGCTATATGGGAACATACGTTATATAAAAAATATTGGGATCTCCCATTATAAACAATTTATGGGGATAAAATGAAGAATAAAACACTTGAAAATTAGTTTTAATACATGTATAAAAAACACTTTGGAATATAAAAATATGATTTACATTATAAAACCCCATTGTAAAACAAGTATATTAAGACCATGGGAAGTAAAATTATTTTTTTTAATAAAACATGAAATATTTTCAAGAAATTAAAACATAAAATATGTGTTATAGTGTTGTGAATATCTATTGAAGCTATATATGTTAAAAGTGCACATTACTTTTTTATTTTTGTCAAGATATTACATATAAAATAGGTAAATTTATTCTATTTGAAATTTTTTGAATGAAATCCAAAACAAATATTAGTTTCCATTATAATTCATTTATTTCCATAAATAAATCCCAAAAATAATTCTAAAAATATTGACATGGAAGGAAATTATTTTAATGTGATAGTTTATAAGGGGATTTTTAAAATAATGTCCCTTACCTCAAGCCCAATTCATCATGTGAATTCATTATGTTCTTAAATAATAAAAATATGTCAATTATTTGCTTTCATTACAACATTAAATAAATAATTCCTTTTATTTCACTTATATCTTTGTTATATACAATTAAATAGTCATTCATTTTCTCATCAAATGTTTGGATGATATTTAGATTATCTATAAAAAATGACCTCAGTAGGTAGACTATAGTTATAGTTGGTAGTATCCAGTCAACTCAACAATAATAATCATGACATAATAATAATTTTTATGCATCTATTATACATTAAATAACAATAATGAAGTAAGTGCATCAACTATTATCTATGTTACAGTCATGGTTATGATAGTTTCTATATACGCATGAGTAAGATTTCCACCATTCAACGATAATTTTAGAAATAGCATAATATTTATTTTATATATTAAAATTGATAATTAATTTGATAATTCAATATTATTTATTTAAATAAAATTGTATATATCTTCTATGTGATTTGTTGATGAAAAATGAATCACATCGCTTTGTGTAGGTGGCAGTCCGCACGAACACATGAATGACATTATAATTATTTGGTCAAATAAAAGATATTAAAATATCTGATATATATAATATTTATAAAACTATATATCTGTCAAAAATATAATATATTAATACTAAATGAATCATTTTAACGAGTTGTGAGTGGTGTAGATTGAAAATGAATTACATTAGCCTGTGAGGTAGTAATTTGTCATACACATGAATGATGTATTCCCTTTCCATTAGATGAAGGATGGATTTGAATATAGGTTATTACATTAAGATAAAAAACTTATATATTATATATATTGATTATATTGTTTTATCATTTTTAGGATATATTTCAATGATATGGAAGAATAAACAAAACTAAAACACTCACTTAGGAACTATTCTTATTATTTAGACAACCTCTTTTTATTTAAAAATTATTTTTTATAAGGTCGATAATATGCCATAATAAGGCCTCTATTTTGTATATAGGGTTATAGGGATTGTATTATTGGAGATATTCTATTTAGAAAAATGTTTTCTATGTTTAAATAAATTAGAAGAATAGGTTACCATTAATAGGAGTAGGTAGGGTGACTCTTATATTTTCTTAAAATATTAAATTAATATTAATTAATTTTGATGTCTAAATTGATCAAAATTAATTATATTAAATTATAATATGAGTATAAATCAATGTACAATAATAAAATAATAATTTGACATGTTTTGATAACATTTTCAACCTATATTATTTTAATTATTAATTAACCCTTTTGACAATTACAGTGATGTAAATGTTAGTTTTATTAAGGGGTAAATATAGTAACTTAAAAATGACCAAAATACAATAAATGGATCACGGTTTATTACAAAAACTATTTATGAATATAATATTTAATTTTAAATTCAAACAAATTAATTAAAAAGTATTCATTATAAAATAATCATAATGTCATTTTTATAGCTATTCAATTAATTTTCCCTCTAAAAAAAGAAAATAATAAAATTTAAATCAAGTTCATAAAATCATATTTAATATGTAATGTTTATATAAAATAATATTGTAAAATAGTGATTATAAAAAAACTTATTATTAAAAAAAATTAATCGATTTTTTTTTATTTTTCAATAAATTTTATTATTAATGAATCAGCGTCGTGTAAGTTTTTATGGTAAATATTTCATCACCAAAAATTATAAATAATTAAACATGATAAAAATATTTCATTTTAATTTCTAATATATATTTATAAAAAAAGTTTATTCTCAGTTTATTTCTATGTTAAATATATTATAGTTATGAAAATGAAGCATGAGATTTTTTTTGGATTTATATTGACTTAAATATTATAGTTCTCAGAATCATGTCCAAATGGAAACAAAATGATATATATTATATTATATAATTATTAATGATGATATATACTCTTAAAATTAATATATTTCAATTTTTTGGGATTTTTAACTCCTTATACCTTTACTTTAATCCTTAATTATATTATTTAGCATTAATTTTGGTAACACAAATTACAGAGGTTTCAATATATAACTTGAAAATAAACGAGACTTATTTAAAAAAATTTCACTACTAGTTATAAATATGGAATCAAATTTCTTGATTCAATTTTTTATTGTGGAAGAATATAATTTATTATTCATCTAGTAGAACACAATGGTAAAGGGTTTTTCAAAAAATTATTTTTTAAGTACAATAATAGTTTTATACTAAATTCAACTATAAAATTAATTACAAATAATATATATGGATTCTTTTTAATACCAAGGAACTAATTTAATTTTTAAAAAATTCCAAAATTTAATTTTATTTAATAAATACATTAAATGAAGTTAAAATTTTAAATAAAAATTGGTATTTCTCACTATTAATTGAAAAAATGTGTTTTCATAAAATTCTAAAAAAATTAGTTTTGGATATATTTGAGAAGATTAATTAAATGATTAAATTCATTTATTAAAATTATTATTTTTTAGTATGATAATTAATCTTTTAAATTAAATATTTTATGAAAAGAGTATTAAAACTACTTTCTTCTTGATTTAAAAATTACTTAATGTATTAGTAATGAATATAAATAAATAATTTTTGAATAACAATAGACAATAGAATGATTTATTATATCTTTTTCTGGTGTTTTAAAGATATTTTCAGTTAATTTACATTTTATTTATGAACCATTAGGATTAATGAGAGGATATAATTTGTGGAAACCAATGACATTTCATAGTTATATGATATAATCATATTGAATGATTTTTTGATATGGCTATGGTTTATCATCATATTATAAGAAAAAATATCTTTTGGGGGTTAATTTTATGGGAGTTCAATATGATTAAGAATATTTTGGGATTCATTTTTGAGAAAGAATTGCTTGCTTTTAGTATATATTTTAGTAGAATGGTAATTTTGGAATAAATATTTTCTATTTTATAGACATGTGTTTAAAGGTATTGATATTGATAAGGATTAATGTGATATTTGATGTTGATGTAATTATGGGTCATTAAAGTGTGGGAACAAAAGTTTCAAAATATATATAATAATGATATTGAAGATTAATTTTGTATCAAATTTATTAATGATATTTTAGGGGATAAAGAGTTTTTTTTCATTATTATGTGAATGAGGTAAAAATAATATTATTTTCTAAAATGTTTTTGTGTTTGAGGAATAATTATTGATTTTACTTATGGAATTATATCTGAATTTTGAATTTGTTTTTTTGTCATTTGAGTTTTTTTGAGAAACTATTATTATATTCAATTTAATATATTTTTTTGGAAAATACATTTCAGAATGCGAATTTATGAGTGATTAACGAAGTTTATGGATAAATATTAAGTTGATCTTGAATAATATGCAATCATTTCACTATAATCCATTGGTATAAATTTTTTCAAATATTTTTTGATGATTATTATGGTTAGTTGAACTTTAGGTGGTGTTTATGTATCATTGTATATTAATTTATTATTTCTCAAAATAATGGTCTATTTATATTGGATAGTATCACATCATGTGATATCTATTTTGGTGTTGGTTAATATAGAAAAACATGAGGGATAATTTTTCATCCATTTTAAGATCATGTGTTACATTGAATTTTAATTTAGTTCCTGAGGAATAAAAAATTAATGATTAATTATCATAACATGAAGAGGTGTGATACAAGTTAAAATGGATCAAAACAAAACCAAAGGATGATATTATTAATATAAAATGGAATGTAATTAATTAATAATAATCTATGGGGTCATTTATATTAATAATAAAATAGTCCCTCAAATATAGGAATGCGATATTGAGTTACAAATGTTTTCCTTATAAATTTATTTATTATTAATTTTTGGTTTTATTAATATATTACTACTTTATAGTTTTGTTTTCCATAACTTTTACAAGATAATATTCTATATCACTATCTATTATTCTTTTTCTGCTATTTGTCTCAAACATGTATATATTTTCAATTCTAACAAATTTTTATATTGTTTTTGAACCATATTATGTCTTATTATAGGTTAATTCCATATATTGCTTCTCTTATTTTAAATTTTTTATCCGTTATTTTGATGTGGGTTTTCAAAAAATGTATTTATAAATATTTAAATCTTTTTTCCATTCATGATCATATATTTCATCTTCAAATTCATATAATTGATTCTGAAAAAAAATTTAAATAATTTTTAGCCTAATAATATATAATTGAAAGGATATAATATTTTAATATGGGTAGAGTGTACCACTAAGAAAAACTTGTTTAAATTCATAATAAACACTATATCTTACTTAAAAACAATATTGATCTTTATGAAAAATGTGATATAATATTGAAATATTAATATTTAAATTAGATCATTACAAACTACTGATAAAATTAGATGTATGGTTATAAATAGAAAAATAATGACAATATGTATATAGGTTTTAAAAATTGAAAAATTGTTAATTTTTGCGTAATAAATTTTTGCTTCATTTTCAATAAAGTGTTTTTTTCTTCAAAATTACACATTCATTGAAAATGTAATTTATTTAATTTTGAAAATGGATATTGAATTTTATTTATTCCACATTAATAAATGTTAATTTTCTAAATGGATAATAATTTTGAGGTAATTATTTCATAATATGATTGTGAAACATTTTTGAGACTTTTCTAATAAGTATTTTTGTAGTTAATAAGAATAAAATTCCAATTTTTTGAGAACATCCATTTGTTTTCATTAAATAAAGTAATTTAAATCTCACAATATATATTTTACATGATATTATTATAAATTAAGTCTATGTTAATTATAATTAATCTGATTTTGTATGTAGGAATCAACATTACGCTTGATATTGTTAAAATATCATATTTTGATTTAAAAGTACATTTCACTAAAAAACTATTTTTATTGTGTTTTCCTAATTAATATTAAACTTTATTTATAAATAATAAATAAAATTAATATTTATAAGGGGATTCCATATTTATATTAAGTAGGATCAAATTTTTTAAATAGAACCCTCTTATTTTCTCATTATGAATAGTAATATTGCAAAATATTTGACACCTTGGTTAGTGTAAAATAGGTTATTTAGGGATAAAACAATGGGATATGGTATAAAAATAAATCTAATGATATAATTTATTTTATTTTATTGCATTAATTCATCTATATCCATCCTAACATCGAATATATAAATTTTTTTAGTAGATTTTACATTGATAATTAAATTTATATTATTTTAAGAAAATGATAAATAAAAAATGAAACTCTTTTGAATTTAATGTATCACATATGTTTACATAGGAATAAAAATTAGATATGAATTGATATAATATATCAATTTTAAATAATTTAATTATTTTTATTATTAAATTTTTATATTTTTTTTATTATATCATAACCTTAAAATAATATGCAACGTTGATACATGGCTTCTACAAGTAGTAGAAATGTCATGGTTAATGATTTGATAAAATAAAAAAAAATTACATTTTTTAATATATTTTGGTATTACAAGAATTTAATTTGTAACTATATTGTATAAATTTTTTAAATGTTATTATATTTGAATTCCATTGATTTTATAATGTCATTGATGTCAAATTAAATCAATAGTGCCAAAAATTATTCCAAGTATGAATTATTCATTAATATATTTAATTAAACGATTTGAAAATACATAATCCTTTGAGATAGGACAATTGAGGAGGTAAATGTTGAAAAAATTCGTCAATGGAAAATTTTTAGTGGATTTCCACCTTATAAGTAATGATATTACCATTAAATCCTAAAAATGTGTTATCACAATAAAGGTTGAAAAGGGTTTACGATGGGATTGAAGAAAAATATAAAGTTTATATGAATGTACAAAATTTATTAGATGAAGTTATTTTTACTTTTTCAGGAAATATAATTGAATGTATGGCCCTTAATTCCACTTGAATGATTATGATATATATTATATTTAAAACAATTATGTAATTCCAAGGGTTTATGTTCCCTCACATATAAAAGGAAAAGGAATTTTTCCATTAATAAAAAATTAACATTATGTATCATACAATCTATACCATAATTTATTTTTATAATATATAATAATTTACTAGTTCTTTGGTTCTTATGCTAATATCATCCTAATAGGGATGAACATTTAATCCAAAGGGATCCTCTCAAAGAAGAGGTAATCATCATACTCGGTAATTTCAAAGATTATTTCTTCACATACTTATATTACTTTTATTTTATCCATTGTTACATAATTAATATAGTATCATAAATATAATGTTATATTATTACTATCTTGGGACAAACGTTTTCTACCTTTTTTCATAAAATGGGAAATGAATGCATCACTCTTGTGTATGTGTGGACTACCATCTCCATGAGTTGATTTGACATGTTTTTCAAGTCCACTATTCGTGTAAGGATATAAAATTTCATTAAATGTATAAAAATAGAAATTATGTTATGATTTCAATAGTAGATATCCTGAAACTATGGAACCTTTTTCCATGGCCAACCTACCATAGTTCTTTGGTGATTATAAACGGAATGTCCTAAAAACATTCAATGTGAACATATATGATTTAATAAATATATAGTAAACTATAATAATTGAACAAAAATAAATAGTAATTTAAAAATAAAATATTAAAATATTCTTAAAATTATTAATTTAATATATTTTTATTATACACAAGATAATGAAATTGTGTAACGAGTTGGAATAGGAGTAAGGGGTTTCTAAACTCAATTTCATTTCATCAGTTATATTACTTCTTAATTGTCATTTATATGAAATGATTTTTTGATGAACATAGTCTAAAAATTTATGTTTTATTTTCACATTATTTGTTTTTATTAACTTTTTTACACACATCTACTTCACTGATTAATTCAAACATCAATGTTACGATCCCTATAAGGGTTATTCATCAAAATATTGTTTAATTGAGATATGTATGATGTTATGAACAAATTTATGTTTAGGAGGTGTATATACTTACACTTTTACATGTTATATTATATATCATTTTTAATTCATAGTAATTAAAGAAAAAATTTATATAATTTCATAAAAATTATTTGAATTCAAAAGATATTAAATTGATAAGTGTTTATTTCATAATCCCATCCTTATTTGAGATTATCATTGTTTATGTTACTGTTGGGGGAATTATATAATAATTTATATTAGACCCCATATATTTTTCCCTGCTATATCTATTTATGGATATTACCTTATTCTGTTCATTTTTCTTTATCTGTGTACTCAAAAGTCGGCATGGATGTTTTTAAGAAAAAATGACTTTGGTTTTCCATTTTTTAGGAATATTTTTTTTCATGTTCACACATTCAAGAAATTAAATTCAACAGTTTTTATCTCATTCTTCAATTACTAATTAATGTAACAATACCCATGTATGAAATTCTACAAAAATGATTAATGAATTTTTTTTTCATTTCGTCAATGCATAAATTTTATCAATGGTGGGAATTGAATCATTATTTTAACGCTTACCAAACTATTAAATTTTCACAATGAAAAGACTATTAATTTCCTTTAAACTTCATTTATAGGATTCCATGATACATTTCAAAAAAACATTTATCCTGATAAACTAGAAATTTTACATCTTTAATAAGTTATTTCAAAATGAAAATGGAATTTAAATCAAGAAATGTTCTCATGATATTTTATAGGTATTTTTATTCATTCCAAAATAATTTGATGAATATTATTCATTATTAGGGATATAATCATATGATATCATTAACTATATTTTGATGGTTGACTAATGATCATTTTTATTAGAGAAAGTATTGATATTCTATATTATAATAGTTTCAATACGTACAGTGATTGATTATTATGTCATATTGATGATTTTTTTTGAACCCATATAGTGGATGAATTAGAATTATTAATATATGGGTATGGTCCTATTGTTAAATCCACTATAATAATTAATAAGTATCATTATTAAAAACACATTTTGTATGTGGACTTGGCCTTTCCAGTTTAGCTTTGATTTCATTTCATGAGAATTCAATGGTGCGTTTATGATGTCCGGTATTATGAATTCCATCATTATGAAGTCATATATTGAAGTCCATGTCAATAAATTAATAGTTATGATATTCATGGATACATATCATGTTCATGTGATAGTTTATATATAATTATTGGATCCTTAGTTATTCCATTCATATTAATCATTCTATACATATTCTATATTAGCTTTATTTGTATGCATTCCCTTTCAATTAACATATCCTCATAGTTTTTTTTTAATTTCTATTGATTGAAAGGAATTGTATTATTATTGATAAGAAAATATATTCTAGGTGTAATAATAATCCTCTCACTCAAAATAATATGTTTTATTTCATATTCTCAAATATAATGTACGATTCATGAATACACTGAGTTTTCCAAGACTACTAAATTATTTGATCCTTCAAGATTTGATCCTTTTTATATTGTTCCAAATTGGTAATATAAAAACCAACACTAGGTTACATTATTGGGGTGTTACACTAATCCTTGTCCATTGGTTTTGGGATTCTCTACCAAATGGATAAGTCTTAATAAACTTTTGATAGATTTTCTATGACACATGGACAATCCCATTGAGGGAATAGTCTTCCAATATCAATTTTACATCCTCATAATTTTTCTGCAGATATTGGATTATAGTGATTCATTCCTAATTTTATACATCACTATCCAATCGGGTGTTTTTTGGGTGATGTGTTCTAAGTCATTACACCATTATGGCTTTATTCTCGTTGTAATGGAGTTAAATTCAATAATGAGGTAACCCTCTAAAAGTATTTTTTCACTTTTCTATATCATCTTCTTTTTAATCTCAAAAACTCTTATTTTTATACCATCCTAAAAAATTAAATATATATATAAATATAATATTTTTTGATATGATATGGAATCACTATTTAATTCCATTTAACATATATATATATCCTCTCTCTCTTTGTTGAAATGTCTCATTAATTTTTGATTTCTTCTACCAAACATGATATTTTAAATCCTTTAAATTTCATCACCTAAATTGTAATAACTCAACACACATGGCCCTACCTAGCCAGTGGAGTTATGATATTCATCTACCACAAGACCTTGTATAAAATCCTCAGTGCCGGTTACTAGAACCAAGAAGGCATATCCCACACATGAGTGGGACTAAATTTATTTACTCATTCGTATATAAATATATATCTTGGAGAAAACAATGTATTAATATAAAAAAACACATAACAATACATTCATACATATATAATTACTTAATTGAAGTATGAAAACAATTACTGGAAAGAATAAAAAAGGGAGAAATACACACCCACCTAAGATTGGAAAAAATAACATTTTACGGACTCGAAATGAGGGGACTGTTATCATATGAAAATATTATATACTCATCATTCTATTTGGCCCAAAATAAGATCCAATTACTCTAATTCAACCTATGTCTCCATAGAAGGGTCATTAATTTTCATTATAAACAACATATGTGGGAAGTGGCCATGTAGGGTTGAGTATAACAAGACTTAGTAGGATACCTCGAAATAACGATAAATAATAAATAAAGAATAGTCATCTCATCAAACATTCATATATCAATCAGGATATGAAACATAATGATAACCAAAGGTAACCAATTTATACTCTTAAATGAATATCAACAACAAAAGGGAGCAAGTACTAACATCCATATATTATCTTCAGATATCATGGTAAGTCTCATATATAATGAACTGCTCCATGAGGTATACTTCCACTAACAAAACTTATCCCAGAGGTCACAATCTTCAGGTCTAGCTATGAAAAATCACATAAGAAACCGAGAGGCTTTTAAAAGATACAAACTACATATAAATAATTCCCAATTTGTAAGATTGGATATTGAAAAAAAAAATATTGAGTATTAACAACCAAGGCTCACAAGGGGGACATCAGACCCTCTAAGAATTAAACTCATTGATAGGAGATAAATGCCCTTGTATGTGTTGGTCATTCCAATTATAAAAAACCTACAAAGATAAATATTGAAGGAAATTACTAGGAATGTTTGAATCCCCATATAACTCTTGGGGGTGATACATAGTTCAAGATTATTAGGGTTTTGATATTTGATTATGGAAAACATATTCTATATTATCCCCCATAGAAGTGGAATGAGATGAATCACTCCAGAATAAGGTAATTCAGTCGGACAAAATTGATCAATAGGAATTTGTATTTGGGTAACCCACTTTGATGAGAACAAGATTCTTCACCAAACCCTCAAAGGAATTGATAGAAAGAATGCACAAAACTGATTCTGGTCATAGAAAGATCACATAAGAACATAAAATAAATAAAAACAGGATAATAGAACTAAAAACTATCATTGAAGGAGTATGAGGTATGTCCATGGGGGTACACGGTGTCTATCATAAATCCTAGAACAAACCATGCCTTATACTCATAATACGCGAACATTTAAAAAATACAGAGCATGTCCCATGAGGTATATGGTGTGTAGATGTCTCCCTAAAACTCAGTTTCATATTCTTCCCACCACCATGTACGTGGTATTGCTTTGTATTTGGTCTTATCTGAGTACACAACTCAAGCCGTATACTCACTCTTGTGCATGTACCCCTCAGGTATATGGTGTGTGGCACCAAATGGCCACATAGGTATGATCCCCTTGTATACAGTGAGCTTTCCACCAATTGTTACACTGTGTGTGACTTGGTAAACATATAAGGCAACACTATATAGCCACCATGGGTGGTACACCCTATTCATGCCAATCTAAATAGATAATGGTCACACGACGTGTGACATGTGTCTTATGGAATGTGATACTTATCACTACAAGAAAACCCTAAATGATGATATTTTTGATCAATAAACATGTGTTCATTTTAATACACTCTATGTAGTCTAGAATCTCATAGAAATAATAGTCTATTCACACATAATCACTTGAACCATCCAAAACCATTGATTTTTCCAAAAATTTTGTCATATGATGTGGATCTAAGCTGGACCAGACCCTCTCAAACTCATTTTCTAGATTCATAGTGTATTCCCTTATTAGGGAATGAACAATATCAGACCTAAACATTATCTCACACAAAAACCATGAAAAAACCTCTGGCTCTATCCATGGATTAACTTCCATTTTCCTATTCCAAAATCGTAACATTAGTTCTCTATCCCAAACCCTTGATGGATAACTATTTCCGCGAAGACCGCATGTGTAGTGAAAATTCATTGGGTATTAATCATATCGTCAATCAAAAATATTTCAATACTGAACATGCATAAAACATAGAGAGAAGATTAATATAACACAAACATTCATAACATACCTCATCCAACGTATATGTTAGACATAATTCATTGTTGTATGGAAATGAACAAAGAGATATAAGTAAATCAAGACAATATTGATTCTTATATTGTAGGAAGATATAAAAAATACCTATATCTAATGATCGATCTGTTATATAATTTTTGGATGGTTAGTCATCATTTTTCAGGGGTAAATCAAAACATGGTAAATACACACACAAAAACACATACCTCAATTTTGATTAATAACTAATGAAGAAAAATCATTCATTGTAATCCTCTGGGAAATATTGGAACATTTATGGTAAAATGATACACTATCTAATTCATTTTCAATGGTCAAGAGTTATATTATATGATGGCATTATAAATCTACATGTTTATAATGACAAACCTAAGGTATCATCATTACCATTTATTTATAGAGGATGAATGTTTTTGTGTCAACATAATAAAATAAATATATATTTATTTATTTTATTATTTGTGACCACAACGACTATTTTAAGTACTCTCTAGCCTGTGAATAATAATATCATACATTTGATAAACCACGTGTTCAGAAATCAAAAGTGCTCTAAGATTTCTAATCATAGGCTATTTCTGGTAGTTATTCCACTTTTTCATGAAAATAGAACCATTGTGATATTAATATAATTAATATCATTAAAATACCTATTTCATGCCCATCAGTCCTTGGAATATTGTATTGTATCTGCACCTAGATATATATATTTTTTAAATATTTTTTATGATTACAAGGGAAAAAATATTTACATTGTTCCACCCTTCGAGGATATTATTCCCTAAAAAGTGCAATCTAAATAAGACGGTGGGGATACTAAGATCTTAACTAGGTCTCCCACTCACAAGTTCTCCCTAGTGGTTTCTTATCCTATCAAAAAATATGCACATAACAAAATGTATTCCCACCAAGAGACATACTATATAGATTTAAAAAACATTGACTCCATGATGACATAAACTCCACTCTCTTGACCTATCGTATGTAGGTTGATATCATAGAATGAGTTGAGAACAAACATACTTATCTACAAAATGTTTAGAACACCAAGAAACGGAAACTACTATAGTGAAATAGTTAAGTGGTGAACCGCCTCTCTAACCCGATATAATATAATGAAAATAAAACGGCCCAAGAACCCGGGAGATAGCCTACTTGTTTGGCTAAAACAACATAACTCTCAAAACAAAAATTCCTTCAAATTTTTTCTTTAAATAACATAGACATTATTCGGTAGTCCTCTTCCACCCATGGATGAACAACACCCATTATAACCATCGATAGAACCAACTCTATGATCAACCGCTATCACCTATCGACTCTAACCAATAATAATTTGACATAAATGATCTATACTAATTGGACTAAAAAAAGATGATAAACTAGTGGTGGACTGGAATTAATTATGACATAAAAACTCCAATAATGTTTGATGATCCTTCCACATATATCTAAAAACTAAAATTTGAACACAAATACTATTCACCAAAACCTAAACGGTCCACTTTACCTAGTCAGGTGATTGCAGTAAAACGAAATTGTCAACTAAAATAGAGTCCTTGATGGATTTAAACAACCTATGTATAATCATTCTTTGATGTAATCCTGATACTATGCATTGATCATTTAGGTATTTGGGTGAATACTGACTATATAATACATGTTCAAGTGTTCCAAACTCTCCATATATCTCTTTTAGTCATCACCCACATATAGGAGAGACAACATAAGTTTAACTAAAATAATTTTTTCAACTCTTATGGATGGAAAATGGATTCCAAGAGATACCGGTACATCCTCATATCCACCTGATCTACTGATCTGGGAAAACCATCTCATTATATCTTTCCACTTCGTGACTGGTGGCATTATTCATCCTTGACAATAGATGATGATCTACCTACCATTGAAGAAAAATAAATCCAAAACATATCCAATATATATCTAGTCATTAAATATCTCACAATTGATATTAATTAGTTTTAAATCACTGTATCTATGAATAATTGGAGGTGTAAAAACAATATATTGGAAATATACTGCACCATCCCCACATGTAATTCATGCTCCCAATTTTATGATGAGAACAAATGGATATCATCGAAGAATAATAACATACACTGATCCAAGAAGGGATAATGATCATGTCCATAAGTATCATGATTATTTTGTGTAATAAAAGTCACCCATGTGTATCAACATAAACACAAAACAACCATAGTATCTTTGGAAAGGCACTTCTGGTATATCATTCCCCCAAAGCAGTATGAGTGAGAAATCTATCAAGGTGAAAATATGATAACCACTTCTCCTAAAACCACTGATAGGTGAGTTTAATTATGGCTTGGGATACTTTTCCAGGTGTCACTTGGTTCACGTGGCACCAATTCACAACCATTCTCAAGAACTCATTCACCTCTCAAGTGAAAACTCCAAAGTTTCCTAGGTGAAAAAACTAAGTATCTAAAAACAACATTCCTTAAAACACATGAATACATCACATTATTTAGAAGCTCAATGGGTACCATTTGATATGATGTGGAAAATATTAGGGTAAATCTACATTTTCAGTCATTACAGAATACTGAAACTAGATAGGGAGTTAAACCTAGAACATCCCTAGGAAAAAAGTCCCCATAATTCACCACGATAGAATGAAACCAAACCTTAGAGTATCAATTTCTCTGAATATACAATTGGCCACCAGATAAAAATTTATTCAAAAACTCTTTCACATGAGTTGATCATGCTTTTCCAAGGTTCACTCCATTTTAATTGATGAAAACTCTATCCCAAAAAACTAAAAAAACTACCACATAGACTGGTTAAAAACCACTAAGCATGGATTGTAACATCTCAGGTAAATAAAGAATATGATATTTTCATATTTATTAATATTTTTTTATAAAATATTAATATTTATTTAAAGGGGATGCTATGTTCGATGGCGTACCCAATACGCAACAATGAGTTTCTTTGAAATCATACGTTGTAGACTAAAAATATAATAATATAATTTTAAATAGAAGTTAATGCCTAGCCTTTGTAATGGAAAGAATGAATATAACTAAATAAAAAATGATTATATATTTTTTAAAAATATTTTAACAATTACCCAAAATATGATAGAGGCTTAAAATTTGAATAAAACCAATTTTAAGCATAAATATTCTAATATTCTTTAAAAGGTCAATTAAACACCTTTTGATGGAAAACACTTTTTAAATATA
The DNA here is from genome assembly GCA_963277665.1 of Viscum album. NCBI lineage: Eukaryota > Viridiplantae > Streptophyta > Magnoliopsida > Santalales > Viscaceae > Viscum > Viscum album. The sequence goes on along the minus strand of OY728143.1, from coordinate 647,865,443 downwards.
GTTTTTGTTAATTTTATATGTTATATGTGATAAAATAAAATCATTCTTTAGAATAAAGATATCAAGATTTACTTTTTGTAAATTTTTGGTCTTTTTTCGATAAAATTCATTTTTTAATGAATAGTGAAAAATGTTTTATTTTAATTCAAAACATCCTTTTAATCTAATATATTTCTATGGTTATATTATCTTTTAAATTGGTTTTAAAGTGTAACTAGATTATAGTTTTACCATTTAATCCAATTGTGGTGATTAGAATTAATTTCACTTTGAATATGGACATAAAAAATTGTTAATCTTTTGATAGATATTGTTTCTTAAAAACTCGCTATTTGTTTTGACACCTGAAATTAACTATATAATTTATTAATGAAAATTATATGTTTTTAATTTGGTAAAATGGCCATCATTTTTGAAATTTTAATATCAAATATATCTTAGGGTGAATGTTTGTTATTTTTCTGATAATGTTCATTTTTTTAATGAATATTGAAAAATAAAGCATTTTAATTCAAAACTGCCTTTTCATCCAATTTATTTATATAGTTAGATTGTCATTTTAATTGGTTTTAATGAGTAATTTAATTATGTTTTAACATTTAAGACAATTTTTTTCATTGGATATAATTTCACTTTTAAATTGGATGTAAAGACAAATCAATCTTTTGATAGATTTTACTTCTTAAAAACCCGTCTTTTGTTTTGACAATGATAATTATTTTTAAAATTAATTACAGCAATTTCTTTGAATGGAATTTGATTAAATCGATTCCATATTTGTAATCATATTTTCACAATTATGTAATTAAGATTCTTTTTTTGGACATTACGAATATTAATGACGGTAATTATCTTCAATTATAGTGATTAATTAGTAAATCGGGTAAAAAGGGGTAAATAAAATAATGTTATAATAATATAAAATTACCCATAAAAGTGCATTAATTATATTTTTTGAGTCATTTATCTCCATGGGACTCCTTGTGCCAAATTTGGGACCTCATGTAATCACTTTAGTGTGATATTGAACTTTTATCATATTATTTTTAAAGAATGGGAAATATATCCAAAGTATGTATCACCGAAGTAAAAAAATAGTTTTGTTTATATAAATGATATATTTTACTATAAATATTCATTTTAAATATAAAAATATTTCCTACATCATGGTATTTTATTTAAACAAAATTAAGAATTAAATAAATAAATATATTTATGACACAATGATGATGCAGTTATTACCTCATTAATGAAATATTTAAATAAATGATATTATAAGTGTTAAAATAATTCTTTTTTGAGACTTTGGATGATATCCACGAATTTTATATATGATTATGATATTTAAAATTTATGTTAATTCTTTTTATTATAATTCATAAAGCTTTTATTCCTTTATCCAAAGTCAACTAATAAATAGTGTCAAAATTGGCATAAATGAGTTTTTAAAACAAATGTTATTTTATTAAATGGTATACTAGTTCACAAAATATATTATTCTTACAAATTAAATATAATATATTATTAATATCATTATTGATACAATTATGGGACTATTGGAATTTTAAAGTAACTTTTATGACCATATATTTTGAAAATAAAAAAAGACGTGGGAAGAATTATTCTTTTTAACTAAGTGTTAAAATGAAAAGATAAGGTGACTTCTATGACCTCCAATTGCATAAATTATATTGGTTGAGTTGATGTATACCCCTTATCATTTTACCATAGATATATATCATTTTTTAACAATTCAATATTGAAAAATATTTTATAATAAATTTATATTTCATGACTTTCCAAGAGTTCCCCTCCTCCCTCTTATAAAAATCCCTAAACTCTACCCCTTAATAACACCTCTCAAGCCCCTTGACTCATCCAAACTCTACTAAAATAATCTCTACACATCCTTCTATTCCTCTTAGAAGCCTCACATTGGGCAGAACGCTTTTAAAGAGATCTTTTTCCTCAAATCAAAAGAAGATACCAGATTTAGAGGTAACGCCTTCTCTCAAAATCCTTTGTTGTATTTTTCCTTCTTCACTCCCTCTAACATTATTGTTATTTGATTCCATAAAAAAAATAAGTGTCCTAAATATACTAGGATGTTTTTATGAGAAGTATTTTATTTAAACTTACACACACCTTCATGTAATGGTTAAAGAACATACTGTTTCTGTGGGTGGTGAATTACTGCCTCACGAAAGGATGATTGTTCAATATTCTCTTAACACCTTTCATGATGTCCATTATGATATCTCTATCTTTATATATTATATATAAGGTATTTATTTTTTTATATTCTTCTGTATTTTATGTTTAAATCATATCATTATGCTTTTCATGTCGTGTAATTGCGATAATTTCATCCGAGGAAGTGTGGACTACCGCCCCCTCAAATGATGTGACTCGTTCATGAAATAAATGGAATGTATAAAGAGTGAAATTAATGAACTTATGTGACTTATGTAAAATATATATTATACTGGAATTATAATATATATATATATATGTGTCACATTTATTTTTAATTCCTTTAATATGACAATGAAATGAAAGTAGTGTTCATGCGTACGTACGGCATACCGTCTCAATGAATGATGCATTTCATTTTTTATCTCCAAATATTATGGAATAGTATAAAATTAATATATACTGGATATATATTATATTTAAATCATTAATACTATTCTGTAGATTATGTACTCATAACTACATGGACAATTCTTTTCAAACAAGTTTATTTTTGACTCATGTAAAAAACATTGACAAAACATATGATATGAACTCACATAATTAACTAATTATTATAACATGGTAATATGTGATATGAACTGAATAATAAACATTAAAGGAAGGCCTTATGAAATTATAAATTGACCTAATTTTATTATTCTGTAATATAAAGAACGAATGAGAACTAGTCGGACTTGATGTAAGGGATCCTCACTTTCTACTCCTTTCAAATTCAAGTATCTTATTTGAATGAAGTTCTTGTATTTTAAAATGGTAATAGTTTCATCCATTTATAATCAATAAATTAATGTCCATTACATGTTATTTTAATGAGGGATCATTTATCCTCCCTCATTTGTGCCATTACCTAAGTCGTTTCCATCATGAAATTTTGTAAGGGACTTCGTCTCAATCTCCTTTCATTGAGACATACTTCAATTTACATACGACCTTTTTTTTATTAGTTGTATAATAAACACATTTGACTTTAAATTTCATTTAAAAGGAATATTTGTACACGAAGCATTTTACTAAATGACAAAAGGAATGTTTTTGTCTTATGTATGCAGCGACAACGACTTCTCCGCCGTAGTGACCACTATTTGAGTTTCAGTTTCCTCTACAAGCCATATCATTTATAAAATGAAAAATAAAGATCATGTTTTACTTTTTTTATTGAGGTATTGAAAATGGTTTTGATTATTTTTTTATTATATCAATGTGTTTTATTAATATCTTGTGATTGAAATGTGGAAATGTTATGTTTTCTTTATGCATGTTTTATGTGATACGATAATTATATGGTTCTTGGACATTGTTTTTGAATTCGGTGGTTATGTGATAAAATAAGGGTGGCTGAGCTTAAGATAGATCTCCAATTAATTGGGTAATGTGAAGGAGTTAAACGCGAAGGTTTCTCTGAAGAGATTTAGGGAATATACTGTGATGGGAATTCCAAACGTAACCGTGAGGGATACTCCCTACATAAGAATGTTATGAATGCTTCATGTTAACTTCATATGTTATGAATTCTATGAGTTATTCATAAATCTTACAATTTCATGAGGTATGTTAAAGTGCTGATGTTTTATGAGTAAAGTATGATTTTTTTTATTTGTATGTATACATGGACTAATGGTTTCTTTCCGTATTTGTATATCCTATATTGATCTTTTTATGCTCATCCCACGTTTTTGAAATGTTTTTCACAGGTCAAGGGAAAAGTATATAATGTGATGATAGTGTAAAAGAAGTTTCAAGAATGAAACCATGTTTTATTTTAAATATGTTTCCTTTGATGGAAAAAAAATGAATATTGTTTTTGATTTAACCACCTTGATTAAATGTGCAATGAAATGCATGATTTATTATCTAATTCTCTAAAACTCTAATCCTGAAAAGATCGTCAATGTGAATTCATGAAATAGCTCAAGATTAAGTAATTTTTAAGGTTGGGGTCTTATAGTTGGTATCAGAGGTCTGTTTAGACAACTTTAGGTATTATGAGTTTCCGTTAGACACATGGTTAGTCCCTATGTCTATTATTTAAGTTAAATCCTTATTTTATAATTTTTTTCATATCCAGTAAAGTCAGTTACAAATGGAAGGAGGAGGATCTCAAACGACATTCCTATCTCTTCCTGAGGAAATTCTTGTAATAATTATTGCAAAGTTATGTTTGGATGATTGTGATACTTTTTCCTGCATACACCTCACTTGAAAGAAGATGTTTGAGATATCGAACACCTCCACTATACATCGTTATCATCGTGGATCATGGGTTGTATTTAGACAAATCCTATTTTCACAATATTCTTATATTTTCAATAAAGGTAAATATTATCAAGGAATTTTCAAATATTTTACCTTATCAGATGATTTTGAAACATATTATGATTTTAAAAAAGGTTCTGAAGAAGGAGACCCCTGCTCAACCTATTTATATTTGCTTTTATAATATAGTCTCTAAGCACATATCAATGGTATTTTAAATGGACCATTAATTGAAAGTTTCAACTCCAATTTGGTCAGACTATTTTATAGAAATCACATTTTATCAGATGTTTTGATATTATTTGTCATATATGATTATTTTCCAAAACTGTTTTTTGTGAACACCCATTTGACCCATGTTGTACAAGGTGTATTTGGATGGAGGAAGCAAATGATTTTGAAGGATCTCTAAATCATTCTTTCAATGCATTGAACTTCTACCTACGTGAACAAGATGATGATGAAACCAAATGGACACCATGATCATGGTATGATGTTTTTCATTTTGGGGATCGTTTTATTTTTTTCTTATGGTAGTGAAATAATAAATCAAGAATTAAGATATAGAGATCATAATGAATTCGGATGAAAATGATAGGTATAAGGAAACCATTGAGGTTAAAACAGGTTAGGATTATTTTTGAGTTTTATAAAAAGGACAACCCGTAGGATGGGTGACAACCCGTCACATCTGGTAAGGTCGTAGGAATTGAACCCACAACCGAAGGACGACAGGGGCGCATCGCCTACCACTGGCCTACTTGAAGTCCCCGGTTAGTAAGACTTATTATTTTAGTAAAATGATTTTATGGGACAAGAATAAGTTGATTTTGGGAATTTATGTTTTATCAAATGGATATACATAGTATAAAAAATGATTTGGTGATAAAGGGATAAAAGTTGTTGTGAAAGACATTCTCTATTTTGAGGAAACACTATATCCCTAAGGAAGATAGAATACTATGGGATTTAAATTGAGGAATAATGGTTGAAATTTTAGTTTGGAAGAATCTATGTTTTTATTATGGACATATGATGATTTGGTTTATTTTGGAAAATGATTAACCTATCTTGGAGAATATGTGATTATGTTAATTACATTTCAATATGAGACCCTGTGAATAACTGATGTTATTTAGAGATAAATGTTAAGATTTGTCTAGGAAGACTATGTGAAAAAATCCTTCGGAGATTTGGGTTTCAATCTTAGTTTTTAGTACTTTAATGAATTTTATGGATAACTGTTTATTGAATGGTCATCGATGAACCTTTGGTTTTGTTGGAAATTTTTTTGAGAATAATAGTAGTTTTACTTTTTGTAAAAGATTACACTTTTGGGGATTATCTGATCTTGTGCTAACAATTTTAGTTTTGGTTAAGGTCTAAGGACATGATAAATATATAGTTCATCTTTTGTGGTTCAGTTGATTCTCATGAAGTTGATTATAGTGCTCTTAATGTGAATAATTCATCCTAAATACTCATCGTTTGGAGAAAATATGAGTTAGTGTTTGAAATCTAGTAAAATATAAAGTCTACATGACAAGTAGGTATGATTCCTTAAGTTTTAGTTAAGCTCATAAATAAATTACTCAATGAAAATAAACTTAAAACAAAAACGTTTTCTATTAACTTTTCCTACAAGGGAATCAAATACTGTTTAACCAATCGCAAGTTTGTGATTTTCTGGTGGTTAAATTTCTCCCCGACATGTTTTCTATCACCCTCCATCAGAACTTGATGGTTTTTTCTCCTCCATATCCATGTTTTCATGGAATCCTTGTATCTGTTGCCTCAGGTGACCTTTTTACTTCTCTTTCATTCTTTTAAAGTGATAGTTTTATTGACTCCTTTTTTTATTTGGGGTTTTCAATGAAGTTTCCATGCCCAATTTTAAAATTGCGAGGATGCAATTCCCAAAAGGGGGTAAAGATGTAACATCACAGGTAAATAAAGAATAAGACATTTTCCTATTTATTAATATTTTTGTACAAAATATTAATATTACTTTAAAGGGGATGCTATGTTCGATGGCGTACCCAATACGCAACAACTAGTTTCTTTAAAATCTTACATTGCACACTAATAATATAATAATATTATTTTAAATAGTAGTTAATTCCTAACCATTATAATAGAAGGAATGAATAGAACTAAATACAAAATATTATATATGTTTGGTAAATATTTTAACAATTACACAATAAATGATAGAGGCTTAAAATGCGAATGAATCCAATTTTAAGCATAAATATTCTAATATTATTTAAAAGGTCAATTATCTTCCTTTGGTTGAAAAACACTTTTTAAATATAATTTTTATCACCTTTATAAGTTATATTTGATAAAATAAAATCCTTCATTAGAATAAATACATCAAAATTTAGTTTCTGTAAATTTTTTGTATTTTTCTGATAAAATTCATTTTTTTAATGAATAGTGAAAAATGTTATATTTTAATTCAAAACCTCCTTTTAATATAATTTATTTCTATGATTTTATTATCTTTTAAATTGGAATTAAATTGTAATTAGAATATATTTATACCATTTAATCCAATGGTGGTCATTATAATTAATTTCACTTTGAAAATGGACATAAACAAGTGTCAATCTTTTGATAGATATTTTTTCTTCAAAACTCACTATTTGATTTGACAGCAGGAATTAAATATATAATTTACTAATTAAACTTCTATGTTTTGAATTTTTTAAAATGGAAATCATTTTTGAATTTGGAATATCAAATATATCTTAGGGTTAATTTTTTGTATTTTTCTGATAATGTTCATTTTTTAATGAATAGAGAAAAATACGGCATTTTAATTCAAAAATGCCTTTTCATACTATTTTTTTATATAGTTAGATTTTCATTTTAAATATTTTTAAGGTGTAATTTAATTATGTTTTCTCATTTAATACAATTTCTGGTCATTGGATGTAATTTCACTTTTAAATTGGATATAAAAACAAATCAATCTTTTGTTAGATTTTACTTCTTAAAAACCTATCTTTTGTTTTGACAAAGGAAATTATTTTTTAAAATTAATTACTGTAATTTCTGTGTGTAATAACCCAGATCATCATTCAGGTATGTACTTCCTTTTTCTGAATTTTTTGAGAAAAATGAAGTTTTTGGAAATTTTTGAAGTACACGCCATGTACTTTTTGAGTACACGTCGTGTACTCTTTTCCCGCTCAAAGCCATGTGCTGGCCGTGTCCGGGCCACACACATAGTGTGTAGGGATGATGTGGAAGACGATTTTATCGGAGTATGGAAAAACCTAGTACACATTGTGTACTCTAAAAGTACACATCGTGTACTTTATTTTTTTCATTAAACGGACCGGGGTCGTGCCTTACGCACATAAATTTCTTCTTCTAGGTTCTGTTCGTCCGAGATCGCTGAGGATCTACAAATTTCGACGAGCCCCCGCCTCTCTATCCTTTTTCTGATTCGAGCACCGTAGATTGCATTGGAATCACATCGTTGAGTTCTCTCTTCTTCTTGAGCCTTGTTTTCCAATTCCTCCTCTTTCTCAAGATATCACAGTTTATGTGTTTCAGACGTTTTCTCATATCTACAACATTATAAAGAGAATTTGTTGTCATTGTTCACGTATATGGATCTCCTAAAATTGAGGTAGGTGGATTGTGCCTTTCCGTAGGAAGTCTATGAATATTTTTTTCAAATTCCAACAATTCCCTTGAACAAGGAATTTTGGGTTTCTTTTTTTTCCCCTGTTGTTTGCCTTCTTTTCTTGATTTCTTCAGTAGAGATCATTGCATGTAAAAATTGGATAATTTATGTTGTATTCTTGTGCTTCGCGTTTCATGTTTTTCTTATTAGGTGTTTTTCCAGTTTCCATGACTAGTATTAGGATAGTGGGTGTGTTATAATGTTATGCTTTTTTCCTTAGAATGATATCCAAGTAGTTCTTGAGGTTTACGTGGGATGATACGCGAGCGCTGAGCATGTTTATTTCACACAGAACTGTGAGAGCCTAGTGTAGTAGACCATATGGATAATGGACATAAGTGCTTCTCCAGAGTGTCTTTTAATACAATGTGAGACCACAGGAGGAATTGACGATGAGTGCTTCCTCAAAGAGTCTGGAGTTCCTCGACATAGGCCATAGGGGGGATGAAAAGTTCAGTGCTTCATGAGAGAACCTTTAGTATGATATGAGACTATAGGGGGAATTGACAGTGAGTGTTTCCTCAGAAATTCTACTCTTAGCCGAACCAGAGGGTTGATACTGATTGTGCCTCCTAGAGGGTTGCTAGTACTTGTAGGTTGAACATTAGGGGTTAGGCTGTGAGAGCTACCCAGAGGGTTACCTATTTTCTTTTTGTTGTTGGTTGTTCACTTGTGCACTTTATATGCTAGAACTTTAGATTATAGCTGCTGTGTGATTTTCTATTTACTGCTTCCTACACTTTTACTTTCCTTGTATTCATTGACTGTTAGGCACAGATCATTGGGTGATTTCCTACTAGAATTATATCTCACACCCTGTTTGGGTCATGCTTTTGGGCCCATGCAGATTATATTGTTACAGGTATAGATAAGGGCAAGCTCCCTTCTACTTCAGGTTCTTGATTGTTGTGGAGCTGGAGAGCATGGGACCAAGCTGAGGTTTGCGATGCTGAGGAGTCTCTCATCTATTTATCATTTGTACTTTGGATTATTACTATATTCGGCATTGTGAAATGTTTGGATATTTTCCTAGACATATATGTATCATGCATCATTTACATATATTCCTGCTCCAGTTGTTTATTTGTTAGTCTTCCGTTGTTTATCATTTACTCGTTTATGTATGTCTACTGCTTCTTCTATTATTGTTATTTGTTTTATTTTCTACTCTGTACTCTGCCAATGAGGGTATAGTTTCCCCACTATTACACCTAAGGCCCTCGCTGCTAGTCGGCAGCCTCTGGCGTTTGGGGAAATGCGCTTGAGGCCATGTAGCTAACCAGGTACGGGGAGCATCTAGGTGGATTCCGGAACCGGGAAGTTACAAAGTGGTATCAAAGGGTGTTCTTTTCTCTTGACTTACTATTTGGAGCCTTTATCCAAGGATAGGACGGATTCAGTATTTGGTGTTAAGCTGTGCTCGAGAGTAGCTTACCCGTGTATAGGGAAAATCCATACTACCTTGATTATTGCAATTTTCTGGTTTTGAGATTTTACAGTTGATATGATTTAACCTAGAGTGATTCACATGACTTGTTTTGTTTTTGTTGTTGCTATTCTGGTTCTATTTCTCTCACAACCCGATGAGTTGAGGGTATGTCATCTTATGCATCATATAGGCACCTGTTAGAAATCACATGCCATGCATTCTTTCCATGCCATCTAGGGTGCATTAGAAATTGCATGTTGTTGTGATAGACTTTTTTATATTTTTCATGCTTTTGTGATAGATTCTTTGATATAATCTCTGCTACTTGATAGAAGACTATTTTTATAGTGATTTGCTTGAATGAACGCCAAATTTTGGTTCTTGAGGCGTTATGGGCCCTCTTGAATCATAAATTGGTGGATCATTGACCTTTTTTCTATGTATATGATGGTATAGGATGCCACACATTGATTTTCGGGGAGTATGGGCCCTCATAGATCGGAATTTGGCACCATCATGCTTTTTTTCCAGTGTTTTCTGGGCTTCGGTGCAGTTTCAGAGCTACTGCCCAGAAAAAACCCAGAATACACGGCGTGTAATTTATATATACACGCCGTGTAGTTTTAAATGGTGTCCTTGACTGTGTGAGGAGAAAAACAGGTTGGGAAAATCGCTAGGAACACACTATGTACGGTAGGTACATGCCGTGTAGTAGTGAGTGTGTACCCGTCCGTGTAACTAACTACACGGGTCGGGGAAGCTCAAGTAGAACACTCCGTGTTGGATAGAAACACTCCATGTAGTCTTGTTCCAGTTACCAGGCCGTGTCATGAGCAACACGGGTTGGTGTTATATTCTCCAATACACGTTGTGTTTGTTCAGAACATGTCGTGTAAGGGTCAGCCGTGTGCTTGGCTGTGTCATCAACAACACGGGTCGGGAAAAATATTCAAGTACACATCATGTTTGTTAGGAACACGCCATGTAGTCTCAGCCATGTATCCGGACATGTAGCCAGTAACACGGGTCATTGAAACCATGTCTACTACACACTGTGTCCACAAGGCACACACCGTGTAGTCTCATTTTAAAAAGACCTGGTGGGTTAGCCGTGCAAGGAGGCACGGGCAGGGAAACAGAGTTAAGTACATGTCGTGTAGATTTTACACATATCGGGTAATATTGTTTTGTAAATCTTACGTGTTTCCTTCTCCAATTTTAGTTTTGTACACCTTTTTTCTCTTTACTTTTTTTTCAAATCTAAGGTATTCTTTTGATATTTCAGAGCTATTCCTCTAAGACATCCTCCGGTTGTACGTCAGTTTTTAGGCTGTGATCAGACCCCAGATATGGGTGATCAGGGACTTCCTGCTGATCCTCCTGTCGGGCCAGCCTTGGCACCGACCGTCATACCAGTTGTAGGCGCGAATACGTAGTTTAGGGAAGTTTTAATGAGGATGATGCATACCTTTCAGGGTGCACCGCCTCCCTCCACATCTATGGAAGACTTGAAGCGGGATTTCCAGTAGCAGCATCCTCCAAATTTCTTAGGGGAAGGAGGACCGCAGGATACATAGTCATGGATGGAAGCCATGTTGACCATCTTTGAGAATCTGAAGATGCCTCCAGAGAGGTGGGTCAAGCTCGCTACCTATATGCTACGAGACTCCTCCAAGAGGTTGTGGGATGTGATCTCACATGGAGGTCATCAGAAGGTTATGGCTTGGGAGGAGTTTTAGTGCATCTTTTATGACTAATTCTATCTGGAGACCCTAAGGGCCGACCGAGCTCGGGAGTTCATGAGCTTAGAGCAGGGTACTCTTTAGGTTATCGAGTACTCCTCTCGTTTCATCGAGCTGCAGTGTTTCACACCCCTCCAGGGTGGGGATGGGATGTTCTTAGCATGGAAGTTTGAGGATGTTCTAAGGCGGGAGATCCACTTGTAGGTGAATCTATACCAGTTGACTTCCATCACTTCCATCGTCAACCAGGCACTGATTGCGGAGTGCAATCTGAGAGACTCCGGAGCTGTGGGCCAGGGCGGTTCTGCTTCCAGAGCTAGTATTCCTCCAGATGACAGCTAGAAGTGTCATAAGGAGTCTACGCGCAGTGATACTAGGAAGCGAGATGCATCTTCAGGCAGCCAGGTGATATGCTACCAGTGTGGCGGATCAGGGCACACGAGGCCACAGTGCTAGAGAGACCCCATGGAGTGCCGAATTTGCTACAAGATGGGTAACAATCAGTGTTTTTTCTAGATTTTCTCACCAACAACTAGTGATGGGAGTTCTTCTTTGACTCCTCGTTCAGAAGCAGCACCAGTAGTTTCTCACTAGTCAGGGAACTGGAGTTCTTCCGGCCGTTCGGTCCGAGGTGGAGGCTGAGGCCATGGCGGTCATCCACTAGTCTTTCATTGTCAGTAGGGTGGATCAGCTCAGAGTGGTCAGGCAGGGTCATAGGGTCACGGTGCAGGCTAGTTTTTCTCCATTAAATAGACCCATCAAAAGCAGGATCCTAGACCTTCTACAGTTCGAGGTAAGATTTTAGTACCCTCAGTTTTATCTTCATCTCTCTTCAATACTACTGCTATGCATAGCTTTATCTCTGTTGCTGTTGTGGAGATCCTTGGGCATTATATCTTTTCTTCTACCGACTCATTGACACTAGACACACCTTTGGGGACAAGGACATTGAGTGTACATCTGTGTAGAGAGTGCCCTCTCGTGGTTGTAGTGTATCATTTCTTATGGGATCTCTAAGTCCTAGAGATGACATTCTATGATTCCATTCTTAGTATGGACTGGTTGGTTCCCTTCCAACCATTCTTCAACTATTATCATCGCAGGGTGAGTTTCATCTCACCAAAGGGTGAATCTTTTCTTCATAGAGGTGAATAGGGTGTCTGGGCGAGTCGGGGAGGACTCGAGCATCATGGTCTAGGAAGGGTGAAGGCCCAGATTGCTAGTCTTTATCTGGATGATCAGGAGACTTCACAGTTGGACATTCCTCCTACGGTGGATCGTTTCATAGATGTCTTTCCATGGAACTTTTTAGTTTTTCCTCTGGAACGTGAGGTATACTTCTCGATTGAACCCGTTCCAGGATCGGCACCGGTGTCCATTCCTACTTATAAGATAGCTACACCTGAGTTGGAGGAGCTCAAGAAGCAGTTGGATGAGTTGCAGGAAAAGGGTTTCATCTGACCCAGTACTTCTCCTCGGGGTACGCCTGTCCTGTTTGCAAAGAAGGAAGATGGTACCCTTAGGCTCTGTGTGGATTATCGGAAGCTGAACTATTTTACGGTCAAGAATCGGTATCCCTTTCCTAGTATTGATGAACTGTTTGATCATCTTTGAGGAGATCAGGTGTTCTCGAAGATTGATTTGAGGTCCGGCTATCATCAGTAGCACGTTAGACCATCAGATATACCTCCGACAGCCTTCAAGAGCAGGTATGGTCTCTATGAGTATATGGTCATGCTGTTCGGTCTCACGAATGCCCCCCGCAATTTTCATGGAACTGATGAACCGAGTGTTCCATACATACTTGGATTCCTTCATCGTGGTCTTCGTGGGTGACATCTTGGTGTACTATCACACTCGACATGAACATTCTACCCATCTTGATATCATTTTGAGTACACTGAGAGAGCATCGACTTTATGCTAAAATCTCAAATTTCCACTTCTGGATAGATCTGATTCAGTTATTTGGTCACATCATCTCAGAGGTAGGAGTATCTGTGGACATAGAGAAAGTGAGAGGTGTAGTTTCCTGGGAGCATCCGAAAAATGTTTTTGAGGTACGGAGTTTCCTAGGGCTGGATGGATACTACAGACGCTTTATTCAGGACATTTCATGCCTAGCAGCACATTTGACAGGTCTGACCAAGAAATGGGTGAATTTCTCATGGTCAGATTCCTGCGAATCATCCTTTTAGGAGTTGAAGGGGAAGAGGACATCAGCACCGATACTAGTCTTTCTAGATCCAGGCAAGGGATACAATGTTTATTGTGATGCTTCAGGTATCGGGCTAGGCGTTGTGCTTATGCAGGGAGATATATTCGTTGCATACGGGTCTCGACAATTGAGGCCACATGAGAAGAACTACCTGACGCACAATCTGGAGTTGGCAGCTATTGTTCATGCCTTACGTTGTTGGAGACATTACCTTCTAGGAGAGCACTTTTTGGTTTTCACCGACCACAAGAGTCTCAAGTACATCTTCACTCAGCGTGATTTTAATCTAAGACAGCGCAGGTTGGTTGAGTATCTTCAGTATTTTAATTTTGAGCTTGCCTATACGTTGGGAAGGGGAAATGCAATGGAAGATGCGTTGAGTAGAAGAACTCAGTTTCAGGCAGTTCAGAAGGATAGCAGTGAGTGGAAGCTTATGGCTCTATTCTCTGAGATGCATCTGGAGGTGCACGACAGACAGGGACAGACTTTTCTTTCTTCTGTAGATATTACCTCTACATTACATGATCGGGTACAGATGAGGAAGCTATCAGACTCAGAAGGCTTAGTCCTACATGAGAGTGTGTCGGGAGAGGACCATCTTCCTGGATGGACAGTGGGCGAGGATGAGATCCTGCATTTCCAAGGACGTGTATGGGTGCCAGCAAACATACACGAGGAGCTGATGTGAGATTTTCATTCCTCAGTTTGGGCAGTTCATCCTGGCGTCACTAAGATGTATCAGGATCTTCATCGCCAGTTTTGGTGGCAGGTATGAATAGAGATGTTGGTGGTTGCATCATGAGATGTTCTACTTGTCAGCCGATGAAGGTAGAGGATCAGCGACCAGTATGGCTTTTATAGTAGTTAACCATTCTCAAGTGGAAGTGGAACGATTTCGCGATGGACTTCGTGACCGGGTTGCCGAGGTCGCCTCGGGGGAACAATGTTTTTTGGGTTATCGTCGACAGACTCACGAAGGTCGGATACTCCTTGCCGATCAAGGAGACCTTCAGTGTTGATGATTTAGGAAGGTTGTACATCTGAGAGATTGTAAATCTACATGGATTTCCGCACTTCATTTTTTTAGACAAGGATGTGTTCTTTACGTCTCGGTTCTGGCAGGGGCTTCATAAGGCATTGGGTACACAGGTACGTTTGAGTACAGCATACCATCCCCAAACAGATGGCCAGTCTGAGCATACGATCTAGGTGCTTGAGGATATTCTCTGAACTTTCATTCTAGACTTCGGCGGTTCTTGGGAGAAGCATATACCTCTTGTGGAGTTTCCCTACAACAACATCTTATAGGAGACCATTCAGATGGAACCATACGAGGCTCTGTACGGTAGGCCATGCCGATCACCCTTATGCTAGCTGGAGGCAGGAGAGGAAGCTTTGTTGGGACCTCGTCTTGTTTAGGAGACCTCTGAGAAGATAGAGTTGATTTGGAAGAGGACGGCTATAGCATAGTCTCAACAGAAGTCTTATGCTAATCAGCGGAGACGACCTCTGGATTTCGAGGTTGGGGATCAGGTTTTCCTATGTGTCGCACCGAGGTTGGGACACAAGAGGATTCAGAGATAGGGTAAGCTTTCACAGTGGTATGTCGGGCCATTTGAGGTGCTGGAGAGAGTTGGGCCGGTTTCCTATAGGTTTCAGTTACCTCAGAGGTATCGGTCCATGCATGACATCTTCCACGTTTCTCAGCTCCGACGTTACTTTTCAGAACTTTCTCATGTCTTTCAGCCCAGGGAAGTTGTGCTCGAAGCGGATGCATCGTTTGAGGAGAATCCTATCCGGATTGTCGATCGCAGTATGAAGGTTCTCTGTGGGCGGTCTATTACTTTGGTACGGGTGCTTTGGAAGCATGGGTGAGTATAGAACGATACCTGGGAGAGGGAGGACGATATACGATCTATGTGGCCAGAGTTGTTCGGGGTTTCTTCTTCTACGCCTCGCTAGGGAAATTCAGGGACGAATTTTTTTAAGGGGGGAAGTTTGTAAGAACCCGGATCCTCATTCAGGTATATCCTTCCTTTTTTCTGAAGTTTCTGAGAAAAATGAATTTTTTCGGAATTTTTTTAGTACACGTCGTGTACTTTCTGATTACAAGCCGGGTACTCTTTTCCCACTCAATTCCATGTGATGGCCATGTCTGGGCCACACACATGGTGTGTAGGGATGATGTGCAGGCCGATTTTATCAGAGTATGGAAAAACCTAGTACACGACGTGTACTCTAAAATTACATGTCGTGTACTTTATTTTTTTCATTAAATGGACCGAGGTTGCGCCTGACGCACAGAAAGGTCTTCTTCTAGGTTCCATTCATCCGAGAGCACCAAGGATCCGTGAATCTTTGACGATCCCCCACCTCTCCATCCGTTCTCTGATTTGAGCACCATTTATTGCTTTGGAATCACAGTGGTGAGTTCTCCATTCTTCTTGACACTTGTTTTCCAATTCCTCTCTTTCTCAAGTTATCACGGTTTATGAGTTTCAGACGTTTTCTCAGATCCACGACATTCTAAAGAGAATCTTTCACCGTTATTCTTGTAGATCGATCTACTAGGATCAAGGTAGGTGGTTTGTTCCTTTCCATAGGAAGTCTATGAATATTTTGTGAAAATTCCACCAATTCCCTTGAATGGGGAATTATGGGTTTCCTGTTGTTCCCCTATTGTTTGTCTTCTTTGCTTTATTTCTTGAGTAGAGATCATTGATTGTAAAAACTGTATAATTTATGATGTATTCTTGTACTTAGCCTTGCATGTTTTTCTTATTAGGATTTTTCCATTTGCCATGCCCATTTGTAGGATATTGGGGCTGTTATACTATTATGTTGTTGTTCCTTAGAATGATAACCAAGTTGTTCTCGAGGTTTACTCGGGATGATACGTGCACACTGAGCATGTTTATTTCACACATGACTGTGAGAGCCTAGTGTAGTAGACCACGGGGATAATGGACGTACGGGCTTCTTCAGAGTGTCTTTTAATACGATGCAAGACCACAGGTGGAATTAATGATAAGTGATTCCTCAGAGAGTCTGTAGTTCCTTGACGTAGGCCACAGGGGGAATGAGACGTTGAGTGCTTCCCCAGAGAGCCTTTAGTACGATACGAGACTACAGGGGGAATTGACCATGAGTGCTTCTTTAGAAAGTCTACTCTTAGCTGAACCAGAGGGGTGTGACTGAGTGGGCCTCCTAAAGGGTTTCTAGTACTTGTATATTGAACCTTATGGGTTAGGCTGTGAGAGATACCTAGAGGGTTACCTGTTTTCTACTTGTTGTTGGTTGTTCACTTGTGCACTTTATATGCTAGAACTGTGGATTGTAGCTGTTGTGTGCTTTTCTGTTTACTGCTTCCTGCTCATTTACTTACCTTGTATTCATTGACTGTTAGTCATAGATCGTTGGGTGATTCCCTATTGGGATTGTATCTCACAACCTATTTTGGTCATGTTTTTGGGCCCAAGAATATTATATTGTTGCAAGTATAGATAAGGGCAAGCACCCTTCTACTTCAGGATCTTGATTGTTGTGGAGTTGGAGAGCATGGGACCAAGACAAGGCTTGCGATACAGAGGATTCACTCATCTGTTTTTCTTTTTTACTTTGGATTAGTACTGTATTCAGCATTGTAACTTGTTTGGCTATTTTCCTAGACATATATGTATCATGCATCCTTTACATATATTCCTTCTCCAGTTGTTTATTTGTTAGTCTTCTGATGTTTATCAATCAATCGTGTATGTATTTCTACTGCTTCTACTATTTTTGTTATTTGTTTTCTTTTCCTCTGTGTACTCTTACAATGAAGGCATAGATTCCCCACTATCACACCCAAGGCCCTCGCTGGTGGTTGGCACCCTCTGGCATTTGGGGAAATGTGCTTGAGACCATGTAACCAACCGAGTATGGGACTCCTCTGGGTGGCTTCCAGGATCGGTAAGTTACACTGTGATTGGAATTTGATAAAATGGATTCCATATTTGGAATCATAAGGTCATGATTATGTAATTAAGACTCTTGTTTTTTGACATTATGAAGAGTAAATATGGTAATTATCTTTAATTATTGTGATTAATTTGTAAATTGGGTAAAATGGGGTAAACCAAAAAATGATATAATAATATAAAATTACCCATAGAAGTGTTTTAATTCTATTTTTGGAGTC
Source organism: Viscum album (assembly GCA_963277665.1). Lineage (NCBI taxonomy): Eukaryota > Viridiplantae > Streptophyta > Magnoliopsida > Santalales > Viscaceae > Viscum > Viscum album. Next base: position 647,847,666 of record OY728143.1, on the reverse strand, counting down.
ATGGCCGACCATGGGATGCATTGTGACAACTTTGGGACCCCGCGGAATCACTTTAGTGTGATAGTGACCTTTTATCATATTATTTTTAAAGAATGGAAAATATAACCAAAGTATGTATCACCTAAGTAAAAAAAAATTAGTTTTGTTTATATAAATGAAATATTTGACTATAAATATTAATTGGAAATCTAAAAAGATTTTGTACATCATGGTATTTTATTTTAAATTTTTAGACATTAAATAAATAAATATATTTATGACACAACGATGATGCACTAATTACCCCATTAATGAAATATTTAAATAAATGATATTATAAGTGGTAAAATATTTTTTTTAGACTTTGGATGCTATCCACAAATTTTATATATGAGTATGATATTTCATATTTATGTTAATTCTTTTATTTTTAAGTCATAAATCTTTTATGCCTTTATCAAAAGTCAACTACCAAATAGTGTCAAAATTGGCATAAATGAGTTTTTAAAACAAATGTTATTTTATTAAAATTTATAATAGTAAAAAAAACTAATATTATGCCAAACGACATATAATATATTACTAATATAATTATTGATATGATTATGGGACTATTTTAATTTTAATGTAACTATTTTGATCTTCTATATTGAAAATAAAAAAAAGACATGGTAAGAATTATTATTTTTAACTAAGGGTTAAAATGAAAAGATAAGGTGAATTTTATAACCTCCACTTGCCTAAATCCAATTGGTTTAGTTTATTTATACCCCTTGTCCTCTTATCCTACATATATATCATTTTGGAACCATTCTAATATCATAAACATTTAATAATAAATTTATATTTCCTGACATTCAAGAGTGCCCCTCTCCCTCTTATAAATATATTTCACCTCTACCCCATACTCACACATCTCAAGACCCTTGGATTGTCCTAAATCTGCTCAAAGAATCTCTAAACATCCCTATATTCCTCCTATAACCCTCACTTTGGGCAGAACTCTTTTCAAGAGAGCATTTTCCTCAAATCAAAAGAAGATACATGATTTAGAGGTAACTCCTTCTCTCAAAATCCTTTGTTGTATTTTTCCTTATTCACTCCCCCTAGAATTATTATTATTTGATTCCATAACAAAAGAAGTATGATCAATATATTAGAATGTTTTTATGAGATGTAATTTATTTAAAATTACACACACCTTCGTCTAATGGTAAAAGAACTTACTGTTTCTTTGAGTGACGAATTACTGCCTCACGAAACGATGATTGTTCAATCTTTTCTTAACACCTTTCATGGTAGACATTATGATGTCACTATATTTATATATGATATATAACGTTTTTTTGTTTTCTATATTCTTCATTATTTTATGTTTAAATCATATCATTATGCTTTTCATGTCGTGTAATTGCGATAATTTCATCCGAGGAAGTGTGGACTACCACCCCCTCAAGTGATGTGACTCGTTCATGCAATACATGGAATGTATAAAGAGTGAAATTAAAGAACTTATGTGACCTATATAACATATATATTATATCGTAATTATAATATATATATGTCTCATTTATTGTTAATTCCTTTAATATAACAATGAAATGAAAGTAGCGTTCATGCGTACGTACGACCTACCGTCTCCATGGACAGTGCATTTAATTTTTTTTCTCTAAATGTTATTTAAAAGAATAAAATGAATATATACTAGATATATATATGATATTTTGATCATTAATAATATTCTGGAGATGATTTACTTATAACTACAGGGACAATTCTTTTAAAAAAAGTTTATTTTTGACTCATGTAACAAACATCGACAAAACGTATGATATGAACTCAAAAAATTAAATAATTATTATAACATGGAAATATGTTATATTAATTGAATAATAAACTTTAAAGGATGTCATTATGAAATTATAAATTGACCTAACTTTATTATTTTGGAATATAAATAACGAACAAGAAAAAGTTGGACTTGAGGTAAGGGATACTCACTTTCCACTCCTCCTTTCAAATTCAAGCATCTTATTTGAAAGAAGGTATTGTATTTTAAAATGGTCATAATGTAATACACTTATAATCAAGAAATTACTTTACATTATATGTTATTTCAATGTCGGTTCATTTATCCTCCCTCATTTGGTCCATTACCTAAGTTGTTACCATCACAAATTTGGTAAGGGACTCTGTCTCAATCTCCTGTCGTTGAGACATACTTCAATTTATATATGACCTTATTTTATTAGTTGTATAATAAACCCTTTTGAATTATAATTTCATTAAAAAATAATCTTTTTACAAGAAGAATTTTACTAAATGAAAAAAGGAATGTTTTTTACTTACATATGTGGTGACAATTAATTCTCTACAGCTGTGACCATTATTTGAGTTTCGGTTTCCTCTACAAGCCATAAATTTTATTAAATGAAAAATAAATATCATGTTTTACTTTTATTTAATTTTGGTATTGAAAATTGTTTTGATAATGTTTTATTATATCAATGTGTTGTATTGATATCATGTGATTGAAATGTGGAAATGTAATGTTTCCTTTATGCATGTTTTATGTGATAAAATTATGTTATGGTTCTTGGGCATTGTTTATGAAGTTGGGTGGTTCCATGATAAACTAAGGGATTGTAGAGACCCGTAAGCCTGACGTACATGGACATTACATTACATTTGCGGAATACTTAGTACATAACGAAAACACACACACAAGGATCGTAATAGTTTAGTGTCTTTGGAAACTCGGAACATAATCTTCTAATCCTGGTGAAAGATCTTCAATATCTCCCATAAATATCTTCCATTTTTTTTACCTAAAACCTTTCTTTATATCCTGGGGAAAATAAAACATAAAAGGGTGAGCTCAAATGCTCAGTAAGGGTATACAAAAGAAATAAAAATCATATCATATCTTTTTGAAAATCATAACCTGCAAAAGAGATCATAATATCTTAACATGGAACAAATCATAGAAGTGAAAATGAGATCCCCATAATCATAACATAAAACTTGAAACTTTGTGGCATGCACACATAATCATGGAAAATCATTTCTTGTTAGTCATGACTCATTGCCAAGACTATCTTAGTGGACAAAGTCCCTTTCTGAACCGAGTTCACTCCTCATTTCAGTCCTGTATCACTGAACCGAAATAACCTTCCGTTCCAGCCATGTCTATCTCATGAGATATAAAATCATTACCCAATGCATTGGAGGGAGATATAGGTCCCACCCATCTTATAATGAATCCTTTCTTATGTGTGCCACATAATCATAAAACATACATCATCGCATAACACATGAATCAAAAATGGGATTCTTGAAACATCATGACATCATAAATCAATTCATATAAGATAAAGGAATTCATAAAAATAATTCCATCACAACATGATCAAATCAATGTAATAATAGGGATAAAAACAGAACCCTTTATTATCTTAGATGGAAAATAATTTTGAAAATCACTTGAACTCCATTCTTGAGGAAAATATCCTTTCTTCTTCAAAATCAATTTCTTTTCACAAAACATCATTCAATTTTAAAAGAAAGAGATTTTATTGAAAATATTCATGAAATCTTTTAGAGGAAGCTTCATTAAAATAAGGCTTTATAAAACAGTATAAATCCGTTCGTGCCGTATAAGTTAAAAAAAACATTCTTCGTACTTTTGTCGGAAAAGTCAAAAAGTACCTCGTACGAAAAACGACAAAAGATTCCTTTCATACGTATTACTAAAAACTCACCGAAGGGTAAAAATGGATTTAAAAAATTTTAGGTGGATGGAAATAATATTACATATTGAGTAAACATGGATGTGGATGATAAAATACACCCCAGTAAATACTTACGAATAAACAATCTCGGATAAAAATGAGATTGTGATATTTCCCTTACCTTAGGTCCAATTTGCTTCGTATGTGTCCGAACCTCCTGTATAATGATTTAAATACTGTCATTGACTTATTACAGAATCATATTCATTGTTATGATATCATATATGGTTCACTTATGACATTATATTACCCGTTCTTTTGTAAATTCCATGTTAAAGAAGCGTTTTGGGTAAAATCGTTTCATTTATCGTAGGTGTTTTGACTTGTTGTTTTTGACATCATTATTACTTATATCATGATTTACTTACTTCCAGAATATAAAATATGATTTATATATCATATATATTCAGTATATATATATATATAATAGATAGATAAATAAAATGAAAAACACCGTTCATGGAGACGGTAGTCCGTACGTACGCATGAACGTTGTTTTTCTTTCCTTATTGTCTTGAAATGGAAGTAAGTAGATGACATACATATGTATATATATATACATAAATCCAGTAGCTTTATAATGTCATGTATTTCATTATTATTTCTTATATATACATTATAATCATTCTTAAATGGTTAACATGGAGAATGAATCTCATCGCGTCGTGGAGACGGTATTCCGTACGTACGCACGAGCGATGATATCATTTCTATAAATATTGAATTGAATTGGAGTGGATTATAAAATATATCAGAATCATTATGATGTTGTAATAACTATGTATAGTTATTCTTTACACCATTATACCCATCCATGTAAGGTGGTGGTGGAAAATAGATTACACCACGGCGTGGAGACGGTATTCCGTACGTACGCACGCGCGGTGATTTCTTTTTCCGTAGGATGGATAGATGGTGAAATAGGGTTGTTTCGTACTTATAATAACATATCAGTATATGAGTGATACTGATGTTATTACTTTATAATGAAACAACCTAAGAAGAAGAAGTGGAAGAAGAAATAAAGATGAAAGAATTGGTAACGGTAATTACCTCTTCTTTGAAGTGCCTCTTTGAGACCTCCTCTTAGGGCACTAGAATTGGTCTTTGAGGAAGACCAGAACCTCTAGGATGTTGCTAGGGAAGTGGAGAAGGGATTTTGGCAGGGGTTGGCCGAGCTTGAGTGCTCAAATTGGTGTGAGGAGGAGGGGGAGGAGGTGTCCTTTTATAAGGGAGGAGAGGGGAACCTTAGGAATTCTTAAAAATATTAATTTATAATAAATATAACCCCACTTAAAAACCTCCAAAAATGACTCATATTCGAAGCTTAGATGAGATAGGGTTGTAATCTAATCAACCAATCAAATTTATACATGTTTGGATCTTATTTTAAACCTTATCAATTAGATTTAACTCTAAGTTAAATAATTTAACTTTTACCGTGTCTTTTTGTTTTCTTTCACTATATGGTTAATACACTTACTATAACATGCCAAACGAACCCCAAATTGTATATTAATACATATATCCTTATCTAAGTCATTTGGCCGAACCTTAGATTTTTAGGAATAAAATAACAATTAATAATATAATATTTGATTTAAAAACTATTTTGTGTCAATTTTGACACTATTTGATATATGATTTTTTTGAAAGTCATAACAGAATTATATATTCGAACCAAGTTGATTAAATCAACACTAATATATCATAGTAACCTAGAAAATTAGTGGAATTCATAAAAAGTCTTAAATTACATTTATTTTGGTATTTATATTATCAATTATGTCAATATTTCATTAATAAGATAATTACTGCATCATCTTTGTGTCATAAATAAATTATATTATATGCTGTCTAAAAATTACAAATAAAATACCATCATGTAGGAAATCTTTTTAGCTTTCTAATTAATATTTATAGTCGAATTTAGCTTATGTATAACCCCATATTAAAAATGATTTACTTATTAAACTTTGATTTTAACTATTTTAACCCTTCTTTAAATAAATTAATAATAAATGTCCTAATCTAATCCAAGTGGGCCTAAATGGTCATATTTTATTCCTAAGTTTGTTTTTGGTCGAATTACACTTGTCCAATAGAATTAAGACATGTGTTAGGGTAATATTAATATCATATTTACCCTTAGTTACCCTATTTACTATTAACCGTGGTAAAAAAAAGTAAAAAGTTACTATTCACCAAAAAATTATTTTCGTCTCATTGAACCACATTGTAGTCCTTGATATTAACCGTGTCTCTCGGATTTTCGAAATTCTATTCACAGAAGCGGTAAAATTAAGTTTTATGCAAAATTCCGTTTTTAACCTACCACTTAGTGGTTTCACTATTCATCAAAAATTGAAAGTTTTCAGAAAAATGCCAAAATTTCATCCTAAGCTATATTTCATATTCCGAATTCAAAAATGAAGTCTATTTTACCAAATTCATAACATAGAAGTTGCATTAATTAATTTTATAATTAAATCCCGCTGTTAAAACAAATAGCGTGTTTTTTAAGAAACAAAATCTATCAAAAGATTGACACTTGATTATGTCTGGTTTAAATGTGAAATTACAAACAATGACCAACATTGTATTAAATTGTAAAAATATATTCTAAATATACTTTAAAACCACTCAAATTAATAATTTATCACTATTAATTATTTCGATTAAAAAAGTTGTTTTTAATTATAATTTAGTAATTTTCACTATTCATTAGAATATGAAAGTTATCCGAAAAGTACCAAAATTTCACCTTAGGCTAAATTCGATACTCCGAATCCAAAAATGAATTCCATTTTGAAAAATAAAATTTACAAAATTTCCAAAAAGTGGTTATTACTATTCATAACGGCTAGTTTTAATAATATTTTAATAGCATATCGTTGTTTCGTGAAACTCAGTATTGCGTACTACACACGCTATCGAGGAAGGTCGCGATTGCGTGTAACGGAAGGAAAGTCAAGGATGCGTATTGTGAAAGCTTCTTTTGTTGTAGCGTACAACACAAGACATTAATGAAATTAAAAAGAATATTTTTCATAAAATCTTGGGGCGTTACATTCTACCCCCCTTAAAATGAATTTCGCCCTCGAAATTCGTCGGGGTTATAAATGGTTTACTATTCAAAATTTTCTTTGATAGAAACCCACATCGTAAAAAGGAATACCAAAACATGGCTTTAAAAACTAAAGTATGAAATGTAACGATTACCCAAATATACTAATCACTGGGTTTCCACATAGGTGAAAATATGGATATGGAAGAAAAATCTAACCATCATGTTCTGATGGAGAGTGGTAGAGAACATGGCTATGGAAAAGCCAGTAATCACAAATCCATAGATTTGTGATGATATAAGGTACCATCTGATTCATCGGGTATAAGATCACTAGGAAAACATTTTTGGTTTTCAAGATCATTTCCCTAAAGTTGAAAATTTGCTTAGAATAAATACTTACTTTATTTTGGTAAAATATCACTTTTGTTCGTGCCTTGAACAATTTCTACTTCATCTCTTAAATAAATGAAGTTGAATTTGTTATTCGTGATGTGTTAGCAGATCATGTGATAGAATGACAGGTCATTCCATCTGTCTCAAACAAAAGGTTAGCAAAACTTATATACATAAGTCGATCTATAGTGAGATTAATCATATATGGTTCCTAAAATGGACTTATACTTCATATATCATACTGCTTAATATAATAAAACTAGTTTCTACTAAACAGGGACTTCCTGTAGGTCAGTGGTAGGCGATAAAGGCCAGTCGCACTTCGGTTGTGGGTTCGATTCCCACAGCCTTGTCCGAAGCGATGGGCTGTCGCCCGTCCTGCAGGTTGTCCTTTTTCCAAAACTACTATAACATCCCATCAATAATATCGTCCAACACAATCCATTCCAATCTTTAGGCTTATCCATAATACTGCAGTCCACTCTCATAACATAGTGAAAACAATTACCAGAGATTTAATATCATCGTTGATCCCTATATATCATAAGATATGTTTTTTTTGGTCACATTCCAAACATTCAAAGTCCTTAATCATGTATACTCTTGAATACCCATTGAACCTTAGTGAAAACTTGAATGCAGTTAAAAGTTAACACTTTACACATACCAAAATCCTCAAAATTATTTATACTCAAACCATGATATCACTTAGTCCTTATATCAATCATGAGCTCATGAATACTATTAAACATTTCATTTTCTCGTCTTCATTATGCGCATATCATCTTATTTCCAAAAAAAATATCTCAATCACTTTGAATACCACATCAATAAATATTGCAATACTCAATGATACAACATTATTTTGGAATCCCATTACATAAACACTTAATCATTCCACCACATCGTTGTCATATTCAACATTGCCAATAGTGATCGCATGTGATTTCCCTTTGTCCTTTGCCTTCAGTGGTTGCTCATGTTGATCATCACTAACCCTTGGATTAGGGAAATTATTAGCATAATGCCCCATTTCCTTGCACTTGAAGCATTGAAGTGTTGGCGGTGCGTTCTCTGCAGTGTTTGCTTTATCATTAGAAACCCTTTTTCCATTACTTCGACACTCAGCTGCTCGATGACCTTCTTTTCCACACTTAAAACATTTTCTAGTCCCTTTTAGACAATCTCCACCATGCTTCTTTCCACACTTTGTGCATAAGGAAACATTCATCTTCTTTTCACCATTATTCTGAGATTTCTCCTTGAACTCCATCTTTCGTTTCTTGTCAAAACCATGAGATGGATATGTAACACCAACTTCCATTTCTACCTTGATAGCACAACGCACAATTTCTTCATAGCTACTGAAGTCTCTTATAGCTAATGCCCTTCGAAGACTTGGTTTTAAGCCACTGAAAAATCGATCAACTTTACTTTCAGGTTGGATGATAATTCCAGAAGCATACCTTGCAAGTCTTGTAAAATTTGCTTCATAGGTACCAACAGATTCATCGTCCCTTTGCTTCAGTTCAAGAAACTCTTTCTCCATATTTGTTCGAAGAATACGAGGGATGTACTTATTGAAAAATAAGTTCTTGAACTCGTCCCATTCCATAGACTCAATTTCATCCCTTTGCCTTGTATTCTTAATAAGATTCCACCATTGATCAGCATCTCCTTCCAAACGATACACTGCTAGGATGACTTTATCATGTTCAGAACATTGAAGAACTGAAAATATCTTTTCAGTAGTACTAATCCATTGTTCAGCAACTAATGGATCAGTAGACCCACTGAAAGAAGGTGGACGCTGCCTCATGAAGGATTCAACAGAATGTTGCTCCTTCCTTTGCTCGTTTGGAAGTCCTGCATGATTCATAGCTTGAGAAAGTTGTGTGAGCATGGCTACAAGATTTTTCATTCCAGCTCCTATATCGTTTGGTTGCTCAGGGGTACAATCATTGCATTGCCCATCACATTCCGCATTAACACGGTTCCTTCGGGTTCCAGCCATCGTCTAAAACCCCAAAAGAATTGTGTGAGAGGCAAAAATCATGCTAGGGAAAACAACATAATAAAGGGTTAGTACCCTCAATATCTAACATCTTAGGTTAAATTCGAAGATCGTTAGCGTAATTCTAGGACTATAACCTATACGTATACTTAACCTTAGAGACATCCCTAGACATACCTTAGAAATATCTCTAGGGATCTCACTAAAGTTCTCGCATCCTAGTTTCCAAAGGTTGACTAAACCTTTCCTCTGATACCAACTGTAGAGACCTGTAAGCCTGACGTACATGGACATTACATTACATTTGCGGAATACTTAGTACATAACGAAAACACACACACAAGGATCGTAATAGTTTAGTGTCTTTGGAAACTCGGAACATAATCTTCTAATCCTGGTGAAAGATCTTCAATATCTCCCATAAAGATCTTCCATTTTTTTTACCTAAAACCTTTCTTTATATCCTGGGGAAAATAAAACATAAAAGGGTGAGCTCAAATGCTCAGTAAGGGTATACAAAAGAAATAAAAATCATATCATATCTTTTTGAAAATCATAACCTGCAAAAGAGATCATAATATCTTAACATGGAACAAATCATAGAAGTGAAAATGAGATCCCCATAATCATAACATAAAACTTGAAACTTTGTGGCATGCACACATAATCATGGAAAATCATTTCTTGTTAGTCATGACTCATTTCCAAGACTATCTTAGTGGACAAAGTCCCTTTCTGAACCGAGTTCACTCCTCGTTTCAGTCCTGTATCACTGAACCGAAATAACCTTCCGTTCCAGCCATGTCTATCTCATGAGATATAAAATCATTACCCAATGCATTGGAGGGAGATATAGGTCCCACCCATCTTATAATGAATCCTTTCTTATGTGTGCCACATAATCATAAAACATACATCATCGCATAACACATGAAACAAAAATGGGATTCTTGAAACATCATGACATCATAAATCAATTCATATAAGATAAAGGAATTCATAAAAATAATTCCATCACAACATGATCAAATCAATGTAATAATAGGGATAAAAACAGAACCCTTTATTATCTTAGATGGAAAATAATTTTGAAAATCACTTGAACTCCATTCTTGAGGAAAATATCCTTTCTTCTTCAAAATCAATTTCTTTTCACAAAACATCATTCAATTTTAAAAGAAAGAGATTTTATAGAAAATAGTCATGAAATCTTTTAGAGGAAGCTTCATTAAAATAAGGCTTTATAAAACAGTATAAATCCGTTCGTGCCGTATAAGTTAAAAAAAACATTCTTCGTACTTTTGTCGGAAAAGTCAAAAAGTACCTCGTACGAAAAACGACAAAAGATTCCTTTCATACGTATTACTAAAAACTCACCGAAGGGTAAAAATGGATTTAAACAATTTTAGGTGGATGGAAATAATATTACATATTGAGTAAACATGGATGTGGATGATAAAATACACCCCAGTAAATACTTACGAATAAACAATCTCGGATAAAAATGAGATTGTGATATTTCCCTTACCTTAGGTCCAATTTGCTTCGTATGTGTCCGAACCTCCTGTATAATGATTTAAATAATGTCATTGACTTATTACAGAATCATATTCATTGTTATGATATCATATATGGTTCACTTATGACATTATATTACCCGTTCTTTTGTAAATTCCATGTTAAAGAAGCGTTTTGGGTAAAATCGTTTCATTTATCGTAGGTGTTTTGACTTGTTGTTCTTGACATCATTATTACTTATATCATGATTTACTTACTTCCAGAATATAAAATATGATTTATATATCATATATATTCAGTATATATATATATATAATAGATAGATAAATAAAATGAAAAACACCGTTCATGGAGACGGTAGTCCGTACGTACGCATGAACGCTGTTTTTCTTTCCTTATTGTCTTGAAATGGAAGTAAGTAGATGACATACATATGTATATATATATACATAAATCCAGTAGCTTTATAATGTCATGTATTTCATTATTATTTCTTATATATACATTATAATCATTCTTAAATGGTTAACATGGAGAATGAATCTCATCGCGTCGTGGAGACGGTATTCCGTACGTACGCACGAGCGATGATATCATTTCTATAAATATTGAATTGAATTGGAGTGGATTATACAATATATCAGAATCATTATGATGTTGTAATAACTATGTATAGTTATTCTTTACACCATTATACCCATCCATGTAAGGTGGTGGTGGAAAATAGATTACACCACGGCGTGGAGACGGTATTCCGTACGTACGCACGCGCGGTGATTTCTTTTTCCGTAGGATGGATAGATGGTGAAATAGGGTTGTTTCGTACTTATAATAACATATCAGTATATGAGTGATACTGATGTTATTACTTCATAATGAAACAAACTAAGAAGAAGAAGTGGAAGAAGAAATAAAGATGAAAGAATTGGTAACGGTAATTACCTCTTCTTTGAAGTGCCTCTTTGAGACCTCCTCTTAGGGCACTAGAATTGGTCTTTGAGGAAGACCAGAACCTCTAGGATGTTGCTAGGGAAGTGGAGAAGGGATTTTGGCAGGGGTTGGCCGAGCTTGAGTGCTCAAATTGGTGTGAGGAGGAGGGGGAGGAGGTGTCCTTTTATAAGGGAGGAGAGGGGCACCTTAGGAATTCTTAAAAATATTAATTTATAATAAATATAACCCCACTTAAAAACCTCCAAAAATGACTCATATTCGAAGCTTAGATGAGATAGGGTTGTAATATCATCAACCAATCAAATTTATACATGTTTGGATCTTATTTTAAACCTTATCAATTAGATTTAACTCTAAGTTAAATAATTTAACTTTTACCGTGTCTTTTTGTTTTCTTTCACTATATGGTTAATACACTTACTATAACATGCCAAACGAACCCCAAATTGTATATTAATACATATATCCTTATCTAAGTCATTTGGCCGAACCTTAGATTTTTAGGAATAAAATAACAATTAATAATATAATATTTGATTTAAAAACTATTTTGTGTCAATTTTGACACTATTTGATATATGATTTTTTTGAAAGTCATAACAGAATTATATATTCTAACCAAGTTGATTAAATCAACACTAATATATCATAGTAACCTAGAAAATTAGTGGAATTCATAAAAAGTCTTAAATTACATTTATTTTGGTATTTGTATTATCAATTATGTCAATATTTCATTAATAAGATAATTACTGCATCATCTTTGTGTCATAAATAAATTATATTATATGCTGTCTAAAAATTACAAATAAAATACCATCATGTAGGAAATCTTTTTAGCTTTCTAATGAATATTTATAGTCGAATTTAGCTTATGTATAACCCCATATTAAAAATTATTTACTTATTAAACTTTGATTTTAACTATTTTAACCCTTCTTTAAATAAATTAATAATAAATGTCCTAATCTAATCCAAGTGGGCCTAAATGGTCATATTTTATTCCTAAGTTTGTTTTTGGTCGAATTACACTTGTCCAATAGAATTAGGACATGTGTTAGGGTAATATTAATATCATATTTACTCTTAGTTACCCTATTTACTATTAACAGTGGTAAAAAAAAGTAAAAAGTTACTATTCACCAAAAAAATTATTTTCATCTCATTGAACCACATTTTAGTCCTTGATATTAACCGTGTCTCTCGGATTTTCGAAATTCCATTCACAGAAGCGGTAAAATTAAGTTTTATGCAAAATTCCGTTTTTAACCTACCACTTAGTGGTTTCACTATTCATCAAAAATTGAAAGTTTTCAGAAAAATGCCAAAATTTCATCCTAAGCTATATTTCATATTCCGAATTCAAAAATGAAGTCTATTTTACCAAATTCATAACATAGAAGTTGCATTAATTAATTTTATAATTAAATCCCGCTGTTAAAACAAATAGCGTGTTTTTTAAGAAACAAAATCTATCAAAAGATTGACACTTGATTATGTCTGGTTTAAATGTGAAATTACAAACAATGACCAACATTGTATTAAATTGTAAAAATATATTCTAAATATAATTTAAAACCACTCAAATTAATAATTTATCACTATTAATTATTTCGATTAAAAAAGTTGTTTTTAATTATAATTTAGTAATTTTCACTATTCATTAGAATATGAAAGTTATCCGAAAAGTACCAAAATTTCACCTTAGGCTAAATTCGATACTCCGAATCCAAAAATGAATTCCATTTTGAAAAATAAAATTTCCAAAATTTCCAAAAAGTGGTTATTACTATTCATAACGGCTAGTTTTAATAATATTTTAATAGCATATCGTTGTTTCGTGAAACTCAGTATTGCGTACTACACACGCTATCGAGGAAGGTCGCGATTGCGTGTAACGGAAGGAAAGTCAAGGATGCGTATTGTGAAAGCTTCTTTTGTTGTAGCGTACAACACAAGACATTAATGAAATTAAAAAGAATATTTTTCATAAAATCTTGGGGCGTTACAGGGATGGTGAGCCCGAGATAGCTCTCCAATTCATTGGGTAATGTGAACGAGTTAAAATATAAGGTTTCTCCGAAGTGATTTAGATAATATACTGTGATGGGTATTCAAAACATAACCATGAGGGTTACTCCCTACGTAAGAATGTTATGAATTCCTCAAGATACCTTTATGTCTTATGATTTCTATGAGTTATTCATAAATATTATGATTTCATTGGGTATGTTAAAGTGATTTGGTTTTATGAGTAATGTATGATTTCATTTAATTTTATGTATACATGGACTAATGTTTTCGTTCAGTATTTTTATATCTCTTAATGAGATTTTTATGCTCATCACAAGTTTTTGAAATTTTTCCCACAGGTCAAGGGAAATGTACATGATGTGATGATAGTGTTGAGGAAGTGTCAAGAAGGAAACCACGTTTTATTTTAAATATGTTTCCTTTTATGGAAAAAATGAATATTGTTATTGATATAACCACCTTGTTTAAATGTGGAATGAAATGCATGATTTATGATCGAATTCTCTAAAAGTCTAAACTTGAAAAGATCATCAATGTGAATTCTTGAAATAACTCAATATTAATTAATTTTTAAGGCTGGGGCCTTATATGGACCTTAGGAAAGTATTTTATACTGAGGAGAAAAAGGTGTTATTTCCGCTTCAAAGAGATTCCATGTCAGACTCACTCTCTTTTTCCAAATTCAATACACACTATTAGTAAAAGGATGTAATCATTGATCCTTTTTATAGGATCCTAAAATATAAGTGTCAAAAAAATACTCCACTAGTATAAATTGGTTTGGAAAAGTTGGTATTATCATGGATATGTGTCTTATAGCTATGTATAAATACTAAAAACGGGGAAGAGTAGACACATGTCATACCTCACACCATACTCAAATCTTCTATAAGATCTTACTTATTGGAAGTCATTCATTGCATTTTCCAGATTTTTACTATAACCCAAGATTTCTCTAACAACTAAATACATTAAAAGTAACTCAATAACTAAATTCAACAGAACTCATCCACCACACCTTGAAAATATCGATTTTGGCCATTATTAACTCTATTGTATGGTTTTATATTGTCTCAGTAACTCATCTCGGTGGTGGAATTTTCCCTCATCCATTCATGTCTAATTTCATGTTAAATATCCCAAAACAAGGTATCTACCGACTCCCCACATCTTACATGAGGAAACATGAAAAATAGAGTATAAAGAGTGTCTCATACATGTGTCTAAAATTAATAATAATAATTTAGATGGACCATAGATCAAACCTATAAACACTCATAGATCCTATGCATAAAAAACCTCCATGACATGAAGCTATACAAGATTATAACTACCATATTCCTCATCCTAGAGTTTTCTAGTTAGGGGTGGTGTAGGTTTCATCAATCCAAAGTTCAAACCACCTATTATTGCTCCCCTAGGTCCTCTATCATGTTTAAGAACTTACATAACTCTTTTCCCTAGCCACTGCCTTTTCCTACAATGTTCATCGACAGTATCTCTAACTTTAGAACTATGGGTATGATAATACCTTGTTATATTTAATATCCTATTACAAGTATAGAAACATGTTGTCCATAGAGAACAATTCTGACCATGACATATTCGATGAAACCTAGCATGTGATGACGTTTATCACACGCCTATTATCGGTTGGTTTAATTCACCATAGATCCCATGTGATCCCTACCTCAAAAAATAATGATACATGATAGAACCATACACATCATGATCCCACAAAAAATCCGTCCACAACTCATTATAATATTTCTAATCCACATAAACCATTGGATTTGGGTTTACAAACTGTTCAACAAGAGATAGTTCCACCTACTATATATCCTATAAAAACCATCCTCATGATTTAACCCTTTAGGGATGAATAGTCCCTCATCAGGTCAATGACTTGAATATTATATGGAAATATTTTTGGAAACATTAATGGAGACATCTTGCAGTTAGAAAAAATCTATAATGGTGAATGAGTATATATATTGATCTATCACAAGAGGGACATTGAATCCAAAACACATTAAAATATTATGCATGTACGAGTGTTATTTCATTCAACGAGTTACTATATATACCATGTCAAAAATTAGGGTTTCAAAGTAATGATGAGTGGATACGTCAGGTGCCACACTAACAATTGGGTCTCTGGATAGATATCTCAAATCAACACATTTAACAATTTCTTCCTGAATCTCAAACCATCCCTCATCATATATATAACTCTAGGAACTTACATGAGGATAAACCACATCTCATACCACTCTAACACAAAGAAAACCACTTGGGATTACCTCTCTAGAAAAGGATATAGCCACAACCACCCCAAGAATGACTGTAATAGGCCAGGGGATAAATACTATCTCCCAAAATGCACATCACACACATGGGAAGAATTATAATAAGTACCTATACACATGAACTCAAATCGTTAAGAGAAAACAACATTTAAATGTAAAAAATATGGTAAAAATGAATGAATATATATGTAATACAACAATCGTAGTATTAAATGAACCACTACAAATAAAAAGTCTGCCAGCTACCAACCCACCAAAACTGGAAAAATAATTTCGAACATGCATAGAAGAAGGGGACTGCTATCAAATCCAACACTAGTATAAAACTATATCTATCTAGCCCAAGGTAAGCTCTACTTAATCCTCGTCCAACAAATACTTTGTAAAAATGGTATATCATCTACATAAGAAACAACATGCATGGGTAGAGCCTATGAAGGCATTAGTATAATGATACCCACTAGGAAACCCAGAAATTAACAAACATAATGAATCAAGATTATTCAACACAAAAAATGTGGAAATGTTATTCTAGATATGATACATAATTATTAATAAGGATATACATACAAGCAGATAAAAAATCTAAGCCAAAAAATGTCCAACCATATCTATTCATATCATTTGTTGAAGTATCGAGTTATCTCTATTTCAAGAGGAACTCCTTTGAAAGAAATAATTCCAGGGAAGAAACTATCCCATGAGACATTCTTGTCTGGTCTATCCAATAAAAATAACATTGAAAACAGAGAATATAAATCCAAGATACACACTCCATCATAATAATAAACCATCATAATGATTGGATCTTAATACATATGCATAGGTACAACACCTAGAGCTCACTAGGGTGATAGTAGCCTCATCTATAATTATCCTCCTATGTTAGGGATTGATGCCCATGTAAGTGTAAGTCAAACGAATTTCACTAACTCAATAATGGGAAAACATGGATTAAATCAAGAGGTAAATGAGGATCACTCCATGAAATATGGAGGGATACATGATATAAAATGATGAGGGGCCTGAGGTTTGATTCTCTATACCATATGCCATATTATACCCCATACCAGAAAACTAAGATGACTCACTCAAGAATAAAGAAACTCACCCACATATAACTAATACATAAGAAGCTATAGATGGGTCTCCCTCTGTCATGATAATTATAAACTTCACTAAACCCTCATTTTAATCGACCATGATAAAAAACTCAACCAAAATTGGTCCACAGAAACTGATAGAAGCTCACAATGAAGTAGATCTGTGGAGAATTGGATACCCACATGTCCTTGAAGGAGTACATAGTGTGTACCTATATATAAATGGTGTGTGTCTTAATTTTTGACACTACCCATGTCTCGTCCAATAAAATCATGCACATTTTCACAATACATAGAGTTTCCCATAATGTACATGGATTGTAGATATCTCTTTTTGTAACATCCTTACAATTACGGTGATTCCTAATAATTATTATCATGTATTCTATTATCCTCATTTTGAACATACATTGTTTGGAATTTGATTTGTGGGGTTTTCATGTGAAATTAGAACTTTTTTAAATCTGGGGGGTATGTTCATGGTTGGTACATTGTTTGGAAAAAACAATTTGGTTTTACCAAAGATACTATGTTTCAATATTTTAATCCATGTGAGGTGTCTCATGGTTTGGAAAAACAGAGTTCCCTCCATCCCAAAACTATGCACCCTCAAAGAGAGTGTATTTTCATGGTGGGTGTATCATTTTTCAATTTTCTTACCACTTAATAAAAACAATTCACCCTATTAGTTGGTGACCAAGGATAAGGTGCACAGATTGAACAAATGTGCGCCTCCACCCAAGAAACTATTAGAACATGTTCTAAACACCCCCTATTTTTTAAAATTAGTAAACCCCACCCCATTTTATTCTTAATCCACTCAGCTTGGCATTATATGATTTCCATTCACCTTGAAGGCTCTCGTATGGATTCTAAGGATCAATAAACACCTTTCGTACAAGTCAAGGATCCTTCGAAAGGATTATACCTGTCCTCCAATTTTGATCATATATCTTTTGTACTATTGTGATTCTAATCATTCTTCATGTAGTGTAGGGTTATGGTTTGGTGAAAATTTGGTAAAGATCATGAGGTAAGTGCTCAAATCATCAATTTCTATAGTATCGAATATAATTATGTTTTTTTAATTGAGTAATTGAAATTTTCATTATGGGAAATTGAATTTTGAATTGAATAAATTATTTGATTTCTCCCATGTGAATTTTGAAATTGGTGGAATAATGGGATTATGAAATTTTTGGAATAATGGGATAATCAAATTGATTGAATAATGGATTATTAAAATATTTTATAAATGGGATTATAATTTTTTTGGAATAATTGGTTATAAAAATGATTGAAATATGTGTTATGAATGTGGAACCATTGTATGTGATGTTGTGAATTATGTGAAAAATGAGTTGTGGGACATGGATTACCGCTCTAGATAACCATGAGTTGTTATACATACACTCTAGGACCTATATATATATATATATATATATACACATTCATTTGATAATTTTGTTTTGGGATATGGAATTCTACACTAAATATCCATGAGGTTCCAAACTACAGCTATATATCCATGTGATCACTCATTCATGGGATATGGACATCTACTCCAAATACCCTAAGTGGGAAGGATATCTGATCTAGGGTCCCATTATATTATTTTGAAAGTGAAATTAAATAGATAATGTTATCCCATCAATTATTGAATTATAAAGTTTAAATTGTGTGTGGTCAAACTCCTGAATTGGAAAAAAAGTAATATTTATTTTGGATTCACTATAAAATTGGGGGGGGGGGCTATATTGTTAACAAACGAAAGATAATTATGAAAAATCATTACCTTTTAATTTATTTCTCATTATTTATACAATATTTTTTCTTTTTATAAATGGGACATTGTTTTAGATAACATTAGAGGTGGCCTACTAAATTGTACTCCACCCTTCTCGGGATACCTGATTAGTACACAAATAGACTTTACGTTTTTTGTATAGTTAAAGGTAAAATTTTTTATGTTAGATAGATGAGTGGGGATTTGGTATGATGCGTGGATGAGGTAACCTAACATGATTTCGGGACACTATTGGTAGTTAACATTTTTTTCTTTATTTTGGGTTTTCATATTAAACATGAAATTGAGATGGAATAACATATCTACTGGTTTTGTTTATGGTAATATTTATATTTTTGGATTCATGAAGTGATGTTGGATGGTTGTTGTTATGGTATTATAATGGTTTTACTTATTTTCATTTTGATATTGTTTATTTATTTCTTATGTTGTGCTTCATTGATAAATAGGGTATACTCTCACCACATTACATATTTGACCGACAATGTCAGCAATCAGGCTCTACTATATAGGGAGAGTAACCTGAGTTCATGTGGAAAACCACTTGGGGATGTCGAATGTGAAACATGGGTTAAGATTTCACAAAGTGGTATCAAAGGAAATTTCATTTATTTTCTTTTATCATAATATTTTTGAAATTTAGAAAGGATACAAGGTTTATTCGGGCCTTTTTTATGAGCTCGTTCATAGGAGTAGATAACCCTTGTATGGGGGGAAACCCTAGTACTGACCATAGGATTTGTGTTCTTACTGTTCTTTGTTATAGTTGAATGTTATTTCACATTGGGTGGTGACTTATTGTGTGATTTTATTATATTAATTATATTTTAATCAAGGCCTAGTATCGAATGAAATTTAAGTATACATTCATTATTCTAGGAACTCAAGATTTAATATTAAATGAGTCGTTTAAGGAATGCATGAAAAAAGTGGTTTTTGGGTATGTGGTTATAATGATAATGATTGTCATTATTTGAGTATTTTAAAAATGAAATAGTTATTAATAATAAATTTATAATTATAAAAGATACAAAATGTGCTAATTCTAAAATGGTAAAATTCATTTCTAATGAGAAACATGAAATGTGGATGTTATTTACGCTAGTTTAGCCATGAACTATGTGAGAGATGGTTGAGGGTAATGATTGTACTTCGATTCTGACCATATAGTGGAGTACGAGGTGAATTGTTATAGATAAATGAGACTCCATATTATATTAATGTGATAATGATTTATTACATGCCCAAATATGTGTGGTTTAGTTGTAGATACATGCCTCTATAATGATGTTTTTTAATAGGATGATTGGAAGACATGTATAGAAATGTTCCTCCTGTAGTGGTACAAGAGGCACAAATAGTTTCGAGTGAAGAAGCCAAAGAGAATTTACAAGAGAACATTTCACCCTTTTTCATTTCATGGATAGAGAGTCGAGGTGGGATTTGAGGAATATATATGACCTTAAATGGGAGTTTTAGTTGTAGAACCCCCTGACCTTTAATTGAGAGGGTGTACTTAAGGGATTCGAGTTCTGGATTGAGTACATCTAGAAATTTCATTACCATTTAAAGACTCCTACATAGAAGATATCCTAGTTGGATTTTTACATGTTTCATGTATAAAAAATCTTTAGAGGGATATATAGGATAATGATGTGATGATGGAGATGAGTGTATGGAAATACCTTCAGTATAACACCCCAAACATTTTATGGTGCATTTCTCTAAAATAATTTCAATTAATAGCCTATATTCCATGACGCAATGCGTCTATGTGAAAAAAAAATTGGTTATTTATAAGATATATTCATAACTTATCCATTAAACTTAAATATTACACTTCTGTGTTTTGAATTTCAAAAAACATATATATACGGTTGATATTATAGTGATATTTAGAGTCTGATAAAATTAAATTAATTTTTGGTGAATAGTAATATACCTTTATGAATATTAACCTACCCTTATGAATAGTAACATACCAATATGAATAGTAATATGACTCTTTTAAAGGATATTCATACCCATGATTGTATAAATAAATTTAGGCATCTTAAAAATAAAGAAGAATATTTTACATGTCTGTATTTTTCGATTAAAAATGACTTTAATTAATAATTCAATATATCATATTTAGAAACTTATTTTCGCAAAATGGAGTTCATTTTTGGATTCTACATGTCAATAAATGGATAGGGTGAGTTTTTGGGACTTTTCATAAATACCTGAAGTTCTGTGAATAGTAAAATACATTAATTTACCCTATTAATACATTACAATTTATATTAACTACTCATAAAAACATGAGTGATGTAAGAACCCAAATCTCAAACTCACATTCATTTATTACTATTCTAGGTCATGGAATACCCAATATTTCATTTTTGTTGAAGAAATAATAAATAAATGATTATAATATTAAAATATCTCTCCTCCCCTCCACTATATAAACCAGCCCTCAACCCCACTTCCTCCCACACCACTTAATCTTCATGAATTTCCTAAATTCTAGAAAATTGTCTTCTTAAGAACTTTATCCACTTACATGGACAACTGGTCTCACTAAAAATCCAAAAACAAAGGCCTTAAGGTGATTCTCAAGGAGGAGTACTCAAGAGTTGAACCTCTCTTCATTTTTCTTTTCAATTTCTTTTACAAATTCCATTCTTTGGTTCTCTCTTCTCACCTCACCTCATCCAAATGACATGATAATTCCAGTACCACAAATTTACTTTATTTTCATTATGATAATGTAATATTTAATCATTATTTCTCTTTTCCCCTTCCTTTAATTATATAAATGCAAACACTGTCCGAGATATGATAATTTATCACACTCAAGGATGACGGGTTTTCAATATTAATTACTATATTCAATACTGGTCATGAAACCCTTTTAAATGGTTGAAAAAGATTATTATATATTTATTTTATCTTATTTTATTTTCCAGAATCCTTAAATACTCATAATACAGAATAATAATAAAAAATAAGTTCATTGTGCACAAAACCGCCCAGATAAATCCAAGCGTTTATCATTAACATATCAAACGAGTCATCCACATGGTATATAACAAAAAAAATTATAACATAATTTATATATCTTTAATTTTACTAATAATATATATTTAAAATTCTTGTTGTTTGACCACATTTCAAACGAACTTCCATTCTTGAATACAAGTAATTAGATCATGAAAACTATAGAAGAAAATGATTCCAAAACAATAAAATTGAACCTCTTAAACTCATTAAAAATTCTATTAATGAATCTAATAAGATTAAAAAATAAAAATTAAATGTTCTTGAGTTTATTTAATTATTAATTAATGAAAGTAAATTTGATTATTTTGGACTTTAATAACAATCAAGAACACCATTGGGCATAATGTAAGGCATCCTCTCTCTCACTTTTATTCAAGAATCCACCATATCTTATATGATTTTATTTTTAATTAATTATGATAGAGTATGTTTTTATACGTCCCCCATACTACCTATATGATATATAAATGATGGGATACCCATTTACCTCTCTTTATTCCCTCACAATAACACTCTTTTCCATTCTGAAATGTGTGTAAGGGGTTTTCCCATCTCACTTTCAATTCCGTGAGATTTCCATGGTTCACCACTTATTTCTTGTTGGTGATATATGCGTACTTCAATTTGATATAAAATATCATGAATCCATTTATATTCATGGTATTTTTTGATTCATTTCATTAATATTTATTTTTTGTCATACGATTCAATTGATTACAATGTTGTAATGGGCTTTGTCTTAGTTTTCCATTTCGTTTTGACTTACTTTGTATTGTGCACCTAATAATTTTTATGTGGTCTACCTACTGCCCATTTGAGATCATGTTTCATTTGAAATTATGTTCCTATTAAATATCCATATTCTCATATCATGGATATGATTATTTTCTATGTGGTAGACCATTTTACATATGGTGTCCATTTTGAATATTGTTTTAACTATAGAGGTGTTAATGAATCCATATCTTTAATTCAATACAGATAATTTAAAGGCATATTTCTCTAGTATTGAATCTATTTATAAAGAACTATTTGAACATGTAGTGATGGGTGAGCCCATTATAGCTCCTCAATTCATCAACATGTCTCATGAGACAATCAGTTAGTGACAAACCCTTCGACTTTGTTTACAAAAATCAGAGGGGTTTTAACACACAGAATGAAACCGTTCCAATAGTATAGTAGTATCATGTGCTAGATACATGGCGTCCAATTAATAAAAATTCTATTTATTCATTATCATTTATTATTATCCATAAGGTTTTCACTATGAAAAAAATCTATGTATGCGGTTTCATTCCCATAATATTAATGTCTTGGGTTTTTCATTTATTCAATTATCCATATTGAATATGACAAGTTGTTTATGATTTAGTAATTATTGATTCAATATTCCACTATTTGTAACCCTTACTGAGCATTTTTTCCCACCCCTTTCATATATTTTTCTTTCGGTAGGTTATGAATAGGAGATCACTTATAGAGTTTTCATGGATGCAGTTATTTTGTTGCTGTTGTATATTGTGCTTTGTTACATTCCCTGATGTAATTTTAGTTAAATATATATATATATATATATAGATTCTGCAAGACTACTAAAATGATAATTTCTTCCGGATTTCATTCCTTCTAACTATGAAAATGTAATTAGCAATGCACCGACTTCAGTTTAGAGCGGTTGGGGTGTTACATTGGGTATCAAAGGTAATTTACTAGCAAACTTGGAAAGTGGATTAGAAAATGTAGATTAGGGAACAAATCCCTAAGGTGGTATTTGAGGACAAACATACAAAAAGGTCCCGAAATTTTGTTTTGTAATGGATTATGTAGATATTTCTATAAAATACATATCTGTCTGTATATAAACACGTAGAGGTGGCTCTTGAACAGATGTACCTAGGAGTGAAAACTCTGACAAGGAGTTTCAGGGTTCACCGAGGGTATCCTGGTACACAAAATAGGCCTTTCTGCACTCTTGGTATTGAAACTCTTAGCGGATATTCTTAGGATAATTCAAATTTTCTTTACAAGCTATTATGAAGTATTTTAATGTAAATTTTTCCTTAGAGAAACCGTGTTTATGATATTAGCTATGTATAGATTTTAAATCTATGTTAAGTTATTTTCTATTTCAGATTCATAACATAATCTTGTGTATGCTACTATATATAAATAGAGACTAATGGAATAAGGGGAATCAGTACTCATGGACAATGTAGGGATTCCCCACTGAGAAATTCAACACAGTTAATGTCGGACCATATTAGATCATGACCATATTAGGAAAACTTACTCTGGTTGTGACAAATACCCATACAACAAATATGTTGGATCGTTTATTGAAGTAGAAACCCCAATATTTTAGTGGCACTACTAATCTGGTGGTATCTAAGTAGTAAATCAAGTCTATTGAAAATATATACATGTAATTAAGATGTAATGAAAGTGAAAAGGTAGTGTTGGTAGTATATTGTCTCAAGGGATACACCGATCAATGGTGGTCCATGTTCTAGAATACCATAGAGGAAGCAGAAATAAAAGATATAGAATGAAGGACATTTAATAGAATATTATTCGATAGATATTTCCCTCGTGAGAAACAAACCGAAATGAAGAGGAAATTTCTTAGCTTAAAGAAAAGGGAAGAAGACAGTGTTGCAGAGTTTGAGTATACCTTCACAAGACTAGCCAGGTATACCAATGATTTTTTATGAGACTTGGAATACAATATTGATCATATCTTTTAAGGCCTTAATACAAGTCTTTGAAGGGAACCTTATTCTCATACATTTTCATCATATGATGAAATTTTATTATGTTCCATCAAAAAAGAGAATGAATTTTCTATATCATATTTTTTCAAGGGAAACCAAGATAAGAAGTGTCACTCTGATAACCAAGGAAAAGGGGAAGCATCAATGAAGAACAAGGGAATGAAGAAATTCTTATTATGTGAGAACTGTGGAGAGAATCATATCATGAAATTCATGAAGGGAATGGGAGTCTGCAGTATGTGTGGAGAAAAGGGTGATTGTTCTAATGAATTCATGGGGAAGAAACAAGTCGATGATGTTCAATGCTAAAATTTTAGAGATATGGGACACTATTCAAGTTAGTTTCCAAAGCACCAAGGAAATTTGCCTCAGAAAATGCCACGAGAGAAACAAAATGCTTATGTGATTACAAATGCAGAGGTTTAAGTTCCTAATGATGTCGTTGTAGGTTCATTAATTGTTTCCTCAAATTTGGTTGATGCATTATTTGATTCCAGATCATCAAATTCATTTATATCTTCCAGTTTTCCAAGAAAATTCGATATGTCCAATTTGCATTAATAAAGGAGTTTTCAGTCAAAATTCCTAGGGAATGTATCATTCCAAAAAAGGTGTATCGATCAGTCCCCCTCATGACACATAAATGTGATTTAGTTGATAACAATATATTCATACCAATGATTGACTTAGATATAATTATTTTTTTTATTTGGATATTAAATTATAATGTGAAGATCTATTGAAAGAATAAGGAAGTTATAATTTTTTAAAATGGTGTAGAATCCCTTATCTTCAGAGCAGAAACATCGCCATTTAATTCTTATCTAGATCCACCCCCAGTAACCCTATTGAATGAAATTCATGGAGAGGAAGAGAACCCAAAATCTATGGGTGAATAAAGAAATCATCGAATTGAAAATTTATGTATAGTGAAAGTGTACATTGATGTATTTCCAAAAGATTTACCAGGACATCCTCTAGAGTAGGAATTTTATTTCTCTATGGATTTTATTCTTAGTGTATGACCTATATCAAATACTCCCAATAGAATTGCCATTATGGAATTAGGGGAGCTAATGAAACTACTAGAGGAATTGAGTGACAAAGGATTTATTCGACCTAGAGTTTCTCCATGGGGAGACCTTATCCTCTTTATCAAGAAGAATGATGGATCCATAAGTATATGCATTGATTATAGGGAAATTAATGATATTACATTAAAGAATAAGTATCCTCTACCATGAATTGATGATTTTTTCGATCAACTTTAGGGATCAAAATATTTTTGATGATCGAACTTAGATTCAGATATCATCAGATGTGTGTAAGGAAGGAATATATTCCAAAGGCATCATTTCGAACCGAGTTTAGGAATTACAAGTTTATTGTGATGCCTTTTGGTATGACTAATACACCATCTATTTTGATTGATTTAATTAATATATTTTTCAAGAAATATCATGAAAACATTGTTGGGGTATTTATCAATGATATCCTGGAATAATCCAAAATCTATGAAGACCATGATAATCACATGAGGATTATTATGAAAACTCTTAGAAGAAATGAATTATATGAGATGTTTGGAAAGTGTTAACTTTGGCATTAATTAGTTTATTTTAGTGGCCATGTTGTCTTTAAGGATGAAATCTTAGTTGAACCTGTGAAGAAAAAGAAAATCCAATAACAGACCATGCAAACAAATATAACCAACGTATGCGGTTTTATTGGATTAGAAGGTTACTATCAGTGTTTGTTTTAGAATTATTTCTGACTAGCTAACCTGCTAACCAAGCTCACAAGTAAAGGGTTTAAGCTTGTATGGAAGAAATAATGTACAGAATGATTTGATGAATTGAAAATAAGACTATTCAATGCTCCAATTTTGACTCTTCCATCCGGAAATGATGGATTTGCGATATATAGTGACGCATCAAAGTATAGACTATCTTGCATCCTTAAGAAAAATGATAAAGTTATTGATTTTGCATCATGTACTTTGAAGACTCATAAAAATAATTACCCAACTCATGATCATGAGTTAGCATCTGTAATCTTTACATTAAAAATATTGTGACATTATATCTATGGGGAAATATGTGAGATATACATGGATCACCAGAGGTTGAAATACATTTTCACACAAAAATAACTCAACATGATGAAAAGGAGATGAATCACGTTACTCAAAGATTATGTTTGTTCCATACACTACCACCCAGGAAAGACAAAAAATGTGGTACATGCATTAGCTAGGAAAGATCATGGACATCTAACCTAAATAAGGATTCAGTGATATTATATATTTATTGGTATACTAAATATGGATATGGGAATGGTTTTGGACGGGGAAACATATTTCCTCAATAAAATTATGGCTAAGCCATATTTACTATAGAAGGCAAAAAAGATCTCAATCTGATGATGAAAATATACACATGAAAAATAAAGCTGCTAAGGATGGGAGATTAGTAGATTATGTGTAAGATGGAGTTAAAAAATTTGGGAAAAAGTTCTAAATTCCATCAGTAGCTAAGCTAAAAATGGAACTATTAGATTATGCTCATAGATCAAATATCTCTATACACCTGGGTAGTAGAAAGATGTATAGGGATTGGAAGGAACATTTTGGTTGGATAATATGATGTGAGAAATTACTGACTACCTATCAAGGTGTCTAGTCTCTCAATAAGTGAAGGTAGAGAGACAACATCCTAGAGGGGTGATGAAACCTCTACCTATTCCTTTGTGGAATTGCGATAAAATTAAAATAGATTTTCTCATAGGACTACCAAGTATGCCTAGAAAGAATGATGCAATATGAGTAATTGTCGATCGCCTCACAAAATCAGCATATTTTATTTCAATAAGAGAGGATTTACCACTTTAGTTCATGTAAAGACATTATATTAATGGATTTGTAAGACTTCATGGTGCACCTCTATTGATTTTGTCTGATCGAGATCCTCGGTTTACACTAAAAATATGGAAAAGTCTCCAGAAGGATTTGGATACTATGATTCATATGATTATCACTTATCACCCACAAAATGATGGGATTTTTGAAAGGTCTATTCAAACACAAGAAGATATATTGAGATAATTATCACTTTACATTGAAGTAATGTGGGATCAATACTTTCCTTTGGAGGAATTTTCCTAAAATAATAGTTTTCATTCTAGTATACAAATGGCTCCATATGTTGTATTATATGGAAATAGATGTTGAACTCCAACTTGTTGGGATGACGTTGGTAAGAGGAAACTTATAGTCAAAGAACATATTTAAGAGAACACAACCGAGGTAATGATAATTCAAGACTATTTTAAAAGAATCCCAAAGTAGAAAGTAGATTTATGCTTATAAGCGAGAAAGGATTTGGAATTCCAAGTGGGAGATCATGTCTTTCTGAAAGTATCTCCATGGAAGGGTGTCCTAAGGTTTATTAAGAATGGGAATGTGAGCCCCATGGTCATTGGAACATTTGATGTTCTGGAAAGAATCGGAGTTGTAGCTTACCATTTAGAAATTCTGCCAAGTCTCTCCAAAGTTCATGATGTGTTCCATGTGTTGTTGTTGAAGAAATATATGGCATACCCAATGCTTGTACTCACCTATGAAGAAATAAAACTGGAACCTATTTTTTCATAATGCGAAGAGAAAATCATGATTCTTGACACAAGGGAACAGGTATTGAGAAATCAGAAAACTCATCTAGTAAAGGTTCCTTGGAGAAACCCTAACATAGAGGAAGCAATGTGGGAACCTGAGGATCTTATGAAGAAGAATAACCCACATCTTTTTTTAGGTATTTATAAATTAATAAATTTTGAGGATGAAATTTCCAAAGGAGGAAATTTTATCACACCCCAAACATTTTATGGTACCTTTTCTAAAATAATTTCAGTTCATAGCCTAAATTTTATGAAGTAATGAGTCTATATTAATGAAATTTTTTTATTTATATGACATAATCATAACGTTTCCATTGAACTTAAATTTTCCACTTGTATTTTTTGAATTTGGAAAAACTCGACACATACGATTTCGATCAGGGTGATATTTAGAGTCTTATAGAATTAACATAATATTAGTTGAATAGTAACATACCCTTATGAATAGTAACCAAACCTTAATAATAGTAACATAACCTTATGAATAGTAACCAAACCTTAATAATAGTAACATACCCTTATGAATAATAATATGACACTAATGAATGGTATCCATACACATGAATGTATAAATAAATTTAGGGACCTTAAAAATAAAGATGTATATTTTAAGTGTTTGTATTTTTCAATTAAATAATCATTTTAATTAAATATTAAATTTATCATATCTATAAAATTAGTTTTGAAAAATTGATTTCATTTTTTGATTCTACACGTTAAAAAATGGGTAGGGTGAATATTTTTTATTTTTCTAAAATACTTGAATTTTTATGAATAGTAAAATACTTTACATTACTGTATCAATACCTTATAATTTAAATTAACTATTAATAGCATCATGAGTGATATAAGAATGCAAATATCAAATTCACTTGCATATATTACTAATATAGGTCCTGGAATTCTCACTATTTCTTGTCTTCTGAATAAATAATAAATAAATGATTATAATATTACTAAAACTCTCCTCCCCACCACTGTATAAACCGCCCTCACCCTTCTTCATCCCACTCCACTCAAGCTTCAATAATTTCCTAAATTCTACCAAATAATATTACCAAGTCCTATAACCACGTCCAAGGCCATCTGGTCTCACCAAAAATCCAAAACCAAAGGCCTGAGCGAGATTCTCAAGGAGTAATACTCAAGAGGTGAACCTCTCATCCTTTTTCTTTCAATTTCTTTTACATGTTTCATTATTATTTTCTATCTTCTCACCTCACCTCATGAAAATTCCATGATAATTCTATTACCTTACATGTATTGGATTTTCATTATTCTAATTGAATATTTCATCATAATCTCTCTTTTCCCCTCCTTTTATACTATAAATGCAAACATCATCCGAGATGTGTTAATTTATCACACTCAAGGAATACAGGTTTTCAATTTGCATTAATATTTTCAATACTGGACATGAAACCCTCTTTAATGGTTGTACCAGATCATAATATATGTATTTTATCTTATTTATTATTCTAGAGTCCTTACACACTCATAATATGTAATAATAATACAAAACAAGTTCATTGTACAAAAAAACCGCCAAGATAAATCCAAGCGTTTATCATTAACTTATCAATTGAGTCATCCTCATGGAATATAAAAAATCATTATAAGATAATTTATATTTATTTAATTTCACTAATAATATTTATTAACAATTTTGTATGTTTAACCACATTTCAAATGAACGTCCATTCATTAATACAAGTAAACATATCATGAAAACCAAGGAAGAAAATGCTTCCAAAAAAATAAATGGAACCCCTTAAACCCATCAAAAATGCTATTAATGAACCTAATAAGGTTATACCATAACAATTAAATTTTAATGAGGTTATGGAATTATTAACTAATGAATCTAAATTTGATTATTTATGATGTTAAGAACAATCAAGAACACCTTCAAGCATAAGGTAAGGGATCCTCTCTCTCACTTTTTTTCAAGAATCCACCATATCTTGTGAGATTTTTTTTTTAATTCCTAATGATGGGGTATGTTTTCACACATCCCCCATACTACTATTATTATATATAAATTATGGGGTACCACTTTACCTCACATTAAGCACTCACAAGAACACTTGTTATCATGCTAAAATGCTTGAAGGGGTTTTCTCATCTCACTTCCAATTCCATGATATTTCTATTGTTTGTCACTTATATCTTGTATGTGGTATATGTGTACTGAAATTTGATATATAATATAATTATTTTTTCTATATTCATTTTATTTTTTGATTCATTTCATTAATATTTATTTTTGGTCATATGATTCAATTGATTAGAATTTGGTAACGAGCTTTGTCTCATATTTCCATTTCGTTGTGAATTACATTGTATTTTACACCTAATAATTATTTTGTGGTATACCCACTTCCAATTTGAGATCACATTTCAATTGAAATTATATTTCAATTAAATATCCTTATTATTATATCATGTATATGATTATTTTCTAACCCGTATACCATTTTACATAAGGTGTTTATTTTGAATGTTTTTTTACCTAAAGAAGTTTTGATGAATCAATATCCTCTATTCTATACGAATAATGTAATGGAAAATTTATATTGTATTTAATCTCTATATAAATAATTATTTGGACATTTATTCATGTTTGGGTCCATTTATATCCCCTCGATGAATCGATAGGTCTCATGAGACAATCAATTTGCGACAACCCCTTTTAGTTTGTTTCCAAAAATCAGACTGTTTTTTACGCATAGACTTAAACTGTTTTGATACTATATTGGTATCATGTTCCATATGCATGATATCAAATTAATAATAATTCTAATTATTTATTATTAGATATTATTTTCAATGTGGTTTTCTCTATGACAAAATCTATGGATGTAGTTTCATTATCATTATATTAATGGTGTGAGTTTTTCATCTACTCACCAATCCATATTGATTATTCCTTATAGTTTATGATTCAGTTATTATTGATTTATTCTTCCACAATTTGTAACCCTTACTAAAAATTTGATCTCACCACTTTCATTTGTTTACTTGCAGTAGGTTTTGTAGAGGAGATCTCTTATTGAGTTTTCATGGATGAGTTTTTTTAGTTTTTGTTATGTATTATACTTTGTTACCATTCCCAATGTAATTTGACATAAATATAAGTATCTATTTTCCTCAAGACTACTAAAATAACCATACCTTTGTCATTTAATTTATTTTAACAATGAAATTGTAATTAATAATGTGCCGGCTCTAGTTTAGAGGGGTCAGGGTGTTACAATCAAGAAGTGTTTCTAGAATGCATTAACACTGAGATGCTCAGGTGGTGTTGGGAAGTAGAGTTTATGCAGTTGACCAAAGGGGTATATCTATGATGGACTATATTTTTGTTTTAATGGAATCCATTTATTTTTTATCATTTGTATGAGATGAGGAAACTATAGAGAAACATATTTAGAAGGAACATAAATGTAATATTAAGTCCCACATTAATATATTTTGGTTGAATAAGTTATATGAGGTTGTGAATCAAACTCCTATTTATGAGGGGAACATAAAGAAGGATTCAATTAATATTTATATGGTCACTTCTGTATAAACATAAGGTACATCTTATGGGAGTATGAACTGTCACTATGATAATGAATACTAGGGAAATAAGAAACATTTTATCTGAGGAAAATGAATAATTACTCAGATTAGTAACCAAGTATACCATGACCAGTGTGGTAGGTCAGATCTCATTTATAGCCAGTTTTGATGACCACTAATAAAGTGTTGATACTGTTATTGGTTGGAACACTTACAGTTGTATTGCAAAAACCATAGACCCATGGGTATTGAAAGAGAAGCCAAGATGAATCGGATTATAGGAAGGGTGTCTAATACCCCATATGAGTCTGGAAGTAAGAGTCCTTCTAGCCATTGTGGTAAAGGTAGTGGATGTGGTACATTAGACAAAGAGTGCCCATATCAGCATATTTTTACAGCTCATGGGACTCAGATTTAATCATTTGATAATGAGAAATGAAAATTGCATGTATCTCAAGCTACACTAGTGGATTAAGAGGCCATACCATCAATATTCTATGGTACTATTCTTATAGTCTCAATGCTTTGTAGTTTTTTTTTGATATAGCAGCCTCTCATTATTTTCTATATTCTATAATTGGGAATAATTTAAGTATGATAGTGTTGTTTGTGAGTGGTTTTGTTAGTATTGACACACCATTGGCAGTATGCTCATGGGACATATTTTTTTGCTGGGGTTGTTATTTTTGGGTTGGGGAGTATCATTTTGGTTTGAATAATTTCATTCTTGACATGATAGGTTTTTACTTGATCTTTTTTGTGGACTTGATAGTATCATACTAATTCAACATCGATATTTACCATATAAATTTCATGTTTACATCTCTTGAGGGTAAAAATTATATTCAACATGTAGTGTGGGATATCCTGGAAGGCCATACTGGGTAAGTTCATTGGAAAATGTGGGATCTCATCACCTAGTTTCCCCATGTATTTTGTTGGATCACGGGGTGTGTAGCATGACGACTTTCTACCCATAGTGGACCAGTTCCTTCATATATATTCAAAAAACTTCTCATGGATGAAACATGATAGAGATATTGAGTTTACAATTTATCTCATTCTAGAAGCTACCCAAATTTCTATTCCATATTATATAGTGAAACCATCAATGCCTTAGGAATATAAGACTCGTTTGGATGAGTTCATAGATATGTAATTTATAAATATATGTAATTTTGGTTGGTTTATCCTTTTGTTTCTCTAAGAAGGATAATAGTAAATCTTATTTATGAGTTGATTACAAGATGATGAACTGTATTATAATAAAAAACTGGTTTCCCATTCTTCATATTGGTGATCTATTTGATAATTTTATAGGATTTTGTGTCTTCTCCAAGATTGATTTAATACCAAGGAAACATCAGTTCAGAGTTAGAGTTTTTGATATACCAAATAAAACTTTTAGAAGTAGGTATGGCCTATATGTATAAGGCACTAGCCTTAAACATTGCATAATCATGTGTTATGTCAATAATTTGACTTTTAATTCACATTGATTAAATTTTATAGTTTAGATCATTAGATAATTATGTCATAACATATACATGACAACTTGAATATTAAAATTAGAAACTTCTACTCATTATCCATTTTTTTCATAAAACAAAAACTCTTTAAAACAAAACAGGACATCATTTCATGTTTTAACATCATAACTTTTCTTTATCCAATCCTTGACTCGATTATTCCTTATGTCTTGTTAAAAACATATCAAATCATAGGATGAGAATAAAATTCTCAGTAAGGGATACATAATGAAAGAAAATGGTTATTCTTGGGATAACATGAAAATAATGAATACTTTATCATATGTTAAAAGTTTCACCTTTAAGAAGTTGTATATATACTTCACTGAATATAAGATCATTTCTGACCATTTTTGTAACCAAAAGATTACAATAAATCCCATAGAAAGAAACATATATCATATAAATGTATCTTTGGACATAAAAATACTTAAATGGAATAATCATATGGTTGACTTCCTCACATATCAAAAAATGCAATATCCATAGGACTGACTTCCATACCAAATGCATTGCAGGTTATAACCGAACCACCCATCCTTGGTTTATCATAGAACCACTCGTAATTTGGTTTTTAACTGAACCATCCATCATTGGTTTACCACGTAACCACCTGTCAAATTCCCAAGTATCATTATACAATCATAACACATAATATATTGCAAGTATCAACTTTTCAGTAACAACATTTCATTTGAAATCAAAAGAAATCAATTTAAGATGTTGAAATACTCAATCCATTTAAAATATCATTTTCAATATGAAAAAACCCAAAAAGGAATAAGGGATTTATTTTCCTTTTTAAAACATTAAGTATTATAAATGAATCCAAATATCAAATAATGATTATGGCGGTGGAGAGGTCATTGTCACTGCATATATTAAAAACATTCCTTTTTTCATTTGGTAAAATGATAATTAGAAACAATATTTAGTGTCAATTAAATCAAAAGTAAAAGGGTTTTATTATACACTGTATAAAATAAGGAGGTGTATATTATCAAAATATGCCTCAATGAATGGAGATTGAGATGAAGTCCCTTACCTTGAGTCTGAATCGTCACGCATGTTCCTTGTTATTCCTGAATAATAAAATTTAGTTAATTTATACTTTCATCAGAACATTTTTCAATTTTATTCTTCCTTTTATATCACTTATTTCTTTATTATAAAAATTAAATAATTATTTAAGTTAATATCTGCCTTTTTATCGATATTCGGTACTTGAGTAAAAAATGAACATATTTTGATATAAATTGTACATGTAGTGAAAATTAAATAATATAAAAATGATATTTATGATTTAAATATCATATATATCAAGTATATATTTATTTATAATAGTCCATGACATTTGGTGATAAGAACTGAAATTCACCGTTCAGGGAGACAGTTGGTCGTACGAATGCATAAATGATAATTTCATTTATTTTTCATACTAAAATAAAAATAATAAATTTATAAAAATTTACATTATAAAAACATTTTTATATTTAATTAATTTATGTCACATAGGTTTAACAAAATCATCCTTTATATGTTCCATATATAGCATAAATGAGTCATATCACTTTGAGGGGGCTGTAGTCTACACTTCTTCAAAATAAAAATTATCGTATTTACACATCATGGAAAGAATAAAGGTATCTTTTAAATAAAAATTATGGAATACTTGAGAAAATATAAATATAATATATATCATATATAAATAAATTTCTATTATAATGGACACCATGACAGGTGGTAGGGGAAAATTGAACAATCATCATTTGGTAAGGTAGTAGTTCGTCGTATAGAGAAACACTATGTTGTTATACATTAGATGGATGTGATGGTAAGTTTCATTCAAATACTTATAAAAAAATACTAGTAGATTAATAATACTGCTTTTGTTACGTAAACATAGAATAAGAAGAGCATAGGGAGTAGAGAAGGAAAATAATGGAAAGGAACTTGAGAAAACTCGTTACCTCTAAACCCGGTAACTTATTTTGATTTGAGCCTAAAGGAATTATTGAAATTTTTTATGCCCAAGGTAATGCTTATAAGATAAATGTAGGGATATTGGGAGATTATTTTAACATATTTTGGCTAATCCAAGGGGATTGAGGGATTTGATTGAATGGGTACAGGTGGGGGTCTTTTATAAGAGGGAGGAAGGGCACTTAAGAAATATATTGAAATAATATTTTATTATAAATTTATTATCAGTTTCCAATGGTCCCAAAGTAATTTATTTGAATGAAAAGATGATTTTGGTTCAAATACCCCTCTTACAGTTATTTTTTAGATAGGTGTTGAATTTATTTTTATCCTTATCATTTTGGATTAACCCTTATTTTACCTTTTTTAATCTTTCAGTGATAACATGTTTTTACACATTGTGCATTAATGTAATTACCATATCATGTCAAAATACCCCAAAATATACATTTTAGACATTATAGGACTTATCTTAACCATTTTTATAAAAAATATATAATTAATAATTTAATATCATTTAATAAATTACTTTATATTTTACGATATGAATTATGTCAATTTTGGACACTATTCATACTTTCCTTTTTTATAAATTCATAAAATCCAAATTAAATCGAAAAAAAATGCATTACTTTTATAGATAATATGTCCATATCATCCCAAAAATTCATGGATGATATCGAAATAATAAATTAAATTTATTTTAACCTTTATAATATCATTTATTTGAATCCTTTATTAATGAAGCAATCAGTGCATCAATATACTAAATTTATTTATTTAATTTCATAAAATTATTTATATAATATAATGATATAACAAATTTTTTTAGATTTTTAATGAAAATTTATAGTCAAAGAGATCACTTATATAACTTTATATTAGTTTTTTTTAGTAAAAGATACATGTTTATGTTTTTCTTCTATTTACTTTAAATTAATTAATATAACTGGTCATTATCACTCCCATGTGGATCCATGGGGTCCTAAAATCAACCCAAGGATGCCCATGGTAAGAAATATCTCATCCAATATGATTATAACATGTGTTAAGGTAGTTTATTATTATTATAATATTATTTTTATAATCTTATTTACCATATTTTCCATTTAACCAAGGTAAATAAAATAATTATTAATGTTACTATTCATAATACCTAAAAATAAATGGTATCTATTTACATAATTTCAACCTCCTGATTAAAAATATGGAATCTATTTTACAAAACTCAGAACACATATTTTTTGGAATTTAATTTAAAATTAAATTCCATTTTCAAAACCAGAATGTGGGTTTTTATGAAGTAATAAATATAAACTGATTGACATGTATTTATGTCCAATTTGAAATTGAAATTACTTTAAATGTCCAAAATTGGATTAAATGATAAAACATATTTCAATTAAACTATAAAAAAATTAAAATAATAATCTAAATATATAAATAAATTAGATGAAAAGGTATTTTTTGAATTAAAATGCAGTATTTTTCACTATTTATAAAAATATGAATTTCATCAGAAAAATACAAAAAATTCTACCAAAGAAAATTTTGATTTTACACTTATAAATAAATCTATTCGGTCAAATAAGACATCTAAAAGTGAAAAAAATATATTTAAAAAGGGTTCACCATAAAAAGGAGGTAAAACCACATTTTAAACTATTAGAGTATTTTATGTTTAAAATAGGATTCATTCTCATTTTAAGATTCATAAATTTATTGGATAAATGTACAAACATTTAAAAAACATGTATAATCATATTTTAGATTGTTCTATTCATTACCTTTAATACAAAGTCTAGTCATTAACTACAATTTAAAATAATAATATTATTATTTTATTATTTTTTGATATAACTCAACATTGTGTGCAACATAATATTTTAGAGAAACCAGTTATTGTGTGTCGAGTATGCTTTCGGAAAAAGTGTCATATTTAACATAAAATTAATATCATCTTCATAAATATTAATAGATATGATAAACTATTATTTTATAAATATTTGTGATGCTACAGTCTTAGTTCTTCATGACAACGTTTAAGGTAACAAATACTCAAACACTTTTTATGTATTTTATAAAATGAATCTTAACCTATACCTAGTTCAGTTTATTACTGTTTCTGTAAATGACATCTTAGTGTCCTCCAAAACTCATGAATATCATTCCCAACTTATTGAAATCATCATGAGTACACAAAGAGAGAATCATCTATATTAAAATCAATATAAGTATCAATTCTAGATCAATATGGCACATTTCATGGTTTACATCATCTATAAGGAATTTGAGTTAGTGTAGTCAGAGAATGTGTAAGTAGTTGTTTCTTCTGAGTAGTTAATGAATCTTTTCGATTTCCGAATCTTTCTCGGTTGGTGTATCATTATCAGAGCTTCGTACAAGATTTTTTCCATTTGGTAACACCACTTTTTAGATATATCAAGAAGTGTATAATATTTTAATGGTCTTTATAATGTGAAAATTCATTCTAGCAGTGGAAGAAGTGTTACACTACATCAACTATCATAATCATACCCAAGATTGGTGAGTATTATAAAATGTTTTTCTGATGATTCTGGGATCGAAAATGTCGTAGTGTTGATGCAAGGAGATAGAGTTATGGTGCATGGGTTATGACAGTTGAGGCCATATGAATGGAATTACCCTATGCACGCTTTCATGTAACAACAATGGTATATGCCTTAAAGAGTTTTTGGAATTACTAGTTTGTAGAAATTTTTACTATTTAATTCAATCTTAACAATATAAAATATGTACATTCATAGAGATATTTTATCCTTTGGAAATATATATGGGGTGATTTTTTGAAATCATTTTATTTTGAGCTATATTATACACTGAGTAAGAGAAATAGTGTTAATGATGCTTTGAGCTAGAGGAAAAGGACTTAGGTAGTTCAGGAGTCATGTTCTGAGTGGTAGATGATGACCTGGCCGGATGAGCTACAAATTGAGGTTTAGGATGTACATGAGATGATGACCCTTTTATTATTATCATTTTCTTCTATGACTTTGATCCAGATTAGGGAGAGACATTATGAGGATCTAGAGTTTTTTTCCTTAAAGGAAACCCTCTAATATGGTATGTCACCTTCCAATTGAACTATATATGAGGATGAGATAATCTATGTTAATAATGGTATTTTTGTTCCTATGTGTATGTGTGATGAGATGATTTGTGGGTTTTATGACTCGAAGTGGGCGACACATCCAAGATTGACTAAAATGTACCATGACATATGTCAACAATATTGGTAGTCAGGCATGGAAAAAGATATTTCAGGTTTCCTAATAGGATGTTATACATGTTTATAGGGGATGGATGGGCATCAATGACTATGTGGTTTTATACATTTGTTGGATATTATGGAATTCAAGTGATAGGTTTTTATTGTGAAATATTTGGTGGGTATACATAAAAGTCCTCGTAAGAATGATGAGATTTTGGGTAGTTGTGGGCTAGTTTAAAAAGGTATATCATTTCTTGCCTATCTGGGAGACTGTTTCCCAAGACCAGTTTGGTGGGATGTTTGTATGGGAGATAGTCCATTTTTATATATTTCCCTAAATCGTATTTTTAGATCATGAATCTCGTATTACCTCATCCTTCTAGAAATAATTATAGAAGTAATTACTTTCCTATATGTTTATGAGGAAATTCTTCAACCCAATGAAAGATGTAAAATCAAATAATACTATCTAGGTCTTGGAGCACACGTCTAGAGAAAGATTCATTGATTTTTATGGGTGTTTGGATAATAAAATTGGGCTTATTGAGTTATCATATCACAAAAATTATCGGATGCTATTCATATGGAACCATATGATAATATTTATGGTAGGCAATGAGGATTACTTATATATTGGCTAGAGTATGGTTAGTCATAGTTTTCATTCATGAGTCTCATTCAATATACGTCAAGGAGGGTTTATAATATTTAGAAACATTTGGCTACAGATCAGGGTAGGAAGAGGTCATATGTTGAAAGATATTGTTAACCCCATGATCATATAGTGGGTGATTGTGTGTTCCTTAAAGTATCACTAGAATCGGAACGCCATAAGAATTAGTGGTCAGGAAAGTTGGTGCCCTATTTTTTTGGACCTTTTCAGATTGTGTGGATGATCAGACATGTGGTGTAATTATTGGATATTCTATAAAGGTATAGTTTTATGCACAATTTTTTCATGATTCAAATTTTCTGAAGTATTATTCCAACCCTTCCCATGGTATCTATTTTGTTTTTGTTGATCTGGAGGATCATCTGTTTTTTGAGAAGCATCAGATTTATGTTATAGATCACATTTATAAAGTGATCTGGGGAAATTCCATGCAGATAGTCTGAGTATTGTGCCAACATGGACATGTTTTGGAGGGAAAATGGGAGAGTGATGTAGATATGCGGGACCAGTTTCCCAATAATTTTACATTGAAATCATAGTGATACTTGGGATAATGGGTTAAGGATGAGTTGTTATAAGCTGGGTAGATTTAAATATTCCAACCATTCAATTAATGCCTAATAATTTCTTTCATGTATTATTTGACACTTTTTTATCATACATTGTTTGGGTTTTATTTTTGGGTTGTTTCATGTGAAACTGTAGAAATTTTGAAGACCATGAGGTTCTTCAGGGTTGGTACACGGTTAGGGAACACCGGGCTGTTTTCCCCAAGAAATTGTGAAACACTTTTGGAGAAACATGATGATGTACAATGTTTGGAAACACCATACATCCTCCCCCACAAACATCTCACACTAAAATACAGGGTATTTTCACAGTGGTTGTATTGTTTTTAAAACATTACATGACTTAAGAGAAACATGAACCCCTAGGAGTAGGGGTACATGGTTAAGGAACATGATTTGGATAACTATTCACTTTATCCTAGGAAACCATGTTCTCATGTTTTAAACCACCCAAAAAATTTAATATAATTCTTATACACCTTTTATTTATTCATAATCCTCCCTACATGACCTAATAAAATATTTTTGGTATTTGAGGCTGCCATAAGGAATCTAAATCAACAAGAAACCCTTTAAATGAAAATAAAATTTACATGGGAAGGATTATACCCATACTCGAGTTTCTGATATGGATCTTCATTGTCGTTGTGATTCTGATCATTATGTATCACATTCAGGGATATAGTTTTGTGAGCGTTCATCGATGATTATAAGGTAGGTGTTCTAATATTCAATTATCATTACCTTAACTATAATTGGGTTTATTTAATTATATAATTAAAATTTACACATTGGGAAATTCAATTTTTAATTAAATTATTTGTTTTATTTTTATGATGTTATTATGAAATTGGTGGTTTAATGGGATTATGAAGTTGGTTGACTAATGGTATTCAAAATTTAGGGGAATAATAGGATGTTAACATTTTTTTTGAATAATAGAATATGAAAATGGTTTATAAAAGGGATTATGATTTTGGTTAAATAATGGGCTATAAAAAGGGTTAATAAATGAGTGTAGAATGTGGACCCATGTTATGTGATATTGTAAGTGATCAGATAAATGAGTTAATCAACATGGAATATAGCTCCAAATATTGACAGGGTGCTAGAATACTACTCTAAGGACAATATATATATATATATATATATATAAATGATCACAAGGTTTTGGGACATGAACTTATACTCCAAAAACCCACAGGGTGAATAACTATCTCTATATCCCATAATGATATATTTTTTTAATTTTCATGCGAGCATTGAGTTGTCAGATATGGATTGTTGGTCCAAATTCCACTAGGGCGCTAGAATTATTATCTAGGACCCATTTTATGATTTTGTAACTGAAATTAAGTTGATAATGAATTCCCCTAAATGATTTAATTCTGATATATATTTGGTGTATGTTCATAATCCAACAATGGGTCAAACCATATATTATTTTGTCAAGTGTCTCTATGAACTTGGGGGTCTTGTGTTTTTAATTAATGAATGTTAAATTTGAAAACATTTTACCTTATCATTTATTCCTAATTATTTATAAAACTATATACACTTTGATAGAGTAGATATTATTTTATACTTAATTGGTGGTGGCCTACTCAGTTGTACTCACACCCCAATCAGGCAACATGATTGGATCATGAGTAGATTTCATATTTTTAGGACATGATATGGTTATACACCCAATATTAGATGGATGAGTTGGGATTCAGGATGAAGTATGGATGAGTAAACTAGAGATGTTATTGGGAAC
This sequence comes from Viscum album, assembly GCA_963277665.1. Classification (NCBI taxonomy): domain Eukaryota; kingdom Viridiplantae; phylum Streptophyta; class Magnoliopsida; order Santalales; family Viscaceae; genus Viscum; species Viscum album. The sequence goes on along the minus strand of OY728143.1, from coordinate 647,805,870 downwards.
CACCTAGGAGTTGTCAATGTGTCATTATTTTCGGTTTTCATTTGACATGTGAAAGTTATATGGAATGCCATATCTCCTACATTAGTTTATGTTCATGTAACATGTTTTGGATTCATTATGTGATGTGGAATGGTTTTTGGTTATTGTATTATCTTAGTTTTTTATTATAATTTTTTTATTGTTTATTTATTTATGAAGTCGTTCTGCATTGAAAAATGGGTTATAGTCTCCCCAAATTACATATTAGTCCCTTGGTACTAGTTGGTTTCCTCTGGTGTATGAGGAGGCATTCCCGAGGTCATGTGGAAAAGTGACCTAGGGTATCATCATGTTACACTCGGGTCAGGATGTCACATTTTGGAACTTAGAATTATGTTATTCTAAAACCTATATACACTGATCAATTCCAGTGTTCTTAGTTGTGTCATACTATATGGCTCTACCCGTGTACTCTAACCTGGCCATGTATATTCCGAGTACACAGTGTGTGGAGCCACATGGTCACATAGCCATGTACCCCTGTTCATGATGGTCCATCTGCCACATGTTACAAGACATGTGACTTTGAGAACTCATTGTGTAACACTATATGGACTCCTAGGTATGTACCCCTATACACATTGAGCACGTCTACTAAGGGTCACATGGTGTGCATCACCTTTCACATAGAGTATAGTACATATGATTGTGTGGAAAACCTAGTGCCACAACGAAGAGAATAAAAAAGTGTTTATAAGATTAAATTCCATGTAATTAAGAATTTCATAGAAAAACTAAGCTCCTTATGTGTCTTTTAATGAATAGTAAACTGCCAATAATTTCACCATAAATCCAGTCATTTTTCGTGAATCTTGTGTTGAATGAACCCTATCACCAACATTGCTCTGATTTGGGATGTATCCATTACTCAGGTAACAAATGTTGATGTACCTTGTCAATGTTCATTTCCTAAATTGTGAATAAAAAATCATGGTCCATATATGGATCAAATTCCATCTTCTTATACCTAAACCATAATTTCAAATTTGGTTCAAAAACACATATTTTTGATCCATTACACCAAATAGAAAATTCAGAACAATCATTTACTGAGTATTCCTCAAATCATAAGTCAGAATAAAATTCCAACGAATAATGTATTTAGAATGGTGAGAGAATATGAACATAAAAATTTATTAACAGTCCTTATCTAATGTTCATGTTGAACACTATTCATTTTCATAGGGAGACTAATTTTGGGAAATATATAAATCAAAACGATATAGATTCATATATAGTAGTAACATATAGAAAATACCCAAATCAAATGATCAATTAGTGAGTTAATTATTTAGATGAAAAATTAATTTTCATCATTGGTTAATCTGAAATGGGTAAGTCCAAAAACAAATCCATAACTTGATTTGGATCAATCATTGTTGAAGATTGATTATGTATTGGAGTCATTGGAGGGACCCTATAACATAGATAGTGAAATGATCCAAGATCAAATATGTGGTCTTTCACCAATAGTTCCCTTCTCAAAATGTACTCTATATCTTCATAGTGATGTATCTAACCCTGAGTTAACATGATAAACCGATATTTATAGAGGAAAACAAGTCAAAACATCACCATAATAAAATAAATAAATTTAATTTGTTAATTTCACCCACATTGACTTTTTAAAAAATTTCCAAGCCCGCCAAATATTATGTTTTTATATGGGTAAACAATACATTCGGAAGTAGACAGTGGTCTTAAATTTACTATCCAATACTCCATTTTGTACATATTCTACATTTTTATAAAAAACCGAGTTCACGTGATATTAAATTATTTAATGTACTTAAAATATCAACCATGGGCTCACCAGGGCTCATAATCCAACTTCATCCTAGCATCTGGATCTGAAAATATTCCTTGAAATATTCTAATTGAAAACAGTAAAAAACCTGTGACATTACGTACATAATTCTAAGGGTAGAGAATATATTATATTTATAAATATTTTATAATATATTCTATTATTCTTTATGTAATTTTATAAAAAGATAAATTAAATATAATATAATGATGAATCCAAAATAAAAATGGGAAAATTAAAAGGACTCATTTCACCAAACCATTCTACCATTGACTAAAATTGATAAATAATTACATTCTAATTGATTTAATTGATCATGAATAAAATAACTGAATGGAATAAACATCAGGATTCATGTTTAAATAAATATTTTTTTCACATTGGTCTAAATGTAATGATAAGTAATGGTACCTAGGGTAAGGGGACTCTTAAAAAAACTCTTAATTTTTTGGAATATCTCCACTTTTCTCTATATTAATCATAAACATTCTCAATCCACTATGAATGTAATTTAATTTTATACCCATTTTTTGTGGCATTCATGTAATTATTTTATTTATATGAATGCTTTGAAACCTTCATGATTATTTATTAAATATTTTTATTGAAAATAATCCTTTATATTTTTATTATTTTTCACATCCCACGGAATTGAGATTTTTCATTTATTATTATACCCTTAAAATGAAATATTATGTTTCAACGTCTTCTTTTAGGGATCCTTATTGATTTTAATCCATATATACGATATGAAACAATTGTGAAAAACATGTTTTCTCATTGGTTTATTTCTAGTTGTTGGTTTTATATAATATTCTATTCAATGTAGAATTAATGATTATGGACATTTGATGATGTGTTAAGAGGGGTAATAATTTTACATCCCCAAAATTCATCAGGTAAATTAATTTGTTTCATGAGATTATATATGTCATCTGTGAACATATATCTATAATTTTTCCCATTCATTGTATTAATATTTTTAAAAATATGATATTCTTGAAAAAGATTCTAACAATAATCACATTCTTTACATGGGTTTTTACAATGATATAATGTATTATTATTATAAAATTATAATATTCTATGTATCATTTAAATAATTTCCTCAGGATTATATTGATTATCCTATTTTTATTATATGAGGATGATAAATATTGTCACACATGTACTATATTTATTCATTTATCATGATCCTTCCCTACTATCCCTCCCCATTATAGGTTTTTAGATTACACATGTAACATCACAACCCGAACCACCAGGAATGATCTAGATGTTACGTTACCACATGCATGACTCCCCATACACAATAGGATACCAGCTAGTATAGAGGGTCTAAATATTAGAGAGTGGAGACTATACCCTGTATATCATGTCATCGAGAAGGAAAACAGTGAACAGTAACAAAACAATGAATAAATAATCAGTTGAAAATTAAGAAAATGGAATAATAACACGAATATAATGTTAGCTCCCAATGTGGTAATTATATCTAGAGTGTAAGACTCCGGTAAATAGAAGATAAGTAAATAAACAAACATTGGTGAGATACTCTGGTTTCTGTCATGATCTAATTTGTCTCCAAGCTCCACTACTCAACCATCTACCATAAGTCCTTTTCCCTTCACTAAATATATATACCTGAAATTTAAAAGTGCACTGAAATTCCCATGAAGGGTGTGAGTACAAAACTCAGTAGTACACCACAAATTACTTCTTACCATAAGTGTACAATATATAAAATAGGGTATATCATGACCTAAGTAAATCTTAGTAACATAAATGTGTCGAGATATCATGAACTAACCAAGCCACCACAAACTCTGACCTCATCTACATTGGCTATTTTTTATAAGAATTTTAAGACCACAAGAACCTCCATCAAGGCCACCTAGCTCACCCCACCCTTACGATGGTTTTTAAAGTAATGTATTATGTCATGTCATGTCAATATTTGGTCCAGTTATCATTTTAATCACCAAAGACCCAAGTCCCTAAGATTCCATGACCATTATATTCTAGTAATACACTATCATATCCCCTCAACAGGGTATCCACCTATTCTTTTAAAGAAGTTAGGAATGTGTCGGGATGGGTAATCATCTATTGAATAATGTAACACCCAACTTCAAGTCTCTACCTATTTATCTTAGTATTTTCCAGCTAGCCACTATTCTTTCCCTCTATTGGGGTAGCCATGCCCACCTTCAAAAAAGTTAAGACAACATCGGGATAGGTTATATCATACTCCAAACCTCAAGGCCCCACCTAAGAATATCAGTTCTATCCATCTAATCAATATTTTTCCCCTCTACAGGGGTTTCTATGCTCCCCATTAGAGAAACCAAGACAGTGTCAGGTTGGGTAATCTCATACACCCATCCTCAAGGCTCCACCCATGGATCCTATTAAATATGTCAAAATTACACATTCTATATAACACATAAAAAAATGTTCCATAGAAAGGAACTATAAGTCACACCAATATAGAAGTTAGAATAAGGACAGATAAATAAGTATGTCCACAACTACACACACACCCAAATGCATATCAAAACAATAATTGGTTAGTCAATAATGGCATCACATCCTGATAATACCATCAATATGCAAGCCCCATAAGTGTAAAAAACCTCATACATCAATGTTGTCAATGTGGAAAACAAGTTCTGTCAAGGAATTAATCATTTAAACCATGTTCGCCCACCAGCAAAAAATGAATTCACATTCCAAAGATTCCTAAAATGAAAACCATATATTTTATTTCAAAAAAAATATCAAATGTTATAATACTTTCTCTCTACTATATAATTTCCGAATTATCTTTCATGACATGTAATTATAATATATCCTTTAGGAATAATTATAAAACTACATTTTATAATTTATAACAATAAATTAATTTGAGAAAAATGAGGTAATATTTATAATTATTATTTAGTAAAACCATATAATTACCCTTCACAAATTCAAAATTATCCTATAATAATTTAAATCCATAATCACATGATAATTTATTTTATAATTCGCTGTGGATAATTTTTATGACTATATTCTGATAATTTTCATTATAAATAATCTCTCATAATTGCATAATTATCTTTGATACTTTTTTTATAAATTTTCTTTTGAAAATTTTGTTTCTTTATGTTTTTATATTCATATTTGGGTAATCTGATGAAATTATCACTTTATAATTATTTTGTTAATCTTTTATATCTTCATGAAATTATCTTTTGATCATTTCCATAAATTATCCATTAATAATTATATTATAATAAATTCTTAAAAAAATTATCTCATGTTTCTATATTATTATATATTGATAATCTCATTAAATTATCCTTTTTTAATTCAATGTATTTATCAATTGATAATTCTAAAGAATTAACTTTTTTTAAAAAATCACAATTATATATTGATAATTTCATAAAATTATCATTGTAAAATTTGTGAAATTATTGTTTGACAATTTTTCACAATTATCAATGCTAAATTTTTAGAATTATCATTTAACAGGTTTCCCCAATTATCTTTGTTAAAATTGTGAATTTATCATTTGATAATTTTATTAATTTATCTTTTGAAAAGAAGAATTTGTTATTCATTTGAACAAATTGAAAAAATAATATTGAAGATACTTTGTTGCCTTCATAAACAAAATATGTTTTTAACATCTGCTCATCCGGATGAATCCAATAGCACAAATAGCACATCAAACCCATAAATAAAATAAAATTATTTATGATAGAAGTTTGAATAATTATAAAAAGAGTGAGAGAGAGAGAGAGAGAGTTTATTAATGGGAGATTTGTAGAAGTGGGAAGGAATCTTCCTCTCTACTGCCCACAAATGCCCTAAAATTCCCTTTTATAATATTATATATTATCATTTTATTTAATATATTTATTATATAATTCACTCTAAATTCAACCCCATGGGACACACATACACCTCCTACACGTTTTTATAAAATTATACTATAATTCATTATTTTTTTAATAAAAAAACTCATTAAATCCATTAAATAAACAAAAAGTAATTCAACTATTTATATAAATATGGATTTTAATTTTCCACATCAAAATATTGTCTTATAAATTAAATAATAATCATGAAAATAGTTTTTATTATTACACCTCATGCAACATTTCACCAAATAAATTCACATATACATTAATTTCAAATATACTAAAAAAATAATTAATAATAGAACACACCATCATTTTTTAACACATATAATAATATCAGCATTATTACCAAGTATCCCAATAAATATTCACTATGTAGAAACATCGTTATTCCATTAAGACATTCAAATTATTTTTTTACACATGTATGTTTCATTTTTCATTTTCTTTCACCCAAATAATAATAATAATAATAATAATATATTTATAGGAAATGTGATCACACGTTCAATACACATAAAATTAATACCCCACCTAGGGTAAAAACTATGTTATAAACCTAATGGTGGTCTCATATTTCTCGTACAATTCACCTTTTGAGAGATATTAATTATTTATTTTTTGAAAAGGGAATAAATAAATAAATAAATATAAAAGGGTTTTATTTCCTCTGATGTTTCTAAACACGTGATGAACATAAATGTTATACTGTGTATTTGGTAAATCCCATGGTCTGGACCCAATGGTGATCTCTCTTTTCTCTTATGATGCAAAATTTGGGAGATATTAAATTATATTAATAAAATATATAATGATTTTATAAAATAATTTATTCTTGTGAACGGGGCTTCCAAACATCCTATTCTTACAAATATTATACACCGCCTTGGGTAAAAATGGTTTCCCTAAAAAAATAGTGGTCTCTGTTTTCTCATTAGATGGATCATTTTGGATTTATTCAATTATTTTGAACAAATAACGCACCCATAAAATAATATATCTAGTATTTTTATTCCATCTACACTAATTATTTACAATTCTGGAAATATCCTACAAACATAGCATCTGATTCTGAAAATATTCGATTGATTATTCCTACGTGTTAACTAGGATTTTACCCTTATGAAAAATCCATTAAAACCTTTATCATGTTATTTTTATTGATAAAGTACAAATTTACATTAAAATATTTATAAGTTATTAACAATGATGATTGTTAATGTCTTTAAATATTTTGAATATTAAAATTTTCTCCACTATCAACTTCTCATTCACACTAATTAATTCAAACGATCATACTTGGAAAAATCCAGTCACTAGGATCGAACATCAGACTTTTATTTCAACTTTTCCACTTGGATTCCTCATTGATACCACCGAATCTTGACTAGTGGTATTATATTTCCATATAGAACATTATTACTCTTGTTGATAATCCATATCGAGTGCTCCTCGGAAGATATATTAGGTTCATACTCAGCATCCACACAATCTATAACATTCTTAGGAACAATAATATACCTCTGAAGCTCAGAAATGTCATACAAAACATGAATTCAACAATACCATGGAAGAAATTTAAAATTTTTCCATAATTTCACCACTCATTTGGTGATCTCAAAGGTTCCCACAAACAGTGGTGCTAGCTTTCCCAGTTTCCTTTAAACATTGATGGCCTAACTAAGGGTTTAATCTCAAGAAGAACAAATCCTACTGAAAAAAATTAAAAGGTCTCCTAGAATAGTTAACATAATATTCTTTCTTCATTGAGTACTGATCAACCTTTACTATGTCAGCTGAACTATATCAGAGGCCTTATAGACCAAATTGGGCTAACAACAGCTGCCTCACATGCCTCATGCTAGTAAGCGGTGATCGAAATGGTCTCCCTTAAATAGTCTCATAAGGTGTCATGTGAATCAAATCCTAGTAACTTCATTGAAGGGTATCTTATTCAAGCCAATGTGATTACTCCGTGCTCTATCAAACTGTATAACACATGTTTGAAGCACATCCTTCAACAACATTTCAGATAATATTATGTTATAAAAACACAACTCTAATAGTAAGTAAAGTATATAAATACCTCAGGAAAAAAATTGAAAATACTATCATTAAATAAGGTAGAATCTCAATAATACATGTTTATGGGCATACCACCTATAGTAACTAGTTCTTTATCAAAATATTATTGTTCTTAATCTACTTCATATTCATGGCCTAACTCAGCTCCATGACCAAATTTTCAACATTACAAAGTCATCATTGTTGGGGGAGTCTATATCCAATGATTGGTTCCTACACTCCCATCCTAACCTGACTTGACCTTTTAGAAATAAAATAAGAGACCATCAAGGAAAACAATCTAAGATGAATAAACATTCCACATTGGTGGCAATACATTATTGGTTTCAAATAAATGTTTCTATAATTATATCATAGCGCACAATTGTATAACCTCTCTCCCATATAGGGTACTAGAGAAGTTATGTTCTGACCTAACTGTATATCACACTACCAATCATGATTTACCTTTCTATTCATACTCTCTTAACAGACTGTTATGGTAGTTAAAAAAAGTTAGTCACTAGTCCACTATGATTCTAATATAATCATAGTAACTTTTCCTCTCCCAGCCCCTTTTCAAAGGTCATGAAATTATGAAGAACCTATGAGTATTTCTTCTGGTCAAAGCCTCCAACCAAACATCTGACCTCTTCCAGAAGGTATGTCTCAAATATTCAAGCCTTTTGTGCATCCTTTCCATAAAACAATGGAGAAAAGTGAACGAACTCCTTAAAATGAAAAGCGTATGATGATAAATTCATATAACATTGTCATAACTGAATGAATTCTTAGTCATGATCCATCTTTATCGTGTCCAGAAATATATTTCCCAAGGAACAGCTCTGTGATGGTCATCCAATTAAGGCCCTCTCATCTACTAAACAGTCTGATAAAAATCCACCATCTCTTTAAATATCCCTTGAATAATAAGGTCTATAAGATTAGTCCCCCCTCTTCATGAGTCTGTACCATCTCAAATATTCTCTCAATAAAGTCCAACCAACCCTCTAGCATTTATTTAGTGCAAGTAATAATATTACTTTTAATAGCTGGTCTCCGAAAAAGTATTCACCATGGCAAAACCTCAGTAATAAATAAATTGAATTAAAATTATCATTATTATTATATATATATATATCCATTTTATTTTAGATTAACATTAATAAAAATAAAAATATAATTATTTTTCTCTTTAAGTATGATATAACCAAACATTTGATACACCCAAAAATTATACCCTTCCTAAGGTAAACCCCACATTTATAACCTAATAGTGGTCTCATATTTCTAATATGAAAATTTATTTGAGATATTTTAATTATTTTTTATTTTCAAAAGGAATAAATAAATAATTAAATATAAAAGGGTTTCATTTTCTTTGATGTTTCCAAACACCCAACACAAACAATGTTTATACCCAGATTAGGGTAAATACCTTGTTAAAAATCCAAATTTTATCTCTAATTTCTTATAAGAATCATTATTTCAGATATATTAAGTTAATTTAAAAAATTGTACAATAAAACATATTAAATAATTTATTCTCACATGTGAGTCATCCAAACATATGATGTGTAAAAATTTTATACCCTACCTAGTGTAAGAACTGCATCCTAGAACTCACAGTGTTATTATTTTTCTCATTTGATACCATTTTATGGAGTTATCCAATTATTTTGATTAAATAATGCACACATAAAATAATATTTTTAATATTTTAATTTTGTCATGTTTAATGCATTGTGTGCCTCAAAACCTCACTCTAACTCGGCTTTTGACTCCAAAAATATTCTATTTAATATTCCAACTTGTTAACTGGTTTTTTACCCTTATATAGAGAATTTAAAACATTTATCATATGATTTTTATTGAAAATTTATATTTTTTACTAAAAATACTTTTACGATATTAACAATTAAGGTTTTTATTATCAATTAAAATTCAGTAAATTACAACACATCCATTGATGTAAATCCTTAGGTGATAACATAAAGGAATAAGAAATATTTTAATATAAATATTATTTGTTTTTAAAATAAAATTTCAAATGTCTTATATAATTAAATTTTATGATCTTAAATGACACTAAATCTACAAAATTTAGCATGAATGTTTTTAATATTTATCCTAAAAATGGTGTAATAATCATGTCAGTATGTTTTTGGATTATATATTTATGATCTATTATAAAATATAGAGTTAAAAGAATCCCTTAATTATTATAATTTATAGAAAGAAACTTTTATTCTCATTTATAAAAGACATTATAAATTTTGTAAGGCTCGGGGATGTTAAAAATGAATACATCCAACTTTTTGGGTGATAATAAAATTTTCCTTATGTGTTCAAAAATTTTAATTTCATTAGTACGACTAACAATAAAATTCTATCGTGATTATTCTCCAATGTGGGTGAAATGTATGATGTATGAGACCTATAATTCCTATAAAAACAATATTTCTGCATGGATTGCCCTAGAGGTATAGGATACAATTCAAATTCACATTCTTGGCCTTTATTCAAATTATTTTTCTTTGGAAATTCCAAAAGAACATATTATAAATATTTCTTTCATATTCATTTATAAAATGTCAGGCATTTATCAAAATTTCCTATAGATATTTGATTCCCCTATCATTTATTGAATATCAATATATTATGAAATATTTTAAACTATACACTTCCATAACATGGGAGAGACATTTAGAGAACGATATTTATATTTAATGAAGCTTGTTTTTTTAAATAATAATCTTAATGTTTCTAGTAACCATATTTGACATCAGATCTCATCCATAATTAAATGATTAAAATATACATCATGAAACCTTTAAATTATCAAATTTGAAATAGTGAATATCATTCATAGTGAGTTTTCGAGATTAATTCCTTAAAATTTTCACAACCTACTAATATTCATAATTTTTTTATATATTCAGAAAAATTAGAAATATTATATTTTGATTTCATATATTTTCTATAGGTATTTGATTATTATTTTAATAATATAGTATTATGAGAAATATTATAGTATTAAGGGCATGTACCTCCCAAGATAAGAGTAATTATTATACAAGAAATGAAAATGGTGTTATCGTGATATTAATCTTCAGTTCAAGGTTTATATTTTTCCAAGTTTCTATTCGTTTTTATAAATTCATTAGTTAGGAAAATGTAATTTAAATGTAAAAATATATCAAAGGAAAAAAAATCAATTTCATCCATTTATATTTTATGGGATAATATTTTATGATAAAATCATTGAGTAAGTATAATAATTTTATTCTAAATATTTTACCAACATTTGATGTTATGGAATAGATTATAAATTTCATTTTCTTATTTAATGATATCCTCTTTCAAAGAATATTTATGTGATAAAATTAGATGATTTAATATGTATTCAAAAATAATTTTAAACATTTAGACATTAGAACAATGAAATATTTAATGTTTTATGTTGTTTCATATATAATATACAATCCATTTTGATTTATGATTTTTTCAAATGAGGGCATTAAAGAAATATAAAAATGAATGTAAATAAGGACAAGGAATTATATTGGGTGAAAAAAAATGTTATAAAAGAAATTTCCCATGCCTTTTGTTATATACATCTAGATTTCATAACTCCAATAATTCATCAAGATATATCCAATTATAAAATTATCCATGATTGTGTGAATGAGTCTCATATATAAAATATTTAGATATAAACCATATAAATGTACATTCATAAAGTATCACATCAATGATTGGGAAATTGGGAAATTGGTCTCATACTATTGCCTTTAATAGTCATATTTGAGGGATACATTATTGATGAAGATTTATCTATCATATACTCTTCCATCATATATAATGGTTCTATATCATAGATATTTTTATTATTTTATTATTTTTTATTTAACTTGATTAGTATGAATAACTTATTTCTGATTAATTATATGATTAAATTATGTAATTGTTTAGAAGGTTTTACATAGTTGTATGGAAAATTAATATGTCTTCATTTTATAATATAATATAATGAAATTATTTATCAAATTTTTTAAAATTTCATTTAATGAAACTAATAAAAATGTAATTTCACCAAAAAAATTATTTTAGTTTCTAATTTTTATTTAGATTGTAAAATTAAATACATTAATAAATGTGAGTTTTGTTATTTTTTTATCAATTAACATTCCCATATAGTTGAATGAAATGGATCTCAATAAATAAATACATTCAATGTACTCATCATAAACATCAGTTCAATCATTTGGATATCATACACTCACAGTAGATGTAGTAGATCTATCATTAATCATAATAATTAACCAATAACCAATAAATTCTTTCTATTTATTTAATATAAAATTTGAATATTTATATAATAATTTGGAGTCTTGGATAATATTATAAAATGTATCATAATATTTATCAGTTGAGCACAATCTATTTATACCGAAATCAATCTCAAATATTAGAAATAGTGATTTAGGTTATAAAATATTTGAATAAGAAAAAATAAATTCCATAGAATATGTAATTAAACATTCTATATTGATCTACAGAAATGAAACTATATTTTTTTACACCATAGGTCACTTTTTATTTTATAAAAAAACAAAAAAACTTGGATTACAAATTTGATACATTAGATAAACAGTTCTCCAAAATTTAGAGGATTCATGTTTATTCATTTAATTGATTTTAGAGTTATGAATAAATTTAATCATTATTTTTCAACCTCCAAAATAGCTCAAATTGAACCAGTTTACCCAATAAAATTTATCTCTTTCATTGAAATGGGACATCTATAATTCATTTGAAATGAAATCATGGGATTAAAAAACCTGAAATTTAAATTAAATCCATTTCAATAATATGAAATATATTGAATAGTATTTTGTAATATGACAAATGGAAACAATACTACACACGTTTGGAATTTAATTTGCGGTAAATACCCATTTGTAATTTATTTTTCAAAAAATGTAACTAATTTTATGGAATGGTGTGCCTACATGGGAATGAAAAAATAAGATGAACTATTTTTCTTAGTCTGTGATGGGTGGAAACAATGAAAAATGGTTGGCCTATACAGATTTAGGGTAAGAATTCATATATTATTTAAAAATATGACTATTTTTATTTTGGATGAATTATATAATAGAAAAAATGGAATGATTGTCTTGATATTATATGCTGGGATATAATTCGAGTGGGTGGTGTATACATGGACAAATGACCAAACAACAGTTGGCTACACTATCTGGTTCATAGTGAATATATAACCATATAAACCTTTAGAATGAATTTAATATGCCATTACGATTCTATAATTATGGAAAGGTAGACTTATTCCACTGAAATCATTCTGGATACCACATATATGTGCCTAAAAATGTTATAAGACCATCTCATTATACTTGAAAATGGTATTGAGTTTATTTTAATTATTAAAATAAAAGTAAAATTAATATTCTGTCAAATAATAAGAGGCGCTATAATTGAAATCATAATTCCACCTTATAATTAAATTATGAACGAAATTATTATTTATTATTAAAATATATAGTAGAAATATAATTATGTATTCTATAATTAATAATCATCCAAAAAACTGTCAAGCATCCATTTTAAATTTTGGTGAAAACAATATTTTTTGTTATTCTATTACATGTCACTCATAAAAAATTATTATTTACTTTCACATGTGAATAAATTCAACTATATCCACCAATAATTTATAAAATATAATAACTTTTATAAATTTCTATCCCATTTGAGACAATGAAAAAAGAAAAAAAAATTAGGTTTTCATGATGAATCAAAGACTACTATAAGTTATAAATTAATTATTAATATCTAATAAAAAATTGGGGACATGTAAAAATTAGTGAATACCTATGACAGATTGAAAATTTAAAATTTTAACTCCTATTTCTCAACATGATCGTATATTAAAAATGGATTAAATACTCAAATATATGATGGGTTTTTTAATAACATCAAAATGTTATAATAGTTGAATAAACCTAAGAAACATTCTAATATATCATCATCAAACTGATATATAAATTTACGACATAAAATAAACTATTATAAATCATGTCTTATAATCTACTTGTCAATGGATTTTGTTTGAAAAAGTTCAATTAGAGATTTCTTAAAAACTCTCCATTCCACATGTATTATTATAATACCCCAGAACCTTAACTCATAGATCTTGTACTGAAATCCCTGAATTTATAATTCTGGATATGATTCCAATAATTGTGACCAAAATTTTTCCATCAAAACATTACAAAATCGAATGGAAAAAACATTGTTGAGATACTTATTGGAGTACATTTTAGGTTTAGGGTCTTAGATAATTAGAACAAACTCTTACTCAAACAAATCATATCAACTTGGGCTCATAAGTCATCAAAAGTACATTTTTCCAATTTAACCTATATTTTCATATTTCAAAATAAGTCATTAACATCAGCCTTATAAAATCCTTTATGGACATAAATCATCCAAGAACATTATTTAAAAAATAGGGGAATGTAAACATAATAATGGTGAGCTGAAATGCTCAGTAAGGGAAAACATATCCATTAATAATTAAATTTCATCAATGAGAGTAAGAGTGCATAAGGGTATTAGGATGTAATAAAATTTCATGAGAGAATCATAAAATAACTCATATTTATCAATACCTAGACCATTAGATATAAAAATCATTACAAAGGTAATAGTCATCAAAATAAATAATCAAAATCCATGTGATATCAATATCGACGATAACAATAATTATGAACTCATAGAAAGTAGAAATAAAACATATTAGTATATTTGAATATCATCTCAACAATCCATTAAATAGACCTTAAAAATGGAATAACCAATATGTCAGACATATATCTCCAAATTACTCGATGCATCAGAGCGCTAAATGGGTGCACACATCATATAATCTATAACTGGCTCAACTTGTGCTATCTGAGCACACCCATCATTTACAATGTCCATGTACTAAATACATATATAATTCATCATAACTAATTGAATCAATAATTATTATTTTCAGATTATAAATAACCCATTGAAAGGAAACTGGTTCCACAAAAATCACATTAAAACATGGTTATCCCATGGAAATGATCTCAATTTCATAACATACACATTGAAAAACTATTATCACATGGAAAAAAAATGTGAAAATAGAAAATATATTTGAAAAATAATTAACCTGTTGGAAGAAAATTTGTTAAATAATAATATATTTTAATCATGAATGACCCATTTAAAATAAAATGGTTAAATCAAAATATCATCGAAACATGATTTACCCATTGAAAATAAAAGGGTTAAATAACAATCACTTTGAAACAAGCATAATACATAAAAATAATGAATGTGAATGGTATCAATAAAAAAACATCCCCAATAGAGAATATGGGACAACAAGTATTATTAAAATTTATGAATATAAATACCATGAAATTATCATTAAAAAAACATGAGGTAAATAATAATTAAACATTAAAAATCATATCATAAATCTTTGAATGATTTGAACCATTACCCCCATGAATGTAATAAAAATAAATAAAACATAGAATTTAATGAGAATTAAAATATTCATTGTTTAATTTATCAAGGTATAATTATATACACCTCATAAAATAAGATACATGTATGACATATCAAATGTCTCAAAGAAAGAAAATTGTGATGAAGGTCTATTACCGCTTTTGAATATTCAAAACCATAAAACAAATGATAGAATAATAATTAAATGAATTTTTTAAATATAGTGAATATAAAAGAATTTGTGATATAATATACCAATAGGGAATTATATACACCATACAAAATAAATAAGTGGTGGTTATGGTGTATTCCTCATGAAATTAAAAGTTAGACAAGAATCCCATACAACTACGGTAATATCATAATCAAAAACAACAAAAGTAATAATCAAAAAATGAAACATTTAAATAACATAATGATAAAAGAATAGTGATATAATAAATAAAATTTTGTATTAGATATATATTATGAAATAATTAAGTGGTTATTATTCCATTTTTATCACAGATGTAATAAGTGAGATGAAAATCCCTTATATCGAGTCTGATTTTTCATTATTCATTAATATCACCTTGAATGATTAACTTATTTTAATTATCTAATTTCTTCATAAAATTATATTATTTTATTATTACATTTATTTTACTTATAAAATATTATATACATTTAATTAATCAATAATGTTCATGTAATATGTTTTGAAAATATTCTCAATATGTCTCAAAACTGACTTTGATAGGTTGATTATAGTCAATGAGGTTATTTTATAACATATAAAGAATAATAAAAATGACATAATTATCATATTTATACATAAATAATAATTTTAAAACCAATCATAAAATATGGATATGAAAAATGAACAAACTCTACAATCACAGAGATTGTAGCTTATATGTACACATGGGTAACATTCTAAATATTCAATGATTGTTATAGAAAGAAGGTAAGTAAAATTTGTCATTACATAATGATAATTATATGATAAATATCATAATATATAATCATATATACTTATATATATAATTCATATCATTTAAAATGAATCACATCATGTTTAGGAGGTGGTAGTCCACACGTCCATAAATGACGTTATCGCTTTTTCACTATGTGAAAGGGTAATAATGAAAATGACATATTATATTTATATAAAGGTAATTATGTAATTAATAAAATATGTATTTACTTTATATCACATAATTTTAATTAAACCCATAATTAACGCATTCAATGAAATGTGTCAGTGTATCACATCACTTTGAGGAGGCGATAGTCCACAAGTCCACAAATGATGTCATCTTATTTACGCAAAATTGAATGCATAAAGGTCTATGTCATATAAAAATTAAAAAAAATTGTATACAACATGAATATCATGTATATAACATATAAAGATTTTTTTTCTTCCATAATTTCAAACCATATAAAATGGTAATGTAAAAATGAACGACATTGTTACCTGAGGCGGTAGTTCACCGTACATGAATTCTAATTTCATTAGGAATATTATGGAAATGTGTATAAGTGTATTTCTAAACCTAAATATAAAAACATATCAGTTTATTTATGATAATTATTTTATTATATAAGTATGTAATAAAAAAAACAAATGTACTATAGAAGGAAACAATGTAAAAAATACATGATGATTAAAGTTTCCCCTTTTTGGGAAACTTGGTTTGGATTACACCGAAACACTTTTTGGTTGCCTTTAATCAAAATTTTAGGACTATGGGGTGAGTTTATGGATGTTGGGAGATTATTTTGGTAGGTTTTGTATGATACAAATCTATTTATAGGTGTGATAGAATGGGGGACTGTGGGTTTCTTTTTATAGTGGAAGGTGTGTGGCATTCTTTTAAATCATAGAAGGTAAACAGAATTTTGAGGTCTAATATACATCATGTGCTTTCAGAATGGAATATTAATTGATTTATTGTTAGTTATGGTAGATACACATTCACACCACACAAAAATAAAATCAAATTTATCTATTTGTCCCTTAGTTTTTATGTTTCTATTTTTTTACTTTTTAGATTCTATTAAGTTAACAAGTTTCCAATCCTATGTAATTTAAACATTAAGGATAAATTACAGTTAGATTTAATATAAAAATATTCATAATTAATTCAAAATATTATATATAATTTAAAAAATAAAAATCCCATGTGTGATGGAATATAGTTTTAAAAAAATGGTTGTAATGCGCAAAAACACTACTTTAACCCAAACCGTGCTTACAATGCTTTTACTATTTAAGGGTCAATATTATCTTTATAAAGTATAAAATTGTCTATGAAATGACCATATTTTATATATATATTAACATTTATAAAAAAATTGGATGAATATGGGTTTTTTATAATTTTTTTAAATAAAATATCATTTGTTATAAAATAACATTAATGTCAATTTTGACATTATTAACTTCTTTTTAATTTAAAATTTTAAAAAAATGATAGAATTCAACTATAAAAATTTCCCATATGATTAACATGATATATTAATCTAAAAAAAAATTTAACAAAGTAATTCTTTAAATTTAAATTTCTTCTAATGTTTTTAACATCATTTATTTTATTATATTGTTAACTATATAATTCAGGTGTTAGAATTTGTTAAGAATATAATTTAATTAAATAATCTCTAAAAATTAATGATAAATTACCATGATAAATAAATTATTTTACATTTCAAAATAAATTATTTAACTGAAAATATGTATAATAATTTGGACTCTAAATATTTATAAATTTTAAATGTAACATAGGTTCCGTTTTTGTCGTCTTCCTTACATAACTTCTTATACGTTTCAATTTCATGAACATGTTTCCAAATAACTCAAAATATTTGAACCAATATGATATATGTTCTAAATTTTGGCATCTTATGTTTTTGGACATGTTTCTTGTTTATTTTGGCTCATAATATTATGGTGTAGTCATTTGTTAAGCTTAATTTTACCTTAATCATTGTAATTAATTTATTTTAATTTCTATAATATTTTTTTCAATATTAAGATGATCTTATTAGATCATAAATATTATAATGATTACACTCATTTATATCAATTTTTCAAATTTAAAATCACATAAGTGGAAAAAATAAATTTAAAGATAATCTCTCAGACATGACAAGAAAGTGGGCTTCTAAAATGAAAATGATCAAAAGTTCATCAAGTCATTGTATCTAAATTAAATATAATATTTTTTTCAATGATTTTAATGATATTAATAGAAATATTATAGATATATTATGACATTAAAAAATATAAAACAAATTAACAATATTGAATATTTAAATGAAAATGAAATTTTCAACTGAAATGTAGTATTTTTAACTATTCTTCAACAAATAAAACTTCTCCAAAAAAATCCAAAAAAAACACATAAAGTAAATTTTGATATTATTATTTCAAAAATATCTTTTATTTATACATTTAAAAAAAATTAAATTGACAAAAAAAATATTTAATATAGTTTCTCCATTAAAAGTTTGTAAAATAGCCGTTTAAAAAATATATATCTCTTTATACATAAAATTCGATATATTCTAATATTATGCCTATAAAAAAATTGGAAGAATGTGAAATAGTTTTATAAAAATGTGTAATATGATTAGACTTATTCAAAAATCCCAATATAATTTCCATATAATATCTTCAGTATTAAATTTTAATATCAACAATATATCATTGTTCAATAAGACAGGACATTGCGTATAACACACATTATCAAAGAAACTAGATGATATGTGAAATGAAAGATAAACATGTTATTTCATTTGATTCAAGATATAAAATTCATTTCATGTAAAAAAATATATTAATAAATTTTTATTAATTTCAAAACGTATATTTCATAAAATTTCAGGATGTCACAAACTAGCCCGAATAAAATGAATTTCACTCTCCAAATTGACCTTTGTTAATATTTATTGAATTACTTTATTGAAACTCACATAATGAAAATAGATAAGTAATTATACTCTTAAAAACTAAATGTTGGAAACATAATGTGCAATAGAAGTTACACATAAATAGGATTCCACATAGGGGGAATAAGTTGTAAATTACAAGATATATTTGGAAAAAAGCTAATTATCATGGAATCAGAGAGATTGATAGGGAAAATGGTCAATATGAAGTAAATGTTGAACAAAATAGGTGTGTAAAATTTCAATGATTTCAATAGAAAATATGGTAAAAGGTTAACATTTTAAATCTAGATCTTTTCCTAAAGTTTAATAATTTACATACCATCTAGTTAAAGAGGAAACATAATTACATGAGGATTATAATTGAATCCTTTAATAAAATTCCACAAAACTCTACTCCATTTATCCAAATGATTAGTTTTTGAGAAGAATGTTTTATTCCTAAAGAACTATTGTGTCCATCATAATTCCCAACCATGACAAATGGTAAAGGAAAAATGAACGACACTATTATGTGAGGCCTTATATCACCATACATGAACGATAATTTCATTACCTATTTGATAGAAGTGTGTATAGGTGTTAGTTGAACCCTTAATATAAAAACTGGTAATTATTTTGATTATAATGATGTATTTATATAATCTTGTAATTATAAAAATTGAATGTATTTAGTAAGGAAACAATGTAAAAAATGCATCTTTGTGAATGTTACTTTTTTCAGATATCTCTTTCTCATTTTCAATAATGGACATCATGGGGGATTCCTTCACAAGGTCATGATTGTAGGGTGAGGGGAATGTTGGGATATAATTTTTGTAGGTTTTGGATGATCCAAAGATATTGATATGTGTGAATGAATGTGGTAGGGTGAGTGCATTTTTATAGTGGATGGGGAGGTATATTCTGGTAAATTATAAAAGGAAAACACTATTTAGAGGTGTCCATTACCTCATGTGCATCAAAAATTGAAAAATAATGGATGAAATGGGTATTATCATCTAAACACACTCCAAATAGAAAACATTTTTATCATTTTTTTTAGTATTTAGGTTTCCTTATTTTTTTCATTATAGTTCATATTAGAGTAACTAATTTTATAGCCTAGGGAATTTAGTAATTAATAATAAATTAATGTGAGATTTATTTGAAAAATATTAACCTAATTAATTTTAAATATTATTAGTAATTTAAAAATTAAAAATTCATGATTGTTGGATAATAATTTTATAACAAGCACATGTAATGCTCCAAAACACTACATTACCCCGAATCGTGGTAACAATTTATTTACTATTTTGGGGTGAATATTTTAATTAAAAATTTCAATTGTTCCTTCAATATACCTTATATGATTTTTATTAACATTTTTATTTTAATTGAAATATGTTCGTATTTTTCTTAATTTTAATCCATTTAAAATAAAATATCATATGTTATAAAATAAAATTATTTTCAATTATGACATTATTAATTTTTTTTAATTTAAAAATATGAAAAAGTTGTGGAAATAAATTATATTAATTTCATATCTATGTAACATAATATATTCGTCTACAAAAATAATGGAACATAATAATTCATTAAATTTACTTTTCTTGTAATGTTTTTAACATCCTTTATTTTATTTAATTATTAACTAAATAATAAATTATTTAGTGATTGCCAAGAATTTAATGTAATTATATCATATATAAAAATTAAAGTTAAATTATCAAGAAAAAAACTCATTTAAATTTCAAAATAATCTTTATAACTGAAACTTTGTATCTCAATCCATACTCTAAATATTCATAAATGTTAAAGATAATGAAATTTCATTTATTTATTTTCCCTTACATAATTTAATTTATGGGTCGCTTGCATGAACATGTCTTTTAATAACACATAGAATTAGAACCAATAAGAAATTTGGTAGAAATATTGGCATCCAATGGCTTGTGGAAACGTTTATTGTAATGGAATTGACCACTTTGGTCCATTAAGTTATGGGAAATCTATTATTTGAGGTTTCATGGTAAGTCAAGGTGATTCATTTCAACAGTTAGAAAAATTTTCAGTTTTCTAAGGGTTTCTATCCCTAGCAGAAGCTCACACTAGAGGTAGCTGGTTAGAGGTGTCTTACCCTGGTGGTAGCACACCCTAGATGTGGATCGCTTGTGGTGTATCACCAAGCTGGTCGCTTGCTAGCATTCACTTGCTGGAAGTCGCTCGCTAGCAGTTGCACGTCAAGTGGTACCTCGACTGTTGGTGTCTCACCTAGTAGTGTCTTGCCTGGAAGTGAATCACTAACGGTGGAAGGATGTTCATTTAGACAGTGCCACATCCAATGTTCCATCATCCTATAGTGCCTCATCTAGTAGTGCCTCGTCCTGACGAAGCTTCAGCAAGTGGTGCCTTGTCAAACAGTGCCTCATCCAGCGGGGGCTCATCTGGCGATGCCTTGTGAATAGTGTTCCTAGATCTTCCACTTTTTCCATTTTCATATCTTCTTTGATGTAAAATGTGTTTAATGCCTTATTTTTCTGGCCTTGATACTTATTCAAAGCCAAAAAAAATATCTTAAATTCCCTAAGAGTGAGTAGGCTTTTAATTCATCAAAACACATGGTTTTGGAAAGACCCCCATTTAATGGAAAATTTGAAACTATATCTAATCCATGACTAAGATGAGATATTCCTAATGTTGATATATCTTCCCCCTTTTCCATTCATTCATTATCTTATTTTGAGATGTCTCAAATCCATCTTCCCATAGGATCTAAGTAATCTGTTTTATAATTTTTTTTTCATGATTTTCTTGGAGAATTTCATATTTCATGCACACCCCTGTTTGATTGCAACTAGGTTGAGTTGCTCATATTTCTTCCATGTAGTTTTTTACTTCTCCTTTATTAATTGTGAGTCATTTGGGATGGGTATATATATGGTTTACCTTATGAATATAGTTTATTCCAGATTAATAAATATAATTGAACCGGTTTTAAATCAATATATAGGGGGATTGGAAAAGTGAAGCATGATTCAGATGTGTTATTATTTTTTTGATTTTTTTATGTGTATAGGCTAACTACATAGTAAAAATCATGGTCATTTGGGGGTAATTGTTTTCCCATTGAATGGTTTATATCATGAAAGTTGTTTGGTTCCATTGGACTCTTATATATATAATGGTGGTTGAAAACATATATTCGTCTAATAAATAGATTCCCCAGGATCATACAGTTTCTATGATTACCCCTAAATTAACAAGTGGAATTAAATAATGAATCCCTTATTAAATCTGAAAATGTGTTTTTTCATGGAATTCATGGTCATAAGATGAGTTTAATTTTTGAGGGTTGTTTTTGTGGGTAGAAATGGATGACATGTTGTCATAAAATGGGGTTTTGATGGGTTTTTTATGATTATGCAGCATGGTTGTAAAGTGGGGAGTACTATAAAGTGTTTCTGGATGGGGTTGTGAGTTGGGGTTTGGATCTATTGATATGGTATTATATGTGGATGAGTTTGAATAAGGTAAGTAGTGATTGGTATTGGTGTTTATCTATCAATTTCATTCGGAAAGCTTTACCTGATATCTAGAGGTTGTGGTATGTGTGACTTTAATGTCAGGTTTGTTAATTTACCAATGATGTTATAGTTTTGTTTGAGATGTTTAATTCATGATAGTTACCCTGGTAGTTATGGAATAAATAAAAAATTGTTTCACAATGTGTGGAATGGTTTGTGTTGGTTTCATTAATGGAATGGAATTGGTTATATGAATTTGCTAGAAATGTGAAATGGGGTTTTTTGGCTTGATGTGTAATTTTGAGAATTTATAGGTAGTGGCACAGCGGGGAAGTCATGAGTTGGTTAGTGATTTATGTTCTAAACCCATAGGTTGGGCTTAATGGTTTGTTATTATTTATAAACACTTTTATTTTATTGTGAATTATATATGCACCCCACCTAAGTTGATCAATACGTTCTGAACACCCCCACTGTTATGGTGGAGGGTGTCTTTCCCAAAATCCCAGTTGGAGGAAGGATGGATGGCATCCCGCTATTCCCCAAACCCTCAACCAGGGGAAGAAGACCCAAGTGTCTTCGGGAAGGATGTGATTGTTGGAACCAAGGTTGTTCTTTGCTGGAAAAGGAGTTCAGTTTGTGTTTCTTGTCAATCACCTTTATTTTAATCATGGTTTGGGTTTTTTATTTTCAACCCTATTCATGGAAGATCATGGAGATTTCATAAAAATGGGTTATACAATTTGATCCAACAGATTAATTATAGGTGCGTGAAATATTTGAAGTGTTCATGAAAAATTGGTTTTTTTCTACAAGATTGAAGGTGTTTTTTGAACTTGCACGCAAGACATGATTCTGGATTAGAACATCGAAAAATGGAAATGTTGTGTAGTGCGCAGAATATGATATTGTGCGAATTGGTTTGCACGCACATTGCGATGTCAAAAGGAGTTTTGCGCGCTCATCATGAAACACACGCTCACTAAAAAAAATGCATCAGGATCTTATGGGGAAGGTCTTCAAAGTTCTATAAATATTCACATACCCCCATGGAATACATAATAATCTTCCAATGAAAATCTAGTTGCTCAGCATCCTGAAATATTTACACGTGAAAGATTGGAATAGAGTAAATCTTATGCACAAGGTTTTCCATTAGTCTAAAAAGACCAAGTGAACCCTTTTTTACAGTTGCACAAAAGATAAGGGTTACGCGGAAAGTATTTTTTGTGAAAAAGTCATCTTTTGTAAAAATTCCCAAATCTTTCACTCAAGTTGGGGTATTGCGCACAAGTGTGGTGTTATTCTTCTGATAGGATATTAAATATTCGTTTCAGTGGTTTAGTTCTTTCAAGTGTATAAATTCTAGACTTTGATGCAATCAGTGTATCATTCTGAATAGGTACAAAGACTTAAACGCAAATCTATTGAAGATACCCTCATGTTAATAAACTTAGTTTGACTTATCTCAAGGCAGTGATCTAGGGGGAGTTGACGGAAGTGATCAATGGGATGTAGTGAGCATTCCCTGAACCTTTGTAAAGGTAGTGTGCCTATAAGAGAGTGTATGAGATCAAAAATTGTAATCCATAAACTAGTGAAGATTAGTGGATTTTGGTATGACGGACACATAGTTAGCATATTATCCTTGGACGTAGACATTAGCAGTGAACCAAGTAAAATTTTTTCGGCATCTCCCTACATTCGTTTGTTTGACAGATTTTACAAGTTCATACCAATGGGGGAACAATATCAACAACTTTTAAAAGAAAATTTC
This sequence comes from Viscum album, assembly GCA_963277665.1. NCBI lineage: Eukaryota > Viridiplantae > Streptophyta > Magnoliopsida > Santalales > Viscaceae > Viscum > Viscum album. The sequence goes on along the minus strand of OY728143.1, from coordinate 647,781,246 downwards.
CACACCCTGATTCACCCCTCCCCTCTCAGAGATTTCTAGGGTTATTCATGTGGTATCAAAGGGATGTTGACTGGTTTTTGATCTGTCTAATACCATTATGGATAATTCAGCCATTTTAAGGGGAGTCTCGCTCTTCATTGGATGTAATTTTTAGATCTGCAAGAACAAAATGAGATCTCATCTAAGATCTCATGTAATGGAAGTCCTTTTTTATTCTATGCAAGGAATACAAGTCATTGATCAAACATGCCAGGTATGACTGACATAGAGAGGAAAATTCTTGATGCAGATGCCAAAGCGCAGAATGCACTGACTGCAACCCTTTCTGATCAGATCTATCTAAAGTTGAGGAGTTGCACCTCAGCAAAATCCATGTCGGATAAATATGAAAATATTTATGAAGGATATATAAAAGTGGAGGAGGAAAAACTACAAGTCCTGCACAATATGTTTAATGATCTGAAGATGCATCCTGATGAGAATGAAAACTCCATCTTCAATCAAATTAATGAAGTGGTTCGAGCAATTCTGGGTTTAGGAGAAGAAATCAAAGACATTGATATTGTAAATAAAATATTAAGAATACATCAATCCCTATAAAATGAAAAGGTTTTAGCCCTTGAGGAATGATATCTTTTCAAAATTTCCCTAGATGACCTCTTGAGCAGCCTGGTGGAATATGAAATGAGTGTCAAACAAAAATATTCTACGACTCGAGTGAGAAAGGTAATGGAATTCAAGGCCATGGAGAAACTGAAAATTTTAAAAAAAAGTAGTGGTGAAGATGATGAGGAAAAATAAATTCTTTCTCTTATTACCAAGAAGTTCGAGAAGGTAAAAGGGAAATTCAATGGTATGTTACCTATTTCTTGATTTATTTGTGAAAAAAGTTAGTAACATTGCCACTCAGTGCTTAAGAAAGATCAATGATGAAGTTAGTTAATATGAAATCCTTTAGAAGCCTCAGAAAAAAGATTGTACCGAAGACGAGTCTTATCTATGAAGATGAATATGATGATAACAAATTCTGGGAAGAAGGAGAGGAATAATTTAAAACTAGAAACCATGCTTCCATGATGGCCACTGTTGAAAAATCAGAACCATTAAAAGATAATGGTGGAGGAAAATAGTCGACTACTAATACCAATCCCTAGATTAAACATATTGATTCTGTTAGTAAGCTTTAGATAAAATGTAAGAGTTGTAATAAGTGGAAATAAATTGTAGAAGAATAATCTTTTTATTTTGGGACAATCGGAGCAGAAATTGAACTACCGTAAGAATTTGTGAAAATATAATCTAAAATTCATGAAATCACTAATGATTTACTAGATCAAAATATGAGATTTGAAGAGAACGAAAAGGTCATCAATGACCACACCACTAGACTGGAAGAAAAGGACAATACTACTGAGGGTCTTGAAGAGGAAGTTGTTACTCATAGGAGTAAGCTGTAGATTGAATCAATTTCAAAAGAATCGAGGAAGAAAATATAGTTTGGATGGTTCTCAGATGTTGAGATGTTGGAGAGAGAAAAACATGGTTCTAATGGTGTTGAAAATATTTTTAATGATCAATGACCTTCTTACATGGGAAGTAGTGGAATTGGTTGTGAGGCATAATCATTAAATGATTCCAATAATGGTGACCAAAATAAAGGCAACCTAAAAGTTGACGATGTGCAAAAATCACCAGAAGTGCCAAAAAACCCCCAATTCAATATGAAAGAATAATAGAAGACTGTCCAAGAGCCTCCAAGAATAAGAGGTAGTCTAATGACTATCCCATGGAAGAATGAATGATGATAAACATAAGTGAGAAGAAATTTACTCTCATGAAGTGTTAGTTCTATGGATATCTAGGTCATACCATGTCTTATTACAAAGAGGCAATGAGCTATCTAAATAGAGAAGATATGGGAGTTCAACAAAGAAGAACATATTCATATCCAAATTATTTTACAAGAAACTATTTCTATGTATATTTTCATCATTGTTCTGACATTGGACATAAAGCTATTTATTGTAGATGGAGGAGTAAAAAATACGCCTCATATCGAATTCGTATAAATGTCAATGTTCACCAAAAATTCTGGGTTGTTCTTGAAAATAGGTTTCCCCCTCTGGAGAAGAGCTTTAGTATAAATAACCCATTCACATGGAAGATAGATTTGAAAGTCCATCAATTTTTTACACTCAATACAATAACTCATGGAAGAAAAAGAGAAAAATTGAAAAATCCAATCTTACAGAAGTATCCCTCAAGGCTACAAAGAATAACATAACCTGGATTCTTGATAGCGGATGTTCATCCCACATGATGGGTAATGTAGAACTATTAACGAATGTCAAGAAAAAGGTCAATGGAATAGTGTGGTTTGGTAATTATGGTGCTTTGAAGATAAAAGGTTATGGAAGTACTGAGCTAACTAATGGGGAGTTGAAGAAGACTGAAGTTCTTTATGTGGATGGTCTACATCATAATCTTCTAAGTGTTGGTCAACTCTGTGAATGATGACTTATAGTAACATTAAATAAGTATGGTTTCACTATAAAGGGAAAGATAGGAAATTCACTTATGATAGGATGTTTAATAGAAGGCAACCTATATCAGGTTGATAGTAAAGAAAACATTTGTCACAAACCTAATGAAGAATAAAATAACTTGTGCCATCAAAGACTGTGGCACATCAATCAATAAGACATGGAGAAAAGATCAAAACCAAATATTTTAATGGACATTACAAACCTAAATATTGAACTTTAAAAGTATTTTGATGCTTTCATTTTTGGGAAGATAGTATATATTTCATATCAGCCAAATAAGAAAAGGGCATCTCATCTTCTTGATCTCATTCATATAGATGTATGTGGCCCAATAAATGTTCCTAGAACTCATGAAGGGAGGTAATTAGTCTTTTTCGTAGATAATTTCTGTATAATGGAATGTGTAATGGTTAGACATAGGAAATGACAAGTGCATGACTGCATGAAAACATATCATCGAATCACAAAGAATTATATTGGATGAACAATCAAAGTGCATCGATCTGAAAATAGAGGGGAATACACATCAATTGAATTTTAAAACTACCTCGAGAAATAGGGGATATGACATGAGGTAGCTGTTGTGAGAACGCAACAAAAAAAATGGGAGTTTTTGAACACAGAAATCAATAGGTGAACAACATGGAACCAACTATGTTGATTGAGAGTTATATTCCATGAGACTACAGGAAAGAGGTTATTCAATATGCAGTGTATATTCATAATCGAGCAGGGCTTTATATGGGTGAGTTGAAGACACCATATGAGTTGTGGCATGGAAGGAATCCCTCTTTGAAATACTTTAGTGTTTTTGTAGTTAATGCTTCATTAGAAACAAATAAGGAAATCAAGGGAAGTATAGAGACAATGTTGATGAGTAATTTTGCTTGGATACTCAAGGAACATCAAAGCCTACAAGTGTTTCAACAAAAGATTAGGAAGGATTGTGGAAAGCAGTGATATTAAGATCATTGAAGAGAAAATTTTAAATGGGCCAAGGATTTCATATGTGGATGTGATAGAAAGTGAGGAAGAAAGTGAACGTGGATTAAATAAAAATACATAAATTGAGGAAGGTGTACAAAAAGCTCAAGAGTCACATCAAGATGTTAACTCAGAAGAAGAATTTGGGGAGGAAATTTTGGTTGGAGAGATGCGACTGAACCTCATAGGAGAAATTGAAGAGAATAGATTGACCCATATAACATAATTTGGGACAAGAGTGCACCCACAAAAAAAGGAGGATGAGGAATAACACTCAATCTACATTTTTTTGGTTGTGGAGCCATCCACATTTGAAGATGCTGCACAGGATGAATCTTTGGTGAAATACATGAATAAAGAGTTAGATCAAATTGGAAAGAATCAGACATGGGATCTAGTCAAGGGACCTGAAGGTCACAATGTGATTGGTGAAAAATGGATCTTCAAGAACATGTTTCAGGAGCATATAAGTGTTATAAGAAACATGGAATAACTGGTTTGTAAAGGATATTCCCATATTAAAGGTGTTTATTTTGAATAACCCTTTTCTCCATTGGCTAGACTGGTGTCAATCAGGCTTTTCCTTTCCATGGAACTCCAAAGATAATATAAAGTATATCAAATGGATGTCAAGACAGAATTCTTGAATAGTGTACTTGAAGAAGAAGTCAACATTGAACAACTAGTGGGTTTTCTTCCTTGTATTGATGAAACAAAGGTTTTCAAAATAAAGAATGGTCTTTATTTCTTGAAACATGCACCATGGGCATGGTACTCCTAGCTGGATTCTTAACTTAAGAAAACTGAATTCAAAATAGGAGGAGTAGATCACAATCTCTATGTGAATAATTCTCCCAAAGACCAGTTTGTGGTTCTAGTTTACATTCATGACATTATATTTGGTGGTATCAGACAGAAATCAGTAGATGAATTCACTAATAACATGATAAAGAATTTGAAATGTCTATGATTGAGGAGATCACATATTTCTTGGGACTATAGGTGATTCAAAATAAGGAAAACACATTCATTTCTCAAGAAAAGTATGCAAGAGAAATACTGATGAAATTTAATATGCATGACTCAAAACCAACGTCAACACTAATTGAGGATGTAACCAAACTTGGAAAGCATGAGGATGGGACCTCTATGTATTCCATAATGTACATAAGGATCATTGGGAGCTTATTTTACCTGACAGCAACACGACCAGACATTGTCTTTGCAAAATGCTTGGCAGTCTGCTTTCAGAGTAATCCAAAGGGGGAACATATGGTGGTAGCAAAAATATTCACGAGGTATATTCAAGGTACTCATAATTTTGGGTTATTCTTTGTAGTAGGAAGGGACAGTGAATTATCAACGTATTCTGATGCTGACTTGGCTGGTGATGTAGTGGACAGAAATTCCACCAGTGGTGGAGCATTCTATATTAAGAAGAAATGTGTTTGATATTTGAGAAAGAAACAATAAATTACTACTCTTAGTACTACAGAAGATGAGTATATTTTTTCTAAAAAGGCATGAAATCAACTACTATGGATGAAGAAACAACTAACAGATATTGGTGATGAGGTGAAACAACCAATTGTGATTTACTATGATAACAAGAGTGCAATTGATCTTATGAGGAATCATGTTCAGCGTTCTGGTAAAAAACATAATGAAATTATGTATCACTTTATCAAGTAAATGGTTGATCATGGCATCATTATAATGGATCGTGTGGGAACTAATTATAAAGTTTCTAATATCCTGACCAAGCCACTATCACCAGCTATGTTTGAGAAACATCTGTTGAACCTCAGTGTTCAGCCAGCTCCCAGTGCATAAGGAGGTTAGGAATTTACCCCTCTCCCGAGGGAGTATATTCTAAGATCTACAATGTATGATTATCCATCTTTGGGTTTATTGGAAACATGGGAGAAATGGATAGAATTCATGTATCTAGAAGAGAGAAGACAGAGAGAATCATGGCAGAAGATGGAGAGAATAGTGAAGGGGGAAAACATTTCATTATTATGGGGAAATAGTTAGAGCTTTCATTTAAACTCACGAGAACACAATTCAGGTCTTCTACATTGTTTTATACACCACAAATTTTACACATAGACTTAGAGTGTTGGCTATGTTGATTCTTTTATTTTAGGTTTTCATTAGGCTGGTGATCTATTGAATTTATCTGGTGATTTCCAACATACCCAAAGGCAAATATTGTTGGAACCAAAGTGGTTCTTTACTGGAAAAGATGTTCAGTTTATGTTTGTTATCAATCTTCATTGGGTTGATCATGATTTGGGTTTGTTATTGTCAACCCTATTCATGGGAAATCAGAGAGATTACTTGGAAATGGGGCATACAGTTTGATCTAAAAGAAGTATTTAAGGTACCACTGTTCTCCAATGTTTGCCTTGTTTTTGGGGGTGAAAATCCAAAAATGAAGAGACGCGTTTTTTGATAAGGAAGGTGCACAAATGATTTGAAGTGTGCACAAAATATTGTTTTTCCCTGAAAAACTGAAGTTGTTTTTCGAACTCGCATGGAAGACATGTTTCAAGATCACAATATTGAAAAATAGAAAAGTAATAGAGTGCAAGGTAGATGATGTTGCGCGAAAGGATTTGTGCACCCAAGGAAATGCCAAAAGGTGTTTTACTTGCTCAACGTGAAACTTACAAGCACTAATAAAGATGAGCCAGGATCTTGTGTGCATTTTCTTAAAAGGTATATAAATATGTGGCTACCCCATGGAAGACTTAAAATTTTTCAAACAAAAATCTGGTTGCTCAGTCGAGCAAGAGATTTGCGCGTGAAAGATTGGAAGAGATTAAATCTTGCACACAAGGTGTTCTTTTAGTCTGAAAATACCAAGTGAACCATTTGATGTAGTTTCTTGAAGGGTAAGGGTTGCGCATAAATTAAGTGTTGTGTGAAAGTCATCTTTCATGATAATTCCTAAATATAGCGTGAAAGTTGGGGTATTTCATGAAAGTGTAGTGTTATGCTACTGAAAGGATTCTAAATATTCAGTTTAGTGGTTAATGGAAGTGATATGAGGGATGCAGTGAGTGTTCCATGAACCTTTGTAAAGGCAGTGTTCCTGGAACATAGTGTCTTTGATTGAAACTTGTAATCCATAAACTAGTGAAGATTAGTGGATTTTGAAATGACGGACACACTATCGGTGTATGTTCCTCAGACATATCCCTTTGCGGTGAACCAAGTAAAAGTGTTGTGTCATCTTCCTGCTTTCATTTTTCTGATAGATTTAACAGGTTCCTACCAATGTGGGGACAATATCCACAACATTAAAAAGAAAACGTTGACACCCTGATACACCCCTACCCTCTCAGGGTGTTCCAGGTTCCTTCAGTGATGAGATATGGTGTCCCATGATTCCTCAAGATGAGTTGTGGCATGGTATCCTAGGTGTCTTCACGAAGAGTTGTGATGTGATTTCCCAGGCATCTTCGGGATGAGATGGGATGTATTTTGTGGAAAAGGTATGTTTGGGTGGGATGTGTTGTGGGGCCTAGGTCTCTACAGTTGGGATTTGTAATGTGGCCCAGGTGTGGGCGAGTGAGATGTGTTGTGTGGCCCATATTTTTGTGGGGGTAATGTTTTGTGAGGCCCACGTGTGTATGGGTGGAATGTGATGTGGTATACTTAGAAGAGGTGGGAGTTCCATGACATTTTCCATTGGGGTGTGAGAGTTTCTCATCATTGGGAAAGTGGTGCAGGGTACCTAATCATCAATTTTATTATTATTATTTAATATTACATGGATTTCATTATTTGTGGAGTGTGACTTGTTGAGGTTGGGTTTATGGTTAGTCTACATATTAGGTTCAACTTGGTTCTGTTGTTTTCTCATGGGTGGATTAGTATTATCCTTCCACTTTTACATGAGAGACTTTGGTTTTATTACTCAGTATACGTGTATGTTCACCCTATATATATAAAACTATTTTCAGGTTTCTAGGAAGTTCACATTGACAATTGTCGACGTTACAATCTCGGACATTGGGGTATTTGTTGTCTTACTGCTCTAGTTTCGTATTTTGGTACTTACTTTGGATACATTTATTTGTATCAATTCAATTTACACATTCATTATGGGATTAATTTTGGTTTCCTTATATATATAAATATATAAATATATTTTTCATGATGTTTTTTTGGTTGATAAATTTTATATCTTGATCTGGTTTCTTATAAATGGTAATGCCTTCCATATTGTGATATTTGTACCCCCTTGGTGCTAATATCCAACCTGGGGCATACTGAAGGCATGAATCAGGGGTCATTATCTCCTATTATTCATTTCCATCATAGGAGGGATAACCTTAGATGGATGTGGTCATGATAGAGTGGTATCGGAGATGATGGTTGAGAGATATGATTTAGTTTGGAGTTTGGAATTTAGAGGGTTTCATGGGGCGGTGTAGAAATAGTCCAAATTTACCTTGGTGCATGACATAGGCTATGGAGACTGATTAGAACATGGTATTTTAGGTCCCTCCATGATTCAGTGGGCAGATAATGAGCTTATTGAATGACCATGTGAGATGGACTTGCTTTCGGGGTAGAGACCTAGGAAAGGTACTTGAATCATAATGACTTGTGTTATTATTTTTAATGGTATTACATTGGGAAGTTTAAAATGGATAAAATGAAGGAAATGAACTAAAATAATTCTTAATAATAATTCCATATTACTCGTGCTTAGTAAATCATTGTTTTTCTCTTTAGATATGGATCATTTTCATCATCCATGTGTGGATCTGGTATTTGCAGGTCAGAAGGATGATCTGTTTGATCCTCATTGGGTTTATCCAGTTTAGGATGTGGATCAGTGGTAGAGGATATTTCATGCTTTCCAGCGATAGGGTATGAGGATGTATGAGGGGAGTGTTTTAGACATGGAGACATAAATTTGGATAGAGGAGATGGATATCACCTTCAGTTTGATATGGGTTCCAAATCAGTATATGGTCCCTATGGTAGTCAGTCATGTGTGGGGAGATTTGTGTCAGTGGTGGACATCATCTCTAGGGGAGTGGATGAAGGTATACATTTTTGGTTTAAACATCTATAAGGAGTTCCGAGTAGAGTTTCTTTCATTAACCATGAAGATGGTAATGATACATGCATATCTTTCTCTTCAATATGGGAGCATGTCATTGTGGGAGATGGGAATCATGTTCAAGGACCATATTTGTTTTTTTATAGAAATTTTTCCAGATAAGGAGTCTTTTGCAAGACATCTTGATGAAGCACTCCATCCATATATCCAACATGTTGTTACTCCTTTTACATTACAAACATATCTGGAGGTCTAGAAGAAGGTATAAGTGATCAGATGAATGCACTTGTGAGGGGTCTACTACAAGAGGGGATCCAAGAGAGTTCTTTAAGAGGTATATTTTTTAGTGGCATAACTAATATACCAGGGCCTTCAAGGTTTGGACTAGTAGGGAGTCGACCTCAGCTAATTCCTTTCTATACATTGGGTGCTACTGGTTTCCATGCTTTTCCTGGGATCTTTACACAATTTTTTTGGTTATTGGGTTTGTGTCCCTCTTCAAACCTAGTGCATGGGGGATGATGGAGCTCATTTTGGTGGAGGTGTATAGGGTCAATGATAGACTTGAAAATAGTTTCTAGTGGGGTCCTTTTAGTAGTAGGGTGGTAGGCTTTTTCTCTAGCAAGAGGTAATAGAGCAGGTTGAGGACATACTAAGGATGTTTTTTGTGTTCAGGGACCGTGACTCGAGTGTGGGTATGTAGGTGTTCATCAGTCGAAAGGTAGAGGAGTTGGTCATGGTCAGTTGCAGGTAATAGAAGCATCCGTTCTAGTGGGGTCAGATATCATCAAAGTTATGATTAGTTTTTTATAACCCATGTTTGTGTCCTGTTTGATTCTGTATCTTCACACTCCTTTATTTCACCCTCTCTATCCCATGCTTTCTAACTAAAACTAGAGAGGATTTATGTGCCCCTGGTGTTGAGTACGCCAGTCAGAACCCATACCAACTTTTTTGATGTGTGTTAGGGGTGTAGACTGATAGTGGGACCATATCAGTCATGTGGGGATCCCTTCTTGCTAAAAGTACAGTCATATGATGATCTTTTTTTCATCAACTATCTATATTATATACGTTCTATTATTAATTTCTAATAGAGGAGAGTCATGTTTTTGGATGTTGATGGCTAACGTATGGTTTTTGTTGGTGAGAGGGGTTTTCAAGTGGGAAGTTGTCATGTGGATCCCCATATATTATATTTTTGGATGAACTTTCCATGGAATTAGTGAAAGATGAAATGGTAGAGGTTCCCAGGGTTTCTGGGGATTTCTTGGATGTTTCCCTGAGGAGGTTGTAACAATACCACCCCCCCCCCCCGACGTGATGTTGAGTTTGGGATAGACTTTTAGACCAGTGCTTCTACAATTTTGATGGATCCTTATCATATAAAACCTTATGAGTTCTAGGAATTGAGGATTTAGATATACTATCTGATGAAGAGGGGTTGTATCATTCATAGTTTGTCTCCATGGGGTGCTCCAGTCTTGCTCTCCAAGGAGTATGATGGTATTTTGAGGTTGTATATAGACTGCTGAAGATTGAATTTGGTGGAAATTAAGAAATGTTACCCTCTCAAAATGATAGATGATCTTTTATATTATCCAAGAGGGTAAATTTTGTTTTCTATGATCGATTTGTGGTCTAGATATCAGCAATTGAGGGTGAAGGGTCATGATATCCCAAATAATACATTCAGATGTAGATATGTTCACTTAGACATTTCAGTCACGACATTCAATGTTATGACCACACCAACCATGTTCCTGTGGAATATAAACTCTCTAATCCTTGAGTTACTATATCTGTTTTTCATCATATACATCGATGATAGCGTGATCTACTCGAAGTCAGAGGATGAGAATGTTGAGCATCTCTGAATAGTCTTGTGTGTTATTCAACACCACAAGCTCTATGGAAATCTATCGAAGTCTAGTTTCTACACTAGATAAGAGAATTCTTTTTGGAATGTGGTGTCTTATATTGTTGTTCTGATAGAACCGTTTAAGGTTTAAGTAGTTTCTTTTTTTAGAAACACCTATGAATGTGGATGAGGTTCACAATTCTCACCATCTTGTAAGCTATTTCCGGATGTCTATACGTGATTTATCTAGAGTCATATCCATTTTGATGGATTGGAATAGAAAAGGTAAATATTTTTTGGGGAGATCATTGAAATACATCATTTGGTTTCTTGAAGGGGAGTTTGGTTAGTGCTCTAGTTTCCTGGTAAAGGAGTGATGTTTGAGGTGTTTTTTCATGCTTCCCATTTGGGATTGTGATTCATGCTGGTAAAATAGTGAGTAGTGTTATCTTATGGCTCTATGGAGTTACCTCTGCATGAGCATAAATATTCCATCCATGATCTACATCTAGAAAAAAATTTGTATGTTTTGATGTTTTGGTGACATTACCTCATTACGGAGTGCTTTTTTGACTTCACAGATCACACAAGTTTTACATATGTCTTTTCCTAGTGTGACATGAATCTACCATAGTAGAGGTGGATGATGTTTCTTTAGGAAAATTATTTTTGATATCTCCTACACCTCATTAATGGGAAATATCATGGTCTATTCCATGTGCATATTGTCACATATGTAGGTTTCTTGGAAATCATTGGATGCTTGGAGAGAAATGGAGTCGAAATACATGCAGTTAGATTTAAGATTGGATAGTGGTAAAGGATGTTTTCTTTAGATGAAGATATTGTATTCTCTTAGGTAGAAGGTGGTGAGTCTCATTGGGGAGACTCATATGTGGCGGTAATGTATGATTGTGTTGGTCATGGTGACGCTCCAGAGGGATGGATGGAGGATGGTCGAAAGCAGATGTTGTTTCATAGAAATTTTTTATTCCAATGAAAATATGTGATGGATTCATTTATTAGTTTCCTAAATAAACATTTCTGGTACGCCCATGAGTTTGAACGATTACCATTGCTTGAGGATGCAGTTTTGATGGCCCGAGATGAAATGGGATGTGGTAGAGTTTATTGTAAGGTGCTTGGTTTGTAAGAAGGAAACGGAAGATCACCTTGTTAGTGGGGGGTTATTTGTAACACATGGATTTCCCCAAGTAAAAATTGGATGACTTCTTTATGAATATCCTCATACGGTTACCTAGATCTCAAAGATGATGTGATTATATCTGGGTGATAGTGGATTGTATGTTGAAATCATCCAACTTCTTTGTGATTAAGGAGTAGTACTAATTGGATTCCATGGATAAAGGTACGATGATGTATTGGTGTGACTATATGGAGTTCTGAGTTCCATTTTATTAGATCATGACACACGGTTTACATCATGAGTCTGCAAGGGATTTCAGCATGATTTCAGCACTCAGTTACACTATATCACTACTTTAAACCCTCGGACAGATGGGGATGTGGAATAAACTATCCCGACGTAGGATGATATGTTGATAGACCATGTCATAGACTTTTTTGGATCTTGGGTATGATATCTACCATTGCTGTAGTTCACTTATAATAATATCTATCACTATTCCATTAGCAAGGATTCATTTGATGCTTTGTACTAGAGACTGTTTCATTCTCTATTATGTTAGACAAAGGTTGGGGAGAGATATGTTATTGATCCTGATGTTGTGTGTAGCACAAAAAATTGTGTTCAACCTGTTCATATGAGGATGGAAGTATTGTAGGTCTGGTAGAATTCATGTGCCGATCTCAAGAGGAGGCACGTGGAGTTCGAGGATGGGGACCACATTTTCTTTAAGGTTTCCCCTGGATGTGGGATATAGTTTTTGGGATAGGATGTTTTCTCCCAAGTTCATTAATACCATTGAGGTTTTGGGGGGGGAGTATGTGAGGTGGCATATCAATTGGGTTATCCGCCATAGTTAGAAAGGATCCAAAACATCTTTCACATATCTTAGTTTGGTCGGTATCATCACGATGACTCATATGTCATTGACTAGATAGAGTTAGATTTCAAAGGTGACATGATGTTTCTGGAGCAGCCAATAGATAACTAGGATTATAGAGAGAAGGTTATTTCTAGACAGATCATTATTTTTGATTGTGTGTTTTGGAGGCATTATGTACATGAGTAGAGTTCTTGAAAGCAATAAATACATAAGTGTTCCCAATTCACTTTTTTTTTTGAGTTTCCTTGTTATTTTTTTCTTTATGATTTGATGTTTGAACCTTGTTGATTTCAAGATGATATACTTCCATTGGTTTGTGATATGTCCAATGTAACGTGTGAAAAATTCCAAACCTAAATAATTGGGGTGACATAAATCATAATCAAGATGCATTAATTGTGATTCAATTAAAATTGTGCGGGTGAGTCAGTGCTGCCTAGAGTAGATAGTATCTTGACATGGAGGACTTAAATCCCTAATTTGTGTGTTTGAGATATTGTGGTTTTATGTGGTTGTGCATTTTGTTCTTTGGAATTTTGTGATAAAATTTCAATGACTGTGATGATAACTCATGTTTATCATATGATGAAGGTGGTGTTCTTAGGTGTAGAGGTTTACACTCAATCATTCAAACAACACAAGAAAGTTTAACGTTGATGTTTTTAGTTGGTAGTAGTGTTTCATTTGTAATGAGATACTATAGAGGTATCTTGGTGGATGGTTGATCAGACCTTTCCTCTCTTTCCTTCAGGGTTGGATTTGAATTCTAAAGGGAAATAATAGTTTGAGATATATCTAATTTAATTGTCAAGACCTCTCCTATCCTATAATTTGTGGGAAATCTGGTGTTTGAGGTATCCTTATAAGTCAATGTGATTCATTTCAACACTCTTAAAATTTCATGTTTTCCAAAAGTGTCTCACCCTTTCGGTATCTCACCCTAGTGGTGGATCGCTGGCGGTGTATCTGGAGGCATCTTACCCTAGTGTAGCTCACTGGTAGTGTCTCACCCTGGAGATCACTCCCTAATGATAGTTCATTGGTAGTGGCTCACTGGTGGTCACTCATTGGAGGTGGCTCTCTAGAAGTCACTTGTCCAGTGGTGCCTTCTCTCGTAGTGTCTTGCAGGTCAGTGTCTCTTCTGGGGGTGACTCTCAAATAGTGGTAGTGTGTTTATCCTGACGATGCCTCGTCCAGTGGTTCCTCATCCTATGGTGCCTCATCTAGCGATTCCTCATCCTGACAATGCATCATCTAGTGGTGCCTTGTCTGACGGTGCCTCATCTGGTTGTGTCTCATCTGGTGTTTCCTCCTGAAGAGTGTTCCAAGATCATCCAGTTTTTCCATTTTCATGTTAAATCAATTTTATTTCTTATTTGGAAGGCCTTGATACAAATTAAAATCCCAAAAATCATTTATTTTATTACCAAAGATTGATGAGGCTTTTAATTGGTCCAAATTCATTGTCTTTTCTAGATCTTTTATTAATTTAAAATAAAAAATAGTATCTAATCAATGACTCGGTTCAGATCTTCATAAAGATGATATATCTTCCACCTTGTTCATTCCTTATTTCTTTATCATTCCATGGGATGTTCTGAATCCCTCATCCAATAGGATCCTAGTAAACTACAGCAGTAGTTGGTTCGTGATTTCCCTGGAGAATTTCTTACCGTATGCGTGCCCCTGTTTCGTTGCAACCAAGAAGTTCCAATCATCATTCTTCCATGTAGGTTTTTTTACCATTATTAATTTTACATCATTCAAGATGGGTATATAGATTTTTTATTTTGTGAAGATATTTGAATCTTTATAAATAAATATAATTTAATGGGTTTTAAATCAATAAATAGGGTTTTGGGAAAAGTGATTCATTTTTTATCGTGTTATTGTTTTATTGATTTTGTGATCTATATGGGATAACTACCCACTAAAAATTATGGTTGTTGGGTATCCTTGTTTGTTCACATAATTTTTTATACCATTCATGTTTTTTTTGGTTCCATTGGTTGATTATAAATATAATTTGTCTAACCATATATATTTTGATAATAAATCGATTCCTTAGGATCATACTGTTTCTATGACAAACACTAAATTAACTGGTGGAATTAAATAAGGGATGATTTATTAAATCTGAAAATGTGTTTTACATTGTATGGACATTAATGTTATGTGTGGTATTTCTGAGGTTTGTGGGGGGAGTGGATGACCAGTGTTCGTATAGTGTGGTTGTGATTGGTGTGGTATGATTATGCAACAGGGATAAACACTGGGGTGTGTTGTAATGTGTTTCTGTATGGGTTTTTGAGTTGGGGGTTTGTTATATTGATATGGTATTCTGTATGGATGTGTATGAATAAAGGATGTAGTGATTGGTATTGGTGTTTCTCCATTAATAACATTAATAAATATTCACCCCATATCTAGAGTTTGTGGTATGATGTGTCAAATGGGGTTTGTGGCTTGATGTGTGGTGTTCTGCATTTAGAGATAATGGTAAAGTGGGATGTCATGAGATGGTTAGTGATTTTTTTAAACCCATATGTCAGGCCTGAGTGTTTGATATTATTTATTGTCACGAACCGTCCTCAGGGCCCGTGTCGTGACTACCCCAAGCCCGCCTTCCATAGGCCAGAGGCTGGCGACTAGCACCAAAGGCGTAAATCCCGATAACTGGGAAGGCATTGCCTTCATAAAAGTAAACAAAACACTACAGAGTACAAGAGGAAGTAAAACACTAAGTACAAAGAGAGGTTCTGAAAGGTAAATGGGCCAAAATACAAACCGAAAAGAAAGTACAACTACAACTGAACAAATTACAACAGAAAAAGACAATAGCTTGAGGGATGGAAGCGGCTCCTGGGTCGTCCACCTCGAATCCTACCTGAAGGGTAGGTACAGATGGCGCAGCTCCTGGATCGTCCACCACGGATCCTACCTGAAGGGTAGGTACAGATAGCCTCCACAATGCTCTCGCCCTTCAACCTCCTCCAAGTTTTGTCTCGCCGTGAAGTCCACCTCCGGATACTGGCTCGTCGTGTAGTCCACCTCCGGGTACCGTCCAACCCTCGAACACTCGGCCTCCTTCAGCACTGCACGTCGTCTGCAACCAACACAACGAGGTGCGGGCATAGCCCGTACAGGGGTGAGTATAATGATACTCAGTAGGGACCCCGAGACCCTCAAGGTCTCACTAAAACCAACAAGGATAACCACAAGAATATCTCAACAGATAACCTCTACTTAGGTATATGCCCATACATATACCTAAGTTATCAAGTAATCCATCTCAATCATGAAGAAACATAAGGATTATGAAATCAACGGATAACCACTACCCAGGTATATGCCCATACATATACCTATGTTATCAAGTAACCCAACTCAATCATGAGGTAAACACAAAGGTCAAAAGTCTCAGCTCAAACCAGGATTTTTATTATCGAAACCATAACTGCTGAAGATCTCCGTCTCTGGAGTGTACAGTGGTCCTGTCACGACTCCAAGGTACTGCTCACAAACCTAAGACTGCTGAAGTACTCCTCCTGTCGAGTACCGCGGGCCAGCCACCCAAACACAGTAGTGCTTCCAACCGAGGTATGTCACCCAAACATAGTAGTGCACACCCCCTAGTAGCCTGCTGAGGTACTCTCCAGATGAGTACCAAGGGTCTGCACTGTCACACAGGTAGTGCTCCATCCGCCATGGGTCTGCACCTCACAAAGTACTGCTCCGTCCACTGGGCTAGTCGACTCACTCCAAGTCGAGTCGGTGAAGCAGTCGTCAGGTCTCAGTCGGCGACACGGTCTCCGTACTCCGCACGCTCATCTCCGGGAGGGTCCGCTCCACGAGCTACAGGTAGATAATCCAAGTAACACAAAGTCCCATGAAGAAGTATCTCAACAGACCGCCTCGTCATAGGGGTATCAACGTAATAGACGGCGCGTCAATCGGACGCCCGGTCTGTGAGTTATTAGCCTTTTCGTTCCAGGGGCCCGGTTGGTTTCGTGAGCGAACCAACCCGGCCGTATCTCAACTATACCCTGAACTCTCATAGGGTATACTCATAGGTACCGTTTCTCAACGTGATCATCAACGCCGATGACGGTTCATCAAATTGACGTCCTGTCTGAAAGACATCAGCTTTCCCGATCTTGGGGCCCGGTTGGATTTCAGGTACAATCCAACCCGGACACTACCCAACTATATCCCAAACTCGGACGAAGTATGCCAAATGTTCCGTCTCATCAAGAGGAAAATAATGAGACAGACGGCGCGTCAATCGGACGCCCGGTCTGTGAGTTATTGGCTTTTTCGTTCCAGGGGCCCGGTTGGTTTCGTGAGCGAACCAACCCGACCGCACTCCGACGATATCCAAACCTCGAGCGGGGTAAGCCAAAAGATCCGTCTCACTTGGAGGAATCCATAAAAGTCGACGGCACGTCAATCGGACGTACGGAGCTCAAGATATAAGCGTTTCCGCTCCGAGGGCCCGGTTGGTTTCGGGTACGAACCAACCTGGCCGAACCCAAAGTTCTCCGAAACCTTGAGTGTAATATACCAAAACGACCGTCTTGTTCCAAGGATCACTACGCAACTGACGGTGCGTTGATCGGAGGTTCGTAGCCCATTCTATGGGCCTTTTAACAATTCTGTCCGAAACGGGGGTATGGGCCCGGTCCGATCCGGCCCTGTACCCCCCTAGGCCGGCCCGAACCGGGTCGACCCGGCCCGGGCGGCGACCCGGCCCGGCGGCTAGGCGCTGCAGCGCAGACCGGCGCGGCGGTGCGACACGGCGTGGCGGCGTGGGCCGGCGCGACGGCGCGGGCAGGCGCGGGCCGGCGTGGCCTGGGTGCCGCATATGCGCTGCGCAGGGGCAAAGTCCCCCCCCCCCCCTTGTTCTCTAATGGCACGAAATTGTTCCGCGCCTCAAATGAAAACGTCCCCCACGTGGGGGCATGTTGCTTGGTCGCCGCACGGGGGGGCAAGCACCCCCTTTTTTTATAATTTTACCTGGCGCGGCAATTAGTGTTGCGCCTTTGAAAAAAAAAAATAAAAACGGCCCCCCACATGGGGGCCCGCTCGAGTAAATGCGCCGGGGGTTTCGACCCCCAGTAATTTGGTAACCGGCCGGCCGTTTTGGCCGGCCGGAAAGTTTCTGCCGCAGGACCGTAAGGTCCAGCCTCCCCAGCACTGGCGGCCGGTTCATCCGGCCGCCCAGGAATTTCTGCCGCGGCCAGTATGGGTCACAACTCTTCTCTCCTACCGCGGCCAAAATCTGCGGCCTTCGGTCACCTGACGTGGCGCGACGGTGCCGCGCATCCTCCGTTGCATGCAGTTCCGAACGCGACCTCTCTCGGTTTCTCTAGCGCGGCGCGACAGTGCCGCGCACCACCACCGTGGGCCATTCCGAATGCTATCCTTGTCGTCCCCGTGCGGTGCAACAGCACCGCGTCACTTCCACTCCATTCCGCAACAAACCCCAGCCACAATGGGAGGAGGGTCGGTCGTGTTCGTGCGTTCCCCCCCCCCCCTCCCGTTAGTTTGATATCATTTGGTTTTAGAAATTAACGAAGATCATCAAAGGAAGAAAACACGAACTCAAAAGTAAACCCCTGCCATCGGTATAAGCCGATTAGAAGGAGGCGTCGTCGTTCGAGGTTCGTCGCGGTATGGCGTCACGAGGATGACGACGTCGAAGGGGGACGTCGGCGTTCATCCGACTCGAGGGAAGGCGAAGCCGTCGTCGCTTGCTACCAGATTCTGTTTCCAAGCTTGTTCGTCGATCCGTTTACAATGAAGGGAAAGAAGAAGATCCTTTGAAGAGTCTTGCCACGGATGGGGAAAAAATTCTGTGGAAGGAAAACAAGCGTTCTTCGTCAGAGGTGGCGCGTTCTTCGCGTTCTTCGGCGAAGGAGGAGAAGGAGAGGAAAACTCAGTGCAACGCCTCCCAACCCAAAAATAAAATGAAGCTAAGGCCTTATTTTATTGCTTTCCGCCAATGATTTTAAATTTCAAACAAAGTAACCCTCGCAATTAATTTCAAGTGCGTTGTATAAATTAATTGATGGGTTAGAGAAATTATGGGGAGAGTGGAGCGTTGTGCAATAATAGAGGGGGTTTTAGAAAGTTGAAAAGGGTGAGGCTCATGCAGGTCCCACCTAGTTAATCCTCCCGAGGGAGGTTATGCGGGGGTGGGTCCCACCAACATAACCTCTCTTGAGAGGTTATGGTGTGGTGGTCCCCACCTCAACCACCCTTTGGTGGTTTTGACCTCCACTTGGTTGTTTTAACCACCACCAATAAAATTGTTTCACAATTTTATTTATTCCTCAGAATTTAGCTTCTCCACTTGAGAAAACGCAACAGCGGTGAAGGTCCCCTTAAGGAATAACCGGCGTTGCGAGTTCAACGGTTCCCTCTAAATTTCATTCCGAGCACCATTTCAAAAGATAGAAAATCCCGCTCATTCATTCACTGAACGTACCCGAGCCAAACTTCGGAAAATGATTCCGGGCACACCGGGCCTTGGAATCAGGCGCCGTCAGAAAATGTGTTCTTGTAAAATTCCAAATAAAATTAAGAAATAAATTTTCCTTGAAATTTCCGGGTCTTTACATTACTCTCACCTCAGGGCTTTACGGCCCTGTAAAGCTTCAAAACAAACTAGGGTCACAAAAGCGGTATTGAACACGCACCTAAGACTTACGCTCCCATGTGCTTACCTAGAGGTTCCATACTGCCAAAGAAAGCACACCCGAGGAATCATTCATCCAAGTAGGACTCGCTCCTGTCGATCCTCAATCCCACTGAACCTCCAAGAAAAACACCTCATTGCCATCGTCCAGCTCCTCATGGTCGATGATATGCGAAGGGTCGAGCACATATCTCTTCAGTTGAGATATGTGGAAGTCGTCGTGCACCTGGTGCAACTGAGGTGGATGGGTCAAGCGGTAAACCACCTCGCCTACCCAGCTGGGGACCTAGAAAGGTCAGTTGAACCTTGGAGATAACTTGCCGCCTTGGCCACATCTCTGTAAACCTCGTCGAGGTGAGACCCGTATAAGGACATGATCATTATCCTCGAACTCTAGAGGTCTCCAACTTCTGTTAGAACTGAAACTCAAATGACTACTTCTGTGAGGGTATGGTTGACCGACTCAAGTGTGATCGGTCGCACCCTCCTATTAAAGAGTTTATCCTGTGCTGCCTGGGGTTTCCTTTTCGCCGACCAAGGAAAACCCATCCCGACGTTTGCCTAAAACCGTTAATTTGAGTATGAACAGTTATTGCCCATTCCATACTCAAACTAATGTCGTAAGGCCTCGACACTGAAACCAAGAGATTCCAACCGAAACTCTCGCCTCGAGGGTCTGACCACACCGTCGGCATAAGTGTGATTATCGAGTCTCCTCCCAAGGTATCTCCAGACGTGAGGGTCAAGTCCACGGCTTACCAGAAACTCTAGGTCTGGAACAAGATTTGTGAAAGAAAGGAATGATTCATATCGACGTCTATTACTACAGTAGCTAGTAGTGGACATAGACTTTCCCTTGAATCATTTTTAGATCCCTTGGGTAACACTCCTTAACAGCATGCAGTCGCACTCTTCCTCCGCCCTCCAGCTCCCTGAGCCTGGCGGGGATAACTAAGGCGGGTGGTTGTAGCATGTTAAGATGTACACCACCTCATACTGCTCTCCTAGCTCTGCCTCCACGTCTGCTGCTTCGCAGACTCATCTCTCCTTAAAGCTTCCTCTTCTTTAAACATTTAACATGCTCGAGTCTCTAAGACTGGTGCGGGATTCCTGTTTCTTACTGCACCGTGCATTCTTCATCTGCTCATGGATGATCTGCACCTTCTTTGCCTATGATCCGAAGAGCTGCCAAAATTTCTCCTTTGCCGAAAAGAGAAACTCGGTCTCATCCTCTGGATGAACCACACCCACTACCTAATACAGTCAATCCTGACATGAATGATGTATTCATGCCATGGATGACGTCGTAAGGCCTTGATGTAACTACCAAGAGATCCAACTGTCACTCTTTCCTCCAAGGGTCAAGTCACACTGTCGGCATCAGTGTGAGGTCACTGGGTCTCCTCCAGTAGAAATCTCGAAAGTGAGGGTCAAGTCAACAGTTTTAACCGGGACCACTCAGTATCAACCAAACAAAAGGACAGGAAAGCAAACAAAGATAAGTGTCATTTTTTTATTGTAGCTCATAGTACAAAGACATGAATACAACAGTATCATGGAACTTGAAGTAAAAGGGACGTATCCACCAGTTCTGCTCTTGTCCACCTGCTCCCGGAGCTCTACTGCCTTGTCCACTGCTCGGCTGTTGCTCAAGAACTGATCACTGCTTCTGCCTCGGTGGCTCCTCCAACGTCTGTGGATCAATTGTACCTGGAGTCAGACAGTCACGTGCCAGGTGACCCTTCCCGCCGCATGAGTAACATTGTCTGTTTCTGGCATGCCTGGATCTGACCCCACCCTATGTACCCCGCACCAGCGGTCCTAAAACCTAAGATCGTCCAACTGCTGGTATGGTCCTCCTGGAGCTCTGCATCATCTGTCTACTGCCCACAGATGACTCGACTACTGATCGAAAAACATGCGGCAAAGGCAGAAGCTCCTGTACACGCTCGGGGTGTAGAGCTACTGGCACAAACTCCACACTAAAGAAGGTCTCGAAGTCTTCCCATGCGAAGGTCATCCCATCGCAAAACTGAAACAAGTGGCTCCACCACCTACCTGCTGTTGCCTGAAAAAGGCTGGCAGCAAAGTTCACCATGAAGTCTGTCGGTGTCTCCACTAGCCTGAAGACTCTCACCACAGCCTCCAGCCAAACCTCATCCACCTGCGGTTCCGTCTCTCCCCGGAACCTGGGTGGCCTCTGGCGCTGGAACTTGTGCAGTACACTCAAGTGGCATGCATCGCCTACTGCTGGGGCTGGTGGCATCTGTGGCCCAACGTATGGTAGTACCACTGGTGCCTCCGCTGGTGCCTCAACTGCAAGAGGGCCCTGTACCGAAGCCTCGTCGCTCAACAGGCTGTCAGTACACACATCCCTCTAGGCTCTAGCTGGTCGTCTGAGAAAATGAAACCTGAAAGAAACAACGTGACACGATCAAACGATTATACCTAGTGATCTGACCTGGTTGGGCTGATATTTATATAAATCTTCTGGAAACACACACACAATCAGTGTTTTCGTGCACAAAGTCGGAAATCAGTTGTCAGGGTCCTGGTGTATGGATACGTCGGCCGCCCGCACAAACACTGGACTCCCTGAACTGAAGACCACACTCGGTACTCTTAACACTATTGCTTCACAGAAAGAAAATTTAGAGTTATAAGTTCTACGATAGAACCGACTCCTTTGATACCAATTTTTCACGACCCGTCCTCAGGGCTCGTGCTGTGACTACCCCAACACCGCCTTCCATAGGCCAGAGGCTGGTGACTAGCACCAAAGGCATAAATCCCGATAACTGGGAAGGCATTGACTTTATAAAAGTAAATAAAACACTACAGAGTACAAGAGGAAGTAAAACACTGAGTACAAAGAGAAGTGATGAAAGGTAAATGGGCCAGAATACAAACCCAAAAGAAAGTACAACTACAACTGAACAAAGAACAACAGAAAAAGACAACAGCTGGACGGACGGAAGCAGCTCCTGGGACGTCCTCCTCGGATCCTACCTGAAGGGTAGGTACAGATGTCGCAGCTCCTGGATCATCCACCACGGATCCTACCTGAAGGGTAGGTACAGACTGCCTCGTCATAGGGGTCTCAACGCAACAGACGGTGCGTCAATCGGACGCCCGGTCTGTGAGTTATTAGCCTTTTCGTCCTAGGGGTCCGGTTGGTTTCGTGAGCGAACCAACCCGATCGTATCTCAACTGTACCCCGAACTCTAATAGGGTATACTCATAGGGACCGTTTCTCAACGTGATCATCAACGCTGATGACGGTTCGTCAAAAGGACGTCCTGTCTGAAAGATATCAGCTTTCCCGATCCTGGGGCCCGGTTGGATTTAGGGTACAATCCAACTCGGACACTATCCAACTGTATCCAAAACTTGGGCGAAGTATGCCAAAAGTTCCGTCTCATCAAGAGGAAAACAACGAGAAAGACGGCACGTCAATCGGATACCCGGTCTGTGAGTTATTGGCTTTTTCATTCTAGGGGCCCGGTTGGTTTCGTGAGCGAACCAATGCGACCGCACTCCGACGGCATCCAAACCTCGAGCGGAGTAAGCCAAAATATCTGTCTCACTTAGAGGAATCCGTCAAAGTCGATGGCACGTCAATCAAACGTCCGTAGCTCAAGATATAAGTGTTTCCGCTCCGAGGGCCCGGTTGGTTTCGGGTATGAACCAACCCGGCTGAACCCAAAGTTCTCTGAAACCTTGAGTGTAATATACCGAAACGACCGTCTCGTTCCAAGGATCACTACACAACTGACGGTTTGTCGATCGGAGGTCTGCATCCCATGATATGGGCCTTTTAACAATTCTGTCTGAAACGGGGGTATGGGCCCGGTCCGACCCGGCCCACTACCCCCCTGGGCCGGCCCGAACCGCGTCGACCTGGCCCGGGCGGCGACCCAGCCCGGCGCGGCAGCGTGGACCGGCGTGACACAGTGTGGCGGCACAGGCCGGCGCGACGGCGCGGGCAGGAGCGGGGCCAACGTGGCCTGGGCGCCGCATATGCGCCGCGCGGGGGCAAAGTCCCCCCCCCCCCTTGTTCTCTAACAGAACAGCATTGTGCCGCTCCTCAAATGAAAACAGCCCCCACGTGGGGGCCTGCTACTTGGTCGCCGCATGGGGGGGCAAGCCCCCCCTTTTTTTATAATTTTACCTGGCACGGAAATTAGTGTCGCGCCTTTGAAAAAAAATAAAAACGGCCCCCCACATGGGGGCCCGCTCGAGTAAACGCACCGGGGGTTTCGACCCCCGGTAATTTGGTAACCGGCCGGCCGGAAAGTTTCTGCCGCAGGACCGTAAGGTCCTGCCTCCCCAGCATTGGAAGCCGGTTCATCCTGCCGCCCCAGAATTTCTGCCGCGACCAGTATGGGTCGTGGATCATCTCTCCTACGGCAGCCAAAATCCGTGGACTTTGGTCACCCGACGTGGCACGACGGCGCCACGCATCCTCCGTCGCATGCCGTTCCGAATGCGACCTCTCTTGGTTTCTCTAGTGCGGCGCGATGGTGCCGCACACCACCACTGCAGGCCGTTCCGAACGCGATCCTTGTCGTCCCTGTGCGGTGCAACAACACCGCTTCACTTCCATTCCTTTCCGCAACAAACCCCAGCCACAATGGGAGGAGGGTCAGCCGTGTTCATGCGGTCACCCCCCCCCCCGTTAGTTCAATATCATTTGGTTTTAGATGTTAGCGAAGATCATCAAAGGAAGAAAACACGAACTGAAAAGTAAACCCCTACCTTGGGTATAAGCCGATTGGAAGGAGGGGTCATCATTCGAGGTTCGTCGCGGTATGGCGTCACGAGGATGACGACGTCGAAGGGGGACGTCGGCGTTCGTCCAACTCGAGGGAAGGTGAAGCCGTCATCTCTCACTTCCAGATTCCATTTCCGAGCATGTTTGTCGATCCATTGATGATGAAGGGAAAGAAGAAGATCCGTTGAAGAGTCTCACCGCGGAAGGGGAAAAAATTCCGTGGAAGGAAAACGAGCGTTCTTCGTGTTCTCTGGCAAAGGAGGAGGAGGAGAGGAAAACTCTGCGCAACGCTTCCCAACCCAAAAATAAAATGAGGCTAAGGCCTTATTTTATTGCTTTCTGCCAACGATTTTAAATTTCAAACGACGTAACCCTCACAATTAATTTCAAGTGCGTTGATTAAATTAATTGATGGGTTAGAGAAATTATGGGGAGAGTGGAGAGTTATGCAATAATAGAGGGGGGTTTTAGAATGTTGAAAAGGGTGAGGCTCATGCGGGTCCCACCTAGTTGATCCTCCCAAGGGAGGTTATGCGGGGGTCAGTCCCACCAACATAACCTCTCTTGAGAGTTTATGGTGTGGTGGCCCCCACCTCAACCACCCTTTGGTGGTTTTAACCTCAACTTGGTGGTTTTAACCACCACCAATAAAATTGTTTCACAATTTTATTTATTCCTCAAAATTTAACTTCTCCACTCGAGCAAACGCAACAGCGGTGAAGGTCCCCTTAAACAATAACCAGCATTGCGAGTTCAACGGTGCCCTCGGAATTTCATTCCGAGCACCGTTTCAAAAGATAGAAAATCCCACTCGTTCGTTCACTAAACGTACCTGATCCAAACTTCTGAAAATGATTCCAGGCACACCGGGCCCCGGAATCAGGCGCCGTCAGAAACTGCATTCTTGTAAAATTCCAAAGAAAATTAAGAAAAAAAAATCCTTGAAATTCCCGGGTCTTTACATTTATATACACTTTTATTTTCTTGTGATTTCTATATGTTCCCCATCCTAGTTGAGAACTATGTTCGGAGCACCGCCATTGTCACGGGGGGAGGGTGTCTTTCTCGACATCCTGGTGGGAGGATGGACGGATGGCCACTCACTCTTCCCTGCTCCCTCTTCTAGGTGATGACAGTCCAAGTTTCTTTGGGAATAATATGATGAGATAGGGTGTTCCATGTGTCTTCAAGGTGAATTGTGACATGGTGTTCCATGTGTCTTCGGTATGAGTTGTGATGTGATTTCCCAAGTGTCTTTGGGATTAGATGGGATGTATTGTGAAGCCCAAGTGTGTGTGGGAGGGATGTATTGTGAAGAACAGGTGTGTACGAGTGAGATGTGTTGTGAGGACCCTATGTGTGTGAGTGGGATGTGTTGTGAGGCACATGTGTGTGTCATTGGGATGTGATTTGAGGCCCATGTGTGTGTTTGCGCGATTTTATGTGGTATATTCAGAAGGATTGGGTACACTATGATGTGTGTCATTGGGGTGTAAGAGCAGATAATCAGTAGGAAAGTGGTGAGGGGTACCCTATCATCGATGTGCTTTATATTATGGTATATTAATTTGTGTGCATTATTTGGTGACTGTACCTTGGTGAGGGTTGGGATATGGTTAGTCAGCATGTTAGGTGTTTGTTTATTTTCATGTTTTCTCACGGGTGAATTAGTATTCCTCTTAGAATTTATCCAGATAGATTTTGGTTTTCCTACTAATTATACTTGTCTGCTCAACCTATTTATATAAAAATATTTTCATGTCTCTAAGAAGATTAAATTAACCATGCAAGACATTACTAGATGGGACCATGGGAAAGTTGGTATGTTGCAGCTCCAGTTTTGTTTTTTGGGAACATAAATTGAATACTTTTATTTGTATTTATTCAATTTTCACATGCATTGTGGGATTGATTTAGTTTTTGTTAAATATATTTCATAGAGTGGGTTTTGTTTCGAACATTCTATCTCCCAATCTTGTTTCTTATAAAGGGTAATGCCTCTCATATTATGAGGTTTGTAAACCATTGGTGTTAGTCACCGACCTAGGGCCTTCTGGCGGTGGGAATCAAGTGTCATTATCCCCCTTTCATCATTTACATCTCATGAGGGGTATCTTTGGAGGGAGGTTTTGTAAAATTTCTTGTCATTTTTTCACTTATATTTAATTTTTAGTCTATGGTTAAGCGAAATTTTACTTTAATCATCGTATTTAATTTTAATTACTTTCACTAATTATTTTTTGTTAGAAACTATGTTGTTGTTATTATAATATTAATACTATACTAATTACAACTGATTATGTAAATTTTTTCAAAATCAATTTATAGAAGGGGAAAAATTATATTTAATGATAATCCCATAGACGTGGTGAGAAAGAGAGCATTTAAAGTTAAAAATGTTTAAAGGTTCATTATGACAATATATCTAAATTACACATATAAATTATTAAATTTACCAAAATTGGATTAATGGATATATAATATTTCTATTTTCACTTTAAAAATAAAATTTAAAATTAATTAATGTGAATTATTATTTAAAAAAAATTTGTTTTCATTTAAAATGTAGTATTTTTCAGTATTCATCAAAACCTTAAACATCACAAAAAAATAAAAAAAAAACACCTGAAGTTAATTTTGATATTATGATTTCAAAACTAAACTTCCTGTTTTCACTTAAATTTATAAAACATTAAAAAATTAAAATTAAAATAGGTTCACCATTAAAAGTTGGTAAAACAACCCTTTAAAAATATAAAACATTTTATGAATAAAATTCAATTTATTTTAATCCTAAGACTAACAAACATATTGGATGCATGTAAAAACTTTTTATAATATAGTTATAATTATTCTCACCTGACAATATAATTCCCATGAAATAACTTCTATATTTAATAATAATATGAACAATATATCATTGTTCAGAAAGACTCAAACTTGCTTATAACAAAATTTATTGAAGAAACTCGATGTTACATGAACTATAAAAAAACATGGTGTTTCATGTTATGAAACATAAATTATTTTTGGGTGTAATAAAATATATTAAATAATATAAATCAATTTAAAAGAATATATTTCATAAATCATTGTTATCTTATATGTAAATTTTTCACTATAATCGTCACACACTATGAAAGGATACCATATAACTCAAATGTTCTAATAAAACCTCCTCTATGATTGTAAATGGGGAATATAGAAGGAAGATAGCATCATATTAGATTGAAGCGTATACACATTGTTAGAAAGGTAATTCAATAATTTATTTATACTATTTTTCAATTCAAATATGATTTTCGAGTGTTGGTATACAACATTTAGAAGGAAATATACAATACCTATAATATATTCTTATTATATTATTATAACCATTAGATCATCCAACAATTATAATATGTTTTTGGTTCTATAGATGAATCAATAATTGGTTCAAATATATTGGAATACCATTTGGTATATGTGGTCGTATCCCATTCACTTGATATCACATAATGTATACCATATTATAATTATTATTGTATTAAATAGGAATCCACGTGCCTTTAATGTAATACCTATTTCAATTTTTATGTTATAAATCATATTCAAATTAATTATGTTGATATAGATGAATAATATACCATTATTCAACACATTTTAATTTCATATACATACATCTTCAACATTCATTTAAATCACACAAGGACTATATAAAAATATTGACAACTCTTTGTGAATCAATGAAAACATTCTTAGATATTTTTAATCAATATCACATTATTTTGGGAAACAAATTTAACCAAAATTTCATCCATATTCTCAGGTCCAAAATTATGACCCAAAATTCCATTGTGGTGTTTATAATAAATATGAATTACATTATTAATAACTATGATAAAAGAGATACATATAGTAAAATTTTATTGATACTCAAGAAAGACAGGGTTCTGTTGTAATCATAATAAAAACACTCATATAACAATATGAACATGTCCCCCAAAATATGCATCAAATAAATCATATATAAACCTATATAATACATTACTACATGAAATGATGTTATTACTAGACAAGGAACTAATCAATCATGTATTAGATAACTCATAAATTCATGATTCAAAAAAGTTAACCTACCAATATGAATCAATACACAATATTTAATTCATACTTAAAGTTGAGTTCATCAAATTTTAGTAAACTGAGGATGGATATAAATTTCCTCAGTCTAATTAAATCATGGTACAAAATATCATATATTTTGTCTAATGGGAAAACTAATGTTCATTAATCTATATTGACGACATGATAGGTAATATAACTAACCCCCATCAAATTAGTTTAACCTTAATAAAAGTGTAATAATTGTCTCAAATAATAAATGTTCTAAAGAGACATTTGCTTATAATCATAGGTAACGAGGATTAAAAATACTCATACACCCCTATTTATATCATTGACCATATGATGTTTCATGTGATAAACTTTACCAATTCATTCCAGATAATAATTGTCTATTTATTTTCACATGAGACTACTATTTATATCACCTAAAATATTAGAATCACACTATCATTGAAATATAATCAAAACCCATAATACTCTATAATGATCATAGATTTAATATAATTTAATTTTTTATAATGAGGGTAATATTATCATTTCACTTTTCATGTAATATATAAAGAAGATATTAATATTTCATATATGAAGATCACCATTTTTATAAAACATTGATTAATTTTGAAAAGTATACATAAAATATCTCTAATGTCAAATAAAAAGAGATTAAAAATGACCCTTGTGGTTTTTTATTAATGGATATAAAATATTATCTACTCAAATTTTCTCTATAACCCCAAAAAATCTTTATAACTCCCCTATCAATAATCACATGAATGAGATTTTATTTTTTTAAGATATGTTTGGTTCCAATGTAAGATCAAGGGTGATTTGGGTGGAAAACCCCTAAATTGTTTCAAATATAAAGATAAATGGAACCCACAATTTCAATAACCACCACAACATTGATAATTAATTGTTTTATCTAAACAACTCACTTTTCAATATCTAATTAAGAAATGTTTTACTTCATTATTATTGGGTCCCTTGTTGTGGATATTCTAGAACCATAGTAATTAATAGCTCCACTATTGAGGAAATATTGGAAAAAGAATGAGAACTCATATCACATTTTCTATATAGGGAACTATCATCCATGTAACCCATTTGAATGAGTTCATCCACACATGCATTGACAAACAAGATATCCATACTTGTTCTCATATGTTTAAGGGTACTCGTAACATTAATCAAGTGACTCTCACCATGATTTGATTCAAATATTCATTTTATTTTAAAAGAATAAGTGACATAGGGTCTACTGCATAGAAAAAAAATACATAATATATTCTCTGTAGAATACCTGAGAAATAATATCTAAGATTTACATTTCTTTATAAGGATCTTAAATCATCATAATAATTGATCCATACATCACTGATAATAACCACTTTCTAGATTTCTCCAAGTTAACTAGTTTGATCTCTTTACTAATATATTTTTTTGTACATAGTCCATGTAAGATAGTTGATCACTATTTATATATCATCATACTACTTATGTTGTCTTCTTCACCAATGGATTTCATCAAGAATCACATTTCAAAAAACACAATTTTAGAATGTTGAGTTGGGATGTCATTTCGGAGAAGAGGCACTTAATCCACAATCAATATATGAAATTTCAAAAAACTCCCACCATTGAGATTTTATAAACAATAATCATATGCATTCTTGATGAAAAAATATTATTGTATTATATAATTAAATTTATTGTTCCAAATAATATAATCATTCTTCCATCCAATAATGAACGGTTACAACTTCAAATAATCAAAAAACAAATTGGTGCATTAAAATGATCACATTGGGTCATATAGAAATAATCAAATATATAATTTCCACATCCCCCATTTCATATATTTTAAGAAATTCTCTAATGATTGACTATAATTATAAATATAATAATGGAGTTTATCATTAAAAATGGTGAAACGTGGCTTAAAAGTTAACACACTGAATTTTTTATAACCGATTTTCATCGAGAGATATTTAATGGTTGAAACTCTACAATTATTGTTACTCTTCGAACAAAAATATACTCTTTGATATAATGTGTCTCAACCCTTCATGTGAAACCACCAATGTCCAAACATAGTTACTAAGTAAGGACTCCATCTCTAGTTTTATAGAATTTAGCGACTTATCATAATTACATCTTTTAATTTTCTATCAAAAAGTAATAGGTTCTTCATCAATCTAGAATACCGTATCATAATTTTCCATTATAATTCCATTTCATTTAGTCCCATGTTCAATTATAACAGTCCAATGTAGTTCTAGTGTGACATATTTCAGTTCTTCACTGTAACTATTTATGTAATCAAATTATCATCCATTTTATAAATATTTATTTTTTTAGGTTTTTAATCTTATATAATTTCAACATCACACCATTGGATAATAGGTTTATATTTTATTTTTTAAGGAATATACTAGGTCCGGGAAAGAACACTATTTTTCAGTGTAACTATAGAATCTATATCATATAATTACCTTTTAAATATCAATAAATAAGAAATTATCTATCTTATGATCAAGTTTATTATAGTCCCAATAATGTAAATACTCATCACAACCCTAATTATTCAATAAAAGAATAGTTGTAATTCCATATATATAATATAAAAAGGTAGTTTTTTGACTTCTTTAGATAGAATGTATTAAATTATACTAGAAATAGTTCTAGTGCATATCCCTAGAATGAACATTAAATGTGACACTGACTCCTCATCTATCGAATCAATTTCAATATAGTGACCCATGGAAAAGATCATTTAATTATATAAATTAAATAAAATATATAATTAGAATAATATCATCTAATCCTTTTAGTTTGGTGTTTTATAGAATTAGATAAATCATTAACTAACAAGAAATTATTTTTCAATTTATGAATTTTTTAACACTTTATAATCAACTGATTAATTAATATCAAGTCTTAAAATATATTAAATGTTATCCAAATAGGATATACTTTTGAACACATCAAATTTAATACTTCTTGTCACAACATGGGGAGACAAAAACATAAAAATGGGGTGGTCTAATATGCCTAGTAAGGGTAAAAATAAGATGTATTATTTGATTATGTTAATTATATAATGATAAAACGTATATAATATGTACAAATTTTACAATCATACCTAAAAATAATAGATTATTATCTAGGAGTAATAGAATAAATCTTGGAACATTATAAGACATGAGTAATCTGTGTGTAAAAACATATTCCAACAATAGTAATCCATGAGTGAGTAGTATATTCATAATAATAATCCTAAAATCATGACATCACATAGAAATGAAGAAAAATTACCATCTTAGAAATATGTAACAATTGTAGTATTATAAACCGGACTAAGATGATGGTTCTGCAATCCCCTGGCTCTCAGCTCTCTCCTGCTTACACACTCCACTAGTGTTCCTTCTCCTCATTCTTCTTTCCCCCATCCTTATTTCTATCCATTATCATGGAACTTATAGGCTTTTATCCCACAATTCCCTCTTGAGTTTGGTCCACTCTAGTCTTCTCTTGGGTTCTATCCTTTTTGGCTTCAATGATAGTTTATTGGTTCTCCCCCTGATGATCCTTTTATTCCCTAAACTTGTGGCCAACCACTCCATTCCATGTCAGATTGGGAGTGTTGAATTCATTGAGTTTTGGGGGTTTGTAGTTTAGTAGATATGTATCTCCAAGAGTTTCCTTCTTCTTCTTGGGTTTCTACCCCCTTTCCACTTCTTCTAGGTTTTACCCCTATTTTATCTTGTTCCAGTTTTCATTAGGGTGTTCCCTAGTTACTTTTATAGATTTCATTATTCTTCACATCAGACTTTTTGGGAGTGTTTTGTGATGTCTTTGTTCTGATGTTTGGCTACGGTTTGTTTGACTGTTCTTGGATTCAAGGTTGTTCATGATGGAGACAATGGTACTGGCTTTATTTGGCATCGATAGATCCTAGTATTCATGTCATTCGTCTAGAAAATACCTTCTATTTCTCTTCTCTTGATATAGGAGTCCACCATATTCTCCGAGGTGGAGCTGCACTGAGGTATCCAAGGGTCTTTGGGATGTTAGTTTCAGCTGGCAGATTAGGAAGGTTGATAGTGACAATTTTTTGATCCTCGACAATGAGTTTCTGTTCGGCTTTGGAGACTATGATGATGATATTCAGCTGTTGGGGGATGATTCGATGTTAATCGATGGGTTTCCTCATTCTATTGATGGATGTCGAAGAAGCATTTTGTGGTGATAAGATGATGAAGATGATTCCTTTGATGATGTGAAGATGTGATGGCGGTGATGGTTAAGTTCTCTAGCCTGCGAAATGATGAGGGCATTGTGGTGACAATAGAGGTCTCCCATTATATTGATCAATGAGGCTAGATTATTGTTTGAAGTTGTTTTTTGGAGGTTTCTGGAATTTTCGATTTGAATTTTAAATTATGTATTTGTTTAATTTTAATGAGGTTGGTTGTGTGGATGGGGTTTATTTCTTAACCAGTGGCTCTCTTTGTATGGTTACAACTCATCAAAAAGTGGTATTTAATGAATTGAAAAATGGATTATGGTTAAACTAGCTTGAGCTGTTCATTAGCTGGATGACTGAGCTATCCAATTATAGGTGTTGCATAGAATTATCGATCATCATAGGTCATCAACTTGTACTAGGGAGTCAGATGTATACAATATGAATGATTTCCCCCTTGAATAAAAGTATAATAATGTTATAAAATATTTTAAAAAACAATAATGACCTATCCAAACAACCTACATCCATTACAAGTCATATGTACATAAATAAAACATAATGCAGTAAATTAATGTAAAAGAAATATCCATCTATTCATCTACAGTTTCCTCACCATGCAAATAAAACTAAATCTTCCTATGGTTCATTCATTCCCTCTTATAGATATAAAAACACTCCATCCATATAAATCAATAAGATATTAATTGTAAAAAGTTTAATAATATAATGGGTTATACACTAGATGATCTATAAATATAAGAAAAAGTACCAATGTATGATGTAAATATTACCACAGTCAAAATTTAATAAAATAAAACAAATTGCAGATAAATAAATGATCTCAATATTGTCTAAAATCTAGATGATGGACATCAATTGAAATGATAGATAGGTATGAGCTAAATATTTGTAGACATGACAAAGAGAAAAAAACCCATATATATTCAGAATAGAAAGATCAATTTGTGATATTTTAATCTACATTATTTAATGACAGTGATTTCGTTTTAAACATATAAATAGATAAAATTACAAAAATATTTTATAAATATTCATTTTATTTTTCATTGAATGATATAAATCAGTTATAAATTATTTATTATGCCTACACTGCTTTTTAGATGTTAATTAAAGATAAAAGTTTTTCTAATTTAAAATGTATTAATCAAAACAAAATCATGAATAGTAAATAAAAAGAGAAAATTAGGATGGAACCATGTAAACTATACAACTCAAATAATACATAAATCCAATATTGTGTTTCATCCTTCTCAAATAAATATTTGATTATAAAAAATCTAGAGGACCCCCTATATTAATATGCTAATCAAGGAAATAAAGTCCTGAGATATTCTATTTTTTATCTTTAGCTATTTAAAAAATAATAAAATCACTAAATAGGGTGATTAACTCATTTCTTTGTTTATAAAAACATGTCACTAGACATTTAAAAACCACATTTACAAAAATATCAATCCTAGTGCAAATGGATCTTATACCAACAAAGTCATCGTACCCTTGAACTTGGGTTACCATGAATAAAATAAATCATGGGTGATAAAACAATAGATGATCACAATTAATGATAGGAATAAAAATTAATCAATGAGTAATAAAAATGACAAAGTGCATATCAAATAACTCACACTCACATACAACTCCATCTCAAGAAAAAAATTAGAGAGAAAATTTGTCACCCAAAATGAAATAAAATTTACTCCAAGAGTATGAGATCTTGGAAAAAGTTATTCTCCCTTTTAATTTTTAATTTTATTTTTTTGTGGATCAGAGGGCATTATAGATGATCTCATGTGTTTTTGAGAGTTTTCTAAAGGGGTTGTGAGGGGAACGAACTGTAGAACTGGTTCCTTTCATAAAATTGTTTGAAAACATTTGTTTTTTGGGGTAGATATCCAAAAATAATATATTTTTTCCCACGAAAATGATGATGAAATGAAAGGAAATCAGGTTCTGAATTCATCATCCTTGTTATTGAAAAAAGAAGGATCATTTTTCATCATACATGGAATATGGGAGATTCTAGATGTAAATCAGTAATTCAAAATGTGAATACCCTATCCCAATGATATTTTATAAACTAAATGATGAAATCTCCTCCCATTAAATATGTGTTATCTACCTTGAATAGAAGTTTTATTCTAGGTTCTTTTAGTTAGTAACCACAAATTAAAGTACCATCGTTGGATGCATGATATTTGTATTCATTGGTTTATTTTCATTTAGAAGTTCTATTTTATTTTTATAACTGGTTCTTTTTATATCTATTTATCTATGGTTTTTTTACATTATTTTTAATATATCTAATTTTTTGATGATGTCTCTTCGATTACTTCTAGGTATGTTACTCAATCATCTTCTGAGATCTGATACTTATGTTATTTGTGCTACAATGTGTGAGACTCTCAAGGATTGTGTGTATATAAATTCTCCCCAAAAATATATTTTAATGAA
Source organism: Viscum album (assembly GCA_963277665.1). Lineage (NCBI taxonomy): Eukaryota > Viridiplantae > Streptophyta > Magnoliopsida > Santalales > Viscaceae > Viscum > Viscum album. The sequence goes on along the minus strand of OY728143.1, from coordinate 647,746,437 downwards.
AAGTTATTATAATATGATATATTTGATGATAATGACTACATTTATGCTTCATAAATCCATATTCGGTGTGTGTGGATATCGTCGCAGGTGGTGTTCTACCCGAGTTAGAGGTTGGTAGTTTAATATCTTTCATAATTTTCACGAACATTGAATGTTATTGATTTTATAAATTATTTTCTAAATGAATTGGAATGATTACTATATTTATGTGTGGGAAATATTTTTTTTATAAACTATTGGGTTTTCTATTTTTTGAAAAAGAGAATGCATTTTCAATGAATTTTGAAATCTGTTGGAAAATGGGATTCCGAAGAATGTTTGGGGTTAAATAATGGGTATTTTGGTATTTAATTATGGAATGTGATAAGAACCGTTGAAATTTATTTAAAATATGTATAATATAGTGGCCTTTTATATTTTGGTATAGGTTGTGTTATTTGTCCCTATCCATTTGAAATTCGTAGGGGGTTTAGTGTATTGGTTGTTCCTCTATTCAGGTTATTTATATGCATAGGACGTAAGGTTTTCTTTGATATTTTATGAGGATAATTTTCTATATTGTTCTTATATCCCCTATTCCCTTTTCCTAGGGACATGAATATTCACTAATGATTAATAAGTTATGAGTGATCTATCTTTCTAAAACTATTTTCAAATTTTGAATGTTGACCCTTTGTATGTTAGATTTGAACAGATTAATTTAATATGAAATGATACGTGGTTTGACTAATGAAAATGGTTATTATAAATTTTTATTTATAACAATTTTACATAACTAGTTTTAGATCAATGGAAAATGGTATCTATTTACCATGATTTTTTTATAAACCTTTTATCTATTATTCATGTTATGTTTTCCTTAAATATTGGATATTGAGATTATTGTATAGAGACATGTTATGGATAACAAGGGAGGGATCCAACTGATCATGTTATCTCACACAATGTATATTTACTAAGGACTATGAAGACCTTGTTTTTCATCTAATTATAGATAAATAAAGGTACCATAATGATGCATCTAGGATTATGTTAGTTGGTTAGGGGTAGCTAGTGGTTATATGATGGGAGATATCTCACATATCACATGGACAAGTGGTTATTAGTTTTAGTTTTTCCTTATAGTTTTTTTAGAAACAATAAATTATAATGTTTCATTATCATTAGTTTTCTTTGAGATTGGAATATTTCTTTTATTGTTTCCTCTCAATATATATTCCACTTCTCTTATTTCATGATGGTTTAAATTATTCTCTCTAGTTTTTCTATCAATTACATGTTATTAGTTAATATCCTATAGGTATCTAGAACAACCATTAATTCAGTGGAGAATCATTTAGGGTAATGGTTTAGAGGGTAACCTGGTTTGTTTCATTATATTGATGTCCACAAACCAAGTCATACTAAGAGAAAAGGTCTTAGAGAGAATCTCTCACACTCTCACACATTTAGAGTCACATAAATGTTTCAAATAGGCCTTTCAATTATATTCCAAAAAAAAGTGATGCTCACCATATTTATTGTCATATATATACACACTTACACTTCGTGAGATATATATATATACTCTATTTGTATCATTACAAAAATTATCATATTCTCATGTGAATTTTCACACACACACACACATATAATGTTTTACTTGTATATATGTGTAAAACTATCAATGATATATATATATATAAAGGGAAATTTAATAGTTTTCACAATTTATTAAAAATTGAATATTTAAATATTTAAAAAATACATGGAATTTGAAAACTACATCAATATATTCACATCCAAACATATATTTTAATTAAAATTATAAGAACGATGTGTAAAAATCATTTGAAAATTTTAATTCATGTTTTATTTTAAACATTAAAAATTAAAAAAACGATATTGAATTTAAATATTGAACAAAATAGGGTCAAAACCATTCTAAAATTATAAATTTATTTAAACAAAGTTATTTCAAAGATTTTTGAGTAAACATATTTTCATTTTTCACATTAATTACCATGTAAATGAATTGTTCCAAATGTATAATACCTCAAAAACATTAGGAAATTCAATTTATATGTATTATACAGGATTTATAAATTATCTAAAGTAGTATAAGTTTCAATAAATAAAGGGATCTTACATTAAAATCAAAATATGTGAAAGCATACTTTAAATCGAGTGGAAACTAGCTATGGTGGTCCATAATATGTATCATCTGATAGAGGAAGACTAGACAAGAATTAAGGGACAACCATGAACCCTAAATACCATATAAAACATAAAAATAAAGTAAATACAAAAACCCAGTGTTTGGTAAAAAATACACCACTATGTGGAGGGTTGAAATCAAGAAAACATAGGGGGAGGAGGGATCCATAGACTGTACTTAGGATTGATGGTTATAAATATCAATGAAAAATAGATGGAATTTATGTGGAAGATGGGGAATTTGAATTCAGGGTTTGTGTATCATGGGCTCTCTTAAGGGATTTGTGAATAAAATAGGTAGAGGTCAGAGGAGGGTGATCTCCATGGCAAGGTTTGTGAGGGGGAGACCACATGAGGGTGAAAATATTCATGAGGAGATTGCAGAAAGGGTGCGTACACAAGGGATGAAGCTTGTATGGGGTAGGGGATCATGTAATTGGAAATGGATAAAAGTATGGTGGATTGAAAAAAGAAAATAAATATATAAAATTTAAAAAAAATATCAACGCACAAGGTATACCTGCATGACATAATAAATCATGTGTAAACCATCCTAACTTCACAGGGAACTCAAAACAATGATATAGGCTTACTTCTTTGATTCCAAATATTTTAAAAAAAAATACATTCTTATCATGAAAGAAAACCCTATATTGAGAGATAACAAATCACACGGGTTCATTATAGTTTAGTAATCATATAGAATAATCATGCACCCTAATAAAACCATTAAAAATTATAATATTCGATCTCTAACTCCCAAAAAATACCATCGATATATAATAATATCAAAAAAAATAAATATAATAATCAATAATACTAGGGTGACATAATTCTCCCCCTCATAATGCTTTCTTTCCCCAGAAATTCATTTCCAAAGGATGTAAGATGACAAGAAAACACTAACTTGACAGATTCCTCAATACTAATATTACCAATTTATTATCCCCAAAAACACAACCCATACAAAAAAAATTGTCACTATGGAATATAAATATAAAAAAGAATGTTCATCTCACTTGCACTCTAAATGACTTCCATTCCATAAAATCTCAAAAGGAAACATCCATTAAAAAAATCAAAACAAAATACCTAAAAGGATACCAGTGAAACCATTCCAAAAATTAAGAGAATCAACAAATAAAAAAATCACCCAAAAAATATAATATTTATGAAATCCCATTACATTTATTTATGTTCTTATGAGATAACAATGGTAAACATAAAAAATTACAAAATAGTTAGGAGGAAAATATATTAGAAGACTAGATATAAAACAAAGTGCATGAATAAATTTGGCCTTACCACTCAATGCTATGTCTGTTTATGGGCACCAACTATTGTAACTACACCTATCGAGAAACATAATTTCTATTAGGTTCATCCCATGAAAATTTAATCTCCATAGTTTTCATGATTTCTCTAGGAGAGGGAATCTAAATAAAATGAAATATGGACCCAATGACTTTTTTCCGTACACACTTAACCAAAAGTCACATAAATCCATGGGAAAAGGAAATATTAAAAGAAAATAATCATAGTTATTTTGAAACCCCAATTTTATTAATAATCCCAAACATTTATAAAGTTATTTAAAAATCTAATTTACTGAAACATAAATTTAAAATGAACATAGAGTAAAATGACACATTGTAATTTGGAACTCCCCACATATAAAAACAATTCTCTCTTTTTAAGTGATGTCAAAAATATTTTACCTGTCATTTTTTCTTTCCAAATTTAAATATTATAATAAATGTAACATTATACCATTTTTAAAGCATTCTCTCAAAATAAATTTAATACAATGGTATTTATGAAATCCCATTTTCTCATTAATTTTTTTTCAAATAAGTAGACAATATAAAGAACATCACTATTAAAAAATACATGTCATAAAATCATAAGTTTTAATTGATTCACTTCCCATTACATGTATTTCAACAAGATCAACTAGAATCTCAAAACCCACCTAGATGTGGAGATCTTATTGAACATTTAATATGGTTTGTGGTTCTATGATCAGGCCATAAACAAATTTCCAATACATCACAAGATTGATTGATTTTCATTTCTGAATTTCTCATTCCATGAAACCTAACGTCACATAATGATATATTCTCAACATCTAACCCAAAATCTAATCTAACCCTTAATTAAAATTATTCCCTGTTTTGAAAATAAATAAATGATCAACAATGATCAAATAAAATCAATAACTAAAAATTCCAATCAAAACAAGAGATAGTATCTCATGTATCTTCATGGTAAATATAGACTAGGAACCCATTCATTCCCAACATTAAATGTTTTAAAGACCAATTATAACTCTACCCAACTATGACCCCCACAAATAACTCCTGATATTCTCAGAAAAGATACAATGTTCATATAGATAAAATAACTCTACAACTCTAACACCATTCATCAGAAACCATCATGATTCCTTCTTCCGACGGACACCTGAGCCAATCTAAGACTGAAGCTTAAGGGAGTTTCTGATCCCCAACATCATGTGAAAAGTTTCATTACATCTAATGAATACTATATAATGTTGTATCCTATGAATCATATCAATGAAAAAAATCTAAGAGTGAAAAAACATGACTTGCCTATACATCAAAAATTCATTTCAAATTACGTATAAGGAAATGAACAATAAATTAGTAAATAAATGTATAAAAACAATGATTATGGTCACCCAAATTCCCCATACCCTATAATGGAAATTAAATATTCTTATATTTCCATCTTTTCTACTCATAGATATAGAAACTATTCCTTTATAGAAAGAAATATTTCTCTAATTAGTATTGGTAAATTTTTTTATGGGATACACATCCTACATTATTATAATGGTAAACTTAGATCCTATGATATTATCTAAAAGGAACTTAATGATTAATTTAATAGAATAAATATAATTATAGAAAAATCAAAACTCTCAAGAGTTTAAAAAATTTAGGAAATAACTTATAACTAAAATTATATATCAATGTGAGGTAACAATTTGTTACCATTCAAAATTAATACCACACCCCTTGAATAAAATTTACAAAAAATATACATTTAATTATAGTTTGAAATAAATTATTTTACTATAGGTTTTATTTAAAAAATATAAAGTGGGATGTTTAAAAAAATTATAAACATTTATTTGGGTTTTCTTTTTTTGAAAACAATCACTTAGAGAACATGTAATTATTATTTGAACCTTTTATTGTTCCCATATAAAATGATGCATTAAAATAAATGTAAATCCGTTTTATGAAAACTAAAACACGAAGAATTAATAAGAATAGAAATTTAATAGGGAACCGTGTCAGAGATAGAATAAGAAAAATAGGAGAATTCATTATCAAGTAGAAAACATATCAGATAAATAATGTAATATAATGATGTTATTGGATCCCTATTTGTCAATAAACCATTCATTGAAAAAAATCATGAGGATTACAAAAAAATTAATAATTCTAGTTAAAATAAACAAATTTTAGTTATTATTATTGTACCCCAAATTAGTGTAATATATAATCTCATCACTAGATAGTTGAACACCTCATTTACTTTACTATATTTTTTAGTGGAAATGGATCTGATCTTGACTATGTTGGAAAACCCCCAAACCTAGGATCCCCTGACCAAAATAATAAAGGGGGAGAAAACATGTAATTATAAAAGTCAATGAAAATCATAAATAGGAATCAAAGAGTAATACAGGTATTACAAAGAATATAATATAACTCACCCTCGCATACACCCCCCCTTACAAAAAAACCATGGGTGAAAATAAATCACATAATATAAAATGAAGAGTCAGTACTGAGGGCCACAATTCAGGAAAAGATTATAAAATTTTGTTTAATGAGGAGTCACAAACATGCACACATTTAGATAACTATTAAAAGTTTATATTATTAATTTTAATTATACTATTGAAAAAGTTATAAACCAATCTATTCATAGTAGAACTATTATAAACCCAAAAAGACACACACACATATATATATATATATATATCATTTAATAAATTCTCTATTTTCATGTGAATTTTTAATCATATATGTATGTGTGTGTGTGTGTGTCAGTGAACCTATAAATTTATATAGAACAATTAATGAGTTATATATATATATATATCATGTGACATTATATAAAATTATTATTTATTCATAACTGAATTTTTAATTATTTTACTAATCTTTGGAAATTCAAAAATCCATTCAAAAAATCAATGTTCAAATATATATTTTAAAAAAAATTATAAGAATTCTATTTGAAAACAACATTAAAATTATAAATTCCACTTTCATTGAAATCATCAAAAGTTTCAAAAAATTATTTTCAATTTAAATCATGTCCCAACTAGTGTAAACTAGGATGGAAACAGGGACAATAAATCATAACATACCCATTAGAAGAAAACTAACACTTTTAAATTTCAGACAACTTGAAATCTATTCATCCCAATTACACAATCACCAACCCATTTTCACAAATTCCAAACCTATCAAAACCAGAATTCCACTTTTACCATCCCCAAAACACAATAGACATAAAAATGATCATCAAAAAGTTATAAGTACCAAAATAATAACAAAACTCTCATAAGAAATCCAAACAACAAACATTTCATAAAACTATAGAAAGACTTTCCCAATGACCATCAATATCAAAATTTGTCAAATGATCTTAGTGATTATAATCCAACAAAAAAAAGAATCATCAATGAAATGAAACACACACAAAATCAATTATTCATAGTCTCCTAAAACATTCTACTCAGTTATCTGAAGACCTATGATGAAACCAAATAGCTACACAATAAAAGGATGACATTATTCCTAAATTCTAGATCCAAAACAAATAGAAATAAATAATTCATCCTAAATATTTTATTATTAGTATATGTATGTCCACTAACTAGGGGAAGCACACCCAATGATATTGAAGGACACGTGAAATTTCATCCCATTAAAAAAATATCCAATCTTTTAATGATTTATTCAAAATGTAGAATCCATGTAATATGAAAAATGAACTCAGCTAGATTTTTCCTCATATAGGTAAGCAAAATTTCACTCAAACTAAGGTAGAAATCCATAAAATCAATCCAAAATAACACAATGCTTCCAAAAAAACCATTTTTTCAAATTCCCAATCATTTATCAATGGATTGTGAAATTCATTTTACTAAAATTTTATTTTAATATTAGTTTTTACTGAAAATTGAATTTTTTTTAAAAACACCCCTATTTAAAATCACATATCTACCTTTTTTATACATTTTAAAATTAGTCATCTTTAACTTTTTTCCCAAATTCATTTTTTTAAAATAATAAAAAAATTATACCATATTTTTAACATTCTATAAAAACTATTTTAAAAGCTATGAAATTATGAAGTCCCCATTTAAACTCAGAAAAAATTTAGTAATTACATACATTTTAAAACATATCACATGTCCAGTCCACATCTCACTATATCACATTAACCAAATGATTAAAATACTATAACATTTAATTACTCTAGAGTCGCCTAAATATTAAAACCAAATGCGATGCGGAACCATGATTGACCAAACCACTTTTTTTGAGGGATCATAAGCTAACCAAATAATTATTCTCAACATGTAACAAGATCAATAACTTGATCAATACATAGTTTCTAATCCCATGTAAAAAAACTAACACCATGATCCATTTTTTTCCACCCCAAATACCAATCCAACCCCCATGTAAAATCATTTTATTTCATAATGTTTAAGAAATGATCGACAATAATAAAATAAAATCTCTTACTCAATATTTAAGTCCCAACTACCCAGAGTGAGTCAAACAAAATTATTGTAGATAGTGGTCAATAATTGATTCATGAATAACATCCAAAGTATTGAAAACAACTTCCATGTATATCCAAACCTGAATCCAAAAATGAAACAAGGGGTATCCACAATAGTTCTATAGTTCTATTGATGAAAATAACCTAGATGAACTAATAACATTTTTTCAGAAACCATTATTAGTCTTCTATTCGTAGGAAATTCAATATGAACTGCAATAGGTCTTTAGGGGTGTTCTTGATCCCCAAGGGACGAAAAAAACATCTTGGGAATTGTATGGATACAATATAAATGATTTCAACCTTTAATTAGAGCAATAACATAGTAGAAAATATAATGAATACTCGTATTTCATGTTTGTACATCAGACTTCCTTGTAAAATCTAATCCTAAAAATATATAATGTATTGAATATTTAAAAAAACAATCCCTCTTATCAAAATTAGTCTTCCTCACCTAAAAATAAAATAGAATTGTCCACTTGCGACCTCATGGTATCTAACAAATATAGCTACCCAACATCTATAGAAATTAATAAAAACCTCATTGTACATGGTAAATCAATTGTTCTGAATGTGAAACGTGCCAAATAGTATACCAAACACCAGAAAACCTAATCTGAAAGATTATCTCATTTATAGAGATTTGATTTTACTAGTTGTAGAGCATGAACAGAATTACATATTAGAAGTTGTGATTGTTTAAAAATGTACTTCTGAAAATGGCCATTCGAGTAATTTCTAGATATAAGTGTGGAATTGCATGTAAGATTCACATACGTTCATCAAACTTCTACACGGTCACACAAATATGTTGTGTGGTAAAGGATAAATTAATTATGATCTAAGTAAAAAATTTCACAAAAAATTCCACAAATGGGTGCAATTCCATTATGTTCAAGAACTTTTGTTGTGTGAGAAAGGAAATTTCAACCAAAAAATATCCACACAGAGGAGAGATGACCTCCAAATACAAAGGAAATTTCATGAAAATCCAAAACGTTGTCTGAAAATGAAAAAAAAACAAGGAATGTGATATTTTTCCAGATAGATCTAGAAGATCTATGACACATGAAAAGATGCATGATGTTGTGAAGAAGACTAAAAAATGAAATTTACCACTCATTCATGAGAAGACATCTGGGATTTGAGTGGAAAATCTCTCGCTCATGAAACTCTATGATACATGTTTCATGAAATCCCTATGTCCAAAATCTAAGTGAACCCCATCAAGTATTGGAATTTTTTTAGGATGTTGACCCAAAATTGTTTTCACTGGTAATAGAAGATCACATAATGTACAATCTTTTATAAATCTCTATTCTTGTTCAACTGAAAATTTCCATGATAGAGTGTTTTAAAAAATCATTCTTACAGGCCACATGTAATAAAAAATCCTTTTTCACTCAATTTCATAGATGCATGAAATGTAAAATATTGCATGCCCAAGTGCATATCTATACGCAAAATTTTTCAGACACATACCTGTTAGTCTATTTTATAGGCCTTGTGCCCTCACACCCCTCCTTTAGAACCCTTTCATGATGTTGTCTTGGGTCACCAACCCAATCCATTCTCTACTATCACTGGACCCCATGAAAGATTAATAGTTTAATATTGAACTTTGGATATAGAATCAAGGAAATTTTGGGTTGTTCTTTATATAACCCTAATATCCACCCCATATAGTATAATGAAAGGAGATACTCCCATACACCCCATGAAAATACATTGAGTTTTCCAACTCCTCTTAGACCCAATTCACACATCACAAGTTGAGATTATCCAATTGGATTTCATGAGTAGCTTCAATCGATACACTCCTCAAGAAACTCCTAAAACCCCTTTACCTAACACATGTTATAGGTTTAACCTAAATGGGCCTCTCATGTTTATGTGTCACACCAGATAGTTCAAAGAACCCTTTTCCTTGTAGTCTGGACTACATGTCATTAAAAATTAGTACAACCTATATAAAAAGCATAGGATACCTCCTATTACAAATAAGAGATGCCTTGTCTCCCAATAATAAGATTTCGTTTATCGTGACCATTATAAGGACCCCTTTATTTCCCAATAAATGACTTTTAAATGAATTATATCATGTTTAATTATAATAATATTCCTCTTATTAAAATGAAAATGATGAATAATGTATAGATCACGATATAATCAGCAAATAGCCACTATATGCCTCTTACATAGGTGTATGACCCAATCATGTACATCGACCAACCATTGATTCAGGTTTCCCTCATGACTTAGAATGAGGGTGAATGGATGGACATATTAACACATAATCCCTACACACCACATCCTATTACATGTTGTTAAACATTATTCTTTCCCTGTGAATTGTACATTGGATGCCCTCATTACCTGATATGATGAAGAAATAATAGGAATCTTAACTCATAAGCCCCACACACCATGTCCCTTCAAAAATAATTTAAACAATAATCTTACCCCATTTTATGAATATGGGATTCCCACTTGATATTACATGAGGAAGACATAATGGGAATCTTGAGGCATAAAACCACACACAGCATGTCCTTCCACATTATGTAAAACCGTAATTTCTCTAAATCAAATAGACATGGGATGACCTCTTTACCTGACATGATGATTAAAAATGAGAATCTCACATTCATATTCCCCAATCATATCACTGATTCCTATAACCTCACCTAAGAAGATCCCATGAATACGCACCATACCATCTACTGGAGAGTTGTCCTCTTATAGCGGGCCACTTCCACATGTAAACCCCAACCAAATATTCATTTATTATTTCAGCACCATGGAATACTCTACGTGTAATCCCCACACAATTATTTGTTGATAGTTTTGTTCAGACTTGATCTTCTGTACAATATAAAATTAAACTACATGGATCAGTTTTATAAAATGATCTTAAATTGTGGTATTGAACTATTTGGTTTTTGATTCCTATATCATAAAAATGATAATGAGGATTCCTCTCTGAGGTTAAATACTGAAAATGAATAAATCATGTGATACATATTCCCTACTAGGGACACACCTCTGGATCCACCTTCATGGGGAATTATCATCCACAAGTAATCTTTGATGCAGCGTCTTCCCTCATAGGGACATTCCTCCGGACCCATATCCATGGGGTGTTTTGATCAATTGATAAACTCATGTGTGAAATCATCCATACTAGGAATAAACCTCCAGTATCTACCTCATGGGGTGTTCAAATCCACAACCTAGGTGTGACATCTTCCCTCCCAGGGATACACCTTCAGAACTGCCTTAAGGGTCATTTTGATCCTTCATATTTTCCTCTACATGAAAATTTGATTCATATGTATACTAAAGTGTAATATTTAATCTCCTATACAAATAATTCCAACATATATCCCAAAGGATGTTAAATATATTATCCTTTTCCACCATAGGATGTTAAATCTATGATCTATCTATCCCCACAGGATATTAAATCTACGACCTATCCATCCCCACAGGATGTTAAATCTACAATCCATCTGTCCCCAAAGGACATTAAATCATTGAAACGCCCATCCATATGGGATGTTAAATATATGACACAACCATCTCCTCAATATGTTAAACCTATTTCCAATATGTCCCTTCATGACAATAACCTTTTTCCCATCTTCACAAGACATTAAACTCACACCCAAATCTATTACGACTACCCCTGTGAATTAACCTTGGTATGCCTAAGGTAAAACAATATAGAATAATTACAACCCTAGACTTCATTAAAGTATTATTTAAATGATATTATTTGTGTTTAGTGTGTATTTTTCCTCATGCGATATGAAATCCCGATAGGAAAACATTATCAGTTCCTAATGCACCCAACATCTTGTGATACCCCAACATTCCTGACATTACCATCCTCTCTAACCGAAATATTGATTCACTGTAGATATATAAGTAGCGTAATTAACTAACATCAACATATAAATGGAATCGAGAACAATATTAATGGACATGACTCAAATCTAGGATGGATACCCAGACTAGGTGTCGATATCTAAGGAGGAATCCATATAAGGAGGAGCTAACATCCCATCATCCCTTTTCAATCCAAGAGATAACATCACCAACAATGTTGGAGGAGGATTCGCACCATTGGAAAGTGAGAATGTGATGAAATAAGCATGCGTCGGTATAATGATACTCTCCAAGGTTGAGAAAGCATCATAAATAATAATGTAAAAGAATAAACATTAGAAATTATATAATGGTAAATGAAGATCCCAAGAAAGCATGTAAAAGGCACCACTTGAAAAATCTAATTAAATAAATATAATATTATATAAATCAACAATATAAAAAGGTTACCCAATATAGAAAATATATTTTAACTTTAATGACAGACTGCAATAAGCTAAATCTTATTTAGCATGCTAAAGAAAAATTAATCCACATTAATAAACATTATTAAATTCATCTTGGTTCATTAAATTGTTACTCTAAATACATGGATTGTGTTGTTCAAGGATTAATAAAAGATCTATTATGATATATTTTTAAGTACACTATTTAATGATAGGTTTTTTAATTAAAAATATGTAATGAAGGATTTTTTGACAATAATTTTTTAAATGTAACTTTTTTTTATTTTAATGATAATAATCACTTAGAAAATAATTACTAGGCATGCTCCCATTTTTAGTTCCCATTATAAAATATGTATTAAAATAATTTTGTATGGTTTAATGAAAACTAAAAAACATATCATGAATATGAATAGAAACCAAATAAAAAACAATGAGTGATATAGAATAAGAAAAATAGAAGAATCTAGTATCTTTTTTACATAGAAATCAAATAAATAACGTAATATTATGAACTCATAGGATCAAAATATATCAATATACTAGTTAATGAAAGTGTGTCATGGGTTTTACCCTTTGGTTACTAAGGATATGTAACGTATAATAATGTCACTAACTTTGGACATTACCCTAATTAGTGAAATATAATATCACATCACTAGCCAGTGAAAAAGATCATTTACATCACTAGAAAAGAATAATGAAAGATATTCTATCCTAGCTGTGTTATCTTAAACAATAACATGGGATACCAAAGAAAACATAATTAAAGGGAGATAAAACATGAAATTGTAAATCTCATTGTTAAGCATAAAAATTAAAAAAGGATAAATAAAATCATCATAGAGCATATCAAATAATTTACCCTCACCTACAACTCCCTCTCAAGAAGAAAAAGTGTGTAAAAATACATGACACAACATGATATACAATGTAATCCTCGAGGGCCACAATATAAGAGATGAAATTCCAAAAATATTTCATAAGGATCACACACACACAAAAATAGAAAAAACCACATTTAAAAAATCTTAAAAGTTTCAAATAGAACAATTAATAATATATTTGAAACCAGGGGAGAAAACAACATTTGTTGTTTTTCTTGTGAAAACACACGGATATATATATTTGTGTGTGTGTGTGTGTGTGTCTTTATGTATGTGTGTACGTATGTATGTATGTATGAATAAATGTATGCATGAATGTATGTATGTATGTATGTATGTATGTGTGTCTGTATCTATAATCTCATTGAAGAAATTCAAAAAATTGCATGTGAATTTATACACATAGATATATATAAATATCTATTTGTGTTACTATATATGTTTATATATAAACATAATATATATATATATAGTTAAAATTTAAAAAACTCAATTTCAGTCCAAACTAAAATATTAAATATTATACAAATACATGGAATTTCAAAAAATCATTGATACAAAAAACATTAATATATATATATATATTAAAAAATTATTATAAGTCTATTTCAAACCCATATTGAAAAATTCAATTATAAATTAATGCAAAACATCCAAAAATCCAAGCCATGTTTTTTAATTTAAATCATTACCCAAACAGGGTAAAACCCATTTTATTTAATTCAATTTTTAAAAAAAACTACTACAAATATTTTTAAATATATATTATTTAATGTTTCACTTAAATTATGATGTCACGGAATTATGACTAATTTAAAATACCTAGAACACATTATAAAATATAATTTTTTAATATAAAAAAGGTTTAATTAATTTTATATAATATTAGAAATATTTAGAAGTACAAGGAACATAAATTTAAAGCCTAGTCATGGGGTAACCTACCTCAAACTAAGAATATACAAGCTACAAAATGATATATTGTGTATACTCTAATGGATTAAACCCCAAAAAGTAATAATAGAGATTCATGAAATCAAAATCACAAGGAAAAAATAGGAATATGAAAAATAGAATTAGCTAGGGTTTAGATGAACCAAATATTGGGAAATAGAGGGATGAAATCAAGATGAGAGACAGAGATAGCAATAAGATTCAAATACTATACCTTAGATATATGACTGAAAATAACAATTACAAATTATTATAATCATGGAGGAGAAAGAGATATAGTAATGAGGAACCCATGTGACTCAATTCTGCCTGGGTATGTCACATGTGAGAAAGCATGAGACTTCGGGAGGGGCCTCTCTTGGGGGGGAGTGGCCTCTTGATGGATTCCTTCTAAGGGTGGTAGAAAATAATATGAGTTATATATGTGGATAGGTTAATAAGTGGTGTGGAAGGTAGGTATAGGGGGCCACGTGACATGGTTGGGAGAATAGGAGGTAGATAATGAAATAGGAATGAAAAAAATAGATAATAAAGAAAATTAAAAAAAACTGGTGAAATTTTTCACAAACAGTTTAATAAGCTATCTAGAAACCATTCCACCTACATTGTGAACTCCAAACTATGGAACATTAAAACTTATAGGTGTTAGTACTATTTAAAAAAATGGGCAATAATTATTCTATAAAACATTTTCTGCAGATCGAACCAGTTTCATGGGCTCGACATGATTTACTAACCATTATGGTTAATCATTCACTAAAAAAATTTGTTAAAATTTAAAACATTCCTACTCAAAAATATTAGAAACCGAAAAATATATAAAATAATTTTACATAAATTAATTAAAATGACATGGGTTGTGACACATATCATATGAAAACATTTGGAAAAAAACATTACACTCATCCCTATGTTGAAAAATTCTATATTTCCATTCCTGAAAATATGAGAAAAATAACTATTCCCATAGGTGCCTATCTCTTGAGATATATACTTAAAAAAATCAATTAAGGTTGATATATAAACTCTATAATTGTCTAAAAACATGTGTTCTATATAAAATAAATCATTATCATATCATAAAGAACACATTGAATAAGATTTGGTTTCAAATACTTTTAAAAAGGAATAATAAGAAGAAAATATTCATAATTACTGAAATAGTTATAACATTATATATCACTCAAAAGTTAAATGGTATCCAAATTTATGTAATAACATTATTATAAATAACATTAATTTAATAAAATTTAGCATATGGTTTTTATCTCTATATGTAAATCATATATGGTAAAATCTATAATTATCTTATTCAATCAATGAACACCTTAAATAAGTGTATATAATACAATGAAATATATATTTTTCATAGATGAAAGGAAATTGATGAAAAATAATAAAATTTGATGATGAGGAATGAAAAATGTAATAATTAATTTTAATGAGTTTGATAACCAAAACAACATAATAGAATATAGAGAATACTTCATGAATGTAAATGTCCAACGAAGTCATTTTATTTTGGTACAAAATGTAAATGAAACCCTAAAAGTTTTTTTGGAAAAAGATCTAACAATTTTCAAAAAAGAATAGATTACGGTTCACATTCAAAGATTTTTTTCAAAATGTGATTATAAAACTTTTGAAAACAATTACTTTATAAATCAATACTCAATAATTACACCTTGAAAATATTATATAATAGTTTTGAAAAATATTATTCAAGTGAAACATAAAACATAAAATTATAGAATGGATTTAAAATATTATTAAATATTTTGAAATAAACATACGGAAAATCTGAAATGGTTATCAATGTTTGGAAAAATTTCTTTTGGAATGGGGGAAAATGGAAATGTAATGATCAAAATAGATTAAAAATAATTAGGTTTCCAAATATAATGATCATTTTATTTATGTAAAATATGTAATAGTATGGTAAATGTTCATTAAAGAGGATGGTAACTATTCTCAATAGTGAAATACTATTTAGAATGAAATTTTACCAAAGAAGAATATTTGAATTTAAATGTAATTATCTACTTTATAAAATGTGAAAGTACCATTTAATTAAATATTATGGTAGAAACTACCATTATTGGAAGGAATAAGTACAAGAATATGAATTTTATTTAAATTAATGGAGTTGGGAAAAAACCCTTTTAGTAATCGAAACACAATTACAAAAATAATATACAAGAGTTACAATTAAATTATAAATAATATTTAATAATACTAAATATATATATTCTACTTTAAGACAATATGGTAAGTAATACATAATATAAAATAGTTTATCAAGATTTATTTTAAATATCTATTATGAAGTTGAAAATGAGGCAAAGAAACAAATTAATATTATATTTTTTAGTCAAAACAACAAGATTGTTAGAACATAGAATTGAATATTTAGAAATATAAAATATATTGGAAACATGATTAAAAATATTAAATATTTTTTATATATATAATTTTAATTATCATAATGTGTATATTGAGAAATATGAATTAAAGGGAGAAATTAAGATAAAACCCCATATTATGGTCTAGATTTTCTTAGATCATCTACCAAACATCGTGTATAATATATTGAAATTTACTCGTTACCATATTCTTAATATTATAAATTTATATTTTATTTAAAAACTACAATTTATTTTCATATTCTATATATTTTTTATGTAATTTTATCGTATCTTTCTATGAAAAAGTAAACTAGTTTCATCTTATCTCGATAGATTTAGTGACCAAATATGATAATTTAATTATAAGTTAAATATATAATATAATTATTCAAAAAACATAAAAAAATCCTTATTTTAGTGTTATATTTTAGTAATATTATTTTTTATTTCCCCAAAGGAATACATGATAGAGTTTTCTAGTATTTTTCCTATTGGTGGTCAAACCATCCAAAATATGAACACACTATATCTCATTATGTTAATATGGTTTAAGAAGTTTTAAATATTATTATGCTAGAAAATAATGGAATTATATATATTTTGTATGTTTTGGAATAATATTTATAGTGGTATTGGTGAATAATAAAAACTAGATAAAAATTGAAATTCTTTACTTTAGAGAGTTAGTCATCAACCCAATAAGTAGTTAATGTTTAAATTGTATGATGAATGAGAGGGGATTGAGGTGGTAAATAAATTCTTCATCATAATAATAATTTTATTAAATAATTCACATTAAACATAAATTTTAGATATATATCCTAGAAAGATTTACGGTGGTCAAAAATAGATGATATCATTTTTGGGAGGTGGTAGTCCACACAATCCTAAGATTAATTTATTATTATTAATCTTTGTGGATAGGATGGAATAAATAATGATTTTTAAATTTTAAAAAAGAAACATTGGTATATTAATGATACTAATATCAATATATTACAGTTTTTAGTTTTTTTGAAGTAAAATGATTGAAAGAAAATGTAATGTGTACATAATAAAAATTCAAATACCTTAAACTCCCTCTTAAAAATGTCCTTAAAATTTTAATGAAATATGTAAAACAAAAAATGACATATAATGTTAAAAATAAATAGAAATATAGGTAATGAATATTATTTACGTTATTATAGATGTTTTGAATGGGAATGTGAATCATTTAGAGTGTAGGAGTATCCATCTTTATAAGTGAACAAAATGTCGCTTTTTTGAACACGCATTATTTCAATAATGGAATGAACATATTCTTTGGATAATGGTTCCAAAAGTGAATAACAATGGATTTTTTAGATAAGGTATATGAATCCTCAATAATAAAATTAAACACATATTTTATTAATGTTTCAAGCCATTTATCACTAGATATTTATATTTTACCATTTTTTTGTCATCATAAATAGTTTTTAACCAAGTAAGTAATATTTTATTAAATATATAATGTAATCCTTATAAAACATGTTGATTATATTAACCCAAATATAGTATTCATACAGTATAATTATGATTCCAAATAAGATAAAATTAATTTTTACTGAAATCCTCTTATATATAGGAAATATTTTCATATAAAAAGTTCTTCATCCATTTTAGTGTTTTTAATTTTCATTAATATTGATTACCAATTAAATTTGAATTTGTTTATTTATATATAATCAAAATAATTATATTATATACCTTCTTTAGAATTTATTAATTAAAATCATTGTATAAAATGTTACATAATTTCAACAAAAAAATCTATGAAAATGTAATCTTTACCATTATCTTGACAACTAACATTAATACTAGTAATCTATTTTTTTCTGTAAATTTGAAATTGAATTTATCAACTAATATGGAAATATTGATATAAAATTTGAAATAAGGTTTTATGTATTTAATCTTTAAAAGAGAAGAAAAGTAATTTTTATTATTATTTAATAAGAAATATTTTTAGAGTAACATGTAACTAAATATTCAAAATCATTTAACATGGGATTTATTAATCTAAAAGTAATTTTTTTAATAATATATTGTATTCAATAAATATTCTTTTTATAGATCATTATTTTAAAAAATTAATCCATTTATTTATTATAAATATTCCTTAGAACAGTTTGTGTTAGCAAAGTTAATATAATTCATCTTGAAATCTATTATTTTAGAAATATATAAAAAAATAATCCTAATATAATATTGAAATTAATAATCTAAAAATAAATATAATATTTAAAAATAAATTATAAAATTAATAAATTTATCTTTCAAATGAAAATAAAACATATTAAGAAAATCCATTTTTATTGAATTTAATTCCTCTTTAAAAAAGTAAGTATTCTTAATCCCCTTTGTATAGATTTCTTATTGATCAAAATAATTTTACTTAGTAGAGGCTTTATTATTCTTAAATTTTCATTATAATATTAATAAAATATTATTCATATTATTTTAATTTAGTGTTTTCTAGTAAATAAGCTATCAAACATTTTAATAATTTATTGAAAATGAAATTCAGAAATATTATTGTGTTACATTGTACATCCTTAAATAGATTGTGTACTAAAATTTAAATTGGTATTAAATGATAAAAAAAGTGTGTGTATTCTTAACATATTCATCCTTTAAAATATATCTTATAATATAACATCTGGAATAACCTCTTAGTCCATATCATGTTACACATGTATACTCTAAGAACATTAACCATTCATTCATTTATATAACCAAATATGTATATACAATAATTATATATTCTTCATAATATTAAATTCCAAAATCCAATTTATTCTTCAATCAATTTACACCATAGTGAAATTATAATATTTTCTAAAAATTAACTCTATCTTTAATCATCATATGTATTAATATCTTCTTCATGAATTCAAAACTTTTCAATATATATATCATAATAAAAAATTGAGATAAAATCAACTAAAATATTATGGATCACTTTTTAGTTAAATGAATAATCAATTCTAAACCGATCAATACTACCTAAAACAATTTTATCAAAATCAATCAACCCATTATAACCTCAATATTAAGCATATATTAAACCTAATAGTTTTCCAAAGATCAATAATTTTCTCTCCAATAGTTACCCCCATAAAATAACTTTGTCATAAAATTACCTTAGAATTTTGTTTATAGAATTTAATATAATATTATATTTTTTAAAATAATAAATAATGAATAAAAAACCTTAGATAGTTCCTATAATCTTCATAAATTTTGGAGTATACCAGAACAAAAATTAAAAAAATCACTAACTAAAGAAAACTTCTAAGTGTTAAAATTGTAATTTATATTTACACATCAATATCACTAACTTGGATAACATTATTAAACTCATTTTTTCTACCATATTAAGAATATACTTTTATTAAGAACCATTTATGTATGCTTCCATATTCTGTTTCATGAAATAGTTGCTTTTATAAATAAATATTTCTCAACATCATTTTTATGATCCTATTTCAACCAAATAATAATACCCAAAAATTTTTCCCAATATAATAAGATTAAATAATCATAAAAATAGAATGATCAATAATAATATTTCTCCTCTAAAGACACCTTCATTTCAACATTTGAGAATTTCGGTTCAATATAATTTTATTTATGTGGTGTTATATTGTATATATTAACCTAATACTAAAATTTATTATCTAGATATTTTCTTAAATATTCATAAAATACAATAAACAATCAAATCATCAAAAATCTATACTCCTAAATTTTATCTTATTTGTTTTCCATAAAAGAACAAAACAATTAATATGTACCTCAACTCATGAGTCGCTAAATTTTAATCTATTTTATACATAGTCATTCCCATATAGGTTTTGCAAACTAAATAGTTCAAAATCTATTATGATGGATCACAAAAACAATTTTAATTAATGAATGCATATCCTATTGGAGTGTCGACCTAGGTATCGAGTCCTAAGACAATCCATCATGACCTAGAGTGAATGTTTTTTTGATACCCAATCATCCCTCTTCAGGGTGACCACCCCTATGAGTATCTATTTCAAAACCATGACAGAAATCCAATATCCAAATGTGGATGTCATTTATAACAAAACAAAAAATATCTACATTTAAGAAAGAATTTTTAGGCTATCCTAAACATTGAGTTACCCCTATGAATAATCTGTATGTTTTTCACAAAATGGATCGTATAGTAATATTTAAAATATTTTTTATTCCCTGATAAAAACTAAAGGGTTTTCATTGACATTGAAATTAGTATCAAACCAAATTTATTGACCCAAATATTATCCTTAACTAACATCATAACCTCTAATGTTATATAAAACCTTCTTTGATTCAAACTATAAAAAACCCAAATATTTGACTACATAACCTCACAAAACAAATAATATATTTCATAACATTACATTAATATAATATTTTGGGTTTAGAATTTTAGATAATTATGAAAAAATATTATGTTAGAAAATATATGTTATTTCCAAGAAAATAATTTTTCCCACTATATTAAAAAATGATTAATCTTTAACAAGCCTTTAGCATATCGTAGAAATTATATATAAATGGTACTCGTATAGGCAAATAAAACAAATTAATTTTCATCATATATTAGGTAAATATAATCATAAGAAAAGTGTGAGACCATATTCTTTGTAAGGGAAAAAATAAATGGTAATTTGCAATGATATTAAGTGTGAATTAGTATATAATGATTGTAAAATCCAAGTAATTGGAAAAATAATACCCCCCATAAGCATAGATCATTAGTCATGAGTAATTTATTTTTTATTAGAAAATTAGAAGATGTGTTTCATAAGATTGTTGAATCATATGATAATAATAATAATCTATGAGAGAGTAATATAATCTTAAGAATAAGCATAAATGTATTGAATAACATAGAAATATAATATAAAGTAATTAAAAAAATACAGCCCAATCATAGAATGTGAAATCCTTATGAGAAAACTCATTCTTCTCATATTATATGAATAAATTCAATGAGTACATTCCTTAAAAAGTGAACATGTTATGTTTTCCCATGCCTATGTGAATAAACTCATGATGTCCTTGTCTGACTATCTCATGAGATATGAACTAAATCTAATGAATTGGATGGATATATATATATATATGAAAAAACACTCATCAACCATAAATATATTTTCCACATAAAATAAATCATAATCTTATCTTAAATAAACCATTGAGAAGAAATGGGTTTCACATCCTTTTTAAATTGAATTACTTAAGGAAATCACTCAAAATTCCATAAATAATGGTAACAAGATATACATGTAAAAAACAAATGGATATCTAAAGATATTCAGTGAGTTTCAATTTAAATATGATATAATTTTAATAATGATGAATATGGTAATTAAAACTGAAAAATAAATTGTGTGAAGTTAAGTCAATAGCATCCCTAATCAATTTATGTGTGTAAGATTAGTGACACACTTCAATCAATGGAAGTAAATATAGAGTGCTCAAATAATTAATGCATTAGATGAAAAAACAGAAAAATTCCTTGACTCAAAAAGAAAATGGATGTAGTAGATTTCCATAATATTAATAATCAAATATTGAGAATTAATAATGTATATAATTAATTTAAATTTTAATATAAATAATTCAATTTTAAAATGAAAAGAAAAATGAAATGATAAAAGTGTTTTTAAAAACATATTTAGCATTTTAGTAAAATAAAATGTAAATATAGACATTCAAAAGATGTTTTTTGAAGAGTTGAGTTCAAAAAAATTTGAAAATATACTTTTGAAAGGAAAACTAAATAATGTATCATTGAAAAGAAGAAAAAATGATTTTAAAAATGTATATTTTGAGTCAAAGATAACATTGGAAGAAATTATTATTTATATATGGTGTGGAAATAATAATTAATGATGATGAGAATTATTTTAAAAAATGATATAAATTTGAGTACAAAAGTATATCAAGTTGAAATATTTGAATAAAATTTTATTTTTAACATGATATAAATAAAAGGTACCATTAAATTAAATCTTAAAGTGTAAAAAAACAATCATCAAATAACAATGTTCAAGAATAACAATCTTAACCCGATTATGGGAATTTAGTTAACAAAAAACCATATAATAATGTAAATACAACAATCAATTTAACATGATATTATTACCAATAATGGAAATTAAAATAACATAATATGGGTTATTTTAATTAAACATGATTTCATATGGAATATGAATACAAAATATTAATTAAATGAAAGTACAAAACATTGAACATGTATCATAGAGATAAAATGAGACAACGAAGCCCTTACAAGTTGTGTAATTTTTATATCAAATCCAATTAGAGAAGGAAAATGGAATAAATCAATATAAATAATGATAATAAGGTAATCATGATATAAAATAAAAAAAATATATAGATAAAACATTCCAAATAAAACATGTTATATAATAAGAAATATTTCCTAAAGGGTTAACATTGGGACATGGAACCCTTATTGTAGTACTTCTTTTCTCTACCATATTCCTGAAATCCTAAATAATTTTACTAATCCTTTAGATACCTTATTATTAAACATATACATATAAATTATATTATATTATATTGGTTATTTTTGTGTTATATTTAGTTATTTTATAGTTATTTCTTATATATACATTATAATTGAATTGGTATTAACAAATTTTG
Source organism: Viscum album (assembly GCA_963277665.1). Lineage (NCBI taxonomy): Eukaryota > Viridiplantae > Streptophyta > Magnoliopsida > Santalales > Viscaceae > Viscum > Viscum album. The sequence continues at coordinate 647,723,097 of OY728143.1, read as the reverse complement.
TTAAGTTTAGAGATCACTTATGATATTTTAATAATATATTAAAATCATAAAAATACATAACAATAAATTTATCATTATATTATTATTAACTTATAATGAAATTTTTATTTATTTTTTTAAAGACATCCCTGAGAGTTTTATATTATTGTTCATGTAGTGTCCATACCGACCAAAACATGAATATAATATATCTTATTAGTTTAGTATTGTTAAATAATTATATAATAAAATTAAAACATATAAATAATGATATTAGTTTTTTTTTAATTTTCATGTCATATTCAAAACGGTTTGAATAAATTTTAAAAATCATGATGGAAAAAGAAGAAGTTAACTTTACGGAGGCGGAATCCCGCACAACACATAACTCATGTTTTATTTTTCTATATAACATTAAGGAATAAATGAGGATTATAATTTTAATCTAAAGAATAATAATTATATTATATATGTCACATTTATTCTTCAACTCCATCCATTTGAGTGACAATGACAGAATGTGGTAAAAAATATATGATATAGTTTTGTGGGGTGGTAGTCCACCCAAACGCCCAATCAATGTTATTTTTTTATATATGTATGGAAATGAATAAATAATGCTTATTACACTAATATAACAATACCTAATTGTAATAATGATATTGATGACATTATATTACTATAGAGATTGTTGTTTTGGAATAGAAATATTATCATGAAAAGTTGAGAAGTTATTAACACTTATGATGGTACCATTAACATCCACTTGAAAAACTCCTTAGAAATAAAGGACATAAGATATAATATAGTTACCATGGGATTTAGAATATGAAATTTTAATTTATCATTTAAATATTTTATATCTTTAAAAGTAATATTTTAACGTAATCTGATCATTGATCCACTTTTATAAGTGAAAAGGTAAATTTTCTGGACACTCATTATATTTCAATAATTAATAGAATCATTCAAAGGTTAATATATTCAAATGTGATAAATAATGGTATTTTTAGTGAAATGAGGTCTATAAATCCTAAACCATTTATTTTTACATTTATTTTAAATTTGTTCTAATATTTTAATCCCTTGATTTTTTACATGTAATCATTTTAGTTTTTTCGATGTTATATAGCTTTTACCCTTAAAGTACACATTTTATTAAAAATATTACGTAAAAATAAAAAAAAATTAATACTATAAATATAAATTTAATCTCTATATAGTAGAATCTAATTTAAAATAACAATAATTGTTTTTTAAAATTGAATCATTAAATATATAGAAAATTTATTTTGTATTAAACATTATTTTTACGATTATGTATTCTTAATCGTATTTAGAATTGAATGTCAATTGGATGAGTGTTAATGTGTGTGTATATATTGTTATTATTATTATTATTATTATTATTATTAATATAAAATAATTTTTTAAGGATTGATAAATTCATTTCACAAGGAAAAAAATTACACAATTTTTATAAAACAAATTATTTGAAAATGATAGTTTTTCCATTAAAACAATTTTTAACATTAATCATCCTAATTATATTTTTATGGTGTAAATTAAAATTTAATTTTTAAAATATTATGAATAGGATTATATAAAATATTAGATAAATATTCAATTATTTTTTCAATTTCATGGAAGCTATTTTTTATCTTTAGTGGATAAAAAAATTTGGAGTAAAATATTATTTATATTCCCATAACATTAAATGTGGATTTTATAAAATCAGTATAGTATTTTTAAAATATTTTCCATAAATTATAAAAAAATTAAAAAAATTTCTAAATAACTTATATTTGATTATTGTATTATAATAATTTCATAAGTGAAATGGTATCAAAACAATATCAACTACTCACCTAAAAATAAATAATTTTTAAAAAATCTATATAAAAAGTACAATGATAATATTTACATGATTGTTCTAAAATGTTTTAAAATATTTTCAAATATGAATTTTAAAATTTTTTAATATAAATTTTAAATGAAAATTTTATAAATAAGGGAAAGATTATTTTATTTAAAAATTCTTGTTTAGTATGTTATGTGCTTTTAATCTTATTTGAAATAAATTTTAAAATAATGAAAACATTTTTACTTACTATAGTATTTATTCATATTATGTTTTTTTAAAAATATTAATCTAATATTGTAGATCCTTTTTTAGTTACAATTATCCAATAAAACAAGATATCATATATTATATTAATTTATATAAAAAAGTATTCCCTAATATTATAGTGTTACATCCAACAGATTTTGACACATTCTCTAAAAAACAAGTTTCCACTACAATATTATTGAAGGTGTGGGTTTGGAAATAATTAATTAATCTACTAGTTGATTATTAAATTCTAGGATCATGTATGCACCACCTAAATCAGATTAGAGAATCTTAATACTTTTTCCTCATTGATTATGTACTTTTTGTTTGAAAAATTTAAAATTTCTAATAGTGTCAAACATATTTCTCATGAGAAAAACATAATAATATTGAATCTTATCATCATTATATTCTATAATGAACTTATATCAACCTATAATATGAGAATCCATTAGTCCACATACTGTACTATTTATTATATCCAATGATAATTTATCCCTTCCACCATTTTTTCTAAATGATTAACTTTTATTTATTTTATAATAATATATTTATATTATCAAATTATTTATAATCAATTTAGTATTACAACTAATATCCCTAGAGTCTTGAAGTGTGTCTAACATTTATATATCCACAGTGACTCGGGTAAATATATGTGGCGTAATAATAAACATTGAATTTCTTATTATGAGTTTCATAGACAGGATATTCCATGTTAGTAATATATAAACCATTTTACATATTCCCATGGACATAATATGTTTAATTAAATATATATAACATATTTTTTCTAATAATCAATTAAAATACTGTATTTTCCAAACATGATATAGAAATTAAATCTCTTTTTATTCTAGGAATATAATAATTGTTTTTTAATTCCCTAACTTATCCACATGGAATACTTATATTATATGTGATGATCCCCAAAGTAGAAATTGTTTCCCCATTACTAAAACATAATTTCAAGTCAATTCTATATTATTTATGAGTATGAATTTATCAATATAAATGTTTGATTCACAATTAATATCATATATATAATATTTAGTTAGATAAGTTCATTTATATGATATTAACATCCATATTCACAAAATATATCTCTTTAAAAAAATCTTCATCCTTAGATGAAAATCTAGAGTTATTATATTTTTAATAGATATAATTTTCATCAAAATTATAATCATGATGTGTTATATAGTAAATAGATTTAATTTTTTTTACCAAGGAAAATTAATCAAATTAGACCCACTATAATAATGAAACCATATATCATTACCTTTAGTTGGTGATTATAAATATTCCAGTATGTTTTTTTGTGTGTTGTATTTATCCCATTAGATAGATATTTAGAATGAAATAAAACCAATTAAATTACATGTGTCTTTTAGATAGTCAACTGGAAAACCTTCTTCTCAAATCTATCTCCTTGTTGAATTTATCTCTATTCATCATTTATCTTAATCTTATTAAGGTATCATAGATAAGGGTAACCAAAAAAACATATTTGAATATGGGGACATAATAATATTAAGCTTACTAATTCCTAGAATTACATATATATGATAATACATTGGTATAATATTTTATCCATAAATACGATCTTGGATGATCGAGGACCCGACATGAGTTTTTTAAAAATTATCACAAACTCAATATTTAAGCGGTTTTTGTTATGTCAACATTTTAATATACATCACACAAATATTACCTATATAATTATTACATCACATTAAATACTTATAATCTCATATTTTATTCCAATATAAATATATATTCAAATAATTAATAATAATTATATTATAATAAAACTTAAATCATATATAATATTATTTTTATATAAACAATTTATATACATGAATATTAAAATATTAAAAAATAGTTTATTAGATTATGAAATAAGATATAATATTATGAAATCTTCATATAACCGTTTTAAAAAAAATCAATTTATAACGGTGTACACATGTCATTGATAAAAAATTCACAAACTAATATTTTTTACAAATAATATTAACATATTTATATTATTTCCTATGAAATTTCATACACTTCGTGTTTATAAATTTTATTCCCACAATTTAAATACAACAATAGTATATTTATACATAATATTAATTTTTATCAACATTTGATGATGATTTAATGATTTTGAATGTCTATAAAATATTTAAAAATTAACGTTTATTGAGAAAATGGTTATAAAGAAATATAATTTAAATGAAGGGAAAGATCTTGATACATAAATTAGTTTTGGTTGATTGTCATAATTGTGTTCATATGGATGTTATCCCTTTTGAAACCAATTATAGTACATGAAAAAAAATTAATTTACTCATGTTTTATTTTCTTGTCAGCTAAATTCATAAAAAAAGATATTTATTTATTTATATTTCTCAAAAACTTCTAAAAATGAGGTTATGGTAATGTAGCTATGTTTTTAAATGAGTTTATTTACCAACATTTTTAAAAAAGAATGGGTAAATAATATTTACACATGATGGAAAATAATATACTAATGGTTCTTCATAAATATGTGGTAAAACTTTTTTTATATTTTATTAAATTGAAACATTCTCACCAACATTGAAAAACTACTAAAACCTATATAGGCCAACACCATAGTAGGATATAAACCACGTATGATTATTTAGAATTATAGATCTTATTTGACTTAACTAGTGATGAAATCAGACCCTAAGCCAAACTCAAAATGACAGTGACATATAGATTATATATATACATATATATATATATATCAATTTTTAAACATTTACATGTATTTCCAATATTTATAATATAATTTAAATAGTATATATATATTTATTTATATTGTTTTATAATTATATAAATAATACAAACATACATAAATACATATATAATTTATGTTTGAGTATATATATATTTATTATGTATATATATTTATTTTATTTTTCTATATTTATATATATATATATGCCTATTATTATATAAATTAGGTGATTGGGGGTATGATTACATTAAACACACACACACCAAAGGATAAGACTCCAGGTCATTTTGAGGTCTGATGTGCTCAAAATTTATGCTTGAAATATATTAAATATATTAAATTGGACATGAGAACCATTTTTTTAAAAAAGTGGAATAACCCCAAACTAGGGACTTATATTAGAAATTTGAGGGCACCAATGACTTCTTAGCAATTTTTTCCCCTATACTCTCAACATAACCTTGTAGCGTGCCGAAAATATAGGGTGAGCACAATTGTGGATAGATTAATAAACAAATAAATGATTTTATTTATTTTATTAAAAAATATTTTTTGATGTAATGTTATCCTATAAATAAGTTTTTGTGGTAATATCACTGGGTGAGATGCATAACCCACGAGATTTTGGAGAGGCCAGTGGTGGATTATTCTCAGATTAATGATAATAGTATCAGGGGTCATCGATCAATGTCCAATTAATCGTGAGGATATCATTAAGAATTGAATCAAAGATTCATTCTTCTCTAATTTTTTTTTATCAAAACTGAGTTAGGATGTTTTTTATGTGGATGTATCCCTATTTTAGTTTTCTTATGATAATGATGAATCAATAAACTAATGAAACAATTCATGGATCAACCCAATTGTTTATACGTGATAGATTTATCATAGTTTGAGGATTTCAAATTTTTATTATAATTAATCTCTTATTTTTTATTCATATGGAAAACAATTGTGTCCAACATTAACATTTTCTAAGATATATTACTCATGTTTGTATTTGGTTCATTTATTCTCCCATTATTCAAACATTCAATGTTGGTAAATCTTTTAGACCACGGTTTTATGAATACATTGTATTCGATATTTTTGAGGCATTATTTCAGTGAAATTAATCAATACCATGGTTGAGGATGAAATCATGGTTTCATGTTTTGGGTATGATGATGATGGATGATTGATAGGTTTAGATTTCGGGATACCCGTTACAGGTTTTTGGTGTTTGATAGTGATGTTTTATGGCAGAGGAAACTCACAATCGTTTATGATGGATGGAATCCAGTGACCAAGAAATGATGAGAATTGATAGCTCAGTTCTACCATCTTCAACAAGGATGTCAGTATAAAAGGTGTGCTGTAACGATATAAGTAAGTCATGGAACTTAAAATTTACACAATCTTGGGTTTTAGTTACAAATTTAATTTCATTCACTTTGAAATTATTTTTAGGTTTATAGTTGTAGAAATTTATGAATTACTCTTATATGGTAAAACTATACATTAAAAGTGGAAACATATTCACAACATCCATTTTTCAAAAAATAATAATTGTCATTAAAACTAAAATGAGGTTTCTCTTTATGAAAAATCATTACAATTTCCCCCTTGATCTCACCATTTACCCTAATCTTCGCCAGAACTTGTAAAAAAACATGAAACATGGATTTAGAATAGAAATATCTATAAGAGATATAAAATAAAGGGAACTATTAGTCAAGAAAAAAACCCCATTAAAATATTTTCTTACAAAATTACCTTTTCCATAAAAAGGGAATAATATTTTCAAAAATATCATTATCATAACTTTTTAAAAAAATATTTCCACAAAAACTCTTTATAAATGATATAAAATTCATGTTGGTTCCATGGGTTTTATTCATCATAATACCCCCTCAATAAACCTTACAATACCCCTTATAAATTTAAAGAACCATACAAATAAATTCCAATATAATTCTATGGAGAATAAAATCATTACCCAATGAATTGGAGTGCTATCTGGCTGCACCCATCATAAAATCTATAATAGGATCACTATAAATTATCTAGGTGCACCAATATTAAATAGTTTAAAAGCGAAAAAGATGGAATAAATCTTTTTAAAACACTTTTGCACCCATTTTTTTAAAAAAAATTATGATATCGAAATACCCCTTTCTTGTAAAACATCAGTTTTAAAAAATAAACACTACACACATAAAATATTTACTAACTATCACATATGTCCTTTATCTTCATGAAAAAAATACACTAATTTTTTAAAATTAATTATTAAAAAAAATTATTTATTTTTTGTTTTTTTATAAAACTTAATACCATGTTACAATAATTACATAATTATCTAAGTTCATGTAGAACATTTTGAAAATATTCAGTACTTGGGTACAAAATGAATTTGGTCTGTTTAAAATAATAAAAGTTAAAATAATTACATAATATTTATAATAATATTAATTAAATAATTATCACTCTTATACATCAATTATACTTTTAAATATATCCAATAAATATTTATATGAAAAATGAACTACGTTATAATCATTCAAAAGTAGGTCATTTGTACGCATGATTAACATATTAATTTCTCCATGATCATTATGAAAACAAATTAGGTATTGTTTTAACTCTGAATAATAATATTAATATATTTATTATATTTTTAAATTTTAAATAAAAATATATATATCATCTATTTTATGTGGTGATGAAAACTAAATCACATCGCTTCGGGGATATGATAATTCACACTTACTCATGAACGGCGTAATCATATTTTTATTCCTTAATGGGTAATAAATTTAATGATATATTAAATTTATATAGTGATAAATAAGTCATTAATATCATATTTAAACATTAATTATATCTATATATCTCTTCATGAGATAGTGTGATGAAAATAAAATTATATCAGTTCGCATGACGATAGTACACCGTACACACGAATGATACATTATGTTCCAATTTTATTGAAGTGTAGATGGATATAGGTTATAAAAATAACATAATAAAATCTCATTATATTGAGGATATATTTTCTATTATTCTTTCAGGGTTTAATTTGGTTTGATAGATGTGTTAGAAGAATCAAAACAGAATCACTTGTTTAAAAATAATACCACCTCTTTATATATCCTCCATTTATTAACACCTTAATACCACTTACAGTTATGTTAGGCTTAAAATAATACTTGCATGGTACCTATAGAGATTATATGAAGTTATTTGGGAATATATTTTCTGATAAAAAGGTTTTTTAAATATGAATAAATAAGAATAATTGGTTTCCTTTTATAAGGGAAGGAAGGGGAACTCTTGGAATTTTCTCAAAATATTATGTTATTATAAATTAATGTTTATTGAAAATTGAATCCAAAATAATTAATTTATAATAAAGTTTTATTAATGGTTTAAATACGTTCATAAGATGAGAATTATCTATGTTTTGACTATTTTATAACCCTTTTCATTTTGTTGTAACACTTATTTAACCAATTAAACTCTTACCCTGCTAACATGAATTTTTAATTTTTAAAGGTTAGTTTAGTTAATATAAAATTAAAAAGGTCCCTAAATTGATCATGGATTATATTGAAAACCCTATACCATAATTGTGGTCAATTTTATGATTTTTAATTATTTTATATCACTAAATGAAATATTATTTATTTTAAAATATCATAATCATCAATTTTTACTCTATTCATTACTTTGAATTTTAAAAATATAAATAAAAAATATATCTTCGATAAAAATACATTAGTACATCCTCAATATAAAAAAAAGTATATAATGTTCTTGGATGAAATTAATATCTCAAATTATTATTATTTTAATTATTTTTAATAAAATTTATTATATTTTTTAATTAGTTGAATAACTATCGCATCTTCGTTGATGAATAATTTATTATAATTTTTAACCAAGAAAATTTAAAAATAAATTCAATGATGAATATAAATATTTCACACTATAAATTACTTCTTATAATTGAATATATCTTCATAGTAACCCAATGTTAGAAATGTTAGAGTAAATAAAAACTGAATATAAGATCTTTGACTTTTCTTGAAATAAAATTTTATATATGTCATTATCTTATCCATGTGTCTTCAAAAGGGTATAATTTAAAGAATATGATGATTATGTTCGAACCTAACTCATAAAATAATATTAAGAAAGCTATTATTGACATTTTCTAGTCCTTATCTTTTTATCATTACCCTTAATTAAAGGATTTAAACTTTATCATGGTAACAAAAATTACTAAAGTTACAATTCATATTATAAAAAAATAAAAGAGAAATATTTACTAAATTTTTAACCCCAGATTCAAAATATTTAATCCATTTTTCAATATTCTAATTATATAAGTTTTATAATTTAATTTAAAATTAATTCGGCAAAACACAACAAAAAATGTTTTTCAAAAAATTCCCTTTTAGAACATTAATTGTTTTTTACTAAATTCTAATATAAAATACACTTCGAAAACTATAATATGATAATTATAAATAAAAATTTGACATATTTAAATTTAGAAATAATCCAAATCATAATTTTCTTTGTGAATAAAATATAATTTCCAATAAGAACCAAATTTTTCAAAATTCATCAAAAAAAATATTTCAAAAAATTATCAAAAATTGATTCCAATATTATTTTCAATTAATGAATTTAAATTTTAAATTCACCTTTCAATGATAAAATTACAATATTTTAATATTAATCATTAAAATAAAATATTATAAGAAATGTGATTAATAAAATGAGTTTCTTTTTAATTTAAGAATTTCTTAATAAGAATATAACTATTTAATTCACAAACGTTAAAAAATATAGAAGAAATTTACTCATTCAGTACCTGGGGTTTTACCTTTTCCCTCGAATCAAGAATTATTATGTTCGCAATTTTAATCACAAATTAAACATGTGTGGATACCTCGTCCTTATAGAAATTTCAAATTCCATTGATTCTTCCTCAACTATATGGTTTCTCAACAAAATCATAACCTGTAGAGTTACCTTTTTCAACAATACATTCTATTTATGTTCCTTAATATGAAATATATTTTCCTCATATAAAAATTTAACTTCCATCTAAACTGATTCATGTCTCAAAACATTAGATGAATCTGGCACATACTTTCTTAACATCAAAACATGAAAACAATTGTATACATGGGATGAATTTGAAGGGAATGAAACTCAGTAATAAACCGATAAAATATTATCCAACATTTCATATGTTATAATGAACCTTATAATGAACATTTCCTTCTTACAAAAATTAATAACACTTTTCCATGGATATATATTATGAAAAATATGGTCACCTATCTCCAATAAAGGATCATTCCTCTTGTTATACACATAATATTTTTTCATTATATGTGAAATACTTATATTTTTCTCTATCATTCTTATATTATAAACCATTTCTTGTACTACTTATAGTCTGATAAATGTATTTTCACCTACTTCATCCCAAAATGTTATAGTTGGGCATGACATTCCATATAATTCCACAACATTTTTTATCTCTATACTTGAATGAAAATTATTGATATAAGAAAACTATATTAAAACAATATGTCGATCCAAATATCCATATTAAAAAATATAAAATGAATGAATCATTTATTAAAATGCATGAATTGTTCATTCTAACTATCCATTAGAATGAGTATGAAAAGAATGAGTGGAATTTAATTCAGTTCCAAATGAATTTTGCAGTCCTTTATGTAAATTGGAGGTGAATATGGTATCATGATCAGATGAAATAGAGATATGGAATCCATGTTATCTAATTATTTATTTAAGGTATAGTCTAGAAATTTTATTAATAGATATAGTATTTCATAGAGGAAAAAACTGAAGATTTATTCAATCAATCAAAAATAACCCAAATCACATTATTTAGTCATGATGTATTTTATAATCCTAGAAACAAAACCATTTATATATTTTTACCATTTCCACTCTATCTTTAAAAAAGGCTGAAAAATCCTCTTTAGTAATTTCTATTATACTTTCATCCAACTAGTAATACTCCCAGAGTTCTTCGTACCTCTTATTGCTCCATAAATGAATTGAAAAAGATGAAATATAGGATTATCTCAAAAAATGATTCTTAAATTGTGAGTCATAAGGAAAACATAATATATTCAAAAATCAAAAAACACCTTCTAAATTAATATTAAAATTAATAAACATACACTTCTTAATGGATTCCACCTTTTCATTCAAAGAAAAATATACCTTTTAGTGGTTTTTATTTTTTTAGGACAAATTAGCAATACTTTAACCCAAAAAAATAGAGGAGGTTCATGAATCCACAAATTCTTGCACAAAAGTCATTAGGTAATTAAACAAATGGTGTTTTTCAAAATGTTTCATCATTAATGATGCTTGATATTTTCGAATCAATATACCAGCCACATTGTTTTCTTTTCTGGGATGGTACTTGATCATGAAAACATAATCCTTAATCAATTGTAGCCTTCTTCTTTTCCTCATTTAAAATTAATAATGAGTAAACATATACTTCAATCATTTATGATCAGTATATCTTTCACACATTTTTCAATATAAATGAAAACATTATGTTTTCAAATCAAAAAACCACATCACCTAATTCCAAATAATATTAAATATAATTTAACTCAAGGGGTTCTAGTTTCCATGAAAAATATGAAATAACATGGGTAATCCTCATCATAATAAAACCAATTCCCTATGCTGAAGTATCACTATAGAAGGAACTGTCACATTTCTTGAGAATGTGGCCAAAACTAGAGAATTTTTTAATCTTCATTTTAGTTCTAAATAAATTGTCACGTTCTATTATCTAGATAAATTTTGCACTTTTTAAAGCTAAATTAGTTAGTGGGATATAAAACCAGGATACGTTTTAAAAAAACCACTATTATTAACTCATCAATCTGAGAAACTATCAATCTATGTTACATTTTCTTGGTCTTGTACAATATTTAACAATTTTTGTTTTAGTATAGTCAATGATAATTTCATATTTTCAAACAATGTCCTCAATGAAATAAATATGTTATAACCAAAAATAAAATTTTATAAATTTTTCATATATATTCATTTCTTTAGTGGATTCTAAAATAACAAATAGATTTTTTTACGATACTAATAACTTTTTGGAAAAAAAAATAACATCAATAAAAAGAACTATAAGCTAACCAAATATTCAAGAATGTCTCCATTCATAAGATCCAATAATATTACAGGGGAATTTTTTAACTATAAATTCATAAATCTCATCTATTTTCCAAAATGTTGTCTTTAGAATATATGTCTCTTTGACATTTAACTAAAGGTACAATCACCTATGAAAAATCTTTAAATAAGTAATGTTCTCTATGGAGATGATAAAAAATATAATCAATATAAGGCAATAGATACTTATTCTTAATAGTAATGTTATTAAATTCTCTATAACTGATGAATAATTTAACACCCCAAAATGATAAAGGGTTAAAAGAATAAATGATATGACTCATGTCAACAAGGTGAACCATCCTTTCTGGGAGCCTATCTGATTAGAAATCCATAATAAAGTATGCTTTTCTTGGAGTAGTGATCATGATGGGTGACCTTTTGGTATGTTTCCTAGTGTGTGTGTGTGAGTGAGGGAGAAGCGCATTAGAAAGGACATGTATTGTCCTGTGGGGACTTTTGTTAGTCAGATGACCCAGTTAGGCATGTGGGTGGGCCTCGAGTGGGGACCACGTGTCTGTGAGTCAACTGGTGGTACCAGGAAGGCCAAGACCTAACGACCATGTTAAGGTGGGGTGTATGTGCTATCACCAAGACCCGGTTGTAACATTTGGTATCAAAGGAGGAACCTGACCTTAGGTGTGGTGCACTACCTGCGTTGAGATGTAGGGTCCACAAAGAGGATGTTTTTCTCTAAAGGGTTTTAATGTAACACCCTAAAATGATAAAGTGTTAAATGAATAAATTACATGACTCATGACAACAATGTGTACCTTCCTTTTTGAAAGCCTACATTATTAGAACTCCATAACTATGTGTGCTTAGCATGGAGTAGTGATAAAGATGGGTGATCTTATGGGGTGTTCCCTAAGGTATGTGTGAGGAAGGACCAAGAACACTGGAAAAGAAATAAGTTAGTATTTTGGGACTTTCATTAGTCATATGACCCAGTCAGGTATGTGGGTGGGCCTCATGGTGGGGACCATGTGTCTGTAGGGAAATTGGGGGTACCTAGTGGGCCAGGATCAGACAACCTTGTTAAAGAGGGGTGTTTGTGCTATCACCTGGAACTTATTGTTACAAAAAAACCTCATAGAAACATCTTTATTTTTATCATCCAAAATAGGAACACCAAAGGTGTTGTACTCAGTTTAATGAAACATTTATCTAGAATATATTGTATTATCTTCTTCAATTCCAAAAGTTTCTCTTGAGCTATTTGATAAGGAGGCTTTAAAATAGGCTTTGATTCAGGTACTATGTCCATAGTAAACTCAACCTCCTGATCTAGAATGACATGGGAAAATTTATATTGAAAAAAAAATATATTCATTAAACAATAGGACATCACTAATATGAATATTTTTATTCTTTTCAATGTCATGTGCTAAGTAACTTTCAAAGTCATTCAAATTAATTTCTTTACTTCCTGGTAGGTTATGAATAATATAAAATCATTGAAAAAATATTTCTTATATATGAAAAATATCATATCATGGTAAACTAATATTCATTCCATATCAAAAAATAATTTCAAACTAAACTAGTGGTCTTTCAATAGGATGTGAAGAAAATACCATTTCACTGAATACAATAGGATGATTCTGATAAATCATGGTTTCATCAATACTTCCACAATAAAACGTTTCCAAAAGTGGTATTATGTGTTTTGATGTGATATTCTTAGTATTCTATCTTAAAAAAATAATGTGAAGATCAAGAATCAAGAATCGAATTGAAATAATTTGAATACAAAGGTAACGTTCTTGTCACCTATTCATTTGATGGACCAACATCAACTGTTGTAGTATAAAATGAATTTTATACAACTTTTTTATTCTGATCATGTTGATTTCTATACTATGAAAGTAACATCAGTCACAAATTAGCATAATGAACTATATAATTGAAACTAAAACACCTAAATGTTAGATGGATATCAATTACCCCAAACTTTGGTTATTTAGGAAAACATTATTTACCATCATGATCCCTATTACCAAGATGTCCACACCAGTATCACATTTCTAAATTCATATGACAATATCCAAGGTGTTTCTTCCCTAATTCCATCCAACTTGAATGCCTCTTATTCTTTTCATCATGTGGAACATACAAGTCATTAAACATTATCTCAGCTTTTTCATCACATTGAAAAAGTCTATCATTACTTATAAACTCTCATGGTACAAAACATGTAAATATAACTAGTTTAAAACCACAGTAAAATATAATAACCTTAATACCAATGTCCCAAGGAAAACCTAATATATACCTGTAGTTATTTGTAAAATTGAATTGATATGTTTCCATATAATATTAATCATTATATTATAGTTCCAGGAATTGTTTCTCTCTTCCAAGTGAAAATTTATTCTGAAAATATTTCTCCAGAAAAGGCTCTAAAAATAATACCATTTCATAACATCAAGGTAATATTTTTATCTAGTATTATTTACTAGAGACCACCATCGATCTGTTTCACCCTCAAAATGATAAACTAAAAGGGTTATATTTTGGAAATTTATACATCCCATGACTTCAAATATATTTTTTAGTTCATTGATCCATCCTTCGAATTCCAAAAGATCAAAGCCTCCACTGAAATATTGGGGATTTTCTCTCATAAAATTCTACACTATAGACATATGCCTTTATAGTTGATCTGGATTCTCCCTTGTAGGGATGCCATTACCATTTGTATCTTTTGTCAACTGATACAGCACTGTGAGAAACTATTCTATTCTGATTCCATCTATATTAGGATTCTGATTTGGATGTCTATTTTCCTCTTGATTCCTTTCCACCAAAACATCAATGTTTCCATTTTAGAAAACCATTCTAAATTGACATATCATGGATGAAGTAACATGGTAATATTCAAATGCTATGTCATTTCAACTCAATAATAAAATAAAATTCATTTATGGTTATTCTATTAGCCATATTGTATCCCATAATGTTTTCTAATCACTCATCTGATACCAACTATATGACCACATACTTAAACTATACATGATTAGGGGTTTTAGTCATGAATTTAATTTCTTTCATGTTGATGATCTTTCATGTTTAGAGTTTAAAAAATATAGACTAAATCATACTTAATAAACCCATAAATTACTAGCAGAAACATATACATATTATCCATATTCTTCATAAAAAAAATATCTTCAAAAATAATACACGGTTTCACGTTATGTAAAATATTCACATTTTCTCCTTCATCTTATCCTTTCCCATATGCTTCCTTAAATCTTGTGAAAAACTTTTTAATTTGTGGGATGAGCACAAAAATCTCAGTATGGGATATAAAATAGATTTAACCATTAGTCTATTGAATGCATAATAATAAAATTTCATAAAAACATAACTTTTTCCCAAAAAAGGAATAATATTTTCAAAATTATCATTTTCTTTCCATTTTAAAATCCTAAACTCATGTTGAACATTTTGATGATATTTGATAATTGAGTCCAAAATGACTTTGGTATGTTGAATATTGATAAAGATTTAAGCATTATATTATCTAAATAATCATATTCATGAAATAATTATGACTTATATAAATCAATTATACTTTTAAATCTATCCATTAATTGTAGATTTGAAAATTGTACTATGTGATAATCATGGAGAAATTTGGTCGTACGAACGTGTGAGTAACAGTTTCATTTTTCAACGATCATTTTTTATAGAAGGTATATGTCATTTTATATTTTAAGATAGTTAAAAATATAATTTTAACAATTTTTATCATTTAAATATACTTATATATATATATATATATCATCCATGTAATGTGGTTGTTAAACACGAATCACATTGCTTTGTAGAGGTGATAATTCACAAGTACACATTAGTGACATTATCATTTTTCTGGTAATGGAAACGTAAGAATTAAAATGATATATTATATTTATGTAATTGTGAATATCTCTTGAATATAATATATAACTTGTAAATCCATCATTATAACAAGCCTTGATAGACGGTGATAGAAAATGAATTATATCGGTTCGGGGGAGCGGTAGTCTTTCATACAGACGAATGATTAATTTTTTTCTCTTTGATGAAAGTGGAGATCGATATAGGTCATTAAACTTGTGTAATAACATATAAGTATATGTACAATACTATAGGTATTATTGTACCCATTTTAAATTATTTTTGAGTGATGTGGAAGAATAAACAAAACAAAAACACTTAATTAAATATGATACCTCTTCTTTAGAAATACTTTATTTCATAACAACTTTAGAACATTATGGTTCTTTTATTCCTTATATAAGTCATATATAATGTGTTAAGGTATTATAGGAAATTATTTTGTAATATGATGGCCTAAAATTGGTTTTTTATTCTGAATAAATGTGAAGAAAATGATTAATTTTTTAAGAGAGGAGAGGGGCACTCTTGTAATTTCTTAAAATATTAAATTAATAAAAATTAATTTTCTTTAAAATATATATAAATGATATTTTTAGAATATATGATGATTATATATCTAAATACCATCATAAAATGAAAAGTATACTTGATAATACTATTTTATAGTCCACATTGTTTTGTTTAAATCCTTATTTTACCCCTCTATCTACTACCAGGATAACATGGATTTTTATATTTTCATGGTTAATCTAGTTGCAATAAAATTCCAAAAGACCATAAATGTTGAATAGATGTAATATTTATCCTTATCCTAATAATTTTGGAATATTTATGATCTTGAATAATTTTATAAAATTTAATAAAATATTATTGATTTTATAATGTCTTTAATGTCCACTTTGACATTATTCATTTCATTGACTCTTTTAAATATCAATACAACAAGATACATTCGAACCAATTCATTTAATACATCCTTAATATTACAAGATCATTTTGAAAATGGATTCTAACATTTATTGTCTAAAATTATATTTATTTTAATAGTTTTAATATCATTTATTTCATTTTATAATTAATTGAATAATTATTGCATCATTGTTGTATAATTATTTTAGGTAATTTTTTTATTCACTAAAATTTAAAAATATATTTTCTTGATTAAGATAAATATTTCATATTATAAAATACTTTTTATAGTTGAAGATATCAAATTAATAACATAATATTAGAAATGATATAGAAATTAATAACACTATTATGACATCTTTGATTTTTCATTAAATAAAATTTTATATATCTCATAATCTCTTCCAATTTGCACCCAATCATCATAATTTCCACCATATGATGATTATAGAAGTATATAAATCATCCAGTAACATTTTTGGCAGTTTTTATTGTCATTTTCTAGTCCTTATCACTTTATTTTTACCCTTAATTTCTAGATTTACCCATTAGTATGGCAACAAAAATTAATAATTTTTTTATTCATATTGTCCAAAAATAAAAGTGAACTATTTATAAAATTGGGTATTATGATTAAAAATATATAATTAATTTTCCTAAATTTTAATAATATTAGTTATTGAATAAAATTTAAAATTAAATCGGGAAATGCAATGAAAAAAATTAATATAAAAACCCTTTTAAAAGAAAATTTTTTATAATAAATTCTATTATAAATTACACTTAAAACCCCATAATAGGATTTTTTTTGAAGTTATAATTTACTAAATAAAAAATAAAACTAATACAAATCATAATTTTAACATTCAAATAAAATACAGTTTTCAATAAAAACTAGCATTTTTTACTATTCTTTAAAAATTGATTATTTTCAGAAAATTCTCAACAACTCATTCTAAGATTATTTTGATCCATTGATTTGAAAAATGAAATTAACTTTTTCAAAATAAAATTATAAAATTTTCAAATTAATTTTTAAAATAAAATATTATACGAAAAGAGTTTAATAAAACTATTTCCTTTTTCATTTATGAATTACTTAATATTAATATAACAGTTTATTTCAAAATTACAAATAAATAGGGATGAGTTTTATTGTATAAATACCTAGGTTTTTACAATAAAATAAGAAACTATGTAAATATCCATGGTATTTTAAAAATTTCTAGTTACACAGTATGTGATCAAGTATCACATGCTCTGTGGGACCCTCTATGTGGATCTAGGGTTTCCATATAGAATATAAATATCACATGGGATGTGACATGCATCACATGACATGTTTTCAATTAAAAAACTCCACACATGATTTTGGAGAACATATCTAGGAACCTCACCAAGAACATAACAATGCACATGCCTAGGCCAGGAGCAATCTGTAAGAGTTGTGTGCTCAAACCTTAACGAGCGAAGAGACGGTGAAACATGTGTAGACCCGAGGTCAAAGAGACAAAAAAAGAATGGTGAGACCTATGATAAACATCAATATTTTGTAGATTTATTTGAATCCCACCATAAATCTTGGTGTGAGATTGTCTATCATCATAATTTTCTTTATGTGGGGTTCTCGGAATCTGCATAACCAACACTACTGAAGCACAAATCCCTTACTTAGTGTGTTAATTAAAATTGGGTTATTTGTATACCCCATGGACTTGTGTGTGATACCCATATATGTTTCAATCTCTCCATACTTCTAACTTGTACTTCCTATTGTGAAACCCAATGAGCATGAAATATTGGATGGTGTTGACATGTGCTATTTATATCATGGAGTGTGTTCTCCCAGAAGTGTTTTTTATGGATCCTTTAAAAAGGAATCCTGGGATAGATTTGTGATTTTAACCTTAACATGATATAGTTTGTTTAATATGAGTGTATCTTGATATTTTATGGTATGTATCATATTATCATTGAAATATAATATGATGAAATGACTACTCTTAATTATTTTTGTTTAATAATTTCAGCATTTCCTATTATTTATTTTTATACTAACCCCTGCATGGTTTTTTTTGCACACATCATGTCTTATGAAGATGATGGGCCATTCGATGAGGTTCTTGGTGGATCAGAATTAGAAAAATGTCAATTTTTTTCTAAGTACATATGGTTCATTATATGAGTCAAATTTGACTATATTCACCTATTTCTATCATGTTGGATATAAATGCAGTTTTTGGAGGGTTTTGATTTATCTATTATTACACGATAGTATTTTTTTATACTCATATTGTTGGATATAGATTTTTTCATGAATTCAGTATTAGTTTTATTTTACATTTCATCGTTTTACTGGATTGGAGACGTGTGTGTGCATAAAGGTAACTTATACTATGGCCTCCCATAAGATTGATATGCCTACTTGGAACTAGTAAACATCCCATATCCTATTAGAGGTAGGATTAGGGTAGACACACTTAGATTATTCATGTCAAGATAGGCCCAAATGGTTTGGGTTATGATAGAGTTTTATCAGCGGACTTGTTTCATCTTAGGAATTGATTTTTTAAGTATTTTCTCACAGTGAGATTGGTTGTGGATTTATAGAAATATTGTTAAGTGTTACGAGTTCATCTATTAAGCCAGGGACTCTAGTAATGATGTCACAACCAATATAGGCATTCACCATAACTTTAACTCCACTCTTGTCAACTCTATACATGTATGCACTGGTTATGTGGAAAAACATTTTCACATTCATAATATAAGAATGAGTTTTGGATTACATTTTCTTATTGATTTATATCTATTGATATACTCATTAAATTTTGTGCATCTGGTCTATTTTTGAATAACTCAATAAATATTTTTAGATATGATTCAGTAGAAGGATCATAATGATAATTCCTAGAGTAAAGAGGCTTCGGTAAATGGACCAATCCAAGAGGTGTTACTTATATGTGGTGGATGATTCTAACCACCACTTATCAGAAAAAATATGGTATCGGTAGTACCATATAGTGAGGGGTGAATGTTTTTTTCTGATTCACGAGTTTCAATATAACTAACCGCTTGGGTTTAAGGGAGATCCAAAACCACAAGTGGTTGTATATTGGCTTGTGTGAGTTAAGCAAGTGATTCGACTCATCAGTAAACTTGAAGCCTAGATGATGGAATTCGCAGTGATTATTCACCATGGATCTGAATATAGTCATGGGTATTAGAGAGTCATTAATTTTATGAGGAGTCACATGCATGCTAGAGTTTAAGAGACTTTTTAAATAGAATTTTTCTCTATCTAAATTTTGGGTCATGTACATCCAGGAACTTATACAACATCAGATAGCCAATATGACTTTTTCTAAGTATTTATCGATGCTCACCAGACTCTCTTGGAACATGATGGATATAGTTCATGATCAGTTAATTCAGGCTAGAACTATATAAGGAGGTCTACACAGATACATAAGATCATGCATGATTCCTCTCTACCTTACTACCTTTGATCGGGATCTTGATCATTTTTTGGGTTTCAAGAGTTTCCTAGATGAGAAGTTGTAGATAGTTGGTTTCATTAGTGGTTACAACAGTTCTGATTATTCACCATTATGCATTAGAAGACAAAAACCTCTACCTATACATGTGAGAAATTGTAGAAACTAATCCCAAGATAATGGTAGTACAGTTCAGGGCTCATGGGATGGGCCTAGTCACCATAGAGAGTGGAAGTGCTACTCTTATGATGGTCGAGGGAATCTTTCATGAGATTTCCCAACCTAAATTGTAGATGTTAAAGAGACAATGGATGGGTGACCTAGGAATAGGTTTCACATGAGATATTAGTTACGTAGGGTGGCATACATGGAAAATGAGTTGGGAGGGAAGTTGATGGGGAAAGATGTTTTGAATTGTTACATACACCACCACAGGTGGTCTGTGCCTAGAGCAGGGTTCAAGGGGATAGGGGAGAGGGCAGTTGAGGCTTTTGGACTAGTTGGTCCTAGAATGATATGAGTTTTCATTTATTTCATCTCTAATTTATCATCAGATTTAGTATACACGTGTGTAAGCAGCTATTTTATTTCAATTACCCTTGATAGATACTTATAGATTCCCGTACGCAACTTTTCATGAACCATATGCCTGGAAACATCTACTGGAGGTGACCCAATGATCACACACTTATGATGATAGTGTGTCCTAAATCGTCTAGGTGATAGTTTCAATTTCTGATATCATTGTATCTATGATGATTCATTATGATGTCATCTTATGAATAGACTGTCTATCTATAGTTTATTCCCAGATAGAATGTTTTATATAGAGGATGTAATGTGTGAATAGTGACATGGAATGATTTCCCATGTTGGGTGAAGTGTAAATTTAGGAAGAGAGAGATAGACTCAGTTATAGGAGGTTATAGACAATTACACACAAGTCAGCTTGCATGACCCTTATTATAGTGGATGGTATGATTTTTTCATTTCCTTTAATGGTGGTAGAGTTGGAGGATGTATTTGATGAGGATTATTTAGGCCTACCTCCCCACCAAGTGATATATTTATAACTTTTTTATACACTGGGATATACCAAATATCTGGATCATCATATCAGATGGCTCCAGAATAGATTCGTGAGTTGATGGTGTAGTTGACAGAATTTATGAATAATTCTATTGTCATGGCCATTTTTTCACAATGGGTATCCCATGTATTGTTCACCAATATAGTGGATGGGATATTTAAATTGTGTGTGTATTACCATAACCTAAACAAGATGACTGTGATAAACAAGTATCAACTATCTCGAGTCGATGACCTCTTTGAGCAATTGAGAGGGACATGGTGGTTCTTAAAGATTGACCTTTGACTAGGTTGTCACCAGCTCTGAATATGGGACTATGATATACCGAATATGGATTTAATATTACATTATGGTCACTATGAGTATAATGTGATACACGTTTTCATTAATAACTCCTAATAGGTCTTCATGAGTCTCATGATCTTGTTAATTGGGCCTTTCCTAGACTAGTTTTTGCTGGTCTGCATCAATGATATCCTCGTATACTTAGTATATGATGAGGATCAGAATAGAAACAAAAGGATGGTCTTCTACATAATCTATGGGAACCATATTTATATGAATATCTCTATTTTCTAGTTTTCGATCTGGTGGTCCACATTCTAGGACATGTCGTCTCAACAGACATCATAGTGGTGGACCTATTGAAGTTATAATAGGTGTTATATTTGGAAACACCTAGGTTTGTTATGGAGGTGTTTAGTTTCCTTTGGTTACCAGGATACTATCAGATATTCATACATGATTACTCCAAGATATCATCTCTTTTAATAACTTTGATCCGAAATGTGTAGCCTTTCATGCATAATAATATGTGTCAAATGTCTTTCCAGGATTTGAGGTAGATTTTGATGAGTGTTCCCATGTTGAGATTTCTGGAAGAGGGTGTGGACTATTTAGTTTTTTGAAATGCATCAGGTACTAGGCTAAGATTTTTTCTGATGTTGAGGCAAGTTTTTTTTCGTATGAGTTATGTAAACTGAAAAAACATGAGAAGAAATACATGACACATTATCTTGAGATAAAAGTGGTAGTCTTCTCACTACTAGTTTAGAGATAGTATCTTATGGGTATTGGATTTATCACCGATTCAAGAAAACTTTTCTCAAGAATATATTCTCCCATAATTATAATAACATAAGATATAAGTGATTTATTTAGTTTCTCTTGGAATATGACCTCAGTATTTTTTATAATCTTTGAAGAGGAACATAGTAGTAGATGATATGAGTGGGAGATCATTGTCTCAGTTGCATAAGGAGGCATC
The DNA here is from genome assembly GCA_963277665.1 of Viscum album. NCBI lineage: Eukaryota > Viridiplantae > Streptophyta > Magnoliopsida > Santalales > Viscaceae > Viscum > Viscum album. The sequence continues at coordinate 647,700,351 of OY728143.1, read as the reverse complement.
AGGACAATTTTCCATATTGGATGGGGATGGTTAATATTACCTCCATTATGTGTTTATTAACCAACAAATTATATGGTGAGTAAGGGAGGATCAACTTGTACAGGTCAACTATGATACCCTATATTTTATGATAACCAATACACATTCTCTAGATAGATTTTCTGAATATGGGGAGAAATTTATCATATTTAAAGTATGAATGATGGTACCAATGATGTTTCAGGAGGATGTTCTAAGGGATTTACATATCTATCCTTTGGTGGTTTATCCAATCCTAGAGAAGATGTACCAAGACCCCTGACATCATGTTTTATGGCCAGGGGTGAAGAATGAATTTGCAGAGTTTGTCTATAGATGCCTTACTTGTCAATAAATGAAGGAAGTGAACCAAATTCCAGTGGGTTTAGCTCAACCGCTTGAGGTTTTAGAGTGGATGTATGATTTTAAATATATGTACTTCTCACATGGTTTCCACATAATTCTAGAGTTCATGACTCCATCAAGGTGATCGTATACTGAATTGAAATTTCATCCCACCTCCTAGCTATCTGAGTGTAGAGATCAGAAGAGATCTATGGATTTCATTATGTGTATGATATATTCCAAATCTATGGAATTCCATTGATGATCATTTCTAACCATGATGGTCACTTCACATCTCAATTATGGAAGGTATTTCTTGAATCCTTTAGGGAACAATTGATTTTGATCACATATTTTAACCTATATAGTGATGTGAAAAATGAGAATACCATTCAAATTCTAGAGGAAATGTTCAAAGCATCCATGTTATACTTCTTCTATACTTTAGAAGATCACCTATAATAGATTATGTTTTAAAACAAAAATAGGTACTTTTTCACAATCAGTATGGCACCACTATAGGCCTTGTATGGGTGACATTATAAGTCACAAATTATGATAGAATTACCTAGTAGATTCAGAACTTATGGGGGAAGAGTTAGTTTGAGTCATAACAGATAAACTGCAGATCATCTAAGAGAAGGTTAGGATTTCATATAGATAGAATAATTATTAGACATATTAATGATGGATGCCATTATAGTTCGATGAGAGAGACTATCTATTACTATTTATCTCAAGATGATGTGTTTTTTGTGGATTTTCCCAAATGGAAAGTCATATCCGAGATTCATTATCCCTTTCTAGATACTATGTAGACTTGGTGAGGTGGTGTACTATTTGGATCTACCCCTAAAATTGGACTGGGTACATGATTTCCTCCATGTATCGCAGCTGAGGAGGTACATGCATGACTGGTTGCATGTTATTGACTCAAACAATTTCTACATAAATTAGAAGCTAATTTTGTATAGATTCCAATAGATATTGAGGATGGGTAGGAGAAGATACTCAATAGGGTAGTGATTCATTTTGTTCATTCCTGGTTCTAGAATAGGAAACTATATTAGAGTAGCTTGGAGTAGACGACCGTGATGAATTTCCATTACCCACTTCCTTATGTGTAGTATTATTATTTTGTTTATGGATGTAAATCCCTAATTTGGAGAAACTATAACATCAATTTTATTTGTGTAATGTCTTTTAATATATCTGGTAATATTTTTGAGACTATGAGATGACACAAAATATAATTCTGAGGTCTGATGAGCACATAATTATTTATTTTAAAATAATATATATAGTAAAATTTAATCATGATCAGTTTATTAAAAAGCATGTAATAACTCCCAAATTAGGAATCAAATATTAAATCTGATTCTTCCCTTATGTTTAAAGTGTGGGTTCTACCATATGTGTGAAATAACCTTAAATCCTTTCATATGTTCAGGTTGAGTGCAGCTGTGGATGGATTAATAATTAAATAAAAAAATATTTATTTTATTCAAAAAAACATTACTTAATAATTTTCTATAAATATTATTCTATGGAAAAATATCATATTTAGTCACATAACCCAAGTTATTTGAGATAAAATGTTAGAGGAGAATTCTTAGGAGAAAAACAACTATATCATCGACCATCGATGAGTGTGTAATCAATTTCAATTATATCACCAATTATAATGACATAGATTAGTTCTTTTACATAAATTGATTGAAACAAAGGTCAAGAGTTTTATTGTTTGTATTTAACCCTGCTTTATTTTTCTTATAATTAACATGAATGCGTAAATTAATGCTTTTATCCTAGAATTGGGCATATTACGGGTACATGTTATATTTATATATGATTTGATGTTTATATTGTAGATTGTATTATATATATTAACTCATTTTTTTAACAAAAAAATTGACTTGAGGATAAAATTTATTTTTTTGTGGTTCATTCCTCATGTTTTGGGAATTTATTCCCCAATTCATTTCACATTAATCTAATGATTTTTCTTTATACTGTGGTTTACAGAATATTCAGTATTAAATTATTGTGTGATGATTTTTCAGCCCAAATAATCAATATTGTGGGTATGGATGTAAATGAGGATTCTTTTATGGGGTATGATGACAAAAAAATTATTATCTGTTTCATATGTTGGGATACCCATTTTTGTTTTTTTAAGAAAAATTGAAATGGTGCAACGATGATGGTTCTCGATCAAGGATAATAGATATAGTTCAATGAGAAAGTAATAGAGAGACTCTATCACTTAGATCCATCATATATGGTGAGTTTGGTGGCTGAATAAGTGGGTGGAAATAGAAGATGAGTCTATTATATGAATATCAATGGTTTTTGTAAAATTAAATTTATTTGGAGAATAAAAATTTCACACATCATGTGATATGAATCACATGGAATGTGACGTGCATCACATGGTATGTGACCCCACAAGGAGACTCGAAGTGTGATCTAAGAGACCATATCTAGGAACCTATCTAGACACATGGCTTAACACATGACCATGATCATGGATAGGATTATAATACATAAGCATATCCATATAATTGAACTTGTACATCCTAATTCAAACCCTGATTATAATTAAATCTCATATGGACTCTATATTTCTTATCTGACAAGTGTAGTGTGTTCTCCAGGATGATTAATTTATTGAACACTTGAGTAGGAATCCTAGGGTGGATTAATGGTAGTTACCATAAATTGAGACTACGTGTCTACTATGAGTATATCAGGATGTCTTTTTGTATGAAAAATATTATGATTGATATATATTTTGATGAGATAAATACTATTCATTCATAATTATTAGTGATTTAATGGTGTTATACTAGGTATTTGTATACTCACCCATAATCATATTTTTTCACACATGTCATTTCTGATGCATATGACCGAACATTCAAACAGGTTCTCAGTGACCAAGGAGTTGAAGGAGCATTGATTTTTTCTAGAATGTATGTGGTTTGTTGAAGGGGTATGATTTGACAATATTACCATCTTTATATTAGTTTGGAAATTTTTAAAGTCTTTGGTGGGATTGTAGTTTTTTACATATATCATTCTAGTTTTTTATACTCTAATTGTGGGATTTAGACATATGCATGCATTTAGTATCAGTTATATTTCACATTTCAACATTGAATGAGATTAGATATGAGTTTTTATGTACAGATAACTTAGGCTAAGGAATCCCATGTGAGTGTTATGTATACTCGTTGTTGGTCCCCTACCCTTGTCCTATTAGGGGTGGTATTAGGGAATTCAAACTCGGTAGTTAGTAGACCATCCATGAACTGGTGTTTGGGGTCACACTACTAAAACATTAGCCATTAAAAGCACTAGAAATGGCCTTTATTAGTTCTATAAAAGCACTGATAACTTGAGCAATGTTAAAAGGCAAGGAATTTTATCAATGCTGAAAAAGTGCTAATAAACTGTCCATTTATCTGTGCCAAAAAAATCACTGATAAAGATCTCATTTATCATCACTTTAATTTATCTCATCTAAAGGATTCGTTTATCAGTGCTGATAGAAGCCCTGATAAATTAGTCCTTTATCAGCACTTTTAGAAGCACTGATAAATTTCTCTTTTATTAGCACTTGTAAAAGCGTTGATAAAGGAACATACTATAGTTTAATTTTATAGCACACCACAGCACCAAAAACACATATAATATCAACAAAAAAAGTCCCAATATTGAATTTAAATTAAATGAAATTTACAACAAAAATACAAGAAAATAACACAATATTATAGGAAATTAAAACATTAGTTTATATAATTTCACAAATAAAAATTATTATATACATTCAAAAACATAAATGTTACATTTTCTTTTAATCATAACATGACTCAGGCTATTACCCAAAAAACCACCCCCTAATCATGAAAAGGAACAAAACTATATAATAAAACTATTTTTATGTTAGTAATAATATAAAATAACTCTCTAAAGAATAATGAAAATGAAATCAACGTTCTATTATATAATTTTTCATTAAAATAGTGAATATATATTGTAACATTAAAATTGGATATTTAAAAGGGTTTCCTTTAGTATATCTTGTTCTTCCAAGGGATTGGAAACATCATCATGTTTAGAACATTGTCTGCATGAGTAGTCAAAAATTTAATTTAGATTATGTTAATGAATTAGATAACATATAATATTATAAGGAAAAACATAATATATTAAAAAAAACTTACCTTCTCATTGAACTTTATTTCTGTTTTTAAAGGTTTCATGGATTTGTTTTCTATTTCATGAATACAAATCCCGTCTTTGTGTTCCCCTCTAATGTACAGGACATTTTCTACATTAGGACCAGTATGAACTGATTATGATTTCCCTATGAAACAGTCATCCTATATTGGATTTTCATCTAAATCTACATTTTTTTAGTACCCAGTAGTACTATCGACCAAATCTTATTTTTTGGACCAGAGAGATAAAATACTTGCACTACATGTGATTCCATATGAATAGATCATCATTTTTTCCTTCTAAATTGAAATTCACCTTCGAAAATATCATTTCATCAACTTTTAATCCATTGATATTGTCAACCTATTTGGAACAGAAAAGAGGCTCTTGAAATGTTGTATATTCCAACTCATATATCTTGTTGATAAATCAAAAATATGACATGTTTTCAAATATTGTATTTCTATCCATGGAACCAGATATGTGAATCGCTTCAGCCACAAGAGTAGCACCACTGTTTTTATCGTACTAAAGTCATTGTGTTATTTTTTATAGATCATATAACCATTGATTACTACCCCAGTTTAAGATATAAAATTTTCATTCATTCCTCTAGCAAGCCAATGAAGTCGTTCAACAATTGAATTCATATTTTGAGATAACTCCTTATAAATTTCATCTTTGAATAATTTTTTATATTATTGATTGTGTGTATCTAATATCCATCTTTAATCCCATGATGGATTCTAATTTCAAATAATTTCTTTGTGTGATTGAATTTATGGATCAATATCGTCAATATTATATAATTTGTAAAGATGTGTTTGTTCTGGCTCTGTCAAGGTAATTATAACTATATATCTTCTAGAAATCCATTCAACCATAAGAAGTTCACAATGAGGAGGCTTTGGGAGACTGATGCTTTCAACATGTGATATGTAATTGTTACAGAATCCAATACTTCATCAACAATATATCGTTCAACAAATCAACCTTCTGGACAACATTTATTCTTGACAAACCCTTTCAAATTCTCTATATATCATTCAATGGGGTACATCCAACTATAATGGATATGACCATATAGTTAAATGTCTCTAACCATGTGAACCATCACGTGGACCATTATATCAAAAAATGATGGTGGGAAAACATTTCTACTTCGCATAATATGATTGAAATATCCTTATTCATGATTGGAAACTTTACTAGGTGTACAACTTTACTACATATGGATTTGAAAAAGAAGCAGAGTTTGGTTAATGTATATAATATGTTTTGAGGCTGAAAGCAATGGAAATCAACATGAATTAATTCTGGAAAAAAACATGAATGTCGTGTGATTTTAGTCTTTGTTTGTTACAATTTTTCATTGACATAACATTCTTGATATTTGATTAATACCCATGTGGAACTTTTAAACTCATAAGGAAAGAAGAAAAATAGTAATTTTTCTTATCTGAATAGAGTGTAAGATAATAGAGGATGAAAATTATATCTTCTACCCTTCATCGGTGCTAAATCTTCACTTATCCCCATTTTAATCAAGTCCAACCTAGCCTTGATTCCATATTTCATTTTTCTAGGAACATTTAGTCACGTGCTAATAAAACAATCAAAAACATTTTTTTCTACATGCATTACATCAGGAAAATGTCTAACACACAATCATTTCCAATATGGTAATTAATATAAAGGTGATATCTTCTTCCAGCCTTTTTTGTATGGTTGTTTGAAAATGGGTTACCAAAAATAGTATCAATCATTTTTACTTTTTTTACAGTACATTACCTATTGATAGAGATGGTGTTGTACCATTTTTGATATTCCCATCAAATGATCTCGTCCAGGATCAGTATTTATTTTGTCAATTTAAATATTTTTTATATCGTAAAAACATAGTCTTGGAGGAATGTTTCAAGAAAAATTTGTAGGTGCGTTTTTTATAAATGGGACACCCCAACATTCCTTTAATTCTATATCCATGTTAATTTTCATAAGTAAGGAAGCCATTTATTGTTCCATACAACATGACCCTCAATATGAATTCTTCGCTTCTATGAGAATGATACATTATAAAAAATCTATCCCACATCAATTTCAGATCTTCAATCAATGGAGCCAAATAGACATCAATATTATTACCGGGTTACCTTGGTATAGATATAAGCATAGACAAGATAATGTATTTGAATTTCATGCATAACCATAGAGGAAATTTATCATTTATTAGAAATATGGGCCATGTACTATGAGTACTACTATATACACCAAAAGGATTTATTCCATCTGTAGATAATGTAAGACGAAAGTTTCTTGTCTCATCTCTGAATTTAGGAAACTCGTATTCAATATTATTCCACTGAGGAGAATCTACTAGATGACATAGCTTCCAATATTTAATTATTGTAAACACATTATATGATAATTTTCTTGCGGTTTCCTAACGTCCATATAGAATTATAAATCGTGGAATAATCAGAATGTAGCGTACAAATTTCGAAGGACTTGATTAAATGTTCACGTATCGATCTGAACCGTACTATGGGAATCTCAGTAATGATTCAGGGTTCTTGTGAAATAATGTAAAATCATTTGGACAAGAATGTATTATTTTTGAGATCATTCCCATTGAACGTAACTATAGTTTAGCGTCATATATTTATCCTGGTAGTTCATTTTCTTCTGGTAGCATACCTTTCAAAAGACCAAGTAGTTCTATAAAGTTGGTGTCACTCCATCCATTTCCAGCTTTCACATTATATAACTTCAAAACAGTTGAAAATATTGTGTATTTAGTATTATTGGTATACATTAGTTTCTGGAACATATATTTAAATCCTCAAACAACTTTGGACAATCACAAATGTAATATTTAATTTCCACTATCATTTATTCCATGCGATATCCATAATCTTTTACAAATGAATTCATATCAAATGATTCATAAGCAATAATATCATCCCAATCGTTGTCCACATTTAGTTTTTCCATAGGTTTATTCCATAATTTAAAGCTCTTATTTATTCCATCAAAAATCAAATGTACTTCCAACTCTTCCAGACTAATTTTTCTTGAATAAAAACAATATAAACACATATATATGATTTTAGAAGGGTCGTCTGCATGCTCTTTTACAAACATGGTGAAATATTTAACTCCGTTTTCATGTTTTTTTGTTAAAATATTAGCATGCATCAATTTTGGTTTCATATCCATCCTATTTGACTCATAAATAGAGCTTTGTAAGTTCTCAGAAAAAGTTGAAATAGACGATATGTTTTCAATATACTCAAGATGACCCGTATAAAATTATGGATATTATTCAAATAATTATTTCTATATTAATTGTGTATCTAGTTGATGTATCAAGTGATATATAACTAAAAAAGAAGAAGTGAACCAACACAAACTCAATGAAAAGTATATTCTGTTGATAAATATATTTCATGGGATGGTTACATAAGATCACTCGGCTGAAAAAGGTTTCAAGAAGAGGTCTAAAAGCTGAGAATTTCATCAAAATGTGAAAATTCGGGTTAAGACATACTATGAAGTTATAAATGATGGTTTAAATAGTGAATTTTTTAAATAAAGATTGAGCATGAGTTCGTTTCCCAACCCACACAACATAATTTTTTAAAGAATAATAAAACGAGGATACATGAGGTGCAATTTTCTAGAACCAGTAATGAGTTTAAAGAAAAAACATGAGAATATCAAAAGTGCATAAAGCATCAAAAGAGGAGAACAATTCATCATACTGAAAAAAAAACGTTAATGAAAATATTGATCCTTACCTTCCTGAATATGTACACAAAAGATCAATAGCAGTTGCACACATCAAAACCTCCCTTTATTATTCCTCCACCTTGATCAACAAATGGGCAGTATCATTGGATATAGGTATCATTGAAACAGTTCGAATGAATAAAACAACGAATTTCCTACAAGATATGGATAGATATAATAAACCTTACATTTTATTTTATGATAGGACCACAATAATTATAATTATTTAATGTGTTTTCTGGATCTATCTAAAATTTCATGTGCATGAGTGCAAAAAGATACATCACAACAACAAAAATTAGTGTCCTATTTTTCATCAATATCCAACTGATGAGTTGGTATAAACAAAAAATCATACATCATCCGTCAATACAAAAGGCGGACCAAAAATCATTCCCTAAACAATGGATCACAAACAAAATGTAAACAACGGATCCAAAACAACAGATCATGAACAAATCTTGGAAGAAGAAATCAAAAATGAAATAGAAAAATACACATTGAAAATCGAGAGTTTTACCTCGCAAGGTTGAAGTACGTCAGAGACCCTCTTCAAAGGTTGGACAAGATTTTAGTAGGTAGTTGAGTGGTGTGATTTGACCTTTAATTCACCGAGGATGAGTACCAACAGTGGGTTTCTTTCAAGGAAAGCTCTATAACGTGATGGTTTCACAAATGATTAGGGTTTTTAAAATAGATCGATAATCTTTTATTAGTGCTTACAAATATGAACTAATAAAGAACTATCTTTATCAATAATAAAAATGAATTGATAAGACCAATATTTAACAGCCCTAAAATTATATCACTATTAAATGTTCATTTTATCAGCTCTTTATTTAGAACTGATAAATCCGCAGCTTTATCAGCACAGAAAAAGTGATGATAAAAAAATTTTTATTAGCGGTTTTTACTGAAGCATTGTTAAAGGACTTATAATTATAAATATTAAGAAAAAATTATACAATTTTATAATTACATAATAAATATATATGAATATCAATATATTAAATATATTCCTTTTTTAATATATTTATTATAATTTTATAATTATTTATGTCTAATTATAGAAGTATTTTTAAAAAATATTATTTATATCATTATATATATTTATATAATTGTACATTTATATTTAATAAATATATATATAGTAAATATATAAATTATTTAATTAAATTTATTATAAATTTATTAATTATTTCAATATATAAAATTATCTATTTATAATTATATAAATACATTTAAAAAATATTTATTTATTTATATTTATAAATATATAATTATATAAATATAGTGACTTTAGATTTATAATTATTTTTATTTATAATTATTTTTTAGAAATATATTTTTAACATTATTAATGAATATCTAATTTTGAGTGCCTGCGTATATGTCAAAAATGAGTGAAATTGAATAAATTAAGAATATAGGTACACTATAACAATATTGAAAAAAATGGATAGGTTCTCTGTGTGTGTTTGTGTGTATTGTATATAAAAATGAATTAATTATATATATGTGAAATAAATATAACACACATTTAATCCATATTATATTTAAAAATAAAACGGCATTAAATTATATTTCCAATATTACGAAATTAGTCAATATTTTTAATTCATATTTATTGTTAATTATATACCATTACTCCATAAATATATGACTATTTAATGTAAAGTACATAAATTTTTTGTAACATATAAATCATAATTACATACATTAATATATATCTATATAGTTAATATATACAATTCAATAACATTAATTGTCATAATTATCTAATTAATAAAACATTTACTATTTGCTAATGGATAATCAATCAATTCATTTTTATCAACAATTTAGTTAATAAAATTTTTAATAAACACAATATTTTAATTTATTTAATTATTTCATTTTATCATCGTTAAAAATGAATTGATTGAAGAAATATATATCAACGCTAAGCATAATGTGCTGAATAAGTTTACCCTTTATCAGTGCTAAAACTTTTGCTCCGATAAAGGTTTCCCTTTATCTATTCTAAAATAAATTCATTTTTAAAAGGAAAAAATGTATCAAATATTTCTTTATAATCGATTAATATTCCATTTATCAACATTTTCTTCTAGCGCTGATAAATAACAGCACCGTTAAAGGCCATTTTTCTAGTAGTGTCACCACAATATATGAATTCAGGAATGTATGTATGTTGGTCTGTGTATTTATATATGTAAAATTTTAAGTGTGCAAGACTTTATATATATATATATGTATGTATGGATGGATGTATGTTAATAACCATATATATAATAATATAAAAAAGTATATACAAACAAAGATTAACACACATATCTGTGAGTGAATATTTGTGTGTATGTGTGTGTATATATATTTTTAGTGTTTGTGTGTGTGTGTTTGTAGGTCAGTGTGTATATATGTGTTGGTGTTACAAATTTTTTTTTATGAATTTTAGATAAGGGTTTCAATTTTTTGAAGTGGGATCAAATAAGACACATTGTGCAATCAAGAATACCTCATGCCCGGCCTTGCACTAGGCATGTCTTACATATACGTTGAAACCAACATTCCAACTTCTAATCGCCATTATCACTCACTAATTTGGGTATGAAAAGTTTTTATGTATAGTTAAATAAAAATCTTGATTTCCCTTTCCCTTAAGTTTCTTTAAAATTACCCCATACCTTCAATTTGTGGGGATTTATATCTGGAGGTCCATATGTTGATTCCAAAACTAATATTTCTGCACCCAAATATGGATTTATCCTTTAGGAGAGTCATTAAGTGAAACCTAGGGTATAAAATAGTAGTTATGGGTATTTATTTTCGTCAATATCTTTTTAACATCCAAGATTATCCTAAATGACTTTTTTTCATTACCCAGAATGGATGTAGTGGAAGGCCCTTCATAGAGGGGCCTACTTGGGTGCCTTTACACCCATGTCATCTAGAGAGTCCTAATGGGGAACCAGTTCTCCTAGACCATCCATAAGGGTCTTCTAGGGTTTCAAATAACAAAAGAAACCCAAATAATACAATTCATATATCAATTCATCCACACTATCCCTATAGTACTAATGGGTTCTAATTCTCCCAGGACACCCACAAAGACCTACAAGAGTTCCAATCACATAGGTTATCCAGAGAAGTTATCAAGGGAAGAAATTCACAATGGAATATCAAATATAGAACCAATAGGTAATCTAATTACCAATATCCACTATCATTGGTAATGGAAAGAGTCGTGACTCATGGAATCCATGTCTCCCTAGGGAGTGATCTGAAGGATCACCCTAGTGTTGTTTATTCACCCAACCTTATAATCTAGGATATATAGTAACCATGGTAAACTAATAAACCTAAATATAATCCCATATATTTTAAGTCTAAAGATACATATTAGTAACCCATTTACCAAGAGAAAAACCCCCAAATAGATTCTCCACATATGCATCCTCGAAACCCTCTGACATGGAAGAATTGGTTATGCACAACAATGTGCACCCATTGACCATATTCTCTATTGATATTTGGGATGGGGAATCATGATAGACATATCATATGGATTTTCTCCCCACACATTAAGATCATACAGATATTTTTAGTCTTGCATACCATTTATATCGAGGTATCTAAATTTTGTATAACCAATGGATATTTCTCTCTCTCAACCCTCCCAAATCACCATACATTGTTAATCAAATGTAGATACATATTTATTGGGAACCTAGTGGACTCAAAAATAAACCATCATATTCTTATCAATAATACATGAAAATTAATGAATTTCAAATTTAGTGAGTTCCCCAACCTAGCATCACTTGAACCATCATTCAAGTGAACTAAAAAAAGGGGTGCTAATGAAAATGTCCAACAAAAATCATTTCTTGGTCCCTTCACCAAGAAGATCATCCAACATGATATTAGGCTATTCTAATAAGGACCTATTCCTATGAATTTAAAAAACATAACACGATGGTCCAATAAACATGACCTATAGAGGAACTTCATATGTCTAAGATACACTTCCTTATTTGAAATGTCATTGGATAGGATCACATAACCTTATATGGAACCAATATGGTCATTTTCATGTGAACATAAAAGGAAAAACAATTGTCATAGGTTTTAATCTTTATTGGTTTAATGTCAACCCCTATACCCCTACAACCTCTTTTGATGGAGAAAACATACAGTGACCCTAGATGTATGTCTTCAAGAAAGACTACAACAAACCAATGAGAGGGATGTAAGAGAACATCACACATATATAAATGACTATACGTACATATATATTTTCACAAAAACATATGTTGTGTGTTATAACTATACTTATAAGGGAATTTAAACTTTTTGAAGGGAATGATTTTAAAAATATTCCTAATATATATAAATATATGAGAATCCTTTAACTAGAATTTATACCATTAATTGGATGATCTGACTTCCCATCCACTTTACGTCAACATAAAATATCATAAATTAATATTTTTTTATTAATCACCAACTACCATTAAAATTTGGAAATGAAACTAAAAAAATATTTTTTAAAACCCATGGGGGGATAATGGTCTACCTGATATGAAATTAATTACATATAATGGAGTTTGATTGACTATATACACTTACATGTGATTTTGTAGTGTCATTTTTTATCTATGTAATATATCCTCTCCCCAATATGATCGAACCAAAATAAAATCACAAATCAATGAATTATAGGGAATAATATTATCCAACGCATTTGTGGAAATTGAATATCAATATGGGAGCATGTTTATAAGAAGAATTAGGATTTTTATGCATATGACTCGACTAAAATTAATATTGCTTCTCCTTAAACCTGACATGTTTTGTCAGCCATGTATTTCCTTAAGTTGTAGGAGGTGAATTCACATAGTTTGGAGAATAAGTCCAATGTTTTAATTTCATCCCTAGAGGTGGAACATGACAATCATTTTAAGCTAAATTAATAGAGGCTAACCTATCAATGATAGTCCAATAAGAGTGGTGTGGCCCTTATTTCCAAATAAAATCACATTAATAGACTCTTACTATAAAGAAGTAAAAATTTACTAAAATTAATTAATGGAGGTGGAGGAATAAACGCACTACTTCTATAATTAATAAAATATTAGCATAGGAGTAATCCATTAACCTTGGACTCCTCTATTAATACTCTTACTTTATCTCATTAGAGGCTCTAAAGGAAAATATTACCATTATTTCCACTCTATTTTAATGAAATGGGGAAACAAGGGTTAAGGATATCCATGGGTTATCCCCCATAAAATCTCAAGGGGATGCTCCAACCCATATAGTCAACAATTTCCTTAAACCTCCCAATGATGAAAATTAGGGATTATTCCAAATCACTATTGGAATAATGATTTATATTATATTGAGTCATTTACTAGAATATATCTTACAATGCCTCACACTAGTGATAGAAATAAACAATAACTCTGTAAATCCTTCCATGGGCACCACTCAAGAATTTTCTCTCAATAAAATTGGAAATAATAATCATGGAGGTATTCACCATTGAAAAAACTATTAAATGGTCATACATGGGGTTACTAACATGGATTTCCATATGAAGTTTATTCCCTAGGTCATATGTAGAGTTATTATTGTGAAAGTTCACCTTATATTAATAACAATACTATCCATGGAGGTCATTTAGTTTATTGAATCTATTCTAATAATCATTTTACTCCTACACATGCTACTATCTATGGATATATTCTATGCACTACAAACCAAAAAAAGTATTTAATAACTCCTCTTTCTAATAAATAATCATTTAGTGATAACATCAGTCCTCCCCTTAGTTCTCAAGTAGAAAATTACCAAAATACTGATCTTCCCAATCATGGAAACATAAAAAATCACTAATAGTATTGTTCCTCACCATTGTGATCAACATAATAATTTTATATTACCTCCCTATGTAATATGTTGTATGGATACTTATTTTGAAAATAAATATGATTGAAATGGTGTTCCTCCTACAGTGGGTGAACCTAAATTCAATAAGCATGGAGTTTCTTTCTTGGTTACTCATTGTGATGGTCCACTTCTGAATAAAATATATCCTATACATTAAGTTCCTCCACAAGTTGTATGGATTAAAATTATTCAAGTATACCAAGAGGAATTTTAAAATTCATAGTTTGATACACCAAGTGATGCATCATCATCAATTGGCGTTTTATTCGAACAAAATGTAAATTAGAGAAAATGATCATTGTTTTATACTCCATAATATTAGAAAACACTAGATATAAATGAGAACATTTATAATTTTACCACTCTTCTCAAAGAAATAGATGAAAAATCAACATTATAGTTATAAATAGGTGAGAAAACACTAATTTAAGATAAATAAAAGGATGGATTTATGAAATAAATTATACACCATGGAAATGTGGTTTAGTTCATGTCATTGACTATCCATTTTTTCCTATTGTATGTTGTGGGCCAAATTATTTAATTTTTCTACCATGAGATTGCCTACTTTTTCATTTCCATATAAGAATCAACCCAAATTGTTTGTAACTTCTATCATGTTTGGTTATTCATTATATAATGATGACTGTGAGGATTTTAAGAAAATAATATGAGTTTTCAAACATTAATTGTTCAATAAGGTGATTGAAATAAATTTTTTGAAGGAGTTGAAATATTTGACGATTGGTTCAAATATTCAGTTAAAATATGATCTAACATTTAGTTCTTGGAGGATCAGTTGAATTATTTTAATCATATTTCATTATTATTGTGTTTTTTCAACACTTTAAGAAATTAATTTTTATTCTCTTATCTTTCAACATTTAAAATCAGTTTCCTAACATGTCATGGAGTAGGGAGAGATCCTGCTTGAGTATCATGGGATTCCTGTTATCTATGGATATCATATGAGTTTGGTACCCATTGGTTTCTCCTTAGGGACCACACTCAAATTTTTGATTCATTTTTGGACTCTATAAATCATCAAAAGTGATATCTACATGTTTTTATTCACTTTAATATTTACCCCTAATTTATAGATAAATGTTTTTCACAACATAATTTTAGATCTATCCTTAAATTATGTTTGGGATGTTAGACATCCCATTGAAACTATGTAATTTAATTAGAGTAGTTTTATTAACATTTATATGGGTTATATAAAGGGAAAAATAAATATTAAAAATGTATATTTCAAGGAACCATGGTGTATCCCATGAAAAATGATCATTTTTTCAAATTTAATAAATCTAATATAATATGTACAAGGAGTGTGTATATTCTTATAAATTTTAAATAATCATTTCAAAGAAAAATATTAAATTATTTTTAGGATTGTCTCAAGAAAAGTTAGAAATATAATGCATCAAAATTGAAAAAAAACAATATGGAAAAATTATTTCATAATATTTTCCATATCCACTATATTTATAGAACATAACATAGTAAATTCTATTTAGACATTTTTTATAATTTTTGAGTTCTTCCCAAAAAAACCTTCTAACAGAAAATATATGAAATTTTAGTGGGTTTGAACTAAAATAGGGATAACTTCTCCAAGGTAACAATCCATTATTTATATAATTTATTGAAAATTATTCCTTATTAAAATTATATACAATAATCGTCACTCCTGGCATAGAGTTACCATTTCAAATATAATTGGGGGATTAAAAAATGATTTATTTTCTAAAAAATTGATCTAGGATTAATATCAATCTACATGGTGATTCCTGTAAAAAAAATATTTTATATAAATAATATTATATATAGTTTTTAAATATTATTTTAGGAGTTTTTAATAAATGAAAATATTTAGTGGCCTTATATAATAATTATTTATAAAATTTGAAATGATTTTTTGGATGATTAGATCAAAGGATTAGAAAAATAGAATATGATATATATTTTTATGTAAATTCATTAGATAAAATAGTAAATGTTGGTTATTTGGAAATAAACATATTTTTGAAATATATAATAATTTAGAGTACAGAGGATTTCATATTATAATAATTTAAATAATAGTATGAAAAGTTCATATTAGATAAATGTGAAATTATATTATTTGTCCATAATGTATGATAACATGGTTATAATTTTATTTTATTATGAATCATTCATTATTATTTATATTATGTTTTAATTTATGAATTATTTTATATTAATTTTTTTTCATAGCTTTATTATTGATTTATATAAATAATAATATAATTATTGTGATGTCTTCTATAGTTTAAATTTTTTGTGAACAGATTCAATAAATTATCATCCAAGTGTATTTGAGTTATATTCTTGGTATGATAGTGGAATATTTATTCTTATACATTGATATTAACACATATATTGGTTATGATCATTAATTAAGAAGTCACATATACTTTACACTTTTTAAGTGTTATAATTTTAATGTGATTAAT
Organism: Viscum album; assembly: GCA_963277665.1. Taxonomy (NCBI): domain Eukaryota; kingdom Viridiplantae; phylum Streptophyta; class Magnoliopsida; order Santalales; family Viscaceae; genus Viscum; species Viscum album. Next base: position 647,683,537 of record OY728143.1, on the reverse strand, counting down.
ATGTATCCAAATAAAATCACCATTAGATGGAAATAATTGGGTTTAGTTACTCACTGGCCTAGATCTTTATGCCTTGTAAGAAAATTATGGGTTGGATACCTATAAATACATGCATACCCATGTGGGGAGTATAGGTTTTATGATATTTCAAGTCATTACATGAAATATTTTCATGTACCTTTTTCTTAAGATGCACATCGATATTTATTAATATATGATAACATTAAATTATAGTAAGTATCATAATATATATGTTTTGAAAATAGATACACATATATGTGGGATTATCATATTGACTTTGTGGAAGGAGCTTTAGAATCCTACATTAGGATAAAGAGAATATATGAGATTTAATAGTGAGTTTAAATCCCCTTTCTAATATCATGTTTAATATTCCCCTAATGAAAGCACGTATTGTGATGATCCAACACATTGTGTAGGTTCACTGAGAATGGGGAAATCATTAACAATATGATATTTTCTGTTTTTATGATTTCATACAAAATAAATCCCTCCCATGCACAAAAGAGGGGAATATCACTGTTAAACTCACAAACAATGAATAATGAAAAAAAATAACACTCTAAATACATGGGTTCATACTGAAAAGGAGTAGCTAAACCTTATAATGAATTTGAATCATTTAATATCATATGATACACTATAATAAATATTATTGATACAAGTGAGAATGGTATATCAATTAATCATAATACAAGATGGATAAATTCAATCTCCTAACAAGTCTCTGGATAAGTTTCATGGATTCTTTGATCTATAATAGGGATATAATTATTATTTTCCTCTAAATATATTGTCTAGTAACTATTTTACTATTCTCCATAACTTATTTATAATGTATTATAGGTTTGAAATCAATATGTTTTCCCAAAAAAATGAAATACCAATGATGATGACATATAACCAAAGGGTGTATACATCTTCATCTTCCAATATTTTAGTGAAAAATATTTCTTATTCCCTCACACTAATTTATATCTCCTTTGATATTCATTGAAATGTAACTATAAAATTTTATGTTTCATAGTAGATAAAAACATTCCCTCTTCTATTTTAAATAAATAAATAAAAATTCCAAAAAGTAAATTGAACTTTGTCACAACTTATATTATAATTGTCTAGTCATCAAATTTATCGAAGTAATTATGATGTGATTTCAAGCCTTTTAATGTGAGAAAATATTTCTATTTGAATATTGATAAAATTATTATTCAATTGTGGAGTAAAAAACTCTTCACTAAAAAACCATTATCTTATTCTCTTATAGGTTAAAATTTTTATTTCATGATAATATCTTCATGGTGAAACTCAACTTCTAAACTCCAAAAAATTTAGATCCTATTATAAACATATCAACATAATGATAAGAATCCCTCCCATGAACCTAACATAAATCATTACACTAACATGGAATTCTCAACATAGAGTGAATATTTCTCAATTTATATAGATATAATAAGAAATTTATTCTTCTATGGAATTCAGTATTGTATTACTATAATCAAAACTCTGTAACACTTATTCTCAAACTAAATATATCATGATTTATCTTCACGATATTTAATCAATAAAACGTATTTCGAAATTCTATAATGTTGTGTAAAATTATTTACCCCTTATGTATCCTAGGGATACCCATATGTATAGAGTTTAGCTCATGATGACACTTATATATTATCTTATTAACATTTATATATGAGCTAATTTACTTTTACATATTGAATTTATCAAAAATCATCCTTTAAGTATAACTTGAATTAATTTTTTATAATTCATTTCTCTAAAGTATACATTTATATATTAAAATATATGCTTTTATATAGTGATGAAAGTTAAATTTAAACCCAGTATTCTCATAGTTACTCTTACATGAAAAATAAGTTATTTCTATTCATTATCATGTTTAATATTATGTTTTTCCCATTCTAAATTTTAAATTTATTCTACATTTTAATAGGGTCGCCTTTATGTATTGACTAGCGTTACATACATATATTACCTTTTCAAAATTTAATATCTATTTCTACTAAACAACATCACTCTTTTAAACAATTTAAAATACTATAAGAAAACATTCATTATCCTTAAAACCCCCCAAAACCTTGGAGTGTTCTTCATCTCAAATAAACCACCATGTAACACATGTGTTTAAAACTAATTTAACTATTGAAAAAATACAAGAAAATAATGAATATAACTCTTAATAATGTGTCTCGTATCCCTGAAATTAATGAATTATTCACCCACTTGTTAAAATTTTATCCATAAGTTTGTATTTAATATATTTCGGTTTTTATTCTTTTCAATCATGTTAATTCATTTAAAAAAATGAAATACATGGTAAAAATAAAGAATAACACTTTTAATAACTCCCTCTAAATATATGTTCCTCCTAACTAATAGATCTCTCACCCATTTTATTAAACACATTTCATTATATTCAACCCTAATATAACTGTTTTCTAATTTATAAATACAATTTAGAGAAAATTTATATGTATTTATGATTTATTTATACCCATTTGAAACTAATAATCTAATGAACAATAAAGAGAGGGGATAAATTCATCTTACACGAGACTCTAAGTAGTGGAGGCATTGATTTATTATCTAATTTCATTTTATTGGTATTCAACTATCCATTTGAATAACAACCACATTGATTAACTAAATTCTTGTTGAACTCTAATTTAAATAGTAACCACTTATTTTCTTCTTCACATATGAAATATGGATCGTTAGAGAATCGTTCCACTTCTTCTATTAAAATTCTCATCTTTTTCTAAAAATCAACATTACTATCCTATAACAATCCTATTTTCATTTCTTCTACGTAATACCACTCTTTTAACCTTATTCCCAATTATACTTATTTTCCCTCCCACTTTTGCGTCAGTAATTCCATTGGATTCTCAGATCCTTCCATGTTCATATTGCTAGGAATCTACATCTTTATTGATTTCATTCTCACTGGTATGAAATAAAATCTTTTGTGTTATTATTACTGGTATTTTTAAACTATTGTGATAAAGAATTTAATGATATGTCTTTATAAATCTTATATCATGTATCATTCATTTATAACCAAAATATAGTTCTTTAACATCATACATTCTGATGAATAATACTCTACCTAGAATTTATTGTTTACATTAGTTATCTTTATATATATGTGTGACCTAATCATGCATATAATAATTAAATATTCTTCCTATAAAAAATAATATCGTGATATATTTATAGCCTCTACGAAACCATCAATGACCATAAAAGTCCAATCATTTTCTTATATTTCTATTTTATATAGAAGTAGTAATCCAAATTTTTTTATTTTAAAATCCTCCATGACATAAATTTTATTCACCAAAACATAATTATTATGTAAATATATTATAATTTATTTTATTCATGTTTACACATTATTCTTCATCATATAATATCACATGTTTTCTCTCAAAACAGAACTTTTTAGAAAAAATCACATTTTAAAATGTTTTGTATTATGCAATTCTCTTGAATAAGTTCATATTATGTTGGGATTAAACCATTTCATTGGTGAATACATTATATTTGTGAGTTATTTATAGAGTTTATTTATTTCTAGAAAAATAATTAGGTCTCAATTTATTTTAAATACGACTCACTTTCTTTTATTAATATTTTATAATATTCTTATAATTTAAAATTTTATAAATGAATCATTAAAAATAATATTGTTTTTTTAGAATGTCCAAATTGATATATTCAATTAATTATCACATGCAAGACTTATTTACTTTGATAATTAAAATGGAAACATATATTTAGTGAGTAATACTTATACATTTTCGATTCCTATCAAATTATATTCCTTCTTTCTTACATCCACGTTAATCTTTTCAAGATTATTGGATGCATTCTTCATTATTATATTTGTGGTTTAAATCTTAATATTCATGGATACGATCTTATTAAATTAATTCTTCATTATAAAATAAATTTCAATATTACATTTTCACTATATATTACTATTATTATAGAGATAATTATACTAAGGCCCTACATCTCATAACTCTATGATCTTCATTATCATTTGGAACACTATAGGTATTTATTACCTCGAATAATATAAATTTTTTCCGTATAAATTTCATTAAAAAATATTTCATTAATTTATTTTTATATTATAAAACATGATTCCAGATTTATTCTTGAGTTTTCTTCCAAGACCAAAATTCATAATTACATGAATAATAGCATTAACAGTACACAATTATCAATTTTCTAGAATACATGCTTACATATGGAATCCATTGAGTCAGTCTCCAAACACATTATGAAATTTTTTCCCTTTTTTACAATATATATAAATATATCAGCAATTTATAATAATTTTAATTCAATCGAATGAGAAGATCTCCTAAACAGACTCAATATATTTTTTTTAGATCCTCTAATATGGTTATGTGGGGGGATTTAATCACTATAACATGCCATAATTAGAATAGATGAGGTTGTTTTTATTCTTGTAAGGTAGTGAATGAGTTTTATAAATTTTTAAATCAACCCTTACTCATTTATCTTTTGTACATAGGTGATAATTTATCAGAGTGTAATAAAAATATAATCTTCAAATATAGATTTGTTTAGTTAGGTGTTTGTCTAATATTTAAAAGATTTTTCAATTCCCTCACTCTAAATTAACTCATATGGGATTATATTTCTCTAATCACCCATTGATTCTAAATCCCATTCTTTTAATCAAGTATATTCTATCATTATGGTTTTTTGGAACTATTTTACCTTCTATAGATCTTCCCTTATACCTGGGTAAATGGTAGTTTCAATGGTTCATAGGGGCTCTATTATTGCCGACATGCAAATTTTTTAAGTGGAATACATCATTAAATATTCTATTATTCAACTTACTAAACAATTTATGATTCAATTACTCCAAAACCCAAAAACTGGACCATTTATGGATGATATTACCAACCATTATTCCAGTGGAGAAAAAGAAAATGGGTTTCCTGCAAGAAAATCACCAGCCTATATGTAGAAACCACTATCTAACTAATTGGGTTCCCATGGTAACTTACATGATTCTTGGGAGAATTTTTAATCTAATTAAATATAGTGGATATCTAATGGCATTGATATATACCAGATAAATTATATGAAGATCCATATTCTCATCCCCTCGAATGATTGTTCAATTATATAAAAAAAATCCTTTGACATTAATTAATGATTAATGTATTAAAATTGTTTTGAATGTATTCTTAGTCTTATAAAATTCATTTTTTTCCTCATAAATCCTTGTATGGATACAAACATCTATATTTAGGAATTTCTAGTCTCTCTTCTATTTTTGGAGGACTTATATAAATTTACCAATAATTTATTTTTTAAGTGTATACACTACCCCTTGGACATGTTATATAATTAATATCATTGTTTTTATGATATTTAAAGTTTCATTTGATTTTATTCTTTATTGGGGATTATTATTCAATGGATTACTAAAGCATCCAAAGATTTCCCTCTCACATTTATTTTTATATGAGAAACATTTCGTATTCACCATGTGTTTCATTTATAAGTTATATATGCTAAACATGAAGGTATTATATTATGATTATAATTAAAATTATTGGTATTTTATATAAATTTTATTATCTCTCTTTCATATGGTTTATGGTTCAAAATTTACCGGCATATGAGCCTTAGCCCGGTTGGTAAAGACTCTGTAAGTGCATCCAAGTGACCAGGGATCAAATCTAGGTGGAGGCAGAATTTATGGGTACTGTAGCAGCACTGTAGTGGGACTATGCAGTACTGTAGTAGGTACTGTAGTGGGAACTGTGAAGTACTATTGCAGATACTGTAGAGGGAACTGTAGCAGGCACTGTTTGACACTGTAGCAGCCGGGAATATGCCCCTTTTTGGGCCTTAGGGCCACCTATTTGGTCCCTGAGTCCTTTAAGGCCTTCGGGCCACCCAGGACTTCGGGTCAGTAAGGACTTAGGTCCACCTCAAGGCCTTCTGGCCACCTTAACTGCTAATGCAAACCAGACAACTTACAATGAAGAAGCTCTACAAGGAGGATGAGCAAAGATATTTCACCATAGCAGAAGTTAAACGGATTGCAAGAATGAGAGGGTATAGAACCTACCATCGAGACAAGACTGTACATGCATGGGAATGCCTAGCCTAATAGCCATGCAAAGGTGGAGAGATGATTTCACGATGAAGATGTTGGGGAGGAGTAGTTCCAAGTAGTTAGTCTTGGTTGAATGTAATGTTTGAAGCCTATGGGCAATGAATTATTCTAAGGCCTATGATCCATGTAATACATATGCCTACAGGCTATGTAAGGGTTCCACCTCACCCCTTGAAAGGTGGATTATCAAAATCAATAAAAAATGAAGGTCTTCGGGCCATTGGTGGTGGTGGTTGAAAAGTTACCAAATCAACAAGGTGTTTTTGTATCATTTTCTTTCTTTGAGACATGTGATTATGTTATGCACATTTATTCTTGTAAGAGTTTTATATAAAACCCCATTTAAATGTAATATAATTAATTTATTTATCTTCATGATATTTTAATTTTAATTTAATGGAAATACTTTATGGGTCTTATTTTTTAAATTCACCAAATTGGTAAAGATTTTATGTTTTAATCTCATCATTTAATGAGATTGTTTATGATTATGTTTTTTATAATAGAATCTTTTGCTCTATATCTCAATAAACTAATTAATTTTTTTATCCTTAGGTAATTTCTTGAGAATATATTATTTCCTTTATTTTATTTCCTTTATGAACATGAGTGTTAAAAAATAATGTTTTTATGAAAAATCAACTTCTCGTTCAAAAACCCTTTTTCTTGAAAACCCCTCTTTTCTAAAAATTCATTCAAAAAAATTAATATTTTTTGAAAAAAAATTATTAAATAAATATTTTTCCATGTTTTAATTGCAAAAAAAATGTTTTAAAATGAATATATAGGTTGTTTCAAAAAAATACCATTTTTCTTTTACCGAAAATTTGAAAGGAATGTTTTTTTAAAGTGTACAACATGAATGGAATTTCCCACCAGTGTTGAAATTATTTTCCAAGAAAATTCATTTATAAGTTTTCAATTTTATTATCAACGGAACCGATTTTTAAAATGAATTGTCTTTTAAAAAAATCTGAAATGTTATTTTACTAAGGAAAATTTTTGAATTATTTTTTAAATATTACTTTATGATTTTTCAATATTATTTTTGAGGAAAAATTATTTATGAATATTTTATGTTTAAAAATTTTATTTTAAATGAAAAATTATATTCCCTGTGAAATGTTCCTAGTGATCTGTCATTAAAAATAATTATCCATAAATGATGAAATCCCAAGATGTAACTTATTATTTCATGGGGATATGAATCGCATATAACATTATTATTATTATCTGAATGGGTTATCCTAAGTAATGTTTATTGAAACCATTTCTCTTCCATGGATAATGTCCTGATAAATTTCTCATTAAACTTTCTTATTTTTACCTTGGATATTCTTTGATTAAAGGATGAAATCATTTTGAAAACTTTTTTCTTAGGTAATTATATGTTTAAATGTTTATGAAACCCAATTAATTTCATTATTTATGATATGATGAATGTTTTATGATATTGGAGAACACAAATGTTTGATTTATATTATAGGTAATCTAGGATATATATCTCCCTGCAATTATTTGGTTAATGATAAATGTTTTATGAGGTCATAAGTTACATGGGTTGTTATCCCATTATTGAAAATAAGGGTACATAAGTGGATTTCCCATTCTCGTAAAATAGGGTACATATGTGGTTATACAAACCCCTAAGTTGGTACACGAGAATTCATCCCAAGCCAAGCATTTTATGAATGTCTTGGTGGGTATCCTAGACATAAAATTTTCTATGATTATGTACATTCCACAATTTTATGTTTTATTCCAAAGTAATTATCTTGTGGATCATATTATTTGATTAACTTAGGATTCATCTATCTTGAATTCCCAATCATTATGGAATTAATTAAAATTATGATATTTGATATGTATGGTTTGGTTTTCAAATGTTATACTCATGTTCTCATACCCATATGTTCAATTTATTCCTTTATATCAATCTTTTTTACCATTACTAAGAATTTGAACTCACCCTTTCTTATGTATCATTTCCCAAGGTTATAAATAAAGGTTCTAATTAGGGTATGTTGTGAAGAGTAACAAATGAGAAGTTATTTGTGTGATGTATTGAATATATTTCCTGAATGAAGAATATAATGTTCCATGTTTCCAAAGGTGCTAAACTATTTTAATCCTCAGGTGTGTATTTGTGTAATTTAATCAATATTAATCTTTAAAGATGTAATATCCTCATATGAGAATCCTAGGTCACTGTAGTTGGTATAAAAGTAAATGTTTAGTCAGCATTTGGAAACTAGGATAAGAAAACATAAATGATATCCCTATTGAAATTTATAAGTATGTGACTAGAGATTGTCACGACCCGTCCTCGGGGCCCGTGCCGTGACTACCCCAAGCCCGCCTTCCATAGGCCAGGGGCTGGCGACTAGCACCAAAGGCGTAAAATCCCGATAACTGGGAAGGCATTGCCTTTATAAAAGAAAACAAGCACCACAGAGTACAAGCGGAAGTAAAACACTAAGTACAAAAAGAAGAGCTGAAAAGTAAAAAGGGGCCGAAAATACAAGCCCAACTGTAAAGTACAACTCGAAAGGGAAAACAGCGACTGAAAAGTAAAGCTGCTACGCTGAGATGTCCACTGGAAATCCCACCTGAAGGGTGGGTACAGATAGCTCCTCTGCTCCTCGGGTCCCGCCATCCGCTCCGAGTATGTCCTGCCCAGTGGTCCACCTCCGGGTACCGCCTCGTCGTATAGTCCACCTCCAGGTACCGTCCAGTCCTCGAACCTTCGGCTTCTGTCAGCACTGTCCGTCGTCTGCAACCAACACAACGAGGTGCGGGCATAGCCTGTGCAGGGGTGAGTATAACGATACTCAGTAGGGACCCCGAGACCCTCAAGGTCTCACTAAAACCAACAAGGATAAACACAAGAAGATCTCAACAGATAAACTCTACTTAGGTATATGCCCATACATATACCTAAGTTATCAAGTAACCCATCTCAATCATGAGGAAACACAAGGATCATGAGATCAACGGATAACCACTACCCAGGTATATGCCCATACATATACCTAAGTTATCAAGTAACCCATCTCAATCATGAGGAAACACAAAGATCAAAGGTCTCAGCTCAAACCAGGATTTTCATTAACGAAACCGTAACTGCTGAAGAGCTCCGTCTCTAGAGTGTACAGTGGTCCTGTCACGACTCCGAGGTACTGCTCGCTAACCTAAGACTGCTGAGGTACTCCTCCTGTCGAGTACTGCGGGTTTGCGGCCAACTACCTGGCGCTCCGTCCGCTGAGGGTCTGTCGCCAAATACCGGGCGCTCGCCCAAATAACCTACTGAGGTACTCCTCCTGTCGAGTACCGCGGGTTTGCTGCCAACTACCTGGCGCTCCATCCGCCGTGGGTCTGCAGCCAAATACCGGCGCTCCGTCCACTGGGCTAGTCGACTCACTCCAAGTCGAGTCGGTCAAGCAGTCGTCAGGTCTCAGCCGGCTACACGGTCTCCGTACTCTGCACGCTCGTCTCCAGGAGGGTCCGCTCCACGAGCTACTGGTCGATACTCCAAGTATCTCAAAGTCCCATGAAGAAGTATCTCAAAAGACCGTCTCGTCACAGGGGTCTCAACGCAACAGACGGCGCGTCGATCGGACGCCCGGTCTGTGAGTTATTAGCCTTTTCGTCCCAGGGGCCCGGATGGTTTCGTGAGCGAAACCAATCCCGGCCGTATCTCAACTGTACCCCGAACTCCCATAGGGTAAACTCAAAGGGACCGTTACTCAACGTAACCACCAACGCTGCTGACGGCTCGTCAAGCGGTCGTCCTGTCTGAAAGATATCAGCTTTTCCGTTCCAGGGGCCCGGTTGGATTTCGGGTACAATCCAACCCGGACGTACTCCGACTGTATCCAAAACTCGGGCGGAGTATGTCAAATGTTCCGTCTCATCATGAGGAAGTCAACGAAACAGACGGCGCGTCAATCGGACGCCCGGTCTGTGAGTTATTGGCATTTTCGTCTCCGAGGCCCGGTTGGTTTTAAAGGAAAAACCAACCCGACCGTACTCCACCTATGTCCAAACCTCGGGCGGAGTATGCCAAAAGATCTGACTCACTAAAAGGAACACAACGCGACTGACGGTGCGTCAATCGGACGTTCATAGCTCAAGATATGAGCGTTTCCGCTCCGAAGGCCCGGTTGGTTTCGTGAACGAACCAACCCGGCCGAACTCAAAGTAATCGGAAACCTTGAGTGCGATATACCGAAACGACCGTCTCGATCCAAGGATCACGTTGCCGCTGACGGTTCGTCGATCGGAGGTCCAAGGCTCAAGATATGAGCCAAAAACCAAAACTGGTTCGAAACGGGGGGGGGTCCGGGTCCGGGCCGACCCGGCCCGACCCCCCCCCCTGGGGCGGCGCGGCAGCCGGCGGCGGCGGACGGCGGCGGCGGCGGGCTGCGGCGGCGGCGGCGGGCCGCGGTGGCGGCGGCGGGCCGCGGCGCACGCGGGGGGCTAAGCCCCCGCTCTACCTGGAAAAACGGCGCGGCATTAGCCGCGCCCTTGATTGAAACTGCCCCCACGTGGGGGCCGGTTTATTTAAGGGAACCAGGGGGGCCGGCTGCCCCCCTCCTTCAAGAACCACCCCCCCTCTTTAAGAGGGGGTTTTATGGGGGTGGCCGGGGAATTTAATTCCCCGGTTTTAAAGACATCCGGCCGGCCAGCTGGCCGGCCGGTTTTCTCAAACGGGACCGGAATTTCCGGTCCCCTTTTTCGGCTTCCGACGCCGGCGGCCCGGCCGCCGGTCTTTTCTTCCGCCGCGGCCCGGAACCGGCCGCGGTCTCCTCCTTCCGCCGCTGCCCGGAACCGGCCGCGGCGTTCGTCATCCGGCGCGGTGCGACGGCACCGCGCCCTTTCGCCGTACTTTGATATTCATTCAACGCGGCGCGACGGCGTCGCGTTTCTGTTGTTTCTTCCATGGTGCGTGCGACGGCATCGCAAAGATATTTGCACGTTCATCCGCGTGGTACGACGGCACCACGCCACTTGCTTCCACCCGCAAGATAAATCAACATAAACGTTGGAGGGGGTTCGGCCGTGTTCGTACGGTCCGGCCCCCTCACGTTAAATTAATAACGCAACTTTAAATAAACAACATCCTCACGTTAGTCATACGAACCACGAGCAAGAATGAGATAATTAAATATTAAACAACATCCCCTACCTCGGGTATAAGTTCGAAGATCGCTCTACGTTCCGCGGAAGACGACGTCGCGGAGGTCGGGCGACGCGGTCGTCGTTCGTCAAATTTAACGACGAAGAGGCGCGTCCGAAGAGGCACGTCGTTGGCGAATCCTTGTACGCCGACGAAGGTTGTCCGAGGAAGGTGCGGTGTTCTCTCTCGTTGACACCGAAGACGAAGAAGAGCGGAGCGGCGTTCTTCGTCGGAAACTTGAGCGTTCTACGTCAAGTCTTGAGGAAAGTCAAATAAAAAGGAAACAACGAACTCAAGAACCCATACCTTGATAGTCGCACGTTGACGGTGTCGTGGAATATCGGTGTCGATTCCTTTGACGTCGGAGGAAGAGTCGTTATCGAAGGAGTTCGTCGCGGAAAACCGTCGCGGAAGAGATGACGCGGAAGAAGTACGTCGCGTCGCGGACACGGCGTCGCGGATGGATCGTGTTCTTCGGCGGAGAAGTTCTTCGTTGAAGAACGACGTTCTTCGCGTTCTTCGTTGAGTTGAAGAAGAATAAGAAAAGCTTCCAAAGCTCTCAAGAAACCCCCCCAAGGGTAAAAGAAACTCCTAGAATAATATAAGCTTTAACTTATATTATTTCATAACCTAACCACAAGAATTTCAAAGGTTTGAAATTCAAAAAGGGTTTAACTCCCTTAATTAATTAAGTAACTTAAGTTGTCAACATTAAAAGAAAAGAGTTAAGGGGGAGGTTTTGAGAGAATTTGAGGAGTTGGGGTTCGTGTGGACCCCACCTCACTTAATCCTCCCAAGGGAGGTTAAGTGGATGTGGGTACCACTCCCAACTCCCTTTGGTAGGACTTAACTAGTTAAAAGAAATAAAATTTGTTCCTCACAAATTTTATTTAACTTAAACTAAAAACCCAAAAACTAACTTTCATCCCGCAAAAAACGCAACTCCCGAAAAGGACTCTTTAAGCGAATAACGGCGCTGCGAGTTCATCGGTGCCCTCGGATTTCAATTCCGAGCACCGGATCAAAAGTTAGGAATTCCCGCTCGTTCGTTCACTGAACATAACCGAGCCAAACTTCGGAAATTAATTCCGGGCACTCCGGGCCTCGGAATCAGGTGCCGTCTGAAACCGCGCTCTTGTAAAATTCTAAAGAAAATTAAGAAAAAATTTCCCTTGAATTTTACGGGTCTTTACATTACTCCCACCTCAGGGCTTTACGTCCCCGTAAAGCTACATCAAAAACTAGGGAAACAAAAGAGGGTACTGAGCACGCATCTGAGCCTCCCGCTCCCATGTGCTCTCCTGGAGATTCCCGTGCCGCCATCTGTTGCGCACAAGAGGAATCGATCGTCCATGTAGGACCCGCTCCTGTCGATCCTCTATCTCCACCGGGACCTCCGTAAAAGTCGCCCCATCGTCAAAGATGTGCGTCGGGTCGTGCACGTATCTCCTCAGCTGAGACACGTGTAAGACGTCGTGAACCCGGTGCAACTGAGGTGGTAGAGCCAGGCGATAAGCCACCTCACCAACCCTGCTGAGTACCTGGAAGGGTCCGATGAAGCGCGGAGATAACTTGTCGCCTCGGCCAAAACTCCGAATACCACGTCGAGGTGAGACCCTCAAGAAGACGTGGTCACCATCCTCGAACTCTAGTGGCCTCCGCCTCCTGTCAGCGTATGACTTCTGCCGGCTCCATGCTGTCCTCATCCGCTCCTGGATGACATGGACCTCCTCTGACGTGGCCCGGACCATCTCTGGTCCCACAAGAGCTGCGAGATTTCTTCTTTGCCGATAAGAGAAACCTGGTCTCATCCCCTGGATGAACCACATTCTTTGCCTAAAACAGTCAATCCTAACATGGATGATACTAATCCATACCAAGGATGACGTCGTAAGGCCTCGACGCTACTACTAAGAGATCCAACCGTTACTCTCGCCTCCAAGGGTTGAGTCACACTGTCGGCATCAGTGTGTGGTAACTGGGTCTCCTCCAGTAGATGTCTCACAAGTGAGGGTCAAGTCAACAGTCAACTGGAACCTCTTAGTAACATCACAAAAGAGGACAGGAAAGAAAACATCACAAAGGTATGCGTCTTTTATTATTGCAGCTCATATTACAAGACGCTACACAAATGCAACATCAACATGGAACTAGAAGTACAAAAGACGTATCCACTAGTTCCGCTCCTGTCCACCTGCTTTACTGTTGCTCAAGCATTTGTCCCTGCCTCAACCTCGGTGGCTCCCTCCAAGCCTGCGGATCGAGGAGTCGGACAGTCACGCGCCAGGTGACCCTTTCCACGGCATGAGTAACACAACCTGCTCCTTGCACGGCTAGCTCTGTTCCCACTCCGGGTGCCCTGCACCACTGGTCCTAAAACCCGAGATCACCCAACTGCTGGTCTGGTCTTCCTGGACCTCTGCATCATCTGTCTACTGCCCACAGATGACTCGGCTTCTGATCGAAAAACACGCGGTAAAGGCAGAATCTCCTGTACACGCTCGGGGTGTAGAGATACTGGCACAAACTCCACCCTGAAGAAGGTCTCGAAGTCTTCCCATGCGAAGTTCCTCTCATCGAAAAACTGAAACAAGTGGCTCCACCACCTACCTGCTGCTGCGTGTAGTAGGCTCGCAGCGAGGATCACCATGAGGTCTGCTGGTGTCCTCACTAGCCTAAACACTCGTACCACTGCCTCCTGCCAGTCCTCTGCAGCCTGGGGATCCGTCTCCCCGCGAAACCTGGGCGGTCACTGGCGCTGAAACTCATGCAGTGCGCTGAGGCGACGTGCATCGTCAGCGGCTGCTGCTGGAAGCATCGGGGGCTCGGCGGGTAGAGCTACCGCCGGTGCCACTGCTGACAAAGGGCCCTGCACCGAGGCCTCGTCGCTCGGTGGGCTGTCGTCACGTTCGATTCTCGGAACCCTAGCTGGCTGCCGTCGTGGGGCCATCCTGAAAGAAACAACGTAACACGATCAAACGATTATACCTGGTGAGCTGACCTGGTTTGAGCTGTTTTAAGGGGAAAAACCTTTGAAAACACACACGCAATCAGTGTTTTCGTGCACAAAGTCGGAAATCAGTTGTCAGGGTCCTGGTGTATGGTTACGTCGGCCGCCCGCACCAACACTGGACTCCCTGAACTGAAAAACACACTCGGTACTCTCAACACTATTGCTTCACAGAAAGAAACATCAGAGTTATAAGTTCTACGGTAGAACCGAACTCCTCTTATACCAATTTGTCACGACCCGTCCTCGGGGCCCGTGCCGTGACTACCCCAAGCCCGCCTTCCATAGGCCAGGGGCTGGCGACTAGCACCAAAGGCGTAAAATCCCGATAACTGGGAAGGCATTGCCTTTATAAAAGAAAACAAGCACCACAGAGTACAAGCGGAAGTAAAACACTAAGTACAAAAAGAAGAGCTGAAAAGTAAAAAGGGGCTGGAAATACAAGCCCAACTGTAAAGTACAACTCGAAAGGGAAAACAGCGACTGAAAAGTAAAGCTGCTACGCTGAGATGTCCACTGGAAATCCCACCTGAAGGGTGGGTACAGATAGCTCCTCTGCTCCTCGGGTCCCGCCATCCGCTCCGAGTATGTCCCGCCCAGTGGTCCACCTCCGGGTACCGCCTCGTCGTATAGTCCACCTCCAGGTACCGTCCAGTCCTCGAACCTTCGGCTTCTGTCAGCACTGTCCGTCGTCTGCAACCAACACAACGAGGTGCGGGCATAGCCCGTGCAGGGGTGAGTATAACGATACTCAGTAGGGACCCCGAGACCCTCAAGGTCTCACAAAAACCAACAAGGATAAACACAAGAAGATCTCAACAGATAAACTCTACTTAGGTATATGCCCATACATATACCTAAGTTATCAAGTAACCCATCTCAATCATGAGGAAACACAAGGATCATGAGATCAACGGATAACCACTACCCAGGTATATGCCCATACATATACCTAAGTTATCAAGTAACCCATCTCAATCATGAGGAAACACAAAGATCAAAGGTCTCAGCTCAAACCAGGATTTTCATTAACGAAACCGTAACTGCTGAAGAGCTCCGTCTCTAGAGTGTACAGTGGTCCTGTCACGACTCCGAGGTACTGCTCGCTAACCTAAGACTGCTGAGGTACTCCTCCTGTCGAGTACTGCGGGTTTGCGGCCAACTACCTGGCGCTCCGTCCGCTGAGGGTCTGTCGCCAAATACCGGGCGCTCGCCCAAATAGCCTACTGAGGTACTCCTCCTGTCGAGTACCGTGGGTTTGCTGCCAACTACCTGGCGCTCCGTCCGCCGTGGGTCTGCAGCCAAATACCGGCGCTCCGTCCACTGGGCTAGTCGACTCACTCCAAGTCGAGTCGGTCAAGCAGTCGTCAGGTCTCAGCCGGCTACACGGCCTCCGTACTCTGCACGCTCGTCTCCGGGAGGGTCCGCTCCACGAGCTACTGGTCAATACTCCAAGTATCTCAAAGTCCCATGAAGAAGTATCTCAAAAGACCGTCTCGTCACAGGGGTCTCAACGCAACAGACGGCGCGTCGATCGGACGCCCGGTCTGTGAGTTATTAGCCTTTTCGTCCCAGGGGCCCGGATGGTTTCGTGAGCGAAACCAATCCCGGCCGTATCTCAACTATACCCCGAACTCCCATAGGGTAAACTCAAAGGGACCGTTACTCAACGTAACCACCAACGCTGCTGACGGCTCGTCAAGCGGTCGTCCTGTCTGAAAGATATCAGCTTTTCCGTTCCAGGGGCCCGGTTGGATTTCGGGTACAATCCAACCCGGCCGTACTCCGACTGTATCCAAAACTCGGGCGGAGTATGTCAAAAGTTCCGTCTCATCATGAGGAAGTCAACGAAACAGACGGCGCGTCAATCGGACGCCCGGTCTGTGAGTTATTGGCATTTTCGTCTCCGGGGCCCGGTTGGTTTTTAAGGCAAAACCAACCCGACCGTACTCCACCTGCGTCCAAACCTCGGGCGGAGTATGCCAAAAGATCTGACTCACTAAAAGGAACACAACGCGACTGACGGTGCGTCAATCGGAGGTTCGTAGCTCAAGATATGAGCGTTTCCGCTCCGAAGGCCCGGTTGGTTTCGTGAACGAACCAACCCGGCCGAACTCAAAGTAATCCGAAACCTTGAGTGCGATATACCGAAACGACCGTCTCGATCCAAGGATCGCGTTGCCGCTGACGGTTCGTCGATCGGAGGTCCGAGACTCAAGATATGAGCCAAAAACCAAAACTGGTTCGAAACGGGGGGGGTCCGGGTCCGGGCCGACCCGGCCCGACCCCCCCCTGGGGCGGCGGACGGCGGCGGCGGGCGGCGGCGGCGCGGCGGCGCGGCGGCGGCGGCGGCGGGCCGCGATGGCGGCGGTCGCGGGCCGCGGTGGCGGCCGCGGGCCGCGGTGGCGGCGGCGGCGGGCCGCGGTGGCGGCGGCGGGCCGCGGCGCACGTGGGGGGCTAAGCCCCCGCTCTACCTGGAAAAACGGCGCGGCATTAGCCGCGCCCTTGATTGAAACCGCCCCCACGTGGGGGCCGGTTTATTTAAGGGAACCAGGGGGGCCGGCTGCCCCCCTCCTTCAAGAACCACCCCCCCTCTTTAAGAGGGGGTTTTATGGGGGTGGCCGGGGAATTTAATTCCCCGGTTTTAAAGACATCCGGCCGGCCAGCTGGCCGGCCGGTTTTCTCAAACGGGACCGGAATTTCCGGTCCCCTTCTTCGGCTTCCGACGCCGGCGGCCCGGCCGCCGGTCTTTTCTTCCGCCGCGGCCCGGAACCGGCCGCGGTCTGCTCGTTCCGCCGCGGCCCGGAACCGGCCGCGGCGTTCGTCATCCGGCGCGGTGCGACGGCACCGCGCCCTTTCGCCGTACTTTGATATTCATTCAACGCGGCGCGACGGCGTCGCGTTTCTGTTGTTTCTTCCATGGTGCGTGCGACGGCATCGCGAAGATATTTGCACGTTCATCCGCGTGGTGCGACGGCACCACGCCACTTGCTTCCACCCGCAAGATAAATCAACATAAACGTTGGAGGGGGTTCGGCCGTGTTCGTACGGTCCGGCCCCCTCACGTTAAATTAATAACGCAACTTTAAATAAACAACATCCTCACGTTAGTCATACGAACCACGAGCAAGAATGAGATAATTAAATATTAAACAACATCCCCTACCTCGGGTATAAGTTCGAAGATCGCTCTACGTTCCGCGGAAGACGACGTCGCGGAGGTCGGGCGACGCGGTCGTCGTTCGTCAAATTTAACGACGAAGAGGCGCGTCCGAAGAGGCACGTCATTGGCGAATCCTTGTACGCCGACGAAGGTTGTCCGAGGAAGGTGCGGTGTTCTCTCTCGTTGACACCGAAGACGAAGAAGAGCGGAGCGGCGTTCTTCGTCGGAAACTTGAGCGTTCTACGTCAAGTCTTGAGGAAAGTCAAATAAAAAGGAAACAACGAACTCAAGAACCCATACCTTGATAGTCGCACATTGACGGTGTCGTGGAATATCGGTGTCGATTCCTTTGACGTCGGAGGAAGAGTCGTTATCGAAGGTGTTCGTCGCGGAAAACCGTCGCGGAAGAGATGACGCGGAAGAAGTACGTCGCGTCGCGGACACGGCGTCGCGGATGGATCATGTTCTTCGGCGGAGAAGTTCTTCGTTGAAGAACGACGTTCTTCGCGTTCTTCGTTGAGTTGAAGAAGAAGAATAAAAGCTTCCAAAGCTCTCAAGAAATCCTCCCAAGGGTAAAAGAAACTCCTAGAATAATATAAGCTTTAACTTATATTATTTCATAACTTAACCACAAGAATTTCAAAGGTTTGAAATTCAAAAAGGGTTTAACTCCCTTAATTAATTAAGTAACTTAAGTTGTCAACATTAAAAGAAAAGAGTTAAAGGGGAGGTTTTGAGAGAATTTGAGGAGTTGGGGTTCGTGTGGACCCCACCTCACTTAATCCTCCCAAGGGAGGTTAAGTGGATGTGGGTCCCACTCCCAACTCCCTTTGGTAGGACTTAACTAGTTAAAAGAAATAAAATTTGTTCCTCACAAATTTTATTTAACTTAAACTAAAAACCCAAAAACTAACTTTCAACCCGCAACAAACGCAACTCCCGAAAAGGACTCTTTAAGCGAATAACGGCGCTGCGAGTTCATCGGTGCCCTCGGATTTCAATTCCGAGCACCGGATCAAAAGTTAGGAATTCCCGCTCGTTCGTTCACTGAACGTACCCGAGCCAAACTTCGGAAATTAATTCCGGGCACTCCGGGCCTCGGAATCAGGTGCCGTCTGAAACCGCACTCTTGTAAAATTCTAAAGAAAATTAAGAAAAAATTTCCCTTGAATTTTACGGGTCTTTACAGAGATGCCTCTAAGGATAAGTCTAAGGATTATTAAAAGTATAATAAAATGTCCAATAATTTTATTAAGGGAGAGAGAATGTTATTTCTAAAAAAATTGCATCCATATCATGACACAAAAAGTGGATTTGGATCTATAAAATAGGTACCTAGGTGTAATAACTCTGAATGGATGAATTAATTTGACACAATCGTTACCTGGTGGGAAAAAAAGCTTTACTACACACCTATTTTCACAGTCCTATGGGATATTATATGGAAATTCACATACTCCTTACTAAAAATTATGAATGATTTAAATATATTATGAAAATGAATCCCTTGGGATAATCAAAAGTCTAAATATATAAAAAAAATATGGTTTTATTATTTAATACATCTTATTAGTGATTTTTTCATGATTATGTGGTTTCCAATATGACTGATGTTGCTTACTAAAAAATTTGGTTGTAGTCAATGGAGGGAACTAAAAGGAATTGGATTAACATTAAATGTGATAGACAATATCTTAATTCGAAACTGAATGTAATGATGACTATATTGAAGGATATTGTAATTATTCCAAGTCATTTATCATGAAATATGAGTAATAAAATGGACCTTAACAAACTTTCAGACTCACTAAATAATAGAATGATATATTTCTTTGAGATTTCAGGTAATGGGGACCGTGGATTAAATAAGATTCAATTTTATATGTATCAAGATTTTGGGAATAATCACTCCTCGGAATGTCTCAATTGAATGGGAAGATGTTTTGAGTTAAGAAATGAAGAACACAAAGAATGTAATTTCTGAGGAAAAAAGAAAAATTTTAGAAAATGAAATTGATGGGAATATAGTTCTCCTTATATAATTATCAATGAATTAATATTTTAAATTTGGAATGTGTGGTCATTATGAAAATCAATTTCCTATGGGGGGAGATCATGAAAGAAATAAGCATGTTTGTATGAGTAATGGTTACATTCCTAATGATGAGGATACATCAAATAAAATATAAAATGAAATAGGTATTAAGTAATAAGATGATGAAGCCTAATTAATGGTTTGAGAATGAAGTGGGATGATTAAATAATTTATGTTTTTTAATTGAATAATTAGAAAATATATAATGATTCTTTAGTATATGTTTTTTGTTAATTATTAGAACGAGTATGTTGAATGATGATGATGACGTAGAATTGTAATTTAATGGAATGGTTGTATTCATGGAAAACACATGATCCAAGGAGAGATAACCCTTAATATGTTTCAAATATTGAGATAATGATGTTGGTATAAAGATATTTTTGATATTAATAAATTATATTTCATATTGTTGATGACTTGGGAACTCATGAATGATTTGTGGAAAAAAGTGGATTATATTATCATTGATATAGTTTATAGAATTATTAGATTTATGGAATATATTAAATAGTATATTGTTTTATTCAAGGAATAAAAAATCATTCATGTTTTCAATATGTTTTTTTTGTAATTTAGGTTAGTATTATTTTTTCAAGAATGCAATATGTAATGACCTGGACTTAAACGATATATATTCTATTTATTTTAAACCTATAAATAATTTTCATTTTAGAAAGATATTTTAGGTTTAATGTTTTAGATAATTTGGAAAAACTTTTAAAAATTATAATTATACGTTACAAGTGGACACTTATATTCAGTATCAATTTTTTCCAAGCAAAGGAATACCTTTTTAAAAAACATTTTTTCATTTCCTCGTATCTCTTAACAATTCTCATATTTTCCTCATCCTCATCCCTACTCATCCTTTACCTTATGAAAAACATTTATAGACCTGGGATGAGAATAAAAATCTTAGTAAGGGATATAAATAAATGGAAAAGGTCACTCTATTGAAAATATATAAAAACATTTTCATAAAAATATACCATTTTATTCGAAAAATTAAACTACCTTTTCAAAAAGATCATTATCTTTCCATTTTAAAATCATTCAATTATTATGAAAACTCATTATTAAGAATATAGAATATAAATAGGTAACACTAGACATCATTTTACATCTCACACTTAAAAAAATAGAGTTGTGAGGGTATCTTCAAAAATATAATTTTTGAATGAAATCCCCCTATTGTAACACACCAACCCCAGTTACCCAGAGTTGGTGCGTTATTGCATAACATTGGCATGATCACAAAATATCAAGGCTCAAAAGACCGATTAGTTTAGTAGACTTGGAAACACTAGATACATTCATAAAAGTTACATTACATCATAAAGTGAAAAACTACAATAACATGGTCTCGATAGTCCACACTCATATCCTCTTCTGACTATCCCTACAGGTCATTCATAAAATACTTCTTCACATCCTGGAAAATATTAAAACATTGAAAGGGGTGAGCTCAGATGCTCAGTAAGGATAACAATATTGTGGAAGCTTTCATAAATAAACATAAACATTTAAGGCAATGTATAACTAAAACAAAAGCCTTTTAAACTTGAACTTCGGCGTAATATGGAAAAAGTAAAATGAAATAATGTCATTTACTTATTCACAAAGATATTCTACTGGTAAAATAATCACATGCAATATCAATAACCACTTTCATAATGATGGAATGCATGATTCCAGACTATCATAACCATATAGCCAAGGCCTCGTGCCAAGACTACAAATAATATTTTGTGAAGGCATCGTGCCAAGACACTAGTTTGTCTCATGAGACCTGACAATGCATCGAGGAGCTATAGCGGGCTCCACCCGTCACTTATTAAGTCCAATTCATTCCTCATATGAACAGGTTTAAACATATCATAAACCATAAAATAATAGTATCACATAAAACATGCATAAAGGAAACATAACATTTCCAAATTTCAATCACAAGATATTAATACAAGACATGGATATAATAAAAAAAATATCAAACCCATTTTTAATACCAAAATAAATGAAAATTAAAACTTTGTATTTATTTTTC
Organism: Viscum album; assembly: GCA_963277665.1. Lineage (NCBI taxonomy): Eukaryota > Viridiplantae > Streptophyta > Magnoliopsida > Santalales > Viscaceae > Viscum > Viscum album. Next base: position 647,661,820 of record OY728143.1, on the reverse strand, counting down.
ATTTAGAAAAAATTTATGGCTTGTAGAGGAAGCCGAAACTCAAATAATGGTTACAGCGGCAGAGAAGTCATTGTCGCCACATACGTACGACAAAAAACATTCCTTTTTGTCGTTTTGTAAAATGCTTCGTATAAAAAGATTCCTTTTGAATAAACGTAAAATTCAAAGGGGTTTATACACCGTATAAAATAAAGTTGTGTATAAAACAAAATATGCCTCAATGAAAAGAGATTGAGACGAAGTCCCTTACAAAGATCATTTTTTTAAATAAAATAGATCTATTATGTGTATTCACTATAAGAACACATAAATAAAGTTCAAATACAATATAGGACATAATAATATCATGACATAATTTGAAAGTATGAGATTAACCCAAAGAACGGAAATTGGGTTAAGAAGTTTCCTTACCTCGTGTCCCACTTGACTCGATCGTTCTTTAATCTCATTAATAATAAAATAGAGTTAATTTCTATTTTCTTAAGAACGTTTTTCATGTTCATTATTCCTTTTATATCACTTATTACCATGTTATTAACATTATGTAATTATTTACGTTAATAACGGTCATTTTGTCGATGTTTAGTACTTGAGTCAAAAATAAACTACTTATAATTACAAGTTGTTCATGTAGCGAAATATCCATTATATCCATAATTATATTCATGGTGTAGATATCATATATATCATATATATCTAGTATATACATGCATTTATAATATTACATAACATTTAGAGGTAAAAAATGAAATACACCGTTCATGGAGACGGTAAGCCGTACATACGCATGAACGCTACTTTCATTTCTATTTTGTATTTAATGGAATGAAATTATAATTATATAAAGGTATTCTATAATTCCAGTATAATATAATCTATGATAAAATTTACTCCATCCTTTATACATCCCACATATGGTATTAACAATTCAAATCACTTTCAGGGGGCGGTAGTCCGCACTTCCTAAAATGAAATTATCGCGTTTACCCATAATGGAAATCATAAAGGTATGACATAAATGAAAAATACAGAATCATAAGATAAATAAACATAATATATATCATATATAAAAATAGTGTCATCATAATGGCCACCATGAGAGGTGTTAAAAGAAGATTGAACAATCATCGTTTCGTGAGGCAGTAATTCACCACCCACAGAAACAGTATGTTCTTTAACCATTAGACGAAGGTGTGTGTAAGTGAAAATAAAATCCATCTCATAAAAACATCCATGTATTTTAGGATACTAGTTTTGTTACAAAATAATGTAATAAAAATATTTTAGGGGGTTGGAGAAGCAAAATAAAACAAAAGAACACAAGAGAAGACATTACCTTAAAATTGGGTAACTCTTTTTGATTTGAGCCAAAGGCTTCCTTGGGAAGACTTCTGCCCAAATTGAGGCTTATAGGAGTAAGAGAGCGAAGTTGAGAGAGTATTTTGGCAGATTTTGGCCGAGCCAAATGGCTTGGAAGGTGTGAATAAGGTGGTAGAGTTGGAGTCCTTTTATAAGAGGAGAGGAGGGGCACTATTGGAATGTAATGAAATGTTACATTATTATGAAGTACTTTTCAGATTTAAAAGGTCCCACAATTATATATATCAAGGATAAGGTGACAAGGGATCTAAATATACTCATCAAATAGGTTTTTTAAAAGTTTAAGTCTTAGATTTTACATTATCTTTTCATTTTATTTAAATCGTTTATTAATGAGGTAATTGTTGCATCATCATGGTGTCATAAAATTTAATTTATTTAATGTCTAAAAATTATATAAAAATTATCATTATCTATTAAATCTTTTTATCTTTACAATTAATATTTATAGATGAAAATATAACATACATAACCCCATGTAATAATTGTTTTAGTAAAACAACACATGTTTGTGACAATTTTATTATTACTTTAAATAAAAAGTTATTAATGTCATTTTCTTACCCAAGTGGCTCCATGGGGTCCCCAAGTTGACCCATGTATTGGCTTGGTCTTCCATGACTCATCCAATAAGGGTAGTAAAAGTGTCAAGATATTTTCATATTTTTATAATATCATTTTTACCTTAAATTTCACTAATTACCTTTAATTGCGATTAGTAGAACTTAAAAGTTACTATTCACCAAAAAATTATTTTAATCCCATTGAACCAAATTTTAATTCCTAATTAAAACCATGTATGTCGGATTTTTTAAAATAAAATCACAGAAGTGGTAATGTTTCATTTAAATGAAAAATCAGTTTTTTAACTACCACCCAGTGGTTTCACTATTCATCAAAAATTGAAGTTTTTCAGAACAATTCCAAAATTTTAACCTAAGATATAATTGATATTCCAAATTCAAAAATTATGTCTATTTTAAAAAAAATTTAACATATAAGTATCATTAATTAATTTTATAATTAATTCCAGCTGTCACAACAAATAGCATGTTTTTAAGTAACAATATATATCAAAAGATTGACAATTGTTTATGTCCAATTTAAAAGTGAAATTAATTCTAACGACCACCATTGGATAAAATGGTAAAAATATATTCTAATTAAAATTTAAAACCACTCAATAGAATAATTTATCACTATAAATTATTTTGATTAAAAAAGTTGTTTTTAAGTATTTTTCACTATTCATAAAAATTGGAAGTTCTCAGAAAAATACCAAAAATTCAACATAGGCTAATTATAATATTCAGAATCCAAAAATGAAGTCCATTTTTAAATATAAAATATATATAATTTCAAAAATTGGGTATTACTATTCATAATGGCTTTTTTAATTGGTCGCGGTGCGTTAAAATCTCGAACTTGCGTACAATGCAAGCTATTGCATTATTGAAAGAGAAGCGTATCGTGGAAGCTCGGGGTGTTACACCTATAATTATCATATCATTTAATTAGTAATTAATCTAAATAATTTAATATGGGTATCCAATATAAATAAATATTTTAAAATTGGAAATAAAAAATGAGATTTTAAAAAATCATTTCAAAAAAAACCTCAGAATTCCATAATCAAGAAGTAGATTTTTAACCTAAAGAACGAAAATTGTGTTAAGAAATTTATTACCTCACATTTACCTTCCTTCAAAAAAATTCCATAATCATTTATAATGGTTTAAATAATGTTATTAATTAATTATATAAATCTATTCATTTTTATAATACCTTTTTATAATATCTTATAATACATTAATTAATAATATTTCATTATTTTCACTGTTCTGGGTTCTTTAATTTCATGGTTTCATGGTCGGTTGGCTTGTTTAATATTATAGTTGTTCTTTTAAAATGGGAGTAAAACTCTACAATTGGAATGAAATAGTATTAATGAACTTACATAAGTATGAATTTTTCCCATATATCATTTTTATTTATTGTGTGAGGATGATTTATCTAATAAAATGTTAATGATAAATGTTTTGTTTATTTTGGCATTGTTTTTCAAACACCACATATAACTTCCATTATATTTAATATTTTAAGTAAATTTTAATTATAGAATATTAAATAAGTTATAATATACATATTAAAATCTTATTTAATGTGAATGTAAATTTTATGACCATCCATGAAGGCAGTAATGGAAACCAAAAAATCATTATTCACAAAGATGGTTAACCGTCAAAATTCCAAAAATGGTTTCGTTTCATTTAATAAGAGGATATTATAAATGAAATTGATTTGAGATATTCTATTTTAGGTATAACACTCTAGTATTTACATTATTTTTTAGTTATAATTCCTTCATAGATGAAGTAAGTGAGGATAAAATTGAATAAGAAGAGAAAATAAGAGATGTGCTTTGAGAAAATTACCTCTTGAATATCACCACCTTAAAGGACCCCTTGAGGACCTTGGATTTGGTATTTTGGTGAGACCAGTAGGACGTGGATGTGGGAAGACTGAGTAATAGAGGTTCGGGCATATATTTTATGATCTTAAAGGCATGTGAGGAGAAATAGAGTGCAGAGGTGTCATATTTATTTTTGAGTTGGGGTGGTTTAATGTTATTGATAAATTATTATTTTATACTTTAAGGAATCCACAATGAGGTGGAATTAATTTCCAACAATTTGGATTATAATTAATGTTTTAAAGACTATTTAGGGTCTAAATATACCTCAAACTCCCATTGAAAGGTTTGGTTATTCGCTATTTTAATCTTTTGACTTTTAACTTTAACTTATTTCATTATTTTTCAAATACTACAATAAGAATTATTTTTACCACAATAAATTTTTAATGAATCAGAATTAATATGACCAAAAAATAATTTTGACCTTTTGATTCAAAATATGTAATCCATTTTACCAAATTCTAGCAGTAGTTTTGGAAAATTTATATTTCAAAATAAATCCCGCGGACGTAACGGGAAAATCGGGTTTTAAAGTGACAATTTTAAGAAGTTTGAAATTTTTTCACACACAGAGTCATTGTGAAATTCATTCCAATTACCTAATTTGGATTTAATAGTTTATAATTTAACAAATAAAACTTTAGAAACAATTTAAGATACCATTTATCTATATAAATATGTTAATGAAAATAAATTTTAATTAAAATTCATTAATTTTCACTATTTATAAAAAAATGAAAATTCTTTGAAAATAACATGATTTAACCCTAATATAATTTTGATATTATGAATTAAAATAGGAAGTTTGTTTTTTCAAATTGTTGACCTCACCTGTTTTGATAATCCCAATTATTCTTTAATATATTGTGATAATCCCAAATAATGTTTATCAATATATTAATTCTCTCACACTATGATATCATATTATTAGGTTGATAAACATATCAAAATAATCATTGGAATATGTTAACCAATATATATCTATGTTTATACATACATTGAGGTAGTTCTAACTCAATCTCGACATTTTTTTCATAGAACAGATAAGTGTTAAGTCCACCGGTATGAAGTTCACTCATACAGACAGAATAAGCCTACCAATACAAACAGATACATAGCTACTGATAAAACTTAGTACACTAGTACATAATTATACTGATATGGTTAAGGTCACTGATATGCATAGAAACTACCGATAGAAGAACATATACTGTTAGAAGAAGAGATACGGATAGAACAAGTCTTCTGGTATGCCCAAGTCGACTAATATAGTCCTAACGATATAAACAGAAAGACAAAGTCTACCGATATGAGCTACCATTAGAGTAAGTCTACCAGTATTCAAGTCTACCGTTATGATGTCCACCAGTATAAGTGAGTCATCGCTACTCAAGTCTACTGATACAAGGAGTTACTGGTACAAGAACAAAGAGCTACCGATAAGAGCTCACCACTACATAGAGACCTACCAATACAAACAGATAGGCAAAGTATACTGATATAAGGCATCTACTGATACAAAGTCCACTGTTACAAGTCTACCGACAGAAGTCCACTGATACAATGAGTCACCGACTGATACAAGGAGCTATCGTTACTTAGAGTAACATCTACTGATACAAGGCATCCACCGTTACAATCCCACCATTACAAGTCTACCAACAGAGAGCTACTGATGGAAGATGACTGTTAACCAGTCACTGATACTCAAACTATATACTTTGAAGATATTATTGATATAATACTAACGGTCATATTTGGTTTATTTAATACAACTTATATTAATTAATGTGGGTTGTTGGCATGTCAGGGAACCGTACCTCATACCTATGAAAATGTAATCATTCCTAATGTCAGACCTTAAGGTATAAAAGGAAGATCAAGCTACAGAGAAGTTTGGTGGTGCATAAACACAATAAAGAAAAGCGACATCCATTCACTCTCTACTTGAATAACACTAGACATAAACAAGGTCATTCATACAAGAGAAGACAAGCTGAACTTTAATCAAGGAGAGTGAAGAACTACAACGATCATCTTATGCACTCAAGCTAATCAAGGTGAACCAGAACATCAAGGAAGAAAACGACACTCTATGTTTTAGACAAAAACCGGAGGACTCAGAAGCATTTCTGATTAATCAAAAGGAGTCCAGAGATACACTTAAAATCACTCGATCATTCTAAACTCATATCTACTCTCTCTTAGTGAATATATTACTTACTTATGAGCAGTGTGTGTACTCTGTATATTCTATACACAAACTGACTCATGTTCCGAACTGGAGGATTTATAAATCCTCACTAAATCTTTCATATAATATCTAGTTCCTACTGTGGATAGTGGTAGAGTTCAAGTGTGACATGGATAACCTTTGTGCTATTGTTTTGTGTCCCACATAGAACTGTGGTAGAGGTAATTAGACCTGGACAACATTTTTACTATTTTTTAACCCTGATCCACAATGTGGATCAAAATTTATATAAAGTTTTTGAGAGGACTAAGTCTCGGCTTGATACTGAACCTCTTGGTTAAATATTATTTGCTTTTTTAATTTATTTTAATGTATATTAAATATTCCACTGCTAAGTACTTTGAAATATAAAACTATTTTAAAGTAACTCTGATAGTTAAACTAGGAAGTGTTTATAACTTTTGTTAGTCAGTAAATTTGTTTCAAAAGTTAACTAATATTCACATTGAGATAACTCAAAAATAATCAATCTTTTGAGAAACTAATTGAAAACTTACAATCTTTATAAATTCACTACAATTTAATTTTTATTCAATTTGGGGGATCTTTAATAAGAATATTTTTAACATAAATTTTAATTGGAACCCAATTCACCCCCCCCCCTTGAGTATCAACTCCAACCAACATTTGGTATCAGTGGGAGGTTATTATTTATAAAGTATTTACAAACACTTTGTTTTTAAACTATGATTTTAGTTGTGTCATAAAGATCTTAAATTTCTGTTAGTTATCAATTTTACCTCTTTAAATATATTTTCTAACATATAGTTATGGATAATATACTTGAAGGTGCTGCTACCAACAAGCCACCTTTCTTTCATGGTACAATTTTTCCCAATGGAAACTGAAAATGAAAATTCATTTAGAAAGTATGATATTTGACATCTGGACTGGTATAGAGACTCAATATAATATTCTAGAAACTGAAATAACTACTTGGGATGAACCTACTAAAACAACTTACAATAATAATTATAAAGCAATGAATGCCCTATATTGTTCTTTAGGAGATGAAGAATTTAATCGAATATCTACTTGTAAAACTGCTTATGAAATCTGGAACACTTTGGCTATTCCCCATGAGGTAACAACCAATGTTAAAGAAATGAGATTTAATACCAACACTATTATGTATGATAATTTTAAAATGAATTCTGATTAACCCATTTCTGATATGTATCGCATGTTAAATAAGATTTCCAACACTATGAGCTCACTTGGAAAAGTTTTTCTTACAAAGGAGAAGATTATGAGAATAATAAGATGTCTGCTAGAAATATAGAGAGGTACATCAGTTTCAATAAGAGAATCGTCTGACATAAGTTCACTGCCTGTTAAAGAGATGATTGTTAAGTTAATAATATATGATGAAGAGCTAAAAGTAAACAAGGAAGAAGATAATGAATCAAAAAAGAAGTTGGTAGCATTAAAATCTACTGCATCAAAGAGAAAATACAAGGAGAAAGCTCATATACCTACTAAAATCTAAACAAGTGGAGGTTTAGATTCTGATAGTGATGAAGAGATGGATAAAATATCCAGGAGATTCAAGAAATTCTACAAAAAGAAGAAATTATTCAAAAAATAAAATTGCAAAGGAAAATATGACAACAAAGGTCATTGGAAGAAGGATTGTAAAATGTCTGATAAGAGTGATGAAATTTTCGGTTATGAATGCAAGAGGAATGGACATGTGAATACAGACAGCCCGAAGTTAATGTTCAAGAAGAAATATGATTATAAGGACAATAAATATAACAAATCTATGAAAGAAACTTGGAGTGCTTCAGAAGATAGTTCAAGTGATTCTGATTCGTCTCAGGATGAAAAATCTCAAAAATCTAACATGTGTTTCATGACAAACATATTTAAGGTAACATTGGATACTCTTGGTTTAAATTCTCATTATTTTGGGGTTGATTCTGATTCTGAATCTGAAAATATGTCTAGTAAAGAATTATTCGAATATTGTAATGTTCTAGAATAAACTTGCAATGAATTGAAGGACATGTATAAAACCTTTAAGAAATAGCATTCTTTGACCAGCTCTGTTAAATCTACACTTGATATAGAAAAGGAAAAGAATGCTCAATTACATAAGGAAAATACTGAACTAAAATTTCCCAATGATCAATTAAGGAAGGACTTAAAGAAATTCACAAATGGAAAGAACACTCTTACTAAAATTTTAGGAAAAAAAGTGACACCAAAATATACCACTGGAATAGGCTATCAACCCAGACAGAGACGGATTACTAAAAATAGATTTACTCCTAAATCTAGACAGAATTCTGCTAGTTCTAGTTCTGGAAATTCATATGCTTCAACTAGTTATCCACATGGTTATATATCAAACAATGTTTATCCCTAAAAATATTTTGAATCAATTGATTATATGAGACCCATTAGACAAATTTGGGTACTAAAAGTTCTACTTGTTAACCTATCTGGACCCAAGAAGATTTGGGTACCAAAATCAATTTCTATTTAAACCTGTTTTGTAGGAAACTTGCTTGAAGAGTTCCCATAAGAAGGTATGGTACTTGGAAAGTTTATATTCAAGGCATATTAATTGAGATTACACCTGCTTCAAATGTTTTAATCAAGGTTGATGGAGGACATGTCACCTTTAGTGATAATTCAAAAGGAAAAATCATCAACTTAGGCCAGGTTGGTAACCATGATTCAATTTTAATTTTTAAAGTATTATTTGTTGATGGACTTAAATATAACCTATTATGTATTTATCAGTTGTGTGATGATGGTTTCAATGTAAAATTTCTAATTGATTCCTGTAATATTTTCAATTCTAAAAATATTTTAGTATTTTCTGCTTTGAGAAATGAAAATGTTTATGCTGTCAATTTGAATTATTTGGAAAAACAGAACATTACATGCTTGAATTCTTTTCATAAAGAGTCTCGGCTATGGCACAAAAGATTAGGACACTGCAACATTCATTCACTTAGAAAACCAACTAGTAAAAATATAGTTATAGAGCTACCTAAACTTGAATTCCCAGCTGAAAAAGTTTTCAATCCCTGTCAAAAGGGAAAGCAACGTAAAGTTTCTTTTAAGTCAAAGAAATAAGTGTCAACTTCTCAACATCTTGATTTGGTTTACATGAACATGTTTGGACCTTCTATAGTTTCTAGTTTAAATGGGAAGCACTATGTCTATGTCTTAGTAGATGACTTTTCTAAGTACACTTGGGTGTACTTCTTAGCTCAAAAAAGTGAAGATTGTTCTTACTTTATTAAATACTCCAAGTCTGTAGAAAACCTTAGTGAACTTAAGATTAAAACCATGAGAAGTGATCATGACCATGAGTTTGAAATCATGAGTTTGAATCTTACTACTCACAAAATGGATATAGTCACAACTTTTCTTCCCCTAAGACACCTCAGCAGAATGGTGTAGTAGAAATAAGGAATAGAACCCTTCAGGAAATTTTAAGAAACATGATCTTGGAATATGATTTACCTGTTTATTTCTGGGATGAAGCTGTAAAATCAGCTTGCTCTATTATTAATAGAGTCTTTATTAGACCTATTCTCAAAAATAATCCTTATGAACTACAGAATAATAGGAAACCTAAAGATAGTTACTTTAGATTTTTTGGTTGCAAATTCTTTATTCCCAATACTAAGGATAATCTTGACAATTTTGATTCTAAAAGTTATAAGGGAATATTTCTAGGATATTCTATAACTATAAAAGCCTGTAGAGTTTTTAATAAAAGAACTAAATGTCTGGAAGAATCTGTTCACATCAAATTTGATGAAACTCATCCACATAAACCTAAGTCTTCTCTTGAAAATCTTGAAGAAGATTTGTATGTTCTGGACCTTAATGATAAAATCAATAAACCTATTGTAAATACAAACAGTTTTAGACATATTCCAGAATCTAATTCTGGTGAACCCGAACCTAGAGAAGAACTCGAAATTTCTAGTCCCACCTTTACTAGATCAACTAGGATTCTAAAGAATCATCCTTTAGATGCTATTGCTGGTAATCCTGATAGAAGGACACATACTAGAGCTTCTCTAAGAAACAAGGTTGAACATCAAGTCTTTCATTCACCATTAGAACCTAAAAATATCAATGATGTAATCAATGATGAATTTTGGTTAATGTATATGCAAGAAGAATTAAATGAATTTGAAATAAAAAAAGTCTAGGAATTAGTTGACATACCTAGGGACACCTTAACCATAGGCACTAAATGGGTTTTGAGAAATAAAGTTGATGAATGAGGAAACATAGTTAGGAACAAATCAAGGCTAGTTTCACAAGGGTATAGTCAAGAGAAAGGAATAGACTATGAGGAAACCTTTTCCCCTATAGCTAGATTAGAAGATATTAGGATTCTACTTTCCTATACTGCTTATTTGAATTTCCAGTTATATCAAATGGATGAAAAAAGTGATTTTTTAAATGGTTTTATAACTGAATATGTATTTGTTGAACAACCACTTGGATTTAATAATCCCCATTTTCCAAATCGAGTTTTAAAGATCTCTAAAGATTTATATGGTTTGAAACAAGATCCAGGAGCTTGGTATGATAGACTTAGTAATTTTATTATTTCAAATGGTTTTTCTAGAAGGATTACTGATCCAACTCTCTTTTTCAAAAGAGTTTTTAAGTATTTTTTGATAGTATAAATCTGTGTTGATGATATTATTTTTGGATATTCTAAAAATGATTTCTGTATTGATATTTCAAAGAGTACGCAAAATGAATTTGAAAAGAGTTTAATGGGAAAAATCAAATATTTTCTTTAATTTCATGATTTTCAAAATGAAAATGGTATTATTTTAAACCAAATTAAATATAAAAAGGATCTTTTAAAACGTTTTGGTTTGAATAGTATTAAGGAAAGTGATTAACCCATTAGTACCACATATAATTTAGACATTAATGAATCTGGGAAACTAGTTGACCAAAAAAATTAAAGATGTATGATTGGAATTCTACTTTACATTACCACTAGTCGACCAGATATTATGTTTAGTGTATGTATGTGTGCAAGATTTCAAGATAATCCAATAGAGTAACATTTAATTGCTGTTAAAATAATTTTCAAATATCTTAAACATACTACAAATTTAGGTTTGTTTTATTCAAAAGGACAGTCTATTGCTTTAATAAGTTATTCAGATGCTGAATTTGCTGGTTTCATGTTAGATAGAAAGAGCACTTCTGGAATGTCTCATATTCTTGGAAAGTCCCTAATATCATGGTGTAGTAAAAATCAGAATTCTGTTGCATTATTTACTACTGAAGCAGAGTATATAGCTGCTGGGAGTTGTTGTGAACAAATTCTATGGATGAATCATACTTTTTTGGACTATAGATATGATTTTAAACATTTCTCAACAAATTTTGATGACACTAGTGCAATTAATATCTCTAAGAATCTTGTGTATCACTAAAGGACAAAACACATTGATTTAAGGCACCATTTTTTGAGATATTATTACCAAAAGGGTGATATTACTCTTGAATTTATAGGTACTAAACATCAATTAGCTAATATATTCACTAAGCCCTTATGTTTGGATAGGTTATGGTACATTAGACATGAATTGGGAATGATAGACTCTGTGAATTAGAAACCACACTGAAATACCTCACTGTTAGTGAACCTCACTGTTATACCTCACCGTTAGAATACCTCACTATTATACCTAACTGTTAGAATACCTCACTGTTATATCTCACTGTTAGTGGACCTCACTGATAAGAATAACTCACTGTTTTGATTTATCAACGGTATACCCTACCGCTATGTTTTCATTGTTTTTAAACTCTGTCTTTAGCCGCCAGAATATTTATCATTTATACTTTACTTATTAAGTATTATTTATTTATTTTGGGATACCTAAATGATAAAAACTAAGTCTTAGTTACTTCTCAATCCACCAAACTCTCTTCTCTCAAACCCAACTCCTTGTATCCTCGAATCTCATGAAAACCCAAAATCATTCAATCTAGAGATGAAAAAAATCAAACTTCTGACTGTCATAAATGACTTTGATGAGCCGAATGCAAAGAATCAGAAGAAAGGACCTGAATCAAGTAGTAGCATCATTAAAACAATGTCAGGGAGGCATCCAGTGAACTCACACTTGCAAAACAGAGAAATTATAATCGAGAAGGAGTTGTGTGCAGAATGGATTTTGCCAAGAAAATCACTAAACCTAAGAATATTGGAAAAGCAGAGATGGTTAGAGTGTTTCACAAACAACAATGGTCCTTATTATCCGAAACTGATAAAATAGTTTTATGCTTTCGTGCGGTTTGAGAAATCTGATGAGGAGAATATAATGGTTTTATTGGTAAAATGGCACGAAAATAGATTTGTCACCCATTGAATGGGATGAATGTATGAAGGTACCACATGAAGGAGTATTTGAGTATTCATCGATGACATTACCTCTTACGAGTGACATATTTGACTATGAAACTGCCTTGGAAGACATGACAGGAGATGGAACTCCTAAGAAAGTAGTGGATTCAGAGATGGATGGGGAAAGTAGATTGATGTTCAAATTCATTCAAAATGTGCTAAGTCCAAGGAGATGTGACTTTTCAAATCTGAAGTATCACGATATTTATTTGTTTCATCTATTAAGGCATTGTGTGAAGGTGAATCTGTGCAGGCTGTTAATGATTCAAATAGAGGATATGACCAGACACAAATAAAAAACTAATGCATTATTATTTTCCAAATTGATTTTGGTTATGATTAAAGGGGGTTGATGAGTCTCAGGATGAGACAGAGGTAGTAAGAAACAATTTTTTTATCACAAGAACAATATGTAAGTACATGAAGATTAGCTGGAATCCATGGAGAAGGCAGTGGGTTACTGATGATGAGAAGATATATGACAATTTCAATCCAGTTGACCGGCTAAATAGACCAAAATATAAGAGAGATCTAGGTCTAGGACATGATGAGGAGGAGCCACAGTATATTAATGATACTGATGAGGGGGATTCCTCTGCAATAGATGGGGGAGATCTGGACTTGCCTTCTTGCCCAACTCCTAAAATTGTATCACAAGACAAGGAAATTGCTTCTTTGAACATACCTAGTACAAAATCTGTTTTGGGAGTAAGCAGTGGAGAGGCACCTATGGATGATGAAAACCAACAGAGAACATATCAGATAGAGGCTACCTCAGAAAATGAGGAAGAAGAAAGAGAATATGGAACTGAAGGATCTACATCTGCCACCTTAATATTGAGTCCTTTGATTGGAATTTTTGGTGTGCCTTTAGAGGAAATTATTGTTGAAGTTGATAGACCTGCTTCTATTCTTGAGGAGCCTCCTGCTGCTAGAGAAATGGATACAGTTGTGGAAAAATCTTCTGAGAAAGGCCAATATGATGAGGGTGTTATTGCTATATAGAAGAGTGATCCAGTTGAGGGGGAGCATCCAAATAGACATGGAAGTGTTTCAGTAGCTAATGGAATTGGAGATGGGACAGCTGTTGACACTCCTTTTCATCACATTTTTCTAAAGGAATGGAAAGGGAAATGACTTAGCACAAATTGTTTCAGCCTTTGAAGAAAACATCAAAAATCGACAAAGGAATGAAAAAGGAGTCAAAGGACCTTGCACCGTGCAAGTTCCCTTACTGCCACGCAAGTACACTTGCGCGTCGCCTAATGATAACGCAAGTGAATTGCGTGCCCTCTTTGAAAACAGCCAAAGGTCTTCAAAAGCTTATAAATAGACCCTGTGGGCCCACTATTTCAGGATGATTTTTTTCCAGAATTCAGATAGAGATCTTTGAATGCCCAAGTATCTTCTACAAGTCTTCCGAACACTTATAAGGTAATTCTTTACCTAGAATGGAAGGTCTAAACAAGAGGAATATGGTATGAGTGTTAAAATTCACTAACACTTGCGTGCCTATGTGTTTTTACCCTTAAGGGAAATGGACACACTTGTGCGCCTCCTTACCTATTCATTGAAACTTGTGCGCCACACTTCTGGAAGTACCTTAGGATGATTAAAAAGACTTTGGTCAAGAATCACCCAAGTATTACTCTACTGGGCAAGAATCGTGAATGTACCCATGAGCCACGTAGGTAAATCTGCGCGACCAATACTTGCACGCCCACGCATTACCTGCATGCCTACCAGGACTTGCATGCCCTTCTACTTTTGGGTGCCCTTTCTGCACATTTCACCTCTCTTATGCCATTCTACCTCTCCTATTCATGATTTAGTCTTCAAGACACTCTTCAGAGAAATTTATGGAATGTTTTCTTCATTGAATTCCTTATCTGAAAGGATCTCCGTGGAACAACTCTCAAAACATAGTGATTTTAACATCTTTATGTCACTAAAGTTAGAAAGTTCATACATTCAACCTCATCCTTTAAGATGAGAGAATCCTTAACATGGGCCTCCTTTTCAGGAGTAATCCCTAGTTCAAATCAACATTAGTTTGGGAATCCTCCTGAGAAGTTAGCCTCAAGTCCTCATTAATTTGGGCATCCTACTTAGGAGTAAGCCCCAAGTCCTCTAACTTGGTCCTCCTTTTCAGGAATAAGCCCCAGTCATAATTCCCCAAATATGGGCATCCTATTTAGAAGTAAGCCCCAAGTCCTCTAACATGGTCCTCCTTTTCAGGAATAAGCCCTAGTCTCAAATATGGGCATCCTCTTTAAGAGTAAGCCCCAAGTCCCTTAAATTTCAAATCCCTTTAACCTGGGCATCCTCCTTAGGAATAATCCCCTATCTTATTCTCTCTTAACCAGTCATAATTCCTTTTGATCTGGGCTTCCTTATCATGAGTAAAACCCAATCATAAGTCCCCTCCTAACATGGGAATCTTCATTATGAGTAAGCCCCAAGATTAGAGTATCCAAATCTCCATGAAGCACATATACCTTTATAGACCCTGTTCATGGATTTCTTCCCTGAAGTAAATCATAATCCTTATCTATTTGGGTAGTCATACATACATAATCCCCACATCATTGCATGGCACAATTGTCTGGTTTCACAAATACCTCTTGTTTCTCACACCGAGCATGACTCACGTGAGCTTAGAGTGTAAAAGTAATCATGAAATATTTATTTGAGCCATCAATCATGCATAAACATCATACTCCCTTACTCGAACTATGTGGGTTCTGATTCCTTTTCCAAAACAAAGGATATGTAGGTAGCCCATCAGTGGGTACGATCCCAACTCTGAAATAATCCATGTCCCCTTGAATGATAATAAACTTCAAGTTCCCCACTAAGTTCCTTTAAAACCAGTATGATCATCATAATGACCAAGATACTTTTATGTATTTAAGGATACCATCAACTAAGAATATCTAATAAATACAAATGATTCTCTATCGATGAATAACCTCAAATACATATAAAAGATTCTCTAATTTTTTTTCATATCAATCATTTATTGTCAGATTTAAAGGAAAGCACATTTTATACCTGGTAATGTAATAAGGATTCACGAACATAACTTAAATATATAAAGAGAGTCCCGGAGTAGACAATAATTCCTTTCAAAAAGGTGTGATGAGTCCATCCTCCCATCCTCTCGACCAATGAAAATTCTTAATCCTCATTAGTCCTCAACTAATGAGCACATACCTTTGGAAAGTATGTCTAAATGGATATGGAATCATTGGATATTTCCAATTCTACGAACAAACCTGTTAGAAACCGATTGGAATGTTTGAACCTACAATCAACGAGGTCATCCCCAATTCCAGAGGAAACAAAAAATGGTGAACCCGACGTGAATCCTTAACCAAGTAAAAATGATGTTTTACCTATTTGTTAGGACCCTATTTAAACTCAATGGAAGGGCCAACAAGGTAATCAATAACATATGTGCCCATCTAAAATATCTAGCAACTGAACATATCTTGATTATGTTTGTTATTTCAAACAGGCACTCTTTTTCAAGATCTTCTGCATTACGAGAATGGGTTTTCTTAAGTCCACATATATGAATACCTCTACTATGAAAACCTCTACTGCAAATGCCACTGCTGCTACTCTTGCTGGATCATCATCCGCTCTAATGATGACATCACCTACTCAGCGTCTTCAACACTGGGTATCAATTGTGCTGGTTAAGGAGTACCATCAACATGGTACCATTCCAACTCTGGAGGCTACTCTACAATCCATTCAAGTGAAAAATTCACCCTGGTCGTCCGGATAGCGATGACCAGTGATCAAGAAGCAGGCGGTGCTAACTACCATCTCCAACCATTTCAGGTCGTTATCCCCGAAACGCAATCAACATTCACTCCCATATTCTGGGGAGGTGAATGAGAAGGTCCCTCAGGGCCTTAATTCAAGGAATCATGAGTCCTTACCGAGGGATCCCATCAACAATCTCCGCCATACTCGTACGGAAGTGCGCCCTCAACATGATGAGGGTATCGACTCCAAGTGTTTAGCTCAGGTTCCTCGAACCCGAGAAGGCAAGATGAAGCACCAGAGGCGAAATCTGGTCAACAGTGAGAAGGTTTTCATCTCTGCTATTTCCTTAGAATTCCACCAACCTAAATTGGTGGAAAACAACGTGCGGGCACATAAACCAATCTGTTTTAACTCCACTGTCCAGCAGACTCGTCTGGAAGCATCACACCAGTCCCACCAGGCAATTCCGGTGGAGTACTATAGGTAGGAACATACACCAGTTTATACGTCATCAGCTAGTCAGCAGGCTCTTCTGACTATATATGATGGATCTCATCAACCATGTTCGGCAAAATACAATCATCAGGCACATACACCTGCTAGTATTGATCAAGCCTACCAGTAGTCTTGCTTGGTAGCACTCGAAGAAGTCAGTCGGAAAGCTCCGGCGACAAATAAGTGGCAGAATCAGCTCTCCGACCCCACACTTGAGTACTGTCAGGATTCAATGACATGAAAAGGGGGAAAAGAGCAGGTACACACACCTACTCAAAGTATATAATGGACATATATCCCCATTCCGGCAGCTGAAGTCACCAAACATATTCTATCAATGGTGAAAGAACATAAGCAAATCCCTGCTCATATTCTGGATACTTTCCAGGATATTATAACAGATTCTGCAGCATCTCAGGGAAAGACACATAAAACTATCCCTACCAGTGGAGTGACAAATCAAAATTTCAATCCGAAATAGATAGACACATCTGTTCCAGTCCAAGAGGGTTGTGGGGTGTATTCCCCCATATCATACGGACAACCAAGTCAGGATCATAAACCTGATTTGAGTAGATATTGTTAGCCTAACCATGCCATATCTCCTGATCAGGCACATACACCTGCTCAGAGTAGCCACCTTTTTCAATAAGTGATTTCCAAGGTGAGTAAGAAGGTGTCTAAGAAGAAGAACCGCCCATCACAGTCAAGAGATTAAGAGCCAATCTGTAACAAGGCCTTTCTCGATGCTGGAGTTATTGAAGCCCTCAGACAATTATCTTTTGGAATCTATGATTCTACTCCCTCATTTCCCAATAGCGGGAACATTAATTTAGAAGTATTCAACAGACACTTCCTCATGAAGGCTTTCTTAATGACAGTTCGGTCAATCATGAAGTTTCATCTTCAGATGAGAGCTACAATAACCCTCTGGGTTGCCAGAAGACCAAGGAGTAAGATATCTCATCTATTGTTATAACCCACCGTGGTGGTTCTCCCCATGATGATGAATTTTTCTTCAAAATTCCTCTCCGTAGTAGTGATGCACATTGCCCGGAAAATGCTCTGGTGGACAATGTAGTGTCGAGAAAGACCTCTTATCTTGAGGCACTTGCAAAGGAGAAACCAATCATGTCTGATGCTTCATCTCTATTAGGCGAAATACTTTATCAACAATAAGATATCCCAGGGTGTAGGTTGTTCTCCAAACTACACCTAAGTCATGCATCTTCTAGTTCGATCAGTTATTTCTCTACCAATCTTGTTGAATCCGATGAAGTAACAAGGAAACACTAGCTTTGGTCAAATCAGGTAGAAGAATATTCATTGAATGATAAAAAATAAATGTTGAACATGAGAAAACAACTGGCAGAGGTTGAAGTTCCGGTCATGTTTTGGCCTTGGGTTGACTCTCAGTATGACATTCCAGAGATGTTGATGAAATATGGAATTCATGATATTCATCTTAACATATGGAAAACTCTTTTTCAGTTGAAAAAGAAAGTATTGTATTATTATGAATATGAAAATCATCTTATTATAATATAAGGGTTACAACGTCAAATTCACTTGGCATATCTATCAGTATGTCAATATCTGAAGGCTGAAAAGCAGCAGAGAGCCCTTAAATGTTCATGCCTTGGCGCACTAAGAAGATTGAGCCAGTTAATTGCAAATTCCCCATATAGTATTCATGTCAGAGGATGGGGTGTTCATGGAGCACTACATTTCACTATGCTCTCCAGTCAGAAAAGCCCTCCAAAAATGGTCTCATGCAATGTTATTTCCCGTAGCCAGCCACAGTCAATGGGTTTTGTTTGTAATCAAAAGCTTGCCCAAGAACAGGCCCCAACTAGTTCTTCTCAAAATCAAGAATACAGAGAACAAGTTTTTAAATTACTCCTGCATCAAGAAAATGAGAATACTGAACAGGCCTCTCATATGGAGAAAGCACATCATCAAGTGACAGAAGTGTCAAAAATCATTCAATGGTCTTTTGAACCGGGTCATAAAAGTGGATGTCGATTAATGCATCCAGCTAATTTTCGGACCATGGTCCGCAAGATCAGGAGAGATTTTAAAAAATTCTCAGACATAGCATGTCAAGAGCCACCCCAGCTTGCCTGACTGGGGACTCTTTTAAACCAACCCTCAGAATCAACAAATAGGATTCGGGGAGTTGAGTGGGAAGAGCAGGAACAGCCCCAGTCCACCGGACTGGGGGCTTTTTTAAATCCTCAATCCATCCCTCAAAGAAAGTCGGTCTTCTCTCGATTAGGGAAGAAACCCCAAGAGGAACGAAGATCCAAATTATCAGGATACTCTCTCCAAATTACGGTTCTCCAAGAAGTTCCTGAGGGATCAAATCAACGAAAGGCAATGTCTCATCTGATACATGGAAGAAGACAATATCGCAGAAATGCTGATAGATGAAATGTGATGGACTACGCATCAATTAATGTCATTAATGTCGTTGTTGCTGATCCACCAGATGAAGCTCATTCAGAGAGATCAGATGAAGAGGTTCCTACTCAAGAAGTTATACATACAAACACAAATGAATAAGGTGTGTGTACACAAAATCAAAGGCTTACCCAAAATTTGTGTGTTCTTTCAAATAAACCACTTCCCCCATTCTGAAAGGGATAAAATAAGGGGAAGGGAAAGAATCAGGTTACATATCCTTCCTCTGGAGAAGGCCAATTTCTCTCATTAGAGCAAAGTTTTATGCAACATGAGGAAGAAATGAAGGAATTAAGAAGGATGAATGCAAAACTACTTCAATGTAGTCTTCCTCCTAAGCATTATGGAGTCAGTCAGCCAAGGGAGTTTGTTGCAGATACTGAGATGGATCAAGAATATCCTCCTTTATCAGTACACCCTCATAGTTCTAATCCTACGGGTCAAGTGAAAAAAAAATTGGTGGTGCTACCATCAGTTGCAGCACCAGCCACCACATCTGTACCAGCTCCAGTCATTGCACCTGCCCAAGTCCAAGTTCAACCGGATATTTCTCAAAAGTTAATAACTACCGTTAAGTCATTAACAGCTTGGTTAGAGACTATGTAAGGGAAGCGTGCGCAGGTTCAACTATAAAAGAGAGCTTACCCTGAATGGGTATATTCAATATCTCCCCCATCAAGTTTTGGGAACCCAATATTCCCTATTTCCAATGGATCAGGTGATCCTAAACAACATATGATGCATTACATGTCTTGTTGTGATCCTATGATGGAAAATCTGGAATAGAAAGAGGTAGTGAAACTCAGATGCTTCGTGCGAAACTTACAAGGACCACCATTTGTTTGGTATATAAGCTTTCAATCCCAGTCAATTACCAAATGGGAGGATCTTCACCAAAAATTCCTTCTCCAATTCAGATCAACATTGCCAAAGACAACAGTTTTTGATCTTACAAACTGTAAGAAAAGGGAGAATGAAAGGGTCTCAGATTTCATTGATCGCTGGAAGGGATTAACATATCCCCTAAGCTTAGCACTCCCTCAAGAAGAACTGTTGCCAATCTGTGTGGCAAATTTGCGTGATGAGTCACACACACCATTGATCCTTGTAAAATACACAGGAGGGTTTTGAGACCTTACTTCAATCACTCAACATATTAAAGATTCTCTTATAAAGACTAAGGATAAAGTTCGTGTAATTCCATCAGCTTCAGGAAGGAGAATGGGTAAAGTAGAGACTGCTACAGTTATGCTTAAACAAGCACATGTACCTACTTCTACTTTCAAACCATCATCTTCTCGAAGGGCTCCACCTCTTGAGCGCCAACAATAGAGGCTATTTCGTCAATATGGTTAAAGAGATAAAAGACGAAAACAATTTGAGGATTTTAAGAGCAAAGTTTATTCTTTTCGAAATGAACAAATTCTTGGTTATTTAATTTCGGCTCTGGAAAATAATTTGGTTTAATTACCAAGGACCAAGAGGCCAAACAAGGAAGGAGATGAAGACCGTCCAAACTATTTCCCGTTTCATCAAATGATGGGGCATCCCATTTAGGAATGTTTTGTTTTCAAGGACCTCCTGCAAAAAATGGTCGATTTGGGACAAGTTAAACTGAAAGGTTCTTCAGCTCAGGTAGCATGTGTTATTGCTACAGTTACAGAGAAGGAAGGCGAGTGTCAAGAAGTCAAAAGAAAAATGCATAGAAATATAATGATTGGATGGTCAGAAAGATGATCAACCGAACTCATGCTATTTTGAGAACACAATTGAAGAAACCAATTATGCCTTCTTCCATAAATGTCGTAGAAAAACCCTCTTCATCAAAGATAAAATCCTCAAAGAAACGACACAATTCCAAGAAAGAGGAAAAATAAGAAGAAGATGAGTATGTGTCAAAACCTAAGTTGTCCCTGATTCTAGCATATTTCATGCCATCTACTTCAAAGCAACAGGCACCGCCCCACCAAACGGCACATCCTAAACAGGCTAATCAGGCAAAGTCTTCATCAGATGAAGAACTGATCTTTGTTTCTCTTAATATGATTCATTTAACAGATCCTTATGCCAGTCGCAGTTTTGATTTTGATGAGACCAAATTCCCTATATCAAATAGAGGAATTTGGGAATGTTACAGAGGCTCGGGATATAGGGGAAGACGTTGATCATTCAGAGGCCACTATTCTAATTCTACCCCTGCTAGAACTGTGTATGTGGTAGAAACTCGTGGTATAACCCTTCAATGAGATCAACAAGAACAAGAAAGTTCTTCCACACAAGGAATACTTACCCCTAACACAATTATTCTGGAAGATCGGTTGAAGGTTCCATCTTCTTCCTCTCATAAAGTAAATAGACCTAATCGGTATAATATTCCAAATCTAGGAGTATTACCAACTCCTATCCTGGTAAAAGATGCATAAAATTACAAGGCATCAACTTTTAAGGCACCTACTAAACAACATGTTCTTGTTGGGAAACACAGACCTTTGGAACAAATGTATGATATATTGAAACACCTATCCCATGTACCGGCCAAGTTATCAATTCTGGATGCCTTGAATTTATCAAAGGATCTTCAGGAGGCACTCATTGAGGCATTGTAATGTCCTCAGGAGTTTGAAACTGAAATTACTGCAGCTGAAGTCTACCATGTATAGAATAATCCTGCAGAATGCTATACAGTAATATCTTTTACTGATGAAGATAAAGATGATGTCGTGCATGGACATAATAGATGTTTGTACTTATCTGGAAAGGTCAATGGCATAGACATCCAAAGAGTTTTCATTGATAATGGTTTAGGAGTCAACCTCATGCCCATTCGTACACTTCATCGATTGGGCCTCACAGAATCTAATTTATCTCCTTATACTTCGATGTTACAAGGATATGATAAAAATGAACAAGAACTACTAGGTGATATTACACTCAGAACTCAGTTCGGAGATCTTGTGTCCAATTCAGATTTCATGGTTGTTGATCAAGACTCAGCCTTCAACATCATTCTTGGAAGACCCTGACTACATCGGCATGCGGCTATCCCTTCGTCATACCATAAATGTCTCAATTTTTGTTTCAATGGTCAATTTGGGACATTATATGGTGATAAAGCCATGTTCAAGACATTTGAATCTCAATACATTGAGGCAGAAATCTACCACATAAATGGAAATGAGGAATCCACAACAAAGGAGATTGCCAATGTTAATGCTCCGTATGGTTTGGAAAAGATTCCAGTAAACCCATTAGCACATGTGAGTACAAATTTTGTGTTGCCTATCAGTCAAATTTACAGGATAGACCCAAATAAAAATATTCTAATGGAAAGATCCATAATGTCAATTATGGCAATCGAACCAGACAACATGGGAGAATTTGTGATCCAGCAAGCAATGATGAAAGCTCAAATGGAGATGTCATCATTTCATCTACGGAAATCCAGCAAGTCTATACTTCGCCAATCAGGCCAGGGAAATTTATAGCAATGTCATAGTTAAACAATGATGTTGATTCTCAATCCATTATGTCCTCTTTATTACCCAAAGAAGACCTTTAATCATCAATCGGGTCGGAAATGAGAGCTTCTTCTTCAATATGTGCAAATTTCGACATCTCTTCTGATCAATAAAATTATGCTTCATCATCTACTATGAAATTGGAAACAGATGAAATAAAACATGTTGAAGAAGAAGAGGAAGATCTCAGGGATGCTCCTCCAGCATTTGAAGAGGTTATCTCTACTGTAACGCCCGGACCCCAGTTACCCAGAGTCGGTGCATTATTACATAACATTGGCATTATCACAAGAAAGATAAAGTCTCGAAAGACCGATTAGTTTAGTAGCCTTTGAAACACTATATACAATCATAAATTTTTACATTACATAAAAAAACATCTTGTCTTTATATCCCCTCATACTATCCATGTAGGTCATTCATAAATTACTTCTTCATAATCCTGGGAAAAAATAAAACATTAAAAGGGGTGAGCTCAGATGCTTAGTAAGGATAACATTATAGCAGAAGCTTTCATAGATAAGCATAAACACTTAAGGCAATTTATAATTAAAACAATAGCATTTTAAACTTGAACTTCAGAATAATATGGAAAAGATAAAATGAAATAATTCCATTTACTTATTCACATGGATATTCTACAAGTCAAACAATCACATTCAATATCAATAACCACTTTCATAATGATGGAATGCATAATGCCAGATTATCATAACCACATAGCCAAGGCCTCGTGCCAAGACTACAAATAAGATTTTGCCAAGGCCTTGTGCCAAGACACTAGTTTGTCTCATGATACCTACCGATGCATCAAGGAGCTATAGCGGGCTCCACCTGTCACTTACAATGTCCAATGCATTCCTCATATGAACAGTTTTAAACATAACATAAACATTCGTATTAAAACTAGCATACGAAATGTCAATAATTTAACCACAAACCATGAATGGTATAAAATAGCACATCCACAGTCAAACATAACTCATTTGATACAATATGGAAGATTGTATTTTATCACATTAACCTCAATCAAGAATAATGAAGGATTTTGACATAGATGAAAATAATCATCAAAACTATTTGAGAGAAATATCCCCCTTTTTCTTCAAATCATTTAAAAGTCACACTATTTGACAAGAAGCCATTTAAAAATAGATTTTTGAATAAAAGTGTCTCATACCACTTTGAAACTTTTTAAAAGGATTTTTAATTTCTAAACTTTAATTTCCATATATATAAATCCTTAAAACCATTTTTAAAACATGGACATTAATGAGAAAGATTTAGATGAATAAGTCTTTAAAACATTTAAAAATAGTATTTTAGTTAGAGATTCTAACCAAAAGAGAGACACTTGAATATAAATAATTTAGGTAATAAAAACATTATAATATCATGAGAATAATGGGATTCATAATATACTATGTCAAAGTACATTATATACACCACATAAAATTGATTTGGTGTATATCAAGAAAGAAGACTTAATGGAATGTAAATTGAGATGAAATATCTCATAAAGGCTATATCCTTAGGATAAGGATAAATCAACGACATAATTATGTGTGACAAATATAAATACACTAAATATGATTGGATATTCAGTGTAAAACAATCAAAGGATATTCACACATATTCTTGTAAAAACAACACCAACGAATTGGATGTTTAACTCAACAAATGGTGAATGAGTTAAAATTACTCTTATCAAATTCATATCAATGACTTGAGAATTATCAATGGAGTGATTATGTGTATCAAAAGTATATCCACAGAAAGGCGAGTGGAAATTATGACATAATCAAATGAATAGTGATTCCAAACATAATCTTGAGGTAATATAATCGATGAAATATGCGTAAAGCCAAATGAGTAGAAATTGAAATCTCAAATTCCCTATTCGATTAGGTAACTTACGAAACATACACCCATGAAAGAAATATCATACCATGATGATGTAAATACCCATAAATTAAAGTATATTACACAATGAATACAATCATGGGCAGTACACATACACCACATACAATAATTAAGTGGCGAACAATGGAATTCTCACGAAATTAAGAGTGAGTTAAGAAACCCCTTACTTTGTACTTTTTCCTTGGTCGAAGGTAGGTTAACCTCTTGTATAATGGTGAAATAATTGTTATTTAATTATAAAATAATTATATGAATTAATATGATATCATATATGATCTTTTCACATTGATTTGTTAATAATAACTTAGAATTATTGTCATTTCAGGTGTTAACGGGTTCATTTTACTTTATATTCATTATTATGTGAGCCATATTTGTTATTAATGGGATGTATATTATTCATATCCCGAATTATATCAAGTCTTTAACTATTATTTTTAATCATAAAATGAGAATTATACTTGAATGGATATGATGGAGAATGAATCTCATCGTGTTCGTGGAGACGGTAGTCCGTACGTACGCACGAGTGACAATATCATTCTTTTGATATTAAAATAATATATAATTGGATGGTATATCATATATACAGAATCATTATCATGTTTTATTTATTATTTACATGAGTTACACATCATTATTATACCCATCCAAAATAATAATATATTGAATAACAATTACACCACGACGTGGAGACAGTAAGCCGTACGTACGCACGTATGGTGACATGTTATTCAAAGGGTGGATAGAATACTGACTATGGTTGTACCAAATTTATAATAACATCATAGTATATATATGATACTGGAGTTATTATTTTAAAATGGTAATAACAAAGTAAAAAGAAGTGGAAGAAGAAAGGAACTTGGAAAAGGGTGGTGAAATCATTACCTCTTCTTCGGGTTCTTCCTTTTGATTTGATCAAAAGGGCTCATTAGGTTGGCTTTATGATCAAACTGAGGGCTCTATGTTGTAGTTAGGGAAGTTTTGATAGTATTTGGGCAGGGTTTGGCCGAACCAAAAGGCTTTGAAGGTGTGAATAAATGAGAAGGAGGAGTTCCCTTTTATAAGAGGGGTGAGGGACATCTTTGGAAAAGCTTGAAATATTAATTTATAATAAATTCATATTCGGTTTCTAATAGCTCCAAAGTTGATTATTTAAAGTTTAAGGTGGGTATGGGTCGAAAACCACTCAACCAATAGAATTTAGACAGGTTTGGGTCATTATATTAACCTTATCTTTAAGTATTAACTCTTAGTTAATTAGTTTCACTTTTACAATGTCTCTTTGTATTTTTATATTATATGGTTAATAAACATACCATATACATCCAAGAGACCCCAAAGTGGTTCATTAATGATACACCTATCATGATGTAAGTCTCTTGGCCGAACCTTATATTTTTAGGAATTTAATATCAATTAATAATATAATATTTGTTTTAAAAACTCTTTTATGTCAATTTTGACACTATTCAATAGTTGATTTTTTTGAAACACATAACAGAATGATTACATCGAAAAACGTTAATTAAATCAATCATAATATGTCATATTAACTTATAAAATTATTTTAATTCAATAAAAGTCTCAAATTATATTTATTTTTGTATTTATAATATCAATTATTCTAATTTTTCACTATTATGGTAATTACTGCATCACCATTGTGTCATAAATAAATTAACATATTTAATGTCTAAAAATTATAAATAAACTATCATTATGTAGGAAATATTTTTGGCGTTCTATTGAATATTTATAGTCTAAAATCCAACATATATAACCCTACGTAACAATTTTTTTCTAAAAGATATATGCTTGTGTCATTTTTGTATTCATTTTAACTTAATTAAAATAAAGTGTCCCTATCACTTACAAGTGGATCCATGGGGTCCCAAAATAGACGCAAAGATTCCCATGGCCGACCATGTATCAACCAATAGGGTTAAGACACGTTTTAGGGTAATTTATTATTATTATAATATTATTTTTTAACCCTTGTTTACCGGATTTATCTTTTAACCATGATAAATAAAATATTTACCAAAGTAATTATCCAAAATGTCTAAAAATAAAAGTTACCTATTTTCACAATTTGAACATCCTGATTCCAAATATGGGATCCATTTTTCGAAATTCAAAACACATAAGTGGAAGAAATTAATTTAAAATTAATTTCCATTGTTAAAACAAAAAGCGTGTTTTTTAGAGATAATAACTATCAAAAGATTGGCACTTGTTTATGTCTGCTTTAATTGTGAAATTATGTCCAATGACAAACATTTAATTAAATGGTAAAAATATATTCTAAATATACTTTAAAACTACTCAAATTCATAATTTATCAACATTAATTATTTGGATTAAAAAAGTTGTTTTTAATTAAAATTTAGTAATTTTCACTATTCATCAAAATATGAAAGTTATCCGAAAAGTACCAAAATTTCACCCTAGGCTAATTTCGTTATTCCGAATCCAAAAATGAAGTCCATTTTGAGAGATAGAATTTATAAAATTTCAAAAAGTATGTATTACTATTCATAATGGCTAGTGTGTTAGGTTATGGTGTGTTATAACTCGGTGTTGCGTACAACACACGCTGTCACATTATTCAAAAACAAGCGTACCGTAGAAGCTTGGGGTGTTAAATTCTCCCCTCCTTCAATAAATTGCGTCCTCGCAATTTTTAAAATTGTTCTTGGGAATATATTGGAAAGTCCCACATCGGAAAAAGAGTCAAAAAAATTATCACTTTAAAAGAAAGAAAGAGAGGTATAAAGGTCAACCATGATAACCCATACTCGGATTCCATGTAGGAAAACATGGATATGGATGATAAACTAAGTGTCATGTTCTGATGGAGAGGGATAGAAATCATGATCAGGAGAAAGTTAACAATAAGAAAGCCACAAACTTTTGTTGGGACAAACAACCATTAATCTCCTAGTAGGAAAGTAAACAGTCAACATTTTTTTTGTTTTAAGTTACATTCATTTATGATATTGATTGAGAATATAAAGATATATACTTAAATTTTAGGTAGAGTTTCATTCTTTAATAAATTTCCACCACAAACTCATTTTTTTTAAACGATGAGTATTCAAGAAGACTTGGTCTCACTAGAAGAGATAAAATAAACTTCTATTGAATCACATGAAACATGCAGGATGAACTATATATTTACACTGTCTTTAGAGATTAATCAAAACCAAAATGGTTAGTACAAGATATAATGATCCCCCAAAAGGATATTCCTTGAGAGAAATAAACACTAATCTTAATTTCCAAAATTAAACCAATAATACCCCAAAGTTAAATAAATACCATTCAATAATCAATTGTCCTTAAAATCCTTTAATATAATCAAAACTAATATTGAAAACCAAAACTTATTATGAATGTAGTCTTCCATGTTAAATTTTATCTCCAAATGACATTAATTACTCTTAAAGTCACATAATTAAAAGTAATTAACCTAATCATTTCCATAAATAACCCAAATCATTATAAATCCACAATAAAAACATAGATAAAAATCCACCATTACTTATCAAATGAAATCCCATACTACTCTATTTTCCTTTGGCATATAGTGTTCTCAACATAGTGAACAACTTCCAAAATAACATTTATCACTTAATCACCAAATCATTTTCCTATACTAAGGGTATTCATTTGATAAGACATAAGATCCCAAATCAAATTATTATTGATCAATAAAATCATTTAACTAAAAATAATAGTCACACTAATCAGGGACGTTGTGTAGTCCAGTGGTAGGCGGTAAATCCGAATCGCACTTTGGTTGTGGGTTCGATTCCCACAGCTTTGTCCGACGTGACAGGTTGTCACACGGTCTACGTGTTGTCCTTTTTCAACAACTATATTTTATAATATTACCAAAATGAGATAAATTCCTCAAAATACCATCACATAATTTAACCACAAATCTTATCTCATACCTTGCATTTTCATCCCAAATTATAATAACTTATAATTTCCTAAAACCCAATGATCATATAAGACCAAATGGTTATTTATAACTATATCTGCAAAAGAAAAGATAATTCTTCCTCAAATATCATTTTCACATGATAAATTGCAGGTTTACACATATAAGAGAAAATTATTCCAAAGTAATCCCATCAATAAAGAGCACTAACACTTTTAAACATTTCACCATCCATTTATTTCCACATAGATTCTTCATCATATGTCCCCCGGGTTCCCACATTGCCTCTTCTATCTTATGATTTCTCCATAGATCTTTTACCAGATGACTCATCCGGTTTCTCAACACTTGATCTTTGGTATGAAGAATTCTGATAGGCTCTCCACAATAAGATAGATCGGGTTCCAGTTACAATTCTTCATAGGTGAGTACATGCATTGGGTCAGGCATGTATTTTGTCATTGGAGATATGTGGATCACAACATGAACTCTGGAGAGACTAGGCGGATTTTCCTTTTGGTAGAATGTGTTCATGAGTCACAATGGTACCTCAGGAATTTTTCAAAATCATCTACTTCCTTCACCCAAAAACTCCTCATCCATTTTGGATTATATCGATGGAAGCATCGATGCATCATAAAAAAATAGGTATTTATTATATATAATTTTGAGACATCGTCTTTAACATGTTTTTTTAGAAACATTCTCACTGATTCATCTTCAAATATTTCAAAATAAGGTTTTGGTAAATCAGTTTTCATATATCCCAAAACACATAAATATATAATTTTATACATATATGCTGCTCAAAGGTCTCCCACTTCTGCAGCATCTAGAAAATCATTTAGTGCATCATAATTTTGAGATAAAGTGAATAATTTGAAAAGACCCTGATGGTACTTCCCATGGTTATCATGGTAAGAACGTTGAGAGCGCAACATTATCCCATAGTCGGTACTTGATCCTTGAAAGAATCGTGAAATGCTAGAGGTATTGGATGTCTCATAAAGTTGTTTGCATGTAACTTGGACATTTGAAAAAGTTTCAACATCGTCTACGTATGACTTCTGGATAATAATTGTAAGTAGTTCTTCAAGAAGAGAGAGAAGAGTTGTTCGTGATCTTGCTCCCTCCATGTTTCAACTAACAAAAGAAAATACAATTAGGGTTTTTGAATACTTATCTAATATGAATGTAAAAAAATAGACATAATAGGATAATATT
This sequence comes from Viscum album, assembly GCA_963277665.1. Lineage (NCBI taxonomy): Eukaryota > Viridiplantae > Streptophyta > Magnoliopsida > Santalales > Viscaceae > Viscum > Viscum album. The sequence continues at coordinate 647,631,934 of OY728143.1, read as the reverse complement.
GTAATTGAACAATATATCCTAACTTGGGGTACCCTATGATAAAATCTTGGTTATCCACTATCTATTTTCCGACATATATTCTTAGGGGCATTTTTTTGTATTCCCTTAATAATGGTTTATACTAATCTTGTGAATTTACCAAAACATATCCCCCGGGAGTGTCGTAACCAAGAGTGCAGCAAGGCCCGTTGTCGTGCACCAGTTCCCATTCGAGCCTAGCTCAAAGCGGTGTTTTCGGGTTTTACCCCTTGGTACATCTATGCCAGAGCCACCTCTACCTGCTTGTATCCAGACATGGATGTATTGCACGGAAAAACTCACAAAATATTCTACAATACCAAAATTCTAGGAAGTTATTCTATACTAATCCTCAAAGTTCATCTTAGGTCAACGTGCTCTAGTCAGAGTTTACCTAAATATAGCTTCTAAGGTTTGTACTAAATTCCTCTGATACCAACTGTAACGCCCCGACCCCAGTTACCCAGAGTCAGTGCATTATTACATAACATTGGCATGATCACAAGAAAGATCAATTCTCGAAAGAATGTTTAGTTTAGTAGCCTTGGAAACACTAGATACAATCATAAAGTTTTAAATTACTTAAAAAAAACATCTTGTCCTCATATCCCCTCATACTATCCCTGCAGGTCATTCATAAATTACTTCTTCATAATCCTGGGAAAAAATAAAACATTGAAAGGGGTGATCTCAGATGCTCAGTAAGGATAACATTATAGCATAAGCTTTCATAGATAAGCATAAACACTTAAGGCAATTTATAATTAAAACAAAAGCCTTTTAAACTTGAACTTATGGATAATATGGAAAATATAAAATGAAATAATGCCATTTTACTTATTCACATGGATATTCTACTAGTCGAACAATCACATGCAATATCAATAACCACTTTCATAATGATGGAATGCATAATGCCAGACTATCATAACCACATAGCCAAGGCCTCATGCCAAGACTACAAATAAGATTTTTCCGAGGCCTTGTGCCAAGACACTAGTTTGTCTCATGAGACCTACCGATGCATCGGGGAGCTATAGCGGGCTCCACCCATCACTTACTATGTCCAATGCATTCCCCATATGAACAGGTTTAAACATAACATAAACATTCGTATTAAAACTAGTATACGAAATCTCAATACTTTAACCACAAACCATGAATGGTATAAAAATAGCAGATCTACAGTCAAACATAACTCATTTGATACAATATGGAAGATTTTATTGTATCACATTAACCTCAATCAAGAATAATGAAGGATGTTGACATAGATGAAAATAATCATCAAAACTATTTGAGAGAAATAACCCCCTTTTTCTTGAAATCATTTAAAAGTCACACGATTTGTCAAGAAGCCATTTAAAAATAGATTTTTGAATCAAAGTGTCCCATACCACATTGAAACTTTTTAAAAGGAGTTTTAATTTCTAAACTTTAATTTCCATATATATAAATCCTTAAAACCATTTTTAAAACATGGACATTAATGAGAAATATTTAGATGAATAAGTCTTTAAAACATTTAAAAATGGTATTTTAGTTAGAGATTCTAACCAAAAGAGAGACACTTAAATACAAATAATTGAGGTAATAAAAACATTGTAATATCATGAGAATAAAGGGATTCATGATATACTATGTCAAAGTACATTATATACACCACATAAAAGTGATTTGTTGTATATCAACAAAGAAGTCTTAATGGAATGTAAATTGAGATGAAATATCTCATAAAGGCCGTATCCTTAGGTTAAGGATAAATCAACGACATAATTATGTGTGACAAATATAAATACACTAAATATGATTTGATATTTAGTGTAAAAAAATCAAAGGATATTCACACATATTCTTGTAAAAACAACACCAATGAATTGGATGTTTAACTCAACAAATGGTGAATGAGTTAAAATTACTCTTATCAAATTCATATCAATGACTTCAGAATTATCAATGGAGTGATTATGTGTATCAAAAGTATATCCACTGGAAGGAGAGTGGAAATTATGACACAATCAAATGAATAGTGATTCCACACATAATCTTGAGGTAATATAATCAGTGAAATATGCGTAAATCCAAATGAGTGGAAATTGAAATCTCAAATTCCCTTATCGATTAGGTAACTTACGAAACATACACCCATTAAAGAAGTATCATACCCTGATGATGTAAATACCCATAAATTAAATTATATTACACAATGAATACAATCATGGGTAGTACACATACACCACATACAATAATTAAGTGGTGAATAATGGAATTCTCACGAAATTAAGAGTGAGTTAAGAAACCCCTTACTTTGTACATTTTCCTTGGTCGACGGTAGGTTAACCTCCTGTATAATGGTGAAATAATTTTTATTTAATTATAAAAGAATCATATGCATTAATATGTTATCATATATGATCTTTTAACATTTATTTGTTAATAATATCTTAGAATTATCGTCATTTCGGGTGTTAACTGGTTCATTTTACTTTATATTCATTATTATGTGAGCCATATTTGTTATCAATGGGATGTATATTATTCATATCCAGAATGATATAGAGTCTTTAACTATTATTTTTAATCATAAAATGAGAATTATACTTGAATGGATATGATGGAGAATGAATCTCATCGCGTTCGTGGAGACGGTAGTCCGTACGTACGCACGAGTGGCAATATCATTCTTTTGATATTAAAATAATATATAATTGGATGGTATATCATATATACAGAATCATTATCTTGTTATATTTATTATTTACATGAGTTATACATCATTATTATACCCATCCAAAATAATAATATATTGAATAACAATTACACCATGACGTGGAGACGGCAAGCCGTACGTACGCACGTATGGTGACATGTTATTCAAAGGGAAGATAGAATAATGAATATGGTTGTACCATATTTATAATAACATCACAGTATATATATGATACTGGATTTATTATTTTAAAATGGTAATAACAAAGTAAGAAGAAGTGGAAGGAGAAAGGAACTTTGAAAAGGGTGGTGAAATCATTACCTCTTCTTCGGGTTCTTCCTTTTGATTTGATCAAAAGAGATCCTTGGGTTGGATTTATAATCAAACTAAGGCCTCTAGGTTGTAGTTAGGGAAGTTGGTAGATTATTTGGGCAGGTTTGGCCGAACCAAAAGGCTTTGAAGGTGTGAATAAATGAGAAGGAGGAGTTCCCTTTTATAAGAGGGGTGAGGGGCATCTTTGGAAAAGCTAGAAATATTAATTTATAATAAATTAATATTTGGTTTCTAATGGCTCCAAAGTTGATTATTTAAAGTTTAAGGTGGGTATGGGTCTAAAACCACTCAACCAATAAAATTTAGACAGGTTTGGGTCATTATATTAACCTTATCATTAAGTATTAACTCTTAGTTAATTAGTTTCACTTTTAAAATGTCTCTTTGTATTTTTATATTATATGGTTAATAAACTTACCATATAAATCCAAAAGACCCCCAAGTGGTTCATTAATGATACACCTATCATGATATAAGTCTCTTGGCCGAACCTTAGATTTTTAGGATTTTAATATCAATTAATAATATAATATTTGTTTTAAAAACTCTTTTATGTCAATTTTGACACTATTCAATAGTTGATTTTTGTTAAACACATAACAGAATTATTACTTCGAAAAAAGTTAATTAAATAAATCCTCATATGTCATATTAACTTATAAAATTAGTTTAAGTCAATAAAAGTCTCAAATTATATTTATTTGGATATTTATAATATCAATTATTCTAATTTTTCACTATTATGGTAATTACTGAATCACCATTGTGTCATAAATAAATAAAATTATTTAATGTCTAAAAATTATAAATAAAATATCATTATGTAGGAAATCTGTTTATAGTTCTATTGAATATTTATAGTCTAAAATCGAACATATATAACCCTATGTAACAATTGTTGTTTTAAAAGATATATGCTTGTGTCATTTTTGTATTCATTTTAACTTAATTAAAATAAAGTGTCCCTATCACTTACAAGTGGATCCATGGGGTCCCAAAATAGAACCATTGATGCCCATGGTCGACCATGTATCAACCAATAGGGTTAAGACACGTTTTAGGGTAATTTAGTATTATTATAATATTATTTTTTAACCCTTGTTTACCGGATTTATCCTTTAACTATGGTAAATAAAGTATTTACCGAAGTAATTATCCAAAATGTCTAAAAATAAAAGTAACATATTTACACAATTTGAATATCCTGATTCCAAATATGGAATCTATTTTTCCAAATTCAAAACACATAAGTATCAGAAATTAATTTAAAATTAATTCCCTTTGTTAAAACTAAAAGCGTGTTTTTTAGAGATAATAACTATCAAAAGATTGGCACTTGTTTATGTCTTGTTTAATTGTGAAATTATGTCCAATGACAAACATTGAATTAAATGGTAAAAATATATTCTAAATATACTTTAAAACAACTCAAATTCATAATTTATCAATATCAATTATTTTGATTAAAAAAGTTGTTTTTAATTAAAATTTAGTAATTTTCACTATTCATCAAAATATGAAAGTTATCTGAAAAGTACCAAAATTTCACCCTAGTATAATTTCGATATTCATAATCCAAAAATGAAGTCCATTTTGAGAGATAGAATTTATAAAATTTCAAAATGTAGGTATTACTATTCATAACGGCTAGTGTGTTTGGTTATGGTGTGTTAGAACTCGGTGGTGCGTACAACACACGCTATCACATTATTCAAAAACAAGCATACCATAGAAGCTTGGGGTGTTACATATACCACTGTGGATGAACTCAGATAAATCAATCTAGGTACAAAATAAGATCCATGCTTCACTTTAATCAGTGTGGCCATGACTCTTGAAGAGCAAGAGATGTATATTTCCTTTTTAAATCAAAATTGAGATATGTTTTCTTGGAACTATATAGAGATGACAAGGCTTGATCCTGATGTTTCCACTCATCATTTGGGTTTTCCAGAAGAACATCGAGGATTCAAACAAGCTTCTAGAAGAACACACCCAACATATGCTTCCTAAATTGAGGCTGAAGTAGATAATCTCATCAAAGCTAACTTCATCAGAGAAGTTCAATATCCCAAGAGGTTGGCTAATATTTTCCCAGTGAGAAAGAAGAATGGGAAAATTAGATTTTGCTTTGATTTTAGAGATCTTAATCGGCATTGTCCTAAGGATGATTTTCCAGTTCCGATTACAGAAATATTGATTGATGTGATAGCTGGCTATGAAGCACTTTCCTTCATGGATGGATATTCTGGATATAATCAAATCCAGATGGATCTAGAAGATGAAGAATCTATAGCCTTCAGAGCCACTTAGGGTGTGTTTTTCTATCAGGTAATGCCCTTCGGACTAATGAATGAAGGCGCAACATATGAGTGTGCCATGCATCGTATCTTCAAACCCTTTCTGGGAATGTTTTTTGAATGTTATGTGGATGATTTGGTGGTCAAATCCAAACAACATTCTAATCACTAGGCTGATTTAGAAGTCATATTCCCCAAGCATCAACAACATAATTTGAAGATAAACCCCTTAAAATGTGCTTTTGAGGCAACCTCGGGGAAATTTCTTGGCTTCGTCGTACGCCATCGTGGTATCGAGGTTGATCCTAAGAAGTCATAGTCAATCCTTAGCATATCACCTCCTAGAAATTTAAGAGAATTGAGTGGAATTCAAGGACACTTAGCCTATATTCAGAACTTCATTGCCAATTTGGCAGGAAAAAGCTTACCCTTCGCCAAATTGATGAAGAAGGGAGTCACTTACCAGTTGACGGAAGAATGTCAAGAAGAATTCAATATTATCAACAAATATCTCTTGAGTCCACCGGTACTTATGCCACCTATTGAAGGAAGTCCACTTATCCTCTATGTGACAGCTCTAGAGCGATCATTGGGTTCCTTTATTACTCAGAAGAATGATGTTGGGAATGAAAATAGCTTATATTATCTAAGTCAGACTATGCTTGAAGCAGAAACCCGATATTCATGTATTGAGAAGTGCTTCCTGGAATTAATCATTTTAGTTCAGAAGTTGAGACACTACTTGCAACATCATGAGGTCCAATTGGTATCTCGCAATAACATGTTCAAATTCATCCTTAGTCGTCCAATGCTTACAGGACGTCTAGGAAGGTGGGAAGTTATCTTGCAGCAATTTCATATTCAATATGTGTCTCAAAAGGAGATAAAGGGCCAAGCTCTGGCTAATTTCCTTACTGAACACCCTTCGGTGGAAGACACATCTTCAGATATTGAACTCCCTGATGAGTAAGTTTTCTCTATTCAAGAAATCCTTCAAACATGGGAAATGTACTTTGATGGTGCTTCCAGAAGTCCAACAGGGAGGAAAATTGAAAATCTTAAATTTGAAAATTTTGTCTTAGGGATTGTACTCATTTCTCTAGAAAAGGAAGTGTTACCATATTCCTTCTTATTTTGGGAAGGTGGTACAAATAATGAAGTGGAATACCAAGCTCTCATTGCTGGATTAGAGTTGTCACTTCAAGCACAAGTGAATCACTTAAAGGTGAAAGGTGATTCAGACCTGGTAATCAAAAAAGTCAATGGGGATTATGAAATCAGAAACGAAGAACCAATCCCTTTGTATGAATACGTTAGAAAGTTAATGGTGGAGTTTCCTTCAAAACCGACATTTTCTTATGTCCCAAGATCACAAAATGCCCAATATGACACACTGGCTAATATAGCCATAGCTCTGGTAGATCCAAATCCGGATGAGACAACCTTCAGTATTTCCCACTGTCGTACAATTTCACCTTATGATCGAGCCAGAACAGAGGAAATCAATGAAATTAGTCCCATCTCTGAACTGTATGGTCACACTACGGGATGGATGGAACCTATCAGGGAATACCTTCAAAATGGAATACTTCCACCTAATAGAGCCGGGAAAGAAACAATTTGGAGATGTGTGGTCAACTTTACTCTTTATAATGGCCCAAATCACCTAGAGAAAATTCTCTACAAGCCTGGTTTTGATAGAGTTCTCTTCAGATGCATTTATGGTGAAGAGACAATAGCTGTCATGAAAGAAGTGCATGCAAGAGTCTGTGGTGCCCACCAGTCTTGACATAGACTGTCTAATCAGATTTAAAGGCTTGGATACTTTTGTCCTTCAATGATAAAGGATTGTGTTGATTTCACAAAGAAGTTTCATTCATGCCATGTACATGCCAACTTCATTCATCAATCTCCAGAGTTTCTTCAAACATCTAAATACTCGTGGCCATTTTCCACATGGGGAATGGATGTGGTGGGACCTTGCCCTTCAGCTACGGCCAAGTAGTTCAAGTATATTATTACTGCTACTGATTTCATTTTCAAATGGGCAGAGGCATTAACTCTCAAAGAAGTCAGTTATAGAAGCATTGTTAGCTTCATCAAGTCTAACATCATTACTAGATTTGGTTTCCCTCATACCATATTGATGAAAAATGGCACCAACTTCTGTTCATCCGAGGTGATGAAGTTGTGCCAGGAATACAACATCAAATCCAATAATTCATCTCGGTATCATGTAGTGGCCAATGGCCAGATAGAATCTTTCAACAAGACTATGTCAAATATATTACAAAGATGGTGGATAAAGATAAGAAGTCATGGCCTGATAAACTCATTCATGATTTATGGGATTATCGGACCACCACCCACACTGCAACGCAGTCAACTCCATATTAATTGGTATATAGAACGGAAGCAGTCTTTCCCATTGAAGTTCAATTACCTTCGCTCAGATTAGCCATTTGTGATCAATCATCTATAGATGAACAATCTAAAATTGATTGGATGAATTGGAACGGTTAGATGAAAATAGATTGTGCACCTTCCACCACTTGGAAGTCTATCAGAATAGAATAACATGAGCATTCAACAAAAAAGTTCATCTTCGTTCATTTATTCAGGGAGAATTGGTATTAGTTCTCAAAACTCCAATGATGCCAGGATAAAAACCTCCCAAGCTTGAGCCAAAATGGGAAGGACCTTATTCAATACATAAGGTCTATTCCAATGGATCTTATTCTTTAATCTCAATTGATGGATAACTCATCACTACTCCAACCAATGCAATATTTATGAAGAAGGATTTTGTATAAAAACAAAATACATAATCCATGGTCCATACAGATAACCTTAAACTATTTGTATTACTTTCGTCCCACACGATGTTAAACTGTGAAAAACTCCCCTAATTCATCCAACATGACGTTAAACTGTGTCCCCTTCATCGTCATTGCTATATGACGTTAAACTATACAGCAATGGTCCATACATATGTCCTAAAACTATTGTCACTTTTGTCTAACATGACATTAAACTATGGAAAAGTCCTTAATACGTCTAACATGACATTAAAATGTGTTCTCTTTTGTCCTTAATGCATGACATTAAACTGCATAGTCCTCTTTTTGTCCAACATGACATTAAACTGTGTTGTCCCCATTGTCCTAACTACATGACGCAAAACTGTACAGAAATTCCTTTGAAACATCCTACATGACATTATACTGTACTTTTTCCCTACTACATGACACTAAATCGTGCATCACCAATAGTCCTAACTCCAAGACTTTAAACTGCATAGTCCATTTATATGTCCTACATGACATTAAACTGTGCATTTTTAAGGTTGTTGTTACCTCCTGTTTCTCACACCGATTATGAATCACGTGAGCTTAGAGAAAATTTCAACCATAACACCCTCTCTAGGACGCTAACCGTGTGTAAGTCTCAACATCATTTTAGGTCATTTTCCCCAAGAACAACTTGATCATTAATTCATTATTTAATTGAACTATGCGGAATTTGATCCTTGCCTTCTAGGCTGGGTACGTAGGCAACCTCCCAAGGTTCAAGATGAAAACGAATCTCTTCACATCGGTTCACCTCCATCTCATACGATGCTGATTCGTGAAACTGTCCCCAGAATCAATATCTTTACATTGGTTCACTATCGTCCTTGCTATATGACGTTAAACTGTATAGCATTTTTTGTCCTGTATGACAATAAACTACATTATTCTTTGATACCATAACCTGAGAGGGAATCATTACTTACATTTATTTTTCAATCATGTTTCATTTCAAAGACTACGTGCATACTTGGAAATGCCTGAACCTTTTATCTTGGGTTAATCCATCATTGCACTAAAGTCCTCTTTCACCCTTCACATGTACTAACCAAATTTGTATAGAGGGTATTTCTAGAACTATGTGGGCCTAATTACCATCCTTATGGGATATATATGAATGTTCAAGTGTCCCTTGAATCTATCCCCAAGTGTTTTGGGCCTGACCCCAAATTTCACTTTCAGTCCCTTGGCTGAAAAGTCCCCATGAAAACACACACTATGTATTTCTTATAAATGGTCCAAACTCTATGACCCTAAACTGAGATCTCCTATATTTTCGTCCCACGCGACGTTAAACTGTAGTTTAAGAACTACATGTGGCTTGATTCCCATCCTTATGGGATACGTAGTGAAGTCCAACATTTCAATTAAGGACCCAGCCACAACATGACTATGGTTATCATTGATCCGTGTATCTCTGCATACATTGGACAATTCCCATCTTTATGTGTCATAATCTTAATATTGAATACTTCTATATCTTTATAACCCTTTTCTTGATTTCTGGTCACAAAATGTCCAATTTCTGAGAATTATTTTTCTTGACCATGCATCATGTTCCCTTAGGCGGCCTTGCATAAGTAGTATACATAACGGATGTGTCAGCCAAAAGATGCTATTATTTGACTATGCATCCAATCCCCTTAGGTGGCCCTACATAATTCAACCCCCTAACGGGTTTGTCAGATACTGGAAACTTCATTCTTGGGAAGAAAGCCTCTTTTTTCATTATTGGTCTTATCAAAAATATGTAACGATCTGCAAAAAATAGTTATCCTTAACATATTTTTTTCATGTTTTTTTTTCATGATCTGAAAGTATTCAAGTCTATGGTTTATATTTTCCTACCCTACATTTGGGCCAGACCTTCATTGGAGTAACATTCATCCAATTCTTAGAAAACCCTATTGGTAAATATCTTCTCCATATTCAAGTACCTCTCACCATGAAACAAACTCTATACTTTGGAAAAGTTGAATCCCTATAAACCATCACTGGCTTCTTAGCAGTAGAAAATTAAATTTTTAAGCGTTCTTTTACCTAACTATGCAGCACGTTCCTTTAGGAAGCCTTTCATAAGTAGTCCACATAATGGACCTGTCAGCCAAAAGATGCTATTTATTTGACTATGCAGCCAATGCCCTTAGGTGGCCCTGCATAATTCAACCCCCAACAGGTTTGTTAAATAATGTTAACTTCATTCTTGGGAACTACTTCTTCTAATGACTTTTAGCTCTTTTTCATATCATTCCTTAGATTCAAATTTTCTTAAGTCTTAGTTTACATATTTTCCCCCATAATTGAGTGTGGTAAAATATTTTCAGATATGTTTTCAAGGAATTGAGTCAATTATAATTCATTCGGTCAAAGCTATTTCGACCTTAAACATTAGCCTTTTATGTCTAACTTGCATGACTTTAAACTGCCCAAAAAAGACAAGAGAACTCTAAATAAAAGTCAAGTTATAGCTCACTAAACATACATTTTGTATGATTTAGATAATATTGAGAAATTAAAAGATTAAAAAAATTTAGGGTTATTTATAAAAATCCTAGTAAAAATCAAACTATGCTTACTATTCCCATTGGATTAGGTAAAATTTAAAGCAGGTATGTTGACGCTCCTTTCGTCACAGAATCTAAAGGTCGGAAAAGGGAATATCTGATCTCAAAGTGATTCATCCTTTGAAGAAACATCAAAAATCGACAAAGGGATGAACAAGGAGAACATTGCCCATAGGTCGCGCAAGTTCCCTCTTGGTCGCGCAAGTACACTTGCGCGCCGCCTCAACACTTGCGCGACACCTCATGATCGTGCAAGGGACTTGCGCGACATATCTGGTAACCGCCCAGTAACCGCCCGGGGTCTTCTTTTTCCTATAAATAGACCCTGTGGGCCCCCCATTCGAGAGAATCTCTTCCCAGAAACTCGGATCAAAGCTCCCGACGCCCAAGTCTCTTCTCAAAGCTTCCAGAACACTTCTAAGGTAATTTCTTACCTAGAATGGAAGATCTAAAGGGAAGAAGGAAGGCCTAAGTGTTGAAACTTATCAAACACTTGCGCGCCGACTTAATTCCTTCAATATAACTTGCGCGTCCCTCTTCTGGAAAAACCTCAAGAGGATGGGAAAGGGTTTAATAAAGAGTCGCTCAAGTAATTCAACCCTGGTTGAAAATCGCGCAAGTATCCCTTATGTCGCGCAAGTATACTTGCGCGACCAATACTTGCGCGCCGCCGTAGGACTTGCGCGACCTTCAATACTTGCGCGCCCCTATCTTTTTGGGTGCCCATCTTGCCCTTTTTCACCCCTCTTAAGCCATTTCACCCTTCCTATTCAAGATTCAGTCTTCAAGATACTCTTCAAAGCCATTTATGGCATGATTTCTTGATTTGACATCCTTATCTGAAAGGAATTATGTGAAATATCTCTCAAAACCTAATGATTTAAACATCTTTATATCACCAAAGATTGAGAGTTCATTCATTCAACCTCATCCTTTAAAATGAGAGAATCCTAACCTAGGCTTCCTTCTCAGGAATAAGTCCTAGTCATAAATCTTGGGCATCTTTCTTAAGAATAAGCCCCAATCAAATCCTTCAATCTTGGGCATCCTCCTCAGGAGTAAGCCCCAAACCTTAATCCCTAACCTGGGTCTCCTTTTCAGGAATAAAGACTCAGTCATAACCTTGGGCTTCCTTTTCAGGAGTAAGCCCCAAGTCCCCTAACCTGGGTCTCCTTTTCAGGAATAAAGACTCAGTCATAACCTTGGGCTTCCTCTTCAGGAGTAAGCCCCAAGTCCCCTAACCTGGGTCTCCTTTTCAGGAATAAGACTCAGTCATAACCTTGGGCATCCTTCTTAAGAGTAAGCCCCAAGATTAGAGTATTCAAATCTCCATGAAGCACATATGACTTTGTGGACCCTGTTCATGGATTTTCTTCCTAAAAGTAAATCCTAAACCTTCATCTATCTGGGCAGTCATCCATACATAAGCCCCAAACAAAATTCTTATGATTGCATCCTTCATGGCACAATTGTCTAAATTTTACCAATACCTCTTGTTTCTCACACCGAGCATGACTCACGTGAGCTTAGAGTGTAAAAGTAATTATGACATTCATCTTTGAGCCATCAATCATAAAACATCATATCCCATTCCTCGAACTACGTGGGTTCTGATTCCTTTTTTAAAACAAAGGATACGTAGGTAGCCCATTTATGGGTTCGATCCCAACATTGAAATAATCTCTGTCCTTCTGAATGACGATAAACTTCAAATGCCCCACTGAGTGGCTTTAAAACCAGCCTGGTCATCAAAATGACCAAGAGACTTTTATATAAATGTTTTGAAGGATACCATTGACCAAGAATCTCTAAACAAATATAGATGATTCTATATTGATGAAGAACCTCGAATACATATAAAATATTCTCTAAATTTCTTGCATATTTAATCATTGATTGTTAAAACTAAAGGAAAGCTCATTTTATACTTGGTAATGTAATAAGGATTCACGAACTTAACTTAAATCTATAAAGAGAGTCCCGGAGTAGACAATAATTCCCCTCAAAAAGGTGTGATGAGTCCGACCTCCCATCCTCTCGACCAATGCAAATTCCTAAGCCTCATTAGCCCACAAGCTAATGAGCGCCTGCCTTTGGAAAGTAGGTCCAAACGGATGTGGAATCATTGGATGTTTCCGGTTCTACGAACAAACCCGTTAGAAACCGATCGGAACGTTTGAATCTCCCGTCCAGGAGGTCATCCCCGGATTCCGCGCGAAACAAAAAATGGTGAACCCGACGTGAATCCTTAACCAAGTTAAAGTGATGTTCTTCTTAGATGTTAGGCCCCTTGGGCCAACAAGGCAATCATTGACATATGATCATCCAAAAGATGCAGTAGCCGGATTCATCTTGATTATGTCTGTTATATGGAAAAGGCACTCTTTTTTCAAGATCTTCTACAAAAAATGGCTTTCCTTAAATTCACCCCTGTGAATACTGCTGCTGAGAACACCTCTACTGTGAGGTCTGCTGCCATGAAAACCAATGCTGCTACTCCTGCTGGAACGTCATCCGCTCTGAGGATGACATCACCAACTCGGCGTCTTCAACGCTGTGTTTCAAATGCACTGGTTAAGGAGTACCGTCGTAACGGTACTATCCCAACTCTGGAGGCCGCTCGTCAAGCCCTCCAAGTTAACAATTCTACCTGGTCGTCCGGACAACGGCGACCAGCAATCAAGAAGCAGGCGGTGCTGACTACCGTCTCCAACCGTTTCGGGTCGTTATCCCCGGAACGCAATTTCCATTCACTCCCTTATTCTGAGGAAGTGAATGAGCAGGTCCCGCGGGACCTTAATTCAAAGAGACAGGAGTCCTTCTCAAGGGCTCCCATCAACAATCGCCGCCAGACTCGTGCGGTAGTGCACCCTCAACATGATGAGGGTACCGGCTCCAGGCATTCAGCTCAGGTTCCTCGAACCCGAGCAGGCAAGATGAATCACCAGAGACGGAATCCGGTTAATAATAGGCAGGTTGTCATCCCTGCCATCTCCGGAGAAGTCCACCAACCTAACTTGGTGGCAAATAACGAGCAGGCATACACACCTGTTCGTTTTAATCCCGCTGTCCAGCAGACTCGTCTGGCAGCATCAAGCCGATCCCGCCAGGCAATTCCGGCGGAGTACCATAGGCAGGAACATACACCTGCTTATACATCAGCAGTTAGTCAGCAGGCTCGTCTGACTACATATGATGGATCTCGTCAACCGCGTTTGGCGAAGTGTAATCAGCAGGCACATACACCTGCTGATACTAATCAAGTCTACCAACAGTCTCGCTTGGTAGCACCCGGAGAAGTCAGTCGGAAAGTCCCGACGACAAACAGGAGGCAGACTAAACTCTCTACCTCCACACTTGAGTACTGTCAGGATTCACTGACAGGAAAAGGAGGACAGGAGCAGGCACATACACCTACTCCAAGCCCGGAATGGACGTATATCCCTGTTCCGGCGGCTGAAGTCACCAAACATATTTTGTCAATGGTGAAAGAGCAGAAGCAAATTCCTGCTCATATTCTGGATGCTTGCCAAGATATCATAACAGCTTCAGCTTCATCTCAGGGACAGACACATAAATCTATCCCTAGCAGTGGAGTGACACATCAACAATTCACTCCGGAACAGACACACACATCTGTTCCAGTCCAAGAGGGTTGTGGGGCCTACTCCCCCATATCATATGGACAACCAAGTCAGGCACATACATCTGATTTGAGCGATGATCGTCAGCCTAACCTGACCATCTTTCCTGATCAGGCACATACACCTGCTCAGAGCAATCACTTTCGTCATCAAGTGATTTCTAAAGCGAGTAAGAAGGCATCTAAGAAAAAGATCCGCCCAGCACAGTCAGGAGATCAAAGGCCAATCTGTAACAAGGCCTTGCTCGATGCTGGAGTTCTTGAAGCCCTCAGACATTTATCTGTCGGAATTCAAGATTCTACTCCCTCAGTTCCCAATAACAGGAACATTAATCCCGAAGGTCTTCAACAGACACTTCCTCATGAAGACTTGCTTCATGAAAATTCGGTCAATCTTGAAGTTTCTTCTTCAGATGAGAACCACAGGAACCCTCTGTGTGGTCAGAAGACCAAGGAGCAAGAGATATCATCTTTTGCTGTAACCCATCATGAAGGTCCTCCTCATGGTGATGAACTTCGCTGCGAAAGTCCTCTCCGCAGTAGTGATTCACATTGTCTCGAAAATTCTTCAGAAGGCAATGTAGTGACGAGAAAGCCCTCCTATCTCGAGGCACTTGCAAACGTAAAACCAGTCATGTCTGAAGTTTTACTATCGGCAGGTGAAACTCTTTCTCCATCAGAAGATAGCTTGGGGTTCAGGTTATTCTCCGAACCTTCCCTAGGTCATTCATCTTCCAGCATGAATAGTGATTCCTCTACCAATCTTGTTGAATCCGATGAAGCAACAAGGAAACACCAACTCTGGTCCAAACAGGTAGAAGAATCTTCATTTAATGATAAAGAGGAAATGCTGAACATGAGGAAAAAACTGGCAAAAGGTGAAGTACCAGTCATGTTTTGGCCTTTGGCTGATTCACAGTATGACATTCCAAAGATGTTGACGGATGATGGAATCCATGATATTCGTCTTAACATATGGAAAACTCTTTGTCAATTAAAGAAGAAGGTATTATCTTACGATGAATATGAAAATCATCTTAAGATAATAGAAGGGTTACAACGCCAGATTGATTTGGCATCTCTATCAGTCTCTCGGTATCCGAAGGCCGAAAAGCAACAGAGAACCCTTCAACGTTCATGCCTTGGCGCGCTGAGAAAATTGCGTCAGTTAATTTCCAATGCTCCATCTAATGTTCATATCAGAGGATGGGGTATTCACGGAGCACTACATTTCACAGTGCTTTCCGGTCAGCAAAACCCGCCGAAAATGGTCTCATGCAATGTTATTGCCCATGGCCGGCCACAGTCAATGGGCTTTGTTCATAATCAAAATCTTGCTCGAGATCAAGCTTCAACTAGTTCCTCTCAAAATCAAGTATATAGAGAACAGGTTGTTGAATTGCTCCTACATCAAGCAGGCGAGAATATTGCGCAAGCCTCTCGTCTGGAGCAAACACGTCATCAAATGACAGAAGTTTCGGAAATCATCCAACGGTCTGTTGAACCAGGTGATAAAAGTGGATACAGGTTAATGCATCCAGCTAATTTCCGAACTAAGATCCGCAAGATCAAGAGAGATTTCAAGAAGATCTCAGACATAGCATGTCAAGAGACACCCCAGCTTGCCAGACTGGGGACTTCTCTAACCCAACCCTCAGAATCAACGAATGGGATTCGAGGAGTTGAGCAGAAGCAACAGGAACACCCCCAGTCCACCGGACTGGGGACTTTTTCAAATCTTCAATCCCTCTCTCAGAGAAAGTCAGTATTCTCTCGATTAGGGAATAAGCCTCAAGAGGAACGAAGAGCCAAGATGTCAGGAGATTCTCTCCAAGTGACGGTTCACAAAGAAATTCCTGAGGGGTCAAGTCAACGGAATGCCATGTCTTATCATGGACATAAAAGGAGACAATATCATAGAAATGCTGATAGAAAGGATTTCATGAAATATGCATCCATTAATGTCATCACTGCCGTTGCTGCTGATTCACCAGATGAGGCTCAATCAGAGGGATCAGATGAAGAGGTTCCTGCTCAAGAAGTTGCGCACACAGACCTAAATGAAGAAGGTGTGCACACACGTAATCAAAGGCTTACCCAAAATTTGGGTATTCCTTCAAGTAACCCACTTCCCCCTCTCCGAAAAGGATCCAATAAGGGGAAAGGAAAGAATCAGGTTACTTCTCACCCTTCCTCTGAAGGAGGTCAATCGCTCTCATTAGAGCAAAGGCTTGCACAACAGGAGGAAGAAATGAAAGAGTTAAGAAGGTTGAATGCAGAACTACTTCAGAGTAGTCTTCTTCTTAAGAATGCTGAAGTCCGACAGCCGAAGGAATTTGTTGTAACTACTGAGATGGATCAGGAATATCCTCCTTTATCAGTACACCCACAGAGGTCTAATCCTATGGGTCAAACGCAACAACGGTTGGCAGCACTACCATTAGTTGCAGCACCAACCTCCACGGCTGTCCAAGCTCCATTCATTGCACCTACCCAAAACCAAGTTCAACCTGACGTTTCTCAAAAGTTAATAACTACTATTGAGTCATTAACAGCTCGGTTAGAAACTATGGAAGGGAAACGGGCGCAAGTTCAACCTGAAAAGAAAGTTTACCCTGAATGGGTAGATTCAATTTCTCCTCCATCCAGTTTTGGAAACCCTATTTTCCCTACTTTCAATGGATCAGGCGACCCTGAACAACATTTGACGCATTACGTGTCTTGTTGTGATCCTATGATGGGAACTCCAGAACAACAAGAAGCAGTGAAACTCAGATGCTTCGTGCGAACCTTGCAAGGACCAGCTTTTGTCTGGTATACAAGCTTGAAATCCCGGTCAGTCATCGGATGGGAGGATCTTCGTCAAAAATTCCTTCTTCAGTTCAGCTCAACTTTGCCAAAAACGACAGTTTTCGATCTTACAAACTGCAAGCAAAGGGAGAATGAAAGAGTCTCTGATTTCATTGCTCGTTGGAAGGGATTAACGTATTCCTTGAGTTTATCACTCCCTCAGGAGGAATTATTGCCAATCTGTGTGGCAAATTTGCGTGACGAATTACGCACGCCATTGATCCCTGTGAAATACACAGGAGGGTTTCGAGACCTTACTTCAATCGCTCAACAGATTGAAGATTCCCTTATACAGGCTAAGGTTAAATCTCGTGTAATTCCATCAGCTCCAGGAAGAAGAATGGGTAAAGCAGAAACTGCTACAGTTATGCTTAAACAGGCACCTGTACCTATTTCTACTTCAAAACCTTCATCTTCTCGAAGGGCTCCACCTCCTGAACGCCAACAACAAAGGCTGTTTCGTCCAAATGATCAAAAAGATCAACGACGAAAACAATTTGAGGATATGAAGAGTAAAACATACTCTTTCCGAAGTGAGCAAGTTCCTGGTTACTTCATTTCAGCTCTGGAAAATAATTTGGTTCAATTACCAGTGCCGAAGAGACCAAACAAGGAAGGAGATGAAGACCGTCCCAATTATTGTCCCTTTCATCAAATGTTGGGACATCCCATCCAGGAGTGTTTTGTCTTTAAAGACCTCCTACAAAAGATGGTTGACTTGGGACAAGTCAAATTGAAGGGTTCTTCAGCTCATGTAGCGTGTATTACCGCTACAGATCCAGAGGAAGGAGGCGAGTGGCAGGAAGTCAAAAGCAAAACTGCGAAAAAATATGATGATTGGATGGTCAGAAAGACAATCAATCGGACCCATTCCATTTTGCGAACACAATTGAAGAAGCCAATTGTGTCTCCTACAAAAGCTGCAGTAAAGCCTCCATCAAAGGACAAATCCTCAAAAGGGCAGCGTAATTCAAAGAAGAAAGAGGAATCAGAAGAAGATGAGTATGCATCAAAGCCTAAATTGTCTTTGACTCTGGCAGATTTCATGCCATCTACTTCAAAGTCACGGGCACCGTCCCACCAAACGGCACAGCCTAAACAGGCCAACCAGGCAGAGTCTTTATCAGACGAAGAATTGATCTTTGGTTCTGTTAATATGATTCAATTAACAGATTCATATTCCAGTCTTGATGAGCCTGAATTCCCTGTATCAAATAAAGGAACCCGAGGAAGTTTTAGAGGTTCAGGATATAGGGGAAGACGTGGATCTTTCCGAAGCCACTACTCTAATTCTACCCCTGCTAGCACTGTATATGCAGCAGAAACTCGTGGTAGAGCCCTTCATCGAGCTCAAAATGAACAAGCAAGTTCTTCTGCTAATGGCCAACTCAGCTTCGGCACAATTATTTTGGAAGACCGATTAAAGGTTCCATCTTCTTTATCTCAGCAAGCAAATGGATCTAATCAGTCTAAATTTCCAAAACCAAAGATGTTGCCAACTTCAATACAAGATGCATCAGCTTCCAAAGCATCTGCTTCCAAGATACCTGCTAAACCACATATTCCTATTGGGAAACGCAGGCCTCTAGATCAAAAGTATGATATATTGAAACACTTGGCCCAAGTACCAGCCAAATTATCAATTTTGGATGCTTTGAATCTATCAAGAGATCTTCGGGAAGCACTCATCGAAGCTTTGTCAAGTCCTCAAGAGTTTGAAGCTGAGATTGCTGCAGCTGAAATTTATCACATAGAGAATAATCCTGCAGAATGCCATGCAGTGATATCTTTTACTGATAAAGATGAGGATGATGTTGTGCATGGGCACATAAAACCTTTGTACTTATCTGGCAAAGTCAATGGTATAGATGTTCGAAGAGCTTTCATTGACAATGGTTCAGGAGTCAACCTCATGCCCATTCGCACACTTCGTCGATTGGGCCTCACAGAATCTGATTTATCTCCTTCTACCATGATGTTGCAAGGATATGATAAAAATGAACAAGAACCACTGGGAGAAGTTACGCTCAGAACTCAGTTTGGAGATCTTGTTTCCAATTCAGATTTCATGATTGTTCATCAAGACTCAGCTTTCAATATCTTGCTTGGAAGACCCTGGTTACATCAGCATGCAGCTATTCCGTCATCATACCATCAATGTCTCAAATACTGTTTCGATGGTCAAGTTGGAACATTATATGGTGATAAGACCCCGTTCAAAACATGTGAGTCTCAATACATTGAGGCGGAATTTTATCACATGAAGGGAAGAGAAAAATCTACAATGAAGGAAATTACCAAAGTTAATGCTCCATATGGTTTGGAAAAAATTCCAATAAATCCATTTTCACATGTGAGTACAGATTATGTGTTACCTATCAGTCAAATTGACAAAATAGGCCCAAATCAAAATACTCTTATGGAAAGATCCATAATGTCAATTACGGCAATCGAGCCAGACAACATGGGAGAAATTGGTAACTTACCAAGCAATGATGAAAGCATAAGTGGTGACGTTTTCATTTCGTCTGCTGAAATCCAACAAGTCTATACTTCGCTAATCAGGCCAGAAGAAGTTATAGCAACACCAGAGGTGAATGTTGATGTCGATTCTCAATCCATCATCTCCTCTTTATTTCCCAAAGAAGACCCTTGTTCATCAATAGGGACGGAAATGGAAGCTTCTTCTTCAAAATGTGAAAATTTTGACATCTCTTATGATCATGAGAATTTCGTTTTTTCATCTACTTTGCAAGTAGAAACGGAAGATATAACACATGATGAAGAGGAAGAGGAAGATCTTAGAGATGCTCCTCCAGCATTTGAAGAGGGTATCTCTACCACTGTGGATGAACTCAGAGAAGTAAATCTGGGTACAGAGAAAGATCCACGCCCCACTTTAATTAGTGCGGCCATGACCCTTGAAGAACAAGAGATGTATATTTCTTTTCTAAAGCAAAATAAAGATATCTTTGCTTGGAATTATACAGAGATGCCTGGCCTTGATCCTGATGTTGCCACCCATCATTTGGGTTTGCCAAAAGAACATCGAGGATTCAAGCAAGCCGCGAGAAGAACACACCCAACCTATGCTTCCAAAATCGAGGCTGAAGTGGATAAGCTTATCAAAGCTAACTTCGTCAGAGAAGTTCAATATCCCAAGTGGTTGGCTAATATTGTCCCAGTAAAGAAAAAGAACGGACAAATTAGGGTTTGCATCGATTTCAGAGATCTTAATCGGTATTGTCCCAAAGATGATTTTCCAGTTCCGATTACAGAACTCTTAATTGATGCGACGGCTGGCTATGAAGTACTTTCTTTCATGGATGGATATTCTGGATATAATCAGATCCGAATGGCCCCAGAAGATGAGGAATATACAGCCTTCAGAGCTCCTCAAGGTGTGTTTTGTTACCGGGTGATGCCCTTTGGTTTAAAGAATGCAGGTGCAACATATCAACGCGCCATGCATCGTATCTTCAAACCTTTTCTAGGGAAATTTGTTGAATGCTATGTAGATGATTTGGTGGTTAAATCCAAACAACGTTTTGATCACTTGGCTGATTTGAAAATCATATTCCACAAGCTTCGACAACATAATTTGAAGATGAACCCCTTAAAATGTGCTTTTGGGGTAACCTCAGGAAAATTCCTCGGCTTTGTTGTACGCCATCGTGGTATTGAAGTCGATCCTGAGAAGACCAAATCAATCCTTGGTATGTCACCTCCTCAGAATTTGAAAGAATTAAGAGGACTTCAAGGACACTTAGCCTATATTCGGCGTTTCATCGCCAATTTGGCAGGCAAAAGTTTACCTTTTACCAAATTATTGAAGAAAGGAGTCACTTACCAGTGGACTAAAGAATGTCAAGAAGCATTTGATATTCTCAAGAAATACCTCTTAAGTCCACCAGTACTCATGCCACCTGTTGAGGGTAGACCTCTTATCCTCTATGTGACAGCTTTAGAGCGATCATTGGGTGCCTTTCTCGCTCAAAAGAATGATGCTGGGAATGAAAATAGTCTCTACTATCTCAGTAGAACTATGCTTGAAGCAGAAACCCGGTATTCAAGTATTGAAAAATGCTGCCTAGCATTAATCTTTGCAGTTCAGAAACTGAGACACTACCTGCAACATCACGAGGTCCAATTGGTATCTCGTAATAATCCACTCAAATTCATCCTTAGTCGTCCAATGCTTACAGGACGTCTGGCAAGGTGGGCGGTTATTCTACAGCAGTTCGACATTCAATATGTGTCTCAAAAGGCAATTAAGGGCCAAGCTCTGGCTGATTTCCTGGCTGAACACCCTTCAGTGGAAGACACATATTCAGATATCGAACTCCCTGATGAGGAAGTTTTTTCTATTCAAGAGAATCCTCAAACATGGGAAATGTATTTTGATGGTGCTTCTAGAAGTCCAACAGGGAAGAAAATGGAAAATCCTAAATTCAACAAAGTTGGTTTAGGAATTGTGCTCATTTCTCCAGATAAGGCAGTGTTACCTTATTCCTTTTTGTTGTGGGAAGGTGGTACCAATAATGAAGCTGAATACCAAGCTCTCATTGCAGGCTTGGAGTTAGCGCTTCAAGCACAAGTGAATCACTTAAAGGTAAAAGGTGATTCAGACCTGGTAATCAAACAAATCAATGGGGATTATGCCATCAGAAAAAAAGAATTAATCCCTTTGTATGATTACGTCAGAGAGTTAATGTCGGAATTCCCTTCAGAACCGACATTTTCTTATGTCCCAAGATCACAAAATGCTCAAGCTGATGCACTGGCTAATATAGCCACAGCTTTAGCAGATCCAAATCGGGACGAGACAACCATCGGTATTGCCCACCGTCGTGCAATTTCACCTTATGTTCAAGTCAGAACAGAGGAAATTAATGAAATTAGTCCCATTCCTGAACCATATGGTCATACTACAGGATGGATGTCACCTATCAGGGAATACCTTCAAAATGGAACACTTCCACCTGATAGAGCCAAGAGAGAACAAATTCGGCGACGTGTGGTCAATTTTACTCTTTATGATGGTCCAAACCACCTCGAGAAAATTCTCTACAAACGTGGTTTTGATGGAGTTCTCTTCAGATGTATTGATGGTGAAGAGACAATGGCTGTCATAAAAGAAGTGCATGCAGGAGTCTGTGGTGCCCACCAGTCTGGACATAGATTGTCTGATCAAATTCGAAGACTTGGATACTTCTGGCCTTCAATGATACAAGATTGTGTTAATTTCACAAAGAAGTGTCATTCATGCCAAGTATATGCCAATTTCATTCATCAACCTCCAGAGTTGCTTCATACAGCTAAATACTCATGGCCATTTTCCACATGGGGAATGGATGTGGTGGGACCTTACCCTTCAGCTACGGCCAAGCAGTTTAAGTACATTCTTACTGCTACTGATTTCTTTTCCAAATGGGCAGAGGCAGTACCTCTCAAAGAAGTCAGTTCTAAATGCATTGTTAGCTTCATCAAGTCTAACATCATTACTAGATTTGGTGTCCCTCATACCATATTGACAGACAACGGCACCAACTTCTGCTCTTCTGAGGTAAAGAGATTGTATCAAGAATACAACATTAAGTCCAACCATTCATCTCGATATCATGCAGCGGCTAATGGCCAGATAGAGGCCTTCAACAAGACTCTTTCAAATATACTGCAAAAGATGGTGGATAAAGATAAGAGGTCATGGCCTGATAAACTCTATCATGCTTTATGGGCTTATCGGACTACCACTCGCAATGCAACGCGGTCTACTCCATATTCATTGGTATATGGAACAGAAGCAGTCTTGCCAATTGAAGTCCAATTGCCCTCACTCAGAATAGCCATTTGTGATCAGTTATCAACAGATGAGCAATCCCAAAAGCGGATGAATGAATTGGAACAGTTAGATGAGAAAAGATTGTGCACTTTGCACCACTTGGAAATCTATCAGAATCGAATAGCACGAGCTTTTAACAAAAAGGTTCGTCTTCGTTCATTCATTCAGGGAGAATTGGTATTGGTTCTCAGAACACCAATGATACCAGGAAAGAAACCTCCCAAGCTTGAACCAAAATGGGAAGGACCTTATTCAGTACATAAGGTCTACTCCAATGGAGCGTATTCTCTGATTTCAATGGATGGAGAACACATCACGACTCCAACTAATGCCAGATTTCTGAAGAAGTATTTTGTATAAACACAAAATATTGTTCCCAAAACCAAGACTCTTACATTTTGTTTATACAGCAATGGTCCAGTATGACCTTAAACTACAACTACGTCCAGCATGACGATAAACTGTATGGTCCGTGCATATGACCTTAAACTATTCGCACTTATGTCCCTGCAACATGACACTAAACTGTGCAGCACCAATAGTCCTAACTGCAAGACTTTAAACTGCATAGTCCCTGATTTTGTCCTACATGACAATAAACCGTATAGAAGTTCCTATATTTTGTCCGAGATGACATTAAACTATATTTTGTCCTAGCGACATGACATTAAACTGTGTGGCACTTTCATCGTCCAGCATGACGTTAAACTGTGTTAAGTCCCTTATTGTCCTACATGACACTAAACTGTATTCTGTCCGAGATGACATTAAACTATATTGTGTCCTAACAACATGACATTAAACTGTGTGGCACTTCCAACGTCCAGCATGACGATAAACTGTAAAAAGATCAGAACTGATATCCTCATATTGATTCACCTTAGTCTTAGCTACATGACTTTAAACTGTACAGCATCAGTTCGTCCTTTCTATATGACGCTAAAACTATACAGCAATGGTCCAGTATGACTTTAAACTGCAACTTCGTCCCACACGACATTAAACTGTGAAAAAGTTCCATAAACAGTCCAGCATGACCTTAAAACTGCATCATTCCTGGTCCATGTATACGACCATAAACTATTTGCAAATATGTCCAGCAAGACGTTAAACTGTGACGTCCTAACTACATGACGCTAAACTGTATAAAAGTCCCTCACGTCCGGAAAGACGTTAAACTATATAATCATCAAAAGTCCAGCATGACATTAAAACTGCACAATCCCCCTTTCGTCCAATATGACGTTAAACTGTATTGTCCCCATCGTCCTAACTACATGACGCTAAACTGTACAGAAAATCCTTGATATGTCCTACATGACATTAAACTGTGCATCGTTAAGGTTGTTATTACCTCTTGTTTCTCACACCGAGTATGACTCACGTGAGCTTAGAGAAAACATCAACCATAACACTCCCTTTGGGCCACTAACCATGTGTAAGTCCCAACAACATTTTTTTTTTTTTTTTTTAGATCATTATCCACAAGAACAATTTGATCATTAATTCATTCTTTAATTGAACTACACAGACTTTGATCCTTGCCCTCCAGGCTGGGTATGTAGGCAACCTCCCAAAGGTTCAAGCCCAAAAACAATCTCTTCACATTGGTTCACCACAATCTCATATGATGATGATTTGTGAAACCACCCTTGGAATCAATATCTTTACATTGATTCACTTTCGTCCTTGTTATATGACGTTAAACTATACAACACTTTTGTCCAGTACGACAATAAACTACAATATTCTTTGATTTCCTCATTTGAGAAGGAACCATTATTAAACATTGATTCTTTTTCAATCATGGTTTTCATTTTCAAAAAGACTACGTACATACATGGTAATGCCTAAACTTTTTATCTTAGGTTAAAACCATCATTGCACTAAAGTCCCTTTTCACCCTTCACATGTACGAACCAAATTTGTACAAAGGGTAGTTTCTAGAACTACGTGGACTTGATTCCCATCTTTATGGGATACGTAGGAACATTCGAGTGTCCCTCGAATCCAGTCCCAAGTCTTTTGGGCCTAACCCCAAATTTCACTTTCAGTCCCTTGGCTGAAAAGTCCTCATAAAAACACACACTGTGTATTCATTATTATGGTCCGAATTCTATGACCCCAAAAACTAAGATCACTCATCCTTTCGTCCTGCACGACGTTAAACCGCATTTCAAGAACTACGTATGGCTTGATTCTCATTCTTATGAGATACGTAGTGAAGTCCAAAATTTCAATTCAGGTCCCAGCCACAACATGATTATGGTTATCATTGACCTATGTATCTCTACATACATTGGACAACACCCATATTTATGTGTTATAATCCTAACTTGAAAATATTTTCAGATCTTCATAACCCTTTTCATGACTTCTAGTCACAAAAATGTCAAACTTCTGAGAATTCTTTTGCCTGACTATGCAGCACGTGCCCATAGGTGGCCTTGCATAAACAGTCCACATAAAAGACTTGTCAGCCAAAAGATGCTATTTTATTTGACCATGCAGCCAATGCCCATAGGTGGCCCTGTATGTTTTCAACCCCCTAACGGGTTTGTTAAATAATAGTAACTTCATTCTTGGGAAGAATGCCTCTTTTGTCCTTATTTGTCTTAAACGACAGTATGTAGGGATCCGCAAAAATAGCCATCCTTAACATATTTGTCCCATATCCTTTTTCATGATCTGAAAGTATTCAAGTCTATGGTTTATTCTTCTTCCCTACGTTTGGGTCAGACCTTCGTAGGAGTGATATTCATCCAGTTCTTCGATATTCTTGTTTTAAAATATTTTCTCCATATTCAAGTACCTCTTTCCATACAACAAACTCTATGCTTTAGAAAATTTGAATCTCCATAAACTTTCACTGGCTTTTAGCACTAGGAAAGTAAATTTCTGAGAGTTCTTTTGCCTAACTATACAGCACGTGCCCATAGGTGGCCTTGCATAAACAGTCCACATAACAGACTTGTTAGCCAAAAGATGCTATTTTATTTGACTATGCAGCCAATGCCCATAGGTGGCCCTGCATATTTCAACCCCCTAACGGGTTTTGTTAAATAATAGTAACTTCATTCTTGGAAACTACTTCTTCTAATGCTATTTAGCTCTTTTTCATATCATTCCTCAGATTCAAATATTCTTAAGTCATAATTTACATATTTTCTCTCATACTTGAGTATGGTAATTTGTTTTCAGATAAATTATCAAGGAATTGAATCCATTTTTCGGTCAAAGCTATTTCGACCTTAAACATTAGCCCCTTTATGTCCGGCGTGCATGACTTTAAACTGCCCACACAAAAGACAAAGGAAATATGAATAAAAGTCAAGTTCCAGCACACTTGTGCGCTGCCCTCTGCGGCTTGAAAGACTTGCGCGCACTCCCTTTTCCTTTGGAGGGATTCGATTTCCTCAGAGTCAAATCCTCATTTCTTTCCGGATCCAACTCTGAGGGGGGACTTTTGTTGACGCTCCTTTCGTCACAGAATCTAAAGGTCGGAAAAGGGAATATCTGATCTCAAAGTGATTCATCCTTTGAAGAAACATCAAAAATCGACAAAGGGATGAACAAGGAGAACATTGCCCATAGGTCGCGCAAGTTCCCTCTTGGTCGCGCAAGTACACTTGCGCGCCGCCTCAACACTTGCGCGACACCTCATGATCGTGCAAGGGACTTGCGCGACATATCTGGTAACCGCCCAGTAACCGCCCGGGGTCTTCTTTTTCCTATAAATAGACCCTGTGGGCCCCCCATTCGAGAGAATCTCTTCCCAGAAACTCGGATCAAAGCTCCCGACGCCCAAGTCTCTTCTCAAAGCTTCCAGAACACTTCTAAGGTAATTTCTTACCTAGAATGGAAGATCTAAAGGGAAGAAGGAAGGCCTAAGTGTTGAAACTTATCAAACACTTGCGCGCCGACTTAATTCCTTCAATATAACT
This sequence comes from Viscum album, assembly GCA_963277665.1. Classification (NCBI taxonomy): domain Eukaryota; kingdom Viridiplantae; phylum Streptophyta; class Magnoliopsida; order Santalales; family Viscaceae; genus Viscum; species Viscum album. The sequence continues at coordinate 647,604,881 of OY728143.1, read as the reverse complement.
TGCGCGTCCCTCTTCTGGAAAAACCTCAAGAGGATGGGAAAGGGTTTAATAAAGAGTCGCTCAAGTAATTCAACCCTGGTTGAAAATCGCGCAAGTATCCCTTATGTCGCGCAAGTATACTTGCGCGACCAATACTTGCGCGCCGCCGTAGGACTTGCGCGACCTTCAATACTTGCGCGCCCCTATCTTTTTGGGTGCCCATCTTGCCCTTTTTCACCCCTCTTAAGCCATTTCACCCTTCCTATTCAAGATTCAGTCTTCAAGATACTCTTCAAAGCCATTTATGGCATGATTTCTTGATTTGACATCCTTATCTGAAAGGAATTATGTGAAATATCTCTCAAAACCTAATGATTTAAACATCTTTATATCACCAAAGATTGAGAGTTCATTCATTCAACCTCATCCTTTAAAATGAGAGAATCCTAACCTAGGCTTCCTTCTCAGGAATAAGTCCTAGTCATAAATCTTGGGCATCTTTCTTAAGAATAAGCCCCAATCAAATCCTTCAATCTTGGGCATCCTCCTCAGGAGTAAGCCCCAAACCTTAATCCCTAACCTGGGTCTCCTTTTCAGGAATAAAGACTCAGTCATAACCTTGGGCTTCCTTTTCAGGAGTAAGCCCCAAGTCCCCTAACCTGGGTCTCCTTTTCAGGAATAAAGACTCAGTCATAACCTTGGGCTTCCTCTTCAGGAGTAAGCCCCAAGTCCCCTAACCTGGGTCTCCTTTTCAGGAATAAGACTCAGTCATAACCTTGGGCATCCTTCTTAAGAGTAAGCCCCAAGATTAGAGTATTCAAATCTCCATGAAGCACATATGACTTTGTGGACCCTGTTCATGGATTTTCTTCCTAAAAGTAAATCCTAAACCTTCATCTATCTGGGCAGTCATCCATACATAAGCCCCAAACAAAATTCTTATGATTGCATCCTTCATGGCACAATTGTCTAAATTTTACCAATACCTCTTGTTTCTCACACCGAGCATGACTCACGTGAGCTTAGAGTGTAAAAGTAATTATGACATTCATCTTTGAGCCATCAATCATAAAACATCATATCCCATTCCTCGAACTACGTGGGTTCTGATTCCTTTTTTAAAACAAAGGATACGTAGGTAGCCCATTTATGGGTTCGATCCCAACATTGAAATAATCTCTGTCCTTCTGAATGACGATAAACTTCAAATGCCCCACTGAGTGGCTTTAAAACCAGCCTGGTCATCAAAATGACCAAGAGACTTTTATATAAATGTTTTGAAGGATACCATTGACCAAGAATCTCTAAACAAATATAGATGATTCTATATTGATGAAGAACCTCGAATACATATAAAAGATTCTCTAAATTTCTTGCATATTTAATCATTGATTGTTAAAACTAAAGGAAAGCTCATTTTATACTTGGTAATGTAATAAGGATTCACGAACTTAACTTAAATCTATAAAGAGAGTCCCGGAGTAGACAATAATTCCCCTCAAAAAGGTGTGATGAGTCCGACCTCCCATCCTCTCGACCAATGCAAATTCCTAAGCCTCATTAGCCCACAAGCTAATGAGCGCCTGCCTTTGGAAAGTAGGTCCAAACGGATGTGGAATCATTGGATGTTTCCGGTTCTACGAACAAACCCGTTAGAAACCGATCGGAACGTTTGAATCTCCCGTCCAGGAGGTCATCCCCGGATTCCGCGCGAAACAAGGTAGCAGGAAAATACATTCCCAAGTGATTGAAGATGAAAGAAATCTTTCCATTTGATGCACAAGAATTAGAAGGACATCCACAGATTGGAGTCTCTTATCTTTTCCAATAAATTACAAGAGGCTATCAACATAAGTCTTTACTTGATGAACAACATCCCGAGCTTCATCAGTAGCTACTTGAAGCTCATGCGCCCAACCAACTTCACTCTTTTCAGCCTGATAGAGTGCTTTCTTAGCATCTGCGATGGCTTTCATACCATTCGTTTGATATCCCTCTATTGAATTATTTAGTTGGTTAAGTTCCCTAGTAATAGTGTCTAACTGTTGCTGAAGGTGCATCTACTGGACGACTTTATCTTTGATCTTTTTCTTCAACTCCTTCATCTTGGAAGCATATTCAGCCTCAGCTCGGGATACTGTAGCCTCAAATTCACTTATGTTGGCTGATAGCTTCACCCTGGTTAGATCTTTACGGTACTTTTACTCTTGTTCCCTTCTTAAAATTACCTGTTTCACCGTGGTATGAATCTTTTCATATCCAAAAACTCCATGTCCTATCATGACACACAAGGATGGAAATAGAGGGATCTTTGATGATAGCTCTTCTAAGGTCACCTCAGATATGATTTTCCATATGTTGTTCCATGCCTTGCGTCGTGAAAAGATGAGTGCCTTAAGTACCTCTGGGTCTGATTCAACGTCATCATCACAGTGGGGGCATGTAATCTGGGATTAATGCAATTAGAGAAGTGCCTCGTTCTGCTCCTTCCCCCCTGACCTGAGCTTCTTCACTTTCAATTTCCATTAGGGAGGAGGTTGAGGCCTCACCTCTAGATCTAGCCACTACAATTGATGGCACTGCATAATCAATTCAAAACTTTGATTAGTTTCAAAGGATAACAAAAGAATCAGTTGTCTTGCAAATTAAGTACAATAAAATATATTGTTATTCCTTACCCAATGGTAGATCAGAAACCTGAGAAGGATCCTACCCATATTTCCTATATTCGACAAGATTTTCAGGATGAGTTTGAGGAAGCTCTACTGGGTTTAGCTCTACATGTGCTAATGTCTCTTCAATCGTAGGGTTTTTTGTACCCCCTTCAGGCATGGTTTGTTCAGCAGCTTGCTGAGACAAAACTACACATTTGAACCAATAATGATTAGACATGTAATAAGAAGTTACTCTTAATAAGATGAAGGATAAAACTCACGTCCATAATATTCTAAATTACATGGTAATTTAACATGATTTATAAAATTTTCGAAAGATGCACCATGTTCCATAATTTCATATAATGTCATCTCAGAATCCTGTTTAGTCTCACCAGTGGGAGAATTTGATGTGTTTTCTTGGCGACCTTCATCCTATGGTCCCTAACCATATACATCTTCCTCAGTTAAAATGGCGGCGTCGGTTGCAATGGCCGCCAAGAGCTCTAATGCAGGGGTTGAACCTGAAATATCACAGAATGAAAGTCAGTAGATGTTTCATTAAAAATTTTAGGCAGCATTTTTAACTTACCAGAAGCGGGTTCTTCTCTTCTCGTAACAGCAGCAGGAGGGATACAAGCAATAGATGCTGGCTCTTCTCCAAGAGCAGGCAAGACAGCCTGAATTTTCAATTGTTCCATAGCACCCTATGCGGGCCTCAATGGAGGTTCAGTCTTTTCCCATAGAGGGGAAACTGAAGAACCCCTACAGTCCCCGAAAATATGAGCAAACCATTCATGAGTATAGATTCATGATTATCCTAAAGACTTAACACTACTGATAATGCGTTTAGCAGTGGACTTTCTCCATCATCGCCTTTGTCCTTTTGGATTTTTAGGAGTATCAGCAGTCTCCCTTATTAGCACATGGATTGGCGAATGTAAGGCCATGTCCAACTCTACATTCATGGCCCGCTGGCCTGGAGATATCTCACCCGATTCGTGAGGAGACTCATCAGCAGCCCCAATGGCAGTACCACCAGGGTTGTACTATGGTAAAGGAACCTCAGCTGTTCCTTTCTTTGCAAGCTTCAAGGTTAATAAAATAATTTACTTCTGTAACAAATCTTTCATTGAAATCATGTTTTGAATAAAATAAGGAAAGAAAACTTATATCTTCAGGATCCAGATAATCGTTCCACTCCTCATCAGTCCCCTCAGTGGCACTACGATCTATCAATTCCTTCACCCGTTTGGTGACAGGAACAGAATCATCAGTGGAATATATGAGCATTTCCAGCTCTCTGATTTAAGCCCGTACTTCATTGGGGTTATCCTCATATTGGATATCTATAGAAGCCATGAGATTCCCTATTACAAGGTGTTGTAGACCCTCGCACAAATCCATCCAGGCTGTCTCAGTAGCACAATATAGACTCAACCATGTCTGGACAGCCTCTGGTTGTAGATATTCAGTGCATGTACCAGAAGGCTGTGAGGAAGGTCTTACAATTTTCGACTTCAATTTCTTCCCAGATCATGAACCTATTGATTGAGAATAAGAAAATAAGACTTATTGCTTTATAAAGTGATGTTGATTAAAATTTCCACAATGAAGTAACTCACCCGGTGTTGATGGACTAGGTCTTTTGATTCTAAATGGATGATTATATCAGGCACGAGGCCGCTTTTCCACTTGTTGTGCCTCGTCATCCCCATTATGGGAATCCGGTGAATCAGTCTTAGTGGAGGAATCTGGCGAATCAGCTTCAGGTGGGGCAGCATCACGTTCATGAGGAAGGGTTCCTTTCTCTATAGTCCTCTTCCTTTTCCCCACCTGATAAACTGGGTAATTCATCACCCCTTTAGGGTATGATGATATCCAGTGCTCGGCAAACCATGTAGTCAAGTTATGTGCTGCCTTTTCAACTGGTAGATCAAATACCACCCCAGTCTTCTCCCTTGACGTAAGTAGACATAGTTGTCGAGCAACCTTCAGATGCTGCTCTAACCTAACATGTATTGGGGGAGATACAGCAATCTATTGCAGACACTTGAATTGACGTGCAAATATATATGGATCATAGGACTCGCATATAATTTCTCTGTCAATCCTAGAAACTAGTACACCATCTCTGCAAGCTAGCATGTATGCCCTCAAATACAAGTGGTATGTTCCATCATCAACAAACCGCCCGATTGGCAGATTTCTATAGGGAAATAAGTTGAAGTCCTTAAACATGCTCAGCCTCAGTTTCATGTCATTGGAATTAAGATCTAATGGATCAACTCTAGAGAATACTTACACTGACAGCCTGAATGAACTTCCAGGAATTTGTACTCCATTCTGTACATTATAAGTCCTGAAGTGAGTGGCGATCCATCCCCATAAAACTTGGAATGTTCCTACTATTCTTAAATGAGATTTACCCATGATGACAGAAAGTAAACTCCTGTGAATCTTTGCTAAATGGGGGTATCCAACCCAACCATTTTTCCCTCAGCCAACTTTTCCATAATAACGAAGGTCCCTAGCCTGACGCCTCCCTTAGAATCCCTGACTGGAAAGAGATAAACGCTGAGCCACAAAGCCAAGAAGCCTGCCAGATGAGTCTTATTTGGGATCCTTTGATTAACTTCATATCCCCACTTCTCAAACTCTCCTGCTTCTAGAGTTGGCCAGAATGTTCCAGGAGCACCCCTGTTCTCAGGTTTGGGGAAGGTAGTAGGATGGGTGGGCCTCTTATCCTTGTATTTCCTTTTCTTGGATCCTTTTTCCTTCGACTCCTTCTCCTTTGGCTCCTTATCTTTCTTCTGAATATGAAATATATTCATCCACTCCTCCAGATGAATATCCTTTCTAGAATGAGTTAAGGAGGTCTCTGAGCTCTTGAGCCTGTGGAAGATTTTAAATATTTCATGAACCAAAGCATGAGTCTTCTCTGAATCATTCCAAGTCACCTTGGGAGGAATGAATTCATCATACATATCGCCCAAAATTGGAGCCCCTGAGATCCTGTGGACAACGCATGGATTGATGCCTACTTCTCCATGATTTAGATGTAAAGAATTGGTTTCTGGCCTCCAGTGGCTGAGAATCTCCAACACGAATTTATCATGTCTGTATACATATGTTTTCCCAACCCAGACAGCTTCATATATCACAACTCCTTTCAGATCTTCGAAAAACTCTGTACAAGTTTGTCGTACCCAGTATGCCCACATCTAAGTTGGCTTCACACCTCCCCTAGGTTGGAAGTCCCAAATTTTCTTCCAACCTTTCGATTGATATATCTGAGCATTTCGAAATATTGAAGTATTACAATGTGGTTGCAACTCAGGCTTATGAGGTTTCATATCTTCCATACAAGGGATATGATGCATCATGTGGGCCTTCTCCACTATTCCATCATTTAAAAATCCTCCTCCGCATGAGATATTCGCCAAAGCAAAGTTAGTGTAACTCTGAAAACACGAAAATGGGAGATTATTCTTTCCTTCTGGAATAATGACTTCTCGCAGATGACCATAACCGTAAAAAGGAAGATAAGTGCTTTGTGGGAAATCAAAGTGATATTTCTTCAGATACATATCCAAATCTGGTAGAGTGCTATCACAGAAGGTATAATAATCGTGTCCAACAATATCCATCATTTCATCAATTCTTTTGCATTCCAGTTCATCAGCCATTTCGATTCTTCTTGGAGCCATTGAATCTGCACAATAAGTTGAACAAATTAACTCTTAAATGGGTTTATTTTTCATAAAATTTGTGAAGGAATTCAGAAAAATGGAAAAGGAATTAAGGAACGCAAATCAAAACTTGGCATGCAAGTATGGATGTGTCGCGCATGTGTTATTGTGCCACGCATGTTTTTGGCATGCAAGTATAACCGCGCGAGTCCAAATACCTTGACAGCAGCGTGATAGCGAAGAAACAGTAGAAAATGAACAACTTGCATGGCGAAGGTGACCGGTGCGGTGAGAGATCGAGAAATATAGAAATTGGTGATATGCGCAACAAATGATCGCATATTTATAGGCCAGGCTGCCGATCTACGCGCCTACAGCCGGTGCGCTCCATCCAGTGCTATCCAGCACTGCGCGACTCGCACCTGCATGATGAAAGTTGTGTGCTGAACACCTATGCCCATCCCCTTTGGTATCTCTTCTTTTCCTCAGAGTCACATCCTTATTCTTCTGGATCCAACTCTGAGGGGGGGACATTTGTTGATGCTCCTTTTCGTCACATTTTCCTAAAGGAATGCAAAGGTAAATGACTTAGCACAAATTGTTTCATCCTTTGAAGAAAACATCAAAAATCGATGAAGGATTGAAAAACGAGTCAAAGGACCTTCCCCCACGCAAGTTCCCTTACTGCCGCAAAAGTACACTTGCGCTCCACCTAATGGTCACGCAAGTGACTTGCGCACCCTCTTTAAAAACCACCTAGGGTCTTCAAAAGCCTATAAATAGACCCTATGGGCCCCCCATTTTAGGAGGAATTTTTTCCAGAATTCAGATAGAGAGCTCTAAACGCCCAAGTCTCTTCTTCAAGTCTTCCAAACACTTCTAAGGTAATTATTTACCTAGAATAGAAGTTCTAAACAAGAGGAATGAGGTCTAAGTGTTAGAATTAACTAACACTTGTGCGCCTAAGTGTTTTTACCCTTAAGGGAAATGGACACACATGCGCGCCTCCTTACCTATTCATTGAAACTTGCGTGCCACTCTTCTGGAAGTACCTCAGGATGATTCTAAAGGCTTTGGTCAAGAATCACCCAAGTATTACTCTACTGGGCAAGGATCGTGCAATTACCCATGAGTCGCACAGGTATATCTGGGTGACCAATACTTGCGCACCCACACATTACCTGCGCGCCTACCAGGATTTGCGAACCCTTCTACTTTAGGTTGGCCTTCCTACCCCTTTCACCTCTCTTATGCCATTCCACCTATCCTATTCAAGATTCAGTCTTCAATACACCCTTCAAAGACATTTATGGCATGTTTTCTTGATTGAATTCCTTATCTGAAAGGAGCTCCATGGAACATCTCTCAAAACATAGTGATTTTCACATCATTATTTCACTAAAGTTAGAAAGTTCATTCATTCAACCTCATCCTTTAGGATGAGAGAATCCTTAACCTGGGCCTCCTTTTCAAGAGTAAGCCTCAGTCCAAATCCTTATTAATTTGGGCATCCTCATTAGCAGTAAGCCCCAAGTCCTCATTAATTTGGGCATCCTCTTTAGGAGTAAGCCCCAAGTCATCTAACCTAGTTATCCTGTTCAGGAATAATCCCCAGTCTCAAATATGGGCATCCTCTTTAGGAGTAATCCCCAAGTCCCTTAATTTTCAAATCCCTTTAACCTGGGCATCCTCCTCAGGAATAAGCCCCTATATTATTTTCTCTTAACCAGCCATAAATCATTTTGATCTGGTCTTCCTTCTCTGGAGTAAAACCCAATCATAAGTCCCCTCCCAACTTGGGCATCTTCCTTAAGAGTAAGCCCCAAGATTAGAGTATCCAAATCTCCATGAAGCACATATACCTTTATGGACCCTGTTCATGGATTTCTTCCTTGAATTAAATCTTAATCCTCATCTATTTGGGCAGTCATACATACATAAGCCCCACATCATTACATGGCACAATTGTATGGTTTTGCCGATACCTCTTGTTTCTCACACTGAGCATGAATCATGTGAGTTTAGAGTGTAAAATTAATCATGAAATCATTCTTTGACCCATCAATCATGCATAAATTTCATACTCCCTTACTCGAACTACGTGGGTTCTGATTATTTTTCCAAAATAAAGGATACGTAGGTAGCCCATCAGCGGGTACGATCCCAACTCTGAAATAATCCATTTCCTCCTGAATGACAATAAACTTCAAGTGCCCCACTGGGTGGCTTTAAAACCAGTATGGTCATCATAATGACCAAGAGACTTTTATGTATTTAAGGATCCCATAAACTAAGAATCTCTAACAAATACAGATGATTATCTATCGATGAAGAACCTCAAATACATATAACATATTATCTAAATTTTCTTCATATCAATCATTGATTGTTAGATTTAAAGGAAAGAACATTTTAACCTGGTAATGTAATAAGGATTCATGAACATAACATAAATCTATAAAGAGAGTCCCGGAGTAGATAATAATTCCCCTAAAAAAGGTGTGATGAGTCTGGCCTCCCATCCTCTCGACCAATGCAAATTCCTAAGCCTCATCTGTCCACAACTAATGAGCACCTACCTTTGGAAAGTAGTTCTAAATGGATATGGAATCATTGGATGTTTATGGTTCTATGAACAAACCCATTAGAAACTGATTGGAATATTTGAACCTTCACTCAACGAGGTAATTCCCAATTCCAGAGGAAACAAAAGTAGACCCAGGTTTTGTAGTTTGTGGATTAGATTATCCAGACTCTAATAATGAGGCATCCCTCGGTAGAACTAAAGTCAATTATGATATTCTCTCTGAGTTATTACCTAAGGATATAGTCATAAAACCTGATATGGATTAGTTAATGTCTGATCTAAAGGCCAGATATGTGGAAGAAGTAAGGAGAATGGAATATTCATTGATTTCATCCATTAAATCTGTTATAAATTCCTTTTTGGCTAGTATTATGTCAGAAAGAGCACTTATTGGTGTGCCTGTGAATATGGTAACCAGGGATGACTTTGAGTCTTTAAAGGTAGAGATGAAAGAGTCTTTGAATACATATATTTCCAATTTAAAGAATTGTTTTTTTGAGGAGCTGCGCAACAAGGAAAATTTCTATAAACTATCTCTTGGTTGTAGTGTGTTAACCTCTATGGAAGAGATGGTGGATGAAGTCATGGTTTTCCAGAATTTAGTGTTGAGCATGGAAGAGGATGTTGAATTTATAAAGAAATTGGTTATCTCTATGGAATCCTATATGAGTTCTAAATCAAAGCAGACATTGATTTGGCTTTTTTAAAGAGTGTAGTAAGCCAGATGGTATCCTTTTTTGATTGATTTAAGCATTCCATACAGAAGCATGTTAGCATCTAGGATTTTGAAGTGAAAATTCTTATTAGTGGACTAACTAAAAGTTTCAAGGAAACTGTAAATTTTTCTATTAGTTCTCTTGCTTCCAGACCTTCAGTAGAGTTGGATCAAATTGGAGCTTTGTGAAAGAGGAGCTTGGTTCAGTACTAACCAGTGGCTCTATGGACTCATTTGTCCTGACCCAGGTGGTAACTTCCACTAGAGATATCATGAAGATTATTCATGATTATATGAGAGAAGCTTCTGCCTCTTAGAAAGATGTAAAGGATAAAGTTGATTCTTATTTCCAGAAAGTGTATACCAATCATCAGTTGACCAACCATTTCAAACTTCTTTTTGAAAATCTAAAATTACCTCCTGCCAATAAAGCCTTCAGAGAACAAGTTAGAAAACTCAGGGAACTTACTCCAGGCTTGGATAAATTTATGGAAAACAAGGATGATTTCATTTCTACTATGGAGAGAGGAGGATGGGTCATTATGGACTTTCGGAATCTATTATTACCATTCTTGCATGTAGACAGAACCCTTATCATTGTACCTCCAGCCCTGCCTCCTTCTGCTTAGTCTGCCTCAATTCCTCATATGACTCCAACCCAAGCCATTCAGAGCCTCAGTCTTATGATCACCCAGAGAGCTACACAATATAGGCCAGGCACTGTCTTAGTGGGTCATCCTCCTCTAATTATCTATGGTATTCCAAAGCCTCCACCTGCATCAACCGCACCTGAATCCTCTTCTGATCCTAAGGAAAAATCTCATTCTGAGGAGGTGGATTGATTAGTGGCTAGGATCTTTGATAGGAATCACTTGTATTCTTTTTGGTTCACCTTTTTATTTCTATGTATTTTAGCATCAAGGAATATATCAATGCTTTCATTATCTTTTAACTTCTATTACTTATCTCATACCTTTCTATCCCACTTTTTGCTAATAACAAAGGGAGAGAAATAATATATGAAGAGAAATTGAGGAGATATAATATAACATGGGAGATATAATACTTTTTTTATGAACATAATAAATTTCCCTCTGGTACAATTGTTTTATTTTTCCCTCTGATACATGTGTTTTATATCTCTCATACAGTTGTTTCATAAATATGATACATTTGCATCTAATAATATTTTCTCTGATACATTTGTTTTGTAACTTTGGAACATTGTTTTTTTCAGTACCTCTGATACAATTGCGTTTAATATTATATCCTCTGATATTCTGTTAAAATCTCACATTTAAAAATGTCATTACTCACACTGAGAAATAAGAACCATTGTATTTCAATGAGTATTTTGTATTACAATACCATAAGTTGTGATTATCAGAAAGGGGGGGATTGTTGACCTCATTTGTTTTGATAATCCCAATTATGATTTAATATGTTGTGATAATCCCAAATAATGTTTATCTATATATTAATTCTTTCAATATATGATATTCTATTATTATGTTGATAAACATATCAAAATAATCATTAGTATATGTTAACCAATGTTTATCTATGTTTATACAGACTTTGAAGTACTTCTAACTCAATATGGACATGTTTTCCATAGAATAGATAAGTGTTAAGTTCACCGGTATAAAGTTCACTAATACAGACAGAATAAGCCTACCGATACAAACAGATACACAACTATTGATAAAACTAAGTACACTGGTACAGAATTCTACTGATATGGTTAAGGTCACTGATATGAATAACATCAACTGATAGAAGAACAACTTCTGATAGAAGAAGAGCTACCAATAGAACAAGTCTACCGGTATGCACAAGTTGACTCGTACAGACCTACCGATATAAACCGACAGACAAAGTCTACCGATACAAGCTACCATTAGAGTCAGTATACTGGTATCCATGTCTACTATTATGAAGTCCAATGGTATAAGGAAGTCATCACTACTCAAGTATACTGATACAAGGAGTTACTGGTACAAGAACAAAAATCTACTGATAGGAGCTCACCACTACACAGAGACCTACCGATACCAACAGATTGACAAATTTGACCGATACGAGGCATCTACTGATAAGAATTCCACTGTTACAAGTCTACTGACAGAATTCCACTGATACAATGAGTCACCAACTGATATAAGGAGCTACCATTACACAGAGTAACTGCTACCGATACAAGGCATCAACCGTTACAAGTTCACCATTACAACTCTATCGACAGAGAGCTACTGATGGAAGATGACTGTTAACCAGTCACTGATACTGAAACTCTATAATTTTAAGATATTATTAATATAATTTGAATGGTCATATTTGGTTTATTTAACACAACTTCTATTAATTAATGTGGGTTTTTGGCATGTTAGGGAACCGTACCTCGTACCTATGAGAAGGTAATCATTCCTAATGTCAGATCTTAAGGTATAAAAGGAAGGTCAAGATGTAGAGAAGTGTGGTGGTTCATATATACAATATATAAAAGTTTCATATGTTCACTCTCTACTTGAATAACACTAGACATACACGAGGCCATTCATACAAGAGAACACAAGATAAACATTAATCATGGATAGTGAAGAACTACAACGAGCTTCTCATGCCCTCAAGCTGATCAAGCTGAACCTGAACGTCAAGCAAGAAAACGACACTCTGTTTTTTAGACAAAAACCAGAGAAGGACTCATAATAATTTATGATTAATCAAAAGGAGTCCAGAGTTGCACTTCAAATCACTAGAGCATTCTAAACTCATATCTACTCTCTCTTAGTGATTATCTTACTTACTTCTGAGCAGTGTGCGTACTCTGTATATTCTATACACACACTAACTCTTGTGATGAACTGGAGGATTTATAAATCATCAATCAATATTTCCTATAATATCTAGTTCCCATTGCGGATAGTGGTAGAGGTCAAGTGTGACCTAGATAACTTATGTGTTACTGTTTTGTGTCCCACTTAGAACTGTGGTAGTGGTCATTGGACCAGGAAAGTTGTTGTACTGTTGTTTAACCCCAATCCGGGGTGTGCATCAAAGTTTATATAAACGTTTTGAGAGAACTAAGTATTGGCTTGAGACTGAACCTCTTGGTTAAAGCTGATTTTCTTATTTAATTTGTTTTAAAGTATATTGAATATTCCCCTTCTAAGTAATTTGAAATATAAAACTATTTTAAAGTAACTCTAATAGTTAAAATAGCAAGTGTTTATTACTTTTTCTAGTCCCTATGTTATTTTCAAAAGTTAACTAATCTTCAGATTGAGTTAACTGAGAAATAATCAATCTTTTGAGAAACTAATTGAAAACATAAAATCTTTATAAATTCACTATAGTTTAATTTTTATTCAATTTGGGTGATCTTTAATAAGAATCTTTTTAACAGAAATTTTAATTGGAACTCAATTCACCCCCCTCTAGAGTATCCACTCTGACCAACACAAAAAAAATTAAGTTTTTTTAAAAAAAAATCTTAGAGGTGGACCATAAAAGGATAGAAAAAAATTCCTTTTAAAAGAAAAAAAAATATATTTTTTATGATTAAAATGAATTAATTCTTATTTTAATCCTATAAAACATATTCTACGAATTTATGAACATTTTATTAAGTATATAACATATAAATTTCAATAATATCATTCAAAAATAGTTATTAATTTAATTTATTATGATAAAATTCCATTTTGGCAATAAAAATAGTTATTTATAAAAATTCATCCTTTATGTTACATTTATTTTATTTTATTTTTAACTCATTGGTAACCTATGAATTCATTTCAAAACAAATTTTAAACAATATTTTCATAATTTTGTTAATCTCATTCATTATCTCTTTTCTAATAGCTAAGTGATATCTTTTTAAATAATACTATTTATTCATTTAATTAAGATTAATGTGGCATATCTTGTATGATATTGAATATAGTGTTCCGTTTTAAAAAATATAAAGAGGTTACACCACCCCCCCCCCCTTAATAAATTTTATCCTCAAAATTTAAACTCATGATAAAAAACATAGTGTTTGACTTTTAAAAATATGTTTCTTGAAATCCCACATCGTAAAAAAGATCATTAAGACCTCCATTTAAAAAAAGAGAAATTAATTTATGAAGGTCACCTAAGATAACACATACTGGGATGAGATGTAAGAAAATATTGAAAATTAGAGAGAAAATATAATTTTAAAGGACTGATATAGAGTGATAGAGAACATGATGATGATAATATTAACCACCACAAAACCCAAAATAGGTGATGGGTTAAGAGTCCATCAATTTCAAGGTAAGAAATTAAAGGGAAACTCTTTTTTTCAAAACAAATTCCTAAAATTTAGGAATTATTTGACTACTTAGACTGAGAACATAAGAAAACTGAATTACTTGATAATTATAATTTTAACCTTTAATAAATTTCCACAATAATCACATCTTTTCTCCAAATTATGAGTATTCAATATGAATTTTTATTAATGAAGCATTAGAATATAGGGATCAAAAAATACGAAAATGTATAAGTATCTATTCCTAGTGTATTAAGGAAATAATTAAAACCAAAATGGTTTTTTCAAGATATAATCTTCAAAAAATAACTAACTTTTATATAAATATGAACTACTCTAATCTCAAAATATCAACAAAAATACCAAAGTTCAACTTAGATTATCCCACAAATACATATCCTTAATAGTCCTAAAATATATTCAATATTATGTTTTAAACCCACATAACAAAAAGATTTTATCATGGAGTCTTCCAATATAAATTTAATATTTAACATCAAATAAAATTAATCACTCTTAAAATAACATTTCAAAATAATAATTACCCAAATCACATAATCTCCATGATATGTTAATCATTTCCCAAAATCTCCAAAATCATCATTGAATAACATTATGGTCATTTATGTTTTCAAAAATTTAATTCCTTTTTTAGTTTTATAATAAAATCCAACTGAATTATGTTTACCTTTATCATATAAGGATCACAAAATAGTGAACATCTTCTGAATTAACATTGATCACATAATCCCCAAATCAATTCCCAATACCAGGGTTGCCAATATGAAAAACCATTTGATCCCAAAAAAAATTTACCATTAACCATAAGATATTTTATGAAAATAAATTTCATACAATCCAGGACCTCACATCTGTTAGTATTAGGTGATATACCCTTCTCACCCTACGATTGTGTGTTTAATCCCTGTGGCCTTTTCGAATGTAACAGGTTATCACCCATTTTGTGGATTTCCATTTTCCAAAACTATATTAATATAAAATTTATAAAATTATAGATATTTTAGAAACATCCTCAATAAATACCTTAATATATTATTTATTAAAGACAATTTTTATCCTCGGAGGCTATCTCATACATTTTATTTTTCAACCCCCCCCCCCCCCCCAAGTAAGAACTCATAATCCCCTCCAAATCAGAGAACATATTATCCCAAAATACTTACAATACCTTTAATCTTATTTCCACCAAATGTATAGGTAGTGTTCCTCAAATAACATTTTTAATATCATAAATAAAAGATTTATATGTACCTAGATCTTTTATCAAAACCCAATAATTGTCTCCCTAAAATTATAACCATATTACCACTTTTTAAAGTTATCGATTCCATATATAATGTGTTTCTAATTTTATAAAATAAAATATACTATTCAAAAATCCATAGGCATTCCCTGATTCTTGTAATATTTATGAAAACACAACTATATAATAAATTTTAATAATCAATACATAAAAATATCCTTTATGAAATATCCTTCTTAAACCATTAACCATGATTTGTATTCTTATTCCTTAATACATTATTCTTATTCTTTAATACATTAAAGATCTTGTTATTCGATTAATTACTTTTTGGATAAAATTGTTAATGTTGAGACTTTAAAATTAAATAAAAAATATTCCAAGACCCATAAAATATTTAGAGAAAATAAATGGTGTTAGATAAATCAAGTAGCTTCTTACAAGTGATTTGAATATATAGAAATCTATCAAAACCATTTTAACAATATTTTTCAGTAATAGTGATAATAAAATCATCTAGAAGGTATGAGAAGATTGTGAAATATCTTTTCCCTTCTATATTGATAAAATAATACTCAATATGTAGAAGATAAATACATTAAAACATGAAATTAATTATTACATGTTAAAATGAAAATGGTTTTTTAAAGATAATTCCCATGGAAAATCTATGATACTTTAACCCTAAAATCCTTTATACTGAAATTTATTACCTTTCTAAGTCCAATATATAAAAATATCATTTCTCTTCTAGAAATCTGTTACTATAAACCACTAAAGCTGCATCTAATAATTATAACTTATATTTCTCCTTAAAAATGTAAACTCGTGATGACATCTATATCTCTTAAGAAATGCTTATAAGGAAACATACAAATCTCTAAATTTATCTAATTCCTACCCTAATTCAAACTGTAAGGTCCCGACATTAAATGATTCGTATTCTTGTTATATTAAATCTATAAATCACATTCATTGCTAAAATATATTTTAGGTTTATAGTTTTATAGAATTATAAAAAACTCATAAAATGTAAACCCATACATTACTAGTGGATACTTATTTCTAGTATCGTTTTTTCTACAAATGAAAACACTTTTAAAATGAAACATGATTTCTTCTCACGAAATCAAATCAAAATTTTTATATTTTCACCATCCTCATCACTAGTCATCCATTACTCAATGAAAAAAATGTATAAAATTTACATGAGAATAAAAATTATTTCAAGTGAAATAAAGAAAGGGAAAATATTAGTCCATTGAAAATCAAAAAAAAACAATTTCATGAAAACTTACCATTTTATTTAGATTAAGGCTTCATCTTTTTAAAATGATATATATCATACCTTTTGAAAATAAATATATATTCATGATAACTCATTATAAATAATATAATGTATAATTAGGTATCTTGTGACATCATTTTACATCTAACACATACAAAATACAATTCACGATTCTATAGTGATCTCTGGGCCACCCCATGTTATGATGTAATGTTATTTCCCGATTTTATCGTCCCACCAGATGTTAAGCTCTAACAGGATTTCCTTGCACTATCTGGGTCACCCCGTGTTAAGTTATAACGGGTTTTCCCAATAATATATGGGAAAAACGTTGTTTAATTTTAAAGTACCACATAATGAATACAACATTTTTATGGTTACATTTTTTTATCACAATGAATTTTAAAAACTCTATTCAAATCTTAATAAAATCACTTTTGGATAACAGAATACCCTTTCCTTTTTTAAAACATATTTTAAAACTGATACACTGGGTATATAAAAAAACCCATTTTCATTGAAAATTACAATGATAATTTATAAATTATTATCAATGATTTAAAGTGTCTCAAAAATGGGGAAATCTTCTACTTCCTTATAATTTTAAAAAAAATCATATTTGGTTGTCTTAGAAAATCCACAAAGTACCTCTTTTAGAAAAAGAAAAATAGAATAATATCCAAACATTTTATAAATTTTAAAACATGATTATAAATGACATTAAACAATCAGAATAGAAAAATAAAAATAATTTTGGAAATAATTTTATAAAAAATATACATTAAAAAAAGAGTTTTATGGGAATCATTAAAATGATAATTATTAAAATAAGTTCCCTTATATGTATATTATCATTGAAGTTGGAATCAATCAAATTAATAAAATCTGTGTATTCACTATAAATATACATAAAAAATTGTAAATAAAACATAACATATTAAATATTAATTTCACACATAATCTTTGCACGACATAATCAAGAAGATGAAGTTTAACCCAATGAATGGATATGGGGTTATGAATTATGTTACCTCACATTTGAATTCCATAAAATGTGTTTGAACCTCATGTGTAATGGTTTAAATAATGTTATTAATTTATTAAATAATTATATTAATATTTATAATACTTTATAATACCTTTTAATAACATCTTACCACATTTTTATTAGTAATATTTCATTCTTTTAAATATTTTGTGTGCTTTTGTTTTGTAGTTTCATGGCCATTTCACTTGTCTTATATTAATGATGTTCTTATAAAATAGGATTAAAAATATATAAGTGTAATGAAATATTATTATTGGATTTATATAAGTATTATTTTTCCCAAATTCAATTTTTATTTCTTGTATAAATATGATTTATTTGATAAAATTTTAATGATAAATGTTTAGTTTATTTTTGAGTTTTTTAAAACACAACAATCTTGTTTTATTTTATTTAATATTATGAGTATATCTTAGTTCCAGGACATCAAATAGCTTATAATATACCTATTAAAATTTTATTTAGCAATAATGATACCTTTTTGACTATCAATGAAGGCAGTAATGGAAAGAAAAAAAATCATTATTCATATAGACGTTTAACCGCAATAATTTGGACAATGATTTTATTTATATAAATGAGAGGATATGAGAAATTAAATGGATATGATATATTAAATTTCAAACATAAAACAATATTGTATACCTGATTATAAATTTTTAATTCCTTTATGTATGATGTAGGTTTTGTGAAAATATAACACGAAAATAAAATAAGATAAGGGCTTTGAGAAAATTACTTCCTGAATATCACCTTCTTTAAGAGCCTTGGAGGACATTGGATTTAGTATTTTATTTATATTAGAAGAATATAGACATGGGTAGAGTCATTAATAGTGTGTTTTTCATATATTTGGGATTTTAATGGTTTTCGAGGAGAAATGGAGTGGTGAAAGATGGTATTTATTCTTAAGGAGGGGTGGTTTTAAGTGATATTAATGTGATTATTTTATATTTAAAGCCAAAAACATTGAGTTCAAATTAATTTACAAGAATTTGGATGGTAATTGTTTTATTAAATTATTTTTTGGGCCTATAAATACCTAAACCACCTATTAAAATTTTTAGTGTTTAGGTATTTTAAACTTTTAACTTTTAACTATAACTCATTTCATTAATTTACATATATTACTGTAAATCCTTTTTTACCAAGGAAAATATTAAATGACATTAAAAAATAATTTAGGACATATTATTAGAAATATTAAATCCATTTTATAAAATACATTTCACATAATTAGAATAATTAAATTTAAAATAAAGCCCACAAAAGCAACGGGAAAACATGATTTTAAATAGAAAAGGTTAAATGATTTGAAATGTTTTCATATAGAATCAATGTAAAATTGATTTCAATGAACTAAATTGAATTTATGGATTTATAATTTAACTAATTATACTTTTAAATCAATTTATAATATAATTAATCTATAGAAATAAATTAAATGAAATGGTAGTTTTTAATAAAAATTCTTTATTTTCACTCTTCTTCAAAAAATGAAACTTCTCTGAAAAATACAAAAATTTCATTATAATTGAAATATTAAATACTTTTTAAAAATTTAATTTAATTATTTAAAATAAATTTTTTGAAATTTTCTATATTTAGATTTAAAACAGGCATATTATTAAAAGGCAGTAAAATTTTCCTTTAAAGAAAATATAGCTTTTATGCTTAAAATTTGATTTATTATTTTATTAATAATATGAAACATATAAGATGAAATTAAAAAAATATGGAGAATTTAACATATAAATTTCATTAATATCTTTCACTAATAGTTATTAATAAAATTTATTAATTTAAAAGGCCATTATATGCATAAAAATAGGTTTTTTAAAACATATCATTTATATTCAATTTGTTTTTATTTTAATTTATAATTAATTGATAACTAATTAATTCATTTGATAATAATTTCTAAACTATATTTTCATATTTTATTTAATCTAATTCATTCCATCCATTCCAACTGATAGGTGATAACTATTTAAATAATTATATTTATTCATTTCTTTAATCTCCTTGTGGCGTATCTTGTATGATATTGAAAATATTGTTTTATTATAAAAAATATCAGTATTTTACACATGATAAATATATTCACATGTTTGGTATCTGGAAATTAAGATCAACAGCATGTTTTTTGCGGGATTAATGTTAAGTTGTATTTTGAGGTTTAGTGACTCTCTTTTTAATGATTTAGATTTTAGTATTTAGTAAGGGTAATAAGGTTAACCATATATAGAATGGTTTATATTGAACTTTGGATGTGTTTTTATATATTAACATATTACATCACCATATTAGTATTTATCTATATTGGATAACTTGTTTTAACCCTTTTTTAACTATATATAGAAGGAATGACTTATCATTATTTTTGTGGGTCACATTTGGTGTTTTATAAATGAAACATAAATCATCTGTTAGTGTCATAGATGAATAGAAAAATGATCCAGGAACTACCAAAGGATGAAATTTTTCCATTGAAATAAAAATATATCAAGTAATCATTTTTTAATATGTATTTAGTCTATGTGGAAAAGAAATTCCCCAACATCAGAAAGAGGGTCATGAAATAAAATTTAGTATTATTATCATCATTTTTCATGATAAAAATTACTTTTTTTACACCACTTTGGTTTGTATATTTATTTTTGATAACCTTCTCTAGATCACACACATTCTTGTGATCAATTTTCTCTATCACTCTCCATCAGTATTTAGGTGTTACTTCTTTCTTTTAGGTCTATATTTTCACTTACTACCTATGTTCTCCTCTATAAAACCCTAGTATTTGTTATTCCATTTAACCTTCACACAAGAATTTATCACCTTAAATATTTTTTTTATTAACCCTTTTTAATATTTATTTTTCTATGATGTAATTTTAAATTTCTAAACATTTGATGACTGAGATGAATTTTATAGGAGAAATTCAATTTAAGGGTGTAAAATATAACACCGTGATATTTTGTGAAATGTTTTCTTTTATAAATATAATATTTTATATATTCCTCATTACGTAAACACTGATTTTATCTTTTATTACACAAAACATTTAGTTTTTATTATATTACACACAACACTGGGTTTATCATCCGTTACACACAAAACTGAGTTTAAACAAAATGTTTCATATTATTGAAGTATTATTATATGATATTTATCTCCTAGAAGTTTCAATGGAAGGTATGAATAGTATTAATAATATTAATAAAATATATGGTTTAAAATTTCATATATAATGATTAATTTTAGGACTAATTAATTAAAAAGGAAAAAAGTCAAATAAAGGAAATGTTTTTCTAGAAAACATTTTTCATAAAAAAAACATGTTTTACATAACTAAA
This sequence comes from Viscum album, assembly GCA_963277665.1. Lineage (NCBI taxonomy): Eukaryota > Viridiplantae > Streptophyta > Magnoliopsida > Santalales > Viscaceae > Viscum > Viscum album. The sequence goes on along the minus strand of OY728143.1, from coordinate 647,583,998 downwards.
AAAATAATGAAGGATTTTAATGATTTTAATATATGATATAATCAATAAAATGATTAAAATTAATCTTATTTTCTTTCTAGAATAGGCATAAGAAAAAATTTAATTTTGATCTTAAAATAGTATTTTTCTAAAAAACAGTTTTTCACATTTTGGAACACTTATTTTAATACTATTTGTTTTAAATTTTATAATATTTATTTGAAAATATATAGTTTTATTTTTAAATCATAAATTTAAAATTATATTAGAGTTATTTCTTTATAATTTTTTTAAAATATTTATTCTTTATGAATGGTGAAAAAAACTAAATTTTATATGGAAAGTAGTATTATTGAATAAATAATTTTTAAAGTAAAATTATACTTAAAAATCAGTTTTCCAGTAAAATTATTTTAATTATATATCTAATATTCCAATTTAGGTCATTTTAATCAATTTAATATTAACTTTTATTATAAAAACATTTTGAACTTCTGAACTTTTTTCTTTTTAAAATCATTATTTATCATCACGTCTATAGGGTTAATTTTGAAATAGAATTTTTAAATTATGTGAATTTACCTTTAAAATAAATTGATTCCTTATTTTTCATAATAATAATTTATAGTATCTAATATTTTAATCTATTTATTATCCTAATGATTAGAGAAAATATATAAAATTTAATTACCGTGATTAGGTTTAAAATGGGATATTGCGCATTACATGCGCTTGTATTAAAATAAATTTTCAACATACATGATTTTTATTTTAAAAACTAAATATAATATTTATAATAATTATGTCTAAATTATAAAATAATACTCATTTTTTTCATAAAGGTTATATTCACAAGGTTAAAAAAACTAGTTACCATTGTGAGTATTAAAATTGTAAAAGTGAGTAAAACTTAAAGTCTATGGAATGACATGTTTAAAACATGTTTTTATTTATGTAGGATTTTATCCGACATATAATACACACCATACATTATTAACCAATTATTTATCCACATGAGTTTAGAGTGGCCTACCATTATTGAATAATAGTGAGTATTTACAAAGACTCTACTCTTCCGGAATTATAAAAGGGCACTCACTCCCCTCAGTTATTCAAACATTTTAAGCCACTTTTCTAAGACCAAAAATTGGCCTAATTGTGACAACTGGGTCCTAGGGACAGCACAGACACCCCGCCTTAACATGGTCATCGGTCATGGGCCACCGAGTACCACCAGTTTCCCCGAAGACATGTGGGGCCCACCGCAGGGTCCACCCACATGCCTGAATGGGTCATCTAACTAATGGCAGTCCCCATATGCCAACATTTTTCCTTTCTAGTGTGCTTTGTCCTCACTCGCACACACCGTGGGAAACATCCCAGAAGGTCACCCATCCTGATCACGACTCCAGGCCAAGCACGCTTAACAGTGGAGTTATAATCTGGTAGGCTCCCGAAAAGGAATGTACACCTTGTTGACATGAGTCATATCATTTATTCATTTAACCATGTATCATTTGGGGATTTTACAATCACCCCCCCCCCCTTTAAAGCACAACGCCCTCGCTGTGGGCCCTACATCTCAGCCCAGGCAGTGCACCACACTTAAGGCTGGGTACCACCTCTGATACCAAATGTGACAACTGGGTCCCGGTGACAGCACAGACACCCCGCCTTAACATGGTCGTCGGGTCTTGGGCCACCAAGTACCACCAGTTGCCCCGCAGACACGTGGGGCCCACCCCAGGGTCCACCCACATGCCTGAACGGGTCATCAGACTAATGACTGTCCCCACAGGCCAACACTTGTCTTTTTTAGTGTGTTTTTTCCTCACTCACACACACCCTGGGAAACTTCTCAGAAGGTCACCCATCCTGATCACTACTCCAGGCCAAGCATGCTTAACTGTGGAGTTCTAATCAGGTAGGCTCTCGAAAAGGAAGGTGCACCTTGTTGACATGAGTCATATCAATTATTCATTTAACCCTCTATCATTTGGGGATGTTACACTAATAACTTCCTGAATTACATCCACTAATCCTAGAAGACTTAGTTTTGGAATAAATCAATCCTTGGTTGAATTTTGGTTCAAACATAACGAGGTTACCTGAACGAGAAGTAATGTTCTTTTATGAGAGTTTTTATTTTATTTATTCTTCTACCTCCTTTAATTATTTTTAACCCATGATGATTTATTAAAATTACTATATTAAATATATTGACCCTTTTTATATTAATATAACTACTTACATCAATCATCACTTCAATCAAATGTGTTAGTAAATCATCATTCGTGTGTACGGAGAACTATCACCTCATAAACTGATATCATTCATTTTACCATTACCACTTCTTATGATTTGGTGTCATAAAGAATATAAAGTATATGTATGATATTTATAACATAATTATAAATATTTTATAATTATATAATATATAAATTTTTACTTTACATTCTATATGGGATATGACAACGTCGCTCTTGTGTACGGTGGAATATTGACTCCTCAAGTGATGTGGTTAATTTTTAGTAAATATTTACATTGAATATAACAACTATAAATATATGTGAAATAAAATAAATAATTATTATATCAATTACAGATTTATATTTGTAAAAATATAATTTATCATTTTATTTCTTACCTTTTCACTCACTAAAATAAGAAAATGTTGTATGTGTACGTGTGGACTCCCGACATCATGAAGCGATTCGACTCTCTTTTCAACACCACACCACATGATAGATATGTATAAGTATATTTAAGAAAATAATATGGTATTTATGATATAATTATCTTTAATTTTTGAAAATATATTACTTTACACCTTTCCATAATGATCATCAAAAAAATGAAATGTTACTCATCAGTATGTACGACATACTGTCTACATAATCATAACATACTTCATTTATCAAAACGATCATTCCTGATTGGTAATAATGGTATAAATTATATATAAATATGATAATTATATAATTATTATTCTTGATATTATGGAACCATGATCAAGGTAAGAATTTCAAAAATGATAAATCAAAGCATACCCAAAAAACAAAGTTCTTATTACACGAAATGTGAATTTTACAATTAATTTTTAATAAACTGGAAATAAAAGGTCATCAATAAATCATATATGGTATGATATATAAAATTATGGTTCTTAAATATATTTATAGTGAACATATATTTAATATAATGTAGGTTCTAGTGAGTTTGAAAGATTTTGTGACTTATAGTAAGGAATTTCTAATCTCTATTTTTTCTGAGAGTTATAAAAATATTCACCACTCATTTTTGTTGTGCCGCATATATACTAAAACATTAAAATGTTATACAAATAATATAATTAATTTTAATGTTTAATTTTATTTTATTCATTATTTGTTCTTTCTATTCAAAGGATAACTAAATCGGTCTTGGATTTTCAACTACCTTTTATTTTAATGTGAGACACGTGCTATATTAACCATGTGTTTTATTTCTGTGGTGTATATACTGAAATATTAATGTATTTTATGATTATTATACATAAATTTATTTTTATTTTCTTAATAATTTTATTATTTATCTTTAATTGGGTTTAAATTTCAAAAATTACCAAATCAATAAAGGGTTTTTGTCTCATTTTCAGTCTTTGAGGCATATGATTATGTTATTCATGTGTCTTCGTAGATGAGGTCAATATAATAACCCATTAACATGTATTATCATGAATTTATTTACCTTATTAATACATTGTGTTTAATTTAATGATATTTATTCATAGCTCTTATGTTTCAAAGTCACCAAGGTGGTAAATATTTTATATTATAATCTCATCGTTTAATAGGATTGTTTATAATTATGTTTATGATGATATAATATTATGATCAATATCACAAGAAACTAATTAATTTTATTATCATATGTTTATTTCATTATAATATATGTGTTCCATTCACATTCCTCTCTTTATGTACTCAACAGTTTATGAAGAATGTTTTTTAATAAAAAACATTTTTTCAGTCGACAGCCCATTTTCTTCAAAAACCATGTTTTTAAAAAAAACGTTTGTATATTTTAATGTAAAATTATATATTAAATAAAATTGTACACTTTTTCTGACATTCTAAAAAATGGTTTCAAAATAATGTTCAAATCATTTTAAAAACATTCTTCTTTATATTTAAAAAAAGTGAAAGCAGTCATTGTTTTAACATGAGAAACAATAATGTAATTCCCTGTCATCATAACAATAATTTTACTTTAAGATTCCTTTATATTTTTTCAAATTAATTTTAAAATAGAATTATTTTCAATATGTTTTATATTTTAGAAAGTATTTTTTAGATCAAAGGGATGTGTTCCTTAAAAAATGTTTTAAACAGTTTTTAAAACATCATTTATAAGTTTTCACTATCATTTTCAAAGAAAAAGACATCAAAAGTGTTTTATATTTCAAAATTTATTTTCAATGAAAATTTATCTTCCATAGGAAATAATAAAAGTGATCAATATTTCAAAATAATTATGTATTTAATATTAAATACCTTAATGTAACTTACACTTTATTGGGGATATTAACTAATGATAACATTCTTATTCTTTGTATAAATGGTTTATCATGACAAGATATTTATGAAACCCATTTCTCTTCCATGGTTTATAACATGATAAAATTATCTTGAAAACTTCTTCTTTTTTGTTTGTTGTTCTATAATGAAATGATAAAATTATTTTGAACGATTTATTTTTTTATAGGTTATGTTATGATGGAATGTTTATGAAACCCATTTCATTTCATGGGTAATGATATAATGATTTTCTTATGATCTTTTAGAAAAAATATGCATCATTTTAATTTTTTATGGGGGTTATATATATATCCCTCTAATAAATTAGGAAATGATAAATTTTCTACAATCTTAGAGGGTAAACTGGTGGTTATCCCTGGCTGAAAATGTTGGTACATGGGTGATTATCCCATGTTCTAAAAATTGGGTACAAGAGTTATTAGCCCAATACTAAATCATATATACATGTTTTATCCAAATACTAACATGTTATTAATTTCTTTGTGGGTATCCTTAACCAAATATTTTATATGATTATGTATATGCCATTGTTTTTTGTCATATGAAAATGTTATTCAATCATTAATATAGTTTTATGATTCACCTAAGATTCATGTCTCATGAACTATAAATATATATGACATGACTCAAGATTATGACAATTTGAATTCATTGTATGGTTTCCAAATGTTATATCCATGTTCTCATTCACTTTTTTCATGTTATTATTAAGTATCTCACTTGTTTACACATACTGAGAATCTGAGCTCACCCTTTCATATTATTTCTTTCCCTTAGTTTTTAATAATGGTTTTAAGTATGGTATGTTGGGAATATCACTAAAGGGGATGATATTAATGAGAGACATTGAATATCATTCATGAATATATATGATTTTGTTCTGAGTTTCAAAATTCACTATACTATTTCTTTCTTCAGGCATGTGTTTTTGAAATGTAATGAGTATTCATCTAAAAAGATCTAATATCCATGAATGGGTTATGGGTTCTATTGGAAGTTAGTCAGTGGTGGGGAGTTATGCATCAGTGGTGGATGAAAATAGATAGATTTTTATGGCCATACTTCCATAAGGAATTCTATTTATAATTCCTATAATCTACTATGAAGGCATCAAATAGGCCAAAATTTCTCTCCCTTTGGTAGGGGATTCAATGAATTTGGGATCTTAGGATCATGTTCATGGTCCTCATACACTTTTATCATCATTTATTTCTAGATGAGAAGTACATAACATGTAATCTTGATGAGGTACTATTCCTAGAGATTAGTTATGTGGTCACACTATTTTTAAAATTGAATTAACTAGAGGTGTATAATAATTAAGTGGTTATCATGAGAATTATTTTTCTGGGTGTCGAGTATCAAGAGATTATCTACCATGGTGTCTCAAATAGTAGATATTTAGGGAGTGCATTGTGGACTTTTAGGTAGTCATGGTTCCAAACAGTGGGGAACCAACCATTAAAGATGGCAGTACATCATTCTGGGGAAGGTGGACTCTGAACACCCACTAGGGGAATTCAAATTTCATTATATATTTATAAAGGACCAGGAAAAGACCCGGATCAGTTTCTAACCCATCATGGAGGATAGTTTCAAATGGGAGGTCGGTACCCTTTAAAACTATGAAGCAGTTTACTATAAGGATGTTTCAAGAGGAGGGAAAACCACTACTTTTTCAGTGGCTAAGGGAAGATGGTGTTCAAAGGGTCTTCCTTATGATTCTCCCCATAATTTATGACCTAGAATAAGGCATGGATGTGGAGGATGAAATCATAATTTTCGAGTATCTAGGCGTGGTTGGATGTATGTTATGGATGTAGTAGTTCCATCATGGCTAGAGGTTGTCTAAGGTATGATCAGATTACCGTCTACCCTTGTTTGTGAAATTATTGATTCAAGATCCTCACACTCTAATGTTTCTCCTACTTTCATCCATATATTAGTAAAATATGTTGATAGGGATATAGTTCCCTTGGTGTTATCAATACTAGTTTGAGTTTAGGATACTTTTTTTATATGTGTTGAGGAAGTAGACAAGTTATGGGGCAACACCAATGATTGGTTTATTTATTTTTATTAAAAATACATCCATAAAATTCTATCCTTGGAATGGATTGGTTGTATTGCATTAAGGAATTAACTAATTGAATCCATAGGATTGATTATTTTTTAATGTGGTGTCTAGATAGTGGTGTTATTTTGAGATAAGGGTTATTGTATGGGTGGAAATAAAGTGGAGCCTCTTATATAATAGTATTTGTACCTTTTGAGATAGATCATAAATAGGGTGTTCCCATGGTTGTGGAGGAGTTCCTAGATGTTTTCCTATATGAGTTTTTGACACTACACCCTTGATGCAACCTCAAGTTTGTAATATATTTTTAACTGGTCATGTCTATGATTTTTATGGATATTTATCAAATGTCCCTTATAGAGCTATTTGAAATGAGTTTTTGGTTGTATGGTCTAATGTAGAGGGGTTTGATCTAACCTATTGTGTCTCATTTGGATTAAATAGTGTTTTTATATATTAATGTGGATGGTAATCTTAGGTTGTGTGTATATTACTTTATATTTCATTAGGTAATAATAAAGAAACCATTACCATGGTTTGAGAATTGATGATATATTCGACCAACCGAAGGGATCTAGTTGGTTTTAAAAGATTGATTTGCATACTAGATATCACCCGAGGAAGGTAAAAGATGATGATATGTAACTCCCTGACCCCAGTTACCCAAACTCAGTGCATTATTACATAATATTGGCATGATACAAGGAATCATGTCCCGAAAGATTGATCAGTTTAGTTTTATTGGAAACAAGATATGTACATAAGTTCAACATTACAACTTAAAAAGAAATACAACACTATTTTATTCAATTAAAAACAACCAAGACTCCAAGATTATTCCCACAAGTCACTCATAACTAACTTCTTCATATCATGGGAAAATGAAACACAAGAAAGAGGTGAGCTCAAATGCCCAGTAAGAGTAAGTAATATAGTGGAAGATAACATAAACATTAGGCAGAGTGAATAATTTAAAACACATGCCTTTAAAAATAATAAACATGAACACTTTATGACAAGAATATGAGGTGAGTAAATAATTCCATAATAAAACATAATCATGGGTATTCTACTAGTCAAATAACCAAATTAACCAACAATATTATTTTCATAATGAGGGAGTGTATAATGTGGGACATTCTGAAACATTTTGTCAAGGCCTCAGCCAAGAAGTCTAAAAATGATTGATGCCTTAGACAAAACTATTTATCAAATTGGTAAATGCCTCATAAAATTCCACGTCTGATTGTCTCATGAGACTAACCGATGAATCTTGGAGATATAGCAAGTTCCACCTGTCACTTACTAAGTCTAATACATTCCTCATATGAAAAGGTTGAAACATAACATAAACATTTATAATAAAACTAGCATACAAAATGAAAATAATTTGACTATAAACCATGAATGGTATAAAAATAACACATCCATAGTCAAACATATCACAAAACCTTAAATATAATAAGTAATTTTGTATCATAAAAAATCAACTTCAAAAAAGTGTAAAATTTATCAAATGAAGTTGACATAGATGAAATCAAAACTATTTGAGAGATATATATATCTTTCTATTTTGAAATCATTTAAGAGTCACATAATTATAAAAGAAAATATTTATTTTGAAAATATTCTTATAAGCATGTAAGGGAAGCTTCGACGATGTTATAAGAGCAAAAAATAGTGGCACCCACCGTATAAGTTAAAAAACATTCTTACATTAATTTTGTCAAAAAGGTCATAAGGTACCTTGTTTGGAAAACGAAAGAGTGATTACTTTAAAAATATATAAGGTCAAATAAGGGTACAATTGAATTTAACCCATTTTCTAGTAAATAATAAAAATGTTTTGAAATAATGTTTTAAGAATTCACGGATGTGGATGATAAACAGGTCCTAGTAGATACTTACGTAAAAACAACCTCAGTTAATAAAGAGATTGTGAAATTAACCCTTACTATGTACTTTTCCTTGGATGAGGGTATTTTAACCAATTATATAGTATTTGAATCGTTTTTATTAAATAATACAATAACTACATACTTAAATATGATATTATATATGATCTTCTAATATTCCTTTGTTAATAATATTTTAGTAGTATCATTGTTTCGGGTGTTAATTTATTCATTTTCATTTATATGTTTTGTTAACTAAGTAATGTTTTTCATGGAGAGAATGTATTTTATTAATATAAAGAATTATATTATGTTCATAAACATTATTATTAATCATAAAATGAAAATTATTCTTGAATGATTATGATGGGGAATTAATCTCATCGTGTTCGTGGTGGTGGTAATCCGTATGTACGCACGAGCCACAATATCATTATATTGGTAGTGAAATCATATGTAATTTGAACTTATATCATATATACAGAATCATTAACATGTTATATTTATTATTTACATTATTTTTAATCATTATTGTACCCATCCATATAATGAAGTGTTTGAATAACAAACTACACCACAATGTGGTCACGGTAAGCCGTACGTACGCACGTATGGTGACATTGTCATTTATAGGATGGGTAAAATAACGAATATGATTATACCATATTTATAATAAAATCACATTATGTAGAAGGTACTTGAGTTATTATTTTTGTATAGAAACAAAAAATAAAGAAGAATTGGAAGAAGAAAAGAACTTGAAAGAGGGTAGAGAAATTATTACCTTATCTTTGGGTGTTTCCTTTTGAGTTGATCAAAAGGGCTACTTAGGTTGGATTTCTGATCAAAGTAAGGACTATTGGTTGAATTGAGGGAAGTTGGTAAGTTATTTGGGTAGGTTTTATCAGTGCCTAATAGCTTTGGAGGGGTGAAATTTAGAGAAGGGGAAGTACCCTTTTATAAGAGATGTGAGGGTCACTCTAGGAAAAGCTTGAAATATTATTTTATAATAAAATCATTTTTGGTTTCAAATGGATCAAAAATGATTTTTTTCTCGGATAAGGTGGGTAGGGTTTTAAAAAATCTCCACCAATATATTTTATATAGTTTTATTTCCCCATATAAACCATGTCTTTTAGATTTAACTCTTAGTTAAATAGTTTCACATTTACCATGTCTCTTTTTATTTTTATATTATATGGTTAATAAACAAACTATAAAATTCCAAGTGAGCCACAAGTGGTTCATTATTCATATATCTAACCTTATATAAATCATTTTAATGAACCTTATATTTTTAGGAATATTATATCAATTAAAAATATTGTATTTGTTCTAAAAACTCAATTATGTCAATCTTGACACTCTTTAGTATTTGATTTTTTTTAAAGACATAAAAACAGTATAACTTAAAATAAAATTTACTTAATCAAAATTAAAATGTATTTTTAACCTATAAAATTAGTTTAATTCATCAAAAGTCTCAATTTACATTTATTTGGATATTTATAACATCAATTATTTCAATATTTCATTAATATGGTTATCACTGCATCATCATTGTGTCATAAATAAATAAATTTATTTAATATATAAAAATTATAAATAAAATACCATTATGTAGGGAATATATTTGTATTTATAATGAATATTTTTAGTAGAATTTATATTGTGTATAACCCTATATTAAAAATGGTTTAGTTATTAAACATTGAATTTAACTTTTTTAATTCTTCTTTAAATAAAATAATAATAAATGTCATAATCTAATCCCAGTGGACCAAAAAGGACCATATTTTATTCCAAAGGTAGTTTTTGGTCGAATTATACTTATCCAATAGAATTAGGACATGTTTTAGAGTAATTATAATATAATTTTTACCCTTAATTAGCCTATTTACTTTTAACCGTGGTAAATAATAGTCAAAAATTACTATTCACCAAAAATTATTTTCATCTTATTGAACCAAATTTTACTTACTAATTTAAACAATGTCTCTAGGATTTTTGAAATTCAACTCACAGAAGTAGTAAAATTAAGTGTTATACAAATTTGTAAATTCTCTTAGAAGGTGGGTAAAAGACGGTAAAAAGTTCGATAAAATTTTATACATCTAAACTTATTATAAAATGACTACTATAAATTACATTGAAAATATATAGGTATTATGTATCTATTTTTAATTAAAATAAATTAAAATAAAATAAATAATTACTTAAATAAAAAGGCCATTTTTAAACAATAACGCAGTGTTTTCAGTATTCATCAAAAATTGAAATTCATTATTTATCAAAAATTGAATGTTTTTAAAAAAATACCAAAAATCTACCCTATGATAATTCAAATATTCCTAATTCAAAAAATGAAGTCCATAATGAAAAATAAAATTTATACAATTTCATAAAGTGGGTATTACTATTCATAACGGCTAATTCGATTGGTCATGGTGTGTTAAAACTCCAAGTTGTGTACAATGTAACCTACTGCATTATTCAAAGGGAAACATACCATGGAAGCTTGGGGTGTTACATTCTACCCTTATTAAAATAATTTCATCCTAAAAATTTCTAGAATATTACTGCATAAAAATATTCGAGTGGTTCTTCATCATAAGTTTCTCGGGTTCCCAAGTTACATCTTCCGTCTTATGATTTTCCATAGAACTTTCACCAGACGAGTCATCCAGTTTCTCAAAACTTGTCCTCTAGTATCAAGAATACTGATAGGCTCTTCACAATATGACAGATTGAGTTCCAGTTCTAATTCTTCATAGGTTAGTACATGAGTTGGCTCAGGCATGTATTTTCTCAACAGGGATACGTGGAATACATCATTGACATTGGAGAGACTTGGAGGAATTTCCAAATGATAATCTACAAATCTAATACATTATAGAATTTGGAAATGTCTAATGTACATGTGACTCAATTTACCCTTCTTATCAAAAAATATAACACCCTTCCATTGAAATTCCTTCAAGAAAATATAGTCACCTACTTGAAATTCAAAATCCATCCTTCGGTTATAGGCATAGCTCTTTTTCTGACTTTGGGCTACTTTGATGTGTGTTTAGATAATCTTCACATTTTCTATTGTTTCTTCAATAAGTTCTGGGCCTATGAGTTTTCTTTCACCAACATCATCCCAACAAGTTGGTGTAAGACATCTCTTTCTATATGACGCTTCATATGGTGCCATCTGAATACATTAATGGAAGCTATTGTTATTAAAAAATTCTACCATAGGTAAATATTGATCCCAAATACCATGAAAGTCAGGTGAGCAAGATCTCAACATGTCTTCTACGGTTTTAATAGTCTGTTCGAATTTTCCATCAGTTTGAGGGTGGTAGGCAGTACTCAAACGAAGTTTAGTGTGCAAGGCCTTCTGAAGACTTTTCCATAATTTTGATGTAAAATGGGGATCACGATCATAAAAAATCGATAGGGGTACACCATGGAGTCTTACAAATTCATTAATATATATTCTTTCTAAACGTTCAAGTGGTAAATCTTCTCTTATAGCATTAAAATGTGATGACATGGTAAGATGATCAATAATGACCCACCTTGCATCATTCCTTATAAGAGTCTTTGGTATCCCAATGACAAAGTCCATCGTAATATTATTCCATTTTCAATCAGGTATGGGAAGACGTTCCATGACTTTTCCAGGTTGTTGCCTTCTAGCTTTCACTTTTTGACAAACCATACATCTTGACACAAAATCGGCAATCTCCCTCTTCACGTTGTCCCATAAAAAATGTTCCTTCAAATATATATACATCTTGGTGCTCCTAGGGTGTATGGAGAAATTTGAGCTATGAGCATTATCCAAAAATTCCCTTTTTAGATCAGTTATATTGGGAACATAAAGTCTCTTACAAAATTTCAACATTTCATCTTCATATATGAAGTCACTCAATCTCCCATCATTTAAAGCTTTAATATTCTTTTGAAACTCCTCATCATAAGTCTAAGAACGTTTTATACTTTCTAGTAAAGATGGTTTCAAAACCATTTTAAAAAGTATTGATGTTTCACCATCCATGGTTATTCCCATATCCATATTTACAAGATCCATGAAAATTGGAACCCTTTAAACTCTCATCTTGTTGAAAACTCCATGATATTTTCTCCTCAAAGCATCTTCCACATTATTTGCCTTCCCCGGGTGGTAGTGTATAGTGCAATAATAATCCTTGAGTAATTAAAGCCTTCTCCATTGCCTCATGTTGAGTTCCTTTTGTGAGAAAATATACTTTATACCCTTGTGATCAGTTTAAACCTCACATTTTTCACCATAGAGATAGTGTCTCTATATCTTAAGAGCAAAGATTACAACTACTACCTCAATAACATGAGTGGGATAGTTTTTCTCATGAATTATTATCAGTCGTGATGCATAATAAATAACTATATCATTCTACATAAGGACACAACCAAGTCCTTTCTTCGAAAAATCACTATAAATAATGAACCCAACATTCCCTGAAGGTAGAGTCAATATAGGAGCATTGAATAATCTTCTCTACAGTTTGTCAAAACATTCTTCACACACTTTTTTCCAAACAAATTTAATATCTTTATGTGTGATCTTGGTTAATGGGTTAGCCAACTGGGAAAGATTCTGGATAGAACGTCGATAATAAGCTGCTAAACCAATAAAACGGTGTACCTTAGTTATACTCGTCTGTGTTGGTCATTCATGGATTACCTTGGTCTTTGAAGATTAAATAGATATTTCATCCTTATAGACAATATGTCCAAGAAAATAAATCTCTTGATGCTAGAATTGACACTCTCTAAACTTTCCATATAATTCATTTCTTCTAAGGGTTTTCTGAATAGTGCGTAAGTGATTTTCATGATCTTCATAGATTTTTTATTATACCAAGATATCATCAATAAATACCTCTACAAAGTCATCAAGGTATTCCATGAAAACTATATTCATTAGATCCATGAAGATTGAGGGTTCTTTAGTCAATCCAAAATCCATTATTGTAAACTCGAAATGCTCGTACCTAGTTCGAAATGATGTATTTTGAATGTCTTCCTTCTTCACAAACAACTTCTCGCATTCAAATCAAAGGTCAATGCTTGAAAAATATTAAGCTCCATGTAGATGGTTGAATAAATCATCAATGTGAGGTAAGGGATACTTTTTATTTATTGTTATAACATTGATCTTTCTGTAGTTAATGCACAACCTCATAGATCCATCTTTCTTCTTAAGAAAAAGGATAGGGGCTCCCCATGGGGAAACACTAGGGAGAATAAATCCTTTATTACTCAATTACACTATTTGTTTCTTTATGTACACTAATTCTAAAATGGACATTCAATAAGGGGTCTTCGATACGGGCCTTGAACCACGAATTAAATCAATGGAAAACTCAATTTCTCGTTCAAGAGGATGTCCAATTAAATCCTCTAGAAACACATCAACATATTCTTACACAATAGGTAAATACTTTATTCGAACATTCTTTTCCTCACCCATAATTATTTCATCCTCTTCCTCCCTGATAATTGAATTTAGTAGATCTACTGGGGGTGGACCTAGTTTAGAATCATATGGTGATGTTTTCACTCTAAAAATAAGGTTCTCATTATCATCATCAAAAATTGTAAACTCCTTCTTCTTACAATAAATTTTCGCATCATGGTTCGAAATCCAATCCATACTGATTATTATATCACATTAAATAATGGGTATGATGATGAGATCAGTGGATAATGAACATTTATATGCCCTAATGGGAACTAATTCACAAAACATTGTTGCAACGATACTTCCCTTATGAGTTTTGACTGAAAACTCCCTTGTTAATTCAAATTGACAATATCTAATTTTCATAGAAAAATGGGAAGATATGAAACAATGTGATGATCCAGAATCAAATAAAGCATTGTCTAAACTTGAGGAAACCATTAAATTACCTACAACCATGTCCTTCGGAGCTTCAACCTCATCAGTAGCGATCTCATAAACTTGGCCATGATCCCCTGTCCTTTTTTGAGCTAAGTTCTCTTGGTCCTTAGGAAATTCATTTTAATAATGTCCCATATCCCTTCAATTTTAACATTTAACATTGGTATCTTCTTTCTTCCCCTTACAATCACCAACAAGATGACCTTTCTATCCACATTTTTAGCATAATCTGTTTCCTTTTAGACATGCACTAGGGTGCTTCCTTCCACAATTATCACAGGGTGTAAATTTAACTCTTCATTTATTCCATGTTTCCTTATTTCCTTTCCCAGATTGTTCAGTAGATCTCTTCCTCTCTTGATTTTCATTAAAGTTGTAAGACTTATAGAATTCATTTTTTTTCTTGATAGCACATGAGACAAAATCTTCGTATGATGAGAAATATTTTGAGACTAATGCTCGGTAGATAAAAGGTTTTAACCCATCAAATAATCGATCAATCTTACTCCTTCGGTTATTTATATAATCTATTTCATGCCTTGCAAACCTTGTAATTTTGGCATCATACTTTTCAATATTCTCATTCTCCTTTTTCCTCAGACTCAAAAATTGTGTTTCCATATCTGCTCGATGGTCACGAGGAAAGTATTTTTCTATGAAAATCTCATTACACTCCCTCCATTCCATGTTTGATAGTTCTTCATCTATCTTTGTGTTTTTCGATTAATGACCACCATTGATCTGCATCTCCCGTAAGGCGATAAACTTCCATGACAACTTTTTCCATTTTTCTACTCCCCAAAGCATGAAATATTTTCTCTAAGTAACTTATCAATTTCTCAATAACCAATGTCTTTGTACTCCCATTGAATTTTGGTGGGTTTTTCTTCATGAAGTAGTCTAACATAGATCCTCCGCATTGTGGATCAGGGTGCTCAATACGGTTAAGGTTGGTATTCATAACCTGAGTGAGTTGTTCCAGTATAGTGATAAGCTTATCATCACCAGTTGCATCACTAGCTCCACTATAATTACCATGAGTAGGAGGGAAATCCCTACATTGATTAACTATGTTGATATGGTTTACATTCCTTCTACAAGGCACCATTTCTAAAAATGGAATACACTATATTAGTTTAGGAATCACAATACATAATTCCGAACTTGTGAAAAAGTTAACATAAATTGAGAAGTTTATGGATATAAGCCATAATCATTAAAATGTTTTCCTTGAGTGGGTATATACTCATAAATCTTTCATAATGGTTTGTAAAGAAAATGTGAATTTTCCTAATAATATCCCTCGGGAGTGTTGTAACCAAGAATGCAGCAAGGCTCGTTGTTGTGTACCAGGATACCCTAGGTCATGCCCAAAACTCCTTGTTGGAGTTTTTACTTATAGATACATCTGTGTCAGATCCTCCACTACCTGATCATATCAAGACATGGATGTATTTCTTAGAAAACTCAAAAAATTTCTACTTTACCAAAATTATAGGAACTTCTTCTATACTAATTCTCAAAGTATATCTTAGGGTAATATGCTCTAATGAGATTTTATCTAAATCTTGTTTCCACGGATTTTACTAAACTTCATTTGATAACAACTGTAATTCCCTAACTCTAGTTACCCAGAGACATTGCATTATTAAATAATATTTTCATGATACAAGGAATAATGTCCCAAAAGACCGATCAGTTGAGTATTATTATAAACAATATATATACATAAGTTCAATATTACAACATAAAAAGAAATACAACACTAATTTATTCCATTAGAAACATCAAGGACTCTTAGATTATACCTACAAGTCACTCATAACTAACTTTTTCATAACCTAAGAAAATGAAACATAATATAGGGTTGATCTCAAATGCTCAGTAAGAGTAATCAATATAGTGGAATATAACATAAAAATTAGGCATGGTGAATAATTAAAAACACATGCCTTTACAAATAATAAACATGAACACTTTATGGAAGGAATATGAGATGAGTAAATAATTCCACAATAAAACATAATCTTGTGTATTCAACTAGTCGAATAACCACATGAAGCATCAATATTATTTTCATAATGATGGAATTTATAATGCGGGACATTCTGAATCATTTTTTCAAGGCCTCTACCAAGACGTATAAAAATGATTAAGAACTCGGCCAAAACCATATATCAAATTGGGAAATGCCTCGACCAATTCAATGTATAATTTTCTCCTGAGACCTACCAATTCATCGAGGAGCTATCGTAGGCTCCACCCGTCACTTACTATGTACAATACATTCCCCATATGAAATGTTTGAAATATAACATTAACATTCATATTAAAACTAACATACAAAATGTCAATACTTTAACCATAAACCATGAATGACATAAAAATAACACATCCATATTCAAACATATCACAAAACCTTCAATATAAAATTGAATATTTATATCATAACAAATCAACTTCAAAAAAGTGTAAAATTTATCAAAGGATGTTGACATAGATGAAATCAAAACTATTTGAGAGAAATATCTCTTTCTAGTCACATAATTATAAAAGAAAACATTTATTTTAAAATTATTATTATAATCTTGTGATGGAAGTTGGGAAGGTATTTGGGTTGGGTTTGGCTGAGCCAAATGGCTTTGGAGGTGTCAAATTGAGAGAAGGGGAAGTACCCTTTTATAAGAGAGGTAAGGGTTACTTTAAGAAAATCACGACATATTATTTTATAATAAAATAATTTTCTATTTATAATGGATCCAAAATGATTTATTTAGAGGATAATGAGGGGATGGATCGAAAACCACTCAACCAATAGGTTTTATATAGGTTTAGGTTACCATATTGACCTTATCATTTAGATTTAACTCTTAGTTAAATAGTTTTACATTTACCATGTCTCTTTGTATTTTTATATTATATGGTTAATAAACATACTATAAACTACCAAGAAAACCCCAGGTGGTTCATTAGTGATATAACTAAGCTTATCTAAGTATTTAGGCAGAACCTTAGATTTTTCGAAATATTATATCAATTAATAATATTCTATTTGTTTTAAAAACACAATTATGTAAATATTGACACTATTTGATTTTTGATTTTTTTGAAATACATAAGAACATTATCAATTGGAATAAAATTTATTTAATCAACCATAACATGTCATATTAACCATTAAAATTAGTATAATACATCAAAAATATCAATTTTCATTTATTTGGATATTTATAATATCAATTATTTTAATATTTCATTAATAAGGTAATTATTGTATCATCATTGTGTCACAGATAAATTAAATTATTTAATTTATAAATGTTATAAGTAAAATACCATTATGTTGGAAATATTTTTATATTTATAATGAATATTTATATTTTAATTCATATTGTGTATAACCCTATATTAAAAATGGTTCAGTTATTAAATTTTGAATTTAACTCTTTTAACTCTTTTTTAAATTAAATAATAATAAATGTCTTAATCTAATCCAAGTGGACCAAAAAGGGTCATATTTTATTCCTAATATTTTTTTGGTCAAATTAAACAGATCCAATAGAATTTTTACATGTTTTAGGGTAATTATAATATAATGTTTACCCTTAATTACCCTATTTACGTTTAACCGTGGTAAATAAAAGTCAAAAGTTACAATTCACCAAAAATTATTTTCATATTATTGATCCAAATTTTACATATTGATGTCAACCTTTTCTCTCATATTTTTTCAACTCAATTCATAGAAACAATAAAATTATTTTTTATGCAAATTTTTAAATGCTCCTAGAATGTGGGTGAAAGACAGTAAAAAGTTCTATAAAATTATATATATCTAAACTTATTATAAAATGACCCAAATGAATTACATTGAACATATATAGATATTATATATCTATTTTGATCTAAAATAAATTAAAATAAAATAACTAATCACTTAAATAAAAAGTCAGTTTTAAATAATAATGCGGTGTTTTTCACTATTCAACAAAAATTGAAATTCATTATTCATTAAAAATTGAAAGTTTTCAGAAAAATACCAAAATTTCACCCTATGCTAATTTTGATATTTCAAATTAAAAAATGAAGTCCATATTTAAAAATATAATTTATAAAATTTTAAAAAGTGGTTATTACTATTCATAACGGCTAGTTTGATTGGTCGTGGTGTGTTAAAACTCCAAGTTGCGTACAACACAAGCTACTAAATTATTCAAACTAAAACATACCATGGAAGCTTTTGGCGATATATAATATCTCAAAGAATACATTCAAATGTAGTAATGAGAACTTTGATTTATTGGTAATTCCATTCTTTTTCATGAATGAACGAACAATGTTTAAGGGTCTTATGAACTCCATATTCCAAGATTTCCTAGACCATTTCATCATCGTGTTCATTGAAAATATCTTGGTTAAATCAAATTCATAGGGGGGTCTTGTTTTTCATCTTAGAGTTATCTTTCATTCCCTTCAGCACCACCAACTCTATTTGAAGATGCCTAAGTGTATTTTTTTTAATTAAGAGGCTTATTTCAATGGATGTGTGGTTTCTTAGCATGGTGTGGTTGTAGACACATCAAATATAAAGTAAGTTGTTTATTGGGGAACACCCAAGAACGTGGTATATTGTTAAAATTTCGATTATATTGATTTCTATTATCAAATATTGGTATCCAATATTTCATAGATTAAGTTCCCAAAGACAATGTTTACTAATAAAGAACATCCTTTTATGGACTAATCAGTTCCAGGTAGTGTTTGGTTACCTAAAGGATAAGTTAAATAGTTCTCCAATTCTTCAGTTTCCTGGAGAGTTTTTTGTGTTTGGGGTTTTATATGATTCATCCATTGTGGGATTAAGATGTTTCTTTATTTAGTTGAGGTAGGTGATCTATTATGGGTATTTGATATTACGCCCCCATGATATAATTTATTCCACCCATGATCTTAGCTTCTCAAACATTTTTCTTACACTAAATTTATGGATGAATTACATCATTAGGGAGTGAATTGTGGTTTTCATGAACCACGAGAGCCTAAAATATATATTCTCTCATTGATATTTGAATCCAATATATTGTAAGTTGATATAATATATCTTTGAGTATGATTATGAGAACTTCTATGACCAGGGAGAAGGGTAATATTTTTACTAATTTGATAAGTTAGAAGCCTCAATGAGATGCGATTTGAGAGTCTGAAAATGTTGGTAAAGGGTTGGAAGGGCTTTCATCGCTGCATCTAGATGTGGGTGGAGTAGTGGATATTTTTTTCTTTATAAGATTACTATTAATTACCTCTTCATTCATTAGGTGTAGGTGTATCGGTGGTGAGACTCATAGTTAGAGGTGACGTGTGACCTTGTTGTCTATACATATGCTTTATGGGGATGGTTGAAGGATGGTCACAACCAAATTTTATTCTATGGGAGGTTATTTATTCCATTTTCAATGCAAGATAGTGTTCTCCATGAGTCTCCCGTCTCTCCTTTAGTGGTACTTCCTTGTATGATTAAGATGTATTGGGGCTTGAGGAGATAGACTTGATATCCTGGGATGAAATGTTCAATGGAAGAGTTTATGGTGTATTGTTCAGTTTTTTATCATGTGAAAGGGAAACACCATGTTCCTAGAGGTTTTTTTTCATTCCTTTAATGTTACCAAGTGGAAATAGGAGGCATCACGATAGATTTTTTCTTCAAGTTACCATGAGCTCCGGGACGATGTGATGTAGTTTGGAAGATAACGGACCAGATAATTATGTTTGCTTATTTTTTGGTGATTATTTAATCACCTATCATGATTCTATTGGAGAACTAATATATATATGATGTGGTTATTCTTCATGGGGTAACAAGAACTACCATATTTGATCAATATCCTCAATTTAACTTTTGGGATCGAAGGGGATTATAGAATACATTTTGCTCCTAGTTATTCATTAACACTACATTCAATCCTAATATATATGGGAAGATATATAGGGCCCTCCATACATTTGAGGATATGTTGTAAGCTTGCATCTTGGACTTTGGAATATTTTTGGTAAAGAAAATGTATATGGTTGAGTTTTCCTACAAAAATAATAATCACTATTCCATTAAAATAATTACATTTAAATTATTTTATGTGAGGTCATGTCATTATCTATTATAAAAGACATTGGTTGGTGAGTTATTGTTTTTTGGTCCATATGTGGTATAGAAAATGTCTGAGAATATTCAGTTGTCCTAAGAGAGGATAAGTGTGGCATAGGATTGTCAGAAGGCCAATGATGGTTGTAAGAAGAGGTCCCTAGAGTTCTTGGTTGGGGGAAAAATTTTATTTAGGTTTTCCCATCATGGGGGAAGTAGAGGTTTGGTATGGGTATGCTTTCTCCACATTTCATTGGGCCTTTTGATGTTTTTGTGAGAGTTGAAAAGTTGGTAAATCAGTTTCCATTTCTATCAGGGCTACGAAGGATCCATGAAATCTTCCTGGTCTCCAATCCTCATAAATATCTTTATAAAGACTCACATATTATTAATTAGGTATATTTTTATATCTATGTTGACGTGAAATTCATGGACATACCTGTAGATATTCCGGATCATCGAGAGAATAAGAAATGTTGATGAACTATCCCCTTAGTTGTTGTACATTGGAGACATGGTCTCCTAGAGGAGTATACATAGGAGTGTGAGGTATTGATGAATGCCTAGTACCATGGTTTTTTTTGTATTTATTTTTCCTATATTACATTTATTATGAGATGTTGGAAGATTTATGATTTATAATATGTGCATTTTCCCCTCTTTCATGATTTTTGTTATTGATTCATGTGTATGAATAATAGAAAACACATTCCAAATTAAGATTCTTTATTTTTAAGATATGTTTCAAAACCTGGTGTTTGATTAATTTCGACAAAAAGAGTACAATATCATGATATAGATGTTAGGTTTCCTTGGTTCATGTACTCGGGGTAGTGTTGTGTGATTGTTAAGGTGGTCGTTGGCTTTGGTTTTTCCATGGTTTTTAAGGTAGTGTGGATGGATTCATGGAAGAGTAGTGGATTATGTTCTGATCATCACATTTCTCATTTGTATCATCGTATTTATTTTTATTTTTTGTTTTTATTATCGAGGATGAGTATAATTTTATAGGTATCTAATATAATGGTTCATACCTCATTATCTTATTAAATTACCTATTTATGAGTAAGAATTGTTGAGAGGAGCCTCAAGTAGAGTCTGATGGATTCTAGAGCTATAATTCTGTTGTATCATGTTGTTCACAACATGAAAGGGGTTTTACGAAGTTACAGTGTGTTCATGTATTGTTGGTTAGTGATTCATGGTCTTGAGTTTTAGATGGGGTTTATATACCTATTGTTGTTAGGATGTGAAATAAATCATGAATTAGGTTCTATGAAATCTGAAGATGCTCAGCTTGTTTTGATATTGTAGAGTCCATGGCTTGAATTGGATTCATGGCATGAATTTTTGGGCCTCAAAACAATGATGACATGAATAGGGGTTTCAATCTTAGAATGTTTCGAGGTAAATCATGTTTTTAAATTCTACGGACTTAGTTTTACTATATTAATACCTTCTTCATGTGGATTTTTGGTGAACCCTGTACAATTTATGAAGATCCTTCATCTTATTTCATTTTCCTATTATATGTGTCTTTTAGAGGCTCCATATTATAAACATGAGGGTAGTTATCTTCTTTAATCATTTGTTACATTTTTTTATCCTTTTCAAAATCACATCAGTGATATTGATCTAGTATGGTGATCATTTCAACTGCATTTTTGAACAACCCAGGATGTGATCTAGGTTGATCCACTGTTTCCTTGTGTATTTGTGGTCTTATAGACGTTTCTCCTTCTCCATATTCTTTACATAAATTTTGAATTCTTTTTTGGTTTAAAATCCTTATTATCACCCAATTTATGTACATGTGTGGGGATTTCATACTTTTTCCTTCCATTGGGTGGATATTAAGGGTCCTCTTAATATAGATAATGAATTTTATTATTTTGAAATTGATGGGAATTGGTAGAAATTGGATTTATTATTAATTTTATGATATCACTGATGATTTTAGTCATTCTTTTTCCATTGATGAAAATCATAGCTATTGGGAGCCTTTTTTGTGTTGTAGTTGTTATGTATGAAATTCCATATCTATGTTGAATGTTTGATCACACCCTAAATAAAATGTTTTGAATGTATATATGGATAATGAATTATTTTCCCATGGAAATGTGGAATTGTGTCAGAATACCCATGCTAAAAAGTTATGTAATGTAATATAATCCCTTGAACCAAAATTTTGGATGTTTGGATATGAATCTATGTGGGGTTTCTCTTGTTTGTTGCTTTTTATGATGTTCTATGTTGTCTAGTGATGTTATTACCTGGACGCGTTGTTTAATGTGTAGGTATTTGAATCATCGGTTACATGACATGGGATGTGATGTGGGATATTGTGAGATCTTAGTGATGTGTGGTGGTTATACGGAGTGGGCGTTGAGACGTGTGGTTGTTACGATGAGATAGATTGAGTGATATGTTGTTTTGATAACGGTTGATGTGATTTCAGTGTTCTGTTATATTTTTTTGTTATTCTTGTATCCTGGTTATCCTTGGAATAAATTTTAATGCTAGAGATGAAATTACATGGTTTAGTAAATTAATTAAATTGGGATGTAATTGATTGGTGGTAATTGAATTAAATGAATTGGAAGATAAATTAATGGGATGTATAAAGGTGAGTGAAATGTATTTGTAAAAGTTGGATAATGGGAACTACATAAATTTGTAAAATTATGGAAACTGTATTTTTGAGTGGAATTTCATTTAAATTTGAGGTTTTTGTTTTTGTGGTGCATTTAGTGGTTGTGTTGGTTGTGATGAATTTTATGTGGTGCAACAGTAGTGTTGTGGTGTATTCTAGTCCAGTTTATGTAAAAATATTGGTTGGGTACTAATTAATATATATCCATTATGTATTTTAATTTATTTCAATATATCCCCCATCCATGCCAGATAACCATAAAAATTCACAATGATTTTGGGTTCCTAGTGTTTTCCCTAACATCCAAACTAGTAGTGATACCGATTGTTGGCTACAACCTCTTCCTTACTCATCTATCTGTAGGGTTGATATGGGTTGGTGTTGGATATTACCTAGTAATAATGTGGATTTGTGTTATATATTTTCTAGTGGTGATGAGGATGTGATATGATGTGGGGGTCATGTGTAGTCGGAGGATCACATGAGGTTGATCTCTTTGACGTTTAGGATATACAACTTCCTATGTTTTGTGATGAGGTTACAAAGTGATGAGTTTTTCATATGATTATGACTGATGATAGAATCAGATTCAAGACCGTGTGAGGTTAGTTTAGGAAGTGATGCATCCCACCTAATTTGAGATGACTGCATATGTGATGTGATATGTATTCAAGGGATGGGGGAACAGAACATTTGATGTTGGGGTATGCGACCAGAAATCAATGGGGGAAGTGGATAATGGGAACCTTTTTATATGATATTGATTCTATGTTACTATATTGGATGTGTGATTTGGTGAATAATTCATGATACTGATAATATTGGTTAGTTTACCTATTTTGATGCATGTTTATTCTTCTATTCTTTCACAAGCACATTGGTATGAACTTTTTAAATGTGCACATGAATCCTTAGGTATTATCCTACTATGTATACCAGTTACGCTCACCCTATGTATATTAAATCAATTATTCATGTTTCAAATGGGACTATAGGGATCGATATATACTTTACTATCTTGCATTTTGATTAACTTTTTTATTTGATATCACAGGATATTTCTTTATGTATTGACTTACAGACATTTATTTGTATATATAGAAAATTTTTATACATTTTTATGATGGTTTTTCTTTTACTTTATTATTATTTTTACTTTTTTCAATGTTTTTTATCCTATATATGGATCCTATATTATATATATGGTAATTCCGCCCATATTTGATATTTTATACACTTAGTGCTAGCTGACAACCTAGGGCCTATTGGAGGTGGGGCTTTGAGGTCAACATCTCTCTTACTCTATTGTCGGCCCAGTAGGGATACATATAGAGGGAGGGGATCATGATGTTTCTATTTTCATTAAAACACATTTTGATGATATATATAATAATTTCAACTGAAATTTATTTTCAAAAAACAAATTATAAAAATATTTATTTTTATATAAATTACAATATAATTTTATGAAATCATAAGAAATTTTTCTATGGGTAAGAAATTTTATTGTGCTATAAAAATTGTACTTTTTAATAAATAATTTTTTAAAAATAATCTATTATTGGTAAAATTAATTTGATAAAAGGGATTTCATTTTTCTAATCTGCACATTGAAATTATCCTAGGGTGATTTTTTATCATTTCTATAAAAACATTTAATTTCTAGATGTATATTAAACAACACTATAAATGTAATATTTGTAAATAATATATATTAATGTGTTACTATAGATTATGTAAGTTAAAATAATATTTTAATTATCCCTTTTTTGTACACTCACATTCCAATTACAATTGATTCACACTATGAATCACTATTTTAAGATATCATACATCATTCTAATAATTTATTCTACCCCCCCCCCTTCTATGTTATAAGTACCTACCTTGGACACACCATTTATCCAATCATTCTACAACTTATCTCATACAAACTATAACCTAATTTATCCTCAAATATCTCCCCAAATCCTAAAATTCTTACCCTCATTTAAAGACCAATACAAGGTTCCTCAAGGTGTAGTCTAAGAGAGGATATCCAAATGAAGAGGTAGTATTCACAACAAAAATATCTTATATTATTTTATCCTTATACCTAACAGAATATATTTCTTCCATGGTAGTATAAAAAGATAAATATTTTTAATATTCTAAAATTTTATTATACTAATATAATGTTCAATATTTTACCCCCTCTAAGTCTAATTAAAAAGTGGATGTTTGTTTATATAGTGGTTAGTTCACTTCATGAATAACATATTTTATCATTCCCCAAAACCGTCATAGATAGTTGAAATTCACATATTCTAGTTAAAAATGATCTAAATAAATATATTATATATTTTTTATATTCATAAATGGTTAAATAGTAATATTTTTAAATACAACCAAATAAGTTCATCGTGGTTAGAAAAATCACCTAAATTAACAAATCCTATGATGATAAAATTTATACTAAATATATATTCCCTATGTAAAAACTCA
Source organism: Viscum album (assembly GCA_963277665.1). Classification (NCBI taxonomy): domain Eukaryota; kingdom Viridiplantae; phylum Streptophyta; class Magnoliopsida; order Santalales; family Viscaceae; genus Viscum; species Viscum album. The sequence continues at coordinate 647,558,256 of OY728143.1, read as the reverse complement.
TATGGATATTTGCGACCATTTAAACATGTTAAATTTTATTAAAATAATATCATTTCACTTCCAAATGTTTTTCCTCATATGGAAATAACATCAATATTTATCAACAAACCTAAGAGGCCTTATAAATGTAAACAAACATCATTGGAATGGTACAAAATGACAGTATTCCTTAAAATGATTATAAATAAAAAATATTAATCATATTAAATAAAATATATGTGAATAGAGTTCTTATAAATTATTTAGTAAAATAAATTTGATTATTTTAGATAAAAAATGTGTGCATGAAGAAAGTTGGGACATGAGTTAAGGGTTCATTGACTCAATTTTGTTGTATTGGGTCAAAACTATTTTCTTGAACTATGTTATTCCATGTTTCCTAAACTCAACCATTTATCTATTATATAATATGTTTTCTTTTTATCCATATAATTTATATTTTCATATCAAAATATTCTCCATTGACAAATTTATTTCTCCATAAAAATTTAACATTGATAATAATAATTCACACCCTTTATAAAGGATCATTTTCCTTCATATCCATTTTATTTATGACCACCAATGTTATCATTTATTTTTTGGAAACCAAATTATATATTATCTCCTGTGATATTTATATTTTCCTTTAACTATTTTTATAATTAATGTTTTTACTCTTTTAATAATGTGTGTTTCAATTAAGATATTTTAAAATATAAATAAGACATTTCATTTCACATTAATATATTTTATCTTTCACTCTGTATTTATTGAAATAACATTTACTAAATTTCATGGTTCTATGTATTGGATTTTTTTTAGAGTGTTGTTATAAAAAATGTGGTTTCTCAAGTCACTTTCTTGAAAATGATTTTCTGATAGTGGCTCTTAAATTTATATTTCTTATAATATTCAAAATGATTTAAGAAAAATATTTTTATGATTTTTTATTTTATGCACTACATCTAAAGAACCTATTTATTATATAGTAATGACCATTGTTATCCATTAATTGATTTTATACACCTTTTGTAAGATATTATATTGGGTGTCAACTAGTCTACTCTTAATGGATATATTTATCATACCAATTGGAAAATATATGGAACCCATTCTTACTTCCATGGAATTTTTATAATATAATGAATGATTAATTTTATTTAGCACACATATATATGGTACATCATTAATTAATTGTTGGACCCTATATATCCCTCTAATGTATTCGGTAACTATTTTAAACATGTGAGATAATTGATGGAAGTGATCTGTGATGGCCAACCAACTATGTAAAATTGGAAGGGATGCATAATCCACCTTGGGAAAAAAATTGATGCATGATCCACTACTTTATAATTTTATATGTATTTAACCTTAACTTTTTATATTGTTTTTATGATTATATTTGTTCCAAATTTCCATGTTAATTCATATTTGAATTTTATGCTTCTTGTATTATTTACAAATGTGTGCAAACCAATATATACGTTTCATCCTCCTATGATGTTCCTATTTTGATTCTATACTATAATCTATAATCATTATTTTATCCGATATTTCTCCCATGTTCATGATATCCCAAATTCTTACTATCTAACATAGCTTGTGTCTTGTTTAAAAGTTTTCCCCATACCAAGAAATTAAGATTACTCATTCATTTGATTCCACTTCCCAAGAGATTATATTTAAAACTATTTATATGATGATGTTTTATGAGGATTTGTTTTGAAGAAATGTTGTAATAATGTGTAATATTTTTTATATATTATATTAAAAAAGTAACTAAATCTTTTGGTGTTAAGAATTATTAATATTTTTTCAGATTTATTAATAATATAATGTAAAATTTTTGTGTGTTTATCTTGGTTCATCTTAGTCTCTATTAGAGAATGTTTTAGTAATTTTTTAGGATTATGACTAAAATTTTGTAGATAACACTGAGGTTAATTCTATATATAGGGAAAATATCATTAAATTAAGGTAATGTATTGATTTTTTGAATTACTATTAATAAAATCAACTTCTAGATACAAAAAAAGTGGATGCAGGCTCTAAAATAGATTCACATTGGGGTAATAACCCAAAAACTAATCAGTTGGTAATTAACATGATTTTCACTCAGTGAACAATAATTATAATTAATTACACATAATGTTTGATACTCCTGAAGGAAATTCTTTTTTTAATTTTTATTCTATTTATAACCCATTATGAGGGATTTTAATATATTATTATGAAACATGATATATAATTTGGTTAGAAACTCTAATAGTAAAATAACCATAGATAACCTAGATTGAGACTTATAAAATTCATAATTTTGGGTATACATTACATTTTTGAGCCTTTTCTTCTATTTTCATAGTTATCCTTATATAAATTTATTAATTTAAGAATTATCATCAATAATATTCCCCTATTTTATTAAATGGATGTTAATAGGATAAAGTTAGTCAATAACTAATATAATTGATAATTAAATTATTTTCCTAATGAGAAAACAAATGGTATGGGTTTTGGAATGAAAAATGTTAAGAAAATTATCATCCATGTATCTAAATAAATGATAAATAATGTGAACAATGTAAATCTTTTAGGCACACCAAGGATAGATCAAATTGGTATTGGGTCTTTCATATGACAACATATTCCTTAATTAAATGGGTATTTAACCCAATAATTACTTGGAAATATGTTAATATAATAGAGAATATATTTTCATTCTCTAATATTCGAACTAAAATAATGTTGTTTGTTATATATATCCTTTTTTGGGTGAGTTTAACCTCTGGTAGAACCTCATTAAGGATATAATATAATTGGAAAAGGTTGAATCTATGGAATGGGACGAGTTAAAAATTCATCCCTAAATATTGTCCCAAAAATCATGAAATGAAAAAAGAGAAATTATTTCTATAGATGAAATAAAATTGGGATTAATCATTTAGTCCTCGTAATATTATCTTCATGAAACACATAAGGTAAAACTCTAGTATTATTAATAAATTTGAATGAATTATGGACCAATTTTTTAGTGGTATAAAACCAACACTTGAAATGGAATTATAAATAAGTGACATAGGTAGCTATGGAGAAATTGTATGGTGTACACTTAAAGTGGAAATAAAAACTAGATACAGTCATTGTTCTCATGAATCCAGATACAAGAATATGATAATGGATTTTTATATAAAAAACATGAAAAATAACATGGAGGCATAGAAAATATTTTATATACTATAAATGTATAGGAAACACAAAATAAATTTCTTTAAAGTGACTTGAAACTTATTCAATAATATAAGGGTTATATATCATGCTCATGAGTGTCTAAATGGGATAAATAGTTTATTCAGTGTAATAAAAAAGAATAAGGACCCAAATAATTCTACCCCACCAATTTAATGGTTCAAGTGAAATGAATGTGGGAATTATTAAAATAAATTCTGTAACCTTAGGGATAATGAAAAATATAGAACTCATAATTATCTAAGTCAGTTTGAATACAGAATATCCAATGAAATAACTATAGTTGAAAAAAATCATGAACTAATTAATGGTGCACTTATTATATTAGCCGTATTTCGTACTAGTTATCCACAATGTTTTATATCTTGAAATAATATTAATAATGTTGACTCACTGCCTCACACTCTAGATAATGAATTAATTTTGAAAACACCAAGTGGTGTAATGATTGAATCCATGGTATATAACTATTCTCTAATCATGTATTTTGGGAAGATATTTAATATATATTTAGTTATTATTCCCTTGGAAATATTTGATGTGATATCATACATGGATTAGACCTCTCTACATAGATATCTTATGAAATGTTAGCATAATGAAATCTCATTTTATATACCAAATCATACTATTAAAAAATATTGGTGAAAAGATGATTATGAACTCATTTTAGCATAAAACTTTATAAAATAAGTCTTAACACCCAATAATAAGGTAATCATATCTCAAATATCTGGGGATAAACTCATCATTTGAAATTTTCCTTTGTATGGGAGTATATCAGTGTATTTCTTGAATAACTGCCAACTCTTTCCCCATAGAATTATGTTGAGTTATAAATTGAACTCATACCTTGATATATACTAATATTGAAGAGTTTTTATGGAATGTATTCCATTGGAAAGTTGATTTCAAGATGAAAATTCAGTATAATCTTAATAAGGTTTTTATACACATTAGTTATTTACTATGGGGTAAACCAACTCTTTTTTCTGTGAAAAAGGATGAATCAGTGAGTCATTTCATTGATAATAAAAAACGTAACAAAATAATGAGTAGGAAAAAACATCATCCCATATTGAAGATATTTTTTATCAAATCATAAGGTATCAATATTTCTCAATGATTTTTCTATAGTCTAGATAACATCAATTAAGGCTAAAAAAGAATGATATACCAATGATAGCCTAACTTATGATGTATAGACACTAATTTATAGAGATTGTTTTTTTACCAAAATAATTTTCCTTTTATATTCATGTATCTAATGAATAATTTATTTTGAGATTACAGTGATTATTGTTTGGTAGTCTTTATAGAAGATATTCTAATATATTCTTTGAATAAGGAAAAAGATGAAGATAATTTGAGGATTGTTATGAATACCTTGAGATATTAGAAACTAGTATAAAACATTTAAAAATTATAATGTTGGATATATAAAGTATCATCTAGTGGTAATGTAATAAAAAATTTTGGGTAATATCTATAGATCCTTTATACATTTACATTATTGAATAATGTCCTAGATTGGACACTATAATAGATATCCATATATTTCATGGGTTTTTTGTATTCTACCAATAGTTTTTGAGGAATTTAAAATGGTTATTAAATATACTAACAATTTTAAATAGAATGGGTTTAAGTTTCTCCTGATATATGAATATGAAGAAAGAATCTTGGAACATAAGTAAATATTGGTCACAACACCTATACATACACTACCCTATAATGGGGAAGGGTTTTCAATATAAAATTTCTCTTCAAATAAGGTCATGGTATGAATATTCATAAAAAATGAGATATTAATATCTTATTCCTCATGTATATTAGAGACCCAAGAGAAAAATTACCAAACTCATGATCTAGATTTGGCGGAATATATCTTTGTATAAAATATTGGGAAGCATTATCTATATAGTCAAAAAGTGATATATATATATATACTAAGAAAAATATCATAAATTACATATTCACATAGAATGAGTTGAACATTCTTTAAAGGATAAGATTTTATTTTATCAAGGAATATGAATTCTCAATGCATTACCACCTTGATATGGAAAAGAAAGTGTATAATGCTCTGAGCGGGAATGATCATCATACATTATCGTTGAGGAGGATTGAAAATGACCTAATACTCATGGATTTACAAAATATGGTTCTTGATGTCAAAAGGGTATTAGAGAAATCTTATATTGACCATATTAATTCTCGACTATTTATCGATGTGATGATCAAGTAATTATAAATGGGGGATGTGGAACTATCGAAGATGGTAGAAAATATCTTAAATTCTAAGCTCGGTAAAGACATTATAACATGTTTTGGGAAATAGATATGTGTCTCTTCATTACCAAAATTAATTAAGGTGATGTTGGATAATTAGAATAGCTCATAATTCTCTATCCATCTTCAAAAAACAGTTATATATAGATATCTCAATGATTATTTCTAGTGTAACAACATGAAGAGGGAGACTATGGAGTATATATCTTGATGCGTGGATTATTAAAAAGATAAAATTTAATAATATAATTATAAGAGTATGTTTCAAAAAAAACCCATACCAATATTAAAAAATTTTAAAATCCGAATATATTTTCGGATAGGACTCCCCAAGATATCTAAAGGTTATAATGCCATTTTTTTATAGTCAATCAGTAATGACCCAAAGTTTCATTAATGGAAAATCCCTCTTGATCTAGTTAAATTTCTCTTTATAAAAAATGTTTTTATAAAATTTCAACTTCTTTGGTTTTATGATAAGAGTTGTTACCGTTACTTTTATAGTTGTTGAACAGTGATCACATGGTTAGTATAAATATAAGTCTTTAACGAACCGAATTTTACTCAGACAAAGGAAGCGATGGCCTCATCAAGTAGAATTGCCCCATACGAAGCCCATTTGTCGGAGCTCGGAAAAGAGGTGGCGTCTTTGGGCTTCGCCCTTGCCCAAGCCCAAGATGAGCTTCATTATGTCAAGCTCGAACGTGACCATCTATGGTAAAAGTGGAAGTTGAAAGAGATCACTACTCGAGCGATGTTATCTGAGTCGCCCCAAGAGTCTTTCACCATCGCACACCTTACCCTTAGGTCTTATGCGGCTGTTTTAAGGGGTTATGTACCAAATAAGTAGTACTTTGTTCATGCACATTATTGTTTTTGTATATAATAATGAATATAATTTCTAGTCATTTTTGATACAATGTAAATAGTTTTTAAAGTACAAATGGTGTTTTTAGTTATTATTTAATTAAGAATTCAATTTTATTATATTTAGGGATTTTTGAATTAAATAATATTTTAATAAAATATTATTATTAATATTAAATTAATTTTTATTAAATATAAATGATCTTATAAATTTATGAATGCAATTAAAACTTTTATTAAGGTTTGAAACCCATTTCGGTCAAAACCCGTGAGTTTTCGATAAATGTTGGTTTTTATTTTAAAAGTAAAAAATTAACATATTTAGAAATTTTTTTGATGAAATAAATGTCATTTCTGGAATCAGGACATCGAAATTATCCAACGGTGAATTTCTTATAATTTTCTGAGACAATCAAATTTTTGGGTAAAAATTAAATATCGTTTAAATATATAATGTGTTTTATGACATCATAATTACCCAATGGTGATTTAATAAAATACCATAATCATTATGTTCTTCAAATATATGTTTTATCATTAAAATAATGTGATTTTTGGTTTGTTTGACTTACTTTTCAAAGCATTAATGAACCCCTCAAGACTTATTCAACACTTTGCCTTTTAAAATTAATTTCCATGGGAGTGTGACTCACCTCCACATAAGAAACCTTATTATTTTAATAATTTCGGACCTCGGCCTTGTAAAATATTGTTTTCCTATTTCCTTTTCCAGAAAACATGGGCAAAAACCATGGGATGGTTTGTGGTTTGGATTAGTTTAATATAAGGGGTCCCAAACCTAAATAATAAAGAATTCTCTCACCTTTCCTATTTAAACCCACCAAATATCCCACTTCCTACTCACTAAAATCATATGGAGTTCGTCCAACCTCTTCCATACTCTCTCAAGAATCCTTCCAAGGTGCCCCAAGCTCCCAAGAATCCTCTCACAAGCCTCTCTCTAGCCTTTAGAACCACACTTCCAAGTAAGGGTTTTTTTCTTCCATTCTCATTTTTGTCAATTTTCATTAAGTTGTATTGCCCTTTTAATTTCAATTATGAATATTGTGGTATGGTTTCACACCTCCCCCATACTGCTCTCTTATTGTTTGAATGATGGGAGACCCCTTTCTGTCTCATTAAATGCCTCCCATGTACACCAGTTACTATGCCGAAATTCTGAAAGGAACTTCTCTCTCTTCTTTTACATTCAAGAAATACTTTTGTATCATGAATCTAAATTCCATTTCAATTGTTGGTACATGTATCTATATGACCTCCTTACTTTCCATTACATTTAAATCTGATGAGGAACCCATTTCTCTCTCATCAACCTTTTTTATGAATTATTATGTCACGTTGTTACGCTGCCGAAATCACACCGATTTTCTAAGCCAATTTCATTGTGTAGTGAATATCATGCCCATTTCTCCATCAAGGGTATTCACCTATATTCACATTTACTTATTTATTGTAATGTTTCATGTATGAATTCCACATTCCTTTATCGTGGAATAAATGATTGTGTTTTATGAATCCATGTTTTATGATCCATGTGGCACACTTATGCATGAAATGAAATGTTTAAGAAGGGTGCTCCCTTATAGCGCTCCAATGCGTTGGGTAAAGTATAGTATCATGATACTTCATGTGCAATGATTTTTGACTCATGCTAATTCAATTTCAATGAGGTTTTACTCATGCTTCATGTGCAATGAGGGTTTACTCATGCTCCATGTGCAATGAGCCTTGGCTCATGCTAATTCAATGTTAAGTGTTGTTGCCACATTTCCATGTTGTGATTATCATGCTTTATCATGCCTTTATGTTAAAGTTTATTTTATGCTCTATTGATATGCCTATTGTCTAACATGTATTGTACTCCTCATGTTATTCCATGTGTACTCCCTTACTTGGCTTTATAGCTCACCCTTTTCTTATGCATGTCCTCAGGTTATCCCATACAATGCTAAGTACGAGGGAATGTATTGGTCATGTAATGGAAGTTTTCAATAAAGATGTTGTATTTCATGTTATAAGTTTTTATGTAATGATCCTAAACCCCAAAGACACTAAAACTCTCGATCTTATTTGTTGTATCAAGTGAAGCTTTATGTAATAAATCATGTTTAAGTAGTAATAAAAAGCAGTTGTCACAGTTGGTATTAGAGGATAGGTTTAGTTATTTTTGGGATTAGGAAACCTTAGTAAAGCATTAGATACAAGACTAAGTATAATAAAAACATCCCTAAGTTTTGGTAAATACTAAGTAAGTGGTTTATCAAACAAATACATCCCTGTCTGGATACGAGTAGGTAAAGGAGGCTCTGGCATAGATGTATCCTATAGGTAAAACCCAAAAACACCGCTTTGAGCTAGACTCGAACGGGAACTGGTGCACGACAACGGGCCTTGCTGCACTCTTGGTTACGACACTCCTGGGGGATATTTTTTGATAAATTCCCAATCTTGGTATGAACCCTTATTAAGGGAAAATGCCCCTAAGAATATATGTTAGAAAGTGTATCATGAATGGCCTAGATTGAATCCTATAGACTCATGAGTTAATGAAATTAAAGTTTATTTATAATGCATCAACTTTTGTCTATGGATTACCCTTTATGTGTTACCCCTAACTTTCCTTTTATTCCAGCCGATGGCCGGTAATAGGAGGACTCAGGCTAACAATCGTTGTGAATATCAGTGTGATGATTGTACTAATGAGATGCCCAATCCAATGGGAACGGGAATCGCGAACTTTGTCATGATTCTCTCTCAGCTAACTCAAGTTTTGAATAGAAAAACGGGTCAAGAGGAACTTTCACCCCCCCCCTAAGAAAGAACAAGTCTCTATCGAGAGATTCATGAGACAAAGACCTCCTACTTTTAGTGGATCATCCGATCCCACGATCGCTGAACAATGGATCAACTCCATTGAAAAGATATTCTCCATCCTCCAATGTTCTAAACAAGAGAAGGTTCTCCTGGCTGCTTATCGTATGGAGGGTGAAGATGATCAATGGTGGACGTTGATCAAAAATACGAAGCCTGATGAGGAGATCGAGGCTTTGGAATGGAAGGAATTCCAGAAGATTTTTTTCGATAAATATTTTCCTCGCACCCTCCGGCTTAAGATGGAAAGGGACTTCCTTTACCTCAAGAAAAAAGATGAAGAATCTGTGGGAGCATACGAGGAAAACGTCACAAGGCTTGCATGATACGCTTACGGCTTTGTCGTTACCCCCGAATGCAAGGTTGACCGCTTCTTTGGTGGGCTGAAGCCTAGCTTGTGGAAAGCATTAGTGATCCGTGACTTTGAAATCTATGAGGAAATTGTCCGATGTGCCCTCAAGGTTGAAATAGAGATCGGGGAATCACAGGGGTATCATGGGGACAAGAAGCGTAAGGTGGACTTCAATGTTGTTGGTCCGATGGATAAATCCAATGGTGGTAAGAAGTTCCGGCACCCCACTTGCCAAAAGTGTGGGAAGAAGCACCCTGGAAATTGCCTTAAGGGTACGAGAAAATGATTCAGGTGTGGAAGAGAAGGGAACCTAGCTATTAATAGTCGGCAAGAAGGACCCAAGGATGCGACAGAGGAGAGGAACGCTCTGTTTGAACCTCAACGCATTGTTCAATGCTATAAATGCAAAGAACCATGTCATTTTCCAAATCAGTGCCCTAATCCAAGGGTGTTTGGAGGCAACCAACAACCTCCAAGACAGCAAGGAAGAGCTTTTTCCATCACTTCATCTGAAGTGAACCCCGACAACAAAGTGGTGACAGGTATGCTAGTTATTCATTCAAGAATAGCGAACGTAGTTTTTGATTCAGGTTCTATGCATTCTTTTATATCTTGAAATTTTAGTATAACAATCCCAGCACCACCACAAATCAGGGAAGTAAAGATGTCGGTGAGTACGGCAAATGGGGAAATCTTTGCATCCCAGGAATATAAGACCTCCCCTATTATAATCTGTGGATTGAATTTACTGGAGAACCTCCTCATACTCCCTTTGGTGGAATTTGATACCATTTTTGTCATGGATTGGATTTCCTTATATAGAGACATCATAAATTGTCGGGAGAGGGAAATCACACTCCATATGAAGAATTGACCCCCGATTCTTTACAAGTGTCAGGAGGAAGATGAATCTTCTTTAGCTCCATCATCTCAAGAATGGATATTACTGCCATATGAGAATGCGTATCTGGCTCAGATGATTGAGTCCAATGAAGAAACCATCTTTGAGGAAATGCCTATTGTGAGGGAATTCGCGGAAGTGTTTCCCGAGGAGATTTTTGGTCTTCCTCCTAGAAGAGATGTTGAGTTATCAATTGAACATATACCTGGGGTGTTACCAATATCCAAGACTCAATATATAATGGCTGTTGGTGAGCTTGAAGAGCTGAATAAACAACTACAAGAGAATATGGATAAAGGGTTTATACACCCAAGTGCTTCACCATGGGGTGCACCAGTCCTCTTCGTCAAGAAAATGGATAGGTCAATGCGGCTTTGCATCGATTATCGTGAACTTAACAAAATCACGATAAAGAACAAGTATCCTCTCCTAAGAATCGATGACTTGTTTGATCAGATGTGTGGAGCACAATACTTCTCCAAGGTGGATTTTTGGTCGGGATATTATCATGTAAGGGTGAAGAAGGAAGATGTCCCCAAGACTGCTTTTCGTACAAGGTACGGGCACTATGAATTCATAGTAATGCCTTTCGAACTCACCAATTCTCCAGCAAAATTCATGGACTTGATGAATAGAGTCTTTAGAGATTACCTTGACAAATCTTTGGTGGTCTTTATAGATGATATTCTAATATACTCCAAAACCAAGGAAGATCATGAGGAGCATTTAAGAACTGTACTAGAGACTTAGCGCAAGGAGAAGCTCTATGCAAAATACAACAAGTGTGAGTTCTGGTTGAAGGAGGTCTCATTCTTGGGCCATATCATCACAAGCAATGGGATATCTGTGGATCCCTCCAAAACAGATGCAATTGAGGGATGGCCGAGGCCAACATTGGTAACGGATATCCGTAGCTTCTTGGGGTTAGCTGGATATTATCGACGATTTGTGAGGAATTTCTCACGATTGTCCAACCCTCTTACCAAGCTAACTCGAAAGGGAGTAAAGTTTTCTTAGTGTGATGAATGCGAAGAAAGCTTCAATGAGTTGAAATGGAGGCTTATCACTGCACCCATGCTCACTTTACCCACCAGTGGGGAGCTTTTTGTGGTATTCAGTGATGCTTCAAAGAAGGGATTCAGATGTGTGCTAATGAAAAATGATAAAGTGATATCCTATGCCTCAAGGCAGTTGGAAATCCATGAGCGAAACTATCCAACACATGATCTAGAGTTGGAAGCTGTGATCTTTGCCTTGAAAATATGGCGGCATTATCTCTATGGAGAGAAATGTGAGATATATACTGACCACAAGATTCTTAAATATATATTCACACAGAAAGAGCTTAATATGCGCCAGAGAAGATAGATAGAGCTCATCGAGGATTATGGATGTTCAATACATTACCACCATGGGAAAGCGAACAAGGTGGCAGATGCCCTAAGTAGAAAGGATCCAGTGATTCTATCAATGATGAGAATTGAGAAGGATCCAATATTCTTAGACTTGATGAAGATGGACGTGGGAATCATAAAGAAGGGAACATCATCAATCCTTTCACAAATGACTGTTCAACCATCTCTTTTGGAAAGGTTGAAGGATTCTCAAAATGATGATGTGGGAATTCAAGGAAAAGTGGAAGCTATCAAAAAGGAAAAATCCTCAGAGTTTAATGTTAATGAGGAAGGAATTGTGCAGTTTTGGAAAAGACTATGTGTTCCATCAAGTCTGGAGCTGAAGAAGGAACTTTTGGATGATTCACATAGTTAAAATTTCTCTATTCACCTAGGGAGCACAAAGATGTATCGAGATCTCTGAGAAAACTTTTGGTGGGATAATATGAAGAAGGAGATCGCTGAATATACATCAAAGTTCCTGGTGTGTCAGCAAGTGAAGCCAGATTGGTAGAAGTCTAAGGGGATGATGCAACCATTTCCCATAAAAGAATGCAAATTGGAAAACATCACCATGGACTTTGTCACCGGACATCCAAGGACATTCAAAGGCAAAAATGCAATCTGGGTTATTGTGGATCGTCTTACAAAGAATGCACACTTCATTTCTATTTGGGAGGATTTCTCTTTGGATCAACTGGAATGGATATATATCAGGGAAGTGGTAAGGTTGCATGGAGTACCACTATTTATTGTGTCCGACCGAGATCCAAGATTCACCTCTAAGTTTTGGAAGAGTCTTCAACATGATCTGAATAATGAACTAAACTTTTGTACGGTCTATCATCCTCAAACTGATGGCCAATCAGAGACGACTATCCAAACACTTGAGGATATGTTGAGAGCATTCTCAATGGACTTTAAAGGAGGATGGGATCAACATCTTCCTCTGGTTGAGTTCTCTTATAATAACAGTTTCCACTCGAGCATCCAAATGGCACCATATGATGCCCTTTATGGGAAAAGGTGTAGAACACTGGCATGTTGGGATGACGTCAGTGAACATAAGATTCTTGGACCATAAATGGTCGAGGAAATGGTGGAGAAGGTGAAAACCATTCAGCAGCATATCAAGGCAGCCCAGAGTCGACAGAAGAGTTATGCAGATAATCGTCAACGAGACCTTGAGTTTAAAGATGGAGACATGTTGTTTTTACGCATATCTAAATGGAAGAAGTTCATGAGGTTTGAAAAGAAAGGGATGTTAAGTCCACGGTACATCGGCCCCTTCGAGATTCTTGATCGTGTTGGGGTTGTGTCCTATTGACTAGAACTTCCACCTACTATGGCCAAGGTGCATGATGTAAAGCCCCGACCCCAGTTACCCAGAGTCGGTGCATTATTGTGTAACATTGGCATGATCACAAAAGTTCAAGTCTCGAAATACCGGTTATTTTAGTAGCCTTGGAAACACTAGATACATTCATAAATGTTACATTACATCATAAAGTGAAAAACTACAATAAAAAAGTCTCTATATTCCACACTCATATCCTCTTCTGACTATCCCTGCAGGTTATTCATAAAATACGTCTTCACATCCTGGAAAATATTAAAACATTGAAAGGGGTGATCTCATATGCTCAGTAAGGATAACAATATTGCGGAAGCTTTCATAAATAAACATTAACATTTAAGGCAATGTATAACTAAAACAAAAGCCTTTTAAAACTTGAACTTCAACATAATATGGAAAAAATAAAATTAAATAATTCCATTTACTTACTCACATGGATATTCTACTAGTTGAATAATATCATTCAATATCAATAACCACTTTCAAAATGATGGAATTCATAATGCCAGACTATCATAACCACGTAGTCAAGACCTCGTGAAAAGACCACAAATAAGATTTTTTCAAGGCCTCGTGCCAAGACACTAGTTTGTCTCATGAGACCTACCGATGCAATTATTTTAGAAGATACTTATGTTTAAAATTTCTAAAATATACTCCAGTGTTTTTCTGAAAACATTATGCAAGCTTTTGAAATCAAAATAACTAATTCTGAGACTGCTCGACTAATTACAGGCCATGATGGGTCCACGCCCAATCCCTTCCTGTCTACCACACTAGAGAGTCAGGTTTTCTGAAAACATTTTTAAGCTTGCATTAAATACATATACATTCGCACTGGATTTTCATATATTTGAGAGAAATATCTATTTTTTAAATCATTTTAAAAGAGCATAATTATAAATTAAAACCTTTTGAATAAACGTAAAAGTCCAAGGGGTTTATACACCGTATAAAAGAAAGTTGTGTATAAAATAAAATATGCCTCAACGAAAGGAGATTGAGACATAGTTCCTTACAAAGAGATTTTTTTAACAAAATAGATCTATTATGTGTATTAACTATAAGTACACATAGAGAAAGTAAAAATACAATATAGGACATAATTATATCATGACATAATTTGAAAGTAGGAGATTAACCCAAAGAATGGAAATTGGGTTAAGAAGTTCCCTTACAAAGATAATTTTTTTTAAATAAAATAGATCTATTAGGTGTATTCACTATAAGTACACATAAAGAATGTAAAAATACAAGATATGACAAAATAATATCATGATATAATTTGAAAGTAGGAGATTAGCCCAAATAATGGAAATTGGGTTAAGAAGTTCCCTTACCTCGTGTCCAAATTCACCCGACCGTTCTCTGATCTCTGGAATAATAAACTAGAGTTAGTATCTACCTTCTTAATAACCTTTTCCAAGTTCATTATTTCTTTTATATCACTTATTACCATGTTATGAACATTATGTAATTATTTAAGTTAATAACGGCCGTTTTGTCTATCTTTGGAACTTGAGTCAAAAATAAACTTCTTATAATTACAAGTTATTCATGTGGTGAAATATCCATTATATCCCGAACTATATTCATGATGTAGATATCATATATATCATATATTTCCAATATATACATTCATTTATAATATTACGTAACATTTAGAGTTACGAAATGAAATTCACCGTCCATGGAGACGGTAAGCCGTACGTACGCATGAACGCTACTTTCATTTCTATTTCATATTTAATAGAATGAAATCATAATGATATAAATTTATAATATAATTCCAGTATAATATAGTGTATAATACCATTTAATCCATCCTTTATACATCCCACATATGGTATTAACGATTCAAATCACTTTGAGGGGGCGGTATTCCACACTTCCTAAAATGAAAATATCGCGTTTACCCATAATGAAAACCATAAATGTATGCCATAAATGAAAAATAAAAACTCATAATGAAAACAAAAACATAATATATATCATATATAAAAATAGTTTCATCATAATGGCCACCATTAGAGGTGTTATATGAGTGTTGAACAATCATCGTTTCGTGAGGCAAAAATTTTCCATCCACAGAAACAGTATGTTCTTTAACCATTAGATGTAGTTGTGTGTAAGTGTAGCTCTAATACTTTTTATAAAAACATCCTAGTATATTTAGGATACTTGTGCTGTTACAAAAGAAATGAATAAAAAGTGTTTAGGGGGTTGGAGAAGAAAAATAAAATAAAAGAACACAAGAGAAGACATTACCTTAAAATCGGGTAACTCTTTCTGATTTGAGACAAAGGCTTCCTTGGGAAAGATTCAGCCCAAAGTGAGGCTTCTAAGAGTAAGTTAGGGAATTTGGGAGAGTATTTGGGTAGAGGTTGGCCGATCCAAAAGGCTTTTAAGGTGTGAGTAAGGTGGTAGTGGTGGGGGCCTTTTATAAGAGGAGAGAAGGGTCACTCTTGGAAAGATTGAAATGTTACTTTATTATACAATGATTTTAGGATTATAAAAATACAAAAATTAAATAATTATAGGCTAAGGTGTTAAGGGTTCTAAATCTACTCATCCAATAGGTTTTTGATAAGTTTACGTCTTATATTTTACATTATCTTTTCATTTTATTTAAATCATTAATTAATGAGGTAATCTCCGCATCATCATGGTGTCATAAATAATTTAATTTATTTAATGTCTAAAAATTATAAAAAAAATTACTTATGTAGGAAATATTGTTATATTTCTAATGAATATTTATAGTCAAAAATATGACTTGTATAACCCCATTTAAAAATTGTTTTAGTAAAAAAACTTATGTTTGTGACATTTTTATTTTAACTTTAAATAAAAGTTATTTATGTCATTTTCCTACCAAAGTGGCTCCATGGGGTCCCCAAGTTGACCCATGGATTGTCTTGGTCAGCCATGACTCATCCAATAGGGGTAGGACAAGTTTAAAGGTCATTTCATAATTTTATAATACTATTTTTACCTTAAATTTCACTAATTACCTTTAATCGCGATTAATTAAACTTAAAAGTTACTATTCACCAAAAAAATTATTTTAATCCCATTGAACCACATTTTAATTTCTAATGTCAACCATGCATGTAGGATTTTTGAAAATCAAATCACAGAAGTGGTAATATTTCATTTAAACAAAAAATCAGTTATTTAACTACCACTTAGTGGTTTCACTATTCATCAAAAATTGAAGCTTTTCAGAACAATGCCAAAATTTCACCCTAAGATATAATTGATATTACAAATTCAAAAATGATGTCTATTTTATGAAATTCAAAACATTTAAGTTTCTTTAATTAATTTTATAATTAATTCCTGCTGTCACAACAAATAGCGTGTTTTTAAGAAACAATATATATCAAAAGATTGACAATTGTTTATGTCTAATTTCAATGTTAAATTAATTATAATGACCACCATTGGATAAAATGGTAAAAATATATTATAATTATACTTTAAAACAACTAAATAGTAAAATTTATCACTATAAATTATTTTGATTAAAAACGTTGTTTTTAAGTATTTTTCACTATTCATAAAAAAAATTGAAAGTCCTCAGAAAATTACAAAAAATTCAACTTAGGATAATTTCTATATTACGAATACAAAAATGAAGTCCATTTTTGAAATATAAAATTTCTATAATTTTAAAAAGTGGGTATTACTATTCATAACTGTTACATTGATTAGTCGTGGTGTGTTAGAACTCGAAGTTGTGTACAATGCAAGCTATTGTATTATTGAATGAGAAGCGTATCGTGGAAGCTTGGGGTGTTACATCCTCCCCTCCTTAAATAAATTGCATCCTCGCAATTTGAAATTTTTCTTTGAAAATAAAAGGTTGAAAATAGAAAATACCTTTGTGGAAAACCCACATCGGAAATAAGGTTAATAAAAATATATCATTAAAAGAAAGAAAGAGAGTACAAAGGTCACCCGAGATAGCCCATACTAGGATTCTATGAAAATATGGATATGGAAGAAAAACAAACCATCAAGGTCTTATGGAGAGTCGTATAAAACTAGATTAGGAGAAAGTTAACAATAAGAAAATCACAAACTTGTGATTGGTTAAATAGTAATTGAATCCCCAGTTGGAAAAGTTAACCGGCAACGTTTTTGTTTTAAGTTACCTTTTATAAAGTTGAGGAATTTATTTAGTAGATTTACTAAGAATGTAAGGGAATATGAATACTTGTTATGTAGACTTTCATTCTTTAATAACTTTTTACCACAAACCCATCTTTCACTCTAAAAGGTAATAAAACTAAAAAATATTTTATTTATCCTAATTGTATAAGGTTAAAAATATTAACACATACCATTTAGATTAGTAAAACTATTTTGTAATAACCAGAGACTTCATGTAGGCTAGTGGTAGGTAATAAAGGCATGTCGCACTATGGTTGCGGGTTCGATTCCTGCAGCTTTGTCCGACGCGACGGGTTATGCCCCACCTTACAGGATATCCTTTTCCTAAAACTATAGTATTATAATATTCCAAAAATAATCTTCATAAATGTTTTAACCATAAACATTACTATCCAAAGTTCTACTTAATCCATTCAAACCTTTATAGTTATCCAAAATACCTCTGTCCAGACTTTCTCTAAAAGGTCTCTAAATTCCAAAATCAATTGTAACATCAGATTCCCCAAACAAAGTAATGTTTCTCTTCTTGTCACATACTAAAAATATGATTTCCTTCATCATATTAAAACCTTAATGATAAAAACAAGTACTACAGTACAATCCTTATATATATCACATTATTTTTATAACCAGAATATAATCCTTCTGTCCAAAAGCACCAATACATTAATTATTCCGCTTCAACTGTAGTAACAGCATAAGATTTTCCTTGATCCCTTGGCCTTTTCTGAGGTAAGTTTCCCTGATGCTTAGGACATTCATTTGCATAATGACCCATTTCCCTACAATTTTAGCATTCAACATTGATATCCTCTTTCTTTCCCTTGCAATCACGAGCCTGGTGACCCTTTTCTCCACATTTATAACAAACTCTCATTCCTTTTAGGCAAGTACCGGGGTGATTCTTCCCACAATTATCGCATAATGGAAAATCTTTCTTTTCCTTTTTCCATTTATCAGTCTCTTGTTCCACCATTCTCTTCTTCTCTTGCTTTACTTTATTGTCATAGGATTTAGAAAATTCCTTTTCTGTCTTGATAGCACACGAGACAATATCTTCGTACGATGAGAAGGATTTTGATACTAAAGCTCGATGGAGAAATGGTTTTAACCCATCAAAGAAAAGATCAATATTACCTCTTGGGTTACGTATATAATCTGTAGTATGCCGCGCTAACCTTGTAAAGTTAGCCTCATACTTTGCTACATTCTCATCCTCCTTTTGCCTCAGACTCAGAAATTGCCTTTCCATATCTACTTGATGGTCATGAGGAAAGTATTTTTCTAGGAAGATCTCTTTGAACTCCCTCCATTCCATATTCGATACGTCATCATCTTCCTTTGTGTTTTGAATCAATGACCACCATTGATCAGCATCTCCAGTGAGGCGGTAAACTACCATGATATCCTTTTCCCTTTCACTGCTCCCCAAGGCATGGAATATTTTCTCTAAGGAGTTTATCCATTGCTCAGCTACTAATGGATTTGTACCCCCATTAAATGTTGGCGGTTGTTGCATCATGAAGTGGTCTAACATTGATCCTCCACATTGCGGATCAGGGTGCTCCATACGAGTAAGGTTATTATTCATAACCTGAGTGAGTTGTCCCAGTATGGTAATAAGTTTATCATCACTAGTTGTATCTCCAGATCCACAATAATTATCTTGAGCAGGAGGGAAATCCCTACACGGAGTGCGTGCATTGATATGGTTTCCATTCCTTCCACTAGGCGGCATTTCTATACAATGGCATAAACTAGATTAGTTTATGAATCAAAATACATAATTCCATACTTGTAAAACACTTAACACTAATTCAACTATTTATGGATATAATCCATAATAAAAAAAAACATTCTTTGTGGAAGTATATACTCATAACCCTTCGTAGTGGTTTGTAAAGAAAATGAGAATTATCCTAAGCATATCCCCCGAGAGTGTCGTAACCAAGAGTGCAGCAAGGCCCGTTGTCGTGCACCAGTTCCCATTTGATTCTAGCTCAAAGTGGTGTTTTCGGGTTTTACCCCTAGGTACATCTGTGCCAGAGCCACCTCTACCTGCTCGTATCCAGACAGGGATGTATTGCGCGGAAAACTCACAAAATCTCTATAATTCCAAAATTCTAGGAAGTTCTTCTATACTAATCCTCAAAGTCTATCTTTGGGCTATGTCCTATAATCAGTGTTTATCTAAATCTCGCATCCAAGGTTATTACTAAACTGCCTCTGATACCAACTGTAACGCCCGGACCCCAGTTACCCAAAGTCGGTGCATTATTGTGTAACATTGGCATGATCACAAAAGATCAAGTCTCAAAAGACCGATTAGTTTAGTAGTCTTGGAAACACTAGATACATTCATAAACTTTACATTACATCATAAAGTGAAAAACTACAATAAAAAAGACTCCATAGTCTACACTCATATCCTCTTCTGACTATCCATGCAGGTCATTCATAAAATACTTCTTCACATCCTTGAAAATATTAAAACATTGAAAGGGGTGAGCTCAGATGCTCATTAAGGATAACAATATTGCGGAAGCTTTCATAAATAAACATTAACATTTAAAGAAATGTATAACTAAAAGAAAATCCTTTTTAAACTTGAACTTCAACATAATATGGAAAAAATAAAATTAAATAATGCCATTTACTTATGCACAGAGATATTCTACTAGTCGAATAATCTCATGCAATATCAATAACCACTTTCATAATGATGGAATGCATAATTCCAGACTATCATAACCACATAGTCAAGGCCTCGTTCCAAGACCACAAATAATATTTTTTCAAGGCCTCGTGCCAAGACACTAGTTTGTCTCATGAGACCTACCAATGCAATTTTTTTAGAAGATACTTACGTTTAAAATTTCTAAAATATACTCCAGTGTTTTTCTGAAAACATTATGGAAGCTTTTGAAAACAAAATAATTAATTCTGAGACTTCTCGACTAATTACAGGCCATGATGGGTCCACGCCCAATCCCTTCCTGTCTACCACACTCGAGAGTCGGGTTTTCTGAAAACATTTTTAAGCTTGTGTTAAATACGTAAATATTCACACTGGATTTTTATATATTTGAGAGAAATATATATTTTTTAAATAATTTAAAAAGATCATAATTATAAAATAAAACCTTTTGAATAAACGTAAATGTCAAAGGGGTTTATACACCGTATAAAAGAAAGTTGTGTATAAAATAAAATATGCATCAACGAAAGGAGATTGAGACGTAGTTCCTTACAAAGAATTTTTTTTAATAAAATAGATCTATTATGTTTATTAACTCTAAGTACACATAGAGAAAGTAAAAAATACAAAATAGGACATAATTATATCATGACATAATTTGAAAGTAGAAGATTTACCCAAAGAATGGAAATTGGGTTAACAAGTTCCCTTACAAAGATCATTTTTTAAATAAAATAGATCTATTAGGTTTATTCACTATAATTACGCATAAAGAAAGTAAATATACAAGATATGACAAAATAATATCATGACATAATTTGAAAGTAGTATATTAACCCAAAGAATGGAAATTGGGTTAAGAAGTTCCCTTACCTCGTGTCCGAATTCACTCGACCATTCTTTGATCTCCTGAATAATAAAACAGAGTTAATATCTACCTTCTTAAGAACCTTTTTCAAGTTCATTATTCCTTTTATATCACTTATTACCATTTTATGAACATTATGTAATTATTTAAGTTAATAACGGTCGTTTTGTTGATCTTTGGTACTTGAGTCAAAAATAATCTTCTTATAATTACAAGTTGTTCATGTGGTGAAATATCCATTATTTCCAGAATTATATTCATGATGTAGAAATCATATATATCATATATTTCCATTATATACATTCATTTATAATATTACGTAACATTTAGAGGTAAGAAATGGAATGCACCGTTCATGGAGACGGTAAGTCGTACGTACGAATGAACGCTACTTTCATGTATATTTCGTATTTAATGGAATGAAATCATAATGATATAAATGTATAATATAATTCCAGTATAATATAGTGTATAATACCATTTACTCCATCCTTTATACATCCCACATATGGTATTAATGATTCAAATCACTTTGAGGGGGCGGTAGTCCGCACTTCCTAAAATGAAAATATCGCGTTTACCCATAATGGTAACCATAAAGGTATGCCATAAATGAAAAATACAAAATCATAAGGAAAACAAAAACATAATATATATCATATATAAAAATAGTGTCATCATAATGGCCACAATTAGAGGTGTTATATGAGTGTTGAACAATCATCGTTGCGTGAGGCAAAAATTCGCCATCCACAGAAACAGTATGTTCTTTAACCATTAGATGTAGGTGTGTGTAAGTGTAGCTAGAATCCTTATTATAACAACATCCTAGTATATTAAGGATACTGGTGTTGTTACAAAAGAAATGAATAAATAGTGTTTAGGGTTTTGGAGAAGAAAAATAAAATAAAAGAACACAAGATAAGACATTACCTTAAAATCGGGTAACTCTTTTTGATTTGAGCCAAAGGCTTCCTTGCGAAGCATTATGCCCAAAGTGAGGATTATAGGAGTAAGGGATGGAAGTTGGGAGAGTATTTGGTCAGAGTTTGGATGAGCCAAAGAGCTTTGAAGGTGTGAGTAAGGTGGTAGTGGTGGGGGCCTTTTATAAGAGGACAGAAGGGGCACTCTTGGAAAGATTGAAATGTTACTTTATTATACAATTCTTTTCGGATTCTAAAGGTACCAAACTTATATAATTCGAGTATAAGGTGATAAGGGTTCGAAATATACTCATCCAATAGGTTTTTGACAAGTGTAAGTCTTATATTTTACATTATATTTTTATTTTATTTAAATCGTTAATTAATGAGGTAATCGCTGCATCATCATGGTGTCATAAATAATTTAACTTATTTAATTTCTAAAAATTATAAAAAAATATCATTATGTAGGAAATATTTTTATATTTCTAATGAATATTTATAGTCAAAAATATGACTTGTATAACCCCATTTAAAAATTGTTTTAGTAAAACAACCTATGTTTGTGACATTTTTATTTTAACTTTAAATAAAAGTTATTTATGTCATTTTCCTACCAAAGTGGATCCATGGGGTCCCCAAGTTGACCCATGGATTTTCTTGGTCGGCCATGACTCATCCAATAGGGGTAGTACAAGTGTAAAGGTCATTTCATATTTTTATAATACCATTTTTACCTTAAATTTCACTAATTACCTTTAATAGCGATTAATTAAACTTAAAAGTTACTATTCACCAAAAAATTATTTTAATCCCATTGAACCACATTTTACGTCCTAATGTCAACCATGTATGTCGGATTTTTGAAAATAAAATCACAGAAGTGGTAATATTTCATTTAAACGAAAAATTAGTTATTTAACTACCACTTAGTGGTTTCACTATTCATAAAAAATTAAAGTTTTTCAGAACAATGCCAAAATTTCACCCTAAGCTATAATTGATATTCCGAATTCAAAAATTATGTATATTTTATGAAATTCCAAACATTTAAGTTGCATTAATTAATTTTATAATTAATTCCCGTTGTCACAACAAATAGTGTGTTTTTAAGAAACAACATATATCAAAAGATTGACAATTGTTTATGTCTAATTTCAATGTTAAATTAATTATAATGACCACCATTGGATAAAATGGTAAAAATATTTTATAATTATACATTAAAACCACTAAATAGTATAATTTATCACTATAAATTATTTTGATTAAAAAATTTGTTTTTATGTATTTTTCACTAGTCATAAAAAAATTGAAAGTCCTCAGAAAATTACAAAAAATTCAACTTGGGATAATTTCAATATTACGAATACAAAAATTAAGTCCATTTTTGAAATATAAAATTTCTATAATTTTAAAAAGTGGGTATTACTATTCATAACTGCTACTTTGATTAGTCGCAGTGTGTTAGAACTCGAAGTTGCGTACAATGCAGGCTATTGCATTATTGAATGAGAAGCGTATCGTGGAAGCTCAGGGTGTTACACATGATGTCTATCATGTATACCTATTAAGGAAGTATATACCAGACCCTTCAGATGTACTCTCTTCCGAGGCAGCACAATTGGAAGACAATCTTTCTTATGAGGAGCAACCAGTGAAGATCTTAGATCGTAGAGAAAAAGTTCTACGAAATAAGACAATGCCCCTCGTCAAGGTGTTGTGGAGAAACCACAAGTTTGAAGAAGAAACTTGGGAATCTGAGGATATGATGAAGCTGAGTTACCCACATTTGTTTTAATGTGGGAAAAGGAAAATTTCGAGGGCGAAATTTCTTAAGGGGGGAATATTGTAACGACCCAAAGTTTCATTAATAGAAAATCCCTCTTGATCCAGTTAAATGTCTCTTTATAAAAAATGTTTTTATAAGATGTCAACTTCTTTGGTTTTATGATAAGAGTTGTGACCGTTACTTTTATAGCTGTTGAACAGTGATCACATGATTAGTATAAATATAAGTCTTTAACGATTACTCAGACAAAGGAAGCGATGGCCTTATCCAGTAGAATTTCACCATACGAAGCCCATTTGTCGGAGCTCGAAAAAGTGGTGGCGTCTTTCGGCTTCTCCCTTGACCAAGCTCAAGATGAGCTTCATTATTTTAAGCTCGAACGTGACCGTCTATGGGAAAAGTGGAAGTTGATAGAGATTACCACTCGAGCGATGTTATCCGAGCCACCCCAAGAGTCTGTCACCATCGTACACCTTACCCTTAGGTCTTATGCGGCTGTTTTAAGGGGTTATGTAACAAATAAGTATTACTATGTTCATGTAAATTATTTTTTCTTGTATATAATAATGAATATAATTTCTAGTCATTTTTGATACATTGTAAATAGTTTTTAAAGTACAAATGGTGTTTTTCGTTATTATTTAATTAAGAATTCAATTATATTAAATTAAGGGATTTTTTAATTAAATAATATTTTAATAAAATATTATTATTAATATTAAATTAATTTTTATTAAATATAAATGATCTTATAAATTTATGAATGCAATTAAATTTTTTATTAAGGTTTGAAATCCATTTCTATCAAAACCCGTGAATTTTTGATAAATATTGGTTTTTATTTTAAAAGTTAAAATTAACATATTTAGAAATTTTTTTTGATGAAATAAATGTCATTTCTGGAATCAGGACGTCGAAATTATCCAACGGTGAATTTTTCATAATTTTCTGAAACAATCAAATTTTTTGGTAAAAATTAAATACGGTTTAAATATATATTGTGTTTTATGACATCATAATGACCCAATGGTGATGTAATAAAATACCATAATCCTTATGTTCGGCCAATATAAGTTTTATCATTTAAATAATGTGATTTTGGGTTTTTTTGACTTACTTTTCAAAGCATTAATGAACCCCTCAAGACTTATTCAACACTTTGCCTTTTTAAATCAATTTCCATGGGATTGTGACTCAACTCCACATAAGCAACCTTATTATTTTAATAAGTTCGGACCTTGTCCTTGTAAAATATTTTTTTCCTCTTTAATTTTCCATAAACCATGGTCAAAAACCATGGGATGATTTGTGGTTTGGATTAGTTTAATATAAGGGGTCCCAAACCTAAATAATAAAGAATTCTCTCACCTTTCCTATATAAACCCACCCAAGATCCCACTTCCTCCTCACTAAAATCCTTTTTAGTTCGTCCAACCTCTTCCCTACTATCTCTATAATCCACCCAAGGTGCCCCAAGCTCCTAAGAAGCCTCTCAAAAGCCTCTCTCAAGCCTTTGAAAGCACACTTCCAAGTAATGGTTTTTTTCTTCCTTTCTCATTTTTGTCAATTTTCATTAAGTTGTATTTCCCTTTTAATTTCAATTATGAATGTTGGGGTATGGTTTAGAACCTCCCCAATACTTCCATCTTATTGTTTGAATGATGTGAGACACCTTTCTCTCTCATTAAATGCTACCCATGTACACCCGTTACTATGCTGAAATTCTGAAAGGAACTTCTCTCTCTGCTTTTACATTCAAGCAATACTTTTGTATCATGAATCTAAATTACATTTAAATTGTTGGGAAATGTATCTATATGACCTCCTTACTTACCATTATATGTAAATATTATGAGGAAACCCTTTCTCTCTCATCAACCTTTTTTATGAATTCTTATGTCACATCGTTACGCTGCTGAAATCGCACCGATTTTCTAAGCCAATGTCATTGTGTAGTGAATACCATACCCATTTCTCCATCAAGGGTATTCACCCTTATGCACATTTACTTATTGATTGTAAAGTTTCAAGTATGAATTCCACATTCCTTTATCGTGGAATAAATTATTATGTTTTATGAATCCATGTTTTATGATCCATGTGGCACACTTATGCGTGAAATGAAATGTTTAAGAAGGGTGCGCCCTTATAGCGCTCCAATGCATTGGGTCAAGTATAGTATCATGATACGTCATGTGCAATGAGTGTTGACTCATGATAATTCATGTGCAACTAGGTTTTACTCGTGCTTCATGTGCAATGAGTGTTTACTCATGCTCCATGTGCAATGAGCCTTGGCTCATGCTAATTCAATGTTAAGTGTTGTTGCCACATTTCCATGTAATGATTGTCATGCTTTATCCTGCCTTTATTTTCATGTTTCTTTTATTCACTATTGATATTCCTATTTTCTATCATGTATTGTACTCCTCATGTTATTCCATGTGTACTCCCTTATTGGGATTTATAGCTCTCCCTTTTCTTATGCATGTACTCAGGTTATCCCATGCAATGCTAAGTACGAGGGAATGTATTGGTCATGTAAAAGAAGTTTTAAATAAAGATGTTGTATTTCATGTTTTAAGTTTTTATGTAATGATACTAAGCCCCAAATACACTAAACCTCTCGATCTTCTCTGTTGTATCAAGTGAAGCTTTATGTAATAAATCATGATTAAGTTGTAATAAAAAGCAGTTGTCACACGATCACCTTATAATGTAAGTTCATTTCATGTCCTTAGAAGAATATTTATCTCTTGACTAACTCAACACAATATACATTGGATATGTTGTAAGGTTTCATAAATACTACTCTTCACTGTATCAGATCTAGGTCTATGGATTAACTCGTTATTTTTTAAGAGACTAATATAAGAATTGAATATAGATATAAGCTTTTATAGTATGTATCACCCTATGAAATATAGTAAGTCTGAAATAACCATAAAAACTCTAGAGAATATGTTGAAATCTTTTTAATTTAATTAAAAAGATTTTTTGGATCAATCTATTCCATTAAAATAGTTCACATAAAATAAAAATTTCCATTTTATAATTAAAATGGATCTATATATAGATTCATATGGGAAGAGGAGCATAACTTTATTATCTTAGTAGAAAGTTAGTAATGGGAATATTATAGTACAAGACTATTTCAATAAATGATAGATAAGGTTCAAACCATTCAATGATATATGAAATAGGAATAAATTATATATAATTTCTATGTCACCAATCATCTATGGGATCAGGATTTTTATATTGGTGACAAGGTGTTTCATTATATGATTTTTTTAAAGTAGTTTATGATGTTTGGGAAGAAGGGGAAGTTGATACCAATGTACATAAGTCCCTTTGAGATTCTTGACTATTATGGGGTTGTATCTTATCACTTGGAACTCCCTTCACATCTCTAATAATTTTAGGATGTGTATGATGTGTCACATTTGTATAATTACACACTTGGTCCATCAAAATTACCAAACTCAGAAGTTATGCAGCTTGAGAATGATATCTCTTATGAGGAACAACTATTGGCGTGACACCACACAAACTAGACCATCTTAGTTAGATTACTTAAAGAAAATATTTCATTATAATATATTCAATAAACCTATTCGGATTAAAGTTTTTTTGAATTAGGAAAATATTTTAACAAAAAAAGATCATCCATATCTCATGAAAGGGGAATTTTACCACTATATAATAATCTACTTATTCCATAATAAGTCATAATCATATCCTAGAAAATTCTATATAGAATATACTCTACTGAAAATTTCACGTGTACTAATTTTCATCATAACCAAAGGAAATAAAAAATAGCAAGGTTCTACTTAAATGCCTGGTATTGAAAAATATGTATCAGAAGCTATCAAGGCATATAAATGGCATTAATAATATGTAAGGAAATAAATGGTCATCATGTAATTCCATATAATTGATCACATGAACATGGAAAAAATACTTTGTTAATAATATAAATAAACACCTTAGAAATAATAATTGAATTTATGGAAATGGATAATGTTGGACATTATTTACCATTAAGGCCTCATCCAAGACATCATTCTTACCATAAACGATTAAACCAAGACATTGTTTTTGTTTTCAATTTTCCAACCAAGACATCCTTCTCATATTAGGTATTCATACAACAGGAACAATAACTTTTTTCTCATAATTCCAACCAATGCATCGATGGTATATATAATACTATGCCCACATACTATAATAAATTATGTTTAATGCATTCACCATATGAAATATATGAATAAAAATATCATTCATAATAAACATTACATTATAAACATAAATAGTTGGGTAACAACATACAAAAAGTCAATGCTTTTACTAATGTAATTAAAAGGGTTAACATGATCATAACACATACATAGAGTGATGGTGGATGGTTAACACTCTTTATCAAGTAATCTATAAATATAAATATCAAAATAACAAATATATGGATATTTTATATCTCCCCAATCAATAAATAATTCATATTTATATTAAATAAAACCTAAAACTACCATCATATACATAAAAGAGTATTCAATAGATTCAAAAATTTCCCCAATAAATCAATGTATGGAATCTAGGTGAACACCCTTAATAAAATTTGGTAAATATAGAGTGTACGAAAAGGAAATAAATTTTAAGGAAAAATTGTACCTATAATAGAGGATGATTTAGTAATACATAGGTAGGATGATTTGGTAATACATAGGTGGAGATGTTCAAAGAGTAAAAAAAATTCCTTTCTAACAGAGGATAAGACATATATATTGGTCACGTTAGATGAAAAAATATTAGGCTTCAAATTGTAAAGTATACCATTATTTAGAAATGAAAATAAGGACAATGATAGGAAATTTCCATTAAAGTGGGTGAAATTTATTATTAAACATGATATAATTTTTCATAATGAGATTCATCAAGGGAAAACATTTGGATTAAAAGGTAATTATTATTAGAGAATAAAATGTTGTACCATGAATTAAAATATTTGAATTGAAGTAATTAATCATCGAAGAAATTATTACAAGACGAATGATTTTTACTCAACAAACAAAGTTGACTTAATAAAGGCCCTTATGTTGATGGGAACATAAGAATAAAATAATATAATATGTTTACCATGAAATGGAAAATAAAATATCCTAAAATTAAATATATTAATTATAATAGAATTAAATGTGTTATTTAATACACAATAAAAGATAAATCATGTTTTGTAATATCAAAAATGTCACACAGATTTGAAAATGAGACAAAGAAACCCATATGAAATTAGAAGCATTCTAATAAAAACCACGTGAAGGATATGGAATCAAATGAAACACTAAATATAAATAATAATGATATTATCATGCTAAAAATATTAAATGTGCATTAGATAAATCATTCTAAGTAAAAGATGATGTATAATAAGAAATACACTTCAATAAATTAAATTTTAGATAATAAATCCTTACATTACTTCTTGACATCCACTAAAGAAATTAAATATCCTATATAAAAAATATAATAATAAACTATTTTGTGACATTATTAAAATATATTAACTATTATATACTTCATTTATAATTTTTCTCTATATTTTTATTAGTCAGTTATTATCTATTTTTAATATTATGTGTGAGTAATCTTGATCATTTTGAACTAGTCTCATAACAATGGGGTTTTTCTTAATTATTCCCCAAAATTTCATCATTTTTAGATCATAAAATGTAATATAATTAATATTTTATAATTATTTATAATTTAATAATTTAATTATATGGTATTTTCAGTTATAATATTCCAATATGAAATCAGTCATGAGTATATTTTAGTGATCCTTCATTAACGGACCATAGTGTCTTAATTAATGAGTTTAAAATTAATTTTACTATTATAAAACAAAAATAAAATATGTATAGATTATTCATATCATATATTACCATTAATAATGTTCTCATACTCATCTATTATATTATTTTCTGGCATTTCTCAAGTAGGTGGTAAAATTAACTCAAATATGAACTTGCAGTAATTAATCATTGATTATGATTATGAGAGTAGTTTATTTTAGGAATATCATCATTATTATACAAACATAATGATATAATTTTGATATTTTTAAGGTTTTGAGTCATATTTTATCATTATCACCCTTTCTTATAACCCTTTCTGGTTTTAAATTCATAATTCTTTTTGTGTTAAAATTAATATTTTTCAATATAAATTTTACACTTTTTATTGGTCATATGAGTTGTTTAAGGGTAAATCATGATTTAAATAGTTTGTTTCAGGGTTGGTGAAAGAATCATAAATTATTTAGTCATAAAAGGATTTTTTAATGCACTATTTAAAGGGGTTTAAGCTTCAAGTAAAGTTATGGTGAAATTCCAACGTTGCGTACAGCCATATCAGCACATGAATAAGGGTAATCCCCTGCATTGTGAAAAGGAAAGGGACTTGCATAAGGGTGGGGTAAAAGAGTAAGGGTACTAAAATAATTATATAAGGGTAATATACATGTCTAATAGTAATTCCTTTCACAATGTAATGGTAGGGGACCTTCATAAGGTTAATCTCCTATGTCGCATAAGGGTAGCTTTGAACTTCTGGAGTTGCATAATGGTACTACCTTCTTGAAGAACTGTAAATTTTTACTACATAATGGTCAAAATACATATAATTTCATTTATATAAATTTTCATGTAAGTGTAAAAAAGGAAAAAAATATGCTATGTAATGGTAAATTAATTTTCCTTTACGTAGTAGACTATACTCATTTATAGGTAGTGTTTTTACTGTGTTTTTTCAGAATTTCTACCATATTTGCTCATATAACCTCCTAAAACATTTTTTTAATTGTATGAAAACATTTTAATTGATTATTTTGTATTATTTAAATATTATAAACCCCTTTATAAATTATTTCAAACACTTCACATTTGAGATTAAATTAAACAACAAATTAAATTGTTGATCTAATTTGTGGTTGTCATTACTGTGAACCTGTAGATAGTTTTCCCTTATAAAGATATCTAAATCATTTTGAATTTATATTTGGAGGTATTCTCTAGTATGAGAATACTATGATCCCCTCATTCAATAATGTTGAATATTTATTTTAACAAACATGATTTTCTTTATCTAGTTTATAGGCCAAGAAAAGACTCATTTTTTATCCTCTATTATGGGTACTTTGTTTTCAAAAGATGAAACCCAAGTAAGATTTCCTTAAAAAATTTTCATATTTAGTTTGTTTTAAACCTTTTGATTCCTTATGGATAAATTTTTTATAAAATCCTTGATGCAATAATAATCTAGACCCATAGAAAAGAATAATGAGAATTATTCATGTTTATAAAGACTATTCTTGAGAGGGGGTTTATCATCACATTTTAATTTAAAAGTATTCTTTAAGGAATAAATAATAAATCTAATTGTTCATATTACATATTAATATTAAGGATAATGTATTTCATAAATTATTTTAATCATGAAAATATCAAAAAATGATAAATATTAATAATCATTTAGGTCCATGATTACTATAGAGAGAGAATGTTATCACAATAAGAATTATAATTATTCTTTAAATTATTATCACATGCCTTGATTTTTTGATAATATATAAATAATAAAAGAGAGATATTTTTCCATCTCATGTGATATTTTATTAATTTTCAAAAATAAAACAACATAATTGGTTATAATAATGTGTGGTGAGCAGTTCAAAGCAACTAATACACGGGTTTATACGGGTGATGATTTTCATGATGAACACTAAGGTAGATTTTCCAGGGTAATATACCATATGGTATTATCCATGTTTATTGGAATGATATATGATATTCTCCACTATGGATGAATGATCACTAAATAAATATTATTTGAACAACTAATAATTCTTAATTAACTAATAAGGCTTCAGTGTTAATTAATTAAATTAACCATGCCTAATGTAATTAGAAAGGAGGAAAGGGCCTTAACAAAACCTGTTACACTAGCTTAATGTTTTACATCATTGGTCATGGTCGGGTCATTAAATAGTAACTTGGTATACATGTACACCATGGGGTGTGTTGTTGTTGTAGATCCCATAGGACCTTGATGGATGTTTGATCACATGTGAAGATACGATGACTCTTGATGATATTTCATTCTCTCTTTTTATAATTGATCTTAACTCATTGATGTGATGACTATTTTATCATATAATTTTTACCATGATTTATTTTTATAGAATGTGGATGTTTTTATATCCGTGAGACCCATTTTTATTGTTATTTCTAGAGTATGATTTTGTGGCTTTTATTACCAAGATTGATTAATAGTAACATATTATGTTTGTTGATAATATTTCCTAGTAATGATGTATTATGTAATTCCTATATTTTTCTCTACCATTATATGTATATTATCCATAACTTTGGGGGTATTTCTTATATATCTAGAATAAAAGGACTTTTAGGGTATGGTTTTCCCTTGAGTGGAAGTGTTCTTGGCTTTCAATGTTGATGATGAAGGACCTGAGTAAAGTGTCGAATCCTGAAAGTCTTTTTGTCGAGTCATAGATTGAGAATTTAAGGATTACAAGGATTCACCATTACTCAATACCTTGTGTATTTTTATTATCATTGTATTCTTTATTCCATGAGTATTTTGAGAGACAAGTTGTCCATCCTTGTGTCTAGTTGGACCTGTGGCCTAACTTGAGAATCAATGCCTTGTGGATTTCAAGCATATGATCGCTATTCAATATCATATCCTAACTTAGACTTGATTTCTTTAGGATATTTTGATGTATTATTCCATCCTTTTGGGTGTACCTTTTTCACTTTTTACTTCCTTTTTGATAGTTATTCTCACATGGATTAAAATCAAGTATGATTGACATTCATGGCAGCTCGGTAATCACATTACTACTCAAAAAATGTTTTCTCTATCTTGAGTGTTCTTGGTAATTACATAATTATTGTGGAGTTATGTTGTTTCTATTTATTTATTTTGATATTATCACATGAACATATACTATATATTACTAGTTGAGTATTGAACCATGTTGGTGGTTTCATACTGAGTTTTACTCATACCCTACTTAGGAGGCCATCAAACTTGTATACTTGATAAACCCTCCCCTGTTTGAACAATAGTTCTAACTAAGTCCCATGTTTATTATATAGGGTGACAGCTCATTATTCATTTCAAACTAATATTAGGTGAATCGTGGCATTTAAAATTATCTTTTTTTACTTATGTACCTTTATTTGTATTTATATGATATCATCCTTGTGGGCATTCAACTATTGTATCTTTGCTTGGATTTTGAGTATGTTGTTTCTATATTCATTCATACTTTTGGTGTGTGTTTTCATCTTTGTATTCCAATTAAATATTGTTATACATTTGATTATTTATTTTTTATTTTGTCCTCTGATTAACGGTATATTCTCCCCATGGTTCCACTCAATACCCTCACAACTAGTCAGCAACCTTTTTCATATGGGGAGGCACACCTGAGGTCATGTGGTATGCCAGATTATACCTATTGTTTCATTTTTAGATGTTAAAAAATGATATCAAATCATATTTTTTCTTTTATTTCTATTTTAGAGAGTTTATAGGAATGTGACATAGAAATGTGTCGATGATTGTAATGAAACTTGGACTACTGCATCATGAACACCACTTATGATATAAGTTTTTGTTACTCGTACATGGTATTGATGTTATTTGTTTTTAATATTATAGTCGAATATGATTTTTAACTCTTTTGATTCACATTTATGATTGATTTTGTGATTTCATATGGATTTTACTCTTGGATGTATTTGAAATAGGTGGTGCATGCATCAGGTCTAGATTATAGTTTTTGCCTGACATGTATGCTAATTGTGTGGGATTATAATTAATTTTTAGATGTGTATACATAAAATGGGTGGTAATGTGATAAAACATTATAGTTCACATGGGTGTTGTCGATGATTTTTATGATAACGGGAATGGTGGTGCATTCCCTCCTAGCATTGGAATTATAGTGCACTATTTTAGGTTGTTGTCAGGTGTTACTACATTTTTAAAACCATGTTAAAGTATATAAGGGATAGTTTTAGATAATTATGGTTCCAAATATAGTCTATGTGTAGTTATCAATATAGAACTTAGTGTCACTATGTTAATAAAACTCATTATCTTTGACTCTTGGTGTGGTTGGATGATGAAAAAAATCATTGTGTACGGTCTTTCATAATATGCCTTAATAACATTTTGTGAGATCTAACCCTTAGGGAATCCTTATTATGGTTTGGGAAAGACCTTGGGTCATTGATTATATTATTATTACTAGAAATTTGATGTATCTTGATACATGTAAATAACTTGAGTGAGAATATTAATTCTAAAGGAATAGTACTAGTTAATTCCAAGGGGAAGTTTTCATTTACGAAAATCTATAAGCATGTGAGTAACCATTGGAAGTATTAGAGGATGTTATTTCAAGTTCTATTATATCCTGAGACTATAAAGAACCTTGATTTATAGTAATAACGATGCAATGGTGGATTCCTATTTTTTATGTTCTTATTACATTGATTGTAGTATCTACTGTTTCCTAGCCTATACCTTTAGAATAAAACTCTATTATATGTCAAGGAATGACCCTAGATAGACTGTCTTGATAGAGTTGAGTTTGGGAAGATTATCAGTATCATGATTTGAAACTCATGAGACTAAAGGTATGTGGTGAAACTCAGTTTTAAGGATTTTTCATTTCTAAAGGGATGAACTTTGGGTTCACAATTTTATGGAGCTGGGACTTGGTGGTGTGGGGAAAGTTTCTGTGGATTTGGAGTCCAACTCATAGATACACACCTAAGTAGAAAAATCTATCAGTGTTAAAAATGAGTTTTATTTTCATGGGCTATTGTTAAACTCTCTATTTATTATAATTTATATGGTGGTTAGAGAAATGAGGGAGGAGTACTAACCATTAAGGATGTTTCTGGTTCTATAGATGATCCCGATAAAGTTTGTGGTGGTATTTCCCATAAATTTTCTAGTTCATGATCATCCTTGGTTTAATAAAATAATGAATTTGGTGTGAATCTCATAGGGTTTTTATGGCCGTGTGGTAAATTCTTATAGAGTTGTCTCTATGATGTAATATGATGACGACATTGATTGGGGTGTCATTATGTTGTAAACCAAGTTTTATCACTGGTATAATTTTTTGGTTAAAATTAGTTGTTTTTTTTTGGAATTATACCCATATGGGTTAGGATTCATAAAATTTTCATAGGATACAATAAAATTATTTTCAAATTGATAGTAGATCATTGAATGTAGTGGACTGTATTTGGAGCAATCCATGTGATAGTGGTTCTTGCTTCTTTTTTTAACAATCGATTAACCAAATGGTCTTATTTAAAAAATACAATTGGAAATGGACTATTTGGGGATGGATTGACAAATGTATGTTTTTTGGGGTCAAAATAAGAATACTCATATGGTTTGGAGCATCAGCCTGGTAATTTGTGAAATAAACTCTATTTTGGAAGTGTTGTGCCCTGTGTATGATAGACCATTGGATGATCATAATACTCTAGTGACTGATGTTTGGTGGTCTTGAGAGTGTCTATTTTTTTGTTGAAAGTATTCTATTTAATTAAAATGTAGTTCTCAATGTAATTGACATATGGTATTTGAATTAAGGGATAAATATTTTTTAACTTATAATGAGTTATATTATTTGTGTGTTCACACATATTTAAGAGCCTTGTGTTTGGTGCAAGAGGTTAGTGAAGAAACTAGGGAAAACTCCAATAAATTCAGTATGAGATTTTATTAGGATGATGGAAAATTTCAGCCTTAATTATAAATTTTAATACATCATGTCTAGTGTAACATGGAGTGTCTTTTTTTAGGATGATTACCTTTGGAGGGAGATGGTTGGAAATATTCTGATAAGTGTTTTTAAGTGATCCTAAATGTGGGGGGACATAATTGTGTCGACCTCATCATACCAAGTATGAGTGAAGTGTTGAGATAGACTATTAGTGAAAATTATCTAGGAAAATAAGTCATTAGAGTTAGATAATTATAACATCCCCATTTTTATAATCATTTTTTAAAATTCTTAAGCCTTTTAGAGTGAAAAGTTTTGAAAACATTAATCTAAATCTTACCCTTACGTTGGACCTTTGAGTTTTTTATGGGTAAATAATGATTTTCAAAGGTTTTATTAAGGTATGTGGAAGAATCAGACACTAAATGAGTGTAAAATGATATTTTAATGCACTAGAAAAAGGACATCAGACATTATCTAAGGGTATGGTGAAATTACAAGGCACTATAAGGGTATGTCAGTACTTTTGTAAGGGTAATCCCCTATACTGTGTAAGGTTATGGTACTTGAGTATAGGTAGGGTACCTGCATAAGGCTAAAACTCTATACTATTTAATATTAGGGGACTTGAATAAGGGTAATCCCCTATACTATGTAAGGGTAACTGAATTGTATTTGGATAATCACTAATGCTATATAAGGGTAGCTTTTGAATTTTTGGAGTCATGTAACGGTATAGTCATATCGTGTAATGGTAAATTTCCACTATATAAAGACAAAAAATTTACCATTACATAGGTATCACATATTACATAAGGGTATCTATCGCCAAAACATGCTACGTAAATGTTAAATAATTTACCTTTATGTAACAACCTACACATGCATATAGGTTGTATTTTTACCTAGTATTTTTTTGGAATTTGTTCCAAGATCACTCCTGCAACCACTTTTTTCAATATTTAAATTCCTTGAATCATGTGAACGGATTCATTATACTAGTTTATATATGGTAAACCCCTTTATGAATGATTATAAACACTCTACATTTAATATTCATGTAAATGAAAAATTAAATGGTTGACCTAATTTTTTTTGTCATTGCTGTAATCTAGAACACAGTTTTCCCTCATAGTGATATTTGGACCCTTTCAACATTTAGTTATAGATATCTTCTAGAGTATGAATAGTCTATAATTCTCTCATTCAAGAAAGGTAAATATTTCTTTGAACAGACATGAATTTCCTCATCTGGTTTCTAATAATGGAAAGGATCCTATCTATCTCCTTTAGTCTAGGCTCTATGTTTAAAAAATAAAAACCTCAAGTAATATTTCTATAAATAGTTTTCTTAGTTAGTTTTTGTTTTGACTTTTGAATCCTTTAGAATAAAATTAGTATAAAATCATTGAAATGATAATAATCTGGAACCACTGAAAATAATAATGAGGATTATTTTTATTTACCATAGGCTATATATATGTTGTTTTTTTATCATAATTTACGGATTTATAAATATTATTTAAGGAATAGTCTATAAATATAGTGCTTCATATTCCCTCTATAGATTAAGGATAATTTTTTCCAAAAATTATTATAATCTATAAATTATCAAAAAATGATAAATAATAATTATCATTATTGATATGGTTTATTTTAGAGATAGATTTATACCACATGAGGAATTATAATTATTCTTTAAATTTTTATCACATTCCTTGGATTTTTGAAAATCTATAAATTATCTATGAGTGATATATTTTTTATTGCATGTGATATTTTATTTATTTTTGGAAAAAAAATAATTTAATTTTTTCTGAGTATCTATGGTTAGAATTTGGTACAGATTAATAATCGATTGTGTTTATGTGATTATTTTAATTATATAAATTGAGGTCAATGGTCCTTTATACTCTATTACATGGTATTATACACATTTATTGGTATGATATTTGAATTTTTCCAATTCAGTAAAATGGTATATAAACATTTATTTTTTTTAATAACTAGTAATTTTTTATTAATTAATGAGGCTTGATTCTTAATGAATTAAAAGACCTATTGCTATTGTAATTGGACATAGTTCCAATGGCTCCGACGAGCCCTCATATACTTGCTTATCTCAGGCCAACATTGATCATGGATTAATCACAAAATAGTGCCTTGATCTACATGGAAATGATGGGGTCTATTTTTATCCAACTTTTGACTTATAATCCCTAACACCATGTTTCATTTATTCATAACATGTGTAGCTGTTAGGAAAATTGATAACATACCATGGTATTTTCATATTTTTACTCTTATTGCCTGAATATGATACCTTATTTTCATAGCTAGTTGACCATGTTTGGCTATGATATCATGTGGATATGTGTGTAGTTGTGAGACCCTTTTTTAACCTTTTTCCCATGAGTGTAATTAGGCTTCAGGTATTAACATGTTTTATTGATGATCACATATTAAGATTATTTCTACTATTTCCTCATGATGACATGATATGATATGACACTTTTTTGTGATCTATACTGATATGTATGTCTAAAATACCTTTGGGGGAATTTTTTTGTATCTAGAATATGTAGACCATCATGGAATGGTTTTCCAATGGGGGAAATTATTTATGGCACATAAAATTTGTGATGAAGGACCAAAGTACAGGGTAAAATCCTGATATCCTATTGGCTAGGTCGTATCTCGATAACATGAGGATTTTTAAGATTGAATATTACTCTATGAATTGTGTATTCTTAGATTTAGGATCATCTAGATTACTTTTGGATTCTAAAAGATGTGTTTTTGGGCCTTATGACTAGTTGGGGTTTTCCCTGATATGAGACACGATGCCTTGTGGATTTTGAGTACACATTCACTAGCCATCCTACGGTCCTGAAATATAATACAAAAATTGATCATACCATGTAGTATGATTCTATCCTTTTTTCTAGACCATGATCACTTCTACTAACAATTACGAATGTTCTTTCGGCGTTGAGCTAAATCAGGTATGGTCTAGGTTCCTGAGGACTAGGTAACCACACGACCGCTTGACGAATGGTTGTTGTTTCTGGGGTGTTCTTGGTGATTATGTTATGATTGTGGGGTTATGTTTTTTTACATTATATTTTTCATATCATAATCACATATAATTAATAATAGTAATTGGGTACTAGAATACATTTCGGGTGTCCTGCATAATTGTACCCACACCCTCCTCATGTCGTCAAGGAACATGTGTACTCAAAAATACCTCACTTATTGTAGGTATAGGTTGGGATGAGTCCTGAGTTGATCATATAATAAGATATATTTCTATGAGATGGATACTGGGATAAGGTTATTCATGGTGTTTTAGATCCTCCTTATACCTTGTACCTTTCATAATTCTTATACGTGATCAACCTAGTGAGTAGTCGGTAGTTGTATATTTGTTTAGATTTTTATTATATTATTTTTTTTAATTAATTAATACTATTTTTGTGGTGTTGGTATCTTTGTACACTAATTATATATTTTTATAAATTTTGTTTTTTATTTTTTATTTTTCATACTGATTGAGGTTTTAATCCCTCCATGGTTTTACACAAGACCCTCAATATTTGTCTATAACCTTTGAAATATTGGGAGGCACACCTATGGTCATGTGTCATTCTGAAATATAACCTTTGATTCAATTCAAGACATTAAATTATATTTTTTAATATATAATAATGAATCTAGATGAAAATGAGATATGTTACATTGTGGTTATAGTAGTCCACACAATGTACGATTAACATTTTCATTCTCAATGAATGAGAGGTAAAGAAAGTGTATTACACTTTTTCTGTTCATAATAATAATAATAAATATATTTCATGATTACTATTTAATTTATCCCTTATAATTTGTGAATATACGTGGTGGTTAAAAAATTGAAGTCTTCACTTCAAGTAGGTGGCTATCTGCACAACACACAAATGGTAGTTTTGTTTTTCATAATGAAAAAGCTAGAAGTTGGTCAAAACTTATTCTATTAGAATAATAAAATTAAATATATAAAAAATAATAACATAATTATATTTTAACTATAAATTATATTTTTTATGTAATAATGAAAAGAAAAGGAGTTGTAAAATAAGTACACTCGTTGAGGACATGGGATTTCCCTTGGAAGACTCTTTTGAAATAGAGGCCTTAGCCAAAATAGTGTGACCATAGGCTTAATTAAAAAGAATAGGATAATAATGGAAGTAAAAAAATATACGTTTTATTTAGGAAACCTATTCTCATGGGTGTTCATGAAGGGGTGGTGAGAGGACCCTTTTTGAAATTGGTGAGAATGGAATTTGTGTTAATATACCAACTTAATATAAAGGGGGAAATTGTTTCACATGTTAAGAAGATAAAACAAATAAAAAATAATTGAGTTTAGGGTGAGATAGAGTGGATCATACAACAACCATTAATTTTCACACATTTCTTGAACATTTTTTAATTCTTTTAATTGTATAAGTTTTACTTTTACCATTGTTTTGTTTGAAGTTGTAACAAAATCTTACCAAAATAATTTACTTTTGATGCCTATAAATAAAATAGAAATTATAAAATAATTTAAAACCACTAATTCCAATTATTTTATTTTTTATTCAAAATAAAATTATTATGTTTTAGAAAATTCAATTTTAACATTAGCACATGTAACGCATAGAACTCCATTTTGAGGAAAAGTGTTTTTTAGGAATAAAATTAATGTATTGGGTAAAATTATCCATGACATTTATTTTCATGACATGAACAAGTTTAATATAAAATAGATACATGTTATATAGCTTTAAAAGTAATCTAAAACAATATTTTAAACAAAAAATATATAAATAAACGACCAAAACAGTATTCATTATTGAAAACTATTACTTAAGTTAATAAAAGAATAAACCTAGGTTTACTATATTCATAATTGTATTTTTAAAATGTTTTTTAATCCTAAATACATTTTTTATCATGAAAAATATTTTATAATTTATTATGTTATACTTACTTCATGATATATTTATTAAAATTGTGATTTTATTAATAATTTTATTATTAAATATTCACCAAAAAATAATTATTTTAGAAAAATATCAAAAAATAATCACAAATTTATTTTGATATTCTAACTTGAGAAATGAAATTAGTTTT
Source organism: Viscum album (assembly GCA_963277665.1). NCBI lineage: Eukaryota > Viridiplantae > Streptophyta > Magnoliopsida > Santalales > Viscaceae > Viscum > Viscum album. The sequence goes on along the minus strand of OY728143.1, from coordinate 647,517,505 downwards.
AAAAAATTAGAATTAAAAAAATTATAAATTCATCTCTTAGATGAAAACAAAATATTTAATTAAAAACAACTTTTTTTAAATTGACCTTTTGAAAATTTATCTTTTCATAATCCTATTTTTTTGAATTTCTAATTAATTAAAACAAATTACCTACTATATGTTTTATTTTTATTAAATTTTCTTAATAATATTCCTTTAAAACATCATGGATCATTTTAGTTATATGTTACATAAGGAGAAATCTATTGAACAACATTTTAATTTAGAGAATGATATATTACAAAATCTCAAGTCAATACATTATACCAACATTAAATAAATTATTTTTTTACGATTTTATTTATTACACACTAATAAAATTATTTGAGAGTATTATTAACATATTCATAATTTGGGATATAAATTCTAATATAGAATATACCTTACTCTCTTAGGATATATCAAATTATTTATATTTCCTAAAACAATGTTAATTATTCACACAATCATATACCCAAGTATGTATTTATAATATATTATTCTTAATCTCCTTTTCCCAAAACCATTACAAGACATTAAAAGATAGAAAAATAAAATATTCATCCAAAAATTATCTCTATATTTATTCCTTAAATGGAATTAACCAATAAATCATAAGGTGACAAAAAAGTTAAATTATATAATAACCTAAGAAATGAGATACAATTTATTAAAAATATCATTGATAACTAATTATTAAAATAAAAATAAAATCAAAGGTTATCAGCATAATCTCACTCACGTTTAAATAACTCAATAGTCCTTTTAAAACTAAAGGTTTTCCATCCATCAGTTATGTATCAACTGATAGTTATCCCCAAATATATAATATTTTCATAAAATCAGTTTTCATGATTATGGGCATCATTTAATACATGTTTCCAAACATTAAGAAGAAAACATTAAAAAAATACCTGAAAGTTTCATATAATCCTCCTAAACTCTATAATAAAACATAATATCATAGATAAATATCCCCAAATTTTAAAAATATATAGAAGAATAAATAATTAGTTCTATTAAGATATCATGCTCACTACCGTAGAAATGACTAGTAAACTCACATTTTCTATCATAACAAACATATTCTAAGATTCAAAATAAATTATGTTTTTATTTCTATTCTATTATAAGATATTATTCTTTATAGATAGATACCTTTCTCAATTTAATTTTTGTGATCCTTTTTTAACAAAATACTAAAACTAAAATTTTATAATAATATCAAATTATGAATATGAAAACGTCAATCTGATTATGTATTCCCTTATGACTCCTTCATTTTTTACATATCATAAATTCCGATTAACCTATATATTTATTTGTTCAATAATTGGTCATTCGAGGTCATATTTCTATTAGTTTCTTTAACTTAATTATTTTACATCACACTAAAATACTTATTTATAATTTTTAATGAGAATATTATTAACCAAGACATATACCCTGGTAGTGTCTCAGCAATTGTAAAATCATCAACCCATTAATCGTACACTAGAGTCAATATTGAGTTGATACCTAATAATAACTTTTAGGTTAATTACCCCAAGGTGCATCTATTCCATAGTAACATCCATGTGATAGTATGGAAGAAGTAATGTAATTACATGGATAACCACATGATATCTACAGTACCAAAACATCGTGTTTTTATTCTGTAGTCAAACTTATCCCTTATAATAATCCCAGTGTTTTCACTAATGTGATCTTATCCTAATTCCAAAAAGAGTTTAAAATATAAAATCTCCCATCAACCATCCAAAAGGTTTATCTATACCTTTTAAATTATTATCAACAATAGTTTTTCACCACTTGATAACATTTTTAACTCTCAAATTATCTTCAAATAAAAACATCCTACTCAATAAAGCTGTCTAAAACCTCCTTTAAAACTAATTGTGAGGCCTCAAAGATGAAACCATCTCAATTACACGAATTAATGAAAATATTTATGTATAATATATTTAAAATAAAATTTATTTTTATCATTTTAGACTTTTATTAAAATTATTTAACTATATTCTTTCATGTATTTATCATCAAATGTAAAATAATTCACTATATAAGAAATATAAAATTCTATAACAAGTATAAATAAATACCCAGAAAATAATAATTTAATTAATGGTGATGGAATGAATAATGTTAGAAATATTTTACCATTAAGGACTCATCTAATACATTATTGTCATTCTCAAGTCCATATCTATAAAACAATTCATTCCATAGAGGTTTAAACCAATATATCATTTTTCATTAGGTAAGAATACATAAAACAATTGTCATATGCGACCAACCAATGCATCGAGGGGTTATAAAATACCAAGCCCCACCCATACATTACTTATATTCAATGCATTCACTGTATGAAATATATAAATAACAAGATCATGCGTAATCAAAATGGGTTTAAAAAAATCATTTTGGAATAATAAGATATACAACATCAACACTTTTCTCTATTTCAATAAAAGTGATAACCTGATTATAACCCATCTAGAGAAAGAAGGTGGATATTTAATCAACATTATTGAGTATTCAATAAATATCTGTATCAGAATAAAAAATATATGGATATTCAATATATCACAATAAGTAAATATAATAGCTTTCATTGTGAGATTCACTCATACTAACACCATATAAATAAAGGGGTATATGGTTAAGTAAGTATTTTCCTAAATGAATTGACATATGTAATCTATGTGAACTCCAATGAATCATATGAAGGAAATATGGATTGTTCTTATAGGAACGTAATTTAAAGGTAAAAGCATTCCTATAATATAGAATGATTTGGAAACACAATGTAAGTGATGGATCTCTATTATTTTTATATACCAAAATAGTATGGGATAATTTTTATGGTAGTTCATGAATGTAAATTTCCATAGAAATAATTTTTTTTTAGATGTTGTGGAAATTTTATATGAAACCATAAAATAGGGTTTTGAATAGGTTTCTAAAATTTTCTTAAAATAATAAGATAAGGTCATATTACAATGTAATTTTCATAGATGTGAAGTGAAAACTTTTAAATAAATTACTTTTAGAAATCAGAAACATCAAAAATATAACCTTGAAAAGATATAAAGTCTATAAAATGAAATGTGGGTTTGAAGATAAAACATTTTATTTCAAAATGTTGTAATTTTTTTCACATTTTGAAATATATTTTATGAAAACTAACATTACAAAAAAAAGTAAAAAATATTCTTTTTTAATATATAAGAAGATAAATATATAGTTCACATGATATGAAATATATTTCTATTTATAATTATAAAAAATAAAATTATTTTGAAAGTAAAATATGGACAAGGAGTGGAAACCATCAATAAAGATTATAGGAATTATTCTTAAGAATGATATATTTTTTTGGGAAGAGATTCATCAAATTAAAATCATGGGATTAAAAGTTCATTATCCCTAGAGAGTAAAAGAAAGTACAATGAAATAAAACATTATAGTGCAAGTCATGAATCTTGGAAGAAGGAATTTCAATAAGAATCAATTTCACTCAATGAAGGGTGTTGGGTTACATAAACCATTATAGTAATAGAAATATAAGAATCATTTAATGTAAGAATCATAACGTCAAATATACATTAAAATGTCATAAAATAAATAATATTAATAATAATTAATGGAAAATTGTAATTAATAGGCCATATAGAAGAAATTATGGTGTGTAATGTCAAACATGTCTCAAGGATTTGAAAATGAGACAAGGAAACCCTTATGACATTAGAAACATCCAAATCAAAACACCTTATAGGATATTATTTCAAATGAAACACAAATTATCATGAGTAATTACAGGATAATGATACAAAATTTTAAAGGGTTTTTATATTAACCACTCCAAAATAAATTTATTTATAATAAGAAATATGTCTTATGAAATTCAATTTGAGACTAAAAAACATTACCTTAATTCAAAACATCCACTAAAGTGCATGAATATCATGTATATAAAAATTATCTATCTTAATCACATATTTCATAACCTTATTAATATATATATATATAATCATCATTTATAAATATTCTCCATATGTATATTATTTGGATAGTATTTAATTTCAATATCCAGTGTGAGTAATCTTGATGTTTTTAACTAGTTTCAGAATAACTGACCTATTCATTATTCTTATAGAAAAATATTATCAGTTCTATATCATACATGTAATTGAAATTTAGGTTTTATAATTATTTATAAGGTTATAATTTCATTATGTGATATTTTTTACAACAATTATTAAATATTACATCAATGATATTCATGTTTCAGTGATTTTTCATTAATAGAAATTGGTATCTTAATTAATGAGTTTAAAATTAATGTTTCCATTAAAAAATACGAATAAAATTTTTAATTTTTTATTTATATCATATTTATCAGTTTTTAGGTTCTCATAGTTACCCATGATATTATTTTATATAATTGTTCATGTAGGTGGTCAGACTGACCCATGCATGATCATATCATGATTAGTGTGTGATTACTATAAGTTCTCATCCAAGGCATAATGTAATGGCCTAAACCACTCCTGGTCCATTACTTTGCCAAATTTCTGGTGTTTGGGGTATCATGGGGACCATCGGTGACTCATTAAAGAGTTTCCAAAAACTTAGTTCCACCAAAACAGTGGCACTGCTCATGGAAGCACCATAACGGTGGCACCGGTCACAATGGCATTGTGATGGTGGCGATGTAATGGTTGCACCGTCACAGTCGCATCATCACGGTCGTACACTGAAACGGTGGCACTGTAGCGGTCGCACATTGAAATAGTGGTATTGATCACTATGTGCCACAATACTAGTGGCACCATGACGTTTGAACCATGAAGGTGGAACCATTACGGTGTCTCACCAAACTATGTCTCACCCTCTGTTTTTTTATCATTTCCAAATTTTCTAGTTCTTCTCCTACAACATATCTTTTGATGTAAAAATGATTCAATATCTCTTTCAAATCTATTTAAAGCCCATAAATCAAATGTAAAATCCCCCAAGAGTTGGACTACCCTTTACTCACCAAAACATGTGTCTTTTTCCTCAGTTTCACCCCTTCTTCCCATACTTTTCAGCTTCACCCATGTTACGTGGTTTTCCCCCATTTAAATGAAACCCTTTAACTCCCAGTCATTAACGCCACCTCTATGAGGAGAATTATTAAATAAAAATTAATTACATCATTTTTAACCAACCATCTATGTAGATAACCCACAATATGCATTTAAATATATTCAGTATTTTATTTCCCGTAACTCTGGGATCTCGCCTTTTATCACATGGATTTTATTTCTTCTTCTGGGCTGGTCTCTTTTCTTTTCCTTGGGGAGTTTGGAGTCCCTCTACCCGATGCTAGTTTTGTTCCAGTGCTGGATCCTTTTCTACTTGATCCTGGAGTCCTTGGAGTTCTTCCACTACAAGTTACACATCCCTGGTTCTTCACACAAGGATAAAACTTCGATTTTAGATTATCTATGTAAGGTTTTCCTTCATCTCTCTTTACTGTGTATCATGCTGGGTGGGTAAATTTTTTTTTTGGGACGGATGAAACCAAACCATAAAAAAGATAATAAATAGTTTTTAAAGAATTAATGGGTGAGTTTGATGATATTGGTGTACTCTTTTATCTTTTCTTATATGTTGTAAATTATACAGGATTATGTCCACTGAAAATTGTGGCCATTGGTGGTCCTTTCATGTGCATTAATGAGCCTCTTTTTTATGGATAATCCTATGATTGAATAGATATAACATGGAAAATGGTTAATCATGTAATCTTGGATGATTCAATGGATCCCCAATGAACAAGAATCCTTATGTGATCACCCAAGTTAAACAAAATAAAAGAAGGAACCTGATAAATGGTGTGGTTAAACATGAAAACTCCCTGATTTTGTTTTTCTAATAAGAATGTATGTTCTACTTGATTCTTGTGGGGTGATGTGAATGGGTACAGGATACCCTATTGTTCAGTTGTTGGTATGTGGCCATGTAAGGTTGTGTGTTGGGGCTTGGTTTGGTTCCAGTAATTTGAGGGATCTCACGGATCCTTTCTATTGTTGTGACTTTACACGAGAACCGGTTGTGAATGCTTAAATTTCTTATTGTCTATTTTTCCTAACTTGACTTATGGATATGCATGTTAGTTTCCCAGTAGTGAAGTTTTATTTAAATGGAATAACATTAATATAATATTAAGAATGTGTTCAATGGGGGATTTTTTTTCTAATAATGAGTTTACCTTGGTTTTGGTTGTGGTGATTTTTTATGAATGAAAAGTGATGAGGGTGTTTGTGTGTGGGATTGTTTCGGAACCCTAAGGTTGGGATGAGTTCTTTCATACCTATGTGTATATATTTTATTTCTTGTTTTTCTTATTATCACCCCACCCACATTGAGCACTTCATGCCAAACAGCCCCATTTCACGGGGGAGGGTGTTTTTTCCAGCACTCCTAGGAGTGGCTGGTAATTAGCTACTTTTATACTCCCTCTCTAGAGTATCCCAAGACTCTTCGAGAAGGTTGTGAGGGACTGAGGTCCATTATATCCCAATATTATTTAGGCAGAGTGGTTTTTGTTGTTGGCCTAGGTGTGTGCAGGTGGGTTTGATTCCCAAGTTTCTTCGGGATGAGGCCCAGGTGTCTGCAGGGATAGCGGTGGTTGTTCTGGCCTAGGTGTCTGCAGGTGTGGCCATGTATGGTTGTGGTGGCCCAGGTTCTTGAGGGTGGGATACATGGTTGGGGTGTCTCAGGTGTCTGTGGGTAGGATATGTGGTTGTAGTGGCCCATATGGTTGCTTTTGGGGTGGCAGTGGGACTACAGTGAAAATGGATGGGGAGGTTTGACGTATATGATGTCTTCAATAATAAGAGGAAAAGTGGCACGGGGTACCCAAACATAGATATTCTATTACTATTATTTTACCTGAATTTAATTATTTGGAGAGTGTGCCTTAGTGAGATTGGGTGGATAGTTTCCTTTCTAGTTGCTTTGGTTATCTCATTTTTCTCGCAGGGCATTAGAAATCCTCCCCACTTGTGCATGAGAGATTTTGGTTTTCCCTACAGAGTATACATGTATAATCACTCTATGTATATAAAACAACTTTTAGGTTTGTAGGAGGACTTCGGGGACTGTGTGGGGTCATACTAGCTTGGACTATGGGACATTTTCTGTTGTTGTTTTATTTCTTTTAATACATTCCCTTTTTAGATTTTCAAGTACTTATATGGGTTTATCTTTGAACACGCATATGGGAATGGGTTATGGTTTTACTTTTACCTTCAGTTTTGGAGTTCCTTTAGTTTTTACCAACATATCTACAAATCCTACTAAATTAAAAGAGTAATTCCTTCCATATTACATTTGATTCTGTACCCTTCGGGCTAGTCTCCACTCTCGGGCCTATTGAAGGTGGGACTTGGGGGGTCATTATCTCTCCTTTAACTTGAGGAAGGGTCTGGCAGTTTGTTGTCCCTTTCCTCATCTTGGTGAAGGTGGGTCATGTCAGAATGTTATCAAAGGGAATGGTTGAGATATAGGATGGAGTTAGAAGTTATGCATAATGATTATTTCAAGGGGCGGTAGAGAAATATTGTTAAGAAATCATAGTGCATGAAATATGCTAGGGATGACCGTCTAGTTCATGGGATTTAATGGGGCCCTGTGATCTAATAAATGGACTATGGACCTACCAAATGACCAAGTGAGGCTACAATGATTGCAAATCAGAGACCCTAGGAAAGGTACATGCATCATAATGACTTGTATTCTTGTGTTTTCTGGGTGTTCTAGGAATTTAAATAAATAGCATGTTTAAGAAAATTTTAAATTAAATCTTTTACAGTACTCAGGATTAAGAATTATTGTTTTCCTTGTAGCTATGGAACCCGGATGGTGACCATGAGTAATGAAGAAGATCAAAGCCTAGGAAGCTAATCTGGCTGATCAGCAGAGGATTGGTCGAGAGGAGGAGGAGTACCAGTGGCAGAAGATTCTTAGTGCCTCTTAGCGGCAGACCCTCGGGAAGTACGAGGGCAGTGTCTCAAACATAGAGACCGAATGTTGGATCGAGGAGTTTATGATAGAATTAATCTTGATCCAGGGTCTGATAGAGTACTGGGTTCCTTTGTTTATAAGATATATGTAGGCATTAGCGCATCAGTGGGGGACTCTCTATCTCGGGGAGAAGAGGGAGGTTGAGGTGTTGTGGGGTGTCTTCAAGAAGGAGTTCTGGGCGTAATTCATTTCTTCTACAATGAAGGCTGAGAAGATGCAGGACCTACTCTCCCTTAAGTAGGGGAGTATGTTAGTGAGGGATTTGGGGATCATGTTTAAGGATCTCATTAATTTTTCTTTGGACCTTTTTCCAGATGAGGAGTCTCTTGCGAGATGTTTAGAGGAGGCACTCCAAACTTCTCTTCAGTATATTATTAATTCCTTAACTCTATTAATGTACTTCTAGGATTAGAAGGAGGATGAATTGGTGGAGTTGATGCACACTCTAAAAGGTGTACCAAGAGAGGGGATCTAGTTGGGATCATCAAATGGGAATGCCATCAACAACAGGCCTCCAGCATCAGGACCTTCTAGGTTTCAGCCAGGGGGAGCAGGCCCTAGGAGTTCATGTTTTGATCTCCTAATCCTCACTCATTCTTCGTGGGCCCAAGACCAAGATGCTTAATAGGTGGTAGTTGTGGTCACATTTGGAATCAGTTCCCAAATCGTGTGTAATAGAGTGTGGGTGGGCAGGTTCAGCGCCCACCTTAGTAGAAGTAGTTTCCAGCCATGCCCTTTTTAGCAGTAGCAGCAGGGACAGCGAGCTCCCATTCCTCTGAGAGAATATGTTGTAGGATGGGGGTGACCTCAGGTAAATTGAAAGGGACCTTGACCAATTAATGTTCAGGGAGGTGGCGTAAAACTGAGGTTTAGAGGAACTGGACGTGGGAAGTTTCACGCTGTAGAGGCAAAAATTCCATCAGGGCCCGAAGCTGTTTGAGGTACGATCATATTTTTTTCACTCCTGTATGTGCCTTGTTTGATTAAATATCTTTACACTCCTCTGTTTTACCCAGTCTATCCCATGATCTGGGTCCAAAAATAGAGAGACTTCCCATTCCCTGGGTATTGAGTATGCCCGTCGGACATCACACCATCTTGTCTTATATTTTCCAGAGATGCAGATAAGTGTTGGGCCGCATCAGTCCAGGGGGGGACCTTCTTTTGCTTCAAATGTATCTGTTTGATTTCATTTTTGGTATCGACTGGTTGTTCTCTATGTTTTCCATTATTTACTTCTTTGAAGTAGGGTCGTGCTTTTAGATATGGGTGGACAACATGTGACTTTAATCAATAAAAGAGGTTTCCATGATGGTAGTCGGTGAGTGGAGCCCTTTATTTTTTTGTTAGCTGGGTTTTTAGTGGAATCGTAGGATTCAGAGATGGTGGAGGTCCTAGGTAACATCCATGAGTTTCTGGACATCTTCTTTGGAGAGGTGGTGAATCCTCCCCCTCGACATGATGTTGAGTTTGGGATAGACATGAAACCCGGTGCCCATCCGATTTTGATGGATCCCTATCGGATAGATCCATCTGAGTTGCAGGTGTTACGGATTAAGATTGATGATCTGATGAAGAAAGGCTTTGTCTCACTGAGCATGTCACCATGGGGTGCTTCAGTCTTTTTTTTAACGAATGTGGATGGTGGTCTTAGGCTGTGTATAGACTACCGAAGGCTGAACTAGGTGACGATCAAGAACTGTTACCCCCTCCTAAGGATCGATGACCTTTTTGACTAATTTAATGGAGTAGGATGGTTCTCTAAGATTTAAATGTGGTCATGATTTCACCAGTTGAGGATGAAGGAGGGTGACATCTTGAAGACAACCTTCAGGTGTAGATATAGGCACCTTGAGTTTGTAGTCATGCTATTCGGCATTATGAACGCACCGACCGTGTTCATGGGGCTCATGTACTCTATCCTCTGGGAATATCTAGACTTGTTCTTAGTCATGTTTATTGACGACATTATTATCTACTCAAGATCATAGGTGGATCACACTGATCATCTGAAGATGGTTTTAGAGGTCCTCTGATAGCAACAGATCTACAGGAATTTGTCCAAGTGAAATTTCTGGACACAAGAGGTGCACTTCCTTGGACACGTGGTGTCCATTTAGGGAATATTAGTGGACACATTGAAGGTTGAAGCGGTTGTTTCTTGGGAATCACCCAAGAACATGGTAGAGATTCATAGTTTCCTAGATCTAGTAGGTTACTACTAGAGATTCATTCCCAAATTCTCCCTAGTTACAGTACCTTTTAAAGCCTTGACCAAGAAAGACCAGAGTTTTGTATGGCGAAAGAAGTGCCAGGCAGCCTTTAGTTACCTGAAGGGTATTTTTGTTAGTGCTCTAATAATGAGTTTTCTAGAAGAAGGGGTGGCATTTGAGGTATTATGTAATGCTTCGAGCTAAGGTCTGGGGTGTGTCTGATGCAACATCAGGGGTAATCTATTATGGATCTAGGTAGTTACATCCCCATGAGCATAACTATTCCACCTATGATTTGGAGTACGCAGCGGTCATGTTCGCACTAAAGTTGTTTCAGAATTACCTCATCTAGGAGTGCTTTGTAGTATTCACGGATCACAAGAGCTTGAGGTATATCTACTCACAACATGACCTAAACTTGTGACAGCGTAGGTGGATGGAATTCATTCAACACTATGACTTCGAGATTTCCTACACCTCAGGGAAGGGGAACTTGGTTGCTAATTCCCTGAGTATAAATTCATATAAGGATGTGGTTATAGAATCAACAGATCCTTGGAAGCTGATGGAGGAGTTGGATTCCATGCTCTTGGATTCAAGGGTGGAGGATGGCAGTCGCTGTATGTTCAAGATGACAGTGTAGTCCACTTTGTTGAAGTAGGTGGAGGAGTTTCAGTGGGAAGACATAGAGGTTGAAGTGATTTACAATCATGTTATCCTGGGGAATTCTCGGGAAGGATGGTCGGAAGATAGATGTAATCATATTCTGTTTCATATAAAGTCATTCATCCCGGTGGAAATGCATGATAGAGTTCTTGGTGAGTTCCTCAACTCAAACCTGGTAGTACACCCAGGAGTTTCCAAAATGAACCAAGTCTTGAGGAGTTAGTTTTGGTGGCCTAGGGTGAAACATACATGGGTGAGATTCATAAAAAATTTCCTCCTTTTTTTGCAGGTGAATACTGAGCACATTGTTTTGGGAAGTCTATTACAGCCAATAGATGTCCCTGAGTGGAAGTGTGATGACATCTTGGTGAATTTCATAATGGGAATACTCAGGGTTCAAGGAGGTTGTGATACTATCTGTGTAGTGGTAGACCCACTCAAAAAATTAGCTCACTTCTAGGAAATCAAGGAGTTGCTCATGGTGAATTCCTTAGCACAGAGGTACCTGGAAGAGCTCGTGCGGTTTTATGGAGTGCCAAGGTCCATAGTCTCGGATCGGGATACATGGTTTACCTCATGGGTCTGGAAAGGATTTAAACATGATTTTGGCACAACACTATGCCTAAAAACTACTTTCCACCCCCAGACAGACGGCCAGAGAGAGCGGACTATCAAAACATTGGAGGATATTCTACGTGAATATGTTTTGGACTTCGGGGTATCATGGGTTCGACACTTTCTTATGGTTTAGTTTTCCTACAATAGTATATATCACTCTTCCATTGTCATGACTCCATTCAAATCCTTGTATGAGAGATCATGTCACTCACCCATGTGTTGGAAAGAGGTCAGGGAAGTGCGTGTTCTGGAGAAGGATCAGGTTATACAAGAGAGGATGAAGGTGGCTCAGGACTAGCATAATACGTATGTCGATCATAGGGGGAGACCCTTGGTGTTTGAGGTCGGGGACCATGTGTTCTTGAAGGTATCTGATCGGCGTGGGCAATGGAGGTTTGGTAGGGGAGGTAAGATTTCTCCCAGGTCCGTTGGTCCCTTCGAGGTGTTTCGGTGGGTCAGCAATGTGGCTTATCAACTGGCGCTACCACCAACGCTACTAAGGGTTCACAACGTCTTCCATGTGTCTTATCTCCATAGGTATCTACATGATGATTTGCACATCCCTGAATGGGGAAATCTAGATATCAAGGATGATGTGATTTTCATAGAGTGACTAGTGAGGATCGAGGATCATGAGGAGAAGGTTCTTAGTGGGTGAACCATTCCCTTGGTTTGTGTGTTATGGAGGCATGGTGGCCTCAAGAAGAGTACCTAGGAATGGGAGGAATAGATGTGTGCCCAGTACCCAGAGCTATTTTGAGTTTTGTTCTGTGTTGTTTTGTTCTTGGCTATGATGTAATGCTTGACCTTGTTAACTGTGAGATGGGATATTTCCCTTGTTTTCTAAATGTGTGTAAAAATCCTGACTATGGGGAGGGGAGGATCTAATACCTAATCAAGATGCATTAATGAGGATGTGATTAAACCTATGCAGGTGAGTAAGTGTCACCCAAAGAAGATGGTATCTTGACATGGAGGAAGGGACTCCCTAACTCATGTGACTGGACGGTATGACCTTTCCATGTTCGAGTGGTTTTGTAAGGGTGTGGATTGGTTGTTCCTCTACATTTGATCTGTATGAGGGAGAGGTGTTCCTATATGTGAAGGAGGTTTACTCCTAAGAGGTATCTTATGAGTTGGTCGTTCGGAAACATATCTTTTTTTGGGTTACTCTTAGATTCTTGAGGACAATAATAGTATGGGGGTATCTAATATAATGGGAGAGACCACTCCTAGTCCATTACTTTTTTAAATTTTTGGTTTTTGGGGTATCATGGGGACAATCAATGAGTCATTAATGAGTTTCCAAAAAATCAGTTCCAACAAATGGTTCTACTAAAAGGATGAAACCGATCATAGTGGCACCATCATGGTGGCACATATCATGGCAGCATCGTGACGATGGAACCGGTCATGGTGGCACCGTGATTGTGGCACAGGTCACGACGGAACTGTGATTGTGGCACTATAGTAGTTGAACCATCACAGTTTCACACCAAAATGGTGGCACTGCTTATAGTGATCCACCAAACCAGTGGCACCATAGTTGTCACACACCAAAACGGTGGCACTGATTACGATGTTCTACCAAACCGGTGGCACCGTAGCGGTGGCACCATTATGATGTCTCACCAAACAGTGTCCCACACATTGTTTTTTTTCATTTTCCGATATTTTCTAGTTCTGCTCCCGCAACATATCTTTTGATTTAAAAGTGTTCTAATACCCCTTTCACAGATATTTATCACACATAAATCATATCTAAAATCCCCCAAGAGTAGGGTGACTCTTGACTTACCAAAACATGTGGATTTTTCCTCAATAACACCCCTTCTTCCAGTACTTTTCTTCTTCGCCCCTATTACGTGGGTTTTCACTGTTTAAAGGAAACCCTTTAACTCACATCCATTAATGCCACCTCTCTAAGGAGAATTATTAAATAAAAATTAATTCCATCATGTGTAACTACCCAATCATGTGTAGAAACCACGATCCGCCTTTAAATACATTCAAGATTTCATATCTCATAACTCTAGGATCTCGCCTTTTATTGCATGGAGTTTCTTTCTTCTTCTGGGATAGTCTCTTTTCTTTTCGTTGGTGTGTTTGGAGTCCCTATACCCGAGTCTAGTTGTGTTCCAGGGTTAGAGCCTTTTTTACTCACACTTGGAGTCATTGGAGTTCTTCCCCTGCAATTCGTTCATCCCCAATTCTTCTAGTGAGGATAAAACTTTGATCATTGATCTTCTAGGTAGGGTTTTCCTTCGTCTCTCTTTACTGTGTATCATGTTGGGTGGGTAATATAATGATCCTTAGGGGATGGATGAAAAAAAACCTTAACGAAGATAATAAAAAAAATTTAAATAATGAAGGGATGTGTTTAATAATGTTGTTGTACTCTTTTATCTTTGCATATATGTTTTGAATTATGCGGGCTTATGTGCACTAAAAATCATGGTCATTGGTTGTCCTTTATTGAGATCTAATGAACCTCTATTTTTTAGATAATCCTGTGATTGAATGGATATAACATGGAAACTGGTTAATCACGTAAAATGTGATGATTAAATGGATACCCAATGAATAAGAATCCTTCTGTGATCACACTGGTCAACCAAACAAAAGGAACCTGATAAATGGTGGGGCTAAATCTGAAAACTCCCTTGTTTTGTACTACTAATAAGCATGAATGTTTTACATGATTCTTATTGGGTGATGTGAATGGGTACGAGATCCCCTGTTGTTTAGTTGTTGGTTTGTGGCCATGTAAGGCCCTATGTTGGGGCTTGTTTTGGTTATAGTACTTCAAGGGATCTCACGGATCCCTTTTGATGTTGTGACATTATTAGATAACCAAGTGTGAATGCTTAAATTACTCCTTGGTTGTTTTTCCTTCCATGGATTGTGTTTATTCTTGTTAGTTTCCCAGTAGTAACGTTTTATTTAAATGGAATCACTTGAATATAATAACAATAATGTGTTTAATGAGGGATTGTTTTCCCAAGAATAAGTTGTTCCTTGGTTGTAGTTATTGTGCTTTTGTATGAATGAATAGTAACAAGGGTGTTTGTGTATGGTCTGGTTTCAGAACCCTTAGGTTAGGATGAATACTTTCCTACCTATTTGTATAAATTTTTGTTCTTTTGTTTTATATTTTCACCCCACCAACGTTTAGAACTTCATGTCGAACACCCACATTTCATGGGGGAGGGTATTTTCCCAAAACTCCTAGAAGTGGCTGGTCATTAGTTCCTTTTCTGCTCCCTCTCATGAGTATCCCAAAACTCTTAGAAGTGGCTGGCCATTGGCCCAGGTGTGCGCGGGCGGCTTTGTTTCCCAAGTGTCTTCGGGATGAGGCCCATGTGTCTTCAGGTGTGGCAGTGATTGTTCTGGAACATGTGTCTATGGGCATGGTTATGTATGGTTATGGTGGCCCAAGTGCTTGTGGCAGGATGCGTGGTTGTGGTGGCTTAGGTGTCCGTGGGCAGGATACGTGGTTGTGGTGGCCCATAAGATTATTGTTGGGGAGGCAGTGGGACTACAGTGAAAATGGCAGGGGAGGTTTGACGAATAGGATATATTCAATAACTAGAGGTAAAGTGGTGTGGGTACCCAAACATTGATGTTTTATTACTATTATTTTACCTGACTTAAATTTTTTGAATATTTTTCCTTGGTGAGGCTGGGTGGATAGTTTCCTTGCTAGGGGATTTGGTTATCTCCTTTTTCTCACAGGGCATTAGAATTCCTCCCCACATATTCTTGAGAGATTTTTGTTTTCCTTACTGAGTTTACCTGTATACTCAACCAATGTATATAAAACTTATTTCTAGTTTCTAGGAGTACTTTGGGGACCATGCAGGACCATATATTTTGGACATCGGGGAAATTTTCATTCTTTTTTTCTTTCTTTTGGTATTTTCCCATTGGAGTTTTTCTTATACTTGTATGGTTTTCTCTTTGAATATTCATATGGGAATGGGTTTTGGATTTATGTTTACCTTTAGTTTTGGAGTTAATTGGGTTTTTACCATTGTATCTCCCAATCCTACTAAATAAAAAGGGTATTTCTTTCCATATTACGTGTGATCCTATAAGATTGGTGCTAGTTGCCACTCTGGGGCCTATTAAAGACGGTACTCTGGGGTCATTATCTCTCCATAAACTTTGGGAAGGGAGGGTATAACAGTTTTTTGTCCCTTCCCTCATCTTGGTAAAGGTGGTTCATGACATTCCAATATACCAATAACCCGATCTGGTTTGTTACATCACCTCAAGCACACCTCAACATAAGCCATAAGTTGAGGACTAGCAGTGAGGGTCTAAAGAGATACAAGGGTAGACAATAACTTTTTTTAGTGTAAAAAAATATCAAAATTCAGTATAACCATTAGTATAAAATAATAAATAATAACCAAGAATCTCATAACCTTCTCGAAAAACTAGAGAAGTACCAAAAAACCAACACAATAATCATATTATATCATTTAATTCTAAACTAACAAAAGAGAAAAAAATAAGACACTAAAGATGATCCCAAAAATGGGTTCTAAAATCATGTATGGTCCCCTAATCCATGCTCTATCATAAAAATGAGTTCTAAAATCATGTATGGTCCCCTTATCCTTAACTGGACCTAAAAAACATTAATTCTTCTTGGATGCCCAATTTTGGCCTGAGTAGGGTTTGAGTAAAACTCAATAGGCCACCACTAATGGTGTCTACAACAATATCTAGTCAAAAAATAGTTTATGTTTTATTACATATAATCAATAAAAAATACATAGAAAATAATTGTTTTCAATTGAACAATTATCAATTAGCCTCATGGGCTCTTAGTTTTTTACTATGAAACCAATACAAAAAACCTACTTTAGACCGTGCTAGATTCTGAACCATATAATATAAGTGGTTTTGAACATTAAATAATATGGGAATTAATTGAAAAATTAAATTTAAATCATTTTACCTTGGAGTATCATCCCAGGTAACCATATCGCGCCCATACCAAATGAGAATATAGCATCCAACACCCAATCCATAGAATACATTGGTGGCTCCTAAAGCATCTGTCTTTCCCAATACAAAGATGAGGGTCTCATTTTAATGTACCAAATATAACATTAACCATTTTTCACAAGGTTTATCATCACTGAACTTCTTTAAAATAGTTAAAATAGTGGTAAACATTTTCATTAAATAAGGTTCTTATGGTTCATCGCTTTCAATAAATTTAACTCAATTCAATTATTATCCCATTTTACCATTATTTCAGAACCACAACCCTTAAATATAATTTCAAACCATTTTATAGCATGTAAATTTCCCCATTAAAATATATATAATCCCCCCTTAATCATCTCAGAACACATTAAATATTCCAAGTTAATACACTTAATAATAATGTTTTATTCCCAAAACAAGTGGACTCAGAAAATTAGGGTGGTCTGAAGTGGTGAAGGTCATAGGCATCACCATTAATAATTAGATTACATTCACTGGGTAAAGATATTATGCTATAATAAATAATTATTATTTTACTTTCTATGTTTATCCAATCAATCATTTATTCCATGTTAATATACTAAACTCAATTATAATTTGTTTACTATCATAAACACTTCAATTCATCATTTAGAAACTCAATTTCTCGGTTCAATGGAGTAAAAAAACCCCATGGGTGTCCTTAGGTTTGATAAACTCATCATCAATGGATCCAATAGTGTCCATGAATAGTACAACACACCATTTGGACACCAAATGTATCATTCACTAATAAGGAAACAACTGTGAAATGAAAAGTCGTAAAAGAAAATACCAAATGCACAAGAATAGACATCATGACTATAGGAGATAATATGTAAACCACCTACCTTAATGTTGAATAAAATGACTCACTTAAAACATTCCCTTAATTCAATCCCAAACAACCCTATCCACCTAATCTAATAATTCCCTAGAAAAAAATGGTTTTAGGGATTCAAAAGGAGAGAAAAAAACTTATAGTGAGTTTCCTAGAAAACATAAGGAATAGAACTGAAGACTTTACCAGAGCATCCAATCCAAATAAATAGAACCCAAAAAACCTAATAATTGAGGGGGAACACACCTTAGAGAAAATGGGAGGATTTTTATTATAACCATTTATACTAGAGAATTACTGATGAAGAAACCTGGTGAATATCATATATTGGTCGGGTGGAAAAATAAAAAATTTCCCTTCTTTTATGAGGTGCACGGTTTAACTTCATCATTTTACAAATAATGTGCCAACCATGTGGTTCCCTTTATAAAATAATAAATTGGGTCATACAATTTTCCTAGTCACCCACACATTTTGAAAAACATTTTATTGCCTCTATATAATGGTAACAGTCTACATGGTCTCTTAGGAACCACTCACATACTTTTTAAACTATGCACCACCATCTACCATGCCATATAGTTATGGAGCATAGTTTTACTAACTTTGAGCCAACCATGAAACATGAAATAGATGGCTACTTTTCCTCCATTTTCATTTCTATAACCCCTATTACAACACTAAGACCATACCTACTCATGAAAATCATTCCATCAACCATTTTAAATGGAGTTAAAAAAAAATTGAAAACAAAAACATACTTCATCGATGTTTGAGATCATACAACCTCACTAACATATAGAAACTCATACTTGAGATTATCATCAAAGAATCACTATGAATCTAAGGTAAAATATCACACTAATGGACCCACATATTAGCTTCTGTCTCCCTTGTCTCTTTTGAACACATACATGTTTCCATTTTACATAGACCAATGGCATGTTCTGACTCCACAAAACTTTCTCAATGTGATCCATGACATGAATCAGATTCTGGTCAAATGACACATCAAAATCAATCTCCATATCATCAACATATATCACATGAGAATAGTTGGGATGATATTTTTGATGTTTTTATGAAATAAAATTGTCATGCATAACACTATACCACTATAGAATACAAAACCTTTGTGCCACCAATTCGATCCTCTCCACAATATCAAATGAAAAAATATACCTAAGCTATAACTTTATCTATTTATGAATATGATGGTGTCCCAATATCAGTGACTCATGATGAAACAAAAAATCATCCAATTTAAAATTTATAGGTCAATGATGAAAATCAATGTTTGAAATCTTTCTACTATGTTCCATATCAATATGATTTCGAATCAACTATAAATTATCTGATGTCTCCTTCATGAGAATCAATTCCAAAAACTCCGAATTTATTGCTTCCATCCAAAATAGTGGAGATATATAATGACTACCATATAGTTCCTCATATGGTAAAAGAAAAAAGGTTCTTTTGTTACCTATACTCTGAGACATAGATATGAATCCCGAAAAACAAATCCATAATTTTATACTCAGAACCAGATTAATGAACTTCCTAAGTCTGTGTCTTCTGAATCAATGAATTCATTACATGGTTTCCATTCCTAGGCATATAATCTAACTAAAAATAAAACTATTTCATTAAATCAACCCACCTTCGCTATTATATATTTAAATATTATTAGGGAAAGATGAATTTAAGGCTCCTATGATTAGTAAAAATTATAAAATATTCACCAAGAAGATAATGCCACCAAAATATTAATTCATAAAACATTGAGGCCAAATTGAGTTTATGTGTATGGTAGTTTAACTCATGAGTCCTCAACTATTATGATATGTACACCACAACTTGATCTCCTTGAATCAATACAACCCCATGTTTGATCCCAGATGCATTACCAAACAAGTATACTCTTTACCCAGGCTGGGTAAGATTAAAATTGGTGTTGCTGGTAAACCGAACTTTATATCTTTAAAATTACTCTCACATTCTCTAGACCATTCTATTTTTTTAACCTTCTTGTTTAATCATAAAATCCGCAATTCCAAGCTTGTAGGATCCTTGATGAATCTTTGATAAAACCCATCAAACCCAAAAAGCATCGAATATAAAAAAAATGTCTAAGGATACTCCTAAGAAAACACTACTTGAACCTTCTATCGGTAATCTAACAGAACTTATTCCCAGATTATATAACACAATAAATGAACATTTTCAATCTAAAAATAAGACATATATAGATTGTTATATAGACAATTATCTATCAGTGTACTTTGGATGTTTTCGAGATGTTTGGCCTGATCTTCATTAGTATGGTAGTACACTAACCTATCATCTATGAAGAAAACAACACACATATCCAAATAAGGGTAAATGATTTAGTTCATCAAGGCCATATACATAGTGGAAAACAATTATGACAAAATTCATAACATCATTCTCATGAAATCCATACATGCTTCTAAAACCAATCAGTTGTATATCATAAGGTCTTATGCTCATTTTATGATACCCCAATCTCAAATAAATCTTACAATATAAATTGGTACCCATCATCTAGTAAAAAAGATCCTTGATTCATAGAAGATGATATAGCATCTTAATCATCATCGGCTTATAATTCTTATAATTGACACACAAGCATGATATTCTATCAATCTTTCTAGAAAATAATTGTGGATAACCCCAAGGGGGTGTATGTGGGAAGGAAAACCCTTTATCCTATTACTCTTCTAATAGAGTCTTGAGATCTTCAACCCATTTTCATTCATTTATATAAGGTATAATAGTAACTAGACTAGCTTTTCGCCTCATCTAAATCCTAAAATCAACTTATCTATCAAGCGGCAGAACTAAAAACACCTTAGTAAACATGTCCAGAAATAGATCCACTATAAGATGGAATATTCTATGTTCCACTCTCCCAACGTCAATAATAAAACTTTCAACAAGGTTTGTGTTATTTTACAACTATTTAAGGGCTATCCATGACCGTCTTGCTGAGATATTCTATTATCTTTGATGAAAATAAACATCCCTTTTAGGAGAAGTTAAATTCACTCTCCCATAGTAACAATCAATGTATGCTCGGTACATAGCCGACTAGTCCATTCCCAATATTTGGTCAAAAACTGATATCTCAAGCACAAAAAAATCTTATAGAAGATGGTACTCACAAATCATAATAGCACACTCCTTAAATTTTCAGATATCCTATGATCACAACCCTACCAGAATTTCAATAGATATAACCACAAACATAAAATCTAATACCAAACCCAAACCATTTGTAAACCTATTAGATATAAAATAGTAAGACACACCTATATCAAAAAAACATTTATAATAATAGAGGCTATAAGAATCATACCTCGAACTGTCAAAGGTCCAACCATGCTGCCATCCAGAGTATGATGAATTGAATGTAGCTATCATTTTCCCCTTCCCAGGTATCTAATCTGAGTCCCTTGTGTTTCACTTCTCTGCTAATATAGATGATCTTTTCCCAAAGTACCTTGTTTCCCACCCCAACCAGTATGGCCAATAAAGCTTTAACTTGAGAACTAGTATGAGGTATAGGATCCCCTTCCCATGCCATGTTCTACCCTAGGTCCTCTATCACCACTTATTTGTTGAGGGTTCATATAGAACATTTGTACATTTCCTATAATACAGAAATATCTTCATTATTATGGTGGTCAAGGACACTGACCATGCATGTGACCGGGTTTTCTGCACTGATAGTAGAACACATGATCGCTCCATTAAGATATTGATCATCTCCCCTGACTACTCTATCTACCACATCCTTGGTTTATTTTTTGTAATGTTGAATCCTACTATCATATGATTTACTACCTTATCACCCAACTATAATTGTCTATCTGATTCTAGAATACTAATTCAGGATCCCCACATAAATGAGAGTCTAGTTTATTACCTTACCAAACTTCCTCAAATGGAAGATATTCACCTGGGACATGATGTCAAATCTAAGTCCATATTGAAAATGATTAGTCATACCTACCTTATCTTATGTCAGTTTTGGAATAAGATGTTGTAAATTGGTGAAGCATCCCACATAATCCATCACTAACAGCGTCCCCTATGATAATTGCACTAACTTTGTAGTGAACTCCTCTCTCAGGGTCTCTAGGTAAAATTTCTCTACGAAATTATCTTGGAATTAATTCTATACCGCACCCTAAAACTTCTCATCTCATACCTGTATATACCACTAGTGATTCACTATACCCTATAACATGTATGTATCAAATATGAACCTTTCTCTGGAAGAGTCTCTAAGTGTTCATGTGTAACACCCCAAGACGTTACAGTCTCTATCTTTTAGAATAAATATAATTTTTGTTTCTCGATTGATTAATATGAAACATAGAGTTAATCGTATGTTGCATTCAAAATAAATTCTATCTTGGTCTACACAGAACACTGATGTTATCTTGCCTTACAAAGAAGATTTTCATTCCTCAATGGCTTCTATACACACAAGACTTAGTTTTACCGAAAAATAAAATATTATATAATAAATCCTAGACATTAAATTTCTAGTTATGAATATAATTAAATAACTATGAAAATATATATTTTAATTCATTGGTTACCTATTAATTATAAATTAATATGTGAACTAATTTACTATAAGGAGAATGTTTTTAGAGAAAACTATTTTTATGCTCACAAATATGTCTTATCTGAATAAATTAAGTTAATTAAAATTTGTATGTGATATTAATGTAATTTATATATTATATATTCAATAAAATATTTTTTATATTCATCCAATAGATTTCATAATCATGAGAAAAGAACACACCCAATATTACACATAAAAACTTATCTATTTATAAAAGCAGGTTAACCGCCTTTTAATGGAGAACATATTTTAAATAAAATTTTTGGAACTTTTGTAAATTTTTAATATCAATGTAACCTTAGTTTTTGAAATATAATAATAAAAATTAGTTTATGGTAAATTTTATATATTTTGTTTGATGGTTCATGTTTTTAATGAATAGTGAAAAATAATGGATTTTAATTCAAAACTAGTTCTTATATAATTTATTTATAAGAATAAAATATATTTTAATAAGGTTTTAAAGTTTAATTAAATTTTTTTATAAATTAATACAATTTATTTCAATGTAATCAATTTCACTATTTAATTTAATATAAAAATTTAGTAAACTTTTGAATTTTTTTACTTTAAAAACATTTATTGTCGTCCCGTCAATGAGATTAAATTTCAATTAACCACTCCCTCTTATTTGATTTTAATTTATTAAAAAGGGTTCCATATTTGTTATCAGAATAATTTTTAATTTAAAATAATTTAAACTTATTTATTGACCAAAATTATTTTTCAAGGTAATTAAAACTATTTACATTATTAATGTAAAATTAAGCTCAAAAAATCTAAAACATAATCATAAAGAAAAAATGACTTATAAATATTTCCATAACCTGTTGGATGAACATGTTTCTTCCACTACACCTCTATGGTTCCATAATGGACCATCTGGACACTAGGGGAAGAAGTAATATTTGGGTAAGACACAATTCCTTCCAAGAATACATACTGTCTCCTTTCCCTCCACTATAAAAAGACACTCACCCCTCCCACACACTCAAACATCTCAATACATTTTGGTTTGACCAATATTAACCAAAATAGCTCCCTAAAATACCTCCCCTAAACCTATAAGCCTCACCTTGGTCATAAAACCATCTAAGGAATCCATTTGGTACAAACCAAAACAAGTTACATGAATAAGAGATAACATTATTCCTAATGATTTTATTTTATTATCATTATACACCCCCTAAAATATTCTTATTCCATGATTATTGTATAAAATTAGTATCCTAAATATACAAATTTTTCTTTATTCTAATGTTTCGATCTAAACATACACACACTTCTATCTAATGGGTAACAAACTTACCGTTTTTTGTGTATGGAAAACTACCACCTCACAAAATGATGTTGTTAGTTTTTCCTTTACCACCTCTCATTTTTTGGAATTGTGATGGAAAATCTATTAATATATAATATATATAATATTTATTGTGTCTTTATGAATTATTAATTATTTTATATAACATACCTTTATGCATTCCATTTTGTGTGTATATGATAACATCGTTTGTGGAAGTGTGGACTATAGGCTCCTCAAA
The DNA here is from genome assembly GCA_963277665.1 of Viscum album. Lineage (NCBI taxonomy): Eukaryota > Viridiplantae > Streptophyta > Magnoliopsida > Santalales > Viscaceae > Viscum > Viscum album. The sequence goes on along the minus strand of OY728143.1, from coordinate 647,493,844 downwards.
GCGTTATGATTCATTCCTATTTTACACAGAACATATAAGAGATAGTTTTAATTAAAAATATGTAACATAAATTATGTATATATTATATTACTGATATACTGACTTTTCTTTGAATATAATATATCATTTTATTTATTACCCTTTCTACTCAATAAAAAGTGATAACATTGGTCATTGAAGTGTGGACTACAGCCTCCCCGACACGATGTGATTCTGTTTACATTAAAATAATTATATGTATAAGTATATATGATTAAATAACATGGTATTTATGATATAATTATAATTTTAGAAAGATATTGTGTTACTTATTTTCTTTCATTAAAAATCATTGAAAAATTGAAACTTTACTCATGCGTATGTACAACCTACTGTCTCCATAATTGTAATGTTGGTTCATTTTTCATAACCATCATTATTGATTGGTTTAAAAAGTATAATTGATGTATAAATATAATAAATATTATATAATTATTATATATATGTTTATATAATGACCCCTTTTACCATATTCGACCTACCAATGTCATTTTTCACACATGAACGGATTGTGGTAAAAAATAACTGACGTAAACTTATTTGTTTAAGTACTTGTATAAAACATTGTAATAAGCGAAGTAAAATTAATAATAAACTTGAATAATTTTATGAATAAATTAAATAATTAATTAATGTTTATTATTCAGGAATATAAATACACATGTGATAAGTCAGGCTCAAGTTAAGAGATTATGTCTCAATTTACATTCTATCGAGACTTATTTGTTCTTATTGACCAATTCACGTTTATAAGGTGTATATACTACCCTTTGACATGTTATATAATGAATCTATTTATTATCATGATATTATAAGTTTCATTTAAGGTATTTTCATTTTGGAGTTATGATTCAAATCTTTAAAAGGGGTATAGGACAGTTTTGGAATGATTAATGATTATTTTCATCAAGCATTTTTTAATGATATTCAATGGTATTTCAATTAATCAATGTCAAAATACCTTTTTGTTAATTTTCATCCACTAAAAAATTATTTATAAATTTGTACCCTCTATGAAATAAAGATAATTGATGATAAGTAACACTATTTATTAATTAAATCTATTATTCGATATATGAGGAATGTTTTGGATTGGGAGATACAGGAGAGAACCAATTATATATGTCCCCTAGATGCATCGGTAGACTCAAAATATGAATTATTTTTCCAAATCAGAATAGTTTAACTGTGTTGGGAATTTTTTTTTTGAAAAGAAGGACAGATAACATTAATGATGAAGATCAGCCGACGTATAAATGCAAATCCATGAAGGGAAATTGTCCAGCCAGAGCTGGTTGTCATCGAAGGGGCATGAGGATGCTATCAGATGGGCCGCATTTTTTACTTCCCTTTTGGTAAAGGAGAAGGTGCAGCAATAGAAGACATGGCGACGCGATTGAAATCTCTTGATGATGAAGCCAAATGACCGGAGTCCTCTGTCATTGTGGTTAATATCATCGATTACAGTGAGGTAGTCAGACTCAATGATGATATCAACTCATCCACGTTCCACAGTGAGCATCATACCTACCAGGATGGCAGAGGCCTCAGCTACTACAGGTTCCCAGAATGCATGATATGATTCATATTTTGCAGCAATGATTTTCCCCATATGATTTTTGGCCAGGAGACCGAGAGCAACAAGTCCATCCTTGGGGATAGATGCTTCCACTTTTAGCATAAGAATCCCTTATAGTGGTGGAAACCAATGAGGGGGATATAAGGGGGTTATACCTGGCATAAAGTGTCATTTTTGGTCCTTCCAGCTCTCAATCTATGACATGGCCCGTTCAATCTAGAATTTGGGAGGATTATGAACGTGGTCAAAAACAGCATTGTTACGCTGAACCCAAATGATCCAGGCCAGGGTGCAGAGTGAGACTGTATTGTTCGATGATAGAGAGGAGCACCAACGCATCCAAATATTGGGGAGGTCAGAGGTAATGTCCAATGAAGCATCTGAAGTCCGGCCCCATTTATTCCAAATTTCCTTAGCTCCCGGGTAGTGAATGATGGTGTTCAAAGGAGTTTCTGGAATATTCTGGTAGAAAGGGTAGGACTCAGCACTGGCCATATGTCAGTAAACAAGAATGCTCATGGTACAGAGGGTTCCTGTGCACACCTGCTACCAAAATTGGAATATATTTTTGGGGGTCTTTGAGCATCCAATGCAATTTCCATGGTCCCTCTTCCCGGTTTCCAGAGTGGTTTCCAAGAGCAAGTCTATAACTGGATCTCACCGTGTAGCCGCCTGATATGTCATTGGTCCAGAAAAGATGGTCGGGGCCTGCATCTGTGACCCAAGGGATGCTCAGGATAATTCTTTGGTCTCTTTCTTTAAACCATTCGTGGATATTTTCCACACACCACCCCGGTCCATGGTCTGAAAAGAAGCAGTTGACATTGGCGTCTTCAATAATTGGTTGGGTGGGGGATGTAGCCTGCATACCATCCTTATCGATCAGCCAGGGATCATTCTAGATGTTGAAAAATGAGCCATTCCCAATCCTCCATCCCATTCCTTTTTCTAGGAGATGTTGGGCCCCCAAATGCTTCTCCAGAGGAAGCTAGGACGGGGGCCAATAGAGGAAACATGGAAGTCTGTGTGGGGAAAGTACTTATCTTGGAGTACATGTGCACAGAGAGATGATGGACAGTTAATAAGGTTCCATCCTTTCTTAGACAACAATGCATCATTGAAGAGAAGAAGATTATGGAATCCCATCCCTCCCTCCGACTTGGGTTTGCAGAGATTCTCCCAGTCCATTCAGTGGGGTCTATTCCTTCCATCATTTTTCCCCACCAGAAGTTGGCAGTACATGTATGGATATGATTGATGATGGCCACCAGGAGCTTAAACAGGGACATAAAATAGCTGGGGATAGACTGGATGACATCTTTACTGAGGGTTTCTTTTCCTACTTTGGAGATTCTTTTTGGGATCCAGCCTTGATTATTTTTCTCAGTCATGTCCACCTGAGAAGCAAAGATTTATTTTTTGGACCCGCCAATCACCGTGGGTATCCCGAGATACTTCTGGTGTTTATAGACCACATGGATGCCTGCTGATGCAAAAATTTCATATCTATTTGAAAGAGGCACCCCTACACTGAAGGAGATTTATGATTTACAGTGAGTGATAGACTGTCCAGACGCCCTATCATACTGCTGGATCGCTTGCCTGATCACCCGGCATTCATTTATAGTTTCTCTGGAGAAAAATATGAAGTCATCAGTGAAGAAGAGATGCGACACTGGTGGGATTTCACGACAGACCTTTTCCCCATGAATAGAATTAGAGGATGAAACCCTAAAAATAAGGTCAGAAAAAACATCAGCCACCAAGATGAAGAGAAATGGTGAGAGGGGATCTCCTAGGTGTAGGCCTCGGGTCAGGGCGAATCCTCGGGTGAGCTCCCAATTGACCTTGATTCTGAAGGAGACGGTCGAGATGCAGTGAATGACTATATCTGTCCATTTAGTGAAAAACCCCATTTTCAGCATCACGACTATAAGGAAATGTCATTCCAATTTATCATAAGCTTTGGTCATATCCATTTTCTAGTCCATGGTTCTTCTTTCCACGGTGGAGTGTGTTTTCATAGATTGGAACACTTCATGGGCCACAATTTCATTACCATTGATCTGTCTCTTCGCTAAGAAGGCACTCTGGTTTTCAGAGGTAATATCATGAAGCCAAGGTGCAGTTGATTGACTAGGATCTTTGAAAAGATCTTATAAGAAACATTACAGAGGCTGATAGGTCTAAAATCCGGGATCACCAGAGGTTTCTTGATTTTTGGAATGAGGATGAGGACAGTTTCATTGATGGCAGAAATCCTTGTATTCCACGCCCAGATATTTTTTAGCATTTTCCAGATGTCGGGACCGACGATGTGCCTGTATTGTTTAAAGAATAGTGTGTGGAATCCATTCAGTTCTGAGGCCTAAGTGGTGTGGATATGTTTTAGAGCCAGTCGTATCTCGTCATTCGTCACATCTTTGGTAAGTTTCTAATTAATCTGATTAGTGATCACAAGTCTGATGCATTCTTCCACCTCAGTAGACATGAAAGGAGTTCCTATAGAGAAAAGGTTTTGGAAGTAGCATGTCAAAGCATAGTGAATTCGGATGGTGTCAGAGACTTTGCTTCAATCAGGATGTGAGATACACGTGATAGAGTTTTTCAGGTGTTTAGATGAATATTTTTGGTGAAAATGCCTTGTATTAGTGTCCCCTTATTTAATGTGGATGTCTCGTGCCCACATATCCCAGAAGCTTTCCTTAACGCGCAGGGCCACGTCCAGCTCTCTTTGAGTGGAACCAATCTTGGAGAGATTTCAATTGGATGGGGGTTGCCTGAGTAGGTTGTCCAATTTCTTTTCAAGTACATCACAATGCCTATCAAGGTGGCGTAATTTCTTGTTGCTCCAAGATCTCAGATCGGATGCTACCTGTTGGAGATTGAGGCCAACATCTTCATGAGAACTCTTTCATCTTTATCGGACAACCTCTTCGCATTCCTGGTCTTTTGACCAGAATCTCTCAAATCTAATGGGTCTGCTGGAATGCCTGTTATGTTCTCCCTAAGTGCAGTCAATGAAAATTGGGCAGTGGTCCAAACAGTTGAGCATCATGTGGTCGGTGTGGAACATTATGAAGATATTTGTCCAATCAGATGAGCCCAGAAATTTGTCAAGTCGCTCAGAGATGTGGGTAACATTCATATTACCTTGGAACTATGTGAAGGGATTACCTTTGTATCCTAGATCAATCAGGTCCCCCCCTAGATACTGCATCCTTAAAATTAGGCATCGGCGCATAGGGTAGAGAAATTCCACCCCGCTTTTCTTGGTGGAACATAATCTCATTGAAGTCCCCTCCGAAGAGAATAGGGCTCAGAAGATCATGACGCAGTTTTCGTAGAAGATCCAATGATTTCCCCTTCTCATTATGGTACAGCCAGCCATATAATCCCACAAAATTCTGAGGCGGGGTGTGTTCCCCCTGAATGGCTGCCACCACATGGTGCGAGGAGAAGGAAAATATCTTGACGTCGATGTTTTCCTTCCATAGGAGACAGATTCCCCCAAAATGGCCTTTTTTGGAGACCGGGAGGCATCCTTGAAGCCACATTTCAAAGCAATTCCAGTGGTGTCCTTGTTTTCCAGTATGGTTTTGGACAAGAAAACCATATCAGGGAGACTTTGGGTGCAATTGCGCTGGATAATGTAAACCATTAGTGGGTTGCCAAGCCCACAACAGTTCCAGCATAAGACAATCATTGATCTAGGCGGGGTTGGGTCTCACCCGCCTCCGTCTTAGATCTCTCCGAACATGATTTTCCACCCATCGTTTTCCATCTTTTTGGGGAGTTCCCCATTGCCTGGATTGTTTCAATTCATTTTTTATGTTTCCCACGTTTAGGGTCTTCCATTTTAGTGTATCTTTCTTCATGTTGCACCCTTTTCCAGGTTTGATGGGTGATTGGTCTAGGTGGTGGAGTTCATGTCATCCTGTATTCACCCCGTGGTAGGATTTCTGACTTGGTCTTTTTCGGATCAGGGTCGGGATCTGGTGGTTAAAAGTGCTTCCATTTTTCCTTCGGGCTTTTTTCTGGTGTGTCTTCTGGCATCATCACTAGCTCTGTAGATGTTGGTACAATTCTCTTCAGGGAGTTAGGATATATTTAAGTTTCCCTCTCAGTGGTTGGGCCATATTTAGGGATTTTTTTGGTCTAAGCATGAAGTGTTTTTCATGTATAGTTTCCACCTATCCGGTATGGGCCCATGTGAGACGATCGCGGTCCTTTTGTTTCTCCGTCTCAGGGATGAAGGCATATCTAGTCGATTTGGCTCAGAGCCATTGGCCATATTGAAGGATGAGAATACCTGAATCATTTCTTTTCTTTGAGACACACGCTCTTTCCAGATGGTCGAGACGTCCAAAAAAGAAACAAAATATTGGGAGTTTCTCGAACTCGAATGATATCCAGGTGTTGGTGTCATCGAATTTCAAAAACATGCCCCTCATCAGTAGATCTGACACTTCCATTTCAGCCATAATTTGAACCTCAAGCCCCCATTGTATAGGGTCTGAGAAGTCCCAATCTAGGAATTGGCCAATGGTTTCCCCGATTTCTCTCATAACTCGTTCCATTCATGCGTGAAAGGGGATTCCTTTGATACATATCCAGAAGGGGGACCTGGTGATATTAATGTTCTCTATATCCTCCCCCCTTTGTATTCTTCCATGAGGAGGAGTTGATTGTCGAAGGACCTGGGTCTACCTCTCTGGATTTTATCTTTATCTCTCTCGTTGAGGAACATAAAAACAATGCGGTTGTTCCGCGCTTCCCAAATAGCTACACTAGCTTCCAGTTTCCAGAGGTTTTAGAGGGTGTTTTGGAGGGGCACTTGATTAATTGGGATATTCTACAAGAACATTCTGACCACTAGTAGAGACATATGATTTTCCAAAAGTGTATATTCAGTTTCTCGAGCCCCGATTGTTTCCTTCTCTCTATCCATTAGGGACAAACTCTTCCATTGGTTCACTAAATCTGCCTCCATAGATCAGTGCTCGTGTGTTGGGAAAGAGCTCATAACAATGATCTCGGTGTTCAACACTACTTGGTTCAACGAGTGGTGGTCAGGTTGCCTCAGAAGCTGGGATTCGCTGTGGTGATAACCCTCACTTTTGGGAGATCATGGACAGGATTCACGGACCTCGTCAAAACAAGTAAAAATCAAGGCCCGACCCAGTTCAAAGACACGCTCTCCAGGCCCGATCCAATCTATGGGTTTATTTCATTCTTAGATCATTGATTAAAGGGAATGTGTTTTTCTTATCTAATTATTTTAATGGAGTGTTTTATCAGTTATTTACATTTCCATGTTGATTTATTCTCATTAATTCTTTATTTATTCCGCTTTATATACCCTTATTGAGAATTCAATATCGCCCTTATTTTCTTTCTTTTCCCCATGTTATAAAGAGAAATATTTGAATAAGTTTTCACAGATGTAGTTTATTTAATTTTATTATATATCATGTTTTATTTTCTATTTACTAATGTAATATGGGTACCATTTATGTAATCTGGGTTTCCAAAACAGCTAAACAATTCGGTCCCTTGGGATTTGAAGCTTTTTTCTATGCCAATGTAATAATGTAATGAATAGCCTCTGGACTTTTATTGTTGGGGAATCATAGTCGGTATCAGAGTAGGTTTAATAGCAACCTTGTTAAATAGATTTAGAAAACATAGATTAAGGAAAATAACCCAAAGATAGAGTTTGGTGATAACTATAGAAGAATATTCTAAAATTTTGGTAAGGTATATATTTTTTGGGTATTCAAAGAAATATATACATATATGGATACTAAAACTGGACATGGTTCTGGCATATATGTAACTAGGAGTAGAAACTCTGGAATGTTATGTCAAGCCTGACTCGGTGTAACCTGGTACATGACAATGGTCCTTATTGCGCACCTAGTATGAAAATACTTGGGGATACGCTTAGGATAATTACAATTTTCATGAAAAAAAATTATAAAGGATTTAAAAGTAAATATGTCCCCAAAGAAGTTAAATATTATGATTTTAAGACTTATGAAGCCTATATTTATGTGAAATGTTACATCATATTTAGAATTATGAAAAGTTCACAATTTTATGATCTAATCTAGATTATTACATTTTTATAAATGGAACATTGAAGTAATAATGGTATCAATACTCATGGAAAATCTTGAGATATCCCTCATAAGGATGTCAACGTAGCTTGTATTATAACTAAGACATTTATGAATATATAAGGGAATCTTATTCAGGTTATGACAAATAACCTTTCTAGAATGGAGAAACCTATTACAAAAAAGTGAATCGATGATGTTGGATACATTTATATGAAAGATTCTCCCATCATTTAATTGTATAATTGATCAAATAGTGGTTGAGAAATGGATTAAGTCTTTAGAGAAGATATTTAGGGAAATTGGATTGGGTGAAAAGGAAATGTTTATACTTATAGTGTATTGTCTCAATAGTGATGTCGATCAATGGGGTTCAGATCATGAAGCATTCAACTTTTCATGAAATTTTTATTTGGAAGTCTAAGAGGGAAAGGATTTACATCAGTTTTGTGATTGTGCACCCCTGTGTGGGATAGTTAGCCAATTGTTCATGCATTGGTGAGGGTTTTTCAACTTGAGGTAGTTTCTGGGGAGAGGTGAATCCTAGTTTTTGTTTTTTTTTCGTTTATTTGTGTTGTATTGCTGGACTTTGCAGTTTCTCACCTTTCCCTTAAAAGTGTTTTGATAATAAAAAAATTAATTTTCAATCATTGTTGATCAATGATGGTCCTTTATTTATAATACTAGTGAGGAAAAAGAAATAGAACTCATGGAATGTAGAAAATTTTAAAGAGACACTATTCAATAAATACATCCCTTGTGATCAACAATTTTAGACAAAGAGAATTTTCATTAACTTAAAGAAAAAGGGAATAAGAGAGTGTTGCTGATTTTAAAGCTACCTTTAAATGGTTAGTCAGGTATGTTACTAACTACATATGAAACACGAATTGTATGATCGTCCACTTATTTGAAGGTTATAATCCAAATCTCTAAAGGATACTAGTTTCTTATAATTTTTCATCATATGAAGAAATATTTTTATGTTCCATAAAAATACAGGAAGAAATTTAATGTCCTACATACATAAAGAAATCCAATAGAATAAGAGGTATTCTAAACACCATGAAATAGTGAATGAGTGAAATAAGAAGGGAATGAATGATTATACCACATGTCATAACTGTAGAAAGAATCACCTTGGTAAATGCTTTTAAAGAGTGGTATTTTTTTATAAGTGTGAAGATGAGGTTCACTATGCTAAATAATGAAAATATAAAAATAGAACGGTTACTATTTAATTTTATAACTACAAGGATATGGGTCACTATAAAAATGAATGAGCATCAACATAATTTACCTCAGATGAAGCTAAGGGATCAAGGTCAATCATATGTTATTAACATAGCTGAAGTGGAATGATTAATATGCTTTTTTATTTGCATCATTGAAATATGTTGTAAAATTATTTTTTTAATGATGTTCTTGTCATATGATTTATGAAATACATAAGGATTGTACAATATTACTTTTTCATTAATGATTTGAGTTCATATATTAAATGGTATCAATAAAATTTGTTCATAAGAATTTACTACATTTTGGAAAACACATGGTTGAGGGAAATATAACCCTTAATACATTTCTAAGGTTAAGAAAATGGTGTTTGGTTAAAGAAATTATTTGTTTAGATAAGGTAAAATCCAATATGTTATGACTACCTTGGAATAGAGAAATGATTTATTAAAGTGTTTTACCCCATCAATTAATTTATTTTACAACATGGTTATATTTAAGGAGTATATTTGATAATCTATATTATATTTAAGGAATCAAAAGAATCCATTTTTTAATATGTTTTTATGGTAAATAAATTCATTATCATATTCATATGTTTGGTTTTTGATGATTAAAATCCACTTCATTTCATTTGATAAGTTCGTTTTAGAAATTTGTGGACCTTCCTTCTAAAGTTTTCGATCATAATATTTTAGAAAAGTTGATAATTTATGAATTTATTTAAGATGGTCACTGAATGAGGTCTTAGAGATTAATGTATCAATTAAATATATAAAGTGTCTTGAACTAAGAGATTATGTAGGAACTCTTCAACACATAATAATAAAATATTTTGTGTTTATAGAAAAAATATATTATTTTATATTCTTAGAGTGTGGCAGGATTTCGAAACTCTAAGAATAAGGGTCTTGAAACAAAAATATTGTCATATTAGATACATTTTTTATGATATTGAAAGCCTTTATTCAAACCTATGGTGTGTCATTTTGTGGTCTATTAATTTTAGTTGAACATCTTATCTTCTACTCTCCATCATAACATGATTGCTAGTTTTTTCTTTTGTATCCATGTTTCCATTTCCCACATTTGTTCTCCTATTTGGGATCCTAGTTACGTGACCATTGTAAATTCATTTATCTCTTATTAAGAAGATGTGTTATTAAACATATTCATGATATGGGATTTTTAACAACATTTTATTTTCAAATATCAATCCCTTGATTTTTTAGATCGATATTGAATTATGAGGACGTAATTTATTTAAGGTGGGGGGAATTTAACACCACAAGACTTTATAATATTTTCCATTTAAAATAAATATAATTTTGTACCTAGATTTATTTATACAAAACAGCATGTTAACCATATGTTACACACAAAATAAATTTTACCTTTATCTACACAAAACCCTGAGGTTATCTTGTGTTACATGCAAGACAAATTTTCATCATTGGCGTACGTAACACACAATACACAGTTTTACCAGAAAATAATATATTATTAAAATTATTATATGATAAAACCATTACATTAAATTGATATTTATGAATATAATTAACTAAATATGAAAATATATAGTTGAATTCATCTGTTACCAATTAATTGTAAATGAATATAAGATCCAATTGAATATAAATGGAATATTTTTATATAAATCTATTTTGATACTCATAAATCTATTTTATCATAAGAAATTAAATTAATTAAAATTAGTGAGTGATATTAATTGAATACATATATTACATATTCAATAATTTTTTTATATATTCATCTAATATATGTTATTGGAATGATATTAGAAAAGACCCTGTATTATAAAAAACCCTATATTTTTGTAAATGCAATTTTACAGACTATTAATGGGAAACCTATTTTAAATATTATTTTTGTCACTTTTATAAATATTTTATGTCTCAATAAAAATATTTTTTGAAATCAATACAAAAAAATTAGGTTATAGTGAATTTTGTTTCGTTTTTTGTGAAGTTTCATTTTTTAATGAATAGTGGAAAATAATGAATTTTAATTCAAAACTACATTTTTCTAATTTATTTATATGGATAAATTATATTTTAAAAATTTTATAGAGTTTAATTAGATTATTTTCAATCATTAAATCTGATTTAGGTCAATGGAATCAATTTCACTTTGAACTTGAATATAAAGTCTTATCAAAATGTGCAACTTTTTACTTTAAATAAGATGCATTATCATCCCATCTGCAGTATTCAATTTAAATTTATTTTTACCACATATATGATTGTAATTTGTAAAATTGATTAAATATTTTAAATCATAATAATTTATAATGTCAAATAAGTTAAAAAAAATTCCTAAAATATTATTGAAAGTAATTAAAATTATTTACATCGACTAAAGTAAAATTAAGCTTAACAATGGACTAAACCATAACATTATGGGGGAAATGACCTACAGACTTGTAAAAAAATTTTATTCCCATATTTTTTCCACTCCACCACTAATGTTCTAGAATGATTCATTTGGACACTTGGGGAACAAGTAATACTTGGGGAACACATAATTATTTTCAAAAATACCAATTGTGTCATTTACCTCCATTATAAAAAGGTACTCACCCCTACCAATTCCACAGACCTCTAAAGCCACTACGGATAGAAAAATATCAACCCCAATAGCTCTTAAAAATACCTCCCCTAAATATAGAATCCTAACCATTGGAAGAAATCTATTCACGGAAGCACTTTGGTGCAAACCAAAAGGAGTTACCCAAATAATAGGTGACATTATTCCTCAAGATCTTTTATTTTATTTTCATTATACACCCCCTAAAATATTCTTATTAAAAATATATATTATAACATACCTAAATATACTGTGGTTTTTTTATTCTATGTTTTAAACCTTCACCAGCACACACTTCCATTTATTGGGTAACAAGCTTATCATTTATGTGTACTGTGAACTACCTCCTCAAAAAATGATGTAGTTCATTATTCCTTTAACATATATCATTGTTTGTAATTATAATGGACTAAATAATAGAATATTATATATATAATATTTATAATTTCATTATGATTCTTTAATTTTTTTATAGAAAATACTTTTATGCATTCCATTTTTTGAAAATACAATAACATTATTTGTGGAAGTGTGGACTACCATCCCCTAAAAGAGACGTGATTCATTCACACTATACATGAAACGTAAAAGAGATGGTTTTAATTATATATATGTAACATAAATGAAATATATTTGTTATTAATGACATAATTAACTTTCTTTAAATATAATATATCATTTTCTTTGTTACCCTTTTCAGACACAAAAAAGTGACAACATCGGTAATGGATGTGTGGACTACCGCCTCCTCGACATGGTTTGATTAATTTTAAATTCTAGGAATAATATGTATAATTATATATTGTCAAATAAAATGTTATTTATGGTATAATTATCATTTTGGAAGGGTGAAGTGTTACATACTTCTTTCCATAATGACATTTGAAATATGGGAATGTTACTCGCGTGTATGTATGCCCCTGCCATCTCCATGGTTGTAACGTTGGTTAATTTTTCATAACAATATCTCATGATTGATTTTAAAAGTATAATAAATATATAAATATGATAATTATTCATTTAATATTATTCTGGATATGATTATATAATCACCCCTTTAACCATAGTTGATATACCAAAGTCATTTTTGACACATAAACCAGATGTGGTCAAAAACACCCGTTGTAAACTTATTTGTTTAAGTAGTTATATACAAAATTTTAATAAGTAAAGTAAAAAATAATTATAAACATGAAAAATGTTCTAAATAAAGTAAATAATTAACATAATTTTATTATTATGTAATATAAAGACACACATGATAATTATGACTCAAGGTAAGAGCGTTGGACTTAATTTAAATTCCATTGAAATTTATTTTCTATTATAAACAAATTCACTTTTATATGGAGTATATAATAAAATTTTACATGTTATATCTTGAATATAATTATTTTCCTGATATTATAAGTTTAATTTAATGTTTTTATTTCATGGGTATTATGATTTAAATGTTTTAGAGTGGTATGAGACACTTTGGAATGTTTAATGATTATATTACTTGTAACTCCCCGACCCCAGTTACCCAGAGTCGGTGCATTACTGCGTAACATTGGCATGATCACAAAAGATCAAGTCTCTAAAGACAAAATAGTTTAGTAGCCTTGGAAACACTAGATACATTCATAAATGTTACATTACATCATAAAGTGAAAAACTACAATAACATAGTCTCCATAGTCCACACCCATATCCCCTTCATATTATCCCTGCAGGTGAGTCATAAAATATTTTTCACATCCAGAGAAAAATAAAAACATTGAAAGGGGTGATATTAGATGCTTAGTAAGGATAACAATTTAGCAGAAGCTTTCATAAATAAACATAAACATTTAAGGCAATCTATAACTAAAACAAAAGCCTTTTAAACTTGAACTTCAACATAATATGGCAAAAGTAAAATGAGATAATGCCATTTACTTCTTCACATGGATATTCTACTGGTCAAATAATAACATGCAATATCAGTAACCATTTTCATAATGACAGAATGCATAATGCCAGACTATCATAACCACGAAGCCAAGGCCTCGTGCAAAGACTACAAATAACATTTTGTCAAGTCCTCGTGCCAAGACACTAGTTTGTCTCATGAGACCCGCCAATGCATCGAGGAGCTATAGCGGGCTCCACCCGTCACTTATTAATTTCAATTCAATCCTCATATGAATAGTTTTAAACATATCTTAAACTATAACATAATCGTATCACATAAAACATCCATAAAGGAAACATAAAATTTCCACATTTCAATCACAAGATATCAATACAACACATTGATATAATAAAAACACTTTCAAAACCATTTTCAATACCAAAATAAAGGAAAATTAAAACATTGTATTTATTTTTCATTTAAAAAAAATATGGCTTGTAGAGGAAGCTGAAACTCAAATAAAGGTCAGGACGGCGGAGAAGCCATTGTCACTGCATACGTACAACAAGAAAAACATTCCTTTTTGTATTTTAGTAAAATTCTTCATATAAAAAGATTTGTTTTGAATAAACGTAAAAGTCAAAGGGGTTTAAACACCGTATAAAAGAAAGATGTGTATAAAACCAAATATGCCTCAATGAAAGGAGATTTAGATGAATTCCCTTACAAAGATAATTTTTTAAAATAAATTATATCTATTATTTGTATTCACTATAAGTACACATAAATAAAGTACAATTACAAGATAGGACATAATAATATCATGACATAATTTTGATGTAGGAGATTAACCCAAAGAATGGAAATTGGGTTAAGAAGTTCCCTTACAAAGATCATTTTTTTAAATAAAATAGATATATTATGTTTACTCACTATAAGTACATATAAAAAAAGTACAATTACAAATAGGACATAATAATATCATGATATAATTTGAAAGTAGGAGATTAACCCAAAGAACGGAAATTGGGTTAAGAAGTTCCCTTCCCTCGTGTCCGACTTGACTCGATCGTTCTTTAACCTCCCGAATAATACACTAGAGTTAATTTCTACTTCCACAAGAACCTTTATCATGTTCATTATTCATTTCATATCACGTATTATAATGTTATGAACATTATGTAATTATTTAAGTTAATAACGGTCGTTTTGTCGATCTTAGGTACTTGAGTCAAAAATAAACTTCTTATAATTACACGTTGTGCATGTGGTAAAATATCCATTATATCTAGAATTATATTCATGATTTAGATATCATATATATCATATATATCCATTATATACATTTATTTATAATATTACATAACATTTAGAGGTAAGAAATGAAATGCACCATTCATGGAGACGATATGTCGTACGTACGCATGAACGCTACCATCATTTCTATTTTGTATTTAATGGAATGAAATTATAATTATATAAAGGTATACTATAATTCCAGTATAATATCATGTATAATATCATTTACTCCATCCTTTATACATCCCACATATGGAATTAACGATTCAAATCACATTGAGGGGGCGGTAGTCCGCACTTCCTAAATTGAAATTATCACATTACCCATAATGGAAATCATAAAGGTATGCCATAAATGAAAAATAAAGTTTCATAAAGAAACAAAAACATAATATATATCATATATAAAAATAGTTTCATCATAATGGCCACCATGAGAGGTGTTAAAAGAAGATTGAACAATCATCGTTTTGTGAGGCAGTAATTCGCCACCCACAGAAATAGTATGTTCTTTAACCATTAGACGAAGGTGTGCGTAAGTGTAAATAAAAGAATTATCATAAAGAAATCCAAATATATTTAGGATACTTTTGTTGTTACAAAATAATGTAATAAAAATATTTTAGGGGGTTGGAGAAGCAAAATAAAACAAAAGAACACAAGAGAATACATTACCTTAAAATCGGGTAACTCTTTTTGATTTGAGCCAAAGGCTTCCTTGGTAAGACTTCTGCCAAATGTGAGGCTTCTAGGAGTAATAGAGGGAAGTTGAGAGGTTATTTGGGAAACGTTTGGCTGATCCAAATGGCTTGATGGTGTGAATAAGGTAGTATAGGTGGGGGCCTTTTATAAGAGGAGAGGAGGGGCACTCTTGGAATGTCATGAAATGTTACTTTATTATATAATGATGTTTGGATTTTAAAGGCCCCACACTTATATATTTCTAGTATAAGGTGATAATGGTTCGAAATATACTCATAAAATAGGTTTTTGACAAGTGTAAGTCTTATAGTTTACATTATCTTTTCATTTTATTTAAATCGTTAATTAATGAGGTAATCACTGCATCATCATGGTGTCATAAAAGATTTAATGTATTTATTGTCTAAAAATTATAAAAAAACTATCATGATGTAGGATACATTTTTATACTTCCAATTAATATTTATAGTCTAAAAGTTAACTTATATAACCCCATGTAATGATTGTTTTAGTAAAACAACACATGTTTGTGACAATTTTGTTTTTACTTTAAATAAAATGTTATGAATGTCATTTTCTTACCCAAGTGGATCCATGGGGTCCCCAAGTTGACCCATGGATTGTATTGGTCGGCCATGACTCATACAATAAGGGTAGGACAAGTGTAAGGGTATTTTCATATTTTTATAATATCATTTTTACCTTAAATTTCACTAATTAACTTTAATTGCGATTAATTAAACTTAAAATTTACTATTCACCAAAAAAATTATTTTAATCTCATTGAACCACATTTTACTTCCTAATGAAAACCATGTATGTCGGTTTTTTGAAAATAAAATCATAGAATTGGTAATGATTCATTGAAACAAAAAATCAGTTTTTTAACTACCACCTAGTGGTTTCACTATTCATCAAAAATTGAATTTTTTCAGAACAATGCCAAAATTTCACCCTAAGCTATAATTGATATTATTAATTCAAAAATGATGTATATTTTACAAAATTAAAAAAATATAATTTTCATTAATTAATTTTATAATTAATTTTCACTGTCACAACAAATAGCGTGTTTTTAAGAAACAATATATATCAAAAGATTGACAACTGTTTATGTCCAATTTCAAAGTGAAATTAATTCTAATGAACACCATTGGATAAAATGGTAAAAATATATTCTAATTATAATTTAAAACCACTCTTTAGTATAATTTATCACTATAATTTATTTTGATTAAAAATTTTGTTTTTAAGTATTTTTCACTATTCATAAAAAATTGGAAGTTCTCAGAAAAATACCAAAAATTAAACATAAGCTAATTAATATTTTCCGAATCCACAAATGAAGTCCATTTTTAAATATAAAATATATATATAATTTCAAAAAGTAGGTATTACTATTAATAATGGTTATTTTGTTTTCTCGCGATGCGTTAGAATCTCAAACTTGCGTACAATGCAAGCTATTGCATTATTGAAAGAGAAACATATCATGGAAGCTCGGGGTGTTACATTCTCCCCTCCATAAATAAATTGTGTCTTTGCAATTTGAAATTTTTCTTTAAAAATAAAGGGTTGAAAATAGAAAATACCTTTTTGGAAAACCCACCTCGGAAATAGGGTTAATAATAATATAACATTAAAAGAAAGAAAGAGAGGTACAAAGGTCACCCAAGATAGCACATACTAGGATTATATGAAAATATGGATATGGAGGGAAAACAAATCATCAAGTTCTGATGGAGAGTTGTAGAAAACAGTATTAGGAGAAAGTTAACCACAAGAAAATCACAAACTTGTGATTGGTTAAATGGTCATTGTATCCCCAGTTGGAAAAGTTAACAGACAACGTTTTTGTTTTAAGTTACCTTTCATAAAGATGAGGAATTTATTTAAGAGATTTAATAAGAACGTAAGGAAATATACTTACTTGTAATGTAGGCTTTCATTCTTTAATAAATTTTTACCACGAACCCATCTTTCACCCCAAATGGTAACAGAACTCAAAAATATTCTATTTATCCTAATTGTATAAGGTTCCAAATATTACCACATACCATTTAGATTAGGAAAACTATTTTGTAATAACCAGGGACTTCCTGTAGGCTAGTGGTAGGTAATAAAGGCCTGTCACACTATGGTTGTGGGTTTGATTCCTGCAGCTTTGTTCGACGCGAAGGGTTATCCCCCAACCTGCTGGTTATCCTTTTACTAAAAGTAATGTATTATAATATTCCAAAAATAATCTTCAGAAATGTTTTAACCTTAAACAATACTATCCAAAGTTCAACTTAATTCATTCCAACCTTTATAGTTATCCAAAATACCCATATCCAGACTTTCTCTAAAAGGTCTCTAAATTCCAAAATCAATTGTAACATCAGATTCTCCAAACAAAGTAAAGTTTCTCTTATTGTCACATACTAAAAATATGATTACCTTCATCATATTAAATCCTTAATTAAAATAACAAGTACTACAGTACAATCCTTATATATATATCACATTATCCTTATAACCAGAATATAATCCTTGAGTCCAAAAGCACCAATACATTAATTATTCAACTTCAACTATAGTACCAACATAAGATTGTCCTTGATCCCTTGGCCATTTCTGAGGTAAGTTTCCCTGACGCTTAGGACATTCATTTGCATAATGCCCCATTTCCCTACAATTGTAGAATTCAACATTGATAGCCTCTTTCTTTCCCTTGCAATCACGATCCTAGTGACCTTTTTCTCCACATTTAAAACAAACTCCCATTCAATTTAGGCAAGTACCGGGGTGATTCTTCCTAAAATTATTGCATAATGGAAAATCCTTCTTTCCCTTTTTCCCTTTATCTGTCTCTTGTTCCGCCATTCTCTTCTTCTCTTGATTTACTTTTTTGTCATAAGACTTAGAGAATTCCTTTTCTGTATTGATAGCACATGAGACAATATCTTCATATGATGAGAAGTTTTGTGAGACTAATTCTCAACGGAGAAATGGTTTTAACCCATCAAATAAACAATCAATCTTACTTTTTAGGTTACGTATATAATCTGTAGCATGCCTCACTAACCTTCTAAAGTTAGCCTCATACTTTGTGACATTCTCATCCTCCTTTTGTCTCAGACTCAGAAATTTCCTTTTCATATCTTCTCGATGGTCACGAGGAAAGTATTTTTCTAATAAAAGCACTTTGAACTCCCTTTATTCCATATTAGATACTTCTTCATCATCTTTCATGTTTTGAATCAACGACCACCATTGATCGGCATCTTCAGTGTGCTGGTAAACTACCATGACAACCTTCTCCCTTTCTCTACTCCCCAAGGCATTGAATATTTTCTCTAAGGAGTTTATCCATTTCTCAGCTACTAATGGATTTGTACCCCCATTAAATGTTGGTGGTTGTTACCTCATGAAATGATCCAACATTGATCCTCCACATTGTGGATCAGTGTGCTCTATACGAGTAAGGTTATTATTAATAACCTAAGTGAGTTGTCCTAGTATGGTGATAAGGTGATCAACACCAGTTTTATCTCCAGCTCCACAATAATTATCTTGATCAGGAGGGAAATCCCTACCTAGAGTGCGTGTTTTTATACGGTTTCTATTCCTCCCACTAGGCACCATTTCTAAACAATGGAATATACTAGATTAGTTTATGAATCAAAATACATAATTCCATACTTATAAAACACTTAACATAAATTGAACAATTTATGGATATAATCCATAATTATAAAAAGAAATGTTTTCTTTGAGTAAGTATACATACTCATAAACCCTTCATAATGATTTGTAAAGAAAATGAGAATTATCCTAAGAATATCCCCCGGGAGTGTCGTAACCAAGAGTGCAGCAAGGCCCGTTGTCGTGCACCAGTTCCAATTTGAGTCTAGCTCAAAGTGGTGTTTTCAGGTTTTACCCCTAGGTACATGTATCCCAGAGCTGCCTCTACCTACTCATATCCAGACATGGATGTATTGCTCGGAAAACTCACAAAATCTCTATAATACCAAAATTCTAGGAAGATCTTCTATACTAATCCTCAAAGTCTATCTTAGGGCTATGTGCTATAATCGGACTTTATCTAAATCTAGCTTCTAAGGTTAGTACTAAACTGCCTCTGATACCAACTGTAATGCCCCGACCCCAGTAACCCAGAGTCGGTGCATTATTGCGTAACATTGGCATGATCACAAAAGATCAAGTCTCGAAAGACCGAATAGTTTAGTAGCCTTGGAAACACTAGATACATTCATAAATGTTACATTACATCATAAAGTGAAAAACTAGAATAACATAGTCTCCATAGTCCACACCCATATAACCTTCAGACTATCCCTGCAGGTCAGTCATGAAATATTTCTTCACATCCTGATAAAAATAAAACATTGAAAGGGGTGAGCTTAGATGCTCAGTAAGGATAAAAATTTAGCGGAAGCTTTCATAAATAAACATAAACATTTAAGTCAATTTATAACTAAAAAAATCCTTTTAAACATGATATTCAACATAATATGGAAAAAGTAAAATGATATAATGTCATTTACTTCTTCACATGGAAATTCTACTAGTCGAATAATCACATGCAATATCAATAACCACTTTCATAATGATGGAATGCATAATGCCAGACTATCATAACCACATAGCCAAGGCCTCGTGTCAAAACTACAAATAAGATTTTGTCAATGCCTCATTCCAAGACACTAGTTTGTCTCATGATACCTACCGATGCATTGAGGAGCTATAGCGGGATCCACCCTTCACTTATTAAGTCCAATGCATTCCTCATATGAATTGGTTTAAACATATCATAAACCATAACATAATCGTATCACATAAAACATGCATAAATGGAACATAACATTTCCACATTCAAATCACAAGATATCAATACAACACATTGATATAATAAAAACACTTTCAAAACCATTGTCAATACCAAAATAAAGGAAAATTAAAACATTGTATTTATTTTTCATTTAAAAAATGTAATGGCTTGTAGAGGAAGCCGAAACTCAAATAAAGGTCACAGCGGAAGAGAAGTCATTGTCGCCTCATACATATGACAAGAAAAACATTCCTTTTTGTCTTTTAGTAAAATTCTTCATATAAAAATATTCCTTTTGAATAAACGTAAAAGTCATAGGGGTTTACACACCGAATAAAAGAAAGTTTTGTATAAAACAAAATATTCCTGAATGAAAGGAGATTGAGACGAATTCCCTTAGAAAGATCATTTTTTAAAATAAAATAGATCTATTATGGGTATTCACTATAAGTACGAATAAATAAAGTACAATTACAAGATATGACATAATAATATCATGACATAATTTGAAAGTAGGAGATTAACCCAAAGAATGGAAATTGGGTTAAGAAGTTCCCTTACAAAGATCATTTTTTTAAATAAAATAGATCTACTATGTGTATTCAATATAAGTACACATAAATAAAGTACAATTACAAGATATGACATAATAATATCATGACATAATTTGAAAGTAGGAGATTAACCCAATGAACGAAAATTGGGTTAAGAAGTTCCCTTACCTCATGTCCGACTTGACTCGATCATTCTTTATCCTCTTGAATAATACACTAGAGTTAATTTATACTTTCTTAAGAACCTTTTTCAAGTTAATTATTCCTTTTATATCACTTATTACAATGTTATGAACATTATGTAATTATTTAAGTTAATAACGGTCGTTTTGTTGATCTTAGGTACTTGAGTCAAAAATAAACCTCTTATAATTACACGTTGTTCATGTGGTAAAATATCCATTATATCCAGAATTATATCCATGATGTAGATATCATATATATCATATATATCCATTATATACATTCATTTATAATATTACATAACATTTAGAGTTAATAAATGAAATGCACCGTTCATGCAGACGGTAAGCCGTACGTACGCATGAACGCTACTTTCATTTCTATTTCATATTTAATGGAATGAAATTATAATTATATAAAGGTATACTATAATTAAAGTATAATATCATGTATAATTTCATTTACTCCATCCTTTATACATCCCACGTATGGCATTAACGATTCAAATCACTTTGAGGGGGCGGTAGTCCGCACTTCCTAAAATGAAATTATCGCATTTACCCATATTGGAAATCATAAAGGTATTAAATAAATGAAAAATACAGAATCATAACAAAAACAAAAACATAATATATATCATATATAAAAATATTGTCATCATAATGGCCACCATGAGAGGTGTTAAAAGAAGATTGAACAATCTTCGTTTCGTGAGGCAGTAATTCGCAACCCACAGAAACAGTATGTTCTTTAACCATTAGACGAAGGTGTGTGTAAGTGTAAATAAAATCCTTCTCATAAAAACATCCAAATATATTGAGGATACTTGTGTTGTTACAAAATAAAGTAATAAAATTATTTTATTTGGTTGGAGAAGCAAAATAAGACAAAAGAACACAAGAGAATACATTACCTTAAAATCGGGTAACTATTTTTGATTTGAGCCAAAGGCTTCCTTGGGAAGACTTCTTACAGAAGTGAGGATTCTAGGAGTAAGAGAAGGAATTTGATAGAGTATTTGGGTAGAGTTTGGCCAAGAAAAATGGCTTGATGGTTTTGATAAGGTGGTAGAGGTGGGGGCCTTTTATAAGGGGATAGGAGGGAGACTCGTGGAAAGTCATGAAATGTTACTTTATTATATAATGAGTTTCAGATTTTAAAGGTCCCACACTTATATATTTCTAGGATAAGGTGATAAGGGTTCTAAATATACTTATCCAATAGGTTTTTTACAAGTTTATGTCTTAGATTTTACATTATCTTTTCATTTTATTTAAATCATTAATTAATGAGGTAATCGTTGCATCATCATAGTGTCAAAAATGATTTTATTTATTCAATGTCTAAAAATTATAAAAAAAATATCATGATGTAGGAAATATTTTTATCTTTCCAATGAATATTTATAGTGGAAAATTTATCTTATATAACCCCACGTAATAATTTTTTTAGTAAAACAACACATGTTTGTGACAAATTTTATTTTTACTTTAAATAAAATGTTATTAATGTCATTTTCTTACCCAAGTGGCTCCATGGGGTCCCCAAGTTGAACCATGGATTTTCTACGTCGGCCGTGACTCATACAATAAGGTTAGGACAAGTTTAAGGGTATTTTCATATTTTTATAATATCATTTTACCTTAAATTTCACTAATTACCTTTAATCGTGATTAATTAATCTTAAAAGTTACTATTCACCAAAAATTTATTTTAATCCCATTGAACCGAATTTTACTTCCTAATGACAACCATGTATGTCGGATTTTTGAAAATCAAATCACAGAATTGGTAATGTTTCATTTAAACAAAAAATCTGTTTTTTAACTACCACTTAGCGTTTTCACTATTCATCAAAAATTGAAGTTTTTCAGAACAATGCCAAAATTTCACCCAAAGCTATAATTGATATTATGAATTCAAAAATGATGTATATTTTAAAAAATTCCAAACATATAAGTTGCATTAATTAATTTTATAATTAATTCCCGTTGTCACAACAAATAGCGTGTTTTTAAGAAACAATATATATCAAAAGATTGACAACTGTTTATGTCCAATGTCAAAGAGAAATTAATTATAATGAACATAATTGGATAAAATGGTAAAAAAATATTCTAATTATACTTTTAAACCAATCTATAGTATAATTTATCACTATAAT
Organism: Viscum album; assembly: GCA_963277665.1. Classification (NCBI taxonomy): domain Eukaryota; kingdom Viridiplantae; phylum Streptophyta; class Magnoliopsida; order Santalales; family Viscaceae; genus Viscum; species Viscum album. Next base: position 647,470,649 of record OY728143.1, on the reverse strand, counting down.
TTATTTTGATTAAAAAAGTTGTTTTTAAGTATTTTTTACTATTCATAAAAAATTGGAAGTTCTCAGAAAAATACCAAAAATTCAACATAGGCTGATTTCGATTTTCCAAATCCAAAAATGAAGCCCATTTTGAAATATAAAATATATATAATTTAAAAAAGTAGGTATTACTATTCAAAATGGCTATTTTGATTGGTCGCGGTGCGTTAGAATCTCGAACTTCCGTACAGTACAGGCTATTGCATTATTGAAAGAGAAGTGTATAATGGAAGCTCGGGGTGTTACATTACTCAATAATGTTTTAATGATATTTCAATGGTATTTTCATTCATCAACATCAAAACCCATTTTTTTTACTTATCCTCCAATGGGGAATTATTGATACATCCATATCCTTTATTCAATAAGGGTATTTGATGATAATTCATGTTTTTTATTAATTATATAGATTGTTCTATATATAATGAATGCTTTGGAGTGGCAGATATAGGCATGCCCTGGTTATGGATAGCCCCTTGATGTATCGGTAGTCTCGTGAGATAAATCTATTGGCCAAATCAAAATAGATTAAATTTTCATGAGAATAGATCTTGAAGGTATAGTGGTTTATTTTCTAGATGCATGACATTCAATATTAAATCATTTGCTTCATTTCAGTATTTATTTTCATCCGTGATATTTTGCACCGACATATCTATGAGTGAATTTCATTAAAATTTCTTTGATTTAATTGAATATTTCTCAGTTGCGTACCTTTCCATATCAATTTTTCCATATCTGGCTATTTGAATGGAATGTTTTATTAGTTATTACCCTTACATGTTTATTTATTCTCATCAATTAATTCTTTATTCTTCTTTACTTACTCTTACTAAGCATTTGATCTTTCCCTTCTTTTGTTCTTTTCCCAGGGTTATGAAGAATACATCTTAGAATAAGATTTTAGGGATGTAGTTTATTTAATTTTATTAGGTATCGTGTTTTAATTTTTTATTTCACACCGTAATATGGATATTATTTTGTAATTTTCATTAACAATATGACAAAATTGTTCAGTCCCATGGGATTTGAATCTTGTTTCTATGCCAATGTGATAAAATAATACTTCGGATCCAATCTTTAAGGCTCGGGGTGTTACATATAAAATTTTCTGAACAGAATCCATCCAGAACTCAACTTCCTCAGGTCCACCCTCTCATGTAAATGAAAAAGGGTATTGCAGCTGGAATTCCCTAGGAATATAAAACATAGCTGGAATTTCCCCTGGTATCCCTCCTTAAGCTGCATTAAACAATCAAATCTCCTATAGAACTTATCTTTTTCCCTATCATCCATAACCAATGGGGTTTCGTGGCCTAATACTGGAGGTACATTCTCCGAAATTTCCTTATGTCTCACTATCAGTATGTATCACCATGGTGGAATCTATTAATAATTCCCAAAACTCATCTTAGTGAATATAATATATCACATTCACGTTTATATAAAAGAGGTCTTATTACATGCCACAATGAAGTCACTCTATATACACTATCTAATTGATTATAACCATGACACCATCCCTACCCTCAATAATCACTATCATAGACCATGTCTTATTGAGGGTAAACACGTTCACATGATTACAAGATTTTTATTTGATGTAGTTATAACCATTTTTTTTAAATAATTCATTTTACCCAACTTAATCTTCTTTATGAGGATCAATAATTCTAAAAGAACATAAGAATAGAAAATCATTTTATTTCCCTCCACTCAACAATGAATTCTCATCCATGTGTTCTTAATATGATAGATTTCACATAAATCCATGAGTGCCTAAATGGTGAATGCATATGTAATCCTAGATCCATATAACCCCATGAGTAAACTATCAAAAAATAATAACATCAGAAAACATGTGTATCACTCATAGTTAAATAACAACCAATTATAACAATAAATATCAAAAAATGCAATCCCACAATTAGAACTTGGGTTTCCCCCACACATGGGTTAGATACACCCATGCACGAGCTCATTTCTAAGACCCAAAACATCTAAGTCTATATTCTACATTTCCAAAATGATAAATTAATAGAAAATAAATTCCTCTGATACAACTCTTTTATATCCCAGACAACAGTTCCCCTAAACTACTTCTACAAGCTGGTTCATTACATGACCCCAAGAACACCTCCCCATATATCAGTGGATACTAAATAGAATTAAGGGTATGAAGAGATACATGGGAAGAAAATACACTCTTTTTCAGTGTAAATTGATAGAGGAAATCAAAGTAACCAATAATATGTAATAACAAATAATAACCAAGCATCTTATAACCAGTAATCATAACTGATCAAGTATTAATAAACCAATATAATAAACATGTCATTTGATTCTAGTTTACTTTTACAAAATATAATCTATTATTATAAGATAAATAATATTTCCACCAATGGTATTGAATTAATATCTGGTCCTTTTATCCATGCTCCTTCCAAAATTGATCATCTATCATAGGGACCTTCCTCGTATTTAGTCCTTCAAACTTGAACTCTACTTGCGTACCCAACAGTGGCCTGATAAAGGTATGAGTACAAATCAACATGCCTCCAATAATGGTTTTTACAATAATATACTATATAAAAATAATTTATATTGGATTATAGATAAGAACTAAACAATATAGAGAAAATAAATTGGTTTTAAATTAAGCAATCACTGATTACCCCATGGTATCATAATTTTCACTATTGAACCAACACACCAAATATACTTCAAACCATTATATAGTTAAAACCATATACTATAATGGTTATTATGATTTAAATCACATGGGAATTTGTTAACCAATTAAATTCAAAACATTTTACCTTGGAGCATCAGACCTAGTATCCATATCATGCCCACACTAGAGGATCTTGGAGAAATATCCCAACACCCAAACCACACAATACATTGGTGGCACTAAGAGAATCATTCTTCCCTAGACCAAAGACCAAGACCCTCAGTCCAACATCTTAACTATACCATCAACCATGTTTTCCAAGGATCGTCATCAGTGCCCTTTTATCAAATAGCAACAACATGGGTGCACATTTCCATTAGAAAAAATTCCAAAGGTTCATCACTTTTAATAAATTTAAATAAATTATATTACTATCCAATTTCACCATTTTTCCATAACCAACCCCATTAAAAATACTTTCAAACCATAGTATAACATGGGCATGACCCCTATAACAATTATCACTTTTCCACATAATAATCTCATAACCCATTTAACTTTCCATGTTATGAAAAAAACATGTATGACATTTTAATATATTAAACACAATTTCAATTGGTATAATCACATAAACCCTTAAATTCATCATTTCATGAATCAATTTCTTGGTTCAAGGGAGTGGTAGACCACATGGGTGGACTTAATCTCGGTCTTCTCATCAAAAATGGATCCATCATGGTCCATGAAAGGTCCAACACACCATTTAGGCACCAACATTATCATTCCCTAACAGTGAACCAATTGTGAAATACAAAGTCATAAATGTACAAACTTGTATACAAAAGAATAAAAATGAAGACTATGGAAAATGACATATAGAACACCTACCTCACTCTTGTAGACAAATAATCACTTAAAAATATCATTTTATTCAAGACCAAAAGACCCCAATTCCCAATATAATATTTCCTTAGAAAATAATTTTTTAGGCCTTCAGAAGGAGATAAAACAACCCATAATGATTCTATAAAAAAATTGAGGGTACATAGTCTAATACATATTGAGAGCATTGACTCCCACTAAAAATCACTCTAAATTCCTAAGAATCTATGTAGACCCACTCTTGGATTTCTTTGGAGCATTTGACATATAACCCAAAGTTATGTAGTATAAATGAGGGAAAATCAAGTGAAAATCCTTTATCGGTAGGGAGGTAAAATTCATCAATTTTTATCTTTTTCATAGTTACATGGTTTGGCTTCACGATTTTTCATACCTTGAACCAATTATGTGGTCCACTATTTCTATGAGGAAAAAACTACATGGTATTCATATCCACCTATATAGTTTGAAAACTTGTGTGTTGGTCATGTGGTTTCCTTTTTCCAAGAGTTGCAAGCCACACTATCTCCTAGGAACCACTGACCTGATTTTTAAACCATGCTCCGCCATCCAACAAGATGCATGGTTGTTGTGCATGGTTATATATAACTATTTTCAAACCAATAAACATGAATTGTATGACCACATTACCCCATTTTCAAGTCCAAACCACCCCGTGATACTCGCCCTTATCTCTGTAAATATTCTATTATCCTATTAAAAATTTGTTAAATTAAAATCTAAAATAAAAATATAACTCAAAAAAGTTTGATATATTTCAATTTTTATTATGAGAGTGATTTATTTTGTTCATAATATCATTATTATAGAGTAATAGTGATATTATTTATATAATTTTTAGGCGGTGGATCATATTTAAATAAAGATAAATAAATAATATAAAAATGAGTTGAAAAACAAGATATGTTTCTTCATGGAGGTTCTATTATGTGCAATGTGGGATTAACATATTCATTTTTTTAATAATGAGGGGTAAAATGTTGTATTGAAAATTTTTGTCTTAATTATCATAATTATGTTATTTATGTTATATTTAATCTTCAATTTCACCCTTGTAATTAGAAAAGAGAGGTGGTGGTGAAAAGTAGAAATCATCGCTTGCTTGTTGTACTAGTCTGCAAAAAATATGAAAGATAGATTCATTTTTATTAATAGAAATTGTGTAATGTGGTAAAAATTTATTCCATTGTCACAGTAAAATTAAATATACAAACAATAATTATATCATTATATAGCTATTGGAAAATTAAATTTGGTGAAGTAAGAATTAAAATAAAAGGGTTTAGAAAAAAAATCATGTTTAGGTCTTGTGATTTCCTTTGAGAGAATCCCTGGAAATAGAGGTCTTATTACCATTACATTTTAACAATGTCTCAAAGAAAATTAATTTTCATAAAAGGGAATAGAAGGGATATATTTTCTTGAGGAAATCTGTTTTTAGGAGTGGTCGTGAAGGGTTGGTGTAACACACTAGCCCCAATTATAGTTAGTGAATATTATATTCAAATTAAACATTAATATACATAACATTTTAATATTTTATGGTATATAAAATCTAATTTCATAGGATAAATATTGATTTTGAACTTACATGGTCAAAATAAAAAAAGACTGGATTTTTTAAAATTTCTATTAGAAAAAAGAAGTATGAATAATGAAAAATGTAGTATTTAACTATTTGTCCATTTATTTTCAAAAATTTATTTTATTAATAGGAATTAACAATTTATTTAATATCAATTTTATTGAAAAAAATATAAGAACTTTTTTAGGTAATTGGTATATTTTATAGAAAATATTTTGTAAGGCATAATGTGTATCCATTTTAATTAGAAATAATATTAATAATAAATGATTTAAATAAAATATAAAAATTATATATCTAAATATATTAATTTTAATCCATATAATTATTATTAGTATTCATATAGTTAATATAATATCATCTTATGCTTGAAATTTTCATTTCTTGAAAACCCATTTTTTGACACAAATTTTGGGATTATTTCTAAATAAAATCCATCCACTTTTATGAATTAAACCTAATAAAATAGATTCCATATTTGGAATAATTATAATTTATAATCAATAAAAAGATAAACTTAATTGTTTTTCATAATGAATTGTAAAAATACGATAAAAATTAATTACCCAAGTTACGGAAAAATGGGTTTGAAAGGGGTCAAAACAAAACATAAGGAAAGATTTTCCAATTAAACTTTTTTAAAATCATATTTTATGGACATATTTCTACCTCATACATAATAAATTTTCATATAAGGTAATTTGGAATGATTTTTCTAGGTAATTACTTTATCATTTTTTAATCTTTTGGTAAATTTCCCCAGAATTTCCAAGAAGGTCTCATCCCCAACATATAAAAGGGCACCTCATTCCCTCAATTATTCATGATTATTAATCAATTTACCTTGAAAAACCCCTTCAAAAATATCTACCCAACATCATTAACCACATTCTAGAGGTTTTCGTATTCCCAAAAAACAAATCCTAGGGTCCTTTATAAGAGATCGAAAATAGGCTTCTCTAAGTGAAGGTAATCATCTCCACTAAGCTCGTTCTTTTAAAAACTTCTTTTATCACCATTAATTATTTATTAATAATTAAAATATTATAACACTAGTGTTTACCAAATACTTAGATGATATTATTTTTATTCAATAATATTTATCTAACACCTTCTCCAGGAAATGGGAGACAAAGCAATCACACGTGTGTATGGTGGACTACCATCTCATAAACCATTTAATTTTTCTTCCATCAATGACTCACTTGGATAGTCATAATTATGGAAATAATGAAAAAATATGAAACATATTATATGATATTACTTAGGTATAATTAATATATCATCCACTTTCTTACCCTTTCACTCATTAATGGAATGATATCATTTCTCATGCATACATCCACCCTAACTTCTTCCCGAAGTGATGTGGTTAATTTTCCATGTCCAGCATTAAATAATTATTGAAAAAATATAACTAATGTATATATATGATATTTATTCCATTATTATAATATTTGATATTATGGAACTATATCACATACACATGAATAGAAACATCCATGAGAAAACATGCATGAGAAAATAGGGTAATTAACATGAGAAACAGTAGTAATAATAAAACATTATTAACGAAAAAGTGATAATTTTTTATAATATGATGATATATGATATTATAAATATAAATACAATTTATTAATAAATGACTAACATTTTTGAAACCATTATAGAGTAGTTTTATTATTTTTCATCCTAAGGGAAGTGTGAGGTAAGGGATTTCATCTAAATTCTCGTTATATATAGGAATATTTGTTATTATGCACATATTTACGTTTATTTTGTATATATATTGCACAATTTAGTTATTTAACATGAATAAATATTTATTTTTGATCATTAAGGGTTCAATTAAATTATATTCTATAAATTGGTTCCAAATTAAAATTTACCAAATAAGTATGAATCTATTTTACAATATCACTTTCTTTTAGGATTCCTTTTATTTTCGTTGAAGGAATATTATCATTTATCCTTCATGAGATACAATAATTTCCATATAAAATATGTATTTATGTATTTTCCATTTTTTCCAAATTTTATTCTTTTTATTACATGAATCAGGAAAGAAAATGTTTAAAAGGAGAAAACTATTTTAGTTCTCTTTTAATAAAATATATTTTTCTTCCATGTATATGTTTTTCAAAATTATTTTAAAAATTTTAATTTAATTCCTAAAATTACTTCTTATGGATATTTTATGTTTACCTCTAATTTAAAATATGTTTTTAAAAGAATCATTAAATTTTATCAAAAAGATGAATTTTTTAGTTTTTAGAATGATTTTTATTTAACGTATGCAGTGATTATGGACTTAACGGATGCCATAACCATTTTATGAAATTTAGAATCTTATATATGTTTTAAATGTTTTAAAAAAAACCTTTTATAAATTACTATTTAAATATTGTTCAACACAATTTTCATTAATTATCTAGAGGACATGATTTGATTTCAAAACCTATATTATTGATGAATTTATTCTTAACATTTATATCTTATTAATTTTTTGGTAATTATATTTCTCATGAAATAATCACTTTCTTATGATCATTATAAATTAAAATTCCCTAAATTATCAATATTATTTATTTTTGATATTTTTCTTACTTAAATTTTGTATCATTTCAACATATGTTGTTTCACTTTAAAATATATTTGATTGAGTGGCGAAAATATTGTTCTTTTGTATTCATTATTCAATATGAACATTATTTGATCATGAATATTATTGATGAATTAAATAAGTCAGTCGATATATTAAGAATTCATTAGACATGTAGTTATGGGTGGTTCCATGAATTATATTTCCCCTCGACGCAATGATAGATCTCATGAGAAAAATTAGTTGGCCAAATTAAATGGGTTTTTACCCATGGTTTTGAACTTTCTTGGATTAAGGTCATTATTGTATTGATATCATGATTTACAATATAATGGAATAAAATATTAAGTATTTTACTCATTGAGAATTTAATGATTATTTTCCATGAGAATATTTCATTGATATTATACATGGATGCATTTTTTTCATAATTTATTGATTAAATGGTATGTGTTTTCAGTTATTTGTCATTCCATATTTATTATTCCTTATACACTCATGGTATATTCTATTCTAAATAACCTTACTTATAATTTATTCTCAAATTTATTTTGTTCAATTTCACTTGGATATGAATAATTATTATTTTAATGAGTTTTAAGCATGCAGAGCATTTTTTCATTATGTTTTCCATTTTATTCCCAATATAAAACAGGTATCATGTATATATCTAGTTCTCTAAGACTACTAAACTAGTCAATCTATGGTGATGTGATCCCATGTATATATGTAAATATAATAATGTAACCACCAACTCTTGGTTTATAGAGTTAGGATTTCTATAGTTGGTATCAGGGAAAGCTTATTAGAAATCATGGGAACTAGATTTTGGAAAACATATATTAAAGAACATAAACGACTAATAAAGATTGTAGATATTTCAATTTTGGGAATAATATTCTAAATTTATAGAATGGTAGTGATTATATGGGATTTACTAGAAATAAATCCATGTCTAGAAACTAGAAGTGGATGTGGTTCTATCATAGTTTTACCTAGAGGTAATAACTCTAAAAAGGGTGCATTGGGATTTGACTCAATCATCTCCTCATGTAAGACTATACGCCTTAATCTACATCTAGTTTTACACTTATATGGGATATTTATAGGATAATTTCCATTTTCATTAAAAATCCTTATCAATTATTTTAAAATATTTTTATATTTTAAATATATACCCCAAGAAACCATGATTATGATTCTAAGATTAAAAAACTATAAAACTTCGATTTTTCTTACGTGTTACACAAGATTTATAATTATATTATTTGACTTTAAATTAATAATTTCATAATATAATCCATTATATTAAACTTTTTATAAATGTAACATGGAATAAAAAATTGCATAAATACTCATTGTCAATGTAAATATTTCCCACCAGAGTAAGCCAATAAATTTGGTATTGGAATAGAGAACCTCATGCCCATATTAGGGAAACATAACCAGTTTATGATAAATAACTTTTCCATAATAGATAAACATGTTTATATATTATTTTTTTCTTATATGTTATATTTCATCATGTAATATATACCGCCATAATTTAGTGTGACTATTAATACTATGGTAGCTTGGGAATGTATTAAGTCCCTTGAAAATAGATTTATGGCCTTCAAATTTGATGAAAAGGAATAGGTTATTGTAGAAGTATAATGACTCAAGGGAGATATTGATGAATGGTGTTCATTGATCCAAAATAAAAGGGATTAAGGTAAAATATAACACATATAATGGATATATTTTAAAGTAACATTCTTCAACAAATATTTCACTCATGATCAACAGATTGAAATAAAAAAAGAAATTTAATCACCTTAAAGAAAATGGAGTATACAAGTGTTCTAGATTATTAGCCTACCTATATAATAATATCTATGTATTATGTGGATATATACAAAATATATAATACAATATTTACCATTTTTTAGAAGTGCATAATCTAAGTCTCTAAAGGGTTCTATTTTCTCAAACTTTTTAATCGTATGTTAAAATAGTTCTATGGTCCATTAAAACATACACATAATTCTATATATCTAATATATTATTGTAGATTCAAGAGAAAAATAGTTTATGTGAAAACCAAGAAAAAGTTAATTCATTAATCAAGAAGAAAAAATGAATCAATTTCCATAATGTCAAAATTGTTGTATGAAACATCCTTTAAAACTTTTAATCGAAATTTGAGTGTGTTATAAGTGTGGTGATAAGGTTCATTTGGATAATTAATACAAGGGGATGAAAAAATAAATGATATATATTTATTTAGATATAGATAAATGGGGAATTAGTTACAATAATTTCCCAAGAATCAAGGGAACATAATGTAGAATAGGATTATAGGAGAAGGGAAAGTTTGTTCAATCACTATAGCTATGGTGGAAGTACCTAATGATGTGTTGGAAGGTACGTAGATCATTAACTCAAATTTGAACAATGGGTTTTTTACATCATCTCACTCTTTCATATCTTCGCTGTTTTCTTAGAAAATTAGATATTTCCCTATAACCTTTAGAAGGGATTTTTTAGTCAAAACTTCAAGTTAAATTCACACTGTGAAAAAATGAGTTTGGGAATTCCTGTTATGAAACATAAGCATACTATATTTAATGAATTTGTTATCATAACTATTTTTTAGATTAGTATATTCCTTGGTATGGAATTCCATTCAAAACATTATTCAAAAATTATATTTCAAGGAGAATTGAATTATGATTCGTGTTGAAGATGTGGAATACTTTATCTATATTGCAGACGCCTCATCATGTGAGTCATTTCTAGATCAACCGATAATATATATTTTCAAATATAATATTTGGTAAGGATAGATAACATAATATATATATAGAAAAGGTAATATTAATTTTTAGGATCCACCTATTGTATAGGAATACATTGATGTGTCATGGGGAATTTCTTTCATTTCCATCGGTGCTTGAAGTCGGGTTATCTGCTAATTTAATCCCTAATGAAAGCCTTATAAAAAGTACTCTATATATAATTTCCATTAGAGAGAAAGTGGAGTTGAATAAATACTTGGAGGAGTTTTGTGATAAGGTATTTTTTTTCCTCAGTGTTTCACCTGGGGGATCCCATGTTTTTTGTTAAGAATAATGATGGATCCCTGAGGTTGTGAATAAACTTTTGGTAAATCAATGTTATTATGATAAATAACCAGTACCATGTACCTCATATTGATGGATTATTTGACAAATTAATGGAGATAATTATTTTTAAAATATTTAACTTCATCTTGGGTTTCATTAATTATGATTAAATAATTATTACATTTCAAAGACATCATTCCAAAGAAAGATGAAAATTATGAGGTTACGAAAATTCCATTTGGATGAAATAATGAACTCAATTTTTATAGATCTAATCTAAATATTATTTAAAATATATATTTATATTTCACTATGGTATTAATTAACAATATATTTTAGTATTCAATGAGCTATGAAGACCATGAGAATCGCCTGTAGACCATTCTTGAGAATATTTGAAGAAATTTTTATATGATAAATTTAGAAAGTGTAAATTATGAATTTAAAAATTTCTTTTCATGGAAATATTTTCTCTAATGAAGGAATCTAATTGAATCATGTAAATAAAATGGTTGTCAAATAATGTCATACACCATTGAATATAACCAAGGAACATAGTTTCATTGGTTTAGCAGGGTACTATAAATTTTCAATTTGTAATTTTTCTTGATTATGTGACTCGTAAACCAATATTACCTGTAAAGGTGTTATATTTATATATATAAAGGAATATTAATAATTTTTTGAATAAATTAAGATGATATTGGTCAATGTTTCAATTTTGACTCTACCATTAGAAAAATATATATTTTTAATACATAGTGATGCCTAAAAAAGGGACTTAGTTGTGTCCTTCTCCAAAATGATAAAGTTATTACATAATAATCAATTCAGTTAAAGTCCCATGAATATAATTATCCAACCCATGATCTTGAGTTGGCATCTATAATCAATTGTTTGAAATTATAGAGAAATTATCTCTATGGTGAGATACGTGAGATATAAATAGAACATAGCATCATTGTCTATTTATTTACACATGAATTGATCAATATTGGGAAATGTAAATAGCTCAAGCTACTCAAGGATTATGATATCCCAACACACTACCACCCAATGAAGAAAAATAAGGTAGTGGATACACTAAGTAGGAACATCATGGAGTTATCTCCCAAATGATTATATAAAGGTTTCCAATGTTCATTGATCTAAAAAATATGGGTATGGATATTATTAAGGAAGGTATACATATCTCCTTTTCCAAAATTAATATGAAATCATCATTATTAGAAAAGATAAAATGTTCCCAATATGATGATGAAAATTTTTAGAATAAAATTAAATCCATGAATGATGGGAGATTGAAAAATAGCGTTTATAAAGTTATATATCTAAATTTTAAAAATAGAATATGTTTTCCATATATAACTTATCATAAAATAAAATTTTTGGATGATTCTCATATATCAAGTTCATCAATATACCATGGTAGTACCAACATGTATAGGGATTTTAGGTAACCTTTTTGTGGGATAATATGAAGTGGTAATTAGTTGATTAGGTGTCAAGATTATTGTTTCTCCAACCTATTAAGGTTGATATACAACACCCTAAATTATTCATGAAACCTATTAATATTCTTATTTTTTAGTGGAATGAAATTAATATATAATTTTTCACCAGATTATCTTAGAAAACTAGATTGAATGATATAATATTGGTAGTTTTTTATTTCCTTAACAAATATTCATATTTCCTCTCCATTATAGTCAATTTAACTCTTTATAACCTCAAATGGTTGTGTATTAATGGGATTTTTAGACTTAATGTAGAACATATTTTAATTATTCACAATCCTGGTCAATTATTTACATCAAAATTCAAGAATAGTCTTCAGAAGGATCTTGATACTAAACTTCATTAGATCACCACCTACCATCCTAAAATTGATATACAGTGAAAAAGGAATATTAAAACATTAGAAGGATGGTTGTGGTCATGATCACTTGAATTTCAAGGTGTGTGGGTTCATTATTTACCATTTTTATTGTTTTCTTATAATAATTTTTTTCCATTCCTGTATTCAATTTGCATTTTATAAAGTATTATATGGAAAGAGATGTCTAAGTATAACTTGTTGTGATGGAGTTAATGAAAGGAAACCTGTAAGCCTAGAAATTGTTGAGGAGAAAATGAAAAATGTAAATATTATTCAGAATTATACAAAATAATATAATAGTAGTAAAAATAGTTATGGTAAGAACTAGAGGAAATATTTGGAATTTCATGTGGGAGATTATTTTTTATTGAATGTATCTCCATGGGAGGGTGTCATAATGTTTAGTAAGAAGAAAAAATCAATCCCCAGGTATATTATACCGATTGAAATTTTAGAAGGAATTGTAACTATGGATTATATATTGTAAATTCTATCAAGACACTCCAAATTACTTTATGTGTTCAATATATCATTTTAAAATAAGTACATTCGAAACCCAAATCATGTGCTCACCTCTGAAGGGCTATAATTAGAACCTGATCTATCTTACTATGAAGAGACCATCAAAATTCTTAACACAAGAGAGCATGAATTGAATTATTGTATGACTTGACTGGTAAATTTAATTTAAATAAATCATCTAATAGAGTAATTAATGTGCTAACTAGAGGATTTTCTAATGAATAACCACAATCATTTGATTAGAATGTAATACCCATGAAATGTTTGAGGAAGAAATTGTTGTATGAGGGAAGAATATAACACCCAAGACTTAATTATGGTAAGTGAAAATTTTATTATAATAAAACTATAATAAATTTATCATTTTAATATTTCATGGAACTAAAATTCTATTTTTATTGGATGAATATCAATTTTTAACTTACTTTGTCATTATAATCCTAGAATTAATGTTTGAAACTTTCCCATAGAATTATGCATTTATGAATAATGGAAAATATAGTATTTAAAAATTATAATTTTTATTTATAATAGTTTTTATTTAAAATTTTTTGAATATATATTTAATATAAAATAAGATATAAACATTTTGAGACAAAAGGGGTATTTTAAAGAAAAATATTTTTAGAGGCATAGATCATGTCCATTTTGAATAATTAAAATAATATTTCATGATTAATTATTTAAATTAATTATATATATTTTATATCTAAATATATGAATTTAAATACATATAATTATTATTATTAGTAATATATCTAATATAGTTCATACTTGAAAAATGCATTTCTTGGAAACTCATTTTTCGACACAATTCCTAGGTTTATTTTAAAATTAAATTACTAAAAATATATGATTTGAATTTGGTAAAATAGATTAAATCTTTTCAATAATCATAATTAATATTACTTATTAAGGTTAAATTAATTTTTATTACTAATTAATAATAAATAAAGTAAAAAAATAAATTACCCATGTTAAAGTAAAAATAGGATTATCGGGGGTTAAACTAAAAGATAAGGATATGTTTTCCAATTAAAAATTTAAGTATATTATTTGAATTGGAATATATATAACATATACATACCAACATGTAATATTATATCATTTGAAATCATTTTTCCTCAGAATGAATTTATCATTTACATTCTTTTGGGAAATTTCCAAGTAGTTTCCGAGAAGGTCCCCTCGCCCACTTATAAAAGGGCACCTCATCCCCTAAATATTACCACCTATTAACCCATTTATCTTAATAAAATCCAATAAAATATCTCCCAAACATCCTTATCCTCATTATATTGCATTTTCACTTCCTAAAATACCAATCCAAGGGTTCTTCATAAGAGATCCAAAAGAGGGTTCTCTAAGAAAAAGTAATCGTCTTCACTAAGCTCTTTCATTTTTACTTATTCCTTTATCACCTTAAATTTTTTCTTTGAAATACCAATATAAAAACAAATTTATATATGATATACTTATAGGTTATTATGTTATCAGAATAATATTTATCCATATACTTCTCTGTCATATGGGAAACAAATCTATTTCTTGTGTGTACGGCAGACAACCACCTCACGAACTGATGTAATTTGTTTTCCATCACTAACTCAAATGGATTGTAATAGAAATGGAAATAAGAAATATTTATTATACATATAAAATGATATTAATTCTTTAAAATTAATATATCGTCCACTTCCTAACCCTTTCACCAATTAATGGAATGATATTATCGCTCTTGCGTACGTACGGCCGACCGTCTCCACGAAGTGATGTGATTAATTTTCCATGTCCAAATATCAATAATGATTATAAATATGTGTATAGTGAGTAAATAATATGTTTATAACATTAATATAATTCTATATGTGATGAAAATATATCCAATATATAATAATTGTCACTTTCACGAAAAAATATGCTTGTGAAAACAAGACATTTAACACCTGAAACAGTAGTAATAATAAAAGATTTTTAACCAATGGGTGATAAGATTTTATAAGGGGGTAATATAGGATATCAAAAATATTAATATGGTTCCTTTGTAAATTGATAACATCATTCAAACCATTATATAGTATTTTAAATCTCATTCAAATAAATAGAGGTGTTATGTATGAGATTTCGTCTCAATTTCTATTCTATTATGAAAAATTTGTTGTTATGGGCCTATTCAAATTTATACAGTGAATATTTTGTAACACCCCATGATTTTTTCATAAAAAAATTCTAATTAATTTAAAAAAATTTATATTTTTTATTTCACACAACACTGAATATAACTATTGTTATACGAAAGCATTAAGTTTGGCTTGCGTATACACAACACCACGTTAATATTGCACTACACTCATCACTTATATTATATTGAGGTATATGAACCACAATGTACCCCTTTTTTTAAACACAATACCAAGTCCATTCAATAACTTTTGTTACACTCAAGCATGATTTTTACAAAACTATGATATATTATTAATATTTTTATTAAAATGTTAATATAGCTACCACCTAACCAATGGGATGGAAGTTGCGAATAATTTTAACTAAATTGAAAATAATATTATTCACAGATGTATATAAAATTAATCCTTTTGTTACAAATTGTTATAAGTGAAAGTAATAAATATTTTCAAATAAAGAAATTAATTTTCTAGGAAAACTATTTTTCTATGTACAAACATCATTTTAACTTAATATACTAAGAAAAAACTTTTGATGATTTCTTTACAAAATTTATATATTATATATTCAATGAAATTATTTTACACTCGTCCAATAGATATTATAGGCATAAGATAAAAATAAATCCTATTTTATAAATAAAATGATTTATATTTCAAAAAAAATACTTTTACCACCTTTTAATGGCGAACCCATATTAAATATAATTTTTGGAAATTTTATAATTTCTATTTGAAAAAATAATATTAATTTTAGAAATATTAATATCAAAATTTACTTTGGGTGAGTTTTTGGTATTGTTATGAGAAGATTCATTTTTTGATGAATAGTAAAAAATATTGTATTTTAATAGAAAACTACATTTTCATCTAATTTAATTATATTGATAAAATATAATTTCAATTTGATTAAAAGTTATTTTAGATAAATTTTACATACATTAATAAAATTTGGGTCATTTGAATGAATTTCTCATTGAAATTTTATATAAAAACCATTCAATCTTTTGAACATTTTCACTTTAAAAACAAACTTTTTCATCCCATCTGTGGGATTATTTTTAAGGTAACGTATTCTGATTCTATTTTTGGAATTTATAAAAATTTATTGCATATTGTTATTAATAATAATTTATAGTTTCTAATATGTTCAACATAATTTTTCACAAAAAATATTAGTGAAAGTGATTAAAATTAATTACAGCAATTAATGAAAAAACGAGTATACATAGTGTTTAAACATTAACACAAGGGACCACATAACCTAGAAACATGTTAAAATACATTTCATAGCCATATTTATACCATATAATCCATTTTATCTTAAATTAAATATTATTGGAGGTAGATGATGTAAGCGATACCTCTCAATAGTTTTTACCTTTTTATATTTACATGAATGACACTCCTCCTCCACTATAAAAGATCACTCACCCCCTCACTTCGTCACACCCCTAAATTATCTTTGCATCATTAAAAATATACCAATATAAACTCCAAAACTTTTTTTACCAACCTATAATTCTCACTTTGGGTAGAAATCCGACCAAGGAAGGCCTTTCATGCAAACAAAAATGAGTTACCCAAAGAAGAGGTGGCATCATTGCACAAGCACTTTTTTTATTTTCATTCTAAACCACCTAAATTATTCTTATAACATGATTATATAATAAAATTATTATCCTAAATATACTTAAATTTTTTTATTCTAAGGTTTTGATGTAAACATATAAAATCTTACACCAAATTGGTAACGAACTTACCGTTCGTGTGTACGGCGGACTACCACCTCATGAAATGATGTCGTTCATTTTTTCTTTACCACCTATCATGGATAGGAATTATGATGGAAATACTTTTTTATAAAATATATGTGAAATTTTTTATATCTTTATGTTACTTTAATTATTATATAAAACATTCCTTCATGCTTTCCATTTTGTTTAAATAAGATAAATTCATTTGTGGATATGTGGACTACCGCCTCCCTAAAGAGGATTTATTTGTTCACACATAACATATAATGTAATAAGGATGAGTTTAGTAAAATTATATTATATATTTCAAATAATAATCCTACAATAATTACAACATATATATATATACATATATTTTATTTACTTTCTTTATTTCAATATGAAAAGAAAATCGAAACAGTGTTCATGTGTACGTGAGGCCTACCGTCTCCATAGACGGTGAATTCCATATCATATTTATATATTTCATAGATTATTATAAATATTTCTATAAATAATATATAAGATATTTATACATTGTTTTAAATTCTATAAATAACTAAATCTTGATCAAATTATGATGATCAAAAATAATAAGTTAGAATATATATGAAAATTAAAGTAGGTATTAACTAGAAGGTAACATTAACATGGAATTTTTAATTAATGGGTAATATAAAGTCATAATAAAATCATATATGGAATTATATATAATAAATTCTTTATTCTGTAGATTTATAATATGATTATATTTATTATTCCAGATGTTGGAATGTGTATGAATAGAGTCAAGACAGAAGGTAAAAGTTTTCTCGTCTCGCTTTTATTTCTGTGAGATTTATGCCTTATTCACCACTTGTTTAATTTTTGGGGTATATATAATTACCATGAATGTAATTTAGAATTATTATACTTATATTTATAATTATTTACATAATTGTTTTATGATCTCTCTTTCGTACAATTTATGGTTAAAAAGATACCAAATCGGCAAAGTAATTTTGTCTCAATTTTCCTTCTTGGAGACATGTTCCATGTTATAAAGCTATATTTCTCTACCAAGTGTATTAGAATACTTTTGAAATTTTATATCATTAATATAATTATTTTCATAATATTTTAGGCTTCATTTAATTTTATTCTTTCAGGGGTATTACAATTCAATGTTACTAAAGTGGAAACATTTTATTTTTACAACCTCATTGTTTAAAATAACTATTTAGGATTATACTTCCATTGGTGAAATATTATGATCAATATCTCATTAAATATCATTAATTTCCTTCTTATATTCTTATTCATGATATATTAATTTCATGGTACCATTTTTTAACTCATTTTTACTTAAGATAATTAAGAAAGTGTATTTTAGAAAATATGACTTTATCTCCCTCTTTGGTCAGAAATCATTGTTTTCTCAAAACCATGTTTCTAAAAATGTTTTAAAAAATGGTTTATTCCTATAATATGATATTTAAAAGACATATATACCCATGATTTAAGTTTTAAAAATCTTAATAATGAATCCTCTTATCATTTTTTGATAGAGGAACTTTTATAAACTTTTTACGTTGCAAAAGGAATGTTTAAGAAGTACAGATTTATCCTACATCATAACCATCATTTCATTGAATATTCCTTTTTAATTTTACAAGAATAATTTTTTTATGAAATTTTATTTTCTAAATATTATAGATATTGTTTTTTAATATTTTTTCAAAGAAATTGATTTTTAAATAATTTCTAAGTGTTCTTAATACGTTTACAAAGTATTTTCAATGAAAAAGTTTTTTAAAAGGATATTAACATTAATTTATATGATTTCAAATATATTTTTAAATAAAAATGTTATAAATTTTCCTTTATATGTTTTAAAATATATTTTAAAAAAAAGTTTTTAAATTTTTTTTCAAACAACTGTTAAAAAATCATATTTATTTAAAAAGAAAATATTTTCCAATTGTTTTTTGTTTTAAATAGAGTTTTTCAAATTAGAAAGGATATTTTTTTCAAAACATGTTTCAAATGATTTTTCAAGATCACATAATATTTTTTCAATGTTTTCTTTAAATAAATGGATTTTTAAAATGTTTCAATTTACAAAAAATTAGTTTTCAAAGAAATATTTTTCTCTTTAAGAAATGTTCCAAGTGATATTTCAAAATACTTCTCTATATAAGATGATATCCTTTGATATAGTTTATGATTTACTAGGGAGATGATCCTAGTATATCATTATTATTCCTTTTTTGAATGATTAATTGTTAATATGACAATTTGTTTATGAAACTCATTTCTCTTCCATGGGTTATACCACGATAATATGTTTATGAAACCCTCTTCCTTTCATGGGCTATTATATGATGAAATTGTTATGAAACCTGTCTCTCTTACACAAGTTATGATATTATTAAATGTTTATAATAACTATTTAATTTAATGACTTATGATATGATTTTTATGAAACACATATCTCTTTATGGGTCATGATATGATGAATGTTTTTTTATCTTGTGGTACATGAAAGTATGATTTCATTATGTGAAGGGTGGGAATTATATCTCCCTTCAATTAATTAGGTAATAATAAATGTTTTATGAGCTTAAATGTTACTTGAGAGGGAATCTAAAGACAAAAATAAGAGGGTATATGGGGGGATCCCAATCCCAAAACAAGAGGGTACACAAGAGGTCATCCAAAGCCTGAAACAAAATGGTATATGAGTGGGAATCCCAATCCCAAAACAATAGGGTACCTAGGTGGCAATCCCATGCCAAAAAGAAGGGGGTACACTAGAGGTAATACTCATCTCTATATATAATAGGGAACATGTTAGTTAATCCTAAGACAAATAATAGATGGTACATGGGAGTGCATCCCTATCCTGAAACAAGATGGTAGATAGGAGAGCTTCCCAAGCTCGAAACAACAGGGTATAAGGGAGGGAATCCCACACCTAAAACAATAGGGAACATGGGAGGGTATCCCAAACTAAAAGTACATTCCTGGATGATTAATCCATGCCTAACATGTTATTATGGTCTTTTTAGGTATCCTTGACTTAAGATTTTCTATGCTTAATGTATGTCACAATTCTATTTATTTTTCCTATGTCATTCTCTCGTATATTATGTTCTTGATTCTCTTATGATTCAAGTATTATGAAATTTTAATATTTATTCCATCAATACTTATTATGATCTCTGATATGATGGTTATGATCTTATAATGTTATGATCATGTTCCGTCAACATTATACTCATGTTATGCTTACATATCTCCCATATTTACCCTTACTAAGAATCTGAGCTCACTCTTTTTTTATGTTTCCTTTCCATAGGTTATGAAGAAAGGTTTTAAGTATGAGTATTAAAAAGATAACATCATTAAGGGATATTTTTAATATGTTTCACCAGCTAATATGATTATGATTAAAAGTCACCAAAGATATTAAACTATTATGGTCCTCAGTTATGTATTTTTTAATATTCTGAATATTCTACTAAGATGATGTAATATATCTGTATGTTATGCCTCGTTCTATATTGTTAATATCAAAGGAAATGATTAGTAAAACTTTAGAAATAAGGATTTGAAAATGTTAGTGAGAACACTAGGGTTATTTTATGGATATTTCTAGGGATGTCTCTAAGGATAAGTCTAAGGATGAGTTAAAGTGTAGGAAAATGTCCTTGAATTTTGGTAAATGGTAGAGAGACTATTTTCCTACAAATAAATACACGTCTAGATACTATAAGTGGTTTTGGATCTAGAACAGATGTACAATAAGGTAACTTCCCTAAAAACACCACATTTATCTTGACTCGGTTAGGAACTGGTGCATGACAACGGGCCATGTTGCACACCTAGTTTGACACTCTGAGGGGACATGATTTGGGAATTCCCAAACTCTTTATGAACTATCATAAAGGATTTAAATAGAATATGACTATGAATAACCAAGTATAAACCTAAAGGTTCATTTATTAAAGAAATAGGATTCATGATTTATAAATCCAATAAATAATTTTTCATGATTATATCATTTATGCTATGATATGTGCTTCTCATACTATACTTACTGGTCTTAGTCAATAGTAGAAAATAGAAGGAACTGAGTTAACATTTCATGTTCCAAATTTGGAATGTATGGGTATTATGTAAATATATTCCCAAAGTAGAAATTTCATGAAGAGAATCTGGAAAGTGGTATGAGTATTGGTTATATTTTTGAATATAAAGAGACTATAAACAACATATGGAAGGTATGGGATGTTCTAAAAGTATTGTTCGTAATAAAATTAATAAGCATTATTAAATTCAGGTTGAGGAACTTTAAGACAATATTGATAATTTATATTCTAAGAAAGAGGTACCAATGAATAAGATGATGAATCCTAAGTAATGTTTTAAGAATAAATTTGGATGATTAAAGTGTATATTTATAGGAATTAAAGATTTATGTTATATGAATCAGGAAGTATATGCTTTCCATTAAGGATTTAAAATAATATATTTAATGGTTTTGATAAACTAAAAAAGTGATTTAATTAAAATGTGATATTATGATTAGGGGTATCCCTTAATGTGTTCCTCATGATTATATAATTGTGTTTATCTTGGATAAATAGATGATTGATATGGATAAAGTGAATTAGATATTACTAATTTCCATAGAACTAATTATTGATTTTTTGAAAAAAAGGTCTATTTTATCATGGATGAAGTTACAACATTTTTGGATTTCTGAAATATATCCAGTTAACATTGTAATAAGTAAAAATTCGAATTTTTGATAAGGATTTATGGTAATTAAATTTAATACCATGTTTTAAGAGAATAGATGATGAAGGTATTCATATGATTGGTATGTGAAAAATAAAAGACACTTTATGATATACATATGATCAAATCTAACATGTTTTTAATAAATTTAGTAACCTTATTTCTAATATTTTAGACTTTTATATTTCTAAAGGGTTATAAGGTTAACCATTTATGGGATGGTTTATGTTAAAAATTAGATGAGGTTTTAGATATTAATTTATAATCTCTCCATATAAGGATTTATGAATTTTCAATAACGTATTCCAAATACTTTGTTTTTATGATAACTAAAGAAACATGATATGAATTATTATGGATCTTACGATCCATTACTGATTTAGGCAGAATAAATTCACCTTATTTTTTGGAGTAAGAGATGAATTGGAAATTAGTTAAGACACAACCAATGGGTTATCTTTAGAATATGAAAAAGAATGAAATCTAGTAATTATATATACTTGTGAAATTTATTCAAATTTAAGAAAATGGTATCGAAATAAAATTGTGTCCTATTATCATCATTTTTATGATATTAGTGACCTCTTTTATTATTATTCTATTTGTGGTTTTGTGATTGTCAACCTTCTCAAGATCACCCACTTTCTTAAGATCAGTGATCTTTATCAATCTCTATAATTATATATGATTTTCATACAGGACCTTGTTTTCACATTCCACATATTTACTCTTATGTGGAAACCTAGTTCTGAGTTTCTTTGGGTAACAGTTAGGTTTTTATCATTCCCTTTTTAAATAAATTTTTTGTATTCATTTTTTTACAATGTGGGTTTCTATGAAAGGAACTTTCAAGTATTAAATCAATGATAACTGAAATGAATTTATAGGGAGAAATTAATTTTATGGGGGTTCAAATGTAACACCCAGATTTTTGTGAAAAAAACGAATTAGTTTAATCTTTTTGATATTTTTCATTTCACACAACACTAAATATACATTTTGTTATATAAAAAACCTATGTTTTTATTGCGTTATAAGAAACAAAAAGTTACTATTTTCCTACATACAACACTTATATTATCATATCGTACACATAGTAATATTTTTGTTTTTGTAACACACAATACCAAGTCCCTTTGATAGCTTGCATTTCACGTAAGCCTGAATTTTACCTAACTACAATATACTATTAATATTTTTATTAATTTATTATTATATCTAACACCAAGTCATTGGAATGGAAGTTATGAATATGAATAACTAAATTGTGAAAATATTATTTACACATATATATAAGATTAATCCTTTGGTTATTAATTAGTAAAATGTAATGTAATAAATATTTAAAAATAATGAAATTAATTTTCCAAGAAAACTATTTTTCTATATAAAAACACCATTTTTTCTCAATATATTAAACCAATTTTTGTAGAATGTTTTTAATAATATTTATATATTATATTTTCAACCAAATTCTTTTGAAACTCATCTAATATATTTGATAGCCATAAGATAAGAATTAAACCAATTTTATGAATAAAAATATGTATTTTTTAAATTAGTAATTTTAATGTCTTTTTATAGAGAACCAATTTTGAATATAATTCTTGAAAATTATAAAAAAAATGTTTGAAAACATAAACTTAATTTTTTAAATATTAATATAAAAATTCACCTTGGGTGGGTTTTTAGTATTTTTATCATAAGTTTTATTTTTTAATGAATAGTGAAAATACTATATTTCAATTGAAAACAACATTTTAATTTAATTTAATTATATAGTTAAATTATATTTTGAAATGTTTTAAAAGTTAATTTTGATAAATTTTACATCAATTAATAAAATTTAATTCATTTAAATCAATTTCACAATGAAATTGGATATACAAATAATTCGATCTTTTGAACATTTTCACTTTAAAACCCAGTTGTTTCCTCCCATCTTCTAGATTATTTTTAAATTAATTTATGCCACTTATGTGTTTGTGATTTATAAAAATGGATTCATTATTTTTATTAATCTTAATTTAAATTTATAATAATCTCAACGTAATTTTTGGAAAAAAATATTAGTGAAAGTAATTAAAATTAATTAAAGAAATTAAGCTAAAATGAGTTTACTTAGTGGATAAACATTAATTTAAGGGGACAAATAACTAAGAAACATTAAAAAAATGAAATTTTATGGTTATATTTTGACCATAAACTCCATTGGATTGAAAATGTACAATTATTAATGGCAAATTATGTAAGAAAGACATTTCTATAGTGTTTAACTTTTTATATTTACAAGAAATTTTCCCATCCTCTACTATAAAGGGGTACTCAACCCCCTCACTTCCCCAAACCTATAAAGCCACATTTTCTCATCCAAAAAATAATTATTTAAACCCTACAATTAAATACTGTCAACCAATCACTATCAATTTGGGTAGAAATTGATCCAAGTAAGACCTTTAGTGTAAACCAAAAATAATTACACAAAGAAGAGGTAACATCCTTCCACAATAGATTTTGTTTTATTTTAATTCCTTATTACATCAATACATATTATTCAATGATCATATAATAACATAAATATAATAAATATACAGATATGTATTTATTTTAAGTGTATATATACTCCTATAAACACTTCCATCAAATGGGTAACAAACTTACCGTTCGTGTACAGTGGATTACCGCCTCATGAACCAATATCATTCGTTTTTTAATTTACCACATCTCATGTTTGGGAATTATGAAGGAAACACTTTTTTATATTATATATAATATATTTATTGTGAATTTATTTCTATTTAATTATTATATAAAACATTTATTCATTCTTTCTATTTTTGTGAAAATATGAGAACTTCTTTTGTGGACGTGTCGACTGCTGCCCTCTCAAAGCTAAGTGATTCATTCACACATTGAATGGAATATATTAAGGATTGGTTTAGTAAAAATATATAATATATATGAAATAATAATTTCAATGTAATTATAATATATATATATATATTCTTCTTCTTTCTTTTAATACGACAAGAAAATGGAAACAACGTTTATGAGTTTTACGGCCTACCTCAAGTATGAATGTTGTATTATATTTAATATTTAAATATTTTATATTTTATTATAAATATTTAGCTAAAACATATATATGATATTGATACCATGTTTTCCATTATTTAAATAATTAAATCATGATCTAAGTAATAAGATCATGAATAACAAGTCAAAACAAATAAGAAAAAGAAAGCAGATCTTACATAAAACATAATGTTAACATAGAATTTTTTATAAATGGTTAATATAAATTATTAATAAACTAATATATGATATTATATATAATTATATTTTTATTTTCTACATTTATAATAAACTAATATTTATTATACAGGGGTTTTGAATATGTACTATGAAATTGAAGACTTAAGGTAAGGGTTTCCTCCTCTCACTTTTATTTATACAAGAATTATGTTTTATTAACCACTAATTTATTTTGTGCGGTGTATATAATTCCAATGAATATATTCTATTATTATTATCCTTAAATTTATGGGTATTTACATATCCATTTTATGATATATCTTTCATGTGGTTTATGGTTCAAAAGTTACCAAATCAGTAAAATAATTTTGTCTCAATTTCCTTTCTTTGAAACACATGACATGTTATGCATCTATATTACTCTAAGAGGTGTATAAACTTACCTTTTAAATTTTATATCATGAATATCATTATTTTAATAAAATTTAATTTTTTATATAATGTTATTATTTCATGGGTATTATTATTCAACGTGACCAAAGTGGTAATAATTTATTGCTACAATGTCATCTTTTATCGGGATTATTTATAATTATGATATCATTAGTGAGATATAATGACCAATATCTCAATAAATATCATGAATTTTATTACCATATGTTTATTCATGAAATATTTAGGTAATTGTACAATTTGTCTACAATTTGTTAATTATTATAATTAACATATTGTTTTTTTTTAAATTTGGCATTATCACTCTCTTCATTCGGGAATCTATTTTCTTTGAAAACCGTGTTTTCTAAAAATGATCTAATATTTTCCTGTGAAATTTAAAAAAAATCACCCATTCTTTATCTTTTAAAAAATGGTCATTTAAAAATGAATCTTCCATTTATTTTTCAATTGATGTAATTTTCAAAATGTTTCCCAGTGAAAAAAAAATATTAAGGATGTAAAGATTTATCTACTCTCATAACCATCATTTCTTTTAAGGTTACTCTAAAATTTTACAAGATTAATTTTTTTAATAAAAATTTTTCCTAATATTTTTATATTCTTGGTTTTAAAATATGTTTTCATATATAATGGTTTTCAAAAAAATCAAGCTTTCTTTATACATTTTCAAAATATTTTCACAGAAAAATGTTTTCAATTTTTTTTAATACTCTTTTATATATTTTCTATTATATTTTAAAATAAAGGTTTTTTAATATGTTTTCAAGTTTCCTTTCTAAATTTTCATGGTAATTTTCATTGAAATTGTTTTTTTGAAATGTATTTTTTAAGAAATTTTTAAAGAAGAAAGGATATTTTACTCAAGAGATTTTTTAAATGATTTTTAAATATTAATTCATGTGATTCCAAAGTGGCTTTCAAATAAAAATATTTGATATTGTTTTATGTTATAAAATAGTTATTTTCAGAAAAATATTATTTTCCATAAGAAATTCTCCAAGTGATCTATCAAAATTATTCTCTATATAAGATGATATACATGGATATAGTTTAAGATTTTCTATAGATATGATCCAATGATAATATTATTATTCTGTATTTTAATGTTTTATGACTAAGATGATAAGTTGTTTACAAACCTCGTTTCTTTTCTACAGTTTATACCAATATAAAATGATTATGAAAATTGATCACTTTCATGGTTTATTTTATGATGAAATAATTATTAAACCTATATATTTTTCACAAGTTATGATATGCTGAAATTTTTATAATACTAATTTCATTTCATGAGTTATGATATGATATTTATGTAACCCATCTCTTTTTATGGGTCATGGTATGATGAATATTTTGTTATCTTTTGGTATATGAATGTATGATTTCATTATGTGGTAGGTGGGACATATATCTCCCTCAAAGGAATTGGGTAATGATAAATTTTTTATGTGATAAAATGGTAAACTTCAGTAAATCCCAAGAAAAAAACAATAGGTTACAAAAAATTGCATCCCATGCCCAAAATAAGAGGGTACATAGGAGGAAATCCCAGGCCCAAAACAAAAGGGTATACGAGAGGGAATCCCAAACCCAAAACAAGAGGGTACAAGGGAGGGTATCACAATCCTATAAAAAGATGGTACACGGGATGGAATATCAATCCTTAAAAAAGAGGGTATATTTGAGGTTATCCAAATCCCAAAACAACGGGTTACACGGGAGGGAATCCCAAGCCTGAACCAAGAGCATACACGGGAGGGAATCTGAATCCCTAGGCAAGAGGGTGCACGTGAGTGAATGCCAGTCCTAAAATAAGACGGTATATGGGAGGGAATACCAAGACCAAAGTAAGTATATTATTGATTATCCCAATCCTAACATGTTATGAATTTATTGGTATGCATCATTGAAATAATATTTTCTATGATTATGTGTATTCCACAATTCTATTTCTTATTCCTGTGTATTGCTATCATGGATTATGTTCATGATTATCTTATGATTCAAATCTTCTAAAAAACCAATATTTATTTCATGACTCTTGATTTTTATAATTGATATTTATGGTATGATAATATAATTTTATGATCATGTTCTCATTCCCATATTATTAGGTTCTGATCACATATTTCCCTTTTTTACCCTTACTGAGCATCTGAGATCACCCCATCATTATGTCTCAATTGCCCAGGTTATGAAGAATGGTTTCAAGTAGAATTTTTAAAAGGGGGATATATTTAATGAAGATGTTGAATATCTTTCCCAAATTTAGAATATTATGATTCCAGTTTTCCAAATACAATAAACTATTATGGTCTATAGGCAAGTATTTTTATAATGTGCTGAATATTCATCTAAAATGATGTAATATCCATGTCTGTTAATCTTGGGTCTCTATATTTGGTATCAAAGGAAGGGTTTTTTCATCCTTTGGAAACTAGGATGTGAAATATTTAGTGAGATACCTTGGGGTACTTCTAAGGATATGTATAGGGATGTCTATAAGGATAAATCTAAAGTGTAGGAAACTTTCTAGGAATTTGTTAATGGATAGAGCAATTAGTTTCTAAGAAATACATCCTTTTTGGACACTATAAGTGGATGTGGATCTAAAACATATCTATATTGGGGTAACAACCGTAAAAACATCGTATTGATCTTGTCTCAATCAGGAACTATTTAACAATAATGGTCCTTACTACACCCATGATTTGATACTCCTAGTGGATATGGTTTGGGAATTCAAAAACTATTTATAATCCATCATGAAGGATTTAATTAGAATAATGCTATAAATAACCTAGGATAGTCTTATGGTTTCATAGGTTAATTAAGTAGGATACATGATTTATCAATATTATATGTAATTTTTCATGATTATATGGTTTTCTACTATGATAAGTGCTTCTCACACTACGCTTTCTGGTCTTAGTCAATAGTAGTAACTTAAAAGAAGTGGATTAAAATTAAATGTTTTAGAATTAGAATGTATTAGAATTACAAAAATTTATGTCCTATGTGGAAATATCACAAATTGAATAACTAAGGTTGTATAAGTATTTGTTATACTATTATATATAAAGAGACCAAAAAACATATGAAAAGTGTGGAATGTTCTAATAGTAATGTTTAAATTAAAATTAAGAAGAATGATTAAATTTATTTTGGGGGACCTTAAGACATGATTGATATTTCATATTCTATGAAAGGGTTATTACGAAATAATTTGGGGAATCCTAAGTAATTGTTTAAGAATAAAGTTGGATGATTGAAGTGTATATGTATATGAATTCAATAATCATTATATTTGAATAATGAATAATATGACTTCTAATAAGGATATGAAATAAAAATTGAATGGTTCTAATGAGATAGAAAAGTGATTTATTAGAAATTTGTTATTTTTATTAAGGGAAGATATCCCATATAGTCTTCCTGATGATAATAAAATTGTGTTTAACTTGCATAAAGAGATGATTAATATGGATAAATTTAATTGGATAGTACTTGTCATGACCCGACCCATGTTGGGGCTTGAGTTGTAAAAAGCCGAAGACCGCCTCCATAGGTCAGATGGCGGAGAAAATCACCAAAGGCACAAAAACTCTAGGACACCATTTCCAAATTACTTGTTTGCACACACACACATAGCCAACTCGATGCAAAGTGCAGTGGGAAATAAGTAAAAGATAAAACATGATTTTAATTAAACCATACAAGCATTGACCACTAAATAGTACAGATATAGTATAGTAAACTAAAGGTAAAAAGGGTAAAAAATACACACCCTACTAAAAAGTGTCTCAAACTGACAGGAAAACTTACAAAATAATTCTAGCATGGAACCCCACTCTTGAATCCCAAACTGTGAAAACTATGTGTGGTCTAAGCTCTAATATCCCTAAGCTCCTTTGGAGTTGCAACCATACCCATGTGTCATCTGCATATGGTATGATACATTCTGGAAAATCCCACATAGGGGTGAGTATAAAAATACTTAGTAGGACGCCCTAAAAATAAGGGGTAGTAGTAAGAGATACATGAGGATAATAAGTACAACAAATAGATCAAGGTACAGAAAATGGGTGTAGCTCAACCCAACAAGAGAATAATATAATCTCATCCAAACACAATGATATTGAAATGGTGTGAAGGTTAACTTCTCATTTAGACATTTCTACCTATATTAGGAGTGTAGCTTGTCCATTAATGAGAAGTTAGACATGGAAAGCATGTGTCATACCCCGCACATCTTCACATCTCCGAGATGGGGATTAAACATATCACAAAGACAGGGTACTATAATACGATGTATATATATATGCTCAGTCAAAGAATCTCAAATGAGATAATAAGGGGATCTCTATATCACAATTCAACCCTTGAAAATATTCTCAAATATTCCTAGAAGTAAACACCATCAATACCCAGCATTCCACACACCTAACCTAAACTGCAAGTCAAAGGGGCTCAAATGGTATGTCTTGCCCTCACAGTTTTTAGGTCGTATCACAAGGACGCATCTTAGCGGGAAAAATTACCATCTTACTCGTGATCCTAAGGTAATTTTAAAGTATTCATCTTCACTGATCTTAAAATAAAAATGATGAAAACTCATATTAAAGGACCACACTATAGTGCGTCAGGAGGATCCCACCCTAATAGTCTTTGAGGATCCACTCCCTAGTGTGTTTGGAGGATTCCACTCATAATTAGTAGGTATATAACACATTCCCTTGACGATGGGGTATTCCACTATAATATATGTTGTAGTGGACCCACTCCCTAATGTGTCAAAGGGATTCCACCCTTGTTCATCGAGGACCTACCCCCTTGTGTGATCAGGGGATTCCACTTAGAAGTAGTTGATAGAGGACCAACACCCTTGTTGATGGGGGATTTCACTCTTCAAATAGGTCAAAAGGATCTTCCACTAATATTCCTTTCTTGTTCACACATTTTATTGTCTTAAGAATAAATATCTACACATCCAAATAGATCACATTGTCGTTATCCTTGTGGAAAAAACACACAAGGTAGACTATTCACTCGCCCTAATCGAGCTCTCGATGGAAAAGTTGTGTAACACCGCACTATGCTCAAAAGGCATTTTGTGGGGTGCATGAATTAGTCCTGAAATTAATTATAGGGGATGAACTATTTCGATCCTCTCAAAAAACACACAGGATTGACTACTTGATCATCCAAAAAGGAAAATTGGTGAAAAAGTTGTGTTTCATAGCAAAATGTTTGAACCGGGCCTAGTGGGGCCTAAACCATGACATTAGTTTAAAAAGTAAAAATTCATCTTAAAATGTTATGAGAAGGACGAGGGTCATTCCTCCACTGACGGTGTGTCAAATGGATGTCCCGTTGAAGAGATAGGTCCAATACAAGAACACTAAATAATAATAAAATATTTTATATTATTAAAGTTAGGTGTTTCATAAAACTGATAAATGAACCAAAAACATAAAATTCCAAAACTAGTTGAAAAATATCTACCTTTAAGAGCGGGAATCATGGCCTCAAATGGCACATTGATCAGATGCATGGTTTGGGAAATATGGATTTTAAAGCTGTATACTCTCGATTTGGACTGGTTCGGCCCATTCTGTTCAAACCCTTCCACCTGGGATGGCTGGATCCGGCCAACCCAATCCTATACCATCGGCCCATAGCCTAGTGCATGGATCGTCCAACCTTCTCTAGGCTTGGCCCGTATCCACTGCCCGACCCCCCGCATAGGCGGCCCGCGGGCCGATTGGCTAACCTCGGGATCAGCTGGTCCCCTTGTCACTGCGACGACCCCCGTCATGCGGGTCACTGCTGCCTGGGATCACACGCCATGACATCGACTCGCCTACATACAAGCCACAACACCCCTCCTTCATTCCTACATCGTCGGAAGACCCAAGTGCACTGGCTTCACCTCAGCGCACCGCTGCCTTACCTCAGCACCATGGTCTACCCCCTAGTTCCTCCTTTTTCTCCATCTGCACCTGAGATATCCAAATTCCCAACCTACTACTTGATCCACTCATCAACTGATCAGTTCTACCACCTCCTCATGGTACCGGTATCGTGCTCCACTTTTGGCCACCGCCCTTGCTGGATTCATGTTGTTGTCTCCCTCCACACGCCATTAGGACCACTCTGGTGGTTAGGAAATTGAAATGAATCCTGTTTCGGGATCCTTGGGAATAGGGATTCATAGTTCCATCCCCCACTCCATGATTCACAAATTTTTGAATGTAGTAAATATTTTACGTGATGAACGGTGAAGAACATGACAAAACCGGGGTTCAGAACAGGGTATCAGGAAATGTTTGTGTTTGTTTTTCCATCGTCTCGATGCTCAAAAAAATAGTCGATGATGAAAACAATAATAAATCAAAAATTTAATTTGGGTTGTGGAAAATCAACAAGAAGACTACCTCATTGGATTCATTCATCATTGAAGACGTCCATGGCCATTTCGTTGTGATCAAGAATAGTTTCATCAATGATTCTTCCCCAATCTGCCAAAGAACAAAGGGAGATAGAGGGTTTAATGGAGAGAGAAATAGAAAGATAGAAATTAGGGGCTAACCCTAATATTAATCCCACATTTTTCTATTTATAGAAGAATATCAGAACCTAAAAATGGTCGCAAAAACTAAAATCTTTGTTCCCTAGAATTTTATATCCCTCCTTGGAAAAATATCTCATTCTAAACTCAATGGCGTTCTCATATTTCCAATCCGAGTCTCCATTCGAATGTTATTTGCTTCATCTTCAAGAGTAAAATAATTAAGTTTAATTATTTTAATGATTATTTTACTCCATTGGGGTATTTTTCTATATAATTCCTAGGCCGATGAAAGTTATTCCCCACCTTGGGTAAACGGCACATTCTGGACTAAATTTTGACTTCATATTTCTGATCCAAGCTGTAATTTATGCATTATCCCATTTCCATTTGATGTATGGTATAAAATATACTCAATATTTTGATAAAACTATTTTTGGGCACACCAAGCCTTGGAATTGCATGTCTTCTCAATGAACAAATCTGGAATCATATATATAAATATTCCAAAGTATTACAAGGTAAAAATCAGGTCTCTACATCATTCCCCCTTTAATATTTTTATCCCCAAACAGAAAAAAACTAGGAAAAAAACCTGGTATACTGAGCTCATATCTGGATATCCCATTACCAAGAACTCACCTGTACATTTTCATGTTACCATAATACGTGAACCAAGGATATGGATCGTCCATATAAGGTTTTCCCCTATCGATATTTGATCACCACCGGGTGATCTTCAATGGTGTCTCCATTTTCAATGTCCAGCTCGCCCTATTAAAGGATGTAACCAGGATCATGCACGTATCACCTCAGATGTGACATGTGGAATATGAAGTCCACCCACTCCAGCTGTAGGGGTAGGGAAAGGTATTAGGAAACCTCTCCAATCCTCCTCATGATATCGAATAGACCGATGAACCTTGGGGATAGCTTGCCTCCCCGATCAAACATCCACATTTCGCATCACGGGGAGACTCTCAAGAAGAATTGGTCTCCCTTATCAAACTATAAGTGTCTATGATGGTGGTCGACATATTATTTCTATCTACTCTAGGTCATATTCATCCGTTCACAGATGACCTAAAATTTATCCATTGTGGCTCACACAAACTCTGGACCGACGTGGGATGACTCCCCAACCTTCGTCCATCACAGAGGTGACATGTAGGGTCTCCTGTATAGGGACTCAAAAGGTTTCATGTTGATGGTAGAGTGATAGATATTATTGCATGAAAACTCTAAAAAATTTAGGTGACCCTCTCATCTCTAACCGAAATCTACCATGCAGGACCTTATCATATCCTCCAGCACATGGATAGTGTGCTCGGTTTTCCCATCGGTTTGGGGGTGGAAGGTTGTAATCATCCGCAGCTAGGTCGCAAAAGCCTATTATAGGACTATCCACAAGCATGATGTAAACCAAAAATCATGATTAGAGATAGTTGTTGGGGGTTCCCTGGGAAGATGTTCGATCACTTATATGTACAAATTCACCAAACTCTCTATCGGACTCTTCTCTCTAATAGCACGGAAGTGAGCCAACATGGTAAGACGATCAACTATCACCAAGATGGAGTCATGGACCTTCTCTATGCGTAGAATCCTAGGGACAGAGTAAATGGATATGTCATCCCACTTCCACTTCGGAATGTCAAGAGGCTGCAACAAACCCACAAAAACCTGATGCTTAGCCTTCACCTGCGGATAGGTAAGTCATTGTGAGATGAACTCAATGATGATTCATCTCATGCTGGACCACCAAAACTGCCTTTTTAGATCCCTCTACATATTTCTTAAACTGGGATGTACATATGAGGGAGAAGCATATAACTCCTACATCACTTCTTCCTACATCATGATTGGATCCACTGTTTTCCCTCGAAAAAAGATTGTGTGATTCTCTCCTTTAGAATACCCATCAGGTGTGTCACCTATGGATATCCAATCATGCAGAACTTCACAGTTGATGTATCTTAGCTATGAATCTCTCATACGCTAAAGGATTGGAAGATTCAATACCATTAACTGTAAGAAATTTTTACCCTCTTACTCCACTAGGGTAAGCTGTAGGAAATCCAACTACTATGATGATTACTTCACTAGGTGAGCCTGGGACTTCCTGCCAAGGAAATATTCTGCAAAGATTCCCTTCCCTAGTGTGTAGACTATCTCGAAGTCTTAGTTACTTAGAAACTCCAACTATATTCTCTACCTTAGATTCAGATCTATCTATGTAAACATATACTTTTAGATCTGGTGGTCTGAGTAAACCAAAAAGTGCTCTCCCATGAGATAGTGTCTCCACATCCTCAGGGTAAAGACTACTGTTTTGAGCTCCAAGTCATGAGTAACATACTTCTTCTCATGGGGTCTCAATTGCCTCAAGTCATACACGATAACTGCCCAATTTTGAATCAACATGCAATCGAGCCCAGCTCCTGAGGAATCGCTAAACACCACGAACTCAACACCCTCCTCTGGCAGCCTAAAAATTGGAATTCTTGGGAGTCTCTACTTCAACTCTTCAAAGGCCCTCTGTCACTACTTAGACCGGGTAAGAGTATTTCCCTTATACATCAGGGTAGTCAAAGGGGCTACAATCCTGGAGAAGTCTGACACAAATCTCTAGTAGTACCCCGCCAAACCAAGGAAGATATGCACCTCTTCACACTCTCGGTTGGATCCCAAGAAAGAACTGTCTCAATATTCATGGTATCTATGACTAAACAGTCTTCATAGATGATGAGACCCATAATGTAAACCTCTTGTATCTAGAACTAACACTCTGAGGTCATTCCGTGAATATTGTGCTCTCTGATTAAATCAAGTACCATCCTCAAGTTCTCTTCGTGATCCTCCTTTGACGTAGAGTAAATGAGTATATAGTTGATGAAGAAAACAACAAACTAGTCTATGTAAGGCTGAATTATCTAGTTCATCAAATCCAGGAAAACGGAGGGAGCATTCGCCAGGCTAAATGGAATCACAAAAAAAATGTAATGCTCATAGCGAAATCAGAAGGCTAACTTTAGAATATCAGCATTGCAAACTCATAGTTGGTGGTAGGAATATCTCATATCTATCTTATCGAATCACCTCAAACCTTGCAACTGGTCGAAGTGGTCTTTGATTCTTGGTAAGGGGTAATTTTTCTTTATGATGGCCAGATTCTGGTGACAATAATCCACACAAAGCCACAAACTCCCATATGCCTTCTTCACAAACAGAACCATAGATTCCTAGGGGGCACACTGGATTTGATGAAACACTTATTAATAAGATTGTCCAGTTGTAAATGTAGCTCATGATGCATGGTGGGTTCCATCCGATATTCCATGGAATATATCAGGCCAGCCACTGGTTTCAAATCAATGTGAAACTCCAACTTCCTCCTTAGTGGTGGTATTGGGACATATTCAGGTAATACATCCATGTAATCCTCCACAACTGATGGAACGTATGTGACTGAAGAGTCTACTGCACTATGGGTCACTCTCACTAGATGATGCGAAAAAAGCTATAGTCTCTTGCTCATAATAATCGCCCGCCCTGCTATGAGGCCTCATTCACCAAGAAAGGTGAACCCCGTCCCACCAGTGTTCAAGCATCTGACTAGCCTACAATGACTATCAATTTGGGATTGAATCATGGAATGATAATCCATTTCCAAGATGAAATCCTAAGGATCCATCATGATAACCAGTAGGTCTCACGTGAACATCTCCCCTCCAAACTAAATCTTTCACTACTGGTACATAAAATATACAGAAGAGTCCCTTTATTTAGGTACCTGAAGACATATCCATTGTGATAGTTCCTCAACTGGGATATCCAACTCTCGTAATAGGAGTAATGAGTTACAAGAGTGATTGTATCCTATTTCTACTAATACTTAGGCAAGAGTAGAATAAATGTAGAGAGTACCTCAAATCATCTCATGTGTTGGAGGATCACATATATCCATAGCCTGCAACTGTCTGTGGACTCATCTGCCATCTCCCTGAGCATAACGAGGTTGCCTAATGGTGGTGGTGGGAGGATCTCATAGCATAATTCCCCACCACTTAAAACTCCTTCTCATATTTATCCTCTATAAGCATAGCCTACCTAGGGACCTCCCCGATCACGGTGTTGTCTCTGCCTTGGTGGTCCACCAATTGCCTACCTGGGATGCTCACCTCTCTTGTTCAGGAAGTCTCATGCCAAGTGACCTCACCTATCACTAGTATAGCACCGACCCTCTCCAGGCCGACTCGAAGCCATGTGTGGCCCAGGTGCCCCCTAATCATGTGCCCAAGCCCCATCATGGGGATGCCTCCTACGTTTTGGCCCTACTACATGGCATATTCTATCTATTATGGACATATTCTCACTCAAGAGACCACAACTAGGCCCATTTAACTGGCACCCCTATGATAGGACACTCTCCATCATAAGATATATCTCTAACCCCCCAACATAAATAGGGATTCCTATGGGCTCCAAACTTTCATGGATCTCTTGGTGGAGAACCTATTCAAACTTCCATGCTTGGAAGTACCTGTCATGGATCATATCTTGGGAGTTACGTTTAAGGTTATTAAACCTAGCCACATGTTCAACCACTATCATGGATACCTGCTTCAGCTCGAAAAGATCCTAAATCCTGACTAAGTGCAAGAATGAGGGGATTTACTCCTCATGAAATATCTTCTGAAACTCATCCCATGATAGAGTCATCTCGTTGTGAAACTGGGTAACTAAACCCCACCAGCGCTCGGCCATCCAAAGAAAAAGGCTAGCTTCCAAATCCCCCATCTGGTCTTCTAGTGTACGCACCAGCCTAAAGAAGTCATACCAATGACTCCAACCATTCCTCTACTACCAGAGGGTCAGGATCACCATGAAACCTCAATGGCCTCTGGTGCTAAAAATCTTGATGCGCGTTCAGCTTGCACTCGTCCTCGGCCTATGTTGTCGTTACTAACTGCTGCTTCACATGTAGAAGTTCCACCACTGGCCCGCCCATAGGAATTAAATCATGTGATGGGCCCCATAATAAGGCCTCACCACTCACAAGA
This sequence comes from Viscum album, assembly GCA_963277665.1. Taxonomy (NCBI): domain Eukaryota; kingdom Viridiplantae; phylum Streptophyta; class Magnoliopsida; order Santalales; family Viscaceae; genus Viscum; species Viscum album. Next base: position 647,433,289 of record OY728143.1, on the reverse strand, counting down.
TCGTTATCACAAACTAGAGTTGGTATCTTGGATGGCTGTCGTTGCGAAAGAATCCTGAAATTTAGAATCGAGTACCACAATCAGATGAGCATATATATATATACAACAAGAACAATAGAAAATGGAAGCTAATTCAATGAGGATAGTCAAAGACTTGATCCTATATGATTCATGTACCATTGTTCTCTGAAATTAGTGTCTCAACATGCAGAGTCGACATGTGGGTAATCAAGGTCCTGGTGAATGGCTATGTCAGCTGCATCACCATTACTAGACTCTCGGGCCTGAGACCCGCTCTTGAGACACGTTGACACTTTTCCCTAAACCCAACCAAGACCTTTTTAGGGAAACATTTGAATAATATCATATGGTTTGAACAACCTCTCATGCCACATTATCACAACCCAACCCATGTTGAGGATTGATTGGTAACTACCCCAACCCCACCTCCAAAGGATGGGGGTGGAGAAAAGTGCTAATGGAACAACAACTCAGGGAGGCCTTTTCCTAAGTACCTGTACAAACACAGATAATAATAACTCAATGGAAAGTGTATAAAGAAATAAGTAAAACATGTAACCTAGTGTAAAATAATCCATACATTCATAGACTACTAAATAGTACAGATACATTAAAGTAAACTGAAAGGAAAAAGGGAAAAATGCCCTCTCAACTAAAAAGTTTCTCAACCTAACATGAAAACTAAGAAAGTACAGCTAGCATGGAGCACCACTCTTGAATCCCCAACTGTTACCACTGCATGTGGTCCAATATCTCATATCCCAGCGCTCCTTCGGAGTCATGATCAAACTTATAAGTCGTCTTCATAAGGTACGATACGTGAAGACAAATCCTATGTAGGGGTGAGTATAAACATACTTAGTAGTATTCCTCGAAAAGATGAGGATAAGTAAGAGATAAAAGAGGAAAAGAAGTACAGAAGATGGAACAATGTACAGTAAATGAGTGCAGCTCAACACAACAACAGAAATATGTAAGCTCATCCAAACACAAGTATATTGAAAAAATGATAATGTGAACCTCTCATCGATTCATCACTACCTATATTAGGAGAGTAGACTCGTATAACCTTGAGAATATAGACACAGAAAGCATTTGTCATACCTCATGCGTCTTTGCCTCTCCTGGAAGGAGAGTAACCAGAATCCAAGGTCTGGGAATTGTAATAGGGTATATATATATATTCTCAGTAAAAGAAGCCCAAACCAAAGAATAATGGGTCCTCCAACTCACATCTTAGCCTAGAAAAAGTGTCACTAACAGTCCCATAAGTAACCACAATCGATACCTAGTATCCCTCATATCTTCCCTGAACTACAAGTCAAAGGGTCTCAAACACCACACCTTGATATTATCTACTTTGGGTGGGTTTGTCTCACCCATAAGGTATTTAGGTTTAGTTACAGAGACATGTCTCGATGGGGAAAGTGCCCGCTCTTACTCATGATCCCAAGGTAACGTCAAAGTATGTCTCACTAATGATCTGAAAATCCATATTATGAAAAATCAAAGTAGAGGACCCACACCCTAGTATGTTAGGGGGATTCCACACTAATATTCCTCAAGGACCCACTCCCTAGTGTGTTAGGGGATTCCACTCAAAAGTATATGGTTGAGGACTCATGCCAATATAGATGGGAGATTCCACTCTAATAGTCATTTTTAAGGACTCATTCCCTAATGTGTTAGGGGGATTCCGCTTTTGTTTATCAAGGACCCACACACTAATGCATCAGGGGGATTCCACTTGGATTTAGCTGATAGAACACAGATGCCCATGCAGATAGGGGGATTTCACTCTCCAAACACATCAAAAGGACCTTTCAACGATATTCCTTTCATCTTCCCACATTTAATGATATCATGAATAAGGCTCCATACATCCAAACATATCACTTTTTTGTGATCCATGCAGAAAAACATGCATGGTAGACTTTTCACTCACCCCAATCGAACACCATATGGTAAAGTTGTGTAACACCACACTACTCTCGAAAGGCAATTCATGGGGCCCATGTATCGGTCCCATAATTAATTATATGGGATAGAACATTTCAATCCTCTTGAAAAAGAACACGGTATTGACTAATCGATCATCCAAAACAAATAACCGGTTAAAAATTTGTGTTTTGATGCAAAATGTGTGAACCGCTCCCCTTGGGGCACACACATATACTTTAATTTAAACACACGAAAAGTTCTCCCAAAGATTTGGGTAGATCCACTCCTAAAGGAATGTCAAACAAACATCTTGTATGGGAGATAGGTATGATACAAGAACCCTGAATAATAATTAAATATTTATTCTTATTAAAGTATGGTGTTTCATGCAATGGAGAAATGAAACAAAAACAAAAAAGTCCTGAACCGGTCTAAAAATATGCTTCTCAATGATAGGGACTTGGGTCCATATATGGAGCATCGATCAGATTCCTGGTTTGGGAGTAACTACTTTTTAAAGTTGTATGGGCTCGATTCAGACCAGTCTGGCCCATTTTGGCCAGACCTGTCAGCCTGGGCTGGCTCACGACCCATCGCATGACCTGGGCCACCTTCTCCTAGCTTAGCCCGCATCTGCGGCCAGGCTCGCTGGTCGATTTGACTACCTCATGATCGAATGATCCCTCATCACTACGGTGACCCACATCGTGCGGGTTGATTCTACCTAGGGTCACACGTCATGACCTGGACTCACCTCCAGCCTAGCCTTAGTGCCCCTCCATAATTATGATGCCATCAGACGACCATAGTGCACCAGACTCACCTCAACATGCCACTGCCTCACCCTATAACCTTTTTCTGCCTCCTAGTTCAGCTTCTATCCACCTATATACCTTATCTCATGAGATCTATGAAAAACTATCGGATCCTTTTGCCAACCTACTTGCATTGCCTCCACTTCATTGCACCACTGTAGCACTCCACTTACGATCACCACCCTTGCCAGAACCGTACCACCATCTCCCTCTATAGTCCACCAGGACCACATTGGTGGTTATAAAATTGAAACGAATAATATTTTGGGATCCTAGGGTTAATTTATTCACATCACCATCCCACTCTCAATGATTCTTTGATGTTTTAATGTATCGAAGATTTAAAGTGAAGAATAGCGAAGAATACGACAAAACTGGGGTTCAAAATGGGGGATCGAGGGATGGTTTTGTTCATTTTGTTATCCCCTCAACACTCAAAACAAATAATCAATGAATAAAACATGAATAACTCAAAAATAGAATTTAGGGTGAGGAAAATCAATAGGAATCCAACCTCATTGGATATGTTCTCCGTTGATGATGTGCACTACTATGTCATTGCGATCCACCAGAGTTTCATCAACTATTCATCCTCGATCCACAGAATAATGAAGAGAGAGATAGGGTTTGATGGAGATATATAGAGATTAGGGGATAACCCTACTCTTAATCACTCATTTTTATATTCATAGAAAAAATTCAGAACCCGCCAACGTTCATGAAAAATAAAATCTTTGTGCCCTCAAATTTTATGTCCCTTCTAGGAAAAACATTTGATTCTGAACTCAACAGTAGTCTCAGATTTACAGCAAAAGTCCCCATTCAAATGTTATTTTCTTCTAGATTAGGGGTAAAATAATTAAATTTAATTATGTTCACGACGCTTTTACCTGTTGGTGTCTTTTTCAACAGAAGTCTCATGCTGAAAAAAAAAATTATGCCTCACCTAGGTTAAACAGCACATTCCGGATTCAATTGTGGCCTCGAATTTTAGATCTAAGCTACTTATTTAGAGTTATACAATTTACTTTGCATGCATAGAATAATATATACTCAATATTGTTATAAAATTAATTACGGACACATCGGGCCTCAGAATTAAATACCATCTCAATGCCCAACTCTGGAATCATATATAGAAATATATCAAAGTATTACAAGGTAAAAACTATATATCTATAGTAAAAATTACAATGGTATTGATTATTGATTTATTTAAATAGTTTTCTATGATAAAATAGATGAATTTACAAGTTTTTATGGATTTATGTAATATATCTGATTGACTTTAGAATAAGGAAACATGCATGTTTTCAGTAAGAATTTATGAAAATTCCGGTTATATACATGTTTAAAGAGAATAAATGATAATGGTATAAACATGTTTGGTATGTTAAAAATAATATAAACATTATTAAATTCAAGGGATTGATGCAAAGATATTATTATGAAATTTAGTGACCATATTTCTAATATTTTGGACTTTCATATTTCAAAAGGGTTATAAGGTTGACCATTTATGGAATGGTTTATGTAAAACTTTGGATGAGCTTTTAGCGATTAAAGTATTATCTCATCATAGTAGGATTTATGCATATTGGATAACCTATTATAACCACTTTGTTTTGATGATAATAAAAGATACATGGGATGAATTTTTATGGATCTTATGATCTGTTAGTGATTCAGGCATAACAAACTCACTTTCATTTTTTGAGTACGAGATGATGTAGAGATTGGCCAAGACACAACCAAAGAGTGATACTGAGCATAGGAAAAGGAATGAGATCAAGTAAATATCTCTCCTTGTGAAAATTATTCAACTTTAGTGATATGGTCTTGAAATAAAATGTTGTCCAATTATCATAATTTTTAGTGATGTTAATGACCTCTTTCATGGTTCTCCAATTTATGGTTTAGAGATTGTTAACATTCTTTGGATCACCCAATTTATTGTGATCAATGATCGTTATCAATATCAATAAATATTTACACATTTCTTCCATGTAATTTATTTCACCTCCCACCTATGTTCTTCTATGAGGAAACCTAGTTTTATGTCCCTTTGGATAACTGTTGTGTTTGTAAATTTTCCATTTTAAATAATCTTTTAGTATTAATCTTTTTACGATGTGGGTTTCATGGAAAGGGATTTTTAATTATTAAACCATTGATAACACTGATGAATTTTGAGGGAGGAATTGATTTTAAGTGGGGTAGAATGTAACACCATGACATTATTGAAAAAAATATAATTAAGTTAATATTTTTTCTATTTCTCATTTCACAGAATACTGAATATAGCTTTTGTAATAAAAAATCACATATTTTGTCATCCATTATATGAAGAACCAAGTTAATATTTAACTACACATAATACTTAAATTAAATTTTGATACACACAAAACTATGTTTTCACAGGTATTAAACACAATAATGAGTCCCTTAGATAGATTTCATTACTTGTTAGGCTGAGTTTTATTGAATTACAATATACTACTGCTATATTTATTAAAATATAATTACAGTTACCACTTTTTTGTTAGTATGGAAGATACGAATAAGATTAAATAAATTTTTAAAATATTATTTACACATGTATATAAAATGAATCCTTTGGTTATCAACTAGATGAAGTTAATGTAAGAAATATTTGAAAATAAATAAATTAATTTTCTAAGAAAATCATTTTTCTGTGTATGATAAAAATTTTATCTCAATAAATTGAACGAAACACTTTTTATGGATTTTTTTAAGACAATTTATATATTATATATTCAGAAAATTATTTTTTAAACACATTAAATAGATTTTATAGACCTAAGATATGAATAAATCAAATTTTACGAATAAAAAGATGTATTTTTTAAAAGGTAATTTTAGAGCCATTCAATGGAGACCACATTTTAAATATAATTTTTTAAACGTTTATAAATTTTATTTGACAAAAAAAACTTCATTTTTGAAATTGTAATATCAAAATTTACTTAAGGTGTGTTTTTTGTATTTTTCTTAAAAGTTTCATTTTTTGATAAATAGTGAAAAATACTGTATTTTAATTGAAAAATTCATTTTCTTAAAATTTAATTATATAGTAAAATTATATATTTAATTTGTTTAAAATTTAATTTCTATAAATATCACATTAATAAATATAATTTAGTTCATTTTAATAAATTTCACATTGTAATTGGATATAAAAACAATTCAAATGTTTGAATATTCTCACTTTAAAAACTTGTTATTACATCCTTTCGATGGGATTATTTTTAAATTAATTTATACCACTATTTTGTTTAGAATTAAGAAAAATGGATTGAATATTTGTATTAAAAATAATTTCTAATTTCTAATAAGGTCCACTTAATATTTGACCAAACATATTACTGATTGTAATTAAAATTAATTATAGTGATTAAGGTAAACATGAGTGTATATAATGGTTATACATTGTATTAAGGGGCCAAATAACCTAGAAACATGTAGAAAATACATTTTATTGCTATATTTTGACCATATCATTCATTTTATATAAAATACACAATTATTGGATGCATTTGATGTAAGTGAGATCTCTCAATAGTGTTTACCTTTTTATATTTACATGAATGTCACTCCTCCTCCACTATAAAAGGGTACTCACCCCCACCCCCCCCCCCACCCCCCCATCACATCCCCAGACCTCTCAAGACACTTTTTCACATCTAAAACATGCTCAAATAATCTCCTAAATTGCCTCATATCTACATAAAGTCATAAAATTGTTTATAAATACCAACAAGGAATCCTTTTGATGAAAACCAAATGGATTTAACCAAAGAAGAGGTAACAACCTTCCACAATATCATTTATTTTATTTTCATTATCCACCCCCTAAATTATTATTATTCGTATATTATATAATAAAATCAATATAATTAATATAATAATATATTTATTCTAGTTTTTCTACCTAAACCAGCACACACTTCCATAAAATGGGTAATGAACTTACCATTCGTTTGTAAGGTGGATTACCGCCTCACGAAACATTGTCGTTTGTTTTTCCTCTACCACATATCGTGTTTGGGAATTATGATGGAAAAAATATTATTATATGATATATTTTTTTTCTTTATGTTTCTTTAATTATTATATAAAACATTCCTTCATGGTTTATGTTTTTTGTAAATATGATAATTTAGCTTGTGGGTGTCTATACTACCGCCTCCTCAAAGCGATGTGATTCTTTCAAACTTTTCATGAAATTTATTAAAGATGGGTTTAGTAAAATTATATGATATATATTATATAATAATTATACAATAATGATAATATATATATAAAAATATGTCATTTACTTTATTTCATTCAATAAGAAAAGAAAATAGAAACAACGTTCATGCGTACGAACAACTTACTGTCTCTATAAATAATGTATTCTATTTTATATTTATTTATTTTATATATTATTATAAATATATATATATATATAATTAATATATATGATATTTATAACATGTTTTATATTCTTTAAATATGTAAATCATGATCTAATAAATAGTATCAAGAATAACAAGTCAAAACATATACAAAAAACAAAGCAGATATCACCCAAAACGTAACTTTAACATTGAATTCTTAATAAATGAGTAATAAAATTTCATAATCACATAATATATGGTATTAGATATAATAATATATTTTTTAGATTTTTAATAATATTATAATTATTATACAAGAGGTTAAAATGTGGGTAAATAAATTCAAGATGTAAGGTTTGGGATTCCTCAACTCACTTTTATTTTGATGAGATTTATTACTTATTTACCACTCATTTATTTAATGTGATATATATAATTACAATGAATATATTATAAGATTATTATCACTAAATTTATGTGTATTTAAAAATCAATTTTATGATCTATCTTTCATGGAGTTTATGGTTAAAAGTTTATCAAATATATAAAGTAATTTTTTCCCAATATTACTTCTTTGAGACACATGCCAAGTTATGAACCTATATTCTTGTATGAGGTGTATACACTGACCTTTGACAAGTTATATCATGAATATAATTCCTTTCAGGATATTTTAAGCTTTATTTGATGTTATTATTGTATGGAGATTGTGATTCAAGGTTACGAATGTGGTAACAGTTTTTTCCTATAATGGCATCGTTTATCACGAATGTTTTTTATCATGCGTCCATTGATGAAATATTAAAATCCATATATCAATAAATATAATAAATTTTATTCTTATGTAGTTATTAATGATATCTTAATGTAATTTTTTCATTTTTCCAATCTTGGGTATTTATGATAAATAAGTATGTGTTTTTTTGAAAATAAAACTTTATCTCTCTCTTCGGTCAGAAATCTATGTTTTTTCAAAACCTTGTTTTCCAAAAATGTTTTAAAAAATGTTAAACTATTCTCATATGATCAATAAAATTCATTTTTACCTGAGTATATTCTTTTCAAAACTTTTTAAAAAAAATTAATCTTCTTGTCTTTTTCTGATCTAGAAACTTTTATAAACTTTTTACAGAACAGAAGGAATGTTCGGAATGTAATGATTTATCCACCATTGTGACCCTAATTTCTATGAATATTTATCTAATATTTTAATTGATTTATATTTTAAACATAAAAATTCCTAATTTTCTGGAAATTCATGATTTTTAAATCAGTTTTCAAATAAAATAGTTTTAATAAAAATTAAATATTTCTTTATAAATTTTCAATGTATTTTCAAAGAAAAATATTTTCAAAATATTTTAAAGATGTATTTATATGTTTTTAGAGATATTTTCATAGTAAAGTGTTTTGAAATTTTTTCCAAGCTTTCTATTTATGTTTTCAAGGTTATTTTCAAGGAAAATGTTTTTAAAAATGTTATTTATTTTCAGAAGAGTTTTTGAAAGAGGAAAGGATATTTTCATCAATAAATTTTATAAATGATTTTTAATGAACAATTCATATTTTTTAGGAGTGGTTTTCAAATAAAAGTATTTTAAATTTTTTTGTGTTATGAGAAAATAATTTTCAAAGTAATTTTATTTTCATTATGAAATTCTCTACGTAATCTTTTAAAATCCTTCTCCATATAAGATGATATCCTTTTATAAATTTTATAAATTACTAGGGATATTATTCAAGGATATTATTATCATTATTTTTTAAAATGTTTTATGATTAAGATTATAAGTTGTTTACAAAACCTTTTTCTCTTTAATAGGTTATATCCTGATAAAATGCTTATGAAACATGCTTCCTTTCATGGGATATTCTATGATGAAATTACTTTCAAACCTATCTCTTTTTCACAGGTTATGAAATGATTAAATTTTTATAATACGCATTTCATTTCATTAGTTATGATATGATGTTTATGAATCCCATATATTTTTATGGGTCATGATGTGATGATTGTTTTGTTATCTTATGACATATGCATGTGTGATTTCATTATAAGAAAGGTGGTACCTATATCTCTCTACAATGTATTGGGTAATAATAAATGTTTTAAGATATCCTAGGGTACATGGGAGGGAATCCCAAGCCCAAAATAAGATGGTACGAGTGAAAAAATCCCAAGCCCCAAACAATAGGGTACATGGGCGGGCATCCCAAACCAAAAACAAAAGGGTAAATGGGAGGGAATCCCAAGCCTGAAACAAGAGAGTACACAGGATGGAATCCTATGCTTGAAATAAGTGTGTAAATAGGAGGGCATCCCATATGACAACAAATCTCTTTATTAAATATTAACACATGATTTATTACATAATATTACAACTAATTAAACCCAAAAGATCAATAATTCTAGTTTCTTTGAGAATTCGGTACATTATATCACAATTTAAATAAGAAAAATGATATCTTTATGGAAAACTTCCTTAACATGATCACACTTAAATCTATTATGGATAACCTGGGTATATACATAAGATAGGGGTGAGCTATAAATTCCAGTAAGGGAATAAACCTAGAATAACATGAATATGGTAACAAATATTATACAATAGGAATATCATGGGGAATAAAATGAGTGATAATCTAAAAAATTAACAATGAGGCATGATATTGAATGTTAATATAAAGGAAACATGAGAAATGTGGAAGCAACATAAAATGTTGCATCATAAACAAAGTTTGAGGCTAACTACCAAGAAATCGTGGTGGAAAAAATTCCATAAAGGACTCAGGTTCATTCAATTTCCCAACATGATATCTCATGAGACTAAACATTAAACAATGAATTGGAGCACTATATAATTCTAGGTGCACCTGTCACATTCATTTCATTCTCACGCTTAAGTGTGCCACATGGATTACAAAACATGGATTCATTTATCATAAAATTTTATTCCATGATAAAGGAGTGTGTAATACATAAAGGTATGTCCCAAATAAAATAATTATAAGTGTATAAATTTTAATACCCTTTATAGTAAATGGGTATGGTATTCACTACACAATTTTTTTAGCATGTAAAGTCACGGTAAAAGTTTGGTATCATAATGGAATCAATAAAAAAATTCATAAAATGGGTTAATGAGAGAGAAAAGATTATATCATAATTTGGATATAAAATGGGCAGTAATAAGGATATGGAAAGGCATATTCTAACATTTGGAATTGTAAATATAAGGCATATGATAATAAAGAAACATAAATAAAGAAGAGAATGTGAGGATCTTTTAATTGAGTGTGTGAATCATAATGCATTAGAAGGGATTCTTGAGAGATTGGGGCACCTTGAAAGCAATATATAGAGGGGAGGTAAGAGTAAGGATGTGATAAAAGTATTTTTAGTGAAGGGAAATGATATATTGGTTGGGTTTATATAGAAAATGAGTGGGAATTTCTTTAATATTTCTCATATTTTGGTTTTGGACTCTATATAAAAAACTAACCAAAACCAAAAACCTTCGCATGTATTTTTTTCATGGTTTCTACCAAATTTTGGTTTTCTTCATTATTTAATAAGACTAAGGTCTGAAAAAAATAAAATAATACCCTTGATTATGTGGATGTAAGTCATACTCTTAAATAAATGGTTTTAAAACATTAAAATATATTAATGGTTATTTAGGATTTATAATACCTTTATAAAATTAATAAAATGAATATAAAATCACATTATTTTAATTGGAAGACATATATTTATCATGGATACCCCTTTATTGTATTTATTACCTCACTTTTTAATCATTATAATGTCATAATACACAATGTATATTTATACAGATTTTAATTTTTACCTGAAAATTTGATTGTCTCAGAAAATTATGAAAACTTAACCATTGGATAATTCTGTAGTTTTAATAGAAAAATAATATTTATTTTTTAAAAATAATTTTCTAAATATTTTTATTTTCAATTTTCAAATAATAATCAATATATATTGATAAATTATGGGTTTTTACAATAAAAGTTTTAAACCCATTATAAAAATTACATTTGAATTCATAAAAATTATATGATTTTTAATATTTAAAAAGAAATATTTAATTATAATATATTATTTAAATATTATTCATTTCAAAAATCCTTATTTGATCATAATAAATCTATTCATTTAAATTTAAAACTAATTAAAAAACAGTATTTATTTTTTTTGTAACAAAAATAAATTCGTTTATAAGGTAAAAAAAAGAAGTAAATATAACCATTATAGAATATACATATTCATATTATTATGATATTGATACATATCCTGTTAATACACAAAAAAACTCCGTAAGGGTAAGGTTCATAATTGTGAGACCTTCATTGGAATGTTCAACATACATGGTTTCGGTTATGATCTAGATGAGCATAGACTTCTTCCATAAATGGTTTCTATCATGTTAAAGTTATTGGATCTCATATTAGTATTGGTAAAATAAAAATACTAGAGATTTTATCTCCCTATGAATTTTTGATAAAGAGGATTCATAGGTTATGATCTTACAGGTCGAGGTCATCACATTATTTTTTTGTGTCAATTAGATTTGTTAAAACCCAATATTTATACTAATCATGGGATCATTGTTCAAAAGATATATTATCAATGGTAAATACGATTAACAATTATTTAATCTAAAAGGATATAATAAAACCAAATAAGTTCATGTGTTTTCTATAACTATAATACATAATAATATATTTAATCAAATCATAAGTTAAATGTTACTTATAATAGTTCATGTCATTGCAATCTTCCCCATTAAAATATTTTTCCATCGAAGTTCTTATTTCCCACACTAAAATAGATTAGGGTAATTCTATTTGATCACCTCCTCTAGTTCCCACATCTCTTCTTAAAACTTTTGGTTTATCCATAGCACTTTGAATAGGTGCATTTTTTTATTTCATAGAACCATTTACCTAAGATCTATGATCTTCCCCAACTACTCTTTCGAGGAAAGATCATTCTCCAATGGTACCACCTCTAGATTTAATAAATGTAAGGGATCTGGTATGTTCTTCATCAAGAGGAATACATCAAATACATCATGTACTTGAGATAGGTTGGGTGCGAGTGCTAGTTGATATGCCACCACTTTGATGCAAACAAAGATCACAAATGGGTAGATGTAACTTGGAATAAGATTTCCATTCTTATAAAATCTCATCACTTTATTTAATAGAGATATACGGAGGAATACCATGTCTCCAACATCAAAATCTAGGTATCATTGATGATTGTCAGTATAGAACTTCTTTCGACTCTGAGCAATCTTTATATACTACATAATAGTCCCAACCTTTTACACCATTTCTTAGACCATTTTAAAACCAAACAATTTTCATTCCCCAACTTCATCCCAGCATACAGGTGTTCTACACCTCTTCCCATAAAGGGCTTAATAGGGACCATTTGGATGCTCGAGTGGAAACTGTATTTGCATGAGAACTCAACCATAGGTAGATGTTGGTACAATATTCCATTGAATTCCATATAACATGATCTCAATATGCCTTTCAATGTCTAAATTATCCAATAAAACTATCCATTAGTTTTAGGATTATAGGTCTTACTAAATTTTAGCTCAGTGTTTAGAGCATGTTGAATAATTTTCCAAAACATGGAGGTAAATCTCATATATTGATAAGATACAATTCACAGTGGTACTCCATCCAGCCTCAACATTTTTTGGATCATTATCCATGAAATTTGGTCGAGTGATAAGTCCTATTTAATTTTAATTAGGTGGGATGTCTTTGTATGATGATCCACACAAACCCAAATATCATTGTTTCTATTAGATGTCTTTAGAATTTTTATTACAAAGTTCGTGGTTATATTTTCCCATTTAAATGTTTTTATCGGAAATTATTGCATCATCCTCTTAGAATTTTTCCTTTCAACCTACAATTTCTGAAATACCAGGCATTTTGATATATATCCTGTAATATTATTCTTCATATTTTCCCACCAAATATTTCTCTTAGATATCTTGACACATATTTTTTCTCCCTATGTGAATTGGGAAGGTTATGACATGGGAATCATTCAAAATAACTCTCTTTATCTCTGAATTGGATGGTAAACATAGCAGTGACCCAAATCTTACAACTCCTATTCATTAAAAGTGAACTCTAAGGATTTCATTTTCTTAAAGTTTCCACTTTCTTATGGATTCCCATATCATTTATCTAATCATCCTATATATTTTACCAAAGAGATGGTAGAGAGATCATTTTTTAAATGATTTATGCTGTTTCTTCCTTTTTTATTCCCATGTCAATACTATTTAAGTTAAGAAGATTAAATCCCTATCAATTCTCATCAATGATATAATTTTTTGATCATTTCTACTTATAGATTATGCCACTTTATTTTCCTTACTGATATGGTAGTCGATTGATAAGTCATAAACGTTGATCATCTCTAACCATCATCACCATTTCATATTTATCTCTTTTTGAGTGAATATATACTTGAGGCTTTTTTGATCTGTATATATCTCACAGTTCTCCCCAAAGAGGAAATGCCACCATGTTCTATATGTAATGATCATTACAAAAAAACTAGAGATCATGTTTTTGGTAGTTATTTTCATGAACTTTCAACTACCTTGGAACATAATCTATCACTTTTTCATTTTTCTCATTAACACACTTCCCAATCCCTTATTCACAGAATCGCTAAATATAACAAAAAAATATCCACTTCTATGTAGTTTGAGTAAATTCATAGTGACGAGCCTCATTTTTAGCTCATTTAATCTCTCTTCACATTAATTATTACAAGAAAACTTGATTTCTTTCTCTGTTAGCTTGGTAAAAGGGGTTGACAATAAAAATAATTTTATCACAAATTAATGATGGTACCTATTTAATCCAAGGAAAATATACATATCTGTAACAGATGTTTGTCTCATCCATCCTTTAATTGTTTATATTTTTTAAGGTTCTATATATCTCATAATTATTGTTATTATATTCTCCAATAATGATACTTCCATTAAATATAACTCACATTTTTTTTACTTTTCATAAATCATCTCCCTTTTAAGGTCTTTAGACAAGTTCTTTGATTATCCCCATTCTCCTCCTTTATTTTTTGAGTATATTTGAATATAATCTTTAAGGACTACCACATATTTATTTATTTAATCCCTAAAGACTATATTCATCATGTTCATGAATATTTTTGGAGAGTTAGTGAGTCCGAATGAAGTTAATATGAACTTATAGTACTCTTACCTTGTACAAAAAATCGATCTTGGGGATATCCTTCATCTTCATCCTAACTTGGTAATATCCCAACCACAGATCCATCTTGGAGAAGTATTTTTCTCCGCGTACTTGATCGAACAAGTATGAAATCCATGGTAGTGGGTACTTTTTATTTATTGTGATCTTTTTTAGATCATGATAATTGATATTGACCCATCCTTCTGCCTGGTGAAGAGGACTGGTGCACCCAATGGTGAAGAACTCTTTCATATAAACCCTTTATCCAGATTATCATGTAATTTTTTCTTTAGGTCCTAAAGTTTGATAATATCCATTCTATATAGAGTCTTAGAGTATAGTAATGCCATGGGTATAATATCGATTGAAAATTAAAACTCTCGGCTAGGAGTAATATCTAGAAATTACTTGGGAAACAAATCTATGTATTCTCTCACAATGGCATGTATTTAAGGATGATTCATTCCTAAGAATAAATAATTTTAGTTAGATATACATTCTCATAAGTAAATAATATTCAAACTTGAGATTTTTTTCAAAAGAAGATTCATCCTCTTATTTTTACTTGTATATAATCAGAGGATGATTTCAGATATAGAGAATGATTTTCTTCTCATGGAAATTTATGTTGTATCATTATAGGGAAATATAATACATACCCATAATTGCATCAAATTCCATAAAAGGGGGTATCATAAGGATTTCTCTGAAGTTCATCCTACAAAATTTGAAGGGGGGGATTATATACTTGGAATGCAACAATTTCCCCATTTTTTGTTTTCACCAACTCAACTTCCATGATTTATGGTAGTGTTTGAATAGTAATACTAAACATTCATGAAATAAATTAATGCGTAGAAATAAAGTCAAAAAGTATGTTTTATATTATTGAATTAATTACTAGGGTGCCTATGACCACTTCATTATTGGGATCCACCTAAGTAGTTATGACGGAAAAATCTCTCCCATGATACCTTTGAGGTTTTTGTTTGCATAAAAAAACCCTTGTCTTAGTATATTGGTTTGAAAAAGTGCTATGGTTCCTTGAATTTGAAGCAACCAACATTGCACTAAGGGTTACTTGGAGCATTCCCTTCATTTTTCACATTATTGGGTTTCTCATTCGGTTAATTTTTTGCTAGTTGTCCTTCATTACCACACCTAAATTATCTCTTTGTACCCCTTATTAAAAAAATTTGGTTCTTCTTTCCACTTCTTTGACCAGTGGGATGTTGATATTTTTTGGCACCATTAGATTTCTCCATTAGTCACTATAATTGAACACCCCTTTCCACTTCTAATCCTTGTAATACCCTTGAGATTCATTGATCACCATTTATATTGTGAGGGAACATCGTACAATTTCCTCATATCTATCAAAGACTCAGATTTCTAGGTTTTTTCAAAGATGTTATTTTATCCCACAAAAGAAGCTATCAACATTGCATTCAACAGTAGAAAATAAAGTAGAAGGAATATCCCACATGTATTGTGATGTTTTCCTCATATTCTTTGATAGATTCATCATATTCCTTCTTAAGGAAAATGAAATCTCTTTCCATTTAAAGTCTTATAGTGTGAGTAAAATATTTATCAAAAAACAATTTCTATAATTCCTTCCACCTCAACATTTTTATCTCTTCCTCAGGCTTCAAATTTTTTTTCAATGTCTACCACTAATCAGATTCTCCCTTCATATGATAAACAACCAGTAGAACCATCTCTTTCTTAGAACAATGAAGGATGTAGGAGGTATTCTCAAGAGTGTTAATCCATTGTTCCATGACTACATTGTACCCCACATTTCCTCTTTCCCATGGTGGGAAACAATCAACACTTTCTCAATGATGTCTTCTCCTTGATCAAATGGGATGATGGGATGTCAGTTATTCCTTCAATGGATTTCTCCTTCGAATTCATCTCATAGTCTGGGTCTCCCCCATGTATTAAGATATTGTTTATGAAACTCATTCCTAGTTCCATATATTTGTTGCTTCTAGTTAATTATGCTATATATTTCTCGAAATTCTAAGGTGTCGTGATAGGGCATCAACCTTCGGTAAGGGGAGTGATCATGTTAGGAATCATTCTGGCATGTCTAGACATTGGAACATTAGTTTCCTATATCTTCCTCACAAGATGGCATCTCATGGAGGCATCTCGGACATGGAACCCAAGGCATCCCATATTGGTCATGGGGTATCTTATTCTGAAGGCATGTCCTATGAGGCTTTCCTTAGGCATCCCATGTCTAACATGAGGTAGGTCATGAGTTTAACGTCTTATGGAGATAGAGTGGGATTGAATAGAATGAAATATGAAGGTGGATCAAATAGGAATGTCCCTAGATGGGAGCACCTAGAAGGATTAACATATGGATGGATCAGAATTCCCAATGGGAGCCGACCCAGGGTTGTGCATCCAATAAAGGAATGATGTCAAACTGTGAGGGGAACATCCCTAGGATGGAGGCACCAACGTTTACCATTATTGGTATTGAAACTCAATGAGGTTTCCAACATACCATGCCTAGGAGGATGGGATAAAAACCCATGTTTTTCGATGGATGGAGTAGGGATTATGCATGGTATTTTCCCTTAGGAAGATTTGTTCTCTTTGACTGATTCTATTGGATTTTGTGGGGATTATGCATGAAAGATGCTAGGGTGCAGCTAGGAGCAGTGATGATGGATGGGGATTATGTTTAAGAATGGCCCATGTGTGTTGCATGATCTCATAGGTAACTGTGCCCAAGTAAAATTAGGATGGATGTGGGTGACATGTCCAGTGTAGTGAATGAAATGGAGGGAGTGCTTGAGGGTGTTGGGTTTGAACCTCATGGAGGTTTCCTACGTATCCCTGTTAGATGGGAATAAATTTCCATCTAGTTATAGAGGGGAATTAGGGATTAAAAATAAGGATATATCCCAATATAATGGGAGAATATAGTTGGGATTAGGCATGGAAGCTTTCTATTGAGCATGATTGGGGATTATACATAAAGAGGAGGCTTGTTGGATGGATCTTTTTGAAGATTAAATATAGGAACGACCCATTCAGTGATGAAAAATGGGGCTTACTCTAGGGGTTATACTAGTTTGGGGTTGGATGAATGTCATAGCCACTAATAACCTTTAATATCACACAAGTCACTCTCGGTGTGAGAAAAAACAACAAGCAGTATACCTGATGCTTGTGTTGTGAAAGAATCGTCGATGAGAGATGGTGTGGGGCTTAAACATGTAATCTACCCAAGGATTATTTCATTCTGCATTAGTATGATCTCATTCCATGGGAGGAATATCTCATTCTATATGATTCATACATAGAGTATCCTATCAAGGGTTCATTAGGGCTTGTGTGTGGAAACTTTCTGATGTGCACATAGAGACAAATCCCAAAGGGAGATGGATATAATATTGAGATAATGACATGTAATTGTTTCCCAGTTCCCATACCCACTCTAATATTATGAAAAGGATATCATTCCATGTGAATCATACATAGAGACATCATTTGATGTACTCATGGGTCTAGGTCACAGTTTAACGTCATTTTTTGAGGATGTTGGTGCTAGGTAGCTTAATGTCCTATAGCTCGGACGTGGGGGACTCACTATTTACCCATTGGACTTAGACAACCATCTTTCATAGAAACTTAGGGAAGGGAAGTCTTCATCAATTACAAAAGGTGAGGGTGTGGATGTGTGTTTGATAGTGAGTTCCATGTTAGTGTATCTACACTGAGAATAAAAATCAATTAGTGTACCTATTCTAAAAAGAAATAGGTAGGTCATTGTTACAGGGGACACCACCGGAAGGACCAATAAATCACTGTGCATAGTCCTAGAGGGCTCCATAGAGAAGGTTTGTGCAAGATATGAGGGTTGTGTGAGAAAATGGGCTTGAACATGGTTCTTTATAGTATAGAAAACCCATATAGATTAAATAAGGGGGTGTGTGCAAGAATTATGGGTAGTGTGAAAAAAGATAGGCTTGAGAACAAGAATGGGGTGTGTACGAAGGAATATGGTGCGCACTAGAGGGTTCTTTTGTGCACATATTACTTCGGTGAAAAAAATATATGTGAGGGTCAGACTACTGTGGACATGTGCGATGGAGGACCCCCAGGGAACCTGTCGTGCACAATCATATACCTTGAGGGGTTCATCTTTTGTGATGTCATGGAAGAGTTTTCTAATGCATAACATACTGATTCTTAGACTTCAAGAGGATCACCAATGAATGGGGGTCACTTAAATTTATTGATGAAGACTTGTGTGATGGTGCACTAGATTTTGGGTGTGAAAATAGGCTGATTAACATCACATTGGACGTGAAATAACCCTACGTGTGGATCGAAATACTTAAGGGAAAGAAACCCCACTTATGCACATCTCACTTATCCATTTCAAGATAGAAGGAGTGGAATATGGATGGTGGATGTCACATTTGACATGAAATAGCTTTCTGTGCGGATTTTACTCTTGTGCACATGCCTCAAAGATTATACACACTTTCCTACAAGCCTTCGGGATGATTTATCAGGTTGGATTGTGTCTCTGGTTCACTTAAAGATGGCTATTTGTGTCTCGGTGTATAAATCAGCTCTAATAGATGCCCCCCTCAGAATTTTAGCTGAAGGGGAACCAAAAGGTTGGGTTCTGAGGGAAATGCTGATGACAGGGGTCCATTTTTGGTTGTGCATACAAAATCCATCAATGGGAACATAAGATACCTTGAACATGTATGGAAACCCATTTCCACCCATATAAATATATGAGGGGGCCCTATGTACGTCACTTTTTACTTTTTCCACGATAGTTTATTCACTCTCACAAGAGTAATATCATCTTTCCTATGTGAAAAAAAAATCTTTCGCCACTTATTTTGGGAAACACTTACCTTTTCTACACACTTTTATTTGCTAAATCGGTGGAATTTTTTCATCCATTTATTTGATCTTGTGCATAGCCTCATGTTTTTTATTAAACTATTCAGATCTTACACATGTCTGCCTTGGGACTTTCCGAATCATATGAAATGGCCAAGTCATAAGAAGAATCTTTGATTGAGGTTTTTATCACCATCTGAAGGGTTGAGATTGGTGTAAAACCGCAAATCCTTCATGCTTGAGTGACTATCTACGGCGATGGAAATTTGGGCTACTATATGATGTAACTATCCTAATGTCTATAGTTAATACACCATGATCATGGTTCCCTCGGGAAGATTATCTCCCACTCCACGTCAATGTTAATGGTCACATCAATCATGATTATAGGGACCCTGGTGCTTATTCCATGAATGGGAGGATGAGAACGATTTCTAGGAATGAACTAGTAGTATACGTGTACCAAACTCACTATTCCACCAATTTTCAGAGCATTATTAGAGACAACAGTAAGGGATGAAATAAAGTATAGGATCTGTGATTTGGGTGAATCTTTAACATTTAATGGGCATGGGTGTACTAGGTACCATTCATGTTTTAGGAATATAGGGAGGAAATGTGTGGCATCAGGCATTACGAAGAAATGTGGACATCCGAGTTCCATTTCTATCATCACCAAGAGCTAATTCTAGAACTCCTTAGCCGGTGGTCCATGGAAAAGAACACCTTACACCACCACCATGGGGATTTCGGTATCAACTTGTGAGATATCCATTGTATTATTGGTATACCACTGGAGGGAGTTAAATATGACTAATTCCTACTTCCATAGAATATGTGGGTGAATTATGAGTGGACACCAATCTCAACATGGGAAATCTTGAAATCTCTAAAGGAAAACATGAAAATTAAATTCATTCATAAGGATATCTGATATCAGGATAGTTAAACCTATTTCTGAAGAAGGATGGGAGGGTTTGGATGTCGAGCTGGGATAGTAGCGTCTGAACTTATCTCATAGAGGGAATTCTAACTCATATTCGTTCATCCTAGAGGCATAACAATTCCAAAAGTGCAGGTACAAAATAGTAGGAGACTGGGAATATAAGTTACACTACACCACCTTCCTTGCATCCTTCCTAAGGGGATGATTACAACCAGTGAGAGACAAGAGAATGAGACTTCTCTAAAGAACATTAGTGATGGTAGAAATCCTGGTGGATGGGAATAGGTTCAACCATGGAGTACATGTACTATCCAAACTATAAAACATCTTAGGATGCATCTCAATGAGAATAATGACTTGGGGAATCTATGGGCCATTCCAGATTCTTCATGGATGGATCATAGTAAATTTTCAAGGATAAAAAATCCCCAACACTATTATCCCACTAATCTCTGGTATGCGTCCATCATTGATTGTCATTGTTGGGGTACGGGAGATGAAAATAAATTATAATGGGGTCGATCTATGAATCAAAAACCATGAGAACATCAACTTCCCCACATTTATGACCTAAGTAGGTATGATGGTGTACAATATTCATGACTTTTGGTAGAAAAAATAATACCTTCTGATCTTCTAAGGTGGTGACCTGGTGGTATGTATTGATGGAAATGTATTCACCAAGCCATACATGCGATATTACTTTTCCAGGAAATTCAGATGTCTTCAACAGGCGGTGAAGAAAGTATATGAATAATTCCATGAAGAACAGAACCCCTAAATCATTCATCAATTTTGGTTCATGATAATGATTATGGGCTTTGTAGAAACCATCATGTTGTCGACATCCAGCATTGATGCAGGACTGTCAATGGGATATGCTGAAAAAAGGGTGGAATCATATCCAGTTTGGATCCTACAGAAGTGCATTTAAGTAATCAGAATGGTGAATGTGGATCCCAGGTAGTGTGGAAGGAGATGGGATTCTTTTTAAGGGGTGATCTAGACTCCACATAAAACTTAGGATGGAGCTACGATGGTAGGGATGTCTCAAAATGATGTCACTCCACCACCACCCGAAGAGAGGTTGACTTAAAAGAGGCCTCAGTGGAAAACGAGAGAGGTCCCTAGGAATAAACTATGATACTTATTAAAACCAGTGGCTGATTCCATATTCCTATCCCTGTGGTCTACCTGCATGTTATTACGAACATCATTAATGATAGAGGACATATAGAGGAAGCTGAAGTGAGGTAGAGTTGAGCTTCCAGAAGTCAGATGCATCCAGGTGGAAGATAGGGAAACTTATATCATAGGTATGTATACTTGAATTCCATGGATATATACGCATTATAATGGGTAAAATTTGAATAACCACGCATCCTAGTTAAAGTGATTCTTGGTCAAGATCTATAACCAAAATAAATATTTTCTAAGGATGAGTATGGAGAGGAAGGAGAAGAATAGGGGGAGTCAGGTGATGGGGAACACCTAGGGACAACCACTAATCAAGACAATCCTTGGGAGAGTGGGAATATCGCATACATCAAGAAGGAACTTTATGACTATCTCAAAGTGAAACTTATCTTACATATCTCCTTTATCCCTTATCCACCATGTAGTCCCACTAACAGAGACTTGTCTTAAATAGGAGACTCTCGAAAGAGACCAAGAGACCACTACCACAGGGGGTTAAGGTGCAGCAGTAGGTGCATAATAGAATGATCAGGAGCCAATACCTAAGGCTAAAGAATATGGTTTAATAGATGAAACTGAAACTTTTTTTGTGACATATTCTAAGTCCTAGGCCCTTATGGTTATTTATAGGGGGCCTCACCCTGGCGTCCTTATGGAAATACCCACTATGAGATAGATGGAGCATCAAATATGGATTTTCATTGAGATCCCTCCTCCTATGGGTAATATTGAATCGTGTACTACCCAATCATACATGGGTAACCGCATACCTTTAGCATTAATGTTCATACCTATCTCTTATAGCTCTGAACTAGATGGAACAAGGAGAACCAGCATTTATCATTGAAATAACAAGTGAAAAAGGCTCTATTATGTTATGATTCCATGTAGAAACTAAAGATCTTGACCAAATGGAAGTCAACTCTTGTAAGTATTGATTTGATGAAAACATTTCTATCATTTATTGAATAGTTAGACTAATGTTTTATCACATCAAGTACCTAGAAGACTGCAATCCTGGAGACCATATGAGGTTAGGGAATCTAGGATACTTGTGACATCCACACTTATCCATGAGGATCTACTCATCCAGGATGATCTATCTATATTACCTGGTGAGCAGGTGGAAACATCTTTTGGTGGTGTCATTGGTGAGGAAGAGATTGATGTTGGCAGGTGTGGGGCTATGGAAGATGAAGAAATAATGGAATATGGTTTCCCCCGTATCATAGATTCATGTCTTTCTGAGAGAATACTGGAGGAGGAACCTATTGTTGAACTCATGGATGCACTCTTGGATCATTAGCCTACATACCCAAGAGATCTAGACAACTATAATCCTAAACTGATTGAAGAGAACCACTTCATTCGGAAAAGGACATGTAGTTTCATTGAACTATTATTACAGAATTAATAGCTATAAATACTAATCCATATGGGGTTTCTTCACCATTGGTTGCATAATAAATGACCTAGATGGTTGATTATCAATACATTCATGCACTATTCTATGATTACATAGCTGATAAAATGTGGGAAAGAACCCAACACCAAGAAGTTTCCTCGATCAAGGAGACTTTTGATAGCATATACATGCTCTAAGAGGTCAACGAGATTGTCCATCAGTTGTAGGAGAAAAATAGTGAGCACACTACCTTAAAAAGGATATTGGAGGAGTTCATCAGAAAGTTAAAGGATCAATTAGAGGAGGCTGTGAACCAAATGATGTAGAAAACTGCTCAAATCACCAATCTTTATAAAAAATGGAGTGTTCATAGGTGAGATTTGGTGAGCTTTGTCTAGGGTCCAATGATGAGGAGGAAAAACTGCGGATGATAAAAAAATTCTAGAGGCTACATGTCAAAGGATGGATGAGTTGAAGTGGTATATCACTGGAATAGAGTTTTAGGGGATATTCCACCAAACTCATAAATCTAACAGGATTTTTTATTTAAAACATATATGTGAATGAATACATTTTTCTATCTTTACTTATCTCACTTGAACCATAATTATGAAACAAACAATTACCAGTACCTAAGATCACGTGGTTCATGCCTGTTGTGAGAAACAAGGGATGATCATATCGGCATTCACTTTGTATGAGTGTTCTGGATAAACATAGAACACTCAAGGTCTTCTATTGATGACTAACCGCCTATAGTTTTTAGGATAAGAGAGGTTATGACTTGAGAACAGGGCTCTTAGAGCAGCCAACTTGCTTTCCCAACATGAGCTATTTCATGAATGAGATAACTCTAGGTGAATTTAATTCAACCCAAACAAAAGGGAATGGAATGTTTGAATCATAACACACAAAATTTTCAGCAAAATGGGGGTGGAGTTACAATATAGGACATCTTCTAACCTTGTTCAAAACACAGAATCCATATTTCTTATCCAGGAGTGGGGGGGAATGAGGTTCAACCACTGACCATGTTTGAAATAAGTGACATGTCTCATGGTGTCTTCTAAATTCCTTGGGAATGTTGGTCGAGGAGGGTATGTGAGCCTTGGCTAGACACTATTCAATTAGGGGGTCTCTTTAGAGGAGTAAGATGATGAGGATAAAATTAGGGGCATGTGAAGCATGGGATTGGAGTGATGGAATGTTCAAATGGATTACAAAACTCTCATAATAATGAAACCATGGCTTAGAACACATTTGGGTAAGTGTATTGGTTTGAGAAAAGATCAAACATATCTTTTAGTGGACTGACATCTCAGAAGTCGAGCAGCAATAAAAGATGTTAATAATGTAGTTGATGACAAGTAATGGGGGAGTGGACCTCTCATGTGAGGGTCGGGGATGCATTACAATTTCACATCATGTAGATGAGGATGATGAATGTGTAGTTTAAAATCATATGGTAAGGAATGTTCTGTGTATATTCTATCATCATATAATCAGGATTCATCTGGCAGTTTAATGTCATGTGATCAATATGTGTCCCACAGTTTAACGTTATGTGACCGGGATGTTACACATTGTTTAATGTCATCCTTTTTTGACCCTATCTAACAGCTTAAAGTCAAGTATCATGGGATAAGAATGTCTATTCATAGAGTATTTTTGTTTCATGGAGGAAATAAACCTAACATGAACAAACCAAAGGAGGCTTGCACATCAAAAATTTACTAGGAAACAAATGGGGATGATGCATATGTGATGTGGTGAGGAACAAACCTGACATTAATGAGGGACAATGGAGTTCAACACCACACCACATATTCTAGAAAGGATCCTAATTTATGGCCATTAAGCTTAGACTAAAAATCCCTTGTGTGGCTCAACCACATCGATACCCACCTTACTTGAACTCATAATCCCACATGATCCCTGCTCGGTGTGGGAAACAAGGAACAGTACATGGGGGGTTTACCTTCAATTTGGGAGCACACATTAATATCGAAATCAATAGTGTAATCATACCATGATACATGAATGTGGAAAAAAGGTAGGTTGAGACTTTCACGGCCCGATGGAAGAGGCTATAGGTAGGTAAGGGATGACTGTTTTCTGTGATCAAAACATAGGGACCATAACAACACCAATTAAGAGTGGGGTGATAATATCAATGGTAAACTATTGACCAAATTCAAGAAATTGGATTCTCTATTTGTTTCTAGAGATCTATTAAGGTGTTGGCTCCGAACAGGAGCTGATAAAACAATGGCATGATACCATTACCGTTAGGGGGTTCATATAGCAATGAAAGATGGTGGGGAGTCAAACATGATAAAACTTGAAGTGTGGAATGGGAGTACTAGGGAGTGTTAATCAAACTTAGGCTTTAAAAAAAGTTTAAGTTCAAATTTTCTGGACAATGGAAGATAGTTTAAATTCATGTTTCAAAAACTATGATATAATGTTCTTTTCAAGGGTGTATATATGTGGAACGGAAGAGATAAAACCTAACATGAAGGAGGGATCGAGATCCCAAATACCACATAGATAATTTAATATCAACTGCATACAGTTTAGGTTCATAGAATCTGGACCAAAATCAAGACCAAGGGGCTAAGGGTATGAATAATTTTACAGTTGGGCCCAAAGAAAAATTGTATGGGAGTCGCTATGTATCCCATGAGGATGGTAATCAAGACCCATGTAGATCATGAGAAAAGTGTGTTAGAAGTCTGACACTAGTAGGGTAAAATCTATCTGATGAGGGAACAAAGGCATCCCATGATTATTGGGAGGCATCGTGAAGTTTCTCAAGGTATGGTTTCAATTTATCGTTGTGTGTTGAGGGTGATATTATATAGGTTAATGTGATAGAACCCAAACCATGATGGATGGTATCTCAAATGGGTATTTTTAGTGCGGTTTTATGAAAATCCTAGTGTGAATGAGGTCCAAGGAGGCCCAATTCCAAACAACTAATCATGTAAGAGACCTACGTACAATTTACATTCTTGATTCTTAGACTATAGGGTCCAAGTTCTAGGTCATGGAGTTTAGAACTAGGGGTGGGGGATCTACAAAATAGAAATGTATAGAACATTGGATTAATGAATCAAATATGAAAGAGGAACTTGTAGGCCTGATGAAACACCACATTTTACCATAGTTATCTCTTTTGATATTGATCCTAAAGACATCAATATGGAATGGATGAAAGGAACATCTGATGTGAGCAAGCCAAGGAGACCCATGATCTATAAATGGGGCCTAAGGGCAAAGGCGAAATGTCTATGTGAATTTATGGTTGGGACCAAAGATGAATTTTCTAGGTGTATCGATATATCCCATGAGGATAGGAATCAATCCACACATAGTTATCGGATTCAATGCAGTTTAATGTCATTCAGTAAGGATGTAGGTGACCCAATGTGAAACAGAGATAATGTTGTATCTAGACTCGATATTCATGATATGGGCATCACTATGTATCCCATTAGGACAGTAATCAAGGAACACATAGTTCTTGAGCAGAAATCACATTGTGTGGGTCTAACCCATACGCAGAGAGTGGGTATTTTTTTGTTTTTTTATTTATTTGTTTTGAGTGGATGGAACATGATGGAAAAGTCAAGTGTTACTAAGTATCCCATGAGGGTGGGGATCAAGTTTTATGTAGTTATTGATATGTATCTTGGTAGATGACTTGTGTCGGAGGGGATTTATTCTCCGATGAGAACACCAAAATGTTGTGATGTTTTTCATCGTGCAGCCAAGACAATGATGGTGTAGTTTAAGGACATGCGATAGGACTGGTCTATACAATTTAAAGTCATGTAGTAAGGATGATGATGTTGTAGTTCAAGGTCGTGTGATAGGACTGATCTGTTCATTTTTACATCATGCAGTAAGGATGATGGTGTCGTAGTTTAAGGTCTTGTGATATGACTAGTCTATGTTGTTTAACATCATGCGGTAAGGAAGAAGATTGTAATGTTGTTTATTGTCATGAAACTAGGATGTTGGGGAGAGATGTGTTCTAAATGGAAAGTGTATGGAAGGGTAGTTATAACTCGATCTGAATGAGGTCTATGGAGGCCCACTCCACACTACAAACTCCCGAGGAAAACCCATACCTAGTTTAAATTCATCATGTCTGGAATCGAGCACCTAGTTTAATATTGTCTGCCTGGGAAGTTGGGTAATTTCCTTTTAAGTTCACGAAGAAAGGTCCATTAATGTTGTGCAGTTTAATGTCATGCAACTAGAATTATAATTATATGTAGTTTAAATACATACATCATAGAATTTAGGGTTATTAGTTTAGATTCATACATTTTTCGACCATTTGATCTTAGTTTAGGATCATTTAATTCATACCTAACTCCTTATTTAATGTATTTTTCTTGGGAAGAGTAACTCCTCCTGAAAATTATTTCTTGATAAATATGGAATTTTTTGGAGAATTGATGCATTCCCTATCCATGGTAACCAGAGATTATACACTATTGGGATAGACATTGTGAATGATGTACGGTCTTTTCCACCTAGGTTCCTACATTGGTAGCTTCCTACTGGGTATCATTTTTTATGGATATATTGAACTTTATTACCTTGGAGGAAGGAGTGTAGGAGAACCATTTTATTAAAATATCTAGGTATCTTTTTCTATTGCTTCTCCGGATTATGCAAGTCTCGGAGCTAGTTCTCATAGAGGGCTTCCAGTTCATCCAGATGGATGTCGGCTATCTTTTCTGATGTCTTCTGATCATATAAATTTTTTCTAAGTGATGGAAACTAGATCTCTATGGGTAGGACTACCTCTATTCCATACACTATGTAATATGGAGTAACATGAGTGGAATTTTGGATCATCATCTAATAAGCTCGGAGAGCATTGAAGATCTTATACATCCTGCTTTCCTTATTCTGGACCACTATTTTCTAAAACATGTTGGAGCTGGTTTTTTTGAATGCCTCAATAATCCCATTTTCCTATGCATGATAGAGGTAATTATGGTTTGAATGGATTTTGTACTTGGCATATAACCTCATAAGATCAGATTATCAAAGGTTGGTACCCTTG
Organism: Viscum album; assembly: GCA_963277665.1. Classification (NCBI taxonomy): domain Eukaryota; kingdom Viridiplantae; phylum Streptophyta; class Magnoliopsida; order Santalales; family Viscaceae; genus Viscum; species Viscum album. Next base: position 647,405,307 of record OY728143.1, on the reverse strand, counting down.
TCTATGAGAATGGAATGACGGGCTCTGAATCGATAGATGATATGGTATCTCATGAATTAAACAACCAATAAGGTGTTGAATTTCTTGAAAGAAACCACTTATGTTCACTAAGAGAACAAATCATTCATGGTCAGAATGAACCTATACTAGAGAGCTATAACTGGTGGATATAGTCCCATGGCATCGTCTCCTCGTGCTAAAAAGGGACAAGAATATTGTGTAGTATGGAGGGTCTTTGGTGGTTGATGCATGAATTTGGCATAGATCCAACACACATGGAACCTATTTGCGTACTAAAGAAATTCATGAACCATAGTGGCACATAAGTAGTCCAACTATCAAATCTAGTGAGAGAGCTTTAACCCTATCTGATGAGAATCATAAGACCTATCTTAAAAGTCCTTCATAACCTGGGGGATCTAATATCCTTGGATTCAATGGAGGATAATTCCATAAAACTCATGTTTTAAGAGTGTCTCGTCAAGGTTGGGATCACTCTAGAGGGAAAACTGTACTGTGCACCAACATATTTTTTCACATTCATCTTTGCATGGATGTAGTGTTATGTGACAGAGATACTCAACCAAGGGAGTCATCAAATTAGAGGTTTCTTCAACTACCAGAGAATCCAGAGGTGAAAATGTGGACGCACTAGTGGTTTGGTGGTTTTCTTGCTAACCATCATCATCATTGTTAGAAGTGATGGGAACGATGATCCTTTGATGTGCCTCATGAATGAAAAGAACATCCATATCATGATCTATAAGAGAAGTTCCTAGACTAACAATGGAATCGGCTCAAAAATTCTATGACCGATGAATATAAGTCACCTCTATTTGAGAAGGGGACTGGGCCATCAAATAGAAATCATGCTTAATCAAGGGAACAAGATAAGTATTTCTGAAGAAATAATCCCCATTAATCTACCTGATGATTAACTTAGAGTCTCCATTGATGTGCAGGTGGGGAACATCAATCTCGAGGGCCAGCTTGAGACCAGCAATGAGATCTTGATAATCTGCCTCATTTTTCATGTATCCTTCAGATAGGAGGAATGAATAGGGTAGGAGAGCCTGTGTTGGGGTGAAGAATATGATTCTTAGACCCACTAAATTATGCTTGGGATCATTAAGCCTTATACCAATTTAACTCTTGGAGGCACCATCGAAATGAATCTTCTAACATAGAATGGTGTGATCAAATAAGAGGATAACATCAACTGGGAAATCAATATCCATAGGTGTTTCCTCAGGGTAGGATGAGGGGATATAAAGTCTTCCAGTCCTTGACCCTTTGTGGCCCTATGTGGAACAAACCTGATGCTGAACTACAGAATAATCTCTGATCACCATGCTAGTCAGCCTATCAACATTAGGTGGTTCATAATATACATTAGTATATCCATGTTGGAAACCATTTGTGTCATGATGTTCAAAATAACGTCATAACTTATGCACTGCGAAAACTACTGTGAGGCAGCTCTTCTTGATAGAAGAGTATATAGACTATGTGTTAAGGAGGATGCAGCTAAGATAGTATAAATTGTTCTCTTCCCTCTAATTATGCTTACGAGTGAGAAGGAAAATAAATGACCATTCCTAGGAAGTCACATAGTGTACCTAATGTCTCCCAAGGTTGGATGGAATCAGAACTAGAGTTTGTATTATATAGTATTAGATTTCCTAAAAGGTAGTTTTATACTCTTCATCCCACTAGTAAACATCACCCTTCTTCATGATCCTAGAAAAGGGAAAACGCTTTCCATCTAGATTCATGATGAATCAGTGTATTTAGTCTAAGTTGACTTAAAGGCCTCAAATATACCGAAGTTTATTTGGAGGAGGAATATGGATGATGTACAAGATCTTCTCAGAGTCGATCTTAATGCATATGTATCAGATAATGAATCTAAGTAACTTTTCATAGGTAACCCCAAAGTCACACTTCAAGGGGTTCGTCTTAAAATTCTAGGAATGGAGGAAGTCAAACTCTTTCTCAAGATCTCTGAGATGGTCCTGAAATCAGGAGGATTTGGCCAAAAAAGCATTCATGTGGAATTGCACTAGTGTGACAATGATTGGTTTAAAGATGTGGTGTATGGATCACAGATAATTATCTCCTACATTCATCATACCGAAAGAAAATTACCAGATATCTGAATGTTCCTTGTAGTACTCTGAAGGTGGTAGACTCCTCATCTTCCGGTTCCATCTGAATCTTATTTCACCTGAAGTACCCTTCCATGAAGGTGGGATCCTAAAACCTAGTTGTTCCGTCGATCAACAAATCCATCACTAGAAGGGGAAAATAATCATTTGGATAGTGGCAGTTGAGATCCTAGAAGTCAATGAAGACTCTGATCTTCCTGTTCTTCTTCCTTATTAATATGATATTGGCTAGACACATGGGGTACTAAACTTCATTAATGAATATGGATTTGATAATATTGTTGACTTCAGGATCGACCATGGAACTGTGGGATGGGTGCATTTTTCTGGGAGTCTAAATGATCCTGATATGGCTTACGGGGAGACCAAGATAGTGAACGGATACCTAAGTGTACATCCCATGAATCTCTTCATAGCTATAAGCAAACACATCATGATGTTTCTTTAGAAATTCCTTATACTAATATTCTTTCTTTTCAGGCATGGATGCATTGATAAGTGTTGGCCTTGAATCTACCATGATATCAACATTCACCTTAATAAACTCATCAAGGGTGGTGTAGATGTCATCCCCAAATGTAAGATAATAATATTCCAAATCCAATTCATCATCTATGTCTGGGGGATAAATTTGAAGAGGTGATTATTCTGGGCCAACTAATTCTGGAGGAACATTGGTGCCTTCCAGGGAAGAAGGAGACTCTTCGCAGGGAGACTCTTGGTTCGCTGAAATCATGGAGATAAAGTTTGTCATGATTATTCTATCATTACATCAACCAGAAGTTACATGGTTGATATTTAATCAATGGTGAAGGGTTTTCTTGTGACGGTTCAACTCGTATCGGTGGAACAAGAGGGTCTGATGCATAGTTGTATCCATGGGGTGACCATCTCGATACTTATTAGGAGTAGGGGTTTATGGTATCACTTGATCCTGATTCACGTAAGAGTATGAGGTAATGTTCTAGTTTTTCATGAACCAAGTTGTGCGTAGCCCTTTCCTCTTAGAAATGAAGAAGTATTTCCCCATGTCTAGCATTGTAGCCTCCAAACTGTGAATCTTGAGGACAAATGTGTCATCCAATTATATCTAAGGATCCTCTATGATGGGATTTTTATCAACTTCATTGGCCTAAGAGTTGTTATCCTTGCTCTTATAATAAGCTGCATCTATATAGCAGGATTTACAAGAGGTAATGGGAGGACCAACACATTGGGGTATGCCAACTTGATAGTTGAGAGAGTACTTGAGTAATTATAGATATGAGGGGGGACTACTTCATATAGATGAATCTAAGTCCAAGCCATCAATGTGTTTTAATAAATCTCACACAAGGTGAACTTGAATTGATTTCCTCATATAAAAATACCACATTTTGTCTTCAAAAGGATCTTTCCATATAGTCTCGGTTCAGTCATAGCATAACCATGAATAGTCAGAAGAGAGGTGATTAAATCTAATTTTTTGAGTCCCGACCTATGGAGCATCTGTGTTGGGAATAGATTAATGCCATAACCTATGTCAAGTAGATAGAGATAGACCGCCCCACCATTGAACTGGATGATATTGTATAGTTGGTGGATTTTCCACTATAGGATAGAGGTATCATATTCTCTAGATAAATAGATTATGTATTTGAATTATGAATTCTCAATATCCTTATTGCAGAAATTATCACCTACTATAGACACTATTTTGAATTAGAGGGGGATCTACAAGGCTTCTGAGAAGGCCTCCGATATCTATTCTGATAGAAAGATGGTTTGGAGGATCGAGAGCTTGGTGGGAATGCTGATGGTGTGATTCAACTCATCATTCTTCCGTGATAGGTGCACATTTCAGCCTATAGTGTGTTTCTCTATGGTGGGAAATATGATAGGAAATGGTAGTGGGACCACTGGATTTCAACTCGTGCTAGAAAAATCTTATGGCACATTGGGAAAACTGTTGAGAACTACTATAGGATAAATGTCTAATAACTAAGGTTTAGTCTTAACTGGATGTCATTGATCATGATATGATCATGGTTGTTCTTCTTGATCAATGATCATGGTTAGCGGTGGCAATGAATGTAACAGAGTGGGCCGTAAGGATTATGTCTGTTGAGATCTGTGCAATTCTTGTTTCTTAGTCTCAGTGGTATGCATGGTCTGGCATTAAGTACAAGACCGGGCATTATTTTTTCTTTTCTATTCTCATATTTTTCTTTGATGGAGTTGGTCATGGATATTATGTGGGGCTTTCCTGATACTCCTCATCATTGGGGATCATGTACAGATCCACCAATTAAATTTTATTCATATATGCATACTCTTGATCATCATCAGAAGAGTTTTTTGGTACTGGATAGGATTTGCGTGTGATTGCCTTATCTAAAGGCATGAAGTCTCCATGTGTATGAGAAGGCTTCAAAACCATTATAGAACTCTAATTTCCTTTTCATCGTCAATGCCAACTCTTCTGAGACATTAGGCACTAAGAGGTTGACAGATAAGCGGCCACTAGATAAGGTCTAGTGACTTATAGAGGCTTTGGTTGGCCTCTACGGGCACAAATGATGCTATGGGTGTGACTGAGTGCCCTGTTATCCAACCTGTTAGTGTACATCAGAGTCTCGTGGCTGGATAACGGCATCCATTCAATAGAACCTTTACTCTTACTGTTAGGTTCAGCCGAGATGTGGGGAACCTGTGTCAGGAATTTTTCCAGCCTGACCACACAATTTTCAACCTAGTCCTAGAGATAGTACTTGAACATATAGTACTTCTTGATAGTATTCCAATGATTTTTTGGTAAGGGTGTGATCAAGATGATTATTCAGGTCGGCCTCATAGGTATTACTTTATTCGAGCAGATTTAGGATTCCTTGTTCTAGAGCACTATAGAAGTAACCAAGAACCTTGTCCTTTAGGAATGATTAGGATTTATTTCTCCTTTAATGGATGGTAACTCTAGGAACTTGGCCTTAAAAAGTGTCTAGAGGAGAATGAGGGGTCGAAACCACATTCTCTCACCTTGGTGGTGGTGCTTTGTGAGGAGGTGCCTTCTGATTCTGAGGCGGACGAGGATGATCTTGCTGAGGTAATTGTCCTTGATGAGGTGCTTCTTAGAGAGGCCCAACCAGAAACAATGTTATTGGATCTATAGACCCCAGCTTCACTACAACAGTAGTCTCTATCTTGCTAGAACTTCATTCCAGAGATGGATAAGGAAAAGGAAGTGCCTGCTTGGCTAGTTACATTGTTACCTGAGGCGTTGTGCCTTGTTATAGGAATCCAGGAATTCACCTAAGAAATTCTATGTTATGAGGGTGGGGACCAATTCAATTATTAAATTCCTGACAACCTTCCATTTTCTGAATGAAACATAAAATCTTATTTTCTTCCTACTTCTCGGGGGTTCCCAACATGGGTCCGCACAAGGAGATGAAGTGATCCAAATGATGTATCAGGTCTCCCATCCTTTTGAAGGGGAAAATATTGTATTACGAAAATATGAGGGTGCTCTTATATCTTCCACTCATGCCAGATATAGCTTTCCACCAGGTAGGTTTTCCACTTTCCATGGTTCCAAGGCTTCGATCCAAGTATTGAGGGCTTCCAGTAGATCATCTTGGAGGGTATTCTTATCTGGGTGAGTATTCTTGAACACCAAGGCATTGAACGTCTCATCAATATGCTAAACGATCTCAGGGTCTCATGGAATGATCTGTAGAGTAGCTTTCGGAGTGACATACATAGTGTCCAGTGGAACAGCTTGATCTGGGTCCTGATGGAGATTCTCACGCTACTTAGGAGGATTCTGCGATGCATAGTGTGGTATCTTTCCACAAGCACTAGATTTTTCTTTGTTTAGTTGTGTGGGATCAATAGGATCGACTAGAATCAATTGGTAGGGGATGACATGCGGCTGCCCATATTGTTCTGGTGGTGGAATAACATGGTCCTACTAAGGATGATAGTAATATGGGTGTTGATAGTCAAGGATATCATTGATGATATGGTGCTGATATGCAATTTGCTTCCACATAGTGGTGATTATAGTTTCATCCTCTATCTGTTGTGTAGTATCATGTAGATCTAATCCATAGAGCTATCCCTTACACTTGTTGTGATTCTGGTTGATGGGAAATTATGTATATGGTTCCCCTAGGTTGAGGTCCAACCTTTTCTAGCGGGTGAGAAAACTTTCATGGTCTACATACTATGCTACCCTGGTAGGTTAGTTCTCTCTATCGGATCCCATGCAGATGTCCCCATCCTTGGGCAACATTATTTTATCCATGTCAACTATGATGACACCATGAGTGTCCATGATGTCATTTATCGAATTAGGATGCTGATTGACAGTACTAATTTTGCGAGTGATGCAATATCCCAAACCATAGATATGAACATGTGGAGATGCTTCTTCAATGATTCTGTTGAGAACTGAGAATCTCTAAATTCATTTGTGTTAAAGGGTCTGGTGGTAATCAGGTGTCATTGGATGATTCTCCACTAGAAGTGTTGACAACTCAACCATTATTTATTACTGTACAATGTCATCGAAGTCTTCTCGATACGTTGGGTATACCAAATTACATTCATAGAGGTGAAAATGTGTCACCCAAATGGTCTAGAAAAAAACATGAAATCTGATTCTATTTGATGTTTCTGAAATGTCTTAGTCGAGAACCACATACATCCAAAAAACCAATGAAAATCGGTCAGTGGCCATAATGTCCCAAAAATTAACCTTTTCATAAGCAAGACCTGGCTCTTGGATACCCTAGGAACTAATCGGATTTTACTAAGAAATTGTCAACAGTACAGATGTGGACCACTTCGGTGGTGGAATAGCAGGAGGAGAGATCGCTACGTGAACTGACTGATCACTGTATGTTGGGTCATCTTTGGGAGGCAGTTTTGACCGCATCATCACATCCCTTTAAGACAGGGTTCCAATAACTTCCTATTGTGTGAGGGTAGCGGTGGTCATTTTCAGGTACACTGGGTGATCGCGGACTATAATGTCCTATAAATACTCTCCATGATCTCGTATAGAGGTATATAATGAAGCTAGTTATGAAAAAGAAGAATGAACAATGAGACCTTGGAAGGGAACCATGTTTTCTCCTCATTCATATTCTTGTAATGATATTCAAGTATCTTCTGAACATCAACTTTAGGGATGACGAATATCACATGTTGGGCTCCAGCCCCAAACTATGATATAAATGATTAGGGGAAGGCTCCAAGATTGATTCAACCTCAACTTCAGGATTTGAGTGGTGAATGGGATTGAAAATAACCTGATGCTTCCTAGATTTATTACTTCAGTGGAAAAAGTTCACTTTTCATCCCCGGGATGGTTCTTTAGGTTAGAGAATTTTTTCGACACAAGGATGAACTTTGTGTTGTGGGTTGATTACACATGGAGGAACTTCATTTTTATTTTTAATGATACAGGGAGGACCTTTGTATCAGTTTTCACTAAATCAGGGAAGACCTTCACTTTGGATATTAACGTATTAGGGAGGACCATTGTTGTTTCCATTTGGAACACGGGGATAACCTCCATGTTGGGATGCATGAGTATGGGGAGGACCACCAAATTGGTTTCTGTATGTGTGGAGAAGACTCCCATGGGAGTGGGGAGGACATACACATTGGTTGGTTGTGGCATAGGCAGGACCTCTTTGTTAGCTGATGATAAGTTCATGAGGATGACCTTTGTACTGATCATCGATGAAGCGGGGAGGACCTCTGGTATGGTGGAAGCTAGAGTAGGGAGGACCTCCACTGGAGATGTGGAGAATGTGAGGAGGACCTTCATGTTGCTGGTTAGTGACATGGGGAGGACCTATGTATTGGGAACCATAATTATATATAGGACCTTAGTATTGGACTTCGATGAAGTGGGGAGGGACTCCACTTTGGACGATGCTAGGAACTTGGGGAGGACCTCTATAATGGTTTTGAGAGTAGGGATGACCTCCACTCTTACTGGTGATTGCACAGATAGATCCTCTGTACTTAGTCTCATCATTATAGACTGGTCTATAACAACTTTTTAAAATTCCAAAAACTAAAAGATTCAACCCAACCTACCTATGAGGCAATTGAGGGCCTGACCCCAATTGGGAATTGAGGCATTCCTACTCTGCAGTAGTAGGGACCTTGTGGAATACATCGATAGTGGGAGGGGTCACTGGAGTTGTGGTAGACGATTCCCTGTGATGGGTTTATTTATGAGGTTGGGCTCGACATTAGCATCGTGTGAGTCAAACTGGGGTCAATAGAGAAGGTTAAGGATATACCTATTCTTCTTCTTGTAAGATAGGTCATTGGTGGCGTTGATGTGGCCTAGTGGGAGCCCTTTTGGGTGAATTCTGGGGGGTCATTGCTGGGGTGACTCGAGCATCCCCTACCACATAGGCATAGGGTATTGAGTTAAAGGATCAATCTGTGGAAAGTCTCTATAAGTAGATCATCATTGGACTAGTGGGCAGGGACTCCTTGCACTACCCTTGGGGTGGCGGTAATGGCGAGGTTCAGAAGCCTCCAAGTCCTTACGAGCAAGGCCCATTGTGGTGATGACTCCCTTCTACTCATACAATCAAATGTGGGTGTCCATAAACCTCCTCTAGATATTCATAGAGAGTGAGATAGGGTGTGGGTTCCCAATAGTCGATGGCGTAGTGTTTGTCATGGTGGAGGTGGGGCCATGTGGGATTGTTGCATCAATAGGTCTTAGGCCCCTACGTCGGTTGGGATTGGTTCAGTGAGTTCATACAGCTTGGGTCCTACAAATAAGGAATGTTCATCTATCAGTAAAACTTCCATGAAGGAATATCACAATGGCCTAGCATCTTCCAATCTTCCATGGCTAGATAGAGGGATCGACACAGATGATGATGCAGACCAGGACTCTCAACTTTCAACTGAACCAACTACTGGTGCATTCCACACTAGGCCTATTATTTTCATAGAGGGGCCAGGAACTGGAAATATGGTTTGAGTAACATAATAATATATTTAAATCATTTCTTGAATTCTACTTGTCCCCACATTAAGGATAATAGATTCACATTGGTTTTTCCATTTCTGTTTCCAACACTTTCTCTGGGGTGTGCTGCCTCATGCATCATTGTGACAATGAGGACTACATCATACCCAAAATTCCTACTTTCCAAAGGTGGGGGGCATTCATCACTTTCTCATTGATGTATTATCCTTGATAGAAACATTATTAAGGTATGTCAATTCCTCATTCCATGTATTCCTCCTTGAAATTTTCCATCTTGTCTGGTTATCCCTCAAAGATTAAGACATTGTTTGTCGAACTCATTCCCAATGCCATCTCTTTAGGGAAACAAGTTAATTACACTAATTTTTTCTAGAAATTACAACGGGTATTGAAAGGGTATAAACCTTCATTTAGGGTAGTGATTGTGTTGGTAAATGTTCTGTCATGTCTGGACACTAGAACATCAGTCACATATATCATACCCATAGGATGGAATCTCATAGAGACATATCAAGCATGGAACATGAGGAATACCATGTCAATAATGTGGTATCATATTCCAAATTCATTTCTTCTATGTTTTTTCTCAGACATCCCATATCTTACAAGAGGTAGGTCATGATTTTAATTTCATAAGGAGAAAGAGTGGGGTTGATCAGAATGCTAGATTGAGGTTTATTAAAGAGGTGTGTCCCTAGGAGGGAGTTCCTAGAAGGTTTACTGGATGGATGTTTCATAATTCCCAATGACCGTGGACTCGGGCTGGGGTATCCCATAAAAGAAATATTTAACCCTGTGAATGGGTCCATCCTTAGGAGGGAGGCATTAAGGTTTACAATTGGGTGGGATTGAACCACAAAACGTTGTCCTACATACCCTTCCTATGAGTCATAGATAAAAACTCATGTAATTTGATGGATGGAGGGTTAATTATTTATGGAATTTTACCTTCACAACAGAATTTCTCTTGGTTGGATTTTGTTGGATTGTGTGGGCGTATGGGAGTTTCTCGGGTCTCCTTGGGAGTAGCAATGATGGATGGGGCTTACATTATAGAATGGCCCATGTGTATGGCATGATATCACTGGGATTTGGCATCCTGGGTAAAATCAGGATGGATTTGGAGGAAGTGTGGAGTGGGTTGAATGAAATTGATGGAGGTTATTAAATGAATTAGGCTTGTACCTCATGGAGGCTTCCTATGTATCCTAGTTAGTTGGGAATCAAATTCCACTTAGTTGTGGAGGGTAATTAGGTCTTAGGACTGTGAAGGTAGCCCAATTCAAGTGGAGCATAAGGTTGGGGATTATGAATGGAATTTTCCCATGGATCATGATTGGGGATTATACCTAAAAAGGATGCCTATTTGATGGGACATGTCGGAGCATACATTTAGGAAAGGCCAATTCAGAGATGAAGACTGAGGAATAATCCAGTGGTGTTCCCTTTTGGGGTTTGATGGATTTCACAGTCACTATTAAACTTGAATCCCATGTGATTCATGCCATGTGTGAGAAACAAGAGGAAGCATAATACCTGATGCTCGTGTCACGAATGAAGCATCGATGAGAGATGGTGTTGGTTTTATGCATGTGAGCTACCTTAGGAGGACTTCATTATGTATGAGGAGGATCTAATTTCATGTAAGGAATATCTCATTCCATGGTAGGCATACATTGGGCATCCTATTAAGGGAGATCTATGGCTTACACTTTGAAACTTACTCAGGTGCACATGGTGACAAATCCAAAAGGGAGAGGGATGGGTGATTGAGAGCGCAAGAATTGAGAGTGTGGGAAGTGAGATCTTCCTAGTTACCATGCCATATACGATCATGTGTAAAGGATATCATTCCATGTGAGTAACACACATAAACATTCTAGGCTAGCCGCATATGAAGAGGTCACAGTTTAACATCATGTTTTGAGGATTTGGAGTGGGGCCGTTTAATTTCATGCAGCTTGGTTGTGGTTGGGTCACTCCTTATCCCTTTGACTTACATAACTGTCACCCATCAACCCTTGGGGAAGGGAAGGAATCAGCTATTCCGGAAGGTGAGTGTGTGGATGACTGGTCAATGGTGGGGTCCATGTTATCTTAGATATGCTAAAAATAAAAATCTAATAGCCTACTTATGCTAAAATGAATGAGGTAGGTCATTTCTATAGGGGACACCCCATGAGGGACCAAACAATTACTACACACTATCCTAGAGGGCTGGGCGTATAATGTTCACAAAATAGATGACGGTTTCATACAAAACAATCTCGTACATTGTGCTTCAGTGTAAAGGAAACCCATAGAGATTAAAGGAGGGTTGCATGCAAGAATGGAGGGATGTGCTTAAAAGGATGGGCTTGAGCACAAGAATGTGGTGCACACAAGGGAAGACGGTCCAACCAAGAGGGGTATTTTGCATGAACATCACTTCTATGAAAAAGAATGTAGTGAGGGTCATACCACTACTAGCTTATGCAAATGCCCTGAGGACCTGTTGTGAAAAATATTATACCTTGAGTGTTGTATCTTGTTTGATGTCATAGAAGGGGTGTCTTATGCATAGTGAAGAAACAATTGGACTTCAAAAGGCTCACTGAAGAGGGGCGGTTCCCTTCAATATATAGACGAAAACTTGTGAAATGATGTGCAAGAGTTAGGGCATGGAAACAGGTTGGCTGATGTTGTATTGTGCGTGCAACAACCTTACTCGTGGATCAAAATTCTTATATGAAAGTCGTCCCACTTATGTGCAACTCACTTAGTCATTTGAAGATGGAAGTAGAGGAAGATAGTCGGTAGACGTTGCATTAGACGTGCAAGTTATTTATACATACATTTAACTATTGGATGCATGCCTCAAAACTTGTGTTGGCCTTTTTACATGCCTTCGGGATGCTTTCGTGAGTTCGATGGTTTCTTTTGTTCATATTAATATGACCATTTTCAACTGGGTGAAGAAATCGACATCAATAGCGACATAAAGGTCTTAAAATGGATTGTTCTCTCTTAGGGGGATTTGGATGCTCCCCCTAATTTAAGATTAAATTCAAAACATAATTCAAGTGAGTGATTATCACCATAAATTTTAGGATTCCCACTCCCATGTGGTTGGGAATCTCATTCGGGAAGTTATCACATTGGCCTTGACATCAGTTTTTTACCGGATTCCTCCTATTTCTAGCCATTGGATAGAATAAAAGGAAATTTGTGAATGACTGTTTTTAAACTATTAAACACACAAATGGGAAATCAATGACCTTAAAGGAATAATTTATATATTACATTTATTTTCTTAACTCATGATTTTATGGTCTTCAATATATTTTATCCATGATTTATTTCCTAATATATACTCTTATCGGTGTTTTTTCCTTAATAATGTTTCATAAAGAGATTTTTAACTTACCAAAGCATATCCCCCCATGATTTTCAAACTAGTTATGCAAGAAAGCCCATTTTTCCCCAGTTCATGGTCGATTCTAGCTCAATGTAGTTTTTTCATGTTTTACCCCTATATATGTCTATTTATGATCCACATGTAATTTAACTATCCATAAAGGGATTTATTTTATTGATAAATCACATAATATATACTTACCAAAATTTAGGGGTGTTTTCTTATACTTAGTCTCATTCCTAAGGATTTCACTAGATTTTTCTGTTCATAATCCCAAAATTAACTAAAGTTTTCCTCTAATACCAACTATAACAACCGTTATCTTTATTACACATTAATTCAAGATTTATTACATAATATTACACTTAATACAACACAGAAGATCAAGAAGTGTACTATTTTTTATTATGTACAACATGTAACAATTTAAATAGGAAAAATAACATCTTTATTGAAAACTTCCTTAACGTGCTCACACTTAAAATTTCATGGGATAACTTGGGGAAATACATAAGAAATAATTGAGCTATAAATACCAGTAAGGGAATAAACATGGAATAAATTGAATAATTTAATATATTTTATCTAATTTTCATGTAAATAGGGAATAAACTCAGTTATAATCAGAAACATGGATAATGAGGCATGATATAGCATTATAACATAAAGGAAACATAGGAAAGGTGGAAACAACTTAAAACAGTTCATTATAAACATAAGTTAAGGGAAACTACCAACACATCATGATTGAAAAAGTACAATGAAGTAATAAGGTTTACTACCTATTTTAAAATGACTTCTCATGAGACTAAACATTACCCAATTAATTTGATTGATATATAATTTCAAGCACACCCATCACTTTCATTTCATTCTCATGCTTAAGTGTGCCTCATAGATCATAAAACATGGATCCATTATTGTCATAATATTTTATTAAATGATAAAGTAGTGTGGAATAAATATATTTATCTCCAAATTTAAATAATTATAAGTGTATAAAGGTGAAAACCCTTAAAATAATATGTTTATGGAATTCACTACATAATTATTTTGGCATGGAAAATCTTGGTGAAATTTTAGAAGCATAACAGCATCACTTAAAAATTCATAAAATGGGTTTATGAGAGAGAAAGGGGTATCTCATAATCTGGATATCCAATGGGAAGTAATAGGTAAATGAAAATATATATCCCAAAATTATTAATTTGAAATAGAAGGCATAATATATAGTAAATAAACTTGAATAAATAAGAGAAGGTGAAGGTCCCTTACTTGAATGTGTGTCTCCAAATGCTTGGGAGTGGCTTCTTGGGAGCTTTGGGGAACATTGAGAGGAATTTATTGATGGGATGAAAGATTATGTATGTGATCCAAGGATTTTGAGTGAAGTTAAATGGGATCTTGGGAGGGTTTATCTTGGAAATGTGTAGGGATTTCTTAAATATTTCTCAAACAAAGGTTTTGGACTCTATATAATAAAATAATCAATACAAAAAACCTTTCTATAGTTTTAACCCATGGTTTCTAAAAAATATGATTGGTTTTATTTATTTTATAAGTCCAAGGGAAAAAATTATAAAATAATACACTTTCTTATGTGGAGGTGATTCACACTCTAAAAAATGGTTTTAAAACATTAAAATATATTAACGGTATTTGAGGATTCATAAAGGCTTTATAAAATTAATAAAATAAAAATAAAATTATATTATTTTTAATGTAAAACATATATTTGGTCATTTATTCCCTTTATAGTTTTTATGAAATGATTTTTGGGTCATTATAATGTTATAATACACGCCGTATATTTATATTGTATTTAATTTTTACCTGAAAATTCAATCATCTAATAAATTTATGAAACATTAACCACTAGAAAATTTTAAAATTATAATAAAAAAATAAATTCATTTTATAAAACTAATTTTATAAATATGTTAATTTTCACTTTTAAAACAAGAATCGGAATTTATTGAGAAATTTTGTGTTTTTTAACAATAAATATTTTCGAACCTTTATAAAAATTATATTTGAGTTCATAAAAATTATACGATAATTTATATATAATAAAAATTATTTAATAAAATTATTTTATTAACATATTATTTTTTTTCAAAAATCCACTAATTCGTGAGAATAAATTTCTTAAATGAAATTGAATACTAATTAAAAACAATTTTTATTTTGTTGTATCAAAAATAAATATAATTTATAAAGTAACAATAAAAAGTATATATAACCATTATAGAATATACATATTCTTATTCTTAAGGTTTTGATACATATCCCTTTAATACACCGCAAAATGCCCTAAGGTTAAGGTGTGTGACTGTGAGACTTTTAGGGGTGGTTCGACAAACATGGTTTTGACTGTGATGTTGATGAGCTTGAAGTTCTCCTGTAAATGGTTTCAATCATGCTTAAGTTTTTGGATATCATCTTGGTCTTGGTCAAAGGAAAATACCATATATGATATATCCCTTGGAAGCATGGATAAATGGGATTCATATGGTACAATCCTACTAGTTGAGGAAATCACTTTCTTTGTTGGTGTCGATTGGATTTGTTAAAACACTATATTTATACTAGTCATGGTATCACTATTCAACAGATTTATTATCAATGTTATAGATAATTAATGGTTATTTTTTAAATCCAATATTATATAATAAAAGAAAATAATTTAATGTGTTTTCAATAAAAATAATTCATAATAAAACATTTAATCAAATCATAAGGTAAATTTTATTTATAACAGTTTTTGTCATTACATAGTAATCCCGAAATAAAAGAGTACACTAGAGGGAATCCCAAGCCGGAAATGGGAGGTTACAAAGGAAGGAATCCCAATCTCATAACAAGTGGGTATATTGGAGGGAATACCAAGCCCAAAATAAGAGGGTACAAGGGAGGGCATCCAAATCCCAAAACAAGAGGGTACATGGGAGGGTTTCCCAAGCCCCAAGTATGTACATAGGTGATTACCCCAAGACTAACATGTTATGAAACTCTTGGTAGGTAGAATTGACATAATATTTTCTATGCTTATGTGCATTCCACAATTCTATGTCATATTACAACGTTATGATCTCAAGGATTGTGATCTTTATTCTATTATGATTAATGTATTATGAACATCCAATACTTATTCCACAAATCTTGATTATGAACTTTGATATGCATGGTATGATCTAATAATGTTATGATAATGTTCTCATACCCTTTTGATCAGGTAATCCTTATATATATCCCTTGTTTACCCTTATTGAGAATCTAAGCTCGGCCCTTTCTTATGTATACATTACCTAAGATATGAAGAAATTTTTTAAGTAGGTTTAATAAAATGGGAATAAATTTAAGGGATATTATTAAGATCTTTTACCAAGTTAGAATATTATGTTTCCATGTTTACAAATACACTAAACTGTTATGGCCTCGGTCATGTATTTTTGTAATATGATGAATAGTCATCTAAAATGATATAATATCCATATATATTAATCCTGGGTCACTATATATGCTACCCATGTTATCTATTTAACATTAATACATTTTTATTCAATATAATTAATTTTTCATTTCAATTCTATTATTTCAAGGGGTTACAATTAAAAATTTACCAAATAGGTAAGAATCTATTTTACAATCTCACTTTATTTTTGGATTGATTTTATTTTCATTAAAGTTATATAAACATTAATCATTCATAAGATCCATTAATTTAATTATACACTATATATTTAAGTAGTTTCCATATTTACTTCAATATTTTCCTTACTTTGCTACTTGAATCAATAAAATAAATGTTTAAAAGATAAAATTATTTTCATTCTCCATTAGTCGGAAATTTTTTTCTTCCATGTTCATGTTTTTAAAAATTCTTTTTAAAAATTCCATTTATTTAATAAAATTATTTATAAATAAATTTTATCTTGTATTTTACTTTTTCAAAGGGTTTGAAATTAATAATTATAACGTTTTAGAAAAGGGGTGTTTCAACATTTAAAAATTAATGTTTTTAACATATACTTTGATAACAGACTTCCCCGCCACTATAACCAATTTAAAAAACTTATATTATCTATAAATATTCAGTGGTTTTACAAAGAAAACACTTTTATAAAGTATTATTTTAATATTTTTAATCCATTTTATTTAAATATCTAAATATCATGACTTTATTTTAGAACCAATATTCCAGATGAATCTATGGATAACTCTTATCTCTTTTTAATTTTATTTTCATTATCTTTCTTTTGAAACATTCACTTTGTTATAATCATTGGACTTTAAATTTACCGTAAATACCCATACTTTTTTATTATTATTACTAATTAAAACTTATATCATCTCTAAATATGATTTTTTTCTTTTAATGTTATTTAATTGACTGGGGAAATGTAGATATTTCTTATTATTTACCCATTACTAATATGTATTGATATGGAATATTTTTCATGAATTAAATAGATCATTTGATATATAAGGAATTATTTGGAAATAAAATGATTGGTGGGGGAAATAATTATATATCCCCTCGATGTATCAAGAGGTATTACGAGACACTTCATTTTTCCAAATTAAATTGGTTTTTACCCTTAGTTTTACACTATCTTGGTGAAAAATAATCACGATATTGATATCATAATGTATGAGATCATGATGTATAATATTAATCATTTCCTTCAGTTAGAATTTAGTTGTAATTATCCATGAGATTATTGTGTTGATATTATACAATGGTGTATTTTGTGCTCAATTTATTTATTAAATAGTATGTTTTTTATGTAATTTATGTTTCTATATCGATTATGACATATCTAATCATGATAGATTATACGTTATGTAACATTAATGAAAATTTGTTCTAACCCTTATTTTGTTTCCAAAACCTGGGATATGGAGAATATTTCTTTAAATGAGTTTCAAGGATGTTGATCATTTTCTTTTCTTATGTTTTATATTCTATTCCTAATGTAAAATGAGTATTATTTAGGTATTTTGTTTCCCTAGAAACCTAAATTGATCAGTCCTTAGTGATGTGATCCCATGTATCTATACCAATGTAAAAGATTAACCACTGGCTCTGGGTTACTAGATTTGGGCCTGTTACAGGTGGTGATAGGTCCCATTTATAAGTGGCAAAAATGGAATTTAGGTAAATATTTAAACAAAAATAAAAAGAGATTACATGTTTCACATTTCATGAATACTCTAAAATGGAAAATAATAGAGTGATTAATTATATAACTTTGATATTAAATCAATAATTAATTTTTGAAATGTTTTAAATATTTTAAATGTTATTTAGTCTTATACTTTTAATTGTTATCATTTTTTACTTTTATTGTTGTAACTATTAGATACCTAAGTAATTTAATTTTAACTCTAAAAAATGAAATTATTAAATAATTTGTACGCAATGATTCTAAATGATTCATCTATTTTATCAGATAATATTTCTATTTTTATGAAAAATAATATTTGAAATTAGTGCATATAATGCGTAGAAACCCTTTTTTAGAAAATGTGTATCTTTATGATTAAAATGTTTATTTATGGAAAAATTGAAAATGT
Organism: Viscum album; assembly: GCA_963277665.1. Taxonomy (NCBI): domain Eukaryota; kingdom Viridiplantae; phylum Streptophyta; class Magnoliopsida; order Santalales; family Viscaceae; genus Viscum; species Viscum album. Next base: position 647,387,150 of record OY728143.1, on the reverse strand, counting down.
ATTTTATTTTCAGTATTTAAAATGGTTTATTATAAAACAATTATATTTTATTTTTCTTTAAAATAAAGATAAATATAAATTTCACAAAAAATCAAATATAATCAAATAAAATGACCAAAACAATTTTCTTTATTTTTAAATATCTCTTCAGTTAAGAAAAGTGTAAATATAGTTTTTATAAATCCATAATAGTATTTATAAAATTATATTTTTATTCTTAAAAAAAATTTTATCATGATAAATAGTTTATAAGTTTTTATGTTATACTTGATTCTTGATATAATCATAAATTCTATGATTTTAGTAAAAACTGTATTTTTATCTATTCACCTCAAAAAATTATTTTAGAAAAATTTATTAAATTAATATTATCATGATTTTTATATTTTGAATTCAAAATTTAAATTAATTTTGAAAAACAAAAATTATAAAATTTATCAATTTAAATTTTAGATGAAAATAGAATATCTAATAAAAACACTACTTTTACTAAACAATGACCTTAAAAACCTTAAGTGTTCTGAGTCCTATTTTTCATGAATTTATAATTTATTAAAATATATGAATTTAATATTTTTTATTATTATTAGAATTTATTATAAATATTCATCTTATATATTTCAGTTCGTTTTACTTTAGTGATTCATATGTAGAAAGCTATCTAAAATATTATTAATTTACTAAATAATATATTCCAAAATCATGGATTATGACAAGTGGATATCACGTAATGAAGAGATGGAGTTTATAGAACAAGACCACCCATTTCTTTAGTGTTTTATAGAAAACTATTAAGTTTGAGGTAGGTATACATATAACAACCCAACTTTTTCTTACATGACTATTCACTATTTTCAAGATAAACAATATCATAGTAATATAATGAATGATCAAAAGGTTTAGTATCTTGGAAAACTTATAGTCACACATCACTTATATATATAAAAATTTAAATGATCTCACATTCTTCTTAGAACATGTAATCACCTGAGGATATACATCCAAGAAATGGGTCATATAAAATCCTAGTAAGGGGAGGGATAACATCGAGGAAATAAGAGACATGAATTAATTGTGCTAGGGTGATGATAATAATAATCATAACCGTATCATAAGAATGGGATCATCATAATAATAATGAGTTAAACATTCTATAAGGTAATAGAATATTTAATATTCATAATAATGTAGCATCATAACTTAGTGGTCGAATACCACACATAGTTGTGAACAAATCTAGCATAATATTCATGAATAACAGATGTGTATAAATCCCAACATTATAATTGTGAAAACATCTATAATCCCATTCATGAATATTATATATAATATCAATAGGTATATCCCATTACACAGATAATTCGAGGGATACATTATTCAGGGCCTACCCATCACATTATAAAATAATCATAATCATGCATCCCACCAAACAATATAAGATATAACAATCAAGGTCATGAAATAAACCCATGGAAAGGAATGGGTTTCATAAAGTGTTTCACATATCATACTTTATTTAATAACCTTTGGGGTTATCAAATGATTAAGGAAAACTATTTTTTTTTTAATAAAACATCATCATTCATGATTGTAGAAGAAAAAAAAATCGAGAGGAGTTCATACGAGGATTTTGGAAAATAAAGTCATTCTAAAGAATCTATAAATTTGGATTAGAAATAATTTAGACAATGTAAGGACATGTATATAGATAAAAAGGTAATCAATAGTAAAAATGAATTTATAGATATTATTGAAATATACATATAGAAAATTATATTAAATAAGGATAACCCACAAAGAAGTTTGGTTCAAGAATCCCCTTACCTTAAATCCCACTTAATTACATTTCTTTTCTGCCTCCAATATAATAAAATTATGTTTATTAAATCATGTAACTAGAAGTAAATTATGTTAATTTTTCTCAATATTTATAAAATATAATCCTTTTATTATATTTCTTAATTATCTTCATTAAAGTTGAAAATTTTTTATATCATATTATCTTTAATATGTCACATCTTTCCTTGATTTAAGGATCTTTATTTATTGCAACTTATACATTATTAAAATTAAATACATAATAATATAAATAAATTTATTTATATATTATAAATATTTTTTATAATCAATAATAATGGTGCTGATAATTAAATAATTAGAAACATCCTCACCGGTGGTTAACCGACTGTTAAAGGGACATCATCAAAAGAAGAAGAAAGAGAAGTGTGAAATATAAATACATCATAAATATGATCATTTAAATAGAATAAAATCATTTATATAATACTAAAATATTTCTTAATAAATTTTTTAATATTTTTTCTTGAAAGGAATTGGGTAAAAGATAAATAGATTAGGAAAATAAGATAAGAGTTGATGAAAACATACCCTCTTCTCGGTGTTTCTTCTTTTCTACAGAACTAAATTCCCTCGATTCATGGATTTGCTTTACTATAGAACATACATAAGTATGATAAGGTTATTAAGTGTGAATATATTGGAATAAATTTTTATATTTTATGTTTATGTTAATTAGTGAGTGGTTAATTATACTTTATAAGAGAGGTATTTTTGAGATATAATATTGAATAAAATGTTATATCAAAGGTAAACCTTTCAGTAGTAATATTTTTTAAATTATAAACAAAATATTGGAAAAAAATAACAATTTTTTTTAAGAATTTCAAACCCATTATAGTCTGAATTTATTATTTTAATCCAAATGAAAGGTTTAAAAATTAGAAAACATTTTTTTTAATGGAATACCATAGACTTTAGACTTTGGAAAATTATGTTTATGTTTAGAATTAGGTTTATTTTTTATAAGTGAAAAATTTGTATCATTAAATTTATTTTGGGCTTAAATAAATAATTCAACATATTTTATGTCATTTTTTCACCATCATTATGTTATAAAACATGAGATATTTGAAAACAATCATTTCACTATTCACATAAAAATTGAAGTTTCTCAAAAAATTATAAAAAATTAACACTTAATAAATTTTGACATGGTGATTCTAAAAATTAATTTAATTTTATCAAAATATTTTAATAACATATGAAATTTTAATTATTCATATAAAAATTATGATTTTCTAAAATGCATTAAAATGAAATCTATAGGAAAAAGTTTTTTTCAATTCATTGGGTTTTTAGTCTTGATAATTATTTTATGGAATTGTAAAATTTATATTTTATTAAATTAACTATGATAAAAAAAATTTAAATTCCATGAAATAATTTTTAAACCAAATAACTATTCCAACTATCATGTTACAATTCTCATTGGTTAGGTTATTATTCTCAATGGTCACATTACTATTCCAATTTTTATATTATGCCTATAAATACCACTCCACTCCTTCATTAAACATTCACCTAAATTCATCTCAAGGATATATATTTTCATTTTGTAATATGATTATTACTTTACTAAAAAAATATTTTTCATAGTTCTATTCATGGGGGAAATGATTCTATTAGATTATAATGATTTGAGTTTTCCCATTATACTTTTTATATTTAATATTTTCTCCCCTTTATCACCATCATCAATATTACCATTTTTATTCAAAAAATAGATACAAAGAAGGAGAACCCAATAACCATAGGGTCCGTAAATAGTGAAGGCCAGGAGAATCGCCTTGAATCATGTTCACCCCCTCAGGCTTAAAATGAGGAACATGATAAAGATAATTGATTAGGGTATCAGGGGTGGCCATAGAGGCCAAGAACTCCACCACCATGTTTCCCTCTTTCCACGTGTGGGTGACTCTAGTGTTACTATCAATAAGGGATTTTCATCTCCTGATTATGTATAAAAAAGACAAGGGTATGGTACCTTTCCCATGCAAGGCGTCATGAATAATCATGGAATCAGTCTCCACATAGGAGATGTAAAGATCCCTCTTCCTGTAGATGGTAATACCTGTATGAACTGATTTTTCCTCCACCTACAAAGAATTTCCATTTCGATAATATCTCATGAATTCCAAAACCACAGTAACCCTGGAGTCCCAAACCACATCTCCATCATGCATTCCACCCATCAAGTAAGAACCATATGTATTAAGTTTTTACCCAACTTTAGGAGTCCTCCATCGAAAACATTTCCCATGTTGATTGATACCTGACTACTAGGCAACAACATGAGGCACACACATCTTGTGAAGAGAGGGATTTTATGACCAGTTTCCATAAATTCCATGCAGATCAACCAGGATCACCTTACTGGGGAGATTATGTATCTCCCCGTAGAAGAGATCCCCTCAAACCTGGCTTGGTTCCTTGCATTCCAGAAAAACCAAAAACCCACATTGAAGATGATGGATCTCACTATTCTTTCTCTCTCTGATTCATCATTCCCCTGGAACCAACACTCCATGAAGGAGTCGAAGCTCGATGTAGAGTAAGAGTACCCTATAAAATCCCCGAATAAATCACAAACCGACCGGTCCCAATCACCTCTGCAGAATATATGAGTCATACTCTCTTCACTTTTTTTCACACAATAATGGAATCATGATTCCCTGATGATTCTGAGCTTTTAGATGTTATCATCAGCTGGTAGGGCACAGTTTTGGATCCTCCATGTTAGGAAATTAAATTTCGTAGGTATAATCTTACACCACGCCAAACTATGCAGACCCCCTTACTGGACCTAGGGAGAGCATATCCTGCAAAAATCCTTCAAATTAAACTTTCCCAAGGTGGAGGGTGTGAATACGCACCGGTCTAATTCTGTGCTCATGATAATAGAGCCTAAAGTCTCCTGCTAGTTTTCATCCTAGATTGATCAAAAAAATTGTAGGAAATGGCTCTCCTCCCTAAAATTGATCATAGGGGTTGGGCACCTAGGATTTGCGAGGACTCTTCCCGATAAATTATGATACCAAAATAGAATTTTTCCCTCCCCAATAATCCACTGCAAGTTATGTAGAATGTTTAGAATCATACTACAGACTGAGGACCAGAGTAGAGACCCACTCCTTAGAGAAGATTCAGCAATAACTCCATACCTGTGGGACATCAGTTTCCTCCAAAAAGTTATTTCTTCAATGACCTCCCATTCTAACATTGTGTGCATGTAATGAATAGTGTTCGTTAGGATTTTAACATTGATCCCTCCCTCCAAAATGGGTCGATCCATCTTCCCCCAAGAGACCCATTGCTCTTCCCCTTTGAAGAAGAATCGCAAATGAAATGGGCCAAAAGTCTATCAATGGCTCGGATAACACCCTTTGGAATGCTGGTAGAGGAAAGAGTATTCACTAGTATGGCTGAGAGGAAACTATTCACAAGAGTGGTATGACCACCAAAGAATAAAAAATGATTCTTCAAATTAAAAATGCACCCTATAATCTTTCTCACCACACGTTCAAAGTCGTTGATGTGCATTCTGCCTGTAGACACTGGGGTACCAAGACATTCCATGGGAAACAAACTATGCCTCATACCCAAGATAATACCTATATCTTCCCCCATCCTTGAGGTACATGCTTGTGCCACATAGAAGCCACTCTTTTCCCTTTTGATTTGTAGACCACTCCAGTGACAATACTTCTCAAGGATCTTGATAATCTCCTACACATACCACCTTCTTGGATTGATGAAGAGAATAGTATCGTCCTCAAACATCAAATGGGATATGGGTGGGAGGAGAAACCTATTTCGGTAAGGAAGAACAACCCCATTTAAGATACCTGTGTTAATCATTCTTCTTAAGGAATCCTGCATAAGAATGAAGATACTCGAGGATAGAGGGTCACATTGACGAAGTCCTTGAAATGCATTAACGAAACCGTGATTTCACCCCATAAACATCACCACCATTTAGGCCAAACTGAAACCCCTAAACATGATATCACAAGTCCATATGTAGAAACCCATCTTATTCTGGACCTTGTTAATAAAACCCCCAACTCAATCCTCACTACTACAAATATAGTCGTTTTCATCACTAAAAAGGGCATTAACATTACTAGAAAATCACTATTAATCGAGCCGAAGATAAAGGGGATGTCCCTTTTTTCAGCTCTCATAAAAGAACTTATAAAAAGGTCCTTTATCAGTTCTTTTTTTATCACTGATAAAATACCCATTTTACCAGATCTTTTTTTAGAATTGATAAAAGTTTTAAAAACATTAAAAAAATAAAAAATATATATTTGCAATTCAGGAAGGGATTTAACAGCGCCCCCAACTCCCCATTAAGAGTGCCCCGGCCCCACCCCATCTAGCACGCCCCAGCCACACCACCACAACCTTTAACAATGCCCCCATGCCCTTTAATAGTGCTAGCCATTATTCCCCACATGCGCGTGTGACCTGCCTTTCCCTGGATCCAAACTATGGACCTCAAGCCTACACGCCTAAGCCTTTACCACTCCACCATATTGCTTTTCTCTTTATTTGTTATTATATATATATATATATATATTTATATATATATAGTTATATTTACTCCTATATTAATATATATTTATATTAACATATATATATTTATATTAATATATATATATAGTTATATTAAAATATATATATTTATATCCATATATTAATATATATATTAACATATATATATATATCCGTATATTAATATATATATATATATATATGTATATTAATATATATATATATAGATATTTATATATTTATATATTTATTCATATATTAATATATATTTATAAGATTAGTTTCCAATACATTTATAAAATATGGTTTTTATGCGTGTTTATAAATAAATAAATACATATATACAACATACACACACACACAAACATATTATATGTGTATTTGTAAGTATAATTATACATATTTATATATATATTTAAAAATATTATATATAAATTTGTATATATATGTGGTTAGAATATATAGATAATATATATCGGTTTCTCAATTTAGATGGACACAAATAAATATACACACACACACAAACAAATGCATCATATATGTATATAAATATAAATATTTATTTATTTTAAATAAAATGGATATTAGTTTTTTATTTATATAAGCCTTATATATTGAGAAATGTACTTTATATGTAAATATGATTCATTATTTATTTATAAAATTAAATTTTTATGGGCGAATATATAAAAAATATGAATAAATTGTTATATAATTAACTCTAAGTAACATTACACTGTGAAAAATGAATAAATTTCAAAGCCATAATATCAATATAAATGTAACCCCTTATATTAAATTTAGTCCCCATTGAAAAAGGCCAAAAAGAACCCTTGAAACGAGGCTGAAATTCTATAAAATGTTAAAATATTTGGGTATCCAGACTAAAAACATAGTTTTGGAGGCCTTCTAGGCCTTTTTGGCTTTGAAAAATGTGACAGAAGGTTTCCCTGGGTCACAGTGCATAGAGCTTATCTCAGGCGTTGATTTGAAATATTGTACAGCTCAAACGGACACCCGACTCAAAATTTATGTCTGTTTAATGGTTGAGATACATTTTCAACTTATTTTAGATCTTTTATTGATTTTTTTGTTTTTTTTTTGTCTTCAAATTTTTATTAAAAGATTATTAGTCAATGATAATAAAACAATTATTAATTAATAATATATTTTAATATATTTTAAATCCATTTTCAATAAAGTTGTTATATATTAAATAAAATAGTAAATTTATACTTATATAAAACATATTTAAATAATATATATTATATTTATATCAAAATAAATATACTTATATATCAATATATTATTTTTCATAAAAAATTATTTTTTCTGAAATATACACTTTATCAACGCTAGGAAAAAGCACTGATAAATCCCCCTTTTATTAGCACTACTAAAAAATATGCTCATAAAGGGTCACTTTTAACAGCACTTTTTTAGTGCAGTTAAAAGTGTCCTTTATCAGCACTTTTGTTTAGTACTGATATAGGGTGGCACTGCAGAAACCTTGTTTTGTGGTAGTTCTTGTTATACACCTTATTTATGTCGATCTTGATGGCCATATTCGAACCACAAGCCTTGATTTTAATATCTCTCAACATCTCTTTTTCCAATTCTATTTCTCCCTGGATAGAGAAATCTTTCATGAAACCATGTTGTTCATTGGAGATCCACTAAGGGAGATTCCTAAACGGCATCCTGTTAACAATACTTTCTAGAATTTTGTATGTAAAGTTACACATACTCACAGGCCAATAGTGAAGAAGGTATGATGGATCCTTGATCTTTGGTAATAGGAAAAGATTCGTGGCAGACACTATCTGCGGGAGGCTACCCCCTCTGAAGAAATCCTGGACGATGTTGATGACATCCCCATTTACCACCTCCCAAGATCTCTAGAAGAAAGAATAAGGGAAGCCATCAGGACTTGCAGCACTCTCATGATTGAGGTTCACCATAGCCACATGAATATCTTCCTGCTCCAGAATACCTTCCATCGTCTCATTATCTTGGGGAGAAACAAGATTTGGAATCCCCTCACAGAACTCATCACCCCCCTAAAAATACCCTTGGAGAATATTCAAATTTTTTCCTGCAAGAAGGTCATTGAAATTTGAAAACGTCAGGACCCCAACCACTTCCCTGTCATCAGTGAATGATCCATCTTTTAAAGCTAGGTTTGGTTTTACAACACGCTGCCTCTCCCTTATACATGAATGGAAAATATTTGTATTCTTATCTCCCTCCTTAAGAAATTTTATTCTAGAATATTCCCTCGCCCTAAATTCTTACAAGAGGACCATAACTGCAAGGGAGTTCTTTTTCTCAGAGAGATCACCAAATACATCATCATCATAGACCTCCTCAATACTTTCCTCAAGATGTTCAATATCATGTTTGAGAACATAAAACTCATGATCAATGGGATGAATACTCCTATACCATCTTGGGATTTCCTTCTTGAGATGCCTCAACTTGCAATGCAAAGCTAACCAAGAGTGACCCTGGATCGGTTCCTAACAACTGCTCAACACCATTTGGTGATAACCCAGAATACTCAACCAGTGGCTCTTGTACCTAAAACTCGACTTCGGAGCCTCCCTCTTATTCATATTTAATAGAAGCGGGGAATTATTAGATATGTTATGGGTCAATTGATCAACCTTAACTTCTATAAACTTATAAACCACTTGAACATTGGCATGCACCGGTTGAGCCTACTCTAACAGTGATCTCCACCCTTCTGATTATTTCACCAAGTGTATAGATACCCTAAATAACCAAAACCCATCAACCATTTTCCATCCATAAAATGACTGAAGGACACGATATACCTCCAAGGAAATTCTCCCCCCTTCTTCTCCTCAGGATCTGCAGCAATATTAAAATCACCACCCACCACCTAATGTTGTTCCCCTAGGTCAAAGTTATTCAGTTTTATCTATAACACCTCCCTCCTATGAGCATCGTAACTGCCAAAAATTAAAGAAACAAGTAGAGTTTCACCGCCACAAGACACCCTCATCGTTACATGCTGGTCCCCTACTTCGATCAACTCCACAAAAACATTATTGTGCCAAAAAATCCATATAAACCTATTTATTGGCTCCACATGCATAGATTCATGCAACTTCACCTTATGAGTAAACTCATTGATCTATGTTGAATTCTGCTTGTTCTTGAGGATTGAAACCACCTTGACTTTGTGCTTCTTAGATTCCGAAGCAATAAAAAAATTGACTCTCACCCTAACTCCTTGAGAGGTCTATATTAATATGGGATTCATGGGAACAATACTAACCTATCTTTGGACCTAGGTAACATGGTCACTTTCAAATGGGAAACATATTACTCCCTATCTTGAAACTTCCTCAAAGATGTCCTCGTCTGTACTCCCAAACCAGTACCATCAGAAACTAAGGATGAAGATTAAAGAATCAATAAGTTCATGGAGGATTTCCTATTCACCACTAGAAGAGTAGAACAATCCCTAGAATTAGGCTTCAAGAGGTCCTGAATACTCGATGGATGAGGAACATCGGTTCTAGAAATCACACTATATTTCAAAGGAATCCAAGTTTCATGAGGTTTTTCATCCACCAGACAAACATTTATGTCCAACAAATTGGGTTCAATTATAAGATCCACTCCCGGAAGACTAGACTCTTATTATTTAACCTCCTTGGACAACTTCTCATCATAAGAACATGAACCTGTAAATGTTGTGGGGTATCCCAGAAAATAAAAAACTAGTAAACATGGAGAAAACTACATCAAAGAATCCATTAGAACACATTTCAAGAGAATTTTTGGATGAAAGCAAGGCCATGCCAAAGGTTCCAGGGAAACCATTCGACTTACTCACAGTTTATAGGGGATCATATCCATACCTGAAAAAACCACTGGACATGAGAAATAAGGGACTATCTCCTTGAAAGAAGGAATTATAGGGGGGTGATGTAGGGACCATGAGATACAAGAGATTCTTTGGTTACCAGCTGAACTATGGCTAAGCTAGACTCTTCACCCACAGGTATAGGTGGGCCTCTTGGCTTGGGGCCTTTGACTACTTGATGGTGCTCTCCAGGTCGTTGTTCCCGAAAATTCTGCACTGAATTCCTTTGAAGAAGGAAAGACAGAAAATACCTATGGAACACAGGATAAATTATGTCATATATCCAGACAATGGATTCTTACACCTTCAGGGACAATTTTTCTAGGATGAGAAATAAGAGGTCAAAATCTACACAAATCCTAGCTACTATCATATCCTCACCTCTACGAGTGCACATGTCCACATAATGAAAACTGCCTAGTGAGTTTTCGATGGCTTTGAGAAAGGTACAATTTTGCAAATGAAGTGGAATGAGAAGAAGACATACCCAAACAGTGGCCTGAGGGTTTTCCTTCCCCCTATGAACCTCTATCGACCATCGAGAGAGGTTGAAGCATCAGTGGCTGAAGACACGGGGAGTATTACACTAAACCTAGATGAAATATGCATCTGAAGCAAGAACCAAACTGAACGAGAACATGTGTTGTACAGAGATGCGAGCCTCCTCTTAAAACCCCCAAGATTCCACGAAGCAATTGAAAACAGATAGTGAGGGTTGCTCAGATCGAAGCATGCCACCAGCGACCATTTGAGACCAGGAAGTGCCTCTTTGAAATCCAAAGAGGGAGTGGATAGAGAAATGTGTGATCCATCCCGCACCACTGACTGAGAGAATGGATCAATCTCTGGGAAGCATAGATCCAATACCCCGGAACGTGGACCACAAAGTGATTCTTTGAAAGAAAATATTAGGATCTTTGATTTGGGGAATGGATCGGGAGACCCCAGTGAGGAGAAGGTCCACCTTTTGGAGGCACAACCCCTAGATCGAATGGCGACGGGACCGGAATCACCACTAGAGAGCAAGATGTTGAGGAAAAAATGGGTTGAGGAATTTGAAATTCCCTTGGCACATGAGGTGTGTTTTCTTTGAGTGAAGCCATGATTCCTCCAAAAATCATATGAAACAATAAACTATATTTTCAATTTTAAGGGGTTTAGTTGATAGATAATGTAATTATTTTAAATAATTGAATAAATTATTTTTTTTCATTTATATATGTTTTATGTCTAAAATACAATAAAATATAATATAACACACATTTATGTAGGAAACAAATTTCGCTAATGAAGTCCAGGTTGTTACATTATTCCTCCATTTATTAATTTTATCCTTAAAACATAAAATCATATTATCTATTGAGAATATATGAGAATACTTATCCTTCATTATATTCTATGATTCCAATGTCACCTCTTCATATTTGTATTTCTATCACAGTACTTTTACAAGGTGAGTTGTCTTATTGTGTATAACTTTAACACTGTAGCCTATGATCTTCACAGAATGCTCCTCATAAGATACTTCATGCTCCTATTATACCACTTATGAATTCAGCACATTTGATGGATCATGTATGTACACTCTCATAAGAGATATGTAGAACATGTCATGAACGTGATCCATGTTTTTTTGAAGTGCTATCTAATATGCCACTTATCTTGTGTGGTTAAGGATCTCAAAGAGGAGAAGTGTAACAGCACGAGATTTTGTGAGGAATATTATTTTTAATTACTTTGATGTCTTGTGTTGTACGCTACACCAAGATTAGCTTGTACTATACTCAACACCGTATTAGCTTGCAGTATACGCAACACTATTCTTGGCTAGTGTTACACACTTTTTGAAGTTCATTTTGTGGAAATTATTCTAGGCAACATTAAGTGTAGATTTTGTTTAATGTATAAATAAAATAATATTGGATTATGTTATACGCAACACTAAACGGAGATTTCACTACACGCAGCCCTGACTTGGCTTTCATTACACGCAATCAAGACCTTCTTCGATAGCATGTGTAGTACGCAATACTAAGTTTCACTAAACGAGATATTATTATAATATTATTATGAACTAGCCGTTATGAATAGTAATACCTACTTTTTGAAATTTTATCTTTCAAAATGGACATCATTTTTGGATTCAGAATATCGAAATTAGCTTAGAGTGAAATTTTGGTATTTTTCTGAAAACTTTCAATTTTTGATGAATAGTGAAAACACTGGGTTACTATTTATAAACCGACATTTTTTTAAATAATTATTTATTTTATTTAAGTTTATTTTAGGTAAAAATTCATACATAATACCAATATAAGTTCAATGTAATTCATTGGAGTCATTCTATAATAATTTTAGATATATAAAAATTTTATTGAACTTTTCACCGACTTTTACCCACCTCCTAGGAGAATTTGAAAATTTACATAAAACTTAATTTTACCGCTTCTGTGAATGGAATTTCAAAAATCTCAGAGACACGGTTGATGTTAGTAAGTAAAATATGGTTCAATGCAATAAAAATAATTTTTGGTGAATAGTAATTTTTTAATTTTATTTACCACGGTTAAAAGTAAATGACATTATTTAAATCATTATACAGGAGGTTCGGATCCATATGAAGCATATGAGACCTAAGGTAAGGGATAATTTTTCAAATCCCATTTTTATCTGAGATTTCTTATACGTAAGTATTTACTGGGGTTACGTTTATCATCCATGACCATGTTTTCTAAAAATGCTTTCATAAAATGTTTACTATTCTTCCATTAATGTTTAAAGTCATTTTTACCCTTTATTGGATTTTTACCACATTTTATGGATGGAATCTTTCCTTTGGTTACCATATAAGGTACTTTTTTACTTTTCTGACAAAAGTACGAGGAGAATGTTATTTTTAACTTATACGACGTGAACGGATTTTTATGGTTTTATAAATACTTATTTTCATGAAGCTTCTTCCAAAAGATTTCATGACTATTTTCAACAAAATCTCTTTCTTTTAAAATTGCATGATGTTTTGTGAAAAAAAATTGATTTTTAAGAAGAAAGGATATTTTCCTCAAGAATTCATTCCAAGAGTTTTATCAAAACCATTTTTTATCTAAGATGCCATTATTTCATATGTGTATGTTTCAAGTATAAAGTCTCTATGATTTACATGGTTTCACTTTTCTTATTATGAAATGATATCCATTTCTTTTATATGGATTATGTGATGATGGGATGATGTTTATGAAACCCATTTTATTTATTGGGTTTTTATGAATGATGTATGTTTATTTTGTGGAAAAAGTAAGAATGATTTCATTATGAGATGGGTGGGACCTATATCTCCCTCCAATGCATTGGGTAAAGATTTATATCTCATGAGATAGACATGGCTGCAATGGTAAGTTAATCTGGTTCAGTGTTATAGGACTGAAATGAGGAGTGAACTCGATTCAGAAAGGGACTTTGACCACTAAGATAGTCTTGGAAGCAATGCCTTGGCTATTATGGAAATCATAACATGTGATGAATGGTTTCCACAATTACATGTTTTATTCCCATGCTAATTTTTCATGATTAATGTTTCTTCATGATCTATGCCTTACGTACTGCCATGTTTTATGTCATTTCTCAAGATTTTTATGTTTATATTTTATAATCATGTTATTTTTACATTCAAATGACTAAGAATTGTTTTATGTTCTCTATGCTTACCCTTACTGAGCATTTGAGCTCACCCTTTATATGTTTTCTTTTCCCCAGGATTTAAAGAAAGGTTTTAGGTAAGAAAAAAAAGGGGAAGATCATTAATGGAGATGTTGAAGATCATTCACCATGATTAGAAGATTATATTCCGAGTTTCCAAAGACACTAAAATATTATGATCCTTGTGTGTCTGTTTTTTTATGTATTAAGTATTCCGCAAAAGTAATGTAATGTCTATGTACGTCAAGCTTCGGGCCTCTACAGTTGGTATCATAGGAAACGTTTAGTCAACCTTTGGAAACTAGGATGCAAAAATGTAAGTGAGATCCCTAGAGATATTTCTAAGGTATGTCTAGGGATGTCCCTAAGGATAAGTATACGTATAGGATATAGACCTAGAACTACGATAATGATATTAGAATTTAACTTAAGATGTTAGATATTGAGGGTACTCCCCCTTTACTATGTTGTTTTCCATAGATTGATTTTTCCCTCTCACACTATTCTTTTTGGGTTTTAGAAAATGGTTGGAAACAGGAAGATTCATGATAATGGAGGATATGACGGACAATGGAATGATATTCTTCATTAGCAACCAAATAAAACGGGATTTGGAAGTCCAAACATCGTTATTATTCCTAATCCGCAATTTCATAATATGATCAATAATCTCAACTTTGGTAAGTTTCCTGACACAGATAATAAGAGAAAGATGGAGTTTCATGATAATCATAGAGGAAAAAAAGTTCAATTTACCTCATGTAAATCATGTGGGAAGAGGCATCGGGAAGATTGTTTCAGAGGAACTAGAAGATGCTTTGGGTGTGGAAAAGAAGGACACAAAGCCAGTAAGTTCAAAGGAAAAGGTTCATTTAACAGCATGGACAAGGATAATGGTATTGCTATGACATCAACAATGATTAGATATTTTAAATGGGGAATGTATGGGCATTATGCAAACCAATGTCGTAAGGAAAAATCTCATGAATATAATCAGCATGGTCACATGGGTAGTATTTATGTGGATGATGATGAAGAGACTACAAATGAAATATGAGATGAAAGAAATGATGAAGCTCAGTCAGTGGTTTAAGAAGTTAGTGGAATGATTTTATGTTTATAAAGAATAATGTATGGTACTATGGAATAAAGAATCATCTAAGTATTGTTACACTATTGTTTTTTCTAAAGTATTTGAAAGTATATGTTGAATGGTACTGGTAACCATGAAAGGTTATTAAGATATTTTTGGAATGAGGATGATATGCGCATAATGAAGGGATAATGAGAAAATAATATGTTTGATAGTATTCATGAGCTCATGGCTGATAAAAGGACGAAGTGATATCATGATTTGAGTATATAGATTTTATTTGGGATTTTTGTATGTGGAAATATTTAACATTTGACAGCACTCATGTTTTCACTAAGCTTCTATGGTAATTCATGTTTCAAAAGAATATAGGATTAAGGTATTCAGATGTTTGGAATGTGAACAACAAGATATATCTTTTGATATATGTGGGATAAATTCTTGTATTCACATTCTTGCTAGATAACCTTTCTAGTAATTGTTTTCTTTATACTATGAGCTTGGACCGAAGTATTTTAGATAAGCCTAAATATTGGAATGGATTATGTTGGACATAAATTAGTATTGTCTAACACTAGAACTTTTTTTTCATTATTATTGATGGGTTGTTATAATAATGTAGTTTTAGAAAAAGGACAACATGCAGGATGGGGGACAACCCGTCGCGTCGGACTAGGATGCAAGAATCGAACCCACAACCGAAGTGCGACTGGCCTTTATTGCATACTGCTGGCCTACAGGAATTCCCTGGTTAGTAGAAACTAGTTTTATTTTATTAAGAGGTATGATAGATGAAGTATAAGTCCATGTTTGGAATCATATCTGATTAACCTCACCATACATGGACTTATGTATTCGATAACTTTTTCTAACCTTTTCTTTGAGATAGATGGAATGACTCATCATTCTATCACATGATCTGTTAGCACTTCACGAATAAAAAATAAAACTTCATTTCTTTAAGAGATGAAGTGGAAATTGTTCAAAGCACGAACAACAGTGAGATTGTACCAAAATCAAGCAAGTATTTCTTCTAATTCAAAATTTTCAACTTTAGGGAAATGATATTGAAAACCAAAAATGTTGTCCTAGTGCTCTTATATCTGACGAATTAGATGGTACCCTATATCATCACAAATCTATGGCTTTGTGATTGTTGGATATTTCATAGCCATGTTCTCTACCACTATCCATCAGAACATGATGGTTATATTTCTCTTCTATGTCCATATTTTCACATATGTTCTCCTATGTGGAAACCCAGTGATGAGTTAATCTGGGTAACCGTTACATTTCTAACGTTCCTTTTTAAAATGAAGTTTTAGTATTCTTTTTTTTAAGATGTGGGTTTCTATGAAAGAAACTTTCAAGAAGTAAACAATTTACAACCCCGATGAATTTCGAGGGCGAAATTCATTTTAAGGGGGGTAGAATGTAACAGCCCGAAATTTTATGAGAGATATTATTTTAAATTACTTTGATGTATTGTGTTGTACGCTACACCAAGATTATCTTGTACTATATGCAACACTGTATTACCTTGTAGTATACGTAACACTATTCTTGGCTAGTGTTACACACTATTTGAAGTTCGTTTTGTGGAAATTATTCTACGCAACATTATATATAGATTTGTTTAATGTATAAATGAGTTAAGTTTTGATTATGTTATACGCAACACCAAACGTAGATTTCACTACACACAGCCCTGACTTGGCTTGCATTACACGTAATCAAGACCTTCTTCGATAGCGTGTGTAGTACACAGTACTAAGTTTCACTAAATGAGATATTATTATAATATTATTATGAACTAGCCTTTATGAATAGTAATAACCACTTTTTGAAAATTTATCGTTCAAAATGGACTTCATTTTTGGATTCAGAATATCGAAATTAGCTTAGGGTGAAATTTTGGTATTTTTCTGAAAACTTTCAATTTTTGATGAATAGTGAAAACACTAGGTTACTATTTAAAAACTGACTTTTTATTTAAATAATTATTTATTTTATTTAACTTTATTTTAGGTAAAAATTGATACATAATACCAATATAAGTTCAATGTAATTCATTGGATTCATTTTATAATAATTTTAGATATATAAAAATTTTATTGAACTTTTCACCGTCTTTTACCCACCTCCTAGGAGAATTTTCAAATTTACATAAAACTTAATTTCCCCACTTCTGTGAATGGAATTTCAAAACTTAGAGAGACACATTTGATGTTAGTAAGTAAAATTTGGTTCAATGACATAAAAATAATTTTTGGTGAATAGTAACTTTTTACTTTTATTTACCATAGTTAAAAGTAAATAGGGTAATTAAGGGTAAAAATGATATTATTATTACCTGAACACATGTCCTAATTATATTGGATAAGTTTAATTTGACCAAAAACAACCTTAGTAATAAAATATGACCATTTAGGCCCACTTGGATTAGATTAGGACATTTATTACTAATTTATATAAAGAAGGGTTAAAATAGTTAAAATCAAAGTTTAATAACTAAATCATTTTTAATATAGGGTTAAACATAAGATAAATTCGACTATAAATATTCATTAGAAATATAAAAATATTTCCTACATAATGGTTTTTTATTTATAATTTTTAGACATTAAATAATTTAATATATTTATGACACAATGATGATGCAGTAATTATCTTATTAATGAAATATTGACATAATTGATGTTATAAATACCCAAATAAATGTAATTTGAGACTTTTTATGAAGTCCACTAATTCTCTAGGTTAATATGACATGTTTATTTAGTTATCTTTGTTCAAACTAATCATTCTGTTAGGATTTTCACAAAAATCAATTAATAAATAGTGTCAAAATTGACATAAAATAGTTTTTAAAAACAATATTATATTATTAATTGTTATTTTATTCCTAAAAATCTAAGTTTCGGCCAAATGACTTATATAAGGTTATATATATTAATAATAAACAACTCGGGGTTCGTTTGGCTTGTTATATTAAGTTTAATAACCTTATAGTGTACGAAAACATGAAGACACGGTAAAAGAAACATTATTTAACTTAAAGTTAAATCTAAATGATAAGGTTAAAATATTAACCTAAACTTGTCCAAATTATATTGTATTAGATTATTTTGACCCATACCCACCTTACCTTTGAAATAAATTAATTTGGATCTATTAAAAACTGAATATGACTTTATAATAAAATAATATTTTGAGTTTTTCCAAAGGTGCCCGTCTCTTCCCTTATAAAAGGACACATCCTCCCTCTCTTCCTCACACCACTTTGAGCCATCAAGCTCGGCCAAACCCTGTCAATTTCTCTTATCCACTTCCCTATAAACATCCTAGAGGTTTGGGTCTTCTTCAAAGACCAATCTTAGTGCCCTAAGAGGAGGTTTCAAAAAGGGGTGTCGAAAGAAGAGGTAATATCTGTTACCGATTCTTTCAACTTTATTTCTTCTTATAATTCTTCTTCTTTAGTTGTTTCATTATTATGTAATAACATCAGTATCACTAATATAATGATATTTTATTATAAGTATGAAACAACCCTATTTCACCATCTGTCCATCCTACGGAAAACAAAATCATCGCGCGTGCGTACGTACGGAATACCGTCTCCACGCCGTAGTGTAATCTGTTTTCAACCACCACCTTACTTGGATGGGTATAATGGTGTAAATAAATAACTATATATGATTATTGGAAAGTGATATTGATTTTTAAATATTATACATACACTTCAATGCAATTCCACAATCATGGGAATGATATCATCGCTCGTGCGTACATACGGACTACCGTCTCCACGACGCGATGAGATTCATTTTCCATGTTAACCATTCATGAATGATTATAAAGAATATTTAATAAGTAATCATGAAATATATGAAATAATAATGATACGGGATTTATGTATATATATGTATGTATGTCATCTACTTAATTCCATTCAATTCAATAAAGAAACAAAAACAGCATTCATGCGTACGTACGACCTACCGTCCCCATGAACAGTGTATTTCATTCCATTTATCAATTTATCACATATATATATATATATGTGGAATATATATTACATATAAATCATGTTTTACATTCTTGAATTAAGTAAATCAGGATATAAGTAATAATATCAAGAACAACAAGTCCAAACATGTATGATAAATGAAACGATTTTACCCAAAACGCTCTTTAACATGGAATTTAAAAAAGAACGGATAATATAAACTCATAATTGAACCATATATGATATCATAACAACGAATATGATTCATTAATAAGTCAATGACATTATTTAAATCATTATTCAGGAGGTTCGGATCCATACAAAGCATATCGGACCTAACGTAAGGGATAATTTTTCAAATCTCATTTTTATCCGAGATTGCTTATATATAAGTATTTACTGGGGTTACGTTTATCATCCATGACCATGTTTTCTAAAAATGTTTTCATAAAAAGTTTACTATTCTTACTTGAATGTTTAAATTCATTTTTACCCTTTATTAACTTTTTACCACATTGTATGGATGTAATCTTTCCTTTGGTTACCATAAAAGGTACTTTTTGACTTTTCCGACAAAAGTACGAGGAGAATGTTATTTTTAACTTATATGGCGTGAACGGATTTTTATGGTTTTATAAAGACTTATTTTCATGAAGCTTCCTCTAAAATATTTCATGAAAATTTTCAACAAAATCTCTTTCTTTTAAAAATGCATGATGTTTTGTGAAAAGAAATTTATTTTGAAGAAGAAAGTATATTTTCCTCAAGAATTCATTTCAAGAGTTTTATCAAAACCATTTTCCATCTAACATGACATTATTTCATATGTGTATATTTCAAGTATAAAGTATCTATGATTTACATGGTTTCACTTTTCTTATTATGAAATGATATCCATTTCTTTTATATGGATTATGTGATGATGGGATGATGTTTATGAAACCCATTTTATTTATTGGGTTATTATGAATGATGTATGTTTATTTTGTGGCACAAGTAAGAATGATTTAATTATGAGATGGGTGGGACCTTTATCTCCCTCCAATGCATTGGGTAAAGATTTATATCTCATGAGATAGACATGGCTGGAACGGTAAGTTAATCTGGTTTAGTGTTACAGGACTGAAACGAGGAGTGAACTCGATTCAGAAAGGGACTTTATCCACTAAGATAGTCTTAAAAGCAATGCCTTGGCTACTATAGAAATCATAACATGTGTTGAATGGTTTCCACAATTACATGTTTTATTCCCATGATAATTTTTCATGATTAATGTTTCTTCATGATCTATGCCTTACGTACTGCCATGTTTTATGTCATTACTCAAGATTTTTATGTTTAGATTTTATGCTCATGTTTTCTTACATTCAAATTTCTAAGGATTGTTTTATGTTCTCTTTGCTTACTCTTACTGAGCATTTGAGCTCACCCTTTATATGTTTTCTTTTCCCTAGGATTTAAAGAAAGGTTTTAGGTAAGAAAACAAAAGGTGAAGATCATTAATTGAGATGTTTAAGATCTTTCACCATGATTAGAAGATTATATTATGAGTTTCCAAAGACACTAAACCATTACGATCCTTATGTGTCTGTTTTTTTGTTATGTATTAAGTATTCCGCAAAAGTAATGTAATGTCCATGTATGTCAAGCTTCAGGTCTCTACAAGAATGTACCTAAGGCTATGTATTAATTTCCTTCCAACCCACATGACTCTCTATTATGGTGATTTTTTAAGGAAAACTATGTATCCAACATCAAACTCCAAGTACCTTTGATGGTTTTCATTATTACTCTTTTTTTACACTAAGAAGATTTATATATTTTTGGATTGATTGAACCATTTTAGTCATCTATTTCACAAGATTGATTCCATGTATCTTTAATTCACAATATTCATCAAAAAAAGTAGGAGTTCTACATCGCTACCCATGTATAGATTTATATGGAGTGATTTAAATACTCAATCGGAAGCTATTTTTCTATAAGAAATAAACTAATTGGACATGTAGATCTCATCCATGTTTAATTTTAATTGAGAATGATCACATAATTTCCTCAAGTTTCTAAATTATCCTTTCATATTAGCCATTAGTTTGTGAGTGATATATCATACTAACTTTCAATTTAGTATTCAGATCATGTTGAAGACTTCACTAAAATTTAAAATTGATCCTTGGATCAAGATCAGAGATGATCAAAAGTGGTTCCCCATGCAACCTCATCACTTAATTTATTTATATATTAGAAAGTTATTCAAACTATAAATCTTCCTTAATATCAATAAATTGGGTATTATTTGTGATTCAATCCACCAAAACCCATATCTAATTTATTTCGTTGAATTTCTTCAGGATACCATTGATGATGTTTATAGTGATGTTCTCCCATTTCCATATTGGTATGGGAAATAGTTGGATCATCCCCTCAAACTTCTATCACTCTAATTTTACTTGATGGAATACCAAGAACAATGAAGTGTACTCAGTGTTCTACTTATTCACGTTGTCCCACCATATGTACTCTCAAATATCACGGTTTATCATGGTAATTCTAAAATTAGTGGATAAATATGAGTCATGTGCATTATATAATATCTATTTCTTTATCTCACGTGATGTACGCACACAAATCCTAGTATCAACCCAAATGAATCCATATATTTTGATGTTGAATTCATGATGATTACCCTTTTTTCTGATTAAACCTTGTATTGGAGCTCTAGATCATCTCTTTATTCCCCCTTGATCATATCTTAGATAGATTATAGGGTAATAATTTGGGGATGGTTGGATGTATTCTCCAATATTAGGATTTCTAGATCCATACTTTTAATATATATAATGAAATGGATTTACTCAATCTAGATCATGGATAAAGTATTTGGTTCTTTTCTATTAAGATAATCAGCTACGTAGTTCACCTTTCTAGTATTGTAGAGAATAGATAAAACATAGTCCTTGATCAGATCTAACCATCTTCACTAATTAATGTTGATATCCTTCTATGTGAATATATACTTTAGCTTGATGTGATATGTATATGGATCACACTTATAATCATATATGTATTTTTCCCAAATATTCAAAGTAAAGATCATAGTTGCTAACACCATGTCATGCATCAAGTAGTTCTTCTCATAGTTCTTCAACTGTCATGAGCCTTAATCTTTCACTGTCACTTTGCATGAGCACACAACCTAGGATTTTTAAAGAATCAATTTATAACACAAAACCTTATCCACTTAATGGTATTACGAGTATAGGTATAGTGATCATCCTCTTATTGATCTACTTAAATCTTTCCTCACATTCTTACAACCAAAAATATTTTTTCCCTTATCAAGTTAACTTAGTTAGTGGGATATAAAATCTTGGGAAATTTATCATAAAAATTCAACAATACCCATATAATCAAAGAAAAATTTGGATTTTTATCAAACATAAGGAACTAGTCCATACCTAAATTTCCATTTTCATTGAAGGGTGTATATAAATTCCCCAAATTTTGATCATGTTACCAAAGAATGTGACTTACTGCCACCAAAAGTCACACTTATTGATCTTAGAATACATTATATCTTTTATTAATGTTTCAAGAACAATACATACATGTTCTTAATGTTCTTAATTTATATTTGAGTAAATGAAAATATCATTAATAAATACTAACAAAAAAAGTTCATGGTTGTATCTAAAGACTATATTTAGAAAATCCATGACTATTGCAAGGGAATTATTAAGACTGGAGGGCATCATTATGAACACAAAGTATCCAAGCCTTTAATGAAAGGTTTTCTTATTAATATATTCCATATTTATCTTCAATTTATGTTATCTTGAATTAATATCAAACTTTGATAAGTATCGATATCCTCAAAGGTGGTGAAACAAGTCATCATTTCTCGATAGGGGATACTTTTTCTTTATGGTGATCTAGTTGATCTCTCGATAATCGATACACAACCTCATTGATCCATCATTTTCCCATAAAAGTATCACTTATTCACCCCGTGGTGATTCACTAAATAACATGATAACATTTTATAATTTCTATTATATATGCTTCACTGACTCCTCCAATTCGATCAGGGCCATCCTATAGGGTCATTTGGTGGTATGAGTGGCTCTGAATATAAGATATATTAATAACTCTACCTCATGATTTAGGGGAATACCAAGTAACTATTTCAGAAATACATCCGTATATTACCTTATAATGAGAATTTTCTCATGGTTGATACATTCTTTCAACTCAATCATTTGATAAAATTATTCTTTTTACTGTATTATCAAATCCCACACCATTGAAGGATTTTTAAAAGAGATTTATGATCTATCTTATGTTTGAAAAACAACATGGGATGGTTCATAATATAGAAATATGTTTCCATTTCTATAAATTTTATGTTATATCTATATTATAAGAGATAATCCATGCCTAGTATAGAATCAAATTCTACCAAGGCAAGGATTTTGAGATCCTCCATATGAATCTTCTCACAGACATTAATTGAAGAAGAGTCCAAAACATGGGTTGCATTGATTCAATAATAGGTGTTTATACATATATATCTACTTCAAGGTATCTAGGTTTTAATTCAAAAATTCTTGCAAACATGTTGGATATTAAGGAATTCATAGAACAAGAATAAAATAAAATGTTTTACATTCTTGAGTGAATAAGATGTGTTCCTTGAACAACATAATTTCAATTTTCCACCTCACTAGTATTGTTATATTAATACTTCCATTTCTTCTTTGGATTTGGTTATTGTAAATAATGATTAACCTTAATGAATTGTGGTTTATTTCACTATATTGCATAATTACCTTTATCCTTATTGTTAAAGCATTCAACCGTGGTTGGTGAATTTTGAGTTCACTTCCTTTCCTCTATCACAATGTCTAGCATATTCATGTCTATTTTTCATTCATGGGAATTTTTTAATTGTATCCCATACTTGAATCATTTACTTGTACCTTTGAGAAAATTTCCATGATGTTTATTTCCACATTTTTTATATATTTGTGGTTGGATATTCTCTCTCCCTTTTTCAATTGATCTACCAACTTGAATGTTCATTCTTCTCTTCCTATATCCATGTCCATTGGACCATTCCCCAAACTCTATATATACTTTTATAGGAAAAATAAATACTTCTTTTTAACTTCAAAAATTTATGATAGTTTGAGCCTTTTGTAGGTATGTTTTTAATCAAATAAAAAATATATCAATTTTACTATCATTGTTGATAATAAAACCATTGGTAAATCTTACATTACTTATAAAACCTTCCTCATAAGCCATGAAAGATTCACTATTATTTTGCTTATTCTCTATAATTCACTCTTCATATTTTTTAAGAGTTTCAGGAGAATTATTATTAAGAAATAAATTCTTAAGGTATTCTGACAACATTTATTCCATTTCATATTTCATCTTAATATTCTTAATCGACATCCACCATTGATCAACCTCCATCTAAATGATATATTTCCAAGGTAACTTTTTCATTCTTAAAATACTAGATCACATTAATCATTTTCTATATTGAGTTAACCTGCTGTTCCTCAATAAGTGAATCAAAATATCCACTAAACATTGGTGGTTGTTGTTGCATAAAGAAACCAATGGCTAGTTTCTTCTTCGTGGGTGTAGGTGAAAATTCCAAATGGTTCAGGTTATTTTTAATAGCCTGAAATAGCTGGGTTAGCATCACCATGATTTTTTTAAACCCAATATCAAATAACATTGGGGATTTCATTTTTTTCAATTGTTTCATTATCCCTCACTTGGTTTATTTTCCATATATTTCCTAGACCCCCCTATTATATAAAATAAAATAGTTTTGAATAGAATAAATGTCAAAAATAATACATAAATAATTTATTCTTATGTACAAAATAATTCTAAAGTCTTATATTATGGCATCCCTTTATTTATCCTTTATAAAAAGGTTCTTCTAGGATCATTTACATTAATCCTTTTCTAACATAAAAATAAATAATTATGTTAGAGATATATCCTTCATGATGGTTTGTATTGAGATTGTGATTAACCTAACCATATCCCTTAGGATTATAAAACCAATTGTGTGGAAAATTCTCTTTGTCATGCATCTCAGGATGATCAAGTTAATACCAAATCTGCCCATTTTAGGGTTATTACCCATATGTACATCTAGAATATATTTTAATCACCTTGTTATGTCTAGATTGGAATTTCATTTTTGGAAACCGTAAACTCTTATACTTTACCAAAACATAGGATGTTTACCAATACATAGACTTATACTTGTGGTTTTCTCTAATGTTATTTAACAATAATTCTCTAATTAAATAAAACATCCTATAATACCAACTACAACGATCTAGCTTTTTATTATATGATTGTTTAATAATTTTCAAGATAAAAAATAATATTAATAAATTAATGTATCTAAAGGTTTAGTATATTTTGAATATTAATTTTATACAAAACATTTAAATAATAAAACATAAAAATTATTTTAATCCTTATTCTTTATCTTCCTATATTCTCTCAATTTCTTTTTATTATATGTAATCACCTAACGATATACATCAAATAAAAGGGTGAGCTAAAATCCTAGTAATGCGAGGGATAACATACAAGGAATAATAGACAAGAATATATTGTTCATGGGTGGAAATAATCATCATCCTCATATAATAAGCATATTATCGATATAATTAAGAGGGAATCATTTGATAAAGTCATGTAATGTGGCATTTGAAAAATAATGAAATAGCATAACATAGTGTCCCAATATAACCCAAAGTTTTAAACAAAACTAGCATCATTTTCACATAAAACATATGTTCATAAATTATAACATCATATTTGTAAAAAAATATTTCATCATTTTTGCGTATAATAAACATAATCTCATGAGATATATTACGTTACCCAATCTATTTTAGGGATATATAAATTTTATCCCACCCTTCAAATCATAAAATTCTCATAACCATGCATGCCACAAAGAAAAATAATATATAACAATTGTACACATGAAATAAACCCATGTTAAATAATGGGTTTGAAAAATTATTTCACATATCATACATAATAGAATAACCTCTAGGGTTCTAAAATTAATAATAAAATAACTTTTTTAGTATAACACGTCATCATTCTTGGGTGGAGAAGAAACAACTCAGTTGGAGTCAATGTGAAGTTTTGGGGGAAAAAATTCATTTTGAATAATACTTGAATCTATATTAGATATCATTTAGATATGGTAAACAAATATATATACCAAAATAGAAAATAATAGTGAAAATGAAGTCGTTGGGTTCAATAATCCCCTTACCTTAAATCCAACTTTATTTTGTTGATTTCCACCACATATATAATAAACAATGGTTTATAAAAACATGGAACCATAAGTGAATTGTGTTAAATTTTTTCACTATTTATAAATTATAATACTTTTATTATACGTCTTAATTCCATTTGTTATAGGTGAAGCATTTTAACATTATATTTTCCTTAAAATATCCCTTATTACATTAATTTAATGATCTTGATTTATTGATACTTATACATCATTAATACTAACTCCAGAATCCTAAAAATACAATTATTTATATGTTTATACATTATTAATAAATTATTATAATCATATATAAGGTTTTTGATAAGAAAATAATTGGCAATATCCTCAGTGGTGGTTAGCTGACTGTTAATGGCACAACGACAAATGAAGTAGCATGAGAAGTATGAAATATAAATACATTATAAATATGATCAATTTAATTAGATAAAAGCATTAATAAAATATTGACATACAACATAATTGATCTTATAAGATTTTAGATAGAAAATAATTGGGAAAAAAGAGGAATAAAAGTGGAAAATAAGAGAATTGTTTATGAAAATATACCCTCTGCTTAGTGTTGCTTCTTTTCTATAGCACTAAAATCAGATGATTCTTCTCTTTATTTCTAATAAATATCCTTAAATATTATAATAATATTAATAGATGGTATTTGGATATATAATTTTCCTTGGTATGTGTAATTAAATTGATTTACCAAGGGATAGTTGAGGGTTTATTTATACTTTAGAAGATTGGTACTTTTGAGTTATAATATTGAATAAAATATTATATCCAAGGTAAACATTTAAATAGTAATATTTTTGACATATTAAAATATATTTTAATTAAATTACATTATTTTAGGACTTATAAACACTTTATAATACTAATTTATTAGTTTACTCAAAACGAAAGGTTGAAAATTTACAAAATATTATTTATATGGAATAATTTAGACATTAGGCTTTGGTTAATACTATTTAGGATTTAAAATTATGTTAATTGATTTAAAATGGCCCATTTATATTATTAAATGTATTTTAGGATAAAATAACCAACTCAATATTTATTAAGCAATTATTTTGTAATCATTATATCATAAAACGTGTGGTTTTTGAAAAAAAAGTATTTTCAATATTCATATAAAAATCGAAGTCTAATAGAAAATTATCAAAAATTAACCCTTAGGAAATTTTGGTACACTAATTCTTAAAATATATCTCATTTTAGGGAAACAATTTTTTAACATAGGTAATTCTAATTATTAACATAAAATTTCTATTTTTAAAAAAATAAAATAAGTTATTATTTATTAAAAAAGGTGATTTTAATTTTTTTGAGTTTTTGGTCTTAATATTTATTTTAGGGAATTATAATATTTATATTTTATTAATTTACTCATGATAATTACTATTCTAATTTAATTTTATTATTTTTAGGAAATATTATTATTCCAATGGCCGCGTTACTATACCAAATAAGTAGGTTAATATTCCCAATAATAAAATTACTATTCCAATGGTTATATTACCCCTACAAATATCTCTTCCCTCTAATAAAAATTCAACTCAATTACTCTCATTGTTTAATATTTTTTTCTAATATTTTTCTTAGTTTTCTTCTTTTTTTTCTTTTCTAATGTTTTATTTGTGTGGTATATGATTCTAGAAAATTGGAATGATCTATGTTTTCCCATTCAACATTTTCCACTTAATATTTTTTCTCACTGTAATATTTGGAATATTCATGGGTTTAGTTTTTAAATATGTAATGAATTTAATTAATGAAATAATTTATTTTTCACTTATTTATGTGTTTTAGGTGTATAATATTATACAATACAATTTGACACACATTCATTCAGGAAGAAATGACTCTAATAAATTTTGGGTTGTTACAACATAGGAACATAAATATGTGATGTGACAAAAGTACCCTCACTTATTTCCATTTGAGTAATGAAAAATTTTGGAGATGAAATTATTTTAAGAGGGGTGGAATGTAACATCCCATGCTATTATTTATATATTTATATTTAAATAAATATTTATTGAACATATTTATTCAAACACGATATCAAACTAAAATAAGACATAACATATTAATAATATAAAAAATTAAATATGACTATTATGACATAGCCATTGAAGTGATGGTTATAAATATAATTTAAATAATTATTAAAATTATATGAAAATAATAAGCAATTAATTCAATAGTTATGAGTACTCCTTCTGAATCTCATTTTTCTAAACATGGGGACGAGGAGTAATCATAATTT
Source organism: Viscum album (assembly GCA_963277665.1). Taxonomy (NCBI): domain Eukaryota; kingdom Viridiplantae; phylum Streptophyta; class Magnoliopsida; order Santalales; family Viscaceae; genus Viscum; species Viscum album. The sequence goes on along the minus strand of OY728143.1, from coordinate 647,358,414 downwards.
TTTTCCCTAGAACAATACCAAGAAAAATGTCAACAAGTATGCCTTGAGAGAAATAGTCATTAGTAGGAGTTCATGCTCATAGAGATTACTATGAGATCTATTCTAGATGAACCAACATCTGTGACTATCATCGTATCTTATCTTACCCTTAGATATTATGTGAAAATTTTGAGTAGTTATGTATCTTTGGGATAAGTGTTAAAATAATAAAAATTCTTCTAGAAATTAAATGGAGTTTACTCTAATTCCACATTTCATGTTGATTAATTTGACTGCATATTTTGAACCTATGGTACAAAATTATCAAATAATGAAATTTTCTATTTTTATGTAAGATTGAAATGTAGTATTTTGGTAAATTATAAACTAAAAAAATAAATATTTTATGAAATAAAAATATTACATGTGATAAAATAAATTTTTGACACAAAGAAAGAATATTTTTATTTTATATTAAATTTATATTTTTTATTTATATTAAAATAATTTTTTATGATAAACATAAAAAATTTGAAATAATATATATTTCATAATATGTTTTCATGAAAAAAATTATTTTTATATAAATGTTAATGTAATTTTATACAGTCATTAATAATTATTCTATGTTTTTGAAATTTGAGGATGTCATAAAAATAGACACTTGTTAACAAATATGTTTTTTATTTTTAAAAAATTTCATATTTTATAAAATTATTTTGATAAATTGAATTTCATTTTTTTAATATGAATGTAAAAAATTGCCCTATGGTGAGATTCTATCATTTTTATAAGAATACTCATTTTGATGTAAATATTAAAATACTGTATAAATATCATATTTAGTATTAGTACATATGAATTAATTTTTGGTGGTTATAGAAATTTGTGGTAATATGTTAAAGCCTATTTTATTATAAACTCACATTTTCATTACTGTTGAGCCACAAAATGAGTAACTATTTAATGATATAATAATTTAGTCTATTATTTTATTCTAAACTCACCCCCTCCTCTATTATAATTACAACCCTTAATAACCTCATACCTCTAATAATTATAAGCCTTTTATTATCCAATATCTTACCTAATCTCTCTTCAACTCCCTCTCTATGTCCGATAACGCTTTGCCTCACCAAAGGTAGATGTAACGTTTCCAACCTAACTCTCTTGAAGAAATTTATTCTTCTACATCAAAAAATCTATTCTTTCCATGATAGTATGATAATGAATGTAATATTGATATGATAAAATGTTATTAAAGTAATGTAATATCAAGTTTTAAACCCATATCATTCTAACTAAAAAGAAAATTTTGTTCTTATTATGGTTGATTCAACACCTACATGAAAAATGTATTTTATTTTTCTTTACGACCTTCAAAAATGGTTGAAATTCATATATTATGGTTAAAGTATAGGTAAATAATTATATTTCATATTGTTTCATATTTTTTAAAGGTTAAATATTCATAAGTTTAAATAATACGAAATAAGTTCATCATGTTTGGGAAAACTCTTTAAATGAGAGAATCATATAATGATAACATTTATATTAAATAGATCATCCCAATGTCACACTACTAAAAAACATACTTACAACCATGGTGATATACCCATGAGTGGTATTCCTATGTATATAGATAATTTATAGACTTTGTCACAAATCATTTTTGGATATTGGTTGATTGGAGAACTTTTTTCATGTGATTAATATGAGAATGTTTTTTATATGAGAAGACCCTACATATATAACCTTTTTTTAACATTGTTATAGGATTTCTACTAGGAATGTATATACATGGATATTTTCCATTAAGGTTGTAGTACTTGTATGTGGAACTTGTAGCCCTAGGTTATAGTGCCTATATGAATATATAATTCATAAGGAGCCTATATCCATGGGTATTTTCCCCAGACTATAAGACCATGTTAAAAAAAATTAAATAGATATATATAAATATATTTGTGCATAAACTATTGAAATATTTGATACAATGGTGTTTAGTATATCATTACGGTGTTTCTATAATTCCAAGGTTTGAAACCCATCCCAATAATAATTTTATAGACCCTATGATATATATATATATATAACAATACATTTAAATTGAAAAAAAATGTTATTGCATAGTGTAAGAATGGAATCGGATTAATTGATGAGGGGTGGTTTCAAATCCCATAAATATTTTATTTTATATAATTAATATATATAGTGTGTGTTTGTGTGTGTTTTTGTTTGTGTGTGTGATGTAATGCCCCGGACTGACTCACTCTCAAAAGTAACTAGACCAGACCTCTATGTGACCTCATGTGCACCTCCCTAAAAACTAAAGGAAACAAACTAATAGTGGGGGTCTCAGGAGGTACCATGTGGAAGTTATACTTCTTGTATCATAGTAAGAAAAAGTGTTAAATAACCAAACATCATACACATCAGAGTACACCAAATGAAAAGGAAATTGATAAGAAAAATACACTATATCAAAATGGAATGAAATATAAAAAATGAATTTTCATGTACATAATGTAAATACATACCTATATGATCACCCACTAGGCTGATCAATATATAAGAAATAAGTAAAATGACAAATAAAAGAAGGACCTACTCAAGCCCTAAACTCTATATCATCTCGATATGTAGTCTTCATCTAAGCTTCACTTTTTGACCATACTAACCTTGATCTAGGTCCCCAGTCATACATGCTCTTACAACAACCATGTGAGATATACTTGACTACCAGTGTTCACTAATGGCCCAAGAATGTTGTGAGTACAAAACTCATTAGGGATCCACCAACGCGGTCTCATACTAACCAATATATGTTTGATATGTTCATGTCACACTCACAGCTAAAATAAACAAATAAACTATAAAACACAATCAAATAGACCAATACACTAGAACAATACAATCTCTATCCAGATGTCGAAGTGTACCTACGAATTTAATAATGATCAAGCCTCCATACTATCACCACCGCCATAGGGGGAGGCTCATATAACCTAAGTCATTCACAATACCCATCATCGATCATCAGGTCCATGACCCCGATTGAACACACAATCTTTTTATAAGGTCATGGTGTCTCTCACAAAGTGAATCACCTAAGTAAAATCTATATTCACTCACTTATGATCCGACACTCAAACCTCTATCATGATTAGTAGCATACCCTAAATATTCACCAAGCATCCCATATCCTCAATCCCCAAATTCTAAACCCCATCATAGTACCTAGTTTTTCTCGATGTCAAGTTGATGTATAATTTATATGAGAGGAGGAATGAGGAAATCGTATACACCCAAGAATGAATAATTCATAAAAAACATATATAATCAAAATATAATACCATCCATAGATCCCACATTTATACTCTTAAGCATCAAAAATCATGTGGCCCCTTATCCAAACCATCACTAGTGCATCCACTCAATCTTAGGGGGTAACCTAGTTCCATCCTAGGAATCACCTGCCTAAAATCCTAGATTAGACTTACCACTAAACATGGTTTATTTTAAATCAACTCTCTCATTGAGGGACAATTCAATATCCTCACATGAACTCTAGTCCATTACTCCTATAAGAATTTCATTAAAACTCCACATCCCTCATCTCGGCCATGGATGTCACCGATTCAACACTCTATGATTCCACACATACTCAACACATGTTTTATAATATCATTCAGAAGTAATAGGTTCACACTCTTACACCACCTGATCTCTCAACCCAACTTACACTCCCATGAGCCACACATTACTTAAACTAGACTTGGGTTCCTAGCCACTAGCCATGTTCCTCTAGAATGTTAGTCCTATCAAGCCATGATCACCCTAGAAACTGTTCAATAAAATAAAGGACCTTACCTATTCCTTGGTCTATCTCATGATCACCTTTTACATGGGAGTCATCCCAAAAATATAGTCATTCATCCAAACCTTATTTCTGTACTTCTCAATAACACATCCAAAATACGTAGGTTTAGGAATTATTCAGATCCTTCCCTTGGAAAAAAAACCTCAATACAAAAATTAGCAGCAACTAAGGTTCTCTCCTCATAAAACGTTTCATGGAATATCTCTGAATATACCACATCTTCAGTAGAACCACCTATGAATATATTTTAATTGCATGATCCTACCCACTATTCTTTCCTCAAAGTCACCCATAATCTTGGGATAACCCACATTATATTCTTCCCTCAATCAGTAAAAGGATTTGATTTACTAAATACTAATTCATAACTTAAGGGTATCTAGGTCCTCCAACCTATCCCATAAACATGGTTTTTCTAGAGTTGAATCTCTAATTAACCAAATCTATAATTGGATTTCATAGAATTAACCAAGATCTATGAATCAAAAAACTCATTAATTATACATCCCAATATTCCTGTATTTCAAGCTAGGTGAAGATTACATTAAATTTAATGGAACAAGATAGGAAAATCAATACCATACACATCATAACCTATTTTTTCATTAGGAAACATGTTCATGATGTAACTATCTGGGTTCCATCACAACCTCTAACACATCCCAATGTCTTTTATCTACCATCTCTAGAAATGGTAAGACAAAAATAAAACAAACCACTATGATACCACTTTATAACACCTCGTCTTATCTCACTTTCAATAGTAGCTAGTTCAGATCGAAACACGGCCTTATCTACACAACACCGAACACTAGATGTTTCTGACCAGTAATTGTGGCTCCAAACATACCATAGAAATTTTATACCCAGTATGTCAAAGTAGGAAATACCAATAAATAACTAAACACAATACACATAATAGTAGGTATAATAATAAGAAAACTAATAATAGAAACATTATATATATAAATGGAAAATGAAATAGAATTAAAACAGTCAAGCTCAAAATATAAATATATACCAAGATGATCACACACTGGGATGATAAAAATATAAACAATAAGTAAAATAAAAAAAGAAATAAGTATTTTATCCATCTATGAGCCCTATCAAATTCCAAACTCTTGTCCTCATTTGTGCTCCCTTGATCGACCATGTTGACCTTTATCCTAGGCATCATCCCTACCCATGTCTATAATTATAATCTACAAACTACATGAGTACCCATGTGAAATGTCATCTTGAGTAGGGTGTGAGTAAAAAACTCAATAGGTAACCACAAACATTATCTTGTTCCAACTATTATATGTTGGGATATGAGAATGTTTCATGATCAGTTGAAAGAAACAAATAAACAATTGAACACAATAAAATATTCCAATACAACAAGTCAATACTTTTTTGGCCTGATGTAAAATTTCACTAATCACTTCTTAATGTTCATTCCACTATAGTATCACCCCACTTTATGGGCCTTCATATATAACCTGGGATATTCCTAAAAACAATTTTCAATCCATAGGCCCATGAACCTAATAGATCATACCTAATTCGACTAATATTATACTATCTCTGAAAATAAGAATCACCTTTGGGGAACCTCTGTCTAATCATAAGGATCCCACACTCACACCATCATCATGATGAGTAGCAGGCCCAGGGGGCATCACAATGCAACCCTTATCTTCAATCCTCAAAAGTTGAGCCCCAAGATAGTACCAAGGAAATCTTAATGTTAGGTAAACTTCTAATTATTATTATGGGGAGACCCTAAACTATCCAATATGTTTGTGTGTGATTGATTCCTAGGAAACCTAGGAAATTGAAAGGGAATTCATTCCATGGATCCTAAGTTCATACCCCTAGGAATCTAAAATCACATGTATCGTTATCCAAACTATTATTGGTGTTTTCATATGATTCTAGATGGATGACTATGAATTGATCAAGGGGGAAATGGTAACCCCTAGGATGTACCAAATCCAATTTCTATGATATATTCCCACCCAACACCTTATTTCGTCATTCAAATATTAGGCTTCCTAAGTACTATCAAAAGTCTGATGGAAATTTAATTTAAATCCTAGTCTTCCTGATAATTATCATTGGTCTACCAATATCATAGGAATCAAAAATATATTTGGGAAATATTTATACACATAATCACATAGATTTGTTGCTAGATCCTAGATACCACCACTAAGAATCCACTCTTACATCAATCAAATCACTTGAAGCAAGCCAAATTGGGTATCTAACTCTAATATACTATGATCAAGATCATGAAAATTTAAAGAATATTTTCGTATAATACATAAAAACAAGTGATTCATGGTAAACGCAATAAATAAAATATAATAAAGGCTCAACGGTCTATTACAGGGCCTTTTGGTTAATCACATATCAATATTAATACATAAAATAATGTATAACCAGGGTGGGAACAAATTCCCATGAAACATTATAACCACTACCATATTGGGATTAAACATCTTTTTAGGTTCTAGTTAAGAATTTGAAACCATTTATACCCATGTCTATACACACCCTCATAGGGTCGATTAGTCAATGGGGAACCCACTCGATCCCCCTTGGCCACCTCACCTCAGGGGTACCCTCATGTGGGTACTCTATCTCAATGAAAGACATGGTTAAATACCTAACACTCTAGGGATTTCATGTTCCATGGAATAATCATAAAAATGGATTGAAATCATTATAAAAAATAAGGTATTATAGTAAAAATAAAAGTGATGGACCATGAACCATCTTGGTTGTCATGGTCTCACTAAGTAGATATGGTCAACCTGCATCTTCCTTGTCTACATAAGGTAAGTCAACCAAGGATATATTACATAAAACATGTGAGGGAGACTCACCTTGATTCATTACTATGATACCAAATTATCCAAGGCATCAAAAGAAACCCACACATCCCACTTGTTCTAGGTATCCCCATTCCCCACTCTCCCCTACAAGAAGATACCAAAAATCCAATACTAAGGCTAGTATAATACATTCATTTGGTTAAAATAATTCAAGAGTGTATCATATATCTCAAGACATTCTATTAACTTATCATTCCCATTCAAAAAATAATTTAAATAAAATATTCTAATTTAATTGGAAGAAAATACCTATAGTGGATGCACCACACAACACATTCCATATATGAAAATTATAAATTCCATAAGAAATTTTTTTTTACCACCTACCTAATTTTCGTATCTTTTCTAAATATTTTTGTTTGTAGGTGGAATCTTCCAAGGCCTATCCAACATCATCCATCCTCATCCATGATAATTATTGCTCATCTCAATGACCCAGGATCCAAAATCAATATACACATCCATAATTAATCAATTAAACAAATTATAATAAATTAATAAATTCAACATAAACTTAGTATAATGTTGAATATCTCATCATGACTTAATTATCCATAAAACATCAAAAAATGGGATTTTGTACACTTTCAGCATGATCATAAATTCTTGTTGAGCCAAAACCTAATCCAACGACACCAAAATAAAAAATAAATATTATTCTGTAAAAACATTAAAAAAATCATAACAATGTCATAACTTGTTAAATCTCTAAGAAACTGAGTGCATATATAATAAAATGATTCCTTCTTTTAGGGTAGAGTGGAATCCACATAAATGGTTCCTAATTCCACTACTATTTGGTTGAATTAGAATCAAAAAACCTAACTAGAATAAGGTAGATTAGTATGGGATTGAGGATAAGGTCAAAAAGGTCTGAGAAAGTCATGAAATTCCTCAAATATCCCAAAAACACCTCAAAACCCCCTCAAAAAACAACGAACATGAAGGCAGAAGAGAGGATATGGAAGTTGGGTTTCCATCAAGAGAAAAAAAACAACAGGGGCTCCCCTCCTAAACCCTATAGAGGTAAAAACATAAAAATAAACCTTTAATTATCCACATGGATTGGATGCATGGTTTGACTAATTGTGTTCTAGGAGTGTGTCCTTAACTATATAAAGAAGAAAACTTTGCATGATAGGTACACGTGGGTTTCCAAACCATGAGATGATTGTGAAAAAAACAATTATAACTTAGCACACAATTTTTAGACAACCATTAGCAAACCCTAAACCTATCATCTCTACAAAAACATGTAACAAGGATTCCTCTAAGATAGTTCATAGTTTTCCCCTAACCATTCTCTAATAATGAATGTAAGTCATGATTTAAGGGTGACACACAATGTTTTCCCCAACCCATGCATAAGAAAAACCATAAAACCCCTAAAATTGTCTAGAATATTCTCAAGCACTCCCAGGCACTTGATATAGATTCAAACCTCATTCCACATCAAAAAAAGTCTCTTTAAAACTTTCCAACAATCGAAATTCCATTACAAACCTCCTATCAAAATTCAACCATCTGGTAAACAAAAATTCAATATTTTTATGAATTCAAAATTCTATTCTAGACATGAAAAATTGTAACCGTTGAATATATATATATATATATATCCTTTTATGTGGATATTAATTTTTAGTTAAAATGTTGTATCATAGTTTATATTCAATTCCTTGTTGAGGATAAATATTTTTTTAATTTTTTGGTTGTAATGTAGCCACAATCAGTTGGACCATGTAAATTTTTGGATGCATGTTGATCTTATTTACATGATCACTAATATCATGATAATATTTTCTATTTCGACCAAACTCCATGTCAAATACCCTATATCCATCTGTTTTTTTCAATTACATTAGGCTCCATCATTGAAATGTTCATGGTTATAACCTGTAGACACAAACATTATAGCTATTTTCATGATGATAGATCATGGTCATAGCATCTTTTTGTATTTATGTTAGAATTTATATTAATATATTTTACAATTTAAGCTTCTAAAATGACATGAAAATAATCTCATTTCACTTTTGGTTTATGTTCTCATTTTATAAGAACTTCTAAAATTATCAACAAAAACACAAGAATTCTTCGAACCATGGAATTAACACACTTGAGATAAAAATAATGTAATGTCCCGGATTTTGGGAGTTGGTCAAATTCTTCAAAATTTTTGAATTTATGGATTTTTGTGTGTAGAAAAACTTTCTTTTCAATAGAACTTAATTATGAGGTTTCTTTTGACCTAAGAACTATTTTTTAAATGATCCATGATTATTAGAAAGTGTCTTGAGGGTTTAGTTGTGTTTTGGGTCTATCAGAGGCTGAAAACCCATGTTTTCTAAGATAATAGACTGAGGTTCATGGTTTGATTAAATTGTATGGCCTATATGGGGTAATTTTGTTGCCCGCCTGGTTCTCTATTCACAGTTTTTCAAGCTGTGCAGGAGAGGCAACATGCTGTGAAAAACATTTGTATTTTTTACTAGAGTTGATTCACATGGTTTTTGTGTGGTTAGGAAAATCACACAGGATATCTATGCGAGATAAAGATTTGGGAAGGGGCTACCACATGGGTTTCACACATTTAGCTAAACCATGCTATCTAACCAGGTGGCCCATGAAAGAGAAAAAATTATCATTTTTTCCTCTCCTGTATTTCTTATTTTCTCCTCCTTTTTCCTCCTCCTTCACCCGCATACAGAAAAGGGGAGTGCCAATATTTCCTCCCCTAGGTTCTGAGTCGATACCTTTATCTAGAATTTGTTTCTTTGTCTATCTGTGATGTTGTATTTATATTGGTAAGCCTTTCAATCCACTTGTTTCTTTTATTCATTGCTCACGGCTCATGGAATTCTAAATCTATATGACATGATTTACCCTATTTTTAGGGTGTTCATTAAAATACTAATTTATTCTAAATTGACTCTATTTAGAGGTTAATATGGAAGATGAGGGAATATTATAACAAGAGATATGTGTTTCTTGTCTTTATTTAGGTTTTTCTGAGTGTTTTGGGGGTATGTATTTGAGTGAATTGTTGTGTTGACCGAGAGAGAAACTATGAATATAATCTCTTTCCTTTAATTAACTAAATTGATTGTGTGATATGCCTCTAGTCATGCTCAATCATGTCTAAAAATAGTTTGAGTCATGTGAGTGTCTTGGGACCTTGGTTAGTTTAGGCCGAGGTGATTTCCTTAGTTAAATATATTTTCTTTAAATTAATTATATTGATTGTTGGGTTCCATGGGAACTATATGGGCTTCGACTGAGGATTGAGATGTCATTGGTCATCTGGTTTGAGGAGATATGATCATTATAATGATCTGGGCCCAAATAATTTGTGTGTTTTTTATCTCTAGTTGGTAGAATAAGTTTTCATAATGAGGTATAGATTTCGTTAAGTTATAGGTGAGGCTCATGTGATATGAGATAATAATGACCATCATGTTGAGAGGCATTTTCACTGGGGGGAAAAGTTACCAGTATGGTTTGGATTGTGTACTTAATTGGTGATTTTATTTCAAATGTGTTGGCCAATTCACCGTATAGATTCATGTACACACGGTAGGACCCAGAGGATGAGGTGGTATTGACTACTCATAAGGGTAGATGCCTCCATTAGTTGTGTCCTAGGAAAATTGTTTGAGGATCTTGTTGTAGAAAGCCACATGTATGGTGAGGATTCAATTGTTGATAGTGTTAAGACTATTGGTTGGGGTTTGAGGCTCTCCATACTTGAGATCAGTGGTCCAAGACATATTTGGGAGGACGAACGTCATGGTTCCTCAAAAAGTCAGCTATTGATTCGATGGTGATATTACTTGGAGGGAATACATCATTGCACCTTGGATTTTGGGTTCAAGATGATGGATTTTCTTTTGATCTAAGGTATGAGGAACTAGGTACTTGATTATCGGTTCGTGCCATCGAGATGTCAGATATTGTTGGACATGAGTTGTTAGTTGGAACAAGGTGCCGATTTTTTTATTAGAGGTGGAACCTAAGGGTTCACCTAGACAAATTTACATCAGGGGATTCCTTTGGCTTAGGCTAAGGATCATCTCCACTATGGTGTTCCGGTGTTGGCTAATATAGGTGATCACTCCCTTGTGGCTGGTTAGTACAAGGGGAGCGGGTTATTAATATGCATGTGTGTTGTGCCACATTATTTAATATATATATATTCTAAAATCAAAAATTTAAGATAGACACACACTTGTGGTGCCCTACTGAGATTCTTTCTCACACCCTAAATGGACCCTTAGGTATATGTGTAGACTTTATGAAATTACATTCAAATAAAAGTTTAGTCTTAGGAGATGTATTATAGTACACGAGTCATCACGGGATAGAAGGAAAGGTACCATGGGTTCTTTCCTTAGTTGGGGATTCCCTTTGTTTCCTTTCTATATCAACATTATATTATATGTATGTACTAAGGTTTGAAATTGGATAACCTTATTATTATTGTTTGTATACACCAATATATATTCATGATCATTTTATTATGTACAAATAGCATGTTGGCATGTTTATTTATTTGGATAATGTTGTTGCTTATGTTTCTTCTATTGTAGGTTATTGTTGTGCATCCAACATGGGTGGGTTAATGGTCTAGATTCTATTTGGTCTTTCTTTTCTACTATTTTATATTTATATATACCTCAATAATTATCATCACTAGAGGTTATAGTCTCCTCACTATCACCTACTTACACTCTCACTGCTAGTCAGCAACCTTTTTCATACTAGCAGGCACGCCAAAGGCAAGTAGCACTCGGTCCAAAGCATTGTCCAGATAGCTAATTGGGTCAGGGTTCTAAAATAGAATTATAGGAGTTTCTTTTTTCCTCTTTATTAGCTTACTATTTGGGATATGGTATATCAGAGAATTTGAAATTTTTGGAACTAGTTTCAGAAATCGTGTTTGGGTTCCTACAGCCCTATGCACAGGGGACGTACCAAGTTTCCAAGGGTGGGAATTATTGTTCTACTTTTCTCATTTTTTAGTTGATCTTATTACCACCTCAAGTGGTGAACTTGGATGTTATTACTAACTATATTCATATGAAAATCTTAACCAGGTATGGTATGGGAAGATCATTAGAACCTTTGCTGCGTATGGTAAGGGGTGTTTGTTATGTTTGGTGTGCTTATTTATTTTGATATAAACATAGGATGTTTTTCATATATATGTGTTCTGGTATTAAAAATTTATGATGATATGTGATACCTATATAGATGAGTCTGGATCTTATAGGAGTAGGCAGGTATGATTATGTGCGGTGATGTAGATCACCAGGTTGGGAAATGAGGTCATTGGATTGGGGCGACATGGTTCGTTGGGATGAGCATGGCCCAAGGCATATGTTATACATGGATCTTCTATGGGAGGGTAAGGGGGAAAGAGGTCGGAAGTCATGTGACATGGTTGCAATAGGTTAGGGTAAGGGTAGTCAGATTATACTACCTATTAATACTTTCCCTATTAATGATATATACATGTGTGTGTGTGTGTTATCTAGGTTGTGTGACCATGATATTGGTATTCAGTGGGCTTCCACCTAGACGGGATCCAATGGAGCATCAGGAAGGCAGTGGCTTGGTTCTGTAGGAGTGGGTATATATTAAGAACCCTAAGGATCTGGATGAATACCTGGAGGGTTATTAAGATCTTAAGTTGTAGGTACAGGCATAGGTATAAGCTCTAGTGCAGGAGGGGCAGTTTTAAGAACTCGGTTCTTCCTTTGAGGTATCGGTATTTTTTTCTTTTCATTTTACGTTGTTTTTTAGAAAAAGGGGGGAAACTAGGAAATTTTGGAAATTTCCATGTTACAGGCTGTATACTCCACAGTACACACTGTGTGTTTACCTGTGTGATGCATCTAAGCCATGTGATGACCTGGAAACCCACGTAAGTCGGAGTACAGACATGCTACTACATGGCATGTAGTCCTTAATACACGCTGTGTACTTTTATTTTTATTTGTTTATATGGGATATAATCATGTATTGTTTCTGAAAACAACTTATTTTTCCCCATTTTCAGACTATGATGATCTAGGATACTAATTACGTTTCTTATCTTAGATTCTTCATCTGATGTCTTTTCTTCAATCCGTCACTAGCTGTAGGATCGCATCAGGAAGGCTAAACCTATGCACCCTATTTCATTCTTATTAATTTGACTCACACAATTCATTTTTAATCTATGTATAATTTTTTGGCTTTGACGTAAACATATACCTATGAAGATCAGCTTCGAATTGGTGCTTGATATCAGATGTACCAACATCTACAAGTCTAAGGTATGTGGTGCATACCTAGTTTTGTGTTTTCATAGCCATTTGGGGATTGTGGATTTTTATCTCAATATTTGGTATTGGGAGAGACCCATGTTTATTTATATTTAATTTATTTTATACCATATGGGATGTCATTGGTCATTTCCCTTACCTTGTTATGCTTGAGTGAGGTCGGGTTAGAGGTTGTCTCTCATTTGGGGCATTTTGGTCGAGGTTCCAAAATAGTTATAATTGAATTTGTTTTGAATAAAATATCGAGTTTAAACTGTCTAAGAATTATTATGTTTATTAGAGGCTTTCAAGACCTCAGTTCTTGTATGTTACAGTACATGTCTAGTGCAATTAAACTATTTAAATTATTTTTTCTGTTTGAAGTGATCCTTTTTTACTCTATTTTTTATGCTTGAATTAAATTTTTTGAAACCTTTGGGTTGTTTTGGGTGTGTTCTAGATATGTTTATGTGATTTTGATCATATTTTGGGCTTGGACCAGATTATTTGGGTAGTTTGACAATGGAATTGGGCGTTGTGAAGGTTGGATTAAGGTAGTGTAAATGTCCGGTTGGGCATGGATCAGGTTAATTTGAGGGAAAGGCCATCGAATTCTGAGCGACATGGTTGTAGGTGCATGAGGTTCTAGGGATTTTGTGTCTTGGCTTCTAAATTTGGTGATTACTACTCACCTTTGATTCGTGTTTTTTGCACATATATGACTCCGTGATGAGGTGGTTTTGACCAGTCGTGTGGGTAAAGGCCCTTGATAGTTGTGGTTTAGGTACTATTTGTTTGGGGGGTACTTGTCGTATGAAGCCATGTGGAAGATTAGGAGCCTTCAGATTGATTGGGAGTGCCTACGGGACATTGTTACATGAGACACGAGTTGTTAGGAGGCAAAAGGTTCCAAGATACTACTTCTTGGGCTTGCCTACAGAACATCGGTACCTGAGACACATGGTATCAGGAGGCACATGGAGCAAGGTTACTATTACTTGGGCATGCCTTCGAGACATTAGTACTAGAGACAGGCGGTGTTAAGAGGCACATGGTTCAGGGTTACGTGACTGAGATTCCGGCATTGTTCGAAGTAAGTGACACTTCATGGTGGCTACTGAGCACTAGTGGAAGTTGTACTTACATTGTTCGTCTTAGTGTTTACTTTCCTTATTGATGTTTTCCTACTTAAACACATATACTAGGTACATACCATTGTGGGGTATCCTAATAATATTTTTCTCACACCCTACACAAGCCCTTTAGGACGTGTGTATACTTTATGTATTTATGTGTAGTAAAGAGATCAGCTTCACGAACTGGATTGTATTAGCTGTTTCATAGAGATTTGGCACGGACCTTGAGGTCATGTATAGCTGGAGTTTACTTTGATTTTCTTTCTTTCCTGTATCATCATGCTTACTTTATTTTTTATCTAGTGTTGGTTATCCATGGGTTCCATTGTTTATTGACATGTATGACCTATTGTGAATGCATGTTTTGTTTATTTTAGCAGTTGTTACAAGTGGTGTTCAACATGTGGTTTTCTTTATCTATTGTTTATCTTGTTTATATTTTTCTTTTGTTGTTTATATGATTTTGGATGTGGTTCCTCTATGCGGGTCTGGTTTGAGTCTACTGAGTCTTAATTACCGTTGCAGGTTTTATTAGTATACTCAGACCAATACCTTATTTTACTCTAAGAGGGTATAGCCTCCCCACTATATTTGTTTACACCCTCATTTCTAGTCAGTAGCCATTGGGGTTCAGGGAGGCACGCCTAAGGTTATTAACACCTCTCTTGTTCACCACTTTTAGGGTGGCTATTCTGGTCAAGACGTTATGAAGTGGCATCAGAGGAAGTTGTTCTTAGAACGGATTAATTAACATCTTTTCACTGACTACTAATGAGATCAAGACTAGATTTTTATTTCATCTGGTTTTACTATTTGGGGTATACTAGAATGGAGATAGGTTGTTATTGGAACTTGGTTTGTATATTGTGTTAGGGTTCCTAAATCCATAGGTACGAGGGACATACCAAGTTGACTTGGATGGGAATTTCTATTTTTCTTTTTCTCAGATTACAGTTTATATGGTTTCCACCTTGGTGGATCACTTTTTTTGTGATGATTATTAGTTTTGATATGTAACCCTTGATATGGTGCGATAAGGGATAATTGGACCTTGGTTGGTATGGAAAATAGAGTTTTCTTGGAATTTTATAGGCACATTGTTAGGGTATTTCAATTCCATATCTGCACATATGCTTTGTGTAGTGATAATACCATGTGAATAATATCAATTTCCATGTTATAGATTCTTTTGAAAAGTGAAATGTGAAACTCCTGATAGAATTTCTTATTTATTTCTATGTAATATGACATTATTTTAAATATGTAAACTTTCATGTGGGATGATATTTTTTTCATGGCTCGTATATGAGTAGGCAGGTACTATAACGGATGTAATTTTGATCACTATGATTGGGCATTTTGGACTTCGGTTTGAGGTAGTGTGGCTGTCAGGATTGGATTACTTGGTCGTTGGTTTGAGGAAACAATGGTTGTCAGGATGGAAATAGACCAAGGTACTTTTGATACTTGGCTCTGTTGAGGGCGGGTAAAAATGTAATGAGGCCAGGATGTCGTGGGGCATGGTTACAGTGGGGAAGAGTAAGGGTAAATATTATGTGCTGCCTCTTCACTAATATACATATTTGTGTTATTTATTTAAATATATATATATATATTGTTATATATGTGGGTTATCTAACCATTTATGTTATTCATAGGATTACTCCAAGACGGCTCGATGGAACGTTAGGTGGGAGATGGTATAGTGCTGCAACATCACGAACAGGTTCAGCCACCTGAGAGACAAGCAGAGCATGAGTCGTAGGTACAGGCTCAGGGACATGATCCGGTTCAAGATCCAGTGTTGGCCAAGAAGCTTTTGGTTTTTCCAGTTTTGGGGCCATGGCTAGACGATTAGCTCTAATCTAGTCTAGTACATGTCTTGTAGGGTATTGATAACTATGCATGGGGTAGAGAAGCCTCTATGAAATATCTGATGTGGGAGATCCAGTCATAGCACCCGCCACTTTTTTAGGGTGAGGGTGGTCCACTGGTGGCTGAAAACTGGATAGAGAGCATGCATATGATCCTCAAGTAGCTTGAGACACCTCATGGACGGAGGTTCAAGAAGGTGACATACTTGTTGAGAGGACCAGTGAAGCGTTGGTAGGATGTACACGTTTAAGATCATAGACATGAATTACTGGCATGGATGGACTTTGAGGACATGTTTTTGAGAACTTTTTTCCCAGAGACACTGAGGGTAGAGAGAGATCGGGAGTTCTTGAGCCTCTAGTAGGGTGAAATTTTTGTCATGCACAATGCAGCTACCTTTACTAAGCTGTCTTGTTTTGCACCATGTATGGTAAGATATAACACATAGAGAGTGTATGAAAACCCTAATCTTTTATTACACAATTAAACATAATTTATTACATAAAACCTTCACTTTATACAACCTGGAAGATCGAGAGGTATATTGTCTTTGGGGACTAGGAACATTACATAACAACATAAAATAATAAATACAACATCTTTATTGAAAACTTCCTTTGCATGACCACTACATTCCCTCGTACTTATCATTGCATGGGATAACCTGAGGTAATGCATAAGAAAAGGGTGATCTATAAATCCCAGTAAGGGAATAATCATGGAATAGAATGAGGAATACAATACATGTTAGATAATAGGCATATCAATAGAGCACAATAGGAGCATAAACATGAAGTCATGATAAAGCATGATAATCAAAACATGGAAATGTGGCAACAACACTTAACATGGAATTAGTATGATGCGAGGCTCGTTGCACATAGAGCATGAGTAAATACTCATTTCACATGAAGCATGATTAAAACCTTATTGCACATGAATTAACATGAGTCAACACCCATTGCACATGACGTATCATGATACTATACTTTACCCAATGCATTGGAGCGCTATAAGGGTGCACCCTTGTTAAACATTTCATCTCATGCAATAGTGTGCCACATGGATCATGTATCATGGATTCATAAAACATAATCATTTATTCCACGATAAAGGAATGTGGATAGATAACATTTCCACATTGCAATCACAATATATCATTTCCAAATATTGACAAAATCAATGCTTTTATCAAACCATTTAAAATATTAAATAAATAGATTATTAAATCAAAGTGTCTCATACCACTTTGAATATTTTGAAATAAATTTCAATTTCAAAACATTAATTTCCATATGATTAAATCCTTAAAACTATTTTTTAATCATGGACAATAATGTGAAATATTTATAAGAATAAACCTTGAAATCATTTAAAATTATATTTTAGTTAAAGAGTTTTTAACAAAATGAGAGTTCATATAATACAAATATTTGAGGAATAAAATTTAATCAAAACTTAATAATATCATGAGAAAAAATTTATTCATTATATAATATTCAAAAGGACAATATATACACCATATAAGAGTGAATTGGTCCATATCAACAATGAAGTCTCAATGGAAATGTAAATTGAGACGAAATCCCTTATAAAGATGGTATCCTTTGATTAAGGATAAATTAATTACATAATTATGTGTGAAAAATATAAATACACCCAATATAAGTGGATATTAATTGTGAAACTATCATAGGTTATTCACACATATTCAAAACACGACATAATGAAGACGTATATGTTTAACCCAAAAATTGAAATTGGGTTAAGAAGTTTTCATACATAATTTTGACAGCCTAATGGCTTCACTTTAAAATTCAGAAAATACGTTTCTGAGAGAGAAAAATATATCTCATCACTTGGACATAAAATTTACATTAGTACGGATATATAAGAACATATCCCAACATAATAAGATGTAAATTAAAAGACATTACAAAAACAAGTCTTTTAAAAAGAGGAGGGTGAAAGGTTTCCTTACCGATTTGGTAACTTATGAAACATACACCCTATGAAATAAAGATCACACAATGAATATGTAAATACCCATAAATTAAATTATATTACACAAATAATATAATCATGGTCAGTACATCCACCACAAAAAAGTAAATAGTGGCTAATATATCATGAATCTCACGATAATAAAAAGTGAGATGAAAAACCCTTACCACATTGTAATGAATCGATTCGTATGAAAAAAATTTAATAACCACCAAATTAATCACAGAATACAATGAATATTAATATTATCAGGATAATATATATCAAATGGTAGTAAAAAATACACCACATGCAATAAATAAGTGTTGAACAATGGAAATCTCATGGAATTAAAAGTGTGATAAGAAATCCCTTACCTGGAAGTGTGCTTCCAAAGGCTTGAGTGAGGCTTGAGAGAGGCTTCATGGGAGATTGGGAAACCTTGTGAGGATTCTAGAGAGATTAGGGAAGAGTTTGGATGAACTCAAAAGGCTTTAAGTGAGGATAAATTGGGAGCTTGGGTGGGTTTATATAGGAAAGGTGAGGGAATTCTTTATTATTTAGGTTTGAGACCCCTCACATTAAACTAATCCAAACCACAAACCATCCCATGGTTTTTGCCAATTTTTTTTGTAAAAGGGATGTGGAAAAAAATATTTTATAAGGCCAAAGTCCTAAATTCTTAAAATAATGGGGTTTCTTATGTGGGGGTGAGTCACACTCCCAAGGAAAACAATTTAAAAAGACAAGATGTTTAATAAGACTTGAATGGTCCATTAATGCTTTGTAAAATAATTCAAAAAAACACAAAATCACATAATTTTAATGGTAAAACATTTATTTTCCAAAAATAAGGCTTATATTATTTTATTACATCACTATTGTGTCATTATTATGTCAGAAAACAAATTATATATTTAAACGGTATTTAATTTTTACCCAAAAATTTGATTGTCTCATAAAATTATGAAAAATCACCGTTGGATAATTTTGACGTCCTGATTCTGGAAATAATATTTATTTTATATAAAAAATTTTATAAATATTTTAATTCCACTTCTCAAATAAAAAATGACATTTATCAAAAATTCACGGGTTTGGACAAAAAATGGCATTCAAGCCTTAATAAAAATTACGATTACATTCATAAAATTATAAAATCATCTATATTTAATAAAAATTAATTTAATAGTAATAATATTTTATTAAAATATTATTTAATACAAGAATCCATTAATTCATAAAAATAGATTTCTTAGTTGAATATTTACTAAAAAACAATTTGAGCTTTAAAAACTATTTACAAGGTTAAAA
The DNA here is from genome assembly GCA_963277665.1 of Viscum album. Lineage (NCBI taxonomy): Eukaryota > Viridiplantae > Streptophyta > Magnoliopsida > Santalales > Viscaceae > Viscum > Viscum album. The sequence continues at coordinate 647,339,051 of OY728143.1, read as the reverse complement.
AATAACATGAAAATATATTCATTATTATATAAAAAAATAATGTGCATAACCATAGTGATAAGGTATTGTTATATATCCCCTTATAACACCCAAATAAGACCGAAGAGTAAGGTGTGAGATGGTGACAAACTCTTGGGGTGGCTCAGATAACATTGCTCGGATGGTAATCTCTATCAACTTCCACTTCTCTCGTAGGTGGTCCCTCTCGAGGTTAAACTGTTGAAGCCCGACTTGGGATTGGTCAAGAGAGAATCCCAATTATGCCACATCTTTTCCATGTTCCAATAATTGGGCTTCATATGGGGTACATCTACTGGATGAGTCCATCGCTTCCTTTTTCTGAGTAAATTGGATTCATTAAAGCCATATATTTATACTAATCATGTGATCACTGTACAACGACTATATTAGAAATGGACACAATTATTAACATAAAACTAAATAAGTTGACATTTTATATAAACATTTTACATAAAGATACATTTAATTAGATCAAGATATATTTTTATTAATGAATGTTTGGGTCATTAAAATCTTCCCCCCTTAAGAAATTTCACCCTTGAAATTCCCTTTTCCCACACTAAAATAGATGTGGGTAACTCTACTTCATCACTTACTCCAATTCCCACGTCGCTTCTTTAAACTTGTGGTTTCCCCACAACACCATGACGAGGGGCATTGTCTTATTTCGTAGAACCTTTTCTCTATGATCTAAGATCTTCACTGGTTTCTCCTCATAATAAAGATCATCCTCTAACTATACCTCATCTAAAAAGAGTACAAGTGAAGGGTCCGGTATGTACTTCTTTAAGAGGGATACATGAAATACATCATGCACTTTGGCCATGGTAGGTGGAAGTTCTAGTCGATAGGCCATAGCCCTGACATTATTAAGAATCTCAAAGGGGTCTATGTACCTTGGACTTATATTCCCTTTCTTTCCAAACCTCATGACCTTCTTCCAAAGAGATATGCGTAGAAATACCATGTCTCTAACTTTAAACTCAATGTCTCATCGATGGTTATCTGCATAACTATTTTGTTGACTATGGGCTTCCTTGATATGCTACTGAATGTTTTTCACATTCTACACCATTTCTTTGACCATTACTGGTCCAAGTAGCTTACGATCACCGACCTTATCCCAACATGGCAGTGTTCTTCCCCTTTTCCCATAAAGGGATTCATATGGTTCCATTTGGATGCTCGAGTGGAAACTATTATTATAAGAGAACTCAACCAGAGGAAGATGTTGATCCCATCCTAATTTAAAGTCCATTGAGAGCGCTCTCAAAACTTCCTAAAGTGTTTGGATAGTCTTCTCAGATTGGCCATCAGTTTGAGGATGATAGGCCGTACTGAAGTTCAGTTCAGCATTCAGAGCATGTTGAAGACTCTTCCAAAACTTAGAGGTGAATCTTAGATCTTGATTGGACACAATAAGTAGTGGTACTCCATGCAGCCTTACCACTTATCTGATATATATCTGTGTCGTTTGATCCAATGATAAATCCACCTGAATAGCAATAAAGTGTGCAGTCTTTGTAAGACGATCCATAACAACCCAGATTGCATTGTTTCCTTTGGATGTATTCGGAAGTCTAGTGACAAAGTCCATGGTGATTTTCTCCCATTTCCATTCTAGTATGGGAAATGGTTGCATCATCCCCTTAGACATCTGCCTATCTTCCTTCACTTACTGGCACACTAGGAACTTTGATGTAAATTCAGCGATCTTCTTCTTCATATTCTCCCACCAATAATTCTATCATAGATCTCGATACATCTTTTTTTTCCTGGATGAATAGATAAATTTGAACTATGTGCATCATCCAAAAGTTCCTTCTCCAGCTCTGGACTTGATGGAACACATAGTATTTTTCCAAATCTCACAATTATTTCTTTATTAATGTTAAACTTCAAGGATTTCCCTTTCCCGATAGCTTCCACTTTTTCCTAAATTCCCAAATCATTTTTTTGAGAATCCTTTAAGCTTTCCAAAAGTGATGGTTGAGAAATCATTTAGGAAAGTATTGAATATGTTACATTCTTTGTGATTCCCATGTCCATCCTCATCAAATTTAAGAATATTGTATCCTTTTCAATTCTCATCAACAATATAATTGCTTGGTCCTTTCTACTTAGAGCATCTGCCACCTTGTTCACTTTCCCAGGGTGGTAATGGATTGAGCAGTCATAGTCGTTGATCAGCTCTAACCATCTTCGTTGGCACATATTCAAATATTTCTTTGTGAATATATACTTGAGGCTTTTTTTGTCTGTATATATTTCACACTTCTCTCCAAAGAGATAATGCCGCCAAAGTTTCCAAGCGAATATCACTACATCCAGCTCGAGGTCATGTGTTGGATAGTTCTGTTCATAATCTTTCAATTGCCTTAAAGCATAGGCAATGACGTTGTCATTTTGCATCAACACACACCCCAGACCTTTCTTTGAAGCATCACTAAATACCACAAAAAGGTCTCCACTTGTGGGTAAAGTGAGCACGGGTGTAGTGATAAGAATTGTTTTCAACTCCTTGAAGCTTAATTCTCATTAATCACTCAATGAAAACTTTACTCCCTTCCAAGTTAGCTTGGTAAAAGGGTTGTACAATCAAGAGAAATTTCTCACAAATCATCAATAATATCTAGCTATCCCCAAGAAGCTATGGATATATGTTACCGATGTTGGCCTCGGTCATCCCTCAATTGCATCTGTTTTGGAGGGATCCACCAATATCCCATTTATTCTAATTATATAGCCCAAGAATGATACCTCCAATACTAAAAATTGTCCTTTTATCAGCGCTAAAAACCGACATTAACAGTGCTAGAAAAGAGTTGTAAATTTCAGAGAAGATAAAGGGGGGTCCCCTTTATCAGAGCTCCGAAAAGCGCTGATAAATGAGACCCTTATCAGCGCAAAAAAAAGTTATGATAAAGGGCAGCCTTTATCAGCGCTTTTTTAGAGCTAATAAAGGGGACCCCCCCCCCCCATATCTATGCCAGTATTAACAGTGATTTTTTAGCACTGATAAAGGGGTGTCTTTATCAGCACTATCTTGAGCACTGATGAAGGTCCCTAATATCAGCGCTCAAGATAGCGCTGATAAAGGTGTCCTTTATCAGTGCTCAAGATAGCGCTGATAAAGGCACCTTACCCTACACCTATAGAACCAGCACCTGCACAAACCAGCACCTGCATACCTGTACAAAATAGCACCTACACACCTATACAAAATAGCACCCGCACACATTATTTTGATAAACAATTCTATATACATTAACTTAACTTCATGAATACAAAAAAACACATTGCTCTATACATTTCAAACAATTTTTTACATGGTTACAATTAAAATTATCAAAAAACAATTATAAACATTAATTTTCCATCCTTTGATATCTGTGATCCTCTCTCAAAAATTTTCGTCCATACTATTTGTTGTCGAACAAAGAATCTGAACTCAAGGAAAAAGATTCACCTATTTAAAAAAACAAATATTATGTTAGTAATACAATAATTAAATAAATTAAAACATTAATATGAATGAATAAATTAATATGGAAATGTCAAACTAAAATATGGAAATAATACACTCAATTGTTTTCATTATTATAACAATGAAAGAGAATAATGTAAAATCAATATGTTTTTGGATGATTTATCTCATTTAATAAATACTGATTCTTTATCTAATGAAAAGATTTACTAATCACAACGTGCATCAGATTGAGGTGCAGTCAATTTGTACACCTCACAAATTACTCATGGATTATTTTCCTAAAGTATCAAAACAATCTAAACACGTTTGCTCAATTTTCCGTATGTCACTTGTATTGTTTTCTAAATTTTATGTCAATTTCAAACGGATATAAGACACTTTTAGCCATATCGGTCACACCATGCATTGTATTGAGGTGAAGTTGATTCATAAACGTCACAAATAAATCATGGATCATTGTCCTAAAATATCAAAACAATCTGAACGTGACTGCTCGGTATTCCGTATGTCAGTAGTGTTTTTTTCTACCGTTAATGTCAATTTCAAACTGATATCAGACACTTTTAGTCATACCGATCACACCCTGCGTTGGATTGAGGTATGGATGATTTGTAAACATCACAAATGACTCATGGATCATTTTTCTAAAGTATCAAAACAATACTAACGTGTTTGTTCAGTATTCCGTATGTCAGTAGTGTTGTTTTCTAAAGTCAATTTCAATTTCAAACTGATATCAGACACTTTTAGCCATACCGATCACATTGTTCATCATATTGAGGTTCATTAGATTTGTAAACAACAAAAATGACTCATGGATCATTTTCCTAAATTATCAAAACAATCCAAACATGTTTGCTCAGTTTTTTGAATGTTAGTAGTGTTGTTCTCTAAAATTAATGTCAATTTCAAACAGATATCAGGCACTTTTGTCCATACCGGTCACACCATGCATCAGATTGAGGTACAGTCAATTTGTACACCTCAAAAATGACTCATGTGTTGTTTTCCTAAAGTATCAAAACAATCTGAATGCGTTTTCTTGGTTTTACGTATGTCACTTGTGTTGTTTTCTAAAGTTTAGGTCAATTTCAAACATATATCAGACACTTTTAGCCATAACGGTCACACCATGCATCATATTGAGATGTGGTCAATTTTTACACGTCAAAAATGACTCATGGATCGTTTTCCTAAAGTATCAAAACAATCCGAACTCATTTTATCGGTATTCTATATGTTAGTAGTGTTGTTTTCTAATGTTTACGTGATATCAGACACTTTTATCCATACCAGTCACACCCTGCATCGGATTGAGGTGCGGTTGATTTGTACACCTCACAAATGACTCATGGATTTTTCTCCAAAATTATAAAAACAATCCGAAAACATTTTCTCAGTATTCTGTATGTTTGTAGTGTTGTTTTCTAAAGTTTATGTCAATTTCAAATTGATATCAGACACTTTTAGCCATACCGGTCATAATGTGCATCGAATTGAGGTGCAGTTGATTTTTACACCTCAAAATGACTCATGGATCATTTTCCTAAAATATCACAATAATCCGAATGCGTTTTCTTGGTTTTCTGTATGTCACTTGTGTTGTTTTCCAATGTTTATGTCAATTTCTAACTGATATCAGACACTTTTAGACATACCGGTCACATCGTGCATCGGATTGAGGTGTGGTTGATTTTTACACCTCAAAAATGACTCATGGATCATTTTACTAAAGTATCAAAACAATCCGAGTGCATTTTCTTGGTATTCTGTATGTTAGTAGTGTTGTTTTCTAAATTTAATGCCAATTTCAAATTGATATCAGACACTTTTAGCCACACTGGTCACATCGTGCATCAGATTGAGGTGCGGTCAATACTTACACCTCAAAAATGACTCATGGATAATTTTCCGAAAGTTTCAAAACAATCCGAACACATTTTATTGGTATTCTGTATGCCATTAGTGTTGTTTTCTAAAGTTAATGTCAATTTCAAACTGATATTAAACACTTTTAGCCATACTCGTTACATCGTACGTCAGATTGAAGTGAGGTTAATTCGTACACCTCAAAAATGACTCATGGATCGTTTTCATAAAGTATCAATTCAATCCAAAAAACGTTTTCTCAGTATTCTGTATGTCACTTCTGTTGTTTTATAAAGTTAATTTCAATTTCAAACTGATATCAGACACTTTTAGGCATACCGGTCACACCGTGCGTCATATTGATGTGCGGTCAATTTTTAAACCTCAAAAATGACTCATGGATCGTTTTGCTAAAGTGCCAAAACACTCCAAATGCGTTTTCTCAGTTTTCCGTATGTTAGTAGTGTTGTTTTCTAAAATTAATTTCAATTTCAAACTGATATCAAACACTTTTAGCCATACTGGTCACACTATGCATTGGATTTTGGTTTCGTCGATTCGTACACCTCAAAAATGACTCATGGATTTTTTTCCTAAAGTATCAAAACAATCCTAATTCATTTTCTTGGTTTTCCATATGTCACTTTTGTTGTTTTCTAAAGTTTATGTCAATTTCAAACTGATATCAAACACTTTTTCCCATACTGGTCACATAGTGCGTCGGATTGAGGTGTGGTCAATTCTTAAATTTCACAAATGACTCATGGATATTTTTACTAAAGTATAAAAACAATCCTAAAGTTTTTTCTAGGTATTCAGTATGATAGTAGTATTGTTTTCTAAAGTTTATGTCAATTTCAAACTGATATCAGTCACTTTTAGCCATTCCAGTCACACCGTGCATCAAATTGAGGTGCAGTGGATTCTTACACCTCAAAAATTACTCATGGATTGTTTTCCTAAATTATCAAAACAATCTGGGTGTGTTTTCTCGGTATTCCGTATGTCAGTAGTGTTGCTTTCTAAAGATTATGTCAATTTCAAACTGATATCAGACACTTTTAGCCAGACCGGTCACACCGTGCATCGGATTGAGGTGAGGTCTATTTTTACACCTCACAAATGACTCATGGATCGTTGTACAAAAATATCAAAACAATCCGAACACTTTTTCTTGGTTTTCCGTATGTCACTTGTGTCGTTTTCTAATGTTTATGTTAATTTCAAACTGATATCAGACAATTTTATCCATACGGGTCACACTGTGCGTTGGATTAGGGTTTGGTTGATTCATACACATCACAAATGACTCATGGATCGTTTTCATAAAGTATCAAAACAATACAGACACGTTTTCTTGGTATTCTGTATGTTAGTAGTGTTGTTTTCTAAAGTTAATGTCAATTTCAAACTAATATTAGACACTTTTAGCCATACCGGTCACACCGTGCATCGGATTGAGGTGCAGTCAATTCGTACACCTCAAAAATAACTCATGGATCATTTTCATAAAGTATAAAAACAATATAAATTCATTTTCTCAGTATTCCGTATGCCAGTAGTGTTGTTTTTTAAAGTTAATGTCAATTTCCAACTGATATCAAACACTTTTAGCCATACCGGTCACACTGTGCATCAGATTGAGGTGAGGTCAATTATTATACCTCACAAATGACTCATGGATAGTTTTAATAAAGTATAAAAACAATCTGAATGATTTTTCTTAGTTTTCTGTATGTAACATGTGTTGTTTTCTAAAGTTAATGTCAATTTCAAACTGATATCAGACACTTTTAGCCATACTGGTCACAATGTGCATCGGATTGAGGTGCGGTTGATTTTTACACCTCAAAAATGACTCATGGGTCGTTGTCCTAAAGTATCAAAATAATCTGAACGCACTTTCTCAGATTTTCGTATGTCACTTGTGTTGTTTTCTAAAGTTAATGTCAATTTCAAACTGATGTCAAACACTTTTAGCCATATTGGTCACACTGTGCGTCAGATTAAGGTGATGTCAATTCATACACCTCAAAAATGACTCATGGATTGTTTTCCTAAAGTATAAAAACAATATGATTGTGTTTTCTCAGTTTTTAGTATTTCACTTGTGTTTTTTTCTAAATTTTATGTCAATTTCAAACTGATATCAGACACTTTTAGCCATAACGGTCACACCGTGCGTCGGATTGAGGTGATGTTGATTCTTTCACGTCAAAAATGACTCAAGGATATTTTTCATAATGTATCAAAACAATCCGAATGCATTTTCTCGGTATTTCATATGTTAGTAGTGTTGGTTTCTAAAGATAATGTCAATTTTAAACTGATATCAGACACTTTTAGCCATATCGGACACACTGTGATCGGATTGAGGTGAGGTCAATTCGTACACCTCACAAATGACTCATGGATCATTGTCCTAAAGTATAAATTCAATCTGAACGCATTTTTGTGGTATTCTATATGTCAGTAGTGTTGTTTTCTAAAGTTAATGTCAATTTCAAACTGATATCAGACACTTTTAGCCATATAGATCACACCATGCATTAGATTGAGGTACGGTCGATTCTTACACCTCACAAGTGACTCATGGATAGTTTTCCTAAAGTATAAAAACAATCTGAATGCATTTGCTCTATTTTTCGTATGTCACTTTTGTTTTTTTCTAAAGTTAATGTTAATTTCAAACTGATATCAGACACTTTTAGCCATACCAGTCACACCATGCGTTATATTGAGGTTTCGTCGATTCGTACACCTAAAAAATGACTCATGGATTTTTTTCCTTAAATATAGAAACAATCTGAATGTATTTTCTCATTTTTTCGTATGTCACTTGTGTTGTTTTCTAAAGTTTATATCAATTTAAAACTGATATCAGACACTATTAGCCATGGACACACCCCCTACCTCCTCTCTTGAACACCCTCACACCTAGACACCCCCTCCCTCTTAGACACACCCCCTTCTGGACACCCCCCCCCCCCACTTTTGGACACCCCCTCTCTCCTGGACACGCCCACCCACATATAACGGAAACTAAAATTAGAAAATTGAAAATCCAAGATATTGGTTCCCATCAAAATTTTAATATGCTCGTGAGTGGACTGAATGAATATGCATCGGTCAACTTCCACACTATCCACCAGTGTAGTCCTATGAGTTATGCTTTACTTGAAATACAAATCATATCTAAAACCATTCTTCATAACCTAAGGATATAAAACATAATAAAGGGTGGTCATATATGCTCACTAAGTGTAAATAAAGGAGTTATCAATGATCATATATGGATAAAATTATTAAGATTTCACCTTAATCCTATTTGTGTACAATCTTCAATCAGGTATGTCTCCCATTTGTTTCTAAACACATCTATATCATCTTCTAAATATGAGTTTTTGAGACAGTCAAGGTAATACTGAAAAAAAAATACACAAAGGATTAATAAATATTTTAAATGAACACGTAATTATTTTCGAAAATACCTCGTCAATGATGCTAGTTTTTTGATGAAATACGATCTATTTCATAAATTTACTAACATAACAACCATAGTTCTTTCTGTTTGTTTGTTTTGGACACTGCATAAACATCGACAACAATACGTAATTTGTTTTTATATGTTTTTGGATAGTTCAATGTTATTATATATACCCAGATAATTTTCCAGTTGTAGATCTTGTCATCTTTCTCATCCTTATGCCATGGATTCATTCCATTCATTAGATGATATTGATGCAGAGCCCTATCATAAAAAAAATCCTCATTAAAAGATAACATAAATTATATAAATAGATGTTTAGTTTTAAAATTTTGGATCTAGTGTATTAAAAATTAACAAATTCCATCTTGCGTGGTCATTTTGTTGGATATCCATGTGTTGAATCCAGAAAATAAATCTTTGGAGTATCCAAATTGACTTCAATCAGCATCCAATGCTCCATAAAATACAAAAAAGAATAAGTAAAGAAAGAAATGAAAATATAGTTGATATGATTAAATTGTAGAGTTTTAACCCTACATCGTTGGTATTAAAAAGAGTCTGTCATCTTTAATTTTGTTTTCAAATGATTTGAGTAGGGATGATATTATTTCATCCTCTTTAGGAGAATCTATTTCTTCTTTTGAAGAGGTGGTGTGAGGACTAACGAGTCCAAATTTTTGTTCATGGGGTAATCCCTTCAATTGTTTTTCATATATACGCCTGCAAAAAATATAAAATGTATTTAGTCATAATTATCAGAGTATATAAACTTTTGTAAATTCAAATCATGAAAACATACCTCATGTATACATTTACAACTGAGGCGCCTAGACATTCATACTTGAGGATTTAATTTACATTTTCATCACTAATGAAATCTAATGTTTCCTCTCCGTACATAGTTTTTTCAAAATCAACTGTGTGAACATTGTTGTCTATCAACTTTGTATCCACATGATCCTGAAATGATATTAACTGTGGATATAGAACGGGTGGGGTGAAGGTGCTCTCCTTAGACTGTTTCAATCGGTTGGTTGATCCTTGAGATAGTTTTGAGCTGATATTTCATTTTACCCACTTCTATTTGTTGTTCTGTAATAACATTCATTGGTTCAGACCTTTTTTCATTAAATGTTAAAGGTCCAGCTTGAAAAATAACATGGAAATGGATACATCCTTGTCGAAGTGTTTTTTACAAGAACTAACAGCCATGCGATGAATGTTCCAATAGCTTGTTCAATAGTATCAATGTCGTCATCATCGTTTGGAACAGGCAGCTCGGCACTCGACTCATTAGCTATGTTAATTAACACTCTTAAATGATCTGTTAGAACTGTCTATTGTGTAGCATGTCGTTTTGCGTATTGAACACCATAGCCCTCGCTACAAGGCGATGGTGGGAGTTCATAGATATAAATGAAAACCATTTTCACCCTATAGAATATTAGTACAGGAAAGTTATCGGTTTCTATGTGAATCACATTTCACAGAAACAATTATTAAAACATTGATTTCCTCAGCTAATTTGGGTTTTTTTAGGGAAATGGCTTGCCTCAAAGCTGATGGGGGGTGGGGCGGGATCATCATGCATGGGTTGTTGTTGAGTTTTTTCTTCTCTTTTACTCTCCCCCATCAATGTTGCTATCATCTCTCTCTGTTATTGTAATTATTCTTGAAAAATAGCTAATTTTTCTTGCATATTTTCCATTTTTTCATTTTCATCCTCTGCTTTTTTTTTTGAAAATATGTTCGGGGTGTCACCCCAAAACCTACACCTCCGACGCGGCCATACTAGTCTAGCCGCTTCAAGGCTGCTGAAAGTATGTCTGTATCTGGAGTGGGTGTTGGTAATTTCTGTAACTATGTAAGATAGAAAATATAGAAAAATATGTAGTCATTATAATATAATAGTGATTTAAAACAAATCAAATTTATATTATCTCATACTTACACATGTTTCCCACACTTTTTGTGTGTTTTCATCTATCAGTATCCCCTATTTATTTACATGAGACTCCTTCCATAGCACATAGAGTGGGATGGATTTAGCTTTCGATTTCGATTCATTAATCTGCCTATAAACAGATAAACATGGTTATAGTGTTGTTTTATATCACATATAATTAGTACGATAGATTTAAAATACGTACCAAATTTTGATCAAGTGAACCGTACCCCATCCTTGCTTTACGGTAAGGGTACACTGGTTCTGCTGCGTGTCTTTTATTTTCAGCACTCAGTTGTTGTTTCATAAATAAAACAATGTCAATCAAAGTGATGAATACAAGCAATGTCAAACAACGTATACCCCACACAATGTACCTAAAAAGTCTACTCCCCACGACAGTTGATAAATGTGCCCCACACTCATTGGGATATCCAATGTGCATAAAGAAAAGGTGGGTGCAGCTTGATTTTACCTTCAGTATATTTAAGATTATATTTCATTAAAATTTTACGGAAACCTCTATGAATCCTTCCTTCAACTTTTAATACATATTCCTTGTGCAAGGAATCTACTATAAATGCACTCTACAATGGATGGTGAAGAGTAAGTCGATGTTTTGGTATTATATTTTAATAAATTAAAAAAAATGAAATCATAATGTTACTGTAATCTCTTCCCACATTAGTGACTTAAGATCAGTGAAAAAATGGTACCATGACTGTACATCAATCGGCACGCGTTGCTGAGTGACAATTCCAATGTAGCTACTAAAGATGGCTTTGTTGGGGTTAAGATGTTGGCCTCGCTTATTCCATCACACCTCGAATTTTATGCCTTTTTCTTTTTCCTTGAGGATTTTGGATAACATTGTCAAACTATAGCGCTCTTGTTTTTTTTTTTGCACTTTCAGGGTTTTATTTCCTACCATTTCCTCAGAAGTATCATCAATATCTTTTTCTGGAGCACTAGCATCAGCACTAGGACCAACAGTAACAGGTTGAGAAACTTGTTGTTGCTCTTCACTGGGACTAGCAACAACAGGTTGAGAAACTTGTTGTTGCTCTGCACTAGGACCCCCAGCTGCTGGTTGAGAAAACCGTTGTTTCTCTGCACTAGGACCACCAGCAGGTGGTTGAGAGACCTTTTGTGCCTCAGGATTGGGTGCATCAGCAGGTGCAGAATTCATTATTTATAGAAGTAGATTAATATTTAATTTAGATTACATAAAAGCAGCAGACAAATAATAACATAACATAACACAATGTATATCACAATAAACAAATAACCTGATTATTGTACTCTCTTTTTTTTCTTTAAAGGCTGAAAAGATTTGACTCCTCTATCGACTATGTAAATCCATTCATTGTGGTCTCCTCTGAGATACAAAACACCGTCTACATTGGGACCACTGGAAAATGATTTTGAAGTCCCTATAAAAGGGTCATCCTTTGTTGAACATTCATATGATCCTTCAGTTGTTTTGGTCAATAATAGAACAATTTACCAATTTCAATTTTCTGGGTCTAGAACATAAAATACATGTACTGCCTATGATGCCATTATAAATGGTTTGTCTTTCTCCCATTCCTTACTGAAATCAACTTTCACGAATCCTAATTCGTCTATTTTAACAGCACTCATGTTATCAACCCACTTGCATTGAAATATAAGCACTTTGAATTTTGTAAAATCCAACTCCCATATTCGTTTGATGATGCCAAATTATGACATATTCTCATAAATTAGATTTTTTTCCTTTCCACCAGAAACATGCATCACCTCAACCACAGGTGTAACCCCACTATTCTACATGTTACTATCTTCATCATTTTCATTAGTATAAAATGTATAACCACTAACTGCATAAGCATTGTTATATAATACATACACACTTGCTCCTCTGGCTATCCATCGAAGTTGTTCTGAAATTGAGTCTAGATTTTCATTTAACTGCTTCAAAATATGGTCCTAAAACCATCCTATAAACTATCGATTATGTGTATCTAATATCCATTTTTCAGACCTAGATGGATTCAAATGCATAATAATTTCTTGGTGTGTTTGAACATATGGGTCAACGTTGAAACTATTATGAAAAACATAAAGCTAATCCTAGTCATGATCTGTAATATTGATTGTGACAACCTTTCTTCCAGAAATTCCTTCACCCTCAAGCTGCTCAGTGTGATGAGATTTCGGTAGGCCAACGTTTTCCACACCAGACAGGTATTCGGTACGAAATTCAACGGCTTCCTCAACAATATATTTCTCCACAATACAACCCTCTAGACAACTTCGATTTTTGACATACCCTTTCACAATATTCATATACCGTTCAATGGGGTACATCCATCTATAATGTATAGGGCCACATAGTCAAATCTCTTTCACCAAATGAACCATCAAACGAACCATCATATCAAAAAATTTCGGTAGGAAGAACATTTCCAATTCGCATAATATGACGGAAATTTCTCTTTCCATAGTTGGCAATTTCGCCAGGTCAATAACTTTGTTGCATATATCTTTGAATATAAAACATAGCTTTGTTAATGTATGGAAGACATTATTAAGAAAAATGCAACGTAAATTTATAGGAATTAGATCTTGCATCAAAACATGGCAGTCATGTGAATTCATACCCTTTAATTTTAAATCGCTCATTGACACGATGTTCATGATATTTGATGAATACCCCTATGGAACCTTTACATCATTCAATAAGTTGAAAAACCGATATCTCTCCTGCCTAGAAAGAGTGTAAGCAGTAGGAGGAAGAAATGTTCATTTTTCACCCTTCACTGGTGCCAACTCTTCTCGTATTCCCATCTCAACCATGTCCAATCTTGCCTTAATTCCATCCTTCTTTTTGTTGGGTGCATTTAATAACATTCTGATGACACTATCACATACATTTTTTTCAATATGCATAACATCAAGAAAATTTCTGACATACAGACAATTCCAATATGGTAATTCAAAAAAAAATCTGATCTCTTTTTCCAACCAATTTTCACAAGGTTTTTCGAAAATGGTTTACCAAAAGTAGTGTTCAAATATTTTACCTTCTCAAACAATTGATCGCATGTTAGTGGAGATGGTGTTGTACATTCTTCGGAACTTCTGTCAAATGATGTCGTCCAAGATTAGTACTTATGTCGTCGGGGTAGAAATCTGTAATGTCCTAAAAACATGGTTTTTTATGAATGTTGCAACCTAATTGACTGTGTACCTTGTTTCCAACGGGACACCTTTGTGTTCCTTTAAGACTATATCCTGACAAATTTCCATAAGCAGGAAAGTCATTTATCGTCCCTTACAACATGGCTTTCAAAGTTAAATCTTCTTTTTTGTAAGCATCATACAACGTAACACCTGAATCCCACAATATTTTCAGATCCTCGATCAATGGAGCCAAATAAACATCAATATCATTACCTGGATTTTTTTGTCCTGATATAAGCAAAGATAACATGATGTATTTTCGTTTCATGCATAACCACGGTGGTAAGTTATAATTTACCAACATAATCGGCCATGTACTGTGACTACTTCTTTGAAAACCAAAAGGATTCACCCCATCTACAAATAATGCTAGAAGAATGTTTCTCATCTCATTTCCAAATTCAGAATACACGTGATCAATTCTCTTTTACTGTGGAGAGTCTGTCGGCTGATTTAGTTTCCCATCTTTAATTCTTGTATCTGCATACCATGTCAATTGTCATGTAGTCTCCTCACATCCATATAGGCGCCTAAACCATGGAATGATTTGAAATTACCATACAACTTTTGTAGGACTAGAATCATCTTTCTTGTATCGAGAAGCACCACACTTTGGGCATTAGTTAAGTGATTTGTGGTCCTTGCGAAACAATATACAGTCATTCGGGCAGGCGTGCATTCTTTCAGAGATCATACCCATCGATCGTAGCATTTGTTTGGCATCGTATATTTGGATTGGGAGTTCATTATCTTCTGGGAGCATGTCATTCAAGAGAGCAAGTAGTTCCATAAAACTGGCGTCACTCCACCAATTGCCTGCTTTCAAATTATACAGCTTCAGTATGGCTGACAATGCTGTATATTTAGTGCAACCAGCATACAATGGCGTTTTTGTACAACTCTTTAACTTCTCAAACAATTTTGGGCAATCACAAAGTTTATCTTCAACTATACTTGTCATTTCCTCAATACTATCTTTGTCATCATTCACATCTGTAATCACATCCTCCATACGATCGTCTTCACTGTTCACGCTTGTAATCATATCATATCTTCCATAAAATGTCATGTTATCCGAGCCACTACCTACATTCTTTTTTCCCTGTGTTTATTCCAACATGTATAACTTCGATCTATTCCATGACAGATCTAGTGTTCTTCCAATTCCTCTGGACTAATTTGTCTTGAATACCAACAGCGTAAACACAGACAAAGGATTTGGGAAGGGTCACATGCATGATCTCCTGCAAACTTGATAAACTCTTTCATGTCGTCTTCATACTCTTTTGTCAACCAATTTTCTTTCATCTATTCTTTATTCATATTCATCATCTTTATGGGTTTGATCTCAAAATTTCCTAATATTATGTTTTAATTAATCAAGTAGCATTGTTTGGGTTTTATAAAAAAACATGGTACAAATGCCTCCACAATGAAATAGAGGAACCTACCCCAAAACATGTGAAAGTACTTGAACTCTATCTATATACGGGGGATTGTGTCTTGTCTTTTGTATATCTCCACGGAGTACCTAAAACCTATACGTGGAGGAATCTTCATCGAAACATGGGGGAGTACCATACTCCATATTTTCTCCAAACATCTCACTTGTCACTTGTCAACTCTCAATCAGGGTGAAGATAATTAAAATATCCACACCACATCGTGTGCAATTTCCAATGAATGATGGAATCATAATATTGTGATCTATGTGAGAAGATATTTATAATGGGCTACACATACATGAAATATTATCATCTAAGTGAAAAATAAATAATAATAATGAAATTAAAAAAGCACAAAATTTTTTCAATGGATACACGATCTGTAGGGTTCTTAGTCAATGTTGGTTGTATACTACCATTTCTAAACTCATGAGAAATCCATATAGATGGTGTGTCTGGTAGGGTGAACATCGTCAATGGATAATATACCTGATTTAATCTGACATATCTCAAATTAATTCCAATTTAGTCTTACAATGAATGCATGATGCCTTTGAAAATACATGACATATAGAACAACTTGAGCTAAAGGCATGTACTTTAGATACAAAATGAGTCACTTCACCGTATGTGCATCACATGTTTTTGGAATCTATGGTGTGTAGTCCTTACATGACCACTAGGGGTGTATAGTCTATACACATCAAGTTTCTCTGGTATCTATACATGGTGTGAGTGAAGTAAAACACATATCATATGGTTCTACAATTATTTCATTGCATGTACATGGTTTCCTATTGAAGTATATGTCTTGGAGATGTGTGTGACCTACGTTCACTTGACATGTAACATTTAAAATAAAACTTATTCCATGTTTGAGTTAGAAGATGAGTCATGTGGTGTAAATTTTTGAGATAGATGTTTTATGGCATTAAAATCTATATGAAATCCATGTATGGTGAAGCATGTTCCATTTAACAAGACTGCATACGATGTATTTTAAAAATATATAGAATCTGAAAAACATCATCTTGACACCATAAAGTGTCTCATAGAGTCCTCTAGAAGTGGTTTTTTAGGATTCAATGGAATTTCACTAGTAACAAAGTGGTGGTGCCATTGAAATGGGTAAAGTTTGGATTGATATTCAATGGTGAAAGAAATACAACATGGAAAAAATGGCATATAAATCATGACAACAATGGGAACACCATACAAAAACACAATCGTGCTCACAATCGCAACACCATACAAACCAAATAATCACAATTTTAGATTTTTCAAATCATCCCTTATTCAATTTTGCTTGTTAATTAAGGGGTTATCACATAATTTTTATCATCCTGTGGCATTCATTCATAAGTCAAGTATACATAAATTACCAATTTTTATATTCAAATTCTCAAAAAGAACCAACCAACATGAAATTCATTTATTTCGCAAACAAGGACCACCAATGGCCACAATTTTCAGTGGGGCGTTTAGCCCATACATTTCACATTATAACCATCAATATCAAGTAGTGATAAAATGCGAACAAGAGGAAACCAATGATTAACAGGAGAAAACTCACTGCGAATTTTTCATTAAGCACACAGTAGAGGTGCATTCGTGGCAGAGGAGAGGCGTACAATAGAGGATATTTCCAACTAAAAAGAAAACATAAAATAAGGGAAACTCAGGAGAATAAAATAATCTAAAACACAGTACACCATTTACCACATCCCACAAACCCCAAGAACCCACTAAAACCAAAATCTACCCACTACATTATTAAACACACCATAAAATAATAATAAATTATAGAACCCACCTTCGATAGAACGAGTTCAACAGACTTTTTAAAATATAAAAGATGAACATACAATGGGTAAGACCTGACCAATAGGTCCTCCTTACTAGGTATAATCCCCAATTTTATTCAAGATAGAATATCCCAAATGAGTAATCCATGATCAATCCTCTGTTATCACACCTTTCACGACACAGACATCCTAATTGCATGACTTTAAACTTCATGGTACAATCTTTTCAACACAACACGTGGTATCTAGTGAGTAGGTTCAGATCCATATTCAAAGTCAATGAGCCTACCTTTACATCTTGAAAAAAATTATGGGGAATGCACATATTTCCAATGGGACACCCCTCGTACTCTTTTCCAATATTAACATCACACCATGCCAAAACTCACCACACAATCACCAGTTACCCAACATTATTCCAAAACCAAAGGAATATACCCATGCTTCATTACCCTAAACCCATCCATCTAGGTTTAATAGTGATGGTCACATTAAAACAATGCTATAAATCAATAGGGTTAGGAATCCAAATTATCATGTCCCTCAACCCAATCATAACACCAAAACTCAAGAATAGAGAGTGCTTCCCTTATACAAATCCAAGACAGGACCATTCCTTCTCTATCAACTTGATAACACCTAATATGCATCAATCCCTCATGTCAAAGAATCTACCCAAGATTTATGTATCTAAGGTATTCATAACACTAAGATAACCCCACTCATTAGTCTCACCCAACCATAAAAACTCACTAACTCACTACCATCCTGAGTCACATGCTAACGACCATTGGGATCTCACACAAACCCCTTACATCAATTCTTACACAATCCTTAGCCCATGGGTGCCACTATTATCCCCACCTAAAAACACACATCATATAGTGAACCAATCCAACCACTTACTATAGTTTCTCACACACCCTCTATCTAAAACAACCTATAATACAAGGGTCTCACCACCAAGGTTCTTCCTCTTTCCCCAACTACCCATACATAGTTTCAAATCACTTATAAAAAAACTATAAGTCACTGTAATCATTCAAGGATCATAATTTCTCATTTATATTTACCCAGGAGAAGGAAAAATACTCCTATACAAACCAGCGGCAGTGGAGGCAGCGGCGGTGGAGGCGGAAGCGGCGGAGGCAATGGCGGTGGAGGTGGTCGCAGTCGCCGTGGCGGAAGCAGTGGTGGTCGCGACGGAGGAGAAAAACCCAACAGCGCGGAGGCAGCGGCAAAGGAGAAAAACCCAACAGTGGCGGAGGAGGAGGATGAGGAGGAGGAGGAATATGAGGACGTGGAAGAGGAGGAGAAGTCACGGTAGAATAGGGTCTAAGTTCAGCTTCCGTGAAAGCTTTACCGCGTGCGAGAGAGGAGGGCCTATTAGGGCTATTAAATAGAAACTATTGGAACCTTTATCAGTTCTCATTGAAAGAACTGATAAAGGTTTGGTTTATCAGCACTAAAATAAAAGCGCTGATAAAACATAAATTTATCAGTGCTTTTTTAGTGCTGATAAATTTATGTTTTATCAGTGCTTTTATTTTAGCACTGATAAATATTATAATTTTATATAAATTAAGAATAAAAACCTTTATCAGCGCTAAAATAAGAACTGATAAATGTACCCTTTTATCATCGCTAAAAAAGGTGACGATAAAGGGTATACCTTTATCAGCGCTTATTTTAGTGCTGATAAAGGTTAGATTTATCAGCACTTTTAGATAGCACTGATAAAGGCATACCCCTTTGCCAGCGCTTTCGATTTAGTGCTTATAAAGGGCAGCGCTTCCCTTGCCCTATTTTGTGGTAGTTCTCCTTCAACCAGAACTCACTCTTGTTGTACATGGCATAAATCTTCTCCTTATGTAAGGTCTCTAATACAGTTCTTAGATGCTCTTCATGATCCTCCTTGGTTTTGGATTATATCATAATATCATATATAAAGACTGCCATGAATTTGTCAAGGTAATATCTAAAGACTATATTCATCAATTCCATGAAGATTTATAGAGCATTAGTGAGTCCGAAAGGAATTACTTTGAATTCATAGTGCCCGTATCTTGTACGAAAAGCAGTCCTGGGGATATCTTTCTTCTTCACCCTTACATGATAATATCTCGACCGCAAATACACCTTTGAGAAGTATTGTGCTCGACACACCTGATCAAACAAGTCATCAATTCATGGGAGACGATACATATTCTTTATCATGATTTTGTTGAGATAGTTATAATTGATGCAAAGACGCGTTGATCTATCCTTCTTCTTCACATAGAGGACTAGTGCACCCCATGGCGAAGCACTTGGGTGTATTAACCCTTTATCCAGATTCTCCTGTAGTTGTTTTTTCAGATATTCAAGCTCTACAATAGCCATTCTATATGGAGTTTTGGATATTGGAAATTCCTCATGTATAATATCAATTGATAATTCAGCATCTCTTCTAGGAGGAAGACTAGGCAATTCCTCAGGAAACACTTCAGCGAATTCCCTCACAATAGGCATGTATTCAAGGATGGTTGCTTCCTTGGACTCAATCATCTGAGCCAGATACGTGTGATCATAGGGCATTAATATCCACTCTTGAGATGGTGGAGCTAAAGAAGATTCATATTCCTCAATGCACTTGTAAAGAATCGGGGGTCAATTCTCTACATGGAGAGTGATTTCCCTCTCACGAAAATTTATGTTTACTCTATATAAGGAAATCCATTCCATGCCAAGAATTACAAAAAATTCCACCAGAGGGAGTATGATGAGGTTCACTGGGAAGTTCAATCCATAGATTATGATAGGGGAGAAGTTATATTCATGGGATTCAATGATCTCCCCATTTACCGTACTCACCGACATCTTCACTTCCATCATTTTTGGTGGTGATGGGATTGTTCTACTAAACTTTTGGGATATAAAAGACTGCGTAGAACCTGAATCAAAAAGTATGTTCACTATTCTCGAATGAATAACAAGCTTACTTGTCAACACTTCATTTTCGGGGTTCACTTCGATAGTAGTGATGGAAAAATCTCGCCCTTTCTTCTTTGGAGGTTGTTGGTTGCCTCTGAAAACCCTTGGCATAGGGAACTAATTTGAAATATGCCTTGGTTATTTGTAGTTGTAGCAATGAACCATGCTTTGAGGTTCGAATGGAGCATTCCTCTCCTCTGTTGTAGCTATGGGTATTTCTTGCCGACAGTTAATAGCTAGGTGCCCTTCTCTTCCACACCTAAAGCATTTCCTCGTACCTTTCAGGCAATTTCCAGGGTTTTTCTTTTCGTACATTTGGCAAATGGGGTGCTGGATCTTCTTAGCACCATTGGATTTATCCATCAGACCACCAGCATTGAATTCCACCTTACGCTTCTTATCCCCACGATAACCCTAAGATTCTACGATCTCTATTTCAACCTTGATGGAAAATCAAAAAATTCCCTTATAGATGTCAAAGTCCCAGATCGTCAGCGCTTTCTGCAGGCTAGGTTTCAGCCCACCAAAGAAGTGGTCAACCTTGCATTCAGGGGTAACGGCAAAGCTGGAAGCATATCGTGCAATCCTTGTGATGTTTTCCCCATACGGTCCAACAGATTCGTCATCTTTTTTCTTGAGGGCAAGGAAGTCCCTTTCCATCTTAAGTCGGAGGGTGCGCGGAAAATTTTTATCGAAAAAAAACTTCCAGAAATCCTTCCATTCCAATTCCATGAGCTCCTCCTCAGGCTAAATATTTTTTATCAACATCCACCATTGATTAGCTTCACCCTTCATATGATAATCAGATAGGAGAACCTTCTCTTGTTCATAACATTGAAGGATGGAGAAGATCTTTTGAATGGATTTGATCCATTGTTCAGCGATTAAGGGATTAGATGATCCATTAAAAGTTGGAGGTCTTTGTCTCATGAAGATATCGATAGTGACTTGTTCTTTCTTAGGGGGGGTTGAACGTTCCTATTGACCCATGTTTCTATTCAAATCTCGATTTAGCTGAGAGGGAAGTGTAACAAAGTTCGTGATTCCTGCTCCCATTGAATTGGGCATCTCATTAGTATAGTCATCACATTGATCTTCACATCGATTGTTAGCCTGAGTCCTCCGATTACCAACCATTGGCTAGAATAAATGGAAAGTTAGGGGTAACACATAAAGGGTAATACAAGGAAAAAATTGATGACTTATAAATAACTCTTATTTCCTTAACATATGAATTTACTGGCTTTAGTCTATTTTATCCATGATCTACTTTCTAACATATATTCTTAGGGCATTTTTCTGGTCCCTTAATAATAGTTCATACTAAGCTTGTGAATTTACAAAAGCATATCCCCGGGAGTGTCGTAACCAAGAGTGTAGCAAGGCACATTGTTGTGCACTAGTTCTCATTTGATTCTAGATCAAATCGATGTTTTCAGGTTTTACCCCTAGGATACATCTGTTCCAGAGCCACCACTACCTGCTCGTATCCAGACAGAAATGTATTTTCTTGATAAACCAAATACTCAATACCCACCAAAACTTAGGGATGTTTTTATTATACTTAGTCTGGTCTATAAGGATTTACTAGGGTTTTCTAATCCTAATATCAAAAATAACTAAACCTATCCTTTGATACAAACTATGATAACCATGCTCTTTTATTACACAATTAAATATAATTTATTACATAAAACCTTCACTTGTTAAAAATGGAGGATCGAGAGGTCTAGTGTCTTTTGGGATTAGAAACATTACATAACAACTTAAAACATGAAATACAACATCTTTATTGAAAAATTCCTTTACATGACCACTACATTCCCTCGTACTTATCATTGCATGGGATAACCTGAGGACATGAATAAGAAAAGGTTGAGCTATAAAGCCCGGTAAGGGAATAATCATGAAATAACATGAGAAATAAAATACATGTTAGAAAATAGGAATATCAATAAATAACAAGAGGAGAATAAACATAAAGGTATGATAAAGAATGATAATCATAACATGGAAATGTGGCAACAAAACTTAACATGGAATTAGCATGAGCTGAGGCTCATTGCACATTGAGCATGAGTAAATCTTCATTACACATGAAGCATGAGTAAAACCTCATTTCACTTGAATTATCATGAGTCAAAACCCATTTCACATGACGTATCATGATACTATACTTTACCCAATGCATTGGAGTGCTATAAGGGTGCACCCTACTTAAACATTTCATTTTATGCTTAAGTGTCCCACATGGATCATATAACATGGATTCATAAAACATAATAATTTATTCCAAGATAAAGTAATGTAAAAAAGATAACATTTCCACATTGAAATCATAATATATCATTTCAAAATATTGACAAAATCAAAGCTTTTATCAAACCATTTTCAAAACCATTTAAAATATTAAATAAAGATATTTTTGAATCAAAGTGTCCAATTCCACTAGGAATATTTTGAAAGAAATTTCAATTTCAAAACATTAATTTCCATATTATTAAATCCTTAAAACCATTTTTAAAACATGGACAATAATGTGAAATATTTATAAGAATAAACCTTTAAAACATTTAAAATAATATTTTAGTTAAAGAGTTTTTTACAAAATGAGAGTTCCTAAAATACAAATAATTGAGGAATAACATTTAATCAGAACTTAACAATATCATGACAATAAAGGTATTCATGATATAATATTCCAAAGGACAGTATATACACCATATAAGAGTGAATTGGTGCATATCAATAATGAAGTCTCAATGGAAATATAAATTGATACAAAATCCCTTATAAAGACGGTATCCTTATATTAAGGATAAATCAATTACATAATGATGTGTGAAAAATATAAATACATCCTATATATGTTAATATTAATTGTAAAACAATCAGATTTAATTCACACATATTCATAGAACGACATAATCATGAAGTATATGTTTAACCCTAAAATTGAAATTGGGTTAAGAAGTTTTCTTATAGAATTTTGACTGCCTATTGGCGTCACATTAAAATTCAGAAAATAAGTTGATGAGAGAGAAAAGTATATCTCATAAATTAGACACAATATTTACATCAATATTGATATATAAGAACATATCCCAACATAATAAGATGTAAATTAAAAGATATTACAAAATGAAGTCTTTTAAAAAGAGGCGGGTGAATGGTTCCCTTACCGATATGGTAACTTATGAAACATACACCCCATGAAAGAAAGATCACGTAATGAATATTTAAATACCCATAAATTAAATTATATTACACAAAGAATACAATCATGGTCAGTACATCCACTACACAAAAGGAAATAGAGGTTAATATATCATGAATCTCATGAGAATAAAAAGTGAGATGAAAAACCCTTACCACGTTGTAATCAATCGAGTCGTATGAGAAAAAGTTAATAACCACAAAATGAATCATAGAATACCATGAATATAAATATTATAATGATAATATATATCAAATGAAAGTACAAAATACACCACATGCAATAAATAAGCAGTGAAAATGGAAATCTCACGGAATTAAAAGTGAGATAAGAAATCCCTTACTTGGAAGTGTGCTTCCAAAGGCTTTAGAGAGGCTTGATAGAGGCTTCATGGGAGATTGGTGAACCTTGGGAGGATTCTATGAAGAGTAGGGTATAGTTTGGATGAACTCAAAAGGATTTGAGTGTGGAGAAAGTGGGAGCTTTTTTGGGTTTATATAGGAAAGGTGAGGGAATTCTTTATTATTTAGGTTTGAGACACCTCAAATTAAACTAATCCAAACCAAAAACCGGCCCATGGTTTTTGCCCATTGTTTTTCTAAAAGGGAAGTGGAGAAAAATATTTTATAAGGCCAAAGTTTTAACTTCTTAAAATAATGGGGTTGCTTATGTGGTGTTGATTCACACTCCCAAGGAAAACAATTTAAAAAGACAAGATGTTTAATAAGCCTTGAAGGGTCCATTAATTATTTGTAAAATAAGTCAAACAAACCAAAAATCACATTATTTTAATTTTAAAACATATATTTACGGAACATAAGGCTTATAGTATTTTATTACATCACTACTGGGTCATTATGATGTCATAAAACACCTTATATATTTAAACGGTATTTAATTTTTACCCAAAAATTTTACTGACTCCGAAAATTATGAAAAATTCACCGTTGGATAATTTAAATGTCCTTATTCCAGAAATAATATTTATTTTATCTAAATAATTTTCTAAATTTTTTAATTTTCACTTTTAAAATAAAAACCGACATTTATCAAAAATTCACAGGTTTGGAAAAAAATGGCTTTCAAACCTTAATAAAAATTACTATTGCATTCATAAAATTATACGATCATTTATATTTAATAAAAATTAATTTAATAATAATAATAATAATAATTTATTAAAATATTATTTAATAAAAAAATCCATTAATTCATCAAAATAGAATTCTTAGTTGCATATTAACTAAAAACACTAATTGAGCTTTAAAAACTATTTACAAGGTAACAAAAATAGCATGAAAATATATTCATTATTATATACAAAAATAATTTACATAACCATAGTGCTAAGGTCTTGTTACATAACCCCTTATAACACCCTCATAATACCGAAGAGTAAGGTGTGTGATGGTGACAAACTCTTGGGGGGCTCAGATAACATTGCTCGGGTGGTAATCTCTATCAAATTCCACATCTCTCGTAGGCAGTCTCGCTCGAGCTTAACCTGTTGAAGATCGGCTTGGGCTTGATCAAGAGTGAATACCAATGATGCCACATCTTTTTCGAGTTTCGAAAAATGGGCTTCATATGGGGAACTTCTACTGGATGAGGTCATCGCTTCCTTTGTCTGAGTAAATTGGATTCGTTAAAGACCTATATTTATACTAATAATGTTAACACTGTTCAACGGCTATATTAGAAATGGTAAAAATTATAAACATAAAACCAAAGAAGTTGACATTTTATATAAACATTTTACATAAAGTGACATTTAATTAGATCAATATGGATTTCCATTAATGAATGTTTGGGTCATTACAAAGTGAGGTGCTTCGAAGATGGATTACAACACACCATTAAGGCACAAGTAAACATCTTCAGGTTGGCCTCGTTCTTGGAGGTGGTGAATCAAGCACTCAAATTCGAGGGAAACTTGATGTACAAGCCCCGTTTGAGCTGGTTGGCAGCATCAGGTGATGGTTTAGATAGAAAAAAGTGAGTTCAGGATGAGTTTCAGCAAGGCAGTCAGGCTAATGACTCAGTCAGACCACCTCGTGGTAGTTCATTAGTGGTTTGCTTTCAGTGTTGACAGCCATGGTATGTCTTAACATAGTGTGATAGGCCTCCAAAGGAGTGTTTAACATGTGTACTGGTCAAACATCTTGAGAGGTTCTACAGGAAGCCTTCTCAGATATATGGAGGGTAGGGAGTAGGACAAGCGGTGGTGTTTGGGTTTAATTAAGGATCAGTACCATGTGAGGGTAGTCGATGCACAACTTCACGCGGAGGACATGGAAGAGACAACGGGACCCAACTGAGTGGTCAGTTTCCAGTGATTGGAGCAGCACCATAGGGATGTTAGGAATTAGGTAGCAGTACATCATGTCAGGTGTAATCCGTGGAGCTTCCATAGGATGAGCAGGCTAGTGAGCTGACGACAGTTAGAGGTACATCACGAGAGTGTCCTTGATTTTCTTATTTTATTTTTGGAATGGCATGTTAAGGCATGTTTGTTTGAGTGCACTAGGTATACCAGATTTATGTGGATTGAAAAGATACTAGTTAGTGGGATTGTCACCATTTTGGGTGTGTGATATATTTATATACACATATGATATGTGTGGAATCAGGAGAAAAGGGGATGTATAATACATGAGGTACCATGAGCATTGAGGCATCAAGGATGCAAGTTACTTGATGTGAAAGGAACCAGGTTTTTTTTGAGAATCCATGGGATGCAAGACCTCATTAAGGCAGACACCAATGTGGTGTGGGACATGAGTGGGTGTCATAAGAGACACGAGAGTACCACATGAGGTGTCAGAGTGACGATGTGTCACGGGGGGGGGGGGACCATGAGTCCTAAAATAGGTAAGTGAACATTTGATTGATTTGAGTTTGGTCTAGAGTAATTCGGGAATCCTTCTTCACACCCCTTCAAAGGGAAATTTCGGGATGAATTGTTTTAAGGGGGAGTTTGAAAGAACTTGGTTCTCCCTTTGAGGTACAAGCCTTCTTATTTCCTTTTATTTTTACATTGTATTTGAGAAAAGGGGGGAAAACTAGGACGTTTTGGAAATTTCTAGGTTACACATCATGTAATCTATAGTACACGTCGTTTTTATGTTAGGAGTGTACTGGACACATGCTGACAAAGTGCATGTTATTTGGTGAACGTGTAAAATTAATCTACTACATGATGTGTAGTATTCCTTAACATGTTGTGTATTTTATTTTCCTAGTATTTGCTGAGTCTTAGGCTTGTGTTGACCTATGTGATGTTTCTAAGTCGTGTGATGACCGGACAACCCACATAATTCAATGTACGGACAAAATATTACATGGCATGTAGTCCTTAATACATGCCATGTAATTTTATTTTTATTCTTTTATATGGGAGAGTGTCACATCTCATTTCTAAAAACATCTTCTTCTTCCCTGTTTTCGGACTGTGACGATCTGGAAGCTTGAGAACATTTCTTCTCCATGATTCTTCATCTAACGTCCATTCTTCAATTCGTCGGTGGTTGTGGGATCGCATTAAGAAGGCTAAACCCACACACCCTATTCCGTTCTTATTCCATTGACTCACACGCTCCAGTTTCCTTCCAAGTATAATTTTTAGGCTTTTATGGAAATGTAGATATACAAATATCGACTTCAAATTGGATCTTGATATTAGATGTGTCTAAATCTATGATTCTAATGTGGGTGGTTCATACCCTATTTTGTGTTTTCATGGTCGTTTGGGGGTTGCGATTTTTTAGTGTAACATAGGGTATTGAGATAGATTCATGTTTCTTTTTATTTACTTGATTGTATACCTTTATGGTATGTCATTGGGCATTTTCATTACATTTTTATGCTTGAGTGAGGCGAGTTAGCGGTCGTTTCTCATTTGGGGCATTTTGGTCAGCGGTGCCAAAATGGTTATAATTGAATTGTTTTGATTAAACTGCTCAGTTTAAACTTTCTATGCATGATTGTGTTTATTAGAGGCTTTCAAGACCTTAGTGATAGTATGAGACAACACATGGCTAGTGCAATTAAACTGTTTAAATTGTTATGCATTTTTGAAGTGATTGTTTTTTATTATATATACTTGATGTTTGATATTGAATATGCTGGAACATTTGGGTTGTATTGGGCGTGGCCCAGATATTCTTGATGAAATTCATCACAGGTTAGGCTTGGCCTGGATTATTTGGTTGATTTGACCATGGAATTGGGCATCGTGGATGTCGAATTGAGGCAGACTAACTATCAGGTTGGGCATGGACCAAGTTACATTGATGACAAGGCCACCAGATTCATAGTGACATGGTCACAGGGGAAAAAGGTGCGAGAGAGGTTGTGGCATGGGTTCTAAATTTGGTGATGACTTCTCACCTATGATTTGGGTCATGATCATGTAGATAACTCCATGAGGAGGTAGTTTTGACCGCTCGTGTTGGTAGATGCCCTCGATAGTTGCAGTTATGTACTATAGGTTTGGGGTTTCTTGCCGTATGAAGCCATGTGGAAGGTGATGAGCCTTCAAATTGACTGGGAATGCCTACGGGACATTAGTACATGAGACACAAGGTGTTATGAGGCATAAGGTGTTAGTTTAATATTGATTGGGAGTCCCTACAGAACGTTGGTACTTGAGACTTGAGGTGTCAGGTGGCACATGGTGCTAGCTTACTATTACATGGGAATGCCTTAGGGGCTTTGGTAATTGAGACACATGGTGTTAGGAGGCACATGGTTCCAGGTTACAAGACTAATATTCCAGTGTTGGCTAAAGAAGGTGACACTCCATTGTGGCTACTGAGAACTAGTGGAAGTTGTGCTTTTATTGTGCATTGTACTATTTACTTTCCTTATAGATGTTTTGCTTCTTAAAAACCTATACTAGATATGCACCATTAGGTGGTATCCTTCTAATATTCATCTTACAACCTACATGGGCCCTTTGGGATGCATGTAGATGTAATGGATTTATGTATAAGAAAGAGATCTACTTCAGGATATGGATCATATTAGCTATTGAATGGAGATTTGGCATGGACCCAAAGGTCATTCCTAACTAGAGTTTAATCTATTTTTCTTTCATTCACGTATCAGCATGCTTTATTTTTTATTGACATGTATGACCTATTGTGGATGCATGTTTTTGTTGTTTTATTAGTTGTTACAAGTGTTTTTCATCATGATTTTTTGTTTATCTCCCATTTTTCTTGTTTAATTTTTTATTCCACTATTTATCTAATTTTGGATGTGCTTCTGATATAGAGGTCTGGTTCAAAGTCTGCTGAGTCTTAATTACCACTACAAGTTTTATTATTATACTCGAAATAGTGCCTTAATTTCCTCTGAGAGGGTATAGCCTCCACACTATACTTATTTATACCCTTTCTATTAGATGGCAGCCTTTGGTGTTCAGGGAGGTGAACCTAAGGTCAGTAACACCAAGCCCGTTTAGCAATGTTCTGGTGGTTTTTCGGGTACGGATGTTACAGTAGCTACCAGATTTGATATATTTTGGGTCATGGCATGATGAGAAGCTCAGAGAATGTCTGGAATGTGTTATCCAAGGGATTAATAGGGGATCTCAGGGAGTAACTCTTTCCATGGAATACTTGTTTCAGGAGTTCCAGTTGCAATACCCAACACTATTTCAGGATTGAGGCAGACCACAGGTGGATGAGAATTGAATCGATTCTATGTAAATTATCTTCAAGCATCATGATATGACTCAAGGTTGAAGGGTGAATCTGGAAACCTATATGTTCAAGGGACCATAAAATAGCTAGTGGGGAGTACTGGTTTAGGAATCCAGACACGAGGGATTGTCCTAGAATGATTTTGAATCCAAGTTCATCAAGCACTTATTCTCGGGGACACTGATGGAATATAGGGCTTGGAAGTTTATGAGACTACAGTAGGGTGACATCAATGTCATGGACTATGTAGCGACATTCATTGAGTTTTCTCGTTTAGCATCCAGTATGGGGGCCGACGACACCTCGAGGGCAATGAATTTTGAGAATGTTTTTTGGAATTCCATAAATGTGTAGGTAAAAATATTCAGGTTGTCCTCATTCTAATAGGTGATAGATTTAGGTGATTTTAGTGGTCATACTTAAGCTGGGAAATAGATTTAGGTGATTTTAGTGGTGATGATTCAGATTTCAAGAAGTGAAGATAAGAGGAGTTATAGTAGGTACGTAATTCTAGGGACATAAGTAGACCACTGAGGAGTGGGTCTTTGATGGTGTACTTCTGGTGTGGGAATACAATTCATGTACCGACACAGTTTGATTGGGAACTGAATGAGTTTTTATCCTACATATAGTTTGGTAATCTTGATAGGTTCTATAGGAATCCTTCTTAGAGACCTGGTAGTCAGGGACTGGTGCAGACTCAAGGTTATGAGATCTGATCAAGAGTGGTACTTGGTGCTAGTTTTCAAGATTCATCTACACATGGAGGTCGGGGGAGAGACATCGAGACCTAGAAGTGGGTTCCCTAAATGGGTGCTGGTGCATAATCATAGGGAGGCCAGGCTTTATGTAGTCGATCTTTAGGTCATGTGAACACCATGGAGTTTCTAGGTTCAAGGTAGGTTAGTGATCTAGTTACAGTTAGAGTTATGTTATGGTAATATATGTGTTTCTTTTTGTTTTATTTTGGCATGGTCTTTTTAGAGACATGTCTATTTTGGGTTCATAAGGTGAATAGGGTGTATTTATGGACTATCTAGATGCTTGTTAGTAGGTTGGTATTAGTTCAGATGTGTTATATATATATATATATATGGTGTGCGCGACACTGGGATCTTCTAAGAGCATTGCTAGATGTGTGGATTCTGAGGTGCATTGGCATCTAATAATCGATGTGATGCAAGACTTGTTCTGAGGTATGAGGCATTGGGGTTGATTTTTAGCATCTAATGAGATGTGGGACCTCATATGTGTCATATGCATCATGGACATGAGGCGGGCATCTAATGAAATATGGTGCATGATGGGTGTTGTGTATGACACAAGAGAACTCGTTGATGTTTAGGACTGACGATGTGTCATGGGAGGATCTTGGATCTGGGGATGGTCTATGGGCCATCGGTTTTATTGGTGTTTTGGGTCACGAAGTTACTAGGTTAGGTCAATCCTAAGGTGGGGTACCCTTGATGGAGCTGAATAGTTCCCTTTTGAGTGGGGTAATGTTAATGATATGAGTATGTTCAGAATCATATTCAGGTTTTTTTATAGCACCAGGATGAGATATGTTAAGGTGGGGAGATTGTAACATCCTGAATTTTTGGAGTGAATCAACTTCCTCGCCCATTTTCTATTTTTGGAGTTTACTGGGTAGACCAACATTTTTATTTTCCAACCAAACTTAATTATGAATTTTCCTTTAACCCAAGTCCTTGTTTTAAGTTGATTCTTGTTTCTTAGAAAGTTCCTTGGGGGTTTGGTTGGATTTCGAGTTTTTGGGGTCTAAAAAAGAAGGTTTTCGAACTATGAAGACTGGGTAACATGGTTTGACGAAATCATGCAGTCCCCAAGGAGTAATTGAGTGGCCATCCTATTTCTATATTCATGGTTTTCCAAACCACGTATAAGAGGGAACATTGGTGTCATAAACCTCTGTAGTTTTTAGCGGAGGTGATTCACATAGTTACTGCACTACTTGGAAAACTGTGCAAGACAACCGTGGGAGCTGGATCTTTGGGTGAGGGATACCACATAGGCTATGCATGGATATCCAAACTATGTGCGCTAACCATGTGACCCATTAAAGAGGAAAAATGACCATTTTTACTTGCCCCTATTTCTTCTTTTCTCCTCTTTTTTCCTCCTCCATCACTCATATAAAATAGAGGGGAGCACACATTTTTTCCTCCCCTATGGGTTGAACCGATCCCTTCATCTAGACTCCATTTCTTGATCTATTTATGGCATTGGATCTGTATCATTAATCCCTTGAATCCTCTTATTTATATTCTTCTTTTCCCTCGCCTCATGGAATACTAAATCAATGTGATCCTATTTACCATATTTTCAAATCATTCATTTAAAACATTAATTTCTTCAAAATCGTCTCGAGTTAGAGTCTATGATTGGACGTTCATGTATATACCAACATCAGGTAGGTGTTTCTTATATTTCTTTGTTTTTTCATGAGTGTTTTGGGGGTTTGACTTTATCATGACATTTTTTGACCAAGAGAGACCTATTAATTAAATCTCTTGACTTTAATTAATTAAAATGACCATGTGTGATTCATATGGGCATGGTTAATTAGGTATACAAATTATTTCAGTCTTGTTAGTGTCTTAGGACCTTAGGAAGTTTAGGTTGGGGTGATTTCCTTAATTAAATTGATTTGTTTTAAATTAATTATATTTATGGTTGAATTCCAAGGGAACTATATAGGCTTATACTGAGGATTGAGATGGCATTGTCCATCTGGTTTGAGGTGATATGATCATCAATATGGGCTTGGCCTATGGAATTTGGGTGATGTTGATTACTAGTTTGGTGACTTGGTTGTCAAGATGAGGCGACGATGTCACCTAGTTACGTGTGAGGCTCTTACTATATGAGATAGTGATGACCATTAGGTTGAGAAACATGGTCAAAGGGGAATGAGGTGTTGGAATGGTGTGTCTTAGGGATTTAATTAGAGATTTTCAATCTTCCATGTTTTACTATGCACTATTTGGAGTCATGTTTACATAGTAAGACTTAGATGATGAGGTGGTATGGACTAATTATGTGGGTATAGGCCCATATTAGTTATTTCTTAGGTAAATGGTTGGAGGTTCTTATCATAGAAAGCCATTGTGATGGTGAGGAACCATCAATTGATAGTGTTGACACTGTCATTTGGGAGATTAGGTTCCCCATACATGAGTCAATGGGATAAGACTAATTAGGGATGATGAAAATCTTCATTCCTAAGGATTTCGGTTGTTGATACGATAGTTATATTACTTGGAGTGCAGACATCATTGTGCCTCAGACATAGGGCTTCGAGCTGATAGAGTAACTTTTGAGCTGAGGTCTGAGGCAGTGGGTAAATGATTATTGGGGTGTGCCTTCGGGACATAGGATATTCATGGACATGAGGTGTCGGTTGGAATAAGGTGTTAGGTGTTTTTTTAGTGGTGGACCCTAAGGGTTCACCTTGACTGAATTATATTAGGGGATGCATTGGGATTAGGATAAGGATTCTCTACACTACAATATTCTGATGATGGAAGAAGTGGGTGATCACACCCTTGGGGTGGCTGAGCACAAGGGGAATGTGTTATTATTATGCTTAGGTGTTGTGTTAATTTATTTACTTTTTATTATACACCTTCTTAATCACAAATGTAAAATATGCACATGTTTGGGGTGGTGTACTAAGATTCTTTCTAACACCCTATATAAGACCTTTGGGATTTGCACAGACTTTATGGATTTTCATTCAAGTAATGGTTTGGGTATAGGATATGTATCATAATACATGAGTTGTCATGGGATGGAAGAGAAGGGACCATGGGTTTATGCCTCATCTAGATTTTCCTTTTGTTTCCTTCCTGTATCATCATGCCACTATATGTATGTATTGAGGCCGGCCATTAGAAACCCTTTTTCTTATTGATTTGAGGACCGAATATGTATTCATGATCCATTTTAGTGTTTAAAAATGGAAAGTTGGATTTTTTATTTATTCTGCTGTAGTTTTTTCCTATGTTTCTTCTATTGTATGTTATTATTGTGCTTCCTCCATCGAAGGGTTACTGGTCCTGAGTATGTTTGGTATTTCTTTTCCACTATTGAATATTTATATAAACCATTATTATAATCATTAAAAGAGTGTATATTCTCTCTACTATAACCTCTTTACACCCCCACTTCTATTCAACAACCTTTTTCATATGGGGAGGCACGCCTAAGCGTAGTATCACTCAGCCCAAAGCATTGTTTGGGTGGGTAATTGGGTTGGGTGCTACTTAGAATAAAAATAATTTCTTAACAAATTGATTAGAAATCGAAAAACAATAGTAGTAATAAATCATAAATAGATTAAGAAGGTTCTAAATCATGTATTTCATAAAATTAATTTGGTTATTTAGGATACTAGATGCATCCAGTAAGCATGTCGGGACTTGAGGTAAGGGTTTCATCGACTCAATTTTCTTTCATTGGATCATAAATATTTTCCATGACTATCCTCTTAACTGTTTATTTTATTATTCCATTTCTCTATTATATATTTCATATTATTTATCTTAGGGAAAGTTTCATTTCCACATCAAAAGTATCTCCTTATATAAATTCCTTCCATAATTATAAAACTAGACTCATAAGTTCTAAAATTGTGTATTTATTAGTAAAAATGTCAAACATAAAATTTATTAAGGATTATAAGTTTATAAACATAGAAATTTTGACCATCCCACATAATCTATTATTTTTAGACCTACAATTGAATAATTTTAAGAGATATATGAAACAATTAATAAATTCATAAATCAGATGGTTGCACTTAAATGGAAACATTATAAGGGAATTTAAGAAAAAACTTTTGAAATAAGTGGAATAGGATGTTCAACAAGAAACTGGATACATATGGGGTGAGGTGGATAAAAGTGTTTAAAATGTATATTAATTTATTATATAAGTATCAAAATGGTTTTTTCCTAAATAAAATAATTTTTGTGGTGGACTAATAACATTCAACTAAAATTTAAAGTGAAACGAGAGTGTTTTAAATATTTACAGAATTGTTGTAATGAAGATATATAGGCTCATTTTCACGTTTCCTATAAAGTGTCTAGGAAAGTAGTTACTGAGGTTAAATATCAAATTTTTAATGATTTATACTATATATTACATACTAATAATAGTGAAATAAAATTATATTATTTACTTAAAGGTAGAGAGTGAAAATGTAGAGATATCGATTATGTTCAATGCATGAAATATAGAGAAGGTTGTACCCCCTTAAAGGATAATGAAATTAATAAAAATAGGGTTTATACTTCAATAATATCTTCAATAGAGAGTATATGTGTGGATTAGATTTGGATAATCTAAATATAAGTATAGAGGAAATAAATTTAAAATATTATAAAAAAGGTCACCCTTTTAAGATTAAATAGGCTTTAATAATGATGGGAAATTAATATGAAGTTAGGTTAGATAGAATCTACATTGAATAGTGGAAATATTCAGAAGATTTGGGTATTAGTTAGATCACTATGTTAATTAATTTTATTATGAAATATAATAAAATTACTGATGATAGGAGAAATTATTCTCTATTATATAGGGAAAATATATATGAGAAATTTGAAGTTGTGGAAATTTTTGAGGCATTAATCATATAAATCACACCATAAAACATTAAGAGAGAGTGATGGAATATAGGATTCAAAGGAAAAATAAAGTCTCTAATAATTACATTGGTTTCCTTCCTGTATTTCCAACAATTAGAATAGTTTATTTTATTAGATTTATAATATAGTATTATCAAAAAAAATCCCAACATTAGTATATGGTTTTAAGTTATTTATAAAAATAATATCATAAAGTTCTTAGAGATTTTTTATGGAAATATATTCAAAGAAATGGGGTGCATGTTTCATATATTAAACTCATCCAACACTTGTATGAATGGATATTTACATGAATAAAACTTTAGTAGGGGACACTAAAAACTTCCTTGCATTGATAATACTACACCAATATTTTCATTTATGCTCGTACCTTTTGTGTCTTAGATTAATTTACACAACATATAAAATATGAGATAAAAAATTGTATTCTTTTTTTGGATGATATATTTCTTATTGCAGAATCCAAAGAAACTATCAATTTAACATCAAACATTTGGAGAGATAATTTAAAATCAAAATCTATCCATCTCAACAGGGATTCGAAAAAATAAATATACTATTATTATATCATAATATTTTCCTGTAATGTTATAGATGTGAAATTAGGGAACCATGTTATTTTAATAGTTGATCATTTTTAATATTTTGTATCTTTTCTATAATGTGATGAAGACATTAATAAATATGTATCTCATTAGATTCAAACTAGATAGATAAAATGTAAAATGAATTCAAGGGTGATTTTTAATGGTAAAATTACTTTGAATTTAAAGGATAAATTTTATAGGACCATTATTATACCAAATATTTTATATGGTAGTATGTGTTGGCCATTGGTAGCAAATGTTGAAAAAAATAAGGGTGGTAGAAATAAAAATGAAAAGATATACATGTGTAAATTATATGATGGATGAGATTATAAATGAATGTATTCGATAGAAAATTGGATAGTCTCCAACTAATGAGAATATGGACATGACTATATTAATATGGTTTGGACCGGTTAGAAGAAGACATAGGTATGCATCTGATTGTAAATTTTTTTAATGAAAATATGGTCTTTAAAAGAGCTAATTGGTGATGTTTGATCCACATATCTAACACCATTTAATTAGGTTTATGTTTATTTTTTTATTGTTATTGTTCTTGTAAAAACTCAAAATTTTCAAGAATAATTCATGGCCTTTTGTTATTCCCTCCTATGTTCTCCTTTCTTATTTTTAAAACCAACAATGTATTATCTTATGTGATTTTTATAATTCTCTTTACCTATTTAAAAATATTGATTTATTACTATTTTAGTGATGTGGGTTTCAATAAATATATTTTAAAATATTAACAAGGAATTTAATTTAAAATTCAAGGATCCATTTTTTTCAATTTCCTTTAAACTGATGTTTTACAAATAGTTCATTTCCTTATATTGAAATTTATTTTTTAAAAGTGACTCGTATATTTATCTTTTACGAAAATGATAAAATGTATTATGAAATCTATTTTTTTTATTTTTCATTGCTTTTCCTCTCTATTGAAGGTTCCAAGGAATAGTGTAAGTGGTCAAGCCCCTATGAAACAATATAAATTCATCAAAATATATAGATTTTTTTTATAAAAAGTTTAATAGAAACCCTATAATCTATGATACGGGATCCTAAAATATAATTTATAATTAATTTTTATAAATATGAATTTCTTGATATTGGAATTATTTCTTTAATACTGAATCGGATAAATACATATCATTATATCATCATTGAGTTAGAGGATTCAAGGGTAGAATAACCCTATTTTTGATTCATGCATACACCATAAACCACTAAACATCATCATCAAAACCCCCAGGTACTAGTTCCAAAGATTATAATTCTTGTCTCATTCATCAATGATCACTATAATAATCATCTCAAGCTGTAAGAATTCTTATTTTTATCTATATAATCAAGAGGGTGGATGTAAATAATTTCTCTTAGTTCATGATAGTATTCTAGAAGAAAATCCCTCTAGTAGTTGACAGAATTATCTCTAGTATTCATAGAGAAAAATAACCATTAGGGTTAAGAATGATATAAATGATTTTAAATAGATCTAGGGTTGGGGAATAATTAATTTCATGTTGAACCATATTATTCTCTTAATTTCCATCATACCCCATATCTTAATATTATTTAAATTATTAGTATTGTTACTACTATTAACTTCAAATTTGAAAAACTAACCAATAAATAAATATTATATCTTGAAAAAATAAATTAAATTTTATTCAAATAATATTTAATATATCACTTATCACTGAGCTGTTAACTCAGCCCTTTATTTTTCCTCTGTATTTATTGAACCTCAAATAAAGTTTATTTATTGAAAAAATAAATATCACTACATTATTTTCCAAAAATTAATTAAAGATTTTATTCATTAAAATAATGAATGAATATTTAACTTACATATATATTCTCTCAAATAACCAGTGAATGAATATTTTTGATCAACCAAACATGAATAATTTTTAATCTGTGTATTAGAATAATATTTATTCAACATGTTTAATTAATAAAAAATTAACAAAGGTTGTGGATACACATAGTGTGTTACCTTCTAGGCCCCTATATCAGTGTTATTGTGAAAAAACACCTAAATTCAAAGGTTATCATCTAGAAACATGTCAAGGGACCCATAAAGAAGGAAGTTAGTAATGAAATAAAATGCAACATCATATGAAAACTAGTTGTTCAATATAATCTATTTTATCTGTATCTCATTCAATTAGGTTTAATCACATGTGCCATCAGCCTATATGCTTGAATTATATTTCCATGACCATAAATAAATGAAAAAATTGGTATAAACCCATGTCCATAGATTTATCAGATATTTCCATTTAAATAAAATGGATAGAGATATATTTAATTTCATTTTATTCAATAGAAAAACACTTTCATGAATTATTCATTAATGTTATATCATCTTTTATGAAATTAATGTATCATAACTCATATAAATAATGTTTCATCAATATTTTCATGAATACATAAAAGTATGCAACTAAGGTTATACATTAAAAATATTCACAAGTCTGACAACCATTACACGAATATTTATATTATAATATCAACTAAAACATAAAACATTTCAAATTAATATTAGTAGATAAACTTATTATAACCGCTTTCTATTATAGAATTCCAGGTAAAAACATCAGGAGAAGAATAACCAATGTCTTATGATCCCCTACCCCAAATATCCTGTGTGATATGTGTCTCATTGAATGATTTAATTCTATCACAGAATATCTATTTAATAATAATTCCATATTACTTCATAGTTACCATCATAATGGGGAACTTCAATGAACATTGGGTGTGATAAATACCCTTAAGATATTTTCACATAGATTTCATGTAGAGGAATGATCATCATGTGAAACAATGTGAATTAATATTCCAGACTATGAATATTTTTCTATTTGAATGATCTAATGTTTTCATTATAGTGTCCCGAAAATAATATTTACCTACATATAAACTTTATATTATGGATTAATTCTCATGATCTTTCTTTAGATATTTTTTTCTCTTTTTTTAAGATTTTATTTTGAGTGTAAACTCGTCTAATATTAATGGAATTATATGAAATGCCACTAGAAAAATATTTGAAACCCAATTTTCCTTCCATGGGTTTTTCATGATTTTATGAATGATTATTTTCATGTGGCACAAATATGTATTATATGTCGTTATGTGAAAGGTGGTAACTATATATCTATTGGATGCATTTATTGTAACTTTAAATATCATGACATGATTAAGGGTAATGATTATTGATGCTTGATTAACTAAGTGAAATTAGTAGTGGTTCTTGATCCACATTCAGAAATAGGTGTTCATGCATGATCCACTATGTTATGATAGTCTTGGTAGTTAACCATGACATATGATATGGTTTTTTATAATTATTTTTTTTCCAATTTTCTATGTTATGTCATATTCTAATGTTATGTTTCCATTATTATTTACACAAGTTTTCAAACCATGTTATAGGTTTTTAAAATTCAATGATGGTCCTTTTATGATCATATTTCATAATCAATGTGTCACGAACCATCCCCCGGGGCCCATGTCATGACTATACCAAGCCCGTATTCCATAGGCTAGGGGCTGGTGACTAGCACCGAAAAGGTGTATCCCCATAATGGGAAGGAATTGCCTTTAAACTTGTAAAAACACACAATTGAAGAACACAACAAGAAGAAACCACAAAGTAAACTGTTGCATTAAAAATTGTATTGAATTTAAAGGGGCCAGAATACCAGCCCAACTGGAAAGTACAACTACAACTGAAAAATGAAAAAATAGCTCCTAGGATGTCCACTGAAGATCCTACCTGAAGGTTAGGTATATCTCATGATCATTAGTCCTACGTCACGTCACGTCAAATGGCCCACCTCTAAGCACCACCCAGTCTTGGATCCTTCAGCTTCAATCAACTTTTTTTGTCGTTGGCACAATACACAACAAGGTGTGGGTGAATCCTATTCATAGGTGAGTATAACGATACTCATCAGGGACCCTGAGACCCCAGAAGGTCTCCCAGAGTTCCACAAAGGAAAAACCACAAAGCAATACCTCAACCAAGAAGCACAGAGCAATCAACAACTCTTCTTAGGTATATACACATACATATTCCTAAGTTATCAAGATATACTTGTCCCATTAATGAGGGAAAAATACCACAAATATAACACCACGAAGGTAACACCATGAAGATAAAAGTACCACATAGGTAACAACACAAAGGTAACACCAGGAAGGTAAAATTACCGCACAAGTATCACCCCAAAGATAGTACCACAAAGGTAAAAGTACCACATAGGTATCATCATGAAGATAAAAGGATCAACTTACACCAGGTATTAGTGAAGTATAGAAGTAAAGATGATTATTGACGAAGCTATTTCATCTTACTCTGTCAAAAGGCACTACTGCTAACCATACAGAGTCTGACCCACACAGGATCAATAGTTACTAACCACCGCAATGACCCACACATGAACTGACCCACCTGGAGTCGATAGGTAACTAACCCCCATAATGACTTACATAAGATCTGACTCACATAGGATCGGTATGTGCTGACCCACACAAGATCATTAAGCAATAACCCACATAGGATCTGGACCACACATGATCTGTATGTGCTGACCCACACCAAATCGCTGAGCGCTGGCCGACACATATTTTGACAAATATAGGATCGGTGTCTACCCACACAATATCGCTCGATAATAACCTCCATATGATCCG
This sequence comes from Viscum album, assembly GCA_963277665.1. Lineage (NCBI taxonomy): Eukaryota > Viridiplantae > Streptophyta > Magnoliopsida > Santalales > Viscaceae > Viscum > Viscum album. The sequence continues at coordinate 647,298,888 of OY728143.1, read as the reverse complement.
TCTCTAACCTCCGCCTCACTACCATCCACAAGATTCACCCTCAGCGCGCTTGATTCTGGGAGAACCACTCCTCAAGCCATCGGTCATATTTCAACCAGCACGAAGTACCATGAATAAGTAACTTAATGATCTATCACGTCATAAGGGTTCAAAACAACAAATAGTGCATCAACCGGACGCTTGGTCTATAAGTTACAGGCATTTTAGTGCCAAGGGCCTGGTTGGATTCATGTGCGATCTAACCAATTCATACTCAAAATCTCTCCAAAACTCAAGTAGAGTATCTCAAAAAGGTCTTCCTTTTAACAAGGGCCCTTACGCCACAGACGGTGCATCAATAGGACAACGGTCTGTTAGTTACACCTATTTACATGGAACAGGGGTGATCGCACCTTAGTTCGTCCCAACTCAGTCGGGCCCACCAGAATATTCCCAGAGGACCGCTTCCCCAATGGGGTCCCAACGCCCCTGAAGGTGTGTCTATCGGACACATGGTTGTTATTTATGGGTTTTTCTTTAATCTGGGACCGGTTGGATCTGGGCCCGGTCCGACTCGGTCAGACCGGCCCGACGCAACGGGTCCTGTGGTCCACCTGACCCTGCTTGGGTCTGGCTTGCTAAGGTTCAGCCCAGTTTACTGGGTCCAACCTGTCGGGGTCGGCCCAGTTCAGTTCGCGGACCCAAGTCGCGGTTGGTCTGACCCATCAGGTGGGGTTTAGCCCACCCTTGTTGGCCCAATGGGCCGCGAGTTCGTCCTGGCCCGCTAGAGGGTCTGGCCCACTGGGCTGTAGGTCTGGCCTATCCCATTAGGAGGGTCCGGTTCGCTGGGTGGGTCTGACCCAGTCAGCCAGCCCGCGTCCGGACCGGCCCACCAGAAAAAGGATCGGTCTTCCCAGCTGACCCCATGTGTGCAGGGCCGTTTCGGCTAGCCGGTGGGGTGTTTCCCCACCGCAGTTACCAATCGGTCATTTTAGCTGACTGATGGGTCTTCCAACATAGAACGGCATGAGGAACGCACTATTCTCCACCTCCTGCAGCTTCGAGCTGCAACCTCCTCTAGAGGTGTGTGACTATTCGCCACTCAGCCTTCCTCTACGGTCAGCTGATACTGATCGCTTCTTCCCGCCTTGGCTACATTCCACGGCCCCCTTGTCCGGTGGCGCATGACAGTGCACCAGCACCTCCATCGCGGTCGGCCAAGCTGGCTACCATCTCCACCCGTCGCGATCTTCTTCGCTGGCGGCATGCAACAGCACGTCGTTATCTTCTCTTCGGCCGGTCATTGTTGGTCTCCACTGTCACCCGTCATCCTAGGTTTCGTTCAACCCAAAAATTACTCATGAAGGACACATCAACTTCCAACAAAAAGGGCGGAGGTTTTGGGCCTTGTTTGTTTGTCCCACGCCCTCCGCGATATCTTGATAGCATGAGGGTGGTAAAAAGATGTATCAACTCTTGAAAATAAACAAGAAAATAAACCCTACTATGAGATCATTGGAGAACACCCGTGATTGAGGAATAATCAGTATTCATCGCCCCCGAAACAAGTCGCCAATGATGTCACTCAATTGTCGTTCTCTGGTTTGGGGTCTGGTGTCGCTCATCGCCGCTCACCGAAACGGGTCCCATCCTCTAAGTGTTGGGTGTTGTGACACTTTACCAGAGATTCATCGCTTGGTGAAGTTGTTCCAATACCTCTCCCTAAGCTCCCTATATATAGTAGATGGGGAGGGTAAATAATTGCCATGGAATTAATGGGGGTTCATTTAATAGGAACTTTCCTAATTTCAACAGTGTTGTTACAAAGGTTTTGAGGAGTCGATCCATTTAATGGCTTGACACATTATTGGTCCTGCCACTACCACTTGTCTATTGGATGGAAAGAAAAGAAACAAATAAAATAACAAAGTTATTTTATTATTCTTTTCAAAAAGTCCAAAATTGAACTTTTTATCCAAACTTAATGTGGTTGAAGTGAATCCTCCCTTAAGTGAATCCTGGTGCTGAAGATTCAACAGTTCCCTCTTATTTTTAATCTGATCACTGGTTAAAAAGATTGAAAATGTCACATGCGTGTTTACTGAATGTACCTTAAAAGAAGTTCATAAATTCATTCTGGGAACTTCGGGCCTTGGAATCATGGGCCATCAATTTTCGCAGACTCTTGATTATTCTGTATAATTAAAAAATTACACTAAACATATGGGTCTTTACATTCTCCCCCCCCATAGAATTTTCATCCCCAAAAGACATAATATTGACTAAGGAAACAAATGGGGGTACTAAGAAAGAATTTGAGCATCCATCTCCCATGTGCTCTGATGGATGTTCTCGTTCTACCAGTGAACATGCACTAGAGGTATCGATCATCCATAAAGGACCTACTTCTGTCGATCCGTAATCTCCACTAGAACCTCTGTAAACATCGCCCTATCTTCAAGGTATAACTCTCCATGTTCGATGACATGGGATGGGTCATGCACGTATTTCCTCAACTGAGATATGTGGAAAACATCATGCACCCTCTCCAACTGTGGTGGTAGTTCCAAATAGTATACTACCTCACCAATCCTCCAAAGTATAAGGAATGGTCTGATAAACCTCGATGACAGTTTTCCACCTCTTCCAAATCTCTACAAACTTCGGTGAGGTGTGACCCATAAGAACATGTGGTATCCGTCCTCGAACTCAAAGGGCATCCATCTCCGGTCATCATAAGACATATTTCTGCTATGTGTAGTCTTCATCCTATCCTGTATGATCTACACCTTCTTAGTAGTATCCTGTACAAACTATGGAACCATAAGTTCTAAATCCCCTAGGTCTGTATAGTATAGTGGGGATCTGTATGGTTAACCATATAATTCATTGAATTGTACCATACCGATGGTGGAGTGATAGTTTTTTTTGTATGTGAACTCCACCAAGGGCAAGTGATCCTCCCAACTATGGCCAAAATCTAGGATGCAAGCACATAGCATGGCCTCTAGGGTCTGAATGGTCTGCTTCATATGACCATCCATCTGAGGATGAAATGAGGTGCTCAAATGTAATTGAGTCCGGAATTCCTCTTGTAATCCCTTCCACAACCAGGATGTAAAACGTGCATCATGGTCATAGAAGATCATTGATGGAACCCCATGAATTCGTATAATCTATTGCACATAGAGGTGTCTCAAGCCCTATATTGATCCCTACTCTTGGATGGGTAGGAAGTGGGCCAACTTGGTGAGTCGGTCAATGATCACCCAGATTGAATCATGTCCCTTGGATGTATGTGGAAACCCTATCACAATTTCCAAGGATATACCATCCCACTTCTACTTAGCTACCTCTAGTGGCTAAGCTAAGACTTCTGGAACTTGGTGCTCAAACTTCACTAGCTAAAAAGTGAGGCATCATAAAACAAACTCTACCACTGATTTCTTCATCCCTGACCATCAATTCTTATACCAGAGGTCCTGGTACATCTTTTCAACACTAGGATGTACCGCCAGAGGGGACGTATGGAACTCTCTCAACACCTCCTCTCGTAGCACCCCTAGTAACATGGTGCGTCCTCTAAAGAGGATGATGTTCTCCCCACCTTCAGAAAATCCATAAGTTGCTTGTCTTGTGGATATCTAAGCATGTCGTTCCTCATAGTCAATGTCCTCAAGCTATGCCTCCAAAACTCAATGAAGAAGTGGAGGAGTGACAGTCATAGACTATAGGTATCCTGCTCCATCTCTATCCACCAAGGATATCTGCAACGTGGCTAGCTACTTTGTCGCCTCACTCAGCAACTGTAGACCAGACCTCCTGCTGAGTGCATCTGCCACTACGTTGCCCTTCCCAGGAGTATAGACTATCTCATAGTCATAGTCCTAGAGGAACTCTATCCATGGTCATTGTCCCAGGTTCAGGTCCTTCTATGAGATGATATACCTGAGACTCTTGTGATTAGACTAGACTGTATAACATTCTCCTATCAAGTACTATTTCCATATCTTCAAGGCGAAGACCACTACTGCTAACTCCAGGTCATGGGTAGCGTAGTTCTTCTCATGCTACCTCAACTGTCGTGAACCATAGGTGATCACATCTCGCTCATGCATCAAGACACACCCAATTCCAGTCCTTGATGTGTCGCAATAGACTACATACCCAACACCCTATTCTAGTAGCCTCAAGATGGAGGCACTTTTCAGTCTCTACCTCATCTTCTGAAAACTCTACTGGCATCTCTCTGTCTATACGAAGGGTTGTCCCTTCTTCATGAATACAAACAAGGGTTTCACAACTCTATAAAAGTCATGTACGAATCTCTGGTAGTACCGACCAACCCCAAGAAACTCCGCACCTCGGTCACACCCTTGGGGGGATCCCAAGCTAGCACAGCCTCTATCTTCCCCAGATCTACTATAACTCCGACCTCTGAGATAACGTGTCCTAGAAAGTAAACCTCTCTTATCCAGAACTAGCACATCGAGAGCTTACCATAAAGTTGGGGATCTTGGAGTGTATCCAGAACTATCTTAAGATGATAGGGTTTCTCCTCCTCCATCACCGAATACACCAAGATATTTTCGATGAAGACCACCACAAAGTGATTGAGTAATGGATGAATGATTCTTATCATGAGTCCCATGAACACTTTAGGGGAGTTGGCCATGCTGAATGGCATAACCAAGAACTCATATTGGCCATACAAACATCAAAAGTTTGTCTTCTATACATCCTTGTCTCGTACTCTTAGCTAATGATAGCCTGATCTAAGGTCTATCTTTGAAAACCATCGAGTTCCCTTAAGATACTCGAAAATATCATCAATCCTTGGGAGTGGATACTTGTTCTTCACGATCACCTGGTTCAGGTGTTAATTGTCCACACAGAGTCTCAAACTACCATCTGCATTATTGGCAAACAAAATATGGGATAACCATAGAGACACATTGGGCCTTATAATCCCCTTCCTCGGAAAGTCCTCCAACTGTACCCATAACTCAAGAAGCTCCACGAGATCCATCTGATATACTGACGTAGATATCGGTGTCATCCCGGGGTACATGTCTATGTATAAGTCCACCTCTCAGTGAGGAGGTAGTCCCAAAACATCATCAGGGAAGACATCGGTATACTAGTCCACCAGTATAGGATAGATCAGACTCTCAACTTCAACAGATATGAGGGTAAGGCTAGACAACTAATGTGTGATTGGCTGCACCCTACTATAGGAAATTCCATCCTGTGTTGAAAAGGTTCCCTTCTCGCCACTGAAGAAAAACTTGGACCCATCTGCACGGACACACCGCACTTTGTTCCTAATACAGTCAATATGAGCATGGACTGCTGGTAAACAATCCATACCCAAGATGACATCGTAAGGCCTCAACACTACTACTCGAAGAACCCAACAGAATCTCTCACCTCCTAATGTAAGCTCACACTAACAACACCAGTGTGTAATCACCGAATCCCCTCCCATAGGAGTCTATAGCCGTAAGGATCAATCCAATGGATCTGTCAGAATATCTAAGATACGAACGAGGGTCTTAGTAATAAAAGAGTGATTTTAACATTTGTCTATAAGTACTACATATTGGGTGAAATAGACATAGATCATACCTCTAATTATCTCCAAAATGCTTTGGTCGTAGGCCTCAACTGCATGGTGTTGATTTCGTCCCCATCCTCTTTCTCCCTGTGGTCGGGGTGGACCACCTGGAGGTGGTGGTGGCATAACCACAAGTCAATGTCCATCGCCTACTGCATGACCAACTCCTCTACCATTTTTTTCACCCTACAGACCTCCTAAATCAAACCTCTGCCTCTGCCTTGGTAGTCCCTCAACTATCTTCTAATCGTCAGTACGGCGGGTCGGGCATTCGCGAGCCATGTCACCCTACCCGCCACACATGTAGCATTGTCTGATCCTCAACTATCCCCCTCAGTCCCATGATCCCCTCACCACCAAACGTATATCTTGAGGTCACCCCCAGAAGGTCTGGCCTACTTGGACCCCTGCATCATCCGTCTACTTCCCGCTGCGGATGACTCCACTACATAACGTCTGGTGGTGTCTCTTGCTATCAGTGTCTTCTCAGCTAGGAATATCTCCACCAAAAGTGCTCACTATAGAACCCTAGCCTATGTCAGGATGCTAAGAGATTCCACCGAAGATCTGATCTCCCATCGGAGTCCCTGCTTGAATGTCCGGGCCCAGAAGAAAGGTTATCGCACCATGTCGGTAGAGTAACGTGAGAGGTCTGTGAATCTCGTCGAGTGATGGGCCATGGTCATGTTGCCCTGCTGTAAGTGTAGCAGTTCCTGTATACACACTAAGTGTAGAGTAACTAGGATTAACTCTACCCTAAAAAGGACCTCAAAGTCCACCTAGATGAGGGTCGCCTCATCATGTAACTGGAGGGTCAGACTCCACCATCTCACAGATGCTCCCTGCAAGAGACTAGTAGTTAGGATCACCATCAGATTAGCTGGTGTCACAACTAAGCGAAAAACTATGGCACATCCTCTTACCAGTCCTCACTCGCCTGCGGATCTGTCTCTCCTCAGAACCATAGATCTCTCTACCGCTAAAACTCATACAATGCACTCAGTCGACATGCACCCTCTGCTGGCGGGGCTAGTGGCATTTGCTAACCAATGGGTGGTGGTGCAACTGGTGCACCACCTGATGGTACCATCTCCCTAAGAGGGCCCTCTACATAAGCCTCATCACTCATTGGTCCATCATCATGTACTCTCTCGAGAATCCTGGCTAGATGATTACATGATGGAATCCTAAAAAAACAGGTGGTCCATGGTCAATAGGTTATACCTGGTGAGCTGACTCAAAGAAAAAAAATGAAAAACCTTTCAAAAACACATGCAATCTAGGTTTCCGTGCACTATGTTAGGAATTAGAATTAAGGGTCCTTGTGTATGGATATGTCGGCCACCGTACCAACATTGGGTTCCCCAAACTGAAAACCACACTCATAACACTTAACACTATTTCTACATAGAAAAGACAAGAGTCCAATTTCTTTGGTAGAACTGACTCCTCTGATACCACTTTGTCACAACCAGTCCCCCAAGGCTCATTAACTGAATACCCCAAGCTCTCCTTCCATAGGCCAGGGGCTGGCGACTAGTACTGAAAAGTTGTATCCCTATAATAGAAATTCATTGGCTTTAAACCTGTACAAACACACAATCCAAGAATATAAAAATAATTAACCACGAAGTAAAATGTTGTTGTCAAAAGTGTGCTGAAAGTAAAGGGGTCAAAATAAAAGCCCAACTGGAAAGTATAAGTACAACTGAAAAAGGAAAAAAAATATCATGGGACGTCCATGAAGGATTCTACATAAAGGGTAGGTACATCTCACAATCAGTATTTCTACATCACATCACGTCAATTAGTCCACATCTGAGCACCATTCAGTACGGGCTCCCTCATCTTCAATCAACGTTCTCCTTCACCTGCAGAAGACACTACAAGGTGTGGGTGAAGCCCATGCAGGGGTGAGTGTACCGATACTCAGTAGGGACTCCAAGACCCCCGAAGGTCTCCCAGAGTACTGTAACAAAAAACCACAAAGCAAGACCTCAACCACAAACAACAGAGCAGTCAACAACTCTAATTTGGTATATTTCCATACATATGCCTAAGTTATCATGATATACTTGTCTCATTCATGATAAAATAATACCACAAAAGGTAGCACCATGAAGGTAACACCATGAAGATAAAAGTACTACATAGGTAACACTGCGAAGGTAACACCACGAAGGTAAAAGTACCAAAAAGGTATCACTACGAAGATAGTACCATGAAGGTAATAGTACCAAACAGTTATCAACAAGAAGATAAAAGACTAAACTCACACTAGGTATTAGTGAAGTATAGAAGTACAGATGATAAGTCACGAATTTATATCATCTAATTCTATCAAGAGGAACTTTTGCTGACCATACGGAGTCTGAAGCACATAGGGTCGATAGGTACTAACCCCCGCAATGACCCGCACGGGATCTGAACCACCCAGATTCGATAGGTAACTAACCCCCACAATGACCCACACAGGATCTGACCCACTTCGGATCGCAATGTGTGGACCGACACCGGATCGCTGAGTGCTGACCCACATAAGATCTGGACCACATAGGATCAGTATGCGCTGACACATAGAGGATCACTGAGCACTGACCCACACAGGATCTGACCCACACAGGATCGGTGTTGACCCACATAGGATCATTGGGTACTAACCTCTGTATGATCTGTCTCCAACCTCTGCCTCACTACCAGTCACTAGATTCCCGCTCATTACGATTGATTCTAGAAGAACCAGTCCTCAAGCCATCAGTCATATTTCAACCAGCACTAAATCCCACGAAAAAGTAACCTAATGATCTATCCCATCATAAGGGTTCCAATGCAACAAATGGCACGTCTACCGGACGCACAATGTGTAAGTTATAGGCATTTTAGTGTTGAGGGGCCGGTTCGATTTATGTGTGATCCTACCTGGTCATACTCCAACACTCTCCAAAACACAAGTAGAGTATCCCAAAAAGGGATGCCTTGTCACAAGAGTCCTTAATCCATAGGCATGGAATAAATCAGATGTCCGGACTATTAGTTACACCCCTTTTCGTGGAATGGGGTTGATCGCACCTCATTCCATCCTGGCTTAGTTAGGCCTGCCATAATATGCCAAAGGGACCCCTTCCCCAAAGGGGTCTCAACACCACTGACGGCGTGTCGATCAGACACCTGGTTGTTAGTTACGGGTGTTTCTTTAATCAGGGATCGGTTGGGTCTAAGCCTGGTCCGACTCGGTCAGACCTGCCCGACGTAATGGGTCTCGGGGTCCACCTGACCATGCTCAGGTCCGTCCTGCTAAGGATCGGCCTGGTTTACTGGGTCCAACCCATCGGGGTCGGCCCGATTTGGTTTGTGATCTCGGGTCGTGGTTGGACCGGCACATCAGGTGGGGCTTGGGCCATCTGCATTGGCTCACTAGGCAGTGGGTTCGGCCCTACCCACTGGGTCGCGAGTCTAGCCCAGCCCACTGGGCGGGTCCGGTTTGCTGGGCAGGTCTAGCCTGGTCGGCCGACCCATGTATGGCCCGGTATGTCATAAGTCGAACCGGCCTTCCCAGCTGGTCCCACAGGTGTGGGGCCATTTCGGCAATCTGATGGGGCGCTTCCCCACCACAATTACTAGTCAGACATTTCAGGAGACCGGGGGATCCGCCAGCTTGGGGCGGCGCGAGGGTTGCTGCATTCTCCACCTTCCGCGGCTTTGAGCTGTAGCCTCCTCCAGCGGCGCGCGACGGCGCGCCCCTCCACCTTGCTCTGCAGTTGGTTGGTGCCAGCAGTCACTTTCCACTGTGGCTACATGTCATGGCCCACTTGTATGGCTGTGCAAGATGGAACACCCCCACCTCCTTTACAAACGGCTGAGTCGGCCGCCATCTCCAACCACCACGGCTACGGCCGTGGCCTTCTTCGCCGGTGACGTGCGACAACGCGCCACTATCTCCTCTGCGGATAGTCATTACTGGCCGCCACCATCACCTTCCATCTCGAGTTTCGTCCAACCAAAACATTTCTCATGAAGGACACGCCAACTTCCAACAAAAATGGTGGAGGATTCGGGCCTTGTTAGTTTGGCCCGCACCCTCCGTGTTAGCTTGATAGCATAAGGGTGGTAAAAATATTTATCAACTCTTGAAATTAAACAAGAAAATAAACTCTACATAAAAATATTTTTAGAACGTCCAAGATTGAGGAGGAGTCAGTATTCGTCGCCCCCGCAAAAAGTCGTCAACAATTCCCTCAATATTCATTCTTTGGTTTGGGGTTCAGTGTCACTCCTCACCCCTCACCAGAACAGATGTCATCCTATAAGTGTTGGGATTCATGGAACTTCACCAAATCTTCTTCGATTGGTGAATCCATACCAATACCTCTCCTCAAGCTTCATATATATAGGAGAGGGGTAGGGTAAGTAACACCAATGGAATTAATGGGGGTTCATTTAATAGGAAAGTTCATAATTCTGACGGTGCTGTTACAAATGGTTGGAGGAGTCAAACCATTTAATGCATTGACACGTCGTTGGTCCCGCCACTTCCAATTTTCCGTTGGAGGAAAAGAAAATAAAAAAATAAAATAACAAATTTATTTAATTATTATTTTTAAATAGTCTGAAATCTAACTTTTTCTCTATAATTACTGAGGTCGAAGTGAAGCCACCCTTAAGAGAATCTCGGTGATGCAGATTCAACGGTTCCCTAAGATTTTTATTCCAAGAATCGGTTCAAAAGATTGAAAACATCACAGGTGTGTTTATTGAACGTACCTTAAAAAAAGTTTAGTAATTCATTCTGGGCAGACTGGGCCTTGGAATCACGCACCATCAATTTTTACAGACTCGTAAAAATTCCATATAATTTAAAAAAATTACATGTAAAATTTGTGTCTTTACATGATGATACTCATTTTTTATCAGATATTTCACCCATGTTTATTTTTTACCACAAGATTATGATATAACACCTTTTATGAATCATTGAGATATTTTTCCCTTAGTATGAATTTGATCTCACTCCTTTAGTTTCCACTTCCCTTGTAAATTAAATGAAGTAATAAATATAAAAGGATGTCTTATGAAAATATTTTTTTTGGAGATGATGAATTAATGTGTAATAATATTCTTATGTTTCTAATTACTAAAGACACTGAACCTTTTGGTCATTAGGATTTTGAGGAAATTAGTGAGATTTATTTCTAAAATAATATAAAATATATGTACATCTATCTTATATCACCTCAATTTTCATTTGATTTTAGTGCTTTTGATTAATGGTTCATGATGGATTTCACCCAATCTTATTAAAATCCATATCTAACAATGATTCTTATTCATACAACAGTAATTTCAAAACATAAGGAAAAACACCATTTTTTACCACTATTCTAGTTATTTTATTTCACCTAAAAAATGTTATTTCTAATTTTGATTTAATTGGGTTAAATTTAAGATTGAATGAGTTCCATATAATTGTTAATTTTCCCATAGTAGTGCAAGAAGTTCCCCACAGTCTTTTCTTATATGGTGGGTGGTTATTTTAGTGATTCAACATTACTCAATTATTTATTGAAAAATATTCCTCATTGGGTTAACTGATCAAATAATGTATTAATTTTCATAATTAATTAAAGAAGTTTTGTTCCTTGATAAAGGGGGTCAAATAGTTATGGCATGGTTTTGGATTGGTTGATTTTAGAGTGGAGTTGATTGAGGATGGTAATACCTATACAGGGGAGGGTGGTCCTTATCATACATAATGTATGTATTTTTATGTATAATTTTTTATTTATTTTTCGGATATCTTGGTTCAAGTTAAATGGATAGTTATGATTTGATCCGTTAGTAGAGAATTATGTAATTAAGTGAAACCTAAGTTTGTATCAAGTTAATATTTATGTGATAAGGGAATCATAATCCACTGGAGAGTATATTTTCAATGGGGTGTGGATTTTTTTTGACTTTACAAGAGTCTTACTATAAGTATTGGGGCCGAGATAAGTTATGGGTAGCATAATATGGGACTACTTGGATTAGTATCATAGGCATGATATGTCTAGGCCTATGAGTGATGGGTGTGTTATTTGTACATATCACTTATTGTTGGTTGATACCCCTTAAGTGTGGGAAGTATCCTCGGTTATTTTGGTGATTTGATCATGTCCTTCAAGGCTTAGTATGGTAAGATATGTTGTGTTTCATCTAGAGGGAAGGTTCAAAAGATATCATATGAGAAATATAATATGGGACCCATTTAGGGGTTGTGAGAATTTTTTTCATGTCATAGAATTAGAGGGTAAGGGGATTAAAGTGATTTCATCTTAGAATTGTCCTTGGGTAATGGGATTGGGTTTACAATGTTGAAATTAGAAGTAGAATTGATAATTTCTTCTTTGAGGTAGGGATAGATATGTACAACAATCCCTAGGGTCACTATATGGTGACGAGTTTAAGTAGTTATAAATGATTAGAGACTATGTTGGTTCTAAGAAAGATAGTGTATAACCTTATGGGAAACATAGGGATCCCAATGGGCTGAGTGTCATGAGTTATTTTCTACAATATTTTATTTTGTTGTCTAGCCTACAATTCTTGGGGGGTGATGAGATGTTCTTCAAGATAAAATACTTGTTCATGAGTCACTGGAAATTAATTATGAGATAGGTATGTAACATATAGATGTAATTTTGAGCTACCTAAGAGAAAGGTCTTGGACATATGTATGGTTAAAGTTCTGTTGTGATAGGCCTACTTAAGTGAGGGGAAAAGGCCAGGGTTTGGTATGAGGGCCTATCTTGATTGAGTGGGTTGATTTGATAACTTGATATCAAATGCCTCCCATGACTGTCACGATACTGCTTATAGTTAAATATGTGACCTCACCCAGAGTGGTTGGTTTGGGATATGAGATTTAATATAAGGTATAGAATGATACATCACTCTATGTGGGAGGATATTGGAATAACATATGATACATTATTTTGTGTGAGACCACACCATGAGTGAGAGTATAGAGGTATGAGACATGTTCTGTGATAGGGTATTATACCTAATCCTTAGTGATAATGTTGCATTGTGATATTTTTTCATGCTTTAGATTTTGTTTTGCAGTCCAAACCTAAGGGGGAGGGTATAGGTAGAAACTTGGTATAATACAATTTAGGTTTAGTATAGATCCTACCGTAAGTGGGAGGGTAGTGTTTCTGACATGGTATGACACCCTACCCTTAGTTATAGGGTATGGTTTATAGTTTGTGGAATGAGGTTACCCTTTATTACAATGTTGGTTGAGTCAGGTAGGGACAGATGTCAGGGTTTATTGGTTAGCACACGATGACCTAACATGCATGATTTCATGTCATATATTATATTATTTATTTTCCTCATGTATATAAATTTATATAATGGTTTATATTAAAAAAAATTATGAGACCCTGCTAATGTTTTTTCTCTCACTCTTTATGGGAATTATAGTGTCCATAAAGACATTATGTTTTCAATTTTGATTTATAGGTTGTATGCTGGAATGGGATTAAGTAGCTAAACATGATTGGATATGGTTTTAGGTGACACTCTGGGTTATATTGGATCATCTTCATAAGATTTATTTTTTTTATTATGAATTTTTTTGTCCAGTGGATGACTTGTTAGTATGTATATTTGTATGTATGCATTGTTTATCTATTATATCATGGTAGTATGATTATTTTTATACGGTTTTCTTTGGATATAATTCCATATTGTGTACTATGATATGTAATTTTGGTTGATGTATAGTAATATCATTGTTATTAATAGTATTAATATATAGATTATAGTCACCCCAATGTTCATTTTAAACTATCACCACTAATCGGAAGCATCTAGAGTATTGGAAGGAGCACCTAAGGCCATGTGGTTTTCTAAAAAGGGTTTCATTTGGGGGATTTCATCCATGGAATTACCCCATACTCTCACTAGCCTCTTAAAAACTATATTCCTTAATGAATATCATACTAAGAAACATAAATTATTATTTTTTGAAAGAAATAACATTCATTTCCTTTAGTTTGAATATTTAAAAAATAAACTATCAACAATTATATTTGATTTAGTATTATATGTGTTTGGAACATTTTTCTATGAATAAGATTTATATTAATTAAAATATATCTTTCAGGGTGGTGGAATCTTGAGTCCTCATATTTTAATAAATATATTATTTAAACACTTATTAACCTTTTATCCTTTTAGATAATGTTATAAAACTGGATAAATCACAATCCATGTTTATCATATCAATTAACATATAAGAACTCTTTGTTAAAAATAAATTCTCTTATCACATAATATAATTGAATTAAGTATTAAATTAATTTATTCCAAAACATCTTAGCTTAGAATATTCCATGGAATTTCAAATATTTGTAATCTTATCCTTTGTTATGATAATTGAATTAAAACTATAATATCTATCAATTATTACTCAAATTATGTACTCTTATATACTTGAAACTTTTATAAAATTTCATTTTGTGTCATGTGTCCATAAAAATAAATGATTTGACTTCTACATTATTAATAAATGATGCGAAATATCCTTGAGTTTTCTCAAAACACTTTAGGTATTCAAGAAAATTACATCCAATGGTTTCACATCCCCTACTTCCTAAAACCAATTTTAGTTTCAATTACCAATGTTGAAAATTATACCATCCAATGTTCTTCTCCTAGATCAAGTTTTTTCCCAATTCTACTATCAACACATTACACATTATTAGATATTCTTTTTTATTCCCAATTATACTCAACACATTGAGAAGTTATTTTTTATTAATCTTGTTCACATTTTTGAAACATTTCCAATTATGATTTACAAAATAAATTTCAAAGCCAAACCAAGGCATAATCAAAAACCTTCAGTCACTTCAAGTCATTAGTATACCCAATCATTTTGAGTACATGAGTGGAGCCTAAAGTTCTATTGGTCATCTTACAGTTAGAAATTCCATTATAACCTTAATATAATTCATCTATACTTATCATAATATATATATATATATACGTATAGAAAAAAATCAAAATGTGGTTATTTAGGAAGGTATTAATCTAAAACATAGAATTTTTTTCTTAGATTAAGAATAATTCTTATTTTTTTATAGTAGTTTTTTATGTTTATTTTAATAATATTTTCCTTCTAATAAATTGATATCAAGTTAATAATTGATGAAATTGATTCCATTTATCTAAAAGAGAAATTTTTATTAGATGAGTATCACATTTTAAATTGATTAATTAAGGACTTTTATTAAAATGTTCTCTCACAAAAATGATGACCAGTTTTAAATTAAATCATATAAATCGGTGGTTCAATAACTATATTTCAAAATGTTTTAACCCAAATAATATCATAAAATAATACATGAAAACATATGGTAAATAATTATGAAAAAAATATCATATATAACTCTTGTATAGTTGAGTGGATAACTATTTATACTAATTAAACATATGTATTCAGTCAACTATAATCCTTTGGAATCCTAATGATTAGAGTTATCCAACTAAATATAACCCAAATATCACATAATATATAAGCACCTAATTTTTAGGGTCTCCTATAATATTTATGCCTTATATAAGATAATTCAGTGGAACTTAATAGATATTTTCAACCATACTAACTGATCAAGGTTATAACAATGTTTTGTTTGTAAGGAATGTAACATTATTTATTTTAATTGGATTTTTTATATCACTATATTATTAAATTTATTCCCTTTTTATGTTTTTATACTACTGATTATTTATTTATGAAACCTTTTTTCATCCACTAAATAAATATATTCAAAAAATATTGATATGTAACTGTTTACGTGGATTAAATATTTTCTTACTAACCCAAATTAAAAATAAACATATATTTACACATTTCTAAATGAATTTTATGCTTAATTTACATTAATTTATTCCATATAAACCCCTAAAATATAATTAATCCAATAATGTCCATAATCGTAAACATGGAGTGATAGCTAGAAAACACCCACTTTTCAAGAGAGATCCTAAACTTCAAATCCTGTTAGAAGTACGACCAAAAGTCCCTCTACCCATGGTTCTTTAACCTAAAGAGTGCTTAATTCTATAAAAATTATAACTCCAAATATGTATAAACTATAATTAACATCATAATTCAATAGAATAACCTAGTGTAAAAACAAATCAAGGTATACGAATTATAAATCATTTATCATACATAGAAAGTAATTTCTTAGATGAATGTATAATAATTTAAGGAATATGTTTTTAGATTTTAAACTAAATCATACTCCCATTATTTTTATAAATTTTATATTCATGAGAAAATTAGGTAATAACACTAAATAAGTGAACAATTTATAAATTTAGACACGCAACAAACATTTTTTAACTATTCCAAAATAAATAAATTATAAAACCATTATAATTTTTCCATTCTTTATAAAAACTACATAATTAAATTAATATAAACACATTATATTTATTTATAATATGAATTCCCTCATTTTATATTTTATATTGAATTATATTATATAATTGATGTTAAATTAAATAAAAAAAATTATATTACAAAATTATATTACTGAATCATCTTACATAATTAAAATATCTTATATTTAAATTTATTTGAACCTTGATCATATATATTAAAAAAATATCTTTTGATATGTTTCAAATTATGTTTTTAATATAAGGTTATTAATTAGACCATTTCAAATTAAAAATTATGGAAAATTCACAATTCAATATAAATAACTTTTAATTTGAAATTATTTTTTAATTTATAAAACTTAATAAATTATCTTATAATTTCTACATAAATAATTTATATCAAAAATATAGGTCATGAAATAGAAATTTAAAAATCTATCTTAATATTAATTATTAAGAACTTAGATATTTATTTATCCATTTTTTTGTAAACATTCAATAATTAATTTAAACATTTAATAATTAATTAATTTTTAAATGATTTATAAATTAAAGAAGTATTCTAAAATACCTTTCCTAAAATTATAAAATATTTTATAAATTATCTAATTTAATTCAAATTTGAAAAGAAGAATAATAATTTTTTTATTAAATGTCATATTTTATGATATAAGTTATATCATAACCCATGGTATAGTTCTAAACTAATACTGCAGTTTCTGAAAGATAACAAACATCATATAATGGATAAGTCAAGAACTCTCAATATTATTTTACGATATCCCCATATCATATGTTGTAACTTATAATCATGGATTACTATAATCATTATATTTCTAAAATGGTCTAGTGAACTATTTTTAAGTTAAAAAATAGTATATATGGATTCCATCAATAGTTGTGATTCCTCATTTCATACATTATGGCATTATAAAAATTGATGGATTTCATAGTGACAGTTGTTATGATATCCCATAACATAAAAGGTAACCCATTGAAGATTAAGATATCTTTTTCCATAAAACAAATCACATTTCGAAATCTATACCATTTGAAATGATAGGAAATATAATATATTAAACTGTGTACATTTTATTCATTTTAAAACATGATTTTATGAATGATATGAAGCATGGAATAAATTAACACCACTGATGGTTTTATAAGGATCAAATAACAATTATTCATGTAGTGGTGGACATAAAAGAAACCCTAAACTAATATCTCAATGATATCAAAATGAACCCATGTTAAAATAAAATGAACAATGTGTACCTTTCACCAATTTTAGTCGTTAATGTTGTCTTCAATCGCAAGTTTCATGAGGATCACTGAGAAACATCTAATTATATACTTCACCCATTCTATATCTAGGGGTTGACTTAAATCACCCAATTCTTGGGTGGGATTATTCTTTCAACAATGATATTCTAGTATCATTAGTGTAAAAGGACGATAGATAAAGATAACATCAAAAGAATAAATAATAACTATGGAAAATTTATAATATATCACCATTATAATGTATTGGAATTATTTTTATGGGCCATAGGAATTCTCACTAAGATTTCCATTCATTATCATGTAAATTACATATGTTATGAGTAAAATATTGTTTACAATACTTTTAGCCCATGGACTATGCATTTATTTTTCATATTAATTCATATAATTATGATAAACATTTATTAATATAAAACATTTATAATCAATGATAAACTATATATATATGATATTTGAATGTTAACACTTAAGGATAAATTTTAATCATTAACCACAGGATGTAATATGAATAAAAAAATATGATTTCCCATGCCATATAGAATAGCCTATCACAGAGTATGATTAGATTTAGTAGATGAATGATATCTCAAAACCATGAATTATGATATACCAAAGCTAAATACATATAATATACCTTGGATTTTACTATTCTATACTATACGACATCTATATATCATATATACATTATCATTTCAGGATTATATCTATCAAAACCCACCCAGGAAAACCTTATACCACTACCATACCAAAACAATCATGCTAATATCCCACAATATTATCTCCACAACCATCACATTAACAACCACAATATCTTATGTCAACCACATCAAATACTACAATGAAAAATTGTTAGGTTTCAAAGGATCTAACAACACTTTCTAAATATAGTTGAAGTATTACAAAAATCCAAATGAAAGATCAACCATGCTTGTTTGATGAAATAATATTATTTTAAAATGAATAAATTATGATGTGTACCATATAATAATGTATTAGTAACAATCTAAATCCATTTTTGATAAATATCATAGTAAAGGTTTCTAAAATGAAACCCTCCTCTGAAGGTACCAAGGGTCGTTCTAAATAACTCGATGCTCAATAGGGATCCTCTTTTCACCCATGACAAGATAATTTCTCATAAATTCTAATAATGAATAAGAAAATAGCTATAAGATATATAATTTTTTCCATTCACCTACAGTATTCTCATATAATACCCATAAAATGGGCAATATATATTTATATTGATCCATCAATAATGATCCTTGAGAGAACATGTATTTACTCATGCATTATAATACCTGAGTAAATTCTAATTAGCTAGGTCCTTAAAAGATTGCATGAATACATTGAACACCTAATTACTTCCTCTTATGAAGAGTGTAATAAATGATTGTTTACATGTAAAATATATGAGTGTTTACTTATATACACTCCATTATGTTAAGTGAATCATAGGAGTTCAAAACTAATCATACATTATGATTCATGGTATTAAAAATATGACAATAATATAATATAACTACACAAGAAATCATTTTTGATAAATTTATATGACATTAGAAGATATTCCCAAAACTAGGAAATATCGTATACCCTTAGTTTCTACATGTCATACCATAAAACAGTTTTATATAATACTCTATGATATAGGCCAAAACACATCACATGTGTGAAGACATTTGGGAATATCTCCTTCAATCTACCACTTCCACTAAAGCCTTATATACTTTATTCCATTTCACATTATATTGTATAATATAAAATAACTTCTGAAACTATATCAAAAACATGGTTTTGATATCTTTCAAAATATTTTTTTAAAACTACTATTAATTTCATCATGTATCATATCATAAAAAATACTATATGTATACCAATAAAAAAACTCTTTTATAATAACTCTAAATCCCTTTTATAGTAGCTCTATTAGTCAAACGCAATCCCTATATAGTAAATAAAAAATGGTGACCCCTACTTCCTCTATATAATTGAAAAAATATGAATCATTGGATTCATGCATGTTATAAAATAGTATAATATATTAAATCATCATTTCTAGTAAATATATAAACAGATCTAGAATGATATTTATTAAAAAATATCTCTTTGTATGTGGCCACTATTTGGATCATATAAAAGCATTAATTTTTATATGATCCATTTTTCAATACATTGAGTGAAAAATTACACAAATTATGTTAATCCCATATAGAATACTCATAAATTATTTATTATCTATGTATAGACTAATTAGGTCAATGACTATATCACATGTCATTCACATTTATGGATGACGACATCACATATCCTTCACCCAAATAGACAATCACACCATACATTCTATCAAGACTCATTCACACAATTACTTAGTCTCTATCAAAAGAGGGATAAAATATCATACACATCATATCAAAGGAAAAATCTCATACTACATTATCTTCAACTGATGATGTGATCAACAACATACCTAGACACCCCCTGATTAGATAAACATCGTGTCTTGTGTACGAAAGGTATACAATTATAAAGTTTATTATCCTAGTTATATCATAAAACATGGTTAGTGGGGGTCTAAATATTATTCATTCACCCTTAAAATATAAAATATATATTATGTATGACACTCTGAGTGGTATACTTAGTGGGTCATCCAGCACATAGAACATGTTTATGCCACAAGAGAAAATTTTGTATTATAATGCAAGAATCATACTCATGCTAACCTTAACATTACATCATAGCCCATACTAATAAATGGTGAAAATCAGTTAGAGATAAATCAAATTCATATTTTGAGAGGTCAATTAATATTTCAATTCATGATATATATATATCTGTGTGTGTGTGTGTGTGAATCCAATATGCAAGAATGGTAAAGTGAAAAGTACCTTTAGTATAACATGACACATTTTATATTCATAAACTCTTGTAAGAATACTTAGTGAAACCATACATAAGATCCTATATAACATGTCATATTTGATATACTTCCATATAATCCTTGTGTTTTCTACACTTTCAAGGGTTTTGTTAAATTCATTACATATCTAAATAATTATTTTCACATCTCTATGTGGCCAACTGATAAAACCCTCCCCCTAGACTCATTAGTGAGTAAAATTTGTGAAGTAATATATTTTAAATAATGATGATAAACAAGAATCATATTCTAAATGTTCAACTCCTTAAATATATTCAAACTCATAACTCCACACCATCAAATGATACAATGTTCATAACTTCTATTTTATGATCATAACTCTTAATAAGTATATAACCCGCATTCTTAGAACCACTTTTATTAAATATTTCCCTTGAAATATTTTGTTAATTAAAGTAATTATTTACATTATTGTTTACCAACATATCATTAACACTGTTAGGTTACTAAGTGACATTCACTTTGAATTTTTACTAGTAAAATCATTTTTTATTGATGTTTAACATTATAAAGAACAAACATACACCTATTAACCACTTATAAACTATAACGTATTCTAAATATCATTATAATATACAAACAATAATCCAATATTTGTAAATAACACTTATTTACTCTTAGTATAAATATTTAACAATAAAAATATTATATCCATATCATGTATGGAATTTTATGTGTTTTTAGAACTTTTACAAAAATCATATTATTATTTCAAGTATTTCAATGAAGGTGGTTGGATCAAATACCACATATTTTAATAAATATCTAGATAAAATCTTTTATCATGGATAAAACTTTTTACTCTTTTTCCTCCTTTTCAAAAACATTTTATAGAAATTAATGATGCATAAACCATGAGTAACATCTCACATTGTTTATAAAGACTCTTTATTAATATAAAACATATTTTATCACATAATATAAATGACATAACTATACCCATACTTCACTTATATTCATCTGATATTTAAATATTCCTTTGAATTGTAATCTTTGATGTCACAATTCCTTGCTTCATCAACTGAATGAAAACTCTCATCTTTAGCAAAAGTATTCATGATTTTGAAACCATATATATTTCTAACACTTATAAAACATAAATTTGGTATCACATACCCTTAAAAGTCATTATATTTATTTTAATAACACAGAGAAATTCTATAGAATTTAAAAAACCCACTCAAATATCCAAGGAAAATTTATCTTATGGAATCATCACTCATTCTTCTTGAAAACATGTTTAAGTTTATATGGCCCTAAATAGATACTTGAAGAAACATTTCTTGACTTTCTAACAATGTTTATTATTATAATTTAAAATTTTACCCACATATACTATGGAAACAAAAGAAAAACCTATAAATCATAAGGTTAATAGTTCAACTATCCTCAACTCTTTCTAAATTTTGAGGAAATTTTTAATGATCTGACTCAAATTGTCATAACATTTTTATTGGTGATAACAAAATTAACTCCTAGACCAAAAAATTCTTTATAATAAACCATTACTCTCCCCTAGTAATTATAATACTCAATAATATTGTATATATTAGTGGAGTCTAAAATTACTTATATAATTTTATATATATTTATTTTGAATATTAAATTAAAACATTTTTTCTTATCATAAACATCTTGAATAACCTGTTAAACAACATCAATAGATCGTTTATTCAGTAAGGTGTTTCTCTGACACATAGAATTTCTATTATATTCAAAAAAAATAAGTTAATATTTTTTAGGAATTACTTACATTAAGATTTTTCTTTTTAAGGTTTGATCCCAAATAAAATTTGGATTATTTCGATTTCATTTATCTATAACATAAGAATTTATCATATGAGTATCATGTTTTATAAACATTTAATAATGAATTCTATTAAACATGATCCCACTAAAATGGGGACCCCTTTTAAACTCATCATATGGTATTAGACTTTTATTTTATTAGTACTTTCATAAATTATCACATAAATAATCCATGACTATATCTAGTAGAAAATTATGGTCAATTATACCATATTTTACCCTTGGATAATTGATTTGATAACATTTTACCAAAATATATCAAGTGAATTCATTCAACTTGATTACTCTTGTATCATAATGGTTAAGGTTTCCTATCTAATTGTAACACAATTAAAACACAAAGAAAAAGTCATCTGATGGTTAGGGTCACTAAATTAAATGATTTTCATATATAATATAATCTATTCGAACCTAATAGTTAGGGTCCCCTTAATAAATGACTAATGTCTTAATAAGTTTTTATTTGAAAAAAATATTACAAATGGTGCTTTAAAGAAGATTTAATCTCACTATCTTATCTCATGGTATTCCTTTTTATGTATGCATTCTTGTAATTATTTTATTTGAAATCATATTTCTTCCACCAAACCATTATGTTCAAACCATATTGATGTATAACTCAATACACAACCCATGGTGTGTGTTACTTTCCCAAAAAAATAATCCAAATATATTTACACATATAAAAATATATCTTATGTATGAGTTAAATGAACTTCTCATGAAAAGGTTTAGCAATATATTATACTATGAATCACAACATCTGTAATCTTGGATACAGAGATAAACAACTCCCATATTTAAATAAAAAGGTATATTCCTTCAAGGAATTAAGAAATATGATCCAAAGTCCCTCTACCAAAGGATACATTACTGAAGAAGGATTAAAATTATATTATAAATCAAATATCTGATATGTATAAAAAATATTCTACAATATAATTAAATATAATAACATTAATAAATAACAAAATTTAATATAGATAAAAACTAAATCTAATGTCAGACCTAGGGTGTAACTCCTAAGATGTAGGCATGTTAATATCATGAATTACTTTAACATTTTAAAATAATGCATATAGACATTCATAAAATAAAAAATTTAAACCTATGAATAAATAAATGAATAAATTATAAATAAATTAATGATTAACATACATAAACATGAGATAAACATTTTTGAAAAATTCATAAATAATATTTAATGACCAAAACTCTTTAAATAATATTTTCTTCCCAAAAATGTTTATTATTTTATTTTACAAAACAAAACCATGTCTCTTTAATTATGAAGTGGTATTTATATAGTATAAATGGAAATGTGACCATTGGGATTAGATTGTTATGTGAAAATTAGTAAAATATGGTTGTTGGTTAAATATGATTGCTAGAAACTATACCCTTGGTTTATAATTTTACCATTAAAATTAGTGTTTATAAGTAGTAATAAAAAAGTATAATTGATAAATAAAGAATAATTGATTTCCTCGACCAGTAGATTTGTGTCATTTGAAGCACATTTGTCCGACCATGGGAGGTAGGTATCATCAATGCGGTTTTCCCTTAACCAAGACCAACACAAGCTTCAACAAGTGAAGCTCGAACAAAATCACCTATGGGATAATTTCAATTTAGTATAGATTGACACTCGGTCGATGTTAGCTAGGGCACCCCGTGAAACTACCACCATTGTACACCTTATCCTTAAGTCATATACGTGTGTAATAAAGGGTTACGTGTCCAGACCATAGTTAATTAAAGGATAATTTTATTTGAATAAATAAAATTATTATTCTATCAATTCTTTTTAATAATATGTTTTATCAATAAAGTATATGATTAATTGAGATGAATTTTATAATATGATTTTTGGATGAAAATAAATAATACATATATTTTTTTAAAAAGATATAAATTTTTATAATAAACCAAGGTATTCAAAATAGTATTTTTTTTAATGATATTTTATTTTAAAACATTTTTACTTAAATGATAAATGATAAAATAATTTTATAATAGACTAGGAAATGTTTTATAAGTGTCTCAAATTTGACTGTGCCTTAACACTGTTATTTTTAAATAAATAAGAATTTTTATATTTAAAATTTAAAATTATCATATTTAGATAACTTTTAAGATAAAATAAACATAATTTTTTAATCATATCATCAAAATTAGGTTAGGGTAAATTTATGAAAATCTTCTAAAATACTTTATTTTTTAATAGTAAAACAAATACAATTTTAGGGTTTTTATATAGTATTGAGTCATAATATTTATTTCATAATGATGTAATAATTATTTGAACATGACAAAACACTTAATTAATGTTATTTTATTAATAATTTGTATTTTGATAGATTTTATTCAATTTATAAATCTATATGTGACTTCCAAAGTCTAAAAAGTAAAATTTAATTTTCAAAAAACATTACTTTGTGGAATCATTACTTTTACATTCTAAAAGAAGTATTTAAAAATAAAATTAGGTTTTTGTGGATTGAAATAACATAAAATGTGACCCAAATGTCCAAAATCATGAGAAAAACCCTTGGGTAAGCCAATATATTTTCATTTCCCACAACCTAGTTTTCCAATACCTATATTTGGAAAATATTAATAAAATCCTCCACTTCTCTTATAAATATCCACCCATTTCTCCATTTCAATTAACTCCAAATACATAATACACGTATTTATGGAAAAAAATTCACCCAAATAGTTAACCTATGGTGTTCCCAAGCACCATTTTTCCATCCTCAAGTTTTAGGAACAAATCTTCAAGGTATGTAAAATCTTCACTTCTCTTTTCCATTCAAGTTCCCTTTTTTACATGGTATATCTTCAAATTTCCCAAATAAGTTCTTATTTACACTTTATATTATCCCATTACTATAATAATAGTATTTTATGAATCAGATAACCCAGTCCCCTCCCATTTGTTCCTTTTCTAAAACTATGTTTTACAGCCTTCATGCTACCGAATTTTCTTCTCAATTTTTCCTCTTTTACATTCCTTTTATTTCAATACCAAAACATATTATCTTTTCAATTGGTACTCAAATAGATTTAAAATGACTTATAATTTGTGGATTTACTTATATGAAACTCATATTTCCTTTCATGTGTTAAAAATTATTTAATGATATTGTCTTTTATGAACTTTTGTACACTGTGATTTTGATAAGAAAGTCATTCTACATTCTCCACATGGTAATTATAAAATGGTTTATTATGATATATTTAGATCAAATGAGATTAATACATATGAAGGGTTTACCCTAATAGCACCCCAATTTATTTGGTAAATAATTTAATCTCTAAATATGACATGTTTTACGATACCTTGGTGAATAACCTTTATAATTTTCATTTACGAAACCTTGGTGACCAACATTGGTGATATGATTATGAATGTATTATTTAAATGTTTACACCACATTTCCATTTTATGATTCATATTCTTATTATTATAATATTCCTCTTGTTTATTAATTATCTTTTTTCCATATGTTTTTATCATTATGTCACAAGATCACATGTTATATGTCTCTTTTGTTTATTCCCTTACTAGGCTTCATGCTCACCCCTTTCCGTTGATGAATTCCCCAAGGTTATGAGATACAGTAAATATAAAATAGGATGAACCCATGAATATTTCATTAAATTTTATTTGGAGTAATTTTTTATGTTTTCTTGTAATATGTACCTTTTGTATAAGAAAATAAACATGAAAAGAACCTCAATTTTGTAGCATGTAATGAAAAGTTATATAACAAAATTTGGGGATTTCATAGTTAGTATCAATGGATAGTTTAGTTATTTTTAGAAATTATGACTTTAAATTTTTATGAGTAACCCTAAGTAGATGTCTAAATATATGAAAACATCTTGGTATTTTGGATAAGTATTATGTAAGTGGTTTCAAATAAAATAAATCCTTTTCTGGATATGAACAATTTTATGTAGCTCTAGAACAAATGTATCTATGGGTAACATCTGAAAACACTACATTGATCTATAATTTAATTGGAACTGGTGAAAAACAATGGGCCTTTCTAAACTCATAGTTTAACACCCCCGAGGGATATATTTGGTTAATAAAATGCTTTTTATGAACCATTATGAAGGATATATATAAGAAGTAATTATTATTTGAATCGATTAATAACATATTTAAGCATGAATTTTTAAGGTATAAAATACCTTTTATAATTATACCGTTAATAATAGTAACATGTTTCCACTAAGGTTTTCTTTTTTTTTTGAAAAAAAGTGGGAAATTAGAGTAACCATGCAAATAATGATTGCAACAAACGATGCACTAATGAAATTATAATAGAATATTGAATAGAAAAATTTGTGAGGATGATGAATCAACTAACTCAAGTTATGAATAATTGAATCTTGTTGAGAGCCTGGATTCACCATGAAGGTAAAAACTTTACATTGAGTCCTTTAGGTATCAATGACCACCATATTTCAATGGATCTACCGACCCATTGGCTTCTGAATAATGGATAAGATATATAGAAATGATCTTTTATATAATCTATTGTTTAGAGAAAGATAAAGTAAACCTAAGAGTGTACTTCTTATAAGGATAATTTGATCGGTGGTGGATGCTTTTAAAATACAAGAATCCGATAAGGGAGTTTTTGTATATGAAGTGGGAATATTTCAGGGGAATCATTTTCAATAATTATTCCACCCATTTTATGTGAATGAAAATGGAAAATTAATTCCTAGAACTGAATTATAAAAAAAAAATTCATGGTATGATATGAGATAAATTTTATAATAATTTCTTGTCACACCTATATTTTTTTATTGATCCTAAGGGTATGATTGATAGATTCTTTGGTGGACTAAGATCCCACCTACAGATGAATCTAGCCAATCGAGAATATGACAGCTTTGAGGAGATAGTACGGAGTGCTATGAAGGTTGAACTGGACTTTGAAGAGACGTAGTGGTCACATAGATTGAATCAAAAGAAGAGAGATATGTATCCAAATTCATGGAGGAACTTTGATCATATATGAAGTGGAAATAAAGTGAAACATCCCACATGAAACCAATGTGGTTAAAAGAATTGGGGTAACTGATTACTTGGGAGTAG
Organism: Viscum album; assembly: GCA_963277665.1. Taxonomy (NCBI): domain Eukaryota; kingdom Viridiplantae; phylum Streptophyta; class Magnoliopsida; order Santalales; family Viscaceae; genus Viscum; species Viscum album. The sequence goes on along the minus strand of OY728143.1, from coordinate 647,271,693 downwards.
AAAGTTCCATAAGTGTAGAATAGATGGCCATGTGGCTCAAAAAAATCATTATGTGGTGAATCCTTAACTTCACAAACTAAAAATAAATTGAAGAAGGTGATAACCCATCCATAATTTCAACGCTTCAAGTATAGATAGATTGGAAATTTTTTCAATCAATTTCCAAATTAGAATATAGTATATGGAAACCACCATCAACCTCATCATATGTTAAGGGAGTAAGTTAGAGATTTTTCTATCATGACGGCTAATGTGCAGGCTCCAAATGATGTGGTGACATGTATAATCATTGTGCTCTCAAATCTAGAATGTAATTTTTCTGATTATGGTTATATGTATTCATCTATTTCATCAAATCATTCAAAGAATATAGAATCAATCCCTAAACTATCCAAAATATTGTTGTCAATCAAGACCGCTCTAGGGAATTTCCTAGCATCAATAGTGTATAAAAATTGTATTATGAACATTGGCGATTACAATCTCATCTCAACTCTAGTAGTCATCCCATGGTGGAATTTAATACTTTGCTAGGGATAGATTGGATCTCAAACTATATGGTTAAGATCAAAAGTATAAGTAAGTAAATTTTAGTAGTCTTGAATGGATATCCTACTATCATTTTCAAAGGATAGATATCTCATCTTGTGATGATTATTAAAAAACCTCTCATAGACTTATTTATTGATATTATCAGTAAGGAGTGAAAAGTAAATGAAAGTATAGAAATAGAGAATGACCCCATTATTTAATAATACATTAATGTATTTGTCTAAGAGGTAACTGGACCTCCCCAAAAAAATAGAGGTATAGTTCTACATTTAACTCATACTTAGATCCAATATGATATCAAAGACACAATATAGAATGGAAAATACAGGGTTAGAGGAATTAAATAAAAACTTCAAGATCTTACGAAGAATGTTTTTATCTAATCAAGTGTGTCTCCTTAGGGAGAAACTATTCTCTTTATGAAGAAGAAGGAAGGATCAATATAGTTATACATTGATTATAGAGAACATAAAGGGGTCATATTAAATAACAAGTACCCTCTCCCAAATATTGATTATTTATTTGACCAGCTTTATGGGGTTTAATTATTCTCCAAGATTGACATTTAATTTGGGTATCATCAATTGAGGGTGAACAAAGAAGATATTTCAATGTATTACTCCCAAACAGGATATGAACATTATGAGTTTGTTTTTAAGCCCTTCGTATTGACTAATTATCCTATTATATATATGGAATTTATGAATAGAGTCTTTAAGGACTGCCTTCATAGAAGTTTTTATTAATGACATTCTGATATACTCTAAAATTCATGAGGATCATCTAAGGGTAATATTGGAAACTCTGAGGAAGGAGAATCTATTTTTAAAATTCGTCAAAGGTGAATTCTAGGTACAACAAGTTTCATTATTGGGTCACATTGTAACCAATGAAGGAATCTCAGTTGACCCGGCAAGGACAAAGGCTATAAAGGGTTGGCCTCATCCTAAAATAGTATCTGAGATTCAAAGTTTCCTTGGTTTAGTAGGATATAATAGGATTTTTTAAAAAACTTTTCATGACATTCTAAACCACTAACTAATATAACTTGAAAAGGGGTGAAGTTCATTTGGAAAAAGGAGTGTGAAGAAATATTCCATGAACTAAATAAGAGATTCGTTACTGCACCTTTATTAACTCAACCCTCTATCGAATAAGGATTATTTATTTATAGTGATTCATATCTGAAAGGTCTTTGGTGTTTCCTCTTCAAAAATGAAAAGGTTATTGGTTATGTGTCTCGATAGTTTAATCATCATGAGAATAATTACACTATGCATGACCTGGATATATCTACAGTTATTTTTTCTCTAAAAATATGAAGGCACAATATTTATGGTGAGGAATTTGATATATACACAGACCACTAATGTATGAAGTATATTTACAGGCAAAATGAATTAAACATGAGAAAAATGAGATGTTTGGAAATTCTTAAGACTATGAATGATCAATTTTTTATAACCCTGGAAGAGAAAACAAAGTCACTGATTCAATAATTAAAAGAGAACCCATTGTGTGGGAAATGATGAGGATTCAAGGAGATCCTTTGATCAAGGACCCAGTAAGATTGGACATGGGAATCATAAGGGAAGGGGCATAATCAACCCTATCCCAACTAATTTCTTAAGAAACATTACTAGAGAAGATCAATAAATCTTAAAAATAATATCATTTATTACAAAAGAAGAAATAGGATTTAAATAATTATATGTTTATTGAGTTCAATATTGATCTAAAAGGTGTACTAAAATTTCAAACGATGATATGTGTCTCATCTGTTTTGGTGATAAATAAGGGGATAATGGATGAAGCTCATAGATCTATATTCTCTATACATCCTCGAAGCACTAAAATTTATAGGGTCATTCATTATCATTATTGGTGGTAAGATATTAAAAGGTACATTGAAGACTACACTACATGTTGCTTGGTATGTCATCAAGTGAAGGTAGAGTGGCAACTTCTTAAAGGGGTATTTCAACAACTACCCCTACCAACATAGAAGTGGGACAATATCACTATAGGCTTCTCCACTAGTCTCCCTATAACAACCAAAAGAAATAATTTAAAATGGGTTATAGTGTATTGTCTCACCAAGACTGCCAATTTCATCATTAATAATTATGAAAAAACATTTTTTAAATATAAAATTCATTATATTTTTTCTTTATTTTTTAATTTATAAACACATTAGAAATTACCTTCAGAATTTCAAAATAAACACTTTATTTATAAATTATAAAGAACGTTGTATAGTTTTAAAGGTGTTTGAATATTGACAAATAATATTATAGATTATAAACTAATAAATTTTTCATAAATATTTAATTAATTAATTATAAATATTTTATGACAAATTAATTTATAAATTAATAAATATCCAAAACTAGCTTTTATTATAAAATATAGTTAGTTTATAAATTATATAATTCAATTAATAATTTAATTTAAATAAAACAAATTCTATTCAAATATTTTTTTCTTTATATAGAGGTAATTATAAACTATGATCGATAGGATATCATGCTTAAACAATTTAACCACATATCAGTCAAATTTTACGACTTAACATAATTTCAAAATTTCTTATAAGAATTATTCATAAATATTTTCTAATTTTACTTAAAAATAAATGGACCTTACATTTGATGTTACTCCTACATAAGAGACACATTCACACAAAGATTGACCCTTATGTATTAGTAGAATTACCTTTACATGTGAATCATTTTTTACAATCTACATCGAAATCTTTCAGGCTATACAAAGATCATTTTTAAAACCACTGTGAAATGTTATCATCAAATATGACATATCAATGTCATATGTTATGACCAATACAAAAACGATTGAATTATACTAACACACTAGCTATGATATAGCATATTGTAATCCATGACTCAATGAGGAAGAACAAGATTCTCAATTTTATTTGATGATAGGGAATACAACTAGCAGTACGACCACGAAAATTTCATTATCATTATTATTTCATGAAACAAAAATCATGGTAAGGCTTTGATTACACTATTCGGTGGTATTGATTCCCTTATTTGAACAAGTACAAGATAAAATTCATTAAAAGTTTTCAAAACACTCAATCACCCAAAAAAATTTGTAATAAAACTCTTTACATGAGTAATGGATACCATTGGGGGAGAGGCGCACTTCATCGTATTTTAATGTGTGATAATTCTTAGAAATCTAAAACTCTTAACCATTAATATGATACCCTAATTTTGTTTTAGAGGATTAAAAGAAACTCATTAATTTCTAAAAAAATTAATATATAAAACCCAATTCATTGATTGACCATGATAAATAAATGAAATCATACTATATTAAAGTGAATAAATTGTGACGTGTACCTATAACCATTGATTGCAACAACAAAAATATTAATCCATTCTTGATAAATATTATAGTAGACCTATCCAAAATAAATCACTACTATATAGTTATCTAAGGGTTGTGCTAAATATCATGACATTCAAGAATGATTATCTCATCACCCATGGAAAATTAGAATCTCATAAAGGATATAGGTTAAGAGGAAGAGAGTTATGGGATAAAGTAGTATAAACCAACCACATATAAGAGACTCACAAACATCCCATTAAATGGGTACTGCCTCTTTATATAGGTCCCTAGATAAAAATCCACAAGTGAACATACATTTACCCATATATTATAATGCATGATAAAATTCCACTCGACTGTTTTATGAAGCCATTACAAGAATACAACAAAATCTTAGACTTTGGATAATTTAAACCATATAATAAATGTTATAATATGTGTGGGAGAAGTGAGTGTTGCTTATTAACACTCCACTGACTTTGGTGGATCACATTAGTGCCAAATGAACCATAATTGATGATTCATGGTACTAAAATTCCACTAGTCATATAATACAAATTTACAAGGAATTATTTATTATATAATCATATCAAATTATATGATATTCCCAAAACCCTAAAATACCACAAACCCTTTGTTTCTATATTTCATACTATACAAAATGTTTATATCATACCCTATTATATATATGATGAACCACATTTACCATTTATGATTTTTAACATAATTCCATAACATAATTCTAAATTGATAAATTCCGCATGATATTTTTAGTTTTAGAGACTTGTAAACTATATACATAACAAATGAAGTACATATTTCATATTTAAAAAAATCCTCTTATAAGACTCCTTTATTTTTATATTCTAGGTTAGTTTACAAAATATGGTCACATAGGGGCATGTATCAAAAATAAAGATTGAGCATAAATCCATTTAAGATCATTAATGGACAAAATGGTATGTAAGTAATCATAATGGATAAATCATGAGGCATAACATAAGGTCCTAATCCTAAGTACATGATTCATAACATTGAAATGTGTCCAAAATATAAAAATGAGACATTCATAATAATATCACCATGGTTTATCACCAAGGTGTTGTAAACATATTATTAAGGCTCTACATCAAGGAATCATAAAATAATACTATGGTGTGATGCCACAGTGTCATATTCAGGTTATCTCTATAAATTAATTAAATACCCAATATATTGGTGTACTATTAGAGAAATCTGTTCATATGGATAAATTTTTTTGTTCTGTGTAGATTATATGTCGTAATAAAGTATTTTATCTATAACTCATGTAAAATAATTAATGAGTTTCATATAAAATTATTGAGTTCATAATAGTTTAGATACATGAACTTTGCTTAATTTTTTATCCATGATTAGGGAATAAGTTTTTCAGGCATATAAGTAATCAATAAATTAAGTATAGATATATCTATATTAACACCCTTTAATGAAAAAATTTTGGGTATTCACAACCTAAAATTAAGTCATGGAAAAACAATAAATGATTTTAGCAACAAAACTAGTATACAAAATGGATCATGGAATGAGATTATTAAGATACAATGGTATTATATCATTAATAAAACTTCATTTTGATAGTAATAAAGTGATTATAAATACCAGAAAACATAATATATTGAAAATAAAAATACATTCTACAAAGGAATCACTTGAATGAAATGGATGAAAGAGGAATAGAACACCTTACATTAAGTGTCACTTCATAATCTTAGAGGGGGGATTCGTTAAGAGTGTTTTGGATTCTCCCATGGACTTAAAAAGTGACAAAAGAGTTAGAAACATAATGATTATATTAACAGTAAATGAAATATGGTGGATAGGTGGGTATTTAAAATAAAATTTAGAGAATATTTTATTATATCTAAAAATAGATTTTTTGAATTCTATGATTTGGAAAATACATTCTCCATGTTCCACCTAAGTTTTTATACCATGGTTTATGAAATTAATAATATGGGTTTTGACATATTACAATTTCAGAACTGAATTATTATTCAATATGTTAATTTAACCTCAAAATCATCCATTATAGATTAAAAATTCTTTTTAAAAGTCAAGAACATTTTTTAAAATTTTAGAATTTCATTATAGAATATAAAAATAATTTTAAAACATTGAAATAAATAAAATCATTATTTAAAAATATTTAAGTTTATTAAAAACATAAAATACCTTATCATATCATTATTACATATTTATGAATTCATAAAATATACTAAAAACACAAAATTATATTTAACTATTCATTAAGAAGTAAATTATTTTATTCAATTCTCAATAACTCACCCTAACCTAATTTCGATGTGTTGTTTTAAAATATAATATTTATTTATGAAATTAAATTTTTATGTATTATAAATAATTATTTTAAAAAAAATACATATTTATTGTAAAATAATGTTTTCATAGGGAAACACATTATTAATTCAATTAAAGGAATAATAAATTTAATTATATCATACTTATTGATTCTTATAGAGTATATGAAAATATATTAAAATATTTGAAATATAATAATATATATAATAGTATTTAATTTCTTTTTAAAATGGTATTTTACTATTCTATTAAGTATTTTTAATATTACATTGGTTATATAATAGTCATGTTACAATGGCAAGGTAATGATCATATATTGGTCAGATTCTAAAAGATAAATTAAAATTTACACCATATAAATACTCTAACATTCTCACATATATTCATTTAATAATTAAATTTCAAATTTTTTACACTTCCCTTGACGATGTTTACCATATTATTAATGATTCTCTTTCATTTGGAAGTTTTCATAGTAGGCCTAATATTAAGGGGAGAATTATAGTCTATATAGTTAATTTTTTTGTGTTTAATATTCCTTAGTATGTACCTCACTATATAATTCCAAGTTATAATGGTCAATATTATTACATAATGTTTAATTTTTATATACAGTGTAATAGTATTTCAATGTGCTTCAATTTTAAAACATAAAAAAAATTATTGTGAAACATGATCTCATATACTAATAGTAGAAATAAATTTGTTGGACCATATAAAGGGGGACACAAACGAATAGGGGGGTGAGTTGGTGTGTATAAAAAATAAAATCCATTCAGCCCTCATGATTCTTCAGCACCTCTCCATCAAAATTATCACTGGTGCAGTCAAAAAAACACTAAAATTTTGTTAATGATTTTCACCTATTTTTAGATAATTATGTCCTTACTATGTCATGGTTATTATCCCACACACACACATTCCCCTTATTATTCTCAAAAGGTACTCGATAATCGGTATGATTTTGAACTTTTACAACTATAGGAACCAACCTGTTATAACCTTGTGTAAGTATAATGAAGATATTCGAAGAAATATCAGAGTATAAGTATATAAAACTTCACAAAAACACTATATAAATATATAATTCTTTTTATTTCTTACACAAGAATCACCATATGTTGTGCTCATATATTCTTCTTCAATACAGTATCATATTTAGTCACCTTATCAAAAACATTTCCCAATAACTTTTATATATCACATTATTTATATTCACTTGATATTAAGTGAATATAATTTCTATATTTATTATGAAAATCTCCAAGAAATTTATTTCAAAGGAATGGATCATTCAAATATCATAAATCATTAGCCAAAACATCATTCAAAAAAATCCTTTTTTTCTTAAGATAGGTTATGTTTTCCTCTAGAGATATTGAAATATTGTAGTCTTATTCCCATTTTGAAATTTTTTCCTTTTTTATTGATATTTCTACATAATAATGATTTCATGGATCCTATAGGATATATAATGGAACTCTCCTTTAGTATGGTCACACATGTTCTGACATGGTACATAATTTTTTATTATCGAACTAATCTCATTAAATTCTATTATTTACAAGTCTCGATCATGTGTGATCATAATTTCACCAAGTAAATAATTGTGTAATTTCTTTACATATGAAATATATTGTGAGTTTTCATGTAAGTCAATTATCTTATGGTCCCATAAAATATCATATATTTATAAGATAAATTATCTTATGGACTTCTTTGACCTCCATTTCATAAGATAAATCCCCTTATTGATTTTCTTTCAAGATTCACAAATGTAGATTATTTATTTTATATGGATTCAAATCATCATATAATGTTCTAAAATATCAAAATTGGATCCAAAAATTTATACAAGAATATAAATTCATATGAAATTTTCTGTTTTCATTTCATTAAAAATCAACTTTAAACATAAATTATCTTATATAGGCCTCATCCTAGGATATGTTTCATTACTATTTATTCAACTCCAATATTGTAAATATATATTTTATTCAAATAAATTATGAAAATATTAAAATAATTTATTTTAATTATCAAAAACTTAAAAATATAATCCAATGGGTTATCAAAAACTATGTTTAGTAGCTACAACAAGATATACAAATGGATGGAACCCCCATTCCTCATCCAACTTCTTCACATGTTATACAACTTTTTTACTTCTACAATATGTTGTAGACTATAATTCTACTTCAAATTTATATTAAGTTAACCTAAACATCATTTTATCAATTTTCTTAATTCAATTTGTATTTATTATAAATACAACATCATCTTCAATGGTTCAAAAATATCTACTTTTCTATTTTTTGGAAATACAACTCCTTCCTCTCTATATTATTGAAAATAAAACCAAATAGAAGAAATATTTTTGATAAATATATCCTCTTGAAAGAAAATGAATGAATAATTAATCGTTATATATGGAACTAAATCCTTTTAGAAAAAAATATTTATTAAATTAGTCCTCAAATATATATCAAAAGAAACATAGCATAGCCCTGTTATAACTTCATTCAAACACAACAACAACCCATAGTAAAATATTTGAAATAATCTTTACTACACCAATTAATATTCACATAAAAAATAAAAATATGATAAAAATTATGCCCCACCCCCAAAAAACAATATCTCTTTAATAATTATGGATAATAATAGAAAGGGGAGGAAAGGGTCAACCAAAAATATACCTTAGTGAGAGGGAATGGTATGTCCTGCAAGGCCTTCGGGATAGTTGATTATCAAGGCCTTCGGGCCACCTTAAGGCCTTAGGGTCACCCCAAGGCCTTCGGGCCACACGAATGCAGGCCCCAAACACACTAAAAAAAGGAGCATCCCCAGAAGAAGATTCAGAGCAGGTGAACTCACCAGAGTAGAGCCAAATGGATTGTCAGAATGAGAAGGTATGTCTATGTCATTGGTACCAGGTTGTCCTTGCACGGGAATCCTAGCCAGAAGGTCATGCAAAGGTGGACATCTACTATCAGGATGCAGATGCTGGGGAGGGGCAGTTCCTTGTAGATAGTTTGGTTGAATTCCTTAAGACCTTCGAGTCATGTAATCTCCTAAGCCTATAGTCCATGTAATCTCTGATCCTACAGGCCTTTTAAGGGTTCCCCCACATCCCTTGAAAGGGGAATTATCAAAAAATCAATAAACATGAAGGCCTTTGGGCCATTCAGTGACCTATGTACTACCATTTTCATCCTTAGTTTCTCAAACAAATTATTTTAATGTGGTTTGGTTAGGGAACCAATAGTATATTTTTTATAGGGTGTAAATTATAGTCTTATAATTACCTATTCAACATCATCCTATAGAAAATGACACTTTATTTTGAATCTCCTTTACTTGGATCATTTCTCTATATTTCTTAGATAGGTTTATAGAACAAAGATTGTTACATCCCTTTAACAGAGGATATATTTCTTTAATGATCATGTATTTTGGTTTTTTCTTTTTATATATCATTTTTATAGTGGAGTATGATGCATACACACACTCAACCTCAATATATCTTAAATTCACTGAGGTTTTATTCTTTTAATTCATGGAAACAAAACTCCCTCTAATGAAAAATATTCCACTATGGGTGTATTTTTTTTCATCGACCACTCCTACAAGTATGCTTCAGTAGAACCCTTTCATACTAATTAACTTATCTTATTATAAATCATCTCATAATTATGTGTGTATTTGATATGTGTCTCAATATCCTTTTTATTTATAAAATATTATTTTCATTTGGATTGGATTGATATCAGACAGAAAGTGTGACAACATAAAAAATGTTTAGTCTTAATGATGTCAATTCCATTATACTTGTAATAAAATATCAAAACTATTTATTACTAACATATTTTCCTTTATCATCCTTACTCAGCTTCATTCACACTTCAATTGGGGTAGAATATCCATGAGAAACCAGAAAGTAAAACTTATTCAATGTCTATCATGCATATTTTTCTTGTGAGATAAAAATATAACATATTGTTTTAGAAATACATAGCCTAATAAATAATATTATCTCTCCAAGTATTAAAATTTCAAACATTTGTTTCGTTTTCCTTATGAATTCCTCGCATAATAAGTCTTAATTTATATAAAATATTATATCATAAAAATAAAAAAATCACAAAGATTGATGTGGTGTTGGTATTTTTCCTATAAATATTTTTGTACACCTACCCTTTCAGATAGTTCATGAATTTTAGATGCTCATAAATAATAAAATACTAATATCTTGTATACTTATTCAAAACATAGAGATATGTATTCAACATAAATACCATTATAACATATGAATCTAGCATAAATCCCTTAGGATGTTCAATGTACACTTACTCATAAATATTGGGATTTAGAAAACCTGATTTAACATCAATCTAATATATCATAAATATTCTCTGAGTTGTTATGGTAGGAAATATTTTTATGGATTAAAATCTTTACCCTAAATAAAATGTTTAATCAATGTCATCCCATTCTATTTTTGTGTTTTCTTTACATACCAAAATGCCTTTATTTCAAGTCAATTCACCATATTCATCAAGATTATTTCTGAAAACCCATTTAATCCCAATCACATTATTTTTTGTAGGTCTAGAAATAATTTCCCATTTCTTATTTTTTTCAAACTAGTATAGTCCCTAATTTAAGGACCTAACATACTCCTTATGTTTGAAGGATTCATCAATTATCTGAGGTTAAACCTTTGATAAAAGAAATTTCAGTATAGTTTTTATGATCTACCTTCTTATCTAGACACCTTAATTCAGATATCCTTTAATGTCCTTATCATCAACATGTCTTCTCAATCTTGAATTTATCTTCTAAAACATCTCTTTTTTATATTTATCTCCTGAATAAGTATAATGTGTATCATTGGATTGAGTATTTTTTTTATTTTTTTATATACTACAATAATCTCTAAAATGAAAATATTTTCATTTTCATCTATAATGATAGTATTTCCCATCCCTTATGTATTTTTAAATTCTATTACTTCATTACTATCAATGATTATTTAATATTTTGTATTGTATCAACAAAAATATTTTCCATTTGATGTGTACCTAAAAAATTCCATCTTTATCTTTATCATAAAATTTTCCTCCACTTTTTCCCTTTATCTTGATCAAACATGGACTATCAAACACCAAATTTTTTTTAAATTTTAAATTAATTTTAAACCATATCTCATAAATATTAATATCTTATTTTTGTGTTATGAGACACATATTTTGAATTGTTTATGAAGTTTTGATATCTTATAGTTGATAATACCTTGAGGTTTCATGTTATTCCAGCATAGTCCTTCCCATGTCAACTAGGATTCTATTCTTCATTTAAACCACTCCTTTTTTTTGAGGGGTATATGGAGAACATAATTCTTGTTTGATTCCATTCTTATAAATATATTCAATTAACTTTTGGATAAAATATACAGTTTTATTATTTTATCTAAATATATTTATATACACACCTATTTTTTATGAAATCCTTCTGAATCTCTTAAATATATCAATGTCCTGTGATTTATGATACATGAACATGATATAAGTAATCCATGTAAATTTACCTATTAATGTGATAAAATACCTTTTCCACTTATTGAATTCTTATCAATTGGACCACAAACAATATAATAAATTAGGTCGAGAGGATTTGATTTTTGAATCTAAATTTCATTATTAATTTTCCTCACAATTTTCCCATTTTACATATTTAAAAAATATAGTGGTGTCTTCCTTTAGCAATGGAAAATTCTCATATTATTTTCTTGAATCAATATCTTTATATTCCTTTTCAAAATGTTTTATATACTTCTATTAGATAACTTATTCTCTACATGTTTTCTCAAAACATATGTTTCTCACCTTCCCTATGTGAAAAAAAGTTCCCAATGCTATCAAAAATCATGAAACATCAACCACATCTTTCATTATTTTGATTATTCATCCATTTTTTATAAAGAAGAATTCATTTCCATTAATCCATAGTCATGATACACTCAAAAATTTATACTTTTTTCCATCCATAAATTATATACAATTCATACTAATTTGACTTTGTCCAACGTTTTTTGTCTCAATACCATTGATATAATGTGAATTGTTATTACCAAGTGTCATTGATCCTACATATTTATCAATATTTTCCAAGTTATTTAAACAACCCTTCAGATTATAACCCACTCTCCATAGTCCATATATTCTTATATTTTCATTCTTTAAATGAAAATTCAAAAATATTTTCCCAATAGTTGATCTAGATTTAATTTTGATCATTCTCAAACCTCTAAAAATAATTAACTGATCAATAATGAAAGAAACATGCACATTTGAAGTATATTATTTTTATCACATCTTTTATATAGTTCTAGTAATCATTCAAAGATATTTATTTCTTAAACCTTCTTTCCAAATTATTGGTGTCTTGGATATGTAATCACATGTGATTATTATCCCCCTAATGATTTCTACTCTCTTCTCCACTCAGTAAGAAATATATTTTAACATCACTTATAATCTTTATAGATAAAAATTCCACAGCACAATAATTTCCCCTAAAATCTCCTTCTTTGATTGAAAACATGTTTTTGAATGGGTTGTTTTCTTGATTTATTTTCTTTACATGCATGAATAGATCTTTCAAGATCATCTTATATAGTTTTTAATTGAATATTTTTAATTAATTAAGTACCCTTCTAAAAATTTTCTTTTTTCTATATTTGATCATTTTTTAGTCTTTTATAGGGTATTTATCTATCCCATGTTGAAATATATAATGTTTTTCATAGATGAAGTATTATTCGTTTTTTAAAATATCTTCCACAGACCTTCCATTGCATATCAAGCATCTTTCTCAGAGTAACTACTTCTTGTTGTTTTCTTGGATCATTATCCTTACTCTCAAATAGGTTAATACTTTTTCTATTCATTTTTATTATCCTTATTTATGGTTCCACCATTATACCTTATGATTTTATCAATTTAAATATCTTTTAGGATAATGGTATAGTTTATATCTTCAATGAATTTGTCATTATTTTAACTATAAAGATTTAGTATATCGACTTATTTTATAAGATTGTCTTTTTCTTCAATAAGTTTACTTTATTTATCGAACCCATTCATCAAATGATTGTTGTTATCTCTCAGTCATCCAAAATCTTTTAAAAACATCATGATCTCTGTTCTCGTGGTATATTATTTTGAAATTTCTCTTTCATATTCCCTATACACATTATTGTATTGTGATTCATCATCAGATGTGTTTACATCCTCTTCTGTCTCCTGTTATTAGTACTCTTTGAGAGATACCTATAGGAACTTCCTTATCAAAACTTGAATCACTTCAAGGTACACCTTTGTTGGATGTTTGAACATTATTTCTAAAATAAATTGAATAGAACCTCTACTTTCCTTTGGATTGATAAATTGAGTGATCACTAGTAATTATTTTCATGGAAGCTTATTTATTTTCATTTTCACTTTAAAATTTCTTGAGTCGTTAGTAGAGAAATTAAGGACCATTCTATAGTCCAAAAATTTAAAAGTAATATTACCTCTATTCTGACCTCTTCCTTCTCTTATAGAATTTCTTGACATGAGAGAAAGGGTTTCAACATAATCCTCCATCTTTCCAACTTTTTTTCATTGTCCTAATTTCATCAATCCTCACAATTTTAAATGATTTAATTTTTTTAGAAACCAAGTAATATGAGTCAGAAAAATACTGTTTCTTTCAATCTATTTCTAGTGTGCTTAGGATATTTTTGTCTAAGATAGATTATATTTATGAAGTAAGAGGAAAATTGAGATTGTTAAGATTTTTGGAGTCCAGTTCAAACCATAAAGATTTGTGGAATATTTATAGAGTAGAAAAAAATATTAAAATATAATATTCACATGATTGTGTAAGTCGGTATAGATCAAGATATTTCATAAGTTCAAAATAATCTTACCAAGAGGTCTCATGAAGTTCACAAATGAAAAGGGGATCACGTGAATGCAAGAAGGGGTGGTGGTCAATCACCTGGCATTAAATTTTTCACATGACAGGGTAAGTGATTACTGGTAATAGATTAAGATTGAAGATATATCATGATGTAGTCTTACAAATAACATAATGAATGTTACATTATAAAAGAGGGATAGAATTTTTTGGGAAAAAACATGAATTTCATATTCATTTACAGATCATGGAATTTCATGTGTTTATATGGGTATTGCAGTGGGAATACCTAATCATGTAAGAAGATAATTTGATGCATATATGATCACAAAATAAAGAATATCTCATAACCAAGAAGGGATCATTTTATGGAATTCAAGTGATATAAATCATGTGAATCGCGTAAGTAAAGATATGTTGTCAAAGGCATAATGATTAGGAGACCATATATACTAAGAAGTGAGTTTGGAATGGATTTATTTCATGGTGTTCTTGAAGGGAAATCCATGTGGTCATGTGTGCTAATAGGTATTATTTGGTCGATTTTGGGTGAGTTTTTGTGATTTAGTTAGTGAAAGACTCATTTTTTTATTTTTTTATTTTAACTTCTTTCAATAATTTTTAAAGGATTATAATGTGTATATCAATACAATTCATTGTTTATTCAAAAGTTTAAAATTTAAAATAAAGAAATAAATAGTTTTAAAATGAATTAAAACGTTTGATTTTGAATTTTATAATTTTATTTTTTATGTTTTTTATTTATATAGGTTATAAAATAATGATCTAACTCTCAGCTAATACTCAACCTCAAGAAAAATAAAGCCACATATCCAGCCCTAGTGGTTTGGTTGGCCAATAATGGCTTGATGGAGATCCCACTAAGTGGATGGTCTATATGTACTATATCACACACCATGGTCAAGGGTGGGACTAAGCCCATATGGGCCATGTGGTGTGGTGTGACCTGATCTAAGTGTGTGCATGTAAATCTGAGTATCCACCCTAGTGTGGACTTCAAAGAACCGAGGAATCATGGTTTCTTATAAAAAAAACCTGAATATTGTCCACACATATAATTAAGGATATTATTTTATCATCCATCTTTCTTCATATAAGGAAATGAATCCATTCCCTCTCACTCGCGCATTGGCTTCACTCAAACGCACTATGCCACCAACTCCTTTTCTCTCCACCATAATACAACCACCTAACGCTGACCCATGCCACTACTATCACCAAAAAACACCATAAATGATACCCCAAAATCTTTATCTTGATCCTTAATACACTTTCACCACCTATAGTTTCCATGTATCAGTCTCAAACCCTCAAAAAATCACGATGAATATCATTTCCAATCTTTATCCGGCTACTGTGAACACTAGATAAAGGAGGAGCCTCTACTATCATACCACCATGTGCCTTTATCTCTACCATGTTTATCAAATGAAATAGACCTTCCCATTAATGTAAATAAGAATTTTTCAATATGATCCAACACCATTAGAAATTTTAAAACCCAAAAACCTCAGGTGTTTCTAAGTTCGATACCATGGATCTCACAACATTTAAAAGTTTTCTATAGTCAAAATATTTTTTAATGATTTGGAAAGCCTTCAAAAAAGGAAATAGGAGGCCTAGGGATTCTCCATGTCTATATAGAAGTAAAAATGAGTTTCTTCCATGGAGAGGAGATCGACACCCATTAAGGGAAGTCACCTGGAGGAGGGTGGCCACTACCGAGTTGTTATATTTTTTTCTTTCTTTTATTTCAAATTCTGGATTTTTGTTTTAGTTTTCTATTTTTTTCCTTTATAATATTAATTTATTATTTTTATGATTTTTTATCAACAACCATTATTATTATTATTATTATTATTTCATTATTTTTATATTTAATTTCTTAATTTCTCTCAACTATATTTTTATTTTATATTTTTTGATTTTATTTTAATTTTTTATTTTATTTTATTTTCTTCTCACATATCTCTATTATTATTCTATTTTATTTTATTATTCTATCTATATCTCTCCTATTATTATTTTTTTATTATTTTTTTATTTTTATATTCTTCTTTCCTTACCACTATTGTGACCTCTTACCCTTGAAAATGAGAGGATGACACAAGTATTGGACTTACGATGGTTAGGGGTTTTTGAATTCTTTATTAAATTTTATTTTATGTTTTTAGTAGATGCTTGTGACATGAATGGGTTTGGCGATTGTCCAACATGACATGCAGCTCAATTTTTTCCTATTCATTTATTTTTTATATTCTCCCTCCCTTACACTGATCATAAGCTCTTTACATAGTAGAGTTGAGTCGGTCAGTGAATGAAATGGAATATGATGGAGCGAAGTCTTGGAAAATTTCACATTCTCAGTTGAGATGTTCCATAAACCTTTATTACTGGTGTAGGTGGAATTTATATTTCTAAAAGAATTTGATATTTTAAAACACTAACTAAAAGGATAGTAATTCAGGAATTATATTTCCTAAATAGATCCTTAAACTAAAATTCAATATTTAAATTAGAATAATGATATAATTCAAAACCAAAACCTCAAACCAGGTTCTTTATTTCTAATCATGTTCTTTTTAGAATCATATGTTAATTTAGTTTAAATTTTCACTCTTCATGTATTTTCATTTTTTTAAGAAATAATCAAAACACAAAAATATGATTTTTTCATGTAATAATGAACACAAAAAAAATATGAAGTCTTCAGTGAATTATATTAAGTGAACAAACTATAAATATCCTCAAGTAGGACTACAATTTTTAGGTATTGTGATTCATTAGAAAAATAATTTGGAAATTTTCCATTTCCATGCCCCATGATAGGCATGCATAAAAACTAGCACCATTTCAACATATATAATCACTAATTTACCCACTTTTTATTTTTCACATAGCTGATAGATTTTTCATTATTTAATAAATAAAAACCCATAAAAATTAATATATTATTTTCTGATAATGTATTCAAATTAAGAATATATTCTTGGGTTAACTACCTAAAGGTGTAGGAGAAATAAGAAAAATATGTCGTTTATGATAAAGCCCAGATTCAAGAACTACAAAAATATAGATAACAACTATAGATAGAAATTTAATGATCATTTGAATATGTTCGTGCATTGATGAAGCAACCAGATCCTGAGCAAGATCTTAAGGAGTCCAAGAAGAAAGTGTCACTGGCCTTTCCAGATTTTTTTAGGGAATCCAAGAAGCTGAGTTTAAATTTGAGGAATATCAATATCCCAATCACTTGAAGAATCATATCCAATATGAACTTGACAACCTATAGTGGAATAATGATGAGGAACACTTGAATGTTGAGATATGTATGGGATACCAACATGATCTGGATAATTTCTAGAATGAGTGTGAGGTAAAACTGTATACACCCATTCTTTACCATGTTAAATATCCAGAACCATTATATACATCTCTATCCATGTAAGAGGAGGAAGCCACCCAAGTGGTGTAATTTTAAGAAAAGTTGGAGGATCCTGACTACTTACCTTCACATCTTACCATCCAACTCTAAAAGGAACTCATAATTGGAGAATATATTTAATATAAACTAAATAATAGTGGTGATATTAACTCAAACTCTATTTAATTTTATTTTATTCAATATAAATTGAGTATTACTTCCCACTGCTTTTAATATTCAGATTCCCATAATCCATGTTATTCCTTAGAGGGAGATAATTAAACTTAACTTTCACCTATTGAAGAACACAAAGAGATATCTTATTTTGATTAACATAAATTTGAGGAAGCATTTTAATAAGTACAAGTGGATTATCTTGATGGAAAGAAGACAAAGGATTCTCACTTTGAAAGGGATAATTTTAATTTTAATTTTATTCTAGTAAAATTACCTTCTAACTTCACTTTTAAATATTCAATTCATACAGTAAAATTAGAGCATGCACTGGACATGAAAAATGAGGTTACACAAGTGGTGACCAAGGAAGAGGAGGATTCATACTTCATCCAAACCATTCCATGTAATACATACCTAATTTTTAAGGGGGTTTATCTTGTGTACTCTATCCATGGATCATTCCATGCTAACAAAGAAGAAGTGTAATCTAGGAAAATTCACATATAGTGGTTCAAATCCACGAAGATCCATTTACCATCCTACTATGGATAACAACTGGAATTTTCCACTTGAGGTAGTAAAAAGTTATGACCTACTTGAGAGGATCATACCAGGATTTTTCCTTTTAATTTTTTATAGGATTACAATTTTATTATTAGAACTATTTTAGCATGATTCCCCACTCCCTATATCAATTTGAGCTTTCATGACATGATCTTTGTGATTAATTGACTAATTTAATTTTATAGGATCTTTATGGAACAAAGTAGCTAATAAATAGTGAAGGAATAGGACTAATGATACTTGAGAACAATGAGTTTATTATTACATTATTTAGGTTTAAGCACCCAAATATTTTCTCTCAATAATATTTTTTTAGCTCTAAACTAGAAATTTCATGCCCATGCTTTGAGTTTATTCATTACTTGACTTATCTAGGAGAAATTAATTTCTTATGAACCCTATGATGGCATGTTTTAGATTTTAATTATAATGATATTTAATAATTAAAGTGGATAATTGAATGATTAGAGAGAAATATGGATATTATAATTGGTAATCATAATTTGTGGGAACTAATTGATTCAATTAAGTGAAATTTACCTATCATTTTTCATTATTTGAATTTATGAAATTCATGTGAATTTATTTGTTATTATTATCCATTCTATGAGTGATTTACCCAAAACATTTTTCCTCCTCCTAAGAGGATTTCTAGACCATTTACTTTCTATTTATTCTTGATCATTTTTCTTGAGTAATATTGGGACATGTCACCTACTAAAACATTCATTTAAACTTGTAATAGCCATGACTATGAAAAAGAATATTTGAAAGGATTTAGTAACCTATTAAAAATATTTAATCCTTTATAACACCTTTACAAAAATCCGTATTTAAAATATGGAGACCATGAAAGACCTTGTTAGGAATGATCCATATTTCAAAATATTTTTATCCCTTCCTACCATACTCTTAGTTTTTTCATTATATTTTAAAGTTTATGCATTGGGTGGGGGAAATTCATGGTAAAAGGGAAGAAATATATTATCAGAAAAGGTTTTGAGGGTACTAATGTGGGTATTAATAATTTTTTTATTCGTACATTGAACTCCAATTATTTTCCCTTTGTGGAAAAAAATAGGAATCTGTTGTGACATGGAAGAATAAAAAATCACCATTACTCACCCATTGATTTCTTCATATGTGTTTAGGTGGTGGATGAGGGTTATATTCCAATAATGACTTTCAAAAAAGAAAAAATGAAAAATGTACTTGTAATATATATATATATATAAGTAGAAACAAAATAAGGGGAAGTAGGATTTCTCACTATTTGATTTCTTCGTTGTGATTTATTTTGTTCATAGCCTTACATGGATATTGGGAAGTAAGAGTTCTCACTATTTGAATGGGAGAAATTCACTATTTTTTACTTTTTATATCATTATTTAAACTTTATAGATTTAACTCCTCCTTATGCCTTAAATTTTAAAAACATGAATTCCAACCAACTTTAAGCCTTAGAGTCATTATAACCTTAATTGAAAGGTCCTCAATATTTTATAATCATTTTTTCTTTAAAAAGTATAGAAATAAGTTCCTTTAAAATCCTATGGAAAAGGAGTATGTTTTTAAGAAATGATAATAACTATACTAGAATTTTATCATTAGTGATGAGATAAAATATTCAAAAGTGATATAAATCATGATTTGGAATATTTAATAATAATAAATTGAAGAACATGAATTAATGAATAGAGAGGGTACACCATGTTCAAGAGGGAGAAATTAGAATGATTTAACTTATTGTTTCTTTCAAAATTTATAAATTAAATTAATATTTTATGTGGAATTTTAAATTTTGATTTAACATTGATAATAATTTTGTTTTATTACTTTAAAAATTAAATATTGAAAACATTGGTTCCCTATAATTTTCAATGTTGATATTTTATTCTTGAGGATAATAATAGTTTAAGTGTGGGGGTATTTGAAACAATCTTTTTTATAATCTTTTTGTAAGCAACTATCAAATATTTTTATAAGATTTTTATTTGTATTCTCACAAAATTGAATGTTTTATTCAAAAGTGGGAATTTGAAAATAAATAATTAAAATTATTTTAAAACAAATTAAAATGATTTATTTTGAATTTTTGGAATTTGATTTTTATATTATGTTAGTTTTTATACGTTAAAAAATAATGGGGAAACTGTCAAACATCCCTCAACCTCAAGGGAAATGAAGCCACATAACCATCCCGAGTGGGCCTGCCAACCAAGAATGGCTAGAGGGAGATCCTGCCAAGTGGTTGGTCTATCTGGACAATGGAACAAGTTGTGATCATGGGTGGTAATAACCCCTAATGTGTTGTGTGGTGTGGTACGGCCCAATCTAAGTCTATGCTTGTGAATATGGATGCCCAACCCAGTTCTCATATGCACTTATGATGTCAGATATGTGATTCTCAGTCATTGTTCATTATTTAATGAAAAGACATCTTTCCTACTCTCCCACACCTTGTCTCCGCACAGACATAAGGCGCCACCAACTCCACCCTCCTCTGATGCACTACCACCACATGATGCCAGCCTTTTCCACTACTATCACTAGGAAACACTATAACTAACACCTTCAAATAACAACCTCAATCCCCTACACACTTTTACAACCTAGGGTCTCCATTGATCACGCAGAGACCCTTAATGGAGCCGCATAAAGATCATTTCTAAGCTTTATGGGGACATAGTGAAGTCCAGATGTAGGAGGATCCTCCATTATTGTGCCTCCATGTTCCTTCTTCACTACCACATCGACCCCATACAGAATCCATTCCCATTAAAATAATTAATAATTCCTTCTCATGGGCTCATGGAATTAGAAATTTGAGCACCCAAAAACCTTAGGTGTTTTCATGTTCAACTCTGTGGGTATCAGGACATTTAAAATCTATATACATTCAAAATATTTTTGGAAGATTTGGAAATACTTAACTAAAGGGAAGAGGAGGAAGAGGGCTTCTCACAACCACTATAAGAGGAACAAGAGTTGCTGACAAGGAGAGGAGTTTAACACCCACAGAGGGAAGCCACGCAAGGAGGGAGTCCATGTAAGAACCTGGTTCTTATTCTTGAGGTACGTGTTTCTTATTTTCCTTTATTCTAAAGTGTTCATGATAAAATAAGTAAAATGGGGGAAAATCCAAAAATTTGTGGGTACACACTGTGTACTTTTCCACACACCCTGTACTTTGGCCGTGTGGGATGAGTATACATGGCTTGTAGCCTTGTCGGCGATGAAGGGTGTAAAAACTAATTACAACCCATGGACATAGTATATACATGACGTTTAATCAGTCGGATAGTGAATAGTAAGGCAGTGGGAGTAGCTGCCAGCAGAATGGTAGTACACACCGTGTACTCAGAAATACACGCCATGTAATCAAGTCGACAGATAAACAGTGAGGCGGTGGAAAGTGGCTGCCAAAGGAACAGTTAAAAAATGGAAAGTACACGCTATGTACATGAGAGTACAAGCTGTGTCGTTATGTTTTTTCTCATAAATAGGTAGTATCCTCCTCTTTCGACAAAGGAAGCTTAGAACGCCCGAGAGCCGCGGGAGAGAAGGCCTGATCTTGGAAGTGCTCCCGACCGAACACTGAGACTCTGATTCCTTTGCCGACAATATCATTTTAACCACGCAAGTGAGTTCTTCTCTCTTCTTGAACCTATCTTTCAAAATCTTTAATGAGGGGAAGTTATTTGGGTTTGAATTGGTTATCATACTTCCCATATCTACGTCATTCTCAGACGTTTCGGGAGGCGTCGTTTATGTATATCGATCAAAGGAGATCGAGGAAGGTGGTCTGGTGTTTATTTCCAACTATTGAATTGATTTTTTGTACTGTTGTGCTATGCACCCATGTTTGGGGTGTCATATGTCCAAGGAATTAAGTATTTAGATATCTATATTTTCATAAATAATCTAATGATAAATATAAACTGATGTTTGGGATTGTTGCCTTGATCTAGGGCCACCCTGTGGGTGCATTTCCCTTATTTATCCATTTGGCCAGGATACCCGTGGGTATGCTATAATGATAGCATGTTTTGAGTTTTCTTGAGAGGAAAAATATTTATTACTTTATTATGTGTTGGGCTCGGCCCGATTACTTGCTCAGCCAGAGGGCAGTGTTTTGCTTAGCCTAAGGGAAGTGTTTTGCTTAGCCTGAGGGCAATGTTCTGTTCAGCCTGAGGTCAGTGTTTTGTTTAGCCTGAGAGAAATATTTTTTATGCCTGTGGGTAGTAGCTTCTGTACCTGAGGGCAATATCTGGTATACCTGAGGGAAATATTCGTTATGCCTGAGGGGAGTTACCTGAGGGTTTCATTTTTGTTTACTTGAGGGTAAGGATTTGCATGTCTAAGAACAATGTTTAATTTGAGTATTCACTGTGGTGATTTCTTATGTTATACCTGCTTAGCTAAAGAACAAGATTGGAGTTGATAAATAATTATTAAAATGGAAATGTAACTGGTAGAGATATTTACTTTTGATTACTGCCTAGTTTACTGCATTTTATTATTACACACTGTTGTTGCACATTACTGACAATTGGGCACGGACCTTTGGTGGTTGCCTACTGGGATTTATTTCTCACACCCTGTTTAGTTCATGTCATGGGCCCAAACAGATTTCCTGCATGTGTTGATAAGGGAAAGGGACCCTATACAGGTACTTGATTGTTGTAGAGGAGTAAGAGATCATGGGACCGAGCTTAGGCTTTCGATGCGGCTGAGTTCCTATTGCACTGTTTTGTTTTGCCTTGTTGTACTTGTTCTTAGTACTGTATTGAATTTGGTTTCAATGTATCCTATTTTACTGCTTTCTTAGAAATAGTTCATGTTGCATCATTATATATATATGAATTTTCGTTATCTTTTTCATTAGTACCATTTTTCTTTCATCTTTGTATCGTTTACTACTTCCGTTTATTGTATGTTTGTATTTTTTCCACTACGCTACACTCTGACAAATGAGGGCATAGTTTCCCCACTATCAGAACTAGGCTCTCCCTGCTAGTCAGCAACCTCTGGAATTTGGGGAAATGTGCTTGAGGTCATGTTATCAACCGGGTTCGGGGAACCCGTTGAGTGGCACCCAGATCCGGGACGTTACAAAGTGGTATCATAGGGGATTCTTTTCATTGACTTACTGTTTGGAACCTATAGTCAGGGATAGGATAGAGTTAGTATTTGGTAATAAGTTGTTTCTAGGAGTAGCTAACCTGTGTATAGGGAAAATCCAATCTACCTCATTTAATTTCAATTTTTTGTTTTTGCAATTTTACGGTAGTTTTGATTTTCACCATTGGGTGATGCACAAGTGGTGTGCTGTTTATATTTTTATACAGAGTTCTATTTAGTTTCAACCCGATGAGATGAGGGTATTCCATCTCATGCATCATTTAGGCACATGTTAGAATCACATGCCATGCATAGTTTCCATGCCATGTAGGTGCATTAGAAATTGCATGTTGTTGTGATAGAAGTTGTTCTATAAATTGAATGATGTTGTGATAGGTACCTTAATAGATAAGCCTACTGTTTATAGGGTATTGGTACATGTTACGGTTGTGTTTCTAGATGCTAAAAATTGGTTCTTGAGAAATATGGGCTCTCATGGACCGGAATTTAGCAGATCATGATCCAGCCATATGTTACGTTTTCTACTATAATGACAAAGGTCGGGTGCTAAACTTTTGTTTGTAAGGAGTATGGGCCACCACGAATCGGAATTTGGCATACCGATTCTTGAAATTAAACAGAAGGGTCTCTAGAGTAGTTTTTGAGGTGTACTTTCTTGATACCCAGACAACACGGCGTGTGGTTCTATGAACACACGCCCTTTACTCTTCTGTTTGGGAAGAATGAAAAAAAAATTAAGTACACGTTGTGTACCCTATGTACACGCCATGTAGTCTCTAACTGTGTAATAGGCTGTGTGGGTAGATACATGGGATAGGGAAACTCTTGAGGGAACACGCCATATACTATTTGTACATGTCTTGTCGTGTTGACCCTGTATCTGCCGTGTGACTAACAACACAGATAGAGGAATATTTGCTTATACATGTCGTGTCAATTCCGGACACGCCGTGTAGTGTAATCAAGGGATCTGGTCATGCCACTAAGAACATAGGTCAGTGTTACAACTTCTTGTACATGTTGTGTCCATGTGGAACATGTCGTGTAGTGTGAGCCGTGTATCCGACTATGTCATGAACAACACGGGTCGGCAAAGCTCATCTAGTACACACAATGTAGTCTTGAACGATGGGAGACCGTGTGGAATTGGCCATGTGGATAATAAAATAGGGTATTGTACACGCCGTGTGTGGTTCTAACACACCATGTACCGAGGGTTGAGACTGCCCAGGCCAATATCATAACACGTCCATATAAGGGCTTACGGGAACACACTGTGTAGGCTTTATACATGCCATGTAGTCTTATTCTAAGGAGATTCGTGTGGCTTATCCGTGTAGAAGTACATGTCAGGGGAAGAAAATTCAAGTACATGTTTTGTGTAGGGACAACACTCCATGTGTTTGGGGTGTTACACGACTAGTTCTGGAAGAAGTACACGCCCATGAGAAAGACTTAAGGGAACACACTGTGTAGTTATTATACACACTTTGTAGTCTTGTTTTGTAAAACTTGAATGTTTTCTTCCTCCTGCTCCCTTATTACATTTCTAGTTCTTAGTCCTTGATGATCTTAATCTAAGTCGTGTGTTTAACTTTGTAGAGTCATGCCACCAAGACGACCACCAGTTGTTCTCCAAGAGAGCGGCAATGATTATACTCCAGAGATGGTAGGCCATAGGCTACCGATGGATCCTCTAGCAATACCAGATGTGGTTCCAGCAATTATACCAGATGCAGAAGAGAATTCAAAGTTCCTTTAAGGCCCCATACGTTTCATGCAAACCTTCCAGGGAGCACCGTCGGCTGCAACATCTATGGCAGAGCTGACACGTATATTCCAGCAGCAGCATCCACCTACGTTTTCAGGGGATGGCGGTCCATAGGCTGGAGAGTCATGGCTGGATTCATTACAGACTATCTTTGAGCATCTTGAGACACCTCCTGGGAGGAGGGTCAATATAGCATCTTGCCTTTTTATAAAATAACTTTTCATTTCATTTTACAAAACCGGGGATCTTTAAGGTTTAGTGTCTTGGAAACCAAGAACTTAATACATTACGACATAAAACATTATTCTTAAACACTTGAAAGGATTCTTCATTGTTCATCCTAACTTCATTACAAAATCTCATAACCTGGGATTATACATCAAAGGAAAGGGTGATAAGAAGGCCCAGTAAGGGAAACAAGAGAAACATTTTACATGAGAACTTGAGATACATCAGTAAAGTCCTGATAAATAACTTTAAGGCATTAGAAAGAGATCATGAGGAATATCATAATAAAAATAAATTGTTTCATAACTTGAAGATGTGTCTAGAACATTTAACTTAGACAATCATTTCTGTATCACCAAGGTCCTTACCCAAGGTTTCATACTAAAATTACCAAGGTTATTCACTGAGGTATCGTTAAAATGGTCATCTCTAGAGATTAAGTCTTTATCCAATGCATTGGAGCTCTATTAGGTAGCACCCTTAATTTGTATTTATTATCATGTGATCCACATATATCCCCATCAATATTTTCATAAACAACCCATATAGCATAAAATCAATGGGTTTTATTTCATAGTAATAACATTTTAAAAACTACTTTAAAGACGTGATCTTTATGTCACTTTAAACCCACGGAAAAGGAAAACGGGTCTCATGTATATAAATACCAGAATTTAAAATAGAAAATTTTGATATATATGTGAATACCCCTGTAAAATAAAGAGTTTTGAGTATTCACTTAATAAAATAAAAGAATTTGAGAAAAAGAGAGAGAGATTTTGAGACGAAAATTCGGCAGCATAATGGCTATGTTGCTGGGTTTTAGAAAACATTGAAATGAGAGGGGACATGGGTCACCCACTCATAAATGATCCAAAAAATAGTATATGGACAGAATATAAAGGATATAAGAACATGGAAATGAAATTTTAAGGACATACCATATGAAATGAAAAACTTGAAAGAAAGGAAAAAATAAGATTTCTCTTATGAAGAATTCGGCAGCCTAACGGCATCACTTAAAACATCAAAAAAATAAATTGATGAGATTAAATAGGGTCTCTTATCATGTGAAAATAAAATTATAGTATGATGAATATAGAGATCGTACCCCAACATGGAAAAAGGGAACTTTAAATACTTGACATGAAAGTAGAACATTGAGAATGGGAAGAGTGAAACAATCCCTTAACTTGAAGAGTAACTTCAAAATCGTGACGTTTGGGACCTTGGGAGGCTTGAGGGAACCTTGGGAGGACTCCTTGGGAGGTAAGTAGACCATAACATTGTTTAGGAGGATTTTGTAATCAAAAGTATGAGAGAATGGATTGGTAATTATAGGGGAAGTGAGGGGACAAGGCATTAATGACCAAGGGACACCTCATTGGTGGTATTGGAAAAACCATGGGCTTGCCCATGGTATTTTCCCATGGTATTGGAAACTTGGGAAACCTCATACCATATATTACTATTCATAAGTCAGCCATAATTATTAAATAATTATTACATCCTTAATTATGTAATTAAACACCCGAAACTCTAAACTGAAAATTCATTATTCACCGAAAATTCAACTTTTTTAGAAAAATACCAAAAATTCACCTTAACATAATATCGATGATATGAATTAAAAAATGAACTCCATTTTATAAAAATAATTTCCTAAATATTTTTAATTTAATTTTTAAATAAAAAACACTATTCACATGAAGAAACTAATACTTAACTAATAATTTCTGAAATAGTTATTAACCTATTTTATCAAATCACATTACTTAATCAAGATTCCTAAATTATTTTAGTACTTTCTTTATGGGAGATTACTAATCTATTTGGTCACATTACTAATCTTAAGCATAAAATCACTATTCATAATTTACTATTCACCAAAAAATAATTTGATCTTATTAGACTCTAAATTTCTAACTGAAAACATTTGTAGAACACCATTTTTTAAAAATACTTACACATCATTAATTATTTAAGGTTTACATAAATATTTTAAAATATCCTTTTTTCAAAATTCATTCATAAGATACCTCCTATTTTTATCCGAACATCTGAAAATTTACAAACTTCACCATAGGAAGAAATCAAAATTTTATTTATCTAAAAGGATTACACATAGTAGCTATGGTCTCGTTACATAGCCCCTTATAACACCATTATATGACCTAAGTGTAAGGTGTGCTAAGGTGAGAGAATCTTAGGGAGACTCGGATGACATTTCCCTAGTAGTAATCTCCACTAACTTGAACTTCTCCTATAGGCGATTCCGTTCAAGCTTGACATGCTAGAGTTCAGTTTGGGCTTGGTTAAAAGTGAATCCCAAATATGTCACCTCCTTCCCAAGCTCTGATAAGTGGACTTCATATGGTTTGAGTCTACTTGATGAAGCCATCGACTCTTTTTTTACATTAACCATTAATATCTCTATTAAATCTTTAAGAGTAAATTAATATACTATTTAAAAATTTTGGGTCATTAAATTCTTCCCCCCTTAAGAAATTTCATCCTCGAAATTTTAAACCAAAGGCCTAGTC
The DNA here is from genome assembly GCA_963277665.1 of Viscum album. Lineage (NCBI taxonomy): Eukaryota > Viridiplantae > Streptophyta > Magnoliopsida > Santalales > Viscaceae > Viscum > Viscum album. The sequence goes on along the minus strand of OY728143.1, from coordinate 647,243,573 downwards.
GAAAAGGTGAGGGTACTTTTGCTTCACTGTTTCCTCAGGCTCCCACATCTCTTCTTAATACTTATGATTCCTCCACAATACTTTCACATGGTGGGTAGTCTTGTTGCATAGAACCTTGTCTCTATGGTCTAAGATCTCCACTGGATGCTCCTCATAGATAGGTCAAGTTCTAGTTGTACCACCTTTGGGTTCAGTACATGTGATGGGTCAGGTATGTACTTCATCAAGAGATATACATGGAATACATCGTGAACTTGATCTAGGTTCGGTGGAATTGCTAGATGATAGGCCACTACTAATATGTGATCAAGGATTTCATAGGGGCCAATGTACCTAAGGCTAAGCTTCCCATTCTTCCCAAACCACATGAATCTCTTACATCGAGAAATTCGAAGGATGACTTTGTCACCAACACCAAACTCCAAGTCCCTTCGACAGTTGTCAGCATAGCTCTTCTGCCGACTCTGAGCATCCTTTATGTGTTTTTGGATGTCCTGAACATTTTCTATCATCTCTTGCATAAGATCAGGCCCAAGAAGATTTCTCTCTCCAACTTTATCCCAACAAGTAGGAGTTCTACATCTCTTTCCATACAGATCTTCATAGGGAGAAATCTGAATACTTGAATGGAAGCTTTTGTTGTATGAGAACTCAACTAATGGAATGTGTTGATCTCATCCACCTTTAAATTCTATTGAGATTAATCTCAACATATCCTCAAATGTCTGAATAGTCCTTTCAGATTGGCTATCAGTTTGAGGATGATAGGTCGTACTAAATTTCAATTCAATATTCAGAGCATATTGAAGACTTCTCCAGAATTTTGATGTGAATCATGGATCATGATCAGATACGATGGATAGTGGTACCCCATGTATCCTTAACAATTACTTTACATATATCTTGGAAAGTTGATCTAGAGAGAAATCTTCCCGAAAAGAGATAAAATGGGTGGTCTTGGTGAGACGGTCCACTATAAACCATATCGCATTTTTCCCTTTGGATGTTTTCAGGATACCAGTTACAAATTCCCTAGTGATATTATCCCACTTCCATGTTGGTATGGGTAGTGGTTGTAATACCCCCTTAGGAAGTTGTCATTTTTACTTTACTTATTGACACACCAGGCACCTTGGGTTGTAATTAGAAATCTCCCTCTTCATGTTATCCCACCAATAATGATCACAAAGTTCTCTATACATTTTAGTGCTTCCCATATGTATAGAGAAAGTAGATTTATGAGCTTCATCCATCAGTTCTTTCTTTATCTTCAGAATAGATGGAACACAAAGTCTTGTACGAAATTTCAATACACCTTCTTGATCAATATTAAAATCAGGAAACTTCCCATCCTTCACAGACTCAAACTTCTCCTACAACAAAAGATCTTCTTTTTGAGCCTTATTGATCTTCTCTAGTAATGAAGGTTGAGAAATCATTTGATATAGGGTTGATGATGTCCCTTCCCTTACAATTCCCATGTCCAGTTTTACTAGATCCTTAATCAAGGGATCTTCTAGGATCCTCATTGTTGCCAGAACAATATGGTCTTTCCTGCTTAATGCATCCGCGACTTTGTTTTCTCTTCTAGGGTGATAACTAATTGAACAATCATAGTCTTTAATAAGCTCTAACCATCTCCTTTGTCTCATGTTCAATTTTTACTGCATAAAAATATACTTTAAACATTGGTGGTCGGTGTATATATCACATTTCTCCCCATAAAGATAGTGAATCAATATATTTAGAGCAAAAAACAACCGTCTCCATCTCTAGATCATGCATAGGATAATTCTGCTCATGTTGCTTTAGATGATGAGATGCATAAGCAATTACCTTGTCATTTTTCATGAGGATACACCCAATCCCTTTCAGATATGCATCGCTAAAAATAACGAATCCTTCTCCGATAGAGGGTAGTGTTAACACATGTGCAGTAACCAATCTCTTCTTCAGATCTTGGAAACTTTCCTCGCATTCCTTTGTCCAGATAAACTTAACCCCTTTTCAAGTCAACTTGGTTAGTGGATTAGAAAGCCATGAAATGTTTTTCACAAACCTCCTATAATATCCTGTTAAACCAAGGAAACTATGAATCTTAGTTATTGTTGTGGGTTGAGGTCACTTCTCCACAACCATTGTATTTGCAGGGTCAATCAAGATTCCTTCATTGGTTACGATGTGCCCCAAGAAATCCACTTTTTGTAACCAAAACTCACACTTGCTGAAATTTTCAAAGAGCCTCTCCTTCTATAGAGTTTGCAAAAAAACCCATATGATCTTCATTCTCCTCACAACTTTTTGAATATATCAAAATATCATCAACAAAAACTACCACAAAGTTATCAAGGTAGTCCTTAAGGACTCTATTCATAAAATCCATGAAAATAGCAGGAGCATTAGTCAAGACGAAGGGAATAACAATAAAATCATAATGCCTATATCTTAATTGGAATGTATTATTTTGAATATCTTCCATATTCACCCTCAGTTGATGATAACTAGATCAAAGATCAATCTTGGAGAAGAATTGAGCCCCATGAAGTTGGTCAAATAAATCATCAATTCTTGGAAGAGGGTATTTGTTCTTCATTATGATCTCGTTAAATTCTCTATAATCAATGCATAGCCGCATTGATCCATCCTTCTTCTTCACAAATAGAACTGGTTCTCCCCAAGGTGACACACTCGATCAGATAAACCCCTTCTCCAATAAATCTGTGAGTTGTTTATTTAACTCCTCTAGCTCCACATTTTCAATTCTATACGGGGTCTTTGATATCGGTTGAGATCCACGTACAAGTTCAATAGAGAACTCTACCTCTCTTTCTGGGGGAAGACTAGGTAACTCCTTAGGAAATACGTCCATGTATTCCTGAACAATCAGAACATCTTCTATTTGTATACTCACTTTCCTTATTCATCCTCACCGATTAACTCCATAAAGAAGGCTATAGGAGGTGCCTCTAGACAAGGATTAGGTCGGGATATCTCTCATTAGAAGATAATTTTAGGTCTTTTATTCGAGACTACTAAGATTTCCTTACTTATGCATTTGATCTTAGAAATATACTTTGAGAGCCAGTCTATCCCTAGTATAATGTCGAATTCCATCATGGGAATGACTACTAGATTTGAGATAAGATTGTTCTCACTAAAGAAAACACTAGAGTCTCTAAACACTATTGATGCATGGATAATATCACTTGGAGTCTTGACTGACAACTCTACCTCTAGCAGTTCGAGGATTGATTCTATATTCTTTACAAACTTGGAGGAAATAAAGGAATGCGTAGAACCAGAATCAAATAAAGTACTTGCTAGTTTTGAGAGGAAAACACGAGTACCTGCTACCACATAATTCGGAGCTTTAACTTCAGTTGTTGTGATAGCAAAATCGTGACCTTTATCCCTTGGACTTTTCTGAGGTTGATGGTGATTCCCCTCCACTACCCTCGAATTTGGAAAGTGATTAGAAAAGTGCCAAAGATTTCCACACTTAAATCATTGGACTTAATGTAGGGCCAGAACCATATTTCCTCTATCGTTAGTGTTGGGAAGTTGAGGCTTCACCCCACTATGACAATTCTGAGAAATATGGCCTTCTCTTCCACACTTGTAGCACCTGACACTTCCGATCAAGCAGTGCCCTGAATGCTTCTTCCCACATTTATTTCATGTGGAAAGGTGCATTTTATTTCCACCTTTTTCTTGATCAAAGATTCTTCCCTAGCTTGGTTATAGAGCTCTCTTCTTCTCATTAGATTTGTGATACCATTGTGTCTCACCAAACTCTAGTTAAACTTTCATAGCACTTTAAACTATTTCTTCATAGCTATCATTGTCCATGTTGGATAGATTCTTCTGCAGATGAGGTCGTAGTCCACCAAATAATCTATCAACCTTTCCATTAGGTTCCATGAAAAATCTCGAGGTATAATGGGAAAGCCTTGTGAAGTTCATCTCGTAGATTCCAACATATCCATTCTCATTATGCTTCATCTTTAGAATTTATTTCTCGATTCTCGTTCTCATCGAACGAGGGAAATACTTACTGAAGAATATTCCCCTGAACTCTTCCCAATCCATAACTTCCATCTCTCTTCTTGGATTCATGTTTTTGATCAATTACCACCACTGATTAGCTTCTCCATCTAGGTGGTAAACACCAAGGGTGACTTTTTCTTGTTCCAAACAATGAAGTAAAGAAAAGATATCCTCTATAGAGCTGATTCATTACTAAGAAATCAATGGGTCAGTCGATCCACTAAATTTTGGTGGTCATTGGCACATAAAGGACTCAACATAATAGTGTTCCCTTCATGGTGGCATTGGCCTCTCAGCTTGATTTAAGTTATTACTCATAACTTCAGTCAGTTGGTTCTTCATTCGCATGAATTTTTCCATTCCGGATTCCATCGGAGGGCCGTCCGTGCATGGTCCATTGCGGTCACCATTTGCATGGTTCCTCCAATTGCCTGCCATTTTCTAAAATAATAAAATCTTAGTGAGAAACTTGTTTCATTTACGAATATTTTAACTATAAAGGATCCAACATCTTAAAAATTCATTCTTAAATAATTATATTTCTCTATAATTCTTTCATAATGATTCATAAAAATCTAGCGATTAACCAAACATATCCCCTGGGAGTGTCGTAACGAAGAGTGCAGCAAGGCCCGTTGTCATGCACCAGTTCCCATTCGAGTCTAGCTCAAATCGGTGTTTTCGGGTTTTACCCCTATGTACATCTGTGTTATAGCCTCCTCTACCTGCTCGTATCCAAACAGGGATGTATTTTTTTGATAAACCACTTACTCAATACTCACCAAAATACTAGGAAGTTTTCCCTATATTTACACTTTTCTATAGGGTTCTTCCTAATGGTTTCATAGCCTAATTTCCATAAATAACTAAAATATCCTTTGATACCAACTATAGAATCCCACCTTTTTATAACATAACTTTTCAATTCATTTTACAAAACCGAGGATCTTTAAGGTTTAGTGTCTTGGAAACCAGGAACTTAATACATGACAATATAAAACATTCTTCACAAACAGTTGAAAGGATTCTTCATTGTTCATCCTAAGTTCATTACAACATCTCATAACCTGGGAGTATACATCAAAGGAAAGGGTGACCAGAAGTCCCAGTAAGGGAAACAATAGAAACATTTTACATGAGAACTTGAGATACATCAATAAAGTCATGATAAATAACTTTAAGGCATGAGAAAGAGATCATGAAGCATATCATAATAAAAATAACGTGTTTCATAACTTTAATATGTGGCTACAACATTTAACTTAGACAATCATTTTCGTATCACCAAGTTCCATCCCCAAGGTGTCATAAAGAATTACAAAGGTTTTTCATCAAGGTATTGTTAAAATGGTCATCTCTAGAGATTAAGTCTTTATCCAATGCATTGGAGCGCTATCAGGGCGCACCCTTAATTTGTCTTTATTATCATGTGATCCACATATATCATCATCAATAATTTCAGAAACAACCCATATATCATAAAATAAATGGGTTTCATTTCAGAGTCATAACATTTTAAAAAACTGTTTTAAAGACATGATATTTATGTCACTTTAAACCCACAGAAAAGGAAAGTGGGTCTCATGTATGTAAATCACAGAATTTAAAATAAAACCTTTTGATATATATGTGAATACCCATATATAATTATGATTTTTGAGTATTCACTTAATAAAATAAAATAATTTGAGAAAAATAGAGAGACATTTTGAGACGAAAAATCGGCAGCATAATGGCTATGTTGTAGGGTTTTAGAAAACATTCAAAAGAGAAGGGACATGGGTCACCCACTCATAAATGATCCATAAAATATTATAGGGAAAGAATATAAAGGATATAAGAACATGGTAATAAAATTTGAAGTACATACCATATGAAATGAAAAACTTGAAAGAAAGACAAAAATAAGATTTCTCTTAGGAAGAATTTGGCAGCCTAACGGCGTCACTTAAAACATAAAAAAAATGAATTGATGAGATTAAATAGGGTCTCTCATCATGTTAACATAAAATTATAGTATTATGAATATATAGATCATACCCCAACATGAAAAAAGGGAACTTGAAAGACTTGACATGAAAGTAGAACTTTGAAAATGGGAAGAGTGAAACAATCCCTTACCTTGAAGAGTAACTTCGAAATCTTGAAGTTTGGGACCTTGGGAGGATTTAGGGAACCTTGGGAGGACTACTAGGGAGGTAAGGAGACCATAACTTTGTTGATGAGTATTTTTTTAATCGAAAGGATGAGAGAATGGCTTGGTATTTATAGGGGAAGTGAGGGGACAAGGCATTAATGGCCAAGGGACACCTCATTGGTGGTATTGGAAAAATCATGGGCTTGCCGATGGTATTGGCCACTTGGGACACCTCATAACTTATATTACTATTCATAAGACTAATATAATTATTACATAATTATTATTTCCTTAATGATGTCATTAAACACCCGAAACTCAAAACTAAAAATTCACTATTCACCAAAAATTCAGCTTTTTCAGAAAAATCCCAAAAATTCACCTTCATATAATATCAATGATCTGAATTCAAAAATGAACTATTTTTTATAAAAATAATTTTATAAATATTTTTAATTTAATTTTTAAATGAAAAACACTATTCACCTGAAAAAACTAATACTTAACTAATAATTTCTGAAACGGTTATTTATCTATTTTATTGAATCACATTACTTAATTAAGGTGCCTAAATTATATTAATACATTCTTTAAGTGAGATTTCTAATCCATTTGGTCACATTACTAATCCTAAGCATAAAATCACTATTCATAATATACTATTCACCAAAAATTAATTTGTTCTTATTAGACTCTAAAATTCTTACTAAACACATTTGTAGAAACCATTTTTTGAAAATACTTACACATAATTAATTATTTAAGGTTTACATAAATATTTTAAAATATCCATTTTTTCAAAATTCGTCCATAACATACATTCTATTTTTATTCGGACATCTGAAAATTTACAAACTTCCCCATAGAAACAAATCACAATTTTATTTATCTCAAAGGATTACACAAAGTAGTTATGGTCTCATTACATATCCCCTTATAACACCAGCATATGACCTAAGTGTAAGGTGTGCTAAGGTGAGAGAATCTGAGGGAGGCTTGGATAACATTTCCCTAGTAGTAATCTCCACTAACTTGAACTTCTCTTGTAGGAGATTCCGTTCTAGCTTGACACACTGGAGTTCTTCTTGGGCTTGGTCCAAAGCGAAGCCCAAAGATGCCACCTCCTTCCCAAGCTCTAATAAGTGGGCTTCATATGGTTCGAGTCTACTGGATGAATCCATCGACTCTTATTTCTGCATTAACCATTAACATCTCTATTAAATCATTAAGAGTAAATTAATATACTATTCAAAAAGTTTGGGTCGTTACTGTCAAGCTTGCTACTTATATGCTGCGTGATTCTTCCATGAGATGGTCGGATATTACCACCAAGACTGAGCATCATAGAGACATGGAATCAGAAGATTTTCAGGTAGTCTTCTATGACATCTTCTTTCTAATGATGCCAAGGGCAGATCGAACTCGAGAGTTAATGAATCTGTAGAAGAGAGTCATGTCAGTGATGGGATATTCTGTCCGCTTCCCCGAGCTACAGCGATTTGCACCTATTCTGGTGGGTGATGAGACGTTGAGGGCTATAATATTTGAGGATGGTCTTCGATATGACATATGAGCACTGGTGAATGTTTTTAGGTTGCCTATAGTACATGTTATTGTGAACCAGGCACAAATTACTGAACAGAACCTACGGGTAGCTAGTGGTGTGGACTAGGGTGGTTCGGCACGAGTCTCTGGTACTATTTATACCTACAAGAGGAAGAGGCAGATGGATTTCTCTCACGGTGGAAGTTTTATCCAGTATAATTCTTAAGGTGTCCCGGTAATGTGCCACTAGTGTGGCAAAGAGGGGAACAAGAGACCTCAGTGTCTACGTGACCAAATAGAGTGCCAAGCTTGCCAAAGGATGGGTCATCTGCAGCGTTTCTACATGGTGTTTTCACCAGTGACTAGTGAGAGGGGTTAGCAAGGCCAGTAGCTTCTTACCAGTCATGGAATTGGAATGTGTTAAGACATTTATCCTGAGGTGTTGATCGTGTTCGTGGTAGTCAGACACCAGGATCTCAGAGACAGCAGGGCGGGTCAGCTCAGGGTATCCAGGCTATGTTGCAGGGTCGCGGCACTGGGCAGACATATGTAGTGCAATAGACCCAACAAAAGCAGGATCTCGGACATTCCACTGTCAAAGGTACTATTCTAGTTTCTTTTGTTTTGACTTCAGTACTTTTTGATACTGGTGAAATGCATAGCTTTATATCTATGCCTGTTGTGGAGAGCCTTGGGCTCTGTGTTTCTTCTTCTTCAGATGTTATGACGCTAGACACTCCGTTGGGAATTAGAATGGAAGGTGTGAGTCAATGCAAGGAGTGACCCTAGAGGTTAATGGGTGTCACTTTCTGTGGGACCTCTATGTATTAGAGATGACGAGCTATGATGTCATTATTGAGATGGACTGGTTGGTACCCTTTCGGGCCTTTGTAGATTTCTATCATCGTAGGGTGAGTTTCACGTCACAAGAGGGTGGAGAGTTTCTATACAAGGGAGAGTGGGATGTCTAGGTGATCCAAGATAGACTTGAGCATCGTGGGTGAGGTGGAGTGACATCCCAGATTGTGAGTTTATATCTAGATGACCAAGGAACTTGTCAGAAGGATTTCCCTCCAGTGGTTAATCATTTCAGGGATGTCTTCTAGGATGACTTTTCAGGTCTACCTTCTGAGAAAGAGGCGGATTTCTCTATTGAACTTGTTCCAGGAGTGGCACCGGTGTCCACTCCTCCTTATAAGATGGCTACACCAGAATTAAAGGAGCTCAAGAAATAGTTAGAGGAGTTACAAGAAAAGGGTTTCATCCGGCCTAGTACTTCTCCTTGGGGTTTGCCTGTCCTATTTGTGAAGAAGGCGGAGGTACCCTCAGACTCTGTGTGGATTATCAGAAACTGAACCAGTTGACGGTTAAGAACCGATATCCCTTACCGAGGATTGATGATCTTTTTGATCAACTTCGAGGAGCATTAGTGTTCTAGAAGATTGACTTGAGATCTGGATATCATCAGTTGCACGTTAGACCATCGGGCATACCACTTGCAGCCTTTCAGAGCCGATATGGTATATACGAGTAATTTGTCATGTCGTTCAGACTCACAAACGCGCCAATAGTTTTCATGGATCTGATAAATCATGTGATCCACCCATATCTGGATTCTTTTTTGGTAGTCTTCATGGACGATATCTTTGTGTACTCTCACACTCGACCCAACCATGCCACCCATATTGATATCATACTGAGTACACCGAGAGAGCATCAGTTATATGCTAAGCTCTCAAAGTGCCACTTTTGGATGGACTAGATGCACTTCCTGGGTCATATTATCTCAAACGCAGAATTTGCGGTAGACCTAGAGAAAGTGAAAGAAGTAGTTTCTTGGGAGCAGTCTAAGAATTTGTTTGAAAGATGGAGTTTCTTGGGGATGGTTGGTTACTACAGGTGCTTTATAAAGTACTTCTCCCACTTATCAGCATCGTTGATGGGTTCGACTAAGAAGGGTGTGAAGTTCGATTGGTCAGAATATTATGAGACAACCTTTCAGGAGATAAAGGGAAGGTTGACATCAGCACCATTCATGATACTTCCAGAACAAGGGAAGAGCTATGAAATTTACTGTGATGCATGAGGTATTGGGCTGGAAGCAGTGTTGATGCAGGGTGATCAAGTAGTTTCATATGGTTCTCGGCAGTTGAGGTTGTATGAGATAAATTACATGATGCATGATCTCGAGTTGGTTACAGTTGTTCATGTGTTATGCTGTTGTAGACATTATCTCTTGGGAGAACATTTTGTGGTGTTTACGGACCACAAAAGTCTTAAATACATCTTTACCAAGTGTGATTTGAATTTTAGACAGCTGAAAATTACTTTTTTATTTTCCAAACACTTTTAAGGGGAATGTGAGAACCCATGACATTAAGACTTAACCACAAAACAACAGTCTCCAATAGACCAAAACTCAAGATCAAAAACAATGATCACTGCAAAAGAGAAGCTCTTCCCAGCAACAAATTACCATAAAATGTAGCTTCCAAAGTCTCATCGCATCATGGAAAGAAAACCCATGCAAAATCATGGGCATGGTACCAATGGCCAAAGCCATACCCTCTCAATCTTCCGATTCTATAAAGACATGAAACAGTGGAACCTCTTTACCCTCAACCTCATCTGAAGTGTCTTTTTGTAAGTAAAACATTGTAGAATCCCTTGATCAGCGGCCTTCTGAGACAAAAACCAACATAACTTCCAGAAAACCACAAATATCTAGACATCAAGGCCAAATGAGAACAACTAAATGGGTAGAGCCAGAAAAACTCTCCTTAATCAATCAAATCGAAGCCATTACCGCCGGAACCGAAGCCACATGAACCTCGATGCGACCATGAAGCTCACTTAGAACATCCACTGCAATCCAAAAAAGATGAGCCGCCAAAGGCAGAAGGAACTAGCAAACGAACAGGGCCCTATGGTGACGATAATGATGAAAAACACCAACCGTGCACCACAAACAAAAATCCAGAACGAAACCAAACCTCCCCCTCTAAATCTCATCGTAGAAGACACCAGACCACACTAGAACGCACCTGAAGCCGAGAACCAGCCGAGACCAGATCCCGAGCCCAGAAGTCGTCGCCAAGCCACATCGACACGCACCAGATCCAAGCCGAGATCCTGAAGTTGAGGCTTTGTCATGCTGATGCCAAGCCAAGATCCAGCCTCCAGAATCCGATGCCGAGATCCATACCACTGGAGCACGTTGAGCCAAGATCTAAACCACACAAACACCAACACACTATCCTGGAGCTTCACCAGACCACACCGATGCCGAGTGAGAATCCAGAGTGTTGATGCTGAGCCTTCGAGATGCATCGGAGGGGGAAGGAGAAGGGCCCTATAGAGAAATCCTAGGCATATGAGAGAGAAAGAGGGAGACGCCGCTCAGACGCCGTCAATTTCTCCAAATTGAATTTGAGATAGTGAAGGTGGGTTGAATTACTTCAGTCCTTCTACATTGATCATGCCTATACACCTAGTAAGGGTAACATAGTGGATGATGCACTGAGCAGAAGGACTCAGATACAGGCAGTACAGGAGGCCAGTGGTGAGTGGAAGCTTATGACTTTGTTCTCTGAGATGCATTTGGAGGTGCACGATAGTCAGGGATGAGCCTATCTTTCTTTTCTAGCTGTGACTTCTACCCTTCTGGTTAGAGTGAGGATGAGAAATCTATCAGATTTAGAAGGCCTAGTTCTACGGGAGTTGGTGGCAAGTGAGGACCCTCCTCCTGGTTGGATGATAGGAAATGACAAGGTATTGCATATCCATGGATGAGTGTGGGATCTAGCGAATATACGTGAGGAGTTGATGCGGGGATTTAATGATTCAGCTTGGGATGTGAATCCTAAGTTTAAAAAAATGTACTGTGACTCTAGACATCAGTATTGGTGTCCGGGTATGAAAAGAGAGGTAGCTGGTTTTGTTATGAGATGTTGTACCTGTCAGCAGGTGAAGGCGGATCATCAGAGGCCAGCCAAACTGTTACAGTAGTTACCCATTCCGGAGTGGAAATGGGATGATGTCGTGATGGACTTCAGGACCAGGTTGCCGAGGTCACCTTGAGGCAATGATGTCGTATGGGGTGTTGTGGACAGACTTACGAAGGAAGCTCACTTTTTTCTGATCAAGGAGACCTTCATTGTTGATGAGCTTGAGAAGTTGTATATCTGAGAGGTAGTACATCTTCATGGGGTCCCTCATTCAATCATTTCATATAGGGATTCATGTTTTACGTCTTGTTTTTGGTAGAGTTTTCAGAGGGCACTAGGTGCACAGGTGCTTTTGAGCACAGCTTGCCATCCCCACACTGATGGCCAGTCAGAGTGTACGATACAGGTGCTAGAGGACATGCTACATCCACGAATCCTGGAATTCGGGGGCTCTTGGTAGAATCACATACCCCTGGTCGATTTTACCTAAAAAAATAGTTTTCAGGAAACTATTGAGATGACACCTTAAGAGGATTTATATGGTAGGCCATTCCAATCACCCTTTTACTGGTTAGAGGCATGTGAGGCAGCTTTACTGGGACTACATCTCATGTTGGAGACTTAAGAGTAGGTCGAGATGATACAGAAGCGGATGGCTACTACATAGTCTCGTCATAAATCTAATGCTGATCTCCACAGACGGCCATTGGAGTTTGAGGTTGGGGATCAGGTTTTCTGGCATGCTTCATTGAGGTTGGGACACAGGTGGATCAGGAGATAGGGTAAACATTCACCGAGGTATGTGGGACCATTTGAGATTTTGGAGAGAGTAGGGTTGGTTGCCTATCGGTTGCAGTTACCACAGAGGTACTGATCCATGCACGACGTCTTCCATGTATCTCAACTGCGCCGTTATCACTCAGAACCATATCACATTTTTTAGCATAAGGATGTTTAACTTCAGGTCGACGCATCCTTTGAGGAGCATCTGATATTTATTGTTGATAAAAGCATGAAGGTTCTCTGAGGCCGATCAGTTCCTCTCGTACGGGTGTTATGGCTGCATGGCCGAGTGCAGGACGAAACCTGGGAGTGGGAGACTGATGTACATGCTCAGTGGATAGATTTTTTCTCAGTTTTATCTTCACCACCCTTATAAGGGAAATTCAGGTACGAATTGTTTTAAGGGGAAAATTTTGTAAGAACCCGGTTCTTATTCTTGAGGTATAGGTTTCTTCTTTTCCTTTTTCCTTGAGTGTTTTTTAGAAAATAAGGAAAATGGGGAAAAATCACAAAATTTGTGGGTACACACCATGTATTATTCGACACTTCATGTACTTTGGTGTTTTGGGATGAGTATATACGCTGTGTAATAAAGTCGATAGATGAACAGTGACACGGTGGGAGGTGACCGCCAGAGGAATAGTAAAAAATGGAAAGTACACGTCGTGTACTTGAGAATACACATCGTGTAGTTATGTTTTTTTTTCTTAAAACATGCAGTAGACTCCTCTTTCAGCAAAGGAATCTTAGAACACTTGAGATCTGTGGGGTAGAAGGCAAAATTTTGGATGATCTCTTGACCGAACACCGGGACTCTGATTCCGTAGCTGATGATCTCGTTTGAATCGTGCGGGTGAGTTCTTCTCTCTGCTTGAACCTCTCCTTCCAATTCTTTCCCAAGGGGAAGTTATTTGAGTTTTAATGGGTTATCGTTCTTCCCAGATCTACATCATTCTCGGACAATTCGCGAGGTGTCATTCACATATATTGATCATAGGAGATAGAGGTAGGTGGTCTGGTGTTTATTTACAACTATTGAGTTGATTTTTTGTACCGTTGTGCTACGCGCCCATGTTTGGGGTGTCGTGTGGCTGAGGCCTTAACTATTTAGATATCTAGATTTTCATAGATGATATAATGAAAAATATAAACTACTATTTGGGATCGTTTCCTTGATCCAGGGCCACCCCGTGGGTGCGTTTCCCTTGTTTAGTCGTTTAGCCAGGAAACCCATGGGTATGTCGTAATGATGGAATTTTTTGAGTTTTCTTGGGAGGAAAAATATTTATTACTTTTTTGTGCATTGTGTTCAGCCCATTTACTTGATTATCCCAAGGGCAGTGTTTTTCTTAGCGAGAGGGGAGTGTTTTTCTTATCCTGAGGGTAGTGTTCTGTTTAGCCTGAGGGCAGTGTTTCTTTTCGCCTGAGGGAGATATTTATTATACTTTTGGGCAGTAGCTTCTGTGCCTGAGGGTAATATCAGGTATTCCTAAGGGAAATATTCATTATGTCTGAGGGAAGTTACCTTAGGGTTTCCTTTATTTTTACCTAAGGGTAAGGATTTTCATGTCTGAGAACAAGGTTTAGTATGAGTATTCACTCTGCTGATTTCTTATGTTGTACCTGCCAAGATAAAGCACAAGCTTGGAGATGATAAATAATTATTAAAATGGAAATGTAACTGGAAGAGATAGTTACTTTTGAGTACTTCCTAGTTTATTTCATTTTATTATTGCTCACCATTGTTTCACATTTTCACTGCCAGTTGGGAACGGGCCTTTGGTGGTTGCCTACTGGGATTTATTTCTTGCACCCTGTTTTGGTCATATCTCGGGCCCAAACAGATTATATTGTTATAGGTGTTGATAAGGGAAAGGGACCCTATACAGGTACTTGATTGTTGAAGAGGAGTAATAGAGCATGGGATCGAGCTTAGTCTTGCGATGCTGCTGAGTTCTTTCCCCACTGTTTTGTTTTTCCTTGGTGTACTTGTACTTAGTACTATATTGTATTTGATTGCAGTGTATCCTGTTTGACTTCATTCTTAAAAATAGGTCATGTTGTATCATCATATATATTTTACTGTTGGTTATGTTTTTCTTCAGTACCATTGTCCTTTCATCTTTGTATCATTTATTGCTTCTGTTTTTTGTATGTTTGTATTTTTTCCGCTGTGCTGCACTTTGAAAAATGAGGGCATAGTTTCCCAACTATTAGACCTAGGTCCTCACTACTATTCTGCATCCTCTGGCATTTGGGTAAATACGCTTGAGGTCATGTGACCAACCGGGTCTGGGTCACCCGTTGAGTGGGACCCGGATTTGGGACGTTATAGTCCACTTCCAAGAGACTACATTATTTTTCTTTCTTTTATTTATTATTCTTTGTTTTTTTAGTTTCACATTATTTTCTATTATTATATTGATTCATGAATTTTTTTTCAAATTTTTATCACACTCCATTATTATTCTTCTTCTTATTTCATTCTAATTATCTTTAATTTCATATTTTTCATCTTCTATGTTTTTATTATATATGTTCTTATTTTATATTAATTTTCGATTCTATTTTATTTTATTCTTCCCTCTATCTCTTCTACTTATATTTTATTTTATTATTTCATCTCTCTCTCCTATTCTTTTTATTTTCTTCTTCTTCTCTTCTTATTGCCATTGTAACCACCTACCCCCGACAATGGGGGGCAGAATCGTGGATTGTCCCAGGTGAGGTTTCGTGTTATTGAATTATTTCTTAAATTTTATTCTATTTTTTGGTATGTGAGAGTGACATGCATAGGTCTGGCGATTTTCCACCATGACATAAAACTCAACTTTATTTCAATTATTTTAATTCTTTATCTTTTCCCTCCATTCAACTGATCATAATATCTTCACATGCTGGAGTTAAGCTGATTAGTGGATGAAATGGAATACGATGGAGTCAGGTCCTAGAAGATTTCATTCTCTTCATTGAGTTATATTGTCAAACTTGATTATAAGAAGAGGTGTAATTTAAATTTCAAAAATAATTGAATATTAAACCATACTAAATTAATGGATAGTAATTCATGCATTGGATTTTATAAATGGATT
This sequence comes from Viscum album, assembly GCA_963277665.1. Classification (NCBI taxonomy): domain Eukaryota; kingdom Viridiplantae; phylum Streptophyta; class Magnoliopsida; order Santalales; family Viscaceae; genus Viscum; species Viscum album. The sequence goes on along the minus strand of OY728143.1, from coordinate 647,228,022 downwards.
ATCAAACTAAATTTAAACAAATAAAAAAGAATAATGATATAATATAAAAATAAACCTAGGACCAAATTATTTATTTCTAATCACATTTTTTTAGCATTGAATGTCAGTTTATTTTAAATTTTCACTTTTCACATGTTTAAATTATTTTAGGAAAAACTAAAAATACAATGATATAATTTATTTAATAAAATATTGAAAAAAAATAAGTAGTCTTAGGTGAATTTAATTAAGTGAAAAACTATGAAGATCCTCATGTGAGATGGACCTGGTCAGATATTGGGATTAACTAGGAAAACAATTAAGAAATTTTATTTTCTCATGCCATGTGATAGGCATGCATATATTTTTCAAAGAGACAACTGATTTTTCTGGTGTTGTTTACATGTGTTAAACAGTCTTTTTGGAGGATTACACCTATATAAAATCCTTTATTCACATCCTTAAAAAATAAAATGAATCAGTTAGAGGAAAAAACTGAATATGGGTGAGTTCGAAGGATTTTCAAAGGCTTGGTCAAATGATCAGGGATTGCATAGGAATTTTCTAGGTCTAGATTATGTGATTGCATAACCAGTAAAGATATATGAATATAAAGTCACATGACTTTGTTCATCTAGAGAAACTCTCACAAAGGTGATTTTTTACCTAGGGTCTTGCAAGTAGGCTCACACAAGAAGTGTTATATGCTAACAATCACACGAATTAGTTATGTTTCTAGAGTCTTATGATCTGGTCTTACTATCGGGTTATGTGATAAAAAGTTTGTTTAGGTTAAATTTTTTGGATATCTAAAAGTGTTTTAAAATGATATTTTTAAGATAAAAGATATTATAATAGCATTATATTATAGATTTAATGATGAAAAACATTCAAAATTATTATAATGAGGTGAAAATACCATAATTTACATAAATTATGGAAAAATTCATTTAAAGCACTATGTAGGGATGAGTTAAGAAATTTGATCTAAGATAAGCAATGAAATATCCATGAATACATTTTAGAGAAAGTGAACCTAGAATGGAGTGTTTTTGGATGAAAATTTTTTACTAAAAAATACTAGTGAATCATAGTATATTTTGTTACAACCAATTATATTTTATTATGTTTTGATTTACTTTATTATTCTTCTGTGATTGGTTTATGTGGGATCCAATTTGATTGGTTTGGAATTTTTCTATCAATATGGGGATATAATAATTAATTAAAACAAAAAATTTAAAACCCTAATTCGCTCCTACCCTCTCAGGGTGTACCATGGTCTTGAAAGTGGTATAATATCCTAGGTTATGAGTTTTGAGATTTTTTTTCAAGAGTTTTATCTCAAGAGGAACATTAATAGTATTATAATCATTCCTCTCTTTGATGGAAAAACTAAAAAATATGGAAAAATTTGAAGAATTTGTATCTATTTCATTTTATTGTTAATTTTCAACTTGTAAATTGAAATGGGGTTCAAGTTGTCAATTCGATGGGAATCTCTATGGATGAAACTAATAGAAAACCTCTGGATGCAAATGAAAAGGATTTAAGTTCATTTATTAGAGCTCTATCAAATAAATTCTATTTAAAGTAATAAGATTAATCAATGAGGATTCTATGATAGATAAATTTTAAATTATCTATGAAGTAAATAGAAAGGTGAAGGAACAAAATCACCAATTTTTTCATAAAAGAATAAATAATCTTAAAATTCACATAAAATAAAATATAGATAGTTTATCTTATCAAACCAAAAATTTAGTTTACTCTATATGGGAACTTATAGAAGACATAAAAGATATATATATCATTAAAAATATAATATGACATCTTTCAACTTAATACAATTTTAATGTTTTGGATCTTGAAGAAATGTATTTGACCCAAATTTCTCTAGATGACCTTCAAAGTAGTATTTTAGATTATAAAATTCAAATTTAATTTGAGACTAATTCAACCCATTCCAGCAAAGAAATGCATTTAAATTACATGGAAATTTTAAATGTCAATGAAAATAAAAATATTGATGATAAAGAAGAGGAGATTTTATTAATGGTGGTTTTAAAATTTAGAAGTAGAAAACGCATATTCAAAGGAAAAAATTCCACTTGCATTCTTTCGAAGTGTAAATGTTGGAAACATCGTTACAATATTCCCCTTAATATTTAGTGTAAAATAAAGTGAACCATAGGTTTTAAAGAATCCACAATGATGATTTCCATCCAGAAATAGGAGTTTATTTGGAAATAAAATAATGAGAAAAATCCTTGTGAGTTTATAAGATAATGATAATGAAGACTTCCTGGATGAATTTGAGACAAAATTCCAATTTGATATTGAATATTAAATGAGGGTAACTATCTAGAAGAAAGAACATGAATTAGAAAATTTCAATTAACTAGAAAAAATATTTAATCTCAAGATATAACTTTTAGGTTCTCTCAAAGATCTCAATATTAAAAGGAAGAAAAATCAAAATATTAAGGGATATGTAAGGGAGTCCTCTTAAAATATGGATAATTCAGATGAAGATATTGACCAGATCTAAAAAGATTTTAATAATCAGTATTTCTATGATGTTAATACAAAATAATTTGTAAATTTTAACCCAAAAAAATAATAACTGATAAATGTTACTGATAATAATAATTTGTTTATAAAAGAGTGAACAAAGATTGTATAATATCTAGAAAAATAGATTATATGTATGAAAAAAATAGAAAAAATTGAATTAAATTGAGTAACATAAGAAACATTATTTCAATAGAATCAAATATGGTGAACTAACAAAAAGAGTCATGTGAGACTCAAAAGTTTCCAAAGACTTCATAAATTAACAAAGGACAACTTTTTTAGGTAAAAGATGAATTATAAAGCAGGCTGATACATTGAAATATGCAACTGGATGGAATACTATGAGTGAAAATATAATTTTGATGATATTTTAGTCAATACTAAAACAATGAATGTGTAGACAAATGTAAACCATATTAAATGAAATCAGGGGATTAGAAGCACCTCTCGATCGGTAACGGTTCACGAAAAAAATAGAAAAGTTTTAAAAAAACCAAGTGACATGTGTATAAATAGAGTAGAGATTATATTTCCTCTTATTAAATGTCATTTTTGTGGATATCTTAGTCTCAAAAGGTATTATTATGATAAATCAATATTTTTTTTGAATGGATAAACACTATGAATAAAATAGAGAATGTGTCCATATCCCCCAGGGTAGAGAATTGATTTTTTATATGGATATTATTTTCATTGTTCTAACTTAAGGAACAAAGCTATTTATTATACGGAATAGGGAAGAAGTTAGTCCTATCATGAAATTCCAAGAAAAATAGAGTAATTAAATCTAATAAAATTTAATTGAATAAAATATACTCATAGTTGTAGGATGAATATGGGTATAATTAAACATATTAAGCTGAAGAAATTGAGGAAATATAATTTTATAAACTATATAAACTAGAAAACCCATGGGAAGAAAAGAGGAATATTGAGACGGATAATCTTACAGAAATTTCTCTAAAATGGATAAAGAATAACACCACATAGATATTTGATAATCGGTGAACCTACCATTATATTGGAAAGATGAATCTTATAAAGGGTATAAAGGAAAGAGTTGATGAAACAATGTGCTTCAAGAATAATGGGTCCATTAAAATCAAATTAAGTGGTAATAAAAAGTTGTCAAGAGATAAACTAAAGAAAATATAAGTTCTCCACATGGATAGATTGTGCAATAATCTCTTTAGTGTGATTCAATTATGTTACTCATGACTCAAAGTCTCATTCAATATCAAAAGATTCACTATTAAAGGAAAATATTTTAATTATCTCATGAAAGGTTGGAGGACCAACATTAATCTTACAGAATTAATGGATTTTGAAAATTACAGTGGAAAATAATTTGTGGCATCAAATTCTTGGCCACATTCATCAATAAATATTAGAGAACGTTTCTACATTAAAATCTAAAATGTACATTCTAAATCTAAAACAAGATAAAGAAAAAAATTGTGGTGCATGCATTTGATGAAAAATTTTCTGAAATCCATATTAAACAAAGAAAAAATGGGCTTCAAATCTATTCAGTATAATTCATATTTATTTGTGTGTTATAATGAACTTATATTGGAAATGTGGTGAAAGATACTTTATTATCATCATTGATGTCTACACTAGAATAGAATATGTCATGTTCATATAATAAAATAAATAGGTCATGGGATTCATGAAGATATATCTGAGAAGATTTGAAAATGATACTAGGTGTACTATTAAAATTATGTGATCCAAAAATGGAATAAAGTACACATCTACTGAGTTTTTGAACTATATCAAAAAGTAAGGCATTAACCATAAAGTATCATCATTCATAACCCCACACAAAAATCATGATTTTTAATTAATAAATAGATAGTATAATAACATAGAAAAAACTATATTGATTGAAAGTGGTGTTTATCATTTATACTGGAAAGAGGATATTCAAGTTGTTTTCTATACTCAAAACTAAGAAGTTTTCAGTCAAAGATAAGAGAGAACACTATATGAAGTGTGGCATCTAAGGAAGCCTTCACTAAATCACTTTCATGTTTTCAAAATTCTTTGATATATCAAATAAAATAAGTTAATCCGGGAAATTATGGAGATATAGTAGATAAATGAGTATTTTTTAGGCACTTTATGAAATATAAGGCTTACAAATGTAAAAATATTGGTTTATAAAAATTGGAAAAAATGATGTTATGATCATTGAAGAGAAATCTATGAAAATACCAAGAATGAAATTTCTAATGTGTTTAGTGAACAATAATATGAAGAAGTAAATGAGATTGATTTTTATACTGATAAAGTTGAAAATCACCAAATGTTCAGAAATATAGAAATGATGAATACTTAGAGGTTGAATTAGTAGAGGAATTTTTTTTAAAGAAAGTATTCATATACCATGAAAATGAAATATAAGGTAGAGATTGATCCATCTAATATTTTTTCTGATCAATTTTCACAAAATCAAGAAAGGATGATAGAGTATAGAATATGATTCCCTATTATATATAATGAATCTAACCACATTTGAAGAAGTAGTAAAATATGAGTTATGGATTGAATCCATGAATGAGTAACTAGATCAGATTAAAAAAACTAGAATCGAGAACTCATGAAGAATATTGAATAACATAATTTGATTAGGAGGAAAAAGATCTTTAGGAATAATTATTATGATAAGGGAAATGTAATCCCATATAAGGAACATCTTTTATTTAACATATATGAACAAATCGAATTTATTAATGTTGATAAAAAAATTTCTAGTGGATCAACTAGGTCAATCTTGATATTCTTATAAATATCTATTCATAAAAGCTTCAAGGTATAATATATTGATATAAAATGGTTTTTTAAATGGTGAACTTCAATATGAGGTTTATATCTATAACACCCCAAAATCATAAAGGGTTAAAATTAATAAATGATATGACTCATGTCAACAAGGTGAACCTTCCTTTTCGAGATCATACCAGATTAGAACTCCACAGTTAAGCGTGCTTGGCCGGGAGTGTTGATCACAATGGGTGACCATTTGGGAAATTTCTCAGGGTGTGTGTGAGTGAGGAAAAAATCATAATGGAAAGGACATGCACATTGGAAAGGACATGTGTTGGCCTATGGGGACAATCCTTAGATAGATGGCCCGTTCGGGAATATGGGTGAGCTCTATGGTGGGGATCATGTGTTTGTATGGTAGATGGTGGTACCTAGTAGGCTAAGAAATGATGGCCATCTTAATGTTGGGTGTATGTGCTATCCGCAGGGCCCAATTAACACATTTGGAAATAGAGAGGCAACTCAATATTAAGTGTGGTTTACTTCCTAGATTGAGATGTATATCCCACAATGGGGATGTGGTGCTCTAAAGGGGTTGAATGTAACAACCAGGAATGATAAAGGGTTAAAATGACTAAATGATATGACTCATATCAACAAGTTTCACCTTCCTTTTCAGGAGCCTAACTGATTAGAACTCCATAGTCAACCATGATTGTCCTAAAGTTGTGATAAATTTGGGTGACCTCTTGGAAGCTTCCTATGATGTGTGTGAGTGAGGAGAAATCACATTGGAAGGGGAATGTGTTAGCCTATGGGGGCATTCATTATTCATAAGAATCGTTCGTGCATGTGGACGGGCCCTATGGTGGGGACCAAAAGTCTGTGGGGAAACTGGTGGTACCTTGTGGGATAAGTCCCGACGACCATGTTAAGGTGGGGTGTCTATGCTGTCAGTGGTGCCCATTTTTCACAATATCGAACAACTAGTAGGATTTTTAACTATTAGTAGGGCCCAACTATCACAATATCGAACAACTGTTAGGATTTATAATTGTAAACAATGAAACCAAAGTGTAAAGATTAAAAAAGTACTTGTTCAATATAAATAAGGTACCAAATATATGGAATTCTCTACATGACACATATTTTAGAAATATGTAATCTTATAGAGGTGGATTTGATCAGTTTTTTATCTCAAAACATCCCAATAGGAATAGTTCATGGTGATTATCTATATTGATGATATCATATTTGGAGGAAGTAAATAAAATTTATTGGAAGAATGTGAAAGAATTATGAGAAAATGATTTTATATTTATATTACTAGAGAATTAACATATTTTCTCAATATATAATTCATTCAGAAATAAAGATATAGTTTTCCCTTCGAGGAAATGTATACAAACAAGATGGTGAAAAAGGTCAACATGCATGAATCCATCCCAAAGTAGACTCTGATTATGATTGTTAAAAAACTTTGGCATCATGAACATAAGAAATACATAGATCTCATCTTGTACATGATGTTATTATAATCTTGTTATACTTTACTAAAACATGACAAAAATATTTCTTTACAACATTTTTAACGACTATTTTTAGAGTAATCAAAAGTAAGTGTTTCTCACATAAGTTAAATGTATCATGAGATACATCAAAACTACTCTTAAAATTTTTCTTACTTTTTCCCGTATGAAAGGATCATTAATTATCTAATTTTTCTAATGATTATTGGGATAGAGATTTCGTAGATGACAAATCTATAATCAATGGGTTTTACTTCAATGGAAATAAATTTGTCGGATGGCTAAATAAGAAGTAATAAATCATGTCGCTATGCAATTTCTAATAATAATATATCTTAGTAACCAAGGTATGTACTCAGCTTATATATATTAATAAAAAAATTAGACGATATCAGTGAACCTATAAAATGACCTATTGTGATATTCTACGATAAAAAAATTGGTATTAATATCATGAAGAATATAATAAAATATTGTTTTATAAACCATTTAGAAATATAGTATCATTTTATTAAATAAAATTTGGAATAATAATTTTTCTTATTTGACCACATTGAAAATATGGGAAGGTGGATGATATCAAGACAAAATACTTGGACACACCATTATTTGAGAATTATTAGTTAAACCATGATTTTCATCCCCCCCCCCCTCCTTAGCTTGAGGAGGTTTATATATTCCCCTATCCCCTTTGTGATTCTGTATTTATTAGTTTGTTTATTTTTCAAATTATATTACACTTTAGATTTATTATTAAAGGGTAGAATGCTTCTATGAAATTAAATTCTATTTTATTTTACCTATTCAACTAATGGGTGGTTTTTTGAATGTATTCTTCTAGGTGGTATATGGTGTTGACGAAAGGGATAGATATGATCCATAGATTTATAGTGTATGTTCAAGTTATGTTTTTTAACTTATAGAGATATGGAGTTTGTAATGTATTTAGGTATGCATTTCTATCTCAAAATATTTCTTTTTATACCAATCTCTTCCCATGAATACTTTCAGTGATAAAATATATATTCTATGTTCTTTTTAAGGTAGTATGGAAGTAAATTTCAAATTGGATTTTCTAAAAACCCAAAGTTAGAGAATATTGGAATTTGGGTAATCTAAGTTGTAAACATATTTTTTTTTGTCAATCTAATTCTTGTGTTTTCATGATATTTGTTGGCTGAGAAAGATGATGATTATTAAGGAATGGTCCATTTGAGACTATGATTATTGATATAGTATAGTTGAGACCATAAAGATTGATAGAATCTTTAGAGTGTCGGGATATTTTTTCCAGGACGATATAATGATTATATGATCACATAATTCAGTATGGATCACACAATCTCATGAGTTCAAAATAATAAGTCCATAAGGTCTCACAAAGGGCATGAGTGAAGTGGGTATCAGGTAACCAAAAGAATTGGTGATGTTCAATTAAAAAAAATTAAATGGTACAAGCAATTTAATAAGTGAATACTGATGAGAACATAAACTCAAATAGATATATTAATGTGGTTATATAATAATTATAAGGAATGTAATGTTCTAAATGATGAATATCCTTTCAGTAAATGTTTTCATGGAGAAAATATTCATGTGTTAATCGTTATATTACATGTTTTTTGTGGGTTTTATGGTGAGATTATGCGACCATGTATGGAAATAATTTGGTGCACATAAACTTTTCAAATCAGGAAGATCCCAGGGGACCAATTGATGGAAGTCAAGTGACGGGAATCACTCAACTCATGTAAGAAAAGATATGTTTTTTGAGGAAGGAGGGATCAGGATACCACAAAAACTAGGAAGAAATATTATAATGGATTTATTACAATGGAAGTCTCATGAATATATTCAAATGGTCATGTGTTATTTTGGGAATTATGTGATCAAGTTTAGGTGAGTTCGCATGATAGAGTTTGTCAATGATGTAACCATTTTTTCAATTGTTTTTAGATGTGTTAAGCTAGATTTTGGGAGGATATACCTATATAATGGCCTATGATGAGATCCTTAAAAAATAAAGAGAACAGTTTGTGGGGGAAAACCATAGATGGGAGAGATTTTGGAGTATTTTCTATTAAGTATTCATACGATCAATGTTCATGGAGGAATTTTCAATGGATCGATTATGATATCACATAACTATTAAAGATATGTGCGACCAAAGTTAAATGACTCAGTTCATCAGGATCATGTATCATGATGTTGATTCATGCCATAGGTCTTTTTCACATGATCATGTGATTAATACTATGAAATAGTAGTTATGTAGAGTAGTTACATTCCTACGATCATGCACTCAGAGTCATTCAATCAAGTTAGGCATTAGGGTTATGTGATGCATAATGTTTTCAGGTCATATTTTTTTGAAATCTCAAAAAAGTGTTTTTCAATTTTATTTTGATGATCAAGGATTTTATCAAATAATAATATTCCCACACTAATTTTTCAAAACATTCATCGTTCTGTTAAAGATAATTGGATGATCATCAAATCATTAAACTAAGGCAGAATTCATCCATAAATGTGTGTATAGAGGAGTCAATAGAGGTGATCTAATGGAAGTGGTGAGCTATCCCCAAATACATCATAAAGGAAGTGCTCCTATAATTCAATGTATGTGGTCAAATAATTTTAATATATAAATACTATTAAAGCATAGTGGATTTAGGTACGATCGATACATCATTAGCGTATACACCTTGGATGTAGCCCATTGTGGTGAACCATATAAAATGAATTATGTTCAAATTTAATTTAATATTCTTCCTTTATTAGTTTATAAAAATTAAAATTTGAGAGTTTTAAAAAGTTCCTAGAAACTTGGGGAGAATAACCTTAAATCAAAAGTAAAACTTGACATCCTAATTCACCACTGCACTATCATGTTTTCTCAGGGTATAACAAAATTCTATTTCCTTTTCCTGGTAGTATTTTCTCTTATGATCAGTTCCTATTATCAATTAAAAACTAATAATAGTGATGTAAAGTTCATAAATTGTAAATTCATCATGATCCCTATCTTCAAGACATGAGATATTATAAGAAAATTTATCTGTTAGGATTGTCATCATTGTTTTACAACATTAGATACTTCAAGAGTTTCTTTAAACCATTTAATGGTTATCATAATCAAATTTATCATGGTATGGAATTCATAAATAGTTTCATCCTCATGAAATCTAACATCTTAAAAATATTTTCAATTTATATGATTCTTTCTTTGTTTCACATTTTTATTTCTTTCATAAATACTATGAAGCTTCCTCTAAATAGCATTAGAATTTTTTCATAGTATAATCATTATTAGATCCTTATATGATAATGATGATAAAATAGGATTCTATTATTTCCCATAATTTTCAATGATTCATCTATCTTCATATGAACAATCTAAGTTTTCATCTAGAAAATTTAATCCATATATAACATAATCAAGAATATCAAGTCCAAAGGAAAAAATGTAAGGAACTATTATTTATTTTCAGGAGTGAAACACTTTTCCATAAAATGTTGAGATATATTTTTTATTAATATAATTGTATTGATATATGTAATTTACTTGAGATATATATATTAAAAACTATCTGATACCAATTATTAGACCACACGAAGGGTGACACGCACTAATAGGTGGGGTAAATTAGTGTGAATAAAAAAATCAAATCCCTTTAACTCCACCAGTCTCTCAAAATTCTCACCAATGCAGAAAATAAATACCTAAAATATTTTTTAATGAGGCTCTTATCCTTTTAAATGATTATGTGCCATCTATGTCATGGTTATTATCCCATGCATTAAGTCCCCTTATTATTATTAAAAGGAACTAAATTAGGGGTATGACCTTGAACTCATATAACTTATGGGGCTAAGTAGTTATAATATTTCATTAGTAGAATGATGAAACTAAAGTAAAGATCATATTATAAGTATATGAACCTCCATAAATAATCCAAATGAATATCTCCTTCTTCTTTTTTCTCAAATATCAATCACCACGGGTTGTTCTTATATCTTCTTATTTGATATAGAAACATGTCAATTATTCTTCTTAAAACTATTATAATCACCTTCTATATATTATGTTATTTATATTCACTGACAATTCAGTGATTATCATCTACACAATTTTTATGAAAATATACTTGAATTTTTGTGGTGAGGAACAATTCATTCAAATATCATAACCCATGATTTAAATAATCATTCAAAAACATCCTAAAATTACAATTGAAGTCACATATTGTTTCCTTCCTGTAGTATTCATTTATTTTAAGCTTCATCCCATTTTTAAATCCATGTCATTTTTACATTCCCTTGATATATCCACATACACTTGATGATGTCTCTCCTGTATAATAAAATTTGAAACACCCCTTCAATATGGTTTTATATACCTTAATATGGCATCTCATTATGTGGTGTGGAACTCATCTTATTAAATTATATTTTTTGAAAATTCTTGATCCTAGGCACGTATAATTTCACCAATTTTATAATAATATGAACCCATATTACTTGAAATATCTTATAAAATATTTTTGAAACAAAATTATATTATGGTCCCCTTGAGTATCATTTGTGTGTGAGATAAATTGTCTTATGGGTTCTTTATAACTCCATTACATAAGAAAAATATCATTATAAATTATTTTTCAATATTCATGTGAATCGATAAATTATCATATATGGATTAAAATCACAATACAAACTTATCAAATATAATATTAGGATCCAAAAAATATTATGAGTAGAAAAACACATATTCCATTTCCCTTTCTCATTTCTTCACACATCCCCTTTATAGATAAATATTTTTAAATGATCCTCATTGTAGAATATTTTCCTTTTTTTGGATTTTTGACTCTAATAGAGTAAATCCAAATGGTCTTAAATTATATTCTCAACATATTAAATCCAAATATACAGGTTCTTAAATCAATAAATACATCATACAATAGGTCATTAAAATATGTGTTCAGTTTCAATGAGATGCACAAATGGATAGAACATATATTCCTCAGCTAGCTTCCTTGCATGCTAGGAAACTTTAGTATGCTATAATATAATATAGACAATACATTTAATTCACTAGTACATGTCTTTACCATGAAGTGTATTTCATCAATCATAATACTTGAATAGGTGTTGTAGATAAATACAATAAATTCATTAATAGTAAAAACATATTATTTTGTTACATTCTCCCTCATTAAAAAATTTTACCCTCAAAAAAGTTTACTCACCTCAATATAAAAGGGTAAATTTTTCCTTTATTGACTCTTTAGGCTCTTAGGTTACTTCTTCAAACTATTGATTTATCTATAAAACCTTTATGAGTCATTTTATCTTTTTCCTCAACACTTGTTCCCTCTCATCTATAATATAGATTAATTATTATTTATCATATAGTCTAGGTTTCAATTTGGCACAATTTATATCGAGTATATACTATGGGCCTATCATATAATTTCTTAATGCGAACATGTGCAAGATTTCAAGGAAATTGGAAATATTTAGAGGTAGTACTAACTGATAAGAAACTAATTCATCAAACTCTAGAATATCAAATAGTCTAATTCACCTTGGTCTTAGTTTACTCTCCTTTATATATCTCATGAATCCATTCCATGGTGATATTTTTATGAATACATGATACTAAAATCAAAATTTAATATTCTTCCTTCGATTGTTAGTATAAAATTTTGACCAAATATGAGAAGACATGATATGTTTCTAGATCACATATATCTTTTTTTGTCTCATTTATAATTCCTTATCCCTGTAGTATTCCTTCTCCACATTCATCCCCACATTTTGGATCTTTATGACTTTTTCCCATAGTGTTCTTCATAAGTAACAATTTTATTACTCAGTAGGAAACTATTGTTATAGTATAATCCATTAAGTGGAATATGTGGGTCCCAATAGTAGTGAAAATCTGGTGAGTTATCCCTTAACATGTATTCAGATGATTGAATAGTCCTCTAAGAATACCAATCAGTCTGAGCATAAAATATTGGTCTTAGTTTTATTCTAATATTCAAAACCTTGTAAAGTGTCATCTAGAACATAGAAGTAAATTTTAGATCACTTTCATGAATAATTGAAAGTGGTTCTCTATGAAGTCTCATCACTTGTTTAATATACTTATGAGTGAGGCACTCAAGAGATAAATCTTATCATGTAGCGATAATATTTTAAGATTATATTAATTTGTCAATTATTAACCATGCAGACTAATTTCCTTTGGATATATTATAATGTATAGAAACAATGTTCATAATGATGTTGTACCACTTTTATACAAGTATGGGTAGTAGATTCAATACTCTTTTATGAAGTTATCAATATTCCTTAACTCACTAACATAACAAAAATATTTTAGTAAAATTATATTTCACCATCTTCATATTTTACGAGCAATAATGATCCCAAATATTTTTATACTTTTTTTCTTTCAATATGCATATATGATGTAGACTTGTGCATGTTATCTATCAGCACATTATTTATCCCCTAAATAGATAGGGTATATAGCCTTGTATATTACCTTAGTACTCCCTCATTATTAACACCAAAAACTTGAATCTTTTCTTTTTATCATTGATTATATATTCTTTTGGAATATAGGATATTCTTCTTTTGAATACTTAACATTATACTATAATGATTTTTTAGAAATAATTTTAAATAGTAATAATGATTTCCCTTCCCTTATGGATTCTATTTCTATTTTTAACAATTCCTTATTCAAGGGAACTCATTCAAGACTCATAATTTCTAAGAACATAATGATCTTTCTCACTTAATCTGGTAGTGAATTTATCTTATTTTCTAGTTTTATAATAAATAGAACAATCATAGTCTTTAAGATGCTATAACCATATCCTTTATCTCATTTTCAATTCCTTTTTGGGTGTATATGTACTTTAAAATTTAGTGATATTTTTATAAATAAAACTTCACCCCATAAGGAAATATATCTATATCATTAATGAAAAATAACTAAAACTAACTCCAAATCATGGTTAGGATAATTCTTCTAATGAGGCATAAATAGTTGAGATACATAAACAATAACCATTCCTCTTTTCATGAGTGTACATCAAATTATTTTAAAGGATATATCACTATAGATTACAAATCATTTTATCTTAGTGGGTAAAGTTATTATGAGTTTACTAACCAACCTTTTCTTAAATTCTTATAAACATTATTCAAACTCTATTATTCAGATGAAATTATCTCCTTTTTTAGTAAACATGGTTTCTATATTAGAAAGTGATGAAAATGTTTTCACAAATATTTTACAGTACCCTACAGGACTAATGAAACTATGAATTTTAGTCATTTTTATAGGACGAGACCACTCCTATATAGAATCTTTTATAACTAGGTGAATAGATATTAATTTAGTGGTTACAATGTTTTCTAATAATGATACTTGTTGTAACCATAACTCATGTTTACTAAATTTAGTAAAAAGTGTTTTTGTCCTTGGATTTTGTCATAAGGAAATTATATAATCCTCCTTTTCCTCATTACTTTTGTAATATATTATAATATTATCAATAAATATGACCAAAACTTTATCAAGTCAGTGTATAAATAATTTATTCATCACATATATAAATATATAAAGAGAATTAGGTAATCCAAATTGTATGAAAATATACTCTTAATGTTCATACCATGTTCATAAAGAAATATTTTGGAAATCCACATTTATAACCCTTAACTAATTATGCCCAAATAAAAGATCAGTCATGGATAAGAATTTATCCCAACAAAGTTGGTAAAATAAATAATCAATCCATGGAAGAAGGTATTTCTTCATCACTATAATCCAATTAAGTTATCTCTAATAAATTCATAGACATGATGATCCATTCTTGTTCTTTTCAAATAGAATAGGTACTTCCTATGCATAGACACATGATCAAATAAAACTAGTTTTTTAAAGATCTCATAGTCATTTCATCAATTCTTCTAACTCCATATATTTCATTTTATATAGGGTCCTCGATATTGGTTTGGTTCAATGTTTAGGTTGAATTTTTAATTTTACCTATCTTTCTAGGTTTGGTCCAAATAACTATTCTATCAATACATCAATATATTATTGAATTATAGGTATATTTCTAATATTTTCACTTTCACTTTCTTCCCCTTCTTCACCAACAATTACAGCAAATAAGGCTATTGAAGATGGTTCTCAAAAAACTCAGGTTTTCATATCTCTCCATTGAAAATATTTTTAGGTTTTTCCTTTTTGATAAGAAAATTCCTTACTTTTATAATTAGTCTTGAAATTATACTTTAAAAAGAAATTCATCCTTATTATTTTGAAAAACTCCACCATTGGAATAACCTCCAATATTTTTATTGATTTTATTAGCCAAATATAATAAGAGAATCTCTATATAACATAGATTATTAAATTAACCCTCCATGAGTTTTAAATGATAACTACACTTATATTATTTCATGATTCAATTTGATGTTATTTTTAGACGTGAATGAAAAAATAGAATATGTAGAATAAAATTTAATCAATGTACATACATGATTTGAGTATAAAATGAGTGTACCTACTACTAAATAATTTGATGACTCTACTGCAGTCATTATAATTGAAATATCATGAACTTTATCCTCGAGCCTCTTCTAAGGTAAATGGTAGTTTCCATCTATTATCTTCTTATTTGGATATTAGTTATAAAAGGTTCAATTCTATCTATACATGAACCGTTATATTATAAGTTGTGTTTGTACTATATTTACTTTGTCAATTGCATTAATATGTTTAGGCTTTATATATCCATGATAGTCTTTTGTTATGGTTATCCATTAAACACTTTTTAACTTTCCACATCCTTGTAGATAGTTCCCTAAAATATTCCTCCATTTCTTTTTTTACATGGGTAGTTTTAGTTTATTTCCTTCTCTTTCATGGTCAAAATTCTTCCCAATATTTGAATCCATTTTTATCTTATTATCATTAAGTCCATGAGACAAATTCATGTCTATAAACACTATTTATAATTTTATAACACACTACACTATCTTCTCATAACTCCCAAAGTATTCTATTTATAGAGATATTAGTATATCGGTTCTTATTCTACTAAATAATCAATCAATATTTTCATTAGATTTAATGATAAAGATTGAAGAATATAAAGGAATACCCATAACATTAACTTTATAACATCCTTATCATTCATTTTCATTTTTCTTCAACTCAATAAATTATATTTCAATTTATTTTTGGAAGATAAATGGAAAATAATTGTTTAAAAAATTATGTCTTTATGATCCATATGTTCTTCTTCATCATTTGGATTCATGTTTTTTACCAGTGTCCACCATTGACCATCTTCTCACTCTAAGTGATATAATTCCAATGTAGCTTTAAATTATTCAAAATAATTTAGTATAGAAAATATATTTTCTATATTTTTTATACATTATTATTTGATAAATGGATGATAGGTTCCATTAAAAAAGGTGGTAGTTGACATAAGTAGGATTCAATTGTTAGTTGTTCCTTCCTTAGTTGGGTTAAATACTCCACAAGGTTTGGTTTCTTATTCATGACCAGAGAAAACTGATTTGGAATCATCATGAAGTTTTCAAATTTTACTTACATCATATTTGGATGGTCCTCATTCCACTTTATTTTGTATCCATTATTTACAATGGTCATTCAATTTTCAACCATTTTTTCTAAGAGAATAAAACTTAAATGATAAAATTGCTACTAATAAAAATCCTATGATAATAATTCAACATCATATTTAAATTTTAAAATTTCACAATATCACGTTTATAATATCATATTCTTCAATATATTATAATATTAAAAAAATTAGTTATATATCATTTATAATCATTGGAAAAGAGTCTACGATCAACCAATGAATATCCCCTTGGAGTGTCAAACTTGATGATCATTTTATCCCACTGAGTGAAGATAGATTCAATACCAAACAAACATTTCTCATGGTCATTATCCAAAGATAAATCTGATCCAAATCCTATATTTACTTATAGTATACACATAAGGATTTCATTGCTAATAAATAACACACTTTATACTTCACCTAGGATGTTTTTCTATATTTGGACTTATCCCTAAGGGGTTTTTATATTTTTTCTATACATAATTTATATAAATAACTAAAACATTATATTACACAATATATTATGACCCACGTTTTCTATACATGATTTCTAAAATAATTCTAAAAAATAATATCTGATTAATTAAATAAATAATATATTTTGAGGTTTAGTGTCTTAGAAACTAGATAGATAATACATTAAGTATATAGATCACATTTAAAAAATAGAATATATTTAATCCATTTGAAATACTTCTCTAAAATTACATCCTTGGTCACTTTACTACATATGATTTCGTAGATTTGTATATTAAAATGAAATGGAGTCATAAATCTTAGTGAGGTGATAAAGGGAGGAAATGTAAATTAAGTGATCATCATGGATAAATAATGGGTCATAACATAAAATAATGATTATAAGTACATGAGTCATAATATTAAAAAATGTCCAGGACATAAAAATGATACCTTCATAAGCAAATCATCATGGTTTATCACTAAGGTATTGTAAAATATATTACTAAGGTCATTCACTAAGTTATCATGAAACATTACAAAGTCATGTTTCCAATGTTTCATAAACATTTTACACATATAGATTAATTTTTTATCAAATTTATTCTATATATATAAGGGTTACCCTTCGTATACTTAAATTTATGTGTTCTGTATCAATTTTATATTATAATAAGTCATTTCATCTAAAACCCATAGATAATAAAAATGGGTTTCATATAAAATCATTGAGTTCATATGAATTTAAATATATAAACTTTTTATCATTTTTTAAACTGTGAGTATTAAATTTTGGTTTCATATATAGAAATATCCAATAAATGAAGAAACTTTATACCTATATCAATACACATGATTGAAAATAGGGTTGATTATTCATAATATAAAAGTAAGGCATGGAAAATTAAAGAATGATTTTGATAACACCACAGGTATAGAAAATAGATTATGGAATGGGATTATTAATAGATAATAGTATACTCTAATTAATAAAAAATAATTTCAATAGTAGTGTAATTAATTTCTTCTAAACATAACAAGATTAAAATAAAAAATCTTACTAGAAAGGAAATACTATAATGAAAAAAATGAAAGAGTAAGAGAACTCTTTATAATAAGTACCACTACCAAATCGGTGAGGGGGGATGGCATGAGACTCTTAGAGATTTATAAAGGGAATTAATGAGAGACTAAGAGAGGTTGTAATGTGATAATGTTCTTGTGTGTGAATGAAATAGGGTCTGAAAGTGAGTATTTATTAATAATTAAGATAATTGTTTATTATTTTCAAAAATAGCCTTTGGAATTCTATGTTTTAGAAAATATATATTTAATAGGAATATAATTATTTTGTATTATGGTTCCTGAAATTAATGATTTAATTTTTGAAATATTAAAATTTTAAAACCAAATTCATATTTTATATATTAATTTATCCACAATATGTATCCTTTATTCATTAAAATTCTTTTTATAAGTCGAAATATTCTTTTTAGACATTCAATTTTATTTATAACCTCTAAAAATTATTTTAATTCTTAAAAAATAATTTAATCATTATATAAAAATATTTAAGGTTTTCTAAAACATATCAATTCATTCAAATCATTATTACATATTAAGGAATCCATAAAATATACTGAAAATAGAAAACTAAATTTTTACTATTCATTGAGAAATAAATTATTTTAGAAATTTCTCCATAATTCACCCTAACATAATTATAACATGTTGTGTTAAAATATAATGTTTCTTTTTTTAAAATAAATTCATAATTATGTGAAATAATTATTTTAAAAAAACATATTTTCTATAAAACACTATTTTTAAAGTGGGACACAATATTTATTCACTTTAAAGAATTCTAAATTTTATAATATCATACATATTTATCATTAAAGACAATATTGATATATTATAACAAATTTAATATATAATTATTATATATAATACTTTAATTTTTCTCATAAATTTGTATTTTACTATTCAGTTAGGTAAATTACTATTTCAATGGTCATATAACAGTAACGTCACAATAATAATGTAAAGATCATATAATGGTTAAATATTAATGGTCACATTTCCCTATACACCAAAAATATGCTCTAACATTATCATAATTATTTATTAACTACTTCATTTAAAAATATTCTAAACTTTCATTAATAATGAATACCTTATTTTTAATGATGTTCTTTCTTTTGAATGTATTTATAGAAGGTTTGGTTTTTATTATAAAATTTGATCCTATGAATTTTATCTTTGTGTGTCACTATTATTTCATGTTTATCTCCTTGTATTATTTTTAGTTGTTATAGTTAATATTATATAATAATGTGTATTATTCTTATAAAATGAAATAGTTTTTATATGTTCTTCTATGGTAAAACATATTAAGGTATTCATTGTGAAACATGATTTATTTTATTATAAATAGAAATAAATTTTCGGTCATTACATTATTATCCCATTAAAATAATTTCTACTTAATAAAAAATCACTAAAAATAAATAGAAATAGTTTTCATTCATCATTTTTTTATGCTCCAAGGTCACTTATTCAAACATGGGATTTATCTTCAAGAATTTTACGACTTGTTTTGTCTTATTTTCCAACAGTTTTTCATTTAACTCTATAATATAGAACATTTATTATTTATATGATAGGCCAGGTTACAATTCAACGCCATTTATGTAAAGTAAATATGTGGCACTTGACATATACTTTTTTAATAAGGATGCATGGAATATTTTGTGGAAAATGGAGAGATTTGGGGTTAGTGTTAGCTATTAAGAAGCCACTTCAACGCACTCTAGAATCTAAAATAGTTCAATACACCTTGGAATCAGTTTCCACTTCTTTCCAAATCACATGATTCATTTCTATAGTGATATTTTGAGGAATATATGGTTCCCAATTTAATTTAATTTCTTTATTCAATTTTTATCACAATTGTTTTTGACTCTAAGAAACCTTGATATATTTCCATATTATTTCTATCTTCTCCATAGATTATTTCACTTTATCTGGAAAAAAAATTGTTATCCAACTTCTTCATAACATTCTTGAGTTCTACACCTTTTCTTATATATTTCTTAAAAATAATCCACTTGAATAATCAAGTTGAAAAATTTATTATAGGATAATTCATTATGTAGAATATAGTTTTCCTAACTAAAAAGAAAATCAAGTGAGATATCCCATAACAAGTCTTCTAATGATTTAATAGACCTCTCAGAATCCCCATAAATTTTATGATGATAGGAAAATTATCAGTTTATTTCATTATTAATAGGATTTTGAGGGCTCCTCTAGAACAAAGAAGTATATCTTGGATCATATTCAGAAACATTTGATAGCGGTGCTCCAAAAAGTCACACCACCTAATTAATATACATATGATCAAGGCTCTCAAGATAGAAATTCTCTTTAATTGTGATATAATAGGAATAATTTTTTTATCTATTAACGATTACTAATATTTCATTATTACCCTTGTATTTATTATAAATACCACTAACAAAGTCCATAGTGATATTTCCCGACTTCCATATAGGTATGAGTAGTGGTTTCATTACTCCTTTTGGAAGATATCACTCTGTATTTACCTATTTATATAACAAACATCATGTAGTATAATTAGATATATCCATATTTATATTATACCTACAATAATTATCGCATAAATATCAATATAATAGCATTCTTCTGTAATGCATAGATAATATAGACTTTTGATCTTCATCCATTACCTCTTTATTTAACTCTAGAATAGTTAGTATACATAAATTTTTATTGAACCATAGAACTACCATTTTATCAACATAGAAATAAGAAAAATTATCATTGTTTATACCTTATATCTTATTTTTTAACATAGGATTTTATATTTACACAATCTTCAATTTCTTAAGTTATGATAGTTCAGAAATCATTTATGATAGGATTGATGATGTTCTATCCTTTATGCATTCCATATCTATCTTTACCAATTCCTTAATTAGTAGATTTCCATCAATCCTCATCATTGAAATAATTCTATATTTTTCTAATAAATGAACTGCTAACTTTGTTTTCTTTTCCTGGTTGACAATTTATTGAACAATCATTTAAGAATCTACAACTATCTCTTTTTCCTCAATATAAATTAATTTTTTTAGAATATATACTTTAAAAATTATGGTGCTGTGTATATATTACACTAATACCCATAAATAGAATTTTTACAGATATTTAATGAAAAAATAATAGTATCTAACTCAAAATAATGGATAGGATAATTCATCTTGTACAGATTAAATTATCAAGATGACCAGGAAATTACCTTTTCATTTTTCATGAGTACACATCAAAGTCCTTTCAAGGATAAATAATTTAGATGAAAAATGCTTCTCTGTATGAGGGTAAATTTATTAGCAGTGCACTAACCAATATCTTCATCAGTTCTTGGAAAAAATCATCAAAACATTTTTTCTAGGTGAACATAAATCCCATTTGAGATAACTTGGTTAATTTATTATAAATCCTAAAAAAGTTCTTCATAAACCATCTATAGTGTATTTCTTGAACAAGAAAACAAAATTATTAATTATTAATGTTGGATAAGGACACCCATCTATAACCTTTTTTCATAACTTGGTTAACTGAGATTCCTTCACTGTTAATAATGTTTTCAAGATTTATACATGTGTTAACCAAAAATAACATTTACTGAATTTATAAAAAAAATCTCTTTCTATATAGTTTGTAATATGATCCTCATATAATCATTATGTTTCTCCCAACATTTTTAAATATATCAAAATATCATTCCACCAAAAATTTATCAAGTTGGACCCTAAATATTCTATTAATAAAATACATTTATATAATAGGATAATTATTTAACCAAAATGTCATAAATACAAATACATAATGTTTATATCATTTTTTATATTAATATTTTGGATATCCACTTTCTTCACTGTTTACTGATGATACCTATATCAGAGGTCAATTTTAGTGAATAATTAAGCATCATAAAGTAAGTTTAATAAACCATCAATTCTTATAGGAGAGTATTTTTATTTACTAGGATCTGATTATGTTCTCTATAATCAATGTGTAGTCAAATTGATCCATCATTCTTAGTTATAAATAGAAATAATATCTCCCTAAGGTGGAAAACTTGTTCAAGTAAAACATTTCTTCAATATATCTTGTATTTGTTTCTTTAATTATTATATCTAACTATATTTCATTCTATATTGGGTCTTATATATGATTTTTGATCCAGTTATAATTTTATTTTCAAATTCTACCTTTTTTTCTTAGGGTGGTCCAGATAATTATTTAATAAATAAATAGATGTATTCCTAAAATACAAGTATATTTTATATCTTTCTACATTCACTTTAATCACCCTTTTCACTAATAATTTTCACAAATAAGTCCATTATAGGTGGCTCTTGATAAAAGATTATGATTTTATATCTATCCTTTGAAAATAATTTCAATTTTTCCCTTTAATACAACTAAAATTTCCTTTCATATATATTTGACCTTGTAATTATAATTTTATGACCAATCCATCCTTAATATTATATTAAATTACAATATTAGAATGGCCACTAGGTTTGCATTGAGACTATACTAACCAAACATAATAATGGGATCTTTATATACACTTGACTCTTTAAAAGTCCCTTAAATAATTTTAACTAATAACTCTACATCTATTAGTTCACGGTTAAATTTAATGCTATTTTATAACATTATTGAAATAAAAGAATTTTTAAAAACTAGAATAAATTATAGTAATTTATATACTTGAATGTATAATGAGTGTACATGTGAGTATATTATTTGAAACCATGACTGCATACAACGTG
The DNA here is from genome assembly GCA_963277665.1 of Viscum album. Classification (NCBI taxonomy): domain Eukaryota; kingdom Viridiplantae; phylum Streptophyta; class Magnoliopsida; order Santalales; family Viscaceae; genus Viscum; species Viscum album. The sequence continues at coordinate 647,205,147 of OY728143.1, read as the reverse complement.
ATTAAAAAATAATGACCTTGATCCCAATGATTCTTCTAGGAATTATGACAATTTACCTATATTATATTTTGATTTGGATATTTTTTAGAAAAATGTCAATTCTCTCAACACTTGTAGCATTGTGTTGGAGGTTCTTCTTTTATTATCATTCCTTAGTAATTTTCATTCATATGTCGAGGTTTTACATCTCCCTGATAGTCATAAAAAATATTTCTAGACTTTCCCTAATTGTATCAATTTTCCATTCATTTTAGTAAATTTTTAAAAACATTATTCCCACACTTTTTGCACATTGTTAGTTTTAGTTTCTTCACTTCACTTTCTTGGTAAATTTTCTTCACAAAAACCGAATCCATACTTCTATTCATATAATTATTTAAATGATACCATTGTATTTTTTAAACTCTATTTCTACATTAGGAGCACACCACACTATCTCATTATAACTCTCAAATTCTTTGATTTTTAACAATTTTTGGAGATGACATCTTAGCCCACCAAATAAACAATCAATCATTCTAGGAGAATCAATGACAAATAATAAAGAGTATCATTCAGGCCTTATAGAATTCATTTCATAACATCCCACAGATTTATTCACTTTTTTATTCATCTAGATAAATTATATATCCATTTTTTTATTGTATGAAGAAAATACACATTAAAATGTATTTTTTTGAACTCCTCCCACTATATATGCTCATATTCAACCTTTGGATTCATGTTTTTGATCAGTTTACACTACTAATCAGCTTCTCCCTCTTAGTGATATACATCCAAGGTAAACTTATCTTACTTGTAATAATAGAGTATAGAAAATTTATTTTTTTAATATTATCAATTTTTTGTAACCACTAGATCATAGGGTCCGCAAATATAAAGTTTTTTTTTACATATAAATGATTCAACTGAAAGTTGTTCCTTCCTTGGAGAAGTTAGATTCTTCACATGGTTTGTATTATTATTAACAATATGAGATTAATAATTCTATATATTCATGAAGTTTTCAAATATAACATCTATTATATTGTGAAGTTCATCATTTAATTTTCAGTCATACCCATTATTTTCACTTGTATTTTAATATCCCACCATTTTTTATGAAAAGAAAACCTAAATGGAAAAATTACCTCAATTAAAAATATTAATATAAAAACAATTGATGGGATTTTATTCATAAATTTATAAATATCATGCTTCTAGGATCATATACTTACATATTTTATCATATTAAAAAAATATTTTAACATTATATTTTTTTATAACCATTAATAAAAATAATGTGATCAATCAAAGCATTTTCCCGAGGAGTATCAAACTAGTTGTGCAGTTAGGACCACTTTTTGTACATCGAGAGAACATCAAATTAAAACCCTACCGACTTTTTTCAAGGTTACTACCCCAACTTTTATTTGATCTAGAACCTGGGTCCACTTGTATTATCTAGGAAGGGATATCATTTCTAAGAAACTAAAAACTTTATACTTTACCAAAATTTTAATATGTTTTCTTTTATTCGGACTTATATCTAGGGTTTTCACTAATTTTTTATAGTCCTAATTTCCATAAATAACTAATACAATCTCTTATACAAAAAATTAAAACCTATATATTTTCATATATGTTTTTTAACATAATTATATAATATAATTTTACATTGATAAATTACATATGATCATTTGATGTTTAGAGTCTTCAAAACTAGGTACATCATATATGAAGTAAATAAATCCCATTTAAAAATATTAATTAATCCTTTTAAAATAATCCTTTATAATTTCATATAAGGTCACTTCATTACATATGATTTCAAGGGAAATATATCAAATGGGAAAAAGAGAGAGTATAAAGCCAAGTAAGGGGATAAATGTAATAAATTGAAAGTAAGTGATCATCATGGATAAATCATGAGAAATAACCTAAGGGAATAATCATTAGAACATGAGGAATAACACGAAATTGTGGCCATAATATAAAAATGATATATCCATAATCATCTCACTAGGTTTCATCACAAAGGTTTAAAAAAACAAATTGCCAAGTTTATTCACAAAGTTATCATGAAACAATTCCATAGTGTGCTACCAAAGATTCATAAACATGTTATATCTGGAGATTAAGTATATAATTGATACATTAGATAACTACCAGTGAAATCATTTTGGTTCATAAATTTATGTAGTCTACATATATCAGATATCGTTAGAAATAATTTTATTTTATAGCTTATAGAGAATAAATAATGGGTTTCATATAAAATCATTGAGTTCATAAGAGTTTAAAGACAAAAAAAATTAATCATTTTTAACCCATAGGTAAGGAATGTGAGCTTAATAGAAGGAAATACATAATAAAATAAGTATAATTATAAAAATATTAATTCACTTGAATTAAAATTTGGTAAGTTATTCTCAATATAAAAGGCATTGAATATCATATAATTATTTTGGAAGTATAACCGGTGTACAAAATAGATTATAAAAAGATATTATTGAGAGATAATGGTATTATCTTGGTTATAAAACATCATTTTTTTAGCAATTTAATTATTATAAATATATGAAGACATAATAAGTTTAAAATCAAAAGTCTTGCTACAAGGTATGTACTTGAATTAAAAGAAGGAAAGAGGAAGATAAACTATTACATTAAGGAATACTTTTTAAGAAAGGAGGGGACATTCCTTAGGAGTTTGGGGGATTATTAAAAGGAAATAATGAGAGACTAAAATAGGGATAGACAAGGTAATTATCTTTTGAGTGAATGAAATGGGTCGAAGAATTGGGTATTTATAACAAAATGGAGATAATTGTTTATTATTTTTCAAATATGGCCTTTAGAATTAAGGGTTTAAGAAAATGAATTTCCCATGGGGAACCCATTGTTTTGGATAATGGTTTAGAACATTAATAACATGATTTTTGGAATATTATAATTTCAAAACTGAATTCATATTATATATATTAATTTGACCACAAAGGGATACTTTATTAATTAAAAAAGATTTTAAAAATTCAAAATATGCTTCTAGATATTGGAATTTATTTATAGATTTTAAAAATCATCTCAATACTTATAAAAAGAATTATTTAAAAACTTTTAAGTTATTTAAAAACATTATATATATTATCATATCATTATTATATATTTATGAAGTCATAAATTTTATAGAAATAAAAAAACTATATTTTTACTATTCACTTATATATAAAGTATTTTTGAATATTCTCAATAATTCACCCTAACCTAATTTCAAAGTTTGTATCTCAGATATATTTTTTATTTTATGAATATAAGTTATTTAATATGAGAAGTAATTACTTTAAAAAATACATATTTTTTATAAATAAAAATTTTAAAGGGAAAGACAATGTTTATTCGCTTTAAAGATTTCTAAATTTTAAATTTTCATATATATTTATTCCTAAAGAGTAAATAAACATATATAAATATATTTAATATATAATTATTATATATAATAATTTCAAACTTTTATTTACATTTTTATTTTAGTATTTTATTAGGTATTAATACTATTTCAATGGTTATATAATGGTCACGTTTGAATGACCAGGTAATAGTAATGTAATAGAAAAATCCTAATGGTCACATTACCCTTTACACCCTATATATACTCTAATATTCACATAATTAATCATTCATTACTTTTCTTATAAGGGTTATATACTTCCCTTGATAATGTCTTCCATATTTCTAACACATCTCTTTCTTTTTTATCGTATTTGAGGAAGGTCTGACCCTCATGGGAGAATTACTGCATATGTATTTTATCTTTTTTTTGTTTTTCTATTTTTTTTATTATTAGATGTTATAGTAAATATTATTTTATAATTTTTAATGTTAATGTGAAATATAATAGTCTACTTATCTGAATTAATTGTAAAAAATAAAAAAAAAAGTTATTTTGAAACATGAGTTCTTTTTCTAATAATAAAAATATGTTTCTGGTCGTTATAGTATAGCCTAGAAAATCACTTTTGTAATGGATTTAGGGAATTTATTTTTGGATATTTAAAGTTAAAATTGTGATTTTGTTGGAATTTAAACCATGGATAACAAGATTTGAATCCATCAAAAGTTTACCTCTACCATTCTTCACACACAACAGACACGAAAACCTCCTTGAATAAGTTCTCTGTAACATATGAATTGTTGAATAAATATTAAATGAACACATATATTCTTCCAAAAAATAGAGACACAAATATAAAACAATAAAATGAAATTATAAAAGTAAATAATTCTTTGGTTTTGTGTGGTTCATATTTTTATCCTCTAACACATTTATAGATACAAACATTAATCATATTTCCTCATATATGCAGTGATATCCTCCCATGTTCCGGTCACCCCAATCCTACTTAGGCATGTTACTTCCTTGAACTTTTTAGGATTAGAAACCTATACCACATATCAAAAAAAAATCTACCAGTAATCTTTCACTACTCTAACTTTATATCCTTGTGTATCTAACAAATTAAATGGTACCTTATATTGATATTTTTTTGCAAAATTAAACACCTTGTTTTTTTAAAAAATTAATTTCACTCTAAATATCATAGTAGAGTAACCTATTATACTATTCCTTTCCAAGATATTATATAGTTTTCCTTATAAAAATCACTTTTCCTTGAATACAATTATGGATATATATTCATATTCTATTATATAAAGTGAAACTTCTAAGTAAAACATAGAAATTGACTTTATTGTTATTCCATAAAATGTAATCACGAATCCTATTGTACTTTTATGAGTATGAGAATGTCCCCCAAAATCTACATCAGCATACCCTTATAATTGTTCGGATAACATGAAACACAAGCCATTATCTTTCATTAATTTTTAAAATATAATAATCTATTTCAAGTATTCCTAGTGTTCTCTCCATTGATTTACCATATACCATCTGATTTCCCCCACTGTAAATGAAATTTCAGAGTGATTGTGAACCATTGCATAAATTAATCTTTCCACTACTAAAGAAAACAATACTTTAGCCATAAATATTTCCTCATATTCTATTCATTTTTCTTTCTCATTTGATAATTTAAAGTGACCAACCAGAATATTTGTAACTAATTTGCATATGAACATTTAAAACAGCTCGATGACCTTCAAATTTTACTCCCTTTGAGACAACACTAAGATCCAATTGCTCCTATCTCTCTCAATATTTATCCCATAAATCGTCCTTACAACACTTAAGTATATAATTTTTAAATATCTAGATAACTCCTACTTGAAATCCAACAAATTTTTAATGCACAATCCTACAAGAATTGTATCATCAATATACAGTAGTAGGATAATAAATAAACCATACTTCGAAAATTTTTGATAGAAAAAGATTTCTTAATTTCTTTTTATGAAACCACTTTCAACCTTAAAATCATTAAATTTTGGTTCCATTTATTTGGTGCACTTTTCATGATATAGAAACTATATTTTCAATACACATCAAGTCCATCTTCCGATTAACCATTAAACCATTTGATTGTTTCATGTAAATTTATTCCTCTAAATCATCATGAATAGATGATAACTTGTCATCATTTTTTTCTAAACAGAAATCACTGATAGTAACCAATATTATGATCATCTAGATGGTATTATGTTTTAATACCATTAAAATTATCTCATATAAATGAACCCCCTCTTTTTATTGAAATACTTTCACCACCAACCTTTCTTTATACCTTTTACTATCTTATATTTCTTCCTTTAATCAAAATACCCATTTATTTTTTATCTTTTTCTTTTCTTATCCTAATCTCATTAGATCCTAGGTTTCATTAGAATGTAATGAATCTATTTCCACCTCAATATATAACTTCCACATACCATAATTGTTGACTAATTTTTTATATTCCATGATTCCAATTTATCCTATATCCATTAAAAGTAGATAATAAAAATCATGACCATATCTTTATAATAGTCATATGAATCTCGAAAATAATCAAAATCCAATATATGATTGTTCCCTTTAAAGTGTTGCATATTTCTGTGTATAAACATCTACTATATGAACATCCATGGCTCAAATTCATGTCTCTAAAGGCATTTTGAATTTACGTAAATCTAACACTTTCCTATCATCAAACAAATTCCCATCATCTAAATTATATGGAACTAGATTAATTACAATACTCTCATCCAAATTGACTGGAGTCTGGCTTATTGATTCCTTGAACCCTATTTTAGTCTTTATTACGGTTTCATATTTATAAAATAACCTTTTATTAAATACATTGCTTCAATATCTAATTATATTAGTAATTTTAACAACCCAAAGATGATAACCAAAGTTCTCGTCTATATAGACTATAAATAAATAAATTTTGTAGTTATCCTCAAAATTTTCTCTCTCCTTAAAATCATTTTCAACATATGTTACAATGTCAAAAAAATTCATATAATGAATTTTCATTGGGTTATCAGACCATAACTACTCAGAAATAACTTTCCCTAATGGTGTTGATGGAATTATATTGACTAATACACCAAAAAATTAGTTATTTCAACCATATTACTTTAGACATAGTGGAATGGAACCTCATGATTAATTTCTTCTCTGATAACATTTTGTTCATCTATTTGACCACGCTATTTTATTCCAGTGTACCAAGAACAATTATCTCATGCATGATTCCCTTATTCTATAAATATTTTTAAAGTTCCTTCTGCTATTTTATTCATCATTATCTAACCTAAGGAAATTGAGCCTTCAAATAGTCTCTCTTGTTCATAGATTTCAATTGGATGAAATTTCCAAATACTTCAGATTTATAGTTCTTGAAATCGATCAAAATTTTCTTATAGTTTCATTAATAAAATTGAAAACATATAAGGAACATCCATGATATTAAACCAATTCTAGTCCCCTAAATGAAAATGAACAAGTTCAATATTTCGGTATTGAGGCTTCCTTCTATTAAAATTAAATAAAACCATCTTTTCTCCCTGAGTTTATAACTCTCACAAGTTATAAAATTGGTGTGATTAATCTTCAATACAAAATTTTCCAAAAAAACTTCATATTCATCTCACTAAGATGACTAATTTAATTATTTCATAACTCCATACATATAGTAGTTATAGTTCTAACCATGAAACTTGCATATAAACATTTGTTCATATACAAGGTTCCTTTTTTACCTCCCCTTTTCACAACCATTAATCCTTGAGTGACTTTAAATACACCATTATAAAAAATTAGTTCCATATCCTTCCTCATGTATATTTCTAATAGAAATGATATTTTTCTATCAGACTAGGATATGTCAGACATCCTTTAACATCAGTATGCATTCGTTTGATATCTGGACATTCACATTTCCCTTTCTAAAAACTTCAGGAGCCTTATAATACACCAAGTATAACTTACTGAATTTTTTGGATATGTAATTCTCTATGAACCCTTGAATTTATGTGGAATGAAAAGATTCCATATAATCAACTATCCATGATTCCATTGGATTATGAACACTAAACAAAAAATGGTTGTTATATTCTGCTGAATTTAAAGAATTGGAACTTCTAAATACTAATCATTCATAATTCACTTTATAATACTTTTAATATTTCTTGAGATGACTAATATTAAAATAGTTCCAAAAATTAGTTCAGAGTCTCTTTGATTTACCACTAATCTCATTTATAAACTTGTTATCTTTCTTTTGACTTATTTTTTGGTTGGGTGACCTTCCTCTACAATATACATTCTAATTATTTATACACAGTTCCTAGAATTAAATCCACCTAATTTATTCTTTAAAGATGAAATTATTTACTTCTTTAAAGGATAATTTTTATTTTATAATAGAGTTTCAAGAAAAGGTGGCCACTACCTACCAAATCTCCAACAGTGTTAGAAATAGAAGCAATGCCCAGATGTCGTTAAGAAAACTGACTTTCCATAACATGATATGACTGTGGATCTTATTAAATTCATTTAAATGGTTTAAATTTGGTATTTGTTCCATCAATTCATTCCCAAAAACCTACACATAATAAAAAACTATATTTAAATCTATTGGTTTTTCATATATTTCTATTAGGGTGGTTATCAATGATGTATTTGTTTTCTTCTCTCAAATGTTGAGATCATCATTCCTTACCAACGTTACTCTCACCAATCTAATTTCCCTATGATCAATACATTCCCATTAAACTTTCTCCATATTATCTAGATTGATTCCAATTAATGGAATACCTATTTAATTTTGGATGTGATAATCATCCATTTTCCTCTTTCATAAGCTATAGTTCCTTTCACTAATCTTATTATCCCTAATATTAAAATGAATTGGTTATGGATGTATACAACACTAGGAGGTAGAATGAATTAGTTTTAATGGATTTTAAAACCAATTTAATCTTTTATATCTACTTTCTTATTTCTTCTATCATAGTTAGATGAAATGGATCTCTTATTATCCCTTTCCTCCTTTGGATATGAATGAAGCATATCTAAATAAGCACACACACACAGAGCAGAATCATTTACATGGATCACAAATTAATAAGAGTATCTAGTCCTTATTTTTAGTGGGAAAACCCCACAAAAAGATTAATCACTATTAATAAACTTATAATTTACATCAATCATGGAGTATCAATGAACTTTAATTACACTATAGTATCCTAAAATTGCATCAATATACATAAAATAGATATTTTTTTCTCCATCACCACTTTCAAGGTACTTCTAGAGTCTTCTTCTTCATCCGTTATCTCTTATACAACATCATTAAAGTAAAACCCTATTCCTATTTCATATGAACAATAGTATACACACTTATTAATAGTAGAAAACATGAATTTTTCGCCTTCTTCTTGTTCCTACTTTTTTGAAAAGTGGACTATATAGAATTCTACATATTATTATTTAACTTCAGTACATCATGGAAAAACTAAAATCCTTCTTCTTTCTTTAGATCATCAATAACAGTACTAGTTTTCATTCTCCATATCTTCGACTAACTAGAAAATAGTTATTAACTAAGTTGGATCTCCTTCCCTTCAAAAAAATATTTTATTCTCTATAAATTACAAATTTATTCACCACACACTACTCTCCTTTGATATGTAGTGCATATTTATATAAAAAATATATAGCAGTAATAGTCTTCTCTTTTTTCCTTCTTCTCTAAGTATTTCATATACCATTGGATTATAAATTTTTTAATTACCATTATTTTCTATAATGAAAGGCTTCCTCAAATATTAAATAAATACACAAATTAATATCCTTCTTCATCCCATTATATTTATAAAAATCATACAAACATTACTCCAAGAAATATACATATTTAAAACTATTATATTTTTTAAAAAAAATATAGTAGTCGGGTTACGGTTGTAGATCCTTCTTTTTTGGCACAAAGCACTACAAAATTATTCTTCTTCGTCCATAGAATGATGGAATCATGATTTTAATATTATAATATTTATAAAATTGAGATCTTAACTTATATTCCAACATAATATTTAATTTAATAATCCTTTAATAGGGATTAAAAAAAATATAAACCATCCAGATCATCGTATGAGGTCTCTCAGGATTTTTTCAAGTGCTGTTGAGAATTGGTAAAAAATATGAATACATCTAATATTAAAAATTTTATAATGAAAAAATATCATATGTGAAACAAATATATTATTCATAACTAAATTTTCATATATATGAAAATATTTTATGAAATACAAAAATCATCAGACAAATAAATGAATTTTCTTGCATGTGTATAATGTAACATCTTTCCCCTCGCACATTGGACTGGGATAAGGCAGTGCATGGTACAATCCTTAGGTGACATCCCCAAGACACCTAAATCTGGAAATAAATTCAAAGGTATTAATTAACATTTGGGGTATGATTTTCCATTTAGAGATAAAACAACAAAAACACAACACAAACCTAAAAAATCACCATATGATGCATGAGTATAAGGAAATTCAAATCAATGTATAACCAAACCAAAATTAACAAAACCAAATATCATTTTTTCCAAGTTAAGCATCAACAAGCGATCATAATCATTTTGAAATGATAACTTTATAAAATTCATTAACCATTTCTTAGTTTTCTAATTTGGAATATACTTTTCCATTTCCACACAAATCCATAACACAAACACACACATAAAATATTGGTGACACCATTAATGGTGGAACTTAACGTCCATACTTATTCCCTTTAATGGTGGTACACTATGACCATTATCCATCCCATTAAACTCATGCCTAATTGTTATTCCCAAGCCATGTCAACCCATTTCCATAAAATCATTTATTCCCTTTAAAATCAAGTCAAAAAATACTTTACTTGCATAAAAAACTATAATTTTCAAATAATCATTTTTAAAATTTTAAAAAATGAGTTTGTCCAAAAAAAAGTCATCTAATTCAAATGATTTCCAAAACCATAATTAAAATGAGAGTTACCATCAAATAAAACCATGATTTCCAAAAAAAATTAAATTAATTTTAACAATTTGAAATCAAGACTTAAAGATCTATTCAATAGGATTTGAGAGAGAGAATCTTCTTACCTCTCAACCTTTTGAAAAAAATAAGAATGGAACAACAACCTCAACAACCCAACTTAGATATTCTAAATCTGGCCTTAGATATTATTCCCTTTAATCAAAATAATCATATCTCATCATTATGCACATCACACATCATAAATATGTCACAAATGGATTAGATCGATGATTTCAATATAGGAAAGAAGAATATATCTAATAAAAATGATAAAGAATGAGAACTTATCGTATAATATATATCTCCAACACACTTTGGATCATTGAGAAATTACTCCTAGATGTAAATGAATCATCTATCAAGACTTAAAAGGAAGTGGAATTTGTGTTTTGGTAGTATTAGGTGGATAGGTGATTAAGAAGGTAAACCAAATTAGCTCTACAATTTTGGGGTCTAAAATTTCATGGTGCATGGTTAGGGAACATAGTTAGGAAAATTGTGTGCTAGCTATGCATGAGATACGGCCTCAAACCACACCTCACAAGGTTATCTCACATGTTTAGAAAACCTATGTTACAATTGTGTGGTCTACCACTATATACAAGTTCAAGGATTCTCCTAGTAATCTGCATGGTTTGGATAAACATTGTATCTACCCAGTGCTAATTGTTTTCCCTTCTATGGTTTCTCAGAGGTGTTTCATGGTTTCTACTAACAGTTCTCAAACTTTGAAACTCCATAAAATCCTCCATAGCATAAAAAACTCCTCTAAACCACCTGAAAAATAACATAAACAAAATATATAATAAAAATACATAGATAAAGGGTCATGTACCTGAAACCGATGGTGTTACATTCTCCCCACCATTCGTATTTACTTCCTTAAAAATTAAAAAAAATCATAGTTGTATTTGAAGAGTTTTGTCTACTACTCCAAAATTCTATTTTCCCACTCTCATGCTTCCTCCTAAGTCCAACCATATTTCCATAAAACCCAAACTATACTGATTCTTTTCCAAAATAGGACATTCTCTTTCCTATCCACAATTTTTATCGGTACATGAATCAACGTAGCATATAGATCTATGTTTATGTGATCCCATTGAATCACATGGTCAAGATCAAGTTGATTCTTTGTCAACTAATATAAATGAAACACATCATTTACTAAAATAAACATTGTTCGTAAAGATAATCAATATTCCACCTCACCAATACATTATTGTGTCTCAAAAGGTCATATGTATCGAGGATATAACTTTCCATGCTTACCACAAAAACGATTCCCAATACATGGAGATATTATTAAAGATATATATGATCACTCACCTTGAAAGAAAATTATTATCAATGTTTATCTAGGTATGATTTATGATGACTCTAACTCATCTCCATTATCTTTCTATTAAACTAAAACTTCTATGTGGTCTCTTTTACAAGGTTTGGTCTAACTAGTAATGTCTCACATGTTTCCTCCCAAAAAAGTAGAGATTGAAAAGTAAGTCATACAATGATTCAAAAGGATCTGTATTTATCAAGGATTTTTTTTAAAGGTTTGGGTCGAAGCCTCATTTATTATTAAATCAAAGCAAGGACCTCTTTTAAGTGGGTAGAGGGAGACCCATTACATAGCCCAAAGGCCCAGTTGGCATTTAGCCCATTACATGTCCCACATGCCAAAATTTTTGGGCCAAAGCCTATTTTGTGAATAGTACTGCTACAGTATCCGCGCTGCTGCAGTACTGAACAGTACCCACCGACGCTATAGTACCCTGTCGCTGCTACAGTGACCTGTCGCTGCTACAGTGCCTGCCATTGCTACAGTAGCCTGCACCCCATGGGTTTTGAACCCCCATTTTTCATGTAGCATTACAGGGTGCTTACCACTAAGCCAAACCCCAAATACTCAGGGATTAATAACTTTTGTTTTATGAGAAATTCACTAAAATTATGTTCTCTTCCCATGAGCCACCAAAATCTATCACACAATCCCTAATCATTTCCTACAACATTTAAATCATACTTTCATGTTATCTATACATTTTAGGATGATATTCTATGATCATAGTAAAATTAGTTTTAAGGAATTTCTATAATGAATTCCAAAAAAAGATATAAGCCTAGTATCTCATTCATATACTATCGAAATCAGTATGTCATGCCTATTTACCACTTCTTGGATACAGACATTTTATAAGTATTCCACCGTATTGGATTATTTAATACAAATGAAATGGGAGGAATTTTTGATTCAATCCATTATCACCCATATGGAATCTTGTTTCCAAACCATCCATTGTAGACCTATTACAAAATACATTTCTATATTCTCCCACTTCCATATGTGAATCGATAAATAATTCAGTATACCTGATAACTTTTGGCACTCTAACTTAACCTGCTAAAATGTGAGGAATATTAAAACAAACTTAGGCACTTTTCTGTTCATTCCATCCCACAAAAATTTTTATTTCAGTTCCTTATACATATTTTGTATTCCATCATGAGTAGCACATCTCAAATAGTAGTAAGCTTGAAGGAGTTATTCCTAACAAGACAAATGTACTACCATATGATCTTGAAACCACAACACTACTGTTTCATCAATATTTTATCTCTAAACGGTCTCCCCACCATTGAGTTTTGACCACATATTAACACATTCAAAACCCTATGTTTTTTTCTCTTTAACATTCTCAACCACATTTGAATCAAAAGAAATTAGAAATAAAACTATAACACTTCCTCAGTCTTCACAATCCATGTGTATGACAGTTATCACTGATATTAGGTTCCATTGATATGAAGCCTCTTTCTCCAACTGATTATTTGTCTTTCTGGTTAATTCAACCACCACAAAGTTACCTTTACCCATTTTATACATTAAGTCAAAGTCAAACATTTAGAGATACTCCATCCATATTTTTTTATCATATTCAAATATCTTTGTGAAAAAATTTGTTCCAATCTCTTATAATCCATAAATATCATAAATTTATCACTAAATAGGTAATGAAATATTCATATCATGGACCATAGTAGCTAATTCTAAATTGTGTTTTTGGTAGTTCTTCTACTATGATCCATAAGAAAAAACATGATCTCCCTGCATGAGAACACACCCCAACCCAGATCTTGAAGAATAAAAATACACCACATAGCCTTGTCCTAATTCTAATAATATAAACATCAATGCTAATGTAAAGTGGAAATTAAGATCTTGGAAAGATATCTGAAATTCATTAGTCCATTTAAATTGATCAATTTTCCCTATCAAATTTTTTGTGAAGCTATTCATTAAAAGTCATGAACACAATTTTGGTAATAACCAGCCAATCCAAGGAAACTACGTATCTCAAAGTCATTATTTGTAAGTTTCCAAGAAATCATAGCCTCTATCTTTTATGGATCCACAAAAACACATTTTTCATAGATAATTTCCAAATAAACAGACAACTTGTGTCTAAACATTATATTTTGAAGGTTTTTAATACCTATATGGATCTCACAAGATACCCAACACTATCTCCAGGTGTTTCTCATGCTCGTCATTTAGCTTAGAGTACACCAGTATAGAATCCAAAAATACCGCCACAAAGGAATCAAAATACATTTGAATTATTTGATTCATAAATTCCATAAATTAGGTTGTTTCATTCATGAGACCAAAATGCCTAATAATGAACTCATAATAGATATATCTACTTGTAAAAGTTTTTTTCAGAATATCCACCTTTAGAATCCACAATTGGATATATCCCTATTGAAAGTCAATTTTAAAGAACCACTAGTCTTTCATGAATTGATCAAATAGGTCATCAATGTGTAGAAGAGGATATAAATTATTTATCCTAACATGGTTAATATTATTATAATATATACAAATCATAAGAGTTCCATCTTCCTTTTTGACAAAAATAATTTGTTCTTCTCATAGAGATTTTTCTCGATCAGATGAACCCTTTTGTTTTCAATTCTTCAAACTGATCCTTCAATTCCTTCAATTCCATTAGTGACATCTGATAAGATGGCGTAGAAATAGGGATGGTTCCCAGTAGGAAATCAATCGTAAACTCCACTTCTCTTTTAAGTGGAAACACTAAAAAATTAGTGAATTACATCATAGAATTTATCCACTGTAGTTGGAAAATATTTTTTCCAGATCTCATATAATGTTTTCATGGTCAATGCTTCCAAGTGGTACACAATAATTCCAACTGTTGTATCCAAAAATCTTAGACAACATTATTTTACATTTTTATCTCCTCTCAAGTGATGATCGACACCATCTATAGTTATAAAATAAACACTTTGGGAATAATAGTCGATGTGAGATTTGAACATTTTCAAACAATCCATACCCAGGATTAATTTATAAACATCCATCTTGAGAAAAAATAATTCTCAAAGAAATTTATCCCTATAGATAGTAATAGAACATGATTTTTACATAAAGAATTTACATTTTATTTGGTCAAGATGAGTTTGAAATTTCAAAATATAAGGGATCATCTCAACATGAAAACCTATATTATCAATAATATGATAGGAAATAAAATATTGGGAATCACCCATATCAAAGAAAGATTTTATAAAGTTAGTATTAAAAAGAATCACACCTCTCAAAATATAAATTCTAGATTGATCACCCATGATCATTTTTTCATATCCTTATATTTTATTTTATATTGTACCTTGATCTTTATTACCCTATTAAGACTTCACTGGTTGAGGAGTTTGGGTATTCATAGAATCACCATGGATTTCCTAATTTATCTAATAAGATTTATTCTATTTCTCTCATCCCGTCAATGAATTTGATGCTGGAGAAACAAGAGATGTGTTCTGATCATACAAACATGGATCACTATAACAGTAACACTATAAATGTCTCATCTTATTGAAATTGTGAGTTTCTCTAGGCAGTGCTATAAAATCTCACTTTATATCATCCAGAGAACAACATTGAAAACAACCAGGTTTACCCTATGTATTCAAAGGAAGATTTAGTGATCTTGTCATCTGATTTTGAGTTATACCACCACCTTGGAAATAGGTTTCCCTATTTTTCATACTCCTATAATTAGAGTTCCCACTAGTTTCTATAGGTATCAAAATTCTTTCTTTAACCATATTTCCTAAGATACCCCTTTATTACAATATTTATCTATTGACCAAATCTATATAATATGACATACAAATCTAAGAAATATTTGATTGAATATTTTTCCTCAACCTTGATTTAAAATTGTGTGCCTTCAAGGATGAACTTATAGTAACTTTTGGTGAAGAATGGACTAAATTCATAATTTACCTACATAATCTATCATTATGAGTTTCAATTACTTTAAACTAAATAAGTCTATGGTTATTTCAAACTAAAATGTATGAGGATGAATTTTTTGTTAAATAATTTTTCAAAATACTCCCATGTAAATACTTGGTTTGATATTTCTTGAACTGATAAATCCAACCATTGGCATGAAATATCACAAAACATGTACATTTACAACTTCACCTTTGACTCAGCCGGAGTTTCAGGGAAATAAAATATTTGAAATATCATATTTAACCAAACTTATAATTTTTCTAGCTCTAAATCACCCCAAAATATGGGTGGATTAAACTTAAGGAACTAAATATAATTATGCACTTGTCTTGGTTCGTCATTTATATTCTCTCTATCCTTAGTTTAAAAATCCTGGACAATAATCTAAACCAATTGTTGGTTCACTTTTGGATTAGGTGAAACCGCATTCTTATCTGACTCTTCTAGATGGTTTCGTTGATGCCTACCCAAATCCATTGCCTAAAATTAAAACAAACTCCATTTAGTTTCACTCTCTAGCAACTAAAATCTTAGCAATTTCAAATTTATCTCTTCAAAAAGTTTCACAAACGTTTTTATCCACAATAAACTAGTTCAACCATTTTTAAAAATCTATCATCAATCCTTTTCCAAAATCACACCATTTCCTTTTTCAAAACATTTTTTAAAATACCATAATCACACTTTTAAAAATAAAAACATTTTTTAAAATACCATAATCATACTTTTAAAAATAAAAACATTTTTTAATTATTTTCAAAAATTAACAATTTTTCTAAAAATAATATATCATTTTCTCAAAATGAGTAATGAAATTATATTGGGAAGTCATTATTATAAATTCATGGAATGTAAATATCATTGGATAAACCCAATACAATAAGGTCATAACTTAACTAGAAGTGTCTAAAAACACTCATGAACCAAAACCCCATGGTAACTTGATGTTTTGTATAAATTGGTTAGCTATTCATTTTTATTCTCTAGATTTCATTTCCAAAAATCCTACTCCTTGATACCATCCCAAGTGATAGACTGAAACTCTTATCATATCAATGATTGAACAAGATGATACCATTTATAATATCAATCCCCTCGCCAAATTTCTTGGGAATAGGCAGTGGGTGTTACTAGCCTTAAGTGACATCCCCAAGACACCAAAGTCTAGAAATAAATTCAAATGGATTCATTAAAAATTGTGGTTTAATTTTCCCTTTAAATTCAAAACAACCAAATCACAATAAAAACCAAAAAAATCACTATATTATGCATGACTATAATGAAATACAACTATAGTATAACCAAACCAAAACTATAACCATATTGGAATAAAAAAGAATAAACCAAATGACCAAACCAAAAGATTCAAAAGAAGACAAAACCCAAAGACACCAAATAAATCAACTAGAAACTCCCAATATACTCCAAGTTCTAAATTTATATTCCCATAACAAGGTATAAAGAAGAATTACTAAAGAACAAGGATACCTTACCATTACCTATGTCTCGATATATAACATCTGAAAACACACCATAGTGATCAAGAAGGGGGTGAGTATAAAACTTGTTAGGTTTTCCTTAATCACTTACCAACTCACAACACTGGTATAAAACTGGTTATCACATTTTATAAAACATTTTATGCAATGAAAACATATTATGAAAAAACATATATTATTTTTCCAAGGTAATCATCAACAAGAGATCACAATCATTTTTCAAGGAAAATGTCAACAAAATCTTTAATTGTTTCTCAATTTATGATTTGGAATATAATTTTCCATTTCCAGACAAATCCACAACACACACACACACAAAATCTTGGGGTTACCATTTAGGGTTTAACATCGCATCTATACTCCTTTATATTGATAGTGGTACTTCATGACCATTATCCATCTCCTTCCACTCATTCCAAAACATTATGCCCAAACCATGTCAACCCATTTCTGAAAAATCATTAATTTCATTTGAAATAATTTAAATAAATTATTTACTTTCATCAAACAAACCATAATTTTAAAATCAAAATTTTTTAGATTATAAGCAACAGGCTTTCCCAAACATTCATCCAATTCTCATGATTTCTAATACCATAATTACAATAATAATTTCTATAAAATCACACCATGATTTCTAAATCAATTTCAACAAATTTAATCAATTTGAAATTGTGAATTTTAGTTCTAATTGATAGGAGTCAAGAGAGAATCCACCCACCTCTCAAGATTTTACAAAAAATGACGAATGGAACAACTTCAACAACCAATCTTAGATATTATAAATCTGGAATAAGATCTCATTACCTTTAATCAAAAGATTCATATCCCATCATTATTGACATCACACATCATATATATACCCCAAAATATTAGATCTAGGATTCCAGGAGAGGTAAGAATAACATATATAAGAAAAACTATGAAGAGTGATCACATACCAGAGAATCAAGATCTCCAAGATACTTTGGATACCTTGGGACATACTCTTAGATCCAACGGAATCACTTAACAAGCCTTGGAAGGAAGAGGAATTCTTGTCATGGAAGTATTAGGGCAAGATGAGTGATTAATGAGGTAAACCGAATTAGATAAAAAAAATTGGATCTAAAATTTCATGGTGCAGGGTTAGGGAAAACAGTTAGGAAAAACTTGCACTAACAATGCATGATCTACTGTCTCAAACGGCACCTCTCATGGTTGAAATGAAGGTTAGACAAACCGTTTACCAACCATGCATTCCCGGATTTTCTCTAAGTTCATTTTTTCTCATATTCATCTGAAAATTTGGCCAACCTATGTGTCAACCGTGTGCCTACCTAGTGCTCACTATTTTCCATTGCATGGTTTATTATAGGTCTTACACAGTTTATACTAACTGTGCTTAAACTATGAACCACCATAAAATCCTCAAAAGAAGTCCAAAAATCCTTTGAACCTTCTGAAACTTAACATAAACATTATATATTCTTAGAAATCTAAATAAAGGGTCAAGTAAATGAAACTGGGGGAACTATAGTAAATCTCTTATAGGATCCTTGATTTTAATACACATCAAATGAATTTACTTATTCAAACAATTCAGTTAATTGATCTAAAATATTCATATGTGATACAAAAATATCATACATGGTCTAACAAATATCGTACATGGATAATAAATTACTTATGTGGTCTAATAAATATCATATGTGTCTCATAAATGTCTTACACACAACTAAATTTACCAAATCATAATAGAAACAACTTTTATGGTTAGATTTATCTTTTATCAAGAATATTCTACTTCATAAGATAATTTACTTATAAATTTTTCATCATGACATCCAATAAAAATAGAATTAATTAAAATTATTCTATGTTTATTTCAAACACCTTCATAATGATTTCAACCTCTATTTTTTCAATTCACCAAACTTAATCTTTTTTTCTATCTATTATTTTCAAAGAAACCCTACATGAATCAATATGTTTATCATCGAGTTCAATTCTACATAAATGGTTGTAAAAAAAATTTAAATTAAAAAATAAGCATGAACTCTTCTATGTGAGTAGGAGAACACGATACACAACATTATTAAAACATCGATAATATGTGGTTTTTAAAAATGAATAGTGACCCATTAAGGTTAGTCCGACATCAACTTATCGCAGGTACTCCCTCACTACTCATAAGACTAGATGTCTAACCCTACTTCTAATGTATTCTATTGGATTTAGTTCCCTCTAATGGACCTCTATGATGACCTAAACAAAGGATCATGCACTAATATTTGTTCTTCTAACTCGTTGGTCCCACAACAACCTGAATATCCCATTCCCCCTCTATGTTTTAACTCATAGTTGGATCTCACCTTATCTAATGGTTGTAAATCAATTTGATATGTCCATGCTACTCGTGTGTGTGTTATTCCTTAAATTTTAATTATTTTTTAATTAACTTAGAAAAAAATTAAAAATAATACAATCTAAAACAAATACTCAAGAACCTATATCCATATTACCTTAAAACTCTTATTCTCATTTCCTTGTAATAAATACTTCATCATTACCATAATATAAATATAATATTTTTGATTAGAAATTATTCATATGATTCCAAATATTCAATAATATTTTCCCCCAAAAAATTCTATACACTTAATTATAGTGACACTAGACTTGGGAACTTCCTTAAAAACAAGCTTGGGTTAAACCTAACAAACATACAATCCATTATTTTCTTTATTTTGATTCTTATTCAATGTATTAACATAAATATTTTTCAATAATTTAGAGTTATTTCAAACTTGGTAACTTCTTCAATAACGATATGGGGTTTAACATAGGAAACCTCCAAGATATTCTTTTCTTCATTCTTATTCATATTCAATATATTGTTATCAAGATTCATCAATACTTAAAAAACATTGAAAAAAATAAAACACAAAAAAAGTGGGATGAAAAATTTCCCCATTTATATTTTTTGGAAATACCCTTATGAAATTTTATATAAATATGTGCATCATTCCTTCTCTCTCCCCTTTCTCATTAATTATTTCTCTACCCCTTTATCATCAATCTTTAATTTCACATTACCCATCCACCATATTAACAATAAATAAAAAGTAAATAGGATAGTCATATAAATAAATTATTAAAAAATTCATCATAAACCATTAAACTTTATGTCAACTTGATCCATGATTAGTGTAGAAAACAAGTGGGTTTTATTTAGACAAAAAACTATCCATTTTTAATTGAGATTGATACCAATTAAAACCATGCACTTGTTACTTCTTAAAATATTTTTCAACTAATTTTAGGTTTGGAAAAAAAGTGATACCAATTCTGAAAAGAATTATCATGAAATAAATATCAAACTGATTCCTATAATCACTACAACCTGTAGGTTAAACACATTCAAGTATAAAGTAACATGTTTTAAAATTCAGGAAATATATCAAAAAATTCTTCAACATTTCCCATTTTATGTCATTTATTACAATATATTTAACCCCTTTAAAGTTAGGATATGATTTTATTTACCATGTATGATAGTTTAATAAAACATTTTTCTTCAATGACACTTTTTCACACACAATACATAATATTCATATGTTCTTAAAATAGAAACTCTGGAAAATTCTTCTCTATTATTCACTTATCTCACTCTCAAGAAGACATTAAATTTTTTTTTATTTAGGTGGATATTTGAACTTAACAAAATATGATCTTTAATTATATTTTTTTACTTTAGGAAATTAATGAGATACCACTCTATGATGGTAAATTTTTCACTTTTCAGTCTAATTTTAATAATTTACAAATCTTCACATGTTCAACACTTGGAAACTTGTTTCACCTTTAATTACCAAAATTTCAAGCCCAAATACTACCCAAATTTTATGGAAATAAGATAGAACAACTTGATCCTCATTTTAATAAAAAAGTTAATATTTTTTAAGTAACCAATTTTCTCTATTAAATACAGTCACTGTTCTTTCACATTTGGTCTTCAAATTTGATTTTGTTTTAGGTAGCATAGTACTCTACAAAACTTCAACTTATTTATCTGGAGTTATTACCTTTTCCAAAATCTTCATATTTAATTTATTTTTTTCATATTTATTTATTCTTATTTTGTTGGGAGTATTTCTAAATAATCATTAAAAATATGTCCAACCTCCTTTAATATCCTATACAACATTTATTTAACACTTCAGATGTCATTTACTAAAAAACACTCTTGAAATTTGATATCATATTGTGAAATATTTGATTTCCCTTTAGCAATAGATTTTTATTTTTCTTATTCCATATTTTTTTCCTTCTAAAAAAATTATTTTCATTATTAATCATTATTTATGTACATTTACATATTTCTTAGAGTCTCCATGTGGATTATTCTTATAAATTCCATTTATCAAATCAATATCTTTATGATTTTATTGAACTATATTAACTTTTTTTATTTCTTTCATAAGAAAATAAAGATATTGATTTGTTTCATGTATTTATGGTGTGACCTTTTTTCAATTATAGAAACATCACATCCATTTTTATTTATAAATCCATCTAGTATTATTCACTAATTTTTATGGAATTGTAATCCTATTTTATTTTTATATATATTTAGATAATCATTCAAAATATTTTTTACCATAATCATTGCAAACATCATCGATATTTTCAAACACATCATGTCTGATTGAGATAGATTGGTCTCTATTCTTGGTATAATGGTTTTTACATTATCTTCTCAGGAAACTTAATATTTAGATGTGTCTTCATTTTTACTTCAACAACTTATATATTATGCCAACAATCATATATTCTATATCCAAAGTTGTGGAATAACCAAAAAAGTCCATATAACCTTGTTTTTTGACCTTGTGCTTCAGACTGTATAAATAACATCTTCCTTTTCTTAAACATTTTCAACCATGTATTAAGATATTATTAGAAAACTAGCTCTTATAATCCTTGGGTACATCCTTTAAATGGTGGTTGGGTTTTCATCATTTCTCCTTTTCAAATTTTTTACATGTTTTAATTTAAGGCTTATAATATTTTCAAAAAACATTATATTGAGAAATACTATTTGAAATAGATGGTACCTCTTCTTTTCATATTTCTAAGGAATGATCATGAGATGATCCCAATGCATTATTGAAAAACAATAGTGTATTTTTAAAAACATTATCACTTTTCTAAGAACTATTTTGATCCATCAAGATTTCTCTCAACTTTTTTTGAATACCTTTATTTGAAACTTTACAGATCTACTATTTTTATCTCAACCTCAAGGAATATCATATTTAGAGTGTGTTTATCATTATTTACTATATTAAATTTATTTTTACATTAATTCTTGATACTTTAAAATAATTTATCATAAAGTTTTACCTCTTCTTTCGACAATGAGTCGGGCTCCTTGATCTTCTTAGTTTTATCCTATAATTGTGTATTCATGAAATCATTAATGTATTTTATTATTATTTCAAGTTATTGGATATTATATTTAAGGATATTATCTATTTCATATATTTATTGGATTTTATTGAGTCCCTATTCTTTAAATTTTTAGAATCTTTCATCAAGTAACACATTTATATCATCTTTTGTTACAATCTAGTTTAAGATATTTACACAAGATAAGATCTTCTCTTCTAAAGGATTCTCTAGTTTCTCTAACTTATCCTTAAGCTAAGTGATATCCTTATACTCAAATTCAATGATTCTATAAATCAATGAATCTAATTATTTGGGGAAACAATGAAATATGTCCTTTAATTCACTGAATGATATGTTCATTGACATATTATTACACTCAATTATTATTTATTTCTTCATATGGTTATATTTAAATATAAATATCACTTACCTAATTATTTTCAAATGTATTTGATTTCACTAAGGTAGAAAGGGTGACCATTTCTTTAGTGGTATATTGAACCTCATGTTCCTCTCTTTTCAAGTAAAATATGTATTGTTTATTTCCATGGATAAGAGAAATTGTAACTTCTTCTTCTTTAGATAAGAGGAATATATTCTTTAGCCTATAATTCTCTTTCGTTATCTTATTTATACTATTTATTAGAGAAATGGGATTTTTATTTGAAATAGATGATTCTTATTCAAAAATACAAATTATTATATATCAGGAAAGAAACGTAATTCTTTAAAAGAGAATAACTTTAAAAATAAAGAATCCAATCATAGGTGAACCAGGATCTAATACCAAATGAAAGGATTCATTAGGGATATATTAAACACTAAGAGGTGGTGTTAATTTTTGTTGGTGACTTTTTTAACTGATTTATACATTTATATCCGATTAAATTTTTCCTCTATAATTATTTGAAAAATTAGGTTTCTCATTATCCCTTCCCACCTATAGTTATGTATGAAATGCATCCAAACAAACACACAAAGTGGATAGTGATTTATAATGTATACTATTAAATAAGAGTAGTTAATACTCAGTGTGAATGAAAACCCCCAATGATTACATGGACCACTAGTAATAAAACTTTTAGATACAGCAAGCATGGAGTATCCATGAACTTTCATTTAACTATAGTCTTGTAATAGTTCATCAATATCCTATAAAATCTTTATACTGACTTCTAAGAGTTTCAAAGTAAGATTAAAATGAAAATAAGAAATATTTCACCAATTTGGATTTTTTTTATTTTTGTTGGTATTTTATTTGGGTCTTATTAATCCTCCTCTATTACTTGTACAATAGCATGAAACACCATCTTTCTCTTGTGTATGAACAGTATAGAACACACTTCTTCAAAAAAACAAAAAATGGTGTTTCCCCTTCATTATCTTCTTTATTATATTAAAATTAAATTGCACATAATCCTCATTCTTCTTATTAAAATTTAGTGAAACATTAACAACACTGGATCTTCCTTCTATCTTCATTATGTCAAAATAAACATTGGTTCTCTTCCTATTGATCTTCAACTCACAAAAATATAAATTCAGTAATTTAGTTGGATCTTTGCCTCTTCAATAAAGATATTTTCTTCTTTTTAAATTAATATTTCAATCACCACTCACCAATTTCCTTTTATATACATATTATATTTATTTAAAAAACAATAAATAATCATCGATCTTCTCTTTATTTCTTTTTCTCTAAGTCTTCCCTAAACAGAATGAATATAAATTTTTGAATCACTATTTTGTCTGTAAATCAAGACATCCTAGAATATCACATGAATACTTATATTACATTATTTATTCCCACTAAAATATATTGAAATATCATATAAAATTCACTCTATGAAATATTCATGTTGAAAACTCTTCCAAGTTTTCATAAAATATATAGTAATATGGTTGTGGTTTTATCTCCTAATTTTGTTGCACATAGCTCTTACGAATTCTACTTCTTCCTCCATCACAAGAAGGAATCATGATTTTATGATTTTTTATATTTTGAAACATGATATCACAATATACATGACCATATAATTTTTAATTTGATGACCCTATGACTAATAT
Source organism: Viscum album (assembly GCA_963277665.1). Lineage (NCBI taxonomy): Eukaryota > Viridiplantae > Streptophyta > Magnoliopsida > Santalales > Viscaceae > Viscum > Viscum album. The sequence continues at coordinate 647,180,301 of OY728143.1, read as the reverse complement.
TAAATACAATATAAACCATCAATATCGTCTCATGATGTCTCTTGGATTTTATTTAAATTCTAAATGAAAAATTGAAAAAATAATACTGAAAATGATCAAAAAAAAAATTCAAATTCCCAATACCATATACTATAAAATACTCTTATATGAAACTAAATTTTAAAAAATTCAATAAATATGTTATAGGATCAATCATATTTATACATATAACTAAATTTTATTGTGTGTATTAAATCTATTATGGGGTCCATAATCTTTAAACTCATAAATTAATTTAATTAAATATGTTAAATCCTTTATAGGATCAAAAATATTCTTATGTGACATATAAATATCATAATAAGTCTTAAAATTTCATATGTGGATAAGAAATAACTTTTTTGGAACAGTAAACATTATAATTAGCACAGAAATTACTCATAAATAACTAAATTTACCTACATAAAATAGAAATATCTTTTATGGGTTGATATATATTCTAGATATAATATCATACTTCATAAAATAATTTTATTATTCATTTTTTTCATCATGGGATCCAATAAAAATAAATTTAATTCAAATAAATCCATATTTTTTCCAAACACCATCAAACTGGTTCCAACCTCTCTTATTTTCATTCACCAAGAATATTCTTCTTTACTACCTGTGATTTTCAAAGAAGTACCACATGAATCAGGAAACTTATCCGTTAGTTAACTTCTACTTTAATGTGTATACATGGATTCAAAATTATATTATATGTGTAAACTATAATGTGTGAGGAATAAAATATGATACATGGAATCATTTTAAGCCTGATAATACATGGTTTTTAATGATAAAACTTCACCTGTTTAGGTTAGTCCAACTCTAAATTTTTTCTTATACTCTTTCATGTTTCATTGGACAATATGTTCCACCCCATTTCCAATGTAGTCTATTTGAGTTGGTGTTCTCTAGTAGCCCTCCATGCTAATCGACATGGAGGTTCAACCACTAATCTATGCTCTTATTACTCAATGATCTTGCAGTACCCTATGTAGTCCATGAATTATATATACTTTATTTCACAGCTATATCTCATCCAGGAGAAAAATCAACTATATCTTTGAGATATCTAGGATGCTTGGATATATGGTGGGGCTTAACCTAGGAGTATTTTTTTCCTTAAATAAGAAAAACTCTTTTTATAAATATAATAAAATAAAATAAACATTACTCAAGAACATGCATCTATACTTACTTAAAACTTATCTTCTCTATTTCATTTGACCGATACATCATCATTATCATCATAGAGATATAATATTTTTCATTATAAATTCTTAATGGGCATCCAAATCTTCAAGCATCTTGTGCCCCTGTATTTTTATACACTTATTGGGAGTGAAACTAGACTTTTGAACTTATTCAAAAACAAGATTGGGTTCAAATTAACCAACCTACAATATATTATATTATTTATCCTAATAATTCATCGACATATTGACATCAATCTTTATCAATACTTTAGAGATACTATAGACTTGTGAACTTCTTGACTAAAAGTATTATATTTAACTTAACCAACTTTAAAACAATTATTTTTTTTAATTTGGATTATTATTTACATATTTACATTTATATTCATCAATAATTAAACTTTATTGACAAATAATACAATATAAAAAAAATTAGGGTAAAAAATATTTCAATATTTTGTTGTCATTACACCAATGTAGTAACTAGAATTTAATCAAATAATGTCAAGTAAAAACTGAAACCAATATACCTAAGTATGTTGAGTGTAATCACTTTTCCTGAATCAATACCTTTGACATCACTTGTTTTGAGAAAATAGGGACAAATAACGTTCTAACTAAAATTTCAAGTACTAGAAGAAAGATGTTTCATCCACCAGATTTTCTCCTCTATAGGACTTTACATGAATCAGACACACAAACCTCCCTCACTAAGTGCTCCGGAAATTTGGAATCATTGAATGTACCAAAAACTTCGATGTGAATAATCTTCTAAAAGACATAAAAAAAAATCGGATAAACAAGGAATGTAAAGTATAAAACTAAATAAATCTTTGATTTTACATGGTTCAAATTTTAATCTTACATTCAAAATATAACACTATAATAGTTGTATATCTCCCTAAGTTCAATGATTACATTGAGTGAAATTTTAGCCATATATATCACCTAATAAATTTATATCATTACAACTCACATTACACCTTATTAGGTAGTCCCACCACATATTTATAATATAGTATATCTAATATTTCAGATGCACTAACCTCCTAAAGTCATGGGAATCCATCAATTGGAAACTAAGACTACTGATGTCATATGTAAATCCTCAATCTAAATAGATACTTATAATAGACTCAAAAAAATCATCTTCTCATGAATACCCAACCTCATTTTTTTATCCGAATTATGCTTAATTAATCAATTTCATTGGAACATCCTCCCAATCATACTGTCATTATTGATGTATTTCTATCGCATTCCCCTTTTGATATCTAGACCTACAACTTTCAGTGAGATTATTCTAATGACTTTAAGAGGCTTTAAAATTCAAAAAATATATCCTTAAAAACATAAATTAATATTATACTCAACCAAAACAATCAAAAAAAATTAATTTCAGAACAACTATATTAGAAATAGCATGAAATCTAAGAAATAAATAATAAACAAACAACCTCATGTTTTCAAGCTATATTACAAATTTAATAATTCATACCAAGAAATATTAAAAATCAACTCCATATTTTCATCTCATCTTTTAAATATATTCTTTACATAATTTAATTAATTTTAACACAATATTACATATTAAATATAAAAAAATTCACAATAACAAGTTAGTATAATAAACAATAAAATTAAAAACAAACAATATCAAGGAGGTATGTAAAACATGTTCATGTCACTTCCTATCTTCCAATTTTCAATATGGTTGTTATCTATAGTAGGTTAGTTCTAAATATATACCTAAAGAAAAAATCATGATAGTTTAAAATTTAATAAAAATTAAATGAAAGGGATATTCAAAATCTCTAACCACATTTGAAAAATAAAAAAAAACTATATAATAACAAGAATAAAACAATGATAAAAAATAACCAATCTTGAAATGATTCCTCCAATAAACCAACACATATATTCCTTTATAATTCCTCCAGAAAAATTGAAAAAAATATGAATGTAAATCCCCTTATATACCTTTAAAATAAGGAAATAAATAATAATAATAATAATAATAAAGGGGATAATGATAGAGAGGAACTTTAGATCTCAATAGATCGATCTCTTAAAGATAAGGCTTTAGATACACCTAGGGATGTAAAAAATATACCTAAATGAATAATGGAGAGCCTCAGGTTTGAGAGAAGGGGAATTTAATTGAATAAATGGAATAGGTTTGGTTGAATTTACAATAAAAATTATCATTTTTATACCATATTTTTTCAAGTGGAACCATTTAATGGTAAAGCTAAGTCAAAAGAGATCCAAGAACTCCATCCATCAATATTTCCATATCCCCTATTTTTAATTATCCTTTTTTCTATAATAATTTTTATTTGACCACTACCATGGCATAGTGATATCCAAAATATATTTATATATTAATTATTCCTTCTTAAACCATAAACTATCATAGAGTAATTTCCACCAACATCAACTTTTCAATAAAATTACCCACTTTTTGACCATAGAATAATGTTCTCCTAAACATGGAATGAATCCTCTATGCCATCTTAAATGGGATTTTTAACCATAATCAGGGTAGGTATAGATTTCAAAAAATACCACACCTTCCAAAAAAAGTAATCATTACTCATCAAAACAAAACTATGGAATAACCCTTCCCTAAAAAGTCTACAACTAACCAAAGATTATCAAAACTAGAAATGTGATATGTATGTGTTCAGGATAATTGATTGATATTCCAAAAAAGGAAGGTTTAAAATTATGTGTCAAATTATATATTATACTAGTTGATAAAGGGAGATATCATAGGATAGTGGGAGATTATATTCACTTAGGACATAAAAGATTGTATATCTCTCATGAATTGAGTTATATAATTCTATTTATAAATAATTTTGGAGATAAAATTTTGAATTTAGTCAATTGTATTAAATTATAATTGATTTCAAGTTCTAGGAAATGTATAATGTACACTAGAATGAAGAAAAGGTAGAGTGTGTGTATTTATATAGACTAAAATTAGGCTAAATAAATATATAATAGAATATCTAATTTCGGTTGCATTACTTATTTAGGAGGAAATAATTTCACATAGAGAAGTATATATAATAAATTTGATTTTAAATCAAATTGAGAAGATTTATGTAGAGGGATTTCATTTAAAATTTGTGAAGCATTATGGATTTTTTTATATTAAAGGATTTGGGAGATCCAAAAAATATTTTAGTTCAACTTTTTTAGATAATAAGATAGTTTTTCATATTTCCAAAAAACCTATAAAATATAGTTAAATATACTTTTTTAAGTATAAAAAATTTTCCTAAAATAGAATTTGTGTAGAAATATGATAACGCAGCCAAATATTTTCACATAAAATCTACTGCCTAATTTTCTCATGATGGTGGTATCAAAATGAATCTTCATTATATGTCTTAAAATTTTGGGCATGTGAAAATAATTTCCACTGATATGAGGGGGATTGTCTGTTGGTTTGAGTAAATATGGAAAGATGGGGGTGTATTTCCTTGATAAATAATTTTTATAAAATAAAACTAAATTTGATAAAATAAAAACAATTAAATTGATAGATAAAATTAACAAAGTTAAAGAGTGGTGGAAATAAAAAAACAATAAAATGCATAAGACATTGAAAAAGGAGTTCTTAATCAATCCACAAAGGGATTCCTATGTATCCTCTCCTAAATTTATTGAGATTTCATGTTACACCTTGTATTAAAGGGTAGCCAATAAACATATTTAAAATAAGTAAGAACCTTTATTTTTGGCTGTTTTAGTAAGAAATCCACTAGACTTTTAGTTCTTAAGGCTAGAAACCCAATCCCTCGGCCTTTTAGTCAGAGTGTTCACAAACTCACTCACACTAAGTGGTAGTGAAAACCCATACCCTTAAACTAAATGGTTTTGAGAACCCAAGAAAATAAAAAATAATCGTATTTATTATGAAAACACTTTAAATCTAACTCATAATCCTACAACAATAATTTAGAACTTGAAAAGGAGGGAGGATGTGGGAAAATAATAATAGATCTAGATAAAGATAGAGAAAATTATACAATGGATCTCCAAAATAATATTCAATTTAACATGTAACATAATTCCAAAACTTCTTGGTATTATATATAGTGATTGGTTGTTGAATTTAGGTGTTAGATTCCACTACAAACAGTTTTTATTTCTTCATAGATATCAATGGATAGCTGGTTAGTGTCATCCATCATCCGATGTATCCCATTAGGTAACCATTGGTGCCTACTAGTGGAGGACTCAAAAAAGAGCTCCATGATCATCTTTATCCCTTGATTTGTTTTGGGAACTATATAGTAAAATTTCTAAAATATAAACACATAAATTAATCAATTTAAAATATTAAAGTTGCATTTTTTTAGCTTGTGATCATTAAAAACAACCTAAGAGAGTGAGGTTAAAATTTATCCCCCTTTTTATGATCAAAAACACATAATAAATTGATAAATACTAAGATATTAATGATTAATTTCTGATGAATATATCTAAAAATAATTTTAATATTTTAAAATAAATTCATCCAAGATTTTAAGAACATTTTCAATGGTTAAGCATAAAATTATTTCTATTCAAAAAAAATTATAATATTTTCCCTATTTGAAAAAATTATTCCCAATTTATAAATTAAAAGGTTGTCTTCACCATTTTCATTTCAAACAAATTAAATATACCTTTAATTAAATTAATAATATCTTCTCCCCCTCTTGACTATAAAAAATATATAATATCTTAAAGTATTTTGAGTTCAAAAAAAATGAATCCACTAACATAATAAATATATATTTGAAACACCATTTTTTAATTAACATTCCTTTATTATCATAAAAATATTATTCCCTTTTTATATTGTCAATAATCTCATGTGCAAGGTTTATAGAAACAATGTCAATGCATTTATGATAGGAGATTCATGTGTGAGAAAAAAAATATTTTGAATTTAAATTAATAGCATCAATAATGTTCTTTTGAGAGGGATAAAATCAACATTTATTTAGATATATTAAATTAATATTTCCATAAAATTAAATTTTAAAAATAAAATTTCAAACATAAATGATTGGGCCATTTTAAAAAGGACTTTCTGAAAACCAAAAACTGTAAACCACGTGAGTTTTTTATTAAATATGGATTTTTGAACATTAGAAAACTTAAAAATAATTTTAAAACAAGTATCTCTCTTAGAATATTTCATATTTAAAAAGGGTTTTCTCCCCCTCAAATGATGAATACTTTTAAAAAGTATGAGGGCCTCTAAAAAAATTAACTAAAGAGTTAAATAAATAAATAATGAAAAACACATATGAGAGAGTGATTGAAATAGATCAATCACTTCAAGATTTAATTAAAATAAATTATATAAAAACAATTAAAAACATAAATAAATCCCATGATTTGATAAACCTTAAGGTGAAAAATAAAGAAAAATATTAATGATTTATGATGCCTCAAACACACACTCCCGTATCTTATGCCATAAGCACATACTTCAAATACTATCTTCAATAAAAACTATAGATTACTAGATATACTATCACATAATTTCATGTCCTATAGAACATATTTCATTATATACATTCTTAAGTCTATTTTAGTTTAGAGCTATAGATAATTATGAAAAAAATATATACTAATAAATCTCATTTATTTCTCAACTAACGGATACTTTTTTTATTTTTCATAAAATAATAAACTAATTAATTTATAATAAGTCTTGAACATCTACAAAAAATCCTTCCACATGTTCTTCCCATCGAAACATGCAACATGTACTACTTTTCTTCATAACATGCGGAATGGAAATATAAGAAAAGGGGTGCTAAAACACTCAGTAAGGGAAATATGTAACTAGATCTGTCAAAAACATAAGGATGGTAAACATAATATGGTAGGAAAAATAATATAAAAAATTTCTTATTCAACTAAAATTGAGATCATTCTATATCCATGAAAATAAATTAAAACACATGTATCAATAATACCAATCTCATACTGATGGAATTCATAATTTTAGACATAAAAACAAGTTGTTAAGGCCTTATTCCAAGACACTATAATAATATAGGGAGAGTTATACAAAAAAACCAAATATTTTTTATCTCATAATACATATCAATACATCAGGGGGGTATATAATGTTAACCCACACCCATCACTTGATTTTGTCTAATGCATTCACCATAAGTGTCATTAATACATTTCATACCATTCTAAAGGGAACATTTGATTGAATAAAAACATGGTTATCCATATAGTGAAAAATATATAATTTCAATACATATTCAATTGGGATTAAAAGTCAATAATAATAAAAATTTTCAATACTTCTCCAACCTATAAATATATTTTCTTTCAATGTGAACATTCTCTAATAATAATAATTTAAAATTATGTGTTCGCATTGTATAGGGTAATGAGAATACTGTTAAGTTGGTAATAGAATAACATTATCATAATATTTATAGAGAGGGAAAGTGGATGGATGAAAAAGAGTATATCCTTTGTGCAACAAAGGAAACATATAATGGTGTTGACATAAATGAAACATAGCTACACAAAAAGAATTCTTCGAATGGTATCAAGAAATAAGGGGTCAAGGATCAAATTGTTTGATTCCATGATTTTAATCCCCCAAATGATATATATATATATATATATATGTATTTATTTATTTTTTATAGGATAAATATTGAAACATAAACCCCGTTAGTGATAATAACTTTGAAATTTATAAGGGAAATGGAAGTGAAAACATAAAAGATATTTCAGAAAAAAAAATTAATATACTAGTATAAAAATATGATTATGTGGCATAATTTTAACATCAGTTCTTTGAAAACCAGAATTAAAATAGACAAAGATATATTATATGGACCGATTTTAAATAAACCAACATTAAATATATTACCAATGTACCATCATTGCAGGTTTTTAATAAAAATGATGAAAACAAATTAAAATTCAACATCATTTTTATATTAAAATCAATTTAGAAAAAAATTACCATGTAGATTTTTATAAAAAGAAACATTGGATATTTATTTTTAACTTTCAACATCAGTTTTTATAAAACAATGTGGTAAACTTATCAAAAAATATGATGTCGGTTTTAATAAAAATTGATGTAAAAGGCATTTAAAAATATAACCATCAAGATTTTCCCATCTATCTTCAATCGTTATTTTTCTAGAAACCCTAATACCCTTAGTGCTTGAATCTATACTCGACTTAATCTCAATCAATCTTCCTCCTTTGATATGTTTTTTGGCATCATTTTCATCATTTTTTTCATCCTCCCAATACTTTATTTTCTTCATTTGGTACATCAATATTCATTCTGTTATTGTTGTTTGAGTTTTACCATAATTTGATTTCATCTCTATTTGGATTTTTTTTTCATTATTTGAAATCAAATGTTCATCGATCACAATTTTGGATCACTCTGTTATCGATTTGTGGCCAGAATCTCTATATTTTTTAACTTTAATATTTATTTTTTATTTTTATAATATTTATACAATATTTTTTATTTATAAATTGTATTCATATTATTTGTTTGTTTATATATATATATATATTCAATTATAAATTGTTGTGTTTATATTTAGTTTCATATTACAAATGTATTTGTGATAATAAATTGTTTGTTATTGTGGTACAATTTCTTTATAGTTGGACTATTTTTTTATAATTTTTTATATTTATAAATATCTTATAATTAATTTTATTTATAGTTAACCTTATTGATAATTAGATGATGAATAATAGGTATTTTGAAATTGATTTTTATGTTTTGATATTAGAGAACCTCAAATATAATATGCCATTTTAGAGTAGGTTTACTCTAAAGTGGTCATGGATAATAAAAATTTTCCAATGTATTACCCCACATTTTAAACAAAAAAGAATATTTTTTGAATAAACTAGTGTATAATTTTTCTAATTTTTATTTCACATGTTAATTTAAAATTATTTCTTTTCTATAAATTCATCAAATACAACATATTTCGTTATTTAATAATATTAATAATAAAATTTAATTATATACACACACATATATTCAGAATGAATAAATAAAACTAAATATGATTACATTATAGTTATTTTATGTCATCATGTTATGTTATTTAATCCAATATTTCTACTTTGTTAGTTCATCTATTTTTAATAAAATTAATTAATTTTTCATTGATATTTTTTGATCATTTTGTATAATTTTTTTAAGTATTAATCAATAAATGGTTAACTGATTATTTTCATTATATTTTTTATGTTTTAAATTTATCTATTTTCATATATATATATATATATATATATAACTGTTTATATGTTTTCATATATTTACCTTTAACATTATGATATTTGGTAATTAATGGATTTTAAGTGGATAGATTTACAAAGAACCACTTATGAATATGAAAAAGGATATAGTGATTTCTTGGATTTTCTAAACAAAATATTCAAAACAAAGATATGATTTTTAGTGCATGCATTAAGTGTTCTGATATGAGAGAGTTAAATTATAGAGAAATAAATGATCATCATATTTTCTATGGTTTTAACCAAAATTATACATGTTGGATATGTCATGGTGAAATAAAAGAAAATTCAACATATTATGTTGGTGAAAGTATTCAGTAATGACTTATATAATTAATTCATTATATAATAATGGAAACCATTAAAATGAAATTATTGAATTATTATGTGGATATTTTGAGAAATCATTATTCTCATATTGTACTAAATTTATAGTGTTATTAGTATTTCTGAAAATATTTGAATTTATAGAGTGATAAAAGATTCTTATAACTGCTTGAACCTTTAAAAGATATACTTTTAAAAGAAAATGGGCTAACATATTCTATTACTGATGAAAAGAAAATATTGTGTCAAATGGGATTGAGGTATCAAAATATAAAATATTTCAATAATGATTGTGCTTTTTATAGGAAGTAATATGAATGTTTATCAAAATGTTTTAAATATGGGACATCATGATATAAGATAGATAAAAAAATTTATCTCTGATTCATTCTTAGGTATCGGCACCAAAGCTTCTGCTAAATCAATTTGTAATATTCTAATAATTCATCATTTTAAAGATATATTTGTAAATTCAAAATGATTAAAAAGGGTTAATATGGAATATATATGATCGTATTTCTAATAGAAACATACATCACCCTATAGATTCACAATAGTTGAAGATATGTGATAAAAAATTTATGATTTTGGAAGTGAATCTATAAATATTAGAATATTAATATACATAGATGGAATGAATTCATATCAAATCCTCAGTAACGAACATAGTTCATGGACTATTTTATTGGTTTTTTACAACTTTTCCCCATAGATGTGTTTGAATAAAAAATTTATTATAATGAGATGGATTATTTTTAGACCAAAATATTTAGAAATATTATTTTTGTATAGATTTAGCCATATATTGATGGTTTGAAACTTCTATGAAAGATAGGTGTTACAATTATTTATATATAAAATAAATAGTATTTTATTTTGTGTGCAATTTTAATGTTCACTATAAAAAACTTTCCTAAATATGGAAACCTTCCTGGATAAAATTCTAAAGGACATAAATCAAGTACAATTTGTGAAGAATATACTTTATATTATCAATTTTAGAATAGAAGAAACATATTGTATATGGGACATAAAATATTTTTTCAAATGGATTATCCCTAACCTATATTGAAAAGGGTATTTAATAGTTTAAAAAAATATAATCTCCCCCCATAACCATTTTTAGCTGAATAATATTTAAAAAGGTTGAAATTATTGATTTGACATTTGGATAGAAAGTTTTAATCAATAAATAAATATCAATAAGAAATATTTTATCTTATTTGAGCTACCTTATTTGATATTTTTTGAAAAAAAAATCACATTAAAAATATGAATTTTTAGAAGAAAAAACGTGATAGTTTGAATGGAATTTTTTTAGCCATAAAAGGAATGCTAAAAGATAGATTTCATGCTAAATTTCACTTGATATATTTTGGAATATTTTTAGATTTAAGTCCCACTATGAAAGGAAATAGAAAATATTTAACTCTATCTTGTCACACATTTATTAAGAGTAATAAGATGAATTTTTTTCAATTTTTTCATGGTATTAAATTACCTCGTGGATATTATTCAAATGTGAATAATTTAGTTACATTGAAAGATTTTAAATTAATATCTATGAAATCTTATGACTATATTGTATTGGTTTAAAAACTACTACTAATCACACTATGTGGTATATTAATGATACCTATCAGAAAGAATATCATTAGTTTATGTTATTTTTTTCAAATCCATTTGTATCAAAGTCATTGATCTAAACTTATTACATGTGTTGGATAACAAATAATCCCTCGTACTTTTTTAACAAGATATGTATTTCACCCCAGTGTTTTTTAATATAATGGTTCATATAGTGATTAATATGGTGTAATAAATACGAATATGAGGGATAGTTTATTTATATTGGATGTATCCTTTTGAAAGATATATGAAAATTCTAAAGGGATGTGTTAAAATCCTCATCTACTAGAGGCCTATATTTTCAAAAATATACATCAGAAGAGGTGATTAAGTTATGTACTTATTATTTTTAGGATGTGGGGCACAATGTTCTCCCTATATATCAATATTATATAGTCGATAGTGAAGGTAGAGAGATTTTTGGATTAAAGGTAATGTTTATTCCAGGTGATCAAGTGATGCAGGAACATTTATACATTTTCAACAACACGTATGAGGTTCAACCAAATATATAATCCCATATTTCTGGATTAAAGGTATGATGTCAAAAAAGAAATGAAAATTGGTTATTATTGATCATAAAAATACATTTCTATAATTTTTAAATAAAAATTCTATAAATATTTGTCTATATGATAACAATTTAAATGGTTGGAAAGTAAACCATCTATTAATGTGATCACTTGGTATGGTTTTCATATTAATGGTTACACGTTTTACACAAAAAAAAGGTTGACAAGAGTACCATTCAAAATTGTGGGGTAATGGTAATCATTTAAGTATAGCATTTTTCAAGTGAAAAGGATAAAAACCCAATTTATACATAAATGACATATTTTGGAGTTATATAGGATATATGGGAAATTGAATATACTAAATTTTGAGTAACATTTTTTAAGTGTAACTAGGTTGAGAGTAATGGTGTTATAAAACATGGTGATTATGGATTTACACTCATTTATTTGAAAATATTTAGTTTCAAAGAGGAAATATTTATCATAGAAACACATGAAAAGAAAATATTTTTTTTATTGACACATCGAATGATCATACATCCATCATTTTATAAGGGAAAATAATTCATTTGGTTGATAAGAATGATGATAGTGTTTTGGATTTATATGAGTTTTCCTCATCTATTAAGTGATTTCTAGATGATAACAATGTTTAGAATGTATAAAATTCCTATGATATACAAAATTATCATGTTTAGGGGATATGTGAAAATACTAAGTTTCTCACCTAATTATCCAGGTAAATATTTATATTTTATTTATTTTTTGAAATTTTCATATATAAAAGCTCTATTTTTTTAATTTCGATGTTTAAATATATATATATATATATACATATTTATTTTTTTTGTGATTTTTTGTTACACTTTATTTTAAATAGTTCTATTTAAAAAAAATTATTTAAAAATATAACATATATCATTATTTTTGTGTTAAATTTATGTATATAAAAACATTTTTTTGTAACTATGATGTGTAAATTTATAAATTTTGATCATTTCTATCATTTTTAAATTAATTTTTATAATTATTATTTTATGTTACATATTTTTATTTAAGAATCATGGCATCATTTTTTTTTAAACATACAAATCTGTGACACTATTTTTTTTATACATATTTTTTTATTCATTTCTTTTAGATATTAACTTTTCTAATAATATGTCGGTATATATAATATAATTAAATTTTTTTATCTAACTAATAGGCCTAGAGACATAGAACCTTTTACTAAGGTATATGTATGTTTTTTTATACTATTAAATATTCATTAATAATATTATTTAATGAAAGTAAAATTTTAATTTGTTAAAAAATATTTTTAGGAAAACTGGTGCACTAATTACAATGGAGTCTTCTTCTTCTTCACTAGAAAATATAATTCCTAGAGTTAGTAGATGTTGGATTAAACGTTTACCAAAACTTTCAATTTCTCATGGATATTTGAGGATATATATTAATTTTTATAATAATGATAACCCAACTAGACAAAATGAAACATCCTTTAATAGTTATGTAACCAAGAAAAGTCATTTTAAGATTAATATTTTATATCTTAATTGAACTTGCATCAACAAGATGATGAAAGCTCATATATGGGCATCCTTAAAAGTAAAGATATCAATTGACTTATTTTTATCTAATTCTTAGAATATTGAATATTTTATATTACTAATATTAAATATATCCAACTATAGATGATATTCAACTTTTAAGAAATGAAATAAATTGAGAAAAAATTCTATCTTTAGTGGCAGTTTGATGGAGATATTTTAAAACTAAATGGTCAAAAAATTATGTTTTGTAGGAATTAGAAAAATGAAAACCCAAGACTCATGTATGGGTTTTTAAATGAAAATACATGGTTGATATTTGTATCCAGTAAAAAATATGAATAACTTATAGTATGATAATTAATATATATTAAAAAAATCGTGTATATTACCTAATTACTTATTTGTTTATTTTTATGTAATAGGTCTCGAGAATGTCTCCCCATGTGATCCAGTTGTAGAATGTATACCCCCAAACTTTATCATGTAGAGGGAATCATTTACTGTAGTAGAAAATTATTTACAAAAATATGACACATTAAGAGATAAATATAGTAGTGGTTTAGAAGAGTTTTAGTTCAGTTCTCCACATCCCCCCACTCTCCACAAAAAAATAGAAGAGTGAGAATAGACAAAAAAAGGTTCTTACAGGTCAATCTTGTAATAACCCTAACCCTAGTAGCCAAAATTTAGTGGTTATTTTATTACAATGGAATATATACAAGAGATAACATCACCAAGGATCAATCGGTACAGTAGTCTTGAATAACTATATACATACATGGTTCCCTCACTACATTGGTAATTAAACATAGAACATAACAAATGAAAATAAACTAATTCTTAGACACGTATTAAAATATTTCATCCTCATAACCAGTTGAAGGGAAAAAAATAAAATGGTGAGATCAAATTCCCAAGAAGGGTAACATATAGCATAAACATGAATTAATAATAAGTTAAATTCATTCAATAAGTCATAATCCATATGGAAAGGTAACTAACTGAAAAACATGTCATTTAATCAATAAACTGAAAATGGAAATGATTCTATAGATTTTTTCATAGAGAAGATCTCATGGAGAGTGATAATTAAATACTAAATAAAGGAAATTATTAATTATCATAAGTCATGTATCTATCACATGATACCACAACCATCAAGACCTTTCACAAGACAGTTTAATACTATAGCTAGAAACCTGTTCAATTTGGCCAACTCTTTTGTCTCAACAGACCATTCGATGAATAGAGGGGCTATATAATGTCGGGGCTCACCCATCAATACATTTCTAAATCATTATTCATACATATATCTCATTCTTGAACAATATTCCTTATCAAAATATCTATATTGAGTAGAGGATACAGATTTATCAATATTTTCCTAGTTAATCAAATAAAATTCAAAGTACACACTATATGTAAAAATGGTATACATTTTTATAAATACTCATATCATTGGTATGAAAATTTAAGATAAAAATAATTTAAAAATAAAAATTATCTCAAAGGGTAATTAGATATACCACATAAAAATTATTAGGTGCACAATACCAAGTAAGTCTCAATGAAGTTATAATTGAGATGAAGTCTCTTGACTTATGCTTTCCTTTGGGTGAATGATATTTAAACTAATTTATACATATTTAAATAAAGTTATTAATTAATAACATAACTATATTCATATTTATGATATCATTTATGATTCTCTTATATCATCTTATCACCTATTTGTTAATAATATTTCATTATTACCATTGTTTCAGCTGTTAACCGCTTCATTTTTCTATACATGTTTTGTCATGTAATCCCTAGTTCTTGGGAATAGTGCATAGTTATTTCATATAAAGAATGATATTGAGTTCATAGATATAATATTTATTCATTATATATTTTTATAATCATTCTTTAATGGTGAATAAGGAAAATTAATTGCATTATGTCGTGGAAATGGTAGGTCGTACATAGGCATGAGCGGTGATATCATTTCCTTAATGGTGAAAGGGTAAGGGAGTGGATAGTATATTAATTTTTCCATAATAAATATCATGTCATAATAATCATATATATCTAATATTTATATCATTATACCCATCCAAGTAATGTGGTGATGGAAAACAAATTACACCAGGCCGTTGAGATGGTAAGTCGTACGTACGCACACGTGGTGCTTTCATTTCTTTATAGGATGGATAAAAGGTAGAATATCATATTCCCATAATCATAATAACAAATAAGAATATATATGATACTCTATTTATTAATTTATTGTGTAAATAACCCAAGGATATTAATTAGAAGAAGAAATAAACTTGAAAGATTTGTTAAATATGATTACCTCTTCTTAAGTCGATGTCCTTTAGATTTCTTCTTAAGTACACTAGGGTTGGTTTCTTGGAAGAAAATAACCTCCATAATTTGTTTATAAAATTGGAGAAAATAATTTGGCATATTATGGTTGATATATAATTATCAAGGTGGTGAAATTAGGTGAAGGAAGGAGTGCCCTTTTATAATTTAGGTGAGGGTAACCCTTGGAAATCCTCAAAATATTAAATAATAATAAATTAATTTTTCATCCAAATACCACCAAATGGACATAGATTATAAAATATATTAGATAAGGTTGTAATATCATAATACAATAAAATATAAACATGTTTTGGTTTTGTTTTGAACCTTTTTTTCTTATTGACCTTAGTTAACTTATTTTAATTTTAATTATGGTAACAAGTTATTTAATATAAATAGGGGTAATTTTTACTTATAAAATGTAAATTGGACCCTAAATGAAACATTTATGACATTCTAGATCAAAAAATGATCACCTTTTATTCTTAAATATTTTATATCAATTTGAAATATTTTAATAAAATATTATTTTGATAAAATATTATTATAATCAATTTTGACAATATTTATTACTTTTACTTTAAGAAACAAAAGAATGAAAGATAACTTCAAAAAAAATTAAAACACCCATAATATGTCATAATAATCCATAAAATTCGTGTATTACCTAAATTATTTCAAATTATAGTTATTTTAATATTTTTAATATCATTTATTTGATTGTTTCAAAAATAAAATAATTATTGTATCATCATTGTATAATTATTTAAGGTAATTATTTCTTTAACAAAAATAAAAAATAAAGTTCCATGATTTAGATAAATATTTTATATGTCAAAATAATATCAATAGTTTAAAATATATTCTAAATAATACCATATTAAAAATAATATAGCTATTAAAAATTGAATATGAAACCTTTGTCTTTTATTTAAATAAAATATTATTAATATCATAACCTCATCCAAATGGTCCCCAAAAATCATAAATAAATTTATAAAATAAAAATAATCTTATTAAGTTAAAAATTTAAACTTCTATTAATTCATAAACTACATTTTTTTATGTGGACACGTAAGATATTTTTAAGGAAAAAAAGTGGTATTCTGGGATTTTCTTTAATTTAAATATCATCAAATTCATTTTCATGGAAACGTGTCCATTAAATAAATCATATTTTAACATTAGGTGTTAATATTATAATATAAATCATTCAATAAATTTTTTTAAGGTTTTAGGGTAATTTTCTAATCATTGTCATATCATATTTACACTAATTTACCTAATTTACTATTTATTGTGGTGATAAAAAATATATCAAAGTTATTATTCATGTTGAAAAAAAATAAAAGGAACCTATTTAATAAATTTTTAACTTATAATTAAAAATATAGAATCAATTTTTTAATATTCAAGACACATAAGTGGTGGAATTTAATTTAAAATTAAATTGATAAAACGCAATTAAAAATTGATTTCTTGATAAATGCATTTTTAAACCCAAAAATATACTTATATTAAAATAAGCTATAACTATGATTAAAACTAAATAAATTATATTATTTATAACTAATTATTACTTAATTTTCATTGAAGAAAAATTGAAATCATAAAGATACTTTTAATATAAATAAATTCATAGTTTTATAAAAATCAGTATTTTTCGCAATTCACTGGAAAATCAATCCTTTCATAAAAAAATCAAAAATTCCTCATAAGATAATTTTGATATTCCCCATTTTTAAATGAATACTATTTTTTCAAATCTAATTAATAAAAGTATTAAGTTTTTTTTAAACAAGTGTGTCATCAAAATGTGGCAAAACTACATTTAGAGAAATATAACTTTTTATGTGTAAAATTGGATTACTTCTTATATCATGCCGAGAAAGAACATAGAAGGAATTTTAAACATTATATTGGATATTATATATATATATATATCATTAATATAATCCAAAAAGATTGATTTTTTTTAATTTATTAGTATAAAACACACTTGTGCGCATTTAAATAGTTTTTAGAAAAAGATTTCCTTTTATTTTCAAAACGTTTTTTACATTAATTTATAATTAACTAGTCACAAAATAATTAATTATATATAATTTTTTAAACCATATTTACATGAGTCATGTAATCATATTCATACCCTTCATTCTAAAGTCTATTTTATAACGATCACATAAAAATATTTCATTGTTTATTTAAGTTGGGTGTTGTGTGCAATGTATGCCATCAAAGAGATTATATTAAAAAGAGTCATACCATAAAATCATTGGGTCTTACATTCTTCCCCCCTTCAATAAATGGTTTCCCAAAAACTTGAAATTACACTTTGAGAAATCAAAGGTTGATACTTGGAAATTCCTTTTTGGGAAATCCACATCGTAAATAGGATTAACAAAACATCCCCTTTATAGGAAGGAATGGGAAATGTGAAGGTCACCAAAAAATTAGACATTTGAATATGATAACATTAGTGGGAGGGGAATACATGGACGTGTAACAGAAATATAATTATCAGTTTTTAAGGGAGAGTGATAGATAATATGTTCATGAGAAAGTAAACCATCACAAAACCATAAATACGTGATCAGTTGAGAGACCATTGATTTATCAGAAAGAAAAGTAAACAAAAAATGTTTTTATTCCTAAATAATTTTCCTAGAGTTGAGGAATTTTTATACTATACAGATAATCACTTAATTGATTTATTTCCATGTAATAATCATAGTAACATCCTTTAGTTTTTCTCTGATCTATTTTTAATTCATTTCTTATGCTAGAAAATGGATATTCAAAATTAATTTTGCATATATAAATCACTTTTAAAGAATCATACGGTCTTAATGTCATTCCTTTATCCTCTCAATATTTATCAAAACCAAAATGGTTATCATAGGTTATCTAATAAATAATAATTTAACCTTAAACAATAATATTCAATATTCAACTTAATCCATTCCATAATTAGTTACCTTAATACTCATTCAAAATACTTTTGTACAATTTCAATATCAAAAAATAGAAAGAAGGTCACTAAATTTCCAAAATCAAATTGACATTAGATTCCACAAAAAACATAATTTATCTCTTATTTTCACATAATAAATATATGAAAACCTTGATCACTATAAAAATTTAATGAAAATGTGCATGCTTCCAAAAATAAAATCTCAGGTTGTCAAGTATATTTCTAAAATCAAGATATGTAGTGAACCTAGAAAAAATAACATAAACCATCAAATCAATAACCAGTTTATTGGTCACTAATACTATCCCATAAACATTTTTTATCATTATTATCCCAAAATCAATCATATATTAAGGTTTATCTTCCTCAAGTCATGTTATTTCAAAAAGGTTAACTTTCCACAACATCACTTTTCTTTGTTACCAGTACTATTCATCACATACATCCAAATCCGTAAAGAAAATGTATTATAATAAAATAAATATATATATTATGATTATTATAACTAGAATATTATTGATAATTTAATTTTTAAATACAATTACATAGTAACTTTAATCATTCTACTTCATTCTTAAATCATTATCTACGCTTCGTCATTTTATTCCTAAATACCTCATTCCTTTCATTTTTTATTTCTAGTATCTTAATCATCATTGATATAACAATTAATTTTATAAAATTGATGATTCTATTCCTGTGTTTTCTTTCAAGGAAATATAATTTCATAATTCCCATATTTTCTACATTTAAAACATTTAATTATCTATAATTCCATAGGGATACCATTATTCAAAACTTTTCATTTTTCCTCTGAAATTAATTTCTTTATATCCCAGTTTTATACTCCCAAAACATCTTCTTATTTCAATAATACATTCACATAGGTGTTTCATCTCACATTCACAATATATTCTTCTTCTCACCATGATATCCACCATCTGAGCTCTCGAAAAACTCTATCCTTCTCTTCTTTGGTGATTCCTAGAGTCAGTGAAGGTGTATGTTTTTAATTATATATTTTGATGGATGATTTGGAATAAACACAATATCTTATAGCCTAGTCATTATCCCATTTGGTTTCTCAACCACACAGTGTATATGACATTCAATGTTTACTTAGTACCTTCTGATTCTCAGCATCTACTAAAACCCAAAGCACGGTGTAAGGAACACTAATCATAGTCATATAGTCATGAAGATTCATTTATAGGATGTCTAAATCATGAAACATTCTTACCAATATATGATTCCATAAGTTTACCCTAGGTTATAAATTTTAATTAAAAATTATATAAGATATTATCTTATATTTAGACTTATCCTCAAAGTGATTCATAGGGTTGTTTTTTCGAATCCATGATTTCCTAAATATGGTTCCCAAGGTTTTTACTAAACTTTCTCTAATACCAACTGTAATAACCTTGAAACAATTATCCCATAGTTGGTGGTTATTTTATGAAAATTTAATAGATACAATAGATCATGTCACTAATGATTGATTGTTTTATTAGTCTTGAATAACTAGATACAGACATGGATCCCTTATTACAATTGTAATTAAACATATAACATAATAAAGGAAAATCTACTACTTCTTTAAAACTTATTCATAGATTTCATCTTCATAACCTGGGGATGAAAATAATAAAAATGTTAGATCAAATGCTCAGTAAGGATTATATACAGTGGAAACATGAATCAATAATAATTGAAATATATCCAATAATGCATAATCAATGTGGCAAGGAAAATAACTGAAAAACTAATATCATTTAATCAATAAACACAGAATGAAAATGCATCCCTAGATTTTTTACATAGTAAAAATATTAGGGATAGTGATAACTAAATAATAAGTGAAGTAAATTCTTAATTATCAGATGTCATTCATCTAGAACATGGTATCACTACTGTCAAGACCTTTCACAAGAGGGTTTAAAACTATAGGTAGAGACTTGATTTATTTGGACAACTATTTTGTCACGTGAGACCTATTGTTGAATCAAGGGGTTATATAATGTCAGGAACAAAATTTTTCTATAATTCCAAATCATTATACATATATATATTTAATTCATGAAAAATATTCCTTATCAAAATATTCTCATTTATTAGAGGATGTGTATTTATCAATATTTCCACAATTAATCAAATAACATTCAAAGTAAACACCTTATGTAAAAATATTATACAATTTAGGAAATACTCATATCCGTGATATGGATATTTATGGGAAATTTAATTTCAAAATTAAAATTATCTCAAAGGGTTATTAGATACACCACATAAAAATTATTAGGTTCAAAATACCAAGTAAGTCTCGATGAAGTGAAAATTGAAATAATGTCCCTTACCTTACGCTTCCCTTCAGTTGAACATGCTTTAAAATCATATATAATGATTAAAATAATGTTATTAATTTACAATAGAACCATATTCATATTTATGATATCATATACTATTCTATTATATCATATTATCACCCATTTGTTAATAATATTTCACCATTACCTTGTTTTGGGTGTTAACTGCTTCATTTTCCTATGCATGTTTTGTCATGTAAGTATCAGTTATTATTTATAAAACATAGTTTCTTCATCTCAAGAATTATATAAAGTTAATATATATAATATTTATTCATTATATATATTTTATCATCATTATTTAATGGTCAATATGTAAAATTAAATGCATCGCATCGTGGAGACGGTAGGTCGTACGTATTCACGAGTGATGGTATCATTTCTATAATGGTGAAAGTGTAAGGTAGTGGATAGTATATTAATTTTTTCAGAATAAATATCATGTCATAATTATAATATATATCCATTATTTCCATCATTATTCACATCCAAGTAAAGTGGTGATATAAAACAAATTACATCACGCCATGGAGATGGTAAGTCGTACGTACACATACGTGATGCTTTTGTTTCTTTATGGGATAGATAAAAGGTGTAACATGGTTGTATAATAATCATAATAAAATCTAATAATATATATGATAATGAATTTATTACTTTATTATTGAATCAACACAATAAGAGTTAGTAGAAGAATAAATAACCTTAAAAGGGTCAGTAAAGACGGTTACCTCTTTTTTTGTAGATATCCTTTAGATCACTTCTTAAGAACACTAGGGTTGGTCTTTTTGGAAGACCAAAGGCTTGATAATTTGGATAAGGAATTCTAGAATATAATTTGGTAGATTTTGGTTGAGATATAAGGCTCAAGGTGGTGAAATGAAGTGAAGGAAGGAGTTCCCATTTATAATTTAGGTTAGGGGCACCCTTGGAAATCCGCAAAATATTAAATTATAATAAATTCATTTTCTATATAAATACCACAAAATTTATATGGATTAAAAGATTAGATGACATGATATAAGGTTTTAATATCATCATCCAATAAGATTTAGAAATTTTTTGTTTCTCTTAACCTTAACATTTTGATTCACCTTAGTTAACTTATTTTAAATTCAATTATGGTAGCAATTTATTTAATATTAAAAGCTGATAATTTTTACATATAAAATGTCAGTTGGACCATAAATGAACCATATATAAAATTTTAAACCAAAAAAAATTATATTTTATATTTAAATATTTTTTATGAATTTTAAATAATTTAATAAAATATTATTTTGATAAACTATCATTACCATCATTTTTAACACAATTCATTACTTTGACTTTAAGAAAAACAATAGAGTCAGATAACTTCAAAAAAAAGTTAATACACCCCTAATATGTCATAATCATCCATAAAATTCATGGAGCGACTTAATTAATTCAAATTATATTTATTTTAATATTTTTAATATTATTTATTTGATTGTTTCATTAATAAAATAATTATTGCATCATCATTGTATAATTATTTGAGGTAATTATTTATTCACTAAAAATGTAAAATAAAATAAAATAAGTTAGATAAATTTTTTATATTTCAAAATAATATCTATAGTCGAACATGTATTCTAAATAAGACAATATTAAAAAATATATTTATTAAAATATGAATGTGACATCTTTGTCTTTTCTTTAAATAATATTTTATCAATATCATAACCTTATCCAAATGGTCCTCAAATATCATAAATAATTTTATGTAATTCAAATAATTTAACTAAGTTCAAAATGGACACTTATATTTTTTCATAACCTACCTTTGTCCTAATGTGTACACATAAGAGATGTTTAAGACAAAGAAATTGATATTTTGTGATTTTCTTTAATTTAAATAATATCAAAATCATTTTCATGGAAAATTTTCCATTAAATAACTCAAATTAGAACATTGGGTGTTAAGGGTCTAATATAAATCATCAAATTAAATTTCAGAAAGTTTTAGGGTAATTTTATAATCCTTAATATATTATTTTTACCCTAACTTACTTGATTTACCTTTTATAGTGGTAATAAAAATTCATCAAAGTTACAATTCATATTAAACAAAAATAAAATAAACCTATTTAATAAATTTATTAACTTAAGATTAAAAATATTGAATCCATTTTTGAAAATACAAAACACATAAGCGGCCAAAATTAATTTCAAATTAAACCGATTAAATGCAATTGAAAATAGTTTTCTTGAAAAATGCATTTTAAAACCCAAAAATGTACTTACATAAAAAATAAGGTATAAGGATGTTTAAAATTAAATAAATTTGATAATTTATAACTAATTATTTCTTTAGTTAAATTTAAAACAAATTAAATTTATAAAACAAGTGCACCAGCAAACAAGTGCACCATCAAACGGCGAAAAAACCACATTTAGATGAATATTGCTTTTTACGCATAAAATTGGATGTATTCTTATATCATGTCAAGAAAAACATATGATGAATATTAAGAATTAGATTGAATTTATTATATATATATATATATATATATATATCACTAATATAATCTAACATGATTAATTTTTTTAATTTATGGGTATAAAATACACTTGTGTGCATTTAAATAGTTTTCAGAAAAAAATTTCATTTTATTTTAAAAAAGTGTTTTAATTTAATTTATAATAAATTTGTCACCAAAGAATTAATTAAATATATATGTATAAACCATATTTTTATAATTCATTTAATCATGTTCATGCCATACATTCTAATGGATAGGTTATAATGATCACATAATAATATTTTCTTATTTGTTTAAGATGGGTGTTGCATGAAATGTAAGTTATCGAAGAGATTAAATTTAAAAGATAAATTACATAAAATATTAGGGTGTTACAAATCTAAATAATTATCGGATTTAATTATAAGAAATTAATTTTTAATTTTCGTGAATTTTTCTCTTTTTTAAATTAATTTAACTATTATACCAATTTAATATATCATTACAGGATAACCATCAGGAGAAAGAAACATATGGGAGTTTCATCCCTAAGGTTAGGATGGATATTCTAGCTATTTCTTTAGGAAAGTTAGAACACCCTAGCCGCATAAGAGGATATGAGGTTGGTGTCATTGTTATGAAATTTTTTTCTCATAAAAGTATTAAATCAAGAGACATAGCAAATAGATTATTTAAAAACTGAGGTAAAATAACTAAAATATTTAAAGGGATATCAAATTAACTCATCCATGTGGGATTTGTTAGAATAAATGATGAGATAGTCATAACTTGTGTAGCCTGTCTCCACAGATCCTCTAACTCCTTATTTTGACCTAACCTTATATTGTAAGTTGTATGTTGGAGATCCCTGTGAACATATTGTGGCGTATGGAGTCATATATGTTTTGTGGGGTTATATATATCACCATCATATGTAGTTGGGTCAGTTAAGAGTATCTATAAATGATATTACTGATCCAAATTCTCTAGTTTTATTTCATGTAATGGAGGTTACCATAGTTGGAGATTATGTGGGTTATTTTTACTTTGGATAGATAGCCTTCTTCATCACCTAACATTCGAGGTATGGATTTTTTTTGAAATATTATTTACATATTAATGAAAATTTATTGTAATGTTTTATATTATTTAAGTTATATAGTAGTATATAAATCAAATAAATTAGTATAAAAAGAAATAATAGGTTCAAGAAAAAACATATCTGAATGCTTCTTACATTTATAATGTGCTAAAAATATTATCCCATATTTCTTATTTCTTAGATAATATTTATGATTTTTACGATGTCTGATATATGTCTAAGAGACTATTCATTGAGAATATTGATAAAAGATATCTTGGTTTTCTTTGATCCTGACATACCTATGTAGTATTTTCATTCTATGTAAGTAAAATTATATTTTAATTTGTCATTCTTTAAATAAATATGACTTAAAATTGAAGTATATAAAGTGTAACTAAGATGGTTACTATTATAAGAGGGTGTAAATTTTAGTTTAAAACATTAATCTAAAACAAAACAAAATACCTCTTTAAGTAAAAATATTGGAATCACAGATTTCCTGATGATAAGAATGTTCGAATCGAAACCAGAAAGCGTATGATTATATCAGATTATGTTTTTATCATTATCATAGATACAATGATAAAAAAAATATAAGAAATATTTTTAAAACAAACTTTCTATCATAATATGCATAGCGGGATAAATACTTTTAATAAATAAGAAATACGATAACTAGTCAAATTAAGAAAGTATTATAAGATATATTAAAATAATTTACTCTTTCAACCTTAAGAGTAAAGGTAGTAAAAAATAATGACTAAAGGTATCTATTGTTTTATGCATACCATAAATTCTACATTTCCTTACCAAGAAATCCCCTGATACGATGATTGGAAGCTCTGTCTTCCTATCCCTGGAAGCCCTCGATACGATGATCAGTATCTATCTTCCTAGTCCTAGAATCCCTCGATCTGATGAATTAGATTCCCTATAAACCTATCCTCAGAATCCCTTGATCATTAAAATGATCTGAATCAAAATAAAAAATAATATTTTCTTAATGAAACAACCCTGATAATAATTCATTAGAAATAAAACCCTCTAAGGTATTACAAAGTCTAAGAGCAAGCAGTTCACTATAGGAAATCTTTTTAAGACTTGAGTTGTGAAATATATCTATACTAAAATCTTAAAATGGCCAGCTATTTATAGGAGAATCGCCAATGGTAATATTTCTAAGTTTGTTTTAATAGCCTCGGACTACATGAACTTGACATCTCTTTTGTAACTGAATGCCCGACAGTGTATTTCTATCACTATTAAAATGTAAAAACTTATTCCTTGTTATAGAAAAAAAATTTATATATTCTTATTATAAACTTTGGATATTTCTATGGACTTATTTATCTTTTTTCAATATGATAAACCTTATAATGGTTAGTCTGATATTTTGGTACAATTATTAGTCTGTTGGTCATGAATTTTTCCAGTATGATAATCAAGACCAAAGTCCAACCACTGGTCAGAATAAAGGTCAATCTGATGAATGAGACACATCCTTGATCTAATGGATCCTATTGAAATATGATAAGTTCATATTCATAATACAATATAATTATTTCAATGGTAGATAAAAGGAATTTTTTTATAAAAAAACATACTAAAAAACTTAAGGCATAAAAATTTATTAATCAAGGTTTTAAGAGAGTGTTTGTGATTTCCAAAACTAAAGAAAAGGAAAATTAAGAAGTAAAAATTCTTACTCAATAATATCCTAATTTTTCGAAAAGTAAAAAACACAATGCTTAAATGAAAAACAATAACATTGAAAAATAACTTAAAGCCCTTTTTTCTTTTAAGAACTTTAAAGATATTCTTTATAACACCTCCTGGGTTTATACTTACTTCATGATACAATATAAAGTACTAAAAAATATCCCCTGATAATAGTATCTCTCTTTTTTAGAAAACTTCCCCTAATCAAATATTCTTAAAAAAATTATATATTTTTTATTTTCAAAAATAGTGGGAAAGTAACTATAGTTTTCTAAAATATTAGTCAGAGATAACATATGAAATAGTTTTTTGTGAACTAACTAATCAACTAATAAATAGTAGAAAAAAATACAGCCAAAAGTATTGGATGAAAATATTATCACATACATAATCTAGTAAAATGTTTTTTTAATATACAACAATATTTAAAAATAAAAGTTTTCATTATTTCTTCATAATATTCATTAAAAGGGAATTCATCTTTTTGAACTCCTCTAGATCCTTCTCAAGATTAAAAAATCATTCTTTCATCACCTTTTGCATATAGACATGAGTATTCTATCATTTAACCTCCTCAAGAAACTCTTTATTCTCATACCTTATAATGATCAATTCATTTTCGCATGATATCAACCTGCTATTCTATAAATCCAAATCATGAACCTTTTTGTTCTTGAATTTTACTTCCTCTATCTGATCATTAGTTGTATATCTGAAATATTCTAGGAACTTCACTTGATCTGATACAAATAAAGATGACTTGTTGAAATAATATTACATTTCTAACATAAGTTTCTTTACTTTAATAAATTATTCATCATGTTCCCCGTTATCACAATCCACTTTATTGGACCACTTTACCATTTAATTGTATGATCATTTGTGAGTCAATATTTTTCATGAAATGATTTCAATTCAACCTCAATATAGATAACTTATCCTGTTAAAACTTTTAGAGACTCTAATTTTTCATTCAATGAACTTTGAATCAAATTTCATCATGCCACAATATTAGGAAAATATATAATTGTATATTTTACCTTTTTAAATGATTGGAGGATTAAATCAAAACCTTTTTGTGCAATGGTTGCCTTTGAATCTAATGATCCTGACAATGGTTTGGGAGGTTTCATCGTGGTAGATTCTACATCAGGTTTCTCTTAAACTTTTTATTTCCCTTTATTATAAACTTTATTATCACCAAATACTTCAAAAACTTCCACATTCTTATCTGACTGAAAACCATCAGAAAATTTGTTTTGTGATTATTGATCTTATTATTATTTCTTTTAAGATGATTTTTCTTCCTTCTCTGATGATGACTTTTATTTTTCTTCAGATATCAACTTTTCTAAAGATCCTTATAAGTATGCATCCTTATGAGATTGATAAGGTAAATTTTATTAATATTAATCCAAGGATTTATTTTCCTTTGAGCCTCCATCAGTCTCTATTTTTTCATTATCTTATTTTTCTTCGACTTCTTCATCTACTTATTCTTAGAATTATTCTTCTTATAATTCATCTTATTCTCCCAATTATTTCTCTATTTATTCCTCTACTTCTTCTTCTTATTTTTTAACTTCTTCATTGTCAAATTATTCTTTATTTCCTACGTCTTCTCTAACCTTCTAAATTTCATTCTCTAATTGTCTTTTTTTTAGAGAACTGCCTTTCAAAACTTTTTAGAGACCGGTTGTTTTCTCATATTATTTTTCTTTTGTACTTATTTAGGCACTAATTCCTCATCTTGTTTAACAAAAAAAATCTTTTCCTTTATCTTCTAGGGAATTTACAAATAATGGTATCACTAAATTTTCATAAAAAACAAGATCGGTAACAGGAATAATATGATACATATGAGAAGTTGTAAGGATTGTATTATAATAAGCCTTCTCAAACCCTTTTAAAAACGTTCAACAATTCTAGATTCTACAAGCACTTTATTCTGTTTCATTTTCTTTTCTTCTTCCTTAAACTGGTCTATTACTCTAATTTTAAATAGTTTTCCTCAATAGGATCAATAATAAACTTTAGATACCTCAATTTATATTGTGCCTTATATGAGATAAGTTTTTTAAAAATATCATCTGGCATTTTCATTTCATTCAGTTATATCTTCTCTGGAAGTGATGATTTAGATTTTATTTTCTTTTTCTCAATAATTTCTACTTTCTTAGTATGTTGAGCTTTGTAATATAAACTATAAACATTATTAAGAAACTTATTTATCTTTTAATCAAAACCCAACTTCATTTTATAGATTTTGTCTTTATGGATAAAGGAAATTTTCTATCACATCAGGTAAGTCTTGTAATAAATATTGAAAATCTTCATTACTTTTACAAGAAACTTATTGATTAAATTAGGAAACCAAATAATCTTTTACTTTATCAAGTTTCTCTTGATTGCCTCCACTATAACAAAAAAAATTACTAAGTTAATTTTTCTCATATCTATCAGAAAATCCAAAACAAATATAATAGAAATCTTAATAGTGTGCCTATCACCCTTCCTAGGTATCGAATACCCCTGCATCTAAAGTGATACTGCTCTTTCATCCAATGATAAGTGAGAAAATTTCCTCACTTTATCGTAAGTTGGAAATAAATATTTTCCAGCCTTCGATCTGTTAAAACTTCCATGTTTATCAGGTAGCATATGTGAGGGCTGATAAACCTTACCTCTAGTAGGTACACCAACCATGTCTGCTACTATTTTATAAGAAATATTTTATTTCATCCCAAAAATTGTGAAATAAATTATATCCATATCAATTTATTTAAAAATTTTGAAAAAGTGTAAAATATCTAAAAATATTCAGAAAATATAAATCAAAATATTTGTCAAGTTTCTCTACATAAACATTTTCCCAGCCTTATAAATAAATACTTATTTTGAGAATAAAGTCATACTTATCAAACCATGACCTTTCAATGAGTCATTATAATAACACTTATCTTTGTGCATAATCTTCCTTACTGGCCATCATACTTATATTTATTCCTAAAATCAGATAGATTCTAAAATAATTGGACTGAGTGATAAAAGGAGGGTTATAGTTCATGATAAAAATATTTGAGAACTAATGTGGGACAAGGGGTGTCCCACCTTTATATAGACATGGGTAAGAAACAGTTCATATTATATAAAAATTTTAACAGCTCAGATTAAAACTTAACTGACCTAACATCCATGATTGAATTGAAGAAAGTTTTAAGTGTTTATTTAAACTCTCAAAGATGAAAAAGACTTTTATCTGGGTGAGAATCGTTATAATAAGAAAAACAATAAATTTTTTGAAAATAAATCAATGTTTTTTTAAAAACTAAAAGAATAAGAACACAAATAATTATAAACTAAAGTAAATTATTAGTGTAAAAATTAAAAGAATAGAATAGTACCTTTCAGAGTATAAGGTTTCATCAGTATTAGAAAAATTTTCTTCTTGCTTTCTATAACATAAATAGACTATGATATTTTTATAAACTGATTATAATAGTTTTAAAATATAACAAATTGTGATAATTTTATATGGTTAAAACTGATTATGATAATTTTAAGATTAATGAATTCTC
Source organism: Viscum album (assembly GCA_963277665.1). Classification (NCBI taxonomy): domain Eukaryota; kingdom Viridiplantae; phylum Streptophyta; class Magnoliopsida; order Santalales; family Viscaceae; genus Viscum; species Viscum album. The sequence goes on along the minus strand of OY728143.1, from coordinate 647,150,161 downwards.
TGGAAAATTTTATAAAAAATTTTGATTATAAAATAAATTGTACCAATTTTAGAGTCTATAAATAAATTTTAGAATCTTAAATCCGAAAAGTTTTATAAAAAGTTTTGAGTCTAAAAAATTCATTATGATAAAAAAATTAGAGACTTTAAAAAATTTATAAATCTAAAAGTTTTTAGAATATAAAAACATATATACTCCCCCCATGAAAAAAAATTCATTACTATAAATAGATTGGTAAAAAAGAATTAAATATGAATAATAATTTAACATTAATCCTTCCAATCTTCGGTTTAATGTATTCAAATCTATCAGAACTAAGGAGTTTAGTAAAAATAGCATCAAGCTATTATAACATTCTGATGAATTGAAAAATTACATCTCCTTTAAGTGTGGGATCCTTAAGAAAATGGTGTATTATATCTATATACTTACAACATGAGTGATGTTCTGAATTTTTACTTAAAGAAATAGAACTTATGTTGTCGCAATTTATTTGAGTTTTTTATAAACTCAAGCCATAATCTGTGAGTGTGTGTTTAATCTAAAACACTAGATCACAATAAATTCCAACTGTCACATATTCAGATTCAGTATTGGAAAGTGTTGCTGAGTATTATTTCTTATGTGTCCCAGAAACTAAATAGTGATCTAGGAAATTACTTGTTCCATATGTACTTTTTCTATCCATTATACAGCCACCAAATATAGTATTTCAAAAAAAGTATTTCAAAAACATTTCCAGAAGAATAGAATAAGACTAAATCCATAGTTCCATTAATATAATGAAAATTTTGTTTTATTTCTTTAATAAGGGATTCTTTTGGATTGGATTTATATCTATCACATAAGAATAATGAAAAATTTACATTATATGACAAGTAGTTAAGTGAAGTAAGATTCGAATCATACATCTAAAAGGTTTCTGATCAGGTGGTTTCTCAACCTCATCAAGATCTAAAGTATTGAAGGTGTCAATGCATGTACTAATACTTTTAGTTTTTTTATACTCGAATTTCTTTTGTAAGTTTTTTATATAATTATGTTGATAAATAAAATTACCTTCTAGTTTTTGTGATATTTTAAAACTAAGAAAATATGTTAACTCTCCCATCATACTCATTTTATACTCAGACTTTAAAAGATCCACAAAATAATATATTAAAGATTTTTGAGATGAACAAAATATAATTTCATCAATGTATATTTTTAAAATAAATCTGTTTTTATTAACTTATTTTATAAAAAATGATGGATCTGCATCTCCCTTAACAAAAAAATTTTGTTATAAAAAAACCACTTAATCTATCATACCAAGATTTAAGAGATTTTTATTTCCATAAAGTGCCTTAGTAAGTTTAAAAACATATTTTGGATTTTTTTTATTTTAAAAATTAGGGGGTTTTTATACATAAACTTCCTCTTAAACATATATGTTTAAGAAATCACACTTTACATCCATTTAAATATGTTTAAAATTAATGAATGTTATAAAGGAAAAAAGTGTTTTAATAGATTCAATTATTTCTGCAAGAACATAGGTTTCTTTGTGGATTATTACCTCTTGTTGATTATAACCCTTAGTAACAGGTCTGGCTTTATTTCTAAATATTATTCCATTTTCATTACATTTATTCTGAAAATACCATTTTAATCTAATTATATAATTTTCTTTATGATGTTAAACTAATGTCCAAACTTAGTTCCTTTCAAACTCAATGAATTCATATTTCATTTATTTTATCCAATACTCATCACCTAAAACATCATTATGATTATTAGGTTCAAATTGGAATAAAATTTCAAGATGTTAAATTCCATTTCTCAAATAACTTGTAGTTTTAAGTGGTTTATCAACATCACTAATGATACTTTCACTAGGATGGTTATTAGAAAAAACTGACTTCTTAGATTTTCAAAAGTATGTTCTTAAACAATTGGTAGAAAATATTCCTAAGAAATTACTTCAAAAACTTATTCTTGAGTTATTTTATTATGATAATAACTTTCAAACAATGTTTGAAAATCAGTTTTAGAAATAACCTATGAAGAATTAGGTTGATGTTGTTTCGAAACAAAGGGAACGGTTTCATCAAACATAACATGCACTCTTTTCTCAACAGTACAATAAATGTTTTTTAAACTCTATAATCCTTACTAATAGTAGAATAACCTAGAAATATTTCTTTATAATATTTTGATAAAACATTTATGTAAGTTATCTTTAGTATTCAGAATGAATAATTTTCAAATAAAAACATTTCTGCAAGAAACTTTTGGTTTTCTTCCTATCCACAACTTATAAGTATTTTTATTAACAAAATGTTTAATTAAAACTCAATTTATATTATAGAAGGGAGTACTAACCACTTCATCCCAAAAAAATTACAATTTACTATTCACTTTTCATAGTTCTAGTAATCTCCAAAAGAACTATATTTCTTCTTTCAATTACACCAATTTACTATAGAGTTCTAGGTGATTAAAATTTTTGTTCAGTTCCATTCTTACTAAAAAAGATTCAAAATCATAATTTGTAAATTTACCACCATTATCACTATGAATAGTTATCAAGAATATATTTTTATCATTTTTAACTCTGGATACAAAATTTTTAAAATTTCAAAGGGATTTGGATTTTCTTTTTATAAAATAAACCCATGTGTATCTAATATAATCATCAACTAAGACATATACATAGTATTTTCCACCAATACTTAAAATTTTTATAGGAAAAAACAAGTCCTTGTGAACTATTGATAAAAAATCACAAGTTGAGACTTCACTAATAGATTTAAAACATGACTTATGTTTCTTACCATATTTATAAGGATCGAAAACTTTTGAAGTTTCAAAATAAGTTTTGGTAAATACATAAAAAGAACTTTATTAATCAACTTAACTAGGGTTCTAATGTTATAGTGTTATAACCTTCTATTCCATAACCTATATTGATCTTCCATTGTAATAAGAAAAGGTAATTCAAGCTCCTAAGGCCTTCTGTGTTTAGTATGTAAATATTCTCATTTCGATTGGTATAAAAAGTAAATTCAAACATGGAACAATGTAATGTACATTTATCATTTCTCAAGTCCAAAAGGGAACCTTCAACACATAATTTACTTATGCTAATAAGTATTTTCATTATTCATACAAAAAAATAAAACATTTGAAATAAGGGATTTTATAGGAAGTACAATGTTACCTATCCCAATGACTTATCCTTGATCATTATCTTTGAAAGTTACTTTTCCACCTTTAATCTTGATAGTATTCTTAAATAAATATTTTTTTCCACTCAAGTGTCTGAAGAAACCACTATCCATGTACCAAATATTTTTATTAATTGTGTTATCTTTATTTTTCTAAAAGTTTATTTTTTTGGAACCCAACTCTTCTTGGGTCTAGAATTGTCAAAAAAAATATTATTTTAGGTAACCATATTTTTCCAATTTTATTATTTTGGGAAAATTTCATTTCCTTAAAACAATTGGATTTAGGAAAACTAAGATAATAGTCTCTATTTAAGGGAAAAAATCAATGTCCACCACTTTGGAACTTTATACAAAATGGAATACTCTTAGGAATAAAGTAATTGTTACTAAAAATATGTATTTTAATTATATAACCCATTCCAAGAATATTAGTTTGAGGTATAATTTGTTTGTACATATTATCAAATTTTATATTTTTATAGGTAAACTTAGATATAAGTTTAGTAAAATAAGATATTTTAGACTTGATTTTTACAATTATGTTTTTGTCCTCATTGGTAATATTTTTATAACTAAGTTTTACAAAATAATTTTTTAAAGTATTTTTCTCTAAAATAACTTTCTCAAAGTCTTAAGAAATATTTTATTTTTTAAATTTTGTTATATAAATTATTTAAGAAAGATATGATATTTCATTGGTCAAAAGAATTATCCTTGAATATATATTAGGAAGTTTTTCTTTGGAATTATCAAGTTTTTTACATACTTTACAATTTTCATTTTCTAAAAGTTTTGAAAAACAATAAACTTATTCATAAATAGGTAGAGTATTATATAAATTAGTTTAGAAATATTATTCATCAAAAGTTGTATAGTTTTCTCATTATCAGTATTTAGATAATTTTTATTTAAAGATAAATTTGTAAGGGATTCATCCATGTGTACCATATCCATATGAAAACGATTTATGATAGGTAATTTTAAAAATATTATAATGTTCCATTGTCTGGAAATTTCAATATCTAAAGATTTTTTAGAAGAATATCCTCCACTAGAACTCCAAGTGTTATAAGCTTTAAGAATTTTATTCCCATTAGAATTATAATATTTTTTATCATTTCTATCATAATTTATTTATTTCCTATCAATAATTTTGAGTTTATGAAAATTAGGTCGGATATATCATGCCTTCTTATTTTATAACAAGATACCTCATAATCCTTTTTTCATTCTTATATTTGTGTCTTTTCTTATATATGAATTAAAAATATTTATTTCCCCTGATTTTTTTCATTCTTCTTGCAAGATTTTCTAATTAATTTTAAGAAACTACTAATGAACTATAATTAGATTCAATCACAACTTTATTTTTCTTTATAGATTTCACAAATTTATTTGTTGATTGAACTTTAGTAGGAATAGTGTATGTAGTAAAAAAAGAAACTCTTCCATTTTTCTTTTTATCCATTTTTGCATCTCTCTTTAATACCCCTTCATATTGAATGAGGGATCCAATAATATCATCAAGATTTAAATTGATAAACTTACTTATGTCATCCACATCAGTACTTTTAGATTCCCACTCATTTGGACTTATATTAATAATATTTTCAACCAAAGTATCATCATCAATACATTTTTTTCCAAGTGACTATAAACTATTAATACTAGTCATAAGAATTTGGTGCATTTTATAAAATGTCTCACAAAGTTAAAATCAAAGGCTTGGTAATCAGCTCTCTGCATGGATCTTCTTGTTTTAATGATTTTAGATAGACAAAAATGGGTTACTAAAAATTTAATCCAATTACTATTGGAATCTTCACAAGATGATATATAGTTCTAGATATTCCACAACATATAACATAATAAATTATTTCTGACTTTTTAATTAAACCAATATTCTAAATTCCTAGAATTAGTAAAAGAATAAACTTCCTTTTCAGGAATATTATAATTCCCATTAAGAATTATGAAATTATCAACTCTAGTATTGATCACAAAATGTTTCATTCTATCTCTCCAATACTCATAGTCATTACCATAAAAAATTAGTGGTCTTATAGAATTTATAATAAAGACTTGTAAAAATCCATTAATAAAATTTCTAGTAAAAGTAATAATAAGTTAAAAGATATATTAAAATAATATACTCTTTTAACCTTAAGAGTAAAGGTAGTCAATAAAACTGAATAAATCAATCTACAGTTTTATACTTACTGATTTCATTCCTAACTAAGAAATTCATCAATATAATTATTGATAGCTATGTCTTCCTATCCCCATAAACACACAACAAGATGATCAAAATCTATATTCCTAGCCCTAGAATCCCTCGCTCTGATAGATCAGATTCACCATCTTCCTATCCCCAAAATCCCTTAGTCATTGCAATGATCAGAGGAAAAATAATAAATAAAATTTTATTAATGAAACAACCCTATAAATTATTTATTAGAGAAACAACTATCTAATGTATTACAAATACTAATAACAAGTACTTCGTGATAAGAAATATTAAGAAGAATTGAGTTGTGAAATGTATCTACTCCAAACTCTTCAAAGGACCTCCTATTTATAGGCAATTGTCTAACATATTTTTGAATTTTTTAATGGCCTTGGATAGATGGAACATTAAGACTCATTTATAACTGAATTACCAACATCATTTTCTTAGCACCATTGAAATTCTAAATTTTATTCCATATAATAGAAGAAAAGTACATATATCCTGATTATAAAATTAGGATGGCCTGATGGAATAATTTATTGTTTTTCAATTCAGTAATACTTTTAAGGGTTAGTATTATGTATCAGTACTAGTATCATTCCTTTGGTTAGTAATTTATTTAGTATGATAGCCAAGACAAAATTCTAACCACTAGTCAGAAAAAAGGTCAGTCTGATGAATTGAACTCATCCTTGATCTGATGGATCGTATTGAAGAATGATAAGTTCTTATTCATAATACATTAGAATTATTTATAAGTTTGTTAAATGGTAATTTTTTCTACTAAAACATACTAAAACACTTGAGATATAAAATGTTAGTAAACACAGTTTTAAGAGAGTGTTGGTGAATTCCAGAACTAAAGGAATAAAAAAGTAAAAAGTTAAACTTATGACTCAATGGAAATAACTAAATATAATAATTATTTAATTAGGTATCTACACATTATTTTCATTAAAAATGATACCACTAATATTTATGGTTTTATGGATATAAAATACATTTCAACGACTATGCAATATCTGAATTATGAGGCTATTGTTACATATATATGTGACAGATTTGAAAATACATATATTGGGTGTCTATTTTTTTCTATTTCATGATTCTTAAGATGAGTAAAATAATTATGAAATAATATTCATTATAACTTTATTTTTTCTGTATTATTACCATATGAATTCACTTTATATTTTATTTTCACTTTATTAGGTGTATTTCCTAAAAGTTTTAGCAAATTGTTATAAAAAGTAAGTTTGATTATTTTTAATAATTTCTTTAATAAAAATTATTCTTTTTATACATTTTTTTTAGTTTATATATGAAACTAAATATGATAGGGAATTTTTAAATATTATCACATATTAATATAGGATCTAAATAAATCTAAATTCAAGAAACTATAGGTAAATAAAATTTATATTAGATAATATTTGTTTTCTCTTACTTATATGTTGGTTTTTATTTTCAAGTTAATGTTTCATAATTGTACTTTCATCATAAATAAGAAAATGTTGATTGTGGATATTATGTTTTAAGATTCATGTTTGATATAATCACAACTGAGAAGATTATTTAATTTAATAATTTTGGTTTTATTATGAATTTTATGTTTTATATCAAAAATATTATATTTTTTAATCATAAAACATTAATTGTTATTATTGGTTTTCAATTATGTTGCATCATATATAGATGATAACCATACCCACTATTGATGTTTGTTTCCAAACTATTTTTTAGTCATGGTAAATTTTTAAATTATTATGTATGTCACTTTTAATTAATGTTTAAAAACTGATTATTTAGATAATGTTTTCTGGTTTTTATTGGTATATTCTATTTTTGTATTGAGAAAACTTTTTTAATTTTCTTGTTTCATGTATTTTAATATTTTTTTAAAAAAAATAGAACTTTTTTTGTTTATTTTTAAATAAATAGACATTGAATCATAAATTTAGAGCTTTAAATGTTAGTTTTATGGTAAAACTGATGTGGAAGGTTTTATTTTTTTAAGAATTTTTACATATAAATTTTTTAATAAATCATTGTGTAATAATAAAGTTAGATATTAAGAAGTTTTTTACTTAAAACTGATATATATATCCAGTTTCTATGTTGGTTTTTTTGTAACAATTATGTGGAAGGTTGTATTTTTTTAGAATTTTTCAACATCAGTTTTATTAGAAAACTGTCCTAGAAAAGTTGAATTTTTTTTATATTTTTATTTCCAAATTGGTTAAAAATAAAACTGAAATGGAAAGTTACATTCAAAATTAATTTATTAAAAAATTCACTTTGAAATATCCCTTAAATTGGATTTTTAGTTCAAGTATTGATATCGGTTTTTTGAAAACCATCATCAAAACTGTTATTTTTAACATAATTGGTATCAATGTCGGTTATAACCTGATGTTAAAAATTAAAAAATAAACTTTAAAAATAATATATAATAATGGGTCCTCTAAAATACATAATTTTTATCTTGTAGAAATTAGTATAGGAATACAAAACAAATGAAAGTGAAATAAAATACCTTTATTATTCTCAAAATTCCTATGTTCAAAACTCACATTATAAGAAGAGTAAGAAAACATTCATTTATATCAAAATATATTTTTTCCCATAAAGATATATAAATTAACACATAATAAAATATTGGGGTGGAATAATCCAAATATGGAAGAAATAATTTCATGATGAAACAATACTACTCAAGGAAAGGATACTTCAGATATTAGTATCCCTTACGATCAATATACACCTTAAAATAAAAAAAATATTTCAAGGAGGGATTTTATATGGTATAAATGTGAGAAAAAAAATAAAACCTAATATAACAATAGTGTATAATGTACCAAAATGATGTTAAATAAGTATAATATAAATTATCATAACTCAATAAATGAAAATTGAGTTACTAAAAATCCTTACAACTGGGGTAATAACTGAGTTAAATAACATTTATTGAAAATAAATTGATTTGGATTTGTATTTACAATTAATAAAAAAAATTGATAAATATATATCCATGGGTAGTGAATAAACCATTCAAAGGAAACCATGGTTAATAATAGAAACATGTCTTAGGGAATTAATGTTTAAGACAAAGAACCTTTACGGCTTAATTATCATTTTAATAAAAACCCATTGAAAGAGATGAATTTTAACTAACATAAAATGCCATTATTAAAATATAATTAAGGATATTATATCTCATATAGTTATTATACACACTACATAAATTAAATTAGGTTAATAATACCAAACATTTCTCAAAGAGAGTTGTTTGAGAGGAAAACCCTTACCACGGTCCGGATTCATTCTTCACTTGCACCAAATATCATGAATAATTAAATTTGGTTCATTAAATACATACCCATGAAACTTATTCACAACTATAACCATTTATTCTCCTAATTTATAAACATTTTGTGTGTATATATATATATATATTAATTTTTACCTATTTTTGATGTTGGGTGTAAGTAATCTTTATTTCTTTAAAATAGTTTTGTAAAATAGGAATTGGTATCTATTATTTTTACAAATTACATAACTATTATATCATATAAGTTACTTTAATATATCTAATATTATAATTTATAAATCTATAATCTCATTTCATGGTAGTTTTGTTTATGATATATGAGGTTAAAATCAGTGACGATCATGTTTTGGTGATTCTTAATGAGTAATGGGTGACTTCTTAATTAATGAGTTAATTATCTATATAACATTAAAAAAACAAAAAAAACATTATTTAAATATTTAAATTATATTATTCTATTAAATAAGTTCCCATGGTCATTCATGATATAGATGCACAATATTGTTCAAGTAGATGGTTAAACTAACCCAAACCTAAACCAACCATTGTTAATGGATGATTATAAGGTGGTTTAGTTGTAATATAATTAAAAATAATAATAATGATATTATTTAGTAATAATTATGGTGTAATATCAGATTTTTTATAATTTAGAATGTGTATATACTTTAATAATGTCAGTACTCAAAAATAAGAGATCATTTTCTCTTAGTACACTCATTTTAAATGATCGAATTAATAATGATTGTTTGTTTATAAAATAATTAATAGGTTATAAAATTTTTAATAACATAAAATTAATGATATAAAAACATCATATTTATAAATTAAACCCATTTTCATGACTATTACTATAAGGAAATAATGAAAAGAAAAAAAATCAATCAATCATTCCCTTAAAGAGGTAGTCCACACATACGCATGGTTGACAATTTAGATTTCCATTGAATCTGATAAATATATAATATATTTTGTCATTTAATAATATAAAATATGTTATAATTATCATAATTATTAATTAAATTCAATATTATAACTATTCTTATATGGTGTTTAATGAAAATTAAACATAACATTTTGAAGAGGCCGTAATCCATGTGCACACACATGAATGTCATTTCTATTTTTCTTAAGGTAAAAGGGGATAGTTTACTAATGCTTATTAGTATATAATAATACAATTAATTATATCAATAAAATTGATTCAATTACATGAGTATTTTAAATATATAATTGTAAAAAAAATAATGAAGTTAAGTATAAATGATTACTCATGGTGAGCACTTTGATATTTCCATATAAGATCCCTTGAAAATATTTGGAATAGGATAATATATTTTGACCAAAATATCAACTGATATAAATGATATTATATAGAAATAAAAAAAATCAGGATAAAAACAAATTTTTATGAGGGACTTGAAGTGGTGGGGAGAGACCCATTTTATAAGTGTTGAGAATGACATTTTTGTAAGCATTTCAATTTACTATAAAATAATAACATGTTAAACATGTCAAGTGGATCCAAAAATTAAAAAAATTGACTTAATGCTGATTTTAGGTCTATAATATCCCAAAAAATCAATTAGAAACATGTTTTTAACATGTTTTAAGCCTTTAACCCTTGACTTATTACTTTTTCTATTTAAACTTTTACTATTCTAACAAGTTTTTACCAATGGAGACATAATATTTATAACCAAAAATAAAGTGGTAATTATTACATAATTTAAACCTAGTGATTCAGAAATTAAAGTCAATTTTATTTGATTCAATCAATAAAATTGATAAAAATTAATTTTTGAAATAAAATGTATAATGTATTAAAAAAATTATAAAATATTACTTATGATCTAAAATATAAAATATGTATTTTTAAATGAAAACCAACATTTATAAAAATATAAATCCACTTATAAAATTAATATTTGGCCTTATTAAATGTTTCATGAATTTTCAATTCATAATAGTGTCATAAAAGTCAGGTTATTTGTAAAAATTCTATTTAATACTATTCGTCTAGAAAAAAATCACTTCATAAAAATCCCAAAAAATCATATTATGAAAATATTACTATTAAGAATTTAAAAATAATGTTTATTTTTTCAAATTAAAATTCTAGAAATTATAAATTTAACTTTTAAATAAAAATATATGAAATAATGAAAAGGTTTTCTTATTGGAAAATAACTCTTTCAAAATTAACCATTATCAATAATATTACTTATCATTTACTAATTAAATTAGTAATAAAAATTAATTCATATAAAATATATTAAACCATCATTAATCACAATTTTCCTGAAATAGAAATGTATATCACAAAAAAAGAAAATAATTAAAAATAAATAAATTTCTACGTATACAATGATCATATTATTCATTTTATATATACCAATTAAATTTCATTCATATTAAAAGTTTCAATTATTTTATTTCAATAAATATTTAATAAAGTTCCTGCTCCTATTCATTTTCTCTAATTCAGCAAATAATTTTTAATATTCTAAACACATTGTGGTTTCATTTTAGTTCAATATTGTGTGTGGAGAAAGCAATAAAATACATTAAATTTTTTAAAGGTAATCATATAATTAAATTTCAGGGTGTTTAATCCACCCTACCCTTATAAATAAATTATGTACTAAAAATTTTACTCATAAGATCATAGTAATTTCAATAGGGAACTGATAATTAAATATGCACCTCTAGATGATCATGGGTTTATATAGAATGTGGAACAAAATTTGTTTTTATGAAAAATTATTATAAGGGCTTCATTAATATAGATACTCCATTCTTAACTTCATATAGAATTCTAGAAAGGAAAAAAGGATTTATATCCATAAGAAATAACTTCCCACAATCTATGAAAATGATTTATATAATAATCTTACCACTATGGTGTTTTATTTATATCTCAATATCTAGTGGTTAGTGAAGACTTAAATTACATATGACACTAGAAAATATTGAGTAAAAACTTGAAATCCACTATATTAGTAGTAGTTTCATAGGACTTTCTTGGTTTTTAAGGTTGTTGGTAACTATTCCATTCATTGGACATTGGATTGGGATAATGAGTCACATAATTACCAACTCTCTTGTAATTGAATCAAGAGATTTTTATAGATTCTATCTTTACATTACACTTGTAAGTCTGATGAAATTAATCTCTACACTTATGGAATTTAACTATTCCTTTAATTTAATTTCCCCCATTATTCCTCTCATATTTTTGACATCTAGGAAATCAAATCTTGTTTCCTTCATCATTTGGGTCACCTTAATTTCTATAAAATTCTATCCTTCCCTTTTTTAGTGTGTTTATTATCTTAAATATGTTCAAATTATTAATCATAATTTCTGATTAATGGTTTGGAATTATCAAAAAAAATCCCACTCCAAATCTTATCCCCTTAGGTTTTTCATTGGGACAGTTTTCACACTGTCTATGGTATCCATTATTAACTTGGTTCCTATAGGCTTCATCCATTACTAAAACAAAAATATTTTACAAGAGTGATTATTTTTTAAGGTAATTATCATAAATAACCTTAGGAAAATTTGACCTCAATATTCCTCACTATATAAAACTATCTTGTTAATATATAATTCTTATAACTCAACAAGTATCAGTCTCAGTTCAACTTATATAACTACCAATTTAACCTATATCATTATTGGTTCAACTTAAGTTACATTGAGTTAGGATATCTCATACTTACTAACCCAATCCTCAAAATAGATATCCAATATTACCTTGAACATCCCAAAAATCATTGAATTCTATGCTCTTAAAATTCACCATATTCTTTTTATTAGAAATCAAATATCAATTAATTTATACCTTAACTTATTAATATCTATATTTAAAAATATATTATTTGTGGTTACTTTATAATGAGGTTATATAACCTAAATATATTAAAATACCGCATAATTGATTATAAATAGAATGTGAATGAACTAAATCATACCCCTAAGAGTGTCAAACTAGGTGTGTAGTTAAACCAATTTATCATCCATGATGCGATGATCAAGTAAATACTCAATCTGCCCTTTTGGGGTTATTACCACTTGGTACATTTGTTCTATAGCCTAAACCCACTTATTGTATCTATATATGGATGCAATATCAAGGATAACCATATAATATCTACTTTAAAAAAATTTAATCTGTATCTTATACATATAAATCCCACTTAAACTTATCCCTAGTGTTTTTACCAAAGTTCTTTTATCCTAATACCCAAATAAAAAGTGAATTATTACTTTAACATTAAATCATATACTATCTAAAAGGATGATCTATACCTTTGAAATTATGATCAAACCTAACTTATCAACCCTTAAATTATCTAAAACAAACATCCTAATATCCAAATTTATCTAAAATCTACACAGATAAAAACTTTGATTCCCTAAAACCATACTGCTAGATCTAGTGATGGAAACTCAAATTTTACATACTATATTCAATTTGAGCTGTATATTACTTGATATAACTATACTATAATTACATAACATGAAGAAAATATTTTATTACATACATTATCAAGACATTTTAGGTTTAGAACATTATAGAATTAAGAAAAATCATAAATTAATAAAGATCATGTCTTTCTAAAATAACGGAAATTTTATTTTATTTCTACTAAATTAGAAACGAATTAATTCATAATAATTCTTCAACAAATCCCAAAAAATATTCCATATTTTTTTTAATTCTAAACATGTCATTTGTACTATTTTATTTAATAACTTAGGGAATATAAATAAAAGAAAGGTTCCATCTCAAATGATCAGTAAGGGAAACATATAAATGGATCTATCAAAAATAGAAGAATGATATAAATAATATAGAAGTAATAAATAATAAGATTAATTAAATATTTGAAAAAAATTGAGAGCATTCCATATCCATGAAAATAAATGAAAACATTAATATCAATAAAATTGATCTCGTACTAATGGGATGAATAATAACAGATGATAAAATCATATTGAAAAGACCTTATTCTAAGAAATTATAATAATATGCCAAGAGTTATACATCAAAACCAATTTATTTTTTCTCATTATTGATATTGATTAATTAAGGGTTCATATAATTTCAGACTCAGTTTGTCACTTGATTAAGTCCAATGTATTCACTATGATATTCAAAAAGACATTTCATACCATTCTCAATAAAACCTCTATATAAATAAAAACATGAATAACCATATAATTTTGAAAGTTTAATTTCAATACATAATAAACTAGAAATATTAGTTATTAATCATAAATAATTCTAATAATTTCCTATATAATAAATAAACATTCTTTCTAAGATAACATCCATCAATCTGAATTTTAAAAAATGATATATTCACACTGTAAATGGTAATGACTATATGGTTAAGTCGATGTTGAAATGACATAATCATAATATATCTATAGAAATAAGGTGGATGTTTATAACAGAACATATCCCCAATGTAATAAAAGAAACATATAAGTCTGTTGACAAAAAATAAAAACACCCTCATAAAAAGTATGCTTCTAATAGTATCACAAAAGAAGAGATCAAGAATCGAATTGCTGGATGCCACAAGTTCAATCCCCCAAATAATATATATGTATATATATATATATATTATAGGATTACTCATGAAAAACGAACCCTATTAGGGTAAATCATTTTAAAAATGAATAGGGGAATGGAGGAAAAAACGTAAAAGATCTTTTATAAAATATTTTGAACATCGACTTAAAATAAAAAATTTCATGTTGTTTTCTAAGGTGAAATGAAATATTTTGACAACCTATAATTTTAAAAATAATTTAAAATAATGTGGAATTTAAATTACATAAATTTTATCATAGATAAATAAGGAGATTAAAACAAAGCATATTAAAGGGAAAGAAAAATCCATTTTTATTATTTTCAAAATACCTTTGTTCAAAACTCATATTGTAAGAAGAGTATTAAAACATTAATTTGTATTAAAATATTATAATTCTCCATATAGGTAGATAAATTACCATAAAATAAAATATTATGATGGGAGAACCTAAGAATTGAATAAATAAGTTCTTTATGAAACAAAATAACTCAAGGAAAAGAGACCTAAGTTATCAATATCCCTTTTGAGAAACAAACTTCTAGAAGTAAGAAATATTTTGTAATACCTACCAGGTCACTGGTGTGTTTTATTTGAGTTTTATTTTCCTATTTATTTTTTCCCAAATTTATCCCGTATCAAAGTTCAATAATATTATTTTTTGGGGAAACAAATCCTTACACATAGTTTGCTCATAGTTTTTCTACCTATGTGGATAACCATGTGGGGTGATGGATTGGGGATAGTGGGATTTTTCATGGTTTTCTCATGTTTTTCAGAACTATGTGAGTATCAATAGATAAATTTTTGTCTTGTTTTTTAGGAACATGTCTCTCACATGGTAGGCATAAGGTTTGACCAACTATGTGGATAAATATTGTGAGCTATCCAAATCATTAAAAATTGGGGTTTTTTCATTTTTCCATTATGGGATATTAAGTATTTATGAAACTAACATTTTCATAAAATTTATTCTATAATTAAATTTTTATAATCCCACCATAGTTTTATATTTTGGGAAATTGTCACGTTTTTATATTTTAGTGGTATTTTGATCTTAAATAAAAAAATGGTCAATTATATAATTTTATCTTTATTCAATCACTACTGTATTTAGAGCATATAATTTTTAATATTGATCCAAATAAAGTGATTCTTTTTTAAGATTCCCATATTCATTGGAAACATATTTTTAAACTTGGAAAAGTCTTGATTCATATATCTGGAGGTCCAAATAAATCATTCTTTGTAGAACTTTGTTATGTTCAGCAGAGTGGAACCCACCTCCGTAATTGAGGAATAATTCAGGATAAACGTGTCCAAATGCATTTATTTTGGCTTAAGATTAAATGGGATTTAATAAGTTGATTTATCGATGAGTTTCAAGTCATAATAAACTCATTAATACATTGTTTGAATGGTTAAAACATGTCAAATATGAAAGGTCTCATCAGGCATAAATAGTTTCATTAAGTAATTAATTCATATCATCATAAAAACATGTTCGAAATTTATGAAATCTTGTATAGGGATCCAAAAGAAATTACAGAACAACTTTTATTAAGGATGGAATGTATGAATGAACTGGTTTCAAGGTCATAATGGAATGGGTATGTGAATATGTGAAATATGACGAGGTAGATGGATAGAATTAATTTCTTAGAGTAAATCAGAAATAACTCCTAAATGGTGTATCAAATAAATCTACAAATTTTAGGATGAAATAATGATACATTATGGAAAATATTTCATGAATTAACATATTAAAAAAATTTCTATTAATATGACCTCCATAAAGAACAATTTTGTGTATAATTTTGGATCGAATTCCTTCACCCCCACTCCCAAAAAATATGTACCTCTTCTCCCATTTCAACAGGTATCCATTTTTATGGGCTAAGGTGGAGTTTAATCTTTATGATAGTTTTTAATATTTTAAATATATATTAGTATTTATTTTCTTATTCTTCTTTTTATTTCTCTTCTTCTCCTATTTCTTTTATTTTAACTGTTTCTCCCATCATGCTTCTTTTTAACTCCGTGTTTGTGGAGAACTAATTATCACTTTTGTTTGAGGGGGGAAGTGTTGGTATTTGAGTTTATTTTGATTTTATTATTTCTCATGTTTTATCATAAGATTTTATTAGTGGTTAAATTTGTTTTGGGACGTATTCACCCCACTTTCTCTACTATTGTTTTATTCCTCCTCATTTAATCATTTTTCTTCTCATTGATATCTATGTCATTAAAATGGTGGATTTTGGATTAGGTGTTGATGTGGAGGATTTTACTCTTATATTAAGAGGTATCTATATTAGTTAATACCATCCAAATTTTAGGGTTTAAATTTAAATGTCTATATATCAATATTAAGTAAAATAATGCAGAAATATTTTGAATAACAATGATAACACCACCGTGAAACCCCAAGAACAATGGTTTTATTCTGATGATTTACTTGT
The DNA here is from genome assembly GCA_963277665.1 of Viscum album. NCBI lineage: Eukaryota > Viridiplantae > Streptophyta > Magnoliopsida > Santalales > Viscaceae > Viscum > Viscum album. The sequence continues at coordinate 647,133,317 of OY728143.1, read as the reverse complement.
GTATTATTTATTTTATTTGAGTTTTTAATTTCCATTATCATATATATTATATTAAATTTATTTTAATAATAAAAACACACCACCTATATTATTATATATTTTAGGTTTATATTAGTTAGTTTATAATAGTGAAAATTGAAAAATAGTGTATTGTAAGCGGTCTCATTGTGATCTACCCTAGGGTGTGACACTATGGTGAATTCATGTGATAATAAGAATTTAATTTAATAAGGTAAAATTACTAAAACCACTATCATCAATTTTTCACCGTTTCCAGGGAGTCCAAGTGCTTACACATGCTGTTGTTCATAAAAATCTAAAAAAAATAGAAAAAAACATTCATTACATGTCATTGTTTATATAGGTCAGGGATTACTTTTGTGATTTTTAATATACATAGAATATTAATAAAATTTCTAGTAGGTAGTAATATTTTTAGATTAAAATGTTATATAATACACTAAAAATGGAACAAAATTCCTTGATGCTTCAAGAAAATTTCAAAGTTCTCAAAAAAGCAAGCAAGATTGATGCATTGTTGGATGCCGAAGTTGAAGAAGTTAAAATCCTATGGAAGGAATGAAAAAAAATAAAAGCTATTTATAATGAAATTTTTATTCCACCCACATTTCAATAAGGAATTAGTGAGGTTGAATGAAAAATTGAAGTTTCACTTCCCCCTTAAACAAATGCATTCCCAGCTGTCCTGTTTGAAGAAAAGGAGTTTGAAGTTAAAAGTTTTGAGGGATATTTAATTTTAGAGCCTTACTTTCATTAAATTTTAATTAATAATGGATTTAAATCTTATATACCTCATTATTTTTTTATATATTCATCATCATTACTATATTCCCTCTATTAAAAACATAAAGAAGATATTTTTATTGAGGAGAAAATGGAGGAGGTAGTCGAGTTGTACACTGGTGAAAATAAGGATGGTTGTACAAAATAAAAAATCCCCGGGGAATTAATTTTTAAACCTAAACCAGATGAGAAGATTCATCATATTATACTAATTTCACCACCAGTGGACATAACTTCTCTAGATGATCTAAACAGGGAGAACCCCTATTTTATTTTCCCTCTCCCTTTACACCTCAATTTTTCTTTTTCAAATATTCTAGGGTTTCGGACTTTTTTATTTTATTTAGGTTTTCGCACTTATATTATATACTAATGGATTTTTGGAGAAATAAAAATTTTCGTTTTTAGGCAAGAAACCCCATCCACCTTTGTATTTGGATTAAACTACAGCAACTGCTGGACTAGGGGTAGTAGAAACCTAGCACTCTCTTGGAGGTCAAAACAAGAATTATCCCCTTTCATTCCCATTTCTATTTATTTTTCTTTATTTTTCTAATGTTTTTTCATTTACTTAATTTAGTTTTAATGTGGTAGAAGCTTGGAGATTAAATTAAAGCCGCCTCCCAATAATAAATTTAGTTTGTATCTTTTTTTCTCTTTAGTGTTTCTTCCCTTTTTTAAGATGAAATAAAAGGCAGTGAAATTTAAGTTTGGGGGAGTTTTGACCTTCTTAGTTTTTATATTATTTTTATATATATTTTTAGGAACCTTGAGCTTCAATGTAAATTTTGATCATTTTTCACACATCAGTTTATTTTTCTAAAATTGAAATTATTTTAGAAAGAAAGTATTTTAAATGATCATTGATGTGAAACAAATTTCCTTGTATTCGATTTTTAAGAATTTTTTTGAGTTTGACTAATTTTTGAAATCCATGACCATAAAACACTGACTAAAAACATTTTTACAATCCTATGAGGTATTCTGAATCACTTTTATATATTATTTATAATACCCACACTTTCTTGAGAGGAACATATATTTTGGGTGAGAACCAGAATTTGTGACTTTTCTATTAAAAATATATGGATTTCATGTAATTAATTTGATATAATTGAGGCATCTATTTGGAAATAAAAATTTGTACATGAGACCCACCATTACATATATCCTTTTTAGCCTTCAAGGAATTTACGTATAGGATTAATCCACATTACAATCCAATTTTTCCTTACGTACCTGCACTCTTAGTATTGTTTCATGGATATTTTAAGTTTGAGTGTTGGGAAAGGGCCTTTATTGTGCATTTCTATTCAATATTCATGTCATCCTCTATGAAAAAAATTTAAAAAAAAATTCCTTTATGTATCTTTAAAAAAATTAAGGGAGAACTTAGATGATGTAATTATTTGTAATCAGTTCTTGGATCGGGTACCACGTCAAAAAATGGGGTAGTATTTTGTTTCACATTTTCAATGGGAATTGAATGAGGTTAATCCTATTTTTTAACTTTATTATTCATTCAATTTACTTAATATCCAAACCTCCTCTTTTCAACCTTAAATTTTTTAATCATTTTCCCACCAACCTTAAGCCATAGAATTTGTCACGAACCATCCCGAGTCGACCCTGAACCAGTCACCCAGGCCAACCCGCAACAAGTCCCGAGAGGCGTTCCCGTTCCTCCTGGGATGGTGAAAATCACCAAGGGAATCAATAGAGTACATAAGGGAACAATTTCTCCTATATATAAACAATCAAACAAACAGTGGAAAAAATAGACAGCCCAAAATGCAATTATATAAAACTTGAACTAAACATTTTTTGTACAAGAAACAAAAAGTAGAACTAAACCAACAACTCAACTGACCAAACCAGATAACCAACTAACTCCATGTGATACCACTGGTCACTCTTCAAAAAAATTATCACACATCACCCAAGGTGATCAAACTCAAGTTGAAACCTACACAAGGGCTATAAACAGAACAAGATTATAGGCGTGAGTATTAAAACTCAGTAGGTTAGCCCGATATTCTATTCCCAATGCACTTCCTTTAAAATAAAAGAAACATAAATTTCATGTTTTAAATATAAGATATAAAATTATGTTTTTTAAATTAGGTTCCATTCTATAATAATTATCAAACAAAAACTTGCATGTTTTATAAACAAAAATTCAAGTAACAATTTTTCAAAGAGGTTTAACTTCAAAATGAAAATTGTTTTAATGAGGGATGCTTTAAAGATTGAAAACTTTTAAATAAATAACACACAAAACTAAATTTACCAAAAAAAACTATGTATGTGGATGGTGAGTATAAAATAGCCAATGAGCACAACCCACAGGAACACCCCTAGGCACCAGTTAGTTTTGATCCCCAGGTACCTCGTATCTCAGTGAAAGTAACCATAATAAATATCTTTTCTCGTGCACATGAGCCAATATTAGGGAGAATACCCATAACCTAGTGGTCCCCCAACATCATAATCATCATATATTAGTTATTGTTTTCATAGTCAAACTTGCTACGTGAAACAGGGGCCAAACCCCACAGAATCACTAGCATACTAGTACATGTTCACCCACTTAGATACCCAGGATTCCCTTTAGTGCTCAATAAAGTTACACATATTATAAAATACACATTTCACATCCAAATTCCATTCCCAAACCACAAAAATTGTAACGCCCTGACCCTAATGACCCAGAGTCGGTGAATTATTTTAATACATTGGCATGATTACAAGGAACCAAGTCCCGAAGAACCGATCAGTTTAGCAGTCTTGGAAAATATATTACATACATGAATGTTAAATTCCACTTCATAACATACAAAACAACATAAATAATCCTATATGAATGCCATTATTCCCTTGTCTTAACCCTACATATCAATCACATTACACTTCAGGGAATCCTGGGAAAAATAAAACATAGAAATGGGTGAGCTCAAATGCTCAGTAAGGGTAAGCAATACAACAGAAACTTTCAAAAATAAGCATAAACATTTAAGGAAATGTATAATACTAAAACAAAATCCTTTTAAACTTGATCTTCAGCATAATATGGAAGAAATAAAATGAAATAATGCCATTTACTTATTCACATAGATATTCTACTAATCGAATAATCACATGAAATATCACTATCCACTTTCATAATTATGGAATGCATAATGATGAACTTTAATTTCTTTATCAAGGCCTCTTGCCAAGGCCTAGGTGATAACTATAACCGGAGCCCAACCCGAAGTGCATCTAATAACCAGACACCAACCCGGAGTGCCTCTAATAACCGGACACCAACCCGGAGTGCCTCTAATAACCGGACACCAACCAGGAGGGCCTCTAATAACCGGACACCAACCCTGAGTAACTCTAATAACCGAACACCAACCCGGAGGTCTTACTTTTACTGGTCCCCAACCCAGAACATACTAGTCCAACACATTCATCTTAAGAAGAGGATGAAATATAACATAAAAATTTGTATTAAAACTAGCATGAGAAATGTCAATACTCTACCCATAAACCATGAATAGTATAAAAATAACACATCCACAGTCAAATATATCACAAAACCTTCAACACAATATGGAAGATTTGTATCATGATAAATCAAATTCAAAAAAAAGTTTAAAATCCATTAAATTATTTTGACATAGAAGAGATTGATTTGTAAAACTCTTTGAGAGAAATACCCCTTATTCATGAAAACATTTAAAAGTCACACAATTTAGAAAAGAAGTCATTTAAAGACATTTTTGAATCAAAGTGGCCCATGCCACTTTGAAACTTTTTAAAGTAATTAAAATTTTAAAAATACATTCATGTCTATATAAATAAATCCTTAAAAACCGTTTTGAAGACATGGACATTAATGATAAAGATTTAGAAGAATAAAAATTTAAAACATTTGAAATGATGTTTTAGTAAAAAGTAACTTAAAATAATACCTTTGAAAACTCTTTCATAAAACATTTACATGGATAATAAATATGTCCCAGTAGATACTTATGTAAAAACAACCTCGGATAATAAAGAGATTGTGAAATTAACCCTTACCAGTTTGGTAACTTACGAAACATACAACCCATGAAAGAGGTATCATACAATGAATATGTAAATACACATAAGTTAAAGTGTATTACAAAAAGAATATAATTATAGTCAGTACATACACCAAAAAAAAAGGTAATAGTGGAAATATGGCATGAATCTCATGGGAATAAGGAGTGAGATGAAAACCCCTTACCTTGCACTTTCCTTTAGTCGAGGGTACGTTTAACCTCTTGTACTAAGATCTTAGTATGTTATTAAGTTATACCAGAACCATATTAATATTTATGATATCATACCTGATTCATTTATGACTTTATATTACCCATTTAATAATAATTTCCTTGTTAAGTTAACATTTTGGGTAATAATCACCTTCTTTATTGTACGTGTTTTAACTTGTCACTCTTGGTTGTATCACTTAGATCATGATTTAAATATTTCCAGAATATAAAACATGATAAATATACCATATATATTTAGAATATAAATATGTATAATAGACATATATATGAAATGGAAAACACCGTTTATGGAGACGGTAGTCCGTACGTATGCATAAACGTTTTTTCTGTTTTCATATAGTATTGAACGGAAGTAAATGAATAAGATATATGTAAGTACATAAATCCTTATATATATATATATATATATATATATATATATCTCCAGTAGCATTATTATGTCATATATTACATACTTATTAGTAATATATATATTTATAATCGTTAATGAATGGTGAACTTGGAAATGAATCTCATCGCGTCGTGGAGACAGTAATCCGTACGTACGCACGAGCGAAAATATCATTCTTTTGATATTAAAATAATATATAATTGGATGGTATATCATATATACAGAATCATTATCATGTTATATTTATTATTTACATGAATTACAAATCATTATTATGCCCATCCAAATAATAATATATTGAATAACAATTACACCACGACGTGGAGACGGTAATCCGTACGTACGCACGTATGGTGACATGTCATTCAAAGGATGGATAGAATACTGAATATGGTTGTACCATATTTATAATAATATTACAGTATATAGTAGATAATGTATTCATTATTTTAGAATGATAATAACAAAGAAATAATAAGTGTAAGAAGAAAGGAACTTGAAAAATGGTGGTGAAATCATTACCTCTTCTTCGGGTTCTTCCTTTTGATTTGATCAAAAGGGCTCCATAAGTTGGCTTTCTGACTAAAAGAAGGCCTCTAGGATGAAGTGAATTAAGTTGAGAGAGTATTTTGGCAGATTTTGGCCGAAACAAAAGGCTTTGAAGGTGTGAGTTAATGAGAAGGGAGAGTGCCCTTTTATAAGAGGGGTGAGGGGCACCTTTGGAAAATCTAGAAATATTATTTTATAATAAATTCATATTCGGTTTCTAATGGAATAAAAGTGGATTATTTAAAGGTTTAGGTGGGTATGGGTTTAAAACCACTCAACCAATATAATTTAGACAGGTTTGGGTCATTATATTAACCTTATCTTTAAGTATTAACTCTTAGTTAATTGGTTTCACTTTTACAATGTCCCTTTGTATTTTTATATTATATGGTTAATAAACATACTATATACATCCAAGAGACCCCCAAGTGGTCCATTAATGATACACCTATCATGATATAAGTCTCTGGGCCGAACCGTAGATTTTTAGGAATTTAATATCAATTAATAATATAATATTTGTTTTAAAAACTCTTTTATGTCAATTTTGACACTATTCAATAATTGATTTTTGTAAAAATCATAAAAGAATTATTACTTCAAAAAAAGTTAATTAAATCAATCATAACATGTCATATTATCCTAGAAAATTATTGGTATTTATAAAAAGTCTCAAATTACATTTATTTGGGTATTTATAATATCAATTATTCCAATTTTTCATTAATTATGTCATTATTGCATCATCATTGTATCATAAATAAATTAACTTTTTTAATGTCTAAAAATTATAAATAAAATATCATTATGTATTAAATCTTTATAGATTTCTAATTAATATTTACAATGGAATTTATCTTATGTATAAACCTATATTAAAAATTTTTTAGTAAATAAACATTGATTTTAACTCTTTTAACTCTTCTTTGAATTAAATAATAATAAATGTCCTAATCTAATCCAAGTGGACCTAAATGATAATAGTTTAGTCCTAAGGTTGTTTATGGTCGCGATAAAATTGTCCAATAGAATTAGGACATGTTTTAGGGTAATATTAATATCATTTTTACCCTTAATTACCATATTTACTTTTAACCGTGGTAAATAAAAGTTAAAAGTTACTATTCACCAAAAATTATTTTCATCTCATTGAACCACATTTTACCCCTTGATATTAACCGTGTCTCTCGGATTTTCTAAATTCCAATCACAGAAGTGGTAAAATTAAGTTTTATGGAAAATTCAGTTTTTTAACTACCACTTAGTAGTTTCACTATTCATCAAAAATTGAAGTTTTTCAGAACAATGCCAAAATTTCACCCTAAGCTATAATTGATATTCCAAATTCAAAAATGATGACTATTTTACAAAATTACAAACATATAATTTGCATTCATTAATTTTATAATTAATTCCCGCTGTCACAACAAATAGCGTGTTTTTAAGAAACAATATATATCAAAAGATTGACAATTGTTTATGTCGAATTTCAAAGTGAAATTAATTCTAATGAACACCATTGGATATAATAGTAAAAATATATTCTAATTATTCTTTAAAATTAATCAAATTAATAATTTCTCACTATTAATTATTTTTATTAAAAAAGTTGTTTTTAATTAAAATTTAGTAATTTTCATTATTCATCAAAATATCAATGTTATCCGAAAAGTACAAAAATGTCACCTTAAGCTAAATTCGATACTCCGAATCCAAAAATGAAGTCCATTTTGAGAGATAATGTAACACCCCAAGATTTCATAGTGTGTTATTTCTTCAAAATAATTCAATAACTTGCACTACACGCAACAACGAGTTCAATCACACCATGACTTACAAAAAAAATCCATTCAAAAGAGGTTATGGATAGTATTATCTAAATTTTAAACTTTATATAATCATTATAATTTTAGAATCCATATTATGAGTTTCTTAGATATAATGCAAGAACAAATTCATTTTCAGTATTGCACTTTTATCAACTTTTAATAGTGAACCCTTTTTAAATACAATATTTTAAACTTTTTGACTAAATGGGGACATCAAAAATTTAAAATGAAACATCCCAAGCTTCCACGGTACGCTTTCTTTGAATAATACAGTAGCGTGTGTTGTACGCAGCCTTGAGTTTTAACACACACCACAACCAATCAAACTAGCCATTATGAATAGTAATACCTACTTTTTGAAATTATATATATTTTATATTTTAAAATGGACTTCATTTCTGGATTCGGAATATCAAATTTAGCCTAAGGTGAAATTTTGGTACTTTTCAGATAACTTTCATATTTTGATGAATAGTGAAAATTACTAAATTTTAATTAAAAACAACTTTTTTAATCAAAATAATTAATAGTGATAAATTATGAATTTGAGTGGTTTTAAAGTATATTTATAATATATTTTTACCATTTAATATAATGTTGGTCATTTTACATAATTTTACAATTAAACCAAACATAAACAAGTGTCAATCTTTTGATAGTTATTACCTCTTAAAAACATGCTTTTTGTTTTGACAGCGGGAATTAATTTTAAATTAATTTCTGCCACTTCTGTGTTTTGAATTTAGAAAAATGGATTCCATATTTGGAATCAGGATGTCCAAATTGTGTAAATAGGTAACTTTTATTTTTAGACATTTTGAATAATTACTGTGGTAAATATTTTATTTACCATGGTTAAGGGTAAATCCGGTAAATAAGGGTTAAAAAATAATATTATAATAATACAAAATTAACCTAAAACGTGTCCTAACCTTATTGGTGGACACATACCCGACCATGAGCATCCTTGGGTCAATTTGGGGACCCCTTGGATCCACTTGTATGTGGTAGGGACACTTTATATTAATAAAGTTAAAATAAAAATAAAAATGGCATAAGCTTACATCTTTTAGAAGAACAATTTTTACATAGGGTTATACATGTTGTATTTTCGATTATAAATATTCATTAGAAATCTAAAAAGATTTCCTACATAATGATATTTTATTTATAATTTTTAGACATCAAATAATTTAAATTATTATTGACACAATAATGATGCAATGTTTACCTCATTAATAAATCATTTAAATAAATAAGATTATAATGATTAAAATATTATCTAAAACCTATCCAATTCTTATTGGTTGATGTTATTTAGAATATGAGTCATCTTATCTTCGACCTCAATGATTTTTGGACCATTATAAACCGAATATAATTATATTATAAAGTAATACTTTCACTCTTTCCTAAAGAGCCCCTCTTCTCCCTTATAAAAGGAGACCACTTCTACTCATTCCTCACACCTCTCAAGCCACTTGGCTCGTCCAAACTCTGCCCAACTAAGCTCCCCACATCCCTCTCCTCCTCCTTGAAGCTTCCCCTTAGGCAGAAAGCATTTCGAGAAGTCCTTTGGTTCCAACCAAAGTGAGTTACCTAAATTAAAGGTAACGATTTCTCTTAAATTATTTTCATTTATTTTGCTTCTCCAACCCCCAAACTCTTTTTATTTCCTTTCTTTTGTAACAACACCAGTATCCTCAATATACTAGGATGTTGTTATAAGAAGGATTCAAACTACACATACACACAACTCCATCTAATGGATGATGAACATAATGTTTCTGTGGATGGCAAACTAACGCCTCACGAAACGATGCTTGTTCAAATACATCTTACCGCCTCTCATGGTGGCCATTATGATGGAACTATAATTAAATATGATATTAATGATATATATTTTATATATAAGCTTCTGTAATTCCATTTTATTTCATACCATTATTCGTTTCATGTTGTATATACATACGATAATTTCATTTGAGGAAGTGCGGACTACCGCCCCCTTAAAATGATATGACTCGTTCATACCACACATGGAACGTATAAAGGATGGTGTTAATGAACTTAAGTAACATATATAAAATATTATATTATACTGGAATAGTAATATACCTATGTATCATTTGGATTCAATTCTTTTAAAATAAAAATTAAATGGAAGTAGCGTTCGTGCGTACGTACGGACTACCGTCTCCACGAACGCGGTGAGATCCATCCTCCATCGTATCCATTCAAGTCTTATTCTCATTTTAGGGTTAAAAATAATGTTAATATCATTCTGATTATGAATAAGATATAATATATCCATTACAAACATGTCTTACGTAACCAAACATTTAAGAAGAACGAATCGATTATCACCCGAAACGACGATAATACTAAGATATTATTAATAAAGCAATGTTAAAAGAATATATATGATATCATATTAATGTATATGATTATTGTATAATTTAATAACAATTATTTCACCATTATATAGGAGGTTAACCTACCCCAACCAAGGAAAAGTACAAGGTAAGGGATTTTTCTTATCTCACATTCAATTCCGTGAGATTTCCATTATTCGCCACTAAATTATTGAAAGTGGTGTATTGTGTACTGGCATTTGATATATATTATCATATTCATGTTATTCTGTAAATAATTTGGTGGTTATTAACTTTTGGCCATATGACTCAGTTGATTAACGTGGTAAGGGGTTTTCATCTCACTCCTTATTCCCGTGAGATTCATGCTATATTGCCACCATTACCTTTTGTGTGGTGTGTGTACTGCCCATAATTATATCCTTTGTGTAATACACTCTAATTTATGTGTACTTACATATTCATTGTATGATACCTCTTTCATGGGTTGTATGTTTCATAAGTTACCAAACTGGTAAGGGTTATTTCACAATCTCTTCATTATCCGAGGTTGTTTATACGTAATAATCTACTGGGATCTCGTTATCATCCACATCCATGTTTCTTAAAAATGTATTTCAAAACATTTTTAATATTTAAAAGAATATGGGTTAAAGTCATTTATACCCTTGTTTGACTTTTTATAAGAGGTTTAAAAGGGAATTTTTCCGTCGTTTTCCAAACAAGGTGCTTTTTAACCTTTTCGACAGAATTAAGATAAGAATGTTTTTATTAACTTATACGGCGGGTGCGGTAATTTTCCGCCGTTATGAAATCGTCAAAGCTTCCCTTAAAAGCTTATAAGATTATTTTCAAAGAAAATGTTTGATTTTATATGGATCTTAAATGATTTCAAAATAAAAGGAGATATTTCTTTAAAAATAATTTTGATTTCATCTATGTCAACATCCTTTGATGGGTTTTAAGATTATTTGAAGTCGATTTATTATGATACAAAACTTCTATATTGTTTTTAAGGTTTTGTGATATGTTTGACTGTGGATGTGCTATTTTTATACCATTCATAGTTTATGGTGAAAGTATTGACATTTCGTATGCTAGTTCCAATAAGAATGTTTATGTTATATTTCAATCTTTACTTCATATGAATGTGTTGGACAAGTATGTTCCAGGTTGGGGACTGGTTAAAGTAAGCCCTCCAGGTTGGGGACTGGTAAAAGTAAGACCTCCAGGTTAGGGACTGGTAAAAGTATGCCCTCCGGGTTGGTGTCCGGTTAATAGAGGCACTCCGGGTTGGTGTCCGGTTATTAGAGGCACTCCGGGTTGGTGTCCGGTTATTAGAGGCACTCCGGGTTGGTGTCCGGTTATTAGAGGCACTCCGGGTTGGGTTTCGGTTACAGTTAGCCCCAAGGTCATGGGACGAGGCCTTGAAAAGTAATTAATGTTTAGCATTATGCATTCCAACATTATGAAAGTGGTTATTGATTTTGCATGTGATTATTCGATTAGTAGAATATCCATGTGAATAAGTAAATGGTATTATTTCATTTTATTTATGCCATACCATGTTGAAAGTTCAAGTTTAAAAGGCTTTTGTTTTAGTTATACATTGCCTTTAATGTTTATTCTTATTTATGAAAGTTTCTGCAATATTGTTATCCTTACTGGGCATTTGAGCTCACCCCTTTTCTATGTTTTATTTTTCCCAGGAAGTGAAGAAGTAAATTATGAATGACCTGCAGGGATATTATGAGGGGATTATAGTGTGGACTGTGGAAACATTATGTTGTTGTAGTAGTTTTTCATTTTATGATTTAATGTAAAACTTATGAATATATCTAGTGTTTCCAAGGCTACTAAACCAATCGGTCTTTCGAGATTTGATCTTTCTTGTGATCATGACAATGTTATGTAATAATGCACCGACTCTAGGCAACTAGGGTCGGGGCGTTACAGTTGGTATCAGAGGAAGTTTAGTACAAACCTTGGAAGCTAGATTTAGATAAACTCTGATTAGAGCACGTAGACCTAAGATGAACTTTGAGGATTAGTATAGAAGAACTTCCTAGAATTTTGGTATTGTAGAGATTTTGTGAGTTTTCCGAGCAATACATCCCTGTCTGGATACGAGCAGGTAGAGGCGGCTCTGGCACAGATGTACCTAGGGGTAAAACCCGAAAACACCGCTTTGAGCTAGACTCAAACGGGAACTGGTGCACGACAACGGGCCTTGCTGCACTCTTGGTTACGACACTCCCGGGGGATATGCTTAGGATAACTCTCATTTTCTTTACAAATCATTATGAAGGGTTTATGAGTATATACTTTCTCAAAGAAAACATTTTTATGATTATGGATTATATCCATAAATAGTTCAATTTATGTTAAGTGTTTTATAAGTATGGGATTATGTATTTTGATTCATAAATTGATCTAGTTTATGCCATTGTTTAGAAATGGCGCCCAGTAGAAGGAATGAGAACTCCAGAAATACACATGATTCAAAGAGAAGGAAGGATCATATCTTTCATGGTCTTAAGCTAGAATTTATAAGAGAAATAGTCTCCCATGTATTATCATCATATGAAGAAATAATATCATGTGTTGATAAGATAAGTAAAGAGTTTACTGAGTCCTATGGATTTGAAGGGAATCAAGAGATGAAAAGGATGGAAGAGAGAAAGATGGATAAAGGGAAAAGGGAAAAGAAGAATTTTCCCTTATGTGGTAACTGTGGAAAGAAACACCCTGGAACTTGCCTGAAAGGAATGGGAGTTTGTTATAAGTGTGGAGGAAAAGGGCACAAAGTACGTGACTACAAGGGTAAGAAAATGGTTTTAAATGTACAATGCTTCATTTGCAAGGAGTTTGGACACTACGCGAACCTATGTCCCAGTCATCAGACTATGCTGCAAATGATGTTATTGGATAATAATCAAGTTATGATACTACCACAGATGAAGAGGAATGATTAGAGTTCTTATGTTGATTATGTCAATTGAGTGTTGTATCAACAATGTACTTGTTACAATAATCATGGAGTATATAAGGATTGTACTGCAGTACTATTTCATTAAGGACTTGAGATTGTGTGGAACAAAGAAAAGTGACTCAATAGCAGGATAAATTTTTGGAAAATATATGTTTGAGAGAATGATAAATCATAATATAGTTCTGATACTGAGGTAGTGATTTTGGAATAATATGTGATTGTTTTGAATAAATTATATTGGATATTCTTGACTACCCTGGAACTGATTAATGATTTGTATATTCCATCATTGTTGGGGTTTAAAACATTTTTGGATTAATGAAGTATATCCAGCATTCTATATGGAATAAGGGAGCATGAATGTAATCAATAAGGAATATGGTAATACATGATGAAGGTATTCATATGCTATTACGGGGTAAAAAGGATCTATATTATGTTTACCTTCCTTATAAATGTTAGACTGTGAGTTTGGACAGAAGTATTTTGGATAGTTCTAGTTTGGATTATTTTGGATTGCCATAAAAGGACAACCCGGAGGTCGGGCGGTAACCCGTCGCGTCCGGCAAGGCTGCGAGACTTTAACCCGCAACCGAAGGGCGACAAGGGTGTATCACCTACCATTGGCCCATGAGATGTCCTAGATTAAATAATGTAGTTTTTATTAAAAGATCATCTAGATGAATTATAAATTCATTTATTTTGGAACCCTATACGAATAGTGTAAATAGAATTTTTTTTACATTCTATTATCTTTTAGTGTGAAAGATGAGTTTGTGGTAGAAATTTATTAATGGATAAAACACTAATTATAAAGTAAGTATATCTCCTTATGATCTTAGCCAATCTCATAAATAAATTCCTCAACATTAAGAAAATAAACTTATAACAAAAATGTTTTCCTAGATGATACCTTAAATCATCACTAAATAATGGCTTTGGGATTGTTGGCCTTTTCATAGCCATGTTCTCTACCACTCTCCATAAGATAATTGATGGTTAGATTTTTCTTCCATATCCATATTTTCCTACATGGAACCCTAGTATGTGTTATTTTCGGTAATCTTCATACGTTCGACTCTTTATTTTAAATAGAGGCCTCATTAATTCATTTTTCGATGTGGGATTTCAACTAAGATATTTTGAAACGTCAAAAATGTGTTATCCTAATACCCTATGTTTTGTTGAACCGATGGTATTTCAAATCATCATAGATTGATGAATTTAAGGACCTCGATTATACACTTGTTTGTGATTGATGATCTCAATCACTACCTATAAATATTTACGTTTTTCCTCCAATTATATGTCTCTAATTGCCACCAATGTTCTCCTAATCGAGATCATAATTTGGTGGTGACTCTTTCATTTCTCTTTTCCTCATATTAAGACTAAATTTTAGTATCCTAATTTCCGATGTGGATTTTCCCACAAAGATATTTTCTATTTTCAACCTTTTATTTTTGAAGAACAATTTCAAATTGCGAGGACGCAATTTATTGAAGGAGGGGAGAATGTAACACCCCAAGATTTCATAGTGTGTTATTTCTTCAAAATAATTCAATAACTTGCACTACACGCAACAACGAGTTCAATCACACCATGACTTACAAAAAAAAGCCATTCAAAAGAGGCTATGGATAGTATTATCTAAATTTTAAACTTTATATAATCATTATAATTTTAGAATCCATATTATGAGTTTCTTAGATATAATGCAAGAACAAATTCATTTTCAGTATTGCACTTTTATCAACTTTTAATAGTGAACCCTTTTTAAATACAATATTTTAAACTTTTTGACTAAATGGGGACATCAAAAATTTAAAATGAAACATCCCAAGCTTCCACGGTACGCTTTCTTTGAATAATACAGTAGCGTGTGTTGTACGCAGCCTTGAGTTTTAACACACACCACAACCAATCAAACTAGCCGTTATGAATAGTAATACCTACTTTTTGAAATTATATATATTTTATATTTTAAAATGGACTTCATTTCTGGATTCGGAATATCAAATTTAGCCTAAGGTGAAATTTTGGTACTTTTCAGATAACTTTCATATTTTGATGAATAGTGAAAATTACTAAATTTTAATTAAAAACAACTTTTTTAATCAAAATAATTAATAGTGATAAATTATGAATTTGAGTGGTTTTAAAGTATATTTATAATATATTTTTACCATTTAATATAATGTTGGTCATTGTACATAATTTTACAATTAAACCAAACATAAACAAGTGTCAATCTTTTGATAGTTATTACCTCTTAAAAACACGCTTTTTGTTTTGACAGCGGGAATTAATTTTAAATTAATTTCTGCCACTTCTGTGTTTTGAATTTAGAAAAATGGATTCCATATTTGGAATCAGGATGTCCAAATTGTGTAAATAGGTAACTTTTATTTTTAGACATTTTGAATAATTACTGTGGTAAATATTTTATTTACCATGGTTAAGGGTAAATCCGGTAAATAAGGGTTAAAAATAATATTATAATAATACAAAATTAACCTAAAACGTGTCCTAACCTTATTGGTGGACACATACCCGACCATGAGCATCCTTGGGTCAATTTGGGGACCCCTTGGATCCACTTGTATGTGGTAGGGACACTTTATATTAATAAAGTTAAAATAAAAATAAAAATGGCATAAGCTTACATCTTTTAGAAGAACAATTTGTAAATAGGGTTATACATGTTGGATTTTCGATTATAAATATTCATTAGAAAGCTAAAAAGATTTCCTACATAATGATATTTTATTTATAATTTTTAGACATCAAATAATTTAAATTATTAATGACACAATAATGATGCAATGTTTACCTCATTAATAAATCATTTAAATAAATAAGATTATAATGATTAAAATATTATCTAAAACCTGTCCAATTATTATTGGTTGATGTTATTTAGAATATGAGTCATCTTATCTTCGACCTCAATGATTTTTGGACCATTATAAACCGAATATAATTATATTATAAAGTAATACTTTCACTCTTTCCTAAAGAGCCCCTCTTCTCCCTTATAAAAGGAGACCACTTCTACTCATTCCTCACACCTCTCAAGCCACTTGGCTCGTCCAAACTCTTCCCAAATAAGCTCCCCAAATCCCTCTACTCCTCCTTGAAGCTTACCCTTAGGCAGAAAGCATTTCAAGAAGTCCTTTGGTTCCAACCAAAGTGAGTTACCTAAATTAAAGGTAACGATTTCTCTTAAATTATTTTCATTTATTTTGCTTCTCCAACCCCAAAAATCTTTTTATTTCCTTTCTTTTGTAACAACACCAGTATCCTCAATATACTAGGATGTTGTTATAAGAAGGATTCAAACTACACATACACACAACTCCATCTAATGGATGATGAACATAATGTTTCTGTGGATGGCAAACTAACGCCTCACGAAACGATGCTTGTTCAAATACATCTTACCGCCTCTCATGGTGGCCATTATGATGGCACTATAATTAAATATGATATTAATGATATATATTTTATATATAAGCTTCTGTAATTCCATTTTATTTCATACCATTATTCGTTTCATGTTGTATATACATACGATAATTTCATTTGAGGAAGTGCGGACTACCGCCCCCTTAAAATGATATGACTCGTTCATACCACACATGGAACGTATAAAGGATGGTGTTAATGAACTTAAGTAACATATATAAAATATTATATTATACTGTAATATTAATATACCTATGTATCATTTGGATTCAATTCTTTTAAAATAAAAATTAAATGGAAGTAGCGTTCGTGCGTACGTACGGACTACCGTCTCCACGAACGCGGTGAGATCCATCCTCCATCGTATCCATTCAAGTCTTATTCTCATTTTAGGGTTAAAAATAATGTTAATATCATTCTGATTATGAATAAGATATAATCTATCCATTACAAACATGTCTTACGTAACCAAACATTTAAGAAGAACGAATCGATTATCACCCGAAACGACGATAATACTAAGATATTATTAATAAAGCAATGTTAAAAGAACATATATGATATCATATTAATGTATATGATTCTTGTATAATTTAATAACAATTATTTCACCATTATATAGGAGGTTAACCTACCCCAACCAAGGAAAAGTACAAGGTAAGGGATTTTTCTTATCTCACATTCAATTCCGTGAGATTTCCATTATTCGCCACTAAATTATTGAAAGTGGTGTATTGTGTACTGGAATTTGATATATATTATCATATTCATGTTATTCTGTAAATAATTTGGTGGTTATTAACTTTTGTCCATACGACTCAGTTGATTAACGTGGTAAGGGGTTTTCATCTCACTCCTTATTCCTGTGAGATTCATGCCATATTGCCACCATTACCTTTTGTGTGGTGTATGTACTGCCCATAATTATATCCTTTGTGTAATACACTCTAATTTATGTGTACTTAAATATTCATTGTATGATACCTCTTTCATGGGTTGTATGTTTCATAAGTTACCAAACTGGTAAGGGTTATTTCACAATCTCTTCATTATCCGAGGTTGTTTATACGTAATAATCTACTGGGATCTCGTTATCATCCACATCCATGTTTCTTAAAAATGTATTTCAAAACATTTTTAATATTTAAAAGAATATGGGTTAAAGTCATTTATACCCTTGTTTGACTTTTTATAAGAGGTTTATAAGGGAATTTTTCCGTCGTTTTCCAAACAAGGTGCTTTTTAACCTTTTCGACAGAATTAAGATAAGAATGTTTTTATTAACTTATACGGAGAGTGCGGTAATTTTCCGCCGTTATAAAATCGTCAAAGCTTCCCTTAAAAGATTATAAGATTATTTTCAAAGAAAATGTTTGATTTTATATGGATCTTAAATGATTTCAAAATAAAAGGAGATATTTCTTTAAAAATAATTTTGATTTCATCTATGTCAACATCCTTTGATGGGTTTTAAGATTATTTGAAGTCGATTTATTATGATACAAAACTTCTATATTGTTTTGAAGGTTTTGTGATATGTTTGACTGTGGATGTGCTATTTTTATACCATTCATAGTTTATGGTGAAAGTATTGACATTTCGTATGCTAGTTCCAATAAGAATGTTTATGTTATATTTCAATCTTTACTTCATATGAATGTGTTGGACAAGTATGTTCCAGGTTGGGGACTGGTTAAAGTAAGCCCTCCAGGTTGGGGACTGGTAAAAGTAAGCCCTCCAGGTTAGGGACTGGTAAAAGTATGCCCTCCGGGTTGGTGTCCGGTTATTAGAGGCACTCCGGGTTGGTGTCCGGTTATTAGAGGCACTCTGGGTTGGTGTCCGGTTATTAGAGGCACTCCGGGTTGGGTTCCGGTTACAGTTAGCCCCAAGGTCATGGGACGAGGCCTTGAAAAGTAATTAATGTTTAGCATTATGCATTCCAACATTATGAAAGTGGTTATTGATTTTGCATGTGATTATTCGATTAGTAGAATATCCATGTGAATAAGTAAATGGTATTATTTCATTTTATTTATGTCATACCATGTTGAAAGTTCAAGTTTAAAAGGCTTTTGTTTTAGTTATACATTGCCTTTAATGTTTATTCTTATTTATGAAAGTTTCCGCTATATTGTTATCCTTACTGGGCATTTGAGCTCACCCCTTTTCTATGTTTTATTTTTCCCAGGAAGTGAAGAAGTAAATTATGAATGACCTGCAGGGATATTATGAGGGGATTATAGTGTGGACTGTGGAAACATTATGTTGTTGTAGTAGTTTTTCATTTTATGATTTAATGTAAAACTTATGAATATATCTAGTGTTTCCAAGGCTACTAAACCAATCGGTCTTTCGAGATTTGATCTTTCTTGTGATCATGCCAATGTTATGTAATAATGCACTGACTCTAGGCAACTAGGGTCGGGGCGTTACAGATAAAATTTATTAAATTTTAAAAATTAGGTATTAATATTCATTACGGCTAGTTTGATTGGTTGTAGTGTGTGTTAGAACTCGAAGTTGCGGACAACACACGCTACTGTATTATTCAAAGAGAAGCGTACCGTGGAAGCTTGGGGTGTTACATTGTAAAAAAAATTTATGTCCCCATTCTAAAGAATAAATTTATTTAGTCAAATTGAATATATAAAAGTTTAAAATATTGGATTTAAAAGGGTTCACTGTTAAAGTTGGTAAAAGTGCATTTATGAAAAATACTTCTTTTATCTGAAAAAAAAAAGGAATTTGTTCTTACATTATGTCTAAGAAACTCATAATATGGATTCTAAAATTATAAGTATTATATGAAGTTTAAAAATTAGTTAATACTATTCATAACCTCTTTTGAACGGCTTGTTTGGTAAGTCATGGTGTGTTTTAACTCGGTGTTGCATGTAGTGAAAGTTATTGAATTATTTTGAAGAAATAACACACTATGAAATTTTGGGGTGTTAAATTCTCCCCTCCTTCAATAAATTGAGTCCTTGCAATTTGAAATTGTTCTTCAAAAATAAAAGGTTGAAAATAGAAAATATCTTTGTGGGAAAACCCACATCGGAAATTGGGTTACTAAAATTTAGTCTTAATATGAGGAAAAGAGAAATGAAAGGGTCACCACCAAATTATGATCTCTATTAAGAGAAAATTGGTGGCAATTAGAGACATATAATTGGAGGAAAATTGTAAATATTTATAGGTAGTGATTGAGGTCATCAATCACAAACAAGTGTAAAATTGAGGTCCTTAAATTCATCAATCTTTGATGATTTGAAATACCATCGATTCAACAAAACATAGGGTATTAGGATAACACATTTTTTGTTTTAGGATTCCCTAAATAAAGTATAATAATTAATTTCTTCATAGAATAATAGAATAAGAAAAATAAATTCTTGACAAGTAGAGTTCCATCCTTTAACTAATTTCTACCACAAACTCATCTTTCACTCTAAAAGATAATAGAACGTAAAAAAATATTCTATTTATCCTATTAGTATAGGGTTCAAAAAAAAGGAATTTATAATTCATCTACCAGATCTTAAAAAAAACTTCATTGTTTAATCCTGAACATTACGTGGGCCAGTGGTAGGTGATACACCCTTGTCGCCCTTCGGTTGTGGGTTCAAGTCTCGCGGCCTTGCCAGACGTGACAGGTTGCCACCCAACCTCCGGGTTTTCCAATTATGGAAATCCAAAAATAATCCAAACTAGAACTATCCAAAATGATTTAGTCCAAAAATGAAGATCCTTTTTTCTGCGTAATAACATGTTAACACCTTCATCATGTATTCTTTTAAAACATTACAACATCCTGAATTATCATAAAACCTTATTGATTACATTCATGATCCCTTATTCCTTAAATAATAATGGATATACTCCTTCAATCCAAAAATGTTGTAAACTCCAACAATGATGGAATATAGAAATCATTAATCAGTTTCAAGGTAGTCAAGAATATCCAATATAATTTATCCAAATCAATCATGTATTATTCTAAAATCACTACCTCAGTATTAGAACTATATTATGGTTTATCATTCTCTCAAACATATATTTTCCAAAAATTTATCCTTCTATTGAGTCACTTTTCTGTGTTCCACACAATCTCAAGTCCTTAATGAAATAGTACTGCAGTACAATCCTTATATACTCCATAATTATTATAACAAGTACATTGTTGATACAACACTCAAATGACATAATCAACATAAGAACTCTAATCATTCCTCTTCATCTGTGGTAGTATCATAACTTGATTATTATCCAACAGCATCATTTGCAGCATAGTCTGATGACTAGGACATAGGTTCGCATAGTGTCCAAACTCTTTGTAAATGAAGCATTGTACATTTGAAACCTTTTTCTTACACTTGCAGTCATGTACTTGGTGTCCTTTTTCTCCACACATATAACAAACTCCCATTCCTTTCAGGCAAGTTCCAGGGTGTTTCTTTCCACAGTTATCACATATAAGGAAATTCTTCTTTTCCCTCTTCCCTTTATCCATCTTTCCCTCTTCCATCCTTTTCATCTCTTGCTTCCCTTCAAAGCCATAGGACTCAGTAAACTCTTTAGTTATCTTATCCACACATGATACTATTTCTTCATATGATGATAATATGTGGGAGACTATTTCCCTTCTAAATTCTGGCTCAGGACCATGAAAGATATGATCCTTATTACTCTTTGGATCATACGTATTACTGGAGTTCACATTCCTTATACTGGGTGCCATTTCTATACAATAGCATAAACTAGGTCAGTTTAGAAATTGAAATGAATAATTCCAAACTTGTAAAATACCTAATGCAAATTGAATAGTTTATGGATATAATCCATAATCAAAAAAATGTTTTCTTTGAGTAAGTATATACTCATGATCACTTCATAATGGTTTGTAAATAAAATGAGAATTATCCTAAGCATATCCCCTGGGAGTGTCGTAACCAAGAGTGCATCAAGGCCCGTTGTCGTGCACTAGTTCCCGTTTGAGTCTAGCTCAAAGCGGTGTTTTTGGTTTTTACCCCTAGGTACATCTGTGCCAGAGCCCCCTCTACTTGCTCATATCCAGACAGGGATGTATTTCTCGGAAAACATAAAAAATCTCTACAATACCAAAATTCTAGGATGTTCTTATATACTAATCCTCAAAGTCTATCTTAGGGCTATGTGCTCTAATCAGGGTTTATCTAAATCTAGTTTCCAAGGTTATTGCTAAACTTCCTCTGATACCAAATGTAACTCCCTGACCCCAGTGACCCAGAGTCGGTGCATTATTTTAATACATTGGCATGATTACAAGGAACCGAGTCCCGGAGAACCGATCATTTTAGAAGTCTTGGAAAATAGATTACATACATGAATGTTAAATTACACTTCATAACATACAAAACAACATAAATAATCCTTTATGAATTCCATTATTCCCTTGTCTTAACCCTGCATATCAATCACGTTACACTTCTTGGAATCCTGGGAAAAATAAAACATAGAAAGGGGTGAGCTCAAATGCTCAGTAAGGGTAAGCAATACAACGAAAACTTTCAAAAATAAGCATAAACATTTAAGGCAATGTGTAAGACTAAAACAAAATCCTTTTAAACTTGAACTTCAGCATAATATGGCAGAAATAAAATGAAACAATGCCATTTACTTATTCACATGTATATTCTACAAATCGAATAATCACATGCAATATCACTATCCACTTCCATAATTATGGAATGCATAATGCTGAACTTTAATTTCTTTATCAAGGCCTCGTGCCAAGGCCTAGGGGCTAACTATAACTGGAACCCAACCCGGAGTGCATCTAATAACCGGACACCAACCCGGAGTGCCTCTAATAACCGGACACCAACCCGAAGTGCCTCTAATAACCGAACACCAACCCGGAGTGCCTCTAATACTGAACACCAACCCGGAGTGCCTCTAATAACCGGACACCAACCCAGAGTGACTCTAATAACCAGAAACCAACCCAAAGTGCTTACTTTTACCAGTCCCCAACCCGGAACATACTATACCAACACATTCATCTTAAGAATAGGATGAAATATAACATAAAAATTTGTATTAAAACTAGCATGAGAAATGTCAATACATTACCCATAAACCATGAATAGTATAAAAATAACACATCCACAGTCAAATATATCACAAAACCTTCAACACAATATGGAAGATTTGTATCATGATAAATCAACTTCAAAACAAGTTCAAAATCCATTAAAGGATTTTGACATAGAAGAGATTTATTTGTAAGACTCTTTGAGAGAAATACCCCTTTTTCATAAAAACATTAAAAAGTCACAAAATTTAAAAAGAACTCATTTAAAGACATTTTTGAATCAAAGTCTCCCATACCACTTTGAAACTTTTGAAAGGAATTTACATTTTAAAAAAACATTCATGTCCATATAAATAAATCCTTAAAACCATTTTGAAGACATGGACATTAAAGATAAATATTTAGAAGAATAAATATTTAAAACATTTGAAATGATGTTTTAGTAAAAATTACCTTAAAATAATCCCTTTGAAAACTCTTTCATAAAACATGTACATGGATAATAAATATATCTCGGTAGATACTTATGTAAAAACAACCTCAGATAATAAAGAGATTGTGAAATTAACCCTTACCAGTTTGGTAACTTACGAAACATACAACCCATGAAAGAGGTATCATACAATGAATATGTAAATACACATAAATTAAAGTGTATTACAAAAAGAATATAATTATGGGCAGTACATAAAATACTCAAAAGGTAATAGTGGCAATATGGCTTGAATCTCATGGGAATAAGGAGTGAGATGAAAACCCCTTACCTTGCACTTTCCTTTAGTCGAGGGCACGTTTAACCTCCTGTATGAAGATCGTAGTATGTTATTAAATTATACCATAACCATATTAATATTTATGATATCATACCTGATTCATTTATGACTTTATATTACCCATTTAATAATAATTTCCATGTTAAGTTAACATTTTGGGTAATAATCGCCTTCTTTATTATACGTGTTTTAACTTGTCACTCTTGGTTGTATCACTTAGATCATGATTTAAATATTTCCAGAATATAAAACATGATAAATATATCATATATATTTAGAATATAAATTTGTACAATAAACATATATATGAAATGGAAAACACCGTTTATGGAGACGGTAGTCCGTACGTACGCATAAATGTTTTTTCTGTTTTCATGTATTATTGAACGGAAGTAAATTAATAAGATAAATGTAAGTACATAAATCCTTATATATATATATCCAGTAGCATTATTATTTCATATATTACATACTTATTAGTAATATATATTTTTATAATCGTCAATGAATGGTGAACTTGGAAATGAATCTCATCGTGTCGTGGAGATAGTAATCCGTACGTACGCACGAGCGAAAATATCATTCTTTTGACATTAAAATAATATATAATTGGATGTTATATCATATATACAGAATCATTATCATGTTATATTTATTATTTACATGAATTAAAAATCATTATTATACCCATCCAAATAATAATATATTGAATAACAATTACACCACGACGTGGAGACGGTAATCCGTACGTACGCACGTATGGTGACATGTTATTCAAAGGATGGATAGAATAATGAATATGGTTGTAACATATTTATAATAATATTACATTATATTGTAGATATTTGATTCATTATTTTAGAATGGTAATAACAAATAAAGAAGAAGTGTACGAAGAAATGAACTTGAAAAAGGGTGGTGAAATCATTACCTCTTCTTCGGGTTCTTCCTTTTGATTTGATCAAAAGGGCTCCATATGTTGGATTTATGACTAAAGGAAGGCCTCTAGGATGAATTGAGGGAAGTTTAGAGAGTATTTGGGAAGATTTTGGCCAAACCAAAAAGGCTTTGAAGGTGTGAGTCAATGAGAAGTGAGAGTGCCCTTTTATAAGAGGGGTGAGGGGCACCTTTGGAAAAGCTAGAAATATTATTTTATAATAAATTAATATTCGGTTTCTAATGGCTCCAAAGTGGATTATTTAAAGTTTAAGGTGGGTATTGGTCTAAAACCACTCAACCAATATAATTTTGACAGGTTTGGGTCATTATATTAACCTTATCTTTAAGTATTAACTCTTAGTTAATTAGTTTCACTTTTACAATGTCGCTTTGTATTTTTATATTATATGGTTAATAAACGTACTATATACATCCAATAGACCCCCAAGTGGTCCATTAATGATACACCTATCATGATATAAGTCTCTTGGACGAACCTTAGATTTTTAGGAATTTATTATCAGTTAATAATATAATATTTTTTTTAAAACTCTTTTATGTCAATTTTGACACTATTCAATAATTGATTTTTGTAACAATCATAACAGAATGATTACTTCGAAAAAAGTTAATTAAATCAATACTAACATTTCATATTATCCAATAAATTATTTGTATTTATAAAAAGTCTCAAATTACATTTATTTGGGTATTTATATTATCAATTATTCCAATTTGTCATTAATTAGGTAATTATTGCATCATCATTGTGTCATAAATAAATTAAATTTTTTAATGTTGAAAAATTCTAAATAAAATATCATTATTTATTAAATCTTTCTATCTTTCTAATTAATATTTACAATCGAATTTACCTTATGTATAACCCTATATTAAAATTTTTTTTGTAAATAAACATTGATTTTAACTCTTTTAACTCTTCTTTGAATTAAATAATAATAAATGTCCTAATCTAATCCAAGTGGACCTAAATGATAATATTTTATTCCTAAGGTTGTTTTTGGTCGATATAAACTTGTCCAATAGAATTAGGACATGTGTTAGGGTAATATTAATATCATTTTTACCCTTAATTACCCTATTTACTTTCAACCGTGATTAATAAAAGCAAAAAATTACTATTCACCAAAAATAATTTTCATCTCATTGAACCACATTTTACTCCTTGATATTAACCGTGTCTCTCGTATTTTTGAAATTCCAATCACAGAAGCGGATGAAATATTCAGTTTTTTAACTACCACTTAGTAGTTTCACTATTCATCAAAAATTGAAGTTTTTCAGAACAATGCCAAAATTTGACCCTAAGCTATAATTGATATTCCGAATTAAAAAATTATGTCTATTTTAAAAAATTCCTAACATATAATTTTCATTAATTAATTTTATAATTAATTCCCGGTGTCACAACAAATAGCATGTTTTTAAGAAATAATATATATCAAAAGATTGACAATTGTTTATGTCCAATTTCAAAGTGTAATTAATTCTAATGAACACCATTCGATAAAATGGTAAAAATATATTCTAATTATACTTTAAAACCACTAAAATTAATAATTTCTAACTGTTAATTATTTTTATTAAAAAAGTTGTTTTTAATTAAAATTTAGTAATTTTCACTATTCATCAAAATATTAAAGTTATCCAAAAAGTACCAAAATTTCACCTTAGGCTAAATTCGATACTCCAAATCCAAAAAATGAAGTCCATTTTGAGAGATAAAATTAATAAAATTTTAAAAATTAGGTATTAATATTCATCACGGCTAGTTTGATTGGTTGTAGTGTGTGTTAGAACTCGAAGTTGCGTACAACACACGCTACTGTATTATTCAAAGAGAAGCATACCGTGGAAGCTTGGGGTGTTACATTGTAAAAAAAAATTATTTCCCCATTCTAAAGAATAAATTTATTTAGTCAAATTGAATATATAAAAGTTTAAAATATTGGATTTAAAAGGGTTCACTATTAAAGTTGGTAAAAGTGCATTTTTGAAAAATACTTCTTTTATCTGAAAAAAAAAGGAATTTGTTCTTACATTATGTATAAGAAACTCATAATATGGATTCTAAAATTATAAGGATTATATAAAGTTTAAAATTTAGTTAATGCTATTCATAAACTCTTTTTAACGGCTTGTTTGGTAAGTCATGGTGCACTTTAACTCGGTGTTGCGTGTTGTGCAAGTTATTGAATTATTTTGAAGAAATAACACACTATGAAATCTTGGGGCGTTACATTCTCCCCTACTTCAATAAATTGCTTCCTTGAAATTTTAAATTGTTCTTCAAAAATAAAAGGTTGAAAATAGAAAATATCTTTGTGGGAAAACCCACATCGAAAATTGGGTTACTAAAATTTAGTCTTAATATGAGGAAAAGAGAAATGAAAGGGTCACCACCAAATTATGATCTCGATTAGGAGAACATTGGTGGAAATTAGAGACATATAATTGGAGGAAAAACGTAAATATTTATATGTAGTGATTGAGGTCATAAATCACAAACAAGTGTAAAATTGAGGTCCTTAAATTCATTAATCTATGATGATTTGAAATACCATCGGTTCAACAAAACATAGGGTATTAGGATAACACATTTTTGGTTTTAGGATTTCCTAAATAAAGTATAAGAATTAATTTCTTCATAGAATAAGAGAAGAATAAAAATATATTCTTGACAAGTAGAGTTCCATCCTTTAACTAATTTCTACCACAAACTCATCTTTCACCCTAAAAGATAATAGAACGTAAAAAAATATTCTATTTATCCTATTCGTATAGGGTTCAAAAAAATGAATTTATAATTCATCTACTAGATCTTAAAAAAACTACATTGTTTAATCCCGAGCATTACGTGGGCCAGTGGTAGGTGATACACCCTTGTCACCCTTCAGTTGTGGGTTCAAGTCTCGTGGCCTTGCCGGACGTGACAGGTTTCCACCCAACCTCCGGGTTGTCCTTTTATGGAAATCCAAAAATAATCCAAACTAGAACTATCCAAAATGCTTTAGTCCAAAAATGAAGATCCTTTTTGCTGCGTAATAACATGTGAACACCTTCATCATGTATTCTTTTAAAACATTACAACATCCTGAATTACCATAAAACCTTATTGATTACATTCATGATCCCTTGTTCCTTAAATAATAATGGATATACTCCTTCAATCCAAAAATGTTGTAAACTCCAACAATGATGGAATATACAAATCATTAATCAGTTTCAAGGTAGTCAAGAATATCCAATATAATTTATCCAAATCAATCATGTATTATTCTAAAATCACTACCTCGGTATCAGAACTATATTATGGTTTATCATTCTCTCAACCATATATTTTCCAAAAATTTATCCTGCTATTGAGTCACTTTTCTTTGTTCCACACAATCTCTAGTCCTTAATGAAATAGTACTGCAGTACAATCCTTATATACTCCATAATTATTATAACAAGTACATTGTTGATATAACACTCAAATGACATAATCAACATAAGAACTCTAATAATTCCTCTTCATCTGTGGTAGTATCATAACTTGATTATTATCCAACAACATCATTTGCGGCATAGTCTTATAACTGGAACATAGGTTCGCATAGTGTCCAAACTCCTTGCAAATGAAGCATTGTACATTTGAAACCTTTTTCTTACAATTGCATTCACGTACATGGTGTCATTTTTCTCTACATATATAACAAACTCTCATTCCTTTCAGGCAAGTTCTAGGGTGTTTCTTCCCACAGTTATCCCATATGAGGAAATACTTCTTTTCCCTCTTCCCTTTATCCATCTTTCCCTCTTCCATACTTTTCTTCTCTTGCTTCCCTTCAAAGCCATAGGACTCAGTAAACTCTTTAGTTATCTTATCCACACATGATACTATTTCTTCAAATGATGATAATACATGGGAGACTATTTCCCTTCTAAATTCTGGCTCCGGACCATGAAAGATATGATCCTTCTTACTCTTTGGATCATACGTATTACTGGAATTCACATTCCTTCTACTGGGTGTCATTTCTATACAATAGCATAAACTAGGTCAGTTTAGGAATTGAAATGAATAATTCCAAACTTGTAAAATACCTAATGCAAATTGAACAGTTTATGGATATAATCCATAATCATAAAAAATGTTTTCTTTGATTAAGTATATACTCATGAGCACTTCATAATGTTTTGTAAAGAAAATGAGAATTATCCTAAGAAAATCCCCCGGGAGTGTCGTAACCAAGAGTGCAGCAAGGCCCATTGTCGTGCACCAGTTCTCGTTCGAGTCTAGCTCAAAGCGGTGTTTTCAGGTTTTACCCCTAGGTACATCTGTGCCAGAGCCGCCTCTACCTTCTCGTATCCAGACAGGGATGTATTGCTCGGAAAACTCAAAAAATCTCTACAATACCAAAATTCTAGGAAGTTCTTCTATACTAATCCTCAAAGTATATCTTAGGGCTATGTGCTCTAATCAGGGTTTATCTAAATCTTGTTTCCAAGGTTATTTCTAAACTTCCTCTGATACCAACTGTAACACACCGACCCCAGTGACCCAGAGTCGGTGCATTATTTTAATACATTGGCATGATTAGAAGGAACCAAGTCCCGAAGAACCGATCAGTTTAAAAGTCTTAGAAAATAGATTACATACATGAATGTTAAATTAAACTTCATAACATACAAAACAACATAAATAATCCTTTATGAATGCCATTATTCCCTTGTATTAACCCTGCATATCAATCACATTACACTTCTTAGAATCCTTGGAAAAATAAAACATAGAAAGGGGTGAGCTCAAATGCTCAGTAAGGGTAAGCAATACAACGTAAACTTTCAAAAAATAAGCATAAACATTTAAGGCAATGTATAAGACTAAAACAAAATCCTTTTAAACTTGAACTTCGGCATAATATGGAAGAAATAAAATGAAATAATGCCATTTACTTATTCACATGGATATTCTACTAATCGAATAATCACATGCAATATCACTATCCACTTTTATAATTTTGGAATGCATAATGCTGAACTTTAATTTCTTTATCAAGGCCTCGTGCCAAGGCCTAGGGGCTAACTATAACTGGAACCCAACACGGAGTGCATCTAATAACCGGACACCAACCCGGAGTGCCTATAATAACCGGACACCAACCCGGAGTGCCTCTAATAACCGGACACCAACCCGGAGTGCCTCTAATAACCGGACACCAACCCGGAGTGCCTCTAATAACCAGAAACCAACCCAGAGGGCTTACTTTTACCGGTCCCCAACCCAAAACATACTGGTCCAACACATTCATCTTAAGAAGAGTATGAAATATAACATAAAAATTTGTATTAAAACTAGCATGAGAAATGTCAATACTTTACCCATAAACCATGAATAGTATAAAAATAACACATCCACAGTTAAATATATCACAAAACCTTCAACACAATATGGAATATTTGTATCATGATAAATCAACTTCAAAATAAGTTTAAAATACATTAAAGTATTTTGACATAGAAGAGATTGATTTGTAAAACTCTTTGAGAGAAATACCCCTTTTTCATGAAAACATTTAAAAGTCACACAATTTAGAAAAGAAGTCATTTAAAGACATTTTTGAATCAAAGTGTCCCATACCACTTTGAAACTTTTGAAAGTAATTAACATTTTAAAAAAACATTCATGTCCATATAAATAAATCCTTAAAAACCATTTTTAAGACATGGACATTAATGATAAAGATTTATAAGAATAAATATTTAAAACATTTGAAATGATGTTTTAGTAAAAAGTACCTTAAAATAATCTCTTTGAAAACTCTTTCATAAAATATGTACATGGATAATAAATATATCCCAGTAGATAATTATGTAAAAACAACCTCGGATAGTAAAGAGATTGTGAAATTAACCCTTACCAGTTTGGTAAGTTACGAAACATACAACTCATGAAAGAGGTATCATAAAATGAATATGTAAATACACATAAATTATAGTGTATTACAAAAAGAATATAATTATGGGCAGTACATACAACACACAAAAGGTAATAGTGTCAATATGGCATGAATCTCATGGGAATAAGGAGTGAGATGAAAACCCCTTACCTTGCACTTTCCTTTAGTCGAGGGTATGTTTAACCTTCTATACGAAGATCGTAGTATGTTATTAAATTATACCATAACCATATTAATATTTATGATATCATACCTGATTCATTTATGACTTTATATTACCCATTTAATAATAATTTCCATGTTAAGTTTACATTTTGGGTTATAATCACCTTCTTTATTGTATGTGTTTTAACTTGTCACTCCTGGTTGTATCAATTAGATCATGATTTAAATATTTCTAGAATATAAAACATGATAAATATATCATATATATTTAGAATATAAATATGTATAATAGATATATATATGAAATGGAAAACACCGTTTATGGAGACGGTAGTCCGTACGTACGCATAAACGTTGTTTCTGTTTTCATATAGTATTGAACGGAAGTAAATGAATAAGATATATGTAAGTACATAAATCCTTATATATATATATATATATATATATATATATATATATATATCCAGTATCATTATTATGTCATATATTACATACTTATTAGTTATATATATTTTTATAATCGTCAATTAATGGTGAACTTTGAAATGAATCTCATCGCGTCGTGGAGACGGTAATCCGTACGTACGCACGAGCGAAAATATCATTCTTTTGATATTAAAATAATATATAATTGGATGGTATGTCATATATACATAATAATTATCATGTTATATTTATTATTTACATGAATTAAAAATCATTATTGTACCCATCCAAATAATAATATATTGAATAACAATTACACCACGACGTGGAGACGGTAATCCGTACGTACGCACGTATGGTGACATGTCATTCAAAGGATGGATAGAATACTGAATATGGTTGTACCATATTTATAATAATATTACAGTATATAGGAGATACTGGATTCATTATTTTATAAAGGTCATAACAAAGAAAGAAGAAGTGTAAGAAGAAAGGAACTTGAAAAAGGGTGGTGAAATCATTACCTCTTCTTCGGGTTCTTCCTTTTGATTTGATCAAAAGGGCTCCATAAGTTGGCTTTCTGACTAAAGGAAGTCCTCTATGATTAAGTGAGGGAATTTGAGAGAGTATTTGGGCAGAGTTTGGCCGAACCAAAAAGTCTTTGAAGGTGTGAGTTAATGAGAAGGGAGAGTGCCCTTTAATAAGAGGGGTGAGGGGCACCTTTGGAAAAGCTAGAAATATTATTTTATAATAAATTCATATTCGGTTTCTAATGGCTCCAAAGTGGATTATTTAAAGTTTAAGGTGAGGATGGGTCCCAAACCACTCAACCAATAGAATTTAGATAGGTTTGGGTCATTATATTAACCTTATCTTTAAGTATTAACTCTTAGTTAATTAGTTTCACTTTTACAATGTCTCTTTGTATTTTTATATTATATGGTTAATTAACTTACTATATACATCCAAGATACCCCCAGGTGGTCCATTAAGGATACACCTATCATGATATAAGTCTCTTGGCCGAACCTTAGATTTTTAGGAATTTAATATCAATTAATAATATAATATTTGTTTTAAAAACTCTTTTATGTCAATTTTGCCACTATTCAATAATTGATTTTTTTAAAAATCATAACAGAATGATTAATTCAAAAAAAGTTAATTAAATCAATACTAACATGTCATATTATCCTATAAAATTAATTTTATTTATAAAAATTCTCAAATTACACATATTTGGTCATTTATAATATCAATTATTCCAATTTTTCGTTAATTAGGTAATTATTGAATCATCATTGTGTCATAAATAAATTAAACTTTTTAATGTCTAAAAATTATAAATAAAATATCATTTTGTAGGAAATCTTTCTATATTTCTAATTAATTTTTAAAATAGAATTTATCTTATGTATAACCCTATATTAAAAATGTTTTATTAAATAAACATTGATTTTAACTCTTTTAACTCTTCTTTGAATTAAATAATAATAAATGTCCTAATCTAAACCAAGTGGACCTAAATGATAATATTTTATTCCTAAGGTTGTTTTTGGTCGAGATAAACTTGTCCAATATAATTAGGACATGTGTTAGGGTAATATTAATATCATTTTTACCCTTAATTACCCTATTTACTTTTAACCGTGGTAAATAAAAGTAAAAAGTTACTATTCACCAAAAATTATTTTCATCTCATGGAACGACATTTTACTCCTTGATATTAACCATGTCTCTCAGATTTTCGAAATTCCAATCACAGAAGCGGTAAAATTAAGTTTTATGAAAAATTCAGTTTTTTAACTGCCACTTAGTAGTTTCACTATTCATCAAAAATTGAAGTTTTTTAGAACAATGCCAAAATTTCACCCTAAGCTATAATTGATATTCCGAATTCAAAAATGATGTCTATTTTAAAAAATTCCAAACATATAATTTGCATTAATTAATTTTATAATTAATTCCCGCTGTCACAACAAATAGCGTGTTTTTAAGAAACAATATATATCAAAAGATTGACAATTGTTTATGTCCAATTTCAAAGTGAAATTAATTCTAATGAAAAAAATTGGATAAAATGGTAAAAATATATTATAATTATACTTTAAAACCACTCAAATTAATAATTTCTCACTATTAATTATTTTGATTAAAAAAGTTGTTTTTAATTAAAATTTAGTAATTTTTACTATTCATCAAAATATTAAAGTTATCCGAAAAGTACCAAAATTTCACCTTAGGCTAAATTAGATACTCCGAATCCAAAAATGAAGTCCATTTTGAGAGATAAAATTTATAAAATTTTAAAAATTAGGAATTAATATTCATTATGGCTAGTTTGATTGGTTGTAGTGTGTGTTAGAACTCGAAGTTGCGTACAACACACGCTACTGTATTATTCAAAGAGAAGTGTACCATGGATGATTGGGGTGTTACATTGTAAAAAAAAATTATATCCCCATTCTAAAGAATAAATTTATTTAGTCAAATTGAATATATAAAAGTTTAAAATATTGGATTTAAAGGGTTCACTATTAAAGTTGGTAAAAGTGCATTTTTGAAAAATACTTCTTTTATCTGAAAAAAAGTTATTTGTTCTTACATTATGTCTAAGAAACTCATAATATGGATTCTAAAATTATAATGATTATATAAAGTTTAAAATTTAGTTAATACTATTCATAACCTCTTTTGAACAGATTGTTTGGTAAGTCATGGTGCGCTTTAACTCGGTGTTGTGTGTAGTTCATGTTATTGAATTATTTTGAAAAAATAACACACTATGAAATCTTAGGGTGTTACAAACATCCCATAAAATTTATTCACATTTCTTCCACGAATCAATAAACCACTACAAATTTTCGTAAAACAGTTTCAAGGAGTGTATTGAGGCTTTGCACATAAAACTCATTCAAAAACACTATTTGAATTATAAACACACAACAAGACCATACCCAACTATATTTGGAAGACCTAAAAACATTTAATAAAATCATTTCATGGATGATAAAACAATCCCAATTGACACAACATGGTATATACAAGTAAAACACTTATTCTTCATTTTTAGGAAAGTCCAAACAGACCTTTAAACATTTTCCCAAAACTAACATTTGAAAAAGTTATGAATTTCAATTTTTTTAAAAGAGGTTTATACACACCATATACAGAATCAAACCACATTCATAAATCCCATAAAACACTCTGGTTACATATTCAAAACATAATAATTTTCATAAGAATGTGAAACAGGTCATTTTCCGGCAACTTGGGCCAAAACATGTTTTAAACCAAAACCCATTTATTTGTAAAACCAAATACAAATTGGAAAGCCATAAAAGGATCCCAAAATAATTTTTTACATGCTTCAAAAGTATTTATAAATCCAAACAAATAATTTAAATTTCACAAGACCCATAAAATCCAACCGGGCAGTTTATCGAACACGTAGAATGCACTCTTTAACAAAACAGCTTATGTTAAGCACTTAAAAAGGAATAAAATACCATTTTAATGCCATAAAGTTATTAAATCTACTGAAACATATTCAAAATACCATAAACCAAATGCATAATCTCATGGAATAATTTATCAAACAAGAGGAGTGAACAATTATACCAAAACAACTATATTTTTTAAAAAATGAGTCATAAAACATAATTTGCACAAAAAAACTTTAAAACCAAGGTTTAAAAGTATAAAATATCATATAAATAAGGTTATAAAAGTATGATAATGATGGAAATTAAATGATAAAGGCTTGTGAAATGGACATCTTAGCTCAAATCCTTGACGTAATGGAAACGCACACCCAAAATCACCCACCGCGGGATTATAAACACTAAAACATTGAAGACCATACCTAAATGAATATAAAATCAATCACAAACCATGGTATAACAGAACCATAGTTCTATCATGACTATATGGTATTATAAAACCAAGATATAATGAATGGAGGAAGAAGAGGGAGGATAAAGGATAATGAATCTCACATTTTCAACAAGAAAACTCTTCGTCTTCCATTAGATCTGCACCTTTAGAGGAAAGAGAGTGGATTGAAACTTATTGAGAGAGTATCCAAAGATCTGGAATAACTAGTTAAAGAATAATTGTGGGAAAAAGAGAATGAATGGAAAGATTTATTCATGAAACAATTTACCTTCACAATTCTGGACGATTTGAGAGACATTGATAAAGTCATACCCAATCCGCAACTCATATGATCTCTAAAGAGGGTAAATTGATAATTGGGGTGAGTATAGAGATATTGGATTCGGCTCGGAGGTGTAAGAACAAAAAAATATTAAATATTTAATTATAATTAAAATAAACAAATTATTTTTTAAAAACTAGAAATGGGCCCATGGGTTGGCCCAATGCCTAAATAAGTAACCCAATTTCACCATGATTATGAATTTATATGGGGTTCAAAAGGGTATTAAAGTTTTAAAATATCACTATAGGCCAATTGGGAAGTGGAATGACCTGTCATTCTATCACATGATCTGCTAACACATCACGAATAACAAATTCAACTTCATTTATTTAAGAGATGAAGTAGAAATTGTTCAAGGCACGAACAAAAGTGATATTTTACCAAAATAAAGTAAGTATTTATTCTAAGCAAATTTTCAACTTTAGGGAAATGATCTTGAAAACCAAAAATGTTTTCCTAGTGATCTTATACCTGATGAATCAGATGGTACCTTATATCATCACAAATCTATGGATTTGTGATTACTGGCTTTTCCATAGCCATGTTCTCTACCACTCTCCATCAGAACATGATGGTTAGATTTTTCTTCCATATCCATATTTTCACCTATGTGGAAACCCAGTGATTAGTATATTTGGGTAATCGTTACATTTCATACTTTAGTTTTTAAAGCCATGTTTTGGTATTCCTTTTTACGATGTGGGTTTCTATCAAAGAAAATTTTGAATAGTAAACCATTTATAACCCCGACGAATTTCGAGGGCGAAATTCATTTTAAGGGGGGTAGAATGTAACGCCCCAAGATTTTATGAAAAATATTCTTTTTAATTTCATTAATGTCTTGTGTTGTACGCTACAACAAAAGAAGCTTTCACAATACGCATCCTTGACTTTCCTTCCGTTACACGCAATCGCGACCTTCCTCGATAGCGTGTGTAGTACGCAATACTGAGTTTCACGAAACAACGATATGCTATTAAAATATTATTAAAACTAGCCGTTATGAATAGTAATAACCACTTTTTGGAAATTTTGTAAATTTTATTTTTCAAAATGGAATTCATTTTTGGATTCGGAGTATCGAATTTAGCCTAAGGTGAAATTTTGGTACTTTTCGGATAACTTTCATATTCTAATGAATAGTGAAAATTACTAAATTATAATTAAAAACAACTTTTTTAATCGAAATAATTAATAGTGATAAATTATTAATTTGAGTGGTTTTAAAGTATATTTAGAATATATTTTTACAATTTAATACAATGTTGGTCATTGTTTGTAATTTCACATTTAAACCAGACATAATCAAGTGTCAATCTTTTGATAGATTTTGTTTCTTAAAAAACACGCTATTTGTTTTAACAGCGGGATTTAATTATAAAATTAATTAATGCAACTTCTATGTTATGAATTTGGTAAAATAGACTTCATTTTTGAATTCGGAATATGAAATATAGCTTAGGATGAAATTTTGGCATTTTTCTGAAAACTTTCAATTTTTGATGAATAGTGAAACCACTAAGTGGTAGGTTAAAAACGGAATTTTGCATAAAACTTAATTTTACCACTTCTGTGAATGGAATTTCGAAAATCCGAGAGACACGGTTAATATCAAGGACTAAAATGTGGTTCAATGAGATGAAAATAATTTTTTGGTGAATAGTAACTTTTTACTTTTTTTTACCACGGTTAATAGTAAATAGGGTAACTAAGGGTAAATATGATATTAATATTACCCTAACACATGTCCTAATTCTATTGGACAAGTGTAATTCGACCAAAAACAAACTTAGGAATAAAATATGACCATTTAGGCCCACTTGGATTAGATTAGGACATTTATTATTAATTTATTTAAAGAAGGGTTAAAATAGTTAAAATCAAAGTTTAATAAGTAAATCATTTTTAATATGGGTTTATACATAAGCTAAATTCGACTATAAATATTCATTAGAAATCTAAAAAGATTTCCTACATGATGGTATTTTATTTGTAATTTTTAGACAGCATATAATATAATTTATTTATGACACAAAGATGATGCAGTAATTATCTTATTAATGAAATATTGACATAATTGATAATATAAATACCAAAATAAATGTAATTTAAGACTTTTTATAAATTCCACTAATTTTCTAGGTTACTATGATATATTAGTGTTGATTTAATCAACTTGGTTCGAATATATAATTCTGTTATGACTTTCAAAAAAATCATATATCAAATAGTGTCAAAATTGACACAAAATAGTTTTTAAATCAAATATTATATTATTAATTGTTATTTTATTCCTAAAAATCTAAGGTTCGGCCAAATGACTTAGATAAGGATATATGTATTAATATACAATTTGGGGTTCGTTTGGCATGTTATAGTAAGTGTATTAACCATATAGTGAAAGAAAACAAAAAGACACGGTAAAAGTTAAATTATTTAACTTAGAGTTAAATCTAATTGATAAGGTTTAAAATAAGATCCAAACATGTATAAATTTGATTGGTTGATGAGATTACAACCCTATCTCATCTAAGCTTCTAATATGAG
Organism: Viscum album; assembly: GCA_963277665.1. Taxonomy (NCBI): domain Eukaryota; kingdom Viridiplantae; phylum Streptophyta; class Magnoliopsida; order Santalales; family Viscaceae; genus Viscum; species Viscum album. The sequence continues at coordinate 647,095,488 of OY728143.1, read as the reverse complement.
TCATTTTTGGAGGTTTTTAAGTGGGGTTATATTTATTATAAATTAATATTTTTAAGAATTCCTAAGGTGCCCCTCTCCTCCCTTATAAAAGGACACCTCCTCCCCCTCCTCCTCACACCAATTTGAGCACTCAAGATCGGCCAACCCCTGCCAAAATCCCTTCTCCACTTCCCTAGCAACATCCTAGAGGTTCTGGTCTTCCTCAAAGACCAATTCTAGTGCCCTAAGAGGAGGTCTCAAAGAGGCACTTCAAAGAAGAGGTAATTACCGTTACCAATTCTTTCATCTTTATTTCTTCTTCCACTTCTTCTTATTAGGTTGTTTCATTATTAAGTAATAACATCAGTATCACTCATATACTGATATGTTATTATAAGTACGAAACAACCCTATTTCACCATCTATCCATCCTACGGAAAAAGAAATCACCGCGCGTGCGTACGTACGGAATACCGTCTCCACGCCGTGGTGTAATCTATTTTCCACCACCACCTTACATGGATGGGTATAATGGTGTAAAGAATAACTATACATAGTTATTACAACATCATAATGATTCTGATATATTTTATAATACACTCCAATTCAATTCAATATTTATAGAAATGATATCATCGCTCGTGCGTACGTACGGAATACCGTCTCCACGACGCGATGAGATTCATTCTCCATGTTAACCATTTAAGAATGATTATAATGTATATATAAGAAATAATAATGAAATACATGACATTATAAAGCTACTGGATTTATGTATATATATATACATATGTATGTCATCTACTTACTTCCATTTCAAGACAATAAGGAAAGAAAAACAGCGTTCATGCGTACGTACGGACTACCGTCTCCATGAACGGTGTTTTTCATTTTATTTATCTATCTATTATATATATATATATACTGAATATATATGATATATAAATCATATTTTATATTCTGGAAGTAAGTAAATCATGATATAAGTAATAATGATGTCAAGAACAACAAGTCAAAACACCTACGATAAATGAAACGATTTTACCCAAAACGCTTCTTTAACATGGAATTTACAAAAGAACGGGTAATATAATGTCATAAGTGAACCATATATGATATCATAACAATAAATATGATTCTGTAATAAGTCAATGACATTATTTAAATCATTATACAGGAGGTTCGGACACATACGAAGCAAATTGGACCTAAGGTAAGGGAAATATCACAATCTCATTTTTATCCGAGATTGTTTATTCGTAAGTATTTACTGGGGTGTATTTTATCATCCACATCCATGTTCCCTCAATATGAAATATTGTTTCCATCCACTTGCAATAGTTTAAATCCAATTTTACCCTTAGGTGAGTTTTTAGTAAAGAATATGAAAGGAATCTTTTGTCGTTTTTCCGTACGAGGTACTTTTTGACTTTTCCGACAAAAGTACGAAGAATGTTTTTTTTTTACTTATACGGCATGAATGGATTTTTAAAACATTATTTCCAAGAAGCTTCCTTTACAAGTTTTCAAGTTTATTTTTAATCAACTCCTTTTATTTTAAAGTTGTATGACATGTTATGAAAGGAAAATTGTTTTTGAAGAAGAAAGGATATTTTCCTCAAGAATTCAATACAAGTGTTTTATCAAAATTATTTTCCATCTAAGATAATAAAGGGTTCTGTTTCTATCCATATTTTTACATTGGTTTGACTATGTTGTGATGGAATTATGTTTATGAATTCCTTTATCATATATGAATTGATTTATGATGTCATGATGTTTCAAGAATCCCATTTTTGTTATATGTGTTATGCGATGATGTATGTTTTATGATTATGTGGCACACATAAGAAAGGATTCATTATAAGATGGGTGGGACCTATATCTCCCTCCAATGCATTGGGTAATGATTTTATATCTCATGAGATAGACATGGCTGGAACGGAAGGTTATTTCGGTTCAGTGATACAGGACTGAAACGAGGAGTGAACTCGGTTCAGAAAGGGACTTTGTCCACTAAGATAGTCTTGGCAATGAGTCATGACTAACAAGAAATGATTTTCCATGATTATGTGTGCATGCCACAAAGTTTCAAGTTTTATGTTATGATTATGGGGATCTCATTTTCACTTCTATGATTTGTTCCATGTTAAGATATTATGATCTCTTTTGCAGGTTATGATTTTCAAAAAGATATGATATGATTTTTATTTCTTTTGTATACCCTTACTGAGCATTTGAGCTCACCCTTTTATGTTTTATTTTCCCCAGGATATAAAGAAAGGTTTTAGGTAAAAAAAATGGAAGATCTTTATGGGAGATATTGAAGATCTTTCACCAGGATTAGAAGATTATGTTCCGAGTTTCCAAAGACACTAAACTATTACGATCCTTGTGTGTGTGTTTTCGTTATGTACTAAGTATTCCGCAAATGTAATGTAATGTCCATGTACGTCAGGCTTACGGGTCTCTACAGTTGGTATCAGAGGAAAGGTTTAGTCAACCTTTGGAAACTAGGATGCGAGAACTTTAGTGAGATCCCTAGAGATATTTCTAAGGTATGTCTAGGGATGTCTCTAAGGTTAAGTATACGTATAGGTTATAGTCCTAGAATTACGCTAACGATCTTCGAATTTAACCTAAGATGTTAGATATTGAGGGTACTAACCCTTTATTATGTTGTTTTCCCTAGCATGATTTTTGCCTCTCACACAATTCTTTTGGGGTTTTAGACGATGGCTGGAACCCGAAGGAACCGTGTTAATGCGGAATGTGATGGGCAATGCAATGATTGTACCCCTGAGCAACCAAACGATATAGGAGCTGGAATGCAAAATCTTGTAGCCATGCTCACACAACTTTCTCAAGCTATGAATCATGCAGGACTTCCAAACGAGCAAAGGAAGGAGCAACATTCTGTTGAATCCTTCATGAGGCAGCGTCCACCTTCTTTCAGTGGGTCTACTGATCCATTAGTTGCTGAACAATGGATTAGTACTACTGAAAAGATATTTTCAGTTCTTCAATGTTCTGAACATGATAAAGTCATCCTAGCAGTGTATCGTTTGGAAGGAGATGCTGATCAATGGTGGAATCTTATTAAGAATACAAGGCAAAGGGATGAAATTGAGTCTATGGAATGGGACGAGTTCAAGAACTTATTTTTCAATAAGTACTTCCCTCGTATTCTTCGAACAAAGATGGAGAAAGAGTTTCTTGAACTGAAGCAAAGGGACGATGAATCTGTTGGTACCTATGAAGCAAATTTTACAAGACTTGCAAGGTATGCTTCTGGAATTATCATCCAACCTGAAAGTAAAGTTGATCGATTTTTCAGTGGCTTAAAACCAAGTCTTCGAAGGGCATTAGCTATAAGAGACTTCAGTAGCTATGAAGAAATTGTGCGTTGTGCTATCAAGGTAGAAATGGAAGTTGGTGTTACATATCCATCTCATGGTTTTGACAAGAAACGAAAGATGGAGTTCAAGGAGAAATCTCAGAATAATGGTGAAAAGAAGATGAATGTTTCCTTATGCACAAAGTGTGGAAAGAAGCATGGTGGAGATTGTCTAAAAGGGACTAGAAAATGTTTTAAGTGTGGAAAAGAAGGTCATCGAGCAGATGAGTGTCGAAGTAATGGAAAAAGGGTTTCTAATGATAAAGCAAACACTGCAGAGAACGCACCGCCAACACTTCAATGCTTCAAGTGCAAGGAAATGGGGCATTATGCTAATAATTTCCCTAATCCAAGGGTTAGTGATGATCAACATGAGCAACCACTGAAGGCAAAGGACAAAGGGAAATCACATGCGATCACTATTGGCAATGTTGAATATGACAACGATGTGGTGGAATGATTAAGTGTTTATGTAATGGGATTCCAAAATAATGTTGTATCATTGAGTATTGCAATATTTATTGATGTGGTATTCAAAGTGATTGAGATATTTTTTTTGGAAATAAGATGATATGCGCATAATGAAGACGAGAAAATGAAATGTTTAATAGTATTCATGAGCTCATGATTGATATAAGGACTAAGTGATATCATGGTTTGAGTATAAATAATTTTGAGGATTTTGGTATGTGTAAAGTGTTAACTTTTAACTGCATTCAAGTTTTCACTAAGGTTCAATGGGTATTAAAGAGTATACATGATTAAGGACTTTGAATGTTTGGAATGTGACCAAAAAAAACATATCTTATGATATATGGGGATCAACGATGATATTAAATCTCTGGTAATTGTTTTCACTATGTTATGAGAGTGGACTGCAGTATTATGGATAAGCCTAAAGATTGGAATGGATTGTGTTGGACGATATTATTGATGGGATGTTATAGTAGTTTTGGAAAAAGGACAACCTGCAGGACGGGCGACAGCCCATCGCTTCGGACAAGGCTGTGGGAATCGAACCCACAACCGAAGTGCGACTGGCCTTTATCGCCTACCACTGACCTACAGGAAGTCCCTGTTTAGTAGAAACTAGTTTTATTATATTAAGCAGTATGATATATGAAGTATAAGTCCATTTTAGGAACCATATATGATTAATCTCACTATAGATCGACTTATGTATATAAGTTTTGCTAACCTTTTGTTTGAGACAGATGGAATGACCTGTCATTCTATCACATGATCTGCTAACACATCACGAATAACAAATTCAACTTCATTTATTTAAGAGATGAAGTAGAAATTGTTCAAGGCACGAACAAAAGTGATATTTTACCAAAATAAAGTAAGTATTTATTCTAAGCAAATTTTCAACTTTAGGGAAATGATCTTGAAAACCAAAAATGTTTTCCTAGTGATCTTATACCTGATGAATCAGATGGTACCTTATATCATCACAAATCTATGGATTTGTGATTACTGGCTTTTCCATAGCCATGTTCTCTACCACTCTCCATCAGAACATGATGGTTAGATTTTTCTTCCATATCCATATTTTCACCTATGTGGAAACCCAGTGATTAGTATATTTGGGTAATCGTTACATTTCATACTTTAGTTTTTAAAGCCATGTTTTGGTATTCCTTTTTACGATGTGGGTTTCTATCAAAGAAAATTTTGAATAGTAAACCATTTATAACCCCGACGAATTTCGAGGGCGAAATTCATTTTAAGGGGGGTAGAATGTAACGCCCCAAGATTTTATGAAAAATATTCTTTTTAATTTCATTAATGTCTTGTGTTGTACGCTACAACAAAAGAAGCTTTCACAATACGCATCCTTGACTTTCCTTCCGTTACACGCAATCGCGACCTTCCTCGATAGCGTGTGTAGTACGCAATACTGAGTTTCACGAAACAACGATATGCTATTAAAATATTATTAAAACTAGCCGTTATGAATAGTAATAACCACTTTTTGGAAATTTTGTAAATTTTATTTTTCAAAATGGAATTCATTTTTGGATTCGGAGTATCGAATTTAGCCTAAGGTGAAATTTTGGTACTTTTCGGATAACTTTCATATTCTAATGAATAGTGAAAATTACTAAATTATAATTAAAAACAACTTTTTTAATCGAAATAATTAATAGTGATAAATTATTAATTTGAGTGGTTTTAAAGTATATTTAGAATATATTTTTACAATTTAATACAATGTTGGTCATTGTTTGTAATTTCACATTTAAACCAGACATAATCAAGTGTCAATCTTTTGATAGATTTTGTTTCTTAAAAAACACGCTATTTGTTTTAACAGCGGGATTTAATTATAAAATTAATTAATGCAACTTCTATGTTATGAATTTGGTAAAATAGACTTCATTTTTGAATTCGGAATATGAAATATAGCTTAGGATGAAATTTTGGCATTTTTCTGAAAACTTTCAATTTTTGATGAATACTGAAACCACTAAGTGGTAGGTTAAAAACGGAATTTTGCATAAAACTTAATTTTACCGCTTCTGTGAATGGAATTTCGAAAATCCGAGAGACACGGTTAATATCAAGGACTAAAATGTGGTTCAATGAGATGAAAATAATTTTTTGGTGAATAGTAACTTTTTACTTTTTTTTACCACGGTTAATAGTAAATAGGGTAACTAAGGGTAAATATGATATTAATATTACCCTAACACATGTCCTAATTCTATTGGACAAGTGTAATTCGACCAAAAACAAACTTAGGAATAAAATATGACCATTTAGGCCCACTTGGATTAGATTAGGACATTTATTATTAATTTATTTAAAGAAGGGTTAAAATAGTTAAAATCAAAGTTTAATAAGTAAATCATTTTTAATATGGGGTTATACATAAGCTAAATTCGACTATAAATATTCATTAGAAAGCTAAAAAGATTTCCTACATGATGGTATTTTATTTGTAATTTTTAGACAGCATATAATATAATTTATTTATGACACAAAGATGATGCAGTAATTATCTTATTAATGAAATATTGACATAATTGATAATATAAATACCAAAATAAATGTAATTTAAGACTTTTTATGAATTCCACTAATTTTCTAGGTTACTATGATATATTAGTGTTGATTTAATCAACTTGGTTCGAATATATAATTCTGTTATGACTTTCAAAAAAATCATATATCAAATAGTGTCAAAATTGACACAAAATAGTTTTTAAATCAAATATTATATTATTAATTGTTATTTTATTCCTAAAAATCTAAGGTTCGGCCAAATGACTTAGATAAGGATATATGTATTAATATACAATTTGGGGTTCGTTTGGCATGTTATAGTAAGTGTATTAACCATATAGTGAAAGAAAACAAAAAGATACGGTAAAAGTTAAATTATTTAACTTAGAGTTAAATCTAATTGATAAGGTTTAAAATAAGATCCAAACATGTATAAATTTGATTGGTTGATGAGATTACAACCCTATCTCATCTAAGCTTCGAATATGAGTCATTTTTGGAGGTTTTTAAGTGGGGTTATATTTATTATAAATTAATATTTTTAAGAATTCCTAAGGTGCCCCTCTCCTCCCTTATAAAAGGACACCTCCTCCCCCTCCTCCTCACACCAATTTGAGCACTCAAGCTCGGACAACCCCTGCCAAAATCCCTTCTCCACTTCCCTAGCAACATCCTAGAGGTTCTGGTCTTCCTCAAAGACCAATTCTAGTGCCCTAAGAGGAGGTCTCAAAGAGGCACTTCAAAGAAGAGGTAATTACCGTTACCAATTCTTTCATCTTTATTTCTTCTTCCACTTCTTCTTCTTAGGTTGTTTCATTATGAAGTAATAACATCAGTATCACTCATATACTGATATGTTATTATAAGTACGAAACAACCCTATTTCACCATTTATCCATCCTACGGAAAAAGAAATCACCGCGCGTGCGTACGTACGGAATACCGTCTCCACGCCGTGGTGTAATCTATTTTCCACCACCACCTTACATGGATGGGTATAATGGTGTAAAGAATAACTATACATAGTTATTACAACATCATAATGATTCTGATATATTTTATAATCCACTCCAATTCAATTCAATATTTATAGAAATGATATCATCGCTCGTGCGTACGTACGGAATACCGTCTCCACGACGCGATGAGATTCATTCTCCATGTTAACCATTTAAGAATGATTATAATGTATATATAAGAAATAATAATGAAATACATGAAATTATAAAGCTACTGGATTTATGTATATATATATACATATGTATGTCATCTACTTACTTCCATTTCAAGACAATAAGGAAAGAAAAACAGCGTTCATGCGTACGTACGGACTACCGTCTCCATGAACGGTGTTTTTCATTTTATTTATCTATCTATTATATATATATATATACTGAATATATATGATATATAAATCATATTTTATATTCTGGAAGTAAGTAAATCATGATATAAGTAATAATGATGTCAAGAACAACAAGTCAAAACACCTACGATAAATGAAACGATTTTACCCAAAACGCTTCTTTAACATGGAATTTACAAAAGAACGGGTAATATAATGTCATAAGTGAACCATATATGATATCATAACAATGAATATGATTCTGTAATAAGTCAATGACATTATTTAAATCATTATACAGGAGGTTCGGACACATACGAAGCAAATTGGACCTAAGGTAAGGGAAATATCACAATCTCATTTTTATCCGAGATTGTTTATTCGTAAGTATTTACTGGGGTGTATTTTATCATCCACATCCATGTTCCCTCAATATGAAATATTGTTTCCATCCACTTGCAATAGTTTAAATCCAATTTTACCCTTAGGTGAGTTTTTAGTAAAGAATATGAAAGGAATCTTTTGTCGTTTTTCCGTACGAGGTACTTTTTGACTTTTCCGACAAAAGTACGAAGAATGTTTTTTTTTAACTTATATGGCATGAATGGATTTTTAAAAAATTATTTCCAAGAAGCTTCCTTTACAAGTTTTCAAGTTTATTTTTAATCAACTCCTTTTATTTTAAAGTTGTATGACATGTTATGAAAGGAAAATTGTTTTTGAAGAAGAAAGGATATTTTCCTCAAGAATTCAATACAAGTGTTTTATCAAAATTATTTTCCATCTAAGATAATAAAGGGTTCTGTTTCTATCCATATTTTTACATTGGTTTGACTATGTTGTGATGGAATTATGTTTATGAATTCCTTTATCATATATGAATTGATTTATGATGTCATGATGTTTCAAGAATCCCATTTTTGTTATATGTGTTATGCGATGATGTATGTTTTATGATTATGTGGCACACATAAGAAAGGATTCATTATAAGATGGGTGGGACCTATATATCCCTCCAATGCATTGGGTAATGATTTTATATCTCATGAGATAGACATGGCTGGAACGGAAGGTTATTTCGGTTCAGTGATACAGGACTGAAACGAGGAGTGAACTCGGTTCAGAAAGGGACTTTGTCCACTAAGATAGTCTTGGCAATGAGTCATGACTAACAAGAAATGATTTTCCATGATTATGTGTGCATGCCACAAAGTTTCAAGTTTTATGTTATGATTATGGGGATCTCATTTTCACTTCTATGATTTGTTCCATGTTAAGATATTATGATCTCTTTTGCAGGTTATGATTTTCAAAAAGATATGATATGATTTTTATTTCTTTTGTATACCCTTACTGAGCATTTGAGCTCACCCTTTTATGTTTTATTTTCCCCAGGATATAAATAAAGGTTTTAGGTAAAAAAAAATGGAAGATCTTTATGGGAGATATTGAAGATCTTTCACCAGGATTAGAAGATTATGTTCCGAGTTTCCAAAGACACTAAACTATTACGATCCTTGTGTGTGTGTTTTCGTTATGTACTAAGTATTCCGCAAATGTAATGTAATGTCCATGTACGTCAGGCTTACGGGTCTCTACATACATGAAGAGTTCTCGGTTTAGGGTAATACCATCCAAATGTGGGGGTGTAAATTTAAAGGCTTGGATCTCTATATTAACTAAAATAATGAGGAAATATTCTGAATAATAATGATAACACCACCATGAAATCCCAAGAACATTGGTTTTCTTATCCTAAATTCTTTGTGTATTATTTATTTTCTTTGAGTTTTGATATTCCATTATCATATATATTATATTAAATTTATTTTAATAATAAAAACCCCTATATATATTACTTTATCTGTTAGTTTTATATTATTTAGTTTATAATACTAACAATAGAAAAATTGTGTGTTGTAAGCGGCCTCCTTGTGATCAACCTAAGGGTGTACCACTATTGTACATTCATAATATAATGATAATTTAATTAAATAGGGTAAAATGGATAAAACCACTATCATCATTTATCTCACCCTCATTTATCCTCCCCATCATGTAATGCAACCCTCTATGGATTTAGATCTTTCTCTCATTGAAGTGGAGGATTCCCCTTAGTGGTTTGGCTAACGGTGGGCCCTTTTCTTCTTATTTTTTTCTAGTAATATTTTCGTGTTATTATATTACCAAGGATGTTGTAAACCCTATATTTTATTTTGGTTGAGCCTGGGGTTATTAATTGAGTCTTTTTTATTTGTTTTATTAATGTGTGTAGATCCCACTTTCTTTATTCTAGTTGTTTTCTTCAAAGGTAGAATGATTTGGTTGGGTTGCGAGGTAGGTGTATCTATTTAAGGGTGTTTTTTCTTGGATAAAATCTAATTCAATATTTCCTTGGTTTTTTATATAAAATTTCCTTAAAATTGATTTATGATTTATTTTTTATCTATTTTTGGTGTTATTCCTGGTTCATATCAACAATTTGATGCTTTAAGTGGTTTTTCAAAGGGGGTTGGTTATAATGCACTCCATATATTTCAAAAATGGATCAAAGTGGTTTAGTTATTTAAATGGGATTTTTAAAGGGATTTTAAAATTTCCATTTGTGGGTTTGAATTATTAAAATATTACGGGCTTAAATATTTTATGAATTTGGTTTTCAAACAACTCATGTGATGCAAACTTGTTAGGGATTTAAATGGATTTTAAAGTGGGGTTTTGAAAAAGAAATTTTCCTTTAGGAAGGGGTTATATTTTTAATGGTAATTATATACTTTGAGAAATGTGTTACGTTAAAATGGTAAATTTGGTTTGTTAAATTTTATTGAAAATGGTTTATGTGTTAGCACATGTGGATGTATTATGTGTTTAGCATTGAGTTGCACATGGGGGCATTGGGTGACTATATGGTGACATAGGCATTGGTACCCTAGACCATGTCACAGAATATATTGGGTGTGTTTTCATATAGATTGAGAGAGCCATTATTAGTAATACTATGGTAGATTCTATTATATTATATATGGGATCGAGAGATACTTTTAGGAGGAAGACCAAGTGATCTTCTAATATGTTATCCAAGAGATCATGAGAGATCATGGGATTTGGGACAAGGGAAGACTAATATGGATTCCAATATTTTTATAATTTCTTATCTAGTTGGGAATATTGGTTTTAGACTAAGTCACACAAACCCTTATGGTAAAATTCCACGGTGCACATTACATATTCTGATTATGTTTTTATATGATTTATTATTGATATTATTGCCATGTTTGATTATGTTATACCTTATGTGCATTTACTCCTTATAATTATTTGGTTTTAAAATGATTTTATGGTCATATTTATATATTTTAACCCCTATTTATTATAAGTTATATCAACATTTTTTATTACCATTTTTTTATTACTTGATTTTGTGTTGATATTTGTATTTATGATCACATTTATGCCTTTCTTTGTTGTTAAAAAATTTTATATCATGTGACTTTATTTAATTCATTTGATCCTTATTTACCATGATTTTAAAAATATGGCTAGTTTTTTTAGAAAACGCCAAGTAATTTCTAAAGTTTTGTTTTCGAGTAAACTTTTTCATAAAAGTGAACATGATTTTGAAAAATAAGTTTTCAAAGTAGAATTTTTTTTATGTATAAAATCCTTACATATATTTATGGTGGTATAATATTTTTATTTGTGCCTCACACCCTCTTTATGCCTTTGTATGTATATAGAAATGGTTTTTTAAGACATGGGTAAGGAAAGGAGAACCATGAATATGGGAGGATCCTCTATATCATCGATGTTCGTAGTGGTTTTGGGATGGTGGAGACATTATCTCATGGGGTTTATCTCACATGGAGTTATTTTTTAGTTTTATTTAATTTGTATATTATGTATTGTTCCTTGTGTTCCCTTTCCCCTATTTTTGGATTTTTGTGTTTTTGACCATTGGATATCATGTGTATATGGGTATAACTTTTTAAGTGGTTTTTTGTGATATCTATTTGGGAAGTCATTGTGTTTACTCTGTAGAATGTCTATTTATTTTGATTCTGATTATTAGATTATTGTTTCCATCTAATTCATGGATGTGTAATGTCAGTTTACTAAGGGAAACCCCATTCTAAAATAGTTATATTGATACACTAGTGCCTTTAACCATCTCTTAGTGATTGAGAATGTACTTTAGGATTTCTGTCAAGTTGGCTTGGATGACATGTTGGATCAATCAATGTTGGTTCACTTCAAAATGGTATAATATGGATCTATCCGATTATTTGGGGTAATTTTAAGAAGTAAAAAAGACTATAATAATTATTAATACTCGGGTAGAGTTTGTGGGAAAGGTCTTTTCCATCTCATCATCACATAGAACCTCAAGTTTCAATGGGTGTATCAGACTAGAGTCTTGAACTTGTGTTTGGATTTGGATATTTTTTATGGAATTTGATATGTTGTGATGATTTTTTGATCCATGTTGAACATACCAATGATTTTTGGGTCATTTTTAGCTACATAGGTTGAAGTAGTTAATGGAACAAGGATACAAATTTAACACACATGTTCTATTAAACCATGTAGTTCCCATGTGGAATAGATCTGCAACCATTATAGTTATTATTTCATGATTGGTGCATGGTTTACAAGACCATGTAGCCAAACCAAGAATAATAAAATGTCTCCTATAGATTTTTTGTTTCACCTCCCTTTCTCCCAAGATTAATTTAAACGGAGTATTCTATTTCTATGTTAATATATATAAAAGTTTTATAGTAGTTTTGAGGGAATTATATGTGGTTTAATGTCCTCTAATTTGAGATATATGTCAGTGTTCATGGTTTTCCCCTTATGTACATTGAGTTATGTGATGGAAAATAGTTTTTAAAAATATAAGAGATAAATTCCACGAGCTGTTGTTTTTTTTAAAATAATTTTATGCTCATTTATAAAATATTTTTGGTTTTGTTTTTAAAAACCAAGTCAGTCAGTTTTAGAAAAAATGAACTAAGAAAAAAAATTGGGAAAAAATCATTTATGTTTAAATAGTGTAATTCTATAAAGGATTTTAAATTCCTATAGGATATGCCTTAAGAATTTGTTTCTAAAAGTTTTTTAAATGAGGTAGTTTTTTTAAAAGTATTTTTGAGATTGTTTTTACTTTGATAAGAAAATGGGGATTATTTCTCCATTAATTTTATGTTCAATTTTATTTTTCATAGAATTTTTTATAGATTTTTAGTTTTGGTAATAAATCATAAAATGTTTTCAAAAAGAGTTTGATCTTTCCATTTTATGAAAATTTATGTGTCGTTTATGGAAAATATAGAGGGTTAGCTCTTGATCTAAATAATTTTTAAGATGCATGGGTCTCATTATCATGTTTTGATTTTGATAAAAGGGTTATTGAAATTTTTTTGAGTTTAAAAACTAGTTTCTAAAATTTGTATGAAAATTGATTTTCCAAATATTTTTTTAAAGGGGTAATTTAATTTTTTATATTGGTTATGGGAATGTTTTCTTTTATTGAGGAGAATTGAGAGATAGGATAATGTCTCATGTGGGTTCCTAAGTGCCTCCTATAAAGGTCTTGATTGAATATAAGATGTTATTTCTATGATTTCCTCTTTTATGGTTTCATCCACATTTTAAATTTTACCTTTTCGGTTTAGGAATCTATGAGACTCAAAATGGATTTTATGTATTTATGCCTTTTTTATACTTAGGGATTATTGGGGATTTTGGAGAATCCATAAAGTATTTTTGGGGAACTCATTATTGTAGGAGATGAATTTTGGCCTAGGTTTTCATTGAAATAGTGGTAGATTTTTTTATGACTATTTTTTATTTTTATGTTTTTTTAAGTTCTTGGTAGTTTTGAAATGACCAAATTGTTAATTTGAAGCTGTGTATAATGGGTTTTTTGGAATTTAAATGTGTTAATGATAGATTTTTTCTTGGATAGAAATGGTTTTTACTTGTTATTTAAAGTGGTATTTAGAATTAAAATTAGTTATAATGTAAAAAGTTAATGTAAAATAGAATTTGGAACTTTAAATGAGTTTTGACCCCATTTGGGTCATAAAATGAAGTGGGAAGTGTGTTTTTCAACTTCTAAGATTTTTACACGGTGATTTAGGTAGAAATTTTAAATTTCATGTGTTTTTTAATCTTTGTAAAGAGAATTTTAAAAGGAGTGTGATGTTTTAAAATTCATTAACCAAAGTTGTTCTATTATATTAATTAAAAATGGGTAATTTTAAGCTCATTGAGGGTTTTAACTGGAAACATATTGTTTCTTGAAATTATCCTTCTAATTGTTTTGTGAAAATTTATTTGGAAGATTCTTTAAAAATATATTACAAGAGATTTATTTTAAAATAATGGTTTGTATTGGGGATTCAATCCATTTATAAACAACTTATCTTTCTAAGTCTTTTGATAATGGACCATTTTTTCACTTTAGATGATTTCTTAAATGGAGTGTGTAAGTTTGAGACCCTATTGAGTATCAATGGTTTTCTATTTTGATTTAATATAATTTATATGATATTTTAGGGGATTTTGGTGGATATTACCTATTTATATCCCCTATTGTTGTTTTTTTATGGTACCACTATTGTGCTTGAACCTTTGGGTATGTTTTTTTTATTTTAAGTTTTATACTTTATTTATCTTTTTTGAGTCATGTTTTATTCAATTTCAAAGTGTTTTGTGTAAATGATTTATAAATTGGTTTTGAAAAGTTAATTTTTGTGATTTGAAATGAGTATTTTTTGAAAACAAATTTATAAAGGAAAAATGGGTTTTGGTTTGATATATTGTTTTTAAGAAAATTTCTTTAGGGGTTTTGAAGTTTTGGGTAAAGAGACTTGGACTCTGACCTAGTTTCATAAATAATAAGGGGAAGGTGTTTCATAAAAATAGTGTTGAGGCCTAGAAGAAATGGTCTTCAAAGTGTTTGGTTCTATTTAAGAAAAATGTAACTGTTTTTATGAAATTCGTATGTGCGATTTGGATTTTTAATTCTTATGTTTTGAATTCTTACCAACTAGCTTGTGTGATGAATTGGGGTTTTGGGCATGGATGAATGCCTCGTTGTCTTGGTTTCCTTCCTTTTGAGCTACAGATATTTTATTATGCCATGAACATTTTAAGGGATGTTTATTATTTATGTGATAATAAGTGACCTTTGGGTTAGTTCTTCAATAATTATGATGGTTTTTAAATTTGGGCCATTAAGCATGAGTTAGTGCTAGATTTTTGGGGTTTTCTAGGGAATGATATTCCATTTTTGGGATCCTAGTTTTCCTATAGAGTTTGGTGACCCAATTTTAGAGCACATGGAATCTCTTGTTGTGACATGATCATGAATTATCCCCCTTGTATGTGATGTGTTTTAAGCTTGATGATGGTTTGAATATGTGGATATTGAGTTACTTTAGGTTTTTTTCCCTTTTGGAAGTGTTAAACTATTCCTTGATGGTTCCAAAGTGTTCCTTATAACTTCTTGGGAATGTTTTATCATAGTAGATGTCTTTGTTATTTTTGAGTTCTCCTTTTGTTACACTGTTTATAGAATTTCTAAATATTTTGGATACCTATTATTAATCTTCATTTCCCTTTTGGTTCTTGTAACGGTGATTATGGCTGTGTTTTTCTTGGAGTAATCCAGTATTTTTGCAGAATTTGTGGTTCAAAATAGATGAATTTTGAATGTTTGGGAGTATCTTCCTAGGGTTCTTTCTAACAACTTGTTATCCAATTTACCTCATATTATGGGGTGTGGTTTATGACTCATTCCGGTTACTTCTATCTTGGATAAGGACTTTTGGGTGGAAAAAGCAACATGGTGGGGAGTTTTGTAACACCCACTAGGTTACTAGTGTGTTTTATTTTTATTTAATTTACATATTCTTTCATTCTCAAAGTTACTGGGTGTCAGGGGTTAAAAATAATATTTTTTTGGGAAATAGACCTTAGTTTATGGTTTTTTTAAAAAAGAAGCTAATCATGTGAGGGTTATAGTTTGGGGACACTAGTCTATTACATGGTTTGTGCAGGGTCTTCCATACCATGTGACTCACGAAAGATAATTATGTGTATTGGAATTTTAGAGATAGTGGCTCCTACATGGTTAGTGTATGGTTTAACTATCTGTATAGCCAAACCGTGCGAGCTAACTAGATTATTGAAATTTTGGGGTTTTCCCTTTTTTCCTTATATGATTTTAAGTCTCTTACACTCATTTATCCTCCCCATCATGTGAATCTATATCCATATGTAATTATAGATTTATCCTATAAAATTGGTGGATTCCCCTTGATTTACTTGTTTGTTTCTCTAGCAGTAATCCCTTTTCTTATTGTTTTCTCCTTCCTTTCCCTTATTATTTCCCTGTTTATTATATTTACATGGAAGTTCAAAACCCTATATTTTATTTTGGTCCATCCTAAGGATATTAATATGATATTTTGTTTATTTATATTTGGTTTACGTGTGTGAGGACCCCACAACATTCTTTATTCTTTTTTTTATCTAAGGAAACAATATTTAGTTCAGTTTAGTGTTAGGTGTCTATATTTAAGGGTGGTTTACATGGATAACCATTAATTCATTATATCCTATGTTTTTTATTTTTCAAATTTCCTCTAAGTTGGCTTATGATTGATTTTTTATCCATTTTAGGTGTGATTCCTAGTTTATTTAGGCAATTTAATGTTCTAAAGTGATTTTTCAATGGCAGTTGGATTTAACGCACTCCAAATATTTTCTAAAATGGATTGAATAGGATTAGTGATTTAAAATGGGGTTTTTATTGGTTTTTTAAAGAGGTATTTCATGGAGTAAAAGGGTTGAGATATTATAGGCATAAATGGTTTATAAATTTTTTTTAAATAGCTCGTGTGGTGGGAAATAGTTGTGGATTTAAATGGATTCCAAAGTGGGATTTAGAAAAATATTTTTCCCTTAAGTAAGGAGTTATATTTTGAATTTTCATATTTACCTTGATGAAGGTGTTACTTTAAAATGGGTAATTTATTATGTTAAATTAGATTGAAAATGGTTTACATGTTGGCACATGTGGATGTTTTCTGTGCTTGGTATTGAGTGGAACATAGGGGACCTTGGGCGAATGTATAATGAATTAGCCATTAGTACCTTAGCCTATGTAATAGACTGGATAGGGTTTGTTATCCAAGGGACCAAGAGATCCTTTAGGAGGAATACTAAAGGGGATTCCATGATATTTTCCAAGGGCTGAAAAATACATTGAGTGAGACTACATGAGCTTCCAATATATTGACCAAGAGACTGAGGTTGATATTGGGAGTTGGGATCAAGGAAGACAGGGAGATCTTCTAATATTTTTATACTTAATATAATGGATAAAAAAAATTTAGACTAATTCATACTAAACCCTTATGGTTATATCCCATAGTGCACATTTCTTATTCCTCTATTGTTTTTATATGCTTTATGCATCATGTTAGTGCCATGTGTGGTCATGTTACATTGTTTTCATTCCCTCCTTATCGTTATTTGGTTTTTTAGTGATGTTATTTCTATAATTTTAGGTTTTTAACCCTTTTTATAATAATTTTTACATCTCTTAGTTATTCCCATTATAATATTACTGGATTATGAATTTATTTTTGTGTTTATGCTCACACTTATTCCTTTTTTGGGTGCATTAATCATGTTTATGTTAAGGGGATTTATTTCATTTATTTGATCCTTATTTACCATGATTTTGAAAAGATGCCAAATTTTTTATAGAAAAAAAATATTTCTAATATATTCTTTTTAGTTTAACATGTTTTTTTATAAGAACCCGAGTTTTGATCCTATAAGACTTTGAAATTTTTATTAATGTTATTCCAGAGCAGGGCGTTCAGACGGCGTGTGATTCCGAGCCCTGGTGTGGCCGAAATTAAATTTTAAGTGCGTTCACACTAGACACACCAAATAAATAGAATAACTCCTAAACGATGGCTTGGATGGAAAAACTAAGGGCACCCTTGAGTCTATAATGTGCCGTTTACACTAAGAGTGGTGTAACTTTCACAGGCGTGGCCCTTCTGTGAAAAACGTCACCAGGGGCGTTTTCATAATTTTGCAGCCTCGGGCGTGAACTTTACAACTTTAGAACAGAGGCTCAGATTAAAATTCTAAGACCTTTATTGCGCTCAGAATGGGGTTTTTACCCTAGAGCCGGATTAACCCCGACCCGGCCGAATGTTCGGTTACGGAGCCTACTGGTGGACGTTTAAGCGTTTTTATATTTAAACACTTCTCCTATACTCCTCCCACCCCCTCCCTTATTTCTCCATGTAGGATCCATCTAAAGAAGAATCAAGAGCCTCTCCACACCTCTCCAATGTGTAGTGGCTCAGGCGGAACGTCGGCGAAGCTACGGGCTATGCCCAGTGAGGTAGAAGTTGTGTTTTCATTTTTTTTAATTCTGCATATACCTATAAACTCAAATTATTTCATTTAATTGTTGTCCAATTCTCGATCAATGATCATATTTTCGTAGGGATCGATTTGAGCTTCCCAACAATCCTTTCAGATCGAATGTTCGAGTCTCGAGGTGTCCGGGGTGGCCCCGGGAATTTTCCCGGTCAAATTATTTTTTTTTCGGCGGTTCCAGGGATTTCCAGCAGCTGGAGTGGAGGGCTTAATGTATTCTATGATGGAGGTGTTATAGCGGGCTCCTCAGCATAGCGGCGGGCTCCTCAGGGGTGGCGAGGGGCTCCTTAGTGGCGACGGCGGGCTCCCGGTCATCGGTGCGGCGCGCGATGGGGGTCGCGGCGCGCAACCCCACGCGGGAGACAGAGACCCACTGAAGGAGGGTCTCTGTGAAGACCAGAAACTGGCCATGAGGGCCGGTCGGCAGAAGGTGGACCAGGGGTCAGTGTCCGGGCCACACGGAAGAGCCTCGGGTAGGCGCTGTGAGCCGGGTCAGCCCAGGCCGGGTGGACCGGCTGGACCGGGCCGGTCCATCCCATAGGGGTTCGTCCCCTTGACTTCGGACACTCATAACTTCCACTACGGGTTTTTGTTTTGTGTTTTGTCTATGGCAGTGCAATCCTTGGCTCGAGACTAAGTTTTTTAGATGGTCTCGGGGATTTTCAATTCCTGAGACGGGGGCTCGATAAAGCGGTACGCTCGTTAAGTATTTCGCTGGGATTCTTCCTTCGGACGGTGCAAGCACATTCGGAGTCCTTTTATAGAACCGTCAGTGGCATAGTGACCCTGGCATTGAGAAAATGTGGTCCAGGTTAGTTTCAGG
Organism: Viscum album; assembly: GCA_963277665.1. Classification (NCBI taxonomy): domain Eukaryota; kingdom Viridiplantae; phylum Streptophyta; class Magnoliopsida; order Santalales; family Viscaceae; genus Viscum; species Viscum album. The sequence goes on along the minus strand of OY728143.1, from coordinate 647,076,456 downwards.
TGTTTAAGCTAAAGTTGAGGCCTGGGTCCCACAGGCTGTCTTTTAAGCTGTGAGCAGTGTTTTGTGACTTTTTCATCAGACGTCTATTCAGGGAGAATGAGTAGTCATTTTGGTGTGTTTTTTCAGGAGCATTGTGATGGCGCAGTTTGACTGACCACTTTTGAGACTGAGGTGTGGGCCCCATGAGAAGTTGTATGGGCATAAAGCGATGTTAATTAACTTTTTCCTCGGGATTCCGTTTCCAGCGAGTAAGTAGTCTATCTCACCTGTTTTTTCGTGAGGATTACAATGGTGTAATCTATTTGGGCATGCGAAGCCTCTTTTGAGATCTCATTAAATATGGAAACATGAAAGGGAATTTGTCAAAGGTTCCTTTGACGCACTCTGAACCAACGCACGGTAGCGATGTTAGTGACACCCAGTGATGGCATGGGAAGTGCGGAGTTATCGGGACCGTTTTGGGATTATCGTCCAATGAGGATGGATAGTGCGTTACCCATTGACCTTAGGGTTTACCCTCCAGCGAGGCTGGGCAGTGGGTTACCTATTGACCTTAGGGTTTACCCTCCAATTGGGTTGGGCAGTGGGTTACCCATTGACTTTAGGGTTTACCCTCCATCAAGGCTGGGCAGTGGGTCACCCAATGACCTTTTATGGTTTACACTACAGCAGGGCTAGGCAGTGGGTCACCCGATGACCTTTTGGGGTTTACACTCCAGTTGGGCTGGGTAATGGGTTACCCGATGACTTCTTTCAGACTCATCCCTTCCAATGTGTCTAGTCAGTGTCTTTTCTCTGTGATTACCAGAGTGGGACTTTTTGTGGTATGGTTTAGTGATGAGGCATCTTTGACGTGCGGTACTATTGGGCATTAGTGATGGATACCCTTAGAACTTTTGGGGACTTATCCTGGGCTGAGCTTGGAGATGGAGATCCCCTTACGCACATGTTCGGGTTTCTTATTGAGCATATATATATACACACTAATTTTGTTCCCACTCCTTGTGTTTAGTTACTCTCCTTCTAGGAGGGGTGAAGGCATGTGGGGTATGCTACGTTCTTTCCATGTCTAGTTCCTCTTGGTTAGACAAGTCTACTCCCTTTCTTATGTTGGGTTGAGCTCCACTCTATCTACTGTACTGTTTCACTATTCCTTGTTCTGTCTATTGCTCACCGTTTTGGTACCTCCTTTGTTGCTCCCTTGAGCTTTCGGGGCATCCTACTAGGTATCCTTATACTCACCCCTTCTTGGGCTTTTCCCATACTTGGTGTGCCCTTGCAGACGACAGATAGGTCGATCGAGACTATGGAGGAGCGTAGAGGGCATAAGAGCTTGAGCTACGTTTAGTGGACGTAGTATGACTTTCAGGTGTGAGACTCACCAGATGTTTAATTTTGTTTACTTGTTTCTGGGTTGTGGCACCTTTCAGGTTGGGCATGTGTTTTTCCCCTTTTTCTATTCAGTATCTTTCAGTACTTTTCAGCACTTTACCTTTTTCTATTTAGAAGTTGATGCATGAATGTGGTTGGGTTATAGTTGTGTGTCCTTTGGTTTTCTTTTTACTCTACACTTCTGAATTGAGTGGGTTGTGTGTGTGTGTATAGGTACTTAGCCAAAGGCCTCCCAGATATTGTTACGCCTTTGGTGCTTGTCGCTAGCCCCTGGCCTATAGAGGTGGGCTTGGGGAAGTAGCTTCTCGAGACTGGTAGGGTCGGGCCGTGACAAAGTGGTATCAAAGGTGGTTCGTTCCTTGGGGAATTGTTCAGACGTCCCTAAAAAGGAATTTTCTGGGATTTATAGAAATAGTGTTGATGTTTCTTGAGAGTGTCTCTTGGGCCAGGGATTCCAGTGATGGTACGGGCTGTCGATGTATCCATTCACCAGGACCCTGATAACCCACTTGTCGACTCGGCACGCTGAGACATTTGTTGGAGGGAACTTTGAAACATGCATCTGGTAGGATTGAGTCTTTGACTATCCTTGTTGAGTCAGCTCCCCTTTATGATTACTATTATATATATATATATATTATCATCTGATCACGGTAATCATTGATAACTTTTAGGATTCCCCCATGAGAGCAGCCAGCCAGGTTACCCTCCCCAGTTCTTCATGACAACCAGGAGAGCGATGAGGCATCAGTTCAGGGACCCTCATGTGATCCCATTACACCCATTGCTTCCGTAGTAGCCCCTCCACCTGGAGAGCAGTAGTTAGTGCCAGCAGCACAAGCCGAGGTTGAGCGCAGGCTGAGTGCGCTCCGAGACTTCCAGGGTCAGTGGCCATAGAAGTTCCATGGGGACCCGGATCCCCAGGCAGTGGAGGACTGGCTAGAGTCTGTAAACCAACTTTTTAGGCTGGTACAGACACCAGTGGACCAGATGGTGGCTCTAACTTCCAGCCTTTTCCTCAGGATGGTCCGGCGTTGGTGGGGGTTGGTTACATAGTCCCACAATGAGTCGTATCTCACATGGGATAGCTTTCAGCAGCTCTTCTGAGAGTAGTACTTCTCCTCTTATTTATGCTCTGTTTGGATTTAGGATCATCTGGTACTGAAGCAGGGGGGATGACCCTGGCGCAGTACTCGGCCCGATTTACCGATCTGACATGCCACTCGCAGGATATGATCCGCGATAGTTACTTTCGGGCACAGAAGTTTGAGCAGGGTCTTCGTAGGGATATTTGTCTTAGTGTAGTGCCCTTGTGCATCCCTACTTATGTCGGGGTGCTAGAGTGGGTGCTCATGATTGAGAGATTCTTAGCTGAGTGATTCCAACTGTGAGGGGATAGCAGTGGCCACTTCAGAAGAGAGTCTTCGGTGACAGGTAAGAAGCAGAGAGCAGAGCCTCGGTCGAGGAGGCCCTTTCGTGAGAAGACATAGGGGCAGGGTCATACACCTTAGTGGCGCCATGGAGCACTAGGGCAGTCAGGAGATATCTGGTTCTATGCCTCTGACGGACAGGGTCACCTAGCATGGGACTGCCCGACCAGGCGTACCAAGCAGTAGTGGCAGGCGGTGGGCGCACCGCAGTGGCCGAGGCAGCGCCGTGACCAGGGATCCCCCTGGCGAGGATAGGTTTCTCCTCAGGGAGGCGGCACAGGTAGAGCGGCAGGACCTGGAGGTCCGGAACAACATTTCGAGGTCCTTCCACCACCACCACTGGGCGGCCCATTCCAGGCTCAGGGAGCTGGAGGTAGGGGTCGCGTGCAGCTCCAAGGTATGGGTGTTTGTGACCCCCCATCACACGAGATGGTCCGAGGTATGATTTGTGTTTACTCTATGCTTGATTCGGTACTAGTATACATAGGCTCCAGCAACTCCTTTATATCGCTGCTTTTGGTATGGGAGTTGGAGCTTCCAGTAGAGACGTCGTCACCTGCACTTAGCCTCGAGGTTGCTACAGGAAGTGCCTCGTTGGTGACCTTTATCTGCAGATAGTGTGAACTGTCGTTCAGAGGAGGGAGTTTAACGTGGGACCTACTCGTCATCATGATGGAAACTTACGATGTCATCCTGGGTAGGGATTGGCTTTCTATGGTTCACGCCCAGATCGACTATCATCATAGATGAGTAAGAGGTGTGTTTTTTTATGGGACGAGGTTCACCATCCTTGGTGAACGAGACTTCGTGGCAGAGTAGACAGGTACTCTGAGTAGGAGACCATGACCTTTTTCTCACCAGTTGGCCAGCATGGCTCTCAAAGCAGCAGACGCTACTGAAACCTAGATCCCTACCATTTTAGAGGACTACATGGACGTCTTTCCAGAGGATGTCTCGGGACTACCTCTGAGGCGAGAGATGGAGTTCTACATTGACTTGCAGTATGGGATGCCCTGATATCATGTTCAGATTATCGAATGGCACCCACAGAGCTTCGGGATCTACGACTTCAGCTGGACGACCTTAGTGAGAAGGGATTCATCAGGCCCAGTGTGTCCCCCTGGGTAGCTCTAGTTTTGTTTGTGAAAAAGACGGATGGGAGTGTGAGGCTTTGTGTGGATTATCGTCACCTGAATCAGGCCATGATAAAGAACAAGTACCCTTTTCTGAGGATCGATGACCTCTTCGACCAGTTGAGGGGGTAGAAGTGGTTCTCCAAGATTGATCTTCGATCCGTCTACCACCAGTTACAGGTTCGTGAGGCCGACATCCTGAAGTTGGCTTTCCGTTGTCGATATGGGCATTATGAGTTTATGGTGATGCCCTTTGGCATGACGAATGCCCCTTCCTTTTTCATGTATTTGATGAACCAGATCTTCCATCCATACTTGGACCGGTTTTTGGTTGTCTAAATTGACAACATACTCATCTACTCTGCGATGAAAGAGGATCACGCAGAGCATTTGATGATGGTCCTAGACTTACTCTGGGAGCACCGTCTATATGGGAAGCTATCGAAGTGTCAGTTCTAGATTTATGAGGTTCACTTTTTGGGGCATGTCATTACAGAGTAGGTATTGGTTGTAGATCCCGCAAAAATAGAGACAGTGCTTGCTTGGGATCCACCCAAGAATGAATCAGAGGTGCGGAGCTTCCTTGGTTTGGTAAGGTACTTCAGGAGTTTTGTGGAAGATTTATCCATAATTTCTACCCCTTTGACTGCTTTTACGCGGAAGGGACGACAGTTTACCTATACTAATCAGTGATAGAAGGCCTTCGAGGAGTTGAGATAGAGGCTGACTAGTGCTCCAGTGTTGAGGCTGCCATAGGAGGGCGTTGAGTTCGTAGTTTACTGTGACACTTTAGGAGCTGGGCTCGATTTTGTGCTGATGCAGCAGTGGGAAGTGATTTCATAAGGGTCGAGGCAGTTGAGTCCCCATGAGCATAATTATGCGACTCATGATTTAAAGCTGGCAGTGGTGGTCTTCTCCTTGAGGCTATGGAGACACTACCTTTTGGTTGAGTGTTTTCTGGTCTACTCAGACCACCATAGCCTCAAGTAAATCTTCACTGAGAGGAATTTTAATCTGAGGTAGAGGTGATGGTTGGAGTATCTACAGGACTATGATTTTGAGATATTATACACTCTAGGGAAGGGAAATGTAGTAGCAGATGCTCTTAGCAGGAAGTATTAGGCTTGGTTAGTGCGGGAAGCTTCGGAGTAGTTGGCTTCCCTAAAGCTGACCTTGGTGGAGGAGGACGGTACGGATTTCCTGCAGTCGATGGTGTTGACTCCTTTGCTCCTTGAGCGTGTGACAGAGTCACAACTGGGGGATGTTGAAAGTGAGGTACTGCATGATCAGATATCCCCGGGCGAAGCACCCGATGGGTATTCTGAAGGAGGGAATCATGAGATCCTATTCTAGGGGTGAGCTGTAGTACCAGTGGAGATGCAGGATGAGGTGATGTGGGAGTTCCGCACTTCTCCCTTGGTTGTACATCTCGGTGTGGGGAAAATGTACAGAGAACTTCAGTAGTAGTTTTGGTGGTCTGGCATGAATCGGAGCGTAGCTGAGTTCATTTCTTGATGTCTTACATGTCAGTAGGTGAAGGCAGAGTATCAGGTTCTGGCAGGGTTGTTGCAGCCCCTTGATATTCCGGAGTGGAAGTGGGATGGAATATCTATGGACTTCGTCACAGGGATTCCACACATAGCAAAGGGCCATGACTCCATTTGGGTGATAGTAGACCAACTCACAATGTCAGCGCACTTCATTTCCATCAGGGAGCAGAGTTAGGTGGAGAGTCTGGGGTAGCTGTACGTTTGGGAGATCGTCCGCCTTCATGGAGTACCCTCGACGATCCTCTCCGACCGTGACGCGTAGTTTACATCGCAATTATGGCGAAGCATGTAGGAGGCATTCGGGACTTGGTTGTGGATGAGTTCATCTTTTCACCCCCAGACCGACGGGCAGACAGAGCGCACTATCCAGGTGTTGGAGGATATGCTCAGGGCATGCGTGTTAGACTTTCGCCTGAGCTGGGAGAATCACTTGCCCTTGGTGGAGTTCACGCACAACAACAGTTACCACTCTACTATTGGCATGGAGCCTTTTGAGGCCCTCTACGGGAGACCCTACAAGTCACTGTTGTGCTGGACAGAGGTTGGGGAGACCTCCATCGTGGGCCCAGAGTTGGTGCAGGCTATGACGGAGAAGGTGCAGGTCATTCGTGAGCGGATGATGATAGCTCAGAGCAGACATAAGTCCTACGCAAATCGTCATCACAGACCTTTCAAGTTCGAGCAGGGGGACCATTTCTTTTTTAGATTCTCTCTGTGGCGTGGAACACAACGGTTTGTCCAGGGAGGTAAGTTGTCCCCAAGGTTCATCGGGCCCTTTGAGATCGTGTGCAGGGTCGGTGAGGTTACCTATCGTCTTGCTCTACCCCCACAGCTGGAGAGGGTGCATGACGTCTTCCACATGTCGCAACTAAGGAAATACAAGAACAAACCCATGCACGTTATCAAATGGGGAGAGATGGACATCGAGGATGGAGCCACCTTTTCAGATCACCCGGTGGCGATCGAGGACCGGTCGGAGTGTACACTGTGTGGATGGACCATTCCTTTGGTTCATGTGTTGTGGCAGTACGGGAGGGTGCAGGAGAGCACCTGGGAATGGGAGAGCCAGATGCGGGCTCAGTATCCTGAGTTGTTTTTGTAGTTTTATATTTTGGGGATGAAAAACTTGAAGGAGGTAATGATATAAGAACCATAGTTTTGAGCCTGTAAGACTTTGAAATTTTTCTTAGTGTTATTCCAGAGCAGGGCGTTCAAACGGCACGTGATTCTGAGCCCTGGTGTGGCCGAAATTAAATTTTAAGTGTGTTCACACTAGACACGCCAAATAAACTAAATAACTCCTAAACGGTTGCTCGTATGGGAAAACCGAGGGCACCGTTGAGTCCAGAACGTTCCGTTTACCCTATGAGGGGTGTAACTTTCGCGGGCGTGGCCCTTCTGTGGAAAACGCCTCCAGGGGCATTTTCGTAATTTATCAGCCTCAGGCGTGAACTTTAAAACATCCCAATGGAGGATCTGATTAAAATTCTGAGACCTATGTTGCACTCAGAACAAGGTTTTTACCCTAGAGGTGGCTTAACCCCGACCCCGCCGAAAGTTCGGGTACGGAGCCTATCGGTAGACATTTAAGTGTTTCTCTATTTAAACACTTCTCCTCTCCTCCTCCTCCTTCCCCCCCATGTTTCTCCCTATACGATCCCTCTCAAGAATAATCAAGAGCCTATCCCTACCTCTCCAAGGCACGGCGGCTCTGACGGATCGTCGGTGAAGCTACGGGCTACGCCCAGCAAGGTAGGAGTTGTGTTTTCATTTTTTTTAATTCCACATATACCTATGAACTCAAATTCTTGAATAAAATTGCTATATAATTCTCAAGTGATGGTCATATTTTTGTAGTACTTGATTTGATATTCCTAACGATCCTTTCGGATAGAATTTTCGAGTCCTGGGGCGTCCGGGGTGGCCCAGGGATGTTTTCCGGCCAAACTCTTTTTTTTTACGGCGGTTCCAGGGATTTCTGACGGCTGGCGCACCGGGATTCAGGCGGTCCAGGACGGCGGTGCGGTGGAGGGAACCTCAGCATGGCGACGGGATCCTCATCAGTGGCGGTGGTCTCCTCATCGGCGACGGCGGGCTCCTAGGTTTCCAGTGCGGCGCGTGACGGGGGTCGTGGCGTGCGACCCCACGCGGGGGAAAGAGACCCACCGAAGGTGGGTCTCCGCGTGGACCAGCGATCGGCCACAAGGGCTGGTCGGTTCAGGGGGGATTGGGGGTCAGAAACCGGGCCACACGAAAGTGTCGTGGGCCGGTGCTGTGAGCCAGGTCGGCCCAGGCCGGGTGGACCGGCTGGACCGGGCCGGTCCAGCCCAAAGGGGTTTGTCCCCTTGACTTCGGACACCCGTAACTTCCACTACGGGTGTCCGTTTTGTGTTTTGTCTGAGGCAGAGAAATTATCAACTCGAGACAAAGTTTTTAAGATGGTCTATGGGATTTTCAATTCATTAGACGGTGGATCGGTGGTGTGGCACTCTTTTTAAGTACTTCGTCGGGATTCTTCCTTCGGACGGCACGAGCACATTCGGAGTCCGTTTAAGGTGCTGTCAGTAGCGTTGTGACCCTAGAGCCGAGAAGAAGTGGTATAGGGTGGTTTTAGGCATTGAAGCTGGAGTTGAGGAATGGGCCCCACGAGCCATCTTTTAAGCTGTGAGCAGCATTTTGCGACTTTTTCATCAGACGTCCGTTCGGGGCGAATGAGTAGTCGTTTTGGCGTGTTTTTCCGAGAACATCATGATGGTGAAATTCGCCCAAACTCTTTTAGGAATGTGGTGTGGGCCCCATGAGATGTCATATGGGTATAAAGTGATGTTAATTAACTTTTTTTTCGGGTGTCCGTTTTCAGTGAGTAAGTAGTCTATCTCGCGTGTTTTTCCACAAGGATTACAACGGTGTAATCTATTTGGGCGTGTGAAGCCTCTTTCGAGATCTAATTAAATGTGGAAACATTAGAGGGAATTTTTTAGATCTTCATTTGAAACACTCCGAACCAATGCATGGTATTGATGTTAGTGACACCCAGTGATGGCATGGTCAGCGCGGAGTTATCGTTCATGTGACGGGATTACCCTCCAGTGGGGCTAGGCAGTGGGTTACCTGTTGACCTTAGGGTATTCCCTCCAGCGAGGCTGGGTAGTGGGTTACCCATTGACCTTAGGGTTTACCCTCCAGTTAGGCTAGGAAATGGGTTACCCATTGACTTTAGGGTTTACCCTCCAACAAGGCTGGGCAGTGGGTCACCCGATGACCTTTTAGGGTTTACCATTCAGCAGGGCTGGGCAGTGGGTCACTCGAAGACCTTTTGGGGTTTACCCTCCAGTTGGGTTGGGAAGTGGATTACCTGATGACTTCTTTCAGACTTATCCCTTCTGATGTGGCTATTCAGTGGCTTTTCTCCGTGATTACTGGAGTGGGACTTTTGGTGGTACGGTTTAGAGATGAGGCAGCTTTGACGTGTCGGACTGTTGGGCATTAGTGATGGCTACCCTTAGAACTTTTGGTGACTTATCCTGATCTAAGCTTGGATATGGAGATCCCCTTATGCACATGTTTGGGTTTCTTGTTGATCATATATATATATATATATATATACACCCTACTTTTGTTCCCACTCCTTTGGTTCAGTTACTCTCCTTCTAGGAGGGGTGAAGACACGCGGGGTATGCCATGTGCTTTCCATGTCTAGTTCATCTTGGTTAGATGAGTCTACTCCGTGTCTTCTGTTGGGTTGAGCTGCACTCTATTTACTATACTCTTTCATTGTCCTTATTCTGTCTACTTCTCACTATTTTTGTACCTTTTTTGTTGCTCCCTAGAGCTTTCGGGGCATCCTACTGAGTATCCTTATACTCACCCCTTCTTGGGATTTTCCCACACTTGGTGTTCCCTTGCAGACGATGGATAGGTTGATCGAGACTACAGAGGATCATAGAGGACACAGGAGATTGGGTTGCATTCAGTGGACATAGTAGGACTTTCAGGTGTGAGACTCACCAGCTGTTTACTTTTGTTTACCTGTTGTTGGGTTGTGGCACCTTTCGGGTTGGGCGCGTGTTTTTCCCCTTTTTTTGTTCAGTATCTGTCATTACTTTTCAAAACTTTTCCTTTTTCTATTTAGAAGTTGATGCATGACTGTGGTTGGGTTATAGTTGTTTTTCCTTTGGTTTTATTTTTTACTCTGCACTTCTGCATTGAGTGGGATGTGTGTGTGTACAGGTACTTAGGCAAAGGCCTCCCCGATATTGTCACACCTTCAGAACTTTTCGCTATCCCCTGGCCTTTGGAGGCGGGCTTGGGGTAGTTATGTCCTGAGACTAGTAGGGTCAGGTCGTGACATTTTTAATGTGAACTTGATTTTGAGAAATAAGTTTTCAAAATGGAATTATTGGCTGCATGGATAAATTCCTTACATAGATTCATAGTGGTATCCTACTAGGATTTGTGTGACACACCATGCATATGAATTTGGGTATGTTCAGTCTTCATTTTATATGACAAAGTTGAGGAAAAAATAATCATTCATATGGGAGGATCTCCTTTATTTTCAACATACGTAGTGATTTTGGGATGGAAGACAAATGGTCTCATGGAGTTTATCTCACATGGAGTTTTTCTAAGTTCTTTTATTATGATGTTAGGTACTAGACCTTGTGGTATCTTTCCCATATTTTGTAATTTTTTATTTTATGAACATTGAATTTCATTTCTATGTCTATTTATGACTAATGATGTGTTTTTTTGTGATATATTTTTAGGACATCATTATGTTTACTTTATATTATGTTTATTTCTTTTGATATGTATTATTGAGTTAATGTGACCTTAAAATTAATGGATGGGATATTCTAATTTAATGAGGGAAAATAGTTCTCAAAATGGTTACTTTGATTCCCTGATGCTTTTCTCCAACCCATGGTGGTTGGGAGCACACTTCAGGCCTTGTAGTGTGCCGGCTCTGATGACGGATCGGGTCAATCTGAGTTGGTTCTCTACATATTTCAAGAATCAATTTTATGTGGTATCAATGGTAAAAAATAAAATACCACATAATATAATAATGGGGTATAATTTACCAACTTAAGTGAAATAATTACAACTCAATGAATGAAATTAAGTTACCAAAAATCTTTACAAATTGGGTAAGAACTGAGTCAGAATCCATTTGATGAAAAGGATCTGATTTGGCTTAGTATTTCCCATGAATAAAAAACTATATTATAGATATATATCCATGGGTTTTTAACACACCATTCAAATGAATACATTGTTCATAATTTAAACAAGTCTTAATGAATTAATGTTTGATACAAAGAACCCCTGCAGCTTGAGTATCACTTTAATCAAAACCCTTTGAAAGGGAGGGATTGTAATAAAACTTAAAATACCATGATTAAAATATAATTCAATATTTAATATCTAAAATAGGTATTATATACACCTAATAAATAAAATGGGATGTATAATTCCAAACATTTCTCAAAGAGAGTAATTTGAGACGAAAAGACCTACCTTGATCTTGATTTGTTCGGCACTTTCACCAAATGTCTTGAATAATAAAATTAAAATCATTAAATACATACCCAAGAAAAATATTCAAAAATATAACCATTAATAATCCTCAATTATAAAAATTCTATATATATATATATATAACTAATTTTTAACCTTTTTTAGCATTGGGAGTAAGTAGTCTTTATCGCATTGAACTAGTTTTATAAAAGAGGTGTTGGTATCTATTATTTTTATAAATTAAATCAATATTAGATAATATAAGTTACAATAATAGATATTTAAATATATTTTACAAATATATAATCTCATTTCATTGCAGTTTGGTTTATGATCCATGACTTAAAATCATCGATGAGCATGTTTCTATGCTTCTTAATAAACAAAGATTGATTTTTTAATTAATGAGTTAAATATTGATGTAACATTACCAAAAACAAGAAAAAACACATTATATAAATATTTATATCATATTATTCATGTAAATAATTTCTCATATTTATCCATGACATAAATTCATAGTATTTCTCAAGTAGGTACTTAAACCAACCCAAACTGCAACCTACCGTGATTAATGGTTGATTGTGATTTGGTTTGGTTATGATATAATTATACCAAAATAATATTTATATTATTTATTTCTTATAGAAATACCCCATACATGGTTCAACCACTATGATGGGGTTGAATTGGTGGTTTACATTTGTGAACTCTACTTCCTAAAAAATTCAACCTCCTCAACCGTTAAAATTTCTAGATACACTCAATGATTTTTCAAAATCTCAACTCATTTGTATAAATAATAAAATTAAACAAATAAAATTAAACAAATAAAATGGTATTTAAAAGGTTACACATAAAATATAAATCCTTTATATATTGTTTATACCCCCTCCCAACATAGATTATTCACTACCAAATAAGTGATTACAAAGACAGACAATCCCTGACTGATCAACATAATGTCCCACTATGTCCCTTCACTTATAAATCCCACTAAAAGATAAAATTATATTCTTTAATAATTATCTAGTAACTAAATATCTTATTACTCTCCTTTGTTTATTATAAACCACTTGTAAATAGGATCTTACTCCTTGAGAAGGTGGATCAGCAGTTATGATCATGCACATTATTCAATAACTTTAGTAATAGCTTAGAATAGGTCTAATAGTCATGAAATTTGTTTATGTCTGGTTGGATCTGGATTCTCTTCATATTATTTGAATACATAGTTATATCTCCTTCAAGTACTCTTATATTTTTACCACATTCTTCACTCCTCAATATTTGATGTATCTATCTCACTTAGAATTATCAAAGTAAGCATTAGAGTTCTCTCAATTCTGTGCATATTTCTTTCTTTGAAACCTGCACCATAAATTTATATTCACATAGTCATTTTGAATATTGTTCTCAAAAATATCATAGTTAATATTTCCATATTTGTATTATTTAAACCCCGTGATATTCAGAAGTATGTTCATATCACTTAAATTTGACAATAAATTCATGTTTTATTCCTCATTTAATCTCATTTTAATTACCATTCAAATATTCATTTAAATATCATGAAGAATTGGGATACATTCTTACTTTCACACAATATATAAATATCCATGATCTTAGCAATTCCTCTACAAATTATTTAATATCATTTCTTCAAAATCACCCAATATTTCCATGGTCTCATGTAATCGACTACATGGATTACATTAGCTACGTCAAAAATGGTTAATTTGTTCACTTTAGCTATATAGAAATCAGGTGTATAGCTCACTCCATCTACATGATTTTTTCTAAAATTCCTATGTATCATATTTTCCTATGTGATTTGGCTACATAGATCTGCCCTTAGCTATGTCACATATTTGGTAACGTGGTATGTTTGGATATGTGACTCTTTTATCTATGTTTGGCTATGTGAATTTTTTTCTATGTGGCTAGAAAATTCCATAATTCAATTAAATAAATTTAAAGCATATTTAGCCACCTTCTAGGAATTCTAAGAAACCTCACTGATTCTCAAGGATATTGGAGGCAGTGCTCCTTCACCCGCTAACACATGTATTTTTAATCCTTATAAGATCAACTTATAAATAATTATTATTATTTTTTCCCATTTTCATGAACTTATACACACGATTTCTTCAATATATAGCCTCAGTCTTCCTTTTTTTATAGAAAATGGTGGTAGATAAATCAACTTATGGACTTACATGGATTCTATATCAAGAATTATATCCAATGTCCTCTCATGAATTTATAAAAACCCCCAAGCATCATAATAAATGCATATTGAGCCATTGTAAACAAATAAAATTCTTACATAGGCATGATAATCTCCCCCTTTTAATTTTTTGGAAATACCAATACTCAATATCAATATGTGTTCTGGGATGGATTCTCTCTCCCCCTTATTGATAATAAAATGAAAAGTTTGGTGTATAGGACTTACCTGTTGTTCCTTTTCTATTGAATTCATTCTCATTTTCTTCCCCATTTTTATGGAGAAGGATTAAATCACATGGTTATTTTAGAAAAGAACCATTAATGGGCCTACTATAAGGCTATGTGGTAAAACTCAGTTTAGAAAAAAAAAGATACAATCATGTTTTTCTATGTTGTTTATATACTACCATTCATGTTATATCATGCTCATTATTCCCTTATCTCTCAAAAAAAGGTTTTATAAAAAAATATTAATCGACGAACATATAATCATGCACACTTTAATAAACACTTCAAAAAATATTATGTGAAAGAAAAATAATTCCCCCTATTTCTCATGTTTTGATAACCAACACTCTCCCTAAATATGTTTATATAATAAAATAAAATAAAATATTTATAAGTGTGATTATCATACCTCAACCTTTAGGAATTTTAAATATATACATAAATTTCAGTTCTACTAGAAACAACATATCAATAACCTACTTCTTAGATTACTCCCCTAATAGAAACCCAAGCATTTCATAAATATATATTTCATATTTTTAGATATATATTCCATACATAACATTATTATCCATTCAATAACCAAAACATTTCATGTCTTTATAGACTAAATACATAAACATATTATTTAGGTACATCTTCATCATCACTCATAATATTCTTATCACTTTTTACCCTTGTTTATATAACCTACTTAAAACAACTCTTCCTAACTTGGGGAAAGGACACATAAGAAATATTGATCTTAGATGCTTAGTAAGGGTAAATATGGGAGATAGAAATAGAAGAATTCATGAAATAATAAGATAAGCATAATGGTATGAAATCATGATCATCACTTAAAATTTTATACCCAATCTGTAATAGATCATAAACTTGAGTCATGATATAAAACTTAATCATTTCAAAAGACATTAATCATAAGAGTTATAAATCATCATAAATAAATCACGAACCTTAAGTTCATGTCATAAATGTGTGGTACCATCATAGGTATATACACCACTTCATATTTCAATTTTAACTACTGATACTATGAAATTATAGTGAATCAGGCATTGACACATGTTTTCTATATCATAATAGATCAGGTGTCCCTACCTATTTCCCATAGTGGATCATACACAATAATATTTTTCCTATAGTGGATCAAGCATATTTAATTGGTTCCAAAAATTATCTCATGATATATAAAACTTTAGCCAATTAATTATTGGAAAATATAATTATGGAACCACCCATCACATAATGAAAATCATATATTTTTGTGTCACAATATCACAAAACATTCATCTTATCATTATATCATACCCCATGGAATAGAATATGAGTTTCATAAGCATTTCATCATACCATTACCCATGAAAAATAACCATGCTTCATGAAAATATCATTATCATAATCACAAACAATCAATAGAAAAAATAATTATGGTATCCTAGGATCATATCTCTAGTAAATCATAAGTAACATCAAAGGACATTATCATAAATGAAAATTTTCTTTAAAAGATCTCTAGAATATTTCATAGGGAATGTACCTTTTTCATATTTAAATAACATATTTAATATATAAACAAAATTAAAAAAATATTATGGGTAATATTTTCTTTAAAAAATCATTGAATCTTATAGAGTAAGTTTCAAATCATTTACCATTCATGATAAGGGTGTACATAAAAACAAAAAATCCTTTTACATTTTTTGGTTAAAAATAAAAAGTACCTCATTTTGAAAACAATAAGAATATTCCTTTTAAACCATTTTGTTAAAATTATAGAATGTGTAATTATGAAATTAAACATTCAAATTATATTATTAAAAAAATTCTTCAAAACATTTAAAGAAAACATGGACATGGTAGAAAAAGATTTTTGACCGAATATTAAAATGTGGTGGGTTTTCCTGAAAAACATTATTTCATACTCCTGAGTACTTAAATTAAGGAAAATAAAAGCAAAATATAAATTATATATAAATAAATAGAGGATAAAATTTTTAAATAATTTATTCGATAAATATTGACATAATTTCTATATTGAAAATTCAAGCATAAACTATCCCGATTAAATTAGAATTGAAAGATAAATCTCATACCTCAAGTATTGTCTTTCTTTGTATGTGTTAAAAACTCCTATATAATAAATATAGATTTATTTTAAATTTATTTTATAACTATAATCATATCTATCATACAATATATTATTTACTTATAACATTTTATAACCTTTTTATTAAAAATTTATTACTAAATTCACTGTTCTTGGTGATAACCGCTTTGTTTTCATACATGTTTTTGTTTGAAAGTCCTTTTCCATATACATTGATCATAGATACATAATATAAATAATTTTAATATAGATATAAATATAATATATTTTCATTATATATATTTTTTATTTATCTATAAAATTATGAGATATAAAAATGAATTACATAGTTCATTGAGATGGTAGGTCGTACGTACACATGAAAGTCTTTTTCACTATTAGATGGATGGAATGAAAGAAAGGAAAATAATAATTAAAATTTATAGAATCATTATTATATCATATATATCCAATAAAATTATCCTTTTTACTATCCATGTAAATCATCATTGAAAAAAATAAAATCGTTTTGTTGTTGTGGTAGTCCACACGTATGCGTGAGTGACTTTATCATTTTCTAACAGACAGAAATATGTGAATAATGGTTGTTCAAAAATCATAATTAAAATTTAGTATATTTAAGATAATTAATAAATAATTTAATAATTGATACCATATATTTATATGATTTACATTAAGAAATAAAATTGAAAGCTGATGGTTATGAGATATACATCTTCATTGATAAACCTTCATTAGAATACACCTTAAGTCTTGAAAGATGATATTTTTGGAAGGGCCATAAGATCTAGGATATATTTAAGGAAGATATTATGATTTTTTATTAGTTATTGGATGATATATAAGTCTCGAATATTGTTAATAATGAAGGATAAAATGTTACCTTTTATAAGTGAGGGGACGCGCACTCTTGGAATTACATAAAGTATTAAATTAATATAAATTAATTTTCACAAAAAATTTTATTTAAATTGATTTAATTAGAATATAATATGATTATAAATAGAAATAATCTCATAAAATAAAATTTTAAAAATTTATGGTTATGTTTTTACCCTTATCTTTTAGTTTTAACCCTCTGTAAACACTTTTAACAATTAGCTTGATATCAATTTTTTAATCGTCATGGGTCAAGAAATTTTCCATAGAAATAAAAGTGACAAATAAATTTACCATGGTTGCGATTTTAAAAAATATTTAATTCAATTTTCCAAATATATATTTTTTAATAATTTTAAATTATTTATTAACAAAAATACTATAAAATATAAGTAATATCATTTTTGGAAATATATGAAATATTATAGTATTAAATGTGTATAAATCATGTAAAATAGTTCCAAATTGAAATTTAATATAATATATGGAATAAAATTTCTTAATATAATCATCCAATACACTTTTCAAAGATTTAGGTATCATTTTATAGTTTAACCCCTAGGTTAGCCAATTTTAACCATAACCATGTTAATGATTTTTTTAATGTTAATGGGTTATAATTTTACTTATTAGTTAAAAATTGGATAATAAATGTACAATGTAAGAAATTTTAGACTATTTATTATTACTATTTTTATATTTCAATATTTTATGATTTTTATATAATTTAATAAAATATTATTTAACATAAAATATTATTAATGTCATGTTAAGAAATATTCTTATAATTTGACTTTAAAAACAACATTACAACAATTGAATTAAAATATAAACATATATCACATATATAATATGTTATATTTATCTTAAAAAATAATGAGAAACATTAACTCACCTAAAAATTAATATGTTTACAATTTTTAAAATAATTTACTTGATTTTTGTACTGCTTGCACGAGAAATATCTTAGTGTTACGTAGGAATTTAAGGTAATTATTTCATCCCTAAAAAATAAAAATAAATTAACATGATAAAGAATCATTTATATTTTAAATAAAAAATTATAACTATAAATAATTTTTTTATATACATCACAAAATATTATAAATATTAAAATTAAGAGAGTGAAACTCTTGACTTTATCATTTACTTAAATATTATAAGGGTTGTAATCAAAGAAAAATGGAACCAAGTTACCATATTTTCAAACCATGGATATTTATAGCCAAAATAATCTCATCCAATATGACAAAGGAAAGTATTAGAAAAAAATAAATCCTTATCCCAATGTTTTGACCTTGTACTACCTATTTTACCCATATTGTGGTGACAAATATTTACCATAGTTACTATTCATAATGAAAAAAAATAAAAGGGACCTATTTCCAAAATTTGAACCTACTAATTAAAAATATGGTATCAATTTTTCATGATTCAATATTTTTAATTGGAATGAATCAATTTTAATATAAATTTGGAAAATGCAATGAAAAACAGCTTTTAAAAAAATGTGTTTTTAAGCATTAAAATTATCTTATATAAAAATCCCAAATATTGGTGATTAAAATTGAATTAATTAGATTATTAGAAATAAAATTGACCATATTCAAATTTAATAAAAAATCCAAAATATAATGGAATTTTTAATTACTTCATTTCATGAAAAGAAATGAGAGTATTTGAAAAATCGGTATTTGTCATTATTCATTAAAAAATGAACCATTTCAGAAAAATACCAAAATATTATCCTAAGTTAATTTTGATATAATGATTTAAAAAATTATGTTCATTTTATAAAATAAAATTTATAATAGTGGAAGAAATTGGTTATAATTTCCATACACAAAATTTAACAAAAATCATTTTCGAAGAAAATGCATTTTTGAAGCATAAAATGACTCCCCTAAAAATTATATGCTTATTTACTAAGTATTAATAAAAACTTTTTTATCTGTTAATACCATTATAAATTTATATCATAATTTTTTTACATTAATTCATACCCCTTAATTCAATAGGTCGGTCGTAATAATTTTTTTATAATATATCACAATTCCCTTAAAGCTCGGTGTATCATGTTAAGAAATCTACTGAGATTATTATTCTTTTAACTAAATTTTTAGGTTATTAAATTTTCCCCACTTAAATAAATTGTACCCTAACAATTTTATCCTAATCATTAAAGGTTTAATATTTCAAAATACCTTGTTTTAAAATCCACATCAGAGAGAGGGAAAATAAAACTTCTTTCAAAAATGGAAATTGGGAAACATAATGGTTAACAATAATAACAAATAATTGTGTTCCTAGATAAGGAGAACATTGGTTGGAAGTTAATATTTATACATGGAGGATAAAACTAGCATCGATGGACTAATATTGAGTGATAGAGAACATGTTCAAAAGAAATTTAACGATCAAAAAACCATAAATCTATGATGGTTGAAAAGAACATCAATTCATCAGAAATGCATATAAAATTATAACATTTTTATTTCAAGATATATTTTATAAAGTTTATGAATTATTTTACTATAAATATATATTAAATTATACAATATAATTACTTTATTTATTTCCATTTCATAAGAACAATCTCATCCTTTGGTTGTACATCGATCATTTCCACTTCTATCTCATCTCTTACTCCAAGAAATGGATATCCAAGAAGAATTATTTTCCCAAATAACTAAAATTAACTTTTAATGATTCAAAAGATCCATAATAGAATGAAAATTAATTCCTCTTATGTCTATATATTTTCAAAAACTAAAATTATTAGCACAGGTTGTCCAATATGGATAAATCATATATTAACGTCCGAAGTTTAACTTAAACCATTGAATAATTATTTAACCTTAAAACTCTTCCAGAATATGTTTGACCAAAATAAAAAACATGAAAACCCAAAATATTTTATCTCATGTTCTTTTAGGTTGACATTAACATTTATTGTTAAATAATATAATGTATCATATAGTTTCACATACCAAACATGTAAATACATTTATCATTTATTCTCTTAAACATACTTGTAACTTGAATCACTATAAAACCTTAATAAAAAAAAATTATGTCTCCAAAAAATAACAACATTATTATTCCTAAAATAAAATCACTGATTTTTTAATATATTCCATAAATCCAAAAATTTAATAAACTTTATCAAATATAACCTAAATTTTGTTTCTATCAAATCACTAACCAATTTCATGGTCACCATTACTATTACATTTACTTTATCAATGTCAATCATTTCTTTATCCTAACTAAACATTATTAACTCAACATTAGGCACATATTAAGGGTTATATTTTCCTTAATCATATTTTCTTCAAAAATATCACATTACTACTAAATAACTTTTCTTGGTTATTGGTACCATTCAATATATGTTTTTAAACCCTTAAATAAAAGCTATTGTGGAATAATACTTACATGTTTCATGATTTTAATAACTATAATATCATTGATATAATACTTATACAACATAATT
This sequence comes from Viscum album, assembly GCA_963277665.1. Lineage (NCBI taxonomy): Eukaryota > Viridiplantae > Streptophyta > Magnoliopsida > Santalales > Viscaceae > Viscum > Viscum album. Next base: position 647,056,483 of record OY728143.1, on the reverse strand, counting down.
ATAAAAAACTAATATCTAAACACGTCAATTATTTCACTTAAAAATTGACAGAAAATAATCCCTTCTTTGGTCTAAGTGATAACTCTTGAATTAGGGAATTTACTCGAATAATTACCATGTTCCCTAAACATAAGACATAGAGTTATAAATAATACCTTAGGATAGAATTCATAATACTCCATAAAATTTTTTATTTTTACTTACAAACTATTTTCTCTATACCCTTCTTTTCCACATGTGAAAAATCTTCTCACTCCTCTGAGACATTTCACTGAGTTATTCTTCTCACATACTTGGAATATTGTAAGTTAAATCTTCTTCACTACATATACTTCATGAGAATCCATTTTTTCTATTATTAATTGTGTTAGGAAACTCACCCAAGTTGATATTACTGATCATATAATTAGATATATGATTAGGAATGATCATAATGTTTCATATTCAAACTCTCATTTCATTTGGTTACTCATGAGTAAAAACATTCCATTATCCATCACATTCATCATTAACATGATTCACCCTAGTTCAAACCTTTAACTAAAACCAAAAATCATAGTGTGAGCAAAAATAATCATAGTAGAAAACCACATAATCATGAAAATTCATTTATATGATGTCGAAATTATGATTCCTTATTTTTAATCTATGACACCTTAGGTTAAAAATAGGTCATTCAGGGTCATCATCTTTTCAAATCCTTTATAATGATTCATAATGAAAATATGAAATAACACAAGCATATACCATGGGAGTGTCAAACTAGGTTTTCAGTAATGGAACATTCACCATACACCAGAATGATGGTCAATATATACTTTACTAACTCTTTTCAGGGTTATTACCCCTAAATGCATCTGAGAAAAAAACACATGAACTATTAGTATCCAAACATGGAACTATTTTTGGTGAAGCTACATAATCTATTCCTTATTAAAGCCTTAGCATGTTATCCTAAACTTATAGTTATTCCCAAGGTTTTTAAAAAAACTTATAATCCAAATGTCCAAATATTAACTAAACCATACTCTGATATCATCTATAGTGACCTAATATTTTCATATATAAACATTTTATCATTTTATATGAATATTCAATTTATAACTTTACAATTAATGCGAGAACTATAAATTTTTAATGTCTTTGGATACTATATACATAAATATATTATTAAGGTACATTATTCATTATCACTCATAATGTTCTTCTCACTTTGTACCCTTATTTTTATACCCTACATAAATCCTTTCTTTATAACTTAGGGAAAGGAAACCTAAGAGAGGGTAAGATTAGATTCTTAGTAAGGATAAACATTGGAGATATCAATCTATGAACATTTGAAAACATAAGATAATAATAAGGGTTTATATTGTGATCATAACTTACAAATTTAATACCCAATCTATCATAGATTATAAAAATGATATATTACATAAAAAAATTTCATTTCAAAATACATGAATCATAAAAATGATAAATCATCATAAATCAATCATAAACCATGAGTTCATGTCATAAAAGTGTTCCCCCATCATAGGTATCGAACCAATTTTATATGTAAAGGTTAAATACCGATACCCTCAAATCATATTGGATTAGTAATCAACATCTATTTCTAATATCATAAAGGATTAGGAATACCAACATGTTTCCCATGGTGGATCAATTACATCGACTTATTTCCCATAGTAGATCAAGCAAATCAACTTGCTTCCCATAATTATCTCAATATATATAAAACTTTACCCAACGATTTGGGGGGATATAAAATTCCAAGATCTCCCATAAAAAATTTAAAATCATACATATGTGTTTCACAATATCACAAAACGTTCATCATATCATCATGTCACAACTTTTGGAAAGTAATGTGGGTTTCATAAACATTTTATCATTTCATCATAGAATAAACCATGAAAAGTAAATAGGATCCATAAAAATATAATTATAATAATCATAACCATATATATAAATAATAAGGATGGTATCCTTAGATTATATCCCCATTAAATCAAAATTAATATCAAATGATGTTATCATAAATGAAAATTTTCTTTAAAAGATCTTCAGAATATTTCTTGAGGAAAATACCTTTTTCATTTTTAAATCCATTATTTAAAATATAATATATTCAAAAAATACAATGGAAAATTATTTATTTATAAAAATTATGGATACCTATAAAGGAGGTTTCAAATAATTCATAGATTATGATGGTTGGAAATTATGCTCTTTCCATGTATGTAAAAACAAAGATTCCTTTTACATTTTTAATAAAAAGTCAAAAATGCCTTGTTCAGAAAACGATAAGAATATTCATTTTAAACCATTTTATAAAAATAAATCATGATTAAACATGAATTTAAACAATTATATTATATTATTAAAAACATTATTTAAAACATTTAAATTAAATATGGCCATGGAATAAAAAAATCTTGACTTCATAGTAAAACATACTCGGTTTTCCTTATAAACATTTGTTTAGTATCTTGAGTACATAAAGTGAGGAAAGATAAATAAAAAAATGTATTCTCAAGAAATAAAAAAATGAGAAAAAATTAAATATATTTATCATATAATGATCATATAATTTCCCTAATGTAAATTCAAGTATAAACAAACCTAATGAAAATTAGATAGAAACATAAATCCCTTACTTCAAGTCTCTTATTTCTTTGTATATATTTGAACATACTATATAAAAAATAAATATTTATTATAAATGTATTCTAGAACCATAATAATATCTATAAGACCATATATTATTTACTTATAACATCTTATCACTCATTTATTAATAATTTATTATTAAAATCAGAGTTTCAGGTGGTAGCCGCTTTGTTTTTCATGCATGTTTTGGTTTGGAAGTCTTACCAATTATGCTTTTATCATGGTTCCATAATATAAATAATATTTATAATGATATTTATATCATATATCTTCATTATATATTTATTTATTCATTTATTTATTTATCCAAAAAATTTATAGATATAAAAATGAATGACATCGTTCATGAAGACATTAGGTTATACATACGCATGAACGTTGTTTTCACTTTTCAGTGGATAGAACAAAATAAAGATAAATAATAATTCAAATTTATATAATCATTATTATATAATATATTTTAATTAAATTTACACTTATTACTATCCATGTAAATTATGAGAAAAATACTAATCGCATCGCTTCATGGAGGTGGTAGTGTACACGTACACAAGGGTGACGTTATCATTTTCCAACAGATGGGAAGAAGGTGGATAATGGTTGTAATATCATCAAAATAAAAATTAAGTATGTTTAATATAATTATTTAATTATTTTATAATTGATACCATATATTTATAAGAGGTATATTAAGAAATAAAATTGAAATTTTTCGGTTAAGAGTTATGCATCTTTGTTGAGAAACCTTCTTCGACTAACACCTTAAGCCTTGAAAGTATATTATTTTTGAAACACATGAATCTATAAGGTGTGTAAAAGGAATATATAATGAAATTATAATATGTATTTTCCATTATTAAAGTCTCAAACATTGTGAATATTGAAGGAGAGGAGGTTCCCTTTTATAAATGTGGGAGGGACACCATTGAAATTACATAAAGTATTAAATTACAATAAATTAATTATCAGGGAAAATGGATATAAATTGATATAACTAGAAGATAATATGATTATATGATGAAATAATTTTATATAATAATATTTTCACAAATCCCAGTAATTTTTGTACACTTATCTATTAGTTTTTAACACTCTGTTAACCCTTTTGAAAATTACCATGATATCAATGTTTCTTACTATTTAGGGGTCAAGAAAGTTACCATAAAATGAAAAATGAATTGTAAATGCACCATGGTTGATATTTTAAACCATATCCCATTAATATTTTCTAATATAGGTTTTTTATGAATTTTAAATCATTTAATGAAATACGATTTATTATAAAATATCATTTATGTCATTTTTTGAAATATATGAAATATTATAATGTAAAATATATCTAAATCATGTAAAATGGTTTCAAAATGAAATTTATTATAATATATGTAATTTAAGGTCTTAATATAATTATATAAAAATTTTATACAGGTTTAGGTATCATTTTAAACCTTATATTCTGGTTTAATCCCTCTATTAGCTAATTTTAAACTTAAATGTGGTAATGAATTTTTAAATGTAAAAGGGATATAATTTTACATATAAGGTAACAATTAGATCATAAATATAAAATTATGAATTTTTAGACCATATATTATCCTAATTTTTCTATTTAAATATTTTTATTATTTTTATATAATTTGATAAAATATTATTTAACATAAAATACTATTAATGTCATTTTAAGAACTATTCACATAATTTGACTTTAAGAACAAATTATCGCAATAGAATTTTAATATAAAGACTTTTAAAAATTATAATATTGTATATTTATCTTAAAATTTCATGGGACATGTTAAATCACTTTAAAAATATTATTTTTATTATTTTTAAAATAATTTACTTGATTCTTCTACTATTTGCACAATCACTGTGTCAGTGTTGCATAAGCATTTAATGTAATTATTTCATCCCAATAAATAAAAAATAAATTACCATGATAAAATATAATTACCCTTTAAAATAAATATTTATAAAAAAACATAAATTATTGTTATCCCTGTCAAAAAATATCATATATATTAAAAGTAAGAGAGTGACACTTTTGACATTATCCTTTACTTAAATATTATATGGGTTATAATCAAAGAAAAATGGCATCAAGTTTCCATATTTTAGAGACATGGATGGTTATAGAATAATTAAAATCATCATATTGGATATATTTAAGTTTTATACAAAAATTTAAGCCTTATCCCAATGTTTGAAAAAAAAATCACCTCTTTTACCCTTACTACAATGACAAATATTTTTCCATAGTTACTATTCAAAAATACTAAAAATAAAATGGACCTATTGATCAAATTTGAACCTCTTGATTCAAAATCTGGAATAAATTTTTTATTATTAAATATACATAAGTGATATAAATAAATTTTAATATAAATTCATTAAATGAAACCAAAAGTTTTTTTAGAAAAATGATTTTTGATGCATAAAAATTCACTTATGTAAAAATCATGAATATTATTGATTAAAATGGAATTAGTTAGATTGTTATAATTAAAATGGATAATAATTAACTTTAATAACAAATAAAAAATATAATGGTACTTTTTAATTACATTATTTAATTAAAATAAATGACAGTATTTGAAAAATCGTCATTTTTTACTCTTCACTGAAAAATCAATTATTTCAAAAAAATCAAAAAAATTCAAACTAAGTTATTCCTAACATACTGATTTTAAAAATTATATTTATTTTTTATTATATAGTTTGTAAAAGTAGAATAAATTAATTATAATTTTCATGTGCAAAATTCAATAAAAACCATTTTCGAAGAAAATTCACTTTTGAATCATCAAATGACTTAACTAAAATTTGTGTGCTTATTTGCGAATAATTAATCAATGTTTTTATATTGGGTAATAAAATTATAAATTTATTTAATAATTTTTTTACATATCTTAATACTATCTAATTCACGGACTAGGTTATAATAATGTTTTAATAATATATCAAAATTCTCTTAGAGCTTGGTGTTGCATGTTAATCAAGTTATCAAACTTTTTTTTCTTTTGACTAAATTTTCAAGATGTTACATACCCACACAGGATGAATTAATATTATTCCATTTCATGGTATCTATTATATTATATTATGTACAATCTCTTCATGTTTTCTAGTATTTACACCCTCAAACATTTATTTTATTATGCAGTGTATACATCTCTCGATCTTCTACTTCAATTACCTGCATGTTAATTTAACAAAATAGAAAGAGTAGGGAATAAGGATGGACCAATTGTTTTCTAAAAAAAATATTCTATTATATTCCTCTTAATATGGGCCATTATTTTCTTCCAATCTCAACATAGGAATATTTCTTTGTAATCTTCTTTCTATTTTCAGTCTCATCTGTTTGATTATATTCATTCTTCCCTTGAATTTATTCTTTGTGTGGAATAATGTTTACATCTCAGCCTTATGAATATTCAAGTTCCCACTTGTTTATAAATTCTCATCAAATTTAATCTTTCCTTCTAAGTCCACTTTCTTTCCTTTAACCTTATAAAATTTTTAAGCTTCCTATAATTGTTTGTCTAATTTAAATTGATTTTGCAAAAAAAACATGTACTCTTTCCTGACATTATCATAATCTTCACATGAATTGCTATTTTTTTATTTTGAAACCTATTCCCTTCCACATCATATGTAACCTATCCTTCTAACCATGTCATGAATACCTCATCCTAGTGATCTTTTTAAATGCATTTTCCAGGAACTTCTTCTAGAATCTAAATATTTTTTATGTAGATAGTTGTACTGAAGATCTTTTTATAGGTTGTTGTAAGAAACCAGTTCTTATTCTTGAGGTATGGGTTTCTTCTTTTCTCCTTTCCTTAAGTGTTTTTAAGAAAATAAGGAAATTGGGGAAAAATCCCAAAATTTTAGAATTACACACCGTGTACTTTTCCACACGCCGTGTAATTTTGGTCGTGTGGGATGAGTACACATGGTGTGTAGCCATGTTGGCGACGAAGGGTGTAAAAACCAACTACACACCGTGTAGTGGATATTTACACGCCGTGTAGTCAGTCGGCAGGAGAATAGTAAGGCGGTGGCCAGCTGGGCGACAGTACATGTTGTGTATAGAGGCATACATGCCATGTACTCATGTCGACAGATGAACAGTGCCACGCTGGCGAGGAGCCGCAGCGGAACAGTTAAAAAATGGAAAGTACATGTCATGTACTTGAGAGTACATGCCGTGTATTTTGTTTTTTTCTCTTAAAACGGAAAGTATCCTCCTCTGTTCACAGAGAAATATTAGAACCGGAGGGAGGCTCGGGAGGGACGTCCGGATCTTCTAGGAGCTCCAGATAGAGTATCGGGAATCCGTTTTCTGCACTTTCAATCTCCCTGGAACCGCACGGGTTAGACCTTGCCTCTCCTTTCATAGTTCTTACCAATTCTTTCCTAAGAGGAAGTTATTTACGATTGAATGGGAATTTTCTTATCCCAGATCTACGTCGTTCTTGGATGTTTCTGGAATCATCATTTGCGTATACTATTCAGGGGCATTTAAGGTAGGTGGCTTGGTGTTTAATTTCTAACTATTGTGTGTTTTGTGTATCGTTGTGATACGCACCCGTGAATGGGGTGTCGTATGGCTGAGGCTTTGTTAAATTAAATACTTATAATTGTATAGGTAATTTAAATGTGATAATAAACTATTGTTTGGGATCGCTTCTTGGATCCAGGAATACCCTGGGGGCGTTCCTCTGTTTATCTGTTTAACCTGGATACCTGAGGGTATTCCTTTATTATAATGATTATAGAATTGCCTTGAGATGAATTGCATGTGTATTGCTTGTTTACATGCTGGTCATGGCCTGGTTACTTGTTTATCCTGAGGGCAGTGTTGTGATTAGCCTGTGGGAAATGTACTACTTAACTTGTGGGAAACTTCTTCTGTGCCTGTGGGAAGTTGATTTTGTGCCTGTGGGCGACACCTCATACGCATGTGGGCAATATTCGATATGCCTGTGGGTAGATTCCTGTGTTTGGATTCTCTTTACCTGAGGGTAAGGGTTTACGTGTCTGAGGACACTGGTTGTTTTACTTAGAATATTCATTGTGGTGATATCTTAAATTGAATGTTTAAAAGAATAATAAAATGGCAATATAACTGGTAAAGTCAGTTACTTTTGAGTAATGCTTAGGGTCCCTATACAGGTACTTGATTATTACTGGGAAGTAGGGGAGCATGGGACCGAGCTTGGGATCGTGATGCCGCTGGCTGTTCTATTTTGCTTTTCTGTACTTGTACTTCAGTTGTATTGTATTGCAGTGTACCATGTTTTGGCTGTTTTATAGAATAGTGACATACTGCATTTTCATATATATATATATATATATGACCGCTGGTTTCCCTTTTATTATCAGTTATCCATTTCTGTTGTACATATTGTTTATCGTTTCCACTTGTTTCATGCTATTTATCTATTCTGCCACGCTGCACTTTGACAAATGAGGGAACAGTTTCCCCACTATCAGACATGGGCCCTCGTTGTTAGTCGGCAGCCTCTGGCATTTGGGGAAATGCGCTTGAGGTCACGTGGAGAACCGGTTTTGGGGCACCGTTGAGTGGCACCCAGAATCGGGATGTTACAAAGTGGTATCAGAGGAGTTATTTTCTTTGACTTACTATTTGGAGCCTTAGTTAGGGATAGGACGAGAACAGTAGTTGTTAATAAGTTGTGTCCGGGCATAGCTAAACCGTGTACAGGGAAAATCCAATTTACCTTGAGTTGTAATTTTTCTGATTTTGCAATTTTACAGTTGAATTGATTTTCACCGAAGGGTGACATACTTGTGATTGTGTTGTTTATATTTTATTCATGGGTTCTATCTAGTTGCAACTCGATGAGATGAGGGTATGTCATCTCATGAATCATTTACCCACATGCTAGAAATCACATGCCATTCATAGTTTCTATGCCATATAGGTGCATTAGACATTTCATGTTGTTGTGATAGATGTTGTGCTAGTAAAATCATGCTATTGTGATAGCTGCTTTGATAGATACCTGCTGTTTGATAGGGTATTATTTCAAGAGCCTGTTTATAGAATGGATTCCAAACTTTGGTTTTTGGGGAGTATGGGCCCTCATTGATCGGAATTTGGTGGATCATTGATAGTTTATCCAGTTATAACACATATAAGATTCCAAACTTTGATTCGCATGGAGTATGGGCCCTCACGGATCGGAAATTGGCACTTAGGTGTTGTTTTTCAGAATTTTCTGGGTTCCGAAGAAGTTTCTAAGGCATACTGTCTGAAAACCCAGTATACACACCGTGTAGTACCTTAAACACGTCTCGTATGTTCTTCTATTCAAGAAGAAAAGAAAACTTTTTAAATACACGTCGTATACCCTCGACACATGCCATGTAGTCTCTTCTCGTGTCATAGACCGTGTGGGCAGGGACACAGGAAAGGGGAAATGATTCGGGAAAACATGTTGTGTACCAGATGTACACACCGTGTAGTGTTGACCCAGAGTTCGTCCGTGTAAACTAACAAACACGGATGGAGGATACCTTAAGACATATACGTTCGTGTCCACTATAGAACACGCCGTGTAGTTGGAGCCGTGTATCCGTCCGTGTAAGGAACAACACAGGTCGGCGAAGCTCGTCTCGTACACGTCCTGTACCTGTGGGACACGCCATGTAGTATTGAACAGTGAAAGACCGTGTGGACCTGACCATGTGGTTGGGAAACGGGGTAGTGTACACACCGTGTGCAGGTGTAACACGTCGTGTAGTATCAATCCGAGTAGTCAGTCGTGTCACAAACAACATGGGAAGTTAGAAAATTACACAATACACACTGTATAGATTATATACACACTGTGTAGTTTTGTTTAATGGGAACCGTGTGGCTTGGTCGTGTAGAAGGACTCGGGTAGGGGAAGAGAAGTCAGGTACACTCCGTGTAGTTAGTATACACACCGTGTAGTCTTGTTGTGCAATCTTAAATGCCTTCTTCCTCCTATTTCCCCTTTTGGTTCCTTCATTTACAGACTATGATAATATTGATCTAAGGTGTGCATTTTACCTTGTAGTGTCATGACACCGAGATGTTCACGCGTTGTTTTCTAGGAGAGCGGCAATGAGTATACTCCGGAGATGGTGGGCCATAGGCTACCAGTTGATCCTCCAGCAAATCCAGATGCAGTGCCAGCCGTAATACCAGACATGGACGCGGAGGCGCAGTTCTGTGAAGGCTTTATGTGGTTCATACAGACCTTTCAGGGAACACCATCGTCTGCCACATCTATGGCCGAGATGAATCGTATATTCCAGCAGCACCATCCGCCTACGTTTTCAAGGGATGGAAGACCATAGGCTGTGGAGTCTTGGCTGGGGTCGATGCAGACCATTTTCAAGCACCTAGAGATGCCTCCAGGGTGGAGGGTCAAGCTCGCGACTTATATGCTACGTGATTCCACCAAGAGGTGGTGGGATGTTACCACCCAGTCAGAGCATCACAGAGACATGGCATGGGATGATTTCTAGATAGCCTTCTATGATTTCTTCTTCTCATAGATGCTGAGGGAAGATCGAGCTCGAGAGTTCATGAATCTAAAGCAAGGTGCTATGTCGGTGATGGATTATTCAGCTCGTTTCACCGAGCTTCTGCATTTTGCACCCGTTCTGGTGGGCGATGAGACGCTGAGAGCCAGAATCTTTGAGGGTGGTATTTGATATGAAATCCGAGCACTGGTGAATGTTTTTAGGTTGCCTTCAGTACATGCTATTGTGAACCAGGCGCTGATTACAGAGAGGAACCTGCGAGAAGCTAGTGGTGTGGGCCAGGGTGGTTCAGTACCAGTTTCTGGTACTATTTCTACTGGTAAGAGGAAGAGACAGATGGACTTCTCTCAGGGTGGAAGTACCAGCTAGAAGAATGTTTCAGGTGGACAGGTCATGTGCTACTAATGTGGTAAGTAGGGTCACAAGCGACCTCAGTGTCCACATGACCCAGTGGAATGTCAGGCTTGCGGCAGGATGGGTTAACTGTAGTGCTTTTGTAGGGCATTTCTACCACTGGCTAGTGAGAGGGGTTCTGTGCATACCCCGCGTGCGGGGGCAGGACCAGCAGCTTCTTGCCAATCTAGGAACTGGAATACATCAGGGTGTGTAGGTAGGGATGGTGGACGTGGTTGTGGTAGCCAGACACCAGGATCTCATAGGCAGCAGGGCATGACATCTTAGGGTAACCAGGCTGTGTAGTAGGGCCGCGGCACTGGGCGGGCATATGCAGTGCGACAGACCCAGCAGGAGCAAGATCCCGGAACTTCTACTGTCAGAGGTACTATTCTAGTAGCTTCTGTTTTATCTTCAGTACTTTTCGATACGGTTGTTACACATAGCTTTATATATGCACCCATTGTGGAGAGACTTGGTCTCGGTGTTTCTACTTCCTCTAATGTTATGACATTAGACACTCTATTGGGAACTAGAACGGCTAGTGTGTGTTAGTGCAAGTAGTGCCCCCTTGAGGTTAGTGGGTGGCACTTCCTTTGGGACCTCTATTTCTTAGAAATGACAAGCTATGGTGTCATTCTTGGGATGGACTGGTTGATTCCCTTTCGAGCCTTTATGGATTGCTATTGTCACAGGGTGAGTTTCACATCACCAGAGGGCGGAGAGTTTCTATACAAGGGTGAGTGAGATGTTCGGGTGAGTCGAGCTGGACCAGAGCATCATGGGCGTGGTGGTATCACAGCCCAGATTGTGAGCTTATATCTGGACAACCAGGGGACTTGTCAGAAGGATTTCCCACCAATAGTTGATCGTTTCAAGTATGTCTTTCTGGATGAATTTTCATGTCTTCCTCCGGAGCGTGAGGTGGATTTCTCTATTGAGCTTGTGCCAGGAGCAGCCCCGGTGTCCATTCCTCCTTATAGGATGGCTACACTATATTTGCAAGAGCTCAAGAGGTAGTTAGAGGAGTTACAGGAAAAGGGTTTCATCTGACCCAGTACTTCTCCTTGGGGTTCACTGGTCCTCTTTGCGAAGAAGGCGGACGGTACCCTCAGACTCTGTGTGGATTATCAGAAGTTGAATCAGTTGACGATTAAGAACTGATATCCCTTTCCAAGGATTGATGATCTTTTTTATCAACTTTGTGGAGCACGAGTGTTCTCGAATATTGAATTGAGATTAGGATATCATCAACTGTACGTTAGACCATATGATATACCTCTCACAGCTTTTAGGAGTAGGTATGGTCTATATGAGTATACAGTTATGCCGCTCGGACTCAAGAACGCACCAGCAGTTTTCATGGATTTGATGAATCGTGTGTTCCATCCTTATCTGGATTAATTTCCGGTAGTATTCATGGATGACATCTTGGGGTACTCTCACACTCAGTACGACTATTCCACCCATCTTGAGATTGTATTGAGTACACTGAGAGAGCATCGGCTATATGCTAAGCTCTCAAAGTGCCACTTTTGGATGGACCAGATACACTTCCTGGGTCATATCATCTCAGTGGCAGGAGTTGCAGTAGACCCAGAGAAGGTGAGAGTAGTAGTTTCCTAAGAGCAGCCTAAGAACTTGTTTGAAATACGGAGTTTCTTGGGGTTGGATGGTGACTATAGATTCTTTATACAGGACTTCTCCCGCTTAGCAGCAACGTTGAAGGGTTTGACTAAAAAGGTTGTGAAGTTCGTTTGGTCAGAATCTTGTGATACAGCCTTCCAGGAGCTGAAGGGAAAGTTGATATCAACACTGATCCTGATACTCCCAGAGCAGGGGAAGAGCTATACAGTTTACTGTGATGAATCAGGTATTGGGCTAGGAGCTGTGTTGATGCAGGGCGATCGAGTAGTTGCGTATGGGTCTCGGCAGTTGAGGCCACATGAGAGGAATTACCCAACGCATGATCTCGAGTTGGATGCAGTTGTTCATGCGTTGCGCTGTTGGAGACATTATCTCTTGGGAGAACATTTTATGGTGTTCACAGACCACAAAATTCTCAAGTACATCTTTACCCAGTGTGACTTGAACCTGAGATAGCGAAGGTGGGTTGAATACCTTCAGTCCTTGGATTTTGAGCTTGCCTATACACCTGGTAAAGGTAATGTAGTAGCTGATGCACTGAGCAGGAAGACTCAGATACAGGCAGTGCAGGAGGCCAGTGGTGAATGGAAGCTGATGGATTTTCTCTCTGATATGCATTTGGAGGTTCACGATAGTCTGGGGAAGACCTATATTTCATCTTTGGTTGTGACCTCTATCCTCCTGGATAGAGTGAGGATGAGACAGCTATCTGATTCAGAAGGCCTAGTTCTACGGGATTTGGTGACCAGTGAGGACCCTTCTCCTAGTTGGACGATAGGAGATGATGAAGTATTGCGTTTCCATGGACGAGTGTGGGTTCCAGGGGATATACGCGAGGAGCTGATGCGGGAGTTTCATGCTTCAGCTTGGGCAGTTCATCCCTGGGTTACCAAGATGTACCATGACTTGAGACGTCAGTATTGGTGGCTGGGTATGAAGAGATATGTAGCTAGTTTTGTTACGAGATGTTCCACCTGTCAACATGTGAAGGAGGAGCATCAGAGGCCAGCCGGACTGTTACAGCAGTTACCCATCCCGGAGTGGAAATGGGATGATGTCACGATGGATTTCATGACTGGGTTATCGAGGTCACGTCAAGTCAATGATGTCATGTGGGTTGTTGTGGAAAGACTCTCAAAGGTAGCTCACTTTTTTCCTATCAAGGAGACCTTCTGTGTTGACAAGCTCGGGAAGTTGTATATCTGAGAGGTTATACGCCTTCATGGGGTCCCCCGTTCTATCTTTTCAGATAGGGACTCCCGTTTTACGTCTCGTTTCTGGAATATTTTTCAGAGGGCACTGGGTACACAGGTGCTTCTGAGTACAGCTTACCACCCTCAGACCGATGGTCAGTCAGAGTATACGATACAGGTGCTAGAGTAAATTCTGCATGCATGCCTCCTAGACTTTGGGGGATCTTGGGAGAAGTATATACCCCTAGTCTAATTTGACTATAATAATAGTTTTCAGGAAACTGTTGAGATGTCACCTTACAAGGATTTATATGGTAGGCCATGCCGATCACCCTTGTACTGGTTAGAGGCAGGTGAGGCAGCTTTACTGGGACCACATCTCATGCAGGAGACTTCTGGGCAGGTCCAGTTGATTCAGAAGTGGATGGCTACCGCACAGACCCATCAGAAGTCTTATGTTGATCGCCGCAGACGACCTTTGGAGTTCGTGGTTGGGGATCAGGTTTTCTTGCATGTTTCACCGAGTTTTGGACACAGGCGGATCAGGAGACAGGGTAAACTTGCACTAAGGTATGTGGGGCCATTTGAGATTCTGGAGAGAGTTGGGCTGGTTGCCTATTGGTTACAGTTACCACAGAGGTACCGAGCCATGCACGACGTCTTCCATGTATCTTAATTGTGTCGTTATCATTCAGACCCATCTCATATCTTTCAGTCCAAGGAGTTTGATCTTGAAATAGATGCTTCATTTGAGGATTGTCCAATTCGTATCATCGATGGGAGAACGAAGGTTCTCCGAGGCTGGTCAGTTCCTCTCGTGCGGATTCTATGGCAGCATGGCCGAGTGCAGGATGAAACCTAGGAGTGGGAGACCAACATACGTGCTCAGTGGCCAGAGTTGTTCACGGCTATATCTTCACCAGCCTTGGAAGGGAAATTCAGGGATGAATTTCTTTAAGGGGGGAAGTGTGTAAGAACCTGGTTCTTATTCTTGAGGTACAGGTTTCTTCTTTTCTCCTTTCCTTAAGTGTTTTTGAGAAAACAAGAATATTGGGGGAAAAATCCAAAAAAATTGGAAGTACACACCGTGTAATTTTCCACACGCCATGTACTTTTGGTTGTGTGGGATGAGTACACATGGTGTGTAGCCATGTTGGTGACGAAGGGTGTAAAAACCGACTACATGTCGTGCAGTGGATATTTACATGCCATGTAGTCAGTCAGAAGGTGAATAGTAAGTCAGTATCCAGCTGGGCGACAATACATGCCATGTATAGAGTCATACACACTGTGTACTCATGTCGATAGATGAATAGTGCCATGCTGGTGACGATCCGCCAGCCGAACAGTTAAAAAAGGGAAAGTACACGCAGTGTACTTGATAGTACACACCGTGTATTTTGTTTTTTTCACTTAAAATGGGAAGTATCCTCCTCTGTTCACAGAGGAAGCTTAGAACCGGAAGGAGGCTCAGGAGGGACATCTGGATCTTCAAGGAGCTCCAGATTGAGTACCAGGAATCCATTTTTTTCACCGTCAATCTCCCTGGAACCCCACGGGTAAGCCCTCTCCTCTCCTTGCATAGTTCCTACCAATTCCTTCCCGAGGGGAAGTTATTTATGATTGAACGGGGATTTTTTTATCCCATATCTACTTCTTTCTTGGACATTTTGGAATCTTCGTTCACGAATACTGTTCAGGGGCATTTAATGTATGTGGCTTGGTGTTTAATTTCCAACTGTTTTGCATTTTTTGTACTGTTGTGAAACGCGCCCATGAATGGGGTGTGTATGGATGAGGTCTTGTTGAATTAAATACCTAGAATTGTATAGGTAATTTAAATGTGATAATAAAATCTTGTTTGGGATCGCTTCTTGGATCCAAGACCACCCCGGGGGTGCGTTCCTCTGTTTAGCTATTTGGCTAGGATACCCAAGGGTATGCCTTTATAATAATGATTATAGAATTTACTTGAGAGGAATTGCATGTGTATTTCTTGTTTACATGTTGGTCATGGCCTGGTTACTTGTTTAGCCTGAGGGCAGTGTTGTGATTAGCCTATGGGAAATGTACTACTTAGCCTGTGGGAAACTTTTTCGGTTCCTGTGGGCAGTTGATTCTGTGCCTATGGGAGACACCTCGTATGCATGTGGGCAGTATTTGATATGCCTATGGGAAGATTCCTGTGTTTAGATTCTCTTTACCTGAGGGTAAGGGTTTACGTGTTTGAGGACACTGGCTGCTTTACTTAGAATATTCATTGTGGTGATATCTTAAATTGAATGTTTAAAAAAATAATAAAATGGCAATATAACTGGTAAAGTTAGTTACTTTTGAGTACTGCTAAGTTTATTTCATTTTACTATTACACACTATTGTTGCATATTTTCACATAGTTGGGCACGGGCCTTTGGTGGGTGCCTACTGGGATTTATTTCTCACACCCTATTTGGGTCATGTCTTCAGCCCAAACAGATTACATTTCTATAGGTGTGGATAAGGACAAGGGTCCCAATACAGGTACTTGATTGTTAATGGGAAGTAGGGGATCATGGGACTGAGCTTGGGCTCGTGATGCCGCTGGCTATTCTGTTTTTCTTTTCTGTACTTGTACTTCAGTTGTATTATATTGCAGTGTAACATGTTTTGGCTGTTTTATAGAATAGTGACATGCTGCATTTTCAAATATATATATGACTACTGGTTTCCCTGTTATTATCAGTTATCCATTTCTGTTACACATATTGTTTACCGTTTCCACTTGTTGTATGTTATTTATCTATTCCGTTGTGCTGCACTTTGAAAAATGTGGTCATAGTTTCCCCACTATCAGACCTGGGCCCTCACTGCTAGTCGGAAGCCTCTGGCATTTGGGGAAATGCACTTGAGGTCACATGGCGAACCGGGTTTGGGGGACCGTTGAGTGGCACTCGGAATCGGGACGTTACAGTTGTTTTATCAAATATGTTTTCCTTATATTTTCATTGGAACTCCCACTTTTTCTCACCTATTTACTGGTAATTACATATTGATTCATGAAGAATAGGATTTCTGTCTTTTCTTACCACAACACCAGCAAAACCATTGAAACATTGTTCTTCCATATTAGTTCCAAATCTGTCTAGATTTTGTGTTATTAGTGTCCTATTGAAAATTATCCCCAATATTATTAGTGGTTTTTTCTTGTTTGTAATATTATTCTATTCTTTTTATATGTAACATTTCCTCATATCCTTCCTGGACCAAACTTTTATATGTTTTTTTATAACTATAATGTTAGTTATAGTAAATCTATTTTGAGAATAAAATATACCTGATTTTAACCCATTAGTTTTAAACCTTAATCTCAATAGATTTATAAGATTCTCCATTAAATTCAATTAGTTTATTTAATTATTCTATATATTTTTTAACTCATGTTTAATTTTAGCACATATAGATGATATTTTAAATAACTCTTCATCATTTTCAAATATCTTCTTTTCAAGATCACTCACTATCATTTAAAACTAAACTAACTTTAATTTTTTATAATTAATCTCATAAACATAGTTTGTTTAATTAATTCTTATATCTTCCTACATAGAATCCAATGTAGGTTCTGGGCGTAGTGGAAGCATGTGATGGGTAGTTCCCATCTTTTCTTTTTCTGTGTTCATTGATCAATACTAGATCTATACGATGATAAAAGTTGTATTCAGTAGAATTGAATCAAAGAAGATAGAAAACATGAATCTTGTTGGAACTAGAGATAGAGGGTCATCATATATTATTTATAATTAATTTAATTAAATAAGAATTACCTTGATAGAATTATTTCTTTATTGATGGATCAAGTAACAGATCTACGATACATCATCATTGTGTTATAGGAATCAAGTGAAAAACCCATCTAGAGGTGATCCACATGTGTTCCATGAATCTCTAGACATCTCTGAATTAATATATACGTGCTAGAACAGAATATCCCTGCACTTGTGTCATATACCTTTGATCACTAAGATAATTTCTTCCAACTAATTCTCCATGATCTGGTAGAGGAAGATTTCTCTCTGTTCTTGGGAATAATCTTAGAGAAGATAGATATCAATGGATTGAGGGAATTTTTTAATTCAATTGTTAAAAACCAAAAAAATTAATTATTCTATTAATAAAATAACATATCTCTGTATATATATTGCTAGGGTTATAATGAAATAATTGAAAAAATTTCCTCAATTATTTATTTAATCCTATAAAAACCCCATGTCCAATAAAAATATTATTATTATTATTTCTCAGCGTGTCATTAACTTGTGAATTAAATTTAAATATTATTTAATGAAATAATATTCAATATTTATTATTTTCTCACCAGACCTAAAATCGCAGTCCTTCATTCCTCCATAATACTTATCAGACCTTGAAAAATATCTATTTATTAATTAAATAAATATCACTACATTATTTTCCAAGAAATAAATAAACATTATATTCACTAAATAGAAAATAAATATATCTTTAATATTCCATTCACATTATATTCTCTCAAAAAACTAGTGAAGGAATAAATACGCTCACGAAAACATGAATAATTATTAAACCACGTATGGGAATAGTATTTATTCAACTTGTTAAATAATAAATAATAATATATTATTTAACTCGGATTCTGGATAAACTTAGTGTGTGACACTCTGTGCCTCTTTCTCAGTAGAATTAGGTGAAACAGCCTAAAGTCTAAGGTTAGCATCTAGAAACACACCAAAGAACCCATAGAGAATGAATTAATTGCCGCAATGACATAATATCTCATATGGATGCTTTCTGTATAATGTAATCCCTTTATCACAATATCTCAAATCAAGCAGTTTGCATGCTGGTACCATCAACCTATGTTCTCAATGTCTCTTTCTTTGACTTTTTTGGAAATAGAACTTGACTATAGAACACCATGGCCATAGATTTATTTAGTATATATTATTTTCATCAAAGGGCCTGAAATATTAACTTTCTTTAAAGAATAAAAGGGATAAATCATTCCTGACATTATTCATTAATGAAATATTACTCGTGACACACCCAACGTATCCTACCTCGCCACAAACACTTGTCATCATGGTTTTCATCAATACATCAAAGTACGTGAATCATAATACTCATTAATAATAATATTAAATTATAAGGACCAATACACACGTCCACATATAGGAACATCCAATGACACATACAAATGTGGATTTTTTTTAGGTGGGTCCCATTCTCATAATATCCTATGGGATATTACCAAGAATGTACACCATGAGAAGGTTCCACAAAGTCTTATGAGTCTCTACCCTTGGTATCCTATATCATTTGTGTCCCTCAAATCATATCATATATCTATATAATATATATTTTAGAATAGTTTCATATCACTTTCAGGTACTCATCATGGTGAGGAACTACTATAACCTTGTTGACGCTCTTTTTCATCACATTTTTTAAAGGAATGGAAAGGGAAATGACTTAGCACAAATTGATTCATCCTTTGAAGAAAACATAAAAATTTGACAAAGGCATGAACAAGGCTTCAAATTCACATGCGCCGTGCAAGTTCCCTTACTATCGTGCAAGTACACTTGCGCACCGCCTAATGTTCGTGCAAGTGACTTGAGCGCCCTCTTTGAAAACCACCCAGGGTCTTCAGCAGCCTATAAATAGACCATGTGGGCCCCCCATTTTTGGAGGAAGTTTTTCCAGAATTCAGATACAGAGAACTGAACGCCCAAGTCTCTTCTTCAAGTCTTCCAAACACTTCTAAGGTAATTCTTTACCTAGAATGGAAGGTTTAAACAAGAGGACTAAGGTCTAAGTGTTAGAAATCACTAACACTTGCGCGCCTAAGTGTTTTTTCCCTTAAGGTAAATGAACACACTTGCACACCTCCTTACCTATTCATTAAAACTTGTGCACCACTCTTCTAGAAGTACCTCGGTATAATTATAAAGGCTTTGGTCAAGGATCTCCCAAGTATTACCCTACTTCTTAATAATCGCGCAAGTACCCATGTGTCATGCAGGTATACCTGCGCACCCATGACTTGCGCTCCCACGCAGTACTTGCGCGCCTGCCAGGACTTGCGCGCCCCTATCTTTTTGGGTGCCCTTCATCCCCATTTCACCTTTCTTATTTCATTCCACCTCTCCTATTCAAGATTCAGTCTTCAAGAAACTCTTCAAAGTCATTTATGGAATGTTTTCTTGATTGACTTCCTTATCTGAAAGGAATTTCGTGGAACATCTCTCAAAACTTAGTGATTTACATATCTTTATCTCACTAAAGATTGAGATGTCATTCATTCAACCTCATTCTTTAAGAAGAGAGAACCCCTTAACCTGGGCCTCCTTTTCAGAAGTAACCCCAGTCATAATTCCCCTTAACCTGGGCCTCCTTTTCAGGAGTAATCCCCGGTCCAAATTCTCATTAATTTTGGCCCTCCTTTTCAGGAGTAAGTCCCAAGTCCTCATTAACCTGGGCCTCCTTTTCAGGAGTAAGCCCCAGTCTTAAAATTCCCAAATATGGGCATCCTCCTTAGGAGTAAGCCCCAAGTCCTCATTAATTTGGGCATCATTTTCTGGAGTAAGCCCCAAGTCCATTTAATTGTCAAATCCCTTTAACCTGGGCCTTCTTTTCAGGAGTAAGCCCCAGTCTTAATTTCTCTTGACCAGTCATAATTCTTTTGATCTGGTCTTCCTTCTCAGGAATAAAACCCAATCATAAGTACCCTCCTAACTTGGGTATCTTTCTTAGAAGTAAGCCCCAATATTAGAGTATCCAAATCTCCATGAAGTACATATAAATTTATAGACCCTGTTCCTGGATTTCTTCCCTGAAGTAAATCTTAATCTTTATCTTTTTTTGGGCAGTCATACATACATAAGCCCCGCATCATTGCATATTTCATGGCACAATTGTCTGTTTTCACCAATACCTCTTGTTTCTCACACCGAGCATGACTCACGTGAGCTTAGAGTGTAAAAGAAATCATGAAATCTTTCTTTAAGCCATCAATCAGGAATAAACATCATAATCCCTTACTCGAACTACGTGGGTTCTGATTCCTTTTCTAAACAAAGGATATGTAGGTATCCCATCTGCGGGTATGATCCCAAATCTGAAATAATCAATGTCCTTCTGAATGATAATAAACTTCAAGTGCCCCACTGAGTGGCTTTAAAACCAGTATGGTCATCATAATGACCAAGAGACTTTTATGTATTGAAGGATACCATTGAGTAATAATCTCTAACAAATACAGATGATTATCTATCGATAGAGAACCTCTAATACATATAAAAGATTATCTAAATTTCCTACATATCAATTATTGATTGTCAGATCTAAATGAAATCTCATTTTATACTTGGTAATGTAATAAGGATTCACGAACATAACTTAAATCTATAAAGAGAGTCCCGGAGTAGAGAATAATTCCCCTAAAAAAGGTGTGATGAGTCTGACCTCCCATCCTCTCGACCAATGAAAATTCCTAAGCCTCATCAGTCCATAACTAATGAGAGCCTACCTTTGGAAAGTAGGTCCAAATGGATATGGAATCATTGGATGTTTCCGGTTCTGCGAACAAACCCTTTAGAAACCACTTGGAATGTTTGAATCTTAAATCAACTAGATCATCCCCAATTCCAGAGGGAAACAAAAAATGGTGAACCCGATGTGAATCCTTAACCAAGTTAAAATGATGTTTTACTTATTTGTTAGGCCCCTATTTAAAACTCAATGAGAGGGTTAATAAAAAAACCAATAACATATGTGCTCATCCAAAAGATGTAGTGGCTGGACTTATCTTTATTTTGTCTGTTATATCAAACAGGCACTCTTTTCCAAGATCTTCCGCATTTCCAGAATGGATTCTATTAAGTTCACATCTGTGAAAACCTCTGCTGTGAATGCCACTGCTGCTACTCCTGCTGGATCGTCATCCACTCTGAGGATGACATCACCTACTCAGTATCTTCAATGCTGGGTATCAAATGAGTTGGTTAAGGAGTACCATCAACATGGTACCATTCTAACTCTAGAGGCTGCCCGACAAGCCCTCTAAGTCAATAATTCAACCTGGTTGTTCAGACAGCGATGACCAGTGATCAAGAAGCAGGTGGTGCCAACCACCGTTTTCAACCGTTTCGGGTCATTATCCCTGGAACGTAATCACCAGTCCCTCACATATTCTGGGGAGGTGAATGAGAAGATCCTTCAAGGCCTTAATTCAAGGAAACATGAGTCCTTCCTGAAGGTTCTCACCAACAATCACCGCCAGACTCATACGGCAGTGTTCCCTCAACATGATGAGGGCATCATCTCCAGGCATTCGCCTCAGGTTCCTCGAACCCGAGCAAGCAAGATGAATCTCCAGAGGCGAAATCCGGTTAACAATGAGCAGGTTATCATCTTTTCCATCTCTGGAGAAGTCCACCAACCTAACTTGGTGGCAAGTAACGAGCGGGAACACACACCCGTCTGTTTTAATTCTACTATCCAGTAGACTCGTCTAGCAGCATCATGCCAATCCCGCCAGGCAATTCCGGCAGAGTACTATAGGAAGGAACATACACCTGTTTATACATCATCATCTAGTCAGTAGGCTCGTCTGACTACATATGATGGATCTCGTCAACCACGTTCGGTGAAGTACAATCATCAAGAAAATACACCTACTAGTATTGATCAATCCTACCAATAGTCTCTCTTGGTAGCACTTAGAGAAGTCAGTCGGAAAGCTCTGGCGACAAATAGGAGGCAGACTCAACTCTCTACCCCCACACTTGAGTACTTTCAGGATTCACTGACAGGAAAAGGAGGACAAGAGCAGGAACACACACCTACTCCAAGCATGGAATGGATGTATATCCCCGTTCCAGTAGCTGAAGTCACCAAGAATATTCTATCAATGGTGAAAGAGCAGAAGAAAATCCCTGCTCATATTCTGGATGCTTTTCAGGATATTATAACAGCTTCAGAAGCATCTCAGGGAAAGACATATAAATCTATCCCTACCAGTGGAGTGACACATCAACAGTTCACTCCAGAACAGACACACACATCTGTTTCAGTCCAAGAGGGTTGTGGGGTGTACTCCCCCATATCATATGGACAACCAAGTCAGGAACATACACCTGATTTGAGTGTATATTGTCAGCCTAACCTAGCCATATCTCCTGATCAGGAACATACACCTGCTCAGAGTAGCCACTTTTATCAACAAGTGGTTTCCAAGGCGAGTAAAAAAGGCGTATAATAAGAAGACCTTCCCAGCACAGTCAAGAGATCAAGATCCAATCTGTAACAAGGCCTTGCTTGATGCTGGAGTTCTTAAAGCCCTCAGACAGTTATCTATTGGAATCCAAGATTCTACTCTCTCAGTTCCCAATAGTGGGAACATTAATTCTGAAGGTCTTCAATAGAAACTTCCTCATGAAGGCTTCCTTCATGACAGTTCGGTCGATCTCAAAGTTTCATCTTCAGATGAGAGCCACAGGAACCCTCTGTGTAGTCAAAAGACCGAGGACCAAGAGATCTCATCTTTTGCTGTAACTCACCATGGTGGTCCTCCCCATGATGATGAATTTAGTTTCGAAATTCCTCTCCACAGTAGTGATGCACATTGCCCGTAAAATTCTCTAGTGGACAATGTAGTTCTGAGAAAACCCTCTTATCTTGAGGCACTTGAAAATGCGAAACCAGTCATGTCTGATGCTTCATCACTAGCAGGTGAAATACTTTCTCAATCATAAGATAGCCCAGGGTGTAGGTCATTCTTTGAACCACCCCTAAGTCATGAATCTTCTAGTTTAATCAGTGAATTCTCTACCAATCCTGTTGAATCCGATGAAGCAACAAGGAAGCACCAACTCTGGTAAAATTAGGTAGAAGAATCTTCATTAAATTATAAAGAGGAAATGTTGAACATGAGAAACCCACTGGAAAAACGTGAAGTGTCAGTCATGTTTTGGCCACTGGATGACTCTCAATATGACATTCCAGAGATGTTGACGGAAGATGGAATTCATGACATTCGTCTTAACATATACAAAAATCTTTGTCAGTTGAAAAATAAAGTATTATCTTATGATGAATATGAAAATCATGTTAAGATAATATAAGGGTTACAACATCAGATTGATTTGGAATCTCTATCAGTCTCTCGATATCCAAAGGTTGAAAAGCATCAGAGATCTGATCAATGTTCATGCCTTGGTGAACTAAGAAGATTGCGCTAGTTAATTGCCAATGCCCCATCTGGTATTCATGTCAGAGGATGGGGTGTTCATGGAGAACTACATTTCACTGTTCTCTCCAGTCAGAAAATCGCGCTGAAAATGGTTTCATGCAATGTTATTGCCCATGGCCGGCCACAGTCAATGGGTTTTGTTTGTAATAAAAATCTTTCCCAAGAATAGGCCTCAACTAGTATTTCTCAAAATCAAGAATACAGAGAACAAGTTGTTGAATTACTCCTGCATCAAGTAAAAGAGAATATTAAATAGGTCTCTTGTATGGAGCAAGCACATCATCAAGTGACAACAGTGTCGGAAATAATCCAACGGTCTTTTGAACTGGGTGATAAAATTGGATGTCGATTGTTGCATCCATATAATTTTTGGACTAAGGTCCGCAAGATCAGGAGATATTTTAAGAAAGTCTCAGACATAGCATGTCAAGAGCCGCCCCAGCTTCCCATACTGGGGACTCTTTTAACACAACCCTCAGAATCAAAAAATAGGATTCGAGGAGTTGAGAAAAGATAGAAGGAACATCCCCAGTCCACCGGAATGAGGACTTTTTCAAATCATCAATCCCCTCCTCAGTGAAAGTCGGTCTTCTCTCGATTGGGGAAGAATCCACAAGAGGAATGAAGATCCAAATTATCAGGATATTCTCTCAAAATTATGGTTCGCCAAGAAGTTCCTGAGAGATCAAATCAATAAAAGGCAATGTCTCATCAGGGGCATGGCAGAAGACAATATCACAGAAATGCTGATAAAAGGGATGCGATGCGTTATCCATCAATTAATGTCATCAATGCCATTGTTGTTGATCCACCAGATGAGGCTCACTCAGGGGACTCAGATGAAGAGGTTCCTGCTCAACAAGTTGTATGCACAGACACAAATGAAGAAGGTGTGCATACCCGAAATCAAAGGCTTACCCAGAATCTAGGTAATCCTTAAAATAACTCACTTCCCCCTCTCTGAAAAGGAGAAAACAAGGGGAAATGAAAAAATCAGGTTACATACCCTTCCTCTGGAGAAGGCCAATCACTCTCACTAGAGAAAATGTTTGTGCAATAGGAGGAAGAAATGAAGGAATTAAGAAGGATGAATGCAGAACTACTTCAGGGTAGTCTTCCTCCTAAGAATGTTGGAGTCATTCAGTCAAGGGAGTTTGTTGCAGTTACTGAGATGGATCAAGAATATCCTCCTCTATCAGTACACCCTCACAGGTCTAATCCTACAGGTCAAGTACAACAACAATTGGCGATGCTACCATCAGTTGAAGCACCAGCCACCACATCTGTACCAACTCCAGTCATTGCACCTTCCCAAGTCCAAGTTCAACTGGATGTTTCTCAAAAGTTAATAACTACCATTAAGTCATTAGCATCTCAGTTAGAGACTATGGAATGGAATCGTGTGCAGGTTCAACCATAAAAGAGAGCTTACCCTGAATGGGTATATTTAATCTCTCCCCCATCAAGTTTTGGGAACCATGTATTCCCTATTTTCAATGGATCAGGTGATCCTAAACAGCATTTGACGCGTTATGTGTCTTGTTGTGATCCTATGATGGGAACTCTGGAACAAAAAGAAGTAGTGAAACTCAGATGCTTCATGCGAACCTTGCAAGGACCAGCTTTTTTTGGTATACAAGCTTTCAATCCCGGTCAATTACCGGATGGGAGGATCTTCGCCAAAAATTTCTTCTCCAATTCAGCTCAATGTTGCCAAATACAACAGTTTTTTATCTTACAAACTGTAAGAAAAGGGAAAATGAAAGGGCCTCAGATTTCATTGCTCGCTGGAAGGGATTAACATGTTCCCTGAGCTTATCACTCCCTCAAGAGGAAATGTTGCCAATCTGTGTAGAAAATCTGTGTGACGAATTACGCACACCGCTGATCCCTTTGAAATACGTGGGAGGGTTTTGAGGCCTTACTTCAATCACTCAACAGATTGAAGATTCTATTATACAGACTAAGGCTAAATCTCATGTAATTTCATCAACTCCAGGAAGGATAATGGGTAAAGTAGAAACTACTACAGTTATGCTTAAACAAGCACCTATACCTGCTTCTACTTCAAAACCTTAATCTTCTCGAAGGGATTCACCTCCTGAGTGCCAAAAACAGAGGTCGTTTCATCAATATAATCAAAGAGATCAAAGATAAAACCAATTTGAGGATTTTAAAAGAAAAGTTTACTCTTTTTGAAATGAACAAGTTCGTGGTTATTTCATTTCAGATCTGGAAAATAATTTGGTTCAATTGCCAATTCCCAAGAGGCCAAACAAGGAAGGATATGAAGACCGTCCCAAATATTTCCCGTTTCATCAAATGTTGGGGCATTCCATTTAGGAGTGTTTTGTATTCAAAGACCACCTACAAAAAATGGTCGATTTGGGACAATTCAAATTAAAAGGATCTTCAGCCCAGGTAGCATGTGTTACTGCTACAGTTCCAGAGGAGGAAGGCAAGTGGCAAGAAGTCAAAAGCAATAATGTGCATAAATATGATGATTGGATGGTTAGAAAGACGATCAACCGAACTCATTCCATTTTACAAATGAAATTGAAGAAACAAATTGTGCCTTCTGCCATGAATGTCGCAGCAAAACCCTCTTCATCAGAGGTAAAATCCTCAAAGAAATGGCATGATTCAAAGAAAGAAAAATAATCAGAAGAAGATGAGTATGTGTCAAAGCCTAAGTTGTCTTTGACTTTGGCAGATTTCATTCCATCTAATTTGAAGACATGGGCACCGCCCCCACCAAATGGTACAGCCTAAATTTCCTAGTCAGGAAGATTCTTCATCGGGTGAAGAGTTAATCTTTGGTTCTTTTAATATGATTCGCTTAACAGATCCTTATGTCAATCGTAGTTTCTATTTCGATGAGCCTGAATTCCCTATATCAAACAGAGGAATTAGAGGAAGTTCCAGGGTTCTGGGATAAAAAGGAAGGCGTAGATATCCCAGAAGCCATTATTCTAATTCTACCCCTGGTATAACTGTGTATGCAGCAGAAACTCGTGGTAGATCCCTTCAGCGAGGTCAGCAAGAACAAGCAAGTTCTTCCACCAATAGAAAATTTTGTCCTGGTACAGTTATTCTGGAGGATCGGTTGGGGGTTCCACCTTCATCCTCTCAACAAGTAAATGGATCTAATCGGTCTAATCTTCCAAAACTAGGAATATTTCCAACTCCTATCCTGATACAAGATGCGTAAAATTCAAAGGCATCAACTTCCAAGGCACCTTCTAAACCACATGTTCTTGTTGGAAAATGCAAACCTCTGGATCAAAAGTATGATGTATTGAAACACCTGGCCCAAGTACCGGACAAATTATCAATTTTGGATGCTTTGAATATATCAAAAGATCTTCGGGAGGCACCCATCGAGGCTTTGTCAAGTCTTCAGGAGTTTGAAACTGAA
This sequence comes from Viscum album, assembly GCA_963277665.1. Taxonomy (NCBI): domain Eukaryota; kingdom Viridiplantae; phylum Streptophyta; class Magnoliopsida; order Santalales; family Viscaceae; genus Viscum; species Viscum album. Next base: position 647,029,341 of record OY728143.1, on the reverse strand, counting down.
ATTTATGTAGATGAAGTCTTCCATATAGATAATAATCATGAAGAATTACATGCAGTAATATAATTTACTGATGAAGTTGAAGATGATGTTGTGCATAGACATATTAGACCTTTGTACTTATCTGGAAAGGTCAATGGCGTAGACATCTGAAGAGATTTCATTGATAATGGTTCAGGAGTCAACCTCATGCCCATTCGTACACTTCGCCGATTGGGCCTCATGGAATCTGATTTATCTCCTTCAACTATGATGTCACAAGATAATGATAAAAATGAACAAGAACCACTGGGCGAGATTACACTCAGAACTCAGTTTTGAGATCTTGTATCCAATTCAGATTTCATGGTTATTGATCAAGACTCAGCCTTCAACATATTTCTTGGAAGACCCTGGCTACATCAACATGCAGTTATCCCTTCATCAAACCATCAATGTCTCAAATATTGTTTCTATGGTCAAGTTGGGACATTGTATGGTGATAAGGACCCGTTAAAAACATGTGAATCTCAATACATTGAGGCGGAATTCTATCACATTAAGGGAAGGGAGAAATCCACAAAAAATGATATTACCAAGGTTAATGCTCCATATGGTTTGGAAAAGATTCTAGTAAATCCATTTTCACATGTGAGTACAAATTATGTGTTGCCTATCTGTCAAATTGAAAAGATAGACCCAAATCAAAATACTCTTATGGAAAGATCCATAATGTCAATTACAGCAATCGAGCAAGACAACATGGAAGAAAGTGGTGATTCACCAAGCAATGATGAAAGCTCAAATGAAGATGTCTTCATTTCATCTGCGGAAATCCAGCAAGCCTATACTTCGCCAACCAGGCCAGAAGAAGTTATAGCAATGACAGAGGTGAACAATGATGTCGATTCTCAATCCATCATCTCCTCTTTATTACCCATGGAAGACCCTTTATCATCAGTTGGGTCAGAAATGGAAGCCTCTACTTCAAGATGTTAAAATGTTAACATCTCTCTTAATCATGGAAATTCTACTTCATCATCTACTATGCAAGTAGAAACAGAAGAAGTAACACATGTTGAAGAAGAAGAGTAAGATCTCAGAGATGCTCCTCCATCATTTGAAGAGGGTATCTCTACCACTGTTGATGAACTCAGAGAAATCAATCTGGGTACAAAAGAAGATCCATGCCCCACTTTAATTAGTGTGGTCATGACTCTTGAAGAACAAGAGATGTATATTTACTTCTTAAAGAAAAATCGAGATTTATTTTATTGGAACTATATAGAGATTCTATGTCTTGATCCTGATGTTTCCACTCATTGTTTGGGTTTTCTAGAAGAACATCGGGGATTCAAACAAGCTGCTAGAAGAACACACCCAACCTATGCTTCCAAAATTAAGGCTGAAGTGGATAAGCTTATCAAAGCTAACTTCATCAGAGAAGTTCAATATCCCAAGTGGTTGGCTAATATTGTCCCAGTGAAAAAGAAGAATGGGAAAATTAGAGTTTGCATTGATTTCAGATATCTTAATCAGCATTGTCCTAAGGATGGTTTTCCAGTTCCGATTATATAACTTTTAATCGATGCAACAGCTGGCTATGAAGCACTTTACTTCATGGATGGATATTCCGGATATGATCAAATCCAAATGGCTCCATAAGATGAGGAATCTATATCTTTCAGAGCCCCTCAGGGTGTGTTTTGCTATCGGGTAATGCCCTTCGGCCTAAATAATACAGGTGCAACATATCAGTGTGTCATGCATCATATCTTTAAACCCTTTTTAGGGATATTTTTTGAATGTTATGTAAATGATTTGGGGGTTAAATCCAAACAATGTTCTAATCAATTATCTGATTTGGAAGTCATATTCCACAAACTTCGGCAACATAATTTGAAGATGAACCCCTTAAAATGTGATTTTGGGGTAACCTTAGGAAAATTTCTCGGCTTTGTTGTATGCCATCGTAGAATTGAAGTCGATCCTGAGAAGACATAGTCAATCCTTAGTATGTCACCTCCTTGAAATTTTAAATAATTGAGAGGACTTCAAGGAAACTTATCCAATATTCAGTGTTTCATTGCCAATTTGGCAGGCTAAAGTTTACCCTTCACCAAATTGATGAAGAAGGGAGTCACTTACCGATGGACTGAAGAATGTCAAGAAGCATTCTATATTCTCAAGAAATACCTATTGATTCCACCAGTACTCATGCCACCTATTGAAGGAAGACCACTTATCCTCTATGTGACAGCTTTAGAGCGATCATTGGGTGCCTTTCTTGCTCAGAAGAATAATGCTGGGAATGAAAATAGCCTCTACTATCTCAGTCAGACTATACTTGAAACAGAAACCTGATACTCAAATATTGAGAAGTGTTGCCTAGCATTAATCTTGGCAGTTCAAAATTTGAGACACTACCTACAACATCATGAGGTCCAATTGGTATCTCGCAATAACCCGCTCAAATTCATACTTAGTCGTCTGATGCTCACAGGACGTCTGGCAAGGTGGGCAGTTATCTTGCAGCATTTTGATATTCAATATGTGTCTCAAAAGAAAATAAAGGGCCAAGATCTGGCTGATTTCCTGGCTAAACACCCTTCAGTGGAAGATACATCTTCAGATATTGAACTCCCTGGTGAGGAAGTCTTCTCTATTCAAGAAAGTCCTCAGGCATGGGAAATGTACTTTGATGGTGCTTCCAGAAGTCCAACAGGGAGTAAAATGGAAAATCCTAAATTCAACAAGGTTGGATTAGGAATTGTGCTCATTTCTCCAGAAAATCCAGTGTCACCCTATTCCTTCTTATTATGGGAAGGTGGTACCAATAATGAATCAGAATACCAAGCTCTCATCGCAGGCTTAGAGTTGGCGCATCAAGCACAAGTGAATCACTTAAAGGTGAAAGGTGATTCAAACCTAGTAATCAAATAAGTCAATGGGTATTATGTCATCAGAAAAAGAAGAACTAATCCCTTTATATGATTACGTTAGAGAGTTAATGGAGGATTTTCCTTTGAAACTGACATTTTCTTATGTCCCAAGATCACAAAATGCCCAAGCTGATGCACTGGCTAATATAGCCACATCTCTGGCAAATCCAAATCGGGACGAGAAAAACATCGGTATTGCCCACCGTCGTGCAATTTCACCTTATGTTCGAACCAGAACATAGGAAATTAATGAAATTAGTCCCATTCCTGAACCATATGGTCATATTATAGGATGGATGACACCTATCAGGGAATACCTTCAAAATGGAACACTTCCACCTGATAGAGCTGAGAAAGAACAAATCTGGTGACGAGTGGTCAATTTTACTCTTTATGATGGCCTAGATCACCTAGAGAAAATTCTATAAAAGCGTGGTTTTGATGTAATTATCTTCAGATGCATTGATGGTGGAGAAACAATGGTTGTCATGAAAAAAGTGAATACAGGAGTCTGTAGTGCCCACCAGTCTGGACATAGACTGTCTGATCAGATTCGAAGGCTTGGATGCTTTTGGCCTTCAATGATACAACATTGTGTTGATTTCACAAAGAAGTGTCATTTATTCCAAGTACATTCCAACTTCATTCATCAACCTCCAGAGTTGCTTCATACAGCTAAATACTTGTGGCCATTTGCCACATGGGGAATGGATGTGGTGGGACCTTACCTTTCAGCTACGACCAAGCAGTTTAAGTATATTCTTACTACTACTAACTTCATTTCCAAATGGTCAGAGGCAATACCTCTAAAGGAAGTCAGTTCTAAATGTATTGTTAGCTTCATCAAGTCTAACATTATTACCAGATTTGTTGTCCCTCATACCATATTGACGGATAATGGCCCCAACTTCTGTTCATCTGAGGTGAAGAAGTTGTATCAAGAATACAACATCAAATCCAATCATTCATCTCGGTATCATGTAGTGTCCAATGGCCAGATAGAATACTTCAACAAGACTCTGTCAAATATACTAAAAAATATGGTGGATAAAGATAAGAAATCATGGCCTGATAAACTCTTTCATGCTTTATGGTCTTATCAAACCACCACCCGCACTGCAACGCGGTCAACTCCATATTCACTGGTATATGGAATGGAAGCAGTCTTTCCAATTAAAGTTCAATTACCTTCGCTCAGATTAGCCATTTGTGATCATTCATCCACAAATGAACAATCTCAAAAGTGATTGAATGAATTGGAACGATTATATGAGAAAAGATTGTGCACTCTACACCACTTGGAAGTTTATCATAATCGAATAGCACGAGCTTTCAACAAAAAAGTTCATCTTCATTCATTCATTCAGGGGGAATTGGTATTAGTTCTCCGAACTCCAATGATACTAGGAAAGAAACCTCCCAATCTTGAACCAAAGTGGGAAGGACCTTATTCAATACATAATGTCTATTCCAATGGAGCTTATTCTTTAATATTAATGGATAGAGAACTCATCACTACTCCAACCAATGCCAGATTTATGAAGAAGTATTTTGCATAAACACAAAATACACCATCAATGGTCCATACATATGACCTTAAACTATTTTCATTTCATTCGTCCCACACGATGTTAAACTATGACGTCCTAACTACATGACGCAAAACTGTAAAGAAGTCCCTTACGTCCAACAAGATGTTAAACTGCATCATCCACGGTCCATGCATATGACCCTAAACTATTTGAAAGTCCCTTACGTCTAGCAAGACGTTAAACTGCATCATCCATAGTCCATGCATATGACTCTAAACTATTTTTATTTCCTTACGTCCCGCAAGATGTTAAACTGCATAACCAACGGTCCATGCATATGAACTTAAACTATTTTCACTTTCATCCAGCATGATGCTAAACTGTATCGTCCTTTTTTCGTCCAATATGACGTTAAACTGTGAAAAATTCCCTAATACATCCAACATGATGTTAAAATTTGTTCCTTTTTGTCCTTACTGCATGACATTAAACTGCGCAGTTCTCTTTCGTCCAGCATGATGTTAAACTATATTGTCACCATCGTCCTAGCTACATGACGCTAAACTGTACAAAAGTCCTTTAGTATTTCCTACGTGACATTAAATTGTACTTCGTCCCTGCTACAGGACATTAAACTGTGCAACACCAATAGTCCTAACTTCAAGACTTTAAACTGCATAATCCCCTTCATATGTCCTACATGACATTAAACTGTGCATCGTTAGGGTTGTTGCTAACTCTTGTTTCTCACAACGAGTATGACTCATGTGAGCATAGATAAAACCTCAACCATAACACTCTCTCTGGGATATTAACCATGTGTAAGTCCCAACACTATTTTTTAGGTTGTTGTCCCCAAGAACAACTTGATCACTAATTCATTCTTTAATTGAACTATGATGACTTTGATCCTTTCCTTCTAGGCTGGGTACGTAGCCAAACTCCTGAGGTTCAAGCCCAAAACCAATCTATTCACATCGGTTCACCTCCATCTCGTACGATGTTGATTCATGAAACTGCCCCCAGAATCAATATTTTTACATTGGTTCACCTTCGTCCTTTCTATATGACGTTAAACTATACAACATTTCTGTCCTGTATGACAATAAACTACAATATTCTTTGATACCCTCACCTGAGAGGGGCATATTATTTACATTGATTTTCAATCATGTTTTAAACAAAAAATTTATGTGCATACATGGCAATACCTGAACCTTTTATCTTGGGTTAAACCATCATTGCACTAAAGTCCCCCTTCACCCTTCACATGTACGAACCAAATTTGTACAGAGGGTATTTCTAGAACTATGTGGGATTGATTTCCATCCTTATGATATACCTAGGAATGTTTGAGTGTCCCTCAAATACAACCCCAAGTCTTTTGGGCCTAACCCCAAATTCCACTTTCAGTCCCTTGGCTGAAAAGTCCCCATGAAAACACACACTGTGTATTTATTATAATGGTCTGAGCTCTATGACCCTAAACTAAGATCTACAATCCTTTTGTCCCGCACGATGTTAAACTATAGTTCAAGAACTACGTATGGCTTGATTCCCATCCTTATGGGTTATGTAGTGAAGTCCAACATTTCAATTCAGGACCCAGCCACAACATGATTATGGTTAGTATTGATCTGTGTATCTCTGCGTACATTGGACAATACCCATCTTTATGTGTCATAATCCTAACCTTAAATATTTTCAGATCTTCATAACCCTTTTCTTAACTTCTAATCACAAAAGGTCTAAAATTCTGAGAGGTCTTTTGCCCGACCATGCAGCACGTGCCCTTAGGTGGCCTTGCATAAACAGTCAACATAACAGACCTGTCAGCCAAAAGATGCTATTATTTGACTATGAATTCAATGCCCTTAGGTGGCCCTGCATAATTCAAACCCCTAACGGGTTTGTTAAATAGTGGTAACTTCATTCTTGGGAGGAAAACCTCTTTTTTCTTTATTTATCTTGATAATATGTAGGGATCTTCAAAAATAGCCATCCTTAACATATTTGTCCCATATCCTTTTTCATGATCTGAAAGTATTCAAGTCTATGGTTTATATTCTCCTTCCCTACATTTGGGTCAGACCTTCGTAGGAGTGATATCCATCCAGTTCTTTGATATTCTTGTTTGGAAATATCTTCTCCATATTCAAGTACCTCTTTCCATACAGAAAACTCTATACTTTGGAAAAGTTGAATCCCCGTAAACTTTCACTGGCTTCTTAGTAGTAGAAAAGTAAATTTATGAGAGTTCTTTTTCCTGACTATGCAGCACGTGCCCTTAGGTGGCCTTTCATAAGTAGTCTACATAATGGACCTTTCAGCCAAAAGATGCTATTTATTTGACTATACAGCCAATGCCCTTAGGTGGCCCTACATAATTCAACCCCCTAACGGGTTTGTTAAATAATGGTAACTTCATTCTTGGGAACTACTTCTTATAATGCCTTTTATCTCTTTTTCATATCGTTCCTCAGATTCACATTTTCTTAAGTCATATTTTACATATCTTCCCTCATACTTGAGTATGATAATATGTTTTCAGATAAATTTTCAAGGAATTGAGTCAGTTTTAATCCATTTCAGTCAAAGCTATTTCGACCTTAAACATTAGCCTCTTTATGTCCGACGTGCATGACTTTAAAATTCCCACAAAATACAAGGTAACTCTGAATAAAAGTCAAGTTTCAGCTCACTAAACATACATTTTGTAATATTTAGGTAATATTAAGCAATTAAAAGATTCAAAGTTTGTAGGGTTGTTTATATTAATCCGAGTAAAAATAAAACTATGCTTACTAGTCCCATTGGATTAGGTAAAATATAAATTAGGTAGCAGGAAAATACATGCACAAGTAAGAATTAGAAGGACATCCACAGATTGGAGTCTCTTCTCTTTTCTAAGAAATTACAAGAGGCTGTCAACATAAGTCTTCACTTGCTGAACAGCATCCAAAGCTTCACTAATAGCTACTTGAAGCTCATGCACTCGACCAACTTCACTCTTTTCAGCTTGATTGAGTACTTTCTTGGAATCTGCAATGGCCTTCATACCATTCGTTTGAGCTCCCTCCAGTGAATTATTGAGTTGGTCAAGTTCCCCAGTAACAGCGTCTAACTGTTGCTGAAGGTGCATCTGTTAGAAGACTTTATCTTTGATCTTATGCTTCAGCTCTTTCATCTTGGCAGCATAGTCAGCCTCAGCTCGGAATACTGCAGCCTCAAATTCACTGATGTTGACTGACATTTTGACCCTGGTCAGATCTTCGTGACACTTTTGCTCCTACTCCTTCCTGAAAATGACTTTTTTCACTACGGCATGGATCTTTTCATATCCAAAACCACCAAGTCCTAGAATAATGAATAGGGATGAAAATAGATGGATCTTCGATGATAGATCTTCTAAAGGCACCTCAAATATGATTTTCCATATGTTGTTTCATGCCTTACGTTGTGAAAAGATGAGCGCCTTAAGCACCTCTGGGTCTGATTCAACATCATCATCACTGGGGGGAATGTAATTTGGGATTAATGCACTTAAGTAAGTGCCTTGTTCTGCTCCTTCCCCCCTGAACCTAGTTGCTTCGCCTTCTACTACTATTTGGGTACAAGTTGAGACTTAACCTCTAGATCTATCCATTGAAGTTGATAGACCTGTTTGATAAATTAAAAGTATGGTTAGTTTTATAGAACAATGAAATTTGGTTGTTTATCTTGAAAACTCAGTACAATCATTACCTAACAATAGATCAACAGCTTGAGAATACTCCTCCCCATCTTTCCCAGTTTCAACAGGATCTTCAAGATGGGTCTCATGAGGGTTTACTGGGTTTAACTCCAATTGAGCTAATGTTTCTGCAATGGAAGGGTTGACATCAATCTCCACACCCTCTTCAGGCATTGGCAGTTCAGTAGCTTCTTGGGATGGAACTACATATTATTTTCAGTCATGATTAGAAGTGTAAATTATAAGAAAATTTATTGGACGAAGGATAACACTAATGCCCAAGGTCTTCTAAATCACATGATAACTTAGCATGATCATAAAATTCTTCGAAATACATGCCAAGATTCATCATTTCATCCAATGATATTTCAGAATACTGGTTAGTCTCACCAGTGGGAGTATTTGATGTGTCCTCTTGGTGACCCTCATTCTGTGTCCCCTGACCCAAAACAGCTTCTTTAGGAAGGATGGCAGATTCAGTTGCTGCGGCCGCCAATGATTCTGGTTCAGGTTCTTCTCTACTTGTAGCAGGAGCAGGAGCAATATTGGGAATAGATTTTAGCTCTTTTTCAGAAGCAGCCAAGTTAGCCTGAATTTGCGTTTGTTCCACAGCACCATCTGTGGTCCTCAAAGAAGGATCATTCCATTCCCTCAGAGGGGAAATTGAAGAATCCCCTGTAATCCCAAGGAAAATGATAAATCTTTTTCATGGTTTAAAATTCATGATTATCTGAAGGACTTACCACTACTGATAAAGCGTTTAGCGGTGGACTTCTTCCTTCGTCACCTTTGTCCTTTTGGATTTTTAGGATTATCAACAGTATCCCTTATTGGCACTTGAATTGGTGAATGGAAGGCCATGTCCAACTCCTCATTCATGACCTGCTTGCCTGGAGATATCTCACCCGATTCGCGAGGATATTCATTAGCAGCCTTAATGGCAGTACCACCAGGGATATATTGTGGCGAAGGAACCTCAGTAGTTCCTTTCTTTGCAAGCTGCAAGATGAAAAAAATAACTTCCTTAAGTAACAAATATTCGACTGGAATCAAGTTACAAAGAAAATAAGGAAAGAAAACTTACATCTTCAGGAACCACATAATCATTCCACTCCTCATCTCTAGAACCACCATCCCCCTCAGTTGCGCCATGATCAATCATTTCCTTCACCCGCCTGGTGATAGGAATGGACTCAATAGTGGCATATATGAGCATTTCTAGCTCTCTGATGTAAGCCCTCACTTCATTAGGGTTATCCTCGTATTGGATATCTGTAGAAGCCACAAGATTCCCAATTCTAGGGAGTTGTAGACCCTCACACAAATCCAGCCAGGCAGTCTCAGTACCACAATATAGACTCTGCCATGTCTGGACAGCCTCTGTTCATAGATATTCAGTGCATGTACCAGAAGGCTGCGAGGAAGGTCCTACAATCTTCAACTTCAATTTCTTTACATCTCCTTCACCTATCGATATAGAATAAGAAAATAAGACTTATTGCTTTATAAAGTGATAGTGATTAAATTACCACAATGAAGTAACTCACCAAGAGTTGATGGAGTAGGTCTTTTGATTCTAACCGAAGGATTATATCGGGCACGAGGCTGCTTTGCCGTTTGTTGTGCCTAATCATCCCCATCTTGGGAATCCGGTGAGCCGGTCCTTGAAGAGGAATCTAGCGAATCAGCTTCAGGTGGGGAAGCATCAGCTTCATGAGGAAGGGTTCCTTTCTCTATAGTCCTCTTCCTTTTCCCAACCTGATAAACTAGGTGATTCAGCACCCCTTTAGGGTATGATGCTATCTAGTGCCCGGCATACCATGTGGTCAAGTTATGTGCCACTTTTTCAACTGGTAGATCAAATACTTCCCCAGTCTTCTCCCTTGACGTCAGCAGCCACAGTTGTCGAGAAACCATCGGATGTTGCTCTAACCTGACATATACTGGGGGAGATACAAAAATCTATTACAGACACTTGAATTGAAGTACAAATCTATATGGAGGATAGGTCTCGCATATAATTTCTCCGTCAATCCTAGAAACTAGCACACCATCTCTGCAAGCTAGCATGTATTCCTTCAAATCCAAGTGGGTTGTTTCGTCATCAACAAACTGCCCGGTTGGAGGATTTCCATAGGGAAATAATTTTAATTCCTTAAACATGCTCAGCCTCACTTTCATGTCATAGGCATTAATATCTAATGGAGAAACTCCAAAGAATTCATGCACTGACGGCCTGAAACAACTTCCAAGAATTTGTACTCCATTCTGTACATTGTAAGTCCTGAAGTGAGTGACGATCCATCCCCATAAAACTTGGAATGGTCCCACTATTCTTAAAGGAGATTTACCCATGAAGACATGAAGTAAACTCCTATGAATCTTTTCTAAAATGGGGGTATCCAACCCAACCATTTTTTCCTCAGCCAACTTTTCTGCAATGACGAAGGTCCCTGGCCTGACGCCTCCCTTCGAATCCCTGACTGGAAAGAGATAAATGTTGAGCCACAAATCCAAGAATCCTTCCAGACGAGTCTTCTTTGGGATCCTTTGATTCACCTCATATCCCCATTTATCAAACTCTCATTCTTCTAGAGTTGGCCATAATGTTTCAGGAGCACCCCTCTTCTCAGGTTTTGGGTAGGTGTTAGGACGGGTGGGCCTCTTATCCTTGGATTTATTTCTCTTGGATACTTTCTCCTTCGGCTCCTTCTCCTTTGACTACTTCTATTTCTTCTCAATAAGAAATTTATTCATCCACTCCTCCAGATGAATATCCTTTCTAGAATGAGTTAAGGAGGTCTCTGAACTCTTGAGCCTGTGGAATATTTTAAATAATTCCCGAGCCAAAGCAGGAGTCTTCTCTGAATCATTCCTAGTCACCTTGGGAGGAATGCATTCATCATACATGTCACCCAAAATTGGAACCCCTGAGATCCTGTGGACATCCCACAGACTAATGCCTACTTCTCTATGAGTCAGATGAAAATAATTGTTTCTAGGCTCCAGTGGCTGAGTATCTCCGGCATGAAGTTATCATGTCTGTAAACATATGTTTGCCCAAACCAAACAGCTTCGTATATCGCAACTCCTTTCAAATCTTTGACAAACTTTGCACAGGTTTGTTGTACCCAGTATGCCCTCATCCAAGCTGGCTTCACACCTCCCCCAGGATGGAAGTCCCAAATTTTCTTCCATCCTTTGGATTAATCCATCTGATCATTTCGAAAGATAGAAAGATGACAATGTGGTTACAGATCAGGCTTATGAGGTTTCAGATCTGGCGTACAAGGGCTATGATGCATCACGTGGGCCTTCTCCACTGTTCCAGCATTTATAAATCCTCCTCCATAGGAGATATTCGCTGAATAAAAATTGGTGTAATTCTGAAACCAAGAAAGTGGGAGATAGTTCTTTGCTTCTGGAATAGTGAATTCTCACAGATGACCATAACCGTAAAAAGGTAGATAAGTACTTTGTGGTAAATCAAAGTGATATTTCTTCATATACATAGCCAGATCCGGGAGGGTGCTATTGCAGACGGTATAAAAATTGTTACTAACGATGTCCATCCTATCATCAAGATTTTTGCTTGCCAATTCATCAGTCGTTCCGATTCTCTTGGGAGCCATTGAATCTGCACAAATGTTGAATAAATTAACTCTTAAATGGGTTTATTTTTCATAAAATTTGTGAAGGAATTCAGAAAAAATTTCAAAGGTATTAAGGAACGCAAGTCTAAACTTTGCGTGAAAGTGTGGATGTGTCATGCAAGTATAATGTGTCACGCAATTATTTGGCATGCAAGTATCACCGTACTGGTCCAGATACCTTGACAGCAGTGCGACAATAAAGGAAAAGCGGAAAAGAGAGAAACTTGCGCGGCGGAGATGACCTGCACGGCGAGAGCTCAAAAATCTTAAGTTTGGTGCAATGCGCGACAAATGAGTGCATATATATAGGTCAGGACGGCCACTTGCGTGCCTACAGCCAGCACGCTCCAACCCTGCGTGACTCACACTTGAGCAATGATAGTTGCGCGGTGAACACCTGTGTGCCTCTTTCCCTTTGGTTTTATTCTTTTTCTCAGAGTCACATCCTTATTCTTTCAGATCCAACTCTGAGGGGGGACTTTTGTTGAAGCTCCTTTTCATCACATTGTTTAATGGAATGGAAAGGGAAATGACTTAGCACAAATTGATTCATCCTTTGAAGAAAACATCAAAAATCGACAAAGGCATGAACAATGATTCAAATGCACATGTGCCGTGCAAGTTCCCTTACTTCTACGTAAGTACACTTGCACGCCACCTAATGGTCGCGCAAGTGACTTGCGCGCCCTCTTTGAAAACTGCCCAGGGTCTTCAGCAGCTTATAAATAGACCCTTTGGGCCCCCCATTTTGGGAGGAATTTTTTCCAAAATTCAGATACAGAGCTCTGAACGCCCAAGTCTCTTCTTCAAGTCTTCTGAACACTTCTAAGGTAATTATTTACCTAGAATGGAAGTTCTAAACAATAGGAATAAGGTCTAAGTGTTATAAATCACTAACACTTGCACGCCTAAGTGTTTTTACCTTAAGGGAAATGAACACACTTGTGTGCCTCCTTACCTATTCATTAAAACTTGTACGCCACTCTTCTGGAAGTGCCTTGGGATAATTCTAAAGGCTTTGGTCAAGGATCTCCCAAGTATTACCCTACTTCTTAACAATCGCGCAAGTACCCATGTGTCGCGCAGGTATACCTGTTTGACCATGACTTGCGTGCCCACGCAGTACTTGCGCGCCTGCCAGGACTTGTGCACCCCTATCTTTTTGGGTGCCCTTCCTACCCATTTCATCTTTCTTATTTTATTCCACCTCTCCTATTCAAGATTCAGTCTTCAAGACACTCTTCAAAGTCATTTATGGAATGTTTTCTTGATTTACATCCTTATCTGAAAGTAATTCTATGGAACATCTCTCAAAACCTAGTGATTTACATATCTTTATGTCACTAAAGATTAAAATGTCATTCATTAAACCTCATCCTTTAAGATGAGAGAACCCCTTAACCTGGGCCTCCTTTTCAGGAGTAATCCCCAGTCATAATTTGCCTTAAATTGGGCCTCCTTTTTAGGAGTAATCCCCAGTCCAAATTCTCATTAATTTTGGGCCTCCTTTTCCGGAGTAAGTCCCAAGTCCTCATTATCCTGGGCCTCCTTTTCAGGAGTAAGCCCCAGTCTTAAAATTACCAAATATGGGCATCCTCCTTAGGATTAATCCCCAAGTCCTCATTAATTTGGGCATACTTTTTAGGAGTAAGCCCCAAGTCCCTTTAATTATCAAATACCTTTAACCTAGGCCTCCTTTTCAGGAGTAATCCCTAGTATTAATTTCTCTTGACCAGTCATAATTCTTTTGATTTGGGCTTCCTTATCAGGAGTAAAAACCAATCATAAGTCCCCTCCTAACTTGGGAATCTTCCTTAGGAGTAAGCCCCAAGATTAGAGTATCCAAATCTCCATGAATTACATATACCTTTATGGACCCTATTCATGGATTTCTTCCCTAAATTAAATCTTAATATTTATCTTTTTTTGGACAGCCATACATACATAAGCCCCGCATCATTGCATCTTTCATGGAACAATTGTCTGGTTTCACCAATACCTCTTGTTTCTCGCACCGAGCATGACTCAAGTGATCTTAGAGTGTAAAAGTAATCATGATATCTTTTTTTAAGCCATCAATCATGCATAAACATCATACTCCCTTACTCGAACTACGTGGGTTCTGATTCCTTTTCTAAACAAAGGATACGTAGGTAGCCCATCTGCGGGTACGATCCCAAATCTGAAATAATCAATGTCCTTCTAAATGACAATAAACTTCAAGTGCCCCACTGAGTGGCTTTAAAACCAGTATGGTCATCATAATGACCAAGATACTTTTATGTATTGAAGGATACCATTGACTAAGAATCTCTAACAAATACAGATGATTCTCTATCGATGGAGAACCTCGAATATATATAAAAGATTCTCTAAATTTCCTACATATAAATCATTGATTGTCAGATCTAAAGGAAAGCTCATTTTATACTTGGTAATGTAATAAGGATTCACGAACATAACTTAAATCTATAAAGAGAGTCCAGGAGTATATAATAATTCCCCTCAAAAAGGTGTGATGAGTCCGACCTCCCATCCTCTCGACCAATGCAAATTCCTAAGCCTCATCATTCCACAACTAATAAGCGCCTACCTTTGGAAAGTAGGTCCAAATGGATATGGAATCATTGGATGTTTCTGGTTCTGTAAACAAACCCGTTAGAAACCGCTTGGAATGTTTGAATCTTAAATCAACAAGATCATCCCCAATTCCAGAGGGAAACAAACCTTATAGTGTGATAGCTACTCTAGGGAAATTATCGCATAATCTATTATACAGAAGAATAATCATGATATGATAAGAAGTTTGTTAATATTCAAAACTATGAATACAAGCTATCATAAAGTATATAAAAGTTGCTTCTAGGGAACAAACACCAATAGACTCGGACTTTCACTAAAGACAATGGCTAACAACGTTCATTCCACTGGCTCTCACATGATACTCATGCTTCTGCTGAGATGGGCCTTTAGTTAAGGGATTCACCACGTTCCCCTCTATGGGTAATTTTCAGACTAAAAATTCACCTCTTAGATAAAAATACCTCAAGAGGCGATACTTAAAAAGTATGTAATTTTTCTATTAGTGTGACCTTGTCTCTTTTATAAGAGTCTATGTTGCATAATTATCATAATAAAATGTGATAGGGTCTTTACTACTAGGTGTCTCATCAAAATCCTAGAAAAAGTTCTGAATCTAAACAGCTTCCTTGGATGTGTCAGAAGTCGTTATATACTCATACTCCACTGTAGAATCAGTGAAAAATAGATTCTTTGAACTCTTCTGGCACATAAATCCTGTATTGATATAGAAAACATATACATATTACAAATTCATATCATTTTTATTTGTCTAAAAACTATCATCAGTATAACCCTTAATGTCTTGTTCCTCTTCTCCTCCATACATCAAGAATATATCCTTAGTTATTCTTGGATACTTAAGGATATCCTTAACATCAGTCCAATGATGTTATCCTAGATCTTTTTGATATCTTCCTACCATGATCAATGAATAGGCAACATCAATTCTAGCACATAGAATGGAATATATGATTGATCCTATAACTAAAGAATATAAAATATTACTCATTTTGTCTTTCTAATTTTGTTTTTGAGGAAACATTTTCTTAGAAAGATATAAAACATGTGACATGGGAACCAATCCCCTCTTGGATTATTCCATGATAAATCTCTTTAGCATATAGTCATCATATATACTTTGACGTAGTCTAAGTGGCCTCTTGGATCTATCATGAATGATCTTGATCCCTGGAATGTAGGCTGCTTCACCTAAGTCCTTAATTGAGAAACACTTTTTTAACCATTCCTTAATAAACTATAATATTGGTATGTCATTTCTAATAATTAATATTTTATCAACATATACCACTAGTATAATGACTAAATTTCCAATAAAACTCTTGTAAACACATGGATCACATTCATTCTTAATGAATCCAAATTATTTTATAGACTCATTGAATTTAATGTTTTATGACCTATATGATTTCTTCAATCCATAAATGGATCTCTCTAACTTGAAAATACTTTTAGCATCACCTGGAGTAACCAACCCTTTTTGGTTTTGTCATGAAGACATCTTCTTAAAGGTTCCCATTAAGGAATGTAGTTTTTACATCCATCTTCCAAATCTCATGTTCATAGAAAGCTTCATAAAATTATGATGCATTTAAACATGGAAACTAGTGAAAATGTTTCATCATAGTTGATTCCTTAATGTTATTTAAACCCTTTATCCACTATCCTTGATTTATAGTTATTTACCTTAAATTCCATGTTCTGTTTCCTCTTGAATACCCATTTTCATCCAACAGGCTTTACATCAACTAGCACATTGACCAGAACCCAAAATTGGTTCTAATAAATGAAATCTATCTCAGAATCCATGGATTTTTTCCATATTGTAAATTCTAATCTCTCTACTACCTCCTTATGAAATAGAGGTCCATCATTTTCAACCCATAATGAGTCACCATCTTCAGTAACTAGAAAACCATATATCTCTATTTCTCTTACCTATCTTATGCTTCTATAAAATACTTTTGTTTTAGGAACTACTTCTTCCAAGGGGACCTATGGAATCTATTCCAATACCAAATCTTCTATATCTTTATCATCAACTTCATTGAAGTAAATCTTTCTGTTACTGTACTTTTTGATGATATGCTCCCTCTCAAGAATGATGGATTTTTTGGTGATGGTTAATTTCTTATCTAAGGGTTTTTATAGTTAGTATACCATTGTTTCCTTGGGATACCCTATAAATGTACACTTTGTGACCCGGGTGCTGGTTTGTTTCCTAAGAAGGCCTTAACAAATGCCTCGCAACCCCATACACATGTATCTGATAAAATGAGTTTCTTTCCACTTTATAAATTGAAGGGAATTCTATTTTCTGCTTTATTTAATACTCAAATTAATGTGTATTCTACAGTTTGTAATGAATATCCCCAAAAGGATAATGGAAGATCTGCATGACTCGTTATCGACCTTACCATGTCTAATAAGGTATGGTTCCTCCTTTCACTAACATTGTTCCATTGTTATGTATAAGGTGGAGTTATTTGATATATAATCTCATACGCTCCTAAGAATTTGATAAACTCTTAGTTAATATATTCATCACCTCGATCAAATCGAAGCTTCTTTATCTTTTTACCAATTTGATTCTCTACTTCATTCTTTAATTCCTTGAATTTCTCAAAAGACTCGGACTTATACCTCATCAATTAGATATATCCATATATACTCATGTAATCAGTAAAATTTATGAATTAAGAATATCTACCTCTATATTATACTAGAAATGGTCCACACACATCAATGCATACCAATTCTAGACTCTGTGTGTCTATTTAACCCTATCCACCAAATAGTGGATTGGTCATTTTTCCTTGTAAACAATCATAACATATTTCAAGTGTTTTTATCTCATAAGATTCTAAATAACCATTTAGATAGATATTTTTGAAACACTTCATGTTTACATGACCAAGACGGCGATGCCATAGTTGGTTGTTATATGAGTCATGTGAATATGATTCGTTATCAATTTATAGCACTTAGTTTTTGTAATTAAAACATAAATATTGTTATTTAAATGTACCATACCATAACATATGTTTTCCTTATAGAAGAAACAACTGTTATTTCCTCATTTCAAAATAAACCCACTTGTATCTAGTCATGATACATAAATTAGGTTCTTGGTA
This sequence comes from Viscum album, assembly GCA_963277665.1. Lineage (NCBI taxonomy): Eukaryota > Viridiplantae > Streptophyta > Magnoliopsida > Santalales > Viscaceae > Viscum > Viscum album. The sequence continues at coordinate 647,011,770 of OY728143.1, read as the reverse complement.
ACAGTAGGTACATAATAATAATATTTTAAAACTAAAATCATTCATTTTGGCAATTAAAGGTGGTAGTCACCAATGGAAAGAGAATCCATATTTGCACAGTTAGTAGCTCATTGATCTACCAATCTACTGGAAATCTTTATAAATATAATTGGTGCCTATATTTGGATACATATTTAATCACCACAAACTATATCTAATACCCAATTTGTAAATATTTAAATATTACACTTGATAATGAATGCACCTTTATCATCCCTTTACTTCTAGGTGCAGTTCTTCTTCCAGTGGGTTGACTTTCCATATTCAAAACATACTACATCCTTTTATTTATAGGTCTTGGGACCCTTTTCCTTGTTCTTTCTTTTATTTTTAACCATAATAACTGAGGGTTTATCACACCCCATGTCCTTAACCACTTGGAAAATAAAATTAATATGTTTCGAAAGACTCTTCTCATTTTTTATCATATTGAAATTAAAAATAAAACTAGATAATGTCTTAGGAAGTGATAAAAGTATGAGATCGGTATGTGAATCTTCTAGGAATTTAATCCCTAAGATGTTTAATCCTTCAATATAGCCAATAATCTTGACTACATGAGGACCAGGTGGCACAAACTCTCCAGGCTTATTGGTAAACAATTAGTTGGAGATATCATACCTCTCTTGTATCGCCATCTCTTGATAGATATCCCAAATGTGATACATCATGCTATATGCATCCATGTTCTCATATTGCTTCAAAATATCATTGGACATCGATGATAGGATGAAACACTAAACATATATAACATCATTTATAAGTTTCTTATAGATAGATATCTCTTAATCACTTGCCTCATTACTAGGCACAACTGGAAAAGGTTCTTCCAGTGTATATAATTTTCTTTCATGGTTAATTATAATGTGTAAGTGCATTTTCCACTTTTGTAAATTTGTGTCGGTGATAAAGTTATTCTTATCATGTCTAGATCGTAATGATATGTTTGAAGTAATTTTAATGATTTTTATAAAAAATAAGATGATTAGGATTTTAGTACTTTATTTGATAAAATTTAGAAAAATAAATAAATATAAAATTTATTAGTCTCCTAAAATTTTATCGAAACCCAATATCCCTCAAAATTATTAATGAATATCTTATTTCTTGGAAATCCTGGTGGAAAGGATCCATAATCCCCTTATCATTACCCCAATTTTGGTTGGTCAAGAAACTTGAATGGTTTTAGGAAGTCATTCCAAATGTCAACTACATTAACTCACAATTCCTTGATCCGTCGAGTGGACTCCCCAATCCTAAAGTCCTTAAATTGGATTTTCTCAACATTTTCCTCTCAGTTACACTAAGTCCTCCTTTGGAAGTCAACCCTTTATGTGAACTAAGTTAATTCAACCAAAAAAATAAATTTATAATTCCCCAATAAATTAAATCACCCCAACTTTGGTTGGTCAATCAATTTTAACTATGGTTCGATTTTAATTGAATTAGTATAAGGTTGTATCGACTTAATATATATAATTGAGGGATCTTATATTTTATGAATAAATTTCAAATTATTATCTTTATTATATTCTTGTTAATATTAACTGACTTTACTTAAGTGATTAACCATGTCCTAGATAATATTTATGAATAAGATACTTTATTTTATTTCTATATTTTATGCTCGTTAAATTCATCAATTTATGTGATCTCAACAAAACATCCATAATGAAATAACCATGAAACTAACATAAATAAAATAATAAAGTGTTATGATCATCAGATTTTACTAATGGTTATTTTATCTAGAGGTTGGTAAACTAAATGTTGACCTAGGAGAAAACACCATGAACCGATTAAGTTCATGTTATAGATTTCCACCTATCCACCTATGTATCTCCTTGGATTGGTTTCTACCCAATTCATAACTTAAACCATCCTCACTATCTTGGTAGCTTCATCCATTGTATATTATTTTACACACACATAGGTGAGGAGAAAATGGTTTACATAAAATAAAATATGGGTACGCATGCCTAACATAATAAGAGGATATAAGGCACACAGGACAAAAATTTAATTTAATAATAAATTAAAAGGAAACCAATATCATACAAAGGTCTGGTCTTTTCTCATGATCATCCATATGAATGCAATGAATTTCACATTTAATAAAACTAGCATTAAATTCTTAATCATTCTTATTTAAGATAAATTTATCTTAAGTCAATTAATTATTATATTTAATTAATCAATTATTTTATCATAATTCTCATCTAAATTTACTTAAGATTATCATCAATTATAATTTTAAAAAAATTAAATAAATTTATTTAAAATTAACTATGTATATAAATGTTGCTTGGAGAAAACACGGTAAATACCCGTTTTAATATACCCAATATGTATTATCCTCATATACATGTTTATTCTTTATGACTTATCACGTACTTTCATGATGTGTAGTATCAAATTAATGATTACATGAATTACATGATTTTTCTATAACGTTTCATGTTTAATGAACATAGAGTAACAATTGTAATATAACTCATACATGATATGGAGATCTGATCATTACACAGATTTTAATTAAAAATAATATATATATATTAAAACCCATCACATGGCGTGTCCTATCAACTTAATGACCACACACAAGAACATGACTAAAGGTTTACATAATATGATAAATAAAGTTTAAATCTTCATAATTTGGTATAAGTACGCTGCATGTGTAGTCGATACACATGGTGTATACATCTCTCACTGTCTAACTGAGGTACACGCCTAGGGACTCAGTGTGTAAATATTACCTTGAAAAATGTATTACATAGCGTGTCAAATGGGATACATGTCGTATGATCTCATAATTACATGGTAACCAGTCAGGTAGACTATGTATTGTAATACACATCCCTTCTATGACTCAAAGGGACTACACTCCATGTATGTGGGCTACATGGCATGTACTTTGGTTTACTATGTGACACTTTATCCCGATAAACATGTGATGTAAGGTATTTAATGTACCACATTTAATAAATACACACGATTTTAATTTATTGCTGAATTAATTTTTGATGCATTGACTACAAGTACACAATGTGTAATTCCGATTACACGATGTGTACTCCTTTGTTATCTGACCAGAATACTTGGTGCCTCTGGATGAGATCTTCAATTTTATTTCATTCATTAAATTAATCCTATCGATTATATATATGAGAAATAAAGTAGTAAGAAAAATATCTTACGATTCAGATTAAAATAATAGTTAAACTTAAATTGAAAAACTAAATTAAAATATGTAAATCACCAATGATCTTTAAATAATTATTTGACCCCTTTGATACCAATTATAGGTTATGGATGTAGCATAAGCATGAGATGGGTGGTTCCCAAATTTCTTTTTTTCATTTTCAATGATCAATCCAAGATCTACATAACGATAAACACTGTTTTCAATATAATTTAATAAAAGAAGATACACAACATGAATCATGTTGAAAACAAAGAGATAGGATCATCAAAAATTATTTATAATTAATTTAATCAAATAAGAATTACCTTTCTTGAATTATTTCATTGTTTATGGATCTGGTAATAGATCTAAGATGCACCATCATTGCATTGTAGGAATCAAGTATGTATTCTCTAAAATGGTGATCCCCACGTGTGAAGGACCCCGAAACACCCTGAGAGGGGAGGGGTGAATCAGGGTGTCAACTTTTTTTTTAAAGTTATTGATCTTGTTCCCATGTTGGTAGAAACCTATTAAATATATCAGACAAATGAAATTAAGGAGATGACACAACACTTTTACTTGGTTCACCGCAAAGGGATACGTCCAAGGAGAATACACCGACAGTGTGTTGGACATACCTAATTCCACTAATATTCATTAGTTTGTGGATTACAAGGTTCAGTTACCGTCACTATGTTCTAGGCACACTGCCTTTACAATAGTTCAGGGATAGCTCATTGTGTCTCTCGAATCACTTTCGTCGACTCCCCCTAGCCCACTGCCTTGGGAGAAGTTTAACTCAGTTTATCGACTTGAAGGTCGCTTAATTAGATTTACATTCTAGTCTTTGTCTATGTTCATCATGAGATACTACTTGCATCAAAGTCCTAGATTGATGCACTTGAAATCACTAATCACACAAATGGTATATTCAAAATCCTGTCAGAATCACAACACCACACTTTCATGCAATACCTCAACTTGCATGAAAGATTTGGGAATTGTAATGAAAGATGAATTTGGTGCAACCCATACTTTCTGTGAAACCCTTACCATCCAGGAAACTACACCGAAGAATTCAATTGGTCTTTTCAGAGTAAAGGAACACCTTGCACGCAAGATTAACTTTCTATAATTCTTTCGCGCACAAATCTTTCACGCAGCAGAGCAACCGTATTTTCATTAGAAAAATTCATAAGTATTTCATGGGGTAGACGCCTATTTATAGGCCTTGATGACCTTGTGCACAAGTTTATAATGCGTCTTTTTCGATGTGTGCAATATTCTTATTGAGTGTGCAAAACCCATTTTTACATCGCATTGGGCGAGTAAGATTCTTCCGTTCAACCTCATCTTTCACGCACATTTAAGACTTGCACGCACTTTTTTCCTTTTCCATATTTTGATGCACTGATCCCAAATTAAACCTTGCATGCATGTTTCTAAACACCCTTCAATCTTGCACACAAATCAATTTTCCAGAAACACTTTTCTCTATATTCAAATTTTTGGACCCAGAAATTTGGCAAACACTTGGAAACGGTGCCACCTTCAATCACTACTACAACCTGGGCCTTTATCAGCGCTAAAAACCGGCATTAATAGTGCTAGAAAAGTGCTGTTAATGCCAGCACAGATAAAGGGGGGGTCCCCTTTATCAGCGCTCCGAGATGCCGTTATAAATGGTTCGTCTTTCTCCCCTTCCTTACTGAAATCAACTTTCACGAATCCGAAATCATCTATTTTAACAGCACTCCTGTTATCAACCCACTTGCATTGAAATATTGGAACTTGAAATTCCGTATAATCCAACTCCCATATTTGTTTGATGATGCCAAAGTATGACATATTCGCATAAATTGGATTTCTGTCCTTAGCACCGGAAACATGCATCGCTTCAGCCACAAGTGTAACCCCACTATTCTGCATGGTACTGTCTTCATCATGTTCATTAGTATAAAATGTATAACCATTAACTACATAAGCATTGTAAGATAATGCATACACACTTGGTCCTCCGGCTAGCCATCGAAGTCGTTCCGAAATTGACTTTGGATTTTCATCTGACTTCTTAAAAATATGATCTCAAAACCATCCTATAAACTGTTGATTATGTGTATCTGATATCCATTTTTCATCCCTTGATGGATTCAAATGCCTAAGAATTTCTTTGTGGATTTCAACATATGGGTCAACGTAGAAACTGTTATGCAAAACATAAAGGTGGGCCTGCTCCCGATCTGTAATATTGATTGTGACAACCTTTCTTCCAGAAATTCCTTCACCCTCAAGCTGACCAGTGTGACGAGATTTCAGTAAGCCAATGATTTCCACACCAGACAAGTATTCGGTACCGAATTCAACGGCTTCCTCAACAATATATCGCTCTGCAATACAACCCTCTAGCCGACTTTGATTTTTGACATACCCTTTCAAAATCTTCATATACCGTTCAATGGGGTACATCTATCTGTAATTTACAGGACCACATAGTCGAATCTCTCTCACCAAGTGGACCATAAAATGAACCATCATATCAAAAAATGAAGGCGGGAAGAACATTTCTAATTCACATAATATGACGGAAATTTCTTTTTCCATAGCTGGAAATTTCGCCGGGTCTATAACTTTGCTACATATAGATTTGAAGAAGAAACACAGTTTCGTTAATGTATGGCGGACATTCTTGGGAAAAATGCAACTTAAATCAATTGGAATGATATTTTGCATCAAAACATGACAGTCATGTGATTTCAGACCTTTTAACTTCAAGTCACTCATTGACACAAGGTTACTGATATTTGACGAATACCCCTCTGGAACCTTTACGTCATTCAAGAAGTTGAAAAACTGATATCTCTCCTACCTGGAAAGAGTGTAAGTAGCAGGAGGAAGAAATGTTCGTTTTTCACCCTTCACTGGTTCCAACTCTTCTCATATTCCCATCTCAACCATGTCCAACCTAGCCTTAACTCCATCTTTTGTTTTTCCAGATGTATTTAGCAACGTGCCGATAACACTGTCAAATACATTTTTTTCTACATGCATAACATCAATAAAATGTCTTACATACATACAATTCCAGTATTGTAATTCAAAAAAAATTGATCTCTTTTTCCAACCGATTTTTGTAAGGTTTTTCGAAGCCGGTTTACCAAAAGTAGTGTCCACATTTTTAACTTTCTCAAACAATTGATCGCCTGTTAGTGGAGACGGTGTTGTACGTTCTTCTGAACTTCCATCGAATGATGTCTTCCAAGAACAGTACTTATGTCGTCGCAGTAGAAATCTGCGATGTCCTAGAAACACGGTTTTCGATGAATGTTTCAACCTAATTGATTGTGTACCTTCTTCGCAAACGGGACATCCTTGAGTTCCTTTAATGCTATATCCTGAAAAATTTCCATAAGTAGGGAAGTCATTTATCGTCCCATACAACATGACTCTCAAAGTGAAATCTTCCTTTCTGTAAGCATCATACAATGTAACACCTGAATCCCACAATAATTTCAAATATTCGATCAATGTAGCTAAATAAACATCAATATCATTACCCGGTTTTTTTGGTCCTGATATAAGCATAGATAAGATGATGTATTTTCGTTTCATGCATAACCACAGTGGTAAGTTATAATTTATCAACATTACCGGCCATGTACTGTGACTGTTGCTTTGAAAACCAAAAGGATTCACTCCATCTGTAAATAACGCAAGACGAAGGTGTCTCGACTCATTTCCAAATTCAGGATACTCATGATCGATTCTCTTCCACTGAGGAGAGTATATTGGGTGACGTAGTATCCCATCTTTAATTCTTGTATCTACATGCCATGTTAATTGTTTTGTAGTCTCCTCACTTCCATATAGGCGTCTAAACCTTGGAATGATTGGAAAGTACCATACAACTTTAGTAGGACTAGATTCATCTTTCTTGTATTGAGAAGCACCACACTTTGGGCATTCTTTAAGTGATTTGTGGTCCTTGAGAAACAGTATACAGTCATTCGGGCAGGCGTGTATTCTTTCAGAGATCATACCCATAGAGCATAGCATTCGTTTGGCATCGTATGTTCGGCTCGGGAGCTCATTGTCTTCTGTGAGCATGTCATTCAAGAGGGCAAGAAGTTTCATAAAACTGTCGCCACTCCACCCGTTATCTGCTTTCAAATTATATAGATTCAGCACGGCTGACAATGCTGTATATTTAGTGCAACCAGCATACAATGGCGTCTTTGCACAACTTTTTAACTTCTCAAACAATTTTGGGAAATCACGAAGTTCATCTTTGAAGGTCCTTGTCATTTTCTCAATACGATCTTCATCATCATTCACATCTGTAATCACATCCTCCATACGGTCATCTTCATTGTTCATGTTTGTAATCATATTAGATGATCCATAAAATGCAGTTTCACCCCATTCACTACTTACATTCGTTGTTTCCCCGTGTTTATTCCAACATGTATAACTTTGATCTATTCTGTGACAGATCAAGTGTACTTCCAACTCATTTAGACTAATTTGTTTTTAATAACAACAGCGTAAACACAGACAAAGGATTTGAGAAGAGTCACATGCATGATCTTTTGAAAACTTGATAAATTCTTTCACGCCTTCTTCATACTCTTTTGTCAACCAATTGGCATTCATCCATTATTTATTTATATTCATCCTATTTGAAATCCATAGGATGAGTATATAGGTTAGAGGAGAAATGACTTCTCGAACCTTTTCTGGATAACCTAGAACTCCTTCCAAGGAAATAATGTGACCATGAAACAATACTTCTTAAACAAAATATGGGGAATTTATAATATTGTAATAAATACAAAGCTCTCTAAAAACACCCAAAACAACCTCTAGATTATCGGAGTACTCCTACTATATATTGTAATACACCAAGAAGTATTCTAAAAAAACGAAAATGGAGGTGTCTAGAAAGATATTAAAGATCTAGTTCATCAGTTCCATGAAATAGATAGAGCATTGGTGATCCCAAATGGAATTCATAAATACTTTAAATTTCCATATCGACTTTAAAAATCTATCTTTTGAGCATCCTCTTCCCAAACCCTCAACTGTTGGTACCCTGATCTCTAGAAAATTTTCAAAAACCAATAGAACCTTATAAGATGGTCAAACAAATCATAAATTATAGGCAATATGTAATTATTCATTACTGTCACCTGGCTATGACTACGGTAGACTGTTAAAATTAATAGGCTATGATATGACTTCATTGAAAATAGAATTGGAAAATCTCATAGTGACATGATCATATAGATAGAACCATTTCCCTAAAGATCTTCTAGATGATCTTTTAGCTCCTCTAAATCGGCCAGAGCCTTATGATGTGATGGAATAGAAAATGGGATCTTCCTGTGAAGAAAATAGATAGAAAACGCAAACAATCATTGGGGAGTTTATCCCATGAAGTCCTCTAGAAATGATTTTGTGTACTTTTCCATGACCACTGGAATTTCACATGAAGAACACTTCTCAACAACCCCAAGGAAAACCTTGGAAAAATGACATGATATGAACCATAACATAGAAGAAACATGTCATACCCTCCATGGTTATAGATCACAATATCCATAAAAGACATGGAATCTCCTGTTAAGAGTAAGTAACTGAACCCAATGGTGATAATAGTCATCTAGTGCACTAAATCCAATAAAAAAATCCAAGACAATAATGATGTCGGAAAAGACCAGGTCCAAAACATGGAATTACGAAATGTCCTCCATTCCAAGTACCACAACACAACTCTCAAAGAACATGAAACCATGACCATTTTTCCTACCCAAAAGGGTTAGGCAATACATGAAATAATTCATAAACTATGCCGTCATAACCAAGTAATAAAAAAATATGTGAAATTAATGACTAGGATTCACCATTTTAAAATGAAACCAATACTATAGAAGAATTAAAATAATTTCACCTCGAATTGTGGTTGTCCAAGATTATGAGTCCTCATGAATGACCTCTACTGCATTGATTTTTTCTGTATTAGACTCGTCTATATATTATTTCCCTATTAAGAATCCCCCTTTCTTTTAGGATGTGATCCTCCACCATTTGAAGTATCTTATTTTAACTAAGAGCCCTTAAAAAAGTGGAGCCTACACCACCCATTAATGGAACACCATTGAGACCAATATTTCAATTAAAATATGCCTCTCGCATCAATACCATGGGAAACACCTAAAAATAGGTTGGTAGACTTAGAAAAATAAGAATAAATCTGATATATTTCCTCAAACCCATCTCAAAATTAATAGCTATAAGATAATCATTTGTGGGGAGATAAAGAGATACATGAACCAAATGAAAACACAAAAACATAAGAATAACTAAATAAATATAATGAAGTAGTGGGAAATCATAAAAACAACCCATAGTCAGGATCAAAACATAACCATAATCCCAAACCACCCATGGAAACTGAAGATCCAACACGAAGAATAGTTGGCCAAACACTTACCCATTCCAAACATAATTAATTCATGAAAATTCAATTTGAATCACCTTAAGGAGGAGGACCCGGTGGCGGAGGAGAAGGAGGTGTCGACAGCGGAGGCACCGGAGGCAGCACAGAGGCATCACGGAGGCAGGGCGGAGGCAGGGCGGAGGCAGCGGAGGCAGCGGAGGCAGCAGAGGAGGAGGAGGAGGAGGAGGAGGAGGTTGTGGTGGAGGAGGAGGCAGCGGAGTAGGAAGAGGAGGAGGAGGCGCCGGTGGAGGAGGAGGAGGATGAGGCCACGGACTAGTAGGAGGAGGAGGAACCACCGGTGGAGGAGGAGGAGGACGAGGCCGCGGTGGAGGAGGAGGAGGAGGAGGAGGCGGTCGAAGGAGGATGAGGCGGCGGCCAGAGGAGGAGGAGGAGGTGGCGGCCGCGGCGGAGGAGGAGGAGGCGGCGGTAGCGGAGCAGAGGAGGGCTTCCGTGAGAGCTTGACCGGGTGCAGGGAGGAGGAAGAGGACCCACTGGTTTTTAACAAATCCGCGTGAGCCTTTATCAGTGCTAGTAAAAAGCACTGATAAAGGGTGTATTTATCAGCGCTAAAATGAAAAGCGCTAATAAATACAACCTTTATCAGTTCTTTTTTAGCACTGATAAATAAGACCTTTATCAGCACTTTTGTTAGTGCTGATAAAGGCCCGGCCCTTTATCAGCGCTTTACTATTAGCGCTGATAAAGGCAGGCGCATGCCTTGCCCAATTTTGTGGTAGTGAATATTGTTTCTTGCCTGAACTATATGATCCCTTTTCTAGAAAACTTCCTGAACTTCTAATGAGTATTGAAAAAAAACACAAACCAAACTCCATTTCTAGCATAGAATGACCATGGTTCCAAAAAAAATTTCCACAAATCTCTAGAAATCATCGAAGGAATATATGGGTGCTAGCATGACAGATCCTTAAACTTACACCATCTACCTTTGATCACTATAATAATAACTTCCAAAGTGTTATCCTTGATCCGGTGGAAGAAAATTTCTCTCTATTCTTGGTATTGGTCTTGGAGAAGAGATATCTCAAGGACTTGAGTGAATTCTCTAATTTTTTTGTGCATAACCCAAAAAAATGAATTGTTCTATTGAGAAAATAGTGTAACTATGTTTATATATTCCTAGGGTTAAAATAAAATAATTTCACAAGTGACCTTAATTATTTATTTAATCCTAGAGAAAACCCACTATCAAATAATAATAATATTATTATTATTATTATTATTTCTTGACAAGCGCTTAACTTTCAAATTAAAATTAAATATTATTTAATCAAATAATATTAAATATTTATTATTTTCTCACTGGACCTAAAATCATGGTCCCCCATTCATCTACAATACTTATCTAACTTTTAATAATGTCTATTTATTTATTAAATAAATATCACTTTATTATTCTTCAATAAATAAATAAACATTATATTTACTAAATAGAAAATAAATATTTATTAAATATTCTGCTCACATTATATTCTCTCGAATAACTAGTGATAGAATAAATGTGATCAAGAAAACATAAATAATTATTAAACCGCATGTGGTAATAATATTTATTCATATTTTTAAATAATAAATAACAATATATTATTTAACTAAGATTTTTGATACACTTAGTGTGTGACCCTCTAGGCCTCTTTCTCAGTTTCATTAGGAGAAGTAGTCTAAAGTCCAAGGTTAGAATCTATAAACATTCCAAGGAACCCATATAGAAATAATTTAATGCTAAAATGACATAATACCTCATACAGACGCTTATTGTGTAATGTAATCTCTTTATCAAAATATCTCAAATCAAATAGGTTGTATATCGGTGCCATCAACCTATGTTCTCGATGTCTCTTTCTTTGACATTAAGGAAATATAACTTGCCTATAGAACACCACAACCATGGATTTATTTTGGATATATTATTTCCATCAAAGGACCTGATATATTAACTTCCATTAAATAATACAAGGGATAAATCCTTTATTGCATTATTCATTAATGCAATATTACTCGTGATGTGCCCAACATATCCTACCTCACAGTGAACATCTGTCATCATGCTTTTCATCAATAAATCAAACTACATGACTCATAATACTCATTAATAATAATTATAAAGTCTAAGGACCAATACACTCTTCCATAGATAGGAACATTCAATAAAACATATAAATATGGATTTCCTACTAGTGGGTCCCATTCTCATAATATCCTACTGGATATTACCAAGGGTGTACATCATGAGAAAGTGCCTCAATTTTCTATGATTCACCACCTCTGATAACCTCTATCATTTTTTACCTCAAATGATATCATACTGTTATAGAACATATATTTAAGAATAGTGTCATAGCACTTACGGGTTCTCATCATAGTGGGGAACTGTTGTGACCTTTTAGTGCAACAACTACTCTAAGGACATTATCACATACTATGTTACATAGAAGAATAGTTATAATTTTATAAGAAGTTTTTTAATATTAAAAACTATGAATAGAAGTTATCATAAAGTATACAGAAGTTGTTTCTAGGACACTAACTCCAACAACAACCATTTTATTTTTTGTTCTCAATATTCTTCTTTTCTTTCCTGAGGTATTTAACCTATCTCATATAGAGCCCTAATTTTTCTTTCTGCACTCACTCAAGTTCCATCATTTATTCTCCATTATCACTACTGCTCTATGAATTAGATCCTTTCTTTAAATAAATAAAGAACCCAAATTCATTATCTGAATAATAACTTGATGACAAATCTCTCTTTTTCTTCCATATTAAATATTTCTTCTTACAACTAAAGTTCTTATTTTTCTCCTTACACCATTTTTTTTTGTGAGGTTTATCATCATTTGATCCTGATTCTGATTCTTCAACCTTCCACCTTATAATTTTTTGGCAAAATGACCAGATTCACCACAGTTGTAACACTATACTGATTTCTTAATTTTTTCCTTCAACTTAAAATTTTGAATGATTTTCATATAAGATAAAAAATTATTGAAGACATCAACATTATTATCAATATCTAAATGACCAGATTCATTAATATCTTTTTCTTTAACTTTTCTTTTTTCTCATTTCTTCAAAATATATATCTTCTCTTTCTTTGTTATGGAATGATAGTGCCTTTATTATCACATAATATATTAGTATCTAATGTAGATTATCATTTTTCAAATATTATCTTTCTTTTAGGATATATATTTTTTAATCAAACCGGCCTAGAAATTTCCTTAACAATGATTAAATCCTCTAGATTCTCCACAAATCCTCATATAGTGCTCACAATCACATTTAGCTAGGAAAAGTAGTCATCGATATTCTCATAAACATCCATATTTAAATATTTAAATTGGATTCACCAATATTTAAGTTTGGATTCCTTTACTTTTACATTACCTTCATAGATACTTCTCAGTTTTTCCCATATTTCCTTTGTAGTCTAAAGACCCATGAACTTTGTGTAGATCTTCTATGATAGTGACATCAGGATATCATTTTGAGCCTTTCCATCTAACTTCATATTTTTCTTATCCACTTGAGTCATTGAAACTCCTTCAAAAATGGGTGGAAAGCCCAATGATGCATCTTATCTCACTTCCATTTCAAGTGATAAGATATAAGGTATCATATTATTCCTCCAACTATGATAGTTATTTCCATTGATTGTGGTGACACCTCAGCTATTAATAGAGTAATAATTCCTTATCTCTAAAAATTATACCTTTTATCTTTAGAGAAAACCCCCTCTAATACCACTTTAAATACTCCATGAATAGATCAACCACTAATAGGGGTGAATCAGTGGTTTACTTTTACGAATTCATCATCTAAAAAACACAACCTCTTAAATTAGTTAATGTTCTTGATCAACTCAATGATGTCTCAAAATATCACCTCATATGAAAAAATAATAAGAGAGAGAACATAAAATAATATTTATAATTTTTTACAATAAATCATTCTTCTTACTATGTCAGTTATCCCCCCCCCCCAATCCCCACAAGGATTCATCTCTATCAAACAAGTTATTATAACCACATATAATCTCAGCTTGATCAACACAGAGTATTGTTATGTTCCTTCACTTATAGAACCCACTGTAAGATACAATTCTCTTATACAATGAGAATCCACCATAAAAATATCTTCTTTCACTCTTTATTTTCTTCTACACCACCTGGAAATAGAATTTTCCTCCATGAGGATATGTATTGGAATTTCTTCCCATATACCACTTTAATATCTTTAGTAGTTTCTTAGAATAGGCTTGTTGGTATTAAAACAACTACTAGATCAAGTGTGATCATGATTCTTTATAGATTATTAAGATACTCAGGTATATCACCTTCAATTACTCTTTTCTTCGGATCACCTTCTTCACCCCTCAATACTAGATGTATCATTATCACTCATAATTCTCAAATTAAGCATCAGTATTCTCTCAATTCTATGGATATTTCCCTATTCGATACCTGTATCGTATATTTATATTCACAAAATCATTATAAAAATTATTATAAAAAATATCACATTCAATCTTCCCATATTTTAATTATAGAAACCCCCACGATCTCCAGTAGCAGGATCATGTCACTCAAATCAGTCAACAAATTCTCGATTTATTCCCCATTTAAACTCATTTGAATTCACATTCAAATATTTATTTAAATTTCTGAAAGACTTAGGATATATTCCATCCATAATGTGATATATAAATATCTTCTATGACAACCCTGGTCTTTTATTACACAATTAAACATAATTTATCACATGAAATTCACATGTTACAACATAGAAGATCGAGAGGACTAGTGTCTTTGGGGCTTAAGATCACTACATAACAACTTAAAACATGAAACATGCAACATATTTATTGAAAACATCCTTTACATGAAAACTACATTCCCTCATACTTAGCATTTCATGGGATAGCCTGAGGACATGCATAAGAAAAGGGTGAGCTACAAAGCCCAGTAAGGGAATAAACATGGAATAACAAGGGGAATACAATACATGTTAGACAATACGCATATCAATAGATCACAAGAGAAGCATAAACATAAAGTCATGAATAATAATGATAATCATAACATGGAAATGTGGCAGCAACTCTTAACTTGGAATTAGCATGAGCCAAGGCTCATTGCACATAGAGCATGAGTAAACCCTCATTCCACATGAAGCATGAGTAAACCCTAGTTGTACTTGAATTAGCATGATTCAACACCCATTTCAAATAACATATCATGATACTATACTTTACCCAATGCATTGGAGCGCTATCAGGGTGCACCCTTCTTAAACATTTCATTTCATGTATAAGTGTGCCACATGGATCATAAAACATTGAATCATTCAACATAATTATTTATTCCATGATAAATGAATGTGGAATACATACTTGAAACTCTTTAAACAATAAGTAAATGTGCATAAAGGTAAATATCCTTGATAGAGAAATGGACATGGTATTCAATACACAATGACTTTGGCTTGGAAAAACGCGGTGCAATTTCGACAGCATAACGGCGTGACATAAGAACTCATAAAAATGGTTTATGAGAGAGAAAGGGGTGTATCATCATATTTACATGACATGGACAGTAAGGGGGTCATATAGATACATGACCCAAAAAATTTAATAGAAATATAACATCTCAACATTGTAATCACAATATATCATTTGAAAATATTGACAAAATCAAACCTTTTATCAAACCATTTTCAAAACCATTAAAAATAATAAATAAAGAGATTTTTGAATCAAAGTGTCCCATACCACTTTGAAGCTTTTGAAAGAAATTTAAATTTCAAAACATTCATGTCCATATGAATAAATCCTTAAAACCATTTTTAAAAAATTGACATTAATGTGAAAGATTTATAAGAATAAACCTTTAAAACATTTAAAATGATATTTTAGTTAAAGATTTTTTTAACAAAATGAGAGTTCCTAGAATACAAATAATTGAGGAATAACATTTGATCAGAACTTAATAATATCATTTTAATAAAGGTATTCATGATATAATATTCCAAAGGACAGTATATACACCATATAAGAGTGAATTATAGTATATCAACAATGAAGTCTCAATGGAAATGTAAATTGAGACGAAATCCATTATAAAGAAGGTATCCTTAGATTAAGGATAAATCAATTACATAATTATGTGTGAAAAATATAAATACACTCAATATAAGTGGATATTAAGTGTAAAACAATCATAGGTCATTCACACATATTCATAGTATGACATATTCAAGAAGTACAAGTTGAACCCAAATAATTGAAATTAGGTTAAGAAGTTCCCTTGTAAAAATTCGACAGCCTAACGGTGTCACTTTAAAATTAAGAAAATTAGTTGATGAGATAAAAATGGAATCTCATCACTTGGACATAAATTTTACATCAATAAGGATATATAATAACATATCCCAACATAATAATATTTAAATTAAAAGACATAACAAAAAGAATCCTTTTAAAAAGAGGAGGGTGAAAGGTTCCCTTACCGATTTGGTAACTTACAAGATATATTCCACATGAAAGAAGGATTATACAATGAATATGTAAATAATAATAAATGAAGGTATATTAAATAAAGATTACAATAATTGGAAGTACATACACCACACAAAAGGAAATAGTGTCCAATATAGCATGAATCTCATGGGAATAAAAAGTGAGATGAAAAACCCTTACCCCGTTGTAATCAATTGAGTTGTATGAGAAAAAGTTAATAACCAAAAAATGAATCAAATAATACCAAGAATATAAATATAATCATGTTAATATATATCAAATGGTAGTACACAATACACTGCATTCAATAAATGGGTGGTGAACAATGGAAATCTCACGGAATAAAAAGTGAGACAAGAAATCTCTTACCTTGTGTCTGAATTGACTTGTATGTTCCTTGTTATTCCTGAATAATAAACTTTAGTTAATTTATACTTGATTAATAAACTTTTAAATTTTTATTATTAATTTATATCACTTATTACCTTGCAATAACAGTTAGTTAATTATTTGAGTTCATATCGGACATTTTGTCGATGTTCGGAATTTGAGTTAAAAATGAATTTGTTATAATTACAATTTATCCATGTGGTCAAAACTCCATTAAATCCAGAATGATATTAATGATTTAGATATAATATATATTATATATATCCAGTGAATATATATATATATACATATTTATAATATTACATAACATTTCAAGATAAGAAATGAAATGCACCATTCATGGAGACAGTAAGCCATATGTATGCTTGAACGCTACTTTCATTTATATTAAATATTTAATGGAATGAAAACAAAATGATACACAGGTATATTATAATTAAAATATAATATAATATGATATATATGTTATATAATTTCATTAACTCCATCTTTATACATTCCATGTATGTCATGAACGAATCATATCACCTTGAGGGGGTTGTAGTCTGCACTTCCTCAAAAGAAATTATCATGTTTACACATATTGGAAGGCATAAAGGTATGTTTGTAAATAAAAATTACTGAATCATATAGATAAAAAAAATAATATATATCATATATAAATAAAGTTTCATCATAATGGCCACCACGAGAAGTGGTAGGAGATAATTGAACAATCATCGCTTTGTGAGGCGTTAGTTTTCCATCAACATAAACCGTATGTTCTTCACCCATTAGATGGAGGTGTATGTAAGTGTAGTTAGAATCCTTATCCTAACAATATCCTAATATATTGAGGATACTGGTGTTTTTATAAAATAATGTAATAAAAAGTGTTTAGTGGTTCGAGAAGCAAAATAAAACAAAAGAACTTAAGAGAAGACGTTACCTTTAAATCGGGCAACTCCCCTTGGTTTGAACCAAATGGGTTTCTTGAAGTGTTTTCTGCCTAAGATAAGGATTCTAGGATGAATATAGGGATCTTTGTAACTTATTTGAGTAGAGTTTTCTTGACCAAAAGGCTTGAGAAGTGTGAGAAATGGGTTAGAAGTGAGGGATTTTTATAAGGGAGAATAGGGTCTCTTTAGGAAGGTTTGAAACAATTATTTTATTATAACCTCATTTTCGGTTTCGAAAGGTCAACTATTCCTTAATATAAAATTTAAGATGAATCATGGTCATAATAAAATAATTCAATAAAAATTGGACTGGTTTTTAATATTTTTTTAATATTTATAATCATGTTTATTTAAATCATTTATTAATCAGTTAAATATCGCATCATTATTGTGCCATAAATAATTTAATTTATTTGATGTCCAAAAATTATAAAAAAAATACCATGATGTAGGAAATTTTTTTATATTTTCAAAGAATATTTATAGTCGAATAAATATCTTATATTACCTCATGTAAAAATTTATTTACTAAAAGATATTTGTTTTTTTCATTTTTGTCTTTATTTTAAATTAATTAATATAAAATGTCATTATTACTCTCATGTGGCTCCATGGGGTCCCAAATTAGACCCAAGGATTCCCATGGTCGTATATGTATCATCTAATAGGATTAGGATACTTTTTAGGGTAATTTAATATTATTATAATATTATATTTTACCCTTATTTATTATTTTTTCCTTTTAATCATGATAAATAAAATATTTACTAAAGTAAATATTTAAAATGACTAAAAATAAAAGTTACCTATTTACACAATTTTTACCTACTGATTCCAAATATGGAATACATTTTTTCAAATTCAAAAAAAAAGTGGCAGAAATTAATTTAAAATTAATTCCCGCTCTTAAAACAAATAGTGTGTTTTTAAGAAATAATAACTATCAAGATATTGACACCAGTTTATGTCGAATTTCAAAATAAAATTACCTCCAATGACCAAAAATAGATTAAATGGTAAAAATTTATTCTAATTACACTTTAAAACCAATTAAAAATATAATGTAACCATATAAATAAATTAAATTAAAATGAACTTTCGAATTAAAATACCGTATTTTTCACTATTCATTAAAAAATAAACCTTATTAGAAAAATACCAAAATTTCATCCAAAGTAAATTTTGGTGTCCTGATTCTAAAGAAGAATTTTATTTTGTTAAATAGAACATATAAAAGTGACAAAAACTAGATTTAAAGAGGGTTCGACATTAAAAGGTGGTAAATCAACCTTTTAGTGAATATTAGAGTATTTATGCTTAAAATCGAATTCTTTACTTATTTCAGGCCTCCAAATTTTATTGGATGAATGTAAAAATGTTCAAAAAACATGTATCATCATATTTTAGTTAGTTCTACTCATTCTCGCCAATACAACGGCTAGGCGTTAACTACCATTTAAAATAATAATATTATATTATTAGTGTGCAATGTAAGATTTCAAAGAAACCCATTGTTGCGTATCGGGTACACCGTCGAACATAGTGTCCCATTTAAAGTATAATTAACATTTAATTCACAAATATTAATAAATATGAAAATTTAATATTCCTTATTTTCTTGGGATGTTACATTCTTCCCCCCTTTTGGAAATTGCGTCCTTGCAATTTTAAAATTGGGCTTGGAAACTTCATTGAACGTCCCACATCGGAAAAAGAGCCGGTAAAAATATTACTTTATAAGAAAGAAAGAGAAGTACAAAGGTCACCTGAGTTAACCAATACTAGGATTCCATGTAGGAAAACATGGATATGGAAGAGAAAAAAATGGTTATTTTCTGAGGGAGAGTGATAGAAAACATGATTAGGAGAAAGTTAACCACAAGAAAATCACAAACATATGATGTGTTAAACAGTATTTAATAGCCTAGTAGGAAACATAAACCAACAATGTTTTTGTTTTACATTCCTTTTCATAAATTTGAGGAATTAATTTACTACATAGAATAAAAACATAAGGAAATATACTTACCTTCATGTAGAGTTTCTTCCTTTAATAAGTTTCTACCAAAAACTAATCTTTTCTCAAAACAATGAGCATTCAAAAAGACTTGGTCACATCAAAGCACAAGAATCTTCTTCTAAAGAATCACATAATCCAAAAAATAATAACTATATATTTCCTTTGTCTTTAGACATCAACTAAAACCAAAATAGTTAGTACGAGATCATATAATCCCCAAAAATGATAATCCTTTATAAAAATAAATACAACTATTAATCTCCAAAATTCAACAAAAAGTACCCAAAGTTTTAAAAATACCATTCAATACACAATCGTCTTTAAAATTCTTCAAAATACACCAAACTAAGATTGAAACCCAAAACTCATAAGGATTTAATCACATAGTATTCCATAATAAATCTTAACATTTATCTCCAAATATCATTGAAAACTCTTAAAGTCACCTACTAACGTGTAATTAACCAAATCACATATTCTCTATGGTAGGTTAATCATATTCCATAAATAACCCAAATCACCATATTTCCAGAATAAATAAATAGATTCTTATAAAAAATTTCAACCATTCTTCCAAAATTAAAATCCTGTAATATTTTATTTTCCTTAGGCATATATTATTCCAAAAGAGAAAACATCTCCCAAAATAACAATTATCATTTAATCACCAAATAATTTTCCTATACTAAGGATATACATTTTATAAAATATAAGTTCCCAAAATCAACTAACTCTTGATCCATAAAATCATTTAACTAAAAATAATAAGTTATAATAACCAGGGACTTCACGTAGGCCAGTGGTAGGTGATAAAACCCAATCACACTTTGGTTTTTGGTTCGATTCCCATAGCTTTGTCCGACATGAAGGGTTGTCACACAGTCTGTGTGTTGTCCTTTTTATAAAAAAATAACCCTATCATGTTTTAACATTAAAGGTTTTCTTATACATTCCATTTTCATCCCAATACATTAAGATAGTTCTGCTTGTATCCAGATAGGGATGTATTTTCTTGATAATCCACTTCCTAAATACTCACCAAAATGTAGGGATGTTTCTATTATACTTAGTCTTGTCTCTAAGGATTTACTAGTGTTTTCTAATCCTAATCCCAAAAATAACTAAACCTCTCCTCTGATACCAACTATGGAAACCCTGGTCTTTTATTACACAATTAAACATAATTTATTACATGAACTTCACTTGATACAACATACAAGATTGAGAGGTCTAGTGTCTTTGGGGCTTAGGATCATTACATAAAAACTTAAAACATGAAACATGCAACATATTTATTGAAAACTTCCTTTACATGACCATTAAATTCCCTCGTACTTAGCATTGCATGGGATAGCCAGAGGACATGCATAAGAAAAGGGTGAGCTACAAAGCCCAGTAAGGGAATAAACATGGAATAAAATGAGGAATAAAATACATGTTAGATGATAGGAATATCAATAGATCACAAGATAAGAATAAACATAAAGTCATGAATAATCATGATAATCATAACATGGAAATGTGGCAACAACTCTTAACATGGAATTAGCATGAGCCAAGGCTCATTGCACATAGAGCATGAGTAAACCCTCATTTAACATAAAGCACGAGTAAACCCTCTTTGCACTTGAATTAGCATGAGTCAATACCCATTGCACATAACGTATCATGATACTATACTTTACCCAATGCATTGGAGTGCTATCAGGGTTCACCCTTCTTAAACATTTCATTTCATGCATATGTGTGCCACATAGATCATAAAATATAGAATCATTCAACATAATTATTTATTCCATGATAAACGAATGTGGAATACATAATTTAAACTCTTTAAACAATACATAAATGTGCATAAAGGTGAATACCCTTGATAGAGAAATGGATATGGTATACACTACACAATGACTTTGGCTTGGAAAAATGTGGTGCAATTTCGACAGCATGATGGTGTGACATAAGAACTCATAAAAATGGTTGATGAGAGAGAAAGGTGTGTCTCATCATATTTACATGACATGGAAAGTAATGGGGTCATATAGATACATGTCCCAACAAATTTAATGAAAATATAACATTTCAACATTGCAATCACAATATATCATTTCGAAATATTGAAAAAATCAAACCTTTTATCAAACCATTTTCAAGACCATTAAAAATATTAAATAAAGAGATTTTTGAATCAAAGTTTCCCAAACCACTTTGAAGCTTTTGAAAGAAATTTAAATTTCAAAACATTCATGTCCATATGAATAAATCCTTAAAAACGTTTTTAAAACATGGACATTAATGTGAAATATTTAGAAGAATAAACCTTTAAAACATTTAAAATGATATTTTAGTTAAAGAGTTTTTAACAAAATGAGAGTTCCTAGAATACAAATAATTGAGGAATAACATTTAATCGGAACTTAATAATATCATGATAATAAATTTATTCATGATATAATATTCCAAAGGACAATATATACACCATATAAGAGTGAATTGGTGCATATCAACAATGAAGTCTCAATGGAAATATAAATTGAGACGAAATCCATTATAATGAAGGTATCCTTAGATTAAGGATAAATCAATTACATAATTATGTATCAAAAATATAAATACACCCAATATAAGTGGATATTAAGTGTAAAACAATCAAATTTCATTCACATATATTCATAGGATGACATATTCAAGAAGTACAAGTTGAACCCAAAGAATTTAAATTGGGTTAAGAAGTTCCCTTGTAAAAATTTGATAGCCTAATGGCGTCACTTTAAAATTCATAAAATGAGTTAATGAGATAAAAATGGTATCTCATCATGTGGACATATATTTTACATCAATATGTATATATAATAACATATCCCAACATAATAATATTTAAATTAAAAGTCATAACAAAAAGAAGTCTTTTAAAAAGAGGAGGGTGAAAGGTTCCCTTACCGATTTGGTAACTTACAAAACATATGCCACATAAATGAAGGATCATACAATGAAGATGT
The DNA here is from genome assembly GCA_963277665.1 of Viscum album. NCBI lineage: Eukaryota > Viridiplantae > Streptophyta > Magnoliopsida > Santalales > Viscaceae > Viscum > Viscum album. Next base: position 646,989,166 of record OY728143.1, on the reverse strand, counting down.
AAATACTCATAAATGAAGGTATATTATAGAAATATTACAATCATGGTAAGTACATACACTACACAAAAGGAAATAGTGGCCAATATAGCATGAATCTTAAAGGAATAAAAAATGAGATGAAAAACCCATACCACGTTGTAATCAATCGAGTCGTATGAGAAAAAGTTAATAACCAAAAAATTAATCATAGAATACTATGAATATAAATATAATCATGTTAATATATATCAAATTTCAGTACACAATACACCACATGCAATAAATGAGTGGTGAACAATGGAAATCTCACGGAATTAAAAGTGAGATAAGAAACCCCTTACCTTGTGTCTGACTTGACTCGTATGTTCCTTGTTATTTATGAATAATAAAATTTAGTTAATTTCTACTTGATTAATAAAATTTTTAATATTTATTATTACTTTTATATCACTTATTAACTTGCAATAACAGTTAGTTAATTATTTTATTTCATATCATACATTTTGTTGATGTTCAGAATTTGAGTTAAAAATGAATTTGTTATAATTACAATTCGTCCATGTGGTCAAAACTCCATTATCTCCAGAATTATATTAAAGATTTAGATATCATATATATTATATATATCCAGTTTATATATATATATATATATATATTTATTTATTTATAATAGTATATAACATTTGGAGGTAAGAAATGAAATGCACCGTTCATGGAGACGGTAAGCCGTACGTACGCATGAACGCTACTTTCATTTCTATTAAATATTTAATGGAATGAAAACATAATGATACATAGGTATATTATAATTCTAGTATAATATAATATGATATATATGCTACCTAATTTCATTAACTCTATCTTTGTACATTCCATGTATGTCATGAACGAATCATATCACCTTGAGGGGGCGGTAGTCCGCACTTCCTCAGATGAAATTATTGTGTTTACACATATTGGAAGGCATAAAGGTATGTTTGTAAATAAAAATTACAAAATAATATAGATAAAAAACATAATATATATCATATATAAATACAGTTTCATCATAATGGCCACCATGAAGGCGGTAGGAGATAATTGAACAATCATCGCTTTGTGAGGCGTTTTTCCATCCACAGAAACCTTATGTTATTCACCCATTAGATAGAGGTGTGTGTAAGTGTAGTTATAATAATTCTCATAAAAACATCTTATTATATTTTCTATACTATTGTTTTTATAAAAGAAAGGAATAAAAAGTGTTTAGGGTTCGAGAAGTAAAATAAAACAAAATAACTTAAGACAAGACGTTACCTTTAAATCAGGTAACTCCCCTTGGTTTGAACCAAATGGGTTTCTTGAAGTGTTTTCTGCCTAAGTTAAGGCTTCTAGGATGAAGAGAGAGATCTTGGCAGCTTATTTGAGCAGAGTTTGCACGATCCAAAGGCTTCAGAAGTGTGAGAAATGGGTTAGAAGTGAGGTATTTTTATAAGGGAGAGGAAGGTCTCCTTAGGAAAGTTTGAAACAATTATTTTATTATAACCTCATTTTCTATTTCCAAAGGTCAAATATTCATTAATATCAAATTTAATATTACTCATGGTTGAAATAAAATAATTAAATAATAATTGGACTGGTTTTGGATATTGTTTTAATATTTATAATCATTTTTATTTAAATCATTTATTAATGAGTTAAGTATTGTATCATTATTGTGTCATAAATAATTTAATTTATTTGATGTCTCAGAATTTTAAAAAAAATACCATGATATATAAAATCTTTTTATATTTCCAAAGAATATTTATAGTCTAATAGATATCTTATATTACCTTATGTAAAAATTTATTTACTAAAATATATTTGTTTTTGTCGTTTTTTTCTTTACTTTAAATTAATTAATATAAAATTTCATTATTACTCTCATGTGGATCCATTGGGTCCCAAATTCAACCCAAGGATTCCCATGGTCAGATATGTATCATCCAATAGGATAAGGACACTTTTTAGGGTAATTTAATATTATTATAATATTATATTTTACACTTATTTATTATTTTTACCTTTTAATAATGGTAAATAAAATATTTACTAAAGTAAATATTTAAAATGACAAAAAATAAAAGTTACCTATTTACACAATTTGGACCTACTGATTCCAAATATGGAATCCATTTTTCCGAATTCAAAAAACAGAAGTGGAAAATTTTAATTTAAAATTAATTCCCGCTCTTAAAACAAATCGCGTGTCTTTAAGAAATAATAACTATCAAAAGATTGACACCTATTTATGTCCAATTTGAAAATAAAATTACTTCCAATGAACAAAATTAGATTAAATGGTAAAAATATATTCTAATTACACTTTAAAACCAACTAAAAATATAATGTAACCATATAAATAAATTATATTAAAAGGAACTTTGGAATTAAAATACAGTATTTTTCACTATTCATTAAAAAATGAACTTTATTAGAAAAATACCAAAATTTCATCCAAAGTAAATTTTGGTGTCCCGATTCTAAAGAAGAATTTTATTTTGTCATATATAACATGTAAAAGTGACAAAAACTATATTTAAAGAGGGTTCTCCATTAAAAGGTGGTAAATCAACCTTTTAGTGAATATTAGATTATTTTCGCTTAAAATCGAATTCTTTACTTATTTCAAGCCTCTAACTTTTAATGGATACATGTAAAAATGTTCAAAAAACATGTATCATCATATTTTAGTTATTTCTATTCATTACCGCCAATACAATAGCTAGGAATTAAATACCATTTAAAATAATAATATTATATTATTAGTGTACAACGTAAGATTTCAAAGAAACCCATTGTTGCATATCAGGTACGCCATCGAACATCGCATCCCCTTTAAAGTATAATTAACATTTATTGCAAAAATATTAATAAATATAAAAATGTAATATTCCTTATTTTCTTGGGATGTTACATCTTCAATCTTGGAAATTACTTTGTTAATTCCTCAAATATTGTTTCATTAAAATCATTGGATATTTACAAAGCCTCATGAAATCAGCTATGTCACAGTATTCAGTTGTATAACTCGCATTGGATACATCATAGTCAGCTATGTGGTTGACTTTGGATATGTAAAAATCAGGTATATGGATTACTTCATCTATGTGATTGTATCCTGAAGACACGGGTTATATTCAAATTCCCATTAAAATATTTAATTAAATCTTCTTAAGACTCGGTCTATATTCCATCCTTAACATGATATATAAATATCTTTTATCAGGTAAATTCCATTGTAAATTCCTCAAATATCATTTCTTTAAAATAATTTGAGATTTCTATATCCATATGCAGTCAGTTATGTCACAATAATTGGTTATGTGTCTCACATCGGCTAGATCACATAGGTTTTGTAGTTCACTTAAGTTATATAGAAATCTGGTATGTGGATCACTTTGTCTATGTGATTATATCCAAAATTCAAAAATTTCATATTTTCCTACTTGATTTGTCTACATGGATCTCCATTAAACTACATCATAGATTTGGATATGTGGGAAGTTCTGCAACATGATTCTTTTGGGTAAATGGATGGAATCAGCTATTTAGATCTATAAAATTTTAAAATTAACTCAAATAATATAAAAACACTTTAAACCACCTTACATGACATCTAAAAAACCTCACCACTTCTCAAATATATTGAACAAAGTGCTCTTTCACCAAGCAACAAATGTATTTTGATTCCTTCAAATATCAGATTATCAATAATCACAATTACTTTGTCACATTGTCTTGAAATTCACAACTCAAGTTCTTCAAGCTGTATCCACAATGTACCTTTTTTATAGAAATGGATTTAGATCAACCATCTTATAGACTTACATAGATGTTTTATCAATCATGACATCTAATTATTTTTCATGAATCCATAATAATTCTCCAAGAATCATCATCAACATGTATTTAAACATTGAAAAAAATGCAACATTTACATGGGAACAACACATATTTGTGTGATATATAGAAATTTTAAAGAATTTAAAAACTTTATAATTTATATAAAATCATTACATAGAAATAAGATATCATTTTATACTTTCAAAACTTGTTTTATAGAATTAAATTAATGGTGATCATTTTTTGATCATGTCATCAATAAGTTATCCAATTTTTCATATCAAAACCATAATGATATTATAAGAATTATATTTATTCATTAATCCTTTTCTTATAACCATCCATGTAATTAGGTGATGAAAAGAAAAATGGAAATCAATTGTTTCATGGTGATGGTAGTCCATATATATACATGGTTGATGATTTTTTTTCCATAGAATAACAGAAATTTATAAAATGTTTTATTATTTAAAAAAAATATGTGTTACAAATATAATACTTATTTGTTAAATTAAACAATATTTCCAAATATGTAAGGTTGTTTTGGAAAAATAAACATGACATTTTTTGGAGTCGGTAGTCCGTACACACACAAACAAATTTTGTTACAAATTTTATTAAGGGAAAAGGGAAAATGTGATTAATGATTATTCACATAGAATAATAACATTTAGTATATTTCTAGAAATGATTTCATTTCATAGGGATTTAAAAATTAAAATTGTAAAATATATATTGAAATGAAAGAAGCTAAGTAAAAAACGATTACTCAATTTGAGCTCTTTGAGATTTTGTTGGAGGAACCCTTGAAAATTGATGGCATAAGATTTTATCTAATGATTATAAACTCAAAATAGATAAATAAGATTATGTTTTATAAAAAAAAGGTAGGAATTTATGAGGAAACTGAATTTTTAGGAGTTCTTTGAATGGGTGGTGAGCGCCCCCTTTTATAAGTGGTGAGAATAGAACATTTGTAAATATTTCAACTTAATAAAAAGAGAGAACCTGTTAAAAATGTCTAGTGACTCCAAAAATAGAAAATAATTGAGTGAAGGGATACATAAAGCTGATCATATATCAATTTCTCAATTATAAAAATGTTTTTAACATATTTCAATCCCTTTTACCTATGAATTATTACTTTTTCATTTAAGTTTCTACTACAGTAACTAGTTTTTACCTAAGCTAACTTAATCATTGTGGATAAAAATAAAGTGTTCCTACTTAAATAATTTTTAATTAATTATTCAAAATTTTAAATCTGTATTATTTGATTCAATTTATAAAATTCATAAAAAATAATTTTAAAATTAAACGTATAATGTACTAAAAATAATTATTGGGAAAATATTACTTATGTTATGTGATATAAAATATGGTTTTTAAATTAAAATTAACATTTGTAAAATTATGAAGTCACTTATAAAATATACATTTGATCTTAGAAAAGGTTTCATTATTTTACAATTCATACTAATTTTGTAAAAGTCATGTTATTTATAAAAATGTTACATTTTCACTATTCAAATAAAGATAAGTTTTTTAGAAAAATACCAAAAATTAATATTAATAAAATATTACTATGATGAATCCATAAATAATTTTAATTCTATCAAATTAAAATTCTAAAATTTATAAATTTAACTCTTAATAAAAAGATAAGATATAATGGAAATTTTTTTATAGGAAACTAAATATTTTGGAATATTAATTACTTTAATTCATACTAAAAATCATTTACTAATTAAATTGGAATTAACTAATTATTTATATCCAATATATTTTATCATCATTAATAATAATTTTCTTGAAATATAAATTAATATCTCATATTAATTAAATATTTATAAAAATGCATTTCTAAGCAATAAAAATGTCGTATTTTTAATTTTGGTTATAGAAACTGAATTTCATTAATATTAAAAGTAGCATTTATTTTCTTTCTATAAATATTTCATAAATAGTTTACTCCTATTTATTCCAAGTAATTCATTAATTAATTTTCAATGGATTAAAATTATTGTGGTTTCATTTTAGTTTGGTGTTGCGTGTGGAAAAAGTTATCTTATACATTGAATTATTTAATGGTAATCATATATTAGAATTTTAGGGTGTTATATACTTTTCAAAGTGAGATAAAAAAAATTAAAATCATGAAATTCCTAACTATCCCTTAATAAAAATCAAAACAATCAACTGCAAGGGGTTTTGTGAAGATATTTTCTAATTAAAGAGTAGTTCAAAAAAAATCTAGCATGATATCACCTTTTTCAAAATGGTCTCTATGAAAATAATTCCTAAGGTTAATGTTCTTTTTGAGAGAGTGTTGAACTAGGTTTTTAGAAATTAAAACCACACTTGGGTTTTCACACTTAACTAGAAAATGATCATAATCAAATCCATAATCTATGATATTATGTTTCACCCAAATTATTTGGAAACTACAACTTCCCACGGTAATATATTCTGCTCCAACTATATAAAGATCAACTGAATATTGATTCTTACAACTCCATGAGACATGTGATTTTCCAAGTAGGTTGATAATCCCACTTATAATTTTCTCCTCTAGTTTTAATCCTCCAAATCTACATCATAAAAACTTATAAGTTAAAAATATATTTTTTTGTATAAAATAAACAAAGATTTTTAATTCCTTTCAAATAACTAAAAATTATTTTGAGATATTTCAAATGGTATTTACTTTTATTAGCTTTAAAATGGGTGGAAAGTCATACACTAAACATGATGTCTGACCGGGTCATTGTAAGATAGAGAAACTCATAATCATACCTCTATAAAGATCATTTTCCATCAGTTTTCCAACATCATCAAAAGTAATCTTATAATAAGTACACAATGGAGTACTAATCCCCTTAAATTGATCTATTCCAAAGTACTCGAAAATATAATTAGTGTTTTTTTCTAAGAAAAGTGCCATCTAATTTTTGAGGAAATTGAAACCAAGGAAAAAATTGAGTTCTCCAGTTAAACTCATTTCAAATCCTTCATTCATTAAATAAAAAATATATTTTCAAAGATATTATCTATTTAAACCAAAAATAAAATTTTCAACATAACTTTTAAAAATTAATAAATTCTTATAAATATTTTTTAAAAATAAAGTTGAATTAAATTTTCCATTTCAAAAAAAAATTTTAAAATAAATATAGTCAACCATTCATACCAACCCTTATGGGATTATTTTAATATATAAAGTTCTTTATTCAAATTTTAAACATGATATAGAAATATAGAATCCTAAAAAATGGGCGGTTGTTCCATAAATGATTTTTTGGAAATAAAACCATTTAAAAGTTCAATTTTAAAATCTACTTGAAAAAGATAAAAATTTAATTGATAAATGAATAATAATAATATTCTAATGGATTCTATCCTAACAACCAGGGAAAAGGTCTCACCATAATCAATTCATTCCTCTTGATTATAGTATTTAGCTACAAGTCAATCCTTGTTATGGGTGATAATAACTTTCTCATACAACTTATTTCTAAAGACCCACTTGGTGCCGATAATATAATGATCATTATTCCATTCCATAAGAGTCCAAACATTGTTCTGGGTAAATTTATTTAATTCCTCCTGAATGGAAATAACACAATATTAATAATTTAATGAATCATTAAAAAATTTAAGCTTTAGGTGTGATAAAAAGGCTCGATGTTCTATATAATTTAAAAAAACATTCTAGTACAAGTAATGTCTTGAAAATCACCAATAACATTTTCAAGAGGATGGTCTTTTAGATTTAAACCATTCCTTGGGTAAAGGGTTGCATTATTTTTTAACTTCAATGTATTTAGGAGTTAGAGGTTCATCTAAGGTCAAATTATAAAGGTCTACCTGAACATCAACAATTTAAGAATGTGGTTTTGCTAAATTCTCATTAAATTTGATGTGAATTGACTCTTAAATGATCTTAGTACTTTTATTGAAAACCAGGTGGGATTTACATGAGTTATAATACCCATTAAAGATACCTTAATGTGATTTAAAGTTAAATTTACCAAGGTTGTCTTTGGTGTTAATAATAAAATATTTATATTCAAACACATTAAAATAACCAACTTTAGGTAATTTTCCTTTCTAAAGCTCAGAAGGGGTATCTTTATGAATAGGTATTATAAGTACATGGTTAATGGTATAGCATGCAGTATTGACCGCCTCAACCCAAAAATATTGAAGGATTTTAAATTCATTAATGAAATTTAGATAAATTTCACTGAAATTTTGATTATATCGTTCAATAAGCCCACTTTTTTGATGTTTTAGGAGTGAAAAATGAATATTGATAATCCTTAGAAATAAAAAAATCATCAAAATCCTTATTTTCAAACTCTCCCCCATGATATCTCTAAACGGAAATGATTTTATACCCTTTTTAATTTTTTGTCCTTTTTGGTATATTTAATGAAGACTTTACAAGTGTCACTTTTACGTTTCTTGAAGTATACCCATGTAAATTATAACAAACTATCCTGAGTTACCCTCAAACCTGGAAGCTGACCTATTCCATCACATACCTAAAGGGTAGTCCTGACCCCCACAGGTTGGTGAAAAGTGCTCGAGCATCGAACAAAAAACCATAGGGAATTATTTCACCCAACCTAAACAAACACATGGAATAAATACACAAAATGTTAAAGAATAGTGGAAAGATAAGGGATATATTCCATAACTATAAGAAAACATCATAAATAAAATCAATAATAGAAAAATTATTTTTAACATCGCATTTATAATGTCGTTTTTATATCGCCAATTCTATAATTGTAAGAAATTTAAATTTTGATGCCGATTATTATAATAACCAGAAACTGAATTATATATAGTTACATTTCAGGCATCAGTTATATGAAAAACAATGCCAAAAAATCTGTATAATATTTTTGGTGTCAGTTTTCCTATAAACTGATTCCAAAATCCTTGATGGATTTGATTTTCACGTCAGTTTTTAATAAAACCAATGAAAAAAACAAAATATCTAAGATTTTTGGCATTGGTTTTCTAGAAAACCAAGGCCCAAGTAACATTTTTTTAATTTTTTTAACGTCTATTTTAAGAAAAACTAAGGTTAAAACACATTAAAAAACCCTACCATGGAACCCTTATTTTTTATTTCAATTGTGATCTCTTCTCTCGACCCGAGACGCTTCTGATGTCTACCAACACCCTTGAAATGGGTATTGTGGTGATTTTTTTCGATTTTAATCATATTTTCACAATCATTGACCATAAATCTTTCAAACTTCTTCCTTATTTCATGATGCAGGTTTTTATTTCATCTCTGTAACTCTTTTATAATCGATTGGCACCCTAGTTATAAGTTTTTTTTGTTATTCTACCTTTTTCATTGTTTTAAAAATTTTATAAATGTTCAATTTAGTATTTTTATTTCCAACAAATTCAAGGGACATTATCTATATATTTTTCTCTAGTAACTCTATTACGATGGAGCAACACCGTGATTAGAGTTTTTTGTTGTTTTTTCTTGTTTGTTTTTTATTTTAAATGTTTTAATTGATTATTTTAGTGTTCTTCCTACCAATGAATTCAATGGATGTTATCTATATTTAGGATCAATCTAGTAGTGTACAACTTCAAAAAATTTAAGTGGTTTGTAAAAAAAATTAAGATAAATTCATTATCTGTTAGTTATAAATTTGATTCACTCCTTCGTTTTTTTATATGAATTTGAATGATAATTATGAATTTTTGTTAAATTTTGTTTAATTATATAAATTATTTATTTGGTGGGATTATAAAATGGTTTTATCTAGGTTATAACTAAATAGGAATATTGATTTCTATTTTGACAGATCTAGTTATAACGGAAGCGGTGTCGTATGATAGTCGTTTAAAAAATCTATCTAAACTTGATAAAAATATCTTGGAATTTTCTAAATGAAATCATCAAAGCATGGATTTTATTTTCTTTCCATGTGTAAAGTGTTTGAATATGAGAAAATTAAATTCTATAAAATCATGATCATCTCATTTTCTATAGTTTTATCCTTAATTATACATGTTGGATATGGAATGGTGAAAGAACTATAAATTCAACATCTAATGTTGATAAAAAATTTCATAATGAGATAGAGGATCATATTGAAGAATTAATTCATGATTTAGGTGTTGAACTAGTTGAAAAAACATCAAATGTCGAACAATTTTATGGAGATTCTTAAAACCCATTATTTCTAGGTTGTAGTAAATATACAGTGTTATCGGCAGTTTTGATATTGGTTAACTTGAAAATAAGAAATGGTTAGAGTGATAAAAGTTTTTCTAACTTACTTGAGATTTTAAAAGAGTTACTTTCAGAAGGCAATGGGCTTCTAGATTCCAATTATGTGGTGAAGAAAATATTATACCCAATGGGATTTGGGTATAAAAAGATACATCTTTTCCCCAATGACTGTGTGTTGTATAGAAAATAATATTATTTTTTATCAAAATTTCCTACATGTGGAACATCATGCTATAAGATAGATGAAAAGGTCAACTCAGATTCATTCTCAAGTACTGATATATAACATCATTCTAAATCAAATAATTCCTTTTAATAATCCCTTCATATAATTCCAATAAATTAACTATGATTCATTCTCAGGTACCAAAATAAAATCTCCTACTAAAGAAATTTGGTACCTTCCAATAATTCCTCATTTGAAGAATCTATTTTCAAATTCAATTGATGAAAAAATTTTAAGATTTCATACAGATGAATGCATCTCTAACGGTAAATTACGTCACCCTATTGACTCATCACAATGTAAAACATTTGATAAAAAATTTCCTAATTTTGGAAGTGAAGTTAGAAATATCATAATGGAAGTGTATACATATTGAATGAATCCATATCAGAGCCTAAGTAGCTAACATAGTTCATGATCTATTTTTTTGGTAGTTTACAACATGTCCCAACAGATATGTATGAATAAAAAAATGTTATGATGAGTTTGATTATTTCTAGACCAAAATAGACAGGAAATGATATTGATGTGTATCTTTCACCATTGATTGATGATTTGAAACTTCTATGGGAGGCAGATGTTAACGTTTTTGATGTATACAAAAAAGAGTATTTTCTTTTGTGGGTTATGATAACGTTCAACATACATGACTTTCCTATATATAGAAACTTATCTAGATATAGTGTTAAGGGAAATAAATCATGTGAAATTTTTTAATAAGATGCTTCATATTATCAATTTCAGAATGGAATAAAGATAGTGCACATGGGACATAAAATATTTTTTATGAATTTATCATCATTATCGTAGATTGAAAAGAGAATTTAATAGTTTATAGGAATATAATATTCCCCCACAACTATTTTTAATTGAATAATATTACGAAAAAGTGAAAAATATTGATTTGACATTTGTAAAAAAAGTAGTTCTTATCTTTAAAAAATATATTGAAGAAAGATTCTTTTTTTAACTACCTTATTGGATATTTTTAGAGAAAAAACATAACATTGATGTTATACATGTTGAGAAAAATACATGTGACAGTTTGATTGGAACGTTTTTCGAAAAAAAAGGAAAGATAAAAGTTGGATTGAATTCTAGATTGGACTTGATAACAATGGGAATACATTTGGATTTAGATCCCACTATGAAAGGAATCAGAACATATTTACCCTAGAATTTTCACACATTAATAAAGGGTGAGAAGTTGAATTTTTGTCTTTGTATGTATGGTATAAAAGTACCCAGTGTATATTCTTCAAATGTGAAGAATTTTGTATTAGTTAAGGATTTAAAATTAATAGGTATGAAATCTCATGATTGTCATGTATTGATGCAATAATTTCTACTAGTCACACTGTGTAGTATATTGTCATCAACTGTCAAAAATACTATCATTAGTTTATGAAATTTTTTCAAATCCATTTTTATCAAAGTTATTTATCTAAATTTGTTAGATTGGTTGGAGAATTAAGTTGATCTTATACTTTATCAATTAGAAATGTATTTTCCACCTAAATTTTTTGATATAATGGTTCATCTGGTGATTTATCTGGTGCGTGAGATAAGAATATGGGGGCCTATTTATTTACATCGGATGTATCCTTTTGAAAGGTATATGAAAATTTTAAAGGGATATATTAAAAATACTTATCAACCTGTGACCTTTATTTATCAAAAATATATATCTAAATAGGTGATTGAGTTTTTTACTAATTATCTATATGAAGTAGAGAATATTGGTCTCCCTATATCTTGACATTTGATAGTTGATAGTGAAGGTTGAGGGATTCCAGATTTAAAGGTAACGTTCATTTCACGTGATGAAGTGATGCATGAACATTTATACATTTTGAACAACACAAATGATGTTCAATCATATATATCATCACATATTACTGAATTAAATATCTGATATCCAAAATTAAATGAAAAGTGGTTGATTATTGATCATAAAAAAGACATTTTTTCATGGTTTAAAGAGAAAGTGATCACAGATATATCTGTATCATAAATGTTAAAATGGTTGGAAGGGGGGCCATCTATTAATATGATAACATGGTCTAGTTTTGATATTAATGGGTACACATTTTACATAAAAAACTAGATGAAAAAAAGAACTGTTCAAAATAGTGGTGTGATGGTCATCACTGAAGTAGTTCATTTTTCAAGTGAAAAAGATAAAAATCCAATTTTGGATTCATCAAAATATTTTAGAGTTTTTGAGGATATATGAGAAATTTATTATACAAAATTTTGAGTCATTGTGTTTAAGTTTAATTAGGTAGATTGAAATAGTGGTGTGAAATGTGATGATTGTGGGTTTACACTGGTTTATTTGAAAATATTTAATTACAATGATTAACCATTTATCATGGAAACACACGAAAAGTATATATTTTATGTCATTTATTCATAGATTGATCAATGGTCTGTCATTTTTCAAGGAAAAAGATACCATTTGGGAGATGAGGATAATATTGATGATGTTATTGATTTACATGAGTCTTATACATCTATTATGTAGTTTTTGGATGATTATAATGACTATAAGGTAGACATAGTGTATGTAGTACGTAATGATCATGATGAAGGAATATGGGAAAATACTAAATTAATCTCCTAATTATTATGGTAATTATTTAAATTTTGTTTCTTTTTTGACATTTATATTTGTAAAAATTATATTTTTAATAGGTTAAAAAATAAGGCCTTCGGGCTATTCGGTTGAATATGTTCACTTGTATATATTTTGTTTATAAGAATCAAGACATCAATATTTTTTTGAAACATAAAAATGTGTGTTTCTTTTTTACTTACTTATTATTTTTCATCCTTGTTTCTAAATATTTAGTATTCTAATGATATGTAGGTATACAAAATTTTATTACACTTTCTTATGTCAATGTCAGATACATAGAGAGAGGAGCAGTTATCAAGGTATATCTATTTTTTCATATTATTAAATATTAAGTAATATACTTATTTAATGAAAGAAAACTTTTAATTTATAAATATTATTTGCAGGACTACTGATATGTCTTCACCAAAGGATATTTCTCCTTTTACTATAGAGAAATCAAGTTCTAGAGTCGGTAAATATGGTATTGCACGTTTACCAAAATTATCACTTGATCGTGAATATGAGAGATTACATATTTTTTATGATAATAATAATGAAACTGGACCAAATGCATTTCATTTTATCATTTATATATCAATGTAGAGATGTAGAAGGATTAATATTTTATATCCTGATTGGAAGTTTTTCGACGGGATGGAAAAATAGTAGCTTTGGGAGACTATGATGGTAAAATATCTCAATTGATTTATTTTATCTCATTTTTTGAATATTAAATATTTTAAATGGAATATTTAATTTATTTAATTATAGATGACATTAAATTTTGAGGAAATGAAAGAAATTGGTAAAATATATCTCTCTTTAGTGTTGGTTCGATGGAGATATTTTAAAACAAAATTCACCAAAAAAATATATTTTTGGAGAGGAAAGGTAAGAAAATCCAAGCCTCAAGTATGAGTTTATAGATGCTGATACATGGAATAAATTTTTCAACATCCGACATGATGGAAAATTTTAGGTATGATAATTATTTTATGTTTATCTAATTAATTACTAGTTTATTTTTATATAACAGGCCTCAAGGAGATCTCATCAAGAGATCCAGTTGAAAAACTTATACCCTTATACTTTATCATGTAGAGGGTATCAATTATTAGATCAGAAAATGATTGAATAAAAATTTAAAGCATTAAGATATCGATCTAGTAGTGATTTATAAGAGGTCCAATTTGTTCCTCTATCTCCTCCCACTTGCCATGAAAAATGGAAATGAGTGAGAAGGAAAAATGAAATGTATCTTATAAAGAAATATAAATAAGTAGATGACATAATTGTAAGTAAATATTTTTTATCATTCATTGATGTTTGTGTTTTTAAAATTAAAAACATTGATATAACAATTTCATTTTATATTTCAAGATGACCTTCGGTGTAAAGTCATCTGAGGCACTTTTATCCCTGAGGGTAAGATGGATATCCTAGATATGGATTTAGGAAAGAAAAAACACCCAGGCTGAGTAAGAGGATATCAATAAGGTGTTAGTATTAGGAAAGTTTTTGTGAGTCAAAAGTAAGTAGTCAGGAGATCTAGAAATTGATTCCTTAAAAGCTGATCTGAAAGAAATGAAATAGTCCAGGGGAAATCAAATTCAATCAGTTGTGAAAAATATATTTGAATAATTTATGATACAATCATAGCCTACTCAGTCTGCCTAGCCTACCCAATATTCCCAGCCTTCATATTCGGATGCACAGCATGTACAGACTGACTAGCTGTCCTAGCCCACCAGGCCTGCCTACTTAGATCCTCTACCTCCTTGTTCAGACCCAACATTATATTTTGAGTTTCATGCTGAAGATACTCATATACGTATTGTGGCGTACAAATTTATAAATATTTTTGGGGATTCTTTACACCACCATCTGATTTAGTTGGGTTATGTCAATGTATCGATACATGATATTATTGATCATAATTTTCTACTACCATTTCCTACCGAGGAGGTTACCAAAGTTGGGGATTGTATGGGTCTGTTTTTACTTTGTTCAGCTAACCTTATTTGTTATCTATCATACGTGGTATGCATTGTTTATAAATATTAATTAAATTTGATTTAAAATTACTTATAATGTTTTATTACAATAAATTTTTATATTATTATCAACGATAAAAATAAATAAAACAAAGGAAACAAAAGGTTTAGGAACAAACAGTTGTAGATACTTTTATTTATGATGGGATAAAAAAATTATCACACAATTATTCTTCAATGGATAATTTATATGAGTTTTGGATTATGAATGAAATATGTGTAAGATATTATCTATTGATAATATTTAAAAAAAGATATCATGGATCTTATGGAGTTTAAAGAGCTCAGTGTTCCTGTGTTGTTGTAATTTTCCATGTAAGTAAATTTATGTTTGAGTTTAAAAATTTATTTAAATAAAGGTGATTTCAAGTGACTTACTATTTTATTTATTTAATTATGTATTTATCCACACTTATGATACAAAAT
This sequence comes from Viscum album, assembly GCA_963277665.1. Taxonomy (NCBI): domain Eukaryota; kingdom Viridiplantae; phylum Streptophyta; class Magnoliopsida; order Santalales; family Viscaceae; genus Viscum; species Viscum album. The sequence continues at coordinate 646,973,717 of OY728143.1, read as the reverse complement.
TATACCACTCGTTTTTATTGTTTTATGGATTAATAATTTGTTTCAACGGTTGTGCAAAATGTGAAGACTGCTGATAGAGTTAAATCTATATCTAAGAGATTATCAAACACGGATATTAGATATTGATTTTTACCATTCCTTGATGGGTAAGAACACTAATATAATTATGAACTAATTTTAATTATAATGTCATTAATTTTGAACATTTTTTATTGTAGAAGTTATTGGATGTTAGGCATATTTTTTGAGTGAATTCACTTTATACTAGTTTTGCTCTTTATTAGGCCCTATTCGTAAAAAAAATATCACATTATTAGACACATAAGTTTTATTCTTTTTTATAAGTTCATTACTTTTAATTTTATTATTTATAAATTTTTTATTAGTTGATATATATGAAAATTCAGGTCTTGGATAAAGTTTAACAAATATCCCTTTTCGATAAAGAAACCAAATCTATTTCAATATGTAGAAGTACAGGTAAATATTTTTATATTACATAATATTTTGATTTTTATATATATGTATTGGTTTTTAATATCAATTAAATTTTTTATAACCTCATTTTCATCATCAACAAGGAATTTTTGAATGTAGTTATTATGTTTTATGATTCATGTATGAGATAATCACAACTGGAGTAACGAGTAATTTTCATAAGGTTTGTTAATTATATTAACTATTTTTTGTTTTGTTTCATAATACTCTCTTTTAATCTTATAGAATGTAATGTTATTGTAGAAAATCAATGAAACTGATTCGCATATGGATTATGAACTTACTAGTCTTTTATCTTTGTTTTCAAAATACTTTTTTAAGTATGGTTGTGATTTAAATTATCAGGTATTTTTCTTTTAATGGTTATTTTTAATATTATAATTTTCTAAAAAAGTTTTCAAAAACAAATAATTTTTTATAATAGGTGTTTGCAGTTAGTAATCTCAAAGTAATTCTTCAAAAATAATTATGTATGATTATTTTATAATTTATTAGGTATGTGTTTTTTAAATCTAGTTTAAAGTATCATTAAGTAAAAAAAATTAATTAAGTTGTCAAATTTTGTGTTTTTTACATATTTTTACTCCTACCTATACACTGCTTTATATTTTTTTATTATAAGCACACTATTATTTTGGGGTTGTAATATTATTAATTTTATTAAATAAAAATATTTTACTTTTGGAATCATCTTTTTTATAAACCGACACCAAAGACCTATTTTTCAAAGTCTTTCAGCGTTGGTTTTAACTATAAATGACACATAATATTGATATTCTAGTGGTATTTTGCATCGGTTTTAATATAAATTAATACTGAAACCCCATGAAAAATTGATCTTTGACATCATTTTTTGTAGAAATCAACACTAAATACACATTTTTCATTGGTGTTTGGCGTCAATTTTTTTAGAACGGATGCTGAAAACAAATTTACAACATCGCCTTTATAAATTTCGGTTTGTAATCGACATTAAAATGAAATAAAAATTGAAGCGAAAAAATGTTTATGCACTAGTGAATGACTGTAAAAGTAACCATAATCTCCAAGAGACAAGTCCTTCTAAAATTTAACAAAACCAAAAAGTTACTCCATGTGATAGTGTGGACAAACCCCCACCATATCATCACCAACAACCCAACTCATCTGACACAAAACCTCTCAGCCCCACTATGGTGCCTTGCCTTTACCTGCATTAAAAGACATACACAGGTCTACACACCAGCAAATCAGTGCACATGGTGTCAGATAACAGGCTCAATATGATCTCACCCAGGTGTTCCATAACAATTCTATGTATAAAATTTCTTGTATTCTCATTTCAAATAAAACATTGCATGATAAGAAGTAAATCGATTTTATAGAAAGCATGGTAAAGATTCCCCTTTTTCATGGTTCTAAAACAAAAGAAGTTATAGAAATTTCAAAGCACATTTTCGATATCATCTTTCACAATAATAAAGATGCATATCAAGGATAAAACAACAAATTTGAGCAACATAAAAAACAAACACATGTATCAACACCAAGGATCACTATAGGCCATACTAGCAGACTACTCATGCCACAATCAATCATGTTCGCAATACAGATTCTAGAACAAAGGCCTAAGAAGTAGAGGAATACCCATGAGTAACCCCCCCCCCCCCCCATAATAATGTGAATATTAGTCCACTATAGCAATAGGTCTATAAAACAGAGGAAATCCCCATGAGAAAACCAATCGATAGTCACAAAAATATAGAAGATGGGATATAGTTAAACCTTCCACCTAAGTACCCAAGGTAACCCAAGTGATCATTTTTCAAAATTAATTTCAATTCTTTGAAAACCATTTCACAATCCATTTTAATTTTTTGAAAATACCTCTTTTATTTCCATTTATCAACAACCATGGAAAACAATTTTTCTATAAAAACTTTTTTCAACACACACAAAACTATAATGCCAATTCCATGTATAAATCAGCTTATAAAGAAGGAATAATAAGGTTTATCAACATATACTAGAGATGGACCACCTACCTCAAAACTCAAGTCACACACACCTGTAATAGGATCTGCAAATAATGAAAACTCAACAATGTCAGAAAAGGCCCTATAACCTAGCCTACACATCACAAAATTTATCCAATTGACAAATAGGGTTGGAGGAGAAGAGAAAACACCACATACCTCAAGAATGAACACCTGACATACCACAACCAATAAAGGAACGACCTCTAGAATGAGATAGCACAACAGATCTGGAAGAAGACAAGAAGAAACACCATTTAAAACCAATGAATCTGATAATGAAACGTAAAGGATCTATCAAGATCAATATAAACGAATAAGTATAAAGGTCACTCACCAGGAGAGACACACCACAACTACAATGAAGATTGAATTCAAAATGAATTGATCAGGAAGGAACAATGTCTCCAAAAATCACCAAAGAGGGACCCTCAGTCAAGATAAAAGGATAACTGACAGCCAAATGGGCACTCAAACCCCGTACGGCACACTAAAAATCCCTAATTAAAAAATTACATGATGTGTAATACTATTACACATCATGAAATCCATGATGTAAAAATACACCAAAAAACCTTTTGCCTCTAATTAAAATCCGATCTTTAATTAACTCAGATGTGTAAAAGCTCATCACATCTTGTAATCTTTCACAGTGTGAACCCTTCTCACGAGATACACCCAGAAACCATTGCACATTGTGTAACCAAGTTACATGGTTTGTAAATGTCCTATAGCCTGCAGAAAATCCAGAAACTAACATCTAAAACTCCACACCAAAAAGGGAACTCGGAGAGCGGGGAAAACGTACCCGGTCAAGGTAACGGGATGTTACAAACTCCCCACCATAAATACTTTTTGTCCCATGGAAGTCATGTGGAATATGTAACCCCTAGAAAAAGATGAGTCTATTACTCCCTTGTAAATAACTCATGTTCCCAAGTCTCATGAGAATATCATCCTTGTTTCCATAAAACTATGACCAATGAAATTGAATTACCATGAAAGAACTTAATTTGTGAGTCAAAAGTCTCAACCAGTTTCTCCAAAATGGAAACATATGGCTCTAACTCAATTTCTTCCCAACTCAAAATGTGACCGGGATCAAGATGGTACTTTTTGAACTGAGATATGTGGAAAACATCATGAATACCTGTCAACTGAACTGATAATTTTAAATGATATACAACATTCCCAAGCCGATCAGGGACCTCAAACGGTCTAACATATCTTAGAGACAACTTTCCCTATTTTCCAAGATGATGGTGACCTAACTGAGGAGAACCATTCAAGAAAACTCAATCACCAAATAAAATATCCAAAGGATGGAACCGCCAATCCAAATATGATTTTTTTCAACTATGGTCTCTAACCATATGTTGATGTACATCTTGAATCTTCATTGATGTCTCCTGGACCAAACTTGGTCTAACTAAAGATATTTCACCCACCACATCCCAATAGAGAGGTGATCTACTCAGGTGACCATAAAATACCACAAAGGGATCCATTGTGATCAAAGACTGATAACCATTATTGTAAAAAACACTCATCTAATCTCATATGGCTATCCCATGATCCACCAAAATCACAGACATAGGCATAAAGCATATCCTCCAAGATCTGAATCACTCGCTTCATCTAACCGTCTGTCTGTGGATGGTAATTTGTGCTCAATTTGACATAAGTTTCCATCGCCTCTTAGATACTCCCCTGGAAACTCGAGGTAAACCTAAGATCCCTATATGAAATAATATTAGAATGAATCCCATGTAACCTCACAATTTACTACACATATAGCTTACCTATATCTTCAACCTTAGTGGTATCCTTGATCGGAATGAAATGAGAATAATTTTTCAACAGATCAACAACTACCTAGATAGAATTCCTCCCTTGAGGATTTTGTGGTAATCCAAAAAAATCCATGGATACCTTGTCCCATTTCCAAACTGGCACCATAAGAGGCTAAATCAAATCAAAGGGTTTTAAGTGCACTTCATTTCTCTGTTGATAGGTGTAATAGTGGGATACATAATCTGAAATGTCACGATTCATAAAAGGCCACCAGAATCATCATTTCATGTCATAATACATCTTTATAGTTCCTGGATTAATAGCCCATGAATATATATAGCAATTAAAAAAGAATAAATTCATCATATATACTGTTATGAAAACTCTCTTCCCAAATTGAAGTATACCATTTAAATAGATATTCCAACCAAAAATTGTCTCCCCAATATAAAGGCTTTCTTGAATTTCACTAAACTCATAATCCTGCTACTGACTATGTAAAACAGACTCCTACAGAGATTATGATAATTGAAAACTGGTCAAAACCATACCTGAAATACCCTCTTAAACATTCAAGTGAAACTGAGTGAAAATTCCCATAAGGTTTTACTCCTCATTTGATTCTAAAACATCCTATGATAGTAATTTTTTAATTAGAATGTCTGAAATGACATTCCACTTCCCTAAGGTGTAGGATATATTGAAGTCAAACATCTAAAGGTATTCTACTCATCATATGTTGGTCAAAAATCCCTCAAGTCATCATTGAAGCATTTTTGAGATGATTGTGTTTGTTGCAAAGTGGTCCTCCATGTTGTGTTTGTTCCCAAAGAAGACCACGACATAGAATTTGTTGAAAAATGGGGTTTACAAGGTGATTTTTCAGGTTCAAGAGATTTTTTTGCCTATCTATGTTTGATTGAAGAACCTCTACAAAGGAATAGATGATTTAGAGGCGGTACAAAAAAGAAAAGATATAAGGTGGCACCATTTTCCAGTGTTTGCCAAATTTTTTGGCCTAAAAATCGGAAAATGGAGAGACGTGTTTTTGGAAAAGGGAGGTGTGTGAAAAAGAAAAGTAGTATGAAAAAATTTTGTGTGGTGTGCATAAAAGGAAAGTGGTGCGTTAAATATTAGGGTGGTGCGTGAGAAAGAAAATGGTGTGTGAAATATTAGCGTGGTGCGTGAAATAGATGATTGGTGTTTTTCACGCCAGAGGTGTTTCAAGATTAGAAGCACAAAAATTGGAAAAGGCATGAGGTGCACGAAAAATTAGAGCATTTCACGAAATATGATATTGTGCGGAATATTTTCTTTTCAAGCTCAAAGAATATTACGTGTGGAAGGAGGGTTTTTCACACAGGGGTTAATTTTGCCTATAAATATGAAGTGACACCCCTCATTCAAAGTAGCTCAAGACTTAGAGAGTATCTGAGATTTAGTACGTGAAATTGTAATACGTAAGAGAGTTGCATGTAAACATAAATTTTGCACGTAAAGTCATGGGTTTGCGCATAAAGCTTAGGTTTCACGTAATTTAGGGAAGCTGCATGTAAAATAATTGTTTTGTGTGCAAAAGAAAAGTTGTGCGTAAAAGAAGGCTATTGCGCATAAAAGAGAGTAGCTGCGCATAAAGAAGTGTTTGCATGTAAAACGAAGTCTATGCATAAAAGAAGTTGGTTTCATGTAAAATTGGTACTTGCACGTAAAAGTGGTGTTATGCGAAAATTGGATTTCATGCAAAAGCAGGGAATTGCGCGCAAGGCAGTGTAGAGGTTGCGCCTAAAAATTGGGGTTGCCCGGTACACCAGGTGCAAAGTGAGATTCATCTGAAGGTGAAAGTGGGATGTCAACAGAGCATCTACTAATAGTTAAGGGTGCAGATTTAATTAGAGATAATGAACAGACCTACAGGTCTATGAACTATGAGTGGATCCTTTCCAGAGCAGTGAGCAAAGGAAGAGAAAGAAGGTGATCCTCTCCACTGACAGTGTGCCAGAGAGAGAGAGAGATAAATATGGAGTGACCCTTGGGAAAGTAATGAGCTAACCCTAAACATTGTAAAGGTAGTGAGCTTGGGTATAGAAATGATCTATCCCAAACATTGTAAATTGGTAGTGAGCTTTAGTGGATTTGGTACAGCGGCACATCACCATTGTATGCTCCTTGGACATAGCCCACTGAGGGTGAACCAAGTAAAAATCTCTATGTTTGTCATCTTGCTTCCTTGCATTGCATCCGAAGCATCATTATCAGATAAATGATGGTATAAATGAGGAAAGAACACGATAAATGCTAACAACATAAGAGAAAACAAAGTGACCCTTAAAACATAGAGGTCAAGATCTAGTGGGGCAAGAAGAATTTGAAATAGAATATTCATACCCTGATTCACCCCCCCCCCTCTCAGGGTATCTAGGCCCCTTTGGGTCCTAACAATTAGTATCATAGGAAAGGTTACTTATATAAGATTTGTTTTCTCTAACTTGAGTTAGTCAATTTTTTTGGTTAATGATTTAGTCTGCTCTTATCTTGGTGTGCCATGGAAAAGAGAAAATTTTCAAAGAAGAAGTAGAAGCCTTGTGAAATTCCCCAGTGTGGAAGTGTCAATGGAAAGAGTATGATTCAGTTAAAGGAATTTTGTAGTGAAAAAAATAATGGCTTGGATGAATCATACATTGAAAATACTTACTCATTCAATGATGTTGAAGGAATGAGTGAAGAACCTGATACTCCAAGTGATGTTGGAACCACTGATGGTGAAGAAACTCCAAGAAGTCTAAAAGTGGAAGTATTCCACAAGGCAAAGAAATTGGTTCAAAAATTGGATGAAGAGATAAAATCCAAAGAAATATGGATCCAAGAAATAGAAATTGTGGTAAACAAGCTAAGAATATTAAATCAAAGGCTTATTGATGTGGCCACTAATCTAAGGAAGAAGAATGATTCTGGAGCTGAAGATCTAAAAAAGATATTTTCAAACTGGGAAAATCTCAAAGATGGAATTAAGGGAAAGAATCTGAACCCAAATGAAATTCATAATCTGAAATACAGAAATGATAATATTGTTACACAACTATCTGAACTAGTTCAAAAGAATCAAAGGCTACAACAAGAGAATGCATCTATCTCTGAATCTGTTTCTCAGGAAAAATTGGAAGTAAAGGAGCAAAGTCACATTGTGGATAAGCTGACATGTGAATTGGAAGATGAGATGAGTAGAGGGAATCTTATTAAGAGAGGAATTGATACCCAACTTGAATCAAGGGATATGAAGATTAAAAGGTTGTAAGAATAGCTAGAATCATTAAATAAGGATGTGGAGAAATCCAATACCAAAGGAAAGTCTAAAATGAAGGATGTCTTGCACTTACTATTTTATTATCCTTAAACAAGTGATGATAAAATGAAGAACAAATATTCTATTTCTGAAGAGAAACAAAAAAATATTTTCTCAGCTCAGATACCATATATTTTGGGAAAAACTAGCATTATATTTTATGAATCCCTTCCCATGCATGATAGAATGCGAGCAGTGAATAGTTACAGAAGTGGAGAAAATCCTATAGGTGCTGGAGATAGGCCTAAGAGGAAAGTTACAAGAAGTAGTGATGATGTGTTCTATTTTTGCAGGATTCATGGAAACACATCAAGATTCTATTCAGAAGCTCGGGAATACATTTCAAGCTGTGAAAATAGAAAATTTTATAAATCCGAGAATAAGAAGATGTGTTATGAGAAATCAAAAAGAAGAGTCTCTCATAGGAAAACATTTATTAGATGACATTACTAGGGAAGAATGGGGCACACCATGAGTATGTGTTAGGAAGCTCAAGAGATCAATTTTAGAAGAAAAAATCAAGATGCATCAATATATCAGCTGAGAAATGATGAAATGAGGTATTCCTTTGATGGAAAATGTTTTATATGTTCTAATTATGGGAATTTGGAAAGACATTGTAGTGAGAAGAAATTTGGAAAGGGAAAGTTACTTGAAAGGTGACTCTCGACTCCAATGATGTATAATGAGAAAACTTGCATTGAAAGACAAAGTGGTAAGTAGAACAATAGGTTTACAGTCCTAGGGGAATCACAAGGTGCTCAATGGAAGGTGTATCAATCACACACTCTATTACACCCACAAAAACACCCCTATAAAGGACATGGAAAATCTTGGATAAAAAAGAAAGGAGATCCCCCAAGTGTAATTAAGAAGAATGTAAAGTCCGGGGAAGACTCAACCACAACAAGAAAAGGTGGCATGACTCAAAAAATTGATAAAAGAAATATGGCTAAAGAATGTTCTAGAAAATTTACTTTCCATGCCACATACCAAGAGGTGGAAGAAAGAGAAAGAACATTACAATGGAGGAATAAGAAAGTGCAGATGACCATTGGAATGAGTCCTACTCAAAGAAAGAGTCACGAAAAATGGAATATTGGCGGTGTATCAGAGAAGAAAATGTGTACTGGTGGGTTTAAAACCCAAATTGTGAGAAAGGACAGGCCTTCAAAATCTACATATCAGAAAAAGCCTCAGCATGTGGATAATGAATTCTTAGTCATATGGCCAGAGTAGTTGAACTTGGCTAGGAAGCTAGAAGAAGCAAGCAAGGAGTGTGATGCTCTGCAAGAAAGAATCAATGGGTTGACCCATCAAGATCGACCAAAATCCTCACCTTGAGGATTATAGAAAGTTCCCTCTCCCTATGTAAATAAATGCTATTAACTGATGATTCAAATGTTTCAAGTTTTAAGGAGATACTATCCAAGGCAAAGTGGCATCTAAAGATATAAAGTGGATAAGTGATATGCTTCAGAGTTTTAACTGACTCAAATCAGGTACCAAAGTTGATGGAGAAAGGGAGAAATAGAGCATAATAGGAAGTGAATGTGTTATTAACTTTATCTATTGTTTCCTACACTGAGCTAAAACTCAGTAGGCTTAGATATTTGGTTAATGGATCAATGTCGAGTTCCAGATTAGAATAAATGATGCAGTAGGAAAAAAATGGTTATGGGCCTAAGTAGTGGGCCTAACAACTGGAAGAGTTTCATAATAAAGGGGGAACACTCTATATCCTAATCAGATGCAAGATCTCAATGGTATATGAAGGATGAATGTTTATGTTCATGAAGAATGATTGGGGGACAAGCAGAAACACATAGTTTTTTCATGATTATCTATTTTGTTCTAATAATATGGTATCAGATGAATGCTTTCAGGATACAAAGAAGTTGTGAGAGAAAATAAAAGGTGTTTCAACAAAAATCTGAGAAAATTAGTTGAATGAAATGACTTAATTGAACAATGATGCACTAAAAAGTTTTCTATTGAAAGTGAGGAAGTCGTAAGAGACTCAGGGGGAGTAGAAGAGGAAAATTCTAATTCATAAGTAGACACTGATAATGACCATGAGGAAGGAAAATCCTTATCAGCATGAAAGTTGAAGAGATGAGTTGAAATCGACTTGAAAGAAATAATTGGTAATCAGACAGTACCAATGCAGACATAGAGGATGAGTACTCTATATCAAGCATCGTACTTACCACAGGTAGAACCTAATTGTTTTAGTGAAGCGATTGAATATGAAAACAAGGTTTGTTAACTGAAGAAGTCTGTATATGGGCTGAAACAATCACAAAGAGCATGGTACTCAATGCTTGATCAGTATTTTAAGAAGCTTGGTTTCCTTCATGGTGGAGTTAATCACAAACTATATTTCAACAACAACAGTAATCAAAGGATGATGGTTCTAGTTTATGTCGATGACATAATATTTGACAGATCAGATGAAGTTACACAAGGAAGGAATGGAACATTCATTTCTCAATAAAAATATGCCAAGGAGGTTCTGAGAAGATATGGAATGAAAAATTCCATAGAGATGAAGACTCTGGTTTCTACCCAGATGAAATTATCAAAAGATGATAATGTCAAGGAAGTTAATATCACATAATACATGCAGATTATTGGGAGTTTAATGTACCCGACAGTGACGAGACCTGATATTGTTTTTACCATATGTCAAGCAGGGAGAAATCAAAGTAATCCCAAGTAAATCCACATGCTTGCAGTGAAAATAATACTTCGTTATATCAATGGAACTGTGGATTTCTTTTTGATGTATAATGAAAAATCTCAGCAAGTGTTGTTTGGATATACAAATGCAGATTGGGATGGTTCAGCGGATGACAGGAAATCAATGCCAGGAGTTGCTTACTATCTTGGTGGATTGTGTATTGCTTAGATAAGCAAGAAGAAAGACTTCATTTAGTATATTGTTGCCACTCAAGAATACACATAGTTATTGTGGATAAAGCAGTATCCTGATGATATGGGTATTGAAGTGAATTCACCGATCAGAATCTAGTGCGATAACTCAAGTGCTATAAATCTCATCAAAAATATCATCCATCACTCTAGGACAAAGAACATTCAGATAAAGTATCATTTTATCTAGGAGAAGGTTGAGCAGGGAATCGTGAAGTTGGATTATATTCCTATAGAGCTATAGGTTTCATACATCCTAACAAAGGCCTTACCCAAGGAATCTTTTGAGAGGCATCAACTAGATCTGGGAGTTCAGTCGACTCCCCGCACTTGAAAAACTGTGGCTATGGGACCCCCCCCCCCCCCCTCCCCAAGGGATGGTATGTTTTTCTCTAATTTTTTAATTTGTATTCTTTATAATGTTGCAGATCAAAAAGGAGTGAACTTTGGGTTCATTGACAAAGGGTGAGAAATAGTGACTTCTTAAGGGGGAGAAATTGTGGCTAAGGGAGAAAATTTCTTAATCAAAGATATAGGGAGAAGTTGACAGTTGTTGCAACGAGATAGGAGGAGTTGAAAGGCTGAATAGGAGTTGATGTTGTAATCAGATAGGTGGAGTTTTAAATTTGACAATGCTAGAAGTGATCGATCAATGAGTAGACATCACAACAGCTAAGGATCGTGATAAAAGTAGAATAATGATGTTGGAATAGTGTGAGAAGGTTTCCAATGATCCACAATTGGTATCAGTTTAGCAATTGTTATTAGTTTGGTATCAATAATTGGTGACAGAAATAAAGTGATTCATTGATGATATTTTCATTTACTATTTTTTCTCACGGTGATCATTGCTCATGTGGGATTAGAGTATGTGTTAAGTGAATCCTTGAATACTATCGAAATCGCAAGCGGCAAAGGGTGGTAGCGACTGGAAGAAGCTTTAATGAGGTATCAAAGTGTAGAGAATTTTTTTGAGAGTGTTGTAAACAAACCCGAAGGGGGAGATTTTTAGGAAAAAATTCCTCAAAGCATCATTGAATCATTTTTTAGGTGATTGTGTTTGTTGACAAAGTGGTCCTCCATGTTGTGTTTGTTCACAAAGAAGACCACGATGTAGAATTTATTGACAAATGGGGTTTACAAGGTGATTTTTTGGGTTCAAGAGATGTTGTTGGATATCCATGTTTTATTGAAGAACCTCGACAAAGGAATGGATGATCTGGAGGCTGTACAAAAAGAGGAGATACAAGGTGGTGTTGTTTTCCAGTGTTTACCAAATTTTTGGGTCTGAAAATTGGAAAATGGAGAGACATGTTTTTTGCAAAGGGAGGTGTGAGAAAAAGGAAATTGGTGCGCGAAACATTAACGTGGTGTGCAAAAAATAAAATGGTGCATAAAATATTAGTGTGGTGCGTGAAATAGAGGATTGGTGTTTTTCCCGCAAGAGGTGTTTTGAGATTAGAATCTTGAAAACTGGAAAAGGCATGAGGTGCGTGAAAAATTGGAGCATTGCACGAAATATGATATTTTGTGAAAGATTTTCTTTTCGCGCTCGAAGAGGATTATGCGCGGAAGGAGAGTTTTTCACATAGGGGTCAATTTTTCCAATAAATATGAAGTGACCCCCCTCATTCAAAGTAGCTAAAGACTTAGAGAGTATCCGAGCTTTGGCATGTGAAATTGGAATACACAAGAGAGTTGTGTGTAAACATAAAGTTTGCACGTAAAGTCGAGGCACTACTGGAAATACTATTTTTCCCAATGGGTGTTTACCAACGGTTTGCTAAAACCGTTGGGCTTGAAGGATTAAGGGAGGATTTACCAACGGTTTTATAACACCGTTGGTAAAGAAATGGCCAGGTAAGCCTTTCCCAACGGTTCACTGAAACCGTTGGGAAAAGCCACCCCTTTGCCAACGGTTTCTTCAAACCGTTGGTAAAGGGGTGTGTTAATCACCCTTTTGCCAACGGTTCAACAGAACCATTGAGAAAGGGTCACCCCTTTGCCAACGGTTTCCTCAAACCGTTGGTAAAGGGGACCTTAGCATCTCTTTCCCAACGGTTTTTAAAAACCGTTGGGAATTATTTCTCCCAAATCCAGCCGCGGGGCTTCTCTCCCCCATTCGCACAAAAACCTAATTTCATCCGCTCCACCACTCTCCTCTCGCGAACTCCCCTATCTGAAGATGTTAAAACCATCTGAAATCAGGTATTTTTTCATTTATACACATATACTTCCTTATTTTTAGTGTTATTGATTTAGTATTTTAGTTTTAAGTTATCAATCCACCTCCAGCTCTCTGCTACTCTCCAAATCCCCCATCCGAATAGGTGAAAACCCATTTGAATCATCTCAAATCAGGTAATTTTTTGTTTATACACATATGGTACCTTGTTTTTATTATTTTTATTGTTATTGCTCTAGTATTTTAGTTTTATGTTATCAATCCAGCTGCAGCTCTCTGCTACTCTCAAACTCCCCCATCGGAATAGGTGAAAACCCATCTGAATCATCTCAAATCAGGTAATTTTTTCTTTATACACATATGGTACCCTGTTTTTATTGTTATTGATATAATATTTTAGTTTTAAGTTTGGATTTTGATGTGATTTCACCGTGTAAAATAGGGAAATGAATGAATATTTTTTTAATTAATTAGTTTCCCCTGGAATATCAGTTGTGTTATAATGTCCATCCTAAATAAAGGGGTAATGTAATAAAAGACCTTGAATAAATAAATTGTGGAAGTTGGGGTATGTTGCCTCTATGAGAGGTTTTTTGTTGTGTTTCATTGTATGTTGTAGGCTGTTTTATGGGGATTGAGGTGACCAGTTGGGCTTTGTGATATGTGGGGTTCTAATGTGATGGTTAGTGGGCATGGATGTGTCATGTGAAGTTGTATGATAGTGATGATGTGTGGTGGTGTTGTGTCGTGTGGAGGTGTTGTGTGATGAAGTTGTGGTGTATAATGTGGTGAGGTGGTTTTGGTTGTGCGGTGGTTTGTGATGTGCAATATTTTTATTGTGATATGTGGTTGTTTTGGTGAGATGGTTGGTCAATGTAACATGGTGTCGATGGTTATTGTGAGATGGTGAGTTGTTGTGTAGTGGTTTTATTAGTTTCTTGGTTATCTATGGAATAAATTATGCTATTAAAACAAAAAAACAAGATATTAAATAAATGATATGGAATAGAAATGGATGTGTGGTAAATGGATTTAATTAATTTAACATTAAATGAATGGACAATGTAAGTGTGAATGAAGTGGCTTATAAATGAAAGTGAGAAATGCTATGCGTCTTGTGTGGTGGTGGTGTGGTTTATGTGTTTTATGGTAGTAGTGAAGTGTGTGATTATGTAGTTAATGTGAACCCATAGGTTGAGTATTTTGTGCTATCTATATATCATGTATTTTTATGTTATTTCTACACATTCCCAACCAGAGTTGGATAAACTTACCAATGATCAGAGGTTTTGAGTTATGGGTATTTTTTCTAATATCTAGGATGGTGGTTATATGGTTGGATACCTACCATGCCTTCCCTACTCTTCCTTTAAAATTGATTGACCATGTATTTTTAGGCAAGATGCGATGTGATTGTCCTTGTGTCTTCAGCTGAGATGTACTATGATTTCCCTAGTTTTTTCTAGTGAGGTGTGATGTGATAAGGCTATAATAAAATGTGGCATGTGGTTGGGGTCATGTAGGGTAGGAGGATGGCACAAGGTTGATGTTATTCATGTTCATGATACCCTACTAATATGGTTATGGGATGAGGCATGCTGTTATGTGATATAACACATTAAGTTCTTGTTGGTTTTACATTTTTTCAATAACACATTTGTATGTTTTTTTCACATGTGTAGTTGATACCTTTATTATTTTCTTCCTTTATCGTTTACATAAATGTATTTTCTATTAAAGTTAATGCCTATTGAATTTTTTATGACAAAATGACTTATATAAATTCTTTTTATAGAATGGACAGAAGTTGGATGTATGAAACCGATCGGATCTCAAACGATTTTCAAAACAATTTGGAGAGCTTTATAGATTTTTCATTTCACAATTCTTCAGATAGTGGTCGCATACACTTCCCATGTTCCAATTGTGTTGGTAGACCTTGGTTGAGCCGTGAAGAAGTCAGCTACCACATAACCAAAAATGGGTTTCAAGCAAACTACTTTGTGTGGTATCACAATGGGGAGAAAACGAAATCTCAAATTGGTGATGATCGAAATGAAAGGACTGGAATGGAGAATTTGTTAGATGATCAGTTTTCGTTTATTCTTCATCATGAAAAAGAAAGGATTTCGACTCAAGAAGACTTTGATATGAGGACAGCTGATGCATCTAGTGAAAATGATGATATTGATAGAGTGAAAAAATTGAATGATGCTGCCACGACTCCAGTATATCGACAATGCGATAAAATGAAAAAGCTGGAATTTTTAATCCAATTATTTCATGGGAAAACTATGTATGGGATTTCTAATATAGTAATTGATTACATTATTACACTCTTGAAGGATTTACTTCCAGATGGTGCAGATATTCTCTCAAACCACTATATGGCATGGAAGTTAGTTGAGGAACTTAGATTTTCAAGAAACAAAATTCATGCTTGCCCGAAAGATTGCAGTTTATTCTGGGAGGAAACTGCTGAATGAAATGATTGTATAAAATGTGGCACATCCCGCTGGAAGTCAAAATCTGATGGAAAACCATCCCGCATTCCACGGAAAGTAATGTGGCACTTTCCATTAATCCGCAGACTCCAGAATCTTTTTATGTCTGATGACATATCAATAAAAATGAGATGGAATGATACCAAGAGAAAGAAGACTGATGATGAGTTGGTTCATCCTGCAGATGGATTTGCATGGAAGATATTTGATGCTCGACATCCTGATTTTGCAGCTGACGTGCGTAATGTGAGGCTGGGTCTTTCATGCGACGGTTTTAATCCGTTTGGGCAGATGCTTACTTCGCACAGCACATGGCTAGTTTTTATACACATTTATAATCTTCCCCCATGGTTGTGTATGAAAAAACCTTTCACTTTCATGAGTATACTCATATCTAGTCCTTCTGATCCCGACAATGATATTGATGTATACATGCAACCATTAATAAAAGAATTGAAACTTCTTTGGGATGTGGGTGTGCGCACATACGATGCATGTTCGAAAGATATATTTCAGATGCGTGCTGCGCTTATGTGGATGATCAATGATTTTCCAGCTTATGCAATGCTGTCTGGATGGAGCACGGAGGGAAAACTGTCATGTCCAGTTTGTATGAAGAATACACGATCCAGAAGACTGAAACATCGTTGTAGTTTCAGTTTTATGGGACATCAACGATTCTTACCAAAGGATCATCCATATAGATTGAATCGTCGAAGATTTGATAATACCATAGAGACCGATGATCCACCTCAAGGTATGTCTGGAACTGATGTGCTTAATGAATTGAAAGATTGCAGTTTTTCATTCGGGAAGGGTCAAATGAAATCTGGAAAGAGAAATAATGTTTCCATTGAAACCTGTTACAATTGGAGGAAGAGGAGTATCTTTTTTGATTTTCCTTATTGGTCAACCAATTTGTTATGTCATTGCTTAGAAGTAATGCATATTGAAAAGAATATATGCGAAATTTTTCTTTCAGTTCTTCTAAATGTCAAGGGGAAAACAAACGATGATTTACGATCTCGGCGTGAGTGGTGGATTGGGGCATCAGACCAGAATTGCATCCTGTGCGTATCAGTGAAAATAAATGGCAACTTCCATGTGCTTCTTATGTGATGACACCTACGAAAAAAAAATTTCTGGAAGTATTAGAGACTATTAGAGTTCCTGATGGCTATTCAAGCAACATATCTGAACGGGTCAACAGAAAAGAGTTGAAGCTAAAATCTTTGAAGACTCATGATTATCACATTCTACTGCATGAGTTGCTTCCAATATCAATCTGTCATATTTTGTCCAATAATGTAAGGGTGGCTGTTATTCGTTTGTTCCATTTGTTTAGAGATCTTTGTGCTAAGAATTTGTCCAAGTCTTTCTTGCAAAAAAATTTGACAGATTCCCCATTAATTTTGTGTGAGTTGGAGAGAATATTTCCTCAATCATTTTTCACATGCATGCTGCATCTGATTGTCCATATTCCCACTGAAATACTTCTCGAAGGACCTGTTTCTTTTCGTTGGATGTATCCAACTGAAAGAAATATGTTCACATTAAAGTCTTATGTCTGAAACAGAAATCACCCTGAAGGTTCTATCGTGAATGGTTACCTGGCCCAAGAATGTATGGATTTCTGCTCAATGTATTTGTCTGATCTTACTACAAGATTGAATAGACCAATGAGAAATGAAGAAGAACAATATGAGAAAATTGAACCCAGTTTTCCATCACTTACTCAAACTGGAGGAATTCCTGGATCATATACATTGAAGACATTAAGCCATGAAGAGCGGGAGATGGCACATCGCATAGTTTTGTTCAACTGTGATTTGTTCGATGACTATATCAGGTAACTAAATTGATTATGTATATCTTACATATATATCTGTTAAACTATTCATATTTTTTATCTACAGGGAACATAAAACAATGATAAATAGAAAGCATCGTTCTTTATCTTTGAGAAGGAGGGAGGCTTTTCATAGCAAATAGTTTTTTGCTTTGTTAAAATTGAAGGTAAAAATATTACTATTTAAAATAATTAAATCAATATTTAATTAAGTTTAACAATCATTTATATTGCAGGTATTGAGTTTGTCTACTGACTCTGTCTCTGAGGAAATAAGAGCTTTGGATTTTGGTCCTAATACCGCGGTTCGTGACTGTAAATCAATTGTTATCAATGGGTACAAATTTATTGTCACTGAATGAGAAAAGAATATGAGAACACAACATGATGGTGTTATGGTTACTACCACAACATATTGTTATGCCAGTGCATTATATAGTAGACCACGATTTGAAAATGTGGGTTATTATAGAGTCGTTGAGAAAATAATAATATTGGATTATTACTCTCATAGACGAGTCGCAATGTTGAAATTCCATTGGTTTGATTCGATGACGAGACAAGGAACATTTATTGATGATTGTGGATTTCGAGTAATTAATATGACTCGCACTCTTGCTACTGAAGAGCCATATGTGTTGGCATCAATGGCTAAACATGTTTTTTATGTCAAAGACCAACTTCGACCTGAATTTTGTGTCATAGTTGAATTAATTCCAAGACATATTTTTGATGATGGTGATGATTAAATTGACACTTTCCCTACTGTCATTGGAACTAATGCATTTATTTCTTTTGATGAATCCAATAGCTCAATTGTCAGAGTTGATTGTGAACCTGAAGTTGTGGTTGAAATATATATAGAATCATTCATCCATGTTCTCAATTATTTTGGTTTACCTCGAGTTGGGTTGTTAAGGTTGGTACTATTCAAATTGATTTAGTATTGATAACAAATATATTTTGGATTACTTGACCGTTATTTGAATTTTCAATGTTTATTCGTTGCAGTTTTATTTGAATTGCATTTTCTAACTTGGAATTGAACTGTATTCAAACCTATTCAAACAATATTTTTAACTTGGTAAACATTACAACTTGTATGATTTATTAAATCCATTCAAGCTCTTATAGAACAATTGATAGATAAATTACCAATGAATCCCCCTATTCCCTCATATATTTATTTTTTTGGGTTACACTTTAGTTTCCTTTTTCTAATTAATTACATATTTGTTTTCAAAAGCAGGAAATGCAGCCTATTGAAGAGAGATGAAAGAAAAAAATGATGGACAACAATCGTCGAATGACGGAGTTGGGAGTTCCACCATTAGTACCTATTTTGAGTACTTTATTTCAAATATATATATTTAAAGAATATATAATGTCATGTGATTAATTTTTTTGTAAACATTTTTGTAGGATCCACCTTTACGTCGACAGTTATTCGACGAGGAGCCTAGTACTGGTCCTAGTACTCAGGCTGGTGGTACGAGGGGGGTTCGTACCAGAGGTCAACGATTAGCTACGCGTGCCCGACTAGACCCTACCCCTCCCAGTCATGACATGTCATCCTTACCATATTCTGATCCTGGTGTTCCATTAGGGACACACGGGATATTTAGGCCTCCCATGTTTTCGCTACCGTCTGCATCTTCTGCCCCATCATTTTCACATCCCATGATGATTCCCACTCCCCAGTCAGAATCTGGTCATACAAATGTCCCATCTTCTTTTCCTTCTATTTCTGTCTCTCTGAGCTTCCATATTCCTTCATCCTCGACTCCTGTTCCAGCACAGGGTGTTCCATCAGTTTCTGTGGATCCAGCAGCACTCAGCGATCAGACTGGCATAGGTATATTTATAAAACTCTAACAAAATTGTATAAAAATATTTATTTTCATTATAACATGTTTTGATAAAATATTTGTTTTATCTTTAATGACAGATACAGCTACTGACAGGATGCGGGGGCGGGGGCGTACATGCATGCGTTCGGTGTGGAATCGCCGCACACAGGTTATGGTTGATTATAATGAAGACAACCAAATGGTTGAGAAATCCGGGCAGCAATGTCGGAGTTTTTTTGGCGACGCTTTCCAAATACTCCGACATCATTCCCGTCAGCCCGCTGTCGTGGAGACATTTGCCACATGAAGTCAAGGATAGAGATTGGGTAGAGATATGGGTAAAAAAATCTATTGTATTTAATGACATGAATTATTTTTGTATTTATATGAATTAATATTTTGATGTCAGCTTCGATTTAATTTTCCCGATGGTGAGGGTGCTCGAGCAGAACGTCTAAAGGATTTAGGCGAGCTTTGGAAAGCCTACAAGCATGAGTTGCATCTTGGCTAGCGTGCTAGAGTTGGCACTGAGTTAGAGGCGGTACCAGTCGTGGATGACTATCCTATAGAGCAGTATCGTCAGATGATTACTCATTGGAAGAGTACCCAGTTTAAGGTATGAATTACATTTGAGGTATTTAAATAATAACTTTCATGTTTCGCATTAATATTATCCTTTGAATTATTGAATTTTATTTAGGAATCATCTAGAAAAAATAAAAAAAACATTGATACAAAAAAATATCTCCACACACTAGGACGTACGACGATGCCGGATCATGAGAGGAAGCAGGTATGACAATTTTTTATAAGTTTTCTTTACAACTTACATTTTCTTTTATTTTCTCAATTATTTAATCGTTTGTTAAAATTTTAATATAACTTTAGTTTTCAATATCATTGTAGAGGAAAATACAGAATATTGAAGGACGTGTGCCTCGAGCAAATGGAATCATTTGAGGTAAAAATATTTGGTATAGAAAAAACTGATCAAATTATGAATTGAATTCCGGATTCGACATACAATTGTCATCTAAATTTGAAATTGAATTCTAAATGAATTATGTATGTTTATAATTACATTATGAATTCTAATTTAATTATGAATGTATATAGTTTTAGGATGTATTATATATTAAATGTGTATAAATTTGTTCTTAATTGAATATGTTGTGTATAAATTTGTTATTAATTGTATATGTTGTATATGTATGTCTTATTTTATTGCAGGTACAATTATTGGATTGAAAATGAGCTCAAAATGAGCCCCAATGAGGCCCCTGGTTCAAATTGCAGGAATTGCAGGCAGTCTGCCAGGCTGCCTGCTGGGAGGCTACTGTGCAGGGTATGCCAACGGTTTTAAACCATTGGCATAGCCTAGAGCTCCTCTAGTTACCAACGGTTCATTGAACCGTTGTTAAATAGATGTTTTACCAACAGTTTAGAACCGTTGGGAAAAGGATCCATGGAGAAACACTATCCCAACAGTTTTCCAAAACCGTTGGGATAGTTGTTGACTATTGGGATTTCCCAACGGTTCTGGCCAAACCATTGGGATATTTTTTCCCAACGGTTTTCCAGAACCGTTGGGGTATATTTGATTTTCCCAGCATATGCCAATGTTTGCCTGTAAACCGTTGGGAAAACCTTTCCCAACGGCTTACTTCCCTACGGTTCTCAGAACCGTTGGAATATGATATACCAACGGTTAGAAGGCCTTTCCCAATGGTTCTGAACCGTTGGGAAACATTGTATTTCCAGTAGTGAGGGTTTGCGTATAAAGCTTAGGCTATGCGTAAAAGAGGGAATTTGCGCATAAAACAATTGTTTTGCGCTTAAAAGAAAAGTTTCACATAAAAGAAGGTTGTTGCGCATAAAAGAGGGTAGCTGTGCATAAAGAAGTGTTTGCGCGTAAAGTGAAGGTTGTGTGTAAAAGAAGGTGGTTTTCATAAAATTGGTAGTTTCTCCTAAAAGTGGTGTTACATAAAAAGTGTATTTCACGCAAAATCAGGGAATTATGTGCAAGTCAGTGTAGAGGCTGCGTGTAAAAATTGGGGTTGCCCAGTACACCCGGTGTAAAGTGAGATTCATCTGCGGGTGAAAATGGGACGTCAACAGAGCATCTACTAACAGTTAAGGATGTAGATTTCATTAGAGGTAATTAAGATACCTACATGTCTATAAACTATGAGTGGATCCTTTCTAGATCAGTGAGCAAAGGAAGAGGAAGAAGGTGGTCTTCTCCACCGGCAGTGAGCGAGAGAGAGAGAGAAAAAAAATAGGGAGTGGCCCTTGGAAAAGCAATGAGCTGGACCTAAACATTGTAAAGGCGATGAGCCTTGGTATAGAAGTGATATATCTCGAAAATTGTAAATTTTCAGTGAGATTTAGTGGATTTGGTACAGCAGCACATCATTGTTGTATGCTCCTTGGATGTAGCCCAGTGAGGGTGAACCAAGTAAAAATCTTTGTGTCTGCCATCTTGCTTCCCTGCATTGCATAAAAAGCATAATTATCAGATAAATGAAGGGATAAATGAGGAAAGAACAAGATAAATGATAAAAACATAAGAGTAAACAAAGTGACCCTTAAAACATAGAGGTCAAGATCTACTAGGGCAGGAAGAATTTAAAATAGAATATCCATACCCTGATTCACCCCCCTCGTGGGGTATCTAGGCCCCTTTTGGTCCTAACATAATATCTACTTGAGATTAAAGTCATTATGAGAAAATATATAACTAAATCTATTATGATTAGAAAATACTGTGAACCTATCCCTAAAAAGATAGTTTTGCAAACATTTAAGCGCATGCATAACTACAGTAAGCTATAAATAATGAGTGGGACAATTCTTCGCATGTGCCTAAAGTTGATGAGAGTTGTAATCCACCACATTGTAATATTGTATAAGCATGCATCCCAAACTAGCACCAGAAGCATCACAAAACATCACATACCCCTTACAAGGCTTAGGTAAGATCAGAATAGGATACGATGTCAGAAGTTTCTTCAATTCATCAAAAGAATATTGAAACTTAGAATCTCATTTTAATTTTACCACTTTCCTGGTAAGATCAGTAAAAGTTGATACCATCTTAGAGAAATCCTTAATAAACTTTTGGTAGTATCCAATAATACCAAGGAATCTCTATATCTCAAAGACATTTTGTGCTACCTTCTTGGACCAAACAGCCTTCACCTTATCAGGATCAACTAATAAGTTAGGTTCAAAAATCTTATTCCCTAATAACTTGACTTATTAAATACAAAAACTGAAATTCAAAGTAGTTCCATAGAAATGGTGACTTCTCATAATTTCTAGAAACCAAATTAGATGGTTCTTGTGCTCACACTCATATTTTGAATAAACCATAATATTATCAATGAACACTACCACAAATGTGTCATGATATTGATGTAATATCGGATTCATAAAATCCATAAAAACTACAGGAGTGTTAGTCAGGCCAAAAGGAATCAAAAGACATTCATAATGGCCATACCTACTCTTGAAATCTACCTTCGGTATATCAGACTTCATAACTCTAAGATAATTATTACGCAACCAAAGATTAATATTTTAAACCCACAATTCCCCCTTTAACTAGTCAAACAAATCATCCACACAAGTGAAAGGATACTTGTTCTTAACTGTTACCCAGTTCAAATTCCAATTGTCCCCACACAATAAAAGTTAACCATCTTCCTTCTCAGAAAAGATCATAGGGTATTCCCAAGGCAAAACCCTAGGGTAAATGAAACCTTTTTCCAATGGGTAATCTAACTAAATCTTAAGCTTTTAAAGCTCCGCTGGTGCCATACGATAATGCGAACCTAGAACTAAGTCAATTGTAAACTCTATGCCTCTCTATGGAGGAATACTAGAGAATTCATCTGGTAAAATGTTAGAAAAGTCTTGAACAACAACAGGAAGATACAAAATGTAATAAAATTCATCAGGATCAATCATAATAGAAGAACACAAACTCCTTATCTCTGGGTGGGAAGGTCCTGCACAACCAGACCTTGGGTCCCAATCCCCCTGAAACACATGAGAGCTATCATAGGTAGAAATAAATTAAATATGTTGATGATAACAATCAACCTCATCTCAATGAGAGATAATACAATACATACCAATGATGATGTCAAACAAATACAGATCAAGAATGAGAATATCTCAGACCAACTTCGTATTAGCTATCGTTAACGAACAAGAAGGACTCCAAAATCCCTGTTCTTTCCTCTTAACAAGAGTCATCTATAACTCCGTTAAAAATTAAATTATTTCTATTGGAAGTTTAATAATATCAAAAAAAATTGCATATATAAATGAGTGGGAGGAACTAGTGTCAAACAAAGCAATTGCTACAATAGATGTAATAAAGATAATACCTCTCACTGTTGTCAGACCTGCATCGACCTCCACTGGAAAATCATCTATTTCATGAAATTCATATAATCCTAAGGCATATGAATGGATACCTTTAGTCCATGAAGCATTTTACTACCCTGAAGTATCCTTTAGAGTCGATGAACCTTGATCATAATGAGGCATAGTCATATCTGGACAGAAGCGTTGTAAGTAACCAATGTTTCCACAAATGTTGCACATCTTCAATGGAATATGGAAATAACATCTTGTGTGTCTGACCTTTCCACATTGATAGAAAGTCATAATAAAATTACTGGCTATAGAAGACAGTGCAGAGGAGGCTCATTACTGAGACCCACCTCCACCACTTCTGTGATGATCTTTACACTTCCTCTTCTTCCCATGCTTGCCATTGAAACTGCCACTGTATAGAAGATATGGCATAGGAAATCCAAAATTTCATTAAATATTCATCTCTAACATCATAGATTTGTCTACCATCTCTTCATAGGTAAAAATCATTAACATAAAGACCTGTGATCTGATATCTAGTCGCAAACCCTGCAGGTACTTATAAGCCTTCATCTGGTCATTCTTTTCCATATTCGAATAAAAATGTACAAGCTTAGTAAACCGGTTGGTGTACGCCAACACTGAAAAATATCTCTACTAAAAAGATAAGAACTCCATATACTTTTCCAACATCAGGGACTCTATACAAAGTTGTTTGAAGAACAGGTCTTGAAACCCTTCCAATCCAATTCCACATGTTTGTCTACCTAGACTATGGAATATCACCATCGTTTACAGGAACCCTCAAGCCTAAATTTTGCACAATTCATCATGATATTATCAGGTGTGACAAAAAAGTCAAATATTTGATCGATCCTATCCATCCAGTCCTCCACTTCCTGAGGTTCATTCGTCCTTTTAAAGTACGGTGGCTTCTCACGCAAGCATTACCGTGATCAATCTCTCTCTCCTCCATCGCCTAGATGTACTTCAACAACTATGTTCTGAACTCATGGTAAATTCTGATTAATAACACAAACTACATGTATGATAGTATCAATGAGATTCTGATCTATAGGCAGATTCCCTTGAGGAGAATCAGTTACACCATCCAGAGGAACTCGTGGAAGATGTCTGAAAGGCATACCTCTACACATTGAAACAGAAGGAATGATCATATAATAGAGTAAATATTTGTTGAAACCCAAAAACCCATAAGTAGAAACTGAGATTTAAAAAAAAAACTCAACACTAGAGATGCATATCCCAACTTACCATGGAAACTTTTGTATCGTCATGACAAGAGTTGGCCAGGCACTTATCGCAACATACTAGTCAAGTCCCTACAATCCTATATCCAGTCTAGAAGATATCCTAAGATAAGGACTCTTGAGGAAAGACCTCATGTGATTCCATTTTGTAATTAACTGACCTAAGTTACCCTCAAACCTGATACCCAACCCATTTTGTCACATTCCTTAAGGGCGTTCTTGATCCCCAAGGGCTGGTGACAAGAACCTGGGCATCTAACAACAAACTAGATAGAATTATTTTTCCCAAATTGAACAAACATGTGGTATATAAACATGGATAATGAAGGAATATCATAAATCTAATAGATATATGCCATAACAATAAGAAAATAGTGGAAACAAAACGACTATAAAAGTATCCATAATATCCAAGAATCACTATAAGTCAGACTAGTAGAATAATCATACCACAACTAATCATGTTCACAATCTGGTTTCTAGAAAATAGGCCTAGGAAGTATAGGAATACCCCATGATTAACCCCCCCCCCCAAATGTCAATATCAGTCCCCTAGAACAACAGGCCTAGTAAATAAAGGAAATCCCAATGAGAAAACCTCTTGATAATAAAAAAACTATGGATGATCACCTCAAGATAAAACTTCCACCTAAGGTACCCATTTTTCTTTAAAAACTCTTTTCAACACACAAAAAATAGTCATGCTAATTCCATGTATAAATAATTTTATAAAGTAGTAACAATAAGTCTCATAAACATAGTCTAGATACGAAATCACCTACCTCAAAACTCAGGTTGCACGCGCCCGCAACGGGATCCACCAACAATGAAAACTCAAAAACATTGACAAAGGACCTAAAACCCAGTATACTCATCTCATAATTTATCCAATTGAGAAAGGGGTTGGTAAAGAAGAGGAAACATCACATACATTAAGAATAAATACCCATCACACCAAGAAAAACAAAGGAATGGCCTTTGAAATGATATCACACAACAGGTCTAGAAGAATACAATAGAAGCACCATTTCAAAACAATAAATCCAATAATTTAATGTAAAGGTGATATTGTGATCAATGTAAATGAATAAACTGAAAGGTCACTCACCTAGAGAGATTCACTACAACCATAATGAAGACTGAACGCTGAAAATATCAATCATGATGGAATGGTGTCTCCAAAAATCATCTAATATGGACCCTCAATCAAGAGAAAAGGAGAACTGGTATCCAAATGAACACTCAAACCATGTACGAATCCCTAAAAATCCCTACTCGGGAAATTACACCACATGTAATATCGTTGTACATCGTGAAATACACGATGTCCAAATATGCTGAAAAATTAATCACCATGGACTAAAATATGATCTTTAATTAACTCATGACGTGTAGAAGATCATTACGTCATGTAAACTTTCACAGCATAAACCCTTCATAGCATGAACCCAGTAACCATTATAGGATGTGAAACCTAGTAACATGATGTGTAAATATCCTACAGCCTATATAAAATCCAGAAACCAACATCTAAAATTCCATGCCAAAAAGGGAACTCGGGGATAGGAAAAAACATACCCAATCAATGTAACGATATTTTACATAAATCTTATATGATTATTAACAATTAAAAATTTGTAAGATTTACCTATTATACTATCAACTTGGGCTGGTCCAAAAATATCTAGGCATATAAGATCAAGGGCCTTTGTAGTTGAACAATATTTTTAGATGTAAAGTGTGACTTTTTTTGTTTACCAAGTTGGTATGGTTCACACACAATTTTAATTTGGAAATTCAATTTTAGAAAATCTCATACTAGATATTTTTTATTCAGTTTCACTACCGAGTGTGTGCTATAATGACCAAAGTGTTTATGCCATAGTCATGACTTGTTATCTTATGCATTCAAAAAATTAACTTTTTGTCTTATAAGGGAATTCAAATCAATAAAATAAATATTTTTAAATCTAAAAGTGGAAAAAAATATTTCCATGGGAATTAAAAACTTTGAAAACATTATTTTTAAATAAAAATTTAAAACCACTATCAAACAATAGACTAATATTGAGAAAATTATGCTTCAAAACTTTTATATATAATTTTCTTTAATAAAATAGATGTTTGAAAATAAAAATAGTACCTGTACTAATGCTTTAACTCATTAGGTTGTTACTAATAGTGACATTCCCACCATCAAGATACTTAAGGTGGATAAACTCAGTGTAGTCATCACGTATATTCCTCAAGAACCCACTATCAATGTAAAATATATCACCTTGTGAATATCTCTTGAGACATTTTTCCTTTAAAACAATTAAGAGACTAAATATTTTGGTACCTAAATTTTATGTCCATGAATGTTAGCCAAAAGATATTTCAGAACCCATAATTACTTTGAAAAACTTTTTCAAGAATAAACATTTTAATAATGATGAATGGATTTGGGCATTCCATTATACAAATTTTTATAATTTCATTTATAAATAAAGTTTTCAATTTTTTTATAATAACTAAAAAAAATTATATTGAGAGTTACCTTTAACAAAAGTGGTATTTTTGGGATTTCTAGAGGATATTACTATATTATAGTAACCTATCCCATAAGTACCTTTCCCATTATTTTGGGGACTCAAAATAAAATTCAAATTATACTCAACTTGGGTGAACTTGGAAAAATATTCCTTAAATTATTTAATTTCATTTTCTAATTTTTCAACATTAATTTGGTCTTTTAGGTAAACCTTTTTATTTTTTACTTTACTTAAATAACTTTTCAAGATTTCATTTTCCTCTAATAACAAATTAAATCTTATTTGTTTATTTTAATCATTTTTTTGAAATAAATTTTTTTATCTTTCATTTTATTCATTTATTTTCTCATTTTCTTTGATATTTGTTTATTTTAAAAAAAATTATTGTATTTTGTTTTAAAAAAATTTAATTTCATGGTAATATCAAAAAACCCTTATTGTAATTTATCCCTGGAATACCTTATATATTCATAATTTAAATGACTATAAGATAAAGAATAAGTGAAATTATTTTCCTCTTGATTTATATCAATGTCAACCATGAGACACTTGGGGATTCTGTCACTTGAGGATATTGATGAGAGGGTGTAATCACTTGTAATCAATGTTAAAACTTTTAAATCCTTATTTCTTTCCTCCATATCCTTATTTTATTAGATTGGGAAACTATAGAATTATATTCCCCTTTTTTTTACTAATATAATCTTACCTATATTTTACCGTATTACTCCTCCTTCCTTTCATGATAGTATTCATTCTTATTCTTAAATAATTTTTTAAACTTTTTGGAAAGATGATAAATATCATCTTAACTTCCAAAAGATTCACTATTTTTCACATTGAAGTTAATGGTCTTCTTCTACTTGACCTCTTTGGATGCCTTCTTGGCTATCCTCTTCATTATAATTTCATAGGTTATGAGAGACCAAAAAAAACTATTTAATAGGTATATTTTTTATGTCTATATCTTCTTGTATTTTTTTCCCTTTTTTTCCCAAGAACTTGAAAATGCCTAAAGTCTCTTATTCATAAGCATCTCCATTGAAATAAAATCACTTAAATATTTTATTCCATTAAAAATATCATTTAAACGGGTAAAAATTTTAGTTATAGACTTGTTAGGATGAATACTAAAGATTTTAAAATCTTTTCGGCACATATCATGCATAATATACTTTGCTTTATTGGTACCATCATCTATAACTTATAATAATTTCTAGATTTCATGAGTGGTTTTACACATGGAAATTCTATTAAATTAATTCTTATATAACCTACAATGTATATCATTCATGGATTTACCATCAATCACAAATCCCAAAATATCATTGAGGGACCATTTTTCTTCTTTTTCTTGAGTGGGGATATGTCCATGCATTAAAATTTTCCAAATTGAGTATCCTATACTTATAATAAAATTAAACATTCTAGATATCCAATATCTATAGTCTATTCCATAAGAGTGTGTAGCACTACCCCTCGAGT
This sequence comes from Viscum album, assembly GCA_963277665.1. Taxonomy (NCBI): domain Eukaryota; kingdom Viridiplantae; phylum Streptophyta; class Magnoliopsida; order Santalales; family Viscaceae; genus Viscum; species Viscum album. The sequence continues at coordinate 646,945,069 of OY728143.1, read as the reverse complement.
GTCCATCTAGATCACCTTCGGTATTCAAGATAGATTCTATCTTTAGAATATCCTTCCTTAAAACTGGATAAGGTTTCAAAATAAAGGTAGGTGATGATAAAAAATTTTATCTTGAGTAAAGATGGTAGGAGGGGATGAATTACCATTTAAAAAATTGGAATTAAAATAATTATAGTTATCAATTAAATAAAAGTAGTTAAAGTGTGTTATAAATATAAAATACAAGACAATGCATAAGACTTTGATAAAGTAGTTTGGTAATAATTCAAAACTGGATTCCTACTTCTCATACTCTCAATTTATTAAGAGTTACTATTACTACTTGGATTTAACCATATCCAAAAAAATCATTTATAAGAATTAAGAACTTTTCATTTTGGGGTTATAGTAAGAAGTCAGGTTGCCTTTTAATTATTGTGGCTATAAACCCAATCACCCACCATTATTGGTAGTGTGCACTAACCACATCACACTCAATTATAGTGATCACCCAAAACCTTGCACTCAATGGAAGTGGGAACACAATAAGATAAAACAGAAGAGGTTTTCTTATAAAATCCCTTCAAATCCCTCTCACATTCCTCCGATAAGAATTTAGAACAATACAGACAAGGATGATGTGAGAGAATTCAAAGCGATCAAGATAAATAATGAAAAAAATGACATAGTTGGGATCTAAAATGGTCTTTAAGGAAATGTGTACCATATAAGGACCATTTTTGTCTACTTACAGTATGAAAATCCTATAGGGTTATTATATAACCTCTGAGGGTCGTAGAGAGCCAATGGGAATATAATTAAGGTGTCGGGGGTCAACAATAAATGGATATATTTTTTGGCTTTCTAGAAACTGTTGGATAGTCAATGTGTATCACTGACAAGCCACTAGCACCTAGAAAGAACTGAGATTCTATATATATGTCACCATCCATCTCATGTGGCCAACCAGGTAGTTGTTGGTATCTGGATGTGGAGGGATATAAAAATGTCTTCCATGATCCTTTTGAGCCCTCTTTTTTTTCAAGAAACTCTAAAGTAAAATTTATAAAATATAAACACTAAAATTCATCAAATAAAAATGTAATAAAACAATTATGTGTCTTTGATCATCTAAAACCACCTCAGATAGTGAGGTGCATCAATGTTAGTATAAATGGATCTAAAAAAATTAGATTTTATGGGTCAATTAATGCGAATATTTATAAGTATAATTCTCTTTTAGAATGTGAATTAATGTAAATTTTGACTAGTCTTGAATGGGGGTTATTGTATACAATTAATAGCATTGAATGAATTTAACTCTCATGTATATATATAATAGTTTAACCATAAAATTATTTGATATAATACAATATATTTTTTAACTATAGATATGTGAAATAGTTTTTTAGTCATTATCAAAATTATAATTCCATTAACTATATAGTATTAGATAAATCCTTCAAATGAAAAAATTATCATAAATATTTTTTTAATGATAATAAAATTGGTTTTTTTACAGAAAAATAGAATGTTTACTATTCAATCCTCACTCATGGTAGAATAATACCATAATTACATTCAATAAATAATAACCACAACCAATTATACTCAAAATACAATCAATAGAAAACTAAAAGGATAGTGTAATCTCTAAAAAAATAACATAAACTAAACTTCAAGAAAGGGGTACATATACCAAATCAATATTATCCAAATGAAACTGATCATTGAATGATATATTGGAATGGTTCAAGGTCATATCAGTCAAATATATTAAGCTAAATGATTAAACCATTTCTATTAATTTATTTAGTTTTAATATTATATCACTTTTTTATACAAAATATTATATATATAATCAAAATCAAAAAAAAATTAGGTGATATGGACACTTTATGGCTATAATTGATCTACCCAACTCATTTTTTCAGTTATTTAAATGTGTTATAGTTTGAACCAAGTAAAAAATTAATGAAAAAGATTAAACTAATTAACTGAAATGAATAATATAATTTTTAAATGATCAAACGTTTTGAACTAGTCTGACTGAAAAACCATCAACCAAAACCATTTTTCAAAAAAAATATATGTCAACAATATAGAGGGGTAATTGATAAAGATTAAAGAAAATTAATACATCCAAAAATTATCTTGGTGACTAATATAGGGAATCAAGTGAAAATCTATGAATAATAAGGGTGGGATTCCACAATGGATCATGTGAAGACACTTAAGAGAGGGGTGAATCAGGTTTGACTTAATTTTACCATATTATTATCCACATAAAAATTTTCCCTTCAAAAATATCCCTCTCATTATACGAACCCCTGTTTCCATTTTGGATATAAATGAATATTTTTTTCTCTTACCCAGCACACAACAACCACTTATAATGAAGAATGTAAAGTAAAGATGTACACACATTATTTTTACAAGATTCAGCCCCATCATGGGAAACCCACTACTTACTATGTCTAGTTATTATCTTATTCTCTATATTTTCCACTATAATTTGGTAATAATTTACAAGTGGGTTGGTAATTGATTATTTATAACCCTTATTACATCTCATGCTTACACATCATCCCAATATGCTTCTTAGTATCCCACTTGATTTATACTACATCACATAGTATTCAGTCTCTTGAATGGAATAATATAACTTCACTGAAACCTATTAATGTATATATATAGTATTAATATGATGTCACTGTATAAATATGATCTAATCTTCCTCCTCAACAGAATATCCTACTGCCTATATATCTTATGATTCACTTCATGAAAATTTTTCTTTGTAAACATCAATCTTTAAAATCTTTTAAAGATTCTACTCATTATAATATATCAAATCATAAGAAAACTGTGATTTTTAAACCCAGTAGATCTTAAATATTATTAAATCTATTTTACACATGGATTATGAATAATAATAGTATTTTTGACCTTGATCCCACTTCTTCTTCTTCTTTCTAATGAATTTTCTTATATGATATAAATATCAAAGGATAGTTCATGTGCCCTACTTATCCTTCTTCAACTTCAATTAAGTTCAATAAATTATATATTCTATCATTTTCTCAATAAATTTTTCTTATTCCTTTATAATAATAAATTTCTTCTTCAAAACCATATCATGTTATCTCTATTACCTTCCTCAAGATATCTACTTTCCATTTCTTCTTCTCAAACTTTTATATCGAGATAGCCATAATATATTTTCTATATTATGAATATAGAAAATCCTTTAATCAATCTTGGTGCCAATATATATGAATATTTTATCAATTACATCACATGGCTATGCACCCATGATTTCATAAATATACCTTTATCTTTAATTATTGTCTCCAATAATATTCTAGGAATACCATTTTCTCATTTTTCTTCTAATTTTATCCCAAAAAAATAAATATCTATATATATTTACAAAAAATATCTGGATTCTTCATATCAAATTATTTCCAAAAACCCCACAGTTAAAAAAATCACAATTTTTTTAAAAAAAAATAATGTATTTTTTCTGTCATGGAATGTCACTTCCTATTGCATTGTGACTGCATTTAAAATAAAAATATAGGATTTACCTTTAATATTTAATTCTCATAATACATCTCATCTTGATCTTCATCTTCTCAAACATAAAGATCGTCTTTATTAATCATAAATCTAAATCAAAAGTACATTTGATATATTTAAAAAACTAAAGTTCTATTCCATCATTGGCATATTTATTAAGTATATTGTATGTTATGATATGGTGTTATCATATTCTATGGTTCCCAAATTTCACAAAATATATCATTTTAAATAACCAATACAAAAACTTTTGTATCAAAAAATTAATTCTCATATACCACAGGGAGATTCAAATACTTCCTCCAAATTTTAGGGAGAAAATGATATTTCATATGAGCAAATGACCCTTATGAAATCCTTGAAATTTCATGTTTTTTTTATTTTCTAGATATTCTATGAATATTATAAAATTAATTTTATTATTAATCATATGACCATTAAATATTTACTAATTTTCCCATTTTTAAATTTTTTTAGTCAACACCATTTTTATTAGATTAAATGACTCTTATAAAAAGTAGGACCACCCTTATAAAAAAATTGGAACACAATTTAACACCTCAAGGATATCCTACCTTTACTAATATATCAAATTCAATATAAATATTACAAAATAAACCCTATAGAATTCTAGATGACCCTTGAAAATTATATAATGACCCTTGAAAAAATTCATGTCATCTCTTATTTGTTTTAATTGTTAATTCACTGATGACTCTTATGAAAATTTAAATGAAACTTATAGGTTTCTTAATATGAACCTTATAAAATAGATTTAATAATTATAAAATGGTCTCAATAACCCTTATGTTTCTTAATGAGTTTCTTTCATTTTCTAATTTTTATCTCTCTTACTATAAGTTTAAATTACCCTTATAGAGTATAGTGAGTCTATGACTTTGTAAAATTATATTAATCTACTCACAATTTACCTTTTTGAAAGCATCATCCCCCTGTTATTTATTCATTTTGATACTCTGGATGGCCCTTAAAATTTTCATATGAAACTTATGAAATTCTGTAAATTTCAGGACATATTAAATTTTCACTTCCAATACAGAGTTTCTAAAATCTCTTAAAATTAATTCAAAACTACTTAAATATTCTAAAGTAATTCTAAAACCATTAAAAAACAACTAAAAACATCATTCAAATATATATTATCCACTAATAAAATAGTTACCATGTATATTTATCCATAAATTGATTCTATAATATTCTATAAATTTTTTAATTCTTTAATTATAGCTTCTCACAAGTTGTAAAATATCCAATTCTCTACTTCACTATAAAATATGGTAGGTTGTGCTTCTCAAAAAAAATATCACTATTCTCACATCATTAAATATAACTCCAAAAAAGATGTATAGAATCCAACTCTATACTTCACTATAAATTGTTATAGGTAATGATTCTCATGGTATTTAGACTAGTTTTTCATGTGAAGAATTTCTCACCAATTTTCAGATGTATAGGCTTCTCTCCAATAAACATATTCACTCTTCTTTACCCATAAATATATGGGAATCATATTTATCATCATCATTAGGATATTTCACTATCACCCAACACTGTAATACATACTTATTGAAATGCTTATTAAAAACAAATGCAACTAACACAACTCTTTGGGTAATTCAACTTCCCCTTTGGGATTTGTTTTCAATATAATGAATTTCCACACATAAATACATGCCAATGTGATTTATAGTTTCTCGAAAACTTATTGATAATAAATACAAATCTATAGGTGTATATAAAATCTCCAGTGATCTCTTTAACCTCCCTGATTTTAAAAATCGTCTTTTCCCCTTTTTTATCCTTCTTTATTTGGCCTCCCCCTTTTATCAAAGATATCATTTAAGAGAAATACACACTAATTTTATTAGGATAGGGATGGAATAAAATTTATCTTAACAAAAATTAATCAAATAATCAACTTCTGGTCAACATGATTAGTGCTCAAAGAAGAAAACATGAATGACTAGTCTAGAACACAAATATATTCATTAACTATCCAAAATGTGATACAAACTCATATTTCACTTATTAGGGGTTGTATAAATATATTTATCAATAAATTTGATAACCTACACTCAACTTAAACAATGAAATTAAAAAAATAAAGAGTAATAATGTCTTCCCCATTTAAAAAATCTTAACAATCACTCCCCGTTATAAACCAAATTTAATAAAAATAAAAATAGGATGGGGAAAATGGTGATCATACCTCTTTTTCACATTTTAAAGTATTGTTTGGAATTCTAGATTCACATATAATTATAATATTATAGAATAGTGTTAATATTTTTTCTCTCCCTCAAGGGATAATCCTCTATATACTTCATCATGTCTACTTTTATTGAGAGATAAGCTCTAATAATTTTAATTGAGATATTAAAATTGATGTGTTATATGGATAAAAAAATTAATTACTTAATAAAGGATGAATATTTCAATTTTTATAGACATTATATCATTTATTAGTTCTCTTTTAGTTCTCCTCCTTACTTTAATAACATCCAATTAACTATAAAGAATTATAACTAAACATGTGTGGGGATAAGGTAAAGTTATATAGGCTCTTTAATGAGAGAAGCTGGGCTGAGACTTTCTTCTCAACCAAGAAATACCTTTCTTTGTGGCTCCAAAATGGTTATAAATCATCATGATATATTAACCATATATTTTTCAAATTTAAACTTATTTAAGTTGTAAGGATTTGTTAATTTATTCACCTTACTTCTTAGATGGATCAAGATTTTTCACTTCAGTAATAAATGAACTTTAATTATTTAATTCTTTATCAAACTTCTTAAACAATTCCAAAGGTTCTAGGAATGTGTTTAATCACTCTTTAGGAATATTATCGGTCCTCTTATTATGTGATAAGTCTATTTTTATAGCAGTAGTCTGGGTACATGGAGTCACTCGTGATTTTATTTTCATCAATGCCTATTTTTTCATAGTAAAACATACATACTTGTGTTAGTTATATGCCCGGATAGTTTTCACATTCCAAATAAATTATTATAATTATTTAGGTTATCCTTTTTAGATAACCTCTCATGAAATTCATATTCTTCATCTTTGATGTATTTCACCAAAACAATCCTACTATTCCTCTCTTGGATAGATTTCATTTTTTATTGTATATTTATTCCTTTTTCATTTAACTTCATGGATTTCATACATTGATCGAGGATATGATCTTTTATATCATAATAAAATCATATTTTCTTTATAGGTTTGAAATCATTTTCATCTATCTTTTTGGGAGTACTTGACTCAATAATTTTCTATTATATCTACCATGTGGAAGACTTTTATGCTTTCATACTTTTCTTATTCACATTTTGAGGTGGTATTCTCTTCACACCAACATATGATTTGTGTTGAGTTGGTTTATACGTTAACTCTTCCTTAGTGTGACTAGATTTTTTACAAGTTATAAAAATATTTCTAAGACAATAAAGTATATTCTTATAGAACATATTCTACTTCATCTAATAACTATTATTATATATAGTATAATTCTTATTTGCTTCAACATTTATCCCACAAAATTCTGGAATTCTAAAATATTCATAAGTTGGCATGTTATTCCAACTATCAATAGCCTCATTTCAAAAACATCAAAGGTACTAGAAATGGCCCACAAATATTTTTCTTTTTCTATTAGTAGAAATCTGTCAACATTGAATCTATTATTATTTTTGGATAAAAACCCAAATGATTTTAGGCTTTATTTAGGGAGTTTCTTTTATTTTACTTTCTCATATATACCTTTGATGATGTTGTGGATTTCTTATATTTTTTATCCACCTATATTTTCCTAGAATTTGGTTTTAAACCTACACTAGAATATTAAATTTCATTGGTACAAATAGATTTATTAAGAAAAAGGGTTACCCTTTACTAAGAACTTATAGTATATGGATCATCAGATGATATAAAGTGATTCCTTTCACTAGATAAAATATTTTTAAATTTAATTCTCTCATCAGAGATACTTGTGGTAGCATTTATTTTTTAATATTATTGTGAATTTTTTTCTTAGATGTAATCTAGATTTATCAAATAAATATCAAGATCAATGCATTTTAGGTTTAAAGAATTATTTTGGTCTTTAGGAAATCTCACCCTATCTTTAAATTATTCCTTTAGATTCTAAATTTTTTCCTTGCATATTATGATACTTTTTGAAGGTATTTAAAAAGACACTTGACATTTTTTTTATTTATTTTCCAATTGGTAATTCTTGAAATCCATAGAATATTTATCCGTCCCTTCCAATGTATTTATCTTCTATTTACAATATTTGAACATTTTAATTTTTCTATCATTACCCCTACCCTCAAAGGTATCCCTCTAGGGCCAAAAATGAGGGAAGAGAAATAAGGGCACATAAATATCAGCACCAATAGTTCATACATTAGAGATAGGAAATGAGGGTATATCCAACACAAAAATTGGAGTCATTATGTAACGTACCAAGCTTTTTATATATAAATATTATATCCTATTAGATGAATGTTCAATGTATTTAACAATACATGCCTAAGGATTGTAATAGTTTAGTGTCTTTGGAGACTAGATACACAATCTTATTATTTCATGAAAGATCATCAACATATCTTATAAATATCTTTCCACATAGTTCACTTTATAGACATAACTTACTTAAAACCATTATTCATAAATAGGGGAAACAAAACATAATAAAGGGTGAGTTCAAATGATTAGTAAGGGTCAACAAGAGAGATAGTAATGATCACATAGGCATAGCATGAGCATGAGGGTCGTAGAATATGATCTTAAAATTTGAAAACCACACCCTAAATAACAAAGATCATAAACATGAGTCATGGAATAAATATTGGTAGTTCATAAGATGTTAATCAAAAGGGATTCAAAGAACATAATCCATGAGAGCATAACATAGACATAGTAATGTGTAAAAAATGTTAGCTAATAATATTGTGAAGATGTATAAATATAAAAAAGTTTACTCGTTAAATTAAGTACATGTAATCAGTCCATCTCATAAACTTATGGACATGATACTAGGTCTATATATAACCTTATAGACATGAAACCAGGTCCATAAAAAACCTTATGGACATGATACCAGGTCCACACATAACCTTATGGACATGAAAATACATCCACAAATTACCTTATAGACATAAAACCATATCCTCTCGTAACCTTAAGAACAAGAAAAATGGAATATGTATAACATTATAGACATGAAACCAAGTCCATGCATAACTTTATGGACATGAAAACCAGACCCATGCTTAATATTATGGACATGAAAATAAGGTCCATGCATGAAGTTGTGAACCTGGAATCAGGTTCACACATAACATATTTACTCATGAGTTATGTATCTTTACCCCATTCATTGGAGAGATAGATATAGGTTATAGTCATCATATAATCCATACATTTTTTCCACAATATCATAAAAAATTCATCATATCAAAACCAGTAAAAAGGAAATGAGTTTCATTAACATTTCATCATAGTATAACCCATTAGAAAGAAATGGGTTTCATAAAAATATTTTCACAATAATTATAAACCATCCAGATAAAGAATAAGTATGGTACCATTAGATCATATCCCATTTAAAAAAACCAAAACTAAAGGTGTTGTCATTTATAAAGAGTAATTCCATAAAAAATATCATTAAAACATTCTTGAGAAAAATATTCTTTACATTTTTAAATCACTTCATTAAAATATAAAAAATTTCCCAAATTTTATAGAAAATTTTTTATTTTAAAATAACCTTGGAAACTTGTAGATTAATATTTAAATCATTTATCATTCATGGAATTAGGAAACACCATTCAAGTTGTGCATGTTAAAACAATGATTCCTTTCACATTTTCATTAAAAAGTGTCTCATTAAGAAAATAATATAAAGATTCCTTTTAAAACATTTTTAAAAGGTAAAAAAAGGATAAAAATTAATTCAAAAAATAATTAGATAATTTTATAAAAAATATTTTAAAACATTTTTAAAAAACATGGACACAAAACAGAAAAGATTTTTGACTGGAGAGAGAAATAAAATCATTTTTCCTTAAAAAAAATATTTTAGTTTCTTGAGTAATTAAGAAGATTAAAATAAAATAAAATAATTTATTATCCCAAAATAAAAATATTATAATAAAATTCATGAGTTTATTGAGATACAGATCATAATATTTAATCATTGGAAGCTTAGTCATAAACAATCATGATAAACAAGGATATTGTAACAAAAAACCTTTACCAATTTGGTATATTTTGAATTGTAAACCATGTGAAATAAAGAAACTTATATGGATTTGAATATCCCATAATTTTCATTATAAAAATCATAAAATACATTCATGGAATGTATATACACCACACAAATGAATAAAGTGTTGTATAAGGAATGTGTCACGTATAAATAAATGTGAGATGAAAATCCCTTATTGCTTTGGTAATCATTTGAATCATAAGACCCATTATAGAATAACATCAAATGAAAATTTAAATTTCATTAAAATAAGTATATTTATGCTATAACATTCCAATAGAAAATTATACAAACCACACAAAATAAATGAGGGTCAATATAGTATATGTCTCCTGGAAATAAAAGAAAGACTAGAAATCCATTACCCCAAGTATTGTCTATCTTTATAAAAATTATAACCACATAGAAAATAAATATAGGTTTATTATACATATATTTTGTAGAAATAATCATATATATAATACCATATATGATTTACTTAGGGTCTTTTATTACCCATTTATTAACAATTCCATATTAAAATCATGTTTCGGGTAATAAGTGCTTTGATTTTCATGTATGTTTTGGTATGGTATTTTTGGTCCTTTTAGTTTGATCATGGTTAAATAATGTAAATAATATTAACCATGATATAAATATAATATATATTCATTATATATTTATTTATAGTAATCCATTAAATTTATAGATAGAAAATTAATTACACTGTTCATCGAGACGGTAGGTCGAACGTACACATGAAAATATTTTGATTTTCTTGACGGATAGAAAAAAAGAAAGGTAAATATTAATTCACCATTATAGAATCATTATTATATCATATATTTCATATATTTTCACAAAATATACCCTGATTACCATACATTTCAATATAAAATGAAAAACATATTACACCACTTTGTGGAGGTGGTAGTCTACATGTACCCACGAACGACGTTATCGTATTCTAACATATTGGAAGGTGAGAAGATAGATGTGATATAATAATTATATATGTATAATTATGTTATAAATATAATATAAATATGATAAATCTATAATTATATCTATCTATGAGAGGTTGTGATGGAAAATGAATTACATCAGTTCGCAAGCCGATAGTCATCCATACACAAGATTGCCGATTCTGTTTCCCATTAAATGGAAGACGAGGTAGATATGGGTTATGTCATTAAACTAATTACATATTAGTATATTTTATATTATTATTTTATTATATAATCATATTTTAATAATATTTAATGGATGTGGAAGAAGAAATAAAATAAAAATGCTCGGTTACGAACGATGCATCTTTTTCGAACACCCTCTTTAGGGTAGCACCAAAAGACATTATAGGAGGGTTAACTAATAAAAATAATAAATATAGGAATTTGTGAGGAAATTAAGTAAGATATTTGATCTAGTATCTATAAAAAGGGTATTTTTATGTGTAAATTGTATATGAGATGGGGTTTCCTTTTATAAGTGGGGGAGGACACACTTGGAATTTTTGAAAAGAAAAAGGTGTACTCATGTTTTAAACATTCCAAAGGGCTCAAAAATAGCTCATTATAGAAACTTAGATGATATAAGGTCAAAATATGGCCGTAAAATTAGATTTAGATAAGTTTTTAAGTAATTTTAACCCTTATCTTTTTAGTTTAAGCCCCTGGTAAACTCATTTTAACCTTAACCACAGTAATTAATTTTTACTATTTTACATTTCATTTTGACCAGAAATTAAGTTAAAATTATTATATAATATTAATTATTTTGATTCAAAATATTTAATCCATTTTTCCAAATTCCATTCATATAATTTTTAAATTTTAATTTAAAATTACACTCGCAGACGTGACGAAAAAGCAGTTTTCCAAAGAGAAAATTTTCATAAGTATGGAATGTTTTAATACCAAAATTCAACATGAATATGATTCCAATGACATAAATTGGTCTAATAATAAAATAATTGAACTAATTTTACTTTTAAAATACTTTTAAAAATATTGAACTCTATAAATTTTTTAAATGAAAAGGTCGTTTTTAATCAAAAACAGTATTTTTCACTATTCACCAAAAAAAATATTTTCAGAAAATTCTCAAAAAATAACCCTAGGATAATTTTTATATACTGATTAAAAAAATAAAGTTAATTTTTTCAAATAAATTTTATATATTTTTTAAAAATTAATTTTATTATATTTTCTAAAAAAACAATAAAAATCATTCTTTGAGAAAAAAGTATTCTTCAATGCATATAAAGACTACTAAAAAATTAAGTGATTATTTATAAATATATTTTATTTATATAAAACCTTTATAATTAATTTTAAAAATGTGTTTATTACTATTTATACTTCTAAATTTAATTTCAATTTTATAATAGTCATATTTAAATAATATTTTTAATAGTATATAATGGTTTGTTAAAAAGCAATGCCACGTATAACGTAATCTATCAAAGAAATTAAATTTATTTGAAAAAAAACATAACAAATCAGGTTGTTACATTATACCCCCTTGAAATTAATTTCATCCCCAAAATTTTTTACTCTAAAAAAACAAATGAGGATACTTCTGTATCTTCATATCATCATGTTCCCACATAGATTCTACAAATAAGTGGTTTTCCACTAAACATTGACCAGAAGAGTGGTCTTGTTTTGTATAAATTTATCTCTAAATTCCATAATCTCTACCGATTGTTCCTTATAAGAAATATGTTGTTCCAGTGGAATCACATTTGAGTTCAATACATGTAAATGGTCAGGTATATAATTTCTCCAAAGAGATACATGGAACATATCATGAAATTGAGAGAGGTTCGGTAGAAGAACAAGGCAATAAGCAATCATCCCTACTCAATCAAGAATATAAAAAGTTCCAATATACTTAGGGATCAACTTACCTTTCTTTCCAAATCTCATAACCTTATTTCATGGAGAAATTATTATTGAAACCTTCTCGCCAACTTCAAATTCCAGATCACATCGATGATTATCAGTATAAAATTTATATTGACTTTGTGTTTCCTATGTGTTTTTCTGAATGGATCTAACCTTATCTATCATTTATTTGGCCAAATCAGGTCTCAATATATTTATTTCCCCAACCTCATCCCATCATTTTGGAGTTACTCACTTCTTTCCATAGATGTATTTATAATTATCCATCTAAATTCTTAAGTGGAATCTATTATTGTAAGAAAACTTGACTAGAGGGAGGTGTTGATCTCAACAACATTTGAAATCCATAGAATAAGATCTCAACATATCCTCAAGTGTTTTAATTTTTCTCTCATACTGACCATTTATATGATGATGATACGCAGTACTAAAACTCAATTCTATATCAAGAGCTTGTTGAATACTTCATCAGAACTTCAAGGTAAACCTAAAATCCTGATCATATACAATAGAATGTGGTACTTCATGAAACATTACCACTTCCTTAATGTATATTCTGGAAATATGATATAGAGATAAATATTCTATGATATAAATAAAGTGTGAAAACCTTGTAATTCAATTGAATATAACCAATATAGCATTATTACCTTTAGATGTTTTGGGGAGTCCAATGATAAAATACATTGTATTGTTTCCCCCCTTTTATTCTAGTATGGTAAATGGTTGTAACACCCCCTTATACTTTTATCTCTTAGCCTTAACTTAATGAAATATTGAGCACTGAGATACAAACTCTAAAATATATCTCTTCATTCCATCCCATCATAAATACTCTTTCAGATCCCTAAAAATATGTGTACTTATAGGATGAATAGAGAATAAAGAACTATGATCTTCCTCTAGGATCTACTTCTTCAAATCTAGTATATATTGAACACATACACAATTACTAAACCTTATCATTCCATCATAACCAAGGCTAAACTCATGAACATTTCTAACCTTATTTTGAAGCTCTTTATCCCCCTTCTATGAATATTTAAGTTTTACTTGGTTAGACGGTTGAACACTCATTTGAGAAAGATAACATTTCTCCCCTTTTGTTAAAATTTTCAGATCAATCCATTTAAAATCCATAAATATTAGATCTTTCTTGATCCTCATCATAGATAATCTAGGATGATCCTTTTAACTCAAAGAATCAGACTCTTTATTCTCTTTCCCATGGTGGTAATCTATTGATCATTCATATTATTTACTTAGCACCAATCATCTTCTTTGGCACGAATTCAACTCCTTCTCTATGAATATATACTTTTAAATTTTATGATCATTATATATAACACACCACTATCTAAAAATATAATATATCCATATCTTTAATTCAAAAATCATTGTAGCTAACTTGATGTACATGGACTTTGCTTGTATTTTTATAATTTTATAATTTATTTTTAATTATTTTTCTAACCGATTTTAGTATTTTAAGATGATTTTATAGTTTTGTATTATTTTAGATATTTTGATAATTTTAAGTTAATTTATATACCAATTTTTGTAATTTAGTTTTTTTTAATTTATATTAATTTTATATATTTTATTTAACACTATATTATTATTTTTAGTTCTCTAAATATTAGCTTTATTATTATTTTAGTAATTTTATTTGTATGTATGTATTTTAATTTTCTATATTAGTATTTTATATTATTCTTTTATATATTTTTAGTATTATTAAAATTATTATCTTTATTTTTTGTTTATTATTTTTATTATATTAATATGTAATATTAGTAATATTATTTTCATATTTTTATCTAATTACATGTGCATAAATATTTATATACTTTCACCTATATAAAATTTTATTAATTATTTTGTTTGTATTTAATTATTTTAATATTTATTTATTTATTTCTAATTATATGATCAGTTTTAGAACTATTATTATTATTGGTACTATTATTATTATGTGTATAATTATATAATTAACTTAATCTTAATTAAATCATAAATTTTGTTTTACTAATTATTTATTTATATATTTTTTATATCATTTAATATTAATATTAGTATTATAACTAGGATTTATTATTTTATTATTTGGTTTTCTAATTTATATTAGTATTATTATTATTTTATGTATAGTTCTTTTAATTTAATTAATGTTAACTTGAATTTTTGTCATCTTTACTTTTATTATGTGTATTAATGCCTATATATTTCTAATTTTTTTAGTTGACTGAGTGTTTTGTTCTTTCATATATTTTTATTATAATTATATAATTTAATCTAACATTTATTATTAATAGTAATTTAATTGAATTTCATTAACTTTTTTTCGTTTTTCATCCAGGAATATCGTATCATAAGTGGGATCCTCCCTATTCATCGTATATGGATGGCATGTGAAAAATATTAGCAGTAATGGGGCTGCTTGGCCTGTCCTTACTCTCACATCACTAAGTCGATCAGTCCCCCTCCAGGCGCATCACCCCTAGACGCACGAACCGTCGGCACTCCTCTCCATCTATAGCATGCCTGAAGCACCTCCCATCACATTTTTCACACCATTGGGGCCAGTCCTCCTCCTCATAACAATCCACCACAACTACAGACATCACTCCCTCTCCTCATGCACACCTCTACAGTGCTACATCAAGCCTCCATAGGTAAATATCCTCTTCACTAAAAACAATTACAGCCTCCCATCCTCTTCTACACAATAAACCAGACCTAGGATACATGCCCCCTCTCCCTACAGTGAGAGACCCAATACGTGCCTCCCTACATCTCCACCAGGTCTCACATTCCACTATCTCCTCTTGTATGTAGCGAACTAGGCGATCCCTCTTCCGCTTCATGTACACCATGGTGAAGCACCATTCATGCGCACCACCTCCTCCTTGCATGCCAGCTACACTTGACGTGTTTTCTGCTTCACCATGTACATTGGATTCGGTCTAGGTGGGTGCATCATTTTTGTTGATTTTCATGTTGTGCACGACGTTGATGTGTGAGGTGGATCCGAATTTCTTCTCGAGATCGACGTTGCATGGTGACAGAAAACATAGGTCCGATCCTTTTTTCAGTAACATGATGGTTTGGTTCAGTATTTCAGTGATCAGTGGAGTGATGGTTATTATTGAACGGTCATTTATGGTTGTTGGGGCATGGATCACAGCACCGCAGTGGAAGTAGTCATTGCAGAAAACACACAAGAGAAGATTTCACCCGAATCCCTTTTATCACCCGAAGGCATTTTATCACCTGAAGGAATTTTACACCACACCTAAAGGAATTTTTACAATGCAACACTGATACCCATGAACATACCATTTTCTTTGTACTGTTGATCATCACAACTGGGACACACCTCTTGATCTCCACAACCAAGAGGACTTTCGATACATGGCACCTTCATGAATCTCTTTGCACATCGTCGTCGAAAATTCTCTCTGTATCATCGCACGCCATCCTCTTCATGCACAATCTTTCATTCACTGTCGCTGAAATTCCATCATTGACATAATAACCATCTTCTCTTGGCACAAGTTACCGCAAATGTGACAACCCCTTCGTCATTCTCTCTTGGCGGCTACATCTTTGCCAGCCCACTTCCTCATTCTCTCTTGCACCAGTTACATCTTGTTGACTCTTCATTTCAAAACATGTTATTGCATCCTCTTATATAGACTCCCAGCCCATATCTCAAATTAATGAGGTCAACACTCATTATTCCATCAATTAATATTGGGAATAACTCTTCATTAATGTTGGGAGAAAATCCTCATTAATGTTGATAAAATCCCTCCATTAATAATTTTCTCTCTTCGCAATATTCAAATTTTAAATCGAAATCCCAACAATGGTGGCTTGAGGAGATTTTTGTGATGTTATGAACATGGAGATATCCAAATTTTATTGTTTTATGCATCATTACTTCATTATGATAGGCTAATATTTTTAGTGTCAGACTTGCGATAGACATGACGACGTATACATGCCTTTAATTAATTTTCATGTTTTATTGACTTTTAAATTAATTAATTTTAATTAGATTTTTATTTAATTGATAATATATGAGTTTGAATTAAATTTCATTTGGAGTCTTGACACATGATTTGCTGCTCATTCGTGTGATACCTAATAAGTAATCATGGTCAGGAGATCAATAGAGAATTTATTTATCTGGAATTCAATCGCGCACGTGAAAGAATCGTAAATCGCACATGATCAAATTCTAAATAAATAAATATATTAATTTAAAAATTAATATTTTGTGTTTTATATCTTTCAAACTTGCACGAGTGATGCTTAATTAGTGATCTCAAGTGAGTAAACCAGGCACAAATAGATACTTTGACTTTGTTAGTGTAACATACCAAGTAAATAAATAATATTAAATTATCATGTTTATCCATATTTGTGAATAAAATGTTAATATTACTTTAAAGTTAATGTTATGCTCGATGGTATACCCAATACACAACAACGAGTTTCTTTGAAATCTTACGTTGCACACTAATAATATAATAATATTATTTTAAATAATTAATGTCTAGCCATTGTAATAGCGGGAATGAACAGAACTAACTAAAAAATGATTACATATATTTGTTAAATATTTTTACATTTATCCAATAAATTTTATAGGCTTAAAATGAAAATGAATCCAATTTTAAGAATAAATACTCTAATATTTTTAAAAGATTGTTTTACCAGATTTTGATGGTGAACTTTTTTAAATAAAAATTTTGACAATTTTATAAGCTCTATTTTTCAAAATAAACTTATTCTATAGAATTGGGATATTGAAATTTACATTGGATAAATTTTTGGTATATTTCTGACAAATGTTCATTTTTTAATGAATTGTGAAAAATACTGCATTTTACTTCAAAACTGATTTTTCATAAAATTTAATTATATGGATAGATTATATTTTTTAAATTTTTTAAAGTTTAATTAGAATATATTTTTACCATTTAATTTAATGGTGGTCATTATAATTAATTTCACTTTGAAAATGGACATAAACAAGTGTCAATATTTTGATAGATATTGTTTCTTAAAAACGCGCAATTTGTTTTGACGGTGGGAATTAACTATATGATTTATTAATGAAACTTATATGATTTTAATTTGGTAAAATGGACATCATTTCTTAATTTGGAATATAAAATATAGCTTAGGGTTAATTTTTTGTATTTTTTTGATAATGTCTTTTTTTAATGAATAGGGAAAAATACAGCTTTTTAATTCAAAACTGCCTTTTCATCCAATTTATTTATATATTTAGATTGTCATTTTAATTGTTTTTAAAGTATAATTGAATTATTTTTTTATCACTTAATACAATTTTGTTCATTTGAAGTAATTTCACTTTTCAATTGGATGTAAAAACAAGTCAATATTTTGATAAATTTTACTTCTTAAAAACTCGTCTTTTGTTTTGACAACAGGATTTACTTTTAAATTAATTACTACAATTTTTTTGTTTTGAATTTGATAAAATGGATTCCATATTTGGAATCAGAAGGTCCAAATTATGTAATTAAGACTCTTTTGTTTTTGGAAATTATGAATAGTAATGACGGTAATTATCTTTAATTATCGTGATTAATTAGTAATCGGGTAGTTAAGGTTAATAAAATAATTTCATAATAATAACAAATGACAGCAACACGTGTTATAATGCTACTGGTTGTGTCATGGACGACCATGGGATGCCTTATTCCAAACTTTGGGACCCCATGGAATCACTTTTGGGGTGATAGTGACACTTTTTTAATTTTATGTTCTTAAAAGGAAAGTATAACCAAAGTATGTATCACCCAAGTAAAACAATTTTAGTTTTGTATGTGTAAATTATCTCTTGGACTATAAATAGTCATTGGAAAGATAAAAATATTTCCTACATCATAGTATTTTTTTTATAATTTTTATACATTAAATAATTAATTTATTTATGACACCATGATGATGCAGTGATTATCTCATTAATGAACAATTTAAATAAAATGAAAAGATAATGTACAACCTAAGACTTAAACTTGTCTAAAACCTATTGTATGGGTATATTTCGAACCCTTACCACCTTATCCTTTAAATATATCAATGTGGGACCTTTAAAATCTGAAAATCATTTTAATATAAAGTAACATTTCTTTACTTTCCAAGAGTGCCCCTCCTCCCTCTTATAAAAGGCCCCCACGTCTACCTCCTTACCCACACCTCTCAAGCCATTGGCTCAGACAAACTCTGATCATTTTATCTCTCCACATCTCTCTATTCATCCTAGAAGCCTTAACTTAGGCAGAAAGCTCTTCAAGAAACCATTTTGGTTCAAACCAAAGGGAGTTACCCGATTTAAAGGTAATGTCCTCTCTTATGTTCTTTTGTTTTATTTTGCTTCTCCAACCCCCTAAAATATTTTTATTCCTTGATTTTGTAACAACACCAGTATCTTAAATATACTAGTATGTTTTTATGAGAAGTATTCAAACTACACTTACACACAACTCCGTCTAATGGTTAAAGAACATACTGTTTCCGTGGATGGAGAATTACTGCCTCACGAAACGATGATTGTTCTATCTTCTCCTACCACCTCTCATGGTGGCCATTATGATGGAACTATTTTTATATATGAAATATATTATATTTATGTCCTCTCTATTCTTCTGTATTTTATATTTAAAACATACCTTTATGCTTTTCATGTTGTGCAAATGCGATAATTTCATTTGAGGAAGTGTGGACTACCGCCCCCTCAAGTGATGTGACTCGTTCATGCAATACATGGAATGTATAAAGAATGAAATTAATGAAATTATGTGACCAATATAACATATATATTATACTGTAATTATAATATATATATATATATATATCTCATCTAGTTTTAATTCCATTAATGTGCCAAAGTAATGAAAGTAGCGTTCATGCGTACGTACGGCCTACCGTCTCCATGAACGGTGCATTTCATTTCTTTTTATCCCCAAATACTATGTAATAAGTATAAAACGAATATATACTGGATATATATGATATTTACATAATTAATACTATTCTGGATATGATGTACTTACAACTACATTGACAATTCTTTTCAAACAAGATCATTTTTGACTCATGTACCGAACATCGACAAAACGTATGATATGAACTCACATAATTAACTAATTATTATAACGTGATAATATATGATATTAATTTAATAATAAACTTTAAATTATTTACTTAATCAATTATAAATTGACCAAAGTTTATTATTCAGTAATATAAATAAATGAACAAGACAAGTTAGACTTGAGGTAAGGGATCCTACATCTCTCTTTCTTTTTAAGTACTCTCTTTTATGTCATTTCTTTTAATATCATATTTATTATGTTTGGGGATGCTATTTTATATTCCTCATACTTTAATTTTTATGTTCATATTATGAGATACCCTATTTTATCTCATAAATCCATTTTTGGGAGTTTTAAGTGGTGTCGTTAGGCTGCCGAGTTTTCGTAAGGGATTTTTTACCTCACTTTTATTCCCGTGAGATTTATGCTACATTTACCACCATTTCCTTTTAGTGGTGTATGTACTGCCCATTATTATACTATTTGTGTAATATAATTTCATTTATGGGTATTTACATCTTCATTGTATGACCCTTCTTCCATGGGGTGTATGTTTCGAAAGTTACCCAAGTCGGTAAGGGAACCTTTCACCCTCCTCTTTTTTAAAGACTTATTTTTGTTAGGTCTTTTAATTTACATCTTCTTATGTGGGGATATGTTCTTATATATCCTTATTGATGTAAATTTTATGTCCAATTGATTAGATACCATTTTCACTCTCATCAACTAATTTTATTAATTTTAATGCGATGTCGTTAGGCTGTCGAATTTTTGAAAAGGAACTTCTTAACTCAATTTCAATTCTTTGGGTTAAACTTGTACTCCTTGAATATGTCATTATATGAATATGTTTGAATGAATCTGATTGTTTTACACTTAATATCCTCTTATATTTGGTGTATTTATATTTTTCACGCATAATTATGTAATTGATTTATCCTTAATCAAAGGATACTGTCTTTGTATAGGACTTCGTCTAAATCTCCTTTCATTGAGGCATATTTTGTTTTATACACAAATTTCTTTTATACGGTGTATAAACCCCTTTGAATTTTACTTTTATTCAGAATTATTTTTTTTATACGAATCGTTTTACTAAATGACAAAAGGGAATGTTTTTGTCTTGCGTATGCGGAGACAACGACTTCTCCGCCACTGTGACCAATATTTGAGTTTCAGATTTCTCTACAAGCCATAACTTTTTTTAAAATGAAAAATAAATACCATGTTTTACTTTTCTTTTATTTTGGTATTGAAAATGGTTTTGATAATTTTTTGATTATATCAATGTGTTTTTGATATATTGTGACTGAACTGTGGAAATGTTATGTTTCCTTTATGCATGTTTTATGTGATACGATTATGTTATGGTTCTTGGGAATTGTTTATGAAGATGGGTGGTTCCATGATAAACTAAGGGCGTGTGAACCCGTGATAGCTCTCCAATGCATTGGGTAATGCGAAGGAGTTAAACTCTAAGGTTTCTCCGAAGATATTTAGGTAATATAGTGTGATGGGTATTCCAAAAGTAACCATGAGGGTTACTCCCTACGTAAGAATGTTATGAATGCCTCAAGTTACCTTTATGTCTTATGATTTCTATGAGTTATTCCTAAATCTTATGATTTAATGAGGTATGTTAAAGTGATTATATTTTATGAGTAAAGTATGATTTCATTTATTCTTATGTATACATGGACTAATGTTTTATTTCTGTATTGTTATAACCCTTACTGATCTTTTTATGATCATCCCATGTTTTTGAAATGTTTTTCACAAAACTTAAAAGTGGAATACGGTCAAGGATGGGATCAAGGAAATTTCATGATGTCTAAAACATGGAACTAGACATGACACTTTTGTTCAAGAGTCTATATTTTTTGAAAAAAAAAATTAAAACTGAGTAGATGTGTCTACCTTGTAATCTTTGAGATGTAATAGTTTTGTCCTAATTCTCTAAAACTCTAAACCTGAAAAGATACTTAATGTGAATTATTCATTTAATTCAAGAATATGTATTGTACTAAGTTCGGGTACTTATAGTTGGTATAAAATTTTGGTTTAGATAACTTTAGAGGTTAGAGTGTTGTTTAAGCGTAAGTGACAAGTTGTGTATAAACACACTGGTTATTATATTAGATAGAGTCATTGTTATTTATGAAAGTTGGAATGAGTTTGAGATAACTTGGATAATTATATCTTAGATTTTATCTTCCTCTTTAGTACATGATGATTTTGTTGATATACTCACACTGACCTTTTTGGTTTTAGTAAATGGATGGATCTAGCAGGCACCAAAGTGACAATGGGTTTGAAGGAAACTGTGGTGGTTCTCTGATTAAGAGACTGGATGAAATGGGGGATTCAATGAGAAATATCGTGGTTATTCTAAACCAACTATCAGGAGTTATGATAACCCACTTGAACCTTGGTGAGTTCTCTAATGCATCATGTACGAGAGAACCAACTCGATGTGGAAGTTCAGGTAATAATTATAAAGGTAACCATTAGGTTTTATATGATCCTTACTTTTGAGGTAATTATGGGTTACTAAATGATATGATGAAATATGAAAGGCATGAGATAAACTTGAGGTTAAATTATGTTATGGTTATTTTTTAAGATTTTATCACTTTTTGGGAATGTTATAAGAATTATGTAGTTCTGGAAAAAGTATAACACGTAGACCGTGTGACAACCTGTCGCGTCGGACGAAGCTGTGGGAATCCAACCCACAACCAAAGTGAGACTGGTATTTATCACCTACCACTGGACAACGTGAAGTCCCTGGTTATTTTGACTAATTCTTTTTAGTTAGATGATCTTATAAATCTAGAATAAGTTAATTTTGGGTTATCTATAGAAATTATTAACTTATCATGGAGGATATTTGATTAGGTTAATTACTTTTTAGTATGACAATTTAAGAGTAACTGATGTTATTTGGAGATAAATGTTAAGATTTACCTTGGAA
This sequence comes from Viscum album, assembly GCA_963277665.1. NCBI lineage: Eukaryota > Viridiplantae > Streptophyta > Magnoliopsida > Santalales > Viscaceae > Viscum > Viscum album. Next base: position 646,922,206 of record OY728143.1, on the reverse strand, counting down.
GACTATGTGATTAAATCCTTTGGATATTTGGGTTTCAATCATAGTTTGGTTTATCTTTGAAGAATTTTATGGGCAACTGTTTATTGAATAGTCTTTGTTAAACTTTGGATAATGTTTGACAAATTTTGGAGATTAAGAGTAGTATTTCTTTTTATAAAAGATTATCCTTTTTGGATATTATCTGATCTCATACTAATAATTGTGGTTTTGGTTTTGGTCTAAATACATGGGAAGTATATAGTTCTCTTTTTTGGATTAGGTGATTCTCTAGAAGTTGATTATAGTGCTCTTAATGTGAACAAGTTATCCTAAATACTCATCTTTTTGAGAAAATATGAGTTTGTTTAATAAATCTAGCAAAAGTTGAAAGTCAACATGACAAGTAAGTATGTTTCCTTATGTTTTAGTTAAGCTCATAAATAAATTTCTAAATTAAAATTAATTTAAAACAAAAATGTTTTCTATTAATTTTTCTGACTGGGGAATCAAATACTGTTTAACTCATCACAATTTTGTGATTTTCTGGTGGTAAACTTTCTCCTAAACATGTTTTCTATCACTCTCCCTCAAAACATGACTGTTTATTTTTTCTTCCATATCCGTGTTTTCCTACATGAAATCCTAGTATGGGTTAACTTGGGTGACCCTTGTACTTCTCTTTATTTCTTTTAAAGTGATAGTTAAATTTACTCTTTTACTGATGTGTGGCTTTCAATGAAGTTTCCAAGCCCAATTTTAAAATTGCGAGGACGCAATTCCCAAAAGGGGGGAAGGATGTAACATCCCAAGTAAATAAATAATATTACATTATCATGTTTATAAATATTTTTGAATAAAATTTTAATATTACTTTAAATGGAATGCTATGCTCGATGGCATACCCAATACGCAACAATGAGTTTCTTTGAAATCTTACGTTGCACACTAATGATATAATAACATTATTTTAAATAGTTAATGCCTAGCCGTTGTAATGGAAGGAATGAACATAACTAACAAAAAAATGATTACATATGTTTGTTAAATATTTTTACATTTATCCAATAAATTTTAGAGGCTTAAAATTCAAATGAATCCAATTTTAAGAATAAATACTCTAATATTTTTAAAAGATTGTTTTACCGCCTTTTGACGGTGAACCTTTTTAAAATCCAACTTTTGACAATTTTATAAGCTCTATTTGTCAAAATAAACTTATTCTTTATAATTGGGATATTGAAATTTACATTGTATAAATTTTTGGTATATTTCTGACAAATGTTCATTTTTTAATGAATAGTGAAAAATACTGCATTTTACTTCAAAACTGCTTTTTTCATATAATTTAATTATATGGATAGATTATATTTTTTAATTGTTTTAAAGTGTAATTAGAATATATTTTTACCATTTAATTAAATGGTGGTAATTATAATTAATTTCACTTTGAAAATGGACATAAACAAGTGTCAATCTTTTTATAGATATTGCTTCTTAAAAACACGCTATTTGTTTTGATAGTGGGAATTAACTATATGATTTATTAATGAAACTTTTATGTTTTTAATTTGGTAAAATGAACATAATTTATGAATTTTGAATATCAAATATATATTAGGGTTAATTTTTTGTATTTTTCTGATAATGTATTTTTTTAATGAATAGTGAAAAATACAGCTTTTTAATTCAAAACTGCCTTTTCATCCAATTTATTTATATATTTAGATTGTAATTTTAATTGTTTATAAAGTATAATTGAATTATATTTTTATCACTTAATACAATTTTGTTCATTGCAAGTAATTTCACTTTTCAATTGGATGTAAAAACAAGTCAATCTTTTGATAAATTTTGCTTCTTAAAAACTCGTCTTTTGTTTTGACAACAGGATGTACTTTTAAATTAATTACTACAACTTCTGTGTTTTGGATTTGATAAAATGGATTCCATATTTTTAATCATAAGGTCCAAATTATGTAATTAAGACTCTTTTGTTTTTGGACATTATGAATAGTAACGACGGTAATTATTTTTAATTATCGTGATTAATTAGTAATCGGGTAGTTAAGGTAAATAAAATAATATCATAATAATAAAAAATGACCCCAACATGTGTCCTAATGCTACTGGTTGTGTCATGTCAGACCATTTTATTCCTTGTTCCAAACTTTGGGACCCCATGGAATCACTTTTGGGGTGATAGTGACACTTTTTAATTTTATGTTTTTAAAAGGAAAGTATAACCAAAGTATGTATCACCCAAGTAAAACAATTTTAGTTTTGTCTGTGTAAATGATATCTTGGACTATAAATATTAATTGTAAAGATAAAAATATTTCCTACATCATATTATTTTTTTGTATAATTTGTAGACATTGAATAATTTAATTTATTTATGACACCATGATAATGAAGCGATTATCTCATTAATGAACGATTTAAATAAATATGAAAATATAATATAAAACCTAATACTTAAACTTGTCTAAAACCTATTGTATGAGTATATTTAGAACCCTTACCACCTTATCCTATAAATATATCAATTTGGGACCTTAAAAATCCGAAACTCATTTTAATATAAAGTAACATTTCTTTACTTTCCAAGAGTGCCCCTCCTCCCTCTTATAAAAGGCCCCCACCTCTACCTCCTTACCCACACCTCTCAAGCCATTGGATCGGCCAAACTCTGATACTTTTATCTCTCCACATCCCTCTCTTAATCCTAGAATCCTTCCCTTAGGCAGAAAGCTCTTCAAGAAACTCTTTTGGTTCAAACCAAAGGGAGTTACCCAATTTAAAGGTAATGTCCTCTCTTATGGTTCTTTTATTTTATTTGCTTCTACAACCCCCTAAACTATTTTTATTCGATGATTTTGTAAAAACACCAGTATCTTCAACATACTAGGATGTTTTTATGATAATTATTCATGCTACACTTTCACACACCTCCGTCTAATGGTTAAAGAACATACTGTTTCCATGGATGGCGAATTACTGCCACACGAAACGATGATTGTTCTATCTTCTCCTACCACCTCTCATGGTGGCCATTATGATGGAACTATTTTTATATATGATATATATTATATTTATTTCCTCTATATTCTTCTGTATTTTATATTTAAAACATAACTTTATGCTTTTCATGTTGTGCAAATGCGATAATTTCATTTGAGGAAGTGTGGACTACCGCCCCCTCAAGTGATGTGACTCGTTCATGAAATACATGAAATGTATAAAGAATGAAATTAATGAACTTATGTGACCTATATAAAATATATATTATACTTGAATTATAATATATATATCTCTCATCTAGTTTTAATTCCATTAATGTGACAAAGCAATGAAAGTGGCGTTCATGCGTACGTACGGCATACCATCTCCGTGAACGGTGCATTTCATTTATTTTTATCTCCAAATACTATGGAATAAGTATAAAACGAATATATACTGGATATATATGATATTTAAATCATTAATACTATTATTGATATGATGTACTTACAACTACATTGACATTTCTTTTCAAACAAGATCATTTTTGACTCATGTACCGAACATCGACAAAACGTATGATATGAACTCACATAATTAACTAATTATTATAACATGATAATATATGATATTAATTAAATAATAAAATTTAAATTATTTCCTTAAGCAATTAAAAATTAACCAAAGTGTATTATTCAGGAATATAAATAAATGAACAAGACAAGTCAGACTTGAGGTAAGGGATCCTACCTCTCTCTATCTTTTTAAGTACTCTCTTTTATGTAATTTCTTTTAAGCTCATATTTCTTATGTTTGGGGATGTTATTTTACATTCCTCATACTTTAATTTTTATTTTCATATTATGAGAGACCCTATTTGATCTCATAAATCCATTTTTGGGAGTTTTAAGTGGTGCCATTAGGCTGTCGAGTTTTCGTAAGAGATTTTTCATATCACTTTTATTCCCATGAGATTTATGCTACATTTTCCACCATTTCCTTTGAGTGGTGTATGTACTTCGCATTATTGTAATATTTGTGTAATATAATTTCATTTATGGGTATTTACATATTCATTGTATTACCCTTCTTCCATGGGGTGTATGTTTCGAAAGTTACCCAAGTCGGTAAGGGAACCTTTCACCCTCCTCTTTTTTAAAGACTTATTTTTGTTAGGTCTTTTAATTTACATCTTCTTATGTGGGGATGTGTTATTATATATCCTTATTGATTTAAATTTTATTTCCAAGTGATGATATACAATTTTCTCTCTCATCAACTAATTTTATGAATTTTAATTTGACGTCGTTAGGCTGTCGAATTTTTGCAAAGGAACTTCTTAACTCAATTTCAATTCTTTGGGTTAAACTTGTACTCCTTGAATATGTCATTATATGAATATGTGTGAATGACTCTGATTGTTTTACACTTAATATCCTCTTATATTGGGTGTATTTTTATTTTTCACACATAATTATTGAATTGATTTATCCTTAATCAAAGGATATCGTCTTTGTATGGGACTTCGTCTCAATCTTCTTTCATTGAGGCATATTTTGTTTTACACACAACTTTATTTTATACGGTGTATAAACCCCTTTGACTTTGAATTTTATTCAAAATTATTTTTTTTATACGAAGCGTTTTACTAAATGACAAAAGGGAATGTTTTTGTCTTACGTATGCGGTGACAACGACTTCTTCGCCATCGTGACCATTATTTGAGTGTTGGCTTCCTCTACAAGCCATGACTTTTTTTTAAATGAAAAATAAATACCATGTTTTACTTTTATTTTATTTTGGTATTGAAAATGGTTTTTATGATGTTTTGATTATATCAATGTGTTTTTGATATATTGTGATTGAAATATGGAAATGTTATGTTTCCTTTATTCATGTTTTATGTGATATGATTATGTTATGGTTCTTGGGAATTGTTTACGAAGATGGGTGGTTCTGTGATAAACTAAGGGTGGGTGAGCCCGTAATAGCTCTCTAATGCATTGGGTAATGTGAAGGAGTTAAACTCTAAGGTTTCTCTGAAGAGATTTAGGGAATATACTGTGATGGGTATTCCAAACGTAACCATGAGGGTTACTCCCTACATAAGAATGTTATGAATGCCTCAAGTTACCTTTATGTCTTATGATTTCTATGAGTTATTCCTAAATCTTATGATTTAATTAGGTATGTTAAAGTGCTTATTTTTTATGAGTAAAGTATGATTTCATTGATTCTTATGTATACATGGACTAATGCTTTCTTTCCATATTGTTATAACCCTTACTGAGCTTTTATGCTCATCCCAAGTTTTTGAAATGTTTTCTCCAGGACTTAAAGTGGAATACAGTCAAGGATGGGATCAAGGAAATATCATGATGTCTAAAACATGGAACTAGACATGACTCTTTTGTTCAATAGTTTATATTTTGTGGAAAAAAAATGGAAACTGAGTAGATGTATCTACCTTGTAATATTTGAGATGTAATAGTTATGTCCTAATTCTCTAAAACTCTAAACCTGGAAATATCCTCAATGTGAATTCTTCATTTAATTCAAGAATATGTATTGTACTAAGGCTGGTTCCTTATACTTATAAATGGGTTGTGTTATCTCACCAAGTGATTTAGTTCTACAATGACACACAAATTATTCGTCAATCCAAAAAATGAAATGAAGGATGATTCATGTAAAAATTAGAATACTTTTTAACATCAAAGAACTTGACCTGGAAGTATTTTGATTAAATTTGGAATCAGTGATAGTTTAATGAATAAATATTAATATGTGATAATTAAATAATTGGCATTTCATGCACCTGAACAGACATCACAACAATGACACTTATATCTCCATCAGTTTATTGCATTTCTTAATTTATCCCGCATAGATAGTTTTAGTTAATTTAAATAGTCATTTTTAAATAGTTTTTTAGTTTTTGGAAGTTTTAGTTGTTAATCACATTTAAACTCATTTTCCTAAACATTTTTATAAAAGTATGTTCCTGGTGTTTGCACATTCACTCTATGGTTCGACCCTACTCGCCGCATCTAAATCTGTTACTAGGTTAATGAATTTTAAAAAATTTACACATTGAGATGTGTATGGAAAATTGCAGGCATTATTTCTATGGAGAATAGTAGTATTAGGAGTTTCTTAAAAAGAGTGATTTAGGTTAAAAAAATTAAAAAACAAATAAAATCAAATAAAAACAAAAAAATATCACTTTAAAACTATAGGAATTTTACATTGCAAGAATTTAAAGACACCCAAAATATCTTAATGGTGTGATCAGCACCATATAGCTACAATAAACACCTGACTTACATTCCCACAACTCATGGTATGAAGTATAATTATTCTATGGTCATGATTTTCCTAGGTAATCATGTTTATTAAAATTATTTTTATTCAAGTCAATGTTATGATCCATATGAGAATACATTACCATGTTTTGATACAAGTCCTTTTACACCATTTGATCATTTTCAAAGTCAAAGCATTCTTGAAAATTTAGAACTTGATAATTCATGTGAGACAAATGATTCAATGATTAAGAACATGTTTAATTTTTCTATCACTGATAAAAATTGGAGGTTTGAACTTCAAGATGAATTTAATGAAAAAAAAAATGTCCTCAATTAAATATATATAAAATCAAATAACTCATCTTTTACAACTTATTGTCTCACGACCTCTTGATGATCCAATTCAGAATAATTATTTATAAGAGGGTGTAGAATATGTTTCATTTGAAAAACATTCATTGTCTGATTTTGAGTATGAGACTTCATTTATTGGTCCTCCTTCTTATCATACCAATGATCACTCCTCTACATCATATTTTAATTCTTACAATATAATCACACTTCAAGGATATGATCGCTTAGTCTTCCACTATGTTGAATATAATGGTCCCTCAAAAAATGTGATTTCATATCCTTTTTTTGAGTTCACAACACATCCATCCCAAAGTGAAAAAGGACGCATTCAATTTCTATCAAACTACACTATTTAAGGATGAATAGGACATTTAACTAGGACCCTTATTTATTGTGATAATATTATAATTGAACCAACACACCATGGATTTCAACACACTATAGGAAATAACTTCAAATGAAATTGAATCACCTATTTCTGAAAATATTTGTGAGTCCAATTTTATTCCAAAGTGGATACTTATATAACATTGTAGGAGTCATAAAATCAGTCAGTGATTATGGTGGATAACACTCGTAATATTCTAGAAATGATATAAGAATGGAATTTCCTAGAGGATCCTGAGTTCGTGGTGAAACATGTGCCAGTGTAAAAATATGATGAGGTGGTATAGAAGAAACTTTTGAAAAAGATTTCATTATTGACATAATGTAATCACCTGCTCCAATTTAGCCCGCCCCACTTGATCCATGCATCAAGGTTAAAAATGATTCACTTGAAATTCCCACAGATGAAAGAAATAATTTTGACCTTGATATGGTCATGGAAAATACGGAGCATAAATTGTGTTGGAAACCAGTATATTTTCTTTTTCTAGAAGTTAGTGGTGAAAACTAATTGGGATACATCATCAACCCAAATACTACATTCAAGTATATGATGGGTATAAGTAAACCACTAAAAGATTCTGGTAAGGTATTTTTTTCTATTGTGAACATTCAAATTGGTAATCTTCTTAATCATCCCATAGAATACCTTTAAAAAACTTTAATTATTCAATGATTTGTTATTAAAACAAGTTATATTAATTCCCTTATGAGGTGTTCTATTTTCATTTCATTCCACCTATCTATTTTTCTGACAAGTTTTCTTTGAGATATTATAAATCATTCCAGATGATTTCCTTTTCAATGAATGGATACCTCACTCCCACTAATAATTAAGAAGATGCATGGTACACATTTTTGTTTTATCCTAGTGTATTTTCATCAATGTATGGATAAAGATAAATTAAACTTATAACTCTATGGGTGGCAACACATCATTGTTCTCCTTTCACTGCATTTAGTTTCAATTCATTTATTTTTTAGTTAATAAATGCAATGAATTGACTAAAATCAATTTTTTCCTAGAACTATAGTGGATATAAAACCATCATACATAATTTTATCATCCACATGATTTTTATTATGGTCTGACTTGTTTGATATGATGTGGGTATGTGTTGTCATATGTGTTGATTTTATAGGTACATCATTTATAGAGGTTCATCAGATATAGTTAGCCTTTCTGTATCTATCTACACTTACTCTAGGAATTGAGTTATTTTCTGTAATATTTTATTCTTCCAAAAACACCATGTAAAATAACTAACTAAAAATGAAAAAAAAATAGAAAAATAGAAAAAAACTAACATTTATATAATTTATTAAATCGACATGAAATCTATTGTATTTTTGTCGTAACATGGTTAAAGGCATACCACATGTATCCCTGGGTAGTTCGAGAAAATGATTCCCATTTTAAATTATTTTATCCTTAATACCTAAATTTAGATGATTATTAATATTATTTCATGCTTTCGAAATGTTTTTAAGAAACTTGTATATTTTTTAGACACTTTTTTCACTCATGCTCATTCATGCTATCCAAAATTTTATTTCCATACCCATGAGGATTCTAATCCATTTTTACATTATCTATTATTTCTCTTATTATTGATGTAATCTCAACCATGTTATGTATTCTAGAACCTTCCATGTTTTTCCATCAAAGTGATCGGAATTTCAAAAGGTGTGCTAAAATGAATGAGGTATTTGTTTGATTTATTCAGCCACATTGACCCACTAATCCACCCTTTCATTTTCTATATCTTATAGAACTTATAATCCATAAAGAGTCCTTTTTAGGATTATCCTACAACCAATACCCTTACCTTCCCATTTATTGACAATTTTCATAATAAATTTCAATATAAGCATGGGGGAGAGATTTATTTATGGAGAAGGTTGTTTAAGGGATAGTCTGGCATTTGATTCACATGGATTAACATTATCTCATCTGAAACAAATGTGTTATTTTTCATAGTAGACATATTCATTACATGTATTTTTATATGGGAATGTCTATTATTTTTTGTTCCAAAAATAAGTGATTTTTTGGTCATTACGCGGTAACCCTCTCTTTTGGAGATACCTATAAAAGTAATGATCCATTACTCTAGGAGCTAGAGAGTTTTCTATATGAACTACTTTCAATGATATGTTACATCATACACTCTACTTGTGTACCTTTATTTGGTATTTTTTATGTTAATGTCATGGGTTTTGGGAGCTGTTACTCACTAATTTTTTCTATCCATCGTATTTGAGTGAGTTGTGTCCCTAAAAAATTTGAAAAAAAATAGTGTGACCTTTGGATTATCATATGCATGGGGAAAAAACATTTTAAGTGTGGATGAGTGATATTTTGAGGTATACATTTGTATTTACACTTATTATGCCTTTATTTCAAGATTCAACCCTCCTTTTTGCCAAAAACTATCAATTTTTTTATGGCCCGCTATCCCACATCCTCATAGACATTTAAACCAATTGTGAAGTCCTTGGATTTGGGAATTTTTTTTATTTTTACTAGTGGAGAAGTGAAAGTTATGACAATCCTTTGGTAAGAATGCATTTTTATGAGAATTAAGAAAAGATTTGATCAATTTATTTGAGCGATGAGAGTGATGATGAGGTAGGTCACATGATGTATTAGTATTGGTACTTATTTTGGAAAAAAATAAAAGATGAAGGGAAACTGTTTTGAAAATTGGGATCTTTAATGAAGCCTAATATTTTTTGGATAAAAGAGATTGAAAACCTTTTAACTTGTAATTTTGATGTTTTGATTTGTCTATGGGTCCACTTGTGTATTATTTCTAATTTTTTTACTCAGGAGTGAAAAAGATTAAATGTGGGGGATTTTATGTACATGGATTTCACTTGTATTTTTATAATTTTCAAATCTTGTTTTAATTATTTTTCAAACCACTTTTAGCATTTTTTTGGTTGATTTTTTAGTTTTTTAGTATTGTAGATGTTTTGATGATTTTTAGTTAATTTATATACTAATTTTAATAATTTAGTTTTTTATTAGTTTATATTAATTTTATATATTTTATTTAACACTATATTATTATTTGTAGTTATACTGATATTAGTTTTATTATTAGTTAGGTAATTTTTATTAGTAAATATATATTTTAATTATCTATATTAGTATTTTATTTTATTATTTTATATATTTTTAGTATTATTAAAAGTAATATGTTTATTTTTAGTTTATTATTTTTTTATATTAATATTTAATAGTAGTGATATTATTTTCATATTTTTATTTAATCACATGTGCATCAATATTTATATACTTTCACATATATAACATTTTATTAATTATTATTTTTATATTTAATTAGTTTGATATTTATTTATTTAATTCTAATTCTATTATTACTTTTAGTATTATTATTATTATCAGTACTATTATTATTATATGTATAATTATATAATTAAATTAATCTTAATTAACTTGTAACCTTAGTTTTTCTCATTATTTATTTATATATTTTTTGTATTATTTAATATTAATATTTGTATTATAACTAGAATTTAGTATTTTGTTATTTTGTTTTCTAATTTATATCAGTGGTATTATTATATTATATATAGTTATTTTAATTTAATTAATGTTAAATTTAGGTTTCTTATTATTTAATTTTATTATGTGTATGTATGTCTATATAATTCTAATTTTTTTAGTTGACTATGTGCTTATTACTTGCATATCTTTTTATTATAATTATATAATTTAATATAATATTTAATATTAATTTAATTGAATTTCATTAATTGATTTTCTATTTTTCATCTTGGAAGATCGTATCATAAGAGGTATCCTCCCCCTTCATCATCAGTGGACGACATGGGAAAATACTAGCAGTAAGGGAGTTACTCAGCCTCTCCCTACTCTCGCGGCACTAGGCCTATTGGGCCCCCTCAAGGCGCATCACCCCTAGACGCATGAATATCCGCCCCTCTTCTCCATCTATAGCATGCCTAAAGCACTGACCATCACCTACTGCACACAACTGAGGTGGTTCCTCCTCATCATGATGATCCATCACAACCACAGGATTCACCACCTCTCATCTTGTGCACCTCTGCAACACTGCATCAATCCTCTATATCTAGATCTCCTATTCACTGAAAACAATCGTATCCTCCCATCCTCTTCCATTTAGTAAACTATACCCAGGCCACATGCCCCCTCTCTCTAAAGTGAGTGACCTGAGGCATGCCTCCCTCCATCTCCACTTGGAATCACCTTCTGATATCTCCTCTTGTGTGCAGCAAACCATGTGTGCCTTCTTCCTCTTCCTATGCACCATAGTAAAGCCCTACGCGCACGCTACCTCCTCCTTACACATCAGCTAACCCCAATGTGATCAATGCTTTGTCGTGCACATTAGATTTGGTCTGGGTGGGTGCGACATTGTTTTTGATTTGTGTGTTTCACATGACATCAACACGCATGGTGGATTCACCTTGGTTCTGGAGATCAACACTACATGGTGAGAGAGAACATAGGTCCGGTCATTTTTTGGTGGTATGATATTGTTGTTTGGTATTATGGTGATTGATAGAGAAATGGTTATTATTATGCGATCATTTGTGGTGGCTTGGGGGGATTTTTGTGATGACATGAACATGGTGATATCCTCATTTTATTTTTTATGTTTCATGTCATCGTCATGGTGGACTAATATTTTTAGTGTCTGATTTTTGATATACGTGACAATGTATACATGCCTTTATTTTATTTCCATGTTTGATTTAATTTTGAATTAACTAATTTTAATTAGGTTTTTATTTAATTTATTATATCTATATTTGAATTAAATTTCATTTGGAGTCTTCACACATTATTTGGTTCTCATTCATGTGATACCTAATAAATAATCATAGGTGGAAGATCATTAGAGAATTTATTTTTTTAGAAGTTGATCATGCGCGTGAGATAATCATAAATCGCACATGATAAAATTTTGAATAAATATATATATTAATTGAAAAATAATATTTTGTGTGCACTCTATTTTAAACTTGTATGAGTGATACCTAATAATTTATCTCAAGTGAGTGAACCTGAAACAGATAGATATTTTTTTGACTTTTGGAGAAATTAGTTGCGGTATTTCACCAAATGATTTAGTGCTACAATAACACAAAAATTATTCATTAGACCGTAGAACTAAATGATAAATTATTTGTATGAAAACTAGAATATTTTCTACCATCAGATAATGGGACCTAATATTATTTTTGATTAAATTTTTAATTAGTTATAATTTAATAACCAAATATTTATATGTAAGACTTAAATAATTAGCATTATAAGCACCAGAATGGAGGTCACAACTCTAACACTTCTACATCCACCAGTTTCTTCCATTTATTAATTTAGTTCACTTAGATAGTTTTAGTTAATTTAAATATTCATTTTTAAATATTTTTTTAGTTTTTGGAAGTTTTATTTTTTAATCACTTTTAAAACTTGTTTTCTGAGACATTTTTCTAAAAGTTTATTCTTAGTATCTACACACATTCTTTATGTGGTTCGACCCTACTTTCTGCTTCTAAAGTTGTTAATAGGTTAATAAATTTAAAAAATTTCATGTGTTGCGATGTGAATTCGATAACTCCAAATCATTAGTTGTGTAATTTTTCATTGGAACCTTCAATTGTCATGGGGCATGAGATATCACCATATCATTATACCTAAAAAACATATCAATCCCTTATTTGATACATCACTATATATTAGATACCCTTATCCATCATAGGGAAATATAATCATAGGTGTATTGACTAATATTTTCTTTAGTTCCTTGAAATTTCCATCATATTTATCTATTCAGTGGAACTTGATACCTTCTAAGTCAACTCGGTGAGTAGATTGGATAGTTATGAGAAATTATATTAAAAACATCAATAATATCCATCCAAACCAAGAAAACTTCAAATCTTCGTTGCCGATGTTGGTCTAGGACAACATTCAATAGCCTTAATCTTTGATGTATCCACTAACATACCATCTCTTGAGATTATATGACACAAAAATGAAGCATTATATAGGAAAAATTAACACTTTGTAAATTTTTCATACATTTTCCCCAACCTTAGGGTCTTTATTACAATTATCAAGTGATCTTCATGCTCTTCTTTTATCTTTGAATAGATAAGGATATAATCTATAAATAATTTCATGAACTAATCAAGGAACTCTCTAAAGACACTATTCATTAAATCCATGATGATAATAGGGGAATTAGTAGGACTAAATGGAATCACTATATACTCATAGTGTCATAACTTGTATGAAATTTTGTCTTGGGTATATATCCTTCTTCTTAACCCTCAGTTGATGATATCTAGAATGAAGTTCATTCTTTTAAAATATTTTTCTCTACACAGTTGATCAAACAATTCATCAATATAGGGTAGATAATAATTGTTTTTATTATGATATTATTCAGTTCCCAATAATCAATGAAGAGTCACATCAATCTATCTTTCTTCATAAAAAAATAACATGTGCACCCCAAGGTGAGACATTTGTCCAAATGAATCCATTTTCAAGATTCTTCTTAAGTATCTTATTCAATTACTATAACTCAATAGGTTCTATTATATAGGAAGTCTTTGAAATATGTGTAACACCAGGTATGTGTTCGATAGAAAAATCAACTTCACAATTTGGTGGAAGACTAAGAAACTCTTCTGGTAAGAAATCAAAAAAATCATGCACAATAGGTATATCATCAATGTTGATTTTCTCCCCAACCAACTATGATAAAAAAAACTTTTTGAATGGTGATCAAGACCCATAAAATGTATGTTATTTCCATTATAATTTCATATTTTTCAATTCACTTATAGACAATATTAGGTCAGTTTTTAATATCAAACATGACTTCACTTCCTTGGTAGTTGATGTGGGATTCATACATATAAATTAAATAAATTCCTATGATAACATTAAATTCAACTAGAGAGAGTATAACAAGATTTATAATAATCATATTCCCACAAAAATAAACTAGGGAAGAATCATAGACTTGATATGTGATCATCGTGCCATTAATGGATTTCACTGCTAATTCAACATCTATTTATTGGGGATAGGAATTAAAATTCTTAAATACTTTTCCTGATATAAGGGAATTTATATAACTAATCTCAAATAATATACTTCAATATCTGATCATACCTTTCACTTCCCTAACTTTATTGTTTAATCTTCAACCCATTTCTAAAACCAATATGGTCAGCATAACCATCATGCATCATTAATTTGAGTAATTAATCATGAAAAATCCTTTATATGATGTCTAACTCATGACACATTCTTTTAATTATATGACACCTTAGGTTTAAAGTAGGTCATCCATGGTCATCATCTATTCAAATCCTTCATGATGGTTCATAAATAGTTTTTTAATTTCCAAGTCATATCCCTTGGGAGTGTCAAACCAGGTGTGAAATAGGGCTCATTTTCATGAACCAAGTAATAATAGATTCCAACACAATATACTATTTTAAAAGTTATTACCACTAGGTATAACTATTCTAGATCCGCGTCCACTTTTAGTATATAGACAGGTAATTAATTCCTTAGAAACTACTTATTCTAACCTACAAAAAATTCTAGGTTATTTTCATATAGATAGACATATCCTTATAATTATCCTTAGACATATCCTTATGGATATAACTAAAGTTTTATCATCCTAGTTTTCGAAGTTTTACTAAACATTCACTATGATACCAATTTTAATGACCCCAGCTTTTCATATGTAAATATTACATCTTTTTAGACGAATATTAAATAAATTTCACAATACACACCCGAGGATAATAAATTTTTAGCGTATTTAGAGAATAGATACATAGTATTCTTATTTCATGAAAGATATTCAACATATCCTATAAATATTTTTCCACATAGTACACTTTAAAGATATACCCTACTTAAAACCTTTCTTCCCAACCCAAGGAAAGGAAACATAAGAAATAGTGATCCTAGATTCTCAATAAGGGTAAAAAAGAGATATATCAATGATCAAATAGGTATAACATGAGCATGAGAGTATGAGAACATGACACTAACATTTTAAAACCATACTCTACAAAAAAAATATCATAAACTTGAGTCATGGAATAAATTTTCATAGTTCATAAGACATAAATCAAAAATGAATCAATGAACATAATCCATGAGAGCATAATATAGACATAGTAATGTGGAAAAAACATAAGCTAATAACATTTTGAATATGTATAAAAGGAAACAAGTTCACTCATTAAATTAATGACATGAAATCAGTACCTCACATAAAATTATGTATATGAAACCAGGTCCACACATAACCTTATGGATACGAAACCAGGTCAACACATAACCTTATTGATAGGAATCCAGGTCCACAAATAACCTTATGGATATGAAACCAAGTATACACATAACATTTTGGACATGAAACCATTTCCTCTCACAACCTTATAGACATGAAATATGGTCTATTAATAACATCATGGAAATTAAATTAGGTCCATGCATAACCATATGTACATAAAAACTAATCCCATGATTAAACTTATGTCATGAAAAATAGGTCCATGCATAAAGTTGTGATCATGAAATAAAGTTCACACATAACATATTTACCCATGAGTCATCCATCATTACCCAATTAATTTGAGGGAGATATAGGTTCCACCCATCACATAATCCATACATTTTTGTGCCATAGGATCGTAAAATATTCATCATATTATAACCTTTGAAAAATGAAATGGGTTTCATAAACATTTAATCATAGTGTAAACCATAGGAAATAAATGGGTTTCACAAACATATTTTCATCATAATCATAAACTATCTAGAGAAATAATAAGTATATATCCATTTAATTATATCCTCAATAAAACATAAGCATCGCCAAATGATGTTGTCTTTGATGAATATAAATTCCATAAAAATATAATTAATGCATTCTTTAGGAAAATATCCTTTCCATTTTGAAATAAATTCTTTAAAATATAAAAACTTTACCATATTTTATAGAAAAAATTATCTTTGAAAATAACACTGGAAATATGTATAATAATATTTAAATCATTGAGTATTCATGATAGTAGGAAACGCCATTCATGTCGTACACATTAAAACAAAAATTATTTTAACATTTTCATTAAAAAGTGCCCCATTCAGAAAAAAAAAATATTCCTTTTAAAAATTTTGTAAAAAAATAAAAAATGGTAAAAAATAATTTAAAAAATAATTGTATAATATGAAAAACATTATTTAAACCATTTTTATAAAACATGTACATAGAAGAGAAATTTTTTTTTACCGAAGAGAGAAGTAAAGTCATTTTTCATTCAAAAATATATTTTGGTCTATTGAGTAATTAAAGAGATAAAAATAAAATTAAATAATGAATTATCTATAAATAACCCTATGATGTAAAAATTCAGGAGTTTATTGATATATATATCATAATATTTCATCATTGGAAACTTAATCATAAGAAATATCGATAAACAAAAATATTAAAACATAAAATTGTTTCCACTTTTATATATTTTGAATCGTAAGATCAATGAAATAAAGATAATTATATGGATATGAATATACCATAATTTTCATAATAATAATCATAAAATAAATTTATGGTAATAATATACATGACTCAAAAGAATCAATATGTGTATAAGGCATGTGTCCTACATAAATAAAAGTGAGATGATAATCCTTTACTTATTTGGTAATATTTTGAATTGAAACCCTCATTAAAGAATAAAAACAAATGAAACTTTAAATATAATTAAAATAAATAGATTAATTACAAAACATGTCAAATGGTTATTATATATATCACACAAAATAATTGAGTAGTGAATATTGCATATATCTCCCAGAAATAAATGAGACTAGAAATCCCTTACATCAAGTCTTGAATTTATTTATACACATTTAAACATATTATATAATAAATATAGGTTTATTATACATATATTATATAAACATACTCATATATATTATACCATATATGATTTACTTATGGCCTTTTTTACCCGTTAATTAACAATTCAATGTCAAAATCATATTTCGGGTAATAACTGCTTCGTTTTTCAAGTATGTTTTGGTTTCATATTTTTTTCCTTTAACTTTGATCATGGTTAAATCATATATGGAATTATAAAAATGCGATAAATATAATATATATTCATTATACAGTTATTTATTCTAAAACAATAAATTTAAAAATAGAAAATAAATTACATTGTTCATGGAGATGGTAGGTCATATGTACGCATGAACGTTGTTTCCATTTTCTTGATGGATATAATGAAATAAAGGTAAATATTAGTTCAACTTTATAGAATAATTTTTATATAATATATATAATATAGATTCATTAAATATACCCTTATTACAATCCAAGTCTAAATTAAATGAAGGAAAATATCACATCGCTTCATGGAGGTGGTAGTCCACACGTATGCATGAGCGACGTTATCATTTTCTAAAGGATTGGAAGGTAATAAGGTGGATGTGATATTATAATTAAATAATTATATTTATTTCATAAATATTATATAAATATGTTAAATACATCATTATATCCATCCATGAGAGGTGGTGATGGAAAGTGAATTCCATTGGTTTGTGAGGTGGTAGTTTGTCGTACACACGATCTATGGTTTCATTTCTCATTTGATGGAAGAGGATATGGATATGGGTTATTAAATAACACAATAAAATATAAGTATATGGAAAATACTTATGTTATTATATAATAATATTTAGATAATATTTTAATTATTTTAAAGAACAAATAAAATAAAAATGCACGGTTAAGAACAATGACTCTTCTTCGGACAACCTCCTTAGGTTAGCACCAAAAGAATTATTAGGAGGGTTTACTAATCAAACTAAGTCCTATAGTAAGTTGTTAGGTAAGTAAGGAACATATTTGGGTAGGTATTATCTGAACCAAACGTCCTGGTAATTTTTAATCATAGAAAAAATGGGGTTCCCTTTTAAAAGTGGGGGAGAGGACATAATTGGAAATTTTGAAAATAAAAAAGTGTACCCGAGTTTTTAATAGTCCAAAGGGATAAAAAATTGATCAATAAAGAACCTTAGATTATATAATATCTAAATATGTCCATATAATTGTAGTT
Organism: Viscum album; assembly: GCA_963277665.1. Classification (NCBI taxonomy): domain Eukaryota; kingdom Viridiplantae; phylum Streptophyta; class Magnoliopsida; order Santalales; family Viscaceae; genus Viscum; species Viscum album. Next base: position 646,903,988 of record OY728143.1, on the reverse strand, counting down.
AGATAATTTTTTAGGTCATTTTACCCCTTTTATATTTATTTTAAGTCCCTAGTAAACCCGTTTTAACCTTAACTACGGTAATTAATTTTTACTGGTTTTACTATTGATTTTGACCAAAAATTAATTTGAACTTATTATAAAATATTAATTATTATGATTAAAAATATGTGATAAATTTTTCCAAATTCAATTCATATAAGTGGAAAATTTTAATTTAAAATCAAACCTGTAGAAGTGATGAAAAATAGATTTTCCAAAGAGAAAATTTCTATAAGTATATAATGTTTTAATGTAAAAATTAAACATGAATATAATTACAATGAAATAAATTGGTTTAATAATAAAATTGAACTAATATTACATTTAATAAATTTTAAAAAAAATTAACTTTGGAGATACTTTAAAGAAAAAGTCAGTTTTAATAAAAATCAATATTTTTAACTATTTACTGAAAATTTTATCATTTTAAAAAATTATCAAGAATTAACCCTAAGATAATTTTGATATTTTGATCCAAAAAATTAATTTAATTTTGTAAAATTTATTTATAAAACTTTATTAAATTAATTTTTTTATATGTACAAAAAAATCTATAAAAATCATTTTTTCAGAAAAAAAATATTTTTTGAAGCATATAAAGACTTTACTAAAAATTAAGTACTTATTTATAAATATTTTTTAATTATCTAAAAATTTTATAATTAATTTTAAAAATTAATTTATTCCTATTAATATCACTAAATTTAATGTCTAGTCTATAATTGTCATGTTTAAATAATAATATTAATAGTATATCACTATTCGTTAAAACTTGGTTTTACATGTAACGTAATATATCAAAGAAATTAAATTTATTTGAAAAAAACATTCATAAAAACTCAGGTTGTTACAGATTACCCTCTAATAAGAACATGATTAATTAGATATAAGATAAAACCACCAAATAAATCTTTCTCATAACAAATAAAATATCCCAATACATGAATGTAATGTCATAAAACTAGAAAAACTAAAAAAAGGAAACTGTAAGTACTAAAAAAATACACAACAACTACCTATAAGCTCAAATATAACCTAAAAACTCTACGAGCTGTTAATGTCCATCTTGATTACAAAACAAATCCTAGGGGTCTAAAAAATAGTTGATATAGATATAGGTTGATCATAATAGGTATACTTGGTAGGATCCTCCCTCGAGCCTCTCATAAAAAAGTTAAGAAAACAAACTAATGCCTAGTGAATAAATATTAAAACTAACTCATAAACTAATTAGGTATGATAAGTTCCCAGTATCACCATGTCTCTCTCAACAAGTATCACATATAAATAATAATATAATATCAAACATAAGATAAATGTGAAGGTACCCTGATACCACTTCCCCAATGGTTTCCCGCTCTACCCAACCATCACACGTCATAGTCCAACTCTCTATAATAAACAATCCTTCGAGAAAACAACTAGGAAACTATAACATATCATGCAGCATATATTATAAATAATATCATCATTATCATCACTGTATCTAGATATTAATTGTATAGTTTTAAGGATCCACCACATCTTATACATCATGTATTATACCTTAAGCTATCACAACCCATTCATAATATACCTATAATAATCCTTAGGATATTATATCTAGATATACATGTATGTGAAATAACCACAAACCATTACATCCCTCTACACACATGTATGGTAAAGGTAACTACCATGTATACTAACACATAATACTCCCAATAAATGAGTGTGGGGAAATAGGGGTAGTTATCCATTCATCCTCACCAACATAGATGTTGGGGAAAACACCCTCTAGAGTCCAGAGTGTGTCGGTATCCCTACCAATATCATTGGGTTAGCATATAAAAAAACATATAGAATATATATATATATATATATATCGCAAACCACACTATGGAAAACTTCATAGTATTAACCTTGACTATAGTTATTGTCTCTCGAACACTCGGCTTCCACCGCTAAAGACAAGATATCTTATTAGTACACATACATTCCATGAAGACATTAATTTAATTATTAATTTTATTAATTTTTATTTACATTAATTATCAATGAAAATTCCATTCCCTATAGGAATAATACATCCTCTTAAATTTATTCTCAATAATTATCATAATTTTTTATTCCATCAAGACCCTAACCTCATTGGTTAGAGAATTTAACATTCATTTCCGTATTATAATTCTAGGTACTCTATAACTCATCCTAATCTTCCATAAAAGATGCATAAACCAAGAATAACCAATTATGTTAGGATATATGGAAATTAATATAGAAATAAGAAACATGGTCATCCAACCTTTTATGCATATTCATTAACAATAAAGAACCCCATATTTTAACACAACAAACAATGGAAAAGCCCAACATTCACTCACTCCATCTATCTAGGTGCCAACAACTCCCACAACCCATGAATCCCCCCCCCCCAACATTTTTTAGAATAACATTATCCATCCCCTAATCACATCATGTCACATTGAAAAGTTACGCAACTAGAGTAATCACACAAGGCAAGAAGAAAATAAGAAATAGTTAATAGGTCATATTACCATTGGAACCAAGGAACCCAACCTTAAAAAGAAAATAGGATCGCTCAGATCAAGACAATTATTATTTAAAAACAACGAATTGTGACCATCTTGAATTAATTTATTCATTTTACATAGTTCACAACCATAGGAAACCGAAGGCATCAGTTATCAATAGTTGTGTTATTTAAACATGCTTCAAGAATAACTTCTAATTTCCATCAAATTATAAGGAAGAACGATAATAATTAAACATTATTCTATATTTAGTTTAATAATAATTTCCATTTTTAACTTTTTTATTGAATTTCTGATCATAAAAGATGTTATAAACCATAGAATAAGAAAAATATAGCACACTATCTCGAAAATAAATAGGTGAACCATTAACACAACATAAACACATGATGTAACTACAACCCAATACCAATTTTTTCTTTAATTCTAGTTTAATATTAATTATGGATAATTCCATAGTTAATAAATGATATAAATCATGATAACTTCAAAATTACACTTAAATTAAATGATAAGAAATTAATTCCCTTCCTCAAGGATTTTAACATTCTTCAAATGATAACAAAACAACAGTTCAGATCTTTGATCACCACTCTTAAAAGTAAACAGAAGTCCCTCTAGAATCCTTACAATGAAAAAACCACCAAAAATCAAAATAAATCCATGAGAATGAATTAGATTTATCGTCATATCCTATAAAGGTAGTACCATAGAGAAAAAACTAAATGAAAAAGAAAAAAAATAGAAATATTTAAAACACCATAGATCAGGAATCTGGGGATCATTCCTAGTTGAAAGGGATTAAAAACATGATGAAAGAACACGTATAGCTACCTAGGGTTTGGGATAATTAATATGGTTTGATAGAAATTGAGGGTGTGGTATGATTTATAGGAAATATTCTAGGTGTGCATTCACAGTGTGAATATTTCATTCACATTGTGAAGGGTTCAAGTTTAACACCCACCAAAAAACACATCGCCTTGATCCAATAAACCCAAGATGAATTCATGTCGTGAAATACATGTTCACTTCATGAATTATTGAGTAAGGATTCACAAAACCTAACCCATCATACATTCATGTTGTGAACCTATATTTCACATCATCAATCACACCCTATGAACCTCCCTTACTCGGGCCATGAATAATCATTCAGGCCATGAGCTACTACCTCACATTGTGAAAGACACTTCACGCCATGAATTCATCATGTAACTAAATTTTAGGTCAAAAGATACACCAAACCGACTCCCATATTCCTATAATAACCTTATCCCTCATAAACATGAAAAAGAACATGTTAGAGGGATACAGTCCCTTACATCAGATAGCTATCAAAAAATTCTCAACCTTGATAATTTAAAACCAAACCTGGAGAGAGGGGATAGAAAAAATGGGGTTTCCAAAATTACTACTCCATGGGATACCTCTCAATAATATCACCATTATAGGAGAACAACCATCTCACTTAGAGAAATAGGGCACAAAACTATGCAACACTCTCCCAGAGAAGATATCTCTTAAACAAGAGAAAGTAAAAAACATGGAATCAAGGGAGATAAAACGATATCATAAACTAGATAAAGGTCAACATCATAAAGACATCATTATAAAATAACATCAAGCATAAAAAAACTCAGGATGATGATCATGCATTTATGAATCATGCTACTAGGTTCTCTCCTCTGCACTAAAATTCCACCAAAGGACATGAACTAAGGAAATAACATTTTTGTACAACACCTGTTAGGTCATAAAGGTTATGGAATAAGGTCTAGAGGGGGATGAATAGTCATTAAAAAAATTTGACCAGATAAAGATTATTATCAAATTTAATTAATAGAGTTAATTAGTAGTAGAGAAATTAAAATAAAAACACAGGGAATTTTTAGATAGGTTCAGTCCAAATTGGACCTTGTCCACTCTTATACCTCTCAACTATGTGGAAGACATGTTGTACACTATACTGATTTTTTAAGGGGAATCATAACCCAATTACAACTTACTTTTTCTAGTGAAATTATAACTAATACACATGCCTTTTATGGGGAGTCACAACCCAATTACAACACGAAATTTAGATAGTGGGAGTCACAAATCGAATGGTCCTTGATTTAGAATTCGGGAGTCAAAAACTGAATAAAGAGAATGATTTTGTTTGAAAAATAATAAATGAAAAGTGACAAAACATGTGAGAGATGTGAAGTAGTGTTATAAACACAAGAAACCAGGATGAAATATATAGATAAAATAAATAAGCATAGGAACTGGTTCTTGAGTATTAGATCAGCTCATCTCATCAAGGTAGTATAAGTTTAAGCAGTTTAGGTACAGTCTTTCAGAGATCATTAGCGATGGTAAAAAATGGGTATAAGATCACTTAATGGTTTATAGAATGTGATAATTTTGTATTTCATTGATTCAAATGTGTATCATAATATATAATAGTAGTGGTACATTAATCCTTTAATTTTATTATATATAAAACTATTTGGGATATACGCTCAAATAAACTGTTAGAACAATTCGAAATAATAATAATAAGTGTCAACCAAAAATCTCATGGAGATTAAAATTATTCTATAAATATTGAAGTAATTAAAACTAATTTAAATATATAATTTGAACAATTAAATATAGGTCAAAAAAATTAAAATTCAAAAATTCAAACTATTACCATAACACTCAATCTAATAAATCCATGAATATCACAAGAAAGTTGACTGTATGAACAAAATTCCCTAATTCATGCATCAAATATGTAAATAATGTAAATATGTATTTAATATACTAAAAATACATTGAACATGTTTTTTTATATTTAATGTTAATTATAAATAATTAAAACAAACAAATCAAACATTAATTACATTTGAAAATAGTGTAACACATGTTTTATATATTTTCTACTGGATAAAAATATATATTAAAGCATCACTAATACATTTTGAAACATTTTAAAAAAACTCACATGGATTCAAAAATAATAATTCAGAACCTAATAAAAATATTAAAAATAAGATGTATAAATAGTTTAGAAAATAAAATATTGAATAAATATAAAATCCTAGAAAATTGAAGTTTTCATAAAAAATAAATAAATAAACTTTAGATATGGTGGAATAAAAGATAGAACCTGGTATAATGTGGAACCATGTGGTTGAGGCTCATGAATCATGGTCGTACAATTCACAGTCATGTATTTTATAACTCACTGTCATAGAAACATTATACTGTGAATAGATAAGGTTTTCTACTTTGAAGTCACTATGCTACGGTGTGTAGGAGTACTATTGTGAACAAGAAGTGTTATCATGAATAATCTAGTGCTGATGTGAACCTATGAACCGGTGCTACCATGGATGGTCAATCCACTGTCGGGTAATGGTTTCAGGTGTCTTATATTGTGATGTGTGTGCATCTAAGAGTGATAACATGAGATAAAACATGTGCTTTCATGAAGAATTTCTGTTGTTTCTACTATGAAGTTCCACTCATGGCCAGAGGAGTTTTTTGTGAGTTTTCTGAAGAAAAGAATTTTAAAAATGTGTAGGTAAAAAAATTCAAATATGTGTATTAAAGGCGGTAGGGGGTCTGCTGCCTTTTGACTTAACTAAAAGGTGGCAAGCCCCCTGCCATCTTTCCACAAAAAAAATTACATATTTTATATTTATAAATATATTAGTTTGTATATTATGAATTATATGTATATTTTTAGAAATCACTTATATAGGTTTTTATTCTTCATTTTTTTTAGTTAAATAATACTTTTTCCATTATTAGATAAATGTAATATTATTATTCTTTATAAATATATACATTATGTTGACATGTCTTATGTTTGTGTCACACTTTATACTCTCTTATGTTTACTATGCTCTTACGATATTTGACTATTATTCCATGTTTGTAAGTGGTGCCTTATAATCATTCCCTTTTTGTTTCCATTCTTCATTTCCAATATATTCTATGTAGTAAGAGTAAGGTGAGGTCTATGAGAAATTATAGAGATGGGAATAAAAGACTATGTTATTGTTTTTATCATGAACCCAATTCCCTAAGATGTTCGACCTCTAGATATTTGGAAGCATTATATAGATTTTTATGATAGAGTTTGGTATTCTTACTTTAAAGCTTTTATGGATGACTTAAGTAGTTATGGATATGTCTACTTGATGAGTTATAAGTTTTAATATTTTTATAAATTCAAAGAGTTTACTAATGAAGTAGAGAATCAAATTGGAGAGAAGATAAATAAGATTTGATCTGATCAAGGTGGTCAGTATTTTAACTAGGATTTTATTGAATTTTTATGGGAGTATGGGATCTTTTCCCAAATTACTCCTCCTTATACACCATAGTGGAGTGGTGTTAGTGAAAGGAGGAATCATATATTTATTCATATGGTGATGTTAATGATGAGTCATGCAAGTATTATATTATACTTGTATATATATTCATTATAAATTCCAACATGCACACTAAACCTTGTGCCAACCAAAGTTCCAAATGGTATCCTATACCAGATATGAATTGTGAAGGAAGATGTTTTTCCAAACATGCATGCATGGGGATTTGAGACATTTTTTAAGGATTTAAAATGAAACAAACTAGTTCCCAAAGGCATGAAGTTTATCTTTATAGGATATCCTAAGGAAACTAAAGGATATTAAATATACTATCCTTTAGATAAAATAATTGTGGTCAACTGATGTCCCACCTTTCTAGAATGGGAACTTATATTAAAGAAGGATATTGGGAGAAATATTGGATTCGATGAAGTTGATTCTTATGATACACAAAAGTTGGGGAATGAAAAGATTCCACAGTTTGTCATAGAAGAGTTTTTTATAACACAAGTACTACATAGTAGCCTTAGATAGGTTATAGAATCATAAATATATGGTTTTCTACTCACCAAATATAGTGACTTGTTATTGGTTGAAAATAATGACCCTCTATCCAATAAGGAGGCAATATAGATCTCAGTAGTAGGTATTCATTTTAGCGGGGTTCAAGATCTAGGGTCAGTTTGAATCTATAATATTCCAAATTCATTAATATTTTATTAAAAATAAATTTTAGTATCGTTTTAAAGCATGGTATTTATAATATTTTTTTACATTCCTTTCATTTTTATTTATTTATTATATTTATGAAATTAATTTTATTTTCAACAAAATTTTAGATATTTAGGTTATGTTTTAAATTTTGTTTAGATTATTTTTATAGTGTATATTTTATACGATTTTAATGTTTCTATATAAAATTTAATAAGTTTTCCTATATTTCAATAAGTTGACTTTGAAATCTTATAAAATATAAAATGTGACTAAAATATTAATGAAAACCAAAACACTGGCTAAATATGTAAAAATTGCTGATATTAATAACAATATATTCATTTAAATTGATATAAAACATATTCATGAACAAGAACAATAAATGTATATGGGGAGGAGATTATTTCCCACATGGTGGTCAATGAAGGGTACACCCGTATCGAGATCACCGAGATCCGTCCTGGGATGGAGTCTGATGACCTGAAGATGGATGATCCTTGGGAACTGGAACATCAATCATCGCATACTCCACCTGTGTGTCATTGGGAGGAGTTGTCAACTTCATATCGTACTATGCTCCTGATCCTTCTCCCACTAGGGTTGTAACACCCTGAAATTTTATAAGAAATATTTTGTTTTTTATGTATTATGTTATACGCAACACGAAAGGAATATTTCACTACACACAACACTGTCTTGGCTTGAGTTTCACGCAAGAGCAACCTTCCTCGATAGCTTGCGTTGTACGCAATTTCGAGTTTCACTAAACAACGATATGTTATTAAAATATTATATAAACTAGCTGTTATGAATAGTAATACCCACTTTTTTAAATTTTTTAAATTTTATCTTTTAAAATGGACTTCATTTTTGAATTCGGAATATCAAAATTAGCCTAGGGTGAATTTATGGTATTTTTCTGAAAACTTTCAATTTTTGATGAATAGTGAAAACACTAAGTTATTGGTTAAAACCGAATTTTTATTTAAATAATCATTTATTTTATTGAAATTTATTTTAGGTAAAAATAGATACATAATACCTATATAAGTTCAATGTAATTCATTGGAGTCATTTTATAATAATTTTAGATATATAAAAATTTTATTGAACTTTTGACCGTCTTTTACCCACCTCTTAGGAGAATTTGAAAATTTAAATAAAACTTAATTTTACCGCTTCTGTGAGTGGAATTTCGAAAATCCGAGAGACATGGTTAATATCAAGGAGTAAAATGTGGTTTAATAAGATAAAAATAATTTTTGGTGAATAGTAACTTTTAACTTTTATTTACCACGGTTAAAAGTAAATAGGGTAATTAAGGGTAAAAATGATATTATTATTACCCTAACATGTGTCCTAATTCTATTGGATAAGTGTAATTCAAACAAAAACAACCTTATGAATAAAATACGACATTTATTTTTATTTAATTCAAAGAAGAGTTAAAAAAGTTAAAATCAAAGTTGAATAAGTAAAAAAAATTAATATAGGGTTATACATAATATAAATTCAACTATAAATATTCATTAGAAATCTAAAAATATTTCCTATATAATGGTATTTTATTTATAATTTTTAGACAATAAATAATTTAATTTATTTATGACACAATGATGATACAGTAATTACCTTATTAATGAAATATTAATATAATTTATATTATAAATACCCAAATAAATTTAATTTTAGACTTTTTATGAATTACAATAATTTTCTAGGTTATTATAACATATTATGGTTAGTTAGATTAATTTTTTTATAAGTAATAATGCCCTTATGAATTTACCAAAAACAAAATACCAAATAGTGTCAAAATTGACATAAATGAGTTTTTAAAACAAATATTATATTATTAATTGTTATTCTATTCCTAAAAATATAAGGTTAGTCCAAAAGACTTGTATAATTATATATATTACATTAATGAACCAATTGGGGTTCGATTGGAAGTTTATAGTATGTTTATTAACCATATAGTATAAGAATACAAGAAGACACGGTAAATGTTAAATTATTTAACTTAGAGTTGAATATAAATGATAAGGTTAAAATGGTAACCTAAACTTGTCTAAAGCCTATTGGTTGAGATTATTTCGACCCATACTCACCCTAGTTTTGAAATAATCAACTTTGGGGCCATTATAAACTTAATATGACTTTATTATAAAATAATACTTTAAGTTTTTTCTAAGGTGCCCCTCTCCTCCCTTATAAAAGGGCACATCTTCCCTCTCCTCTTCACACAATTTTGAGCCTTCAAGCTCAGATAACCCCTGACCATTTCTCTTCTAAACATCTCTAGTTATATCGTAGAGGTTCTGGTCTTCTCAAAAGACCAACCCTAGTGCCCTAAGAGGAAGTATAAAAGAGACACGTCAAGGAAGAGGTAATCTCTTATACCGATTCTTTCAAGTTTCTTTCTTCTTCTACTTCCTCTTCTTTATTTGTTTCATTATAAATTAATAACATAAGTATCACTCAGATACTGATGTGTTATTATAAATATGAAAAAACCTTATTTCACCTTCTATCCATCCTATGGAAAACGAAATCACCATGCGTGCGTACGTACGGAATACTGTCTCTACGTCATGGTGTAATATGTTTTTCCACCACCGCCTTACTTGGATGGGTATAATGGTGTAAAGAATAACTATATATAATTATTATAACATGATACTGATTCTGAAATATTATATCATCAACTTCAATTCCATTCATATAATTATGGGAATGATATCATTGCTCGTGCGTACGTACGTCCTGCCGTCTCCACGATGTGATGCGACTCGTTCTACATTGTCTTCATTGAATAATGATTATATAAATGAATTGAATGAATATATATGATATATATTAGACTAATACCATTCTGTAAATGAGGTATCTATAACCTAAAAAGAGGACAAAGAATTTATTCGACAAAACATGCATAAAAACATAAAGCAATGAACACCTGAATAACAAGTAGCAATGAAATATTACTAATAAGAAGATAAGAATATGACCATATATGGTATCATAACAATTAATATGATTCTGTAATAAGTCAATGACATTATTTAAATCATTATACAGGAGGTTCAGATACGTACGAATCATATCGGACATATGGTAAGGGAAAATCTCACAATCTCATTTTTATCCGAGATTGTTTATACTTCAAAATTTACTGGGGAATATTTATCATCCACTTCCATGTTTCCTCGATATGTAATATTATTTCTATCCTCCTACAATTGTTTAAAATCCAATTTTACCTATTGGTGAATTTTTAGTAAAAGATATGAAAGGAATCTTTTTTCATTTTCAGTATGAAATACTTTTTGACTTTTTTCAGCCAAAGTACGAGAAGAATTTTTTTTAACTTATACGGCATGAATGGATTTTTATGATTTCATAGAACATTATTTCCATGAATATTCTTTTACAAGTTTTCAAGTTTAATTTTAATTAACATATTTTAGTTTAAAATTTTATAACATGTTAAGAAAGGAAAAAAATTTTTGAAATAGAAAGGATATTTTCCTCAAGAATGGAGTTCAAGTGTTTTATCAAAATTATTCACTACAGGAAAACGGGCGTTTCGTAGCGGTTTTTTCGCGGCGGTTTTAAAAACCACCGCGAAATAGCTTTCGGGCCGGTATTCCGCGGCGGTTTTAAAAACCGCAGTGAAAAAACTGCTGCGAAATGTGTGAAATTTTTTATTATTATTATTTTTTATCTTTTCGAGGATTAGCGGTGGTTTTTTAGAAAACTGCCACGAAATAGCGGCGGTTTGGGTAAAACCGCCGCGAAATGAAAAGAAAAAAATAAAAAAACATGAGAAACCCCGAAATCATTAAAACGACCATACCTTTTGATCCGGGTGTTCATTGGAGCGCCATGACCAGTTAAGTCAAAGCTCATGAAGATATCTAGAGGCACGTGTAATCAAAACCGTCAGACGGTCTAAGGTGCGGAAGATATGAGAGTTATAAGAAAGTTGAAAAAAGTTCTCCAACTTCAAACGGCCATAACTTTCGCTCCGGGTGTTCGTTTGGGCTCTACCACATATCAAATCGAATCCAGCAAAGAGATCTATGCAACAATTTCACACAAGAAATCCTTTTTCATGTTTTTAGACCCCAAAAACAACTCTTAAGGCCTCCGAAATCCCATTTCCGTCACTGGTGTCCCGTCAAACTTGTCTTCAAACAGACCTAACTTTCAATACGCTTGTCAGTTCGGACTCCTCCGCCTTCCAGATCGTAGTTCGTTCCATGAGATTCAGTTTGACTGGTCGCAGCGCCCACATGGACTTGTGGATCATAAGTTATGGCTTTTTTAGTGGGTATCGGGTTTGTTATGTTTTTCAATGCCTCGTTTCTAGCACCCATTCCCCGTCAGTTTTTTTTAATGGTTGTAACTTCTGATCCGCTGGTCCATTCAGTCTCTTTCACCTATCAGCTCGAAGATCATTTTAGGATCTTTTATTTGACTGGTCGTGGATCTAGAATGGACTCTCGGATCATAAGTTATCTCCGCTAATGTGAGTCCAATGTTTTTGTCACTTTATGATCGTTTTGACGGGTTTTAACAGTTGCTCCATTTATTACTATTTATTTGGGTTTCCATGACTTGTTATCTTTATCAATGGTTTTTTGTGGGTTATTATGATGATTATGTTGAATTCTTAAGGGGTTTTCCAGAGTTTTCATGAGTTTTCATGCATTCTTATGCTTTCTAATGCTTCTTTCTTCATGTTTCACCATCTGTTTTCATGCGTTTTCATAATTTTTCATCCCTTATCATGCCTTTTTGTACTTTTTCATGTGTTTCATTTATTATTTATTATTTATTATTTATTATTTATAATATACTTTAATTTATTTATTATCTATTATTTGTTACTGGTTATTTATTATTTATTATTTATATTTATTTATTATTTATTATTTATTATTTATTATTTATTATTTATTAATAATAATAATAATATTTGTTACTGGTTATTTATTATTTATTATATATTATTTATTCTTATTATTATTATTATTATTATTATTATTATTATTATTATTATTATTATTTTAATTATTATATATTATATATTATATATTATATATTATATATTATATATTATATATTATTATTTATTTATTATTATTTATTGTTTATTATTTATTATTTATTGTTTATTATTTATTATTTATTGTTTATTATTTATTTATTTATAATTATTAATTATGTGTTATTTATTATTATTATTATTATTCTTTATTGTTTATTGTTTATTATTATTATTATTTATTATTATTTATTATTATTTATTATTATTATTTATTATTATTTATTATTATTTATTATTATTATTTATTATTATTATTTCTTATTGTTATTTCTTATTTCTTATTTATTAGTTATTATTTTTTATTTTTTATTGATTTTTTATTTTATTTTATTTTATTTTATTTATTTTTTTTATTTTTTTTTATTTTTTTATTATTTATTATATATTATATATGTATTATTATCTATTATTAATTATTGTTTATTATTTATTATTTATTATTTAATTAATTATAATTATTAATTATGTCTTATTTATTATTATTCTTATTTATTATTTATTATTTATTATTTATTGTCTATTATTATTATTTATTATTATTATTTATTATTATTATTTATTATTTATTAGTTATTAGTTATTAGTTATTATTTCTTATTTATTAGTTAGTATTTATTATTTATTATTTTTTATTTATTATTTTTTATTTATTATTTTTTATTTATTATTTTTTATTTATTACTTATTATTTATTATTTATTATTTATTATTTATTATTTATTATTTATTATTTATTATTTATTATATATGTATTATTATCTATTATTAATTGTTGTTTATTATTTATTATTTATTATTTAATTAAATATAATTATTAATTATGTGTTATTTATTATTATTCTTATTTATTATTTATTATTTATTGTTTATTATTATTATTTATTATTATTATTTATTATTATTATTTATTATTTATTATTTATTATTCATTATTTATTATATATGTATTATTATCTATTATTAATTTTTGTTTATTATTTATTATTTATTATTATTTGTTATTTGTTATTATTTATTATTTATTATTTGTTATTTATTATTTATTATTATTTATTATTATTTATTATTATTTATTGTTTATTGTTTATTATTTAATATTTATTATTATTTATTATTTATTATTTATTGTTTATTATTTATTATTTATTATTTCTTATTTCTTATTTCTTATTTCTTATTTCTTATTTATTATTTATTATTTATTATTTATTATTTATTATTTGTTATTTTTATTTATTATTTTTTTATTATCATTCATTATTTTTTATTATTTTTTATTTTTTATTTTTTATTTGTTATTTGTTATTTGTTATTTGTTATTTATTATTTCTTATTTCTTATTTATTATTTATTATTTATTATTATTTTTTATTATTATTTTTTAATTTTTATTATTTTTTATTTATGATTATTTTTTATTTTTTATTTTTTATTATTTATAGTTTGATATTTATTATTTATTATTATTTATTATTATTTATTATTATTTGTTATTATTTATTATTATTTATTATTATTTATTCTTATTTATTCTTATTTATTTTTATTTATTTTTATTGTTTATTATTTATTATTTATTATTTATTATTATTTATTATTTATTATTATTTATTATTTGTTGTTTATTATTTATTATTTATTATTTATTATTTATTATTTATTATTTATTATTTATTATTTATTATTTATTATTTATTATTTATTATTTATTATTTATTATTTATTATTTATTATTTATTATTTATTATTTTTATTTATTATTTTTTTATTATTATTCATTGTTTTTTATTATTTTTTATTTTTTAGTTTTTATTTATTTTTTGTTATTTGTTATTTGTTATATATTATTTATTATTTATTATTTATTATTTATTATTATTTATTATTTATTATTTATTATTTATTATTTATTATTTATTTATTATTTTTTATTATTTTTTATTTTTTATTTATTATTATTTATAGTTTGTTATTAATTATTTATTATTATTTGTTATTATTTATTATTATTTATTATTATTTATTATTATTTATTATTATTTATTATTATTTATTATTATTTATTATTATTTATTATTATTTATTATTATTTATTATTATTTATTATTATTATTTATTATTTATTATTATTTATTATTATTTATTATTATTTATTATTATTTATTATTATTTATTATTATCTATTATTATTTATTATTATCTATTATTATTTATTATTATCTATTATTATCTATTATTATCTATTATTATCTATTATTATGTATTATTATCTATTATTATTTATTATTATTTATTATTATTTATTATTATTTCTTATTATTTAATATTATTTATTATTATTTATTATTATTTATTATTATTTATTATTATTTATTATTATTTATTATTATTTATTATTATTTATTATTATTTATTGTTTCTTATTTATTATTTATTTATTATTTATTATTATTTATTTATTATTATTTATTTATTATTTATTATTTATTATTTATTATTTATTATTTATTATTTATTATTTATTATTTATTATTTATTATTTATTATTTATTATTTATTATTTATTATTTATTATTTATTATTTATTATTTATTATTTATTATTTATTATTTATTATTTATTATTTCTTACTTCTTATTTATTATTTATTATTTTTTATTTTTTATTTTTTATTTTTTATTTTTTATTTTTTATTTTTTATTTTTTATTTTTTATTTATTATTATTTTTTATTTTTTATTTATTATTTTTTAATTACTATTTATTATTTATTATTTATTATTTATTATTTATTATTTATTATTTATTATTTATTATTTATTATTTATTATTTATTATTTATTATTTATTATTTATTATTTATTATTTATTATTTATTATTTATTTTTATTTATTATTTATTATTTATTAATATTTATTCTTATTTGTTGTTTCTTATTTATTATTTATTATTATTTATTATTATTTATTATTATTTATTGTTTATTATTTATTATTTATTATTTATTATTTATTATTTATTATTTATTATTTATTATTTATTCTTTATTCTTTATTCTTTATTCTTTATTCTTTATTCTTTATTCTTTATTCTTTATTCTTTATTATTTATTCCTTATTCTTTATTCTTTATTATTTGTTTATTATTATTTATTATTATTTATTATTTATTGTTGATTGTTTATTGTTTGCTATTTATTATTTTTTTATTTACTATTTATTATTTATTATTTATTATTTATTATCTATTATTTGTTTTTTCAATTAGTATATATAAGTATATTAAACTCTGTTTATTAACCACATGACGAGCTTACTAGAGTGGTAAAGTCTTTAGAAAATATGCAAGAGGTTAGGGGTTCAAATCTCACCAAACACAGTATTTCTTTATATTGCATGGGCATGTGCATGGGCATGAGCATGCATGCATGGATAAAGTAAATAAAGTAATGCGAATTAAATGAAATAAATAAAATAAGTAAAAAATAAATAAAATAAATATAAAATAAATAAATAAAATACGAAATAAATAAAATAAATAAATAAATAAAATAAAAATCCAAAATCCAAAAAATCAAAAAACTGCCGCTAAAAAACCGCCGCGAAACGTTCTATGGTGGTTTTGAAAACCACCGCGAATAGTTTCTCGACGCACGATTTAGCGGTGGTTTTTCAAAACTGCCGCCAATCGATTTAGCGGCGGTTTAAACCGCCGCTAAATCCGCATTTTTCCGTAGTGATTTTCCATCTAAGATAATATAGGGTTCTGTTTCTATCCCTATTTTACATTGATTTGATTATGTTATGATGGAATTATTCTTATGAAGTCCTTTTGTCTTATATGGATTATGTTATGATGGCATGATGTTTAAGAATCCCATTTTTATTACATGGGTTATGATATGATATATGATTTATGATTTTGTGGCATGCATAAGAATGGTATCATTATGAGATGGGTGGGACCTATATCTCCCTTTAATGCATTGGGTAAAGATTTATATCTCATGAGATTGACATGGCTGGAACGGAAAGTTAATCTGGTTCAGTGATATAGGACTTGAACGATGAGTGAACTCATTTCAGAAATATACTTTGTCCACTATGATAGTATTGGCAATGAGTCTTGACTAATAAGAAATGATTTTCTATGATTATGTGTGTATGCCACAAAGTTTCATGTTTTAAGTTATGATTATTGGGATTACATTTCACTACTATGATTTATCCCATGTTATGATATTATGATCTCTTTTGCAGGATAAGATTTTCAAAATGTTATGTTCTTATGAATATGATATGATTGATATCTCCTTCGTTTACCGTTACTGAGCATTTGAGCTCACCCTTTTGTATGTTTTCTTTTCCCCAGGTCAGGAAGAAGGGTATTAAGTAGGATATGCCAAAAGGGACTCTAGATATGATGAAATAAACGGGAGACACTGTAGATGATTTATGAACCAGTTGTTTATGTTTCCCAGTTTCTAAAGACACTATACCTATACGATCCTTTCATGGTTTTGTTATATGTTGTAATAAGTGTGCTTCAATTCTGAAGTAATAACAATGTATGTAAAGTATGGTTCGTTATAAGGGTAGTAGAAGGACCTTATATCATTGTAATGGGGAACCAAGATTATGATGTATTTGGACCCCAAGCTAGAGAGAATTGTGAATATCCTATCAAGAAAGACGGATCTCATGCCTCTTGATGCACATCCAAAATCAAATGAGGCTGGACTGCTAAAGGGATAACCACTTTCTATGGAATAGGTTAGGGATCATGTATAGAATGATGTTGTCTATGTTTTCATCATCGTGGCTCCTCGGCATCATCAACTGCTGGAGTAGGTTCTTGAGAAGGACCACAGACTCTCTAGGGTGGATTATCGAAGATTCCCTCATGGATAGCTTGATAGTATGACCTCAGCACTAGTACTGCAATATGGATTGCTCCCAAGCTAGTGACCCCCTCCTCCTCTTGATCATACATGTGAATAATCTGCTCTGAATGAGTACATTGTAAATAGATTCATAATAAATTAGAAAATAGTTTAATAAAAGACCTATAGAAATTTATTGACTTACCATATTATGAAGAGCTATGTCATGGCGGGTGAGATATATTATAGACTTCAGTCTATACCATGGCTCATACTCGACCTACTCTGAAAGACAAAATCGCATCATAGGTACACCCTGGATACGACACTATACACCTCTTCCCCAAAGGTTGAGAAAGTCAACATGTCATCGGCACCAGTACTCATCCTACCTCCCTATCAGCTTCAAGTAATAAATCTTTTGTGTATATGGCAGAATAAATGGAATGGGATGAACACAACCAAAATGGCGCATTACTCTATCAGTATGGTGTCACCCAAAAATATGAAAGTGAATGAGTGGCACTACAACCATAGCATCATGAATTATAATAGTGCAGTATGCTAGCAACTGATCCAATAAAGCCCAGTATGGCATCCAGGAAATCTGAAATGACATGTGAGATTTTTCAAAAAATTTACTTACTAAAAACCAAAATTTATTCTATTATTAAATTTGTTAGACAATGATAGGTTGTATATACTTACCTCATGGGGTAGGAGACTGCCCAACTTGAGATGATATGCACCCAAGTGGTGTGTCGTAATGCTCGTGAAGTTGTGTTTCTGAGTCCACCTATAAAATAAAACATTGAAAGTAATAAATAATAAGAAATTAAATTCAGTAACTCCTACTAGAATTAGAAAGCAATAGAGATGAGTGATCATACCAATGTCCAGATGGAGCGTCATGTGTCACCTCTATAGGCAGCAGATCACCAGAAAGATCAGTGCAGAGTTTGGGGATGCGCTCCCAAGACCACATTTGAATAAGGATGACGCATCCCCCAAGATCACTGCAGTCTATATGGTATGTCGTGTATAATGCTCTGTAAGTGTAAGCCAAGCACGCAAATCCCCAACTGTATATCTCAGCCCAATAAACGTCATCCAGTAGCCCTAGATACATCATGTGCACATGCATACCCAACTGATCATTGTAAATGGTCCCTCTAATGATCTGTAATATATATACACGGGCATGATGTATGATATTCTTCGCATCAGCGTCATCGAGTAAATGTAGAAAGTGTCCCTTAATCCATCTCATAGAAATCAACCCACCATTTGTAGCCCTAGGGTCAGCCAAAATTTCAATGCCTAGCAATTTCTGAACAAGGTCAGTCCAGTCTACATGGGTGGGTCTAATAACGGCTCCCCCCTATATAGGAAGATCGAGAACGATTGCCACATCCTCAAGGGTGATGGTCATATCTCCCTCAGACATGTGGAATGTGTGTGTCTCTAGTCTCTACCTCTCCATGAGGGAATAAAGTAGGTTATAGTCAACAAATGAGAAATTAGATACTGCAATGTCATAGAAGTCATCACGACACAGGTATGGTATAATGGCGGTTGAAGGTAGCGTGTGATGAAAATCGTGTGCTCGGCGTACCCTGATATGTCAAACATCTCCACCCTCTAGCACGGTCTGGTAAATATGTCTATCCTACTCATGGGGTAGTATAGTATCCTCCATCTATACATAAAAAAATTAAATAAGTCATAAGTGTAAAATATAAATATAATGTTATGTTCAGCATAATGTTATGAATTGTAGAATGTAAGACATGCCATGTTTATTCACATTGTTTTATGAAGTTATTTTTTTACCAAAAGAGAAAGGCATGTCTTCATGTTTATCAAAGCATATTTTGAAAGTTTTTTTGAGATAATTTTTTACCTAGAAAAGGGTGCTCTATAATATATGGTTATATATATATATATATATATATATATATATTGTCTTTATTACCTAAAAGTATATTACAAAATGGTGTGCTTTGTAATTTATTTATCATTTTCCAGATTATGGTATATTTTATGATTATTTGCCCACATTATTGTTTTATGGATTATCCATGGACATATTGATTATGAGTTAATGCATCCTCCTCTTTTATTTCTTTGATTTATTACCTTTCCTTGCTTTCTTTTCTTTCTTCTCTTTCTTCGCTTTCTTCTCTTTCTTCGCTTTCTTAGCTTTCTTCGCTTTCTTCTCTTTTTTCACTTTATTCTCTTTCTTCCTCTTCTCAGTTATCGGATGGGTTTACATCATCATCATCATCATCATCATTTTCACAAAACATGGTTTGGATAAGATGATCCTAACTTCAGAATTGAGGTAAAATCCATCTTATTTTTAAGTTTTGTATTAAATAAATCTTCCGAAAGGATGTAATTAACTTTTTATTTTTGAAAATCTTTTGAAAATGTCAAACAATTCTAAAAAAATGAATAATATTATATTAACACCATATAATTTACAATATTAGAATATCACAATGGAGACAATACATCATTATGGCTGAGAGTGTGAACTCGACCCTATAATGTTAGGGCATCATTTCTGGTTATAACCTTATTGATGACATATGGTGCAGCTCAAACTGTTCCCTTGTTCTTGATCCTAGTCCATCTCATTCCACATCCTACTATCCATTGGTCTCCCTCATTTACACAACTTTTTGATGTTAGGTATCACTATCGGTTGGCCTTCGGGTATTGAAAAATATCAAAACTCTCCAATAGGTGTCCATGGTGTAGAAAAACAGTTAGCAATGGTGTACATCATGTACAATGGGTCAACATATGCTTCCCATGATATATTCACAGAGGAAAATGTTGTGATGGTGTGTGAACATGGAAACTATAAGGCCTGGAAGTTCCCACATTAACATTGCCTCACTTCTAGTAATACCACCATTTTTTCACTGATGCTATTTGTGATGGGGTCTGTATACTCTTGAACTTCAAATTGATATTCTTCTCAATGGAAAAGGCATACATGATAAAAAGAAGATTCTTCAATATTCTTTTCAATATCTAATTGAAAGTTCCTTTTTTACCCTAGCCCCTGCTGAATCCCATCTGAGGCTACTATTTTTCTATCAACAAAGTACTTCACGCAACTATAAAATGTCTCCTAAACTAGTTAAGTTATAGGTAACTTGTGAATCCCATTGAAGACACCATTAATTCACTCCAAATGTTTTATGGCCATGTTTCCAACCTATTCCCCTTTTCATATTCCAATGTCCATTTTTCTTTGGGAATCCACATCATATAATCATACAATTCTTGATTAGCCTTGCAGATTTGTTCAAAACATTCGTCAAACCTCTGTTGATTCGGCTCATATTCTACACATAAGTGATTATATTTCACATAAATTGATTTTATCTTTATGTTAAAATAGTAAAAAACAACAAATACAATGTGTACCAAGGCTCGTGATTTCTTTCTTTATAGGTTCATTATGGAATGTTTTCCACATGTTTCTAGAAATGTGTCTGATGCAGTACTGATGATGTGTATTTGGGGGTGTCCATGTATTAGGGTTCAAATTGATTAACTCATTGATTTCTCGTTGCTGATCAGATATCAAATAAATACCATGAATGTTGGTGAAATGGTTGCTAAAAATGCAAAAAATCAACTCCATGATTCATAGCTTTCCTTCTCCATAATGGAAAAGATAAACAAAAAAGGTGAACGGTTTCCATCTTGGGTTATCGTAATCAACAATACAACCTTATGTTATTTGTATATAAATGTTCCATCAATCTATATGAACGGTTTTTTGAAATGAAATATAGATATGTGGGGGAGGAATTCCTAGAACAACCAATGAAATTGAACAAGATATGAATCAAGTTGTTTATCTTTAGACACATGTTCGTTTATATGAATATAGAACAAAACTTGGTCTTTATGTATCAGTATGGATAGAAATTGTGGAAAAACCCAATACGAGTCATCCCAATCTCCATAGACCTTCACAATTTCCTTCTGTTTCTCCATCCATGCCTTATTATAAAAAATATTATAATCGAAAGTTTGTTGTATCCTCTATTGCACAAGGGAAATAGATACATCTTGTCATGTCTTAATCATCTCAATGACAATGGATGACACATATTTAGAATCCAATGAGGTATGATATTATGTCAGGTTTGGCTGAAGACAAGTATGAGTTTCCTCAATCTTCGAGATTCTCCAACCTCCAAATGCAATTTTTGGAATCTCTCTTAAGAAGAATCTAAAATCATCCTCATACTTCTCACACCATATGAGGTATTTTTTATGGATGGATTCCTAAAATAAATATCTACAGTGCCTCTTAATGTAAAATCTCTTTAGCATGTTTTCTAATGCATGTTTACTTGAAAAATCCCTTCCAACATATAAGGTTTTTTTAGCTCACTAAATATATCTGATACAACTCTAGGAAACTCAATTGCGAGTGTGAGAACATTGCAGTCAAATTCAATAACACATGTCATTGATTACAACCAAGATGCAAAGAGTCATGGGTAATCTATAGTGGGTTGAGACTATTGTACAACTAATTCATTTCTAGAAACTTCCTCCCTAACTTTTGTTTCTCCCTTCTCATCGGCATCATTGTCACCATCTGTTCCATCATTATGAAAATCCTCATTAGAAGTTGGATTGAAATGTTTATCTGAGAGATCATCTAGTATGTCTTCTTCTATATCATTTTGAATAGGCTCAATTTCATGGGGTGGAACTTCAACCAGTCTTCTAAGTCTACATCTTCATACAAATGGACATTATTGTTGTACAATAGAAACATAAACATATAACTCCATCATGGTACCATATAACCTTTTGGAAAATAAATTTATTTCTTAGACCCATTGTGCATCAGAAACCAATGGACAAGCTAGATGTCACAGTGTAGCAAATAATTGTAAATATCTATAGCTCATAGACTTGATCTCTTGATCGGGTCCCAGATTTAAGCAACCATAAATTCTGTCTTGAAGTTCACTTAGGGTTACACAATCAGTTGTACTAACCACTATTGTTGGTTGTGTACTATAAGAATCTCCTTGCTTAGTTTGAATATCCTCCTCATAGCAGTACATACATGAAAACATAAATCTCTACATCAAAAATGTGTTTTGATCAAGATTCGGATAGTGTAACTAATATTGAAAATGATGGTGGACCATATAATATTTATTATACTAAAATTTTAGAACGTCTTTTTATACCCTAAAATATGATACTAATGTTTCGTTATATAAAATTTTATTAGAATATATGTCACAAAATGTTTTGGAAATTGATGTAAAAAAGAAGAGAAAGCATCAAATCAGTTTATTTATCATTGATAAAATAGAAATTAAGATCATATAAAGTGAAATGGAGAAGAATAAACACATTAAATAACACATGAATGCTTTAAAACATATAATAAATACCTTTAAATTTTTCAATAGAAGATAGTTTGTATGAGATGAGCTTAACTTCAGAAGTGAGGTAAAATCTAGCTTATTTTGAAGTGGTAGCTTAATTGCATTTTCGAAAGGGGTGTAATTAAATTTGGAATTTTGAAAATATTTCATTCTTATAATAACATATCTTAGATGTTATATTATATTTCATTATAAGTCATAAATATTTTCAAAATTCCAAAGTTAAGTATATACCTTTTGAAGATGTCATTAAGCTACCACTTGAAAATAAGACGAATTTTACCTCACTTTGGAAGTTTGACTCATCTCATCCAAACTCTCTTCTATTGAAAATGGAAAGGTATTTTTTATATGTTTTAAAGTATTCATGTGTTATTTAATGTGTTTTATATTCTTTATTTCACTTTATATGATCATAATTTTCATTTTATCAATGATAAGTATTATTATCTAATTATTATATGTATTCATTTATAAATCATGTGTTATTCATTAATTAATCTATAATTAATCATTACTAATAATAACTATTATTTATAAACTATATAATCTTTATGATACTAAAATTTTAGAACATATTCTTATATCCTAAACTATGATACTAATGTTTCTTATTACATTTTTTATTTAGTTAAACATTTTTTAATCACTAGTTAATCATTAATAAGTTATTCATTAGTTAATCATTCTTTAATCACTCTATAATCATTCTTTATTCAATCATTAATTATATGATATTCATTAGTTAATTATTATTATCTAATCATTATATGTATTCTTTTTTTAATCCTAATGTATTCATTAATTAATCTATACATAATCATTACTAATAATAACTATTATTTATAAACTATATATAACTTCTTAAACTACTTAATAAATAACATATTTAAAACTAACTAAAAAGAATTTAATTACTAGTAATAACCTTCATTATTTAATGTCTTTTTCCTTGTCCATTTCATTTTATATGATCATAATTATCATTTTATCATTGATAAATATACTGATTTTATGTTTTATTTTCTTAGTTATTTTACTAGTTTATAAAGAAAATATGAATCATCTAAAGCATATCCCATGGGAGTGACAAACCAGGAGTGCAGGAAGTGTCGTTGTCATGTACGAGGTTACCTTGAGTCAAGCCCAGAACACCTTGTTGGAGTTGTTAGTCCTAGGTACATCTGTGTCAGAGCCACATCCACTTGTTTGAATCTAGATAGAGATTTTATTTCTTAGATAACCACATAATATTTATGCTACCAAAATTTTAGAACGTTTAATCCTAATTTATTCATTAGTTAATCTATACTAAATCATTTCTAATTATAACTATTATTTCAAACTATATATAACTAAATAAGCTACTTAATACATAAAATATTTAAAACTAACTAAACTGCTTAATAAATGACATATTAAGAACTAACTAAAAAGAATTAAATTATATAAATAAATAACTTTAAATTAAATAAAAAATACCTCTAGATGATGCTTCATAAAAAACCGGGACTTCTTTTAGATTGTCGGATCCACCGGACAAAAAAAAGGAATTTTTTTATAGAGAGAAGCTATGGAATGTAGAGAGATGAGGGAAATTGGAAGTGAGGAGAAGGGGGTGGGTGCCCTTTTATAGGATGTTAAAGAAAAGGCGGTAGGGGGTTCCGCCTTTCGTCTTTACATTAGGAAAAATGTGACACCCCCCCCCCCCTTTCGTCTTTCGTTTTATCTATAGGAAAAAGGAGGTAACCCCCCACCGCCATTGTCATATCATCGATCTGGGGCAAAGGCGGGGGGGAGGTGGCAGGCCCACTACCAGCTTCCGACTGAACCAAAAGGTGGCAGTGGGCCTACTGCCTTTAATATACATATTTAAAAAAATAACCTACACATTTTAAAAAAACAAAAAACAAATAAAAAACTCTGATCAGATACATATGATTCTTTGGAAGCAGGTGCTTCCATGAGGATACCCATGCATGTTACCTTGAATATTACTAGGAGGAGGTTAGGCTAGTGCTACTGTGAAGTTTAAGTGCTTCCATGAGGAGTCATCACATACGGTTGAATGTGTGGGTTTTTGCTACCATGTGGATGGTGATGCTATTGGTGTCACGCGGTCGAAGGAGGGTAGTTGGAGACCTAATGAAGAGGTTGTTAATGTGGAAGATGAAGATAGTATATATAAAGATATATACACTATTTATATATATTTATATGTATTGATATATATAACAATATATAAAATATATAACTAAATATTTATATATGTATGATATAAAATTTTATTACAAAAAAACCATGCAAAAAAAATTAAAAACACTTAAAAAATATATGATCAAATATAACAAGTCTATGCAAAATAAAATTTATATGTGTCTGTATAAATTATGCCAATCATTGAGATTTAAGATAAAACCCACATGTGACATAAATATAAAATCAAATCACTACACATGTTTTAAGAAAAATGGTCACATTAAATAAAATAAAATACCATAAATTATATGAAAAATAAAACAACTTAAAGCATGTGAGAAAATATAAACAATGTAAACATAAACAAAACAAATAACATTCACATGAAATACACTTATCTTGGCGCACTACCACAGATCCAAGAAAGGGATGCGCCGGCTTTTATCAATGTTAAACATAAAATTCTGATAAAAGGGGGGTCTTTATCCGCGCCAGCTAAAAGCACTGATAAATCTACCATTTATCGGTGCTAAAAAGAGCACTGATAAATGTGTACCCTTTATCAATGCTTTTTTTAACACAGATAAAGTGTAGATTTATTAACGTTATTATCAACGCTGATAAAAGTTTTTAATAAAAATTATTATTAATTTATATAAAATTATTATATTTATATTCAAAAATAATGTTTATTTGTATACATTAAATAAAAAATGCATGTGTATAATTAATATATATTTTTAATAATTCAAATATATATATAATGTTTTTAAAAAAAGTATTTCTAAGATTATAATTAAATAAATATATATTTAAATAATTTAAGTTTATAATAAATTTCATTAAATAATAAATATATTTATTATATTTGTATATTTTTTATATTTTTTATATTTTTTATATTTTTTATATTTTTTATATTTTTTATATTTTTTATATTTTTTATATTTTTTATATTTTTTATATTTTTTATATTTTTTATATTTATTATATTTATTATTTTTATTATTTTTATTATTTTTATTATTTTTATTATTTTTATTACATTTTTTACATTTTTTACATTTTTTACATTTATTACATTTATTACATTTATTACATTTATTATATTTATTACATTTATTATATTTATTATATTTATTATATTTATTATATTTATTATATTTATTATATTTATTATATTTATTATATTTATTATATTTATTATATTTATTATATTTATTATATTTATTATATTTATTATATTTATTATATTTATCATATTTATTATATTTATTCTATTTATTCTATTTATTGTATTTATTGTATTTATTATATTTATTATATTTATTATATTTATTATATTTATTATTTATTGTATTTATTATATTTATAAATACTTTTTAAATATATATATTTATAATTATAAATAAATAAATATATGTTTCCAATGAATTTGGTCAATAAATATATTAATGCGTTAGTGTGATTGACATGCATATATGTTATGTATTTATCATAAATATTCATTTATACATTACACCCTTCTTATTATTCATGTTTTATATATGTGATGACTCATTTTTTATTATCTATACTTTACTAGGTATATGATTTATTCATGTTATACCCATGAATCTATTATATTCTCAAAAATACTTATCAAATTACATGAAATATATTTAAATAATAAATATATTTATTATATTTATAATTATAAAATTTTAATTATATATAAATACTTTTTAAATATATTTATTTGTAATTATAATTATAACTATATATATATACATATATATTTAAATAATTATAAAATTACAATAAATACATCTATTATAATTTTATAAATAAATATGTATAAAAATATATTTATAATTATATAAAAATATTTATAAAAATATTTATTTATAGTTATAATTATAACTATAAATATATATATATATATATCTGTAAATAATTATAAAATTATAATAAATATATTTATTATAATTATAAAGTTATAAATATATATAATTAAATAAATACATTTATAAATATATACCAATATTTATAAATAATTAAAAATAGTTATAATTATAATTCTAAATAAATATAGATATATATAAATAATTATAAAATTATAATAAATATATTAATTACATATATTTATATACAAATATTTATAAATTAATATAAATAGTTATAATTATAATTCAAAATAAATATAGATATATTTAAATAATTATAAAATTAAAATAAATATATTGATTATATATATTTATAAAATTATAAATATATTTTTATAATTTTATACTTATTTAAATATATATATATATTTATTTATTTATAATTACAACTTTAAATATAAATATTTATATATATAATAATTTTTAATTACAAAAAAATATTTATTTATTTATTATTATAAATATAAATATTTATTTATTTATTTGAATAATTGTAAATTTATAAAAAAATTATTATTCTTATACAATGTTTTATATAATTAAATAAATATATTTAGAAATATATACAAATATTGATAAATAAATACAAATATTTATAATTATAATTATAAATAAATACATGTATATTTAAATAATTGTAAATTTATAATAAATATATTAATTATATATATTAATAAAATTATAAATATAATAAATGTATTTGTTATAATTTTATAATTATTTAAATAAATAAATATTTATTTATTTATAGTTATAATTGTAAATAAATATATATTCATTTAAATAATTATAAAATTTGAAGAAATATATTTATATATATCTATAATCTTATAAATATATCTAATTAATATATTTATGATATATATTTCTAAGATTATAAATATAATAAG
Organism: Viscum album; assembly: GCA_963277665.1. Lineage (NCBI taxonomy): Eukaryota > Viridiplantae > Streptophyta > Magnoliopsida > Santalales > Viscaceae > Viscum > Viscum album. The sequence goes on along the minus strand of OY728143.1, from coordinate 646,875,890 downwards.
TATATTTATTATAATTTTGTTATATAATTATAAGAAATACACTTATTGTATTTATATTGGGCTTCATGCCCACTGGGATTTCAGGCCATGTACTGAATAAATAAGTTTTAATAGGTGGGTTATCCCTTTGGGGGTTATGGCCTACCTTTCCAGCCTGTGAGTGCGGCGTGTGTATGTTTAATGTAATTGTACCTCCAAACACCTAATATATATAATTTTAAATTTATTTAAATATATTTGTATTTGTTTATAACTATAATTATAAATGTATATATATATATATCATATATATAATTTTATAAATATATATAATAATACAAATAAATTATTAACATTATATCTTCGTCAGTGCTTTTTTACTAGCATTGATAAAAGGTCCACCCTCTTTTGTAAATAAAGCCTAACAGTATCCTCCTTCTCCCACACACCTCAAGCTCTCGCGGAAGCCGACCCCTGTGTCGCAGACCTCTCCTCTGCCCCAACCTCACCTATGCTGCCATCGACCCCTCCTCCGCTGTTGACCCCTCCTCCACCATCGCCTCCTCCACCACTACAAACCCCTCCTCCGCCACAAGCCCACCTCTGTCGCGAACCCTCGTCTACCGCTCCTCCACCATGAACCCTTATCTGTCACTCCTCCGTCGCAAACCCACCTCTGTCGTGTGTCGAACCCCACCTCGTTCCTTGAACCCCTCCTCTGTCGTGACCCCTCCTTCGTCATGAACCCTCCTTTGTCGCGAACCCTCCTTCATTACGAACCCACCTCCATCGCGAACCCCACCTCCACTATGAACCCCTCTGTTGCCACTGTCGTGCTGCCTACCCCGACTCCACTACCACCGGACCCTCCTGCTGCTGCCAGAGGGGTATTCCATTTTTTCCACATTATTATGAATTCTTAATATATAGATAGATTTTGGATTGGTTTTAGTTTCCTATTACATTATATTTATTATTCAAGAAACTCTTAATGGTGTCCCTTCAAGTTGCAACGTCATCCCCTTTCATGTTTTTCATCATTTAATTTGTTGTGTTATGGATGTTTTAGGTTTGCGGTTTGAATGCTATATGGCCCTATTCAGTAGTTTCTTTATTATATGTGTGAATCTCAAAAATGTTTGAGGTACTTATGAATTACCTTGTGGATAACATGCATGGTTATAATATTTTCCTTGATAATTTATATATGCCCATTGTAATGGGAAAATAAGTGTATTTAGTTGATGAAATCAAAGTTGAGGTGCCTTCAGTTTCATAAAAAAAGTTAAATGATTTCCTTATTCATGGATATACTATTTTCTTGAATTAATATTTATATAAATGAACATAATTTTAATTATTAATAATAACAACAACCAATATTTTCATGGGTATCTAAATATTGTGTTCAACATAATTTATAAATAATGATTTTTCTAAGTTCAACATGATTTATAAATAATAATAATAATGATCAAATATAAATAATTTTGATAATGTGTATATAAATAATTTTTATTATAACTAATTATGTGTATATAAATAATCATAAATAATTTATAAATAAATTTTATTGTAGATAATTTTGATTATAAATAATTATTATTATCTTGAATTAATAGTTTATATAAATAATATATAAATAATTTTCAATTAATAAACTTTTTGAATTAATTATTTTGAATTAATAAATTTTTTGAATTAGTAATTATTTTGAATTAATAATTTTGAATTTAAAATTTTGATTACCTTGAATTAATAATTTTGAATTAATAAATTATATAAATAATTTTTTATTATCTTTAATTAATTTTTTAAAAAATAAATTTTTTATTAATATATGTTTGTAGTTTAATGTATATATATTTATAACACATAGTGATTATTATTCTGTTTAACAATAATTTTTTAATGTCCTTGGAATATAATTTACATTAATAGGTTATAATAGTCTCCCACTATAATGAGAACATAGATATTCCATAAATATGTTCTTAAATCAATATATCATATAGTCTAGATACATCTATCTTACATGACATAGATGATGATTGACTATCAGGTGATGGAGTCTCATATAAAATTGATACAACTTCTTATGAAGTTCACACTTGGTGATCTCTAAGAAGAATGGTCTCAAGGAAAGACTCGCTAATACGAATTCCACATGTTTTATGTGTCATTTGACATTACTAAATGAAAAAATGTTTATTTTCCGTAAAACTAGATTTTTTTGTCTTCTAGATTTATATTTTATAAAATCTTGGTTATTTTTTATTCATTTGTCTTTTATAAAGTGTCTCTCTTGGGATTTATGCCTTTGTGGAAATGCCTAAGTGCCTCTTTTAAAATGATTCAAGTGTTTTGAAGTGTTTCTTACAAAATTATGTCTATTCTATCCAACGGCCCGAAGGCCTTCAATTTTTTTTAATATTTTGATAAAGCCCCCTTTTAAGGGAAGAAGGGGGGGAATCCAAACATACTTTATGGACTTAATACAAATCATGCCCCGAAGGACGAAAATAGTAAAACTGAACTGACAACAAGGAGCTTCCCCTCTATAGAAATTGATCGTGATGAATCTCTCCACCATTGCAAGGTTGTTTGGCCAGCAAGTGTCATGTGTCAAAGCACATGCCCGATCTGATGGTTGATTTCATACCCTCTCAAACAACCAAATTCGTAAAGATCTTCAAAGACGAACTGTCAGCCTTGAATCCTCCTCTGGGGTATGTTCCAAGTGGTAAATTCCATATTCAATGACTTTCCACCTTCAGGATCAAACTGAGTACCTTGCCCTAAACCATCTGGGATAACCTATTAAAAACGAATTGATACAAATTGAATTGCAGACCATTAAGGGGACAACCAGAATCACAACATCAAAATAACTCCACTGAACATTAGAAAATCAGAAAATACAGCACGACGAAGCCAACGCTGGAGGGATCCTTGTCTCACTAAACCCGCAATCCAACTTTCAATAGTGGAACAAACAATAACAGAGAAGGACCACCCAGCGTTGTAAAAAATGCAAGACACATCTAAAATACCTCATAGCCAAAACCAATAAACTCAAACAAATGATCAAAAAATAAAACATCATCATCAAGAAGATTACCTCCCGAATGCTAGAGTCATCGGAAGCCCACTGAAATCCAACCACAGAACCCAGCGCCACCTTCAAAACCAAACATGGAGGCTAGATCCTCCCAACACACCCACAGACGACACCAAAGGCAGTGGTGACCCCCAGACCGCAGCATCTGGAACATGAACACTAGACCAACATTGTGCCACCATGAAAACCTAGCCAGCTCGAAGGATAAGGCAAGAATAGGCCAGAAAACGATGAGGTTTTCTGAGGTGGAAGAGCCCCCATGATGTTGAAGAGGTCGCGGTTGGCTTTAAAATGATTTAAATGCTTGGGATGGACTTTCAACTGTTTTTCAACTCACCCAATTGGCTTTCATAAAGGGATGTGAATGGTTTGAAAGTGTATTTAATGATGGTTTCATTTTAATAAGGGGTTTATGAAGTTTTAAATGATATTTTTGTAAAATATAGAGGTTTGTGGTTCATTTTAAATGATTAAGACTATTGGGACATGAAGTTTCCTTGAAAGATTTAAAAAATGAATTGTGGTTTTGTGAATGACTTCTTGGAATTGATTGGTTTATTTTTAAAAAGGTGTGTTATTTTAAAGAGGAATTTGTATAAATGGTTGGTTTTTTTAATGGGATTTCAAATGTGATTTTATAAATAGTTTTCAAATTATATCTGAAATGTAGGTTTCCCATAAAATTTTAAGCTTGTATTTTTATAAAATTTGAAAAACCAATAAATTATATAAGTAAGACAATTATATTGATAATAACGCCATAGAAAGGGCATATCACTAACTCTATCCAACCCATAGGATATCCATCATGAACTCACTCCTGAAAAAGGTGAATTGATGTTTAACCCCATTGCAACTCATATACCTACTTTGCATCAAACATCACCTCCATGGATTAAATTAGGGGTCCCCTTGTTTAATATGTCTATTTAGGCCTTTTCCCTCAGAGGGATGCGATTGATTATTAATATGAAATGTTTAATTCTTATTCATGGATGTGAAAATAGTCTCTTTATTGTGTGGGTGTTAGATTTGACATAAGATTTACTACTTATATTATATTAATTCAAGTGATTATCATTGGCTTTTTGTTTCTCACTTCCACTTTTTTGGATGCATGGGAACCCTATGAATTAATAAATTGGTCTAGATGTATACTACACTAGTTAGCTCATGCACTAGCTAGTTTCCCCTAGTTATATGGTTTTTTTAGTCTATATGAGTGTCCCTAATGAGGAATGTGTGGGTAAGTCAGGTGGATTTTCTATTTTTTAGGATTCAACATAGGCTGACTATTGGACTCATTGTAGTGTGAGTGAAAAAATGAAGGAATAATTGAATTCTCTCTATGATTTTTATATATTGTAGATAATAGAATTGAAACCAGAAAAGTGGCATCTATAGAACAATTAGATTTATCATCTAAAGGATAAAGTAAATGATGAGAAATAGTGAAAGGTGTCTCTAGTTGTAAATGTATTTCAATAATTAGAAGGATTATATTTTAGTTAGATTTTCTCTCCAATTGTAAATCATATAATAATTCAGATGGTTCTCAAATTGGTTTCTATTAAAGGTTTATTTCTAGAAAAAATGGATGTCAGGATTATATTCCTTTATGGAGATTCATAGGAAGAGATATGCATAGATAAACTAGAAGGTTTCATGATAAATGGAATAAAAGTTTTGGTTCCATTCTAAAATTGAGTTTTTATGGGCTTAAGTAGGCACCAATATAGTGTAACTAGAATTTCAATGCTTTTATGGTAGAATTAATGTTCATGATACGTAATGTAAATAATTGGTACTATATGGAGGTGTATTATGATGGGAGTTTTGTCATTTTAATTCTTTATGTGGATGAATTTTTCTTAGTTAGACTAATGAAAGAAAGGCAGGAAGAGTTGAAGATTGATTTATGTAGAAGATCCCAAATTAAGGACCTTGTTTCTAGAAAGTAGATGTTGGGGATAAATATTGAAAGATACTTAATGTCTATAAATTTTTTTATCTTTGGTTTATTTTTATATCAACATTTTGTGTATTTATTTAGTTAAATATTAATATTTCTGAATCAAATAGGATGGATATGAATAAAGAATGGATGGATGTCAATCGTGTGACAAAAGAGTGTTTATTTGGCTCTATTGATCAAGGATTTGAAATTATTATGGGATTCAAGTGTTACATTATATGATGCTTACCAAAATGAAGATTTTATATTGAGATCCATATTGTATGGGATGATAAATGACTTTCCTACTTATGGAAATTCGTGAGGATATAGCATTAACGGAACTCAAGGGTATCCCATTTTCAAAAAAGGTACACCGTCAATTAGATTGAAACATTCATCGAAAACCGTGTTTCTAGAACATCACATATTTCTACCCCAATGAAATAGGTACCGATCATGGATGAAATCATTCGATAGAAGTTTAGAAGAACATACAACATCATATCCACTAAGAGGTGATCAATTGTTTGATAAAGTAAAATATGTAGACACTAATTTTGGTAAACCATTTTCGAAAAACCTTACAAAATCTAGTTAGAAAACGAGATAAGTTTTTTTTGAATTACCATACTGGAACTATTTGTTTGTCAAGAATTTTCTTGATGTTATGAATGTTGAAAAAAATGTATGTGATGGTGTCATTGGCACGTTGTTAAATGCACCCAACAAAACAAAGGATGGAATTAAGTCAAGGTTGGAAATGGTTGACATGTGAATACGAGAAGAGTTGGTGCCAGTGAAGGGTGGAAATGAAATTTTCTTCCTCCAACTACTTACACTCTTTCAAATTAGGAGAGATATCAGTTTTCTAACTTCTTGAATGATGTAAAGGTTCCATAGGGTTATTCATCGAATATCAAGAACATAGTGTTAATGACCGATTTAAAGTTAAAGGGTCTGGAATCACATTACGGGTATGTTTTGATGTAATATCTCATGCCTATATCTTTAAATTTCATTTTTTCCAAGAATATCCATCATACATTAACTAAGATTTTTTTCTTCTTCAAAGCTTTATGCAACATAATTATAGACCCGGTGAAATTGTTAACTATGGAAAGAGGAATTCCATCATATTATGTGAATTGGAAATGTTCTTCCCACCAAAATTATTTTATATAATGGTTCATTTGATGGTTCACTTGGTGAGATAAATTCGACTATGTGGTCCTATACACTATAGATGGATGTACCCCGTTGAACGGTATATGAAGATTTTGAAAGGGTATGTAAAAAATCAAATTATTCTAGAGGGTTGTATTACAGAGTGATATATTATTAAATAATACATTGAATTATGTACCAAATAATTGTCTGGTGTGGAAAGCATTAGTCTACCAAAATATATTCACACCGGTCGGATTGCGGGTGAAAGAATTTCTGAAAGAGATGTTGTCACAATCAATATTACAGATCAAGAGCATGACCACCTTTACATTTTTCATAACAATTTGGAGGTTTCCCCATATGTTGAAACCCAAAAAGAAATTATTAGGTATTTGAATTCATCAAGGGATAAAATATGGATATCAAATACACATAATAAATAGTTTATAGGATGGTTTTGGGACCATATTTTTAAGGAGTTAGATGAAAATCCAGATTCAATTTCAGAACAACTTCGATGGCTAGCTAGAGGACCAAGTGTGTATATATTATCTTACAATGGTTATGTAATTAATGGATATATGTTCTATATAAATGAGAATGATTAAGATAGTACCATGAAAAATAGTGGAGTTACACTTGTGGCTAAATGGATGCATGTTTCTGGCACTAAGGACATAAATCCAATTTATGCGAATATATCATACTTTGGCATCATCAAACAAATATGAGAGTCAGATTATACAACATTATAAGTGTATATTTTTTAATTCAAGTGGGTTTATAATAGTGTTAATGTTAAAGTAGATGAATTTGGATTCGTGAAAGTTTATTTTAGTAAGAAAGGCTATAAAGATGAACCATTTATAATGGCATCACAAGTAGTACAGGTATTTTATGTTCCAGATCCTACAAATCAAAAGTGGTCAATTGTTATGTTATTGACCAAAAACACTGAAGGGTTAGATGAAAATTCAACTGAGGATGACCATTTCATTGGGACACCGCAATCATTTTATAGTGGTCCCAATGTAGATGGTGTTTTGTATGTCATAGGAGACCACAATGAAGGGATTTGGATAGTCAATAGAGAGGTCAAATCCCTTCAACCTTTAAAAAGGATATTTCAATAATCAGGTAATATTTTTTTGTAATATACATCATGTTACCTCATTTTATTATCTATTTTTTTATGTAATCTAAATTAAATGTTAAACCACTTCTACAGATATAGACTTCCACATGTGCTGGTTCTCCCAATCCTGAGGAACAACGGGTCTCTCGACCTAATGCTGCTCAAAGTGCAGAGGAATAATGATGTTATATAAATTATGGTGCTCCCAATCCTAAGGCACAATAGGTCTCTCAACATGCTGGTACTTGTAGTACAGAGTTACGACCATCTACACATGCTAGTGATCTCATTCCTTAGGAACAAGTTTCTCAACCTACTGCTACTCCTAGAGCAGAGGTACAATGACCATCTTCACATGCTGATGCTACCACTCTAGAGGAACATATTGATGATGTTGAATCCATGGAAATGGTAGAAAATGAAGGATCAAAGACTTAGAAAAAATAAGAGCATCGTAGCTTGATGGTGTAAGAAAAAATCATTAAAGCGAAAGTCAAAGGCATCAAATACGATTTGGATGGAATGCACGGGGATAGCATGTTAACCCCAACAAGGCCACATTCAGTAGTTACATTAGAATCATCACTTGGAAATGTGTACTTATTAATGTAGATTTGTAATACCATTTTGTGTTCGAGATTAATACACTAATTTGGGAAGAGATTATGGTAACATTATGATATCATTTATTTATTTTACTAAAAAATAAAATAATGAAACATTGACTTACTCTTCATCATCCATTGCAGAGTGAATTTATAGTAGATAAATCCCAAAAGAAATATGTATTAATTCTTTATGGAAGTATTCACATAGGGTTTCTCACAATTCTAACAAGACATCAACTTAAATATGCTGAAGAGAAAATAAACTCCAACCCACCGCTTACCTATGCACACCTGATAACCCAAGAAGCATGGGATGTGTTTACTGGTCATTGTGAGGATGTGTCTTTTCAAGTACATTGTGGCTAGTAATATGTTGTTTAACGATATGTGTATTCATCACTTTGATTTAAATTTTTTGTTTATAAAACATAAACTAAGTGTTATAAATAAGGAACAAGCAGCAAAACCAGTGTACCCCTACCGTAAAACAAGGATGGGGTACGCTTCACTTGAAATAAAATTGGTACATATTTTAAATCTACAGTAATACTTTTATGTGACATGAAACAACACCAAAATTATTTTCTTCTGTTTATATGCATATTGATGACTTCAAATCCAAATCCAATTTCATCCCATGCCATGTTATATGGAAGAAGGCACGTATAAATAAAGATGAGATACTAATAGATGAAAACACAAAACAAAATGTGGAAAACATGTGTAAGTATTACATAATAAAAATTTATTTTACTTTAAATCACTATTACATAATAATGATCACTTATTTTCCTATATTTTTTATCTGACATAGTCACGGGAATCAGCAACACATGCTATCAGTGGCCTTGAAGTAGCCAGAATAGTATGGCCACGTCAAAGGTGCGGGTTTTAGGGTGACACCCTGAATATGTTTCGAGAAAAAAAACAAGAGTATGATCAAAGTGAATTAATAAAATATATGAGAGAAATAATATATACCCTTTAAGAAGAATTCCAATAGAAGAGAGAGATGATGAAAACTTTTATGGGGGGGCAAAGAGAAGAAGCAACTCAAGAAAATCCACTATGTGTAGATCCCACCCCACCACCCACCAGTTATGGGACGATCCATTCCCCTCAAGGAGATGTCTTAGCCGAGGTAACCAATGTTCTAATAAAAGTTTCTATGAAATTTGAATTACATAGACACTGATACCTTTCCTATACTAATATTTTATATGGTGATAATTACTATGATTTATATCTATCAACACTCACCCATCACCTTGTAGCGAGGGCTATAGTGTTCAATATCTAAAACGACATGTTAAATATTAGACCACTTCCAACAGGCCATGTGTGAGTGACGATTATCATAGCCCATAAGCTGAGCATTGAGCTACCTATTCCAATTCATGAGGAATATATTCATATAGTCGAAAAAGTTTTTGGGAACTTTCATTTCATGGTTGTCACATCTTGTAAAAAACATTTCAATGAGGAGGTATTCATTTCCAATTTATTTTTCAAGCTATACCTTTAAAAATTAATGAAAAAAGATCTGAACTGATGAATGTTATTATAGATAGACAAAGGGAAGGGGATTAAATGAAAGACCGCCTCAAATCCATCTAAAGGATCGACTAACCGATTGAAAATATCTACTGAAAGCACCATTATCTCACTCGTTCTATATTCCCATTTACTAGAATTGATGGTTCATGTGGATAAAAAGTTAAAATATGGTCATAATCACATAGTTGATTTTTAATAATATATATACAGAGATAAATATCATGACTTAATTGGTGTTGAGAGTGTAATTGAAATCCTCAAATATGATTGGCTAGGCAGCTTAGTTGTAAATGTATACGTGAGGTATTTTTCATGATTTGATTTTATAAAAGCTAATATACTATATTAATTATGACTAAATACAATTCATATTTTTGGAAAGCATATATATGAAAAACAATTAAGGGGTTTTTTCATGAAAGAAAATTTAGACTCATTAGTCTTCACATCTCCTCTATAAAACAATCAAAAATAGATACAAAAAAATAGTGGTAGGTCTGATCAAATCGTTTGAAAGAAAACTTTCAGATCACATACTCTATTTAATACCAATGATTTAAGGGTAAAACTCTAAAATTTAATCATATTAGATATATTTTCATTTCTTTCATTACTTATTCCTTTTTTTTTGTTTTTAGGCAGCATTGGATGCTCATTGCGATTAATGTGGATACTCCAAATATTTATTTCCTGGATTCAATGCATAGATATCCAAAAAAATTTCCACACTTGATGGAATTTATCAATAAGTAATAAACTACACCCAAAATTTTAGAAATAAACATCAAGTTATATAATTTACATTATCTTTTAATGAGGATTCTATTATGATACGGTGGTGCATCAATATCGTGAAAACAAGGAATGAGGCCAGGGGATAAACACGATAAAGAAGAAAATTTCTACAAATGGACAAGTATTAGGGTATATATAATAATATTTCACTATCCAAACACATATCAAAACAAATTACTTGTTCTTATCAGTGTTTATATAATTTCTTAAATAAAACAATGGAAAATATTGTAGTTATTATGTTTGTAAAGTTATGATATAAATCATATTCCATGAACAAACTAGCATCCATAAAGAGGTATTTTCTAAGATACTTACCATTTCATTTAAAATATTTATTAATCATTTGTGTATTTATATTTTTTTAGAACTACTATGACTGTTGAAAAGACTCATATTCACAAGACGATATAGATGTGCTCAAAAATTAATGGGTAGCATACCTGATGGAAGAATATACACAAATAGAATGAAGATGTGACTTCCATAGAAGTAGTGTATTGTTTCATATTTATGTTTAATTTACTTATTTTTAATATTAATGATATAAGAATTGTTTTCTTATACAGGTGGATTCCTTTTTTTGAGTTAGGGTGGTTTGTTCAAAGATGATCATGCTCATGAGAGATTGGACTTCGAGGCTGCAACTCATAATTTAATGAGAAGGTAAAGTTTTTTTAATATAATATATTTTTACTCATAATATTATCTATTATCTACTATATTAATACAATATAAATTAAATGTTTGACTACTCATGCAGACAATTTCTTCCACATACTTATTCTCCATCAAAACCTTGTCACCCCTGCATTGTCAGAATTTATCACTTTTCTTCAAAGGAAGGGGAGGGAGCATGAAGTAAAGTGATAAATGTCGACAATGCAATGTTTCCATTTTGACAAAGAAATAAAATAGAGATCATGGTAATGGATTTTGTGGCTCGTATGACTCAAAGTGTGTATTTTTATTTATTTATTTAATTTTTTCATCATTTTATTTACTATTTGTATGTTAATTTACTTTTAATTTTTATATAATACTTATCTATTTTTTTTTATAGATATTTTTGTAAGTAATACTTTCCTTTAAACTATCAGCAACAATCCAAAAAAGAAGGAACATGTTCCTTTATGGTGGAATAGGAAACCCCATGTTGCATGAAATGTAAAGTAAATTGTAAGGATGAATCTACCAAGGGAATTCTCAGTAGTTTAATGAAAATTATGAATTCCCAAAATATATGTCATGAACATTTTCCTAAATAGTGTAGTAATCAGCCTCAGGTCAACTAGTTGCACCTCAATCTGATTCACAGTGTGTTAGGTATGAATTGAAGTGTATATTTTTATTTTATAATATTATTTTATTCTTTAAGATTAATTTCTTATGAACTACCATGATTTTATCGATAAATCATGATTATGATCTATGATATGCAGGGTATAAATTTATAATGTTAATATCACCTTCTAACATCTTTATGCTCATGTTATCCTTATATGATCAATGATATCTCTATTGTTTACACTTATTGAGCATCAATGATCACCATTTATTATGTTTCATATCATTAGGCTATTAATAATGGTTTTATAAATGATATTTCTAATAAGTTTCTAGTAAATAATAACTTAATTAAAAACTCTTATGAACTAGTTCTTTATGTTTCCATGTTTCCAAAAGCAGTATAACTAAACTATTATGGCATGGATCATTATGTTATGTAAGGAATATTAATCTAATAAGATGTGATATCTATGTATGAAATGTCAAGGTCGATATAGTTGGTATTAGAGAAACTGACCTACTCAAAACTGAGCAAAAAATAACAAGTGACCGGTATCACTCAAAGTGTCTCTTTTTATTTAAAACTGACATTACTTTTAGTAAAAAAAACAAGTGACATAATGAAAACTAAGAAAATGAATTCGTATTGTTGTGATACTTTATTAAAATGATTCATAAGTCATTTTTGGTGTTTATGAATCAACCACACCTCAATCCGATGTACGGTGTGGCTAATATGACTTTAAGTGGGAATTTTTATATTAAATTGACATTAAATTTTGTAAAAAGAACAACTGGCATACTAAAAACCAAGAAAAAATCAGATTATTTTTATAATTTATTAAAATGATCCATGATTCATTTTTTATGTGTAGGAAGTAACCAAACCTCAATCTGATACACGGCGTGATCGGTATGACTAAAAGTGTTCATTATCAGTTTAAAATTGACATTTTAGTTTAAAACTTATCACTTACTAAAAACCAAGAAAATTTGCTCCTATTGTATTCATAATTTAGGAAATATATTCATAAGTCATTTTTGACATGTATTAAATAGTATCACATCAAACTGACACACGATGCGATCAGTATGACTCAAAATACAAGTTTCTAGTTTGAAATGACATTTTAGTAAAAAAACACAACTGGCATACTAAAATCCAATAAATATCATTAAAATTGTTTTTATACTTAAGAAAAATGATCTATAAGTCATTTTTGATGTGTGGGAATAAACCGAACCTCAATATGATGCACGGTGTGGCCGCTATAACTCAAAGTGTCTCTTTTTATTTAAAATTGACATTAATTTAATTAAAAACAATAAGTGACATACTAAAAACTAAGCAAATGAATTCGGATTGTTTCAATATTTTAGGACAACAATAAATGAGTAATTTTTTAAATTTAGGAGTTACCTTCACCTCAATACGATGCACGGTGTGATCGATATGACTCTAAGTGTGTGTTTTTATTTAAAATTGACATTAATTTAAGTAAAAAAGAACAAGTGACATAATAAAAACTAAGAAAACTCATTTGTATTGTTTTTATACTTTATAAAAACGATCCATGAGTCATTTTTGACATGTAGGAATAAACCACACCTCAATCTGACACACGGTGTGACCGGTATGACTAAAAGTGTCTGTTATCTGTTTAAAATTGACATTTTATTTCAAAATGTGTCACTTACTATAAACTAAGAAAATGCACTTAAATTATCTTTATAATTTAGGAAAGAAATTCATAAGTAATTTTTTATGTGTATCAAGAAGTATCACATAAAATTGATTCATGATGCTACTGGTATGACTCTTAATGTGTGTTTCCAGTTTGAAATGAAATTTTAGTAAAAAAACACAAATGGCATACTGAAAATCAAGAAAACGAATTTATATTTTTTTATACTTTAGTAAAATGATATATAAGTCATTTTTTACATGTATGAATTAGAATCACCTAAATACGATGCACGTTGTGGCTATTATAACTCAAAGTGTATCCTTTTATTTAAAATTGACATCAATTTAAGTAAAAGCAACAAGTGACATACTGAAAACTGAGAAAATCCATTAGGATTGTTTTAATATTTTAGTAAAATGATTTAGTAGTCATTTTTGAAATATAGGATTCAACCTCACCTCAATAAGATGTACGGTGTGACCGGTATGACTCCAAGTGTGTCTTTTTATTTAAAATTAACATTAATTTAAGTAAAAAGAACAAGTGACATACTGAAAACTAAGAAAATGAATTTTTATTATTTTAATATTTTAGTAAAACTATAAATGAATCATTTTTGACCTATAGGAATCAACCACACCTCAATATGATGCACGGTGTGACCGGTATGACTAAAAGTGTCCATTTTCAGTTTAAAATTGACATTTTAGTTCAAAATGTGTCACTCACTGAAAACCAAGAAAATGCACTTAGATTGTATTGATAATTTAGTAAAATTATTCATAATTAATTTCTGACGTGTATAAATTAGTCTCACGTGAAACTAATGCATGATTCTGATGGTATGACTCTTAATACGTGTTTCCAGTATCAAATGACATTTTAGTAAAAAAAACACAACTAGCATACTAAAAACCAAGAAAATGCATTAGGGTTGTTTTGATACTTTATTAAAACAATATATAAGTCATTTTTTTTGTTTATGAATCATTATCTCCTCAATAAGATGCAGGGTGTGATCAGTATTACTGAATGTGTCTCCTTTAATTTAAAATTGACATCAATTTAAGTAAAAACAACAAGTAACATTCTAAAAATAGAGAAAATGCATTCAGGTTGTTTTGATATTTTAGGAAAATTATCCATGGGTCATTTTTGACAGGTAAGAGTCAACCTCGCCTCAATAAGATGCACAGTGTGGCCAATATGACTCCAAGTGTGTCTTTTTATTTAAAATTTATATTAATTTAAGCAAAAACAACAAGTAACATACTGAAAACTGAGAAAACAAATTAATTTTTTTATACTTTAGTAAAATTATACATGAATCATTTTTGATCTGTATGAATCAACCAAACCTTAGTCTGTCGCACGGTGTTACTGGTATGACTAAAAGTGTCCATTTTCAGTTTAAATTTTACATTTTAGTTCAAAAAATGTCACTCACTGAAAACCAAGAAAATGTGCTCTGATTATCTTGATAATTTATGAAAGAGATACATAAGTCATTTTTGATATTTATGAAGTAGTATCATGTCAAACTGATTCATGATGCGATCATTATGACTCTTAATGCATGTTTTCAATTTGAAATGACATTTTAGTAAAAAAACACAACTGACATACTGATAACCAATCAAATTCATTCAGATTGTTTTTATACTTTAGTAAAATGATATATAAGTTGTTTTTTATGTGTGGGAATTAGGAAAACATCAATATGATGTATGGTGTGTCTAGTATAACTCAAAGTGTATCCTTTTATTTAAAATTAACATCAATTTAAGTAAAAACAACAAGTCAGATACTAAAAACTGAGAAAACGCATTTGGATTGTTTTTATATTTTAGGAAAACAATTTATGAGTCATTTTTTATGTGTATGAGTCAACCTCACCTAAATATGATGCATAGTGTGACCAGTATGACTCCAAGTGTGTCTTTTTATTTAAAATTAACAATAATTTAAGTAAAAACAACAAGTGACATACTGAAAACCAATAAAACACATTTGGATTGTTTTTATACATTAAGAAAATAATCCATGAGTCATTTTTTGACCTATATTAATCAACCATGCCTCAATCCAATGCATGGTGTGACCGGTATGACTAAAAGTGTATGTTATCAGCTTAAAATTGATATTTTAGTTCAAAATGTGTCACTCACTAAAAATCAAGAAAACATGCTCTGATTATCTTTATAATTTAGGATAGTGATTTATAAGTCATTTTTGATGTGTATGAGGAAGTATCATGTCAAAACGATTCACGATGCGACTGATGTGACTCTTAATGTGTGTTTCTAGTTTGAAATGACATTTTAGTAAAAAAACACAATTGGCATACTGAAAAATGAGAAAACACATTCAGATTGTTTAGATAATTTAGTAAAAAGATATATAAGTTATTTTTGATGTGTATAAATCTATCGTACCTCAATATGATGCATGTTGTGTCCGGTACAACTCAAAGTGTCTCCATTTATTTAAAATTGAGATCAATTTAAGTAAAAACAACAAGTGACATAATGAAAACTGAGAAAATGCATTCAAATTGTTTTGATATTTTAGAAAAAATATCCATGAGTCATTTTTAATGTGTAGAAATCATCTTCACCTCAATATGATGCACGGTGTGGCCAGTATCACTCAAAGTGTCACTTTTTATTTAAAATTGACATTTTTTTAAGTAAAAAGAACAAGTGACATACTGGAAACCAAGAAAACTCATTCAGAATGCTTTTATACTTTATTAAAATTATTCATGATCCATTTTTAACCTATATAAATAAAAAAACTCAATATGACACAAGGTGTGAATGGTATGACTAAAAGTGTCAGTTATCAGTTTAAAATTAACATTTTAGTTCAAAACATGTCACTCAATGAAAACCAAGAAAACAAGATCTGATTGTATTGATAATTTAGGACGGCGATTCATAATCCATTTTTGATGTGTATGAAGTAGTCTCACATCAAACCGATGCACGATGTGACCATTGTGACCCTTAATATGTGTTTTCAGTTTGAGATGACATTTTAGTAAAAAAACACAACTGGCAAACTGAAAACTGATCAAATTCATTTGGATTGTTTTGATACATTAGGGAAAAAATATATAAGTCATTTTTGATGTGTAGGAATCATCCTCACCTCAATACGACACATGGTGTGGCTGGTATAACTCAAAGTGTCTCTTTTTATTTAAAATTGACATTAATTTAAGTAAAAACAACAAGTGACATACTAAAAACCAAGAAAACAAATTCGGATTGTTTTGATATTTTGGTAAAATGATATATTTTTAATTTTCGATGTGTAGTAATTATATTCACCTCAATACGATTCATGGTGTGGCTGATATCACTCAAAGTGTCTCTTTTTATTTAAAATTAATATTAATTTATGTAAAAACAACAAGTGACATACTTAAAACCAAAAAAACACATTTATATTGTTTTGATACTTTAAAAAAATGATCCATGAGTCATTTGTGACATGTATGAATCAACCACGCCTCTATCTTATGTACGATGTAACAAGTATGACTAAAAGTATCTGTTATCAACTTAAAACTAACATTTTAGTTCAAAACTTGTCTCTCACTGAAAACCAAGAAAATGCACTCCAACTATCTTGATAATTTAGGAAATGATTCATAAGTAATTTGTGATGTTTTTGATGTAGTCTCATGTTAAACTAATGCATGATGTGACTGGTATGGCTCTTAATGTGTGTTTCCAGTTTGAAATGACATTTTAGTAAAAAACACAACTAGCATAGTGAAAACCAAGAAAACACATTCGGATTGTTTTGATCCTCTAGGAAAATGATCTATATGTTATTTTTGACATGTGGGAATCATCCTCACCTCAATACGATGCACGATTTGGCTAGTATAACTCTAAATTTTTCATTATTTAAAATTGACATTAATTTTAGAAAAAGAACAAGTGACATACTCAAAACTGTGAAAATGCATTCAGATTATTTTTATATTTTAGTAAAATTATCCATAACTCATTTTTGTCTTGTAGGAATCATCCCCACATCAATAGGATGCATGGTGTGATCGATATAACTCCAAATGTGTCTTTTTTATTAAATATTGACATTTTATTAATGCATTATTTCATATTAATGTTTAATTTATTTATTTGTATTATTACTAACATAATATTTTTTATTATATAGGTGGAATCTTTTGATCAATTTGAGATGATTTTTTTGGCAACTGATACCATGGGTGGACATTTTTGAGAGGGGATCATGAGCATAAAAAGATGAAACATTATTGTTTTTAAATTTTTGTTGGATAATTGTATATGTAATTATATAAAACATTTTTTGAAATGTATATAGTGGTGTTTTTTTGTATATACCATGGGTATACATTTTTGTATTCCTGGTGTCACATTAAATGTATATATCATTGTTTGAAATTATAGGGTTTGGCAAGTTTTTTTTGGGCATGCTATTATATTAATAGCACATTACAGTCAACAAGGCCTTTATCAGTGCTATTTTGAGCACTAATAAAGGGAATCCTTTATCAACGCTGTTTAAAGCACTGATAAAGGGGGTCCTTTATCAACACCTTTTTATCACAGATAAAGGACCCCCCTTATCATCACTTTTTTAGCACTGTTAAAAATCCATTTTGTGCACTGTTAAAGGGTATATGTGTAGTGGTGGTGGTCTTGGATATACATGAGATTATCCTTGAATGTTGCATCATTATCAAATTTTTTCTTTCCCCAATAGATGGTGTGATAATAATCATGAAGATAGTAGTGAATATGTGATGCATAAAAGATATCATGAATCTAAATCATATGTGGGGTAAGTGTTATTTGGTACACAATGACTCCAACATATACTAACACCTTTAAAGTCCCAACAAACTGGGGAGAAATCTTACTCCCATGACCAAACCTCTACTTCCCATGATGAGGTTTCACCTTCAAGAACATATGATCTCTAATGTATAACTCTATAGGTCTCTTTCTATGGTATGTATAGGATTTATAGAAATATAATTCCACCTTCATCCTTTCTGAAATTACCTTCACTATCTCTATCATGATTTACACTAGTTATGGTCTGAGAATTTTTGACTCTCTAAACCAAGTCCAATACAATGGAGAACTAAATGTTTGGTCATAAAAAGATTAAAATTGTGTCATAAAAATGGTGGAGTGGAAAATATTGTTGTAATAAAACTCAACCAATGGTAGTTACCTCACCCATGAACCACCAAAATCTAGGACATGAGCACCCAACATGTCTTCAAGAGTGTGGATGGTCCACTCTGTATGGTCGTCCTTTTGTGGATTAAATGTAGTGAAATGGAACAACTAAGATAGAAAATCGTGTTAAAGATCTATCCACACCTTGGAGGTGAAATGAGGATCAATATCAGAGATTATATTCCTTAGGACTCCATGAAGACTCGCCACTATCTCTAAATACTTTATCAATAATACCTCCATTGAGATCGACTCCTTGATCTCTAGGAAGTGAGATAAATTTATAAAAAAACTCACTAATACCCATATATCATTATAACCCCCTGATATCAAGGTAAATTAATGAATGAGTCCATCAAAATTTCTTCCCACTTCCACTAAGGAATGTCTAATAGATTTATTAAATCACTAGGAACACAGTGTTCAATTTTGACCTTCTAACAGACTAAACATCAGGACACAAACTCTGTAGTTGGATACTTCAACCCAGACCACCAAAACTGAACTCTCATACAATGGTACATCTTTGTCACACCAAGATGTACTACTAAGTAAAAACTGTGGAACACATATAGAACCACCTCACACAATACTGAAGGAACGAAAAGTTACCCCAAAAATAGCACCTGGTGTTGATCATCCGTAGACCATCCATTAGGGGAATAACCGTAGGCATCTTGATCCCACCAAACTTTCACCTCAGAATACCCCATATGAGACTCCTTTATATTCTATATTAAATATTACTTCACCATCATCTGAAAAAGGCATCCTCTTCCACTGACCTCTCCCATATCATGATACATTATGGAATTCTATTTCATCACTTCTTAAGAATCTACAAACTCATGAAAGACATCATAGCTTGAATTTTTGTTTAGAACATCAGCTACAAAATTACCCTTTCCCTATGTATAAGAAATATTGAAGTCATAGTCCCATAATAATTACATCCACCATCATTGTTGAAAGTTCAGGTAAATCTGGGAGAAAACATAACTCAAGCTCTTGTGATTGGTGAAAACCAAAAAGTGTTTGCCAATGAGATAATGTTGCCACAACTTCAAGGAAAACACAACCACTGCCAACTTAAGATCATGAGTGGCATAGTTATCTTCATGGGGTTTTTACTTACAATACCCATAATAAACAACTGCTCTATATTATATCAAGACACTACCCAAGATAATACATGAAGCATTATAGAAAAACTCAAATAGAACTCTCTCTTCTGGAAAACAAAGAACTAGGGCACTATAAAACTTCAACTTTAGGTACTTGAATGTTTTCTAACACTAGTAATATAGTAATAATGAATGATCCTTTCTAGTCAAGTATTTCAAAGGAGTTAAAATCTGAAATAAGTTAGGTATGAGCCTCCTATAATAGCCTACAATACTAAGGAAACTCTAGACCTCTATAATAGTCTTAGGGATACCCAAAAAGGACCACATAAATCTTAAAAGGATCCACGGATACTCCATTCTTGTAAATGAAATTCCCGAAGGAATTAACTTCATAATCCCAGAACTCACACTTCAATAGCTTCCCAAACATCTACTTATGAAAAAGAACCCCCAAAACCACTTGTAGATTGATAAAACACTATTTTTTTGAATATTTTATTGATAATAAATGGAACAATTTTCTAAAATTGTGCTAAATATTTTCATGTATGAAATAATTGGGATTAGATCATTCATTTGAAAATTTGATGAAAATTCTAGTTTTACCCTTTTAAAATGCACTGTAGTATTTCGAACATAAATATTTTAATATGACTTATTTGAAATTAATATTTTGTAAAAGTTTTCCTCACTTAATTTTATACAACTTTTATTCAGGACACTAGAGATAAATAGTGCATTTGGATGGAGTAAATGGGCCATTAAGTCAATGGTGGGATGGACACGCGAGATTGGACATCACTTTAGTGTTTGAGCCATATCTTCTACGCCGATGAATGTATTGAGTAAAAATATTGATAGGGGATCGAAAACCCAATTTATCACATATTATCCTTCTATAATGATAGCTAATTCATGCGTTTTGGTGGTAAAGAAGTCGGTAAAAGTGGGATTAAAATGTTTGGCATAATCTTCTCATTCACACTTAAAACCACTTTTAACCTAGCCTCCCCTCCACTCTATAAATATGTATTTTTCTCATTTATAAGGTTTGGAAGTTCCTTAGAGTATTGTTAGTATAGGTGAAGTGGTTATTTTCCATTTCAATTAACCATTGGAGGAGGGAAGCTTTCAAGCTAGGATCTCTTCCAAATTGCTCTTCTCTTCCTCTTCTTTGTTGTAATGTTTTTGTTCTTTCAATAAACTTCTTATTTTATCTTCCATTTCTTTTATTTTGATCAATTTTCTTCTTATTTTATCTTACTATTTAGGCTGAAATTCTTGATTAGAAGTTTTATTGGGTTATACCCATTATAAACCGTTGCAAATGCAATTCGCTTCTACGATGATTACACCACCCATGGAAGAGTAGTATTTTTAGTAATTGATCTATATCTTACCTTATTCATTAATTTATTTTTAATAAATGAGATACTATGATTTAATTAATATGTAATATTAATTGATTTTTCAAGATAAATAAAACTAAGAAATCAATTGAACAATTGATACAAAAACACGCAAGGTCGAGGTTTTTTGTAAATTGTGAGAGTGCGATCTTAATCGGTAATACAAGATCACATAGAATAAATTTGTAGGGTTAAAATATAATCCCTAAACTTGGTTAATCCTCATTTCCAAAGTGGATATGTTCTCTAATTAACCACTAACCATAATCTAACCTAATAACATCAATTAAAGCAGGGTTATATGATTGCATGTTCCGAAGCTAGCCTAGGGTTTTAAAAATTTCATCTTTGTGGTTAAGTTAACTACCGTATGGTTTGAGGGTTAACAAATTAGCGGATTATAATTAAGTGGATTTTAATTTAAATTATAATGATAAATAATTGAGTGAATAGGTAGAGTTATATTGATTACACCTTTTAAATATTTTCTCAAAAAAATCTTTTTGTTGTGTCATTTTAATCAAAATTCATTGAAAAACTAAAAAACAAAAAAACATACAATGTTCTTCCAGAAAAAATTCTTATAGATTTATAAATGATAAACAACACTCATCCTTTTAATTAGTGTTCTTGATTTATTTTATTTTATTTTCAAAATACCTTTAATGTGTTGTTAAATTTACTTCCCCCTTTGAGAGACGACCTTGGTCAGCCACCATGCTACACCTAAGTACCCCAAAAATCATTAATCATTTGAGGGTGCCCATGACAGTGCCTTTAAAATTGGAACCATTACTGGGGAGTAAAGTAATTATTTCATCAATTTAGAGGTATTTATTTTATTTTATATTTTATTCTCTTCTTCTCTTCTTTCTTCCTTCTTTATCTAATCTAAATTTTTCTTCTTTTGTTTTCTTCTTCTTCTTCTTCTTGGACCATCAAATCAAACTTCTCAAATTTTATTTTATTATGGTCCACTTTTCTTATTTCCATTTTTATTTGATTTATGATACAAACTAAACCTTAAGATCTCTTAGATCTTGATCCTAAGATTAAACGTAGCCTTTGGTCTCGAATCAGACATTATCAGTCTACAAGAAGTTTCAACATTCAACCAGTTTGAGAATTTCTCCACTCTAAGAACATTGAAATTGGAAGAAATTAAAATTAAACCATAAAACAAGAATCGATGGTTGAAAATAATGTAAAAGAACTTAATAGAACTATCTGAGAGTTGGCTACACCAGGCATTAACTATCAACCAAATTGTATTGTATACCCAAATCTCGAATCAGACTTTGAACTGAAATCTGGATTAATTCACCTTCTTCCAAAATTTCATGAATTATCTGGTGAGGACCCAAATAAACATTTAAAAGAATTTAATGTGGTATGATCAACCTTGAAACCAAGAAATTTTTCTGAATATCAAATCAAACTAAGAGTATTCCCATTCTCTCTTGATAGAGATGCAAAGGATTGGATGTATTATTTACAACCTAAAGATACAACTTTTTGGAATGATTTGAAACGTATTTTCTTGCAGATATTTTTTCCAACATCAAGGACCACATCCATTCGTAAGGAGATCTATGGGATCAACCAATCCTAAGGTGAGTCAATGTATGAGTATTGGGAAAGATTCAAGAAGTTTTGTGCAAGCTATCTGCATCACAAAATCAGTGAGAAACTCATCATCCATTACTTCTACGAAGGAATCACACCTATGGAGAGAAGCATGGTGGATGTCATGGTTGGAGGATAATTGGTGGACAAGACACCAGTAGCTACACGTTCATTGATCGACAAGATGGCACAAAACTCTCAACAATTTGGATATCGAGGTACACCACATGTTAGGGGAGTATATCAGGTAAGTCCTTCCTCTCTTGAAAATAATTTGATTGATACTAAGTTGGAATAATTGAACACTATGGTGAGGCATATTTATTTGTAAAAAAATACATCCCAATACACTCCTTTAAGGCATTGTGGCATTTGTACTGAGATAAGTCACCCAACTGACTATTTCCTGCAACTATAAGAGACGGAGGATTGCACAGCAGTATTCCCAGGGAGACCATATCAGCAGCAACAACAGACATATCCCCAAAAGAAGTTTAATTCCTTTTGACCAGCATATAACCAAGGGTGGAAGGATCAATCTGACATGAGTTATGCATCTGAACAACAACAAAGGCCCCCCTTTCAACAAAACTTTTAGCAGGCCCCACCTTACTAGCAAGGTTTCCAACAACCCCAAAGGATATTTGAAGATCAAGCATCAAAAAGTCAACAACAAAGGAATTCTCAACCAAAGTTAGATTCTAACATTGATGATATTTTGAAGAAAATTGTTCTTAATCAACAGAATGAGCTAAAGAGTCAAGGTTCAGAGCTGAGGAAGTTGAAGACTCAAATGAGCCAGATCGCCACTACCCTCCATGAACTGGTAAGTAAGAACTCCAGATATATACCTTCCCAAACTACTCCAAATCCCAAGGGGAATGTTAGTGCCATCACATTGATAAGTGGGAAGAAAAAAACTGATAAATCTGCACCTATCATTCCACTGGGATTCACCTCAACTCCAGAAAATCCAAATTTCACACCAGCTGATGAGAAACCCAAGGAGAAAGATAAAGGTAAGAAAAAGATTAATTATGTTCCTCCTAAAACACTTCCTTTTCCAAATAGGGTTGTTCAAACCAAGAATGTGGTTGAAGAGGCAATGAAAAAGGAGGTTTTGGACACATCCAAGAGTGTAGAGATCAAAATTCCTCTACTTGAAGCCATCAAGAAAATCCCAAGGAATGCGAAATTTTTAAAAGAACTTTATACCAATAGAAGAGGGATCAAAGGAAATGAGAGGATAAATCTTGGAAGGAATGTGTCAGTGCTCATTACACCAACTCTAGCAATGCTAAAAAAGTGCAAGGATCCAGGGACATTCACCATACCATGCACTATAGGGGAGTTTCACTTTTCTGATGCTCTTAGTGATTTGGGAGCTTCTATAAATATGATGCCTCGCTCTGTATTCTCTTCTTTGCAGGTTGGTGAGTTGAAACCGATGAGAGTAGTGGTGTGGTTGGAAAATAGAGATACAACATATCTAGCAGGAGTCCTTGAGGATGTACTTGTCTGGGTAAGAGATATGATCTTTCTAGTAGATTTCTACGTACTTAAAATGGAGGATGATATGGTAAGTTCACGTGCTCCCATTATCTTAGGTAGTCCCTTCATCAAAACTACAAAAACAATCATAAATGTCAATCAGGGTACACTTTCCATGGAATTTAGAGATGAATTTGTGATATTTAATGTCATGGAATCCATGAAGTACCCCTCATAAGACCATTATGATTTTGTTATCTCCCATTTTGAACCACCAAGTAAAAACCCCATGGAATTTGATTGTCTTGTGATTAGGAAGATTACGAGCGTTGGTTCTATTTTGATTTCTAATATTACTTCTACACCTATTTTGAATGCACAAGACTCTTATATTTTATTTTTAAATGGATTCATATTTTGATTTTGATCATGTTCAATATTATTATGACATGGTTGTGGAGTATACTGATGGATTTGATGAACTGTTCTCTGATTTTGATGATGTATATTCTGATACTGATGCTCTTTGTGCACATATTTTAGTTTCTTTAATTTCTCCATCCATACATCACCCCCCCTATATTGGAACTCAAGACGTTACCACCAAATATAAAATATGCATACTTATTAATTGGTGATAAATTACCTGTTATCATTGCTAACAATCTCTCTTTTGAACATGAAGAAAAACTTTTGAATCTTTTGAGGGAGAAAATTAAGGAAATCGGGTGGACCTTGGCTGACATATCAAGTATTATCCCCTCCATTTGCATGCATAAGATTATTTTGGATGATGGGGATAAACCAGTTAGGCAGCTATAAAGGAGACTCAATCCAACACTTTTGAAGGTTGTTAAAAAAGAGGTTGAAAATTTGCTCGAGGTGGGTATAATCTATCCCATTTTAGATTCCCGGTGGGTGAGTCCTATTCAGGTTGTGCCTAAGAAAATTGGTGTTACTATTTTTAAAAATGAGAAATATTAGTTAGTTCCAATGAGGGTGCAAAATAGTTGGTGTGTGTGTATTGATTATAGGAAACTAAATCAATCTACTCTCAAGGACCATTTCCCCCTCCCATTTATTGATCAGATGATTGATAGACTAGCTAGGAATACACATTATTGTTTCTTGGATGGATTTTCTAGATATTTTCAGGTTTCTATTACTCGTGAGGATTAAGAGAAGACTACATTCACCTATCCCTTTCGCACATTTTCCTACCGGAGGATTCCATTTGGACTTTGCAACACCCCAGGTACCTTCCAGAGATACATGGTGAGTATTTTCTCTGATTTTATTAAGACCTACATGGAGGTATTTATGAATGATTTTACAGTGTATGGATCCTCATTTTATGAATGTATAAGTAGTTTAGGAAAGGTTTTGAATCATTTTATTGAGAATAATCTTGTCTTGAACTTTGAAAAGTGTCATTTCATGGTAGAGCGTGGCATTGTCTTGGGGAATGTAGTGTCAAAACATGGGATAGAGGTTGATAGACCTAAGGTAGATATTATTTCATCCTTACCATATCATTAATGTGTGTGTGGTTTTAGATCTTTTTTAGGGCATGCAGTATTTTATCGACGCTTCATCAAAGATTTTAGTAAGATTGATCTTCCTAGGTCACAATTACTTCAAAAGGATTCTGATTTTGTATTTGATGTTTCTTGTAGGAATTTATTTGATGATATAAAATAGTGTTTGACCACTCCACTGATCATACATCCCCCATAATGGGAAATTCCTTTTTATTTTATGTGTGACACATCTAACTTTTTAGTTGGAGCTGTCTTATCACAGAGGGTGGAGGGATGTTCACATGTGATTGCTTATGCATCAAGGACAATGGATTCAGCCCAATAAAACTACACTACCATGAAAAAGGAGTTTCTTTCTATAATATTTGCTTTAGATAAATTCCTTTAATATTTATTGGGCTATAAAGTAGTTGTTTTTTCTGACCATGCAGCTCTGAGGTACCTCTTGAAGAAGCCAGATGTAAAGCCCCAGCTTATCCAATGGATACTCCTTCATGAATTTTATATTGAGATAAAGTACAATAAGGGGTCAGAAAACTTTGTGGCAGACCACATAAGTAGGCTTACTCACACACTAGATGATGACACCTTGGACCAGGTACCACTTCAGGACACTTTCCCCGATGAGAATATTTATTCCATCTCAGGTACGCATCCTTGGTATGCAGATTTAGTTAACTACCTTGTCTCATCTGAAATCCCTGCAAATTTAAAGAAGCATCAAGTCCAAAAATTAAAAAGTGAGTCTCAATATTATTTTTGGGATGATCCATACCTGTGGAGCATGTGTAGTGACCAAGTTATTAGGAGGTGTATTCCTGATCATGAGTTTGAGTATATTTTACATTTTTGTCATACACTTGCTTGTGGTGGACACTTTGGACCCCAAATAATAGCTAGGAAAGTTTTAGACTCTGGATTATATTGGTCTAGCTTATTCCATGATACTCATGTGTATTGTAAGTCATTCTCACGTTTCCAACACACAGGAAACATTTCTAGGAGACATGAGATGCCTCAACAACCCATATTATTCTGTGAGATTTTTTATGTGTGGAGCATTGATTTTATGGGTCCTTTTACTAGTTTATTTGGTTTCGTATATATTTTTGTTTTCATTGATTATGTGAGTAAATGGGTGGAGGCTAAGGCCACCAGGACTGATGGTTCTCATGTTGTTGTGGACTTTGTCAAAGCACAGATTTTTTGCAGGTTTGGAGTACCGAAGGCCATAATCAGTGACTAGGGGACACACTTTTGCAATCAGAATTTTGATTCCTTACTTCAGAATTATGGGGTGACACACAAAACATCAACACCATACCACCCTCAAACAAATGGCCAGGCTGAGGTTTCAAATAGGGAGTTGAAAAAAAAATTGGAGAAAACTGTATAGCCGAATAGGAAAGATTGGAGCAAGTTATTGGATGATACGCTTTGGGATTATAGGACAATATACAAGACACCCATTGGTAAGTCCCCATTTCAGATTGTTTTTGGGAAAGTGTTTCATCTCCCCATGGAAGTTAAGCATCGGGCTTATTGGGCTATAAAAAATGCAACATGGATTTTCCACAAGATGGAATCCAAAGGAAGTTGAAAATTCAAGAGCTTGAGGAGATTAGATTGTATTTATAAGAGAACTCAAGGCTCTACAAGGAAATATCAAAATTATATCATGATATAATGATCCAACAAAGGGAGTTTCATGTTGGAGAGAAAGTCTTTCTCTACAGTTCATGACTGAAGCTGATGCCTGGTAAGTTGTGTTCCAGATGGTTAGGTCCTTATGTTGTGACTAATGTTTTTCCTTATGGTGCAGTGTAGATCACATAAAAGGACACAGGAATGAGCTTTATAGTCAATGGGAAACGTTTGAAGAAATACATTGAGGGACTTCCTACTGATGCAGTGGATTTCATCACACTGCATGACCCCATCATCACTTAAGCATATCAGGTTGTTTCTAACCCTTTTACTTTTTTATTCTTTGTCCTATTTAAAATTATACATTTCATGTTCATATATCATCTCATGGGTTCACATTGAGTACAATTCAATATTTTAAGTGTGGGGGAGAGAACCTTTTAGTTTAGTAATTTCAATTGTTTTCCTATTTTTCAATGATTTAAAAAAAATGTGTGTTTTTCAATTTTTTGTGTGTTTTTAAAACTTTTGAGCTGAAATGATTCTCATCACCATTTTGAAATTCATATCAATAAGTGAAACAATTATTCCCATGAAACCGAGCTTAAATGAATGCTGAAAATAACTTTGTTTCAAGTTCAAATCTTTAGTAATTTCATGAAAAGTACTCTGAATTTTGAATCCCATGACACATCTCGTTGTTTTTATATTTGAAATGACTTTCCTATGAGGCTTCTTAACCATTATTTTAATATTCTTTACATTTACCACACTTCCTGAGAGAACCAAACCATGCATGATTTAACCAGAATTTGATTTATTCCTATCAAAACTTGAGGGTTTGAGGTACTTATGTTTAAATGATTGAGGCATTTGTTTGGTATTAAAGCCCCTATTTCAAATAATCCTTTTAATAATGGACTAACTTGAACATTTAATCCTTTTATCCCTTAGAATACATGAACATCATATTAGGTTAGCCACATTACAAGCTATTTTTCCCTATCCAACCAACTCTTGAAGTGAAATTGCTTAATCTAGTTGAACTTAAGTGTGGGGGGGAGTTGTCTTGTGTTGTGCTACCACATTTTGTGATACTTCGGGTGGAAAATTAAATTTTGAAGATATGTGTTTGCTACTTAAGAAAATAATTATATTGAAATCTGTTCCTTTTCTATATCTTTCATGATATGTGAAGTTGTGCCTTTTTAGAGCTTCTAATAAAGGAAGAAAGTTGTGCCTATCTGGAGCTTTCAAGAAAATCGTGTTTGAGAATATTGACATTATTGTTGCCGAAATTTTTAATGGTGTGAACATTATTTTATTTTTCATGATTATGAAGATTAATTTATGTTATGGGGATTTAGTAGGAGATCATATTTAAGTTAAAATTTGATTAATGCAATTTTTCTTCAAAAAGAGTCAAGCCCTCTTCATTCAGCCTCAGAATTTTTCACATCTAAATCCTACCAACCGAAAGCCACAAAACAACCCTAAAAAGTACTCATGATAAAAATATTCCCTTGACTCACATCGGGTGGAGATGTAGGAATTTATCAAGCCTATGGTGACCCTTGTATGAGTTTGTATGAGAAAGACATTGCTAAAAAATTGACATTTGTGTGATAAGAAAAAATTCAAGTGAGGTAAGTGTTTTGTGAATGGGAGGATAAATGAAGTTGAAATATATTGAATGATATAAATATATAACTTTAAATAATGGTTTTTTATGAGGTATTATATCTTTTTTTCTTGGTGTGTAATTTTTGGATCTCAAGGATGTGTGTTTTAAAAAAAATATTTGATATTGGTGTTTACTTGATATAAGGTTTTTCTCAGGAGTGAAAAAGAGTAAGTGTGGGAGAGTTGATAAAAAACTATTTTGTTTAATATTTTATTGATAATAAAAATAATAATTTCCTCACATTGTGCTAAATATTTTCATTTATGAAATATTTGGGATTAGATCATTCATTTGAAAATTTGATGAAAATTCCAGATTTACCGTTTTAAAATGCATTGTAATATTTCGCACATAAATATTTTAATATGACTTATTTAAACTTAAAATTTTGTAATAGTATTTATAACTTAATTTTATACAACTTTTATTCAGGACACTAGAGCTAAAGAGTGAATTTGGATGGATTAAATGGGTCATTAATTCAATGGTGGTTTGGACACGTGAGATTGGACGTCACTTTAGTGTTTGGACCATATCTTCTACATCTGTGCATGGATTGAGTCCAAATTTTAATAGGGGATATAAAACCCAATTTCACACATATTATCCTTCTGTAATGACAGATAATTCACACGTTTTGTGGTAAATAAGGTGGTACAAGTGGGATTAAAATATTTAGAAGAATCTTCTCATTCACACTTGAATCCACTTTTAACCTAGCCTCCCCTCCACTCTATAAATATTTATTTTTCTCATTTTTAAGGTTTGGACGTGAATTATAAGATTGGGAGAAGAGTTGAAGTGGTTTTTTTCCATTTCAATTAACCATTGGATGAGGGAAGCTTTCAAGCTAGGATATCCTCCAAAATGCTCTTCTCTTCCTCTTCTTTGTTGTAATATTTTTGTTCTTTTAATGAACTTCTTATTTTATCTTCCATTTCTTTTATTTTTCTCAATTTTGTTCTTATTTTATCTTCCTATTTGGGCTGTAATTCTTGAGTAGAATCATGATTGAGTTATACCCATTATAAATTGTTGTAAATGCAATTCGCTTCTACGATGATTACACCACCCATGGAAGAGTAGTCTTTTTAGTAATCGATCTATCTCTTACCATATTCATTCATTTATTTTGAATCAATGAGATATTTTAATTAAATTAATATGATCTATTAATTGATTTTTCAAGATAAATGAAACTAATAAATCAATTGAACAATTGATACAAAAACACATGATGTCGAGGTTTGTGTAAATTGTGAGAGTGCGATCTTAATCGATTATACAAGACCACACGGGATAAATTTGTAGAGTTCAAATATAATCCCTAAACTCAATTAATCCTCATTTCCAGAGTGTATATGTTCTCTAATTAACCACTGGCCATAATATAACCTAATAACATCAATTAATGTAGGGTGCTACGATTGCATGTTCCGAAGCTAGCCTAGGGTTTTAGTAATTTCATCTTTTTGGTTAAGTTAACTCCTGTTGCGTTCGAGGGTTAAAAAATTAGGGGATTATAATTAAGTGGATGTTAATTTAATTGATAATGATAAATAATTTATTGAAGAGGTATAGTTATAGATATTACACCTTTTAAATATTTTCTCATAAAAAATCTTTTTGTTGTGTCATTTTAATCGAACTTCATTTCAAAACTAAAAACAAAAAAATATACAATCTTCTTCCAGAAAACTTCTTCTAGATTTAAAAATGATAAAAAAACTCATCCT
This sequence comes from Viscum album, assembly GCA_963277665.1. Classification (NCBI taxonomy): domain Eukaryota; kingdom Viridiplantae; phylum Streptophyta; class Magnoliopsida; order Santalales; family Viscaceae; genus Viscum; species Viscum album. The sequence goes on along the minus strand of OY728143.1, from coordinate 646,845,083 downwards.
TTTAATTATTGTTCTTAATTCCTTTTATTTTATTTTCAAAATACCTTTAATATGTTGTTAAATTTACTTCCTACTTTGAGAGACAACCTTGGTTAGCCACTCTGCTGCACATAAGTACCCCAAAAACCATTAATCATTTGAGGGCACCCACGATAACACCTTTCATAGATGCTCTACATTCTCCTACTCATATGTAGAGTACATAAGTATTTCATCAATTAAAACCACCACAAACTAGTCTAAAAAAATCTTGGAGAACTACATTCATCAATCCCATGAATAAAATTGGATCAATTATCATGAATAAGGACATTACAAAAAACTCATAATTCCCATAATATCATCATAAAGTAGTTTTCAAAATATTTTCATCCTTCGCCCACATATGATGATATCTAGACCATATATCAATCTTTAGGAAACAACAATATTCCTTCAACTAATTGGATAAATCATCAATCCATTTAAGTGGGTAGAAAATATTAATTATCACTTGATTCATGTAATGATAATTGATACATAGATGCAAACTTATATCATTATTCTTTGAAAAAAAATTGGATCACCCTGAGTTGACACACTCGGCCGAAAAAAACCTATTTATAAGAGATCATCGATCCACACCCACTACTCCTATAACTTAGTAGGTGTTATCCTATTCGAATACATTGATATCATAGAATCACCTAGCTATAGTTCTATCTAAAACATGTTCTACCATTTAGGGTATAACACCACAACCTCTTCTAGAAATATATCAAGGTAATCTCCCACAACCAAGGGAAATACTACTAGATAAACCTCTGATGAACTCAGCATTAACTTAGTCATCAAGGATGATAAGGACTAAGAATTACTATGACCCATATGAGGGTATCCCTCACCAATGAAAGCATAAGACACTCCATCTGCATCATAGAACACAATAAACCACCTAAATTAATCCATGATAGTATTCACCAAATAAAGTTAGTCCACATTGAGTCTGATGTAGTATGGTTGTTTCCACAAACATGGGAAGTCTCCCCAAGAGTGGTGTTTCCCCAGAAATATCCCACAGTATCTACATACTTCACATAAACTAGCTCAATGTCCAACTCATGAAGTAAATTCCAAGGGAGATAGAATATTATACACTCGTGTCTCAAGTCATGGATTATGGTAATTAAAATAAAGGAGTTTGTAGTTCTTGAATCAAATAATACATACACCCAAGTAGAAAACAAGCACACAAAACCTCGAATGACATCTGAATTTTCTGGTGCTGGTAACTCTAGAGCATGCATCTAACCACTAACTAATCCATGAATTCTATGGCCATGAAAAAGATCATCTATATGATTATTATATAATATCTATGTACGAGTAGTGTCACAGGGTTATCCTCTACCTACCTCATCTCCCCTCTTCTGATCAAATGCTAGAGCACCCTTCTTATACTATATTGATTGATTGTAATACAATGGAAGAAGTAGAAGAGGACCACTAATTTGACACTACTTACTCAGAAAGGCTAGGAACTCATGCCGCTAATAACCATGGCCTCCATAAGAAAAATAGAAATATGATCCCTTGGCTGGGGCCTGAGATATTCCAACCCCGGAGAAACAGGATATAGAGTGTTAGGTACTACAAATGGGTGTTCAAAAACCCTTCTGTCTAGGAAATAGGGAACCCCTGACCACATATCTACTATGCATATAATCCTAAAGAAACCCTTATTGGAATAATCTATTCCTAGACAGCATCCTCTCAAAAAACTATGATCTCCCCAATAACTCAATATATATTAGCAGAATAAATGGGGTAACATAGTGTTGGATCTCTATATCTGAGGCCTCTATAAAATGCCTCATTCTAGCCTCCTTATCTTGAAGTAGGTCTGAATAATATCTAATAAGGTTTCCAAAAGGTATCATAAACTCCCAAATGTTAGAACTTCCCTATCAAAGGATAAGAATCTCTTGACGACTGGACGCCTTTGTGGTCTAAGGAAGAAACTCAACTCAAAACTGATCTCATAACTTTTCCCATGAAACATACAACTCCTCGCAATCCTCGAGGAATAATAACTGCCCCTTCTTATCTTTCCCATGTAGCATAATTACTTCCAATGAAACACAATGATATTTTTGAGCATGGATTGAACAAAATGTTATATCCACCTCCTCTAACCAATCATCTGTCACTAAATCTAAAATGGAGCCATCATACTTCTGCAACCTTTGGTTCTAAAACTCTTGGAATTTTCTCCTCCAAGTGTCATCACCGTCGACCTTAACCCTGTAGTTATCTGCTGAAAAATATATCTGAACATATTCAATGTGAACCTAATGATGATGTGGACCTAGAGCCATTCTTACTGATTAACAAATGGTTAAATAATCCTAAACCTAGGATATGTGATATTTAAGATTAATTAATTACAATTCAACCTAACCTTAGGGTATACCCATTCAAAGATATGCACCAACAATAATTATGCATGATTATTTCATAGGTCTATACCTTGTAACCAATGTCACTTCCCTTATAAGGACCAGTATACATGAGTTTATTTGTATCATATCATTGGGGTACTAAATACTTAGGTAATATTTTGCCTCCTTTTTTTACATCGCATACTAGGATCAACTAGTATAGTTTCCCTACCAACTTATGGGGTCCTCACCAGTGCCTATCTTCATACTCTATCATATCCCTCAAACTGACCTTTGATAAAACTATGATTGAACCCCTCCACCCAAAGGTACCCTTAATTGGATGGCAATGAGAGAATAGAGATAATGATGCATGAATACCACCTCAAATAGGTGAGGGGTTGGTGATAAGCACTAAGGGTATATCATACACGTAAATGGGAGGAATTTCCCTCTAAGAAGAACATGAAGAATATGAGATAAGAAAAAACCCCCAAAAAACATATGATAGTAGTAAATAAAATATATCAATACATGAATGTAATTTCATACAGCTGGAAAAATTGAAAAAATGAAATGACTAGGACTAAAATAAATCCTTGGAAGAAACCTTGAAGCCCAAACAACTCATGAAAATCTCCATGAGCTAGTAATATCCATCTAGATCACCAACCATCTCCTGTAGACTAAAAAAAAGTTTATATATATGTGGGTTTATCATAATAGGTATACCTAGTAGGATCCTTCCTAGAGCCTCTCATGAATAAGTGAAGAAAGCATATTGAATTCTAGTAAATAAATAGTGAAAATAACTCATTAACTAATCAGTTATGCTAAGTTACCAGTCTCACCATGGCTCTATAACCAAGTATAGCATACAAATAATAATATAATATTTAGAATAAGATAAAACTGAAGGTACTCCACTACAACTTCCCCAATAGTTTTCCACTCTACCCCAACGACACATGTCTTGGGTATTCTCTCTCCAATAAACAATCCTACCTAAAAAACCTAGGAAAATGTAACATGTCAAAAAATCATGCAATAAATAATCTCATCATCAACACACAGATATTTAGATAGTATATGAGTGGTTTTTAGGATCCACCACAGCCCGTACATCATGTTTTATACCTCAATCCATCATAGTCAATACACAACATACCTATAATAATCCTTAGGATACTATATTCAAAGATATATGTGTTTGAAATAACCTAAATCAATTAAATAACTCTATAAAAATATATGTGAAACTTAACCATCATGTATACCTATCCTTAATACTCCCAGGATAAGAGAGATTCGAAAGAGGAGGTAGTTAGTCATCCATTCTCACTAATGTTGAGGAAAACACACTCCAGAGTCCACTGGGTGTTGGTCTCTCTTCCAAAATTGGTAGAGTAGCGTATGAAATAAAAATATATACATTTTGTATATATATATATATATATTAATACATATAGATAATAAACCACACTATGGGAAACTACATAGACTTAATATCAAATGTAGCTATCATTTCTTGGACATCTAGCTGCCATCGCTAAGGACAATATATCTAATAAACACACAAACATTCCAAGAAGTATTTCATTTAATTTTTTATTTTAAAAATTCATATTTACATTAATTATCAACTAAAATTACATTCCATCCATTTATAATACAATTTATTTCAAGGTTCCTCAATAATTGTCTTCATTCAGTATTTCATCAAGCCCCTAACCCCATGGGTTTAAGTATTTAACATTCATTTCAATCCCATAATTCTAGTTACTCTATGACTCATCCTATGATACCATAAAAGATGCATAAACTAAGCACAACCAACTACATTATGTAGTGGGTAAAAGGAATATAGAAATAAGTAACCCAATCACCCAGCCTTTTAATAAGATTCGTTAACAAGAAATCACCTCATCTTTCTACACAACAAACAATTGGCAAGCCCAAATTCTACCCACTTCATCCATCTCATTGTTAGCTACTCCCAAAACCTATTCATCCCCACCCATTTTTCACCAGACCATCAGCCCTACCAGGATCACATCACATCATATAGATTGAATCCTTATACAATGAAATCACACAAGGGTGCAAGAAAACAACAAATAATTCATAAGGCATTTAGACCCTAGAACTAAGGTATCCAACCTTCATAATCAAATAGAATCTCTCAACCCCAAAAATTTAAATTTTAAAAACAACAAATTATTACCATCTTGAATCAACAATTTCATTTAACATAGGTTATAACCACAAGAATCCTAAGTCATCATCTATCAAAAGCTAAGTAATTTAAACATGCTTCGGTCATAACTTTCAATTTCCATCAAATTATAAGTAACAAAAAAAACAATTAAACATGCCTCTTTATTCAGTTCAACAATAATTACTAGATTTATGTTATTTATCCAATTTAAAACAATAACATACATGTTGAACCATAGTATAAGTATAATATATCTTACTATATAGAAAATAAAGTGGTGAACCATTAACATGACATAAACATATGAAATTTCTATAACTCAAAACCAATTATCTCTTTAATTTTGTTTTAATCTTTATTAATACTAATTCTATAGTGACCCAATGATATAAATAATGGTAACTTCACAATTACACTTAAAATAAACTAGAAGCAGGGGATCCCCTACATTAAGGATTTTAATGTTATTCTAATGAGAATATAACAACATCGTAGATCTAAAATCACCTCTCCCACAAGGAATCGATGGTCCCTATGGATTTTACACTATGAAAATACCACCAAACATAAAAATAACTCCATTAAAGGGAAATATAAAAACTTCCATAGCATGAAAACATAGCATGTGGGAAAATAAAACTGAATTAATGGAGAAGATAATACAAGATAAATAGGGAAAACTCACCTTATATCACCATAGATCGAACACATGAAGCTAAGGATCAATCCCAATGAAGTTTTCTTTGAAACACCTTGAAAGAGAACTTATGGATGCTTAAAGTTTGGGAGAAATTTTAGGTATTTTAGATAAATAAAGGGTGATATGGGATTTATTGTCACTTTGTCAGACACGCATTCATAGAATGAACATCCCATTCACATTGTGAATGGTTTGAGTTTAAGACACACTGAAAAATACATTGGCCCGATTCTATATACTTGGGATGAATTCTCATCGTGAAATACATGTTCATGCTAGGAATTATTAGGAAAAGATTGACTAAACCCAACCCTTTATCCATTCATGTCATGGACCTATGGTTCATGTTGTGAACCACACCCTATGAACCTCACTTACCCAGGACATGAATAATCATTCAGGCTGTGAACTACTACCCCACATCATGAACAACACTTCACACCATGAATTCCTCCTACAACCATATTTCAGCTCCCAAACTCCACTAAATATACTCTAAGCTTCTTTCAAGCACCTTGTACCTCATAAAAAAATGAAATAATAGTCTATAAGAATTTGGACCCTTAAATTTTCGTCAATAATTAATTGTAATGCTTCTTTAACCATTGAAAATTTTTATCTACTGATTTTAAAGTATTTCTCTAAGGATTTCAGTTCTTTGATGATAGATTTTCATTTTTGAAAATTTTTTGTTAATGTTTTCATTACATATTTAGAATTATCTACCAACTATGACTTTTCATCATATGATTATTGAATTAATTCAAATATATATTTGACTGATTTAGTAGGAAATTTATTTATATAATCCATAACTTCATAGTAAAGGTCTTTAATAGTTTTAATAAAACCATCCTTATCACAACAAGAACTTGATTCATTAGAGGAATAATTTTCAAAATATTTAATAGAATAAGTACCACTCTGATTACCTTCACCTAGTGGTTGATACTCTTTCTACTTTGAAACCTTTCTTAGATTATTTGCCTCTATTTCCCTCTTATTTTTTAGAGTCTTGTCCAAAACATCCATTTCTACTTTACAAGGGGTTAAAACTGAATTTTCCATCTATGGAACTTCTAAAATATTTTCAAATATGAACTTCGTATTCTTGAGATAAAATCAATAGGGTCTCAAAATAGATTCAACCAAAGAGAACTTTCTTAGCTCTAATACCAATTGATATGCCTCAAAAGATCATGTATGTTCACCTCAGAGGGGGGTGAATTAGTTGTGACTAAATTTTTACCAAATTCTTATTCACTTAAAAATTTACCCTTTTAAAATAACCTTCATAACATTTTAACCCTTGTTACCTATTGGGATATAAATGAATCTTTTTATCTCTTACCAAATACACAGAAACAACATGCAATGAAAAATGTAAAGTAAAAAAGTAGCACACTCTGTTTTTACAAGGTTCAGATCCATCATGGGAAACCTACTCCTTGTTGGGTCTAGTTATTATACCATATCATAGATTCTATACTGTAATCTTGTTATCAATTTCAAGTGGGTTAGGTATGAATTATCCATAACCCATAGTGCATCCCATAGTAACACCATATTCCATTGCTCTTCCTAGCATCTGACTGGATTTATACTGTATTCCACAGACTTAAGTCTCCTTAATAGTATTACATAGTTTCCTTCCAACCATTTAAAGTTGATCTCTAGTATTCATAGGATGTCATTGAATCAATATTGTCTGATCTACTTCCTCATCAGAGTCTTTGATTACCTATAATTCTTATACATCACTTCATACACATTTGTATTTTTATACAACTAATCACCCAAATCTTGTTAATATTTTTCTCTCTACCTTCTCTCAACTCATGAACCAATTGTGATATTCAAAACCTAGTAGCTACTCAGTCTTTTTAATGGTATTCTAAACATTGATCATGAACAATAGTAGTATTGTCAGCCTTGCTCTCAAATCTTCTTCTACTTACTTATAAATTGTGTTTTTATGATATAAATATAATTGGATAGGTCATTTTTCACATTTATACTTCTTCTTATTCAATATGCTTTGAAAATTTGTTTCTTCTATCGGTTTCTTTTTGTCTTATTATTATTCTTTAATACCCACAAAGTTATTTTTCAGAGATGTATTTGGTGCTCTATATTCTCTTCTTCAATAGATCTATTTTCTATTTCTTCTTATCAAATTTTAATTAAAGGATCAATGGAATATATTTTCTATATTATGAATATTGAAAATAAATTAATCAATTTCAGTTCTATGACCCCTGAATATTTTCTCAACTATACTGTGTGGGTGTTTTCCCATGATCTAAAAAATATTCCTTTCTCTTAAATGCTTATTTCTATTGATATTCCACGAATATCCTTTTCTCGTTTTTCTTCTCATTTTAACCAAGTTGAATAAATATTCATTTAATTATACCAAAAAGTGTTGGAATATTTTTCTAAAATTATTTTGATAAACTTTATAGTTTATAAATATCTATAACTATATAAAAAACATTGTAATTTTTCTATCGTGGCATGGCACCTCCTCTTATGGTGTGAGTAAATCCAAAATAACAGTATAGGATTTACCTTCAGTCTATAATTCTTAGAATTCATCTCAAATTTATCTTAATTTTCTCATACTTTAAGATCATCTTTCTTAATAATTCAACTTGAATCACAAATTCATTTATGGTATTTAAACCACTGAAGTTCATATCCAACATCTCCTGATTTGGTAAGCATATTGTATATTACTAAATATGAATATCGTATTCTACGATTCATAACTTCTTCAAAACATTACTAAGTAAATGGACCTTATGAATCTTTTTGTATCAATAAATTAAACCTTAAGAACCATAGGGAGATCCATTTCTATTGTCAAATATTCAAATAACAAGTAACATTTTTTAAGAGTAAATGACTCTTATGAAATCACTACAATTCCATGCCTTTTCTGATTTCTATCTATATAATGACTCTCATGCAATGAATCTCATGATCAATCATATTAACCTTATATTTTTAGTGAGTCTTCCCTTTTCCAATTTTTTAGACAGTTTCATTTTTGTAAGAGTAAATGACACTTATAAAAAGTCAGATCACCCTTACAAAAAATTGGATCACCTTTACATGCCTCCATGCTCTCTTGTCTTTGCTAATATTACAGTTGTCAGATGACCCTAGTAGAATCCTAAATAACTGATATGGAATTCTTGATAGTCCTTAAGGAATATGAGAATGACCCTCACGAAACTCGGGGGGAGGGGGTCTCTTCCTTTTCTAATTTTTAACTCACTGATAAATCTTATTAAAATCTAAATAACCCTTATTGGTTTTTCAGTTGACCCTAACAAAATAGAGTTTTCCCTTATGAAATGGTCATAATAACCTTTACGTAGCTCAATGAGACTCTTCCCTTTACCAATTTTTATCTCTCTTACCATAAGGGTTAATAACCCTTACAGAATATAGTGAGTATGTGCCTTTGGAAAATTATCCTAATCTACTCACTGGTTAACCTTATAAAAACTTCATGCCTTTATTATTTCTTTACATTTCTAATATGGATTACCCTTGAGAATTTCCAAATGACCCTTATAAAATTCTATAAATTTCAAGACTTATCCAAGTTTAACTTCTAATACAGAATTTCCAGAATCTCTTCAAATCAATTTAGAACTACTTCAATCTTATCCATTCATTCTCAAACCATTCCAAAACTACTCAAAACATCATCCAAACACATATTCTTCACTAATACAGCAGTCATCACACATATTTATCCTTGAATGGATTCTTAAATATTCCAGACAACTTTTACATCATTAATTACATCTCTTCACAAGTTGTTTAGCAACCAGCTCTCTACTTCATTATTAAAAATTATAGACAGTTCTTCTCACAGCATAAATACTAGTCTCAAACCATTAATTATAGCTCTTCACAAGTTGTATAGAATCCATCTCTCCACTTCACTACAAACTATTGTAGACAATGTGTCTCGCAATATCAACACTAGTCTTTCACCTAATGAACAACTCACCAATCATCAGATGTACGGGCTACTCACCAAGTTGCTCCTACAATCTTCTTTATCCATCAATACATGGGAAGTATCTTTATCTTTTTCAATTGGATCTTCCTCAAACACCCAACATTCTAAGACATACTTATTGACATGTTTATTAACAACAAATACAACTAACAAAAACCTTTAGATACTTCAAAGGACCCTCACTCCGAAGGAAAATGGTTGAATATCTCAAAAATAAGGTTGAGTTCCTTCAGTGTGAACATAATGGAACTCAATCAATGTGTTCATTACACTGCCATAAAACATGATTGACCTCTATTTGATATCTATACAAATCAAAGAATATTAATGGGATGTTTTGAACACTATGTAAAAGAGTTGGAAGGACATCACAAGAACCCTATATCATTTAAATCAAGAGTAAAGAATCATATCCAATGATTATAAAACTAGAAAGGCTTTATCACTTATGATGAGTGATTTGGAAAAAAAATGTGTTCTAAAAAGTGATTCTGGCACTTGCATTTTAGAAGAAAACTACTGGAAAAAAAGTGAAAGAGAAACACTTTTCAAATAAACAATTTGAAGACACACATACACACAAAGATGGAATGCCTTTACCACTATACCATGTTGTTTTGATGTGTGTTTAATGATACATTTGTTTATATATATATATACACACACACACACACATATATATTTACATATATTTATATAATTGTTTTTAAATACATTTATACAATATATGTGTGTGTGTGTGATGTATATATATACTTATATTTATTTAAATACATTATATATTATATTCATTTACATATACTAGAATATAATATAAATATATATCTATTTATTAATACACACATATATGTATATGTATCTATAATGTAAAAAATGGTTAGATATTGTTTTAAATACATTTTTAGAATATATATTTATTTACATATATTAGAATATACATTTTTACGTAAATATGTTGATATATGTATTTATATGAGTGATTTTTTATAAGTAAATATAAGAAAATATGCATATATTTAATTATAAATAAATTACGTTGTGAAAAATGATAAAATTTTAAAACCATAATATCAATATGAATGTAAGACCTGTGAATAAATTCAGTCTCCATCAAAAAAAGGAAATAAGACCCCTTTAAACGAGCCTCAAAATCTATCGAATGTTCAAAAATCGGGGTACCCCGACTAAAAACTCAATTTTGGAGGTCTCTGAGACCTTTTTTGGCCTCGAAAAAATTGAAAAATATTTATCTAAGTCATTGAGAGTGTAGAGCTCATCGCAGACATTGATTTGATATGTGGTAGAGCCCAAACGGACACTCGAATCATAAGTTTTGGTCGTTTGAAGTTCGAGTTACGTTTTCAACTTATTTTAGATTTTTTTATTTTTTTTATTTTTGTTATCTTTAAATTGATATTAAATAACTATTACTCGGTGATAATAATCAAATTATTAATTAAAAATATTTTTAAATTAGTTTATAAGTCGTTTTTACTAAATATCTTATATATTAAGTGTAAATGCATATTTACCTTATCTAAAACATATTTTAAAAGATATAAATTATATTTATATTGGTATAAATATATTTATATATTTATATATTATTTTTAATGAAATGTATTTTTTTTTTGAAGTATATTTTTATTAGCGCTTCTAAAAAATCGCTGATAAAAGGGTATTTATCGGCGCTTTTTTAAAATCGTTGATAAAGGGTGGACCTTTATCAGCGCTTGTAAAAAAATGCTAATAAATGTCCCTTTAACATCGCTTTTTTAGTACTGTTAAAGACCCCCTTTAAGAGTGCTAAAAAATGGTATTAAAGACCTCCTTTAACAACGATTTTTTTAGTGCTGACAAAGGGGGTTTTTTAACAGCGGTTTTAGCTAGCGCTGTTAAAACCCTAGCGTTGGATAAACCCAGTTTTGTAGTAGTGATATTTAAATATATATGTACATTTTGCAACAAATATATATTAAAACTTGTGAATACATACAATATATATATATATTATACATTTTGCAAGAAATGTGTCTATAAATATGCATCTATGTGGGTGTTTGTTTATATATGTCTACATGCGTGTTTATAAATATATGTTTATATGTCTATGTGTGTGTTTATAAATACATGTATGTGTGTGCTTATATATAAATATATAAATATGTGTGTTCATGTATAAATATATAAATATATGCATGCGTGTATATTAAAACATGTATATATATACATATATATATATACAAACATATTTTTGCAACAAATATTTTTAAAAAATATAAATAACATATTTTTTTATATAAAAATATATCATTATATAGTATTAATGACCGCATAGGCTAGTGGTAAGCGTGTTGCATCATAAGGATAAAGGTTTAAATCTCGCAGGGCTTCCAATTAATTTTCAATTTTACGACATGGATGGGTAGTGGAGGCCTGTAGGGGGGGCGGCGGCATGAAGGTGTGTGGGCGGAGGTGGCATGGAGGTGTGTGGGTGGACTACCCAAGGTGTCGTTTTTGGCTAAATAAACAATTTAAAAACATTTTGTGTGTGTGTTTATCTATGCTCGAGATTAACGCTGAAAAATGGTGTTTTTATCATCCCTAAAAAACATGCTAATACTGAGACTTTTTATCACCACTAAAAAAACAATGATAAAAACCTTTTTTATTAACGTTTTTTAGCACTAATAAAAATGACCAGCTTTTATTAGCGTAGGCAACGTCATCGTTTTTGAGTAATGATAAAAGCTAGTTTTATAGTAATGAGTAGCGTTGCCAAATATCATTTTACCGTGTGATGTATACAAATCACAAAACTACTTTGCAATAAGAGGGTGATATGATAAAATGGTTCAAATATATACATTGATATCCTGTTAACATTATTGTTCTCCAATATAGAAAAAAAAATTAAAAAATATTGAAGAGAATTGAGATAAATAATATTTAAAGTCAATAAGAATATGGCGTCCGTAGTGTCCATCCATTGACTATGGCCAAGAGTTCCACGTGACACGTTTTCGGGTATGGGCAGCCCGACTTTCACCCATTCTCATCCGCAGCCTCCCATTTCTTTTTCCCATGGTACAACCAATCTATTATAGATACTTTTTGCACGATGCACAGCCTGTATATCATCGGATTACGTGTCACGAAATTAATGGATTTGTTATTTTTACGATAAATGAAATGATAAATAGAGTCAGAACAATATTAATGAAGCATTGAATAATAATTAATGTGGTTTTTTAATCTTAAAATGTTTTTAAAATCGGGAGAATTATATTTTTAATTACGTGAGATTTTTTGGATTTTTCTTTGATTATTCCACTTTTGTTTATTGTGAGTATGTATTTTAGTTTCATGATTTTTGTCTCTCGTTTTTGTGAGGTTTTATATGCTAGAAATTTTTTATGCATCTCTCTGGTTTTATTTTTCATCATTTGGGAATAATGCTTGATAAAGAAAGATGGTTAAAATTTAGAAAATTAACATATAAATGGGTGTTGTGCTGATATTGTGGGGTTGATGATATTAGTACTTTCTTTCTTGTTATGCATTGGAGCTGAACTTGTCATCGCCGCAAGTTACTTGATGTTATTGGATGCATTAGTTGATAAAAGGGATTTTGTGGTCACCAAAGCTATTTTCTGCAACAAGGATGAGATGTCAGTTAGGGTGCGTCACTGATGACATATTCATATCACCATTGACAGTGTCTAGGTTTTGATGACAACACATTTTTTTAACAAACCATTAGCAACTGTCATTGGTGATCGCTAATGATTGATTTTTTTAAAATATCATTACATAATAACACACACTTTCACTTGGCAAAACAATAAATTAAATTAGTAAAAATAAATAAATAATCAAATAACCTAGTAATAACATATAGGCCAAATAAAAAATTTACAAAAAACATACAACATTTGATGAAAGAAAAATCAAACATCATGATGATGTTCACCACCCTAAAATAATATCTTGTAGCTACCATGACATCTTTTTTCTCGATCTCTCATGGTGTGTGAAACACGTGACTATATATGGTATGATAGACTTGGATGGAGTTCGTTTGTGAGGGTTTCCACTTCCCCCTTAAAAGTGGTTTTAAAATAAAATAAAATATTGATTTGGAGGAAAATCTTCAAACCCATTTGTCATTCTAGCATCAAATGTAAACCCCGTTGCAACCTGACAAGTTTTTACTGACTTAAAACCTCTACCTAGAATGGAAAGTGTCACCCTTAGCTTTAAAAAATCCAAATAAGTTTGTTGATATGGAACACCACCTCATTTATTTAGAAGCTTCGTTAAAAAGATCCTAATTAATGCCTAATAAATGTAATCTGATTGAAATTGCAAGGTAAACCAATGTCTACACCCATTAATTAGTGGGTTTGTACATCCCATAGAGGTTCCATCAGTTGAAGACCAGTTAAACCTGCAAATAGGACCTTAATCAATATCTATAAACATTAGAAGTGTCATTTCCTTATCCACATTGTATTCATGTTTATTGCGCTCTGCTATAGGGTTATTTAAACCGGCACCATGACTACGAGCCATGTTCAATCATATGACTGCAGAACCTACAAAGGGATTTCTTGTTGTGAGTGGCTACTCAAACATATAAATGGACACTAAATAAATTTCAAAAGAGCACTAAAAAACCTCAATATATAAAACTAATGAATGAATGGGAAAATAATCATCATCACCGAAACAAGCACTCTTTATCACATATTGCATGCATGTGGATGGCGCAATCACTACCACAAAACTGGGTAAGGCCAGCGCCACCCTTTATCAGCGCTAACGAAAAAGCGCTGATAAAGGGGGTACCTTTATCAGTGCTAAAAAAAGCGCTGATAAAAGCACCCCTTTATCAGCGTTTTTTTAGTAGCGCTGATAAAGCGGGGTCTTTATCAGCGCTTTTTTTTTAAAGCGATGATAAATGGTCTACTTCCAAAAAAAATTATTAAAAAATATATATTAATATTTAAATATATAGATATAGTTATATTGATATAAATATAATATATATATTTTAAATATAATTTTAAATATATTTTAGATAAGTATAAATATACATTTACACATAATATATAAGACATTTAGTGAAAATGAATTATAAAAAAATTAAAAAATATTTTTAATTAATAATTTGCTAATTATTATGGAGTAATAGTCATTTAATAACAATTTGAAGACTAAAAAAATAAAAAAAATAAAAAAAGGATCCAAAATATGTTGAAAACGCAACTCAAACTTCAAACGGCCATAACTTTTGATCCGAGTGTCCGTTTGAGCTCTACCACATATCAAATCGAAGCCTGCGACGAGCTCTACACTGCTATGACCTAGGGGGCTACAATCAAGGTTTTTTCGAGGCCAAAAAAGGTCCAGAAGCCCTCCAAAACTAAGTTTTTAGTCGGGGTACCCCTATTTTTTAACATTTTATAGATTTTCAGCCTCGTTTAAGGGGGTATTATTGACTTTTTTTTGGTGGGGACTAAATTTATTCCAAGATCTTACATTCATATTGATATTACGTCTTTGAAATTTTATCGTTTTTTATAGTGCACTGCTATTTATAATCAAATATATAACTATATGTACATATTTTTTATATGTTCACACCTAAAAATTTAATTATAAATATAAATAATAAAATATATTTACATATAAAATATATTAGTTTTATCTAAATAATAACTAACATCCATTTTATTTAAAATACAAATATATGAATATTTATATACCTATATATTAATCTAACTATATATATATATATATATATATATATATATATATTAATATAACTACATATATATATTGATATAACTATAAATACATATATTAATATCACTATATATATATATATATTAATATAACTATATATTTATATTAATATAACCATATATTTATATTAATATAACTATATATATATATATATATTAATATAAATATATATTACTATACGAATAAATACAACTAAATATATATCTAAATAAATAGATATATCACTAATAGGAGAACAAATCAATATAGGGGAGTGACAAAGGCTTCAGGCGCGCAGGGGGGAGGTCTCGATATCAATTTCGGGTGGAGGTAGGGACGCGCGCGCATGGAGGAATCTGGGGCGAGCGCTGATAAAGGGTGAAGGGGTGCATGCGGGTGCTGGAGGGGTGCATGTGGGCGCCAGAGGGGTGCATGCGGGCGCCAGAGGGGGGCATAAAAGCGCCGTAAAAGGGGGGCTCAAGCGCTATAAACCCCCCGATTGACATAATTTTTTTAATTTTTTTTTAATTTTTAATTTTTTTAACTTTTATCAGCGCTAAAAAAAGCGTTGATAAATGGGGTCTTTTATCAGCGCTAAAAAGAAAGCGCTGATAAATGACTCTTTTATCAGCACTTTGTTTTAGCTCTGATAAAGGGGACCCCCCTTTATCTTCACCGACATTTATAGTGCTTTTCTAGCGCTGTTAAAGGCCATTTTAGTACTGATAAAAACTGTATTTGTAGTAGTGAACGCCTTAATCACTGAAGGATACAGATGGAGTGCAAATTTGGCAACATGGTGTTACCAAAAGAAACCATAGGGTTACTTTTGTTGTATGAAATAAAATGGATTTCAAATGGAAAATGCGATCTTTATAGAAAAGCTTTACTATT
The DNA here is from genome assembly GCA_963277665.1 of Viscum album. Lineage (NCBI taxonomy): Eukaryota > Viridiplantae > Streptophyta > Magnoliopsida > Santalales > Viscaceae > Viscum > Viscum album. Next base: position 646,829,019 of record OY728143.1, on the reverse strand, counting down.
TTAACCATATGTCATGACCTGTCTTAACTAGAGCCCCTCCTGCGCCGGTAGTGTTGACAGGTATGACCTCCAAAACCCACCTCCAATAGGTCAGGGGTGGGCGAGTAGTTCTAAGGGTATGAAACACACATAATGGTAGGCATCACCCACATAAATCCCAGGAACAAAGTAATAAACCATCAATCTACTCAATATAAGAAAATAAAACGAAATCATATCTTTGATGTCAAATGCATGTAATATAATACATGAGCAAAGTCTCTAAATATGAATACCAAAAGAACAACTCCACCAACAACAATACCAACACCAAGAACGATCACCATGAGCTAGTAATGTCCACCCCAATCACCAACCCCATCATGAAAATCTATAAAACAATATATTGATGTTAAGGGTGATCAAACAAGTATACTTAATAGGTTTCTCCCTAAAAACTCTTAGGAAAATGTGGAAGAATCATACTAAAGCCCCGATGAACAAACTGTGAAAATAAATCCTTACCTCTCCAAAGGTTAACTACTAACTTAGCCACACCAAAGATACTGTGAGAGTTTCAGTGCTATAGTTTGAAGAAGTTGAAGGCCCCGTTTTAGATTTAGTCATAGAAGACTGGTTGGAAGAGGTTGAGATAACTTTCAGTTCGATCCATGCTTGGAAGGAGAACTGGGTTTCGTAGGCTATGATGATTTTGTGTTGAGCAGAGATGCAGTGACGGTTCTTGTTCTTTGGGATCACGATGTTTCAGCAGTCTCATGGGAGAAGTTTTAAGACTAGCTCCAAGCAGAGTTTCTTTCTTCGAATGTGAATGTGACCAGTCATAAAGAGCTGCTTACCCTTTGGTAGAGGAGTTCTAGCATGCGAGAGTTTGAGATCCATTTTAGGACCCTTCTACAATATGCGTCAGACATTTTTCCAATGGGGAGGCCAGAGTGAGACATTTTGAGGAGGCTTTGCATCCATAGATCCAGAATAAGGTCACCCTGTTTATGTTGAAGAAGTATCTTGAGGTGTTGGCGAGAGTAAAATTTATTGAGAGGATGCTGCCCAGAATCAGATCCTCATGAGAGGGGAGTCATCAGGATTCCTTATGAAGTAGAGCTATGGTATGTGATACCCAGTTGTTAGGACAAAAGTGTTTTCGGTCAACTGAGGGTAGGTCCCAACCCCCATCATCTAGTTCTTCTGGGGTCGACAGCTCTCAGAACTATGCCATGGGATTAGACACATGTTTTTTCTTGTAGAGGATGAGATCATCAACGAAAAGAGTGACCAACATTTCTGAGTAGTCAGCATGCACCAAATGTTCCACTTTAGGTTCCTTTATTGAGACAGTTTCAATCGAGTTAGTAGTAGCATAGTAATCTAATTTGGGATCAATAGAGAGGATAAGGGGAAGACATAGTACATCCTTAAGACACTCCTCATCCTCAGAGAGCATAGAACGACCATGGGAGTGGTCGTTAGCAGGGATAGAGAGGTCAAGGAGTAGGTTGTGATCAGCTTCATGCTTTAGAGTTTCCAGCACTAGGAAATCCAAACATCGTTTGAGGTACCCTTTGCTTATTTTTTACATGGTTACATGCTTTGTTTGATTCTGGAGAGATGCACTCCTTTATGTCACCTAACATTGTCCATGCTTTGGTACTCGAGTTAGAGATTGTTCTAGTGCCATTGTCATTGACTATGCCAGTTGGAGGTTGAGCTAACTTGTATGCAGTATGTAGAGATTGTGAGCTATTTTTGGGGTAGCATTTCTCTTTGGGAGACTTCTTATGTTTGTAGATACAACCATATGAAATCATCATTAGCACAGATCAGTTGTATTCAGTGTAGGCTATCATCGATTTCTTCAGAAGGTAGGTTGTGTTCGATGATGCTGATGAAGAGCCAACAATGTTTGTTGGTGAGAAAGACCCTTAGATGGGTCAAAGGTGCATTCCACCTTTATCATCTTTAATGGTCAAGTTGGTGTAGAGTTCATTGGAGGTTTAATAGTCGGTGTTTCCTAGGGTTGTGGAAGAGTGCCCTGATGTATTTCTAGAGGAGGTTGTAGCATTACCCCATTGATGGAAGATCAATTTTTGGATTGAGCTACAACCAGGGGCTTCTCCCATCTCAATGTATTTGTATAGTATGGTGCCTTTTTAATTGCGAGAGCTGTGGGTACAACTCGATGATCTGTTGTAATGAAGGTTTGTTCAACCAAGTGTGTCACCTTGGGGTGCATCGGTTTTGCTTGTAAAGAAGGTCAATGGTAGTTTGTGTCTTTGTTTCAATTATCCTCACTTGAACTAAGTGAAAGTGAAGAAACACTATCCACTTCCATGGATTAATGATTAATTTGATCACCTAAAGGGAGCATGTTGGTTATCAAAGATCAATTTGTGGTCAGGATATCATCATATGTGGGCGAAGGATGAGGATATTCAGAAGACTACTTTCCATTGTCGTCATGGGCACTATGAGTTCTTTGTGATTCTTTTCATTGTGATGAATTCTCTAGATATGTTTATGGGGTTGATGAACATAATGTTCATAGAGTTCCTGGATGAGTTCATGGTGGTTTTCATAGACGTCATCCTTGTGTACTCCATATCTAAGGAGGAGCATGCAGAGTATCTGTGTGCCATTTTAGGAGTTATTATCTATGATCATATGTTCGTTTAGTTGTAGAAGTGTGAGTTAGGGGCTCATGAAGTCCATTTCTTGGGGCATGTTGTGTCCCAGCAGGGCGTAGCTATGTATCCTTCAAAGATAGAGGCAATTGTGTCATGGGATACACCGAAGAAAGTGGAAGAGGAGCATAGTTTCCTTGGGCTTGCAGGATATTACATGAGTTTCTTAGCTGATTTATCTCGAGTTGAAACTCCTCTATCGGATTTGACCTAGAAGGATTAGGAGTTCTTGTGGACAGACCAGTGTCAGGTAGCCTTTGAGTACCTGAAGGAGAAGTTGGTTAGTGCCCCAATAGTTTGTTTTCTATCAGAGGGAGTTCAATTTGAGGTTTTTTTGTGAAACTTGGCATCTTGGATTTGGTTTCATTCTGATGCATCAAAGACCAGTTGTTTCTTATGGGTCTCGGTATTTATGGACCCATGAGCATAACTATGCCACCCATGATCTTGAGTTAGCGGCAGTTGTGTCTGACTTGAAGTTATGGTGACATTACCACATCGATGAGAGTTTTTTAGTTTTTACCAATCATAATTTCCCGAGGCATGTCTTCTCCCAGCACGACTTAAACTTGCATCATCATTAATGGATGGAATTCTTTTAGGATTATAAACTTGAGATTTTTTATATGTTAGGAAAGGGAAATGTTATAGCCAATGCGCTGAACAAGAAGTTACATAGTGGTGTCATACGTGAATATAGATATTCCTGGAGAGTGATGGAAGAACTATCAATGATGCATCTAGATAAATGTGAGGTTGGAGGTAGAGGTTTTATTTTACAGATTATAGTGTATTCATCTTTGGTGTAGTAGGTGGAGGAGTCCCAGTTGGAGGATTTTGAGGTTGATGTATGGAGAGACCGAAATATTTTTGGTGATTCCTTTGATGGTTGGTCTAAGGATGGACAACACCAGATGTTGTTCTAGGGAATGATTTTCAATCCTTTGATGATGCATGAGATGGTTCTCCATGAGTTCCATAGCTCACCATTAGAGTTACATCATGTTGTGAAAAAGATGTACTGATATTTGAGAGGTTAGTTTTGGTGTCCTGGTTTAAAGTGTGCAGTTGTAGAGTTTGTTTCACAATGTTGGTCTTCTAGAAATTTAAGGTTGAGCACCACATTCTCAGTGGTTTTCTCCAGCCGTTATATGTTCTCTAGTGGATGTGGGAGGAAATCTCGATGGACTTCATTACTAGTTTACCTCAATATCAGGGAGGCTATGATCCCATATGGGTGATAATGAATAATTTAATGAAATCAACCCACTTTATATCGACCAGGGATTCGATCTTAGTGGAGGTTTTGTTGAGGCAGTATCTAGAGGATGTGGTGTGACTCAATGGAGTCCCAAGGATGATCATCTATGACTAGGATCCTCATTTTACCTCCAGGGTGTGTAGAGGTCTTCAATATGATTTTGGTTCCCAGTTATTCTTTAGCCATACTTTTCATACAAACATGGACGGTCATACAGAGCAGACCATCCAGACTCTTGAAGACATGTTGCACTCTTATGTCCTAGAATTTGGAGGTTTGTTGTTGAGGCACCTGCACTTGGTTGAGTTTAGTTATAATAATAGTTTTCACTCCACCATTGGTATGTATCAATTTGAAGGTTTGTACATCCGAACATTTTGTACTCCATTATGTTGGACCGGGGTTGGAGAGGAAACAATTCTTAGGCCGAAATTGGTACAGAATACAACAAAGATTCTTCATGTAATTTTTGAGAGGATGAAGGTAGTGCAGGATCATTATAAATACTATTTTTATCATAGGATAATACCTATAGAGTTCGATGTTGGAGATAACATGTTCTTGAAGACGAATCCTCATCATGGGTAGTGAAGGTTTTATCACGAGAGTAATATTTCTCCCCAGTTTTCTAGGCCATTCAAGGTGTTGTCTCATATTGGAGAAATGACATATCAAATAGTACTTCCCCCATAGATGATCTGAATACATGATGTTTTTCACATGCCACAACTCCATAGTTATCTTCATGAGGACTCTCATATCATTGATTGGGGTAAGATCAATATTGATGATTATGTGACCTTCGGGGAGTGTCCTGTGGAGATCCAAGATAATCAGGAGAAGGTTTTTTATGGGTTTGATATTCCCTTGGTTTGTGTCTTGTGGTGGCATAATGGCGTAGAGGCGAGTACTCAGGAACATGACTCGTAGATTCACACTCAGTACCCCAAGCTCTTTGATGTTTAGATATTCTATTATAATGTTGTTCTCCTATGGATATTGAACTTTATAATTTATGATATGGTTTTCTCTTGTTGATTGTTGTGTCCTTACTCTTGTTTGAGAGGTATCACCCATAATAGAGTGTTTAGGAGTTGGGTTTTTCCATTGTGTGGTTATGTACTATCTCTCTGATGAGGTGGTTGAGCTTCTAAGATAGTGAGATCATTGAGAGGTATCTCACAACATGGATGTTTAGATGACCCCTTTTCATTTTCTCTCTGGGTTTGGTTTTGGATTCTTGAGGATGATGATTTTTTGAGAGGCATCTAATGTAAAGGCTTGAATAAATGTAGTCTAACCATTTGCATGTTTCTGAGGTTTGTGGAGCTCAGAGGATGCCTAGAGTGGGTCTGGAGGTGATCAAATTCTAAAAGTTAGAAATAGGGATATTAAACACCATGTAAGTGAGTTTCATAGCTTGTATGGGTCTTTTCACAACATTAATTAATTTGAGGTTAAATTCTTCAAGGTGACATGATTTTCAACGAAATTTGAAAATTCTACATTTACATGACATGTTATATTTACACACTGTGTAAATGCCCCGTGAAACGTATTTATAAAAGGCTACAACACTCATGTTTTCTCCAAAATCTACGGCTAGTGGCACTCCCTCTTTATTTCTAGGTGACTAGTGGACATCCTTCCCAGTGATTTGAAATCCCTTTGATGGGGGATTGATCCTTTCCTTCCATTTTCAATCTATAGTGATTTGAGGTGCATGTTTCCTTCATTTTCTAGCAGGTTATCCCTTATTAGTCTCATTTCCTCCCATTTATTCTCGCCATGGTATGGAGCTTGATCTCCCATGTTTCTAATGGTGTTTTCTTGGTTGTTTTTTGGTGAGGTTATGAAACAACATCCCTAGAGGGATTCTCTTCTTGCGGGAGAGGTGATCGAAATCCACAAAATTGGTCCGTTCTCATGTGAATAACCTTAAATGGCCCGAAGGACTTCTTTTTTTATTGATTTTTTGATAACCCCCCTTTCAAGGGATGAGGGGGAACCCTTGTAAGGCCCATAGGATTAGAGATTTCATGACCCATAGATCTTAGGTAAATATACAAACTATAACTACATGGAACTGCTCCTCCCCAGCTTCTTTATCGTGATGTAAGCTCTCCACCTTTGCATGAATTGTTAGGCTAATCTTCCTATGTATGCACAGGATGGTCCCGATGGCAATTCCATACCCTCTCTTTCTGACAAAACTGCATAGCTTCTGCTCTAGTGAATGTTCCTGCTTTGAATCCTCATCTAGAGTCTGCTCCTTATAGAGTCTGTCTGGTCTTTAAGAACAATTTCTGGTGGCCTGAAGTCCTTGAGGTGGACCGAAGGCCTTGAAGTGGCCCGAAGGCCTTGAGGTGGCCCGAAAGACTTACTGGATCAAATCCCTTGGGTGGCCTGAAGGCCTTAAAAGGACCCGAGGCCCAAACTGGTGGCCTGAAAGCCCAAACAGATGAATAGTTCTGTCCGCTACAGTACCAAACAGTACCTGCTATAGTACTGCTACATTACCCCCCAAAATTATGTCTCTGTCTGGTTTTGAACTCAGGACTCTTGGATGAACTTTCTGAGTCCTCACTAACTGGGATGAGGCTCTTGTGCTTTCTCATGTGAATAACATAGATTCCTTTAAGGTATGTGATTCATTGCTTCTATTTTATTTACATTAAATCATAAATTGATCATGCTTTATCCCATTAGATAGAAATGGAATTAACCTAATAATTATTGAACAATATTAAAGAAATTGGATAGTGATCACATGTTGATGTCGATGATTTATACTATTATAACAGGTTAACTCTTGATTTTCTAGATATTATGATATCTATGATATTATTTTTAGCATGTTATTATGATTGGTGTAACATGTTGAAATTGGTAAATAACTTAAATATAAAATTAATTAATTAGTTGGATTTAAAAATAATTAAAGTAGAGGTGTGTTTGAATCTGGTAATTGATGTAATTTGATGATAATCAAATTAATGTGAGTATACATGTTTAATTAAATGTGATCTTCCATGTATTAATGGAATTGATAAATAATTTAAAGCATGATAATGATTTTTGATGATAATAATAAAAATCCATGTTGAATGAGAATGATAATTATCTAGGTTTTTTTGAAACCAGAATAAATCCCAAGAGAACATTTTTCCATTTGATTTCTTGTAACAGATTGATGTCTTAGGTTGCACATAGTTGTAACTTGTGAATAATGAATCGGTTAATTCAATATGGAATAAAAACCATTTATTTGATAAAGATATTTTCTAGGGCTTGAGTTTACCATTTTCTTGATAAGTTCTTGTTTCTTATGATTAGAGTCACGAGATATTGTTTATGTATAAAGGTTTTATATCTTGTATTAGGGCCTATATTTCTCTATTATCTATGCTTGTTTATTCCTGCTACTTTTGTGATGTGATCTGGATATGAGAATTGTGATATGAGCCGGATATGGCTAAAATTGGGATGACTAATGTGATATGGGGAAGGGAGGACCGAATGTGATATGAGCCTCAGATGGTTGATCATAGGATGGATGATGTGATATGAGGGCAGGGAAGCCCAGATGATGTGGCAACAATTGATTCCTGTGATGTCAAGATGCATAGGTGTATATAAATGGGTATCATGGATGGAACCAGAGATAATAGAATACGTTGAAGCTAGATTACCCATTGATGTGATGTTGAGTGCTAGAATGATTTCTTATGAATCTCTTTAATGGATGATGGTCGGGTTTATTATTTTATCTACATTCCTTTCCCCACTGTTTGAGGCAGTTTTATGTGCTTGGTTTCATGGTTCCCTTGGTGGTATCTCAGGATGATTTTCCTAGAGTACTTAGTTTATGGAATGATGCTAATAATGAATAAATAATTATTAACCCTTGAGGTTGGTGTTGATGGAATGAAAAAGCTGAAAATATGACGATCTTGATAAACTATGGACTTAGTTTGGATGATTGGAGGGAATGTACTTTACTATGATGATTAACATAATGTAATATGGAATATAGTTAATGGTTAATTAATAAATAATAAATTAATTAATATAATACAATGATAAAAAGGGAAAAATTATTTAATATTTCTCTTTTAAATTATTGTGTGCTTATAGGATATCTGGTCTTAGTAGTGGTAGCTGGGAGTCCGAGCGACGTTAGTTATAGTTGAGTCTAAGACTAGGATGTGGACATAGTGTGGTTGTGAGATATATTATATCATATATATTTTGTGATTTCATATGCTGCCCTAACCATATCGGTTTGAGAAACTGAAACCTAGTATACTCTGATAGGGTGTTTTCCCCAATATCCTGATGGGAGGATTGATAGCTAACTACCCCCTTTGGCCCCACTTTCTTCTCTTGGTAGTTACTTGTGATGGTATGCACAATAGTTACTTTTCCTATATATGTGTATAGAGGGTTATGATGAATTTTGGTTATTTCACACACATTTATTACTGGATATAGTATCCAAAGTATTATTATTGGTATGATGTGTATAGACAATGATGGATTGTGGTACCTTACTCGGTGTTTGGGCTATAATGGATTAAGGTATAATAACCGATGTATGATACACATCATACGTGCTATGGTGGCTCCTGGAAAATACTTGGTTACTATATATGTATATGTGGATGAGATTATGTGATACACAAGGTGCATATTGTGACACCTTTTCCGAGTGTCTTTGGGATGGCCTATTTTAGAGAGAGATGGCTCCAGACATGTGAGGTTGGGGAAAATCCGCAAAGCATTGGGGAAGCAGGAAGGGGTACCCTTGTTGTTTCATTATTATATTATATTCTCTCTTGTATGTGATAATTGGTGAGATTTATCCATAGTGAGGTTGAGAACTTAGTATAACTATTTAGGTGATGAGTTAGTTTCACTATTTTCACTGTGCTTTAGCATCCTTTCTTTATCCTTTACATGAGTGGCACTAGGGAGGATCCTACTGAGTATACTATTATTCTCACCCTATGTATATAAAAACTAATTTTCAGGATATCCAAAGAAGGTTGGAGATCAATATGGATATTACTAGCTCATGGTTTTGTAGGATCTGTTTGCGCTATGTGGTTCCTACCGTCTTTACCTTTTTTGAACTTGTAGTTTTCTGTTTAGTTGTTATAATACTATATGAAATTGATTTTTTTCACTTTAGATTTCTTTATATATATATATTTATAAGAAGTTTTTTATTGGTGTATCTATCTTATCTCTCTCTTCCACATGTTTATTTAGAGGTCAATGCCTCCCATACACAAGTTTATTATACCCACGGTGCTAGTTCCCAACCTGAGGCCTACTAGAGGCAGAACATGGGAAGTCACCATCTCTCTCCCCTCATTGTTGTATATTTGTGGGAAGGGGTTTATGATGAAAGAGAGAAATTATTTTTCAAGAAAAAAGTAGTAATGAAACATCCCAACATAAAACATAATTAAACCAAAACTTTAAAAAAGTGTACAACATGACAAGATAGATCCATATACAAAAAAATATAAGACGTGAGTGCCACAGTGTTGATAAAATTACTAGACCAAGGGATAAAATAAAACAAAATAAACCAAAAGATTGAAACTCACATATCAGTGTGATATATGTGTTAACATACCATCACATCACCACCATAACCCATACCCTACTAACATGAATACTCACTACCTCCAAGAATTTCCTTTCCATTTCCTATATCAAACATAATAAAGTCTACATACACTCATTGGGAGTATGAAAAGTTTGAGCTCAAAGACCAATTGGGTTCTAATAAGTGTTCTATAAGCATAATTTATTAAGAAAACCAATTATATTCTTTAAATAAGTATAAAAGAGGAAGAAGAAATATTTTCACATTTTCATATAAATATATAAGATGAACCAATTTATTCTAATTAAAAAGAAAAGGCATGAATAAATAATCAATTTGAAAATAAAAAAATATAGAACCATGGTTGGGATACCTAAGGAATATCAAGTTATGGCTAACTAGGATCCTCACATCTTCTTGACCAAGGAAAAAACAACTAGGTGTGCACTAAAATCCCTAGAACTCAGGCCTAGGGAATGGATACCATCTACATGTGTATCTCCAACTTACTAATCTATTTGTTATAGTTATAAAGAATATCCAATACTTGGGTGGTTAACTATACCTAGTAATTATTTTCCTAAATCACCATCCTAATACCCAGGCTCCCAAGGGTTTCCCTATTCTCATGGAGGCACCATTTTCAAAATTTAAATCCATTCCAAGGGGTGTTTAATAAATCATAAAACAATTTTTTTCAAATAAATTACAAAAAAACCATATTTAGGCATAAACATTCCTTTAAAACCATTCTCAACATCAATCCATTTATAAATTTCATAATATATTTCAAGGAATAAAAACCATGCCTTTAAAAAAAATTTGGAAACCAGTTTTAACATGTGAATGTTACCAAAATTAATATGAAAAACCCTATTTACAAAACCACTTACCTTAACCACTTGAAATCATCCAAAACTATATGGAATCCAAAAAATGAAGGGAGAAGATACTCCTAGATATAAAGAGATTACTCTAAACCAAAAAACCTCGATCAATTAATTTGGATCCATCAACCCTAGGTTGCTATAGCCTTCAAGAAGATTGAAAACCTAATAATAAAAGGATAAATCAATGGAATATGAAGAAAACTATTTTCCATAATAACATTTCAAGAACTAGGGTGAAATCCCACAAAAATTGAACCAAATATAGAGGAAGGAATCCATAAGAGAGATACACAACTGGGTTCTAGACTGAAAAAAAAGTAAAAGATAATATATTAAATCGAACCAAGGTAAAATGAGGAAACCAATTTTTTTAAAATAAATATCAATGGGTTCATGGTGTGAAACTATGATTCAAATCATGAATCCATTTGACTCGAATAGTTCATGGCCTGAATAGGTTGTTCATGTATTAAACCATAATTAAATAAACTCGGGCTCACTATCTCATTTATCCATGATGTGAATGACATGTTCATGCCTTAAAATTTTACAGTAGCTATACTGTAGCTCCTTCAAAGGGATATAGAAACCAAAAGATGCATACGATTAACAAGAGATAGAAAAAACAAGAAAAAAACATTTCACACCTAAAATCAATATTGGGATGTGACAATAATACAGTATTCATATCATACTCACAACAATAATCAAAAGAATACTTCATACTTAAATCACAATGTGTAACAACATATCAAGAATCTTACACTAAAATAAAATTCACCTCAAGAAAAACCCTATAATCATAAAAAGGTAATGAAAATAAAATTAACCAAAACAATATGAAAAAAAAATCTTATCATAACAACAAACAAGAAACCTCTTCAATTTTAATTCATTATTACAATTATTAAACAATAATTATATATTTTCACACTCTTCCTCTCATCACCATATTTAAGTTATTTACCAAATTTAAACATGATTCAACATATTAATTTTAAAAAAAAATAGTAATAACATACCCAAAAGGAAATTAATCAACAATATCATGATAATAAATAAGGAAAAGAAGAAAAGCATGTTTGAACAAATTCCCTTTAATTAAAATCAAATTACTATATTTATTACTTTAATATCATCCACATACTAAAAGAAAAATAAATCATGATTAATGTACATTAAAAAAAATAGATAGAATATGAATCCCCTAACTCAAATAAATATTGAAATAATACAACACTAAGAAAGAATATTGACCAATTATCACACACCAAAAACATCTTAACGATTCCTCCACTGACCCAAAACACATAAATCCCCCATCATTCCCATGATTATGTGTAACACCCCAAGATTTCATAGTGTGTTATTTCTTCAAAATAATTTAATAACTGGCACTACACGCAACACCAGGTTCAAGCGCACCATGACTTACCAAACAAGATGTTCAAAAGAGGTTATGAATAGTATTAACTAAATTTTAAACTTTATACAATCCTTATAATTTTAGAATCCATATTATCAGTTTCTTAGACATAATGTAAGAACAAATTCATTTTCAGTATTGCACTTTTACCAACTTTTAATAGTAAACCCTTTTTAAATACAATATTTTAAACTTTTTTACTAAATGGGGACATCAAAAATTTAAAATGTAACACCCCAAGCTTCTACGGTATGCTTCTCTTTGAATAATGTGATAGCGTGTGTTGTACGCAACACCGTGTTCTAACACACCATAACCAATCAAACTAGCCGTTATGAATAATAATACCTACTTTTTAAAATTATATATATTTTATATTTCAAAATGGACTTCATTTTTGGATTCGGAATATCGAATTTAGCTTAAGGTGAAATTTTGGTACTTTTTGGATAACTTTAATATTTTGATGAATAGTGAAAATTACTAAATTTTAATTAAAAACAACTTTTTTAATCAAAATAATTAATAGTGATAAATTATGAATTTGAGTGGTTTTAAAGTATATTTAGAATATATTTTTACCATTTAATATAATTTTGGTTATTGGACATAATTTTACAATTAAACCGGACATAAAAAAGTGTCAATCTTTTGATAGTTATTATCTCTTAAAAACACGCTTTTTGTTTTAACAACGGGAATTAATTTTAAATTAATTTCTGCCACTTCTGTGTTTTGAATTTGGAAAAATGGATTCCAAATTTGGAATCAGGATGTTAAAATTTTGTAAATAGGTAACTTTTATTTTTAGACATTTTGAATAATTACTTCGGTAAATATTTTATTCACCATGGTTAAGGGTAAATCCGGTAAATAAGGGTTAAAAAATAATATTATAATAATACTAAATTACCCTAAAACGTGTCCTAACCTTATTGGTTGATACATGTTCGACTATAGGCATCTTTGGGTAGATTTTGGGACCCCATGGATCCACTTGTAGGTGATAGGGACACTTTATTTTAATTAAGTTAAAATAAGTACAAAAATGACATAAGCATATATCTTTTAGAAAGACAATTTTTACATAGGGTTATATATGTTGGATTTTCGACTATAAATATTCATTAGAAATCTAAAAATATTTCCTACATAATGATATTTTATTTATAATTTTTAGACATCAAATAATTTAATTTATATATGACACAATGATGATGCAGTAATTACCTAATTAATGAAAAATTAGAATAATTGATATTATAAATACCCAAATAAATATAATTTGAGACTTTTAATGAATTACACTAATTTTCTAGTATAATATGACATATTAGGATCGATTTAATTGACTTTTTTTTCGAAGTAATCATTCTGTTATGAGTTTCACAAAAATCAACTATTGAATAGTGTCAAAATTGACATAAAAGAGTTTTTAAAACAAATATTATATTATTAATTGATATTAATTTTCTAAAAATATAAGGTTCGGAAAAGAGACTTATATAATGATAGTTGTATCATTAATGGACCACTTGGGGGTCGCTTGGATGTATATAGTAAGTTTATTAACCATATAATATAAAAATACAAAGAGACATTGTAAAAGTGAAACTAATTAACTTAGAGTTAATACTTAAAGATAAGGTTAATATAAGTACCCAAACCTGTCTAAATTCTATTGGTTGAGTGGTTTTCGACCTATCCCCACCTTAACCTTTGAATAATCAACTTTGGAGCCATTATAAACTGAATAGGGATTTGTTATAAATTAATATTTCTAGCTTTTCCAAATGTGCCCCTCACCCCACTTATAAAAGGCCACCCCTCCTTCTCATTTCTTCACACCTCCAAAGCCTTTTGGTTCGGCCAAAATCTACCCAAATACTCTCCCAACTTCCCTCAATACAACCTAGAGGCATTAGTTTGATCAGAAATCCAACCTAAGGATCCCTTTTGATCAAATCAAAAGGAAGAACCCGAAGAAGAGGTAATGATTTCACCACCCCTTTTCAAGTTCCTTTCATCTTCCACTTCTTCTTTATTTGTTATTAACATTATAAAATAATAACTCCAGTATATTATATATACTGTGATGTTATTATAATTATGGTAAAACCATATTCAGTATTCTATCCACCCATTGAATAACATGTCACCATACGTTCGTACGTACGACTTACCGTCTCCACGCCGTGGTGTAATTATTATTCAATATATTATTATTTGGATGGGTATAATAATGATGTATAATTCATGTAAAAAATAAATATAACATGATATTTATTCTGTATATATAATATACCATCCAATTATATATTATTTTAATGTCAAAAGAATGATATTGTCGCTCATGCGTACGTACGGACTACCGTCTCCACGAACGTGATGAGATTTATTCTCCATCGTATCCATTCAAGTATAATTATCATTTTACAATTTAAAAATAATGTTTAAGGACTTGATATAATTCTAGATATAAATAAGATACAACCTATCCATGACAAACATGGCTTACGTAACAAAAAATATAAAAGAAAACGAGTAAGTTAACACCCGAAACAACGATAATACTAAAATATTATTAACAAAGAAATGTTAAAAGATCATATATGATATCATATGAATGTATATGATTATTTTATAATTTAATAAAAATTATTTCACCATTATATAGGAGGTTAACCTACACTCAACCAAGGAAAAGTATAAGGTAATGGTTTATTTCACAATCTCTCCATTATCCGAGGTTGTTTATACGTAATAATCTACTGGGATTTCTTTATCATCCACATCCATGTTTCTTCAAAATGTATTTCAAAACATTTTCACCATTTACAAGAATATGGGTTAAAGTCATTTATACCCTCGTTTGACTTTTTATAAGAGGTTTATAAAGGAATATTTCCGTCGTTTTCCAAACAAGGTGCTTTTTAACCTTTTCGACAGGATTAAGGTAAGAATGTTTTTTTTAACTTATACAGCGGGTGCGGCTATTTACCACTATTATAAAATTGTCAAATCTTCCCTTACAAGCTTACAAGGATATTTTCAAAGTAAATGTTTTATTTTATAATTATGTGACTTTTAAATGATTTCAAAATGAATATTTTAAGAATTTCAGAAAGGTACTCTTTATCAAAATCAGAATTTCAAAGGTTTTAAAGATTTATATTTCTAAATCTTTTTAATTAATGTCCATATCTTCAAAATTATTTTTAAGGATTTATTTATATGGACATGAATGTTTTTAAAATGTTAATTCCTTTCAAAAGTTTCAAAGTGGTATGAGACACTTTGATTCAAAAATCTCTTTTAAATTACTTCCTTTATAAATGTGTGATTTTTCAATGATTTCGAGAAAAGATATATTTCTCTCAAATAGTTTTGATTTCATCTATGTCAATATCCTTTGATGGATTTTAAGCTTATTTGAAGTTTATTTATTATGATACAAAACTTTTTTATTGTATTGAAGGTTTTGTGATATGTTTTACTGTGGATGTGTTATTTTTATACCATTCATGGTTTATGGATAAAGTATTGACATTTCGTATGCTAGTTTTAATACGAATTTTTATGTTATGTTTAAAACTTTTCATATGGGAATGCATTGGACTTAGTAAGTAATGGGTGGAGCCCGCTATAGCTCCTCGATGCATCGATAGGTCTCATGAGACAAACTAGTGTCTTGGCACAAGGCCTTGGCAAAATTTTATTTGTAGTCTTGGCATGAGGCCTTGGCTACGTGGTTATGATAGTCTGGCATTATGCATTCCATCATTATGAAAGTGGTTATTGATATTGCATGTGATTATTAGATTAGTAGAATATCCATGTGAATAAGTAAATGACATTATTTCATTTTATCTTTTCCATACTATGTTGAAGTTCAAGTTTAAAAGGCTTTTTTTAGTTATACATTGCCTTTTATGTTTATTCTTATTTATGAAAGTTTCCGCTATATTGTTATCCTTACTGGGCATTTTAGCTCACCCCTTTTCTATGTTTTATTTTTCCCAGGATGTGAAGAAGTAATTTATGAATGACCTGCAGGGATAGTATGTGGGGATATGAGTGTGGGATATGGAGACTATGTTGTTGTAGTAGTTTTTCACTTTATGATGTAATGTAAAACTTTATGAATATATCTAGTGTTTCCAAGGCTACTAAACCAATCGGTCTTTCGAGATTTGATCTTTCTTGTGATCATGCCAATGTAATGTAATAATGCACAGACTCTGGGTAACTAGGTTCGGGGCGTTACAGTTGGTATCAGAGGAAGTTTAGTACAAACATTAGAAGCTAGATTTAGATAAACTCTGATTAGAGCACATAGATTTAAGATGGACTTTGAAGATTAGTATAGAAGAACTTCCTAGAATTTTGGTATTGTAGAGATTTTGTGAGTTTTCTGAGCAATACATCCCTGTCTGGATACGAGCAGGTAAAGGCGGATCTGGCACAGATGTACCTAGGGGTAAAACCCGAAAACATCGCTTTGAGCTAGACTCGAACGGGAACTGGTGCACGACAATGGGCCTTGCTTCACTCTTGGTTACCACACTCCTGGGGGATATGCTTAGGATAACTCTCATTTTATTTACAAACCATTATGAAGGGTTTATGAGTATATAATTCCTAAAAGGAGACATTTTTATGATTATGGATTATATCCATAAACTATTTAATTTATGTTATGTGTTTTACAAGTTTGGGATTTGGTATTGTTATTCATAAACTAATCTAATGTATGCCATTGTTTAGAAATGGTGCCCAGTAGAAGGAATGAGAACTCTAGCAATGAACATGATACAAATAGAAAGAAGGATCATATATTTCATGGTCTTAAGCCAGAATTTATAAGAGAAATAGTCTCACATGTATTATCATCATATGAAGAAATAATATCAAGTGTTGATAAGATAAGTAAAGAGTTTACTGAGTCCTATGTATTTAAAGGGAAGCAAGAGAAGAAAAGGATGAAAGAGAGAAAGATGGATAAAGGGAAGAGGGAAAAGAAGAATTTTCCCATATGTGATAACTGTGGAAAGAAACACCCTGGAACTTGCCTGAAAGGAATGGGAGTTTGTTATAAGTGTGGAGGAAAATGGCACAAAGTACGTGACTGCAAGGGTAAGAAAATGGTTTCAAATGTACAATGCTTCATTTGCAAGGAGTTTGGACACTACACGAACCTATGTCCCAGTCATCAGACTATGCCGCAAATGATGCTATTGGATAATAATCAAGTTATGATACTACCACAGATGAAGAGGAATGATTAGAGTTCTTATGTTGATTATGTCATTTGAGTATTGTATCAACAATGTACTTGTTATAATAATTATGGAGTATATAAGGATTGTAATGCAATACTATTTCATTAAGGACTTGAGATTGTGTAGAACAAAGAAAAGTGACTCAATAGCAGGTTAAATTTTTGGAAAATATATGGTTGAGAGAAAGATAAACCATAATATGGTTCTAATACTGAGGTAGTGATTTTAGAATAATACATGATTGATTTGGATAAATTATATTGGATATTCTTGACTACCTTGAAGCTGATTAATGATTTGTATATTCCATCATTGTTGGGGTTTAAAACATTTTTGGATTGATGAAGTATATCCAGCATTCTATATGGAATAAGTGAGCATGAATGTAATCAATAAGGATTATGGTAATTCAGGATGTTTCAGTGTTTTAAAAGAATACATGATGAAGGTATTAATATGCTATTATGGGGTAAAAAGGATCTACATTATGTTTACCTTCCTTATAAATGTTGGACTGTGAGTTTGGACAGAAGTATTTTGGATAAATTCTAGTTTGAGATTAATTTTGGATTTCCATAAAAGGATAACCTAGAGGTCGGGCACCAACCCGTCGCGACCGGCAAGGCCGTGAGACTTGAACCCGCAACCGAAGGGCGACAAGGGTGTATCACCTACCACTGGCCCACGAGATGTCCTGGATTAAATAATGTAGTTTTTTTAAAAGATCTGGTAGATGAATTATAAATTCATTTATTTTGGAACCCTGTATGAATAGTATAAATAGATTTTTTTACGTTCTATTGTCTTTTAGAGTGAAAGATGAGTTTGTGGTAGAAATTTATTAATGGATAAAACTCTAATTATAAAGTAAGTATATCTCCTTATGATCTTAGCCAATCTCATAAATAAATTCCTCAACATTAAGAAAAGGAACTTTGAACAAAAATGTTGTCCTAGATGGTACCTTAAATCATCACTAATTTATGGCTTTGGGATTGTTGGCCTTTTCATAGCCATGTTATCTACCACTCTCCATCAGATAATTGATGGTTAGATTTCTCTTCCATATCCATATTTTCCTACATGGAACCCTAGTATGTGTTATTTTAGGTAATCTTCATACTTTCCACTCTTTATTTTAAATAGAGGCCTCATTAATTCATTTTTCGATGTGGGATTTCAACTAAGATATTTTGAAACGTCAAAAATGTGTTATCCTAATACCCTATGTTTTATTGAACCGATGGTATTTCAAATCATCATAGATTGATGAATTTAAGGACCTCAATTTTACACTTGTTTGTGATTGATGACCTCAATCACCACCTATAAATATTTATGTTTTCCCTCCAATTATATGTCTCTAATTGCCACCAATGTTCTCCTAATCGAGATCAAAATTTGGTGGTGACCCTTTCATTTCTCTTTTCCTCATATTAAGACTAAATTTTAGTAACTCAATTTCCTATGTGGGTTTTCCCACAAATATATTTTTTGTTTTCAACCTTTTATTTTCGAAGAACAATTTCAAATTGCGAGGACACAATTTATTGAAGGAGGGGAGAATGTAACACCCCAAGATTTCATAGTATGTTATTTCTTCAAAATAATTTAATAACTGGCACTACACGCAACACCGGGTTCAAGAGCACCATGAATTTCCAAACAAGATGTTCAAAAGAGGTTATGAATATTATTAACTAAATTTTAAACTTTATATAATCCTTATAATTTTAGAATCCATATTATCAGTTTCTTAGACATAATGTAAGAACAAATTCATTTTCAGTATTGCACTTTTACCAAATTTTAATAGTGAACCCTTTTTAAATACAATTTTAAACTTTTTGACTAAATGGGGACATCAAAAATTTAAAATGTAACACTCCAAGCTTCTACGGTACGCTTCTCTTTGAATAATGTGATAACGTGTGTTGTACGCAACACCGAGTTCTAACACACCATAACCAATCAAACTAGCTGTTATGAATAGTAATACCTACTTTTTGAAATTATATATATTTTATATTTCAAAATGGACTTCATTTTTGGATTCGGAATATCGAATTTAGCCTAAGGTGAAATTTTGGTACTTTTCGAATAACTTTAATATTTTGATGAATAGTGAAAATTACTAAATTTTAATTAAAAACAACTTTTTTAATCAAAATAATTAATAGTGATAAATTATGAATTTGAGTGGTTTTAAAGTATATTTAGAATATATTTTTACCATTTAATATAATTTTGGTCATTGGACATGATTTTACAATTAAACCGGACATAAACAAGTGTCAATCTTTTGATAGTTATTATCTCTTAAAAACACACTTTTTGTTTTAACAACGGGAATTAATTTTAAATTAATTTCTTCCACTTTTGTGTTTTGAATTTGAAAAAATGGATTCCATATTTGGAATCAGGATGTTAAAATTGTGTAAATAGGTAACTTTTATTTTTAGACATTTTGAATAATTACTTCGGTAAATATTTTATTTACCTTGGTTAAGGGTAAATCCGGTAAATAAGGGTTAAAAAATAATATTATAATAATAATAAATTACCCTAAAACGTTTCCTAACCTTATTGGTTGATACATGTTCGACCATAGGCATCTTTGGGTCGATTTTGGGACCCCATGGATCTACTTGTAGGTGATAGGGACACTTTATTTTAATTAAGTTAAAATAAGTACAAAAATGACATAAGCATATATCTTTTGGAAAACCAATTTTTACATAGGGTTATATATGTTTTATTTTCGACTATAAATATTCATTAGAAATATAAAAATATTTAATACATAATTATATTTTATTTATAATTTTTAGACATTAAATAATTTAATTTATATATGATACAATGATGATGCAGTAATTACCTAATTAATGAAAAATTAGAATAATTGATATTATAAATACCCAAATAAATATAATTTGAGACTTTTAATGAATTAAACTAATTTTATAGGATAATATGACGTATTAGGATTTATGTAATCAACTTTTTTCGAAGTAATCATTCTGTTATGAGTTTCACAAAAATCAACTATTGAATAGCGTCAAAATTGACATAAAAGAGTTTTTAAAACAAATATTATATTATTAATTGATATTAAATTCCTAAAAATCTAAGGTTCGGCCAAGAGACTTATATCATGATAGTTGTATCATTAATGGACCACTTGGGGGTCTCTTGGATGTATATAGTAAGTTTATTAACCATATAATATAAAAATACAAAGAGACATTGTAAAAGTGAAACTAATTAACTTAGAGTTAATACTTAAAGATAAGGTTAATATAAGTACCCAAATCTATCTAAATTATATTGGTTGAGTGGTTTTTGACCTATACCCACCTTAACCTTTTAATAATCAACTTTGGAGCCATTAGAAACTGAATAGGAATTTATTATAAATTAATATTTATATCTTTTCCAAATGTGCCCCTCACCCCTCTTATAAAAGGGCACTCCTCCTTCTCATTTCTTCACACCTCCAAAGCCTTTTGGTTTGGCCAAACTCTGCCCATATACTCTCCCAACTTCCCTAACTACAACCTAGATGCCTTAGTTTGATCAGAAAGCCAACCTAATGAGCCCTTTTGATCAAATCAAAAGGAAGAACCCGAAGAAGAGGTAATGATTTCACCACCCCTTTTCAAGTTCCCTTCATCTTCCACTTCTTCTTTATTTGTTATTACCATTATAAAATAATAACTCCAGTATCTTATATATACTGTGATGTTATTATAATTATGGTACAACCATATTCAGTATTCTATCCACCCATTGAATAACATGTCACCATACATGCGTACGTACGGCTTACCGTCTCCACGTCGTGGTGTAATTATTATTCAATATATTATTATTTGGATGGGTATAATAATGATGTATAATTCATGTAAAAAATAAATATAACATGATAGTTATTCTGTATATATAATATACCATCCAATTATATATTATTTTAATTTCAAAAGAATGATATTGTCGCTCGTGCGTACGTACGGACTACCGTCTCCATGAACGCGATGAGATTCATTCTCCATCGTATCCATTCAAGTATAATTATCATTTTACGATTTAAAAACAATGTTTAAGGACTTGATATCATTCTGTATATGAATGAGATACAACCTATCCATGAAAAACATGGCTTACGTAACAAAACATATAAAAGAAAACGAGTAAGTTAACACCCGAAACAACGATAATACTAAGATATTATTAACAAAGCAATGTTAAAAGATCATATATGATATCATATGAATGTATATGATTCTCGTATAATTTAATAAAAATTATTTCACCATTATACAGGAGGTTAACCTACCCTCAACCAAGGAAAAGTACAAGGTAAGGGTTTATTTCGCAATCTCTCCATTATCCGAGGTTGTTTATACGTAATAATCTACTGGGATTTCTTTATTATCCACATCCATGTATCTTCAAAATGTATTTCAAAACATTTTCACCATTTACAAGAATATGGGTTAAAGTCATTTATACCCTCTTTTGACTTTTTATAAGAGGTTTATAAAGGAATCTTTCCGTCGTTTTCCAAATAAGGTTCTTTTTAACCTTTTCGACAGGATTAAGGTAAGAATGTTTTCTTTAACTTATACGGCGGGTGAGGCTATTTACCGCCGTTATAAAATTGTCAAATCTTCCCTTACAAGCTTACAAGGATATTTTCAAAGTAAATGTTTTATTTTATAATTATGTGACTTTTAAATGATTTCAAAATTAATATTTTAAGAATTTCAGAAAGGTACTCTTTATCAAAATCAGAATTTCAAAGGTTTTAAAGATTTATCTTTATAAATATTTTTAATTAATGTCCATGTCTTCAAAATGGTTTTTAAGGATTTATTTATATGGACATGAATGTTTTTAAAATGTTAATTCCTTTCAAAAGTTTCAAAGTGGTATGGGACACTTTGATTCAAAAATCTCTTTTAAATTACTTCCTTTATAAATGTGTGACTTTTCAATGATTTCGAGAAAAGATATATTTCTCTCAAATAGTTTTTATTTCATCTATGTAAATATACTTTGATGGATTTTAAGCTTATTTGAAGTTGATTTATTATGATACAAAACTTTTGTATTGTATTGAAGGTTTTTTGATATGTTTTACTGTAGATGTGTTATTTTTATACCATTCATGGTTTATGGATAAAGTATTGACATTTCGTATGATAGTTTTAATATGAATGTTTATGTTATGTTTAAACCTTTTCATATGGGAATGCATTGGACTTAGTAAGTGACAGGTGGAGCCTGATATAGCTCCTCGATGCATCGGTAGGTCTCATGAGACAAACTAGTGTCTTGGCACAAGGCCTTGGAAAAATTTTATTTGTAGTCTTGGCACGAGGCCTTGGCTATGTGGTTATGATAGTCTGACATTATGCATTCCATCATTATTAAATTGGTTATTGATATTGTATGTGATTATTTGATTAGTATAATATCCATGTGAATAAGTAAATGGCATTATTTCATTTTATCTTTTCCATACTATGTTGAAGTTCAAGTTTAAAAGGCTTTTGTTTTAGTTATACATTGCCTTTTATGTTTATTCTTATTTATGAAAGTTTCCGCTATATTGTTATCCTTACTGGACATTTTAGCTCACCCCTTTTCTATGTTTTATCTTTCCCAGGATGTGAAGAAGTAATTTATGAATGACCTGCAGGGATAGTATGTGGGGATATGAGTGTGGGATATGGAGACTATGTTGTTGTAGTAGTTTTTCACTTTATGATGTAATGTAAAACTTTATGAATATATATAGTGTTTCCAAGGATACTAAACCAATCGGTCTTTCAAGATTTGATCTTTCTTGTGATCATGCCAATGTAATGTAATAATGCACCGACTCTGGGTAACTGGGGTCAGGGCGTTACATTATGAATCACTAAAACCAAACCCGATTCACTACCATAAACTTATTTAGAAATTATAACAAGAAATAATGAAGGAAAATAAACTAAAAAAAGTCTTAGATCACAAGATATCAATCGCATGAAACCATGGTCTTTAAATCCACCAGGAATACTATAAAACACCAAAACTAAGCCAAAAAGTATCATAGGTTTTGAGAGAAATCGATTTAATTAAACTTAGTGATAGGGAAACATCAAATTTATAGTAAAAATTTTATAGGTATCCACCAAAAAATAAATAGAATTTACCATTCCATTGTGTAACTTGGTCAAACCGAATATGAGATCCAACAGCTTAAAAAAAGAAAAATCCTTAACAAATTGACTATCATTTACTTTATTATAAATAGGTTTAAATGGACCAGAACATAATTACCTCTAACCATGTCATGGTATATGGATATCCCCAGAAAAACCATATGCTACTACAAAATAATTCCCACAGGCCTCTATATTTTCATCAAATCACCCAAAGAAACCATAACAAATATATGGTGCAATTATATCTAAACCATGACACAATGTACCATGGAAATTAAAATGGTAGTTTTTTCCATCCCATGACATGCATATATTTCTTGAAATATCAATCCAAAACATGACCACTTAAATATAAATTTCTATTCCACAGTTTAAGACCATGATATAAATTGTATGATCCTATCTTTTGCGAGGTATGATCCCTTAATTTTTCAGTCTTGTTTTGGACCTTGATAAACAACTTTGTTTAAATTTTGGGGTTTTTATGAGGAAGTAGATTCTATAGAGGAATTGTATTAGAAATATGGTTGTAGAATAAATTATGGTGTAAATCAGTGGTTTACGCCATAAATTATTAATTTATAGTGTAAATCATTCTAATGCCATAAGTGGATCAGGAGGACCCTATAAAGAGTGGAAATTTATGGCACAAATCCCCTATTTACATTGTAAATGTTTTGAACATCTTAAAAAGAGGGTAAAATTAAATTTTCAACCCTTATGACTTATAACCTAAATCTATCATTTCTTTCTCCATGCATAGTATCACCTCTGCTTGAGCTCCATTCTTCCTCCACTCCATGATAGGATTTGAGCCTTCTCCTCTAATCAGCATCCATTTTGCTCACCATTGGTCACATTGGATCCATTTCATTAAGCTCTTAAATCATATAGAATATTTTATTTATTTATATCATCATATGTAATGCTAAATCAATGTAAGCTAATATGAACTATTTTTTAGGGTATTCATATATTATACCAATTTATCCCATTCTAGACCATATTATAGGCCAATACTGGGTGAGGGGTCATCTAATTACATAAGTTAGGTGGTTATGTAATTTTCCCTTAAAGCCTAATCACTTTATATCACGTGAAATGATGCCACACATAGGACCTTCCATATGTTTCCTAAAAAATATGAATTAACATTAATAAAATTTTTATCCATGTTAGAAATGCTTATGTACACCCTTGTAATTGTTAGAGGATGTACCCTTCGACTAGTACCACCTATTGAGGTGTGATTTTGAAATTACCCTTGACATTATACATACTTGTGTAACCAAACCATCTTCTAAGTAGATTTTTTATTAACATCTAAATGAAATGAACAAATTGAATTAAATGGAAGTGAATGATATGACCATGTCACATGAACTTTATATAAAATGTGGTTTATGCCTTTGGCTAATGAAATGTAAAATGTATGGAGACCCTCTCTTAGCTCATGTTAAATCATGACATACACTCTATTATACATGATCCTCAAGCATGGAATCCCATTATTATACATGATCCTCAAGCATGGAATACCTTTATTATACACAATCCTTGAGACTAGAGTCCCTTTATTATACATGATCCCCAGGCATGATATCTCTTTATTACATATGATCTTCAGGCATGGAGAACCTTTATTATACATGATCCTCAGACATGGCATCCCTTTATTACACAAGATCCTTAGGAATTGCGTCCCTTTATTATTCATGATCCTCGGGCATGGAGTCCCTTAATATTCCAAGAGATATATGGGAATGAAAACTCTTATTTAAAATACACGACTCTTATGATTATGCATGAATGCCTGAGTTACACCTCAGGTACTGACCAATACAAAATATCTGTATAAATGTCTATATATTTTATTACATATATAGTTAATATACATAAATACATGATTATATATATACCTATATATATTGTGATACATATTCAAAGATTTCCCAACTTTGGATGAAGCAGGTAGAATCAGTTGGGTGTCCTTTAAGGACCTAAACTGACTTGGTTATAGTTTACTTTTATTCTTTATATTGTTATACCTGTACAATGATCATTTTATATTCACTAACTAGATTTTACTACTCACTATTGGTGGTGGACTACTGAGTATATCTCACACCCTTTTCAGGCCTCTGTTTAGTACCCTAATAGATCTCATGGATGTAGGTAGGGATAAAGGTAAGCATCCAGCTATAGATTCCTGATTCTATTATAAAGAGGGGGCATGAGAGGAGAGGACTGAACGTATTCTCATGATGCTTGTGGATATGGATTTTGGTATTTTATTATTTTTTAATATAATTTTGTATAATTCTACTGCTATATATCCATTGTATCCCCTTTTTTGTATAGCGTCATGGCATGATCATCATTTTGTATATTAATATGGTTATTACTGTTTCTATTTTCTTTTTGTATCTAGGTGATTTACTTCTTCTTTAGCTATTAGTCTATTAATTAATTTATTATACAACTGTGATACACTCTGATTATGAGGGTATAGTATCCCCACTGTACAACCATAGATCATCGTTTCTAGTCAGCAGCATCTGGCATATAGGGATGCATGCTTGAGGCCATGTGGAAAACTAGGTTCGGTTACTTATGAGTGAACCAAGTCTAGGATGTCATAAAGTGGTATCATATATTTTATTTTCCTTTTAGCTTACTATTGGGGATTAGTAGATAGGAGACAAGGAATGTGTTAGAATATTAAAATGAGCTAGTTCCTAGAAGTAGCTAGGGAAGATACCAATTTCCTAGGATGGGAATTGCTGTTATGCATTATGCTTATTACTATTGGAATAATTTCAATGTTGGTTGACACACATGATTTGTGATGTTTGTCATCATTATCATTATGGAATCTATTTTACCCTTGTCTAGGTATGACGAAGAATTATTGATTATGCATCATTATAGGCACTTGAGGATTCATATGCCATGAATATTCCATTCCATATTTATTTCTTAGCACGAATTTATAATAGAATGTTATAGTTCCTTGGTTGAGATATTTTTTATCTGAATACTACTTCTTTTGGGTAAATGAGATAAATAATTGGATAATTAAAGTTTCTACATCAAATTAAATAGAGTTTTCTCATATAGCTTGATAATAGTACCTTAACCATCCAATTATCATGAGTTTGATCCATGACCATTGGTTTCATGGGATGAAACATTATTTGGTTGAGATTAAATGTATTCCAATTTAAATTTAAAGAGTGTGTGATCCTCTATAAATTGGGAATGATGATCCATATAATTGAAAAATATTAAGAAACTGGTTGTAGTTACATGCAGTACCAATTAAAATGTATAAATCATAGGAATTTATAACTTGGGAATGACAAATGAATCTATCCGAACCTGAATTTACATTAATAAAATATTAAATTTTCATTCTTAAATAAATAAATACCATTAAATGGGGATTCCAATTGAAACATAAAGTGTTTTTTCCTCTATACCTTGTAATTGAAACACCATATAC
Organism: Viscum album; assembly: GCA_963277665.1. Taxonomy (NCBI): domain Eukaryota; kingdom Viridiplantae; phylum Streptophyta; class Magnoliopsida; order Santalales; family Viscaceae; genus Viscum; species Viscum album. The sequence continues at coordinate 646,802,139 of OY728143.1, read as the reverse complement.
CAGGACCTCTGTGATCGGATATGAGAGCTTGACCCTAACTCAAACTTGATATAGGTAGCTTCTCTTGTGATTCCCCATGATCTTCTATGTCACATAAACCTGGATTTGGAAGAAGGTTTATGGGTGTTGAATTTTATATAGGAACTCTATGTATCTGTGCTATTTATATATATATTTATATATATATGATCTTATTGTTTTTGAATCTTTTCTGAGGCATGTGCTTGACATTATAGAATTATGCCACCACAATGGCCTTGAGTCATACACTAGGAGGTGGAAATGAATATGCTTCATAGGTGGTGGGACATGAGCCACATGTATTACCTCCTATACTTCCACATGAAAAACCACCCACTATTCCTGAATTGGGCATCTATGATCAGTTATAAGAGATATTCCTACGGTTTATATAGTTAGTGCAGGGAGCTATATGACTTTCCCCTACTATAGTAGAGTTGATGCATGAATTATATCAGCAAAATCCACCTATATTCTCTGGGGAAGGTGTCTCTCAAGCTGCTAATTCATGGATAGAGTCCATGCTATCTATCTTCAAATAATTTTAGATGCCTCCAGAGAGGAGTGTAACATCCTGGACTCGGATGCCACTCAATAGTTCCCCGATCCCAGTTATCCACATGGACTAAATCACATCTTCACAAACATCAGAGGCCGCTGAATATTAGTGATGGCCTAGGTTTGTATTTGGGGAGACTATGGAACCATTACTAAAGTGAAGCACATCAGAATAACAATAAAAGATAAGTATAAAAAGTATTAATAAAATTAGGTAATAATTAAACAATGGAAGACTAATATATAAACAATGCCATAAGGTATCTCATATACAAAATGATGATGATACCTATAATGTGTCTAATAAATAATCCAAAACATGTATACATAGTAGGAGTACAATACATGGAACAAAAGTCCAAAAAGTACAAAAAACATACTAGATTTCATTGTGAGACTCAGCTCAGTCCCATGCTATCCTGATCCTAAGAAGAAATCAAGAACCTATAGTAGGGTGATTTACCTTATCCACACCTGAAATCATATAATCTTTTTAGGTACCCAAGGTGGACCGAACATGGTGTGAGACTAAATCCCAGTAGGCAACCACCTAAGGTCAAGTTCCATCCAATTAGTGAATATATATAACAACAAGGTGTAGGCAGTAATGTAATAATAAAATTAAGTAATCAAAGTAAATATCCTATAAATTCTAGGTTCTCATTTATCATCAAGTTCATTTAATCAATTTCATTTAGAATCTGTCTCTCAATTAATAGTCAAGCCTGTATCATTTATCAACATGTTCAATTAATTATTTAACTTCATTTAATTAAGTCTAAAGACTTAGAACGTAGCCCAAAATCCCTTGTATATACAAGTAAACAAAGGATACCTAAACAAGCCACCCATTAAGTATAAGTTAAGACTAAATCCAATCTTATGATTTGTCTTGGCAGACACGTCACATAAACCATTTCATTCACTATTCATTTATGAACCTAAGCTCATCAATGGAATTCCTAATTTGGAATCTTGGTATCACTCCAGGTAAAATATAAATAACACCCTACAATACCACCCATGGTGATCCTCAAGAAACCAAGTATCTCTCTAGGTGTGGTATAACATCACTTCCACTCGAGTCTGTCCTTAGAGGTCCACTAAGGGATCCCAAGTTCCACCCATGGAATATATGATCAATTACCATTGAGTATATCCTTGTAAATACATATAGAATTCCATGTATCACATGGAATTTAAAAGTTATTCTTTATGTGTACATCCTTGGAATTCTAAGTATCACTTGGGCATAAGCAAGGTCAAGCCACATGAGTCTATCTATGGCATTCTCATATGAATCCATGTGTCACCCAAGGAATATAAGTATTCAATCAACATTAATATCAATATCATTTAATTATTTCATGGTCAATACCAATAACATCACAATTCAATATCACCTCAATATGTGAATCAAGTAATTGTCCAAGCTTATAAGGCTTTCCTCTATTTAACCCACATGGAAATTCATTTAAACATGCATCTTAAAAAGACATTACATGGAATAAGGCAAGGGTTGTGGTCAATTCATCCATTCCCATTAATAAATTTAATTACAATTGATATCACAATTCAATTTACATACCAATTCATAATTAAAAAATCAATTGACAAGTTAATATTAACATCCCTTAACAAGGGGTAAAATCCACACCCCAAAGGGGTCCAGTTTCATATGCCACCAAATGGTCCATTTAATATTCACAATACACCCAAAAAGGGTGGTTCTAATTTCATAAAATTCAATCTAAAATTCATTCATTAATGTGAATATTTAATCTAATAGGATATACCTATCAATTTAATTCAAGTTTCTAAATTCATTTCATTATATCCCCCAAGAATTGGCTGTGTGGAAAAACCACATATATAAACACTTAGAATTTTAATGAAAGGAACGATACCACCTACCATAGATTGTTAGTGTATATCTCATCCATTATCATCTTCTAATTTGACTTATATTGGGAGAAAATTTAAGAACTAATAAAGAACATAATAATAGGGTAAATTATCTTTCACCTAAATAGCGTATCCAATACCAAACCAAATGAGTAACGAAGAAAATGGAATTGAGAACTCACTGATTTGGATCCAATGAGAGGAACATTTCTTGAATCAGAGATCATATGTAGATTCAGTGAAAAATCCAATAATAGTCATCAAAGAGGCTTAAAAATGGCAATAGTTGCTATGTGAATGAGGAAATGAAAATAGATTATATTTTAATAGATTAATTATGGTTCAAATTGTAATTTCACAAAAAACATAGGGTTTCATGATTTGGCCACATGGTTGGCCAAACCATGTGATAAATGTGCATGCTTAGCTGTAGGGAATGGCACACCACATTGTTTTTCCACATGGTTTGACTAACCATGCACAAACCATGTAAATATCCACTATCAAATTTATAGAAATGGATGTATGTCTGTGTGTCTCAAATCACTCAATTTTCTCTAATCACGTGAGATCCTCCATCTCTCTGCCTATGCTTCGCATGGTTATTCAGACCATGCAACCTGTCCTATATGGTTTGTACAAACCATGCGCCAAACCTTTTTCTTCCCAAAAGTTGAGTTTCGAGCTTCAAACAATCCCCAGACACCCCCATTACCTTTATGAACTCCAAGGGAATTCACATTAAGCTACATTTAAACATTTAAACTAAAAATTGATAGAAATTGAAGGATCTGTACCTCAAAGAAGAACTATATTCTTGCAAACTTCCCCCTTAAAGTAATTAATCCCCAAATTGACCTTCCAAGGGTGTTTAAAGAATAATTTGTGAATAAATCTAGCCACTATGATCATAAATTTTCCTCCCACTCATAGATCTCATATTGTACAAGTCTGTGTTTCCATATCACCCATAATAGAGGAACTGATTGACCTTAGATAACCTTCATACTATGATCTATAATATGAATATGATTCTCCTAAAAGGATGAATCTACCTATAACTCAACCTCCTCAGGCTGAAAGTCATGATACAAGTCTAAATAGTAAAATTGTAGTGGATAAATGTGGAAGACATCATGCATGGCATGGTACTTATGACACAACTAAAACTGATAGGTTACCAACCTGACTCTCTCCATAATCTCAAATGGCCCGACATAACATGGTGGAAGATTACCCTATATCTTAATCCTCCTATTCCCAGCCTTGGTGAAACATGTAAGAAAAACTAATCCATGACCTTGAACTATAAAATTCATCTACGAAAATCAATGTATGATTTCTGAAGAGACTACACATTATCCATCTACTTCCGAATCAAATGAACCTGCTCTGTAGTCTCTTGATCATGATGAGGTCCAAGCATATCCACCTCTCCAGCCTCTAACCAACATAGTGGTGATTGAAATGGACTACTATACAAATCCTCATAAAGAAACATCTATATACTATCCAAAATGCTGTTATTATATGAAAATTCAACCAGGGGTATATGCCTCTCCCAAGAGCTCCCTAAGTATAGGATGCATGCTCGTAGCATGTCCTGAAGAACTTGTATCATGCATTCTAACTAAAAATCAGTATGAGGGTGGTATTCTGTGCTAAGAAGCACCTATGTACCCAATTAACTATACATAAATTTCTAGAACTGATACGTAAAACATGCATCCCTATCTGAAAGGATAGTGTGTGGGACCCCATGAAGTGGTACTATATCATATATATAAAAACTCTCAAGATCATCGACACTGAAGGTCTATTTAATAGGTAGGAAATGAGAAATATTTGTGATCCTTCCAAAAACAACTCATAAAACATCATTACCTCAAGGATACTTTGGTAAACCCATCATGAAATCCATCACGATGTTATCCCATTTCCAATCAGGAATGTACAACTGCTATAAAAGTTTGGATGGTTACTGGTGTTCTACCTTCACCTATTGACAAGTGGAACATCTCATGATAAAGCCAACTATATCTCTTATCATACATAGACACCAGTATTGGTGATGTAAATCCTAATACATATTGGTGATGCTAGGATGTACTTCCCAAGATGAAGCATGAAAATCTCGCATCAACTTCTCACACATGTCTTCCGAAACCCATATGCGACCCTGAATATGGAGAATTTAATCCTCACCTATGGTCTAACTAGGAGGAGGGTCCTAAACTACCATATTATCCCATAGGACTATGACTTATGAGTCTGATAGTTTCCTCATCCTAACTCTATCTAGAAGGGTATAGTTAATAGCTAAGGATGATAAAAAAGTCTATCCTTTACTATCTTACACCTCCAAGTGCATCTTAGAGAAAAAATCCATGAGTATCCACTCACTACTGGCCTACTAAACAGCCTGTATCTAATTCCTTCTTCTTAGTGCATCATCCATTTACTTTTATTTACCAAGTGTGTAGGTAATCTCAAAATCAAAATATTGTAGGTATTCAACCAACCTTCACTACCTCAGATTCAGATCACACTATGTAAATATATACTTAAGGATTTTTTGGTCCATGTACACCATAAAATGTAGTAGGAAATGTATCTAACATCAAAATTCATGAAAAAATGTAGCTAACTCGAGATCGTGTGTCAGGTAATTCTTCTCATATGGCCTCAACTATCAAGACCCATACACCATGACTCTATATTCTTGTATAATAACTCCTCTTATCCTGATACCCAAGGCATCATAGTAAAAAATGAAACTCTTTCTTGGTTCTAGAAATATCAATATCAACATTGAATTCCATCTCCTGTTCAGCTCCTAAAATTACATCTCACAGAAATATTACCATAAAAACTTCACACCCTTCTCAATCAATCCTATAAGTAGTGCTTCTAAGCATGATAAGTTCTGTATGAAACTCCTATAGTAACTAGATATCCCCAAGAAACTCCATACCTCAAAGTCATTCTTGGGATGATCCTAGGAAACTATATCTCTCACTTTATCTGTGTCAACTAATACTCATGTCTTTGAGATAACATGATCTAGGAAGTGAATACGATCCATCCAGAAGTGACACTTGGTGATGTTAACATATAAATAATGATATCTTAGTGTATTCAAATTGATCTAAATATATTTATCATGGTCATGTCAATTGTGATAATACACTAAGATATCATCCATTAAAACCACCATAAATGAATCCATATAAGGATGGAACACTCAGTTCATCGGTTCCATGAAGATTGTTGGCATGTTCATGAGACTGAAAGACATAACTAAATACTCATATAGATCATACCTGCTATGAAAGGATGTGTGAGGTATATAAAATGATCTTACATGTAATTAATGATAACAGGATATCAAATTAATCTTTGAGAATGATCTAGATCCTAGGATATGGTATAAGAGATCATCTATCCAAGGTAGAGGATACTGGTTCTTAACCATTAGCTAGTTTAATTTTTGATAATCCACACATAGCCTGAAGGTTCTATTCACCTTTTTCACAAAAGAACCAAAAAACCCCATGAAGAAGTACTAGTTCAGATAAAACCCTTTTCTTCTAAATAATCTAGATGCCTCTTGAACTCTTGAATCTTAGTAGTATCCATCCTATAATGAGGAATGGAAAATAGTGCATCTCCTTGAACTAGCTTGATAAATAACTCTACCTCCCTCACTGAAGGTAATCCTAAAAAATCATATATGAAAACATCCCTAAAATGATCATCCACTAGAGGGAAATCTATCTGATGTGTTCCCTGATCATCCAGAGATAAACTCACAATCTTGGCTATCATCCCTCCCAACTCAAAATTCTTGGGTCCAGATCAGATTTCCTGGATATCCCATTCACCCTTACGAATAAACTCTCCACCCTTTGGTGATGTAAAGGTCACCCTATGACAATAGAAGTCAAAAAAATCATGAAACGGAACGAACTATTCCATCTTGAGAATAATATCAAATCCCATCATCTCGAGGATAAAGGGACCCCATAGGAAGTGACACCCACCTATCTCAAGGGGGAACTCCATGCACCGATATACATTATCCATTAAAATCCCCAATGGAGTTTCAAGTGGAATAAAACCATCATAGGTCTATACACTGAGCCCAAGGATCTACAAAATAGGAACAAATATAAATCTATGAGAATCCCCTATATCAAAAATTATAGAAGCTAAAGTAGAGGCTACTAGAATAGTATCTATAATAGTAAAAGGTTCAGGATCCTTCTACTCAAGGGTCTGTTCCACTACGTATATCTAGCCTGAACCATGGCCCTATGATACTAATTGGTTACCCTAAGTGAATCCACACTGCCGTCTTTGTAAAACTGGGGTCTGGCTACCATGACCAAGACCACCACCTTGGCTGATCGAACAACTATACTCCAAATCCCTACTTGATGAGAAGCTGCTGAACCTTCTCCTAAACACAGAGTTAGTGCACAAACTCTCTCATTGTATGATGAAGGAAATGTTCTATAGGTGTTCTATAGATGACCCATCTTTCCGTAATATTGACACTTGAATGGGTACCTCATACACTATGGCATCGTATGTCCTGACCTACCACATTGGAAGCACCTCACTTGGCTACCTGATTATGTGCTATGACTTCTAATATCACCATGTGTAAGCTCTATATGATTTTTATTTCTAACGGTCGATGCAATATCAGATCGAGATACCGAAATTCCCCAGATCACACCTCCAAATTCCCTTAGGTTATGCTCTATGATAAGAGACTAATTCACTATTATAGAAATGGTATTCATCTGAAATACATTCACCTATGATCAGATTTCTTACCTAATACCATCCTCTAATCTCCTAGATTTAGATAAATTTTCACCCATCAGAATAGGTGTGAAGTGCTGGAGCTCAATAAAACGGGATGAATAATCCGTAACTGATAACATGCTCCTCTCTAGGTGAAAGAACTCCTGGGCTCTATCGACCCTTAATATCATGGGATAGAAGTAGTCATAGAATTACATATGAAAATACATCCAATCCATCTTCTAATGCCGATCCTTATGAGTTATAACATCTCACCATATCTTGGTGGAATCACGTAAGATATACACAACGAGTTTTACCCTCCTCTCATTAGGAGTCTATAGATGCTCAAAGATAGACAACATGGCCTCTATCCATGAATCTGTAGCTTGTGGTCCACCATCCCCCCAAAAAATGGGTGGATGATACTGCTGGAACTCACGTGTCAAATATTACATAGTTAGGGTAGACCGCAGTTCCCCCCAAATAGTCTGTATAAATCATAATAACCCATCTTGGAACTATGCCTCCGTACCTATATCTGATACAACTACTGGTGCCATAGTTGGCACTATAGAATGATCCACTGGTAGCCCATAGAACACCACTTATATAGTATGATATTAATCACCCTCCTGGAGTATTACTAGAGGCCATCATGGTGGAATGCCTCTACATTTCCAAACACACACCTCAGATCAAGATCATTATCAAGGTTTACAGTTCAACCATGCAAAATGAAATAGGATAGGTATAATCCTTACTATATAAGAACACACCCCTCTTCATGATCCTAGAGTCAAGTATGGGCATCATACAAGTCGTATATAAGCAAGAGATACTGCATACCGCCTACTACTAAGGTCGGGTCTGGGTCAAGTTATCTTCTATAAGCAATTATAGTTTCCATTTCATTTTCACCTGAATTCATATATTCATTTCAAATTTATATAACATTCCCTTTAAATAAGTTAAACCAAAAGGTTCTCCAAATTCCTATCTATGAGGTCCCATACTCCTCATGAACCAAAGTCTAGAATCCATCTAATTCACACCATAACATGTTCCAAAATACATATCACAACAACATGTGTCTCTATCATGAAACCTATCATAACAACATACAACAAGTAATGAAACCTAAATGGCATGACATAATGCATGGAATGTAATTCCTATAAAGTGCCTAAAATGATGCATGATATGGAATACCATCATCTCATCGGGTTGCAATAAAATATAACCCATAATTATATCAATAATAACATCACAAATCAAGTGCGTCACCCAATGGTGGAATCAAATCAACTACAATAGTCAAAATCCATAAAACAACAATTTAATTTGAGAAAATTTGGATTTTTTCCTATACATGGGTTAGCTACACTCAGGCACAAGTCATTATGAAATTCCATTTCCTTCCCATCCCTTTCCATTATCATCAAATAATAAAGAAAACCAAAAAATACTTCTCAGATACCACTTTTTAATGTCCCGGACCTAAATGCCACTCAATACTATCCCGATCCTAGTTGGCCACATGGCCTAAAGCACATACCCCCAAACACTAGAGGCTTATGACTAGTTGAAATGGATTAGGTGTGTCCGTGGGGAGACTATTCCATCATCACTAGAGTGTATCACAACAAAATAACAATGATAGATAAGTAGCAGAAGTAGTAATACAATCAAACAAGAAGTAAACAATAAAAGACTGATATATAAACAATTCTAGAATAAATCTCATATATAAAAGAATTATGATACATGTCATGTTTCTAATAAAGTATACAAAACATGTATACATAGTAGGTGTACAATACATGGAGAAAAAGTAGAAAAATAACAAAGAGTATCCCATATAGCATCACGAGCCTTAGCTTGGTCCCATTCTCTCATGATCATAAGAAGCAATCAAGAACCAATATTAGGTCTCTTTCCCTTATCCATACCTATAATCATATATTCTATTCAGGTACCCAAGACAACCCAAAAAAGGTGTGAGACTAAATCCCCATAGGCAACCAACCAAGGTCAAGTTCCATTCAGTCAGTGAATATCTATAATAATAGGGTGCATGCAATAATGCAAGAAGTAAAAGAATTACTGAAAGTAAACATCCTATGAAGTCCAAGTTCTCATTTATAATCAAGTTCATTTCATTAATTTAATTTATAAGCTAATTCATTGAATTAATTATTAGTACTGTATAATTTATCAATATGTTCAATTAATAATTCAACTTCATTTAATTAAGTATCAGGACTTTAAATGTAGCCTATAATCCCCCATATAGTTATGTAAACAAAGGATACCTAAACAGGCCATCCATCAAGTATAAGTTAAGACCAAATTTGAGATTGTTCTTTGGCTTGGAAGATGCGTCACATAAACCATTTCATTCATTATTCATTTATGAACCTTATCCCATCCATGGAATTCCTAATTTGGAATCCAGGTATCTCTCTAGGTTTAATAAAAACCAACAACCTACAACCCTATCCATGGAGATCCTCAAAAACCCATGTATCACTCTAGGTGTGTTATAACATCACTGCTACTCGATTCCATCCTTGGTATTCCACTAAAGGAGCCCAAGTATCACCCATGGAATATATGACCAATGCCCTTTGAGTTCATCCTTGGAAATCCATATAGAATCCCAAGTATCACTCAATATGTAAAATTAAACCCCTATGAGTCTGTCCTTGGAAATCCAAGTATCACTCTGGCATAAGAAAGGTCAAGCCACAGGATTCCATCCATGGAATTCTCATATGAATCCACGTGTCACCCAAGGCATATAAGCATTAAATCAATATCAGTAACAATAAATTATGTCATGATCAATACCAAGATAATCTCAATTCAATCTCACCTCAAGAGGTGACTCAAATAATTGGACAATCTTATAAGGCTTTCCTCTATTTAACTCACACAACCATTATTTTAAACAAGCATATCAAGATTAACAATCCTTTACATGGAATATGAAAAGGGTTATGGTCATTTCAACCCTTCCCATTAATCAATTAAATTATAATTGATATCCTAATTAAATTTATATACCATTTCAAAATCCAAACATCTATTGAAAAGTTAATATTAATATCCCTTAACAAGGGGTAAAAGGAACACCCCAAAGGGGTCCAATTTCATATGAAATCAAATGGTCCATTTAAGATTCACAACACACCCAAAAAAGGATTGGTTTCAATTTCAAGGTATTCAACCTATAATTCATTCATTAATGATCCTCTTTAATCTAATAATCTATACCTATCAATTTAATTCAAGGTTCTAAATTCATTTCAAGGTGTCACCCTAGAATTGGGTATGTGACATAATTAAATATATAAACACATATAATTTTAATGAAAAACATGAAACCACCTACCATAGGTTCGTAGTGGATAAATCGTCTAGTATCAGCCCCTGATTTGAATCATATTAGGAGAAAATCAAAGAATAGATGAACAAATTAATAATAAAAAAAATTATATTTCACCTAAATAGCACAGATTATACCAATCCAAATTAGGAACATCACAAAAGGAATTGAGAACTCACTAATGAAGATCCAATGAGATAAATGGTTCTTGAGTTGGAGATTAGACAAAGACTTGGCAGAAAATCCAAGAATATTCATCAAATAGGCTTTAAAAAATGGTGATAGTTACTATGAGATAGAGGAAATTAAAATAGGTTAGATTTTAATATATTAATTAGGATTAAAATTTTAATTTCACCCAAAACATGGGGTTGAACGGTTGGACAAAATGTTCACCAATTGTGCATGCTTAGCTGTAGGGAAGGGTACCTCACATGGTTTTTCCACACAGTTTGACTAACCATGAAAAAACCGTGCAAATATCCACTTTAAAAATTGAAGACATGGCCACACAACCATGTGACCCAAACTACATGTTTTTCTATAACCGTGAAATATCCTCTAACTCTCTTCCCATGCCTCACATAGTTAGTCAAACCGCACAACCTGCCCTATATGGTTTGTAAAAACCGCGCACTAGGTCTTTTTCTTCCCAAAATATAGGTTCTTGGATTCAAACATGCCCCAAACTCCCCCATTACCTTTATGATATCTAGGGGAATTCACATTATTCCACATTTAAATATTTAAACTGAAAATTGATGGAAAATAATTTACCCATACCTCAAAGAAGAACCAAGTTCTTACAAGGAGGTTCAAGGTTATGGCCTATATGATTTAAGATTATTCCAAGCATTAGTGGGATGTTTTTACTAAGGTAAATCAACATCATGATATGGTCTGGAGAGAATTATAAACAAACTTATATGATTATTATTTTCATAGATACTTATAATTGAATGTACTAGAGGGATTATGCACCTCGAGTAGGGTGTTTTGTCTATGATGGACTATTCAGATCATTTCACTGAACTCCAGTGTTTCACACTGACTCTTTCTGGTGTTGAAGGTGATTAAAGTGAGATAGTTCAAGAATGGTATTGTATATTCCATCTGATCTCAGTTCAATTCCTTTCAATTGATTACCATTTCATATATAGCGAACCAATTATTCATTATTGAGCATAACTTGAGGTCAACTACTGTTGCGGTCAAAGGTATATTAGCATTGAGATAGGGAAAAAAACATCAAGTTTCCCAAAGAGTCTCCTCAAGTCTACTCATAGAAGAAGTTTCAATCATATAGAACTCACTGATAGTTGTGTAGTGTGTCACTATTGTGAGAATCTAGAGCATAAGAAGCCCCAGTGTCCCAAAGACCCCATTGAGTACTGAGGCTATAAAAGGATGGGGTATAATCAGTTTTTTATAGGACCACGCCATCTATATCTACTGGGAGAGGATCTGCACCAAAATATCCATCAGGAGTGGGATTAGTAGATCCTCACCAAATAAGTAGTTGGAGTACTACTAGATGTTTAAGCCAAAGAGGCGGTCATGGACATGTGATTTAGATATAAAGATTACAATGCCAATAGAGCAGACCATCCTAGGATAGTCAGGTTGTATCTTAGGGCCGCTGATTTGTCCCTATCTATGTAGTGGAGCCTACTCCCAAGGAGAAAATTTCTAGGCCTTCTACTTTATGAGTTATGATTTTAGTTTCTTCAACCTTTGTTTTTTCTTTATTTGACACAAGAACTTCACATTATTTTATCTATACAACTATTATAGAATGTTAGGGAATTGAAATTGAGTAATACTATAGAGTAATAACTTTGGATACCCTATTGGGGATGAGATTTCTGAGTGCACACTAATGAAAGGATTTTCACCTTGATATTGGAATCTTTTGTTTCTTATGAAACCTATTCGTTCTCAATATGACTGGATTTTATGTAATTATCTAAATGGATAATTTAGTCCCTTATTGACACCATATTTATTGATATTAATTTTAGGTGACATTTTCATCATATATGGGTGGTAAATACATTTATAAAGGTGAATGGGATGTTTAGGAAGCTTGATTTAGACCAAAGAATTGTTGGAAGGGTGGAATATCAGCCCAGATTTCCACTCTTCTATTAGATGATCAAGGAGCATGTCAGATGGACTTCCCTACTATTGTGGATCATTTCAAGGACATATTACTTAATGAATTTTCTAGCCTACCATATAAGATATTGGTAGAGTTTACTTTTTAGATAGTTTTGGGAACCACACCTATTCCTATTCCTCCTTATAGGATAAAATATACCATCAAGGGACAACTAGAGAACCTAGAAGATAAAGGGTTTATACAACCCAATGCATGTCCATGGGGTTCACCAGTCCTTTTCAACAAGAATGTGTAGAACACCCTCAATATTTTTATGGATTATAATAAATTGAACCAAATTATGGTTCAGAATCAGTATCCCTTGCCTCATATAGACAACCTCTTTCATCAGCTTTTGGGAGATGGGGTCTTTTCAAATATTGACTTGAGGTTGGGCTACCATCAGGTATGAGTTAGGACTTCAGATATACCATATATGAAATTCCATAGTAGATATAGCTTTTATGATTATTTAGTCATTCCGTTTGGTCTTAATAACATGCTAGTAGTTTTCATGGACTTGATGAATCAGGTTTTCCACCCGTATCTAGATTCATTTTTGGTAGTATTCGTGGATGATTTCTTGGTGTACTCACATACTCTATATGAACATGATGTAATTCTTGATATAATTTTGAGCATACTAAGAGATCTCTAACTATATTCTATGCTCATAAAATTACACTTTTATATTGATAATTTACACTTCATGGGTGATGTTATCTCAAAGGAAGGAGTATCTATTAATCTAGAGAAGGTGAGATCCATGGTTTCTTGGTATCATCCCATGAATATATTTTACATTTAGAGTTTATTAGGTATATATGGATATTATAAGTTGTTTATTCTAGATTTTCATGCCTATAAGAACCTCTTATAGGCTTAACATAGACATGTGTCAAATTTTCATAGTCTGAAGCATGCAAGAGATCCTTTTAGGAGATGAAAGGGAGAATGACTTCATCACTAATAATGATCTTACCTGATCCTAGAAGATGATATATGGTTTATTATAATGCATCATGTATTATAATAGAGGTAATTGTGATGTAGTATGAGTAATTCTTGGAGTAAAGGTCTCTTCATTTGAGATATCATGAGAAGAATTATCCAACGCATGATATCAGGTTGGTAGTTGCAGTACATGACTTACCTTTCTAGATATACTACTTACTTGGGAATAATTTTTTAGTGTATATAGACCAAAAAAATATAAATCATCATAAAACATGATTTGAATCAAAAGAAATGAATTTGAGGTGAATACCTATTGTTTTTTAACTTTTAACATGTGTATATTCCTAGAAAAGGTAATACAATTGTAGACTCCATAAGCAAGAAGAATCAGACATACGCCATTCAGAAGGCTAGTAGACAATGATAGTTGATGGCCTATATTTCTAAGATATATTTATAGTTGAAAGACTACATTGGGTATACTTCACTTGAATCATTATCAATGATATCTTCTCTTCTAGACCAAGTGAATAGGAGGAAAATTTCAGCTCCTGAGGGATTAGTCCTAAGGGAGAGAATTTTATTTTATGATTCCCATACTAGTTAGGTCATTAATGAGGATGAGATATTTTTCATTCATTTAAATTTCTGAAAGATGTGTGAGAGGAGTTTATGTGAGAGTTTAATTTATATTATTGAGTAGTATATGTCATCATTATCAAGATGTATCATGAATTACACTACCAGTATTGGTGGCCAGGGATAGAAAAGAAGGCAGTGGGTTTTGTCTCTTGATGTTCCATGTATTAGTTGGATAAGGAAGAAAAATATAAACCATCAAGACTTTTATAGATTCTACCCAATCTGAAGTATAAATAGGAAAACATCACTATGGATATTGTTATGGGTTTACCTAGGTCAACTCTAGGTAGTGATTTAGGTTGGGTGACTGTTGATTGGATGATAAAGGTTTCCCACTTCTTGAAAATTAGAGAGACCTTATCAGTGTATGATATAGGAATTAAATTTTTTAGTGTGGTCATACTCCTTCATATATCTCTACATACTATCATATCAGACATGGATTCTTACTTTACATCATAGTACTAGTAGAGGTTGCAGAAGGCGCTAGGTTTATAGGTACTATTTAGTACATCATATCACCCTCAGACCGAAGGTCAACAAGAGTATACAATTTAGGTTTTTAAGGACATGTTCTAATAATTTTTCATTGATTTTGTTGGATATTCAAAGAAACACCATCCTCTTTCCAAATTTTCTTATAATAATAGCTTTTGGGAAACTATACTGATGTATACTTATGAGGCATTATACTATAGGCCATTCCGGTCACACCTGTGCTAGTTATAGATAGGAGAGGTAACCCTATTGGGACCTTATATCATTTAGTATAATTCAAAGAATATTTATCTTATAAGAAAACATATAGAAAAAACTTAGTCTATGAAGAAGTCTTATGTCAATAGTCACCGCCAACCTCAAGAGTTTAAGGTGGGACATCGTCTTTTCTTTCACACTTTACCTAGGTTGGATCATATATGGATTCATAGATAGGACAAGATATCACATCATTATGTCTTTCCTTTCAAGATATTAGAGAAATTCGGGGTGGTATCCTATCATATAGCTCTTCCTTAGAGGTACCGATCCATGCATGAAGTCTTCCATGTATCTCATCTTTTCTGTTATCATTCAGACCCATCTCATACTTTTGATCCAAAAGATATCGAGTTGGAAGATAATTATTATTTTGAGGAGTATCATATTAGTTTCATTGACTATAACATGAAGGCTATCTAAGGTTGGATAGTTTATATAGTATGGGTTTTATAGCAGCATGACCATGTACAATATTCATACCTAGATAGAGAGACTAATTTACTTTATTAGTAGTTGAAATTTTTCTCAGATTATGATCACCCCTGTAAGGTCAACTTGGGGATTAGTTGTTTTAAGTAAGGGAGATTGTAAGATCCTATTTTTTGAGAGTTACGATCCCTTAATTTTTCATTCTTTATTTGGACTTTGATAGAAATATTTCTTGAACTTTTGGTGGTTTTGGGAGGAATTAGTATCTATAGAGAAAATATAGTAGAAATATAGCTGTAGAAAAACTTATAGGGTAAACCATTGGTTTACACCATAAATTATTAATTTATGGGGTAAACCCTTCTTATGCTATAAGTGACTTGGGAAGACCCCATAAAGATGAGAAATTTACAGCTTAAATCCCCAATTTAAACTATAAATGTGTTGAACATTTTTAAAATATGAGAAAATTACCTTCTCACACCCAATTCATTATAACCTAAATCTATCCTTTCTTTCCCCATGAATAGTACAACTCCGCTCAAGCTCCCCTATTACTTTTATCTAGGCTAGGCTTTGATCCTTATTCTCTATTTGGAATTTTTTTCTCTCACTGTTGGTCACATTGTATTCGTATTGGTAAACTATTAAATCCCCTAGAATATTTTCTTCATTTATCTCTCTATATGGATTTCTAAATCCATGTGAGATAATATGCCATGTTTTTAGAGTATTTTTATATTATATTGATTTTTCCATTCTAGCTGGGATCAGAGGTCAATACCGGATGAAGAGTTATCTACTACTATAAGGTCAAAAGTCAAGTACTTTTCCCTAAATGTCTAGTTACTTTATATCATGCACTGTGATGAAACATGCTAGACCTTTCACGTGTTTACGAAAAAAATATGAATTATCATTAATTAAATTTTGATCCATGTTTGAAATTCTCCCATACATTGTTTTTATTATTGTAGGATATACCCTTAGACTAGTTCCACCTCTTAAAGTGTGATTATGAAATTTCCCTTGAATTTATAAATGATTATATGACCAAAACATCTTCTATATGGTTTTGGATTAACTTCTAAATGATGTTACAAAATTTAATTAAATGGAAGTGATTGGTATGAGCATTTTCATGTGACCCTTATATATAATGTGGTTTATGCCTTTGGCTAATAAAATATAAAATGGATGTAGACCCTCTCTTATCTCATGTTAAATAATTACAAATAATATTTATTATAAATGATCCTTGGTAATGGTGTCCCTTTATTATACATGATCATTGGGTATGACATCCCTTTATTATACATGATCCTCATGCATTGTGTTCCCTTATTATAAAAATCCTCGGGTATGATGTCCCTTTATTATACATGATCTTCGGACATTACATCACTTTATTATATATGATACTTGGGCATGACATCCCTTTATTATACATGATCTTTAGGCATTAAGTCCCTTTATCATTCACGATCCTTAAGTATTCCATCCCTTAATATTATATGGTACATATGGGAATGCCGTCCCTTATTTAAAATATGTTTCTCTTATTATTATTTATGGACACTTGAGTTACTCCTCGAGTCCTGGATAGTAAAACCTATCTATACATATGTCTACATATGTTATTATTTATACAGTGCATCTATATACATACATGCTTATATATACACACACCTATATACACAGTGATACATATTCAGATATGTCCTTGTTTTAGTCTAAGTAGGTAGAATAATCTGGGTGTCTTTTAGGAACCTGAGATGATTTGGTTATAGTTTAATTTTATTATTTATATTTTTATTCCAACAAAAAACCAATTTTATATGTAGTGGATTAATTTTACTAGATTCCATTAGTGGTGTCTTACTAAGTATATCTCATACCCTATTCATGCCTCCAGTTAGTACTCAAATAGATATAATGGATATAGGTAGGGATAAAGGTAAGTTTCCAACTACGGATTCATGATTCTATTTTAGTGATGGTGAATGGGAGTAGTATATATATTATACATAAGAAGAAATTGGCGAATATGGCATGTGTCTAACAAAAATAAAAGTGATATGGAAATCCCTTACATGCTTTGGTAACTTTTGAATCATATACCCTATGAAAGAACAACATTAAATAAAACTTTAAATATCATGAGAATAAATAAATTCAGGATATAACATGTAAAAGTGGGTCCATATACACCTCATAAAATAAGATAGGTGAATAACATAACATATGTCCGAAAGAAGAAAATTTAAGAAAACATATCTTACCTCAAGTCTCAACTTTCTTCATACTCATTCAAGCCTAATATATAATAAATTTTGGATTATTATACATATATTAAAAAACCATAATGATATATATCATACTATATATGATTTAATTACAACCTATTATCACCCATTTGTTAACAATTCCCTTTCTAAAATCATGTTTTGGGTAAAAACTACTTCATTTTTTAGGTATGTTTTGGTTTGGTATTTTCAATCCTTTTACTTTGATCATGGTTTTAGCATATCCATAATTTTAAACATGATATTAATATCATATATTTTCAATATATGTGGATTTGGTGTAAAACAATAAGTTTATAGATAGAAAATTAATCACATCATTCATGGTGATGGTTGGCCGTACGTGTACATGAACGTTGTTTCCATTTTCTCGATGGATGGAATGAAAGAAAGGTAAATAATATATCAAATTTCCATAATAGTTTTTATGTCATAGACTTCATGTAAATTATTTAAATATTTATGAGTGACATTTCTATTTTACAATTTATTAGAAGTTAAGAAGGTGGATGTGATATTATAATCCGAGAAGTATAATTTTGTCATAAATATCATATAAATACATTAAATCCATCATTATATCCAACCTTTAGTGGTGGTGATGGAAGAAAAATTACATAAGTTCATGAGGTGGTAGTATTCCATATATTTTGGTAGGATTTGGTGGATCCAAATTACTTATGATGTATGGATAAGTGTGGAGAGGTGATGGCCTTTTATAATTGAGGATGAGTGACATTTTTATAAATAAAAATATATATTCAATAATGGGAAGTCAATATCAACCCAAGTTCCTCAAAAATTTATAAATAATTTATTGGAGATAATATATGGTCTTTACACACTTTAAACAAAAAAAAAATATTTTTTAAACATGTTATCCCTTAACCTCTAAGTTTACTTACTTTTACCATTTTTGTTTTCACAATAGTAACTAGTTTTTTATTTATTTACATAGGTAATTTATCCATTAAGACTAAACATAATTGATCCTTATTAAATAATTTATAACAATTAATTATAAATATTAAATCAAATCAATCAAATAAAATAAATATTTTTGTGGAAAATTAATTTTAACACAAGTGCACGTAATGCGCAAAACCCCGTTTTAACTTTAACTGTGGTAATTAATTCCTTATGTTTTTACTATTAAGTATGAAAAAATTAATTAAACCTCATTAAATAATATTAATTATGATTATTAAAAATATTTAATCCATTTTATATAATTCAATTTAATTTATTGGTATAATTAAAATTAAAATTAAACTTACAATCATTACAAAAATGCAGTTTCCCAAACTAAAATTTTTAATAAGTACAAAATATTTTTATATCAAAATTGAACATAAAATTGATTTAAATTAACTAAATTGGATTAATAATAATATAATTGAACTATTTTTAGTTAAAAAACAAAAAAAGTAATTTTTAAATTTATTTAACAAAATGGCAGTTTTCAATAAAAATCAGTATTCTTCACTATTCATCAAAAAGTAATATTTTTAAAAAATTATCAAATATTCACTATAAGATAATATTAAAATTATTATTCCAAAAAAAGTTAATTTTTTCAAATAAATTTTATAAAATATTAGAAAATTTAATTTAAAAAATAAGCATTCAAAATGTGATGAAATCGCTTGTTTGAAAAAACAATTAAAGCATAAAACTGAATTTATTCTGATCTCATTTCTAGAAACAAATTATAGATGAATAATAAATTTTTTTATTAAATGTATAACATATAAATTTCATTAAAATCATTCACTAATAATGACTATTTTAATTTTATTATATAAAAACAGTTTGCGCGGATAAAAATAGTTTAAAAAAAAAATTTATTTTACTTTCAAATGATTTTTATTTTTATTTATAATAAGTTTATAAAAAATTAATTTATTAAATTCATGTTTAAACCACATAATTTTTATAATTTATTTATTCATATTAATTCTCACCAATTTAACTATTAGTTTATAACTATCACCTTAAATAATAATATTTTAATTATATATCTCAGTTCGTTTAAACTTAGTATTGCGTGTAATGCTAGATATTTTAAAAATAAATTATTTTAAAGAGAAATATATTCTAAAATATTGGGGTGTTACATTCTACCCTACTTAAATAAATTATATCCTTAAAATTTTAACTTGATCTTGGTAATAAAGGGATTGACATTTGAAAATATCTTTATAGAAAACCCACATCGTAAAAGGGTTGATAAAATTTTATCTTAAAAAGTAGGAAATGGAAATATGAAGGTCATATATAAAAACAAAAATAAATGTTTCCAAATATGATAAAATTAATAGGAATTGAAAATATGGACAGGGAAGAGAATACTAACTATCAAGTATTAATATAAAGTGCTAAATAACATGGTCATGATAATTTTTACCACCACAAAACCATAAATAATTGATATGTTAAAAGAAAATTGATTCATTAGAAATGAAAGTATTAGGATAATTTTTTTGTCTCAAAATCATTTTATTAAATTTTAGTGAATTTTTACTATTAATATAAATAACATGATAAAATATACTTACCTGATTTATTTCCATTTCATAAGAACAAAATCATCCTTTGCTTGTGATTTGATCAATTTCCACTTCATTTATTACTCCAAGAAATAAAGGTTAATTGTTATCTCCTAAAGAACTAACAGATCAAAATATCCATAAATGAATGATAATCCATTCCTTCTATCTCTAGTTATCATCAATACCAAAATGTTTAGGTTAAGTTATCAAAAATGGGTAAATCATCATATGATGAAATAATACATTAATCTTATAAACCTCATCCAAAGTTCAAATAAAACCATTCCAAAAATGGTTAACCAAAATCCCTTTAAAAATTAAAAAATTTATAAATAAGGTATCTAAATTAAAAAAATAAACTTAACATTAATCCCTAAAATATCATAATGTATTTCTTAATTATCACGAACCAAATATGTGATTACCTTGGTCATATATTCTACTAAAACATGGTAATAACCATAATTACCATTAAACCTAAATGAAAACATAAATGCTTCCTAATTATTTAAATAATACCATAGATTATTGAATATATTCCATAAATCCAAAAATTATGTAAACTCCATCAACGATAACATAAACCACTTTTTCATCAAATAATTAATTAGATCCAAGGCCATTAATACAATCTAATTTAATTTTTCCATATCAATAATCTCTTTATCCCAACTAAAGAGCATTATCTCAAAATCAGGATCTTATTAAGGGTTATCTTTCCCTTAATCACATGTTTTTCATAAAATACCACCTTTCCATTAAATCACATTTCTTGGTCATTAGTACCATTCGATATATTTTTGCAGAACCATAATGAAAAATTTTCAAAGAAATATCCTTATATAATTTATGATTCATATAAAATAATTATTGAGTTTTAATACATAAAAAATTTTAATCATTCTACTTTATTCTTAATCCATTAACTATGATTCATAATTCTATTCCTTAATATATCCTTTATTTTATATGTCATTTATACTCTCTCTATAACAACCTTTTTGATACACTTCTTGAGATTTGACCCTAGGAAATTGATTTTCATAATTCCCCTGCTTTCCACATTTAAAACATTCAAATGTTTATGATTCCTTAGGTAAAACTTTATTATCATCCATTGAGTTAACATAATTTTTCATTTTTCCTCAATAATTACTTACTTTGTGTCCTTATTTTCTATACATAAAACATATTCTCATTCCTTTGAGATATTCCCTTGAGTACTTCTTCCCATATTATAGACATGTAGAAAACTAAATATTCTTTCCTCTATGGTCTCCACCACTCGAGCTCTCAACAAACACTATCATTCTATTCATTGGTGAGTTTGAGAGTTGGTTAAGGTGAAAGTTATTAATCATATATTGTGATAAATGATTAGGAATAATAGAAATATCATTCACTCTATTCATCATCCCATTTGGTTTCCCATTAACACATTATCTATAAAATTCAACATTAACCCAATTCCTTCTGGTTCCTGATATTGAAGGAAACCAAAAATCATACTACGAGCAATGTTAATCATAGTGATAATCAAATAATTCTTTATAGGATTTCTAAATGACACATGCCTTTAAATACATGACACATTATGTTTAACCTAGGTTATTAATGGTTATCATATATTTAAATCCTTCATTATGTTTCATAAAAAGTTTTCTAATTTCCAAAACATATCCCTTAGGGCTGTCAAACCAGGTGTGCAATAAGGCCCATTTTCATGCACCAGGTGATGATTGAGTTGAATCCTAAAACACTATTTTTCTAGTCATTACCCCTTGGTACAGATATTCTAGAGCCACATCTAATTTTAGTTTCAAGATAGAGATGTAATTTCTTGGAAAACACTCAATCTATTCTTCATTGAAATTCAATGACATTTTATTATACTTTGACATATCCTTAGGGCTATCACTAACTTTTTCTAACCATACTCTTCAATGGTTGACTAAACATATAATCTGATACCAACTATCGAACCCCAAACTTTTCATACATAAACATCACATCTTATTAGTTAAATATTCATCACATTATAAAACGATCCATAATAGAATCATATAGGTTTAGTATCTTTATAAAAATGTAAATGTAAACAAATGGTTCATAAGTGAAGAATATCATCTCCCAATAAGTTTTTCATAATTTTCACCCTTCATAGTCATATCATACACAATACCTTTTTTATAAAATGGGGAAAGGAAATATGAGAAAGAGTGAGCTCAGATGCTCAGTAAGGGTAAACAAGGGAGATATCAACATAACATGAGCATAATAGTATGAGAACATGATAATAACATTATAAAACCATACCCTACATATCATAGATCATAAACTTGAGTCATGGAATTAAAATTGGAAGTTCATAAGACATTAATCATAAAGGAATCAAAAAATATAAGCCATGATATTATAACATTGGAATAAGACATAGATTTTTTGTATGCACGTAAGTATAGAAAATCTTATGTCAAGGATACCCACCAAGGAATTAATAACTTGTTAGGCTTTGGATAACCACTTGTGTACCTTCTTCAGAATTTGGATAACCACTCATGTACCCTATTTTGTCCTTGGGATAACCTCTTGTGTACCGTATTGTTTTGGTATAGGTATAAAATACCATTTAAACTCTTGTTTTGGGCTTGGTATAACCTCCCTTTTACCCTTTGAGCTCATAGAACATTAATATTTACCCAATTAATTAGAGATCCATAACGTGCTCACCTGTCCTAATTTTATAATGGAACTAGCCATCCCTAATTTATAACAGAACCACATATAATTGGTTTATAATTGAACCACCAATCACATAAATAAAACAACACATATATGTGACATAAGGTTATAAAACATTTCTCATATCCTCATTTCATAACCTATGAAAAGAAAATTAATTTTGTAAAAATTTCATTAACTAATTATAGAATAACCCATATAAATAAATGAGTTTCATAAACATATGATCATCATAATTATAAACCACTTAGAGAAATAATAAGGATTGAACCATTGGTTCATATACCCATTAAAAAATATGAAACACCAAAGGATTTTTTCATTGATGAATTAAATTACCATTAAAATATCATTAAAACATTCCTGAGGAAAACACCCTTTCAAATTTTAAAACCAATTTTTAAAATATAATTTTTTTCCAAATATTAAAGAAAACATTTTATTTGAAAATAAACTTAGAAAATTATAATTTAAGATTCAAATAATTTAATGGTCACAAAATTGTAAATTTCTATTCATGCCGTGTATGGTAAAACAAAGACTCCTTTCACATTTTTGGTAAAAAGTAAAAAGTACCTTATTTAGAATACTACGTAAGATTCAATTTATTTTTTAAAAAAAAATAAATAATGGAAAAAATTTCCTTAAAAAATCATTTTATAAAATTAAAAACATTCTTGAAAACATTTTTCGAAAACATAGATTTGGAAGAAAAATGATTTTTGATGGAAGAGATAAATAAAGTCTATTTTTCTTAAAAACATCCTTTTGGTCTATTAAGTACATAAAGAGAGGAAAATGAAATTAAAACATGTTATTTAGAGAAATAACTATACGAGAAGTAATTAAATTAGTTTCTTGAGAGAAATATCATAATATTTCATCATTGGAAGCATAATAATAAACAATCCCAATTAGAAACAAGATTGTAACATAAAAACTATACCACTTTGCTATATTTTGAATCATAAAACCCATGAAATAATGGAGCATAGATGGATATTTAATTCTATAAAAAAATCATAATAATAATCATAAAATAAATTCATGGGTAGTATATACACCACACAATGTAAAAATGTGATGAATATGTCATGTGTCTCAAAGGAATAAAAGTGAGACGAAAATCCATTACATGCTTTGGTAACTTTTGAATTGAAACCCCATGAAATAATAAATTTAAATAAAACTTTTAAATATCATGAGAATAAATAAAATCATGATATAAAATTCCAATATATATTTATATAAACCTAATTAAATAAGATATTTGCATAACATAACATATGTCCCGAAGAATACATTTTGAGTTAAAAATCCCATACCTCAAGTCTCAAATTTCTTTTCACACATTCAAAACTCATTTATAATATATATAGGTTTATTATAAATATATTATATAAATATAATAATATATATAATACCATATATTATTTACTTACAACCTTTTATCACCCATTTTTAACAATTAATTATTAAAAATCATGTTTTAGGTACCAACCGCTTCATTTTTCATTTATGTTTTGGTTTATATTTTCAGTAATATTAATTTGATCATTGTTCCATCATCTAAATAATGTTAAAAATTATAAAAATATCATATATATATATATATTCATTATAAATTATTTTTGATTAATTCATTGAGGTATAGATAGAAAATGAATGACACAAGTAATGGAGACGGCAGGTCGTACGTATGCATGAATGATGTTTCCATTTTATAGACAAATGTAACAAAAGAAAGTTAAATAATATATAAAATTTCCAAAATAAATTTTATATTATATATATCATTTACATTTATTAAATATATCTTTATTACCATCCATGTCAAAATAAAATGAAAAAATCACATCGGTTCGTGGATGCAATAGTCCACATGTATATATAAACAACATTATCATTTTCCAACAGATTGGAAGGTAAGATGTTATATGTGATATTATAATTTCAGAAGTATAATTATGTAACGCCCCGAACCCAGTTACCCAAAGTTGGGGCATTATTACATAACATTGGTACGATCATAAGATATAAAGTCCCAAAAGACCGATCAGTTTAGTATCCTTTCAAGTACTAGATACATAAATAAGTTTCAAATTACATTATGAAATGGAAAAGAAAATTTTTGTCTCTATTTAAAACACTCATATTCCTTATCCTATCCCTTCTGGCCAGTCATAATATACTTCTTTGTATCCTGGAAAAAATAAAACTTAAGAAAGGGGTGAGCTCAGATGCTCAGTAAGGATAATAATATAACAGAAACTATCATAAATAAGCATAAAAATTTAAGGCAATGTATAAGACTAAAGCACAAGACTTTTAAACATTAAATTCAGAATAATATGGAAAAGATAAATCAAATAATTTCATTTACTTATTCACATGGATATTCTACTAGACGAATAATTGCATGTAATATCAATAGCTAATCTCATAATGATGAAATGCATAATGCCGGACATATTAACCACAAAGTCAAGGCTGGGTGCCAAGACCCTAAATATAAATTTTGATAAGGATTTTTTCCAAGACACTATTTTATCTCATGAGTCCTACCGACGCATCAAGGGCTTAAAGGAGGCCCCGCCCGTTACTTACTACGTCCAATGTATTCCTCATATGAAAATAATGAAACATAACATAAACATTCATATTAAACTAACATATGAAATGTTAATAATTTAACCATAAACCATGAATGACATAAAAATAGAACATCCACAGTCAAACATATCATAAAACTATCAATACAATATGTAATATTGTATCATAATAAATCAACTTCAATTAAACATAAAATCCAACAATATATGTTAATATAGATGAAACCAATCCAAAAACTATTTGAGAGAAATATATATTTCTACTTTAAAATCATTTAAAAGTTTAATAATTATAAAAGAAAACATTTATTTTTAAAATATTCATATAATCTTTTAAGGGAAGATTTGAAGGTGTTATAACGAAAAAAAATATCCGCACCCGCCATATAAGTTAAAAAAACATTCTTTCCTTAATTTGTTGAAAAGGTAATAAAGTACCTTGTTTGGAAAATGACAGAAAGATTCCTTTCAATTTTTTTTATAAAAAGTCAAAAAAGGGTATAAATGACTTTAAACCATAGTCTAGGAAATAGTCAAAAATGTTTTGAAATACATTTTTAAGAAACACGGATGTGGATGATAAAGAAGTCCCAGTAGATACTTATGTATAAACAACCACAGATAATAAAGAGATCGTAAAATTAACCCTTAACTTGTACTTTTACTTAGTCAAGGGTAAGTAAACCTCATTTATAATAGTTAAATAATTTTTATTAAATTATACAAGAACCATATACATAAATATGATATCATATATGATCCTCAAATATTGCTTTGTTAATTATATTTTAGTAGTATCATTGTTTCGGGTGTTGACTAATTCGTTTTCCTTTATGTGTTTTATTATGTAAGTCATGTTTGTTATGGATAGGATGTATTTGATTAATATACATAATGATATTAAGTTCTTGAAAATTATTTTTTAATCATCAAATCAAAATTATTCTTGAATGGTTATGATGGGGAATGAAATCTCATCGCGTCTTGGAGACGGTAATCCGTACGTACAAACGAGGGAAAATATCATTATATTGATGGTGAAATAGTATGTAATTGGATGGTATATTATATATACAGAATAATTAACATGTTATATTTATTATTTACATCAATTATACTCATTATTATACCCATCCAAATAATAAATTATTGAATAACAAACTACACCACGATGTGGAGACGGTAAGTTGTACGTACACACATATGGTGAATTTGTCATTTATAGGATGGATAGAATAATGAATATGGTTGTACCATATTTATAATAACATCAAATTATGTAGAAGGAACTTTAGTTATTATTTTGGAATGGAAACTATAAATAAATAGGAAGTGGAATAAGAAAAGAATTTTGAAAGAGGTGAGGAAATAATTACCTCTTCTTTGGGTGCTTCCTTTTGTTTTGAACAAAAGGGATACTTAATTTGGCTTTATGATAAAATTAATGCCTCTAAGATGAATTGAGGGTAGTTGGGAGGATATTTGAGTAGGGTTTTTCCAAGAAAAATGGGTTTGGAGGTGTGAATTTAAGATAAGGGGAAGTGCCCTTTTATAAGAGAGGTGAGGGGAACTTTAGGAAAAGTTTGAAATATTATTTTATTATAAAATTATTTTCTTTTTATAATAGGTAAAAATATATTTATTTAGAGGATAAGGTGGGGATGTGTCTAAATATTCTCAACCAATAGGTTTTAGACAAGTTTAGGTCACCATATTAACCTTATCTTTTAGATTTAACCCTTAGTTAAATAGTTTAACTCTTACCATGTCTTCTTGTATTCTTACACTATATGGTTAATACACTTACTATAAAATGTCAAGAGAACCTCAAGGGGTTCATTAATGACATATATAACATTATTTAAGTCCTTTGTCTGAATATTATATTTTTATGAATATTATATCATTTAATAAAATTGTATTTGTTTTAAAAACTCATTTATGTCAATTTTGACACTATTTAGTATTTGGTTTTTGTGAAAGTCATAAAAACAAGATTACTTAGAAAAAAATATATTTAATCAACCCTAACATATCATATTCATCTATAAAATTTATTTATGGCATCAGAAGTTTCAATTTACAATTATTTTAATATTTATAATATCCATTATTTTAATCTTTCATTAATAAGGTAATTACTACATCATTATTGTGTTATAAATAAATTTAGTTATTTAATGTCTAAAAACTATAAATAAAATACTAAAATGTAGGAATTTTTTTTATATTTTTAATGAATATTTATAGTTTAATTTATCTAATGTATAACCCTATATTAATTTTTTTAGTTATTTAACATTGAATTTAACGCTTTTAATTCTTCTTTAAATGAAATATAATAAATGTCCTAAACTAATCCAAGTGGATAAAAAGGATCATATTTTTGTCCTAAGGTTGATTTTGGTCTAAATAAACTTATCCAATAGAATTAGGACATGTATTGGGGTAATTGTAATATTATTTTTATCTTCAGTTACGCTATTTACTTTTAACTGTGGTAAATAAAATTCAAAAGTTACTATTCACCAAAAATTATTTTCATCCTATTGAACCGCATTTTACTTGCTGATGAAAATTGTGTGTATCAGATTTTTGAAATTCAATTCACAGAAGCGGTAAAATTACTTTTTATGCAAATTTGTAAATGTTCCTAGAAGGTGGGTAAAAGACGTTAAAAAGTTTAATAAAATTATATATATATATAATCTTATTATAAAATGACTTCAATGAATTAAAGTAGACTAATATAGGTATTTTGTATCTATTTTTACTTTAAAATAAATTTAAATAAAATAATAATTATTTAAATAAAAAGTTGGTTTTAAACAATAACGTAGTGTTTTTCACTATTCATCAAAAATTGAATGTTTTCAGAAAAATACTAAAAAATCACCCTAAGATAATTTCGATATTTAAAATCCAAAAATGAAGACCATTTCGAAAAATATTTTTTTAAAAATTTCAAAAAGTGGGTATTACTATTCGTAACTGTTTTTTTTAAACGACTAGTTTTATTGGCCGTGGTGTGGTAGAACTCAGGGCTACGTACAACACAAGCTATTGTATTATTCAAAGAAAAATGTACCATAGAATATTGGGGTGTTAAATTCTTCCCTCATTCAAATAATTTCTTCCTCAAAATTTCTAGAATATTACTACATAAAAATATTTGGGTGGTTCTTCATCATAAGTTCCTCAGGTTCCCACGTTGCCTCTTCCATTTTATTGTTTTTCCAAAGAACTTTTACCAGACAAGTCGTCCGGTTTCTCAACACTTGTTCTATAGTATCAAGAATTATGATAGGATCTTCACAAAAAATACAGACCGGGTTCTAGTTCTATTTCTTCATAGGTGAGTACATGTATTTGTTTAGACATGTATTTTCTTAACAGTGATACGTGGAACACATCATGAACTTTGGAGAGACTTGGAGGCATTTACAAATGGTAATCTACAACTCTAATTCATTCTAGAATTTTGAAAGGTCTGATATAACTAGGACTTAATTTACCCTTCTTACTGAATCGTATAACACCCTTCCATGGAGATACCTTTAATAAAAAATGATATCCTACTTGAAATTCCAAATCCTTCCTTCAGTTATCAGTATAACTCTTTTGCCTACTTTGAGCTGATTTGATGTGGGTTTGGATAATATTTACCTTTTCCATTGTTTACTCAACATGTATGAGCCTATGAGTTTTCTTTCACTAACATCATCCCAAAAATTTGGTATGCAACATCTCTTTTCATATAACGCTTCATATGGTTCCATATTAATACTTGAATGGAAGCTATTGTTATAAGAAAATTATAACGATGGAAAATACCGATCCCACATACCATGAAATTCAAGTGAGAAAGATCTCAACATGTCTTATAAGGATTGAATTTTCCATTCTGATTATCCATCAGTTTGTGGGTGGTAGGAAGTGCTCAAATGAAGTTCAGTATCCAGGGATTTCTGAAGAATTTTCCAAAATATTGATGTAAAACAGGGATCAAGATCCGAAACAATTGATAGGGGTACAACATTAATTCTTACAACTTCATTAATATATAGTCCAGCTAAACATTCAAGTGGTAAATCTTCTCTTATAGCAAGAAAATGTGCTGACTTGGTAAGACAATCGACAATGACCCATATTACATCATTCCTTCTAGGAGTCTTTGGTAGCCCCATGAAAAAGTCCATCGTAATATTATCCCATTTCCACTTGGGTATGGTAATAGGTTTCATGAATCCTCTAGGATATTGTCTTCCAGCCTTCACCTATTGAAAAACCATACATCTTGACACATAATCAGCAATCTTCCTCTTCATGTTGTCCCACCAAAAATGCTCCTTCAAATCTCTATACATCTTAGTGCTACTAGGGTGTATAGAGAAATTGGAGATATGGACACCATCCAACAATTTCCTTTTTATATCAGGTATATCAGGAACAAAAATCCTCTTCCCAAATTTTAAAATACCGTCTTCATATACGAAGTCAATCAATCTCCCATCATTCAAAGATTTAATTTTCTTTTGAAACTCCTCATCATCAGTCTAAGAACTTTTTATCCTTTCTAGTAAAGATGGTTTGGAAACTATTTGAAAAAGTATCAATGTTTCAACTTCCACGATTATTCCCATATCTATCTTTACTAGATCCATGAACATAGGATTCATTTAAAATCTCATCTTGTTCAGAATTCCATGATATTTTCTATTCAAATCATCTACCACCTTATTTTCCTTCCCTGGGTGGTAGTGTATTGTGCAATCATAATCCTTGAGTAGTTCAATCCACCGCCTTTTCCTCATGTTGAGTTCTTTTCGTGAGAAAATATACTTCAAACTCTTGTGATTAGTATATATCTCATATTTTTCACCATAGAGATAGTGTCTCCATATATTCAGAGAAAATATTACAGCTGCTAACTCAAGATTATAATTAGTATAGTTTTGTTCATGAATTTTTAGCTACCATGATGCATAGGCAATAATTCTATGATTCTGCATAAGGACACAACCAAGTCCTTTCTTTGAAGCATCAATATAAATAACAAACCCATCATTACCCGATGGTAGAGTCAAGATAAGATAATTGAATAATCTTATCTTCAATTCTTCAAAACATTCTTCACAATATTTTTTCCTAACAAATTTAACCCCTTTACGTGCGAGCTTGGTTAATGGGTTTTCCAATCAGGAAAAATTTTAGACGAAATTCCGATAGTAACCTACTAAACCAATAAAACTACGTACCTCTATTACACTTGTCGGTGCTAGACATTCTTAGATTTCCTTTGTCTTTGAAGGATCAATAGAGATTCCATCCTTAGAGATAATATGTCCAAGAAACAAAATCTCCTGAAGCCAGAATCTACACTTTCTAAACTTCCCATACAATTCATTTCTTCTAAGTGTTTTCAGAATAGTGGGAAAGTGATTTTCATGATCTTTGTAACTTTTAGAGTATACCAAGATATCATCAATAAATATCAGTACAAATTTATCAATATATTCCTTGAAAAATCTATTCATTAGATCCATGAAAATAGAGGGTGTGTTAGTTTGTCAAAAATGAATTACTGTAAACTTGTAATGCCCACACCTGGTTCAAAATACTGTCTTTGGAATTTCTTCCTTCTTCACACACAACTGATGATATCTAGATCGAAGGACAATCTTTAAAAAATATTGAAGTTCATGAAGTTGACCGAATAAATCACCAATGTGATGTTGGAGATACTTGTTCTTTATTATTATAACATTGATCTCCCTGTAGTCAATACCCAACCTCATATATCCATATTTATTCTTAACAAAAAGAATAGGGGTTCCCATGGAGAAACACTAGGGTGAATAAATCCTTTATTACTAAATTCCTCTAGTTATTTCTTTAGTTCCACTAATTCCATAATGGCCATTCTATAAGGGGTCTTCGATATGGGCCTTGAACAAAGAATTAAGTCAATGAAAAACTCAATTTCTTATTCTAGAGTATGTCCAAGTAAATCATCTGGAAACACATCAACATATTCTTACATAATAGGTACATCCTCTATTTTAATGTTCCTCTACTCACCCATATTTATTTCACTCCCTTCCTCCCCAATAATTGAATTTAGTAGAGCTACTTGGGGTAGATCTAGATGAGAATTAGATAGTGATGTTTCTGATATAAAGATAAGGGATTCCTTATCATCATAAAAAATTGTAACCTCCTTCTTATTACAATAAATTTTCGCATCATGGTCCAAAATCCAATCCATATAAAGGATTATATCAAATTCAATCATGGGTATGACAATAAGATCAACAGATAAAGCACATTTATATTCCATAATGGTAACTGATTGAAAAAACTTTTTTTCAATGATACTCCCCTTAGGAGTTTTGACTAACAACTCCCTTAATAAGTCAAATTGGAAATATCTATTTTTTTTGGAAAATTGGGAAGATATGAAAGAATGGGATAATCTATAATCAAATAAAACATTGTCTAATTTTGAGGAAACTATTAAAGTACCTACCACCACGTCATTAGGAACTTCAACCTCATCATTAGTGATCTCATAAGCTTGGCCTTGCTCCCTTGGCCTTTTATGAGGTAAGTTTCCTTGAAACTTAGGACATTAATTTAAATAATTCCCCATCTATTTATAATTGTATCATTGAACATTGACAACCTCTTTCTTACCCTTGCAATCATGAGCTTGATATCCTTATTCTCCGCACTTATAAAAAACTCCCATCCCCTTTATGCATGTACTAGGGTGTTTCTTCCCACAATTACTATAGGATGGAAATTCAACTTTTCCCTTATTACCCTTATTTCTTTTTTCAGAGTGTTTAGTAGATCTCTTCTTCTATTTCTTCACTTTAAAGTCATAAGACTTAGAGAATTCATTTTCTATCTTGAAAGAACATGAGACTATATCTTCATAAAATGAGAAGGATTGTGAGACTAATGCTTGATGGAGAAATGGTTTTAACCCATCAAAGAATTGATAAATATTACTTCTTGGGTTACATATATAATATAAAACATTCCTTTCCAACCTTGTAAAGTTCACCTCATACTTTACGACATTCTCGTCCTTCTTTTGCCTCAGACTCAGAAATTGCCTTTCCATATCCATTCGATGTTCATTAGGAAAGTATTTTTCTAAGAAAATATCTTTAAACTCCCTCCATTATATATTTGAAACTTATTTTTCCTCTTTTGTGTTTTGAATTAATGACCACCATTGATTTTCATCTCCTGAGAGGTGATAAACTACCATGACAACCTTCTCCCTTTCGCTACTCCCCAAAGCATGAAATATTTTATATAAGGAAATTATCCATTTCTCAGCTACAAATGGATTTTTATTCCCATTGAATGTTGTTGGTTGTTGCCTCATGAATTGGTCTAACATTGATCCTCCGCGTTATGGATCAGGGTGATCCATATGGGTAAGGTTATTATTCCTAACCTGAGTGAGTTGTCTCAGTATGGTTATAAGATGTTCAGTACCAGTTGCATCACCAGCTCCACTATAATTATCTTGAATAGGGGGGAAATACCTATATGGATTATGTGAATTGATACAATTTCCATTACTTTCACTAGGTTCCATTTCTAAACAATTACATACATTAGATTAGTTCATGAATCGCAATACATAATCCCAAACTTGTAAAATACTTAACATAAATAGAAAAATTTATGCATATAATACATAACCATAAATTTTTTTTATTTGGGTAAGTATTTACTCATAAATCCTTCATAATTATTTGTAAATAAAATGTAAATTATCCTAATCATATCACCTGGGAGTGTCAAACAAGGTGCACAGTAAGTCCCATTGTCGTGTACCAAGATACCCCAGGTCAAGCCTGAAACTCCTTGTTGGAGTTTGCACTCCTATGTACTTCTGTGCTAGAACCACGTCCACTTGTAGTATCCAGACAGAGATGAATTTCTTAGAAAACCCACATAATATCTACATTACCAAAATATTTTGTATGTTCTTCCATACTAATCCTTAAAGTCTATCTTAGGGTAATGTTCTCTAATCAGAGTTTTTTCTAAATCTATTTTCCAAGGTTTGTACTAAACTTCCTATGATACCAACTGTAATGCCCAGAACCCAGTTACCCAGAGTCGATGCATTATTAAATAACATTGGCATGATCATAAGAGATCAAGTCACAAAATACCAATCAGTTTAGTAGACTTGTAAGTAATAGATATATACATAAGTTTCACATAACATTATGAAATGAAAAATCAACATTGTGTCTCCATTTAACACACTCATATTCCTTATCATATCCCTGCAGGTCAGTCATAATATACTTCTTCACATCTTGGGAAAAATAAAACATAAGAAAGGGGTGAGCTCATATGCTCAGTAAGGATAACAATACAGTGGAAACTGTCATAAATAAGCATAAACATTTAAGGCAATGTATAAGACTAAAAAAAGCCTTTTAAACATAAACTTCAGCATAATATGGAAAATATAAATCAAATAATTCCATCTACTTATTCACATGGATATTATACTAGACAAATAATCACATGTAATATCAATAGTTAATCTCATAATGATGGAATGCATAATGTCGGGCATCTTAACCACAAAGTCAAGGCACCATGACAAGACCCTAAATATAAATTTTTTCAAGGCCTTGTGCCAAGACACTAGTTTGTATCATTAGACCTATCGATGCATCGAGGGGATATAGAGGGACCCACCCATCAGCTACTACTTCCAACGAATTCCTCATGAAAAGGATTAAACATAACATAAAAATTCGTATTAAACTAACATACAAAATGTTAATAATTTAACCATAAACCGTGAATGACATAAAAATAGAACATCCACAGTCAAACATATCATAAAACTATAAACACAATATAGAATATTGTATCATAATAAATCAACTTCAATTAAACATAATATCCAATAATAGATGTTGACATAGATGAAATCAATCCAAAAACTATTTGAGAGGAATATATCTTTCTAATTTGAAATCATTTAAAAGTTTAATAATTATAAAAGAAAACATTTTATTTGAAAATATTCATATAATCTTTTAAGGGAAGCTTTGAAGGTGTTATAATGATGGAAAATATCCACACCCACCGTATAAGTTTTTTTTTCTTTCCTTAATTTGTTGAAAATGTCATAAAGTACCTTGTTTGGAAAAAGACAGAAAGATTACTTTCAATTTTTTTTATAAAAACTCAAAAAAGGGTATAAATGAATTTAAACCACAGTATAGTAAATAGTAAAAAATGTTTTCAAATACATTTTTAATAAACACACATGTGGATGATAAAGAAGTCCCAGTGGATACTTACGTATAAACAACCTCAGATAATAAATAGATTGTAAAAATAAA
The DNA here is from genome assembly GCA_963277665.1 of Viscum album. Lineage (NCBI taxonomy): Eukaryota > Viridiplantae > Streptophyta > Magnoliopsida > Santalales > Viscaceae > Viscum > Viscum album. The sequence goes on along the minus strand of OY728143.1, from coordinate 646,766,888 downwards.
CCTTACCTTGTACTTTTAATTATTAGAGGGTAAGTTAACCTCCTGTATAATAGATAAATCATTTTTATTAAATTATACAAGAACCACATTCATAAATATGATATCATATATGTTCCTCTAATATTTATTTGTTAATAATATTTCAGTAGTATCATTATTTCGGGTGTTGACTGATTAGTTTTCCTTTATATGTTTTGTTATGTAAGTCATGTTTGTTATGGATAGGATGTATTTGATTCATATCCAGAATGATATTACGTTCTTAAACATTATTTTTTAATCATCAAATGAAAATTATCCTTGCATGGTTACGATGTGGAATAAAATCTCATCGTGTCGTGGAGATGGTAATCCGTACGTACGCATAAGAGACAATATCATTCTATTGATGGTGAAATAGTATGTAATTAGATGGTATATTATATATAAAAAATAATTAAAATTTTATATTTATTATTTAAATAAATTATACTCATTATTTTACCCATCCAAATAATGAAGTGTTGAATAACAAACTACACCACGACGTGGAGACGGTAAGCCGTACGTACGCACGTATGGTGACTTTGTCATTCATAGGATGGATAGAATAATGAATATGGTTTTACCATATTTATAATAAAATTAAAATATTTATAATTTAATGGAGTTATTATTTTGGTATGGAAACAACAAATAAATAGGAAGTGGAAGAAGAAAAGAACTTTGAAAGAGGTGATGAAATAATTACCTCTTCTTCGGATGCTTCCTTTTGATTTGAACAAAAGGGATACTTAGGTTGGATTTTTGATCAAAGTAAGTCCTATATAATAAATTGAGGGTAGTTTTGAGGATATTTGAGCAGAGTTTAGGTGATACCAATGGCTTTGGAGGTGTGAATTTAAGAGATGGGGAAGTACCCTTTTATAAGAGAGGTGAGGGGCACTTTTGGAAAAGCTTAAAATATTATTTTATTATAAAATTATTTTTAGTTTCTAATAGGTAAAAATGGATTTAGTTCTAGGATAAGGTGGTTATGGGTCTAAATACTCTCAAACAATAGGTTTTATAAAATTTTAGGTCACCATATTAACCTTATCTTTTAGATTTAACCCTTAGTTAAATAGTTTAACTCTTACCATGTCTTCTTGTATTCTTACACTACATGGTTAATAAACTTACTATAAAATGCCAAGAGAACCTCAAGTGGTTCATTAATGAAATATATAACATTATTTAAGTTTTTTGTCTGAGTATTATATTTTTATTATTATTATATCATTTAATAAAATTGTATTTGTTTTAAAAACTCATTTATGTCAATTTTGAAATTGTTTAGTATTTGGTTTTTGTGAAAGTCATAACAAATTTATTACTTAGAAAAAAATACATTAAATCAACCCTAACATGTCATATTAACCTAGAAAATTTGTGGATGATATCATAAGTTTCAATTTACATTTATTTTAATATTTATAATATCAATTATTTTAATCTTTCAATTATAAGGTAATTACTACAACATCATTGTGTCATAAATAAATTTAATTATTTATTGTATAAAAATTATCAATAAAATACTATGATGTTGGAAATAATTTTATATTTCTAATGAATATTTATAGTAGAATTTATATTATGTATAAATCTATATTAAAAATGTTTTAGTTACAAAACTTTGAATTTAACACTTTTAACTCTTCTTTAAATAAAATATAATAAATGTCCTAGTCTAATCCAAGTGGATAAAAAAGGATCATATTTTTTTATTAAGGTTGATTTTGGTCTAAATACACTTATGCAATATAATTAGGACATGTGTTAGGGTAATAATAATATTATTTTTACATTCAATTACTCTATTTACTTTTAACTGTGGTAAATAAAATTCAAAAGTTACTATTCACCAAAAATTATTTTCATCCTATTGAACTGAATTTTACTTATCGATGAAAACCGTGTCTATAGGATTTTTGAAATTAAATTCACAAAAGAGGTAAAATTATGTTTTATGCAAATTTGCAAATGTGCCTTGAAGGTGGGTAAAAGACTTTAAAAAGTTTAATAAAATTTTATATATCTAATCTTATTATAAAATGAAACCAATAAATTAAATTGTACTAATATAGGTATTATGTATCTATTTTTAATTTAAAATAAATTTACATAAAAATAATAATTATTTAAATAAAAATTTGGTTTTAAATAATAAAGTAGTATTTTTTACAATTCATCAAAAATTGAAAGTTTACAGAAAGATACCAAAAATTCACCCTAAGATAGTTTTGATATTCAGAATCCAAAAATGAAGTCCATTTTTAAAAATAAAATTTATAAAATTCTAAAAAGTGTGTATTACTATTCATAACTGCTTTTTTAATGGCTAGTTTTATTGGTCGTGGTGTGCTAGAACTCGAGGCTGCGTACAACACAAACTATTGTATTATTCAAAGAGAAACGTACCGTGAAACCTTGGGGTGTTACAAATTATTTTATAAATATCATATAAAAACATTAAATAAGAAATTATATATATCCATGAGAGGTGGTGATAGAAAGTGAATTACATCAGTTTGCGAGGCGGTAGTCCACCGTATACACGGTCGAGGGTTTTGTTTCCCATTTGATGGAAGATGAGATGGATAAAATTAATTACATAAACATGATAACATCTCAGAATATGGTAGATAATAGTTTTATTATATTGTATTTGTTAATACATGATGGAAGGTGATAAGAGAAGAAAAAAAGAAAGATCTTAGTGAAGGTAATTACCTACGCTTAGAAAAACCTCATCTGGATCTCTTATTAAGGATAATAGGGTTGATATTTTGGGAATAACAATATATATAGAACTTGTATAAGGATTTTGGGTAGATATTTTGGTAGGTTTTGGCTGATAAAAATGGCTTATGAGGTGTGAATAAGTGAAGGTAGGTGGTGGCCTTTTATAATTGAGGAGGAGTGACATTTTTGTAAATACCCAAAAACTATTTAATAATGGGAAGTCACTCTCAACCTAAGTGCATAAAAAATTTATAAATAATGTATTTAAGGGATTATAAGGTCTATCCATACCTACAAAATAAAAAAACACATGTTTTAAACATGTTATTCTTGAACCTCTAAGTTTACTTATGTTTACCATTTTAGTTTTCACCATGTTAACTTGTTTTTTAAGCCTAGGTAATTTATCAAGGCAAAAAAATAAGTGATAATAATTATATAATTTGGTCCCACTAATTTTAATTTGAAATCAAATTTAGAAAATAAAATTTCTATTTGTGTAGAAAATTAATTTTAACATAGTTGCATGTAATGCGCAAAACCCTTTTTTAACCTTAACTATAGTTATTAATTTCTACTGTTTTTTCATTATGATGAAAAATTAAGTTAACACTTTTAACTAATATTAATTATGATGATTTAAAATATCAAATAAATTTTATCAAATTCGAATAAAAAATTTGGAACAATTTAATTTAAAACTAAACCCACAAGCGTGATGATAATGCAGTTTTCTAAAGAAAAAGTGTTATTTGTTTGGCATGTGTTGATCCAAAAATTTAGTTAATTTATTTTTTGATTTTGATGATAAAAAACACCAACATATATTTTTTTAATGAAGTTAATTTAAGTTAAGTTTAGGATAAAAATAATTGGAATAATTATTTTATCATGGAAGGATTTTCAGGCCATAAACCTAGAGAGGGTTATTTGTGTAACATCCCAGGTAAATAAAGGATATGAAATTTTCATATTTATTAATATTTTTGAATAAAATGTTAATATTACTGGTAATGTTATGTTCGATGACGTACCCAATATGCAACAACGAGTTTCTTTGAAATCTTACGTTGCACACTAATAATATAATAATATTATTTTAAATGGTAGTTAACAACTAGCCGTTATAATGGTGGGAATGAATATAAATAACTACAAAATGATTATATATGTTTGTTAAATATTTTAATAGTTACCCAATAAATGATATAGGCTTAAAATGCGAATGAATCCAATTTTAAGCATAAATATTCTAATATTCTTTAAAAGGTCGATTAACTGCCTTTTGATGGAGAACCCTTTTTCAAACTACTTTTTTTTCAATTTTATATGTTATATTTGAAAAAATAAAATCCTTATTTAGAATCGGGATATCAAAATTTACTTTGTGTAAATTTTTGTTATTTTTTCGATAGAGTTCATTTTTTATGAATAGTGAAAAATGTAGTATTTTAATTCAAAACCTCATTTTAATATAATTTATTTATATGGTTAGATTATATTTTTAATTGGTTTTAAAGTGTAATTAGAAGATATTTTTACCATTTAATTAAATGGTGGTCATTGGAATTAATTTCACTTTTAAATTGGACATAAACAAGTGTCAAACTTTTGATAGATATTGTTTCTTAAAAACACGATATTTGTCTTGACAGTGGGAATTAATTATAAAATTAATTAATGAAAATTATATGTTTTGAATTTTTTAAAATGGAAATATTTTTTGAATTTGGAATATAAAATTTACTTTGGATAATTTTTTGGTATTTTTCTGACAAATGTTCATTTTTAATGAATAGTGAAAAATACTGCATTTTACTTAAAAACTGATTTTTCATCTAATTTAATTATATAGTTAGACTATCCTTTTAATTGGTTTTAAAGTGTAATTGAATTTTGTTTTTATCACTCAATACAATGTTGTTCATTGGAAGTAATTTCACTTTTCAATTGGATGTAAAAACAAGTCAATCTTTTGATAAATTTTACTTCTTAAAAACCCGTCTTTGGTTTTGACAACGGGAATTATTTTTAAATTAATTACTACAATTTTTGTGTTTAGAATTTTGTAAAATGGATTCAATATTTGAAATCAAAAGGTCCAAATTATGTAATTAATACTCTTTTTTTGGAAATTATGAATAATAACGGCGGTAATTATCTTTAATTATCATGATTAATTAGTAATCGGGTAGTTAAGGGTAATAAAATAATATCATAATAATATAAAATGACCCCAACATGTGTCCAAATTCTCTTTTTTGAGTCATGGACGACCATTTGAATATTTTTACCGAACATGAGGGCCCATGGAGTCACATGGGTGTGATAGTGACATTTATGAAATTATTTTTAAAAAAGAAGAGAAATATAACAAGGGTTTGTATATCCTAAGTAAAACAATTTTAATTTTATTTACATAAATTATATCTTAGACTATAAAAAATAATTTTGAATCTAAAAATATTTCCAACATCATGGTATTTTTTTTATAATTTTTAGACATTAAATATATAAATTTATTTATGACACCATGATGATGCAGTGATTACCTTATTAATGAATGATTTAAATTAAATGAAAAGATAAGGTAAAATATAAGACTTAAACTTTTATAAAACCTATTGTATGGGTGGATTTCGAACCCTTATCACCTTATCCTTAAAATATATCATTGTGGGATCTTTAAAATCTGAAAATAATTTTATAATAAAGTAACATTTCAAGACTTTCCAAAAGTGACCCTCCTCCCTCTTATAAAAGACCCCCACCTCTACCCCATTACACAAACCTCTCAAGCACTTGGATAATCTAACCTCTACTCATATTATCTCTCCACATCCCTCTATTACTCCTAAAAGCCTCACTTTGGGTAGAAGTCTTTCCAAGGAAGCCTTTGGCTCAAATCAAAAAGAGTTACCTGATTTAGAGGTAATGTCTTTTCTCGAGTTTCTTCATTTTATTTTCCTTCTTCACTCACCAATTTATTCTTATTATTTGATCCAATAATCCTCAATATACTATGATGTTTTTATGATAAGTATTATACCTACACTTACACACAACTCTGTCTAATGGTTAAAGAACATACTATTTCTGTGGGTGGCGAATTACTGCCTCACGAAACATTGATTGTTCAATATTCTTTTAACACATTTAATGGTGGACATTATGATGGAAATATATTTATATATGATATATATTATATTTATTTCCTCTCTACGCTTCTTTATTTTATATTTAAAACAAACCTTTATGATTTTGATGTTGTGAAAATGTGATAATTTCATCTGAGGAAGTGTGGACTACCACCCCCTCAAGCGATGTGACTCATTCATGCCAAACATGGAATTTATAAAGAATGTAATTAATGAAATTATGTTACATATAAAATATATATTATACTTTAATTATAATATATCTATGTACCATTTAGTTTTAAAGTCCATTAATATGACAAAAAATGAAAGTAGCGTTCATGCGTACGTACGACCCACCGTCTCCATGAATGATACATTTCATTTATTATCTCCAAAAATTATGGAATATTATTAAATACATATATAATGGATATATATGATATTTAAATCATGAACAAAATTCCAGATATGATGTACTTATAACTACATGGACAATTCTTTTCAAACAAGTTCATTTTTGACTCATGTACCGAACATCGACAAAACGTATGATATGAACTCACATAATTAAGTAATTATTATAACATGATAATATATGATATGAATTGAATAATAAACTTTAAAGTAATTCCTTAAGCAATTATAAATTGACCAAAGTTTATTATTCAGGAATATAAAGAAACGAACAAGACAAGTCTGATTTGAGGTAAGGGGATTTCTTATCTCACTTTTAATTCTGGGAGATTTCCATTGTTCACCAATTATTTATTACATGTGGTGTATTTTTTTACTTCATTTTAATATATATTATCATGATTATATTTATATTCATGGTACTATGTGATTCATTTGGTTCTTATTATCTTTTGGTTATATGACTCGATTTATTACAACGATGTAAGGGGTTTTTATCTCACTATTTATTCCCATGCGATTCATGCTATATTTGTCACTATCTCCATTGAGTGGTGTATATACTGCACATTATTATACTCTTTGTGTAATATACTTTAATTTATGGGTATTTACATCAACATTGTATAGTCCTTCTTTCATGGGGTGTACGTTTCAAAAGTTACCCAAATCGGTAAGGGAACCTTTCACCCTCCTCTTTTTAAAAGACTTCTTTTTTTGTTAGGTCTTTTAATACAAATCTTCTCAATGTTGGGATATGTTATTATATATCCTTATTGCTGTAAATTTTATGTCCAAGTGATGATATAACCTTTTTAACTATCATCAACTCATTTTCTGAATTTTAAAGTGACGCCGTTAGGCTGTCGAATTTCTGTAAGGGAACTTCTTAACCCAATTTCAATTCTTTGGGTTAAACATCTACTTCTTGATTATGTCGTGCTATGAATATGTGTGGATGACCTCTGATTTTTTTACTATTAATATACACTTATATTGAGTGTATTTATATTTGTCATACATAATTATGTAATTGATTTATCCTTAATCTAAGTATACCGTCTTTGTATGGGACTTTGTCTCAATCTTCTTTCATTGAGGCATCTTTTGATTTCTACACGACTTTATTTTATACAGTATATAAAACCCTTTTGAATTTTAATTTCATTCAAAAGTAATATTTTTACATGAAGCATTTTACTAAACGACAAAAGTAATGTTTTTGTCTTACATATGTGGAAACAACGACTTCTCCGCCACCGTGACCATTATTTGAGTTTCAGCTTCCTCTACAAGCCATAAATTTTTTTAAAGGAAAAATAAATACCATGTTTTAATTTTCTTTTATTTTGGTATTGAAAATGGTTTTGATAATGTTTTGATTATATCAATGTGTTGTATTGATATCTTGTGATTGAAATGTGGAAATGTTATGTTTCCTTTATGCATGTTTTTTGTGATACGATTATGTTATGGTTCTTGGGAATTGTTTATGAAGTCGGGTGGTTCTGTGATAAACTAAGGGTGAGTGAGCCTGAGATAGCTCTCCAATGCATTGGGTAATGCGAAGGAGTTAAACGCTAAGGTTTCTATGAAGAGATTTAGGTAATATACTATGATGGGTATTCCAAACGTAACCATGAGGGTTAATCCCTACGTAAGAATGTTATGAATGACTCAAATTACCTTTATGTTTTATGATTTCTATGTGTATTTCACAAATATTATGATTTAAATTTGACTATCATGATAAATACTAAGAGTTTTTTCTTCTAAGGATACAAATATGCATTTGATAATAAAAACATGTCATCTCCTTCAGAGCTATAATTCATTGAAATACATGTTTTATCATCTTATTGATATTTTATCTACTACTACTTACAGAAATATTGTTTTTTAAAGAATATTCTACTACTTTTTTTTATTTAAGATCATTTTATTTTGTTAGTTGCTGCTGTAACTATGTGATGAATCCATTTGAACAATCTTCATCTTAATCTATTTACTTTTGAAGTGTCGACTGCTCGTACCTAGTCATAGTAAAGTGTCAGATTCTTATACTAATATTTGGGTTTTAAGTTCCTTGTAAAATAAATACAAAGACTTTTAATAGCCTTTAGGTGTCAACTACCTACACACAGTTGTAGAGGTCCCTGGAAAAAGGATATGATAGTAAAAATCACCAAGATCACAGAGAGAGAATTGGTGGAGTAGACCAGGGGATCATTATGCCCTGAACTACTATACATTATCATGTCCTATTATTTTATTTATTTATATTCCACTAATTAATCATCTTTAATATATAAGGAAAGGATCATTTCATTTTAGTAGGGATGTTTTGATTTTGTCATGATTTTTAAAAGGACCCAATAAACCCCCATATCATGTCTCATTCATAGTTATGATGATACAAAAAATCGATATTTATTGTTGGGATCCATTGGATATATTTCTTTTTTGGAAATCATCGTAGATTCTAATAATTATACCCAACACCAACAATTGGTATCATAGGTTTGTATCAAGTGGTTATATTTCTTTTGACTCTAAAAGGCTAGAGTTAAAATTTAAAATGAAGATAAATCTCAATGGTCGATCTTAGAGAAGGAATGTTAAGGATCTATACACCTTATTTTAATGGTGATAATTAGGGTTGCTGGAGATAATATATGATTATTTATATAAAAATTCAAAGAATAAGAGATTTTTTAAAGGTAGTAAAACCCTATGAAATTATCTAAGAAGATTTGGGAAAATGGAATGATGATTAAGATAAATAATATGATCTTAATTTAAGAGCTATGAATGATATTGTATAAAAATTAGTAACTGCTGAATTTAATGAAGTCTCTCAGTGTGCTACCACATATGATAGGTGGAAGATCAATTCTACTATCTATGAATGAACTAATAATGTCATAAAACTATGGTAAAAATCTACAAAATTGAAATTTTATACATTTAGGATGCATGAATATAAAATCATCACTAAGATGAATGGAATATTGACAGAAGTTTTCAATGATATTTTTTCCTTGGTAGATATAATTAAATAATCAGATCAATCTTTAAAAGAACTCATAGTTTTACCCTTTAATTCAAATGTAATAACTTCTGTTATTCATCAGTCCATACTAGTTAAAGAATTGAAAATGAAAGAACTTATTGGAACCATTATTGTGTATGAATCTGAGATGAAATCTGAAGCTGGAATTCATATTTCTTTAAAAAGGGAACATATTTCACTTGAAACTTATATGGATGAGTCACCTAATTTAATTTATCTATATTAAGTTAATTAATTATCATATCTTGCTAAAATATTTCAAAAACTATATAACAAGATAAAGAAAATGAATAAAGAAGATAAATATAATGAATACTATGAGAAAGGTCACACAAAGTCTAAATTTCTTATGACTAAATCTAAAAGTAAAGATAATTATAAAATAAATAGTAATAAAGTGATGAAGAATAAATGGAGTTATACTTCTGATTTAATTAGTGAATCTATTATAGACTCTGAAGCTGAGCATGAAAATCAAATTATAAATCTATGTCTCATGGCTCATACTGATGAGGTACACACTTCTAACTCTCAAAATTCTAATAGAGAAATTATTTCTTATGATTAAATTAATAAATATTGTTCTATTATTTAATATAAATTTTAATATTTAAATAAAGATAAAAAAATGTAGAAAATATTATGATGATATTTTTATTGATAAATAAAGTTTAGCTTAGCAGATTTTAGATTTAAGATCTAACCCTTTCAAAAAAATATTGTTTTTACATGAAAAAAATTAAGGAACTATTAGAAGAAGTTAATACATTAAAATAATACTCTAGCATGATTATTAGAGGAGAAAAATATTTAAATAAAATTCTTGAATAAGATAAAATTCATAAAAGAAAACTTGGGATTCATAATAATGGAGAAAAAATAAAATTATATAGAAATTATTTTATTCTTGGTTAAAAAATATAGAGAATATATACTATTAAATGATTTCATTATAGAATAAACAAACATTATACAAATGACTTACATTTTAGAATAACTCGTTATTTATTTTAATAAGCATATTCATAAAAGAATTATCAAGTATTAATTATGGAGTCTTTGATCAAAGCAAAGAATTTGGTTACCTAGTCTTTAGTCTCTAACATTACCGGACCAAAAAGAATATGGGTACCAAAAGTCACTTGTATTTAATATTTTTCAAGTATGAAACACTAGACTTCATATTATTATTATTAATTAGATGCTTGAAAATTATGGAAATTTATTATATTTTTATTTCTTATTTTTTTAAATGGAAACTTCATCAGAGATGGAATAATTAATTTAGAAAATATTTAATTTCTATTTTAATATTTGATTAAAACAAAATAATCATTTTATATAGCAGATAAAACCTTTTAAATGTTTTTTCCATTTTATTATCATTTTATATAAACTATTAATATTTTTTCACTCTATTATTTTATTTGATGAATCAATCTATTGAACTATTTTGACCACATCATCAATAATCCATAAATATTATTTTATTTCACATTAATATATGTAACAAAACTCATAAAGGATTTTAATATATGAAACTTTTTTTATTTTTTTATTTTAGTAAACATTGTTTTATATTAAGTATAGGTTTTTGGGAGAAGTTATAATTCAGGGGGATCATGTTTTATGGGCTAGTATTAATTTAAAATCACATGAATAATGATAAGTTTATTCAAGGAAAACCGAGTTATTAATTAAGATTTCGTTTTATGAAACTTGTTTTCAAAATTAAATTTTATTTGAAATTCTATTCAATTATATAAAGTTAATCTTTTAAAATATTTTTCTTATATAAAACTATATTTTCTTATAAAAAATATTGTTGGAACCACATTGTGTATAAGGTTGTATTTATTGTCAATAGTTGTCAATGAAGATCAAAATGAAGGAGATAAATAAGTACTCTAATGAAATGGAGGAATAGAAATTCAGACGATTGTTGTACTGATCATAAGTTCAAAGAACATGTGCCAAAGGAGACACATTGTTTACATTAGTAATGAATGGTGAGGTATAATCCATATGAGGATGATTAAAGAAGAATGGGGATCTGTTGAAGACCATGCAATTCTTCATGATTGTATAAGAACCATGCCAGAGCCTACTTGAAGCATTGAATCATATGTTTTGCATGAAGTAAAGAATGATGGTTGAAGAAGAAGATAATGTGGAAGGGATTGGAATTTTGAGATGGTCATGCACTTCACATTGTCTCAAAATATGATGATGCAAAAGCTGTTCTATCAAAGGATATATATCACGATAGTGGAGTTTGTGATGAAAGTAGAAGAATTGTTGAAGAAGCCAAATCACAGAAAGGAAGCATCCTTGAAGTGTTGTGATTGTTTACAAAGAAAACAAACGACATAAAAATTTGTGGAAAAAGGAAATTTCATGGTGTAATGTCGAGTTCAAGGACTGTGGTTAACAATCCATGTTTGATTCAAGAACGCCGACAAAGGAATGGATGATCTGGAGGTGGTATAAAAAGAGAAGATACAAGGTGGCGCCATTTTCCAGTGTTTGGCAAATTTTTGGGCCTGAAAATCTACAAATGAAGAAAAGTGTTTTTTGGAAAAGAGACTTGCGTGCTGTGTACTTGAAGGAGAGGAAACTTGCGCACCATATTTTTTTCAAGATTAGAACATGGAAAAATGGAAAAGGAAAAAGGGTCGCGCAAGTATTGGGTTGGTCACGCAAGTGACCAGTGCGCCAAGAAGAGACTTGCGCGCCGGTGCCTAGGAGGTCTGGAAACTTGCATGCCTATTCTTATTTATAATCAGAACTTCAAAATATGGAAAAGGAAAGAGATTCATGCAAGTATTGGTGTGGTCACGCAAGTGAGCAGCGTGATAGAGACTTGGGCGGATGGACCTGCGTGCCGGAACCTACGCGCCGAGGGAAGACTTCTGCGCGACCGCGCAGGGGGTCTAGTTTTCCTATAAATAGAGGAACACCCCTCCTCATTTGTTACAGAGTTCAAGACTTAGAGATTGTTCGAGATCTCGTCGCGCAGGTGGTTGTGCCGTGCAAGTGGTAGTTGGGTCGCGCAAGTAGAGGCCGCGTACTGGTTGTTGGCTGCGCGTCCAAGGCGATTTGGGAGAGAAAGGAAGTGGGCCACATAAGTTTGTAGTTGGGGAGGGAAGCGTCACACAGGTGCTTTAGTGACACTTGCACGCCAGTTTGGACTTGCGTGCCGAAGACTTGTGCGCCGTATTGGGACTTATGCGCCTGGCTTGGAGAAGAGCACCAGGTGCTGTTGGAGTACACCCCTCTTCTTAGAGCTGCACAAAAGATGAAATATTACTCGATACCTTCAGTGGAACTGATGATGTATTTGTTTGCAAAGACATAAGAACAATTAACAATCTGGTTTTATTAAGTGAAGTGGTACCGCACACACATGACTGGTGTTTAACATCCTCGTTGTGCTTTGCGAAGAGAAGAAGAATGGTTCATGCAACTAAACTCAGATCTGCACAAAAAGAGGAGAATATATCAATACACTCAAGTGTTAGTATTGAGAATCAAAGTAAGAGAAGAAGAATATTTAGTGCATTCAGTTATTGCACTAAAGAAGAAGATTGAATACAAAAGAGCATCAACTCAGAACCATGATGCAAGCAATTTCTCATACTGAATAGGAGACAATGAACTACATGTCTATATGTTGAAGAGAATTTCACGTCTATAAACTGAATGTAACTTCACCAAGGGTAGTGAGCTAGGGGGAGTCAACGGGAGTGACCCGAGGGACCCAGTGAGCTATCCCTGAACTTTTGTAAAGGCACTGAGACTGGGACAGAGTGACTATTCCCAAACCTTTGTAATCCACAACTAGTGAAGATTAGTGGAATTTGGTATGACTGACAACTTGTCAGCATAAGATCCTTGGACGTAGACCTTAGTGGTGAACCAAGTAAAAATTTTTGTGTCATCTATTTGCATGTGAATGTTTCATTGTTGATCATATCCATCATACAGGTTTATCTAGTTCCTACCAATGTGGGAACAATATCCACAACTTTAAAAAGAAAAAGTTGACACCCTGATTCAACCCTCCCCTCTTAGGGTGTCCCAGGGTCCTACAAGTGGTATCATAGGGAAAGATTCACGTATGTTGGATACTATATAGTAACCATATTGAGAAGATGATTTGAGTTTCTTTCCTAAAGTCAACAATGAAGAGCATTCTTGATAATGAATCATTCATTTCTGAACAGAAGCCTACATCCAGCAAGACCATGACAAATAGGAAAAAGAAAGAGAAGAAGCAGTTGAAGAAGTCCCTGATATCCAAAGAAGATGCAATATCTGGCTCTCCATGCCCTTCCAATAATGAAGAAATACCAGGCATGGAAAGTATCGAGCTGGTGGCTCGTGATTCTACCACAGGAATGGAAGACACTTCTATTTCAAGTGATCAAGAGAAATTAATAAGCTATCTGTGTGCTTTTCCTGAATAAAGAGTTGATCCTGTTTTCAGAATATTTCAATGCATGCAGGCTGAGATCAATCGATTGAAAAGAGAATCTGATAATTTGGAAAAGGGATTAGAAGGAAAAATTCTTGAATGTTTAAAGCTCACCAAATAGAAAAAAGTCTTTGAAGAAAAAGAGGAAGTCAATAAGACTCTAAAATAAAATATCCATGCACTTGAAGCTGAGCTGAAGAAGAGCAATGAAGTCAAGAGTTTTTGTTTGGAAGAAACTTCCAAGAGATACAAGGAACTTGACTCTTTATTACAAAACAAAGTTAAGATGCATGAAGATTAAGTTGAAAGATTAAAGAAGTCTTGTAAAGGGAAGATGAAAATGATTGAAGATCAGAATATCATACTCAATATTGAAAGTCAAAAATTGGAAGCCCAACTGACAAATCTTGAGAAGACACATATTGAGACTTCGCAAAAGAATTAAATAGAATCTGTTGCTGCTGGTACTCAATGATCACTGGAGGATACTAAAGCTGAAATACCTTCAACATGTGACAAGAAGATTATGATAACTCTTGATTATCCATATCAAGAAACAATATATGTTGCTATTCAATGCAAAATGGAGGATGCTAAAGCCGAAAGATCTCCAACATGTGATAAGAAGATCATGACTTCACTCATTGATCTATCACAAGCAACTGTGAGAGTAAAGGTTCCATCCAAACCATCTTGTAATCATGTTTCTAAATACATTCCCACAATCAGTGCAGGCTAGAAGAGAAATTATAAACAAGTATTGATGAGGAAAGGTGAGGAGAAGAAACCTAACATCATGGCTAGGGTGGATATGAAGGAAAAATTGGAAGATGGTTCCCTAGATATAGAAAAACACATTGGGAAGAAGGCCCAACAACCTCATATAGAAGAAACAAAGAAGAAACTATTTGTGGGTCAATGTTGGCGCTGCAACAAATTTGGGCATTGTGCACTGGATTTTTGGTACAATCCCGTTAATAGAAAATCACAAATAAAGCCTGTATCAAAGGGAAGAAATCCTGAGAAGAAGAAACAACATCTGCAGGTCCAGAATCATCTGTTTACAACAAATAGATTTGGAATGCTTGATAACATCTGTGATGTATGCAACGGCAGTGGTCACAAGGTAGGTACATGCCCATCTCAACATGCTTTCATTGTTGATAAGAAAATAAGAACTCCGATGCCGTTTAAGTATGAAGCAAGTACCTTGGGTAGAAATCAGAAGTATGGTATGAACACACATTTCCCCAAGAAGATATCAAGTAGGGAATCTAAGAAGACCGAGGATTTTAGATCCATGAAATTGAAGGGTCATTCATCCAAAAGAAAAGGTAAGTGGGATGAAACTCAGATGAACCCATGTGGAAGATCCAAACCAGCTGCAACAGTTCCAAATGACTTGTTCGTCATCTGGCCAAAAGATTTGAAAAGAATGAGGAAACATGAAGATGAAAAGGCCAAAGATGGTGATAAAGTAAAGGAAAAACTTTCTCATGATGAAGAAAGAGTGCAGGAGAGTTTGAAAACCAAGAGAAACACATGTGTCAAAGAAATTCTCTGTGAGATATGCATGAAATCTAGTCACATTGCAAAATGTTGTCTAACCTTAATACCAGAGAAAGAATCAGTCCTCAAAAGGATCAAGAATGAATCATTCAAAATGGTTATTAAGAAGAACAATTCTCCAAACAAAGAGGAAGAGAATGTGAAGAGAGCCATGCCACATCAACACATATCAGAACATATGTTCAAATGTGCAGGCATGAAGACTGGAGTGAACAGAGGAACTTGGTTGAGAAAAGTACCTCAACCATGCAACTCATATTGATGAAGCAAGTAGGAACCACCTTATTCCTTTAATCCTTTTTGTATTGTATTTGTGCTAATAATGCAGGTAATTGAAGGAGAAGCATGCTCTCAGGGGGAGAACCTGAGAAGTAGTGAATGCTGTCAACTCTTGATAGCTAAGATGAAGAAGTTTCCATCCTTTGAAGATTCTTAAATTGATATTCAAAGATTAATATGATTAAGGATCACTCTTGATAAATATGATGAGGAGTGTTTCCCTTGAGGGGGAGAAAAATGAAGAAGATTCCAAAATCATTGTTTTAATCAGTATCAACTCCATCTGGTATTAAATACAATTACTCTATAAATTTCTTGAAGAACATGTCATTAGAGAAGGTATGTCATTTCTAAATCTCTATCCTTTGGTTACTCAGAACAAATATAATTCTACAAAGGGGGAGTAACTGAATTTATCAGTGACATAAGAAGAATGAAAGTGCCCCAAGGCCACTTATCCTGTCGATTGCACTTGAATATTTTTGATCTGTTTTCTGATGTGAGTGTAGGAGTTTTAGGTTGATTATTCCCTATCACATTTGATCTCTTTAGCCTGAAATAAAATTGGTAAAACCTTGAAGACAAAATACATTAGTTCTCATCTCATATGGTATCATGATCTGTGAAAAATGGAGAGCCTTGTTGTCTAAATCAAATCCTCTTGTTTTCTACATCGAGCATTGCTCAAGTAGACTTAGAGTGAAATGATTAATAACACATTGCTTAAGTATAGATTGATACCCTACCTACCATGAGATTTTTATTTCTTGTCAATAAGTGGGAGAGAAAGTGAAATGAACGTTTGAAAAGAAAAGTTGATTGAAGAGAAGATTCTCATTTTGACATTGACGAATTCATTTCAGAAGATGTATAAGGTATTGACAGCAAAATAAAAATGGTGAGATTGTTGGAAACAATTTTTGTATAAGGTTGTATTTGTTGTCAATAGTTGTCAGTGAAGATCAAAATGAAGGAGATCAAGAATTACTCTAATGAAATGGAGGAATGAAAATTCAGACGATTGTTGTGCTGATCATAAGTTCAAAGAACATGTGCCAAAGGAGACACATTGTTTACATCAGTAATGAATGGTGAGGTATAATCCATATGAGGATGATTAAATAAGAATGGGGATCTGTTGAATACCATGCAATTCTTCATGATTGCATAAGAAGCATGCCAAAGCCTACTCGAAGCATTGAACCATATGTTTTTCATGAAGTAAAGAATGATGGTTGAAGAAGAAGACAGTGTGGAAGGGATTGGAATTTTGAGATGGTCATACACTTCACATTGTCTCAAAATATGATTATGCTAAAGATGTTCTATCAAAGGATATATATCACGATAGTGGAGTTTGTGATGAAAGAAGAAGGGTTTTTGAAGAATCCAAATCACATAAAGGAAGCATCCTTAAAGTGTTATGATTGTTGACAAAGAAAAAAACGACATACAAATTTGTGGACAAAGGAAATTTCATGGTGGAATATTGATTTCAAGGCCTGTGGTTAACAATCCATGTTTGATTCAAGAACATCGACAAAGGAATGGATGATCTGGAGGCGGTACAAAAAGAGGAGATACAAGGTGATGCCATTTTCCAGTGTTTGCCAAATTTTTGGGCCTGAAAATCGACAAATGAAGAAAAGTGTCTTTTGGAAAAGAGACTTGTGCGCCATGTACTTGAAGGAGAGGAAACTTGTGCGCCATATGTTTTTCAAGATTAGAACATGGAAAAATGGAAAAGGAAAAAGGGTCGTGAAAGTATTGGGTTGGTTGTGCAAATGACCTGCGCGCCGTGAAGAGACTTGCGCATCGGTGCCTAGAAGGTCTAGAAAATTGCGCGCCTATTGTTCTTCATAATCAGAACTTCAAAATATGGAAAAGGAAAGAGAGTCACGCAAGTATTGGTGTGGTCGTACAAGTGAGTAGCGTGACAGAGACTTGTGTGGATGGACCTATGCACCGCGGGAAGACTTGCGCGCCACCGTGCAGGGGGTCCAGTTTGCCTATAAATAGAGGACCACCTCTCCTCATTTATGACAGAGTTCAAGACTTAGAGATTGTTCGAGATCTAGTCGCGCAGGTGGTTGTGCCATGCAAGTGGTAGTTGGGTTGCACAAGTAGAGGCTGCGCTCCGGTTGTTGGCTGCGTGCCCAAGGCGGTTTGGGAGAGAAAGGAAGTGGGCCGCAAAAGTTTGTAGTTGGGGAAGGAAGCGTCGCGCAGGTGCTTTAGTGACACTTTCACGCCAGTTTGGACTTGAGCGTCGAAGACTTACGCACCGTATTGAGACTTTCATACCTGGCTTGGAGAAGAGCACCATGTGATGTTGGAGTACACCCCTCTTCTTGAAGCTGCACGAAAGCTGAAAGATTGCTCGATACCTTCAGTGCAACTGATGATGTATTCGTTTGTGAAGATGGAAGAAAAGTGAACAATATGGTTTTATGAAGTGAAGTGGTACCGCACACACATGACTGGTGTTTAACATCCTCATTGTGCTTTGCGAAGAGAAGAAGAACAGTTTGTGCAACTAAACTCAGATATGCACAAAAATAGGAGAATATATCAATACCCTCAGGTGTTAGTATTGAGAATCAAAGGAAGAGAAGAAGAAGATTTAGTGCATTCAGTTATTGCACTAAAGAAGAAGATTGAATACAAAATAGAATCAACTCAGAACCATGATGAAAGCAATGTCTCATGATGAACAGGAGACAATGAATTACATGTCTATATGTTGAAGAGACCTTCACATCTATAAACTGAGTGTGACTTCACCAAGGGCAGTGAGCCAGGGGTAGTCAACGGGAGTGACCCGAGGGATGCAGTGAGCTATCCCTGAACTTTTTTAAAGGAAGTGAGCCCATGACAGAGTGACTGTTCCTGAACCTTTGTAATCCACAACTAGTGAAGATTAGTGGAATTTGGTACGACCGAAAACTTTTCAGCGTATGATCCTTGGACGTACCCTTAGTGGTGAACCAAGTAAAAATTGTTTTGTCATCTCTTTGCATGTGAATGTTTCATTGATGATCATATCAATCATACAGGTTTAGCTCGTTTCTACCAACGTGGGAACAAGATCCAAAACTTTAAAAAGAAAATTTTGACACCCTGATTCACCCCTCCTCTCTCAGAGTGTCCTGAGGTCCTACAAATATAAAATTATTACTCTATTTTTTTCTCAAGAATCAGTAACATCACATAAAAACTGTTAGAATGAAACCTTTCTTCTTCTCAATGAGTCTCAAACCCTTTATATTCCTTATTTTAAATTACAAAGTCAAATACTTCTGGAGAAGCTACTATGAGCTGCATGAAGAGACCTAGTGTGTAAATATTATAGAAATGTTATTCTCAAAAGATAAGCATTAAAATTTGGGATCGTTTGATGGATTTTTATAAAACGAGTTAAAATAATTATGTATATAAAGTAATTATTTTCCTGATGCTATGAATAATCTATTTGGAGAACAATTAGTTTATTTTGTTAAGTATTTCTTAGAAAACTCTTCCAGAAAAGATACAAAAAATACTTGGGTTTGAATAATAATAAGTTCAATATTATCAAATAACTAATGAAGGAATTCTCTATGTATAGTTTTTATCAAAGTTTAATATTTTTAATGAAGATGCAATGAAGCTACATGAAGATATAAAAAGGTATATAAAATATTATAAAGTGCTAGAAAATGCTTCTATTTCAATTTTTTGATACTCTTCAAATGAAATATTAAATTTTGTAGGAAATCATAATTACTAAATAATATTTTGATGCATTTAAAGTGGAGATGATAATTAAAATAGAGAAAATTATACATGATGCTATTAATAAGTTATTTCCAAATGAGTTGAAAGAGTTTTTAGTTAAAAAATTCTCATATTCTTTGATGGATCAAATATCTAAAAATATTCCAAGGATAATAGAACTATTATGGATAGTTCTAGATTCTCCAAGTATAAGATTTAAAAATTTGGAGAGAAAACAAGAACTGTTTGACATTTCCAAAAGTCTCAATTCTTTTCCACTACCATAGACTATCCAAAGTTAAAGAAAAAACTAATTTTTTAAAATATGTTTTTTAATTGTTTCCCCATTTCTCTCAGTTTAAGTATCATTTTTTTTCATGAAATGTATATTAATTTTTCTCTTAATTTCTATTTGATGTCACAAAAATGGTGATAAATTTATGGGGAAATTTATTGTGAGAGGTATATTATAGGAAAAGTTTTATGAATAAATATGATAAATTTATGGAAATATATATATTAAAATATGTAAAATATATATGGGAGAAATTTCCTTTTAAATATATTTTTATTTGAAAATTTTTATTTCTTATTCATGTTTATGTTAGTATTAGTTATATGGGTTTTTATCATCAAAAGAGGATAGATTTTTGGGTATGTGTTGATCCAAATATTTCAATAATTTATTTTTAATTTTTATGCTCCCCAACTCCCACATCTATGTTTTTAATGAAATTACATTAAGGGATTTTTCGGATAAAAATCACTAGAATAATTATATTATTCAGGAATCATTTCAGACCTTAAACCCATGGGAGGTTATTTTACTTCTCAAATTATATGTATTCTGGATGAGTTTATAAGAAGTTTGGAAATACTTTTTATACCCTACATTTGAAGAAGATTGTATAGTTTTTATACCCTACATTTCAAATGAACATATGGATTAAGAACCCTAATTTTAGAAGAAACCCCACATTTCAGGAAAAAATGTATGGTTTATCATAACTACATTTTTAATCAACCATATATTATCAACTGCACCTTTTGAAGTTTATTGATACGCAAAGAAACCCTATGTTTGACTTGGTCAATTACATAGTTTTGAATTATGGATTATTTCTATATTTTCTACAATTCCTAGATTGAATTAAATATATATTTAAATAAGTTTAAAGATCAATTCAAAGGCTCATATTCAAAAAATTAAACCGTTCCTATTTATAAAAGAATTTATGAATTAATTTTAACATTTGAAATTAAAATATTTACGATTTATCATGTGATATTTATAAAGATTTTCGAACTAAAACAATTAAACCATCATGATAAATATTGAGATTTTCTTCTTCTAAAGATATATATGTGAATTTTAAAATAATATTGTGTCAGTGCCTTGAGAGCTATACTTTGGAGACATACATGTTTGGCCATTTTCCAATAGTTTTTATACTATTGTTTAAAGAAATCCTATTTGAAATTGAAGAATATTCTGATGATATTTTTTTTAAAGATCATTTTATTTTTTTTTATTTTCTACTATAACTGTGTACTGAACCCATTTCAACAATCCTCATCTTAACTTATTTATTATTGAAGTTTATAACACTTGTACTTAGTCATGGTGAAATTTCATATTATTGTATAAAGGTGTGGATTTATGGTTCCTTGTAAAACAACCATAAATACCTATAAAATCATTATAAGGTTTAGATACCTTCACTCAGTTATAGAGGTCCTCAGAAAAATGACCTGCTAGTGAAAATCACCATACTCGTGGAGAGAGCATTGGTGGAGTGGACTAAGGTAACATTGGTCCCTGAACCACAATAAATATTCCTATCCCAATGTTTTATTTATTTATATTACACTTATTAATCATATTTGAGAGATAATTAAAGGATTAATTCATTTTATAAGGGATGTCCCATTTTTTCAATGATTTTTAAAAGGACACTCTTTACCCTCATCTCGTGTCTTCATCGTAGTCAATCTGACACAACATTCTTAAGTATAAAAAGTTTTTACATCAAAATTCAACATAAAATTGATTAAAATGAACTAAATTAAATTAATAATAATATAAATGAACCAATTTTACTTTTATAAAAATTATAAAACAAAATGTAATTTTTTAATTTCTTTAAATGAAAAGCCAGTTTTTAATAAAATTAGTTTTTACCACTATTCATTGAAAAATTAATCTTTTTGTAGAATTATATAAAATTCACTCTAATATATTATGTATATTTTTAATAAAAAAATGTAGTTAGTTTTTCAAATACATTTTCTAATAGTGGAAAAAATAATTTAAAAAATAAGTGCATAAAACACAATAAAATCTTTTTGAGAAATAATACATTTTAAGCATAAAATTAGATTTATTATTATCCCATACTTAAAAAACTAATTTATGAATGATAAATAATTTGATTGAATATATAATATATAAATTTCATTAAAATTATCCACCAATTGTGAGTAATTTAATTTGTTAAGATAAAAACACTTTGTACACATAAAACATTTATTTTACTTTAAAATGATTTTTATTTTTTATTTATAATCAACTGATAAAAAAAGAATTTATTTTATTAAAGTGTAAACCATATAATTTTAATAATTTAGGTATTCTTATTAATTCCCACCAATTTAACTGTCTATTTATAACTATCACCTCAAATAATAATATTTTTTTAGTATATCGTGGTTTGTTTAAACTCGGTGTTGCATGTAACACATTCTATTTAAGAAATTAAATTTATTTAAAAAGAAATATATTATAAAATATCAGTGTTTTATACCTATGGTCGTATGAATATTGATCTTTGTATTGTAACTCAAGCTCAATATTCAAGGACTTCAATTACTAATGAATGATTAATATCACTGCATGCATGTTGGCCTTCTTCACTAAGTCAATTATTCCCATTACGGTATAGAGATTTCATCTCGTTGAACTTTACTCCCACTTCTCCTAATTTATATTTCTTTTAATCTTCCATCTATAATAATTGTTATACAATAGAAACACATTTGTTTGTCTCCTTATTTTTACTTTTCTTATTCTCGATAGAAAAGATATTCAGTAAAGTAGTATCAGCTAACTCAATCCTCTCACACAATTAAATACACATAAGTTTCAAGAAGGTTATAGTATTGAATTTTTCTATATCTAAAAAACTTCTCAGAAGCATGAGAATATAATTTAAAAAATTTGAAATAAAAATTCCGTGATATCCAGTGGAGTGATCTTAAAAATAATCTTTATCTCAACTGATATAAAAAAAAATAATAATCTTCTCATTTAAAACGGTGTAAAATATTATTTTTAATTCGACTATATTCAATTTTCATTAGTGATTTTTAAATATTCATATTTTAAATTACTAGAATAATAGTGTAGTTATCATCTCAATATCTTCACAATTAATTCTATACTAATATCCTCTTTAATTAATGATGACCATCTAACAACATTGTAACATTTTAATCCATAAATAATAACTTAATATCATTTGATTTTATGCTATAAAATATCACACATTATCCTAAATAGCGACACTTATGTTTCAACCAGAGTCATCTTACACATTATTTTAAGATAGTAGGATACTCATTTATATCACCTTGTTACACTTTCATTCATATAGGTAAGCCCCCTTAAACCTAGGTATTAGCTTTAGAGCCTTTACATATCCATTTATAATAACCTTCGCATATGAGGGAATGTACCCATATGTAAAAAAATTTAGATTTAAACTTTTTCAAATACCACTTCTTTCTATGCAAACATACATATCCTCTTGTGATTACTCTTATTTAATAATCATTTGACTATTATGTATCATAATTACTTGGGTACTTTTATAAATATTTATTCTTCTTACTGAGTACATTTACATATTGCCTTAAAGAACCATGATAACCTTTATATATTGAGTAAATTACATTAAAATATCATAGTGTGGATTGGTAATTTTATAATTTACATTATTCAATGGTATAATCATGTAAAGTCCAGTGTTTTTGAATTAGGTTTAAATTATGAAGGTTTTCAATTTTTTTTCGTGTATCAACATGTCAGTTTTTAAACTGAGATCCAGAACATTATTCTAAGGGTTGGAAAACATAAAGGTGTTGTTTTTGGACTTGGGTGAATACTTGATAATTTTCACAGGTGTCCCGATAAGTCTTGGGAGCACCGAATCCAGAAAAGACCCCTTGGATCTACACCGGCTGCGTATGGTTGCAGTCCAATCCATGCAGCTTACCCAGTTTAATATTTTATTTATTTTAATTAAATAATATCAAATGGAAGATTTTTTTTTTAAAATAGAAGAATGTGTTAATAATAATAAAGTTATTATTATTATTATGGTGTCAAAAATTATTTGGATGTTAAAAGATTTTAGTTGCATGATTAATGGGATAAAACATTTATGTTAAAATATTTTAATTGCATGATTAATTGGGTGTAACATTTGGGTGAAATTAATGTAGATTTTGGGTATCTCAAAGAAACGTTTAATTAAATTAGGATAAACAATTATGTGAAATTAAATTAGGAGTTTTATATTTAATTAAGATACGTTTAATAAAATAAGGAGTTTCACAATTAATAAAGAAGAATTTTTATTTAATAGACGTATTATGTTTTATCTAAGGTTGAATAATAATAATAATGTAATTATTATTATTATATTTTTATGAGTATGATAATTATTATTAATTATGGTTGTGATTATTATTATGAAGAATAATAATAATTGATTTTGGGATTTTTTTTAATTAAATCCAAGGAAAATGGGGATTTAATTAATTGTTCCAAAATTGTGGTTTCATTTAATTAAATTGAGTTAAATAGAATTTAATTAAATGATCTGTAGTAGGGTTTTTTGGGTTTTATCAAATAATTGTTTTCTTAGATGATAATAATAATGATGGTTATTATTATGAATGTTTCATTTATTTAATTTGAGGTTGAAATGAATTTAATTAAATGAGTTTTTGAGGGTTTCATTTAATTAAATTCATGGTCAATAAAAAATTAATTAATCACTATGAAGCATAGGTTTTATTTAATTAATTCATGTAGAGATAATTAATTAAATAACAATGAGTTGGAGTTTTTAATTTAATTAAATTATGTTGAGAGAATTTAATTAAATAAAACTAAGTGGGGAATTTATTTAATTAAGTTTTTTGAATGAATTTAATTAAATAATGAGTTAATGAGAAGTTAGTGGTTATCAACAAAGGTTAATTTTAAAATACATGTAAAGGAGGAGTTGGGTGTAATCGGGCTGTGCATGGTTTGTCAAACAGTGCAGATCATCTGCGCAGTAACCAGATTTTTAAAATGTGTTTTTATTTAATTTAAATAAAATAAAGATTTAATAATAGTAATAAGAAGGATGTTATTATTATTATTATTATTATATATATATATTTAATTAAAAAAATGTTACAAGAATTTAATTGGATGATTAATGGGGGATTTTAGAATTAATTATGAAACATTTAGTTAAAGGTTAATTAATTCAGAAACATTATATTAAATGAGAATAATAAATGTTATTATTATTATATTATATATATATTTGTTTATTAGGGTGTTAAATAGTTGATTAAGAGATAATGAAGGAGGAGACGCACTGCAGAAGCAACGACACACCCCAGACCCCCACCCCCTATGAGGCGCACTACACCCCCTTATCGGCTCCTCTTCGCACGCTCAGATCTTTCCTGTATCTTCATGAGTCTTGTCTACCTCATTAACGTGAGTCCATCTGTGTATTTTTCAGGATTCTCATCATGAATTTGACTCCTATATCACATTATTTGCTCAGCTGAACCCCTAATGTTCAGGTTTAATTGGGTTTCCTTATTTCTTTGATTCTAAGGTTGCGCAACGGGGTTCTCAGGACCCATTAGTTTGCGTTCCAAAAACCGCTATCGAAGGTGAGGCAGTTCATGCTGATTCGGTTCATCAATGTTGTTTCAGAGGTAAGAATTTATACCATTGTTTGGTTTTGCACCATCTATTTTGGAGTATAATATTTTATCAGAGTACCTTGTATATAGCGGTAGGTGCGTAGACCATACTGCACTAGTTATGGTCTCTTAATATTTATTTGGTGAGATGTTAATCAATGTTATAGACAACGTGAACACACACACACACACACACACACACACACACACACACATGTATGTGTGTGCGCCTGCGACTGCAGACCAGTTGTGGATTGGTTACCGCAATATGTTTAGCTGCTGAGTATTGAATTGGTTCCACCCCAAGGTAGGGTCCCTTTCCAAGTCCTCAATTTTATAACCACATTAATAAATTTCCTAATTCACTTTTATTAGAAATTAAATCCATGCTGTGATGTATTTATATTGAATGCCTCATAATGTGAATTTAGAATGTTTAATGATTTAAAATGCTAAATGTCATAAGTGATTTGTGTGATATGTAATATCAAGTTTTTGTAATATGTTCCATACTTTGTAAATATTTAGCATGCCTTTTTTAGATAGCATGTTTCAATGATACAATTAACATGCTTGAATGATAAGATGAAATGATTATGTGCCATAATTTTGTGTTATAGCTTGTTTAAATTATTTCAGTATGTTGATCTATGTCAGCTACTTGTAGTGACATGTTAGATTATTGACAAATGATTGGTTTCTTTGGATATTTTTTTTGTTGCAATTATGACATATCTAGTTTTCATTTGTAAGGTGTATGAGCACCTTATAACTGGGAAAAGGGTAATATGTTTATTTGAACTAGACAAAAATACTGCTAAATTAAATCATAAAGTAAATTTATTTTTATTAAATGGGATCCAAATTCCAATGGTAAGGTGTATGGGAGACTTATTAATTGGTAGATGGAAATCCATGTGACTGAACCATATAACCATAGTTTGTTTGAAAATGGTTATTAATGTAAAACTATTGCGTTTTGATTGTAATGAACTTTTTTGGAGTTGATTTTTGAAGAACCCGAATTGAATAAATGGGACTCTTGGAGGTCACCTTTTTGGTAAAAGAAATTTATATTCTAAATTTCTTGATAAAATTGAAATGAAACTGAATGTTAAATGTTTAAAGAGTATGTTTGTTATAGCATGACTGATTTTCCATAGGGCATTGTTTTGAAAACCAAGTGTTTTTTTATGAAAAAGTACTTTTGGGTTTGTTGAAATTCATTCAAATGTTTAAAGGTTGAAATTAATTACTTAAATGGATAAAAAAGGGGCTTTTGAGAATAGTGATATCGGTTTTTCTTGACCGAGAGAGAAGATTGACATTTTTGTTTCATAAGAGACTAGTATGTGGGACTCAGGTGTTTTGACACACTGGTTAGTTTAAATTTTGATTTTCATGCAAGAATATTTGACGTGGTGATCATGGTTCCAGGAACGTCACACTTGTGTTTAAGGTGTTTCATAAATAACACACTAGTAAGAAGATAAAAATTTATTTCGACATCATGGACAATCCTATGGTGGCTAGTGTCGCATCGATTTTGGTAAACATCTTGACAGGTGACACTGTGCTTTTTGAATAGAGTCATCCGATAGGAGTTCAACTAATCTTTTTAGGGACCTTGGTTTTCTCTTAGTGCGCTCTTCCGAATATGAATTGCATGTCCCATATCTTGAACTCGTCATGGAGACACTAAGATAACATCAGTCGTACGTCGTGCTAAAGTTTTAAATGTTTTTGGGCTTGATGAGTGGTTGTTATCTTGGTTGTACATGGTATACATGGTTTCTTTGGGCTATGCCTTCATTCATATTGGGGAATATTAGTTTTTTAAAATAACCTTTCAATGACTTGACTTGGGAATGTCATCAGAGGTCAAGTAAGGGCTTATATGTACATGATTTTGTTGATGGAATTATTAAAAAAGGCACGTTGCCTGTTTAAGGATGATTGTGGGTTTTGGGACTGTAATGTATTTCCAGGTAATAATACACAATTGGTTTCTATTGGTCGATCAAGATTCAACATTTTTCTTCAATGAGGTCCCTGTAATGGACTTGGATGTATGGTCTGTTTTGGTGAGCTTTGGATCTTGTTTTAAATAATTAAGCGGTTGGACTTATGTTTTGGTTAGTAGCATGTTGGGAATTTGGAAACATTATGTCTTTGTTCAAATGAAACTTCTCGACCTTGGTGGGTCAGAAAATGTTTTAGTTCCCAATAAGTTATCGGGGATGATAAGTTTTTAAGGTTGTTTGATTGTAAAGTCCTGTGTTTTTGAACCGAGTTTAAATTACGAAGGTTTTAGAATCTTTTTTCTGTGTATCGATGGGTTGGGTTTTAAACCGAGCTTCGGAACATTATTCTGAGTGTTGAAACACTTAAAGGTGTTGTTTTTGTACTTGGGTGAATACTCGATAATTTTCACGGGTATCCTAATATGGCTCGCGAGCACTAGATCCAGGAAATTCTACTTTAATGGATCTGCACAGGCTGCACATAGTTGCGGTCCGACCCATGCAGCTTACCCAGTTTAATATTTTATTTATTTTAATTAAATAATATTAAATTGGATATTTTTTGTTTAAATAAAATAATGTGTTATTAATAATAAAAATATTATTATTATTATTATTATGGTTTTATAAATTATTTATATGTTAAAATATTTTAGTTGCATGATTAATGGGGTGTAACATTTATGTTAAAATATTTTAATTGCATGATTAATGGGGCATAACATTTGTGTGAAATTAATGTGGCTTTTGGGTATCTCAAAGAAATTATTAATTAAATGAGGAGTAACAGTTATGTGAAATTAAATGAGTAATTTCAGATTTAATAAAGACGCGTTTAATTAAATAAGGAGTTTCAGAATTAATAATGAAGTGTTTTTATTTAATAGCGGTGTTGAGTTTTATCTAAGGTTGAATAGTAATAATAATGTGATTATTATTATTATGATTTTATGAGTATGATAATTATTATTAATTATGGTTGTTATTAGTATTATGAATAATAATAATAATGGATTTTGGGGATTTTTATAATTAAATCCAAGGAAAGAGGGAATTTAATTAATTTTTGTGAAACAATGGTTTCATTTAATTTAATTGAGTTAAACAGAATTTAATTAAATGATGTATAATGTGGATTTTTGGGTTTTATCAAAAAAGTATTTTATTAGATGATAATAATAATGATAGTTATTATTATGGTCGTTTCATTTATTTAATTTGAGGTTGAAATGAATTTAATTAAATGAGTTGTTGAGAGTTTCATTTAATTAAATTCATGGTCCATAGGAAATTAATTAATCACTGGGAAGCAGAGGTTTTATTTAATTAATTCATGTTGATATAATTAATTAAATAATGATGAATTTAATTTTTTAATTTAATTAAATTATGTTGAGATAATTTAATTAAATAAAACAAAGTGGGAAATTTATTTAATTAAATTTTGTGAATGAATTTAAGAGCTATGAATGATATTGTATGAAAATTATTAACTGATGAATTTAATGAAGTCTCTCAGTGTGCTACCACATATGAGATGTGTAAGACCAATTCAACTCTCTATGAAGGAACTGATAATTTTATAAAACTATGGTAAAAATCTACAAAAT
Organism: Viscum album; assembly: GCA_963277665.1. NCBI lineage: Eukaryota > Viridiplantae > Streptophyta > Magnoliopsida > Santalales > Viscaceae > Viscum > Viscum album. The sequence goes on along the minus strand of OY728143.1, from coordinate 646,737,786 downwards.
TGAAATTTTATACATTTAGGATGCATGAATATGAAAGCATCACTAAGATGAATAGAATATTGAGAGGAGTTTTCAATGATATTTTTTCCTTGGTAGATATAATTAAATAATCAGATAAATCTTTAAAAGTACTCATAATTTTACCCTCTAAGTTGAATGGAATAACTTCTATTATTCATCAATCCATACTAGTTAAAGAATTGAAAATGAAAGAACTTATTGACACCTCAATTGTGTATGAGTCTAAGATGAAATCCGAAGTTGGAATTCATATTTCATTAAAAAAGGAACATATTTCTCTTGAAACTTCTATGGATGAGTCAAATAATTTAATTTATCTATATTAAGTTAATGAACTATCATATCTTGCTAAAATATTTCAAAAACTGTATAACAAGATAAAGAAAATGAATAAAGAAGATAAATATAATGAATGCTAATAGAAAGGTCACACAAAGTCTAAATTTCCTATGACTAAATCTAAAAGTAAAGATAATTATAAAATAAATAGTAATAAAGTGATAAACAATAAATGGATTTATACTTCTGATTCAATTAGTTAATCTATTATAGAATCTAAAGACGAGCATGAAAATAAGATTTTAAATCTATGTCTCATGGATCATACGGATGAGATACACACTTCTTACTCTCAAAATTATAATAGAGAAATCATTTATTATGATGAAATTTATAAATATTGTTTTATTCTTTAATATAAATTTTAATCTTTAAAGAAATATTAGAAAAAATGTAGAAAATATTAGGATGATATTTATATTGATAAATAAAGTTTGGCTTACTAGATTTTAGATTTAAGATCTAACCCTATCAAAAAAATATTGTTTTTACATGAAAAAAAATTAAGGAACTATTAGAAGAACTTAATACATTAAAATAAGACTCTAGCATGATTATTAGAGGAGAAAAATATTTAAATAAAATTCTTTAAGAAGATAAAATTCATAAAAGAAAACTTGGGATTCATAATAATGGAGAAAAAATAAAATTATATAGAAATTATTTTATTCTTGGTTAAAAAATATAGTGCATATCTACTATTAAATGATTTCATTATAGAATAAACAAACATTATATGAATGACTTCCATTTTAGAATAACTCATTCTTTATTTTGACAAGCATATTCATGAATACTACTTAAATGGAAACTTCATCAGAGATGGAATTGTTAATTCAGAAAATATTTCTTTCTATTTTAATATTTTATTTAAACATAATAAGAAATTTATATAGGGGAGAAAACATTATAAATGTTTTTTCCATTTTATTATCGTTTTATATAAACTATTAATATTTTCTTACTCTATTATTTTATTTGATGAATCAATATATTAAACTATTTTGACCACATTATTAATTCTCCTTAAATATTATTTGATTTCAAATTAATATATGTAACAATACTCATAAAGGATTTTAATATATGAAACTTTTTTTTTTATTTTTTTATTTTAGTAAACATTGTTTTATATTAAGTATAGTTTTCTGGGAGAAGTTATAATTCAGGGGGAGCATGTTTTATGGGATTGTATTAATTTAAAATCACATGAAGAATAATAATTTTATTCAAGGAAAAATTGAGTTATTAATTAAGATTTTATTTTATGAAACTTTTTTTAAAATTAAATTTTATTAGAAATTCTATTCAATTACATAAAGTTAATATTTGAAAATATTTTTCTTATGTAAAACTATATTTTATTATAAAAAATATGAAATGATTACTCTATTTTGTTTCTCAAGAATTAGTAACATCACATAAAAACTGTTAGAATGAAACCTTTCTTCTTCTCAAACAGTCTCAAACCCTTTATCTTCATTATTTTAAATTCCAAACTCAAATACTTCAGGAGAAGCTACTAAAAGCGGCATGGAGAGACCTAGTATTTAAAGCTTGGAGAAGTGTTATTCTCAAAATATAAGCATTCAAAGTTGGGATCATTTGATGAATTTTTTAGAAAACGAGTTAAAATAATTATATATATAAAGTAATTATTTTCCTGATGCTATGAATAATATATTTAGAGAACAATTAGTTTATTTTATTAAGTATTTATTAGAAAAATCTTCCAAAAAATATACAAAAAAGCCTTGTTTTTGAAGAACAATAAGTTCAATATTATCAAATAACTAATGATGGAATTATCTATGAATAGTTTTTATCCAAGTTTAATATTTTTAATGAAGATTCAGTGAAGCTACATGAAGATATAAAAAGGTATATAAAATCTTAATAAGATCTAGAAAATGATTCTATTTCAATTTTTTTGATCCTCTTAAAATGAAGTATAAAATTTTGTAAGAAATTGTAATTACTATATAATATTTTGATGCATTTAAACTGGAGATGATAATTAAAATAGAGAAAACTAGACATAAAGCTATTAATAAGTTAGTTCCAAATGATGTAAAAGAGTTTTTAGTTAAACAATTCTCATATTCTTTGATGGATCAAATATCTAAAGATATTACAAGGATAATAAAACTATTATTGATAGTTCTAGATTTTACAAGTAAAATATTTCAAAATTTGGAGAGAAAACATAAACTGTTTGACATTTCCAAAAGTCTTAATTATTTTACACTACCATAGCCTATCCAAAGTTAAATAAAAAACTATTTTTTTAATTTTTTTCTCTGTATCTCTCAGTTTAAGTATCATTATTTTTTCATGAAATGTATATTAATTTTTTTCTTAATTTCTATTTGATGTCACAAAAATGGTGATAAATTTATGGATAAATATATTAGGAGAGGTATATTATAGGAAATGTTTAAGGAATAAATATGATAAATGTATGGAAATATATATATTAAAAAATGTAAAATATATATGGGAGAAATTTCTTTGTAAAAATATTTTTATTTGTAAAATTTTATTTCTTATTCATATTTATGTTAATATTAGTTATATGTGTTTTTTATCATCAAAAGGGGGGAGATTTTTGGGCATGTGTTGATCCAAATATTTCATTAATTTATTTTTTATTTTTATGCTCATAAACTCCCACATCTATGTTGCTAATGAAATTACAGTAAGGTATTTTTTAGATAAAAATCACTAGAATAATTATTTTATTCAGGAATTATTTCAGACCTTAAAATCGTGAAAGGTTATTTTTTTTCTCAAATTATATGTATTCTGGATGAGTTTATAAGAAATTTAATAATACTTTTTATACCCTATATTTGAAGCAGATTGTATGGTTTGTATACCCTTCATTTGGAATGAACATATAGATTAGGAACCCTACTTTTAGAAAAAACACCACGTTTTAGGAAAAAATGTATGGTTTATTATACCTACATTTTTAATCAACTGTATATTATCAACTATGCCTTTTCAAGTTTATTGATACACAAAGAAACCCTATGTTTGACTTGGTCAATTACATAGTTTTGAATTATGGATTATTTCCTTATTTTCTACAATGACCTGGCTTGAATTAAATATATATTTAAAGAAGTTAAAAGATCAATTCAAAGGCTTTTATTCAAAAAATTAAATCATTCCTATTTATAAAGAAATTTATGAATTAATTTTATCATTTGAAATTCAAATATTTACGATTTATCATTTGATATTTATAAATATTTTTGAACTAAAACAATTAAAACATCATGATAAATATTGAGATTTTTTTCTTCTAAAGATATATATGTGAATTTTAAAATAATAATGTGTCACTGCCTTCAGAGCTAAACTTTGGAGACATACATGTTTGACCATTTTCCAAGTGTTTTTTCTTTTATTGTTTAAAGAAATCCTATTTGAAATTGAAGAATATTCTGATGCTATTTTTTTATTAAAGATCATTTTTTTTCAGTTTCTACTATAACTGTGTGCTGAATCCATTTCAACAATCCTCATATTAATTTATTTACTATTGAAATTTATACCACTTGTACTTAGTCATGGTGAAATTTCATATTATTGTACAAAGATGTGGATTTATGGTTCCTTATAAAATAACCATAAAGCCCTATAAAATCATTATAAGGTTTAAATACCTTCACTCAGTTATAGAGGTCCTCAGAAAAATGACCTGCTAGTGAAAATCACCATGCTCGTGGAGAGAGCATTGGTGGAGTGGACTATGGTAACATTGGGCCCTAAACCACAATAAATATTCCCATCCTATTGTTTTATTTATTTATATTACACTTATTGATTATATTTTAGAGATAAGTAAAGGACTACTTAATTTTATAAGGGATGTTCCATTTTTTCAATGATTTTTAAAAGGACACTCTTCACCCTCATCTCGTGTCTTCATCGTAGTCATTCTGACACAACATTCTTGAGTATAAAAAGTTTTTACATCAAAATTCAACATAAAATTGATTAAAATGAACTAAATTAAATTAATAATAATATAACTGAACCAATTTTAATTTTAAAACAATTATAAAACAAAATGTAAATTTCTAATTTCTTTAAATAAAAATCAAATTTTTAATAAAAATTAGTATTTCTCACTATTCATTGAAAAATTAATCTTTTTGTAGAATTATATAAAATTCACTGTAATATATTTTTTATATTTTGAATAAAAAAATATAGTTAGTTTTTCAAATAAATTTTCTAATAATAGAAAAAATAATTTAAAAAATAAGCGCATAAAACACAATAAAATCATTTTTTAGAAATAATACAATTTAATCATAAAATTAAATTTATTCATATCCCTTACTTAAAAAATACTATAAGAATGATAAAAAATTTGATTGAATATATAATATATAAATTTCATTAAAATTATCCACCAATTGTGACTAATTTAATTTGTTAAGAAAAAAAACTGTGTACACATAAAAACATTTATTTTACTTTCAAACAATTTTTATTTTTATTTATAATCAATTGATAAAAAAAGAATTTGTTGACCTCACCTGTTTTGATAATCCTAACTATGCTTTCACATAATTTGATAATCCCTATTAATGTTTATCTATATTTTAATTCTCTCTATCTATGATATTCTATCTGATAATAATATTAAACTAATCCTTGAGATATGTTAATCAATGTTTATCCATGTTTGTATGAGTTCTGAAGTAATTCTAACCAAATCAGATATGTTTTGCATAAAACAGATAAGTGTTAGTCACTGATCTTCATATAGATACTGATATAGAGCTACCGGTACTTAGTCTACTGATAGACCTTAGTCTACCGATAGATAGAGTCACCGATACAGAGAGCTACTGATATGTGAAGAGCTAACGATATGTAAAAATCTACCGGTAAGCATAGAACAAGGTCACCGATGCAGATATCTATCAATAGAACAAGTTTTATGATAGTACAAAATGGAGCTGTGCATAAGTCTACGGATACACATAATCACTGGAACTAAGCAAGAGCTACCGATAGACCAGAGCTACCAATAGACTAGAGCTACCGATAGACCAGAGCTACCGATATACCAGAGCTACTGATAGACCAGAGCTGCCGATAGACCAGAGACACCAATAGACCAAGAGTGACCGATATACAGAGTTACCGATACAGAATGAAGTTAACGATAGAATGAAGTCATCAGTATATAGATCTACCGATACCAAGATTTACCGATACCAAGAGCTACCGATGAAAAGATATATTGATACAAGTTCAAAGAGCTACCGATTTAAGGTCACCGTTACAAAAAATCCACCAAAAACGTCTACCAACATGAGGCTACTAATGATTGAACAACCAGTAAAACTCTATACTCTTAATACTATTTATTTATTAAGCTAACAGTTACATTTGATGTTTTTAATGCAGTTAATGTTATTTAATGACTTCTGTTACCATGTCAGGGAACTGTACCTAGTACCCATGCAAAAGGTAATAATTCTCATTTGCTGGTGTTGAAATCTACAAAAGGGAAGATAAATACCTATCTGGACAAGAAGTGAACACGGGGTGTTCATACAGCGAGAATCAAGAAACTAAACATGAAGGGTGAAAAATAAAAAGGGATCAACATCATTCAAAGTGGTGCATTCACACAAGGCTACATCCATACTCCAAGAGCACTGGACATACACGAGTCAATTCTTCTCTAGAGGAGAACACAAGCTGCATATTGAGTAATGAACTACAACAAACACTTCATGCACTTAGGCTGATAAGCTGAACCTGGAACCAAGGAAGAGAATGATACTCTATTTTTCAGAACAAGAACAAGAGAAGGACTCAGAAGCTTTTCTGACCAATCAAACGAGTCCAGAACTGCACTTCCAATCACTAAAGCTTTTCTAAACTCATTCACACTTACTTTAGTGATTCTTTCATCTACATTTCGAGCAGTGTGTGTATCCTGTTTATTTTACACATACACTGTCTCCTGAGCTAAGATGGAGAATTCTAAAATCCTCATTCAAACTCTATAACTCCCTTGTATCCTACTGTGGTTAGTGGTAGCAGTCGAGTAAGACCTGGACATCTGTGAGCGGTTGTTTCTTTTCCCATGTAGAACTATGGTAGAGGTCCTTGAACCTGAACAGTTTCTGAACCGTTGTTTACCCCGATCCAGGGTGTGGATAGATTTATATAAATTTTTAAGAGGACTAAGTCTCGGCTTGAGAATAAACCTCTTGGTTACATATGCTGTGATTTTTAGTTTAAGTTATAAGTATACTATATATTTCATATTCCACTACTAACTACTTTGAAATATAATTTGTTTTAAAGTTACTTTGATAGTTAAATTAGCAAGTGTTTATACTTATTGTAAACCAGTAAGTTAGTTTCAAAAGTCAATTTAATCTTCAGATTAAATTAAATGAGACCTAATCAATCTTTGAGAAACTAATTGAACATTTACACTCTGTATAAATTCACTATAGTTTAACTTTTTTTTTAATAGGGGGATTTTAAGAGAAATATTTTTAACAGAAATTTTAATTGGAACTCAATTCACCCCCCTCTTGAATATCCACTCCGACCAATAGAATTTATTTTATTAAAGTGAAAACTATATAATTTTAATAATTTAGGTATTCCTATTAATTCCCACCAATTTAACTATATATTTATTACTATCACCTTAAATTATAATATTTTTAATGTATATCATGGTTTTTTAAACATGGTGTTGCATGTAACACATTCTATTTAAGAAATTAATTTTATTTAAAAAGAAATATATTATAAAATATCAGGGTTTTATACCAATAGTTGTATGAATATTTATCTTTGTATCATAACTCAAGCTCAATATTCAAGGACTTCAATTACTAATGAATGATTAATATCACCGCATACATGTTGGCCTTCTTCACTAAGTCAATTATTCCCATTATGATAAAGAGATTTCATGCGGTAGAAATTTACTCCCACTTATCCTAATTTCTATTTATTTTAATCTTCCATCTATAATAATTGTTATACAATAGAAACACCTTTGTTTGTATCCTTATTTTTTCTTTTATTATTCTCGATAGAAAAGATATTCAATAAAGTAGAATCAGCTAACTCAATCCTCTCACACACTTAAATACACATATTTTTTAGGAATATTATAGTATTGAATTTTTTTATATCTCACAGTCTTCTCAAAATCATGTGAATATAATTTAAAAAATTTGAAATAAAAATTCCGTGATATCTAGTGGAGTGATCTTAAAAATAATCTTTATCTCAACTGATATTAAAAAAATAATCATCTTCTCATTTAAAATAGTGGAAACTATTCTTAGTAATTCCTATATATTTAATTTCCATTAGTGTTTTTAAATATTCATATTTTAAATTACTAGAATAATAGTGTTTTTATCATCTCAATCTCTTCACATTTAATTATATACTAATATCCTCTTGAATTAATGATGACTATCTAACAACATCATGACATTTTAATCCATAAAGAATAACTTAATATAATTTGATTTTAGGCTATAAAAAATCACACATTATTCTAAATAGCAACACTTATGTTTCAACCAGAGTCATCTTACACATTATTTTAAGAAATTAGGAGACTCTTTTATATCACCTTGTTACACATTCATTCATCTAGGTAAGTCCCCCTTAAACTTATGTATCAGCTTTAGAGCCTTGACATATCCATTTATAATAACCTTCACATATCAGGGAATATACCCTTATGTAAAAAAATATAGATTTAAACCTTTTCAAATATCACTTATTTGTAAGTAAACATACATATCCTCTTTTGAGTACTCTTATTTAATAATCATTTGACTATAATATATCATAATTACTTGGGTACTTTTATAAATATTTATTCTTCTTACTAAGTATATTTACACATTTCCTTAAAGAACCATGATAACCTTTATATATTGAGTAAAGTACCTTAACATATCATAGTGTGGATTGGTACTTTTATAATTTATATTCTTCAATGGTATGATCATGTAAAGTCCCGTGTTTTTGAACTGGGTTTAAATTATGAAAGTTTTCAATTTTTTCCATGTATCAATGTGTCAGTTTTTAAACCAATATCCATAAAATTATTCCAAGTGTTGGAACACATAAAGGTGTTGTTTTTGGACTTGGGTAAATACTTGATAATTTTCAGAGGTTTCCCGATAAGTCTCGGGAGCACCGAATCCAGAAAACTCCACTTTAATGGATCTGCATGGGCAGCGCACGGTTGCTGCCCAATCCATGCAGCTTAACCAGTTTAATATTTTATTTATTTTAATTAAATAATATTAAATGGTAGATTTGTGTTTAAATAGAATAATGTGTTAATAATAATAATGTTATTATTATTATTAAGGTATCATAAATTCTTTGGATGTTAAAAGATTTTAGTTGCATGATTAATGGTGTATAACATTTATGTTAAAATATTTTAATTGCATGATTAATATTGTGTAACATTTGTGTGAAATTAATGTGGATTTTGGGTATCTCAAAGAAACTTTAATTAAATGAGGAGAAATAGTTATGTAAAATTAAATTGGGAGTTTCATATTTAATGAAGATACGTTTAATTAAATATGGAGTTTCAAAATTAATAAAGAAGCATTTTTATTTAATAGAGATGTTGATTTTTATCTAAGGTTGAATAATAATAATAATGTGATTATTATTATTATAGTTTTATGAGTATGATAATTATTATTAATTATGGTTGTTAATAATAATAATAATAATAATAATGGATTTTGGATATTTTTTAATTAAATCCATGGAAAAGGGCAATTAAATTAATTGTTCTGAAATAGTGGTTTCATTTAATTAAATTGAGTTAGACAGAATTTAATTAAATGACGTGTAGTGGGGATTTTTGGGTTTTATCAAAGATTTTTTTTATTATATGATAATAATAATGTTGGTTATTATTATGACAGTTTCATTTATTTAATTTGAGGTTGAAATGAATTTAATTAAATGAGTTGTTAAGGGTTTCATTTAATTAAATTAATGGTAAATAAGAAATTAATTAATCGCTTGGAAGTAGAGGTTTTATTTAATTAATTCATGTTGAGAGAATTAATTAAATATCCATAAGTTGGAGTTTTTAATTTAATTAAATTGTGTTAAGAGAATTTAATTAAATAACACGAATTGGGGAATTTATTTAATTAAATTTTGTGAATGAATTTAATTAAATAATATGTTAATGAGGAGTTAGTGGTTATCAACAAAGGGTAATATTAAGATACATGTAAATGAGGAGTTGGGTGTAATCGGGCTGTGCATGGTTTGTCAAACTGTGTAGATGAGCTGTGCGGTTACCCGATTTTTAAAATATGTTTTTATTTAATTTAAATAAAAGAAAGATTTAAGAATAGTAATAATAAGGATTTTATTATTGTTATTATTATATTTATTTAATTAAATAAATGATACAAGAATTTAATTGGATGATTAATGGGGGATTTTAGAATTAATTACGAAACATTTATTTAAAGGTTAATTAATTAATAAAAATTATATTAAATGAGAATAATAAATGTTATTTTTATTATATTATATATATTAGTTTATTAGGGTGTTAAATAGTTGATTGAGAGATAATTAAGGAGGAGACGCACTACAGGAGCAGCGATACACCCCGGGCCCCCACCCCCTATGAGGTGCACTACACCCCCCTTACCGGCTCCTCTTCGTATGGTCGGATCCTTTCGGTGTCTTCACGAGTCTTGTCCACCTCGTTAACATGAGTCCATCTGCGTATTTTCATTATTCACATCAAGAATTTGAATCCCTTATCACCTTATTTTCTCAGCTGAAACCCTAAGGTTCAGGTTTAATTTGGTTTCCTTATTTCTTCGATTCTACAGTTGCGCAACGAGGTTCTCGGGACCCATTGGTTTGCGTTCCAAAAACTACCACCGAAGGTGAGGTGGTTCAGGATGATTAGGTTCATCGATGTTATTTTAGAGGTAATAATTTATACCGTTGTTTAGTTTTGCACCATCTATTTTGGAGTATGATATTTTATCAGAGTACCTTGTATATAGTGGTAGGTGCGTCTACCTTACTGCACTGGTTATGGTCTCTTTATATTGATTTGGTGAAATGTTAATCAATGTTGTAGACAACGTGCACACACACACACACACACACACACACACACACACACAGATATATATATGTGAAGGTGTGTGCGTGTGCGACTACAGACCAGTTGTGGATTGGTTTCTGTAGTATGTTAAGCTGCTGAGTATTGAATTGGTTCCAACCCAAGGTAGGGTCCCTTTCCAAGTCCTCAATTTTATAACTGCATTAATAAAATGCCTACATCACTTTTATTAGAAATTAAATCCATGCAGTGAAGTATTTATATTGAATGCCTCATAATGTAAATTTATCATGTTTAATGATTTAAAATTCTAAATTTTATAAGTGATTTGTGTGATAAGTAATATCAAGTTTTTGTAATATTTTCCATACTTTGTAATTATTTAGTATACATTTTTTAGATATCATGTTTTAGTGATATAATTAACATTATTGAATGATAATATAAAATGCTTATGTGCCATAATTTTGTGTTATAGCTTGTTTTAATGATTTTAGCTTGTTGATCTATGTTAGCTACTTGTAGTGACATGTTAGATTGCTGATAAATGATTGGTTTCTTTGGATAATTTTTTTTGGTTGCAATTACAACAGATCTAGTTTTCAGTTATAAGGTGTATGAGCACCTTATAACTGGAAAAAGGGTAACATGTTTATTCAAACTGGACAAAAAGGCTGCTAAATTAAATCATAAAGTAAATTTATTTGTATTAAATGGGATCCAAATTCCAGCGGTAAGGTGTAAGGGAGACTTATTAATTTGTATATGGAAATCTATGTGACGGAATAACTATAGTTTGTTTGAGAATGGTTATGAATCTAAAACTGTTGAGTTTTTATTGTAATGAACTGTTGTGGGGTTACTTTTTGAAGAACCCAGATTGAATAAATGGGACTCTTGGAGGTCACCTTTTTAGTTAAAGGAATTTATATGCTAAATTTATTGATAAAATTGAAATGACACTAAATGTTAAATGTTTAAAGAGTATGTTTTTTATAACATGCCTGATTTTCTGTAGGGCGTTGTTTTGAAAACCAAGTGACTTGTTAGGAAAAAGTACTTGTGGGTTTGTTGAAATTCATTCAAATGTTTAAAGGTTGAAATAAATAACTTAAATGGATAAAAAAGGGGCTTTTGAGAATAGTGATATCGGTTTTTCTTGACCGAGAGAGAGGGTCGATGTTTTTGTTTCATAAGAGACTAGCCTATGAGACTCAGGTGTTTTGACACGCTGGTTGGTTTAAATTTTGATTTTCATGCAAGAATATTTGACGCAGTGATCATGGTTTGAGTAACGTCACACAAGTGTTTAAGGTGTTTCAGAAATAACACACTAGTAAGCGGCTAAAAATTTATTTCGACGTCATGGACAATCCGATGGTGACTAGTGTCGCATCGATTTTGGTAAACATGTCGACAGGTGGCACTGAGCTTTTTGAATAGAGTCATTCGATAGTAGTTAGGCTGATCTTTTTAGTGACCTTGGTTTTCTCTTAGTGCGCTCGTCCGAATACGAAGAGCATGTCCCATATCTTGACCTCGTCATGGAGACACTAAGATAACATCAGTCTTATGTCGTGCTGAAGTTTTAAATGTTTTTGGGTTTGATGAGTGATTGTTATCTTGGTTGTACATGGGATACATGGTTTCTTTGGGCTAAATCTTCATTCATATTGGGGCACATTAGTTTTTTTTAAATAGCCTTTCGATGGATTGACTTGGGAATGTCATCGGAGGTCAAGTAAGGGCTTTGATGTACATGCGTTTGTTGATGGAATCATTTAAAAAGGAATGTTGCCAGTTTAAGGGTGATTGTGGGTTTTGGGACTGTAATTTATTTCTAGGCAATCATGCACAACTAGTTTATATTGGTTGATAAAGATTCAACCTTTTTCTTCAATGAGGTCCCTGTAATGGACTTGGATGTATGGTTCGTTTTGGTGAATTTTGGCTCATGTTTTAAATAATTAAGTGGTTGGACTTATGATTTGGTTAATATCATGTTGGGAATTTGGAAACATTATGTCTTTGTTCAAATGAAACTTCTCAACCTTGGTGGGTTAGAAAATGTTTTAGTTCCCAATAAGTTCTCGGGGAAGATAAGTTTTTAAGGTGGCTAGATTGTAAAGTCCTGTGTTTTTGAACCGAGTTTAAATTACGAAGGTTTTATAAATTTTTTCTATATATCGAAGGGTTGGGTTTTAAACCGAACTTCGAAACATTATTTTGAGTGTTGAAACACTTAAATGTGTTGTTTTTGGACTTGGGTGAATACTCGATAATTTTCACGAGTATCCTAATATGGCTCGGGAGCACCGGATCCAGGAAATTCTACTTTAATGGATCCGCACGGGCTGCGCATAGTTGCAGTCTAACCCATGCAACTTACCCAGTTTAATATTTTATTTATTTTAATTAAATAATATTAAATTGGATATTTTTGTTTAAATAAAATAATGTGTTAATGATAATAACAATATTATTATTATGGTTTTATAAATTATTTATATGTTAAAAGATTTTAGTTGCAAGATTAATGGGGTGTAACATTTATGCTAAAAGATTTTAATTGCATGATTAATGGGGCATAACATTTGTGTGAAATTAATATGGCTTTTGGGTATCTCAAAGAAATGTTATATTAAATGAGGAGTAACAGTTATGTGAAATTAAATGAGGAGTTTCATATTTAATGAAGATGCGTTTAATTAAATAAGGTGTTTAAGAATTAATAATGAAGAGTTTTTATTTAATAGAGGTGTTGAGTTTTATCTAAGGTTGAATAATAATAATAATGTGATTATTATTATTTTGGTTTTATGAGTATGATAATTATTATTAATTATGGTTGTTATTTTTATTATGAAGAATAATAATAATGGATTTTGGGGATTTTTTTAATTAAATCCAAGGAAAGGGGGGATTTAATTAATTATTGTGAAACAATGGTTTCATTTTATTAAATTGAGTTAAACAAAATTTAATTAAATGATTGGTAGTGGGGATTTTTGGGTTTTATCAAAAAAGTGTTTTATTAGATGATAATAATAATGATAGTTATTATTATGGAAGTTTCATTTATATAACTTTAGGTTGAAATAAATTTAATTAAATGAGTTGTTGAGAGCTTCATTTAATTAAATTCATGGTCCATAGGAAATTAATTAATCACTGTGAAGAAGTTGTTTTATTTAATTAATTCATGTTAATATAATTAATTAAATAATGATGAGTTGAATTTTTTAATTTAATTAAATTATGTTGAGAGAATTTAATTAAATAAAATGAAGTGGGGAATTTATTTAATTAAATTTTTTGAAGTAATTTAATTAAATAATGTGTTAATGAGGAGTTAGAGGTTATGAATGAAGAGTAATATTGAAATGCATGTAAATAAGGTGTTGGGTGTAATCGAGATGTGCACAGTTAGTCAAACTGTTCGGATCAGCTGCACGGTTACACAGTTTTTAAAATGTGTTTTTATTTAATTTAAATAAAAGAAAGATTTAATAATATAATAATACGAATGTTATTATTATTATATTTATTTAATTAAATAAATGTTACAAGAATTTAATTGGATAATTAATGAGGGATTTCAGAATTAATTATGAAACATTTATTTAAAGTTTAATTAACACAGAAAAGTTATATTAAATGAGAATAATAAATTTTATTATTTTTATATTATATCTATTAGTTTATTAGGATGTTAACTAGTTTATTGAGAGAGAATGAAGGAGGAGGCGCACTGTAGAAGCAGTGACACGCACCAGGCACCCACCCCTTATGAGGTGTGCTACACCTCCCTTGTCGGATCCTATTCATATGCTCGGATCCTTCTGGTGTCTTCACGAGTCTTGTTAGACTCTTTAAGGTGTGTCTGTCTGCATATTTTTCATGATTCATATTGGCTATTTGACTCCTCTATCACCTTGTTTGCTCATCCAAAATGCTAAGGTTTTGTTTTAATTGGGTTTCCTTGTTTCTTCGATTCTAAGATTGTGCAACGGTGTTCTCGGGACCCAATGGTCTGTATTCCGGCAACCGCTGCCGAAGGCAAGGTGGTTCGGGCTGATTCGGTTTGTCGACATTATTTTAGAGGTATGAATTTATACTATTGTTTGGTTTTCACCATCTATTTTGGAGTCTTATATTTTATCAGAGTCCTTGGTATATAGCAGTTGGTGCATAGGCCTTGCTACACTGGTTATGGTCTCTTAATATTGATTTGGTGAATTGTTAATCAATGTTGGAGACAACGTGCACACATATATATGCATATATATATATATATACACACACACACACACATATATATATATATTAAGGAGTGTGTGTGTTGGACTTTAGACCAGTTGTGGATTGGTTTCTTTCATATGTCAAGCTGCTGAGTATTGAATTGGTTCCGCCCCGAGGTAGTGTCCCTTTCCAAGTCTGCAATTTTATAAATGCATTAACAAATTTACTACTTCACTTTTATTAGAAATTAAATCCATGCATTGAAGTATTTATATTGAATGCCTCATAATGTGAATTTAACATGTTTGATGATTTAAAATGCTAAATGTCATAAGTGATTCGAGTGATAAGTAATATCAAGTTTTTTGTAATAAAACCCCTTTATCGAGGTGCACTGCCTTTAAACCAAAAAGTATTGGTAGTGTTATATCTTGTTTTCTTGTGGTTTGAGTTTTCCATATATCTTTTTGTTAGTACTGATATATGATGGGTTAATTCCATGGAATGAATATTTGATTATTGAATTAATAATGAGATGATGAGGCTCTTGGGTAGTGTTAATTAATTGTTGAGTTAATTAAGGGATGTTGACCTTGTTGAAACTTTTTAATTAATTGCGAATTAATTAAATGAAATGGTGTGATAATTTAACGTTTTTTAAAATTAATTAATGTGATAAGTCATTTTGGCTAAATTTATGTAATTAATGGTGAATTAATTATGTTATTTTGTAGTAATTCATTTAAATAATTAATTTTATAAATTAATTATGGAGAGTTGAAATTTATATTGAGATAATTAATTTTTTCAGAAAATTAATTATGGGATGTGATTTGTTTTGTAGATTAATTAATTGAAGTATTAATTAATGGTAATGTGTACTTAGTTAATTGTTTCATTAACTAATAATTTTAGTATATTTAACTAATTGATTGAATTAGTAAGGGAATAAGGATAGTTGATTGGTAAATTAATTATCATGTTTTCGGTTAAGGAATTGGGATAATTAAATGTTGAGTTAGTTATCTGGTTGACTTGTTTGTGGTTAAAAATAATTTATTGTTAATTAATTATTAACTATTGAGATGTTTAATGGTTAATTAATTTTAGAATTATTTGGTGGGAGTTTTATGTTGTTAATTATTTGTTTAATTAATTAACGTATTTAACTAATTAATTAATTAATTAATTAATGGATGGTTTTTGGGTGTTAGACATGGATTTCTACACCAATGATAAATATATATGTATGATTGAAAAACAGGTTGTGAGATAGATACTAATGCTCTAAATACTCACAGGGTGCAAGACATGACATTATACACCTAGCTTGCATGAAAATATTATTTTATGGGACCAGGAATGATGCTCTAAATACCTATGGGTTGTGAGACAAGGACTGATGCTCTAAATACTCACGAGGGTGCTAGAAATGACATTCTACACCCATTAATTGACATTGGACTATGGGTCCAATTGGTTTTACATGAACTGAATTAAATTGCTAATGAAATATAGTGTGATTTAATGATTTGTGATTGAATATGGAAAATGGTTCAGATACCAGCATGGCTGAGGAAGGTATTGAAATACGGGTGTCCAGGGGAACCCAGAGATTTATACAGTTAAATAAAGAATGTCAATTAACGGGGCTTATATAATTTAACGAGTATTGAATATTTGATAATTGAAAATGAATGTGTGATGAATGTTGTGTATTCATAAAAAATGTATAATGTAGGTTCAGACAATAGTTGAGGGCTGAAGCAGGTACTTGGGTATATAGTTACATTGTACTGCTTTATTTATGCATGCCTTCAAACTGTTTAAATTATTTATTGATTGTCTAGATTAGGGGTATAAACCGGTGGTCCCGGCCTACTGAGATTTATATCTCACACCCTACTCGGGCTTCCATTGCACTGGGGTATCGAAGTATATTCTATTTGGTTATAGGATTGTGCTATTTTCATATACTTTGGAGATAAAAGCAGAGGACCGAGTGGAAGATCGGGATGCTTGATTAGATCTCCCTCAGGGATTGATTCATAATTTATTTATTTATTGATATGTAAAACATGATTTATTATTTATCACTTTCATAGTTGTACCATCATAACATGCATTCATTTTATAACATTGGCATTGGCCATTTTGTTTTATAAAAGATTTATAAAATTATGTCTTCCACTGCTTTTTCATTATTCACACGTGTTTCCTCCATTTTCAGATATTTTCCACCGTTTTCACTCTAATAAGAGGCTATAGTCTCCCCACTAACTATTCTTAGACCCTTGCTGCTATTCGGCAGCCTTTGGCATACGAGGAGACATGCTTGAGGTCATGTGGCAAGCGGTCCGACCACCGGTTCAGGGGTGAGCTGGGACATGATGTTAAAGATCAACCTTTATGTATCATCTTGAAGTTAATCTTACGTATCAACACAAGTTTTTTGACTTTGTTGATTCTTCTATTTTGACTCGAAGGTACTCTTAAGCATATAGCAGACTCTAGGAGTGAAATATACATATCATCCAGAGTACTCTTAAGTATTATAGAGAGGTTATAATCTTTTTCAATTTTTAGTCTGTACAGTCTAGGAAGCCCTTATATTTTCTTCACAATTTCATAAATACCCTTACTTGTTACTTGTGATAACTTCAGATGTAGTCTTATATATTTCAGTGTCTTCCAACACTTTACTGGAGTCTAGTATTCATGTTATAGACTACCCTTATATATATGGCACACATTCAAAAGTACCACCATATAAGGAGTAATTTTCCAAAATTCAGGTTCAAATCAAAATTCTAGAACCTCTTCAAATCATCTTATAACCATTTAAAATATTCATAGGGAATCTCTATTCATTCCAAAATATCTCAAAACAACATAAATGAATTTGGGAATTTAATAAACCATCACAAAACTCTTTATCAAAATTCCAAGAGAATCTTGCAGAATATGTGTACTCTGTTTGATATTTCCATGAAACTACACACCTAAACAATTTTATATTTATACTCAATATTATCCAATAAAATTTCAAGTGATATTCTCCATATATTACATAATCCATTTTTATTTATAATCCAAGTATGAATTCTCATTCCCTTCATCTATCTTGATTACTCTTCAACACAACCAGCTCCACATATTCACCATAAACCAATTTCAGATAGTTATGTTAAACATAAACCAAAATTTTCAGTAATTCATTATAATATCATATCTACAATAATCAAATGTAAAATATTCTTCCCACAACAGTAAGAAACATATCAAGTAAACTTCTTTTCCAACATGTGAATGAATCTTCCTCAACATATCTAATGAAAGGAAACATAAACACATGAAATTCAAAGGAATTTTCTAAGATACATCTCAAATTTTTTTAATTCTCAATTCATTTGGACTTTCCTCCATTATAACGTTCCCTGACCTGACACTCTCTCAAATGGCGAAAATGGGGTTGCTATGTGACCTCAAGTGTGCCTCCCCATACACTAGAGGCTACCAACTAGAAACAGAGTTGTGATATGTATGGTGTGAAGAATATAACCCATGTTATAAAGTATAATATGATGAAAATAAATAAGTATCAATAAAATCATATTAATATAAAAAGTAGAAATTTTACAACATACAACTGGGAAGTAAAAGGAGAAACCAATAAACTAATAATGATAAATCATGTAATGAAAAGATGATATGATTTTATATGTAAAACTGAAAACAATACAAATAAAAGAATAAAATAACACAAAATAATCTCTAAAAACCCCATTCCCAAACCATAGGTTAGTCCCATCACTAAACTCCATCCCATCCAGACAATAAATAATCAGCAACAAGGTCCTATTGAAATAGTGGGTGCCCTAGACCCAACTATTCAGTGCTTTTGATTACCATATCGTGTATACAGTTAGATATACATGATTCCATCTTACCATTATAGTTTATACTTTTCTATGTCCACTATTGAAATTGTAATGTCCAAAGATTAGTTGTCATATCGAAATGTTATAGCAGATCCCAGACTATAATGATAACCTATAAATACTATGAGATTAATCTTAAATATATATGTTCCAGGGTCTTGATAAATCATATTGATTGGACACAGTAGATGTTTGACTATCTGTGGCTAGAGGATCCTAAGAATGGAGACTCTTATCATGAAGTTTGCACTTGGTGATCTCTAGTAGTGAGATCATGAGAACTGACCTGCCAATAGGAACACCATATGTTTCAGGTATCATTGGATACTCCTATCTACGATCATGTGTAATGGTATTTTGACTTGAGATCATTAGCAATGTATGTCATTTGATTGCGTACTTTGATGAAAGATGAAAACCATGGAAATGAAGTCATGGAAATGTAGTTTGTGTTGGGTGCGTCATTGGTAGCATGACATTGGTTGAATTGTCAAGAAAGGATTTGTCGATTCCGAGTTGCAGAAGTAATATATCTCAGGACATGTTGATAAGGATGGTGGTACCTTTATAAGAATATGTCCATAGTAGTCAAGGGTAAATCCATCCAGTTAAATCAACAAACAATAAAGCAAGAAAAGGGTGATGACACATGAGTATATCATACTTTATGAGATATTACAGGCAAATAGATTATATTACACAGTGCGTGTTTGTAGGTTGGTTATTTCTATGGTGACAATCCATATCTCTTCAGGGGCCATGATGGGTTGCTAGATCTAACTCTTGGTCTATGAATATTATTCAATGCTGTTGAGATAAGGGTGTAGAGGGTCACACACAATAACATATTCATGAATTTTCCCTATTCAATAGAATATGTGTTTTGAACATGGTGGGCCCCACTACTGGGGTCTAGGATTTATCTAAGGATAAACGATCAACAATTCAATAAATAAATTCATATTATTCATGTTTGGAATAATGAGTATTGAATTTAATTATTAACTGTATTTACGAGTTTTAAGTAAATACATGAAAAATATTAATTGACGAAAATTAAATTATTCAAGGTTCAATTAATATTTATGGGAACAATGAGTCGAGTTAATGAACTATTTTTTATCATGTTATATTTTAATATATTACAAGTGAGTGATAATAATATTTATGATTCAAATTAGTAGTCATAAATTTTTTTTATAGTGCATTGATTATTTAGGGGTTGGGTAGGAATTTCCGGGTAATTTCATGACACTATAAATATAATAGAATAAGAGATTACAAAATATTATTCATGGTGCTTATCTCTCCTCTCCTATCTCCCATGATTTAGAGAGAGATGCTCTGGATCCAAGGAGCTCAGATCGAGCTCTCTCTTAGTCATCGCTAGTGAAGTGATGTAGTGATCGTTGGAGTGTTGATGGTTTTATCAGAATTCCACGCTTGAACCTATACTTTGATGAACGAAGTTCCTATAGTTTCTTGAATCATGTATGGAAAATATAGAGGAGTTATATGTCGGATTCTTCGAGCAATGATCGCTAATAAAGAGCAGATGTTGTGCACAAATTTGGCTTTAAAGAAGGTATTTTACAGTTTATTTTTATGCTTAAAACCCTTTACACAAGATCCTCAGCTTTGATTAGGCTGCTCTTCACCGATGTCAACAAGTTTATGTTGATCGTCGGTGGAAAATTGTAAAATCTCACCTGTTTGGGGATTCCTTTACATGCTTGGTTCCAACAGGCCCCTTTCCTTTATCCAGCACACATCCATACAATCTACTTGGGTACCGAAAATATCTCAAATTGGGTACATGTAAAACTCAATAGGACAACAAAACCGTGTCTAAAAAAAACTAATATGATTATAAGTGTGTGCAATAAAGCAATAAAAAATGTATTAATTAATCAATTAATATAATACACCAATCAATCATCTTAGAAACCATGTATTAATATCTCTGAGCATGTAGCACAACCATTCCAACCATATCCTTATACTATATAATAATCAAACAATTGGGAAGATCCCTCTGTATAATAATTTTATCATTTAGGCATATCCCTATATATAATCATTTTAGCACCAACTGGTCCAAGAATGCTATATAATCATTTTTTCATGTATCACTTGGCCAAGCCCGCTGTATAAGAATTCCGACCTATGAGAAAATCCCTATATATAAGTATTTCAACATCAACTAGGAAAAAACTTCTATATAATAATTTCATTATCAAAATCAACAAGTCATAACAAAAAGGATATAATAATATCATATTATAATCCTCAATGGTTAATTATGAAAATTACTATTTGTATCTCAATTACACTTTCATTTATATCTCAATTTTTCAATATCCATATCAATAACTCATAAGCTATTTCTAGAGTGATTCTATATCAAGAAATCACATGAAATATCTTGATATTCTAAACACACTTTGATCTATTAACCAATTCAACATTATTCAATGTTTTACTCACCCAATGGGTAGCCACAATATAGGTTGCAACATCACCTGAATCCAGAGGGATCTAATGAATAATAAAATCCATAATTTATAACCATTAATTATTTAATTAATCAATTCACACATCATGGTATCCCAATAATAGTATTTCACATACTCAACAATTAAATAGACCATAGGGTATGTTTTAGACCCCCAACCTTTTTCCAGCAATTAGGAAACACTTCCAACTAGAATCACTAATAAGAAAAGAGGTGATGAAGACCATAAGAATAACCTAAAACAAACCAAAGAAAGGTCAAAACCCAAAAAAAAATATGGTCAAGAGATTTACACTACATCGACAGAAAGTAATGAAATAGAGGGGAAGACTTGAGAAAAACAACACACCATGGATCTGATGCCAAAATGATATATCCGTAATAGAGGAAAGGGACCCAAAATCACATAGAACATCTTTGGTTTCGAGAGGATGAAGGGATAGAATGGATTAATGAAAATAATAATCACATGGAAAACTTAAAACCACCAAGTACAAGAAATACATAGTGTGTAACCCTCTTTCACATCATGTATTTCTTATTTAAGAGTTATATAAAAAACTCATAACCTCAGATTAATTTTAACCCTACTCAAACATTACACATAGTGTAATGGATTCATGGAATGTATTCATTTTATGTTATGAACCCGATTAATTGGTTGTTCCTAGAGATATCTACACATCATGCAACCAGTTTACAAGGCATGTAAATCCCCTACAGACATCTTTCATCCTAGCTTCTGTAAAAGTGCTCAAACCACATCCAAATTCTTCCAAACTTACATAAAACTCTCATAATCCCATTTAATACGTTTATAACAAGAATCTATTAATTCAAAAAAATATACATCCCTAATCTTTAGGTCATTTTCCTCAAAAAGGAACCCATCTCCAAATAAGACGTAGCCACCAAGGTTTAAAGACAAGAAAAATCAAATGAAATAAATTTAATGAAAAAATAACAGAGGGAAATACCTAAAACAATATGGGATATTACATCCACCCCACCATATAAAATATCATCCTTGAGCCACTCCAAGCATCACTATGGTGTCTCGGTGGACATGTCTATCCATTGTGCTCGCATATTCAACTCCTCTTCCCAAGTATCCTTTGAAACATGCCCATGATGCCACTGCACTCAAACCAAAGGTATAGTCCTACCCCAAAGATAATTATAACTTTGGTCCATAATCTGTATAATATGATCCTCAAATTAATCATTAACACAAATCTCTACGTCCTCAATGCATACCACATGGGAAGTTTCTATACAATATCTCTAAAATTTGTGACACATAAAAATCATCATGCTTGGAAAATTATTGTTATGGAAGGGATAATTGGTATGAAACTGAACATACCCTATCCACTATCTCAAAAGGCCCAAAAACCTAGGCACCAACTTTCCTTGTTTCTTGATATGAAACTACCCCAACCTTGGAAACACTTGAAGGAAAACATAATGACAAACCTCTAAATCAAGAGATTGTATCCAATAGTTAGTTTAAGATTTATTCCTTCTTTGTGTATTCAACAACCTAATATAGATCATCTGAACCATCTCAGATGTCTTCAGTATGATACTAGGTCCAACAATCACAAATTCACTTACCTCTAACCAACAAAGTGGTTAACGACACATCCATCCATAAAAATACTCAAATGTTTCCACCTGGATTAATTACTAGAAGATATAGATATATTAAAACTCTATGATTTATAAATGATGCTCCCATAAACCATAAAAATCCAAAACATAGGCTAGTAACATATCCTATAGAACTTGAATAGTTTTCTCAGATTGACCATCATTTTGAATATGATAGGATATTCTCAAAAGAACCCATGATCCCAGATCCTTATAAATACCTTTTCTATAACCTAAACATGAAATAAAGATATATTTTAGAAATGATACTCCTAAAAAATTCATGAAACTAAACTATATATCACACCTAGAGACTACCTAGATCATTAATGGTGAAGGTCTCCTTGATAGGAAAGAAGTGGGATACATTCATCAGTTAATTCATAATCAAAATTAATACATCATTCTTATGATGTGTCTTGGGTAATCTTATAAAAAAATATATAGTGACATCATCCCATTTCAAATCTAAAATGGGTAGAGGTTATAATAGCCCAACGGGCCTCTTACTCTTGACCTTCACCCATTGACAAGTGAAACATCTTGCCAAAAATATCGTTACCTCCTTCTTTATTCTTGACCACAAGTAATATCTATAGATATAACTAAACATTTTTGTTAGACCAGGATGTACCACCCATATAGAAGCATGGACCACTCTCATCTTCCCCTCACGAAAGACTATAGGAACCTGTACTTGGCCATGGAAAAGAATAGAATTATCACTGTCAGGAGACCATCTTGATGGTGTTTACCTACCATATAATCTATCTCTCAAAACTAATCCATATATATTAGATAACTTATCTACCTTGATCTAGTCCAAAATCATGGATATAATAGATGCTGAAGTCAGAACTACTCATCCATGGGACCACTAAACATAAATATGCATGTCTTCAAAGAGTTCCATCATCCTTCACTCATCTCAATACTCTTTCACTACCTATTTCTGCTTATTTCAACTTAAGAAGTAGGTGATGAAATTTCCATTTCTAATTTTATAATAAAAATAAAATTCTAAAGACTATAGATATTTGAACCACCTCCTCTGCCGAAGGTTTTAGTCCCACTGAGAAAAAATGTACCTGATGCTCTTATGGTCTATGTTTAACAAAAACCTCTCACACAAAAATAAAGTGTCTCCAACATATCAGGTCATGTGCCACTATAGATTACTCTAGATAGTGAGTATAATAATTCCTCTTGTACAGTCTAAATTGTTTGGAGCCATAGGAAACTACTTGATCCTCCTACATAAAAAATGATATGAGTCCAAATAAGAATGTGTCATAGTACACAATATAGGATTTACCCAAAATAGGTAAAGTGAGGATAGGTGCTGATGTTATCCTACCTTTTATCTTATTAAAATCTCCCTCTCAAGTGTCCGACCAAAAAAACTTCACTCCCTTCTTGGTTATCCCTAACATAGATGCTTCCAGATGGGGTAAGTCCTCGATAAAATATCGATAATAACCTAGTAAACCTAGAAATATTTGAATCTCAAAGTAATTATTAATATGATCCTAATATATCATGGATTAAACCTTCTCTGGGTCCACTAATCCTCTTGCCTCTAATATGACATGGCCCAAAAAGTTCACTTTATCAATCCAAAAATTGCATTTGGTTAGCTTGGTATGATGAATATTCTCTATTAATATAATTAATATGATGTTAATAAATTTGGAATGATCATATAATAAATGGGATAATACTAATATTTTATTAGAAAAATCCACCATTAATTGGTCTAGAAATAGATGAAAGTTCTGATTCATAAAGGCCATGTATACCATTAGTGTGTTTTTCAAACCGAATGACATCACTACGAACTCATACAAGACATAACTTCTTCTAAAATTAGGCTAAGGTATGAACAATGGTCTCACCCACAACTGGTGGTATCTAGATCTCAAATTCATCTTGGAGAAGACCTAAGAAAATCTCAATAGATCAAAGAGATCACTGATACATGGAAGGGGATACCAGTTCTTGACCATCATCTAGTTAAATCTCTGATAATCTAAACATAATCACAAAGCCCAATCATCCTCCTAGGTGAAAAGAATCGTAATCCATAGAGTTGTACTAGGCTATATGAAACATTTAGCTTCCATATCTTCCAAATGAACATTCAATTCATGAATATCTGTTGGGACCATCATATATAGTGGGATATAATTAGATTTTCTCCTAGAAAAAACTTGATCGTGAACTCGATCTCCCACTCGGGCGGTAAGTCATATAACTCATCATGAAACTAATAAAAAATAGGACTTTAATAGCACTATAAATAGCCTTTATTATATCTAGAAAAAGCATTGAATATGTGAGTGACATTAAAATCCCATGAATTTTATCATCATTGAAAAAGAACTGATAAATGGGTCATTTATCAGTGCTAAAAAAATGTGTTGATAGATATGACCTTTATAAGAACTTTGAAAAGCACCAATAAAGGACCCAATTATCATAACTTTTATTTAGAACAATTAAATGAAACCTTTATTAGTCCTTTTAGAAGTACTGATAAAGGGCCATACTACAGTATGATATTAGAGCACACTACAACACCATAAACATACTAGATATCAATAAAAACAAGTCCCAATACATCATTTAAATGAAATGAAATTTAAAATACCAATACCATAAAAAACACTATATTATATACATTTTAACATTGGTTTATAAAATAACATAAATATAAATTGTTACATACATTCAAAAACAATCCTAATTGTAAATGTTACCACAATTTCCATTGATTTTCTTTGTCAAACTGCCAACACTGCATGAGTAGTTTTGAAAAAATGACTACAACTAAAAAAAAGAATCCACCTATAGAAGAAAAAATATATTATGATTGATACTAAAAAGAAATATATTAAACATAAATATGAAATAATACATTAATTCTATGGACAATGATTTTATTGTGTAAATATCAATATTATCTCTATGATTAAGCAGTAGAGGGAGCTTAGAGGAAAGTGATAAATATCAACACTAAATGAGTGAAAGGTTTTTTGGGATGAGATTTATATGGATGTTTTGGTGCAGAAAGGAATGAAAGATTGACAGAGCACCCCAAACCGAATAAAATAATCCACCTGTATAAGAAAAAAATTATTATGTGAGTAATACTAAAAAGAAGTAAATTAAACATACATATAAAATAATAAAATAATTATATGTAAAATGATATTACTATAAAAACATCATGATTAACTTTGTAATTGAATAGAGGTAGCATAGTTTCTATTCCTAGAAAGTTAGTGGAGGTAACTTGAAATAAAGTGTTAAATGCACCATTATAGAGGTGAAACAGTTTTAAGGGAGAAGAAGCATGAAAGCTGGACAGATCACCCCAAATCAAACAAAAGAATACACCTATATAAGAAAAAATTATTATATGAGTAATACTAAAAATAAATAAATGAAACATAAATATGAAATAATACATTAATTATATGGATAATGATTTTATAGTGAAAAGATCAAGATTGCCTCTATAATTAAGTAGAGACAACGTCATTTCTCTTCTTACAAAGCCATGACACATGGAAAGAAATCTTCTAAAATAAGTGAACTCTGTAAGGAATAATGAATATTAAAACAAATTTCAATTATATAATTTTTTGGTAAAATAGAGAATGTATATCATAATATTACCTTTACATCTATCCATAGGATTTCCTTCATTATAGTTTATTCTTCCAAGGGATTAGTAACATCATAATGTGTAGAAGACATTGTTTTCATGAGTAGTCAAATATTAAATTTATATTATGTTAATGCCGTAGAGAACATATAATATTATGATGAAAAACATAATATATTAAAAATCACTTTTACCTTATCATTAAAATCTCTTTCCTTTTTTGAAGGTTTCAAGGATTTGGTTACTATTTCAAGAATCCAAATCCCCTCTTTGTGGTCCACTATAATGTACAAGACAACTTATACATTGGGAATGACATGAACTAATTGTGATGTACCAATGAAAGGGTTATCCTTGATTGAATTTTTATCTGACTCAACATTTTTTTAGTCCCCAGCAGGACAATCAACCAATTATTGTTTGTTGGATCAGGGACATAAAATACTTGCACTACTTGTGATTCTATTTTGAATGAATTATATTTTCCCCCTTTTACACTGAAATTAACATTCACAAATCCCATTTCATCAACTTTCACTCCTTTGATATTGTCAACTCATTTTCAATGAAAAAGCGACATTTGAAATGTTGTATAATCCAACTCGTATATCTGTTTGATAATTCCAAAATATGACATATTTTCATAAAATTGGATTCTTATCCATGGAATTAGATATGTGCATCACTTTTTCCACAATTGTAACACCACTATTTTTCATCGTACTCAAGTCATCATGTTCTTTTATATAGAACATATAACCATTGATTACAAAACTAGTGTAAGATATAACATTTTCATTTGGTCCTCTAACTAGCCATTGAAGTTTTTCAGAAATTGAATTTATATTTTCAAATAACTCCTTAAAAATTTAATCTCTAAACCATCCAATAAACTATTTATTATGTGTATTTGATATCCATACTTTATCCCTTGATGGATTCAAATCTCTAAGAATCTCTTTGTGGGATTCAATGTATGGATTAACATATTCACTATTATGAAATATGTAAAGATGTGCCTTATGCTTCTTTGTCAGGGTAATTGTAACAACATCTCTTTTGGAAATACCTTTGGCCATAATGTGTTCTCTATGATGAGACATTGGGAGACCAATGATTTCAACATCTGATAGGTAATCAGTATATAATTCAACAGATTCTTAAAAAATATATCATTTCTCAATACAACCTTCTGGATGACTTCGATTCTTGACATAACATTTCAAAATATTCATATACCACTAAATGGGATACATCCATCTGTAATGGATAAGACTGTATAGTTGAACCTTTATAACCAAGTGAACCATCAGGTGGACCATTATATCAAATAATTATGGTGGGAAGAACATCTCTAATTCACAAAAATATGACTGCAATCTTCTTATTCATGATGGAAAACTTCACCGAGTCTAAAAATGTACTAAATATGGATTTGAACAAGAAGCAGAGACGGGTTAATGTATTTATTAAATTTTGAGGTAGAATGCAATGAAAAGTAACAAGCATTAAATATTTCAAAAAAAACATGAAAATTGTGTGATTTTAGTTCTTGTAACTTCAAATTAGTCATTGGAACGACATTCTTGATATTTGATGTGTACCCCTGTGGAACTTTTACACTAGTCAGGAAAATGAAAAATTGAAATTTTTCCTATATGGATAAATTGTAAGCTATTGGAGGAAGAAAAATCTGCCTTTTAACCTTCACTGATGCCAACTCTTCCCTTATCCCCATTTCAATCAAGTCCAACCTAGACTTGATTCCATTTTTCATTTTTTAGTAACATTTTTTAACATTTCAATAACACTATAAAATACATTTTTTTTCAACATGCATGACATCAAGAAAATATCTAACATAAAAAAATTTCAATATAGTAATTAAAAGAAAATTTATCTTTTCTTTAAACCTGATTTTGTATGGTTTTTTGAAAATGGTTTACTGAAAACAATGTCAATATTTTTTTGTATAGTTTATCACTTGTTGTTAGAGATGGTGTTGTACCTTGTTTAATATTACCATCAAATTATATCATCCAGGATCAATATTTATGTCTTCAAGGTAAAAATTTCCAATGTATGAAAAACATAGTCTTCAATAAATGTTTCAACCGAACTGAGTATTTGTGTTTTTCACCAATGGGACACCACAACATTTTTTTTAATGATATAGCCTGATAAATTTCCATAAGAGGGGTAGTCATTTATCATTCCATACAATATGAACCTTAATTTGATTTTTCACTTCTATGAGCATCATACATTGTAAGACTTTTATCCCAATTCAATTTTAGATCTTTGATCAATGGATCCAAATAGACATCAATATCATTACCGGGTTGCTTTGGTCCAGATATAAGTAGAGAAAACATAATGTATTTTCACTTAATGTATAACCATGGTGACAAGTTGTAATTTACCAACATGATGGGACATGTACTGTGAGTACTACTCTATACACCAAAAATATTTATTCCATCTGTAGATAATGAAAGAAGAAAGTTTCTCATATCATCTCCAAATTCAGGAAACTCATAATCAATTTTCTTTTGTTAAGGAGAATCTGCTGGATAAAATAGGTTACCATATTTAACTCTTGTATCTACATGCCATGTTAATTTTATTATGGTTTCTAAACATCCATATAGTCTTCTAAACTATGTAATTATAGGAATGTACCATATAAATTTCAAAGGACTTGATTTATTTTTCTTGTATCGATCTGCGTCACACTTAGGTAATTTTATGAGTGATTCATGGTATTTGTGAAAAAATATGAAATCATTTGGAAAAGTATTTATTTTTTAGAGATAATTCCCATTGAATGTAATATTTGTTTATCATCAT
The DNA here is from genome assembly GCA_963277665.1 of Viscum album. Lineage (NCBI taxonomy): Eukaryota > Viridiplantae > Streptophyta > Magnoliopsida > Santalales > Viscaceae > Viscum > Viscum album. Next base: position 646,708,396 of record OY728143.1, on the reverse strand, counting down.
ATTTTCGACATGGTAGTTCATTTTCTTCTGACAGAAGATCTTGCAGAAGACCAAGTAGTTCTGTAAAGCTGGTGTCACTCTATCTGCTACTAGATTTCAAATTATATAAATTCAATATGGCTAACAATGTTGTGTATTCAGTACAATCAGTATATAATGGTTTCTTGGAACAACAATTTATCACTTCATACAACTTTGGACAATCACGAAGGTCATCTTCAATCTCCATTTCCATTTCTTCCTTGCGATATCCATAATCTTTTACAAATATATTCATATCAAATGATTCAAAACCCATAGTATTATCCCAATCAATGTCTAAATTATGTTTTCCCCATGTTTAGTCCAAAATTTATAGCTTTGATCTATTTTGTGACAAATCTAATGTTCTTCCAACTCTTTTGGACTAATGTTTCTTGAAAAACAACAACGTAAATACAGACAGAGGATTTTAGAAGGTTCGTCTACATGCTCTCTTGTAAACTTGATGAAATATTTAACTTCATCTTCATATTTTTTTGTAAAATGATTAGAATGCATAAATTTTTGGTTCATATCCATCATATTGGGATCATAAAAGATTAATTTCATATAATAAATAATTAAATACACATAATCTATTTATTATCAAAAGTGAAAGTTATAAAAAATTCTAATAGGGGAAATATGGATAATTTTTACTAAAATATCTGAGTGCCTAGATATTCTAAATCCAACAATAAGGTCTATTGGAATTTGAAAAAATAGAGGGAGATAAAGGAAGATAATAAATGATATTATCACTAAACTTTATAGGTGTAAACCAAAATATTGATAGTGTAATGACCCTAGCCTAAATTACCCAAACAACACCAGGTCAGATCATCTTATGACCTCTAAAACACCTCAAAGTCACTAAATAATGGTTTAAACTTTGGGAGAAAAACCATAAATGGGAGTTGGTCCCCCCTAAATAGAAACAATTAGTACTAGAGGTTGAATAAAATTCTAGCATGACCCTTGGGGTCAATGGACATGCAGACCCCAAATCATATTTACCCGATATAGGCATACCTCTAAGACAAAAAACTATGGAAATAAATGATCAAATAGCTATATAGACACACATAAATGTCACTCGAGTATAAAAACTCACTTATAGTATATAAGAAATATCAAATAGATAAAAACATGATATTTAAACATAACATGGACTATAAAGGCACCTAATAATTCAAAAAGTGAAGGCTTGATGTGACAAACCCTCATGTGCTTAACTAGGGATGACCCCTTTGAATCTGATTCATAAGAAAACTATGAAAAATAGTGAATTATAAGGGGAACTATATCCTATGATACATAAAACCAATAAAGGAACATACATAACTCCAATAATTTGGTTCCTAAAAAATAGCATCTGAAACTACATGTCCACTGAGGTGTCCATGAAAGGTGTTAGAATATATATAATCATTTGGGAACAACAAATATTTCTCAAATTAGTAGTGAATAAACAAGAATATACATGAAAATTTACCCCCTCTCTTGGCTGGCGTGGTAAGGGTGGGGAGGGGTTTAGGGTGTGGTCGTGTGGTTAAGTCCCCGGGCCATCGATTTACTTGTATTTTCTTTATCGCATTGTGTGACACTTTTATGATTGTACCCAATTTTTAAAAAATAATATACATGAAAATTTCTACACATTTATATAAATATATGAAAAAGTTATTTAGTAAGAAGATATAAAACATATCAATAAAACAACCATGAATAAATCTAAGGTTTAGTGTCTGATATAAACAATGAATCATACATCGATAGTCAATACAAACAACGAACCATAAATCATTCCCTAAACAAGTAATTATAAAAAAATCATAAAAAATGATCATAAAAAAATAATAGAATAAGAAATCAAAAATGAAACCAAAAATAAACAAAGAAATTAGGAAGGCCTACCTCACTAGGTTGAAGAAAATCCAAGACCCTCTTTGGAAACCCTAACTACAATCGAACACCGAATGTCAGACAAGATGTTGGAGCAACTGGAGGAAGTCGAGTGGTGTGATTCGACCTTCGATTCACTGATGAGGAGCACCAGTAGTGGGTGGATTCTGTGGAAAGATTCTATATCATGATGGGTTCACAAATGGTTAGATTTTTTAGAATAGATCGGGGCACTTTTATCAGCGCTTACAAATAATCACTGATAAAATAAATTTTTATTAACGCTAGAGTTATAATGCTGATAAATATTAATTTTATCAGTGATTTGTTTAGCACTGAGAAATTCTATCTTTATCAGTGCTAAAAAAGCACCGATAAAGATGATTTTATCAGCTCTTATTACTGAAGCGCTGATAAAGGATTTATAATTATAATTATAAATTAAAAATTGTAAATATTTATATATACTTAATAAATATGTATAAATATAAATATAGTACATATATTTCTTTTTAAATATATTTATTACAATTTTATAATTATTTATTTCTAATTATAGAAGTATTTTTAAAAAAATAATATTTATATCATTATATATTTATATAGTTATACATATATATATATTTAATATATATATATATATTTAATATATATATATATATAAATATAAATATAGTAAATATATTCATAATTTAAGTAAATTTATTATAAATTTAATAATTATTTAAATATATATAATTATTTATTTATAATTATATAAATAATTTAAAAAAAATATTTATTTATTTATAATTATAAATATATAAATGTATAAATATAGTAAATTTTCATTTATAAATATATTTATTTATAAATATTTTTTAAAAATATATTTTTAACATTATTAATGAATATATAATTTTAAGTGCATGCATATATGTTAAATATGAGTGAAATTGAATAAATTAAGAATAAATAAACTCTAACAATATTGAAAAAATGGATAAGTTTTGTGTGTGTGCATTGTGATATATAAAAATGCATTAATTACATATACTTGAAATCAATATAACACACATTTGATTTATATTAAATTGAAAAATTAAACGAAATTCAGTTATAAGCCAAGTACGATGCAATTAGTCAATATTTTTAATTCATATTAATTTTTAATTATAAACCATTCTTCAATAAATATGTGACTATTTAATGTAAAGTGCATAATTTTTTTATAATATATAAATCATATTTATATAAATTAATATATATTTATTTATTTAATATATAAAATTTAATAACATTAATTATCATAATTATCTAATTAATAATATGTTTAATAGTTAATAATGTATAATCAATCTATTCATTTTTATCAATAATTATTTAATTAATAAAATTTGTAATATTTTTTTTAAGAAACAAATTTTTTATTTTTTATTTATTTAATTATTTAATTTTATTTATTCAGACCTTTATCATCACTAAAAGTACATTGATGAAATAAATATTTATCAGCGATAAAAATAAAGCGTTGATAAATGGTACCCTTTATCAATGCTAAAATTAAAGCGCTGATAAAGGATATCCCTTATCAGCCCTAAAAATAAAGCACTGATAAAGGAAAACCTTTATCAACACTAAAAAGAAAGCCATGATAAATGTTACCTTTATCAGCACTAAAAAGAAGTGCCGATGAAAGGTTAAATTTATTTGTGCTTTTTTTAGTGATGATAAATATTCCATTTATCAGTGTTTTTTTCTAGTGATGATAAATACCAATGATATTAAAGGCATGTTTGGTTGTAGTGTGAATGAAATCTTGAAAATGTTCTACCAATAAATGAAAAAAATCCTACTGAATTCCACCATAATCCAAAATATAGATTTCTATCTGGGCTATGAGAAAATCCAATCTGTGTTGAATTAGCCTTACATGACTAGCCTGAAGATCCCACACACCCTAGGGAGAATAAGTGCCTCCTTCTATAGATAGAAATGTAACTCTCCTCTAGTAATAGTCAATAGTATCCTAAAATAGAACCAGACAATCCATACCAAGAATCAAATAGGAACCTATCATTTCCAATAAAAACGATTCCCATAAGAAACAATAACCACCAATTTATAGGGAACATGACTTGAAATGTTTTATATTCTGTGAACTCACTCCCATTGGTGTATCAATAGTACAAGAACCATCCAATATTTCCTCAAAAAATCCAAAACCATTTAAAAAAAGAGCAGATAAAAATGAATGAGATGATCCTATATCAAACAGAACACATGCCATGGTAGATGATACAAGAATCTTACCTCTAATAGTAGAAGGTCTTCCACCCATAATAACCAGGGTAGTATGAATAACGTGAAACTGAATAACCCCTTTTCCTTGGTGCATGCATTCCTTCAATGGGGTACCATGTCCCCTACCCCACCTAGAACATCAAATGGAACACTAACTATCCATCGGCTAATGAGTAGCTGAGTCCTTTCTGGACTCTGGTACATATCCTGATCACATGCCACTACTCTATTGGGAAAATTTCCACTAAAACTTTTAAATATGGCCTAGAAGACTACAAGAATGACACTCTAAAGAGGGATAAAGACACTGAGGCTGTTTGTTTCCCAACTTGACACAGTGTTAGCACTGCAACAAAATAATATCCTAAGATGGATTCCCACTACCCAGACGACTCCTCCCATTGTTTCCATGATGATAACTGTCTGAGCTATTCTTATTTATACTAGAATAAGAACTCCTAGTTCACCCTACTAAAATATCCTATACACTGCTCAGGGCCTCTATCATATTCTCTTTCGTGATGAGTGCCTGATTCATCACATCATAAAATCTACTAATAAAAAAATGTTCACATATGACCTGATCTTATAGTGAATCCCATCCTGAAAACTTATCAACCAAGATATATCCTTAGCTGCTAATTATGGAGAAAATAACTCCAGGTGATTGAAATATTTATTATAGTCCATCACTAACATGCCCTCCTATATCAGATGCATGAACTCCCAAGCCTTCTCATCCCTCAACATCTCTAGATATAAGTGTCACAATAAAATTTCATTAAATTCCTTCTAAGATAAGTCCTCCGACTTCCTAGACTTCTCTAAAATGTCCCACCAATGCTTAGAAGGTCCCTGAAGCATATACAAAGCAAGATTCACCCCCTTATCTGTAGGTATCTCATGGTTCTTAAATATATTTGGGACTAACTCAATCCAGAACTCATCTGCCTGGGGGCCTCCCTCCCTAGTGAATGTTGCTGTATGTTGTAGATGAATTTGTTTTTTCATAATCTCAGAAATCAAAGGCATGGTGTGAATAGTCTTCCTTTCCATGGGTCGTATAAACCTAAGGAATATTTTTCAAAGCTAAACATACATTTGATCCTCAGGATCTATAAGAAGTTTCGACTCAGCTACATTATGAGTGTACTGATTTATACTCTCTTGATTATCAACTCAAACATGAAGGGGATACATTTTATCTACAAGATAAACAAACTCCTTAGAACACTAGATATAACAACAAGGTCAACCACAACAGGAAACAACAACAGAGAACCACTGACTCCAGGTCTCTCTAAACATGGCTTAAAAGTGTTTTAGCATGACAAAATCGGACTTCCAATTCATTTATCAAATATAATAGGAATATAATATCATAATTAATATATGAAAGTATATAACACATGCAATAAATATATTCATATCATGAACAATGAATGTCAATATATATCTCTATGTGCCTATCATGACGCATGCATACTCATCTTGCATCATACCGGGCCACAAGTATAAATATATAGTATCAATAATAGAACAAAATAATAAAATCACACAACATTTGAATCACTATAGGTGAAATAACATCAATTTTAATAAGTGAATAACATAAATATCAACCCCATCCCAAGGTACTCAGATTTTTCCTCGTACATGGTTTAACTACTCTCATGAATAAGATCATTACCAAGTCCTAAAACATACCATTAACATTTATACATTTTTCAAATAGTAAGGTAATAGAAAAGAAAAATCTAACTTTGATACCAGTTTGTAACATCCCCTGATCCAATACTCTCTCACATATCCAAAACAGGTTGGTTACAAGACCTCAAGTGCACCTCCCCATATGCCATAGGCCACTGAATAGTAATGGGGGTGTGATATGTATAGTGGGGAGACTATATCCTCTTGTATAAATTAAAATAAAATGGAAATAAATAGGTATCAATAACATTAGAGTAATTAAAAGTAGTAGAAATAATACTACATACAACTGGGATGTTAAATGAGAAATCAATAAACCAATAACGATGAATCATGTAATGAAAAGATGAGATGTATCTATTTGTCAAACCCGAAGTAATACAAATAAAATAATTAACTAAAAAAACTAATATCGATAACAACCTTTCCCAAACCCTAGGCCGATCCCATATCTAAACTCTAGCCCATTCAGAAAATCAACAATCAACAACAAAGACACTTACCCTTATCCAAACACGCATCCATGTAATCTGCTTGGGTACCAAATGGTGGGATGAATATGGTGTGATTAAAACTCAGAAGGTCAACACCACCATGTCTAAAAAAACTAATCCAATAATAATTGCATGAAATAAAGTGATAACACACGTATTAATTAATCAATTAATACATTACATAAATCAACCTACTTTGGAACCATAACAGAATGTATTAGAGAATGTGGCATAACCATGTCAACCATATACACACACCAAAGAATAATAAAACAACTAGGAATATACCTATGTATACGAATTTTAGCCTCTAGGTATATCCCAATATATAAGCATTCCATCACCCACTAGGCCAAGCCTTATATATAAGAATTTCAGCATGTATCAATGGGATAATACCACTATATAAGTATTTCAGCGTCTTAGAAAAGTCCTATATAATCATCTCATCTTCAAATGGTCTAATCCAGCTTATTATCATTTTAGAATCAAACTCAATAATTCATAATATCAAGGATATCACAATATCACATCATAAGCCTTAATGGTTATTTATATAAAATAACACTTGTCTTTCAATTACACTTTCATTTATAACTCAATTTATCAATAACCATATAAATATCTAATAAGATATTTCTATAGTGATTCTATAAAAAGAAATCTTCTATAATCCCATGTCATGAAAAACACACTTTAATCCATTAAACAATTCAAAATTATTAAAGGGTTCTCTCACCCAATAGGTAGCCACGAGCCATGTTGAAACATCAATTGAATCAAATGGGATTTAATGAATAATCCAATATATAATTTAGCATAATTAATTATTTAATTAATGAATGAGCAAATCATGGTGGAACACTCATAGTATTTCACATACTTAAAAATTAAACAGACTGTAGGGTTTAGTTTAGACTCTATACGTCTATCCGGTGATTAAGAAACACTTCCAATCAGAATCACCAACAAGAAAAGAGGTGAGGAAGACAACAAGAATAACCTAGACCAAACTAGATCAAGATCAAAACCCCCCAAAAAACGCGGTCAAAATATTTACACCATTGTTGGAGAGAAATAAAAGAGAGGGGAAAACCTGATAAAAACATCTCACCAGGGATCAGATGCATAAATGAGTTGTATGGAATGGAGGAAAGGGACCTAAAATAGCCTCGAAGTCCTTAGGTTTTTAGAGGAATAATGGATTTAGTGGATTAATGAAAATTATAAGCGCACAAAACACTTAAAACCACTGATTATAATAAATAAATGGAGTTTAATAATCTTTCATGTTTTGTATTTATTATTTAAGAGTTACAAAGAAAATTGTGTCACCTCAGCTTAATATTAACCCTAATTGAACATTACATGTCATGTAATGTCTTCATAGAATGTATTCATTTCACATCATGAACCTATTTCACAAGTTGTTCTTGGAAATTTTTACACATCGTGTAACCTATTTACACAACGTGAAAATTCCCTATGGATAGATTTTATCCTAGATTATGAAAAAGTGACCAAACCACCCCAGAAGCCTTATAAACTTATGAAAAACCCTTTTAATCCCATTTAACATGTTTATAACCAGAATAAATTAATTAAAAAAAATATAAATCCTTTATATTTATGTCATTTTCCATAAGAAAGGTTTTTTGTCTCTGAAAAATACTTCGCCACCAAGGTTTAAAGATAGTTAAAACTTAATGAAAGAAGTTTAATGTAAAACTCAAAGATAGACATACCTAAAAAAAGATAGGATATTATATCCATCACTAAAAACATATTGGTTTTCATCTTTATCATTGTGGACAAACAAAATCATCAAAATACATTGGGGTATTTAATCCCCTTTAGATTTATTGTTAATATACTTAATTTCCTTACATAAATCATGGTCAATATTTCATCAGAAGTTTTATCATTATCTAAACCTTATTGAAAATAATTTTTAAGGTTTATGTGTAATGGAAATAATCACTCATATTATTTATAATCCATGATTTAAGATTTCATTTTCACCCCTGTAATAAAGAAAGATCTACTTAAGATAAGGGTGAAATCACATTTCTCTTAAGTGATGATTCATAAATTAATCCACTTTAAGTATACCTGAGTTAACTCAATGTAGTAAAAATTATTGATTTATCCTAAAACAAAGTTATACACTAAATTATCCATCAAATTATACCAACTTAAATTTATCTATCTAAGTAAATTCAAGAATATTTTTCAAATAAACTATAACCTATACTCAACTCAATAAAGAAAATAAAAAATATTCAAGTGCAAATAGTTTTCTCCCTTTTCAAAATACCTTCTAGCTTAACATACCTCCTTTATAATCAGATTTAATACCATAAAAATAATGTAAAGTGATTGTTATAAATCATTCACAACATTCTCTACAACTATCCTAATTTCTAATTCATATTTAATAATTTCATTTGGATTTTTTTTATCTTCTAAACTTCCCTTCAAGGAATACACTGTATTCTTCTTCACCATGATTGGTATTATTTAAAATTCACTCTAATTATATCTATATAATACCACATTAAGTATTGAAATGAGGGAATATGATACCTATTAAATCACTCTATAATAGTTATCTTGTTAATATATAAAAAATTTCATAGATTTCATTGAGTTCTCCCCTATACACATCACCTTTAATTCCCTGTAAAGAAGTAAGGATACAAAAAATACATGATAATTGAAATACATTAATCAAAAATAAAATTTTTATTAAGGGGATAAGATTTAAAAAAAAGGCTTAGGGAGGTCTAAAATAATGAATCCCAAAGCATCCTAAAGGAAAAAATATTTACAATTTTGGGGAAGGGAATCAGTGTTAAATAAAATTTAAATATGTTCATATAGATAAATTTTAAAATGAATAATAATAGTTTACGTAATTACCTCATTCCAAGTATGAAAAATCTTTATGTATGGTCCAATAAAACTCTGAAATTCCCTAATGAGATAAGAACTGGACCCATGAGTCCTAACATACCCCAATAAAAAGTTCACCATGAAGGATAAATTAGATTCCACTTTAGTCAATTCTATGCTACAACATTTAATTGAAAAGAGACCATTGGGAATGGTCTAGGATCCCACCACAAGTGATTTTCCTTGAACATAGAAAAAATTATAGGTTATAATAATAGATAAATGAGAGTATCAGATAATGCCACCTCCCCTCTTATAAACATGATTGCATGCTCTATTTTATTTCAGTTTTTGCTCAGGATTTGTGATTATATAACCAACCCAACACCCTTGACATATTCCAAGACCACTAGGAATTACTAGAAACTTGTGTAAGAAAAACTTGATAATAGTAGAGGATAGTTAACACCTTTCATCATATAGGTGGGATCTGTATCCAAATACAATAATCGAACCTTCAAACTAGTAAGTGAAGCATTAGTCCTATGGTGATAGGTTTTATTACGAGTATCCCAAATACTCTAAAATACCATTTATAAAAGCAATATATATACCTATGTCTTTCTACATTAGTGATCAGAGTCCTAGAATCATGCAGGTAAGAAAATTTCAATAGATTCAAGCTAAGCACTACTCCGAACACAATTCTTAAGAAAGTATCAAATAATATGGGTATGGTATTTCTTATTAATTTTTATTCTCAATCCTTAAGTCTATTTATTTTTATCTATAGTTTTATTAGATCTCTTTATATTGTATCCCCATTTGAATTTCTAGACTTTAGAATTCATGGGAAGCATGAACTTCAAACTTCATTCACCTTTATTCTTATGTGGAAGTTTATTTTTCACCTTAACTCATAAGAGACTTTTATTTTTTATACATTCTACTTATTCATATTCATTTCCAACTACGCTATCCAAATTTTCATGGATTCCTTAGGAACATGCTTAGGTTTCTTATGGGAGGACCCCTACTCTATAGAATCATTCTTGGAACATTAATTAATTTGTTCTTTATCTTTATTTTCTAATATAACCATTTGTTTAGGTATATTTTTTCTTGCATTCATTAGGGTCATGTTTGTTAAGTTTTCACCTTCCACATATATTCTCACCAATTATTGCGTTACCATTATTTGGAAACTTCTCTAGTTTTTCTTATTAGATGTCCTCCACCAAACCAATCCTAATGTTTCCTTATTAGATTGATTCTATTTATTATTCTATATTTATTAATTCATATTTAATGTTCATTTCCTATTTTAAAAGGTCCATGATGTGATATTTTCTACCATAATAGAAAATTATCTTATTTGATGTGTCATCCTATATGATTCCCTTCATGGGTATACATTGTTCAACATTTTTCTTACACCCTAATGTAGAGTCATTTTTTTACTTTTTTACTTTTCATAATTTGTGGTTTTATTTTATCATAAACATAAGGATAATTATTGGTGGAATTATACTAGTACAAATCATTTAAATGGAAACTTATATTATAGCTTTTAAAAAAAATCTTCAATAATCCAAATCTATTTTATTGGAAAAAATCACTCCCAATTTCTTAAATAAATTTTTATTATACCAAAAGGTTTCTTATTAATCATAGATCTTCTAACCCTTGATACATACATTTTAAGTTATTTTTTAATTTAAAAATTATGCCAACATTAAATGACCCTTTTCCTAAACCACTAAAAACACAAAAAATGACCAATAAAACTTATTATTTTTCCTTGAGTTCATTTTTTTCTAGATTTTATATATTGATATTTTTTGGTAGAAACACAATACTCCTAGGATATGTTGTTGATAGATGTTCTTTTTTAATATTTTCATATCTATCCCAATGTTATGGTGGATTTCTTAGTATTTACATCCCCTAATATTTTTATAGATTTTAAATTTCAGTATGTACTATCCATGAAATAAAATTAGTATATATAAAATTTTATATGAAAAGGTTTACCTTTTTCTATTATCTTGAATTAGATAGATTTTTAGATTATATTAGGATATTGTCACCAATAATGTGTGATTTTAAAGACATGAATCTTATAAAAAACTTGCATGAAATATATCCTTTTATCAATATCTTAGGAATTATCACCACACATCTCCCCTAAATTTATCATTTTGACTTCTAGTTAAATGCATATATTTTTGAGGATATTTTTCTCCTCATCAAATCACCTTACTTTTTCTTCACATCCTCTCTATATCATCAAAATACGATTTAATGAGAGGATATTGGGAAGATAATTCTATCTTGTTATAGTATTTTTTAATAATAATATTTATAGACTATTAATGGTTATAAAATATAGTGGAATTTAAAAGAATATTGTTAACCATTTTAAATGAGAAGATTTTCATTTTTGTAATATCAGTTGAGATAAAGAAAATTGAGAAAATCACTGTGAAAAAAATCAGGGAATTTTGATATTAAAAATATTGAAATTATATTCATATTATTCCAAGGATTTAGTAAGAATTTGTTGAGATATAGTATAACTCAACACTATAAAATTCATAAAAATTTTATTTATTAGGTGTGTGAGAAGATTTAGTGAAATGATACTGATTTGTTGATTATTTTATATATCAAGGAATAAGAAGAAGGAAAAATAATAAGGTGGTCAATGAAGGTGTTGTTACTGTATACCCATTATCATTGAAGGTAGAAGAGAAGAAAAAGGAATATAGATAACTAGAGTGAATCAATGACCTATGATATCTATCTATTTTATAAGGAAGATGTGAGTTTGATAATAACATTGGTGTAAATGCTATGTTATTGATCATTAATTATCTGTATAAGTCCTTAAAGATTGAGTTTGATTTGAGATATGGAGACTAACATGCATGAGCCTATAACATATTATTATTTTGTTGTCTAAGACTTTGAAATATGAAAGAATTTATTATTATGTTGATGTAGTGACATCCCAGAGTATAAGGTAGCTCTTATTAAATAGAGGAAAAATGTGTATCATTGAATAATTGATGGATCAAACATAATATAATCCATACCAGTTGGGATATTAAAGAGCTTTCAAGAGATAAATGATTTCAATCGAATGATTCTTAAGGGCCAAAGTTTTATTCTTCCCTTCTCTTTTAACCCATGAGTTAATCTCATGGGATTATAACATGTAATCTTCCCTTCTATTGTATTCACATGATTAATATAATGAATATATATATATATATATATATCAAACTATACCCAAAAATAGAAAGGATTAGATTCCAACATTGAGTTCAAACTTTGTAAAATTACTAAGTGGAATTTTCACCATTTTATTTACTACTTTTCATTTGGTGTTGTGTGTTTAAAATGTATAAACAGATCCATAAAACTTAACTATGATATGGGTTTAAATATAACAATGAGATAATTAATATATAATATTCCTTATAAATGGTCATGGTTGTTATGTAATATTATTCCATAAGACTATCAAAATATATCCAGGTCTGAAACACCATAGTCTTTCTAATACAACCTCTAAAATGTTCATTATTTATGATATAACCATGCAATTAAAATAGCTTGTATTTTTCAAAGAAGGCCATTGTTTATGGTGTTACCATTAAATGAAATAGCTTCCTAAAATGATTATAATCCTCCCAAAATAGCACAAATGATAGAAAAATTACTTGATTGGTCCCTATGAAAATGTTTTCATTTGAGGAATCACTATACTATGGTTCATACCCCAAACGACCATAGTGTGTGAAATTATAAATAAAATCATTTTTCTTAAAATTCTCAAAAACCTTCACTGGTGTTATATTGGATGGATTATATTGAATCTATTGGGGGGTTAATAATTTTTTTGGGTAGATTTAATCTAGGTTTAAAGTATATTTACATGGTGTATAATTTAAAAAATTATTATATATTATAAAATTAGGTAAACATAAAAGTGTTTATATTAATTTATGAATTATTCATAAATGAGTATATAAAATATTTATGCCAGTAAGAATTATTTGGAAAGTTATTACATCCATTACAAAAGGGTGTTTTGCTTGATTTGATCAAATTTTTACATAAAATCAAATATGTAATACATAAGTTATGTAAAATGATTTCATAATACAAGAAAAAATTAAATTGTTATTTGGATTTTTCATAAAGTATATTATATTTTGGAATATAAAGGATTTCATATTAAATAATATATAAATTATAATATGAAATAGTAGATACTAAAATAAAAATTAAATGTTCACGTTTATTTATATTATAGAATGAACAAAAGTGGATGCCTAAATTATAAAATGATTATAGTTTATGAGTTTATGAATTCTTCTTAAATGATTATCATATGTATAAATTTTTTTATTATCCAATTATTTAGAATTATTTCATACTTCATTCATAGATATATTTTTTACATTATGAATCAATTTATTCATTAGTTTAAAGTGTTAAACAAATTATTTAAAGTATCTTGCTTATATTGAAGGAATCACATGATAGGTATGATAATCAATTTTGTTTTCCTCTATATTGACTTTGTATTCTATTAAGTTCTGAGATTGAATCAAGAATTTAATTATTTATACATATTTGGTTTTAGATTTGTGAGTAAATTAATGTATTTTTTATGTAATGAGCTATGGGTAGAGGGAATTTGGATCATATTGTTCACTATATTGAGAGAATATGCTTTGTTTAGAAATGTGGGGGTTGGGTATCTATCACCCAATGATTACTATTATAGGAATTTTTGATTTCATATGTTTATAATATATTACATGAAAGGGTTTTATATACCTTAAGAATGGGGTACATTTGGATATATATAAATATGTTTTGATTTTAATTTGGGTTAGTAACATAAGTTATGAGTTGTTTAATGAGTTATAAAACAATATGTTTTGAATATATTAATTTAGAGGAAGGACTAGTGATTCAAAACTATATCACTATAACCATTCATGTATATGAATAAAATATATAAGATAAGTTGGTAAGAGACTTAGAACCACTTAAAATAATAATAATTAGATTCATTCCAAAGTGACATTTATCAAGACCTCAATCATCCAACCAGGTAGGTTCATCCCATAGTAGGGTACACATGGATTATCTTGTGTATGAAAATAAAGTTTTGGGTGAACCTAAGTGGTAGGTTCTTATATTTGGAACAAGATTTTGGTTTCATATACCTAGTAAACCATATGAGATAAGATATCATAGGAATAAAATTGATTTTAACCATATTATTGACTGGGAAAGGAGTTGTCTACTCAACTATCCAAGATTCATATATGATATGATTAAAATAATACTTTACTTAAAAAGTTATGTTATGAAAGTAATGTTAGAGTGAACTCATTACATATTGAAATATGTATTTTGGGCCACTAATGGATATGATGGAATTGAAAAGTGTTTGTTAATTTAGTGGGAGTATATTTAATAACGTTTTTTAATAAATGAAATTAAAAAATGATTATCATCTAATAAAAGATTCTGTTATAGATAAAAAACATCATCATCATCCAACATAAATTTTATATTAGTCCTTTAAAAGGAAAATCTTAATGGAATAAAATTTCAAGTCTTTGAGACTGGTTTAATAACCTGAGAATCATTCTCTAGAAAGATGGAAAATTCTATGTGTTTGGGAAAACCTTCATGATTAAAAAAATATTAAAATTGTTCAATAAGAAAATCAAGATACTTATAAGGATCAAAAAAGGATTAAATTAGTTTTAAAATTATATTAGAATAAAAAAGATCTAAGAAACTTTGTTCTCTACTCATATACTCAACATGATTAAGTTTATTATTGACTTGAAGAGAATGAATGATTTTATAAAGGAACTATAAATTACATTAATTATAGAATTATTTTTGAAATGATTATGAAAATATGGATATGTTATAAATTATTTTAACCTATATATTTAGTTTCTTTAGTATGATTTTATAAGATATATGTCATCCAGAATCTCCTGTTTTGTTAATAGTACAAAAGGGTAAAATCTTAAATATTAGATAGTTCATAAATCAATTTTTTTCATTGAAAAATATTGGAAGTTTCATGAATAAGGGGAAAATATTCCACATGAGTTTAAATTGTCTATAATGTATGAATTATCCTGAGAAAATCAGTGGAAATTTTATATTTTGTATTAGTGGTATATAAATAAATTCATTAATTTTAAAGTGTATATGAAACAAAAATGTATACATTAAAAATGTGGTAATTTTATAGTAGTTAAAAAGTACTATTAATTGATAAAACTTTTATTATGTGTTCAAATATATCAAAAAATGTTACTACTAAAGAGATTTATAATGAAATAGAATATTTCACACTCAAGTGGATCAAAGTAAATTAAGTGTATTTTCATCTTATTTATCTTATATGATAATAAAAGTTGTTTATAAACAAAGAGTTATTATGAATAACATGATATGATAGTTTCAATAAGCATTGTTTATGATTTTATCCAAATATATACCATGTTTTAAAATAAGATAAGAATAAAATCAATTTTTTATTGGATAAAATATCTTATCGAAGATGTTTGTTAAAATTTGAAAAATAGGATCTCACCAACCAATAATAGCATATTTTGAAGAGTAAAATTTAATTTTTCTGAATATTAAAAAAATTTGAATACCATATAATATATAACTGTTAATAGTTTACTTTCTAAATATTTCTAATAAATAAAATTAATTTCATTTCTTAACACAATATAGTTTGTGTATCTTAAAATTATATTCTAGATAGAATATAGTTTCTAAGAATATAAATGGGGTATGTTTGGACTTAAATAATTTTAAAGTTTAAAAAATAAAATTTTAAACATTCTATATTCAAATTAAAATTTACTTTATATCCTAAAATAGTTTAGAATGTGTTGGTAAGGAATGTTAACGTGAAGTGTTACATTTAGTCCTCTAAACTATATCAGTTGATTTTAAAAATGAACTACTTTAAGGACTAGAATAAACCAAATAGACTAAAAATCAACCCAAATCATAAAACAATTGCACACAAGATTCAAAATTTAGAAAAAAAATAAACCGATCCAATATAGGGAATATGGAACCCAAGGAGGCTTTATGACTTACACCACACGTGTCAATTGATGTCACGTCATCTGTTAATGTTTTCATGAAATGTATCCATACTAAAAACTACAACACTGACATAGCCACCATATTTTTCTTGAAAACCATTACTATGAACCATTACCAAACCCTATATTACAAGAAAAAACAATGAATAATATTAGGAAATCATAGAAGAACCATGAAAATGACCAACCATTCCACCATCTTCACTATCATTGAAAAACTCGCCAAACCAAAAAAACTCCTTCCAATATGAAAGGAAATATAAAAACCCAATTTTCATCATCAATGAGATTAGACATAATCATTAAATTCTAACTTCATTATCAAGGGAGATAACTAAAAATTACCAAACCAAATCATCATGAAAAACTAGGGACAAGAACAACTAAACCGTTGGAATCTCACCCATCAAGAGATCCAAAACTACCCAAGGATAGATTAAATTCATGACCAAAACACATCACCATGATTGAAAGAAAAATAGAAAATAGGAATTACCCAAATCACAATAATCGAATAAAACTGAAATCTTAAGGAAGAAGTAGTACCAATATAGGTCACGACTCCCAGAACACTAGTGAACTCTCACAAAAACATCCTAAAACCATCATGAAAGAAACTAAATTAGATCAAATTAGAATCTAGTGGAACATGAGCCTCAGCCCAGTTGGTGAGGAATCCTTAAGTGCATCCAATAGAACTGGGATCAAATCCAAGCGAAGGCTAATTTTCGGGTACTATAGCAGTACTATAGCAGGAACTGTAGTAGGAACTGTGCAGAACTGGAGCATGTAATATAGCATGAACTGTAGCAGGAACTGTTTGACACTGTAGAAGTTGAGAATATTCCCCCATTTAGGCCTTCGGGCCACCGATTTGGTCTCCCAGTCCTTTAAGGCATTCGGGATACCCAGGCCTTCGGGTCAGTAAGGCCTTCGGGCCACCTCAAGGCCTTCGGGCCACCTCAAGGCCTTCGGGCCACCTTAAGTGTAGATGAAAACCAGACAACCTACAAGGAACAAGTTTCAGAAGGAGGAGGAGAAATGATATTTCACCATAGCAGAAGCTAAACAGATTACAAGAATGAGAGGGTATGGCACCTGCCATCGGGACAGGCCTATGCATGCATGGGAAAGCCTAGCCGAACAACCATGCAAAGGTGGAGAGCTGATTTCATGATGAAGATGCTGGGGAGGAGAGGTTCTAAGTAGTGAGTCTAGGTTGCATGTAATGTTTGAAGCATACGGGCAATGAATTAATCTAAGGCCTAAGGGCCATGTAATACTTACGCCTACGGGCCTTGTAAGGGTTCCACCTCTCCCTTGAAAGGTGGATTATCAAAAATCAATAAAAATGAAGGCCTTCGGGCCATTGGAGAACCTAGTGAAATAGATATGATATTAAGTGTAACACCACAATATTTTATTTTATAAATAATTTTCACAATATATTGTGATACATGAAACACTAACCTTAAACAAACTATGATATACTATAGAAATATTTCTAACTATTATATACTATAGAAATATTATTATTCAAATATCATGATTATAACCTGGTAGTTAGATTCACTGGTATAAATATGAGTAACCACATTATAAAATATATGTAGAAATTTTTTCTTAATATAAATTTATTTATTACTTCTTAAAAAACAAGTACTTAGTTTTTAATGATAAGAGTGAAATCACATAAGGTTAATAACGATTAATGGTTTAAAGGGTCACTTTTCTATGAAAGCACTTTTTTTTTGTATATTTTGTTTTGTCATTTAAAATATAAATATATAAATTTTACATATTGAATTTGATAAAAAGGATTTAATTTTTTATTTTATCATAAAAAATTATCTTAGGTTTATTTTTTGGATTTTCCCTAAATAATTGTTTTTGGGTAAATCTTGAAAAATAGTGATTTTACAAATAATATCCCTTTTTTGACATTATCATGATATAAGAATGATTTAAAAGTATATAATATATTTTTAAATAAAATATATATTTATTAAGTAATATAATTCCATTAAAAATAAAATATTGAACATATAAAACCTTGTTTGACATTTTTTAAATTTCAGTAATGTTTTATTCAAATAAAATTTATTATTGGTTCAAAAGTTTGGAAATTTAAGTAATAATGAACAATTTTTGGTTCTTCTCTTTAAAAAAATTATTCACAATGTTACTTTTGGTTTTGGTTTAAAAGTAAAATGAATCACCTTTTATTTAACATAATCCAAATAATTCCATAGGAATCAACATTATAATTTATTTCTATGTAAAATCATTTTATTCCCAAAAAGGATATTTTTATTAAAACCAGTTTTTTTTCATTTTGTGAGATTATATTAAAAGTAATTTTTATAAATTTTAGAAATTTAATATTATAAAACATTTTCCATATTTTGGATCATTATGTTTTATTTTGGCAATGAAGTCAATTTATTTTTTGGTCACAATGAATAATAACCATGGTAAATTTTTATCACCATAGTAAAGGGTAAAATAAGTTAAATGAGTTTAAAATGAATAGATAAAGTATTAAAATCCCTATAAAATTTCACTTATTTCATTGTATGAGTTAATTTAAACTGTAATCATCCTATATTTGAAAATATGATATTTTGGTATTGAGGTCAATTTCATTTTTGGTCATAATGAATAGTAACCATGGTAAAAGTTTATCAGTGCGGTAAAGGGTAAAATGAGTAAAATGATGTTAAAACCATGGTATAAGGTCTTAAAATATGTCAAATATTTGAATTTATTTCATTTTCTGAGTCAATTTCAACTAAAATCATCCTATATTATAAAATATTTCAATTTGGTTCCACTTTTCTTTATAATGACCTTTATTTTCATTTAAGTTAAGAGTAATTAAAAAATGTCACTCTCTCACACTTATTATATTGTCATGATAAGGATGTAGATATAAATAAACTATTAATTAATATAATGAAAAAATTATGATGAAAAATTTATATTTATTATAGTAATTTATTTTTAATTTTTGGTCATTGTATAATTACCTAGAATGCCTACGTATTGCTGATGCAATGCTTGTGTGAGCAGGTAAAAAATCAAAGTAAATAGTTTTTAAAATTTTAAAAGTGATGTGTTTTAGATAATTTATATAGATTTATGATTTTTATGGATCAATATGAAATGCAAGTAGTGTTTTAAAAATCCTAATTAGAACTCTTATTATTTTGATGTCTCTAATGTTAAATTATGTGATTAGTCTAGAAAAATGACTTTAATGATATTTAATATTGAATAATATTTTATAAATTTATTTAAAAATCATAAAAATATTATCATAGGGTAATAAGGATGATAAATGGTTGAAAATTGAATCCATGTTCCATTTATGAGTTACTTCAAAATTTTAAAATTTCTTCCATGACCCTTAAAGGCTTAATATTTGTGGAATCACCATTGATTTTTTCCTATAAAAAGGAACTTGATCTAAAATTTCAAAAATTACATATGAGTTCAGTTTAATCCTAAAAATATATCCAAATCCCTCTCCATTATTCTTATACCATGTTCTGAATCCCATTTCATGACCGTAAACCTCTCCTATAAAGGAATTAAGTTCAATCGAAGGGAGGATAATCAAAGAAGAGGTAATTGTCTTTATTGATATATTTTATGTTTATTTCTTCTTAAAAATCCATTAAATATTTTATAGCCATATTATCATAATTTTATAAGTATATTTACCATAGTAAAATGTTTTTATGTTAATGGTAAAATCATTTTATATCTCCTTTTCCTTGAATAGAAAGTGATAACAACACTTATGCATACGTACCGACAACTGTCTCTAGGAAGTGATATATTTTATTTTTCATCAACAACTCACAAAAAGGGTTATAAATATTTATTTATTAGATAAATAAAATTTTTATGAAATAATTATGTTTTTTATATATAAATATCATCTAACATATCAACATCCCATCTGTTGGAAAATTATAACATCGCTTATGTGTACGTGTACACTACCACCTCCATATAGCGGTGTACTTCGTTTTTAATTTCAGATTTACATGAATGATTATAAGAATAAATTAAATGAATATAGATTATATTTATAATATAAATATTATTTTTTAAAGATTAATCATTTTATATTTTCTTTACTTTCCTACCATTAGGAAAATCAAATAGTCATAATGTGTATGTGTGGGATAAAACCTCGATGAATTATGTATTTTATTTTTCTATTAATAACATGCATAAAATAATATAAAATTTTATATAATGAATAAAAACTATATTCATTAAATTAATATTATTTTTGATATTATGGAACCATCTCATAAAACTTTTTGACCATTATCAATACACCGAAGTAGTTTTGTAGAAATTGACCAAATAACCTGAACTTGTTGACGTAAGAAATAATTATACAATGAATTAATGTAAAATTATTATAAAAATAAATTAAAAATATAAAATATATGTAAAATTTTCTCAATAAATTATTTAATAAATTTAAATTGATTATTCTTAGGGATATAATGCATCCAAAAAAGTAAGTATACAATTTAAAGGTTTTTAATTTCAATTCTACTCTATTGAGAAATAGTTTATATTATGAAAATAATATCTTTATTATAGAATATATATTTCCTATATGAATTATTATATCATGAATTAATCTTTATTGATGATATTTTATGCTTTTATTAATTTCTTTATTTTAGGGTGCTTTGATTCAAAAGTTATTAAAACCGTAAGGGTTTATTCTAAAATCTCATTTTTATTTAGGATTGTTTATGTTTGAATTTAAATTAAAGTAATTATATGATCTATCATTATTAAACCACATATATTTTCTAATTTGTTTTTATTTGCTGGGTTTAAAATTTTTATTCTAACTTTTCCTCTCATCGACACCCGAGAAAACATATGGATTGTTTATAAAAAAATCGACCTTATTTCTCTTTTTTGACCAAGAATATATATATTCATTATCCATATTCTTGATTTTTTTTATAAAAGTTTTTATAAAAGTTTAATTATTTTTAAAGTTATTTTTATACTACATATACTTTTATTATAATTATTTAAAATGAATCTTTTTAATATTTTTTAATAATTTATTTTTGACATTTTAAAAATGAATGAAAAGAATGTTATTTTTAACACATACAATGTGAATTATTTTTCCCACCTCCATGATCAATATTTTCTATTTTTATTACTCTATAAGTTTCAATGGTTTTTTGAAAGAAAATATTTTTCATAATTATGTTAATTTTTAGTTTTTATATTAAAATAAAAGGAATGATTTTCTAGAAGCATGAACATAATTTTGGAAATGATTTATAATTTCAGAAAAGTTATAATATATTGAAGGAATTTTATTTTTAAATATTCACTTCAATTTTACCCTCTATTTCGCACAAGATTTTACTTTACTTCAAAACCTTCGCTTCTGATGAATTGATGGCCGCCTTTCATCCATTACTGAATTAGGATTATCCTCATTTTGTCCATAAGGAATAATATGAGTTCCTTGAAGTTATGTTATTTATCATTCTCCATTATTATATTGACTTTATATATATATATATATATATATATATATTATTTTTTATCATGTATATATTTATCATTTATATATTTTCTTAAACATATACCATTACTGCAATGTTGTTAGTTAAAGGAATCTTATTAAGAAAGTTATTTAATATACTTAGAAAATATTGATATTCTGTATTCTTGATTCAATATAGATATTTGTTGATTGATAATGTAAATTTATTAAGTACTATATTTTTAATCCAATATATGATAAATTAATTGGAAATATATAAGTGATGGATGTGTCTTGGTTATATATATCCCCTAAATGCATCGATATGTCTCATACAATAAATAAGAATGGTCATTTTGTGGTGTATGTCAGACCATACAATGAAAATGTATTGTCACAAGTCCTTAAAGGTATTTAAGATCTCTTGGAATAAGACCTTGATGGAAATGTTTATGATTTATTGACATGAGGCCTTGATGGAAACATCATGATGTCTGACATTATGAATTTACTTCATTAACATTTTAGTTATTATTATCAATGTGATTGTTATTTTGATATTTTCCGTGGATATATTTTGAAGTGAAAGGTATTGATTAAATGGTATAATTATTGATTATTCACTCTTCCATATTATTTATGTCATATCTACTAATGAAAGATTTTACGGTATGAAATCCATAGTGAGAATCTGAGCGCACCCATTTATTTTTTCCTCTCCCCAGGATATGAAAAAGGGATATTTGTTTTATTTTAAAAGATACATGGAATTTTTTATTTCTATATTTTTAATTTCCAATGAAATATAGAATCCATGTATGTGTTTAGTTTTTCAAGACTGCTAAACTAATTGACCCTTAGTGATATGATCCCCTGTATCTTATATAAATGTAATAAAGTAAACAGTGGATCTATGTTATTGGAGTTAGGGTTGCTATAATTGGTATAAAATAAAGTTTGGTATTAACCATGGGAACTGTAATTTATAAGAACATATCTAAAATGATAGTTATGATAATTCCTCAAATTATTTGAGATCTATTACTTTTTTAAGGATTTTAATTCCATGGATCAATAATCATGAAGATTATGAGATGACTATGTGCATGAAATTATTTAGATATGAATCTTATAATAAATATTAGAGTTTGTTATATGTGTGGAGATAAAGTAAATAGGTCTCATGAATTTAATTTCAAGATATAAGTCACCAATATCTAGTACTTCAACTATAAGAAGACAAGGCAATGTTCAAATCAATTCCCAAAGCATCAAAGATTAATTTAATAATTTCATTGTGGTATTTATTAATGTTATATTGGCATAATAGAAAAGGGATTAAGATAATGAGAATCCTTTATGAATCATTCATGAGACTTTGAGAGGAATAGAGTTGTTTTAGAAATTTAGCATATGTGATTTTTTTCTTCATAATGTTTCTTTTCATGGAAATATTATCGCTAAGGATGAAATATTTATTGATTATTATGTGATAAAGAAATACATCACCACCATATATAATCTTTAGTGTAATTATTTGATTTTAATTAATGGGTAATATAGTAAATTTTTGTGAATAAATGATTCTAATGTATTCACATTTTATCTAGAATATTCTGAAGAATTTTAGGGTATAATGGAATGATTAATGTCGAACCTTGTGTGTTGTTATTGAGTTTTTTGAGACTAAAATATTACTCATTCATTTGATAGTTTACTTTATTGAGTATTATTTTTTATTAATTATAACCATTTCTGGGTTTTAAAAATGAATATAACTGGGAGGAATCACTAAGTTAGAAAATATTCCACTTAATTACGAACACTATCCTTAAATGGATCTCACGATCCCTTAAGGGTAGATTTTAGTGCATTGGGAATAAAAAATGCATCTTTTTATTCATAATTTGGAAAACAAGAAGAACCAAAGGTTTAAAACTGATTAAAACACACCGAGTGATGATATAATGCTTATGGAATGGAATAAAATTATGTAAGTATATTCAATTATAATTCCTCACAATCAAGATATGAAAGATATATATATCACAATTTTCTTGTAAAGTATCACATAACTCTCAAGGTATACTTCTAGGAATACATTCACAAATAATAGGATTATAATTAAAAAAATATTTTTCAAAAATATATTTATTTTGAAATAATAAGTATCCTAGTCCTAACCTAGAAATTAAAATTTGTTATAAAAACTATTATTATTCCATGATATTCTCAAAATAAATTAAAATGGTTTGAAAGATATTTTTGTAAAGAGGGTAGAATGTAACACCCCATGATTTTAGTTTATGAATAATATTTATAATTTATTATGATATACACAACACCAATATTAACTGAACTATAATATACTATATAAATATTTTCATTTAAATATGTCTATTATAACCAAAATGTTAGATTAATGTGTTTGAATGGGAGAAACCAAATTATAAATTATATGTAAACAAGTTTTATTCATGAAAATTTATTTATTACTTATTGTGAAATAAATAATCAATTTTGAATAATAAGAAAAAAATCACTAAATATTAAGAATAGTTGAAGTTTAAAAGGGATATTTTTCAATAAAAATAGTTTTGATTTATATTTTTTATTTTCATTTAAAATATAAATTTATAAATTTGTGAAATAAAATTTTATAAAAATAATTTCATGTTTTATTTCATCATATAAAAAATTATCTTAGTGTGAATTTTTTGATTGTTCGAATATAGTTTATTTTTTTTGGGTGAATAGATAAGAAACTAATTTTATAAACAATTTAACTTTTATGAAATTATCATGATATAAGAATGAAATGAAAATTCATGAAATATTTTTTTCAAGATCATTTTTTTAATAAGTACTATAATTTTTTTAAAAATATAATGCTAAACTTATGAATCCAGTTCTGAAATTTTTGAAATTTAATTAATGTTTTTATTCAAATAAAAACAATGTTTGGGTATTATATTTTAATCAAGTATTTATAGGGTTAATTTTAGTTTTTGTTTGGTTTTAAAGTAAAATAAGTCATCTTTTATATTTGGTGTAAAATCATTTTTATGCTTAAAAAGAACATTTTATGAAAAACAGGTTTCATTGAATTTTGTGGACTTATAGTAAAAATAATTTTTACCAATTTTAAAAACTGAATATTATAAAATAGATTCTGTTTTTGGGATAAATTTCAGCTTATTTTTTAATGAGGCTAACTTCTTTTTTTCTCATAATGAATAGTAACCATGGTAAAAGTTTCTCACCATATTAAAGGGTAAAATAAGTTAAATGTGGTTAAAACTATTGGATAAGTTATAAAAATATCTAAAAACACTAATTTATTTAATTTTATCAGTTTATTTATACCATAATAATCCTATATTTGAAAACATTCAAATTTGGGGCCACTTTCCTTTAATTTTGACTTTAATTTTATATTAATTTTAGAGTAATTACAGAATGTCACTCTCTATCATTTATTATATTTTCATGATACAGATGTTGATAAAAATATTATAATAATTAATATAAATGATACAATTTTTAGGATAAAAATATATTTATGATAGTAATTTAATTTTAAATTTTGGTTATGGTATAATTTCTTAGATCGCTTATGCATCCCTAATGAAACACATGTTTGAGTGGGTGAAAAATAAATGTAAATAGATTTAAAAATATTAAAATTAATGTTTTTGTTATAATTTAGAGTCATTAATGATTTTTATGGATCATAATTATAGTAAATACACATTTTAAATATTTAAATTAGAGCAACATTTTTATCTTGATGTCGTTAAAGTCAAATTATATGAATCATCCTGAAAATGACTTTAAGGATATTTAATGCTAAATAATAATTTATGATTTGATTTAAAAATAATAAAAATATTTTTATAGTAAAATTGGGATGAGAAATGGTCTAAATTAAAATCCATTGTTTATTATGAGCCACTTATAAAATTTAAAATTACCTTCAAGACCCTTAATGACTTAATATTTGTGAAAATGTAATTGATTTTTTCCAATAAAAAGGGTTTAATCTAACCTTTTAAAAGGTAGATATATGTTTGGGTTTCTCTCATAAATATAACTAAATACCTCTCCAAAATTCCCATACTACATTAACAAGACCCTAGACTGACCATAAACCTCTTCTCGAAACGCCCTAAGTTCAATCGAAAGAAGGATATCCGAAGAAGGGGTAATTATTTTTACTGATCTATTTTGTGTTTATTTCATCTTACACCCCTATAAATATTCTATAAACATATTATAATAGCTATACAATTTTATTTAATATAATTATTTTTTATGTTAATGGTTTAAACATATTATAACTCTTTTCCATCTAATGTATATGAAAATACCGCTCATGCGTACATATGGACTACCATTTGTATAAAGTGATATATTTTATTTTTCATAAGAACCTCACATGAATGGTTATAAAGATATATTTATTAGATATATGGGGTTTATGAAATAGTTTTTATTCTTTATAGATTAATTATTGTCTTCCTTCTTACCCTTCCATCCATTGGAAAATGATAATGTCACTCGTGCTTACGTGTGGACTACCACTTCCATGTAGTGATGTAATTAATTTTTCATTTATTATTTACATGTATGATAAGAAGGATAAATTTAATTAATAAATATTATATATATGATATAAATATGATTTTATAAATTTTAATCATTATATACATTCTTTCATTTCTGACCATTAGGAAAATGAAAACGTGATTATGTGTACGTGTAGAAAACCACTACCGTGAACGACGCGTTTCATTTTTCTATTACCTTATTGGATGGATAGTTCTAAAATTGTATAAAATAAATGAAAATTATAATAATTAAATTATTAAAATTATGAATATTATATAACCATTTCATGATACTTTTTTACCTAAATCAATATACCGATGTAGTTTTGGAAAAATTGGCCAAACAACTAAAAATGGTCGACATAAGTAAGAACTATAAAATGAATAAAATCCAAATGACTATAAAAGAACCTTAAAAAAGGAATTTATATGGAAATTTTTTTAATAAATTATTTAATAATTTTAAATGGAATATTTTTGAAGATATAATGTGTCTGACCAAGCTAGAATCCAAGGTAATGGTTTTCATCTCTATTCTACTCCATCGAAGCATATTTTATATTAACCACATTATTTATTTTATATGGTGTATATAAAACCATTTTTACATTCTATATCATAAATTATTATTATTTAATTATATTTAATTCTTTGATTCATGATTTATATTTTAAGGGGAATTGATTCAAAAGTTATTAAAATGATAAGTGTTTATTTTATATTCACATTTTTATTCTGGATTGTTTATGTATGAATTTTTTTGAAGGAATTATATAATACATACTTCTTAAAAAAATTATATTTTCTTCTCTTATAGTTATTTTTTGTAATTCTATGTTTTTTTATAAATCCTCCCCTCTTTAAAACTCGACACAATCGAAGGATTTTTTAAAAGAAAAATTAACCTTATTTTTATTTTTCAGTTTGGAATCATTCTCTTCCATATCTATATTATTCAAATTGTTTCATAAAGTTTTTATATACTTTTAATTTATTGTTAAATGCCCTTTTTTACTAAATTTTATTTTTATTAATTTTTTTTAAAATTAATTTTTTTATTATTTCCTGAAAAATTTGTTTTTGTCTTTTTAAAAAAGTGTGAAAGTAATGTTCTTTTTAACATACACGATGTGAAAATATTTTACTTCCCCGAACATCATTATTCTTTATTTAGATTACTAGAAATGTTTATATGGTTTTAAAAGAAAATCATTTTCCAT
The DNA here is from genome assembly GCA_963277665.1 of Viscum album. Classification (NCBI taxonomy): domain Eukaryota; kingdom Viridiplantae; phylum Streptophyta; class Magnoliopsida; order Santalales; family Viscaceae; genus Viscum; species Viscum album. The sequence continues at coordinate 646,680,526 of OY728143.1, read as the reverse complement.
TTTTCTAATATTTTTTTGTTTTTATATTAAAATAAAATGTGATTATATTTTAAAGGTTAAAAATTATTTTGGAAATGATTTATAACTTTGAAAAAGTTACAAAAGATTTATGGAGAGTTTTTTATAAAAATTTTCTCTTAAATTTTACTCTATAATTCTCAAAATAAATTCCTTTACTTAAAAACAATAATTTATGATGAATTGATGTTACCTTTCACTGATTAATGATTTATGGTTTAGACCACATTGTTTTCATATGGAATAATCTCAATTACTTGAAGTTATGTTTACCATCATTATCTATTATTTTTTTGAAATTATGTCCATATTATTTTTTACCATAGATATATTTGATATTTCAACATTTTACTAACCATATACCATTGATTCATATAGTGTTAGTTGAAGGAATATCATTAATAAAGTTATTTCATTTACTTGGTAAATATTCATGTTCTATATTCTTGACCCAATACAGATATTTATTTATTAATAAGGCTTATTGATTATTATTTATGTTTTTGATTCAATATATAATGATTTCATAGGAAATATGAATGTTATGGGTGGGTAATAATTATATATATACCCTAGATGCATCTATTGGTCTCATAAGACAAATAATAATTAGTATTTCTTAGTGTATTATAACTCAAATAGTGACAATGTCTAAAAATAAGATCTTTATGGTATGTAAGATGCCTTGGAATAAGGCCCATACAATAGGAATCATGATATATTTGTATGAGGCCTCAACTATAAGGTCATGAAATACCACTTTGTAAATTTCAATCATTAATATTTTAGTTATTATTATCCATGTTATTAATGTGTTTATATTTTACATGGATATATTTTGATGTAGGATTTATTTACTAAATAGAATTCGTATTAACTATTCACTGTGCCATATTTTTTATGTTATATATACTAATGATAGATTTAATTGTATGAAACCATTAATTATAATATAATATCATCCATTTATTTTATTTTATTTTCCATAGGATATGATGAAGGTATCTTTGATCAATTTTCCAGGATGCAAGAAATTTTCACATGCTATATTTTTAATTTCCATTGTAATATGGAATTCATGTACATATATATTTTTCTAAGACTGCTAAATTTATTAACCCTTGGTGATGTGATCCCTTTTATCTTGTAATAATGTAATAAAGTAAATAACATCTTTGTATTTAGGGTTTCTTTAAAATATATAGAGGATTAGTTGAACATGGGCATCTAAAATGATCTATGATCATGGAGAGAACCAAAGAACCTAAATATACACCTCCCTCAATACAAGAATGTTGAAACCAACGATGACTACAAAAAATACCAAATCACCATGAAGAATTATAATAAGGAACAATAGAGGGGTATGTCATGATATATTTGATAAGAGGGGTATTCATTGATTATGATCAAAGCCTTAATAACATGAGTTACAAACCCAAAGGAAGAAAGAGAAGATAAATTTACATTTAGTTTATAAAATGATATCTAATAAAATATTAAAATAGAAAAGTTTCAAGATAATGGTAATGAACTTATAAAGAGTTAAAATTATATAATTTATGGTATTAATATCACAAAATTTATGTTATAAAGTATATTTTCTTGAATATTATGTTTAAATAGTTAAACATTAGAAATATGATTCCTAAGTATCCCTATTATTTAAATAAATCATCATTATATAAGTCACTTACTAAAATAGTTTAGTGGGTTTTTTTATATGGTCAAATAGATATGTGGAATAAATTATATATAGATATAATGAGTTTAACAAAAACTTAAATGGAAAAAACATAGGGCCTCTTCGAAGGTCCATCACATGTGATATTATTTTTCAATTTATTATATATGGATTTTTAAGTATACTTAAAGAAATATAGGAATATAAAATTTATCATGTTATATAAAATACAATATACACCTTTTCATTATTTCATGTTATCTATATATATTTAATGAATAGAAATGATAAATGACATCTCAAAATATGAATTTGAGTTATCCCTTAATGATATTCATTGTGGAGTATTCAATCCCAGAAAACTTGACATATTGGATGAAATACACGAGACATATATCATATCCATACCAAATAAAATACATAATTTATTAAGGAAAATTAGTTGAGGAAAATTCAATATCTTTATCATATGATTAATCTATTATATATATTGTAAAAAATATTTGGGATAAACATAAATTTTCCCTAGATAATTTGGTGCATATGCACACTACTTTTTTTTTTCTGGGATGGATTTCAATATTTCCCATATAATCCACCCTATGTTAGTGTTTATCTGTGATGGATATAAAATCCATCCCAAATATGTTTTGGCACACATGATTTATTTAAGGTAAAATTATATTTGTACGAGATAAATAAATAAAAACACACAGACACAAGTTAACATTATATAAAGAAATAAATACAAAATTACATAATTATAATTATATATTTATTTACTTTTATAAAAAACATATCTTTTTTAAAATTAAATAAATATTTATAATTACTATTTTCTAAGTAAATGTTTTATAAAAATATAAATATAAATATATGTATTTATAATGTATATATATATATCATAAATTATATATTTATAGACATGTTTATCAATTAAATTATATTTTTTAAATTTAATTAAAAAAATATATTTATAACTTGTGTATGTATAATAGAAATAAATAATGTACATGCACATATATTTAAAATTTATTATTATATTTTTTTTTTCATAAGCACTTATTTATAAAAATGTATATTTATAAACAAATATATAAAGAAATGTTAAGTACACAAGCATTGGTTGGATCACTAAGAGGAGGGATGAATTAGTGATGCCTTTATCTTTTTACTAGTTACTCCATTTCATCCCAAACTGTATGACTAGTTACGGTCATGACCCATGTTCAAATAATTATATCACCCTTAATTTCATTTATGTAGATAAAATCATAGAAAATGGGACATGATGATTTATATGGTTTAACCTTAAGAACCCACTCCTTTCTATGATTGTTTAGACACCCAAATCACAAATCAAACACTATATACATAAGGGGTTAAAATATAGACCTCCCTTGTCTAATAAATATAGAGTTAAATTGTACTCTTATTATTTATATGAAAATTTATACAACCAAATCATTCATCCTTCTTTACATTACAAGTTAAACACCACAGTAAAAATTCTCCATTATAATGATGATAAAATGAAAGAAATATCTCAATATGATACAAGTCTGTTTTGAAACACTTTTAGATTGATCTTACTCTATGAACAGGTTGGATCAACTGGTTTACCCATGTAAAACTTCAAGAACTTTGATAGCTACTTGATATGGCCTATCGATATGAAACCTCAGTCTAGTTTATTTATAATATGGTTATTCATAAAAGTTTTGAATAATTTTGGATAGAGGTATTCTACACTTATATTTTAAATATTTACTTTATAATCCTCTATTCCTATATTTTAAATACTATTTAGTTTCAAATTTTTTAGAACTTAGAAAATATAAAACACCTAATTTTATTCCTCAAACAAGAATATTTGAATATTTTTCTAAATATTTCATATATAGAAATAATATAAATCACAATAATTGGCGATATTATTCTTTAAAACTCAATGTTTTTTTCCATCTTCAATAAACCTCAATTGATAACTTCATGATTTATAAAAATATCTTATTTTCCAAAAAATATTTATCAACATTTTATTTAAGGCAGGATAGTTATTTTACTTGTTTTAAAATATAAAAAAAATTGTCTAATTGTTCCTCTCAAATATTAGGTGGAAAATCCTCAATATCCTCACAATTTTCTTTATTATAAAACTCATTCAACATTATTATTTAAATATTAATGGAATAAAATTATTTTAATTCAATGAAAAAACACTATATGTATGGAAGCATGCTTGGTTTCCATGTGGACCTTATGTTTACAACATTGAGCATGTATCAATAATAACATATTCTTGCTTAGAATATTCCTCATTCATATTATTTTGAATATTGATATATAAGTGACCATTAAGTTTAATGCATTAATATCACCTTATTAGAATTATATGATTTAATTCCCATTTATTAAAAATATTTCTTCAAAAATTTTCTCCATTAATTCATCTTTTTTTTCTCTAAAAATTATCATATAATTAATTAAATAAACTAAAAATTTTGTCCCGTAGGTTTATCAAAATTATCTAAGTGTTGATATCATGTGTTACAATATAAATCCCTATAAAATACATTTTATAGGACTTTGAATTCATATGAAACGATCTCAAGTCATACAAAAATCCTTTTGAAATATATAGAAACTTAATAAGTCATATGATGTACAAGTTAAGTCATATGAAACTCATCAATCCATTTGAAAATTATAAAAGTCATATAAAATCCCATTTGAAGTCATAATAAATTATCCAAATCATATAGATTCATTACTTTATGAAATTATTTGTTTGATCCTAAAATTATAGACTATAATTAAATTAATTTAGGACCTCACTCAATCATTCCATGACCTTATATAACATATAAAGAACACTTTGAAAATGTTTAAGAATAGTGTGACTTCATCCACCCACACTTTTCTTGATTTTCTTGATGTATAATATATAAATAATCACATGTTATTATTGATTTTTCTTGAATCATTACTAGTGTATTTAAATCATTCCAAGATTGATCTTTAAGTGATATCCTTAAATTATGTTTCCATTTATCATGTTAGTACCTCCAAAACTTCATAGACACTCAATAAATATATTGACATTCTCTCATAACCAAGGTAGTCTTACTTATTAACAATAAATATAATAAATTAAAAGTTGGGTTTATTTAGAATCACACATTGACCCATTCTTGAAACAAAGATGATAACACATGACACTATGCTCATATATTCTCATTTATAAAATTAGGGGTTATATAAAAATATATTTTCAAGAGATATTTAATCTTTCACATCACAATAAGAACATAAAACGGTTGATGTTAAAAAAAAAGGACACCCTATTTTTAAATATATTATCAACAACCAAAAACCCTCCTTTATAAAAATATTTGATACAATAAAAAATAATTGTTATAAGTGTGATTTAGTACCTTATTCCTGATATTTCATGTGATTTTCTAGAAATTCTAGATTTTCTAGATGTCTTAAAGTGGTAGATACATTACCCACTTTCAATCACCTCTATGTTAATAAAAAAATAGATTAAGGATGGAACTCTTAGTTTCCAAGAAAAAAAACTTAGGATGAGAGTTTTTACTCAACATAGGATTCTCTTTTCATCCACACTTAGTACACCTTCTCTTTTAAACATCCTTAACATATTTCCTGATCATCTTATTCTCTTTAACTATTATTTCTTTGGATTTGTTTTGTCACATTATATTTCAAGGAAAATTTATTTCATTTTCATAAACCATAATTTTTATATTCTATTATTTTTCTAATAGGATTGTCATAAAAAATTATATAATTCCCATGTAGACAAAAAATTTTACAAAATTTTTCTTGAATTTTCAAAATATTTATTTTTGGATATCTTTTTCATGTCTCAATTTTTTATTTTAAAATCCCTTGTTTCCATTTTGATTAAATATCCAAATGATATTTTTTCATTTTTTAGCCACTTACAACTAATCCATTAAAATAGTAAAACATTCTTTCCTTGGATTCCCATCATCTTTAGAATTATCACATGACTTCTTTTTATTCTTAATAGATTATGACTAGCCAAAAATTTCCATCAGGACTTCCTTACATTTATTAGCATTGGTAACTCCACCTGGAAACCTTGTTATGCATATCTCAATCTTATGAATTTATTCTAAAATCTACCACACATTTCTTCTAAACATCCAAATATCTTTTGGGTGGATAAAATTGATGTCTTCTTTATCATGGCTAGATTTAAAAATATTTTTCCATCATTTTATCCCTAAAGACCTCCCTTGGTTCATGAATATTTCCTATAAATGACATGATATTAAAAATAGAATATTCTTTGTGTCCATAATTTCTACAACACCAATAATATCTTCTGGACTATGATCTCCCATTTTGATATTGAGTTTGTCTAAAATTTTAATTAGGTTAAATTTATTCGGATTAAACCATATATTTTCTTGGGGGAAATGGTATTTTGGGAATATTTATTCCTTATTTTCATTTAGAGGAATTCATCTCATCTTTCTTAGTCTAAAATTCTTCATATTTTCTTTTAGAACCAATATAATTATAAATAACACATCCATTTTCAAAATGAGTAGTTCAAGATTTTTCTTCTTCCCTTAGATCTTTTTCCCACCAGCTTAATAAGACTCAAATTTAACCTTAGTTGAATTGGTGAAGTATTATCTAATATTATTTAGCTTATTTTGGGATTCTATATTGATAGTTTTTATATCAAATAATTATTCCTCTCTATGAACTAGTTTCTACCCAAGTTCACTTACTATTTTCTCAGGATCAACCACTTCCATTATATTATTATTACACTCATAAAAAATCCATTTCATTTGTATCATACACCTCCTTTTAAGTAGCTAACATTTTATTTTCTTGATAAAATTTTATATTTTATTTCTTGATTTATATATTTTTCTCAATAGATGATTCTAAATTCCATTTCAATATTAATCCCAATTTTTTTCCACTCTTATCTATCATAATATATAATCAAAGAATCAAATCCTTTTTTAATAGGGCTAGGGAAATTTAATTCATCTTTTGAAGAACTATTTGATGATGGATTTTATTACTCATACTTTCCTATAATTTTTTTTATATTATACATTTCATTCTTTTTATCCTTTTTATATTTTTTGACTTTATGTATTTGTCATACAACTTAGTGTCAACCACCTTCTTGTTTGAACAATCATAGGAAAAGTGATTGATTTCATTAGAATTCCATCACTTTAGTGGTTGTTTTATTTTTTATTTAAATTTTACCTTTATAAATATATTTCAAATAAGAGAAACTATTTTTTTGAATTCTTCCTCATTAACCTCCTCATCATAATCACTTGATTCTAAAACCACTTACTTGATTTATTTTTCTTTTTACACAGCTTCAAAAGCTATCTTATCTTTTTCATTCTTCCTGAAAGTTGGTTTATTTATAATTTCATATAAAATGATAATATTTTTAATCTCACATAAGGATATATTGATATCCATTTTAGAGACTCAAACCACTCATACCCTATGATTCCTTTCTTTCTTTTCCTTCATTCATGTAATCTACAGTAATGGTGAAGCTTCCCATGATGCTTTCGGGTTGTGGTGACTCACCATGGGGTAACTTAAGAGAACATTCATTAAAATAGGTTTTCATTATTCCATTGGATCCTTACTCTAGGGTTCTATTTCCCAATATACTAAACATCCGTCCAGCTCCCTGGTTCTTGTATAGGCTTGAAGGATGTGCTATGGTGTTCATTTTTCTAGAAGAGCTTACCGAGGCCTCAAATTTTCAAAAGCTAATGTTGGTGATAATATTTGGCCTCAATAAACATTCTCTTAATTTCTTCAGGTTGTTTTTGAACTCATGGGGTCTTATCTAGCCTATGGTGGTCTCAGTTATATCCATATCCACCTTTTGTATTCATATGTCTTTCATGCACTATTTTTTGAAGGCATAGTTAAGAGAGGACCATCCTTGTGTTACTTGGAATTTATCACATTAATGGTGTTCCTAGGATATGAAATTTGGGAAATAATTGTGTATGGAAGCCATGTGGGTCATGTTACATATTCTCATACTTCCCCTTTAGAATTACTCCATTATATATTCAACTGGTAATGCACTAAGAATCTTTCTTTTCTTGGATAAAGATACTCAGAGTCTCCAGTATTTATAATTCACCCAAATTTTTATGGAACTAGATCTATCTTCACAGTTTCCATCATAAGTTTTGATTAGATTTAGTGAAGGAATATCATGGTGGAAGCATGTGTTTTAATAAGAGTATCCTATATTTTTCATGGAATACTATCTCTAGGGTAACTTGATGATTTTTTGGAAAATTAATATGGGGATTAAGGTGATGAACCCATTTGGTGGCTTGAAACATGGTGTTTCCTCCACCTATGATGGTGATATTACTTAAATGGTCTCTAAGACTTATTTTTTAATGTGATAGAGGAGGATTCAGTGGAATCCATCCTCCTATAAAGAGTAGATGAGGGTTTTTAAAAAGAGGCGAGACTTTAAAAAGTGGGGGACGTGACTCATGCACCTGAAACTTTCTCTGATTTGCTGACCGCTGCATCACTTGTAGAACCTATCACCTTATCTATTCCTCCTAGTATAAATTTAAAGAATCACAATTACCGTGCTCCTAGAAATCCTACAATTATGTCACCTTTTTCTTCCCTATCTTTTCTAGTCACTCATCATGGTTTCAGAATTCCAGAGTTACACGACTAATTTTTTTTAAACTTACTTCCCAACAAAGAATTATCAGAGGGGGTGTTTGTGGATATATGTGCCTTCTGAAGGTCACAAAAGATGATTTTAATTATTTTTATCTTTTTGGAGGGGGTTCCATTGGTATATCAGTATCCATTGGCTTGATCTTATAACATATTCCCTATGACAGGGGATGTTGAAGATGATAAGGAGTGGGTTTATTTAGGTTTTTGGGATGTTAAATGAGTGAATTTTTTTGATTATCATACTGATGGTGAGAATATCACCCAAGATAGATCATGATAGTCTTAAACCATTTTTTCAGCTTAGAATATGGATGCCTTAGGTCTCAAGTCCTTTTTACCCATCATTTTATGATTTTGCTTCTAATATGGAATGCTTGGGGCTTGGGTGAACAAGTGAAGATGGACTTTATTTCCACTAAGTCTTAACCAATCCATGAATCCATTGTATTTATTCTTGATCTGAAGTGAGGTATCAATCATATCATATCATACTCTAGGATCATGGGTTTTTTAAACTTCAGGAATTCAGATCCATGCAATTTGTATATCTAGGTTATTGGGAAACAATTTATCTCATTAAAATGTTTGGATGTTTCTACATAGAATATTACTACCAAAATAATAATAGTAGGGAACTATATTTACTTAAAACTTTTATATGTGAAATATGATGTCTTTGATAGAACTTCACTTTGGTTCTACCTTTTCATGTTTCAGCCAATCACTCACTCTTGGCTCATCTGGTGAAATTTCAATACCATTACCGATCACTTAATGAAATAAGGAGGGGAAACCTTCTCAAGTAAATAAATGAAATATTTTGATGTATTTATGACTTCTAAGGGTCTCATAAATATGGGATTATTTTATAGTAAATATACATGGTGAAACAACAATAAAGGAATAAGGAAAATATAGACCAAGATTGAACAATGTCTATCCAATCTACAAGGTATGAATTTCTTCATGAAGGCATAAATCACTAATCTCACTAGACCCCTTTTGGAACACTCTCTACTATTGTTGATTATTAATAAAGAGAATAATAGGTATAAAAATTTATTTATTCTAAAAATTTTGTCACTTGGATCATTTATTTTCATATGGCTTGAGATTAAGGGAAAAACCCAAGAGAGGTGTTACATGGGTGGTGATTATATAGTGGATAAAACAACTTAATAAGGATATAAAAGAGTGGATTCTAAAATATTTGATGGTGAATTCATCCTATAGGTATTAAAGGTGGACATATAATGTTTGGAGGAGTGTCTTCAAGCTAGCTAGAACAATGACTTGTTTGTTTCTATAATTGAGAAGCAAAATGTAATGGATGAGAAACTCATGGAGATAGAGAGGGTGTGTAGGGAAAAATCAATAACTCTATAGATCAAGGAGGGTGATCAAAATAATAATTATTTTCAGGAATACCTGATGGAGAAAATAGTGACAAAAGGATTAACCTATAGCTCAAGGACAGTCCATTCACTGTAGATGTTAGAGTAACAGGGAAGCTGCCTTTGGAGTTTTTTGAAAACCTACTGGATGATATGACCAAATGAAATGGAGATAGGTGTTTATTTTTTATAGTTTAATATCTATTAATTAGTTTTATTTTGATATTAGTTGAGGATAGAGATATTGGGGTGTTAATAACCATTCCATAAGATAATGAGATCAAAGTGTCTTTGTTCGGTTTGAAGTAGGAAAGTGCACTTGTACCAGATGGTTTTTCAGAAGCATTATATATGGAAGAATGGGATATTATCAAGGTATAGGTGGGTGAGGTAGCATAATAATTATTTTTAGGTGTATAAAAAACTAGGGTAGTGTGTAACTCTAAGGTGATTATTATTGAAAAAGTGAAAGACCCTATTACCGTGAATCAATATAGGCCAATTTTATTGTGCAATTTGTCTTATAAAATCATTTCAAATTTAATAAATTAGAATATTTTTCTCTTTTATCCCATGATTGATATAATAGGATAAACATTGATTTTTTGAATGGAATAAGTATCCATGGTATATTGAGATTTCAAAATAAATGGTGCAGGATTTGAATAAAATAATTCTTAGATCCAATGATATGATCAAGGTGGATATGGATAAGTCTTATGACATGTTATAATGGAGTTTCATTATTAGGGACATGAGAAAATTTTCTTGTCATGAACATTTTTGCAATATATGCTTTAGATGATTTGAATATACATGGATTTCAATCTCCCTAATGGTATGTGGTTTTGGATTCGTCAAATATGTATGAGGTGTAAGGAAAGGTGACCCATTGTCTCATAGATTCATTATTTTGGATCAGTAAGTGATTATAAGAAACATAAAATGAAGCCTAGAGGAAGGGAGGATTATTCCATTTAGAAATGGGTTTGGGAATGTCCTGGTGTCTCACCTAATTTTAATTGATGAAATTCTATTTTTTATCAATGGTTGGAAAAGATTAATTAGTGGGTTCATCAAAATCATGACAATATATGGAAATTTGAGTGGTAATTGTGTTAATTATAGGAATAGTAGTGTGTTTATTTCAAATAAAGTTTCAAGAAGTTACTGTAGTATAATTACATATAAACTTGGAGTGCATAGGAGAAAACTCCGAATGGAGTATCTTGGAGCCCTAATTTCAATGGTAGTATAAAAAAGGAATAATTTTATGGTATCATCAAATAGATCATAAGGAGGATCTACAATTGGAATAATAACTTCCTCTTGTTTGGTGTATATAACTTCATGATGTTTCATAAACTGTTCATACTATGTATACAGGATTAGCATGGGACGTCATTGAAGGGAACTACTCATGGGAGAAGTTCATGAGACAAAGATATGGAGATGAATGGGAGTTGTAGCCAGATATAACCAAAAGACTCAAGGCCTTGAATTTTTCATTATGGATTATTTGGAGAAGCTGAAGGATAAAACCCAATGGGTTGTTGGTCCTGGAGATTTTAATATTTGGAAGAAGAACTGGGCTAGGGAAACTTTGTTCTTTCCAAAGTGTTCATATTATTTTCTTCACAATACACCTTCTTATCACATTCCTTAATAATTCTAAAATATGAAATAACTCCTTTTCTTCCTTACACCCATATATTATATATTCCAAGAATATTGTGTGAATATTATTCTCAATATACCATTTATTGAAACTCAATAAATCACTATAATAGGTGATATTATTCTTTAAAACTCAAATATATTTTATATCTTCAGTCCTCCTCCATTGAAAACTATATGATTTATAGTGATAATTTGTTTTCCGTAAAATCCCATATAATCTTAAATTTATGGTATAATCAAATCCATGATTCTCTCACTACTTTCAAAGTAGACACAAAAATGTTTCATGTATTCTGATATCAAATATTGGGTATATTCCTCCTCAAGACCCCCTGATTTAATCCATTTTAAAACTCATTCAATATCCTTATTTCAATCATCATGAAATCGACTTCTTTTGATTTTTCTGAAAAAAACGTACATGCACGACATCATAATCAGTTTCCACATAGACCTACTGTTTGTTGCATGGATCACATCTCAACAGTGATAGATTCTTCCTCAACTAGTTACTCCTTTAACTATACTTGAATCATGATCCCTATGTGATAAATATTTTTAATAAATGAATATAATCTTAATAGAATCATCTAATTTAATTTTCATTTATTCAAAATATTTATTCTAATTGTTTACAATAATATAATTTTACTTTTCTCTTATAAATACCTAAATATTAATTCTACAAACCCAATATTTCACATAGTTTACTCTTAAAACTTCTCTATGTTTTTAATTCATATGGTATAACACGAAGTCCTATAAAATACATTTCTTATGACTTAGAAGTTATATAAAACTTCTCTAATTCATGAATAAATCCTTCTAGAGTCATATAAAAATTTAGTTAGTCATACAAAATACTAGTGAAGTAATACGAAACTCATGAAATCTTATGAATATAGAAAAAGTCATACAAAATTCTTTATAAAGTTATACTAAATGATCCAAGCCATATTAATTCACACATTTATGAAATTTATGTTGATATGGTATGGAGTATGATATACTCTATAATACAAAATGTAGGATCTGAATAATATAGATACTTTATGTAGTATCTAATGATGCTCAATATACAATAGGGGGTGAATTGTATACTTTAAAAAATTCCTATGAAACTTTTAAAGATGGTTATGTTTAACAAGATTAAACAAGGTAATTCACAAAACCTCTAGTTCTACACACTTGCTAGTTTCCAAAAATTTTATTTCGAGAAAGTGATTACTAAAATATTTTTCTGGAAAATGAAACTTAATGAAAATTTACAAGGATAAAGATTCTACCATAAAGCATATAGAATCTTACTAAATCAGAGTACAAGTATAAGGAAGTATAAGATAGTTATACTTTCCTCAAAAAATAAAATTCAGCGTCAAACTTGTAACAAAACAAGTAACAAGTAGTAAATCTTTTAACCCAAAGAGAAGGGTATCCAACAACCTTGGATAAAGGTCCCTTGATTTATACTTTCAAGAAAGTCTGTCTTACCCACACCAGGGTAAGCCCTCAATAGGAAGATCAGAGTCTATCTTGCTATCCCCGCAAGCCCTCAACTTCAATGTAGTCGGCACCTTTGTCTTCCTCATCAAGGAATCCCTCAAATTCAAGGTAGTCGGCACCTCTGTCTACCTATCCCCAGAAGACCTCGATTGTACACAACAATAATCAGAGTCTCACAAAGCAATCTGAAGAAGAAGTTCAGTATGCACTGAACATGAGAGTCTCTCTCTAGAAATCACTTCAACAACATGTAATATCTAGATTAATAGAATAGTTCATAAAAGTTATGATCTCTTTCAAATGAGCTCCTATTTATAGGCACAAAACCAATGGTCAGATCCCTCCTCCAACGGTTATATTTTTCCTTGAATTTTGGAGGGACCTATACACATGTCAGTCAAACAATGGTTAGTTAGTAACTGAATGCACGAAATCGTTTTATAACAAAAAAAAGTGTAAGAAAAAGTATGGTTATATAACCAAAATACAATATTCGGAATGTAAGAAAATAAAATTTCAGAGTCTAACAAAAAATGAATTCGAAGTCTATAATACAAGGATATTCAGATTTTGTTTTCTAAGGAATTCGGAACCTGAACTCTATAGAATTCCAGAGTCTGAATTTTCAAGGAAATTCAGAATCTGGATTCACAAGAATTTGGTACGTGAACTTTAAAAGTTTGAAGTCCGAATTCATTAGAATTTAGAGTCTGAACTCATAAGAGTTCAGAGTCTGAATTTAGAGAACTCAGATTTAGAACTTAGAAGAGTTTGGAGTCTAAATTTAGAGAAATCAGAGTCAGAACTCAGAATAGTTCAGAGTCTGAATTCAGAGAACTCAGATTCAGAACTCAGAAGATTTTAGATTCTGAATTCAGAGAACTCAGAGTCAGAACTCAAAAGAGTTTAGAGTTTTAATTTAGAGAACTCAGATTCAGAACTCAGAAGTGTTCAGAGTCTGAATTCAGAGAACTCGGAGTCAGAACTCATAAGATTTCGGAGTTTGAATTCAGAGAACTTGGAGTCTAAATTCAGAGTCTGAAAACAAAATTCTCTTTATATAAGTATTATATGATTTCAAGGTTTTAGATATGAAACCAAATTTTACACTTAGACAAGATAATGAACAATGAAAAACATGGTAAGGATAAATCTCCTTGGGGAAGGAAAATTTTCCTTATAGAAGTAAAACATAGGGTAAAAAGAAATTTTCCTTGAGATAAGGTGTTTGTTATTTTAAAAACAAGAAGGAATGGTAAAGTTATAAGGAAACATTATTGACTCAAGAATATCCCCTAAGTATGAAGGAATGTAAAAGCCATAAGGAAAACCTTATTGACTCAACAATCTCCCCCTTTTTGGAAAGCACAATCATCCTTACGAAAAAGAATAAAAGGAATTAGAAAATATTTTTCGAGACTTTGAAAATAAAACTTATCTCCCTTATCATATGGGAAAAGATGAATACAAATAACTCCACCTTAGGATTTGGAACTCTATGGATAATATTCTAGATTTCTAGAATGAGATTTTTCATTATCTTGAATATGGAAATATTCGTAATGAAAACCCCCCCTTAGATAAACTCCCCCTTACTTAGGGATATTTCTTCTTTTCTTAGTATTCTTTTTCCTATCTCCCCATTTTTGATTTTCAAACAGAATTTGAGGGAATGAAAAAGAAATTATAGTACCTAAAATATTAGTACAAAGCATCCAAACAAAAAACGAGCAACCAAAATTTCATTAAGATAAGAATAATTTGTATAATGAATGAAAAATAAAACGAAAGATCGGATTGGATCTATTTTCCTTCCTTGTCCTTGGGTATCAATTTCTTAACTATGGTTTTCAGATTTTTGAGTTCCTTGTGGTCTTCCTATTCTTGCTTTAGGATCTGACCCTAATCCTTTTCTTTATTCTATAAAGCTTTGATCTTATCTTCCTGATCCTTCAGAGCCTCTTACCGAGCCTTCAACAACTCATCTTGATTAACTAGCTTCTCTTCGATCTCAATCTAAAGAACCATTTCCCTCTTCCATCTTTGGGAAACAGAACATAGCTTCCCATTCAGATCCTTTACCTCTTGAATCTAAGTATTCTGCTCAAGGGTTAGCTTTTCTTCAAAGCTAGTCCTGAGATCCTTGATTTTACTATCTTTAATATCAAAAGCTTCCTTAAACTCATGTTAAAATTCATTAAGCTCTCTCAAATATTCAACTATTTTATTTGACCATCTAATCACTTTCTTTCAAGATTTTTTGTGGGCATCGTAGTTGATGAATAAGTTCTTGTAATCAGCCTCAATCTTTACACACTTATCCATCTCCAATGATACTGAATCCGATTTTTGATTCAAGCTGTGTTAGAGCATCTGACATCTCGAGTCAATGCTTGGAAAGATCGAATTGGTGTTAATAAGCTACTTTAGTGATTGAATGATGAAATCATGTCCTAGAGATGATGATTACGAATATAAGACTTTTCTTGGTGCGGTCTCTTTATCTAGCTCGATAAGCTTTCTCTTCGAAGATACACCGACTTCTTTCTTCTTTGAAACAAATTTAGAAGGTGTATCCATAACCACATGTTTCCCCTTATCGGTTCTCGAAACAGCTTCTTCATTCGGAGATTCATGTTCACCATCAGACAGTTGAAAAATTCTATCTTCATATATTTTCTCCTTCTTAGATCCTACCTCAGCATCTTCAGGATGAATGAAATGTTGATTATAACTTTCTTCCTTAGATAACTTGTTCACTTCATCTTCAGCCTTATCATATAATCTAAGAGTAGAAAGCTTTGAAGATTCGTCTTGTGAAGTTCAGATTGAAAATTTATCATACGGGCTTTCCTTCTCATGAAATTCCTCCACTTGCTTAATCAAATTTTCTGTGTCACCATTGCTTTCATATCCTTCTTCTACTCTTTTGACAGCTTCTTTATGTTCAAAAACCATCTCTTGGGACTTTTCTGGAGTCATAACTTCTTCCCTAGAGTTTCAGGTAAGGGTTCTACCAGGAAGGATTCTGGTACTAGAATATTCTCAAATGCTATTTCTGTATCCCTTATAAGGGATTGTACAATCTTGGTCTCAGACATATTTTTCTTTAACTTCTTTTCCTTAGCTTGTTTCTCAAGCTCATCTGTTGTCTTCTCTTTTAAAGCCTTGGCCTTAGTAGGATCCAAACCAAACCTTGACTCCCCTGCTTTCCTATTCTTTTTGTCTTCCCTCCATTTAGCTACAAACTCATTCGGATAAGATTTCTTCTTCTTGGGTTTGGAGGTGCCGATTGATCCTCCTTAGCTATAGGGGTTTTCTATACTTCTACTACCTCTTTCAATTTCCTATTCTTTCTAGCTATTTTCTATGGTTCAACCACTTCTTTTTCTTTCAAAATAGCTTCAGCCTCTTCCTCTGGTATATCATAGAATTCTTCTGATTCCTTATAAAAACCAACTTTCATCCTTTTCAGGGTATCATCACTAATCATCATGACTTTGAAATTCCTCGACTTTGAACTGCAAGGGATTTTGAAGGACTCCAAGCACCGAACAATCAACTTGGAAAGAATAGCCAGATTCATTAAAATCTGAGCCTTTAAGTTTCCATTCTTGATATTCTCAATCGTAATTAGGATATGCTTAATCAAGTTGATCTTCCTTAGATTTACCAAAAAATACAAGATATACATATCACTTTTCTTCAAGGTGTCCTTATCACCTTTTCTCAGAATGATGAATCCTTGAACCCAAAATTCAAGGATCCGGTTATTTGTATAGAGGTGAGAAATCTTCAAATTCTTGACATCTATAAGACCAAGGCACTTTATAGCTTTTACCTTGACAAATCTCCCTTGAACATCTGGAAACTTATGGGAATAGAACTCAGCTTCCCCTTCAAATGGAACTCCAACCAAACTAGCTGCATTTGTATATGAAAGAGCATAAGTCTTTCCATATTTTTTGTATGAAAACTTCTCTCTGCCTTCTTCTTTAAAGAAACTAACTGATTCATAAAACTCAATAAGCAGATCCGGATATACTACATCTTGAGCCCCTGGCTTTGATATGCAAACGCTTTCCCATCCATTCAGCTTGATGTTTTTGGAGATTATAGAATCATACATGTTGAAGAAATTAGGATGCACCAGCCATTCTCTATACACCTGCCACTCCAGAATTGGCTTGACAGTAGACATATCTTTCTAAGAGGATTCTTCTGCAGACATTTGGAATTGAGAAAACTCTGAGAATTTTGGAACGGGCTTAAGTATAGGGTCAGAACTTTAGTACGCAAAGGCTTGAGATCGATGTGGGACAACCATTCAGAGGTCCTTTATATAGGTGTTTGATGTGATAGTTCATCTTCTCATCTCAATCCAATGGTTGAAAAAACATCTGATTAGATCTGAAAATTTAAATGATAGCCACAAGGAAAATTTGATAGGATCCGATCTTTTTAGGTTTTTAAAGGAAAAAAATCAAATTTAAGGAAAAAAGAATCCGAAATTTTTTAAAAACGAATGAAAATACCAGAAAGTAAATGATGATTACAAAATCTTAAGAAAGAAAACATACCTTTCATATTTCTAGGAATATTATTCGTAATAGGTAATAATATTCTTGAAGAACTTTAGATTCTGTAAAAAAACTTGAGTATGAAAAAAAAGCTGACTACGAAAATTTCCATTACAAAAAAAAAACTTATCAAATCTTCATTACGAAGAATTTTGAAAAACTTCATTACGAAAAATTTGAAAAACTTCATTACAAAAAATTTGAAAAACTACATTACGAAAAATTTGAAAAAATAAATTACGAAAACTTCATTACAAAAAATTCATTACGAAAAATTTGAAAAACTACATTATAAAAAATTTGAAAAACTAAATTATGAAAATTTCATTACGAAAACTTCATTATGAAAAATTTGAAAAAACTACATTACGAAAAACTTTGAAAAACTAACAAGAAAATGTACTCACCCTATAAAAAGAAGTTTATTACTATAAGAAGATTGGTTCAATAGAAAGTTAACAAGGAGGATTACCTTACAGTTATCATTCCTAACTTCTGTTTAATGTATTAAAATATATCAAAGGGTAAATATTTTCTTAAAATATCAGCAAGTTGATCTAGCGTTCTGATAAATTGAAGAATGATATCTCCTTTTTTCCTGTGATCCCTAAGAAAGTGATGTCTAATATCTATGTGTTTTTCATGAGAGTGATGTACATGTTTTTTTCTAAAGGAAATGGAACTTGTATTATCACACAAAATTTGTGTTTTAGAAAAACTCAGACCATAGTCTGAGAGTGTGTGTTTCATCCACAACACTTGAGCACAATAACTTCCATCTCCTACATATTCAGCTTCAGTAGTGGAAAGTGCTACTGAATGTTTCTTCTTGCATGACCAAGAATCTAAAGAATCTCCTAAAAAATGACAAGTTCCAGATGTACTTTTTCTATCCATTCTACAACCACAAAATTCAGCATCTGAATTTTTTTTAAACAAAATAATTTCCAGAAGTATAAAAAAGTCCTAAATCCATGGTTCACTTTAAGTAGCGAAAAATTCTTTTCACTACCTTTAAATGAGATTCCTTAGGATTGGATTGATATCTTGCACATAATCATACTAAAAACATCAAGTCTAGACGACTAGCTATCTAGTAAAGTAAACTTCTTATCATACCTCTAAAATATGTTTGATCTACTGGTTTCCCAACTTCATCAAGATCAAGTGTATTTGAGGTACCAATAGGAGTACTTATAATCATAGTGATGTCATATCCATAATTTTTAAGAAGATATTTAATATAATTATGTTGAGATATATAGATTCCTCCTGGTTTTTGAGAAATTTGAAAACCAAGGAAAAAAGTTAACTCACCCATCATACTCATTTCAAAATCAGATTTCATTAGTCCCGCAAAGGAATCAGTTAAAGATTGCTGAGTTGAACCAAATATAATGTCATCAATATAAATTTGAATAATCAAAACATTTTTTATTATCTTTATTTATAAAAAGGGTTGGATCTGCATCTCCCTTAACATAATTATTTTTAATCAAAAATTCTATAAGTCTCTCATAACAGGCTCGAGGGGATTTCTTAAGTCCATACAAAGCTTTGGTAAGTCTAAAAACATGATTAGGATGTTTTGTATCTTCAAAACTAGGAAGTTTTTCAACAAAAACTTCCTCTTGAACATAATCGTTAAGGAAATCACATT
Source organism: Viscum album (assembly GCA_963277665.1). Lineage (NCBI taxonomy): Eukaryota > Viridiplantae > Streptophyta > Magnoliopsida > Santalales > Viscaceae > Viscum > Viscum album. The sequence continues at coordinate 646,661,224 of OY728143.1, read as the reverse complement.
TCACATCAATTCGAAAAAGTTTGAAATTTAAGAATGCTGCAAAGGCAAGTAGAATACGAATAAATTCAAGACTAGATACTGGGGGATAAGTTTTTTCATAGTCTATTACTTCTTGTTGATTATATCCTTTAGAAACCAATCATGATTTATTTCTAACTATGATTCCATTTTCATCACACTTATTTATGAAGACCCATTTAACTCCAATAAAAGAAGTTTCCTTAGGTCTTTCAACCAAGGTCCAGACTTTATTCCTTTCTAATTAATTTAGCTAATCTTGAACAGATTTTATCCAATCATCATCACCTAAATTTTCATCAGTTATTTTTGGTTCTAATTGGGAAAGTAACACTAGATATCCTACTTCATTTCTTAAGGAACTTCTAGTCCTTACAGGTTTATTCACACCACCAATTATACTATCACTAGGATGATTCTATAGAGAAAATTTATTTGGGTTTTGTAAAAACTATTCATCAACATAAGGTAGAAATTATTCTAGGGTAAATGCTTTAGAAATATCTTCTTGGACATTCTCCTTATCAGAAGGATCTTCTAACAAAGTTTGATAATAAATTTTTGAAAACACGTCCGAGGATTAGGTTGGGGTTGTTTAAAAACAAAGGGATCAGTTTCATCAAATTTTACATATACTATCTCTTAAACAGTAAAAGTGTTTATTAAAAACCCTATAAGAATTTGAAGTTATGGAGTATCCTAAGAAAATTCCTTCATCAGATTTTGGTGTGAATTTTTGTAGATTATCTTTAGAATTCAGAATGAATACTTTTCAACCAAAAACCTTGAAGTAGGAAAGTCTAGGTTTTCTACCATTCCATAACTCATAAGGTGTTTTTGTAGCGACCCGAAGCTTAACGTACATGGACATTACATTACTTTTGTGGAATACTTAGTACATAACAAAAACACACACACAAGGACCATAATAGTTTAGTGTCTTTGGAAACTCAGAATATAATCTTCTAATCGTGGTGAAAGATCTTCAACATCTCCCATAAAGATCTTCTTTTTTTTACCTAAAAACTTTATTTATATCCTGGGGAAAAGAAAATATAAAAGGGAGAGCTCAAATTCTTAGTAAGGGTAAACAAAAGAAATATCAATCACATCATATTCATAAGAACATAACATTTTGGAAATCTTAACCTGCAAAAGAGATTATAATATCATAACATGGGATAAATCATAGTAGTGAAATGTAATCCCAATAATCATAAATTAAAACATGACACTTTGTGTAATACACACATAATCATATAGAATCATTTCTTATTTGTCAATACTCATAGCCAAGACTATCTTAGTGGACAAAGTCCATTTCTGAACCGAGTTCACTCCTCGTTTCAGTCCTGTTTCACTGAACCGGTTTAACCTGCCGTTCCAGCCATGTCTATCTCATGAGATATAAAATCTTTAACCAATGCATTGGAGGGAGATATAGGTCCCACCCATATCATAATGATACCATTCTTATGTGTGCCACAAAATCATAAACCATACATCATATCATAACCCATGTAATAAAAATGGGATTCTTAAACATCATGACATCATAAAACAATTCATATAAGATAAAGGAATTCAAAAAAATAATTCCATCACAGCATAATCAAAACAATGTAATAATAGGGATAAAAACAGAACCCCTTATTATCTTAGATGGAAAATAAATTTGATAAAACACTTGAACTCCATTCTTGAGGAAAATATCCTTTCTACTTCGAAAACATTTTTCCTTTATTATCATGTCATAAAATTTTAAATTAAAAGAAGTTGATTAAAAATAATCTTGTAAACTTGTAAAGGAAGCTTCTTGGAAATAATTTTTTTAAAATCCATTCATGTCGTATAAGTTAAAAAAACATTCTTCTCGTACTTTTGTCGGAAAAGTCAAAAAGTACCTCATACGAAAAAAGACAAAAGATTCCTTTCATATTTTTTACTAAAAACTCACCGAAGGGTAAAATTGGATTTAAAAAATTGTAGGTGGATGGAAATAATATTACATATTGAGTAAACATGGATGTGGATGATAAAATATACCCCAGTAAATACCAAAGTATAAACAATCTCGGATAAAAATGAGATTGTGATATTTTCCCTTACCTTAGGTCCGATTTGCTTCATAAATGTCCGAACCACCTATATAATGATTTAAATAATGTCATTGACTTATTCCATAATCATAATTATTGTTATGATATCATATATGGTTCACTTATGACTTTATTTTACCCGTTCTTTTGTAAATTCCATGTTAAAGAGCGTTTTGGGTAAAATCGTTTCATTTGTTGTCCGTGTTTTGACTTGTAATTATTCCTATGATTACTTAGATCATGATTACTTAATTATAGAATATAAAACATGATTTATATATAATATATATTCAGAATATACATATATATAATAGATCAGTAAATGGAAAGAAATACACCGTTCATGGAGACGGTAGGCCGTATGTACGCATGAATGCTGTTTTCGTTTCCTTATTGAGTTGAATGGAATTAAGTAGATGACATACATATATATACACATAATTACAGTATCATTATTATGTCATATATTTCATGATTACTTATTATATATACTTTATAATCATTCATTAATGGTTAACGTGGAGAATGAATCTCATCACGTCGTGGAGACGGTAGTCCGTACGTACGCATGAGCGATGATATCGTTCTCATGATCATGGAATTGTATTGGAGTTTATGTATACTATTTCAGAATCAATATCACTTTACAATAATCATATATAGTTATTATTTACACCATTATACCCATCCAAGTAAGGTGGTGGTGGAAAATAGATTACACCACGGCGTGGAGACGGTATTCCGTACGTACGCACGCGCGGTGATTTCGTTTTCCGTAGGATGGATAGATGGTGAAATAGGGTTGTTTCATACTTATAATAACATATCAGTATATGAGTTATACTGATGTTATTACTTCATAATGAAACAACCTAAGAAGAATAAGTGGAAGAAGAAATAAAGTTGAAAGAATCGATAACGGACATTACCTCTTCTTTGAAGCGCCTCTTTGAGATCTCCTTTTAGGGCACTACAATTGGTCTTTGAGGAAGACCAGAACCTCTAAGATGTTTCTAGGGAAGTGGATAAGAGAATTTGGCAGGGGTTGGACAAGCTTGAAGGCTCAAAGTGGTGTGAGGAAGAGAGGGAGGAGGTGCCCTTTTATAAGGGAGGAGAGGGGCACCTTTGGAATAACAAAAAATATTATTTTATTATAAATCCAAATTCGGTTTTAAATAGATCTAAATTGATTTATTTAGAAGATAAGGTGGTTATGGGTCGAAATAATCTCATCCAACAGAATTTAGACAAGTTTAGGTTCCTATTTTAACCTTATCATTTATATTTAACTCTAAGTTAGATAATTTTACTTTTACCGTGTCTTTTTGTGTTCTTACACTATAAGGTTAATAAACTTACTATAAGAAGAAAAACGAACCCAAAGTTGTTTATTATTAATATATATAACCTTATCTAAGTCATTTGGCTGAACCTTAGATTTTTAGGAATAAAATAACAATTAATAATATAATATTTGTTTTAAAAACTATTTTATGTCAATTTTGACACTATTTAGTAATTGATTTTTGTAAAAATCATAACAGAATTATTAGTTCGCAAAAAATTAATTAAATCAATAATAACATATCATATTAACCTATAAAATTAGTGTAATTCATAAAAAGTCTCAAATTACATTTATTTGGTTATTTATAACATCAATTATGTCAATATTTCATTAATAAGATAATTACTGCATCATCGTTGTGTCAGAAATAAATTAACGTATTTAAAGTCTAAAAATAAAAATAAAATATCATTATGTAGGAAATATTATTATATTTCTAATGAATATTTATAGTCTAATTTATCTTATGTATAAACCTATATTAAAAATGATATACTTATTAAACTTTGATTTTAACTATTTTAACCCTTCTTTAAATAAATTAATAATAAATGTCCAAATCTAATCCAAGTGGGCCTAAATGGTAATATTTTATTCCTAAGGTTGTTTTTGGTCGAAGTAAACTTATCCAATACAATTAGGACATGTGTTAGGGTAATAATAATACAATTTTTACCCTTAATTACCCTATTTACTTTTAACCGTGGTAAAAAAGTAAAAAGTTACTATTCACCAAAAATTATTTTTATCTCATTGAACCACATTTTACTTACTGACATCAACCTTGTCTCTCGGATTTTTGAAATTCCACTCACAGAAGTGGTAAAATTAAGTTTTATGAAAAATTCATTTTTTTTAACTACCACTTAGTGGTTTCACTATTCATCAAAAAATGAAAGTTTCCAGAAAAATACCAAAAATTAGGCCTAAGATATATTTGATATTATGAACTCAAAAATGATGTCTATTTTAACAAATTCAAAACATATCAGTTGCATTAATTAATTTAAAAATTAATTCCCGTCGTCAAAACATATAGCGTGTTCTTAAGAGATAATAACTATCAAAAGATTGACACTTGTTTATGTCTGGTTTAAATGTGAAATTACATCCAATGACCAAAATTGTTTTAAATTGTAAAAATATACTCTAAATAGACTTTAAAACCACTCAAATTAATAATTTATCACTTTTAATTATTTTGATTAAAAAGGTTGTTTTTAATTAAAATTTAGTAATTTTCACTATTCATCAGAAAATGAATGTTATCCGAAAAGTACCAAAATTTCACCCTAAGCTAATTTCGATATTCGGAATCCAAAAATGAAGTCCATTTTGAAAACTAAAATTGAAAAAATATCAAAAATTGGTTATTACAATTCATAATGGCTAGTTTTAATAATATTTTAATAGCATATCGTTGTTTAGTGAAACTCGGTATTGCGTACTACACACGCTATCGAGGAAGGTCGTGATTGCGTGTAATGAAAGAAAAGTCAAGGATGCATGTTGTGAAAGATTGTTTTGGTGTAGAGTACAACCCAATACATTAATGAAATTAAAAAGAATATTTTTCATAAAATCTCAGGGTGTTACATTCTACCCCCCTTAAAATGAATTTCGCCCTCGAAATTCGTCGGGGTTATAAATGGTTTACTACTCGAAAGTTTCTTTAATAGATACCCACATCATAAAAAGGAATACCAAAACCAATCTTTAAAAACAAAAGTATGAAACGTAACGGTTACCCAAATAAACTAATCATTGGGTTTCCACATAGGTGAAAATATGGATATGGAAGAGAAATCTAATCATCAAGTTCTGATGGAGAGTGGTAGAGAACATGGCTATGAAAAATCCAGCATTTACAAAGCCATAAATTTGTGACGATCTAAGGTACCATCTGATTCATCAGATATAAGAGCAACATGACAACATTTTTGGTTTTCAAGATCATTTCCCTAAAGTTGATGAAATTGGAATTTGAAGAAATACTTTCGTGATTTTGGTATAGTCTCACCGTTGGTCATTCTTTGGACAATTTACACTTCATCTCTTAATGAAATGAAGTTGAATTTTTCATTCGTGATGTGTTAGCAGATCATGTGATAGAATTATGGGTCATTCCATCTGTCTCAAACAAAAGGTTAGGAAAGTTATCAAAAAAATACATAAGTCCATCTATAGTGAGATTAATCATATATGGTCCCTAAAATAGACTTATAGTTATTATATCATACTGCTTAATATAATAAAACTAGTTTCTACTAAACATGGACTTCTTGTAGGCCAGTGGTAGGCGAAAAAGGCCAGTCACACTTCGGTTGTGGGTTTGATTCCCACAGCCTTGTCCGACGCGATGGGATGTCGCCCGTCCTGCAGGTTGTCCTTTTTCTAAAGCTATATTACTATAACATCCCATCAATAATATCGAAAAAAGTTCTATCCTAACTTATGTCCAACATAATCCATTCCAATATTTAGGCTTATCTAAAATACTTCGGTCCAAGCTCATAGTATAAAGAAAATGATTACTTGAAATGTCACATAACAATCACGTGAATGCCATCATTTATACACCATATATCATAAGATATATCTTGTTGGTCAAATTACAAACATGTGAATACCTTAATCATGTATTCTCTTGAATAATGAATACCCATTGAACCTTAGTGAAAACATGAATGCAGTCAAAATTTAACTCTTTCCACATACCAATATCCAAAAATTCTATATACTCAAACCATGATATAACCTTCTCCTTATATTAGTCATGATCTCATGAATACGGTCAAACATTTCATTTTCTCGTTTTCCTTTCATTATGCGCATATCATCTTTTTTTCCAAAAATATCTCAATCACATTCTATGGTTACCGGTACCATTGAAAACCACAATATACCAATAAATAAATATTCCAATATTCCACTATACTATATACAACATTATTTTGGAATCCCATTACATAAACACTTAATCATTCCACCAAATTGTTGTCATATTCAACATCGCCAATAGTGATCGCATGTGACTTCCCTTTGTCCTTTTCCTTAAGGGGTTTCTCATGTAGATCATCACTAACCCTTGGATTAGGGCATTTATTAGCACAATGCCTCATTTCCTTGCACTTGAAGCATTGAAGTGTTGGTGGTGCGTTCTCTGTAGTCTTTTCTTTATTCAAATCATTAGAAACCCTTTTTCCATTACTTCGACACTCAGATTCTCGATGACCTTCTTTTCCACACTTAAAACATTTTCTAGTCCCTTTAAGATAATCTCCACCATGCTTCTTTCCACACTTTGAGCATAAGGAAACATTCATCTTCTTTTCACCATTATTCTTAGATTTCTCCTTGAACTCCATATTTCGTTTCTTGTCAAAACATTGAGATGGATAAGTAACACCAACTTCCATTTCTACCTTGATAGCACAACGCACAATTTCTTCATAGATACTGAAGTCTCTTATAGATAATTCCCTTAGAAGATTTGGTTTTAAGCCACTGAGGAATCGATCAACTTTACTTTCAGGTTGGATGATAAATCCAGATGCATACCTTGCAAGCCTTGTAAAATTTTCTTTGTATATACCAACAGATTCAAAATCCTTTTGATTTAGTTCAAGAAACTCTTTCTCCATATTTGTTCAAAGAATACGAGGGAAGTACTTATTGTAAAATAAGTTCTTAAACTCGTCCCATTCCATGGACTCAATTTCATCTATTGGCCTCGTATTCTTGATAAGATTCCACCATTGATCAGCATCACCTTCCAATCGATACACTACTAAGATGAATTTATCATGTTCAGAACATTGAAGAACTGAAAATATCTTTTCATAATTACTGATCCATTGTTCATCAACAAGTGGATTAGAATACCCACTGAAAGAAGGTGGACATTGCCTCATGAAGGACTCAATAGAATATTGTTCCCTTCTATGCTCATTTGGAAGTCCAGAATGATTCATATCTTGTGTAAGTATAGCAATAAGATTTTTCACTCCATCTCCCATAACATTTGTTTGTTAAGGAGGACAATCATTGCATTGTCCATTACATTGATCAACACGGTTCCTTCGGGTTCTATCCATCTTCTAAACCCCAAAAAAAAATAGTGTGAGAGACAAAAATCACGCTAGGAAAACAATATAATAAAGGGGGAGTAACTTCAATATCTAACATCTTGGGTTACCGTAATTCTAATACTATAACATATACTTATACTTAACCTTAGGGACATCTCTAGACATACCATAGAAATATCTCTAGGGATCTCACTAAAGTTCTCGCATCCTAGTTTCCAAAGGTTGACTAAACCTTTCCTCTGATACCAACTGTAGCGATCCAAAGCTTAACGTACATGGACATTACATTACTTTTGAAAAATACTTAGTACATAAAAAAAACACACACACAAGGACCGTAATAGTTTAGTGTCTTTGGAAACTCGGAATATAATCTTCTAATCGTGGTGAAAGATCTTCAACATCTCCCATAAAGATCTTCTTTTTTTTACCTAAAACCTTTCTTTATATCCTGGGGAAAAGAAAACATAAATGTGTGAGCTCAAATGCTCAGTAAGGCTAAACTAAAGAAATATCAATCACATCATATTCATAAGAACATAACATTTTGGAAATCTTAACCTACAAAAGAGATTATAATATCATAACATGGGATAAATCATAGTAGTGAAATGTAATCCCAATAATCAAAACTTAAAACATAAAACATAAAACTTTTTTTCATACACACATAATCATAGAGAATCATTTCTTATTAGTCAAGACTCATAGCCAAGACTATCTTAGTGGACAAAGTCCATTTCTAAACTGAGTTCACTCCTCGTTTCAGTCCTGTTTCACTGAACCAGTTTAACCTGCCGTTCCAGCCATGTCTATCTCATGAGATATAAAATCTTTACCCAATGCTTTGGAGGGAGATATAGGTCCCACCCATCTCATAATGATACCATTCTTATGTGTGCCACAAAATCATAAACCATACATCATAGCATAACCCATGTAATAAAAATGGGATTCTTAAACATCATGACATCATAAAACAATTCATATAAGATAAAGGAATTCATAAAAATAATTCCATCACAACATAATCAAATCAATGTAATTATAGGAATAAAAACAGAACCCTTTATTATCTTAGATGGAAAATAATTTTGATAAAACACTTGAACTCCATTCTTGAGGAAAATATCCTTTCTACTTCAAAAACATTTTTCCTTTCTTATCATGTCATACAATTTTAAACTAAAAGAAGTTGATTAAAAATAAGCTTGAAAACTTATAAAGGAAGCTTCTTGGAAATAAATTTTTTAAAATCCATTCATGCCGTATAAGTTAAAAAAACATTCTTCTCGTACTTTTGTCGGAAAAGTCAAAAATTACCTCATACGAAAAACGACAAAAGATTCCTTTCATATTTTTACTAAAAACTCACCGAAGGGTAAAATTGGATTTAAAAAATTGTAGTTTGATGGAAATAACATTAAATATTGAGGAAACATGGATGTGGATGATAAAATACACCCCAGTAAATACCAAAGTATAAACAATCTCGGATAAAAATGAGATTGTGATATTTTCCATTACCTTAGGTCCGATTTGCTTCGTAAGTGTCCAAACCTCCTGTATAATGATTTAAATAATGTCATTGACTTATTCCAGAATCATACTCATTGTTATGATATCATATATGGTTCACTTATGACTTTATTTTACCCGTTCTTTTGTAAATTCCATGTTAAAGAGCGTTTTGGGTAAAATCGTTTCATTTGTCGTCCGTGTTTTGACTTGTAATTATTTATATGATTACTTAGATCATGATTACTTAATTCCAGAATATAAAAAATGATTTATATATAATAAATATTCAGAATATACATATATATAATTGATTAGTAAATGAAAATAAATACACCATTCATGGAGACGGTAGGTCGTACGTACGCATGAACGCTGTTTTCGTTTCCTTATTGAGTGGAATGGAATTAAGTAGATGACATACATATATATACACATAAATCCAGTATCATTATTATGTCATATATTTCATGATTACTTATTATATATACTTTATAATCATTCATGAATGGTTAACGTGGCGAATGAATCTCATCACGTCGTGGAGACGGTAGTCCGTACGTACGCACGAGCGATGATATCGTTCTCAAGATCGTGGAATTGTATTGGAGTTTATGTATACTATTTCAGAATAAATATCACTTTACAATAATCATATATAGTTATTATTTACACCATTATACCCATCCAAGTAAGGTGGTGGTGGAAAATAGATTACACAACAGCATGGAGACGGTATTCCGTACGTACGCACGCGCGGTGATTTCGTTTTCCGTAGGATGGATAGATGGTGAAATAGGGTTGTTTCATACTTATAATAACATATCAGTATATGAGTTATACTGATGTTATTACTTCATAATGAAACAACCTAAGAAGAAGAAGTGGAAGAAGAAATAAAGTTGAAAGAATCGATAACGGACATTACCTCTTCTTTGAAGCACCTCTTTGAGATCTCCTTTTAGGGCACTAAAATTAGTCTTTGAGGAAGAAAAGAACCTCTAGGATGTTTCTAGGGAAGTGGAGAAGAGAATTTGGCAGGGTTTGGACAAGCTTGAAGGCTCAAAGTGGTGTGAGGAAGAGAGGGAGGAGGTGCCCTTTTATAAGGGAGGAGAGGGGCACCTTTGGAATAACAAAAAATATTATTTTATTATAAATCCAAATTCGGTTTTAAATAGCTCCAAATTGATTTATTTCGAAGATAAGGTGGGTATGGGTCGAAATAATCTCATCCAACATAATTTAGATAAGTTTAGGTTCCTATTTTAACCTTATCATTTATATTTAACTCTAAGTTAGATAATTTTACTTTTACCGTGTCTTTTTGTGTTCTTACACTATAAGGTTAATAAACTTACTATAAGAAGACAAAAGAAACCAAAGTTGTTTATTATTAATATATATAACCTTATCTAAGTCATTTGGCTGAACCTTAGATTTTTAGGAATAAAATAAAAATTAATAATATAATATTTGTTTTAAAAACTATTTTATGTCAATTTTGACACTATTTAGTAATTGATTTTTTTAAAAATCATAACAGAATTATTAGTTCGCAAAAAATTAATTAAATCAATAATAACATATCATATTAACCTATAAAATTAGTGTAATTCATAAAAAGTCTCAAATTACATTTATTTGGGTATTTATAACGTCAATTATGTCAATATTTCATTAATAATATAATTACTGCATCATCGTTGTGTCAGAAATAAATTAACGTATTTAAAGTCTAAAAATAAAAATAAAATATCATTATGTAGGAAATATTATTATATTTCTAATGAATATTTATAGTCTAATTTATCTTATGTATAAACCTATATTAAAAATGATATACTTATTAAACTTTGATTTTAACTATTTTAACCCTTCTTTAAATAAATTAATAATAAATGTCCAAATCTAATCCAAGTGGGCCTAAATGGTAATATTTTATTCCTAAGGTTGTTTTTGGTCGAAGTAAACTTATCCAATACAATTAGGACATGTGTTAGGGTAATAATAATACAATTTTTACCCTTAATTACCCTATTTACTTTTAACCGTGGTAAAAAAGTAAAAAGTTACTATTCACCAAAAATTATTTTTATCTCATTGAACCACATTTTACTTACTGACATCAACCTTGTCTCTCGGATTTTTGAAATTCCACTCACAGAAGTGGTAAAATTAAGTTTTATGAAAAATTCATTTTTTTTAACTACCACTTAGTGGTTTCACTATTCATCAAAAAATGAAAGTTTCCAGAAAAATACCAAAAATTAGGCCTAAGATATATTTGATATTATGAACTCAAAAATGATGTCTATTTTAACAAATTCAAAACATATCAGTTGCATTAATTAATTTAAAAATTAATTCCCGTCGTCAAAACATATAGCGTGTTCTTAAGAGATAATAACTATCAAAAGATTGACACTTGTTTATGTCTGGTTTAAATGTGAAATTACATCCAATGACCAAAATTGTTTTAAATTGTAAAAATATACTCTAAATAGACTTTAAAACCACTCAAATTAATAATTTATCACTTTTAATTATTTTGATTAAAAAGGTTGTTTTTAATTAAAATTTAGTAATTTTCACTATTCATCAGAAAATTAATGTTATCCGAAAAGTACCAAAATTTCACCCTAAGCTAATTTCGATATTCGGAATCCAAAAATGAAGTCCATTTTGAAAACTAAAATTGAAAAAATATCAAAAATTGGTTATTACAATTCATAATGGCTAGTTTTAATAATATTTTAATAGCATATCGTTGTTTAGTGAAACTCGGTATTGCGTACTACACACGCTATCGAGGAAGGTCGTGATTGCGTGTAATGAAAGAAAAGTCAAGGATGCATGTTGTGAAAGATTGTTTTGGTGTAGAGTACAACCCAATACATTAATGAAATTAAAAAGAATATTTTTCATAAAATCTCAGGGTGTTACATTCTACCCCCCTTAAAATGAATTTCGCCCTCGAAATTCGTCGGGGTTATAAATGGTTTACTACTCGAAAGTTTCTTTAATAGATACCCACATCATAAAAAGGAATACCAAAACCAATCTTTAAAAACAAAAGTATGAAACGTAACGGTTACCCAAATAAACTAATCATTGGGTTTCCACATAGGTGAAAATATGGATATGGAAGAGAAATCTAATCATCAAGTTCTGATGGAGAGTGGTAGAGAACATGGCTATGAAAAATCCAGCATTTACAAAGCCATAAATTTGTGACGATCTAAGGTACCATCTGATTCATCAGATATAAGAGCAACATGACAACATTTTTGGTTTTCAAGATCATTTCCCTAAAGTTGATGAAATTGGAATTTGAAGAAATACTTTCGTGATTTTGGTATAGTCTCACCGTTGGTCATTCTTTGGACAATTTACACTTCATCTATTAATGAAATGAAGTTGAATTTTTCATTCGTGATGTGTTAGCAGATCATGTGATAGAATTATGGGTCATTCCATCTGTCTCAAACAAAAGGTTAGGAAAGTTATCAAAAAAATACATAAGTCCATCTATAGTGAGATTAATCATATATGGTTCCTAAAATGGACTTATACTTATTATATCATACTGGTTAATATAATAAAACTAGTTTCTACTAAACATGGACTTCTTGTAGGCCAGTGGTAGGTAAAAAAGGCCAGTCACACTTCGGTTGTGGGTTCGATTCCCACAGCCTTGTCCGACGCGATGAGATGTCGCCCGTCCTGCAGGTTGTCCTTTTTCTAAAGCTATATTACTATAACATCCCATCAATAATATCGAAAAAAGTTCTATCCTAACTTATGTCCAACATAATCCATTCCAATGTTTAGGCTTATCTAAAATACTTCGGTCCAAGCTCATAGTATAAAGAAAATGATTACTTGAAATGTCACATAACAATCACGTGAATGCCATCATTTATACACCATATATTATAAGATATATCTTGTTGGTCAAATTACAAACATGTGAATACCTTAATCATGTATTCTCTTGAATAATGAATACCCATTGAACCTTAGTGAAAACATGAATGCAGTCAAAATTTAACTCTTTCCACATACCAATATCCAAAAATTCTATATACTCAAACCATGATATAACCTTCTCCTTATATTAGTCATGATCTCATGAATACGGTCAAACATTTCATTTTCTCGTTTTCCTTTCATTATGCGCATATCATCTTTTTTTCCAAAAATATCTCAATCACATTCTATGGTTACCGGTACCATTGAAAACCACAATATACCAATACATAAATATTCCAATATTCCACTATACTATATACAACATTATTTTGGAATCCCATTACATAAACACTTAATCATTCCACCAAATTGTTTTCATATTCAACATCGCCAATAGTGATCGCATGTGACTTCCCTTTGTCCTTTTCCTTAAGGGGTTTCTCATGTCGATCATCACTAACCCTTGGATTAGGGCATTTATTAGCATAATGCCTCATTTCCTTGCACTTGAAGCATTGAAGTGTTGGTGGTGCGTTCTCTGCAGTCTTTTCTTTATTCACATCATTAGAAACCCTTTTTCCATTACTTCGACACTCAGATTCTCGATGACCTTCTTTTCCACACTTAAAACATTTTCTAGTCCCTTTAAGATAATCTCCACCATGTTTCTTTCCACACTTTGAGCATAAGGAAACATTCATCTTCTTTTCACCATTATTCTTAGATTTCTCCTTGAACTCTATCTTTCGTTTCTTGTCAAAACATTGAGATGGAAAAGTAACACCAAATTACATTTCTACCTTGATAGAACAACGCAAAATTTCTTCATAGCTACTGAAGTCTATTATAGATAATTCCCTTAGAAATTTGGTTTTAAGCCACTGAAGAATCGATCAACTTTACTTTCAGGTTGGATGATAAATCCAGATGCATACCTTGCAAGCCTTGTAAAATTTGCTTTGTATATACCAACAGATTCAAAATCCTTTTGCTTTAGTTCAAGAAATTCTTTCTCCATATTTGTTCAAAGAATACGAGGGAAGTACTTATTGAAAAATAAGTTCTTGAACTCGTCCCATTCCATGGACTCAATTTCATCTCTTGGCCTCATATTCTTGATAAGATTCCACCATTGATCAACATCACCTTCCAAACGATACACTACTAAGATGACTTTATCATATTCATAACATTGAAGAACTGAAAATATCTTTTCAGAAGTACTGATCCATTTTTCATCAACAAGTGGATTAGAAGACCCATGGAAAGAAGGTGGACATTGCCTCATGAAGGACTCAATAGAATATTGTTCCCTTCTATGCTCATTTGGAAGTCCAGAATGATTCATATCTTGTGTAAGTATAGCAATAAGATTTTTCACTCCATCTCCCATAACATTTGTTTGTTAAGGAGGACAATCATTGAATTGTCCATTACATTGATCAACATGGTTCCTTTAGGTTCTATCCATCGTCTAAACCCCCAAAAAAAAAAATAGTGTGAGAGGCAAAAATCATGCTAGGAAAACAATATAATAAAGGGGGAGTAACTTCAATATCTAACATCTTGGGTTACCGTAATTCTAATACTATAACATATACTTATACTTAACCTTAGGGACATCTCTAGACATACCTTAGAAATATCTCTAGGGATCTCACTAAAGTTTTCGCATGCTAGTTTCCAAAGGTTGACTAAACCTTTCATCTGATACCAACTATAGCGACCCAAAGCTTAATGTACATGGACATTACATTACTTTTGAGAAATACTTAGTACATAAAAAAAACACACACACAAGGACTGTAATAGTTTAGTGTCTTTGGAAACTCGGAATATAATCTTCTAATCGTGGTGAAAGATCTTCAACATCTCCCATAAAGATCTTCTTTTTTTTATACCTAAAACCTTTCTTTATATCCTGGGGAAAAGAAAACATAAAAGTGTGAGCTCAAATGCTCAGTAAGGGTAAACTAAAGAAATATCAATCACATCATATTCATAAGAACATAACATTTTGGAAATCTTAACCTGCAAAAGAGATTATAATATCATAACATGGGATAAATCATAGTAGTGAAATGTAATCCCAATAATCATAACTTAAAACATAAAACTTTTTTTCATACACACATAATCATAGAGAATCATTTCTTATTAGTCAAGACTCATATCCAAGACTATCTTAGTGGACAAAGTCCATTTCTGAACTGAGTTCACTCCTCGTTTCAGTCCTGTTTCACTGAACCGGTTTAACCTGCCGTTCCAGCCATGTCTATCTCATGAGATATAAAATCTTTACCCAATGCTTTGGAGGGAGATATAGGTCCCACCCATCTCATAATGATACCATTCTTATGTGTTCCACAAAATCATAAACCATACATCATAGCATAACCCATGTAATAAAAATGGGATTCTTAAACATCATGACATCATAAAACAATTCATATAAGATAAAGTAATTCATAAAAATAATTCCATCACAACATAATCAAATCAATGTAATTATAGGGATAAAAATAGAACCCTTTATTATCTTAGATGGAAAATAATTTTCATAAAACACTTGAACTCCATTCTTGAGGAAAATATCCTTTCTACTTCAAAAACATTTTTCCTTTCTTATCATGTCATACAATTTTAAACTAAAAGAAGTTGATTAAAAATAAGCTTGAAAACTTATAAAGGAAGATTCTTGGAAATAATTTTTTTAAAATCCATTCATGCCGTATAAGTTAAAAAAACATTCTTCTCGTACTTTTGTCGAAAAAGTCAAAAAGTACCTCGTACGAAAAACGACAAAAGATTCCTTTCATATTTTTACTAAAAACTCACCGAAGGGTAAAATTGGATTTAAAAAATTGTAGGTTGATGGAAATTGTAACAGCCCAAGATTTTATAAAGAAATATTCTTTTTAATTTTATTAATGTCTTGTGTTGTACGCTACACCAAAAGGATCTTGCACAACACGCATCCTTGACTTGCCTTGCATTACACGCAATCGCGACCTTCCTCGATAGCATGTGTAGTACGCAATAACGAGTTTCACTAAACAGCGATATGCTATTAAAATGTTATTAAAACTAGCCGTTATGAATAGTAATAACCACTTTTTAAAATTATGTAAATCTTATTTTTCAAAATGAACTTCATTCTTGGATTCAGATTATCGAATTTAGCCTAAGGTGAAATTTTGGTACTTTTCGGATAACTTTCATATTCTGATGAATAGTGAAAAATTACTAAATTATAATTAAAAACAACTTTTTTAATCGAAATAATTAATAGTGATAAATTATTAATTTGAGTGGTTTTAAAGTATATTTAGAATATATTTTTACAATTTAATACAATGTTGGTCATTGGATGTAATTTCACATTTAAACCAGACATAATCAAGTGTCAATCTTTTGATATATATTGTTTCCTAAAAACATGCTATTTATTTTAACAGTGGGATTTAATTATAAAATTAATTAATGAAACTTCTATGTTATGAATTTGGTAAAATAGATTTCATTTTTGAATTCGGAATATGAAATATAGCTTAGGATGAAATTTTGGAATTGTTCTGAAAAACATCAATTTTTGATGAATAGTGAAACTACTAAGTGGTAGTTAAAAAAACTGAATTTTTCATAAAACTTAATTTTTCCGCTTCTGTGAATGGAATTTCGAAAATCCGAGAGACACGGTTAATATCAAGGACTAAAATGTGGTTCAATGAGATGAAAATAATTTTTTGGTGAATAGTAACTTTTTACTTTTTTACCGCGGTTAATAGTAAATAGGGTAACTAAGGGTAAATATGATATTACTATTACCCTAACACATGTCCTAATTCTATTGGACAAGTGTAATTCGACCAAAAACAAACTTAGGAATAAAATATGACCATTTAGGCCCACTTGGATTAGATTAGGACATTTATTATTAATTTATTTAAAGAAAGGTTAAAATTGTTAAAATCAAACTTTAATAAGTAAATTATTTTTAATATGGGGTTATACATAAGATAAATTCGATTGTAAATATTCATTAGAAAGCTAAAAATATTTCCTACATGATGGTATTTTATTTGTAATTTTTAGACATAAAATAATTTAATTTATTTATGACACAACGATGATGCAGTAATTATCTTATTAATGAAATATTGACATAATTGATGTTATAAACACCAAAATAAATGTAATTTGAGATTTTTTATGAATTACACTAATTTTCTAGGTTACTATGATATATTAATGTTGATTTAATCAACTTTTTTCGAACATATAATTCTGTTATGACTTTCACAAAAATCATATATCAAATAGTGTCAAAATTGACACAAAATAGTTTTTAAATCAAATATTATATTATTAATTGTTATTTTATTCCTAAAAATCTAAGGTTCGGCCAAATGACTTAGATAAGGATATATATATTAATAATAAACAATTTGGGGTTCGTTTGGCATGTTATAGTAAGTTTATTAACCATATAGTGAAAGAAAACAAAAAGACATGGTAAAAGTTAAATTATTTAACTTAGAGTTAAATCTAATTGATAAGGTTAAAATAATAACCTAAACTTGTCTAAATCTTATTGGTTGATAGGATTTCGATCCATCCCCACTTTAGTTTCGAAATAAGACCCTTTGGAACCATTATAAACCGATTTTGACTTTAATATAAAATAATATTTTGAGATATTCCTAAGGTGCCCCTCTCCTCCCTTATAAAAGGACACCCCCTCCCCCTCCTCCTCACACAAATTTGAGCACTCAAGCTCGGCCAACCCCTGCCATTTTCTCCTCTCCACTTCCCTAGCAACATCCTAGAGGTTCTGGTCTTCCTCAAAGACCAATTCTAGTGCCCTAAGAGGAGGTCTCAAAGAGGCACTTCAAAGAAGAGGTAATTACCGTTACCAATTCTTTCATCTTTATTTTTTCTTCCACTTCTTCTTCTTAGGTTGTTTCATTATGAAGTAATAACATCAGTATCACTCATATACTGATATGTTATTATAAATATGAAACAACCCTAATTCACCTTCTATCCATCCTACGGAAAAATGAAATCACCGCGCGTGCGTACGTACGGAATACCGTCTCCACGCCGTGGTGTAATCTATTTTCCACCATCACCTTACAAGGATGGGTATAATGGTGTAATGAGTAACTATATATGATTATTATGAAGTAATATTGATACTGAAATAATATATATATACTCCAATACAATTCCACGATCATAGGAACGATATCATCACTCGTGCGTACGTACGGAATACCGTCTCCACGATGTGATGCGACTCGTTCTACATGATCTTCATTTCATAATGATTATATAAATGAATTGAATGAATGAATATGGTATATACTACACTAATACCATTCTGGAAATGAATTATCTATAACCTAAAGATAAGAATAAGAATTTATTCGACAAAACACGCATAAGAACAAAAAGTTATAAAGACCCGAGTAACAAGTAACAATGAAATATTATTAACAAGAAGCTAAGAATATGACCATATATGATATGATATCAATATGTATGATTCTGGAATAAGTCAATAACATTATTTAAACCATTATACAGGAGCTTCGGACACGTATAAAGCAAATCGGACCTAAGGTAAGGGAAATATCACAATCTCATTTTTATCCGAGATTGTTTTTACTTTGCCATTTACTAGGGTGTATTTTATCATCCACATCCATGTTTCCTCAATATGAAATATTATTTCCATCCTCCTACAATTGTTTAAATCCAATTTTACCCTTTGGTGAGTTTTTAGTAAAAGATATGAAAGGAATCTTTTGTCGTTTTTCGTACGAGGTACTTTTTGACTTTTCCAACAAAAGTACGAGAAGAATGTTTTTTTAACTTATACGGCATGAATGGATTTTTAAAAACATTATTTCCAAGAAGCTTCCTTTACAAGTTTTCAAGTTTATTTTTAATCAACTTCTTTTATTTTAAAGTTGTATGACATGTTATGAAAGGAAAAATGTTTTTGACGAAGAAAGGATATTTTCCTCAAGAATGGAGTTCAAGTGTTTTATCAAAATTATTTTCCATCTAAGATAATAAAGGGTTCTGTTTTTATCCCTATTATTACATTGATTTGATCATGTTGTGATGGAATTATTTTTATGAATTCCTTTATCTTATATGAATTTATTTATGATGTCATGATGTTTCAAGAATCCCATTTTTGTTACATGTGTTATGTGATGATGTCTGTTTTATGATTATGTGGCACACATAAGAAAGGATTCATTATAAGATGGGTGGGACCTATATCTCCCTCCAATTCATTGGGTAAATATTTTATATCTCATGAGATAGACATGGCTGGAACGGTAGGTTATACCGGTTCAGTGAAACAGGACTGGAACGAGGGTGACTCGATTCAGAAAGGGACTTTGTCCACTAAGATAGTCTTGGCAATGAGTCTTGACTAACAAGAAATGATTCTCTATGATTATGTGTGTATGCCACTAAGTTTCAGGTTTTAAGTTATGATTATTGGGATTTCATTTCACTTCTATGATTTATCCCATGATATGATATTATGAGCTCTTTTGCAGGTTAAGATTTCCAAAAGCTATGTTCTTATGTATATGATGTGATTGATATTTCTTTTGTTTACCCTTAATGAGCATTTGAGCTCACCCTTTTATGTTTTCTTTTCCCCAGGATATAAAGAAAGGTTTTAGGTAAAAAAAAAGGAAGATCTTTATGGGAGATATTGAAGATCTTTCACCACGATTAGAAGATTACGTTCCGAGTTTCCAAAGACACTAAACTATTACGATCCTTGTGTGTGTATTTTTGTTATGTACTAAGTATTCCGCAAAAGTAATGTAATGTTCATGTACGATAAGCTTCGGGTCTCTACAGTTGGTATCAGAGGAAAGGTTTAGTCAACCTTTGGAAACTAGGATGCGAAAACGTTAGTGAGATCCCTAGAGATATTTCTAAGGTATGTCTAGGGATGTCTCTAAGGTTAAGTATACGTATAGGTTATAGTCCTAGAATTGCGCTAACGATCTTCGAATTTAACCTAAGATGTTAGATATTGAGGGTACTACCCCTTTATTATGTTGTTTTCCCTAGCATGATTTTTTCCTCTCATACTATTCTTTTGGGGTTTTAGACGATGGCTGGAACCCGAAGGAACCGTGTTAATGCGGAATGTGATGGGCAATGCAATGATTGTCCCCCTGAGCAACCAAACGATATGGGAGCCGGAATGCAAAATCTTGTAGCCATGCTCACACAACTTTCTCAAGCTATGAATCATGCAGGACTTCCAAACGAGCAAAGGAAGGAGCAACATTCTGTTGAATCCTTCATGAGGCAGCGTCCACCTTCTTTCAGTGGGTCTACTGATCCATTAGTTGCTGAACAATGGATTAGTACTACTGAAAAGATATTTTCAGTTCTTCAATGTTCTGAACATGATAAAGTCATCCTAGCAGTGTATCGTTTGGAAGGAGATGCTGATCAATGGTGGAATCTTATTAAGAATACGAGGCAAAGGGATGAAATTGAGTCTATGGAATGGGACGAGTTCAAGAACTTATTTTTCAATAAGTACTTCCCTCGTATTCTCCGAACAAAGATGGAGAAAGAGTTTCTTGAACTGAAGCAAAGGGATGATGAATCTGTTGGTACCTATGAAGCGAATTTTACAAGACTTGCAAGGTACGCTTCTGGTATTATCATC
Organism: Viscum album; assembly: GCA_963277665.1. Taxonomy (NCBI): domain Eukaryota; kingdom Viridiplantae; phylum Streptophyta; class Magnoliopsida; order Santalales; family Viscaceae; genus Viscum; species Viscum album. Next base: position 646,640,449 of record OY728143.1, on the reverse strand, counting down.
CAACCTGAAAGTAAAGTTGATCGATTTTTCAGTGGCTTAAAACCAAGTCTTCGAAGGGCATTAGCTATAAGAGACTTCAGTAGCTATGAAGAAATTATGCGTTGTGCTATCAAGGTAGAAATGGAAGTTGGTGTTACATATCCATCTCATGGGTTTGACAAGAAACGAAATATGGAGTTCAAGGAGAAAACTCAGAATAATGGTGAAAAGAAGATGAATGTTTCCTTATGCACAAAGTGTGGAAAGAAGCATGGTGGAGATTGTCTTAAAGGGACTAGAAAATGTTTTAAGTGTGGAAAAGAAGGTCATCGAGTAGCTGAGTGTCGAAGTAATGGAAAATGGGATTCTAATGAAGTGAATAAAGCAAACATTGCAGAGAACGTACAACCAACACTTCAATGCTTCAAGTGCAAGGAAATGGGGCATTATGCTAATAAATGCCCTAATCCAAGGGTTAGTGATGATCGACATGAGCAACCGCTTAAGGCAAAGGACAAAGGGAAGTCACATGCGATCACTATTGGCAATGTTGAATATGACAACGATGTGGTGGAATGATTAAGTGTTTATGTAATGGGATTTCGAAATAATGTTGTATTATTGAGTATTGCAATATTTATTGATGTGGTATTCAAAGTGATTGATATATTTTGGAAAAAAGATGATATGTGCATAATGAAGGGAAAATGAGAAAATGAAATGTTTAATAGTATTCATGAGCTCATGATTGATATAAGGACTAAGTGATATCATGGTTTGAGTATATAGAATTTTGAGGATTTTGGTATGTGGAAAGTGTTAACTTTTAACTGCACTCATGTTTTCACTAAGGTATTCAAGAGAATACACGATTAAGGACTTTGAATGTTTGGAATGTGACCAACAAGACATATCTTATGATATGTGGGGATCAACGATAGTATTAAATCTCTGGTAATCGTTGTCACTATATTATGAGAGTGGACTGCAGTATTATGTATAAGCTTAAATATTAGACTGAACATAAGTTAGTATTGTTTAAGGATAGAAGATTTTCGATATTATTGATGGGATGTTATAGTAACGTAGTTTTAGAAAAAGGACAACCTGCAGGACGGGCGACAGCCCATCGCTTCGGACAAGGCTGTGGGAATCGAACCCACAACCGAAGTGCGACTGGCCTTTATCGCCTACCACTGACCTACAGGAAGTCCCTGTTTAGTAGAAACTAGTTTTATTATATTAAGCAGTATGATATATGAAGTATAAGTCCATTTTAGGAACTATATATGATTAATCTCACTATAGATCGACTTATGTATATAATTTTGCTAACCTTTTGTTTGAGACAGATGGAATGACCCGTCATTCTATTACATGATCTGCTAACACTTCACGAATAACAAATTCAACTTCATTTAATAGATGAAGTGGAAATTGTTCTAGGCACGAACAATAGTGAGATTGTACCAAAATAAAGAAAGTATTTATTCTAATTCAAATTTTCAACTTTAGGGAAATGATCTTGAAAACCAAAAATGTTGTCCTAGTGATCTTATACCTGATGAATCAGATGGTACCTTATATCATCACAAATCTATGGATTTGTGATTACTGGCTTTTCCATAGCCATGTTCTCTACCACTCTCCATCAGAACATGATGGTTAGATTTCTCTTCCATATCCATATTTTCACCTATGTGGAAACCCAATGATTAGTTTATTTGGGTAACAGTTACGTTTCATACTTTTGTTTTTAAAGATTGGTTTTGATATTCCTTTTTACGATGTGGGTTTCTATTAAAGAAACTTTCGAATAGTAAACCATTTATAACCCCGACGAATTTCGAGGGTGAAATTCATTTTAAGGGGGGTAGAATGTAACAGCCCAAGATTTTATAAAGAAATATTCTTTTTAATTTTATTAATGTCTTGTGTTGTACGCTACACCAAAAGGATCTTGCACAACACGCATCCTTGACTTGCCTTGCATTACACGCAATCGCGACCTTCCTCGATAGCGTGTGTAGTACGCAATAACGAGTTTCACTAAACAACGATATGCTATTAAAATGTTATTAAAACTAGCCGTTATGAATAGTAATAACCACTTTTTAAAATTCTGTAAATCTTATTTTTCAAAATGAACTTCATTCTTGGATTCGGATTATCGAATTTAGCCTAAGGTGAAATTTTGGTACTTTTCGGATAACTTTCATATTCTGATGAATAGTGAAAAATTACTAAATTATAATTAAAAACAACTTTTTTAATCGAAATAATTAATAGTGATAAATTATTAATTTGAGTGGTTTTAAAGTATATTTAGAATATATTTTTACAATTTAATACAATGTTGGTCATTGGATGTAATTTCACATTTAAACCAGACCTAATCAAGTGTCAATCTTTTGATATATATTGTTTCCTAAAAACACGCTATTTATTTTAACAGCGGGATTTAATTATAAAATTAATTAATGAAACTTCTATGTTATGAATTTGGTAAAATAGATTTCATTTTTGAATTCGGAATATGAAATATAGCTTAGGATGAAATTTTGGAATTGTTCTGAAAAACATCAATTTTTGATGAATAGTGAAACTACTAAGTGGTAGTTAAAAAAACTGAATTTTTCATAAAACTTAATTTTGCCGCTTCTGTGAATGGAATTTCGAAAATCCGAGAGACACGGTTAATATCAAGGACTAAAATGTGGTTCAATGAGATGAAAATAATTTTTTGGTGAATAGTAACTTTTTACTTTTTTACCGCAGTTAATAGTAAATAGGGTAACTAAGGGTAAATATGATATTACTATTACCCTAACACATGTCCTAATTCTATTGGACAAGTGTAATTCGACCAAAAACAAACTTAGGAATAAAATATGACCATTTAGGCCCACTTGGATTAGATTAGGACATTTATTATTAATTTATTTAAAGAAAGGTTAAAATAGTTAAAATCAAAGTTTAATAAGTAAATTATTTTTAATATGGGGTTATACATAAGATAAATTCGATTGTAAATATTCATTAGAAATCTAAAAAGATTTCCTACATGATGGTATTTTATTTGTAATTTTTAGACATAAAATAATTTAATTTATTTATGACACAACGATGATGCAGTAATTATCTTATTAATGAAATATTGACATAATTGATGTTATAAACACCAAAATAAATGTAATTTGAGATTTTTTATGAATTCCACTAATTTTCTAGGTTACTATGATATATTAATGTTGATTTAATCAACTTGGTTCGAACATATAATTCTGTTATGACTTTCACAAAAATCATATATCAAATAGTGTCAAAATTGACACAAAATAGTTTTTAAATCAAATATTATATTATTAATTGTTATTTTATTCCTAAAAATCTAAGGTTCGGCCAAATGACTTAGATAAGGATATATATATTAATAATAAACAATTTGGGGTTCGTTTGGCATGTTATAGTAAGTTTATTAACCATATAGTGAAAGAAAACAAAAAGACATGGTAAAAGTTAAATTATTTAACTTAGAGTTAAATCAAATTGATAAGGTTAAAATAATAACCTAAACTTGTCTAAATCTTATTGGTTGATAGGATTTCAATCCATACCCACTTTAGTTTCGAAATAAGACCCTTTGGAACCATTATAAACCGATTTTGACTTTAATATAAAATAATATTTTGAGATATTCCTAAGGTGCCCCTCTCCTCCCTTATAAAAGGACACCCCCTCCCCCTCCTCCTCACACAAATTTGAGCACTCAAGCTCGGCCAAACCCTGCCATTTTCTCCTCTACACTTCCCTAGCAACATCCTAGAGGTTCTGGTCTTCCTCAAAGACCAATTCTAGTGCCCTAAGAGGAGGTCTCAAAGAGGCACTTCAAAGAAGAGGTAATTACCGTTACCAATTCTTTCATCTTTATTTTTTCTTCCACTTCTTCTTCTTAGGTTGTTTCATTATGAATTAGTAACATCAGTATCACTCATATACTGATATGTTATTATAAATATGAAACAACCCTAATTCACCTTCTATCCATCCTACGGAAAAATGAAATCACCGCGCGTGCGTACGTAAGGAATACCGTCTCCACGCCGTGGTGTAATCTATTTTCCACCATCACCTTACAAGGATGGGTATAATGGTGTAATGAGTAACTATATATGATTATTATGAAGTAATATTGATACTGAAATAATATATATATACTCCAATACAATTCCACGATCATAGGAACGATATCATCACTCGTGCGTACGTACGGAATACCGTCTCCACGATGTGATGCGACTCGTTCTACATGATCTTCATTTCATAATGATTATATAAATGAATTGAATGAATGAATATGGTATATAATACACTAATAACATTCTGGAAATGAATTATCTATAACCTAAAGATAAGAATAAGAATTTATTCGACAAAACACGCATAAGAACAAAAAGTTATAAAGACCCGAGTAACAAGTAACAATGAAATATTATTAACAAGAAGCTAAGAATATGACCATATATGATATGATATCAATATGTATGATTCTGGAATAAGTCAATAACATTATTTAAACCATTATACCGGAGCTTCGGACACGTATAAAGCAAATCGGACCTAAGGTAAGGGAAATATCACAATCTCATTTTTATCCGAGATTGTTTTTACTTTGCCATTTACTGGGGTGTATTTTATCATCCACATCCATGTTTCCTCAATATGAAATATTATTTCCATCCTCCTACAATTGTTTAAATCCAATTTTACCCTTTGGTGAGTTTTTAGTAAAAGATATGAAAGGAATCTTTTGTCGTTTTTCGTACGAGGTACTTTTTGACTTTTCCAACAAAAGTACGAGAAGAATGTTTTTTTTAACTTATACGGCATGAATGGATTTTTAAAAACATTATTTCCAAGAAGCTTCCTTTACAAGTTTTCAAGTTTATTTTTAATCAACTTCTTTTATTTTAAAGTTGTATGACATGTTATGAAAGGAAAAATGTTTTTGACGAAGAAAGGATATTTTCCTCAAGAATGGAGTTCAAGTGTTTTATCAAAATTATTTTCCATCTAAGATAATAAAGGGTTCTGTTTTTATCCCTTATTACATTGATTTTATCATGTTGTGATGGAATTATTTTTATGAATTCCTTTATCTTATATGAATTTATTTATGATGTCATGATGTTTCAAGAATCCCATTTTTGTTACATGTGTTATGTGATGATGTCTGTTTTATGATTATGTGGCACACATAAGAAAGGATTCATTATAAGATGGGTGGGACCTATATCTCCCTCCAATGCATTGGGTAAAGATTTTATATCTCATGAGATAGACATGGCTAGAACGGTAGGTTATACCGGTTCAGTGAAACAGGACTGGAACGAGGGTGACTCGATTCAGAAAGGGACTTTGTCCACTAAGATAGTCTTGGCAATGAGTCTTGACTAACAAGAAATGATTCTCTATGATTATGTGTGTATGCCACTAAGTTTCAGGTTTTAAGTTATGATTATTGGTATTTAATTTCACTTCTATGATTTATCCCATGATATGATATTATGAGCTCTTTTGCAGGTTAAGATTTCCAAAAGCTATGTTCTTATGTATATGATGTGATTGATATTTCTTTTGTTTACCCTTACTGAGCATTTGAGCTCACCCTTTTATGTTTTCTTTTCCCCAGGATATAAAGAAAGGTTTTAGGTAAAAAAAAAGGAAGATCTTTATGGGAGATATTGAAGATCTTTCACCACGATTAGAAGATTACGTTCCGAGTTTCCAAAGACACTAAACTATTACGATCCTTGTGTGTGTATTTTTGTTATGTACTAAGTATTCCGCAAAAGTAATGTAATGTTCATGTACGATAAGCTTTGGTTCTCTACAGAAATAACATTAAATATTGAGGAAACATGGATGTGGATGATAAAATACACCCCAGTAAATACCAAAGTATAAACAATCTCGGATAAAAATGAGATTGTGATATTTTCCCTTACCTTAGGTCCGATTTGCTTCGTAAGTGTCCAAAACTCCTGTATAATGATTTAAATAATGTCATTTACTTATTCCAGAATCAAACTCATTGTTATGATATCATATATGGTTCACTTATGACTTTATTTTACCCGTTCTTTTGTAAATTCCATGTTAAAGAGAGTTTTGGGTAAAATCGTTTCATTTGTCGTCCGTGTTTTGACTTGTAATTATTTATATGATTACTTAGATCATGATTACTTAATTCCAGAATATAAAAAATGATTTATATATAATAAATATTCAGAATATACATATATATAATTGATTAGTAAATGAAAATAAATACACCATTCATGGAGACGGTAGGCCGTACGTACGCATGAACGCTGTTTTCGTTTCCTTATTGAGTGGAATGGAATTAAGTAGATGACATAAATATATATACACATAAATCCAGTATCATTATTATGTCATATATTTCATGATTACTTATTATATATACTTTATGATCATTCATGAATGGTTAACGTGGTGAATGAATCTCATCACGTCGTGGAGACGGTAGTCCGTACGTACGCACGAGCGATGATATCGTTCTCAAGATCGTGGAATTGTATTGGAGTTTATGTATACTATTTCAGAATCAATATCAATTTACAATAATCATATATAGTTATTATGTACACCATTATACCCATCCAAGTAAGGTGGTGGTGGAAAATAGATTACACCACGGCGTGGAGACGGTATTCCGTACGTACGCACGCGCGGTGATTTCGTTTTCCGTAGGATGGATAGATGGTGAAATAGGGTTGTTTCATACTTATAATAACATATCAGTATATGAGTTATACTTATGTTATTACTTCATAATGAAACAACCTTAGAAGAAGAAGTGGAAGAAGAAATAAAGTTGAAAGAATCGATAATGGACATTACCTCTTAGTTGAAGCGCCTCTTTGAGATCTCCTTTTAGGGCACTAAAATTGGTCTTTGAGGAAGAACAGAACCTCTAGGATGTTTCTAGGGAAGTGGAGAAGAGAATTTGGTAGGGGTTGGACGAGCTTGAAGGCTCAAAGTGGTGTGAGGAAGAGAGGGAGGAGGTGCCCTTTTATAAGGGAGGAGAGGGGCACCTTTGGAATAACTAAAAATATTATTTTATTATAAATCCAAATTCGGTTTTAAATAGCTCAAAATTGATTTATTTAGAAGATAAGGTGGGTATGGGTCGAAATAATCTCATCCAACAGAATTTAGACAAGTTTAGGTTCCTATTTTAACCTTATCATTTATATTTAACTCTAAGTTAGATAATTTTACTTTTACCGTGTCTTTTTGTGTTCTTACACTATAAGGTTAATAAACTTACTATAAGAAGAAAAACGAACCCAAAGTTGTTTATTATTAATATATATAACCTTATCTAAGTCATTTGGCTGAACCTTAGATTTTTAGGAATAAAATAACAATTAATAATATAATATTTGTTTTAAAAACTATTTTATGTCAATTTTGACACTATTTAGTAATTGATTTTTGTAAAAATCATAACAGAATTATTAGTTTACAAAAAACTAATTAAATCAATAATAACATATCATATTAACCTATAAAATTAGTGTAATTCATAAAAAGTCTCAAATTACATTTATTTGGGTATTTATAACATCAATTATGTCAATATTTCATTAATAAGATAATTACTGCATCATCGTTGTGTCATAAATAAATTAACCTATTTAAAGTCTAAAAATTAAAAATAAAATATCATTATGTAGGAAATATTATTATATTTCTAATGAATATTTATAGTCGAATTTATCTTATGAATAACCCTATATTAAAAATGATATACTTATTAAACTTTGATTTTAACTATTTTAACCCTTCTTTAAATAAATTAATAATAAATGTCCAAATCTAATCCAAGTTCGCCTAAATGGTAATATTTTATTCCTAAAGTTGTTTTTGGTCGAAGTAAACTTATCCAATACAATTAGGACATGTGTTAGGGTAATAATAATACAATTTTTACCCTTAATTACCCTATTTACTTTTAACCGAGATAAAAAAGTAAAAAGTTACTATTCACCAAAAATTATTTTTATCTCATTGAACCACATTTTACTTACTGACATCAACCTTGTGTCTCGTATTTTTGAAATTCCACTCACAGAAGTGGTAAAATTAAGTTTTATGAAAAATTCATTTTTTTTAACTACCACTTAGTGGTTTCACTATTCATCAAAAAATGAAAGTTTCCAGAAAAATACCAAAAATTAGGCCTAAGATATATTTGATATTATGAACTCAAAAATTATGTCTATTTTAACAAATTCAAAACATATCAGTTGCATTAATTAATTTAAAAATTAATTCCCGTCGTCAAAACATATAGCGTGTTCTTAAGAGATAATAACTATCAAAAGATTGACACTTGTTTATGTCTGGTTTAAATGTGAAATTACATCCAATGACCAAAATTGTATTAAATTGTAAAAATATACTCTAAATATACTTTAAAACCACTCAAATTAATAATTTATCACTTTTAATTATTTTGATTAAAAAGGTTGTTTTTAATTAAAATTTAGTAATTTTCACTATTCATCAGAAAATGAATGTTATCCGAAAAGTACCAAAATTTCACCCTAAGCTAATTTCAATATTCGGAATCCAAAAATGAAGTCCATTTTGAAAACTAAAATTTCAAAAATTTCAAAAAGTGGTTATTACAATTCATAATGGCTAGTTTTAATAATATTTTAATAGCATATCGTTGTTTAGTGAAACTCGGTATTGCGTACTACACACGCTATCGAGGAAGGTCGTGATTGCGTGTAATGCAAGGAAAGTCAAGGATGCATTTTGTGCAAGATTCTTTTGGTGTAGCGTACAACACAAGACATTAATGAAATTAAAAAGAATATTTTTCATAAAAGCCCGGGGTGTTACATTCTACCCCCCTTAAAATGAATTTCGCCCTCGAAATTCGTCGTGGTTATAAATGGTTTACTACTCGAAAGTTTCTTTAATAGAAACCCACATCATAAAAAGGAATACCAAAACCAATCTTTAAAAACAAAAGTATGAAACGTAACGGTTACCCAAATAAACTAATCATTGGGTTTCCACATAGGTGAAAATATGGATATGGAAGAGAAATCTAATCATAATGTTCTGATGGAGAGTGGTAGAGAACATGGCTATGGAAAATCCAGCAATTACAAAGCCATAAATTTGTGACGATCTAAGGTACCATCTGATTCATCAGATATAAGAGCAATATGACCACATTTTTGGTTTTCAAGATCATTTCCCTAAAGTTGATGAAATTGGAATTTGAAGAAATACTTTCGTGATTTTGGTATAGTCTCACCGTTGGTCGTTATTTGGACAATTTACACTTCATCTCTTAATGAAATGAAGTTGAATTTGTCATTCGTGATGTGTTAGCAGATCATGTGATAGAATTATGGGTCATTCCATCTGTCTCAAACAAAAGGTTAGGAAAGTTATCAAAAAAATACATAAGTCCATCTATAGTGAGATTAATCATATATGGTTCCTAAAATGGACTTATACTTATTATATCATACTGCTTAATATAATAAAACTAGTTTCTACTAAACATGGACTTCTTGTAGGCCAGTGGTAGGCGAAAAAGGCCAGTCACACTTCGGTTGTGGGTTCGATTCCCACAGCCTTGTCCGACGCGATGGGATGTCGCCCGTCCTGCAGGTTGTCCTTTTCCTAAAGTTATAGTACTATAACATCCCATCAATAATATCGAAAAAAGCTCTATCCTAATTTATGTCCAACATAATCCATTCCAATATTTAGGCTTATCTAAAATACTTCGGTCTAAGCTCATAGTATAAAGAAAATGATTACTTGAAATGTCACATAACAATCACGTGAATGCCATCATTTATACACCATATATCATAAGATATATCTTGTTGGTCAAATTACAAACATGTGAATACCTTAATCATGTATTCTCTTGAATAATGAATACCCATTGAACCTTAGTGAAAACATGAATGCAGTCAAAATTTAACTCTTTCCACATACCAATATCCAAAAATTCTATATACTCAAACCATGATATAACCTTCTCCTTATATTAGTCATGATCTCATGAATATGGTCAAACATTTCATTTTCTCGTTTTCCTTTCATTATGCGCATATCATCTTTTTTTCCAAAAATATCTCAATCACATTCTATGGTTACCGGTACCATTGAAAACCACAATATACCAATACATAAATATTCCAATATTCCACTATACTATACACAACATTATTTTGGAATCCCATTACATAAACACTTAATCATTCCACCAAATTGTTGTCATATTCAACATCGCCAATAGTGATCGCATGTGACTTCCCTTTGTCCTTTTCCTTAAGGGGTTTCTCATGTCGATAATCACTAACCCTTGGATTAGGGCATTTATTATCATAATGCCTCATTTCCTTGCACTTGAAGCATTGAAGTGTTGGTGGTGCGTTCTCTGCAGTCTTTTCTTTATTCACATCATTAGAAACCCTTTTTCCATTACTTCGACACTCAGATTCTCGATGACCATCTTTTCCACACTTAAAACATTTTCTAGTCCCTTTAAGATAATCTCCACCATGCTTTCTTCCACACTTTGAGCATAAGGAAACATTCATCTTCTTTTCACCATTATTCTTAGATTTCTCCTTGAACTCCATCTTTCGTTTCTTGTCAAAACATTGAGATGGATAAGTAACACAAACTTCCATTTCTACCTTAATAGCACAACGCACAATTTCTTCATAGCTACTGAAGTATATTATAGATAATTCCCTTAGAAGATTTGGTTTTAAGCCACTGAAGAATCGATCAACTTTACTTTCAGGTTGGATGATAAATCCAGATGCATACCTTGCAAGCCTTGTAAAATTTGCTTTGTATATACCAACAGATTCAAAATCCTTTTGCTTTAGTTCAAGAAACTCTTTCTCCATATTTGTTCAAAGAATACGAGGGAAGTACTTATTGAAAAATAAGTTCTTGAACTCATCCCATTCCATGGACTCAATTTCATCTCTTGGCCTAGTATTCTTGATAAGATTCCACCATTGATCAGCATCACCTTCCAAACGATACACTACTAAGATGAATTTATCATGTTCAGAACATTGAAGAACTGAAAATATCTTTTCATAAGTACTGATCCATTGTTCATCAACAAGTGGATTAGAAGACCCACTGAAAGAAGGTGGACATTGCCTCATGAAGGACTCAATTGAATATTGTTCCCTTCTATGCTCATTTGGAAGTCCAGAATGATTCATATCTTGTGTAAGTATAGCAATAAGATTTTTCACTCCATCTCCCATAACATTTGTTTGTTAAGGAGGAAAATCATTGCATTGTCCATTACATTGATCAACACGGTTCCTTCGGGTTCTATCCATCGTCTAAACCCCAAAAAAAATAGTGTGAGAGGAAAAAATCACGCTAGGAAAACAATATAATAAAGGGGGAGTAACTTCAATATCTAACATCTTGGGTTACCGTAATTCTAATACTATAACATATACTTATACTTAACCTTAGGGACATCTCTAGACATACCTTAGAAATATCTCTAGGGATCTCACTAAAGTTCTCGCATCCTAGTTTCCAAAGGTTGACTAAACCTTTCCTCTGATACCAACTGTAGCGACCCAAAGCGTAACGTACATGGACATTACATTACTTTTGAGAAATACTTAGTACATAAAAAACACACACACAAGGACCGTAATAGTTTAGTGTCTTTGGAAACTCAGAATATAATCTTCTAATCATGGTGAAAGATCTTCAACATCTCCCATAAAGATCTTCTTTTTTTTATACCTAAAACTTTTCTTTATATCCTGGGTAAAAGAAAACATAAAAGTGTGAGCTCAAATGCTCAGTAAGGTTAAACTAAAGAAATATCAATCACATCATATTCATAAGAACATAACATTTTGGAAATCTTAACCTGCAAAAGATATTATAATATCATAACATTGGATAAATCATAGTAGTGAAATGTAATCCCAAAAATCATAACTTAAAACATAAAACTTTTTTTCATAAACACATAATCATAGAGAATCATTTCTTATTAGTCAAGACTCATAGCCAAGACTATCTTAGTGGACAAAGTCCATTTCTGAACTGAGTTCACTCCTCGTTTCAGTCCTGTTTCAATGAACCGGTTTAACCAGCCGTTCCAGCCATGTCTATCTCATGAGATATAAAATCTTTACCCAATGCTTTGGAGGGAGATATAGGTCCCACCCATCTCATAATGATACCATTCTTATGTGTGCCACAAAATCATAAACCATACATCATAGCATAACCCATGTAATAAAAATGGGATTCTTAAACATCATGACATCATAAAACAATTCATATAAGATAAAGGAATTCATAAAAATAATTCCATCACAACATAATCAAATCAATGTAATTATAGGGATAAAAACAGAACCCTTTATTATCTTAGATGGAAAATAATTTTGATAAAACACTTGAACTCCATTCTTGAGGAAAATATCCTTTCTACTTCAAAAACATTTTTCCTTTCTTATCATGTCATACAATTTTAAACTAAAATAAGTTGATTAAAAATAAGCTTGAAAACTTATAAAGGAAGCTTCTTGGAAATAATTTTTTTAAAATCCATTCATGCCGTATAAGTTAAAAAAACATTCTTCTCGTACTTTTGTCAGAAAAGTCAAAAAGTACCTCGTACGAAAAACGACAAAAGATTCCTTTCATATTTTTACTAAAAACTCACCGAAGGGTAAAATTGGATTTAAAAAATTGTAGGTTGATGGAAATAACATTAAATATTGAGGAAACATGGATGTGGATGATAAAATACACCCCATTAAATACCAAAGTATAAACAATCTCGGATAAAAATGAGATTGTGATATTTTCCCTTACCTTAGGTCCGATTTGCTTCGTAAGTGTCCAAACCTACTGTATAATGATTTAAATAATGTCATTGACTTATTCCAGAATCATACTCATTGTTATGATATCATATATGGTTCACTTATGACTTTATTTTACCCGTTCTTTTATAAATTCCATGTTAAAGAGCGTTTTGGGTAAAATCATTTCATTTGTCGTCCGTGTTTTGACTTGTAATTATTTATATGATTACTTAGATCATGATTACTTAATTCCAAAATATAAAAAATGATTTATATATAATAAATATTCAGAATATACATATATATAATTGATTAGTAAATGAAAAGAAATACACCATTCATGGAGACGGTAGGCCGTACGTACGCATGAACGCTGTTTTCGTTTCCTTATTGAGTGGAATGGAATTAAGTAGATGAAATACATATATATACACATAAATCCAGTATCATTATTATGTCATATATTTCATGATTACTTATTATATATACTTTATAATCATTCATGAATGGTTAACGTGGCGAATGAATCTCATCACGTCGTGGAGACGGTAGTCCGTACGTACGCACGAGCGATGATATCGTTCTCAAGATCGTGGAATTGTATTGGAGTTTATGTATAATATTTCAGAATCAATATCACTTTACAATAATCATATATAGTTATTATTTACACCATTATACCCATCCAAGTAAGGTGGTGTTGGAAAATAGATTACACCACGGCGTGGAGACGGTATTCCGTACGTACGCACGCGCGGTGATTTCGTTTTCCGTAGGATGGATAGATGGTGAAATAGGGTTGTTTCATACTTATAATAACATATCAGTATATTATTTATACTGATGTTATTACTTCATAACGAAACAACCTAAGAAGAAGAAGTGGAAGAAGAAATAATGTTGAAAGAATCGATAACGGACATTACCTCTTCTTTGAAGCGCCTCTTTGAGATCTCCTTTTAGGGCAATAAAATTGGTCTTTGAGGAAGACAAGAACCTCTAGGATGTTTCTAGGGAAGTGGAGAAGAGAATTTTGCAGGGGTTGGACGAGCTTTAAGGCTCAAAGTGGTGTGAGGAAGAGAGGGAGGAGGTTCCCTTTTATAAGGGAGGAGAGGGGCACCTTTGGAATAACAAAAAATATTATTTTATTATAAATCCAAATTCGGTTTTAAATAGCTCCAAATTGATTTATTTAGAAGATAAGGTGGGTATGGGTCGAAATAATCTCATCCAACATAATTTAGACAAGTTTAAGTTACTATTTTAACCTTATCATTTATATTTAACTCTAAGTTAGATAATTTTACTTTTACCGTGTCTTTTTGTGTTCTTACACTATAAGGTTAATAAACTTACTATAAGAAGACAAACGAACCCAAAGTTGTTTATTATTAATATATATAACCTTATCTAATTCATTTGGATGAATATTATATTTTTAGGAATAAAATAACAATTAATAATATAATATTTGTTTTAAAAACTATTTTATGTCCATTTTGACACTATTTAGTAATTGATTTTTGTAAAAATAATACAGAATTATTAGTTCGCAAAAAATTCATTAAATCAATAATAACATATCATATTAACCTATAAAATTAGTGTAATTCATAAAAAGTCTCAAATTACATTTATTTGGGTATTTATAACATCAATTATGTCAATATTTCATTAATAAGATAATTACTGCATCATCGTTGTGTCATAAATAAATTAACTTATTTAAAGTCTAAAAATTAAAAATAAAATATCATTATGTAGGAAATATTATTATATTTCTAATGAATATTTATAGTCGAATTTATCTTATGTATAACCCTATATTAAAAATGATATACTTATTAAACTTTGATTTTAACTATTTTAACCCTTCTTTAAATAAATTAATAATAAATGTCCTAATCTAATCCAAGTGGGCCTAAATGGTAATATTTTATTCCTAAGGTTGTTTTTGGTTTAAGTAAACTTATCCAATACAATTAGGACATGTGTTAGGGTAATAATAATACAATTTTTACCCGTAATTACCCTATTTACTTTTAACCGTGGTAAAAAAGTAAAAAGTTACTATTCACCAAAAATTATTTTTATCTCATTGAACCACATTTTACTTACTGACATCAACCTTGGCTCTCGGATTTTTGAAATTCCACTCACAGAAGTGGTAAAATTAAGTTTTATGAAAAATTCATTTTTTTTAACTACCACTTAGTGGTTTCACTATTCATCAAAAAATGAAAATTTCCAGAAAAATACAAAAAATTAGGCCTAAGATATATTTGATATTATGAACTCAAAAATGATGTCTATTTTAACAAATTCAAAACATATCAGTTGCATTAATTAATTTAAAAATTAATTCCCGTCGTCAAAACATATAGCGTGTTCTTAAGAGATAATAACTATCAAAAGATTGACACTTGTTTATGTCTGGTTTAAATGTGAAATTACATCCAATGACCAAAATTGTATTAAATTGTAAAAATATACTCTAAATATACTTTAAAACCACTCAAATTAATAATTTATCACTTTTAATTAGTTTGATTAAAAAGGTTGTTTTTAATTAAAATTTAATAATTTTCACTATTCATCAGAAAATGAATGTTATCCGAAAAGTACCAAAATTTCACCCTAAGCTAATTTCGATATTCGGAATCCAAAAATGAAGTCCATTTTGAAAACTAAAATTTAAAAAATTTCAAAAAGTGGTTATTACAATTCATAATGGCTAGTTTTAATAATATTTTAATAGCATATCGTTGTTTAGTGAAACTCGGTATTGCGTACTACACACGCTATCGAGGAAGGTCGTGATTGCGTGTAATGAAAGGAAAGTCAAGGATGCATGTTGTGAAAGATTCTTTTGGTGTAGCGTACAACACAAGACATTAATGAAATTAAAAAGAATATTTTTCATAAAATCTCGGGGTGTTACATTCTACCCCCCTTAAAATGAATTTCGCCCTCGAAATTCGTCGGGGTTATAAATGGTTTACTACTCGAAAGTTTCTTTAATAGAAACCCACATAATAAAAAGGAATACCAAAACCAATATTTAAAAAAAAAGTATGAAACGTAATGGTTACCCAAATAAACTAATCATTGGGTTTCCACATAGGTGAAAATATGGATATGGAAGAGAAATCTAATCATCAAGTTCTGATGGAGAGTGGTAGAGAACATGGCTATGGAAAATCCAGCAATTACAAAGCCATGAATTTGTGATGATATAAGGTACCATCTGATTCATCAGATATAAGAGCAATATGACAACATTTTTGGTTTGCAAGATCATTTCTCTAAAGTTGATGAAATTGGAATTTGAAGAAATACTTTCGTGATTTTGGTATAGTCTCACCATTGGTCGTTCTTTGGACAATTTACACTTCATCTCTTAATGAAATGAAGTTGAATTTGTCATTCGTGATGTATTAGCAGATCATGTGATAGAATTATGGGTCATTCCATCTGTCTCAAACAAAAGGTTAGGAAAGTTATCAAAAAAATACATAAGTCCATCTATAGTGAGATTAATCATATATGGTTCCTAAAATGGACTTATACTTATTATATCATACTGGTTAATATAATAAAACTAGTTTCTACTAAACATGGACTTCTTGTAGGCCAGTGGTAGGCGAAAAAGGCCAGTCACACTTCGGTTGTCGGTTCGATTCCCACAGCCTCGTCCGACGCGATGGGATGTCACCCGTCCTGCAGGTTGTCCTTTTTCTAAAGCTATATTACTATAACATCCCATCAATAATATCGAAAAAAGTTCTATCCTAACTTATGTCCAACATAATCCATTCCAATATTTAGTGTTATCTAAAATACTTCGGTCCAAGCTCATAGTATAAAGAAAATGATTACTTGAAATGTCACATAACAATCATGTGAATGCCATCATTTATCCCCTATATATCATAAGATATATCTTGTTGGTAAAATTACAAACATGTGAATACCTTAATCATGTATTCTATTAAAAAATGAATACCCATTGAACCTTAGTGAAAATATGAATGCAGTCAAAAGTTAACTCTTTCCACATACCAATATCCAAAAACTCTATATACTCAAACCATGATATAACCTTCGCCTTATATCAGTAATGAGCTCATGAATACGGTCAAACATTTCATTTTCTCATTTTCCTTTCATTATGCGCATATCATCTTTTTTTCCAAAAATATCTCAATCACATTCTATGGTTACCGGTACCATTGAAAACCACAATAGACCAATACATAAATATTCCAATATTCCACGATACTATATACAAAATTATTTTGGAATCCCATTACATAAACACTTAATCATTCCACCACATTGTTGTCATATTCAACATTGCCAATAGTGATCACATGTGACTTCCCTTTGTCCTTTGCCTTAAGTGGTTTCTCATGTCGATCATCACTAACCCTTGTATTAGGTCATTTATTAGCATAATTCCCCATTTCCTTACACTTTAAGCATTGAAGTGTTGGTGGTGCATTCTCTATCGTCTTTTCTTTATTCACATCAATAGAAACCATTTTTCCATTACTTCGACACTCAGCTTCTCGATGACCTTCTTTTCCACACTTAAAACATTTTCTAGTCCCTTTAAGACAATCTCCACCATGCCTCTTTCCACACTTTGAGCATAAGGAAACATTCATCTTATTTTCAGCATTATTCTGAGATTTCTCCTTGAACTCCATCTTTCGTTTCTTGTCAAAACTATGAGATGGATAAGTAACACCAACTTCCATTTCTACCTTGATAGCACAACACACAATTTCTTCATAGCTACTGAAGTCTCTTATAGATAATGACCTTTGAAGATTTGGTTTTAAGCCACTGAAGAATCGATCAACTTTACTTTCAGGTTGGATGATAAATCCAGATTCATACCTTGCAAACCTTGTAAAATTCACTTCGAATATACCAACAGATTCATCATCCTTTTGCTTTAGTTCAAGAAACTCTTTCTCCATCTTTGTTCGAAGAATACGAGGGAAGTACTTATTGAAAAATAAGTTCTTGAACTCGTCCCATTCCATGGACTCAATTTCATCTCTTGGCCTCTTATTCTTGATAAGATTCCACCATTGATCAGCATCACCTTTCAAACGATACACTGTTAAGATGACTTTATCATGTTCAGAACATTGAAGAACTAAAAATATCTTTTCAGAAGTACTGATCCATTGTTCATCAACAAGTGGATCAGAATACCCACTGAAAGAAGGTTGATGTTGCCTCATGAAGGACTCAATAGAATATTGTTCCCTTCTCTGCTCATTTGGAAGTCCAGAATGATTCATAGCTTGTGTAAGTATAGAAATAAGATTTTGCACTCCATCTCCCATAACATTTGTTTGTTCAGGAGGACAATCATTTCATTGTCCATTATATTGATCAACATGGTTTTTTCGTGTTCCATCCAATCGTCTAAAACCCAAAAAAAATAGTGTGAGAGACAAAAATCATGCTAGGGAAAATAATATAATAAAGGGGGAGTAACTTCAATATCTAACATTTGGGTTACCGTAATTCTAGTACTATAACCTATACTTATACTTAACCTTAGGGACATCCCTAGAAATACCTTAGAAATATCTCTAGGGATCTCACTAAAGTTCTCGCATCCTAGTTTCCAAAGGTTGACTAAACCTTTCCTCTGATACCAACTGTAGCGACCCGAAGCTTAACATACATGGACATTACATTACTTTTGCGGAATACTTAGTACATAACAAAAACACACACACAAGGACCGTAATAGTTTAGTGTCTTTGGAAACTCGGTATATAATCTTCTAATCGTGGTGAAAGATGTTCAACATCTCCCATAAAGATCTTCTTTTTTTTACCTAAAACCTTTATTTATATCCTGGGGAAAAGAAAACATAAAAGGGTGAGCTCAAATTCTCAGTAAGGGTAAACAAAAGAAATATCAATCACATCATATTCATAAGAACATAACATTTTGGAAATCTTAACCTGCAAAAGAGATTATAATATCATAACATGGGATAAATCATAGTAGTGAAATGTAATCCCAATAATCATAAATTAAAACATGAAACTTTTTGGAATACACACATAATCATAGAGAATCATTTCTTATTAGTCAAGACTCGTAGCCAAGACTATCTTAGTGGACAATGTCCATTTCTGAACAGAGTTCACTCCTCGTTTCAGTCCTGTTTCACTGAACGGGTTTAACCTGCCATTCCAGACATGTCTATCTCATGAGATATAAAATCTTTACCCAATTAATTGGAGGGAGATATAGGTCCCACCCATCTCATAATGATACCATTCTTATGTGTGCCACAAAATCATAAACCATACATCATAGCATAACCCATGTAATAAAAATGGGATTCTTAAACATCATGACATCATAAAACAATTCATATAAGATAAATGAATTCATAAAAATAATTCCATCAGAACATAATCAAATCAATGTAATAATAGGGATGAAAACAGAATCCGTTATTATCTTAGATGGAAAATAATTTTTATAAAACACTTGAACTCCATTCTTGAGGAAAATATCCTTTCTACTTCAAAAACATTTTTCCTTTCTTATCATGTCATACAATTTTAAACTAAAAGAAGTTGATTAAAAATAATCTTGAAAACTTGTAAAGGAATCTTCTTGGAAATAATTTTTTTAAAATCCATTCATGCCGTATAAGTTAAAAAAACATTCTTCTCGTACTTTTGTTGGAAAAGTCAAAAAGTACCTCATACGAAAAACAACAAAAGATTCCTTTCATATATTTTTACTAAAAACTCACCGAAGGGTAAAATTTGATTTAAAAAATTGTAGGTGGATGGAAATAATATTACATATTGGGGAAACATGGATGTGGATGATAAATTACACCCCAGTAAATACCAAAGTATAGACAATCTCGGATAAAAATTAGATTGTGATATTTTCCCTTACTTTAAGTCCAATTTGCTTCGTAAGTGTCTGAAACTCCTGTATAATGATTTAAATAATGTCATTGACTTATTACAGAGTCATAATCATTGTTATGATATCATATATGGTTCACTTATGACTTTATTTTACCCCTTCTTTTGTAAATTCCATGTTAAAGAGCGTTTTGGGTAAAATCGTTTCATTTGTCGTCCGTGTTTTGACTTGTAATTATTCATTTGATTACATAGATCATGATTAATTAATTCCAGAATACAAAAAATGATTTATATATAATATATATTCAGAATATACATATATATAATAGATCAGTAAATGGAAAGAAATACACCGTTCATGGAGACGGTAGGCCGTACGTACGCATGAACGCTGTTTTCGTTTCCTTATTGAGTTGAATGGAATTAAGTAGATGACATACATATATATACACATAAATCCAGTATCATTATTATGTCATATATTTCATGATTACTTATTATGTATACTTTATAATCATTCATTAATGGTTATGTGGAGAATGAATCTCATCACGTTGTGGAGACGGTAGTCCGTACGTACGCACGAGCGATGATATCATTCTCGTGATCGTGGAATTGTATTGGAGTGTATGTATACTATTTCAGAATCAATATCACTTTAAAATAATCATATATAGTTATTATGTACACCATTATACCCATCCAAGTAAGGTGGTGGTGGAAAATAGATTACATCACGGTGTGGAGACGGTATTCCGTACGTACGCACGCGCAGTGATTTCGTTTTCCATAGGATGGATAGATGGTGAAATAGGGTTGTTTAATACTTATAATAATATATCAGTATATGAGTGATACTGATGTTATTACTTCATAATGAAACAACCTAATAAGAAGAAGTGGAAGAAGAAATAAAGTTGAAAGAATCGGTAACAGACATTACATCTTCTTTGAAGCGCCTCTTTGATATCTCCTTTTAGGGCACTAAAATTGGTCTTTGAGGAAGACTAGAACCTCTAGGATGTTTATAGGGAAGTGGAGAAGAGAATTTTTCAGGGGTTGGCCGAGCTTGAAGGCTCAAAGTGGTGTGAGGAAGAGAGGGAGGAGGTGCCCTTTTATAAGGGAGGAGAGGGGCACCTTTGGAATAACTAAAAATATTATTTTATTATAAATCCAAATTCGGTTTTAAATAGCTCCAAATTAATTTATTTCAAAGCTAAGGTGGGGATGGGTCGAAATCCTCTCATCCAATAGAATTTAGTCAAGTTTATGTTCCTATTTTAACCTTATCATTTATATTTAACTTTAAGTTAGATAATTTTACTTTTACCGTGTCTTTTTGTGTTTTTACACTATAAGGTTAATAAACTTACTATAAGAAGCCAAACTAACACAAAGTTGTTTATTATTAATATATATAACCTTATCTAAGTCATTTGGCCAAACCTTATATTTTTAGGAATAAAATAACAATTAATAATATAATATTTATTTTAAAAACTATTTTAGTGCCGAAATATCACAAATAAAAATTTTAGGCACCCACATTTTCTTATAAAAATAGGCTTTATGAAATACTAAAGAACGAGTTTTGTTTAGGGAACAATTTTTTTCCAATGCCCACCACACTGACACTTAGTGCAGAATGGGGCACTTTGTGGAACAAAATAATTGTTGCTAAAAATCGGTTTAGAACTAGTATAACCAAAACCAGAACTATTCCTTAGAGGTCATATTTGAGAATAAATCTTATCAAAATTTTCCTTACCTATGGTAATGTTTGACAAGAACTTCCTTAAGGAAAATATTTCAGATTTCAGTTTGATAACTAAATTCTTGTCTTCGAAAACATTTGATTTGGAACTAGAGTTAGGATCAAAAACATTTTTCTTAGAAATTACATTTTCTATATCCTTAGAAATTTTATTCTTCTTAGAATTTACTTCCTTAAGATTTTTTGAAATACTTTAAAAATAAAAATTTTTCTTATCAAGATATTTAGAAAGATCTGATATTTCCATAGTAAGAATAATATTCCTAGAATTTTCCTTATCAATATTTTTCTTGAGTTTTGAATTATCATTCTCAAGGAGCTTAGAAAACCTAGAAAATTCTTCATAGGTAGTTAAAGTATTATCTTCATCAGAAGAATATTCTTAATCAGAAGAGTCATAATATTTACTATCACTACAGTTAGCATTTAAAGAAACATTGGTCATAGATTTAGCATTGTGTACCTTACCCATCAAACAATTATTTTCAATAGGTTGTCTGGATATTAGACCAAGATTCTTCTGTATAGAAGATTCATAATATGATGATTAATCTAAAGAGTCTCCACCATTGAAACTCAAGGTGTCATTAGCTTTCAAGACTTTCTTAGCTTTAGCCTTATAGTACTTCTTTCTATTTCTCTCAGAATGCTTTTCCTTTCTTTCCTTTCTCTTGAGCATAGAACAATCAGGACTTATGTGTCCAACTATTTTTCATTCATAACATGTGACTTCTGAGTCTTTCTTATCTTTCCATTCAATCTTCTTGTATCTGGATTGAAATTTCCTTTGTCAAGCTATCTTGTTCATCCTTCGAGCAAGATTGGGTAATTAATTTTCTGAAGATTCACTTCCACTAGATTCAGATTGTATAACAACCTTCTTAGGCTTGGATCTTGTAACTCTCTCAGGAGTCTTGGCTTTCATATGATTTGAAGTTCTTGTAAAATCAAAACTTCCATTCCCATTATTCTTCTTAATATTATCGGAATCTCTCTTCATTCTAGTATCATGTTGAAGAAGTGTTCCAAAAATTTCATCAAGAGAAATTTGAGTAACCTTTATATTCTCATCAATAGGAGTCCTCTTGGATTCCCACTCATTAGGAATGATGTCTATGATCTTATCAACAATAGCTTCATCATCTAATCCTTTCACACCCATAGATTTTAAACTGTTAACAATAGTCATGAATCTTTGTTGAACCTTACATACAGGTACTCCATAAGGAAAGCAGAAACCATTATATTTAGCTCTTAGAATGGCTCTTCAAGTTTCAATTACTTTGGAAGTTCCAAAGTGAGTAACTTTAAGTTTCTTCCAAATACAATTTGCTTCTTCACAAGATGAAATTTGGCTATATATATTTCTATTCATAGAACAAATAAAAGTATCGAGTACCTTATAATTTAGTTGATATTCATGCTTTTCTTGATCTGTGAAGGTACTAACTTCCTTTTTAGGGATTTTATATCCTAAAGTAATCATAACAAAATTATCTACTATAGTATTGATAATGAAAGTATTCATGAGATCTCTCCAATATTCATAATAATTCCCATAAAAATATGTGGTCTTGTTATATTGAGATTGTCTATGGAACCAACATTGATTCTTGCTATTTAAAAAAAATCTTTCCAAAAAAAATTGTTAATAGAAAAAGTTCAGATTGAAGGAAAATATTCCTAAGGAAAAAGATAGAACAATAAAAAATGAGCAAGGAAAACTTGTATGTGAATATAAGTATTTCAGAGACCAGCTCTGATACGAATTGTTAATATGGTATGGAGTATGATGTACTCTATAATACCAAATGTAGGATAGAAATAATATAGATACTGTATGTAGTATCTAATGATGATCAATATATAAGAGGGGGGGGGGTGAATTGTATATTTTAAAAAATTCCTTTGCAACTTTTAAATATGGTTATGTTTAACAAGATTAAACAAGGTAATTCATAAAAACTGTAGTTCTACACACTTGCTATATTTTGGAAATATGATTTAGAGAAAGTGATTTCGAAAATATGGTTCTGGAAAATGAAACTTAATGAAAATTTACAAGGATAATGATTCTACCTTAAAGCGTATAGAATCTTACTAAATTAGAGTACAAGTATAAGGAAGTATAAGATAGTTATACTTTCCTCAATAAATAAAATGGAGTAAAAAACTTGTAACAAAATAAGTAACAAATAGTAAATATTTTAACCCAAAGAGAAGGGTATCCAACAACCTTGGATAAAGGTCCCTTGATTTATACTTTCAAGAAAGTCTGTCTTACCTACACTAGGGTAAGCCCTCGATACGAATATTGGTATCTGTATTGCTATCCCTGCAAGACCTCAACTTCAAGGTAGTGGGCACCTCTATCTTCCTCAGCAAGGAAGCCATCAACTTCAAGGTAGTCGACACCTCTGTCTTCCTATCCCCGGAAGCCCTTGATTGTACACATCAACAATCAGAGTTGCATGAAGAAATCTAAACAATAATTTCAGTACGCACTAAGAATGAGAGTCTCTCTCTATAAATCATTTCAACAAAATTTAATCTCTAGAGTCATAGAACAGTTCATCAAAGTTATTATCTCTTTCAAATGAGCTCCTATTTATAGGCACAACACCAACGGTCAGCTCCCTCCTCCAACGGTTATATTTTTCCTTGAAATTCGGAGGGACGTGTACATGTGTCACTCAAAAAACGATTAATTAGTAACTGAATGCATGACATAATTTTATAACAAAACAAGTGTAAGCAAAAGTATGGTTACATAACCAAAATTCAATATTTAGAATATAAGCAAATAAAAGTTCAGAGTTTAACCAAAAATTAATTCGGAGTCTATAATAAAATGATATTCGAATTTTGTTTTCTAAGGAATTCAGAACCTGAACTCTAGAGAATTTCGGAGTCAAAAATTTTCAAGGAAATTTAGAATCTGGATTCACAAGAATTTACAACCTGAACTTACAAAGTTCGAAGTCTGAATTCATTAGAATTCGTAGTCTGAACTCATAAGAGTGTGGAGTCTGAATTTATAGAACTCGGATTCAGAACTCAGAAGAGTTCAGAGTTTGAATTCAGAGAACTCAGAGTTAGAACTCAGAAGAGTTCAGAGTCTGAATTTAGAGAACTTGGATTCAGAACTCATAAGAGTTCGAAGTATGAATTTAGAGAATTCAAAGTCAGAACTCAGAAGAGTTTGAAGTCTGAATTTAGAGAACTCAGATTTAGAACTCAGAGGAGTTTGATGTCTGAATTTAGAGAACTCAGAGTCAGAACTCATAAGAGTTTGGGGTCTGAATTGAGAGAACTCGGAGTCTGAATTCAAAGTCTAAAAACAGAATGCTCTTTATCTAAGTATTATATGATTCAAAGTTTTTAGATATGAAACTGAATTTTACACTTAGGAAAGATAATGAACAATTAAAAACATTGTAAGGATAAATTTCCTTGGGGAAGGAAAATTTTACTTATAGAATTAAAACACAGGGTAAAAAGAAATTTTCCTTGAGATAAGGTGTTTGTGATTTTCAAAATAAGAAGGAATGGTAAAGTTGTAAGGAAACCTTATTGACACAACAATCTTCCCCAAGTATGAAGGAATGGAAAATTCATAAGTAAAACCTTATTGACTCAACAATTTCTTCATCGACAATCAAATTATAGTCTTCATTGAAATTAATATAGGGCCTCTTTCAATCATTTTGAGACCTCCTCATAAATTTGGAAAACACTTACAAAATGTTTTAGACTAGTGTACCTTTATCCAAATACAGTTTTTTGGATTTCCTTGAATAAATTATCATCACTCATCAAATATTAAGGTTTATTTGTCTTTAATTATTCATAGTGTCATCCAATCTATCTGATATTGATATCCAAGTTACGTCGATAGATCTATTTTAAATTTAACATGAAAGTAACTCAAAAAATTCATAGCTACTCAACAACACCCAATGACATCTTATCATGGTAGCCTTACTTATTGAAAATAAACACAATACACCCAATGAGAAAAAATATTATTATATATTTATATAAATTAAATATATTAAAAAATATACATGTAAATAAAATCAATATCTAAATGTGAAGAAAATTTACTTCATGCGTCAAAATCCCAATTTATTATTTCCCTCAAAAGAATGATCTTACTCTAATTTTTCTATTACCCACTTGTATTCCACTCTTCCACTACCGATAACCCCTCATTAAAATCTAGAATCCCTAAACGGTTTGTTTCCATATCTATCTATCAGCTTCATCTCTCCACACACTATATCCTTTTTTATATATTGTATTCATTATTTCCCTATAGAATCTATGTTTCCCCACACACACTTTAATCAAACCTAGATCTTAATGTTTATGATAGGTTTAGTTTATAAATCTATATATGTGATTTTGTTCATTTTATTCATCTTTTTTTCAGTTACAATTAGTTTATTTTTTTATCCTCCACCCTCACACATCATTAGAAAAAAAAATTTAACCATAATTTTATAGCATTGATTTTACTCTTCTTATTCATTAAATGTATATTTGGTTCCTCTTACTTTAATAGGTTTCTATACAACTATTTCTTATATTTATCTTAATCAATGGGTTTCTATTATGCAACTCTTCACTTCCCCACCAATTATGTATCATATGATCCTTCTCAATCTGTATTTACTCACTATATGTGTCATAAAAATACAATAACGTTCTGTATTATTCTATATCAATTATATTACACAAAAATTCTACCATCAATTTTCTATATGAATAAATACTAAATTCCTTTGTAATAATTCCATAACCTTAGTTTTCTTTATCATTTTTTACTACATGTTCTTGGTAAGGAACCTTTCTACTTCACTGTTGGATGGTTTATATTTTTCTATAATACCATAAAACTAACTCATTCAGATGTTTTTTGTGTTTCACATGTTTTCTTATATATTTCTCATCTTTACTAATATCTTGTTTCTTCTTATATTTCTTCTATCTATAATGTTTTGAGGGAATTTTAGTATATTCTATTCTAGTAATTCCATATTATAATTATGAGAAAACTATAATATTACCCTAAAACATTATTTCACTATTTAATATATTTATTTACTGGGATTATAGTTTTTTTCAAATAAATTATATATTAACAATCTCATGTATATTTATTGTGTTACACTCCTTAATAATACTAAAATACTTGAAGCAGTCACTTCTTCATTGGTGTATGAATTTTCTTTCCTCAATGACATAATGTTATAATATTTTGAACCTAAATTATTATTCTATATTATCCATATGAAATAATAAAACATAATGATCTACTGATAATTGACATGTTCCATTTTCTCTTTTCTCATTATTGCATTTACATATTCCCCACATAGTACATAATCACATTTCTTGTATAATTTTTTCAATGATTTTATTTTATTTTTTATCATACCCCAATCCAAAATAGTTCATACCTATATTTAAGTTATTAAAAGACATGAAAATATTCTAAATTTAAAATAAAAGCAAGGAGGTTGTAGAAAATAAATGATGGCCATACAGTTTTGCTAAAAAAATATTAGTTTTATAATAAAAAAGTATATAATTCATTTTTTAATTCATTAATTATATTTATTAGTGATATGAATATCTATGGAATAATATTATTAAAATTTATATTCTAAGCCATATATTTTCCAATTGAATCTAGTTTTTTCTAATGATAGTGAATTAAAAAATTCAATACTCTTTACATTATCAACTATACCATTGCATGACAATTTTAGATTTTATTTCAAGAATATTTATTCATTTAACTACTTATGTCATCTAATATTTAAAATTTGAAATATTTTTTTGAATATTGAATAATCTCATAATCAATATACTATAAAGAATTTTATTAATGATCATGCTCTTCTATGAACATTCTGTATGGGGTTTTTAGAGAATTTTTTACCCAACAGTACTAATTAATTATATTTTTTATTTTTCAGTAGATTTAAATTTTAATAATGAATTATATTTAATATTTTTATTTATTTAATGTTATTATAAACCATGTGATCTTAATAACTATTTCAACATCATTGTAGGAAAACTTACCCCTTACAACACCAACCAAAATAATAAACTATCCAAATTGCATTCATGTTCTTAAAAATCTATTTGGTATTTTACATGAATTCAATTATATAGTCATGTGACCATATAATCATCTTTAATTAATTGTTATATAATATAAATAGTTCTCTATGGAATATTTTTTAGAAATTTGACTATATAACTCCAATAGGTAAGCCTTTATTTCAAAATTTCCTTGAATTTATAAAATGTATTAAAATTGATGAAAAACCATATTAATAAAATTATCTTCTTTAAGTAAGTCATTAAATGTAGAAAACCATAATTTAATTTCAAAAGTTTATGTTAAACACCATTTTTTAGAAAAAAAGGAAAATGTCTCCTATTCAATTATATATTAGATATTAATTCCATTGAATATTTTGATTTTTTTAGAAACTCTCAGGTAATTTGATTTATATTTTTTCACACATTATTTTACTTGATAAAATTTAAAATTATAACAAAAAATGTCTCATTATTATTGAGTATTATTTCTTTTAATTATTTTAATTCACTATCACATGTTCCTCCTTCATCCACACATATAACCCTAGGAAGACATATAATATCAAATGGTCATATCCATCAACTAATGGATTGTAAGGGTATAAATATCTGTTTTTAATTAAAATTCCATAAATTCATATATAACATGTATTTTATTATTTATTTTTATGTGTTACCATATGTCAAGTGAATTGAAAAATAAATATATGATCATTATTTGAAAGATGAAACTAACAATTAAAATAATAATCACTTCTTTGCATCTAAAAAATATAATATTTTTCATTTATCCCACCCCTATTACATATATGACCAAAATAGATTTTTTATGTGTGAAATAATTAAGTAAATATAAATTGATTCTATTTTTTTATAGAACACATATATATTGATAACCTTATTCATTTTATAGATATTATGGTATATAATTATGGCTTCATGAAGTGCTTACTAAAACTGATGGTAAACACAATCCTTATATTTAATTGTGTTGTTAATCAGAAATGATATATTTAGAGTTATTTCATGGGAATCCTTAATACTTGGTAAATTTCTTAATTAAACATAATTGTGATTTTTCAAAAAAATTATATGGACACACTCACATTTATAATTCAATATTTTTTTCATGCCTGTGGGTCAAAGGATTGACAAGATTATCAATACTAGTGGTGTTCCATAATTTTTAGAATAAATGATAAAAACCATCACCATATCAGTAAATTACTTTCCATTGATGGTCATACACCAAAATTTTCATAGATTTAAGTTTAAAACACTACAAATGAAGTGAAAAATTGAATACATGTTCTTAATTATTTCAAATTTATAACAAAATAAAAAAATTAAATAACTACACTTATTTACAATCATAATTATTCCTTCTTCCATGAAACATTTATGAAAATAACTTAATGTAATTAATTATTATAGAATTATTTGAAAACCTAAAGATTATGTTGGATGAGTGAAACCTACTAACTCTTTATTTACAATCATCTAGATATCTTCTTAAGTACTATGTCTCTTCATCATATAAGCTATAATTAATTAGATAAAGAGGGAGTTATTAATATTTATATAAATTAATAACCACATATAATATTTATATTCATGTAGTTCATGATATTCAAGATCTTAAGGAAAACTGGGATATCATCATACATTTAAAAAGTGGTGATATTCAACATATACATGAGCTTTATCCTTTGTATCATCCATTGAGACATACACTAATATTTATAACTAGTCAATATAGATATGTTGACACAATCATCTATCAGATAACACCCTTTAATATATTTAATAAATAAAAGAGTTACAATTAGAGAAAAACATTCTTATTAAATAAAAATTAATTCCCATCAAAATTAAATTCTTCTACATTAAATAATACTTATCCAGTAGTTTATTTTTAAAGCTTATACAATGGTTGGGTAATGAAGATTCAATTTCAATAATTTTAATTATAAATAGATGAGAGTTGATATTTATAATATATTACATGATGTTTTCATAGTACTTTAATGTGAATTGTATTCATATGAAGAAAATTTTGTTTTACCTTATTCTTTCAAAAGTGGTATTAGGTATACGAAAAAAATTATAAATATTTAATAGAAATTTTTAACTGGGTAGTGTATCTATATATATTTTTTACATTCTCATGCAACTTAAATTGTCCTAAAATATATTAATTTATAAAGATTCATAATTTGTGGACTTATTATTATCATCAAATATTTTATTGGGTGTTCAATATGAATTTTGATCATCCAATGAATGATTTAAGATAAGAACATTTATATTGAAAAATTTTAGTAGCTTTTACCATTAAATTTATTCATATTCATAATTGGTATAAAATTGAAACATTAAACTTTAGTTTTCTATATATGTTGATAAATATTCCACTTTAATGTAGTTTTTCATATAATTGAGTTCAAAAAATAAGACTTTCCTCGTGTTCATATACTTCCTTTTCTCGATATTTGAAATAATTGTTTCTCTATAATGGATATTAATAAAATTGTATCTGTTAAAATTCTAAGAAAATATGAACATCTAAAAATATTTAAAGATATAAATAATTTCATTATTTATTGTATCTAGGGAAAAAATAATTATTGAGCATTATTCCTGAAAATATAATATGTTCAATGTTTTTTATGATAAAATTTATTTTTAGTACATCTATATATGATGTTGGATTCTTTTTTTCCCAATGAATAGATACAGGTAATTAAGTGGTAAAGAATTATACTTAGCTAAATAAAAAGTATATTGATCCTTACAATCATTTTTTATTAATGAAATATCAATACTATATTAATTAATATATTTAAAATCAGAATCATTCCATCAATAATTTTTTTAAATAAATAAACAATGGCAATGATCATGTGACTTCTACAATTTATGAAGTGGATAATACTCAAAACCATGAAATTTATGTTGATGTGATTAATATGTACTATAATTTTAGATATATATGAATATGTGATAATTCTTTAAGAATATTTAGTTATGATATCTATTCTATATTACCTATAGTTGAAGGGTTATATTTTCATTTACCAGGTGAAAAAAGTATTACATATATTGAGGATGATAACATTGAAGAAATTTTAACAAAGATTATAATTGGTAATTTTTTTTATATCTTGGCTTGATAGAAATTTACAAATCCCATGGTAAGGAATCCAAATTATGTAGAATGTACAATAATATTTTTCAATAATAGATGAGATAAAAATGGTATCCTTACAAAAGAGGGTTCATAATTGGAAGATTATATTATATACATGTAATAATAAGAGAGATCTATTATATGAGAATATTACTAATTGTGGTTAAAGAAACTATATCTTATGAAGAAATATTGATGGATAACAAACCATGAATCATACATATTGGTAGACATGTAGTGTCTTAGTATTATTACCAGAAGATGATGACTTTTTAAGGATATTAAATTGGTTTATTTTTGGGCTCCAAGGGATTCATTTTGCAGATTTTTTCCTACATGCTATTCTCCAGCACTATTTCATAACCATTTAGAATTTGAAATCAAACTTGGGAACATTATTGTCAGAATTTGGTATATATTCAATTAAAAGGGTTATAAATACATGCTAACTCTAAAACTAAAAGATCCCTACTTTTTAAAATTCATTTATTTGTTTGTTTTTTTATTTATAATAATTAATTTACATAATCCTAAGGGAGAAATAAATATTTCCTTGCTAAGATACTATATTAATTTTTTAAATATATTGTATCAATTTATAATAACTTTAATACTTGATAGTTTTTCGACTAAACAGTTATACACCACATTTTAATAATCTGAATGTGTTTTATAAATTATAAATATGCTATATCATTTAATAAATTTTTCTTATCTATGTTTATGATTATGTTTGTGCTTAATTTCCATTATATGTTTCTTTTATTATTAAGTTTTATTACTATATTTTACTATTATGAATATACTATATATAATCTTATTATATTCTATCCATTCTAAAAATGTTGTATCTATTTGGAAAATATTTTATATATTATAAATATGCAACAACTCTTCTAAAAATCTAATATATATATTTAAATTTTTAATAGTTTCACTATTTAGATTATGATGTTTCTGTTATGAAATTTCTATGTCTAAATAATTTTTTACAATTAAATTGTTTTTAATATGTTTTTACTTTCACAGAAGCTTTATGTGTTAAGAATTTGATATATGTACTAAACATGTTTTTTATTTCTATGTTTATGATTATTCTTCTTCTTATTTCCCTTATGTATTTAAATCATTGTTACTATTTTTACCCTATTTTTATTTCTTCATATTATCTATTTGTTCTATAAATTTCATATTAATTTTCATATAAGTTATATTTTATAATTGTATTTTACTCAAAAATTATTTATGACATTACTTATTACTATTCAGAATATTCTTTGTGTATCCTAACTGTGGTATATTTAAATAATAGTTTTATAAAAATATTTAGAATTATTTTTCTTAATTTTTGAAAAACTTTATCTATTTATAGTATTCTATATATACTAAAAATATTTTTTATATCTATGTTCATGATTACGATTATCCTTATTTCAAATATATATCTTAGTTATTTCAAACATTTATTAGAATATTTTATTATTTTTCATATGATGTATCCATTTTGAAATTATCTATTCATTCATTAAATTGTTTTTATTCAATATTATTTACTCATAATATGATATTCTACCTACTATTTAGCATTATCCATTGTGCATTTATACAAAATACAGTTAATAAAACACCGCTTCCAAATTATATATTAAAATTATTTATAATTTACTTAGATAAAAAAGTATTTATATTTTTGATTACATGATTAAATTATTACCATTATTGGTGTTTATATTTCTGAACCTACATTTTAATAATTCATATACACCCTCTAAGACCATTTGTTTAACTTTTAAAAAAGCATCACTTTTTTCCATTTTAACATTAGTTTCATTTTTAATTTTCTTCCATAAAATTTTATATAATTACTATTTACTATTATTTAAAGTGGATTTACACATAAAATATATGAAAATAATGAAATAAATTTTTTATATATTGTATATTTAACTCAAATATATGAATAAAAGTAATAATAATATTTACAACATATTGACAATATCTTACACTCTAACAGACAATAATTGAATAGTTACCCTCCAATCATGTACCAGATCTGTTATTAATAAATAATGGAAATATATTCATCAATTATGATAGAGTTTACCTCAAGGAATAATTCTATAATATCTTGGATGAACTCACTCTAAACAGTAACTAGAAAATACACCCATGTAACCTCAGGTATTCCTTCTTGTATGCGAGAGGCTATCGATTAGAAGTGGGTTCTAAAATGGTAACATGGGGATACTATACCCCATATAATAGAGTTTAAAATCATTAATAAATAAACCAAACAATATACATCACAATAATCCATCAATGTATAAATAAATTATAAATATATGAATATTCTATAACAAAATGGAATGTAGCCATACAACATATAAGATTGACCACCCACTAGGCCGATCACATATACAAAAAAAAATAAATGAAAATGGTAAGACTAAAAATAAAGGTATATGAGGCTCCACTATAATCCATAATCCACATCAAATATTAGTCTCAAAAATCCATACAAGATTCTATAGTTGGATCACTCAATCCATTGCCTCGACTTAACCTGAACCTGTAATAAGTGAGGGATTATCTAGTACCCAAGCGTAGTGGTAGATCGAGCAGGGTTTGAGTCAATAACTCAATAGGAAACCACCAATAAAATCCCAAACTATACAAAAAATATTTATTTGTTCATATGAAATGATCAAAATAAATAAATAAACTATTCAAATAAATAAACAAAACCACCATAAACTCACAGGGGGACCTAGTCCCACCATATTTTTGATCTTTAGTTTCATGACCCTAATCAACCATACCCACTTCATCTAGTTCTAGGGTTTCACTAGGCATGTTTTGATAACCTTACCTCCCAATATAACATACCCATTCCTCCTTAGTATAAACCATAATACCACCAAACTCCCCTACATGAGTTTTCTTAACCATGGAATAGCCTGTAAGAATCAAAGACCCAGGGAATTATCATAGAAAGCTCCCACTTAGTATACCAGATCAAACCTAGATCCAAATCCATGGTATAAAATAAATAGTATCACAGATATACCCTATGAAAGTTTTCTCTTCCAAGGGAATAAACCATAATTATTATAGATATCCCCTATGATAGTTTTCTCAAATTAGTAACATATAATTGATATCTCACATGAGCTATTTCGCATTTCATAAAAAAACTGTATCAATGGTGTAGGCCATAATCAAACATAAATTAATGAAATAATATAGTTGTATGAATTCATAAACTGGCCATCGCCATCTATAACCCAAAACACTTGATCATGGTCAGTTTTTCATTTAGTTACATATTAAGGTCCCTTAGTTCAACACATTGGTGGAGGTACCCCCTTGGGAGCCTCAATACCACCCCAACTAACTCGGGTTATAAGATGTATCTTAGAGAATTCCACACCCCTTGAAAGTGTCATTGTCAAAATATGGCCAAATAGGCCTCATGGGTATTCCTTACTGGTTTCATTCTTGAGAGATGGCTCAAGTCCCATCTCCATATATAGGGTCACTCCAGGATAGCCAGATCATGTAACCCCTATCTAATCTACCTATGATATACATACCTAGGATAAGCACATATCAATGGTCTTTTATAAGCTTACTAGGGCCATCCATCTTAGGTCACATTATATAAACTTGTGGAAGTATCCATGTTTGGGTAACCAATTAGTCCAGGCCTCTGCCATTAAAGGAAAAGGTGTGAATCCATTGAAAAAGGTCCTCATTAGCCTTATAATAGTACTCATTTCACTAAAATAATTTATAAATGTTAGATAATTTAAATTAAATTATCATTTAATTTAAATTAACCAAATAACTTAAAATTAAACCAATCATATTTAATTATATAGGTTAGTTCCTTAAATGGAACAATCTTACATCATATAGATCATAAATATTTCGAAATAATTAGATAAGTCAATTATGAGGACCACCTACATCACAGTGAAGCCAAAATTATTTTCAATGCCTCAGTCTGGCTGCTCTGATTAGGCTCACCATGACCCATCGAAGCACAACCTAGATAAATCGACCATCGTTAAATCACCCAAGGCCCTAAATGAAGTCAAAAAGCCAAAATTAATTAATTATATTAAAATATTAAATAATTAATAAAATAAAATAAATTTTATAATTTAAAATAAATTCTAATAAACTCTTAATACTTTCCACATTGTTTTTCCACACTGGAACCAAGTCTAATAACTCATGGGAGGTCTGTAGTGGATCCCCAACCCCAAATGTAAGAAGAATATCTAAACCACAAAATTGATTCCATAAGAATTATAATTTAATTTTACTAGAATAACTTAAATAAATTCATGACATGACACACATTTAGTTAAATAATGAAAAAAGCTACCTGAACGATGACTCATGAGGTCCTCATTCTTAGTAGAATAAAATCCCCATCAACCATACCTGATTCCACCATTCATTGGTCTAATTAAAATTGAATCCCTAGCCCCAGAGAAACAAAATCAAGAAAAGTAGAGGAGAGTATGAATAGAGATCAGTGAAGGTAAGGTGTCACCTAAAATAACAAGAAATGGCATCTAAATCCAACCCACATTGAAAGTGGGGTTAAAGGATATAGAGGGGAAGGCCACACAGGTCACATGTGAGGAAGATGATAAGAAAAGTGGGGATGATTCTTAAACATTTACAAGGAAAAATGGTAAAAATCCTGCTTTAACTGGATGAATGATTTTTAAAACCATGTGATGACTTTTTGGTATGAGCAATACAAGTGAATCCCCCTCACATCATTCAACAACATGGATTTTAAACCATACACTGACCATGTGATTTGTCACTCCTCAACCTAAAACATCTCAAATGGTTTTTCTGAAATCGTGTGCTAAGACCCTTTCCAAAAATACCTATCATGGTTTCCTATTAATCTCTAATATTTTTACCCTTTACCATGATCTATCCATGTTCATAGATTGTGTTCTAGGAAACTTGAACTAAAACACATCCTACATATCGGTACCCACATATTTTTCTTCTAACCTATGTGACAAAAATGTGTACCTTGGTTAGAGTTCTCCAATACTATATAAAATTAATATTAAGCTCTAAATACTCACTTAAGAACCTAAGGAACCTATAGGGCCAAAAATATTTTCCATAAAAATCACTTCTTTATATCCAAAATTTCGTAATTCCCTTCTAAATTTGGTTTAAAAAATGACCCCTCTAATAATTAGAAAAATTCAAACTCGTTATGATTTTTTCATCTCATATGGAAACATGATCGCAAAATATCCACACTATAGCACTTATCATCCTCAATAAGCCTCAGTGGACATCCAACTATTTATATTGACCTATCTCGGTCACCAATTCCCATTTCAATGGTCGCATTCCATTCCTGCATGCTTAATGCACTCCCTTAGTGAAATTTCAAACATAAGGCTCTCAACTAGCCATACATAACCAATCAATCAAATTCATTTTCCAAAAAAATCGAGAAAAAATTCCATAGTACTCATCTATACCGAGACACCCATGTTTTTTCATCCAATTGATCATGTATCCTATGGTTCTGCCCACCATATAATTAGCGGACAACCACCAATTTTGACGATAAAATACACCTAACATTAAAATCACCTACCAAAAAATCTCATATGCGTTCTAACAATATGATAAGAGAGTTTTACAAAATTATCAGACCCTTCATAATTGAGAATGACACTAAAACACCAATAATTTTCCTCATTTCAAAATACAATTCCAGAACAGTTTCCCCCCCTCTATCCATGTGCAACATGAGAAAACTAGCCATTCCTTAGAGATCACTGAACAATTCCCAAAATATAACTTTCTTATCCAAAACAATACACCTGATGTGGTTCCTAGATCTCCACATCCAGTTGTGTGAAAAAATTTGGTTAGACATCCTCTAGAAAACCTGTCTCGAAAAACTCAGTGACACCCACAAACATATTCCCAATTATCCAAACCCAATGAATCTACTCCTATAGTTAACTTGAGATAATTCCAATAGATCCACCAAATTCCTAACCCAAATTTTGGTCCTATTTCATGGAAGAATCCTTAATTAACTAACTCCATCATCATGCTCTATATGTGAGCACTGATTCATTCATGATCTGATAAAATTCAAAACATATCAATTAATCCTAAGCATAATGAAAATGCATGAAATCCATTGAAAATAATATTACAATTTACATATGGTATTATCTTAAGAATGTAGATAAATTGGGATCCATTTACACATCATCATCAAAATTCACTATCAACCATATCATGATCAGTCACATGAAACCATGACCCTACTTGTTTGAGGGTCACACTCCCACAACTAACATCATGATTCCCACCATAGGGGCATACTCATAATCAATTCTCAAACTGAAATTCTTAATCATCATGAACTAAACTCAATCAATTATTAAACCCGATGACATGACATAGATGAAACACTCACCACTGAGCACCATCTCCAAAATTTACTCCAACACTCATTCTCGTCTCATGAGAACATCATCTACAACAACCATTAAAATTCCATAGATAAGGAGGATAATATTCTCAAACATCTATATAAATCAACCTCCTCATGTTTATCCATAATCATATGTGTTCTTCTCCTCTCAAGCCATGCTCATCTGATTCTCATCACATCACATTGACCCTTAGATCACACATAGCCATTGCTGATTCTAAATTATAACTGAAACTATGAAAATACATGAAAATTGACTCATTCAAAATAAATTAAATGGGAATAAAATAGCATACCACCTAGTTATTAAATCAACACATGACCTCGTGTGTCACACACTATAAAAAATAGGCTCAAATTACGAACCATTGACCATGCTCCTCTAGAATTCCATTCTCATTAATCAAGGATTTCCATTATAATTCCTCTTAAAAATATTCAAATTCACTTATTCTATGGTATATCTCATGATAACCAACCACAAAGGTATCATTACTAAACCACAAGAATCTATCCATGATCTAAGGAGTGTCAGTCACATTTACAGACATAAACACCACCTAACTCTGTTCGAAGTCATGAGTGGAAAAACACACTCTCACCACACATGACATGCATCCATAAAAGTAGGGTCAGTCACCTGGATGGTTTTCACTTAAAAGAAAGTCACAATTACAAGATACTTTAAGTTCCACTTATCCCAAGGTATTAGCACCAAAGGTGTCATCATGCTTATAACATATCCCCAATAATTCCTCCTATGCATTGGTCTCTGAACTCAAGGAAGCTATACAAGACTTTAAATTTATAAGGAAATAAAAATCATAGGTGAACCCATATCATGAGTCTCCCTTGAACATATAATTCAATAACTCACTAGAGTCTGATTCAAAACAAAGGGTCTCAGGGTCTACGACTTATCCCAAAATTCAGGTCTCACAAATAGGTCACAAACCACAACACATCCCACCCATCAAAATCAAATATGCTAAAATGCCAATCTATGGAGACTCATATATATATAATAAGAATTAAATGATGAAATCACTAAAAAATAGGAATATAATATCACCAAGAATCCACCTATGTGATTGATCCATCAAGAATAACAATTTCATTGACCATCACTACCATAACCTACAATGTTATCCTTGATGATCCTTAATAGGAACCACAAACATGAGGTTATGTTTGATATAATTCCATTAAAATATATATGATAAAAAACTATATAGGTTTCTACAAGAAATTTAAATGACCAAACCCAGGGCACTCACCCCATTCCAAACATCAAAACAATAAAATTATCCCCAGAGGATCTGTTCTCATAACACAAACATACACTTTCATTCAGCATCACCCTATGATGATCCAGGTCTAGCGAACCACCGTCACGTAGTCAGGTTAGGTAGAGTGACATTAAAAGTTATAAAACAAAATAGTATACATGTGGTTGTTAATAATTTAAATAAACTAACATAATAAATAGAAACCATCTAGGGGTTTCCCACTATGGAACCATCTACCTTGGTATACCACCAGGGGCAATCACCCCCTGTGCAAGTGGAACTATAAAATTAACCTCATCATAGATTATTTTATTATTGATCCTCATGTCCTACCATAAAATGTAAAATCATATACACATAATCCCAAGGAAGTAAAATTATTCTAAGTACTTGTACAGGAAAATTTCATATGCGAAATTGCTGATGCTTTAGATAACATATCCTCTCATAAGTTATAAAATAAAAAAGGTAGGAATATATTTCATTTAGATCCTATGTTCTTAATCATGATGTAAGATAAGCCTCTTGACACTATGGGACAAGAACCAAAATCTATAAATATCTTCTTACTAAAGGTATAAGAGAAAATAAACCATCAATAAATCATCAATCCCAAACACTATGAGCATAACTCAATGTGAAAATCATATCAAACATAATATTGAAATTAAAAAATGTCAATACCATCCCCTAAAATCTTATAATTCCTACCAAAATAGGTGTTCATAATGCACTAGATTTATATTCATCACAGGATCTAAAACATTCCAAAATATTATGACTATCCTACCCCAAATAGTAAGAAAAATAAAAAAATCCTTGAAACCACCTTTTAACATCTTGAACCATATCAATATGAATATTAGCTAGATCAGACTACCAAGTGACCTCAATCGGTCCTTCCCATATGCCAGAGTCTGTCGACTAGTAGATGGGGTTTAATATGGAACCTTAGGGAGTCTATACCATCTATATTAGAGTGCATAATATTAAATAAATAAAATAAAATTCATATAAAATAATAAATAGTTAGGGTATGTATTAATAATAAATATATAAACATGATATAAAAAATAGATTACAGGCATACGACATACAAGACTAACTTACCATTAGGTTGATCATATGTACAAACAAAATAAATGAAAACATAAAGGAAAAAAATAAAGGTATAGGAGACTCCACTACAGTCCCAAAGACTCATCTCATAATAGTCTCTAAAATCCATCCGAGGTACTTCAGCTTGATCATTAAATATCGATACTGGGCCTAAGATGAACTTGAAATAAGTTAGGGATGCTCGGGTACCCAAGTAAAGTGGTGGCATGAGCAGAGTGTGAGTACATAACTCATAAGGGCACTAATATTGTTTTCTAATACAATATCAAAAATAGAATTATATGTTCATAAGACACAATTAGAATAAATAAATAAACTAGTGAAATATATAAATAAAAAACCACCATAATCTCACAGTGGGACCAAGTCCTACCCTGGTGTTGATACTTAAGTCTGTGAACCCAATCCGTAATACTATCTTCTTCCCACGCCTCATTGTCTCAGAGTATGACATGATTAATGATACTAATAATATAGAATACTTATGTCTCCTCGGTATACAACATAGTACTGCATACCTACATCATGAGATTTTTTTTCACCTATGACATAGCATGTAGGTATCACGGACCTAGGGAATGATGCTAGAAATCCTCATAACAACATACTAGATAATCCCTTGGATCCAAAACCATATAAATCCCACTAGTAGTATAAAAAACATCCCCTAAAAGAGTTTTTTTATCCAAGGGTATAACCTATATGTATCATAGACCTCCCTTATGAGAGTTTTTTCTTCTAGATAAACATAATATATAATTCCACTAGGGAATTTCCCAATTCATAATCAAACTTCTGTAAGAGTTTATACTAATATATAACATAAATAAAAGAAAGGAAATTATTATCTAAAGTTAGAAACCCACCATCATCATACATATCCCACTGCACCAACTCGAGGTTGGTCTATAATTGAGGTACCTACCATAGTCCCATATGTCAACATATAAGAAGTGTCACCCCTATAATCCTTAATACCACCCCAAGTATCTTGGGCCATAATCCTCAATTTAGAGGACATCAGGCCCCTTGGTAGGGTTATAGTCACAACATGGCCTCATTGGACTCATGGGTGAGCTTCACTGGTGTTAGTCTTAAGAGATGGATCAGGACCCATCTCCATGTCTCGGGTTATTCCAAGATCATAAAATCACCCAACCCACTTTAATATTCCTATTTTATGCCCACCTAGGACAATAAAATATCAAGGGTGCTTGTATGGACTGATAGTTCCATAAATCTCAACTGAATTCACAACCCCTTTTGGTTGTGTATACATATCTGAGCACTATCACAGTCTAGGCCTAGACTATAGCATCCCAATTTTTTCTTACATAGATATTATATAATTTTAAAGATAAAAAACATAAAAGTATAATCTTACTAGGATCCAAAGGTTTAGTTTCTCATGAAAATTTGGACTATACATAACTTTTACATAATAAAACATAAACATTTATTTAATTACTTCTTCTCTATCTTCTTATTGGACCACATGTTCTCCTTAATAAAAGTATTAAACTGAGGATATACATAAAAAGAAGGGGTGATCTAGAGCCTAGTAACAGGATGAATAAGATACATGAATATTGGGTGAATGTAATCATCATAATCATAATATAATCAATGTATCATAGTCATAATCATTAGAGGAAACTTTAGATAAAGGCCTAGAAAGCGGCAATGCAAAAAAAAAAATGAAACATCATGTATTAGTGGTCAAATACCACACATAGTTGTGAAAAAATATGGCATCATGTTCACACATATTTTACATTATCTAATGATATTAATCACATTAACCATTTCATTAGAGTGACAGATAATTTCAGGCACACCCATAACATCATAACATTTACATGCACTATATAATTTCGAGCGCACCCTTCACACCATTACATTTACATTATAATTCATGTTTCATATAACGTATATCAATATTGGACAAAAAGTGACCCAAGGAAATAGAATGTTTTAATTTCATAAAGAATAAATTCATAAACTTCTGAGGTCACAAAATAGGGAATGATATGCATGGTGTCAATCTTGATTGAAGAAGGACAATCACATGAGAAGTAAAAGATGTGTTTTTTTAAAAAGAAATAGTTCTATTGAAAAAATATTTGCATTTGGAATAAAAGTAGATTGATAAAATTTATATCCAAGAAAATAAAAGGGAAGTAAAAAGAAATTATATTTATATAAAAAATTAAATAACATCCATACTGAAAATAGAGTGAAAGAGAGAAAACCCAAATAAAGAGAGTTGGGTTTGAAAATCCCCTTACCTTATGTTTGAATGATTTATTCACATTAATAATTTGGATAATTAAATTATTTTCAATAATTTAAAAATCGAGAACCTTTTATACATGAATTTGATTCATTATTATTTTATTAAGTTTATTTATGGGATTTTGACAAGTTATAGAGTTCAATTTCATCATTTGAGAGTGTTTGTTTTCTTAGTTTTCATGATCAGTTTGATGTTATATGAGTATGGATGTTTATGTAAAGTGGGAACGATTCTACAGAATTGAAAATATATTTTATTAATGAAATTTTAGAAGATTAAATGATCTTATATTTCATTTTTATAAATGAAATTATGATGAATCATTAGAAAAATAGTTAATGATAATTGTTTAGGTTATTTTTGGAAATTTTTGATCATAACGAACTTGTTTTTTTATCATTTAGTTTTATGTATATATGTTAGTTCTAGAACATAAAAAGGGTTATAAAATAAATTTTACACGTTTTTCTAACCATTATAAAGGTTTTTTGACCATAATTGAAGGTGGTGAAGGAAAATGAAAATGCATCGTCCACAGTGGTGGTAAATCAACACACCATGAACGATATTTTAATTTTTAGAGTAAAAAGAAAAGGGAAGAGACTTGAAGACAAACTATTCTATTAACATAATAAAATTTTAGAATATATAATATACTATAGTTATCATGGATCTTGTATAGGTGGAGGGGAGGGGATGATAATAAATGAAATGAAATTGAAAAGAAATAAAAAGAAAAAGAAATAGGGTTTTACCTCTTGAATTTCTCCTCCTTGAGAACCTCCTTAGGGAAAAGGGTTTGGAATTTTGATGAGATAAATATATCTTGGATTTATGGGAAGGTCTTGGGAAGAGTATTGGGCAAAATGTGGAAAAGTCTCAAGCCTTGAAAGGTGTGAGGAGAAGCAGTGGTGAGGGGTGGTATTTATAGGAGAGGAGAGGGATGTTTTCTCATTATTTTATTCCTTAGTTTATTAGTTTGGATTAATAATATGAATAATTTGAGTCTTATCACTAAATATATTAAAATAAATAAGTAGAGTTTGATATTTTGGGATTACACTGGCCTTACTCCATCTTTGACTAAAAAATTCATGTATTTAGCTTTTATTGTAAATTATCGTATTTTACTATTCAAAAAAATTCAACTATTTTAGAAAAATAAAAAAAATAACCCTAACCATTTTAAACATTTAGAATTAAAAAATGAAATACATTTTAATAAAATAATTTTCAAAATATTTGAACTTTTATTTTTAATTAAAATCACAATTTACATAGAAAATACTGATTTTAAAAATATAACTGGTTTTATAACACTTTGAAAAATTAAGAAAGGTCTCATAAAATTATATTATAATTATAATAAAAAAATGTTAATTTACGAATACATTTTATAAAAATAAATTTTCTTTTAAATGATTATATTAATTATAAATTTATAAACAAACATTTATGTTGTATAAAAATACCAACAATTAATTAATAATTTTTAAAATATTTGTTTACTTATACTATGATATAATTATATCATATTATAATTTTTAAGATAAATAAATTTTATTTATTCTTTCCTATATGTGGTTATTATTTTATTGGCCAGTTTACTATTCCTAATGGTCGCAATACTATTCCAAAGTTCATGTTAATATTCCATCGAGATAAGTTCCTTAATTTCTATAAATAATAATTATTTCATTCATTGTTTATTTAAAAAGTTTTTATTGTGTTATCTAAGTGATTTTATGTGATTTATACTATATGAAATAATTATAAGAAGGGAATTTCTATTGTTAAAATTTTGGGTCATTACATTCTTCTACCCTTAAGAAATTTCACCCTTAAAATTTCATTTTACATACTATGGTGAAAATAAGTGGGGGTACTTCTCCTTTATCGATTCATTCAGTTCCCATATTACCTCTTAATAATTATGGTTCCACCATAGTACTTTGACCTGGTGAGTAGTCTTGTTGCATAGAAATTTATTTCTATGGTAAAATATCTTCACTAGACTCTCCTCATAAGAGATATCATTTTCCAACTGTACCACCTATAGATTTAGTACATGTGGGGGATCTAGAATGTACTTCCTCAAGAGGGATACATGAAATACATTATGTAATTGAGACACAGTTGGTGGATGTGATAGTTGATAGACCAAAACTTTGATTTGATCAAGAATATTGAAGGGTATGATGTACTTGGGAATTATCATTACTTTATTCAAAAATATAATGATATTATTCTGTGAAGATATGCGGAGGAATACCATGTCTCCAACCTTAAACACTAGGTGTTATCGATGATTGTTTGTGTATATCTTTTTTCAACTTTGGTCTATCTTGACATACTGCTGAATGGTTTTCACATTTCACACCATTTATTCCACCATTTATGGTCTTAGTATCTTACATTCACTAACTTCATCATATCATGTTGGTGTTATACATCTCTTCCCATAAAGGGATTAATATGGATCCATTTGGATGCTTGAGTGGAAACTGTTATTGTAAGAGAAATCAACTAGAGGTAGATTTTGATACCATACTCTTTT
This sequence comes from Viscum album, assembly GCA_963277665.1. Lineage (NCBI taxonomy): Eukaryota > Viridiplantae > Streptophyta > Magnoliopsida > Santalales > Viscaceae > Viscum > Viscum album. The sequence goes on along the minus strand of OY728143.1, from coordinate 646,595,729 downwards.
AATATCTATAAAACATGCTATAAAAATATATTCTAGTGTTATAATATTTCGTTCATATTGGACATTAGCTTGTGGATGATAATATGTACTAAAGTTCAACTCAGTGTTTACAGTATGTTGGATACTTTTCTAAAAAATCAAGTTGAATCTTAGATCTAGATATGATACAATTGATAGTGGTACTCCATGTATCCTTAGCATTTATTATATGTATATTTGTGAATTTTGATCCATATATAAGTCCTATCAAATTTTGATAAAGTGAGATGTCTTTGTAAGATGATCCACAATAACCCATATAACATTGTTTCCTCTAAATGTCTTCAAAAGTCCAATGACAAAGTCCATGGAGATGTATTCCCATTTCCATATTGGTATGGGTAATGGATTAATCATCCCCTTAGAGTTTTGTATTTCATCCTTCAATTGTTGACATACCAGGCACTTTGATGTATATTCCGTGATCTCCTTCTTCATATTTTTCCACCAATAGTTCTCTCGGAGATCTTGATACATCTTTGTGCTCGCTGGGTGAATATAGAAAGTTGAGATATGTGAATCATTCAGAATATCATTCTTTATCACTATATTGGATGGTACACATAATCATTATCTAAATCTTACAACTCATTATTCATAAATTTTAAACTATGAGGATTTACCCTTTCTCATTGATTTCTGCTTCTTCGGAATTTACAAATCATTTATTTGAGAATACTTTATTTTATTTATTTGAGAATACTTTATTTTATCCATGAGGGATGATTGAGTAATCATTTGAGATCTTATTAATTATGTTCCTTCTATAATTATTCCCATGTCGATCCTTTTCAAATCTAAGATGATTAGATCCTTCTCAATTCTAATCATTGATAATATTGAATGATATTTTCTTCTTAGAGCATCTTCCACTTTATTTACCTTTCTACGATGGTAGTGGATTGAGGATTCATAATCCTTGATGAGCTATAACCATATTCACTAGTGCATATTAATCCCCTTCTATGTGAATATTTATTTTATGCTCTTATGATCAATATATATTTCACACTTCTTCCCATAGAGATAATGTTGCTAGATTTTCAATGCAAATATCATAACTACCAACTCCAGATCATGTGTGGGATAAGTTTTCTCATGAATTTTCAACTTCCTTGATACATAGGATATTATTTTATCATTTTTCATTAGTATATATCCTAATCCATTCTTTGAAGCATTTTTGCATGCCAAAATGAGTTTCCCACTTGTAGAAAGTGTGAGTGCAGGAGCGGTGATAGGCCTCTTTTTTAACTCTTTAATGTAATCTTCACATTCACCAATCTAAAAAATCTTTTCTCCCTAATGATTAATCTTGGTTAATGGGTATGAAAAACATGATAAGTTCTTAAAAAATTGATGGTAATACCCAAATATACCAAGGAAACTATGGATCCCCATTACAAATAATATCCTAAGAAACTCTTCAATTGTCTTTGTCTTAGTAGGGTCCACATATATTCCTTTACTGCTAATAAAATTCACTAATAATGATACTTAAACCATCCATAACTCACATTTACTGTACTTTTTATAATGTTTATCCCTTCCTAACATCTTTAGCATAATATTCAAATAATCCTCATGTCCCTCCTTGCTCTTTGAGTATATCATAATATCATTGAAAAATTCTACCAAAAATTTATCAAGGTAATATCTAAAGACTCTATTCATTAAGTCTATGAATATTTCTATAGAATAAGTGTGTCTGAAGGATATCACTATGAACTTGTAGCATCTGTACCTCATTCAAAAGGAATTCTTGGGAATATATAACTTTCTCACCTTTAATTGGTGATATCCCAACTGAAGGTAGACCTTAGAGAAATACTTGGCCTTATATAGTTGATCAAACAATGAATCTATCCATGAAAGGGGATAATTTTTCTTTATCTTGATTTTTTTCAGCTCACAATAATAAATCCAAAGGTGCATTAATCCATTTGTATTCTTGATGAAGAGGACTGGTTCACCCCATGGTGAGGCACTCAAGTGTATAATACTCTTTTACAGATTCTCTTGAAACTATTTCTCCAGTTACTTCAACTCAATGGTGTCTATTCTATATGATGTCTTTGCTATAGGTAGAGATCTAGGAATATGTTAAATTGAGAACTCAACATCTCAGTCAGGGGGAAGACCAAGAAATTATTTGGGGAACACATCAGTGTAGTCCCTCACAATGGGCATGTATTTGATCATGATTCTCCCATTCATCTCAATCATTTGATCCAGATATGATTTCTCATAAGGAAATAATATACACACTTTAGATGATGGATCCAAATAAGATTCCTCCTCCTCCTTAAAATTGTATATAATTAGATGATGTGTTAGGGTGTGAAGAGTGATCTTCCTTTATTGATAGTTAATGCTGGATTTGTATAAAGATCATCAATACCTTCCCAAAATGGCATCAAACTCCACCAAAGGAAGTAAGAAAATATTTTATGGGTGGTTTAGTCTAGAAACATTAACTGGGGAGGAGTTATATACTTTTGATACAATAATTTACCTATTCTCTATTCTCACAAATAACTAAACCTCCATATTTTGAGGTGGTGTTTGAATAGTTCTAATAAAATTTCATGATATGAACAAATGCATAGAACTAGAATCAAATAGTTTGTTTTATATTATTGAATGAATAACTAACATACCTATCACTGTATCATTTTTAGGCTCCACATCAGTGGTAGTGATGGAATAAGCCCTACCTTGGTCCTTTGGCTTGGGTAGATGATGATGCTGATTATCCTAGAGAATTCTAGGTTTGGAGCACTAACTTGTATAACGACCTTACTCCCAACAATTGAAACATTGGACCATGGGTGGTGATTTCCTTTATTTTACCACATTTGTTTACTTCCTCATGTCTCTTAAAAATTCATGATCTTGGTGGCTATATCTCCCACACATATAACATTTCCTCGCCCCTTTGAAGAAAATCCCATAATGCTTTTTACAACATTTTTGATATGTGGGTGGTTGAGTTTTCTTTCCACCTTTTTCATTAGATCATAAATATTAAAATACCATATTTAGTTTCTTATCACTATATCCATGGGACAATTAAAAAAACTCTATCCACAATTTGAGATCACATAGAAAAAATTCTACATAACTCCTAAAGTATTGAATTTCTAGATCCTTTAGATTGTGTGGTTTTAAAACACTAAAAGAATATATCTATTTTGATATCATTATTGATAACAAAACCTGAAGCATAACTTGAAAGCAATTTTAAATTTTATTCATAGGCCACTACATATTCTCCTTCCTTTTTCTCAAGCACTATGAATTATCTCTCCAACTTTGTATGAAGATTTTGATGGAAATAATTCTTAAGAAACATTTTCTTAAATTATCACCACTCCATATCATAAATTTATTCATCATACCTGGTTTTATTAATCAATTACCCCCATTGTTTGGCCTCTCCATCTAAATGATAAATGAAAAAAATCACCTTCTCCATCTCAGAACTGTGAATCACATAAAATATATTCTCCATTGAGTTTATCCACTATTCCATAATAAGTGGATCAAAAAATAAACTAAATATCTATGGTCTTTACTGTATAAAAGGTTTGATTTATAGGTACTCCCTCTTCGGTGAAGGAGGATATTTCACATTATTCAAGCTATTGTTCATATCCCAAGACAGCGGGGTAAGCATTGACATAAAATTTTGAACTTCACCTCCCAAGGAATTGGGGATATTGTTTGAGAAATAGTTTCATTGTCCCTTGTATGGTTTTTTGGCCTAGTTTCTCCTGGTTCCTACCATTTTCTAAAATATAAAATGTTAGAATAAAACACAAGTAAAAATGTCTTGAATAAAGAATTTATTACTTTGTTAAATTAATTCTAAGCAAATATCTTATGGGATCCCTGTGTTTAAAATTTTCTAGAACAAATATTCTTGGGTGATTACATATAATTAGTCTAATTATAAGGGTTTTCAATAAGGTTATATAATCTTAATTCCAAAATTAACTAAACCATGCTCTAATATCAAATATAGAAACTCAAATTTTCTTACCTAGATCTTACATTATTTTAAAGCTAAATAACATAAAAATTGTTACACAACCACGATCCAAAGGTTTAATATATTGGTAAAATTAGGGCCATACATAAGTTTTACATAATAAAATATAATTTTTTTTAATTAATTCTTCTCTATCTTCTTATTGGCCCAATGTTATCCTTAGTATAAGTATTCACCTAAGGATATACATTAAAATAAGGGGTGAACTCAAATCCCAGTAAGAGGATAAATAATATACATCAAAAGATTGGTTAGTATATTCAACATCATCATAATATAATCAAAGTATCATAATCATAATCATGATAGGAAATATTATATAAAGGCATGGAATGAGGAAATTCATAAAAACAAAACATCATGTCTTAATGGTCAAATTCCATATAGATTTGTAAACAAAAATAGCATCATGATCACAAATATTTACATTTATATCATGAGATTAATCACATTTCCCAAGTAATTGTAGCAATATTTAATTTTTGGTGCACCCATCGCATTATAACATTTACATGTGCAATATAATTCGATTTTCACCTATCACATAATAACATTTACATTATCATTCATGTCACATAGAATGTATATCAATCTAGGAAATAAAGTAACCCATGTAAAAGAATGTGTTTAATTTCATAAGACACACATTCATATACTTTTTCTCTCCAAAAATGGAATAAGATGCTTGGTATCAATCTCAATTGAATAAGAAACAATCTCATGAGAAGTAAAAAAATGTGTTTTTTAGAAATAAGAGTTATTTTGAAAAAGTATTTGAATTTTTAATAAAACGAGATCAGAAACATATATATACTAGAAAATAAAATGGAAGGAAAAATAAATTATATTTATAGAAAAAATAAATTAACATTCATACTTAAAATGGAGTGAAAGAGAGAAAACCCAAAGAAAGAGTGTTGGGTTCAAGAATCCCCTTACCTTATGTCTGAATGATTTATTCAGTTTAATATCTCAGATAATAAAATTAAATTAATTAATTTAAAAATTAAGAACCTTTTATACATTAATTTCATCTACTATAGTTTTATTAAGTTTATTTATGGGCTTTTATATGAGTTATAGAGTTCAATTTAATTGTTTGGGAGTTTTTGTTTTGTTGGTTTTCATGATCGATATGCCTATATATGAGTATAGAAGTTTATTTAAAATGGTAATGATTATACATAATTAAAAATATAGGTTATTAATTAAATTTAAGCAGATTAAATTATCTTATATATCATTTATATATATGATATTAATATGAATCATTAGATAAATAGATAATGATAATCGTTTAAGTAAATTTTGGTGGTTTTCGATCACAACAAACTTGTTTTGTTTTATCATTTGGTATTATATATATATATATGTTAGTTACATAACATTAAAAATGTTATAAAATAAATTTTATAATATTTTACAACCATTATAATGGTTTTGTGACCAGACATGAAGGTGCTGAAGGAAAATGAAAATGTATCGCCCATGATGGTGGTATGTCGACACACCACGCACAATATTTTCATTTTTAGAGTAAAAATAAAAGGGAATAGACTTAAAGGTGAATTATTTGATTAAAATAATATAATTAAAGTATATAAAATATAATCTAGTTATCATTTATCTTGTATAGGTGGAGGTGAAGAGTGGATAAGAAAAAAAATGAAATTGAAAATAAATTAAATGAAAAAGAAAGAGGGTTTTACCTCTTGAATTTCTCCTCCTCTAGAACATCCTTAGGGAAAAATGTTTTGATATTTTTATGTGACCAAAATATCCTAGACATGGGGGAAGGTATTGGGAATATTATTATAAAAAATTTGGACATGTATTAAAGATTTAAAGGTGTGAGGAGAAGAGGTGGTGATGGATGATATTTATAGGGGATGAGAGGGGTGTTTTCTCATTATTTTATTCATTAGTTTTTTATTTTGGCTCAATAAAATGAATATTTTGATCCTTATTACTAAATATATTAAAATAAATAAGTATATTTTGAGATTTTAGGCTTACATCAACCTTAAATCGTCTATGAATTAAAAATTGATGCATATAGCTTTTATCGTAAATTATCGTATTTTACTATTCCCCAAAAATTCATGTATTTTTAAAAATTCCCAAAAAATAACCCTAAAAAATATTCAAAATTTAGGATTCAAAAATGAAATTAATTTTATGAAAACAATTTAAAAAACATGAGAAATTTAATTTTTAATTAAAATCATCATTTACATTGAAAATACCAATTTTAAAATTATAATTAATTTTAAAACACATTGAAAAGTTAAAAATTTATCATAAAACTATATTATAATCATAAGAATACAAAATTTTAATTTATTAATCTATTTTATGAAAAAAAATTATTTTAAATAATTATATTAATTATAAAATTATAAATAAATATTTATGTTGTATAAAAATACCAACACTTAATCAATATTTTTTAAAATATTTATTTACTTTTAATATGATATAATTATCTCATATTATAATTTATACGATTATTACGTTTTATTTACACTTTCATAGATAATGTTACTATTCTATTTGCTGATTTACTATTATTAATGGCCACAATACAATTAGAAAGGTCATGTTACTATTCATTCGATTCAAGTTCCTTAATTTCTATAAATACTTCTTATTTCATTCATTATTTATTTAAAAAGTTAGTATTGTGTTCTCTAAGTGATTTTATATGATCTATACTATATAACATAATTATAAAAAGGTAATTTACATTGATAAAATTTTGGGTTGTTACATAGATCATCAATAACTAATATTCCATGACAGTCTAAAAGTTCTATAGCAGCCTTTAGAGTTTACATATTTCACTTTAGGAATTTATATTGGTTCTATAATTTAAATTAAATTAGAATTTAATTTAAATTATCTAATTGATTTAAAATTAAACCAATCCATTTTAATTACAAAATTCAAAACCCTCATTGGTGGAACCTTAAACCACACAAATCATAAAAATCACAAAATACTAACGTAGGGAAATTATAAGGACCAACTACCTTTTGGTGAAGCTCAAATCGTTTTTAAAGTCTCTATCTGATAGCTTTTCCTAGGCTCACTATGACCCATCCACACCCACCCAAGCTGAATAGTCCAGTACCAACTCACTTGAGGCCCCAAATCAAGTCAACAAGAAATAATTAATTAATTATAATCAAATTATAATTAGTTAATTAAATATATTTAATTTTGAAATTAAAAAAAATGGAATAATATATAAAAACACACCATATCATTACGCAACACCCGAATGAAGTCCAATGAGCCACAAGGGTTTCACAGTTGACCCCTATCTCCAAATCCCAAATAAATCCCTAATCCAAAGCATTAATTCCATTGGAATTTTAATTTAAATAAAAAAACATAAATAAATTCATGTCAGGTTGTACCTTTGGCGAATCGATGAATGAAGGTACCCTGATGAACTCTCGGGTGGTCTCCATTCTAGTCAGAAAAAATACCCATTAACCTCATATAATCATTCCAAAATCTAGTGGAATTAGAATCAAATACCTACAGTAAGAGAATAAAATCTAAGAATAAGTGGGAGAGAAGATGAACATAGATCAACAGAGGGTAGGTATGACCTAAAACATTGAGAAACCACATAAAAATACCACCCAAATCAACGGGGGATTGAAGGAGGAATATGGGAATGCTGGTCAAATAAATATGGTTGGGGTGGTAAATTCACCTTTTAAAAATTTAAAAGTTGAAGTAAAAGGTAAATAAAAAAATAATGGATTAAGAAATAAATAAATTTTGTGATAGTTTATTAATTAAATCTGAGTTATTGAACATAATATAAATTTAATTTAAGTATGGAAATAATAGAATCAAATTTATAAAAGTATAAAAATTGATGATAACTGATGCAATGTGATATTGTAAATAGAGAGAAAACATAATTGATGAGAAGTTTGGAAAAATCTTGATATGAGCCTTTACATCCCCACCCCTTGACTTGAGAGGACTATATTATTAGTCCCATTATCTTGTTAGTTATCAAGATACCCATCCCTAAAAAGTTTGTTTTGAGAATACCATATTTAGGTTTTCTAGCCATTAGAGAATCTGTCCCTCACATTTGTATAGTAAAAACACATTGGATAAAGGTTATGAGAGGAGATAAGTTAGCTCTAGTAAAACCCATTATAAACCCACTCACAAATATATTGTATATATTATTAAAATATGGTAAGAGAGAGTGAGAGAAAGAGTGAGTGCATTTGAGAGATTTAGAAATAGAGTTCTATCTCTGACGGGATTTGCGAGTTATAGAAATTTGACATCGATTAAATCCTGTGAGTGTTACAGGAAGAAAGGTTTGTCAAGGTTTTGATTCAAGGTTCCAAGGGAGTCCTTTTATAGGATACCAAGGGAATGATAACATTCTATAATTAATTTGGGGTTATGAATCTAAATAATTCCTTCATTATAATATTTTAACCATAATTAATATTGGTTTTTATCAGCTGCCTCAATGCCACTGGTTACTCGTTATCCAGCACCAAGTAACCATTGAGATACCAGGATATAGGGGTAATTTTGGGTCTAGCACCAGTGAGATAATACACCTTAATCTACTGGTTGATCTATAGCTATTAGATGTCCTCAGTTCTACCTTTATTATCAGATGACTGGTTGGACCCTACCAGTTGGATGATAGGTCTTATGGACATAATCGAATACTTTCACCTTGGAACCATTGGTCGATACCTTTCACCGACTATCTTGTGTTGTCTCCACTTCACCATCTACATATAGATCCTCCTCCACTTATATTTACCTCTAAGGATCTTTTAAGATGATTCCAAGGTTTTTAAGGATGATAAAATATAGGATATATACATTTTAAATATATCAAAAAATCCTTAATGTTCCTTGGATTCCATCACTTCTTATTTAATAAAAACACTAAGACTCAGTTAAATTTAATCGTTAGATATATAAGAGAGTGTTTTTGATCATAAAAATAGTTTGAGATAGAGAGTTTAAAGAATCTACCCCTTTTTTATGATTATAAATACTTAATATAATCAGATAAATTAAAATTAAACCAATAGAAAAATATATAATAATATAAATCAAGATATTAAGAATATATTTAGGAAGATCACACAGAAATTAAATCAAGAATACCATATTCAAGAGAAAAATATTGAAATAGATTTAAATAAATCCCCTTTATAAAACAATTAATCACTAGATTGAAGTACAAAACATTCAACACACTTCTCTCACTTTATGAAATAAAATTTATAAAAATATTCTTCCTCTTTAAAATCTAATAAAAACTCTCACCCATTGTGATAAAAAGCCGAGGATAAAATATTCCCCCCTTTGTTATTTTCAAAATTAAAAACAAGGATATAAAGGAGAAACTTATAATAAAGTCTATGGATTTTAAGATAAATTAAATTGAGTTATTTAAAAGAATAAAAAATAGTTTTCAAATAATGTTTTAAAAGAGAAAATATTTTTGAAGTGTAAAATAAAATATATAGGGAAAAAACTTTTAATATTAAAATACCCATTGCAATAAAATCATTAGAGAGGTGGGGGGATTTAAAGAAGTGATAAAAGGAAAAGATAAAAAGAGAATAAAATAAAGGAATAAATAAGGATAAATAAAGAAGTGAAAATAAAAATGAGAAAGAGGAAAATAAAATTAGTATTTACCTTTTCCATGATTCTTATTCCCTCATCGAAAAATTTTTCACCATTTAAAGATATTTAAGGAGTTCCATTGAATGAGTTTGATGAAAAATGGTACTTTTTGAAAGTATACCTTTAAAGTGTCCATCGATTGGCATTTAGCTGAATACATCTTAGGAACAGTTTTACAGAGAAAATATATAAATAATTTTACTCATCATTAATCTTTCTTTAAGAGAGGTAAAAAGAAAAAAAATTGATTTTAAAAAATATAAAGAACATATAAATAATTTCTTATATAAAATTTGATAATAAATTTAAAAACTATTTAAAAAATTAGTAATTATATTATAAGAGAACATACTTTTAGAAAATTGATTTGAAAATTTGAAAATAATAGATTTTTTTAAAGTAATAATTAATTTGAAAATAAAAGATCTCTCTTAGGGAAAATATCATAATTAAAGAGATAATCCCCCCAATCACATGATAGTTCAAGTGAGATAAATGGATAATAGATAAAATAAAATAAAAATATAAAAAAATAATTTCATTTTTTTAAAAGATTATAAAAAATATTTTGAAAAGGTTTTTGAAATATATGCATAGATATAATGAATGGAATCACAAAAAACCATTCCTAATTCACCTTTAATGTATTCAAAATGATCAAGGGTGAGATGTTTGGTGAAAATATTAGTGTTTTGATATTCCATTGCAATAAATTATATTAAAATATTAAATTTTTGGAAGATTTTCTTAAGAAATGGTTCTTATGGTAAATGTTTTTGGTGTGCGAGTTCTGGATAAGTTTTTTGGATACATTGTTGGAACTAGTGTTGTCTCACTTATTGGGGATAGAGTTAAATGTAAACCTAAAGTCTTGGATTGTGTGTTTCATCTATATTATTTTGGCACAAAAGTCTCATTATATATGTATTTTTCTTGATCTATAGAAATGGAAACAAATTATGATTTATAATATTCCATGATATGAGGTATTTTCCTTGTAAGTAGAAATTACCACTTGAAATTTTTATATATAGTTGGAATAATCCAAAATAAAAATTGAAAAAACAATTTAATTCAAAAGAATTTCCTTTAGGATAGAAAACTATGATTTCTATATACTTTTAAATAATAAAAATTCGTTTTGATATATTTGAAATAAGAATACTTTGGATATCTATAAATTTTATTGTCTATAATTTTACTGGATTCATCCAAAGTATGATTATAAATTGTTATCATGGGAATAAAAATTTCCTTATCATAATCCATGCTAAATAAATTTAATAATTTATTGTTATATTTTCCATTATCTAAAATGATTCCATCATTTTTTTGTGAAATTTTAAAACCGAGTAAGAATATGAGTTCACCAATAAATATAATTTAATATTAATTTTTAATTTAATTAGTAGATTTAGAACAATTATATTTATTATTCTATCAAAAAATCACATCATCAATGTAAATTTGAATGAGTAAAAAATCATTTGAGATATTTTTTTAAAAAGAGTCGAATAAATTTTTCCTTTTTTAAAACCATTTGTTAAAATATAATTTAAAGCATATTCATACCACGATTGTGGGGTCTATTTTAAAACATAAATACAATTTGTTAATTTGGAAATAGAATTTGAAAAAATAGCATTTTCAAAACTTTTTGTTTTATCCAAAAATATATTTTCAAAAATAAAACCTTTAAAAAAGGTGGTTTTGACATCCATTTGAAAGCATTTGAATTTAATATGAGAGGTGAATTCCAACAATATTCTAGTGGATTATAAACCAGCAATGGGTGTAAAGGTTTAAAAATAGTATATTACTTCTTCTTGGTTATAACCTTTTCTTTCTAGACCGACTTTATTATTATTTATATTACCATACTCATCTAGATTATTTATAAAAACCCATTTAGAGATTATAATGGGATAATCATTTGGATTTTACATGAGATTCTATACTTAATTTTAAGAGAAGTTTTTTTTAATATTTTATGGAAATAATGAAATTTCAATTATTAAATACATTAATATGGTTTCTTGGTTCTAGGTTATAGATAAAGGCAAGGTGTTTGACATTATTGAAGACCGATATTTGAGTTTGTGTTCTTGCTTACAAATCACTAATGAAATATTCCAGGGGATTGTCTTTATATTTATTAAAGGATTTAGGTAGAGTTTTAAGTAGATTATTATTATTATTCAACTTACTTAGTTTCAAATGATTCATTTAAAACATCATTTCAAAATGGTTTTTTAGAAATTTATTTTGGAATACTTTCATGAAACAAAAAATGGATTTATTATTCCACTATTTTATTTCTTTTTTAAAGGATTGATATGTTTTTGATGATCTAGAATACCCAAGAATGATACTTTAATCATATTTTGAATAAATGTTTCCAAGAATTAATTTTGTGTTTAAAATAAAACACATTCAACCAAAAACAATAAAAAACTACATTGGGATTTTTCTTTTTCCAATGTTCATATGTGATTTTCTTGAGGAAAACGACTTATGAGAACATGAATAATAACACATATTAAAATAATCACAAACTCAACAAAAATATAGTTTGGTAAATTAAAATTATTTAAAAAATTTCAAGCAATTCCTTGGATAGTTTAATTTATCCTCTATACTACCCTATTTTAGTGAGGTGATCAAGGATTATAAAAATAATGATTATAAACTAGAGAAGAACATAAATCATCAAATTAATTATTATAAAATTCAATTCCATGACCACTTAGAATTAAAATAATTTGAAAAACTTTTTATTTCTAAACTTTTTAAGAAAACTTTATTAAGGATTTGAAGGATTCAAATTTATGAGATAATAAATATTCCTATATGAATATTATAAACTTATCAACAAAACAATTTATTTTATTTACCTAATAGAATTTTTATTTGAGAAGACTCAAATTAATAAAGAAAAATTAAATCAATCTATTTTGATGACTAAATTCATTTTTAAGATTTAAAATATGTTTTTTGTTTCTTACTATATTATTTTGATTCATAAATAACTTTATCTTTGAAATTTAATTTGGGAATATATCATTTCCGTTGATATAAGTTGAGTTTGATAAGTGAGTGTGTGTTACAATTAATGAGAAATCTATTCCAAATCCACAAATCCCTAAATTTTGAACTCTTTCTTTAGATATATTTTAAATTGATTTTATAAACATTTTGAAAATGATATGTGGTAAATAAATGTTTTACTTTAGAGGTAAAAATATTTCAAAAATATTTTTTAATTTTTTTTAAAACTACTATCACAAAACTAGCTAATGCTTAGAAAATTATGTTTCAAGCCTTTTAATAATAAAATATTTTTAATAGGAGTTGAGATATAAAATATAAAGGTACCTTCACTAAGTATATTACCTATACAATTATCACCAATGATGTCTCTCCATAATTCTAGCTTATCTATTCAACTGAATTTAGAGATTTATCTACACATGTGTCTTTATAATCCATTATATAGGTTCCACAATACTTCTTATGTTTTTAACAGATGAAAATATTTCAAAAAAATCAAATAATTCAATTTTTTTGTACCCACATGAACTTGGGACCACTAATATTAACCAAAAATATTTAATAATTCTTACTTGATTGGTATGAGATTTTATTTTGAAAATATTGGATAAAAGAAAAATTGATTTTTGTCTCCCATATCATGTATTCTGAGAAAAACATTCATAAATTAAATGAAAAAAAATATTAAAATAATTAAAAAATTTATATTGTGAGAAACCTTTAATTAAAATACTTTTTGATAGATTCTTAAATGTTCTTTCATGATTTGAAAAACCAATACCAAATTGTTAATTTATATATCTTTGAGAACATAAAATTTTATTTAAATCATTTTCTCCTTGAGTGCATTTGGAAGGATAAATTTTGGGGTATTTAATAGTAGACTAGTGTTTATCAACATCCATATAATTTTTTATTTTCCTGGATAGATCTTATTTTTCCTTGAATTGAATATCCTTTTCCTTTTGACGATTTTATTTTTATCGAATAAATTGCTTATATTTCATTTCATGATATTTATATAATGAATAAAGTTGATTAAAAATATTTTCTAATTGATAATGAGATTAATTTAGGTATCTATAATTTATGTAACTTTGGGAGTAAGAAGAGGAAGATAGAGGTTAAGAATAAAGCGAATAAGTGGAGGAAGAGAAAATAGGAAGAGGGGTACTAGCCTCACCATCTTCATCAACATGTGTCTAAAGTAACTTTAGACTTGATTCACTTGAATAAGTTGAGGGTGTTGGGTTTGTGGAGTCATCAATTTCACTCCAGTTTGTGAAATTGATATCCTTTTTACCATATTTCTTTTCATTTAGAATTTTCTTATAGATGGGGCCCTCTGGTTGGATGTGACCTTTTGTTTTTTCATTATCATTATGTCACAACTGTTTCTACCTATCGACATATATATTTTTGGATCGATTAGATAATTTTTTATTTTGTAAGTGATAGTTTATATTCTTGTAAAGTTGATCATAGTCTATAATTTCATCTTCAGATGGTTCATAATTAGTATCTTTGAATGAAATAGTTTTCTTTTATTCTTTTACTTCATTGGATTCCTTTTTAAGTTGCTGCTTCATCATTATTTCATTTCATTAGGAATTTGTTGAGTTCTTAAATGGATATCTTCTTCAAATTTTTTTCTTAATGAGTGGATATGACTTTGGGTTCCTAAGAGATCAGTAAAACCCATATGATTTTCTTCACAATTGTTTTTGAAGACAAATCATCTCTATAGGAATTTATACCATTGAAATTTTAAATAAACATTATAAACATGCTAGTAATATATTTTTTAGTATTTAAATATAAACATTCAAAATATTGATGATATATATCCAATCTAGTTCCATTTAATTTATTCATTCCTTTATGTGTGGCTTCAAATAATTTATAAATTTTATAATCAACATTTCAAGTAGAAACATGATTAAACTCATTACAATCATTACCACAATTTAAATAATTCACATATTTTCTATTGACCTAAAAATTATTAACATCTTCAGGAGTCCATTTTTCATCAAATTATTTAGTTAAAGAAACTCATGCATTATTACTTTCTAAAAAGAGTAACTAATACTACCTAGAAAATTTTACATTCTATTCTTCTAAAATGAATAATGGTTTCCATAAAAAATCTTGAAATTATTAATTAGATTCCATTATAAATAAATAAATATTTTAAATTTATTAAGATTTGAAAAATTTAATTCTGAAAATAAACACAATATTTAAAAAATAATATTTGAAAATTTATTTTTTTGAGAAAAAAATACACCTTTGATATTAATTTTTAGTATATAAGGATTTTTTTTCTTCCAAAAAGTGATTTTCAAAAAAAAATTTCTTTGAAAAAAATAAATTCCTCTTTGATAATAATTATTTTCTGAATAAATGTGAAAAAATAGTCAGGGGAGGTGGTGATTTTCCTTTTAAAAAATTAAAAGTTGAAGTAAAATATAAATAAAAAACTATAAGGATTAAGTAGTAAATCATTTGAGTGATAGTCGATAAATTCGATGCGAGTTATTTTAGATAATATTAAAAAACTTTAACTATGGAAATAATGAAATAAAATTTATGAAAGTATTTTAATCGATGAAAAATAATTCAATTTAATAAAGTAAATTGTGAAAAATGAAAATTTATAAAGAGTTCCACAAAATCTCAATATGTTCCCCATGTCTCCACCCCTTAATTCAAGAGGTCCATATTTTTAATCCATTGATCTCGTTGGTGATCAAGAAATCAGTCCATCATAATTGTGGTTTTTAATCACCCTCTTGAGATTTTATAGTAGTCAAGAATCCCATACCTAACTCTTTTAGAGTGAGAAACCATTGGATAAAGATAATGAGAGGAGAGTGATGTCCTTTAGAAAAACCATTTACAAATCCACTCACAAATATCTTGGGTAAATTATTATAATATGAGAAGATATATTTGATATAATGGGTAAATCCATTGAGAGATTTAGAAATGTATTTTTTTCTTTGAGAAGATTTTAGAGATAAAAATATTTGACATCAATTTGATCTAGACAACATTGCCAAGAGAAAGGGTTTTCAAGGTTTTGATCCAAGGTGCCAAGGGAGTCATTTTATAGACTCAAATAGGTGTAAAAACCTTTAAAAATTATTCATGGGTTATGAAATTAAATAAGACCACCATTGTAGTCTTGTTGACCATAATTAATATAGGCTCATATTGGATAATTTGATGCCACTAGTTACTTTATACCCACTATCAAGTATTCAGTTGGCTAGATAGAGCTAGGAGGGTTTCTGGACCTAGAATCAGCTAGTTGGTATACTACCACTAGATTTTTGGTGGTATAATACTATACATTATCATTTCTACCTTTACCACCAACTAGATAGTGTGACTTCACTAGTTGGATGGTGGGTCTTCTAGACCAAATATTCTATTTCCATCATGGAACCACCTAGATGATACCCTGTATTATCTAGATGGTGTTGTTTTCACTTCTCTATCTACATGTGGAGCCTCCACCACTTCAATTACCTTATAAAGGGATTCTATGGTAATCCAAATTTCATGAAGGTTGATAAGATATTTGAGAAAGTTATCAACAATAAATCAAAATATTTTTAAGATTACATGAATTCTATAAATTTCTATTCAATAAAAACATTGAAAGTTACATTAATTAAATCAGTAGAAACTTAAGTGATTATTTTTTATCGTGAAAATACTATAAGATAAATAGGTGAAACATGTAAGATCACCCGAGTCATATGTGAGGAGGAGAAATGGGGGTATGCCTCTTAAAAATTCCTAGGGTAAAAACAATAAAAATATATATTTAATGAGCACATGGTTTAGCCACATAGTTTTCCAAAACATGTGAAAAAATGTGGTAGGTTCTGTCTAAGTGAATCCCTCTTGCATGGATGGGATGTATAATTTTCCAAAATGTGTGCCAACCATATGAATTGGATCTAACTTATCCTAAAACATATCATTTGTATTGTATGAAATTGTGAAAAAATCATGTGCCCAGCCCCAAGGCCAAACATCCTCACATAGTTTCCTCTGAAGATCACATGGTTTTACCCTAAAAAATGCTCTAACCATTCACATAGACCATGAAATCTATAAATTGAATAAAAAATAATCTTCTATAAGGTTAACCACATAAATTTATATAAACCGTGAAATAGAAATCATTCACCCTGGTCAGAGTTATCCAAAACACATGGAAGACAATTTGAATCTTTTACAGCTTACATGAGAAGCCAAGGAACCCACTAAAGCCCAAACCATGTAAAAAATAAAAATTTATGATATAAAAACATTAATAATTTCATTTAAAATATTGAATCAAATATAACCCCACCATTAATTAGAAAAATAAAAATTCCTTCAATAATTCTCAACTCATACTGACACATGTTCTTAAAAATTTAACTATTTATGCTATAAATATACTATATAATAGAAAAATGCAATGATTATTATTTATTCATCAACCGATGCTATTATACGTGGTGTATTTTTCATTCATGACTATAGAGGGATATTGGAAACTATTATGTAGAGTGTTTTAACATCCACACCATTCACAAAAGTTTATATTGATATTATGGTTTCATCAAGTGGTATTAAATCACTACTAATACCAGGTGGAAGGGAAACTCATTCAATATTTCATATTCTAGTTTTTATTACTGAATATTAAAATTGTAACATTCCAAAATATAGTGATTTATTTTTATTTTTTAAATATCTAAACTTATTTAGGATAGGGAACTATTGATATATGAATATTTATTTAAAGATCTTAATTTTTATTTTAGAGGAATAATTTCATAAGAAAATAAAAAGTAAAGAAATTTACCTTTTGGTAGAAAATCAATTGCCATTCAGGGATATTTTTGACTAATATTACCTTCTATAATAGGTTTCAATAAAAGTTACATCATATTTTTAAGTATTAAATAATATTATATTTGGAACCATTGTCATTTTCATTTGTTGACAAGGACTATTTATTTATTTTATATCAATACTAAATATGATTTAATTAAATTGGAGGAGTTTTCATATTGTATTTTGATAATTGGTGATATTAAACTTAGTTTAGAATCTAGTAGTGAATCAGAAATAAAAATTCCAAAAATATTATCTTATTACATCATATCAAAATCCAGTTGATGAACGTTTTAAAGAAACATACCCAGATTTCTTTGATAAATTTTAAAATATAGGATACTTGAAAGATAATTTTATCTTAGTTATAACTCATGGCATTATTGAGGATGTAAATAACTACATCCTATCATTGAAATATGAATAAGTCAACTTGTATCTCAACTCAAACTCATCATTTAAGGCCAGTTAACCTAAATAATATATATAATTAAGATATATTAATAGGTATTAATATATTAGGTTTTCCTCACCATAAAATTAGATTAAAAATTAGAGTTCAAGTGATGTTTTTGAAAAATTTAGATAAATAATTTAGTCTCTACAATGGTACCATTTTCATTGTTACCAATTTAGGATATCATGTTATTAAAGTTAGAATATTGACCAGAACTGATAATGGATAAAATATTTTCACTATAAGGATCAATATGAAACATTCAAATTAAAAATTCCCATTCAATATTCAACATGTATAATATAATTTAATAGTCTCTTATGAAATTACTTTTACTAAATGTAAATAGGAGTAACATTATTATTATGGGTTATATTTAAGAAAAATAGTTTTTTTCACGGATAATCGTAGGTTCTTTTCTCTATAGTTACAAGAAAGGATGGTTTAAATTTTTTGATTTATGATATTGACCATAATTTCTTTATAAAAACTACAAATATTTTATACAAATAAATGTTTGATAACTTTATTTAATTATATATCATAACCCATTTATTATGAATTTTCTTTTCTATAAAAATTCATTAAAAACCTATTTACTATTTTATTAAAGTTATTACCTTTCACCTATCATCCTTCCAAATATTGCTGTTTTATAAATGGATCCATATTTTAAATTAATCTATCATATCTTATTTGAATATAATGATACTCCCAGAATCAATGGTAGTGTTATTAATATTTTATACAAAACATCATTAAAGCATCCAAATGAAATTGCAGCTAGAGGTTTAATTTTAATTAAAAATAATGTAAGTATTATGATACTTACAAAATTTTTTATATAATATATATATTTTACATATATAAAATATAATTATTTCATTTTTTTCATCTCAATATATACGTGTTATTAAATTTATAAACAAAATCATTTTTTAAAAACTTATACTATATATTATATTTTTAATTTTAGTAATATACATTATATTTTATATAAAATAAGGATTAAATAAATTCTAGGTGAAAAAAAAACAAATTGAAAAGTTTAATAGAATATTCAATGAAGGATTATGATACATTGTATAATTTTTTTAAATATCTTCTAATAAAATAAACTTTTTAGTAACTTAGTATAGTTTTAGACACATTTTTAACTAGAGAAACCATATTCAACCTTGAGATTTACAGTTTCCATACATTGGATTTGATTTAATTTATTTTGATGATATAATTCAGAACTAAATCCTGGAAGTACACTTAATAGGTTAGTTACTACTATTTATATATATATATTTTTCCAAATATTTAGTTTTTGGAATATTATTCCAAAATATTTGATAATTATTAACCTAGAGTATAGATTTTATTTTAGAACCATGCATCTATAATATGAATTTGGACCATTTAAAAAATGTTTCAATTTAGCTATATTATACTTTATAGGAATATACTATGTCAACACTCTTGAAATTGTGTTTTCAATATAAAAAAATATGAATTCCCATGATATATTCTTGTCATGATCAGTTATTTTCAAGAATATGAGTGTATATAAATACCTTTTTGGATTATAAATTCGAGTATCAATAAATCTTTACAATTATAAAATCGTATTCTATCATTTTCAACTAATGTGTAATTAATTAACAAATGTTTCAACACCTCGACCAGAAAATAAAAACCATTAAAATCAATGTATTTATAATAAAATGTTGCATCTAAAAAAGCAATGAATGATACCCATGAAAACTAATTATCATTTTTACTATACTTATTTTACATGAATACATATATTATGTTAGTTATGTAATTGATATATTCAATATATATTGACTATTTTTATGCACCTTATCCAATTTGAATAAGTGTTTTATGTCCTTTATTTTAAGTAAAACTAATTTCTACTAATATTGTGATTTATTAATTGGAATTGTATTCTTTGTATATGTATACCATGTTTTATATATTATGTAAGATACAATTTTTTACATGTTTTACATAGATTTTATAAGATATCTATAAAATTATTAACCAATACACTATTGAGTAAACTCTAGTACTCAAATGATTTTTTAAAGGATGATAGGTTATCACCATTCTCAATTAGATTCATATTGAATATATATAAAATATATTTTTTACAGAATTCATAATTGTAATACTAATTTATGTCAGAGGTGTGAAAATTAATTTAATGATTTGAGATATTGATGGAATCCAAATGAGCACTATTTTTTGGAAAAAAAATAACAAAGTCATTCTTTTTTTGGTGTTAAAACTTATGGTAGATAAAAGATTAGGATTTTATAACCTCCCCTACATTTATTATTTAACATTTGAATATTAGTAACATAAATCAACTAAAAATTTACTTTTCACTTTAGTAAATTATAAATATTATTAGTAACAACATTAACATAACCAAATTGGTCATAAATCACAAAATCACAATATTGGATACCTTTAAAAGTAGTTTTAAATAAAAATGTACATAATTGGTTGTACAATTAAATAGATAGTGATTTATTGGCGTTGCTTATACTAACAATGATTATAGTGGAACCATTCTACTAATATTTCTTATACTAATAGTTCATTCTGTAAATAATGATTAAACTAGTGAATCTTATATATTTAAACATTTGGATTCATCAGTACCAGCATTACTTGACTATTACTACTAGTAGTAATATTTACACTAGAAATGTTTACACTAAAAAATTACAATAGTATTTTATAAACTATTAGTAATTAGACTATAAATGATTACACTTTCACTGTTAGTAACAAAATTACACTAGCATTGGTTTTACCATCCAAGAAATAGAAGTAGTTCTTACACTGGAACTATTAGAAGTAGTATTATGGTAGCTCTATATGGAAACTATCAAATTCAATGGTTATGGTTTTTACGCTATCAATTATTTTTATTTTATATTTTATATGTTTCTGATTCACAAAAACCAAGTTAATAGAGATTAATATTGTATAATCAAGAGCATCATAAACCATTTATTAATCCTATTGTGTTTTCTGTAGTTTTAAAGGAACATTATAATAAATCATTAATTATGCATAGTTATATTACTCAAACATTTTTTTTATTTTTCAATAGTACATTAAACAGAACTGAACTATTACTATTTTATTTTTTTTACATTTCCTATTAATTTTTTATATAAATTTCAAAGAAAACATGATGTTCTATTATATAAATAATAAATAGTATCCAAATAAGGTAAAATTATTTTTACAATACATGAAAATTTTCCATGAAAAATGTTTGGAACATCAGTTGTCTTCTCTGGTGTAACAACTAAATAATATCCCCAAGAAGAAAAAATCCAAGGTTTTTCATAAAAATTAACTTAACATTAATCTCATTTAATAATATTTCCATTTAATTTCTTAATTTCCATTTTAAAAATGAAATATTGGTTTCTTATAAATTTTTTCTGTACAATACCATATTTAGGATGTAGCTGCAGTTTACAAATTACTTTAATGAAATTTTAGTCATCCCCTTTGATAAACAAGTGATACATATAGTACAAAAAAAATACTTACAAACTTAAAATGTTTCAGGTAAAATTTTACACAGAATTCCAAACAATAAATTATTTATTAAATAATTATAGCACAATTTTAAAAAATATCCAATGAAGAAGTTTTTTTATTTTAGGTTTCCATTTGAGCTGAATATTATTAAGTCAAAAATTAGACTATTGGTTTTTAAAATCATTGATTACAACATTTATAGTCATCATTTTCATTTGGAGAAAAATACGTATAATTTTTTATTCACTTTATATAATGAAGATGAAATCTCCTAATTCCAAAAATGTTTTGAAAATTATGAGGTAATAATATCTCTATCCCTTAGTTAAGAATTTGTTAATGAAATTATAAAAAACACTTTAATTCTAAATATTTTCCTTCCAAATTTTTTAGTGAATCATATCCATGGTCGATCATCAAGTACATACAATGGAGAAGTTGAAGTAATTAATTCATTTTTTAATGTGATAAATTTGATACAATCTTATTTATTGTAATTTGTTCATGTGAAATATAAAATATGTTTTTCTATAACAGTAATAAATATTTAATATCTATATATAATTCTGTAACTATTATCACATTATCCTATAACATTATATGTTTTATCTTCTTATTTATCTGTAGAAGGTTACTCCTTCACTTGAATTTGATAAATGTTCCAATTTGTTGCCCATGATTTAAGGAAATGTGTAATTTTGAACTATTAAAAACTGAATCATGTAATTTTAAACTATTAAAATCATTATCATTTGATAAGGCACTCTTTATACATAAAACCTGGATTTTTATGATTTTTTCTGATATTATATGGTAATTTTATATTTTAATCACCTATAAAGATGAGAAATCCACTACATGATATTATTTCTTTATTAAATTGATGAAAACACCTTTTTAATGGTTTAATAAGAAAATATGAAGAATAAAAATTAGTATTGATGATTTTTTCTTATAGAGTAGTGTTGAGAATAGTAATAGTACCCACATATGTTTTGATATATGATCTTAGACCTTATCAAAAACTATACTAGCTGAACCATATAAATATCAAATTAGTTTTTTGATATGGTGATAAATTAATTATAATAAAAAATATTATGCATATTCCAATAATTAATAGAAACTAATAGATTGCTTTGGATTCCATTAAATTGAGTAAATAAGTTTAATAATGTTGAATATTTTGTTGTCTTTATATTTTCTTAATTTCATTAAACAAAAATCTGCAAAAACTTTCTTATTTTTTATTGATTAAAGGCTATGATTGTAATTTTCATTAAGCGTCTTTGTGAAATTGGAGTGGTATTTTTAAAAAATATCATAGGAATTAGGATTCATGTGAAATTTGAGATAGAAAATATTTTTGAGATTCTCAAAATGATCATGGGAAGAAATATTTTGAATTTACATTATTAATGTAGTAAAAAATTTCCCCAGTCAATATTGTATCGACATGAGGCTTCTATTTAAAAATATTGAATCAAAATATGAGGAAATATGATTTATATTGGTTCTTGAGTTTTCTACGGCATAAAATTTGTGGTTACAATTAAAATATTTTTCCCAGTTTACTATAGGGTTATCATAATTCCAAAGCATGTTATATGTGACTCAATAGGATGTCAGGTTAACATCTCTTACGAAAGAATCCAGAAAATTATTGTACTATTTATAGGTTTGGTCTTCTTGTTCTATGCATACTGTGTAAAATATATAATATGTATTTCTATAATAGTAATCAGTATTTAATCTCTTCATATAATGTGCTATATATTTTTCTATTATGCTATAATCGTTTATGTATTTAGTTTTTGATATATTAAGTACACTATATATATTTAAATTGAATAAACTATTTGAAATCCACTACTATTATACTATAATATGAAATATATTACTATTACACTATTATATGTAATAATATTTCACTATTCCTTGTATTATTGAACTATTCAATAATATTTGGTGCAAGATTACAAATTGTACATTGTAATACACTTTTATTTCACTAAAAGATGATATTACATTACTATTTTTTTATTACAAGATTAAATTTTTGAAACTCTAATTAATTAAATTTATATTACACTATGATATGGCATGATAATTCAAAATTTAAGATGGTTTGAATATGAAATTGAATTATAATATAATTTTTTTATTTTTTTTTCAATTAAATTATAACATTAATAACATTTTATCTATTATTACATTCCATATTGGAGATTTTTTTTATAAGATTTTGATAGTGAGGATTTCTTTGAAATAAGTTAAAAAACCATTGATTTGGATTTAAGTATCTTATAACTCAAATATGTTCAATATTCATTTTCACTTGATTTCATTTCAAAGAAAACGATGACTGAGAAAATGGAATAATTTTTTATATAAAATATTTATTTATTCACCTCTATTCATGGTGTCACAAAAATTTCTCAAATTTCATTTCACTATTTTGTAGAACTAATTTGTTATTTAAATTTTTTAAAAATCAATATGAATTTTTATGTATGAAAAATAAGATTCTTTTATGAAAAATAAATAGT
Source organism: Viscum album (assembly GCA_963277665.1). Taxonomy (NCBI): domain Eukaryota; kingdom Viridiplantae; phylum Streptophyta; class Magnoliopsida; order Santalales; family Viscaceae; genus Viscum; species Viscum album. Next base: position 646,571,410 of record OY728143.1, on the reverse strand, counting down.
ACTGCATAGTACCAGGCAAACGCACATGCAAAGTACTTGTCATATAAATATATAAATAATATATATATATATTTTAAAAAATATTATTTTTATGTTAATTATTTAAATCCATTTTATTTATAAAAATATTCAACTATGCTATTAATATGCAAAAAAATAATTATATATAAATACATTTCAACATACATATATTATAAGTAAATATAAACATAGAAACACCCACATAGACACATCTATAGAATATTTATAAAAATATATTTAAGTATGTTTTTTAATATATATATATATATATGTATATACAAAAATATAACAAATACACACACACACACTTTTTTATTTAACTATTTATTATTTTTATATTCATTTACTTTTATATAAATATATATTATAAATATATATTTATCATATTTTGAAAAATTATAATAAAATGTATATATTATATTTTATACATATTTTTTTGTATATATATATATATATATATATTATTTTAGTTTTATATTAATATATATTATAAATTTTTAGAACCCAAGCTTACAGTGCTGGATTTCTTGTCAATCGAAATTTATTGACATTTATAGAAATTCAAAAAATGCAACATCCTAGACTATAGAAACCTAGAGCCGATAGTTATAATAAATTATTGTTATAAAGTACTAGATTTATTGAATGATCAAATAGTTTAGTAGTCTTTCAATACCAAATACATACATACAACAAATTATAAAACATAGGATACAATATGAAGTTATAGAAATAAATTGATTATCCCTTCCATCATATCCCTAAAAAATAAAAATAGTTATTTTCTAGGTTTCCTAAAGAAAGTAAAAAAAATAAGGGAGAGCTCATATGATCAATAAGGGGTACCACACAATGGAAGCTTACATAACATAAACATCAAATATGTGATATGGAAGGAATAAATGAATAACATGAATCCATAATCAATTTAAACTGATGGCATGCTATATCCATGAAAATAAATGAAAACATGGATAAAAATAATCATTGGTATCATACTAGTGGAATGTATAATAATAGAAAAAAAACTTACTATAAAGGGCTTATACCAATACACTTTCCTATAATGGTAAGAGGGATACACCAAAACCCAACCATTTTTATCTCGTGAAACCAATTGATGCATCGAGTGGATTTATAATTATCGAACCCACCTATCACCTAATTAAGTCCAGTGAATTCACTATAAGAGTGATCAAGAACTTTCATAACATTCCATGAAGAATCTATTAATGAATAATAATTAGTTATCCATATGATGAGAAATACATAAATAAAATAATTTCCTCTTCTATAGAATAATTTGGATTTGTCGTAGAACTCTCTTAATGAACTTGGATGTCATGGGGTATCATCAATGTAACCTAATGTATGCTTATCGAAGAAATATAGTAGAGAGTTTACTTAAATTTTGATAGGGTATCCATGTAATATAATAATTTAATTCAATATATTTCATTGGTAGGAGATAAAGTTAATGGTAGGAAAATTCCCCCATCATCATTCATTAAGAACACGTGAATACTCTAAAGCTTATCCCTTGAGAATTTATCCCCAAGTGTGATGTCTTAGGTCCAATATTCAAGAATTAAGGTGATTATTGAGTCAATTTTCAACCAATCTTTTCATGGAGACTACCCCTAGGTTAGTATATGGAATAATTGCATCCACTCTTCAGTATCCAGATAAGGATGTATTTTCTTAGAAATTTCACACAATTTTACTTTATCCAAAATTATAACGGGGTTTTCACTATAGAAAATATTGAGTTTTAAAACAGTTTTGGTAATAATTGAATAAAAATAATAATTGACAGAGATAAAAATATAAACTAGTAAATCCATTAAATTTCATGATTACTAATTAAAATTTCTTATATTGAAATGTAAGAACCACACAAAATATGTTTCAAAGAGAGAAATTTGAGATGAAAATATCTTAGTTATTATATTTAATTCCTTTAAAATACTTTAACTATTATATTATAAACACAAATATCTTAATCACCTATTTTATAACCTTACTCATATCCATTTTCCTTCATACTATTCAAAAATAGTTATTCTCTATATGAATTCTCATGATTTTCCACATTAGGTGTTTATAATTTTGATCATTTGTACTGGTTTCATAATAGTAGGGATCATATAATCTATTTTACAGATTAAATTATTAATTGGTTATTAAAGTTAATATTATGTATTTTCTATAATAAGTTATGAAGTTTAAAATTCCCTTTATGAGTGTTTTAGACATTATCCTTGAAGTTTAATTCAATGATAAACATGTTTTGCTGATTCATGATCAATGGAGGGTGTTTCCTTAATTGATGAATTAGATATTGATATAATATATTTAGAACCAAAAAATAATTATTTACTCATTGAATTCATAATATACTAGTAAATAAGTTTTCATATTCATCCATGATATAAATGCATAGTGTTGTTTAAGTAGGTGGTTAAACCAACACAAACATGAACATACTCTGATTTAATGAATGATTATAAGGTGGTTTTGGTGTAATATAATTATAAAAGAAGCATAATGATCATATTTAGTGTTTATTAGTGTGATATATTTTAATTTTAAGGAAATATTGGAAATAAAAATTCTACATTATTTGAATAAAATAATATCTTCACAACACACATATTTTAAAAGATTAAATTAATTATGATCACCAATTGATTATTTCATTAATAAGTTCTATATTTTAACATAATAGAACCTTAATGATATCATAAAAATCATATTTATCCTATAAAACTATAGTTTTATTCAACCTTGTATAATGGTGATGAAAAAAAACACTTTTGTCATAGAAGCAGTAGTCCACACAATGCACGAACAATGATTTTATTTTTCTTAATAGATTGTGTAAATGAATAAATAATAATAATAAACTTAATATAGTAAAATAATAGTATATTAATGATACTAATAACACTATATTATTCTGGATAGAATAAAATTTAAAGAATATAATTGATAATAAAAGATAAATATTTCTTAATACATATGTTGAGGACTTGGAATTTTCCTTGGATGTCTCCTTGAATTTTAAGGGATTAGGAAACATATGAGTGAATAGGGTATTATGTTCAATGGAGCCTCCAGCTTCGGTGATCTGGAAACACCGGCACTGGAGGATAGATCTCAACTGGATCTCGTCGTAGGCCTCAGCTGGTTCTCGGTGAAGGGTTGGCATTTGGCGGCATCTCAGACTTCAGGCCTTCGGATTCTTGGATGGCCCGGGGGTGGAGCGGCTTGGCGACGACCTTAGTGTCCTTTGGGGTGGTTCGAAAACATCTCCGGCAAGGCTCGGAGGGGGGAGGTCTCTGGTTCAGTTTTTTGTGTGTGATGTTTTGAATTGAGAATCTGTTTGCATTGGATTCTGGTTGACGATGCTTTGTTGTCGGTTTCCGTGATTGATCTTGTGGTGTTGACGTTACCTGCACGACCTTGCTCTCGGTTCATGCTGCTTCCTTTATCCCATTGTTTCATGAGTTCATTCGATTCAGCATCCGATGTGGGTTCTTCCTTTGTCCAGACCTTCCCAGTTTCAGTCCAGAGCGGCGCTTCTGGTACAGGTTGGCTTGGTTCCCCTCCTCGGTGGAACTCTTTTGTTTGTTTTCTTGGTCTTCCAGCCCTAGGTGGCGCTGGCCCGATATTTTACATATTGGAGCTCCTACCCCTTCGAGTTTCTTGATGATTTGGAGACAAAGGGTGGCTAGTGAGATCGTTGTGGCGAGGATCTTCTGGTGTTGTCAAAATCCAAGATGTGATCATCGACATTGATTGGATTTCTATTGGTGATTTTTGGACTGGTAGTTAATGTTTTTCAGAGTTTCATTGATAAAGATTTTCAGTTTAAGGATGGGTAGGATGGGTTTTTTGTAGTCTGAGATTTGTGGTTTGAGAGTCATTTCAACTATTCTCTTACTGGAAGTGCTTCAGAGAGGGTTTAGAGAAAAGGTTTTCTCTTGGTTTTTTCTTTCGGATCTTGATGTTTGAAAGGGTATGGATTTTCCATCGGTTCTGTGCCCGTGCATCATGCACAGGACTGCTTGCCGTGAAGCGTTGATTAGGAGAAACTGATTTAATATTTATGATGCTGGGTGAAGCTCTTCTGTGTATGCTTGAATGAGTTGTTTGCTCTTTAATTTTTGTATCGTGGTGCTTTGAATGTTTTTTGTCTATGAAGTCATGTATGGTTTCTCACTTTTTCCTCAAAAGTGAAGAATAATAAAAAAAGTAATTTTCAGTCAGTTTTTAGAGAAAGAAAATTTTTAATGTTTAAATTTTTATATAATATTAAATTATTTTGGGTACCAATTTTAATTAAAAAAATAATTTATTATAAAAAATAAAGGATATGAGGATTTAAAGGAAGACTAAAACTAAATATCCATTGAAAATTATTGATTCAAAGAAAAGATATGACACTGTGCCTATCACCCTTTGTGAAGATAGTGTGGAGGATAAATCCTCAACACCACAGAGAATTCAGAAAACTATTAAATACCTAGATTATTTTGTCAAAAACAAGCTAGATGATATATACTTGGTTTGTTACATCCCTGAAGTAATATTGTGTGTTGAAAAAACTAAAGAGAATCATAATCATATAGTTTGAAACTCTTCTATTATAGAAAAATCTACTACCACAAAAGAACCCATGCAATGTAATAGTGATGATAACACCCACACTGTACCTAATGTGGCCCTTGTGAAGTACAAGAATAATGAGATCCATATGGAACCCCCAATTTCCCAAGGTGTTTTAGATGATGATAGAAAATCTAAGTGCACCCCACCTCCCAAATGTGAGCAATGTTCCCCTATTGACAATTAGCTATCTTAAAAATATGATGGGAAAGTATTTTGTGATGTTTTAATAGATGCTAAAACTAGAAATTATCATGACTCGGTAGCTCTTGATGATAAAATTAATACTTATGTACGGATGTCAACCAGTTTGGAAACTGATGGAATCTCTATAGAAACAACTTATAGGAATGAACCTTGTACTGATACTAAACACACTCCAATTCCAAAGGATGATAGAAAATTCATCAATGACTCCAAATCAGCTCTTGTGAATATAAAAATGATGGAAAACCAGATCATGATGCAAAATCGGTTTCAACTAAGATATCAGTCTAAAAAGGAAATTATGGGAAAGAATAAACAAGGATCCAACCCCAAATAAAAATGTAAATGAAGATCCTATTTAGGAACTATTAGTTCCTGACCGACTCTGAAACAACTAGCTCTATTAGGATCTTTATTATGAAGTAAAAGAGTAGTATTTTGCTTTTTTGAGAACTCAAAACTGTCTTATATTCTAGGGTTTTATTTTTTTGACACCATGGGTTATCACTCAATTGAATCTAACCGAACTTGCACTAAAATTAAAAGACTATGGGTCCTTACTCACTCGAGTTTGTATGAGAAATATATACCGAACTTTATTGAATAGATGATCACTATCAATTAAAAATACATGTGATTTCATCACTATTTCTCTTTTATTCCTGAATATAATAGATATGAATACTGAATAGAATTATGTAATAATATTCAATCTTTGAGAAGTTTTATCAAAGACCCATAGACACTAGTTTTATATTTTAATTTTATTCTCAAGCTGGATGAAAATGTTGGTATGATTAATTTATCTAGTTTAAATAAATAATTCAATGAATTTATTGAAATTTTCATCCTTTATGAAGTGAATTTGGTAGGTTCAAAATACTCTTGGTATAGAAAGAACCTTAGAAGAATGGTTTCTAGAAAACTAAGAAACACTTTTGTTAATAAAGGCTTGTAAATGTTTGGGCCTCTATATCTTACACCAAACATGTAAGAATAAATTTTTATCATCATTCAATTTTGGGAAATCATGTTACAATAGATATGAAACCACTTTTTCTGTTTAGGTTTAACAATCCCTAGACATTACATAATGAATGTGAAAAGATATATCAAGATACTTAGAGATCTATGCATTTCAAGGATGATGGATAGGATTGTATTCTAAAACTTAAACTAATTAAGGGGAAGTTTTAATAATGGATCATAAATTTCATCAGGGATCTTTATAAAAACATTGAACATCTTGACGCCTCTATTCATACCTTCTAATAGAATAATACCTAAAGTGATTTTTCCCAAGGTATTGAGCAGAAAAATATGATCTCCCATGAACTCAACACCCTTTTGAATATCAAACAAGGAATGTGGAGAGTGAAATTTAAAGTAAAATGGATCAATTAAGGTGATTGAAATTCCAAATTCTTCAAATCTCTTCAAATATCTTGGAAAGTTAGCATACCTTTGAAAATCCTTAACGATGATGGTTTTTTTTGAAAATAGGAAATATCTATCTAATCAGGTTATTTACCTTTACAAGAATCTATTGAATAGACCTAATACCATCACTTATTTGATGGAAACTATTATTCCCATGATTGTAAATAAAGAGTATAATGTTAGGCTCACGGCTATTCCTATTGACTTTGAGATCAAATAATCCATCTTTGGTCTTAATACAGGTAGCTCTTCTAGCTCATATGGATTTACCAAATCCTTCTTCCAAATATTTTAGGGGCTATCCAATATTATGTTTGTATAATTTTCAATAAAATTTTCAAATGTGGTTGACTCATGTAGGGAAATAATGATCAATTAATGTAACATATTCTTAATATGTATAATGAAAATGATATTCATCTTTTTTATTATTATGGCTCTTTTAAACATGATATACAAAATCATTGGGAAAATTCTTTCTAATAGACTTGCATCTATTTACAATATTATTGTATTATCCATTTAGTTTGGTTTTATGAAAGTAAGAACTATATAGGAATATCTCATTACTACTTCTGAGTGTGTTAATATAGTATGAAAATGAATCATGGGAGGTAACATTTATTTGAAACTTCATTGAAAAAATTATTTTGATATGATGGAATAGGGATTAATCTATAGGGTACTCTCTAATACTTTCTTTCATGCTAATTTCATCAAATGTCAAAACTATAATTATCTCATCCCATATATAAGTTATTATCAAAAACTCCCCTAGTGTTACTTCACATACTCTATATTTGTCAAATAAGGTGATCCTATTTCAAAATTTATCTTATCTATTTCGGTAAACTTATTCTCAACCTAGTAAAGAATGAAAAGATTAAATCTATCAGAGCTAGAGATTTAGTTGATCACACCAAATTTTTGTATTATTATTATTATATAATTATCTTTACTCAAAGATAGGTAATAGAAACATGAGAAACATCAAGGATATTATTCTTTACTATTAAAAAGTTTCTGGAATAAAGATAAGTTGAAACAAATATTTTATTTATTTCAGGATGAATACTCCTGGACCAAGAAAATTGAATATTAGTAATGATCTTAGAATAAAAAAATGTTTGTTTACTTTCAATTATCTTGGAATTCCCATGTTTTGGGAAAAACTATATACCTATCATTTGAATCATATTTTATGTCAAATATGAAATCAGTTTGCATCCTGAAATGTAAAGGATTTATCAATGGCTAGGAAGATTTATCATGTGAAAACATTCCTTATATTTAAATTAATTTATTCCATCATGGTTTAAAATTTTAAGGATACCCTAATCAAGAGCAATAATATTTCAATAATGAATTTCATTTGGAGTGGGATAATTCTTCAAAGGAAGATCATCACTATCCCCTAGAAGTAGTTATGTCATCACATTGATCATGGGTGACATGGAATTAAAAACCATTAAAAATTTATTCAATCTCTAAAAGTTCACTTTATGTGGCAAAATATTAATGAGAAATCATAATCACTTGATTTATTAAGATCCATATTTCTAAACATGCTTAAATCTTGAAATATTAATTATACAGGTTATTTTATTTTAACTTCTCTCAATCCATCCTTTTATAATATTTTAAATCATTCTCAACAGTTTCCTAACATGATATTTTATCTCATCTTTTGGTTAGACAATTATAAAATTACACCTCTTGTTGATATCCTAAATCACACAGATTCTTCAATGGAAAATATGGATTCAATCAATAAATATCTCAAAAAACCTATGGAGATGATCCCTTATAAAATCAACAAAGTTGTATCTAACAATAACTTTATTATAGATGATGAAATTCTCATTTAATATTTGAAATCCAATGGAATTATCCACTCCAAGCTATCTTACTTTGTAGAAGCACGTATGAATGAAAATACATGGTCTAAAAATCATCCCAACGGCCGAATTATTTCTTCCAGATTCAACCTCACATGGTGGATTTTAAACTCAAAAGTCACAATGGACTCCTTATAATCAGTTGGAATCTCATTATAATCCAAATTTGTTATTTGAAAAAAATATCTGTAATAAATTAACTAACTTTTCCTATGTTATTATATTACCACAAAACTACAGAATATGATATATGATATATTTGAAGAATATATTTCATTTATAGTTATAATAAAATAAAACTTCAAGGATTGTTTCAAGCTTAATATCTTCTAACAACTCCTCAAATTTATGTTTGAAGCTGTTTCTAAAGTTTGACATGTCATATGGACCTTATGAAACAAAGTTATTCATGAAAATGCTCTATATAACATTCAATCCACCATTTTATAGACAATGGTAATAGTGGAAAATATAAACATACTTCAAAAGGGCTACTAAAATATGTCTAATCACTATTTGGTAGTTATCATGTGCCTTGGAATCAAAGTAAATCTTAGGCCTTATTTTGGAACTCTTGAAGTAATGTGGATTTCTCTATTATTTGGATGGATTAAATGTAATACAGATAGAGCTTTAAGAGGAAATACACAAACTTCTAGATTTGGAGCGGTCATTAGAAATCATACCGATGAAGTTATTATATTCCTTTATAGATCATGTGGTGATACCATATCTATTGAAACAAAAAATTTGGGCATGATTATTTTGGTTGAGATGGAAATCCAATGTGGTTGGTGTAAATTATAGCTGAAAAGTGACTCCACCACCATTGTGAAAGCCATTAGAACTAATATTATTTATATCTCATGGAATTTTACTGCAAAATGGATCAAATTTATATAGGATCTTTTGAAAATGTCCTATATCATCACACATAATTATCATAAAGACAACCTCCTAACTGTCATTCTTTTAAATAAAGGGGTAACCACTAGTAAATCAATCTAGCTAAATGTTTTAATTAAGGAGTTTATCTCTATTTTGAAAATATATTCTTATAAAAATCTATAATTTAAACTCTTATAATCTTATTTTCCTTTTTTAATTTAACAAAAGAGACTTGTACAACTGAACACGATATCACCCTTCCATTTTAATTAGTTCTAAAAATGTTTTATATATGTTTTATATGTTAAAAAAATTTAAAATGAAACTTTTTATTCCATATATTAACATTTGAAAACTTAAAATGTTTTCTAAACTTCCAGGACATTCTTATATAATGATAAAGTTATAAAAATTAAAAGTTTCCTAAAAATATCATTTTTTTACTAAAAATATAATTTTTCAGAATAAACTTAAAAATTTATAAGAAGTTAATTTTATATGATGAATTCAAAAAAGAAGTTAGTTTAGATAATTCAAAATTATAATATTGAACTTTTAAATTAATTTATTATTAAAGGCTCTTTAGAGCTTGGTAGTCTAGAATATAGTGTTTACCTACTAAATTAGGGTCTTAGGTACCACATTCTCCATATATTCATAATTTAAGCCTTGAAATTGGGGTATATAATAACTATTGAACAAATATGGATACTATTTCCTTATATATTATTTAGGATCCTTTGTTTCTGCTTCTAATATTTGATTTCTGTGAAGGAATTTCAGAAAAAAAGAAATATGATTCGATAATACCTTCTATTTGGGGTTAAGAATATATAAATGATTCAAATTATAAGACAATTCAATATATAACTCTATTCACTCAGATGTGATTACATGAGTTGGATCTGACATGTATCTCCTCAGTAATTAAACATGTAATATGTTATATACTTTAAAATGGTTTTGAAGTATAACCAATCAGAAAGGTACAAATGCAATTATTTATTTTATTCCAAAAGACCCAATATAGCTAGGAATTATATTTCCCTTCATAATAAGTCTTACAACTTCCTTCCCTGGTGAAAACTTAATGAATACAAGAACCCCTACATGAAATTGTAATTCTTTCCTTTGATTATCAACATAACTATTTTTTTGTTATGGGATGGTTTAATATGATCCCTAAATGTCCACACCTTAATAGTTGTTTAATCTACAATCATTGGGCCAACAAAATTTTTATAACATTCTGACCTAGGACCCACTAAAATGGTTCCCTGATCTAGTTGGTTAAAAGGCCTCAAGCACACCTCCCCATACACCAGAGGCTACAGAATAACAGTGAGGGTAATAAAAGGTATATGACATAAAATAGATAATATATACAAAAAAAAATAAACTAAAAATAAATGAATGAATAAAATTACCATCTCCTATAGGAATCATGAGTACATACCTAACCCCTAGCTCCCATGTTAAGTCCTTCTCCAGATATGTAATAATACAATAACACATGTCAATTCCTAATTTATAGCCACAAGATCTATCTGGATACAAAGGGAAATCCTGAATAGAGTATGATTAAAAATTAGTATTCCACCACCAATGGTGTATAATAGTATCTAGTCTATGAAAATAAAATGTAAAATTGTATAGGAATATCAAAAGTATGGTAGAAAAGCAATAAGGTAAAACTAACCATATCGAACTCAGGTTCCTCATTGGGCACCTTGAAGACCATACCTACTTCATCCTAATCTGGGATGTTTCAGAGCATTTTACATTATATATATATATATATATATAAAATTCCTATTACTTGAGTCATGTAACCAAGTAATCTATGTATAATGACAATCATATAGAATTCTATAAGTTCTAATGAATTTTTGATTTATAAAATGACGGTAGACCAAAAATAAGTCAAGAATAATATAATATCATTTAACATGTGAACCCATCAAATCCACTCCACTTAAGAAACTAAAGTACCAACCATGGATTAATATAAATAGGTTAACTAATGATCCCATAAAAAGCATGCCACATAAGGAAACCAAGTATCACCCATGGTGTTATAACTCATTTAACCTATGATCCTATCTAAGGAATTCTACATAAGGAAGCGAAGCATCACCCATGGATTAATATAATTCATTAAAACAATTATAATTTATAAGAAATTATATACAAGGAAACAAATTATAACCCAAGTATTTATAATTCATCTAATCTATGATCTCATATAAGGAATTCCACTTAAGTAACCCAAGTGTCACCAAAGGATTTATAATTTATTTAACATATGATCCCATGAAAATAATTATGCATAAGGATCCCAAGTATATTCCATGGATTTATAATTAATTTAACCTATGAGACTATCCAATGTATTTTTCTTAAGGAACCCAAGTATCACCCTTAGATTTATAATTCATTCAGCCTATGATCCCATCCAATTCATTCTTCATAGGGAACCAAATTATCAACCTTAGACTTATAATTCATTTAAAAAATATTTAGTTATCCAATTTTAATGATATATCCAAATAAAAATAAATACTAAGTCAAGGGGTCAATTGACATGGTATAAATATTCACATTCCATTTGATTCATGATAAATAATTTTTATTAGGAGATAATCACAACCCACTTAGAAGTTTGTGTGGTCACATATGCATTTGTAAAGTGTTAAGGTAATTTTATTAAACACACCCAAGGGGTGGATTTAGTTTAGGTAGATGAACTTCGATGACATTAAAGGTATAATAAAGTATCTATAATGGGGAATAACTAATTAAATTAAAGTATTTTACATTTTAGGAGCAACACATAAAAATTATATCATGTGTAAAAACAATGCATTTTATAAATGGAAATAATTTAATTTAAAAACCTACAAACCACATTCCTTATATAAAGTAAGCTTTGCACATCTATTATCATCATTTGATTGAAGATGTTATGATATAAATCATAATAATTGATAAATTTATTGAAAATAGGGAATATTTTCTTTCATGTATATAACAAATATAAGGATGAATAATGAAAGGAATTGGAGCAAGAGGTGTTGTAGAATCACCACCATACTTACAATACACCCAAAAAAAATAAATATGTATGAAGAATTAGGGATAATCCACCCAAGGAAGAGGATTATGAAGGCAGGTTTTGTGGGCAACTTTTAGTGTGAATGGAAGGAAATGGGGTAAAAAATAATTTAATATAAAATGGGGATAAATGGTTATTTTCCCCCTTTTTAAGAGGGTCACGATTAAGCCACATAGTTAGAAATATCATGTGTCAACTGTGCATCTCCCAATACCTAAGAGGCACACCCTTGTATGGACCATTCACATGGTTAATAACACTATGTTCCAACCATGCCTTTTGTATTTCCTCACATCCAAACCTCTCATGGGCTAGGCGTATGATTAAAAAACTGCATGCATGCCGTGGACTCACCTCTGCAGTAAACTGTAGAGTTATTTTACAGTCATGCAGACTCAAGTGTATAGTTTGAAAAACTATGTGGCACCCTCTAATGCCCACAATATTGTCTATGATCTTCTATATAGCTTAGGAAAACCATTCCCCTAATAGAAAATACTATGTGGTTGAGCCACATGGTTTTCACTAACCACGCACTAACAGTGCGTCTAAGGTTGTCTCTCCCAACATTGATATTTTGAAGCCTGATTCTTCTGGAACTCATCAAAAAACACATGATACACCTTTTTTACTTGGAAACCATTTAAAAACAATAAATTAAAGTGTTACAAATAAAAAAATTCCATTCAAAACCTTGGTTTAATATTTTTCAAATACACCAAACAAAAAATCAAATTCCTTTGGAAAAATTTCAACAAGCTCAAAAAAAAAAGATATTACAACCTCCCCACCTTAGAAACTATAATCCCTAAGAATCCTTATGAAAAAATGAAAACATCACATGATATACTTCGATGTTGAAACTATGATCAAATTGATGTGTTTAATTTTTAAAATCCCAATGCACCTTTAAGAAACATTTTAAACACCTAATACCTAAGTTGTTAAAACTTGATCCAATGCTCATAACTACTCATGAAACATCGAGACAATTCTTAACCAATATCATATAACTTGAGAAGTAATCACATTAGAATCTATTTCATCAATCGGCCAATGGATCTTACACCATTATTTCTATCTTTAAATGACCAATTCCATGAAACGATACTACCACTATAGTAATTACCTATTGAAGAACATACTCAACATCCAATGATTCCCTTGGTACAATTCTCAACAACATACACTTGATAAATAATGATGAAAAAATACTAGATACCTAATTAATTTTAAATAAAAGAATTCCAATTGACCACACTTAACTTATTCATGTTGGATTTTCATCGAAAATCACAATCCAACCATTATATTGTACCCTTCTCAACCAACAAAATATGATAAATGTAGTTCTTGACTAACTGCATACATCTTCTCGAAAGGACTGTAGTCCAATAGACTCTAACTGACTATTTCCATAAATTATTGTCTTCAATAGCTAACAAAACCAAAATCAACTCCCTAACCCATTTATCCAAGGCACACCGAGATCATTTTAAAAATTCTTAGTAAATCCCATATTCAACTTCTATTGATGTATCTTGGTGAAACCATCCTTTTTTCAAAACCATTATCATTACAAAACAAAATAACTGATGCATTCTTGATCAAAAACCATTGAATTGTCACACTCTAAGAATCCACTATTCCTGAATTCATATCTAGGTTAACCTTAGAATAAAGATACTAGAGTTGAAAGAGTACATCCAAGGATGTCCATAATCTATAATTTACAAGTGGAACATTAGTACATAACGGAAATGTCCACGCATTAGAACCATTGATTGATCATAAAGGCAGTATCTCACCTTGTGGATAAGTCAATTAATCACTCAATGTATGTGAGTCTTTCTATGGAATTCCTACTCAAGAATATAAGTGTCACTTAGGATAATATATTCCTATACAGAGATATAGTTCCATGAACATATTCAAGAAATAACTAACCAATATATTATATGGAATATCTTTTAACCGTGCCTAGTATTTACTAAGTGAATTAGTTGCATAAGTATCAATTATGAAATTTTATAAAATATCCACGAGAACAACACACAACTAGTATCAAGGTGCCACAACCCTTCTTAAATGAGGGTTTCCCACCATCTACCAATGTCCTATTCCCCACCTTAGGAGAGTCCTCGTAATCGTACCAACAAAAAGGATTAAAAAACATCATAGCTCATGCCCCATCCTTCTTTGGATGAACAAACTAGCCTGGATAATAACCTTCTCATTTATGAAAACTAACGTAACATCATTCATCATCAGTTCTCAATTTATGAGAATGGTTCCTATAGAATTGATAAGGTTTTAAATAAATAATGAGAGTCACCACCATCCAATAACCAATGGTGTACTCCCCAACATGTGTCATATCTTTGAGCTACTCCTAGAGAAAAAATCCCAAGGATTACCTCTATAAAACTATAGAAGTATATTTAGTTAGATCAGTATATAGTCGATGCTCTATCAGTGTACTCTAGATTATGTTATGATATTGAGAATTATCCCTAGTAAAATAGAAGTAGACTATTATTCCATTGAAAGGAATGTATTTCTCCCTCTAAGAAATCATCACATACAACAATGATATAATCACCTTTAATCTACCCCAGGGCATGTCTCTCGACCATGCATTATAAGGTCTACTCATAGGTCAAACATCTCACAATAACTGATTTATTTCTTTAGATTATCACTCATAAATGGAGATTCCATTAATTTCCCAAAGCTATGTGTCACTATTACTATAAGAATCATATTCAAAACTATTTATCCATAGACTATACATGGCTGCACACTAATGTTCCATATTAAACAATTATCATAGACAACCAATGTGAACCAAAATTGTGTTACGTATCTGGTGAAAAATAAAATTCCACCTGGTTTAAGATCCAACTCATGATCCCAATATTTCTCCCTAATAGTTTAAAATTGACCATGTTACTTGGAATTTAAGTTTCTAACATGCTATGAGATCCCTTGGAACTCCTTTTAAAAATCAAGCACCTACCCGTTCCGTGATTTATTAAACAAAATCCCACCTTAAGGTGTGATTTCAGAATTTATAACAAAAATGACATAACTACTGGTCAACTGGATCAGGTCCCCATATTTTACTACCCCTCAAAGTCTATCTCAACAATCAAAATCTCAATTCATTTTTGGAAAACATAGGCATTACCCAGACTATATTACAAAACCTAATAACCCTATGAGCATCGGTCTTGAAACCAGCCTATGACTAAGATAACCAACTCTAAGGCATCCATAAAATCTGAGCCAACCCCTCTCACCAATTTCCATCAATCAAACCAAACTTCACTGACCTACAAGGGTATGAGTCTAAATTAATGGAATTTAGGAATTCTATATAGACATACATATCAAATTTCCAAATAGGTCCACTAGGTTTTTCCACCATTCCCTAAGGAATATCACAATAGAACCATTCCCCACTTTAGGGACTTTGTTACATGATGTCTAACCCAACTAAAACTCTATCTCTAAAGATATGAATTTTTTTTTGGTAATTATACTAATAATATACCTATAAGGGTAAAAACCTATCAATAAAGGAGTAAAAATATCACCTTCCAAGCATTGAACTTTTAGGAACTGATCCTCCATGAGCATCCTTATGAGGAACTATTCCCTAGAATGTCACAATAAAAACATAAAAAATATAAGGTGATGACACTTGTAGGGTATTCACAAATAGTAATACCCCATCATGGTTCCACTTAATAGACAAAAAACCACCCCCATGGGGTGTTAGTTTATCAACTAAGAGTCTTAACAGACTCAATCTTCAAATATGCAACACTTACTATGCCTAGAAACTTGGCTCAAAGTCCTATAAGTTTCACATTTGTAGGACACTACCTCAGTTGGAATAACCCATAATTTTAACATAATGCATTTAATTTTAAAACTAGATTCATGCCTAAAAGTCCACTGGGATCTACCACTTAACATTTATTACAAACTTAATATAAAAAGGCCACTAAAACCTACTGAAAACATACACTTTCCCATTTAGGATAGCTCAAGGAAAATCTAAAGCTACCCATTAAATGATGGTTTTAATTATTATCACCACTTAAGGGTTTTTAATTTATATATTTACAATAATTAATACTTATTATAATATTTAAGAGGCACAAGTATATGGAATGAAAATTAAACATTATAAGGGAAACTGTACTTGGAACTTTTTTTAGCTAATGTATCATATAATTTTAGGAACATTATTTCATAATTTCCCTTTAAAACCATTTAATTTATCCATAAGTTCTCATAATTGGATTAATTGAAGAAGATATGAATTCAAAGATATATAGGAAAACCCTCACTAGGTTTTAATTGGAAATTTAATTAACTAATGCGACATATCAATAAATGTCAGTGAATTAAAAAAATGTCATGTATCATTTTAGGGGGAATAAATTAAGTAGACTGCCACCATAAACTTATATTTAAAACCATATAAGTGTCTGCATATAGTTTATATAACCATCCTTGTTATAAAAAATATACCCCCATGGGGTAAACCACTAATCATGATGATAAATTAAAGGTGACCTATGAGTGTCCTCTCATATCCACTCAGGTTCAGTTATATGGGTATATATTCCATATTTTGAGAGTAATTGATTTATAAATTACAATTGGAATCCCATTTAAGCATAAATCATTAATTGTTAATTCATAGTGATTTTAACACATCCTCAGTAGGGTTATATCAAAGGAATACAAAGCTTAAACAAACCTACTCAAGCTAAGTAAACTATAAGATTTAGTTATATGTGTTACTATTCCCAAGTTATAGAGGTACTAGCCTTTAAAAGATTTAATTTATAAACCATTTAATGAACATACATAAGAAGTGATGTGAATTTATTAAAAACCAACCAATTTACTTCCATTTATGAGATACAATTTTAAAATAAAATATTTTTTTAATTAATCACATGTTAGTTAGGTAGATTTCCATCATCAAGATATGTGGGAAAAAATATTTAGGTTTATTTTGAAACATTATTTAACCTTACATACATCATAATCGTATCATGAAAGATATCACATCAGCAAAAAAATATAGGTAGATTTGGAAATACTTAAAGAATAATGGTATACATGTATGAATTCTAGATAATTACCTAAACATGGTATATAGATAATCATGTTATATTATCACACAATCATGGTATACATATAAGAATAATGATTACATGTGAACCCTATATTACTAAAATGATTCAAGAACACACATATTCTCTTTCTATACCATTACAAGAGGAAAATATCCTAAATATATAAACCAATAACCAAAGAATGTTGTAAATGCCGAAAAAATGATTAAGTGTTGAAGGAAGTTTTGAAATGGCAAAGCAAAGTCATATTAAGACCCGGAAACCCTGTCCGGAGGGCCTGGAGGTGATGTGAGAAAAAAGGGTGAAGTGCGTGAAAAAAATATGTACCGCACAAAAAGTACTAGGATTAGTGAAGAATCCCTGTCTCTAGCGTGAAATAATTTCGCTCCCGCACCCCGCGCGATTGATATTTTTCACTACCACCTCCATCGCACAATTATTTTGCGTAGCCCTAAATTTTGCGTTTTCGAATAACTATAAATAGAAGAAGACCCCCTTACTTTTCGGGGATGAAGAATTCAAACCGCCTCTCATGCATGAAATTATCTTTTCACGTGCGTGCAATATGGCCTTCAGATATGGTTCTTTTTCGCACCAAGTCGCCCCAGGATCCACCTTCATGCGAGATCCCCATGGATTAGACTAAAATCCAACCCCATCGGGGTCTGCCCCTTGTGCACAATCCCTTCCTTGGTGCACATTCCAGCCAGCTGCACGCAACCACTTCCCCTTCACGCAATCCCTTCAAGTCTCGTGCAAAACCTCAACCCCCCTATTTCGCGCAAGCATCACTTGTTTCACGCTAACCTAAGGATTTTCGCGCCAGGCCCATTTATTTCACACAAACCTCAAGGGTTGCACAAAATCCACTGGGTCCCTTTACCTCTGGGCTCCCTGGGCGCCCTCTTGCACAAATGCCTGATTCCCTCCTTCGAGGTTCCATTTACAGGTGTGTCCTACACCCCAGACATCCGCATCATACATGGTTTTCCCGTACGACCTTCTAGGCTTGTATGAAGTAACTTCAAAGTCCCTTGGACAATTCTTCCCATTGCGTTGCTTCACCTCACGTTTCTTCACATAGAAACGCTAATAACTATTTCTTCTTCACATAGCCATGCTAACGTGGACCCCTCGATGGTTCGCTCCATGACACCCCCTCAGTACGACCTTACCGATGCCTTCCCTTCCACAAGGGGCAGAGGTTACCAGTTATGTAAGTCCTAGGGGTATATAGCCAATCCACCTCGTTGAAGCTGCAGGACGTTAAACTGCCAAGCACCTTGTCCTCAACACATGATGTTAAATTGTGACCTGACCCCATGCCTCGCACGGAGGGTCCCCCCCGCCTCAGACATTCTCCACGCCCACTCCTCTCCATGAGGATGGGATCAACCATCAGAGGGGATGATATCCTCCTTATTGGAGTGGCGTTTGTCCGCAGGGAAGGGAAGCCACCCTGGTGTAAGCCTCTGACCATTATTACAGGAGCCAACACCTCAGTTCCTCCCCACTCCCTCGGCGCCAAGGCCAGCCAAGGGTGTGGTGGGGAACGATGATCCCTCCTTTCATCTTCGGTCCCCAAAGCCAGCAGAGGGTGTGATAGGGAAAGAGGCTCCTCATCTCTTCCTGTGTGCCAAATCCCTCTCCTGCTGTGCTTTGTTGCCCTCGGGCCTCCATCCTGGAGTAAGTCCCAGCACCATGGGCCACTCAACGCGTAAGACCCTCCTCATTTCCCACGGACGCATGCATCACGACGTGATCGTCTGGTCTCTACTGCCTCTTGTTTCTGACACTCAGCATGACTCCCGTGAGATTAGAGTAAACAACGACTATGAAAAGCCTTGGGCTACCTCAGAGCGTAAGCCCCAAATGCCCTCGTCTGAGCTATAAGACGTTAAACTTCCAAGCACCCTTATCCTACATGAAGTTAAACTGTATACCCGAACTACGAGGACTTTGATCCTTGCTAAGGCATGGTATGTAGCAAGCCTCCATGAGGTTCAAGCCCCTCCACCTTGGGACACCTTAGAGTGTAAGCCCCAACCCATCCCGAACTACGGGGAATTTAATCCGTGTTAAGGTATGGTAAGTTGGAAGCCTTCACGAGGTTCAAGCCCCACCACCTTGGGCCACCTCAGAGTGTAAGCCACAACCCATCCCGAAATACGGGGACTTTGATCTATGCTAAATCATGGTATGTAGGAAGCCTACATGAGGTTCAAGACCCACCACCTTGGTCCTCCTTAGAGTGTAAGCCCCAACCCATCCTGAACTATGGGGACTTGGATCTGTCCTAAGGCATGGTACATAGGAAGCCTCCATGAGGTTCAAGCCCACCACCCGGTTGTCCCGACCCCATTCACATCAGTTCGCCATCACCATGGGACTCCTCAGAGTGTAATCCCCATACTCGTCTCACATGACGTCAAACTGTATCCGCCACCTGAACTACGAAGACTTTGATTCCCCGTCATAAGGATATGTAGGAGGAATCTACAAGGATCAAGGCCATCAACCATGTCTCATCCTGACCTCTCCCTCAAGCCCACACATATAGGGAAGCTCATGTCCTAACCCAAAGGTTCTACTTCCTCTAGGTCCCATCCATGCGTCCATTCTCATGGGTCTCCTTTTCAGGTGTCCCATCGCTTCATCGAACTATGCGGACTTTGATTCCCTTCCATGGGGATACGTAGGAAGTCTCTTTGAGGCTCAAGCCTAAAGCCATCATCCATCTTGATTATAACCCAGGCCGCCACATCCCGGTGGGATCATGCCACTCCATTCCCCATTCCTCGTCAGAGCATTCAAGAAGCCACCCATGTGCTGGCCCCAACATCGGCTTTCCCTCCAGGGGGTTCTTCAAGATGATCCACTCTAGCCAGTGTTCTGATCAGTCCGATCCGTCTCTGCTGGAAGTTAAACTTGCGGCATACCCTATGTTAAACATGGGAAGTTTAGGAAAACCTCAGATACATGCCTATGGAATACAATTCCCCACGTTCAATGTGGGATGCCTCAGGTTTCCACGCCCTTAAGAAGCCCTATAATAAGGTAGAAACGATAGACATGGCAATTCCCCAGTGTCAAGACATGCCAGTGATGCCCCAATGTGACTACTCTCCTAACCAAAGGTTACTGCCCTAACCGGACCCCTTGGAAGGTCCTGACAGAAGCGGCGTAATTAACCGGTGTCCATGAAGATATGAAACCAGGAAGAGCTTCACAAACTACATCTTAAATATATGTGGGAGACCCGGAGTAGGTGACGACTTCCAAGGAGGAATCCACGGAAGGAAGAACCGACATCCCATCATCCCATTTTGATCAAGGAGCAGACGTACTTGAATAAGGATCAGATTCCACCCACCTTTGGAAAGCAGAAATACAGGGTAACAACAGCGCATCCTCTGCATGATGGATGCGTACGCCCCGACGAAAGCGTTAGAAACAGAAAATGGTGAACCCGACGTGAATCTCCTCTACTCAGCATGGAGGCCAGTAGCGTTCGAGGCATCAGTGGATAATCATGTCATCTGACCTCGTCATCCGGTATTAGGTCCCACCAAACAGGCCTGATGTGAAACTCGCCAGGATTTGGGATAGTCAGGACGTTGAGCATTCCGTTCTACGACATTTTCAGTGTGGATCCCTCTTGCCGACCGCAGAAGATGGAATGGCGCTGGGGCACTGTTTGTCGATTTCTTTTCTTAGGAATATTAATCAGTTCAAATCCATGCTTTCAGGAATCAATTTGTTGCATCCGAAGCTCGTTCACCTGCCCACCGGTGCAGGGGAAGGGGAAATATCGATGCGGATACCCCGTGTGGTTCTTCCTTTTCCACTACGGCTTCGATTTCCATGACTAATGGGCGCCCACACCCCCTCTCCCCATCAGAGATTATCCAGCAAAGGGAAATTAATGACCTTGTATGCAGGTACAAGGAGAAGGGGGTCATCCCCACCAGGGACATGACTCATTTAAATCCTGAGGCCGCTGTGCCTCACCATCAACGCCGCCCCTGAGGGACGCGCAGGGTGCCGCTGCTCCCCACCCCAACATTCAATCATTTCAGGAGCTTGTACTTGGATCACCTTAACAACACCCTCCCCTACGCCGACGAAGTAGGGGATGTTCGGGTTAGCCCAATCGAAGTCCCGCTTTAAGGGATCTCGGCAAGGGCTCCCACCAGGCCATGCCAACACCCCCCCGGTTCCCCGAGCCAAGGAGCAGGTAATCCACGCGCCAGCACCACTGGCTCCAGTCCATCTGAACCGATACCAGCATCGGGCGCGAGCAGAAGAAGACACTCGCCACGAGGCATAAACGTCAGCGATTACTGTGGCTCGAGCCACCGCTGACTCCTATCACCAACTCCCTGCACATGTTGAACAGGGGCAGCTATACTCCCAACTCGGATCGAGGCCCCAACTGCCCCACAGGTAGGCTGGGTCGACTCTCCCGGTCGCCGGAATAGGTGATGACCGCTGCAGACCAATCCACAGTAATTCCACCCAGTGTGAAGGCCTACACCGTGCCGCCATTATAGAAGGCGTGGGCCCTCCTTGCTTCCAACCTCGGCTTGGAGATTTTCCCAGTGCCACCTTCAGCCCCAGTAAGGGTCTTCCCCGTGACAGCAACACTCCGTGTGGGGGTCTCTTCTATGCTCACTACATTGGGTACGGGGTCACTCCCCCTGCCACGGACAGCGGGTATAGAGATATTGCATGTCTGGTCACTCTCCGACATGGAGGTCCTCCCCATGTCGCTATGCTAATCGGTGAAGGTCCTCCTCGCCCCAGTAATCAAAGAGGTGGGAGCCAACCCCACTTCACTGATGACCAACACAGAGGTCCTCCCCATGTCCCTTTTGATATTTGTCCCGGTGCTCCCCACACCCTAGATTTCTTTGGTGGAAACCCTCTCCGCCCCAGCACCAGTGCGGACAGAGGACCCCATGTCGGAAATCAGACCTGTCCCGAGGAGCCACCCAGGGGCAAGAAGGTGGGTGGCCTCTTCCGTAAGAGGAATTATAGGGAAGGTCGGATGGAAATCAGACTAGTTCGCTTCTCAGACTCCGAGGTGGAGTACGATTCAGCGCATGAGCCCTCCCCTCAGTCCTCAGAGTCAAGGGCTGGGCACAGAGTGAGGTGAATCAGCCTTCTACTCCCTGAATGCGAGATCCATAGGATGCCTTCCTCCCTCCGAAGGTATATCCAGGAGGATGAGAACATGGAATACCCCTAGGGACCGACCACGCAGTCGCCACCGGAATCTTCAGAAGCACCTTCTACCTCAGTTAAGGACTGCAGGGAGCTGTTTTGGGGGTCAATGGTGAAAGAGTCGCGACATAACCCACCCTCGGCAGACACTGATGCTGCATCAGGAGCCCTGGTTGCTGGTACATCCTATTGTGACATGGAGGCTAGGTCGCTGCAACCTTTATAGGATGTCCTGATATTCGGCGGCCAATCAGCCCGCTCACCGTATTCTCCGCCAGCCAGTCCACCAGCCCAGCAGCCTGCCTCAGCGCCACTACCAGTTCCTCAACCACCCTTAGTTGATGAGTTGGGAAATCAAAGGCCAGACTATGGATCTGATCTGGGGAGCTTCTGGACCATCCTCGCAATGGGGCACTTCCCCAAGAAGTTTTGGCCGGTCGCAGGGTCAAATTTTGATACACCATAATCGCTCACCCCGGAGGAGTTTGAATGTTTTTGCCAGACCCTCTGGGACACTCAACTCCGTCTTCTCCACCGATGGGTGACTTATCCTAGGATCCAAGAGCACCTGGAAGACATTGGCGAGTAATTCCGTTTGGTTGACCTGGCCATGCTCCCCATGGTTTAGCACCCTGAGTCACCTGGACACCACAAGGCCCTCCAACAACAATGCGTTCGGAGTTTCCAAGTACTCCGCAAAGTTATTAAGGAAGCTACCCCCCAGGGGCAAGTCCTTGTATAGGGGAAGTACGCTGCCCTCCTCTTCAGTGCGATTCACCGGTAGCCCAACTCACTTGGCGATAGTGAGAACATTCCCCCAAGAAGAGTGGCAGTCAACATGGCCGATCTGTCAGGAGGGGAAAATGAGATGGAACTTCTTGATGGGAACCTCCTCTCTGAGGACGTGCCCCCACTGCTGGACCGATCAGGGAGGTTTACTCGCTAGCATAGGAACCTCCTAGGTCTCCCTCTACCCACTGAGGAATTGATATTGATCCAGAATGTCAACAAGGGAAAAGAGCATGTTGGAGCTGTCAAACACTCCGACCCATCTGCCTCAGTGCAAAAGATGGAAGAGGACCCCGAGAAGGCCATGCTGTGCCAGCAACTTGCTATGAAAAAGAAGTTAGTTGATGAAATTCTAGAAGAACTCATTACAGAGTTGTGACCCGACTAAGGTGATCCTAGGCCGGGGCAACAGTGGCAGGAACAACTACCCCTCGATAAGATTATTTGAGGAAACCCTGATCACGACATATTTGCTGATAGAGTAGAAGCCAAAGATCATGGCAAGAGGGCACTATATGTCTCGCCGAACCCTCTCGAACAATGTGACAATCCGAGGAACCCTACTCGGGCTCCTATGGAAGCCCCAAGGGTTGCTCCACCAGCTGCTCCACGAGCCTCCGAGCTTGGCCACCACATCAAAGCGCCTTACAATGCGCTCGTGGTTAGGGATCCCCATCAGGATAGGGACCCGCGTCCAGACGATCCGATGGTGGTGCTCATCACCCACCTCGAGGCTTTGGAAATGCGAAAGGTGGCTATCCCACCTGATGGCAAGCCATACCCGACATGGTTGGATGACATGACGACACCCCCGGGATTTGGGAATCCCACTTTCTCCCCCTTTAACGGGACATGGGACCCGCCGTAGCACCTGGCCCACTTTAACTCAAGGTGTGGGCCTATGTTAGGAATCCCAGCGTAGTAGGAGGCTACCAATCTCTGTTGCTTTGTTCAGACACTGGATGTGATGACATTCGTTTGGTACAGCCAGCTCCCCATTGGATCCATGACTAGCTGGGAGGACCTTCGCAGGCAGTTACTTTACCAGTTCAGCTCTACCACCTGGAAGACGAACATCACAGACCTCTTCAAGTGAAAACAAAGGGCCGATGAGCAAGTCGTGGACTTCATCGCCCGATGGAAGGGGTTCACATACTCCCTTGACATGCCACTGACTCAGGAGAAATTACTGACGATGTGCATGGGGAATGTCAAGACGGAACTGATTACCTCTCGGATCACTCAGAACTATCCCAGAGGGTTCCAAGAGTTCTCGGATAAGGCCCAGCACCTCGAAGAATCCCTGCAACAGGCCAGTCAGGAACGCCTGCTGCCTCCTGTAATCCCGGTAAGGAGGGATGTCAGAGCCGAGCCCACCGAGGTGGCCTAGGTAGAGGCCCCCAGGCAGCAAGAATTGCTACTAGTGGATCCATCTCCGCAGCCCTGCAGAGGTCCACCACAGTGGGCACAGTTTCCAGCCTAGCAGCACCCGCCACAAAATCGGCAGGCGCCCCCGCGTAACGCGCCACCACCACGTTGGTAAGATAATCAAGTTCCGCCTCCTCGAAAGTCTCCTACGACCCCCTGTCAGGGACAAGCTCCAAGATCCCCCTTTCCGGACATAAGGAATCAGGCCTACTCGTTTAATGAGGCCTAGGTCCCTGGCTACTTCCGAAACGCCTTAGAGTAGATAATTTTGCAACTGCCTGAGTGCCGAAAGCTAGAAGAGGCACATCTCACTGATCTCCCAAACTACTGCAATTACCACCGGATCCTGGGACACACCATCAAGTAATGCTATCTGTTCAAGGACTGGCTCTAGGACCAGATTAAAAACCAAATATTCAGGTTGGGCCTAGCCCCGACACAAGTGGCAGGTGTCTTTGTGATATCAGATAGCAGTAGCGACAAAAAAGGTGGGTGGAAGCAGGTTTTTGACCGTGGGTCGCAGAATTATAATGACTAGATGGATCTCAAGATAGTCTCCCATTCCCATGGCATCATTAGAGCACACTTGAATCATCCATAGCCTTCAGAAGCCGTGACCACCACTTCTGCGTCATCATCTCAGCCGACCTCTTCCCAAAAGAGCAAGAATCGGCGGTGCAAGAAGAAGCAACGTGCCCCGCCAAGGCCATTGTAGTCCCAAACTCTCTACGACTTTATGCCCCCAGAGATGGGCATTCCCCTCAGAATCTGCCCAGTGGTAGATGATTTGTCAAGTGACAGCCAAGGGTACACTTTGGTTAACACCGTTGAGTTGGTAAATCCCTATATGACTCCCAACGAGGGGGAGCGCCAGACGAACCTCCCCAATATCCCCATCTGACACCAACGTTGGTGGAACCGCAACCATATGGGTCACCGGGGCATGTCATTTGGCACCTACAGCCAGGCCATGCATGCCGCTGAGACCAGACAGCTGGTCCAGTGCAGAACTCAGCATGTGCGACCTCTTCATCTGGTGTCGAAAGGTCCGCCTCCACCATCGTTTGTGCTACTAGATCATGCAGATCCACTTCGTCCATACTGCAACCAATTTTTCCCTACTACAGGATGATCTCAGTTTCTTAGTCCTCATCCGGTAGCTACTCTCCAAGATTTGACTAGTGAGCAGCGGGATATATCCAGTACCAGTTAGCCACCGGTCCAGCCGGTAGGGCCCGCCATGCCTCCAATTGCAGTGCGGTATCCTGTAAGTAGAAGTTTGCAGCTGGCGTAGAAGTATGATGTTCTGAAACACATCGCCGGCATCCCAGCGATGATATCTATCCTTGAAGCCCTTCACCTTTCTCCAGATATGCGCAGAGCACTCACTAAGGCTTTAAGAAGCCCCCTCCAGTTTGAGACAGAGGTAGAAGCTGCAATGGCCTTCCATGCTGAAGAAGTTGATGATACCGAATTCTAGGCCGTCATCTAGTTCTTGGGAGAGGACGAAGGCTCCCCCATACAGGGGCACATCCGCCCGTTGTATATCACTGGCCAATTCAATGGCATGGAGATTAGCCACTGTCTCGTTGACACCGGCTCCGGGATCAACCTTATCCCGACGCAGAAACTACAAAAGCTAGGGTTATTTGAAGATAACCTAACTCCCTCTGATTTAAGGATCCATGGATATGAATAGATAGAGTAGAAACCTGTTGGAAAGATCCATATAAAGACCCAGTTCGGTGGCCTAATTTCCAGCACTGAGTTCATGGTTTTCTCTCAGGACACCGCGTACATGCATTGATGGGCCAGCCCTGGCTCCACCTGCATGCGGTGATCCCTTCATAGTATCGCCAATGCCTCATGTTCCCCCTTAATGGTCGAGTTGAAGTTCTCTAAGGTGATGAATCTCTTTTCTCCTCTTGCAAAGCCTGCTAATTGGATGCTGATTATTACAAGAGCAAGGATAAGCAAGTACAGGCAAGCGAAGTTGAGCTTGTTGCTGCTACGACCGACCCTTGGGCATGCCTGAATGACGCCTACGTCTTCCCGATCCATCGGTTGGAGGAAACAACCCCTGATATAGGGAAATGCTTTTTCATTTCTAAGAAAAGGGGGAATCATGCTCCCAAATATAGGTGGCGTCGAAAGATCAATTCATATTCTTATAAGAACCAGGCTCCAATGATCCCAGACCCTCCCACTACTGTCAGGTATCGAGACGTCTGACTCATGGAAACGACAGTATGTCATACTTGTCTGTTTCGTCGGGCTGGAATAAGTCACCTCCGACTAATGTGCCACTATTGCTTTGATATTGTCAAGTGTGGCCCCTAGGGCCAGAGACCAGATGGGATCAGGTCGACAACCTTCATATCCATGGTCTCAACAGTTCCAAAGTGCCCCAATGTAATGACCACGGCCGCACAAGCTGGTAGCAGCCTTCCATCAGGGTTTGGTAGCTCAGAAGTAGCTTCACCCATGAAGGATCCCTCTATAAGTGGAGAAAAAGATATATAGGATGCTTCCACTGCCTTTGAGGAAGGCCTCTCAACCATGGTTGATGATTTGGTACAGGTCAACCTCAGAAGCGAGGCCAATCCGAGACCCACATTGATCAGTGCCACCATGTCCCTTGAGGAGCAGCAGCGGTATGTGGACTTCTTGAAACAGCACAGTGACGTGTTTTATTGGAGTTAAAATGAGACGCCAGGACTAGATCCTCAGGTAGTCTTCCACCACCTCGGTCTCCCGACAAACCATCACGGGTTCAACCATCCTCCTAGAAGATGCACGCTTCTCATGGTCCCATGGTCGCGGCCGAAGTTGACAAGCTCATCAGAGCCAACTTTTTCAAGGATGTCCAGTACCCCAAGTGGCTAGCCAACATCATGCTAGTTAGGAAGAAGAACAAATAGATCAGAGTCTGCATCGACTTCTGAGATCTCAACTGTCACTATTCGAAGGATTATTTTCCCCTTCCTGTGAAAGAACTGTTGATCTACGCTACGGCTGGATTCCAAGCCCTCTCCTTCGTGGATGGTTACTCTAGATATAATCAAATCC
The DNA here is from genome assembly GCA_963277665.1 of Viscum album. NCBI lineage: Eukaryota > Viridiplantae > Streptophyta > Magnoliopsida > Santalales > Viscaceae > Viscum > Viscum album. The sequence goes on along the minus strand of OY728143.1, from coordinate 646,543,496 downwards.
AGATGGCCCCCAAGGATGAGAAGTCTACCACTTTCAAGGCACCCCAAGGTAATTTTTTTTACCAGGTTATGCCCTTTGGCCTGAAGAATACATGTGCCACCTATCAGCGGGCCATGCATCGCATATTCAAGACAAACCTAGGAACGTTGGTGGAATGCAATGTGGATGACCTGATAGTCAAATCTCGCCAGCACCAGTACCATATCAAGGACCATGAGAAAGTGTTCAGTTTCCTCCGTTCCTGCCACCAGGAGATGAACCCGTTGAAGTGTGCTTTCAGGGTCACTTCCGGGAAGTTTCTTGGCTTTGTTGTCTGATACCGAGGCATCGAGATTGATCCAGAGAAGATAAAGGCCATCTGTCAGATGCCTCCCCTGAGAAATATTCAGAAGATTTGAGGTCTCCAAGGCCACTTTGCCTACATACGCATGTTCATTGCGAATCTGGATGAAAAGTGTAAGCCCTTTTCTCGGCTCATGAAGAAGGGCACCGCTTATGAGTGGGATGAGGAGTTCTAGGCCGCCTTTGAGGAAATCAAGCAGTATCTTCTCCATCCTCTGGTCTTGATGCCACCCGTCTCTAGGAAGCCTATGATTCTCTATATCACCACCCTAGAATGGTCCCTCGGTGCCCATATCTCCCAGAAGAACAATGAGGGGATAGAGAACAACCTATATTACCTCAACCGCATGCTCCTTGATATAGAAACCAGATACTCCGTCATAGAGAAGAGCTGCCTTGTGCTTGTATTTTCTGTACATAAGTTGTGACATTACCCACAACACCACAAGGTACATCTAGCGTCTTCAGTTGACCCAATTAAGTACATTCTAAATCGCCCCATGTTGACTGGCCAACTAGCATGGTGGGCGGTAATCCTCCAACAGTTCAACATCAGGTTCGTCCCCCAGAAGGCTATCAAGGGACAGTCATTGGTAGACTTCCTAGCAGCCCATCTAACCTCTGTGAACCAGTCCCTAGACCTAGATTTTCCTAATGAGGCAATCCTCTCAGTCGATCATCCTGTCCCATGTTGGAAAATGCACTTTGATGGTGCCTCCCGAAGTCCCACCGGTAGGAGGCTCAATGATCTTAGGCTCAACAGAGTATGTCTGGGTATCGTCTTTATTACCCCAGTGCAGGATATTCTACCATACTCATTCCTGTTGTTAGATTTTTGCACTAACAATTAGGCAGAGTATCAGGCCCTTATTACGGTCTCAAGCTATCCCTTAAATCGACGTGCCCCATTTGCCTGTGAAAGGGGACTCCGAGCTAGTTATTAAGCAAGTCAATGGCGACTATGTTGTCCGGAAGACAGATCTCATACTGTTGCTAGAACACACTCTCCAACTAATGGCCCAGTTCCCTTCTCATCCAGAGTTTATCCATGTCCCTCAGTCACAGAATGGTCGAGCAGATGCTTTGGCCAGCCTGGCTACATCGCTTGTAGAGCCCGAGCAGGATGGTCTGATTATCCACGTGGTGCATTGGAGAGTCAAAGCTTATGTTACCCCGGATGGTGATGATGGCCCACAGGTCAACCTTATTACCACCGGTGCCTCTGCGTCAGGCCCCCAGGTCATCCGTAGGCAGTGATCTAAGTGGTTTCCAATTGGAGGACACCCTTGGTCGAATACCTACAACATAGTAATCTTTCATCAGACCGGGTTGAGCGTGAGCGAATTTGACACCGCGTGCTGTAGTTTAAACTCTAGAGTGGTCCCAGACTTGAGAAGATCCTCTATGAACATGAATTTGATGGTTTTATCCTCTATTTCATCCAAGGAGTCTAGATTCCATAAGTCATTCAAGAGGTTCACGCCGGTTCCCGTGGTTCCCATCAGGCTGGGCCGAAACTACCTCACCAGATTCAAAGACCAGGGTATTTTTGGCCCTCCATGATCCACGACTGCATCGAGTTCTCCAAGAGGTTCCATGCATGCCAATTTTATGCTAACTTTGTGCATCGACCACTGGATCTTCTCCACATCACCAAGTACTCTTGGCCCTTTTAAGTCTGGGGGTTAGATGTCATATGACCGTACCCATCGGCAATGGCTAGCCAATGCCGATTCATTCTGATCGCTACTGATTTCTTTTCCAAGTGGTCAGAGGAAATTCTGCTCAAGGAAGTCAAGGCCCATTCTATTGTCGACTTCGTGAGTTCCAATATCATCTATCAATTTGGGGTTCCTCACACTATCCTCAATGATAACAACACCAACTTCCGAGAATCCGTGATGAAGAAATTATACACCAAGTACAAAATTCTCTCCAACCATACCTCTCATTATTAGGCACCATAAAATGGACATATTGAGTCATTCAATAAAACCCTCTCTAACATTCTATAGAAAATGTTTGGTCAGAACAAGAAGAGTTGGCTGGACAAGCTCCCAAACGCCCTCTGGGCTTATCGGACAACAACCTATAATTCCACCCTGGTGACCCCATATTCTCTGGTGTACGGAATCGAGGCTATCTTACCCATTGAAATTCAGTTTCCCTCATTGTGCACAGTGGTCTATGACCAGCAAGCACCAGATAGAGTGGCTGAAATCCACCTAGATAAATTGGAAGCATTGGACGAGTATAGGATTTTTTCCCTGTACAACCTAGAAAGGCATTAGAGCAAGATGGATCGAGATTTCAATAAGAAGGTTCACCTTCGCTCTTTCCTGCAAGGCGATTTGGTATTATCCCTCAGGGAACCAATGATCCCTGGTAGGAAACCCCCCAAGTTGGAGCCCAAATGGGAAGGACCTTTCATTGTTCATAAGGTTTATCCCAATGGAGCACACTCCTTGGTGACCAGGGATGGTGAGCATATAACTCCTCCCACCAATGCCAAATTCACCATGGATGGTGAGCGTATAACTCCTCCCACCAATGCCAAATTCCTCAAGCAATACTTTGACTAAGACCTGTGGTCTGAGTTCTAAGACCTTAAACTAAGACCCTTTATAGAACTACGTGCGGCTTGATTCTTATCCTTATGAGATACATAGGAATTCCCATACATTTACTCTCGGGTCTAGACCCAAGGATCACCAATTCTATCCCCCTTTCCTCTATTTTTTCTGGTCCTGCACGACCTTAAACTGGATGATCCTGCATGACCCTAAAAGAAATTCCGGTCCCGCATGACCCTAAACTACATGGTGATCCTGTACGACCTTAAAATACACTTGGTCCTACCTTTGGGAATTCACGGTCCCCCATGACCTTAAACTGGCCTATGGTCCAACATGACCTTAAACTGCTCGTCCCAATTGATGTTAAACTATATATCATCCCCCATGATGTTAAAATGTATCTTCAAGAACTACGTATGGCTTGATTCCCATCCTTATGGGATACGTAGGACCGTATGAATGTTTAGGTTTCGGGTCCAGCCCTATCTCATAAAGATCCCACAATCTCCCGGTCACCTAGGCCCCTTGGCCTATCCCTCTCCACGAGGGGGATATATAGGTGTGGTACAGGGTTATGCCCTCCTTCACGTTGGGTTTTTGGTGCCATTCCCATCTTCCCCCAGGAATCTGTTATCTCTCAGCTGCTCTCAAGTTTAGTCCCTCGACCCCTTGTAGTGGTCCACCAATGTGTTCAGAGTACTATAGTATAGGACTAGGAGTGTCAGATTCAACTAGGGAAGGATTCCCTCCACTTGTCAAGCTTCATGTTCCCCTTCATTTTGGCCCCCATTATCATTCACACCCGAAGGGACCCCCAAGAACGGCATGGATACCATGACCAAGGGATCTCCTACCGTTACAGGCCAACGCCCCCGAGGGTTTTAGAAAACAAACTTATACAAATCCCGCGTTGCGAACCTGGTCAGCGGTCGATGCTCATTTGTTTGTCCCCATTTCAAGCTAACACGACATGATGCTAAGTTGCGAACATGGTCAGAAGTAATCCTCCATCTTCACGCCAGCCCCTTCAGGCCATGAATGTTGGTTGAATTAATCACATTGTGTTCCACCCCAACATGTCCATGTGGAATCTCGATACTCGCGGACCTATCCCTCAGTGAACCTTCGCACGTCAGGGGGAAAAAGTTGCAATACGACATCCTTAGGGGCTCCCACGGTCCGAGCTCTAAGACCATATACTAAGGTCTTCATTAAGGGGTATGTGTGGCTCGATCCTCATCCCCATGGGATACGTAGGATCACCCAAACATCGTGCTTCTGGGTCCATCTCGGCTAGGAGCTAGTCTCCCCTACCCCTTATCCTCTGACCCTTGCCGGCCTCTTGGCCCGCGGCTCCATTCCCAGAGGTGCTCACGGTGATGATCTGGATCTCTTCCATGTTCATGTCGAGTATGTTTTATCGCGTCACATGAATTCCTCCATGTCCAAGCCATATGACTTTAAACTGTGTTGTTTGGTCCTACCACATGACCATAAACTGTGATAATATCGTCCCATCTGCACATTGAAAAATTACACTGTATTGTGATGACCTCATCATAGAGGACATCACGTTGAGTATCAGTCATTTACCATACCATTTGTTAATGACTGTATACAGCTTGATTCTTGTGGCGATTTCAGGAATTTCTACCCTAGGCCGGTCGCTCCACAAAATAAAAACCATTCACCTTAAAGGAAAAACAAGATACATCAAATGCCGCTTCTTTTGGTGCAAGGGATAGATCCGCACACCCCTTTCATCCTTTTAATTGGAACCTTATTGTGTTGTGCCCCCCTCTAAGAACTACACATGGCTTGATTCTCATCCCCATGAGATATGTAGGAGCGCCCGAGCACTTTCCCGCAGGCCCAACCTAGCTTTCAGGTTTGGTCCCTTGACCAGAACACATCCCTAGGGAACACATGGTAAGTAGGACTTATTTCCTCATTCATGCTGGGTTTCGTAATCGACTTACCATGTGTCTCCTACATTTCTTACCACTCCCATGGTCCGATTTCTAAGACCTTAAACTAAGACCCTTTCCAGAACTACGTGTGGCTTGATTCTCATCCTTATGAGGTACGTAGGAACACCCATACATTTCGTGTCAGGTCTAACCCCAGGGATCACCAATTCCATACCACCTCACTATCGGTCCCATGACCTAACTTCTCGGGGAGTTGTGTAACTGCAAGATTTTCCCTGAGCAAGTTCAGGATGCCCCATAATGATATTGGGAAGCAACAGTTCACTCACCAGAGAGGTCCTGTCTAAAAGTAGGGATGATCCATGATCCGATTAATGTTCCCACCTAATGTGCTTCCACCACAGTGGAGTAATCTTGGGAGTGTTGGATTCTATATGAACAAACCACCACTTCACTTTCCACGATTTTCATTACCCATTTATTTGAATCCTCATCCTCTTTCACGTTTGAAGGGACCCCCTAACAATATGGATGCTTGACCTATGGTCTGCCTGCTATCCTGGGCCAATGTTCTGGAAGACTGATCATGTTTGAAGGGACCCCCTAACAGTATGGATGCCCAACCTACGGTCCGCTTACTATCCTAGCCCGACGTTCTGGAAGATTGATCGATGATATTTGAGTTAGGCCCCATGTTGTGAACATGATTAGTGGTCGGCCCTCATTTGTTATCCCCGTTTCAAGCTAATGCAATAAGGAAGCTGTGTTTCAAACACAGTCAATTGTTTTCCTTCACTTCCACTCCCCTCCCATAGTGTTATGAATTTGGGTAACGTGATTCACACTTTTCATTTCCCTGTGTTCGGACTGATTCCAATGCCCCTGGCATTGCCCCGCTTGTGTGCTAGAGCACATTGAGAAGACAATACATTGATTGGTCTGAGGTCCTCTTCCTTTTTATGGCCCTCCCTCTTAGCCTTGGAAATACGGGTTTGAATTTCGAATGCCCAAAGCTTGGTTGACACTACCCCGATTAAACGAAGTGATAGTATGAGCCACCTTTTCTTCTCACGACCCACATGAGCTTAGAGATGGATTGCCACTTATTTCAGGATTATGTTTGAGCATGTAAAACCAAAGGGACAAGTATGTTAAGAAAAGGTGAAAGTAAGTAAATTTGTTCAGACATATAGTTCAAGAGAACAAGAAGCAATAAAAGCGGGATAAGTGTATGGGTTTGGCCAAAACATGGTTCCTAAGGGTCAGCTTCTTGGATAGATATCTCTAATGCCACCACCTTTTCACTGGTGGCCCCCAAGATTTACTCCCGTCCCCTAAGGACCCATTCTTCATCTGTTGCCGTAGAGAAAAACTCGTTGACCCTGGACCGTGCCCGTGCCTGTTCAGCTTGGAGCTCAGTTATCTGGCGACTCACTTCTATGAGTTGATATTGATCATCCGCCAGTAGGGCCATCAACTGCTCCACGAGCCCAGAGCAGTTTGTGATGAATATATCTTGTTCATTATCCTGTTCCTTGAGGCATTGGACCTCCTGCTTCGCCATCAGAAATTCTTGGGTACTCCCCGACTCCTCCTGGCACCGGATGGCGTCGGTGCACCAGCTGCTTTCACGCATCTTCTCGGCCATGTATTCACGGACCATCAGATTAAGGTGTTGAGCATATGCCCCTCCAGCACAAAGGAAGCGCAACCAGGTGTGGAGTAACCCCATTCACTTCAGCCATTTTTCATGGGGATGATTAAGAAAACGTCGGATGCACTTCCATCCCTTGTGTTGCATCATCCGGCTCTCCTCGGTCACTTCTGAATCTGAATCGTCAATTTCTTCAGGATCAGCGGGCCAATAGACAGGGAAGAAAGCCAACAGGGTAGTGGCAGGGTCTTCCTTAGATATTCCTCCTAGGGTAACAGACTCCTCAACATCTGGGGGACCTTCTTCTCCCAACCGATCCTAGTGGCACCCTCGTCGACTTCCGGCCCTGCCCTGACGGCAGCACCACTGGTGTCCGCCGCTCCCTGCTCACTAATTTCTGGAGACAAATCAATTTGGGAGGCATGTTCTGGATGGGTAGATACGTTCTTCATCAGCATGCCCATGGATGGTCTGGGTTCAGCAGCCCGACGAGCCTCCAATGCCGTAATCACTGTACAGACAAGGAGCGCCCTAATCAGTTGAGTCCTCCAACAGTAATTACTAATGTCATGGAAAGGAAATTACAGGAATCCAAGGCATCAGCCTCTAGTTCCTTGGCCACTATAGGAGATATCGTTGTGGGGGATCCCTCGGCACTTGTCATCTCGATAACGGGCATCAGTGCCCCGCCTTTCCCCATTTACGCTTCCACCCCTCCTTCGGCCGGAGATGCTTGATCAGCGCCGATGTGATCCTGAGTAAGTTTAGGAAGGTGGGTTAAGGATTGCAAAGGAAATAGAATACATGGGAAGATAAGGGTCAAAGCATACCTCAAGCAGCTCAGTCACATCCATATCGGAACCAACGATCTTTCTGCTCTCCTGGAGACTCCCTTGGTGGGATTCCCCCTACGACCCTTCACCTTAGGGTTCCACTTCTCCTTCTCCTTCGCCTTCCCCTTCTCCTTCTGCCTCCTCTCCTATTTCTCCACCCTCCGATTCATAGCTGTAATCTTCCCCTGGGGACATCCTTTCCAGATCATGCTCCTAGAAGAGCATCACATTCACTAAGAGAGGTGGCTCCACACGTTGACCCTGTTGGCGCGCATACGTGTTTATGGCTGTTAGGTATGCATGTTGTCGATGGAAGCTCACTCTGTCGGCGACCCGGAAAAGCCCGACTTCTGGCAACTGTATCCCATCCCGCACTATCTTCTGCCAGAGGGATTTAGTACTCATTGACTTCTACATGGTTATCCAAGCTGACCATAGCGCATGAAAGATCGCATCGTGGGAAGGTTGAAGCAGGTATATTATCTTCTTGCCAGGAATTTCTCTGGATGCTCCGCGGGGTCCTTCTCCTCTAGGAAACGAGGGTGAGACCATGCCATGTGACACCCCCGCTACTGAGGTCCCAGCCTGTGTAGGCCCCGTTTCCTGAGGCGCTTTTGGTCATAATCCTCTAGCGGCACCCTGCCTGCTCTCTCGCTATCGAGGTACCACACTGACGTCTTTGAGATACCGAACTTGCTTCCACAGAAGCCCCTCCGGATATGCTATGGTCCAATGTTTAGCATACTCAGTCAAGAGGCCAACGTTGACTCTGGTAGGAGGGAAAGAGATAATGTCGCCAGAGCCGTAAGTCGTGAACATCAGCCACAACTGATGAATAATGCAGGGATGCCTCTCCTGACATCTGTGTATAATCTCTTTGGTATTCGTTGGAGGAATCCGAACTTCCTGGAAAACCTATATGACACATAAGGCTAGAAGAAAATCTTCCCATAAATCCGGGCCACAAGAACCCCACCTCTGATGCTCTGTAAGTACTCCTTACGCTCAAGTGAGCCTTGACCGTCGTCTATTAGCTAACCAGTTGGGGTGGGGAATGGTCTAAAGGTGAAGTTGGAATGGTTACCAATCCTGATCCGTACTCCCTCCTCATTGAGAATCATCAACATGACCCTGAAAATATTCAGTAGATAGGGTTGCAGGCCATTGGACGAAGGACAGATGGAATTCAGGAAAGTGTATCCACTATAGTGAGACGCAACCCAGCCATGGAAGATTTGGAAGGGGCCACATAATCTCCTAGGCAATACCCCTCTCGATATGTGTCTTAAGATGGCGTACAACCAAGCCAGCACGGAGACCCCCCTGGTTGAACCTCTTGTTGGCAGCAATGATGCTCGCCATCACCAGGGTCACTGGACGGATGCCCATCCTTGCGTCCTACATCGGCAAGAGCCATCCACTTATGAATGTGGTGAGGAATATAGTGTATGGGACATTTAGGTCCCGATCCTCATTTATGCTGTATCCCCATGATTAGTATTTCCTTGCCTCCAGGATCCTCAAGTATGATCCACTCTTGCTCCTCTGAACTGTGGTTGGACATCGTTTCCCCGCCCTGGCATCTTGACCTCCAGATCCTTCTCAAGGAACAGGCTGAACCAGTCCTTGTAGGCGATGTCCTTCATGAAGTCCTTGTCTCCTAGCTTCTCCTTGGCTAGCTCCAGTAGATGCCACGTCAGTATGGGGGTTCGAGACCTCTCACCCCAGATATTCATAGGTGAGAGGAACTCATCATATTGATGGCCCTCCAAAGGGATGCCCTCAATGCAGTGGACGTCCCAGAGACTGATGCTGACTTCCCCATGATGAAGGTGGAAAATGTTGGTGTTAGGGGACCATTGGGTGAACAACTCTGGCCCAACCTCAGGCTGCTGGTAGAAATGGAACTGCGATGTCCACACCGCCTCAAACCGACCAATGTGCCACAGCTTGGCCCCAAATTGGTCACACATATAGCGAACCTAGTACGCCTAGGCCCAATCACTTGTAAATTTGCCTCCAGACCGCAGATCCCAGTCCTACAGCCAACCCTTGGTGTCGTTAGTGACGCTCTGATAGAACGTGCTCGCGTAGAGGGCCGATGAGATCTCCACAACAGGATCACCCCCAGCAACAATCCTTGTCCTGGGATTCAAGACATATACATCCATGTGTTTGGTTTCAATGTCAGGATGACCATTATTGGTGATGTTGTATCAAGTAAGGTCATCTTCGTGGGTCACCCATGACTGTGGTGTGTCAACCTCGAAACCTGGCAGAGGGACCTCCTCCAGAATGCCGAAGTCCCATAGCGGCAAATTTTCAGACATGGCACACTCTTTCTGGGCGGGGGTTAGCATGTTGAAGAGGGTGTGGTTGTTGGAGACAACCCTCTTTGCACTATAAAACTCCGGATTCATAGCCATTTCAGCTCTATGAGCAGCAACCTCCCCCTCATTAGCCAGGTTTGCAGCCATCTTCTTCCAACTAAGTGTTTCAGGAGTGTTGTGTGAAATCTGGGATTTTGGCACGAAATCTGAGAGTCCGACACGTAAAATTAGTGGCTGTCGCGAAATATCCGGTTGTGGCATTAAAAATCTTGGGTTTGTGCGTAAAAGGTCACCAAATCTTAGTGTAATTACGCACTGCCAAGTGGTTTTTCACGTAGGAGCAGAAGCAATTTCGCGCACAAGAGCTCAATGCTTATCGTGCGAGAAACGCCGTATGGATCGTGGGACCTACGGTGTATTTTATAGGCTAAGCCTAGGTTCCGTGCCCACGCGAAAATTAGATTCTGCGCCCACACGGAAAGTAGATTCCGCGCCTAGCGGAGTTTTGCGCGCTACTTCAAATTTTTACTCGCAGGGGACCCGCGAAGCCCTACACATCGGCGTTTCCCTCTGAATCCGATATTTGTGACTCCTCACCAATCCAATTATGAGGGGGGGAATTTTTAGATGCTGAAAAATGCTTAAGTGTTCAAAAAAGTTTTGAAATGACAAAGATAAGTCATATTCGGACCCAGAAACCCGGTCCGGAGGCCCCGAATGTGATGTGCCAAAAAGGGTGAAGTGCATGAAAAAAATATGTGCCACGTGGAAAGTACCTGGATTTTCAAAGAATACCTGGCACCGGTGTGAAATAATTTCACACCCGCACCCCGCGCGGTTGATATTTCGTGCCGCCACCTCCGTCATGCAATTATTTTTCACAGCCCTAAATTCCATGCCCATGGATGCCTATAAATAGAAGGAGACCCCCTTACTTTTCGGGGCTGAAGAATTCGAACCGCCTCTCATGCGCGAAATTTACATTTCACACGCGTGCAATATGGCCTTTAGGTATGGTTATTTTTCATGCCAAGTCGCCCTGGGATCCACCTTCGCACGAGATCCCCATGGCTTAGACTAAACTCCAACCCCTTCAGGGTCTACCCCTTGCGTGCAATCCCTTCTATGGCACACAAGCTAGAAAACTATGCACAATCCTTCCTTTGTACTCATACCCCTTCCTTTGCGTGCAATCCCTTCCCTTGCGCACAATCCCTTTGAGTGTCACGCAAAACCTCATCCGCCCTATTTCACGCAAGCATAATTGGTTTCATGCCAACCTGGAGCTTTTCGCGCCAGGCCCCTTTATTTCATGCAAACCTCAAGGGTTGCGCGCAATCCCCTAGGGCCCTTCAGAACGGTGCTCCCGGGGCTCCCTCTTGCGCGAACACCCAATGCCCTCCTTCTGGGTGCCATTCACAGGTTTCTCATACACCCCGGGCCTCCGTATCATACATGGTTTTCCCGTGTGACATTCTAGGCTTGTACGAAGTAACTTTAAAGTCCCTTGGACAATTATTCCTATTGCGTTGCTTCGCCTCATGCTTCTTGGCATAGGCACACTAATGGCTATTGCTTCTTCGCATAGCCACACTAACATGGACCCCTCGATGGTTCACTCCTTGACACCCCCTTAGTACAGCCTTACCGATGCCTTTCCTTCCACAAGGTGAAGAGGGTACCAGTTATGTAGGTCCTAGGGGTGTAGAGCCAACCCACTTCATTCGAGCTGCAGGACGTTAAACAGCCAAGAACCTCGTCCTCAACACATGGCGTTAAACTGTTACCTGACCCCATGCCTCGCACGCAGGGTCCCCCACCTCGGACATTCTCCACACCCAGTCGTCTCCATGAGGATGGGATCACCCCTCACAGGGGATGATATCCTCCTTATTGGAGTGGAGTTTGTCCGTGGGGAAGGGCAACCACCCTGGTGTAAGTCCCTGACCATTCTTGGAAGAGAAAGTACCCATGTTCCTCCCCACTCCCTCTGTTCCAAGGCCAACCAAGGGCGTGGTGGGGAACATTGCTCCCTCCTTTCATCTTCGGTCCCCAAAGCCAGCAGAGGGAATGACAGGGAACATGGATCCTCCTCACTTCCTGGGTGCCAAATACCTCTCCCGCTGCGCTTTGTCTCCCTCGGGCCTCTATCCTGGAGTATGTCCCGGCACCATGGGCCTCTCAACGTGTAAGCCCCTACTCATTTCCCATGGACTCACCCGTCGCGATGTGATTGTCAGGTCTCTGCAGCCTCTTATTTATCACACTGAGCATGACTCCCATGAGCTTAGAGTAAGCACCAACCATGAAAAACCTTGGGCCGCCTCAGATTGTAAGCCTCAAATTCCCTCGTCTGAGCTATAGGATGTTAAACTACCAAGAACCCTCGTCCTGCATGATGTTAAACTGTATACTCGAACTACATGGAGTTTGATCCGTGCTAAGGCATGGTATGTAGGAATCCTCCATGAGGTTCAAGCCACACCACCTTGGGCCACCTCAAAGTGTAATCCCCAACCCATCCCGAACTACATGGACTTTGATCCGTGCCAAGGCATGGTACTTAGGAAGCCTCTATGAGGTTCAAGACTCACCACCATGGGCCGCCTCAGAGTGTAAGACCCAACCCATCCCAAACTACGGAGACTTTGATCTGTGATAAAGCATGGTACGTAGGAAGCCTCCATGAGGTTCAAGACCCACCACCTTTGGCTGCCTTAGAGTGTAAGCCCCAACCCATACTGAACTATGGGGACTTTGATCCGTGCTAAGGCATGGTACGTAGGAAGCCTCCTTGAGGTTCAAGACCACCACCAGGTCATCCCGACCCCATTCACATTGGTTCATCATCACCATGGGCCACCTCAGAGTGTAATCCCTATACTCATCCCGCATGATGTTAAACTGTATCTTCCACCTGAACAAAAAAGAGTTTGATTCCCCACCACGGGGATACATAGGAGGCCTCCACGATTCTCAAGCCCGTCACCCATGTCTCATCCTGACCTCTCCCTCGATCCCACGCATCTCGGGAAGCTCATTCCCTAACCCAGAGGGTCTACTTCCTCTGGGTCCCATCTATGCGTCCATTTTCCTGGGTCGCCTCTTCAGGTGTCCCATCACTTCATCGAACTACACAGACTTTGATTCCCCGCCATAGTGATTCATAGGAATTATCTTAGAGGCTCAAGCCTAAATCCATCATCCATCCCGATTCTAACCCAGGCCGCCACATCCCGGTGGGATCATGCCACTCCATTCCCCATTCCCCGTCAGAGCATTCGAGAAGCTGCCCACATGTTGGCCCCAACATCAGCATTCCCTCCAGGGGGTTCTTCAAGCTGATCCACTCTAGCCAGTGTTCTGATCAGTCTGATCCATCTCCGTTGGATGTTAAACTTGCGGTATACCCTTTGTTAAACATGGGAAGCTGAGGAAAACCTCAGATACATGGCTATGTCATACAATTACCGACATTTGATGTGGGATACCTCAGGCTTCTGCACCCTTGAGAAGCCCTATAATAAGGGATAGAAGTCAGACATGCCAATTCCCCAGCATCAAGTCACGCCAGTGATGCCCCAATGTGACTACTCTCTTAACCAAAGGTTGTTTCCCTGATCGGACCCCTTGGAAGGTCCTGATAGAAGCGGCATAATTAACTGGTGTCCATGAAGATATGGAACCGGGAAGATCTTCACGAACTACATCTTAAATCTATGAGGGAGACCCAGACTAGGTGACGAGTTTGGAGGAGGAATCCACAGAAGGAAGAATGAACATCCCATAATCCCGTTTCGATCAAGGAGCAGACATCCCTGAATAAGAAGTGGATGCTTCCCACCTTTGGAAAGCTAGAATGTGGGGTAATAGTAGCGCGTCCTCTGCGTGATGGATGTGCACACCTCGATGAAATCATCAGAAACAAATGTATATCAATCACTTGAGGTGAAATAATAATCAACTTTAATAATGAACATCATGAGCAACAATCCCATCTAGGGAAACTTGATTTTCCCCCCATATATGAATTGGATGGACCCAGAAACAATATATTTACCATGTTACAAAACATTATTAGTATCCTCCCCACCATCTAAAAATAGTATAATAAAGTAAAAAGATAAATTTGACACCAAGTTCTCATGTCCTCACATAGGAAATGCTAAAATGGTGCCCTGAGTTGGTTAGAAGTAAGGCCTCAAGAGAACCTCCCCATATGCCAGAGGAAACTGACTAGAAGAAAAGGTCTAAAGATGGTACATTGGGGATACTATGCCCTTCACATCAGAAATGAACATAGTGTAAGAATAAATAAATTAATGATAATTGAAGATAATAATAAACAATAATCAGGAAAAAATAGATAACCTGACAATTACCAATAAATCCAAACACACATGAGAATATTGAGTCATAATAAAAGGTATATTACATAAAAAAGATAATATATAAAACATGTATAAACTAAAAATAAATAAATAAATAAAGTACCACCCCCTGTAGGCATCCTGAGCATATGCCCGGTCCCCAGTTCACGTTTCACTTCATGATCTAGATAAGTAAGAACAAAACCACATAAGCCAAGTCCTAACCAGAATCCATGAGATATGTCTTGGTATCAAATGGAAGATTTAATGAGGTTTGATTAAATCTTAGTAGGCCACCACCAATAATTTCTAATTCTATCTATACTATCAAAATAAAATTAAATAAGGTATCATTATCAAAACTTGGTCATTAAAACAATAATGTAAAACTAACCATGTTGAAATTAGGTTCCTCTTGGGACTCCTGGATGGCCATACCATATTTTTCTAAAGCTGGGATATTCCTAAAAATTTGATATTATATATATATATATAATGTATGGGTTCTCTTATATTGTATACAAGGAATCCATTTATAATGATATTCCTATTAAATTCTATAAGTTACATGGAATTTATGATTTATCAAATAAGGGAAAACCAAATAGTAGTCCAGCATAATATAATAACATTTGACTTATGAGAAAATCCAAATCATTTCATGTAAGAAACTCATGTATCTCCCATGGATTAATATAATTCATTCAACCTATGAGCCCATACATGGAATTCTATATGATTAAACCAAGTATCACCCAATGACTTATTATTCATTTAACATATGATCATGTTCAAGGAATTTTTTGTAAGGAATTTAAGTATCACCCATGGATTAATATAATCCATTAAACCTATAATACCATCCAAGACATTACATGAAATGAAACCAAGTATCACCCAATTCTTTATAAATATTTTAACCTATGATCATGTACAAGGAATTCCGTGCAAGGAACCCAAGTATCATCCATGGATTTATAATTCATTTAAACTATGAGCCCATCTAAGGCATTACACATAAGAAAACCAATTATCTACCATGGATTTATAATTTATTTAAACTATTATCCCATCAAAGTCATTCCACATAAGGAACCAAATTATCTCCCATGGATTTATAATTCATTTAACACATGAGCCCATCCAAGGCATTCCACAAAAGAAACCCAACTATTACCCATAGAATTATAATTCATTTACAAACCATTTATTTAGGTCATTATAATTTAATAACCCAACATAAATTAATAAAATGTAAATGGTCCAAGTGACTTGGTTTCACCATTCGCATTCCATTTGATTCATGCTAAACCACTTTAATTAGGATACATGCCAAATCCACATAGATCATTGTTTGGTCACTTGCACATTTATAAAGTGACAAGGTAATTTTATTAAATACACCCAAGGTGTAGTTATAGTTATGGTAAAAGTTATTAGATAATATTTAGGGTCTAAGGGAATATCTTTACTGAGTTATAACTAATTAAATTATAGGATTTTACATTTTGGATCAATTCATAGAAAGTCCAACGTATGGCATAATGACACATTTTATAAATGTAAATACTTTAATTGAACAGACTATAGTCCTTCGACCTTATAAAAAGTAAGAAACACTCATACATTATTAGACATTGATTCAAGAGGAAATGATAGAAATTATAATAATTGAAAAATTCCATAAAAATAAAGAATATTAACTCAGATGATGATAAACAATATATAGATAAATAAAGTTAGGAAAGGAAGAAAGACGAATTCTATACTCACCGCCACACTTCCAATTCACCCTATGGAATTAAATTCTGACCAAGAATGAGGTAAATACCCATTGGGAAGATAAGTAATAATGATTAACATGTAGGGAGCTACTTGTGTGAATGGGAGGAGAAAAGAGGTAAAACTTAATTTATGGGTGAGGGAAAAAATTGTCATTTTACCCTTTTTAATAAGCGCATTGTTAGGCTACATAGTTAGGAAGAAATTCACTAACCATGAATATACCACTGGCTAACAACCATACCCCCACATGTATAATATTCATGGTTAAGGAAATCATATTCCAACTATACCATTGGTACTGCTTCCCCTCCAAACCCTGCACAGGATATGCACATGTTTAAATAAACCTTATGAATCCTTTGCACTCACCAATGCAATAAAATGTAGAGTTATTACATGGCCTTGTGACCTTTGGATGCATGGTCTGAAAAATTGTGTGACACCCTCTAATGCCCACATGGTTTTCTAGGACCTCCCACACTATTTTGAAAAATTGTGCCCCTTATAAAAACACGCCAGAAAGTTGAGCCACTTGGTTATCACTAACCATGAACCTAATTTTGTCTCTCCCAATATTGATACTTCTAATACCGATGCTTTAAAATATAATACAAACACCCAAGACACCTCTTAGGACTTGTACCCCATCTAAAAAAACACTTTCATGTTTTTGAAATCTTATAATTCCATTCTAAATATCTTTTTAATATTTTTGGTTTTAACCAAATGAAAATAAAAATTTCTTTTAAAAATTTTGATCCAGTTAAAAACATGAGATTTTAAAACCTACCAGCCTTAGAAATTCTCATAATTGATAATTATTAGAGAATAAAAAAACATCACCCAAATTACATGGGTTATGAAACTATGATCAAACAGTAATGTTGTATTTTTAAATTTCTGATACACCTCCAAGCATCACTTTAGAAACCCAGTAAATAAGTTGTTAAAACTTAATACAATTCTCAAAAATACTCAAGAAACATTGATACGACACATACCTGAGACCATATTACCCAATAAATGATCATGTTATTATTTCTTTCTTCAACTAGAATATAAAACTTTCACTATAGGTTCAATATTTAAACTGCTAATTACAATCCATGATACTCCCATTATCAAAATTTCTTAATGAAGCATGTCCTCAGCATTTCATGACACCCCTGACACATTTATCAATAACATACACCAAATAAGTCATGAGGTGACAACACTCTATCAATAATTCGATTTATATAGTTAAATTAAAATTGACCACACTTAACCTGGTCACACTGAATTTTCCTTGAAAATCCTTGGATGATCCTTACACTACACCCAAAACATCTAAACATCGAGATAAATTTGGTTCCTAACCAACCACATACATATACTCAAAATAACTCAATTCAAATAACATATGGTTGACTATTTATGTAAACTCTCAGCTTCAACATGTAATGCATCCAAAACCTAATCCCAAACCCATTAGTCCAAGAAACAATGAGATGATTCTAAGAATGCTTAACAAAGATTGTACCCAACTTTTGGTGAAAACTCCTAGATGAACCAACCATTGTTCAAAACCATCACCATTCCAAAACAGAAGTACCGACACACACCATATCCAAAACATTTGAATTTTCACACTCTAATCATCCACAAAGCCTGACTATAAATCCAAGGTGACCTCATAATCATACTACTAGCGTCCAAGGTTCTTATACAAGGTAGTCCATACTCTGGAATTTACAACTAAAATATTGGTATATATTCAATACATCTATACATTATAACCATTGATAGAGCGCAAGAGTGGTATCTCAGCTAGATGAAGAGTAAATGAATTGGATAATGTTCATGAGTCTGTCAAGGCATTTTTACTTGGGAATCCAAGTGTCACTCAAGATAATTCAAGCCTATATAGAGATATAGGTCCAAAACTATAGTAAATAACTAACTAACTAACTAATATATTGTCTATAATCTCTTAAGTTTATGCCTTGTATTTACTAATAAATTTAGATACATATGGTTATATTATCCTAAATCACAAAAATATCTAGGAGATTATCACACAGCTAGTCTCAAGGTCCTAGGATACTTCTCAAATGAGGTCTCCCACTTGTGACTGAAATCCTACTCCCCACATTGGGATAATCCTTTTCATCATACTAATTAAAATAGTTTCTAAACATCATAACTCATTCCCTATCCATATTCGTAGGTAAAGACTATCAAGGAAAAATGTTCTCATTTATGAGTGCTAATGTAACATCATTCATCAACCATTCCACCTTTACACAAACAATTCTATGGAATTTATCAAGTTTAAAAAAAATGAGGGTCACCACCCTCAAATGACCAATGGTGTACTCTCTATAATGTGGCATATTTTAAGCCACTCCTCAATAAAAAATCCCAAGGATTCCCTTAATCATACCATAAAAAGATATTTAGTTGGATTTGGGTATAGTCAACACTCTCTCAATGTACTCTAGATGATGTCAAGATATCAAAAATGATAATCTATAAACCAATAGTACCCTAAGGTTAAATCAACATGTATGTATTACTATCTCTAATTCATTATAACATCAAGCAAGGATATACTTTAATTTAATCAACCCATTACCACTTCTCTCAAAAACAAACGTCAAGGTCCACTCATGGTTCAGCTATATCACTGTACCATGATTATTTCTCTAAAGTACCCCTTATCTCAAGTGTTTCCTTTAATTTCCATAAGCCCTGGATCACCATGCCTACATGTTTTATATTTAAAACCATCAATCCTATTCTTATACCTAGCCACTCATTGACATTCTATATTAAATTTTTTCCATGAAAAACCAACACAAACTAAAATTTAATTACATAAGAGGTGCACAATCTCATTTCATGTAGTTTAAGATCCAACTCAACCTCCCTCATGTCATCCACTAATAGGTCCAAACTAACTGTTATACTAAGAACATAAGTTTCTTACATTCTAAGATCTTCCTTAGAACTCCTATTCAAAATTGATCACTTACTTGTTCCATGATTTATCAAATGACCACCTACCTCATGGCGTTTTTTCAGAATTAACAATGCAAATGACATAACCACTAGACAACTAGGCCATGCTCTTGAAAAATCTTTCCAATTGATGATAGTCTTGATACTCAGTATCCCATATGTTTTTTGAAAAGTGAAGTAATTACCATGGTTATAACACAAAACCCAAGAACCCTCCATGCATTAGTCCCGAAATGAGTGAACAACCAATATCACCACCTCTAAATAATCTTTAAAATATGGGCCAACCCTTCTTATAGTTTTCCCTCAATCAAACAAAAAATATCCAACCCAAAAGGATCTATGTAAAAACTAATGACCTCTAGGTCTTCCTCATACCCCTATCAATTAAATATCAAAATAGGGCCACTAGGTCCATCCACTTATCCATAAAGTCTCTCACAAAAGAATTATTCCCCATTAAAGGGTATTTATTATATGGAATCAAATGTGCTTACAACTTCTTCTTTAAAGATATGGATCAAAAGTAGGTTAGTAGAATGGTCATTGACCTAGAACAGTTAAAACCTCTCAGTATAGGAGTAGTGGTATCACCCACTAAGAATAAACCTTCAAGGCCCTTATCCTCTCCGAGCATCCAAATGAAAAACTACTCTATAGAAGGTAATGATACAAATGTAATAAGGATAAGGAGATTCACTCACTAGTTATTCACATATAGTAATAAACACTTGATTTTTAACTTACTAGATAACCATCCACATTTCTGAGGTTTCATTTCATCTACTAAGAGTCCTAACTCACTCAATGATCAAATGGATAACACTTAACATTCCTAGAAACTAATCTCAAAAGTTTATCAGTTTCAAATTTCCTAGGGTAGTACCTTAAACAAGCTAAAACAAATTTTTACATAATGCATCAAATTTTGAAACTTGAGTCACACATAAAATTCCACTTGGCTCTACTTCTTAACCATTAGATCAAACGTAACATAAGAGGACATTGAAACCTATAGGCAATATCCAAATTCCAATTCATGATAACTCAAGGAAAACATATAGCTACCCCTTATAAGAGGTCTTGAGATATTAAAACCACTTAAAGATTTTTAATTCATCCATTCACAAGGATTCACATTTATTACAACATTTAAGAGGCTCAGGTATATAAAACTTAAACTACCAGTTATAACGAAAATTTTACTAGGCACATTATTTAGCTAAATTATCATAGAATTTTTGTAAAATTATCTCATAATTTTCATTTTAAACCATTTAATTTATCCATAAGTTCTAAAAAATGGATTAGTCAAAAAAGGTTTCAATTACAATAAATATATAAAACCACTTTTTGGGCTGTAATTGGTATTTTAATTAATTAAATCCTCATAACATAAAAGCTCAAAGCACTCAAAAAGGCTCTATATCATTTTAGAGAGAATCTGTTAAGTAGGATTCCACCATACACTTATATGTCACACCATATAAGTGGATGAAGAAACATTGCATAACCATCCCTACTATAATATATATACACTTTTGGGGTTAAGCACTAAGAGAAATAATGAAATAATGGCGACCTACATGGGTCCCATCATATCAACATGGGTTTATTTATATGGACACTCATTACCAATTTATAGATTCAATACTCTATAAATTACAATTTCCATCCCATTTAAGTGAAAACCATTAATATTTAATTCATCATGATTATAACAAACCCTCAGAAGTGTTACCTCATAGTCTTAAGAAGCTTAAGAACACCTAATCAGGCTGAGACAAGAATAAGGATCTAGTTATACATGTCACCATTTTATAGTTATAGAGGTACATGAAACTATACGTTTCAATTGACATGCCATTTAACTGACATCCATAAGAAGTGAGGTGAATTTATTAGAATCCAACCAATCCATTTCCATTCCATAGTTTAAATTTCAAAATCAACAATTTATTTAATTAATCATAGATTAGTTATATTGAGTTCAATATTCAATCTTTAAGGG
Source organism: Viscum album (assembly GCA_963277665.1). Taxonomy (NCBI): domain Eukaryota; kingdom Viridiplantae; phylum Streptophyta; class Magnoliopsida; order Santalales; family Viscaceae; genus Viscum; species Viscum album. The sequence continues at coordinate 646,522,661 of OY728143.1, read as the reverse complement.
ATAACATCATTTAGGTTGATGTTGATACTTTATTTTAAAAAACTTACATAATAACTATATCATAGAATCTATAAAACCCCCAAAACAATGTTGGTATCCATGGAAATAATCACATAATAAAGATATACATTTAATTATAATAGATAATTATGTTAAAATTATATATATAATCATGGAACATTATCACAGAAGCATTGTATGCTAATAAATTTATAATGAAATGTGAAAATTATGTGCCTAAAATTTTTCATTGACACACATCTTTTCTTGACATACTGGGAAAAGAGGTAAATATCATAAATCCATAAATAAATTACCAATATATGTGCATAAATCATTAAATTTGAAATAATAATAAGCTGTAACAACAAACATCATGAAAAAACATCCCATCCCTTGCAACATGATCTCCCCCTTGAATGGGTTACTTGAACCAAAACACATGCTATTTAGAAAGTGTGGTCATGTTATTAGTCTCCTATATACCAACCCCAAACATTAAGACAAACAATACAAAGAGATTTTATAATAATTTGTGTCATCCCAACAAGAGATCCACTAAAATGGTTCTCCATGATAGTTGGAGATAAGGCATCAAGCACGCCTCCCTATACGATAGAGTTTTCCGACTATAATGAAGAGCTTAAATATAGTACATTGGGGATACTATACCCCTATATTATATATTAATATAGAAAAATCATAAATAAATGAAATGGAGTGGAAGATGACAATAACTAACAATCATGAATAAACAAATAACCTAAAAATTCCCAATAAATCCAAACATACATAATCATGCTGAGTCATAATACAAGGAATCTAACATAAATTAGATAATTTATTCAATTAGAATAAATAGAAAATAGAATGTATAATAAATAACCTAATCCTCTAGGAATCCTAAGTACATACCTAGTCCCTAGCTCACATTTCAAGTCCCAGTACATATAAGTAACAGCAAAACCTTAAAAACCATGTCCTAACCTGAATCCATGAGATAAGTATGGGTAAAAAATGATGTCCCAAATTGTTTACGAGTCAAAATCATTTTCCCACCAACAATGGTGTCTAATTCTATAAAATATATGAAATAAAATTTAACAAGGTATAGGTATATCAAAAGTAAGAAAGTAAAGAAATAAGGTAAAACTAACCATATCGAACTTACATTCCTCATGGGACACCTGGTGGACCATACCTACTTTATACTAAGTAGGGATGCTCCTGAGTATTTTTAATAATATATATACAAAGTCATGATTCCCAATGCATGTAAATAAGGCATCCATTTAAAATAAAAATCCTATAGAAATTCACAAGTTCCATAGAATTTATGATTTATCAAATAAGGGTAAACCAAATAGTAGTCAATCGTAATATAATCACATTTGACCTATGAGCCTGTCTAAGGAATTTTTCAAAAGGAACCCAAGTATCCTCATGGATTAATATAATCCATTAAACATATGAGCCTATCCAAGTAATTCCATGCAAGGAAACTAAGTATCACCCAATGATTTATAATTCATTTGAACTATGAGCTCGTCCAAGGTATTCTATGTAAGGAACCCAATTATAGACCATGGATTAATATAATTCATTCAACATATAAGACAATTTATGTAATTACACATAATGAAAAACGAAATTCCGAAAGATTTATAATTAATTTAAACTATGAGACCATCCAAGGAATTCCACATAAGGAACCTAAGTATTTCTAAAGGAATTATAATTTATATAACCAATGAGACCATCTAAGGTAATTCACATAAGGAAATAAAGTATCACCCATGGACTTATAATTCATTTATCATATGAACCCATCCAAGGAATTCCACCTATAGAACCTAAGTGTCTCCCTTTAATTCCTAATTAATTTAACATATGATCTTATCCAAGTAATTCTGGATAAGGAACATAAGTATCTTTAGTGGATTTATAATTCATTTAAAATCCGTTTAATTATATCATTTTAATAAGTTATCCCAACATAAATTAATAGGAATTCAAGGGGATAAGTGACATGGTTTAACCATTAACATTCCATTTGATTCATGCTAAAACTCTTTGATTAGGAGACCAGAAAACCCACTTAAAAGGTGGTTTGGTCACATACATATTTATAAAGTGTCAATATAATTTTATTAAACAAACCCAGGGGATGTTATAAGTCAAGATATATGACCTTAGATGATGTCAAGGGTCTATGAGAGTATCTCTAATGAGGTTTAACCAATTAAATTAAAGGATTTAAGATTTTAAGAGTAATGTATTAAAACTTTGATGTGTGCAACAATGAAACATTTTATAAATTAAAATACTTTAAGGGGAAAGTTTATAGACCACATACCTTATACTAAGGAATCTTAACTCAAACATTATCAGCCTTTGATTCAAGATGAAATGAGAGAAATAAAAACAATAGACAAAATCCATGAAAATAGGGAATATTAGCTCACACGAAGATAATAAATATAATGATGAAGAAACTAAGGAATGGAATAAGTAGGATATTTATACTCAATATCAAACTTATAATTCACATGATTTCATTCAATTCAGACTAGGAATGAGGGAGAATTCCACCATGGAAGTTAAGGAGGAATGAGGTGTGTGCGGAGAGCTTCTAGTGTAAATGAGAAAATAAACGGGTTAAACACTAATTTATAGTTGAATAATAAATTTTTTTATTTCCCCCATTTTAAGAGGTGAATAGTTAGGGAAAATGGTTAGGAAAACCGTGTGAAAACCATGTGAATCCCATTACCTAAGAGAAACACCCTTGCATAGACCATGTGCATAGCTTAGGAAACCGCACACCATCATTTCCTTCGGAACTATCTCACCTTACCACCTAATAATGAATATGGAAATGATTATAAAAACATTTAATAGCCCATGTGATCACCTATGTAATAATATATAGATTTCTTTCATGGTTGTACAACCTCAGGTGCACAGTTTTCTAAAAATGTGTGAATCCATCTAAGGCATGTATAATTTTTTATGAGCTCCAAAATGGTTTATACAAGTTTTTTACCTTAGAAAAACATGAAACACTATTGAGTTATATAGTTATAAATAACCATGAAAAAATGTATACCTAAGGCTATCGCTCTTAGAATTTATCTTTCAAAGTCTGATGCTTCTGAAAGAATTCCAAACACTTGAGACACCATTTAGACTTTAGACCCTATCTAATTTTTTAAAAGTGTTACAACTATCTTAATTACATTATGAAGTTATATTTAATATATATACCATCCACCAATCAGAAATTCAAATTCCATTGGAAAATTTTTAACTAGTTCAAAACATGTGATCTTAGGATTTCTCTAGATTCTTCCCAATAGGATAGAGTAAGACACATATTCCCATAAAATGATTAATATGGTTCCATATTTATTTTCAAATGGAAATTATTATTGTATAAAAATTACATAAAGGTATATAATAATACCACATACCTTGTAAGTCAATATAATATGATATCAACATGTATTCAAAACTATAGACAGTCCTTTCAAAATTTCCATCTGTCTGAGGATGATAGATAGTGCTTAAATGTATCTCAGTGTTGAGATCCCTATGAATACACTTTCAAAATTTCAATTTGAACCTAGGGTCATGATCAAATATAGTTAATATAGGTTCCCCATAAGGCCTTATGATTTCACGAGGATAGAGATTTTTAAGGAATTCAAGGGATAAAATTCTCTTATCTTTGAGAAATGAGTATACATAGTAAGGTGATCAATGTTAACAAATAAAAGATCATTCATCATATGATTATTTGGGATTCCAGTGAAAAATTCCATTGTAACATTACCACACTTCAAAATATGTATTGGAAGTGTTTTTCTAACACTGTTATGATGTTATCTTTTAGTATTTATCTACAGTAATACTAATCATCTGGAAACATAGTCCACAATTTCTCACTTTATAAATTCCCTCCTAAAATTTTCTCTTATATCATTATATATATATATATATATTCTATATTGGTTTATATAGAAATTTGTGCTATTTGATTCATCTAGAAGTTTCCTTTTCAAATTTGGTTTAGATAGAATGCATAACCTTTTCCCAAACATGAAAAATCTATATTTATATATGTATTCTACCAACATACCATCAATTATGGATTTAATATTCCATTTTTTCTCATCATCATGATGGATATTCACTATCGTTTTTTGTAAGGAAGGATATGTAATTTCTTGGAAATGGAATGATTGCTCCCCATGTATAGAAATAACCATATACATCTTTACTAGATCTATGTATATAGGATCCATATTAATCCCAATCATGATCAGAACACCATGGTATCTCCTACATAATTCATCGTCCACCTTGTTTTCCTTTGTAGAGTTTTAGTATATCTAGAAATAATAGTTCTTTATTAGTTCCAACCATCTTCTTTGCCTCATGTTAATCTACTTCCAGTATAATATGTACTTCAAACTCTTATGGTCTATATATATATATCACATATTTAACCATACAGGTAGTTTCTATATATTTTCAAATTAAAGGTTATGTATTCTAGTTCAAGGTCATGAGTTGGATAGTGTTTTTCATGGATTTTAAATTTCATTGATGCATAGGGAATCAACTCATCATTCTATATAATGGAACATGAAAGTTCTTTCGCCGATACATCACTATATATTACAAATCCTTCATTAACTGATGGTAGTGTCAAAACCAGTGCATTAATAAGTCACCTATTTAGGTCTTCAAAATATTACTTATATTCTATTAACCAAATGTAATTAAACTTTTTACATGTTTACCTAGTTAACAGGTCAGACAAATGGGTGAAATATATGGAGAACAATTGATAGTAACCTAATAAACCCTAGAAACTTCATATCTCAGTTATGTTCATCAGTGTAGGATATTATTTAACTTACTTTATCCTTTAATAGTAAACAAAAATCTTATCCTTAGATAAATATGTTCAAGAAGAGAAACATCATTGATCCAAAATTCAAACTGAATATACTATCCAAAAAATTCCCCTTTTTAAGGGTCTCTAGAATTAATTGGAGATGAATATCATGATCTTTATTGCTCTTAGTGTATATCAAGATATCATCAATTAATACCACAAAAAAGTGATCAATATAATCTGTGAATAATCTATTAATCAGATCCATAATTATAGAAGGTTCACTAGTCATTCCAAAAGGCATTACGATAAACTCATAATTTCCACACGTTAAAAATTCCATCTTTGTTATACCATACTTATTTACTATTAACTAATGATAAAAATAGAAATGATAATTTTTTAAAAGTATTTAGATTATTAAATTTTATAAAATAATTCACAAATTCATTAAAAGGGATACATATTATTTATTATAATTGTATTGATATCCTTATAATATATTCTCAGACTCAGAGAACAATATTTCTTTTTCACAAATAAAATAATTCCCCTGTGGATAAATTATGGGGCATTTAAATCCCTTTTAAACCAACACGTGAAGCTATTTTTAACTTAACCAACTACACTAACACCATTATATAATAATTTTTAGATATATGACTTGCATCAGGAATGGTTTCAATAGATAAATAAACTTCACACTTATGTGGATGACCATGCAATTCTTCTATAAAAACATCAATGATTTTTTGTACCATGGGAACATCTTCTATTATTATCATATCTTCCTTATCTATATATCATGATTGATATTCCTATATTCCCAGAATTACATTAAGGATTTATAATATGAGTGGGCATAAAAAATACTGAGGAGGTTAAGTTTCATTAACTTTATCAAGAGAAACACCACTACATTGAAAACAACTGTGGATATGGTTACCATTAATTCCATTAGTTGCAATATCTAAACAATGGAATTCATACCATTAACTCATGTTTTTTAATTTAAAATTGAAATTCCTACTAATTTTTATAGAGTGTTCCATTTAATATTGAGGGATTTTTCATAATACATGTGTTATATTACTTGGTTTATCTAAATCTAATCCCTAAGGATTGTACTAAACTTCATTTGATACCAACTATAACATCTCAGACTCCAAAATCATAGAACCGATAGTTATATTACCTTATTATTACAATGTAAAAGAGATCCTGATGAATCAAATAGTTTAGAAGTATTGGAAGACTAGAGAAATAAATTCAATACATTTCAAGACATAATATATACCAAGAACATATAATAATATCATGGTTATCCTTTCACACCAGCATTAATGCACCCGATCCCATTAGAACTCTTCAGTTAAGTGTGCTTGGGTGAGAGTAGTACTAGGATGGGTGATATCATGATTATACCTTCCATCACATCCCTAAAAACTACACATAGATTTATTTTTGGTTTCCTAGGGAAAGGGAAAAAAATAATAGAGAGATTATATGCTCTGTAAGGGTCAACATATAGTATAAGATTACATAACATAAACATGGATGAAGTGATACTGTAAGACTAAATGGACAACATGAATCCATAACCAACTGAAATTGGGGGAATTATATATGTATGATATTATATTAAATCATAGATATCAATAATTAGATATCATATACTAATTGAATTCATAATATCAGACATAAAAAAATTTATTTCAAGGCATTGTGCTAAGAAACTTTCTTATCATGGCAATATGAAAATAACAAAACCCAACTTGTTTTATCTCATGAGACCCGTTGATTCATTGAGGCGATATATTATTATAGGCCCCCTTTCATCTAATTAAGTATAATTAATTAACATTAAGATTCATCAAGGCCTTTTATAATATTGCTAAAGGATCTTATTATAGAATAAAACCTTAGATATCCATATAACGAGAAGTATAAAAATCATATACATCCCCCTTTAATAGAGTAATATGGATGTATAGGATAACATCCCTTAATGAACATAGAAGATATAAGGTATCATAAAAGTAATATAAAGTACCCTTATCGATGAAATATAGCGGTGAGGGTACTTACTATATTCCAGGATATCCATGGAAGATAATAATTGGATTCAATATATTCTATTGGCATTAGAACAATGGAATGTTAGGAAAGTTCCTTCATAATGGTTCATTAAGTGCATGTGAATATTACAAATCATATCCCCTAGAAGTGTCTCACTAGGTGTACAGTATTAGGTCCACTCATCGTGCACTAGGGTGATAATTTTGTCATTTATCAACCAATATTTTTAGGATTATTACCTCTGGGTGAATATATTCCACAACCACATTCACTTTCTTGTATCCATACTTGGATTTATTTTCTAATAAAATACATGAATGATTATTTTTCTAAAATAGAGTATTTTCTTACACCATGGAAAAGTTTGAGTTTTACAATAGTTATTATAACTATTTAATAAAAATAACGCGAGGGAGGTATAATGATATAGACATGTAAATCCCCTAAATTTTATGATTAATAAGGAAACAAAATTCTTCCATGTAAATGTAATATCAACAAAAATAAAATATGTGGTGATTATAACACGATTCCAAAATAAATACAATTGAGGAGGAAAAACCCCATTTATGGCTTGGGTAGAAATTCAAACATAACCTCTTGAAAAATTTGGATTAAAATTTATCTTCAAATTCCATTAATAAATTAATTTCAAGTGATAATATCTCAAATAGGGATCATATACACCACAAAAATTAATTTTGGTTCATAATGAAAAATATGTCTAAAAGAGGGGAATTTTAGATGAAAAACCCTTACATATTGTTATGAATTACATGAACATACTTAAACCTCATGTATTATAAAACTATCTATGTTAATCACTTAGTTTAAAGCCTTATACATATCCTTTTTCAATGAAACTCTTCATAAATATTTATTCGTTGCATGAATTCTACTGATTTTTCACATCAGGTGTTTATAGTTTTGATAGTTTGTACTAATTTCATAATTGAGTTGTTTTTATAATTTATTCATAAATAGTACATTAATAATTCCTTAAAATTACTATAAAGTATTAATAATAATATATGATGTTTTAATTCCTTTCATGACTGTTGTAGACAAAATCCTTGAAGTTTAAGTTGATAACAAGTATGTTTTGGTGAATCTTAAAGAACATAGAGTGCTTCCACATTTGTTGAATTAGATATTGAAAAAATATATATAGAACAAAAAGAATAATTATTTTAACATTCATACAATATTATACCAAAAAATATGTTTTCATATTTTTCAAGGACATAAATGTATAGTGTTGTTCAAATAGGTGGTTAAACCGACCCAAACATGAACATACCTCAATTCAATGAATGATTATGAGGTGGTTTAGTTTTAATATAATTATACTAGAATAATAATAATATTAATTATTATTTATTAATGTGATATATTATAATTGGAAGGAATTATAAGAATAATTAATGTATAGGAAAATATTTCACGATTTAAATAAAATATTATTTTCTTAACAGTTTTATTTTAAATGATTAGATTAACGATAATCATTTTTTGATCGTATCATTGATAGGATATATAATTTTACATAAAACAACTTTAATGATACCATTAATATCTTATTTATCCTTTAATACCATCATTATACCCATCCTTATAAAGTAGTAAGGGAAAGAAAATATTTTATATCGTGGAAGTGATAGTCCACACAATCCAGAAACAAAATGTTTCTTAATGGATGCGGTATATGAATAAATAATGATAATTCCCTTAATAAAGTGGAAATAAAGTGTTTAAATTATATTAATAACATTATATTAGTGTGAACCGAATAAATTTTAAATAATATAATTAATAATAAAATCTAACTAGTTATTTATATTTACGTAAAGTATTTAACTTTTCTTTGGAAGTACCCTTAAACTTGAAGATATTAGGATAACTATGAGTATCCGAGGGATTTTTTCATAGGATTGGGTTATAAGTAGAGTAAAATTAAAAAGTTTTAAGGATAAATTTGAATGATTTTTTAGTCTTGAAGTGGTTAAGATGTTTTACTTTTAGTAGTGAAGGGAAGGCTAGTTTGGGGAGTAACCTTTACTTTTTAAAAAATGTAAGGTTACTATTCAAGTTTCAAAGAGAAAAAAATATAAAAAAGGTATTTTAAACATGTAATGGTTGATTCAAAGTTTAAAAATTCAATTATAAGAGACTTTTTAAATGAATCAGGACTTTTACATTAGGTTAAACTTAATTTAAACCTTTTACCTTTTCTGGGATAATTAATTTTTGTCCTTAGAAATTAATTTTAATTCTAATGATTAAGGTTTAAATTTTTACCTAATTTTATAATTATAACTTCAAATTTAGATATAATTTTATCAAATAAAATTTATAATTGATTGAAAAGTCTATTTTTAAATATATATAATTAATCATCTAAAAATTGTTTTTAGAGAAATAATGCTTTTGATAATTAAATTATTATATAAAATAAAATAAATTTGGATTCTTATTTTAATGACATAAATTTATTTATTACTAAAAATAATGGATATAATTCTTTAAAGGAAATCTAAAACGAAAACTCCCTTGAAAATACTTTATTCAAAGAAAATAATCGAAGTAGTTTTTAATTAAATTATCATTTTAATTAGTTATAAAAATATTTTCCATAGGATTTTTAAGTTAAAAGAATATTATAAAATGGATATTGTTAATAATTAAATTATTATTTTATCACTTAAATTTTTTACAATATTCTAGGTCATTATTATAAAATATTAAACTCATATTTGTAAAATCTTCATGAAAACTGTATTTTTCGACAAAAAACATACTTTTTCAGGACACGATCAAAAATTCATACAAAGAAAATTTTGATACGACGAATTAAAAAATCAATTTATATTTTTCAATTTAAAATTATAAAATTTAACTTCTAAATAATTTCTTATTAAAGGGACTTTAGAGTGTGATATTATATAATATAAATCTTACCTACTAAAGTAGGGTCTCTGATATTACTTAAAATTTGGAAATAATCTTTGTACCAAAGTTTCATTGGGTGTGTGATACCTTTTTGGTTCTAGAATCCTAATAATTGATTGATTCTATTTGTTCACCTATGTTCATATTACTTAAATCCAATTCATATGACTTTGTGTGTACTCAATATTGGGAAATGTATGGAAGTAACCCGATGAGTGTTAGAATTTATCTAGGATTCAAAAGGATTTTTATAAGTCAAATACACATATTATAATTAAGTTTTGGTATTCCATAAGTATTTTTATTCTATTTAAGAATAATTTATTCATTTAATAAGACATTGGTTGTTGTTATTAAGTCACTGGTGTATCACATAAACTAACTTGAAAATTCATAAGACTTCAGTTTTTTCAAGACTTCAGTTAATTTTATAAGACTTTCTTAAAGATTGTAAGACATTTATTTGGATTATATTAGACTTATCAAAGAGATATGTAATAATTTTTATTGAAAGGTGTATGAATTTGTGAGATTTTAGTAAATTCTGTTTCTTAGAAAAACATTATCAATAGTTAAAAATGAAAAATTATTAGGGTACGTTGTAGTGCATGAGCTTTTTTCAAGGGGATTGATAAAGATCTTTTCCTTTGGTGTCTTTAGTGAAGACTCAGTTTGAAGATAGAGTGGTTATGTCATTATAATGTTAATTACATGATTAAATCGATATAGTCAATTTCAAATGAGGATTATTTTATAGTATTATTTATTATTTAAAAATAAATGGATTATAAAAACTCAGTATTTATATCCAATCATGCTGCAACTTAGTTCCTTCACACGAGATGTTGGAAAGAATAAAATAATATTAATCACAATAAATGATTAATATTTTGGTTAAAATAAAGAATAAAGCTCTGAAATTTTGTGTATAAATGAAGTCTACGATTTATAAGGATGATAAAAAATATTGTTGAATAATAAAATAAGGGTTACTCATGATTAATTCACAGAAATTCCATATTAAAAATTTGAAAATTATCATGCACTGAATATGAAATATAATATTTCAGGGAATTTCATTAAGTTTCCATAAAAAATATAGGAGATATTTTTCAATGGAACTCTTAGTGAATAAAGAGTAGAAGTAGAATAGATAAGTTATCTCTACTGCTACTATCCAAAAGAAATATCTTGAGGGGAGAATAATTGCTGATAAAAAAGAATATGAAAATGTATAGACATGAAGATCTTGAGTTAAATAAGAATGAAGGAGGATAATTATAACACCCTTCCTAGATTGATTTTCACCTTCAATTTTTAAATATATTATATGAAACCTATCAGTTGAATCATTATTTTCTAATCAAATACCTAAATTAGTGTGTGAGATTCCAAAAAGAGGAAGTGTTCTGGGTATTGGTAATGCATCCTTGCCAATTTTTTTTAATACCTAGAATGGATAGTAAAATCTCTTAGTGAATCAACACATTAATTCACCCCCTCTTAGCGCGCATAGTGATTCTAGTTATAATAATTTGTATTAGAGACATAGGTTTTGGGTACTGAATGTATCAACACTTTTCTTACTTATATGGAGAATATAGTGAATGAAAATGAAGTTATATTATTTTGTGGTTTCAATGATCAAACATGGAATAATAAAATTATATCTCACCTATGAAATTCCATATATGAATTTTCCTCTATTATTGTTCTTGGAATACATGTTATTGATGCTTATTAATTATTTATGACTGAAGGGGATAACAAAATATTTAATAATAACACTAAAGGCCAAAATGGTTTGTCAGTTGTATTAGAAAATCAGATCTATATAAAGTCTATGAGTTTTACCTATATAAATTCCATGGGGGACATGTTAGTTAATATATATGATGGTAGAAACAAGGTTAAAGAATAAAAGTTTCATGTTTTACACAATTGGTTTGTAGATATAAAGATGTATCAATATGAAGATATTTATGTGGTTTTAAATTGAATTATCGAGGTGGTTGGTGAAATACGAAGACATAGTGAAGAAATAAATGATGTTGATATTGTGAAGAAAATATTGAGAATATTACCACTGCTTTATAAACATAAAGTGTTTGTTTATAAAAAATTAATCTTAGATGAGCTATCACTGGATGATGTTTATAGCACTTTAGTAAACTATGAAATTAGAGACAATATGTAAGGTACATAAAATTGGGAAACCAAGGAAATCAAATTGAAATCCATGGAGAAGATTAACATCACCAAATATGGAGATGAATACAAAGATATAGATAATGAGTTTCCATATCTGATGGTAAGGAAGTTCAAAAGATGTCAGGAAATAATTTAAGGAAACATACCATTTTATTTCCTTATACATGTAAAGGTATGGCATGTTACAATAAGGTTTCATAATAAATTCAATGTTTATGAATGTTAGGTGAAATCTACACAAAATCCATGAAGAAAAATTCCTCATAATAGGGACTTAAAATTTGAAGTTATTTAGTGAAGATGTTCCAATGAAAGAGCATTATAATAATAAAAGATAAATTTAATGAATAAAAATTAGAATAATAATAACATTAAATCCAAAATGACCATAAGTCTAAGGTAATTATGTACCTCAAAGTGGATTTTCATAAAATTAAAAAAGGATTGGTTAGAATTATAGAACTTAATATCGAACTGAGAGGATCCCTTGAGGGCATTTTTATTGATAGGAGGAAAAATAATAAAATCGGTTCATTATTAAAATAATCCATAGAATATGTGGGTTATATTGATGTTGATGTATAATGATAGTAGTATGAGCTATGATATCAAAAAAATAGTCATGAAATATCATAAGGGGAAGTTGAATTTAAACTGAAAATTAAATAAAAAGATAATACAAATAATCATCTTAATAATTTTGTGAAGGAAAGCGAATATACAGTTTAAACTCTCATAGAAGAAGTAGTTACCTTTAGAAGAAATATTAAATGTAAAATAATGGTAATTGATATAAAGAAGAATCTATAGTTTGGGGATATCTTAGATACATTACTATTCAAAATACCTAAAAAAAGAACTATAAGTATTGATGAAATTATGGATGAACAAATACACAAGAATAGGGTAGAAATGGGGTTGATAGTAGCACTAAGATATCAATATTAAGTGAAGTTTCCTTCCAAAAAATGTAAATAGAAGGTTTTATAAAATATACAGTATTTATGTTGAAGTAAAAATAAATAAATCAACTCAAAAGCATGAGACATATTGAGATGAGAAAGTGAAAAGATATTTTATTTAATGAATTGGTAATTTTATTTACATATTTTCTATAATATGGTTTATTTTCCAAAAGAAGAAAGATACTTGAGGGGAAAAGTACTTGGAATTCTATAAATAAGAATGAGATGATATTTTCATCATAAAGAAGAAATAATTTCTATGGTTGTTTCTTTCACTATTCTATCTTTTACCATAAATACATTGATAGTAGGAAAAAAGAAATGATAATGGATACAATTTGAGTAAAATATGAACCAATGAAAGAAAATTTAATTCAATACCTTTGAAAGCAATACACTTCCCTATAAAATTATAGTGGATATAAAAATGAACATTAAACTGAAGAAGAAAAGGAGATGCAATTTTACACCTCCACTCAATAGTATTTTTCATAGATGGAAATGAATATATGAGAAATGTAAAACATGACTGAAGTTTCAATCAAATATAAAATAATTATTCTTGGATTTTTGATAGAGGTTGTTCATCACCTATGATTAGAAATATGAAACTCCTGAAAAATATAATGGAGAAATTTGACGCAATTTTATATTTTTGAAATTATAGGGATATTATGATCAATGTAACTAGAAAGACCAGGATAATTATCAATGAACTAAAGAGCACTAAAGTAATCCATGTTGATAATTTATGATATAATATCTTAAAAATGAGTCAACATTATGGCTCTGTGATTTTTGTTTCCAATCAAAAGGATTTTTTGATCAAAATTAATGTCAATAACTCACTCATGAAGGGATAAATGAAAATTTGAAAACTTTACTAGGTTAAAATTAAGGAGAACTTTTTCTTTTATATGATTAAAAAAGTGAATATTTTTTTCATCGATGGTTGTGACATATTCACATGAAAATCATGGAATTTTTTCTAAATGAAAGTAGTAATAGGAATACCCATCTTAAAGAGTGATTAAGAGTAGACATGTGATACATTCATATAAGAGAATATGTTATGTAATCATTATTGGAAAAATGGAATGAGATCATCTAATTTACTTTATTTGGTGAATACTAAAATTTTCAGCCTATTGAATCTATTACGACAATGTGGAGAAATATACTTTATTCTCATAATTGATTATTATAGTATAATGGTATGTGGAATGTTTATAAAGATCAAGAAGGAGGTTATAGAGTGATTGAAAAATTAATAGGGGAGAGTGGAAAATTAAGTGGGGCACACCATCAAAAAACTTTTTTTGAATAATGAAATAGAGTGAACACCCATTTAAGTAGAGAATTATATTAAGAAAATTTTCTAAAATAGGAGGTATCTACTATACGTACTCCATAATAGAATGAGGTTTTCCAAAAAAATAAATCCAATGTTAATAAATGTGGTTAAAATACTACTTATTGAAAATGATATTTTAATTTATTATTTGAAATATATAGTTTGGGTTACTGTGTGCACAAAAAATAAGGATTTTGAATCCTTGGAGATGAATGACCCCCTATGTGTTGTATGAAAGAATAAATTCATCACTAAAGAAATTTTTTGTTTTTTAAAAGTAGGTGATATATTCAGAATAAATATGGAAATCATGGAATTTATGGTGATGTTTTGGATGAAGGATTGTTCTTATACTACTCAACAATGAGTAAATACTTGAAATTATTCAAAAAGTAAAAATAATATTTTATAAAGAACTTATGTCTATGTTATCAATGAGTGAGATGATAATAGTTATCATAGCTATAAACTATATGGAGTATTTAATGAATATGATGTGGAAAATATAAATAATAACATCATATAAGAGATAATTATTCTTAGGATGATTATATAGAGGATAAAACTCATGAAAATAGTTATTATATACCATTTAGATGAAACAGGAGTATTCCAGTTGATCAAACTAATATAATTGCTTGATAAGTCTTCATCAACATAGATGTGAAGGATTATAATAATGGAAATTGATGTATGACTCTCAAATATGGATCAGAATCATTTGAAGAGGCTTTTAGGGATGAATTGTGGGTAAGATAAATTAATAAAGGGCTAGAATCAATTAATAAAAACTATAAACGGGAACTTATAGAGAGACCCAAAAACTATAACCTAATTAAGTAAAACTGAGACTTTAAAAACACATTTGATAAAAATTGTAATGTGGTTTGAAATAAGGCTTAGTTGGTATAAAAAAATTATACTGAAATGGAAGTTTTGGATGTTGAAGAAAATATTAAACAGGTGGATCCACTTTATTTAATTAGGCTCCTCATATAATTGGGGATCCAAAGATAGTTTTAAAAGGAAAAATATAATTTTTAAATGAACTTATGAAGTACGAAGCCTATGTTGATTAACTAGTGTGATTTGTGATCCATGATTATGAAAAAATGTGTATAGACTGCAGAAGTAACTGTATAGTATAAATAAAGAACCATGTGAATGGTACTCTTGAATTGACTCACATTTGAGGAATTTAGAGTTTAATCTAGATTTTTTGATCACATCCTTTATGTGATTACATTCAATGAAGAACAATTTATAGTGTTAGTGTATGTGGATGCAATTTATTTTGGTTGAAGAATATAAAAAGAAGTGGAAGAATATGTAATTTTGACAAGTTTAGAGTTTAGAAATGTCAATTATTAATTAGATTAATTATTTTTTAATATTGGATGTGGTTTAGTAGTATAAATAAACATTAATCTCCAAGGATAAATATACAAATGATATACTAATGAAGTTATACCTTCATGAATAAAAACCAATATCAACTCCTATTACAGTTAGAACCAAATTTCGTAAGCACAAAAATGGGAAGTCAGTGGATCCTACCTAAAATAGGAGGATTAGTGGAAAATTTTTATAATGGAAAACAACTAAACTAAAAATATCTTATAATAATTTATTATTGGATTAGTTTTAATTAAATACTATGGAGGATCACCTCAATATAGTAAAATGTATTATGAGGTACATATGGGGAACTATTAATTATATAATACTCTTTAATGTAGATATTGAACTTGAAATATCATCTTTTTTTATTCTGATTTGATTAGTTATTTGGTGGATAAAAATTCTATATGTGGAGGTGATTTTTATATCATAAAAAATTGTATAATCTAGTTTAGTAGGAAAAAATAAAGTGAATTTATTTCTATGGTTGGGCAATAATACATGAAAATAACCAAAGAATGCATACAAATTTAGTGGATAAGAAATTTAATTTAGAAATATAGGTGAATAAGTGAAGAAAACAATGAAATAATTTTATAAAAATGAGAGTACAATCAAGATCACAATGAATCTAGTTCAACACCCATGGAAAAAACACATTGAGATAAGGTTTCATTTTATTAATGAAAAAGTGGGTCAAGGAGTATCAATATGGATTATTTTGAGATAAATTAATAATTAGAAAATATTTTTACTAAGAACTTTGTTACACTAGAATTTTAGAGACACTAGATGATACATATAATTTAACCACCCCTTCTACATAACGTGGTTCTATAGTTCCGCCATCGACATTGTATCTATTTCCACATCCAATTCTCATATATTTTTAATTAAAACCGATATATTCTATTTTATTATCATGAATATTAAAGAATAGAGAAGTTTTTATCATAATTTTATGGAATAAAGTTCTAGGATTAAATACTATTTATGGATTACAACAAAGAGATATAATATATGTATGTTTATAGATGTTTTTGATGAATCTTTATCTCGAAAAATGGTTGAAGGATCGATTGTGATTAGATTTGAACAAAAAATACCTCCTTTGAATTTTATTATACATAAGGTAGTATGCTATGATGAGGATAGTTCAAATAGAGGTGGATCTAGAAATGAATATTTAATGTGTTAAATAATTTAATTTCTAAGTGAATGAACATGGGGAGTAATTGAAAACAAAATATAATGGAGGAGAATTTTGTACCCAAGGATTATATTATATGATTTTTTTATCAAATGGGATTTGTTTTCATTTTGAGAAATTTTATAAATCTAGAAATATATTTAGTATTAATTTTTCAATAAGAAATTAATACATTCTTTGATTTAAGAATCTTTATATTTATCTAGGTTAAATTTTTTTCCACACATGCATAAGTCATTCATCCACTTTGTATGACTTTTTGGGGAATTGAGATTTGGATAATTATATAAGATACTAAGTGTATGTAATACTTTATTTAGGTTTCTTAAATATCTTTGTATGTAAAAGGAACATATTTTAAGGATTTTTAGGATTCTATATGGTTTTATTTATATTTTTCAAGATTATATTAATTTTATAAGAAATTTGTTTTGTAAAATTTGATGTATTTCATAAGTCTTACATAAAAATTCATAAGATTTTTTTTCTATAATAATTTATTGGATTTTATAAGACATAACTAATGACTATAAGTATATCATATGGATTTTTTAAGACTTATAATAGAGCGGCGCATGTCTTTTGGTGGAAAATTATAAGACATTTTGAAATCATGAGACTTTTCCTATCTCTATAAAACTATTCATATTGAAAAATGGTAATGTATGAGGGTACCCTATGGTATGTAATATTTTTTTGGGTGATTCATGAGAATCCTTTCCTTTTGAGTTTTAGTGAAGACTATGTTTAATCCTAGTAAGTTTAATTCATTCTTATGATGGAAAAGTTTTAATCCATAGAAAAAGAGGATTATGCTATTACATTTTTGGTGGATAAAAAAGGAAGTAATTGTAAATACAACATTCTCATATGAAATAACATCCCGACTTAGTGCCTTTTTACAACATTTCATAATA
Organism: Viscum album; assembly: GCA_963277665.1. Classification (NCBI taxonomy): domain Eukaryota; kingdom Viridiplantae; phylum Streptophyta; class Magnoliopsida; order Santalales; family Viscaceae; genus Viscum; species Viscum album. The sequence continues at coordinate 646,504,669 of OY728143.1, read as the reverse complement.
CATATAAATTTATTAATCATAATGTGTTATGAATAATTTCATAACAAAAAATAAGGAAACTCATGTATTTTGTAATGAAGTGTTGAATATGATTTATGAGTAAGATTTCAAATAATTTGAAACATTAAAAAAAGTATTTACCTTGATGAATTCAAAAAATTTCTATATTAATTTTTTTCGAAATTATTTTGTATAAAATATAAAAGATAGTATTTCTACCACTTTTACTAAGTTTCCAAAACATAAATAAAAGACTTATTTTTTGGGATAAATATTATGGAAGTGAAGGGGAAGAGATAATTAATTGCTATTTCTAGTTTTAAAATAAAATATATATGGTAGTAGATGAATTTATAATAAATAAGATTAGAATAGGGGACACACTTGAATATTTGATGTTGAATAATAAAGATTAAGAAGAATGATAACACCATTTATAGTGGCCCTCTTTTTTCAAAAATTAACATTACATAACTTTTGCAGAAAACAAAAAGCATTACACAGACAAAAGCAAGAAGAGCATACTAATTTAGTGAATTTGGAAACATTGAAACATAAACACTGATACATAAATGAGATTCAATATCCCCCACTATGTTCTTATTGACTAGAAACCTTCTTAGACACATTAAACATAATATTGATCTTCATAACCATGGGAAGGAAACATAAAAAGGGGTGAGCTCAAATGCTCAGTGAGGGTAAAAAAGGGAGACATCTAAGAATAATAACGAGCATAAGGGTATGAGAACATGATCATGAAGATATAAGATCATACCATTCATATCAAAGATCATAACAAAGATCATGGCATAAATATTGGATGTTTATAAGACATGAATCATAATTAAATAAAGAGCATAAGACATAAAATAATAACATAGGAATAAAACATGGAATTGTGGAAAACACATAAGAATATAATATGATTTCTATAGTATCCCAACAATCACTTTCAAGACCATCTTAGTGGAAAAATTCATTTACTGAACTAGGTGAATCCCCATTCCATCCCTATATTTCTGAACCAAGTGTACCCTCATTCCCGCCCTATATTACTGATCCGAGTAAAACCACATTACATCCCTCTTTTACTAAACCTATTAACCCTCATTCCAAACTTTTCTATACAATGAGATATAAATATTAATCTAATTAATTGTATGGAGATATAGGTCCCAACCGTCATATAATAAACCCTACTTATATGTGCCACAAGATCATAAATAATCATATCATAACTCATGAAATGAAATGGGTATCATAAACATGTAAACATATCCTAACATGTGGAAATAAATAGGTTTCATAACAATTTCATCATAAACATTACATGTGAAAAGAAGCAAGTTTCAAAATCATATAACCTGTGAAAGATATATGGGTTTTATAAACATCATGCTATAAAATCATAATCCATTCAGAGAAACAATATGAACAAAAAACTGGGTAATTTTCCCCATAAAGTCATGAGTAACACCAATTAATGTTATCTTATATGGTCAATAATTTTTAATGATATTTTTGAAACATTTCTTGAGGAAAATATCCTTCTTTGAAAAATGATTTTTATTACATAAAATATTTTGAAAAAGTTTTTCTTTGAAAATAGCATTGAAAACATATAAATAAAGCTTTTAAAACAATAAAACAATTTTAAAATAATTTTTCCATGAAAATTATCTTCAATGATCTTTTGAAAACATTTTTGAAAACATTTTGAAAACATGTTTTTTGAATATAATTGATTTTTTACTGAAAAGAGGCGGTTAGATTTTACAAAATACATTATCCTAAGTACCAAATAGTAGAAAAATGTAACAAAAAAATAAGTATGTAATGAATAAATATAGATAAGGGAACTTAGGAATATTATTTAGATATGGATCATAATATTTAATCAAAGAAAGCATAAACATAAACAATCTCAATAAGAGATGAGATTGTATCCATAAAATATTATAACTTGATAACTAGGGATCATACTATCCATTTAAGAAAATAAAATTAAATGAAACTTAAAATATCATGAAAATAAGGATATTCATGATATTATATGTAAAATTTATGTTTATAAACCCTGAAATAGAGTTTAGCTGCATAACAAAACATGAGTCTCAAATAAGGAAAATTGGGACACAACATTTTACCGATTTGGTAACTTTTGAGTCTTAAAACCCATGAAATAGGGATTATAATATGGATATGTTAATACCCATAAATTTAAGTATAATTTACATAGAATAAAATCATGGTAAGTATATGCCCCACAAAAAAAAGTGTGGGTAATGAATATAACATGTATCTCACAGAAATTAAAAGTGAGATGAAATCCCCTTACCTTGTGTTTTGACTCTCTCTATACTCATACAAGATTCTTGTATAATAAATATAAGTTTAATATAAATATTTTACATAAGAATATTCTTATATATATTATCATATATGGTTTTATTATTACCTTATATTACCAGCTTGTTAACGATTCTATGTTAAGGGTTCACTTCGGGTAATATTCATTTTGTTCTTCACATGTGTCTTAATTCGTTATATCGTTGGTCCTTATACTTATATCATGATTAATAAATGTATAAAATGATATAAATATCAATTATATAAATTATATTTATATTATAATAATTTATAGTATAATAACGTATGAAATGGAATACACCATTCATGGAGACGGTAAGACGTTCGTACACATGAATGCTATTTGTTTTTTATTATCATATTGATGGAAATTAAGTAAATGATATATATATATATGTATAATTATTCCATTACCATTAATATATTATATAATTTCACTATAACCCTCCTTAATACATTCCATGTGGTGTATGAATGAATCACATCACTTTGAGGGGGCGGTAGTCCAGACTTCCTCAAACGATATTATCATGTTAAAAACAAATGGAAAGTAAAGAGATGTGTTGGAAAATGAATATAAAATATTAAATAAATAACTAATAAAATATATGAAATATATTAATAGATTTTTCATCACAATTTCCACAATTATTGGTGGTAAATGAAAAACGAACAATCAACGTTTTGTGAGGCATTAATTCACCATACACAGAAATAATATGTTCCATATCTATTAGATGGAGGTGTGTGTAAGTGTAGGTTGAAAACTTTTTAGTAAAAAATCCTATTATATTTAGGATACTGGTTTTTTCATGCATTAATAAAATAAAAAGAGTGGTTCAGGTAGAGAAATAAAATAAAGGAAAAAAGCTTGGGAGAAGATGTTATCTCTGAATCGGGTAACCCCTTTTGGTTTGTGCCAAAATGATTCCTTGAAAAACTTTATTCCCGAAGGGAGGATTATACGAAGAATAGAGGATTTTTATGAAGCTAATTTCTAATATATTGGATTAACTTTAAAGGTTTGAGAGGTGTGAGGAATTGGTAGTAGTTGTGTCCATTTATAGTGGAGGACGGGTGTCACTCTTGTAAATATTTGAAGAGAGAATTCCACCAACATTTTTAATGTTGAAATTGGATCAACTAATGAACCAAGGTAGATTAAATTGATTATAGGGTATAAATATGTCCGTAAAATGTTTTTTGGACATGTGTCTAGGTCGTTTTGGGTCTTAAAGTTATGGTTTAGTACTTTATTAATCTAATCTTTCTCTTAACCGATGTAATTAATTTTAATCACCCTCAAAAATATTTCATGTCAAAAAAACATTGACCTTATTAGAAATTATAAATTTTGATGATTCCAAATATGGAATCTATTTGTCCAAATTCTAATCACATAAGTGGATAAAACTAGTTTAAAATTAATCCCGCTGTCGGGAAAACACTACGAGTTTTTATAGTAAAAAAGATCAAATGTTTGCTAAGTATTTTTGTCCAATTTAAATGTGGAAATGGTTATAATAACCAAAATTTAATTACATGATAAAATATTATCTATTTAGTCTTTTAAATCAAATTAAAATATATTTTAACTATATCAATAAATTAAATTAAAAACCATTATTTTTCATTATTCATCTAAAAATGACGTTTCTCAGAAAAATCGCAAAAATTAACCCAAAGATAATTTCTAAATTATAAATTTAAAAAATGAAGTTTATTTTATCAAATTCAATTTAGAAATGTGTAAAAAATTAATTTTATTAATAAAAGTGGTTTATTCGAAAAAACGATGTTTTTAACCATAAAAAGGGATTTATCAAAAGTCATATATTTTATTATCAATATTTTTAATTTATATAAAAAAATTATAGAAAATATTCATAAATAAGTTATTACTATTCATATAACTATGTTTAATAGCTATTTTATGATTATCTCCATTAAATTATAATAATAAAAATAGATGTTTCGTAGAAACTCAGTATTGCGTATGTCGTACCCAAAGTCAGTGTTGTGTATAACATATTCCAAGTCAGTGTTGGGGGTAGAAGGAATATTTTACTTACTATATTAAAATAAATAAATTAAAATTTAAATTTATTAAAAAAAATTCCATACAAACTTGGGGTGTTAAATTCTACCGCCCTTAAATTGAATTTCTCCCTCAAAATTCATCACTCAGGTAAAATCAAATGAGGATAATTTTGATTCATCATATCATAAATTTCCCATGTAGATTTACCAAATTAGTGATTTATCTACAAAACCTTGACCAAGATAGTGGTATAGTTTTGTTGAACCTTCTCTGATTATTCTAGAATTTCAACAGGTTACTCTTTATATGAAGGATCTTTCTCCTATGGTATGAACTCTTAGTTCAGTACATGTGAACTATTATGTATATACTTAATCAGGAGTGATACAAGAAACACATCATGGAATTAAGAGATATTTGGAGGAAGTACCAAGAGATAGGATACCGTCCTGATACGATCAATAATTTCAAAGGGTCCGATATACCTATGTATTAGTTTCCCTTTCTTCCTAAATCTCATAACTTTTTTCCAAGGTGAGATTCATAGAAACACATTTTCACCAACTTCAAATTCTATAAAATACTGATGGTTTTCAGCATAACTTTTCTTCCAGATTTGAGCTACCTTGATATGCTGCTAAATGGTTCTAACCTTCTCAACTATTTCTTTAGTGATCTCAGGTCCTAATATTTTTTTTTCACCAACCTCATCCCAAAACATTGGAGATCTACATTTTTTCCCATAAAGGGATTCATACAGTGCCATATAAATTATTGAGTTAAATATATTGTTGTAAGAAAACTCAAATAGAGGTAGTTATTGATCCCAACCACCTTTGAAATCTAGAGAATAATATCTCAACCTATCCTCTTGGGTCTGAATTTTTCTTTCAGACTGACCATCTATCTGAGGATGATAAGCAGTGATGAAACTAAATTATTTATAAAGTGATTTCGGAAGAATTTACTAGAAATTTGAGGCAAAACTTGGTTCTTGATCTAATACAATGGAACATGGTACTCCATGCAACCTTACCACTTCCTTAATGTATATTCTGGAATGTTGATAAAAAGATAAATCATCCATGATAGCAAGGAAGTGTGCTGACTTAGTAAGGGGATAGACTACCACCCATATAACATTAAACCCTTAAGAGGTTTTGGGTAGTACAAAAATAAAATCCATAGTGATATTCTCCCATTTCTATTCGGGTATGGGTAATGGATGCAAAATCCCTTCGGACTTTTTCTTTCATACTTAAATTACTAGCATACCAAACACTAAGATACAAACTCTACAATATCTCTCTTCATGAAATCCCATCAGAAGTATACTTTTAAGTCCGTATACATCCTCGTACTTATAGAATGAATAGATAGTGAATAAATATTTGCTTCCTCTAATAACACCTTTAAATATGGCATGGAAAGAAAAAATACACAGTTCTGATACCTTATCATTCCATCCCAATCAAGGTTAAACTTAGGAGCATTTCTAACCTTCTTTTTTAACTCTTCATCTTTCTTTGGTGCTTCCTTAATCTTTTCTTGGATAGAGGGCTGAACATTTATTTGAGAAAGATATGATTTTTTTCCTTCCTTCATGATTTCTTGATCTATCCTTTGAAAATCCAATAATATTGGATCATTTTTGATCCTCATCAGAGATAAGATAACATTATCTTGTCGACTCAAATCATCATCCACCTTGTTAGCTTTCCTAGGGTAGTAATGTATTGGGCAGTCATAATCCTTTATAGAATCTACCCATCTTCTCTGGCACATGTTCAACTAATTCTATGTGAATATATGTTTCAGACTTTTATGATAAAAATATATACCCCACTTTTCCCCATAAATATAATGCCTCATATCTTTAATGAAAAAATTTCCACTGCTAACTCCAAATCACGAGTTGGAAAATTTTTCTCACGAATATTCAACTATCATGATGAATAGGCTATAACCTTATTATTTTTCATAAAAACACATCCTGATCCCTTCTTGGATGAATCACTTTGAATTACAAACCCTTCTCCACTACAGGGTAATGTAATAATAGGTGCACTGACCAAACTGCTCTTCAGTTCATTAAAACTTTCCTCGCATTAATCCATCCAAAGGAACTTAAAACCCTTTCGAGTTAACTTGATCATAGGATTAGATAGTCATGATAAATTATCCAAAAACAAGTGATAATTTTCAGCTAAAAAAATAATTATATGGATATCAGTCACCATGGTTGGTCTAGGACATATTTCAATATCCTTCATCATTGATATATCTACTACTATACCATCTATTGAGATTAAGTGACCCAAAAATGAAACCTTTTGCAAAAAAAATTCACACTTTGTAAATTTTTTATATAACTTATCCTTTTTTAGGGTCTTTAATATAATTCTCATGTGATCTTAATGCCATTACTTTCTCTTTGAATAGATAAGAATATCATCTATAAATACTAACACAAACATATCAGTGTAATATCTAAAGACTCTATTCGTTAAATCCAAGAAGATAGTAGGGGAATTAGTAAGACCAAAAAGCATCACTGAATATTTATAGTGACCATACCTTGTATATAAATCTGTCTTGGATATATCCTCTTTATAGAATCTTAATTGATGATATCCAGAATGAAGTTCAATCTTGGAAAAGTATTGAGCTTCACATAGTTGATCAAAAAAATCATCAATATGGGGAAGAGGATAATTTCTCTTGATTGTGATCTTGTCCAACTCTGGATAATCAATGTAGAGTCTCATTGGACCATATTTATTTTTCAAAAAAGAATTGGTGCACCCTAAGGTGACACACATAGCCGAATGAATCCCTTATCAAGGTTTTCTTGGAGTTGCTTCTTCAATTCCTACAACTCAGTTGGGTCCATTTAATAAGGAGTATTTGAAATTGATGTGGAAGCAATTATAAGTTCTATTGATAACTCAACATCATGTTTTGGTGGAAGACTAGGAAACTATTCCGGAAAGATATCCACAAAATACCGAACAATAGAAATATCATCGATGTCAATATTCTCCCCAACCAGTTGAGTTAAAATACCTTTTGAATGGGAATTATGACCCATACACTGGATATGTTCTCAAAAATAAGTTCATAAATATCATCACATTGATAGATGATCATATGAGGGTTTGAAATATCAAACATAACTTACATTCCTTGACAATTGGTGCAGTCTTTATGTAGAGAAATCCAATCCATGCCTATGATGACATCAAATTCGACCAAAGGAATAATGAAAATATTTACAAGAAATACATTCCCATAAAATTCAACTAGAAAGTAATCATAGACTTGAGATCAAATCATCATACCATTAGGAGTTTTCACTTCAAATAACACCTCTAATTGTTTTGGAGGAATCTTAACACCCTTAAACAATTATTTATATATGAAAGAGTGGGTAGATTCTGAATCAAATATGAAATTAGTAGTTCTATAGTGGATGGTAAGTATACTTTTCATAACATAATTATCAAACCCCTCATTATAAATAGATATTTCTTGAGATTTCCACTTGTCACTCATCTTAAGAGGTTATTTTCTTCGGTTATCATTATCAAACCTTGGGTTTGGAAAATAGTTATCATAATTCCCATTCTTCTTTCATTTATAGCACTGAATCATGGAAGTCTCATTTTTTTGACCCTTTCTCCATTAGAATTTTGAGCCAACTTCATTACATCACCTTAGAAATCAATTTCCCTATGGCCTTCTCTTCAACACTTAAAACATTTATTAGACACCCTAAGGAAATTTCCTCAATGATTCTTACCAAACATAGAGTATAAATGAAAGTTCAACTTCTTTTATCCAGGGTTTTTAGAGTTTCCTTTAAACTCCATATTCCTCTTATTGTCAAATCTATGAGATTAATATGTGACTCCTACCTTCATTTCAACCTTGATTACACAATGAAAAATATATTCATAGCTACCAAAGTCTCTTATAGACAACACCCTTACGAGACTTGGTTTTAATACACGAAAGAACCTATAAACTTTAATTTTGTGTTGGATGATAATTATTGAAGCATACCTCACAAGTCCCTTGAAAATAGCCTCATAGGTACTAACAGATTCATCATCCCTTTTCTTCAAATCCAGGAACAATTTTTCCATCTTGGTATGAATAATTCGAGGAGAGTAATTACTGAAAAATAAGTTCTAAAAATCATCCCAATACAAGGATTCAATATCATCATGCTGCCTCTTATTCTTGATTAGAGTCCGCCACTGATCTGATTCTCTTTCTTATCAATAAACAACCATAATGAATTTCTCATTATCCGTACAATGAAGATCAGAGAATATCTTTTCAACGGTACTAATACATTTTTCAACAACAAGTGGATTAGAATACCCTCTCAAATAAGGTCGATATTGACTCATGAAAGACTCAACAAAATGTTGTTATATTCTTTTCTCATTTGGAAGTCCACCATGATTCATAGCTTGAGAAATCTGTGTGAGCATAGAAAGAAGATTTTTCATTCCATCTTCCATATCATTCGGTTTCTCAGGAGGAAAATCATTGAATTTTCTATCACAATTTCCATTAATGCAGTTCCATTGAGTTCTATCCATTGAATAAAACCAGAATCATAAAGTAAGAAATATTTATCATAATGAGGAACCACATAATAATGAAAAATCACTTATAGGATATATAACTTATGAAACCTTCTCTAATATATGACACCATAGGTTTATCCTAGGTTATTCATATCCATCTTATATTTAACCCCTTCATAGTGGTTCATGAAGAGTTTGTAAATTCCCAAAGCATATACCATGGGAATGTCAAACTAGGTGTGCATTAAGGCCCATGGTTATGTTCCAGATTACCCTAATTCAAGACTGAAACATATTTTTAGAGTTGTTACCCCTAGGTATATCTGTTCCAGAGCCACATCCACTTTTTGTATCCATACAGGGATTTATTTCTAGGAAAATTCTCACTCTATCCTTCAAAAAAATCCCAGGACATTTTCCTATACTTTGAATCATACCTATAATTATACTTAGACATGTTAGTTGGGTTCTCACCAAGGTTTTCTCATCCTAGTTTCCAAGTTTTAACTAAATTTTTCCTTTGATACCAACTATAGAGACCCTCACTTTTCAAACATTAACATTACATAAATTTTGTGGAAAACACAAAACCTTACACAAACAGATGCATGAAGGCCGTACTAGTCTAGTGCCTTTGCAAACATGGAAACCTATACACGGGTACATTAATGAGCGACATTATTCCCCACTAGGTTCTTCTTGACTATCACCCTTCTTAGACTCATAAAACATAGTATAGATATTCATAACCAGGGGAATGAAACATAAAAAGGGGTGAGCTCAAATTCTCCGTAAGGTTAAACAAGGGATACATGTAAGTATAATAATGAGCATAAGGGTATGAGAACATGATCATAAGGATTTAATATCATACCCTACATATCTAAGATCATAATTGAGATCATGGAATATATATTGGAAGTTAATAAGACATTAATCATAATGAAATAAAGATAATAAGCCATGAAAGCATAAAATAGAAATAAAACATAGAATTGTGGAAAACACATAAGCATATAATATGATTTCCATAGTAGCAAAGGAATCACTACCAAGAACAACTTAGTGTAAAAATTCCTTTATTGAACCACGTAAACCCCCATTATAACATTATATTACTGAACCGGGTGAACCCTCCTTCCATCCCCATATTACTGAACCGATTAAACCCTCATTCCAACCATATTTTATTGAACTGAGTGGCCCTCATTCCAGACCTATGTATTTCATGAGATATAAATGTTTACCCAATGCATTGGAGGGAGATATAGGTCCCACCAGTCATACAATGAAATTATACATATATGTGACACAAGATCACAAATAATCATATCATAATACATGAAATAAAATGGGTATAATAAACATGTAAACATATCATAACCTGTAGAAAGATATAGGTTTCATAATCATTTATTCATAAACATAACCCATGAAAATAAGCAGGTTCGAAAAGCATATAACCCATTAAATATATACATGTTTTATAAACATCATACTATCAATACATAATCCATTAAGAGAAAGAATATGAATGGAAAAATTGGATAATTTTTCCCATAAATGCATGAGTAATACGAATAGATGTTATCATATATGAGAAGTAATTTCTAAATACCTTTTAGAAACAATTATTGAGGAAAATATCCTTTCTTCTTTGAAAAATTATTTTTATTACATAAAATCTTTTGAAAACTTTTTCTTTGAAAATAGATTTGAAAAAATATAAATGAATATTTGAAAAAAATAAAACATTTTAAAATAATTTTTCCTTGAAAATATTCTTCAAGGATCTTTTAAAATCATTTTTGAAGACATTTTTAATTTTTTTTTGAAAACATGGTTTTTAAAAACCATAGATTTCTAACCGAACAAAGAAACAATCAGATTTTACTAAAAACATTATCCTAAGTACCAAAGAGTGGGTAAATGGTACTAAAAATGATGATATCTTGAATAAATAGAGGATAAGTAAACTCATGAATATTCTTGAGATATGGATCATAATATTTAATCAAAGGAAGCATAAACATAAACAATCATTAAAAGATATGAGATTGTCTCAATGTACTCTTATAACTTGGTAAATTGGGATCATACTCTACATGTAATAAAAGAAAATCACATGAAACTTAAAATATCATGAAAATAAGGGTATTCATGATATAACATGTAAAATGGAAGTATATACACCTCAAAAAATAGTTTAGGTTCATAATAAACCATGAGTCTCAAAGAAGACAAATTGAGACAAAACATTTTACCGATTTGGTAACTTTTGAATCTTAAACCCCAGAAAGAAGGTTAATAAGATGGAAATGTGAATAATGATAAATTTAAGTTTAAGGTACATATAATACAATAAAATTCATTACATATAACACACAAAAATGGTTGGTGTAGAACATACTATGTATCTCACAGAAATTAAAAGTGAGATGAAATCCCCTTACCTTGTGTCTTGACTCTCTTCGTACTTGTACAAGCTTCCTGTTTAATAAATATACCTTTTTTATAAACCATTGAAAAATTTACTTTCTTATATATATTACCATATATGGTTTTAATATGGCCTTATATTACTTTCTTGTTAACAATACAATGTTAAGGTTTCACTTCGGGTAATATTCGCTTTATTCATCACATGTGTCTTAATTTGTTATATCGTTGGTACTTATACTTATATCATGAATAAAAAATTTGAAACATGATATAAATATCAGTTTTATAAATTATATGTATATTATAATAATTTATAGTATAATGAATTCGTAAATGGAATACACCGTTCATGGATACGATAATCCGTTCGTATGGATGAACAAAATTTCCATTTTTATTGTCATATTGAAACAAAGTAAGTAAATGAAATATATATATATATGTATATATATATTTATAATTGTTACATTAGAATTAATATATCATATATATCTTATAATTTCACTATAACCATCCTTAATACATTCCATGTGGTGTGTGAATGGATCATATCGCTTTGAGGGGGTGGTAGTCCACACTTCCTCAAATGAGATTATCGTATTAAATCCAAATGGAAAGTAAAGATATGTATGTTGTAAAAGGAATAAAGAATCATAGAGATATAATAAATACAACATATGACATATATAAATAGAGTATCCATAATAATGGCTACAATTATTGATGGTAAATGAAAAATGAATACATAGAAATAATATGTTCGATATGTAACGACCCAATGTTTTATCAATGAAATTACCTTTTTATAATTATGTATCATAGTATAATTACACAATATTACTTATGTAACATAATAAAAACATTATAAATAGATAATTAGTAAAATAAAAGGGATCACTAGAAGTTAAGGAACATATAACTATTAAATAGTAACTTAACCATTGTAATAGTATTGTGACCCTTATGAATTGTAAATCAACCAATTGAATAGTTACCTCAATAATTAAAGTATAAATATAGATTATCCATCTTACAAGTGAAAATGTTATATAATTATATCATATTATAAGTAAGTAAATATTTTAAAAATTATTAATTAAGTGTCAGTATTTTTGTAAGTCATGTATATTTAGTTATAATTTTATGATTAATTTATTAATTTAAAATAAAATTTATTATAAAAAAATTTAATCACAAATAATTATTTTGATTACTTATGATTAGATTATAATTTTAATTGAACTTAATTAATTTTTCAAAGTGTTAGAAAAACAGTTTTAATTTTAAAATTTGTATTTTTCAAGAAAATTATGATTTTTGTTAAAAATTAAATTTCAAATATTCAGAAAATGATTTTATAGAAATGGAGTTCATTTTTTTATAATATGGGTAAAAACAATTTAGGGTTAAATTTTTGGGATTTTTCTAAAATCCTTGATTTTTTGGTGAATAGTAAAATACGACAATTTATGATGAATGCTAAATAAATGAATCTTTTCACCATGATTGATTAATGGATTGTGTAAATGGACATTTGTTAGAACTAAAATTATCTATTTACTATTTTTGGTCTCAATAATCCATACAATTCATAGTATTGAGCAAAAATATTATACTAATGATTAAAATAATGAGAAAACCGTCCTCTCCTCCACTATAAATACCACCCCTCTTTACTTCCTCTCATCACACCTCTCAAGCCTTTTTCCTAGTCCAAAGTATACTCAATTAACTCCCAAATACTCTCTATAACATAAATAATCTCTTGGTATCATCAAAATACCAAATTATGTCCCCGAAATAGGTTCTCAAGGAAGATATATTCAAGAGGTAAATTCCTCTTCATTTATTTTATTTTCTTTCATTTTAATTTCTTCACCTACTTTAATAAATATTTTATGATAACTCTAGTACCATAAATTAACGGGAATTTTATTATGACATTGGAATAATTCATCATCATCTCTTCTTTACCCTCATTTTATACTCGAAATGAAAACACCATCCGAGATGTGATAATTTATGGTCATGAAATAATTTTTATGGTTTAACAAGACTATAATATATGTATTATGTCTAATTTAAGGTTATGTAATCTTTTTTAAACATGATATTAATTTATATATAAAAATGTGTTCGATGTGATCAAAAACCACCAATTAACCAAAAAAGTTATCATTAATGTTTTATATAATGGATCATCTTAAATCAAAATAAACAAATGATTTTTATAACCATGTAATATTATCTATGTTTACTAATAACATAAAAATTAAATTTTGGAAAAAATTCTCATCTTAAATGTTTATCCTTATAGGTATATAAGCAAACCAATCATGAAAACCAAGGAAACAAATGCTCCGAAACAATGAAATTAAACTATTTAACCCACCAAAAAGGTCATGAATGAACTTAATAAGGTTATAATAAAAAAATAACATGAAGAATAAGTTCTTTAAATATTAATTAATGAATTTAATTTGGTTATCCATGACATTAAGATCAAGTGAAGGACACTATTGGACTTAAGCTAAGGGATTCCAACCAAGCCTCCATTATTCCTTTTGGGTGCTCTATCTTTATTTTGACCCAAATGAAGTTATCTATTATTTTTATGCGCATATTCTAAATACTGTGTATATTATTCAAAATCATGTATCAAGATCCATTCTTCATTATTTTTTGGGGATATACATGTTTTTTAAAATCATTCCCTCCTCAATTATTCTCGACAAGTAAGCCCGTTTTAAGGGAACTTCTCAAATTCTTACCCAATTTCCAGTGAAATCTACCATCTTTTTTAAAACACCATTATTTTTATAAAATCATTATTTTTCATTATGATAACTTTCTTGTTTATCTTCTGGTTTTATATAAAATATTTTCCCTTTTCTATTTTAATTGTTTTTAGAATTTTCCTTAAAATTACACTAAAATGTTTTAATGTTAAAATTTCTTAAATACTATTTGTACATATTGAGACTTATGTTTGAAATCACTTACCATGATATATGTCAATTTTCCATTATAAATGTCAAATTATTTCTTAATTCATTTCTTTTAGGGACACTTCTATGATACATCCATTTATTATGATTAATGACATGATTAGGATACTATTTATTTATATGGGTACCCTTATGTTTATGTATGATTGATTATTTATGATTATTTATGTATAAAACATATTTAGGAATATGTTTAGATTGGTTCACCTAGATAGTGCTTAAATTCATTGGGTAAAGTTGAGTCTCATGAGACATTATGTGCAATGGTCTTAGTAGTTTTCCTTGACTCGTGCTACCATGTGCAATGGTCTTGGTGGTTAAGCTTGACTTGTGCTTCTCGATGTGAAATGAGCCTTGACATTCACAAAGTTGTGTATTTTTTTCAAATTACTGTTAATCCTTGTTTATATGATACGATGTTTATATGTTATGATTCCATATGATCCCTACCTTTTATATTATTATGTCATTCCTTCTAACCCATGTGCTAAAGCTTTATTCTTATTTTTATTACCTTACTGGGTTTTTTAGCTCATCCCTTTGTTCATGTTATCCTTAGGTTATCCAATGAAGATGTATTATGAAAATGGAAACTATGATATTTTTATGAAGATTAAATAAAGAAATATTTTATTTAGTACCATGTTTTCAGTTTTATGTAACTATTATTCTAAGACACTAGAATTTATGATCCTTAGCTTGTAATATTATGTTTAATTATGCTTAAGATCATGTAATGATATGTATAAAAGGTTAGGGTCACTATAGTTAGTATCAGAGGATGGTCTAGTTTTTTTTGGAGATAAGGAATAGAGCACTTTAGAAAAAACCTTAAGGATGATACTAATAATAAGAAAATATCCCTAAATTTTGGTAAGTATGGAGTAAGTGGTTTATTAAGAAAAATATCCCTATCTGGATACGAATAAGTAGAGGTGGCTCTGTCACAGATGTATCTTGGGGTAAAACCCAAAAACACCACTTTGAGGTAGACTTTAACTTGAACTGGTGGATGACAATGGGCTATACTGCATAGCTGGTTTGACACTCCTGGGGGATATTCTTTGGTAAATTTATAAGCTTAGTACAAACCATTATTAAGGTAAAAAAAAAAGGAATCCCATATGAATATATGTTAGGAAATATATCATGGATAACCGTGGTTGAAACCTACATAATCACAAGTTAGTATATAATTTTCCTTTAATATTTTATAATTTTATGTTTAAAGTTTCACTTTTATGATTATTATATATATATTCAAGCCCTCTAATTGTTTGTTATTTTTCTTAGTTAATGGATAGAAATATAAGAACACATGCTCACAATAAATTTGGTAAGAAATGTAACGATTTCCCTAATGATAAGTCTGATATGATGGGAACGTGTGATCAAAACTTTATGAAAGTACCTGCTGAGATGGTTCAAGTTATTAATAACAACTTGAATCACATGGAACACACTCCTCCTATAAGGAAAGATAAAGTTGATGTAGAATCCTTCAGATGACAATGGACTCCAATATTTGGTGGATCTTTTGTTCCCCACCAAAAGGAATATTGGATTAACTCCATTGAAAAGATATTCTCTATCCTCTAGTGCTTAGAAGAAGAAAAAGTCATGATGGAAGTCTATTATTTTGATGGGGAAGCTGGTTAGTGGTGGAAATTGATCAAGAATATGATGCCCTTGGAGGAAATTGATTCCATGGATTTAGAGAAATTCAAGAAAATGTTTTTCAATAAAAAGTTTCCCCAAACCCTTCGACAAAATATGGAAAGGGAGTTATTGAAACTCAAGCAGAAGGAAGAGGAGTCCATCAGGGCTTATGGAGTAAACTTCAGAAGGCTTTTAAGATACACCTTTGGATTTGACATGAACACTAAAAGCAAGGTGGATCACTTATTTATCAGAATAAAGCCTAATATACGAAATGTGTTAGCGATTTGCGATGTCGAAATTTATAAGAATATTTTCTATTGTGCCCCCAAGGTTAAAATTGAGATTAGAGTCTCTAAATAGTATCATGGGAACTATGAAAAAAAGTGAAAAATAGAATCTAATATGGGTGGTTCAAAAAATAAATCCCATGATGGAAAGAAGTGAGAACATCCCACATGTCAGAATTATGAGAAGAAGCATCATTTGAACTATTTAAAGGGAACCATGAATTGATTAAATTGTAGAAGAATGAGATATCTGGCTAAAAAATACTAAAGGGATATGAAGAATAAAACTAATATAGAAGAATAGAGGAAGGTTCAGATCAATTCTCATTCAATAGTGTAGTGTTTCAACTTCAAGTAACATGAGAACTATGCAAAAAATTTCCCTAAGCTAAGGGTTGTCAGAGGTAATCAACAACGACCTCCAAGGAAACAAGGAAAGACTTATTCTATCACTACAACTACGGTGGATCTAGACAAAGATGTGGTGATAGGTGTTCTAGTTATTCATTTAACAATAGAGAACATACTATTTGATTCTAGTGCTACAAATTTTTCCATATCATGCAAGTTTAGTAGAACCATCCAAACACTACCTCAAAATTTGAAGATTGAGTTATTTGTGAGAACATAAAATAGGGAAATTATTGAATCAAAAGTATATAACTCCTACCCAATTAATTTTTGTGTAATTAACCTCCCAGAAAACCTCATCATACATCCTTTAGTGGAGTTTGATGTTATCTTGGGCATGGATTGGAAATCTTTATACAAATCCAACATCAGCTATTAGGAAAGGGAGATCACTATTCATAACCTGAAGAATCCTTCAATTCTTTACAAGTTTAAGGGGGAATATGAATCTACTTAGAAATAATTTTATGAAGTGTGGATATTTCTACCTTATGAGAAATCATATATAGCTCAAATGATTGAGACAATAGAGAGAATCATGCTTAAAGACATTCCCATCATGAGGGATTACAATGATGTATTTACTAAATAATTTCCAGGTATTCCTCCTGGCTAAGAGGTTGAGTTATCAATTGAGCTTATTACTGGATCTTTTCCTATACCAAATACACCTTATAGAATATAAAACATAGAGCTGGAAGAGCTGAAGAATAAGTTTTAGGAATATCTGGATAAGGGTTTTATACACCCGAGTCCTTCACCATGGGGTGAACCAGTCTTCTCCGTCAAGAAGAAGGATGGTTCAATGCAACTATAAATTGATTATAATGAGCTCAATAAAATCACAATAAATCAAAAGTATCCCATTCCTCAGATAGATGACTTGTTCGATCATCTTCATGGGGCCAGTTATTTCCCTAAGGTGGACCTTCGATCCGGATATCACCAATTAAATGTGAGGAAGGAAAATATTCCCAAAACCTCCTTTTGAATGATATATGGACACTATGATTTCATAGTGATGCTATTCGGACTCACTTATGCTCCAGAAATATTCATGGATTTAATGAATATAGTTTTTAGATATTACCTTGACAAATTTTTGGTAGTCTTTATTAATGATATTCTAATTTACTCCATGAGAAAGGAGGAACTTGAAGAACATTTGAATATCGTGCTGATGAATTTGAGAAGGGAGAAAATTTATTCAAATTACATTAAATGTGAATTCTCAATAGAGGATGTATCATTATTGGGGCATGTTATCACTAGAAAAGGAATATCTGTGGACCCTTCCCTGATAAAGGCAATTGATGAATGACATAGGCCAACATTTGTAATAGTGATACATTGCTTTCTAGGTATATCTTGGTATCATCGATGATTTGTGAAGAACTTATCATGATTTTCAAAATTAATGACCAAGCTTACATGGAATGGAGTAAATTTCATATGGACTAAATAATGTAAGAAAATATTTAAGGAGATAAAAAAGAGGCTTGTCACTGCACAAGTACTCCCACTACCAATAAGTGGAGAACTCTTTGTAGTGTATAGTGATGCTTCAAATAAGGGATTAGGATATGTGCCAGTGAAAATGATAAAGTGAAAGCCTATTCCTCAAGGCATCATAAAATCCATGATAAAAACTACCCCACACATGATCTGGAGTTGGAAACTATGATCATTATGTTAAAATATGATAGCATTATCTCAATCGGGAGAAGTCTGGGATATATACTGATCACAAGAGACACAAATATATTTTCACACAGAATGATTTTAATATGTTCCATTGAATATAGTTAGATCTCATCAAGGATTACGACTGCTCAATCCACAACCATCCTGGTAAGGCAAATAATGTGGCAGATGATCTATGTAAAAAGGATCCAACATCTTTATCCTTGATGGGAATTTAAAAGTATCCAATATTCTTATATTTGAAGAGGATGTACATGGGAATAATTAAGGGTGGAAAATCATCAATACTTTCTCAAATGGTTGCTCAAACAACCCTCATGGAGAAAATAAAGGATTCACAAAGAAAATATGTAGAAATTCTAAAAAGGGTGGAAGCTATTAAGAATGATAAATCCTCTGAGCTCAAGATTTATGAGGAATAATTTGTAATATTTGGGTCAATATTATGTGTACCATCCAATCGAGAGATAAATATGGATATTTTGAATGATTCATGTAGCTCAACCTTCCCAATTCACTTAGGGAGAACAAATATGTATCAAGATCTCTAATATAACTTTTTGGTGGGACAATATGAAGAAGGATATCAATGAGTATACATCAATGTGCCTGGTATGTCAACAAGTGAAGGATGAAAGACAAAATTCTAAGGGGATGATGCAACCACTACCCATACCAACATGGAAGTGGGAGAAAATTACCATGGACTTTGTCACTAAACTTCCAAGTAAATCCAGAGGAAACAATATTATATGGGTCATTATGGATCATCTTATAAAGATAGGTCACATCATTTTAATTTGAGAGGACCTCCCATTAGATCAAATTTTACGGATATATATCAAAGAGGTGGTAAGGATGCATTAAATACCACTATCGATTTTATCTGATCAAGATCTGAGATTCACCTTGAAGTTTTGGAAAAGTCTCCAACATGCTCTAAGCACAAAATGGAACTTCAATATGGCCTATAATTTTCAAAATGATGTCCAATTTGAGAAAACTATTTATATACTAGATGACATGTTGAGAGTGTGTTCTATGGAATGAAAAGTAGGATGGGAACAACATCTTACACTAGAATAATTTTACTGAAACAATAGTTTCTACTCAAGAATGTGAATGGAACTATATGAATAACTTTATGGGAAAAGGTGTAGAACACCGAAATGCTGAGTTGAAGTCAGTGAGCATAAGCTGCTAGGATGTGAAATAGTCAACGAAATGGTGGATAAGGTGAAAACCAGTCAGCAACACATCAAGGTATCCAAAAGTCAACAAAAGAGCTATCTTGAAAGTCTTCAATGAGACCTTGAGTTTAATGTTGGAGACATGGTATTCCTCCACATATCCCCCTATAATAAGTTCATGAGGTTTAGGATGAAAGGAAAGATAAGTCACAAGTATATCGTCCCCTTTGAGATTCTTGATTGCATTAGAGATGTGGCCTATCTATTAGTACTTCCACCTACCATGTCTAAAGTACATGATGTATTCCACATATCCCTCTCGAGGAAATACATACTAGATCCTTCACATGTACTATCTTTAGAGGTTGTACAATTTGAGAATGATATTTCTTATGAGGAGCATCCAGTGAAGATCTTGGATCGTAGAGACAAAGTTCTACACAACAAGATAACTCACCTGGTCAATGTACTATGGTGGGACCATAAGCAAGAATAGGCAACATGGTAACTGGAGGAAGTGATGAAGGAAAAGTATCTACACCTTTTTTTGGCTTTTAATGTAAAGAAAAATTTCAAGGGAGAAATTTCATAAGGGGGTGGGGGTGGGGATGTAACAACCCAAAGTTTTATCAATGAAATTACCTTATTATAGTTGTTTATTATAGTATATTTACATAATATTACTTATATAACACAATAAAAACCTTATAAATGAATAATTAGTGAAATAAAAAGGATCTCTAGAAGTTAAGAAACATATAATGATGAAATAATAACTTGAAATTTGGAATAACAATGTGACCCTTATGAATAGTAAACCAACCAATTTAATAAAAACCTCACTAATGAAAGCATAAATAAAATTTATCAATCTTATAAGTGAAAATGAGATATAATTTTATCATAGTATAAGTAAGTAAATATTTAAAAAATTATTAATTAAGTGTTGGTATTTTTGTAATTCATGTATATTTAATTAAAATTTTATGATTAATTTAATAATTTTATAAAAAATTTATTTTAATAAAAAGTTTTCATAAATAATTATTCTGATGGCTTATGATTATAAGATAATTTTAAGAGACTTTAATTAAATTTTCAATGTGTTAGAAAAGCAGTTTTAATTTTAAAATTTGTAGTTTTCAAGTAAATTATGATTTTAATTAAAAATAAAATTTCACATATTTATAAATTTTTTTTCATGAAATGGAGTACATTTTTAATTATAAACATTAAAAAATGGTTGGGGTTAATTTTTTTGATTTTTCTAAAATACTTGAATTTTTGGTGACTAGTAAAATACAATAATTTATGATAAATGAAAAATAAATGAATTTCTACATAATGATTGAGTCATGGATGATTTAAATGGAAATTGGTTTGAAATAACATGATATATTTACAATTTTTGGTAACAGGAATCAATAATATTCGTAGTCATGAGTAAAAATATTAAACTAATGATTAAAATAATGGGAAACCCCTCCTCTCCTCTACTATAAATACCACACCTCCTTACCTCCTCTCCTCACACCTCTCAAGCCTTGTTACTAGTCAAAATTATTCTAAAATATCTCCCTAATACTCTCTCCCATATCTATCTGCCCTTGTTCTCATAAAAAGACCAAATCCTCTTCCCTAGAGAGGTTCTCAAAGAAGATATATTCAAGGGGTAAATTCCTTTTTTCATTTATTTTATTTTATTTGAAGTTCCTTTATTTCGTTTTCTTTCCTTATCTCTTTTCAAGAAAATGTTATGATTACTCCAGTAACATACATGAATATGAATTTTGTTATGATAATGTAATAATTCATCATAATATATCCTTTCCTCTCATTTTATACTAGAAAAGAAAACACCATCCATGATGTGTTAATTTATCACATTCAAGGATGACAAGTTTTTAATTTCTATTAACATCTTAAACTATGTTCATGGATAATTTTGATGTTGGAACCAGAATATAATAAATTTATTTTGTCTAATTTATGGTTCTTGAAGATTTTGTACACATGATATTAATTTATAAATACAAAATGTGTTTGATGTGATCAAAACCACTAATTAACCAAAACAGTAATCATTACAGTTTTATATAATGATTCTCATTCACTCCATATAACCAAATAAATTTTATAAACATGTAATCTTCTATATGTTCACTAATAACATAAAAATTCACTTATGGACTACCATTCTCATCTTACATGTTTATCCTAACATGTATATAAGTAATCCAATCATGAAAAGCAAAAAAAAACACTCCTAAACAATGAAATTGAACCTCTTAACCCGTCAAAAAGGTCATAAATAAACTTAATAAGGTTATAATCAGTCAATTAAATAAATAATAGGTTCTTTAAATATTAATTAATTAATTAAATTCGTTATCCAGGACATTAAGATCAAGTAAAGGACAACATCAGACAGAAGGTAAGGTATTGTACCCAAACCTCCATTATTCCTTCAGGTTGCTCTATATTTTTTTACCCAAATGAAGTTATCTATTATTTTTATTTAAATCTTATAAATTCTGTTTATATTATAAAAACTCATGTATCAATATTCATTCATCATTCTCTCTTTAGGATATACTTGTTTTTTAAATGTTTCCCTCTTCAATTATTCTCGATAAGTAAGCTCGTTTTAAGGGAACTTTCTCAATTCTTACCAAATTTAAAGTCCACTCTATCAAATATTTTAAGACACCATTTTTTATAAAATAAGTATTCTTATTATGATAACCTTATTGGTTCAATTTTTCTTTTATATAAAATATTATTCCCTTTTCTATTTCAAATGCTCTTTAGTATTTTCCTTAAGACCACACTAAAATGTTTTCATGCTAAAATTTCATAAATACTCTTCTTACACGCTGTCACTTCTATTTTAAATCACTTACCAAGATTTATTCCTATTTTCCCTTATGAGTTTCCATGTATTTTTATAATTCCATTATTTCTTGGACACTTTTATGATACACCCATTTATTTTTCTTTATGACATGATTATGATACCCATTTCTTTTAATGGGTACCATTATATTTATATATTGTTGATTATGTATGATTATTTATGTGGAAAATATATTCATGAACATGTTAAGATGGATGTGCTCAGATAGAACTCTAATGTATTGGGTAATGTTGAGTCTTATGAGATGTTATATGCAGCGGCCTTGGCGGTTAGCCTTGACTTGTGCTACAATGAACCCCGATCATGGTGGATAACATTGACTTGTGCTTGTCTATGTGAAACAAGCCTTGACTCTCACTAAAGTCATGATTTATATTGCAACTAAATTACTATAAATCCATGTTTATATGATACTATTTTTATATGTTATGAGTTTATATTTTCCATTCCTTTTATATCATTATGTCATAACTTCTAACCCATGTGTCGAAATATTATTATTATATTTATCTTTTTACTAGAAGTTTTAGCTCATCCCTTTGTTCATGTTATCCTTAGGTTATCCAATGAAGATGTGTGAGAACAATGGAAGTTAAGAGATCTTTATAAAAAATAAATAAAGAAATGTTTTATTTATTCTTGTGTTTTCAGTTTTATATCCCTATTATTCCAAGACACTAGACATTATGATCCTTGTCTTGTAATATGATGTTTAATTATTATTAAGATCTTGTAATGATATGTATAAAAGACTAGGGTTGTTATATGATATCCATTATATGGAGGTGTGTGTCAGTATAGGTTGAACCCTTAGCATAATAGAATCCTATTATATTGAAGATACTGGTGTTTTCACAAAATAATGGAATAAAAATAGTGGATGGGGTGGAGAAGGAAAATAAAGTAAAAGAGCATGCGAGAATACGTTACCTCTAAATCGGGTAACTCATTTTGATTTGTGACAAAAGGATTCCTTGTGAGGATTTCTTACCAAATTAAGGATTATATTTCAATGGAATGATTTTTTGGAGGCTACTTGGGAATATATTGTCCGAACATAAATGGTTTTAGAGGTTTGGGGAATGGGTAGAGGTGGTGTCCTTTTATAGTGGAGAAGGGTGGCACTCTTGTTTGTATTTGAAGAGAGAAATCCAAATTTTTTTTTGATGATGTAAATGGAAAAAATAATATAAAAAGGTTGATAGAATTGATTATAGGGTCTAAATTTGTCCATCCAATGGGGTTTGGACTTGTTTTTTGGTCATTTTGGGTCTTTAATTTAAGGTTTAATACTTTATTAACCTAATTTTTCTCTTAACTAATGTAATCAGTTTTAATCACCTTCACTAATCTTTTTTGTCAAAAACAAAGTTGAACTTATTAGGAATTATAAATTATTCTGATTCTAAATATGTAATCCATTTTCAAAATTATAATCATATAAGTGATAAAAATTAAATTAAAATTAATCCCACTGATGGGACGACACTGTGGATTTTTATAGTAAAAAGGATCAAAAGTTTGCTACATTTTTATATCCAATTTAAATTTGAAAATAGTACCAATTAACAAAATTGGATTACACGATAAAAATATTATCTATTTCAACTTTTAAATCAAATTAAAATTTATTTTAACCTTATTAATAAATAAAATTAAAAAGTAGTTTTGAATTAAAAACCTGTATTTTTAACTATTTATCCAAAAAAATAAGTTTCTTAGAAAAATCCTAAAACTTATCCCTAAGATAATTTCAACATTATAAATTAAAAAATGAAGTTTATTTTATCAAATTCAATTTCTAG
This sequence comes from Viscum album, assembly GCA_963277665.1. Taxonomy (NCBI): domain Eukaryota; kingdom Viridiplantae; phylum Streptophyta; class Magnoliopsida; order Santalales; family Viscaceae; genus Viscum; species Viscum album. The sequence goes on along the minus strand of OY728143.1, from coordinate 646,480,228 downwards.
TTATGTATAAAATTTATTATATTATTAAAAGTGATTTATTCAGGAAAACAATGTTTTTAACCATAAAAAGGACTTTACCAAAAATCATTTCTTTGATTATCAGTATGTTTTATTTATATAAAAAAATGTATAAAATATTTGAAAAGTTTTTAATAATATTCATATAACTATGTTTAGTTTCTTGGATATGATTATCTCCTTTAAATTATAACAATAAAAAGAGATGTTTCATAGAAACTCAGTGTTGCTGGTATTATACACGAAGTTAGTGTTGCATGTAATGTATGCCAAGTTAATGTTTCATGTCAATGGAATATTTGAATTAGTTTATTGAAATATATAAATGAAAATTTAAATTTATTAAAAAAAGAGGTCCATAAAAACTCAAGGTATTATACCCTCACTAGAATAATTTTATATTCTTATAGATATTATAAACAACCTATATGTTTCATCATTATTCTATAATCCTTGGCCTGAAGTAGCATGTTAGAGGTAAATAAGAATAATTTTTCTAGGGAACACCAATGTGTTATTTACAAACATTTATAATACCAATAGTGGATAATATTACTTTTCAACCTGTTATAATGAAAAATGTGGTCTAGATGGGGGGTATAACTTTTAAAATTAATTATTATTATTAAATGAAAGTATATTATTTCATATAGGTGAAAAAATATGTATTTATATTAATAAATGAGTAATATCATGCTAAAAAATAAAATTGAGTTGAAAATAAAAGATATGAATATGATATTTTTATAGTATTCTAGATCAAATGATCCTATATCCATTCTTCACTTCCCATTAATACAATAATTGGAATGGTATTCTCTAAAACTAGCTTAAAATTTTAAAGGGTGTGACATCTTATCAAAAATTCTACCATTGTCTCACATGGATATGCAACCTATTAAACATAACCCACCATTTTATAGACCAAAATAAAACTATGAAATTCTCTTTTGATGATAGTCATAAATAAATTGATATATGTTTTTTAGGAGTTATAACCCATAATCAACTTTATTTTGATTAGGAAAATAATAATTCAATAATTAATAAGAAATATAAAATAAAAAGATATAACTTTGAAAATAATAATAAAATAAGCAACAGAAGAATGTTTAATAAGATGGGAATTGATGTAACTATTATCACATAAAAAAATAATAAACTCATAATTACTCCTATGATCATAGTGGGAATGCAATTCATATTAGAAAAATATCAATACTTAAAAATTAATTTTTTATATATCATAATTTTTTGTAAGATTCTTCCCTAATTTAATGAAATAAACTCCTTTTCCAATGGTAAAAACATGAAATCCATGAACATTATGAACAAATGGGTATTTATTGAGGACTAATCACATCATTACATAGTTAGAAATATTATGAATGTAAAATAATATCATTTATCATTATATGGAAATATCCTATGCTAATCCTTCCTAAAAAAATTCAAAAAAACTTCCTTTACCATTATTATCTTATATATATATTTTATAAATCAATAAAAATTTTAGAATAAAGAATATAATTTTTTTTAATTTAAAATATAAAAATATAGAGAAAACAAATTATCATAATATAATTAAAATAATAAAGTTCTGTCTAAACATATTTTCAACATTGCATAACCATCATTTTTGATTTTTTTATAAACATGATTTTTTGAATGCATCATTTTTATACTTTAATCATAAAAACATATATGTTGTCCCATATCTAATACATATAAAATATAAAATATTAAAGAATATATAATTTTTTTCTTCAAATAACTCAATATGTTCAAGAATACATATTACATAAAATCATATAAAATGGTGACAAATAATAAACTGGTTATAGTCTAAAATAAATAATCTATACAATCAAGAGAATAAAAATGATACTAGATTATAAATTTAATATAAATTAGATCACTATACATCAACTAATAATTTTTTTTTGAAAAATATATCTAAAATAATTTATATAATTTTTTTGTTAGTAATAAAAATAAATAATAGACATCTAAAAAAAGTTAATGCAATATCTCTATCATTTGAGGTTTTATTTTTATTTTATCAAATTTTATTGAATCTAGAGGTTTAGTAAATAAAGAAGTAAGTTTATTTTCAGTTGAAACAAATTCTATAATAATATCTCTTTTATTAACATAAAATCATAGAAAATGAAATATTATATAAATATGTTTTTCAATTGATTTCAATAATGGATTTTAGATATTTAATCATTATATGTATTATCTCAATATACTGTAATTTTATCAAAATAAAAATTCAAATTAGAAAATTTTTATTTTATTTGAAGACTTGAAGCACAATAATTACCAACTAAAATATACTCATACCGAAGTATGGAAAATGTAAGTAATGATTTATTTTTATAACTTTTAGAAATTATACTTTTTCAAAGTAAATGTTACATAACAAAAGTGATCTTTCTATAAAACCTACAACCACCACAGTATGAATTATAATAATATGTGAAATCAAAATGATTTTAAATATAGTATAATAAACAAGTATTAATAGTTACTTTAACATATACAATTAATATTTTAACATATTTTAAATTATATTCTTTAGGATTAAACTGAAACCTATCACAAAAAAAACACGAAAAAAATATTAGGTCAAAATATTTAAAATAAAGTAGTCTTCCAATCATTCCTAAAAATAGTTTATTATCTAAATTTTTTTCTATATTAATCTAAGTCCAACTAATAATTATTACTAAGAGAGGATATCATGATTTTATAGGAATCATATTTAAACCTTTAAACTCGGTCCCTAGCATACTTACTATGATTTATAAGAAAAAGGTTGGTTGATTCTTTATTAATTTTAAAATCATCACTGATCGAGTTCAATTCTTTAGTGCAGATCTATCCAACCAAAACATTTCCTTTATCTTTATTCTTAGTTTCATTCCTTTTTATTATTTCTTAAATTTTTAACCACCAAAAATTATGTATATGATATTTTTTTATTCATAGAATGTTAATTTTAATACATTATTATATTTTATAGTATTACCTTTTATGTTCCCTCATTTTAATACATGTTTTCTAAATAAATTTCTTTATTATTTTAATGATTTTATTTCAAAAATTATCTTTAAATAATTAATAATTTATTTTTTGATAATTCTTTGTTGAAATATTAATTATTTGAATATTCTTATGAAAAAGCTATTTTTTTTTTGTGTTTGACTGATTAACTGATATTTTTTTTCATTTCTATATGTTTTAAGTTCAATATAATTTTCTTGTTTTTATTAGTTTTGGATTTAATCCTTTAATTCTTCCATGAGTATATTTCAAAAGATTTTTTCATAGAACATTCATTGTAACAACCATAAGTCCAGTAACCCATATCCAGTGTCTACTTTATTAAATTGGTATAAGATACAAAATATCTAATCCTAAACGACCTATTTTATTAGTAGTATTGAGGAACCATATATATATATGATTCCAATATTACAATATATATATATAATACATAGAATAAAAAAATATTTCATACTTGGTGTTTTTCATAATATCCATCTTTAAATATTCGTGAAATGAAAAAAATAAAGGGTAAACTTAGTTTCTCCATAATAGTTGTGTACAAGAAAATATATCATGAATTAATATGAAATAATCAATATGGAAAGGTAAATAACTCACAACAATTGTCATTTAATAAATAACATGAGCATGAAATACATCCATGTATAATATAAAACTCAATAGTCTTGTGGATAACAAATACTGAATATACAATGAAGGATGTCACGAACCAACCTGTGGTAACTAGACAAGTCACCCAAGATGGGTTACCATATGGTAAAGTAAAAAATGTAGAAAAAAATGTTTCATAATAATCCTAATCAAGGAAAACCACTGGGGTACAATGTGGGGGAAAGTTAATATAACCATGATATATACAAAGTCAATCTAAATTGGATAAACCAAAAATATATAACACGATGACTCTAAAAACTCCCCAATGTGACCATATATCACCACCAAACCATATGTTATAAAGACGTTGATAATAAGAGAAACTAGAATACTACAAAATTCCCTTCTCTTTACTTGAGTCCTACAAAAAACCATCCACAAATGTTCAAAGGAAAATGTATGGTGTGATTAAAAAGCCTTATATGATAACACCAAAGGATATAAATAAGTTAAAATATCAAGAATGCATTAGTTATATATTTTAAAAAAATACAAGTTTACAAATCATGTTAAAAAATAAGCCATTTTTTAAAACATTACTTTGATTTTCATAAAACATACCATATTCAAAAAATCCAAAAATATGTCAATAAAGTAGCTAAGAAACCATGAATACATAATAAGATAAGAATGTGTGCAATAACCATGAAATAAACCATCATGTGACAAATAATCCATAAATAAAAAAACACACAATTTTTCTATAACCTATGGGTATATGTGGAATAAATGAAAGAAAACCCCCAATCCATCCCTATGGTGGATCTTACCAATATAACCTCTAGTGTGATTCCTCACACTAAAGTGACATACAAACTCTTGTAGCATTATACACAAAAATATTCACCCAAGGTTACCCAATGTACCAAGTCTATTAAATCAAGTTTAAAAACAAAACCACCCTTTATAATATTAAGTCATATACTTGGTGTGCAAAAAACCAATTTTAAAGAAAAATCCTTTAAAAATGATTATCTTTTATAAAAAGTCCATTCCAATGTCATGTAAATCAATTCCAATGAACCACCCAAAGTAATTGACAATAAAATTAGGAAATTAATGAATTAGCACCATTTGTATAGATACACTAACCTCAATAATAGAGGAAACCTAATCGCCTTCGACAACAAAGATTGGAAATAATAAGATCAAAATCCAAAAGATAAAGGATGATGGATAAATGCAAAGTATGAACAGAAAATCCAAAAAAATCACAACTCAATCTATAAATGAATCTAAGTTCAATTCCATAACCAAAGGTAGAGAAGAAACATAAATATTTCTTACCGGAGAGAAGAAAAGAAACCATAATGGGGATCAAACACTGAATGGAGTGATCTAGAAGGAGGGAGATCACAAAAAATTACCCAAAATCACCAAAGGGTATTATTGTAAGCTCTTCATGTCAAATGGTAGAAGAATCATTTGTTTATAGTGATTAAAAACCACTAAACATGAATAACTCAAGTCGTGATCCCCTTCCACATCATGAATTTCAAAATTTTATAAATACAATAAAAAATGTCACCTTATGTTGAATCAAGACAAATAGACCCATTAATGATAAGAAATAATTTCATGTCTTGTAAATTTTCACACTTTAAAAGTGATTCATAGTATCTACCTTACAACAGATTCACATCATGTGACTATTTCATGATTTCAATATGTCCAGCAGGTACTCTGCAGTCTAGAATCGTCCTAAACCATCTCTGAATATTTTAAAACCCAAGGAGAACCCACAAAAACCTTTGGAACATCTCTACCCTTCCTCCATCAATTCAAAAAAACATACATCCCCAAAATTTAAGTCATTTTCTTGAAAAAATATCTCCATCCCCATAGGATTAGAAATGAACCCAAATAAAAAGATAGAGTCAATAAGTACCTGAAGGAAGTTAATGGAATGTTTAATCTCCCCATCATACAAGATTTTGATACAAAAAAATTCATTTATATCCAAGACTCGCAAAAAGTGAAGGCCACTACTGACTCATCAATAACTCATACTCCCACATCTCATACCCATCCCATATATAGTTCCACAACACGTGGACCAAGGGAATTATTTTATCATTTAGTACCTTCTCTCAAAAATCCAAAATCTAAATTTTTTATTCAAACATAGTGGTTTCAAGATAAATATCAATATCCTCCCACTCATTCACTTGGGAAGGATCTGGTTAATACCTCCTCATTTGGGAAACATGGAATACATTGTGAACTAAAGTCAAATATAAAGGTAATTCCAATTGATACATCAAATTTACAAGATAATACATAATCTAAAATTGGATAAAAAACTCTAGGTAATCATACATTGTCTACCAAACTGAAGGTGCCCCATGTGTGGTGAAACATTGAGAAAAAATCGATCACCAACCTCAAACTCTAGTGGCTGACAATGATGGTTCGCATATGATTTTTGATAACTGTATGACATGAAAAATATCCTCTAGATCAACTAAAACTTTTCTATCATTTACAAACCAAGACTTAGCCCATCAAAGGTACACTCTTCCAACTATTCCCATCACAAGGGATATCTACATGGCCACCCATACACAGACTCAAAGTGAACCATTTTAATTGAGTCCAGATAACTATTATTTTAGGAAAACTCAATCAGATAAAAATTATTTTACCAAGTAAAACTAAAATCAAGAACACATTCCAATACCATATCCTTAAGAATATGGATAGAACTCTCTATTTTTCCATTATTTTTTCATTAATATTTCATGGTCAATTTAAACTAGTAACCCATCTACTATTGTAATACTTTCCAAAACATAGATGTAAACCTACTGTACCAATTAGAAATGATTGTAAATGGAACCCCATAAACTCTCCTAACCACTTGAACATATAAGTATATGATATGGTGGACTTTTTCGATCTCCTTTATATGGAGAAAATTTATTGATTTCATGAATCGATCAATGATCACCAAATTACATCCTTCCCACTAGGAGTCCATGGTAAACTAATAAAGAATTCTATGGAAATTTCATCCAATATCAATAATGTAAGGGGTAAGAGCTATAAAAACATAAGTTCTCTGGTGATAATCTTTATTTCTCTAACATATAAGACACCATGACATAAAATTTGCAATCGAAATTATCATTCCTAACCAAAAATATTGAAGTCTCAAGTAATGATAAATGTTGGAAGTCCCAAGTTGTATGGACCAACAATAATGGTGTCAAATTCCTAAAAAATATAATCTAAAAGAAAAATAAACAACCATCCTACTCTAGAAACACAAAGCACTACTAGGAGACTAAAACTACTCTCCCAAGGCCAGACCACCAGTTAATATTTCACTAAAGCAATGGTACTCAATGTTAGGAACTTACTCAAGCTAAACCTACTCATAAAATGATGGGCTAGACACTATCGAATTCAATTAAACCCATCCATCAAATTATTCTTCTCCAAATATAATTTTAGCAATTAAACTTATGGTATACCACTCTTCCACTAATTAATTCACTTTTTTTTGTAATTTTCTACTTATCCCATCAAAGATCACATTCCCTTTCCAAAGCATATAATAAATATAAAAATAAAAATTCTAAAGATACTCAAACCAGTGTATGTATCAAAATTTCTAATCCCTATGAGTGAAAATATACTTTAAAATTTTGTGATATCAAAATGATGTAAACTACTACCTAAATAGTTAGTGACACCATGTTTTGAGTTCACTAATAACCACTACCAACTCACGATCATGTGTAGGGTTGTTCTTTCCATGAGAGTGTAAATAACGAGATCTATAGGACACCACCGATTTCCCATATATGAATAAAAATTCCAAACCCATTCCAAAACCATCACAAAAAACATCATAACCCTAACTTGGTTCCATAATAATAAAAACTAGAGTCAATGTCAACCTCACCTTCAGTTCATCAAAATATCTCTAACATTTTTCATTGAAATAAAACATTAAACCCTTATAGGATAATGATTTAATTGGATATGAATGCTTGGATAATTCCTTAATGAACCACAAAAAATAACTATCCAATAATAAGAAGCTTCTAATATCAATCACATTAATGGGGCACTCCTAGGAAATAAATTCTTATACCATTTCTGGATCCACTGAGATACCCCTCATAGATATAACATGGACTAAAAACATTACTTCTTGAATCCAGAACTCACATTTGGAAATATTACCATAAAATATATAATCCATTAAGGTTATAAGAATTATATATAAATAGTCCATGTGGTCCTCCTATAATTTTGAGCAAAATAAAATATAATGAATGAACAAAACCATAATAGATTTCAAGATCTGATGAAAGATCTTGTTCATCAACACCATAAATACCACATGATAATTAGTGGGACCGAATGACATAACCATAAACTCTAAATTTCCATATTGGGTCGTAAATTCTTTATTAGTTGCATCCTATTATCATAATATCAACTGCTAGTTCCTTCACCTAAGGTCAATCTTTGAAAACTAATGACCCCCTATAAGCAGATCAAATAGATCATCAATCCTGGGAAAGGGATTTTTTTTCTTGATGGTCATCAGATTTAGCTTTTGATAATCAATGTAAAGTATGAGGCTCTTATATTCCATGTTATAAAATAGGAAAGGTGAGGCCCATGATGACATGATAGGATGAATAAATCATTTATCCATGAGATCAATAAGGTAGACCTTATGTTCTACCAACTCGATAGGCACCATATGATAAGATGGAATAGAAATGGGAATCATAGTAAGTAGATGGTCTATGAAAAAATCAACCAATATCTATGATGATATACAAGAAAAATACTTGGGAAATATGTTAGGGTATGAACATGAAACCAAAATAAGTGAAATTCTCAAACAAAGGTCAACATCATCTATGAGCATTTCTGACAACTAATAGGAGATCACCCCAGTGTAAGGAAGAACATGCCCCACCCTCCAAGTCCTAGAATCCCACTCACCCAAAAAGCAATGCGTGATTCCATATGGATATAAAAACTAAAATTTATTGATATAATAAATATGAGACTTAGAACATATCATTTAATCCATGCTAATAATCTGGTTGAAGATAAAAAGATCAAACACGAAGAAGTCGCACATCAACTCATTGTCTGCTATCGTGACTCGATACGAGGGGCACTAAAAAACTTATCTGAACCTCTTTCCCAAATTCATGGAAGGATCCAAAAACAATTATATAATCTTAGAACACAGTACCAACATTTTAATTAAATTTGATTATATAAAATAATTAGTATCACCTATATCAAAAAATCTATCACCACAGAAGAAGAAATAAAAATTATACCTCTAACAGTAGTCTTAATTAAATTAAATTCCTCTAGTGAGTATTACACCACAAAAAAAACGTCCAACATCAACTCATCCATGAGATTTCATATCCATATTAACATTACCCTTATCCTAAGGTTAATACACACCACCCTTGGAAGCATCGGTACGAACATGAAAAACCATGGTGCGAGTTGATCCATCCTTACTACCTTGATAAATTATTTAAAAAAAATGACTGAGGTGGAAAGATTTTCCACAATGATGTCAAGTATTGGGAGAATCCATATAATTATGATTTTTATGACCATGAATTCTATATAGATAGAATACAAATTTCTACTGTATTTATGATGCCCCAAAAACTATTCGTCAATAATATTGTCCCCCTTTTCACTTTTTTTCTGGTCAAAAGATACACCCTTGCTAATGATGGTACCAACTAAGGCTCTACCCAAACCTATTTATCCAGATTTTTTATCCTCATCAAAGGATTCCTTATTGAATACCTCCAAAAATTTTATAAAGACCATGAGAATAAAAATCAACCAAATATCAACCCTCAACCCATTTCAAACTTCAGAGACTTTAACTTAATCATTGGTGACTAGATCTAGTGCCAAATGCACCAAATTTGAAAAATGGGTGGAATAATTCAAAATGGTAAACCCTAATTTCTATAAGGTCAAAAACTTCTCAGTATTTTCCCCTTGGAAATTATAACTATAAAACTAATAGTTTGTGATTTTATTAAAATATATTCAGGTGATATTCTTATGCAAATTAACTTGCATAATAGATTCCCACAATCTCCTTCCTAGTATCTCATTAATACACATTGGAAAAACTGACTTGAGATTACTCTAGAGTATTTAAAAAGTTGAAGATCCTCTCAATCCACTCAAGAAATTCTATAGATTATTGGGGTCCTTTTTCACTACAGAATACATGTGGATGCTGGTAAGTAAATTTTGAGTCATGACACACTGCTCTTCTCAGGTTCCTGACAATTTCTTGACCCAGAGTCAGAATAGTGTAGATTAAAAATTTTACCAATAAAGGATCCACCGAATTATTTACCTTCTAAACCTATATCATAGATTCCCCACACATATTCAGAAGATATATTAAAAGATTTATTGTTTAATAATAAAAATATAAAAAGAAATCAGTCATGAGAAGATTCCAAAATTACAGGACCAACTTTAGGTATCAATATCTGTGATTTAAAACAACAAGAATTTAATGTAATTATAAATTTATATGAAAAAAGATAACACATTAAGAAAGGAATAGGTCCATTTATATTAACCCCAAACACAATTTATTTAATTTTCCCCAACTACCAAGTCTCATGGTTGGAAAAAATTATAAACCACCCATGGTAACTCGAATTCCGTCATAAAAGTGAGATGGAAATGAACCTTTTCAGTACTTACTATCCAAATTATAACAGTCCTAAATCAGATGTATAGAGACACCAAAGAAAACCTAGGATGTTTCATAACACTTTTATCTAGGTAATAACTCATATACTAATTTTTTATGAATCAACATGGGGCAACTAGATAATTCAACAAAGATGGTCTACTATATGGTAAAGTAAAAAAGGGGAAGAAACAAGTACTATAATAAACCTGAATAAGGAAAACCACCAATGTACAATTTAAAATCAAGATATCATAACCATGATACATATAAAGTTAATAAAAATAGGCCAAACCATAAATATATAACATGATGAGTATAAAAAAGTCCCTATGTGACCATATATCGCCACCAAACTATCCTTCCGTGAAGATGATGATAACAAGAGAAACCAACATGCTATATAATTCCCTTCCCTTTACCTGAGACCTATAAAACAACATCAACAACCCCACAAATGTAAAAGTAGCGTGTGAACACATATCCTAGTAATATTCCACTAGAGAATCTATATAAGTTATAATATCAAGAATACATTGGTTCTATCTTTTAAACAAATCCATTTTACAAATAAGTTTTATAAAATAAACCATTTTGTTACATTGAATTTTGTAAAACATAACATATCCACCAAATCCATAAATATATCAATAATTGTATTAAGAAACCATTACAACAACTTAAGATAAGAATAGGCGCAATAACCATGAAATATACCATCATGTGATAAAAACAATAAATAAAATTCCCACAATTTAGGCTTTAATATATGGGTATACATGCTAGACATAAAAGAAAATCATCAATCCATTCTTATAATGGATCCAACCAATATAAAATATAGTGTAATTACACACAATAAGGTGACATAAAACCTCTTATGGAATTACACACACAAAGAGTGAAAAGTGTATTCTCAATGCACCTAAAGTTACCCAATGTGCAATCTCCATCAAAAGAAATTTCGAAACTAAAACAATCCTTTATAAAATTTAATCAATTACATGGGGTTTTAAAAAACATTTTTAAAGAAAAATACATAATAAATGTGTAACATTTCAAAAAATATATTCCAATTTTATATCAATTAATTAAATTGAACAAACCAAATGAATTGAAAAGAACATTAGAAATTCATGAATTAGAACCACTTGTATAGATGCAACAAGTTAAAGAATTGATGAAAAATTATTACCTTTAATAAAAATGATTTAAAACAAGAAGATCAGCCTTTGAATGAAAAGTCACAATGAAAAAATGTAATGTTTATATAGAAGACTCAGACTGATCACTACTTGATCCAAAAATGCGACCAACTTCACTACTACAACCAAATTTAAAGAAAAAATAAGAAGACTGCTTACTAGGGAGAAACAAAAAATTATAATGGGGGTCAAAATCCGAATATAGGTATCTAGAAGGGGGGATATCATCAAAAATCGCCCGTGGGATATATAGTAAGTTTTTAATGTTGAGAAAGTGAATGTTTAAACATGAATTATGATTAAAAACCAATGAACCAAAATAATTCATGACCTCTTATATATTGAATTCCATGATTTTATAGATATGTTGAAAAAGGAATTGAATCAATTTGAATTAATCTTGATTGAACCATTCATGATGTGAAATGATTTCACATCTTGTAATTTTTCTTGCTCTGAAGAAGACTCATGGTATCTTACCTATAATAGTTTCATGTCATGTAATTAGTTAATGGCATGAATATATCAAGCAGGTAGTCTAAAATCCATATTCAACAGGGAAATACCAAACTATATCCAAATATTTTAAAACTCAAGGTGATCCCCCTTAATACTTTGTCACATTTATACCCATACTACATCAATTTTAAAAAACATACATCCCCAAACATTAGGTCATTTTCTTAATAAAAGGTCTCAATCCTTGTAAGTCTTGAAGTACACACAAGCAAAAAGAAATAAATATGAGACTCAAGAAGTACTTGAAGGAAGGTAACTGAATGTTATAAAAAAAATGCATACTATTAGACTTCATAATGTCTTACATCATGATATCTCTACTATTTAGGCCATATGCCAAGAAAAATTTAATTATGTGTATACATAAATCAAAAACCCATTTAAATAAGGCTAGCCAACTAGTTTTACCCTGAGACTCATTGATGCATATATGGGTTATCTATAAATATCCCCACACATCACTATATGTCCAATTAATTACTCATATATTTAATGATAAATTAAATTAATAAACAATATTCTATATCAAGAAATATTCATATTGGGTAATGAATATTGATTTATTAATGGTTTTCTCAGTCAATTAGAAAACTATAATAGTAAAACCCCATATGTAGAAATGATATTTAGTTTAATAAACAGATATATGAATGGTACAAAGAATTTGTATTTTTAATAGAAATAGAATATCTAATTATTTTTCTGAAAAGAAACTGAATGTTTCAATAGAAAGTTAATGACCACATAATTAATCAAGAGATGATAGGTGACCATATACTTATTATATTTCCTAGTAAAATAAATTCCTTTAATGAATAAAATAAAATTAAAGTGACAAATTTTAAATAAATTTTTATAATAATTTTATTTGTGAAATAATTTAAATATTTTATAATAAGGTAAAAAGTATGAAACAATTATGGCATCTGGAAATCCCATTAACATCGTATAGAATAAATGGAAGAAATTACTTTTAGCTTTTTATAAATATAGTCGAAAATAAAAATTTTAATAAAATATTAGAAATATTATTTTAAAACCATTTAAAAATATAAGAATAACTTAAAAACACCTTAATAAATAATTTGAGTAATAAAATTGATGTTTTTAAAAAAAATCTTGAAAAATATATACATGTATGAAAATATACTCGATCAAAAAGATTGAATTTTCTTTTAAATTTTTATTTTTATAATTCAAGTACAAAAGAGAGACAAATTTGGATGAAAATATAGAATCTCCTTAAATATCTAGAGTATAAGAAATTTTATGCATTTTAATAAGGATATATTATAATATTCATTCAATGATAATATGATTAATCCCAAAAATGATATTGTAAAATAAATTTTTACAACTTCGGTAACTTTCAAATTGTAACCCTTTGAAAGTGTAAAATTGAATAGAAAATATAATCATAATAAATAAATTTATATTCATGTTAAATAATTCAAAGGGTCAGTATATACACCACATAAAAGTATATTGGTACATAATACAAAATATTTCTCAATGGAGTGGAAATTGGAATGGAATCCATTACCTCCATTTTGAGTCATAAAAAATGCCCTTTACCTTCCCCAGTAATAAAATTAAGTTAAATATTTAATTTAGTAAGAAAAATTTTCATGTTTATAAATAATCACTTTTTATTTAATACAATGTTACATTTAATTACTTTATTAATTAAATTCACATCATATGCTGTGATGATATTCAGATCATTATCTAAAATGACTTTGATAGGTTGACTATGGTAATAGAGGCCATTGTTTCATAATATGTAAATTAATAAATTAATAATTATATTTTTTATACAAAAATTACAATTTTAGTACTAATTAAAAAATAAGGCTATGAAAAATGAACTACGTTACAATCACGGAGACTGGTGGTCATAAATATACAAGAGTAACATTTCCATTTTTTAAAGGTCATGATAGAAAGAAGGTAAGTATTATTTTATTTTTATAGAATGGTAATTATATCATAAATACCATATTATTATTTTTAAATAAACTTATATATATTATCCATGTGAGGTGGTGATGAAAAATGAATCACGTCACATTATGGAGGTGATAGTCCACATGTACGGATGAACAATGATATCATTTTCAATGAATGGAAACATAAAAAAATGTGATAGATTACCTTTATAAAATGATAAATATTTAATTAATATCATATATATGAAACAAATACATCATTATGACCAACCATTAGAGGCAATGGTGTAAAAAATTACAACGTTTTGTGAGGCAGTAGTCCACCGTACACACGAACAACAACATTGTTTTCCATTTAATAGAAGAGGAGGTGGATATAGGTTTTTAAATTAATATAATATCATAAAATTATATGTAATGTAATTTTAATATTATTTTTTCATTTTTTATTAATAGTTTAATATGGTGGAAGAATAAATAATTGGAAAATGCATGATTAATAATTATACATCTTCTTCAGACAACCACGTTAGGTTTATACCAAAGGCATTCCTAAGAAGTTTTTATGATGAAACTGCGGACTATAAGTCATGGGTATGGATGTTATAAAGGTATTTTGATAGTTATTTTATGAATAAAAAGGATATTTATGTTTTTATTAGAGAGTATAGGGTCTGTCATTTTATAAGTGTGGTAGATGACATGCTTGGAATATTTTAAAGGAATAAAATATATTAATGTATTACAAAATAAAATGGCTCAAAAATGGAAACTTTAGGAATAATATTTGATATAGGTTAGAAATAAGGAAATAAAATATAAATTATACAATTTTTATTTTATTTAAACCCTTATCCCATTAGTTAAACCCCCGATAAACCGTTTTTAACATTAATTGTGTTAAATGATGTTTAATTTTTTTACTAGTCGGTATGACAAAAAATTAAGTTGACCTTATTAAATAATATTAATTATTCTGATTCCAAATATGGAATCCATTTTATCAAATTCAATTCATATAAGTGATATAATTTAATTTAAAATAAAACTTGAAAAATTCCTCTAAATAACATTTTTTTAGGAAAATGTCTTTTTAAGTATAAAATTATTTATAAAAAAATAAAGTATAAAATTATTTAAATCGACCATAATTTGATTATTTATAATATAATCGACTATTTTTTAATTTTAAACTATTTTAGAACAAAATTTAACTCTTTATATTTTTGAAATGATAAGACAAATTTCCATAAAATTTAGTATTTCTTACAATTCATTAAAAAAACTTTTCATAAAAATTACCAAAAATAAACTTAAGATAATTTTGACATGTTAAATTCAAAAATGATATTATTTTTTTCATATTAAATTTTAATAATTTGGAAATTAATATTTTAAATAAAATCATATAATGCATCAAAATATAATTTTGTTAGAAATAAAGCTGCTCACTTTTGAATGAAAAATTTCCCAATATTGTTATAAATGTATAAAATATAGTTAGTAAATATTAGAAATAAATGAATTTATTTATTATTACATATCATGGGTTGTTACAGTCTTCCCTCCTACAAAAAATTCATCCCTGAGATTTTGGTGGTTATAACTTTATAAAAAAATGAACAAGGGTTTTCTTTATAGAATCCTCAGGTTCCCATGTTTTCCCCTTCATTTTATGATTTCTACAATATTTCTTTATGAGTTGAGTCATCATATTCTTCAAAAATTTCTATATATTTTCCATAACCTAGATAGGATATTCATCGTATGATAGATCAATTTCCAGAACTAATTATTTAGAGGTAAGCACATTCATTGGGTATGCTATATAATTTCTTAATAAAGAGATATGGAAAACATCATGTAAATTTGAGAGTATTGGTTTAATTTCCTACTGATAAGACAAAAAACAAATTCTTTCTAGAATTTTAAATGGTATGATGTACCTGGGGATCATATTTCATTTCTTACTAAACCGTATACCACCTTTCCATGGAGATACATTTGGAAAATGTTGTCTCCCACTTGAAATTCCATATATTTATTTTAGTCATATGCATAAGTATTTTTAATTATTTGAGTTACTTTAATATATGAATAAATAGAGTTTAACATTTTAAATTTCTCTTCAATATGTTTTGGTCCTACAAGTTTATGTTCACCAACATTACCCCAACAAGTTCGGGTATAAAATCTTAGTCACATACTTCATTATATGGCACCATTTTAATACTTGAATCGAATATATTATTATAGGAAAAATACAACAATGGTAAATAATGATCCCACATACCTTGAAAGTCAAGTGGGTATGACCTCAATGTGTCTTAAAATGTTTGAATAGTTATTCTAGAATACCACTCAGTTTTAGGATTAAATGTGGTGCTCAAATGAAGGTTGATATCAAAAGCCTTCAGAAGAATATTAAAAAATTTGGATGTAAAGAGTGGATAATGATTAGAAAAAATTGAAATTGATATGACATAAAATCTTAAAAATTCATTAATTTTGATCCATTAAATATGATCAAGTGGTAAATATTCTCTTATAGTTAGGAAGCATGTATATTTGGTAAGTCTACTAATAATAACTCATATTGCTTCAATATTTATAGATGTATTTGGTAATCCAGTTCAAAGTACATATTAATGTCATCCCATTTCCATATAGGAATGGGTAAAGGTTTCATGACTCCATTATGATTCTATCTCTCTACCTTTACCTATTAATAAAACAAGAATCTTGATACCTAATCACTTATTTCCCACTTCATGTTATCCCACTAAATGTTTTCCTTCAAATACTTATACATCTTGGTTCTACTATTGTGTATAGAGCAATTTGAGATATGTGATGTATATAATAATTCTATATTTTATCTCAAGTATATATGTAACACATGACCTCTTTCCAAATTTTAGAATTTCCATCTTCATATATGAAGTCTACCAATTTACCATCATTAATGTTTTTAATTTTCTTTTGAAAAGTCTCATCATCAGTGTGAGATTTTTTTATATTTTCTAATAATTATGGTTTATCAATTATTTAAAAATGGAGTGATGTTTCCCATTCTGTAATAATTCTTGAATCTATCTTTGTTCTTATGAAAAATAATAGGGGTTCCATAAGGTGAAACAATAGGGTATATAATTCCATTAGCACACAACCCCTTGAGTTGTTTGTTTAACTATAATAATTCTCTCATGAACACTATATATAGTTTATTTGATAAAGGTATTGCATATGGGATTAAATTAATGGAAAATTAAACCTCATGATCTTGTGGATTCCAAGTAATTATTTAGGAAATAAAATAATGTATTACTAAAAAATGTGTACATTATCAATTTTAATATTTACTTTTCCATATATAGGTTATTTTGATCTTATTCCCCAAGAATATAATTCAAAATATCTTCCGCGGGTAGACCTAAAAATGACTCATATGATTATATTTCCCTTCTAAATTTAAATAATTCTAATTCTTCATCATGAATCGTAATTACCTTTTATTAGAAATGAATTTTTTAATCATATCTTAAAATAAAATCCATAAAAAATATTATATAAAAATCCACCTTATATTTAATAATAAATTTCATATATATGTAATACCTATGTGTTATAATATCTAATGATTGTTACATCCTTTTTGGAGAGATATTTCCACAAAGAGTTTAACTAATAAATCCCTTCTAATGGTGTTAGAAATATAGATATTTTTCTTAAAAACATGGATGATATAAAATAGTGTAAATATATAGAATAAAATAAATCATTAGGTAAATCTAAGGATATGATTTGAGTACCCTCTAAAACAACCTTAGGTAGATCATCCTCATCTAAAATGATCTTATAACATTGGACTTCTCCCCTTGGAAACTTCTATGATAGCTTCCATTGGAGCATAGGACATTGGTTTGAATAAGTCCCCATTTTCTTATAGTTAAATAATTGGATAGTAGTTGGATCATTATTTACCTTAAAATCATAAGATAGATGACCATAATCTTTACACAATCAACAAACTCCTATGGCCTAAACAAATTTCCTAGGATATTTATCTCCATAATTTTGACATGATAGAAATTTCATCATTCATTTATTCTTAATTGAACCATTCCATTTTTATTAATGTCTGATAATACCAATATATTTAATATTTTTTTATGTGTATTTAAATGATTATTTCCCCACTAATTTTTCATTTATGTAAAATTTCATATTTTTTTGAACATTGATGCCTTTTGAACTAAATTATGAAAATACCCTAAGTTTATAATTGTAATTTTTTTTGTCACTTTAGTATTTTGGGAAAAAAATTTAAAAACTGATCTAGAGGTCCATTTTTTTTAAAAACATTTTCATGTGGGATGAATTTATAATAACCAAGACAAGTGCTGAATCAAACTATATACATCCCAAATAAATCAATCTTTTTAGAAAATAATTTTTCATATAGATTTGACATACCTTCATTAATTGAGAAAAAACTCGACCCATAAGTTTCAAAATTAGATTATTTGAGCTGAAAAATAAAGAGGGATTGAGGGAAAATTTCAACATTAAATATCATGTTTTAATTTGATCATATAGGAAGTTTTTAATGAACCAAAATTGTGGATGATGAAGAATATCTTTGTCTACAATCGTATTTTTAGTAATAGAATTAATCTTTTTACCAAATTTCCATAGGATCTCATTTTTTTTGGTTGAATAGATTTTTAATTCTGTAAAAACCATTAGGAAATAATAATTTCAATATTTAGTTAGGAAGATGTCCAAAATCAATAAACTTACTGAGTATAGAAACTAGAAAACACCATGGTCACACCCATTTCCTATATATTTTTATCTTCACTTCATTTAAAATGATGGTGAGAGTGAGGGAGTGGGATGTTCTAGAGGATATTTTCTAGTGAAGTGGAGTTTTACATGAAGTAATCAAGCTATGATGGGTTACCCCAAGATGACATTGGTGGTGGAAGCTGAAGGATTCTTCTCCCATTGGAGTTCATGCCTTTCATTGTTTTCATTATTACTTATTAGGAACATGTTTTTCATGAATGAAGAGGGTAATTTTATTTATTGAAACTATTTTTTTAATTATTCTATATTTTTGTTCAAATTAGTAGTGAAATGTGATTACTCTCATTGTTTATATTTATTTGGTGAGGTTTCACCTTTGATCACAATGAGTTTAATCTGTTTTGGTTGTACAGAGGTTTTCATGTAATTATATCACTTTTATAAGGGGATCGACACCAGTATTTGTAGTCTCAATATGTTTTATAGATGATCAAGGTGTATTATTTGATGTATTTAATTATAGGTTGAGAAATTTAACAGGTAATTTCATTTTTAGAAAATGATAAAGGGAGTGTATGAAGGTAGAAACTTGTCTACTTTTACTATCTCTTGTATATATTTTTCTATCAATCTTACTTATAACTACTTATATCTAACTTAAGTTTATAATAATAATGATTATTTTTTTTTAATTTAAATTGGTTTGAATTCTATTTAAAATTTCCATATTCTCTATCTTTAACCCAAAAAAATAAAAATGTGACAGTTTGATTACTTAGCCTACAACCTTCTCATGAGATAGCCCCGTGGTCACCATTGTGACACATTTTAAAAGGGAAATTATTGTTTGAGGTAACATGGATGAATACACATGATAAATTTTGTTCCATTTCTAGTGATGTTTTCTAATTTATTTTATAATTTTTTTTATGTATTTATAGGATTTTATTCATGAATTTAGAATCAATAATAAATCTATTTTCAAAGTGACTAGTCCTATGATAATCCCAATTACTAATAATTTGAGGAGTCTAGTGTCTATTTTTTTAAAAAAAATAACAATTCCAATTTTTTTAACTATCCAAGAAAATGATTTCATTATCTTAGAAACTATATTCTTGATATGAAAAAATTATTTACCATTTCAATAAAATGTTGTTATGATTTATGAAAAAATTTAAATTATTTCCACTTATTTGAAATAATTGAAAGAATTAAAAGCACAAAAAGAATTTTAAGAAAAGAAAAATATTTCACCACTCACTTTTGATAATGAAGAAGCTTTTGTGGGTGAGGTGAAAAATGAATTGGAATAAACATTTTTAAATTTATAGGAGGAAATTATCAATGATTTACCAATCAATGTGTCTTTTGGAAATAAACAGTCATCATATACTTATTAGATTGTCTTTGTCAAAAATAAAATTCGACATGAATCCCTAATTTTTAAAATTGAAAATTCAGAGTCTCCATGTCAATATTTTCTCAAAGAGGAAGAAAAAATGATCAATTTATTTTTTAGGAACATTTTTGTTGGTCAGAGTGGATACTCAAAGGGGGGGGGGATGAATTGAGTTTCAATTAAAAATTTATGTTAAAAATATTTCTATTAAAAATATGCAAATTGAATAACAAGCTAAACTATAGTAAATTTTTAATAAAGTAAAGATTCAGTTAGGTTCTCAAGAGATTTATTAGTTCTCAATTAATATAATCTAAAGATTAATTAACTTTTGAAACTAACCTAATTCTTTCAATAAATACAAAAAATTTCTAGTTTAACTATTAGAATTACTTTAAAATAGATTTATGTTTGAAGTACTTAGTAGTGGAATATTTAATGTAGTATAAAACAAAATAAATAAGCACACCAGTTTTAACCAAGAGGTTCAATCTCAAGCTGAGACTTAGTCCTCTCAAACAATTTGTATAAATTTTGATCCACACCCTGGATCAGGGTTAACAACAGTACGCAGACTCTCCAGGTACTAAGAACTCTACCACTGTTCTTCATGGAAGGAAAAAACAATAACACACAGGCTATCCCGGCCACACATGACCTCTACCACTATCCACAGTGTGAT
Source organism: Viscum album (assembly GCA_963277665.1). Lineage (NCBI taxonomy): Eukaryota > Viridiplantae > Streptophyta > Magnoliopsida > Santalales > Viscaceae > Viscum > Viscum album. The sequence goes on along the minus strand of OY728143.1, from coordinate 646,459,176 downwards.
ATAATAGTATAGGGAAAAGATTGAGTGAGGATTTAGAAATCCTACAGTTCAGCACAGGAGACAGTGTCTGTCTAAAAATACAGAGCACACACACTGATCAAAATAAAAGTAAATGAAAAAATAGAGCTAAACATATAGATATGAGTTTATAATTCTCTATGTATTTTGATTTAAGCTCTTGGACTCTTCAGATTGATGTAGATGAAGCTATGAGTCCTTTTCTGGTTTTTGTCAAGAAAACAGATAGTCATTTTTATATTTGACTTCCAGGTCTAGGTTGATCAGCCTGATCAGCTTGAGTATGGGTGAAGTCATAGAATCTATTTACTCCTTGAATGCTCCAGTTCTACAGATTCAGTATGTATCCTTCCATCTTCTTCACCACACCCAACAGCTTTTTCAATTTGTTTCAATACACACCTTTATGTACGGCTTTTGTCTTTCCTTTTATAGCTCAAGTGGTCTGACAAGAAGCATGATTTCTTCTGTAGGTATGCGGTACGGTTCCTGAAATTCAAACAACTATTATTAATTAGTAGCAGGTTCATTAAAAACATCAAATATGACCGTTGCTAAATTAATAAATAGAAATAATGTTTTGAGAAACATTGACTGGTTTCCATCGGTAGCTGTTACTCCTTGTAATCGGTAGCTTCTTTGTAACGATATCTCTTTCTGTCAGTAGCTCCTATTATCAGTAGCTTGTTTGTAACAATTGATTTTTGTAACGGTATCCATCTGTCTATATCAGTAGACTTGTATCAGTAGAATTTTGTCTTTCTGTATTGGTGGAATTTGTAACAGTAGCTGTCTATCTGTCTGTTTGTATCGGTAGCTTGTATTGGTAACTACATATCAGTGACCTTTAATTATCGATAGAATATGTATCTATAGGTCTGTATCAGTAAAATTTCGCATATCGGTAGACTTATTCTATTGGTATCTCTTCTTCTATCGATAACTGTTATGCATATTGATGACCTTATCCATATCGGTAGACTTATTCTGTCTCTATTAGTATCTATGTGAATACTAGTGGACTTATGCATACCAGTGGACTTAACACTTATTTGTTCTATGAAAAACATATCCATATTGAATTAGAATTATTTCAAAGTATGTATAAACATAGATAAACATTGATTAACACATTCCAATGATTATTTAGATATTATTTTCAACATAATTTAGCATATATATATAAGAGTATAAACACATATTAAAACATGATTGATATTATCAAAACATATTAAAGCATAATTGTGATTATCAAAATAGGTGAGGTCAACAATATACCCCTTTTTAATATCACAAATTATGATATTATAATATAAAATAATTTGTAATGTATCAGTATAAAATAAAGTGGGTTTTATTTCTCAGACTGAGTAATGTATCAGAGGATATAATATTAAATGCGATTGAATTAGAGGTAATAATAAAAAACAATGTACTAGAATTACAAAACAAATGTATCAGAGAATTGATTATTAGATGCAAATGTATCAGAGGTATGAAAATATAAAACAAATGTACCAGAGGGAAAAGTATTATGCTCATAAAATATTAAGCTCATATTTCTCATAATTATCTTGTTTCTCTTCCTTAGTATTATTTCTCCCACTTTTGTTATATTTTATCCCCGGTTATATGTGATCCCCTCTGTTAAATTTGTTCTCCCCCTTTGTGATTAGCAAAAAGAAGGGAAGAAAGGATGATAACAGTAAAAAAAGTAAGATATAATGAAAGCATTTATATATTACTTTAGGCAAAAAATACTTAAAAATATACAATTGAACAAAAAAGAATACAAGTGATTCCTATCAAAGGTCCTAGCCACTAATCAATCCACCTTTTGAGTAGAGGCGGACAGAGCTGGAGGTGCAATGATAGGAGTACTGTCCACATGCAAAAATGGCCGCAAGAGATTCCTAAAGTCCATTATGATTCCTCCTCCTCACTCCATAGTAGAAATGAATTCATCCTCATTCTCCATAAATTTGTATAGAGCAGGGGTCAACTCCCTGAGCTTGCTGACTTGTTCTTTTAAGGATTTATTGACTGGAGGTATGTAACATCCCAGGTAAATAAATAATAAAATATTTTCATATTTATTAATATTTATGAATTAAATATTAATTTTACTTTAAAGGGGTTGCTATGTTCGATAGCATACCCGATACACAACAAAGAGTTTCTTTGAAATCTTACGTTGCACACTAGTAATAAAATAATATTATTTTAAATGGTAGTTAACACGGAGCCGTTATATTGGCGGGAATGAATAGAAATAACTAAAATATGATTATATATGTTTTTTTAAATGTTTCTACATTTGTCCAATAAAAGATAAAGGCTTAAAATAAGAAAAGAATTCAATTTTTGGCATATATACTCTAACATTCAAAAAAGGTCGACTTATCACCTTTTGATGGCGAACCTTCTTTAAATATAGTTTTTGTCACTATTATTCATTCAATTGGACCAAATAAAACACTTCTTTAGAATCAGGACATCAAAATTTACTTTGTGTAAATTTTTGGTATTTTTCTGATAACATTCATTTTTTAATGAATAGTAAAAAATGTTGTATTTTAATTCAAAACCTTTTTTTAATCTAATTTATTTATATGATTATATTATCGTTTGAATTGGGTTTAAAGTGAAATTAGAATATATTTTTACCATTTAATCCAATATTGGTCGTTGGAATTAATTTCACTTTGAAATCAGACTTAAACTAGTGTCAATCTTTTGATACTTATTGTTTCATAAAAGCACGCTATTTGCTCTGACTGCGGGAATTAATTATTAAATTAATTAATGTAACTTATATGTTTTGAATTTTTTAAAATGGAAATAATTTTTGAATTCGGAATATCAAATATATCTTAGGGTGAAGTTTTGGTATTTTTCTGAAAAACTTCAATTTTTAATGAATAGTGAAACCACTAAGTGGTACTTATAAAAACTGATTTTCCGTTTAAATGAAATTTTACCACCTCTGTGTTTTGAATTTCAAAAATACTACATACATGGTTTTCATTAAGAAGTAAAATGAGGTTCAATGGGATTAAAATAATTTTTTGGTGAATAGTAACTTTTAAGTTTTTAATCGTGATTAGCGGTAATTAGTGTAATTTAAGGTAAGAATAATGTTTAAATAATATGAAATTAACTTGAAACATATACAAACATTATTAGATGTGTCATGGCCGACCACAAAAATCCATGGGTCATCTTGGGGACCCCATGGAGCCACTTTGGAAGGAAAATGACATTAATATCTTTTTATTTAATGTTAAATTAAAAATGTCACAAACATGAGTTGTTTTACTAAAAAAAATTTAAGTGGGGTTATACAAGTCATATTTTTTACTATAAATATTCATTAGAAATATCAAAAGATTTCTTACATAATGATATTTTTTTTATAATTTCTAGACATTAAATAAATTAAATTATTTATGACATCATGATGATGCAGTGATTACCTCATTATTTAACGATTTAAATAAAATGAAAAGATAATGTAAAATATAAGACCTACACATGTAAAAAACCTATTGGATGAGTATATTTCAAACTCATATCACATTATCCTCTAAATATATAATTTTGGGACCTTTTAAACCCGAAAATCATTTTATGATAAAGTAACCTGTTATAACTTTCCAAGAGTGCCCCTCCACTCCTCTTATAAAAGGCCCTCACCTCTACCACCTTACCCACACTTCCAAAGACTTTGGCTTGGCCAAACACTTCTCATTTTGTCTCTCCACATCCCTCTATAACTCTTATAAGCCTCACATTTGGCAGAAGTCTTCCCAAGTAAGCCTTTGAGATCAAATCAAAGAGAGTTACCCGATTTTAAGGTAATGTCTTCACTTGTGTTCTTTTATTTTATTCTTCTTCTCCAACCCCCTACACTATTTTTATTCATTTATTTTGTAACAACTCAAGTATCTTAAATATACTAGGATGTTTTTATATTAAGTATTAGAGCTACACTTACACATACCTACATCTAATGGTTAAAGAACATACTGTTTCTGTGGATAGTGAATTTCTGCCTCACGAAATGATGATTGTTCAATATTCTTCTATCACCTTAAAATGTGGCCATTAAGATGTCAAAATATTTATATATGATATATAATATGTTTCCTTAATCTTCTGTATTTTTCATTTATGGCGTACCTTTATGGCTTCCATTATGGGTATACGTGATATCTTCATTTTAGGAAGTGCGGACTACCACCCCCTCAAAGTGATTTGATTCGTTAATTACATATGTGGGACGCATAAAGAATGGATTTAAAGTTATTATATATGATGTTATACTGGAATTATAATATACCTTTATATCATTATTATTTTCTTTCCATTAAAGTATGAGATCGAAATGAAAGTAGCGTTCATGCGTACGTACGACTTACCATCTCTATGAACGGTGCATTTCATTTCTTATCCCCAAATGTAATGTACTATTATAAGTACATATATATAATGGATATATATGATTTATTTTACATATAAATTATGAATATAATTCTGGAATTAAAATATACGTACCTCTCATTTAGTTTTAATTCCATTAATATGACATAGAAATGAAAGTAGCGTTCATGCGTACGTACGGCTTACCGTCTCCATGAACGATCCATTTCATTTATTACCTATAAATGATTATGTAATATTATAAATACATGTATATTCTGGATATATATGATATATATGATATCCAAATCATGAATATCATTCTGGATATAAAGAACCTTTGACCACACGAACAACATGTAATTGTAAGAAGTCCAATTTCAACTTAAGGACCAAATATCGACAAAACAAACATTATTAACTTAAATGATTACATAATGTTTATAACATGGTAATAAGTGATATAAAAGTAATAATAAATTTGAAAAAGGTTCTTAAGCAAGTATAAATTAACTCAAGTTTATTATTCAGGACGTTAAAGAACGATCGAGTCAAGTCGGACCCGAGGTAAGGGACTTCGTCTCAATCTCCTTTCATTGAGGCATATTTTGTTTTATACACAACTTTATTTTATATGGTGTATAAACCCCTTTTACTTTTAATCTTATTCAAAAGGAATCTTTTTATATGAAGCGTTTTACTAAACAACAAAAAGGAATGTTTCTTTTAACATACGCGGTGACAACGACCTTTTCCGCCGCTACGAGTATTATTTGGTCTTTGGATTCGTCAACAAATCGTAATGTTTTTTTAAATTAAATAAATACCATATACTGTTTTATGTATTTTGGTATTGAAAAGTGTTTTTTATAATGGATTTGTTATGTCAATATATTTAAGTGATATATTGTGATCAATGTGTGGAGATGTTTTCTTTCCATTATATTTCTTTTATGTCTTATGATTTTATAATGGTACTTGGACATTTGACGGGTGGTTACGTGATAAACCATATGAAGGGTGGTTCCGTGAATACCAGGACTGGTGGTTATGTTATAACCTCCAATGAATTGGGTATGGAAGTCAGTCGTATGGCTATTTCATTAAGTGATATGTGTGGAAGTCGACCGTATGGTTATTCCATTTAAGTATGTTTATGTCCCAAGTTACCTTCATATGTTATGTGTTCTTTATATGGGTTTTATGGTAATTGTTTGGTTAAAAAAGAGTAAGTATTGATATTTTATTTAGTGAAGAGTTTTTACTACTTCATAAAGGTGAAAAGTATTACTTTGATAAAGTATACATGGTTTACTTGTTGTTTTGAAAAACTAACAGTTTTCATTCTTTGTGTTTCCCTTACTGAGCTTTTTATACTCACCCCAAGTTTTTTTAAAATGTTTTTCATAGGACTTAATGTGGAATAGTGTCAAGGATGGGATCAAGGGAAAGCCATGCTATATAAAACATAGAACTAGACATGTTTCTTTTTAAGAGTTTTTATTTTATTGAAACTTAGTACAAGTGTCTACTTTTTAATCTTTTGAGATGTAATAGTTATGTCATAATTCTCTAAAACTCTAAACCTGAAAATATCCTCAACGTGTATTCTTGAAGTAACTCAAGATTAAGTGATGTTTAAGGCCGGGGCCTTATAGTTGGTATCAGAGGTCGGTTTAGACAACTTTAGGAGTTAGAAAAGTATTAAATTATAATTTAATTTATGGTACGATTGAAATGATATAGAATTTGAAGATTACCATGTTGCTTCACCTAAGATATTTCTGTGTTAAGAATGTTTTTCGTAGAGGAAACAGAGAAGCTTTTCTAGGAAGGAATACAAAAGGAAATTCCCTTTCAAATCAGTATCCTGAGATGGTCAGAATCAGAACTAAATAGATTTTTGCAGTGATGGATCAGTTGAATCAGGTGATAAATGGTGGTCGTGTTTATTGATGATATTTTGGTGTTTTCTAAAAGTAAAGAGGAGAATGAAAGTCATTTAAGGGTTATCTTTCAAACCATAAAAGAAAAGAAACTATATGGAAAATTTAGCAAGTGTGAGTTTTGGTTACAAAAAATTTCTTTCCTTGGTCACATTGTTTCAAAAAATGGCATAACTGTTGATCCTGCTAAAACAAAAGTTGTTGAAGAATGGCCAAGACCCACAGATGTAACCGAGATCTATAGTTTTCTTGGTTTTTTAGGTTACTATTGAAGGTTTGTTGAAAATTTTTCACGGTTATCTAGTCCAATGACTAAGCTAACTTGGAAGGGTGTTAAGTTTACCTGGACAAAAGAATGTGATGATTTATTTCAGGTGTTGAAACGAAGATTGGTGAATGCTCCGGTTTTGGAACTTCCTTCTAGGAATGGTGAGTTTTTTGTATACAATGATGCTTCGTTGAAGGGACTTGGTTGTGTTATTATGCAGAATGATTAGGTAATTGTATATGCTTCATGTCAGTTGAAAACTCATGAGGTAAATTACCCTACACATGATTTGGAATTAGATGTTGTTTTTTGCTTTAAAAATTTCGAGGCATCATTTGTATGGAGTAAAGTGTGAAATATATACTGATCACAAAAGTTTAAAGTATATATTCACTCAGAAAGAATTGAACATGAGACAGAGGAGATGGCTAGAATTAATGAAGTATTATTATTGTACAATTCATTACCATCCGGGAAAAGAAAATAAAGTGTTTGATGCTTTGAGTCAAAAAAATAATGCTTCATTAACCATGCTACGTTTGGAATGAGATCCTTTGGTTTTTGATTTGATGAACTTTGGAATAGAAGTTGTTGGTGCAAGAAGTTCTTATGTTTTGTTTCAGGTATCAGTGAGATCATCCCTATCAGATAGAATTAAGCAAGCATAGAGGGAAGACAGTGAGTTGTAGAAAAAGGTAGAGCTTGTTCAGAAGGGTAAGTTGCCTGAATTAAATATTGATAGTGATTCTGTTATGAGATTTGGGAAGAGATTGTGTGTGCCTTGCGATTCACAGTTTAAGAGAGAGTTGTTATGTGAAGCTCATAGTTCTACGTTTTCAGTTAATCCTGGCAGTACAAAGATGTACAGAGATCTGCGGGAGTATTACTGGTGGGATGGAATGAAAAGAGATATTGATGATTTTATTGTGAAGTGTTTGACTTGTCAGCAGGTTAAAGCAGAGAGGCAGTCACCGAAAGGGATGCTTTAGCCTCTACCAGTGCCAGAGTGGAAATGGGAAAATATATCCACGGACTTTGTTGTGGGATTACTGAAGACATCTAGAGGTAATAATGCAATCTGGGTTATTGTTGATCGATTGACTAAATCTGCTCATTTCCTTCCTATTTGAGATACTTTGTCTCTAGATCAAATTGCTCAGTTTTATCTTAAAGAGATAGTCAGGTTGCATGGAGTTACCCTCTCCATTTTATCTGATCATGATCGCAGGTTTACTTCTAACTTTTGGAAAGGCCTTCAGAAGTCATTGGGTACTGAATTAAATTTTAGTACAACTTTTCATCCGAAATCAGATGGGCAGTCAGAACGAACAATTTAGACCTTGGAGGATATGCTACGAGCTTGCTCTATGGATTATCAGGGAATTTGGGACCAAAATCTTTCTTTGGTTGAGTTTTCATATAATAACAGTTTTCATTCCAGTATACAGATGGCACCATTTGAGGCATTATATGGGAAGCAGTGTCGAACTCCAGTTTTTGGGATGAAGTGGGTGAAAGGAAGCTGATGGGACCAGAATTGGTAGAAGAGATGGCAGAAAAAGTTCAGATGATTCAGAAACACATGAGAATAGCTCAGAGCAGGCAGAAAAGTTATGCAGATAACCGGAGGAAGGATCTATCTTTCGAGGTAGGTGATCATGTTTTTCTCAAAGTCTCACCGCGGAAAAGTGTGATGTGATTTGATAATAATGAAAGCTGAGTCCAAGGTTCATTGGAACATATGAAATTCTGGAGAGAGTTGGATAAGTTGCATACATAGTGGCTTTACCTCCGAGTTTATCTCATGTACACAATGTTTTTCATGTTTCGATGTTGAGAAAATATATGCCAGATCCATCTCGTGTTTTGAGCCCAGAGGTAGTTTAGTTGAAAGAGAATATCTCTTATGAAGAACAACCAGTCCAGATTCTTGACCGAAGAGAGCAAGTGTTGCGAAATAAGGTAATTCACTAGTTAAAGGTTTTGTGGAAAAACCATAGGGTTGAAGAGGCAACATGATAATCTGAAAATGCTATGAGGGATAAATACCCCCACTTATTTTGATAAGTGAATAAAATTGCGAGGACGCAATTCCCAAAAGGGGGGAAGGATGTAACATCCCGGGTAAATAAAGAATAAAACATTTTCATATTTATTAATATTTACGAATTAAATATTAATTTTACTTTAAAGGGGTTTCTATGTTCGATAACGTACCCGATACAGAATAAAGAGTTTCTTTGAAATCTTACGTTGCACACTAGTAATAAAATAATATTATTTTAAATGGTAGTTAACACGTAGCTGTTATATTGGCGGGAATGAATAGAAATAACTAAAATATGATTATATATGTTTTTTCAAATGTTTCTACATTAGTCCAATAAAAGATAAAGGCTTAAAATAAGAAAAGAATTCAATTTTAGGCATATATACTCTAACATTCACAAAAGGCCGACTTATCGCCTTTTGATGGCGAGCCTTATTTAAATCTAGTTTTGGTCACTCTTATTCATTCGATTGGACCAAATAAAACTCTTCTTTAGAAACGAGACATCAAAATTTACTTTGTGTAAATTTTTGGTATTTTTCCAATAAAGTTCATTTTTAAATGAATAGTGAAAAATGTTGTATTTTAATTCAAAACCGCTTTTTAATATAATTTATTTATATGATTATATTATCATTTGAATTGGGTTTAAAGGGAAATTAGAATATATTTTTACCATTTAATCCAATAGTGGTTGTTGGAATTAATTTCACTTTGAAATCGGACTTAAACTAGTGTCAATCTTTTGATACTTATTGTTTAATAAAGACACACTATTTGCTCTGACAGCGGGAATTAATTATTAAATTAATTAATGTAACTTATATGTTTTGAATTTTTTAAAATGGACATCATTTTTGAATTCTGAATATCAAATATATCTTAGGGTGAAGTTTTAGTATTTTTCTGAAAAACTTCAATTTTTGATGAATAGTGAAACCACTAAGTGGTACTTATAAAAACTGATTTTCCGTTTAAATGAAATTTTACCACCTCTGTGTTTTGAATTTCAAAAATACGACATACATGGTTGTCATTAAGAAGTAAAATGTGGTTCAATGGGATTAAAATATTTTTTTGGTGAATAGTAACTTTTAAGTTTTTAATCGCGATTAGAGGTAATTAGTGTACTTTAAGGTAAGAATAATGTTTTAATAATATGAAATGAACTTGACACATGTCCTACCCTTATTGGATGTGTCATTGACGACCAGAAAAATTCATGGGTCAACTTGGGGACCCCATGGAGCCACTTTGGAAGGAAAATGACATTAATATCTTTTTATTTAATGTTAAAGTAAAAATGTCACAAACATGAGTTGTTTTATTAAAACAATTTTTGAGTGGGGTTATAAAAGTAATATTTTTTACTATAAATATTCATTAGAAATAAAAAAATATTTACTACATAATGATATTTTTTTTATAATATTTAGACATTAAATAAATTAAATTATTTATGACATCATGATGATGCAGCAATTACCTCATTATTTAACGATTTAAATAAAATGAAAAGATAATGTAAAATATAAGACCTACACATGTCAAAAACTGATTGGATGAGTATATTTAGAACTCCTATCACCTTATCCTCTAAATATATAATTTTGGGACCTTTTAAATCTGAAAAGCATTTTATTATAAAGTAACCTTTTATAACTTTCCAAGAGTGCCCCTCCTCTCCTCTTATAAAAGGCCCCCACCTCTACCACCTTACCCACACTGCCAAAGCCTTTGGCTCAGCCATACCCTGCCCATTTTGTCTCTCCACATCCTTAAATAACTCTTAGAAGCCTCACATTTGGCAGAAGTCTTCCCATGTAATCCTTTGATCTCAAATCAAAGAGAGTTACCCGATTTTAAGGTAATGTCTTCACTTGTGTTCTTTTGTTTTATTCTGCTTCTCCAACAACCTAAACTCTTTTTATTCATTTCTTTTGTAACAACTCCAGTATCTTCAATATACTATGATGTTTTTATAATAAGCATTCGAGCTACACTTACACACACCTACATCTAATGGTTAAAGAACATACTGTTTCTGTGGATGGAGAATTTCTGCTTCACGAAACGATGATCGTTCAATATTCTTATAACACCTTCAAAGTTGGACATTAAGATGTCATTATATTTATATATGATATATAATATGTTTATTTTTTCCTTAAGATTCTTTATTTTTCATTTATGGCATACCTTTATGTATTCCATTATGGGTATACACGGGATCTTCATTTTAGGAAGTGCGGACTACCGTCCCCTCAAAGTGATTTGATTCGTTAATGCCATATGTGGGACGTATAAAGGATGGATTTTAAGTTATTATATATGATGTTATATTGGAATTATAATATACATTTATATCATTATTATTTTCTTTCCATTAAAGTATGAGATATAAATGAAATTAGCGTTCATGCGTACGTACGACTTACCATCTCCATGAACGGTGCATTTCATTTCTTATCCCCAAATGTAATGTACTATTATAAGTACATATATATAATGGATATATATGATGTATGTTACATATAAATTATGAATATAATTCTATAATTAAATTATACGTACCTCTCATTTAGTTTTAATTCCATTAATATGACATAGAAATGAAAGTAGCGTTCATGCGTACATACGGCTTACCGTCTCCATGAACGGTGCATTTCATTTCTTACCTCTAAATGATTATGTAATATTACAAATACATTTATATTCAGGATATATATGATATATATGATATCCAAATCATGAATATCATTCTGGATATAAAGAACCTTTGACCACACGAACAACATGTAATTGTAAGAAGTCCACTTTCGACTTAAGAACCAAATATCGACAAAACAAACATTATTAACTTAAATGATTACATAATGTTTATAACATGGTAATAAGTGATATAAAAGTAATAATTAATTTGAAAAAGGTTCTTAAGAAAGTAGAAATTAACTCATGTTTATTATTCAGGACGTTAATGAACAATCGAGTCAAGTCGGACCCGAGGTAAGGGACTTCGTCTCAATCTCCTTTCATTGAGGCATATTTTGTTTTATACACAACTTTATTTTATACGGTGTATAAACCCCTTTGAATTTTAATTTTATTCAAAAGGAATATTTTGATACGAATTGTTTTACTAAATGAAAAAAAGTAATGTTTCTTTTAACGTACGCGGTGACAACGACCTTTTCCACCGATGCGAGTATTATTTGGTCTTTGGCTTCCTCAACAAGCCGTAATGGTTTTTTTAAATTAAACAAATACCATATACTGTTTTATGTATTTTGGTATTGAAAAGGGTTTTTTATAATTTATTTGTTATGTCAATATATTTAAGTGATATATTGTGATAAAAGTGTGGAAATGTTTTCTTTCCATTATATTTGTTTTTTGTCTTATGATTTTATAATGGTACTTGGACATTTGATGGGTGGTTACGTGATAAACCATATAATGGGTGGTGCCTTGAATACCAGGATAGATGGTTAAATTATAAGCTCCAATGAATTGGGTATGGAAGTCATCCTTATGGCTATTCCATTAAGTGATATGTGTGGAAGTCGACCGTATGGTTATTCCATTTAAGTATGTTTATGTCCCAAGTTACCTTCATATGTTATGTGTTCTTTATATGGGTTTTATGGTAATATTTTGGTTACAAAAGGGTAAGTATTTATATTTTATTCAGTGAAGAGTTTTTACTACTTCATAAAGGTGAAAAGTATTACTTTTATAAAATATACATGGTTTACTTGTTGTTTTGAAAAACTAATAGTTTTCATTCTTTGTGTTTCCCTTACTGAGCTTTTTATGCTCACCCCAAGTTTTTTTTGAAATGTTTTTCACAGGACATAATGTGGAATAGTGTCAAGGATGGGATCAAGGGAAAGTCATGCTATATAAAACATAGAACTATACATGTTTCTTTTTAAGAGTTTTTATTTTATGGAAACTTAGTACAAGTGTCTACTTTGTAATCTTTTGAGATGTAATAGTTATGTAATAATTCTCTAAAACTCTAAACCTGAAAAGATCCTCAACGTGTATTCTTGAACTAATTTAAGATTAAGTGTTGTTTAAGGCTGAGGCCTTATATGGTAGCTTCATGTTTTCTAGCATAATCTTGGAATGGTTGTTGAGTTGATGCTTGGTATGGAATCTTTGGAAATTGTAATCCACTTTGTATTTTTCCTCTTTCTGAGGAGTTGCGGCTTCTCTCATAAAATTCTGAACAATTTTACCTATATCCCTAGTGGTAGTCACCTTTTGGGTCAAGAAAGAAGAGTCTACAGAGCCACCAGTTGAGGAGTGTCCAATATCTTCTCTCATCACAGCTCGAATATGATCAATATCCAAAGAAGGCTTGGAAGAACTCAGAGGTGAAACAGTAAAGGATACTATTTCCTTAAATGATTTAGTTAGCCCACTTATGAGATTTTCCACAAGAGAGTACTAAGTGCTGACATGCTACTCCATGGACTTCTTAAATCCCTCCAAAACTGAAACCATCTGGCCAACTACACTCTTTACAAAGGCCATGTCTTTGTCTTCTTGAGATTTAGAGCTTATATAAGACTCTATAGAGACAAGTGAATTATTTAGAGATTCAACATCCTCTTCCAAGCTTGAAATTTGGTTCTAGAAGGTCTTGAATTCATTCACCATCTCTGACACAGTGGTTCATACAACACATCCAAGAGAGAGTTCAAAAGATTTTTCCGTTTTGCTCAGCTCTTCAACAAGATAGCTCTTTAAGTCAATAACAGATGCAATCCGGGTTTCCTTCAATTTATCCTTTAAAGATTCCTGATCAGCCTTAGTAACTAGATTTTCAGGCATAGCTACAGGTGCTCTGTCTGATACAATAATAGCCACAAATTTATTTATAACAGATTGAATGGATGATATTAAAGAGGTTTCCATTCTTCTTATCTCCTCTACAAATGAGGTATTGAGATCAGACTTCAACTGGTCAAGATCATCTTTTCTTATCACATCCTCAGGTAAAAACTCATAAGAGACATTATAGTTACCTTGTGGTATTTTTAAAGGTGTCTCATCTTCAGAATTAGGGTAGTCCAACCCACAAACCACAAAACCGGGGTCTTCTGCCCAGTCTTCAATTCCACCAGCTACTAAGACATTGCAAAGTCTAGTTGGATGCTCCCCCTCAACTGGTGAATTCTCATGTATAGCAATATCACCCTCAATAGCTCGGTCTTCCTCAGAAGAATTCTCCACAACCATCTCCAATTCCTCAATTGCAGGAGGCTCCTCAGGAATAGGTGTAGGTCTATCTACTTCAACAAGAATAACCTCTATAGGAATAACCGTACTTCCAATCAATGGACTCAAACTCAAGGTGGTAGAAGCAGATGCTTCAATTTCATATTCTCTTTCTTATTCCTCATTCTCTAAAGCTGGCTGGTCTTCCTCATCAACAGGTTCTTCTTCATTCCTTTCTTTTAGGAATATTTCCTTTCCAGATGATACAAATTCATCAACAGGACTTAGAGGCAAGTCCGGATCCCTTCCATCAGCTATGGAGGTATCCTCCTCATCACTATCATCACTGTACTGAGGTTCCTATTCATCAGGTCCTAAACCTAGATCCCTTACGTCCTTAAGCCAAGAAGGATGATCCACAGGATTAAACTTATCATACAACCTCTCATGATCACTAACCTATTCTCTTCTCCATGGATTCCAGTTGATCTTCATGTATTTACAAAGAGTTTTGGTAACATAAAAGTTGTCTTTCATAACCACTGTCTCATCCTGAGACTTAGCCACACCTCTTACCTTTATCATCATAGAGATCATTTTTGAAAAGAATAAAGCATTAGTTTTTGACTTTGACCTGGTTATATCCTCAATTTGAATCATTAAAAGTCTACAAAAATTCACTTTAACACCATGTCTTAACAGATGCAACAAATAAATATCTTGGTATTTCAGATTTGTAAAGTCTCCAGTTCTTGGACTTAGCACATGTTGAATGAACTTGAACCTCAACCGGTTCTCTCCATCCATTTCTATAGAAAGTACCTTTCTTGGTGTACCATCTCCTGTTAATTCTTCTAAAGTAGTTTCATACTCAAATATTTTACTGGTAGGAGGTACTGATTTTGAGAAATATTGAAAAAATCCTTCATGTGGAACTTTCAAACATTCAGACCACTTAACAGAGGAAAAAGATATTTCCTTTCCATTCACAACTGAAACCATTTTGTTCTCAGCTTCTGATTTTTCAAAATGAACAAACTCATAGAATTCTTTTAACATCTTCGGATAATAGGGGCCATTGTTATTCAAGAAGCATTCTACCCATTTTTGGTCCTCCAACATCTCTAGAACTAAAGACTTACTGGTCATAAACCATTACACGCATAGCTCTTTCTCAACTACTATCTCCCTTTGAACGAGATGCAGATTTGTAGGTTTCTTTACTTCACTTCCACCACAAGACTCTCCTTTGATTCTCTTTGCATTTGTCTCATCATCATTTTTGCTAACCGATGGTCTCTTCACTCTGGCCATTCTATGAATTGTGAGGGTTAGGGTTCGATAGAATCAGAGGTAAGGGAGCTAAGGCTTGAAAGTAAAGGGTTTGAGGTGGATCGAGATGAGGTCAAGACTTATGTTTTGTCATTTAGGAATCACAAAGTTAATAAATAAAACACAATAGATAAAACATAAACAATATAGATTCTGGTGGATAAAGATACAAAAGTTTAAAAACAGTGCAACCTAACGACAACACATACCGGTGAGGATTCCTAATAGTGAGGTAATTCTATCAGTGAGGTCCACAAATAGTGAGGTATATCGGTGATGTTCATACCGGTGAGGTATATCAGTGAAGTTCAAACCGGTGAGGTATCTAATAGTGAGGTTTCTAAAGGTGAGGTTTCTAATGGTGATGTTTCTAACGGTGAGGATTCTAACGGTGAGGTTTCTAACGGTGAGGTTTCTAAAAGTGAGGCTCATACCAATGAGGTATAACAGTGAGGTTTCTAACTCATAGAGTCTATCATTTATAACTCATGTCTAATATAACTTAACCTATCTGAACTTAAAGGATTGGTGAAAATATCGGCTAATTGATGTTCAGTACCTTTAAATTCAAGAGTAATATCACCCTTTTGGTAATGATCTCTTAGAAAGTGGTGCCTTACATTATTGTATTTGGTACTAGAGTGAGATACAGGATTATTAGAGATATTTATTTCACTAGTGTTGTCACAGTTTATAGATACATGTCTAAACTGATATCCGTAGTCCAATAATGTATGTTTCAACCATAGAATTTGTGCATAGTAACTACCAGCAACAATGTACTCTACTTTAGTAGTACACAATATAACTGAATTTTTTTTGACTAAACCATGAGACTAAGGACTTTCCTAGAATATGACATGTTCTAGAAGTTCTCTTTCTATCTAACTTGCAACCAGCACAGTCAGCATCTAAATAACTTATTAAATAAAATTATTGTGCTTTTGGATAAAATAATCCTAAGTTAGTAGTATGTTTAAGTTATTTGAAAATTATTTTAACAGCAAGCAAGTGTGACTCTTTTGGATTAGCTTGAAATCTTGCACACATACACACACTAAACATAATATCTGGTCGACTAGCAATAAGGTAAAGTAGACTCCCGATCATACCTTTGTAGTTGGTTTGATCCACTGGTTTTCCAGTTTCATCAGCATCCAACTTACAATTAGTACTCATAGATGTATCACTTTCCTTAATACAATATAAACCAAAATGTTTAAAAGATACTCTGTATATTTACATTGATTAAAAAACAAATACCATTTTCATTTTGAAAAACATGAAATCCAAGAAAATATTTGAGTTCTCCCATTAAACTCATTTCAAATTTATTTTGCATACTCTTTGAAAAATCAGTGCATAAAGAATTTTTAGAAGATCCGAAAATAATATCATCAACATAGATTTTCACTATTAAAAAATATTTATAAATTCTTTTAATAAAGAGATTTGGATCAGTAATCCCTTTAGAAAAACCTTTTGAAATAAGAAAATAGATAATTCTATCATACAAAGCTCATGGAGCTTGTTTTAAACCATATAAATCTTTAGATAACTTAAAAAATCTATTTGGAAAATGAGGATTAGTAAATCCTGGTGGTTGTTCAACAAAAACATCTTCAATTATAAAACCATTTAAAAAATATATTTTAACATCCATTTGATATAACTTGAAATTCATATGAGCAACATAGGAAAGTAGAATCCTAATAGCTTCTAATCTAGCTACAGGTGCAGAGGTTTCCTCATAATATATTCCTTCCTCTTGACTATAACTTTGAGAAACTGGCCTTGTTTTATTTCTAACTATGTTTCTTGATTCATCAACATTATTTATAAAAACCCATTTAGTGCTTATGGTCAAAGTGTCCTTAGGTCTATCAACTAATTCCCATACTTTGTTTCTTTCCAATTGATTTAATTCTTCTTGTATATCCAATTACCCAAAATTCATCATTGATTGCGTTGTTGATATTTTTAGGTTCTAACTGTGAAAGAAAGGATTTATGTTCAACCTAATTTCTTAGAGAAGCTCTAGTCTGGGTTCCTCTATCAAGATTACCAACAAAAACATCTAAATGATTATTCTTTAGAATCCTAGTTTATATAGTAAAGGTGGGACTAGAAATTTCAGGTTCTTCTCTATGTTCGACTTCACCAGAAGAAAATTCTGGAATATTTCCAGAACTTGTTGTCTTTATAACAGGTTCATTGATTTTTTCATTAAGGTCTAGAATAGACAGATCTTCTTCAAGATTTTCAATAGAAGTATTAGGTTTATCAGGATCAGTTTCATAAAATTTGATGTGAACAGATTCTTACACACATTTGGTTCTTTTATTAAAGACTCTAAAAGATTTACTGGTTATAGAGTAACCTAGAAAGATTCCCTCATCACTTTTAGAAGCAAACGTGTAAATATTATCCTTAGTATTGAGAATAAAGACTTTGAAACCAAAAAATCTGAAGTAACTAACTTTAGACTTTCTATTATTCCATAGTTCATAAGGAGTCTTCTCAAGAACAGGTCTAATCAGGACTCTATTTATAATATAACAAGCTATTTTCATAGCTTCATCCCAGAAATAAACAGGTAGGACATACTCATTAAGCATAATTCTTGAAATTTCCTAAAGGGTTCTATTTCTTCTTTCAACTACACCATTCTATTGAGGTGTCCTAGGGGCAGAAAAGTTGTGACTATAGCCATTGTGTGAGCAGTAAGATTGAAACTCGTGATTTTAAAACTCACAGCCATGATCACTTATCAGGGTCTTAATCTTAAGTCCACTAAGGTTTTCTATAGACTTGGAGTATTTAATGAAATAGGAACAAGATTCACTTTTGTGAGCAAGAAAGTATACCCAAGTGTATCAAGAAAAGTCATCTACTAAGACATAGAAAAAGTGCTTCCCATTAAAACTAGAAACTCTAGAAGGTACAAATAAATTCATGTGAACCAACTTGAGAGTTTGAAAAGTTGAAACTTCTTTCTTTGATTTAAAAGAAACATTATGCTGCTTTCCCTTTTGACAAGGATTACAAACTTTGTCAGTTGGGAATTTTAGTTGAGGTAGGTCTCTAGCAAAGTTTATCCTAATCAGTTTTCTAAGTGAATTAATATTGCAATGTCTTCGTATTTTGTGCCATATCCAGGATTCTTTATGAAAATAATTTAAACAAGTAACCTTTTGTTTGGATAAAGAATTTAAATCCACAACATAAACATTTTCATTTCTTAAGGGATAAAATACTAATACATTTTTAGAATTAAAAACATTACAAGCAAAATTTTCAAATTTTTCATTGAAACCATCATCACACAACTGAGAAATAATTAACAGGTCATATTTTAATCCATAAATGAATAATAATTTAGAAATTAAAACTGAGTCAGTGTTACCAATTTGGCCTAAGCTGATGATTTTTTCTTTTGAATTATCACTAAAGGTGACATGTCCTCCATAAACCTTGATTAAACTATTGAAACATGAGTAATATCCAGTCATATGCCGTAAAAATCCACTATACAAGTACCGTATATTCTTATGGGAACTCAATAATCAGGTTTCCTACAAATCAGGTTTAAACAGAAAATGATTTTGGTACCCAGATTTTCTGGGGTCCAGACAGGTTAGAAAGCAAAAATTTTGGTACACAAATTTTTCTAATGGGTCTCATATAATCAATATATTCAAAAGATTTTGAAAGATAAACTTTGTTTAATCTATAACCATGTGAATAACTAGTTGAAGCATATGAATTTCCAGAACTAGAACTAGCAGCATTCTGTCTGGATTGAGGAATAAATCTATTTTTAGAAATTTGTCTCTGTCCAGGCTGATAACCTATTCCAGTGGTATATTATGGTGCCACTTGTTTTACTAGAATTTTAGTTAGAGTATTCCTTCCATTTGTGAATTTCTCTAAGTATTTCATTAATTATTTATTAGACAATTTTAGTTCAATATTTTCCTTAAGTAGCTGAGCATTATTTTTCTTTTCTATATGGAGTGTAGATTTAACAGAGCTGGTCAAAGCATGATGTTTCTTCAAGGTTTTATACTTGTCCTTCAATTCATTATAGGTTTCTTCTAGCATATTACAATATTAAAATAATTCTTCACTAGAAATATTTTTAGATTCCTAATCAGAATCAACTCCAGAATAATAAGAATTTAAAGCAGGAGTATCCAATGTTACCTCAGATGTGTTTTTCATGAAACACATATTAGATTTTTAAGATTTTTCATCCTGAGAGGAATCCAAATCACTTGAACTATCTTCTGAAGCACTCAAAGTTGCTTTCATATCTTTCTTTTACTTATTGTCCTTGTAGTCATATTTCTTCTTGAATTTTAACTTTGGACAATATGCTTTTACATGCCCTTTCCTTTTTCATTCAGAGCAGACAATTTCATCATTCCTATCAGACTTTTTCTAATCCTTCTTCCAATGAATTTTATTGTCATATTTTTCTTTTTAGTTTGATCTTCTGAAGAATTTATTATTCCTGTAGAATTTCTTGAATCTCCTGGCTATTTGAGCCATCTCTTCATCATTATCAGAATCTAAACCTTCACCTATTGAGCTTTCAGTAGGTATGTGAACTCTCTCCTTGTCCTTTCTCTTTGAGGCAGTATACTTAAATGCCACTGACTTTCTCTTTGTTTCATAATCTTCCTCTTTGTTTACTTTTAGTTCTTATTCATACATCATCAAATTACCAATCAACTCTTTAATAGGTAGTGAACTTATATCACATGATTCTATTATTGAGACTGATGTGCCTCTCCATCTTTATGCAGGCATCTTAGTATCCTCATAATACACTCCTTTGTAGGAACAACCTTTCCAAGTGATCTCATTGTATTTATAATTTTGTTGAACCTGAGATACATGTTAGATATAGGTTCATCAGGCTTCATTTTAAAATTATCATATTTAATAGTGTAAGTGTTCAATATCATTTCTTTAACATTGGTTGTTCCCTCATGGGAAATAGCCAAAGTATCCCAGATTTCATAAGCAGTTTTACACGTAGATATTATATTAAATAAATCATCTCCTAAAGCACAATACATGGGATTCATTGCTTTACAATTATTATTGTAAGCTGTTCTAGTAGGTTCATCCCAAGTAGTTCTTTCAGTTTCTGGAATTTTATACCGAGTCTCTATTGCAGTCCAGATATCCAATCACATACTTTCTAAATGAATTTTCATTTTCAGTTTCCATTTGTCATAATTAACACCATTAAAGAAAGGTAACCTTTTGGTAGTAGAACCTTCTAGTTTATTATCCAGAATTATATTTTAGCAAATATATTTAAAGAGTTAAAATTTATAACTAAGAGAAATTTAATATCAATAAGATACAACTAAAATCACAGTTATAAAATAGAGTGTCTAAAAATCCTTTATAAATAACAACCCTCTGATACCAAATGTTGGTCGGAGTGGATACTCAAGAGGGGGGTGAATTGAGTTCCAATTAAAAATTTATGTTAAAAATATTTCTATTTAAAATCTCCAAATTGAATAACAAGCTAAACTATAGTGAACTTGTAATACAGTAAAGGGTCATTTAGGTTCTCAAGAGGTGGATTAGTTCTCAGTCAATATAATCTGAAGATTAATTAACTTCTGAAACTAACTTAATGCTTTAGAATAAATACAAAAACATGCTAGTTTAACTATCAGAGTTGCTTTAAAATAGATTTATGTTTATAGTACTTAGAAGTGGAATATTCAAAGTATTATAAAACAAAATAAATAAGCTCACCAGTTTAACCAAGAGGTTCAGTATCAAACTGAGACTTAGCCCTCTCAAAAAATTTGTATAAATTTTGATCCACACCCTAGATCGGGGTTAACAACAGTACACAGACTGTCTAGGTACTAATACCTCTACGAAAATTCTTAGTGGGAAGAAAAAACTATAGCACAAAGGAAATACAGGTCACACTTGACCTCTACCATTATCCACAGTGGGATATAAGAGTTTAGGGAAAAGATTGAGTGAGGATTTAGAAATCCTCCAGTTTAGCACATGAGACAGTGTGTATCTAAAAATAAAGAGCACACACACTGCTCAAAATGTAAGTAAATGAAACACAATAGAGCTAAACATATAGATATAAGTTTAGAATGCTCTATGTATTTTTATTGAAGCTCTTGGAATCTTCATTTTGATGTATATGAAGCTTTGAATCCTTCAATGGTTTTTTTCAAGAAAACAGAGTGTCATTTTTGTATTTGACTTACAGGTCCAGGTTGATCAGCATGATCAGCTTGAGTATGGGTGAAGTCATAGAAGCTCTTTACTCCTTGAATGTGCATGTTCTAGAGATCCAGTATTTATCCTTCCTTATTCTTCACCACACCTACCAGCCTTTTCACTTCGTTTCAACACACACCTTTATGCACATCTTTTGTCTTTCCTTTTATAGCTCAAGTGGTTCGACAAGAAGCATGATTGCTTCTGCAGGTATGAGGTACGATTCCTAAAATTCCAACCACAATCATTAATTAATAGAAGGTGCATTAAAAAAAAAAAAATCAAATATGACCTTTTCTAAATAAATAAATTGAAATAAAGTTTAGAGAAACAATGACTGGTTTCCATCGGTAGCTGTTACTCCTTGTAATCGGTAGCTTCTTTGTAATGGTAGCTCTTTCTATCAGTAGCTCCTCTAATCGGTAGCTTCTTTGTAATAGTAGCTCTTTTGTAATAGTATCCATCTTTCTATATCAGTAGACTTGTATCGGTAGACTTTTGTCTTTCTGTATCGATGGAATTTGTAATGGTAATTGTCTGTCTGTCTGTTTGTATTGGTATCTTGTATCGGTAACTACGTATCAGTGACCTTTACTTATCAGTAGACTATGCATCAGTACGTCTGTATTAGTCGACTTGTGTATACTGGTAGACTTATTTTATCGATAGGTCTTATTCTATCAGTAGCTATTATGAATATTGATGACCTTATCCATATCGGTAGACTTATTCTATCTGTATCAGTAGCTATGTGAATACTGGTGGACTTATGCATACCAGTGGACTTAACACTTATCTATTATATGAAAAACATATCCATATTGAGTTAGAATTATTTCAAAGTATGTATAAACATAGATAAACATTGATTAACATATTCTAATTAATATTTTGATATTATTGTCAACATAAATTAGCATATATATATAGGAGTATAAACACATATTAAAACATGATTGAGATTATCAAAACATATTAAAGCATAATTGAGATTATCAAAACAGGTGAAGTCAACAATTTGGTTGAACATGAGCTACTAGAAACTTTAAATACTACTATTTTCTAATCCCAAACAACATAGGAACAAAATAAAATAAAATTATAAGGCTCAAATTTTGATCAATTTTTGTCATATTATTTTGATAATATTTTTTTAACTGCATATTCCCTAGAATATTTTGTGCCTACTACTTTTGAGTGGATTTTTTATTTCATATAAAGAGGAAGTGAAGGCTAAAGTTAGAGAATGAATGGTGTGACTGAATAAGGAGTACACTGGTTTACACGATGATGATGTAAAAATAATTTTTTAATAAATAAATCAATTTTCAATAAGAAATTTACGATACAAAACGTCCTTTAATTAAATTTATACAACCAACAGAGCTCTTTTGTGAGGATAAAGTTTTAGGAAGTTTCCATTAATGTTTTTATTTCTTCATATACACCATCGAAAGAATAAATACATGGAGGGAAACCTAAATAAATCTGATTTTTGGATCTTCTAAAAGTTGTGTTAGATGAAGGAGATTTGATGTTTTTTGTTTTTTTGGTACATAATAAAGAGACCACACCCACATTTATTTAGGGACAACGAACTAGAATTAACTGACTATAGGCAGTGAAATACTAACACCCACATGGGGGTTCAAACAAAGGATTTTACCTTCTCTTTCTTTTCATTATTCTATTATTACTTTAAATAAATTTATAATTATTATTTTTTGTTTTTTCATATAGTTTTCCAAGTTACAGATTTAAGGAGGACATATCAAGGCTACTTCTAAAAAATAAATACCAGGTTTTTCAATTCTATACAACTTTTTTTTTTCTTGTATTATCTTCTTGATTTCCACATATCATAACTACTCTATAAAATGGGGATATTGTAAAAAATAATTATGGTGGTAGGAAAATACTTTCAAGATTAGTATTTTGTGTGTTCTATTTTCATATTTTTTTTTCATTTTAAAATATGTTGGTTTTATTTCAAATTTTATGTTTTTTTAACTTGTTAGATATAATGTAATTTCCTTTGTAGAACTGAAGGATACTCTTCCATTTTGATTTTTTTAATTTAATTTTTTTCTATTTTATTTATCTAGAACCTATTTTCCATGAATGAAGTGGGTCATTTATTTTCCAAAAAATATTTTCTTCTAAATTATTAAAGATTTATATTAAAATCATGAATGAAAAGTGGTTAATATCATTGATTAAATATATTTGGTGAGGCCTAGACATTGATCACAATGAGTTTATTTTATTTTGGTTTCTTGGAGTTATTTTAGTAATTAGATCACACTTATAAGGGGATCACCACCCATATTTGAGGCCTCAATATGGTTTATAGGTAATTTAGGTGTATGATTTGAGTTCTAAAAGTATACATTGAGAAATATAATCGATAAATTCATTTTTTGACAATGCTAATGGGAGTGTATGAAGGCCTAAACATATCCACTAATGAAATCTCTAGTCTTCCTTTTTCTTTCATTATTGCTTATAAACTATTATATCTAACATTAATTTATAACATTAATTTTTTTATTTTAATTTAACTTGGTTTGATTTATATTTAAGATATTTCAATATACTAACATTAACAGAAAAAAATTAACAATGTGAAAGTTTTATAACTGAGCCTGCAACCACCTCACAAGAAAACCCCATGGTCAAAACATTACTACATTTTAAAAGGGAAAATATTGATTGAGGTAACATGACTAAATCCAAATAATTAGTATTAAAATAAAATCTTATTTTATTGATTTAATTTGAATATATATAATCTAGAAAATTCTTTATCCATCTTAATGATACTTTATACTATATCATCATATGATGAGAATGTTTGAGAAAATAGTTCCCTTTTAAGACACAACTTAATCCCATCAAATAAATGGTTAATATTTATTTTGTGGTTACTTATTTAGTTCAAATTATAATAAAATAATCTTGTAAAGTTATCCTCATACTATTCTAGACATTCAAATTCATTCTATTTTAAAGAGAGGAATATTATCTCTATTTTAGTTCATTATTCTTGAGGGAATTATTTATCAAATAAAATTACATGAAATATTCTCCATTACATACATTAAAATTATTAAAAATCTTTCATGTTTTGAATCAATGAAATATATTTATCTATATATCTTTTTAAGAAATAAACTACTATAAAAATTTTTTCGGTTTCATTACATCCCAAAGAGAGGAATATATTTTTGAGAGACTTAATCAATTTCTTAATTACCAATGGATCAATTGTTACATTAAAATATGGAGTCTTATATCTCCTAAAGTTATCCGATATAGAATAATAATGCTATACAAAAATAGGGTTCTTTATTTGGGAATGTTTATTCATCAAAACCAGAGTAACCCAAACTAATATATCAATGATCTACTAAATTATTATTCCAGTTGCATTATCTTACTAAATATTTAAATATCTACATTATCCAGGGGTCTTGATTCCATTTCTTATATTAGTTTCCATTATCTAATAATGGAAAAAATGAGTTAGATCATTATCAGAAAAATTTTTGGAACAATAAAATAAAATAACTATACTGGTTAATATTCTTAGATACTATAAGGGATCATCGTAATCCTCATCTTTACAATGTTCATTTAAATTTTAGTTCATAAGGTTTCTACTAAACTTCATTTGATACCGACTATAACAACCACAAATACAACAACATCGAGCTAGTGTGTACTTTATTACATTAGTATAAGATACAATGGATCCCATCCACAAGAATTGATTATTTTAGTACTCTTTAAGAATCAGACCCATACATGATTCCCATATTAAATTTTAAATATATAATTCATAGGATAAAAATAGTCTATCAACCCTGATATTTTTCATAATATCCTCATTGAAATCCCAGGGTAAAGAAAACAAATAAAGGCTGAGTTAATATGCTTTATAATAGTTAAATAAAATAGAATATCCTGAATCAACATTTATAATCAATATGGAAAGGTAAAAAAAACGTTCCATTTAGTCAATAACTTGAGAATGAAATTATTTCATACATAATATAAAATGAAATAATCTCACCGATAATAGTAACTAAATTCCCAATTAAGGAAACAAACAATTTTAGTTTTTATGATGATAAACATCATGATATCCCTACCATTAAGGACTTTAGCCAAGATAGTTTAAAATATGGGTAGACATAAACCAAAGACATATTTAAACAGGGCTATCTAACTGGTTTGTTTAATGAGAATTGTCGATGCATCAGGGGGATATCTATAACCAACCCCCACCAATCACTACATATATAATTCATTCCTTATATATAATTAATGATAAATTCAATTTATAAAAAATATGTTATATTAATGAATATTTGAATTGATTAAAGAATACATATTTATAAAGGGTTTCCCCAGTCAATTGGAAATTTTTTATTGAAAGACACCATTTGTAGAAATGATATATGGTTTAATAAATAAGAATATCCTTGAGACAAAGAATATTAGAATTTAAGAGAAATGAAAATTCCAATGAAAAAGGATCATAATAAATTGATTATTTAGGAGAAAGTTAATGACCAAAAAATTAATCAATAGATTAGATGTGACCATCAAATAAGTATATTTTATAGTGAAATAATGTCTTTTAAAGATATAAGAGAATGAATTGGAAACATTATAAATAATGTTTCATAAAAGTGTTTTATTTTTAAAATAATAAAAATATTATATAATAAAATAAGGAGTTTAAAAATGGTTTGGTGGTGGGAAAGTCCATTAATGATGTATACATTAAAAAGAAACATTCCTTTTGACTTTATATAAAGAAAGAAAAAAATGAACCTTTCAGGAAAACATTATAAATACTTCTTAAAAAACATTTAAAAATTCAAGGATATCGTAAAATGTTTTTAATAAATCATTTGATAAAGAAAAAGGACTTTCATAAAATGAATCTAGATAATATTAATGTAGAAGATAAATATTTCTGATCAAAAATAGAAATAAGATTATAACTTCTTTTAAATGTTTCTTAGATTTATTCAATTTCAAAAGAGATTAAATGTTTGAATAAAATACGGAAAATTCATAAATATCCAGTGGATAAGAAAATATATAGAGTTTAAGAAGAATAGATTATAAGATTCCTTCAAATATAATAAGGGAAATTACCAAAATGTGATTGCAAAATAAATTCATAGCCCTTTGGTAACAATCAAATTGTAAACCTATTAAAGGGTAAACACTAATTGAAAAATTAATCATCATGAGTAAATTGATATTCATGTTAAATACCTCAAATAGGATTTATGTGATGAATCATCTTGGGATGCCATCTGAATAATCACCTAACCTGATTCGTTACAAAGCCTGAAGGGCATTCCCAATTCCCCCAATCTGGTGAATTGTTTCAGGGAATCTCAGGAACATATTTTGGAATTTTTTTTACCAAATTATAGATACAATAGAAGAATAAATAAATAAAATTTAGACCCAAATAGGTAACAACTGACCAATATAATACAACCCATTTTTATTAAAAAAAAATATAAGCAAAGATATATAGATATTAAAGATAAAGCATCAACCAAAAAACTAAAAGAAAATTACTATAAACATACCCACATGAGTTGAGATCAAAACTAACTCCACACTACCATTGATTTATCCACACCACACCACTCAACCCACATAGGCAACACCGAATAGGGAGGATCCAACTGAGAACCTAGAAACTTAAATGATATAGGGGTGAGATAAAATTTCTAATAATTCACCACAACCCACTAAAAATAGGAAATTAATTTCATAAGGAAATTATTCAATAATAGTTTGGGAATAAAGATATAATTTAAGAATAAAATAAATATATCATACATGGAGATCAAAATAATTCATTAAAACCTTTATAATACACTATCCCTTTGTTTCCAAAAACCTAAACCCACATACGTTGAAAATAAATCCGTCAACCCAAGCTATTTTAAAACCACACACACCATTAAAAATCCTAAAAAAACTCACACTTTTTTAACTTAATGAAAATGGTCACTTTAGAACATTTCACCGGATGAATACACCTTTAAAACAAACCCTTATTGTAATCCAATTTAAAGAACCAACACATAATAGATTTTAACTTTAAAACTGATTTCCCAACATTTTTTTGAAAACTAAATTTTCAAAGGATATAAGTCAACACCCTCAAGGTTCAAGGAATCACTAGAAGGTACCACACACATATCATGATTAATAAAAAAAATTCAATAAAACCCATATAAGGAAGGGTTTCATATTAGTAAAATAGGGGAAATGATATAATCAAGCACTATATCAAACTCCCATCAATCAATAACTCACTAAAAACTGAATGTGTTATGGGATCTAAAATAGATCTCTATCTGGAGTAGGACCTAATGTAATGGGTATAACCACCCAAAATAGCTACTAGTATGCACTAAGTCCAAACCATCATCCAATTAGACCACACAATAATCATTGATCTGACATCCCCACTTAGCCCTATTTCATGCTAGGGGGACCACTAGCTGCATGTGAACTAACTGGAGGTACGTTCTTTGTCTTTAAAATTAGTAACTGATATCACACAAACAATAAATAAAGAGAGAAATAGTTCAAAAATCTAATTCTAACCACAAAGAGAAATCATAACTACCCAACCCATAACAACAAATGATGGGAGGACCTAACTCTTAACATTATCACAAGGCATAACAAGTTCATTCCCACAGAAGGGGGGAAAACATCACATAGTGATCACAAACCCACAAATGGAGCACACAAGAAAGGGGAAATCAAGGTTTCCATCCACATAAACCATTTAAAACCAATGTTCCAAATAGGTATTTAAAACCCAAAGCAAGACTAGGATTTCCAAGAACATTTTTCATTTTATAAAACACCTAAAAATTCCTATTGGAAAATGATAGATATCCCATAAACTTTTAAAAAATTTCGAAGTCACCCTTACACAAGAGATATCTTCTTTGAAAATTGAAATCATTAAAAAATACATTATTCCAATATCACTATTCATTAAACAAAACATAAATAAATTTTAATAGGTCTGAATAAATCATCCATTATTTTAAAAACTCTTTAAATCCACCCTTTGTCAAGGGGTGTTTCCCTTTGGAAACCAAACAAACCAAAAGACCAACTATTTTTTGTAAAACCATTTTACGAAAGCCACCATAACATTTTATAATGGTTAAAATACACACACCTTTAAAATTTTAATTTTAAATACATTAAACACCCATTTATTAATAATTTTTGAGGTATACACATCAACTAAAACCCAAGTTGCCTTCAAAACCACTGATTTCACCCATAGAAAAAAACTGGGTCAATACCTATTTCACAATTTTAGAAACATTTAAAAAATACCCAAAGGAATTTCATTAAATATTACCATAATTAATCATTATATTTCTATAAAACATGGAATTTTCAAGGAAATACATGAATTCCATTCTTAAAACACACTAAAATGGTTTCAAAACATTAAAATTTTGTCACATATATTTATACTTTCATAAAAATAGAATTTATAAGGATCAAGCATAATATAATTCAAAAATGAAACATTTTCACAGAAACACCTACCTCCAAGAAGCGGTAACCAAGCTGAAATGTCCCAAAACTTGTTTCCATCAATGATGACTACCCCCATGGGATTAACAATGGTGTCTAAAACCCCAAGAAACTAAGATACCCTTATCTAAAACAACCCAAAATCTTAAAATTAAACCAAATTATACCTAGGATTCATGGGGGAATCCAAAAAGAAAAGAGAAGGGAGGTTAAAGGAAGAAAGATCAAAATATAAGAAGAACCACCTCAAAATGTCTTGAAAAAATCCAAATAGAGGGTGAGAATAAAAGACGTAGGATGTTAGAGATCCTCCATGGCTCAAGAGGTTTGGCTGAATCTTGAGATTGAGTAGAGGGGAGAAAATCCTTAAAATAGAGAGGGTTAAAATGGTAGAAACCAAAATTTTAAACACAATGAAAACTCCCATGGTTCAGATGCTTAGTTAAGAAACCTGTGTACCAACTACGCGGGCACCACTACCTCTCAAAAACCTTACACCTCATAGTTACTCCTAAGTGGCTGTAAAGATTCCCATAACTATACACATAAATCTAGAACCACCCAATGACAAAGATGGATTCTAAGGAGATATGAACAGTTTGAAAAACCATGTGAAATCCATAAAAAATAGTTATCTTCAAAGGACAAGACCCAGCACATGAGAAGCAAAACTATTCAATATAGTCGTGAAATGCCTATAAAGGCCTCAAAAAACTAAAATATTTAGATCAATTTGAACCAAAACTCAATGAAACTCAAGGAGTGATAAAATAAGACCAAAATAAATACACCATGGCATTGGGGCTGTAAAAAACATCCCAAAGTTCCACTTTCTTACACAGACAGTACCGGTCAAAATGAAAGGAAAAAGGAGGATGTAAATTAAATAACCACTTGACATGGATCAACCCAAATGTTCACATAAAACATCTTAAAATGAAATCAAGATGATAAACCATAATATATCCAAATATCCCTAAGAATATCCAAGATAAGAAACTCAAAAAGGAATCCCATAAAGTGTGGGAAACCTAATATGGTATCCCCGCCATTTTGAGTTACTCTAACAATGTAGCACAAAATAAATACTTATGAGAACACATACTCAAACAATAGACACCCACAGGTAGAACACACCCTTAACTATAAAAAATTACTTTTCAAAAAGAATTAAGAAAACAAAAATGGCCATAAAAGAATGACAATAGAACTCACCTTGGGCCATGACACATGCAGATAACCTAGAATCAAACACTGGATCACTCTCACATGGTATATCCCAAAAAAGTCCCACCCCCAGACACTAGATAGTGTACCAAAATCAATTGGTAAACCAATAACCCTAGTTACCCTATCATACACCCAATGACTCTCTCATGTCCAAGAAATGTGCACCTTCACGACTTAAAGATAAAACCGTCAGAACCCCTAACACTACTAAAGGTTCACCCAAACAACGTGGCTCATCAAATTAAAATCACAAACAACCACCAAATTATTGGAAATTACAAAGACACCCATAGAGAATGAGGTAAAAAATCCAAAAAACCTAAAAATCTAACCTCAAGGGAGGGAGGTGAACCTTTTAATCATGGTTAATCATGCCAGAGATTTCACATAAGGAAATCCATGTGAAAAATACCAAAGGGAAACCATATAAAAGTTTTCAAAAAGCAAAGATAATTATCCAAAATCGAGATTAAACCCACCAAAATGAAGGATTACAAATTTAAAACAACCTTAAGATCTTTCAACAGGTCTCAACATCCCTCAACCTCTCTCACAAGAAAGGTTTTGTGTCCACCACTCCACTCAATGTCTGGGTAGGTACTTTGATCGAATAATTTTTTTTGACCATTATGGGGGAAAATAACTAACATACAAAGGCATATAAATTTCTAATCTATTCCTGAAAACACAAACTAAGAAACTAATTTTCAAGAAAGTAATCAAAAGTTAGGTAAAAATCCCTCAAACATGGAACACATAATCACACCTTTTGAAAATAAAATTTTATCCAAGGAATTTTGAAATCACCTTCCACCAAGGTGTTACTCAAAAATCAAACCAACACATCCTAAAAAACCAAGACAACCTTAGTGGAACACATATTTCACAAACAAAGAAGTCCACAAAAATTCCTTTCAAAATTCCAATTCATTTCAATGACCAATAATCCAAGGAAATACTATTCAAAAATTATATTCCCTATGAAAACACCATTTCACAAATGAACCAACCATTTTATAAAATTTTTTATTAAACCAAGTTTCAAAAATTAATATTTCACAAATTCCCTTCATTTTCCAAAATAAGGTCTCAAAAACCGTGTACACACAATCCCTACACATGCATCAATCCTAGACCACCAAAACCACACCCAAAAAGGATAAAAAAATCCTTAATCAACCTCAAAAAGGTGAAAATAAATTTTTGTAGATATCCATAATCAAGAGGAGTGTAAACAAGCCAACTGAGAAAGAAATAGTCTCACCTGATTTGGATAAATCATATAGGAAACAAAGCTCCTTTCATGTAATAAAAACTACTAGGGAGGCAGACTCAACTACACTAACACCGCATGGTTTCCCAATCCATGTGTGCCAACCCATAGATCATTTTATTTGTCCATTCACCCTAAAACAACAAGTGAACCTCAATATGACACACATGCTCAATGGGGATCAAAACATCAAGAATAGAAAAATCCATCAGAAATAACAAAAAACAAACAAGAGACCATGATTTGAGGCCCAAAATACCACAGATGCTTGAGGATTAGAACAAGAAAGATATATTTAGGCTCTCCTTTAACTTAACTATAAATCCCCATAAAAATTATCCCAATTTTACCAGAAAATCTCAAAATAAGTAGAGAAACATAAGAGGCTTAGGCTTATACTAAAGGAAACCCAATCCCCAAATACCATTTGTGAACAAAATAACCCAAGCTTCCATATGACCCAAAACCCAAATTGATTCGTCACATGGATTGAAGGACGTTCTTGATCCCACCGAGCTAGAGAAAAGCACCTAGGAGTCTTAGAAACTCCTTTGGGAATGGTTTATCCGAAATCATAGATACAAAAGTGGAATAAATAAATAATATTCATACCAAAATAGGACACAAATAACTACCATAATCCAACCAATTTGCGTAAACTAATAAAAAAAGGTAAAAAATAAATACAGACATGAGGAAAGAGTAACAAAAAATAACCCAAAGAAAATGACTACAAACTATCCCACTCGAGCTGAGTCAAAAACTAACTATATACAACCACTAGTTTCTCACCACCACCTGGCTCACCCCACATCATCCATGATGAATATAAATGATCTAAATGAGAACATGAAACTAAAAATGATATAAGAGTGATGTAAAAATCATATCAATTCACCACAACCCCTATAAATTATGGAATTCATTTCATAATTAAATTCATCAATTCTAGTTTGATAATAATGATAGAATACATTCTTTAAATAAATATATGATGCATGGAAATAAAAAAAAGTACATAAAACATTTACAAAAATACTTTCCCTTTGTTTCTCAAAAACTAAACCCATGAGTTTGAAAAAAATCCATGAATCGAAGGAATTTAAAAATTACTCACACTATTAAAATTTCTAAAAAACAACTCACTCTTGTTTCAACTAAATGAAAATTTTCATTTTAAAACATTTCACCTACCAAAGACACCTTTAAAACTAACCCATCTTGTAATCCAATTTAAATCAAACACGCATAAGAGACTTTAGTTTCAAAATATATTGCCAAAAACATCTTTATAAACTCATTTTCAAAGGAAACAACTAAAATACAACAAGGGTGAAGCATCATAATAAATAAATACACATATATCATGAGGAATATATAAAGTTTAATATAACCGATATAAGAAAGGGTACTACATAAATAAAAGATGATAAATGATAAAATTAAGAACTAGATAAAACTGACCTCAATAAATAACTCACCAAGAAATAAATGCATCATGGTATATAAAATAGAACTCTATTATGTTTAGGACCTAATGTAATAGGTATAACCACCTGAACAAGCTATTAACATGTTCTAAGTACAAAACATCATCTGATTATCCAATACAAGCATCATAGAGATGACATCCCCACTTAGAAATAATTCATGATCATGGGTCCACTAGTGGCATGTAAAACAAAAATAGGTATATTCTTGGTATTCCCACTTAGTACCTAAAATACCCTGACCAATAAAGGAAGTGATATGTAGTGAAACAAGCCATGTGTACTCAAATGAAATAACCACAACTACTGTAATACCCTGACCCATCTAGACCGGATCCCTTGCATTACTTATTACATTAGCATGGCTAAAATTAAATAAAATCTATAAGTAACTATCAGTTTATTATTCTTGAATAAACTAGATATATAGATGTAACTCAAGTTACATTGGAAAAGGTAACAAAATACAATACAAACCAAAAACTAATAAACTATAACCACGAGAACTCAATAAATAGTCTCATCTTCATAAGCTTTTGATGTTAAAAAAATAAAATGGGTGAGATAAAATGCTCATAAAGGTTTAAAAATATTGGAGGCATGAATCAATGGTAAGTAAAACATAAACAATTTGACAAATCAATTTGGAATGGTGGATAAATGGAAAACACACACCATTAACAAACTGAGTATGAAACTGCAACTATATATTTTTTCATAGTGAAAACCTCATGGATAGTAATAACTAAAAATGAATAAATAGATATTATTATTAATTTTATGTCACATATCTATCACATTATACCACTATACCATCAAAACAGTTTAAGTATATGGGTAGAAACCCGTCTAATATTTGGAAACAAACTCGAAGGGTTTGTCACCAACAGATTTGTCTGATGAGACCTCTCAATTCTTTGAGGAAATATAGAGTGAATTTCCCTTAAATTCAAGTCCAAATCATTCTTTATACATAGGTTTAACATAAGTACAATATGAATTTTCAATATTCATATAGAGTAGAGGATACCGATTCATCAATATTTCCATAGTCAAAACAACATTCCAAATAAAAACCGTGTGTAAAAGAGTATAAAAAATAAAACAATACTCATATAGATGAAACCAGAATATTGATATATGATATATTTAAAATTTCAAATGAAAAATTACATCAAATTGGTATTGGATATACCACATAAGAAATATTAGGTGCACAATACCAAGTAAGTCTCAATGAAAAGAAAATTGAGACAAAGTCTCTTACCACGTAGTAGTCAATTGAGTCATATGACCAAAAAATAATAACCACCAAATGAATCACATAATAACATGAATATAAAAAAAATCATGATAATTTATATCAAATTTCAGTACACAATACACCACATGAAAGAAATACGTGGTGAACAATGGAAATCTCACGGAATTAAAAGTGAGATAAAAACCCCTTATCATATGCCCAAAAGTGTTCTTTGACTAATCTTAATCACATGAATAATCAAATTTAGAATCATTAATTAATAATTACGTAACCTCCTCAACATCTAATTTATTTCTTATAACATCATTAGGTTCATTCATGTCCTTTTTTATGGGTTTAAGAGGTTCAATTTTTTTATTTTGGATGCATTTTCATCCTTGGTTGTCATGATCAACTTACTTGTATTCACGAATGGAAGATCATTTTTAATGTGGTTATACACAAATAGTTGTTAATATATATTATTAGTGACATTTACAGAGATATAAATGACCTTATAATTATTTTGGTTACATACCATGAGGATGAATTGTTTGTTAAAATATAATGATAAATGCTTGAGTTTCTTGGCGGTTTTGTGCATAAGGAACTTGTTTTGTATTATTATTTTATATTATGAGTGTTTAAGGATTAATTTTTTTTAATAAGAATAAATACATATATTTTGATATGTTTCAACCATAAAATGGTTTCATGACTAGAATTAAATATGGTAATGAAAATTGAGAACTCGTCATCCTTGAATGTGATAAATTATCACATCTCGGACGGTGTTTTCATTTTTAGTATAAGAGGATGGGGAAAGGGATATGATGATTAAATATTTCATTATAATAATATAATTCTAGTTCATATAAAATAATGTAATTATCATAGAATTTTGATCAGTGTAGATAAGGAAAGAAGAAGAAAACAAAGGAACTCAAAAGAAAAATTGAGAAATCCCTAACGAAAATTCGGCAGCCTAACAGCGTCGCTTAGAATTTCATTAAATAGTTTGATAAGATATAGGGGGTATCTAATTACTATTACATAATATGGAAATAAATGGGAATATGTAATGATATATCCCAACATAAACCAATTTAAAATAAAATAGAAAATATAAAATGAAAGCTTTAAGAAAAGAGAAGGGTGGTAGATTCTCTTACATTGAAGTGTAATTACCAAAACATGATGGTTGGGGTCTGTCTTGAAGGCTTGAGTAAATATTTAATGGGTTTATAGGGAGGTAAAACTACCATTGATTCTAGGATTATGGATTTTGAATGAAATAAAACTAAGGTATGAGTGGGTAATTAAAGTAAATAAGAGGGGGTTTTAATTAATTTAAAGGTAAACCACATTAGTGGTTTTTTTGAAACACAATGGGCTTTCCCATGGTATTTACTCATGGTTTTAGCCACTTAGGACAAATCATGTCATATTTTACTATAAAAAAGTTGAACAACCTTTTATATTGATTATTACATCATTATGATGTCATCTAACTATTGAAAACTAAAAACTGTTTTTTTACCATTTAAAAAAATTCAAGTATTTTAAAAAAATCCCAAAACTTTACCATGACCATTTATCGAGGTGTATAATTCAAAAATAAAATATTTTTTTGGAAAATAATTTTCTAAATATTTTTAATTTAAATTTTAAATAAAATCACAATTTATTCAAAAATATAAATTTTATATCTATAACTCATTTTTCAAGATCTTGAAAAATTAATAAATATATCATTACCTTTTAACCTTAAGAAAATAAAATAAATATATGGTTTACTATTCCTAAGGTTCATAATACTATTCATCTTACTATTCATAAGTGTATGTTACTATTCATCCAGAAAACAAGTTGGTTCTATCAGACTCTAAATAAATTACTGGTCATAACCATAGATGACCATTTTTGAAACTCAAATCATAGAAGTGTCAAATTTAAGTTTAATGTCTAGGTGATAAATTTCTAAAATAAAGTTTTTTTTTCATATATAATTAGTTCTTCATGCAATATAGTCTATGTAATGAATAAAAGGTATTTAAGAAGAATATAAAATAAAATGATTGTGTTGTTACATTATTCCCTCCTTCAGAAATTTCATCCTTGAAATGTTATGTATAGATCCCACTAAAAAGATGTGAGTGGTTCTTATTCACAACATCATCAGGTTCCCATGCTGCTTCCTCCATCTTATGGTTCCTCAAAATATCCTTTACTAGATAATTTATCTGATTTCACAATACTTTTTATCCGGTATCATGAATCTTGATAGAATCTTCAGAATAAAACAGATTTGGTTCAAGTTCTATTTATTCATAGGTGAGTAAATGTGTTGAGTCTGGCTTGTATTTCCTTAACATTGATGTGTGAAACACATTGAGAACTTTGGAGATACTTGGAGGAATTCCCAAATGGTAATCTACAGCTCTAATTCGATCCAAAATTTCAAAAGGTCTGATATACCTGGGACTTAAATTACCCTTCTTACTGAATCATATAATACCCTTCCATGGTGATACCTTTAAAGAAACATGATCCCCTTCTAAAAAATACAAATACTTCCTTCAGTTATCAGCATATATTTTTTTCCTACTTTGAGTAGTTTTGATATGGTTTTGGACAATCTTTAGTTTTTTTATTGTTTCCTCAACAAGTTCTGGGCCTACATGCTTTCTTTCACCAACATCATCCCAACTAGTTGGTATACGTCATCTCTTTCCATATAACTCTTCATATAGTGCCATCTATATACTTTAATGGAAGATATTGTTATAGGAAAATTCTACGATAGGTAAATAATGATATCACAAACCTTAAAAGTAATTTAAAAAATACCTCAACATGTCTTACAAAGTTTTAATAGTCCGTTATGATTGTCTATCAGTTTTTGGGTGGTCAGCAGTTCTCAAATGAAGATCAGTATCTAGGGACTTCTGAATACTTTTCCATAACTGTGATGTAAAATGGGGATCACAATCAGAAACAATTTATAAGGGTAAACTATGAAGTATTACAACTTTAATAATATATAGTTTTTCTAAATTTTCAAGTGGTAAATCTTCTCTTATAGCAAGAAAATGTGATGATTTTGTAAGACGATCAACAATGAACCATATCACATCATTATTTCTTGAGGTCTTTGGTAGCCCCATGAAAAACTCCATCTTAATATCATCCCATTTCCACATAGTTATAGGAAGGGGTTGCATGAATCCTCCAGGATGTTGTCTTCCAGTCTTCACCTGTTGACAAACCAAACATCTCGACACATAATCATTAATCTCCCTCTTCATGTTGTCCCACCAAAAATGTACCTTTAGATATCTATACATCTTTATGATACCAGGTTGTATAGTGAAATTAGATCTATGATCACCATCCATTAGTTCCATCTTTTTCTCAAGAATAGCGAAACACCCAGCCTCTTTCCAAATTTCAAAATGACACCTTCATATACAAAGTCAATAAACTTCCCATCATTTACAACATTAATTTTCTTTTGAAACTCCACTTCATCAGTCTGAGAAATTTTTATTCTTTCTAGTAAAGAAGGTTTTGAAACCATTTGAAAAATTAGTGATGTGTTACCTTCCACGATAATTCCCATATCCATATTTACTAGATCTATGAACATAGGATCCCTTCCAACCCTCATCTTGTTCAGAATTATGTGGTCCTTTCAACTCAAAGCATCTACCACCTTATTCTACTTCCTTGGGTGGTAGTTTATTGTGAATTCATAATCCTTGAGTAGCTCAATCTACATCCTTTGTCTCATGTTGAGTTCTTTATGTGAGAATTTATATTTCAAACTCTTATGATCTGTATATATCTCACATTTTATTCCATAGAGGTAATGTCTCCACATATTCAAAGAAACAATTACCGCTTCTAATTCAAGATCATGAGTTGGATATTTTTTTCATGAATTTTTAGATGCCTAGATGCATTAGAAATCACTCTATCATTCTTCATAAGGACACAAACATGTCCTTTATTTGATGTATCACTATAGATCACAAATACATCATTCCCTGATGGTAGAGTCAAGATTGTAGAATTCAAAAATATTCTCTTAAATTCATCAAACCATTCTTCACATTCCATTGTACATATGAACTTTACCCCTTTTCATGTGATCATGGTCATTGGGTTGGCTACACGGGTGAATTTATGAACAAAACCCCGATAATAACTTGCTAAACAAATAAAACTACATAGCTTAGTATGTTTGTTGGAGTAGGACATTCTTGAACAGACTTTGTCTTCCAAGGATCAACAAATATTCCATCCTTAGAGTAAATGTGGCCACAGAAGGAAACTGAATGAAGCCAAATTCACACTTTCTAAACATCCCATATAATTCATTTCTTTTACGAGTTTTCAGAATACTTTTTAAGTGATTCTCATGGTCTTCATAGATTTTGGAGTATACTAGATTATAATCAATAATGACTACAACAAAGTCATAAAGGTATTCATTGAAAACTCTATTCATTAGATCCATAAAAAACAAGGGCTCATTAGTTAGTCCAAAAGGCATAACTGTAAACTCATAATGACCATACCTAGTTCGAATTGTTGTCTTTAGAATATCTTCCTTCCACAAACACAACTGATTATATCTAGATGAAAGGTTAATATTCAAAAAATATCGTGATCCATGAATTTTATTTAATAAATCATCAATTCTTGGCAGATTATACTTATTCTTTATTGTAATAGAATTTATTTCCCTCTAATCAATGCATATCCTCATGGATCCATCTTTCCTATTGACAAAGAGGATTGGGGATCCCTGTAAAGACCCGTAAAATTCAAGGAAATTTTTTTCTTAATTTTCTTTAGAATTTTACAAGAGCGTGGTTTCAGACGGCACCTGATTCCGAGGCCCGGAGTGCCCGGAATTAATTTCCGAAGTTTGGCTCGGGTACGTTCAGTGAACGAACGAGCGGGAATTCCTAACTTTTGATCCGGTGCTCGGAATTGAAATCCGAGGGCACCGATGAACTCGCAGCGCCGATATTCGCTTAATGAGACCTTTTCGGGAGTTGCGTTTGTTGCGGGTTGAAAGTTACGTTTTGGGGTTTTTCAGTTAAGTTAAATAAAATTGTGTAAAACAAATTTTATTTTAACTTATTAAAAAACCTACCTAAGGGGGTTGGAAGTGGGACCCACACCCACTTAACCTCCCTTGGGAGGATTAAGTGTGGTGGGGCCCACACGAACCCCTAAGTCTTTTCTTTTTCTCTCAACGTACTTAACCCCTCTTTTAATGGCTTAAGTTACCCTTATTTAATTAAGGGAGTTAAACCCCCTTTTTGAATTTCAAATATTGAAATTCTTTGTGTTGTGTTAATAAAATAAGAGGTAGTCTTATTTTATTTAGAGTTCTTTGTTTGTCTTTGGAGAGCTTTCCCATCTTCAAGCTCTGTCGAAGAACGAAGAACGTCTTCATCCTCAACGAAGAACGATAACACTTCGTCAAGGATCATCGACTCGGCGACCGGTATCTTCGGACCTCTTCTTCCTCCTCGTACCTTCTTCGTCGGCAAACGAAGATCCGCCAACGTCGTGTCTCTTCGGGCATAGCACTTCGTCAACGGATTTGACGAACGACGACCGCGACACCCGACCTCCGCGACGCCGTCTTCCGCGGAGCGTAGCCGAACCTTTGAATCCTAAACCCGAGGTAGGGGTTTTTGTTTTCATTTTGGTTTCCTTACTCCTTTTCTTGATCATGAATGATAAGTATAACGTGTGGCTTATTTATTTAAGTTTCGTTTTTTATTTCTTTAACGTGAGGGGGGCCGGACCGCACGAACACGGCCGAATCCCCCCTCCATCGTTCATGTTTGTTTATGCGGGTGGAAACAAGTAGCGTGGTGTCGTCGCACCACGCGGAGGATCGTTCATTTATTTTTACGCAACGCCGTCGCGCTTCGCCGAGGAGAGTCTTCAAGAACGCGACGCCGTCGCGCCGCGTTGGAAGGATTCATGGCACGGCGAATGGGGCGCGGTGCCGTCGCACCGCGCCGGACGACGAACACCGCGGCCGGTTCCGGGCCGCGGCGGGACGAGAAGACCGCGGCCGGTTCCGGGCCGCGGCGGGACGAGAAGACCGCGGCCGGTTCCGGGCCGCGGCGGAAGGAAAGACCGGCGGCCGGGCCGCCGGCGTCGGAAGTCGAGGGCGGGACCGGAAATTCCGGTCCCGTTGGTAAAAACCGGCCGGCCAGCGGGCCGGCCGGATGTCATAAAACCGGGGGATTAAACCCCCGGCCGGTTCTTCAAACCCCCCCTCTTAATGAGGGGGGCGGTTCAATTAAAGGAGGGGGGGGGGGCAAAGCCCCCCCGGTTCGTCCAGCCGGCCCCCATTTGCGGGGGCCGTTATTTTGGCAAAGGCACGGCTCAAAGCCGTGCCGCCTTCACAAACAGGGGGGGGGCTTGATTGCCCCCCGCGTGACCCACGTGCGGCACCCCGCCGCCAGCGCGGCCCGCCGCCGCCGCCAGCGCGGCTCGCCGCCGCCGCCGCCGCGCAGCCCGCCGCCGCCGCGCCGCCCGCTGCCGTCGTCCGCCGCCGTCCGCCGCCGCCGACCGCCGCCGCCGGCCGCCGCGCCGCCCCGGGGGGGGGGGGGGGGGGGGTCGGGCCGGGTCGGCCCGGACCCGGACCCCCCCGTTACGGACCAGTTTCGGTTTTTGGCTCTTAACTTGAGCCTCGGACCTCCGAATGACGAACCGTCTGCGGCAACGCGATCCTTGGATCGAGACGGTCGTTTCGGTATATCGCACTCAAGGTTTCGGATTACTTTGAGTTCGGCCGGGTTGGTTCGTTCACGAAACCAACCGGGCCTTCGGAGCGGAAACGCTCATATCTTGAGCTACGGACGTCCGATTGACGTGCCGTCAGTCGCGTAGTGTTCCTCTTAGTGAGACGGATCTTTTGGCATACTCCGCCCGAGGTTTGGACGCAGGTGGAGTACGGTCGGGTTGGTTTTGCCTTAAAAACCAACCGGGCCCCGGAGACGAAAATACCTATAACTCTCAGACCGGCCGTCCGATCGACGCGCCGTCTGTTGCGTTGAGTTCCTGTTGACGATACGGAACTTTTGGATACATCAACTTCGGTCTTCGTGACAGTTGATGTATCAGCCTCTCGGCTCGTGGAGCGGACCCTCCGTACGAGCTTGCTGTGTGCGGGAACCCTAGTGCTGGCTGCGACTGTTCTACTGCTACGACTGCTACTGTGACTTTGACGACGACAGTACAGAGATCCTGTGTGGATTTGACGACGACAGTACAGAGATCCTGTGTGGATTTGACGACGACAGTACAGAGATCCTGTGTGGATTTGACGACGACAGTACAGAGATCCTGTGTGGATTTGACGACGACGACTACAGCACTCAGCGATCCTACGTGGATCAGTGCTACAGGTTCTGTGTGAGCCCGATCCTGTGTGGGTCCTTGCGCTCAGCGGTTCTGTGTGAGCCAGCGCCTACAGGTTCTGTGTGAGCCCGATCCTGTGTGGGTCTTCTGCGGGGGTTAGTTACCTATCGATCCTTCGTGGGTCCGACGACTTAGATGGATCAGTGATCATCTTTATCGTCCTTGAAGAAGTATACCTGTGTGAGCTGAATCCTGTTGTTTTCCTGTGTGGATTTTGTTGTGCAATCCTGTGTGGATTATGTTCTGCTTTCCTATGTGGAATACGTATACTTTCCTGTGTGGACTGAGTTGTACTTGGGCTCGGAGGATGGAGCGTATTTTGATGACTTAGGTATATGTATGGGCATATACCTAAGCAGTATCGGTTGTTACTTCGTGATTGTACTTTTCTTCGTTGTTTATCCATTGTGGATTTGAGAGACCTTCTGGGGTCTCGGGGTCCCTACTGAGTAGCTTATACTCACCCCTGCACGGGCTTTGCCCGCACTACGTTGTGTTGGTTGCAGACGACGGACAACGTAGACCTTAGCTGAGGCTTGCACAGCAGGACGGTACCCGGAGGTGGACCACTGGGCGGGACGTGCTCGGAGCGGACGGTGGGACCCGTGGAGTAGAGGAGCTATCTGTACCCACCCTTCAGGTGGGATTTCCGGTGGACAGCTCGGAGTAGCGGCCTTTACTTTACAGTTGCTGTTTTTCCCTTTTCGAGTTGTACTTTACTTTCAGTTTGGGTTTGTATTCTGGCCCATTTACTTTTCCGCACTTTCAGTTGTACTCTGCTTGTTTAGTGTTTACTTCCGCTTGTTTACTCTGTGGTGTGTGTTTACTTTTCAAAGGCAATGCCTTACCTTTTTACCGGGATTTACGCCTTGGTGCTAGTCGCCATCCCCTGGCCTATGGAAGGCGGGCTTGGGGTAGTCACGGCTCGGACCCCGAGGGCGGGTCGTGACAAATTGGTATCAGAGGAGT
Source organism: Viscum album (assembly GCA_963277665.1). Taxonomy (NCBI): domain Eukaryota; kingdom Viridiplantae; phylum Streptophyta; class Magnoliopsida; order Santalales; family Viscaceae; genus Viscum; species Viscum album. The sequence continues at coordinate 646,416,346 of OY728143.1, read as the reverse complement.
TCGGTTCTACCGCGAACTCTGATCTTTTCTATGTGAAGCAATAATGTTTAGCGTATTGAGTGTGGTTATCAGTCCAGGGAGTCCAGTGTTGGTGCGGCGGCCGACGTATCCGTACACCAGGACCCTGACTTCTGATTTCCGACTTAATGCACGAAAACATTGATTGTGTGTGTGTTTCAAGTTTTCTTTGTGATTACTTGTGTCAGCTCACCGGGTATACTGATCTGCTTTATGAAAGTCTCAAGTTTTCCTTGTGATTACTTGTGCCAGCTCACCAGGTATACTGTTCTAACCGTGGCGCACCTGTTTCCTTTTCAGGATGGCCCCACGACGGCAGCCAGCTAGGGTTCCGAGAGTCGAGCGAGACGACATCCCACCGAGCGACGAGGCTTCGGTGCAGGGCCCTTTGTCAGCAGTGGCACCGGCAGTAGCTTTACCCGCCGATCCCCCGATGCTTCCAGCAGCAGCCGCTGACGATGCACGTCGCCTCAGCGCACTGCATGAGTTTCAGCGCCAGCGACCGCCCAGGTTTCGCGGGGAGACGGATCCCCAGGCAGCAGAGGACTGGCTGGAGGCAGTGGTTCGAGTGTTTAGGCTAGTGAGGACACCAGCAGACCTCATGGTGATCCTCGCTGCGAGCCTCCTACACGCAGCAGCAGGACGATGGTGGAGCTTGATGCTCCAGGTACACGATGAGGCATCTCTTCTTTGGACGGACTTTGAGAGCATCTTCCGCTCGGAGTTCGTCCCAGCCACCCTTCGTGCGGTGCGTATCCAGGAACTTCTACAGCTGCGGCAGGGCAGCATGACGGTCGCCCAGTACTCGGCGAGATTTATCGATCTCTCGCGCTACTCGACCGACATGGTACGGGATCCATTCTTCCGGGCCCGGACCTTCGAGCAGGGTTTGAGACACGAGATCAGGGCATCGCTGATCTCCCTCAGCATACCGACTTAGACAGGAGTACTGGAGCGGGCTCTTCTGATCGAGAGCTTCCTTGCTGAGTCTACACCAGCACAGCGACCCACCGCAGGGGGGCACGTGGCAGAGTCATCTGCAGCTGGCAGTCGACGAATGACTCAGGGGTCCAGACAGACCAGACCTCAGGGCACTGGCTCAGCAGTGCAGGGCACACAACGCGGAGCCAATCTTTCGAGTGGAAGACAGTGCTATGCATGCGGCGGGCGAGGCCACATGGCTCGTGACTGCCCGACCCGCCATGCGGAGGAGCAGCAGACGGTTGAGGAACCACCTAGGCAGAGGCAGAGGTTCGACCGTGGCGGTCTGCAGGAAGGAGGCGGACGAGGCAGAGGAGCTGGCCGAACAGCAGGTGGTGGACGACGCTTTGAGGCTCTACCACCACCACCACCAGGAGGCCCACCCCGACCGCAGGGGAGAGCTCAGCTTCAGGCAGCCGAGGCCTTCGATCATGGAGCTCTGGGAGCCGATGGACAGGAGCAGAACTAGTGGTTACATCCTTTGTACTTCTGGTTCCTTGTTGCTTTTGTGTAGCGTCTTGTATTACGAGCTGCAATAATAAAAGACGCATACCTTGTGATGTTTTCGTTCCTGTCCTCTATCGTAATGTTACTAAGAGGTTCCAGTTTTGGCTGTTGACTTGACCCTCACTTGTGAGACATCTACTGGAGGAGGCCCAGTTACCACACACTGATGCCGACAGTGTGACTCAACCCTTGGAGGCGAGAGTAACGGTTGAATCTCTTAGTAGTAGCGTCGAGGCCTTACGACGTCATCCTTAGTATGGATTAGTATCATCCATGTTAGGATTGACTGTTTTAGGCAAAGAATGTGGTTCATCTAGGGGATGAGACCAGATTTCTCTTTTCGGCAAAAGAGAAATCTTGCAGCTCTGGTGGGACCGGAGATGGTCCGGGCCACGTCAGAGGAGGTCCATGTCATCCAGGAGCGGGTCCTACATGGGAGATCAATTCCTCTTGTGCGCAACAGATGGCGGCACGGGAATCTCCAGGAGAGCACATGGGAGCGGGAGGCTCAGATGCGTGCTCAGTACTCTCTTTTGGTTTCCCTAGTTTTTGATGTAGCTTTACGGGGACGTAAAGCCCTGAGGTGGGAGTAATGTAAAGACCCGTAAAATTCAAGGAAAATTTTTTCTTAATTTTCTTTAGAATTTTACAAGAGCGCGGTTTCAGACGGCACCTGATTCCGAGGCCCGGAGTGCCCGGAATTAATTTCCGAAGTTTGGCTCGGGTACGTTCAGTGAACGAACGAGCGGGAATTCCTAACTTTTGATCCGGTGCTCGGAATTGAAATCCGAGGGCACCGATGAACTCGCAGCGCCGATATTCGCTTAATGAGACCTTTTCGGGAGTTGCGTTTGTTGCGGGTTGAAAGTTACGTTTTGGGGTTTTTCAGTTAAGTTAAATAAAATTGTGTAAAACAAATTTTATTTTAACTTATTAAAAAACCTACCTAAGGGGGTTGGAAGTGGGACCCACACCCACTTAACCTCCCTTGGGAGGATTAAGTGTGGTGGGGCCCACACGAACCCCTAAGTCTTTTCTTTTTCTCTCAACGTACTTAACCCCTCTTTTAATGGCTTAAGTTACCCTTATTTAATTAAGGGAGTTAAACCCCCTTTTTGAATTTCAAATATTGAAATTCTTTGTGTTGTGTTAATAAAATAAGAGGTAGTCTTATTTTATTTAGAGTTCTTTGTTTGTCTTTGGAGAGCTTTCCCATCTTCAAGCTCTGTCGAAGAACGAAGAACGTCTTCATCCTCAACGAAGAACGATAACACTTCGTCAAGGATCATCGACTCGGCGACCGGTATCTTCGGACCTCTTCTTCCTCCTCGGACCTTCTTCGTCGGCAAACGAAGATCCGCCAACGTCGTGTCTCTTCGGGCATAGCACTTCGTCAACGGATTTGACGAACGACGACCGCGACACCCGACCTCCGCGACGTCGTCTTCCGCGGAGCGTAGCCGAACCTTTGAATCCTAAACCCGAGGTAGGGGTTTTTGTTTTCATTTTGGTTTCCTTACTCCTTTTCTTGATCATGAATGATAAGTATAACGTGTGGCTTATTTATTTAAGTTTCGTTTTTTATTTCTTTAACGTGAGGGGGGCCGGACCGCACGAACACGGCCGAATCCCCCCTCCATCGTTCATGTTTGTTTATGCGGGTGGAAACAAGTAGCGTGGTGCCGTCGCACCACGCGGAGGATCGTTCATTTATTTTTACGCAACGCCGTCGCGCTTCGCCGAGGAGAGTCTTCAAAAACGCGACGCCGTCGCGCCGCGTTGGAAGGATTCATGGCACGGAGAATGGGGCGCGGTGCCGTCGCACCGCGCCGGACGACGAACACCGCGGCCGGTTCCGGGCCGCGGCAGGACGAGAAGACCGCGGCCGGTTCCGGGCCGCGGCGGGACGAGAAGACCGCGGCCGGTTCCGGGCCGCGGCGGGACGAGAAGACCGAGGCCGGTTCCGGGCCGCGGCGGAAGGAAAGACCGGCGGCCGGGCCGCCGGCGTCGGAAGTCGAGGGCGGGACCGGAAATTCCGGTCCCGTTGGTAAAAACCGGCCGGCCAGCGGGCCGGCCGGATCTCATAAAACCGGGGGATTAAACCCCCGGCCGGTTCTTCAAACCCCCCCTCTTAATGAGGGGGGCGGTTCAATTAAAGGAGGGGGGGGGGGGGGGCAAAGCCCCCCCGGTTCGTCCAGCCGGCCCCCATTTGCGGGGGCCGTTATTTTGGCAAAGGCACGGCTCAAAGCCGTGTCGCCTTCACAAACAGGGGGGGGCTTGATTGCCCCCCGCGTGACCCACGTGCGGCACCCCGCCGCCAGCGCGGCCCGCCGCCGCCGCCAGCGCGGCTCGCCGCCGCCGCCGCCGCGCAGCCCGCCGCCGCCGCGCCGCCCGCCGCCGCCGTCCGCCGCCGTCCGCCGCCGCCGACCGCCGCCGCCGGCCGCCGCGCCGCCCCGGGGGGGGGGGGGGGGGGGGTCGGGCCGGGTCGGCCCGGACCCGGACCCCCCCGTTACGGACCAGTTTCGGTTTTTGGCTCTTAACTTGAGCCTCGGACCTCCGAATGACGAACCGTCTGCGGCAACGCGATCCTTGGATCGAGACGGTCGTTTCGGTATATCGCACTCAAGGTTTCGGATTACTTTGAGTTCGGCCGGGTTGGTTCGTTCACGAAACCAACCGGGCCTTCGGAGCGGAAACGCTCATATCTTGAGCTACGGACGTCCGATTGACGTGCCGTCAGTCGCGTAGTGTTCCTCTTAGTGAGACGGATCTTTTGGCATACTCCGCCCGAGGTTTGGACGCAGGTGGAGTACGGTCGGGTTGGTTTTTCCTTAAAAACCAACCGGGCCCCGGAGACGAAAATACCTATAACTCTCAGACCGGCCGTCCGATCGACGCGCCGTCTGTTGCGTTGAGTTCCTGTTGACGATACGGAACTTTTGGATACATCAACTTCGGTCTTCGTGACAGTTGATGTATCAGCCTCTCGGCTCGTGGAGCGGACCCTCCGTACGAGCTTGCTGTGTGCGGGAACCCTAGTGCTGGCTGCGACTGTTCTACTGCTACGACTGCTACTGTGACTTTGACGACGACAGTACAGAGATCCTGTGTGGATTTGACGACGACAGTACAGAGATCCTGTGTGGATTTGACGACGAGAGTACAGAGATCCTGTGTGGATTTGACGACGACAGTACAGAGATCCTGTGTGGATTTGACGACGACGACTACAGCACTCAGCGATCCTACGTGGATCAGTGCTACAGGTTCTGTGTGAGCCCGATCCTGTGTGGGTCCTTGCGCTCAGCGGTTCTGTGTGAGCCAGCGCCTACAGGTTCTGTGTGAGCCCGATCCTGTGTGGGTCTTCTGCGGGGGTTAGTTACCTATCGATCCTTCGTGGGTCCGACGACTTAGATGGATCAGTGATCATCTTTATCGTCCTTGAAGAAGTATACCTGTGTGAGCTGAATCCTGTTGTTTTCCTGTGTGGATTTTGTTGTGCAATCCTGTGTGGATTATGTTCTGCTTTCCTATGTGGAATACGTATACTTTCCTGTGTGGACTGAGTTGTACTTGGGCTCGGAGGATGGAGCATATTTTGATGACTTAGGTATATGTATGGGCATATACCTAAGCAGTGTCGGTTGTTACTTCGTGATTGTACTTTTCTTCGTTGTTTATCCTTTGTGGATTTGAGAGACCTTCTGGGGTCTCGGGGTCCCTACTGAGTAGCTTATACTCACCCCTGCACGGGCTTTGCCCGCACTACGTTGTGTTGGTTGCAGACGACGGACAGCGTAGACCTTAGCTGAGGCTTGCACAGCAGGACGGTACCCGGAGGTGGACCACTGGGCGGGACGTGCTCAGAGCGGACGGTGGGACCCGTGGAGTAGAGGAGCTATCTGTACCCACCCTTCAGGTGGGATTTCCGGTGGACAGCTCGGAGTAGCGGCCTTTACTTTACAGTTGCTGTTTTTCCCTTTTCGAGTTGTACTTTACTTTCAGTTTGGGTTTGTATTCTGGCCCATTTACTTTTCCGCACTTTCAGTTGTACTCTGCTTGTTTAGTGTTTACTTCCGCTTGTTTACTCTGTGGTGTGTGTTTACTTTTCAAAGGCAATGCCTTCCCTTTTTACCGGGATTTACGCCTTGGTGCTAGTCGCCATCCCCTGGCCTATGGAAGGCGGGCTTGGGGTAGTCACGGCTCGGACCCCGAGGGCGGGTCGTGACAATCCCCATGGAGAAAAAATAGGTAAAATAAATCATTTTCACCCAATTCCTCTAGTTGTTTCTTTAGATCCACTAATTCCAAAATGGAAATTATATAGGGAGTCTTTGATATAAGTCTTGGACCATGAATTAAATCAACCGAGAACTCAACTTCCCACTCTGGAGGATGTCTAGGTAAATCCTATGGAAATATTTTAATGTATTCTTGCACTATATGAACATCTTAAATTTGAATATTTCTTTCCTTTCCCATAGATATTGTGTTCTCTTCCTCTCAAAGAATTTAATTTAGTAGATATAATGGGGGTGGATCTAGATAATAACCAGATGAAAAGGTTTCTTATCTAAAGATAAGGGATTCTTCACCATTTTAAAAAATTGTAATTTACTCATTATTTCTATAGATCTTTCATAATAATTTGATATTAAATATATAATAATAATTCTATCAAAATTAATCATTGATATGATGATAAAGTTTGCAACTAAAGCACATTTATGTGTCATAAGGGGGACTGATATACATGACTTTGTAATGATGAATCCACTAGTGTTTTTTTGCTGATAACTCCTTTATTAAATCAAATTGGACATGTCTAAGTTTTTAGGAAAATTGGGAAGATATAAATGAATTCGATGATCCATAATAAAATAATGAATTGCCTAAGTTTGGGGAAACTATTAGAGTACCTTCCACCACATCATTAGGAACATCAACCACCACAGTTGTAATTGCATAAGCCTTCCCTTTCTCTCATGTACTTTTCTATGTCAAGTTTCCTTGGCTCTTAAAATATTCATTTGAATATTGTCCTATATCTATGCAATTGTAGCATTGAACATCATAGACTTGTTTCTTCCCCTTGAATTCAATAGATTTATGACCCCTTTCTCTATACGTATAACATACTCCCATGCCTTTCAAGCATTTCCCCAGATGATTCTTTCCACAATTATCACATAATGGGAATTTCTTCTTTCCCTTATTCTTCTTTGGAAATTCACCTTTTACTTGGTTATCATAGTACCACTTATTATCTTGGCTTCCATTAAACATATTTGATCTAGAAAATTCCTTCACTATTTTGACGACACTTGATAAAATCTAATCATATGATTAAATTTTTTGAGAAGCCAATGATCTCAAAGAATTGGATTAAGACCCTAAAAAAATAATCAATTTTCTATTATGATTCTCATCCGTAATCTATGGTATACCTGGATAGTCTTGAGAAGGTAGCCTCATACTCTGCAACATTGTCTTCTTCCATTTTCTTTAAGCTAAGGAATTTCCTCTTCATTTCAGTTCGTTGCTCAAGAGGGAAATATTTTTTGAATAATATTTCCATAAAAGTCATACATTCCATATCTTATATTTCTTCTTCCTCAGTGGTATTTTGGATCAAGGACCACCATTGATCATTTTCACCCTTGAGACAATATACTGCAAGCACTACCTTTTCATTTTCCTTGCATCTTAATGCCATGAATATCATTTCAAGGGACTTGATCCACTTCTCAGATACCACTGGATTATCAATCCCACACAAATATGGGGGCTTCTACTATATGAAACGATCCAACATATGTGTATCATGGTTATTCGTCACAACCTGAGTATGTTGTCCCAATATTTTCATGATCTGATCCGCTCCAACATTGATAGTGTTGACTTTTTCAGTGCGGAAATCCCTACATTTCCCACAAGTATTGATTCCTACTTTTCCATTTGGCACCATATAAAAATAATGGAATACAATAGATTAGGTTATGAATCTTTATTTACAATCTCAACTAGAAAATTACTTAGCATAAATAAAAATTCTATGCATATCTAATCTCATAAACATGGTTTCTCTAAGGAAAAAATTACATTAAAATCCTTCATAATGGCTTGTAACGAAAATATGAATTATCCAAAGCATATACCCTGGGAGTGTTAATACCAAGAGTGTATCAAGGCCTATTTTTGTGTACTAGGATACCCTGGTCATGTCCGAAACTCCTTGTCGGAGTTTTCACTCCTAGGTACATCTGGGCCTGAGCAACCTCTACCTGTTTGTATCTATACATGGATGTATTTTCTAGAAAGATACACATAATATACCCCTTACTAAAACTCCATGAAACTACTATATGTTTGTACTCAAATACTACCTTAGATATTTATTCCCTAATTTACATTTTCTAATCTAGTTTTCAAGTTTTCTACTAAACTTCCTGTGATACCAACTGTAACACCCTGACCCCTCTGGATCAGAGCCATTTAATTAGTTGTTACATTGGCATGGTTAAAAGGAAAGAAAATCCTAAAGGAATTATCAATTTAGTATTCTTGAATAAATTATATACATATATGTAACTCAAGTTACATTGTAAAAGGTAAAAAAATACAATACACAATAAAAACTAATAAACTACAACCACGAGAAGTCAATAAATAGTCTCCTCCTCATAACCTGTTGAAGGTAAAAAATAAATGGGGTGAGATAAAATGCTCTGTAAGGGTTAAAAATATAATAATCATGAATAAATATTAACTGATACATAAATAATTTTACATAATCAACATGGCATGGTGAAAAAATATAAAACAGATTCCATTAATAAACTGAGTATGAAACTGCTTCCATTGATTTTGTCATAGTGAAAACATCATGGATAGTAATAAATAAATATTAATAAAGAGATATTATTATTAATTGGAATTCATATATATGGCACATGATACTACTATATCGTCGAAATGGTTTAAGTCTGTGGGTAGAAACCCGTTTGATTTTTGGAAACTATCTCGAAGGGTTTGTCACCAACTGATTTGTCTCATGGAACCGTCGATGCATCGAGGGGATATAACGGGCCTCGTACTTCATTTAAATTCCAAATAGGAATTTATAAGTAGATTTAATACAAGTAAAATATTCCTTTTCAATATCCTTATAGAGTATAGGATATTTATTCATCAATATTTCCATAGTTAAAACAACCTTCCAAATAAACACCGTGTGTAAAAGGTTATACGGCTTAAGACAATAATCATATACATGAAACAAAAATATGAATATATAATATATTTACAATCTCAAATGAAAAATGATCTCAAATGGATAGTGGATACACCACATAAGAAATATTGGGTGCATAATACCAAGTAAGTCTTAATGAAATGGAAATTGAGACAAAGTCTCTTACCACATTGTAATTAATTGACTCGTATGAAAAAAATTTATAACCATTAAATGAATCAAAAAATAAAATTAATATAAAGAGAATAATGATAATTTATATCAAATTTCAGTATGTAATATAGCACATGCAAGAAATAAGCAGCGAAGAATAGAAATCTCACAAAATTAAAAGTGAGATAAGAAACCCCTTATATTATTCCTGAAAGTCTTCTTTGACAGATCTTAATGACCTGAATAATAAAATAAGACTCATTAATTAATAATTATAGAACCTAATAAACATTTACATTATTTATTATAACCTTATTAGGTTAATTCATATTCTTTTTTATGGGTTCAAGCGGTTCAAATTTATTATTTTTGAGGCATATTTATCCATAGTTTTAATGATCAACTTACTTGTATTAAAGAATGGAACTTCATTTGTAATGTGGTTATGCATCCATAATTGTTAATATATATTATTATTTACATTTAATGAGATATAAATTACCTTATAATGATTTTTTTACATACCATGATGGTGAATTGTTTGATAAAAGATAATGATAAGCACTTGATTTACTTGGCAATTTTGTGCATAATGAACTTGTTTTGTATTATTATTTTACATTATGAGTGTATAAGGATTAAATAACATTTAATAATATCAAATAAATATATTATGATCTGTTTCAACCATAGAAATGGTTTCACGACCATAATTGAATATGGTAATGAAAATTGAGAACCCGTCGTCCTTGAATTTGACAAATTAACACATCTCGGACGGTGTTTTCATTTTTAGTATAAGAGGAGGGGGAAAGAGAGATGATGATGAAATATTACATTAGAATAATAAAATTATAGTTAATATAAGGTATTGGTATTATAATAGAATTTTTATTAGGGGATATGAGGAAATAAGAATAAAAGAAAGGAACACAAAAGAAAAATTGAGAAACCCCTCGCGAAAATTGTGCAGCCTAACGACATCACTTAAAATTTCATAAAATAGTTTTATGAGAGAAAGGGAGTATCTCATATACCACATAATATGGAAATAAATGGTAATATAGAATGACAGATCTCAACATAAACCAATTGAAAATAAAAGAGAAAATATAAAATGAAATCTTTAAGAAAAGAGAAGGGTGGTAGATTCCCTTACCTTGAAGAGTAATTCCCAAAACATGAATGTTGGGACCTTGGGGACTTGAAGACACCTTCGGAGGATTACTAGGGAGGTAAAAATACCATATATTTGAGTATTGTTTATTTGGAATGAAATAAAATGATGGAATGAGTGTGTATTTATAGTAAATAAGAGGGAGTTTTTATTTAATTTAAAGGGACACCTTATAAGTGTTTTTTTTGCAAAACCATGGGCTTTACCATGGTATTGTTCCATGTTTTTATCCACTTGGGACACATAATGTAATATTTTAATGTAAAAAAGTCTAACATCCTTATATATTAATTATTACATCATTATGATGTCATTAAACTACCGAAAACACACACATTTGTTTACTACTCATGAAAAATTCAATTATTTTTGAAAAATCCCAAAAATTCACAGTAACCATTTTTCAACGTGTATAATTCAAAAATGAACTTCATTTTTTGAAAATAATTTTCTAAATATTTTCAATTAAATATTTAATTTAAATCATAATTTATTCAAAAATGACAATTTTAAATCTATAACTCGTTTTAAACATCTTAAAAAATTAATCAACATCTCATTACCTTATAACCTTAAGAAAAAAAAAAGAATAATATGATTTAATATTCATACGGTTCATATTACTATTAATATTACTATTCATAAGAGTATGTAACTATTAATCCAAAAAAACAAGATGGTTCTATCAGACTCCAAATAACTTACTCCTCAATACTGTAGAAGTCCATTTTTTAAAACTCAAATCAGAGAAGTGAAAATTTAAGTTCAATGGATAGGTTATAAATTTAGACTATAAAGTTTTTTTAGAGAGACTTAATGCTTCTAGCAATATAGGCTATCTTATGAATAAAATGTATTTAAGAAGAACATACCATAAAATTTTTGGGGCATTAAAACTACCCCCACCCTAATACCCAATGATATAAATCTCCAAACTCTTAACTTTACCACAAGTCATTACATGCACATTCCTATAAAAGGGGAAAAATGAGTTACATAGTGATCAAAAACCCACCCAAGGGGTATATAAACAATGTAAAATGAAGGGTTCCATACACATAAACCCTTTAAAACCAAATATCCAAACATTCATTTAAAAACCAAATTATGACTTGGATTTATAGGCCCTTTTATAATTTAATAAAACACTTTCATACTCCATCTGGAAAATTATGGAAATTTGTAATTTTTTTATACTTTTCAAAGTCACCCATGCACAAGGGATATTTTTTTTGAAAATATAAAACATGGAATAAACCATTATTACCTTCACCCTTTTTATTAAACACCACTTAAAAAAATTTATATGGTCCATAAAAAGCATTTATTTCTTTTAAAACGACTCATAACTACCCTTCAAAAAGGGTATTTCCCTTTGAAACCCAAAAATGTCAAAAAGAAATCTATTTTCTATAAAACCATTTTAATTAAGCCCCCAGGGAATTTCAAATGGGTTATACTACACACACTATTCAAATAACAATTTTAAATTCATTAAAATAACTCTTTAAAAATAATTTTTTAGCTCCAAACCTGAACTAAAACCCAAATTCCCTTTGAAACCATTTTCCCTCATAAAAAACCAAAATCAGGTCAAAACATATTGGAAAATTTTGAAACCATTTAAAACATTCCTAAAGGTATTTCATAAAATATTATCATAATTAATCATTCCATTTTAAAATAAAAAAACATGTAATTATAAAGGAAAAAATTTATTCCAAGATTAACACACATTGAAATGGTTTCAAAAAATCACAAGGACATCACATATATTTTTGATTGCATAAAATATAATTTAAAAATATCAAGAATATTATAATTTCAAAAGGAAAAAATTTCACTATAACATCAACCTAAAAGAAGAAAGAACCAAGCTAAAATGTCTTGAAACTTGTCACCTTCAATGGTGACCACCTCCACGAGATTAGAAATGGTTTTTAAAAGACCTAAAAACAAATATCACCATCAATAAAATCACCAAAAACCCTAAAATAAAACCAGATGATACCATGGGTTCATGTGGGAATCAAAATAAAAAATAGAAGAGAGGGTTAAGGAAGGAGGGATAGAGTGGAAGAATTACCTCAAAATAGTTTTTAAAATTCTAAATAGGGAGTAAGAATTAAATATAGTGGTGGTTAGAAGTCCTCTTTGGTTATAAGAGTGTTTTATGATGCATTATAGGTATAAGAGGGGTGAAAAATACTTAAAAACCAATAGGGGTAAAATTTTAGTAACCTAAATTTTAAATTCATGTAAAAATCACATATTTTGGCCACATGGTTAGGAAAACCATGCACGAACCATGCAAGATCCCCTTCCTCTAAAAAACCATAAGCTGCATGATTAATCTTTAGAGGCCTCATGGTTTACCTATATCATTCTACTCACAATATAACTAACCTAATCCTCACACAGGTTCCAAGGATGTCCACACGGTTTGACAAACCATACAGAAGCCACACAAAATAACTTTTTCCAAAGGACTGGCCCACCCATACGGGTACCACAAAGTTTGAAAAACCATGTGGGATGACTATGAACTCCTATAAAGGTTTAAAAAAATAATATTTTCATCCCACCTTGAACTGGAAGTCAGCTCCAATCGAGGCATGATAATTTAAGATAAAAATAAAAAATTGTGACACTAGGGGTGTAATAATTTATACACACCACATAAAATTATATGGTTTCATAATTCAAAATATGTATCAAGGGGGTGGAAATTGGGATGAAATTACTTAATCATTTACCTAAATAAGAAAAATTTTCATGTTTATTATCACTTTTATTATATTTATTACAATTTTATATTTAATTACATACTCTAATTGAGTTCATTTCATATGCTTGGATAATATTGAATTTCAATGTCTAAAATGATTTTAATATGTTTACTATGGTAAAAGAGGTATTTGTTCCATAATATCTAGATTTATCATGAATCAATTATTATTTTTATATATAAATTATAATTTTATAACCAATTAATAAATTTTTTCATGAAAAAATAACTATGTTACAATCAGGGAGATGGGAGTTCATAAATACACATGAGTAAAGTTTCCATTTTTCAATGATCATGAGGGAAAGAAAGTAAGTATTATTTTATCCTTTTATAATGATAATTACATCATAAGTAAAAAAATTTTATTTCTAGTTAAACTTATATATATCTTCCATGGTATGCGGTGGTGAAAAATGAATCACATCATTTTTTGGAAGTTGTATTCCATACGTATGCAGGAATGACATTATCATTTTACAATGAATTGAAAGGTAAGGTAATATATGATATATTAATTTTAAATAAAGATAAATATTTCATGAATATAATATATATAAATTAAAATTATCATTATAACCTACCATGATATGTGTCGATAGAAAATGAATTACATCGGTTCGCGTAGTTGTATTTAACCATACACACAGACAACCATTTCGTTTCCCATTTCAAAGAAGAGGAGATGGATATTGGTTATGATATTAGAATATTAATATATCAATTTATATAATATAAAAGTGTTATTATATAATCATGGTTGAATAATATTTTAGGGATGTGGAAGAAGAAGTATTATTAAAACATATGGTTAAGAACTATACATCTTCTTCGAATAACCCCTTTAGGTTTATACCTAAATCCATGCTATGATGGTTTTATGATAAAAATGGACTCCATGTTAAGGGGAGGGATATAAGGAAGTTATTTTGGTTGTTATTGGTTGAAAAAAAATTCTACTTAAGAGTGGATAAGACAAGAGAGGGTGTATACTTTTATAATTAGGGGAGAGGACATAATTGAAAATTTTAAAATGAATAAAATCTAATAATGTATTACTCAAGAAAAATGGATCCAAAATGGAAAATAACAACTTTTAGATGACATAGGTTCAAAATATTTCTTTAAAAAATAAATTAGAAAATATTTTAGGTCATTTCAACCCTTATCTCATTAGTTTATCCCCAAATAAATTGGTTTTTAACATTAATAGTAATAACAAATTTTTTCTATTTTTTCTATTCATTATAGAAAAATTAAGTTAACCATATTAAATAAAATGAATTATTCTGATTCAAAAAATGGACTCCATTTTATACAATTAAAATAATATAATTATAAAAATTTAATTTTATATCAAACTTGAAAAAAGAGATGTAAAATGATTTTTCATAAAAATGCATTTTTAAGTTTATTTATTTACCAAATTAAAATAAAAAATTAATTCCAAAATCAAAATTATATTATTAATAATATAATTTAATAAATTTTTTCCTTGAAACTACTTTAATTAAGAATTTTACTTTTCAAATTCTTTAAATGATAATATAGTTTTCAATGAAAATTATTATTTTTCATTATTCATTAAAATTTAAAACTTCTATGAAAAATACAACAAAATAAACAAGTTAATATTTAAATAATAAATTAAAAAATGAAGTTTATTTTGTTTCAAATTAATATTCTATAATTTTTAAAAAAATATTTTAAATAAAATTATATTATGCCTGAAAATCCAATTTGGTTATAAATAAAGTTGGATACTTTTAACAAAAAAATTATAGTATATTCTTACAACTTTGTAAAATACAGTTAAGGAATATTAATAAGAAATAAAAATATTTATTTTAACATTAAATGGGTTGTTACATTAATCCACTAAATCATTTAATTTCATGATTTACTTATGTGTTTTAAGTTTTGTTTTTGATTTTGCATTGTTTGATTTTAACAAAGTGTTTTATTTCATAGGTGGTGGACTTACATAGGTGTAGTTAAAGAAGTTGTGAAAATTTATTATAGAGAATCACCTGAATAAGGGTACCAATAGATATTCATAAAGTTAATCAAGTAAATAAAAACATATATAAATTTATTTTAGCACTTAAATACGAGTCAACTTGAGGGTGAACGAAGTAGCATAAACCTTATTTGGTTATTATGTGACGGTAAACAAATATAATAAAAGGATGAGTATGGGGATATTTTGAATTTAAAATTTTGTGTAATGTTTCACTAGTTATAACACAACATAAAAACAGTTACTTTTGGGTTTCTAGGAGATATGTAATGGTTAGTTGATGTATCGTGTAATGATATCTAAATGGATTATGACTCGTGTAAAAGTTTCCACATCCCTAAGAAGCAATGTATGGGTTATAGTCGAATTACATCAAGGTATATCCCATGTTTTAAAATCTATATAATGGTATCAAATGAGTTTCGTAAGGGAATCTAACAGTTTTAAAGTATAATTAAATTCTAGGAAGGATTAAAATTTTCTTGGGATCCATACAATTCAAAAATATATTCTGAAGAAGAAGACAAGCTCCAGACATGATGAATCTCTATTGTTGGAGGAATTGAATATCTATTCAAATATTATTGAAAAATACAAGAGTGGTTTAATAAACTAGGATTCTCATCTAGATACATCACCTGTGGAGTCATACCAAAATGTATTTTGGGGTTTACATTCAGTAAGATGGATTAGCTCAAGTCGAACAAATGAGAATATAAATAGTGAGTGATAGCGTTATGAAGGATTTAGAGTAGAGATCAGTGTTAGAATCTATGAGATATGGCATTGGAGAGTTTGAAAACTACGAAATTAGTGAGATATCAATTAATTTAATATATTGATTCATTATAGGAATCTATTATAGGAGAAATATAGGAGACTCATGATTCTAGGAGTATTGATTGAGGATTATCACCAAAGGAGTGAGGAGAATCGATATTTTAAGACAATTCATTAGGAATGGAGTTAGAGTAATGGATGGTAATTATTAGTGGAGCCTAATTTTATATTTCTATTTCTTATTATCTATCTATTTTGATGTTTTTTTTATTTTTTTAATTATTGTAGACATTTGTGGATACATTTTTCCATGGGTGGTATGAGTTGAATTGAATATCCTTTTTTAATTTATGTTTAAGTTATTTAATTGTTTTCTATTTTTATTCATAGATGCTTTTTAGTGCTTTTATTTCCATATTGTCTAATTAATTAATGAAAAATAGTTTTATTTTGATTCATTTAGATGTTTAAAATCGATTTATTCCAATCTAAAATTGAAAAATTGAGTTAGGAAGTATTATAAGTCCAAAATTAGTTATTTGAATTTATATTTCTCATATTATATTCCTCATGGTCATCATTTCTTCCCTACCCCCTATACTGATGGGTGAAGAGTAGTGGATTCCTTTTCCTTTATAACTTCTACTAAAGTACTTAAATTAGAAAATTTTTAAGTTTTATTTTATCCATGAATAATCATCATTATCATATGATTTGATAGAAATACTGTCTCTTAGAGAGTGAAATGGTAATAGTTGTTCACCAAATGAAAACTATGTGTTTCAACTCATATTCAACAGTTCTTTTTTGTGATCCATGTTAAAACTAGATGAAATATTTATATGAATTTCTCAATTATTTTACATATTTTTCCATAAATGAATCATTTTACAATCCTATTATTTATAATTACATTTTTACATCATTCCCCATACTTTCACCTTTCAAAACTCACACATTTACATCACCACCATCTTTTTACATTTTATACTTTCCAATTTTTTTCTTTAATTTAGATATCATGAAAATTCACATTAGTAGTGGTTCAACACCAATCACAAGTAACTATTTATGTAGGTATTATAACATTTTTGACAAGGATGAATGAAACTCATTAAAAAATTAGATCTATTTCTAGGGAAGGAACATGTCTTTAAAAAACCAAAAAACAAAAAATCTATAAAACAATAAAGTTAAAAAATTTTATAAAAAAATTAATATTTTTCACTATTTTTCTAGACACAAATTCAAAACTTCCTATAATTAGTGTGTTTTTATAATGACAATCTTGTTGAAAACTTATTGGGAAAGTTATGGAATGTTTTTACAACCTATTATGGTTGAGTATTTATCTTTTTATTTTTATTTTTACTTTATTCACTATTTATGGTGTTGAAACTAAAAATATGATTACCTTTTTGGGAAATGATGGATTAATTTTAGGGTTGGGATCTAAAAATGGAAATATATTATGTTTTATATGGATATTTTGGTCACATTTCTTTGTAGTGTTCCGGTAATCTTCTATAATAGTCTTATCAACTTGACGAAATCAACGACTATTATGTTCATGAAACTTAATACATATCAACTCTAAAATGACTGATGGTGGAAATAAAAGGTTAACTTTAAAAATAATAAGAAGGTCTAGAAACTAGAATCCATAACTTATAATATAATATGTGAGAACATGGTGAAAAAAATAAATAACTAAATTGAGATAAAATTGTAATCAATATTTATAAAAATGAATAATGGGAGTTTGATACTATGTATTCTATGTAAAATGGGAAATAAGACTAACCTAATGAGAAAGAGCCTATTATAGAGGATATTTTTAATATATTATTTCAATTTATTCCAAAAATAATAATAAAAACTCAGTTTTAAATTACCACGTAAACAAAAAAATTCAAAAGTTTTATATAAATGAAATATTGGGTTATAGATAAACTCAAGAATGAGAATTTGAATGATAAAAAATATTTATCCATTTTTTCTGGAATTTTGAAAAAATATATTGACCAGATATGTATTAAATTTTATGGACCTTAACAAAATATATTTTCCCCTAGAATTAAATTGGAACTGTTTTGACTAGACCTGATGGGGCCTACGAAACAAATGCCCCAAGATCTCCTCCAATAGGACAGGGGATGGAAACTTGTGTAAAGAAGGAATATCACACACATGGAAGGTATTAGTATAAAGTACCTATATGAACAAACATCTCCAAGCTTAGAAAATTCTGAAATTTTAAACAAATAATAACAATGCATGAATACATATATAACCCCGTTATTAGATTATGACATAATGGAATGGGAAGCATAAAAAGGGGCCAAATACAAGACCACAAAAAACTTGTAATAATTTCCATCCTTCTTATAAGGAGGGGACTAATTTTAAATGAAAATATGTATAAAACATAGTCTATATTTTCCAACTTGTCTTCACCAGCTCCTAGTCCTCCAAGAACTCTTTTAAATATCTACCATATGTATAAGACATGCTATGTTTGGGTATAACCCATTCTATGAGGAGTATAGAAATAACCAATAGGACTATACGAAATCAATAAGCATAAGGCATCAAGAGTAGTCAGCTCATCATAGGATATTTCAATAATAATAAGAGATATACAAAAAAACATCTAGGTATAGTAAAAAAACTTCGATTCTCAAAGGTATCAACCACTACTATCCATAGTTCCATTGCAAGATTTCAAGATAACTATCATTCAAGAGGAACCAATAGCAATATATTCTACTAATGATGACACTCACCCCATAGGTAATTCTCTTTAGGTCTATCCCAGAATAAAAATACATGTAAACTAAGAGGGTTCATCAATGATAACTAGTCTATCAAACTAACACCCCATCGTAAAGATCAGATCATGATACATAGATAGGGGTCAATTATTATGGATCACTGGGGGTGATAATAGAACCTACTAGAAACATCCTATTAGATTGGGTATCAACACCCATATAAATATTAGGAAATATAATTTCAACAACCCCATATAAGGAAACATGAAGGCAATGTGAGTCACTCCGGTCCTCTAAGAGGGATACATGCTCTAAGATCCTGAGCTATTTTTTAAAGAGGAATGAGAAAACTCAGTCCAGAAGAAGGGATCGTGCCCACACTGTACTAATAATTAGGAATCTATAGTAGGGCCATCCAATATGAAATGAACATGATGCCACACAAAAACCCTTATAGGAATGGACCAAGGTAACACACTCAACTGATATTATCCTAGGGAAGCTCTTGTATGATCATATTGACTCCGAGCTTAGCAGAAAGTGTAATACAACATGTCCTTAAAGGAGTAAACGAAGTGTGCCTAGAGGTTGATAGACTGTATCACTAAGTCTGGAATTTCCTGTGTCTCATGCTCATGGGGAATGCACTTTTCCACAATAAACAGTGTATCCCTCAGGTAAAAGACATGTAGTTGTTTCACTAGAACTCAAAATGCCTTTCTACCGATTCAAAAGTACACCGGACCATGCCTATATACTTGGAAGTGTCCAAGTAGATGGCTCCACCTATGTAATCAGACATTCTCATGTAATTCCCAAGTACACAGATTGTTAGACCACATGGTCAATGGGGCATCTACACTATGTACACACCAAGATAGTTAGCTAAGGATCACATTACAGGTGACACGTGTTACAAAACATGTGATACTTACCTCTAAACTAAAATCCTAGTGATGCACTTATGTAGAAACATGATATATGGTAATAGTATTACACACCATATAGTACAGAATTTCACAAAAATTCCAGAAAGTTCACACATCATTTCCAGAGTAGTCTACAGCCACTGATTCCACCTGGAATCATGTCATATAATGAATATATGAGGTATAATGAACCTCCTTTCCACTTTTATATATATTCCATATAAATCTAGTGTTTGGTAACAACCATCATCCCATTTTCTAGTACCATACACCAAAACTGTGAAACATGTCTCTTGATCGATCCATGGATCAAATTATGTAGTCAAGAAGGATAATATTAACATTGAATCTCTATCAAAAACCCAGAGTAGTGATTATTTATGAAAAATATGGAATGTGCAATGATCAATCAATGATAAATCATCGAATCATAGGAGAAAATAAAATGCTAATGAAAGACGTATGTAGAACTGGGATAAAAAACCATGAAACACAAATGTGAGGAATGAAACTTATCATTTTTTTTATTTTAAGCCTCAATATAATTTTGTGTAAGGGACAAATGAATAAGTTTAAACATAAAAAAATAATGAAATAATTATTATCGTCAAATCCCATAATTAAACCCATACCCAAATATGATCAATCCATGAATCAATCCTTTATTTATTTGATTTGAGTTTAATGTTGGATATGATATGATGATAAATACATAAAAGAAACTTCCTACCTCGATTTAAATCAAACACTGATGAATAATGATAATTCATCATTATAGTATATGAGATCCAAAATTTGTTCTATTGCTGGTTATCCATATATTATTATGATCATCGATACATGATCTCAAACCATACTAACACTCCTACATATTATCCTATAAATTATTAGGATTATGAACCTAACCCTAAAAATGGCTTATAATAGTGTATTTAAGGAAGAAAATCTAGGTTTGTACATCAATGAAATAAAATAAAATAAAATAAAATAAAATAATTTATTAATTGTGCCCATAATGACCTTTTCATGACCCCCATGTATGATTAAGATTATATTGTGCCTAGGTTAAGTCCTTCATTCTGAACTCAACAAAGATATCATATTTATGAAACGAGACACTTTTTGGGAGTTATTCCATATTATTTAAGAAAGATGCATGCACATGATATTAATATAATTAATATATTTCAAAAATTAATTTCGGGATCATCGGTCCTAAGAATCTTGTGTTGTCTCATCGTATAGCAAATAGAATATTTCTATAAACACACAAAAAGACATAAACATAAGAAATTGGTATATTAAACTAACACTCTAATGAATTTGGATTGGAGGTTGGAGATTTAAATATTGACCATGAATAAAAATTTGAGCATACACAGTCTTATCAAAATTGAATTAATTATTAAAAAATAAGTGACTTATGAGTTTCTATTTTTAGTTGAGTTAACTTTAGAAACGAATCATAATTTATTGAAATGTGAGTTTTAAGGTAGAAAAATTAATGCTTCATATTTTTTCAACACATTCATCAATTGAAGTAGGAATTGAATGTTTCTTATAATTTGAGAATAATTTGGAAGAGGAAACCATTTTAGTTTCTAATGATTCAAAATATTCTCAAAACACTGCTAAAAATAATCTCTATCAATCCATTTTAAAAAATTTAGTTATTTTATCCTTAGTTTTGTATTGTTTAGAAGATGTAAATGAGTTGGAGAGTTATTAATAAAAGGTAACACTCTTAAGATCACCTTCCAAACTATTTTATCATCAAGAAAAATTTAAATTTTGTGAATATAAATTAATTATTGAGGTGGAAGCATTTATTTTCTACTATAAAGAGTCATTTCAGGGACCTATTTTCAATTTATGATTTTGAGGGATTCTTGGAAGAGCTTAATGGATTCAATTTATTTTCACCCAAGCCTGAATTTCTTAAATCCACGAAGTTTGTGCAATTTTTTGATGTGGGTTGAGATGCACTCTTATCTTTATAACACACTGTGAAATGCCTAAAATGTTTATTAATCTTTTTAAATAAATTATAGGATCATATTTGTTTCGATCCTAAACCTTCTAGGTTAAAAGTGATTTCTTTCAGTAGTTCTTTGATGTAAATGGTATTTCTAGGGGGTTTTAGCTATAAGGAATGTATATTGTTTATCTAGAAGTATTTAATCCCATGGAATCTATTTATATCATAAAATAATGGAAAAAACATGTGGTGGTTCTTACTTATGGAACCACACCCTTGAGCGATTATTATAATTCCCCAAGATCTCACATTATATTTATTTGACATAAATTTAATATATTTGATACATTGTAGTACATGAAACCCTAAGATTTTAAAAAAAGATCATCATGTTTGATATTGTATATTACATAAAACACCATGATTATAAGATAATGTAACTCCCCAAGACATTAGGATATATGTTCACTTTTGAGTAAATTCATTCTCTTCGATAGCCCGTGATACATGTAACTCCCCAATACATTATGATATATGTTCCCTTTTGAGTAAATTCATTCTCTTCGATAGCCCGTGATACATGTAACTACGATTCTAAAAGAACCATAAAATAGTATATCATTATTACCCATATATTAAATTGGTGGGTATAAATATTTCTAAGTAAATTATGTAAATTATGGTATTTATTTATTATAAATAAAATAATAATGATTTAAAATAAAAAGAACCGTTTTTTAGAAAAACGTATATTTCTAAAGGGAACTTTAGTTGCACTTTTTGTACATAATTTAGAATTAATTTTTATCAATTATATAAAATTTATTTGATAAAATGTTAATAATTTTTAAAATAATCAATTAAAAATTAGCTTGAGGTTATTTTTTTTGATTTTTATGAAATGTTTCATTTTTCGATGAATAGTGAAAAATACCGATTTTTATCAAAAACTACATTTTTGAAATTATTTAAAAATATAAATTATATTTTATATATAATTTAAAGTATAAATAGTTTAATTATATTATAATAAATAAAATTTAGGTCATTATAAACATTTTTATATTGAATTTTTATTTTAAAACTTTCTATAATTATGATATTTGTCTCTTTTGGATCACGCTTTTCATCACTTTTAAAAATAAAATTTAAAATCATATAATTCCCCTTATTTGAATTAAATTTATAAATATTGATTAGATATTTTCAATTTTAATAATTTATATTATCTTATAATTTAAAATTATTTTTTATGATTTTGAATTGTAAAATTTGAAAAAATTAATTACCAATGTTAAGTTAAAAGTTGATTTACTTGGTGTTAAAGTAGAAAGAAAAGGGTTAAATGACCTACTAACATTAAAAAAACATAATGTATGGGAATATATCGACCTTATAACATATAAGTTTAAATAATGACCCATTTATTTGACATGTTTATTATGAAAAACATGGTCACACTTTATTCATTTCAACAATTCCATGTGTGTCCTCTACCCCACTTGTAAAAGGTCACCCCATATCCTACCCGATTCATACTTAAAAAGACATTTGGTTCATCCAATCCCTAAAAAATCTCATCCTTAATCCCTTAATACTATAACCCTTGGTTTTATGATAAATACATATCGGTAAGGATTTTGCTGTATTTAGAAATAGAACATCTAAAGAAGAGGTAAAGTTCTAAAACTATCATTTTTATTTTATTTCTTCTTAAAACTCATTAAAATATTATAAAATAATTATGATATATTAACTTAATTATATATCATATACTGATCTGTTATTATTTTTATAGAATTCCCTTTTTCCATCTCTTCCTCCATCAAATGGGAAACGAAATCATCGATTATGTGTATAGTGGACCACAACCTCGCGAACTGATGTAACTTGTTTTCCATTAGCACATATCATGATTGTATATAATTATGTATTTTATATATATATATATTATTTATGATTACATTATAATTTTTTTCTTATAATATCACACATACCATTTTACTTTCAGGACCATTTAAATTACGATAACGACCCTCGTGTGTATAGTGGACTACCGTCTCGCAAATCGATGTAATTACTTTTTCACTTACACTTTACATGAAATGTAATAAAGAAAAATTAAATAAATATTTTATATTTATGTCGAATTATTTTCATTATTTAAAATTAATATATAACATACTTCCTTACCCTTTCACCTTCCAAGGAAATGATAACGTCACTCGTTTATACGTATGACCTACCATCTCCACGCAGGGATGTAATCCATTGATTATATTAAAACATAAATTTTGATTATAAAATTTTATCTAATTAAAAAATATTTATAAAATTAATATAATTTTTGAGATAATGTAACTATATAATATTCCTAAGAAACATAACTTTCACATTAAAGCATTCATGAGAAAACAAGGCAGTCATCACTGAAAACAATAGTAATAATGAATGTTTATTAGTTAATGGGTGATGAGAAGTTTTAAAAGGATCATAAATGATAATATAAATATGAATATGTTTCTCGTATAAATTAATAACCTTCTTAAAACCATTATAAATAATGTTAAATCATGTTCAACAAAAAGTAACATGAGGTAAGGGACATCATCCCAATTTCTTTTCATTGAGGAATATTGTAATGTTATGCACCTAATTTATTTTATATGATGTATATAATACCCCTTTTTAGATAATATCTTGAATAATTTATACATCATGATTTTTTATTTTTTAATTTTATTATTTCAACTAAGTGGATTTTACTTGAAAATTACCAAGTGGTAAAGATTTTATAACTCATTTTCTTTTCATTGGATTATATTACTTCTTCATCATCTTTGATAATATAAGATTATATGTGTAAATATTTTTTAATATATTTTCTTGAATTTAAAATTGTTTTATTTGTAATTTTATTCAATATACATAACTGATTCATTGATTAATTCCCTCTTCAATATTATGATCATTGAAAGTGTTTATTTTATAATCTCATTTTAATCGGGATTGTTTATACTTGAATTTCCATTGAAAAAAATTATTTTACCATTTTATAATAAAACAATTTAATTTTATTATATTATATTTATTCATGATGTTTTCAAGTAATATTACCATATTAATCTCTTTGGTATATAAATTTATTGAGAAAATTATTTTATGAAAATATAACTTTATTTATCTTTTCAGTCAAAAATCATTTCATTCCAAATCCATTTTTTATAAAAAGGGTTTAAAAAATAATTCTAAATTTCATAATTTTTTTTATTAAATTAATTTTTACTAATTATTAATTTTTTACAATTTTTTTTAATGGAATCTTCATGTCATTTTCCAAACTAGGCTGATTTGGATTGTACTAAAAATGTGAAAAGAAACATTATTTTAGTATATATGAAATTAATAGAAATTTATTCCATCATAAACAATCAATGTTTTAAATAATAATTTATAATTTTAAAATATTGTTTTCATATAAACTTTTTTTCCAAAATATTTTGTAAATGTTTACTTAAAAAATAATTTTCAATGTTAAAAGGTCATTTTCATCAAGGATGTTTTTCAGAATTTTTTTTATTTTATTTCTATTAATCATTGACATCAAACCTTCATTGTACTTATAATATAATTGGAATATATTGTATTTATTCAATAATTATTATTTCAATGTATGACTTATGATCAGTTTGATTAGGGAAAGTATTGACAATCTCTTTTATGATTAATTTTAATAATCATTAACTTTCCCTTGAAGTATTCACTTGTTTGTTATCATTATACATTAAATTTCCCTAAGTATATATATAATTTATCATGGATATTCATATTACATAAATCTTTTATAATTTATATATATGGTATTTCACTTTTAATGTTATATGATTGACTGGGGAAATTATTACTAATTCGTATTACTTACTGGATATGAAAGTTTGTTGATAAGTTATATTTTTCAGGAATTAAATTTATCATTCAATATATGTGTAATGTGTTGGACATGAATATATGGCTGGGTTAATTCAATAGTTATCCCCTCTATTCGTAGATATTATCATGATACAAATCAATTTCCTATCCTTAATTAAATTTATTTCTGGTGTATACCTACCCATTAGTTTTGAACTGTCCTATAAAAGGTCTTGGTAGTAGAGGTATCATGATGCTTGAGATCATGACATAAAATAATTAAAAGTTTCCTTTATTAATAATTTAGTTATTATTATGAATGATATTTTCAAAACGATATTTTTTAATATGAAATTTAATTTTCATTTCATCAATTAAAAGGAAAGTGTTTTTAGTTAATTATGTTGATATTTTGATTATAACTTGTCAATTCATGATAGTCAAGTTATTTAAATGGAATGTGTGTTTAATTATTTACCTTTATATATTGATTATTACTTATCTAATATTTATTTTTACGCTATTGATTAAATGGAATATGTGTTTAGATATTTACCTTTACATATTGATGATCGCTTATTGATTATTCTTCATTTACTCATGATCAATTATACTTTATGTAACTCTTACTGATAATTTGATCTCAACCTTATTTTGTTTCCTTTACAGAGAATCCAAAATGTGGATTATAAATTATATGAGAGGATATTATAGAAGGAATAATAGTATTGTAAAAATAAATTATCTTGTAATTTGTGTATCAAAATTTAATATCAGAACCATGTATGTATCTATTTTACTAATACTAGTAAACTATTTGGTCCTTCAGAATGTGATTCCTTGTATCTTATGCCAATGTAATAAAGCGTACACCATCTCAGAGATATTGGGGTTGGGTTCATTGTAGTTTTTGTTAGAGAAAGTTTAGTTGTAACCTTGATAAGTAATTTAGGAAAATATATATTAAAGAATATAATCACATGGATGGAATTGAGGATAATTATAAGTATATGATAATATCTAAAAAATTTTGTATGGAATATATTATATGATTTTCCATGAAGTAAATCCCTATATTTATATTACAAGTAGATGTGGCTTTGGAATTGATGAATTTAGTGATAATAACCTTGAAAAGAGTTAGTTGAGTATATCTTTAACAACATTATAGTTCACAGTTAGTGTGCCCTTACTACACTAAGGTTTACACAATCAAGGGATAAGATATGGTAAATTCACATTTTCTCTATAAACCGTTATGATAAATTAATGAATAACACCTATTTAAACCTATGATATATCATAATGATATGGCATAAAACTGAAGTGTATTTGGATTATATGCCTAGATTTACTCATATGTTTAATAGAATAGATACTCATTTTTTTGTTTTAAATAATGGATGTCAAAGGTGATTATTTGTTTTTAGGAGACATCTATGGTAACAAAATCCATGCGTTTCTTATGTGTTTTAGTAAAAAGTTATTCAAGGAATAATACCTTTACATTTTGTGGACATCAATTTGAAGCTATTAATAATATTTAGGGCTAATATAATCATTGATGTTATATAAATTAATATTTTTTTAATTTTTTTAATAATATGATCAATGATAATTTTATTTTATTTGTTTAGGCATAAAAATACATTTCTAATACTCATATTTTAGAGTGAATGATCATATTTTTTTTGAAAATTTATTAAAGGATGGAATTATACTAGTTAAGTAAGTTTATTTCATTATGTTTATAATATAAATTGTAAATTAAAACCTCAAATTTAGGAAAAGGATAATGAAATAAAAAATTGTGTTCATCTTAGAAAAATCTATTGTCTATGATCCTCCAAAAAATGGTATAAAGTTATCTCATAAATGATTCTTCTTTTATAAAACATATTTTCACTTCCCACTATTATTCTTTTACATGGAATCCTAGTTATGTGTCATTATATATTACATTCATAATACCCTTTACTTATTTTATTAGGATGTATTATTAACCCTTTTTATGATGTGGGATTTACAAAAAGGAATTTTTCAATATCAAACCATTGATTTCTGAGTGAATGTTGAAATTTTAGGGACTGAATTTAATAAAGGTGTGGATAATGTAACATCCCATCATTTTTCAGTATATTTATTTTAAATAAATTTAATCTCATTGAAATATTGTGGTACACACAAAAAAAGATTTTAAAATAAGAACATCATGTTTGGTAGAATATATGAAATTCAATACTAAGCTTGAAAGCGAATGTATCTCCATAATAATTTACGAAATATATTTCCTTTTAAATAAAAACATTCTCTTTAATAGCTTGAAATACATGAGGTACATATTCTAAAAGAACCATAAAATAGTATGTCATTATAACCTTGGAATTAATTTTTTTTGGTATGGATAAGGATAAAGAAATTATGAGTGTTATGGTTATATATTGATTATTAATAAAATAATATTCATTTAGAAGAAAATGAAATGGTTTCTGAAAAACTATGTTCATCTAAAAGGCACTTTTTCATGCTTCATGCACATAGTTTAAAAATAATTTTTACCAATTTTATGATAAATATTTGATAAAATAATATTAATTTTTTAAATTATTATATAATAATTCTGTTAGTGTGATTTTTTTTGATTTTTATAAAATGTTTCATTTTTTGATCAATAGTTAAAAATACAAATTTTTATCAAAAACATTCATTTATCTTAAATTATTTAAAAAGTTAAATTATATTTTAAATTTTAATTAATGTAAAAATATTTCAATTATATTTAAATCAATAAAAATAAAGTCAATGGAATCTATTAAATATTGAATTTTGATGATAAAATATTCTACACTTATGAGAAGTTTCTCATTGGAAACCCGTTTTATTCATCACATTTGCAAGTATAATTTCAAAACGATTTTTTTTATATTATGTGAATTGAATTCAGAAATATGTATTACATATTTTTAATAATAATAATTTATATTATCTAGTAATATTAAATAATTTTGAACCCTTTTAATAGTAAAAATAGTAAAAATGAATTACCATAGTTAAGGTAAAAATTGATTTACTATGGGGTTAAACTAAAAACATAATGGTTTAAAGGACCTAAAAACTTATAAAAAACCCATTCAAGGACATATAAAGACCTTATCACATCTAATGGTTGATAATATACAATTTTTTATCCTTTTGGAAAGTGAAAATATGGGTACATTTTATTCTTTTAAAAAATTCCTTATGCTTCCTCTCCCCACTATTTAAAGGATAACCAATATCATCCCATAATAACACTTAAAAATATATTTGGATCCAAAAAATAACTGACAAAATAACTTCTTTAAACCCAAAAATAACATCCTATATCAATTTTTAAGATAAAAAATCCATCATAGGAATGCTTTTTGTGAAAACCAAAAGTGGTCATCTGAAGAAGAAATAACATTCTTAAATGATCAATTTTATTTTATTTATTCTTCCATATCCTTAAAATATTATCACATAATTATAGTATAATAAAAATATTATCTAAAATATAATTATATTTAATTATGTTGGTTTCATAACCTTTATCCATCTCCACCACCATCAAGTGATAAAAAAAATCATTGATCGCGTGTACAACTGACTACCATCTCGCGAACCAATGAAACACATTTTCCATAAATGTGTCTCATGATTTTTGATTATGATATATTTAATGTATATATATATAAAAATAACATTTAGGATTTTATTATAATTTTTTAATATTAATATCACATATAAATTCGTAAATTTTTTTGCTCTTTAAATTATGATAACGTTGATCGTGTGTACGGTGGAGTACCGCCTCACGAAGCGATGTGATTAATTTTTTACATATAGTTTAAATGAAATGTAATATGGGAACAATTAATTAATAGATATGATATATATGAAATTTTATTTATTCTTTATAATTAATATATCTAATAATTACCCATTCCACAATTAAATAAATGACAACGTTGCTTGTGCAAATGTACTACCTACCGTCTCCACAAAGTAATGTTATCCATTATCCATGTTAAAAATTAAATAATGATTATAAAATTATATCCAATGAATAAAAATAATATTTATACTATTAATATCATTCAATATATTATTTAACTATATATTATTCTCATGAACCATAACTTTCACATTAAAACATTCATGAGAATATAAGGATTTTATCAATCGAAACAATGATAATAATGAAATGTTATTAAAAAATAGGTTATAAGATTTTATAAAATGTTCTTATATGATATTACAAATATAAATATGTTTCTATTATGGATTAATAACACACTAAACCATTATAAATTAGTTTAAATCGCATTCAATAGAATTGATGTGTCTGGTAAGGGCATTTATCTCAATTTCTCTTCATTGAGGCATATTATAATATAAGGCACCTAATTTATTTTATATAGTACATAAACTACCCAATTTTCATGAAATATCATGAATATTTCATACATCAGGGTATTTCATTTTTTAATTCAAATTTTTTCATCTAAGGGTATTTGACTTGAAAATTACAGAGTAGTAAAGAATTTCATAACACAAATTCTATTTACTGCGTTATAATGATTCTTCATTATTTTTGACATTAAAAGATTATATATGAAAAGGATTTTAAGTATATTATTTTTTATTTCAACTTTTTCTGTGCATTTATATTTTATATACATAATTTATTCATGAATTAATTCTCACTTAAAATTTATGATCTTTGTAAGGGTTTATTTCACTGTCTCATTTTAATCAAGATTATTTAAAGTTGAATTTACATTAAAGGAAGTTATATAATAATTATCTAATAAACCCATTTAAATTTATTTTTCTCTAATTATTTAAAATTTCTCAAGTAATATAACAATATTCCTCTCATTGGTACTTAAAATTATTGAGAAAATAATTTTAAGAAAACTAGACTTAATTTATATTCTTGGTCAAAAATGATTTTTCATTAAATCCATATTTTGAAAAAAAAATTTCAAAAATGTTTTTAAAATTCAAAAATTATTTAAAAAATACATTTTCCCCATGTTTTAATTTTGTAAAAAAATTTCAAAGGAATCATTATGTCATTATACAAACTAGTCCCATTTGAATTTTTTTTAAATGTGAAAGGAATATTTGATTTAACATATACAATATGTAAAAATTTCCTACTATTAGGTCCACTCAATGTTTTAAAAATTAATTTATAATTATAAAAGTTTATTTTCAAAGAATAGTATATTAATTTTTTAAAAATTTATTTTAAAATGATTTTCAAAGTTAAACAGTTAATTTCCTTAAGAATGTTTTAATAATTTTTTTTATTTATATTCATCAACGACATCAAACCATTACTATACTTATGATTCAATTGTTTATATATTTTATTGATTCTATAATTATTATTTCAATATATGGTTTATAATTAGTTTGACCAAGGAAAGTGTTGACATTCCTTTTCTTTATTAATTTTTATAATCATTTACTTTACCTTAAAATATTCAATTTCATATTATCATTGAAAATTTAATTTCTCATTAATATATGTACTATTTATCATGAATTTTTTTATTAAATAAAATATATATCATTTCTACATGAGATATTTTAAATTTGAAGTAACGTGATTGAGTGGGGAAATTATTTCTAATCAATATTCCATACTTGATATAGAAATTATTTGATAAGGAATATTGTCCATGAATTAAGGAATGCGTAGGACATGAAGATATGGGTGGGTAAGGATATATACAGACCCTCATTGAATTTATAGTCTCATTAGGTGAATAAATTTTACAACCTTAGTTAAATGGGTTTTTGGTGTATACCTTCCCATTAGTTTTAAATTTCCTTTAGAAAGGTCTTGATGGTAGATGTATCATGATTTTTGAGATGATGAAATCTAATAATTAATAATTTCTTACATTAAGAATTCATCAATTTTTATCCATGATATTTTTGAAATGAGATCATCTATAGATGAATTTATATTATTTTTTAACAGTTAAATGATATGTGTTTTCAATTATTTAACTTTCCATATTGATTATGCATTATCAACTCATGATAGAATAATTATTTGAATAGAATGTGTATTCAATTATTTTACTTTTCCATATTGATCACATATCATATATTCATGATATTAATGTTATTGATTAAATTTATTGTGTTTTCATATATTTACCTTTACATATTGATTATTACTTATTTATTATTGTTCAATTAGTCATGATTGGTTCATTATTGCATAAATATTAATGAGTATCTGAGATCACCCTAATTTTTTCCCTTATATATAATCTGAGAAGCATACTATAAATGATATGTAATGATATGGTAGAGGAAATAATGATATTATTGAATAAAATATGTTAAAATTTGATGTTTTGAATTATTTCTTACCTTGAAACTAATATTTTAACAAAGGATTATGTCTTTAGTTGCCACATCCTCTCACCTTTTCACGTGGTTCAATATTTTTGATCATTAATGTTTGTAACTATTGATTAATAAATTACACTTAGTAATTATATTTAATTGAAGAGACTAAGAAGATCTTTGAGTGACTTAAATAATAGTGGTCACTAGGATGAACTTGAGGAAACAATACAACAACCCTGTAGGGAGTTTTTTTGGAAAATGAAATTATTAAATTTTATCATTCTCCTTTAACATATATTTGAGATCTATAATATTATCAAAACAATTTCTTGATGGATAGTGACTAATCATTGGGGAAATGTGAAACTGTAAAAGTTATGTTTTTATATTTGAATCATATTTTATGGGTTATTTAATGTATTTAATCAATTCTATCAAAACCCATTATAAAAAATACTTATATTTTTTTAAAAAAGTAAAATCATGTGAAATTTGAATATATTTTTGGATATTTATTTATATATGTATAAATTTTGTTTAGTATTTATTTTGAACCTTAAATAATTTCTTGAAATAATAATTTTAAAATTTCTTTAACATGTACTGTTATAATATTTTTCCCATTATGATGTTTGAAAATGCAGAAAATATTGATTCTAAAGTAAATGGGAGGGGTATTTTCTATGTTAAACTCTATATCAATGTAGTACACATCAAAATTAATCAAAATTCCCCTAAAATATTTTAATTATTTTTCAAGAATCAAATTTAACTTTTAATGTGTGGAATTTTTTATCATGTTTAAAAATAGTTTTTCCAATTATATGGGGCTAATATTTTTTATTTATACTTGGATTTAATTTGGTATTTATTTTTATTTCTCACTTGAGAAAAATTATTTTTTGTAAATTTATTTTCAGTAAGTATTACAATTTAAATTTAATTTGTTTTTATCAAAATGAAACTCATAATATTTTCATCATTATGGGTATGGCATGAAATTTTATTCCTTTTGAACATATTATTGTTTATATTAAAATTTGTATATGAGTTAATTATTATTCATTTAAATTATTCAACTCTCTCATTCACCAGTTTTTTGTATTTAATATATGTTAAGTATGTGAGTAGATTCACATGAAGATAAAAAGACATTTGTAAGAATAAGTGGTTGCAAAGTGATTTCTATTTAAATATTCTCAAGTCATTCTATTTAATTCACTTTTATAAAATATGAAACCAAATTTTCACTAAATCGGGTTATATTAAGATATTAATCATCTTTACTACATAAGGGAGTCCATGGGGGAAAATTAATTATAAAACTAACTCCTTGTTAAGACTTCAGTTTTTTATTCTTGATATTACTTTTATATCATTGAATATGTGTAGTTTGTTACATTTGGAAAGGAAATATCTTAGGTGTGGGGGAATTTTTAATTTTACACATTTTCATAAATTTTTTATCTGTCATTTCTATTAGATTGTAATTATTTTTATAAAAAATTATCTTTAATTAACTAATAAATTATTTTTGGTCATTTTGTTTTGAAGTGATAATTATTTTAATATTTTCATTAAAATGACTATTTTTTGTGTTTAATTTTTTAATTGATCATTTTTTCATGTTTATATGTTTTAAGACAATCGTTGTTTTATGATTTTAAATGTTTTAGATTCAATTATTTTACTATTACTAGTGTATATTTTAATGAAATTTGTAAGAGCATATGAATCCTTTGTGTAATGAACTAACTCGAGTCAACTATTGATGCCATATGAACTGGACCATCACATAATGTGGGTAAAATAGGATAATAAAAACTAGACTTGAATATTGGAAAAAATACATACAAATAGATTATGATGTATAAAATAGAAAAGATACCACAAAATACATACAATCCTAGCCAAAGTTAGCTAAACCAAAATGTATGTCACATCCACAAGTGACAAATTTTCACCTCTAGACCAACTAGAACCGAGAGCGACCACAACATGAGAAGTCAACATGATACAAGATGCTCTTCCATTTATCTATATCCTATAACAGAACATCTACAAACACTTGAATAAATAAGTAGGGTGTGATCCAAATCCCTATAGGATACCTCAATAGTTTCTATACAAGTTCAAATATAAAGAGTGAATCAATTCAATCAATTAAATAAAAATCATATTACACTAAATTTTAGTAAAATAAATCCCATTGTAAATAATTTTCCATTTGGTTTTTCATAAAATAATGTCATATCCAATAAACATAAATATGACAAGTATAAGTGATAAAAATTGGAAATCATATCTATGAATCAATAGGTAAGAAAGTAAACACATATCAATGAAATAACCTATCATGCGAAGCTATGTGATACAACCAATTATATCAAAACATGTGAAAAAAATCCATATTAAAATAATCATGTAATAAATAACCAATAAATAAAAATGAAAACAACCAAGTATTGGGATCTATCCTATATGAAAATAAATACTAAAAACCCAAAAACCTAAATAATAATACATTGGATTCAAAAGATATAAAGTCCTACCTGTCGATATCATAAAAAGTTAGATCCCAAGGGTGAAACACCCACTAAGGCTACCCATGTCTCTATCTCGATGCACCAAGGGTTCCCAATGTGAATTTTTCCAAATTCAATTCAAAACCATTTTCACAATGTTAATAAACTTTTTCAAATACAAGTTGATCCACTTCGCGGTTTGAAAACCATTTCCAAATCAAGCGAATCCATTTTCAAAGAAAAACCTCCTTTTTGAAAACATTTTCCTTTAATGAAATATCTTGAAACAATTTATCAGGTACAATAAATAAAATATCCAAAATAAATTTTATAGAACAACATGTAATTCATAAAATTAAAAATTTTATAGAAACACCAACATCAACATGGTAAAAACCCAGTTGTTTCCAACAATAGTGACTGAAAACCAAGTGAACAGACTTTGGAATACGAGGATCTGCAAGAATATAAAAATGATAAATAAGAAACACCATCTGATAAAAAAACTATAGTCTAACCACAATTGAAACTAAAACCAAATTAGAACTAGAATAAATGATCACTTAGAGAGAAGAAATCAAATAATAGTGGTCATCAGTCACTTAATGAAGCAATCTTTTTGAAAAGGAATCACCTAAAATCACCTACAAATATCTCTAGGTTGAGATAAGAGAAATTGAAAAAAATTAATGAATTAAACATCCACATGAAATCCTAAAAACATAACTCATGGCTATTACCTTGCATGTACTCTATTTTCACCTCGTGTATTCCATGAGGCTCAGTTACACAAAAAACTACAATCTTTTTGTTAAAAACATGATTTTTTTATAACATGGAATGTAGTTATTACAGATAATTTAAGAAATTCACTGCATGTTTCAAGTTCATTTATTCTTCTTGGAATCTATTACATAGTATGTACTCTGCTTACAAACATGTAAGTACCCTGCGAACAAGAAAAAGTTGAGGTCTAAGTAGGAAATTACAAAAAATACCCAACTTCACCATTATTGGTATCCTCCCAATTTCTTCTCATCATTACTCAACCAAAAAAGGAAAACAAAAACAAAGTAAAAAACATACGTAAAATAAAGGTAATGGGGTGTTATAATCTCCCCACCATAAGCAGTTTCTTCCTTAAGAAGTCTCTTATGATATTGGATCCAAAAAAAGAGAAAGCCACTTTTGCCTCATCATTGACTCCCACTCCCACATCTCATGGATATCTTGTACACACTACCACAATATCTATAATAGGGGGATCATTTTAATATGGAATACCTTATCCTAAAGATCCATGATTTGAACTGGATGCTCAACCAAACTGGTATTAGTTTCAAGATCAAAATCCTCATATATAATCACATGAGAGGGATCTGATATATACATCCTAAACTAGGATACATGAAACAAATCACAGATATCTATCAAAATATATAGAAAATTCAACCAATAGGCCACCCTCCCTAGTCGTCTAAATATCTCAAAGGGGACCACAAACCTCAGTGCCTACTTAACCTATTTACACAATTGACAATGTCCCAAGTGAGTTAATACCCAGGGAAAGAAATAATCAACAACAATAAACTCCAAAAGCCTTTTATAATGGTCTATATAAGATTTTTCGACTGTATTCCATGATCAATCTCCTCTATATTAGCTACAAGAACTCTATCATCTCTTGAACAACTAATCAGAAAAACTAAGGACATCCCTCTTAACCATTCCCAATACAAGTTATATATATATTGCCGCCCATACAAAGCCTCTTTGGGATCCATCCTTATCTAATTCTAATAACTATTGTAATAGTAAAAATGAATCAAAGAAAATTGATTTTCACAAGATCTGTGGGAATAGAGAACATAATCCCAGGGCATATCCTCTGGAATCTAGGTAGCCCTATCTGTCTTTCCATCATTCTATGAATAGTATTTTATGCTGAATTTAATCTCGAAACCATTAACCTTATAAAAACATTTCCAAAAATATGATGTGAAGCTCATATATCTATCGTAAACAACTGAAGAGGTGACCCTATTAATCCTCACAATATCTTATACATACAACTGCCCAAGTGGTTCCACTTACATTATCTACTTAATAGGGAGAAAATGCACCAATATTTTGAGTCAATCACTAATAAACCAATTATCATTACTCTTTCTGGATGTTTGAGGAAAACCAATGATGAAATATATTTAAATCACATCCCAATTATATACTATATTGAGTAAAGGATGAAAAAAACTATAGTTATCTGGAA
Source organism: Viscum album (assembly GCA_963277665.1). Lineage (NCBI taxonomy): Eukaryota > Viridiplantae > Streptophyta > Magnoliopsida > Santalales > Viscaceae > Viscum > Viscum album. Next base: position 646,379,884 of record OY728143.1, on the reverse strand, counting down.
CTCCACCTTAATTCTCTGACAAGTAAGGCACTGTGAAACAAAATCCACAATCGATCACCTCAACCCATTCCACTAATATTGATGCCTCAAGTTGTGAAACATCTTGGTATAACTAGGGTTTACAAAGCAATAAGAGTAGTTAACACTAGATAAAAACTATTTTCTAAAGGAAAATAAAACAACCAACCCATGCCAGATGTATAAATATCCACTAGTAGACCGAGACCAGTCACCCACGGGCTCCCCAGTATTAAGGGATTCTCTAATTCATTGAAACTCATTTTATGAAAAATTATCGAGAGAAAATCTCTCATCAAAAGATGATTCATCTTTTATCAAATCCAAGAATACCTATCCACCAACATCTTCCACTTACATGCTCATCTCCTCAAATAAAATCATCAGAGACCCCTCCTCATGTGATTCCTTCACATCTTATATTAATAGATTTTTACTCAATGCATTAGCAACCATATTTAAATTCCTAAGTGTATAGGAAATATCAAAATAAAAACTCTAAAGATAATATAACCACTATATATTTCATATATTTAAACCCCTTTGAGTAAAAAAATATTTCTGACTCTTATGATTTGAATATACCTTAATCCTCTCCCTAAAGAGATTATGACTCTACATTTTTCGAGCATGCATAAAAACTAAAAAATCAACATCATGATAATATAGTTCTTATTATGAGGGTGTAACGGGAAATATCCGTCATCCACAACCTATTTACCCAGTATCCAGACACATCCAAAACACATCACAAAATAATTATAAAAACATCATAACCCTACCCATGTTCTAGAAGAATAAAAAATGGTGCTGAATTAAACCTCACCTTAAGCTTTTAAAAAGGTCTCCAATACTTTTCATTTCATTCAAAATTAAAATCCTTACATGGTAAATTGGTCATCGAAGATAAGATTTTGGAGTATTCCCAAACAAATTGTATATAGTAACCCATTAAACCCAAGAATCACACGATCTCAACCATGTTTTTGGGATTATACCAGGATAAAATATTCTATACCTTTTCAGGATCTATTGAGATTCCACATTTAGATATCACTTTCCTTGGAAGCATCACTTATCAGATCCAAAAATCAAACTTGGCAAGATTATTATAAAAACGATGTTCCATTAATGTTTGATGAATGGTATCCAAATGGTCCATATGCTTATATTATGACATTGAGTATAAAAAAATACCATCCATGTACACAAAAATAAGTGATTCAGAACTGATGAAATATCTAGTTCATCAAACCCGTAAATACCACATGAGCATTAGTGAGACTGAACGACATACCTAGAAACTAAAAATGCCCAGATCTACTCCTAAATGATGTCTTAGGTATATATACTTATCGGAAACTCAACTAGTGATACCCTAACCACAATTAAATCTTAGAAAACTAACAAGACCATCTAAGATGATCAACGAGATCATCAATCCTTGAAAAAAGATATTTATTCTTAACAGTCACCCGATCAACATTTGATAATCAAAACAAAGTCTAAGGCTCCTGTCTAACTTCATATAAAAGAGGATTGGAAAACCCCACAGTGACATGATAGGGAAAATAAATCCTTTATCATCTAGGTCCTCAAGATGGACATTAAGTTCCAACAACTCTGCTAGTTCCATATGGTAAGATGATATAGAGACATATATCATACTAAAGATAAGGTCAATAGTAAACTCAATATCTCTATGTGGTGGAAAACCTCAAAAATCATCCAAAAAGTCCTCAGGGTTCTCGTAAACAAATTTTTGAAGTGGAACACCCAATAAATGATCAAATTAATTAAAATAATATATGAAAAATGACCTGAGATTACACCAGCATATGGAACAATTGTCCTTTCCCTTCATAATATAGAGTCCCACTAACCCTAGAATAAAGGAGTTATCCCATTTGCTGATAAAAACTGAACTCTATAATGATAATGATTTATCTAGTTTTAAAACTAATAATCTAATCACTGCTAATAATCAAGTCAAATATGTCAAGATCAAGAACCAAAAATTCCCACTCCACCTCAATGTCAGTTATCAACACCTGACACACTGGATACATGAAAGCTTACTCATACCACGTTTTCTAAATGAGAGGAAAGATACATCAAGAAATGAATAAGTTTTGAATGAATTCCCAAAACATAAGCTAACTTTGATATTATAAAATAATGATTCACAATATTATCAAAAAAATCTCACCATATAAGATAAAATAAACGCCATACCTCTAACAGTCATTGGGCCTACTTTAGATTCTTTTAGAGTATACTCTGCTGTATATATTCATCCAGTATTAGTCAAATTAACATATCCCATGGATTTAGGATATGACTCACCACCTTTGGAAGCATCTTTGTAAACCTAAAAACCCTTGGTGAGGGTGGATCCCACCATACTAACCTATGATATCTTTAAAAAAAATCACTATAGATGGCCAAATCATCCATAAAGATGAAAAGTATTAGGATCCTATATACATTTATGGTTTGTAAGAGATAATCTTTCACATTAGTAGAAAACAACCTGCTAATGCCCTGTGATTGCCCCTTAGACTGGTCCCGAGGAAGATTGACCACTCTAACACTTCGTTTTCTAGAAAGAAGGTATACCCTGTCTAACCACTTAAACAACTGAAGCTACACCCAAAACCATCTTCCCACCTATGTCTACCTTTGTTAAATAAACATTGTCAACTACCTTTATAATGGTTAAAAGTCACAAGTTATCAACATCAAAAAAGTATTAGGACAAAGCCCTAACTGAAACCTTAAAGTTTTCAGGTACTCATTAGTGACATGCTTCAGTGCCAAATGCATTAACTCAATAAATGGGTTGACTAATCTATAATGATATGATCCCACATCTCAATAGTTATAATCTATTCGTTCTTCACTGCATGAAATCTCTTATTGTAAAACTAATGGTTGAAGATTTTATTTAGGGATTCCCAGTTAAGATACTCACGAAACTTAACTTATATAATAGAGTCTCAACATCTCATTCTCATCCCATCAATAATATACTTGGAAAAAGAAAACTTAGAGTAGTCCCCATGAGTCTTCAATAAGTTGAAGATATTTTCTATTTACTCAATACACTATTTGGATTCCTTAGGTCCTTTTTTCCCATGAATGTTGGGTGGATCCTTCTTTTTAAATTCTGAGCCATGATCCACTAAAAATATCAAGTTCGTGACACCCATATAAACCATAAATCAAATAATACTAATTAAAGATTCTACCAATGTAGGATCTACTAGAGTATTTTCATTCAGAACCTTCCTCACAACTTTATCTCTTAAAATTGGAAGAGATCCTTTTAGAGGAGTTTTCTAGAAAAAGGAAAAAACCAATCAGATATGATAAAATTCTAGAATCATAGGAGAAACATTAGGTATTGGTAAAAATTATTTAAAACATTTATAATTTAAAACATCCAAAAATAACCTTAATTTAAAAATAATATTTCCATTTTTAAAAACATCCCCAATAGTTCATTTAAATTTCCTCTAACTTCAAGTCTTAAACTTGGTATGAGTTCCTAACCCCCATGGTTTCTCAGTTTTAGTCAAGGCTGTGAGCCGGATATACCCCTTTTACACACATACTATCCAAATTTTTATGGTCCTAACACTGGTTAGCCCAAGACATAAAACAAAACTCAGGAAATGTTAACACACTTCTGGATGATCACCCCTTTTGATAACAAATTATAATGAAACAACCCAGGTTAACTAGACAACCCGCTCGAATCAGCCGATCAAGTAATATGGGTAAAATAAGAAATAAAAACTAGTCCTAAATATAGGGAAAAAATACCTACAACCATGGTATGAAGTGGAAAGTAGAAAAGATACCCTAAAAGGCATTCCATCATAACAAAACGGGCTAAAAAAAGTAAGTCGTATCCCCTATGACCAATAGTCACCTCCAGAATGAACCAAACTGAAACCGATAATAACAAGGGATGTCAACATTATATAATATTCTCTTCCCTTTACCAAGATCCTATAATGTAAAATCTAAAAATTCCTAAAGTCATAATTAGGGTATTATCCCAAGACCAGTAAGATACCACCAAAATTTCTATACAAGGTATAATATCAAGAATGCAATAATTATAACTTTTGAAAACAAATTTCTTCATAAATAATTTCAAAAAAATAAATCCAACTGTAAATCATTTTCCCTTTGATTTTTCTTAAAATAATTTTATATCCTATAAATAGAAATATAATACTTAAAAGTGACAAAAATATGAAAGTATATCTATTAATGAAGAGTTGAGCATGTAAAAACATTTCAATGAAATAAAATATCATGTGAAGCTATGTAATATAACCTCACATATCAAAACCTATGAGAAAAAATCTATGATAAAAAAATATTGTGATAAATAACCAATTTTTAAAAATTTACATTGGTAACCCTGATATAGATGTTGGAGGAATGAAAGATCCCTTTAACACAAAATTATATAGAACAATAATGAGTTAAATAGATAATACACCCAAACTATCCCATCACATAGTATGGGTAAAATATTATAACAAAAAACATTCATGAATATAGGAAAGAAAAGACTTATAAATAGAGTAAAAAGAGGAAAATAGACAAGATACCAAAAAATACATATAATCCTAGTCAAATGGAATAAACCAAAATGTAAGTCACATCCCCATGTGATCAATAATCACCTCCAGACCAACCTGAACTGAAAGAGATAACAACAAGAGAATCCATCATGCTAAAACATGCTCTTCCTATTACCAGGTTCTTATAACACAACATATACATACACTCAAAGTTACAAGTAAGGAATAATCAAAATCCCAGTTGATACCACCCCAATTTCTATATAAGGACTAATATCAGGAATTTAATAATTATAGATTTTAAAACAAAATATTTATACAAATCATTTCAAGAAAATAAATCCAATTTTTAATCATTTTCCCTTCAGTTTTTTATAAAATCATTTCATATCCTATAACTATAAAAATCCCAAGAAGAAATGATATAATTGGAAATCAAATCCATTCATTAAGAGGTAAGTATACAAACACATATCCATGGAATAACCTATCATGTGATGTTATTTAATACAACATCATAAATCAAAATCAATGAGAAAAAAATCCATGATAAATAAGCCATGTGATAAATAACCAATATTGATAAATAAATAATAACCTATTATTGGGATCTAGCCTCTGAGAGAATACATACTTAACATTCAAAAGACTAAATAGAAATACATTGGATCCATAATATATCGATTATTTCTAGTTGATATGAAAAAATGTATCTCATAGTGGTGAAACACAAACTATGGATTCCTATGTCTCTATCTGGATGCACTCAAGGTTCTGAAAGTTCATTTATAAAAATTAAATTCAAAACCATCTTTATAATATTATATATTTTTTCTAAATCATGATGATTATATTATGATTTTGAAAACCCATTTCCAAATGAAGATAATCCATCATTAAAGAAAAACTCCCCTTTTGTAAACATTTTCTGTTTCAAGAAATCATTTGAAATAATTTATCACTTCCAATCAATGAAAAATGCAAAATAATTTATCCTAAACAACATGAAATTCATCAAATTAACCATTTTATAGAAACATATACCTCAATATGGTGAAATCCAAGATTCTATAAAAAATTGTGACAAAAAACTAAGAGAATGACCTTTGAAAGAAAAGGCATACCATGAATATGAAAAGTATTAATATAAAACATTATCTGATCCCAAAACTATAGCCTAGTCATAACTAAAACCAAAACAAATGATGTACTAGATGGAATGATTAATTGGAAATAATAAATCCAACAATAATGGTGATGAATCACTGAACAAAGTGATCCATATGGAAAGGAATCTCCCAAAATCACATAGGGATCTCTCTTGGTCAAGATTAAGGAAGATGAGATTGAATTATTGAATTAAACATATGAAAAACACCCTAGAAACCAGACTCATGACTATTACATAGCCTATAAACCATTCACATGCTATGCATTCCACATGAATTAGATACACTAGAAAACCCATTTCATTTTTATAAAAAAATAATTTTCTCATTTCATGGCATGTAAACCATTCACTCCATGTATCCAGTTCACGATTTCTCCCTAGTATCCACTACATGATGTGTACTAATCTTAGATAGCATGTATGTTCCCAATTAACAAGAAAAGATTCATGACTAAACAAAAAATTCCAACAAATACTTATATTTACCATTAAAGGTATCCTCCCAATTCCTTCTCAGCATTAATCAACCAAAGAATAGGGAAAACATTATTAAAGCCAAAAATATACATTATAGAAAGTTAATGGGGGCGTCACACTTTGGATTATGAATTTTCGTAGTTTATTTCTATGTTTTGTGTTGTATTTTTGATTTTGGTTTGTTTGACTTTAACAAAGTGATTTTTTTACTAGATGGGAACTTGGTTAATGGTAATTGAAGTAACTTGGTAAATGTAATATGGAAAATAATAAGTGTAAGGGTACTAACTATGAAATATAAGTGCCATTAAAGAACTCATACCCTTGATATAGGTAGATAAATACTTGTGTATGTTCTATAATAAGGGGAATTGAGATAAGGAAAGGTTAGTTGGTAACTATGTGAGTGTAAAATCGTATAATAGATAAATGTATTAGGTTATGTATTTACTTTATAATTCGTTGTAGAGGTCCCCAACATTTAACATAGCATACATAATGGTACATATGAGTTTTTAAATTTAAAGGTTAGTTGATGTAATGTGTAATGGAATATTTTTGGGAGAAGAATCATGTATGGGTATTGATGTTCCTAAGAAGCTATGTAAGGGCCGTCACCAAATTTTTCCAACATAACACCCTAATATTTTGAAATTTATTCTTCTAAATTTAGAATATGTTTGATAAATTTATCTATAAAAAACACAGAATAAAGAAAATCATGTTACCTAAAAACTAATTAAATTTTACTATTATTTTATATCCATTAAATTGAAGGGTATAAATAGAATTGACCAATTTAAAAAAAATAATAATTTTTTTATAATAAAACAAATTCATTTTCTAATTAAAGATAATTTAAAAAAAATATTTTTTATGCATTAAGTGTGCAAGAATGAAAATTAATTTCCCCCACATTTAATTTTTTTTTAAAAATGGATTCCATATTTGGAATAATTAGGTCCAAATTATATAAAAATTATCATTTCATTTTATGTATAAAAATAATATTCCTATTATTAATGTTTAATAAAATAAAAATGATGAAACTATTATTTTCAATGATTTGTTTTATTAATATATTGTAATTTTTATCTAATAGATTAAATTAACATATTTTAAAAAATGAATATAATATGATGACTAAACACATATATAACTAAATTAAAAGAAATTTAGTTTATAACCAATGCTAAATAATATTGAGAAAAAAACGGTTAACACATCTTATTTCTACAACAAATAGTTTATATATATATATATATATAATGCTTCAATTTTAAAGTTAATTTTCCGTTATATATAAATTTATTTAGATTAAATGGATATTAAATTTTATATCAGAACAAAAAAAATTATTATGGGATATACCTTATAATTTCAATTAAATATAAGTTATTTGGTTTAAAACTAGTTACCATGTTAAAAAATATAATGGTAAAATATAAAAATCTAGTTGTAAATGTCTTGAAAAATGTTTAATTTTGTGGATTTATCAAACTTATCACACCCAAAACACCATTATTTATATCTATTGGAACCATTTAATCTTGAATAGTGTCATTTTATTATTTAACAACAATGGTTGTTTATAGAAGGGGCCTTTTATTCACTTATAAAAAGGGACATTTTAACCCTTTCATGACACACACGGTCATTCGAATTTCATCTGGAAAATATTTATTTATTATACTCCTTTAATTATCTCTCATTTTAATATGGCTTTGGTCTTAATTATTTATATAAATCCCCTCATTTATAAGGAGACTTTCAAGATAATATTCAAGGACCCAATGTGAATATTATTTAATCCTTATTTTTTCATCTTATTATTTACCTTCCAATCCTATAATATCCATATTTATATAATCAAATCATTATAAAAAGTATAAAAAAGTGTTATAATATTAATTTAACAACCATTTATTATTCCACCCTATCCACTTAGAAAAACTAAAATACATTGCTCATGTATTTTGTAAACTTTCACCTCCATAAAGTAACATATTTCATTTTCATATTAATTTTAATTATTTTTCCAAACCACATAAAAAATGGTTAAAAAATTAAAAAAATATTAATAATATCATAATTATTATATTATTGTTATATTATGTCAATTAAAAATTTTCTTAACCATACCGAACTATAAAATTATAGTATGTTCATGTTTAGGTTGGTATAACCACCTTTTTAAATAATACTACAAAACACTATCATAGATGACTATGATAAATTAAATAATAAAATTATGAAAATTTATTAAGAAAATAATTATTGATTTATTTTTTATAAATTTTATATTAATTATTTAACTTATTATTAAAAAATCATCCTTGATCGCTAATGTTACCAAAATAAGCTAGCACTGATTAAATTTTCACTCAAACATAAGAAAAAAATATATAAAATAAATAAATTGCATGTGATTGTAAATATGAATTATTAAATTAAAAAAACACGATAAAGGTTCCAAATATGTTATCTAATAAATGTAATTTTACTATTTGAAAATTTATGCATGTGTGCATAACAAATTAGGACCACAATATGGGTTTCTTTGTCTCATTTTCAAATCTATGGGACATGTTTGATATTGCACACTATCATTTATTTTATATGGTTTATTAAATTCCATATTTCTTTCACATATGAAAATATCCTCTATTTCATAATATTATATTATCCATATCATGATATTCCCCTAAATATCATTTGGTTCTTGTGTTATTAATACCATAAGAGTTTTCTTGACTCAATTTCTGATTCATTAGATCACAATCATTATTAATTGAATATAAATTTATATATTTATATAATCTTTAGATTCCTATATTTTATATGTTATTTCCTATTTTATTCTATTTAAATTAATTCTCATCCTTATTAACCACTTCTTTGATAAATCATTTTCCAAAATAAAATTATAATATTGGTAATAATAACTCCCATTCTAACAAATGAATATTCTCTTCTATGTCCATTTTTTTCTATCAAAATAGTTTTATTCAAAAAAATTAATTAATTTTTTACTTTATATTATCCATATTTTCCTTTACATATATTATTAAATTAAATTATTTCGAATTTTTTCTGATGTGTTATTCTAAAACAACCTAAAAAGATTAATAATGGCATTTCTTTTCATTATTCACGCATCCAAATTTATTAGATTTATTTCTATTTCTTTTAAATGATATTTTATTTGGAACAATTTATAATAATATTTTGAAAAGTAATCACTTTTTCTTATCAGAAATATATTTTAAATGTAATTTTTACATTATCTTTTATAAAAAAAATTTAAAGGTTTTCTGATAACTCTTGTATTTTTACTTATGTTTTTCCTCCATGGTTTATGTATCTTGATGTGATGTTTTTATCACCCTATATATTTTATCAATAAATTTTATGTTGATATTTATTATATCCTATGATTTTTATTTTCATTTAAGGTGGTTTTTAATGATTATTAGACACTATTTGTTTTTCCATGGATTCTTTAAGAAATGATGATTATTAATTTAAAGTAGAAGACATATATATGGATGTTGAAGGGTGGAGTCCTATATCTACATAAAAATAATTATTTTATTTTTATTTCTCATTAAATATTTAGGAATTGGAATAATTTTTGTGTTCACATATGAGGGAGCATAATTGGTTTGATTACATTTTTAGCAGTGGAAATAATGAGTTTATTCAACTAAGAATGGTCATAATGAATTTTATCAAAAAAGTTTTCCTTTAGATATGGCTGTGAAACATTTATATGTTGTCCATAAAGTTATTCAGTATTTATAAGATTCATTTTATTTTCTTTATAGTCTTTGTTTTCATGTTATGCCTTATTTTTAAACTATTCTACACTCTTATGTCGTGCTCAAGTGTTTTATAATTATTAAGATATATTTTGAGCCATGTAAAAACTTTAATAATTCCTTATAAATAATTTTTGATATTATTTTTCTCTATTATGTTTTATTCTTATTATATATGGTGTTATCATCTTTTTATATGATAATTAACCTTCATCGTATTCTCTTTCATGTTTATGATCCGATAGATTATAATATGTTTTCTCCCTTACTTAGCATTTGATATCACCCCATTCTTATCTTCCCATTCTCCATTTAATGGATATAATTATTTTATATGTGAAGTATAGAATTTTTTATTATTATTATAATCTAACATTCCCAAGTTTTGTAAAATAAGTTTTTACGTAGCTAATCTCCACAATAGTAATCCTTTTAGTCTTTGGGTTATCTGACTATTTGTGATATTTATTATTTAAACCATAAAATTAAGTTTCTATTTAAGGTATGTTTAGGTTGGGTTTCTATAGTTGTTATCAAAGGATGATAGAGTTATTTTGGATATTAGTTTAGTTATGTTGGTCGGAGTGGATACTCAAGAGGGGGGTGAATTGAGTTCTAATTAAAATTTCTATTAAAAATATTTATATTAAAATCACCCAATTTAAAAACAAGTCAAACTGTAGTGAGTTTATACAAATTTTAAAGGTTCAATTAGTTTTTCAAAGATTGATTAGGTCTCATTTAATTTAAACTGGAGATTAAATTAACTTTAGAAACTAACTTACTGGTTCACAATAAGTATAAACACTTTCTAATTTAACTATCAAAGTGACTTTAAAAAAAAATTTATTTCAAAGTAATTAGCAGCGGAATATAAAAAATATAGTATACTTTAAACTTAATCAAAGATACACAGTAGATGTAACCAAGAGGTTCAGTCTTAAGCCAAGACTTAGTCCTCTCAAACAATTTATATAAATTAGATCCACACCCTAGATCGGGGTAAAAAACAGTGAAAAGACTGTCCAGGTACAAAGACCTCTACCACTGTTCTTCATGGGAAAACAAAACAATAGTACACAAGCTGTCCATGTCACACATGAACTCTTCCAAAATTCCTAGTGGGATATAGTAATGTGTACGAAGTTTGGAGTGAGGATTTAGTATCCTCCAGTTCAGTCGAGGAGTCTGTGTGTAAATACACTGCTCAAAAAATGAATGAATAAAACAAATTAGAACAAAATAGATATAGATGAGTTTAGGGTGCTCTATGTGTTGTGAGTGAAGCTCTGTAATCCTTGGATTGATGTAAATGAATCCCGGAGTCCTTGTCTGGTTTTTGTATGAAAAATAGAGGGTTATTTTCTTCAGGTTCAGCTTGATCAGCTTGAGTGCATGAAGAGCTTTCATTGTAGATCTTCACTCCTTGACTAAGGTGCAGCTTGTGTTCTACTTCAGGAAGAATGGATTCGTGTATGTTCAGTGATCTTGAGTATGGAATTAGTTATTCTATATGCACCAACTTTCAGCATTCTTTTTTCCGTTGTATGTACTCCTCGTGCGACTACATTTCTATACTCTTTTCACCTCTCTTTTTGTGCCCGATCTTTGTCTTTCCTTTTATAGATTTCAGCTCTGACAATGGGAATGATTAATTTTTCATGGGTACTAGGTACGGTTTCCTGACATGCCAAAAACTATCATTAAATAACATTAATTGCATTAAAAACATCAAATATTACCATTTCTTAATAAATAAATAATATTGAGAGTATAGAGTTTGACTGGTCTGTCTTTCATTAGTAGCCTTCTATCGGTATAAGTTTAACAGTGTACTTTGTATAGCAGTGAGCTCCTATCGGTAGCTCTTTGATCTTGTACAGGTAGATCCTTGTATCAGTATATGTTACTCTATGTATCAGAAGCTCTTTATACGGGTGACTTCCTGTATCAGTAGCTCTTTTTCTATCAGTAGCTGTTACTCCGTGTTTCAGTAGCTCTATGTAAAGATGACTCCTTCCATCAGTATCTCTTGGTCTATCGGTAGCTGGATTGTCTATCAATATCTTTCTTGTCTCGGTGACTCTGTATCGGAAACCACATTTATCAGTAGACATTGTTTCGGTAGTCTTATTCTATCGGTAGACTTATGTATACTGGTAGACTTGTTCTATCGGTAGCTCAACTTCTATCGGTAGCTGTCTGTATCAGTAGACTTTATCTGTTAGTGGTATGCGCTTTACGATGGACTTACACATACCGGTAGCTTGACGTATCAGTGACCTTTTCTTATTGGTGACTATGTCTATCAGTAGACGAAGTACCGGTAGATCTGTATCAGTAGATACAAGAATATCAATGAATTAACACTTACCTGTTTTATGCAAAACATATCCGATTGAGTTAGAATTATTTCAAAAGTCATATAATAATAGATAAACATTGATTTAAATATTTCAAAGAGTATTTTAATATAATTATCTACTTGACCATATATTGAAAGAATTAATATATAAATACACATTATTTGGTATTATCAAAGTATATAAAAGCATAATTGGGATTATCAAAATAGGCGAGGTCAATAATCTCCCCCATTTTGATAATCAAAACTTATGATATTATAATATCAAAATAATCAGTAATGTATCAGAGGATAGTACAGTAAGTATCAGAGAAAACAATGCATTATAAAGCACATATATCAAAGATAAAATAGGAAACAAATGTATCAGTGAGAAATGAATTAAACTCATAAATTTATCCCCCTTTCTCATAAAAGTTATTATGCCCAGATATGTTTCCCTTAGACAATATTTCTCCCCCTTTGTGATAATCAAAAAGTGGGAAAATAAGGAAAAACACATGAAAAGAGAAGTAACAGATGGTAAAAGAAATGAATATCGCATATATTCCTTGGAGCAAACAGATTACAAAGAGAAATAGAATTGAAACAAAAAGAAATCCAGGTGATTCCTACCAAACAATTCTAGTCACTGATCAATCCACATCCTCAGCATGAGATTTCCCCTTGGGATTAGAAGAAGATTCAGGTGAGGTGGATGTAGGTGCAGGATTCGGAATTTCAGAAATGATCACAGGAGGATGAGCGACTAATACTGTTTCTGGCCTATACTGAGTAGCCCTCTGAGTGATCATAAGAGTAAGGCTTCTGATAGCTTGGAATGGAGTCAGCTGAATAAGAGAAGTAGTAGAGGTAGAGGTAGGTAAAGCTGGAGGTATAATCACTGTCCTAGCATCGACATGCAAGAAAGGAAACAAAAGATTTCTGAAATCCATAACGATTCCTCCTCCTCTCTCCATAGCAGATATGAAATCATCCTTGTTCTCCATAAATTTGTCCAGAGCGGGGGTCAACACTCCGAGCTTGCTGACTTGTTCTCTGAAGGCGTAATTGACAGGAGGGAGATTCATGTTTTCTAACATAAGCTTGAAATGATTATTGAGGTGATGCTTGGTATAAACACTTTAGAAATAATAATCTAGATTGTCTTTCACCTCTTTCTGAGAGGCAGAAGATTCTCTCATATAGTCTTGGACTATCTTCATTATTTATCTAGCTGAATCTCTAGTAGAAGTCACCACTTTGGTCAGATTAGATGAGTCCATAGAGCCACTGGTTTATGCTGAACCAAGATCCTCCTTCATCACAGCTTTAATCTGATCTAAATCCATTGAAGGTCTGGAGGCAAGAGAACCAATAGAAAAGGTTACTATTTATTTGAAGTTTTTAGTCAACCCAATGATAAGATTTTTCACTTGGGAATCCTAGGTGCTAACATGATCTTTCATAGTGGTTTTAAATCCTTCAAAGACGGATACCATCTGGCTTACAAAACTTTTGACATAAGCTAAATCATTGCCTGCTTGAGATCTAGAGCTCATATAAGATGTTAAAGAGATAATATATTTCTTTAGAATTTCAACATATTCTACCAGTCTAGATACTTGAGTCTGGAAAGCTGTAACTGCATCCACTATCTCTGCCACAATGATAGAGACCTAACAACCGAGAGAGAGTTCAAAATAATTTTCCTAATTTCTCATATCTTCAACAAAGCAGTGCTTTAACTCAGAAACAGAGGCACTAAAAGACTCTTTCAGTTCATTCTTTAAGGATTCAAGATCAGCCCTGGTGATCATATTTTCAGGCACAACATCAGGTGAGACCATAACATGTTCTCTTTCAGATACTATATTGGCTACTAAGTCATTAATAATCGATTTAATGAATGACACTAGTGAAGATTCTATTTTCCTTATTTCTTCCACAAAACTGATTTTGAGATCAGACTTTAGCTTTTCCAGATCATGCATTCTAACCACATCTTCAGGTAACAACTCAGTTCGAATATCATAATTGGTTTTTGGTCTATTGAGGGATGCCTCATTATCAAAATCTAGATAATCCAATACACAAACCACAAAACCTGGGTCTTCTGTCAAATCGTCAATTTCAACTACCACTGAAACACTGTCAAAACTGATTGGATACTCCCCCTAAAATGGTGAATTCTCTTGTACAGCAACAGAATTCTCAGCAGGTCTTTCTTCCTCATAAGAATCTTCTACAATCAACTCCATCTCCGCAACTGTAAGAGGTTCTTCTGGATTAGGCACATGTCCTTCCATCTCACCCACTACATCCTTAACAGGCATAAATGATTTTCCAATCAATGGACCCAGACTTAAGCAGACAAAATCAGAGGCTTCAGATTCATTCTCTCTTTCTTCTTCATTATCAGGAGCTACCTGGTCTTCCTCATCAACAGGTGTTTCCTCTTCTAATAATGTTTCCTTTCCTGATGATATAATTTCAGCAACAATACTTGGGGGAAAGTCCGAATCCCTTCCATCAGCCATAGAAGTCTCCTATTCATCAGAATAATCACTGTAATTAGGTTATTCCTCATCAGGTCCTAGACCTGGATCCCTCACATCCTTAGGCCTTGAAGGATGATCCACAAGATTGAACTTATCATATAGCTTCTTGTCATCATTAACCCACTCTCTTCTCCAGGGATTCTAATTTATTTTCATGTATTTGCAAAAAATGCTTGTGATACAAAAATTATTCTTTACTACCACTGTCTCATCCTGAGACTCAACTACCCCTTTCACTTTGATCATCAATGAGATCATATTGGCAAAGAATAAGGCATTTGTTTTTGACTTTGGTCTAATAATATCCTCCATTTGAATCTTCAGCAGCCAGTATAGATTCACTTTCACACCATGTCTCAAAAGATGTAACAAATAAATATCTTGATATCTTAAATTCACAAAGTCCCCTCTTCTTGGAATTAAAACATACTGAACAAACTTGAACAAAAATCTGTTCTCTCCATCCATTTAAGCAGCCACCACCTGTCTCTGCTTTCCACTACTAGTGAGCTCTTCTAAATCAGGATCATAATCAAATATGTAACTTGTAGGTGGTACTAATCTCGAGAAATATCTAGGAACACCTTCGTGTGGAACCTTCAGGAATTCAGCCCACTCAACGGATGAAAAAGATATCTCCTTTCCATTCACAAAGGAAATCATTCGGTTCTCATCTTATGATTTCTCAAAGCTTACAAACTCAGAGAATAGCTTCACCAACTTTGGAAAGTATGGTCCATTGTTGTTCGAAAAGCATTCTACCCACTTCTGATCTTCCAGCACCTTGAGAACTAATGATCTAATAGACACCAGCCATTCCACGCACAACTATTTTTCAATCACAATAACTCTATTATGAAAATACGGGTTCACTGGTCGCCTTCCGGAACTTGTTCTACCAATACTACCACTTTCTTCTGGATCGGTCTTCTATTTATTCACAGTCGGCTCATCAATGTCATCTATGATAGTAGGGAGTTTGGTTTTTTCCATCTCTAGTTTGAGGAACTTAGGGTTTTTGAGAAATTCGGGAGATAAAGATTGAGGGTAAAGTAAAGGTTAGGTGGATTGAGAAGTAACTAGGACTTAGTTATATCATTTAGGAATCATAAAATAAATAATTGAAATATCATAAGTAAAGTATAAATGATACAGATTTTGGCAGCAGACAGAAGTTTAAAACAGCACACATCGAAAGGGTATATTAGTGAGAATTCCTAACAGTGAGGTTTCACATCGATGAGGTACATCGGTGAGGTATCACATCAGTGAGGTACATCAGTGAGGTATCACATCGGTGTGGTTTATCAGTGAGGTATTGCCTCGGTGAGGTACATCGGTGAGGTATTACATCAGTGAGGTGTCACATTGGTGAGGTTTATCAGTGAGGTATTACATCAGTGAAGTTTATCACTCTCAACTCATGTCTAATGTAACTTAACTGATCCGAACATAATGGTTTGGTGAAAATGTCAGCTAATTGATGTTCAATACCTATAAATTCAAGGGTAATATCACCTTTTTGGTAATGATCTCTTAAGAAATCGTGCCTTACATCAATGTGTTTGGTCCTATAGTGAGACACATGGTTCTTTGAAATGTTAATTGCACTAGTGTTATCACAGTTAATAGAAACATGTTTAAAATCATATCCATCGTCCAAAAGAGTGTGTTTCATCCACAGAATTTGTGAAGAGCAACTACCAGAAACTATATACTCTACTTTGGCAGTGGAAAAAGCTACAGAATTCTATTTCTTACTACACCATGATACTAAGGACTTACCTAATAAATGACATGTTCCAGATGTTCTTTTTTTTTTTCTAACTTTCAACTAGAAAAGTCAGCATATAAATAACTCATTAATTCAAAATATTTTCCTTTTGGATAAAACAAACCTAAATTTACAGTGTGTTTATGATATTTAAAAATTCTTTTAAAAGCAAGCAAATGAGATTCTTTTGGATTAGCAAGAAATATCGCACACATGCACACACTAAACATAATATCTGGTCGACTAGCAGTAAGGTAAAGTAAGCTTCCAATCATACCTTTGGAATTGGTTTGATCCACTAGTTTCCCAGTTTCATCTACATCCAATTTATAGACAGTAATCATAGGTGTATCACTTTCCTTAATACTATCCAAACCAAAATGTTTCAAAATATACATTGTATATTTACTTTGATTCAAAACAATACCATTTTAATTTTGAAAAAATTGAAATCCAAGAAAATATTTGAGTTCTCCCATTAAACTCATTTCAAATTCATTTTGCATAATCTTTAAAAAATCAGTACATAAATAATGTTTAGAAGATCCAAAAATAATATCATTAACATAGATTTGTACTATCAAAACATCTTTATAAAATCTTTTAATAAAAAGTGTTGGATCACCAATCCATTTAGTAAAACCTTTTGAAATAAGAAAATTGCTAAGTCTATCATACCAGGCTCTTGGATCTTGTTTCAAACCATATAAATATTTTGATAGCTTGAAAAATTGATTTGGAAAATGAGGATTAGTAAATCCAGGTGATTATTCAAGAAAAACATCTTCAATTATAAAACCATTTAGAAAAGCACATTTGACATCCATTTGATATATCTTGAAATTCAGATGAGCAGCATAGGAAAGTAGAATCCTAATAGCCTCTAATATAGCTATAGGAAGAAAGTTTTTCTCATAGTATATACCTTCCTCTTAACTATATCCTTGTGTAACTATCCTAGATTTGGTTCTAACTATATTTCCAAACTCATCAACTTTTCTTCTAAAAACCCATTTAGTGCATATTGTCAAAGTGTCCTTAGGTCTGTCAACTAATTCCAAGACTCTGCTTCTTTCAAATTGATTAATTTCTTCTTGCATATCCATTACCCAAAATTCATCATTGATTGCATTGTCGACATTTTTAGGTTCTAGCTGTGAAATAAAATCTTGATGTTCAACCTGGTTTTTTAGGGAAGCTCTAGTATATGTCCCTATATCAAGATTACCAACAACACCATCTAAAGGATGATTCTTTTGAATTATAGCTGATCTAGTAAAGGTAGGACTAGAAAATTCAGGCTCATCTCTAAGTTTGGGTTCCATAGAAGCAGATTCTAGAATATGTTTAGAAATGGATATCTTTACAACAGGTTCTTTAGTTTTATCATTAAGGTCCAGAACTGTCAAATCTTCTTCAAGATTTTCAATAGAAGAATTAGGTTCATGTGGATCAGTTTCATCAAACTTGATATGAATATATTCTTCCACACATTTGGTTCTTTTATTAAAGACTCTATAGGCTTTTCTAGTTATAGAATATCCTAAAAATATTCCTTCATCACTTTTGGTTGAAAACTTATCAAGATTATCCTTTGTGTTGAGAATAAATACTTTGAATAAAAAAACCTAAAGTAACTAACCTTAGGTTTTATATTGTTCCACAACTCATAAGGGGTCTTCTTGAGAACGGGTCTAATTAATACTCTATTGATAATATAACAAGATGTATTTATAGCTTCATCCCAAAAATAAAATGGCAGGTCATACTCATTAAGCATAGTTCTTGCAATTTTTTGAAGGGTTCTATTTCTTCTTTCTACTACACCATTCTGTTGAGGTGTCCTAGGGGTAGAAAAGTTGTGACTATAGCCGTTGTGTGAGCAATAAGATTCAAACTCATGATTTTAAAACTCACGACCATGATCACTTCTCAGGGTCTTAATCTTAAGTCCACTAAGGTTCTCTACATACTTGGAGTATTTAATAAAGTAAGAACAAGCTTCACTTTTGTGAGCTAATAAGTATACCCAAGTATATCTATAAAAGTCATCTACTTATACATAGACATAGTGATTCCCATTTAAACTAGAAACTCTAGAAGGTCCAAACAAGTTCATGTGAACCAAATCGAGTGGTTGAGAATTTTAATCTTATTTCTTTGATTTAAAAGAAACTTTATGTTGCTTTCCCTTTTAATAGGGATTAAAAACTTTGTCTGATGGGAATTCAAGTTTGGGAAAGTCTCTAATGAAGTTATTCCTAGTCATTTTTCTAAGTGAGTGTATATTGTAGTGTCATAATATTCTGTGCCATAACCAAGATTCTTTATGAAAAGCATTTAAACAAGTAACATTTTGTTTAGATAAAGAATTCAAATCAACAACATAAACATTTTCATTTCTCAAGGAAGAAAATACTAAAACATTCTTAGAGTTAAAAACATTGCAAGAATATTTTTCAAATTTAACATTAAAAC
Organism: Viscum album; assembly: GCA_963277665.1. Lineage (NCBI taxonomy): Eukaryota > Viridiplantae > Streptophyta > Magnoliopsida > Santalales > Viscaceae > Viscum > Viscum album. The sequence goes on along the minus strand of OY728143.1, from coordinate 646,360,636 downwards.
CATCATCAAATAACTGAGAAATACTTAACAGATTATATTTAAGTCCATCAACAAATAAAACTATGTAAATTAAAACTAAATCAGTGTTACCAATCTGACCTAGGCCAATGATCTTTCCTTTAGAGTTACCACCAAAGGTGACATGGCCTCCATCAACTTTGATTAAACTATTAAAGCACAAGTAGTCTCTAGACATGTGCCTTGAAAATCCACTATCCAATTACCATACCTTCTTATGAGAACTCTTCAGGCGGGTTTCCTACAAAACAGGTTTAGATGGAAAATGATTCTGGTACCCCGATCCTCTTGGGTCCTGAAAGGTTAGCAAGCAAAGCTTTAGGTACCCAAATTTGTCTTATGGGTTTCATATAATTTACAGAATCAATATATTTTGAAAGATAAAATTTATTTGTTCTATAACCATATGAATAACTAGTTGAAGTAGACAAATTTCTAGAACTAGAACTAGCAGCATTCTGTCTAGATTTTGGAATAAATCTAGTTTTAGTAAAATGTCTCTTTCCAGGCTGATAGCCTATTCCAGTAGTATAATTTGGTGCCAATTGATTTCCTAACATTTGAGTGAGAGTATATTTTCCATTTGTGAATTTATTATGTCCTTTCTCAGTTTCTTATTAGACAATTTTAGTTCAGTATTTTCCTTCAGTAATTGAGCATTCTTTTCCTTTTCTACATCAAGTGCAGATTTTACAGTACTGGTTCGAGCATGCTATTTATTTAAGGTATTATACTTGTCCTTCAATTCATTACATGTCTCTTCTAGCATAATATAGTATTCAAATAATTCTTCACTATACATATTTTCATATTCAGAATCAGAATCAGAATCAACTCCAGAATAGTATGAATTTAAAGCAGGAGGGTCCAATGTTACCTCAGATGTGTTTGTCATAAAACACATGTTAGCATGATTCTTTTCAGAGTCAGAAACTTCAGATTCACCTGTGCTGTCTTCTGAAGTACTCTAGGTTTCTTTCATAGATTTCTTGTACTTATTTTCCTTGTAGTCATGTTTCTTCTTAAACATTAATTTTGGATAGTCTGCTTTCAGATGTCATTTCCTCTTGCATTCATAGCAGATAATCTCATCACCTTTATCGGAATTCTTCCATTCCTTATTCCAATGACCTTTGTTGTCATATTTTCCATTGTAATTTGATTTTCTGAAGAATTTATTTTTTCTATAGAACTTCTTAAATCTTCTGTATAGCATCCCGCCTTTTTATCACATAAACTTTCATTACATTTTACAAAACCGAGGATCTTTAAGGTTTAGTGTCTTGGAAACCAGGAACATAATAAATGAAACAAAAAATACATTCTTCTTAAACACTTGCAAGGATTCTCCTCAAGTTCATCCTATGTTCATTACTGCATCTCATAACCTGGGAACATACATCAAAAGAAAGGATGAGCAAAAACCCCAGTAAGGGAACAAGAGAAACATTTTATATGTGAACTTGAGATACTTCAATAAGGTCATGAAAAGAACTTTAAGGCATGAGAATGAAATCACGAGGCATATCATAATAAAAATAAATTTTCATAACTTGAAGATGTGGCTGCAACATTTAATATTGACAATCGTTTCGTTTCACCAAGGTCCATCCCCAAGGTGTCATTAAAAATTACCAAGGTTATTCACCAAGGCGTCGTTAAAATGGTCATCTCTAGAGATTAAGTCTTTACCCAATGCATTGGAGCGCTATCAGGGCGCACCCTTAAATTTTCCTTTACTATCATGTGAGCCACATATATCATCATCAAACATTTCATAAATAACCCATATAGCATAAAATAAATGGGTTTCATTTCATAATCATAACGTTTTAAAAACTGCTTTAAAGACATGATCTTTACGTCACTTTAAACCCACGGAAGGGGAGAGCGGGTCTCATGTATGTAAATCCCAAAATTTAAAATAGAACATTTTGATATATGTGTGAATACCCCTGTAGAAATAAGAGCTTTGAGTATTCACTTTATAACATAAAATAATTTTTAGAAAAGAGAGAGAGGCACTTTGAGACGAAAATTCTGCAGCATAACGGCTATGTTACAAGATTTTAAAAACATTGAGAAGAGAGGGGACATGGGTCAAACATTCATAAATGACCCATCAAACAGTAGAGGGACAAAATATAAGGGATTTAAGAACATGGTAATGAAATTTGAAAATATACCATATGAAATGAAGAACATGAAAGGAAGGGAAAAAAAGATTTCTCTTGTGAAAATTCGGCAGCCTAACGGCGTCACTTAAACTTCAACAAAATTGAATTGACAAGGTCAAATAGGGTCTCTCTTCATATGAACATAAGAGTCCAGTATGATAGACATAGAGATCATACCCCAACATAATAGAAAGGAACTTGAAAGAATTGACATGAAAGTAGAACTTCAAAACGAGAAGGGTGAAGAACCACTTAAAAATTCGGCAGCCTAACGGCGCCACTTAAAACTTCAAAATACTGAATTGAAAAGATCAAATGTGGTCTCTCATCATATGATCATAAAAGATCAGTATGATAAATATAGATATCATACCCCAACATAATTAAAATGAACTTGAAAGACTTGACATGAAAGTAGAACTTTGAAAAAGAGAAAGGTGAATGAATCCCTTGAAAATTCGGCAGCCTAACGGGGCCACTTAAACATTCTTAAAACGAAATGATGAGAGTAAGAGGGGGTATCTCATCATATGAACATAAAAATGGCAGTAAGAGGAGTATAAAAGAACATCCTCCAACATAAGAACATGGAGCATAACAGGATTGACATAAAAGAGATCACTTGAAAAGAAAGAGAGGGTTCGGATCCCTTACCTTAAAATGTAACTCTTAAACCTCAAAGGTTGGGACCTTGAGGGATTGGGGGCACCTTGGGAGGACTCCTTGGGAGGTAATGAGACCCGAAATTCGTTGGGAATGAGTGGGGAGTCGAATGGATGAGAGGAGGGCTTGGTATTTATAGGGAAAGTGAGGAGACAAGGCATTAATGGCCAAGGGACACCTCACTAGTGGTTTTGGCAAAACCATGGGCTTGCCCATGGTATTTTCCCATGGTATTGGCCACTTGGGACACCTCACACCTTATCTTACTATTCATAATTAGACCATATTGAATATATAATTAATACATCATTTAATGATGTCATTAAAAACCCGTAACTTAAAAACTATACTTTCACTATTCACCGAAAATTCAACTTTCTCAGAATAATCCCAAAATTTCACCTTAACCAAATATCAATGCAATGATTTCAAAAATGAACTCCATTTTATAAAAATAATTTTCTAAATATTTTTAATTTTATTTTTAAATAAATACACTATTCATCGAAAATTCATTTTTTTCAGAAAAATCCCCAAAAATTACCATAACATAATATCGATGCTCTGAGTTCAAAAATAAAGTCATTTTTATAAAAATAATTTTCTAATTATTTTTAATTAAATTTTTAATTAAAAAACACTATTCATCCGAAAAAACTAATACTTGAATAATAATTTATGAAACCGTTATTTAACCATTTTATTGAATCACATTACTTAATCAAGGTGCCTAGATTATTTTAAAACTTTATTTAAGTGAGATTACTAATCCATTTGGTCATATTACTAATCCTAATCATAAAATCACTATTCATAATTTACTATTCATCAAAAATCATGTTGATCTTATTAGACTCTAAATTTCGTACTGAACATAATTGTAGAAGACCATTTTTTGAGAATCATTACACATTTTAAATTATTTAAGGTTTACACAAACATTTTTTTAAAATATCCTTTTGAAAATTCATCAAAAATATGCATACTATTTTTATCCAGTCATTTGAAAATTCATAAACTTCATCATAAGAAGAAATCCCAATTTTTATTTAAAACAAGGATTACACAAGGCAATTACGGTCTCGTTACATAACCCCTTATAATACCAGCATAGGACCTAAGAGTAAGGTGTGCTAGGGTGATAGAATCTTGGGGCGGCTCGGTCAACATTGCCCGAGTAGTAATTTCTATCAGTTTGAACTTCTCGCGAAGGCGATTCCGTTCTAGCTTCACATGATGAAGTTCGGCTTGGGTTTGGTCCAGAGCAAAGGCCAATGGTGCTACCTCCTTCCCAAGCTTTGTTAGATGGGCTTCGATCGGTCCATGACTACTAGGTGAGGCCATCAAATCTTCTTTCTATAATAATTAACCAAGATTACTTATATTTAGAGACAATAATCAAAACATTTTGTTCACGGCGGTCATATTGACCGATGGTAATATAACACTCAAAAACCAATGGTATTATTTTAATTATAATCATGTTTATCAAATAAAACATTTTTGTTGAGTATAAAAATAAAATAAAATAACACATGAAATCAGGAAACAAGATTTATTCAAAAATTTCGGGTTGTTACAATCTTCCCCCCTTAAGAAATTGCGTCCTCGCAATTTTTTTTTAAAAATTGGGTTTTGAAATTTCATTGAAAGTCCCACATCGGAAAAAGAGTCAGTAACACAATTACTTTAAAAGAAATAAAAGGAAGTACAAAGGCCACCCGAGTTTACTCATACTAGGATTCCATGTAGGAAACATGGACATGGAGGAGAAAACAAAGGGTAACGTTCTAAAGGAGAGTGATAGAAAACATGATTAGGAGGAATTTAACCACCAGAAAATCCCAAAATTATGATGTGTGTAAGCGGTCTTTGATTACCCAGTAGGAAACGTAAACCAACAACGTTTTTGTTTTACGTTCCTTTTTATAACTTTGAGGAATTCATTTACAACATAGATCAAAAACATAAGGAAATATATCTACCTTCATGTAGAGTTTCATACTTTAATAAGTTTCTACCAAAACTAATCTTTTCTCCAAACGATGAGCATTCAAAACTACTTGGTCTCATCAAAACACAAGAATCATCTTCTAGAGAATCACATAATCCACAAAAGATCAACTATCTATTTCTTCTATCTTTAAACATTATCCCAAAATTAGAAAGGGTAAGGTAAAACAACTCTTCAAAAAGAATCCCATAGGAATGGAAACTACTTTTAAATCTTCAAAGTTCCATGGTAATACCCAAGGTTCATCATAGACCATTCCATAAATAACAGTCCTTAAAATTCCTCAAAGTAAACCAAACTAAGATTGAAACCCAAATACAAGAAGGACTTGATAACATAGTCTTCCAAAATAAATTTCATTGTTCATCTCTAAACAACATCAACCACTCCTAACATCTTATAACAAAAGTAGCTAACCTAAACATATTTTACCCAAGATAGGTTAATCATTCTCGTAAGTAACCTAAATTACTATAAGTCCAGCTTAAATTCATTGATTCTTCAAAATATAAGTCAACCTTACTCCTCAATGAAAATACCGTAGTAATCTATCATATATGGTCCTCAAAATAGTGAACGTCTTCCAAAATAATAATCATCTTTTAATCCCCTAATCATCTCTGTCGTATTAATACGGCAATCGTAGCATTTACTATCACATTGGTTGTTGGGACATGTTCTTCCATTTCCAGCCATTAACTAAGAAAAGAAGCTATAGTTAGAGGCTTAAATAATTAGCCAATAATCATGAAAAGAAACTTAATGCATCTAAGGATAACATGTAGAAGTAAAGTATACCCTAACTTGTGATCCCCTAGGTTCCCTTCTAGGTTATCCATGATCATATATTCTTATGTGAACCATTGTTTTATTTTATCTTTGTTCCTTTAACAATGGTTCATACTAAGCTTATGAATTTACCAAAGCATATCCCCCGGGAGTGTCGTAACCAAGAGTGCAGCAAGTCCCGTTGTTGTGTACCAGTTCCCGTTCGAGTCTAGCTCAAAGTGGTGTTTTCGGGTTTTACCCCTATGTACATCTGTGCCAGAGCCACCTCTACCTGCTCGTATCCAGACAGGGATGTATTTGCTTGGAAACCCCTTACTCAATACTCACCAAAATACCAGGAATACTTCCTATATTTAAACTCTTCTATAGGGTTTTTCCTAAAGTTTTTATATCCTAATTTCCACAAATAACTAAACCATCCTTTGATACCAACTATAGCATCCCGCCTTTTTATCACATAAACTTTCATTACATTTTAGAACACCGAGGATCTTTAAGGTTTAGTGTCTTGGAAACCAGGAACATAATAAATGAAACAAAAAAAAACATTCTTCTTAAACACTTGCAAGGCTTCTCCTCAAGTTCATCCTATGTTCATTACTGCATCTCATAACCTGGGAACATACATCAAAAGAAAGGATGAGCAAAAATCCCAGTAAGGGAACAAGAGAAACATTTTATATGTGAACTTGAGATACTTCAATAAGGTCATGAAAAGAACTTTAAGGCATGAGAATGAAATCACGAGCCATATCATAATAAAAATAAATTTTCATAACTTGAAGATCTAGATGCAACATTTAATATTGACAATCGTTTCGTTTCACCAAGGTCCATCCCCAAGGTGTCATTAAAAATTACCAAGGTTATTCACCAAGGCGTCGTTAAAATGGTCATCTCTAGAGATTAAGTCTTTACCCAATGCATTGGAGCGCTATCAGGGCGCACCCTTAAATTTTCCTTTATTATCATGTGAGCCACATATATCATCATCAAACATTTCATAAATAACCCATATAGCATAAAATAAATGGGTTTCATTTCATAATCATAACGTTTTAAAAACTGCTTTAAAGACATGATCTTTACGTCACTTTAAACCCACGAAAGGGGAGAGCGGGTCTCATGTATGTAAATCCCAGAATTTAAAATAGAACATTTTGATATATGTGTGAATACCCCTGTAGAAATAAGAGCTTTGAGTATTCACTTTAAAACATAAAATAATTTTTAGAAAAGAGAGAGAGGCACTTTGAGACGAAAATTCTGCAGCATAACGGCTATGTTACAAGATTTTAAAAACATTGAGAAGAGAGGGGAAATGGGTCAAACATTCATAAATGACCCATCAAACAGTAGAGGGACAAAATATAAGGGATTTAAGAACATGGTAATGAAATTTGAAAATATACCATATGAAATGAAGAACATGAAAGGAAGGGAAAAAAAGATTTCTCTTGTGAAAATTCGGCAGCCTAACGGCGTCACTTAAACTTCAACAAAATTGAATTGACAAGGTCAAATAGGGTCTCTAATCATATGAACATAAGAGTAAAGTATGATAGAAATTGAGATCATACCCCAACATAATAGAAAGGAACTTGAAATAATTGACATGAAAGTAGAACTTCAAAACGAGAAGGGTGAAGAACCACTTAAAAATTCGGCAGCCTAACGGCGCCACTTAAAACTTCAAAATACTGAATTGAAAAGATCAAATGGGGTATCTCATCATATGATCATAAAATATCAGTATGATAAATATAGAGATCATACCCCAACATAATTAAAATGAACTTGAAAGACTTGACATGAAAGTAGAACTTTGAAAAAGAGAAAGGTGAATGAATCCCTTGAAAATTCGGCAGCCTAACGGCGCCACTTAAACATTCTTAAAACGAAATGATGAGAGTAAGAGGGGGTATCTCATCATATGAACATAAAAATGGTAGTAAGAGGAGTATAAAAGAACATCCTCCAACATAAGAACATGGAGCATAAAAGGATTGACATAAAAGAGATCACTTGAAAAGAAAGAGAGGGTTCAGATCCCTTACCTTAAAATGTAACTCTTAAACCTCAAAGGTTGAGACCTTGAGGGATTGGGGGCACCTTGGGAGGACTACTTGGGAGGTAATGAGACCAGAAATTCGTTGGGAATGAGTGGGGAGTCGAATGGATGAGAGGAGGGCTTGGTATTTATAGGGAAAGTGAGGGGACAAGGCATTAATGGCCAAGGGACACCTCACTAGTGGTTTTGGCAAAACCATGGGCTTGCCCATGGTATTTGCCCATGGTAATGGCCACTTGGGACACCTCACACCTTATATTACTATTCATAATTAGACCATATTTAATATATACTTAATACATCATTTAATGATGTCATTAAAAACCCGTAACTTAAAAACTATACTTTCACTATTCACCGAAAATTCAACTTTCTCAGAATAATCCCAAAATTTCACCTTAACCAAATATCAATGCTATGATTTCAAAAATGAACTCCATTTTATAAAAATAATTTTCTAAATATTTTTAATTTTATTTTTAAATAAATACACTATTCATCGAAAATTCATTTTTTTCAGAAAAATCCCCAAAAATTACCATAACATAATATCGATGCTCTGAGTTCAAAAATAAAGTCATTTTTATAAAAATAATTTTCTAATTATTTTTAATTAAATTTTTAATTAAAAAACACTATTCATCCGAAAAAACTAATACTTGAATAATAATTTATGAAACCGTTATTTAACCATTTTATTGAATCACATTACTTAATCAAGGTGCCTAGATTATTTTAAAACTTTATTTAAGTGAGATTACTAATCCATTTGGTCATATTACAAATCCTAATCATAAAATCACTATTCATAATTTACTATTCATCAAAAATCATGTTGATCTTATTAGACTCTAAATTTCGTACTGAACATAATTGTAGAAGACCATTTTTTGAGAATCATTACACATTTTAAATTATTTAAGGTTGACAAAAACATTTTTTTAAAATATCCTTTTGAAAATTCATCAAAAATATGCATACTATTTTTATCCAGTCATTTGAAAATTCATAAACTTCATCATAAGAAGAAATCCCAATTTTTATTTAAAACAAGGATTACACAAGGCAATTACGGTCTCGTTACATAACCCCTTATAATACCAGCATAGGACCTAAGAGTAAGGTGTGCTAGGGTGATAGAATCTTGGGGCGGCTCGGTCAACATTGCCCGAGTAGTAATTTCTATCAGTTTGAACTTCTCGCGAAGGTGATTCCGTTCTAGCTTCACATGATGAAGTTCGGCTTGGGTTTGGTCCAGAGCAAAGGCCAATGGTGCTACCTCCTTCCCAAGCTCTGTTAGATGGGCTTCGATCGGTCCATGACTACTAGGTGAGGCCATCAAATCTTCTTTCTATAATAATTAACCAAGATTACTTATATTTAGAGACAATAATCAAAACATTTTGTTCACGGCGGTCATATTGACCAATGGTAATATAACACTCAAAAACCAATGGTATTATTTTAATTATAATCATGTTTATCAAATAAAACATTTTTGTTGAGTATAAAAATAAAATAAAATAACACATGAAATCAGGAAACAAGATTTATTCAAAAATTTCGGGCCGTTACAATCTTCCCCCCTTAAGAAATTGCGTCCTCACAATTTTTTTTTTAAAATTGGGTTTTGAAATTTCATTGAAAGTCCCACATCGGAAAAAGAGTCAGTAACACCATTACTTTAAAAGAAATAAAAGGAAGTACAAAGGCCACCCGAGTTTACTCATACTAGGATTCCATGTAGGAAACATGGACATGGAGGAGAAAACAAAGGGTAACGTTCTAAAGGAGAGTGATAGAAAACATGATTAGGAGGAATTTAACCACCAGAAAATCCCAAAATTATGATGTGTGTAAGCGGTCTTTGATTACCCAGTAGGAAACGTAAACCAACAACGTTTTTGTTTTACGTTCCTTTTTATAACTTTGAGGAATTCATTTACAACATAGATCAAAAACATAAGGAAATATATCTACCTTCATGTAGAGTTTCATACTTTAATAAGTTTCTACCAAAACTAATCTTTTCTCCAAACGATGAGCATTCAAAACTACTTGGTCTCATGAAAACACAAGAATCATCTTCTAGAGAATCACATAATCCACAAAAGATCAACTATCTATTTCTTCTATCTTTAAACATTATCCCAAAATTAGAAAGGGTAAGGTAAAACAACTCTTCAAAAAGAATCCCATAGGAATGGAAACTACTTTTAAATCTTCAAAGTTCCATGGTAATACCCAAGGTTCATCATAGACCATTCCATAAATAACAGTCCTTAAAATTCCTCAAAGTAAACCAAACTAAGATTGAAACCCAAATACAAGAAGGACTTGATAACATAGTCTTCCAAAATAAATTTCATTGTTCATCTCTAAACAACATCAACCACTCCTAACATCTTATAACAAAAGTAGCTAACCTAAACATATTTTACCCAAGATAGGTTAATCATTCCCGTAAGTAACCTAAATTACTATAAGTCCACCTTAAATTCATTGATTCTTCAAAATATAAGTCAACCTTACTCCTCAATGAAAATACCGTAGTAATCTATCATATATGGTCCTCAAAATAGTGAATGTCTTCCAAAATAATAATCATCTTTTAATCCCCTAATCATCTCTGTCGTATTAATACGGCAATCATAGCATTTACTATCACATTGGTTGTTGGGACATGTTCTTCCATTTCCAGCCATTAACTAAGAAAAGAAGCTATAGTTAGAGGCTTAAATAATTAGCCAATAATCATGAAAAGAAACTTAATGCATCTAAGGATAACATGTAGAAGTAAAGTATACCCTAACTTGTGATCCCCTAGGTTCCCTTCTAGGTTATCCATGATCATATATTCTTATGTGAACCATTATTTTATTTTATCTTTGTTCCTTTAACAATGGTTCATACTAAGCTTATGAATTTACCAAAGCATATCCCCCGGGAGTGTCGTAACCAAGAGTGCAGCAAGGCCCATTGTCGTGTACCGGTTCCCGTTCGAGTCTAGCTCAAAGCAGTGTTTTCGGGTTTTACCCCTATGTACATCTGTGCCAGAGCCACCTCTACCTGCTCGTATCCAGACAGGGATGTATTTGCTTGGAAACCCCTTACTCAATACTCACCAAAATACCAGGAAGACTTCCTATATTTAAACTCTTCTATAGGGTTTTTCCTAAAGTTTTTATATCCTAATTTCCACAAATAACTAAACCATCCTTTGATACCAACTATAGCATCCCACCTTTTTATCACATAAACTTTCATTACATTTTACAAAACCGAGGATCTTTAAGGTTTAGTGTCTTGGAAACCAGGAACATAATAAATGAAACAAAAAAAACATTCTTCTTAAACACTTTCAAGGCTTCTCCTCAAGTTCATCCTATGTTCATTACTGCATCTCATAACCTGGGAACATACATCAAAAGAAAGGATGAGCAAAAAGCCCAGTAAGGGAACAAGAGAAACATTTTATATGTGAACTTGAGATACTTCAATAAGGTCATGAAAAGAAATTTAAGGCATGAGAATGAAATCACGAGGCATATCATAATAAAAATAAATTTTCATAACTTGAAGATGTGGCTGCAACATTTAATATTGACAATCGTTTCGTTTCACCAAGGTCCATCCCCAAGGTGTCATTAAAAATTACCAAGGTTATTCACCAAGGCGTCGTTAAAATGGTCATCTCTAGAGATTAAGTCTTTACCCAATGCATTGGAGCGCTATCAGGGCGCACCCTTAAATTTGCCTTTATTATCATGTGAGCCACATATATCATCATCAAACATTTCATAAATAACCCATATAGCATAAAATAAATGGGTTTCATTTCATAATCATAACGTTTTAAAATCTGCTTTAAAGACATGATCTTTACGTCACTTTAAACCCACGGAAGGGGAGAGCGGGTCTCATGTATGTAAATCCCAGAATTTAAAATAGAACATTTTGATATATGTGTGAATACCCCTGTAGAAATAAGAGCTTTGAGTATTCACTTTATAACATAAAATAATTTTTAGAAAAGAGAGAGAGGCACTTTGAGACGAAAATTCTGCAGCATAACGGCTATGTTACAAGATTTTAAAAACATTGAGAAGAGAGGGGACATGGGTCAAACATTCATAAATGACCCATAAAACAGTAGAGGGAAAAAATATAGGGGATTTAAGAACATGGTAATTAAATTTGAAAATATACCATATGAAATGAAGAACATGAAAGGAAGGGAAAAAAAAGATTTCTCTTGTGAAAATTCGGCAGCCTAACGGCGTCACATAAACTTCAACAAAATTGAATTGACAAGGTCAAATAGGGTCTCTCATCATATGAACATAAGAGTCCAGTATGATAGACATATAGATCATACCCCAACATAATAGAAAGGAACTTGAAAGAATTGACATGAAAGTAGAACTTCAAAACGAGAAGGGTGAAGAACCACTTAAAAATTCGGCATCCTAACGGCGCCACTTAAAACTTCAAAATACTGAATTGAAAAGATCAAATGGGGTCTCTCATCATATGATCATAAAAGATCAGTATGATAAATATAGAGATCATACCCCAACATAATTAAAATGAACTTGAAAGACTTGACATGAAAGTAGAACTTTGAAAAAGAGAAAGGTGAATGAATCCCTTGAAAATTCGGCAGCCTAACGGCGCCACTTAAACATTCTTAAAACGAAATGATGAGAGTAAGAGGGGGTATCTCATCATATGAACATAAAAATGGCAGTAAGAGGAGTATAAAAGAACATCCTCCAACATAAGATCATGGAGCACAAAAGGATTGACATAAAAGAGATCACTTGAAAAGAAAGAGAGGGTTCGGATCCCTTACCTTAAAATGTAACTCTTAAACCTCAAAGGTTGGGACCTTGAGGGATTGGGGTCACCTTGGGAGGACTCCTTGAGAGGTAATGAGACCAGAAATTCGTTGGGAATGAGTGGGGAGTCGAATGGATGAGAGGAGGGCTTGGTATTTATAGGGAAAGTGAGGGGACAAGGCATTAATGGCCAAGGGACACCTCACTAGTGGTTTTGGCAAAACCATGGGCTTGCCCATGGTATTTGCACATGGTATTGGCCACTTGGGACACCTCACACCTTATCTTACTATTCATAATTCGACCATATTTAATATATACTTAATACATCATTTAATGATGTCATTAAAAACCCGTAAGTAAAAAACTATACTTTCACTATTCACCGAAAATTCAACTTTCTCAGAATAATCCCAAAATTTCACCTTAACCAAATATCAATGCTATGATTTCAAAAATGAACTCCATTTTATAAAAATAATTTTCTAAATATTTTTAATTTTATTTTTAAATAAATACACTATTCATCGAAAATTCATTTTTTTCAGAAAAATCCCCAAAAATTACCATAACATAATATCGATGCTCTGAGTTCAAAAATAAAGTCATTTTTATAAAAATAATTTTCTAATTATTTTTAATTAAATTTTAAATTAAAAAACACTATTCATACGAAAAAACTAATACTTGAATAATAATTTATGAAACCGTTATTTAACCATTTTATTGAATCACATTACTTAATCAAGGTGCATAGATTATTTTAAAACTTTATTTAAGTGAGATTACTAATCCATTTGGTCATATTACTAATCCTAATCATAAAATCACTATTCAAAATTTACTATTCATCAAAAATCATGTTGATCTTATTAGACTCTAAATTTCGTACTGAACATAATTGTAGAAGACCATTTTTTGAGAATCATTACACATTTTAAATTATTTAAGGTTTACACAAACATTTTTTTAAAATATCCTTTTGAAAATTCATCAAAAATATGCATACTATTTTTATCCAGTCATTTGAAAATTCATAAACTTCATCATAAGAAGAAATCCCAATTTTTATTTAAAATAAGGATTACACAAGGCAATTACGGTCTCGTTACATAACCCCTTATAATACCAGCATAGGACCTAAGAGTAAGGTGTGCTAGGGTGATAGAATCTTGGGGCGGCTCGGTCAACATTGCCCGAGTAGTAATTTCTATCAGTTTGAACTTCTCGCGAAGGCGATTCCGTTCTAGCTTCACATGATGAAGTTCGTCTTGGGTTTGGTCCAGAGCAAAGGCCAATGGTGCTACCTCCTTCCCAAGATCTGTTAGATGGGCTTCGATCGGTCCATGACTACTAGGTGAGGCCATCAAATCTTCTTTCTATAATAATTAACCAAGATTACTTATATTTAGAGACAATAATCAAAACATTTTGTTCACGGCGGTCATATTGACCGATGGTAATATAACACTCAAAAACCAATGGTATTATTTTAATTATAATCATGTTTATCAAATAAAACATTTTTGTTGAGTATAAAAATAAAATAAAATAACACATGAAATCAGGAAACAAGATTTATTCAAAAATTTCGGGCTGTTACATTCTGGCTATTTGAGCCATCTCAGCATCACTGTCAGAATCTGAACTTTCACTTGTTAAGCTTTCAGTTTGTATGTGTACTTTCTTTTTGTCCTTGCTTCTTGAGGTATTAGACTTAAAAGCCACTGACTTCCTTTTAGGTTTATCATCTTCTTCCTTTTTCACCTTGAGTTTATCCTCATACATAATAAGCTTACTAATTAATTCTTTAACAGGAAAAGTAACAATATCACAGGATTCCCTAATTGACACCTATGTGCCTATCCATATTTCTAGCAGACATCTTAATATTCTTGTGATCTGTTCTTTTGTTGGGACAACTTTACAAAGAGATCTCATGGTGTTGAAAATCTCATTGAACCTTACATACATGTCAGAAATGGGTTCATCAGGCTTCATTTTAAAGTTATCATATTTAATAGTATAAGTATTCAGCCTCATTTCTTTAACATTTGTTGTTCCCTCATGGGAAATAGCCAAAGTGTCCCAAATTTCATAAGTAGTTTTACACGCAGATATTCTGTTAAATTCTTCATCTCCTAGAGCACAATACATGGCATTCATTTCTTTATAGTTATTATTGTATGCTGTTTTAGTAGCTTCATCACAAGTAGTTCTAACAATCTCTAGAATCTTATATTGTGTTTCTATGGCGGTCCAGATATCAAATCACATACTTTCTAAATGAATTTTTATTTTAACCTTCCACTGGGCATAATTTGTACCATTAAAGAATAGTGGTCTGTTGGTAGCAGCACCTTCTAATCTATTTCCCATAGATAGAGTTTAGAAAAAAATATTTAAAGATATAAAATTTAGAACTAATAGAAATTTAATATCTTTAGGATACAACTAAAATCACAGTTAAAAAATAGAGTGTTTCGAAAAACCTTGACAAACAAAAAAACCTCTGATACCAAATGTTGGTCGGAGTGGATACTCAAGAGGGGGTGAATTGAGTTCCAATTAAAATTTCTGTTAAAAATATTTATATTAAAATCCCCCAATTTAAAAACAAGTTAGACTGTAGTGAATTTATACAGATTGTAAAGGTTCAATTAGTTCCTCAAAGATTGATTAGGTCTCAGTTAATTTAATCCGGAGATTAAATTAACTTTTTAAACAAACTTACTGGTTCATAATAAGTATAAACACTTGATAATTTAACTATCAAATTAACTTTAAAACAAATTGTATTTCAAAGTAATTATCATAAGAATATAAAAAAATATAGTATACATTAAACTTAATCAAAGATGCACAACAGATGTAACCAAGAGGTTCAGTCTCAAGCCGAGACTTAGTCCTCTCAAACAATTTATATAAATTTGATCCACACCCTGGATCGTGGTAAACAATAGTGCAAGGACTATCCAGGTACTAAGACCTCTACCACTATTCTTCGTGGGAAAAGAAAACAACAACACACAGGCTGTCCAGGTCACACTTGACCTCTTCCACAATTTACAGTGGGATATAGTAATGTGTACAAAGTTTGGAGTGGGGATTTAGAATCCTCCAGTTCAGTCAAAGAGTCAGTGTGTAAATACACTGCTAAAAAATTGAATGAATAAAACACAATAGAGCTAAATAGATAGAGATGAGTTTAGAGTGCTCTATGTGTTGTGAGTGAAGCTCTGGACTCCTTGGATTGATGTAAATGAAGCTATGAGTCCTTCTCTAGTTTTTGTCTAAAAAACAGAGGGTCATTTGTTGGGCGGAGAGTGATGGCAAGAGGGGGGGTGAATTTCCTTTTAAAAAATAATTAACAATTTAAAATCAAAGTTAAAAGTGCAGCGGAAATAAAAGAGGCAAGACACAAAGCTTGATAACGGAGTTCGGCTTAAACCAAAGCCTACGTCTCCGCTCCCAACTCAACCGTTGAGAGATTTACTACCACTTGCTTTTTAATGGTTTTAGCAAGAAACCCACTAGACTTTAAGGTTAGTCTAGAACCTATTACAGCTTGCTTTTAATGGTTATGCAAGAACCCACTTGCTTTTAATGGTTGAGAA
Organism: Viscum album; assembly: GCA_963277665.1. Taxonomy (NCBI): domain Eukaryota; kingdom Viridiplantae; phylum Streptophyta; class Magnoliopsida; order Santalales; family Viscaceae; genus Viscum; species Viscum album. The sequence continues at coordinate 646,344,446 of OY728143.1, read as the reverse complement.
AGAACCCACTAGCCTTCTTACAGGTGAAGGCTAGCTCACCTATGACTCAAGCCTTTTAAAGGGAAGGCTTGACTAACCTCTTCACACCTTGAAGGTGGTGTGAAAACCCAAACAAGAGAAAGATTAGAGAAAGAGGGGTTTGTAGGCACAAACCCAAATTGATGCTCAAAATAATTAAAACAAGAAAAACCGTAATGAGGAGAAGTCTTGGGCGCCAATGGATTGATGAAGTTGATGAAGAGCGCTCCCAAGCTTCTTTGATGGTGCTCCTTGGATGTGGAAATGAGTTGGAGCAAGTGGGGTTCCTTGAAGCAATTCGCCAGAGGTTCGCCAAATGATCAAAAATGTTCCCGTGGGCTTCCGTGTGTTTCCGGGGCTTCCTAGTCCTTTATTTATAGAGAGGGAACCCTCAAATGGCCTTTGGGGGGCTTCGGAGCCGTTGGAGAGGCCTTCGGAGCCGTTGGGAGTCAAGTGGACAAGCCTGGTCAAAGCCCAATGGCTAGTTTGACAGGCACCACCAGCTGACCGGTGCTAGGCCACCGGTTGGCCGGTGCTGAGGCAATAGCTGACACTATTCTGTCTGGGTCCACCGGCTGGCCGGTGGGCATCCACTGGTTGGCCGGTGGACTGAAAATTAGTCCACTTTGGGTCCTTCTTGGCCCAATTCCTTGGAAACCTTTTCCCTATCAACAAAAACACTTAAAAGAAGATTAGATAAATAAGAGAGTGATTATGATCATGAAAATTAAACCACGAGGGGTACGAGAGGTACAACAATCTCCCCCTATTTTGATGATCACAATCACCAAAACAAGCAATGTAAAAGACTGAAATTAGAGGCATGCTTTAAAGGATAAATTGACAAGTAAAGCAAAGCATGAGAGAAAGATTTTTCCCCCAATCAACCAAGAATTTCTCCCCCTTTGTGATTATCAAAATAGCACGGGGCATAAAACTTGATTAAGGGAATGAGTTGAAAAACAAGATAGAGATTTTAAACCAATTGAAATTTTTGAAATTGAATTGAAAGTTTTGAATTGAAAGTTTTTAATTGAAAGTTTTGAATTGAAAGTTTGAATTGAAAGTTTTGAATTGAAATTTTTTAATTGAAATTTGAATTGAAAGTTTTGAATTGAAATTTTTGAATTGAAAGTTTTGAATTGAAAGTTTTGAATTGAAAGTTTGAATTGAAAGTTTTGAATTGAAAGTTTTGAATTGAAAGTTTTGAATTGAAACTTTTGAATTGAAAGTTTTGAATTGAAAGTTTTGAATTGAAATTTGAATTGAAAGTTTTGAATGAAAAACGCAAAAAGGCTTAAACGATCCTAACTCCCCCTAAATAAAAACAACAAATCACTGGGGAGAGGATTTTGGAACCGAGACAAATTTTGGTCCGATGAGACTCGCTAGAAGGGATTTTTCAATCCATACTTGTCTAGTGGCGGGTCTTCTCCTAAGAAATTCATCACTAAGGGAAATGGTTTTAGGCCTTCCATACCGGGCATTTTTGCAATCGCACTCATAAATTAAGTGCCCGGGTTTTTTACAATAGTTGCAAAATTTAAATTGAGATCTCCCCCTTACAAAAATAGTTGGATCATGGGAAGAGGAAGCTTGATTGGAATAGACAAGCCCTTGGGTGGTTCTATATACGCATTGGGAACCTAGAAATTTGGTCAAATTTTGTTCACCTTGGGTGAACTTGGCAAGAGATTCCCTTAAATCTTTGATTGTTGATTCCATAGAATCAACATCGGAAAGGTTTTGGATCTTGAGGGACAACTCCTCCTTTTCTTTGAGAAGTTGTTCCTTTTCGGAAGAGAGTTTTTTGAAATTATTTTTTAAAGCAACAAATTTGGAAGAAAGTTCGTGAAAACCTTCCTCCAATTGATCTCTCGCATGTTGGAGATCCTCATAAGATAAATGATTAAAAGAATTTGAAGAACAAGAGGATGAGGAGTCGGAAGAGGTTACCTCATGAAATGCCATTATGCATTTTTTACCGTTGTCACTTGAGGAGGAGGAGGAGGAGGATGTGGAGCTATCACTCCATGTGGCCTTGAAAGCCTTCTTATTTTCCTTTTGCTTGGCCCTTTTCTTGTTGAGTGGACAATCAGGCTTGTAATGGCCTTTCTTGCCACACCCGTAACATGTTACCTCGGGCTCGGATTTTTCGTTGTGTTGAGCCTTGCGGGATTTCTTCTTCTTGTGCTTCTTCATGAATTTGTGCATTTTGCGGGCAAGATTCTCCATTTCAGAATCGCCGCTTGAAGAGGAAGATGATGAGGAGGATGAGCTTTCTTCTTGTTGAACTTTGAAGGTGATGTTCTTTGGAACTTTGATTGGTTTGCCTTCCTTTTCAGCTTGCCTCCTCATGGTGATCTCGTAGGTCATGAGGGATCCGATGAGCTCTTCGACCGGCATGTTCTTGATGTCTTTTGCTTCTTGAATTGCCGTGACTTTTGGTGCCCATGTGCTTGGTAGGATCCAAAGGATCTTCTTGACCATCGTTTCTACAGACACATCATCACCAAGGGACTTTCTCCCATTGCAAACATCAGTAAAATGTGTAAACATTTTAGAAATTGATTCATGTGGGTGCATGGTGAAAGACTCAAAATCTTGACGGAACATATCCAGTCGAGTATCCTTAACTTTGTTGGTCCCCTAATGGGTAACCTCCAATAGTTTCCAGATTTCATGTGATGAGGTGCATGTGGAAACTCGATTGAATTCATTACGATCAAGGCTGCAATGAAGAGCATTCATGGCTTTTCCATCAAGCTCGAAATTTTTAATATCGGCTTGAGTCCATTTGGAATCATCAGGAGAAGAGAGAGAATAACCATAAATGACAATTTTATAAATAGTATAGCCAATACTTCTAAGAAAAGTAGTCATGCGGGTTTTCCAATAGGTATAGTCGGTTCCATCAAAGAATGCAGCACGACCCAATGAATAGCCTTCGGGGGAGAAAGAGGTTGAAGCCATCACAATGGATCTTGAATTTGAAACCGGTGAAGGTATTACTCAAATTTTGCCTTTGATACCAATTGTTGGGAGGAGAGTGATGGCAAGAGGGGGGGTGAATTGCCTTTTAAAAAATAATTAAAAATTTAAAATCAAAGTTAAAAGTGCAGCGGAAATAAAAGAGGCAAGACAAAAAGCTTGATAACGGAGTTCGGCTTAAACCAAAGCCTACGTCTCCGCTCCCAACTCAACCGTTGAGAGATTTACTACCGCTTGCTTTTTAATGGTTTTAGCAAGAAACCCACTAGACTTTAAGGTTAGTCTAGAACCTATTACAGCTTGCTTTTAATGGTTATGCAAGAACCCACTTGCTTTTAATGGTTGAGCAAGAACCCACTAGCCTTCTTACAGGTGAATGCTAGCTCACCTATGACTCAAGCCTTTTAAAGGAAAGGCTTGACTAACCTCTTCACACCTTGAAGGTGGTGTGAAAACCCAAACAAGAGAAAGATGAGAGAAAGAGGGGTTTGTAGGCACAAACCCAAATTGATGCTCAAAATAATTAAAACAAGAAAAACCGTAACGAGGAGAAGTCTTGGGCGCCAATGGATTGATGAAGTTGATGAAGAGCGCTCCCAAGCTTCTTTGATGGTGCTCCTTGGATGTGGAAATGAGTTGGAGCAAGTGGGGTTCCTTGAAGAAATTCGCCGGAGGTTCGCCAAATGATCAAAAATGTTCCTGTGGGCTTCCGTGTGTTTCCGGGGCTTCCTAGTCCTTTATTTATAGAGGGGGAACCCTCAAATGGCCTTTGGGGGGCTTCGGAGCCGTTGGAGAGGCCTTCGGAGCCGTTGGGAGTCAAGTGGACAAGCCTGGTCAAAGCCCAACAGCTAGTTTGACTGGCTCCACCGGCTGACCTGTGCTAGGCCACCAGTTGGCCGGTGCTTTGAAAAAGGAGAGGCCTTCGGGCTCAGGCACCACCGATTGGCCAGTGGTCTGGATAGAAGGATGCCTTTTGTCCAGGCTCCAGCGGCTGGCCGGTGGGCATCCACCGGTTGGCCGGTGGACTAAAAATCAGTCCACTTTGGGTCCTTCTTGGCCCAATTCCTTGGCAACCTTTTGCCTATCAACAGAAACACTTAAAACAAGATTAGATAAATAAGAGAGTGATTGTGATCATGAAAATTAAACCACGAGGGGTACGAGAGGTACAACATCATTTTCTTCAAGTTCAGCTTGATCAGCTTGAGTGCATGAAGAGCTTTCATTGTAGTTCTTCACTCCTTGACTAAGGTGCAGCTTGTGTTATCCTTCAAGAAGAATGACGTCGTGTATGTTCAGTGATCATTAGTATGGAAGTAGTCTTTCTGTATACACCACCTTTCAGAATTCTTTTTCCCGTTGTATGTACTCTTTGTGCAAGTACTTTTCTACACTCTTTTCACCTCGATTTTTGTGCCTGGTCATTGTCCTCCCTTTTATAGCTTTCAGCTCCTGCAATGGGAATGATTACTTTTTCATGGGTACTAGGTACGGTTCCCTGACATGCCAACAACTATCATTAAATAACATTAATTTCATTAAAAACATCAAATATTACCATTGCTTAATAAATAAATAATATTGAGAGTATAGTTTTTGACTGGTTAGTCTTTCATTAGTAGCCTTCTATTGGTATAAGTGTAACAATGGACTTTGTGTAGCAGTGAGCTCCTATTGGTAGATCTTTGATCATGTATCGATAGCTCCTTGTATCGGTAGTTGTTACTCTGTGTATTAGTAGATCTATATACCAGTGACTTCTTGTATCGGTATCTCTTTGTTTATCAGTAGCTGTTACTCCGTGTATTAGTAGATCTAGGTACCAGCGACTCCTTCCATTGGTAGCTCTTGGTCTATCGGTAGATGTCTTGTCTATCAGTAGCTTGCTTTTCTTGGTGACTATGTATCAAAAACCACATTTATCGGTAGACATTGTTTCGGTAGTCTTGTTCTATCGGTAGACTTATCCATACTGGTAGACTTGTTCTATCAGTAGCTCAGCTTATATCGGTAGCTGTCTGTATCGTTAGACTTGATCTGTCAATGGTATGCGCTTACCGGTGGACTTACACATACCGTTATCTCTATGTATCAGGGAACTTTGTTTATCGGTGACTATGTCTATCGGTAGACTAAGTACCGATAGATCTGTATCAGTATCTACAAGCATATCAATGACTTAGCACTTATCTATTTTATGAAAAACATATCTAATAGAGTTATAATTATTTCAAAAGTCATATAATCATAGATAAACATTGATTAACATATTTCAAAGAGTATTTTAATATAATTATCAAATTGATCATAGATTAAAATAATTAATATATAGATACACATTATTTGGGATTATAAAAGTTTGTAAAAGCATACTTGGGATTGTCAAAATAGGTGAGGTCAACAAGTTATTTTGGGGATGAGTTTATAAAACTTTAGGGAAAACCTTGGGGAATAAGTTTAAGGGATAAGTCTATGTATAGGGTAACAACCTAATGTTTTTGGGAAAGTGGTTATTTTGCGATTTTCATTAAAATAACAACATTTTATAGATACTACAAGTGGATGCATGCTCTGGTATAAATGTACCTAGTATTAGTAACCTTTGAAGGGGAATATTGTTTATTAACTGAATTTTCACATGGTATATAATAAATAGTCCTAAATGCACACATATTTTTAAAATCTACTAGGAGATTTTTTTCTAATAAAATTCAATTTTAGAGATTTTATGAGGGTTTTATTAGGGTATTTAATTTGGAAAATAATTATTATAGAATCCAACCTAAAGAAACCTAGATTTAATTGATTGTGATTTAGGTTGAACTGGAAGCTAATTTGATTGTTTTAAAGAGTATGGAATTTCATAGATGAAATTTCAAGAGATTATTTATGATAATAAATTTATGATTATAATTATTCCTTCCTCACATTATTCTCTTTTAGTTTTATTAATGGATAAAACATAGAGGAACCAAGTTAACATTGGATTCCATGGCCAATATAGAGATTGTCCCAATGATAAATCAAATTCTATAGGAGTTTAAGAAATAAATCTTATGATTATAAAAAATCATATATCAAGAATTTTAATTAAAATATGAACAATATTAAAATCCCAAAAAAATCCAATAAGTGAAGGATATAGTCTTATGATAATTCATGTGCTAAATATTATGAATGAATGATGAAATAGACAATTTCCATCTAATAAATAATCTGGGAAGAGGTACCCAGGGGATTTCCTCAAAGTAATAAACAAAAACTTTCAAGTGCAGGTGATTTTTCTATCATGATCATGATTTCATTGAGAGAAACTTATACAATCCTATATAGTTTAAGGTATACAAGTTCTAACTAATACAACTCCACACACTAATTCTTAAAATGTATGGTGTTAGTAAAATATTCAAATCTATTCCCTAAAACTTGTTTACTGAGGACAGTAGTAATCGAAGACATCATAAACCAAGGGAAAACAATACTACTAAAATTAGTTCATGAGAGTAAAGGGTAAATGGTATTATCACAATCCACTTAAAATTTTTGTGCAATGTAATCTATTCTAGCCACCATAGAGTGCCTATGAAGGTTTCCATAAATATTAAATATTTACCTAAATGGTTATCCTATTGAAGAAATATTATAGTTGTATGGAGATTGTATCCTTAGAAAATATTTACGAAAATGTGGTTCATTAAAATATTATTATTCTTTGTTTATAAAAAATATTATACTATTTCCGTCCACTTTGATAAAAATATTTTTTGAACAGAGATATCAAATTTCATATCAACCTATGATAGTCTATCAATACAAGGAAAATTATAAAATCCATTTAGAATGAAATTAATTTATTAATGTCTTGATACAAAAATAAAATTAGACACCTAGTTCGAATAGTTAGTGAAAACTTAATGTTATGCTTAAGTATATTTTGAGAAGAATGATATATGTATGAATTCACAAGGTTGATATATCTTAAGATATTATATAATAATCCATTTTTATCTTTCAGATACCCTAATACATTTTCATTGGTATGTGATAATTAAAATTACAACATCATAATTTACTTAATGGAGATACTGTAACACCCAAATATTTTGGAATATATTTTTATAAACAAATAATATGTTGGATAACATACTCTACATTAAAAAATGAAAAAATGAAATTTTTTTAACTTAATAAAATTAGTAAATATTAATTTTATTTTATAGGTATTAAATTGGAGGATGTAAAATGAGGAAAAAAATTTATGAAGAAAATATGAAAAGGTTTAATAACTCATATTCTATTATATGTTGTGTTATACACTTTCTATGAATAAATTTGTTTACAATCTAAGTTAATTAATATGAAAATTAAAATTTTACCACCATTAAAAATTTTATTTATTAAGATGGATTGAATACTTGGAATCAGTGAGTCAAAATTATATAAAAGTTTTCATTTTATTTATAGGCATAAAAATAATATTGCTAAGATTTATTTTAATCATAATTATAATGGGAAAATTTCTATTTTTAAAGATTTATTTTATTAATATTTTTTATTTATTTCTATTTAATATGAACACCCTTTTGGGTTGGTTTTTTAATGAATGTTATATTTATTTTCAATGTATATGTTATGAATACTTTGTTTTCCATGAAAGAAAATGTTTCTAGATTTTTTAATAAAAGTTCCATATGAAGTATTGATAGATGTTAATAAAGTTTCCTTATCTAGTTAACAAACATTCCTTTTTAAGTAAAAAAATTATTTGTTTATTTTCATGTTACTAACATCATAAATATACTCAAAATCCTAGCTGATTTTTTATGAGTTGTACAATGGGAGGAATTTCAATGTTTGACCAATAATGTTTTTCTTGAAGCTGTAAAAAGTTCAAGATGATGTTTTTTTGATAGAAAATATATAAAAAGTTGAATGTAAAAGTTTTATAAAGTTGAATTTTTAATGTTGGTCATCTACATAGTAAAAATTTTAATGCTATGAAGTATTGGAGGAAGTTGTTATATGAATAATTTTTTATCAATTCCACGAGATTGAGGACTATATGAATGAGTTGTGTTTTTCTAATAGAAGAAAATTTTGTATGATTATCATATAAATTTTTAGAAACACCATCAATTAGAGAAGAATAATGTTGATTAGATAGATAGAATATGAGAACGAAATTTACAATTAATAAATCTTCACAATTTTGACCAAATGATATACTGTTAATGAGGTGTTTGAAATGAAATATTAGAATTATAACAGATGGACAATGAAAAAAAATTATACTAGAAATAGATGTTGGTAGTACATCAAATAGAGAAATATTATGATTAATAAATATGATAGAATGACTTTTGAAAGTCATCTAGATCTCTAATATATCTTTCTAATGAACGAGAATCGAACCAAGTGTTATAATGTCATCAGATGGATGAGTTTGAAATGTAGTACCAGAATAGGACTTGAAAAACTAGCCTTATATGAAGTTTGAATGAATTCAAGAGGATCATACAAAGATGGATGGACTCATCAGACAATTCATGTTGGATGAACATATATGATTCCATTAGTGAGAGGTTTCAGAAAATATAACTAGATAGAGAAATTATAAGTCTATTAGACTAATTCATTCATTCAATTTATTTTTTAGATAGGTAAATAATAAAACTAGTCATATATTTTCTTACTAAGGAACTATAGCCTTATATGAAGTTTGAATGAATTCAAGAGGATCATACAAAGATGGATGGACTCATCACACAATTCATGTTGGATGAACATATATTATTCCATTAGTGAGAGGTTTCATAAAATATAACTAGATAGAGAAATTATAAGTCTACTAGACTGATTCATTCATTCAATGTATTTTTTAGATAGGTAAATAATAAAAATAGTCATATATTTTCTTACTAAGGAACTATATATAGATTAAATAGAAGTATATTTATCAAATGAAAAATATAGAGGACCAATCATATGCCCATTAAGTTTTAATGAAGTTAGTAGACAAATATTATTCAGAAAAATTTCAAATGATTTTACATAAAATTATTAAATTGATTAAAATTAATGATATTGATATATTCCATAAATTTTTTTATCTTCCAAGTTTATAGAATTTTGAATAAAGGGAAAAATTTCGTGAACATAAAGAATGTTCTAGGTTGTTTTAGAATAATCCTAGTAAAATTGTGTTTAGTGGGAAGTTCAAAATTTGATTGGAAAAAACATTTATATTACTTTATTTCTCTCCAGGGTGGATTTCGAATTAAATTAGATCTAAATAAATATAAAATAAACTATTCATATGGTATAGATAGCCAATGTGTTGAGGTATTTTTTTAGAATAGTAGCGTGAGTTTTCAATAAAGGAAACAATTTGTTGAAGAATATGAAAACAAATAGGGATATAATAGATAAAGGTAATATATAGAGTTACTTTTCAGTGTCACCATACATAGGTATTGGGAAGAATCACTAGATTGAGTATATTCAAATGATATACAGTTTTATAAGGTACAATGGATAGATTTATAATAGCTGAATTAGTACCAAATCAGATGGAGTCATATCAAATGGAGAGTACGTGTTGGTGGATTTTCATAGAAAAAAATCAGTGAGCTATTATAAAATTTGTCTTAAATTTTTTTCCTCAAAAGATTATAAATATTTTCATATAATAAAATTCATCATAATTACTTATATTGATATTGGAGTATCCTGAAAGGATTTGGAACATATGTATTTACTACACATCATCATGAATTTCCAAGGACCGATGAGAGTCTTCATGGAAATGATGTAGTCACCCACACAAGTGGTGAACCTTATAAGTCCTTTATGCCTTGATTTAATTTCCAATATTTTTATATGATGTGTGGCTATGCAGCTCCCCAAACCCTATTAGTTCAGATATGGTTTCAAGTTTGTAACATTGAAACTAGATACAAGGTATCACATCCTAAATGACTAAATAGCTTAGTACTCTTCGTAAACAAGATACATACATAAAATTCACATTATATTTTAAAATATAAAATAAAAAAGGAAATTTCATTGATAATTCCATTATTCTACTTATTGTACCCCTTTATATCAATCACAAAACACTTTCTCTTATTATGTTGAAAATAAAAACTAATAAATGGGTGATCATAGATACTTAGTAAGGGTATGAGTACAATGGAATCTATGAATAAATAAGGAATAATCAATATAGACATGTAAATAACTAAAACACATGAAATTTAATCAACAACTTAATCATAATATGCAAAAAATAAATGATGATCAAATAATTACCTATGAATAATTAAATTATCATAAAAATTAACCATTTATATTTTAGTGAATCTAATAAAAAAATGGAATATCAATAACTAAATTCATAATATGGAATGAATAATGATGTAAATCTAACACATATCATCAATTAATTTTTCCAAGAAATCTTGTTCTATTAAGGTCTTGTTGCATGAAATATATATAAATAGGTAATTACTTTGCCTAAATGCAATCTAGTTTGTCTCATGAGACCTACCTTTACCTAGAGGGGCTATAACGACCGCCTCTTGTCACTTTCTAGGTTTAATGTATTCCTCATATGAAAGGGGAGGAACAAAATTCAACTAAAAATTTATATTTTAACTATAATATGATTTGTACATAATTTTCCAAATCAATTAACATAATCATAAACCTTCTCGAGTAAAACAAAGGGTATAAACATAATACATCCCTAATCAAACTAATCATAAACCATCTAGAGAAACAATAAGTATGGTATCATTAGAGTATACCACCATTAAATATTATGTAAAATAAATGGATTTATTAATAGATGTAAAATTATTTTTAGTGATCAGTTGGAACATTACTTTAGGAAAATAACCTTTCTTTGAAAATCACCCTTTTTATTTTAAAACTAGAAAAATAATAAAATATTTTCAAAATATTTTTTTGAAAATCAATTTGAAAAAATAAAAATTTCAAAAAAATCAGGAGAAACAATTTCCGTAAAAAGAACATTTTAAATGCAAAAATAAAGTATCAAATAAATGATGTCCATAGTAGTGGGTAATTTTTTTCTTACCGTATAAGTTAAAAAGAACATTTCCTTTGTCCTATAAAAAGGATAGAAAAGTTCATTGTTCAGAAAATGATAAGAATATTCCTTAATTTTTTTTCTAAAAGTTAAAACATGTGTAACAATTAATTTAATAAATGATTTTGGTAATTTTTACATATTTTGAAAAACATATTTTGAAAACATGGTTACATAATAAAAATTTTTATCAATCGAAGAGAGAAATAAATTCAGATTTTTTTAAAAACATTTTCTTAATAATTTTAAGAAAAAAGGAGAGTAAAATGTTAATATTAATTAAAATAGTTTATAAATAAATAGTGGAGGGTAACTTTTTTTAAGATAGAAATATAAAATAATTCCCAAAAAGTATTCTTAATAAAAAACAATCTGAAATAATGATGAGATGGTGAAACAAACCCTTACCACTTTGTAACTATTTTATTGTAATACCCATGAAATAAATAACATTAAATGAAAGCTTAAATACTATTAAGATAAATTAATTAATTATATGAAATACATATAATTATGTATATACACCACAATAAATAAATAAGTGGTTAATATGGCATATATCTAATGGAAGTAAAAGTGAGACAAGAAACCCTTTCCTTGAGTATGACTAGTCACATTTGTTCTTTATCCTCATGAATAATAAAAAATATGTTAATTATTTACTTGATTAAGAACCATTTTAATTTTAATTTTTCCTTTTATTTCACTTATTTCTTTGTTATATATTATTAATTAATCAATTTAGTTTATATCGGATGTTTCGATGATATTGGGATTATGTGTCAAAAAGGAATTTGGCAGGTTGACTGGGGAGAAATGGGAAACTATTTAAACGTATCCAAAATAATAAAAATAAAATAATTATAATTTTTTACATCAAGTATGAATTTAAAACTAATAATTAAATATAGTTACTAAAAATTTACTACATTACAATCATGGAGACAGTATGTTGTATGTACGCATGAGTAACATTTCCATTTTTCAATAACCATTACAAAAAGATGTTACGTAATATTTTATCATTAAATATTGATAATAATATAATATATATAGTATTAATTCATTATATATAGTTATATATATCCTCAGTATGATTTAGTGATGAAAAGAGATTCAATCGCTTCGTGAAGGTGTTAGTCCACACATACACAAACAATGCTATCATCTTTTAGTAGAAGAAATAAAATTATATTTTATATTTTAATAATGAAAAATATTTATTAAATATAATAATTATTTTATTTATATAACATGTCAAATTTACATTATACTTATTACCTTCCATGTTAAGGATTAGTGAAAAATGAATCACATCGCTTCATGAGGGGATAGTCCACTGTACACACGAGTGATGTTATTGTATCCCCTACGTATTGGAAAGAAAAAAGTAATAAATGATATTATAACTCATTAGGTTCATTTATGTTATAAATATCATATATATATACTTTATATCAATCATAATACCCAACTGTGATAGGTGGTAATGGAAGAATAAATGACATCCGTTCATGAGTTGGTGGTCAACCGTACATATGGGCGATGAATTCATTACCCATTTGACAGAAGTGGGGATAATTATAGGTCATGAACATAACATAAAAAATATTAGTATATGTAAGGTACATAGGTTATTATATCTGCATGGTTTAATAAAAATTGAAGGATTTGTATGAAGGTATAAAACAAAAATGAAATGTTTGGATTGTTACCTCTTCTCGGGCCACCTCTTTAAGATTATACCTAAATTATTCCTTGAATAGATTTGATGCCAAAAAAGGATTCTAGGATGAGGGTATGGATGTTTGGAAGAGATATGGACATTTATTATCTTAAAAAAGGTTTTAAGGTGTGAAGAAGGTAGGAGAGGTGGTGGTAGTTTATTAGTGATGTGAGTGGAACACTTGTATTTTTTGAAAAGAAAAAGGTTTAGCCATGATTTTCAAATGAAAAGGGTTTTAAATGAATTGTTATATATATTTATACATTATAAGGTTAAAATATTTACAAAAAAATTTATTTTATTAAATTTTTAGGTCATTTTAACCCTTTTCATTTCAGTTTAACCCTAGGTAAATCCGTATTTACCTTAACCATGGTAAATAATGTTAACTATTTTTACTATTCATTATGTTAAAAAATTATGAAGAAATTATTATATAATATAAATTATTATTATTAAAAATATGGAATAAATTATTATAAATTCCACTAATATAAGTTAATAAATTTAATTTAAAATTTATCCCATAGATATTGTAAGAAAGCCAGCTTTCAAAGAGAAAATATTCAAAAGTTTACAAAGCTGTTTTGTCAAAATTCAATAAGAAAATGATTACAATTACATTAATCTGATTAATAGATAAATAATAGAACTAATTTTACTTTAAAACAAATTTTAAATATTATTTAACTTTATAAATATTTTAAAAAAGGTAGTTTTCAATTAAAATTTATTATTTTTCACTATTTATCAAAAATGAATGTTTTTCATTAGAATCACAAAAATTCCTCGTAAGATAAATAGAAGATGTATATTTAAAAATGAAGTTTATATTTTCAAATCAATTTTCAAAATTTTGTAAAATTTAATTTTAAATTATTTTCACAAAGTGTGACTAAATAGTGTTTTTGGAAAATACAGTTTTTCAAAAAAAATTTCTTTTTTCATTCAAATGGTCATAATTATATATATATTGAATAAATATAATTTTTATTTATTTTATAAATTTTCAAACCATATAATTTTCACAATTTAGTTATTAATATTCATACCCTCCAATTTTATGGTTAGTTTATATTGATAATTTTTAAATAAAAATATTTAAATAGTGTAATACATTTCATTCAAAACCGGTGTTATGTAAATTTTAAGCTATTGAAGAGATTTAATTTAGATAGAAATAAAAAAATCACAAATTATTGGGATTTTATATTCACTTATAATCTTTGTTATTCATTTCATACATGATATGAAACATGATTTTTCTTTTTTAAAATATTTGGGTGTCACATACTCCCCCCATAAATGAATTTCATATTCACAATTTAATCTTGATCTTCGTAATAAATGGTATAAAATTTGAAAATAACTTTATTGAATTATAATATCTTGATAAAGGTTAATAAAACATACTCTTAATAATATTTAAAATTGTATGAATGACTTCTAAAATAACATATTACGAGGTTTTCATATTGGAGAACATTGGTGGGAAATGAAAACATATAAATAGAAGAAAATAATAATTCGAAAGGATTAATAAAGAGTGATATAGATCATTGATCGTAAGAAAGTGGGTGATCTAGATATAGTTAATTATCATAACCTATAAATATGTGATAAGTTAAGTGACTATTTGATTCATCTAATATAAAGGTAATAAGATAATATTTTTATTTCAATATACTTTTCCTAATGTTGAGAAATTATTTTAGTATCTAATAATATAATGAAATATAATTACTTGATACTTTTATAATTCATAATCACAATTTCATCCTTTGGTTGTTCTTCAATCAATTTACAATTCAACACTTACTCTATGAAAAGAATATCCAAAAATGAATATTTTAATGCCTAAAGAAATAAAATTAATTTTTAATAGATTATAAGATCTACACTAGAATGATAAGTAATTCCTCTGATCTATAGTTATTATTATATCCAAGTTTTTAATAAAGGTTATTCAAAATTCATAATTTTTCATATGGTGAAGTAATACATAAATATCTAAAACCTCATCCAAAGTTCATCTTAAACCGATTCATAAAGGGTTAACCTTAAAACCCTTTCAAAAGATTATATTCCAAATCATTTTTAAGAAGGTCACTAAATTTCCAAAAATGAACTTATCATTAATCAATTCTAGGGTAGTCATTACTATCCAATTTAATTTATCTATTTCAATAATCTATTTATCCCGAAATCTTTATCTCAAAAATCAGGAACATATTAAGGGTTATCATTCCCTCAATCATGTGTTTTTCAAGAAGTTGAACATTCCACTGAATCATTTTTCATGTTCATTAGTACTGTTTAATATACACTTTCAAATACACACTGAATAAGTAAAATATTACAATCCTCATAGGATTCATAACTTTTATAAATATTATATAATTGATAAGATAATCAAATTGAATGATTCTTGAATCTAAACATATGAACATTAATCATCCCATTTCATCTGTGGTAATAAAATAATCATGACCATGAGAGATTAGATAATTTTGAGGTATATTCCATTGAAATTTGGGGAATTCATGTTCATAGTTCCAGATCTCCCTATAATTGAATTATTATACATTATAAATATTTTTCTATCACTTTCAATCATGAGGATGGTGGCCTCTCTCTCTATATTTGCAGCAAACTCCCATTCCATTTAAGCAAGTAGTTGGATGTTTCATTCCAAAATTATCACATGTGGGAAAATATTTATTTCCCTTCTCCCCTTTATCTTTCCTTTTCTCTTCTATTATCTTATTTCATTTCATCCCTTCTAATAAATAATAATTATAGAGTTATATATATATTGATACCACATGATATTATATTATAGTATGATGAGAATATTTGAGAGACTAGTTTCATTTGAAAGGTTGTCTTATGCCCATCAATAAAATGACCATTCTTGCTCATTAGATTACTTATATAGACGCAATTCCCATTCCATATGATAATATCAATTTCTATATGATGTAATACACAATATTAGATCATATAATTATGAAACATAATGTATAATCTAAAAACTAGTGAAATACTTAACATTTATTAAAAACATTATGCATAGTAAATCACATATCATAAACTTGGTTTCTATCAGGTTATATTTATTTTCAAATCCTTTATAATAGTTTTTAATGGGAATATAAATTATCCTAGTCATATCCCAATGAGTGTAAAACTAGGCGTGTATTAAGGCCCATTATCAAGAACCAGGTTATGATCGAGTAAATCCCATTACGCCTTTTTCATAGATACACAACTAGGCACATCTATTCTATAACGACATCCACTTATATTATCAAAACATGATGTATTTATAGGAATTCCCATAAAATATTTTTCTCATAAAAAATTATGATGTTATTATATAATTATCCTGAAATTTTATCATAGGTTTATATTCCCCAATCAATGTTTTCCTAAATCCATTTTTCAAGGTTTCCACTAAACATCCAATGATAACAACTATACCACCCTTGAATCCAGTATCCCAAATCCAGTGTCTACTTTGTTACATTGAAACTAGATACAAGTTATCACTTCCTAAAGTACAGAATTTTTTAGTAGTTTTAGTAAAATAGATACTTACTTTAAATTCAAACACTACTAGAATTCTTGGTAATTGTGAAGGCCTATTTGCGACAGGATCCCATCACAAA
Organism: Viscum album; assembly: GCA_963277665.1. NCBI lineage: Eukaryota > Viridiplantae > Streptophyta > Magnoliopsida > Santalales > Viscaceae > Viscum > Viscum album. Next base: position 646,327,927 of record OY728143.1, on the reverse strand, counting down.
TAGGATTTAGCAATGGGGCCCCGTCGCAAATAGCCCGTTGCAAAAAATACTGTCGTAAATACAATTATTTGTGACGAGCCCATCACAAAAAATCTTATTTGCGACAGGAAACATCGCTGTCGCAAATAAGCCTTCGATTATATGTATTATATATACATAAACATTTTTGCGATGGGCCCGTCGCAAATACTATTTGCGATAGACCCTTGTCCTGTCACAATATATATATATATATAAAACTTTCAGTGACGGGCCCGTCACGACAAAGTATTTCCGACAGGAAAGTAGTCCCGTCCGAAATATGTTTTTAAAAATATTTAGTTAGACTATTTGCGATGGGTTCCTATTGCAAACAGTCTCGTCACAAATAATAAATTAATTTTCTAAAAAAAAAATTTAATAAAATTACGATTAATGAAAAAATAATATTACTATTATTAAAACAATAAAAATATTAAAAATATCAAAATTCTCATTATTAGAAAAAATATAATAAAATAAAAAAATATTAAAAATTAAATTATGTAATATTTGCACCGATATAAAAGACAGAAAATGTAAATAATTCATATTACAATGTTAAATTAAAATGTTTGTAACATAAAAAAGATCATTGGGGGGGTCGTCTTCTAGAGGAGGTGGAGGAGCTAATGGAGCGGGTGGAGGAAACTCCATCCTTAAACAACGAGTCAGATGGTGCATGTACTCCATCTGCTCGTGATGCTGCTGATGCCATTAATGCGTCTCCTCCTCATGCTGCTGCTACTACCATCGACGCATCTTCTCCTCGTAATGCTGCTCCTGCTACTACTGCCACCGACACATCTCTTCTTGCTGCTTCTGCAAAGTCTCTATAAGCTCATCCTGAGCTCGCAACTGCTCCTGATACTGTGAGCCATAAGATGATGCCTCTCCACAAGCTCCTCTCGAGATGGACGCTGAAATCGCAACAGTAATATAATAATTACCAGGAGTCAAATGAGATCTGATACCAACTACTATACCCTTCTCAAAGCCATACTGAGTCGCCTGCATCCATGCCGCCTCATCGAAATAGTGAGCACTGGTCTGCTCAGTCGTCTCATCCTGACCCTCAGCCTGTGTCTGAGAAGTCGCAGGCTCATATGACTCCTTCAATTCCAATTTAAAATTAAACTTATGAAAATATTATATGCAGTTAATTGTCAAACTGATAAAATCATACTAACCACAATCTGACACTGGTGATCACCTCTAATCTCTCCAGTGGCTGGATCACTATACATCCTCCGATAAATGTCGAACTTCGTAATATCGGGATGCTCGACTGCCTATAGAAATATAAAATAAACTATTTATATTTAATGTTATATAAAATATTTAAAAAATATACTTACCAAGTGATCTCTATGTGAACTGAATGTATGACTACGAGCTCGATGAGTCACCTCTTTTCTCCCTCAGTTCTGTCGTCCCACTAAAGATCTCCTCTGAAATCCACCACCCAACCAGTGTAAACATAATCCATCCCAAACGTGAGATGGAACATACTCTGATCGGTGGGATCTACAAGACTCATCAAATTCTGTCACCCATGTTTTCATAATGGCTGTCCTTATCAAATTGTGAAAAAACTGACAGAAATGGTCGTGCATAGAAACCGGCCATGCCGCATGGATAGCATCGCGCATGCTATCATTGATAGGATACCATGAAACATAAAAATAATTTGTAATATCAAGTTGTTAATAAAATAAATTTCAAAATAAATATTATCTATTTACGTACCATCCAATGATAGAACATGTCGGGTTGCACATTAACGGGAATCTGTTCCCATGTGATCCATGGATGAGAAAAACAATTGCGCAAGATAGCACTCCCCTGTCCAATAACTACATGCACAAAACTTTGATAAATGAATAAATAAACAAACAATTAGTATATATATAAATAAATTAATAAAATATAGCTAAAATATACATTTTACCATACCTATATGTGCGTGGATGGAAACCAAGATATGGACGTCACTCGGGGATAGGGCCATGAATCATCAGTCGTGCAGGACTGCACCCCCTCCATGTATCCCCTGAACCGCCAGTAGGATGAGGGTCAGATGATCCAAAATCCCCCTCATCCAACTGTAGGTCAGCCTCCGACAACTCGAGAAATACATCAGGGTCCATCTAAAACACAAAATGATTGTTATTATCAGATAGTTAAAAATAACTATTATATATATATATATATATATTAGTTATGATTATAATCAGCATTTCACTATGTCAATGTTCATCTTCATCCTCTTCTCCATAGCTGTCAATGTCAATGTCTTCATCTTCCTCCTCAGCATCATCAATATCTATATGAGTTTCAATTTCATCATCTCTTTTCATTTCAAATTAATTTGTAACATCATTAACATCTTTATCACCATCAATCATTAATTGTGGGGTGTCATCGTCAATATTCACATCTCTTTGTGAATCAGATGGATTTTGAGAAGTCTCTTGAAAAATTTCAATTTATTCCACTTCAGCGGAACCACATTCATTTTGAGTAAACTGATTTCCCGAGATTTCATTTTTATTATGCTGTACCAATCACTTGAGTCTCTTGAAGCAGCACAGTACTTTGCATAAAAAATTTGATGTTCCTTTTGAGCCTGTAAAAATGGTTCATTTACTGCAAGAATACTTTTATATTTAATATCGACAATTCCATGAGTCAGAAGAACACGCCTTCCTCTCTCAGTATCCAACCACTTACATTTAAATATTGTTATGTAATTATGTCCTAGACAACACAACTCAATAATTTCATCCAAAATGACATAAAATTCAACTAAAGTTTCTCTGTGATGTGATCCTCTCAAGAAAACTCCACTATTCATTGTTTTTTTGATTCCCCATATGCACGTGTATGAAATTGAAAACCATTCACCACATATGCATTATAGGATTTAACCATTTTGGATGGTGGGTTACTCAATATAAAAAGTCGCTTATCAATTTTATTAGCATATTGAGACACCTAAAAATTTGTAAAACAATTATCAATATAATAAATAATAAACGGAATTGATATTAAACTGTCAATAATTTATGTTACCATTTTTTGAAACCATTGAGAATTTTTTTGTCTGCGTTCTTCAGGAGTAGCTGGTGTAATTTTTGGAAGTTGTTTCTTGATATGATTATCATATAACCTAAAAATCAAATAAGTTTAAATACTGTAACATAAATTATAGAATAATTTATAGAAGCACTAACAAGACAAATGATTTCATTTCTTCACAGTTGAGCAGAATGTATGTATGAGCTCTGTGATGTTCATCATCTGAAAGACATCGTTCATGAACTCCACCGAAACCAAGATTTTGCTGATTAAAAACTATTAATTGATTGTCCATTTCTTCATTAACATTCCCCTCATTTCGTACCATGTGATTGTGTTTTGAGGGATATTGAGATTCAAGATAATGAGAGCAGAAAAAAGAAATTTCCTCTTTCAAATAAGCTTCAGCAATTTAGCCTTCAACTGATACTTTGTTACATATTTTTTTCTTCAATTTCTGCATGCATATCTCGAATGGGTACATCCATCGAAACTGTACTGGACCTCCACATTTAGCTTCATGTGGAAAATATAATATTATAGGTTCCATTGAGTCAAAGAAAGCCGACAAAATGATTTTTTCAAGTTTACATATAATTATAGAAACATCTTCTTCAAGTTTGATTAGCGCATCGTAGTCTGTTGTCATTGCACAAATGTCTTGAAAAATATATGATAGTTCTGTTATCGAATCCCAAATCATAGAATTCAACAAACCTCTGAATCTAATCGGTATAAGTCTTTCCATTATAACATGACAATCATGACTTTTTAATCTAGTAATATAAACATTCTTAACACATCTTCCCAAATTGGAAGCATAGCCATATGGAAGTCTCAAATCTGCAATCCACTGACAAAATAATAAGCAACTCTCTTTGGATAGTGTATAGTCTTCTTTTGGCTTCATTAACCCCCTTTGATCTGAAATTTTCAAATAGTTAAAGTTCTGGTCGCCTGCAAATTTGGGAAAGATCTAATCGTGCCTTTACAATATCTTTGGTCGCATCTGGTGTATCCAAAACTGTATGAAATAAATTATCAAAACAATTCTTCTCAATATTCATAACATCTAACATGTCGCATACCAACAAATCAGACTAGTACGGAAGATCCCAAAAAATACTTCATTTTTTTCAATTACGTTCTTCCCCAAAGCCATGAATTTTCTGTTGGTCTACTGTTGGTCCAAATGTGATGGGGGTAATAAAAATACAACTGATTTTAACTTTATACCTGATATCATCTTTGGAGGTTCATCCCTTTCAATTGTACCTTTTCTGAAATGAGATTTGTTCCTCCGAAAAGGATGATCGGTTGGAAGAAATCTACGGTGACAATCAAATTAGCCTGGTTTTTTCCATTGATGAGAATAAATACTTTGTTTTCTTTCATAAAGTAAAGACATGATTTCAGACCATGTTTACTCCAACCAGATAAAATGGCATATGCCATAAAGTCACTAATGTCCACATCAATGCAGATTTTAATATGAAATTTTGTTTCGCAGGAACATCCTATGTATTAACACCATCACTTCACAATGTATTTAACTCATTAATAAATGGTTTCAAATAAACATAAATATTCTTTTTCAGATGTCCTAGGATTAATAAAGTCCAAAATATATAAGGCTCCTTCATCAACATCCTTGGAGGCAAATTGTACAGAGTTATAAAGATAGACCAATATGAATAACAACTACCATAAGAACCAAACAAACAGAAACTATCAGTAGAAAGACCCAATAACACGTTTTAGGCTTCTATAGAAAAAGATGAATGCAGACGTTCAAAATTTTTCCATGAATCACTATCATAAGTATGATTCAATATTTTATAAGTTGAAATCTTGGTTTTGTGCCATGACATCATTGACGCTGTGTTTTGAGACATAAATAAATGCTGTAACCTGGGTGTAAGGGGGAAATATCTCAACTGTTTTACTGGAATCGATCTAGACTTCCCTGTTTGAGCTTCTTTATACCTTGATTGTACACATGTGGGACAACTATCCAATGACTCATTTTTTACATAATATAAAATGCAATCATTTGGATATGCATGGATCTTCTGATAACTAAGTCCCAGATTTCGAATCATCCTCTTGCTCTCTTAGTAATTTGCATACAACACATTTCCTTCAGGTAACAATGTTTTAACCAAAGAAAATATCTGATCAAAACAATTGTTTGACATTGCATTATCTGATTTAATAGCCATAAATTTTGCAACCGCTTCTAATTTTCATATCTTGCAACCAGGATATAATGCATCCTCAGCAGACCTCAACGACTCATAAAATTTAGATGGTGCCAACTCAGTAGTTAAATCAATATCATCGTGAGTTTTAGTTTGTTGGATAGATGGACCTACAAAATCATGTACTAAATTTTGAAACCGTGATGGATCCAGAATCAAGTTATTAGGATCTTCTCTAGAACTGTATTCACCGTTTTGATACCAAAAAACACAATATGGTTGAGAACCAAACCGCAAGAGATGTCCCCCAACCTTGTAAAATGTGTCAAACGTTCTCAGAGCACATTTTTTACAAGGACACTTAATTGTGCCTTCTAAAACATATTCTGGTTTTGATGATGAAAATGCTAAGAAAGCTTCAGCACCCTCAATATATACAGGATTTAAACCAGAACCATTTGGATTTCTACGCTGATTTATCAAAGCTCGATCATCTAATAATGACTAATATCGACTTCCATGTTCCATATTTTTCTACCTAAAATATAAAATCATCATTGTTTTTGAACAATTTGAAATTATAAAAACACTATCTGAAAAAAGAAGATAAATAATTACAACTACCTAATAATTTCCATTAATTAAGGGTGACACAATTTACAGTGGATTGATGGATACTCTTTTGTTCGACGGCTCAATAAATTGCATCTTTCTCACACTTATTATTGCTAATTATTTCTAATTATTCCTAATTATTCCTAATTATTTCTAATTATTACAAATTATTATTAACACTTACAAATTATTACTAATTATTACTAATTAGTATTAATTATTACTAATTATAAAAATTTATTACTAATTATTACAATTTATTACTAATTATTACTAATTTAGCAATACGTAGAAATACTTAGCAAAATAAAAAATGCTTGAATAATGAAAAGAAATTTGGTAATCATCGTTGTGGAGATGATTACAAATTTTCCCTTCATTATCCAAGAAGATTTAATTTACTAATTATTACTAATAAAAATATTATATTATCAATATTTAAGAAAAAAATATTAATATTTTTAAAATAATAAAAAATTTATAAAATATTAAAATTATCAATATTTGTAACAGACTTTTCTATATTCTTAACATGTTAAAATCTCAAAGGGTCTTCAATTGTCAAGTCATGCACAATAAAAAGTTTGTGTCAGTCATGTCTAATGTAAACTCTATAATTGTACTTACATGGTTGATCACCTCTCAAATAGTGTTGCAATAGGATGACCAATGTAATGATGTTCTCGTCTCTAAGAATCCTCTCACATGACGCTTTACATAGATCATTCTTCCTTAAAAATTTAAGGGGATATCAGTATCTTTCCCTTAAATTTTTAAGGAATAATGGTCTATGTAAAGGTTCATGTGAGATAATTCTTATAGATAAGAAGGGCATGACTTGGGTTGTCCTATTGCAACACTACTTGTGAGGTGATCGACCATGCAAGGACAATTATAGAGTTTACATTGGACATGGCAGACAAAAACTTTTTATTATGGACGACTTGAAAATTAGCGAACCTTCAAGATATGAAAATGTTAAAAAAAGAGCAAAGCCTTTTGCGAATATTGATAATTTTAATATTTTATAAAAATTTTATTATTTGAATAATATTAATATTTTTTTTGTCGTAAATATTGATAATATAATTTTTTTATTTCTAATTATTGCTAATTATTCCTAATTATTCCTAATTATTCCAGATTTTTCCAAATTTTTCCAAATTATTGCTAATTATTGCTAATTATTCTTATTTATTCCTAATTATTCCTAATTATTCCTTATTATTATTAATTATTTTTAATTATTGCTAATTATTCCTTATTATTCCTAATTATTGATAATTATTCCTAATTATTCCTAATTATTTCTAATAATTCCTAATTATTCCTAATTATTACTAATTATTACTAATTATTACTAATTATTATTAATTATTACTAATTATTACTAATTATCACTAATTATTACAAATTATTTCTAATTATTACTAATTATTACTAATTCTTACTAATTCTTACTAATTATTACTAATTATTTCTAATTATAGCTAATTATTTCTAATTATTTCTAATTATAGCTATTTTTAGCTAATTATTCCTGATTGTAGCTAATTATTACTAATTATTACTAATTATTTCTAATTATTACTAATTATTACTAATTATAGATAATTATAGCTAATTATTCTTAATTGTAGCAAATTATTACTAATTATTACTAATTATATCAAATTATTACTAATTATTACCAATTATAGCTAATTATTACTAATTACAGCTAATTAGTACTAATTATATCTAATTGTATCTAATTATATCTAATTATATCTAATTATATCTAATTATATCTAATTATTACTAATTATTACTAATTATATCTAATTATTACTAATTATTACTAATTATTACTAATTATTACTAATTATTACTAACTATGACCAATTTTTAATAATTATATCAATTTATTACTAATTATATCTATTTATTACTAATTATATCTATTTATTGCAATTTATATCTATTTATTGATAATTATATCTATATATTGCTAATTATATCTATGTATTGGTAATTTTATCTATTTATTGCTAGTTATATCTATTTGTTGCTAATTATATCTATTTATTGCTAATTATATTTATTTATTTCTAATTATATCTATTTATTGCTAACTATATCTATTTATTCCTAATTATATCTATTTATTACTAATTATATCTAATTATATCTAATTAATATTAATTATGACGAATTATTTATAATTATCACCAACAATATCAATTTCTTAGTAAAAATAAATATAAATAAAAATCAATTGAAATCTAATTAAATTACAACTAATAAACAACAATTAAAATTAACATAATAAAATAAAATAATTATAAATAAAATAAAATATAAATACCTAAAACTTTGATATTCTGAAGATATTGACGCCCTCCGATTGCTCTCGTATAAAAAATTTCAACTAAAAGAAAATTTTTCTTTGAAACTGAAGAAAGAAAAGAGGGAGAGAGCAAGATCTGAATGATTTGGGAAAAAATGGATGGGGGTATATATAGGTTAGATTAGTTGCGTTGGGGTTATTAGCGACGGGTTTCCCGTCGCAAATACCCTCGCCCGCTTTAATTACAGTCGGCGGTTAAAAGGTTATTTGCGACGGGACCCGTCACACATAGTTCCTGCCGACAGTCTTTTTGCGACGGGGCGACATCCCGTCCAAAAACTTATTAACCGCCGCCGGGTATTTGCGACGGGATCCCGTCGTAAATACCCCTGCATGGTTTGGCGCACAAGTCGCACGGTTTAGCGCGCAAGTCGCGCCAAACTAGTTGCAACGGGAAAAATCTTCTTGTCACAAATAATATTCGTGCGGTTTGGCACGCAAGTCGCGCCAAACTATTTGCGATATGAGAAGAAAACCCATCGTAAATAATTGGGTATTTGCGACGGTGAAATTTTCCCGTCGCAAATAGCTTCCTGGATGGGTTAGTTGTGACGGGAAGAAATCCCATTACAAATAACCCGTCACAAATAGTGATTTTTCCTGTAGTGAAATTACAATTTAAAAAATAAAATACACAAAGAATTTTCTTTTTGAATTCAATTTTTCCACTTAGGGAATCCCTACATATTAATCAAAAACACTTTTCAGTATCATAGAGATAATAAATCATAATAAATGGGTGAGATAAAATTCAAAGTAAGGGTAAGCGTATAACGAAAGCAATGAGTAAGTAAGGAAGAATCAACATGGAAAGGTAAATAACTAAAATAAATTACATTTAAACAATATCTTGAGCATAATATAGAGGAAAAAAATGATTATATAATATCTCCATATAAATAATTACATGATATTGGAAATTAAGCATGTATTTTATAACTAATAGAATAATAACATGGAATATTAATAACATAATCCATAATGAAGGATATATAAAACCCACTATTGATTCGTTATGACAATACATATAATATTGTTGAGGCCTTATTATAATTAATCTATATAAATAGGTAATACCTCGGCCAAAACCCAATCTAGTTTGTATCATGAGACCTACCAATTCATTAAGGGTCTATAGAAGTCCCCTCCCATCACTTACTTAGGCCAATGGATTCCTTTTTGTGAAAGGGGTGCACATAAATATTTATTTTAAAACCATAATATGAAATATAATTAATTTGGCCATTCAATAAACATAATCATAAACCATCCATGGTAAAATTAATGGTATCAATATAGTACATCCCCGATCAATCTGATTATAAACAATCCATACCAATAATATAGATAGTATCGTTGGAGTATATCACCATTAATGCACACGTAAAATCAAAAGATGTATTAATATATGGAAACTTATTTTAATTATATCTTTGATCATTCCTTGAGTAAAATAACTTTTCTTGGAAAATCACCCTTTTTATTTTAAAATTAGAAAATTTATAAAAAATTGTCAAAATGGTTTTTTTGAAGATCACTTTTAAAAACTAAGAATGTACATAATTTTAGGGAACAAATTTATATAAATATAACCTTGTAAACATAAAAAGGAATTTTCAATGATATGATGGTCATGAAGGTGGATAATTCTATACATGTTGTATAAGTTAAAAAGAACATTCATTTCGCATTGTAAAATGGTTAGAAAAGTTCATTGTTTAGAAAGAAAAAAAGATCCATTTAAAAACTTTTTGTAAAAATTATAACATGGGTAAAAATGATTTTAATAAATCATTTGGATAATATTAAAGCATTTTTTATATTTTTAGAAAAAATGTTTTTGGGTTTAATATTATTTTTGACTAAAGAACGAAATAAAGTCTGATTTTCATAGAGCATTATATTATTTATTTTATGTACTATAAAGTGAAAAAATGTTAATATAACTTGAAAAATATATAGGAATAACCATATTAAAATAAATTATATTAATTTTAAGATAGACATATCAAATAATTCCCCTAAGGGAGACTTACAAAAAAATCCTGAATAATGGTGATGTTGTGAAATAAACCCTTAACACTTTGGTAACTTTAAGACCTAGGAAAAAAATTAAATGAAACTTTAATTATTATTAAGATAAATTAATTAATAATATAACTCAAAAAATTGTATTATATCAATAAGTTGTGAATAAGGTATATGTCTCATGTAAGTAAAAGTGAAATGAGAAACCCATACATCAAGTACGAATCATCGTGTATGATCTTTATCATTTTGGAAAATAAATTTATGTTAATTATTTACTTGATTAAGAACCTTTTTAAATTCTACAATTCCTTTTACTTCCCTTATTAATATTTTATATATGATTACTTTATCAATTTTTTTTCATGTTGGATGTTTCAACGATATTTGGATTTTGTGTAAAAATTGACTTTGGTAGGATTACTATGGTCAAAGATGTCATCATTTAAATATATAAGTATTAATAATCATGAAATAATAATAATATTTATACATAAATTGTAGTTTTAAAACCAATCATGAAATACTATAAGGAAAAAATGAACTACATTACAATCATGGAGATGATAGGTCATACATATGAATGAGTAACATTTCCATTTTTTAATGATCATTATGGAAAAAGTTAAGTAATATATTATCTTTAAATAATGATAAAAATCTAATGTATACCATATTATTTCTTTAAATAAACTTATATATTTCATCCATGGGGTTTTGTGATGAAAAGAGGTTCACATCGCTTTGTGAAGGCAATACTCTACACATACACGAACAACATTATAATTTTTCATTGTAAGAAAGAAAATGATATATTTTATTTTATGAATGATAAATATGTCATTAATATCATAATTTTTTTTTATATCTTATATATTCATGAACATTGTAACACTAAGAAATTATCAAGTACAACTTTATATTCAATAGTGTTTTTGTAACGTAACACCAACTATGAAAAGAGAATATATTAACCTAATAAATTATAATATATTTACTATGTCAAATAAATATAACATATTCTATAGCTTTTAATGCATGAAACACTAAGTTATCTTGCATTATATGCAAGAGAAAACTTCTTTGATAGTTTTCATTCCACGCAAGACTGTGTTTTACGGAACAATAAAATATTATTATAATATTATTATTTAATAAAATAATATATAAACTAGATGTTATGAAAAATAATAACTAACTTCTGTAAATCTATGGTTAATAAAAATATACAATAAATTCACTAGTTACAAATTAATTAGAAATGAATATGAAAACCTATTGATTGTAAAGGAATATATTATCATATTTATGATCACAAAACTATTCGACACTAATAGATTAAATTATTTTAAAATGTTGAGTTATTTTAATGATATATATATTCTATATATTAAATCAAATATTTTTTATATCCATCCAATATATTTTATAGGATCAATATAAAAACAAACTCAATTTTATGCATAAAATACTATATTTTTCATTAACGAATTTTTATCATCATTTAATGGAAAACCAATTTTAAATCTTAATTTTGACACTTTAATTGATTTAATATAAAAAATTAAACATTATATTTGACTTAAAAACATAAAAATTATGCTAGGGCGAATTTATAATATTTTTTTTGGAAACATATCATTTTTTAATGATTAATTAAAAAATACTGAATTTTAGTTCAAACCCACTTCTTCGTCTAATTTATTTATAAGGCTAGATTATATTTTTAATTGGTTTTAAAGTTTAATTAAATAATATTTTTATCAATTAATATAATTGAAGTTATTGGAATCAATTTTACTTTGAAATTTACTATAAAAACATTGAAAACTTTTTGACATTTTTACATAAAAAACTACTGTTGTCATCCCATATGTGGGATTAAATTTAAATTAATTTCTACCACTACTACGATTGAAATTTAGAAAAATGGATTCTATATTTTTAATTAGAGTAATATAAAATTTATTATAAGGCTAATTTTTTTTGAAAAAAATATTTGTGAAAGTAATTAAAATTATATACAATTATTAATTTAAAATTAATCTTAATAGACGACTAAACCATTAAATTAAGGGCCCAAATTATATATCCAGTTGTCTAAAACCCATTTTATGGACATAATTAGGCGATGAACCTTCAATTATTGAGTTTATTTTATTTTATGAATTTTTTAGGTAAAAATGTGGGTACACCGAACCTCTTTTAAAAGATACCAAGTGAGTCCATTTACTTCTCTATAAAGGCCAACAACTCTCCAACTTCCTCACACCTCTAAAAAGAATTAGGTTTGGTAGATATATTCCCAACACAATTCCCAACATAACTAAATTTCTCCAATATGCATCCCTTTTTGTATAAATCCTTCAAAGAATACTTTTGGTACAAAACAAAAGTAGTTACCCAATTAAGAGGTAACACCTTCTCTCAAGATTTTTAATTTTGTTTCCATTCTCCACTCCATAAACTATCATTATACCATGATTTGGTGTAAAGAATAGTATCCAAAATATACTGAGATGTTTTTATGCTATGGGTTTTAACTACACTTACACACACCTCTATCTAATGGTTAATGAATACACTATTTCTATGTACGATGATCTACATCCTCATGAAATGATGATTATTCCTTTCTCCCTTACCACCTAACATGTGGAACATTATCATGAAAACTCTATTTATATATGATATATGATATTTATAATTGTTTTATTGTAATTAACTTTTTATTTATAACATTTTTTTATTCTCACTGACTTGTGTAAATATGATAATTTGGTTTGAGGAAGTGTGGACTACCGCCTCCTCAAAGTGATATGACTCGTTCATACGATACATCAAATGTATAAAGGATGGTTTTAATAAAAATATGTAACATATATAAAATAGATATGATATTTTAGTAATGACCTAAATATGTGTCATTTATTATTCAATATTTTAATACAACAAAGAAATGAAAGTAGAATTCATGCATACGTACGACCTACCGTCTCCATGAATGGTTCCCTTCATTTCTAATATACAATTATTATAGATTATTATAAATACATATATACTTATTATAGTTTATAATTAATTCATGGTTTACATTCTGGATATTATGAAACCATTATCTAATTAATGATAACATCAAAAAAAGTTAAAACTTACCCGATAAAACAAATAATTAACCACTAAAACAATTTAATTAATGAATGTTTATTAACAAATAGGTAATGAGATATTATAAGAAGTTAATATATGGTATAATAAACATGAATATAGTTATTAAATTGGTATGTAACATATTTTAAAGAACTATATTGGAGGCTAAATACCACATAAAAAAATTAAGGATAAGGTAAGGGAATTTTATCTCAATTTACATTACATTAAGATTTATTTTTTGTTATACACAAATTCACTTTTATTTGGTGAATATACTAAAATTTTCTTATTATAAAATGAATCCCCTTATTATAATGATATTTATAGTTTCACTAAACTTCATACCTTTCTAGATATTATGGTTGAAATTTTTTAGAGTGGTATTGGACACTTTGTAATGTTTAATGGTTATTCTCTGCAAGATCATTCTTAATTATTATATTTGCAATATCAACTCCTTTTGTGATTGTTTAATTTATCTTGAAACAATCACTTTATTTGAATAAATTTTTATTGTAAATTTACTCAAATTTATATATTCTCATATAGTTAAAATAATTATTTCATAAACCATATAACAATTTATATACGGTGTATAATTTGATAGTTATTTGATTATTTGGGGAAATATTTATAATTCCGTACTGTTTATTCAATATGAATATTTGATAAGGAATATTATTTATTTCAACTATTCAATTTGAGTAATTATTTATACCTCAAATTATTGGAGGATCCTAGACTTTATATATCTCCTCGATGCATAGATATATTCCCATCAGACAAATAATTTTTCTTTTAAGACTTTAGAATATTCATATATATATTTCCAAAGCTAGGCACTGAGAGAGTGTACAATTCTGAGGCATGGTGTGACTAAAATACAATATAAAAAAAATTAGTATTTTTATACAATCAATCTGTTAGAGATAGGATATATCTTAAATAATATCTCAAATTAAGAATTTTGAGGCCATGGTTGAGTTTGGAACATGGAGTCTACCATTGGTCGGACATAACTTTTGTTAGCATGGGACTTCTGTGAGAAAAGTCACCCAGGGGAAAAAGAGTAAATAAAATAGTTAAAATTAATTATTTTATAAAAAATGTAGAATCAGATAACTTATTAATGAGTAATTGGATTGGAAATATGATTCCTTCTTTGATATTATAATGGGGTGTTTTTCCTAGGCTAGACATAAAATGAGTGGACGAGGAAGTTCACATTTCGTGACCGTTGGTGAGTTTCTGCGATTTTTCTATAAATAGAAAAATCAAAGATTTTGATTAGAGTTATCCCTAATCCCTCTCTATATATCTATCCTCCCTCCTCTATTCTTCATTTTTCTTCATTGAATCGAGGAGATATCTCCTCTGGAACATCAATGTATCGAAGGTGGACCACAACGATCGAATCGTCAATGCAAAACAGATCTTTCGAGGTAGGATTTATTCTATTTTTGAGATCCAATTCAGTTTATATTTTGAATATCCATCTCATTGTCTTGTTCTTCATCAGTATTTTCTCAAATCATCTATGGACACATGAAAAAAGTCATCGCTCTCTATTTGGAATGCTGTTCTCCATCCTTTCTTCACGGTTATTCACTATGTATTTTCAGAAGGATTAATCGACTGTTGGATCGTAAATCAGAGGCTAGAGTTGTGAAGGTATCAATGTAGGGATCACCGATATGATCTCAGATTTAATACTGGGCATGAAACAGAGGTGTGGTGGTCTATGGAATGGACCACCAGAGAAACAACATCGGGATCCGACTGACTGAGCGAGCCAGATGTGTGGAATGGAGCCACCGGACATCGGCAAGTCATGAGGGTGACCAGAAGGCCGAGGGGAGCTGAGTGGGCCAGTGGAGTCAGAGTGAGGTTGTGACAAGGTAGCTGGATGGGGGCTCCGGTGGTGAGGCCAGTGAGCGGTGTAGCTAGAAAGGATTAAGGAAATGGGGACAACGTGTGGTGGTGCTTTGAGGAGAGAAAGCTGGGCAGTGGGGCGTTGGTCCAACGAGTAGGAGCCAGTGCGCCATGGACAGGTGGAGGATCTGAGGCGGAAAGTGGAGAAGATGATTCAGATGAGGGGTTTGAGGAGTTTATCAGGACAAGGGTGATGTGGTGGTTCCGCATTGGTGCGATACAATGGGGGCCATAGGGCTGTGCACCAGAGGAGTAGGTCGCGGTAGGTGGGGTGGGAAAATGAAGAACGAGCTGAAACTAGGGTTGGTCTATGGGTCAGTGATGTGGACTAGGCAGACCAAGAATGGAAAACCCAGGTGGAGGGGTCTGGCTTGTTTGGACTAGACTGACCCAAATTGGTCTGAAACACATTTAGACTCCCTTATCTCCCAAACAACACATCCAACAGACACACCATCTGTGGCCACACGTCCTTCTAATCAAGGAAGATCATTTAAGACCAGTTCAGGAATTTTATGTCTTGGTTTTTTTTTCTGGTTTCACAATACACTTATATTTAATAATACTTTAATTATTATTATTTTTCGGAAATCTTGTTTTGGACCTAAATATTAAACAGGAGGTTTGTTTGATATACCATCAGCAACGGAACAACCATAGTCTCTGTGAGGTATTTCCAATACAACTTTAGGGTTTTTAAACCAAAGTTGACGTGCAGGCTCCATGAGGGACCGTTCACACATGTTGTAGTGAAATGCAGTTTTTTCACTAGGTATTCATTCTAAATGAATGAGAGTACATCTCATGTGTTTTTTCATGAGTATCGTAATGGTGTGAACTATATAATTTATTATGGGACTATGGTATGGGCCCCATGATTTTCTTTTCGAATACAATGCGTCAACTTAAAACCTTTCCACTAGAGGTATATTTGCGGCAATTAAATAGTCGATCTTTCACATTTTCCGCAAGGATCACAAAAGTGGGATCAATTTGGATGCACGAATCCCTATTCATGATCTCATTAAATTGTGGAAAATTGAAATGAATATTAATGGAAGATCATTTTAACGTTTTGGAAGAGAACCCATGTCATGGTTTTTCCTTGATTCTTGTGAGAGTATAGAAAACATATGATGTGATATAGTCAAATGTTTTTGAGTTGTTTCAGGAGGTGTGCCAGCGTAATTAAGATTTTGGCCCTCCAAATCATTGATGAGTGTTGTGCACTCGTCGTCCTTTTTCACTAGGTGTGTGAAGTACTCTGGTAGTAAGCCAACACACTTAGGGGGAACTTTTTCATAGATTAGTACCAAAAAATGGTTAGGTATAGTGCCAGGAGATGATTTGGGATCACTCGTCGTGTTTTCCCCACATGTACCATGTACCACTTTATGAATTATTCTCTCCCTCGAATCTCTTTCATTTAGACTTGGATTTTGGTATGCGAGTAACCTATGATGAATGTTTTTCTATGTAGGATGCGTTGATTCCCTCTATAGTGGATTACGAGTTACTATGTAAAATGTTTCATGTGTGACACCTATCTAGAGCAGCACTCGATGACATTAATGACTCTTTTCCGAGAGTTACCATCTAGTAGGGATGGGCAGTGTTACTCGATGCTTTTCTAATAGGTTCCATCCAAAACGGATGACCAAAGTTCCTCAATGATTTCTTGAGAGGCATCATCCAACATGGATGGCCAATGAAATTTTGAGGGAACCTCTAGCTGGTCTGGGTAGTGGTCCCATGTGGAAGTTACGAGTATAACTCTCTAGCTGGTATGGGGTTGTTTCCTTGATGATACTAGAGTGGAACCCTCCAACTGGGTTAGGGGTGAGTCCTCGACCATGAGACATGATCTCTTGACTATTTAGCATAGTGATGAGATGTGTGTTGACGTGAGTTTGGAATCTCAAGAAATCGAGATGCTTTCCCAAACAAGATGTATCCTTGTGACACAACCTAAAACCATGTGGGTGAGACAGACCTCTCCAAAGTGTATAGTATCAAGGTGAGGTGATTTAGTCCCTTTGACTTGTAGTTTAGAGCGGACATGTTGGATGCTAGGGATCATTGGCTACTTCTGGATATACTGGCTCTCTTTCTTGGGAAAATCAATGAGATAGAGATCCCATTACTCTCTTGTTTGGGTTTCTTTTTTGAGAATATATATATATATATATATATATATCGTGTTTCCAGTACCAACTCACTAGGTTTTTTTTACTCTCCTTACATGAGAGGTGAAGACGTGTGGGGTATGCCACATGATTACTGTATCTAGTTTATCATTGTTGGGCGAGTGTGATCTCCTACTATAGGTAGTTAAGACTCAAAAACAATTTTATCTTCTCACCATTTTAAACTCCTTGTGTTTAGATATGCTTACTTCACTCCTATGTTGGGTTTGACTGCACTCCTTTACTGTACTCTTTTACTATATGTTGTTTTATCTACTGGTCCACTCTTTAGTACCTCTCTTGCTCCTCCCTTGAGCTATCAGGGCTTCCTACTGAGTATTTTTTATACTCACCCCTGCTTGGGCATTCCCCACACATGGTGTGCCCTTGAAAATTACAGATAGGTTGATCATGAAATTATAGAATATAGGTATACAGGGTGCTTAGACAAAGTGCGGTGGTCATGACATGGGATTCAGGAGTGGGGATCTCCCAGCTATTTTATTTTTCCACTAATTACTAGGTTGTTGAACATTTTTGGTTGGGTGTGCATTTTTTCCCTTTCCCATTCCAGATTACTTTTATATACTTGTATTGTTTAGAGGTTGATTCATGTTTGTGGGTTATATATAGTAGTATTGTATCCTTTGTTCCTTATTTCCCACTATAAGTTTTCATTGAGTTAGATGTGTGTGTGTATGAATAAGTTCAGAGGAAAATGCATCCCTTTGTTTTTTTGTTCCTTCAGTGCTAGTCTCTAGCCCCTGGCCTATGGAGGTGGGCTTGGGGTAGTTGCGACTTGGGCCCTGACATGAGTCAGGTCATGATAGGTTCACTTCATTTCTAATCTCTAATTGTTATAGATTATTATAAATACATATATAATAATTATATATGATAATTAAGTCATGGTTTAAATTATGGATATGATTAAACCATGATCTGATTAATGATAACAACAAACAATAAGTAAAAACATACTCGATAAAACTAAGAAATTAACCCAGTAAAAGAAGAAAATGAATGTTTTTAACAAATAGGTAATAAGATATTATAAGAAGTTAATATATGGTATGATAAACATGAGTATATTTATGATATTAGTTAGTAATGTATTTTAAACCACTATATAGGTTCCTAAATAACACACAATAACAAGGAAGTATAAGGTAAGGGAATTTCATCTCAATTTAAATTTCATTAAGAGTTATTTGTTATTATGCACTAATTCCCTTTTATTTGGTGTATATAATAACTTTTTCTTATTATAGCATGAATCCCTTTATTCTCATGATAATATAAGTTTCATTTAACTTGATAAAGTTCTGGATGTTATGATTTTAATGTTTCAAAGGGTTATGGTACACTTTAGAATGTTTAAAGATTATTATCCTTATGATTGTTCTTGATGATTTCTTTGCAATATCAATTCCTTTTGGGATTGTTAAATTTATCTTGAAACAATCACTTTATTTTAATCATTTTTAATTTTTAATTTACATGAATATCCATATTCTCCAAAAAATTATATTTGTATTGCCTAAACCATATACCATTTGACATATGATGTATACTTTGATAGTTATTTGATTATTTTGGGAAATGTTGATAATTTCCTACTTTTTATTCAATTTGGATATTTTATAAGGAATATTATTTATTTAAACTATTAAATATGAGTAATGGTTTAGAAATGAAATGAAAGGAGGATCTGAGAATTTATATAACTCATCGATGCATCAATAGGTTCTCATGAGAAAGATAATTTGGTCAAATTAAATGGGTTTTTATTTATAGTTTTAAACCGTCTTGTAAAAGGTCTTTACAGTATAGGTTTTCATGTACTATAGACATGAAATCTATTAAGAAATCATTTACCTCATTTTGTTTTAGTTATTATTTATCCATGAGATTTTTTTATCAAAAAATCTATGGATTTCATTCATTCTCATTTGTTTATTTATGGCATGTGTTTCAGTTTCTTATGTTTCCATATTAATTATTCCTTATATATTTTCATAAATGGAAAGTGTGTTTATTTATTTACCTTTACATATAGATTAATTCACTATTTATTCTATTGTATTTACCCTTACTGAGTATTTGAGCTCACCCTTTTTATGTTTATATCCCCATGTCATAAAGAAGAAGACATTGAATAAGCTTTCAAGGATCCAATTTATTTTATTTTACCATGTACCATGTTTTATTTTGTTTTCCAAATGTATTATGGGTATCATGTATGTAATATATCTTTTTTAAGATAGTTAAACTATTTGGTCCTTCAGGATTTGTTTCTTTGTAAACATACCAATGAAATAAATCAATTCACTGGCTCCAGGCTTCTGGGGTTAGGATATTACCTTTGGTATTAGAGGAATTTTAGCAAAAACCATGGGAACTAGATTTAAAAAACTTAAATTAGGTAATATAAACCTAATAGGTACTTTTAGGATGGGTGTAGAAGAATATACTAGAATTTTGGTAAGGTAGATATTGTGTGGCTATTCCTAGAAATACAACTCTATTTGGATACTACAAGTGGATGTGGCTCTGGCATAAATGTATCTAGGAGTAATAACTCCAATAAGGTGTTTGGTACCTACCTTGGGGTAACCTGGTATAAGAAAATGTGGCTTACTAATCACCTGGCTTGATACTCTAGATGGATATGCTTATGATGCTTCATATTTTATTTACCTACTATTATGAAGTATTTAGAAGTAACTATATTCCCAAAGAATCCATGTTTCGGATTATGAGATTACCTATGCATACCTTTCTTAATTAATGTTATTCCATATTTAGAGTTTTATAAAGTTCACAATTTTATGATCAAATCCAGTATGTGCCATTGTATAGAAATTCCTCCTGAAATAAAGAATTTTATCAATACTCATGAAAGATGTAGATATTTCCCTTTTGAGGAAACCAATATATCTGGTATTAGGACTAAGAATGTTCAGAAATATTAGGGAATCTTAATCAGATTATGAAACATGAACTTTCCCGAATAGATAAACTTTCCCCACAATAATATTCTCTAATTTTTGGATCACTTTATGCGATATAGATCCCCATCATTTAGTGGGATTACCGATCCAATGGCAGTAGGGAAATCAATTAGGTATTTGGAGAAGACATTCACGGCATAAAGATGAGGTGAAATGTAAATGGTTACACTTTATGTGCATTGTCTCCAAGGTGATGCTGATAAATGGTTATCGTTTATCTAGAAGACTAAATAGGAAGAAGAAATATAACTTATAGAATATAGAGCATTTAAGGATGAATTCTTTGATAAAGATTTCCCTCATGATCAAAAAATTAATATAAAGAGGAATTTCCTAATGTTAACGAAAAATAAAGAAGGTAGTGTTGCAGATTATGAAGGCACCTTTATAAGGTTTACTTATTATTCTATGGATTATATATTCAACATGGAGTGTGAGATTGAATTCTTATTTTCAGTACCTAAGACTTGTCGCTGAAGGGTGCTAGTGTCTCAAAACTTTTAATCATACGATTAAATATTTTTCTATGCTATCAGGACAGAGAAATAATTCTCAAGTCCTATGGATTCAATGGAAACCAAGAGAATAATAGGTCTTCTGAACACTATAAAAAGGTAATGATTCAAATAAGATTAAAAGAAAGAAATATTTACCAACATGTGATAACTACGGAAAGAATTAACATAGTAAATTATTGAAAGGATTGATAGTTTTTTATAAGTGTGGAGAAAAGGTTCATGATAAAAAGAAAGAAATAGAAAGAAGGAAAATACCAAAATTAAATGTTACAATTACAAGGATATGGGGTACTATGAAAAAAATTCCCTAAGAATTAAGAGAATATACCTCAGAAGAAGTTAATGGATCAATGCTAAATTTATGTTATTGATACCACTGAAGTGGAATGATAAATTTACTTTTTTATTTAGATCTATGAAATATGTTGTAAAAGTATTTTATTTATGATAATCCCATCATATCATTTATAAAATATATAAGATTATACTGTAATACTTTTTTTAAGTATTTCGTATCATAAGATGAATGGTACCAAGAAATATTATTCAGTAGAAAGTTAAACTTTTTATAAAACACATTACTGAGGGAAATGAAACCCTTAATATGTTCCTAAAGTGGAGATAATGAGAGAGAAATTATTTATTTTGAAATGTACTAACTAACTTGGAAATGATTAATGAATTTTTGGAAAGTGTTCTATGCTATCATTTATATAGATTACAATACTTTTTTAGGGAATATATCCCCTAACATGTGTCTTAATTAAGGAATAAGGATGAATGCATGTTTCCAATAAGGTTTTATGGATATTTGAGTTATTATAATATTTCAAGTTATTACATGATTCACATGTTTGTAATGTTAAAATTTAGAGCTATTTTATATTGATTCAATGCTACATTTTGGAAATTCAGTGACCTTCCTTCCAAAATAATTGGATCACAAACTTTTAAAAATGTTAACCATTTATGAAATGGTTGTTCATTGAATAATAATTTAGAGTTTAATGTGTTACTTCACCATATGATTCATCATGCTCTAAGATATGATGTAGAAATAGTTCAAGGAATAATCAAAGGAAAATATTATGTTATATAAACATATATTTTATTATAGAGTTAACTAATTCCTTATTTATAGATAAGAAATATTTTTGAGACAAAAATGTTGTCATATTATCATCATTTTAGATGATATAAATTACCTTTACTAACAAATATGGTTTATGGTTTTGTGGTAAAAAACTTTCATATGAACATGTTCTTTAGCACCCTCCAACAGAACTAAATTGTTAGATTTTTCTTCCATATCCATACTTCCCTTTCCAACTTATGTTCTCCCACTAGATAACCTCGTTATACGACCATTTTACTTTCATTTATCTCTTATTAAGAAGACGTGTCATTAACCCTCTTCATGATGTCAGTTTTTGAAAAATAGTTATTTTAAAATATCAATACCCTGAATACCAAGATAAATTTTAATTTTTAGGATGCAATTTATTTAAGGTTGGGAGAATGTAACACCCCAAAATTATAAAGTACAAATTTATATTCAATAGCGTTTATGAAATGTAACACCAAGTGTGAAAGGGGAATATATAAACTAATTAAATTTCAATATATTTACTATCTCATATAAATACAATATATTCTATAGCTTGTAATGCATGAAAAAATGAGTTATATTGTGTTACACGTAAGAGTAAACTTCTTTGATGGCTTCCATTACAAGAAAAACATAGTATTCTAAACAATAATATATTATTTTAATAATATTATTTAATATAATAAGTTATAAACTAGATGTTATGAAAAGTAATAACTAACCTATGGAAACCTATGGTTAACAAAAATATAAAATGAAATCATTAGTAACAAATTAATTAGAAATGAATATCAAAACCTGTTGAATTTTAAGAAATATATTATCATATTTATGCTCACAAATCTATTTTACCAAAATTAATTAAATTAATTAAAATTAGTGAGTAATTTTAGTGTGATATATATTCTATATTCAGTAAAATATTTTGTATATTCTACCAATATATTTTATAGGCTCAATATAAAAACAAACTAGATTCTATGCATAAAATACTATATTTTTTATTAAGACATTTTTACCACCTTTTAATGGAGAACATATTTTAAATATAAATTTTGAGACATTAATTGATTTAATTTTTAAAAATAAAATTCATATTTAAAATATAAACATAAAAATTAGTTTAGTGTGAAATATTGATATGTTTTGGAAAGATATCATTTTTTAATGAGTTGTTAAAAAATACTGAATTTTAGTTCAAAACTACTTCTTCATATAATTTATTCATAAAATTAAGTTATATTTTTAATTGTATTTAAAGTTTATTTAGATAATTTTTTTATCAATTAATAAAATTTAAGTCATTTTAATTATTATCACTTTTAAATTGACTATAAAAACATAGCAAACTTTTTGACATTTTTATCTTAATACCCGCATTCTCATCCCATCTGTGGGAGTAAATATAAATTAATTTGACCCAATTCTATGATTGAAATTTTTAAAAATGTATTCCATATTTTTAATCATAATAATTTATAATGTCTAATGAAGACAATTTTTTTGACCAAAAATATTAGTGAAAGTAAATAAAAATAATTACAATTATTAAGGTAAAATTAATTTTAATAACTGACTAAACCATTAACTTAAGGGCCCAAATGACCTAGAAACTTGTCCCAAACCCATTTTATGTCAATAAATATTCCATTAATCATTCATTATTTAGTTGTTTTGAGGTTTTAATACTTTTTAAGTCAAAACGTGGGTACACCTATCATCTTTTGAAAAATACCAAGTGAGTTCTTTTGCTTCCTTATAAAAGGACACCACCACTTAGACTTCCTCACTCCTCTAAAACCACACAGGTTCACAAAATATCTTTCCAATACACTTAAAAAAATCCATCCCTTTCTCTTATAATCATACCTTTTGGAACAAAGCCTTCAAAGGAAGCCTTTTGGTAAAAACCAAAAGTTGTTACCCGATTAAGAGGTAATGTCTTCTCCCAATATTTCTAATTTAATTCTATTATCCACTCCCTCTACAATTCTTATTCCATAATATTGTAACAAAACTAGTATACTAAATATAATGAAATTTTTTATGCGAAGGGTTCAACCTACACATACAGACACCTCCATCTAATGGGTAACAAACATACTGTTTCTTTGTATGGAGAACTACTGCCTCACGAAACGACGACTTTTCAATTTTACCTTACCAGCTATCATGGTAGAAATTATGATGGAAAATATATTTATATATGATATATATGATATTAATAATTTCTTTATGATTTTTAATTTTTATTTAGAATATTACTCTATATTTTCCATCTTGTCTAAATACGATAATTTCATTTGGGGAAGTGTGGACCACCGCTCCCTCAAAGTGATATAAATAGTTCATTATATACATGGAATGTATAAAGGACGGTTTTAATAAACCTATTTAATATATATAACATATATATGATACCATAATTATAAAATATATATGTGTAATTTATTTTTTATTCTTTTAATACAATAAATAAATGAAAGTTGTGTTCATGTGTACGTACAACCTACCATCTCCATGAACAATGCACTTCATTTGTAATACCCAATTATTATATATTATTATAAATACATATATATAATTATCATAGACTATAAATAAGTCATTTTTTACAATATGGGGATGTTAAAAACATGATCTAATTAATGATAACAACAAACCACAAGTTAAAATTTACTCAATAAAACTAGACTATCAACCCCTAAAATAGTGAAATTAATTAATCTTTATAAACAAATGGGTAATGAGATATTATAAGAAGTTAATATATTTTATTATAAACATGATTATATTTATGATATTATTTATTAAAATATTTTAAACCACTATATAGTTGTCTAAATTCCACACAACATAAAAGAAGGATAAGGTAAGGAAATTTTGTCTCAATTTATATTTTATTGAGACTTATTTTTTATTATGAACTAATTCACTTTTATTTGGTGTATATACTCATATTTTTTTGTTATATCATGAATATAATTTTTATCATGATATTATATGTTTCATTTAACATCGCACCTTTCTGGATATTGTGATTCAAATGTATCAAAGTGGTATGGGGAATTTTGGAATGTTTATAGATTATCATCCTAAAGATTATTCTTAATGATTATCTTTTCAATATAAATTCATTTTGTTATTGTTAACTTTCTCATAAAACAATCACTTTATTTTAATCATTTTTCTCTTTAAATTTAATTTAATATCTATATTATCATACAATGGATATTAATATTTCCTAAAATATATACCATTTTACATATGATGTATACTTCGATAGTTATTTGATTATTTCGGGAAATATTAATAATTTAATACTATTTATTCAATATGGATATTGGATATGGAATATTATTTATTTCAACTATTCAATATGAGGAATGATTTAGACAGACAATGATGGAAGGATCTCAGACATTATATATATCCTCGATGCATCGATAGGTTCCCATGAGACAAATAAGTTGGCCAAATGAAATGAGTTTTTATCTGTAGTTATAAACCATCTTGTGAAAGGTCTTGATGGTAAAAGATTTCATGTTCCATAAATATGATTCCATTTAATATACCATTTCCCTCATTTAGTTTCAGTTATTATTTATCCATGAGATTTTACATTGACATATCTATGGATGTAATTTATTCTCAGTTAGTTGATTTATGGAATGAGTTTCACTTTCTTACCATTAGATATTAATTATTCCTTATCTAGTTGTGTAAATGGAATTTGTTTTTATTTATTTAACTTTCCATGTATATTGATTCATTATTTGTTATGTTGTATTTTCCCTTACCAATCACTCTAGCTCGCCCTTATTATGTTTCTTTCCACAGGTTATGAAGAAGAGAAAATTAGATAAGCTTTTAAAGATGAAGTTTACTTCATATTATTATGTAGCATGTTTTATTTTTTTTCCTAATGTAATATGGGTATCATGTATGCAATATGGATTTCTAATATAGCTAAACTGATCAGTATTTTAGGAATTTTTTCCTTTTAAATAGGCCAATGAAATAAATTAATGCACCAACTTTGGGCTTCTGAGCTCAAGGAATTACAAAATTTTTCCTTATTAACTTCTATGTAAAGAATTATTGAAAAAAATCACATATATTTGCGAGGTGGTATTCTTCCATACACATGAGAAACGTTATCATATACCCTAAAAAATGGAAAGTAATTTTCTTATATTATATAATGAATAAAAGATATAATAATGTTAAAAATATAATATATATACTTTATATACCTCACCATACTCAACTATGAGAGGTTTTAATGGAAAAAGAAATGATAATGGTTCGTGAGGTGGTAGTCCACCAGACACATGAATGATGATTTTATAACCCATTTTATATAAGTGGAGATAGTTGTAGATCATTAAATTAAAATAAAAACATATAAGTATATGGAATATACTAAGGTTATTATATCAACATGTTTTAATAATAATTTGAGTAGGTGGAGGAAGAAATAATAAAAAAACACATCGTGATGAATTTTACATTTTCTTAGAAAAAATATTTAGAAATATGCCTAAAGTTGTACTATATTGGATTTATGACCAAATAAAGGCTTACATGATGATTATATGGAATTTGGGAAGTTATTTTTATACATAATTATCAAAAAAAGATTTTATTTTGTGAATAATTGAGAAAATTGGGTGGACTTTTATAAGTGTGGTGAGTGGCACACATAGAATTTTTGAAACTAAAAAGGTGTACCCATGAATTTCACATGAAAAAGGGAAAAAATATATTATTATTAATAATTAAACATTATAAGTTCTAAATATTTCTATAAAAAAGATTTTTACAAGTTATTAGGTCATTTTAAACCATATCGTTTGAGTTTGACCCCTAATAAATCAGTTTTTACCTTAACCATGATAAATAATTTTTATTATTTTTACTATTAATAATGATAAAAAATTATGTTGAAACTATTATATAATAAAATTATTTTTATTCATAATATGGTTTCCACATTTTTATGTTCTATTTACACAATTTCGTAAAATTTAACATAAAATTAATTCCGTATACATGGTGGGAAAACATGTTTTCAAAATAAAATGTTCAAAATGTTTATAAAGTTTTCATATAAAAATTCAATATAAAAGTGTTCCAAATGGTCTAAATTAGATTATTAGATATATAAATGAAATAATTTTACTTAACAAAAATTTAAAATATAATTTATATTTATAAATAATTTACAAAAAAGGAATCTTTCAATTAAAACTCAGTATTTTTCATTATTCATAAAAAAATAAAACTCCTAAAAAAATCACAAAATTCACCCTAATATAATTTTTACACGTATTCCTAAAAAAATATTTCTTAAGATAAATTTTCTAAAAATTGAAAAAATTAATTATGAATTATGTTTTAAAAGAGAGACTAAACCTCATTTTAGAAAAATACAGTCTTTCAAAAGACATTTATTTTTAATTAAAATGGTTATAAGTTTATATATAATAAATAGATATCCTTTTTATTTATTTTATACATATTTAAAACATAAAATTTTCATAATTTAGTTTTACAATTCAAATATCACAATTTAAGTGATAATTTATAATGGTAATTTCTAAATAATTATATTCTAATAGTTTATAATGTTTTGTTCAAACCCGGTGTTGCATGCATTAAAATAAATTGAAGTGATTTAATTTATTTAAAAATAAATATATCATAGAGTATCTGGGTGTTATGTTCTATTATAATCTTTTTGTTGCATGTTATACATTCTATTAAACATGATGTATTTCTTTTAAAATCTTGGTGCGTTACATGTTATATTTTTTAAATATGAAAAGGATAGAAACACTAAAACATTACAAGGGTTTATTTCAAAAGAAATAGAAATTAAAAAAGATCACCATTTATTAAAAAACCATTCTCAATGGTTATCACAATACTAGGTACATCAATTAGTATCAGAAAATCCAGGCCCCCTCTATAATATCTTTAATTTTATTATCATGGAAAATCTCAACTCAGTTAATAGCAATGGTAATTCTAATATAAATATAAAAAATTATCATTGATGAAAAAAATGAAACCATATTTATGTCTCTAGAATTAATATTATTGATAAAAATATTGTTGGGTTTCCACCCATTTATAAATATTTCCCAATTATTGTTTTGAAAAAAATTGAGGTTGATGGGAATTCATGAAATTCCATTCTTATGGACATGTCATAAAATGTTTATATGAAAGTGATGGGTCTAAAGATATATAAGTAAACTTATTAAAATCTAAAATGTATCTTTCTGGAAAATATATAACCATTGTAAGTAAATATACAAATAAAAATAAGAAAATTTTAACATATTAGAATCTAAGATGATAAAACGATCGATCAATACATTACTGTATTTAATAAAACTCTCAACATTATTTGAGAATTCATATAATTTTTGGAAGATTGTACCATTTTTGATAAATAAATGATAATATTTGTAGATAGGTTTGATCCTAAAATGTTTTCCTTAGAAGATGAAATTTATTTATACTTATTTAAATTTTATAACTTTCTTGTTTCATATGAGATGAGGAATGGTACAAAATTTAAAAATAATATTAAGGAATAAATTAATATCGATGCTATTAAAATGAAATCCATTCATACACTATAACATAAAATAGTGGGACACATTAAATTAGAATATAAAAAATTTTATATTGAGGAAAATGATAATATCATGTCTCTTATATCTAAAAAGTATTGGAAAGAATTAATGAAGAACTATGGAAAACTAAAAGTTAAATGTTTTAAATATAGAGTGACTGGATAATTTTATATGACTAAATAATGAAGAAAAATTGAGAATATGATTAATATTATAAAGATAAAAATAAGTGTAATAAGTGGATAAAAACTTATATGGTAGATAAGAAATCTCCTGGAAGTAAGAAAAGGTTTATTTAAAAGAATAAAAGAATTTAATTCATTAGGAATGTTTTTTATGAGTCTACTAAAAAGAGTTTATCTGATGACTAAAATCCAATGAAGTTATAAACCTTCTTTAATTCTATTCAAACAAAAAAATATGCTTCCAAAAGTAAATATGGAGAAGTTAAATAAGCCTATAAAGAATTCTATATATGAACAGAACATGTGTCATGTCTTGAGAAAAATATAAAACTCAAGAAATAAGTTAGAATGTTAAAGAAATAAAGTGAGACAAATAATATAGGAAATGAATAATTATTTAAAAAGGAATATGTGTACATTCAATAGATTGAAAACATCAATATGATAGTTGAAAAATAATGAAATACGGTGGAAGATTTGGTAATAAAATCAGAATTAGGAAACACGAGGTTTGTAAAACCCAATCAAGATTCTTTAATTTTGAAAGCACCTTAAATAATTTGAGTGAGAATTTTAAAAAACCATTAGTGGTAATTCCTAAAACATCTCAATTTTCTAAAAGGTCTAATCTCAAAAATAAGGTGGAATCTATACCCATTATATATATGTTTTTATTTGATTATACAAAATTTGAAGGTATTAGGTAATAAATTTGGAAATCCTGGGTGTATAAATGATTTTTGAAACACATCACATTTACAAAAGATGTAAATAACTTCTATAATAATGTTTCCCCATGCCTAGGATAATTCTATGCTGAAAGATTTGTTGAAACTCTAAAAAATTTTTACAAAATTAAATCATATTTCTATATCAGATTCTTGTTCAATGAAATTTGTTAATGTTGTGGTATATATGAGAATAAGGAATATAATTTATGGGAAAAAAATATCTCCCTATAAATATTAATGAATTGATGGGAATAAATAGTTAATTAAGTGAGAGAAAAATTATTAAATAATAGGGAAAAATAAAAAATGATTCTACTAATGTTTAAAAACTAACAAAGAAACATATATTTGATTTCACAAGGGATGAATGTGGAAGGTGTGACCTAATAGGTTACAATTCTAAAGAATGTATTATAATTATTTATGGAAAAATATATTATTCTAGAAATTAGAAGGAATTTTTGAAGAATAAAATAGTCTGAAAGTGCTTTTGTTGTTAAGACTACTCTAGAAGATATCAAAAGGAAAAAACCATGTATTATTGATAGGTTTTGTTACCAAGATAATAAATTTTTTATAATTATATTTAAATATATATATATGAACATGAAATAGTAGTTGTGACATTTAGAAACAATATTACCATAAAAATTATAAGAATAAGAATGTCTGAGATTGATGCTCAGAAACTGAAGTCGATGGAAGTTTTTTTTTGTTTAGGGGAATAAGTAAAACATACTAAATATTATCCAACAGTATGATATTGTTAAGGAAGTTATATTAAGAAATTATTCCTGTATCTTTTTTTGTTTTAATGTTTCAAAACTTATTAATAAGAAAGAAAAAACCAGATGAAATCTATTCTAGATTATAGATCCTTGTAACTCAAGTTACATAATTTTTGATGATGAAAATATGTTGTGGGCCCAAATACTTTAGAATCATGGAAAAAAATAATAAACACAATTTCAAAGGATGTTTCTATAATAAAATTTCAAAATGTAAAAGTAAATATGTTGTTATTTAAATAACTTTTCTTAATGGAAGGATAGTTTGTACCAAACACAAGAATGTTAAAATCTAATCGACTAGACCTCTGGAGCTCATATATTTTAATAATTTTGGGCTGCTGATACATCAAAAAATAAGATGTTATTTTCACCTTTTCATTTTCATTGATGAATTCACTTTGATAAAAAACATAATGTTTTTGAAAAATAAATAATCAGATCTATAGATGTTCAAATGTTTCAGAAGTTGTGCTGAAAAATAACTAGGTTTATATATATTAAAACTAAGGGAAGACAACGTAAATAAGTACACAAGTAACTATTTTAATTCATATATAAAGAAAAATTGAATCAAAACCAATATTTTTTTCCATACACTACCCAAAAAATGGAGTAGTGGATAAGGAAAATAGAATTCTATTTCTATTGTCAAGAATCATGTTCACTGAATATTAAACTTCTAAATTCTTATTTGGAAATGCTATTAGTAAATCTGTTCATTTTATGAATATATTTTTTTATGGATGGAATCTAAAATTACACCTTATTTTATGTGGTATAATAAAAAACCGACTACGGAATATTTCAATTTTTTTGGGAGTCCTAGATTAATAAAGAAAAAATACATGTCTAGTATTTTTTTTGAAAAATTAGAATAAATAATTTTAATTAGATATTCAAATCATAGAAGAAATTAAAATTTTTGGAATAAAGAACTAAATATTTTGGTTGATTCATTTTATATGAAAGTTAATGAAAATAATAATTTTTTAAAAAAAATTTGTTAAAGAGGATAATGAAGATGTTATAAACCATAGAATTTTGAATTCTAAAGAAGACAATGAGAAGGAAATTTACTGAGAGCCTAAACATGTACAAGTTGATTTTAATCAGTCTAGTGGAAAGAAAAGTAATACTGGAATACAGTTTCCAAAGGTTAGAGTTTTACAAAAATAGGTTGAATCTAATAACATTATTGGAAATAAGGGAGATCCAATTCATAAAATATATAAATTGATATTTGAGAATGAGATATTTCGTTTATTAGATGTTGAACCACAAATTTTTTTTGACGTGGTTAAACATAAATATTAGGTTAATTAAATTAATGAATGGTAGGATTATATTAAGAAGAATGAAACCTATGGTAATATTTCTTTCCTATCATGAAATAATTTTATTGGTATAAAATTGGTGTTTATAAACAAGCATAATTAATATAGATAAATTTCATAAAATAGAAATTATTATTTTTCAATATTTATTCATAGGTGGTAGGTGTTGATTTTGAATAATAATTTCCCCTTTTGTGAGACCTAAAACTATAAGAACATTTTTGGTAGTCTTTGCACATCTAAATGGTACAGTCTATTAGATGGATTTTAGGTCAAATTTCTTAAATGGATATATTAGAGAAGAAAGTTATAATGAGAAAACCAGTGGGTTAATACATGATAATGATAGAACCATGGTGTGTAAACTAAAGAAATATTATATGGGTTAAAACAAACTCCTTTTTAATGGCACACTAAATGTGATAGTTTTTTGAAGTAATTTCATTTTTCTAAATGAAAAGTTGATAACAAATTGTATACGATAAAGGTGAGCATAGGTACCCTAGTGTTCATTTAATATTTTTATTTTATAATTTTATAATGAGTTAGAGATAAAATATAGGTATAATTTTTTAAGAAAATAAATAACTTTGAGATGTCAATACTTGGGGATTTAACTTTCTTTCTGGCTTTACAAGTTCAATAAAAATGGACATACATATTTCTCTCCCATTAAAATTATATCAAATATCTATTACAAAATTTTGGTATAGTGGACTTGAAAGAGTTGTCTATGCCCATCTCTATTGGCATGAATATGAGTAAATATTAATATGGATAATGTTTTAATTATAAACACTTTAGGAATTTGATGGACCACTTAAAAAGAAACCATTTTATATGCTGTTACTTTGTGTGTGAGATATCATTTTTATTAAAAGGAATCACATATAATAGAAGATAAAATTTTATATATTTATGTATAAAGAACACAAAATTATGGGGTTTTGTATATAATAGGTAATGATATGACCCTTATTGTGTTTATATATGATGATTAGGAGGAGATTTTAATAATAAAAAATAAACACCAGGAAGAAATTTATACTTCGGAGAATGTTGCATGAGATTGAACAGTAATAAACAGTGTTCTACTACCTTATCTCCAGTGGAAAAAGAATATGTTTCCTCTATCAAATATTGTATAAAAATGATGTGGATGAAAGTTCATCTGAATGATTTCATAGTGAATGTTAAAAAATAATTTATGATTCTTTGTGATAATAAAAGTTCAATTTATCTTTTCAAAATTCATATATAATATTCTAGGTCAAGGAAAATTGACTTTAAATATCATTTCTTTAAGAATAAATTTTTTAGTTGAGATTTCATACTTAAGTATATTTGAAAAAAATATATCAAATTGGTGTTTTTTTTCACAAAATATTTACCATTCAAAAGATTTTTGGAATTGAGGCTGCAAATACATGTCCAGGATTCACCAATGACATTGTTAATTTATTAAGTAAATACGCCTAAATTTTTTTGGATTATATTGAAAAAGAAGGAGTGAAAAGTAAAACTCATAAATAGATCTACACAGTATAATTTGGGAGTCTCGGGTTGGTGTTATCATAAAATGGTAGATAAAAAATTGTGGGGGAATTTATCTTATCATGGACAAAATACTTCTTATCACTGAGATATGAAATTAATTTAAATGTATTAATTTTTATAGTATTGTTTTATTATGATACCCTCTATGAGAAATGTTTTGGTTTGATTAATTCTTAAAAAAATTATTGTTATGAATTTTGATAATGTTTCCATCAAATCTGATTGGGGAGATTGAAATAATAATAATAAATAAGGTTAAGAATATTTCCTTTATGAGTTTAAAATATTCATTATTATGTTAGATGATGCTTTTATAATCAGCATTTCCTAAAATCATTAATATAGTCATGGAACTATATGATATTTATATGTTTTTTAAAAGAGAATAAATAAAATATTCAACATATAATATTTTTATTGAGACATTACAAAGTTCAAGATGATGTTACCGAATTGAAAATGCATACAATGATGATTGTACAAGTATTAAAAAGGTGAATTTACAATTCATATCCTACAAAAAGTAAAATGTTCTAAGTGATGTCTTGAAGTATGGTTATATACCAAGAATTTCAAATTATGTCTATTAGTCTGAGTATTCTTTAAAAGGGTTTGTATTTATCTTATTTAAGGCCAATATGTAAAATAATTGGATTTTCTTTTAAAAAGACCATCAGATGGGCATTTAAAATGTTCATTAGGTAGAGAGATTAAGGTACTAACAAAGTTACAATAGATAGATATTTATAATTTTTATTCAATGATTTGTTTTCAAATTGACACATGTGGAAAGTAAAATATACTACCAATAATCAAATTTCTATAGGGAAAGGAAGTTAAGAGTACATTATATGGAGAAGTATAATGATTTATAAATCCTCCAAGATGATTTTTTATGTCATTCTGATTTGAAAAATATATATGAGATGGATGAGCATCTAATAATGAATTATGATGTCATCAGATAGATCATTCTGAGAAGTTGTACTCGACTGAGTTTTGAGAACCAAGACCTGTATGATGTTTGAAAGGAGAAAAAATTACTGGAAGGAGATGGGATTACTCATTAGACTGTTCATGATAGATAAAATATGTGAGTCCATTAGTCATAGGTTTCGCGTTAAGAGAACTTGATTGAGATCATCTGGGTCAACTTGAATTAGTTAGTAGGCCAAAGAACTTTATAGAGAGGTGAAAAATAGAATTAGTGAGATTAGTTTTTAGAAAGGTACTAGATATAAATACACCAGATATAGAAATATCAATTTTACTATATGTATGCATAATAATGATTCAAAAAAAATTAATAAAGTTATTAGAAAAAAATTTACCAGATGGTTTTATTAGGAGCTTTCCATAAAATTAATAATGATTGTATAAATCAAAATTTAATTTGTTATTTCAATATTTTATATCTAGTGATTTAATGTATTATTGATGTAATATTGAGATTGCAAGAAACATTAATAAATTATAAGAAGGATACATATGTGTCCGAGTGAGTTTTTTGAGTGGTATATTTAAAATTCAAGTTTGATTCAAGAGGTAAAAACATGTGAGTTACCATGTTTTTTCTTACATGAAAACCTATATTAATGGATTTACAATCAATATAAAAAAATATCCATACATGATAGAGAGATAAAGTGAAAAATGATTTTTTAGAAGATCAATGTTTTTTTCTAACCAAGGAATATCTTGGTCAGAGAAGAAGAAGCTATACGATAAAGATATAACTAATATAGGCACCAGAAATAAGTACTAGTTGGTGTCAACAGATAAGGGTTCTAGTCAATGTTACTGGATAGAAAAAAAAATCATATAATGACATAACTATCCTTTAGAACCATATATATTTATTCGAAACAATGTATAATAACACTAGACTGAGTCATAACAGACAAATAGTATTGAATTGAAGATTTCTAGACAATGATTTTAGTAATATATGAATTAAAGTTTCTTATCTTCTTATAGTTAAAAATATAAGAATTCATTTTATATTTTGTGAGTTAATATAATTACCTGCCAAGAGATATAAGGATCTTAACCAAATTTATCTCTTTTGTATTTATTTAAAATTACTATGAATTTATATAGACTAATGGGAGAAACCTTTAAAATGGTGTATTCACACACACTAGGGTTAAACATTTTAAATAATGTGTTATTTCCCATAATTTAAAGTCCTTAAATTATAATTGGTGTCATGTTTTATAATATTTAAAAGGATACAAACACAAAATTTCTATAGGGGTATATTTTAAGATAAAATGAAATTATAATAAGCACCAAGGATTTAACCCCCCTTTTCAGTGGTACTTATATTCTTGGTCACTCAAAAATTTAATTAATATATATTAAATAATTACTATAATATTATATTTAAGCACCTATATAATTATATTCACACATATTTTTTTGTTAAATAATTCAAAAACATATTAAGAACACATAATGGTTAAAACATATTTTTTTTATATAAAAACATTTTTTAATATACAAAAAATTATAATTTGAAAATTAATTTACACATAATTATAAATTTAATTATATTTAATGGAGATTAAATTTAGATTTAATATACCTGAATTTTTTTTATAGGGTTACCATATAATTTTTAAAATATATAAATTACTTGGTTAAGAACTAGTTACCCTTGTAAAATACAGTAAAAGGTAAAAATCGATTGGTAAATGGATTGAACGTGATTAGAAAACATTTGTAAATTAATGGATGAGAATTTATATATATTATAACACAAAAAATTCTATTATTTATCACTTTTAAACCATTTACCATTGAATAGTTTCATTCTATTATTAAAAAAACAATGGCTGTTTATAAAAGTTCTCTATTCTTCACTTATAAAATGGGACACTTACACCCATTCATTCCACACCCATTACTTTGAATATATTCATAACACTATGAAAATTTTCAATTAATAGAAATCACTATCATGTTCATAAACCTCTAGTACCAATTAGTAATCCTAATAAATATATTTCTCTAGAAACTTTCAAGAGAAAGTTTCAAGACCCAAAGTGAGTATATAATGACCCAAAACTATCCATACATAAAAATACCTAATGTTAGCAGAATAATCATTAAATATTAATATTACTCACACCAGAACCACAATGTTTTAGGGTCATTCTAAACACAGCTACATAAATAACTTTTACATTAATTATCTATATCATTTCCCATTATGTATATCAAAATTAGCACCATTCATAGACATACCATACTTAAAACCATTCTTTGTGACATGAGTAATGAAAACATAAGAAACAGTGAGCTCATATTTTCAATTAGGTTTAAAATAAGTGATATAAATCAATGATATTAGGTGAGGATAATATTATAAAAAGGGCATGAAAAAATCACCTTAACATTAGAAAATAATATCCATCAATTCATAGATTATAATCATGAAATATGACATAATGTTTTATCAATCAAAATACATAAGACATAAGGGTACATGATCATCAAAAATAAATCACAAGCCATTATAAAATATTATAATAACAAGACATAAGTTTTTTTCATTCACATAATCATAAAAAATCATTTCGTTAGTCAATGATCACAGCTAATACTATCATAGTAGACTTATTTCACTCTCCATTATACTATTTCCTTAGTTGATCATCACCTACAATACTATATTATTAAAAAATTCCCCTTATGTAACTAGTTTAACTCCCCTTTAAATTATTTATTATATCAGGAGATATC
Organism: Viscum album; assembly: GCA_963277665.1. Taxonomy (NCBI): domain Eukaryota; kingdom Viridiplantae; phylum Streptophyta; class Magnoliopsida; order Santalales; family Viscaceae; genus Viscum; species Viscum album. The sequence continues at coordinate 646,290,689 of OY728143.1, read as the reverse complement.
CATATTTATGTAATTCATTAGAGGCCTATATAATTTTGGTCCCACCCATCACATAATAAAAAGCATGCACATGTGTTCCAAAAGATCATAAAACATTCAACATATCATAAAATCATAACCCAAGGGAAGGGTAAATTTTTTATCATTTTTTTTAATTATAATCAGATACCACATAGATAAATAATAAATATGGCAACATTGGATCATATTCCCATTAAGTTAGAAAAAACCTCAAATGATGTTGTTATAGATAAAAATACATTCAAAAGAACGGTAGAATATTTCTCGATGAAAATGCCCCTTTAATTTTGAAATAATTTATTTACAATAAAAAATATGTAAAATATTTTGGAAAATATTTTATTTCAAAATAACTAAGGAATATTTTAAATTAATATTTAAAGAAAAGAGTATACACAGTGGCAAGGTGATTCATTCATGTAGTGTATGCTAAAACAAAAACCGCTTTAACATTTTTGGTAAAAATTTAATAGCCTACATTTGGAATATAATAATAAAATTGATTTTAAAAATTTTAAAAGAAATTAAAATATAGTTAAGAATTAATTAATATAATCTTTTTATAATAGTAAAAAAATTCTTGAATTTTTTTTTAATAAAAATATTGAAATAAGAGAAAATATTACAAACCTAAAAGATAAATAAAGTTAGTTTTACTTATTTTTTTTTATTTCATGAGAACTTAAAGAGATGAAAATAAAGAGAAAAAATTTCTAAAAATAAATATTGGATATTTAAATTAATAATACACGGGGGATATAGATCATATATTTTCATCATTAGAAAATATAATAAAAAACAATCCTGATAGAAATGAGATTGTAACATAAAACCCTTACTTCTATGGTAACTTTTGAATCATTTCCCCCATGAAAGAAACAAATTAAAATGAAAAATTAAATACCCTAAAAATAAATATATTAATTATAAAACATATGGATATATTAGTATATATACCCCATAAATTAAGATTGGTGTATATAATCAAACATGACTCAATGAAACAAAATTGAGATGAAGAGCCTATACAAGTTTTGTATTTTTTGAAATGAAATTGAATAAAAGATTGAAAATATTGTGGTTATATAAATAACATACATTAAATCATTCATTTTTCAAAAATAAATTTTTGAGTAGTATATAAACAAATGAAATAAGAAATTGGTACGCAACATCAAAATTTGTCTCAATGAAGTGAAATTGAGATGAAACCCTTATCTCAAGATTATCTTTGTTCATAATAAATTTAGACTCCTATATAATAAATTTAAATTTATTATAAATGTATACCATAATCATATTAATAAATATTATATCATATATGATCCACTTATAACATTTTAATAATGGTTTGTTAATAATTTTATTTTAAATTCATCATATTGGGTGGTAACTACTTTATTTTTCCATGTGTTTTGGTTTGTTAGTTATGATATTTTTACATTTATTTATTTTAGACCATTATAAAATTTGTAATGATGATATGAATATAATATATATTAATCAAATACATATTTATACCCATTAATATTATGTGTTGATTATATAAGAATTATATCACTTCTTGGAGACAGTAATCTGTATATACTCATGTGTGATGTTTTCAATTTTTAATGGCTGGAATCAAAGAAAATTAAATGAATATTTAACTTTATAGAATAATTATTATATCATAAATATCAAATATTATCATTAAATACATCCTTTTGACCATCCAAGTGATGTATAAATGATATAGAAATGATATCACTTTGTGGAGGTGGTAGGCCACACGTTTACATGAGCAACATTACTAATTACCAATGGATGGGAAGGTAAGAAGGTTGATATGGTATTATAATTCCTGAAGCATTAATATTTCTTAAATATCATATTTAAACATTAAAAACATCATAATAACCATCCATTAAACATGGTAATGGAAATTTAATTGTATCTCTACGCAGAGGTTTTAATCCCTAGATACACACAATTTATACTTTCATCTCCCATTTGATTGAGAATCAGTGGTAAATGGTTGTTCCATAACTATAAAATTATAGAATATTTTTTATTTTTTTTTATTTTTTTTTATGGGTATAAAAACATTATATAATGTGTATGAGGAAATAAAATTAAAATAGATTTATTAATTTTCTTACCTCTTATTTGAGATACCTCCTCTAACATACACCTCAAATCTTGAAGGATTCTTATTAAGAGAATAAAATTAGATATAAGATGAATTAAAGGATTATAATAAGGAGTTAGAGTTGTCATTTACTGATATATAAGGCTAAAATCGTGTGAATAGGTGGGGGGGGGGGGTTCCTTTTTTATAAGCGAGGGGAAAGACACACATTGAATTTATTAAAATATTTCAATTATATACGGTCATTTTCATCATAATTATGCTAAAAATTTATAATAATTATATGGTATGAGAAGATAATGTTGAAATATCTTCATTCAATAATAATTATATAGGCATGAGAGGAACTTGTACCCTTGTATATTGGTTTAAACCATAATAAATTCATTTTAACTTTATGCGTGGTAACAAAATTTTAATGTTTTTACTATTCACCGTGACCAAAATTTTATGCTTAAAATATTAGATTATATTTCATTTTATTATTCCTAATATGGAATCCATTTTACCATATTCAATTTATATATATGTTAGAATTTAATTATAAATAATGGCATAATCCGCAATGTAGTCTTGTTCTAGAAAAATGATTCTTTAACCATAAATCATAATTTACGCACATTAATTTCAATTTAAAAACCACCAAATGAATGATAAAATATATTATTGAATATATAATATATAATATTATTTTAGACCACTAATTAACATATTATAATTTAATTTATTAACATTAAAACTCATTGCACGCTTAAAAATAGATTTTAGAAAAAATTTGTTTGGTGCCCAAAAATAAACTTATATCAAAATAATATATAATGACTATTATTACATGATTAATTATATTATTTATATTTAAAGGGTACCCATGTTAATCTAAAATCAAGTTTAAAATATAACGGTACTTTTACATGAAAATAAATGATAATTTTTAAAAATATTTGGATTTTTTAATTATTCAATGAGAAAAACATATTAATGGAAAAATCCAAAACAATTCACCATATTCTTTGATTGAAATGATAATTTGAAAAAATCATATTATTTTCAACTATTTTTATAATTTGGTATTAATAAATTATAATTTTCAAAATAAAAATTATGATAAAAACCATTTCTAGAGAAATCACATTTTTGAAGATTAAATGAATTAATAGAAAATTTAGAGTTATTGTTTTTAGTTCTTATTTATTATATGTTAATAAATAAACATGAATTATTTAAAAATTAATAAATAATTTTAATAAAATGAATGTTAATATTCATACTGTAATGCCCCGATCCCAGTTACCCAGATTCGGTGCATTATTACATATCATTGGCATGATCACAAAAGATAAAGTCTCAAAAAACTGATTAGTTTAGTAGCCTTGGAATGACTATATACATTCATAAAATTTACATTACATCATAAAGTGAAAAACTAAAATAGAATAGTCTCTATAATCCACACACATATCCTCTCATACTGTCCTTACAGGCCAGTAATAAAATACTTCTTCACATCCTGGGAAAATGAAACATAAGAAAGGGGTGAGCTCAAACACTCAGTAAGGATAAAAATTTAGCAGAAATTTTCATAAATAAGCATAAAAATTTAAGGAAATGTATAACTAAAAAATCCTTTTAAACTTGAACTTCAGCATAATATGGAAAAAATAAAATGAAATAATTCCATTTACTTATTTACATGGATATTCTACTAGTCGAATAATCACATGCAATATCAATAACCACTTTCATAATGATGGAATGCATAATGCCAGACTATCATAACCACGCAGCCAAGGCCTTGTGCCAAGACTACAAATAAGATTTTGTCAAGGCCTCCTTCCAAGACACTAGTTTGTATCATGAGACCTACTGATGTATCAAGGAGTTATAACGGGCTCCACCATTCACTTACTAAGTCCAATGCTTTCCTATATGAAAAGGTTTAAACATAACACAAACATTCGTATTAAAACTTGCATATGAAATGTCAATACTTTCTCCATAAACCATGAATGGTATAAAAATAACACATCCATAGTCAAACATATCACAAAATCTTCAATACAATACAAAAGTTTTGTATCATAATATATCAACTTCAAATAAGCTTAAAACCCATCAAAGGATGTTGACAGAGATGAAATCAAAACTATTTGAGAGAAATATCTCTTTTTTTGAAATCATTCAAAAGTCACATAATTATAAAATAAAACATTTACTTTGAAAATATTCTTATAAGATTTTAAGGGAAGCTTATAAGATTTTACAACAGTGGAAAATATCCGTACCCACCGTATAAGTTAAAAAAAGACATTCTTACCTTAATTTTGTCGAAAAGGTTAAAAAGGGCCTTGTTTGGAAAACAGCGGAAAGATTCATTTCAAACCATTTTATAAAATTCAAACAAGGGTATAAATGACTTTAACCCATAGTCTAGTAAATAGTAAAAACGTTTTGGAATACCTTTTTACGAAACATGGATGTGGATGATAAATAGGTCCTAGTAGATAATTACGTATAAACAACCTCAGATAATGAAGAGATTGTGAAGTAAACCCTTACCTTGTACTTTTTATTGGTCAAGGGTAGGTTAACCTTTTGTATAATAGATAAATAATTGTTATTAAATTATAAAATAACCATATAAATAATTATTATATCATATATGATCTTTTAATATTTCTTTTTTAATAATATATTAGTATTATCGTCGTTTCGGGTGTTAACTTACTCATTTTCTTTAATATGTTTTGTTACGTAGGCTATGTCTGTTATGGATAGTTTGTATCTTCTTCATATCAATAATTATATCAAGTCCTTAAAAATTATTTATAACTATAAAATGAAATTATTCTTGAATGGATATGATGGGGAATTAATCTAATCGCATTCATGGAGACAATAATCCGTACGTACCCACGAACACAACTTCCATTTCATTTTTCATTATAAAATGAATCAAAAACAAATTATACATAGGTATATTATTATTAAAGTATAATATAATATATTATATATGTTACTTATGTTTATTATAACCATCCTTTATATGTTCCATGTATGGTATGAACGAGTCATATCACTTTGAGGGGGCGGTAGTCCGCACTTTCTCAAATGAAATTATTGTATATATATACAACATGAAACGAATAATGTTATGATATAAAATGGAATTACAGAAGATTATATATAAAATAAATATCATTAATATCATATTTAATTATAGTTCCATCATAATGGCCTCCATGAGAGGCGGTAGGAGATAATTTGAACAATCATCGTTTCGTGAGGCGTTTGGTTTCCATCCACAGAAACATTATGTTCTTCACCCATTAGATTGAGGTGTGTGTAAGTTTAGTTAGAATACTTCTCATAAAAACATAATAGTATATTTAGGATACTGGTGTTGTTACAAAAGAGAATAATAAAAAGATTTTAGGGGTTGGAGAAGTAAAATTAAAGAAACGAAGCTAAGAGAAATCGTTACCTTTAATTTGGGTAACTACCTTTGGTTTGAACCAAAAGGACTCTTGAAGTTCCTGATGCCTAAGTTAAGGCTTCTAGGAGGAGGAGAGGGATGTAGGGAGATTAATTGGGAAGAGTTTGGACGAGCCAAAAGACTTGAGAGGTGTGACGAATTGGTTAGAAGTGGTGTCCTTTTATAAGGGGGAGGATGGGCTCTTTAAGAAAAACTTAAAATATTAATTTATAATAAATTCATATTAGGTTTATAATAGCTCCAAAGTGGATTATTAAACGTCTACGGTGGATATGGGTCGAAATAATTTTAACCAATATATTTTAGACAGGTTTGGGTCACTATATTAACCTTATCTTTTAGTTTTAACTCTTAGTTAATTAGTTTGACATTTACCATGTCACTTTGTATTTTTATATTATATAGTTAATAAACATACTATATAAATCCAATAGACCCCCAAGTGGTCCATTAATGATACACCTATCATGATATAAGTTCTATGGCCGAACCTTAGATTTTTAGGAATATAATATCAATTAATAATATAATATTTTTTAAAAAAACACATTTATGTCAATTTTGATACTATTTAATAATTGATTTTTATTAAAGTCTTAAGATCTTTATTAATTAAGAAAAAATTCATTTAATATATCCTAATATTTCATATTAACCCATAAAATTCGTTTATGTCATCAAAACTTTCTAATTATATTTATTTTATCATTTATAATACCAAGTATTTGATTATATCATTAATAAAGAAAAATACGGCATCATTATTGTGTCATGAATATATTTAATTATTCAATGTCTAAAAATTATAAATAAAATAACATTATGTAGGAAATATTTTTGGCTTTCTAATTAATATTTATAGTCTAAAATATAACATATATAACCCTATGTAAAACTTGTTTTGCTAAAATATATATGCTTATGTCATTTTTGTATTTACTTTAACTTAATTAATATAAAGTGTCATTATCACTTACAAGTGGATCCGTGGGGTCCCAAAATCGACCCAAATATTCCCATGGTCGGATATGTATCAACCAATAGGGTTTGGACACATTTCAGGTTAAATTATTATTATTATAGTATTATTTTTTTATCCTTATTTATAGGATTTACCCTTTAACCATGGTAAATAATATATTTACCGAAATAATTATTCAAAATGTCTAAAAATAAAAGTTACCCATTTACACAATTTGGACTTCCTGATTCTATATATGGAATCCCTTTTTCTAAATTCGAAACACAGAAGTGTCAGAAATTAATTTAAAATAAATCCCGTTGTCGAAACAAAAAAGCGTGTTTTTAACAAATAATAATTATCAAAAGATTGACACTTTCTTATGTCCAGTTTAAATATGAAATTATTTCCAACGATTAAAATTGTATTAAACGGTAAAATTATAATCTAATTATACTTTAAAATCACTCAAATGCATAATTTATCACTATTAATTATTTCGATTAAAAAAGTTGTTTGTAATTAAAATATAGTAATTTTCACTATTCATCAAAATATGAAAGTTATGAGATAAGTACCAAAATTTCACCCTAAGATAATTTCGATATTTTGAATCCAAAATTGAAGTCTATTTTACCAAATTCAAAACATAAAAGTTGAATTTATTAATTTAAAATTAATTTCCGCTATCAAAACCAATAGGCGTAATTTTAAGAAATAATAACTATCAAAAGTTTGACACTTGTTTATGTCAAATTGCAAAGTGAAATTAATTAAAATAACCATCATTGAATTAAATGGTAAAAAATATAATATATTTATAATTAAAACCATTAAAATTTATAATTTGACAATATAAATTATTTTGATTAAAAAAGATGTTTTCAGTTAAAATATAGTATTTTTCATTATTCACCCAAATTTGAAAGTTATCAGAAAAACACCAAAACATTTTTGAAACTGAATTCTTATGTCCCGATTTTAATGAATAAGTTTATTTTGTCAAATTAAATATGTAAAAGTTTCAAATATTGGATTTAAAAAGTCTTCACCATTAAAAAGCGGTAAAATTGCATTTTTTGAAAAATACTTCTTTTATCTGAAAAAATGTATTTATTCTTACATTAGATCTAAGAACCTCATAATATGGATTCTAAAATTATAAGGATTATATAAAGTTCAAAATTCAGTTAATACTATTCATAACCGCTTTTGAATGGCTTGTTTGGTAAGTCATGGTGCGGCAGAACTCAGTGTTGCGTTTAGTGCAAGTTATTGAATTACTTTGAAGAAATAACGTACTATGAAATCATGGGGTGTTAAATTCTTTCCTCCTTCAATAAATTGCGTTATCGCAATTTGAAATTATTTTTCTAAAATAAAAGGTTGAAAATAGAAAATACCATTGGGAAAACCCACATCATAAATTAGGTTAATAAAATTTAGTCTTAATAAGAGGAAAAGGGAAATGAAAGGGTCACCACCAAATTATGATCTCAATTAAGAAAACATTGGTGGATATTAGTGAAATATAATTGGAGGGAAAACGTAAAAATTTATAGGTAGTGATTGAGGTCATTAATCACAAACAAATGTAAAATTGAGGGCATTAAATTAATCAATCTATGATGATTTAAAATACCATCGGTTCAACAAAACATATGGTATTAGGATAACACATTTTTTATTTTAATATCCCTTCACTAATGTATAAGAATTAATTTCTTCATAGAATAAGAGATGAAGAATAATATATACTTAACAAGTAGAGTCCCATCATTTAACAAATTTCTACCACAAACTCATCTTTCACTCTAAAAGTTAATATTTTATTTATCTTATTAGTATAGGGTTAAAAAAATGAATTTATAATTCATATACCAGATTGTTTTAAAAAAAGACTACATTATTCAATCCTAGACATCACGTGGGTTAGTGGTAGGTGATACACCCTTGTCGTCCTTCGGTTGCGGGTTCAAGTCTCGCGGCCTTTCCAAACGCGATGGGTTGTTGCCCGACCTCCGGGTTGTCCTTTAATGGAAATCCAAAAACAATCTTAAACTAAAACTATCCAAAATACTTCCGTCCAAACACACAGTCCAAAATTTATAAGAAAGGTAAACAAAATGAAGATCCTTTTTTCTGTGCAATAACATGTGAACACCTTCATCATGTATTCTTTTAAAACACTGCAACATTTTTAATTACCATAAAACCTTATTGATTACATTCATGATCCCTTATTACTTATATAATACTGGATATAAATTTTCTATCCAAAAATGTTGTAAACTACAACAATGATAGAATATACAAATCATTAATCAGTTTCAAGGGAGTCAAGAATATCCAATATAATTTATCCAAATCAATCATGTATTATTCCAAAATCACTACCTCGGTATCAGAACCATATTATAATTTATCTTTCTCTCAACCATATATTTTCCAAAAATTTAACCTACTATTGAGTCACTTTTCTTGGTTCCACACAATCTCATGTATTTAATGAAATAGTACTGCAGTACAATCCTTATATACTCCATAATTATTATAACCAGTAAATTTTTGATACAACACTCAAATGACATAATTCTCTAATAATAACATAAGTACTCTAATCATTCCTCCTCAACTATAGTACTATCATAACTTGATTATTATCCAATAGCATCATTTGGGGAATACTCTGATGATTTGGACATTGGTTCGCGTAGTGTCCCAACTCTTTGCAGATGAAGCATTATTTATTTGAAACCTTTTTCTTTCCCTTACAGTCACGTACTTGATGTACTTATTCTCCACAATTATAACAAACTCCCATTCCCTTCAGGAAATTTTCAAGGTGTTTCTTCCCACAGTTATCACATATGGGAAAATTCTTCTATTCCCTCTTCCCTTTATCCATATTTCTCTCTTCCATCCTTTTATTCTCTTGTTTCCCTAAAAAACCATAGGACTCGAAGAATTTGTTACTTATTTTATTAACACATGATACTATTTCTTCATATGTTGAGAATACATGGGAGAATATTTCTCTTCTAAATTTTTGCTTAATACCATGAAAGATATTATCATTCGTACTCTTTGGATCATACTTATTTCTGGCATTCACATTCCTTCTAATGGGTTCCATTTCTATACAATAGCATAAACTAGGTCAGTTTATGAATTGTAATGAATAATTCCAAACTTGTAAAATACCTAACGTAAATTGAATGGTTTATGGATATAATATATAATAATAAAGATGTTTTCATTAAGGAATTATATACTCATAAACCCTTCACAATGATTTTTAAAAAACAATAATTATCTTAAGCATATCCCCTAGGAGTGTCATAACCAAGAGTGCAGTAAGGCCCATTATCGTGCACCAGTTCCCGTTCAAGTCTAGCTCAAAGCCGTGTTTTCAGGTTTTACCCCTAGGTACATCTGTGCCAGATCCACCTCTACCTGCTCATATCCAAATAAGGATGTATTGATCAGAAAACTCACAAAATCTCTACAATACTAAAATTCTAGGCAGTTCTTCTATTCTAATCCTCAAAGTCCATCTTAGGTCTATGTGCTCTAATCAGAGTTTATCTAAATCTTACTTCCAAGGTTTGTACTAAACTTCCTCTGATACCAACTGTAATGCCCCGCCCCCAGTTACCCAGAGTCGGTGCATTATTACGTATCATTGGAATGATCACAAAGATCAAGTCTCGAAAAATTGATTAGTTTAGTAGCCTTGGAATCACTAGATACATTCATAAAATTTACATTACATCATAAAGTGAAAAACTAAAACAACATAGTCTCCATAATCCACACACATATCCCCTCAGACTGTCTTTACAGGCTAGTCAAAAAACACTTCTTCACATCCTGGGAAAGTGAAACATAAGAAAGGGGTGAGCTCAAACGCTCAGTAATGATAACAATTTTGCAAAAAATTTCATAAATAAGCATCAACATTTAAGGCAATATATAACTAAAACAAAAGCCTTTTAAACTTTAAATTGAGCATAATATGGAAAAAATAAAATGAAATAATTCCATTTACTTATTCACGTGGATATTCTACTAGTCGAATAATCACATGAAATATCAATAACCACTTTCATAATGATGGAATGCATAATGCCAAACTATCATAACCATGCATCCAAGGACATGTGCCAAGACTACAAATAAGATTTTGTCAAGTCCTCATTCCAAGACACTAGTTTGTCTCATGAGACCTACTGATGCATTGAGGAGCTATATCGGGCTCCACCAGTCACTTACTAAGTCCAATGCATTCCCATTTGAAAAGGTTTAAACATAACATAATCATTCGTATTAAAACTAGCATATGAAATGTCAATACTTTCTCCATAAACCATGAATGGTATAAAAATAACACATCCACAGTCAAACATATCGCAAAATCTTCAATACAATACAAAAGTTTTTTATCATAATAAATCAACTTCAAATAAGCTTAAAATCCATCAAAGGATGTTGACATAGATGAAATCAAAACTATTTGAGAGAAATATATCTTTTTTTGAAATCATTTAAAAGTCACATAATTATAAAATAAATCATTTACTTTGAAAATATTATTATAATCTTTTAAGTGAAGCTTTGAAGATTTTAAAATGGTGGAAAATAGCCGCACCCGCCATATAAGTTAAAAAAAAGACATTCCTACCTTAATTTTGTCGAAAAGGTTAAAAATGACCTTGTTCGGAAAACAACAAAAATATTCCATTAAAACCATTTTATAAAATTCAAACAAGGGTATAAATGACTATAACCCAAATTCTAGTAAATAGTATAAATTTTTTGGAATACATTTTTAAGAAACATGGATGTGGATGATAAAGAGGTCCTAGTAGATAATTACGTATAAACAACCTCGAATAATGAAGAGATTGTGAAGTAAACCCTTACCTTGTAATTTTCCTTGGTTGAGGGTAGGTTAACCTCCTATATAATAGTTAAATCAGTGTTATTATACAAAAAAAATATAGATAATTATTATATCATATAATATCTTTTAATATTTTTTTTAATAATATCTTAGTATTATTGTCGTTTCAGGTGTTAACTTACTCGTTTTATTTAATATGTTTTGTTACCTAAGATATGTTTGTTGTGGATAGGTTGTATCTTATTCATATCCAGAATTATATCAAGTCCTTAAACATTATTTGTAACCATAAAATGAAATTAGTCTTGAATGGATACGATGGGGAATGAATCTCATCGCATTCGTGGAGATGGTAATCCGTACGTACCCACAAACACTACTTCCATTTCATTTTTCATTCTAAAAGGAATAAAAACCAAATGATACATAGGTATATTATTATTACAGTATAATATAATATCTTATATATGTTACTTATGTTTATTAACACCATCATTTATACATTCCATGTATGGTATGAACGAGTCATATCACTTTGAGGGGGCGATAGTCCGCACTTCCTCAAATGAAATTATCGTATATATATACAACATGAAAAGAATAATGGTATGATATAAAATGGAATTACAGAAACTTATATATAAAATAAATATCATTAATATATCATATAATTATATTTCCATCATAATGTCCACCATGAGAGGCGGTAGGAGATAATTTGAACAATCATCATTTCGTGAGGCGTTTGGTTGCCATCCACAGAAACATTATTTTTTTCACAAATTATATGGAGGTGTGTGTAAGTGTAGTTAGAATAATTATCATAACAACATCCTAGTATATTTAGGATACTGTTTTTGTTACAAAATAAAATAATAAAATGCTTTTAGGGGTTGGAGAAGTAAAATAAAAGAAAAGAAGCTAAGAGAAATCGTTACCTTTAATTTGGGTAACTCCCTTTGGTTTGAACCAAAAAGACTCTTGAAGTCCCTTATTCCTATGTTAAGGCTTATAAAATGAGGATAGGGATGTAGGGAGATTAATTGGTCAGATTTTAGATGAGACAAAATGCTTTTGAGGTGTGAGGAATTGGTTATAAGTGGTGCCCTTTTATAAGGGGGAGGAGGGGCTGTTTAGGAAAAACTTAATGTATTAATTTATAATAAATTCATATTTGATTTATAATGGCTCTAAAGTATATTATTAAAATTATTAGGTGCATATGGGTAGAAATAATTTCAACCAATAGATTTTAGACAGGTTTAGGTCACTATATTGACCTTATCTTTTATTTTTAACTCTTAGTTAATTAGTTTGACATTTACCATGTCACTTTGTATTTTTATATTATTTAGTTAGTAAACTTACTATATACATCCAAGATACCCCCAAGTGGTCCATTAATGATAAAACTATAATTATATCAGTCCTTCTTCCAATACTTATATTTTTAGGAATAGAATATCAATTAATAATATAATATTTGTTTTAAAAACTCATTTACGTCAATTTGGACACTATTTAATAATTAATTTTTGTTAAAGTATTAAAATATTTATTAATTAAAACCAAATTAATTTAAGAAATACTAAAATGTCATATTAACCAATTAAATTCTTTTATGTTATCAAAACTTTCAAATTATATTTATTTTATCATTTATAATACTAAGTATTTGATTATTTCATTAATAAGGAAAATACTGCATCATTATTGTGTCATGAATATATTTAATTATTCAATGTCCAAAAATTATAAATAAAATTTAATTATGTAGAAAATATTTTTTTATTTCTAATTAATATTTATAGTCGAAAATATAACATATATAAATCTATGTAAAAATTGTTTTTCTATAAGATATATGCTTATGTCATTTTTGTATTTACTTAAACTTAATTAATATAAAGTGTCAATATCACTTACATATGGATCCTTGGGGTCCCAAAATCGACCCAAAGATGCAAATGGTCAGATATGTATCAAAAAATAGGTTTTGGACATGTTTTAGGGACAATTATTATTATTATAATATTATTTTTTAACCCTATTTACTGGATTTACCATTTAACCATGGTAAATAAAATATTTACCGAAGTAATTATTCAAAATGTCTAAAAATAAAAGTTACATATTTACAAAATTTGTACCACATGATTCTAAATATGGAATCCATTTTTCTAAATTCAAAACACAGAAGTGTCAGAAACTAATTTAAAATAAATCCCATTGTCGAAACAAAAAGTTTGTTTTTAACAAATAATAACTATAAAAAGATTGTCACTTTCTTATGTCCAGTTTAAATATGAAATTTTGTCCAATGACAAAAATTGTATTAAATGGTAAAATTATAATCTAATTATACTTCAAAATCACTCAAATTCATAATTTATCACTGTTAATTATTTTGATTAAGAAAGTTGTTTGTAATTAAATTTTAGTAATTTTCACTATTCATCAAAATATGAAAGTTATCAGATAAGTACCAAAATTTCACCCTAAGCTAATTAAGATATTCAAAATCAAATAATTAAGTCTATTTTGCCAATTTTAAAACATAAAAGTTTCATTTATTAATTTAAAATTAATTTCTGCTGTCAAAACCAAAAGACGTATTTTTAAGAAATAATAACTATCAAAATTTTGACACTTGTTTATATCCAATTTCAAATTGAAAATACTTAAAATAACCATCATTGGATTAAATGGTAAAAATATAATCTATTTATACTTCCAAACCATTAAAATTTATAATTTAACAATATAAATTATTTTGATTAAAAAAGTTGTTTTCGGTTAAAATATAGTATTTTTTACTATTCACCCAAATTTGAAAGTTATCATAAAAACACCAAAACTTTATTGAAACTAAATCCTTAAGTCATGATTCTAAAGAAGAAGTTTATTTTGTCAAATTGAATATGTAAAAGTTTCAAATATTGGATTTAAGAAGGCTTCACCATTAAAAGGCGGTAAAATTCCATTTTTTTAAAAATACTTCTTTTATCTGAAAAAATGTATTTGTTCTTAAATTAGGTCTAAGAAACTCATAATATGGATTCTAACATTATAAGGATTATATAAAGTTGAAAATTCTGTTAATACTATTCATAACCGCTTTTGAACGGCTTGTTTGGTAAGTCTTGGTGCGCTAGAACTCAGTGTTGCGTGTAGTGCAAGTTATTGAATTACTTTGAAGAAATAATGTACTATGAGATCTTTGGGTGTTACACATACCTTCCAAATTAACAGATAATTTATAATAGTTTACTATATCAGGTTTCATATAAACATGAGGTTCAATTTAAGGCATTCTATAAAAAAAATACATTTAATTTAAAAGAAAAATGCACTAAAATTCTGGGTTATTATATTATCCCCCTTTAAATAAATTATTCTATCCAAATTTTTATGTCAATAATAAAAGGATCAAAATTTAAAAATACCATTGTTGAAAACCCATTTTTTAAAAAGGTAAAATAGAACTTCCTTTAAAAAGAGGACGTGGAAAACATAAAGGTCAATTGAAATAACACACAATTAGGTTTCCAAATAATAATAACATTAACAAGATGTGAAAATATAGACATTAAAGAGAAACATTAAGTTCAAATAATAACATAGAGTGATAAAGAACATGGTCATGATAATGTCAATGAACACATAACTATAAATTATTTATGGGTAAAAATTACCAAAAACTCATTATAAAAAATTATTAAAAGGAAAAATTTACATTTCAAATATAAATATTCTATGATTTTTGGATTTTTTATAATTGAATATGTGAAAATATAGTTTATTAATTTCTTAAAAACCATAAACATAGTTTCATCAATTTGATATCTTTGTTAATTATATTCCACCTCTTATCATCCATATTATAATGATGTTATTTTTTTCATGCATAATGCACTAAAATTAACATTTAATGTATCATAAGAACCATAAAATAATTAAAATTAAATTCCTATATCTATAAATATTTACCAAACATAAAATGATTATCATAAGTTATCTGATATCAATAAAACTTCATATTTTTAAATAATATATTAGTCTCTATACCCTCAAAAATAACACCAACATTTTATTTTAAACCATTTAATAATTATTTAATATAAAAATACCTCCAAAATATGTTTGAAAAAAATAATAACCCAAATAAATCTAAAAGGTTTAGCACATAATTTTTCCTCGGATTAAATTTAACATTTATCCCCCCAAAAAATAATTTCTATTAGTTTCACATATAAATCATCTAAATAAATTGATCATATATTCACCTAAAAGATACTAATAACCCGAATCACCATAAATCCTCAATGATAACATATATGTTTCCAAAAAAATTAACTATATCCTTATTCCTAAACTAAATTCACAAATTATCTAATATATTCCAAAAAACAAAAAATGTTATAAAATTCATTAAAGGTAACATAAATCAGTTTTCAAAAAACCGTTAATTAATTTCATGGGTTGTAATTTTATCCAATTTACTTTATCAATATCCATAATCTCTTTATTCTAAATAAAAATTATTATATCTACATCAAGAATATATTGTAACAGCTCAAAGACTACACACCCAGATCTGGAACTATGAATTTAATCATAACATTTTTGGATTAGATTCTAATAAACATAGCCCAATTTTGACCACTCAAAACATAAAAAATCAAACTAAATTATTTTATCACTTTCATAACCAAGGATCTTTTAGGTTTAGAGTTATATAATTTGGAAAAAAATCTTACATAAAATGTAGGATATATAGAAAACTGATTCATAATATTTTATATCATATCCTGCTATGTTATTCACATATAGTAACTATATTATGAATAACATACTTGAAAACACGCTTTACATAATATGGAAAAGGTGACATAAGATGGGTGAGATGAAATGATCAGTATGTATATAAATAAGTATTAATAATTGAATGTCACTAGTGAGTATAAGATGAGCATAATGGTATTATGACAAAATCAAATTGAAAGAAAAATAACATAATATAATTCATGATAATAAAAACATGGATCATCAGATATATATTGTGGAATAAATATATAAAAAAGGAAATGGTAATAATAATTAATAATAATTAGCAATATGATTCCAATATTGCTGAAAAGAAACTTTAAATACTCATAACAAACATAGAGAAAACATGTTCACATTTTTGAACACTCTATTCATAACCTTTGTTAAAATCATGTGAAAACTAACTCGAGAGTAGTTAAATACCTAGGGGAAACATGGTTGACACCCTCCTAGATTTTTAAGATAAATGACATTACCCAATATATTGGAGATCTATAATGGGGATCACTTGTCGTATAAGCTATATCGGCCTCAACCATTTGTGTAAGCTATATTGGGATCACACATTCATCATCAGTAATTTCTATGTACATTTAATGAATAAATCAGTTAGAATATTTCACTTTTAAAAATAACTTCCTTGAAAACAACCACAATGTCGTTATAACTTAGTTATCCCATGGAAAGAAATGGGTTTCATGAAAATATCTTTCAAATAATCTTCATAAGACATCCAGAGAAATTATATGGAAGGTACCATAATATTAAAATCCAATTGAAGAATAGGAATCACTAATGGATTATTACATTGTGTAAAATAAATTTAAAATAACATTTAAAACATATATTTGAAAATAAGAGAAAATACCCTTTTCATTGGGAAATATTTAACTAAAATTTGTAAAATATTAAGGAAAATATTTTTTTGAAAATAACATTGGAATATTATAAATTAATATCAATAAAAAATAATAGTCATGATGGTGTAAAATATTTTGAATCCATAAATGTTAAAAATATATATTCTTTTCGAACATTTTTCAAATAGATTTAAAAGTAAACCATGTAGAAAAAATTAATAAATTTTCTTTTAAAACATTTTAAAAGAAGGGAAAGTATCATGAAAAATAATTTTTGGTAATAATTTATGTTATTAAATTAATATTCTATATATTGTTTTAAAAAACAAAAATATGGAATAAAATTTTCCTAAAGTAAAATAAGATACAATATCAGTATCACTTATAAACAAAATTACTGATATTTATTTCATAAATAATGGAGGTAATAAAAATTAAATCTTTACACCACATTCATAGCCTAAAAAGATTAAAATGGATGTCTTTCAAGAAAATAACAGAATATTATTACCACTAAACGAACCATGAAAAAAACAATCAGGAAAATAAACAAGTTTTTAACATAAAGACTTCACTTCTTTGGAAAATTTAGAATCAAATGAAATTGAAAGAAATAATATGATATTAATATATAAATATAATTAATTTAGTGAAATAAAATGTTAAAATTCATTCATGTGCGAATAAGTGCACCATATAATGAAATGATGGAACATCACATGAAACATGTCTCAATAAAATAAAATTGAGAAAAAGAAAACCCTTACAAAGATTATAACTTTTGAAGGAAATATAAATCCATAAAGTGGCTATGTGGACATATTTAAATCAATATTAAAAGTTATAAATATCTAGTAAAATAGTTAATATATCAAATCACACATAACCGTTATACAAAAAAGTCAATGAAGTATGAGTATTAGATAATGAAAGTAATTTGAGTTAAGAAACCCATTAACACTTGGAAACATTCACATAAAATACCATTTAATGAAAATAATTTGAATTTTTACTGAAATTATTCCTATAAAATTAAAATATGACTCAATGAAATGAAATTAAAACAAAATACATTACCTTGAGTCCCGAAATTCCATGTATGTCATTTAAATCTTAAATAATAAATTATATAAATTATTTTTTTATTAATAGCATTTTCTATGTTTAATTCCCTATACTTTAAGAGTTTTTTAATTCATTTTAATGAAATATTTCATTTCCTAATTATTTATATCAATGTCATGTGTTTTAAGGATGTTTGGTTCATAGTTGAAAAATGAATTTGGTTTATTTACCATGGTAAAATATGTAATAATACCATAATAAATATAATATTAATAACGAATTTATTATAATTTTTAAAAATTAATTATTATTTTAGAACCAACCATTAAATATGGTTGTAAAAATTAACTATGTTACAATCAATGATAGGGTTGGTCATACAAACGCTAGAGTACCATTTCTATTTTTAGACGATCAAGGTGGAATGAAGTTAAGTGTTGTTTAATATTTCAAAAGTTTTAATTAAATTGTAAATATTATATAATCGCTTTAAATAAACTTTTATATGTCATCAATATGACATGGTGATGAAAAAAATCACATTTCTTTGTGGAGGTGGAATAACACACGTACACACAAATGATGTTATCATTATTTAATGGATGGATAGGTTAGAATGTATATGATATATAATATTTTAATAATTAAAAAAACTAATTAAAAAAAATTGTAATTATTAAATCCACTATTATAACCATTCATAATATGAAGTGATGGAAAAAAAATTACATTGGTTTATAAGGTGGTAGTCTGTCTCACACACGAACGATGGAATCATTCTCTGTTTGATGGAAGAAGAAGATGAATATTGGTTATTCCATTAATATAAAAATATAAGAATATGTATGATACTATTTTAATTATTTTAGTATATTTTAATAATATTTTTACAATTTATAAGAAATAATAAATATAAAACATTCAATTAAATGTTATACCTATTCTTTGAACAACCTCATTTTCTTTACACAATAAGCCCTCTAAGGTTGGTATTATGCCAAAATAAGACCACTATTATGTGGGGAGAGATGTAAGGGAGGTATTTTGGAAGGAAATAACTGATTTAATTTTCTTAAAAGGTGTAAGGAAGATAGGATAGAAGGTTCCCCAATATAGGTGAGGGGAGAGTCATTTTGTAGTTTTTTAAAACATTAAAATATTATAATGTAACAGTCATGAAAAAGTGGCTCGAAATTTGATTAATTTAGAAATAAAGACGATATAGGATTTAAAAAATCCCAACCAATAATATTTAGACATATTTTGGATATATTTTAAGCCTTATCTCTTTGTCAAGTATCTTTAAACTCATTTTTTCCTTAACCGTGAAAACAATTTTTTTGTTATAACCTATTTATAAAACCAAAAATTAAAGGTGAATTCTAAAACAAATTCACATGACAATTTAAAATTAAGAATACATTTCAACAGAATAAATTTATATAGTTTGAAGAATTTATTTTCAACATAAAAACATGAAACACATGAAAAATAGTTGATATGAAAATACCCGATTTAAGCATAAATATCATTTTCCCTGGAAATCAAGTAATAAATTGGTTTACATGAATTTTTTGTTAAATAATACAATAATAAATGTTTTTATACTTTTTTATGAGTCCCAAAAATAATGGAATCTTCCAACCATTCCATTATATGAAAAGATTAAAAAATTATTTTTAATTTGAAAAAAATATAAGTTATCTTTATAAAATTCAATATTCGGTTACCAATTTAAAAATAATGTTATAAAATACACTATTTATATAATTAAGAATAAAATTGTTCTAAAACAACTCATAAAATAGAATAAAATTATGTTTTATGGTTATTTTAATGTCTTAACCTATAGTTTTGATGTTTTTTACCCCATTCATCCTTTACTAATGTGATAATTTTTACCATGATTGATATTTATAATACATAAAAATGAAAGGAATATATTTTTAAAATTTGGAACTCTTAATTGAGAACATGAAATCCATAATTCAATATTTAATTTCTATAATTGGAAAAAAATTAATTTAATATTAATACTAAAAATGAAACAAAAAACACATTTTATAAAAACAAAATTTCAATCCAAAAAACTAACTTATACCAAAATAAGTCAAAATGATCATTACTATGTAATTAATTATATTATTTATAATTAATAAAACTTATATTAATTTAATATAAAATGTTAATTTTAAACTACTGTATTTAATGAAGAAAAATGAAAGTTGTACACAAATAGACATTTTTAAAATTCACAGAAAAATCAGGCTTTTCAAAAAAATCCTAAAATTATAGCATAAGATAATTATGATAAAGTGATTTAAAAAATTAATTTAATTTTATTAAATTAATTTTCTAAAGTTTCAATAAATTAATTATAATATTCTCTCAATAAAAGTAATAAAAAATATTTTTCAAAGATATTGAATTTTTGAAGAACAAAACAACTTTACTAAAAATTTAGAGATTATTTACTAACAATTTATCAACACATTTTTATTAAGTATGAACCACACACACACACATATATATATATATATTTAATAATTGAATTCATACATATAAAAAACTATATCACTAAACATAAAACTTGGAATAAAGCTATAATAATGGAAAGAGTCAGGTGAATCAATAAAAATGAGACATGTGTTGTCAATCATGGTCAAAAAAAAATTAAGAACTCTCAGATAGAACAATTAAAACATAAAAGAATCTTGAAACACTATATTCGTAACTCATGTTATACTCATATCATAAATAATTTGATTCTTGAATAATTCATAGGAGAAACCACCATGGATAACTCCATCCTTCATTCCTTTCAAAATAATGGACATTACCCCATATATTTAAGTTCTATAATGGGGCCGAAATGTCATATAATTTATATTACGATCACCCATTAATATAGGATATATTGGTCTCATCCATTAAAAATTATCAATTTCCAAACACTATTCATGAATAAATTATTTAGAAGCTCTCACTTTTTAATATAACACCCTTGAAATAAACCATAATTCTTTTATAACTTGGTTAACGTGTAGAAAAGAAATGTGTTTCATGAAAATATATTTAAAAAAATAATTACAATAAATTCATTAAAATAAGAAGGTTGGTATCAAAAGATTATAATCCTAGTGAATCATAGGTATTATTAATGGATGAATACATAGAGGAAACTACATTTAAAATAACATTTAAAATGTTTCGTTGAAAACAAGGGGTAATACTGGTTTCTTCCTGTAATATTTATAAAAAATAAAAAGTCTCAGAAAAATATTTTATTGAAAAATAAAAATGGAGTAATATAAAGGATTATTTAAATAAATTAATGGTTATGATGGTGGAATATCTATTCTCACTATAAATGTCAAAAATAATCATTCTTTTTTTACATTTTGTAAAGAGAGAAAAAAGTTACCCATACAGAAAAAATAAGAAATTTCATTTCAATTTTTAAAAGAATTTATTATATCTTGTAAAATAAGATTATGAATAAAATTTATTTTTAGAAAATTAATTTTTTTATAATATTTATTAAAACATGGATATGGAAGAGAAGTATTCCAAATCTAAAAGAAGATGCAAAAACACTTTCACTTACAAAAAAATTTATTATTATTTGTTTAATAAATAATGAAGGAAATAGAAAATAAAAATGAAAAACAATTCATAGATATATGATAAGAAAATTGATAGGTTTAATTAAAATAAGAGTATATGATTTCCTACATAGGATCCTTGAACATAAAAAATCTCTGAAAGAAAGAAGATTATAATATATAGCGTTTACTACTTTGGTAACTTTAAAATCAAAAGTACTTGAAATAAATAATATGATATGGATAAATAAATCCCTTTAATTTAGTGAATTATTATGTTAAAATAAATTATTTTGGTATTAAGTACAACGTACAAGGAAATCACAATGTATGACATGAAACAAGTCTCTGGAAAATGAGATTTAGATAAAAAAAACCCTTGTGTAGATCGTGACATTTGAAGTGATAATTAATCCATAAAGTGATTATACGAACATAAGAAAATATATAAAAAATAAGTTCAAATATAGTATAAAATGATTTTGAGATTAATTAAGACATAATAATGCTATGATAAAGTCATTTAAGTATGAGTATAACCTAATAAAAGGAAATATAGTTAAGAAACTCTTTACAACTTCGAAAATTTCAAGTCGAATCCACTTGAATGAAAATAATATGAATTTTAAGTTAAAACACCATGATTAATGAATTATTCATAATATAAAAATTAAATGAGTATTTTATGAACCATATAAAGTAAATTATGCGTGTAATATAAAAATAAACTTTAATGATAAGAAATTGATGAAAAATCCATTACCTCGAGCCCAGACATTCCATCCATGTCTGTAAAATCCTGTAAATTAAATTTATATGAATTATATTTTTTCATCACATAATTTTATAGGTTTATTAATTTATACTTAAAAATATAATTTATTTTATTTTAATGACATATTTTAATACTTAATCTATTAGGTCCATGTTGAGTGTTTTGAGGACTCTTGGTTAGTTATTGAAAAATGAATTCTATATATTGACTGTGGTCATTGTGGAAATTGTTCCATAATATCTAGAATAAAAAAATGACATTATTATCATTTTTATATATTAATTATATATTTAAAACAAACCATTATGTTAATAATGAAAAAATAAACTACATTATAATCATGGAGATAACAGGTCATACATATGCATGAGTAACATTTTGATTTTTCAAAAATAATTATATAAATAATTTAACTGTTATTTTATATTTAAACAATGACTATTATATCATAAACATAATATTATATATTTAGGTAAATTTATATATGTCATATATATGATGTGTAAATGAAAAAAGAATTACAACAGTTTGTGGAGGTGCTTGTCCACGCCTACACAAGAATGACATTATCATTTTTCAATGGATGCAAAGGTAAAAAATTTGTGGTCATATTATATTTTACAAATATTAAAGTTTTCATTAATATCATATTTATACATTAATTATATCATTATAACTATCCAAGAGAGGTGGTGATGGAAGAAAAATTACATCGTGTTGTGAGGTTGCAGTCCTCTATACGTATAATCGATGGATTTATTCCCCATTTAATAAAAGAAATTTATGGATATGGGTCAATAAATTTACATAAAAAACAACATTATGTGGGAGATATTTTTCATTATTTAATTAGGTTTTAATAATATTTTAAGGCTTTATGAGTTGAAATTAAACTAAAACATATGGTTAAAAGATGCACCTCTTCTTCTGAACACCTCATTTACTTTACATCTTATGCACTGTAGTGTTGGTGTTATTCCAAAAATAATATTTCTAGAACACGAGTAGGGACATTAAGAATGTATTTTTATAGTCATTTAATAATAAATATTCCACAAAATATGTGATTAATAGAGGCGAGGAGGTTCCCTTTTATAAGAGAGGGAGAGCATTCCTGTAATTCTAAAAAACATTAAAATATTATAAAGTCACATTCATTAAAAATTTGTTGCAAATTAGATTAATTTAGAATAAAATATTATATAGGTTTTAGATAAACTCATCAAATAATATTTAGATTGGTTTTGGATATATTTTAAGCCTTATGTATTAGTTAAACCACATTAAACTCATTTTCACCTTAACCACGATTACATTAATTTTAACCATGATAACTTAATTATACGTACAAAAATAAATGATTAATTATTACCAAATTTTAAATTTTTATTAATTTTATTAATTAATCTCATTATATATAATTTAAATAGTTTATATAAATTGTATTAATATAATAATAAAAAACTCATGAAAAAATAGTTTTTAGGAATATAACAGATTTCAGAATAAAAATTATTACCATGACTTCAAGTGATAAATTGGTTTTCATGGATTTGTTTTGTTAAATAAAAAACTAGGGAAGGTTTTTATACTTTTTTATCAAGATAAAATGGAGTTGAATATTCCAAACATACCATTAAAAGTAATAATTTAAAAATAGTTTTTAATTTGAATAAAATATAACTTATCTTAATAAAGTGAAGCTTGGATTCCCAATTTCAAAATAGTTTTTTAAAATAAATTATATAACTATATAATAATAACTTTTTGAGTTAACTCATACAATTAGATAAAGAAAAGTGTTGCGGTTATTTTGGAGTTTTACCATGTAGTTTTAACCATATTTAACATGTTTTACACTTCACCGATGCGATAATATTTACCAAGATTACTATTCATAATGGCTAAAAATAATCAGAATGTATCTACAACATTTAGAAATATTGTCTCAAAATAGGTAATCCATTTTTCAATAATCTATTTCTCAAAGTGGCATAAATTCATTTTTGATTAAAACACAAAATTCAATGAAAAACAATTTATAGAAAAATAATTTATATTAAAAAACTGAACTTATACCAAAATAATGTAAAATAATGATTTATATTTAATTAAATATATTATTTATCATTAAATGAAAATTATTTTACTTTAAGAACTATAGGCACTTTTAAATCTTTTTTATTTAATGAATATAAATGACACTTTCAAAAAATCAATATTTTTCACTATTCACTAAAAAATCATTCTTTTCTGAAATGTCCAAAAAATTAACCCAAAGATAAATTTTAAATGGTGATTTAAAAAATTAATTTAATTTTATCAAATAAATTTTATATATTTTCTAGAAATTAATTATAACATACATTGATGAAAAAAATAATAAACTATTTTTTAAGGAAACTTATTTTTGAAGAGTAAAATTACTTTACAGAATGTTGAGTGATTATTTAATATGAATTTATTAAAAGATATATAAATTATAATAACTATATATATATTTTATAATTTATTTAATCATATTCCTACCATCCTATTTAACGGTTACGTTATAACTATAAGAATTGAATAATAATATTTTATAGTTCGTTTAAGCTCGATGTTATGTCTTGAACATACTATAACACATAGTGTTCTTTTAAAATATCATAATATTACATATATTAATGGTTATATATTCCCAAATAACATGTTTTCAAAAAATACCACCTTACTGCTATAACACATTTCTCACAATTCAACATATGCATGGAAACCCTTAAACGAAAAATGATACATAATAATATTTAAATGTTTCATGATTATTATAACCCAAATTTCATTTATAAAACAATTATAAAACATAATTCATAAATTAAAATTGATAAATAATTAAGTAATTACACTTTATTCATAATTTATTAACCATGGTTCACTATCTTATTTGATAATACAAAATTCTTACATTATGAAATATGAATCATGTATTAAGATTCCTCATCCTAAATTTAATCATGATTATTACTTTTAACATAAATAGTACTATTAAAATAATTCATTCCTTTCATGTTTAATATATGTTTTATACATTATCAAATGAAAATAATTACTCATACAGCCTTGATGATTCTCTCCTCAAGCTTTTCCCATAGGCATCGATTTTCATAAAGCCCATACTTTACAATTTTATAACATTTAATATTGGATAATTCCATATGGAATCCATTATTACCATATATTAAATTAATATAACATCTTATTTTCCCTTATAAATAAAATTCTCTATGTATTTACTTTCAACACATGAAACATTTCCTCGTTCCCTTGAGTCATTTCCCAGGATGCTTCTTCAAACATTCTCAATATATACTAAACTAAATATTCTTTACTCCAAATTCTTCTTAAAACTCCCTTTTCTCTTATTATTGTCGTTATGAAACTAATATATGTTTATGTTTTTAATTATATAACACGAAATGTGGTCAATCATAATCAAAATATATCATATTCCATCTCCCAACTCGTTTTCTTTCTTATAAAGAAAATCATTACATCATATGCCTCAATTTTCATTAACCATATTATTCCTAGATACAACCATTAATTAAAACAAATATCATGGTGTTAGAAATAGTAATGAGTAATAAAAAGATAAAAAAAATCAATATAGGATGTATAAAAAATGACACCTCATTTTCGACCTATGACACCTATGGTTTAAGCTAGTCCATTCATGGTCGTTATCTATCCAAATCCATTATAATATTTCATAAAAAATGTGATTTAATCTTATAATATCCCATAGGAGAGGTGATAAGTAAGGTCCCTTTAAGCATGAACCAAAATGATTGCTGATATATACTTGACCAACTCCTTTTGGGGTTATTAATCCTCTATGCATCTACACTAAAACCACACCCACTCCTAGTATCAAGAAAAAGATATATTGCTTGGAAAACCACATAGTCTTTACCTTAAATAACATTGAGTAGTTATTCCATAATTAATCATATAATAAAGGCTCTCACTAATTTATAATCATCATAAAAACCAAAATTTAATAAACCTTTCTCAGATACCAAGTATAACGACCTCAAAATGTTCATACGTAAACATGAAATCTTATTAGTGTAATATTCATTATATATCAATATGATCCATTCAATAAATAAAAAGTTTTAGAATCATTATAAACTTATATACATAAAAAATAGTACATGAAATATCTAAATCATTTCTCATTGTATTCTTCACAACAATAACCCTTTTTAGTCATATCATATTTAAAACCTTTGTTTGTAGCCTGGGGAAGGGAAACATAAAAAAGTGTGTGTTCAGATGCTTATTTAGGGTGAACATAATATATATAAATTAATGATATTATGTGAGGATAATAAATGAATAAGGATATGAGAACATGAGCTTAATATTATAAAATCCTACCCATAAATTCATTGACCACAATCCTAAAACATGAAATAATGTTTTACCAATCAGAAGACAAAACAAATAAGAGTGAAAAATAATAAATAATAAATATTATTCCCTGAGAAAATATAATAATCACGTGAAATAAATTTATATTATTTATATAAGTATATAAAATCATTTCCTTATATAAGGATCATTTTGAATACTATCATAGTGGATTAGGTTCAGTACCCATTCCATTATTTCCTTAGTCTAGGTTCACTACCAAGACTATATTATTGGAAAAATTCACTTACTAAACTAGGTTAACTCCCCATTATGGTCCCTATTATATCAGGAAATATCCATCTTAACCTAATTCATTAAAGGGATACATAATTATGTTCCCACCCATCATATAATGAAAACTATACATATGTGTTCCAGAAGATTATAAAACATTCATCATATCATGGAATCATAACCCATGAGAAAAATATAGGTCACAAAAAAATAAACATACCAATCATATCAAATAATGAGAAAGAATAATGAAATAAACATTAGATCATATCCCCCAAAAAATAAAAAGAAACATCAATTATTATTGTTATAGATGAAAATAATTTTAAAAGAAAAATAGAATATTTCTCTAGGAAAATAAAACATTAATTTTATAATCACTTATTTTAAATATAAAAATTTATAAAATATAAAGGTAAAATTTTCCTTTAAAAAAACATGGAAACTTAAAATGTAATCTTCAATGAAAAAATTATTCGTTGTGGAAGGGAAAGTTGGTCATGCAATGTATGTCAAAACAAATATTCTTTTCACATTTTCATTAAAATTCAAAATTACCGTACTTGAAATTAATAATAATATTCCTTCCAAAAAATATTAAAAAAAGAGAAATATCGTTAAAAATGAAATTAAATAATATTTTCATAGTATTTATTTTTTTGAAAACATTTTACAGAAAATATGGGGATGGATGAAAAGATTATTAACTGAGGAGTGAAATGAAATTGGGTTTACTTAAAAACTTTTTTTTTGGTTTCTTGATCACTTAAATAGTGTAAAATAAATGAAAAATATGTAATATACTAAATAAGTCATTAGAATAAAATTAATAATGATTTAGAGGGATATATTGTATATTTTTGTTGTCATAAAATTTAATCATAAATAGTCCCGATGAAAATGAGATTATAAAATAAAAACCTTATAACAATGAATTTTTTTGAATCATATCACCTGTTAAGGAAGTAACATAGAATAAAAAATTAAATTTGATGAAATTTTTATAGTATTAATACAAAATATTAATTTGGGTGGAGAAATAAAAATAAAATAAAGGAGCACAAGGAAGGATGTTGCCTATTCTTTGGGAAACTACTTTTGGTTTTCACCAATGGTATTCCTTGGATATATTTCCTCCAAGAGGGAGGATTTAAGGAAGAAGGAAGGAATTTTGGAAAGTGTATTAAAAATATATTTTTCCAAACTATATAGTTTCAGAGTTTTTAGGAAGGGGGAGAGGTGGTGGCCTTTTACAGGGGAGGTATAGGACTCACTTAGTATTTTTCAAAACAAGTTTGGTGTACCCACGTTTTTACATTAAAAAAGTCATTAAAACATTTTAAACTCAATGATATAAGATTAATGGAATAATATTTACCATAAAATTGGTGTTAGACAAGTTTCTAGGTAATTTTAGTTTTTATGTTTAAGGATTATTCCCTTGTTAATCTTAATATTACCTTAATCATTGTAATTAAGATTAATTAATTTCACTAATATTTTTTATAAAAAAAATATGTCGACCAAATTATACATTATATATTATTATGATTCAATATATGGAATAAATTTTATTAAATTCCAATTACATAGTTGGAAAACATTAATTTAAATTTAATCAGAGATATGGGAGGACATAGCTGGTTTTTAATGTAAAAATGTTCAAAAGATTGCTATGTTTTTATATCCAATTTCAATGTGGAATTGGTTATAATGACCAAAATTGAATTAATTGATAAAATTATAATCTAATAAAACATTTAAACCATTTTCAAATATAATTTAAACTTACAAATAAATTATATGAAAAATCATTTTGGAATTCAAATTCTGTATTTTTTACTATTCATCAAAAAATAAAGTTTCTCATAAACATACTGAAAATTCATCCTAAGATAATTTAGACATTGTAAATTGAGAAATTAATTTTAATTTATAAAATTAAATTTCTAGAAGTTTCTAAAATTAATATTATTATTTTCATAGAAGGACATGAAAAACAATTCATTTAAGAAAATATTATTTTAATACATATGTGGAATTTACCAAACATTATATCTTTCCTAATAAAGATGTTTTATTTATATAAAACCATTATAAACAATATTTGAAAAGTACTTATTACTATTCATATTATTATGTTTAGTGGCTAGGTTATAAATATCTTGTTTAAATAATTGTGAAAAAAAGTATGATTCATAGAAATGTAGTGTTACGTTTAATGTAAACCAGATCGATGCCATGTTAAAGTATTATTTGAAATAGTGACATAAAATATATCAATTAAAATTAAATTTATTCAAAAATATTTCTATAAAAACTCATGGTGTTACATTCTACCCCCCTTTAAAATGAATTTCTCCCTCGAAATTAATCATTTGGGTATAAATAATTGAGGATACTTTTTCTTCATTATGTCCTCATGTTCTCATGTATCTTCCCCTAATTGGTGAATTATCCACAAAACATTGACCGGGTTAGTAAATGTGATGGGTCAGGTATGTACTTTCTCTAGATAAATTCATGGAAAACATCATGGAATTGAGAGTGATTTGGAGGATGTTCCAAATGATAGGCTACCATCATGATACGATCAATAATATCAAAGGGATTGATATATCTAGGTATTAGTTTCCTTTTCTCTAGGAACCTCATAACCATCTTCCAGGGAGATATCCATAGAAATACCATCTCTCCAACTTCAAATTTTAGATCACATTATTGTTTATCAGTATAACTTTTCTTCTGAATTTGAGCTGCGTTGATATGATGCGGAATGACTATTACCTTATCATATATTTCTTCAGTGATATTTGGCCCCAATAGATTTCTTTCTCAAACCTCATTCCAACACTTTGGAACTCTAAACTTCTTCACATAGTGGGATTGATAAAGAGATATCTGAATGATTTAGTGAAAGATATTGTTTTAGAAAAACTCAACTATAGGAAGGTGTTGATACCAACCACCTTTGAAATTCGGATAATAAGATATCAAAATATTCTATTGGGTTTTATTTGTTCTTTTAGACTAACCATCTCTCTGAGAAAAATATGCAGTAATGAAACTAAATTATGTATCAAGTAATTTCTGATGATTTCTCGAAAACATAGAGGTAAACCTCATATCTTTATCTGATACAATATAATTTGGTACTTTATGCAACCTTACCACTTCCTTAATTTATATCTTGATGAATTGATCCAGATATATGTCTTCTTTGATAGAGATGAAGTGTGCTGAATTTTGAAGGTGATCAACTACCACCCATATAGTATTAAAACCTTTAGAGGCTCTAAGTAGTCCAATGATAAAATCAACAGTGATGTTCTCCCATTTCAAGTCTTGAATGTGTAATGGATTCAACATCCCGTTTGATTTTTTTCTTTTTTCCATAACTTGTTGGCATTTCATGAAATGAGATACAAAATTTTTGATATATCTCTTCATTCCATCGAACAAGAAGTATTTTTTCAGGTCCCTATACATCTTCTTACTTCCCAAATGAAATGATAATGACGAATTACGAGTTTCATCTAACAAATCCTTCTTCAAATCTGGTATAAAACACATATAATGTTCCTAAAACTTATCATTCAATCACGATCATAGTTAAACTCAGGAACATTTCTATATTTCTTTTGAATCTCTACATCTTCCGTTTGTGCCTCAATAATCTTCACTTGGATAGAGGGATGAACATTCATTTTAGATGGATTTGATTTTCCCCTTCCTTCAATATTTCTAGTTCCATCCATTTCAAAAAAAATATATTGGATATTTTATGATCCTTATCATAGATAAGGTAGCATGATTCCTTCGACTGAAAACATCAGCCACCTTATTCTCCTTCCCAGGGTGGTAATTTATTGAGAAATCATAACCCTTTATCAACTCCAACCACCTCATCTGGTTCATGTTTAACGCCTTCTGTGTGAATATATTTTCAGACATTTATGATTGATATATATATATATCTCACTTTTCTCCAAAAAGATAATTCCTTCATATCTTTAATTCAAAAATTAGAACTGCTAACTCAAAATCATGAGTTGGGTAATTTTTCTCAAGGGTCTTCAACTACTGCAAGGTATATATTACAACCCTCCTCTTTATTACACACTTAAACATGATTAATTACATAAACTTGAACTTAAGAAATATATGAGGATCGAGAGGTCTTGTGTCTTTGGAAATTAGGAACATTACATGACAACTTAAGACATAAAATACAAAATATTTATTGAAAAACTCTTTTACATGGCCACAATATTCCTTTGTACTTTGCATTGTATGGGATAACCTGAGGACATACATAAGAAAAGAGTGAGGTATAAAGCTGAGTAAGGGAGTAAACAAGGAATAATATGAAAAACATAAAACATGTTAGACAATCGGAATATCAATGGAGCATAATAGAAACATGAACATAAAGTCATGATATAGCGTGATTATCATAACTTGGAAATTTGGCAATAACATTTAATATGATAGTAGCATGAACCAAGGCTCATTGCACATGGAGCATGAGTAAACCCTCATTCAACTTGCTTTAGCTTGATTAAAACCTCATTGCACTTGATTTAGCATGATTAAAACCACATTTCACATGGAGTATCATGATACTATTCGTTACCCAATGCATTAGAGTGCTACCAGAGTGCACCGGTTATAAACATTTCATTTCATGCATAAGTGTGCCACATGAATCATATAACATGGAGTCATTCAATATAATAAGAAATTAAATGATTAAGGAATTTAGAATACATACATGTAAGTACCATGAAATATGTACATGTGCATAAATGTTAATACCCTTGATAGAGACATGGGTATGGTATTCAACACACAATGATTTTGGATTGGAAAAGCACAGTGCAATTTGGACATCATAACGACGTGACATAGAAATTTCAAAAAATGGTTGATGAGAGAGAATGAGACATCTCATCATATTTACATGAAATTTAAAGTAAGGGGTAGTATAGATACATTTCCCAACATATAGAATTTTAAAATATAAGGTGTAACATAATAAAGAAACTTGAAGAAAGAGGAGAAATGGAATAACTCTTATGAAATTTTGGCATGGTAACGAGTGTACATGGGAGGGATTAATGAGAGAGAAAGAGGTATATCATCATTCAAATATAAAAATGTTGATATGGTTAAGGGGTTAAATCATACCCCAACATTTTTAGTTGAAAATAGAAGGGAATAACAACATAAAGAAATATGGACCAAAACAAGAAAATAAGAAATATCTTACATAGAAGTGTGATCCCAAAGGCTTGATAGGGGATTGAGAGACAATTATTGAAAGATTACGGTTCCTTGGGAGGATTATAGATGGAGTTGGGCAGAGTAGGGACGTGCTCCAATGGTTTGTTGTTTTGATTAGTTTAATGTGTAGTGTCCAAACCATCCCATGGTTTCTGCCCATGATTTCTTCCAAAGTAGAGTAAAAACCATTATTTTATAAGTACAACAACCAAAACTATTAAAATATTTGTCTTTCTTAAGTGGAGGTGAGTCACACTCTCATAGAAATCATTTTAAAATGTTAAAATGTTTTATATGTCATGGAGGGTCCACTGAGGAATTTTAAAATTAATCAAATAAATATAAAATCACATTAATTTAATTTTAAAACATATATTGGACCAATATCCGTTTTATATTATTTTATCACATCACTATTGGGTTATTATGATGTTATAAACATTTTATATTTTTATATGGTATTTAATTTTTACCCAAAAAAGCGATCGTTATATTTTTTTTTGAAAAATTCACCATTAGATAATTTCGACATCATGATTCCAAAAAATAATATTCATTTTATTAAAATAATTTTATAAATATGTGAATTTTTTATTTTAAAATAAAAACCAACATTTATCATAAAATTCTGGGGTTTGACAAAAATAGCTTTCAAGCCTTAATAAAAATTACAATTGTATTCATAAACATTATATGATCATTTATATTTAATAAAAGGTAATTTAATAATAATATTTTATTAAAATATTAATTAATTGAAAAATCCATTAATTCATCAAGATATATTTCTTAATTGAATATTAACTAAAAATACTATTTGTATTTTAAAAACCATTTACAAAGTAATAATAATAAAATGAATGTATAATCATTATATAAAAAGGAATAACATAATCATAGCGATAAGGTCTTGTAACATTACCCCTTATAACACCAACATAAGACCTAAGGGCGAGGTGTGGGATGGTGACATACTCTTGGGGCGGCTCAGATAACATCACTCGGGTGGTAATCTATATTAACTTAAACTTCTTCCATAGGTTATTCCATTCAAGCTTAATGTGTTGAATCACATCTTGGTCTTGGTCAAGAGTGACGATTAGTGACACTATATCCTTTCAATGCTCTAAAAAATGGGCTTCAGATAGTGCAATTCTACTAGATGAATCCATTGCTTTGTATGAGTAAATTGGATTTTTTGAAGCCCTATATTTATACTAATCATGTTATAACTATTAAACTATTATTAGAAATGGTAACAATTCATAATGGAATTTTAAAATCTAAAAACATATAACTAAGGAATTTTCTATGTTTTATATTACCATTTTACACAATAAGAAATTTAATTAGATCAAGAGGAATTTTCAGTTATAAAAGTTTGGGTCATTACAATCTTCCCCCCTTAAGAAATTTCACCATAAAAAATTCCTTTTCCCAAACTAAAACAGATGTGGTAAACTTCATATCATCACTTCATCTGGTGCCCACATTGCTTCTTCAAACATTTAGTTTCACCACAACACCTTGATGATGGATATTGTATTATTTCATAGAAAAATTTCCCTATGATCAAAGATCTTTACCAGCTTCTCTTCATAAGATATTTCATTATCCAATAGTACCACCTTTGTATTGTGTATATGCGATGGGTCAGGTATGTACTTCTTTAAGAGTGATACATGGAATACATCATGTACTTGAGATAGGTTCGGTGCGAAAGCTAGTTGATAGGCAACAACTCCAATGCGATCAAGGATTTCAAAAGGGTCGATGTACCTTTGGATAACCTTTCTCTTATTCCCAAATATCATAACTCTCTTCCATGGTGATGTACAGAGGAATAAAATGTCTCCAACATTAAACTCTAGGTCTCATAAATGATTACCAGTATTGCTCTTTTTTCAACTCCGAGCAGCTTTAATTTGCTACTAGATAATCTTAACCTTCTCCACCATTTCTTAGACCATTTCTATACCTAGGAGTTTTTTCTACCAAACATCATCCCAACATGTTGGTCTTCTTCACATATTTTCATAAAGGTATTTATAAGGATCCCTTTGGATGTTTGAGTGGAAAAATTATTGTAATAGAATTCAAAAAGAGGATGATGTTGATACCATCATCCTTTTAATTCCATTGAGCATTATCTCAACATTTCTCAAGTGTTTTGATAGTAATCTCAGATTGGCCATCAGTTTGAGGATTATAAGACAAACTGAAGTTCAGATCCATATTCAAAGAGTGTTGGAGACTGTTCCAGAACATAGAGGTGAATCTTGGATCTCGATCAGATACAATCGATAGTGGTACTCCATATAGCCTTACAACTTATTTGACGTATATCCGTGTTAGTTGATCCAATGATAAATCCTCCCAAATTCCAATTAAGTGTGCAGTCTTTGTAAGAAGATCCACAAAAACCCAACTAGTATTGTTTCCTTTAGGTGTCTTTGGAAGTCCGGTGACAAAATCTATGGTGATGTCCTCCAATTTTCATGTCGATATGGGTAATGGTTGCATCATCCCCTTAGACTTCTGACTCTCAGCTTTCACTTGATGACATACCAGGCACATTGATGTATAGTCAAGATCTCCTTCTTCATGTTATCCCACCAACAATGATCTTGGAGATCTCAATACAAATTTGTTTTTCCTGGGTGAATGGAGAAATTCGATCTATGTGCATCATCCAAAAGTTCATCCATTAACTCTGGATTTGATGGAACACATATTCTTAACCAAAATCTCTCAATTAATTCTTCATTAACATTGAACTCCAAGGATTTTCCTTTTCAGATAGTTTCTAATTTTTTTGTAATTCTCACATCATCCATTTGAGCATACTTAAACCATTCCAAAAGATATGTTTGAGAAATAATTTGTGAAAGGATTTATGATTTTCCCATATTTATGATTCCCATGTCCATATTCATCAAATTTAATAAGATTAGATTATTTTAAATTCTCATCAATTATAGAATCACTAGGTCCTTTTTGCTTAGAGCAACCACCACTTTGTTGGCTTTCCCAAGGTGGTAATTGATTGAGCAATCACAACCTTTGATCAGTTATAACCATCTTTATTGGTGCATGTTAAACTATTTCTATGTGAATATATACTTGAGGATTTTGTGATCTGTGTATATTTTACACTTCTCCCAAAATGGGTAATGTCGCTAACTTTTTAAAGAAAATATTACTAATGCAAAATACAAATCCTGTATTGGATTGTTTTTCACATGAACATTCAATTTACACAAAGCATAGGAAATGAATTTTTCATGTTGAATCAATACATAACCCAATACCATCTTCGAAGAATCACTAAATACCACAAAACGTTTTACACTTGTGGGTAGTTTGAGCACGAGCACAGTGACAAGCCTCCTTTTCAAGTCCTTGAAGCTATTTTCACATTCATCACTCCAATAAAACTTGACTGCCTTCTGAGTTAGCTAGGTAATATGGTTTGAAAATCCTGAGATATTTATAACAAATCAACGATAAAATCTAGCTAACCTAAGGAAGCTACGGATTTCCTTCTCCGATGTTGGACTCATCCATCAGTCAATTATAGTTGTCTTGGAGGGATCCATAGATATCCCATTGCTTGTGATGATATTACCCAAGAATGAGACATCCTTCAACCATAACTCACACTTGCTACAGATTTCATATATATTATCTTTTTTCAAGGTCTATAGTATAGTTCTTAGATGCTCCTTATGCTTATTCATGGTTCTAGATTATATTAGAATATCATCTATAAATACAACCATAAATTTTTCAAGGTAATATCTAAAGACTCTATTCATCAAGTCCATAAAGATTTCTAGAGCATTAGTGAGTCCAAAAGGCATTACTATGAACTCATAGTGATCATACCTTTTTCAAAAGAAAGTCTTGGAGATATCCTCCTTCCTCACACTTACT
Organism: Viscum album; assembly: GCA_963277665.1. NCBI lineage: Eukaryota > Viridiplantae > Streptophyta > Magnoliopsida > Santalales > Viscaceae > Viscum > Viscum album. Next base: position 646,254,128 of record OY728143.1, on the reverse strand, counting down.
TGGTAATATCCCAACCGTAGATCCGCATTGGATAAGTATTGTTCTCCATGTAACTGATCAAACAAGTCATCAATTCATGGAAGATTATACTTGTTCTTTATCATGATATTTTTTGAGTTCATGATAATCAATGCAAAGGCTCATTGACCCATCCTTCTTCTTAACAAAGAATACTGGTTCACCCCATGGTGAAACACTTGGGTGTATAAACCCTTTATCTAGATTCTCCAATAGTTGTTTCTTTATATCCTCAAGCTCTATAAAAGCCATTATATAGAGATTCTTGGATATTAGAAATCTGCCAGGTATAAGATCAATTGGGAATTCAACATCTCATCCAGGAGGAAGACCATACAATTCCTCGAGAAACAATTCAGTGAATTCCCTCACAATAGGCATGTCTTCAAGGATTATTACTTCCTTAGACTTAATCATCTGAGAAAGGTAAGGTTTCTCATAGGGCATTAATATCCAGGCTTGATATGATGGTGCTAAATAAGATTCAACCTCCTCATGCACTTGTATATAATCAGGATTTAATTCTCCATATAGAGAGTGATTTCCCTCTCATAGAAATTTATGTTGGTTCTATATAGGGAAAGACAATCTATTCCATGAAGTGAATAAAATTACACCAAAGGGAGTATGAAGTGGTTCTCTGGGATGTTCAATCCAAAAACTATGATAGATGGAAGAGTTATATTCATTGGATGCTATGATTTCCCAATTTTCCGTTATCACTGACATCTTTAGTTCTGGGATTTTTTGTGGTGTTGGTATTTTTATACAAAATGTTTGGGATATAAAAGAATACGTAGAAATAGAATAAAAAAGTATATTTTCTATTCATAAATAAATAACTAGCTTACCTATCACCACTTATTTTTCAGGGTTCTCTTTAGTATTAGTGATGGTAAAATCTCACCCTTACTGCCTTGGAGTTTGTTGGTTGCCTCAAAAAACCCTTGGCTGATCGCACTAGTTTGAAAAGTTCCCTGGATCTTTGAAATTGAAATAATGAATAGTGCATTGAGGGTCAAATGGAGAGTTCCTCTCATCTGTCACAGTAGCGGGTTTTTCTTATCGACAGATAATGCCCAGGTGCCCTTCTCTTGAACACATAAAGCATTTCCTGCCCCCCTTCAAGAAATATTTATGGTGCTTCTTTTCATACCTTCAGAAAGAGGGGTTCTGTAATTACTTATCACCATTAAATTTATCCATCAGACTGCTAGAATTAAATACCATTTTCATCTTCTTATCCCCATGATACCACTGAGATTCTCTTATATCCATTTCAACTTTGAGGGTACATCAGACAATTTACCCGTATTTATCGATGTCACAGATCACTTGGGATTTCCGTAGACTAGATTTTGGCACACCAAAGAAGGGGTGAACCTTTAATTCAAGGGTAACGACAAAGATAGTGGTGTATCATGAAATCCTTGTGAAGTTTTCTTTGTACACTATGATGGATTCACCTTCTTTTTTCTTGAGGGAAAAGAAGTCCATTTCTATCTTAAGATGGAGGGTACACAGAAAATATTTATCGAAAAACATTTTCTGGAAATCCTTCCATTCCAACACCTCTATCTCTTCCTCCAGCTTTATATTTTTTATTAATTCCCACCATTGATAATCTAAACCCTCTATATGATAAGCATACAGATGGACCTTGTCTTTTTTGGAACACTGAAGGATGAAGACGATCTTTTCAATGGAGTTGATCCATTGTTTGGCGATTGAGAGATCAGATTATCCATTAAAAGTAGGAGGCCTTTGTCTCATAAAGCACTCGATTGCAACTTGAAATTTCTGATGGGGGGTTGTATGTTCCTCTTGACCCATTTTTCTATTCAAAATATGAGTTAACCGATAGAGTATTGTGATAAAGGTTTTTTTATTCCCACTCCCATTGGATTGGGCATCTAATAAGAACAGTCGTCACATTGATCTTCAAACTGGTTATTATCCTGAGTCCTCTTATTCCCAAAAATTGGCTGGAATAAAAGGAAAGTTAAGGGTAACGCAGAAATGGGAATCCAATAAAAAAAAGGATAACTTATAAATTACATTTATTTCCTTAACTTATGAATTTATAGTCTTCAATCTATGTTATCCATGATCTACTTCCCAACATATATTATTAGGGGAATTTTTCTTTTATCCCTTTAACAGTGGTTCATGAAAATATTATGAATTTACCAAAGCATATCTCCTAGGAGTGCTGTAAATAAGAGTGCATCAAGGCCCATTGTTGTGCACCAGTTCCTACTCGAGTTCAACTCAAAGAGGTGTTTTTGGGTTTTACCCCTAGATATATCTATGCCAGAGACACCTCTACTTCTTCGTATCCATACAGAGATGTATATTCACGATAAATCACTTAATCTATACATAATAAAATTTAGAGATGTTTTTATTATACTTAGACTTTTCTATAAGGCTTTCAGTGTGGTTTTCTAATCCAAATCCCCAAAAAATCGAAACATATCCTCTGATACCAACTATAACAACCATGCTCTTTATTACAAACTTAAACATTATTTATTACATAAAATTTCACTTAAGACAACTCTAAGTATCAAGAGGTATAGTGTATTGGGAAATTAAGAACATTATATTATAGTTTAATTCATAAAACACAACATATTTATTGAAAACTTCTTCTACGTGGCCACAACATTCCTTCATACTTATCATTGCATTGGATAACCTGAGGACATGCATAAGAAAAGGGTGAGATATAAAGTCTAGTAAGGAAGTAAACATGACATAACATGAAGAATATAACTAATGTTGTGAAATATGAATTTCAATGGAGAACAAGAGAAAAATGGACAAAACATCTTGATATAGTATGATTATCATAACATGAAAATGTGGCATTAACATTTGACTTGGTATTAGCATGAGCCAAGGCTCATTGCACATAGAGCATGAGTAAACCCTCATTGAACATGAATTATCATGAGTAAAACCTCATTGAAATAAAATTATAATTATTAAACCCTCATTTCACATGGAATATCATGATACCATTCTTTACCCAATGCATTGGAGTGCTATCAGGGCATACCCTTTATAAACATTTCATTTGATGCAAAAAGGTTCCATATGGATCATATAACATGGATTTATTCAACATAATAAGTTATTACATGAATAAGGAATGTGGAATACATACATGTAAGTATCATTAAATATGTATATGTGTATAAAGGTGAATACCTTTGATAGATACATGGGTATGGTGTTCACTACATAATGATTTTGTCATGGAGAATTGTGGTGCAATTTCAGTAGCATAACGTCTTGACATAAAAATTCAAAAAAATGTTTGATGAGAGATAAAGGGAAATATAATCATATGTAAATTCAATGGAAATTATTGGGGTCATATATAAATATATACCAACATATGGAATTTGGAAATAGAAGGTGTAACATAATAAAGAAACTTGAAAAAAGAGGAGAGATGGAATAACTCTTATAAAATTTTGGCATGGTAACGGGTGTACGTGGGAGGGATTAATGAAATAGAAAGAGGTATATCATCATAAAAAAATAAGGTGGGAAGTGTGGTGTAGGTGATAAATCATACCCCAACCTTTTTAATTGAAAATAAAAGGGAAAAACAACATAAAGAAACTTGGACAAAAATGAAAAAGGACGAAATCCCTTACTTGGATGTGTGATCCCAAAGGCTTTGGAGGGGCTTTAGAGTGGATTAATGGGAGAATGGGGCGCATTGTGAAGAATATAGAGAGTTCAAGTAAGAGTAGGAATGTTATTAAAGTGTCTTTATGGAAGATAAGTGGTAGCTTGGGTGGGATTATATAGGTAAAGAGAGGGAATTATTTATTATTTAGGTTTTGGACAACACACATTAAACTAATCAAAACCAGAAACCATACCATGGTTTTTTACCATGGTTCTTTCCAAAGTGGAGTGGAAAAAATTATTTTATAAGGCCAATGGCCATACATATTAAAATATTAGGTTTTCTTATGTGGAGGTGGGTCACACTCTCAAAAAATCATTTTAAAATGTTAATGTGTTTTATAAGTGATGGAGGGTCCACTTAGGCATTGTAAAATAAATCAGACAAATCTAAAATAAAATTATATTAAAGTTAAAACATATATTGTCCATGTAAATATTTTATTTTATTTTATTATGTCTCTATTGGGTCATTATGATGTCATAAAACACATTGTATATTGAAATAGAATTTATTTTTTACCCAAAAATTCGACTGTCTCAGAAAATTATGAAAAAATCACCATAGGATAATTCCAACGTCCTGATTCAAAAAATAATATTAATTTTATATAAATAATTTTATAAATATGTGATTGTTTACTTTTGAAATAAAAACTGACATTTATTGAAAATTCATTGGTTTTGAAAAAAACATTTTTCAACCCTTGATGAAAATTACAATTGTATTCCAAAAAATTAAACGATAATTTTTAATTAATGAAAATTAATTTAGTAATAATATTTTATTAAAATAATATTTATTTTAATAATCCATTAATTACTGGAAATATATTTCTTAATTGAATATTAACTAAAAATACTATTTTTGCTTTAAAAACAATTTACAAATTAACAATAATAAAAGGAATGTATATACTTTATACAAAAATAAATCACATAATCATAGTGATAGGTCCTTATTACATAACTGCTAATAACCCCTGCATAATATCTACGGGTAAGGTGTGCGATGGTGACATACTCTTGGAGTAGCTCAGATAACATCGCTCGGGTGGTAAACAATATTAACTTCCTCTTCTCCCGTAGGTAATTCTGTTAAAGCTTAACCTGTGGAAGCTCGAATTGGGATTGGTCAAGAGTGAAACATAGTGACACTACCTCCTTTTTGAGCTCCACAAATGGGCTTTATATAGATAAATTTTACTATATAAATCCATCACTTCCTTTTTCTAGGTAAATTAGATTTGTTAAAGCCTTATATTTATACTAATCATGTGATCACTGTTCAATAACTATATTAGAAATGGTAAAAATTATTAACTATATTTTAAAGTAAAAAAAAATACAAACAAGTAATTTCATATGTTTTATATAACCATTTTAGATAATAATACATTTAATTAGGTCAAGAGGAATTTTCATTAATAAATGTTTGGGTCATTATAGCATAAGCGATAACTATGTTATTCTGTATATGAACACATCCAAATACCTTATTGGATGCATCAAAATTGATTAAAAACCCTTATAAAATATAGGGAAATTTACGAATAGTTTCACTACCTAACATTCTTTTTAGTTCCTTGAAATTTTCCTCACATTCATCTGTCTAGAGGAACTTGGCACCCTTCTGAGTAAACATGGTTATATGTTTTTATAGTCATGATGAATTCTCTTCAAACCATTGATGGTATCCAGATAAACAAATAAAGCTATGCATCTCAGTCACCATGGTTGGTCTAGGACAACATTCAATAGCTTCCATCTTTGATAGATATGCCCATATACTATCTATTTAGATTATGTGACCAAAAAATGAAATATTTTACAGCCAAAATTCATAATTTGTAAATTTTTCATATAGTTTCTCCTTCATTAAGTTATTTAGTACAATTATAAATAAATATTCATGATCTTACTTTCTCTTTGAATATATAAGAATATCATCTATAAATACTACAAAAAACCTATCAAGGTGATATATAAAGACTCTATTTATCAAATCCCTAAATACTGTAGAGGCATTAGTAAGACCAAAATGCATCACTATATATTCATAGAGTCCATACCATGTACAGAATTCCTTCTTAGATATATATTTTTTTCTAAACCTCATTTGATTATATCGAGAATGAAGGTCAATATTTGAAAGGTATTGAGATTCACCCAGTTGATCGGGTCATCAATATGGGGGAGAGGATAATTTTTATTTATTGTGATCTTATTCAAAACCAAATAATCAATATAGAGCCACATTAATCCATATTTAGTTTTTCAAAAAAAAAAAGAACATGCACACCCTAATGTTACACACTTGAAAAAATGAATCTTTTATCAATGTTTAATTTAATTTTCATCTTCAATTCACGCAACTCAATAAGGGACATTCTATAAGGAGTCTTTGAAATTATTATAGAAACAAGTATGAGTTATATTGAGAACTCAACTTCACATTTTGGTGGAAGGATAAGAAAATATTCTAGAAAGGCATCCAAAAATTCTTGAACAATAGGTATATCTTCAATTCCACTTTTCTCCACCAAAAATTTTAGATAAACAACCCTTCCGAATGGGAATTGAGACTCATACACCAGATTTAATCTCGATAGGAATTTCATTCTTATCATCACATTTATATATGATCATAAGAGTGTTTGAACTATCAATCATAACTTCACATCCTCAACAATTGAAGTGGTATTCATGTAGAGAAAACCAATCCATGCAAAAGATGAAATAATATTCAACAAAAGGTGGAATGACATGATTTTCAAGAAGCAAATTCCCATAAATGTCAACTGGAGATGAATCATAGACTTGGGATGAAATCAACATACCATTTGGTGTTTACACTATTAATTCCACATATATTCATTTTGGTTGAAACATAACACCCTTAGAAAATTCATTAGATATGAATGAGTGGGTAGATCCATAATAAAATAATACGATATCAGTTCTATAGTGGATGGAAAGTGCACCTTTCTCCACATTGTTATCACACCACTCTTATAAAATAGCAATTTCATGAAATTTCCCCTTGTCCCTCAGCTAAAGAGGTTGCTGATGTCACTCGTCATCACAGGACCTTGGATATGGTAAGTGGTTAGCATAATATCGATTCTCCTTACACTTGTAGCACTGAATCAAGGGAGTGAAATTCTTTTACACTTTTTCTCCATTCACACCATAAAAAAAATTCTTTCCATTACTTCTGTAATCAAATTCTTGATGGCCTTCCCTTTCACACTTAAATCAATTATTATACCCCATAAAGAAATTTCCTCCATGATTGTTCCCACACACATATATCATAATGTATATCTCAAATTATTCTCTTTAGGGTTTTTATATTTTCCTTTAAAATTCATATTCTTTTTCTTGTAAAAACGTTGAGATTGATATATGAATTCAACCTCTATTTCAACCTTAATTTAAAAACGCAAAATCTATTCATAGCTACTAAATTAAATAATGGAAAATTCCCTTCAATTACTTGGAATTACTACATTGGTGAACCTATCAACATTAATTTTGGGTTAGATGATAATTCCTAAAGTGTACCTCAGAAGTCTTGTAAAATTATCCTCATTGGTACCAAAATATTCATCATGCCTTTGATTAAACTCAAGGAACTATTTCTCTATCTTGGTATGAATAATATAGGGAAACTAATTATTAAAAAGTAATTTATCGAACTCATCCCAATCAATGGATTCAATATAATCTTTCTTCCTTGTATTATTGATTAGTTTCCACCACTGGTCCACCTCACCTTTTAATTGATAAATAGAAAGAATGAATTTCTCTTTCTACAAACACTGGAGAATGGAGAATATTTTTTTTGTAGTATATATCCATTGCTCAAAAACTAGTGGATCAGAAGACTCTCTAAAAGAAGTTGTATGGTTCCTCATGTAGGACTCAAAAAAAGTTGTTCCATACTTTTCTCATTTATAAGAACACCATGATTCGTAGATTGAGATACTTGGGTGAGCATATCAATTAGATTTTTCATTATCACCCCATAAAATGTGGTTTCTCAGGAGGAAAGGAATTACACTGTACATTTCAATCACTATTAACATGGTTACTTCATGTTCCAACCATTCACTTAAACCAAAATCATAGAGTAAGTAACAATTATCATAATGAGGAAACTTATAATCATGAAAAGTCAATTATATGATGTCTACATTATGAAACCTTACTTAATCTATGACAACTTTGGTTTATCCCAACAAATTCATATATAAATTATTTTAAAATCCTTTAGGATAGTTTTTTAAGAGTTCATGAACTCCCAAATTATATCTCCCAATAGTATCAAACCAGGTGTGCATTAAGTCCCGTTATCGCATACCAAGTTACACTGAGTCGTCCCAACACACAATGTCATAGTTATTACTCCTTGGTACATTTTTTCTAGATCACATCCACCTGTAGTATCTAGACATAGATTTATTTTGGGGACACAACTTACTCTATCCTTTCCCAAAATTCCAGGACATTTTCCTATCATATTCTTTATCCTTATACTTTTCCTTCAACACATCCTTAGGGTTATAATTAAGGTTTTCTCATCATATATTTAAAGGTTAACTAAAAATTTAATCTGACACCAAATATGGTGTTCCTCACTTTCCATACATTAACATTACATAAATTTTTACAAAAATCTTTAAACATTATACAAATATATGCCCAAAGACCATATTAGTCTAGTGCTGTTGGAAATATGGAAACATAAACACTAGTACCTAAGTGAACCAAATTATATCCCACTAGGTTCTTTATGACTACAACCCTTCTGATAAACATCATACTAAATACATATCTTCATAAATTGGTAAAGGAAACATAAAAAGGGGTGACCTCATATGCTCAATAAGGGTAAACAAGGGAGACATGTAAGCATAAAAAAGAGAATAGGGGTATGAGGATGTGATCATAACATTAGAAGATCATACCCTGCATATTATAAGATTATAAACATGAATCATTGAATAAATCTTGGATGTTCATAAGACATGAATCTGAAGTAAATAAAGAACATAATCCATTAATGAATAATATAGGAATAAAACATGGAATCATGAGAAACACCCAATCATATAATATGATTTCTATAATAGTCTAGTCATTTCATTCAAGACTATATTGGTAGTATGTGTTTACTCCACATACCATCTTGGTAGTCATGTTTCACTCCCATGACCATATTACTTGAAGGATTTCACTCCTCATACCATCTTGGTTGTCATGGTTCTATCTCATGGCCATCATAGTAGTCAAGTTTCACTCTGAAACCATCACAGTCTACCTCATGAGATTGAAATATTTACCCAATGAATTGAAGGAATATATATTCCCCACCCATATCAAAAATATAATCATACATACATGATACAAAAAATTATAAGAATCCAAATAATAACCCATGAAATGAAAATGGCATCATAAAAATATAACCATACCATAACCTATAGAAAAAGGTTCATGTTTCATAATTATTTCATAAAAATAATAAACCATAAAAAGAAATATGTTTCAAAAGAATATAACCCATGAAGGAGAAATGGCTTTCGAAAATAGCATGGAAAAAACATAAACCACATAGAGAAAAAATATGAATGGAAAAATTGAATCACTTTCCCAAAATGGTACGATTAACACCAAAAGATGTCATATTATATGAGAAATAAATTTCAACGGTATTTTAAAAACATTTCTTGAGGAAAATATCATTTCTTCTTAAGAAAGTGATTTTTAAAACATAAAAATTTATTACAACCATTTTTTTGAAAACGTATACACGAAACTTAAAAAAATTGAAATGCTTTTCCTTTGAAAAGATATTGAAAAATGATAATTAATTCTTAAAAACATTTTGAAAACCATTTCATTGAAAATAATTTGAAAACATAAAAATAAATCATGAAATTTTTTTGAAAAAATGTTTACTTGACAAACAATGAAATAATATTAAACATATTTTCAAAAAAATTCTTTTAAAATACATTGAAATATATAAAGAGAACTATAAAATATTTAAAATACTTTTTTAAACATAAAACATTTTTGAAAAACATTTTATTGAAAAGTAAATATAAAAATAATGAATGTCCAGAATACTAGGATGAAATTTTATTTTAAAAAGAATAATTTTTAATATTGTAAAGGAAGCTTCATGGGAATTTCGGTCTAAATAGTGGGTAAATCCGTATTTTTCGAGCATTACTTATGCACCATAAAAAGTCAAGAAAAGTGTCTCAACTTGAAAATGACAAGAATATCCCATTTTAAAAAAAAATTGTTTAAAATTTAATATATAGTAAAAAATTTATTTTATATATTTTTGGAGAATATTATAATATTTTTGGAAACCTTTTATTAAACATGTTTTTGAAGGAACACATATTTCTGAACAAAGAGAGAGGTAAAGTCATAATTTCTTAAAAATAATTTCTTGATCATATTTTGTAAAAAATAGTAGAACAACTGTACCATTACTTGTATATAACATGAATATAAAAAGGTTAATAAAATTAAAGAGTGTTATTGAGAGTTGTATCCTAATATTTCATCTATTAAGTAATGATCATAAATAATCTTGTTAGACGATGAGATTGTTTAACAAACTCTTACCATTTTGTATCATTAAATCATACTACCCATTTATGAAAATAAAATTAAATTAATCTTATAATATTATTAAAGAAATATATTAATTATATAAAATGTTAAATTAAAGTATACAAACCCCTAAAACTAATTTTTGTGCAAAACAAAACATGTGTCTCAAAGAAGACAAATTAAGAAAAAATTGTCTTACAAATTTGGTAACTTTTGAAACATTAACCCCATGAAATAAAGATCATAGAATGTATTTTTAAATAAAAATATATTTAATAATAATAATATATATATAATACATTCATGGGTAGTATAAAAACCATATAAATTACATGAACGGTGAATAACACATGAATCTCATGAAAATAAAATATGAGATTATATTCTCTTACCTTGTATCTTGACTCTCATAGAACTCGTACAAAGATCCTTAATAAAAAAATATAAGTTTATTAAACATCTATAAAAAAACATATTCTTATATATATTACCATAAATGGTTTGATTATTACTTTATATTACCTGATTGTTTAGTATTTTATGTTATGGTTTGTCTTTGGGCAATATCCTCTTTGTTCATAGACTGTGTCTTAATTTGTTATATATTCAATAATTACAATTATATAATGATTTAAATGTTGTCAAAAATGATATAAATATCATTTATATTCAGTATATGTTTATTATAATAATTTATAGAATATATAAGTATGTAATGGAATACATCGTTCGTGGAGATGGTAGGTCATATGTATGCATGAATACTGTTTCCGTTTTATTATCGCATTGAAAAAAGAAAAAAATGAACTATCCATATAATTGTATATAATATCATTAAATTAGGTATATTATTTCATATATATCACATAAGTTTACTAAAAACATCATTAATGCATTTCACGTATCATGTGAACGAATCACTTCGCTCTGAGGGGGAGGTTGTCCACACTTCCTCAAATGAAATTATCATATTTACACCAAAATGAAAATTATAAAGGTATGGTTTATAAAATAATTACATAAGAATGAAGAAATAATTAATATAATATATATCATATATAAATATCATTTCTATCATAAATCTCAACCATAAAATGGGGTAAAGGAAAAATGGGCAATCATCATTTCATGAGGTGGTAGTTCATTGTACCCGAAAATAGCACGTTCATTTCCCATTAGATGGAAGTTTGTGTAAGTATAGCTCAAAAAAATACTATAATAAAAATTCAGTATATTTATAATACTGGTTTAAATATATAATCAAGGAATAAGGATAACTTATGGGTGGGGAAATAAAATAAAATAATGGAGCATGAGGAAGGATGCATCATAATATTTGGGTAACTCCTTTTGGTTGGCACCAATGGACTACATGGATTTATTTATTCCAAAAGTAAGGCTTAAAAGATTAAGAAAGGGATTTTTGAAGTGTAATGGGTATATATTTTCTGAAACTTAGTTTTTTTAGGGGCGTGGGTAAGGGAGAGAGTTGGTTGCCTTTTATAGGGGATGAAAGGGACTCACTTGGTATTTTTGAAAACAAGTTAGGCGTACTAAAGTTTTTACCTAAAAAAGTCATAAAATCCAAAAAAAACTAAATAATGGAAATATAAAGTTAGAATAATGGCTAAAAAATGGATTTTTACAAGTTTCTAGGTCATTTGGTCCCTCAAGAATAAGTTTTATTCCCTTGTTAAACTTAATTTTATCTTAATTATTGTAATTAATTTTAATTACATTCACTAATTTTTTTTGATATAAAAATATGTTTAAATTATTATAAATTATAAATTATGATGATTAAAAATGAAAAATCCATTTTATCAAATTTCAATCATTGACGTAGAAAAAATTAATTTACATTTAATCCCACATAATGGATGAAAATGTGGGGTTTTAAAGTAAAAATGTTCAATAGTTTTCTATTTTTTATATCCAATTTGAATGTGAAATTATTTAAAATGACCAAAATTGGATTAATATATAAAAATATGATCTAATTAAAATTTGAAACAAATTTAAAATATAATTTATCAATATAAATAAATCAGATGAAGAAGCAATTTTCAATTAGAATTCTGTATTTTTCACTATTCATATAGAAATGATGTTTATAAAAAAATCACAAAAATCCACCCTAAGATAATTTTGACATTGAAAATTCATAAATTATTTATATTTTATGAAATTTAATTGATAAAATTTTCTAAAATTATTTTTGTTTTCTTTTATAAAAAGAGATGAAATATAGTTCATTTGAGAAAATACTATTTTTAAACATATATGGCCTTTACAAAAAAATATATCTTTCATTATAAATATGTTATATTTATATAAAATAATTAAAAATAATATTTGAAAATTATTTATAACTATTCATATCACTATATTAAATAGGTTGGTCGGAATTTCCCTTTTTAAATAATTATAAAAAATGTTTCATAGAAACTCGATGCTGCATGTAAAGTACGACAGGTTGACGCCATGTGAAAGTAATTTTTTAATTATTAAAAGAAAATATATCAATTAAAATTTAATTTATTCATCAAAAAAACTTTTATAAAATCATGAGGTGTTGCACATCTCATTAACAATTCCATGTCAAGCCAAATAATCATTTATAACAATTTATCATGCATAATAGGTTGAATTTTCTTTAATTACATAAAACCCTTAATTAACCATTTTCATTCCAAAATTTTCATTTTAAAGTCATTGAAACACATCTTGGTTAACCCTTAAAGTTAGTCTCATAATCACTAACATATCTAATGGGATATGTAAAGGGTCTCACAAATTCATAGGGATTCAATCACTTTTCTAAATTTAAACATAATTGTGCTATGTGGATATGAAATGATAAAAATATAACACAATATCATCATCAAGACTATAGAAATATCATTTATACCACATACCTTAAGGTCTTCAATGAACGTCTGCCAAACATTGGCCCTTGATTCGAGGTATCACTACTAAAAACACAATACCGAAGATGATAAAGGATAAAAACCTAGGATCAATATATAATAAAAAAATATCAATAAAAAAAATATATTTACAACAAAAATGTGAATATTTATCCTTCTCCAAATGTATAGAAATATGAGATTGATAAAACCTAAATCCAGGAATAGATCACATACCAAAGAAGGGTCGATTTCATCCACCAGATATTTGATACGAAGGAAAATATTTTTAAGGAGCCTGGAAATACACTATAGCAACTCGAAAAGTAATGTAATTTTATTTCGATTGATTGGGGGTGATTAGGAATAAAAAATGGGTGTATATGAATTTTTAATTAAAATTTTAGTGTTAAAGAAGTCCACACACACAGTTTCCTGGATAGTCTACATGGTTAGAAAAACTTTTATCCCTGACCATGACCACCTACAATATAAGGTGCATTATTTATCCTAGGTATGTGTACAATTTTTTATACCATATTATGACTGTTAAAATCCCAAATATCCCAGGGTGCATGATTTTTTGGGGGAGGCTGGATGATTTTTTCAAACCATGCTCCAACCATGCACTGCCCAGAACCAACCAAAAAACATCAAAACTATCTTGAACACAATCGAGATAATACCCAAACAAAAGGAGATTAATAATGATATGAAGATACTTGGAAATGTGTAATATAAGGTCCTAATAATATTTGGGATAAAAAAATTATATTTGCGATGTTTGATCAGATGCTTTTGAGTTATATAATTTAATTGCCTCTTGGTTATATAGATATTGTGCTTTTTATGTTTATTATTTGGTTATAATGTATTATATTCTTTGTTTATCATGTTTTCTATTCTTGTTTTAGCTTGTTTTATTTAATTAATATAGTTAAGGAAGATAAATCTAGTAATCTTGGCAGGATAATGGATTAAAGAGGCATGTTGATTTATTTGTCAATGATATTGATACTATATTTTAAAGGGTATGTTTGGGTGGAACAAAAAATTAAAAAAATATTATTTATACTTGGAAAGTGAAAAGGATAAATTTTTTGGGATTAATTATTAAATTTTTCAATTAATGATATAATATTTTAAAAAATGTATGATTTCCCAAATCATTTCTTTGGGGGCTAAGCAAGCCCAAAATTGTTTGACATAGTCTGGGATTCCATGTTTTTTTACCATCCATTACTTGTATTTATGTGTGGAATAATAAATTTATATTTATATTTATGATCTATGGACTTAGAGCCTGTATATGATTAAATAATAACCATGTGAGGTATAAATAATGGTCGTGGATTCCTAAGTTTATGAGGGCTGAATGAGGTGACTTTTATGGTGATAAGGATTTTTAAATGATATATTGGATGTGATTTTTTGTGCAGTGGTGTCGAGGAGGTAACTAGGGATAATAGAATAAGTTGAAGCTGCTGTTTTCATTGCTCTTTTTTTGAAATATGAGAATCCTTCTTGATAATGAATCTTAGTGATTAGTAGAATGATGGTTGAGTATTTTTATATAATCATTTTCCAACTATGGGGATAAGTTTGATTTTATGAATTTTGAGTTGGTATCTTGGGTTGAATCCTAGAGTACCTGGATGTTTATGAATGATAATGAATTAATGAAATAATGTGAGAGTTGTTTATTCTTACATTGATAATGACATATTTGAGAATATAAAAAAATATTTAATAGTGATGCTGACCCATGAATTATAATATTAAAATGTTAATCCTAGAAATTATAATAGTAAAATATATTTAATGTATAATTAATTAATTAAAATAAATCTTCATTCTTGTATGATTTTTTGATACATATTCCTTAGTGGTGGTAGTTGGGAGTCATGTGTAACGTTATCGATTGATGAAACTAAGACTAAATTGATTCCCATAGTGTGGTAATGATATATATTTGTAAATATATTAATTTTTTTGGGATTTTATTCACTAAACCACTCATTTTAGTAGGGATACTGGCACCTAGTGGGCTCTAGAAGTTTGATTTTCCCAATATGTAGTTTAGGAAGGAATTGAAGGATAACATCCCCCTCTAACCCCATACTCTTTTCCAAGTAGTATTATGTTGGTATGCATAGTGGTTATCTTTTCCCATATATTTGTGTAGAGAGATGAAATCACTTGTGGTTATTTAATACACATGTTTCTATAGATATATTATCCTAATGGATATTATAGGTATGTTAGTATGAGATATAATGGTATGAGTTATAATATTCAATGTATGTGATGTGATGGATTGAGGTACAATACTCAATGTATAATACACAACAAAAAAATTGTGGTGGATCCACGAAAAAACTTGATTACTATATATTGATATGGAATAAGATGATGTGATACACTAGATACATGTTTTGAGACTTTGCCTATGTGAATTTGAGATACTTTTTCTTAGAGAGATGTGGCTCATTATGTGCGATGTTGCAGTACAACATAAAACTTTTGGGGAAGTGATATTGGGGTACCCCCTTTTCTTATTATATTATATTATCTCTTGTATGCAATACATGTTGAGATATAAACATGATCTGGATAGAAAAGAATAGAAAACATGTTTAGGGTATGATTTGATTGCATTTGTTTACAAAATGGGCTTTAGTATGTATCTTTCATATTTTTCAAGAGATATTTATGGAAGGATTATATAGAGTATACATGTTATTATCACCCAATATATATGTATATATTTTTAAAGTTAAAAATGATTTTTTGGTGATCGATATGGAATTTCCTAGTTTGAGGTGTATTTTAGGAGCTATTTGGGAATCAAAGTCACTGTTGGGGCATTTTATTGGGTAGTTCCATTACCATTATTCTATATTGCTTTTGTATGACCTTGAAAATATATATTGGTTTTGATTTTAATTTTGTATGAGAAGTAGTTGTTTTGTGGTTATTCAAACTTATCCTATATTTATATGTCATAGAGGGTAATTCCTCCCATATGGGAGTATATTGTACACTCAGAGCACGTCACTAACCCAAGGTCTATTGAAGGTAGTATTTAGGAATCATTATATCCATTATCTCATTGTCAATTGGAAACATTAGTGGTAGGGGATGGTGAGAGAGTGGTATCAATGGTGGTTGGTGGGATATAGGATGAAAATTTAAGTTAGGCACTGGTGATGATGCATGAATCTGTAGGGAAATTGTGTCAGCTAAGATTAGTTCATTTGTAACCCTGATAGACCAACAAAGGAAAAGGATTTTAGGTTCCCCCATGATATTATGTAAGCGATTTAAAGTTTACAGGATATGCTAAGTGAATTGATTCTTATTTTGATGTAGAGAACTTGGAAAATATTATACAATATTCCTCTATGTGCCTATAATTGAATGGGATAAACAATGGGAAAATATAAAAATGAATTAATTAATCAGTTATTAAAAGGTATGTGCCTCAGATTATGAGTCGTTAAAGTTTATTTTTTATAGGAGTGGTTCCTGGTCAATGTCCCCAATAGTTCCATACCAAAGATATTGAACTAGATGTATCAACAATTCACAAATGATTAGAGGATGGTAAGAAGGATTATTGAAAAGAGAAAACTATGATAAATATAGAACTGTGTTATGCAGATGGCTGAGGGATCCATTTAAGTTTTTGGGATAGAGGTTTGGTTAGATTATGTTTGGACATCCTTCAGTTTTAATCATGATCTTTGAGAGGGGACTGAGTTTCTTTGTATGTGATAATAGTAAGTGGTTCAGCTTGAACATTATGGTCCTTCTTCCTTAGAGGTTATGAGGATTTGGTTATTTTGTGTGGGAAGTTTCAAGACAGGTTTCCAAGATGATTTTCTTTCTCAGAAAAAAGAGGGGCTGATTTTCATCTAGTGATGTTTTCCCTTAGTTACGGGATTTCTGAGACCTACCCTTGAAATGTGGTAAAACATATAATTTTCCATTTTAATAATAAGACCCTTCAATTTTTTTCTTATTGAAGTGATTTACTTGGTTTCTCTCCATTCCTAAATTACTATCCCTTTGGAATTGATGTAGGAAAACTTCCTCATTCACTTGATTGAGCTAAACTAATAAATCCTTGACAAATTAATATTTGTATAACTTGATCCATTTTTCTTCCAACCCAAAAATACATACCTTCTGATATTTTCAGCATAACTCATTCATCATGGATGGCGTTGACATTGAGATAGGGTTTGGGGAATGGAGTTTATTTTACCTTATTCATATCATTCTATTACACTCTTCTTAGTCCCTTGTTTGGTTCAGGGGGAGGGGTCATGATTTACTCTATCCCATGTCCCTTTTTTAGTATGGGTTGGGGTTATTATTATCACATGTATCCTTTACTCTTCTCTTAAGCGTGATGTGATTGAGATATGGTTTAAGGGAAGATGTTATTATATATATTATTTGTATTAATTAATATACCCTTCACTCATTCTAAGTGATATGGGACCCAATTCAATTAAATGATAATATGAAAAGTTTTATTTAATTTATTCATCACTAGTGCTGGATTAATTACTCTCTAAATTCTAAATTAAATTCATGTATGTTGTGGTTCGTGTGTGTGACCTTGATTATGATATGGATATGGCCTAATGTGCATACATCCAAGAAAGGAATTTCTATTATATTGGTAATGTGTGATATGACCTTGAGAATATGAAAAGAGGGGAGAATTCACACATCATGACATTTTATGTTATGAAAATTTTTAAAACCATGCTGGAAAGTTAGTGCCACCTAAAGTGTATAATATCATGGTGTGATGGATGAGTTCCTTTAGCTTGTATGATTATTGAATTTCTATTGACGTTTGTGAATTTTATTATTGGGTAATGTTATATGAAATTGATATAAAATACTTGAAAGTAATATAATTCACCTATGGTAAATGGTAAGTGTAAATTGAGATTTTTCATCCATTATAGATATTTCACGAGGGTTCTCATGGTACAATATTTTTAATTGAGTTGTAAAAACGTTTTTAAGCTGGAAAAATGGATTTTTAAAACCTCATGTTTTTTTCACTGCATTTAATTTGTAAAATTTGAGACTCTTTACAAATGATTTGTAATAAAATGGTGTGTGTGATGAAAACCCCTAATAGTGGCTTTGGGATTTTGTTTTTGATTTTTGAAAGAAATTATTCAGTTAATATGATGATTTGAAGAATGATTTTTGATGAAATGTAAAAAGAAAAAATGTTTAATTTTTTGAATTTATTTTTTAAATGAAATATGATTTGATGATATTATTTAAATTAAAGAGAGTCCTTAAATAAAAGATTATTTTTAAGGTAATGAATTATTAATGATGAATTTAGTTGAATTTTTTCCCATGATTGATTGATATTAATTAGCTAAAGGTTTTTGTGTGTGTTATCTATGGGTCTATTTATGTGTTTATGGAATCTTACTTTGGAATGATATTCACAAATACATTCTCAATATTCCAAAGTTGTTAAATACTTTTCTTTACTGGGATGTAATAATTGATCTCATATGGATATTTTAGACTATTTATCCCATGTTGTAATGTTTGTTTGATATGGTATATGAGATCAATTCTCTTTCTCGATTCAATTTTTTATTAAGGGATTTATTCTTATTTGAAAGGTATCTTCCTTGGGTTATTTTTTTTGAGAATATTGGAAATATGTATCATAGTTATGTGGTTTTTCCATCTAGAGTGGTTTTTTTTCTTTATATATAGAGAGATAATTAAGAGACATCTCACAGGGTAGTTAAATTACCCCTCACATTTCCCCTTTTTCTTGGTTTTGTATTAATTCTTTAGGATGAGAATTGTTTTAGAGTAATCTAATATATATGATGGAAATATCCCCAATCCATCAAATATCCCCGATCACTTATAGGGTGTTCGGTGGTTTAGAGTGGTCTCATAAATTTTATAAGTTTCTTAAATGCTCGAGTAATTTATATATTGGTTTTAAAATTATTTTAAAAGTTATGGATCTAATTCAAATGTATTAAAATATTGTTTTAGAAATAAATTTTGATGTTTTTTAAATTTTTTTAATTTAGGGAAGTTTGTTAAAATATCCGAAATTATATTTTATGTAGTTTATATTTAAATTATCAAATTTAGACTATGTGTTATATAATAAAAATATAGTAAAATATTCCATATCATTTATAATTTATTATATATTAGTTTTTGCATGAAATATATATTTCAAATCATATATATATGTATATATATGTTTAATTTTTATATATGTATATATATATATATCATTATAATATGTGTGTGTGTATATATGTATTATTAGAGTATGGAGTTATATATATACGAACATATATATTTAAATATATATGTTTGTGATTAGGTGGGTAGATTTTTGAATAAAAAAATAAAATGAAGAATAAATGACATAAAAAAGGAGTTGAGGTATTGAAGTGGGGTGAGAAGGGTGAGTGTATCATTGAAAAACAAAGTGTAGGAGAGAGAGAGAGGCTTGAGGTGTTAAAAAGTGGGGACACATTTGAAATTAATTTGTATAATAATAACAATAAAAATAGGGTCTATAAATTTAATTTTTAGTGGATATATAAATATAAGAGGGGAATAAATAGGATTTTAATGTGATAAGAGAGAGAAAAATTATAGAAAAGGGAATAATAAAACAATTAGGTGTTAAAATATGGTAAAACCCCCAAAATTCCACCACTTCCCTTTACCATATGTCCCATAATTAAAATCATATTGATCCATTTTTTGGTAAACTGGATTCATATTTATGAGTAGAAGTTAATCACATAGGTTTTCTTATATATGTTGTGGTTCTTTTCTAAAATTCAATTAAATCCATTTTTTATGTTCAAATTGTTAAAAATAGAGAATCAAACAATTATATCTTCATTTGGAATTGATTTTATTATTGATCAAAATATGTTTTTGGGTTTTCTGATCTATTTAAACCATTTTTCATCTCAATTAAATTTTAGGTATGGTTTTTCCCCACTACATAGGGTTGGGCCTTTCAAACACCATTTGTAATCTTATATGGGTCTTCTAATTTAGTTAGGGGATCTCTGTCTTCTTATTTTCTATATTGTATAAGTGTTTAATTATCATTCATTATATTATTTATTTAAATATAATATATTAACAATAATTTGACAAGAATCCAGAAAAACAATTACTTGGAGTGAATATTTTATAATCATGTAATTATAAAAGATAAGGATAAATTGAAAGTTTAGAAATTATATTAGTAAATTATTAATTATAGATATTTTAATTTGATGACTAAATTACACAGTGTATTGTTACTTTTGAAAATATTGGAAATTTATAAAATATAAAATTAATGTGTTAATGTTGTATAAAGGAATAGAAACTTAATGATTGAAGGAAATATTTATTGTGGTTATGTTTTCCAAAATTGAATTATTGAAAACATTGAATTCCATAGATGTTTTTAATAAACATATAATATGTAATATTTTTTTACATATTAAAACAATTTTATTAAATAATATTGATTATAATTCCAGTGCTGTAATTTGGAAAATTAGAACATGCAGTGGTTTCTAATATTTGATAATATATAAGATTATCTGAAGGGAGAAAATATTATTTTGCATGTTGGAAGAAGTATATTAAATACCATTGATAATAATTCCACAATTGAAATTTAGAAAATTATCACATATAATGGGTAATAATCTATAATTGAATGTTTTTGAATAATGATCATTATTTTATAAAATTTTCTAGGATAGAGAAATAGATAATCACATAAATTTATCTAATTATCATTTGATAAAATCGAAATAATAGCATGATTCAGTGTGAAACTTCTTAAATAATACTGATGAGAATTATGTTCATAATTATAAATATTAGCGGTTTGATATGAGATTTATTTTTCAAGTTGATAATTATATTTCTTTATGGAAAAATGGTTAGTTCATGATTAGGATAAATTGATAACATGAAAAGATAATTCAGGGGAAAAATATTTAATGCTTGTGCTTAAGTGATTATTTCTTTGTTATGAATATTAATTCATGCATAGAGTTATTATTTTTTTAATAATATTATCACATGTTGAAATTTAATTAAATCCTAGGAACTTTAATTATTATCACATATGGATATTTTTATATTCATGTGTTTAATATTTATGGGATGTGTGATCACATGTTTTTTAGATATATAATTTCATTGCATCTTTATTTGGAAAAGAGTGTTCTTTCTATGTTTATGCTTTGGTTAGAATGTCATCCAATCTTGCTTTAACATGTTTAATTTCATTAAAGTAGTTAAATAACCTAAATTTATTAAGTTGGATGGCTTAGTAATTAATGAGGCATGTAAAAAATAATTATTATTGATATTGATAATATATTTAAAATATCATCTTAGGGTGGAACAAAAAATTCAATAAATATTATTTTGATTTGTAAATTTAAATGGATAGGGTGGATAGTATTAATTGTTAAATTAATAGATTAATTAAATATATTTATGAAAAATCCATGATTGATTATGTCATTACTTTTGGGGTGGAGTGAGCCAGATCTTGTTTGATAAAGGCTGGGATGCCTAGTTTGTTTTGGCCATAGTTTTCTTGGATTTATCTATGAAATAATAAATTAAATATTTACTTATACACTATGGATTTAGTTCATTTACATGATTAATTATTAATATTCCATGGTTGGAATAATGAGAGAGGATACCCATGACTATAATGGTGGAACAAGGGGCCTCTTATTATTTTGATGATGTTTTTATGGGACGTCAGATATGATGTTATATGTAGTGGTGTCAGATTGGGAATCAAGAATGGTAGAATGTGTTGAATCTAGGATTTCCATTGTTATTTTTATGAATGATTGAATAATTTCTTGATAATAAACCTTATTATTTGAAGTACCAATGGGAAAATGTATTTATATAATCACTTTCCAGATAAAGGAAGTAGTTGGACATTATGATCTATGAGTTCATATTTTTTTTGTGGTAGCTCGGGCTATTTCCTGGAGTTCCAAAACATTTATGGGTGATAATTAATTAATTAATAAACAGGTTAGTTCTTAGTAATTATATTGATGATGATGTAGTAACCTGACCTAGTTTTCCTCCTGAACAGTGCTTTGGGCTGAGTGCCACTGGACCTCAAGCCCAACTCCCCATACACCAAAGGATTCCAACTAGACAAGAGGGGGAAAATAGACGATAGTGGGGAGAATATACCCTCTAGTGATGATAATAATATTGGTCTTTATAAATATAGAAAAATGTAAAATAAATACCAACCAACACTAGACCAGAAACACACCCATAGAGGAAACCCAAGCATTAGGAGCAGAAGTAATAATAACCAACAAAAGATCATAATAAATCATTTTTCAATGTAAAACGTCATAATATAACATTTTTAAAATATGGATCTAAAATAGGTTATATAAACAATAAGAAGAAGGGTCTCCAATAATAAACCTTGGTATATACGTATAATAGCATGTTGATACATAAAGAAATTAAAAGGGAAATCTAACTGAGGAAAGACCCAATTCCCCCTTCCATCCCATTTTTACTCAATCACTAAGATCCCTCTCTTGATCGCAAACCTTTACCTGAACATAATGCTATAAAATCAATAAAAATACCGAAGGGACCATCTAGTGTGTGAGAAATAATCTCAGTAAGCAACCACCAACATGTGACTATATTATATTTGTGATTACAAAGGTTTATACTAGAAATAATTAAACAACACATGAAAAATATAAATATAACCTTATTTCCTTTTTCTAACCAACCTAAAGGATTAAATCACCTTCCTCATCCAATTATTGTATAACAGTAGTAGAGAGGATCCTTATCATAAATGCAATGCATCCCCAAATGTAAAATAGTCTAGGTTAACCCTTAGGTTCCACCTCAAATGAAGTCACCCAACACCTTGTGCCAACCGACACCTCCTGTCCAAACAATATTTGATGACCCAAAGGCGCACACCAATACCATATCTAGTCCTACTTACATCATCATTGGAGAATCCCCATAGATTCAAATCATGATTCCTGAGGAATAACAATACCTTTTCTCCAAATAACAACACCTTCGACTCAATTAAATAAATCTTGAGTAATGGAAATTTTCATCCTCCCAAATAGTTTGGGCCCAATAGACTCAAGTATATTGTTACTCATCCCCCAAGCGATGGTATCAACAATATTAACTAATGGATCCTCATCATCAATGTGGCTTTCTATAAAAATAACCTCCAACCATTTTATTAAGATGCATGTAACAAAGGACACTACCCACACACATTTTCAATTCTACATCAGCATTTAATTCCTACTATGTTCACATGATTCCAATGGAGCATTAGCCAAAACGGGTGAGCCAGAGTCATCAAATAAGTTCCTAAGACACATCATCTGGAACATATTTTACTTATTACCATGTTTCTCAAACATATGGTCATCAATAACAAATATCAACCAATCCATTCCCACAACCTGATGACCTCATCACCTCAATCTGACAACCATGTCACCCAACATGTGATCATTATCACTCATAGAGTCCGGGCCATGACCAACCAGATGATTACATCAACTCATACCAGATGGATAATGCTATCTCAATCCTCATGAAAAGCCTATAAATTACCCATTGAACTCATAAGAAATTCACATAATTTAAAATTTTAAATGTAATTAAAATCACACACCTAGACTAACCACCCAAGTGGTATCAATCCCCATACCAACTTGGCTATGGAAGAAATGACTAAAGAATGCTTAGAAGCATCCTACATGGTCTAAAATTTAGTTGTTAGTCAATGAGTTAATTAATCATCATATTTATTGGAATTTTCAAAGGAATGTTCAATGTTTCACCCTAAAAAAACATAAAATCAAAGATAAATATAAGGACCAACTACCTCATGTTACTAGAAATTCGCTTTTCCGATCATAGCCTCTAACTAGATTCAATTTGGAAGAAATAAATGTTTTAAATGAATGGCATGGAAATAGGATAAATAGGATCCCAAAAATTTAAAGCTCCATAAGGTGATAGAAAAGGAGAAAAGATAAAATATGAGTTGTATCCAAACATATATTCATCCAATGCCACTGACAGATTGAAGAACAAATCTCAAATAAGGGATTAGACTCAACCCTAGGAGGGGGAGGAGGAGGAGTGGAGCTACATTATGCATGGACCAGAAGGCCATGTGGGGGAGGAAAGGTAAGGGAATAAAGAAATAAGTGGGGAGGATGAAAATGGTAATTTCCAATGTTTAAATAGGCCCCATGGTTGGGTTAAACATTCACACCCTGTGCAACACCCACACTACAAAGGGGAAACTCGTACGGTTATCCCTCATTGTTTTCCAAACCATGTGGAAAACATGAAAATAATATATACTAAAAACTATAAAGATTCCACAGGTCCATGTGTCCCAAAAGTAGCGTTTGAAAAACCATGTCTAATATATCTGGAGGGATTCTCATTTTCTCCAAGGATGATTCACTATTTTCCCATATAGTGTGCCCAATAGGTGCACTCCATAAACCTGGGTTTTCGATCTCTGACTCACATGAAACCCATCCTGAACCCTAAGAAAAAAAATTAATTTTGACTTATCTAAAAGAATGATAATGGGATAATAAAAATGTCAAAATTAAGTTTGGATGGACATGAAAAGAGTTGGTCTACCCCCAAACTCTGAAAATTCAAAACATGGATGGAATTTTATCTCCATCTAAAAACCATAGATGTTAAAATCTACCCAAATTAATATATATCATCCCCAAGATAACAATAATTAACTGAAGATGGTACGAAACATGATAATATCATTAAAATTAACCCAAACTACCCCAATCAATAAGGTTATAGGCTTACTCTCTCAGGGTGCTCCCTGCCATTGGAGTTACCAACCATGGTCACAAACTTTCCGAAAACTCAAAATGAAATGAAGGTTTATCGACCATCCTTGAAATCATTGTCCTCATATGATACCATAACTCTTTCACCTCATAAGGTTATCACAACATACCTATGTCACATCAGACACCCATCAAGTACCACATATCCTTAGATGCCCACCTTGTGCTCATATCTTACATGAAACCTATGAGGTCCTGCATCTCATTAGATCCTAAAAATCTATTCCAATTCCTCGTATGTCAAAAAATTCCCACATAAAAATAATTCCCATATTCCAATAGTCCTTAGATGTAAGGTACCCAATGATTCTGACATATAAATCCCAGTGCCACACATGCACACACGCACACACATATAATGCATCTGAACTGATTCCTAACTTCTAAATAACAAATAACTAGTTTGTAAATACACCACGTACACCTCTTTCATTCAAAACAGACATAAATACATAATTTATATTCCAAAAAAAAGAACAATAGTGATTCCCATAACGTACTTCTAATCATAACTGACTCCCCATCCTACTCTATACTTGGAAGCTCCACTATGTACCCATGGCCAGAAGCTCGACTAAATGAGTCATGTCCTCCCTACGGTGATGTATCATCTACTAACCACTAATCCAAATAATGAGTCCAAATATATTTTTCACAAACTCTGCATACAGCTGAATCTCGAATACCATCACTTGGCACCACTCTCGGTCCAATATCAAAATCCAAAGTCTATCCTTGTTTGATATCAAATCCATAAGTCTACTCCGGTCCTTGACTAATACCTATCTGATAAGTATTCCTATATAACATATCTTATTTACCAACCATAATAAATTCTCTATACTCCTTTGGTGATCGATCTCTCTTCATCCGCACATTCCCAAACTACCCAAACTGGAAGCAAATCTTCTATCATATTCTTCAAGTTGGTTTGCCCAGGTCCCTGGCCTGAATGCCCTACGAAGACTCTTTTAGACCTTTCTTCCTTCTATATAATGTATGACTTCTAAAATCACTTAAAGACATAAACCAAATTGAGTATGAAAGATATATTAATTAAACCTCGTCTATGAGAACCTAGTTCACTACCTCTCATAATGAGACCGAACTGAAGATGTTTACGTACACCACAATGGCGTTAAGTAAACCATCCCAAAAATTCTTGACTCTTTCGATTTTATCATCCACAAAAGTAGGTGAGAAATGAGGAAAATTATTGAATGTTACCATATAGTCTATGATGGAAAATTCTCAATGCTATATGATCAAGAACTCTCAATCTCTCTCTTCGCTAAGTGTCTCCGAAAAGAGGTTCTTGAAGAACCCAACCTCAATGTATTTGCAGGATAGTTCTTTATTTCTTCCCATATGAACCTGCATGTACCACCAAAACTTTTCAATTTCTCTAAGTATATACAAATACATGTTTACCTACCAACCTGAGGGTGTGAAAATCTTCTTGAAGATCATATGCATCAACTCTATCCATTTTTCAGTCTCCTATGGTCCACCCTCACACTGAAAATAGTGGTGCATGTTGTGACTGAAACTCCTGAGTTAAGTATGGAATAAAAGGATCCAATCCATTGATCTCCCCTATCAATACCCTGGATAACACATACTAGGTTTGATATGAGCTTCTCGCCAAGAAATAACCCAAAATATATCAAATATGGATGCTGCCCTGCTTACACTAGTTCCTCTACCTAAGATTGTACCTATGGCTCATGCTCCACCTGACCCTCTGAGGCCTCATCCCAACCCTCAAGGGTCTCAACCTATGCAATCTTTTATGGATCTATACCACCACCTTCCGAGTGCTCCACTGCATCCCATCTAGGTGGCATCCCACTGAATACCAATACATTGGTCAGATAATCATAACAATATTTATATCACGTAGATATGGATAGAAGTAACATACAAGACAATCTCACTACCCATACTCTCCCACAACACAACCATGTCATAAGTCATACAACCTCAGGATCCCTTACCAACCTATATTAGAGTTAGGTATCAGTTATATATTTGGCCTCATGGACACTCACTTACACAAATCAGAGTTGGGTATCGAGTATAAATCTGAGACAGGAGAGTAAATTTCCACAAAAGGGATGACAGGAAATCAAATTATGAATAGATTCATTTTTTATATTTTAAGAAGATCACCCGATATCCCTCAAGATATTCCCATATTGACAAACCATGTCACCTCAAACTGTTGACCTCATCTCCCAACCTATTTATCAACATCACCCTATATCATCATCCCTACCTCCTCCTATAAAATACAGTACCATGCATATGTATCATATCACAAATAAATTTAACACATGAAAATGTGTGTGTGTATAACATCCTATGTACCAAACCATATATTATAACAATCATCCCTTTCCTTATTGGGTCAAGGGTCCATATTTATTTTCATTCCATATTAGGTCAAGGGTCTAATATCTCCTCCCTTTCCATACCAGGACAAGTTTCATATAGTGTAGTAGGTAAAAACAACATACAAATGTATCACTCATGGTAGAAATCATATAAAATGTAAATGGAAAAGAATAACAAAAATTTCCACAATTGGAAACGTGGTATGTCCCTTACGCATGGGGCTGAAAGCACCAAAACATGAGTTATAAACCCAAGTCCAAAAACATCCTATCTTTGGTCTACCATACCTCAAATAGTATAACAAATAGAAAATAAAATCATTCAGAACCTTATGTATCCATTGGAATGCTTCTACTAATTCCCAGTCAATAACTGCTCCGATACCATGTGTAGAACCCAACCTAGTTTTCAACCAAAGCAGGGCTCCAGTCCAAGTTCCACCGAGACTTAAGCACACCACTTTATATGCCGAAGGCTTCCAAATTGTATAATGAGTGTAAAGAGGAGATACTAGGGAGACTATAATCTTTTGTGATGAAAATAATAAAGGTCTATGTAAATATACATTAGTGAAACAGGATTAATAAACACTGGACTAGTATCCTGACCAAGGAAGTAGTACCAGAATTAGCAGTAGATGAAATAATAGACCAAAAGATTATAATAAATCATTTAAATAATTAACACATCAAAATATACCATTTGTAAAACATGAATTGAAAAAAGGACGTACATAAAATAAACATAAGGTTCACCAATTGCTGACCTCAGTAGATGCAGATAATAGCATACTGATACTGAATGAAAAATGAAAAGGAAACTCCAGCCAAGGAAATATCCTATGGTCCCATGTTTTACATCCCATGCTAACACAATCACTATGATCTAGCACCTAGACCTGAACCTTTACCTGATCTCAAATCCATAAAATATACACGCATCCCAAAGGGCCCGTATGGGGTGTAAGAAAAAATATCATTAGACCACAACCAATGTGTTCTTATTTTTGATCTATGACTATGTAGGTATATACTAGAAATAATTAACCTACACTTGCACAACATAAATATTATTTAATTACCTTGTGCTCAAAATCCATAGGGGTGTAATCAACTACCTTGACGAATACCGATATATTAGTAGAAGATAATATCCTATGTATAATCCCAAGGAATCCCCAGATATAAAATAGTTCAAATTAACCCTTAGGTTTGACTTGTAATGTACTCAACCGATACCTCTTTCCCAATAACACCTCAAATCCAAAAACTATTTTGAAATCCTGAATTCACTCCCTAATCACATACCTAATCCCAAAGAAATGTGCTCTAAAGAAACCTTATTGTCTCAAAACATGATATTTGAGGCACAACGATACCTATTATCTAAATAAAAACATCATCGGCCCAACGTATGTTATTATAATTAACTATATGTTCATCCTCCCAAATAGTCCTACCTAATGACCTCATGTAAGGAAAGCCTCAAACCCTAACTGATGATCTCAAATCCATGCAATGATGTCTCCTCACGATCCCCATGGATTTCTACAATAAGAACCCCTAACCATTTCCCAAAGATTAATCTAACAGAGGTCTCTACCCACACTATTTTTCAAAAACACCTCATCATCCAAGTCCTACTATGTGAAAAATACTCCAATGGATAATTGTTCAAGATGGGTGAGAGATAATAACTAAGAAAGTACCTAAGACACATTATCAAAAACCTCATGCCCCTGCAACTATGTCATTCACTATAATTATCATCAAATTCCAATATCACCCCAGGAAGGCCCAAAACCTGAAGACCTCATCATCTCAATCCTACAAAAAATGTCTCCCAACATATGATCATCATCAATCTTTGAGTCTGAGCCTTATCTGAACTAACAATTACATCACATCATACCAGATGGACAACACTATCTCAATCCCCAAGTCAAGCCAATCTAGTTCCCATGGAACTCATAAGAAATTAATATATTTAGAATATTCAATTTAATTAAAAGAATATAGAAAGACCAACCAACCAACTGGTATCAAGACCCAAACCCATCCCAATCATGGAAACAAAGGTTAGGGAATTTTTAGAGTCATCCCACATGGAATTACATTTAATTCTTAGGTAAGGTGTTAATTAATTAGGGTCTTTCTTAGACTACCCAATGGAATACTAAAATTCACCACCATGAAATAACCACAAAAATAACGGAGAAAGACAAGAACAACCTAACTCATGTTGGTAGATGTTCAGTCATCCGATCTTAGCCTCTAACTCGATTTTATTGGGAAGAAATTGGCATCTTAGACAAATGAACTAAAAATAGGGTGGATCAGATCACATGGATTTATTGATATATAATGCAGGAGAAAAGGATAAAAATATTCAATAGGATTTAGAGACTTACCAATACTCATATGAAATCATAGATAGATCTAAGAACAGAGAACATATGAAGGAGTAGTATCAACTCTTGGAGGAGCAGTAGGAGGGGAGATCCAAGGTTCTTGGGGAGAGAAGTCCACCCGCAGGAGGATTGAAATTTGAAAGAAAAAAATATATATTTGGGTATAATGGTAATTTACCACTTTTATGTGTTATAAATGGTTCTCTTGCATGGTTTGGATGACCATTCACAATCCATGTGACACTCACTATCTAATGGGGCACCTCACACGGTTGTCCCACTTGGTTTTCCAAACTGCATAGAAACCATGAAAATCAACTCTATTAAAAACTATAGGGGTGCCAAAAGGACATGTTCACCATCCATAATAGTTTGAAAAACTATTTCTAGTAGACATGAAGGGCCACACAGTTTCTCCTCGGAGGCCGCATTGTTTCCCCTAACCATGTACCCCAGTTTTCACACCCCACAAACATGGGGTTTCAATTTCTAAATCACCTAAAACCCAATAGAATCCATGATACACATTAATATATATATATATATAATAATGTACTTGGTTCATAGAAAATATCATAATTATGTTTTGATAGACAAGTAAACGGTTGGTCTACACACCAAACTCTGAAAATTCAAAATAGGTGAGGAATTTGGACTTGCTCCAAAAACCCAAGATGGTAAAGATTTGATAATAGGTATTAAAAGGAAATAATTGATAGTAAATATAGAGTAAAACATTATGATTAAAATTTTAAACATGGAAATGAAAATGGTAAAAATTAATTAATTGATAATAAATAAAATAAAATAAGGCATGTTGCTTGAATGCTTATTTGATACCTAGGCCTTAGCTGTGGAACCTAGAAATATTCTGTGCTGTTAGAGGATGAGGAGTTTGGGACATGTTATTTTTCTATAGTGTGGTTTTGATAATTATAAGTATGTTTTGTGATCTTATATGATACCCCACCAATGTTGGTAGAGATACTAATACCCATTGGACTCCAGGAGGATATTTTTCCTAGCATCCAAGTTAGCGAGGAACAGATGACCATCTATCCCATTTGACTTTGTTATCTTATCCTTGTAGTATTATTTAATAGTATTCATTATGGATATCCTTCCCCATATATATATATTTATATAGATGTAATGGATTGTTGTTATTTCAAAAAATGTATCTCTAGATATAGTATCACAATGGTTATTATATGTATGTTGTGTATGGGATATGATGGTTTGAGGTATAATACCTGATGAATGGTCTGTGATGGAATGAGGTATAATATTTGATGTAAAATAAAACATTTATGGGATACGATGGCTCCCCATAACTACTCATTTATTATCTGTAGATATGGAATGAGATGATGAGAAAATGTGATGCACTAAAAGTATGTTATGATACATAGTCGAGGTGTCTTCAGGATAGATTCTTTTGGAGAGATATGGAAAAAGATATGTGATAATGGGGTTGAGAAAAAACTAGTGGGGAAGTGGTAACTATGATATCCTGACTCGAGTTCCACTAAACAGTGCCCTGAGCCGGTTCTCCACATGCCCACAATCACGCCTCCCCATACGCCAGAGTGTGCCAACTAGCAACTGGGGTTTGGTAAGTTAGTCTTGGAACGACTAAACCATGTTTTATCAAAATAAAACACCAGAAGAAGAAAACCAAAATAAACAAATGTGGAAGAATATAAGTAACCAGAACAATACCATGTTATATGACACTCAAAACAAGAAAATAAAATACTCAACTGAAACGTAAAACATTTTATGACAATTAAAAATTCAAGTGTCTACAATGTAACTAAAAGTAAATACACAATGACTCCCATGTGGGTCT
This sequence comes from Viscum album, assembly GCA_963277665.1. Classification (NCBI taxonomy): domain Eukaryota; kingdom Viridiplantae; phylum Streptophyta; class Magnoliopsida; order Santalales; family Viscaceae; genus Viscum; species Viscum album. Next base: position 646,222,190 of record OY728143.1, on the reverse strand, counting down.
CAAACCATGTTGGGTTCCCACTCCCAATCTCCAATCCCAAACAACAACATATCCCAAGGCCTTTACCTTATCATGTCCTTCAATAACAAAGTTAACTCGGGTGCTGATCAGGCGGCCCAAATAGGGTGTGAGTTCAACTCAGTAGGACACTGCCAATGGTGTATAAAAAAACATGTCAAAAGATAGTGTATGTAGTTTTATGAAGAAATAAATAAAATGCATAATTAAATAGTTATCACATTGTCATTTAATATTTAATTATCACATTAGGCCCAGTTTCAATTCATGTTTCCTATTTGGATCATCATTATTTATTATCATTCATTTGGTGTTGAATTCTATGTCAAGCATCCAAAATCTCATTTAGTATAGGTCACCATTCCTAACACTCTATATCTCATTCAGTGTGGGTCCTCATGCCTAGAACACCATAATATCAAATCTTGGATAACTATTGCAGAGGAACACCATGTCCAAGTCCCAACTTATAATTGGTCTAGAACGCCATGTCTAACACCACAAAAATCTCATCCATTTTATCATTATTTAATTCATTAGAATTAGCCACATCATTCCATTACTAATCCAACAATTAGTTAAACATTTCAAAGGCAATTAGTTAACTCAACAATTAACTAAGTACATAAATAATTAATTAATTTATCAATAGACATGATTCCCAATCTCTAATTAATTCCTCAAAATTAATTATCCATATCAAATCTCAACTAGTCATAATTAATTATCACAATTAATTATCTTAGATCAGCATCATGGAATATAATTAATTCACAGAATTAATTATCTTACATAGCTAAACTTAATTTCCTAATTAATTTCCCCTAATCAATTATCTTAATACAATCAATTCAATATCTCAATTACACTATATAAACCCATAACCTATCTCCAAAACAAATATCTATTTGAGAAACCCCACATCGTTTGTTCGGTGATTTAATTATCAATTGATTACAAAGGAAATCACAAGTCAATTCCACATTCCAAATTACTATAATTTAGGAAATAAATTATCAAGGGAAGCTAGAAAATCCATAAAATTACATTCACACATCAAATCGACGACTATGGGAGTTAGATTTAGACCACCTACCTCAATATATTGTTAGATGTTATCCCAATGGAATGTCCCAAAAATCCAAGCGGCACAACTTCATCAATCCATCTTTGGATTTAAATCCCTAAACCAAAATTAAGATCAAGGCATCACGATCTTGAAAATATAGATATATATATACATGATCCAAGATCTAGATATGAACTCATAGGCTTTGATCGATATAAATTATGGAAATCATCCATGAAAAGATCAAGTAAAGATATAGGAAAGAATGAGAGAAGAAATAATATGAAATCCACTTACCGGGAAGAGAGAAGATCTTCAATATGGGCTTTAGATCTCAAAGAACGATGTTCTAATCATCTTGTAATCTTTCCAGAAGGCTCTGGGATCACATATAATTTTTCAAGACCGATCCAAGGTCAAAATATGGGAGTCTCGGGGGTTTAGGTGGTTTTAAAATATACTTTCAGATATTTAATCCCATGAACACGGTTTCCTAGGAAAGAAAACACAGTTTGGGAAAACAATGCACCAATCGTGCAGAGCTATCTGTCAATGTTTTCATGGTTGGAATGGTTTAGTCACATGGTTTTTCAAACTATTCGCAAACTGTGGAGACCACTTTCTCTAGGTTTTCACGGTTGGCACGATTCAGTTGCATGGTTTGTCAAACCATGAGAAAACCATTCATTTCCCACTGTCCATTAGTGTTTCTTAAAAATTCTCCCAAACTCACCCCAAGCCACTAATCCAAAATAAATGTACTTAAAATCCTCAAAATTTACCTCAAAATACACCCAAGATGACTCTAGAAAAGACCAGGATCTTACAATCTCCCCACCTTATAACAACTCTTCCTTGAGCTCACTCCCAAAATTCTCTAAGATTCCAAGCCAAAACTAATAGTCCATTGAGCCCTCATATATACTTCCCATTCCCAATTTTCCATTTGAACACTTCCATGTTTCAATAACACATGAACTAATGGCACAATCTTTCCCTGCAACACTTTCTCACTGTGACCCTACACACGTATTAGATTCTCCTCAAAGGACGCATGTATCTTGAGGCCAACCTCTTCCACATCAATCATATGAGAAGGGTTGGGGTGATATATCTATAGTAATGACACATGTAAAATACCATTCATATTGATGAATTTCTGTGGAAGGGCTAATCGTTATGCCACTGGCCCGATCTCTCCAACACCTCTAACGGTCCTGCAAACTTGGGATCCAACATTCCCTGGCTTTGTATCTAGTGGTGTCCCAATCTATGAAAAACTCTTTGGAATACATGATATCCCTATATAAAATATAGGTATCATCTCTTCTATTAGCATATGAAATCTTCCTACTCTGATCTGTATCCATAAGTTTCTGAATAAAATGAACCTGCTCTGATGACTCCTAAATGAGACTTAGTCCCGACAACTCTGACTCACCTACCTATAACCAACATAGTCGTGATTAAAAATGTATGCCATAAAGTTCCTCATGTGGTGAAATATGTGTATCTTCTAGAGAACTGTTGTTATAGGATAAGTTGACTAAAGATATGTGCTTCTCCCAAAAACCACCAAAGTCAAGCACACATGCTCGTAGAGTATCCTCTAACACCCATCTGGTATTCTCTCACAACCCATCTATCTGTGGGTGGAAGTCCATACACTAAAAAAACTAAATACCAAGAGCCTTATGTAATCCACTCCAGAAGAAAGAAGTAAATCACAAATCATGATATGAAACAATATTTCATGCCACCCCATGAAAATGAACTATCGCTTGTACATAAAGTACTCCAAACTGTTATACTAAAATTGTTTTGAGGATAGGAATGAAATGCACTACCTTCATTAGTCCGACCACAAAAACCCAAATAGAATCATTCTTCATAATCATCTTTGGAAGACCTACCATGAAATCCATAGTCACGTCATCCCACTTCTATTTCGGAATAAGGAATGACTGTAATAGGCCTACAGGTCGTTGATGCTCTACCTTCACCTACTAATAGGTGAAACAACTTGTTATGAACCCTGCTATATCCTTTTTCATTCTTGGACACCAAAACTCTCTTCGTAGGTCATGGTGCATTTTTTTCACACCTGGATGTACTGCCCATTTTGAGGCATGAAATTCTTGCATGAGTTCCTCTCACATACTTGTAGGAACAACAACCCGATTTTTCATATAAATGATCTCATTCTCATATATTATCCATTATAAAGGTGTTTCCGCATCTTCAAGACTTTCCCTAAAGGACTAACACTCTAGATCCTCATATTTCTTATCCTTGATCTGTCACAAGAGTATAGAATCCACTACTATAGAAACTAGAGTCGTCATCTATTGACTCTCCTGAACTACCACATGTATTTCCTCCAACAAAGTCATCATATTACACTCTTCAATCGACTCTATACCAACTGAGTTGGATTTTTCATACTCAAAGAATCAACCACCCTATTCGCCTTTCCTGGTGTATATTCCAGTTCAAAATCAAAGGACCACATAAACTCTACCCATATTCACTGCCGAAGATTCAAGTCATGCTGTGAAAAGATATACTTCAAGATTTTATGATCTGTAAGAACTGTGAACTTTTCACCCAAAAGATAGTGTCTCCAACACTTAAGAGAATAAACCAATCTTGTCAACTAGAGGTTATTCATATGTTAATTCTTTTCATGTGGCCTCAAATTTCGAGATCCATTATAAAAAACTCGATCCCCTTGGATCAACACAGCTCCAAGCCCGATCCCAGAAGTGTCACAATACACCATGTACACCCCACCTGAGATAGGTAAGATCATAATTGGTGCTGAGGTCAAGAACTTATTCAAATCCTATAAATAATCATTGCATGATTCTATCCAATTAATCTTTATCCCTTTCTTTTCTAACCCTCAAAGTGGTGCTTCCAATTAGAAAAAGTCTTGGATGAACATCCTATAATAACTATATTATCCCAAAAAAATTATGATATCAAAAACATTCTTGGGATGCTCCAAATAAATCAATGCCTTCAATTTTTCTAGTTCCACTTCCACACCTTCTTTCGAGATGGTATTCCCTAAAACATTTACCCTGTCAATCCAAAACTGACACTTAGATAGCTTGGCATGCAGTTGATGCTATCTTAGTGTACCCAGGATGATGTAATGATGTTGGGCATGATCTTCATGGGTTTTAGAGTAAAACAGGATTTCATCCTTAAACACCACCACAAACTGATCTAAGTACAGATGAAAGATCTGGTTCATCAAGGTAATAAATACTAATAAAGCTTTTTAGAACCTAAATGACACTATAAAAAACTCATAATGTCCATACCTGCTTCTGAATGTAGTTCTTGGTATATCATAGGTCTGAACTCTCACCTGATGATACCCTGATCTCAGATTGATATTTTAGAACACATAATCATCCTTCAACTAGTCAAATAGTTAATTGATATGTGGAGGAGGACATCAGTTCTTCACAGTCATTTTATTCATCTTATAGTAACCGACACAAAGGCATAAACTCCCGTTGGCCTTCTTTGAATACAAAACAGGTGATCCCCAAGGTGGTGTACATGGATGGATAAACCCTTTATCCTATAACTCATCCAAATGTGCATTTATATCTTGGGGATCAATAATTTCTATTCTGTAAGGTGGAATAGATTTTGAATTATCCCCCAGCCAGAGCTGAATAGTAAATTACACATCTATATCAGGTGAAAACCCTGAAAAGTATTCAAGAAAGACATCTTGAAACGGTTTTACCATTATTGGAAGGATGTCTTTCCTAACACTCCCATAATCCAAGAAAAGGCTAGAAACATGGGTTGTGAGCTCTCCCAATTGTTGAGTAATTGGCCCACCTTAGCCAGCATGTATATCTCATTCTACACAATGAACATACTGTTCACCCCTAGGAGATACAAAGGTCACTCTCCTATAGAAACAATCTTTGTGAGCTCAATATGTGACTAGTTAGTTCCTACCCATAATCCGGTCAAAGCTTGTTATATTAAAGATATAGGTATCCTAAAAAATGATACTCTCCAATATATAGAAAACATTCCTTGCACAAACAGATATCCCTAGGTTGTGTTCCCAATGGTGAATTGATATTCATCACCCTGCTTACGGACTCCACCTCCAGGCTCAAATCATTAACATGATTTGCATATATAAAGGAATTAGACACACCAATATCAAAAAAGGTAGTATCTATATTAGAAGAAACTAGAATAGTACCTCTCACTATCAATATATCATCCTCACTCTCCACAATGCAAGCTATACTGCATCTAACTATCCAGCCCCTCTTCCCGATGGTGTCATATGACTCCCTTGAGTAGCACCACTCTGATGATATGTGTGCTCATAACCTGAAGCACCATGTCCACTACCTATATGGACTCTTCTGGTAGGACTCCATTTACCATTCCTATATGGTTTAGAAGACCCACTTCCCATACTTTGACTCTGAGAAGATGCTCCCTCAGTACCATCCTTCTGCTGCTTCTTGCAGAAGTTCTATAGGTTCCCATTCTTTCCACTTAACTAGAACCTCCACTGGTGGTCAAGGAAAATATGAATGATATTGTCCCTGGATAACAAATCGATGGAAAATCACACGAGTAAGATCCAATGCAACTATTCCTCTTAGATGTACACTTTGGTTCAACAGTCTTAGATGAGGTTCTCGTAATGATGATTCCTACTCTCAGAAGGCAGACTCTCTGATCGTCCATTCATAGATACCTGTCCAGTACTAGAAGCCTTCTTTTGGTTCCCATCTGAAATGAGATCCTGATTAACCACTTATGACAATTTTTTCAGACTAATGTCATTTTCCTGGGTCTTAATTTCACATGTAAGTCTATCCTGAAATCATTTTTCCAAAGAATCCTCATCTTTTTTCAAATATAGAGAAAAATGATGTAAATCCATGAAACATTAAGCCTAATCCAATATGAACATGATTCCTTGGGTCAGATCCAAAAACTATGAATCCTTCTTTTGTCTCAACGTCTTTGGATAGAAGTGCTCCAAGAACTTCTCCAGAATGTTCTTCCATAACATATCCTCACTCTATCCAGATCATACCTGAATGTCCCATAACTCTTCATTGAACCCCATAGAATATAAGTATCCAACATGACCCTCCATCCATTCAGAGTCTCTAAATGTTCATGTATCATATATAAGGATTCAATCTAGAATTAAGCTCCCCCAGGTCCACCCTCACCAGTAAAATAAAGAGGTTGTGGCAGAAATAAATCCATTTTAAACTCAGTCATTCTTTTCAGAACCCTCCCTTGATTTCTCTCCATGAATTACATGAAATGAGAAAAGTTCTCTCGGAACATCTACCCTTCCTCCTCATCTTTCACTGATGATGACTCAAGTCCCCTATCTGGAATCTCATTCTGGACCATATCCCTCAGTCTCTCCCTCAACAAGTGTCATGTAAGAACATATCTACAAATCCAAACACACGTCTTAGGTCTCATAACACAACCTTATAACATTTACATAATAGGATAAACTGACACACCAAGTCTCAATATATCCTTTACCCATTTTTCACACCACAAGATCAACACTGAGGCCTTATCACTACCCTTAACCATCCTACTCCTAGGTCCTGGTTAAAAAGAACATACATTCACATTAATTAATTTAAAGATTAATTAATCAAATTATCAAATTAATTAATTCAACAACTAATTAATTAATCATACTAATTTTTTCAATCAAGGTTCTCATTATTCACCCATTTATTCTCATTTTGAATCATTATTTTAGTCTCAAAAAAAGTAAAATAGTTAATGTTCAGAAACATACCCATAACCCGTTTCCCACAAATTTCTAGAATGATGCATGTCATAACAATCTTGAGTGCCTAGAATGATTCATGAAGACTCATGTATCACGCCACTTTAGTCCACGAACCAAAATTCAACAACAGTCAAAACAAATAGCACATCATAAAACAAGTTCATCACCCCAGGTGAAATAATATTCAACTATAATAATAAACAACAATCACAAAACTCCCACTATGAGTACTCAAAATTTCCCCCATACATGGGTTTGAAACTCCCATGAACGAGCTCATTACCAAGACTTGACTCTTCCTAGTCTACTATCTACCTTTCCCAAAATAGTAAGACAAAATAAGAATATGAAATAAAATAAAACTCCTCTGATACAACTTTTCGAAATCCTAACCTTGGTGCCACTAAACGGTACCCTGAGCCAGTTGGTCACATTCCATCAAGCGCGCCTCCCTATACGGTAGAGGGTAATGACTAGAAGTGAGGGTCTTGTAATTCAGTATTGGGGAGACTATACCCTCTTTTATTAGAATAAAACACCAATAGAAGAAAAAAACAATAACCAAATTCATAAGCATTTAAATAACCAGAATAATACCATGTGATATGACACTCAAAACAAGAAAATACAATACGCAACTGAAAGGTAAAACATGCTATGATTATGAAAAAGTCAAGTGTCTACAATGAAACTAAAATTAAATATGCAAAGACTCCCAAGTGGGTATCGAACCACGTCTGCTTCCCTCTCCCATGCTCTAATACCAAACAAAAACCTATCCTAGGGCCTTTCCTTTATACTGTCCTACAACAACAATGTCTACTCAGGTTCTGATCAGGTGACCCGAATTGGGTGTGAGTACAACTCAGTAAGACACCACCAATAATGTCTAAAATAATTCCATTAAAAAGATAGTGTATTCAATTTTATGAAGCAATAAATATAATTTTTAGTTAAAAAATTATCACATTTTCATTTAATCTTTAATCAGCACATTAGGCCCAGTTTTAATTCATGTTTCCCATTTGATTCATCATTCATTATTATCATTCATTTGGTGTTGAACACCATGTAAAGAACACAAAGTCTCATTGAGTAGAGGTCACCATGCATAAAACTCTATATCTCATTAAATGTAGGTCGTCATGCCTAGAACCCCATAATCTCATGTTTGGATAACTATTTGGGATGAACTCCATTTCCAAGTCCCAACTTCTAATCGATCAAAACAACATGTATAGCACAACAAAAATCCCAACCATTTAATCATTATTTAATTACCAAGAATTTTCCACATCATTCCATTTCCAATCCAACTATTAGTTAAACATTTCAAAGGCAAATAGTTAACTCAATAATTAACAAAAAATATAACAAATTAATTAATTCATCAATTAATTAATCAATCAACATGATTCTCATTCCATAATTAATTCTTCACAAATAATTTTCCATATCAAATATCAAAATGTGATAATTAATTATTACAATTAATAATCTTTTATCAATATCATAGAATATAATTAATTCTCAAAATTAATTCTCTTACATATCTAAACATCATTTCACAATTAATTTCCATCAATTAATTATGTTAACAAAATCAATTCAATATCTCAATTATAATATCTTAACCCAAAACCAATATATAATAAAAATATCTATTTGGGTAACCCCCTTCATGTTTTTCATGATTCAATTATCAATTGGTCACCAAGGCAATCACAAGTCAATTCCACATTCCTAATTACTCTAAATTGGGAATAAATTATCATGGGAAGCTATAAAATCAATAACTCACATTCACATATCATATACATGACAATGGGAGTTCAATTTAGACCACACAACTTGGTTAATTGATGGATATTTGCCCAAAATAAAGTCCCCAAAATCCGAGCAGCACAACATCGTCAATAAATCTTGAAATCTAAATCCATAAACTAAAATTAAGTTCAAATGCATCAAGATCATGAAAAAATAGATCTATATCTAGATCCACGATCCTAGATCTAGATATCAAATCATAGGTTTATATCTATGAAAATAGTGGGAATATTTCATGAATAGATAAAGGAATGATAGAGAAAACCATGAGAGAATCAACTGGGAGAAATCCCCTTACCGGGAAGTGAGTAGATCTTAAATATTGGATTTTGATCTTGAATAACGATGTTTGAATCACCTTAGAATCCCCTCTAAAGCCTCTTGTATCAGCTAGAATTTTTCAATGCCGATCTATGGTCAAAATATGGGAGTCTTGAGGGTTAGGGTGGTTTTAAAAGAGATTTTTTGATAATTAACCACACACACATGGTCCCCTATGTAGGGGGCATGGTTAGGGAAACCCGTTCACCGACTGTACGAACCTCTATATCCATATTTTCACGGTTGGAATGTTTTAGTGACACATTTTGTCCAAAAATGTGGAAACAGTGTAGACCTCTCTATCCAGGTTTGCACGGTTGGAATAATTTAGTCGCAAAGTTTGTCAAACTGTGTGCAAAATGTGCACAACCCACTATCTGTTAGATTTTTTGAATAATTCACACAAACACACCCCAATCCACTACTACAAAACAAAAGTACATAAAACCTAAAAAATTACCTGAAAGCATGCACGAGATGACTCTATAAAAGGTTGGGATCTTTCAGTAGCAGTGTAACACAATTTACTAATATGTTATATGATCTCTTTTGAGTGATACTTGGTGATTGATATCCGTAGAGTGGCTAGGAAAAGATTATTAAACAGTCTTAGGTAAAAATTTGGCATCATTTGTTTACTCATTAGAGTTTAGTATGTATCTTTCACTTTTTCACAATAGAGTATAGTGATGATCTGATATAGTATACTTGCCTTTCTATCCCAATGTATATATAAACTATTTTTAGGTCAAAAGGAGTTAGCCAGCAATCAAGATTAATTTTCATAGTTTAAGGAGTTGTTCTAGGTCTATTTCGGATTTGAGGTCACAGTTATGGATTTTATTTTGGTTTTGTTTTTACCTTACAGTTGTATCGGTTTTGTATTCCATTTCATATATGTATTGGGTTTTGTAATTATTTTGTTAGGAGTAGTAGTTATTTGGTGGTTGTTTGATTTTATCTTCTGATTCTCAAATAATAGAGGGTAATGCCTCCCATATATCTATTTGTTATACCCTTTGATATTGATTCCAAAGAATGGACTATTGGATTTGGGATTCAGTTGTCATTATCTCCCTTCCCTCACTACCTAACTAGGAGGGGTGCATCTGGGAGGAGGGGATAATCACATCTCTCTTGAAAAAAAAGTGATGTTCTAAAGAACAATTAGATATGTTGGGAAGTTTTCATAAAACATGTAAAACTTTTTATTTTAAATAAAACTTGTAAAAAATGTATTTAATATTTCACAAACCCATTTTATTTAAATCAAGTAATCATTTCTACTTACTAAGAGATTCTATAGTGGAGAATACATTATAAAACCAATTCATATTTAGAAAATAAAATTTTCATTCTTGAGATTAATTTTCTATCACTAAATATATATTATTGATTGATTGATAGATAGAAATATATTAAGTGTGTTGTAATTTTATTTGGCCTTATTTTTATACATGTTATCATAAAATTTAAGATATTTTAAAGATTTTTTATCCAAAATTTTAATTACTTAATAAATTATTGATTTTGGGTCATTTGGTTTTTAAATGGTCATTTTTTAATATTTTTTCAAGATTTTTCTATTGTTTAATGAAATAATTGATCCTTGTTTTAATTTCCATATATTTTTAGATGAATCAATTTTCATAATATTAATTATGTTGTATATAATTATTTCAGTATTATATTTTTCTATTTTATTGACATTTTAGGGAGAATAATTTTAATTTTAATTCAATAATTTCATTGTTTTATTATGTGACTTATGTTGTATTTTTCATTTTATACTATTTATTTTTCAAAAAGTTTTCTATTTAATTGGATTTAGACCTACGTAAGGGTAGTTAAAGAATATGTGTAAAAGTATTAAGGAAAATAACTGATGTAAGGGTACCAAATAACATTTATAAATTTCATCAGGGAACTCAAACCCTATTTCATGGTATGAAAAAAAATTATATGGGTCGGATCAAGGGTGAAGGATACTATGAATTGTTATTTTTCTTTATGAGATGGTAAACCAATATATTATAATAAAATATAAGGGTATACTATATGGTTCAATTATTACATAATAGACCCTTGGTTTTAACATAACATATATAAAGGTACATCTAAGTTGTTGTAAGATACCTAAAGGTCAATTTATGTGTTGTGTAAAGGTTCTTCATGAATGAAGACTCATGTAAGGGTAGTAATTCTTTTTAGAAGATATATATGGTTTTGTTCTGACATGAATCAATGTAGTTCTATAATTTAAAAAGATTCTTAATGGTCTTTTATGAATTTCATAAAGGTATCCCTCTATTTTTTAAGATTTATAAATTTTAGGAAGGATTAAAATTTATATTTGATCCCTAAAATTATAAATTCATTATAAATAAGAGGAGGAGTTGGTGAATTTGTGATTCTATATTGAAGCAGTAATTAGGGATCTCTTTGAAAATTATTGAGGAAGACAAGAGTAGGGAAATGAACTAGGATTATCATCCTTAATCATCATGCATGGAGTCCAACTAAGATGAACATGGAGAAGAACATTCAGTTAGATGGATTATCTCAAATCAAGAAAAGGAGAATATGAATAGTGTCTAGTATCCATGTGGTGGTCAGGGAGAAGATCTTGATGTCTATGAATTTGAGCAGGTGTGTTGAGGAGTGAACGTGGTACATAATTAGAGTGATATCTATTGATTAGAGAGATTGATTCACATAAATAATTGATTAGATGAGTCATAATGTAGAGTCAAGAGTATAAGATGACTGATTGAGGATCATTATAAAAAGAGAGAAGGAAAAAAGACATTCCAAAATGTATAGTGGGAGTTTTGTAGGAGGAATGGGAAGTTCCCAATATAGAAGCCTCATTTTAACATTACATTTCTTATTGTATCTCTATTTTGATTATTTTTATTACTGTAGACATGTGTCACTTAATTTCATAAGGAGATGAATTGAAATAATTTTTTTATGTTCTTTTTCATGTTAATTCATTGTTACTAATTTTTAGTCTTGGATATTGTTCACTACTTCAATCATTATATTCCCCAATGTAGTGTTGAAAAGTAAATTTTGAGTTATATCCTTTTTGGAAGTTGAAATGAAACTTATTCCTCAATAAAGATAACAAATATTTGCAACAACTATTGAAAGTTAATAATGTGTTATTTCATTCTAGATTTATCATTTACCATTCTTTATGAGAACTATTTATTCACTATTCCATGAATCGATAAGTGAAGATTAGTGGAAATATTTTCTTTTAAAATTTAAAATTAATTATTGTATTTGGAAAATGTAGAAATTATTATTTTTTCTATGAAAAATCATCCATATGTTGATTTTCGACAAATAAATCAGTCCTTAAGGGAGCTCACTAGGCGATGATATTAACCAAGTGACAACACGATCTTTCAACTCACTTTATACATATATTTATAATGTTTATATATTTAAACATGATGTAATAGAAGATTTACTTCATCATTTTTTTTCTATATAGTTTCCTCAAATTCATAACTATTAATCCCTTGACTTCTTGCTTTTGTTTTTACAACATTCCCTACAATGTCACCATTTACTACACACAAATTTCATCAATTACCATACATTTTTTCATCTTCAAAATTTTTTATTTGTTTTCTTTGTTTTTTTATTTGATATCACTCATATTCACATTATGGTTTGACCCCAATTTCTACTAACAAGTTATGAAGGTATTATAAATTATTTTTTTGAGGGCCTAAAAACACTCATTCACATTTATTACTTCCATTTTGGGAATTATTAATATGATCTATTATATATTTAGTCTCATAATTTCTTTTTATTTTTATATAATTATAATTTAAATTATTAATTTTTTTATTTCATAGTTATTTCGTTACTACAACTATGAATTATAATATTTGGTTAAAACTGTTATATTTGATTTAAATTAAATCGATTTAAAAGGATATTATGGTCCTTGAGTATAAAATTTAAAAAACCTGAAATGTGGTCCATAATTTCTAGCTCAGGTTGTTGTCAAGGAATCATGGGGCCTACTATTCACTAATCTCAATAAATTATTTTTTTTATTTGATTTTTAATTTTTTGAATCATGAGGGAAATGAGTTTTGATTATTTTTGTTTTTATAGTTTTTTGAAATTATAACAATATGAAAAAAGAAAACACTAAACTGGGTTTTGTAAGGAATGTATGTTGTTTGAGGATAAATTAAAATTTTTCAATCATTATTTACACATGTTCATTATTTACTTACATTCTAAATCATATATTTCATGATAATATGAAATTACATGTATCTAATAATATACTAGAGTATTTTCTTCTCTAAGAGAATATAAATCTTCTTGAAAACAATTAATAAAATAATCAACTCATTTGGTTTAAGTTCATTGGAATTAGGGATGAAAAAATGATGACATATGATATGATAATAATCGCATCTACTCACAAAAACACTTCTTCGCAAAACTAGTGAATGATATTTTCAGAATTGGAAATTATAAATTTAATAAAACCTTTTCACTTCCCCATAGATCCATAAAAATGGATTATTCCTCTATAATAATGAAGTTTGAGATCATATGGAAATCAAAGAGGTTAAGAAAAAAATTGAACTGGGGGAGAAGAGACCACAATATGTACACTTGAAAACAACATGAATTATGAATAGAATATAGAAATTATAGTAAGCCCTCATATAAGATATAATAATCAGAAGGATAAGTATTGAATAACCTTTCATGGGGATAGAGGGGAAACTATATATAATCACGTTCAAACCTTCCCCATTATCTTCATCTAGTTTTAGTCAAATGATCCCATGATTATTCTTCTTCCTTGGATAAAATTTGTGTGTCCAGGTGGATGGTTGTTTTTGACATCACTTGAATATTACAATTGATTGGAATTATATTCATGATACACACATACATACTAATTTTTTAAGAATAAAAGAGAAATATCTTCACTACAACATGATTTGGTGGATGTTAATTTCTACTTTTCATGATCATATGAGGAAGATTCTGAGTGATACAAGTACTTAATGCATCTGGTTTAATAACTATGATGATATGGTTTTAATAGTTGGATTAAAAATTGGTCCTATACTAATGGTTATGTAGTTTGGAATTTGTGTATTCCTTGTGGGGTAGAACATGAATTGATTCATGTGTGTATCCACTTGAATTATGGTGGGACTCGACACTACTTGATGTCTAGAAAATGTTGATGGTCACTGGACATCAAAAAGGTGGGTCTATTGGAATCACTATTAAGTAAGAATGTTGCTATGTAATTGGTTAAGGGATGCTCATATTTTCATATTACAGGTTGAATTAGTGAGATTGGGTTTTCTGGGATTAGAACAATAGTGGAAATATGGTAATTGAGTCATTAAAATGGATCTAGTGTCATGATATTAGCTTGATGAGAAGGTTCATGATGCAAATATTTCCTCATGGTAAACTATTGAAATCTTGGGTGTACCCTTTTTCAACCTTGTAGTAAGTTCATTAGAGATTAAGGAGGTCCCTCCATTTATATAATCTATAGATGGAAAAAAATTCATTACCATTTATAAAAATTCATCAATATTCAATGATCACCAGATACATGAGCTTCCTACTTTAGTTAACCTTCCATGTGCCTATGAGGCTTGGGTTACTTTTCCCTGAGTTTAACTGTCTATTTTGTGTCTTTGATGACCCGTCACCCTTTTTCTTTAGCAATAATCTTCGATATAACCTAGATTTACTTCTTCATGACTATCTGGGATGTTTTTATTTTATCATAAAGATGTATTGTGTTTAGAAGCTTTTTGGGGAGGGGGTATTTCGGTAAGGATTTTTTTGCATTTAACATGATGTGGTTCTCAGATTGATGAGATATTGATTTATTTTTTCATATCCGAGAGTTTCAGTAGATTGGTGGAGATTTTAGTGGTATAGTATGTTTATTTTCACTCTTTTGTTAGATTAGGAGGATCACTGTTGACTGATTCACTTGTAGTCATTTTTGCTGAAGAGTTGATAGGAGTTGCATTATAAATTGATCAACCATGATAGGGGTACACTTGGTAGTTTAAGATGGTGCAGTTCCTTGAGTATACATCTGCTCCTAGATATGTATGATAGATTTATTTGTCTTGTTTCATATTTTATATAAAGGTGACACCATATTTGGGGGGAAGGTGTTGTATATTTGAGTATCTGCATGTGGAAGTTTGAATTTGTTTCTTACGATGGGTCAATTAGTGCACTTGTGACAACTAGAGTGACCGAAAGGGACTGTGGTTGGTATGAACAATGATTTTTGATAGGTTTGGTCAAATGATATGGGAGAATCAAGTAGCTTGGTCTTGAGATGATACATTTCTATACACATTAAAGACCCTTACAAAACCTATTGTTCTTCTAAAAAACAAAATTAGTTACCAAGTAATTGTAATTAAATCTCTCTATGAAAATTAAATTCAAATTTAATACTATGATTTCTAATTTCATATAAAATTATATTATAAAACATAAAATTTCATTTCATATTGACCAAAAATACATGAACATATTTTTCTATAATAAATCAATGGAATATTAATAAATTTAAAAATTACACCCAAATTATGAAAAGTAACAAAACACATTAATTAACTATATTTTTGCAAAAATAGTGGTATAATACAATGAATTATAATTTAATTTTTTGAAAATTGTGAAATTTGATCACTCTTAAAGACATAGAATATTACACTGTAGGAAATTTATTTTTTCATTAAATTGTAATTTATTCATGGTATCTCTCCAAAGAGTATTTTTAGATTTATATCAAAATAATATCCCACAAATTTATATTTTCTAGAAAAATATTCACATCCAGTCAAGAATATCATATATCTTAGATAGTGAAGCAATTCGTGTAGTTTTCTAGATTTAATTTTAACAAAAATATTAATAATAACACTCATGATTTTACTTGTAAATTCATAGAATATTTCATTCACAACTTCAAAAGATATTTATATTTTCATAATAACAACTAGAAATACTCATGTATGTACAAGGGGAATAAGAATCCATCACAGAAAAGTAAAAATATTTATAATGAAACCTAGTTGATAAATAATATTTTTCAGTTCCAGTTCAAATTGATTTATTCAACAAAATAAAACAATTAAATCAAAATACATAATAATAGAAAATTATGACTACCAAACCAACTATGATGTATTTTTTTATATTGTTTCCATTAAAAATTTCATCACCCATTATAAAAAAATTTAATCCACTACCATTACTTCAATTCAGGATAATGTTTTTCTTCTACGAGTCAAGTTGACTAATTTATATTAAATAATAATTATAATAAGTAACACATCAATTTATCCCTTTATCCTATGCTTCATAAACCACAATTCTAATTTCCACTTTATTGATACAATTATAATAAAGTTATATAATTTAATTTCTCCATTCTTCATTTGGGTTCTATATTCTAGTCACCAAAATAATTTTATTTCTGAAAATAAGGAAATTAATAAATTTATACCAACCATGTATATGGAAATCACATTTAAAAAATTAAAAATGACATTATGAATCAAAACCAAAGTTCCTAATGTATCAAATATCAATTTGGGGATCCTAATTTTACTTTTTACTCACACTTAAAATGACTAATATCAATTTATTTTGAGTTGGATCATTTAGGTTTTCTTTTTCAAAAAGACTAACATACCATGAATTATAATCCAAATTCAAAATTCCTCATTTTATAATGTCATTTCTAAAAATATCTTTTCACACACACACCATTTCTTAGTTAGAAAATCCAATTTCCATGAGAAAACTTAGGAACCTCATTAAGAAATAACTTTTTATTTTTATGATTAATAATGTGATCCAATTCATCGCAATCCAAATGAAGTTCAACAGGGATTGGTGTTTTAAATTTAGCTCAATGAAATTATGAAAAACATAAATATTATATAAAAGTCATATTTTTGAAGGGCATAATTCCTTTACGTTTTATTTTTTTTATGTTTTTTTGAAAACAAATTCACTAAAATAACTAAACATAGAAATAAATATAGGAGAAAATCGTGTCAAAAAATAACCCATGAGTTACCCATATTCCATAATTGGTCATATCTATATCCTCAATAAAACCTGTAAATTATATTTTCATGTAAATTTGAAAATAGGATAAAATTAAAAATATGTATATTTTATGGGAGAACCAAGATACTATTATTCCCTTTATGTGGACATGTATGGTGCTATATGATTCTTAATTTGTATTATCTTCTTAGTGTCTGCAAAAGGTGATTAAGCTGATCTCAACTTCATTTAATAAAAAGAAAATAAGTCATAAATAATATTATTATTGAGATTTAATGTTTTAAACCAAAATTAAAAGAAAGGTAAAGGAAATATAGAAGAATCATTGGTAAACATATTCTAGAGGTGACATTGTTTAAAATATCTATATCAACACATACTTGATTTCACCACCAATACTCTAATTGGTTGGTCTTGTGTTGCAAGAACCACCACATATTGATTGATCCAATGTATCCCATACACATTTTTTATTTTAGTGGTTAAATTTTAGAGAGTAGTTCATTTCCACCCCATAATCAGCGAGATATATTATATGAATTCAATGTGAAGAGATTATATATGGGGCCTCTTCTTAAATTTTTTTCTTCCTCCTCTTGTGGCTTCTATGAATAATATAATTAGGTATATTCAACTATAGATGTGTTAATAAATAATTCAAATTTAATAAAATTAAAATTTAATTTGTTAAAATAAAAAATATCCCCCTCAAAGTAGTAGATTATATATCTGGTTTTCCATGAGAAGCTACCAGGAACTCCACCATAGTTTACTATAAAAATTATCAAAATAATTCTTGGTAATATCCTCTCTAACTAATTTAACCATTTGGAATCAACCTTGTACAATTTTCAACTCTAAATGCACTTTCAAGGTTCATTCCACATGTCCTTCCATTTTCTATTCCACAACCTCTTCCCTCAAACTATTCCAAGGATGAGAAGAAGTTATATTGGCTATAGAATTTGGAAACTAGTATGATATTGTTATAAAATAGATTTTTTAAAACCAAATATGTTTAAGTGTTTATTCCCTCCATCATATAATATTGACTAAAACTCTTATTTCTCATACTATACCCTTGAAAGGTTATCTTTAATAATCACAGATTTTTTGGGTCCTTTAGCTTTTACATACAAAAAATCACTTTATATTCTCCTCATCATCATCTCAGTTGAAAATTTGTTGATATAATTCTATTATATTAAATTTAGGGATATTACTGGATTTTTAGATTGTATAAATTTATAATAAAGGGAATCCTTGTCAGTGGTATCCCCATATCCAGTTTTAATATACACTTTATTTTCCATTAATAATGCGTTTGTGAAGTCTTTATGTGTCTATTGGGGAAGTTGTGGGCATTCCATATTTGATTCAAGTTTGATCCCATTCATTCCTTATTCATTCTACAAGTCCCATAATATTGGTGTTAATTTTTAATTCACAACATATGGTGAATAATGAATTAAATGACATTCATTAAAATCAATAGTGAATGAGTTAAAGGAAATAATACCTCCCTTGTCTATTTGGACTTTGAATTATTTTTTCAATGCGTAGATCCATTGGGATGATGATTTCAGGGGTAAAAAATGTCACTTCATCCTCTATTTCACAATGTTTTTGTTCTCCCTCCAACTTAGTTTTTGCGATAACAATAAAATCTATTTCAAGTGCATCATATTGAATGTATTCTTAACAATGTCAATCTTCTTATTTCATATGATGCTAAAAAGTTTCTTTTAATTGATCAATAAGGGTGTCAAGTTACTCCTTTTAATTTAATTAGTTATTATTTTCACCCTTCATGGTGGGGGGGGGGGGGGTTGGGGTATTTTATTGGTTTCATACAATATGTAAAAAAGTTCTTTTATCACACTCATTGGGAAAAATTCTTCTTAGCTTCCTTCCTATCAATAATAGTTATATACATTGTGCTGTATGAATGTAAATTGATAATTAGAGTGGGGATCCATATTTTTTTTGAGTTTTTATATTTTAATTTCTAAATAGTAACCAATTTATAAGGTGAGTAAGAAATTTGAATTTTTGACCAGTCTCCCAAGAAATGGAACTTGTATTGAGAAAGTATGTCGCAAGAGTTTCATTAAAATTTTATAAATCATAGAATTAAATATAATGGGATTAATTGGGGTCATTATCAAGGATTAATGGGTAATATTATTCAATAATCTCATTCACTTATTTTTTCTTATTATATACCTTTTGAATGAATAATACAAATAATATTTGATTATTTTATGTTTTGTGATTTTTAAGAAATTAAAACAATTTGAAATAATAAAACACCATAGGTTGAGGGGGGGGGGGGGGGGGGGCTAGTAAGAAATGAAGGTGGCCTGAGGATAAATTCCACAGGATAACCATTATTTACATGTTTTTTAAATAATCCATTCCAAATAGATGATGAAAAAAAATGTATATACACATCTATCTGATGGTTTTCATATATAAGAGAAAAACAAATATTCTCAAAAACCTTATATAAGGCCATGAACTCCTTTGGTTGACGTTTATTTGTAATGGGGATGAAAAATTAATGATGATAGATGGAATTATAATCACCTCATCCACTCACACAATCACTATTGCAGAGAAGTATAGAGAGAGTGTTTGAGAATTTGAATGAGTAAATTCAAGAATAGAATTTACATCCCTAAATATCTCCCAAAATGGGTTAGTGCTCCATAATAATGTATTTTGAGATAATTGGGATCTAACGGGGGTTCTTAAAAACATAGGGAAATATTGTGGAATAGAATGCAACAAGAACACTTGTATAAAATAGGATTAATAATTAGAATCCATAAATTATAGTTTACCTTATTCTAATTGATACTGGAAAATGGAAATGGTTTGGATCCATTTTAGTGTGGAGATAGGGTAGAGCTATTGAAAATAAATATAACTCCTTTCTCATCCTCATCCTCCCCCATTTAAATCCCCAAATATCAATCTTGTTCTTCTCCCTTGGATGAAATCTATGTATCCAGTCTAAGAGAAATGATTGGAATTTCTCAAATATTTCAACTTATTGGAATTATCCCATAAATATCAACCTTTACACCCATTTTATATGAATCATAGAGAAATTTATTTATAGTTACATGGTAAAGTGTAAATCAAATAATTCTTATCAAGTTTATGGAAGTGAGAGTTTGAGTGATTCGAGTGATAGATGGATTGAGATTAGGACTAATGGTGACTTGGTTTTAATAATGGTAATTGAAATTAAGCCATGTCCAATGGGTATAAACTCGGGATTCAATGTCTTCCACATGGGATGGAACATGAGAAGTTTGGATTGATCTTTATTAAACCATTCTTTAGCTTTAATTTTTGGGGGATTATCCACTAATCGATGCCTAGAAATTTCTAGTGGTCATTGTATATATGGAATATTGGCATATCAATCTAGCTTTTATTTTGAAACAGTATTATGAAATTATATTCAAAGAGTCTAGATTCACAAAATATGGGTTGAATCTGTGAGATCAGAGTATCTTTGATTAGTTCATTAAGGAATTATGGTCATCAGGTCATTAAGGTGGAGATAGATTTTTTGTAGCCATCATCGTGAGCTATTTCATGTGGATAATATTTCATTAAATAAAACTATTGAGCATATTGGGTGTAGTAGTATTCAACCTTAAATTTATTGCAATGGAGATTATGGTAGAACCTCTATTTTTTGGACTTATATATGGAAACAATTCTATAGGACATGATTTTAATATTTTAATCATTATTTATTATTATGTTATCCATAATATATGATTATATCTATCATACATGTTCAAATGCAGTTTGATTTCCTTATTCTTTAATCTCTAGTATAACATTTTGATGTTTCACAACTCATCTATCTTTTTCAGATGCATGGTTTTCTCTGATATAGCTCAAATATCCTTATTCATGTTAATATAATATTTCTTTATCAAAATGACAGTTAGTGGCTGTAAATATTTTTGGAATGGGGTATTCCTGTGAGGAATAGTTTGGTCATCATGTGGATAATCATGATTTGATGATATAAAAACTGGTTTTCTCTCAACCCAGAGACATGGTAGCCTTCTATGTATTTTTGTAGAAGGGATGGTTGAATTTTAATCTTGAGGTAGAATTTGTGGAACATGGTAGAATTATTCACTTATATCCACTAGTTAAAAGAAATTACTTAGAGGTTCATGGTTAATTGACTAACTATGATAATTATACCCTTTGTAACTTAAGAGGGGACAATGTCTTGACTCAGTCTTTATGATATGATATTTATGATAGCTCAGTTTGGATTGTGAAAAAATTAAAAAGGAGGTGTTATGGTGGAATAGTCGTAATGGTGTAGTATATTCAAGGGTATTCATGTGGAAGATTGAATTTTATTTTTACTATAGGTTAGGTGGTGTCATTATATAAATCAATGTGACCATAAGGGAGTGTAGTAGGGTCAGCCATAAATTTTGTATAGGTGTGGTTAGTGGAAAGGGGAGCTTGCGGCTACTTGAGCATTGGATGAAACCTTTTCATAGAACATTAATGGCCCTTATAGAGGTTTCATTTTTTCCTAAAACATATAATTAGGAAGAAAGTGATATTTCAAGAAAACCATAATGGAAAGGATATTTTACTCATGGGTTATTTCAAGTAATCTTTCAAAAAAAACATTTTCAGTCTATGATGAAATTATTTTTTTATTACTTATGCTTTACTGGGAATTTGAACCAAGGATTCCATTCTTATTCTTTACATGAATGTCTTATGATTATGATGGAATGATAATTAAAAAACCATTTTCTTTTCCATTATTTATGTTTTGATAAAGTGTTTATGAAACTCATTTATTTACATTGGTTATGATGCGATGAATGTTTTATGGTCCTGTGGAATGCATATGTACAATTTTATTTAACTAAATGTAGGGACCACTATATACCTCTAATGTATTGGGTAATGAATTATATCCCCTGATATATTTAGGGGGAACAAGTTGTTGTGCTTGATCCATGATGGTAAATAAGTCAATGTGTATGATATATGATGTGAAACAAGTCAATGTGCTTGATCTGTGATGGGAAACCATTCAATGTTCTTGATATGTTAGGGGAAATAGGTGAGAATTCATGATCCAAGAGTCATGGTAGTTATCCTTGACATATTAAATGATTTTATATACTTTCAATGAATCCACATAGATTTATGATATGAACATATGTTTAGTGATTGAGTTATGAAGAAATTTCATTCTTATGATTCATTTATTTTGATATTTATTTATTTTATGCAATGGATCCTGATTATGATCAATGAATTTATGGGTATAAAATTTTATCATGATCACGTACCCATATTTATTATAATATTATTTCATAAGACAAAAATGATAACTTTCTTGTTTACCCTAATTGAGCATATGAGCTCACCCTATTTTAATTTTTACATTCAATAGGTTATGAAGAATGAGTTTATGTTAGGGTACTAATGGGAAATACCCAGGTGGGAAACATTGAAGATCCTTCACAAAATAAGAAGTTTCACTTCCATGTTTCCAATGGAACAAAAATATTATGGTCACCGGTCATGTGTTTGTATAATATAATGAATATTCATTTTAAAAATATGTAATATGCATGTATGGAAATCTTGTCTAATTATAGTTTGTATTAGAGAAAAGGTTCAGTATAACTTTAGAATATAGGTTGAGAGAACCTTATTAATATCCATAAGTATAAATCTAAGTATAGGTTATAATCCTAGAGATTTCATAATGATCCTGAGTATCTATGGATTAAACTTATGTTGTCATATAATGAAATTTTAGAAGTAATTTTCCTTGATTATGTAATTCTACAACTATTATTATGGTTGATCACACTATTAATTATAGTTTTATTCAATGTCTATAACCTAAAAGAACCATGTTAATAATGAATGTGATGGTTAATTAAATAATTTTTTTGAGAAAATGAATATTATAGGAGTAGGAATGAATTTTTTTTGTTAATTCTCACACAAACTTTTTAAGATATGAATCATTCTAGGATTTTAAATGGGAAAGGGAGGGTGATACATTCTATCGAGTCCTTTATGAGACATAATATTTTTTTCAATGGGTATTCTGATCCAATAGTAGTTGATAAATGTATCACTTCCCTTAAAATTTTATTTTTTCTTCTCCAATGTTCAGAACATGAGAAAGTACTTTTTTTTCTACTATTTGAAAGGTAAAGTAGATCAACGGTTGAATCTTATCAATAATATGAGGCAACACGATGAAATTGACTCCATGGAATGTGATGAGTTCAAGAAATTATTTTTGAATAAGTATATTATTCACATTTTTTATACAAAAATGAAGAAATAGTTTTTTGAGCTAAACCAAAAGGATGAAGAATACATTGGTCCTTATGAGGAAAATTTTATAGTACTTTCTAGGTATGACTCTTGTATTTTAATCCCACCTAAATTTAAGGCTGATCGATTCTCCATTGTCTTAAAACCAAGTCTTTGAATGGAATTATCCATAAGATACTTCAGTAGATATGAATAAATTGTTCAATGTTCATTCAAATTAGAAATGAAAATTAAAGATACCCACCATTACCATGGTTTTGATAAGAAAATAATGATCAAGTCTCATGAAAAGTATAATAAAGCACAATTCTGAATGAAATTACAGCCATCTATATGACATAAATGTTGGAAGAACATCATGGAATGTCTTTGAAAAGAACTAAGAGGTTCTTTAAATGTGGAAATGTTAGACATAAATATCATTAATGTTGAAAGGCGATGAATAATCCGGTAAATTAAATAGAGGAAAAGAGGATTTCAACTAATGAACCACCCACAATTCAGTGCTTTAAGTGTAAATAAAATTGAAATTATGCTAACCAATTCCCAAATCCAATGGTTAATTATGATGATATATGTCAAAAACCTATTAAATCCAAATAAAAATGTAAATATCACGCGCTCTCTATTGGCGATGTGATGTACAACAATGAAGTGATTGAATATTTGTGTGTCTATGTCTTGGAATTCTAGAATAATGTTGTAGAAGCAATTTTAGGGTATTAGAGAATAATGAAAAATTTAAGGATTGTTCCACTATTTTTTTCCTTAAGGATTTTAAAGAATATGTTTAATGGTTATGGTAATCGTGAAAGGTTATTAAGGTAGTATGGTGATATTGGAAGGGAAGGATAACCCTTAATATGTGCATGATATTGAGATAATGAAATAAATAAATATTTGATTATGATAAAATAAATGGTTTATTATTGATGAACGTGATACTGATAAGGTGGAAATATGGTTAATGATATCAGGGATTGATTTTATAGAATTTTTGGATTTTTGTTATGGGGTAAGAGTTAATTTTTGAAAGTATGTATGTTTTCACTATGGTTTTATGATAATTCATGTAATCACTATATTTCAAGTGCGTAATTGAGAACTGTCTTCACATGTTTGTTATGTGACAAATAGGTTCTAAATCATGATATTTTGGGGGAAAAATTATATTTTTAGTGACATTATTTAGAATATATTGGATTTTAATCTCCACGAAGGTTCATAAAGGTAACCATTTATGAATTTTTTTACGATCAAATTTGGATGATGTTTTTAGGATTAATGTTTTTTTAATATATAGATTTATGAATATTAGATAAAATGAGTTGATAGTTTTTTGTGTGTTGATTACTAGAGATATAAGGAATGATTAATCATCCCATTATGAAACTTATGATCCACTATTTCTTTAAGAATTGTAATTTCAAATTCATCTTTTCTTGAAGTAAGAGAATGAAGTGGAAATTGATCAAGGAACCACCATAGAGTGTGATTTTAATTTTGAGATGAGATCAAGTAAATATATCTTCTCAATGGATTTTGAAAAAAAATATCCTACTATCATCATTTTTTATGATAGCACTGATTTTTCAACCCTATTGGTTTGTGGTTTTGTGGTTATTAACATTATATTGAACAAGTTATTTATCACTCTCCATCAGAACATGGTAGTTATTTTTCTCATGTGTGTCCATGTTTTCACTTTCCACCTGTGTTTTCTTATGGGGAAACATAGTTGTGAGTTATTTTGGGAAATTGTTAAGTTTCCAATTTTTTAAAGTAAGTTTTTTTATTAATTTTCATGATTTGGGTTTCTAGGAAAGTAAATTTCATGTATTAAAACATTGATTACCACAATGAATTTTAAGGGTAAAATTAATTTTAAGGGGAGTATTAGGTAACAACCTTTTATTTTTATGAAATATATTTTGTTTAAATAATTTTATTTCATTGACTTCTTACGTCACACACACCACTGGATTAGCTTTCTTTACACACAAGAATCAGTTTCTATCAATTATTTTATTAGTATAATTATTTAAATAATAAAATTACAAAACTATACATTATAATGATGGTATAAACAAGATTAACTAAATTATGAAATTTTTGTTTACACATGTTAAACCCTGATGAAATTTAAAGGGAATATTTTTCTGAAAAAACTGTTTAAATGTGTACAAGTGTGTTTAATACCAATAAAATAAACAAATAAATATTTTTGTATTAAATTAGTGAAATATATGTATAAAATATGCAATCTAATGTTTAACATTTAACCTATGTGTTTTCTAAGAATGATATATTAATAAATCTAATTTTATGCTTAAAAACAGAATTATTCTAAATTCAGTTTTATAGCCTTTTAATGTTACACTTGATTTAAATCTAATTTATTACACATTTATAAATTATATTTGAAAAAATATAATTCTTATTTGAAATCATAATATAAAAATTTACACGTGTTCAAGTTTTGGTATTTCTCTAAAAAGTTTCATGTTTAGATGAATAACGAAAAACACTGTATTTTAATTGAAAGCAACTTTCTCATCCGAATTATTTATGGTGTTAAATTATAATTTTGATTTTTTTTAAATAATTATTATATAAACTTTATTTCATTTAATTTAATTTTGGTCATTTTAATCAATTTCACAGTAAATTTTTATATAAAAATATTTAAATCTTTCAAATATTTTCACATTAAATACCCTTTTTCTCGCCCAATTTATACAATTAATTTGAAACTAATTTTACATAATTATATGTTTTCAATTTTTTAAAAAGGGTTAAATTTTTGGAATCATGAGGTCTAAAGTTATTAAATATATCTTCTTTATTTTCGTTCAATATGAATTGTAACATTGGTAATTTTTGTTACCACAATAAAGGGTAAAATTGGGTAATTTAGGTTAAAAATAAAGCGATAAGGACTATAAAATAACTCTAACTGTAGAAAAAAAATATTAGATGATTTTAAATATCCAAATAACACATAAGGTTATAAATTTAATTATTAAATATATACTTTACCTCAAATATGAATTAGATATTATTAAAATCAAAGGGAGTGAAGAAATGTCACACCCTTACTTTTAAAAAGTATAATATTTTTAATATAGGGATAAATTGAAGATATTATTTATTGTATATATTATTATGAAATGTAAAAGGTTGATATATATCATGGTATTCTATTTATAATTTTTTTTGAATATATAATTATCATAAATAAATAGACAACGATGATGCAATAATTATTAAATTAAAGAAAAAATAAATTATATTATATTAAAAATATTAAAAGAAATATAATTTGGATTAATTAATATGTAAAAAAGTTTTATAGGTTACTATGAAATATTAAAGGTGTATTAAATGTATTTATTTTAATTTTTATTTCTTTATAGAGTTTCTTAAGGTCAATGTAAGGAATTGTTTCAAAATTGACACTAATAATTTTTTAGTAAAATATATTTTTTAAAATTATTTAAAAATTATTTAAATAAATAATTTGGACAAATGGGATAATTTATGGTCTAAAATATCATAAATTTACCATTTATGGTTCAATTTATACCTTATAGGTAAAAATATATACCTTTTAATATCAAACCATTTGTTACCATCGTTAAAATTAAATTTTGTTAACAGAGTTAATCAAAATGATAAGGTTTAAAATTACACCAAAACAAATATAAAATATATTGTTATTTTTTATTACCACCATATCCAAAATTATATTTTAATCCCTTTAAAATTTTTGGTATTTGGATTGAGATTTATTTTATTATAAATTAATCTTTTAAGAAATTCCAAATGTGCCCCTCCCCTCTCTTACAAAAGGGATCCTATTATTCTCTTTTATATAAACATAAAAAATGTTTTTTTTGAAAAAAATAGTTCCAAATAAACTCCCAAATTCTTTTTATTCATCCTAGAATCCTTACTTTCATCTTAAATCCAACCAAGGAAGTCCTTTTGTGAAAATAAATACGAGATACCCAAAAAAGTGGTAATGTTTGTCAACGAACGTTTTTCTTTTATTTCTCCCTTAAACCACTTAATTTTTTTATATAATATTTATATAATAAAATTTTTATATTAAATATACGTATATTTTGTTATGTTATGGTTATGACCAACAAATTCTCACACATCCTTCAAATGGGACAAACAATCATCATTCGTGTGTATAACGAACTACCGCCTTGCGAACCAGTGTCATTTGTTCTTTAATCACCACCTTCTAAGGTTTAGAATATTAATGGATTTATATTTTATATTTTATATATATTATTTTCATGAATTTATTAGGATTATATAATTATTATATCACACATTCCTTCACCCCATCCATTTTGTGGTAACACAATAACATTATTCGTGTGTACAGCGGACTACCGCCTCACGAAGCGATGTGATTCATTCCGTGGAATGTAATAATTAATGTTTTATTGAAAATATGTGATATATATGACATAAAAATGATTATATGATAATAATATATAATATTATTTTTTATTTTGTCACGTTCTATCCACTGGGGCCCGTGCCGTGACTACCCCAAGCCCACTGTCCGAAGGGTAGTGGCTGGCGATAGCGCCGAAGGCGTCAACCAAAAAGTGGGAGGCATTTTACTATTTACCTAGATGCATAGACATGCTAAACCACATCCAAAAAACTGAAAGGGGAAAACAATTTTATTGAATCAAGTGTTGAGTACAAGTATAACTGAAAACAAGTTGGTCAGAATACAAACCCAACAGAAGAACTGAAAAAAATTTACAAAAGGGGCTCCAGATAGCCATACATGGAAAACCCAACTTGATAGTAAGAGTAGTGTAGATACTAGAAGATGAAGTAGTACATCCTATTTGGCTGATCCTATAGGGCTCCATACAGGAGTGAGTAACAAAATACGTAGTAGGGGAAACCGAAACACAAATGAAAGACCACAAAGTAATCCTCAAAAAAGCACAAAGAATAATCATGAAGAAAGAGCACAAATCACAAGCACAAAGTACAAGTACGAAGCAAAAGCATGAAGCACAATCACAAAGAACAAGCACAAAGCAAAATATAACCCACTCTAGGTATATTCTAGTGTAGTGATAGAAAAATCATCAGTCACGTCATCGAACACCTCAGCTGTTGGAGAAGTCCTCCACTATGATTACTATGGGCCTATCGGGTCACACAGAAGCCACACCCCACTAACCTCAGAAGGCTACTGTACTCATCCCTGATGAGTACCGTGAGTATGTCGGGTCACACAGTCTCGCTCCCACCATGGGCCTGCAAAGTTACATAGAGGTGCTTCTCACCTTGGCCAACTGAGGTACTCCTTCCCATCACATATCGTGGATCTGCCGAGTCATATAGTCTTGCTCCAATTGTGTGATTGAAAAGTCACATAGAGGTGTTTCCCATTGAACCATATTCAAGTCACACGGAGTCACTTGTCAGCAGTCTTCAGGTCTCATCCAACCACATAGTTTCATACATAGCGCGCTAGGGATAATCGCTCATCTATCCATTCTTCACATATCAACATCATTGAAAGTATCATTAGATAATAAAAAAAATATCCTCCTCGTCGAGAGGGTCCCAATGCTCCAAATGGATCATCAACCAGACACCCAATTTGAAGGTTATTAGAGTTTTAGTAAACATGGGCCCATTGGGTCTGGGTTTGGTCCGACCTAGTCAGACTGACCCAAAAAACCTGAACCGGGGGTACCACGTACCCATGTTTGATTTTACTGACCCAACCTGACATGGTTCAAGTCAGGGTAGGTCTCTTCCGGCCTAGCTAGTGGGCCAGGCCCAATGGACCCCACTGGACCCAGCACAGATTGTCCGAGGGTCCAGCATGCCAGGTCTCCCAGTGACCTCATCTCGTCCTGCCTGGCCCAAAGTGTGTGGGTTTGGCCAGCTGGTGCAGGTATGACCCACCCTGCTGGCAAGGGGCGCGACCTGCCAGTAAGAGCCCAGTCTGCCTGGAGTGGACCAGTTGTGTGTGCCTGAGAGGCGGAAACCACTCCCGCATCCCCTCCCAACCCTGCAGCTCATCCGCAGGGCTCTATCTGCTTAGGTCGAGCGACTGTGGCTTTCCAGGATGGCCTGAATGCGAGCGCCTCCTCCACATGGTGCCAGGATAGTGCCATATTTTCTATGGCTGATGTGCCACAACCTCCTCCATCGCGACACACACAGGTGCACTACCTCCTCTAGCACAACTGGTGTGTGTCGGTCACCTCATCCAGCACACAATGCCTGAGTAGCATCGCCTCCTCCAAGAGACCGGTGAGGGCTGGACCCCGCCTATAGTCGCCGGAGCCGTTGCACTGGTGGTTCCACACTGGGAACACCTTCTGCGGGCCATGAGGTCTGATCCGTTGGTATGATAACTGATCCATCAGTGCCTTTAGACCTCTTGGGTCACCGTCATCCCTGAATTCACCCAAAATTCCTCTTGCCTCTACTTGAGAATATTACCACAAATAATTAAAGTGTGGAGGGACCCAATCCGTTTTCATGCCATCTGACACCCTCCAAGTTAGAGGATTAAAACATGGGGAGGCTTAGGGATTATAGTTTAATTAAACAAGACATAGTATTAACCCAAATAAATAAATCTAAAAAAATCCACCCTCCTGTAAGAACGCATGATCTACAGATCAAAATGTTCATGGGTTAATCCACGTTCATCGTTGAATTTAAGAACAGGAAAAAAAAACATATACAGAACCCCTACCTGGATTGAGGATCTATCGCTAGGGAGGGGCAAACCACCAATCTGTCATCGATCCTCAATTCGTTGGAGTTCATCTTCGTTAATAAATGGAGTTCATCATCGTTACTCGATGGAATTATTCATTATTTTATGGAGAGGAAACCCGCTTGTGGTTCGTCAAAGAATTTCTTGGGTTTTAATTACTTTTCCTCCAACGTGCCAAAAAAATAAAAAAAAGCACATTGCTACATTTTAGTTACGCTGCGATACCGCGTCATTACACTATTTCATTTATGAAACATTGTATTTGTTACATGTCACTTAATGCATCATAATATTTGTGGGTTCACAAGCTATTAATGAGTTCTATTATTGTGCCTCGTCGATGCGTCACAGCGTTACCATGTCGTTGTATCACAACGTCATCATTTCACCCCTTGTTGGTTGAGAAAAAGAAATAAAATATCATTTTTAATGTTATTTTTTTGAATGGTCTGAAAATCAACTTTTCTGTTTCTCCCTTGCTGGCTAAGGTTAAGTCCATTAATGGAAAATCCTGATGTTCTGATTTCAAATGTTCCCTCAGATTATCAATCCGAGCACCGATTCAAAATGTAAGAAAAACCCACTCATATTTTTACATAACGTATCTTAAAAAAAGTTTAAAATTCCATTTTTTACTCACTGGGCCTCGGAATCACATGACATCAGAGCGTCTAGTCTCAAAATAATTCCATATAATTTAAAAAAGTACATGAAAATTTTGAGACATTACATTCTCCCCACCATTGGTCCTTTTTCCCCGAAGGCCAAAACATGGGATAATAAAACAAATGGGTGTACTGAGCACAAATCTAAGCCTCCTACTCCTATGTGCTCTTCTAGAGATTCTTGTGCTACCACTGAACGTGCACCAGAGGAATCAACCTCCCATGTAGGACCTGATCCTGTCAATACTCATTCTCTAAGAAGAACTCCTCAAACATCACCCCATCTTCAATGTCTAGATCACCCTAGTCAATGACATGTGATGGATCATGCACGTATCTACTGAGCTACAATACATGGAAAAAATCGTGCACCAGGTGAATATATGGGGGAAGATCTAGGCAGTACACCACCTCGCCAACACAGCTCAAGATCTGAAAAGGTATGATGAATATCACTGGTAGATTACCTCTGCAGCCAAATCTCTGCAATCCTCTTTAGGGTGAGACCTGAAGGAACACATGATCTCCGTCCTCAAACTCCGTGGGTCTCTGTCTCCATTCAAAATAAAACTTATTCCTGCTCTGCGCAGTCCTCATCCACTCTAGGATGATCTTCACCTACACGGTGGTAGACTATACCAAATCTGGAGACATGAGTGCTGAATCCCCAGAGACTATGCATCATATAGGTGATTGTCAAGGTCGTCCATACAAGGCCTCAAACAGTGTCATGCCAATGGTGGAGTGATAACTGTTGTTATATAAAAACCACACTAGTGGTAATTAGTCCTCCAAACTATAACCAAAATCAAGGATGCAAGCATGAAGCATATCCTCCAGGTTCTGTATGGTGCACTCCATCTGACCATCGATCTAGGGATGAAAATATGTGCTCAAGAACAGTTGAGTCCCGAACGCCTCCTGTAATCCCTTCCACAACTGGGATGTATATCGTGCATCGCAGTCTGAGATGATCATCGACATAACTCCATGGATCCACACTATCATCTTGATGTAGAGGCGTCTCAAGCCCTATACCGGTCCCTACCCCCAAATGGGTAGGAAGTGGGCAGACGTGGTGAGTCGGTCAACAATAACCCAAATAAAATCATGGACTCTAGATGTATGTGGTATCCCTGCCATTAAGTCCATCAATATACCATCTCATTTCCACTCTGGTACCTCAAGTGGCTCAACCAATCTTACTGGAACCTGATTCTCAACCTTCACTTGTTGAAAAGTGAGTCATCATGAGACAAACTCATCCACTACTTTCTTTATTCTTGGACACCATTACTAATGTCATAGGTCTTGGTACTTCTCTCCCACTATAGGATGTTCCCTCAAAGGGGATGTATGAAACTCCCTCAACACCTCCTCCCGCAACACCATTGTTACTATGGTGCGCCCTCTAAAAAAGATGATGTGCTCCCCACCTATCAAAAATCCATCTGGAGCAAGCCCAGAGGATAAATGAGCATGTCAGGCCTCACAGTCAACACCCACCATTTGGGTCTCTATGAATCAATATAAGAGTGGGGGAGTAACAGTCATAAACTGAAGGTAAGCTGCTCCATCATCATCCATGAAGGATATCTACATCACGAATAGATTCTCTATCACCTCACTCAGTAGCTACAAATGGGTTCTCCTTCTAAGAACACTTTCTACCACATTCCCCTCTCCAAGAGTATAGATTATCTCAAAGTGATAGTCCTGGAGGAACTCTAGTCATCATCCTTGTCTCAGGTTTTGGTCCTTCTGGGAGAAGATATACCTATGACACTTGTGGTCGGAGTAAACTATAAACCATTTACCCATCAAGTAGTGTAGCCACATCTTCAAGGAAAAGACCAATGCTGCTAACTGCAGGTCATGGGTCAAGTAGTTCTTCTTATGCCACATCAACTAGAATGATCCATAGGTGCTAACCACTCAATACTACATCAGGAAAAAACATAGACTGGAATTTGATGCATCTCAAAAAACTACGTACTCAATTCCCTCCTCTGTTAGTCTCAAGATGGTCCACTAGTCAGTCTACATCGCTGCTCCAGAAAACACCGATGGCATTTTTCCATCCACACGAAGGGATTTACCTTTTGTGTCAATGATGATAATGGTGTTACCACTCTTGAAAATTTGGCCCCGAACCTCCGATAGTAACCATACATCCTCAAGAAGTTCTACACCTCAACCAGGTTCCTGGGTGGCTCCCAAGAGGTAACCCCCCTATGTCTTCACCAAATCCATTGCAACTCTAGACTTTGAGATGATGTATCCCAGAAAGTGGATCTCCCTTATCTAGAACTAGAACTTCGAGAGCTTACCATAAGTTGTTGCTCTTGGATTTTATCCAAGACAATCCATAGGTTTGTAGTGTGCTCCTTCTCTGACGTCGAGTACACCAAGATGTTTTCATTGAAGACCATGAAAAAATAGACTTAGTAAGACTAGAAAAAACTGTTCATGAGTCCCATGAACACTGCTGGGGATTTGGTCACACCTAATGTCATAAACAAGAGCTCATAGTGGCTGCAGAGGCACTTGAAGGCTGTCTTTGGTACGTCCTCATCTCGTACTCGATGATGGCGATAACCTGACGTAAGGTCTATCTATGAGAACCACCTCACTTTTTTCATATGATCATAGAGTCCATCAATTTTCAGCAGTGGATACGTGTTCTTAATTGTCACCTAGTTCAGGCACTGAAATTACACACACAACCTCAAACTCTTATACGTCTTCTTGGAAAAAAGAATTGGGGCATCCCATGGGGAAATGTTGGTCCTTATGAACCCCTTCTCTTGCAAGTCCTCTAGCTGTACCCGTAGCTCGTGAAGCTCTATAGGATCAATCCGATATTCCGCTATGGATATTGATGTCATCCTTAGGTACACATTGATGAAAAATTCAACTTTTATGCGAGGATTTAGCCTCGAAGAATCCGCAGGAAAAACATCCTTGTAGTCATCCATCACTATAGGAAATCTTGGACTCCTCTCATCCACTGAACTGAGGGTGAGGCTAGACAACTTGTGAGTGATCAACTACACCCTCCTCTAAGAAAGTCCATCCTATACTCCAAGGGTTTCCTTCCCGCCGGTGAAAGAAAACATGGTCACATCTATTCGAACACACCGCACTGTGTACCTAAAGTATTCAATTTGAACATGGAATGTGGATATCTAGTCCATACCCAAGATGAAATCGTAAGGCCTCAATGCCAATATTAAGAGACCCTAGTCGAATCTCTAAACTCTTAGAGTAAGATCGCACTACCGGCACCAGTGTTTAATCGTTGAATCCTCTCCAGTAGGAGTCTCTAGCTGTAAGGTTTGACCCAACAGCTCCATCGGAATCTCCAAGATCCAAATGAGAGTCATGGAAAGGAAATAGTGACTATCAACTATGTCTATAATAACTACAGATAAGGTAGAGAAGACACAGATCGTACCTCAGATCATATCTAGAGTGCATTGTCATAAGCCTCCGCTGGATGAAGCTGAGCTCACCCCTATCTGCCTGCTCTCTGAGGTTGGGGTGGATCACCAGGTTGTGGTGACAGTAGTACCTAAAACCGTCTCCCATCACATAATCCCTTGCCACATCTTTCACCCTGCAAACCTCCTCGCTCCAACCTTTTCCCTTGTCTTTGGGGCCCTCGACCGTCTGCTTGTCATCTGCATGGTGGTTTGGGTAGTTATGTTCCATATGTTCCTTCTTTCTACACGTGAAGAAAATCCTGGATTCTGGCTGACTCCTTCAGGTGTGGGATCCCTACACTGCCGAACCAGAGTCTTGGGATCGACCCCTGAAAGACCTGGCCCGTTTGGGCCCTCATGTAAGCTATCTGCTACCAACTGAAGACTCCTTCACCTGGGGTCTGCTGGTAAATCTAGATGTCGGTGCCTACCCCAACAAGAAGATCTCCGCGAGAAGGGATCGGTCCAGCACCCCTAGCCTAGGTAGGGATGCGGAGAGACACCATCAATGTCCTGATCTCCCGCCTGAGTCCATAATCAAAGGCCCAAACCCTGAAGAAAGGGTCTCAGACCATGTTTGTGGAGTAGTGAGAAATCACTTTGACCCTCGCTGAGTACTCATCCACATTCATGATTCCCTTCTAAAGGTGAAGTATCTCCTATATTTGCACAAATAGCAAGGTTATGGGAAAATGATCATCCCAGAAAAGTCTCTCAATGCTTGTCTAGGTGATGGTCTCCTCATCCTGAATCTGAATCATATAACTCCACCATCTCCCTACCAAGCCCTGAATAAGGCTCGCAACTAAGATTACCATCTGGTTAAGCGGTGTCCTCACTACGTCGAAGACCATCGTCACTTCCTCTAGCTATTCCTTAGAAACCCGAGGATCTATCTCTCCCCAGAACCTAGGAGGTCTCTGTCTCTAGAACTTGTGAAAGGCGTAGAGCCTACACACATCGTCTACTAGTATTGTCAGTAGTAACTGTGGATAAATGGGTGGTTGAAACACCGGTGCACCATCCAGAGGGGCCATCTCTAGAACTTCTCCCTGAAGTGATTCTTCATTGCTTGGCGGGCTGTCCACACAATAACGTATTAGGATCTTGGCTGGTCATCCATGTGGAGGCATCCTGTGATAGATCAAGATGTACAACAGTCATAAGGTTATACCTAGTGAGATGAATCTAATTCAAAAAGAACATAAGGAGACACTTAAGAAATGAGTGTTTTCATGCATAGAGCTAAAAAACATAATTGAAGGTACTCGTGTATGGATATGTCTTCCACCGAACCAACACTGTACTCCTCAAATATAAAAGTCTAACTCGAAACATTTAACGCTATTTTCCAAAAAAAATAAACACACCAATCTTTGAGGTAGAACCGACCACCTCTAATACCACTTTTTCATGTCCCGTCCCCTGGGGACCATGTCATGAATACCCCAAGACAGCCTCTTTAAGGCTAGGAGCTAGCGACTAGCACTGATAGAGTTGACCTGCAAGTGGGAGACATTTTCCAGGGTACCTGTAAGAACACACTTTCCCAACCACATCCCAAAAATTGAAAGGGGAAACAAGTATATTCAAACAAGTGATGAGTATAAGTACAACTGTAAACAAGTGGGCCAGAATACAAACCTAACAGAAGAACTGAAAATAGAAAAGTAAAAAAAGGGACTCGAGATAGCCATTTGTAGAGAACCCCACCTAATGGTAAGAGTAGTGTATCTACTGGAAGATGAAGTAGTACGTCATGTATTCCAAATCTTATTGGGGCACACCTTGTCCTAGGACAATAATTCCTCAATCGAAGCATCAATTGTTTGCACTAGACACAAGAGGTGTAGGCGAAGCCCATGTAGGGTTGAGCAAAAAAATACTCAATAGGGGACCCTGAAACACAAAGTAAAGATCACAAAGCAATCCTCAATTCAAAGCCAGAAGCATAACCATGAAGTAATAGTACAAACCACAAGCACAAATCCCAATAACAAAGCACAAGAATGAAGAACAAAACAACTCACTTCAGGTATATTGTAGGGTGGTGATATAAGAATCATCAGTCACATCATCAAACACCTCTGCTGTGGGAGAACTCCTCCACTATGAGTAAAGTGGGTCTGCTGGGTCACATAGAAGTCGCTTCTTACTAACCTTGCACTGCTCTGGTACTCATTCTTGATGTGTAACATGGGTATGCTGAGTCACACAGTCTCGCTCCCACCATGGGCCTGCAAAGGCACACATAGGTATTTCCCACCTTGGCCAAAAGAGGTACTCCTTCCCATCGCGTACCATGGCTATGCTGAGTCACATTATCTAGCTCCCACCTTGGAAATGCAAAGTCACACAGAAGATCTTTCCACTAGGCCACAGTTGAGTCACATGGAGTTTCTTGTTAGTAGTTTTTAGGTATTAACATATCGTAGGGTTCTGTACATAGCGTGCTTTAGAGAACCAATCCTCAAGCCATTAGTCGCTTCCCATATTCCATGAAAGAATCCTTAGATCATACCAAAATCTCTGCCTCGTTGAGAGGGTACCAACACCCCAAACATATTGTCAACTAGAAACCTAGATTGAATGTTATTAATATTTTAGTAACCACAAGACCGTTGCATCTGGCCCTGGTCCATCCTAGTTAGACCAACCTGACCAACCCGTTCCAGGGGTCCCATGTACCTCGATTTGATTTGACTGACCTGACCTGCCCTAGTTTGGGTCAGGCTAGGTTTGGTCTGGCATGGCCAGTGGGACAAGCCCAATGGGCCTCACTGGACCTTTCCTAATTTGGATGAGTGTCCAGCTCGGTGGGTCGCCTAACGACCTGGTCTCTTCTGGCCTAGCCTGAAGGGTGCGGGTCTGGACGGTCGACGTGAGTCTGAACAACATGTGAGGGTCCATCCAACCTGTGTGGGTCCGCCCCAGCCTACTAGTTTGGAGCACTGGTCCGGCCAGGCCTGCTAGCTGGAGCCACATCCCACTAGTAGGTGCTCGGTCCACCAAGGGTAGACCGGTGGGGTGCGCATGGGATGCAGAATCCGCCACCGCATCCCCTCTATACCACGCAAATCATCTGTAGGGCCTTTATCTACTGCGGTCTAGTGATAGAGGCTTTCTAGAAAGGCTCAGATGTAGGTCTCCACCTCCACATGGTGCTAGGCTGGCGTCGCCTCCGCAGTGGCCAATGGGACACAAACTCGTCCACCGCAGCGCGCACATGCGCACCTCACCCTCCACAATATTGATGAGGGCTAACCACCTCATCCAGCACGTGAAACCCAGGGTGGGACCACCTCCTCTATGCGACCAGTCACGTCCAGTCATCGACACAAATACATCGGTGGCGCCGCACCAGTATCACCTTCCACATTCCACCAGGTCAGCTCTGGTGGTCCTATTTCGATCCGTCTCTGCCTTGGGGCCTATCAGGTCACTTCCATCCCTACCTTGGCCTCAGATGCCTCTTTCTGCCACTTAAGTATACATCTAATAAAATGGACGTGTGGAGGGACCCAAGCCTTATTCATTTCGCCCGCGCCCTCCGTGTTTGAGGTTTAAAACATGGTGAGGCTCAGGGATTGTAGCTCAATTAAACAAGAGATAGTTTTCACCGAGATAAAGAAATCACCAAAAAAGACACCCTCCCATAAGAACACTTGATACACGAATCAACCTGTTTATGGGTTTATCCATGTTTGTCACTGAATTTAAGAATGGGGAAAACAAACTTAAACACAACCCATACCTGGATTGAGGATCTGTCACAAACGAGGGGCTGAGCTCTGAGATTTCATAGATCCTCAATCTGTTAGCGTTCATCGCAGTTCATCGATGGAGTTCATCACTTTTTCTCAATGGAGTTATTTATTATTCATTGAAGAGTAAACCAGTTGGTGTTTCGTCAAAGAATTTCCAAGGTTTTAATTCCCATTTTTCCAATGTGCCAAACAAATAAAAAGAAAACACATTACAGTGTTATTGTTACGCAGTTTCATTTAAGAAACATAGTATCTATTATGTGTCATTTAATTCATCATTACAATGTGTGTTTATGATCCATTAATGAGTTCCATTGATGTATATCATCATCACATCGCCGCTGCATCGCAGCGTTGTCATGTCACCACTTGTCGGTTGAGGAAAAGAAATAAAATATCGTTTAAAAGTTGGTTTTTTTCAAAATCTCTAAAATTAAATTTTCCATTTGGAACTTAATGGATGAAGTGTAGTCCTTTATAGGAGAATCCCAACATTATGAGTTCGATGGTTCCCTCATATTTACGATTTGATAACCAGTTCAAAAGTTAGAAAAATACGCTCGCACGTTTACTCAACATACCTTAACAAAGTTCAAAATTGCATTCTGGGATCACCAGGCCTTGGAATCACATGCCATCAGAGCGTGTGGTCTTTAAATAATTCCATATAATTTAAAAAACACTACACAGAAATTTTGAGACATTACATATTTTTACCCCACATTAATGTGAAAACAACACCCATATGTACGTATAGACTATCATCTCCATGAACGATTTATTTTATTTTCTAACTCTAAGTTTTATGAATAAAAATAAATAACTATATGATAAATATATATCATATTAATTTCATGGGTATAATTGTGGACATGAATAAATAATGATAAAAGTAAGAGGATAAAGAATAAAAAGTCAAATAATTTTCAAAAAACAATGTGGTAATTACCTGAAACATAAATTTAACATGAAATTATTAAAAAGTGAGTAATAAAAAGTCATGAGTAAATAATATATGTTATTATATATATAAATATGGTTAATTTTTATATATATAAAATTATATTCCTTATAAAGGAGGTTATAACGTATGAAAAGTAAATCAAGACTTAAGGTAAGGGATTTTTGTCTCAATTTTATTTCTATGGGTTACATGCCTTATAACCTACTAGTTTTTTTATGCATGGGGTATATACTACCCATGAATGTCTTCTATGAGTATTATCGTAAATATTAGGATATTTTATTATCTATATTATTTTATTTCTTTCATGGGGAATACTATTCCACTTCTTATAAATTGGTAATGGTTTATTTCACAATCTAATCAATATTCGAGATTGTCCCATTTTAAGCCTCTATTGAGGAATATTTATATTCGATGTGAATGTTTTATAAAATTGTTTTAAAAAAGGTTTTAACTATTCACATATGAATATTTAAAGATATTTTTACCCATTATTGATATTTTATGAAATGGTTTGAAAAGTATATTTTTTGTTTTCTAAACAAGGCTCTTTGTGACTTTTCTAACAATAATATAAGGAAGTAGTATCTTTTAACTTATACAACATGAATTTTTTTTCAACCATCATGAATCCTTAATGATTTAAAGATTAATTTACAAGATTGAAAGTTTCTTTTATTAGAATGTTTTTTTATTTTATAATTATGTGGATCTTAAAAGAAAAAGTATTTCATATAGGAAAAGATATTTTCATGAATAATTATTTCAATTTGTCTTTCAAATTAATATTTTTTACTATATAATGGAATTATTTACTATTAATTATGATTTATTGGGGATATTTTCGAAGGATAACATTATTTATAATTATATTAATGGTTTATGTTTATTATGGAATGGTATTTATGAAACCTATTTATTTTCAATAAGTTATGTTATGATATAATGAATGATATATGGTTTTATGGAACACATATGTATAGTTTTGATTAAGTGACTTGTGGGATCTATACCTACCTCTTATACATTGGGTTATTAATTATATCCCATAAGATAGTGAGGGGAAAAAGGTCAATGTGCTTGATTCGTGATGGGAAACAAGTCGATATGCTTGATCTGTGATGGAAAACAAGTTGATGTTCATGATTCGTTAGGGGAAAAGGGTAATAAGGCCTAATACAAGAGTCTTGGAAGTTATCATTGACAAAAGAAATGGTTTTCTATACTTATCATGATTCCAAAAAAATTTATGATATGAAAATATGATTGATGATTGAGTTAGGTTGAAGTTTAATTATTTTGATTCATGTCTTTTGAAATGATATTGTTTTATTCAATAAACTATGTTTATGATAAATAACAGTTTGGGTATGAACACTTTTCATGATCACATACCCATATTTCTTATTTATGCATTCATAAGATAATATATTGATATCTTCCTTATTTAACCTTTCTGTACATCTATGCTCACCCTTTTATTTTGTTTCCTTTCCATGGGATAAGATGAAAGGTTTTATGTAGGGGTAATAAAGGAGAAGATATTTGTGGGAAACATTGAAGATCATTCAACAGACTAAAATTTTATGTTCCATGTTTCCAATGGCACTAAAATAATATAGTCTTCAAGAATGTTTTTATGTAATGTAAATAATATTCATCTAAAAAATACGTAATGTCAATGTATGAAATTCCTAAGTAGTTATAAATATGATATATATATATATATTAAATTAATAATTTATATTATTTTTATTTAATAACATTATAAGTATACTAACACACATATATATTGGTGTTATTAATTTGTATTTATAGTAAGCATGTTAATGAAAATTTCGGGCATTTATTTACTAAATGTGATTTTGGTAACCATAATTGAAACTGTTTACAAGTATTTTCTAGATTAGTCTCTACCCATTGGATGATATTCTGGATTTCATGGAATTGTTTTTTGTAATTACTCATAGTGAGTAGCTCTCTAATATCTTCTTTGTTACTATTAATTATTTTTTTTATTTTATATGGAAACATATAAATAGGATCTTTCTTGACCAGGGTAATCCATTCATAAATGTTGGGATTATGTTGGGGCATAGAGACTTATCGTATGCCTCTAATATATGAAGATGTTTGATAAAAAAAATATTATTTTGACATTTCAACCATAAAACATTAAGGCATTTCTTCCAGTTTAAGGAAATCAAGGGAGTTCAAATTCATGAGATAGATACCCCCACCCTCTACTAGAAAAATTTAAATGTTGATGGATATTCTAATGAGTCTCCTAGTGCTGTGAAAAGTAGAATTATCTTCAATATAGGAAAATGGGTTGTAAAGGGATGCTTCAATCATTTATTGGGAAGATGTATTTCAATTAAATCAGAGTCATTGGGGATCATATATCCTATAAACTGTGATAGGATATTTCTATAGAAGATATTATGGACTAAGTGTTACATTAATTTGGTGGTAAACATCATAAAAAAGAAATCAGTAAATATTCCATGGTGGATACTCAGAGAATTACTATACTATTTATATATAAATGAGGATATTTAGATATATAATAAACATATTTATCATGAGGAAAAACTAGTGGCAATTACACTATAAAAGGAGGTAGTTACACAACATAATTTTTAGTTTTCCTTTGGTACTCTAGAATTCTGTATTATTCTTATAGATAAAGAGACACTGGGTGTTTCTTACATGTGATTTTTAATTTTTTTCCCTATGATGATGCATTCATTGTTTTATTATAATTATTGGAAC
This sequence comes from Viscum album, assembly GCA_963277665.1. Lineage (NCBI taxonomy): Eukaryota > Viridiplantae > Streptophyta > Magnoliopsida > Santalales > Viscaceae > Viscum > Viscum album. The sequence continues at coordinate 646,180,165 of OY728143.1, read as the reverse complement.
AAGGATCAATCAAAACTGTATCTTTTCTAATATAATTTAAAAATAATTACATTTATTATATATGCATATATACTATAATATACACACAATATAATATATATAAATGTAAATACATAACATATATTATAATATATATGTAAATTTATTTATATCTATTATATATACACATGTATTAATTATTGTAAATCCAAAAGGATTTAGTAAATTTGTTAACAATTTTTGCGTCATGGTGATTCTTATCATACTTTTAATAATGCACATTATTAATTGATTGATGAATAGATTTTTTGACCCAGAATATTGAAGGTTATTGTGTTGGAAACATTATCCATACAAATAAAAGAAGGGATGCATCCTAGAGGTAATTTATAAGTGAATATAATGGAAAGGATTTGAACTAGGGCACAATAAGGGTATCCAATGAAGACTACATTGTGGTGGAATCCATTTTTTTGGTTATAAAAAGGATTTATAGGTTCCCTATCCCATAACACTTTCCATTAGGGTGAAGGAAATACCTGACATGGGGAAATGGAAAGGGACTATATTGTGGTGTTCCGCATGGTGTAATTCAAAATTACCTATATAAAACACTAACTAGGAGATTGTGGTGATGGTAGTAGTTGATGTGTAGTAACACTTTGAAGATTTGTAGTTGAAAATGGAAAACATTATATAAAAAATTATACATAGAAAGCCATAGTGGTCTAGGAGGTTTCCTATGAAACATAAGGAAGAACATTATTAGTATGGAGGTGTTTGGTGTAAGGTGTGGTATATAGGAAGTCTTTCTATTAAACCCAAGAATAAGTAGACAACCATTCCATAGTGTTTAGTATATTGGGTGACAAAGAGAAAATTGATTTTCACTATGGCATAGTGGTGGATGCAGTTTACTAGTAAAACTACATTGGGTCAAAATAGGAAAATGATTTCCACCATGATATGATGATGGTTATGTTAATAGGTGACATGGAAAATTTTGGATAATTCATTATAGAGATTCTTGAATTGTTCTTGAATGGTTATATAATCATGTGACTCAGGTATAGACCATGATTTCATCCTAATGCAGAGGAGGTTATGGTGATAAACATACGAATTAAACATATATTTAATTAATTCTTCATAAGAAGTGACTTGGACCCCTGAATCAGTTATAGATCTATGAAATTAAAGAAATCATGGAAAGATCAAGATGATATTTATTGTTTGTGAATTAGTAGTGAAGTGGGACTACAGAATAATATCTACCTACTCTATAAGATGTATGATAAGAATGTTATTCTAGAAAAGGACCTATAAGTCTATAAACCATATAAAGGTGTTCCATTCCACCATACTAAACTAGAGAAGAAATATTTTGTAAGTCACCATTGGGAAGTAGTGAGATATCCATAAAACCTATTAAAGAGAGTGTTCTCTATGAATATAATTGTTCTTTATAGTGATTTGGTGCAAAAAAACTCTGATTAATACGCCTTTTATGTAGCCCAATGCAGGAGAACGATGTAAATTATCATGTCCCTATTAACATTAAAAATTCAGAATATAAAAATTAAGAGGAATTATAATGAATATAAGAGAACAAAGGGTTAGTCATGTGATTGATTTAGATTATAATTTATGAAAAGGAGGATAATAAATGACCCTCAATGTTGAGAGTTCATGATCCATTTGGGGTAGTGAGAACTAAAAGATGAATTGTTAAAATTGTTCAGGACTCTTTATACCTCGATTCTCCCCCCTCTCAGTGTAATCTCTCTCAAAATCCCCTAGTTAGTCTAAAACAATGATATCATAGGGATGTTTACTAATAATATTTTGATTTTTATATATTAAACATGATATTAATTTATTTAACATAACTTAAATTCAAATTTAATGATGCAATATTTTAATTAAATAAATTCAAAAATTTAATAATGGATTTTATTTTCATATATGGAATATTGTCTTGGTGTTCCATGAGATGTTGTAGAGAATGAAATTTTTTATTTATGTTGGAATTACATTATCTTTAAGGAAGATCAAAGAAAAATTGATATTGATTCCTAAGATAAAAGTAATTAAAGGGAACTATTAGATGAGACATTTATAAGAATGTTTCACATGTAATGTTCTCCAAATAAATTTGGATGAAATTGAAATAACTCCATGGTAAAGATGAATAAGATTCCTTCATGTCTGAAGGATAGAATAAAAATAAGTATGGTGGAAGAATGAATTTTCTTACGAATTTAATTAATTCTAAATCTAATTTCACAATTGATTATAACACTTTTTTAAATAATGTATGTGGAATAACAGACTCTATTTTAAATTTGGAAAGAATATTTAATGAAAAAGTGGAAAAACACCATATTTCAAATCATGGCGGTGTTCATGAAATGTCTAAGGGAATATCCCAATTATAAAAGAGAAGGTATAATAATGGTAAATCAAGAGTGAATTTTATTATATAATGATTAATTATTTTTCCGTTGAAATTATAATTTTAATGAAAGAATAAGTTTATTTGAATTTTATTAAAATGAAAATTGGAATGAAAATAAAGAAACAAAGGGACATGACTGAAGACCTTTCACAAGGAATTTAAATAAAAATTCTTACAATAAAATAACTGAATGAAAGGATCATTTCAATCAGGATCTAACTAGAATAATGAATAAAAAATGAGATGGATAATGCTTAATGTATAATATTTATAGATTCATAGTTGAAATAAAAATATAATAAATTATGTGAAATTTAGGAGAGGATAAACCCCTCAAATGGGAAGATAAAACACTCTTCAAAGATAGCATCAATTTGAAAAAAGGAGGCAAGATATATAATTTGGATGAAATTAAAATATATATGTAAAAGGAGATCCAAAAAATATTATGGAATTAATTTATACTATTGTATATGGGTTGTCTACATTAAGAGTTCGTGTTTCAAATCCAAGAAACCTAAGCATGAGATAATAACTCTAGTAGAGATAATATCTCAATTTTAGAGAGACCACATGTGGTACGAATCAAATATTAAATGATTTATTTTTTCAATACTTGGTTGAATGTTATGTTATTACAATTTTAGGAATTCATGGAAGGGTAATATTCTATACGGATACACTCCTCTCCTATAACATATGGAGGAAGAGTTTTTTAAAGGAATAATCTTATTAAGATGTAAAATATGATGAATGTTTTCAAGAAGGAGAAAGAGACTCAATGAAGGGAATAATAAGTACCAAGATCTAGATACTCATAAATTTTTTCTTTAAATTTAAGATATAAATTCTCAAAGAAAATTTATAGGGTTTAGTAGTCGTGATAATTTTGGAGGAATACGTAATGTAGAATCCATCATTGAAGAAGAAGTATTCCTAGATGGAACTCTTTGTCATTAGGGAAGAAGTTTTCAAATGTTGTTCCACACAGACCACTAAAATGAAAAAAATAAGATGTAATGGATAAATAATCTATAGTAGAGATCCATTACTGATGAAACAAAATATGATACTTGTTAGAGTGTGATGGATTCCCCAATTGTGGAAAATCTCAAGTTAAGGAAGGATGAAAAATGTTACATCCAAAAAGATAACATTGTAAGTGGTATCACAAAAATAGGATAATTTTTAACATGTTTAAAAAGGATGATAATAAATGATGAATAATGTGATGTGAGAATGTAATTAATTTCAAAAAAGATGAAAAGGAAAAGGAAATATGGATGGTGAATAGTTGGCCTATAATGAACATATTAATTCCTATACTAGAGGATGTTTGATCTAATCCTTTAAAAATATGACTTATTTTTTCTAAATATTTTTGAAGAGGTATATAATTAAGCTGGATATAAAATTAAGCGGTTTATTGTTTTAGAAAAATAACTGTCACTAAGTTAAAAGAAAATTTGATAAGATAAAAAAACAAGTTTTTTGGGACACAATAAGAAAATAAAATGGGGAAAAATAACCACCATATAATGTAAATTCATGCTTATTGGTTTTCAAATAAGTAGTTTTTTTGTATAATCTATTGTTTTTCGGGATAACCAATATATATTGATATAGATTAATTATTCCCACAAGTGGTATCCCCAATTTGAACATCAATAATTGGTTTCAAAATATAACATTTTAGGGGAGTGGTAATCAAAATTTAAATACTTCATATCCGTATCTAATATATGATGATACTTGTAAATAATTAGAAGAGTAAGGTTTAAATTTTGATCAATGTTTATTTCACTATTTTTATTATTTTTAACCATGTAAATGGTCTTAAAAAAGGCGATTTAAGTTTTTTATACTGACTATTTGGTGTAAAATTGACAGATATGATAATTTCTATTGAGAATTGAAATAGAAATATATTCTAGTTATTTAAATGTTTTTCCTGAGTGATAGGGAAATATTTTGTGATTTTTTCAAAGAATATTGTTTCCCACATTGAGCTCAGGATCAGTAGGCTTAGATTATTTTTTAGTAGTGTGAATTCTTTGTGGGAGTCCCACTTAGTGCATTTTCAATGACTAAAAATATTATAAAAATTTAATTACGGGATATTATAGAGTTGAGAATTAAAACAATTTTTTTTTCTAAATGGTTTTCAAGATTTTATCTTATAAACATGCGGCTGAAGCTAATTTTTAAAGAAATGATCAACAGGGTATATAAAATTAGATGATAAATTACTATTCATCATCATAGGGGAGTTGAATCCCATATGTAATCCCTCCTTGAAGTTTAAGATGAAGGGGGGGTGAGAATTATTGGAGTTTATCCTAACAAATAAAGGGTAAAAAAATTTTGAAAGTGGTTTAATCAAATATCCCCACATTTGAAGTAATAATACAATCACTTTGAATTTTATTTCTAATAAGGGGTTATTTTTTTAATATTATCCCAAACAATTGTGGGGGTATGTTTATATAAATACCAAAGGATTCGGTTTGACTTGTTGACAATATGGGTGGTCATGGTGATTCCCACATGATTTTTAACAATGAGATAGTTTTCTTGGTGATTAGAATTTTTTTCAAGGAACATTGAAGATTGTTGTGTTGGATATAGTATACGTACAATTTAAGTAATGAAAAATTATAATTTTAATCCATAAGTGAAGTGAATAGATGAGACATTTATAAGGGTGAATCATGAACAACCAAAAAAGAACACACTATGGTGGTGTCTATAATATAGTGTAAATATTTTATTTATTGGGGTATTATTGCATAATATAGATCATGTTGGAGGAGTAAATGATAAAAATGGAAAACTGTAAAGAGACCCACTATTATGGTACATGTGGTGGAATTTTAGAGCACCTATGAAAAAAAGAACAAGGAGACTCTATTGGTTGATGTAGTGGTTGTGAAACACTACATTGAATATATACAATTATAAAGCGAAAAATGAGATGGACAATAATATAGAGAAATTAATTGTGGTCTTGGAGGATACGTATGGAACATGGGGAATCCCATAATGGATGTTGTGGTGTTTTGTGAAAGCCTTTATCTACATGTGGTATTACAATTCAACATGAATAAAAGGTGATGACCACACTATAGTGTTCCATTTTTTGGGTGAAAATAGTTAATGGTTTCAGTCCAAACTATGGTGGTGAACTTAGCCAATAAGTAAATATTCCTTCTAAAATAGGCAATAGTAGGTGACTATGCTGTAGTGGTAATTATGTCAGAGACAAAATGCGAAAATTATATTAAGCATGTCATGGTGAATGGAGTGTTGATGGGTGATGTACATAATTAAGGATATATTATTATGGTGATGCTTGAACTCTTCTTGAATGAATTAATAATCGCATGTGTCATGTTTAGACTACAATTATAGCTAGATGAGAAGTAGTTAGAGCATTAAAAATGTAAATTTAAGGAGTTTTTATCCCTACACCAGTAAATTAAATGAATATTTTATTCACACTATAAGGAAATAGAATTGGATAGAAAATTATTTATATATTGGAATTCTATTAATTAATCATGAAGTAAAGTTTAGGTAGCAATTTGGGGTTTTATTAATCCATAATGATGTAGACATATGTCCATTTGTTTGGGCATTAACCCCTTATTTTAATAATTCCGATTGAATGGGAGAAGAGGAAAAAGTTTTTACATAGAGTTATATCCATTTTTTCATGGTAAATAGAGAGGAATACCTGATGTGGGTATATAAGGAAGAAGATGAATTTGTTTACAAGAATTGAATATATTTGCAAGGATAATGTTTCATCACTTCTATGAAGTGAAAGAGAAATTCCAGAAATTATCAAAAAATAATAATAATTAATATAAGAATATATTAATAGTTTGTGAAGGAGTAGCCTAGAGGGACTACACCAATGCATATATATATTCTAGAAGATGAAATCCATGTAAGTGATACTGGATAAAGAATATTAAATTCCATAAACTATGTGAAATTTTTCCTTTATTCAACACTGAGAAAAGGAATAAACATTTTAGGTAGTGTCCCTTAGGAAGCGATGATATTTCCCTAATAAATTATAAGAGGAGTGTCCCATAGGAAGAGAAACATGCTTAAAATTGAATTGGTTCACTACACAATGCTAATTCATGCTTCATGGTTGTATCCCATAGATGGTGAACCATGTAAATTAATTTTTACTATATAATTTTATCATACAAACCAAAATGGAGTAAAAAGGAATCATAAAGAGTACAAGATAACAAACCGACAATAAAGTTATTGATTTATATCATCATTTAAGAAAAGGAGTATACAAAATAACCCTTAGGGATGAGAGGTCAAGATCAATTTAGGGAAATGATAGATTAATGAATAATTGTTTAAATTGTTCAAGACCTTGCATACCCTTATTCACACCCCTCATAGTGTAATGTCACTCTGGGACATTAGATAGACCTAACATTAGATAAAACATTATATATATATAATATAGTTTATTAATACTTTTTATATCCACATAAAAATATATATTTGGGTTCTCCCTCATGTTATCCCATATTTAACAGTCCCACAATGAAATTAATTCATACAACTCAGAGAATTAACATACCTCCATTATAATTTACCCATTTCAAATTAAATCTCACCCACCCATGCTAGTGACTTAGCATACAAACTCATACACACCATATTTAATCAATTCACTAAATTTATAAGTCTAATTGGTCTTCATGTATATTTGGTGTATTATATTCTACTTATTAAAAAATTTATTTGATAGAATAATTTCATCTAAATAGTAATATTTAAAACACCATTTTATTGGAAAAATTTATATCCTTGAAATTTTTTAGTGTAATGTTTTATGTTTTCTAAGATGGATTTATTCCATCTTAGATACTTTTTTTAGTGATAATAGGTCGTAGAAAAATTTCCATATTAGATTTTATAGGATTTCTTATAAACATACATGATATTCTCAAGATAAATACACTAGTTCATAAAACATTTTTAACATCGGGTTTTTATATCAGTTTTTATTGGATGTTATTAAATGAAATGTTATAAATATTTTTTTCACAACTGTTATAAAGAACAGATGTTGTAAATCTATAGTGGAAACGATTTTTATGTCGATTATTTAATAACCAACATGGTATATTGTTTATTACGTCAGTTATTAAATAAAAAAAGTTAAAAAATGGTTCCATATATAGCTTTTTAATGTCTGTTATTAAACAACTGATGTTATAAACAATATACCACATATGTTATTAGATAACCAATGTACAAAAAAAACGACTCTGAAGCATTTTTACGTCAGTTATTTAATAACTGACATAAAAAAAATTATACCACGTCGGTTTTTTGATATATGGTGTGGAAAACTATAATCCTAAGAATTTTTTACATCGGTTATTTTATAACCAATTTAAAAACCTTTTTTTTTCAAAAATTGTGAACCTGTTACTCTGTACTCCCGAAGAAGACCTGAAACAAGTAGAACCAGACAAAAACCAGACCAGAAAAACAAGATAAACTAAACTAAAACAAGAAGAACCAATAGAAAAATAAAAAAAATCACATTTATAACATTTAAAACATACAATATCTACTAAAAACAAACCTAAATACAACCAAACAACTATAAAATGCACATTTAAAAATACAAATTTCAAAATTACATTTTACACGACAAACAAACTAAACTCATATCAAACCTATAAAATAAGTTGACCACTCTAATTGTATGTGTTAAACCCCTTGAGAACTATATGGTTTAGGGTCATCAAATATTTATAAATTAAAAGGAAATTAGTTAACATGTATAATAAATAAATAAAATGAAATATTATGGAATTTTTTATTAGGAAATATAACCTCATCAAACATCAAAATTGTTCCAGATGTAATTATTTCATATATAAATCTTAATATATAATATCCACATTCAAGGACACCTTTTTGTTTATGAAATTTATGTTTAATTGAGTTTGTCAATTCAAAATTTCATTTTTTTGTAATACATCCAAAATATAGAAATTATAAATGTATTTTTACCTTTACTTTTACATATTTGATCTTGGAACTATATTTCTCTGTTGTTTTTTTGAAATTAGGACTATAACATATTAGAAAATAATATAGATGTGATAAATTTAAAATTCATTATTATATAAAAAACTATTAGGAAATTGAAACCTACTTTTCTAACATATTTGTAAAATATTCTCATACATTTCCATGGAGATATCATATCCAATAAAGTGTTTTATCCCTTAGAAAAAAAACCTAACATCCAATTATCTCTGATATAAAAGGAAATTTAAGGTTAGTGGGTTTTATGATAAAATATAAAGAACAATTTGTGAGATATCTGTTTCATACCTATCAAAAAAAGGAATCAAACAACCCTGCATGATTATATTCTTTTAAAATATATCAGCAATATGAATAGTTCTTTGTTTCTCATCTAATGTATGAGCTTCAGGGGAAATCAATTACTGGTCCATGAATCCATATTTATCTGTCTTCTCATTATTCTCACAAATTTTATAAATATACCTAATATAAAATAGATATAAGTATACATTTTTAATAAATTTAACACAGGGAAGGAATTTTTTTAAGACTTACATGGAAAAAATTCGCACCACATTGATTCCCAACTTATCTACAGTAATAATATATGTGATATCATATTTCATAATACTCATATCCATTTTATGTCCAAAAAGATGATCTTAAATTGGGAATGTATAACGAGCAAACAGAAAATTTGAATATCTTGACAATTTGTCAAGACTGATATAATATGTATCTGATGTCATATCCATTTGTCTTTGTTGTTCCCTATAAAATATTTATTTACCTTTAAAGTATTCCTGTAAAAAATAGATAAATATATTAACTTTAAATTGTTAAAAAAATTAATAAAAAAATAAAATAAAAGATATAACATACACATACCTCTATGGTAATGGGTTGCAGAAGTCTGGATGGCCAAACAAAAAAGTGGATGATACTTTGAACAACTGTCGTCACCTATTATGTAGGTAATGGTATTCAAGTTGATATATCTATAATATCTTGTACAGTGAATCTTTTCTTCTCTACCTCTAACTATTGATGATGAACATTATTTCCTATATAATATATCATCCTATATGCAACTATATGATGGTGAGGATCATCAACATACAACTCAAAATAAATAGGAAGTTTTGGAGGAGGGGTGTAGGAGTAGGATAAAAAATGGGGTCCGCAGGTTGAGGTGGATGATAAATAATGGGTTATGGAGGTGGGGGTGTTGGAGCAGCAGGTTGAGGTGGAGGATAAAAAATGGGGTTTGCCGGTGGAGGTGGAGGAGTGGGAGCTACAGTCTGAAATTTTCATTGCATGTCTACAAACATAGATTGTACCGACGTTATAATCTTTTACTACAATGTTGCATTAATATTATGAACTTCATCCTCAAAATATTATATTTTTTTTAAAAAAAATACCCTCAATGGAAGAAGCTAAAGAACATGGAAACACTTCTCTTACTGATACACGCATCAAGTATCCTAATACATGACCCATGTGTTTGGGCTTTCCCAATGCTTCATATTAAATATCTTGCCTCCCATCAGCTATAAATACCCCATATGTTCTCTAATACTCAATATAATCCTATATGAATTAATTTAAAAACTTTATAATGTTTCAAATTATATAAAAATATAATTAACTTAAATAAATTAAATAAATATCTTACAGTCCTATAAACTATGATCCTCGATTATTCAATAATATATTGTCCCTTTTTCCCATCCAAACCCTTTTTCATTTTTCATGTCCAGATGGAGGGGATGGAGGGGAAACCTCTATAGAGATTCAAGACTCAACTCTATGTTTTTTTAAATTTTTCTGCCATCATCTGGTATTCTAATAAAGTATACCCTCCCTGAGGTAAATTATGATGGTATAAATTTTTAGATTGGATCTCCTGATAATATCCCCTTCTTTTTTATAAATTAAGAATAATAAATCATCAATAAATCATTAATAATATTATTAATATAAGAAAAATTAACAAAGTTTACATTGAACTTACCAAAAATTTATTCTTTTCTTCTACTTTTAAAAAATTATTTTTAGGTGTCTTCATTTATAAAAGGATATACATGACATGTATTTTCATGTTTCCTATGACCAAAAATGAAATCATATTTGAGGGTTGATTTGAAATCCCTCCATCTCCTAGTATCCATTGATAAACATTTCTTCCTGACTCCTCTAGTGTGAGGAATATCAAATTTTATCTGATAAAGTTGAGGGAAAAAATATTATACTATTAACAATTAAATATTAGTCAAACAATAGAAAAAGATCTTACAAAAATTGTCTTCGAGAACTGTGACAGGGTTGCTTTTTCCACACTTTTCCTATCATTATACAAGATTATTACATTTCTTTTACCTTGAGTTGATACAAAACTCTAAAAATATTTTGCGTTTGGACCTATAGGAATATCATTCTCATCAAACTCTATGATTATCATATGGTCCTGGCTACAGGAAAGTGATAGTTTTGTTAAACATATGATACCACATTTACTAACTCATGAAATCTTCATTACTGTTATGGGAGAACATGAAGACGATTGGTGAACATTATGAAGAGCACGAGAATGTTCCTCCCCAAATGTATGATCATTATTCTCATCTACAGAATTATGTGGTTGATCAACTGATTGATCTATCATTATCCTTAAAATCAAAAAAGAAAACATTCGTTCACAAATATACAAATTCAAATATTACAATGCTGATGTAAACCAAAAAAAATGAAAAACTGAACTATGTTATGTAATTATAAACATTGTAAAAATGGTAAGCATGGTAAATCATGGTAAATAGTAAACATGATAAACTAATTTTCATTCAAAAAAATCAATAAATATATAAGTTATGTAATGGTAAACATGGTAAAATATGGTAAACATGGTAAAGTAATTTTCATTCAACGAAATCAATAAATATATTTGTTACGTAATCTTAAACTTAGTAAACTAAATAAAAAAACTAAAATAAAAAAACATTCCAACTTATTAGTTTTAATACGCATTTTAATAATGATTAAATTACAATATCTAACATTTTATGAAATTAATAAATGTAATTGAGAAATAAACATATGTTACTTGTAATATTAGGAATGTAAAAATGTATTGTTTTCCCAAATTCCTCTACCATGATCATTTCTTATGGCACAAACCATGTCAACAACATGCTCATCATTATTTTCTACTAATATTTCTAGGGAAGTAGGGATCTCACATAAATAAGCATCTTCATCAAGTTGATCCTCACCAACATATTGTTTTTTCCTTGTAAAACAATATGACACTACATATCTGATTGATTAACAACATTGATTTTCTTTCATGTGTTGTCATTATAAAATAATCTGTTGTGTCTTCAAATTTATTCAGATTAAAAACATTCATTCCAAATTCATCATGTTTGACATTTTTGTTAGCGATAAACCATTTTCAGTTAAAAACATGAACATTAATTCTAAATTAATAAACTTACCATATTTATTTAATGAATCCATAATATGAACTTGATGCATAAATTTGGTTTTTGTCTTTAGAACTCAAAAAATTCATTGCTTCTGTAAACACCAATACCCCACTATTCTGAACTTCACTTCCATTGTCCTGAGATTTCGTATGAAATGCATTACCATTAATGTCTTACCCATACCATGATATCATATTTAAAATTGGACCACCAACTAACTATCTTAATATCTCCGATGTATCTGATCTACCAAGTTGGGTCTTTTTAAGCCATGGAAAAACTATTTTTTTATGCTAATTCAAAATCTACATTTTTTTCTTCTTTGGATGCCATTGTTTCAACTTGTTAATATGAAATGTGATTTGTGGTTGAGCATCAAAAAAGTTATTAAATATGTATAAATGTACCTTATTCATCTGTTCATATGATAATGATTTTTCTTTCAAGCCACGAATCCCCTTTCCCTCATATTAACTCGTTCTTGGCGAGATGGAGAAAAACCAATGTTCTCTATCATAGAAAAGTGTCTTGTAAAAACTCTGCATCCTCCTCAGAAATATACTTTTCAATAATGGTGGCTTCAGGTTTATATGGATTCTTATCATACTCCTTCAATATTTTCAAATATATTTCAAAAGGATACATCCAAAAAAGATATACAGGTCCACAAATCTTTATTTAATGAACTCGATGAACCATTAAATGAACCGTTATACCAAAAAATATGGAGGAAAATAAATTTCCAATTGAAAAATTATAAAAAATGAATCATTTTTGAAAATTTTCAAAGCATCCACATAAATCACTTTATTACAAGTTAAATTAATAAAATTACTCACCTTCATGATAGTATTTCTAACACAGATGAGAAATATTCCATACAATGAAACTGGTAGAAGTTGTTGCATCATGAAGCGACAATCCTAAGATTTAATACTTGTTAACTTCAAATCCTCCAATGAGGCAATATTTTTAACGTTTTATGAATAAAATTTAATCACATTGATATCATGAAGAAACTAAAAAAAGATAATTTTTCCTCTCTTGGATAATGTATAACAAGATAAGGAACAAATGTCTTCCTTCCATCAGGAGTGGGAGCTAACACTAAATGTATTCCTATTGATAGTATGTCTAATATTGCATTCAACCCATCTTTAGTCTTTAATTTAATATCTAACCATGTTCAATTAAAACTATCCCAAATATTCTTCTCCATGTGCATGACAACAATACTATGTTTCACTTCATGATATCTTCAATATGGTAACTTAAAAAATGTTGACATTTTCTTCCAAATATGTCTATAATTAGCCGATTTATGTGCCTTTCCCAATATCACATCAAGTTTTGGTACCCTCTCAAAATACTCATCAGTGGATAATGGTTTTGGAGTAATATAAAATTCTTGTGAGCCATTGAATGCCTTTTTTTATCTTTTATAAGTGATATCCATAGGTAAAATCTTTCAACAACCCATGTATACTATTTTTATACCATGATGAATTTGAAAATATGAAGTATGGTTTTCACAAATTGGACACACTTTATTCACTTTAACAATGTATCTAGAAAAAATTCCATACCCTGAGAAGTCATTTATAGTGAACATAAGAACTGCATGAAGTTGAAAATACTCCATTTTATAAGAATCATACACCCTAATACCATCCTCCCATAAAAGTTTCAAATCATCAATTAATGGTGACAAGAATACATCAATATCAGTTCTAGGTTGCTCTGGACCAGAGATCACTGTACCCATCACGACATATTTTCAATTCATATAAACTTCAGGAGAGATAGGTTGAAAATTCCAAATAAAAAAGCCCCTGAACAATGTGTGCTACTGAGGCATTGATATGGATTCATTCTATTTGTGAACAACCCAAGTATGAGATTTCTAATTTCATTTCCGAATGTAGGATACTTTGGATCAATTTTCATTCATTTTGGACAATTAGTTGGATGACATATTATTCCATAAAATATCTTCTAATCAGCATGCCGTATTAACCTTTTATCATTATGTGAATTAGAAAATAAACATTTTGAAAGATGACTTATAGGAAGATACCAAAATATCTTGTAAAGGATATTTGTAATCTCTACATCAGCCTGAAATTTTTCTTTCAACTTATACTGTCATGTCTCATATTTAAGACAATGTGACAAAAACTCTTATTCCATCCTATATATCATACAATCATTTGAACAAGCATGTATTTTAATATATCCCAATCCCATTGGGCATAATATTTTCTTGACCTTATAATGTGAATCTAGAAGTTCATTTCATTTTTTTAAGAATGTCTTTGAAAAATTGTAGTAGCTCTATAAAACTCATGTCACTCCATCCATGTTTTGTCTTCTGGTTAATCAATCTTAACACTTTTGGTAAAACCATAAAACCCATATAACCAGGTTATAATATTTTTCAGAATAAACATATATATTCTCAACTCTTGGTTCTATCTCAATTTGTTCTATTGTAATATCATGAGTCAATTCCTCAATTTCATCGCAGTTACCATCATGTAAGTCATGATCATCAGTAGATCTAACATTCTGTCCAGTTTCACCATGCCAAATATAAGGGCTATAACTTGGATTAAAACCATGAAAAATTATATTATCTTTGATCTGTATACATTTAAACTTCTTCATATTCAAATATTCCAGATATGGATAGAAAAAAATGTCTTTTCTTGGAACATTTCATTTAGAAAATTCCAAAAAGGAATAAACACCTTACTCATATTCATTACTCATTTAATGTTCCATAATACAACTTTGACTCAATATTACCTACAAAAAACATAAAAAATATAAATCTTGTTAAGATAAGACAATTTTATATTTATTTTAAATATATCATAATTTGAATGTAAATTTTTTTGGAAATATAAAACAATTATATACATATTTAAAATAATTTTAAAAATAAAGTATAGTTAGATATAACAGTTTTATATTTATATGTAATATGACATAATTTGAAAGTAACCCAATTTTGAAATATAAAATAAAACAAATATATTCTTATTTGAAAATTATAAAGATAGTGTATTGAATTGTACATATAAGGGGTAATATTAACTCATAAGAATTTTGTTGTTGGAATCTAATTATTGGTAACTTGAATGTTATAATTGAAATACAATAGTTAGTAATGGTTGTTTTTAATAAAATAAATAAAATAATTAAACAGTAATATAATTAATAAATCTTAAAATGTTATATTAATTAATTAATAACAATATAATTATACAAAAATAAATCGAAAAAAATAAGATTTACTATTAGAAAGTGTTTCTCAAATTTTTTCCATTAAACATAAGATTTCAAAATTAAATAAGAATCTTATTTTAAAAATATAAATTCTTATATATAAAAATTATTATCAAAAAATGTACTTTAAATTTTTGAATAAGTACATTGAAATTATCAAATGTTTATTTTTATTATTATACTTTGAGAAACTCGATTTTTTAGTGTATTGTGAAATATGGTAAGAATATTGAGTAAGTATTATGAAATAATTCTATCTTAAAAATTATTTAATAATTCATTTTAGTTAACCCATAACCCAAAATATGTTATTTTTTAATTTAATATATTATTATAAATTAAAATGAATTTATAAACCTATTACTTACTTTCCTAAGCCTAAAATAGAAACTAAGAATTGAAAATCAATGTTTTTTTTCAAAGAAATTTATTTCCATTCGAAAATTAGAATAAAATAATAGAGTTTCATTACAAATAATTAGAATTTAAAAAAATGTCCTGAATGTCCTAAATTTGGAGCTAAAATCATTGGAAAGCTAATAGTTTTCCATTTTTTACAACATATATTTCAAAGGTATTTTTTTAGAAATTAAGAAACAATTATCCATATATTTCAATAAATACCCACCCATTCACTGATTATTCTTCACTCTATAGTTAGTAATCATAATTTTCAACTCATTTTCCCACCTTAGATTTTCTCCATATAGTTACTAATATTCTAAGGGGTTCTTTTCAATCTTAAATAATCCATCTTTCAATGAAAGGGTTTCTAGTTCCTCTCATTCCATTTCAATTTCATTAATTTTGTAATAATATAATTTAAAATTAATTTTCAAAAGATAAAATTCTTTTAATTTTATTATATTATCATTTATCTAATATATTTATTATGAAAGATTACTTTTTTCATCATTATAGCCTTTTGATAAGCCATTATTATTCCTATTTAAGGGTCCCTAACAACTTATTGTCCATTATTTATAAAATCCTATCTAATTAATTTATAAATCAATTTGAAATTTTTCTATTATTTATCTTTTTATCTATGATATATCACCATTTACTCTTATATATTCTCTTTATAAGATGTTATAATTCCCAAACATTAGTAGAAACCTATGGAATAAATTCAAATACACTAAAACATCCAAAAATTGTAATTTAAATTTTTTAGGATTTATTAAGAATTACATACCTATCAGGATACTAAAACTAATTATATGACCTATATTAGATGCCCCTATGGTTCATAACCCTAATAACGGTTTGTTGAGTATTATTTAGATCTACACAAGGTTTAAAAAAAGTATACCTTATTTCAAATCTGGTTTGACTCTCCCGAACTGTATTCCTTGAAGGATTCAAAAGATTTGTATGAACTATAAAGAATGATTATAATACATTTGTGATATTTTGAAGTAAATTTTAATACATGAATATTAATTATTTAATGTTTTCATAAGATCTGGAAGAGTGTGCCCATGTGTAAATTTTCTATCATTTCTTTAACCATCTACCATTGAAAACTATGGGACTCAGTGATCATTTTTTATTTATATACCTAAACCATGAATATACAATTCACTATTACCTTGTTCTCATTCCATTTATATGGGTATATTACATTAGATTATGAATATAACATGGTTTCTAAGTTGATATAAGATATTCACCTATATAACCATTTCGTTTTATTGAATTGAGAAATATTGTTTGTTGTATATATGTTATTTCTATATGGATAACTATTGATTACTTAGGCATTATTTTGAATAGGGTTTTTAGGGACTATTAAGATATGTATTATTTATCAATTATATTCATATTATTGATATATTGGACTACTTATGTGATGAATGGATCCCAATATTATATAGACACTTAATGCATTGATAGGTCTCAAGAGACACAATAGCTTCAATATTTTATGTTATCCAACCCTGATTACATATGATGACTTATCAGGAGGTCTTGATAGTATTTTAATGATTTCATCAATTATACATTCCATCACTATGAGATATGTTATTCATATATATGGATTTATTAACTATTATGTAATACATTGATATATTAATCATGTAGTTTCATTTATTATGATAATTACTTATTTCTACTATATTATTTATTCCATCCTTATGTATGATAGATTCCACTATACACTACCATTTACTAAGGATTTGATCTCACCCCTTTTTATTTATTTTGATTTCCCTAGGAAACCATGAATATTGGTTTTTTTGACTTATGTATTGTCATAGAGTAATAAAAATATTTCATGTCTTTCTTTAGTGTATTTTAATTTTTCTATATAATTTTATTTTCATTTATATATCTAGTTGTATGATACTAATAAATATATATATTATTTTTATTGTGATCAATGTATTTTGTAACATTATAATAAAATGACCATCATATTTTAGGAACAAGATTCAGAGTTGTTATACTTATACTTAATTCTATTTTTAACTACATCATTCTAATAGAGGACCCATTTGTTCTATTGGATTTTCATTCTCCATGGTAATTATGTAATCTTTGAGATTTAATTATTAACCTATGTATCCATCTCCTCATTCATAGTTAACTCAAAAATTCTATAATCAATGAGAATAACTTATTTTTTGGGCTCTCGACCTCCCCTCGAACCATTAGAAGTATGCGATTCAAATCAGTTTTGAAACTATGATATATGTATCTGATCTTGGTCAACCTTTGAAATTCAACACATGAATATACTCTTTTTAAACTATAACTCACCAAATCCTCCACAGTTCTAGAACCATCTTATATATATTTTAATTACCTAACTTCTAGAATTCCAATACCCGTTTGACATTCTTTAATATCTATACATAAAAAAATCCATTCATATTTATATAATTTATTTTTTTCTCCCAAATCTATCAATCTCCTAGTTTTGGTCATTCATATTTAGTTTATCAAGGATGAGAAAATATGAAATTCTAATGAACATTTGAGGGTCAATATCCCAATGTTGAATTCTTTTTCTAAATTATATCTCATAAATAAACATGTGTGGGATGTAGCTTCAATCATGTACTGATCCTATAGTTAATTAAGGAATATTATGAAATTCTTAACATAATTGTCAAACGTTTTCTTTAGTTTTATGATACATAACTATTCTAGAATATCCTACCCCATTGGTGTGGATGAACTGCTATTAATAAGTTAAATTTCATAATTTAATATTTCTCCAAATTCTCCACGAAAATTCTAGAATATATACTAATACTCAGTGCCATTTTGGTACATGTTTTATTCACCCACTCAACTATACGATTATGATATGATGTTCTAAGAAAAATCATTTAAAATATTATGCCTTTCTTCCAAAAAAATTCTTGAAACCTTTTATAATATAATATTCACCACTATCAGAATGTAAAAATTCTAGCTTACATCCAATCAATTTTTAACCCCATAGACCTATTTTATAATAACAATCATAACAAATTAAATTTGTGTTAATATAAGTAAAAACATACATTCCTGATAAAATTACTTCAGAATGTAATATTGTATGATGTGCCACTATGATAATGTAGTGGTGTGGGACCCCAAACATATGTGCGCAGAGGTCATGACAGAGATGGTGGGACCCAGCTGAGGGGTTAGTGGCCGGTGACTGGTGCAGCATCACAGGGAGGTTAGGCATCAGGCATCCATGTTGTAAGCCAAGTGCATGCCGTGAGCTGCCAGAGGGTGAGCAGGCTAGTGAGCCAACGACAGTTAGAGGTACACCGCGATGTGGCCGTGATCTCCATGTTTCCTTTTTGGCATGACCTGTAGAAGCATGCCTGTTTTGAGTGCACATGCTGCACAAGATCTATGTGGATTGACTAGATGCTAGTCAGTGGGATTGGCACCATATCGGGTGCATGATATATTCTATATATATTTTTGAGATGCGTGGAATTGTGGCATCGCGGATGTGGGTTACATGAGGTGCCGTGGGCATCGGGCCATCGAGGGTGCGGGTTACTTGAGGTGCTAGGCACCAGGACCTCGTGGAGGCGGACACCGATGTGGTGCAGAATACACTGGGTGTCGGAAGCGACGCAGGAGAACCAATGAGATGTGGGGGTGACGATGCCTCACAGGAGTACTATGCGTCCGGAAAACAGGTTAGTAAACATTGTTTGCTTTTGGTTTTGTTGGTTTGAGACTGGGTTAGGCGATTCCTAAGGTGGGGATCCCCCCTTGAGGAATTTGGTCGGGACCTCTGAGACTGGGGCAGTTCGGGTTACATTGATCGAGATGGTATGCATGGTTCCATATCCGGGTTTCGTTTGGTAGCTCAGGGACGAGCTACGTTAAGGTAGGGAGTTTTTAAGAACCTAGTTTTTTGGAATGGGTCAAAATTTCCGACCCTGTTTGAAATTGTTTTGACTGGTTTCTGAGGGAACTGGAAAAAACGGGAAGTGTCTGGAAATTTTCAGACTACACAACGTGTACATTAAGTACACGCCGTGTATATGTTAAGCGAGTGTCGACCGTGTGCTTGCCAAGTACATGTCATGTGCTGACTGTGTAGGAATTTCATACTACATGACATGTAGTTTTAAACATGCTGTGTAACCCCGACTGTGTGGTGGCCATACATGGCGTTTAGGCCATTGGACGGGTAGAACCAGGTACATGTCGTGTTCCCCTTGGATGCGCCGTGTAGTCTGGCCATGTATGAGGGATATACATGGTGTGTGGGTAAGTCAGTGAGGGAGAGAAGGAAAACTTGGTACACACCGTGTACCCCTAGGTACATGTCGTGTACTCATGTTGGCAGGTTCAGAAAGTATGGCGGTGTAATCATCCATCTTATGATCAGTTAAATGACATATACACGACGTGTAGTCCTAAAGTACACGCGGTGTACTTTCTTTTTTTTTTTTGCTTAAAATGGGCAGTAGCCTCATTTTGAGATTCTGGACAGAACCTCCACTCCTAAGGCATCTGGATCTTCAATCGCTCCCCGGATCACCGTACGAACTCTGTTTCAAGGTCTGATTAGTGCATTGGATCCCCCTCAGTATGAACTCGATTCCTCTTTGGCCGTTTTGTTTGATTTTGATTCTAGAACGGATTATAGGGGTTTGAGCAGTTTGGATTATTTTGTAGATCTATAGAGTTTTAGACCGAATTGGTGGCTGTTACCGGAGGAGTAGCATAGTATGAGTCTCAAGTAGGTAGTGCATACCTCGTTTTGAGTTTTTGCGGTTTTTTGGGTGATGCGGCCTTAGGCTCGTTTTTGGGTATTTGAGCGGGACCCGTTTTATCTTCCATTTTATATTGAATTGCTTCAGGGATCTATGGGGTGACTTTGGGTATCCCCTGTTACAGGTTTTCATGAGCGGGCCGGGTGAGGGGCCGTGGCTCATCGGGCCATTTTGGCCATGCAACACCAAAATGGTTTTAATTGAAATATTAAAGTGTTAAACTAGTTAGTTTAATTTATTTATGCTTGTTATAATTGTTTGAAGCATTTAAGACCTCAGTGTTGTTATGGGACAAAACCTTTCATAGTGCAATTCAACTGTTTAGTTTGTTTTGTTTGGTTATGTTTATATATGTAATTGTTGAATTGCATTTGCTAGACCCTTTGGGTTGTGTTGGGCTTGGCCCGGTTACGCTTTAGTTATGATGATCATAGGTTGGGCTCGGCCCGGGTTACGATGGGTGGTTTTGACCATGGGATGGAGCATCGTGGACATTGTCTTGAGGTAGTACGACTGTCATGTTGGGCATGGCCCGGGTTAATAGGATCGTGATGCCATCAGACTTGAGCGACATGGTCGTAGGGACACGAGGTGTCAGATGTGTTGGTGACTTAGGTACTATTTTGGTGATTACTTCTCCCCTGGAACATTGAGTAGTGTGCACACAGAGATACTCCGTGATGAGGTGGTTTTGACCACTCGTGTGGGTAGAGGCCCCTGTAGTTGAGGTTAGGTATTCTGGTTGGGGGTGATTGTTGTATAAAGACACGTGAAAGGTGAGGAGCCTTTAGGGGATGGGCGTGCCTTCGGGACTTCGGTACTTGAGACACAAGGTATCGGGAGGCACATGGTGCCGGGTTACTATTTTTGGGCGTGCCTTCGGGATGTCGGTACTTGAGACACAAGGTGTCAGTAGGCACATGGTGCCGGGTTACTATTTTTGGGCATGCCTTCGGGATGTCGGTACTTGAGACACAAGGTGTCAGGAGGCACATGGTGTCGGGTTACTATTTCTTTTGGGTGTGACTTTGGGACATCAGTACTTGAGACACGAGGTTTCAGAGGGCACATGGTGCCGGGTTACACAACAGAGATTCTAGCGTTGGCTGAATCATGTGACACTCCATGGCGGCTGTTGAGCATTAGAGGATTTTGTGTTTACTTGTGCACTATTTTTTTTACTGTTTTTCTTGTAAATGTATGACTTTTTAAACACATATTTTTGGTACGCACCATTGGGTGGTATCCTACTGAGATTTGTCTCAAACCCTACATGGGCCCTTCGGGACACGTGCAGACTTTATGGATTAACGTGCAGGAAAGAGGCCAGCTTCAAGAGCTGGGCTGCGTTAGTTGTTGCATAGAGATGGTATGGACCTTGAGGTCACACCTAGATGGGGTTTACTTTTTTTGCTTCCTTTTCAGTATCGATATGCTTACTTGTTGTAGCTACTGTTGGTTAGCCATTGACGGCCTTTTATATTCTGTTGTGTACGACCTGCTCTAGATGCATGTTTTACTATTCAGTTATTAGCATGATGTTGTGTTTATTTTCGCTGCTGTTGTTATATTTACTACTTCCGCTGTTTATCTATATTTATTATGCTTCCTCTCCGTGGGTCTAGTTCGAGTCTGCTGAGTCTTTCTTCCACTGCATCATTATTATTATTCTCAGACCAGTACCCTTATTATGATCCTCCAAGAGGGTATAGCCTCCCCACTATACCTAACAGACCCTCGTTGCTAGTCGGCAGCCATTGGCATTCAGGGAGGTGCGCCTAAGGTAGTAACATTGGCCCCGTTTGGCACTGTTCAGGTGGCTGGCCGGGTCCGAGTTGTTAAAAAGTGGTATCAAAGGAGTTCTTCACAAATATTTATTAGTAGTGTTTTTCTAGCTACTAATGAGATTGATACATCTCTTTTTATTTCTTCTGGTTTTACTATTTGTGATATGGTAGACTGGAGATAAGTTCTTGTTATTGGAACTGGGTTTCTAGCTTGTGCTTGGGTGCCTGTAGCCCCAGGTATGAGGAATAGACCATGTTTCCTGGGGTGAGAATTTCTGTTTTGCTTTTGCCCAGATAACAGTTTATATGATTTCCACCCGGTGGCTCACTTGATGTGTGATGTTTTTGATTGTGATATGTGACCCTTGACCGGGTGTGGTAAGGGAGGGTTGGACCTTGGCCCGATATGGAAAGGCTAGTTTTCTTGGATTTTGGTAGGCACATTTTATGGTATTTCAATTTCATAATTGTACGTATGCTTTGTGAAGTGATAATTCCATGTGAATGAAAAGAAATCAATTTCCATGCTTTATATGCGTTGAAATTTAAATAAGTGAAATTCCTGATATAATTGTTTTTATATTGCAATGAGTTATTCCATACATTATATATATTGTAAATTGCATGTGGTAGTGTATTTGGGTCTGGCTCTTATGAGAGAAGGCATGTACTATGGCTGAGGTAGTATAACTGTCAGGATTGGGCGACTTGGTCGTCGGTTTGAGGCAACGTGAGTTGTCAGGATGGGCTTGGCCCGAGGTACTTTTTATACTTGGCTCTATTGAGGGTGGGAAAGGAGGCCATGGGGCCGGGATGCCGGGGGGCATGGGTTGCGATGAGGGGGAGTAAGGGTAGTTGTTATGCAATGCCTTTTACTGCTTTCCTTATCTGCGTAGAATATATTGTTATATATATATATGGGTTCTCTGACCATTTATGGTATTCAGCAGGTTACTCCTTCACAACTCGATTGAGCGTCAGGCAGGAGATGATACGGTGCCGCATGAATAAGTTCAGAATTCAGTACAGGAAGAGCACGAGCCGCAGGTACAGGCTTAGGGACATGATTAGGTTCAGGATCTAGTGCAGACAGGGCAGTAGCCAGGTTTGGCAGCATTTGGAATGTGGCTTGACGAGTAGCTCCAAGATATCCTGGTATGTGTCTTGTAGGGGATTGACTGAGGTGCACAGGGTGCAGATCCTTCTATGGCATATCTGACGCGGGAGTTCTAGTCGCATCACCCACCACTTTTTCAGGGTGAGGGTGGTCCGCAGGCGGCAGCAAACTGGATAGAAAGTATGCAAATGATCTTCCAGCAACTCGAGATGCCTCCAGGGCAGAGGGTCAGGCTGGCGACATACATGCTGAGAGGACTCGTGAAGCGTTGGTGGGATGTACAAGTACAGGCTCGTAGGCACAAGGGACTGTCTTGGAAGGACTTCGAGGACAGGTTATTTGAGCACTTCTACCTGGAGACACTGAGGGCAGAGAGAGCTCGAGAGTTCTTGAGCCTTCAGCAGGGAGATATGTCCATCATGGACTACGCAACTACTTTTACTGAGCTATCATGCTTTGCACCTCGAATGGTAAGTGACGACGCAGCTAGGGTGATGCACTTCGAGGATGGCTTACGACACGCTATTCGGGTCCAGGTGAATATTTTCCGGCTAGGTTCCTTCTCTGAGGCGGTGAACCAGGCGCTCATAGCTGAGGGCAATGAGAGATAGAAGTGTCGCTTGGGCAGGGCGACAGCTTCAGGTGATGGTTCGGATAGTAGAAAGTGAGGACGAGATGAGTTCTAGCAGGGCAGTCAGGCTAAAGATTTAGTTAGACCACCTCGTGGTAGTTATTCGGTGATTTTATTTCATTGTGGACATCCGGGAGATGTTTGGGCTCAGTGCGATAGGCCTATGAAGTAGTGTCAGGCATGGGGAAATGACGAGCATCTGGAGATGTTTTGCTGGCAGCCTTTTCAGATAGCCGACATGCAGGGACCATGACAGACTGTAGTGTATGGAGTTGGTTCAGGTTCGATACCTGCAGAGGGTAGTCGAGGTTCAGCTGTGCACGAAGTTCGTGACAGAGATTGTGGGACCCAGCTTAGGGGTCAGTGGCCGGTGACTGGTGCAGCATCACTGGGATGTCAGGCATCAGGCAGCCGTGTTTCAGGCCAGGTGCACGTTGTGGAGCTTCCAGAGGCTGAGCAGGCCGGTGAGCTGACGACAGTTAGAGGTACACTGCGGTGTGTCCATGATCTCCATGTTTCCTTTTTGGCATGACCTGTAGAGGCATGTCTGTTTTGAGTTCACGTGGTGCACATGATCTATGTGGATTGACTAGATTCTAGTTAGTGGGATTGGCACCATATCAGGTGTGTGATATATTCTATATATATATATATGTATGATATGCGTGGCATTGGAGCATCGCAGATGCGGGTTACTTGAGGTGTCGTGGGCCTCGGGGCATCGAGGATGCGTGTAACTTGAGGTGCTAGGCACCAGGACCTCGTGGAGGCAGAAACCGATGCAGTGCAGAAAACGTTGGGTGTCAGAAGCGACACAGGAGCACCAATGAAAAGCGGGGGTGTCGATGCATCACAGGAGGACTATGCGTCCGGAAAACAGGTTAGTAAACCTTGTTTTCTTTAGGTTTTGTTCAGTTGGGACCAGGTTAGGCGATTCCTAAGGTGGGGAGCCACTCCCCCCTTGAGGAATTTAGTCGGGACCTCTGAAACTGGGGCAGTCTGGGTAACGATGATCGGGGTGGTATGTACGGTGCCATATCTAGGTTTCGTTTGGTATCTCAGGGAGGAGCTACGTTAAGGTGGGGAGTTTGTAAGAACCCAGGTTTTTGGAACGGGTAAAAATTTCGGACCCTTTTTGAAATTTTTTTGACTAGTTTCTAAGGGAACTAGAAAAATCAGGATGTTTCTAGAAATTTCCAGACTACACACCGTGTACATTAAGTACACGCTGTTTATATGTTAAGCGAGTGCCGGCTCTGTTCTCACCAAGTACATGTTTTGTGCTGACCGTGTAGGAATTTATTACTACATGGTGTGTAGTTTTAAACACACTGTGTAACTCAGACCATGTGGTAGCCATACATGGCATGTAAGCTGTTGGCCGGGTAGAACCAGGTACATGTCATGTTCCACATGGACACGCCATGTAGTCTGGCCGTGTATGTGGGATATACATGGTGTGTGGGTAAGTCAGTGAGGGAGAGAAGAGAAACCTGGTACATGTCGTGTACACATGTCAGCAGGTTCGGAAAGTAAGGCAGCAGAATCAGCCGTCTTATGAATAGTTAAATGAAATATACATGGCGTGTAGTCCTAAAGTACACACTGTGTACTTTTTTTTTTGCCTAAAATGGGAAATAGCCTCATTTTGAGGTTCTAGACAGAACCTCCACACCTAAGGCGTCCGAATCTTCAATCACTCCCCGGATCGCTGTCCGAACTCTATTTCAAACTCTGATTAGTGCATTGGAACCCCCTCAGTAAGGCCTTGATTCCTCTTTGTCCATTTTGTTTAATTTTCATTCTAGAATGAGTTATAGGGGTTGGAGATGTTTGGATTAATTTTTAGACCTACCATGTTTTAGACCGAATTGGCGGCTATTACCGGACGATTAGCATCGTACGAGTCTCAGGTAGGTGGTGAATACCTCATTTTGTGTTTTTGCAGTTTTTTGGGTGACGCGGCCTTCGGTGCGTTTTCGGGTATTTGAGCGAGACCCGTTTTATCTGCCATTTTATATTGAATTTCATGTGGGATCTATGGGGTGCCTTTGGGTATCCCCTGTTACCAGTTTTCATGAGCGGGCCGGGTGAGGGGCCATGACTCATCGGGGCATTTTGGTCGGGGAACGCCAAAATGGTTTTAATTGAAATATTAAAGTGTTAAACTAGTTAGTTTAATTTTTTAATGCCTGTTATAATTGTTAGAGTCATTTAAGACCTCAGTGCTGGTATGGAACAACACCTTTCATAGTGCAATTCTACTGTTTAGCTTGTTTTTCCTGGTTATATTTTATGTTTACATATGTTATATATGCAATTGCTAAATTGCATTTACTGGACCCTTTGGGTTGTGTTGGGCTTGGCCCGATTACGCTTGAGTGACGCTGATCACAGGTTTTGCATGGCCTGGGTTATGATGGGTGGTTTTGACCATGGGATTGGGCATCATGGACATCGGCTTGAGGCAATACGACTGTCAGTTCTGACATGGACCGGGTTACTAGGATGGTGACGCAATCAGACTTGAGCGGCATGGTCATAGGGACACGAGGTGTTAGATGTGTTGGTGGATTAGGTACTATTTTGGTGATTACCACTCACCCAAAACTTTGAGTAGTGTGCACACAGAGATACTTCGTGATGAGGTGGTTTTTACCACTCATGTGGGTAGAGGCCCCTATAGT
Organism: Viscum album; assembly: GCA_963277665.1. Classification (NCBI taxonomy): domain Eukaryota; kingdom Viridiplantae; phylum Streptophyta; class Magnoliopsida; order Santalales; family Viscaceae; genus Viscum; species Viscum album. The sequence goes on along the minus strand of OY728143.1, from coordinate 646,153,388 downwards.
TGCAGTTAGGTGTTCTGGTTGGGGGGTGCTTGCATAGAAAGCCACGTGGGAGGTGAGGAGCTTTCAGGGGATGGGCGTGCCTTCAGGACGTCGGTACTTAAGACACAAGGTGTCATGAGGAACATGGTGTTGGTTTACTCTTTTTGGACGTGCCTTCGAGACGTCGGTACTTGAGACACAAGGTGTCAGGAGGCACATGGTTCCAGGTTACTATTTTTTTGCGTGCCATCAGAACGTGAATACTTGAGACACAGGGTTTCAGGAGGCACATGGTTCTGGGTTACTATTTCTTTTGGGCGTGCCTTCGGGATGTCGGTACTTGAGACACGATGTGTCAGGTGGCACGTGGTGTCAGGTTAAACAACAGAGATTCCGGCATTGGCTGAAGCAGGTGACACTCCATGGTGGCTGTTGAGCACCAGAGGAGTTTGTGTTTTCTTGTGCACTGTACTATTTACTGTTCCTCTTGTAAATGTAGCACTACTTAAAAACATATATTTGGTACGCACCGTTGTGTGGTATCCTATTGAGATTTGTCTCATACCCTTCACGAGCCCTTCGGGATGCATGCAGACTATATGGATTTATGTGCAGGAAAGAGGCTAGCTTCAGGAGCTGGGCTGTGTTAGTTGTTGCATGAATATGGTATGGACCTTGAGGTCATACCTAGCTGGGGTTTACTTTTTTGTTTCCTTTTCAGTATCGAGATTATTACTTGTTGTAGATACTTTTGGTTAGCCATTGACGCCCTTTTATATTCAGTTGTGTACGACCTTATCTGAATGCATGTTTTACTGTTCAGTTATTAGAATGTTGTTGTGTTTATTTCCACTGTTGTTGTTATATTTACTACTTCTTCTTTTTATCTATATTGATTATGCTTCCACTCTGTTGGTCTGGTTCGAGTCTACTGAGTCTTTCTTCCGCTGCATCTTTATTATTAATCTCGGACCAGTACCCTTATTATGATCCTCCAAGAGGGTATAGCCTCCCCAATATACCAACAGACCCTCGCTACTAGTCGGTAGCCTTTGGCATTCGGGGAGGTGCGCCTAAGGTAGTAACACTCGACCCGTTTGGCATTGTTCGGGTGGATGGCCGGGTTCATGTCGTTATAAAGTGGTATCAAAGGAGTTGTTGACAAGGATTTAGTAGCATCGTTTTTTTGGCTACTAATGAGATTGAGACTTCTCTTTTTATTTCTGCTGGTTTTAATTTTTAGGATATGTTAAACTAAAGATAAGTTGTTGTTACTGGAACTAGATTTATAGCTTGTTCTTGGGTGCCTGTAGCCCCATGTACGAGGGATAGACCATATTTCCATTGGTGGGAATTATTGTTTTGCTTTTTCTCAGATTATAGTTTATATGATTTCCACCCTGGTGGCTCAATTTATGTGTGATGTTGTTGATTGTGATATGTGCCCCTTGACCCGGTGTGGTAAGGGAGGATTGGAGCTTGGCCCAGTATGGCAAGGCTAGTTGGCTTGGCTTTTGGTAGGCACATTTTAGGGTATTTCAATTTCATAATTGCACGTATGCTTTGTGAAGTGATAATTCCATGTGAATGAAAAAAAATCAATTTCAATGCTTTATATGCGTTGAAAAGTAAATTGGTGAAATTCATGATATAATTATTCATATAATGCAATGAGTTATGCCATGATTTATATATATTGTAAATTTCATGTGGAAGGGTATTTGGGTCTGGCTCTTATGAGAGAAGACGAGTACTATGGCTGAGGAAGTGTAACTATCAGGATTGGGCAACTCGGTCTTTGGTTTGAGGAAACATGAGTTGTCGGGATGGGCTTGGCCTGAGGTACTTTTGATACATGGATATGTTGAGGGCGGGTAAGGAGGCCATGGGGCCGGGATGCCATGGGTCACAGGTTACGGTGAGGGGAAGTAAGGGTAGATGTTATGCACTGACTTTTACTGCATTCCTTATCTTTGTAGAATATATTGTTATATATATATATGGGCTGTCTGACCATTTATGGTATTCAGTGGGTTACTCGTTCATGGCTTGATGGAACGTCAGGCAAGAGATGATATGGTGCCGCAGGATCAGGTTCAGAATTCGGTACAGGAAGAGCACGAGCCATAGGTACATGCTCAAGGACAGGATCAGGTTCAGGATCCGGTGCAGGCAGGGCATCAACCGGGTTTTGAAGCGTTCAGACTATGGCTTGACGAGCAGCTCTGAGCTAGCCTGGTACGAGTCTTGCAGGGGATTGACCGAGGCGTGCAGGGTACAGAGCCTTTTATGGCATATCTGACGCGGGAGTTCCATTCGTAGCACCCACCACTTTTTCAGGGTGAGGGTGGTCCGCAGGAGGTGGAGAACTGGATAGAAAGTATGCACATGATCTTCGAGAAGATCTATACGCCTCTAGGGCAGAGGGTTAAGCTGGAGACATACATGTTGAGAGGACCTGCGAAGCGTTGGTGGGATGTACAGGTACAGGCTCGTAGGCACGAGGGACTGGCTTGGAAGGATTTCAAGGATAGGTTCTTTGAGCACATCTATCTAGAGACTGCGAGGGAAGAGAGAGCTCTGGAGTTCTTGAGCCTTTAGCAGGGAGATATGTTCGTCATGGACTACATAGCTACTTTTACTGAGCTATATCTCTTTGCACCTGGCATGGTAAGCGACGACGCAGCTAGGGTGAGGCACTTCGAGGATGGCTTAATACCTACTATTCGGGTCTAGGTGAATATTTTCTGGCTATGTTTGTTCTCGGAGGTGGTGAACTAGGCGCTCATAGCCGAGGGAAATGAGAGAGAGAAGTCTCGCATGGGCAGGGTGAAAACTTCAGGTGATGGTTCAGACAGCAGGAAGCGAGGGAGGGATGAGTTCCAGTAGGGCAGTCAGGCTAGGGATTCAGCTAGACCACCTCGTGGTAGTTCTTCGGTGATTTTCTTTCAGTGTGGACAGCCGGGACATGTTCGGGTTTAGTGTGATAGGCCTCCGAAGGATTTCCAGGCATGTGGACAGGACATGCATCTAGAGAGGTTTTGCAAGAAGCCTTCTCAGATAGCCGGCATGCAGGGACCAGGACAGACTATAGTGTCTAGAGTTGGTTCAGGTTCGATACCCGGAGAGGGTAGTCGAGGTTCAGCTGTGCACGAAGGTCGTGACAGAGACGGTGGGACCCAACTGAGGGGTCAGTGGCTAGTGACTGGTGCAGCATCGCAGTGAGGTCGGGCATCAGGCAGTCTTGCTTTAGGCCAGGTGCACGCCATGGAGATGCCAGATGCTGAGCAGGCCGATGAGCCGAAGACAGTTTTAGGTACACCACGGTGTGGCCATGATCTCCATGTTTCCTTTTTTGGAATGACCTGTAGATGCATGTCTATTTTGAGTGAACGTGGTTCCCATGATCTATGTGGACTGACTAGATTCTAGTAAGTGGGATTGGCACCATATCGGGTGACTAATATATTCTATATATATGTATGAGATGCGTGGTATTAGAGAATCACAGGATGCTGGTTACTTGAGGTGTCGTGGGCATCAGGGAATCGAGGATGCAAGTTACTTGAGGTTCTAGGCACTAGGACCTCGTGACGTTGGACACCGATGCGGTGCGGAATACGGTTTGTGTCGGAAGCAACACAGGAGCACCAATGAGATACAGGGTTGACGATGCGTCACCAGAGGACTATGCATCTAGAAAAAAGGTTACTAAACCTTGTTTGCATTAGGTTTTTTTGGGTTGAGACTAGGTTAGGCAATTCTTAAGGTGAGGAGCCCCCCCCCCCCTTGAGGAGTTTAGCTGGGACCTTTGAGACCGGGGTAGTCCGAGTTACTTTGATCAGGGTGGTATATACGGTTCCATCTCCAGGTTTCGTTTGGTATCTCGGGGATGAGATACGTTAAGGTGGGGAGTTTGTAAGAACCCAAGTTTTTAGAATGGGTCAAAATTTCGGACCCTATTTGAAATATTTTTGACCGGTTTCTGAGGGAACTGGAAAAATCGGGATGTTTCTGGAAATTTACAGACTACACGCCGTGTACATTAAGTACATTCCGTGTATATGTTAAGTGAGTGTCGGCCGTGTGCTCGCCAATTACATGCCATGTGCTGACCGTGTAGTAATTTCTTACTACACGGCATGTCGTTTTAAACACGTCATGTAACACTGACCGTGTGGTGGCCATACATGGTGTGTAGGCCGTTGGTTGGGTAGAACCAGGTACACACCATATTCCCCATGGACACCCCATGTTGTATGGCCGTGTATGAAGGATATACATGGCGTGTGGGTAATTCAGCGAGGGAGAGAAGAGAAACTGGGTACACGCTGTGTACCCCTAGGTACACGCCGTGTACTCATGTCAGTAGGTTCGGAATGTACGGTGGCAGAATCATCTATCTTATGAACAGTTAAATGACATATACATGGAATGTAGTCCTAAAGTACCTGCCTTGTACTTTCTTTTTTTTTCTTAAAACGGGCAGTAGCCTCATTTTGAGGTTCTGGATAGAACCTCTACACCTAAGGTGTCCCAATCTTCAATCGCTCCCCGGATCGCCTTTCGAACTCTGTTTCAAGCTCTGATTAGTGAATTGGAACACCCTCGGTAAGGAATCAATTCCACTTTGGCCGTTTTGTTTGATTTTCAATCTAGAAAGAGTTATAGGGGTTTGAGCGGTTTGGATTATTTTGTAGATCTACTATGTTGTAGACCAAATTGGCTGCTATTACTGGAGGTGTTTCATCGTACGGGTCTTAGGTAGGTGGTTTATACCTCATTTTTTGTTTTCGGGGTTGTTTGGGTGATGCGGACTTTGGCACGTTTTCAGGTATTTGAGCGGGACCCGTTTTATCTTCCATTTTATATTGAATTTCTTGTGGGATCTATGGAGTGCCTTTGAGTAGGCCCTGTTACCAGTTTTCATGAGCGGTCCGGGTGAGGGGTCGTGGCTCATCGGGGAATTTTGGCTGGGGAATGCCAAAATGGTTTTAATTGAAATATTAAAGTGTTAAACTGGTTATTTTAATTTATTAATGCCCGTTATAATTGTTAGAGGCATTTAAGACCTCATTGTTGGTATGGGACATCACCTTGCATAGTGAAATTCAACAGTTTAGTTTTTTTCATAGTTATGTTTTCTGTTTACATATGTTATATATGCAATTTCTAAATTGCATCTGCTGGACCCTTTGGGTTGTGTTGGACTTGCCCCAGTTACGCTTGAGTGATGCTGATCATATGTTGGGATCGGCCCGAGTTATGATGGGTGGTTTTGACTACGGGATTGGGCGTCGTGGACTTCGTCTTGAGGCAGTACGACTGTCAGGTTGGGCATGACCCAGGTTACTAGGATGGAGATGCCATTGGACTTGAGCGACATGGTCACAGGGACACGAGGTGTCAAATGTGTTGGTGGCTTAGGTACTATTTTGGTGATTACCGCTCACCCAGATCTTTGAGTAGTGTGCACACAGAGATACTCTGTGATGAGGTGGTTTTGACCACCCGTGTGGGTAGAGGCCCTCGTAGTTGCAGTTGGGTATTTTAGTTGGGGGTGTTTTCCATAGAAAGCAATGTGGGAGGTGAGGAGCCTTCAGGGGATGGGCGTGCCTTCGGGACGTCGGTACTTGAGACATAAGGTGTCAGGAGGCACATGGTGCCGGGTTACTATTTTTGGGCGTGCCTTCGGGATGTCGGTACTTGAGACACAAGGTGTCAGGAGGCACATGATGCCGGGTTACTATTTTTGGGCGTGCCTTCAGGACGTCGGTACTTGAGACATAGGGTGTCAGGAGGCACATGGTGCCGGGTTACTATTTCTTTTGGGCATTCCTTCGGGACGTCGGTACTTGAGACACGAGGTGTTAGGTGGCACGTGGTTTCGGGTTACACAAGAGAGATTTTGGCGTTGGCTGGAGCAGGTGACACTACATGGCAGCTGTTGAGCACCAGAGGAGTTTGTGTTTACTTATGCACTATACTGTTTACTTTTTTTTCTTGAAAATGCATGACTACTTAAACACATATATTTGGTACACACCGTTGGGTGGTATCCTACTGAGATTTGTCTCACACACTGCATGGGCCCTTCGAGACGCGTGGAGAATTTATGGATTTATGTGAAGGAAAGAGGCCAACTTCAGGAGCTGGGCTGCGTTAGTTGTTTCATGGAGATGGTATGGACCTTGAGGTCATACCTAGCTAGGGTTTTCTTGTTTTGTTTTCTTTTCAGTATTGGCATGCTTACTTGTTGTAGCTACTGTTGGTTAGCCATTGGTGCCCTTTTATATTCAGTTGTGTACGACCTGCTTTGGATGCATGTTTTACTATTCAGTTATTAGCATGATGTTGTGTTTATTTCTACTGTTGTTGTTATATTTACTACTTCCACTGTTTATCTATATTGATTATGCTTCCGCTCTGCGGGTCTGGTTCGAGTCTACTGAGTCTTTCTTCTGCTGCATCTTTATTATTATTCTCGGACCAGTACCCTTATTATGATCCTCTAAGAGGGTATAGGCTCCCCACTATTCCTAACATACCCTCACTGCTAGTCAGCAGCCTTTGGCATTCGAGGAGGTGCTCCTAAGGTAGTAAAACTCGACCTATTTGGCACTGTTCGGGTGGCTGGCCGAGTCCGGATCGTTACACTTATCTATATTTCAATATCTCATTAAACCATGGTTCCAAAAGGCCATGAGGATGACAATATCATTCCCACATACAGGGAGATTCATGCATCCTGTGGATAATGAAGATGGAGCGAGCTCATTGGATTCTTTCAATAGATAACTATCAATTTTAGGTATAATAACATGTATAGATTTGGATCAGTTGTTAAAATGTATGATGTTAGTAATTTATTTCTTTAATCCATTATGAATATAACTACCCTATTACATTTTAGGGTTTGTATAATTTTTTCTAATGTGGTTGGATAAGTGGTATCAAATAAGAGTGAATTCAAAAGGTATTTTTAGACTATTCTACACTGTTGATGTAAGGTTAGTATTTTCATCAAAACTCATCATCTTTTAAACCCGATCAAAATAAACCACCTAATCCATATAAATCCTCACTAATGTATCTGTCACACTATATTCTTTGATCAATATAAAATGAGATTGTTAGAGTTCGATCTATGGAACCAACTTCTATTTACATTATTATTTCTTGTATTCATAGTTTTTTATATTATTATAATACTTATCACATCATGATTATTATTCTTTGTGAAATTGTATGGGATAATGTAATAATAGGAATTATCACAAAAAAGGTCATAACAATACCCCTATATAGTAATAACCCAGACGTTCCATGATAATATTCTTAAATATAAGTTCTATTAGTGGATAAAATAATTTGAGGGACAAAAATGATATAGGAAATCTATGGTAGAGACTCATCATACATTGAGTCACCATCTCATAGTATATTACCTTAGAAATTTCTAGTATAAGATATTATGAGAACAAGACCCACTAGAAGGAAATCCAAGCTTATATGTGTCATGTAACATTCCAATAATCCAATGTGTGTGTGTATCTATAAACATTAATATTATTATGAATATTATTAGTTGTGTGCTATGATGTATTGATGAAAACCATGACAACATATGTTCATAGATAAGAATGACACATTGGATGTGTCATGAGTAATATTTCATTAATGAACATTGTTATAAATGATTTCATTTTTTAAGGGATTTTGATTTCTAAGATCTTTTTTTGAGGTGATAACAACTAAAAAAATCAATGGTCAAGGTATGTAGTGGGAATTTTCAATTATAGAAATGTCAAAGAATGATATCTCAAGAACATAAGTTGATGGAATTGGTATGAAACCATATTTACTAGAGATACACAGATAAAGGGGTTAAATTACACTATAAGCATTCATATGTGGTTTTGTGTTGTTGTGACAATACATTATGCCTCTATGGTTGGGTTTGTGTATTTCTAGATGCTGGCCTTGGAAATTAGGCTACTTCACCTGATGATAATGAGATAATGTCTTAGAGGGTGACACACTATGTCTATCCAAAACCTCCGTTACATAATAATGTTAATTATTATTTAAATTTTAAGTAAATATTATTCTCAAACATGGTTTAATAATTATTCATGATTTCTTGATCACATATGTTCCGTCACTAGTTATTCATGATAATATGTTGTGAGAAAAATATTTAATAAATATTTATTTATAATTTGGGGAATATAAAATTTATTGAATAAACTATTAATAATGTAATGATAATTATTTATTAATTAAATATTTTTGATTCAAGGACTAATAAATATTATGAATGAATGGTGGATTGAGTTTAATGGGACAATGAGAAATATGAAATATTAAATACTATTTGAATAAATAATAGTTAATTAATTTTCATTTTTGATGCATGGGAATAAAATATAAAAATAATAATAATATATGTGGGGTCCTGTTGGATTAAAAAAATAGGGGAACATGTGAAATTATTATTTTTCAACCATAGAGAGATCACTCTAAATAATACTATCATGTATGAATATCAATCCTACTCTATAATAACTCTCAAAGAGATCAAATAGAATCCTTATTGATACAATTTTTAGGGTGATCAAATATGAATGACACAAGTATTAATATTAATCATGCTAGCGACCAGATATTCATACGCTGATGTTCAGAGATTCTTGAAGAACATATAGATCACTACTAGATGAAATTTACAGTTTATTTATATAACACAAAAATGGTAAAATGTAGATACTTTTACAAATTCATTATACATGATAGAATCCATCACAATGTAATCAATATATTTATTAAATTAATTAATAATCATTATTTGATGATCCTTAATTTTGGTTCCAAAATTCTCTTGTTAATTAATCTTTGATTCAACTCAATTTTCACAACATTTATCACCAATATCCATCTTGGATTAATCATTGGTTATGAAATAATATGAGTTGGGAATACCTCATATGGCACTTTCACTATTCCCAAAAACCATCAAGTGGTATCATAGGGAGGTTGCATAATTATTTTTATGTATTTAAGGATTGTTGTTTGATTTATCAATTTTTAATTAGTTTTTAATTATAGTTTAATTGTTCTTTAATATTAATTATGAAATAAACTATTCTTAATCTTCTTTATATAAAATATAATATAAATTTACCAATTTTATCAATGAAAAATATCAATATATATCATCCAAAGGCTCTGAGGATTCAAGACAGATATCAAGAGAGTAAACCATGTTTAACCCTTTGGTACATTATGTTTTCTCATGTTTATTTCAGTAAATTAATTATAAATTAATTAAATCCATGTTAAATACACTATAACTTGACTAGGACATCCTTATACAAAGATATCCCTACTAAATGTCGTGTAAAAATCATACATGACATGATGCCTATTAGTCAAAGGTGGTCCATGTATTTTCTAACATGACCTACATAACTGGTGACCGTGTAACATAGAGACCACGTGATGTGTTGATTATGTACACACCACGTACTCATTTAATTTCCATGGTATGATTACACACAACATCCCTAAGCATGTTCCATGGATGGATGTTGAGAAGTATGCCTAAATTGCTGCTAGATTATACTAATCATGTATATTACTAAATTTCATAGGATTGAAATTTAATTTATTATACTACATAACCCTTTAGAAGATTGTTTATATCTTCCATTTATTTGAATATGTACAAAACACATGATGGGTTACATATATATATATATATTAAAGGTCTAATTAATTCCTAAAAAATGTTTAGAACATTATACCATGTATCATTCGTCATACTATTATTACACTAATTGAAATGAAACATAACATGTTATGTAAATAACTTGTGTTTTTTGGGTGATTTATTTTACTTTGTACATTCCATGAAACTATGTAATATGTTATTTATGCTACATGTTTCATTAGTAATAATATAGGTTTATAATATATGCTTGGCAGTTCAGATGGTCACTCACTATGTTTCCACCAATTTATATGTTTTGTATATGGATAATGTTAAATAAATATATTTAATTTGTATAATATTATGGTAGATGATAATCTCAAGAACATTTTATTATGAATTAATTTCAAATTAATGTTTAATTAAATAATATAAGAAATTAATTCAAATTTTATTTAAATTAAATAATAAGGATTAGAATTGTTTTTTTAATGTATAATTATTTAAAAGTATATGGATGATCATGAGAATAAAATGAACCTTTATATGTGATTTTGTTCCTTATAATTTATTATTAAATTAAATTGACATCATGTGTTTCATCACTCCTTTCATTATATCAGGGCATAAAAGACCACAATTTCCTTTTTTGTAAAATGGTCAATTAATCCTTCGGTTCCCCTCACCAAAATGGGAGTAATATCTTATAGAATGGATGGATAACCCAAATGAGTGCTGGAGGTCTGATTTTTTATCTATATTGGAACCAAACCAGTAGTTACATGGATTAATATGTGGGAAACTACAACATAAATCACATTTTGGTTCAAGTTATTTTTCATCTAGATTGATAGTTAGTTTGTTATCCACTAGATAAATTAACTATAAGGACCCATAATTTTAAAATTTGGATATTACAAATTTTTATATGAATATTCAATATTTCACATAAACACATTCCTAAGGACCATAGTATTTTAGTTCCATTGGAAATATAGAACACAATATTCTCACCTTGGTGAATGATCTTCAGTGTATCCCACATAGATCTTCCCCATTAGTAATATTCAAAAAAATATCCTCTATAAACCATTCTTCATAACTAGTGTAAATAAAATATATATGAACAGGTGATATAAGATTCTCATTAATGGTAAAAAAGGGAGATAAGTAAGCATAACATGAACATAAGAGTATGAGAACATGAAAATTACATATGAAAACCATACCCTACATATCAAATGTCAGAATCATGAGTCATAAAATAAAGAGTTTAAGTTCATAAGACATGAATCATAAGTAAATAAAAAAACATTACGCATGAGAGAAAACATTGGAATAAGAAATAGATATTTAGAATACACATCAACTTTAATCATTCTAAACATTTAAAAATAGTTTCAGGTTGACTCATTAAGTTGAGGGCATGAAATTAGGTCCTTGAATAAACTTATGTACATGCAACTAGGTCTACGCATAACATTTTGGACATTATAGATAGGTCCATACATAAAATTATGGAAATTAAATACAATTCCACACATAACACTGTGAACACGTAATCAAGTTTATGCATAATATTGTGAACATGTAATCAGGTTCATGCATAACATATTTACACATGTGTTATCCCTATTTACCCAATGCATTGTTGGGAGATATAGGTCTCACCAATCACATAATGAATATAATACATATTGAAGGACCCCGGGACACCCTGAGAGGGGAGGGGTGAATCAGGGTGACCACTTTTTCTTTTAATGTGATGGATCTTGTTCCCACGTTGGTAGGAACTTGTTGAACCTGTATGATGATTATGATCAGAATGAAAACATTCACATGCATAGAGAAGACACATCCAGATTTACTTGGTTCAGCACTAAGGGCTACGTCTAAGGAGCATACGCCGACAGGTTGTCGGTCGTACCAAAATCCACTATGCTTCACCAGCTGTAGATTACAAAGTTCGGGTATAGACACTCCGTCCCAGGCTCACTGCCTTTACAATTGGTTCAGGGATAGCTCACTGCTTCCCTCGGGTCACTCCCGTTGACTCCCCCTGGCTCACTGCCGTTGGTGAAGTCCCACTCAGTTTATAGACGTGAAGGTCTCTTCATCATTTTCATAAGAGTGCATCCTTTGTTGTATGTAGATGCTCTATTGAAGTCCGATTCTCACTAGAAGTAGAATATCACTTTTCCTCGAATGTTTCGTGTAGTCTCTTGGCTTTCGTGCAGCTCCAAACAGGCCGGTGGGCTTCAATAAAACTAGGCGCGCTTCTCCAAGACAGTCGTGCAAGTCCCACTACGACGCGCAAGTCCAAACTGGCGCGCAAGTGTCATCAACAAACCTGTGTGACGCTTCCTTCCCCGACTTCAAACTTGCGCGGACCACTTCCTTTCTCTTCCAAACCCCCTTGGGCATACAACCAACAACTGGCGCGCAAGCCCTACTTGCGCGACAAAACAACCACCTGCGCGACTCAACCACCTGCGCGACGAGAGCTCGAACAATCTCGAAGTCTTGAGCTCCGTGAGAAATGAGGAGGGGTGGTCCAGTATTTATAGGCAAACTGGACCCCCTGCGCGTCGGCGCGCAAGTCCCTCGATGGCGCGCAAGTCTTGTCTTCAATAACCTCTATCGCGCAACTCACTTGCGCGACCCTACCAACACTTGCGCGACCTTCTTTCCTTAGCCAAATTTTGATGTTCTGATCCTCAAAAACATATGGCGCGCAAGTCTTTTATCCTCCAAGAGCACGGCGCGAAAGTACCTTTACCAAAAACACTTTTCTTTATTGGCGGATTTTCAGGCCCAAAAATTTGGAAAACACTGGGAAACGACGCCACCTTCACTACTGTTTTTTTCTTGAACGGTATGATCTCTTTGTTGGTACACATCCTGAACATCCACTGAGGATTGACAAAAAACACAAACCATACGCCAAATCATGCTTTAAAGACCCTGGTTCCAACAATCTCGCCCTTTGGGTTTGTTGGCAATCAGAATAAATTCAATAGATCTCCAACCATGAGCAAACCCAAAATGCAAGAATCAACTCAGCCAACACTCTAAGTCTACGTGAGCAATGATCGGTGTAGAAAACAAGAGGGGAGGCTTGAATTGGGTTCTGGTGGTTTGAAATGCTCCACTCCATGATGCCCGATGTTATCCTTCTTATACTTCTCATCGCAATACTTCTCATCGCAATCTTATACTTCTCATCACAGAAGAATTTCGTGCCTTTAATTTGTAGAAAACAAGAGGGGAGGCTTGAATTGGGTTCTGGTGGTTTGAAATGCTCCACTCCATGACGCCTGATGTTATCCTTCTTATACTTCTCATCGCAATACTTCTCATCGCAATCTTATACTTCCCATCACAGAAGAATTTCGTGCCTTTAATTTATTCCTTTCTCCCCCATTGACAATAAAACCAAAGACCGATAAGTTGTTCAACATTCAGCACAATCCATACTCCCCCTGAATAGTATCTCCCCTATAATCCTGCATCACAGCCATAAGCAGATAAAAAAAAGTTAAAACAAATGGGGAGAGGGGATTTCCGGAGCCTCCTTATGCAGTAGGAGGTGGTCGAACACCAAGGTTCAACCGATGCTTCTCAAACACAGCCGCGGACAATGGCTTGGTTAGGATATCAGCCACTTGCTCATTAGTTCCAACATGATCCATTTTAATCACGCCTTGTTCAACCTTTTCTTTGATAAAATGATACCGTATTTCAATATGTTTTTTACGAGAATGCTGAACCGGATTCTTCGTAAGATCAATTGCACTTTTGTTATCAAAATAAATCACCATTGGTTGTTGCACCTTATCACCAATACCTGTTAGTTGCTGCTTCATCCAAAGAAGTTGAGTGCATGCTTTTGTCGCAGAGATATACTCAGCTTCAGCCGTACTAAGAGAAGTACTTTCTTGTTTCTTGCTCAACCAGCCAACCCATTTCTTCCCAATATAGAAAGCTCCACCACTAGTGGACTTTCTGTCTACCACATCACCAGCCCAGTCAGCATCTGAAAATGCGGATAATTCACTATCCCTGCCTGCAGAAAAAAATAACCCGAAGTTATGTGTACCGTGAATGTATCTCATGATTCTTTTTACTGCTGCCATATGTTCCCCTTTTGGATTACTCTGAAAGCGGGCCGCAAGGCATGTTGTAAAGACAATATCGGGCCTTGTCGCTGTCAGGTACAGTAGGCTTCCAATGATCCTCCTATACATGGTTGGATCAACAGAGTTCCCATCCTCATGCTTTCCTAGTTTTGTACCAACTGCAATCGGAGTTGACATTGGTTTGGAGTCTTGCATATTGAACTTCTTCAGCAGCTCTCTTGAATATTTTTCTTGAGAAATGAATGTGTATTCCTTCTTTTGAATCACTTGCAGCCCCATGAAATATGTGAGCTCCCCAATCATAGACATTTCAAATTCTGATTTCATGTGGTTGGCAAATTCATCCACTGATTTCTGCCTGCTGCCACCAAATATGATATCATCAACGTAGACAAGAACCATGACTTGATCTTTTGGAGAATTATTCACATAGAGATTGTGATCAACTCCTCCTCTTTTGAATTCCAACTTCTTGAGATATGAGTCCAGCTGTGAGTACCATGCCTGTGGTGCCTGCTTCAAACCATATAGGGCTTTCTTCAGTTTGCAGACCTTTGTTTCATCAGTACCCAAAACAAAGCCCACTGGTTGTTCAATGTAGACTTCTTTTTCGAGTACACCATTCAAGAATGCTGTCTTGACATCCATTTGATATACTTTATATCCTCTTTGGAGTGCCATGGCAAGGAAAAGCCTGATTGACTCCAGTCTTGCCCCTGGAGCAAAGGTTTCTTCCACATCAATGCCTTCAATCTGAGAGTATCCTTTACATACCAGTCGTGCCTTGTTTCTGATGACACTGCCATGCTCATCAAACTTATTTTTGAAGATCCATTTGGTACCAATTACATTGGGACCTTCGGGTCTCTGGACAAGATCCCATGTCTGATTCTTGTCAATCTGATCTAACTCTTCATTCATGGCTTTTACCCAGGATTGATCATTTGCAGCTTCTTCGAATGAGGATGGCTCTACAACTGATAGAAATGCAGATTGCGTGTTATTCCTCATCCTCCTTGTTTGAGTGGGTGCACTCCTGTCACCAATTATGTTGGATGGATCAATCTCAGCTCTTCTGTTTCTCCTGTGAGGTTCAGCAGCATTTTCTTCAGCCATAGTTTCTTCTTCAGATTCTTCTTCTGAGTCAACATCATGATGTGACAGCTGAGTGTTTTGAACAGCTTCATCAATTTCTGCACTTTTATTTTCTCCACGTTCACATTCTTCCTGACTTTCTATCACATCAGCATATGACGTCCTTGAAGCATTTGTGGTTTTCTCTTCAATTATCTTAACATCATTGCTTTCCACAATCCTTCCCAAACGCTTGTTGAAACATTTGTAGGCTTTGCTGTTCATTGAGTAACTGAGGAAGATTCCTTCATCTGCGTTGTCTCCATATTTCCCCTGATTTCCTTCTTTGTTCCTGATGAAGCACTTACTTCCAAAGACACGAAATTATTTTAGAGAAGGCTTCCGTCCATGCCACAATTCATATGGTGTCTTCGTCTCACCCATATAAAGTCCTGTTCGATTCTGAATGTACACTGCAGCTTGAACAGCCTCTTTCCAGTAATGTCGTGGAATACGACTCTCAATCTGCATAGTTCGTGCCATGTTGTTCACCTGTCGATTCCTACGTTCAACAACTCCATTTTGTTGTGGAGTTCTCACAGCAGCTACCTCATGCTGTATCCCATGCTTCTCTAGATAATTCTCAAATTCAATGGACGTGTATTCTTCTCCATTGTCAGATCGCAACACTTTGATTGTTCATCCAGTATCATTCTCGGCGATTCGCCGATATGTTTTCATGCAGTCGATGACTTGTCTTTTCCTGTGAATGACCATCACACATGCCATTCTACTGTAATCATCAATGAAAAGGAGAAAGTACCTTTCTCCATGTGTTCCTGCAACATTTATTGGACCACAAACATCTGTATGAATCAGATCAAGAAGGTGAGAGGCCCTTTTCTTCTTTGGCCGATATGAACTGCAGACCAGCTTCCCACGAATACAAGCATCACACGATTTTTCACGCTCACGCTTTAGGTTGGGAATGTCCATGACAATTCTTAATTTTGATATTTTCTCCATGTCTTGTTGATTGATGTGTCCCAATCTCTGATGCCACAGATTGTTTTCTTCTTCAACAGTCATGTAACATACATTTTCTTCACTATCAACCTGATACAAGTTTCCTTCTGTTCTGCATCCCTTCATAAGGGAATTGCCAGTTTTTCCCTTGATAGTGCAGCCTTTCTGATTAAAAGTAACAACAAGTCCTGAGTCACCGAGTTGACTCACGCTGAGGAGATTATGACGTAGGCCATCTACGTAAAGGACTTCAGTCTTCTTTAGTTCTCCATTAGCTAATTGGGTACTTCCACTCCCTTTGATTTTCAAAGCCCCATCATTACCAAATCTTACTGTACCATCAACATTCTTTATGATATTCATTAGTAAGTCGGCATTACCCGTCATATGAGATGAACAACCACTATCCAGAATCCAGGTACTGTTGTTCTTTATAGCTTTGAGGGCTACCTCTGCAAGGTTCGATTTCTCAATCTTCTTCCTTTCCTTCCATGAGACATTAGATTGAGTATATAGGACTGATGGCCTTTCAACTATCTCTTCCGCATACCCAGGTTCTTCATAGTCAAAGTCTTCTGTGATAGGTGAGAACCTATTTAAAAGAGAAACACTGTCTTGCTGATGAGACTTGACTTGTCTTGAACTTCGGTATGAGGTGTCTATGTCTCTTCTCTACCTGCAATTAACGGCCTTATGACCAAAGTTAGAACAACGAAAACAATATCCATAGAAATTATTTCTTCTATGAGAATTAGGATATGAGATTGTTCTCCTTTGTTGAGAATCTATATCTTCTCCATTTAGATAGCTTCTTGCCTCTTCACAATAAGACATGGTATGGCCCAGATAGCCACAGAACTGACACTTCATGAGAGGAAATGTCTTCTCACTTGAATTTCTCCTTATACCTTCTTCCATGGGAGAATAGTAAGACTGTCTGTCATTTTTGAATGTTTGAGGACAATTTTCAGGTCTCCTTTTAGTTTGGATTGAGGGTTCCTTTTTCAGCACTCTAGGTAACATTTCATCATGTTCAACTTTCATCTTGCCTTTCTTTTGGATCTTTTCACTTCCAGCAGTTGATGACTCAGCCTCACAGCCAATTCCACTCTTTCCCATGCAAGCAGGTCTTTGATCACTCAAGACTTTTCCAACCCCATCAGAACCACACTTGGCTCTTGCAAGTAATTCTGCATCTGAGAATCTTCCGAACTGTATTTTCTTCCTTGATTCTTTTGGAACTGATTCAGTCTCCAGTTTACTCCTTAGAGTAACTACTTCTTCCTCAAGACCCTCAGCAGTCTTGGATTTTTCATCCAGTCTGGATGTGAGGTCATTGATGACCTTTTCCTACTCTTCAATTCTCAGCTTCAGATCAACTGCATCATCATTGCTTTCAATTATTTTAGACTGTACCTTCACAAATTCTTCCAGTGGTTCAATTTCAGCTTCAAGTTGATCAAAATATTCAGTTGATTCTTCTATAATTGATTTCCACTTATTGCAGCTCTTACATTTAATCTTAAGCTTACTAACTGCATCCTTAAGTTTCACCTCAGGATCTACACAAGTTCTCAGTTGTTTTTCTCCATCAGAATCTTCTTATTTTTCAACAGTGGCCATCATAGAAGCATGGTTCCCAGTTTTGAATTCTGGTTCTTCTTCATCACAGAATTCATTGTCATCTTCTTCCTCTTCATAGACAAAACTCTTCCTTTGCATTTTCTTACCAGATTTGAAGTCTCTGTTTTTGAAGAACCTTCTCTGAGGCTTCTTGAAGTTTTCATCTTCACTATCATCATCATTGATATTCTTCAAGCATTGAGAGGCAATGTGCCCCACTTTTCCACAACGGAAACATGCGAGAGGTAACTTCCCTTTGAATTTCCCTTTCCCCTTCTGGAACTTCTTTGCAATGAGGGAAAGAATTTCTTTCTCTTCGTCATCATCACCACTACTATCCTTTGAGATTTTCAATTTATCCATGGCCTTGAATGCCATTTCCTTGCTCACCCAAGTCGTAGCATCTTCTGGTTTGACTCTCATTTCATATGCTACCAAGCTGCTCAGTAGATCATCTAGAGAAAGTTTGGAAAGATCTCTTTCCTCAAGGGCTGACACCTTAGCATTATACAGAGGTGGAAGTCTTCTTAATATTTTCTTTACAATGTCAATGTCTTTGATTTCTTCGCCTAAACCCCGAATTGCTCCAACCACTTCAGTAATTCGATTGAAGAAAGAGTCTGCATTCTCGTCTGGATGCATCTTCAGATCATCAAACCGATTGTGTAGCACTTGTAGTTTCGCCTCCTTCACTTTGCTGTCTCCTTCATAAATATTCTCAAGTTTATCCCACATGGATTTTGCTGAGGTGCAATTCATCACCTTCAGGTATATCTGATCAGAAAGGGTTGCAGTGAGAGAATTTTGTGCTTTAGCATCTGCATCAAGAAGTTTCCTATCTCTTTCACTCATAGCCAGACCTGTTGGATCAGTGACATGTATTCCTTGCACAGTAGAAAAAAGAACTTCCATTCCAAGAGATCTTAGATGAGATCTCATTCTGTTCTTCCAGATCTGGAAATTGCTTCCATCGAAGTGAGGGACTCCCCTAACATTGACCGTGTTTTCCATGACGAAGAAGGTCAGATTCAACACCAGTAACCTCCCTTTGATACCACTTGAAGGACCCCGGGACACCCTGAGAGGGGAGGGGTGAATCAGGGTGACCACTTTTTCTTTTAATGTGATGGATCTTGTTCCCACATTGGTAGGAACTTGTTGAACCTGTATGATGATTATGATCAGAATGAAAACATTGACATGCACAGAGAAGACACAGCCATATTTACTTGGTTCACCACTAAGGGCTACGTCCAAGGAGTATACGCCGACATGTTGTCGGTCGTACAAAAATCCACTATGCTTCACCAGCTGTAGATTACAATGTTCGGGTACAGACACTCCATCCCAGGCTCACTGCCTTTACAATTGGTTCAGGGATAGCTCACTGCTTCCCTCAGGTCACTCCCATTGACTCCCCCTGGCTCACTACCATTGGTGAAGTCCCACTCAGTTTATAGACGTGAAGGTCTCTTCATCATTTGCATAAGAGTGCATCCTTTGTTGTATGTAGATGCTCTATTGAAGTCCGATTCTCACCATAAGTAGAATATCACTTTTCCTTGAATGTATCGTGTAGTCTCTCGGCTTTCGTGCAGCTCCAAACAGGCCGGTGGGCTTCAACAAAACTAGGCGCGCTTCTCCAAGACAGTCGCGCAAGTCCCACTACGACGCGCAAGTCCAAACTGGCACGCAAGTGTCATCAACAAACCTGCGCGACGCTTCCTTCCCCGACTTCAAACTTGCGCGGACCACTTCCTTTCTCTTCCAAACCCCCTTGGGCGTACAACCAACAACTGGCGCGCAAGCCCTACTTGCGCGACAAAACAACCACCTGCGCGACTCAACCACCTGCGCGACGAGAGCTCGAACAATCTCAAAGTCTTGAGCTCCGTGAGAAATGAGGAGGGGTGGTCCAGTATTTATAGGCAAACTGGACCCCCTGCGCGTCGGCGCGCAAGTCCCTTGACGGCGCGCAAGTCTTGTCTTCAATAACCTCTATCGCGCAACTCACTTGCGCGACCCAACCAACACTTGCGCGACCTTCTTTCCTTAGCCAAATTTTGATGTTCTGATCCTCAAAAACATATGGCGCCACCTTCACTACTGTTTTCTGCTTGAACGGTATGATCTCTTTGTTGGTACACATCCTGAACTTCCACTGAGGATTGACAAAAAACACAAACCATACACCAAATCATGCTTTAAAGACCCTGGTTCCAACACATATGTGTGCCACAATATCATAATTCATTAATCTTATCATAACCCATGAAATGAGAAAGGTTTCATAGGAATTTATTCATACCATAACCCATGGGAAAGAGAGAGGTTTCACAATCATTTCATCATATCATAACCCATGAAAAAATAACAAGGTTTAACAAGAATTTTGATCATGGTTTATGCCATGGAAATGAAATGGGTTATATAAACATAATTCCACAATGAACATAAAACATTAAAAGAAATATCAGTATTGGAATAATTGGTTCTTATCCCCATTAATGAATATGCCACATTAATAAATGTTATCTTTGATATAAAATTATTTTGTTCAATCATTTAAAACATGTCATGAAGAAAATATCATTTCCACTTTGGAAAACACTTTAAAATTTTAAAAAACTATTGAAAATATTTCTCATTTAAAATAATCATGAAAAATTATAAAGTAATATTAATAGAAAATAATTTTCATGCCAAAGTGATGTTTTTGTAATATCATACAAGTTAACACAAAGATTCTTTCACATTTTTAGTAAAAGAAAAATTACAATTATTTGGAAAATGAAATGAATATTCCATTAAATATTTTTTTATAAAAATTAACCTGCAGGTAAAAATTTATTTTACGAATCATTAGATAATAATAAAACATGTTTTAATTTATTTTAGAAAATATGGTTTTGAATAAAAATTAAATCCCAGCTGAAGATATAAATAAAGTCATATTTTATTAAAAACATTTTACCACTTATTTTAAGTAACAAAGGGAGTAAAATTGTATTATTAAATGATAGTATCAGGAAAAACCATGGGAGAAGAAGATACATGTGGTTCTTGTGAGTATAATCCTAATAATTTATCATTGGAAACATAATCATCAATAATCCCAATAAATAATGGTATTGTAACAGAAAATAATTACCACTTTGGTAACATTGAATCACAATCCATATGAAGGAATAACCTAAAATGGAACATACAATATCACCAGGACAAATAAATTCATGATCTTTCATTTCAAATGGTTTTCATATAGCCCTCATGAAATCATATAGGTGCCTAATATAACATAAGTCTCAAATAACACAAAGTGATATGAAAATACCTTATATATTTGTTAACTTTGGATAGTAAAACCAATAAAATAGGGGTCCTAAATTGTGTATTTAAATCACCATAATATTAAATATAAGACTAAACAATAACTTCATTCACATTATATACACCACATAAATGAAATAGGAGGATAATAAGGCATGTGTCTCATATAAGTAAAAACTAAGATGGAAATACCATACTCTTTAGTAATCAATTGAATAATAAGACATAATAAAGAACAATAAAAAATAAAATTTTAAATATCCTAAAAAATAAGAGATTAATTTTTTAACTTTTCAATGGGTTAGTATATACACCACACAAAATAAATTAATATGGAATTTTCATATGTCTTATAGAAATAGAAGGGAGACTAAAAATCCCTAACCATAAGACATGACTTCCATCATACACATTAAATACTTCTATATAATAAATATAACATTATTATACTGAAATTAATTAAATCTAATTATATATATCATACAATATATTATTTTTTATGACCTTTTATTACATGTTTATTAATAATTCTTTGATAAAGTTAAGCTACAGGTAATAACCTCTTCGCCTTTTCATATATGTTTTGATTACCTTCCTCTTAATTTCATCATTATTTCATAATTTAAATAAATTTTAACATGATATAGATGAACTATATATTCATTATATATGTATTTATAGTATTCCATAAAAGTTATTGATAGAAAATGAAATACATCATTCATGGAGATGGTGGAATGTACATACACATGAATGTCATTTCCATTTTATTTTGAAATTGAATTAAATAATGATAAATGATATATTACCATTATATAATCATTTATATATCATATATATATATAATATTTTAATTAATACCATTCTTAATAGCTTCTATGTAATGAATTAATGAATCACATTGCTTCACGAGGTAGTAGTCTACCGTACACAACTGTGATGTTGGCATATTTAAAAATAGAAATTGTGAATATAGGTATGATATAATAATTAAATAATAATAATAATATCATAAATTTCACATATAAACAATAAATCCATCATTATGTCAAATTTTAATTGGTTTTAAGGTAAAAATAAATGAAATTAGTTCACAAGGTATTGGTATGCCATACACACGAATGTTTATTTCATAACTAATTTTATGAAAGTGGAGATGGTTGTAGGTTATGAACATAAAATAAGAAAAATATAAATATACTGAATATAATTATGTTTTTATATATTAATTGTTTAAAAATAATTAAAGGTGAGGTAAAATAAATAAATAAATGCTCATTGATGATCATTAACTCTTCTTTGGGTATGCTTTGTGTGTTTCCACAAAATTATATACTATATTAAATTTATATCAACAATAAGGCTTATAAGATGAGAGTAGGGACGATGAGAAGTTATTCTAGCAAAAATTCACTGAAATAAAATCGTTTTTTGTGTGGTGAATAGGGGAGAGGGGGTGTTCCTTTATAAGTGAGGTGAGTGACACACTTGAATTTTATTTAAAACATTCAACAAGATTCACATTTTTATCTTGAAATAATAGTCAAAATTGGGCCATTATTGATACAATAAGTGATGATAAAATGGGTTTCAAAAATTTCAGTCCATTTTAAACCCAAATCATTTTTGTTAAACCCCCTGTAAATCTATTTTTACCATAGTCATGGTAAATAATTATTTTTGTTTTGACTATGAATTTATGTCAAAAAACCACCTAACCTTATTAGAAATTATAAATTATTCAGATTCTATATAGGGAATATATTTTTCAAAATTCAATTAATATAATTGGATGATTTTAATTTTAAATTAATCCCACAAGCGCGATGAGAAATCTAGGTTTTAAAGAGAAAATATTCAAAAGTTTACAATATTTTTGTATAAAAGAAATATGAAAATGAGGCCAATAACCTAATATGGGTTAATTATTATAAAAATTAACTAATTTTAATTTTAAAGTAGATTAAAATATAATTTAAATCTCTAAATAATTTAAAAGAAAAGGCAGTTTTCAATTAATTCTCAATATTTTCACTATTCATTAAAAAATTAATTTTTTCATAAAAATCCCAAAAATTAACCATAAGCTAATTTTTACATGATGATTTCAAAAATGAAGTTTATTTTATCTGATTAATTTTCAAAAAGAGTGATAATTAATTTTATTAATGTTTATAAAAAAAATAAAATTATTGTTTTAGGAAAATAGTATTTTCAAAATGTATAAAGACTAATAAAAATTATGTAAATTATTTATCAATAATTTTAATTTATATAAAACCATTATGATTAATATTTAAAAATTACTTATTATAATTAATATCACTACATATAATGGTTAGGTTATAATGGTCTCATTTGAATGATTATATTTATAATATATCATGGATTTTCTAATATATAGTATCCCTTATAACAAAAGATAACAAAGTGCTACGTGTAGCACATGATTAACATGGTGTTATGTGTAGTAGAAGAGTAAATTTTTCATTGCATGATGTTTGAGACAAAAAATAAATTTAATTTATTTATCAAAAAAATAAGTCATAAAAAATTAGGGCGCCATATTCTACCCCCCCTATAATACATTTTCCCTTGAAATTCATATATCTGATACAAAAAATGAAGATACTTCTACCACATCATATCCTCAAGTTACCACATAGAATCCTAAAACTAGTTTATTCACCAAAAAATATTGATTAGATGGGTGGTCTTATTTCATTGTCCTTTGTATGTACATTCATGAATCTATACCATTCATTCCTCATATGAAATCCCATACTCCAGCGGTATGAGCTCTAATTTCAATACATCTAATGGATCAGGTGATACTTGGAACACATTGTAAACTTAATATTTTTTCAGTGGATGTGAAAAATGATAATACATTTTCATTATATAATTAAGTAATTTAATTGGACTGATATATCTAGGGATTAGTTTTTTATTATTTTTTCCAAGGAGAAACTAATAGAAATACCTTATCAACAATTTATAATTCAATATCACATCGTTTATTATCATGAAAACATTTATATCAAAATTTTGAAGTAAATTCATGATAGTAATTAGATCTAATCTTCATTTACATCTCATCAGCTAGCTTAGGTCCCAATAAATTTCTTTCTGAAACTACATTCTAGTATATATAAATGGATTTATAAGGATCCATTGAAATAATAGGGTAAAAGAGATTGTTGAAAGGAAACTCAAATAGAATAAGGTGTGATCCCAACCACCATTGAAATCTATTGAAAAAGATCATATAATATCGTCTAGGGTTTGAATTTATCACATAATGTTGAAAATAAACACTATATTAAGATATTTACAAATAATTTTAAAAAACAATTAGATAAAATTAAGAACCAAATTATATACGACTAAATTTAGAAATCCTTGAAACATTACCCCTTCATTAATTTACATACATCTAGGAGGATCTAGAGAGAAATAATCTTTGGAAGAAATAAAGTGTGATGACTTCGTATGGTGATCATCCAAAACACAAAATTACCTCAACATCAAAGATAAGATGTACAGTAAATATTACCAATACCTTTAAAAATATTCCAATTAAAAGTAATTTTTATTTAAATAACTCTTTCACTAAAACATATTCAAAACTAATTGGTTGTATTATATTAATTTCTCTTAAAATATTCTTAACCTTGATTAACTCCCATCACATAAAACCTAAAAGGGGTGTACATGACACTAAACATATGATGAAACATAGTCTCATAAAACAATTATGGTATCCATTAATTTTATATTAATATTACATGGTGATATATGCACATAAAAATTTTATTTCTCCATTAATACCTTATATAATATCCAGTCTTATTCAAAAACATTTTAATAGGGGTTTTGTGTTAATCCTTGTAATGATAGAATATTAAATGAGATTTCATTATTATAGAATCCATGTAGAGTGATATAATCACATGATATTTCACTGAAGGACTAATAATAAGATTTTTATAGGGCTTATTCATACAAAATAAAAAATGAATTTCCCAACTAAGTAGGGGTGGATAATTTTTTCCTAAGTATAATGATTCACATTATCAATAGTGTTTGAATACACATTCCCTTTTTTCCTTCTTCTTCATTAGAGTTTCTTGTTTCTTATCAGCCATATTATCCCTTGGATTTGGTTATTAATTCACGTAATTCCCAAACTCTATTAACTTTAAACACTTATGTGAGGGTGGTTTGTTTTTTTAAATCTCTCTATCCATTTATTTCAATGAGTGGCCTCTTTACATCACTTATACATTATTTTTCTCGATGTACATGATTAACACACTTGAAACACTTTCATATTCGTTTATAGAACCCACCTAAGTAATCCTTATAGAAATTTGGGAATGTAGGCATTTGAAACGTTTTCTTTCCTGCATATTACATATCATTGGATTTTACATGGGAAACAATTATCCTTTTCTTATCACAAAAAATATGAGGGTTTCTAGATTTAATTTCAACCATTGGGGCACATCAAACTATTTATTTGTAGCATCTAAAGTTCATTATGGATAAATCCCTTTGGATATTTTATTTAAATCCACTGAATAATCATTCAAAATTACTGTTAGGATAAATATAATACTTGAGGAGTACCTCACGTGTCTTCTAAAATTTTATTCACAGGTACCAAAAGATTCATCATCTATATGATTAATCTCAAAGAAATAATTAATTATTATTTTATGAAGAATATTTGGAATGTAATTATGGAAAATAGGATTTTAAACTCATCCTAATGCATAGAGTTAATTTATTATCATTTCCCTGTATTCTTCGTAAGGGTGGACCATTGGAATGTTTCACCTATCAAACATTAGATAACTAAAATGACATTTTCATTCTCTTAAAACAGGAGAAAGAATATATTTTTTAAGGTACTTATCCATTTATTAGTAACCAAATGATCACTAGAACCACTGAATGATGGTGGGAGTGGCCTCACAAAGGACTTAATAGAATGTTTTCCCCTCATTTTCTCATTTTTAATCATATCATGAGTTATTGAATGAGAATGTTGTGTGAGAATGGTAAAAAGGTTTTTCATTTCATCTTCAATAACATTCTGTTTCTATGGAGTAATACCAGTGCATTTTCCATTTCAATCAATATTAAAATTACTCCTTCGGGTTATATCCATTGAATAAAAGGAAAAAATAGCATACGAAACAATTATCATAGAAGGGAACCACATAATCATGAAAAATCCCTTGTTGGATATCTGATTCATAGAAAATTATTTTTAATCTATGAGACCATTGGTTTATTCTAGGTTGTTCATAGTAATCATCAATTGAAATATATCATGATTGTTCTTAAAGAGTTTTTTATTTTAAAAATTATATCCAGAGTGAGTGTCAAACTAGGTGTGTAACAAGGCCTATTTTTATTTAGCAGGTAATAATTGAGTCCACCTCAATGAACCCTTTTTTGAGTTATTACACCTAGGTACCACTGTTCTAGAGCCAAATCCATTTTTAGTATCCATACAAGGATGAAATTTCATATAAACAACTAACTCTATCCCTTAAAAATATTCTAGTAAATTATCATATACATTGAATCATCCATAGTCTTATCCATATAAATATATCTAGGAATTTAATTAGAAATATATCTAGGTATCTCACTAAACTTTTTCTCATTTAGTCTAAAAAGTTTAACTAAAACTTTCCTTTGATAACAACTTTTGTGAACCATGCTTTCCAAACATAGATTACATCTTTTTAGATGAATATTCAATACATTACACAAATAAATGCATGAGGACCATAATATTTCTGTTCCTTTAGAAACATGGAAAACAATATTCTTAGTTTGGTGAATAATCTTAAATGTCTCCCATAAAGATCTTCCCATTTATTTCAACTCCTATATATACCCTACATAGAAATTTCCTTATAACATACGGAAAGGATATATAAGAAAGGGTGAGCTCAGATTCTTAGAAAGGGTAAATAGGGGAGATATGTAAGCACAGAAAGAACATAAAGATATTATAATATGATCATAAAATATGAAAACTATATCGTAAATATCAAATGTCAAAATCTTGAGTAATTTTATAACGATTATCCATTAATAAGACATGAATCATAAGGAAAAAAGAACATTATCCCTGGGAGAAAAAATTATCATAAGACATAGATTTTTGGCATAAAATCATCCTATAATAGTGTAAACTTGAATAAATAGATAACATTTCACAAATTAAGTTAAATATATAAAATTAAGTCCTTACATAAACTTTTAGACATGTAGCGAATTCCACACAAAACATTATAGACATGAAAGATAGGTCCACACATAACATTATGAATATGAAAGATAGACCCATGAATAAAATTTTGAATATTTAATTAGGTTCACACATAACATTAAGAACATGAAATTAGGTTCAAAAAGAGAATATTTACTCATGATGAGGGAGATATAGGTCCCACTTATTTCATGATGAATATCATACACATGTGTTATTTAAGATCATAATAAATCAACATATCAAAACCCATGAAATTAAATTTGTTTTATAAACATTTCATTGTATCATAACTTAAGTAAAGAAAACAAGTTTCATAATCATTTCATCGTAGCATAAACCATGTAATAAATAAGTAGGTTTATTTGATTTTTTATCAATGTATAAACCCTGATTTAAGATCTCATACTTTGTGGAAGGTACATTATTGTTTATGTTTTGGTTTAGACCCCCTTTAAACTTTTTAATGGAATTTTTACTAGGTATATAAAGAGTCTTGGGGTGTTTCAGAGGTTCGTGAGGGGATGAAAGATCCATCTAGTGCATGGAGCAAAGTTGATGCACATTTAGTAATAAACATACTCCCTAACTATTCTTGTCTATATTTAGAGTGAATAGTTTAGAAAACCATGGAAGAGAGAAGGCCAAGTCAGATGGGCTTGGACAGATCCATCCCGCTTGGTTAACACTTGGTTTTAAAAACCATGTGGGATCCCATCGAAATTGTTCTAAATGTCCCCCTCTTGGATAGAGGGTCGAACATGGTTAGTGAAAAGATTAGAAAACCATTCGGCCAAACTATTCTAAAAAATTGTTGGTTTATTTTACTATTTTTACCATATAGATTTATTTTTCCTCAACAAAATTTCTATCCCATTTATCCTAATGTAAACATAGTTAACGAACCGTTCCTCCAAACTTTTCAAGGACTGATCTACCTCGTTTCCTATCCATTTGGAGTTACGTTGGTTGAAGATCAATGCTCTGGGTAAGTTTAAATATCCTATTTGTTCTATTTTATGGATTAGGGATTGTGGAATGATTACTATTCTTTCAATTTCCTAGAACCCTCTTTTACTAGTGGATTCAATGTTAGGTCTAAATGCATAGTTTTTTGAATCATATTCAATGGTTGAGTGTGTTGTGGTATACCAAATAGAGGTATGTGGTCTACATGTTATGTCCCGTAGTCTTGTGGACATTATTATGTGCACATGGTTGGGAATATTAATCATTGTTCTTTCTATTTGGTTTCACTTGGTAGAAATGATGAATCAGTTGGTAAACTTATAAATTGAACCCCTTTTGATCCTTGTGGGATGCATTGAGGTTGTTAGACAAGGTTAAGGTCCACCCATGGGGTGATCCACTTCATGAACATAAAATTTGGATTCTATTTATATAAATGAATTGTTATGAGATATAACCCATGTAAATTATATTGTAATGTAACATGGGTTGTGAGATTGAATTAATGATATTTGAGCACAGTAGTGGTCATGAATACGATGGTTCTTTCGTATAATGTGAACATATTAAATGAAAACTAGGTTAAGTCAGGTGAATAGAAAATGTGTTAAATGGGTTAAATAATGAAGATGGTATTGGTTTTGTTTGAACAATGAATTGTCAATGGTATGTGTGATCAATGATAAAAGGTTTGTAAATATTAAATGTGTTGGATGAGTTATGTTTTTTAAATGGTATCTATAATAAATGGTTAAAGAAGCATGTGCACATGGCTTTATAGTTTATTGGGTTTGAATCAGGATCTACACCCATTGGTCAGGTTATACAGATTCTATAAACCCACCCCTAACATTCATGAGATGTTAAGTTAGACTAATGCTCTACACCCCCAAGGATGCATGGTTTATGATTATTTAGACACGGGTTTTTGGTAAGTTTTTTATAATTTATGGGTTGGGTGTCAGAATGATGTTATATTCCCCCAAAAAATGCATGGGTTAAGAGTACCTAGGTTAATGCTTCAAGTAAGTGTTATTCAATGATTTGTGTTATTTATTCCCTAGTGATTTATGGTACTTGAGTATCACCTTATGGATGGTTTATGTGACCAGCATATGGAAAAGTGCATTTGAAAAAAAAATGGTTAACCATTGGGATAACTAAGTAAAGTGGATAATGTGATCCTTATTAAATATTGGAATATTCATACATTTTTATATTTTTGTTATTTAATTTTTCACACGAATTCACTATCTCTTTAGATTATATATTTTGTTAATACCATTGGTGGTGGTCTATAGAATTGTACTCAAACCCTGTTTAGGACTAAATTAGGTACCTGAGTAGACTTCATGGTTTTAGGCTAGGTAAAGGGAAAGGGCCCTATTATAGATGGTTGATTTTGGCTTGGGATTTTTATGGAAGAGGGAACCAAACTTGGTATCAGGTCCTATTTTGGTGTTTCAACATCATGTTTTTATTTTCGGTTTTCCTTACACGTGGAACACTATGAAAAGAAGAGTATATTATTTTATTGGGGGATTATACCTAGTTTTGTGAAATGTTGGTAATGAATGTTCATTTTTTACTTGTTTCCTTAATTTTTATCTTATCTATTGTGGATTACATTGATAAAAATGGCATAGACTCCCATGGTGTTCTATTAGACCCCCTCTATAAGTTGGAAACCTCTGGAATATTGGGAGGTGCACGTGAGGTAATGTGGTGACCTAGCTTAAGGCACCATATTTAGTGGCTACCAGTATGGGGGTGTTACAAAGTGGTATCAGATCTCTTTTATATTGTCATATTATTTTTGGAATGGTATACTAGAGACTAGGATGTGTCAAGTCTTGGTAATGATTTTTTGCATTGGAGTAGCTAACCCATGTATGAGGATGGGTTTTTGTTTTTGATGTGTGTTGTTATGATTGGTTGGTATTTCAAAAATAGGAGATGCACTTATTGGGTGATTTGAATATTTTATGATATTTTGATCATAGATTATATTATACATCGCTATGCATACATGCATCATTTTAGTCACCTTAGAGATATATATGGAATGCATCATGTTAGGAACACACATGGAAAAGACATGTGGGATATGAGGGAGTGGAATACACTTCATGTTCTTTAAGATTTGAAATAATGGTGTCTAAAAAGATGATGAAAATGGGTAAATGGAAAAAATGCTAATGGTTAAAGAATAGTACCTAATGAAGAGTGATAAGTGGATTAAAAATCCCATTATGAAAATATAGAATGATGTAAATGTTCTTAAATTTGAAATATATATGTTGTTAAATTGAAATGGCTAAAAAGGTGCTCATAAAAGCATGGTGGCTATGTAAGTTTGTTTACCCGATGTTGAATATATCCAATCGTAGGGATGGTTGGGGTAGTGATAGAAATTAGAATATATCCACTGGGATAGTGTATGGAAAATTGGTTATTTATGGATATTGGAGAGCTTTATTTTGTATAAAATGTGGAATATTTTATCTTTTGTGTTTTCAGATGTGTGTTTGACATTAAAGAGAAATTCCACCATGATGACATGTGAAAGTTAGGATACAATATGATATCAATAATAATACTCCTCCAGTGGCAGTGTTGGAAACCCCGTTGATCCTGGGTAATAGTGGGGAGGAGAAGTTCCATGAGAAATTTTTATCATTTTATATATATGATGGAAGGGGACCTAGGGAGGGTTGTACTGAGCATGTTTGACTTGAATAGAGCATCCCAGCTACGGAACCCTCTGATTTTTTCTAGAGAGGGTCGGCCTGAGGCAACTTAGTTCTGGATATATTCTATCCCGATAGTGTTGGATCACTTGGAGACTCAGAATGATAGGAGAGTTAATTTGGAGGATTATATATTGCAAGGAATAAAAAACAACTCCTAGGATGTTATGGTCAAGGCTGATCAGGAAGATGGTATGTGGTGGAAATATTTATAAGAAATGTTTCTAGAAGACTTTTACCTAGAGAACTTGAGACGGGAGAAAGATGTCAAGTTTATGAGGTTGACCCAGGGGTCTATGACAATGATGATTTATTATTTCCTCTTTGAATATTTATAAATATTTATTCCACTAATGATAGAGGATGATTCATCTATTTCTAGAAGTTTTTAGGATGGACTTATACATGATATTAAGTCCAAAGTGAATATATTTTGTTTAAAAAGGTTTTCTGAGGTCGTTGATCTAGCCATTATTTCCGAAGGGAACCTCATGAAGGCTTCTGATGGTGAAACATTTCTTCCATTCAGGTTATCTTGAGGTGTGTATTTTGATAGTAGGAAGCCCTGTTTTGAGTTTTTTCTCCATGGTGGTGGTAGATAGAGTACCAAGAAAAGAAGTTTGACCCCTCATGGTGGTGACTGGGTGATATCTTATCAGTGCAGCAGGCTGGGGTATATGCTTGGTCATTGTCCCTGACCACCATTTGAGTACCGAGTGCATGGAAGGATAACGAATGTGTAGAGGTTTGATTCAAACTCGTGGTATATGGGATGTTAAAGAGGATAAAGGCCGATCTAGAGTGTAGGAAGGGGGGGGGGGAACCACCCCAAATCAGGTAGGTAGATATATTTCTATAGATCATAATGGCCAGGTGGTGGGCATGGTACACTGGGATAGTACAGTTTATATCAGTAGGGTAATACATAACAAGAAACTCAGACTGGATACTGTGGAATAGAGATAGGTCAACTTGATGTTGTTCATCCAGTACCAGGAGGTGGTGAAGTTGGGTCACCGATAGTTTGAGGTAAGATTCTTATATATTCCATACTTGGTAGTTCATTATTTTATATAGGTGAAAAAAATTATTTTATATCTTCTTAGTTTGTGAGTGTGTTGGGTATAGAAGTAGAGAATATTTTTGGGGTTATGTTGATTGATACGTCATTAAGGGAGAAAGAAGAGAATATCCAACAATGTAGGGAGTGTATCCTTGAGGTTGGTAGTCCTTGTTTCTTATAATACTTGTTTATTATTTATATACTGAGTTTTGATCTAATATTAGGGATGGATTGATTTTTTTTGTATCAAGACAGTATTTATTGTTACCATTGTAGGTTAATGTTCATATTTATTAGGGGAGATACTTATGTCCACCATTGAGAACAAGGTATCAAGGCAGGTTATTCTAGGATATTTTTTCATTAGTTGGGTGAGATCATAGAGCTAGTGTCATTTCTTTTATTTGATGATGGGGATTAGAGATTCTTGTATTTCCTTATATGGTTAATCTCTTTCATGATGTGTTTCATGAGGACTTCTCAGTAATACCACCCTAGAGAGAAGTTTACTTCACAATTGAGTTTCTATTTGTGAAAAAACTATTTCTATTCCATATATTTGAATGGAACAGACATAAATTCAAGAACATAAAACTCATTTGGAGGAATTGTAGAATAAAGGGTTTATTCATCTGAGTACGTCTCCTTGGGGATCTCCAGTTTTGTTTTCTAATAAGGTATATTAGATGTTGCAATTGTGTGTTGATTATTAGAGACTGAATCATATGACGATTAAGAATTGATACCGTCTTAATTGTATTGATGTTCTTTTTGACCATCTTAGAGGTGCTTTAGGTTTCTCCAAAAATTATTTGATATCAGGGCATCATCAATAGATGGATGGACCTTCTTATATACCACATACTGCTTTTAGAACCAGCTATGGTTTTTTTTGAGTTTTTTGTTGTGTTGTTCGAGTTTTCCAGTGTACTGGTAGTGTTTTTGGATTTGATTAACCAAATATTTCACCCATACCTAGATTAGGTTTTGTCGTTTTCGTGGATGAAATCTTTGTTTTCTCTAAGAAACATGAAGATCATGCAAAAACATCTTAACATAGTATTGAGTACATTAAGACAACATAGGCTATATGTTAAGCTATATAATTTTCATTTTTTGACTAACTAGGTACATTTCATGTGTCACATCATCTATGAGGAAGGTGTGTAAGTGGGCCTAGAGAAAGTGCTTTTTAATTTAATCTTGGATGAAGCTAAATATTTATTTTGATATTTGAAGTTTTCTAGGTTTATAGGGATATTATATTAGTTTCAAGAAATAATTTTCAATTTTTTTTAGCATGAATTTTGGGTTGACCAAAAATGGTTATAAGTTTTAATGGTGTGGGGAATGAACGGATTCATTCATAGAGGTAAATAAAAAATTTACTACCGATCTTGTTTTGATCATGTCTAATCCTAGTAAGGAGTATATACTATTTTTAATGTATTTGATGTTGGGAGTAGGGTAGTGTTATTGTAGAATGATCAGGTCATGGTGTATGGGTCACAAAAGGTACGGAATCATCATTAGAATTAACCCAAACATAATATTTAGTTGGTTGGAGTGGTTTTTTCGTTAATGTTTTGGTGGAATTACTTGTTGGGAGAAATTCTTATCATGTATACGTACAATAATATCTTTAAATACATCTTTTATTAGCATTATTTGAACCTTTCGTAATGAAGGTGGGTGAATTATATGAAATATTTTGATTTTTATTTGGTTTATACACTGGGAAGGGAAACTCTATTGTAGATTAATTTAGTTGGATAACTCAAAATCAAGCCGTATTGGAGTCTAGTTCCGAGTAGAGGATGACTCCTTTGTTTGTCGAGATACATCTAGAAGTTTAGTATAGGAAAAAACATATGTCCCATTCATTCTTTAAAGTTGAGTCCATGCTTCTGATATAGATCAAGGAGATGAGTTATGCAGATCTAGTATTTTAGGCCTTGAGGGAATGTCTTTTTGATGATGAGGCACATTCCGATTGGATAGTTTGTGATAATTGGAATTTTTGTTCAAGTACATGATTTCATGTCTAATTATATGTGAGGATAGTTGATGTGTGAGTTCCATACCTCAAAGATGGTTGATTATCATAGTTCAAAAAAAATGTATCATGACATCCATATAAAGTAATGGTGTTCAACGATGAAGAAAGAGGTTAGAGGTTTCATAAGACAATGCTGCACCTATCAGTAGGTGAAGTCCAAACATCAGGGACTGGGTGGCTTGTTATAGTGATTACCGTATCTATAATGGAAGTGGGATGATGTTTTGAGGGATTTTTTTGGTAGGTATCCTGAGGATGAATAATAAGAGTGATGTGATGTGGGTAATTGTGGATTATTTGACCAAGGTGGAACATTTCTTTCTGATATGTGAGACCATTACCATAGAAAAGTTGGTTTAGTTGTGAATTATGGATATAGTATGGTTGCATGGGGTTCCATAGACTATTGTTCTAGATCCTGACCCACATTTTAATTCATGCTTCTAGCATGGGTTACAGAATTCACTTGGTACCTAGGGGTTTTGAGTATGAATTTACACCCATACATAGAAGGTAAGTAAGGGTGTAATATTTTGGTGCTAGAGGAAAATTTGATGGCATGTGTCCTAGACTTTTGTGGATAATGAGATAATCACATGAAACTTTTTTATTTTTCCTATAAGAAAAGATATCAGGAGACAATTTATATGGAACCATATGAAGAACTATACATTATGAATTACAGTTCTGTTATATTGTATGGAGGCTGGTGAATTAGATTTTTTGGTACCGAGTCCCTTGTAGGAGATGTCATAGCTAGTATACTTGATTCAGAAACATATGTGTTTCGATCAGATTAGGAATTCGTCATATGTAGATTTACATTTCTATACTATTGATTTTTGTTCAGTGATCTTATGTTCCATTGAGTGTCTCCATGGTTGGGTCACTGTCAGACTTAGAGAAAGGGTGAGTTGGCACCCGGGTAAATATAGCCATTTGAGATTGTAGAGAGGATGAAACCGATGGCATATTGATTGTCTCTTCCATAGTGATATAGTGGAATGAATGATTTTCTTTCATGTGTCGTATATTTATAAGTATCATCCTACCCATATCATGTGATAGTGGTTGATGATATTGAGGTTGAGGATGATATGACCTTTAAGGAGCATCTAGTTCATTTTATAGATTATAGTGAGAAGAAAATATAGGTAAATAACATGTATTTTGTTTAAGTGTTGTCGTTGAATGGTAATTTTTATGAGAATAATTGGGAGATAGAGATAGATATGTGGGACTAGTGGCCCAACCATTTTACTTTGGCGATTCTATGATTCGTGGGAGTGAGGGTCAAGGACAAGTCATCAAAAGGTGAAGAGGTTGTAAGATCCCATACATTGTGAAGGTATATTCTTGATTATGTTTTTGTTTAAAACCCCTTAAAATTATTTAATGAAATGTTTACAGGGATTATGTGGAGCCTTTTGGGTGTTTTGGATGTTAGAGGAATACAATAAGGGGAAATGGGGCCTTCCATTTCATGTTTCATGGTTGAAAAATGGTTAGTAGTAACTGTGATTCCTAATAATGCTTCCAAAGAGGTAGGTTTCACAATTTATGAAACCATGCAAGGGGGAAGGCTAAACCATTCTGGATTGGATAGAGTAATTTTTAAGTTACCTTTTATTTGGAGATATCTTGATATCATTTATAGGTATTATTTTTTCCTTATTTTGAGTATATATTTTTGTTGGTTTTATCTTGGGAGAGTTTTGAGGAGATTAAGAATCTTTTCAAAAGGAAATGGGTAGTGTAGGATTAACACACAATTTTAGAAAACCCTGATTCTGACCCAAAAAACTATGAAATCCCAATACAGGGGATTTACATGGATATAAAATGGTTTATCAGGCTATGCGACAACCTAGGAGTAATCATGTAACACCCCTAGGTGAGTTGTATAGTTAGGTCCTATGATTAGGGGAAACTGTGTGCCCAGTATAGGAAACTATAGACACATGATTTCAAACCCCCCAAATAATAGATTAAAAATATCCAAGCACCCAAAATTTACCCTAAATCGACCCTACCACAACTCTAAAAGATATATCTATGTTTTGGATGCTTCTTGATTAATTAATAGGGCAATCAGTTTTTTTTGTGATGAATTAAAGACCGGATCGATGATATAAATCCCTCATGTTAAGACATTCTTATTCCATATGGTTTTCATCATCTATATCACGATTTTATCATCTTTTGATGGGATATTTTCATAAATTTTTGATGGATCTAGATCTAGGGTTTAATGGATTTAATATATTTGATCATTGATTTAAAATTCAGATCTATATTGTGTTCTTCTTCATTTTCTTGATTATTCTGATTCTTTTATGGATTTCCATTAGTGATCGTTCATCACCAAAAATGATGTATGTGGTATAATTTCAATTTCCATAGTATTTAATTCCAATTTCATGTATGTTTTGTTAAATTTTAGTTGCAATTATTGGAAATCAAGTCTTGATTTGAGTAAATTAATTTATTAATTAATGTGTGGAATCATGGAATTTATTTAATGTAATATCCCTATGGCGATGAATTGTGTTAAATTTGGGACAATTAGAATTAGTGGAATTTGATTAATTAATTTGTTAATTAATTAAAATAAAATGTTATGTTTATGAAATTTATTTAATTAGATTAATTAACTGGTAAATTAATCAATAGATTGTGTGATTGGTTAATTAATGTGTTAATGAATTAATAAACAATAAGAATTCTGGGGTGTTTGAGTTGACCTTAATGATTTGATGGGTTATATGATTTAAATATAGTAAAATGGTTTGATGACGAATTTATCATATTATTCCATGTTATAAATTTTTTTACCATGATTTTTTTTATAATTGAAAAGGAATGTAGTGATGTGAAATGAAATAAGGAGTATAATGTTGATAATCCTGATTGATGTGATATAAGTTATATTGAGATTATGGGATATTCCTATGCAGTACATGGACTATTGCTTCAAAATGCCATAGTGATAAATGAGTGTGGGACACAGACTACTGCTTCAAAAGCACACTTGTGTGATTGTTTGATAAATGAGTATGGGACATGGTATACTACTTAAAATACCATACTGATAAATGATTATGAGAAACTAACTGTTTCCTCAAAATACCACTTGTGTGATACATGTGAGAATGAGTATAGAAAATGGAAATCTGCTTCAAAATACCATGTGGTCTTAGACATGGAATTCTGGGCAAAAAATATTGGCATTTGAATATGGTTCTAATTGGTCATATTATGAAATGAAATGAAATGGATAATAAAAGAACATGTGTTATATTGAATTT
The DNA here is from genome assembly GCA_963277665.1 of Viscum album. Lineage (NCBI taxonomy): Eukaryota > Viridiplantae > Streptophyta > Magnoliopsida > Santalales > Viscaceae > Viscum > Viscum album. The sequence continues at coordinate 646,116,061 of OY728143.1, read as the reverse complement.
TGAATTGAATATGCGATATGGTTCAGACTCCGGCATGGTATGAAGTTTTAATTGAGGGTTTGGGTGTCCTTGGGAACCCATGGGTTTTTCTGGATAAATAAATAATAACTGAATATATATAAACTATTTAATTTATTCCTATATTTTATTATTTATATAATAGTTTACACTATTACTATTTGGATATTGTTTTAGATTCTATTGGTGGTGGTATAATGATTTGTACTCACACCCTAATTTGGCATCCTAAATAGTACCTAAACAGACTTCATGTTTATAGGAAAAAATAAGGGAATGATCCCTATATTAGATGGTTGATATGGGTTCGAGCATGGATGATGGAATTTAGACATGGTTTCGAGAATTGTTTGAGAGTTTCCAATGTATTTATTTATTTCAGATTTTTCATATTGACACGTAACATGTATTTACAATGAAATATTTACTATTTAGATATGGATATTGTATTTGTGGGTTTTTTCACAATGTGATACAAGTTTGGTTTGGTTATTGGTCATAGTTTTTTGTTATTATTGATTTATTTATCCTCTTGTGATTATTTTATAAAGACAGTAAAGTCTCCCCATTATCGATATTATAACCTTTCTACTAGTCGATGACCTCTAGAAAATATGGAGGCACGCCTGAGGTCACGTGACTAAGTAGATCGGGGCACTAGTGTGTGGCACCTGGGTCAGGATGTTACAACAACCCTCATGGTTAATACATGGTTTGTCAACCCATGTGGGATCCCCATAAAACTGTGTGACTTGTCCCTCATTTAATAGAGTGTGGAAAATGGTTGGAACACAATTTTTCCAACCATGTGGCCAAACCGTGTACCCCCTTAAAAATGTGAATTTTTTTACTATTCCCCCCCTCAAATAATATTTTTCCTCACCAAAATTTCCACTCCATTTCTCCTACAATATCCAAGGGTGGAAGAACATTGCTCCCAAAAATTAAAAGGATTTATCTCCATAATTTATAAGCAGTTTGAATCATTTTTTAAATATTAATTGATGCTACAGGTGATTATAACACTCCTATTTGTTTTTTTGGATTAGGGCTTGTGAAATCATTTTTCTTATTAAAAATCCCTAAGACCATATTTTAACAGATAATTTCTTGTTAGAGATAAAATGGTGGTATGTTTTAGATTAAAAGGCTAAAGTTGAGTGTGAATATTTTTATAAAATAATGGTAGTTTTCTACAAGTTATATCTCATACTCCAGTTGACATGCTTATGTAAATGTGGTTGTAAAATTATACCGATGTGGCGTCTATTTTGTTTGAAATAGTAAAAATGATGAATTAATTGGTAAATTGATAAATTGAACCCATTGTGATCCTTATAGGATTCAATGGGGTGTATTAGATCTGGTTAATGTCCACCCATGGGGTGGGATACTTCTTGAACATGAAATTGAGATGATAAGTGTAGAAATTAAGTGTTATGACCTAGATCTCATGGAAAGTATGTTCTTATTTTAGCATGAGTTTTGAAATTGATTTAATGTTCCTTGAGAAAAAATTTAGACATGACTAGAAGGATTTTTAGGTATAATGTAGACCTATTAAATGAATAGTGATTTAAGGCATGTGAATGGAAATATGTTAAATAGGTTAAGGCATGAAGATGGTATGCGTGTGGTTTGAACAATGAATTATGAATTTTATGAGTGATTAATGAGGCATGTTTTTTAAATGGTAAATATGTTTTTTGAGTTATTTTTTGTATGGTATCTATTTTAATTGGTTAATGAATCATTCTCACATGGTTTTGTGGTTTTGGGGTTAGATCGAGGCTCTACACCCATGGGTCGGGTTAGACTGACGCTCTAAACCCACCCCTATTATGTATGGGTTTGGGTTTTGAACTTATCCTTTATTCCACCCTGGATTTATGGGTTGTTATTACCAAGACTGAGGCATCAGGTAATTGTTATATAATTAATGGGATCGTGATCCAAACTAATTCTATATTCCCCTAATGGATGCATAGGTTAGGACTATCTGTACTAGCACTTAATGTAAGTGTTATGTAGTGATTTGTGTTATGTTATCATCATGATGTAGGGAACTTGATTCACCCCCCGTGTATAGTTTATGTGACCAGAATAGGAAAATGTGTATTTTATGTAAATGGTTAACCCTTTAGACTACTAATGAATGAGGCTAATGTGAACCTTATTAACTAGTGGAAACTTTTTTATATATTTTTATATTTTTGTTATCTATTTTTTCACATGAATACACTATCTATTTAGATGGGAAATTTTTTAGACACCATTTTTGGTGGCCTATTGAGTTGTACTTGGACCTTGCTCAAGCCTCCATTAGGTACCCAAGTAGCCTTCATAGTTGCGGGTCAGAACAAGGGTAACAGACCAATGCCATGTGGTTGAGTTGGGTTTGGGTTATGCCTGTAGGGGAGAACCATATTTAGTGTCAGGAACTATTTTTTATGATTTTTCAACCTTATATTGGATTTTCCTTACACCTATAACTATATGAAATGACATAGTGAATTATTTTGCTTTGGGATTGTACCAAGTATTGAAAAATGTTGGTAATGTATGTTCATTTTTTACGTTTTCCCGTTATTTTGTATTTTATCTATTGTGGATTTCTCTAATAAATAGGGTATAGTCTCCCAATGTGTTCCATTATAACCTTGATTCTAGTCATCAGCCTCTATCATACGGGGAGGCACACCCAAGTTCATATGGTGACCCAGCTCGGGGTACTGGATTTAGTGGCTATTTGGTTGATAGTGTTGCATGAAGAAACAAAATGATATATACAAACTTGATAACATCATAAACATAAATTATCTAGAGAAATAATAATAATGGTATCCTTGTATCATATTCCCAGTAAGGAATAGGTAATATAAATGTATGTCATTATAGATGTAAAAGGATTTTGATCGATCACTTAAATAATTTCTCAAGATAATATCATTTCCTCAAATATTTTTTTTAAAACATAAAACCCTTTGAAAATAATTCTATTTTTAAAAATACTTCAAAAATTATAAAATAATATTGAATTAAATTAAGGGCCATGATGGTGGAAAGTTTCTTTCACTGTATACACTATAAAATTATGATTCCTCTCATATTTTCGACTGGAGACCAATGGGTAATGTTTAGAAAATAATATGAATATTCCTTTAAACTTTTTATTTTTAAAAGTAAGACATGGGTAAAAATGTAATGTAAAAGTCATAAGATAATAAAAAAAATATTTGAGAACATTTTTTTAACTTCATTTTCGAAGAGAACATATTTCCTACTGAAGGAGAAATAAATCCAAATCTTTTAAACCAAATATTCGATGTTATTTTAAGTAATAAAGCATGAAGAAGACCATAATATTTATAAAAGATATCTAGAAAACTCATAGGATAATAAATTTCGTGATTTATCTTATATCTATGTTTAAATGAATCAAAATTCTACTTTCTGTAGTGGATTACCATGACTATGGAATTTGGTAAAAAGATGTTAAAGAAACTTCACTTAATGGAATTCCTAAAGAAGATGTCTATATAACAAAACTGGAAGGTTTTGTTACCATATGTGATGAATTTTGTTTTTTAATGTTATAGATTATAGAATGCATCCAGGTCATTGAATAAATGGTTTCATAAAGTAATATATGAACTTGTTTTCCATAAAAATGAATGTGATCCATGTTTTATCAAATGGGTTTTTGATAATACAGTCATTATCATAATAGTATATATTGATGAAATATAACTTTTTAGAAATGACATACCAATCTTATTGACTATCAAGGTCTAGTTAAACAAATGCTTCTACATAATGGACATAGGTTAGGAAGCCTATATTCTATGAAATATGTTTATTCATGATATATGAAAGATGATTCAAAGGCCATGCCAATTTACATAAATTAAATATATAATAGAGATATTTAGTATAGAAAAATACAATAGGGATTGGTTATAATGTCAAATGGTATAAATATTTCCAAGAAAATGTCTCCTCAAACACAATAGGTGATATAGAGACTGAGTAAATTCCATAAAATTCAAAAATAAGATCAATATTATATACTATGATATTTACTAGACATGATGTTGCCTAAACATTGTCCTATGTATAAAGATATCAAGATGATCCCATTGAAAAATATTGGTCTATAGTTAAGTCTATAATCATGTATTTAAAAATAACTATGGATATGTTCCATACGTATAAAATAGACAAGGAACTTTTTAGGACAATTTATTCTAATTATAGTATTCAAATAGGTTTAAATGATCTAAAATTGTAGATGTGATCCATTTTCAGTCATAATGGATGATCTACGAGATGGAATATTTCAAAGCATCCAATTGTAAAAAATTCTACAGATGAGTCTAAGTATATATTTTCCTCTCATATATCTAAATAATCCATTTGGATATGAAACTTTGTCAAAAAATATTTTTATCATACCTAATAGTGAAGTCCATATCACATCATATAATGATAATAATTTATAGTGGCTCCACTAAAATATCAATGGTCACACCAATACACAAAGAACCAATATTGAAAGTATTACCTACAGAAGGATTATTCTTATAGGTGCAAAGTTGTATTAATAATTGATTCTGTGGAAGAAAATATAGAGGACCCCCTGACTAATAAATTATCCCAGTAGAAGAATGATTATCATGTGAGAGTTAACAGACTAAAACCTGCTAGCAGTTAAATCTACTGAAAGTGGGGTTATATTAAAGTTGGTTCCTTAGAACAAAATTTTTCAAACTTTATAATTACCTATATTTATTGTTTTGAATATTATAAACTAATTATCAAGAAATTATTGTTCTTCAACGTGACATTGCAAGTTTTAATGTTCTATGAGTAACTATCTCACTAAAAGTGCATATCAGTTGCCAACTATGATGATAAACTAGAAGCACCGTGGAAATATTCATAAATATATGTTCTATAGTTGGATGAAATATTTTGACAGATAAATGATTTAAGATACCAGTTGTGTAAACTAATAGGACTTTGATACACTATCTCATGGTGCACACCCTCAACAATATCTAGTTTAGAAGATTACGAGAATGAAACCCACCAGTAGAAAATCCATATTTATATGAATAATTGTATGTTCCTATATGTAAATGTGTTTATTTATTTTTAAATGTCAAGATTTATTTTAATGTATATCTTAATTAGAATACTTTGATTTATTGTCGAAAACCAGGATGTCATATATTGAAGGACATGTAGGATATGTTGGGCGCACCATGAGTAATATTTTATTAATTCCTAATACAAGGAAGAATTTCCCCCTATTATTCTTTAATAGAAGTATAAATTTCAATCAATTTGATAAAAGTGATACAACATACATAAATCCATTTACACTGTGATTTTTGGGAAAGTTAAATTCAAAAAAGTTCAATGATACATCGATCACAAATGTTGTTTATACCAGTATGAAATATTCTTGAATATTGATATCAAGATAATGAGATTATGTTACATATTTAGAATCTGTATGAGGATTTATGTCATTGAGACTTTAAATGGTTTATCAATGTGGTTCTTTAATGTGTTTTTTGATGTGATTCTATGACTTTGGATTCTTTATGTAATGCCACTAAGAAAGACACCTAGAGGGACACAAACTAAGTTTATCAAGAAACATAGTTAAATAATAATATTATTTATCATTTAATGTATTGAATAAATATTATTCCATCTTGAATATAAATAATTTTTCGGGGTTATTTTATTATAGATATTCTATCACTAGTTATTTTTTCGAATATTTTGTTAGAAGAATATTAAATAAATATTTATTTTCTATTTAGTGAAAATAATATTTATTTATTAATTGTAAGTTAGTATAGTGATAATTATTTATCAAACATATATAAATTATTTATGTCTTGATAAATATTGTGGAGTAATGGATGACCGAGATTAATGGTCTAGTGTGAAATAATATATATTAAATATTATTAGAATAAATAATGTTTAATTAATTTCCTAGTTTTGCAACTATGAACAAATAATAATAATAATATTTTTATTATATACATGTGTTTCTGCATGGATTAATGAAATAATAATGGCACATGTGAAATTTTTATTTTCTAACCCAAACATTATTTAAACCTAATTATATTATTTTAAAAGGAGTGAAAATTTGGTTTGGTTGTGCTGAAATTTTTTCAAAGATTTCTCTCAAAGAAAAAGAGAGCTCCCTACCATGAAAATTCACAAGGAATGAGATTGATCTACATCTACCACCACTCTTTATTCTAGAGAGATCAAATAGATTACTTCTTGTAGTGATTCTGAGGGCGATCAGAGACGAATGGAAAAAATCTTAAGATCTACTATGCTAACACCAATAGAATCCTATAATGATGTTTTGAGGTTCATAGAGAAGGTGTTTATCATAGTTGGTGGTAATATACACTTTATTACTTTAATGAAATGATTATGTTATGTAGAGATGTTTTCAGAATCATTAATGAAGAATGAATACATCGCTGGGTAAGTCTTTAGTTTGTAAAATTAAGTATGATTCTTTTTCTGATGATTCTACATTTTGGTTTCATAATTCTCTATTCAATTAAACATTGAATCAATTTTGTTTTCAATGATGTTTATCATTGATGTAAATATCAGAATAGTCATAAATTATGGAAAAAATATGCGTTTGGAATACTCCTTCCGGATCATCCATTGTTTTGATAACCTTATAAGAAAAATCCATCATCTTATTCGCAATAATCTATAAAACATCACATTCAACCTAATTGTGAGGAATATGGGTAATGGAATCTTTTTATATGACCACACATTTAGTTAGGGGAATATATCATAGAGACATTAACTCTAAAATAATTTTATTGTCATATTTCACTTATTAACATACTAAAAAACATGACATGAACTAAGTGACCAAAATTTACATCCCTGGAAACTGTAATGAACTGTTAGAGGTGATCTATGAAACTAAACAAGGGCCACCTATCACATTATTGATATAATAAAAACCCATATGAAATTATACCCAATGTTAACCTTCCTATGAAAAAAATAAAGATAATCACCGTAGTCACATGATATCTATGCACCTTCACCTTAGGATATCATTGCCAATACTTATCTACCTACTACAATAATGATAAATGTGTCATTATTTGATATTGGTAAACTCGTTAATCAATTTTTCCCTTTTAAGATGTAGAACTAAAGGATCCTCCCTTATCTAACAGTCATGTATAACCTCTCAAGAAACATCTCCATGATACTTTGTACTCAATGCATCATCTATAGTATTTTCTTCCCTTAGATTTTAGAAGATATCAATGTAATAGTACTACAAGTCTCTATGTACCTCTACTATTGAGAATTTAAATCTCATGTAGAGAATATAGGGAGAATACTATAATTAACTTATCAATTAGATAATGTTTCCAGAAAATTAAAAAAACCCACAACTGTAAGCTTTAAATCAGTATTGGTATTGCTATAATAATGAGGATTTAACGACATAGACCTATAAAGATCACCAATCTCAAACTTATAAAAAAAACCAAACCTAGATGAGATTAATCATTTAAAATCTTTAATACGACTCCCACTTATAGAATATCAATAATAGATGCATTGATTCCCCACTCTTTTAGGTGATCAACCATTTCATGGAACTGATCAGCGCATACAAAGGACTGCTCATTCTATTTAAAGTTTGAAGTTGAGCCAAAGTTTGTAAAAAATATTTCTTGAAGGTATTTTAATAGCCTACAAGACTAAGGAAAACATGAACCTATAAAAAATTCTTGGGTTTAACCAATGTAACAACTACATCAATCATCAAATGCTGTACTACCACTCTTTATACATAGAAGAAAGTTACAAGGGAATAAACCTATATGGGTTAAAACATACTCTTGGAAAAAATCCAATAAATATTATATCATTAAGAAAATAATAAAATCACTCTAAAATAATTATCATTATTCACCTTGGATCTAAAATACTGATGGATTTCATCGGTGAACACTAACAAAAACTTATACATAAACTAGAAAAACACAAGGATTAATAGTCTTATAAAAATATTTTGGGTATTTTTATATTAAAAGGAATAACAAAAAACTGAACCTTTATATAATGATATCTAATTTTTTTGGGATACCAAAATCCTTCACCCTAGTTTTACGATACATGAAAAAAATTATTTTTTGATAATCACGTAGAACATTTCAACTAATATAAAAATTCTCAAATCCTTAGAAGTGGATGAAGGTTATTCATCATTATTTAATTCAAATAATGGTATCCAATAAACATAAGTAATCTTTAATCTTATTTATACATGAACAAAATCATAACACAATATTTTGACACACTACCATTGATAAATACCTTTTACAATATATCATTAATATAATCCTATAACTCTTAAAACTTAGATGGTTCTATCCTATAAAGTGACATAAAAATTAGAGGGACACATGGTTTCTCCTATATCATGAAATCAAATTCATTTCAATTGGGTGGTGTAACAACCACTTTATGAAACAAATCTAGGAAATCCTCTATATCCATCATAAACAATGACTCCTAAAATTAAATAGAACTCAACATATAATTTTCTATTTTTATTAAAAGAGGCTCCTTATATATGTTATTAATGTGATGATCCCAATCATTTAAAAACATTTTATTATCAAAATAAAAATAAATTGAACATAATTATCCTCAGAAACAAATATATAAAAACATGTAAAAAATAAAACCAATACATCCATAGGATGAAATCATATGTTTTAATATTTAGTAGAAAAAACACTCTAAATTACTAGATATACCCAATCATCAGCCTATGTCCCTAGGAAACCATAGATATGGTCGGCAGACCTCTAACTAGAATAGGTTAAATCAAGGGAACTATATGTTTAACCACCTAGATATCCCAAAATCATATTATATTTTGTGAAAAAAGGATCTGTAAAGATCATGAATTGAACAAGGAACAAACTAGGGTAGAGTAGAGATATATGCTACCTCAATTGATCTTATGACCTCATACCATGGAGAACTATATAGAATTTTACTAACCATGTATTTATCATCTACCTCTATAAACCTAATTACATCCACACCTTCACCATAGTTATATCTAGGTCTTTGAGGATAGAAAATAACAAAAATATATCCTCTACCTAATCTATCATCCCTCTACTGTCTAAAGGTATTCAAGATCAACTACTGCAGATGATATATTAAATTATACTAATATTTAGTCTCTACCTAAAAATTGATTCATATCATGTGAAGAACACCAAGGATAATTATACATTGTAATTATTGATGGATTTTAATAACAAAAACATAGTAAAAAAATACATATATTATAACATTTGTAAGTGATAATGACTTCTATCTTACAATGAACTCAACTACACAAGTGTCTTCTAAATCTACTTTGAATCCTTTAATACCTCGTGGTATAAAAATATCATGATGATGGTCACTTGATGTTGGATCTAATAAAATAATGCTCCCTAAAATTGTCATTATTTGAAACCCTTATCTATAATAAGATATAAGGAATAAAAATTGATATTAATGAACATTTGTATAAGATTCTATACTCATAAACACCCTTAGTAGAGAGTGAGAGGCCCCTTCCACCGCATCACATTCAACATTGAATAAAAGAACTCATATTAGAAATATATATGATATACCCCCCTAATACCTTTGATTCCTCCTGATGGATAAAGAACATAATCCATCATTGATGGGAAGAAACCCATAAAATGATAACATCTAGAGGAATCCAATACTCCTTCCTCACATAAATCAATCTAAAAGTAATCGTGTTCAACTTCATCTACCCCAATATCCTGTTAAAATTCATTTCCCTCATAAATTTTAAAAATATGACCTTGAAACATACACAATTTTATTTTATAGTAATTATTATCCTAATGATAAACCCTCTCATGATCAAATAGATCATCCTCCTACTTCGCTCCCAACTGATGTAAATTATAACACCTTCTTATACACAAACCCTTTATACGAAAAAATAATCTAGGAATACGATGTGGAATTAATTTAAGATATTTAAATTTAATTTATTTTAACATTAATAGATATACAAAATTCAAATAAAGTTACAAACAAGAATACTGTATGTATCGCATTTAGATTTATACCTTACAAATGAAATCATTATACTTTAGTATAGTGAGTAAGATTAAAGTCCTTGCATCATGCCATATAGAACTATCCGTGTCTTAGAAAATAGTTAAGACATGTGTGGCCCCCAATGTCTGCCTCCATTACGACATAGGTTGGTGGATAACACCAAGGGTATGAAACATACATAATTAGTGATATTACCCCCATAAATTTTAGGAATAAAGTAAAAAAGTAAATATTTATATATAAAAAATTAATACAAATCCTTTCTATAATTTAATATTCATTAAATTCCATATAATAAAAATTATGTAAAATAAATACTAGTAGAATATCTACTACAATAGTGAAAAAACACCAGTAATGAACACCATGAGCTAGAAATGTGTATCCCGATCATAAACATCATCTTGAAAATCATTGAATATAGTATATAAAAGAAATGGGTGATTATAAATGTATAATAATTATTTTTCTCATGGGAAAATATCATGTAAATGTGTAATAATCATGTTGAATCCCCAATAAAAAAATAGTAAGTGTGGTGTGGGAATCACCTATACCTCGTTACACCCAACTCATTTGGCCACGGCTTCGGCCGCGACTCTCTTCTTCGTTGCGACGGCACCTGCAGCTAGGTCTTCAAGCGATGTTCCTCAGAAGGCTCGGGCGATGTCCCTCGACTGGTAGCTCTCTTCTCTGTGTGACGACATCTTTGGTTCTTTGGGAAGCATTATTTGGGCTGTGTTCTTCATACGTCTTGGACGGTATCATTAGGATAAGGTTCTTTGTATGGTTCCTTCGACAAGGTCGGATAGCTCGGCTTTAGCCTCAGCGGAGAGGGGTCAGATCTGGATGTTTTGATTCAATCGACGACGTGGGTCTGATCCATCTTCGAGCAAGATTATTGCGGTGGCGATGTTGCTGATCCATCTTTGCGAATGAATTTCAGCTTCAATCATGGTGGTGTGGGACTGATCTTTCACCATCAAATCGAGTTGTAGATCTTCTTTGTAGCTTCGGTTTTGGGGGGTCGCAGATTCGGTCATGGATCCCTTCCTCGAGTGCTCAGTGGGCTCTGGTGTAAGGTGATACCATGTTCGGTGACAGAACTTGGTGGCAGACAGGCTGCTTGAACTTTGCAACAGAGGTGATTATGCGGTCATGGCTTGCGAGGTGGAAGCGCATCGGGACTCATCCTCCTACCCAGATCTGGTTGATGATTAAAGCTGTTCGGAGTTGCGATGGATGGCGAGATGCAGTGGCGATCATGGAACTCGGATGTTGGGCTAGGGTTGGGCCTATTTGGTCCCATGATAGACCTTGGGTTGTGTAATGGTTGTTTGTACCATTGGGCCTCTGGGCTACTACTTTTTGTTCTTTGACTCCATGCCATGTGGTTGTTGTTTGGTTTGGGACTCTATGTCATGTAATGGGTTCTCTCCCAATCAAAATGGGATTTTCTTTTTTCTTTTTGACAAATAGAGATCTGCCCTAAGCTTTTCACTATTAACACATCACAACCTGAAAAATATAACATTAGTTACAACTGCATACCACTGCATAACCATATCACTACTACATAACTACCTCACCGTCTCATCCACATACCATATACCAAAATTGTGTTATTTTATATTACATAAATACTATATCCAGAAAAGAGAGATGGAGAGGGTAGTCATCCATCATAATCACCCATATCCTAAATAATGATTGTTTTGAAAGAACCCAAAGCCTATTGTAAGCATAAAAAAAGATACCTGAATCAAGTGTTGTTGTGTAATAAATAAAAAAAGATATAATTTATATAATATATATATACACAAAATATCTACATAGGGTGTCCATATAAAAATATAAAACCTGTAGAACCACTACTAAGATGATATCACCACCCTTGCACAAAAACTATCACTTCTATCTTTTGAAAATGCAAAAAATAAACTTCAACCACATAATGACCAAAAATATAATTCCCCATAATTGTCTATTTATTAACCATGTCAATATATTTACCATATTTATTCTCACTAAAACACATTCTACTTCTCTCATCATATTTTAACTTTTCCAATTAGTCACCACATATTAATTCCACTTTTCATTTCAATTTATTAGATAAAATTTTATTCAATACAATATATCATATTTCACAACCTTAATAAATTTATTTATTATAGTATATTTCCTGTTATTGCTTCACTACCATTATATTTTCAGTAACTACCACATCATAATCATCATAAAAATCACAAAAAAAACTTCCTGATATAATTACAACAAGAAACAAAATATCAAGACAATTATACCATAATGATATCCAACACACACTACGGGAATATTTTTTGCGACGGGACAATCAACCCGTCTCAAATAACCAATTATTTACGATCAGAATAGGCACCCCGTTGAAAAAACTTATGGGAAGATTGGCGCGATTTGCACGCCAAACCACGCGAAAGGGTATTTATGACGGATAGGCACCACCCTTCGCAAATACCAGGAGATGGTAAGAACTAGTTGCGACGGGGGATCCCCCATCGTAACTAGTTCGACCCAAAGAGGGTATTTGCGATGGGTCTCGTCACAAATAACAGGCGGTGGTAAAAACCTATCTACGACGGAATGTTTTCCTGTCGCAATACTAGGTCGGCATGTTACTTTTTTGCAATGGGGCCCATCGCAAATTACCTTTTAACCACAGACCATAATCGATGCGGCCGAATGTATTTGCGACGGCTCCTGTCGCAAAAAAAATATTTGCAATGGGAATCCTGTTGCAAATAATCTCGTCACAACTAATCTAACCTATATATACCCCCCATCTGTTTTTTCTTCCCTCCTCCTAAATTCCTCCTTCCTCTGCTTCTCTTAACTCTAATTTTAAAGTGAAAATTTTTTAGAGTTAGTTTTTTTACGAAAAAGGTGTGAAGTTGTCTACAATTATAAGAGATTAAGTTTAAAGGTATTTATGTTTTATTTAATTTGGTATTTATTTCATTTCTTTCTATTAATTCTAATTATTGTTGATTAGTTGTAATTAAGTTGGATTTAAATTGTTTTGTCATCAGAATTTATTTGTAATAATAAAATTAAATTATTAGTACTAATTCATAGAAATTGGTAATAATTAACAATTATTAACGATAATTAGTAATGTATATAAATAATTTGCGGTAATTAGTAATTAGTAGCTGTATTATGCAGTAATTAATAGTAATTAACATTAATTAGTAATAATTAAAAATAAATAGTAATAATTAGAAAAAAATAGTAATAAAAATTTACATTTAGTAATAAATAGTATTAATTTGTAATAATTAGTAATAAATACTAATAATTAGCAATAAATAATAATAAATAGTAATAAATACTAATAAATTGTAATAAATAGTAATAAATATTAATAATTAGTAATAATTAGTAATAAATAAAAATAATTAGTAATAAATATAGATAAATAGTAATAAATACTTATAAATATTAATAGTTACTAATAAATAGTAATAAATAATAATAAATAGTAATAAATAGTAATAAATAGTAATAAATAGTAATAAATATTAATAAATAGTAATAAATACTAATAAATACTAATAAATACTAATAATTAATAATAATTAGTTATAAATAGTAATAATTAGTTATAACTAGTAATAAATAGTAATAAATAATAACTAATAGTAATAAATAGTAGTAAATATTAATAATTAGTAATAAAGAGTAATAAATAGTAATAAATAGTAAAAAATAGTAAAAAATACTAATAATTAGTAATAATTAGTAATAATTAAAAACAATTTCTAATAATTAGTAATAATTATTAATTATTTACAATAAATAGAACTAAATATAAATAAATATTAATAAATAGAAATAAATAATAATAAAAAGTAGTAATTAGTAATAATTAGTAATAATTAGTAATAATTAAAAATAATTAGAATTAAACATTAATAATAAGTAATAATTAGTAATAAATAGTAATAAATATTAATAAATAGTAATAACTAGTTATAATTAGTAGCAATAAGAAATAAATACTAATAAATACAAATAATTAGTAATAAATAATAATAAATAGTAATAATTAGTAAAAAATAGTAAAAAATAGTATTAAATAGTAATAAATACTAATAAATAGTAATGAATAATAATAAATAGTAATAAATACTAATAAATAGTTATAAATACTAATAAATAGTAATAATTAGTAATAAATACTAATAAATTCTAATAAATACTAAGAAATAGTAATAAATACTAATAAATATTAATAAGTATTAATAAATAGTAATAAATAGTTATTAATAGTAATTAATAATAATTAATACTAATAAATAGTAATTATTAGTAATTATTATTAATAATTAGTAACAGTTAGTAATTAATAGTAATAATTAGTAATAAATTGTAAGAAATAGTTTGAAATAGAAATAAATAGTGTTAAATGGAAATAAATAAAAATAAATAGGAATAATTAGTAATAATTAGTAATAATTAGTAATAAATATGAATTATTTGTAATAATTATTAATAATTAGTAATAATTAGTAATAATTAGGAATAATTAGCAATAATTAGCAATAATTAGCAATAATTAGCAATAATTAGCAATAATTTGCAATAATTAGCAATAATTAGCAATAAATAACAATAAATAGCAATAATTAGCAATAATTAGGATTAATTTGGTTTAATTTAGATAAATTGGGAATAATTAGAAATAATTAGGAATAATTAGGATTAATTAGGAATAATTGGGAATAAATAGGAATAATTAGGAATGATTAGGAATAATTAGGAATAATTAGGAATAATTAAGAATAATTAGGAATAATTTGGAATAACTAGGAATAATTAAGATTAATTAGGATTAATTAGGATTAATTAGGATTAATTAGAATTAATTAGTATTAATTGGGATTAATTAGAAATGATTGGGAATAAATAGCAATAAATAGGAATAATAAGGAACAATTTGAAATAATTTGGAATAATTATGAAAAATTAGGAAAAATTAGGGAAAATTTGGAATAATCCATAATTATTCGTAATAGTTCGTAATAATTTGTAATAATTAATTATTATTCATAATTATTCATAATTATTTGTAGTATTTCCTAATAATTCATAATAATTGGTAATAATTGTTAATAATGGGTAATAATTGGTAATAATTGGTAATAATTGGTAATAATTGGTAATAATAGGTAATAATTGTTAATAATTGGTAATAATCGGTAATAATTTGTAATAATTGGTAATAATTTGTAATAATCGGTAATAATTGTAATAATTGGTAATAATTGGTAATAATTGGGAATAATTTGAAATAATTGGTAATAATTTGTAATAATTGGTAATAATTGGTAATAATTAGTAATAATTCTTAATAATTAGTATAATTAGTAATAATTTGTAATAATTAGTAATAATTAGTAATAAAATCAATTGTAATAAATTTTAATAACTTGGCACAATTTCTGGTGGATTGGCGTCACTCCTTTTTCATGATGACTATTCTCTTTTCTACTCTCACTGACTCAAAACATTATGAAAAGTATGCCTATAAATATGCATATCCAATATTGTTTGCATGTGTTTGAATATGTATTTGTAGGACAACATTTTTCCTAATTTCTTCAGGCAGTGACAATTGTAAGAAGGTGATTCATCGACGAAAAGGGGGCTCTTTTGTCCGACGACGCTTTTACTTGCATCTTTCTCACACTGAAATCAAAATAAAGAATCTTCTCTGAGGTACACTTATACATTCTTGTATGAATGAGAATGAATATGCGTACCTCTTATCAAATTCATCATTGTTATTTCAGTGTGAGAAAGTTACATGTTAATGGGACATCAGACAAAAGAGTAGTCTTCAATCCACTGTAAATTTTTTCACCCATACTTAATGGTGATTGTTAAGATGTAGTTGTAATTATTTATCTTCTTTTTTCGGATAGTGTTTTTCTAATTTCTAATTATTCAAAAAATATGAGTTTATATTCTGTAGAAAAATATGTTACAAGGAAGTCGACAACAGTCATTATTAGATAATCGTGCTTAGATAAATCAGTGAAAAAATTAAAACGGTTCTGTTTGAAATCCTGTATATATTGAGGGTTTTGAATATTTTTTATCATTTTCATCATCCAAACCATAATGTGTGTCAAATGGAAAAATTAATTATCCGTGTAAAAAATGTGCTATGAGAACGTTAGACACATTTGACATGGTTTGGCGATACCTCTTTCGGTTTGGTTATTCAAAAAAATTATGTTTTTTGGTATCAAAATGGTGGATGCAGATCTAGAGAAGATAATAATAACTTGATTTCGGATCCATCATAGTTTCAAAATTTAGTACATGATGTTTCCAATCCATCTATTCAAAAAACTGAAAATCATAATGATATTGATTTAATTCCTAAGTTGACACCATCCAAATATTATGAGTTGATGTGGTCTACTAAGGATGCTTTATATCCTGGTTTCAAGATAAGAAAATTAGAAGCCGTTGCAAAATTTAGGGCTATTATATTTGATACCTGAATGTCAAAAAAATATATTGATCATGTTTTTTCTTTGGTTTAATCACTTTTAACTGAAGTAATTGTTTTTTCTACAAATTACTATGAGAGAAAGAGGCTGGTTTGTAATTTGGGCCTTAGTTATCAGAATATTCATGTATGTGAAAATTACTGCATCTTATATTCTAGTGAAAATGGGTCATTATATAGTTTTACCACATGTGGACAATCTAGGTATAAATAATCTCAACTGGGGAAGTCTAAATTGATTCTTGTAAAATAGTTGAGATATTTCCCCTTATACCCGGGTTGCAGCATTTATTTATGTCTTAAAACACATCGTTAATGATTTTATTAAAAAAACCAAGATTTCAACCAATAAAAGCTTGAATCATCCATCTGATAGTGATTCCTAGAATAATTTTGACTTACTACATCTGTCTTTTTCTTTAGAAGCCCGAAATGTGTGATTCAGTCTTTCTACTGATGGTTTCGGTCTGTTTGGTTCTTATGGTAGTTAGTATTCATGTTATACTATCGTTATAAATCCGTATAATTTACCTCCATGGATGTTGATGAAGGATCCCTATATATTTTTGACCTTATTAATCCCAGGACATTGAACAAAATATTGATGTTTATTTGAAACCATTGATTGATGAGTTAAATTCCTTGTGGAGTTAAGGTGTTAGTACATCTGATGTTGCTGCAAAACAAAATTTCATGTTAAAATCCGCATTGATGTGGATGATTAGTGACTTCCCAACATATTTCATGTTATATAGATAGAGTACACATGGATTGAAATTCATATCCTTACTGCATTAAATAAAACAATGCCTTTATACTCGTCAATGGAAAAAAACATTGCTATTTTTACTGTCATGGAGGATTTATTCCAACCGATCATACTTTTTAGAGGAAAAAACTCATTTTAGAAAAGGCACAATTGAAAGGGATGAAACTCCAAAAATGATCTCATGTACAAAGTTAAAATCAGTTGTATTTTCATTACTTCCCATCACATTTGGTCCAATAGTAAACCAACAGAAATTTAGGGCTTTGAGAAAGAACATAATTTGATAAAATGAAGCATTTTTTGGGATCTTCCGCATTGGTCTAATTTGTTGGTCTGCCACATGTTGGATGTATTGCATATTGAGAAAACTGTTTTGATAATTTATTTTATACGGTTTTGGATACTACAAGTAAGACCAAAGATAATGTAAAGACGTGATTAAATCTTGCCCAAATTTATAGATGACCTGAACTTGAACTATTTCAAAATGTTGGATCATAAAGATTAATGAATCCAAAAGAAACAAATACAATTTCTAAAGAGAGTAGCTTATTATTTTGTTAGTGGATTATATATTTGAGACTTCTAGATTGCTATGCTTCCAATTTGGGAAGATGTGTTTAATATGGTCATATTACCGGATTAAAAAGTCATGATTGTCATGTTATAATAGAAATACTTATACCAATTGGATTCAAAGGTTTGTTGAATTATATGATTTGAGATTCGATAACAATAATATCATATTTTTTTCGAGGCATTGGTGTGGTGACAATAGACTATGATGCACTAAGTAAACTAGAAGAAGCTGTTGTTGTCATTCTATGTAAACTGGAAAAAATCTTCCTGCCAGATTTCGTTGACTCAATGGAACATCTGATATTACATTTGCCACATGAAGCTAAATATGGAAGTCTGGTACAGTTTCAATGGATGTACCCATTCGAGAGATTCATGCAGAAATTGATAAAAAAAGTACGTAACAAAGCATCAGTTGAAGGCTCAATTGTTGAATCTTATTTGCTAGAGGAAATTGCTTCTTTCTTCTCTCACTATTTTGAATCTGAATATCCGTCAAAACAAAAATTCATGGGTTGGAATGACGATAATTTTGATGATGAAATGGAAAATCAATTATCAGTATTTAATAAGCTAGATCTTGGCTTCAGTTGAGTTCATTAATGATGGCTTTCAGACAATGAACATCACAGAGCTCATACATATGGTCTGATCAACTGTGAAGAAATGACATAATTTGTACTACGAGTTCTTCTATAACTTATTCTATAATTTATGTTACAGTAATTAAACTTATTTTATTTTTAGGTTATATGATAATCATATCAAGAAAAAACCTCCACAAATTACAATAACTTATCTTGAAGAATGCTGACAAAAAAATTTCTCATTGGTTTCAAAAACTGGTAGCATAAATTATTAATGGTTTAACATATCAATTAAATTTATTATTTTTTATATTGATAATTTTTTTACAAATTTTTATGTGTCTCAACATTATAATAAAATTGATAAGCAACTCTTTATATTGAGTAACCCACCATCCACATTTTTTAAATCTTATAATGCATATGTGGTGAATGGTTTTAGATTTCATACACATACATAAAGGGAATTTAAAAAATAATGAAAAAATGAATTTTTCTTGAGAGGATCACATCATTGAGAAACTAAATTTGACTTTTATGACATGATGGATGAAATTATTGTACTTTGTTTTCTAGTGAAAAATTACATAACAATGTTTAAATTTTAGGGGTAAGATACTGAGAGAGGCTTGTGTGTTCATCCGATTCATGGAATCTTCAGTATTAAATATAAAAGTCTTCTTGTAGTAAATATACAGTTTTTATTAGCTCAGCAGGAACATTAAATATATTATGCAAAGTACTCTGCTACTTTAAGAGACCTATGTGATTGGTGGAGCATAATAGAAATTAAATCTTAGGAAAATCTATTTACTCAAACTGAATGTGGTTCTGATGAAGTACAAGGAATTGAAATTTTTCAAGAGACTACTCAAAATTCGTCTTTTTTACAAAGAGACATGAATATAGATGATGACACCCCGCAATTAAAGGTCGATGGTGAAGATGATGTTAATGATGTTACAAATGAAATTGAGATGAAAAGATATGATGAAACTGAAACTTATATGGATATTGATGATGCTGATGATGAATATAAAGAAATTAACATCGTCAGATGTGAAGATGATGATGAAGGTGAACATTGACACAATTAAATTTTGGTTATAATCATAAATAACATATATCTATATTTAATTTTTATTTTCAACTATCTTCTAACAACAATCATTCTGTGTTTCAGATAGACCCCAGTCTATTTAGTGATTAGGATGAGGCTAAGCTACCTTTGGATGAGGATGATTTGGGATCATCTGACCCTTAGCCTCCTAGCTGTTCAAGGTGTATGCAAAGGGGGTGTGGTCTTGCACGACTGATGATTCCTGAACATATCCCTGAGGGACTTCCACATCTTGGTTTCTATCCAAGCATGCTGAGGTATGGTAACCTGTTTATTTTAGATAGATTTCATTAATTTATTTATATACTAATTGTTTGATTATTTGTTCTTTTTTCACAGTTTTTCTCATGTAGCGGTTTGAAAGGGGAGCTCTATCTTGCATAATTATTTTTCTCAATCATGGATCACATGGGAACAAATTCCCATTGATGTGGATTTTGGAATGTTAAACCATTGGATGGTATGTAAATATATAATATTTATTAAGATATTTATTTCATTAGTAACTTGATATTATAAATTATTTGTAGGGTTTATAGTATCCCATCGATTATAGCATGTGTGGAACTATCCATGAGGCATGAGAGGTGTCTATGCGTGAGCGTTTCCATAAGTTTTTACACAATTTTAGAAGGACAATCATTGAGAAAGCAGAAGTGATAGTATTTGATGAGTCATGTAGAGACCACCAAACATAGTACATTTCATCTCATCTTTGGGATTAATTATGTTCACACAAGTTGAGTGGTGGATTTCATAAGAGATCTTTGATGGGCTGATAGAACTGGGGTAGATAGGAGGTGGCAGATCGAGCTGGTATCCATACATTCAGTACGCAAAGAGAGAATCTGGTATGTATCATTTTTAAATATTTTATATAACATTAAATATAAACAGTTTATTTTATATTCATATTGGCAGTCGAGCATCCCGATATTATGGAGTACGAGGTTTATTAGAGGATGTACAATGATCCAACCACTAGATAGATTAGAGGTGATCACGAGTGTTATATTGTGATCAGTATTATTTCCTTTTCATTTTGAAAATTAACTACATATAATATTTTCACTATTTTAATATCGAATTGAAATTGAAGGAGTTATATGAGGCCGAGACCTCACAGTCACAAGCTGAGATTCATGTCGAGAAGGCTAATCAGACTAGTGCCCACCATTTTGATGAGAAGACATGGATATAGGTGACCAAGAATGCCTTTGAGAAGTTCCAGGTAGTTGGTATCAACTTTCATTTGACACTTGTGACTTATTATGTTACTATAGCGATTTCGGTGTCCAAATCGAGAGGATATCTTAGAGAGGCATCATCTTCTAGCTCACAGTATCAAGAGCAGTTGCGAGGACAAATTGATTTTATAGAGATTTTATAGAAGCATCAGAAAGAGATGCGTCAGCAGCACGAGGAAGACATTCGTCAATGGTAGTAGTAGTAGCATGAGAAGATGGAGTACATGCGTCGTTTGACTTGTAGTTTAGGGGCGGAGTTTCCTCCACTATCTTCTCCATCTCCTCCAACACCTCCAGAAGACTATTCCCTAGTGATTTTTGTATGTTAAAAACATTTGAATTGAAAATTTGTTGTAATATGACATATTTACAGTTTTTGTCTTTTATATTGGTGCAAATATTTCATAATTTATTATTTTATTATTTTTTTAAATAATTTTTTATTTTTTTATTCATTATTAAAATTATATTTTTTAATGTTTGTTTATTTTACTAATAATTATTATAATATTTTATGATTTTTTATATTTTTTTCTAAATATTGAGATTTTTAACATTTTATTATTATTTTAATAATATTAATATTATTTTTTCATTAAACATAATTTTTTTTTATTTTTTTTATCTTATTAAGTATTTGAAAATATTTAGAATTTTTATTTTTTTATTTTTTTATTATTTTAATAATAATAATATTAATTTTTCATTAATCATAATTATATATTTTTTTATTTTATTAAGTTTTTACGACAAAGCCATTTATGATGGGGTCCCGTCGCAAATATATTATATATATATTTTTAAAACTTATTTGCGATGGGCCCATCACAATAGGCTTATAACATAAAGATATTTGCGACATGTCATTAACCCGCCGCAAATACATTTTGTGATGGGCCCGTTGCAAAAGGTTCTTATATATATAATGTATTTAATCAGAGATTTCTTTGTGATGGGACTGCTTCCCATTTCAAGAAGTAGTTTTTGCGATGGGCTTGTTGCAAAAAAAAATAATTGTTGCGACGCTGTTTTCTACAAAAAACTATTTGCAACAGGACCCCATTGCAAAAAAGTTTTTGTGATGGGATCCCACCACAAATAGCCCATCACAAATAGCCGAAATTCTAGTAGTGACAAGACCACCATGGTAGTCATAGAAAGGAAGTAAACATAAAATATACTATAAAAATGTGAAAAAATGGCTTGTCATACTTTTTTAAAAATAATGACAAATTTTATATTACTTATTTATTGATCTTAATAATCAATAATTCTAGATTTTTATATTCTTCATTTCATATCTATATATAACTAATTTAGCAATTTTAAATATTTTTCTATACATTAATAGTAAAAGAATACAATAACATATAAAACATGAAGTAAATCAACATTTCATTAGAGATAACAGTTGAAAAAAACATGATCATTCATCTTCCCTCCTTTTCCTTTTTAATTCTAATCTCAATTAGGTCAATCCCATCCCCATACATAAAAAAAACTAAAATAAGATAAATAAAAATTAACATATACATTAATAGTTATAATTTAAGTCCCATACCTAAAGGAATCTTTGAACAAAAAATAACTATAAACGAATAATAAATAATGATAAAATTATAACAACCAATTGACAAGCCTTATACAAACTAAAAAAAATAGCATTATTCACATGATAAGAATTTTATAAAACCAAAATCTAACCATTTCAATAAACTTCTCACAAAGGAAGAATATTAAATAATTATTGTAAATAGAATAGAAAAGAACCTTATATCTCATGATATCAACAACATGAATTTAATGGATTTAGATCCAAAAATACTGATAAAAACACTAAAATAGAGTTACCAGTCAGAATTAGATTTTAGATAAAACAAGGGAATTTAACCAAGGGAGACTGAAACTATTAATTAATAATAAAAATTCCTAAGGGTTCCACCATAATAGATTGGGACTTCAAACCACCCTCGTGAAACTTAGTAAACCCTGATCGATGATAATTATGAATTAATAAAAGACACTTCCCTTAAAAATTAACATCCATTTAATTTTTGAAAGATACATTTGACATAAACCAATTTATAATTCCCTCAAACGATGTTTTGGTCCCTTGACCTCACCATTAGAACCAAAATCACAAAGATATAATTTCCATAAACCATCTATTTTCTTACTATCCCCCAATAAATCAATGAAAAATATATGATCTAGAATTCTCCAAACCATGACATAATACATAATGATCATAAAAATGATCATTTTAACCTACCCAATATAACTCAATGATTTCATTAATTCTCAACCATGACCAAAAACACTAAAATTGGATTATCAAAATCCATAGTTTAAGGTCATGACAAAAACCTCCTCCAATATGTTTGGAACCAATTTTAACAATAATAACCTAAAAAATGGGAAAACCACCATGGAAAAAGAAAATAAAATATGAAAATCAAAATTTACATATCATAATTATGACCTGATTGTTTTGCTAATATTTACCCAATTTTTTAGGGTTAAGCGGTCACTTGTAGTTTAGTTTGGGTTATCGAATCCTCAGAGACCTAAGAGGGAACCTACAGACACATACATTCTGTGGATTGTTTTTGGATATGAAGTGTCCAACATGTGTTGATTTTAAATGGGTTTAAATTAACACTAATAGGTTTATGTGAATTCAATTATGAGAAAGAGTTGACCCTAGGTTATTTCTCAGGGTGGATTTAATGAATTCATTTTTTAATGATTTCAAATTCATACTCGAGAAGGATTCATTCAATGAATTCAAAATAACCTCATCACTTAATGGTTAAACACCTTCAAAAACACATTATAATCACCTATAAACTTGTCAGATCATTTTCATGAGCACTCAAAGGTAAAGGATCTTATTAGCACATAAAAGTGGGGTGAATAAATTCATTCAGGAAGAGGAAGAGAGAAAATCATTGAATAAAAAACTTAAATAATGGAAATTAATAAAATTTTAGAGGGTGAGAAATAACATCCAACATAGCCCTTGGTACCCATTTGGATCAACCTATAAAAGGGTTATCCCTCAATTTATGATGTCTTCTCAATGGAAGCAGGAAGTATACTCATAATGGTAGAATTGAAGAAGTAAAAACAACAAAATAATGATCACTCCATTGTTGTGTGAAGAATTTCAGAAGGATTGGTGTGAATAAGATCACAACTTGAAGGAAGAGTATCAATGTGATATTAATAATCATATAATAAGAATATAAGAAGAACTGTTATTAAAAACTAAGGTGATTCAAATAAATTACAAGATAATGAAGAACGTTACAAAGAAAAATCGAAATAATAACATTAAAATGAAAAAAATATCTCGTATACTTACATAATCCACCACAACTACCTTAAATAGTAATTTCAAGAGTCGTGGGTCAATACCTCAATAGTCAATGACTTCCTACTTGAGTATGGTGGGCTTAGTTTGGTGGAAAGCTTGTGGAATTTTGACTTTTCCACACTTGACCTAAAATGGCAGCCAGATTGAATCCATAAACACAGGTGCCTAAATGAGGATCTATATGGCCTTATTTGGGTGGTACATATAGGAAAAAATGTATATTCAGATGTCCCCTCATAGCCTATAAACTTTTAGGCTAAAATGATATTTTTTATTCATCATATGGGCAAAATGGTGGACTATTGTTTTGGGTTGCATAATCTGTCCAAGAATTTTATATCCAACTTTGGCAGCATATAACTCCCATTTATCACATAGAATTAGCTCTTGTCAATGTTTTATGAAATTTTCACCATAATGTATTCTATATTTTGAAATTTTTTAGAATTATTGGTCTTGGATCATGGCTTCCAGGGTCTCTTTATTTGGATGCTATCCAGTTAACTTTTCCAAGAATGTTGTTGGTTTGTGGAAAAAATTTGGTGGTCTTCTAATGTGAATCTTCTAGTGCTCCAAAATCCGGAATTATTCCTTATATCATGGGAGCACTAAAAATAAAATATGAAAATAAAGTCAAAGCCATCTTTTTTTTATGAGGTGTTCAAGAATGTACCATGTAATAGTTCAATATAACAAAGAATTGCAATGATAATGTGAAATAATGATCAAATTGTAAAATTCCCATAAAATTATGATTTTGAACAATGAAGCACATGAATATTATAAAATAAATAATGAATATTATTTTATTTCAGTGGCTATTCAAACCCCCAAATTAAGTATTTCTTTTCTCAAGAAAAATATATCTCAAAAATATGAAATTCAAATTCCCTTTTTGTAAATATATTTTTAGACATTTCTCATACAAAGACTTCATACTAAAAAATTATAAACCCCAGGAAAATAATTCAAAACACTCTATGTCCAGAGGCATATCCAAAACCCAATTCCATTCCTTTGTTCAAATTCATCTCCACATTTTATCCAATTTAAATTAAGCATGATGAAGTGTTGTGCATCACAATAGACATGGGGGTTTATCTTTATTCAAAGGAGAAAAGATGAAAGTGCTATATGGAATCACATTTTAATATTTAGATGAGTATTCAATTATTATTATTGTTATTATTTGTGTTTTTTTTTCAATTTTTCCACGGTAATTGAAATTGAACTCAATTGAGTCAACCCATGTAGCGAGACTTTATCGATGAATCCTAGGCTCAAAGACATTATGGAACCAAGTGAAGCTCACATACATGGGAATCATCTAGAGTTTATTCAATAAATAAATTCAAATTACCACAAATAAAGATAACATTCCCAACATCGGGCCAGATAACTATGGAGTCACGATCCCCAATTTCCGAAATACACACATTAGATCATTCTGTTGCTCTACGTACAAATTTAATTGTTTATTTATTTATTTTTTTGAATACTCATGTTAAAATTAAAGCAACAACCCATCCTATGGAATTTATTATGGGACCCCATGATCTCAGACCAATAACCCATGATCAAAAGGATGTTCATTTTGTTTTTGATTAAATGGATGAAAATATTAATGGTGAAAATTCACATTGGATAACTGAAATTTCCAAAATCTATGCTCATGAACTTAAACTTGCATTAACATCAGAATCAAGGAATGAAAGTTTATTTGATATTCAGTTTTAGTGTGTGAAATGTTTATTATCTTGGTCAAGGTTAAAGTAATTTTTCATTCCATTCATTTTTTTATTTCAAAACATGTTTTTGCACAGAAATCAATTGTTTATTGCATCCCCCAAAATAAAATTAAAATCACAACAATGTTAAAATAAAAAGAAATTTAGTTGGTTGGTAGAGGAAGAGAAGTTGAGTTCAAAAAATAAATTGGAAATGATAATCATGGAATGAAATCACTTGGTTGTTGAAGTTGAAGTTTTTGTTGCTCCCATTTAACCCCTAAATCTCTATATCACTCAGAGAAGCCTCATCAATGATGATAGTTTGTGTTTGTACACATGGAGGAAATATGAATTGCCTAAAAATACATCAATCTTAGTATCCCGTAAATCACAAACACTAATACAATTAGAGTACAATTGAAACCCCTCATGGTTCCCTTAACTAAAAATAAACCAAAAAATGGAAAGGAAGAAAAACAGAACTATTTATTTTGAAACTTCAACATTGAGTAACTTTATAGGTAAATGTCGTGTTTCCACTTGGAAAGTTCTTTGTTTAACGTCATTAGCCTGACCTGGATCCTAAATCTATCAATTTTTTCCTGGTTCATAGGTTGTCTCAGTTAACTAAAACTATGCTTCATATTTATTGAATGATTAAATGAATGGTTTTATCATATGACCATTGAATTTGAAAATGTGACTACTTGTGGGATCCTAAACCTATAATTCCCCATGGGGTACTCATGATGCACTGTTAATGGACCTCATCATCTAGACTGTAACATTTTTGGTTGCTAATGAATTTTTAAACTATACAAGAGTAATAATTTTCCTAGTTCAAACTGTTTAACTTTGAGATTATTAAATTGGTAGACATGAAAACTAGATTTATTTATCCTTGAATTTTTATAATCCTCCATCCTAACTTCTTCAAGTTCATTATGATCTAATTTAATCTTTTCTTCGGCCAAAGAAATGTCAAAATTCATTTTTTATTTTTGAAATTTCCTTATGCTCAATTTCAATAGGTAAAAGGCTTGATTTTCCATAAACCAATCTATAAGGTGAAGTGAATAGGATAGACTCGAATGTTTTATGATATGCCAAAATGGAATCCAAGTGTTTCTCATACTAATATTTCCTAGAGGGATTGATATTTTTTTCAAGAATTTTCTTAATCTCCCAATTTTCCAACTCAGCTTGACAATTGGATTGAGGATGGTAGGCAGTGGATACTTTATAAGAAAAACCGTACTTATTCATGAGTGAATAAGATGGATGATTGTAGAAATGGGTTCCACGATCAATGCTTATAGCCCTAGGAATTCCAAATCTAGAAAATATGTGCTCTTCCAGAAATCGGATCACAACATGATGGTCATTGGACTTGGTAGGAATGGCCTTAACCCATATTGAGAAATAATAAATATGTAAATGGATTTATAGGTATACCATAGAGTTTGGTAAGGGAACCATGAAATCTATTCCCCAATAATCAAATATTTTGATGACTAGAATGCTAGTGAGGGGAATTTGATTCCTTTGGGTAATGGATCCTAATTGTTTACATTGAGGAAAACTTTTACAGAATTTGTAGGAATACTTAGAGAGGATAGGAAAGTAGAAACTAATTTTTATAAACTTTTAAGTGGTTTTATTTGTGGAAAAGTGGCCTCCACATGCCTCTCCATGATAGAAGTTTAGAATGGACTCTTTCTCAAACTCGGGAACACATATCTTAATGATTTTATCTAGAAAAAACTTGAAGAGGTATGGATCATCAAGCACATAGTGTTTGAAATTATAAAGGAATTTATTATTATCTTGGGTCCCAAGGAATTTTGGAATGTCGCATGTAACTAAATGGTTTGCTATATCAGCATACCATGGGAAATCACTCATATAATAGAGGTGATCATATGGAAATGTATCAGACATAAAAAGGTGATGGGAGTTGTCTTTGAATTCCATCCTAGAGAGGTGATCAACTATACAATTTTCAACACCCTTTTATATTTAATGGTTAAATTGAAATCTTTAATGAGGAACAACCTAATCAATCTAGCCTTGGCATATTGTTTTCGGAAAAGGTATTTCATGGTTGAATGGTCAGTGAAGATAGTGATGGGTGTTCCTAAGAGATAGGACCTGAATTTCTCTAAAGAAAAGACAAGATCAAGGAACACTTTCTCAGTGGTGGTGTAGTTTATTTGTGCATAATTTAAAGATTATCTTCTATAAGAAATGCATCATGGTGTTTTCTCACACTGTTGTACTAAGACTACTCCTACAACAAAGACACTCACATCACACATGAGATCAAATGGATGTTTCTAATTTATAGATTTCATGATAGGTGGAGATATAAGAGAAATATTGATTATAGAGAATTATTACTCAAATATTTCTATCTATAGAAATTGAGAAAAGTTCATCAACAAAGCACAAATTGGTTGATAAATAGAGCATAAATTCCTAATGAACCTTTATATAAACTAGAATGACCTAATAAGGACCCCACTTCCTTTATAGTTTTCGGGGAGGTAAGGTGGTGAATGATATCGAACTTAGATTTATCAACTTCAATCCCACTACCAGAGACTAGATAGACTAGAACAATTCATTCATTTACCATGAAATGGAATTTTAACCAATTTTGGATGAGATTATTATCCTAAAATCTTGACAAAACCCTTTCAACATTTAGAATGAATCCCTCAAAAGTTTCCCCAATTATTGATAATTTATCCATAAATACCTCTAAACAACCCCCCACCATGTTTGAGAAGATTCCCATCATGCACCAGTGGAAGGTACTAGGGGCATTACATAACCCAGAGGGCATGCTATTGAAGGCAAAAGTGCTGAATGTAAAAGTGAAGGTTGTTTTTCCTTGATCCTCTAAGGAGACCTTGATTTGATTAAACCCTGAGAATCCATCTTGGAAGTAGTAGAATTTATGACCCCCCACTCACTCGAGGACTTGATCCATAAAGGGAAAGGGGAAATAGTCTTTCTTGTTACTTGAGTTTAGCTTACTATAATCAATGCAGACTCTCCATCCACTGCTGGCTCTTGTAGGGAGAAGATCACTATCCTCATTGGTGATCAAAGTGATTCCAGCTTTCTTTGTTACAAGTTTAACTGGGCTTACCCACTCACTCTCAGCAATGAGGTAGATGATACCAACTTTTAAAAACATAAGAAGTTCTTTTCTAACCACATCCGTAAGATTATGATAGTTTCTCTTTGGAGTTTGATGACATGGTTTGGATTAACATTAAAGATAAATCTTATGAGTTAAAATGAGTGGGATAATCCAATTAATATCAGGAATGGTCCATCCAATTTCTTTTTTATGCTTTCATAGGACATCTAGAAGCTTCATCTCATGATTAGATTCAAGAGCGTAACAAATGACTGCAGGAAAGGATCAATTTTCCCCTATGAATTCATACCTTATTTATGAAGGTATGACCCTAAATTCAAGATCATATTGGTTACCACTTTCCAAATAAATATGGGACTTTGTATTGAATTCAGTTTCTTTTTCCAGATTTCTTGATAGAACAGGTTCCCTGTGAACTGAATTTTCCGTCACTAAATTGGCCATATCATTGTCTTGAATGGGTATGTATTGAATTTTATTCATTTAACCATTGTTTTAATTGGTTGGTAATTCTAAAAAATCATCAAAAAATTTATCTGAAGGAGATTCAAGACAAGCATACATATGCCCCTCATGTGAACAAAGAAAATCAATCTCTTCTTGGCTTAAACATCCCTAAAAAATTCCTTGATGTTCCTTTAGTTCAATATCAATACTTCCAATCAAATTAATCTCATATATATCTTCATCATCACTAGTTTGAGAGTTTTTATTGTAAATGTTCATATCAAGGCCCATTTTTTTAAAGGTTATTTTTCATGTTCCCATTTCTATCTCGAATGAATAAGTTGATTGTTGCTAATAAGGGACAACCACGGATGATGGGGATTTGATCTTTATGACCTAATCATGGGTTATTATCAAGGAAATTAATTAATAAGGTAAATGAAAATGTTGACTTTCACCAAAGAAACCTTTAAGATACCCTTTGTAACTCGAACACTACGATATATAAGTTGAAGAGTAAAAGATGTGGGTTGATGTTATTTGAGCTCTAACAGATAATAAATGGAATAAGGAATGAGGTTCACACTAGATCCCAGATCACAAAGGGCTTTGAAAACTTTTTTCTCTCCCATCTCAATATTGATGTATGGATATATTGGATCTTTCAACTTTGGTGGAATGGTCCCTTGAATTGTGGTACTCACATTAGCAGCCAAAAGGACATGGTTTCTATGTGAACATTTCATGTTAAAAGTGAACATGTCCTTAAGGTACATTGAGTAGTAAGGAATGGGTTGGATTACATATAGAAGGGTGATGTTCAACCTTACTTGAGAGAAGGTTTCCCTTAAAGTTTCATTCATTTATTTTTTAGATTTTCTTGTCATGCGTTGAGGGAAGGGGGTAGGTTGTCTAAGTGTTTGGTGTTGTTGTGGTTCCTTCACATTATCATTAGTTTTTTCATAATCATTTGGTGTTTCTTCATCATTTTCATGCGTTGTTGAATATTTTAATGGTTCTAGATGAGTTTTTTAGGTTTCTCCATGGATTTACCACTTCTTAAAACATTCACTTATTTTAGTTATTCATGAGAGGTTGGTGTGTAACTGGATTCTCCCCTAAAGTTTGAGGATGGTAACACCTATGTAGGCATGAGTTCCATCCTGATTTTAATGGTTTAATGTTCATGTTTAATGGATGATACTTTAAAGTTCATTTTCCCCATTTTTTATACAACTATTCAAGTATTTGTAGAGAGATAGACTGGGTAAGTGTAACACCCCATGTAAATAAAGAATATGACATTTTTATATTTATCCCTATTTCTGAATAAAATGTCAATATTAATTTTAAGGGAACGCTATGCTTGATGGCTTACCCAATACCCAACAAAGAGTTCCTTTGAAATCATACGTTGCACTCTAATAATAAAATAATATTATTTTAAAAGGTAGTTAACACATAGCCGTTGTATTGAAAAGAATGAATAGAAATAACTAAAATATGATTATATATGTTTGTCAAATGTTTTTACTTTTATCCAAAAAATTTTAGAGGCTTAAAATACAAATGAATCCAATCTTAAGCATTGAATACACTAGTATTTTTAAAAGATTGTTTTACTACATTTTGATGGAAAACCATTTTTAAATCAACATTTTGAAAATATTATAAGCTCTATTTTTCAAAATAAACATTTTATTTATTATTGGGACATTAAAATTTACCTTGGGTTAATTTGTGGTATTTTTATGACATTGTTCATTTTTCAATGAATATTGAAAAATACAGCATTTTACATCAAAACTGATTTTTCATATAATTTAATTATATGGTTATATTATCTTTTTAATTTTTTTTAAAGTTTAATTGGAATATATTTTTACCATTTAATCAAATTATGGTCATTGGGATTTATTTCACTTTGGAATTGGGCATAAACAAGTGCCAAACTTTTCATAAATATTGTTTCTAAAAAACCCGCTATTTGTTTTGACAACGGGAAGTTTTTTTAAATTAATTATTGAAATTTATTTGTTTGGAATTTGGTAAAATGGATTACATATTTGTAATAAGAAGGTCCAAATTATGTAATTAAGACTCTTTTGTTTTTGGACATTATGAATAGTAACGACGGTAATTATCTTTAATTATCTTGATTAATGAGTAATCAGGTAGTTAAAGATAATAAGATAATATCATAATAATAAACAATGACCAAAAAACGTGTCCTGAGGCTATTGGTTCTCTCATGGCCGACCATGGGATGCCTTGTTCCAAACTTGGGGGCCCCATGGAATCACTTTTGTGAGAAAGTGACTTTTTATCTTTTTATTTTTAAAGAATGTTAAATATAACAAAGAATGTATCACCAAAGTAAAATATTTTTACTTTTGTCTAAATAAATGATATTTTGGACTATAAATATTCATTAGAAAGATAAAAATATTTCCTACATCATGATATTTGTTTTATAATTTTTAGACATTAAATTTATTAAATTATTTATGACATCATGATGAGGCATCGATTATCTCATTAATAAAGGATTTAAATAAAATGGAAAGATAATGTAAACTCTAAGACCTACACATGTTAAAAACCTATTGGATGGGTGGATTTCGAACCCTTATCACCTTATCCTCGAAACACATCAATGTGGGACCAGTAAAATCTGAAACTCATTTGAAAATAAAGTTACATTTTATACCTTTCCAAGATTGCCCATCCTCTCCTCTTATAAAAGGCCCCCACCTCTACCATCTTACCCACACTTCCAAAGCCATTGGCTCGGCCAACCCCTGACCATTTTGTCTCTACACATCCCTCTCTTACTCCTTGAAGCCTCACTTTGGGCATAAGTCTTCCCAAGGAAGCCTTTGAGCTCAAACCAAAGGGAGTTACCCGATTTTAAGGTAATGTCTTCACTTGAGTCCTTTTGTTTTATTTTTCTTCTCCAACCCGATAAACTCTTTTTATTCTTTCATTTTGTAACAAAAAAAGTATATTCAATATACTAGGATGTTTTTATGTTAATTATTAGAGCTAAACTTACACACACCTCCATCTAATGGTTAAAGAACATACTGTTTCTGTGGATGGCGAATTTCTGTCTCACGAAACAATGATTGTTCAACACTCATATAACACCTTCAAAGGTGGACATTAAGATGTCACTATATTTATATATGATATATAATATGTTTATGTTTTACTTAAGCTAATTTATTTTTCATTTATGTCATACCTTTGTGGTTTCCATTATGGGTAGACGTGATATCTTCATTTTTGGAAGTGCGGACTACCGCCCCCTCAAAGTGATTTGATTTGTTAATGCCATATGTGGGATGTATAAAGGATGGATTTAAAGTAATTATATATGATGTTATAATGGAATTATAATATACCTTTATATCATTACTATTTTCTTTACATTAAAGTATGAGATAGAAATGAAAGTAGCGTTCATGCGTACGTACGGCTTACTGTCTCCATGAACGGTGCATTTCATTTCTTATCTCCAAATGTTATGTACTATTATAATTACATATATATAATGTATATATATGTAATATATTACATCTAAATTATGCATTTAATTCTTGAATTTCAATATATATATATATCTCATTTTGTTTTAATTCCATTAATATGACAAAAAATGAATGTAGTGTTCATGCGTACGTACGACCTACCGTCTCCATGAATGGTGCTTTTAATTTTTTATCTACAAATGCAATGGAATAGTATAAAATGAATATATACTGGATATATATGATATTTAAAACATCAATACTATTATGGATACGATTTACCTATAACTACATTTTCCAACAAGTTCAATTTTTGACTCATGTACCAAACATTGACAAAAACGTCTGATATGAACTCATATTATTAACCAATTATTATAACATTAAAATATGTGATATGAACTGAATAATAACCTTTATAGGAGTTATTTAAGAAATTATAAATAGACTGAAGTTTATTATTCATGAATATAAAGAAACGAACAAGACAAGTTGGACTTGAGGTAAGAGATCCTACTCCTCTCTTTCTTTTTAAGTACTCTCCTTTATGTCACTTCTTTTAAGAACCTCTTTGTTATGTTGGAGATGTTATTTTATATTCCTCTTTCTGTAAACATTATGTTAATATGATGATAGACCCTATTTGATCTCATCAATCCATTTTGGATGATTTAAGTAGCGCCGTTAGGCTGTCGAGTTTTCGTAAGGGATTTTTCATCTCACTTTTATTCCTGTGAGATTAATGCTAAATTTGCCAAAATTTCCTTTGAGTGGTGTATGTACTGCACATTATTTTACTCATTGTGTAATATACTTTCATTTATGAGTATTTACATCAATGTTGTATTGTCCCTCTTTCATGGGGTGCATGTCTCGAAAGATATCCATGTCGGTAAGGGAACCTTTCACCCTCCTCTTTTTGTAAAAGACATAATTTTTTTATGTCTTTTAATTCACATAATATTATGTTGGGATATGTTCTTCTATATCCTTATTGATTTAAATTTTATTCCCAAGTGATGAGATACCCTTTTTATCTCTCATCAACTCATTTTCTGAATTTTGTAGTGACGCCGTTAGGCCGTCAAATTTTTGCAAGGGAACTTCTTAACCCAATTTTGATTCTTTGGGATAAGCTTGTACTCCTTTAATTTGTCATTATATGAATATGTGTGAATAAAATATGATTTTTTTACACTTAATATCCACTTATATTTGTTGTATTCGTTTGTCACACGTAATTATGTAATTGATTTATCCTTAATCCAAGGATACCGTCTTTGTAAGTGATTTCGTCTCAATCTCCTTTCATTGTGGCATATTTCGTTTTATACACAACTATAATTTATACGGTGTATAAACCCCTTTGACGTTTAGTTTTATACAAAAGGAATCTTTTTCTATGAAGCGTTTTACTAAACGAAAAAAAGGAATGTTTCTTTTAATGTACGCGGTGACAACGACCTTTTCTGCCGCCGCGAGTATTATTTGATCTTTGGATTCCTCAACAAGTCGTAATGTTTTTAAAATAAAATAAATTCCATGTACTCTTTTATGTATTTTGATATTGAAAATGGTTTCGATAAAGGATTCTATTATTTCAATATATTTAAATGAAATATTGTGATTGAAATGTGGAAATGTTATCATTCCTTTATATTGGTTTTATGTATTATAATTTTTTAATGGTACTTGGACATTTGAAGGGTGGTTACGTGATAAACCGTATGACAGGTGGTGTCGTGAATACCAGGATGAGTGGTTACGTTATAACCTCCAATTCATTGGGTATGGAAGTTGGCCGTATGGCTATTCTATTAAGTATGTGTGGAAGTCGGCCGTATGGCTATTCTATTAAGTATGTGTGGAAGTCGACCGTATGGTTATTCCACTTAATTATTTTTATGTCCCAAGTTATCTTTATATGTTATGTGATATTTATATGGATTTTATGGTAATATTTTGGTTACATAAGGGTAAGTAATGAACTTTTATTCAGTGAAGAGTTTTTACTACTTCGATATGGTGGAAAGTATTACTCTGATAAAGTATACAAGGTTTACTTGTTGTTTTGAAAAACTAACAGTTTTCATTCTTTGTGTATCCCTTACTGAGCTTTTTATGCTCATCCCAAGTTTTTGAAATGTTTTTCACAAGACTTAACGTGGAATAGTTTCAAGGATGGGATCAAGGGAAAGTCTTGCTACCTAAAACATGGAACTAGACATGTTTCTTTTTATGAGTTTTTATTTTATGTAAAATTAGTAGAAGTTTCTACTTTGTAATCTTTTGAGATGTAATAGTTATTTCTTAATTCTCTAAAACTCTAAACCTGAAAAGATCCTCGATGTGAATTATTCATTTTATTCAATATTAAGTAAGGTTTAAGGCTGGGGCCTTATAGTTGGTATCAGAGGTCGGTTTAGATAACTTTAGAGGTTACGGTATTCTTTAAGCATAAGTGACATTACCATAATGGTTAGGATTTCAGAAAGAGTCATAATTTTAGATAAAGTGAATGAGTAAGTATATCTTAGTGTTTGTCTTCCTCATTAGTACATGATGGTTTTGTTGATATACTCACACTGACCTTTTTGGTTTTAGTAAATGGATGGATCTAGCAGGCACCAAAGTAACAGTGGATGTGAAGGAAACTGTGACAATTTTTTGAGAAATAAACTGAATGATATAGGAGCTACAATGAGAACTCTTGTGATTATCCTCAACCAACTATCTGGAGTCATGATTGAGCACATAAACCTTGGTGATTTCTCTAAGGCATCATATATGCGAGAAAAAAATCCATACGGAAGTACAAGTAATAATCATAAAGGTAAGTGTGTTCAAAAACCTATGTGTCAAAGATGTGGAAAGAAACACCTAGGAAAAATTTTCAAAGGGGCAGAAATACGCTATATATGTGGAAATTAAGGTCATAAAGAAAGAACCTGCCATGGAAAAAGGAAGCATCCAGTTGACTCGAGGAATGGGAAAGAAGTTCATTGTGAGGGATCAATTGAATGTTTTAAATGTGGTGTGCATGGTGATTATGCAAACACATGTCCTATGAAGAAGTTTCGTGAATGGGATCACCAAGATCGTACAAATGTTAGTTTACTAATACCTAATTCCATTCCGATTGAGGATGAAGAAACTGACAATGACCAATCAAAGGTATGGATTATTTCATAACTATTGTTTTCCTATTTTGGAATCTTAGGATATGATTCATGATTTTGTTTGTTGGAAATAAGTATTTTAGAATAAGTTGGAAAGGAATGGTTAATGGATCATGAAGAATGTTGAATGAGTAAGAAGTAAACATATAAGGGATTCAAGAGTTATGGTGAAATTCTTAAGAGTATTAAGTATCTTTTGATGATGGGGTTACATTAGAAGACTTTTTATAGTATGTGTAACCCATATGTTTAATATATGAAAATTTTATTGAAGGAATAGTTATCTATTCTTTTGTGGACATAGTTTTAAATAACCATTTGGGTTTATATGATCCTTAATTTTGAGGTAATTATGGGTTACTATATGTTATGATGGAAGTGAAAGGCATGAGATAAAATTGATGTTAAATGATGTTATGGTTATTTTTTATGATTTTATCTTTTTTTGGGGAATGATTTGAGAATTATATAGTTTTGGAAAAAGGAAAACACGCAGACCGTGTGACGACCCATCGCGTCGGACAAAGCTGCGGGAATCGAACCCACAACCAAAGTGCAGCTGGTATTTATCGCCTACCACTGGACTACGTGAAGTCCCTGGTTAGTTTGACTTATTCTTTTTAGTTAGATGATTTTATGAATTAAGAGTAATTTGATTTTGGGTTATCTATGGAAATATATTAACCTATCATGGAGGATATGTGATTAGGTTAATTACTTTTCAATACGAGACTTTAAGAGCAACTGATGTTGTTTGGAGATAAATGTTACGATTTAACTTGGAAGACTATGTGACTAAAACCATCAAATATTTGGGTTTCAATGTTAGTCTGGTTTACTTTGAAGGAATCTATGGACAAATTGTTTATCGAATGGTCCTTGTTGAACTTTGGGTTTTTTTGGACAAATTTTGGAGATTAAGAATAGATTTTCTTTTTATAAAGGGTTATCCATTTCTGGATTATCTAATCTTGTACTAACTTTTTTGGTTTTGGTTTTGGTTAAAGTCTAAATACATGGGAAGTATATAGTTCTCTTTTGTGGATTAAGTGATTCTATAGAAGTTGATTATAGTACTCTTAATGTGAACAAGTCTTCCTAAATACCCGTCTTTTGGGGAAAGTATGAGTTTGTGTAATAAATCTAATAAAAGTTGAAAGTCAACATGATTAGTAATTATGTTTCCTTATGAATAAATTCCTCAATAAAAATTAACTTAAAACAAAAATGTTGTCTATTAACTTTTCCTACTGGGGAATCAAATACCATTTAACCCATCTCAAGTTTGTGATTTTCTTGTGGTTAACTTTCTCCTAAACATGTTTTTTATCACTCTCTATCAGAACATGACCCTATGTTTTCTCCTCCATGTCCATGTTTTCCAACATGGAATCCTAGTATGGGTTAACTCGGGTGACCTCTTTACTTATCCTCCTTTATTTTAAAGTGATTGTTTTACCAACTCTTGTTCCGATGTGGGACTTTCAAGGATGTTTCCAAGCACAATTTTAAAATTGTGAGGATGCAATTCCCAAAAGGGGGGAAGGATGTAACACCCCAGGTAAATAAAGAATATGAAAATTTTTTATTTATCCCTATTTGTGAATAAAATGTCAATATTAATTTAAAGGGAACGCTATGCTCGATGGCTTACCCAATACCCAACAACAAGTTCCTTTGAAATCATACGTTGCACTCTAATAATAAAATTATATTATTTTAAACGGTAGTTAACACATAGCCATTGTATTGACAAGAATGAATAGAAATAACTAAAATATGATTATATATTTTTGTTAAATGTTTTTACTTTTATCCAAAAAAATTTAGAGGCTTAAAATACAAATGAATCCAATCTTATGCATTGAATACACTAGTATTTTTAAAAGATTGTTTTACTGCTTTTTGATGGAAAACCATTTTTAAATCAAACTTTTGACAATTTTATAAGATATATTTTTCAAAATAAACATATTATTTTTTATTGGGACATATAAATTTACCTTGGGTTAATTTTTGGTATTTTTCTGACAATGTTCATTTTTCAATGAATAGTGAAAAATACAGCATTTTACATCAAAACTGCTTTTTCATATAATTTAATTATATGGTTATATTATCTATTTAATTTTTTTAAAGTTTTATTGGAATATATTTTTTCCATTTAATCCAATTATGGTCATTGGGATAAATTTCACTTTGGAATTGGGCATAAACAAGTGCCAAACTTTTCATAAATATTGTTTCTAAAAAACCCGCTATTTGTTTTGACAACGAGAAGTTTTTTTAAATTAATTATTGAAATTTATTTGTTTGGAATTTGTTAAAATGGATTACATATTTGGAATCATAAGTTCCAAATTATGTAATTAATACTCTTTTGATTTTGGACATTATGAATAGTAATGATGGTAATTATCTTTAATTATCTTGATTAATGAGTAATCGGGTAGTTAAAGATAATAAGATAATAACATAATAATAAACAATGACCAAAAAATTTGTCATAAGGCTAATTGATGTCTCATGTCCTACCATGGGATGCCTTGTTCCAAACTTTGGGGCCCCATGGAATCACTTTTGTGAGAAAGTGACTTTTTATCTTTTTCTTTTTAAAGAATGTTAAATGCAACAAAGAATGTATCACCAAAGTAAAATATTTTTAATTTTGTCTAAATAAATGATATTTTGTACTATAAATATTCATTAGAAATATGAAACGATTTCCTACATCATGATAGTTTTTTTTATTATTTTTAGACATTAAATTTACTAAATTGTTTATGACATCATAATGATGCAGCGATTACCTCATTAATAAAGGATTTAAATAAAATGGAAATATAATGTAAAATCTATGAACTACACATGTCCAAAACCTCTTTTATGGGTGGATTTAGAAAACTTATCACCTTATCCTTGAAACACATCAATGTGGGACCATTAAAATCCGAAACTCATTTGAAAATAAAGTTACATTTTATAACTTTCCAAGAGTGCCCCTCCTCTCCTCTTATAAAAGGCCCCCACCTCTACCACCTTACCCACACTTACAAAGCCTTTTTCTCGGCCAACCCCTGACCATTTTGTCTCTCAAAATACCTATCTTACTCCTTGAACCCTCGCTTTGGGCAGAAGTCTTCCCAAGGAAGCCTTTGAGCTCAAACCAAAGGGAGTTACCCGATTTTAAGGTAATGTCTTCACCTGAGTCCTTTTGTTTTATTTTGCTTCTCCAACCCCATAAACTCTTTTTATTCTTTCATTTTGTAAAAAAAACAGTATATTAAATATAATAGGATGTTTTTATGTTAATTATTCTAGGTAAACTTACACACACCTCCATCTAATGGTTAAGGAACATACTGTTTCTGTGGATGGTGAATTTCTGTCTCACGAAACGATGATTGTTCAACACTCATATAACACCTTCAATGGTGGCCATTAATATGTCAATATATTTATATATGATATATAATATGTTTATGTTTTACTAAAGCTAATGTATTTTTCATTTATTTCATACCTTTATGGTTTCCATTATGGGTAAACGCGATATCTTCATTTTAGGAAGTGCGGACTACTGCCCCCTCAAAGTGATTTGATTCGTTAATGCCATATGTGGGATGTATAAAGGATGGATTTAAAGTTATTATATATGATTTTATACTGGAATTATAATATACCTTTATATCATTATTATTTTCTTTCCATTAAATTATGAGATAGAAATGAAAGTAGCGTTATGCGTACGTACAGCTTACCGTCTCCATGAACGGTGCATTTCATTTCTTATCTTCAAATGTTATGTACTATTATAAGTACATATATATAATGGATATATATGTAATATATTAAATATAAATTATTTATTTCATTCTAGAATTTTAATATATATATCTCTCATTTTGTTTTAATTCCATTAATATGACAAAAAATGAAAGTAGCGTTCATGCGTACGTACAGCCTACCGTCTCCATGAACGGTGCTTTTAATTTTTTATCTCCAAATGCTATGGAATAGTATAAAATTAATATATACTGTATATATATGATATTTAAAACATCAATACTATTCGGGATATGATGTACCTATAACTACATTTTCCAACAAGTTCAATTTTTGACTCATGTACCAAACATCGACAAAAACGTCTGATATGAACTCATATTATTAACTAATTATTATAACATTAAAATATATGATATGAACTGAATAATAATATTTATAGGATTTCCTTAAGAAATTATAAATTGACCAAAGTTTATTATTCAGGAATATAAAGAAACGAACAAGACAAGTTGGACCTAAGGTAAGGGATCCTACTCCTCTCTTTCTTTTTAAGTACTCTCCTTTATGTCACTTATTTTAATAACCTCTTTGTTATGTTGGGGGATGTTATTTTATATTCCTATTTCTGTAAACATTATTTTAATATGATGAGAGACCCTATTTGATCTCATCAATCCATTTTGAAAGATTTAAGTGGCGCCGTTAGGCTTCCGAGTTTTCGTAAGGGATTTTTCATCTCACTTTTATTCCCGTAAGATTTATGCTACATTTGCCACAATCTCCTTCCAGTGGTGTATTTACTACCTATTATTTTACTCATTGTGTAATAGAATTTTATTTATGAGTATTTACATCAATGTTGTATTGTCCCTCTTTCACGGGGTGCATGTATCGAAAGATACCCATGTCGGTAAGGGAACCTTTCACCCTCCTCTTTTTGTAAAAGACTTCTTTTGTTATGTCTTTTAATTCACATTATATTATGTTTGGATATGTTCTTCTATATCCTTATTGATTTAAATTTTATGTCCAAGTTATTAGATACCCTTTTTATCTCTCATCAAATCATTTTCTGAATTTTTTAGTGATGCCGTTAGGCCGTCAAATTTTTTGCAAGGGAACTTCTTAACCCAATTTTGATTCTTTGGGATAAGCTTGTACTCCTTGAATATGTCATTCTATGAATATGTGTGAATAACATCTGATTGTTTTACAATTAATTTCCACTTATATTTGGTGTATTCATTTGTCACACATAATTATGTAATTGATTTATCCTTAATCCAAGGATACCGTCTTTGTAAGGGACTTCGTCTCAATCTCTTTTCATTGAGGAATATTTCGTTTTATACACAAATATCTTTTATACGGTGTATAAACCCTTTTGACTTTTACCTTTATACAAAAGGAATCTTTTTCTACGAAGTGTTTTACTAAACGAAAAAAAGGAATGTTTCTTTTAACGTACGCGGTGACAACGACCTTTTCCGCCGCCGTGAGTATTATTTGATCTTTGGCTTCCTCAACAAGCCGTAATGTTTTTAAAATAAAATAAATTCCATGTTCTCTTTTATGTATTTTGATATTGAAAATGGTTTTGATAAAGGATTCTATTATGTCAATATATTTAAATGAAATATTGTGATTGAAATGTGGAAATGTTATCATTCCTTTATATTGATTTTATATGTTATAATTTTATAATGGTACTTGGACATTTGATGGGTGGTTAAGTGATAAACCATATGACGGGTGGTGCCGTGAATACCAGGATGGGTGGTTATGTTATAACCTCCAATGCATTGGGTATGGAAGTCGGCCGTATGGATATTCCATTATGTATGTGTGGAAGTCAGCCGTATGGCTATTCTATTAAGTATGTGTGGAAGTCGACCGTATGGTTATTCCACTTAAGTATGTTTATGTCCCAAGTTACCTTTATATGTTATGTGATCTTTATATGGATTTTATGGTAATATTTTGGTTACAGAAGGGTAAGTAATGAACTTTTATTCAGTGAAGAGTTTTTACTACTTCGAGAAGGTGAAAAGTATTACTTTGATAAAGTATACATGGTTTACTTGTGGTTTTGAAAAACTAACAATTTTCATTATTTTTTTATCCCTTACTGACCTTTTTATGCTCATCCCAAGTTTTTGAAATGTTTTTCACAGGACTTAACATGGAATAGTCTCAAGGATGGGATCAAGGGAAAGTCATGCTACCTAAAACATAGAACTAGACATGTTTCTTTTTATGAGTTTTTATTTTATGGAAACTTAGTAGAAGTTTCTACTTTGTACTCTTTTGAGATGTAATAGTTATTTCCTAATTCTCTAAAACTCTAAACCTGAAAATATCGTTGATGTGAATTATTCATTTAATTCAATATTAAGTAAGGTTTAAGGCTGGGGCCTTATAGTAAGGGCTTGTGTTGCTTGGTTTATCCCAGGAGGATAATTTTGGTATTAGACTTTTTGTTGAATAGGTTATTGGTATTGGACATGGGGATGTTGGTATTGAATTGGTTGTGGTTGGAACTAGTTATGATTTTGAATTTTTTTTTGATGGCCTGGTTTTGGTCCTTGTGGATGACTAGGTTATTGGATGGGTTCTTGGTTATCTTTCCAACGGAATCCTGGATGGTCATTGTACCTTGGGTTGAAAGTGTTTTGGTACTATTACTTCTGAATGTTTAGAGGATTGAACTACACTGGTGTTAATCTTAAAATAACATCATTAATGGAAGGGATGGTTGGGTAGTTGTCGGTCTTGTGGCCATTTTTGTCACATATTGTGAAAAAAGGATCATAAGTTTGAATAACACGGATCTTCCTAAGATAGATCTCCCAGAACATCCTGGTAAGAGAATAATGTTTTACCCTAAGAATTTCCTCCTCCATAAGTGTTTAAATTATACTAGATTTGGGTCCCCTATCATAGTATGGTGATGTTCCCCATATTTTGTTTTTTCGGTTAGTCCTTCTAGATTCTCATAAGCATCATTTGGGGATTTGTTTTTGAAGGTTCCATTACACATCATGTCAATGAATTGTTTGTTTCCTGGACCCAACCCTTCATAGTAGATTCAAACTTTATCTAGGATTGATATTACATGGTGAGGTACCATGTTGATTGTGTCTTTGATCCTTTCCCATGTTTTATAAAATAAATCCCCTTTTTAAAAATTATTTCAGATTCCCTTTTTATGTGCAATTGTTTTGTGATAGGGAATTAATTTTTTTTATAGAATCTCTTTGAAATTGGTCCCTAGATTGTATTGATGTAGGTATCATATTTTTTAAACAATTCTTTGATCAATCCTTTAGTATTAAATGAAATAGACTTATCTTAGTTAACTCAAGTTGATGTGGTGGGAACATGGTTTCGACAATATTGCTGAACTCTTTGACATGAAGTTATGTCATTTAGGACTCCATCCTATGGAAGTATGGAAGGTGGTTTAGGACATGAGGTTTGAAGACATAGTGGAATTATCCTAGGGAAGCATGCATAATTAAAGAGGGTGTGAATTGGTCTAGGATATTGTGAGGTAGTCATTCATAGTTTGATCGACTGTATTCCCTATGTTTTGGGCTTCCTCAAT
Organism: Viscum album; assembly: GCA_963277665.1. Lineage (NCBI taxonomy): Eukaryota > Viridiplantae > Streptophyta > Magnoliopsida > Santalales > Viscaceae > Viscum > Viscum album. Next base: position 646,072,137 of record OY728143.1, on the reverse strand, counting down.
TGAATTTCCATTTTGGTTCCCACCTAGGTTTATGAGTTGGTTTCTTTTAAGACCTTCCATTTAAATGGGGTCAATTTTTGACTCTTGAGGTTTAGGAATATTATTATCTAATGAAAATAGTTCTCTTGGTGTACTTTAATCCCCTACCCTAGGACTATCCACCCTAACTAGACAGCTTGATTGGCCATAGGTATAGGTAGACATGCACTAAGAAAAGCGAAAAACAAAATAAATGGGAAACTATAAGAGAATTTGAGGTGAGAAAAGATAAATGAGGAAGAATAGAATGATTTTTGAGATTACTTATTTGGGTCCCTAATAGCGGCACCAAAATTTGGCCCCATCCAAATTTACCCATGTTTTTAGGGTTAAGCGGTCACTTGTAGTTCAGCTTGGGTTGTTGAATCATCATAATACTATAAAAGAACCTACCTACACATACATTATATGGATTTTTTGTATATAAAGTGGAAAAATTGGGTTGATTTTATATGGGTTTAAATGAAAACTAATAGGTCCATGTGAATTCAATTATGAGAAAGGGTTGATCCAAGGTTATTTCATAAGGTGGATTGGGTAAATTCCTTTTTCTTAATGATTATAATTTTATTCAATCGAGAAGGATTCAATCCATGAATTCAAACTAACCTCATTTATTACAATTTAAACACCATAAAAAGCAAATTATAATCACCTATACATTTGTAGGATCATTTTTATGATCAATCTAATGTAAAAGATTTTATTAGCACATAAAAGTGGGGAGAATAAATTCAATAAGGAAGAGGAAGAGAGAAAATAATCAAATAAAATAAAAAACAAATAAAAGAAATTAATAAACATTTAGAGATTGAGAAATAACATCCAACCTATCCCCTTGATACTCACCTGTATTAAACCATAAAAGGGTTATCCATCCATTTATGACATGTTCTCAATAGAATCAGGATTTAGACTCATAATGGCGGAATTGGAGAAGTAATAACAACAAAATAATGATCACTCCACTATAGTGTGAAGTATTTCACAAGGTTTGGTGTGAATAAGTTCACACCTTGAGGAAACATTATCAAATTGATATGAATAAGAAAAAAAATAAGAGTATAAGATATTTTATTTAAAACTAATGTGATTCGAACAACTTACATGAGAATGAATAACGTTACATAGACAAATTGACATAATAACATTACAATGAAAACAAATCTCCAATATACTTATATAATTCACCAAAACTACCTTAAATATGAATTTCAAGAGGCATGGGTCGATCCCCCAACATTCCATGTCTTTCCACTTGATTATAATAGGCCTATGGTGGTGGAAAGCTTGTGGAATTTGGACTTTTCCACCCTTGACCCGAAATGAAATCCATATTTCATCCACAAAAGAGGAACCTAAATAGACATCTATATGGAAGAATTTGGGTGGTACATATATGATAAAAACCTCTATTTTTATGTCTCCTGGGAGCCTATAAAATATCAAACTAATATGATATTTGTTTTATTCTAGATTTGTGTAAAATGGTGGGTTGTTTTTCTGGGACGCACAATCTAGCCCAAAATTTTATCTCCAACTTGGGACGCATGGAACTACCTTTATCACTCAAAATTAGATCTTGTCAATGATGGAAGAAATTTTCCCCATGATGTCTTATATCTTTAGTTATGTTTTCATAATTATTGGGCTTGGGTATTGGCTTCTATAGTATCTTTATTGGGATGCTGACTAGTTTACTTTTCCCAGAATGTTGTTGGTTCAATGCCAACTTTGGTGGTCTTCCAATTTAAATAATCAAGTTCTCCATAAGCATGAATAACTCCTTATAGAATGCAATACCTGAAAATAAAATATTAAAATAAAATAAAGGACATTTTTTATGAGGTGTTCAAGAATGTACCATGTAATAGTACATTTTAAAAAAGAATTGCAATGATAATGTGAAATAATGTTCAAATATTAAAATGAACTAAAAATTATGTTTACGAATAATGAATCACATGAATATTATAATATAAAAAATGAATATTAGCCTTTTTTAGTGGCTAATCACTTGACCATGCTATGGTTTCCATCAAGAATAAAAGACTCATATCTCAGCCCCACGAAAATTCCAAACAATCTTCAAATAGTTAAATCGCCATAAAAAAATAATGTAGATGACTTTGAAAATATGGGACTCTACCCCATAACTAAAAAAACTATATTAAAGAATTTAATACACATATACATATATAAAAAATTTCTCATTCTTTAATTTTATTTATTTTTATCATTTAAAACAATAATAAATAAATTATATATTATTTTAATTATAATGTATTTACTTGAATGTAATAGATAGTTTAATTTTAATTATCACTAATTTACTCCTTGGTATTATAATTTTATATAGACAGTAATGTTTTCTAGTGATTTTTATAGTATTATTTGATCAATATCAAGGAAGGAGAATAAATATGAAATTTCTGAGTATTTTTTTACTATGTTCTTTCTCATTTGTTCAGTTAATGTAAAAAATATTTATTAGTTTGAACCATTATATTATTACGAATATTATTCCAATTTATATTTGATATAAATGAAATATATCAAAATGAATAAACATATATATTTTTTATATCTAAAAATTAAAAACACTATATAATAGTATTTGGAATGGTAAACTATAAAAAAAATTAATTAATATAACACCACCATAAAAGTGAATACTTCCATGTGAAAGGTTTTAGATTATTTTATTTTGATAGAATTCATAAGGAATTAACATCCATTAATGGGTATAGATTGATGTTATTCCATTGAATTTTAAAATCATTCTTTTATTGAACATTTTTAGGTGTTTTTTTATTTAGTGGATTCTATTTAATCAGTGATCAAAAAATTCAATATTTTTATTGTTTTTATGTTGGTTTAACTATTATTTTATGGTTTCTCCCTCATGAAACTTGATTTAGTGAATTTTAGATAGATATTTAAACACTTCAAATGAACTTAAATATATTTTTAATGTAATTTGGAGCTGGACTAGGTTCCATAAATTGATTGTTTGGCGGTCATGCATTCCTAATTGTAGTTGATTTTGGGTTACAATATATCAGAGATTGTATGTTCTGATAGAGTTAAGATCTATTCAGATGATGGCATGATAAATATACCTATTTCCTTTATCTTATAAAATTTTATGATAAATGGTTTATAAAAGGTACGAGGGCTATTAAAACCATATGAATATTTGTTTTTTGTTCTTATTTTTATTGGTTTAGGAAGTTTGAATTTATTGGATTATATATTTGAGAACTTATGGTTATCTATTTTACATGGTGTTTTTTGTTTGTTTTTTGTTTCATTTATTTGTTTTTATGACAATTTCATTTATTATGATCTTTGATGAATGACAGGGTATAAGGGCCCATCCTTAAACCTTACTTAACCTTGAGTTATTACAATATTACACATTGAGGATCTTTTCAGGTTTAGAGTTTTAGAGAATTAGATCATAGAACTTGCATTACATTCCACATATAAACAAAGTGGTTACATAAAGATAGTATTCTTCTTTCCCGTCAATGGAAACATATTTAAAATAAAACATGGATTATTTCTTGACACTTCCTTGACACTATCATCATATCATGTACCTTTCCCTTGACCTGTGAAAAACATTTCAAAAAAAACATGGGATGAGTATAAAAAGCTCAGTAAGGGATATAAAAATATATGGAAAGGAAACATGGGTACATATATACATATGAATGAAATCAAACTTTACCCATAAAACATAAGCACTTTAACATACCTCATCAAATCATGAATAAATCATAGAAATCATAAGGCCAAAAGGTAACTTGAGGCATTCATAACATTCTTACGTAGGGAGTAACCCTCTTGGTTACGTTTGGAATACCCATCACAGTATATTCCCTAAGTCTCTTCGGAGAAACCTTAACGTTTTACTCCTTCGCGTTACCCAATGCATTGGAGAGCTATATCGGGATCACCCACCCTTAGTTTATCACGGAACCACCCGTCTTCATAATAATGCCCAAGAACCTCAACATAATCGTATCATAGAAAACATGCATAAAGGAAACATAACATTCCCACATTTCAATCACAAGATATCAATACAACACATTGATATAAAAATATTATGAAAACCATTTTCGATACCAAAATAAAAGAAAAGTAAAACATGGTATTTATTTTTCTTTTAGAAAGAAGGTATGGCTTGTAGAGGAAGCCGAAACTCAAATAATGGTCACGATGACGGAGAAGTCGTTGTCGCCGCATACGTACAACAAAAACATTCCCTTTTGTTGTTTTGTAAAAAGCTTCATATAAAAAAGATTCCTTTTGGATAAACGTAAATTTCAAAGGGGTTTATACACAGTATAAAAGAAAGTTGTGTATAAAATAAAATATGCCTCAATGAAAGGAGATTGAGACGAAGTCCTATACCTCGGGTCCGACTTGACTTGGTTGTTCTTTAATCTCCTGAATAATAAACATGAGTTAATTTCTACTTGTTTAAGAACCTTTTTCAAGTTCATTATTCCTTTTATATCACTTATTTCCATGTCATGAACACTATGTAATTATTTAAGTTAATAACGGTCGTTTTAATGATCATTGGTACTTGGGTAAAAAATAATCCCTTTATAATTACAAGTTGTTCATGTATCCATTATATCCAGAATTTTATTCATGATGTAGATATTAAATATATCATATATATCCAGTACATGCATGCATTTATAATATTACATAATCATTAAGAGGTAAGAAATGAAATGCACTCTTCATGGAGATGGTAAGCCGTACGTACGCATGAACACTACTTTCATTTCTATTTCGTATTTTATAGAATGGAATCATAATGATATAAAGGTATATTATAATTACAGTATAATATCATATATAATATCATAGTTCCATCCTTTATACGTCCCACATATGTTATTTAACGAATCAAATCACTTTGAGGGGGTGGTAGTCCGCACTTCCTTAAATGAAGATATCGCATTTACCCATAATGGAAACCATAAAGGTATGCCCAAAATGAAAAATACAGAATCTTAAGGAAAACATAAACATATTATATATCATATATAAATATAGTGTCATCTTAATGTCCACCTTTTAAGGTGTTAAAATAATGTTGAACAATGATCGTTTCGGGAGGCATAAATTCACCATCCACGGACACAGTATGTTCTTTAACCATTAGATGTAGGTGTGTGTAAGTTTAGCTCTAATATATCTTATAAAAACATCCTAGTATATTGAATATACTGGATTTGTTACAAAAGAAATGAATAAAAAGAGTTTAGGGGGTTGGAGAACCAAAATAAAACAAAAGGACTCAAGTGAAGACATTACCTTAAAATCGGGTAACTCCCTTTGGTTTGAGGTCAAAGGCTTCCTTGGGAAGACTTCTGCCCAAAGTGAGGCTTCAAAGAGTAGGAGAGGGAAGTGGAGAGACAAAATGAACAGTTTTTCGGCGAGCCAAAGGCTTTGGAAGTGTGGGTAAGGAGGTAGAGGTGGGGGCCTTTTATAAGAGGAGAGGAGGGGCACTCTTGGAAAGTAAAGAAATATTACTTTATTTGAAAATGAGTTTCGGATTTAAAAGGTCCCACATTGATATAATTCGAGGCTAAGGTGATAAGGGTTCTAAATCAACCCATCCAATAGGTTTTGGACATGTTTAGGTCATATAATTTACATTATCATTTCATTTTATTTAAATCCTTTATTAATGAGGTAATCGTTGCATCATCATGATGTCATAAATAATTTAATTTATTTAAATTCTAAAAATTATACAAAAAATACTATGATTTAGGAAATCTTTTTAGATTTCCAATGACTTTTTATAATCAAAAATCTGACTTGTATAACCCCATGTAAAAAATTGTTTTATAAAACATCTCATGTTTGTGTCATTTTTACTTTAACATTTAATAAAAAGTTATTTATGTCATTTCCCAACCAAAGTGGATCCATGGGGTCCCCAAGTTGACCCATGGATTTTCTTGGTCGTCCATGACACATCCAATGATGGTAGGACATGTGTCAAGCTCATCACATACTATTAAAACATTATTTTTACCTTAAATTACACTAATTACCACTTTTTGCGATTACAAACATAAAAGTTACTATTCACCAAAAAATTATTTTAATCTCATTGAACCACATTTTACTTCTTAATGACAACCATTTATGTCGGATTTTTGAAATTCAAAACAAAAAGGAGGCAAAATTTCATTTAAATGGAAAATCAGCTTTTATAAGTACCACTTAGTGGTTTCACTATTCATCAAAAATTGAAGTTTTTCAGAAAAATACCAAAATATCACCCTAAGCTATATTTGATATTCTGAATTCAAAAATGTTGTCTATTTTACAAAATTAAAAACATATAAGTTTCATTAATTAATTTAATAATTAATTCCCGCTGTCAGAGCAAATAGCGTGTTTTTATGAAACAATAAGTATCAAAAGATTGACACTAGTTTATGTCCAATTTCGAAGTGAAATTAATTCCAATGACCACTATTGGATTAAATGGTAAAAATATATTATAATTTCACTTTAAAAGAAATTCAAAAGATAATATAATCAGATAAATAAATTAGATTAAAAAGCACTTTTGATGTAAAATGCAGTATTTTTCACTATTCATAAAAAAATGAACATTGTCAGAAAAATACCAAAAATTCACACAAAGTAAATTTTGATGTCCCAATCATAATGAATAAGTTTATTTTGAAAAAAATAGCTTATAAAAGTGTCAAAAGATAGATTTAAAAATGGTTTGCCATCAAATGGTAGTAAAACAATCTTTTAAAAAATATTAGTGTATTCCATGCTTAAGATTGGATTTATTCTCATTTTATGCCTCTAAAACACTATCTAATTCATTAATATACATAGATAAAAAATATTTATTATTAATTACTCACTTGGGATGCTACATCCTTCCCCCTTTTAGAAAATTGTGTCCCCACAATTTATTTACTTATCGAATAAATGGGGGTACTTATACCTCATTGTATTTTCAGATTCCCATGTTGCCTCTTCAATCATGTGGTTTTTCCACAAAACCTTTACCTGGTGAATCACCTTATTCCGTAACACTTGCTCCCTGTGGTCAAGAATCTGGACCGGTTATTCCTCATAAGATAGGTTCTCTTCCAGCTGAACTACCTCTGGACTCAAAACATGAGATGGATCTGGCATGTACTTCCTTAACATTGAAACATGAAAAACATTGTGTACCTGAGATAAACTCGGAGGTAAAGCCACTCGGTAAGCAACTGATCCAACTCTCTCCAGAATTTCATATGGTCCAATGAACCATGGACTCAACTTTCCTTTCTTACCAAATCGCATCACACATTTCCATGGTGATACTTTGAGAAAAACATGATCACCTACCTCAAAAGAGAGATCCTTCCTCCTGTTTTCCGCATAACTCTTCTGCCTACTCTGAGCTTTTCTCATGTGTTTCTGTATCAGCTGAACTTTTTCTGCCAACTCTTCTACCAATTCTGGTCCCATCAAATTCCTTTCACCCACTTCATCCCAGAAAGCTGGAGTTCGATACTGCTTCCCATATAATGCCTGAAATGGTGCCATCTGTATACTAGAATGAAAACTATTATTATATGAAAATTCATCCAAATAAAGATGTTGGTCCCAACTTCCCTGATAATCCATCGAACAAGCTCTTAGTATATCCTCCATGTTCTGAGTTGTTCGTTCTGACTACCCATCTGATTGAGGATGAAAAGCTGTACTAAAATTTAATTCAGTACCCAACGACTTCTGAAGGCCTTTGCAAAAGTTAGAAGTGAACATGGGATCATAGTCAGATACAATGGAGAGAGGAACTCCATGTAACCTGACTACCTCTTTAAGATACAAACGGGAAAGTTGATCCAGGGAAAAAGTATCTCGTATAGCATGGAAATGAGAAGACTTGGTCAAGCGATTAACAATAACCCAGATTGCATTATTACCTCGAGATGTCTTCGGTAATCCCACAACAAAGTCCATGGATATATTCTCCCATTTCCACTCTGGCACTGGTAAAGGCTGAAGCATCCCTTTCGGTAACTTCCACTCTGCTTTAACCTGTTGACAAGTCAAACACTTCACAGTAAAATCAGAAATATCTCTTTTCATTCCATCCCACCAGTAATACTCCCGCAGATCTCTGTACATCTTAGTACTGCCAGGATGAACTGAAAATGGAGAACTATGAGCTTCACATAACAACTCTCTCTTCAACTGTGAATCACAAGGCACACACAATCTCTTCCCAAATCTCAAAACGCAATCAATATCAATGTTGAATTCAGGCAACATACCTTTCTGAACCAGCTCTACTTTTTTTTTCAACTTGCTGTCTTACTTTTGTGCTTGCTTGATTCTGCCTGATAGAGAAGATTTCACTGATACCTGAAACAAAACAGAATAACATCCCGCACCAAAAACTTCTATGCCAAACTTCATCAAATCCTTAACCAAAGGATCACGTTCCATACACAACATTGCTAATGAAGCATTACTTTTTTGACTCAAAGCATCGGCCACTTTATTTTCTTTTCCCGGATGGTAATGAATTGTACAATCATAATCCTTGATTAATTCTAGCCATATCCTCTATCTCATGTTCAATTCTTTCTGAGTGAATATATACTTTATGATTTTGTGATCAGTATATATTTCACACTTTACTCCATAAAAATGATACCTCCAAATTTTTAAAGCGAAAACAAAAACAGCTAATTCCAAATCATGTGTAGGGTAATTTACCTCATGAGTTTTCAACTTTCGTGAAGCATAAGCAATTCCATGATCATTCTACATTAGGACACAACCAATTCCTTTCAATGAAGCATCACTGTAGATAACAAACTCACCATTCCTGGAAGGTAGTGCCAAAACTAGAGCATTCACCAATCTTCTTTTCAATTCTTGAAAACAGTCATCACATTCTTTTATCCAGATAAACTTAACACCCTTACGAGTTAGCTTAGTCATTGGACTAGATAACCGTGAAAAATTTCTAACAAACCTTCGGCAATAGCCTGTAAAACCAAGGAAACTACGTATCTCAGTTACATTTTTGGGTCTTGGCCATTCTTCCACAACTTTTGTTTTTGCAGGATCAACAGTTATTCCATTTTTAGAAACAATATGACCAAGGAAAGAAATTTTTTTTAACCAAAACTCACACTTGCTGAATTTTCCATACAGTTTCTTTTCTTTTAAGGTTTGCAAGATAAACCTTAAATGTCTTTCATGCTCCTCTTTACTTTTAGAAAACACCAAAATATCATCAATGAAAACCACCACAAACCTATCCAAGAACTCATGGAAAATTCTATTCATTAAGTCCATGAATACAACAGGTGCATTGGTTAGCCCAAAAGGCATTACTACAAATTCATAATGGCCATATCTCGTACGGAACGCGGTATTCGGAACACTTGCTTCCTTTACCTTTAGCTGATGGTACCCCGATCTCAAGTCAATCTTTGAAAAATATTGTGCTCCCTGGAGCTGATCAAACAAAGCATCGATATGAGGTAAATGATATTTGTTCTTAACAGTGATGTTATTCAAGGCTCTATAATCAATGCAAAGTCTCACAGAACCATCTTTATTTTTAACAAATAAAACAGGAGCACCCCATGGTGACGTGCTAGGTCTAATGAAACCTTTCTCTAATAAATCTTGCAATTGATCCTTCAACTCTAAAAGTTCAATTTGAGCCATTCGATAAGGGGGTTTTGAAATTGGCATAGCAACAGGAACTAAGTCAACAGTAAATTCAACTTCCCGATCTGGTATTATTCCAGGCAACTCATCAAGAAAAACATTAGGATACTCATTTACCACTGGCACATCGTTAATCTGAACAGTTCCTTTATTTTCAATGATGTGTGCAAGGTAACATTCATTTCCATCTTTTACAAGTTTCTTGGCCTCTTGATAAGTTATCAACAGTATGGGTTCATTCTTGTACACAAACTGAAAGTCTTTCTGAAAAGAAACTTCTTTATCTCTACAGTCAATCATAGCATGGTAAATAGAGAGCCAATCTATACCCAGGATAACATCAAACTCTACTAGAGGTAAAACAATAAGGTTTGCAAGTAGGTTCTTTCCCCAGATAAGGATAGGAAGATTCTTATAAATTCTTTTTGCCTCAAAATTTCCCCCAGGTGTTTTTACCAAAAGTTCAGGAGTCATTTCATGAGATGGTATTCCGATTTTACTAGAAAAGGTTTCAGAGATGAAAGAATGTGTAGACCCTGAATCAAAAAAAACATTGACATAATCTGAAAAAACAAACAAAGTACCTGATACAACTTCATTTGATGGTCCGACATCTGCTTAAGTAGTTGAAAAGGATTTCACCACCCCTTTCTGCTAGTAGTCCAACTGCTTCCCATCACTCAAGATATTTTTAGGACACTCGTTGGCATAGTGACCCATCTCATTGCACTTATAACATTTCACTAACTGTAAATCAAATTTGGTCTTAACATCTCCATGATCTTTTTCAGTGCAATCATGAGCCTTATGTCCCATCTTACCACATCGGTAGCACTTTCCAGAATTCAGAAGACATTCCCCAGCATGCCTTTTGCCACATTTATCTCAAACTGGAAACTTATTTTTCTTACCATCAAGAATTCTTACCTTTCTCCTGCCACCTCGGTCTCTTCTTCTGCTGGTTGTTATAGAACACTTGGTCATTGAAAAACTCCATTTCCACCTTCTCAGCACATCGAACAAGCTTTTCATAACTCTTAAACTCACTAGAAGCTAATTACCTTCGATATTATGGCTTTAATCTTGAGTAAAAATGATTGATTTTACTATCAAGGTCTTAGATAAAATTTGGAGCATACCTTGCCAATCGAGTGAACCTTTCTTCATAGGTAGCCACTGAGTCTTCCTATTGCATCAATTCCAAGAATTGAATTTCCATCTTAAGTCGAACAGCCTTAGGAAAATACTTCTCAAGAAACATACCTTTGAATTCATCCCAGTCGAGAGCATCAATCTCATCAGTGTCCCTGATATTTTTAACCATCGACCACCACTGATCTGCCTCACCCTCCAAATGGTAAATAGAAAGACTAACCTTTTAATTTTCTAAACATCCCATGACATAGAAAATCTTATCCAGTGCTTTAATCCACCCTTCAGCTAACATAGGGTCAGATGATCCTCTGAATGATGGGGGATATTGCCTCATGAAATGTTCCACCACTGACATGTTCCTCTGCAGTTGATCTGGCTGATCTCGTGCATGGATACCACCACCATTTATAGCCTGAGTAAACTGTTCCATCACTGCAACAAACTGTTCAGTTCCAATTCTGACCATCTCGGGATGCTGATTCAGAAGGTTATTTCCTTCTGTATGCCTTCCTAGCACTGCTTCCCTGTTTCCTCTGCGGAAAACCATTCTGAACAAACATGTCTAAGATGAAGCAACATGGTATTCTTCAAATGCTATATCATTTCAAAAAAAATATTTTTGGAAAATTATTTAATAGAATTCTAACACATAAAGTTATCTAAACCGACCTCTCATACCAACTATAAGGCCCCAGCCTTAAACCTTACTTAATCTTGAGTTATTACAAGATTACACATTGAGGATATTTTTAGGTTTATATTTTTAGAGAATTAGATCATAGAACTTGCATTACATTCCACATATAAACAAAGTGGTTACATAAAGATAATATTCTTCTTTCCCATCAATGGAAACATATTTAAAATAAAACATGAATTCTTTCTTGACACTTCTTTGACACTATCACCATATCATGTTCCTTTCCCTTGACCTATGAAAAACATTTCAAAAAAAAACTTGGGATGAGCATAAAAAGCTCAGTAAGGGATATAAAAAATATATGGAAAGGAAACATAGGTACATATATACATAAGAATGAAATCATACTTTACCCATAAAACATAAGCACTTTAACATACCTCATCAAATAATGAATAAATCATAGAAATCATAAGACATAAAGGTAACTTGAGGTATTCATAACATTCTAACATAGGGAGTAACCCTCTTGGTTACGTTTGGAATACTCATCACAGCATATTCCCTAAATCTCTTCAGAGAAACCTTAACGTTTCACTCCTTCACGTTACCCAATGCATTGGAGAGCTATATCGGGCTCACCCACCCTTAGTTTATCACAGAACTACCCATCTTCATAATAATTCCCAAGAACCTCAAAATAATCATATCACATAAAACAGGCATAATCGAAACATAACATTCCCACCTTTCAATCACAAGATATCAATACAACACATTGATATAAAAACATTATGAAAACCATTTTCGATACCAAAATAAAAGAAAAGTAAAACATGGTATTTATTTTTCTTTTAGAAAGAAGGTATGGCTTGTAGAGGAAGCCGAAACTCAAATAATGGTCACGACGGCAGAGAAGTCGTTGTCGCCGCATACGTACGACAAAAACATTCCCTTTTGTCGTTTTGTAAAATGCTTCGTATAAAAAAGATTCCTTTTGGATAAAAGTAAAAGTCAAAGGGTTTTATACACTAAATAAAATAAAGTTGTGTATAAAATAAAATATGCCTCAATGAAAGGAGATTGAGACGAAGTCCCATACCTCGGGTCCGACTTGACTCGGTCGTTCTTTAATATCCTGAATAATAAACTTGAGTTAATTTATATTTGTTTAAGAACCTTTTTCAAGTTCATTATTCCTTTTATATCACTTATTTCCTTGTCATGAACACTATGTAATTATTTAAGTTAATAACGGTCGTTTTAACGATCATTGGTACTTGAGTCAAAAATAAGCCCTTTATAATTACAAGTTGTTCATGTATCCATTATATACAAAATTGTATTCATGATGAAGATATTATATATGTCATATATATCTAGTATATCCATACATTTATAATTTTACAAAATTATTTAGAGGTAAGAAATGAAATGCACCGTTCATGGAGACGGAAAGCCATACGTACGCATGAACGCTACTTTCATTTCTATTTCGTATTTTATAGAATGGAATCATAATGATATAAAGGTATATTATAATTCCAGTATAATATAATATATAATATCATAGTTCCATCCTTTATATGTCCCACATATGGTATTTAACGAATCCAATCACTTTGAGGGGCGGTAGTCCGCACTTCCTTAAATGAAGATATTACGTTTACCCATAATGGAAACCATAAAGGTATGTCCAAAATGAAAAATATAGAATCTTAAGGAAAACATAAACATATAATATATCATATATAAATATAGCTTCATCTTAATGTCCACCTTTGAAGGTGTTAAAATAATGTTGAACAATCATCGTTTCGGGAGGCATAAATTCACCATCCACGGAAACAATATGTTCTTTAACCATTAGATGTAGGTGTGTGTAAGTGTAGCTCGAATACCTATTATATCAACATCCTAGTATATTTAAGATACTGTATTTTTTACAAAATAAATGAATAAAAAGAGTTTAGGGGGTTGGAGAATCAAAATAAAACAAAAGGACTCAAGTGAAAACATTACCTTAAAATCGGGTAACTCCATTTGGTTTGAGCTCAAAGGCTTCCTTGGGAAGACTTATGCCCAAAGTGAGGCTTCAAGGAGTAATAGAGGGAAGTGGAGAGACAAAATGGGCAGGGGTTGGACGAGCCAAAGTCTTTGGAAGTGTGGGTAAGGAGGTAGAGGTGGGGGCCTTTTATAAGAGGAGAGGAGGGGCACTCTTGGAATGTAAAGAAATATTACGTTATTTGAAAATGAGTTTCGGATTTAAAAGGTACCACATTGATATAATTCGAGTATAAGGTGATAAGGGTTAGAAATACACAAATCTAATAGGTTTTGGACATGTTTGGGTCATATATTTTACATTATAATTTCATTTTATTTAAATCCTTTATTAATGAGGTAATCGCTGCATCATCATGATGTCATGAATAATTTAATTTATTTAAAGTCTAAAAATTATAAAAAAACTACTATTATGTAGGAAATCTTTTTAGATTTCCAATTACTATTTATAATAAAAAATCTGACTTGTATAACCCCATGTAAAAAATTGTTTTTGTAAAACATCTCATGTTTGTGTCATTTTTACTTTAAAATTTAATAAAAAAGTTATTTATGTCATTTACCAACCAAAGTGGCTCCATGGGGTCCCCAAGTTGACCCATGGATTGTCTTGGTCGGCCATGACACATCCGATGAGGGTAGGACATGTGTCAAGCTCATCTCATACTATTAAAACATTATTTTTACCTTAAACTACACTAATTACCACTAATCGCGATTACAAACATAAAAGTTACTATTCACCAAAAAATTATTTTAATCTCATTGAACCAAATTTTACTTCTTAATGAAAACCATTTATGTCGGATTTTTGAAATTCAAAACACAAAGGTGGAAAAATTTCATTTAAATGGAAAATCAGTTTTTACAAGTACCACTTAGTGGTTTCACTATTCATCAAAAATTGAAGTTTTTCAGAAAAATACCAAAAATTCACCCTAACCTATATTTGATATTCTGAATTCAAAAATGTTGTCTATTTTACAAAATTCAAAACATATAAGTTGAATTAATTAATTTAATAATTAATTCCCGCTGTCAGAGCAAATAGCGTGTTTTTATGAAACAATAAGTATCAAAAGATTGACACTAGTTTAAGTCCAATTTCAATGTGAAATTAATTCCAATGACCACTATTGGATTAAATGGTAAAAATATATTATAATTTCACTTTAAAACCAATTCAAAAGATAACCTAATCATATAAATAAATAAGACTAAAAGGCAGTTTTGATGTAAAATGCAGTATTTTTCACTATTCATAAAAAAATGAACATTGTCAGAAAAATACCAAAAATTCACAAAAAGTAAATTTTGATGTCCCAATCATAAAGAATAAGTTTATTTTGTGAAACATAGCTTATAAAATTGTCAAAAGATAGATTTAAAAATGGTTTGCCATCAAATGGCAGTAAAACAATCTTTTAAAAAATATTAGTGTATTCCATGCTTAAGATTGGATTTATTCTCATTTTAAGCCTCTAAAACACTATCTAATTCATTAATAGACATAGATAGAAAATATATATTATTAATTACTCACTTGGGATGTTACATAGGGCATTGGTTTATGGAAATTCAATGTTTAGGTGATGGTGTGGTTGGTCCCTATAGATATATGAAGGGTGTTTTATCTAAATAAACTATTCTAGTTTAGTCCAATTATTTAATTGTAAATTTCATGTCCATATTACCTAACTTTATTTCCTTATAATATGGATTTTTTGGAGATATTATGGCTAAGGGAATTCCATGAGAGTTGGAATTAAATTGGAAGAAGGTTTTGGTTTCAGGGATTTGACTTGAGTATGATGATGTGGTTAAAGGGTAGAGGGTGTGGAAATTTTCTTTAACCATATGTTATTGTTCTTTAAGTATACTTTATCTTTGTGTTTGGTATTTCAATACATTTTCACGCTCATGAGCATGATGTCACATTTTCCAGTGAGGATCATCATGTTTGTTCACTTATCCACTGGCACCCTATACATCAACTTTTACATGATGGTTTATACCCTTATATATATATAATTGGTCCTCCATGTTGATACCTCTATAGATTGGGGCTCAAGATCTTTTGTTTTTTGGTTTACTAGGTTGATTTTATCCATGATCATGTTTTTCATTGGGATTTTGTTGATAGTTAGTTGTGGTTAATTACAATAGTGGGTTTTAGTATGTATCAGCTAGTGGAAGAAGTATTTGTTTTGAGACTCTATAACTTCAATTAAATAACCAGACTTCAAATATTATGAAGGAAATATATGTGTCTTTTGGTGTCTTTACGGCTGTGTTATGTCATTGTTGGATCGTTGCGATTTGTGTGTGTAGATCCATTTAGTGCTGTCCAATTTACTTTGGTGTTTTTCTATCATATTGGTAATTTTTTTGTTTGTTGCAATTTTTTCTAAATTATATAGACATTATAATTTAGGATATGAAAAATGGATGAATTTATATCTCCCACAGATTGTATTATAGTATTGGTTGAGATGATATTTGATATTTTATTGGGTTCTGTGTGTTATTTCTTAGGGTCTGGGATTATATTATGATTCCCTTTGGATTTGTAATGGGACATGGTATATTGAATTAATATGAAATAAATAAATATATTAATTTCATTAAAGAATTATTAAATAAACACTCGATAAAAGTATTGGGACAAAGGATATATAAATTCTAAATTTAGGTAAAAACCTATATGCAACATTTCCAATAAAAATTCTATTCTTGTTTAATCCCAATTAATATGGTTCCATTCCATGAAAAAAAACATTACATTGAAACCACCATTATATTTGTGACATATTTCCATTCAAAACCACAAAATAATTGTAATGGGTTATA
This sequence comes from Viscum album, assembly GCA_963277665.1. NCBI lineage: Eukaryota > Viridiplantae > Streptophyta > Magnoliopsida > Santalales > Viscaceae > Viscum > Viscum album. Next base: position 646,055,627 of record OY728143.1, on the reverse strand, counting down.
TATTTGAGGGGATATTATGATTTAAGGAAAATAATGGGTGGAAATAGGATTTGTGGATTTAAGGGGAGGTGTTATTGTAGTAGGAGATGAATAAGAAAAGGTTGTGTGGTTTTTATGGGTAATGTATGGGGTCACCATGAGTAGAAGTGACTATTATTGGTAGAAGGGGTAGGGAAACAATGAGAAATTATTTTAAATGAACATTGAGTCTAGGTTTTGGAGTAGTGATGATCATAGATATTTAGAATATAGGGTTCAAGTTAGGGGAAAGACTTGTGATGATTATTTATCCAGGTGGTGGATGTGAGGAAATAAGTGCCTTTTAACCACATGACCACATATGGATGCTACATAAGCTACCAATTGTGACAAAAAATAGCAGTTTTGTGTTTCTACCCACCTCTAATACTCATTTATCTAATAGTGATAATACATATAGAAATATTAGTATTTTTTTAATTGAAAATTATATTTTGGAAAATTTAAGAAATTATCTGTTAATTTATCACATTTTATGACTCATACAAGTAATATCATGTAAGAAATGATGGTTATATAAAAGAAATGTCATATTTTATGGTTGAATTAGAATGAAATCCCTTTTATAAATGATAGTTATGGAATCTAAATAATTATATTTATTTGAGTCATTTTTTGAGTGTGGTTTTTGTTTTAAGGGTTTAATATACCCTACAAATTTTGTTTTGGGAAGTAAGGAGGTGTTTCATGAAGCGAGGAGATAAATATGAGTGAAATGAGATGTTTTTGAAAATATAAGGTGATTAAAAGCTTCATCACAACTATGAAATTTTATTTTAATATAATAGATAGTATTGATCTATGTTCTGGATTAGGATAAGCATAATTGATATATATATATATATATAAAGTTTTCCAATAATTGTATTTGAATCCAAACAATAAAATTTATCCAATATTTCAACCAGATCCTAAAAAGTTTCTGTTTTGGAATATGTTTTATGGATTTTAGGATGTTCTTTCCTCTATACGACCTATATTTAAAAGTAAAACCACTTATTTCCCCTTATTAATCATTGATCATTATCCGATATCATTCTTAGTGTCTGGTTTTATGGATTTTATTAAAATGTTTTATCGAGGGATGGAAGAACCCTACCCACTGATAGATATTCTCCTCATGATTTTATTAGAGGATTTTATGAGGTCTATTCTATAAATTCGATCAATGAATGATTTCATTTCCCTTTTATATAATTATTTTTTTTCCTTTTATTAGATTTGGGATATTTTCCCAGATATTTCATTGATGAAATCTAGGTGTTATATCTAGGATGAGGTCCTTAGAAGCCGTTTATGACAAATATGATCTATACTGGAATTATATAAGTGATATGAGTATAATGCCTCTACATATTTCCCATTTGGTGATAATCCATTTAATTAAATGTTTTTTATAATGAATTAATTAAAATTTTTATTTGGTGGGACATAGTATTTACTTATTTAAATTTGTGTATTGAATTGTTTAAGCAATTTATTGGTTTTAAAAGTATTCTAAGATTGGTTTGTATTTGAAAGTTTACTTATTAATTTATAAATATTGTTTCGTGAAATGTATATGTTTTGTAGGATTTTACCAAGGAAATATTTTCTAGAGAAAATTTAAAATCTATTTAATATTAATGTTTTTTAATAATGTTCATGACATATAAACTGATGTCCCAATGAAACCATACAGAACTATAAATAAATTTAAAAACACTCGCAAAACTAAAGAAAATTCCCTAGATAAAACTAATAATATCCACCAAACATGGTAAATATTATATAAAAATGTGAAAGAAAAAAAAAATATCAAAATAATTTTAATAAGAATAAATCATGGGACTTAGAAAGAAGCATTATCTTGCTAAAAAACCAAACACTAGAAAAGAGACAAAAAGTATAATAAATACCCAATACAATTATCCAAAAATACTAGACACAACATAATTTCCAAATCAATATCCCCAAAACTAAATCACATACAAATCACTAAATCCCTCACAACAAGACCTGGGTGATCCCATGTAATCAGGTGGTTGAAGAAGGACCTCGGTGATCCCATGTCATTTATAGGTATTTCTCCAGGTCTAGTGGGAATGGGGGAGGTTTTACGGATGAATTATTGGCCTCTTATCCTAGTAAATCCAAAGCGGACTCCCATGGAGGGGTTCTAAGATTTGATAATGGAATATTCGATGTTGCTGAAGATGAAGGTCCAAGGACTCCCAAGGCTGCATCCTATGATGATGCAGTACATTCAAGTCATGGTTCTTTTGGAATAAAGGGATCCCAATAAACTAATAGGAATATAATGGAATAAAAATTAGTAAGGGGACAAGTCTAAGAAGGTATCCTCCTGTCCAAAATATTTCCGACTACTTTGAGGTTCCAGATCATGACAGGCTGGAATAGGAGGTGGAAGCAGCCTGAAAGGAATTTCTAAATGAGGACAAAGGAGACCTTAGAGATTTTTCCAGTGATGATCAATCTGGAGAACTCTAAAGAGGCGGTAATGAATATCTTCAAGGTAAATATCTCTTTAGTCAAAGGATGATGATAGGTTAGAGAGGAAACATGAAGGGTTGGAAATATTATTCATATTTTCCCATTCCAAAGGCAATGAGATTTGTCAAATAGGAGAAATTCAGTGATAGTCCCAGGGTTTCAGGTTTGTATTACTGGTTATAGGCTCTATTCCTTGAGGAAATTCTTTTCAAGGGTATCCTTAATGTTCAACAAAAATAGAAATTTATTTCCCCAAAAAATAATATGGAGCTGATTGTGTATTAATGTGCTGAAATGGTGTATGACTTTCAGATGATTAATTCCACACATGAGGATAATAAAACAATTATGGGAAGAATGCTTCGAGTGGAAACTTCTGGTGAGAAATGTTCTTGGATTGAGAAGAAATATTTTATACTAATAAGAGGCTTCAATGTGGGTAAAATCAACAAAGAGGAATATATGAAATATTTGGATTATTTGGTGTATCATTTTGATGACCTATTAAAGGATGATCTGGGCACACAAGTAGCTTTTATTCCTTGGAATTTGTTTAGGATTAATGATTTGAGATGACCTAAATTTTTATTTGATATTATTTGACATTATTTTAGTGCATTTAGTAGTTATATTTGGTGGGTTCTCAATTTTCCTCTAAATTTTTTTTCATAATAAAATGTTAAATTTTAGTCAGTTAAAATATAAACCTAAAAAACTCATCTTTTAAGAATAAAACCTAGCCTTGAAATCATTTATTCACAATTATTGAATAGGATAAACTGAATAATATACTACATTCCATAAATAATACTTTAATGACTCTTCTAATTAATAGGAATAAGTTTGAAGATTAGGATTCCTAGACTATGTTTAATTAAAATATGAATTATTAAGCTTATTAATATTGGATTTATTCTTTTTTGAATAAAAATACTACTGAGACCATAAAATATTATAATAATGTTTCCCATTATTTTAGAAGAATATATCGTTCATTGCTTTCCAAACCTGATAGACCAACATACTGATTAGAATTTTTCATTTCTGATGAAAGGCACATGACGATCCCATGTTCTTTAAAATATAGTCATAAAAATAAATTCCTCTATAAGAATAGGAGGAAATATGAAGTATATCATTAAATATAAATACCATCATGGAGGTGATAGGGAATAAGAAAATGATCTTTAGTTTTAGGCTTCATATTCCAATGAGGCTAAATAGTAGTGTCAATAATATATAGAAAAAATATAGTGGCCTCCATGTTAGCTATAATAATTGTGTTACCATTTAAAATATATATTGTAGAATCATTGTAATCCAAATAAAAAATAACATTGATTTTAAATATGAGTAATAACTTAAACACCTAATATAAGGTTTTTTATGTGATACAAAAAATATCCTAGATATAACAAGGATACACCCAAAAAATAGACATGAATTGTTTTATACAAACTGACATCCATATGTGATAAACTATAAGCACCATGTTAATTTTAAAAGCATATTTAGTACACAAAAACACATAATTTTTATTGAGCGTCATTTTATTCTATGAAATAGGAGCCTCCGAATATCTATCTTTACAAAACCAAATGAATTTTATACATTGGGGAATTAATCATTTTCATATTGTTTCTATGTAGAGTAATGATATAACCTGATACAAAAAACAAGTAACTTAACATGGTTTTAAACAAGACTACTCTTATAACATATCTCATACAACTACAGGGCCTAGAAAATATAATGAAATTTTCTTTTTACACTAATGGTAGGATGTAAAAATAGATAACCCCGTAGAGGATTTGAGAAATCCCATATAATTTATTCAAAAATGGACTTCAACAATGATTAGATTAATATTATTGTTTATACTAACCTCTTAAGAGAGAATTCCAATGAAAATATTACTTCTAAGGTCCTTAGTAGTATAACAATAAACACAAATAATATATTTCAAGGATCTAGAAAAATATTCACTTACCACATTTCAGCTATATAAAATATAATGAGAACACCTACACTCATCACATGAGATATTTTAGGCTTACAAAATTATTGATGAAGTGTGAAAACATTACTTGAGGTAGCATCTATATTTTATTTAGAAATTTAATCCAAAAACATGATGAAGAGAAAGGAATAATATGGATATTACTTCCCCAACTCTTTCCATCTAGGAAAATATCCCCATTAATATTTTATAATCATTACAAAGTATCATGTTGATGTGAAAAAAATATATAATTCAAATAAATAATTAAAAAAATTGAAACCCTTGATAAAATTTCTAATGAAATCATTATAAATTGAATCATAATTATTGAAAAGATAAACTTTCAATGAATAACTTGGGGTAATATTTTTTATAGTGTATATTCTCAGAGGTTTTTAAACATGTAAAATGTTTTTAGAGATATCACATCTAGATAAAAATACCCATGATCCTATCCAATTAGGGCAGTAAGTATACCTTTAATGAGGTTTTGAAAATAAATTATAGATTAAATTATACAAAAATTAACATTAAGATATTTACTAGAAATATGACGAATTATGAGGATTCAAAACATTAGAAATAATGTAAATGATAGTGTAATTACAGTATACTAGAAAAAAATGAATCTTAATGAATTCATAACACCAATAATAATACAGCCTCCAAACACATCCTAGGATTCATTAAAGATTAACGATGAGAACCCATATGGTATATAGTATTATTCATTAAAAATGGAAAAATTAATATTTAATTTCAAAATAAGATAATGTGATATAAAGGTTAAATCATTCATGTTACATTGCTGACATGTTGTTGTCAAATAAATCTTGGTTTATCCTATCATTAGAGACCACCGAACCCAATAGATTCTTCGAATGATTAAAAATCAAAATTTTAATATCTCATGGTTAGTTTTTAGATGAACCATACTTAATAATAATAAAAATATTAATACTCTTAGATTATCATTATTTAACACAATAATGAAATAATTGTTCATTTGAATTCCCTTAATTAATCCAATTGATTTTAGGGCTCTTCTTAAGGAAAATATTATCAAAATAAATGATATTATTAAAATTATTTACTAAATTCATATCCTTAATAAAATTATAATATTCATTTTATAATGTCTTGGATTTTTATTATATAACTTTTCATTACATTTTACACACAGAGGATCTTTAAAGTCTAGTGTCTTGAAAACCCGGGACATAAAACATGAAAAAAACATAAAACATTCTTATAATAATATTATAGGGATTAATCATAAGTTCATCCTATGTACAATTACCTAATCTCATATCTTGTAAACATACATCAAAGGAAAGGGTGAGCAGAAGGTCTCCTAAGGAAAACAAGTGAAACCGTTTACATGTGAACTTGAGCGATATCAATGAGAACATAGGGAATATCATAAAGGTATGATAAAGAGGCATATCAAAATAATAATAAATTGAAATGTAACTTGAAAATTTGGCTATAACATCTAATTTAGACACTCATAAGCATATCACCAAGGTCCATTCCCAAGGTGTCATAAACATTACCAAGGTTATTCACCAAGGTATCATGAAACTTTTCATCTCTAGAGATTAATTCTTTACCCAATGAATTGGAGCACATTCAGGGTGCACCATTAATATGTCTTTACTTTCACATGATCCACATAGATCATAATCAAACATTTCATAAATAACTAATATAGAATAAAAGAAATGTGTTTCATTTCAAAATCATGACGTTTTAAAGAGTACTTAAAAATGAGATTGTTATGTCATTTATAACCCATGGAAAGGGAGTTAGGGTTACATTTATGTCAATTAAAGAATCAAATATATCATTTTTGGTGAAACTAAGATCAACCATATAAAAAAATAGGTCAGGGTATTCATATAAATAAAATAATAGTATTTCTAGAGAGAAAGATAGAGAAATTTTGAGACGAAATTTCTGCATCATAACGGCTATATAACATGGTTTTAGAAAATAATAAAAAGAGAGGGTACAAGGGTAACCCACTCATACATAACTCATATTAAAATATAAATATACAATAAAATGGATATAAGAAAATGGTATTGATTTTTTTAATGACATACCAGAAGAAAAGGAAACATGAAAGCAAAGAGAAGATGCGATTTCTTTTATGAGAAATTCAGCAGCCTAACGACATCACTAAAAAATTCAGAAAAAAATTGATGAAAGAATAAAGGGTTTATAGACCATTATAAATGAAATGGACAGTAATTTTAACATATAATAACATACCCTTAACATAAATATATGGAAACTGGAATACAAAACATAAAGGAATTCATGGCTTAAATGAGGAGGGTGAAATGATCCCTTACCTTGAAGATTAACTTCGAAAGCATGAAGGTTGGAAACTTGGGAGGCTTTAAGGAACCTTGGGAGAACCCTTTGGGAGGTAAGTATACCATAAATTAGTTTAGGAGTATTTTGGAATGAAAATTATGAGGTAATGTCTTGGAATTTATAGGGGAAGTGAGGGAACAAATCATTAATTACCAAGGGACACCTCATCTGTGGTATTGGAAAAACCATGGGCTTTCCCATGGTGTTTTCCCATGTTATTAGCCACTAGGGACACCTCATAATTTATCTTACTATTAATAATTTTACCATAATTATTACATAATTACTACATCCTTAATGATGTCATTAAACACCGGAAACTAAAAACTGTATTTTCACTATTCACTGAAAATTCAACTTTTTCAAAAAAATCCAGGAAAATCACCTTAAACTAATATCGATGCTCTGAATTCAAAAATGAACTCCATTTTATAAAAAAAATTATATATATTCTTAAATTAATTTTTAAATAAAAATCACTATTCTCTTAAAAATACTAATACTTAACCAATAATTTCCGAAACAATTATTTACCTATTTTATTGAATCACAATACTTAATCAAGGTGCCTAAATTATATTAATACTTTCTTAAGTAAGTTTAATTAATATATTTGGTCACATTACTAATCATAAGCATAAAATCAGTAGTCGTAAATTAATATTCACCAAAAATTAAGTTGATCTTATTAGAATCTAAATTTCATACTGAACACAACTGTAGAACACCATTTTTTGAAAACCATTACACATTATTAATTGTTTAACGTTTACATAAATATTTTAAAATATATTTTTTTTCAAAAATCATCAATAATATACATCTTATATTTATCCGGACATTTGAAAATTCACAAACATCATCATAAGAAGAAATCCCCATTTTATTTATCTCAAAGGATTACACAAGGCAGTTATAAACTCATTACATAGCCCCTTATAAGACCAGCATAGGACCTAAGTTTTAGGTGTGATAAGGTGATGGAATATTGGGGCAACTTGTCCAACATTTCCTGAGTGGTGATTTCTATTAGTTTGAAATTCTCTTGAAGGCAATTCTGTTCCATATTTACACGATGAAGTTCATCTCGGGTTTAGTCCAGAGCAAATCCCAATGGTGCTACCTCCTTCCCAAGTTCTGTCAGATGGGATTTGATCAGCCCGAGACTACTAGATGAGGCCATCAAATCTTTTTTATATATTAATTAACCAAGATCACATGTATTTAGAGACAAACATCACAAAATTTAGTTTCTAACGGTCATACTGACCAATGATCATATAACCGTAAAAGCCCAATGGTCTCATTCTAATTATACTAATTTCATTAAATGAAATAGTTTTATTGATTATAAAATTAAATAACACACAAAATAGTAAAAAAAAATTATTAAAAATTTCAGGTCATTACACATTTAACCATTTAAAATATCATATCAAACATGGGAGAGATCATTTTTAATCAATTTAATTCTCTTTGAGAAATAGAGTCTCAAGTTTCTAAAACTAGATACAATCACTTTTTAATTGGTATTTAAAGAGGTATATATATTTTGATCAAATAGTTGAAGAGATAGAACTGACACAAAAGGATATGAAAGCCCTTTTCTTTGCAAAGAAATTTAAAAAATTTAAAGGTGACATCATTTTAATTGTAATAGAGCTATTGAAAATACAAAGAAAATGGTCAGAGATTCCTAGGGGAATTTAATTTAATAATAATGAAATCTAGATGACCATATTCCATTATAATGAACTATATATAACATTATATGTATACTTTTTTACTAATTTTTCTTATTATAATTTTTTTAGTCAAATGAAAGGAAGCATGTCCACCAATATTAAGATCACATTTATAGTCATTAAGATTCTTAATAATGTTAAGGGAGAGCTTCCTCCAAAAAAACAAGTACATCATGGTGGAAATAGATTTAAAATAACCTAATATGATTTCTGTTTATTTTTTTAATGGAAATCGATTTTAAATAATACCACAAAAAATCATATTGAATTATATTCTTGAAAGAACAAATGAAATATACCAATAAAAACACATGGTTCTGAAAAAATTTACAATGAAAAAATAGAGAATTAATAAAAAATATCATTAATAAAAAAATTTAAAAGAATTATAGATAATGATAATCTTTCTATTACCTCTATTAAAAATTTGTTTTTAGATATACAATGAAAATATCTGATATTTTTCATTAAAATAATAATTATCCATAAAAACTATGGTTTCTCAAACAACAACTAGGAAATAAATTATATTCAAAATTAATGATTTAAGGTTTATTTAAACCCTGAGTGTTACAACTTCCGTAAATCAATAATAATTTCATATATATTTCCATCAAATTCACTAAGGATATCTAATATCAATATTATATTCTAAAACATTCAAAACCAACAATTGATTTTTTTTAGAAAAAATTAATTTAATTTTAATAATAAATCCATCATTATAATTCAATCATTTAAGGTATGTTGTAGCCCCTTATCATCTTGGGGTAACTGTGTCCTCTCTATTAAATGATCCTAAAAATTTTTGGGTGTTTTTATACCCACATTAGTTAAGAAAAACCATGAGTTAAGAACCATTAAGGTTCTTGAATGAATTTTAAATAGGCCCAAATAATGTAAAATACCCCCAAACCCCCAATCACATGGGGAACTTAAATTATCTACAATAACCCCTTACTGTTATCATGAATATTTTCCATATCATATGCATCTTTATCTAAATTACTCTGAGTCTCAGACAGGAAAAACTCACTCCCATTATCAAAGAAAGGCATAATGTGATCCCCATTATCTAGAAAATTTGGAAACATGATCTTAGAATGAATAAAACCTTCCCCGTATTAAAAAAATAGTACAACATGGTCATTGGAGTATAGAATCATATAAGACTTGTTTTAAGTTTTAATAATAATATCGTCCACTTCCAACCTAGTTTAAATCCTAACAACATTTGAAACCCGACACTATGGTGGAGTCATGATAGATTCACAATAGGAAAGAAAATAGTTAAAACGTTTTCATTTTTGGAATATATTAATATCCACTCATACAACACATATTGGTGAATGAAACTTCTTATGAGGATCCTAATAATAATCCTTTTTATAATTGAACACTCTATGGAAATTTCAATATCATCCTGAGAATAATCAAGCATAGTTTATGACACTATAAATCAATTAGTGTGGATTGGTTTACAAATATGACATGAAATCCTATTATTGGTTCCCTCTTTAAAAAATGTTATTAAATTTTTTGGAACTTCACCTACACGTGGTTGTATTTTGAAATACGGAATATGGGGTGGTCATCCCTTTTTTTATAGATGTTTTCCTATACTGAAGAATATTGTTTTAGTGTTTAACAATAAATATTTATGTATGAGTTGAGGGACTATGAATATGAAATTAAAATCACTATTTAGTTTGGGGATTCATTAGTAAAGATAGTGACACATTAACCCATATTATGGTGGGATCTATCATTTGAGTTAATTTATTGTTATATAATTAAAACATTAGTTTCTAACTCAGGTTATGAGTGGTAGTTATTTCTACCCATGTGTATCTATAAATAGGTTTCCCTATCCCCTATGATATGTTGTTATTTACACTAAATTTTTATTAGGTTGTTCTAGAGAATGGTATTCCTGAGTTAATTCATTAATTATAGAATGTTTAACATGAGAAAACAATTTGGAATTAGAAATGTTTAATATAAGTTGGAGATTTTGGAAATGGTCTTTCTGGTTAACTATGATGTAAATTGTGGTGTGGGTGAATTCAGTTTCAAAGGGAAGAGTAATTTTTTTTTCAAAATTATTCTAATGTTTTAGAAATTGAGTTTAATGGTGTTCACTAATGATATGGGGTCTGTTCTTATATATTTAATTTCATACAAAATGGTGTGTGGTTTACAATTAATGGTAATCACGGGGATGAATTTCAGAAATCCTAATGATTTAATATACTTAACTCTATTATATATATATCTTGGTTCACATAGGACTTTTCAATTTTGGTTTTTATTATTGTTACATATGTATGTGGCTTGTTGTATTTGATAATGATTTGGCCATGACTAGAAGATAGTAGTTAAGGAAATATTGTTAGATGTCATTTTATCATTATAAAATGTTCTATTTTTTAATACTGATCATATTCAAAATATTTTTTGTATCGATTTATGTATACAATCATATATACCTATGATTCCACTACATACAATTTTATAATTATAGTGTTATTTATAAGAGTAATATAGGGAACCATATTTTAATGGTAATAGATAAACCCTTAGGGTTATTTTCGTAGTACATCTGTATAAAAGGTATTATTTAATGGATAAGTAACATTCTAGATCATTGTTGGGGTTGGGTTTGAATAGTATTTCTTGGTCAAGATGTTATAGATGAAATTAGATTTGGTTGATCATGTAAGTTAAGAGATATATATATATATAGGCATAATGGTCATCCATCCATAGGTAGTCTATAAAAATTTATAATTAATATCTTTATAATGAACCCTGAATTTTCTAGGAAGGCTTCGATGTGATAAGTATTGTTTGATTAGTGATGAGTTGGTTTATTTTCTTTTATCCTGGTAAGATATTTTGGCCATAAAGGACTGAGGTGATGTTTCAATCTCACACATTACATATTATTATGATATTGAATTTAAAAAATTGTCATTAATGATTATGTTTATTGATTCAATTTCTAATAGATTAATTTTATGTTTGGATAATGAAATATTTTATCCCTTTTCTAATTAGAAATCATCTAAGGGGTATCACTTGGAATATTCACTATAATATTTATTTTAAATATGAAAAAATAATTTCTATATGGTTTTAATGTTTGGGATATACTCTTTTTATTTTTGGATTTCACTATAAAACTTCATTGGACTGTTTTATTAAGTATATTTGATAATAATTTGTTTCATGTGAATATTACATACTACTTCATTGACAAGTATTTAATATTATTAATTTATTTTAGGATTTATTAATATGGGAGTGATCATGATATAGTTTAATAGTAACAAAATGACTGTATATCTATGGGAAAATGGTTTCTGTTGATGTTAACCTAATTATTTTGATGTTGGTAATTGAATTAATGGGATTCATGTGATTTATTTTAAATATGGACATTTCATTATATTTTTATGTTTTCATTAACATTATGATACATAATTCTTTCATTTATGAATTTTTTAAGGAATATTTTAAGATAAATATATATAATTTTTTCATATTGGTTTAACTCTTTATGTGAATGTATTAATTTTATGATAAAATATCTCTATGTGAACTCACTTTAAAAAAATGGATTTAAATGATATTCTTAAATAATATAGTCATTCAATGGGTGTCTTTTTTTTGGAATAGTTTTTTATGAATATACATTTTTTTGTATCTCGATTTTTTAAAATTTTTAGTTTTATTTTAAATAATATTTTTTAGGTCGCACTTTTTTAAATATTTTCTATTATTTTTAAGAAATTATTAATATGAATTTTATTTTTTAGGGTGACCTCCATATTGTATTGTAAAAATGGTCATGTGATTTAAGGACATGGGACCATTTTTATTTATTGAAAAAATATAGGTATTTTTATTATGATGATTGATATGAATTATTTTCAAAATAAATAATTAATAATGATTTGTTTTTTAAAATAGTATATGCTTTCATTTTTTTAAGAAAATTTGAATTTTTAATTTAAAGGTTCTTTTCAATAGTCATTCCAATTTTTATGGATTGTGTAATTTTTTAACTTATATATTTGATGTGTGATTAGTTGGATGAAAATAATTCAATTTTTTGTTCTTGGATTAAAATAGTTTTAAAAAATATTTTATCTATAACATACTCACATGTATTACAAACAATTAGAGCTAGCAAGATTAGAGGAGTCATGATAGGGAACTCAAGCACACATCCATGTACATCAAAGGCCACTAACTAGTAGTGGGGTTGTATAGTGATACCATGGAGAATCTATACCCTCGTATTGAAGTACACATTAATACAAAAACCCAAACATCATGTATGAAAAATAAAATTGAAAACATAGAAGAAATAAATAAGATTAATTAATAATAAATGAAAATAGAGACAGGTAGTCATGTAGACCCAAGATCATGCTAGAATCTAATGACTATCCACTCACTAAATGGTCTTAAATATAATTTATGTAGTAAATTAACTATATGAGGGATCTACTATATCCTTGGTACAAAAATCAACTATCTCTTAACATCATATATTCATTTCATTCTAGAAAATAAAATTCCAAGCCTTTTCCCAACCCATAAATATGAATAGTGAAGTCTACTAGGGTACCCCAGTTCCACCGAAATCCAAGTAGAGATGGAGTACAACTAAATAGGGAACCACCGACATGGGCCAAAATAATACGAGTAATACAGTGTATTTCTGGATGTGTAATGCTTAGTTGACATGTAAATAATGTTTGTAAGTAAAAATAAATATTCACTACTAATAATAAGGTGCTATCATGAAACACAAATGGACTCAAACATGATTCATCCAGTACCATACTGTCTTTGAGAACATAACACAATCGTGCCAATAAATATTAGGTTCAATAGTGAATTACTCAGTGCATGTCCTAGGCATTCCAAATTAAACTCATAGGTCACTCGCATCCTTGATCTAGAGAATAAACTATCATAAAACCTATTATCTAATGCCAAGGTTCTGTATCTCCCTTGAAGCTGTTACATCATCTAGATGTAAGGGGCACCATGCTAGAAAAAATGGACTTTATGCTCGAGCATTCCCTACTAAGGGAACCCATCTCCAAAGTCTAGGGGTGTTGAAATTCCATAATTGAAATCATATTTTATTATTCTAGGGGTGTTACTATCCCTACTAGATATCACATCACTAAAATCTAGAGGTGTGGTTCCCACCCACTGAACTTAACATTATACATATCCATGACACTTATCTAATGTATTACAAAATTTCATATCTCAGTGGATTGTGCATATCAAACTATAGATACATGGATCATATTAAATAAATATGAAACTAGAGTATATTATTGTTTTATTCATACCATTATACATATCCATGGATAGTATTCCGGGAATCCCAACCCATCATATTTATGTATTTATGGACTATGGATCCCCCCATACATATCAATGTAACATGTCCAAGTCACCCTACACCTTCATATATAAGTTTCATTGGACTTTACATTCCACTATATGGATCTAAATAGCATGTCTAAGTAATCCCAAACCATGTTTTAGTGTCCAACTCAATAGACAGATCATATTATAATGTCCTTGGTAACCCATATATATCAATACATCTAGATGGGTAGTGGGTCCCACCAATAATATCTTGTGTCATGTTTTGCACACACTCTTTGGGATAACATAATCTACATGGGTTTCAAAGTGGATCTCATGATTTTTAATATGAATAACTAGTAGATACCATCTCAAGTTTTGTCATATCACTTTGTTAACCCTTGTGGACTCCTAGGACTCTTAATGAAAAACACAACCTATGGGATCCTATATCAAAATATCGTCTCTTTAGTCATTCCCAACACTTAGGTGAAAACACCATGAACATCATCAATGTATAACAAGGTATCACTATCCATCTATGTGAGTATCACAATAGATAGATCCTCAATCTAATTCTTTTCCTAGTCACCCTAGTTTTATCCTCACACCCAACCTATCAATCAATCTCCCCAAGGACTAAACACCAATTTAATCATTACACAGTGGGGGAGGAACACTAAACCTATGGTCATATTACCAAGAAAAAGTGTACAAAGTCATGCATGGTCCCACAAATCCTATAGAGGCTAATCATACCTCATTCATTACATTACCCTCCACCAAGGTCACTAAGTGTCTTATAATAAAGGAAACTATGTACACTAAGATTATCTATGTATTACAAATCTGGGTGCATATGTCGCAGGGCACACATAATCATAATAAAGAATTTAACAATTAGTGGATGAGGAATTAAGCTAGTTTAAAGATTCATTCATGGCCATTGGCGCTTTTTTCAACTCAAACATAAGGTATTCAATTTTACATAAATAATTTCTTTAATTTAAATAGGATGATTACCTGAAGTAGAAATATGACACACATCACATTCCATAACAATGAATAATAATAACAAAGGCTTATAAACAATGGAACACCAACCTCATTGTGGAGTTATTTCCACAGATCAACCACCCAACAACACTTCTCAATTTCATTCAAGTCCCAAAAAACCATCCTCTCTCAATATGAGGCCCTATCTCATTGGAAACATTCATTTTAAAAAATTAACAAAGGCTTATAAACAATGGAACACCAACCTCATTGTGGAGTTATTTCCATAGATCAACCACCCAACAACACTTCTCAATTTCATTCAAGTCCAAAAAACCATCCTCTGTCAATATGAGGCCCCATCTCATGGGAAACATTCATTTTAAAAAATTATAATTAAATTAAAATAAACTAAAAATATATATTTTAATTTATAGTTAACATAAATTTTATATTTATTAAGAATAATTATGAAAAATCACCAAGCATATTTCTCTTCTAGAAACTATGTGAAACATAGTGAGAACCACTCTTGTCAGACCCACAATCACAAGAAATGATAAATCTCCTATTTATACACCTATTCCAAAGAAAAATTTCTTTCATGTTCTCTAAAACTAGAAATAAAAATCATAAAAATAAATAAAAATATTTCATCAACATATAATGAATTGCGATAATCATCATGAACCATTATTTAACAAATTAATGAGATAGACTTATCATATCGAGATAGTTCAATTATGCTTTGTTGTAATCATCAACAAAACTCCAAAATGATCACTCAAAATCTCAGTGAGAAATAAGAAAATAATAATATCGAATGATAATGTAGTTTAAACCTTTAATCACAATATAATTGATATGAAATTCAAGACAAGAAATATGGATTAAAGGGTTCCAATGAGAAATATCACTCTTAGATCAGGTGTAAAAGAGAAGGAATAAAATTTGGCCAAAGATAGATATTAATTTAATGGGAATAGTGGGGTTTCCAGACAGAATTTTGAAATAAGAAGGGGAAATTATCTATCACCATATTTTAGGCCCTCCCCAACTCAATATTTTCCACAATGACTTCTCATAAAAAATCATACTTCCATGCCCAAGGCGCTAGGTGGTAACTATTTCACTAAATCCATACACCAATGACTAGAAGAAAGAATTAATAACAACATATAATAACTTATTCCTTTGTCTTTGATTCCAATTGTGGACCCCCCCCCCAAATAAAATAAACAACATAATACATTAGTTTTGGGAAATGAGGTAGGTTGACCTACCTAACCCCCATTCCAATCCAGGGAGAAATTCCCTTCACTATGTCAAGAAGAACCTTTTTTGTTTTAGACCAATCCACCCCTAAGAACCTCTTAGAGATATATTTCATTGTAAACCCTATGGTTATCCAAAACTGCCAAATTATTGGTTCCTTGACATATCCCAATCTATTCTACCTTCAAATTTCCCCATACCCATCTCGAGACTCTCAAACATGATCCATGGCCCCATAAACAGCAATAAAACATCTTGGGGATCTAACCATATATAAAACTGTCTCCCTAAAGGATTATAACCATTGAGAACGTGATATGATCTTTTTTTATCAGATGATAATTTCTCCAAAAATCAAATATTCATATATTGTTGGAATTTCACAAACCCTACAAATGTGAGTCTCTATAACCTCCTAATCTTAACACTTCTCAACATTAAGGATTCTAATTAATCTCTTAACCAAAAATATAAACATTCCATAAGTATTAATTCATAGATAACACATTATTTTCTACTATATAATGAAAATCATGTTCTAACTCACAATCTAGAAAGAAGTCACACTATTTATCAAATATCAAACCACCACTCACCACCATTACTGAAAAACCATTGTTTTTCATAAACATTGCTGTATATATAGTGACATTATGTTTTTATCAATAAATATATCACCCAGATCATAGTGATTCTCAGAATAATCGTTATTTCATAATAGATAATTCCAATCAACGGTGATTTCCAACATTCAAACTAACTACTAAAAATGAATTATCGGGGGTTCAAGTACCTTCCCTATGTAGTTATGATATATAAAAACTCAATCATATGAAAAAATATGAGTTTAACCTCCTCAAACTAACCATTTATGAAAAATCTTGGATACACCCATTGATGATTTTTTAATTTACAAAATCCCACTATAAAAAACAAAAGGCATCATGAGATCGTTTAAACACCCACACAAAATTCCACAAAAAAATTGTCTTTTAATTTAGTTTGGGATCAAAATAGGGAAATATATTTATTATTCTCTAATATGATCATTGGTTTAGAATTGATTTGATACATTGATAGATTCCATCAAGATCATCCAAATATTGACGCCATTGCACGAATCCATAAAAATAATGCATATTAATCATATATTTGTATTCACTAAATAAACAGATACAAATATACTCAACTACTCTGAAAATTTTAAATTACATATCAACCATTCAATTTCTCTTTATATCATCCATGACACTACTAAAATAGTTTCATAACTTTATGGCACACACTCCATTCATTACCTCATGTAGTGACCAAGCATGATCGTCCTTCTCATACCCTAGTGCTAATATAGAACATCAAACATTACATGTTCCCAACTAATTAGGATCATCATCCATAGAATTCTCTAAAATTCAATTACCAAAGGGAGTCACACCCTTAACCATCTAATGGTGGGATCATCACAATATGGATTCCTTTATATCACTCCTTGATCTCAAACTAAATAGTTTCTAACACCATGTTCATATCACTCCACTTGAGAAATGATCATTCATCCGTATAATCTAATACCTTTCCTCCCAAGAAATGTTGATCAAGGAAAAACCTCAGCGAAAATATACCTTGGTACATGATATGCCCCCTATGACACCTATTATAATAGGCCTTCCTTTAGTCCTCATAAAACTCTAGGTATCTATGTTTGAATAAATTTCCTAAAACCATGCATCATTGAACCACACACAACCACTCACTAATCAATAATTCAATGGAACTATGTACAAGTAGTGTGTACCACCTTGATGCAATAAAAATTAATGGTTGTATTCTCCCATACAACCTAATTAACGTTACTAACTCATTATCCCATTATTTACACAATGAAAAAATAATGATGACACATATAAACCAAAAAACATGATATATGACATGTAAATATGCTCTAAATAATATCCCCATTTTTAATACTCTTCAAAATGAATGATTCTACCAATGAAAGGTTCTATCACAAGATCACTAGCTGACCAATAAATCGTCTCCAAAATCTAACGGATCTACTCATTCTATCAAAATCCTCGATCTATCCATCTAGGTTAAAAACCTACTATATCATGAGGAACCAAAACTGAAGGAAATAGGGTGAGGAATCCCACAAATAATTCATTCCAAAACCATTCCATGATATAAAATCACCACAATTTCTTTTCAATATATTGCCTTAGGAAACTCCATGCCTACATAATACACCAAGTAACCCCTCACATGCTTCATCCTCATAACCAGAATCATAAACCCATGATTCCCTTCTCAAAGGCACACATAATCTATAATAACCATCCTATTATGTTTCCCTCATACAACAAAACTCATTTTATCTAGAATTACAAAATCACCATCCTGTCTCATATAATAAAACATTACCCACTCCTGGTTAACTAATGAGTCATATATCATATAGGCCATAGCTCAAAATAAAAAACTCAATGTTTTCAACTATAAAATCACATGGAGATTCATGTGTTAAACCACCCACTCTATGGTTATCATCAACACATATATATATCTTTCATCATATGTTAACTCATAATCTATTCACCGGAACAAGTTCTCATAAAAATTAAGCATATGGGACTATACTCTCAAGAATATATAATACTAGATTAATCCCCACTAGGCCAACACATATGGGAGTTACTCCCATGAGAATAAATTCTAAAATATCAGCATATACATATATAATGGCATCACCCAACCATGAAATGTGTTCAATAACCCATAATCATATGGTTTAGTTATGTAAAATGATTTCAATAAGCTATATGGGAAACACCATTTAGTAACTTCTTGAGACTTTAAACTAATGAAACCATTTTATATTTCAAAAATAGTTTCAAATACACCAACTAGCGTCTATCACTAAGCCATTAAATACATATAATGACCTACCAGGGTCACCATATATCCCTTACTATGAGAGGTTATATATCCATCACTATTGAGCCTTTTATCAGTGATCTAAGTAATCTATCCTAAAAAGAAACATATACTTTATTACGAGTTTTTATAATTCCACCTCCAATTTATAAGGGAAAATCTGAAATAAGTTGTTTCTAACACATCAATCAAATGAACCATATAAATAACGTGTTTAAAATCATATAAGTATAGACCATTCATTTGAATCCTATGTGATGAAAATTATGTACATACAAAAGAATATCTATAATAGGATAAGATCCAAAAAAATCATAAACCAAAAATCTATAAACTCAATAATGTCATGATATGTAAAATAATATGATAATAAAATAAAAAACAAAAAAAAATATATCACTTGTACGTTGGTATTCCTATCAAAATCTATGTCTATGTTTCACCATTATGATATCCATCACAATTTATAACACATTTAAATGTTACATTTCTATAATCTACCCAAATATTAAGTCAAAAAAATTATAATACATTGTGTGATATTATTCAGATAAAATATTTGATACCACATTTTAATATCCTCCAGTTGGACACATCCATTGAGTGGTTCCCAGAATAGGGAAGTAGTGATGGGGACCTTAAGTGTTCATTCCTAAATGTTATATGCTACCTAAAATTTGTGGGGGTATAGGGTGATAATGTGGGTGAATTATACCCCAAAATCAGAGTGAAAAATAATAAACAATAACCAAACATCATCCCTAAAATATAACACATAATATGAGAATTGAATGAAAAAGAGTCATAAATAATAAATTAACGCAAAAGTAGGATGTCATATAGACCCATGGTCATGATAGCATATAATCACAGATCACCCATTGGGATGATATCAATACACTAAAAGAAATAAATAACATATATTTGGGTTCTACTACATCCATAATCTACACTGCATACATCTCCTTACATTATTCAATCCTATGTAGTTGAGTGACACAAACTTAGGCTTCTTCCCTACCCAATATTGTTATTAGTGAAGTCTTCTTGGGTACCCAAGTTCCATGGTTTCCATATTAGTGTATATGTACAACTCAGTAAGGCTCCAGCAATCTGTTCTAGAAAAATATTACATCATTGTATATATGAAATCCTGATTCTTGGATTGTAATTAAATATTGGTTAAAAGCATAAAAAATAATCAATATTTTACAACAGGTTATCTCATGACATCCAAATCAAACCAAACTAACTTCAGATTGTGCCAAAGTATATTTGAGTATATCACATTACCATGCCAAATGGTATCAATAAAAACAACTAATTCATAGGATTGTTTTATGGGTATTCCAAATCACACCTATAAGATATCTATTTCTTGGATCTATGGTGTACCCTATCATGAAATACATCTGATGGATCTGGGATTATGCCTATACCATATAGGAACAACATCATCTAGATTCAGGGAATAAACTACTGCAAAACTACCCTTAGATCTACTGAACTTATATAGAAAACACACCATCTGAGTCTATTGGGGTACCACTTCACTGAAAGATATCACAACATCAAAGTCCATGGGTATGATGGTTCCTTCACGATAACTCCTCTTTTGAGTCTGGTAGTGTTGTTCCTTTTTTTGGAATAACATTATCAAGATATAATTATAATTTTTAAAGCATATAAATTTATTGTATATTGATAGACTATTCATACCACCATATGAATATATGGGGCATGACTAAGGCATCCCAAACCATCATATCATGGTGGGTAGTGCATCCCAATATAAGGATATAATGGGTGTGTCCAAGGAATTCAAAAACAATGTATATGTGTCTCAATAGATTTTTCATATAACTATATGGATCTAAGTATCCTGTCCAAGGAATCCCAAACCATGGTATCTACATCTATGCAGATTTTACATCCTATAATACATATCTAGGTAGTGTGTCTAGGGTATAACAATCCATGTGTTAATATCAAGATCAATAGTCAAATCCAAGAAGAATATCCTTAAAATCCAATATATCATAGTATATATTTATGGTTAGTTCATTGCATCCATAACAACTCATGTCATATTCACCACTACAAACTCGAGAACACATCTTCTATCGAGGATCCATGGTGACACCTGTAATCATACTTACCCACAACCTTCATGTAGCCTCCCTTGGGTTGTTGCATTAATGGGTAACCATTTGGGCCTCTAAGTCTCAACATCAATGGAAACCACATATGTGTTTATCAATCACAGACTCATCTCTCAATACATGCATGCCTCTCCAAGGGAATAACTTCCCTCATCATTGTCAAAGTCTCATTAAGGCCTTACAATCCTCCTAAGAAAGTATCATAAAGAAGATTACATAAAGATCATTCATTTCTGATATCACCTTAGGTCAGTCATCACACCCAACCTTTCAATGAATATCCCCATGCTGTTCCCACCCATGTAATCATGTATAAGTTTGGGTGGAACAGTCACCTTATGGTAATCTCACCTAGTAAAATGACTATGAGTCATCTCATAGTTTCATATGGCCGTCACGTTCCAGTCATACATATTTATTACATCCCTCAAATCAAATATCACCAATAAACATATAATATAGCCATATATAGTCAGTATTTTTTTTATGTGTCACCCATCAGTGTCTATATTTCATAGGTAACACATAATCACAGTCTAGGCCTCTACCATTGTCCGACAAGGAATCAATACATCTTTCCATGTTCCATATTGGACCCCTAACACATTATACAATTAAAACATTAATATTTAATTCTACATAAATAATATACTAAATTTAAATAGGTTGATCCTTTGATGTGGAGATATCAGACAAATCTTCTCCCATATAAAAAATCATAGTACTAATGGGGTATATATGAGTTACCCTTATCCTCAATTCAAAGTTATACCATTTTATCCACTTCCCAACAAATATATATTGACTTATCCATGTCCATACTTCCACTTTCCATTGATATGAGTCCTCATTTCATGCCATATATATATTTTAATTAATTATAAAAAAATTATAATTAATTAAACAAATTTACTAAAATTTAAATATATAGAAATTTTGTATAACATATAAAGACTCTCCAAACATTATCTATACATCAAAACATTGATAAATGTGGATAAAATCACTACTGAAACACCCTTGAACCCAAGCCATGGAAAACCACAAATTCATACAGTAGTTCAAATGGAAAAATTCATCCAAATTCACCAAAAACCCTATAAAATATTCCATCAATGATTTATATTTATCAAAATAACATGAAATCATAATCTCATTTCATAATATTTCCATTTCATGTGAAAGTACCACTAAATTGGGATGATTTATCCAGAATATTATAGAATCATAAAAATAACATGAAACTAGTTTATCAAAATTAGTTGGAGAAACAAGAGAATATTATGGGAGATCTCGCCTTTAATTACTGAAGAATATCCATGAAATTGTATACAAGGTGAAGGGATTGAGGTAATTAGAAGGGGATACCTTCCATTGGGTTGAGTGTATGTGAGAAGATTTAAAAATTTTCTCAATCCCCTATATAAGAGAATTTGTAAAAGAAAAATTTCCCCAAAAAATTTAATATAACGAGGAAAAAATGGCTTGCACCATGTCGTAGACACTCCCCTACTCACTATTTTCCACCATGTAACCTATTTTCCTAAACAATTAGCTCTACTCTCAAGGGTACTACCAACACATAGGCCACACAACCATTTCCACATAGTGTATCACCCAATACAATGACATAGTTTCCTCCCTACCCCACATTTCCAAAAAAAAAAACCTCCTGAATAAAGCAGTCAGTAAAAAGCCTTGGGTCAGTTTTGTATAAGATGGATTCCTATTCAGATACTATATATTCCTATGGAAAACATTAATCCCCATAATAATCCATTCCCCTCACTATTTTTCATTTCACTAACCTAGGGAACCCCAAGGAGATATATAGTGTGGGGATCCCCATGGTGATCCAAAATATCCATACCAAGGGCACCATAACATAACCCAAGCCATTTAATCCTCCATCTACCCCAAATACCTCCTAAGACTACAAAACCTTCTCTTTATCCCACATACACACTCAAAAATCTTTCTGGTCTTTAATAAAAATAAAAAAACATATCATCAATGTGTTTAAAACATTGAAAACCTGATCTGATCCCCATATCTCACACATGCATTGCATCATAAATCAGAAATTTAAATTACCCTGAAATTTTTGAAACAATAAAAATAAAAGTATTTATATTATTAGAATGATTTTATTCAACTTTTTAATTTGGATTAAAAATTGATGTTTTTTATAAATCTCATTCAAATTGTATCTTTAATATGAACAATTTTTTAATGTTCTATTTGAAAATTTTGAGTTTTGATTTTCTTGATGTGTATGTTGAATTTTATTATTATAAAATTTTCTTTCGGTATGAAAAAATGTTATTCGTTCCAATTTTTATGTGAAAATTAAATTATTACGAATTATTAAATTTAAAGACTCGTTTCTAAGTCTTCTCTAAACCTTATAGAATGGAATGGTTGATAAGGAACATGTGATTGTTCAATATGGAATTAAAATATCAATTATATATTTGGATTGGATTTGGGGGAAGGAGAATATAGTGAAATTTTGTGTGTCCCTCCTGATGGCCTTAGTTTTCAAGATTTGGGAGTACCTTTATCTATTTGTAATGATTTATCTATGTGTGATCTAGTTTGGTATAAGATGGATTAGTTATATTTTGATGAATGTGATTGAATGAAATTTGAAATCTATAATTTTGTTATAATCAATATAGATTTTAGTCATATGTGTACATAGGAAGGGTTTTGGGTGTTGTCTTAGTAATGATGTAGTTTGGGTCTGATATAAGTAAGGGTCAGTATTCATGATGAATTATAGAAATATATTTGTTGAAAAATTTAAACATGTTGTTTTTATTATTAAAAAAGAAATAATTATAGTGTATATGGTAGTTAATCAAGCTATGTTTTTTGAGACCCTCTTTGGAATGGAACCAATGACTAGTGTGACCATTAAATACTAGAATATTCCATTAGTTAGATACTAGAACTGTGGGTATAAATCATACAAATGTGTACCATTATATATAAATAACACAATATATGAAAATAAAATATAATGAAAAAAACAAACCATTAATAACAAAGAGTCTAAAAAAATTGATAGTATAAAAATGAATAATACATGGGTTACATAAAATACAATAATGAAATAAACTATAATTATGAAATAAAACTATTAAAAATAACATTTTTAAAAGACAATAAACTCATATACCTAAATGGTACAAAAAATAATACCTAAGAACCAAGATCCTATGATAACCCTTTTTTATCGATCTAATGACAACCAATAACTACAAAAACATATACTAAAAACAAATATGTAAAATTACAATTATTTATATCAATATACATGATAGTATATTACATAAGGATAAAAAAAATTCAACATCATTCATGTATAATAATAAAAGTTGTAAAATCATAATACATTGTTACACCCTCACTAACTATAAAAAAGAAGGGTTGATCTATGTCAAAAATATATTTTTGAATTATCAATTCCTACATTCATTATAATGTAACAAATTCATGTCCATTTTCACTAGAATTATGTTTTTCATTATCATTATGTTTAGATTATCCAAGTGTTGTAATATATTTATAGTTGTGACCAACACACATTTTTTTTTCTATTTTGAGGTTTTTAAGGGGTTGATTAACACATAATCATAGAAATGGAATTGAATATAAAAATTCCCAATATCTAAATCCATTTAGAAATTGAAAATGTCATCCATAAATAAAGAAAACTATAAATATTTATATCATACATAGATTATTACTATTCTATGTATTTATATTATTCCAATATGGTTAATAAAGATCAATTAAGGTTATAAAAAATACAACCCTTTTCTATTATAATATCCAAGGGGTTTTCCTGATTCGATCATCATTCAATTTGAAATTTTGAACAACCAAAAAATGTTTGTTCCTCTCATATTTGAGGTGATAGGTGATAAAATAAATTTGTTTTTGGAAGTATCGGCCAAGTAAAAAGAACCCAAAAACTCACCATTGAATGAATAATGGATCCTTATATATCCCTCAATGAAATTTCTCATGTGATTCTATATAAAATCATTTTTAATATTTCATGAACTTATAGTTCATTAAATATATACATTGTATTAATTAAACTCATTACATGTTATATCTACTGTAACACTCCTTTAAGTATATCCAGTATGAAGTGATTTAGTTTAAAATTATTTTGATAAGATATGGAAATATATACTTAATATATACACTATAAGCATATCATAATATGTTTTCTCCAACAAATTCTCAATTTACTAATTGTGATTGTGATTGGTCTAACATATTCTTAGGCCATTACTTGATATTACACTAACACCAACATAGTCTATTTTATTTTATATATGTAAGGTAAGACATTATGGTAGATCTCCTTGAATCTCCCACATTCCTTAAATGGTAAAATACTTTATGCAATTTCATCTTATATTGTATTATATACATTAATATGTGAATATCGTATCCAAAAATCCTTTTTAAATATCTTCAAAAACATTTTTAGAAGGGACTATTAAATTCATCTTGTACTACATTATATGAATAAAATTGTTAATACCCATTCGAAACTCTTTTTGATTACATCTAAAAAACATTTAGATGATCTCTCTATGAGAAAAAAAATCACAATTCAATCAAACAAAAATTATTACCTAGAAATAATTTGTATTATTGGAAACACATATGAATCACCAGATTCATAGTTGCAGGAAAAGACAATCCTATAGAGTGTAATCAATGATAATTAAGATACAAAATTATATTGAATGATATCTCTCAAGCACATGAATCACTATATGTTTGTCCACTAGTTGTATCATAGGATAACATGCACCCTCATACATATCATTTTTATTAGATATCAAGTGACTATGGGTTGAGGTGTATGTAAATCCCATATATTCATCTCATATATTCTTATTTATCTTAGTATAGAACGTCCTAGTCAATGAATACATAACATTTAATTCATATTTTTGATTGAGTGCGTCACATTTGCACCACCTGAAAATATAGTCACATCATTTTTATGATCTAGGTTTAGCTTCACACTCTCCAGTCTATCAAAATTGAGGGTCTAGAAATCCTACTCATCATACAAGAGGAAAAATACCAACTTGGTTAAATACTAATGGATGATATAATCAAAAAACATACCCAAATACCCACTAATTAGATGAGTTTATTTTGACATAGGTTTGAACATTATTAATGTATGAAGGTTCTTATGTGAGGTATGTGTCCAACCTCAGGTATTAGGAACCTTATATGATCCATGAACCCATAATATACTAAATACGTAGTGTATGATACTTCATGTGGTATACATAATGGGATATATAGTTCAAAAAAGGTACCTTATTTTCATTTTATTGGTGCCTCATTTGTATATTTCTTATCTTTAATGAGAATCCTACTTAGGATAACCTTGACATTTCATCATAGGTTTTAATACTCAATGATGAACATCAATTATAGACAAATTAAAAAATTAATTTGAGAGGTTAACTAACATTACAATTCAAAAATGTATATATATATATATATATTTATACATCGAATAAGAAAAATGAAAATTTATAGATTCCATTTCATATGATATATTTTATATTCCTTTACTGTTTCACTGCATGATTTTAAACTATATTTATTTTAAATAAATTTAATCACTTAAGTAGATTGCCGTACATAGAACACTATAATTTTAAAATAATAACACCATGTTTGATAGTGTATAATAAATGAAACACCAAACTTATAAGAGAAAGTAACTACTTAATTCTTTATGATAAATATTTCTTTTTAAATAAATTCATTTTCTTCATAACTTACGACAAATGAAACCTTGAGTATAAAAGAACCATAAAATCATATATCATTAGAACCTATCCATTAAAATTTAGGGTATGGATAGTAGTAAATATATTATTTAAATTATTGTTATCTCTTTATTAGAAATAAAATTATAATAATTTAAAATAAAAAGAAATTATTTCTGAAAAATCAGTATTTTTATAAAAGGTGAATTAGTCTTACTTTTCACAAATAATTTAAAATGAATTTTTAACAATTTTAGAAAATTTATTCGTTAAAATTAAATTAAATTTTTGAAATTATTATATCAAAATTATCTTATGGTGTTTTAGGCATTTTACTGAAATGTTTCATTTTTTCGATGAGTAGTTAAAATTACTTCTACTTACCAAAACCTACCTATTTCGATTAAATTAATTAAAATGTTAAATTATATTTTAATTTCTTCTAAAAAACCATTAGTTTAAATATATTATAATTATGAAAACTTATGTTATTATAATAAATTTTATAATAAATTTAGATATTAAATTTTTCTACACATATGAGAATTTTCTCTTGGGAACCCCACTTTTTCTTTGCATCTGTACATATAATTTTAAATTGGATTCTATCTCTTTTGTGAATTAAATTTTCAAAAATTAATTACTGCACTTAATGTACAAACTGATTTATTAGGGAGTTAAATTAAATAAATAAAAGTTAAAATTACCCAAAAAATTGTAAAATAGTCTTTATATAGATATATTTATACATTATAACCACTAATGGGAGATATTAACCCATTTTGTTGCCGTTTGAAAAGTGAAAAATGTTTGTGCACTTTATTATTTTCAAAATTTTGTGTGTTTCCTCTCCCCCACTTATAAAAGGCCATACATATAATTTCTTATAAACACTTCCAGAGTGTTATTTTTTTCCAATACCTACCCAAAGAAGTTCCTTACTCCCACGAAACATCTTAGATCTGTTTGTTTGGTCAGAAATACATGTTATGAAGGATTTTTCTGAAAACCTTAATAGGTCTTCTGAAGAAGAGGTAACATTCTTAAATGATCATTTATATTTTATTTTTATTCATCCCCCTAAAATATTATCTGATGATTATATTATATTATCATTATTATATCCCATATAATATGATTTTATTTTTTCAATGCAATAACATTTATCCATCTACACCTCCACCAAATGGGAATAAAAATTATTGATCATGTGTATAGTGGACTACCACCTCGCGATCCAATATTAATCATTTTCAATCAACAGAGGTCGTGATTGTGTATAGGGATGGACTTAATATATATATATATATATAATATGTATCATTTTATTTTTCTTAGGTAATTATAATATCCCATATAACTACATATATTTCATGTCATTTAAATTATGATGGCATCGCTCATGTTTGTGATAGACTACCGCCTCGTGAAGCGAAGTGATTTGTTTGTTACTTAAAATTTACATGAAATTTAATAAGGATAAATTTATTTCTTACGTGTTATATATATTACATGATATTGAGTCAATAAAATTAATATATCACCCACTTCTTTATCCTTTCACCCATAATGGAAATGATAACATTGCTCGTGCCTATGTATGGCCTACCATCTCTATGAAGCGATGTGATCTATTTCACATATTTAAATTTAAATAATTATTATAAAATTATATGTAATGAAAAAATATATTTATAAAATTTATATCATTCTAGATATTATGTAACTATATAATATTCTCAATGATAAGAAATTTCATGTTAAAACATTTACCAGAAAACACGGAATTTATCACTTAAAACACTATTAATAATGAAATATTATTAATTAATGGGTGATAATATGTTATAAAAGGATCATATATGATATTATAAATATTAATATGGTTATTGTATAAATTTATAATATTTTTAAATTCATTTTGACTCAATTTCACTTTATTGATACAAATTGAAATGTTGTACACCTAATTTCATTTATAGGATGGGTATAATGGCCCTTTTCATATAATACAATAAAAAATTCATAACTAATGATATTTTAGGTTTAAATTTTATTTTTTAATCTAAATGGGTTTGAATTGAAAATTACCAAGAGTTAATGATTTTCATAATGATTTTTTTTGTTGGGGTATATTACTTATTCATTGTCTATGAAATTATAAGGTTTTGTGTGTAAATGATTTTTACTATATTAATTTGTATTTAAAAATTTTACATACATATTTATATTTTACAAAAAAAATTCTTTATTGATTAATTATCACTTCAAAATTATTTTCTTTTAAGGGTTTATTTTACAATATAATTTTAATCCTGATTATTTATACTTGAATTTCCATTGAAAATATTTATTTGTTCATTATCTAATAAACATATTAATTTTATACTCCTCTACGTATTAATTATGTTTTCAAGTAATAGTACTATATTGCACTCTTTACAACATAAAATGATAGAGGCATCATTTCACTCTTCTATTGAAAATCTGTTTTCCTCCAAAGTCATGTATTCTAAAAAAATTAAATTACATTTTTAACATTATCAAAATGATATATTAGATAAATTCTATCCCATGTATGACTTTTTAAAAAATCAAATTAATGGAATATTCATTTCTTTCTCTAATCAAGGACCTTTTTAATTTTACCATAAATATGAAATGAATCTTTGTTTTAATAGAATATTATTTATGAAACTTCTTAATATCATGACAACTCAATGTATTAAAGATTAATTTATAATTTTAAAAGGATAAATTTAAAGGAAATAATTTTCAAAATATTCTATGAAATTTATGCCTAAAAATTATTTTCATTATGAACAGGTTATTTTCCACAATAATGATTTTAATTTTAATTTTTGTCATTTCTATTCATTAAAAACATAAAACCATTATTATACTTATGATAACTGGGGATATTTTTTTTGATACCATTATCTTTATTTCACAAGATGGTTTATGATAAGTTTGACCATGGAAAGTATAGAAAGTTTATTCTTGATTATTTTTTGTAATCATTAACTTTCTCTTGAAATATTCACAATCTTATAATCATTGGACAATACATTTCCCCAAATTATCCATATTATTTATCAGATATAGGATTGTTACATAAACATTATATCATTTATATATATGGTATATTACTATGAATGTTATTATATAGATTGGAATAATTATTTATAATTTGTATTCCTTAATTGATATAGAAATTTGTTGACAAGGAATATTTTTCATGAGTTAAATCACTCATTTTATATTTGAGTAATTCATTGGGAAAGAAGATATTGGAGAGGACTTGTTATTGATATATCCATGATGAATTAGTAGTATCATGAGATGAATCAGTTGGAGAAAACAAAGTTAATTGGGTTTCTAGAGTTCACCTTCCCATCAGTTTTAAACCATCTTGCTAAAGGTCTATATGGTAAAGATATCACCATGAATGAGATCATGAAGTCCAACAATTAAGAATTTCATTAATTAAAAATTTAGATATGATTTTCTATTAGATTTTTTCAATGGTATAATATCTATTTTTTTATTCTCATTTTATCAATTAAATGGCATGTGTTTTCAGTTACGTAAATTTTCACATTGATTATTCTATTTCAGTTCATGATAGTTTTTTTATCTAAATGGTCTTTTTATTTAGTTATTTACAACTACATTTTTATAATTCCTTATATAATCATGATAATCATTTTATTTATTAAATTAAATAAGTGTTAAGATTTTTTCATTTCTATATAGTGCATGAATTATTGATTATCCTTTATTTTTTCATGATAGATTCCACTTTTCATAACTATTTTTAAGAAATTGGGATCACCATTATATTTTTTAATTTATTTATAATCTATGATGTGTACTATGAATGATATAAAATGATATAATAGTATTAATAATGATATTTCCATGTAAAATTATGTTGTAAATTGTGTATTCAAATGTAATATGGGATTCATGAATATATCTAGTTTATCAAAACTACTAAACAATTTCACCATTCATGATGAAATTATGTGTATCATATTCATATTTAATAAAGCATACATGAGATCTGGTATACTAGGGATGTAGTCATTATAGTTCGTATTCGAGGTAGTTTAGTAGTATCCTTGGGTATTAGATTTGGAAAACATAGATTACAAAACATTACCCTATGACTAATTTTGAAGATAAGTGTATGTATTTTATAGTATTATTAAAATTTATGAATGAATTGATTTTGTGGTTTTCCAAGAAATAAATCTCTCTCTAGACACTATATGTGGATTTGGATTTAGAAGTGTGAATCTAGAGGTCATAACCTAAAAAATATTTGGATGATTATATCTAAAACATCATTCTAGTGTATAGTGAATTTACCATTACAACACACTCAGTTTGAGAGTAGTAATGAATATTCTTGGGTTAATTCATAGTTTATTTATGGGATATGGGATAAAACTAAAGTGTCTTTGGATGATATGTATGAAGTTAATCATATATTCAAAATCATTGATACTTGTTTAGAATTTTTAAATGATGGAAGTGAAATATGATCAATTTGTTTTTAGGACACATTTATTATAAAAAATCAGTTGGATTATTATAGTTTTTAGTTAAAATTTATTAGAGGGATAGTGAAATTACATTTTTTGGACATAAATTTAATGGTATTGATAACCATTAGTGTTAATATGATCATTGATGTTAAGTCTATTAAGATTGTATAATTTTTTGAATCATGTGATCTATTATAATTTTATTTTAGTTTTCTACGAATAATACCTCATCTTTAATACTAATTGTTTGTAGAAAAATATAGTATTTCGGTGGAAATGTAATAATGGTTGAAATACCACTTGTTATGTAAGTTTATTTCTTTATGTACCTAGTCTAGATTGTAAATGATAAGCACAGATTTAGGAAAAGGATCATGAAATAAAAATATTATTCATTTGTTATAAATCTATTGTTATTTATCGCACGAAAAGTGTATAACATTATATCGTATTTTATATTATTTCTAAATCCAAATTTTCAATTCCTAGAAATGTTCCCCTATATGGAAACCCAGTTATTTGTTATTTTTGATGTACTTAGAAACACTCTTTCCCTATTTAAAGACGATTTATTATGAACCCTTTTATGATGTGGGTTTCTAAAATGGAATTTTCTAATATCAAACGCTTGATTTTAGAGTGCATATTAAAATTTGGAGGATATTATTTATATATGGTAGGGAGAATGTAACACCCCAAGATTTTATAGTATATTTATTTTAAATAAATTTGATATCTTTGATAACATGAATTGCATGAAACCCCAAGACTCTAATGGGGTAAAATAATTTTATATAGAGTATTTTCCATGAAAAAAAAGATTATAAGATAATGTCACTCCTCAATAATTTATGATATATATTTCATTTTAAATAAATTCACTCTCTTCAATAAAATGAAATACATGAATCCTAGAGTTTAAAATAATCATAAAATAATATACCATTATAACCTATCTATTAAATAAAAAGGTATGAATAAGACTAACTAAAATTTTAAAATCATGGTTTTATATTTATTTAAAATAACAAATTATCATTTAAAATAAAAATAAATGTTTTTATAGAAAACACTATTTTCCTAAAAGGAGATTTAGTTATACTTTGAGCACACAATTTTAAAATAATTTTTACTAATTTGAGAAAATTTATTTTGATAATATAAACTTAATTTATGAAATCATCATATAATAATTATAATATGGTTATTTTTTGTGAATTTTATGAATTTTTCATTTTTTTGTTCAATAGTGAAAAATACATATTTTTATCAAAAAATTCCATTTCCTTATTCTTATTTAAAAAGTTCAATTATATATTTATTTTAAAGTAAAATAAGTTTAACTAAATTATATTAAAAAATTATGGTCCTTTTAATAAATTTTATGTTGAATATTTATATTTAAACCTTATACACTTATGATATTTTTTATCTTTAGAAACATCCCTTTTCATTGCATTTGCTGGTGTAATTTTAGATTTGTATCACATATTTGATTAATTGAATTGAAAAAATTTAGTCAAAATTTGGAATCATAATAATTTATATTATCTAATAATGTAAAATTTATTTTTTATAAATATTAATAGTAAAATTAGGAAAAATTAATTGCTGTAGTTAAGGTAAAAACTTATCTACCTGGGAGTTGATCTAAAAATACAAGTGTCAAAATGACTAAACAAATTGTTAAATCCAATTTATAGATATATTTAGACATTATCACGTATATGGGTATATAATTACCCTTTTTGGATCCTTTTGGCATGTGATAAATGCGATCACATATTATTATTTTTAAAAATTCAATGTATGTCCTATCCACCACATATAAATGAAACCCTATATACTCCCAAATTAAACTTGAAAATCCATTTGTTTCTTCCAATTAATATCCAAATAACTTCTTAAGTACCCTACCAACATCTTAGATCCCTTTGTTTCATCATAAAACTAACCAAGTATGGATTTTGGTGCAAACCTAAAGAGGTTGTTCGAAGAAGCGGTAAAATGTTTAATGATCTCTTTAACTTTTTTTCCCTTCCACATAATTAAAATATTAGAAAAAAATTATAGTATAATAACACTATTATATACCATATTATGATATTTTATTATTTTAATGGGATGACCTTTCTCTATCTCCCCCACTGTCAAATGGGAAACAAAGTCGACAATTGTGTGTACAACAGACTATGGCCTCATGAATTAATTTAACTTATCTTCCATAAATACATCACATGATACATATAAAGATGAATTTAATGTATATATATAATTTATATAATATTTTTATACTTTTTGAATTATTATATCATGTATAAATTTATACATTATATTCAATTTGAATTACAATAATTTCACTCATGTGTACGGAGAAGTACCACGTTCTGGAATGATGTGATTTGATTTTAACATATGATTTATATCAAATGTAGTGAGGATTAATTTTTTGAATATATATGATATATATGACATGATATTTATTCTTTAAAACTAATATATCACTTACTTCCTTACCCTTTCACTCAATAAGAAAATGATAATGTCGATCATGTGTACAAATGACTTACCGTCTCTATGAAGCAATGTGATCCAATATCCATATTCAAATTTCAATAATGATTAAAAAATTGTATATAATGATAAAATTATAATTATAAAAATAAAATAAATTATGGATGTGATGTAATTATATATTATTCTCAAGAACACTAATATTCATACCAAAACACGCATGAAAAAATAAGGCAGTCATCACTCGAATCGAGAGTATAATTAAATATTCTTAAAAATGAGTGGTAAGATGTTATTAAAGAACCATATATGATATTATAAATATGAATGTGGTTCTAGTATTAAATAATAACCTTTTTAATACCATTTAATATGAGGCTAAACCATATTTAACTTAAAAGATTCATGAGGTAAGGGACTTCGTCTTAATTTCCCTTCATTGAGGCATATTGTAATGTTGTGCATCTAATTAATAATATATGGTTTATATAATTATAATTTTCATGGAATATCATGAATAATTAATAATCAATATTATATTAAGTTTGAATTTGAATTAATTTATGTTAGGTGATTTGAATTGAAAATTACCAA
This sequence comes from Viscum album, assembly GCA_963277665.1. Classification (NCBI taxonomy): domain Eukaryota; kingdom Viridiplantae; phylum Streptophyta; class Magnoliopsida; order Santalales; family Viscaceae; genus Viscum; species Viscum album. The sequence continues at coordinate 646,020,704 of OY728143.1, read as the reverse complement.
GTGGTTGAGAATTTCATAACTCCATTTATTTTCACTAGATTATATCACTTCTTAAATATATTCAACATTATAAGATTAATTATGTAATGAAGGTTGAATAAAATATTTTTTATTTACAATTTTTTGTGTTTATTTACATTTGACATAAAAAAATGTATCATTTATTACTTTTCTCTTCAATATTATGATATTTGTATATGTATATTTCACAATGTCTTTTTAATTTGTACTGTTTATACTATAATTTCCAATAAATTTAATTATTTGATTATTATATAATAAAACCGTATAATTTTATTATCCTATATTTATTCATTATATTTTCAAGAAGTATCAAAATATTCCTCCATTTGGTACTAAATATTATTGAGAAAATGTTTTTAATAAAATACGACATCCTTTCCCTCTTCAGATGAAAATCCTTCTTCTTCAAAAACCATGTTTTCTAAAAATAAATTCAAAAATGCTTTTAAAATTACCCATATTATTTATTTAATAAATTTTAATGTGTGATTTAATATTTTTTTTGAATTTAATCTTCATTTATTTTTCCAAATAATACATGTTTTTCTTTTATCTAATGCATGAATATAGTATTTATTTTAACATGCACGATATGTATGGAATTTCCTTACATCATGACTAGAAAATGATATAAATAATAATTTTTAATTTTTAATTGTTATTTTCAAATAAAATTATTATTTTATTATTCTATGAACTTTTAGTTATAAAAAGATATTAAACGTTAAAAGATTATTTTCTTCAATAATGTTGTTAATGAATATTTTATTTTATTACTATTCATTAATGACATCAATCCTTTATCATACTTAAGATGCAATAGGGATATGATGTATTAATACCATACATATTATTTAAATTTAAGGTTTATAATAATTTTTACTAGGGAATGAATTGAGATTCTCTTTCTTGATTAATTTTTTTAATCATCAACTTTCCCTTGAAATAATAACTCTCTTGTTATCATTGGGCATTACATTCCCACAAAAAAATCATATTACTTATCCTGAATATACTTATTCATTAAACTATATATATCTTATATACATGATATTTTTCTTTGAATGTTATATGATTGAATTCAGAAATTAATACTAATCTATTGTCCTTAATTGATAAAAACATTATTGTAAATAGTATTTTTTTCATTAATTAAATCGATCCTTTGATATACGAGGAATGAATTGGACGGGCAGATACATGTCAGGACCATTTATAGATATCCCCTCGATGCATTGGTAGTCTCATGAGATGAATCTTCTAGCTAACAAATGATAAATGGGGTTTTGGTTTATACATACCCATTGATATTAAATTGTCTTATGAATGGTCTGATTGTAGATGTATCCGGATGATTGAGATCATGACAACCAATAATTATTCATTTCATTCATTAAGAATTTGGATATTAATATCCATGATATTTTAAAATGATATTATCTTTATATTAATTTTAATTCTTTTTTTTCTATTGTATGAATTGTATTTTTATTTTTTTACCTTGGCATGTTTAGTATATCTTATAAATTCATGATAGTAAAGTTATTAAAATTAAATTTTTATTTATTTATTTACCTATTCATTTTGATTACAACTTATCTAATCATGATTTCCATGTTATTCATAAAACGGATTTTGTGCTTAGATATTTATCATTCCATATTGATTATTTCATATTGATTAGTTTTCATTTACTCTTGATAATTTGAAGTTTATGTAAATATTATTGAGAATTTGAGATCAAGAATAGTTTTTCCCCTAATAAAAATCTATTAAGTGTATTACAAATGATATTTAATGATACGATTGAAGAAATGAATGGTATTATCAAAAAAAATTATGTTGTAATTTTTGTTTTCAAATGCAATATGGGAATCTTGTGTGTATCTAGTTTACCTAAGCTACTAAAATATTCCATCCTTTGGGATAGGATTACCTGTATCATGTTACAATGTAATAATTAAAAAACTATCCCCAATTTTCTAGTGTTAGGTTCTATAATTTACTCATTTATCAATATATAAAAAATAAAAAATAAAATAATTTCTATTATATCATATATGATAAATTACTAGATTATATTTATATATGTGACACTTTTAAGGATTTTGTTAACCGTTTTTATCTCCACATTATTCCTACCCTGAAACAATGTTACAATTTGATATTATATTCTCACTAAAATCTTTAGTTAGTAGAATCTAAAAATAAAGAATGTTTGATTAATGATGATATTTTGGAATCATATTCCAAATTCATAATTAACTGAACACAATCAAACATCATGACATCCCTACCTAAAATTTTATAACGTCAACATATTTTTTTTACTTATACCTATTTATATTTTTACCATCACCATCCTTAGAATCCTATTAACAAATTTTTTTCATTGAAATAATGTGACTACTTACATTATTGTTTTCCAGCACATCCTAAACTAATTTAGGATAAAGTGATATCTACTTTATCATGGTAAGTAATGTAAATATATTCATCTCACATTACCACCATACCATAATACTTAATTAGGATATCAAGTAAAACTCATGTTTCATTTTGACTTGTACAATTCATAAGAATAAGGATATTTACTTTCTCATAGTAACAAAATGTACCTCCATGAATGTTTCTTTACTTTTACACTTCTAAAGATTTAGAACATTAAGTGTAAAATAAATTTAATCTTATACTCATGTAATCCTTTATTATTTAACATTTACCTTCTCTAGGTTCAAACATAATCACAATATCTTCTTATACTATATAATATCTTCAAAAAATAATCATAAGTAATACAAACTAATTAGGAAGAAAAAATTAAATCCTATTAATTGGGATATTTAACAAATAAACCATTGTTTCTATATCATATATGGTATTATAGGTGTTTAGAGTTTTTCATTAAAGAAATACTTTTTTATTAAAATTTTCCATCAATGGTTTCCAAGAATATCTTCGCTCATATTTCAAAAAACATCTTAATGTTATATAAAACATTTTTATCCTTTTATTATATTTAAAAAAAGTTATAAAAACCCTTAAATCATATTCAATGTGCATAAAATTAATCATCTCCCATTATTTATAAAAACTATTTTATTTATTAAATAATTATATTATCATATAATTAAAATGTGATGAAAATAAACGACCTTTACTAACATACATTTTCTCATGATTTATTCTTTTATATTGAAATCATTGAGGCTACAACTATATGTTTCAATAATCTAATTAAAACTATAATCTCTATCAATTCCTCCCTTGATTTTTAACTAATGTATACTCATAATATTTTTAATTTATTTCTTCATTATTGCATTCCATTCAAAATGGAAGAATCAATTTTTATAATAATGATACTAGACATTGTCATTCTATGGTGTTTCTAAAACCCCTTTTGGTTATGTTGACTGACTCTATGATAGGGAATCATAAATCCATCTTGGTAACTCCCTTAAATTTATATGATCAAACATGATACATGATGGAACTTTTTTATGCTCTATAAATCACTTTTTCGTCTTCTAGTTTGAACTTTTAACCCATTTTACTATCAATAAATTACCAAAAAAATAATGATTACATTTCTAGTTAATTTATTCTAAATATTATTTTAATATCAAGTAATATTTTCTGAAATTTACTCATATTGTTAGAAAATTTCCATAAATGATAATAGGACAAATTCTTTAACCAGAGAAGGCCATAAGGAGTTATTTTTTCTTACCCTTCCATTTTCATATTAAATGCAATTAAATATATTTTTTAATATATTAAATTCATTTGGTTAATTTTAATCTAATGATCTTGATAATATAATTAAATTAGTTTATTCTAATTATATGCATCAATATTTACCTATTGAACAACTATAAACCTATTTATTTTGGATGAAATTTCTATAACACATAAAAGTTTATTTATTTTTTCTTTAGAACTCTTGTTAAGTTACCAGTTGTAAGAGTTACCAAAAATAATTATATAGTTTTCATATATTAATTCAAAATTTATGTTTTGTGATTTTGATGACATAATTAATAATTGAATATTTTATAATATGAATATCATTATTTATAAAATATTTAATTCGGAATTTTATAAAATGGTCTCCCACTACAATAATTATCATTTTTAATACCATCAAAATTTATTTATTTTGGTATGGAATAATCCCAATCATTAGGAAATTAATGTTGTATAGTTCAGTTAAAAAAACCTTCATCTGGACTATCATATTGATTAAATAAACTATATTCCCCTAGTAAACTAATCCTATTAGGGTACCCTAGCTAGTGTAACCAAATGAAATATCTAATATTATGCTAATAAAGGATGATCAAGGGGCACCCATACTTGTAATTACCTACCCAAAAGGATAATATAGAGTTATGTATCACATAACTTACCTATAGAATATAATACAAGGTACCCATCTTTGGCATGACATGCCTGTTTAGATAATCATGGTCTTTTCAAGTACTACTTTTGAATGAATATAAAACATAGTATTTTTAAGGTGTTATAGTATCCCCACATTTTCCATGTTATTCCTTTTTTATGAATGATTATATTTGGTTAGTTTGAAGTATTATTCATTCTATTAAACTAATATGTTTAAATAATATTGATGGGTTACTCTTCTAAAAACTCATAGTTTGTGTTACTCACCCAAACATAGATGTTTAATATATTTATAAATATCCAGATGTATCATATTAATATGGTGAGAAAACACTTTATGTAATGTTTTAGTATTATATAAAATTGATAAACCCTATATTTTTTATCTCTGAGCCAAAAATAGCCATCCCCTATCTTCCAAAAATAGGGAATAATCCTACATGTTAATGGGATGTTCGACCCAAATTCCCTCTACCTAGAGATACATTTATAAATATAGAATCCAATTCATCATAACTATAAAAAATAATGTGCATAAATTCTGATCAACAACTAAATTCATTCTAATAACATTTTTTAAAAACTAAAGTCAACGTAGATGTAAAATAAATAATATTATAATACCTAGAATATGACTACTTATATTCTTGTATGATAATATATATAAGTAGTTTACCCTTAAAAAAATAGATATATAATTTCAAAATTTAGAATATTTATTATAATAAATAAGATAGGGAATCACTATTAAAAAAATATAAAATTAAAATTTATAAACATGAGATAAATATTTATAAATAATTCATTAACTAATGATATCTATACAATTTTTATAATTTAGATTATTATTATTTAAACTAAAAAAATATTTAAAATATATGCATTTATATTCATTTGATAATATAAAATTTCCATATAATACATTATATAGAATTTTTCTTTAAATATATGATATTTTATTATTTATAAACATTTTATAATTGAATTTATATTTTGAAAATAAATTTAATCATTTGAATATAATATATTTAAATTATTTAAACCTTGATGATATAAGTAATCAATGCCCATTTTATCAATTCTAACTAATTACATAATAAGGTCCTTTATTTGACCACATAAAATTTAGTATTATGAACAAATCATATTTTTTTAGAAATATAAAAATTTGATGTTTTTGCCTTAATTTATAATCTAAAAACACTTTATAAATTAACCCTTATGATTTATATATATATATATCCATGTATGAAGGAGTTTCATATTAAATACAAAATTTATCAAATATTAACTCTTATAATTGGGGAATATTTATTAATAAATGTTTCGAACAATTATTGGTGTCTAATTATGTTTGAATCCGAAAATGGTCATGTTTGAGGAAACTGAAGGCACCCTTTAACTCCCCATGATATTATGATAATCCTGAGGTAGATGTGTGTAGGATCCAAGGGTTTCACATAAGATGAAAAATTTCACGATAGAATATTATGATCCCAATGAAACTTCAATGACATTCTTGCACTCTGGACTCCTGAAAATTGCTAAGGAAGATGCGTGCAAGTTTATAGGATTCATCCGAAGGAATGAATCTTCATAAAACTCTTGTACACCCAATGTGATTTAAAATACCTTCATACACACATAAAGTTTTACAAAATTCTAAAAAGGATGTTTACTATAATTGGAAGGGCACCCCCATTCATCAGGGTAACTCTCCTGAAGTCGAAATATCTCTCCATCACGTGAAAGATAACCTCTTCCACGACAGTGAACAAGCCATGGATATAAGGTACAAGATCTTGTGTCAAAATTTCCCAATGTGTTCTCCTTTAGTTGGGCCCAAAAGTGATTCAGGATTGCACATTTTCTTTTTATCCTATGGTAAGTGTTTGCACAACACCCTACTTGTATGCAAAAATTTCCCTTTTCCATCATCTTTTCCGCCTAGCCCTTCCTTTTTCACATAAACTTCCCATCTTACATGCACCCCATCCCTTTGGTTTCATGTATTTTATTTACCTAGAAACATCAGGTTTGATCCCTTCTTTCATGAAACTCCCAAATATTTCATGCTCCTCCTCTATGCAGCCCTCCACACATGGGTGTAGTGATTTACTGGACCCTCATGCAGTGTCCTATATCACATTTTCCTACCTCATAAACTATGGCATAGGTACGATAAAGGATCTGGATTTTTTGAATAGCCATGTTAAGATGTACCCCATGACTGACCACTCCCTCACCCCACTCTCACTGGACATTTCTAATGCATTCCCTTCCTTGTGTGTGGGTGGGTATCAGTCATGTAAGTCTAAGGGATGAGGGATGAGTCCTCCCCATCAGTTATTCATGACGTTAAACTACTAAGATTCATCGTCTTTAACACATGACATTAAAATATAGCCTCAACTTGTTCGATTCATATTGGGTGCCCCTCCTCAATTATTTTCCATCACCACTCATCTCCAAGAGAGTGGAATATCCCTCACATGGAATGAAATCCTCATCACATAATGTCATCTGCCAATGGGGATGGGTCTCCATCATAGTGTTAAAACCTGAAATTTCTTCTAGTAAGTAGAAATATTTCTCCTTCCTACCTCCTCCAAATGTAAATACCATAGAGTGTATGGTCATTGAGGACTCTCAAAACCCCATGCCTCTCCTTTTGGGCTTTGTTTCCATAGGTTGTTTCATTGGTAAGATCCACACAATCCCTTTCTAACACATCTTTCACAATATTACCATATGGTCTACTACTTCATCTTGTTTCACAAATGATGAATGGATCACATGGGATTAGAGGTTAGTAGTGACCATGACAACCCTCTTCTGGGCATCCGTCTCGGGGTAAGCCCCAGCTTCCACCTCTACGGGCTACTAACCATGCATCGTCCCATGAAATTCAATCTATGTTGACATTGATCCCTATCTTATGAGAAAGGTATGTAGGAAGCCTTCCATATGTTCAATCTTGAAAACATAATATTAAATTTAGTTCATTACCATCCTTACTATATGACATTAAACTGTATGGGATACAAGAAATGTGTGGAAATTTATCTTTATATTCTAAACAAGGTATATAGAAATCATCCCCAAGGTTCAAGCCCCATTATCCATTCCCATCTTGGTCATTCCCTCAAGTCATTATTCCTTAGAAGGATCATACTCCAACACATAAGACATTGATATTTCATGTCCTTATCCATGTGTTTCATTCTAATGAGTCGCCTCCTTTGGTATCTCATAACCCCATTATGAACTTTGTGTACTTTGATTACGATCCATTGGGATAATTTGGAAGCCTCCTTGAGGTTCAATCCCAACAGACCCTCACACTCCAATAGTTACATCGATTCCATTTTGACACTTCTTCCATTTCCAATGTGTTTGTTTCCCAGGATACCATATCCATGTGAGATCACGCCATCCACACCATCACAGCTCCTACCTGCACCTATGAATCTAACAATTCAAAACCCCCACACAATCTATATTCATCAAACTAAGAGAAATCCTTTTATTATGGGAAGCTAGCCAAGTGTAAGCCCCAAAATAAACCCTTCGAACTAAGTTGGTTTTGATCCTTGTCTCCTACACAAGGTTCATAAGAAGCCTCCCCATGGTTCAATCCAAGCCAATTGTAAACTATGGTGTCACCTTCAATGGGGTCCACTTTCGTCATGTTCCCTTAGTGGTGTTCAGATCAGACTTCACGAGGTGACACCCTTATCTTTATAGAACACATCACTAAGGTTCGTCATCAGAGGAATACCAAACCATCCATTTGTAAAGCTCATACCCTACTTCATATGGGTGTACCCCTTTCATGAAATGAAAAATTTCCTTTATGATATCCAACATTTGGGGTCTATAATAATTCTGTGTTCTGATCTATCTATATAGTAAACCTTCCAGGTGCTCCGTCATATGGATCCACCTCTCTGATCTGTCTCCATGAGATGTTCTAAATGACATCACCCAACCTCCAAAAGACATTAAACTCATAACATACCATGTTTTAGACATGGGATTCTTAATGAAAATTTTGGAAGGCATAACTATGGAATAAGAAACCCCTCAAATGACGTGGGATCAGTTTGGTTTTGCATCTCTTATAATCCCTCTCATGAGGAAGAATACAAGTGACCAATGCTCCAGAATTCAAACATGCCACTGATGTCCAACATTACAACTCTCCTAACCAAATATTTTTTCCGTAATTGAAATATTTAGAATGTACAGACAAAAGTAGTGGAATTAACTGACATAAATGATGATATGACACTAGGAATGAGTTTCATGAACAATGTCTTAATATATAAGGGAGACCCATAATAGGATAATAATTCTGAGGAGGAATCCATGGAAGGGGGGACCAACATCCCATTTTGATCAAGGATCATAAAACGCTAAAGGAGTGAGGAATTTCATCTTCCATTGGAATGAAGGAATATGGGTTACAATTGACATTTGGAGAATGCAAACACACAAAGACAGCACGCCCCTGCGAAAGCATAAAGAACAGAAATGAGAACTTGACGTGAACTCTTCTCCTCAATATAGTATTATTAGCATTCAAGACATCATTAGATGAGAATGTCACAATATCTAGCTATCTGGTGCCACGTTCGACCCAGAAAATAGTGGGCCTGTCTTGAAACTCACCATAAATTGGGGGAGTTAGTTATTGGGAATTATGATCTATGGAACTGTCTTCTTATATCTCTCTCCAACCATAGAAGACTGAATGATGCTGGGTAAATATGCATTTTTTCACATTATCATTATTTATAGAATAAGATGCATGATTTTTAGGACTCAATCCATAGGAAACCAATCACGCCACCCATAGACGGAGAAAAAAAAACAATAATGTGAAAATCCTTCACAATTCCTCCTCCACCATGATGTCATCCACAAACATGTCTAACAGACACCCACACCCCATCTCACCTTTAAAGACCATGAAAAGGAGGATGATAAACACCCTTTTCCGTCGATACAAGCAAGAGGGGATCATTCCCATGAGGGACATGGACCACCGTGTCATGGCAGTTTCTGTACTTCACTATCTCCACCACCCCAAGGGTCAAGTAGGGAGCCACTGGTCACCACTCCCATGTTCAAATACTTTAGGAACCTCTCCCAGGAGTGATCATGTGACTCAGTCCCCTATTTTGATGATGTTAAGGTTATCTGAGTCATCCTGACCATGACAACCATCTGAGAGCTACCATGTATGTATACCAAATAGCCCTATAAACACCATCAACTAGTCCCTCATGAAGTAGAATAGGTGGTTTATATCCCTTCTTTTCAAGCCCCGATCTGAATAACTCGACGCCAACTTCAGGTCCATGTTTAGGAAGATACCCGATAGGGGTAATTTTCTTCAATGGATCCCATGGAACATGCCACCCATAGTTAATTCTACCAGATCTCTTCCATTGAATAGATGGTATTCTCTAGTGTTCGACTAGAATTAAGGACTCGGCCCCCCCACAGGTAGGGTGGGTTAAATCTTTCATCTATCTTCACCAGCATCCATCATGGGCTAACCCCCAATGACGAGATCCAGTATGGAGGCCCTCCTTGTACCGTCACCATTCATAGTGGAGGTCTTGCACCCACTCATGATTAGTATTGAGGTCCTCTCCATGTTCTCATCAACCATCAAAGCAGAGGTCCTCTCAAATATGTCAACATCCGGCACTGAGGTCCTCCTTGTGTCACAGACTACCAACACGAAGGTCATCCTAACATTATTTATGACTCAAGTTGAAGTCCTCCCCATAGTAGCATTGAAAAATGAAATGTCCCTACATAGTTTATCACCAAATAGTATAGAATAACTCCTCATACTATAACCAACCAGAGCAGAGGTCATCCCCACTCCAGCAGCTACCAAAGCAAAGGTCATCCATGCCTCACTCAAGATCAGTATGAAGGCCCTCCTCATGAGATCCCTTCCTATTATCACATAGGTCCTATTTGTGCTTCCAAAAGACAACATGGAGTTCCTCCTCCTATCCTCATAGTCTATAATAGAGGTCCTTCCCACTCTAGTACTCTCAACTATAGAGGTCCTCCTCGCATGTTTACCAACTAGTATAGTGGTTCTCCTCGTACCCATTCTACTCAACATGCAGTTCCTCTGAGTGTCTTCTTTGACATATTCCTAGGATATCCTTGGATAGTAGCTCATCATAGTAGAGGTAGTCCCTACTCTCACATCATCCCAAGTGAAGGTCCTCCCTAATTCGGTGACATCAGGTACAAAGGTCTTCCATATCTCATAAAAAATAAAAGGAGAGTTCCTACCCACATAATCAACCAATAACATAAAGGTCCTCCTCATACCAAAAAAGTACCTTATCTAGAATAATTCTCTAGGGGTATAAGGGAGGACTATTTATACCAAAGGAAAAACTCTGGGAGGCCACAAGTTGTCATGGTTACCAATAAATTCTCTGATTTTGAAGCTGAATGGTACCAACTAATGGATCCTCCCCCCGGTCTTCTACATCAATGTATGGGTCGGGAACCCGACATGTGAGTTTTTTCATCTAGGAAAGTGAGATGCACCGAATACATAAATTTATTCATAGGTACATGTAGGAGGCGGAAGGTTTGGCTCCCTTCCAGGGACATGTAATTTTTTCCTCACTATCGTCGCTAATTTCATTTTCTACCTCAACACGAGATTATAGAGAGTTGTTCTTGGGATTCGTATATGATGAACACCCACCAAATATGCTACCAACACCTTCCACCTTCATGTATGAAGTGGTGTTCAACACCCTATCCTACAAAGTCATGATGATGTGGTCAGTACTGCCACTCAGAGATGACTAAGTGAGTAGTGACCAAACACCTCACATGGAGTTCTCTCTACTGGCTAATCCACCACCACAACGGTCCACACTAGTGCCATTCATAGCTCCTCATCCATCCCCGATTGAAGAATGGGAAAACAAAGAGATAGATTCCACTTCCGAATAGATAATATCATGAGATAATATTATAGAAGATCAGTTGTATGAGATGTTCTGGATGATCGCTACTCCCAACACCAACATCTCTGAGTTGATCACCCAAGATGAGGTCATGGGTTTTCTCCAGACCATGTGGGTGACAGATTTCCACCTCTAAAATTGTCTGTTGGCCTATCCAAAGATCCATGATCATTATGATGATATCTTCCAGCAGTGTTAGAATATTGAGTTAGTAGTGCTTTGTATGGATCATTACCCAGCATCGCCCATTTATCAATAGACCATTAAGAAACAATGTATTCAGAGCTTCACCATGCTCCATATAATTATCAAAGTGGTGACCTTATAAGTGTAGATTTGTGGTTGGGGATAGTTTTCAACTCTTTAAAATAGTCTTATCCTACGACATCCAGACCTACCTAATGACATTAAGGGTATGCCTCATGGCACTGTAATAGTAAATATGGTTGTCCCTAAGATACACCCAATAGGAGGAATCTGCTCATGGTATGATGGAGAGAAGTTGTCACCTAAGAAAGTAGGGGAAATCATAGGTACTCCTTGGCCAGATTCCTCCCATCAATCTCCAAAATCCCATGCATCCCGATAGGGTAGCGATCAGAGCCAATATAAAGAGATAGTGGTATTTATCAGAAAATCTATTCGAGCTCCATGAGTATTCTCTTTGAGACTTGCTTAAGGTTATTCTTCAAGTAGTTCCTCAGGATGCTCCTCAGGTTTTTCCTCTATCAGTTCCACAAACTGCTCCACGATCCATTAAGCCTGCCTACTGTGTTGATGGGAATATGAAAGAAATGGTGGTAAGGGATCCTCATCATGAAAATAATCCCCACCAATTAAATCTAATGGGCACTCTCTTTACCTTCATGGAGGTCCTTGAGAAATGAAAGGTGGTAATATCACCCAATGGAAAGTTGTACCTGGTGTGGGTGGATGATATGAAGACACCCTAGAATTTTGTGAATCATTTTTTATCCACCTTCAACAGGATAGGCGACCCAATGAAGAATAAATACCACTATATTTCATGGTGTGGATCCATATTGGGAACTCTATCATATAAAGAGACCACTAAGATCTGATGTTTCACATAATCATTGGAAAGGTTTGTATTCATATTGTACAACTAGTTACATATATGGTCAATATTTGGGTGGGAAGATCTTTTCATATATTTCCTCTACTAGTTCATTTACACCACACACAATACATGTATTTAAATCCTATTCAATTTAAAACATTGGTAAGATGAGCGACACACCTATTTGTTTCTCTTGGTGGAAAGGCATCACGTATTCACTTGACATACCACTAACTCAAGATTAGCTAGTAAATATGACCGTGGGGAATTTCAATATTGAATTGGTCCCATCCCTCATCACTAGGTATTTAGCAAGTGTATTTTGGGATTTTTATGACATGGATTAGTGCCTAGAGGAAGCCTTGAAACAAGATTTGTAGGAAGGCACATTGCCTCCTCCAACTCTTATAAGAAGATCTTCCAAAGTATACACTGCATATGTCATATAGAGAGAGGCACCCAGGTTAGTAGAATTATTACTGATAGAGCCTTACCCACATCCTCAAGGAGGAAAAAATCCCCAAGTCCGACTCTCTGATTAGCTCCATCCGACACTGAATCAGCAAGTTCAACTGTGTAATGTAGCATCACCGCCTAGGGGAGATAATCAAGTTCCAGCCCCACAACACAATCAAGCCCCTAGTCAGGGCTAGGCCCCCAGATTCCTTTCCAGACAATAGGAACTAGACCTACTCATTAAAAATGTCTCAAATTCCTCATTATTTCTATAGTTCCCTTGATTAGGTTATTTTGAAGATATTAGAATTCAAGAAACCATAGGCGAATGATCTCATTGATCTCCCCAACTACTGCCCGTATCACAGATACCCTGGAAATACCATCAAGAAATGTTATAAGTTCAAGGACTGGCTCCAATACTAGGCTGATAGCAGTATAGTTAGATTTTGATCTTCCTCAGCACTGGTGGAATGCATTTTTCTAATGCTTGATAGGGATAGTGAAGCTGAATTGCAAAAAATCTCCAGTTTTAGGTCTTAGAATTAAGAAGATTGGTTAGATCACAAGGTATTCTCTCTTTACCATGGTGTCATATGTGCTCATTTCAATCATCCCAGGCCACTTTAAATTTTTATACCTCCTCCCACCACTGGTTCTGCATCTACATCTTATTCCACTACTCCTAAGAATATCAGAAGCTGATGGAATAAGGGAATGAAAATCCACTATCGGTGTCGAAGCTATCTTGCACTCTCGATGAATTCATTCCCCCATATATGGGAATCACTCTAAAAATATGACTAGTATTGGTAAATTGCTTATATTATGAGTATTATTATTCCTCCATGATTATTGCCACGTTGATGGATCCCTATATAATTCCCAATAATGAAAAGTGCCAAGTAGGTCCTCCTAATGTTACAGGATCACAACATAGTTTATAAGGTCGTGGCTATGTGAATCATTGGAATTCCCATGATAGTGATTCAAGACAAACCATGCACACTAATTGAACTATACAACAAGCTCAGTGTAGATACCAGTAGGAACAAGCCTCTCATCCCATATCATCATATTTATTTCCACTGCCATTCTTAACACCCAATCAAGGAGAGATAGTGTTACCACATCATGATCAGCCAAGCTCCTTTGTGGATAGGCATCAACCACTAGATTTTCATCTAGTAGTAATTTTGAGGGGTTCATCTAGTAAGAAACGATATATTTCTAGCACTAGAAAGAATCCAGCAATTCATTAGGAAACACCTGTCATACCTCCTACCAAAGGGAAACCTCATGCTGGTAGAACTACAAGCCTAGAACAGAATTATAATGTTCTTCATCACCTATCCAACATTCATTAAATGTTATCAATTCTAAAGGCCCTCTTTATATAATTAGATATGCAATAATAACTCAAAAAATCCTTTAAATTCCTTCCAGTTGGAGATAAAGGTTGCGATAATCGAGACATTCTACGGAGAATATGTCGAGCAGTCAAAATTATAGTCCATCATCTCTTTCTATAGAGAAGATGAGAGTTTACTTGTATCGGGGAACATCCAACTATTGTACATTATAGGTCAGTTAAATGGTGTGTCAGTTTTTCATTGTCTCATTAACATTGGTTTGGGGATCAATATCATCCTTACCCGAAATCTCCACAAGTTATGACTAAATAAAGTAGATTTAAGTTCCTCTAACCTAATTATTCAAGGTTATGACCAGATAGAGAAAAGAACATGTAGAAAAATATACCTAAAGACCAATATTTGTGTTATGAATCAAAGTACTGAATTTATGGTCTTCTCATAGGATACCACCTACAATGTCCTGATGGGAATACCATGGCTCCATCTTCTTGCAGTAGTCCCCTCCTCATATCACAAATGCCTCATGTACTCCCTCAATAGTCAACTAAGAATGCTCTAAGGTGACACATCTCCTTTCGCCTCCTATGAAACTATCAATATAGACATGACTTAATACCAGAGCAAGGAAAATCATGCTTAGTCCAATGAGTTCAAACACACTATCACTTTAGATTATCCCTCGATAAACATGGATGATGATTTCGTCCTATTAATTCATCAGTTGGAGGCCACCACACTAGATATGGGACATGAAATTATCATCTCTGATATGAGGGGAATAAATGTTCCCATGTACGGTAACATGAAAAGATTACCTTGTACTCCTACAGAGGACATGCTAGAGTTATACCAGAACCTCTTACCCTTGTGAGGTATCGGGATGTTCATCCCATGGCTACTTATATTTTCGACACCTACTTTTTTCGATCTAGATTGAATCGACACCAACCAACCCATCACCACTACTTTGATATTTTCAAGCCTGGACACCTCGATCGAAGTCTTGATTTGATTATGTTGGTGTATTTTTTTGTTATGATTTTAGTATTATATGATTCCCTTGAAGATGATTCCTCTGCTGATGAGGCTAAAACCGTAATTCCTACAGGGTCAACTAACTCATTAGAGTTGCCTCTTTCCAAAGATTCATTTATCCTAAATAATAAATAGGATTAAGAATATTCTTCTCCTGAATTATAGGATGGCATCTCCACCACCTTCACTGAGTTGGTTCTGGTGAATCATGGCACCAATAAAGACCTGAGGCAGATTTTGATTAGTGAAGCCATGCATGTAGAGGAACAACAATCGTATGTAGATTTCTTGAAGAAACAACATGATGTGATTTCCTAGAGTTATGGCATGATTCCAGGGATGGAAACTAAGGTCTCCTTCCATTGTCTTAGCCTCCTGATATGTCATCAAAGGTTTAAGAAACCTCATAGGAAGATGCATCCATCTCATAGTACCGTGGTTGAGACAAAATATGATAATCTGATCAAAACCAACTTATTCAAGGAAGTTGAGTACCCAATATGTTTATCCGACATAGTTCTCATCAGGAAGAAGAACACACATCTCAAATTACACATCACCTTTTAGGATCTCAACTACCACTACCCGATGGATGATTTATCCCTTCTGGTGATAGAGCTGTTGATCGATGCCACCACCGGGTTCTAGTCTCTCTCCTTCGTGGATAGGTATTCTAGGTATAACCAGGTCCGAATGGACCTCAAAGATTAATAATATACCACCTTTAAAGCAATATAAGTTAACTTCTATTATCAATTAATTCCTTTCTATCTAAAGAATGAAGGATCCACATACCTGTATAACATGAATAGAATCATCAAAGAAAATTCTCAAGACACTAGTGGAAAGCAATGTGTATGATTAGGTAGTCAAATAACACCATATTCAGTACTATATCATAGATCTTGAGAAATTGTTCAGCTTCTATCAATCTTGGAAGTTGAATATGAACACATTGAAATGTGATTTCAGGGTGACCAATGGAATGTTCCTTGCTTTCATTTTAAGATAAAGAGGCATCAAGATCAACCTAGAAATGTTAAAAAAACATAATCCACATGCACCTTCTGAGTGACCAATGGAAACTACAAGGTTTTCAAGGCCACATATCCAACATATTCCAAGTCATTGGAAAACAGGACAACAAGTGTAAGCCCATTTCTAGGTTCATGAATTAAGGTTCCACTTACCAGTGGGATGATGAGTGCTAGATCACTTTTGATGAGTTCAATTAGTATCTACTACAAACTTCAATTCTAATGCCACATGTATATGGGAATCTGTTGGTCCTCTAAGTGACTGCCCTAGAATGATCCCTCGTCACCCTTCATTCCTAGAAGAACAATGAAGGGATAGAGAACTGTTTATAATATCCCAATCACATGATCCTAGAAAAAGTGTCCAGATATTCTACAATTGAGAAGTTATGACTTTAACTAGTTGTCATAGTGCAGAAGATGCGACACTACCTACAACATCACATGATACCGTTGGTTTCCCTTGTAGATCAGCTAATGTAAATCCTAAACCTCCCAATTATAATTGGCTGACTAGCATGCTATGTAGTGATTCTTAAACATTTAAACATCAGATTCACTCCACAAAGGCCCTAAAGGGTCAAGTATTAGAAGATTTCATGGATACTCATCTATCCCCCATATAGTAGTCTCTAGATATTGATTTTCTAGATGAGGCTATCCTATCAGTGGATCAATCTCTTCAATGTTGGCAGATACACTTCAATGGTGCCTCCCATAGTCCCATAATCAAATGGATTAATGATCCCAAGGATAATAGAGTTGGATTTGGGATTATATTATTCAGACCTACATATGTTGTCCTACATTATTGAGTCTTGCTTTCAGAGGGCTGCACCAATAATGAGGTAGAGTACCAGGCTCTCATCACGGGCCTCAAGTTGGCTCTCAAGACTGATGTTTACCACCTTCATGTGAAGGGGAATTTGAGCTAGTCATTTAGAAAATTAATAGTGACTATATCATCAAGAAGCCAAAGCTTGTTCCCTTTCTCAAGCATGCTTAGCATAAGAAGACCAGATTACTTTCTCAACAGGAGCTGACTCATGTTACCTTGTCCTTGAATGGTTGAGATAATGCATTTGATATATTATCCTCATCTCTTACAGATCTTAACTAGGAAGTTATGTTTATTCTTATAGTGAACCGAAGATTCATTTCCCATTTTAGTTTTTATGATCATTAAAATCAGCAAGTAAACTACATTACCACTAATGCATCCACATTAGGTCATTCATATCCATCTTCTGCTGAAGAAAAATATGAATGGAAAACCCCTTTAATTGATTATCACTAGAAATAAATTATCCCAATGGAAAAATACAAATGTGAGGGAATATATTGTCATGAAGTTTAGTTAACCCACTAGATCCATCCTAGAATGGAGTTTAATCTCTACAAACATGGGTTTGATGTAATTATCCTCTTCTATATTTAAGGATACGAGATTCCCCAAGTTATGCCGGAAGCCTATGCCAGGTCTTGTGGTGCACATCAAGAAAGGGTAAATATATCCCACCATATTTTAAGGTTGGGATACTTATGGACCACTATGGTCCTTGATTGTATTATGTTCTCCAAAAGGGTCTATGTTTGTCAGATCCATACCAACATCATGCATCGACCACCAGAGCCCCTCCAGACTATAGAGTACTCTTGGCCCTTTGCATTCTAGGGACTCGACGTCCTGGGACCATGTCCACCATCACTAGATAACCAATTTAAGTTAATTCTTACAAGACCAGATATATTTTCCATGTGGGAAGAGGATATTCTAATCAAGGAAGTCAAGCCCTCTTCTATCATTGAGTCTTTATGCTCCAAATTAATCCATCAATTTGGAGTCCGTAACGCTATTCTGAATGATAGTGATGCTCTCTTCTGGGAAGCTGAGTTGATTAAATTATACCCCAAGTAAAGCATCTGGTCCAACCACACTTCTCTCTACCATTCACAATCAAATATAAATATTGAGGCATTTAATAAAACCCTCTCCAACATTTTTCAAAAGATAGTGGTTCAAAACAAGAGATGTTTTCTGAACATGATTCCCAATTCTCTTTGAGATTATTGGAAAATGATTCACAATTCCACCCAAGTGACTCCATATTCTCTAGTTTATGGAACATAGTTAGTCCTCCCTATTTAGGTCTACTTTCCATTGCTTCATACAACTATTTATGAGCAGATGACATCAAAAAGAGCATTAGAAGTCCATATAGTTGTAATAGAATTTCATGATGATAATAAGATCCAAGCCTTGTATTATCTTGATAGGCACCCGAAAAATATAGCCAAAGCATTCAATAACATATTTTTTCTCTACTCTTTCCTCCAAGGTGACACAATATTGAATCTAAGGACACTGATGACACTGAGTAGGAAATTGATAAAGTTAGAACCCAAATGGGAGGGACCCTACATAATTCAAATAGTCTATACCAACGTTCCATACTCTCTAGTCACCATGTATGGTGAAAAGGTCACTCCACCAACCAATGACAAGTTCCTCAAATAGTACTTCACATGATTGCATTTTTCACCCCTCATGATCACAAACTACCATAGGGTCTAAAATCTATGAACCTAAACTAGGAGTTCACATACTAGGAACTTGACATTAAACTGGGTGCCTGAGTCCAAGAATCATGACTTTAAACTACGTAAAATTTCCCCTTAAGAAGGTATGGTGTGGCATAGGGGACTTTCTGGTCTTCATTCACACTAGGTTATAGTGGTTTCACCATACACATCCCTCATAGAGCACTACACACACTTAATATAGGAAACATGATGTTAAACTATGTTGCCTTATCCAATATGATGTTAAATAGTTGGGTCCTAGCTGTATGATGTTAAACTGCACAACATTAATGGTCATTTCATCATGACCTTAAAAGAAAAGTTCCCCTTATCCTGCAAGATGCTAAACTTATTCATCCTACATGATATTAAAATATTCCACATATCCTTACCACATGTCGTTAAACTAAATAGAACTGAAGAACCTCATATAGATTGATTACCATAATAATGGGACACATACTGATTCCCATACACTTTTTCTTTAGTCCCATACATAGAATCTCCCAAAACATTTTCCTTATCCCCCATGATGTTAAATGGTATTTGGGTTATTATTAGGAATGTGATGTGCGGTGTGGTCCCACTGGCCCTCACTCATGTTAGGTTTATTCATGGTGTCACACTTCATATTTTCTATTTAGAAGCCACATCATATGGTTGGAGTACAATATTAAAATAAAACTTCTATCATCCTTGTTTCATGATGAAAAACTACATAACATCACCCATCCTTTCCGTATGACATCAAACTATTTATTATGTGTCCTGGTTGTATGATGAAAAATTACAGATCACTAAAATTTCTTCACATAAGTAGAAATTTCCACTTATCACTAGCCATCTACCATTCAATCTTCAAGAACTACGTATGGATTGATTCCCATCCTTATGGAATATGTTGTGATGCCTAGAAAATTTTCCCCCGGGCACTGCTATAGAGCCATAAAGTCAAAAATTTTCCCCTTTCCATAGGTATCAAATCGGAGTATGTGGAATGGATTATGGTCCTCCTTGGTCCTCATTCTCATTGGGTTTCCTCATGGTGTCACAATACACATATCAGCTTCAATCGGTCAAAACTATATGAAGTTAAACTAAGATATTCAGTGTCCTAGTTTTCTTGAAAAAAACTATATAACAACCATGATATTCTTTTTGAAAGGATATAAACATATTTTGAATCATTCTATATTTCATTACACCTTTAAGAACCATGTGTGTCTTGATTCACGTATTTATTGGATATGTAGTGACGCTCATAGATTTTGGCTCCGACTTTGAATGCATAATCACAAACCTTTTTGTCCCTTTGTACGATGTTTCCTACTTGAAAGAATGTGGTGTGTTGTGGCTCTATTTGGTCCTCATTGACATTAGGTTATGGAAGAAACACCATGCATGTTCTTTTCGAAGAAACCCTCCCATATTCATCCTTACCGCATTGGGTTAAACTGCATGGATACGTCACATGCACATGACGTTAAACTGGGAAACTATGGTCCAAACTCTCTGACCTTTAGATAAAGAGTATTTGGTCCATGTAATACAACCTTAAATTACTTTCAATACCAGGGTATTATATCCTTGGTTTAGTTGGGTCTTACCACAGACATACCCCTAATGCACTGGGGTGTGTGACTGAAAGTGTCATGTCCCATGAAAAAATCTTCCCGACCCATCTCAACACATTGAGTCTTTCCATTTTAATATTTTCACTATCTTTCACATCCAATAAGACCCCCCCTAACAGTGATGCCTTCATTCCTCATTAGATCACCTCCCATTCTCAGCCAACTCCCTATAGGATTTTTAGTAACAAACATCAAATCCTATGTTTCATAGTTAGTCAACAGTAAATTTCGTGTTTTCATTCCCAATCCTTGATAGGTTAAGTTTTGGATCATGTGTTTTGAATATTGTTAATAGTGATCCTACCCATTAGCCACCCCATTTCTTATCTAGACCTTACGAGTTTATATTTACATCCTTCCACTTCCTTATTCTCTAGTGGAACTCTAACACCCTTGGTGTTGCTTCTCAGTGCATTTGCATATGTCAACCGAGAAGATATTATGTTGTACACTTCCACATGTGATTAGCGAAGAATTAAATCACTCCTTGATTCCCACACCGAGCAAGGATCATTTTGGATTAGGAGTATTGGTAGGGTTTATACCCACATAGTGTAGTTTCAGATCCTTATGGTCCAACCTCTATGGCTTTAAAATAGGATCCCTATAATCCAAACTTTATGACCTTAAACTAGGATCAATATGGTCCAAACTCTATGAACCTAAACTAATAACCTCTCCATGGTTATCTCAGATGCGTGTGGTATGTGGTGGACCTCTTTGGTCCCATTCACATTGGGTTTCTAGCATCTACTACATGGAAATCCTTTTTTAAACACCTCAACCAGCATTCTTATCGCATGCTGTTAAAATTCATAAGGCGGTCTAGTCAAATGACCTTAAACTGCGACATCATCATCCTGGATGCATGAAAAAAAACTATATTTTATTTTTGAGTGTTTCCTGATAAGACATCACCCTTAACACTTTCCATCTATCATGCCACCTTTCATGACCTTCATACAACTTGATTAATGTAGCAATACAAGGACTTCCCATCATGGTTCATCCAGTAAAAACAAGTGAAAGAAAAAAATGCATCAATAAGAAATATTTAATGAACTCTCTCTCAGTGTATCAGTCAGACCTGCATAGGGAAATTTCCCTTTGATAACTACCAGTGGATTCATTCTTATCCCTATGGGATTCATAGTAACGGTCGAATCACCAATATTGGGTCCAACTACAATATTTCTTCCCCTTTTCACATTAATAAATCTCATTCCTCAGTTCATGAATTTAAACTGAATGGATTTATAGAACAACGTGTGTCTTGATTTCAATCGTCATGGGAAACATAGCGATGCACATGCACTTTTTCTTTATGACCAGCCGCAACATTTGCCTTTTTTATGTTGTGTCACCGTGGTCCGAGCTCTATGACCTTAAACAAGAAACTCAAGTACGGGAACGTTGAATTAAAAATATATAGAGGCATCTTAAAGGATATGTTTTTATTAATTTACTTATTTGTTCCTCATTCACGTTGGTTCTATTATAATTCCATGCAGTATATACCCCTTTCAGATTCCTCTGTGGTCCAAACTATATAATATTACACTGAGAACCCATCATCCTCAATGCACGATGTTAAATTGTAACGATACCCTAAAAAGTTTTAAGATTACCCATGATAATTTTGGGATATTTTCATGTCTTTTCCATAGATTATGCTCCCCACAAGTGTTGGTCTCCCACTATGTTTGCGCTTCAAGAACTATGTGTAACTTGATTACCATCCTTATATAATACGTAGCGGTGTACAAGAATTTTTTTCTATCCCAACCATATATTAATATCCTTTTTGGGCCCTTTTTCCTTGATTATGATCCAAAATCTATGACCTTAAACTAAGATCCTCATTGTGATATTCGCCTTCTTCCATATCACATGTGCCCCTTCCTATCCGTTTCCTAATACATTCTTGATGTGCAAGCCTTCATTGGATTGTTCACATCATTTTTATTTCCTATGTGCCCCAAAATTATTCTTGGGTTATACCCTTACACATTACTTATTTCATGAGTATAAACTTTTGTCCATGGTACATGCAATATGATTAATAACAATGTGCAACATCCTAGTCCCACAACGTTAAACTGCGAGATGAATCCCGATCATATGATGAAAAACTACTCCATGCATCTTCCTCAATGTAAGACATTAAAATTCAGGATCATCAAACCTTTTTTTCATAAAATGAAACTACAAGGAACATTAGGCCCTCACCAAAGAAGTTATTATTTAAGGATGTGTTTGATCTTTTTGCAACCCAATGTACATATACCAATGTGATTTAAGCCACAATAGAATAATTTAAAGAGTTCTGGAAGCCATTCAAACATTCCATCACTCTATGCCATGATTTGAGTGTCCAATTTACTTGGGTCATAATACTCTATCACGTCTGTAGGGACCCCTTAACAACATGGACACATGTGGATCTAGCTCACCTACCATCCTGGGTAATCATTTTGGAAGACATTAGATGATAGTTCAAGATAGTTCCCATGTTTTAAACATGGTATGCAGTCAAACCTTGTTTGTTTTTCCCCATTATAGGCTATGTTATATGAATGTTGTGTTTATAATATGGCCAGTATTCACCCTATAACACGATTCCACCCTCTCATTGTGTTTTGAATTCTGGGTATCATGGTTCATAGTTTTCATTTCCCCTTATTCGGATTGATTCTAATTCCCCAAGTGTTATCCCGCTCATGCACAAGCACACATTGGGAAAGGAAAGTTGGCTATTCTGAGATCCATGCTCTCTAGTTAGAGCCTCTCTTAGAATGAACACTTTGGGAGTTCAGTCAATGATAGTAGACCCTGAGTATTTGATGATTATCTGATACTCTCATATAAAGTGGATGATTATGTGTTCGTCCCCTATTTATCACATCAGGAATGAACCAAGTGAACTTAGGAATTGATCATTAGTTACTTCATAGATATGATTGACGTGTGATAATTAGAAAATTATATAGTGTTATCATGCATCGAGTTCAAAACAAACAAGTAAATAAGCCATTATGTGTCATAAGTTTGAAAACACACACCCCTTATGGATCTTTCCCAACAATGGAATGATTCAACACCACCACTTTCTTGAATTTTGATTATAGTGTCTCTGACTTCTCCATGAGCTTCATCTCCTCCTCAATGTCATTAATATATATCTCAGCAACCCTGATCTTTATCATGTCTCGCTCAGCTTAGAGGTCATCCAATTTATGGTTCTCCTGTTTTAGATTCTCTTGGGCCTCCCCCACCTGAACTTTTAATTCACAAATGAATACTGAATCATTGGTGAAAAAATATGAACACTCATTAATTTGTAATTATAGGAATTATATCTCTTGTCCAACCACATAGAGCTTTTAGATACTATCATATTTCATTAGTAACCAAGAGGTGTTAAGTGCTAACTACTTTCTTTAATATTCTCAACAAGGTAGTTGTGGATCCTCGGTGAAGATTTCGAGCATCCACCACTCTATAATAGAGATAGTGTGGCTAGGTGAAGAGTGACCCAATCAACTTATCAATTATGCCGTATGGGAATCAAGGAAACTCTTGATGCACTTCCTTTCCAGATTCCAAGTCACAAAGATCCCCTCATCTATGTCTAGATCAGAATCTATCATATCCTCAGGGTCAACAGGTTCTATCTATGAAAATATGAACCAAAGTTCAGCATCATGATCATCCTCTAGCTTCCTCTATGAGGGATTGGGTTCTATAACATGGGGGTGATGATCTTCACTTGTTTACTCTTAAACAACCTCATATATAAAAGCCTCAACTACCCTATTAGTGGAATCATCTATGGTTTCAACCTCATGACCACCTATCATCAATTTCAGAACTGTTTGAGTAACTAACTCATCATGGGTAGTTATAGTCATCAGATTAGATCCTATAGATATCCCAGATCTTTCAGTCTTCCGGGGTTGTAGTCTTATAATCACTATATTGAATAAGAAACCCTAATCAGCCACATCCTCAGTTATCATATATGGGACTGTGAAAGTAGATACTTATGAGAGTTAAGTACAGGTGGATCAAGTGCCTGAGTCACCATAGGAACTTCCACCATGGGAGACCCCTCCATGATTTTTACTCAATTATTGGCATGATATCCTTTTAAAAAATGGGAATAGCTTGGGATTATGAAGTTGTATCTTCTCCCCTTTTTATTCCCACCTCTGTTCCTCTTGTACTTGACAAGAACATTTCCTAGCTAAGCCCTAGATGAAAGCCTATGGAAATGTCTCTCCACATCTATCAACACATTCTCATCCCATGTGGTAGGGGATACTTGGGAAACATAAATATGATGCTACACAATACAAGAAATAGTTAGTGGATCTGAGTTATTAAAATATAATGGATTGGGAAGATGTTAGTTATGGATTGAATTGAGAAGCTCGACAAGTCCCTCATTAGATCCAGAAATCTCTCCACTCTCATGGGGACTCCCTAGATGAGCCATTATATATTGGGGTTCCTTAAAAACAGGATCTTCATTCGCTGCCTACTCCAATTCTGGATTTACTTCCTCCAATTCCTTATCCTCTCTACCTTCTAATTCATCTACTTCTTCTTCATCCCTATCATCCTCAGTTGGAATCTCTTATAGGTCGTGCTATTGATAGAGCATGAAATTCACCAAGATATGTGGCTCTACATATTTCTCCCATTAGAATGCATATACATCCATGTTCCTTAGGTATGCTTGTAGGTGAAGAAATTCCACCTTGTCTGCCACTTGAATGTGCCCGACATCTAGAAGATCAAGACCATTGAACATCAGTCTTTTCCACAAGTCTTCGATTGAGAGAAATTTTTGTAACACCCTCAAGGCATACCATTGGGTTAAGAAAATGACATCAGATTTTGGCTACAAGAGATACCTTACTAGTTTCTCATGGACTTCTCTAGATTTTCCATGAGGCTGCCTTTTGTACCACCCCTCCTCAGATGGAGGAGGTGAGTCTAGAACCTATGACAATCATCCATCCAAGGTACCACCTCATTCCATCACAAAAAAATTGTTTTTCTCTAGGATTAGCCGTTGAATGGTAGCCTTACTTATCTCCCACTGACCTTGCTCCGCTACCTCGATCTTCCAAATGAATCTCTATAGAATTTTCTCTGGGTATTCCACCACATAGTGAATAACATATTCTTTAGATTTATTAGTATTGAAATATGTAGGGTTAGTGTAATTTATTTTCCAAATCCATTGGTTATAAACATACACTACGACTGATGGAGGTCCCAAGGGTGTCTCTCTCCATGAAAATCTGTAAACACATTATTTTATTATTGCTGAAAGGCATGCAAACTGTCTACAAAAGAAGGATGACATGTATGGTTTAAAAAATATTTTCCATCGATCCGAGTTACTTTCACTCCACCCCGAATACTCTACAGATATTCCCTTTCCTTCAGAAAACCTCTAATGTCATCAAACATGTGGCTGGACAGAGTTTAAAAGGGGATAAAGTTGAAATTTTCATGATTATAAATCTGGAGCTTTACCACTTCCTCATTTAGCATCAATGGCCAAACCCAGTCAATATTCAAAATAGATGGTCGCAGACCATCACTTAGAGAAAAAACTACATTTGGGAAATTATATCCACTAAAATGAGCTTCTATATAGACATCATGTATTTGTAATGGTCTTCATATTATCCTAGGAATAACTCCTCTTGAGATATGACCTATAATACTATCAAGAATCGTCGGTACATGCACTCCCATGTTGACCTTTTTTCGGGCTTCTATGATCCTCTCCATCACTAAAGTTCTTGAATGGACCCCCATTCTTGTATCCCTTACCAGAAATAACCATCCACTTAGAAATGCAGTAGGAAATGTGGAATATAATATTAATGGGTCACAAATTTCATCCATGATGAACCCCCATATTGTATTATCCTGCTCTATGACCACCCAATATGATCTAGCCTTACCCCTCAGCGACGCATTAGGTAATATTTTCCCTTGGTCTGGAATCTCCAACCTCTCATAACTCATTGGAAAAAGGCTAATCCATGCCATGTAGGATATATCCTTCAAGATGTTCTTGATCCCAAATTTCTAGTTCACCACATCCAGGATATTCCTTGTCAAGATGGGAGTTCATGCACTATCATTCTAGATATTTTTTTTGGATGGAATTCATCATATTAATGTCCCTCTAGAGGAATTCCATGGATAAATTTAATTTCACCAAGACTAATACTAACCTTCCAATGGTGTATGTGGAATGTGTCTGTGTTAGTGTACCACTGGTTGAATAACTCCAGTACCAGTTCTTTCTTTCAGTAGAAGTGGAACTGTGATATATATACAAATTCGAATAGCATCATATGGAGAAACTCTTCTAAAAATTCCTTGCATGTGTGGCACATATAGTATGTCCATACCCATTTTATTATAAAGTTACCCTCATACCCTAGGCCCCAATCCTTATTCCAACCCACAGTTTTATTTTTTATACTACTCTAAAAGGTTCTCACATAGTGGGAACGTGATTCCTCAGGCTTTGGTTCATTTCCCATGATTGTCCTAGTTCTAAAACTCAATACACAGAAAACAATGTATTGATGCTCTATAATATCATGGATATTTGAAAAAATGTTGTATCGATGGATATTGTATTCACGTGTGTCCCACAACCGTGATGAGTCAGCCTTGAATACTGGAATGAACACTTCATATAGAATATAGTAGTTCCATAGTGGAAGACTATCACTCAATAGGTAGTCCTTCTGAGGGTTTTCTAGAATGATGAAGAGAGTCATATTGTATTAAAACACTATTCTTACATGATGTATTGGGGGATTCCCAATCATCTATACCCTCCATGAAGCCATGGAAGCCTCTCTCTCTTTGTAGAAGTATATTCACTGACCATGTCTTCCATATTTAAAAAAGACTAAGGGAGGGGAATGAAATATTGAGTTTCAGTGTGTAAAATGATTCACTACGTAAAAAATTGGATGACTTCCATGAAAGATACATCCATGTTCGTAGCACATAAGACTCATCAGTTTCACATATTGAATGAACTGTATTTGAGTCTTCTGTGTAAGAATCTGGAACCTATACACACGAGAAAAAAAATGAACTTTTCATATGGAGAGTCCAAGTACAATGCAGAGAGGCCTGCACATACTTATAGGCATAGACCAGTACATCAGTGCATGCATAATCCACCTTACATACTAACCCTTGATTTTATGTGCACCTCTTCGAATGAGTTATTATTATATTTTTGTTTCCCTTAGAACTCGACCTTCAAATATCCTTTTCATCTCAAATTCTGAAGGGGTGGGGAACATTTTTTGGCAGCGAATTATGTTTTAAGACACAAATGGTCATGATTGAGAAAACTAAAGGAACCCTTTAAGTCATTAGGAAATTATGATAATCCCAAGGCAGAAATTGTGTAAGATCCAAGGGTTTTTTCATAGGTGAAAAAATCATGTATAAGAATCTTACACACCCCATGTGATGTAAAATCCATTCATTCTCACCAACCTCTTAAAAATGGATAATTTATATGCACACAAGTGCATAAGATGTGAACGAAGGCTAGTATGCGATTAAGAATCCTACACACCTAATGCGATGTCAAACGCCTGCTTCCACACCATATTTTTTTTGTTCCACCACCAAGGATGTTGCCTATAAATAGAGGGGAACCCACCTTTAGTTGAAGAAACTCACTAAATGTAAAACCATTTCTCCCACGCATGCCATACAACCTCTTCCATGCTAACACAAATGCAATGGATCTAGGATACCAGATGTTGCGTGACAGGTCCCCTATGGGTTCCCCTTCGGGTGGACCCAAAAGCGATTGACCCTCACCCATTTCCTTTTCTTCTAGGAAACATTTTTTCAAAAGGCCATTCTTATGTGAAAAACATTCCCTTTTCCATCATCTCTTTAACTCAACCCCTTACTTTTGCGTGCAAACCTCCTATCTTGTGTGCACACCTTCCCTTAGGCTCCATGTGTTGTTTCTATCAAAATAACATGTTTAAGAATATGTTTCATGCAACTCCAATATATTATGTACACTTACTCCCAAGGGTCCTATAGTCTTATGTTTAGGGATTACCTTATCCCTCGTGTACTGTCCCAAGTAGCATTATCCTTCCTATTTTTTTGTAAAAGGTATGCTAATGATTCTTTATTTTTAGAATAAACACACAAACATGTACCCCATGACCGACCAATCCTAAAACCCACCCTTACTAAGAATTTAGGATGCCTTACCTTCCCCATGGGTGGGTATTATTCAAGTAAGTGAAAGGGATGAGGGATGATTCTTCATCGACCATGTTTCATGACGTTAAATTTTCATGAACAATCATCGTCAGAACATGAAGTTAAACTATATCATCACCCTGTTCTGTTCAAATAGTGTGCCCACCTCAGGAATTTTCCATGAAAACTTTTCTCTATGGAAGTGAGATCTTCCTCACATGTAATAAGATCCTCCTCACATTGAAGGAAATTTTCCAAAGTGGAAGGGCCATCATCCTAGTGTAATCCCCTAGCCTTTCTTGCGGGAGGTTTCACTCTTTATCCTCCTTGCCTCCTCCAGACACAAACACCAAAGAAATGATGGTCATCCGAGACTCTCAACACCCCATATCTTTTCATTTGGGCTTTGTCGCCATCGTACACTTCTACACATAAACCCCACACCATCCCACGATGCCACATCTTTCATGTTGCGACTATCTTGTCTACTACATCCTCTTGTTTCTCAAACCATGTATGACTCACATTGTTTTAGAGTTTAGTAGAGACCGTGAAACCCCTATTTCATTCATCCATCATAGAGTTAACCCCAGCTTCCACCTCCATGGGCCCCTAACCATGCATAAGCCCTAAACATTCAAACTACATGGGATTTGATCCATGTATTCTAAATTGGGTATATAAGAAGCCTCCCTGAGGTTTTATCTTGACACCATAATATTCATGTCAGTTCACTCTCATCCTTACCGGATGATGTTAAACTACTCGGGATAATAGAAATGCATGGATTTGTTCCCTGTATACTGAACAGGGTATGTAAGAAGCCCTCCTGAGGTTCAAGCTCCATCATCCATTCCCATCCCGGTCTTTCACTGGAGTCATTATTTGTTGGGGGCATCATTCCCCAGGATAGAGGACACATTTCCTTCAAGGTACCTATCTATGCATTTCCTTTTCACAATTCACCTGAATTGGTGTCTCATCTCCCCATCTTGAACTATGTGAACATTGATTCCCAACCACTGGGATACGTAGGAAGCCTTCCTAATGTTGAATCCCAAAAACCCCTCACACTCCATCTATTCCATCACTTCCATTTTGAAACTTCCTCCATTTCCATCTTGATTATAACCCAAGCCACCACATCCATGTGAGATCATTCCACCCACATCATCGCTTATCGAAGAAGCACCCGAGATACAAAATATTCATAATCCCTGCATAATCAGTATTAATCCAAACAAGAGAAATCCTCCTATAATGGGTAGCTATCCAGGTGTAAGCCCCGAATCACCCCTTACGACTACATAGGTTTTGATCTCTTTCTTCTATAAACGGTACATAAGAAGCCTCCCCAAGGATCCATCCTATCCAATGGTAAACTTTGGTGACCCCCTCAATGGGTTCCACCTCTGTGATCCCCCTCAGTGGTGCTCAGATCTTCCTTCATGATGTGGCATCTTTCTATTTATGGGACACATCTCCTAGGTTCGTCATCCGAGGAATTCCCACCCATCCAATGGTAAACCTCATTGCCACCCTCCTCAAGACATACCCTTTCACAGTGTGAAACCTTTTCTTTTTGATAGGCACTATCCTATGTATACTATCATTGAATGTTCTTATTTATCCATCCGGAAGGTGCTCCCTGCTAGAGATCCACCTCTCTAATTTTTCTTCATGGTATGTTCTAATTGACCTCATCCCATCTCTACTCGAAGTCAAAATCATGGAAAATCTTATGTTAAACATGGTATGCCTAAGTAAACCCTCAGAAAGCATGCTTTGGCATAACATAACCCATAAATGATGTGGGATTCCTCAAGTTATGCACCTTTTAGAATCCCACTCATGAATAAGAGTAATGGTGAACAATGTTCTAGCTTCCCTACATGGCACTAATTCCCAACATGACTACTCTACTAACCGAAGGTTAAAGACTTGACTAGACCCTTTCGAATATCCAAACAGAAGCAGTGTAATTATATAGTGTCCATAAAGAGATGGCATCAAGAGTGAGTTTCATGAAAATATCTTAATCTATAAAGAATAA
Organism: Viscum album; assembly: GCA_963277665.1. Taxonomy (NCBI): domain Eukaryota; kingdom Viridiplantae; phylum Streptophyta; class Magnoliopsida; order Santalales; family Viscaceae; genus Viscum; species Viscum album. The sequence continues at coordinate 645,989,698 of OY728143.1, read as the reverse complement.
TTGTACTATGTGATGAATTTTAAGGAGGAATCCATGGAAGGACGAACTGATATCTCATCATCCCATTTCAATCAAGGAGTAGATATCACTAAAGGAGTGATTAATGCCTCCCACTTTGGAAAGTGAGAACACCGAGTAAAATGAACCACCGACAAATACAAACATGTCGAGGCATCATTACCCAACAAAAGTTCTGTAAACTTCCACTTGTCAAATTAATTTTAAAAAAATTATAATTATTTAATCTTAAAATTATTAAAATTATTATAAAATTCTAGTAAATTTTAATTATAATTTGTAAACATTCACTTATCATTATCAAAAAATTCATAAAATATAATTTTTTTTAACAAAATATACTTTTTTACTATCACAAAACAATATGTTGGGTCTATCATATTTTCTAGTTAATTCCCCATAGTACACTATCTCACAACATAATGTCATGAGGGGAACCTATACTACAATGTCGTCATGATAAATTATTTAAAATTTAATATACATTGAAAATAAAAGTAATATCCAGAATTATTCATTAAATACATTACCAGTCAATATATCATTAAGAAGTATAAAAATGATAATCTATTTTTGTAGGTCACACCAAATTTTATATTATCATATTTCATATGTTGAATCTCAAAGTACTCTTTACACTAAAGTCTTAACATGGTTTCATACACAATAAAATGATAAATTATCCCACAAATGTATCTTTATGGATCCCTTTGGATCAAATTAATCACTTAACAAAGTGTTAAGAGACAATACTCATGTTACGATGTCATACAATGTAAACATAGGCAGTGAACCTAACATTACATTTTCCCACAATACTGTTTTAGGTGGGATAATAACGCTACTCCAAACATGTTTTTCAATTTAAAAAAATGATATATATAAATCTATATTCATGGATTTTATAATATCACTATTAGGTTTATATTTGGTTGATTATATTGAACCCTCAGTTTTTGGACGCAATTTTTCTTAATAAATTCTCTATTTATAATTATGAAGTTTTTCTATTATTTTGAACCAATTAGAATTTAATTGGAAAATATCCATGGTATATATGATTAAATCCATTAAAATTGTATTAATTTAAAGAAGAAAATTAATAAAAAAGGTTAATATCTTTAAAACTATGATATATGTTAGATCATCTACACCATTGATAATCACCTTAAGTGTAAATAAATCTACAGATATAAAAAAATATTAAAATAAGGAAGCATTATGAGAAATCCTAAATGACTATTTATGGAATGAGAAGTTTTCTTCATGACTAAAAAATATATTATATGTAAAATCATAGTTATATTATATATTATATATTTCAATAATTTCACATATTTAAAGTAGAATGATTAATAAAATCTTATATTTGTATATGTAAATATGAATAAATATCAATTCACTAATTATTAATTAGTTATAAGAAATGATAAAAACACATAATTTTAGAAAGTGAAAATTTTCAAAGATTTTTTTGTAACCCTCATTTTTTTTAAAAATAAATCTATGCTTAATAGCATATGTGACACACAACATCAGGTTTTAGAAAGCCTAAATATACTATTAATTTTATTATTTAATCATGATTGTTATAACTTAGTAGTTAATTTAGAGGTGTAAATAGGAATAATTTAATTTTGTAAATTAATTACAAAAGATAAATAATAAAATATTTATAAATAAGTACTAATTACTTTTGGAAGTCTTTATAGTCTTCAAAAAAATTATTTTTCTAAAAAAATGATTTTTATTGTTTATTGCAATAAATTATTATTTTATGATTTTCTAAAATTTATTTTAAAAGCATTAAATCCATTTTGTGAATAAACATGCCAAATTTATCATATGATTAATTTTATATATTTTTTCTAATTTTTTTTAATGAATAGTAAAAATACAGTTTTTTATTGAAAATCGGATTTTAGTTTAAATATTTTTTAAAGTTATATTTTGTTTATAAATGTTTTAAATGTAAAATTTGTTAAATTATTTTATTATTAATCCAATTTTGGTAATTTAAATAAATTTCATGTAGAAATTTGGTATAAATTTATTTATACTTATGAAAATGTATATTTGGAACACTATTCTTTTGTTGTGTCTATGGTTTTATTTTTGAATTCATTTCTTCCACTTATGTGAATTTTATTTATAAAAAAGTATTTCGTATTTTTAATCATCACAATTAAATTTTTTTGTTATGTTTAAAAAAATTAATGTTCATATTGAATATTAAAACTAAAAAAAATTACCATGGTCAATGTTAAAAAATACTTACCGAGTGGTGTTAATTTAACGAGATATGGGATAAAATGATCTGAAAAATTATCTAAATACAACATTATGACAATATCTCTACCCTATATCATCTCAATTTTTAATTATAATCCATTTTATATCCTTTTTTAATATTTATTACACGGTTATATCTTTTTCTTTAAAAAAATCCATTTGTGTCCTCACCCAAACATATAAAAGGGAACCCCATATACCCTATTATATACACATATAAATCATTTTGGTTTGGCCAATACATGACCAAATACCTTAATTACTTATCTCCCCATCTCCTAGTGTAATTTTTTTATCTTAATTCTATTTTATTTAGGATTTACCTATAATAAAAAAAGAGGTGGTTTGAAGAAGCAATATCAACCATAATAGAGCCTCTTCGATCTATTTCAATGTCTACCTCCATAAAATCATAATCAATAATAATGATATAATAAAATAAGTATCTATTATATAATAATATATTATTTAGTTAATTAGATAAATTAATTTCATCTGCACTTCCATAAAATGGGAAATAGAACCATCATACTTATGTACGGTAGACTACTACCTCATGATATAATATAATTTGTTTTCCATCATCACTGCTCGAGGATATTCATGATGATGGATTTATTATATATATATATACTGAATTAATGAGATATCAATCATTCTATAAAATTTTTATTTCATGTACCTTCTTACCTTACCGCGCAATGAAGAATGATAACATCATTCGTGTATATGACAGACTACATCCTCACAAAATGATGTGATTCATTTTTTATTACCACATCATCGGAATGGTATATGAATCTATACTTAAATAGTACTATTATTATTATGATATAAATATAAATTTTTATATATAAAATAATACTTACTTTCTGTCCATTATGATCATTGAAAAATTGAAACTTTGCACATGCATACATACTACCTACCATCTCCATGATTGAAACATAGTTCATTTTTCATAACCATAATTTTTGGATATTTTTAAAAGTATAAATTATTTATAAAAATTATAATTATGGAATTTTTATTATTCTATAGATGATGAAATATTAATCTCTTTGACCTTAGTAAATTTTCATGGAGATTTTAGACATATGAGCTAAACATCTTCAAATCATCCAACTTGAACCTAAATAATTATGTAATTTATTATAACATAACTCTAAATAAAATAAAATTAATATTAAAAACGGTTCTTAAAAATATAATTAATTTAAATAATAATATTATTGAAGATTATAACATACACACATTGTGAATCAGGCATAATGTAAGGGATTTTCCCAAACCACCCATTTCTTCAGGTTACATTCTCTCTAACTCACATTATAATTGTCTATAATGTTATGGAATTATTATAAATTATGTATATATGTCTCTTACAAATATACCTCTCTTAATCCCCATTAATTTGATGTGGAAATACATTTCTTATAATATATTTTCAAATTCCTTTTTAAAGAAATATCTTTTAATTATGATATGAGAAAACATTATGCAAAAAAATTTATTTCTAATGGTAAATAATATGTGTTTTAATTATGATTTATTTTCATATATGTAACACATATGGATGTTCATCATGGTAATGTGATCTGTGGGCCTAGAACTATATATCCTTTTATTTGATTTCATAATGTTTTAGTATCATAAGACTCTATGTATGAGATTATGTAGTGAACCTAATCTTTTACGAGACTCTATCCACCATGAGATATTTCCTTGGTGGTTATCCTTTAAATTTTAATGTCATTTTTTATGTTTATTCCTAATTTTTTATTGTATGATGGTTTTATGACACTATTGGTTTTATGTTATCATCTCGTATGATTACTCAAGAGACTTCTCTTTTATGTTATCATGTTATTCCATTGAAAAACATGTTGTATTTTCTTACGTGAAGGAGACTATACCCAACTGGTACATCGTCTTGCTTGGAATCCAAATGACCTAGGATGGAATCTAGGGAGGGAAGAATTTATTGGGGTACTATAGTAGCACTTTAGAAGCAGTGGAACTGTAGTAGTGGTGACATTGTATCAGAGAAGGCACTGTAGCAGGAACTGTAGTGGCAGTAGTACTGTAGTAGGTACTATAACAGCCTAGGTACTGTAGAATTACTATTCACCGAAGGGTCCTTTGAGACAACAAAATGGTCTTTCATGCCTTGTATTCAGGCCCCTTTGAATCGAGACTTTAGGATATGTAATGGGTCTCCCTCTACCCAGAAGAAAAAGAGGGATTTGTTTTAATAATAAAATGATGCTTCGATGCAACCTTTAAAAGAATGTTCTATTTCATATAATTTTTATTTGCTTACTTGGATTTTACCTCACCCCTTTAATTTTTTATTTCCCCATGTTATCCTCTTAGATTTTAGGAGTTATATTTTTTTAATAGCTTATTATGTAGAATAAAATATTTCTAGTTTTAGTTTCTTTTGATATATTACAAACCTATTCTTTAAAAGACACTAGGCCTCATGATCATTGGGTTACAATTAATGGTTGTTTTTGTTAGAAAAATATTGTAATAATATTTCTAAAAGAATTAGGTTTCCGATTTTGATATTATAGATAGGTCTAGTTATTTTTGGGGTATTTGGATTAGAAAACTCTAGTTGAATGCTTATTTATAAGATTAAACATAGGAAAAAATACCGATGTTTTTTATAATGTATAATGTTAGTGGTTTCCAAACAAATACATCCCTATATAGATATTAATAGTGGATGTGGATCAAGAATAATTTCACAAAGGGGTAATAACCCAGAAAAGGGTTCATGGAGCTAGAATTGAACTTCACATGATTTATGAAAATGGGACTTGGTACACACTAGGTTTGACACTCCTTGGGGATATGATTTGGAAATTCAATAACTCTTTTTGAACCATTATGACGGATTTAAAAGAATTATTAGGTTATAAACATTTATATGGAAATTAATTTTGATATCTTAATTTGAAACCTATAGAATCGTAATTTAGGATATACCTATAATTGTAAGTTACTACTCTATGGTTTGTATATTTCTTCTTTTTATATGTATTAGTTAATTTATTCTCATATATTTTTCTTCTTTTAGTTAATGATGGGAAATCAAAGTAACCATGCCAATAACTTACATGATTGGAAATGTGATTATTTCCCCCATGATATTCCTACTCTTTTGGGATCAAGAGATGAGAACTTCATGGTTGTATATGATTAACAATCTCAAGCTATGAATAATAAGACAATTAATGTAGAACTCCATTCTCCCCCTAAGAAAGTAAATGTTGAAGTTGATAAATATATGTGACAAAGGAATCAAAAACTCAGTTGACATTTAAATCCTTTAATCATAGAAAAGTGACCAAAATCCATTGAAAGGATCTTATCAATTGTACAATTATCTATATAATAGAATTTTGTGTTGACTATTTATCGTATAGAGGTAGAAGATGATCAATAGTGGATATTGTTCAAAATTATGAATCCAAAGGAAGGAATAAAAGTAAGTGAGTGGAAGGAATTACGGAAATTATTTTTTAACAAATATAATTCTTATATTCTCCAATATAAATGTTTAGGTATTTTCTTATCCTCGTATAAAATGATGATGATTTCATTAGGTCGTACGATGAAAACATTAAAATTCTTTCAAAATATGTCTCTAGTTTTTCCATCTCTCCAAAAAGTAAATTTAACAACTTTTTTGGTATGATAATGTTGAGTATGTGATTTTGTTTTTAAAACTTGAAACTTTTAAAGTTATGAGGAAATTGTGATATTTTCCCTCAAAGTCAAAAATTGAGCTCAGATAATCTCAAAGTTCTCATAAGTTTAAGAGGAGGGAAATAATGTTTAATTATGTTAGTATGATGGTGAAATATAATTATATTAAAAAATTAAAACATCCCACTTGTAAAATCAGTGGGATAAAGAATCCTAGAAATTTTCTAAAGGCGACATGGAAGTGATTTAGGTGTGGGAAGGAAGGACACCTATATAGTAATTGTTTATGGGAGAAACCCACTAATTTTATTGAATAAATAAAGGATATAGCCAAAACATAGCAAGTTTTCTAATTATTCAACAAAATGGATTAAGCAAAATGAATTAACCTATTCATTAATCCAATGGTTGTTAATGAAAACCAAAGGAAATAACCTCTAAGGACTAGAGATCAAGGGAGAGTTTCTGCAATCACAAATGTAGAGGTGGATCATTACAATGAAGTGGTGACATGTATTCTTGTTATTCATTAAATAATTGTGAAAATAATTTTCTATTATGGTTCTACGCATTATTTTATATCAAAAAAGATTATTAGATCTATTAAATCACCACATTAAAAGATGTGTTATCAGTGAATATGGTAGATGTGAAACTATTTCATCAAAATAATATAACTTATCCCAGGTCTATTTTTATGGGATAAGCTTCATAGAAATCCTTATAATACTTTATTTAGAATAATTTGTTGAAATTATAGTTAGGTTTTGGATTTCCTTTTATATATCCAACATAAAATTATAAGAGAATGAAATCACACACCATATCATGAACCCCCATCCTATTCAATATAAGTTCTAGGAGTACGATTGAATTTCCTTAGTATCATTATAAGATGTATGTATATTTTTTCCTTATAAGATAGGGTGTCTTACTAAAATGATTAATACTAAGGAATATATCATTCTTGAATACAGTACAATTGTGCTAGATTAAACAATTGTATTCCCAAAAGAGTTGCGTGATCTTCTTCCTAGCTGAGTGCTGGAATTTTTAATTAATATTAAACATATATCCTAACCAAATACCAAGAATCCATATAGAATATCCATTTTTGAACATGAGGATACAATTATTCAAAATAAAATAGAATATTGATAAAGTGTTTATAATCCCAAGTGCTTCACTATGGGGTGAATCTGTCATATTCTTCAAGAATATGGATTGTTTAATGAACCTCTGCATTAATTATCATGTAATAAAAAAGATAAAAATAAATAACAAGTATGTTATACCATGTATCGATGAATTGTTTGATCAGCTATGTGGGGACAAATATTTCATCAAGGTGGACCTTCTAATATGATTTCACTAATTAAGGGTGAAGAACAAAGATATTCCCAAAACTACCTTTTGAAAAGGGTATAGACACTATGAGTTCAGTGATGCTTTCAAGACTCACTAATTCTCAAACAATATTTGTGGAACTAATGAATAGAGTCTTCAGAGATTACCTTGAAATATTTTTTATTCTTTATAGATGATATTATTATTTACTCGAAATCAAGGAGTAGCATGAGTAGCATTTGAATACCTTTATAAAGAATTTGAGAAAGGGAAAGATATAATCCAAGTACAATAACAATGAGTTCGGAATAAAGGGAGTATCATTCTTGGGGAATATTATCGTAAAAAAGGATATACATAGACACTTGTATTATATAGAAAATTGTGGAGTGGATGTGAATATAATTTTTAACTGAGATATATAATTTCTGTTGACTATCTTGGTATTATAGATGAGTTTTAAGAAACATCACATGGTTTAAAAACCCACTAGCTAGGATAGCATGGAAGGGAGTAAGGTTTGTATATACTAGTGAATGTGACGTTATATTTATGGAGTCATCTTATCAATGTAGAAATCCTGACACCAACCTCAAGTGGGGAAATTTCTTGGTATATAGTGATGCTTCAAATAATGTAATAGGGTATGTACTCATTTAGAATGATTAAGTGATAGCCCATGTCTCAATAAAGTTGAATGTTCATGATTAGTATTATCTCATGTACGATTTATATTTGGATTAAATGATCATTACATTTAAAACTACGTGACATTTTCTTTATTGGTAGAATTATCAAATATTTAAAGATCATAAGAGATGAACATATATATTCACACAAATGGATTTTATTTTGTTTCAAAGAATATTATTAGATATTATCAATGAATATGAATAATCAATCCATTACCATCATGTTATAACAAACAATATGGAAGATTCTTTAAGTATAATGGTCTGGTAACATTATAAATGATGATAATTGAGATGGATGTATTCATCTTTTACTCAAAAAAGATAGACATGGAAATATTAATAGAATGAACATATTCATTCCTTTCTCAAATGATCCGTCAATCATACCTTATATATAAATTAATGGATGATCCAAGAGATGATGTAAAAATTCTATAGAACGTGGGAGCCATACAAAAAGGTAAATCATCAAGGTTCAAAATTGATGAAGGAGTTATAAGATCAATGTAATGACTATAGGTACAGTAAAATCCTGACATAAATAATGATCAGTTGAATGATTCACTTAGATCGAAATTCTCCATCCCCCCAACGCACAAAAAGATGTATCACAATATCTTAGATAACTATTGGTGGGAATATATAATGAATGATATCATAGAAAATAAGTCAAGTTTTTTTGTATGTCAATAGGTGAAGGCCGAAAGAGAAAATTCTAAGGGAATGATATAACTATTAACTATATCTATATATAAATAGAAAAAAAATCACTATGGAATTTTTTAGTGATGCTCCAAATACATAAAATAGAAACAAATCCATATGGGTTGTAGTGGAACACCTTACAAGAACTACTCCCTTAATGTAAAATTGAGGAGACTTCTCACTTGATTAACTTGTAATGATATACATCAGAGATGTACTGAGGTGACATGGAACACCACTATCGAATGTATCTATCTAATATCCAAGATTTACCTATATGATTTGGAATAGAATACAACATGCTCTAAACAATTAGTTGAAATTTAGTAAATTTTATCAACTCCAAACTGATGGCCAATCTGAGTGGACTACTCAAATACATGAGGAAATATTCAAATAATGATCGATAGGCTTCAATAGATGATGAGATCAAATTCTTCATCTTTTTGAGTCCTCTAAAAAATATTATTTCAAATAAAGTGTCCAAATTAATCTATAAAAATAAATTTATGACGATAGATGTAGAATAAATTTTTTGGTGATGATGTTGGTGAAAATAAACTATTAGAACCTCAAATTGATGAGGAAACAGTAGAATATGTCCAGAAAATGTAGCATCATGTCAGGACTGGTCAAAGTTGACAGAAGAGCTGTACTGATATTCATAAAAAAATCATGAGTTTGAGGTTAGGGATAAAGTGTTTCTACACATTTATCCATATAAGGTAACCCTGAGATTTTGGAAGAAGTTAATGATAAGTCCCCAGGTATATCAGCCCATCTGAGAGTTTTGATCACATCAGAGCTATGGGTTACGTACTAGCCCTCCCACTAACCCATTCTCAAGAACATGACGTATTCCATGTATCCATTTTGAGTAAGTACATACCAGATCAATTATATATAGTTAATTAAGAAGTGTTACAATTTGAAAATAATCCCTCTTATAAAGAGAATCCATCTATGAACATGAACCCTATATATAATGTTATAAGTTATAAGATAAATAACCTAGTTAAAATGTTATGGAAGAACCATAAATATAATGAAGAAAAATTAAAACCATAGGAAGAAATGAAGTATAAGTACCCTCACTATCAATGATATATAATGAACAACTTAGAGATTAGAATTCATTAAGGTGGGAAAAATTAATCACCTTGAGTAAGTACACTGAGATTTAGTGATCCTAAGTATACTGTTAATATTATAATTTAAACATCACCATAATTACCTAGCTGTTAAATTTAGAAGTATGGATATGAATAACAACATATTTAAAATAATTTTCCAAGGATAAAGAAAATATATAGATAAATAGATATGAAATTTATGGTAAAGTCTTTATAGGCTGTGAAAATAACTTTTTATCAAATATATGTTTTTTCTATTTTTCTATGAAAAAAATAATAAAATGGAATTCTCCCACTTTTAGAAAATTTATTTAAAAATTGAATTTTTTTAAAGCAACATGTCAAAATTATCTTAAAATGAATTTGTGGGATTTTTCTAAAAAATTAATTTTTTTAATGAATAGTAAAAAATACACATTTTTATTTAGAACTATATTTTATTTTAAATAATTTCTAAATTAATATTTTTTATGATTATTTTAAAAGTAATATTAGGTCAAATATGTTATTATTTATCCAATTTTAGTAATTTTAATCTATTTCATGTTGAATTTTGATATAATAACTTTTTATACTTATGAAAATATTTTCTTTGGAAAATAGTTTTATCATTGCATTTGTGAGTTTATTTTTAACTTAAAATCTGGAACTAAGATTAATTTAATTTGTTAAAATAGATTGCATAATTATAATTAGAATAATTAATATTATATAATAAGCAAAAATTAATTTTTGGTCATAATGAAAAGTAAATATAGTAAAAATTAATAATCGTGGTTAAGGTTAAAAAAGGGTTACTAGGGGTTAAACAAAAATTATAAGGGTTAAAATGACATAATCACATGTATAAATCATATTTTACTACCATATTTTTACCTTATATAATCCTTGGTTTGATAATGATAAATTTTAGATCCTTGGGAAATATGTAAAATGTGGGTATAAAAATTAATAGTGTGTCATTTTCTTCACTTATAAAATGGAACGTCCCTCCATTATTATTTACATAAAAAGGGATTTTTATTTGGAAAATAACTAAACAAATACCTTCCTTAAATCTCTACCAATTTAAAAGTGTCATTGTTTTGATAAAAAAATCCAATCTATGGAGGATTTAGGTACAATCCTAAAGAAGTGTTTCAAAGAAGAGGTGTTGTTCTTAACCATACATCTTTGATTTATTTATTCTACAAAATAAATAAAATTTTAATCAGTAGAACTGATATAATAAGATAAATAGATTTAAAATAAAAATATTTTATTATGTTACTAGAATAACTTAAAATAATATCCACTTCCACAAAATGGGAAATGAAACCATTGTTTGTGTGCATAGAAGACCACTTCCTCATGTACCAATGTAATTTATTGTACATCATCACAATTCATGGGTATTCTTGATAATTGAGTTAATAATTATATATTATATTCATTAATTATTAATAATTATATAATATTAATATATCATATAACTTGTTACCATACCATGCATTGAATAATGAAAATGTAGTACGTGTGTATGAAAATCTACAGACTCACAGAGCGATGTGATTCTTTTTTTATTACCACATCACATTAATGGTATATGTAAGTGTATTTAGAGAAATAATAAGATTTTTATAAAATAATGATAATTTTTAATGATAAAATGAAAATAAACATTTTTCATTATGCTTATTTAAAAATGAAAATGTTACACATGAGTACATTCATGCTACCGTCAACTTGACTTTAATGTAGTTAATTTTTCATAACCAATATTCATGGTTATTTATTAATTTATTATTGATGTATAAAATTTATAATTATTTCATCATTATTAATATGTAGATCAATAAATAATAATCTCTTTTACATTATTCAAATTTCCAAGGTGATTTTGGACATATTATCCAAGCATTGTCCAAAATGTCCAACATGAACCTAAATGATTATGTAATTGAATAAAACATTATAGTGAATAAAATTAAAATAATAACAAACCTAAAAATGGTTCCTATGAAATTAAATAATTAACATAAATTTATGAATAATGAAGATAATGTATTTATATTATGATCCAAGATTAAGGAAAGGAATCTATTTGAGTCATCTGTTTCTTCAGGTTATAACCAGTCTCTCTAACACATATTATCTCCATAATTTATTTCATTAAATGATTATAATTTAAATAGATATGTCTCTTAAATGTATACCTTTCTCAGATTGCCTTCATTTTATGGGGTAATACCTACCTTATGATCATTTCTCAAACGCATTGTTTAATTAATCTCTTTTGATTATGATTTATGGCTTATTTATGAAACCCATTTTCATTCCATGGGGAATTATTATGTTTATGCCTCATTACATATTTCATTATATGGAAAAAAATATTAATGTACATGATATGAATGTGAATGTTGGGCCTTGAATTACCTTTACCTGAAATGTATTGGGAAATGTTTTAATCTTATAAGACATCATGTATAGGATTATAGAGTGAACTGAATCCATTATGGGTCATTTTATACAATATCATGTTATCTTGAATGTTAAAATTGAATTATGTTTATGTCATGTTTTATGTTTCTCCAACAGTTCCTATGTTAACATGATCTTCTAATACCATGATATTTCTATTATTCTCTCATATTATTACTCATGAGCCTTCTCTATTATGATATTTTGTTATACCTTTAACTAACATTTTATTTTTACCTTATCCCTTTATTTATTTATTTCCCCAAGTTATCCTATATTGTTTTAGGATATTAAGTAGATTTTATATCTCACTATGTAGAATAAAAAATTTATTTATTCAGTTTTCCTTTGATCTATTATGAACCAATTTTTCTAAACACATTTGGCATCATGATCATTGTGTTATAAATAATGGATGTTAATGTTAAAAATCATGTAATATTATATGTAAAAGTCTTGTGAGTCTACAGTTTTTATGTGTGTAATGTGTATTTTATTTCAAATTAAATTTATCACTATTAATTACCAATTTTAATGAAATTTATTTATAATATATAATAAAACATAAATTAAATTTATTACCATAGTTATTAATGGTAATGGAAATAATAATAATTCTATGCCTAAAACTCATTTTGACCAAAAATTATTTTCCTCTTGCTTTGGATTTTAAATTAATTTTTTTTCTCACATTAAAAAAATGAGTATAATAAAATGGAATTTATATTGGGATTATTCATTTTACACTTAGTAAATAAGTCATATTTTATTTTTAGAGACAAAAAAATTACAATGGTAAACGTTAGTGTCCATGATAAAGGTTAGATGAATATTTTAAATAAGTTATTCTTATAATTATTGTATAATTATTTTTTCTAAATTGATATCCTTTAAATAATGTATCCAATGTAATGTTTATATAAATATGTAAAAATATATATTAACGCTTATTTAATTGGTATTTGATATGAAGTCATAATAAGATCACCTAATTTTATTTTATTAAATCCTATAAAATTAATATATTAATTAAATAAGTCAATTTGATATTTTTTAGAAAATGAATTTGATTAAATGGAATCATAATTTAAAATCATCGTATTATTTTTTTAATATGGTTTAACATATATTTTTATTAAAAATAACTACCATGGTAAATAACTAAATAGGTTAACAATGGGTAAAAATAGGTACTCCATCATGGATAATATTTTATTAAATTATCTTGATAACTAGAAATTATATAAGTAATTTTATTTATTTATTTAGTTCATATCCACATTTCTAAACAACATATATTCACCTAACCAATATTTTCTAAGAAAAATACACTTATAAAAGGAGATCATTTAATCCAACTACAAAACATTCAAATCATTCTAATTAATATTTAATTAATGGAAATTTATATTCATCTAGATAATTATCTTATTTTTTATCAAATGGTTACATGTAGCTATGAAAACTTTTCTATTTCCTATACGTCCTCAAAAAGAAGAATAATGCCCTCTACATACGTATTATCCCCTATTTAATAATTTGTTATCTCTCTATTTATATCCACGTATTTTATAATATAATTTAGCACATTAATTACACCAAAATAATATCATTATACTTTTATAATAATGATATTATAATAAAATAATCTCATTTATTGACATATTGACACAAAAAATATGGTGTGTTCTTGTATAGTTCACCTTAACCACCTACATGAACGATGTCCCAAATTTCTATCATGGATGAATATATAAATATAATTATGTGAATATAATATATTAAATTAAATAAATTTAAGATTTTTTCTCTATGGGTAAAATAAAAAATAAGTGATATATATAAAGGTACATGTTGTTGTCACCAAAATAACAGAAACATTTTAATCATAAATTCCATTTCCATAAAACATAATCATTCATTCAATCAATAAAAGATGAGAATATATAAAACATTGAAAAAAAATTCAATATCTTTAATTACCAAAAAATGACTAACATTTATAAATAAATGATAACAAACATCACCATTAAAATATTTTTATGAAAAAAATAAAATTACTTATATTAAATGATGAAAATAAATGATAAATAACTAATATGTTAGTATTAAATGATTATAAATTATGATTATCAATTTTAAATGAAATTAATATGGTTATAATATATGTTATTAGTATGGTTTTGTTTATTATATAATAGGTTAGACTGTGTCAGACCTATTGAGAATCCAGTGTTAGGGTATTCATCTCAATGTCCCTTCATTGAGTCAAGATTTCAAATTATTAACCTATTATTCATTAAAATGGCGTGTTTACTACCAAAATTAATAATTTTAACATAAATATATTTTAATAATCCTATTTTCATGTCCATTTCACAATATCACTTTTGTGTCCTTTTAATTTATATACTACCAATGTTTCATGAATTTATCTTCGCAATTGTCTTTATTTGATACATATTTAATATTATAAACCTATTTTCGTTTATATAATGTACAAAATGAATATTTGATATTTTATAACCTTATTATATTTATATTAATTTTATTTCATATTATTTTGAAAATATATATCATCAATGGTATGTGATTCCTTGATTTCCAAAGATGTAATGATTTTTGTTTGTTCATCTATCTTTTTACTAAGTCAATATATGTATTATTGAAATTAATTATTCAATGATTGATTTTTTATTCCCTATAAATTTTCTACATTTTATTTTCTTCTAGTTTTTACTGTAATTTAAAATTCTACGCCAAATTCTTCATCTTTGATATATTTGTTTCATCATAAAAATATGAAATTGGTAAGAATAATTCGCCTTATTTATAATAGATTTTCACCTATATGTCAACATTCTATTATTCCAAAAAACATTTCCTCAACTATTTTATGTTATAATTAGGTATCATCTTATTCCCTCAATATATTTCAAGTTATCTCTTATCAAAATTAATTTTTTAAAAACCGTCATCGATGTTATTTTTTCTATTAAAATACCTAAAAAACATAAAAAGGAAATTTCATTTCACCTTCATCAGTTTTGAAATTATCATGTTAAATTTATAAAAATTTCCTTTGCTTAGTTTCACGGTTAAATTTTTTGGTTTCTTAAACTTTTTTTTAAAAATTTAATCTTATCACTTTCTGAGAAAAGGGTTGTTTTTAAAATAGACACATAACATTTACTTTTTACGATAATGATATATTTTTTAATATCAATTTTAGTGACATTGTTTTAATTTCAACCAATATAAAAAAAGGACATATCAGTTATTGTTAATTTTTATGACCACATTATAAATACTCTTATAATATTATTCTTTTGGTATATTGTTATTTGGTATCAAAATATCTACTTGTTGACATCGTCTTATGTGAGGCAATTTAAATATTTAAGTAACTTATTTTATTTACATACAGTTTTATGATTAGATGTGTGAATAATTTTATATGGAAAAAATTATGGTTTATCATAATGTTATAGGTTGTTCATATATATCCCATTTATGTATTTGTTAATGTTTTATGTGTCATGAGATTATTTTTTTATGAGTGGAAATTTTTTTTGGTTCGAAATTTTTGTGTCATGGTATTATTTAAATTGACATCATTATTCATGGTAATGTGTGTTATGTAAACAAATTTATGTGTGAGTTTTTTTGTCATGTTTATCAATTTTGTGTGGGAATTATTTTATGTTCACAACATGATTATTTTGAATTTTTTCTTACATTCACAACTATATGTGTGGATATATGTGTGGTTAGAAATGAGAAGACTATTATGGTTTCATTTGAGTATATATGTTCCAAATTTTCAATGGTTAATTTCAATGTTACCTCCATATGTTATAATACATATATCATGATTATTTTATTTTTTATGATAATCTAACCCTATAGTATAATTTGGATCATTTGAGGTTATATTTCCTTATATAATGCTATATAGATAACTGTTATATTTCAATGATCTTTTTATATGATATTTATACCATTTTTATGTCTTATTAGATGATTAGGGCCTAACCTTTTTTTAATTATTGATATTATTTCATTAACAGACTAATTGGGATCACTCTTTCATTTTTCACAAATTCCAAGGGAATTATATCTTGTATTTTGATTATAATTAAGTAATATATGTAGAAGGTTCAAGAGATATGGATAAAATATTTTCTAATAAGATTCTAATATGCAAGAAAAACTAAAGATTTGCGTTTTGGGATTGTGTGGTTTTGAGATGTAATTAATATATAATTAAAATTATTGGAAATATATAAATTTTTTTCATGATTCATCTCATACTAACACTAAACAATGGAAACCAATGTGAGTAGAAACCAAATTCCCAATATATCAATGGTTTTATAAATTGAAAAAGGAAAAATTAATAAAAAAAATTAAAAACAAGTATACCTTACACGGATGGAACTTATGTTAAATCATGATATTCATATAATGTGGTTGATAATGAGCATTTATGTGTAGCCAAAATTGAACTCTTATCTCTTGGAATATCAATTGGTTATTCTTGAATAGATCATTATATGATAAGAAAACACCAACCACAATTATTTTCTAGCACCTCTCAAGGATAAGTGTAGGTTATAAGGGAATTGAGTTTATAGGTGTATCAATTTTTTTTGAAGAACATAAATAACATCTATCAAATGGATTAAATAACTTCATAGGGAATTATAGTAAATGTATTTAGTGATTTGAAATTAAATTATGTGTTATAATTCATGAGTTAATACCTTGGTGAATATATGAATAACATGCATTAATCTCCCTATATGGTATATATTATGTAATTATACTTTAGTAACAACCACAATATATTGACTTAGTTAAACATTCAAATGATATGTTGGGAAAATGAAGACTTACGAAATTCAGTATATGCATATTACTCTATGTTAACTCCACCATATTACCAAATGACTACTTGATATTTCACTTTTCTAATCTTTAGTAAATTCATAAATTGAGATAATTCTAGGTAAAATGTAGCATATTGAATAATATAAAACGTTTCCTGGGATTTATGGAATATTATCTTCTTGAATAATATTACATTCTTTATCAAAATATAATATCATCAACATATGAAGAATCCTATTAGATAGTATCTATTTCTGTAGAATCTAAGGTCCATTCAGTAATGCAGTGTCGTAATTAGAAAACAAAATCACATACTTGCTTGAGCAAAACAATAACATTTACATCCCATACCCAATCCACACTACTATCTTTGGTAATATAAATAATACATGTGTGTCTATATTTTATTTTATCTCACTAATATAAATGTTTGGCCACAATTGGTAATTTTTTTATCAAGTGGTTTCATCATAGAGGATGTTTTATATGAACAATCTATAATATCCAAACATAATACATCATTATATATGATTATCAATTATAAATAAAAAATCACACTATTCAAACATAAAGGATTAATAAATTTAAAAATTGACAACATAATAAACCAAATTTATAGCATAGATTACATTACATCAATAAATTAATCACACTTGAAAATATTGTAAAGATATCATATTAAATATTAACCTTTATTTACTAGGGAATAGAAAACATAATTTTTTTTGATATGCGCTTCTTTGTATCTAGTATAACAAAAAAGATATCAATTAAATAACCCTAAATGATCATAATGAGGATCATACTGAGATTTTCACAAAATGGAAATATATATTTTTGGAAGGAAATTAATAATTTTATTCCATAATAGAATTAAAATTACAAGATCTAAACAAAAAAAAAGAATAAAAAAGCAAATAGTATATAAATATTATAATTAAAAAATATTTTCATTTTCTAAAAATGATTCTAGAATATCATTTGATTATACCTAAGAAGGAAAAATTGTGACTACGTTAACCATAACAATAACTAGGCATTACCAAGGTATAGAAATGTGTTAATAAGGGAAAAATAGAAACCACATCACCTAGAGAGAATTTAACTTACAACCACTAGTAGGAGTCCATGAATTTCATGAATGGATACTCATGCCTATCAGGAAGGAAAATTTAACCACTCAACATTAACATTGACAAAAAAACATCAAAACCCATTATAATAATATCCAAACTCAGAATCCAAATACACCAATAACCAACCACCAAAATAATCTACCAAACCACTATGAAAAAACATTGAAATGAATAATTTTTACCTGAATTATAAAAATCACAACCACTCTAGAAAATATAAAATGTTTTTTCTAATTCAAATACAACTAACAATTCAAATGGACACCAATGACTAAAATACAGAGTTTTCCATAAGTAACCAATATAGACGAGTAATGAAAAATTATATTAAAAATTACATCATTGGAATTGATCCCATCACATGGGTTGAATAAAATGAACATAAATCACCACACAAAATGATATCTCTAAAACACAGAACTGATAAAAAAAGGTAATATATTAAACAAAGCATAAAAATAGACCCCATTTTTTTAATGACGAGTTAATTTTGGGAACACATATTTCTAATTTAGTTTCCTTTAATTTAGAAATTTATTAATTAGTTTCCCTCATTTTTTTAAAAAAATTATATTTATTTGGGTGAACGAAAATTTTTATTTATTTTTTAAATGAATAAAATAAAAATTGTTTTTTGAATTTTTTTATTGGTAATTTGTTGGCTATGTACATTGAAAATGGAAAAGGAAATATTTAAAAACATAAAATAATATTTCCAATATATTCTAACCCAAAACTATTCAAAGAAATATGTATTCTCATCCCATAAGTGGTAGCCAATCAAGTATCACCAATGAAACATGACTGCATATGGTAGAGAGTAGAACGTACAGCGTACAAGAATAAGAACACATCAAAGCATTATAGGAAGTTCCATTTGGTTTTGGGGAGAATGATTTACCACTAAAGAGTGGAAAAAATAGTGATAGGAGTCCTGTAACTTTATTTTATCATGATTGTATAAAAAGGCAATAAGATATCATATATAGGGGAACACAACTTATTTAGTGATCTTTGTCAAATGACTTCTCATCCGGATGTAGTTCCCAATTATAAAATGGTATCATTCATCCTTGCTTATGCATCGACTATCTCAAACACAAATTTTGAACCATCATATTCAATGGTATGAGATATAAAATCCATGTATGGTTGATCAATGTTTGAGGGTCTACTAGAGATTGAAGCCTCGTTATACTGCGGGCCCACCCTTACATCATAGTAAGTCTAGATCATAAGCTGATAAAGAGAGGTTGTGTTTTTTTCCTACCACTATTTCGTATGGCTTATAGCTCGTTGGATGGAAAATAGAGTTTTAGTTTTTTTAGCGGCATGGAGTCATGGGTAAAACATCTTTAAATAGAGGATACACCATTGAGTGAGTGGATGCACCTTGTCCTGTAGTAATGAAAGGATGCATAAATGATCTACACTATATGTTTACAATGACACAATAGAGGTTCTTGATATGAATATTTAATTTACTTAATAAATGGAGTTAACAGTCATAGATTTATGGATACACTAAATCCATGAAAATCATTGAAATAAAGGAAGTATCTATTCTATATGGTTTTGATCATTTTCGTAGGGTATGCATATACTAGAAATAAAAAAACCTGAATTTTTCTGTCTATTCATGTGCTACATTGATAAGAAGAGGGGAATTTTCATGTAAGTTATTTCATGGGACCTCACTTACACACAATGAATTTTAGATTACTATAATACAAGAATGACTCATCTGAAAATAATATATTTGACATGAAATCACATATGGAGTTGATAGATGAGTCAAAACTGAGAATCAAATGGCATTACTAACTAATATAAAAGTTTGTTAGATAATAAAAATAAACCATACGTAATGATTTAAATGAGACTCATATCTATAAACATATATGAAAGGCTTTTGTTCTAGATTCCAACCATAGAGGATATGACACAACATGGATCCTTGAGAATGGAGTGTTACAACTCTAGCATGGAGTGTTGTTTCCTTTGGTCTCTTCTCATCTTCTTATCTATTAATTACTATAATGAGAGGGTAATTATTATATACTAAGCTATTTAATGAAGCAAGAGTACACCTAATATATATAATTATGTTATAATATAAATCACAAGTTTGTGCATTAATTTTAAATTTTAATCATGCCTTCCTCTCTCATGCATGGACATTATATTAAGAGGAGGCTATTATTTTTAATGCACTAATTAGATACCCCTTATTGTGGAACAAAAAATACATATTTTATAGGTATTTATGTTTAAATATGGTTTTCAATAAATATATATTTCATAAATAAAGTAATATATGGTAAAAAGGGTTGTGTAGAGAATAGAGGGTGAGTACTAAGAGGGGAGCCCCACTAGATTTTGATTCTGAGAACAAATAAAATTAATCATTTTCATTTTCCTTCATTAAGTTTGTGAACCTAAATTTTAAAATTCATGGTATAATTTTATAATTTATCTAAGAAACTAAACTAAATATACTTTTTCTCAATGTTTCTCCAGCACATTAAATTTAATTTCTACCTAATCTCTATGGGATTGAACTTGAGTTTAAAAATAATTTCTTTAAAATAAGTTAGTGTTAGTTAGAGTCATAAATTTTTAAATTTATTTTACATAAAAGAAATAATGATTCCCTATGGGTATTAGAAAATTTTCTATTAGTATATATTGGACACTATAAATTATTATATATATATTTTTTTAAAATTTCCATTTTTTTCTATTTTACCACTTTGTCCATTTTTTATTTTCATGTAGTCATTTTAGGTACCACCTTAGTGCACGAATTATCAACTTAGAGAAAATAAAAATCTGCAGATATAACTTCAAATGCTAAATTTGAGAGAACCATTAGGAGAAATATTACGAATACATAATAAGACGTAAAAGTCATTGATGGAAGAGAAACTAGAAAAAGATCTATCCAAGGAGAAAACCAATAGTTCCAAAAATTAAATGAAAGGATTTAATCTTTAATAAACTATAAAAGTTCAAAAAATGTGGGGGAAAATCTATAAATTATAATCCCAGAAGTAACTTGCCAAAAGTTAGAGATCAATTAGAAAATCATATAAATGATAACATACAATATGGGATTCTCTACGCTAGCACATGAATATCAAAATTCCCACCATAGGAGTTTACTTGATTTTTGGACATGTTTTAGTTCAATAACATAATAAAAACCATTTTATGGTTATACCTCTTCTTATTGAAACCCACGTACAAGTCTTGAGAGTGTATCCACTATGTAACCTTAAATTTATTCACTAATTGGGGAGATTTGTTAATAAATATTTGAATTATATTTTTCCCTCTATCAAAGTCAATGACTTTATGAGAAATAATTATAAAAAATGAAAAAATGAATGAAAAATAACTCTATTATTAATATGAATGTCTCTATAGTTTAATTATAATATTTTGTAACCATGTCATATAAACCTAATTTCTAATTAAAAACATATATAAAGGTTTTTTTAGGGTAATTAAGTGATTCTTTATATTTTCTTTAAAGGATTACTAATGATAAAGTCACCCATGGAAATCTATGAGTTGTTAGATGAGATATTCTTAAATAGTTTCCAATGGAAAATTGATGGAGGATAATCACATAAAGTATACATGGGGGAAAATAACTGCATAGGTAAACAAATAAAATCCATTTCCAAATAATTAGATACTATAATGGACACTCAACATCAATATGGTATGCACTATGAAGATGGAAATCACCTTGATTATAACCATTAAATTTATTCATGGTGATTGAGTTCACAACAACTATAGAATCAAGGATAAGGTAAGGGATTTCAGTCAAGGGAAATTTTTTTTCAATATCAACATCAAGTCCCATCACTGAATATTCAATTACATTCATTAGAAATGACTTTAGAAACCTTCATGAAACCCCCATGGGATTCTCTCAAGGAATTTATAGAACACACAAATCCTCTAGGTGATTCCATATAAGATTTAAAAGCATACTCATGAAATCAATGACCATCTCAGTGGAATATGGTTATTCAAGTTAGGAAAATTTCTACCCATTTCAAGGACAAGATAATGTTAATTTTACTAGGAGATATTGATGTTTCAAAACATCGATATCTGAAATAAATCTATATAAGGACTGAAAAACAACCAAATATAGTACTGAAAAAATTGAAACACAGCCTAAGGAAAAATAAATGAATGAAACTAAATCACATAAATTAAAGAATGAAAATAGAAATAAGATAAGCATTTAGTTAGAGAGGATGTACCATCACCATTTTGATCACTCTTACCATTACCGAATAGAGAATTTCAAGTAATGTTTGATGAAGAAATATTTTGTTTTAGAAATATTTACTAAGTTCTATATCAATATACCATTCATTGAGGTGATCATGAATATTCCCACCTAAATAATGTTTATAAATGAATTTTTTATAAAAAATTAATCTATTAGAATTTAACACCATACCATTAATAATAGAATGTTTAGCTGTGGTGTCAAGAAGCCTACTAATAAATAAATGTGATCTTGTTAGTTATTTTATTCCGGTTGGTATTGGTCATAATGAATTTATCAAGGAATTATTTGATTTAGTTGTGAGTGAAAATATAATTTCACACTCAATATTTAAAATCTTGGGATTGAGATAGATAATGAAAATTTGTGTTATTCTTCAACTTTTAGATAGGAAAGTGCAACATCAATGAGGGTTATATGAATTTTTAATTATCATGTTTGATAACTCATACATTCTAGTGTACTTTATTGTGATATACATGGATAGATAGAAGACCCCAATAATGAAGGGAAAACCTTTTCTGGACAAGATAAGTGAACTATTTGATGTTAAAAGATGGGATTTTTTCATAAGATTCATTGGAGAAGATGTGAAGTTTAATATCAATTCATAAATGGATATTTTATTTGAAATATGAAATGTTTTAAGAGAAGATAGATTAAAAGGGGTTAATGATGCTGGAATACATGGAAACATAAATGCAGTGTGTCCAATATAAAAGAATGAGAAATTAAGAAATCATAAACTGGTGATAGAATTTTTCAGGATAATGCTATAGATATATTAGAGACTATTTTATTTGAAGTTTTAAAGGAAGGACAATATGTTTGGGAAGTCCAGGAACCACACATTTATTTTTTAAAATGGGAAAAATTTATAGATTTATCCCAGAGAGAAATATAATGTATTTATTATTGGAATAATAAAATTATTTTCATAAAAAAGAAGAGGTCCCAACTATATGGAGGATTAATATCGTCAAATATTTGTAGATTTGGACCCAGTAACATGTTTCCTACCCTTACTCACTCCACTTTGATAGGTAAGGTTTACCTTAATGAATACAACTAAATTTATTATAGGATAAAACCAAAATTATTTATTAATTTTAATTTATTTTCATTTAAATTGTGTTTAGGAACTATTAAAAGCGTGAAATACCATTTGGTTTTTATTATTCATGATAATGGGATAATACTTTAACTATTTTTATATCATATTTAGGCCTTTGATGATTTGAGGTACAATGTTCTAAGTAATGAATCAAGGGGAACCAATTAATAGATTAATAATAGGGTTGAGAGATTTAGTTTTTAGTACATATTTATACACCAATATTTTCAAAATCAGTTTTGAGCTTAAATGAAGGAAAACATTTATTACCACACATAGATTCATTGTACTTTTGTGATCAATGAGAATAATAATTTTTAGTAACCTCATGATGTAATGTTTTAATTTTCATGTTTATATAATTGAATATGTAATATGGGGATGTTGATTGATTAGTTTATAGAATATGAACTTTGATTCAATGAATAATGATTTCTTCTTGTCACCTATAGATGAAAATTTTCTTCTCCCAATATCATGATTTGAATTTTAAAAGATCATGTGGATCAATTTTTCATTACTACCAATCCAATGAGTTGTTATCTCAAATATCATTTTCTCCTTTTATCAATAGGTTTCTAGACCAAATAAATCTTCTCAATCTAGAGGAAATTTGTTGATATAATTGGAAATGTTACCTACTAGGACATCTATTTTATCTTTTTAAAAATAGGATAAAAAAATTAGTCTTAAAATGACTGAGTAATTTTTATTTATCTTATCCATTATCCATTATAACTAACCCAAATTGATATAATATTATCCCTTATATATCCTGAATGAACTCTTTAGGGATAAAACGAATTAAAATCCAATAATATTCATTCATATCCATACTTTATTGTTTTGTATAAATATGAAAGGACAATTTAGTGGGGAGAGGGAATTTATGGTAAAAAATAATGTGATTTTTTGATAGTATATATGTTGTGGGTATTTCATTGGGTTCTGAAAAGGTTCTAATCATTAGTCATTGTATTTATTTCAACCCATCTATGAAAAATTGAAAAAATTATGTTGAGTTTTTGAGGGTCAAAAATCACCAAAAATTAACAAATATTTTTTATCATTTGGGGTTGGGTAGTGGATGTAATAGTTTTCCTATCTCAACATTCAAAAACTTGAGAAAAATTAAAAAACAAAGAAAAAAAATTATGAAGTGTAAACCATTAATTATGGTACCATCGATTCCTATCGTTTACACTAATATTAGTAGAGGGGAAGATGTAGATTATAAAAGTTGAATGTAATTTCACGTTACATTGATTGTCACAGATTATAATTTTGAGATAAATAATCTTTTTGAGGTTTTATTTATTATTCATCAATTAATTTCCCTCTATAGCTTCATATTCAATAAACTATGAATTTAAATTCCTTATTTTTTAGTTATTTTTCCTTTACAATTTAGATAATATAGGTCCCATTCAAGTTAACACATATGGTACTTGTACTTAAGGTATGAGAAAAAATCCAATTTAATTTTTACCTTGAGTGATGAGAGAGGAAATAAATGGTTTGGTAGATCATGATTTACAAGTTTAATAATGATATATTAAGAGGATTAAATTGATTAAAGGATATATTCCATCGTTTTTCATGGAAAAAAACAATTAAATTTTTGTCTAGTGAAGAGTTCGATTCAATTTTCATATTTGGAAATTAAAAGACTAGAATCCACTATTGACAATTATTTAGTTAAATTAATTTTAAATATTTAATATTGATAGCATGGGGGATAATTTAAAAATTATTACTTTAATTATGCGCTTAAGGAAAATCATTTTCTAAGCGTTGGGGATTTGTTGTGTTCTTTTTTTCCACACATTTTTCAAATTTAATTTCATATAGTTTATAATATAATTGATTAATATTCACAACGTTTTTTTACATTTTTCTTATGTTGGTGAATGGAATTTTAATTTTAATTTTTCAAATTTAAAAATATGGGCAATTGTTTATAAAATTTAATAGTTATTTTGTGTGATGTCTAATAAGGAAATAGAAATGGAAGTATTATGTAACTTATAAAAAAATATGACTGACAAAGGTAATCCCTCAACTAATGGGATAAATCCACTAGGATGCCTCATTATAGGATATTAACTATGTATCCCAAAATTAAGTCCAACAACATTCCGTAGTGTGGAGCATGAGGAGTGCACATGAAAAGTAGTACATTGATGCAATAAAGGAAGGTCATTATAGCGACATAAAGAAGGATTCCTCAGTATGGGGAATCACAGATCAACAGTGGGGGTCCTCTGATCCTTGTTTAGGTTGATTTACAGGATGGGTAATGAGATTTATTATATTTTGGACTGAGGAATATGTGAAGAATAATGTGGAAAAAATCCTCTTCCACGTACTATTATCACATACAAAAAATGGTGATGTTTGTCCACACCCAGGTGTCACCTCCCTAATAGAAAATGATTACACCACCACCATAATTTCTATTCTATATAACATCTTTGTATATTCAATGTAATATTGGGGTACCAATAAATATTGGATCCACACTATGTCATTGGCCCACACATGTATCATAGTGACAAAGGAGATCGAGATGGTGAATGGAAGTATCTTTATGTTTCTACAGTCATTCTATAGCTCTTATATATTAGAGGAAGAAAAATATATTTTTACTACTATTAGAGGTTCTATGACATGGACTCACTTTCTTTAAATGTGGTTATGACATCATGTGAGAGGCTGCATCATGGCTTATTGCGAAGAAGGGGCACATAAAGTCCCTACACTATTGGGTTTCAACATGCATTGGAGGTTCATGGTAGTGGAATTGATTTGAGAAAGAGGATTAAGCAATCATATTAGGATATTTATTATATATCCATTAAAATCCATGAAATAAAGGAAGAAAATATTTTGTAATTTTTATATCCACATCATAGGGTTTGAACCACCTCTAAATTAAAATTCCTTATATCCTTAGGTTATTCACATGCCTCATGGAAAATATACCAAGATATTTTAAATCAAGAATGTTTCTGGTACCATGACTTCTCACATGGAATTCAAGATTACCACAAAATGGGGAGGACTCGACCAAAGGCCAATAAATTTAGGAGGAATACCATGTAAACTATCTATCCATTTCAAAATAGATAATCCAAGGAGGTTGCTAACCAATTGAAAAGTTGGATATATAATAAAACTCAAACAAAATAAATTCTTTATCTTTGGCTACTTTCTATAAATATAGAGGAATGGTTACTATGAAAGAGACCGACCCTAAAGGATAGGAATTGACTTAGAGCTAAGAGACTATAGTTTTACTACAGTTTCATGGAGTGCTGATTATTTAAGTCTCTTTACAACTTTTTATTCCATCATGACAAAAATGGGGGGTAATTATTATATTTCAAGATATAAAATGAAGGGGTAGTTCTCTTAGTTTTGATAATTATGTTTTAATAAAAATGATAAGTTTTTTATAAATTCTATTTTTAATCTCACCCTCCTCTTTCAATCATGAAAATTGTTGTAAGGGAATAGTATTATTATTTATAAAAAAATAGGTGCCTATTATCAAGGAAAAAGTAATGAATGTGTTTGGGTTTTTTTGTTTAAATAATGATTTGAATACATATCTATTTAAAAAACAGTGTAAATGAGATGGTAAATGGTTTTTTATAGTATTGATGGAGATTAATCTGAGAGGTTTCTCACTATATCTTCTTGAAATGGATAAATATGAATATCATATTCGATAGAGTGTAAGAAACACAACCCCAAGTGTTGGTGGGAATATAAAATCCTGTGATATAAAAATATATTTTCTATATTAAATAAATACAATATATGATATAGCTTTCAATCCATGCAACACTAAGTTAGCTTTCATTACATGAAACAATGACACTCTTCGAATGCTTGCTTTACACATAAAAACACGTCTTACCAAATAAAATCAATATTATTAGTTGAAATAAAAATTATATTTTAGAAATTAAAGTACTGGAAAAAATATGATTAAATAACATATAAAAACATATGGTTAAATTATTTTGTTAAAATTAATTTAAAATTAATATAAAAACCAATTGAATATAATGGAAATGTTTTGATAAAAAATATTCTTATATGCCATATAAATTTAAGTTTAAAAAATTAAATTAATGAATATTAGTGGATGATCATAATGAAATTAATATATTATATATTTAATAATATGTGTTTAAATTATTCTAATACACATTATAGGCATAAGATGAGAGTAAATCTAATTTTACAAATAAAATGATGTATTTTTCTGAAGGCAGTTTTCCAGCCTTTTGATGGCGAACTGGGTTTAAAAATAAATTTTATGAATTTCAAAAATTTTACTCAAAAAATAGAATTATTTTTTAAAAATTTAATATCAAAATCATCATATGGTTTTTATGTTATTTTTCTGAGTGGTTTCATTTTTTGATGAATAGTAAAAAATACATAAATTTAATTGAAAATATATTTTCATCTAAATAATTTTTAATGATAAGTTTTATTTTCAAAAATTTTAAAGTAAAATAGATAAATAAAAAAATATTAATTCAATTTAGGTAATTGGAATAATTTTATATAGAATATAGACTAACAAAAGTTGGTAAACTTTTGAAAATTTTCACTATAAAAACCAAATTTCTTATCTCATATACAAGATTAATTTTAAATTATTTTATTCAGATTTTGTGATTTTAATTTTGAATAATGTTTTAAATATTTTTAATTATAATAATGTATAATTTATATTATGATCACTTATTTTTTTTACCAAACTTATTATTGAAAACAATTTAAATTAATTATAGTGATTAAGGTAAAAATGAGTTTACATAGTTGTTAATCATTAATATTAAGGTTCTAAAGACCTAAAAACTAGTAGAAAACTAATTTTCTAAGCATATTTTCATCATATCACCTATTTTATAGATATTAGTTCATTATTGGAGGCACATGATGTTAGTGATACCTCAAAATAGTGTTTACCATTTGTTATTTTACAAGAATGCCACTCATTCTCCACTATAAAATGGAACTACTAAATCAACTCCAAAAATCGTTAAACTAATCATAGAATATTTATTTACAATAAAAATTAAACCATGGAATGATTTTACTATACACCAATAAGAATTACCCGAATGAGAGGTAATGTTCTTCATCAATCACTTATGTATTATTTCTTTATCCAAAAATTAAATTAGTCTTATCTATTGATTATATAATAACCTTAGTATATTTAATATATATTTATGATTTTATTCTTGTATTATAACATAAAACCTCACACACTTCCTTCAAATGGGATACACAATCATCGTTTGTGTGTACAGTGGATTACCGCCTTGAGAACCGATGACGTTCGTTCTTCCGTTTCCACCATTAAATGGTTGAAATAATGATGGATTCATAGTATATGTATTTTATATATGATATTTATAATGTCTATATTCTTATTTAATTACTATATAACACATATATTCATGCTTTCCATTTTGTGGGAATATGATAACATTGTTTGTTGACATGTGTAGTACCACCTCCTCAAAGCGACGCGATTCATTCACATATTACATGGAATGTATTTAGGATGGGTTTAATAAAAAATTTGATATATATTACATAAATATTATTCTTAAATGAAAATATACATATATATATAACATGGTTTTCATCATTTTAATATATGAATATAATGGAAACATCATTCTTGCGTACGTACGACCTACCATCTCTATGAATATTGTATTCCATTTCTTATCACCAAATATTATAATTAATTTAAATAAATGTTTACTAAATATATATTATATTTTTATAATAGTTTACATTATGGAGATGATGAGATAATAACCAAAGTAAAAGTAACAAAAAAATAACATGTCAAAACATACTTGAAAAACAAGGCGATAAACACCCAAAACAATGAAAATAACGGAAGATTAATAATAAATGGGTAATGAAATGTTATAAAAGAATCATACATGAGATTATAAATATTAATATAGTTCTGGAATATGTTAATAACATTCTTAAAACAATTATACTATGGGTTAAATAGTGTTCAACCAAATGGGAATGTAATGGAAAATATTGAAAAATCACTATCTTTTATTAAATACATATATTTGATTGTAAGGAATATTGATTTTTTAAATTTGTTATTCAATATTTTAGGAGTAATTTATTCATGAAGACCTATGTGTGTCTTGGTTTTTGTAACCCCTCGATGCCTTGGTTATCTCATTGGATGAGTTACATAGATAGCCTTAGAGGGTTTTCACAAATCAGTTTTACGTGAAAGGTCATAGTGGTAAAGAATACATTTACATAGGAAACACATAATCCAATATTTAATAATTGGTTTCATTAAGTATTCAATTATTATTATCCATTGGATTTTCACTATAACAAAATCTATGGATGCATTTGATTTTCAGTTTATTGATTAAATGGTATGTGTTTTATTTGTTTACCTTGTTATATTATTTATACCTTATATAGTTATTTAAATGGAATATGTGTTTAGTTATTTATATTTCTATATGAATTATTCTTATTGATTGATCCTAGATCCCATTATACTTAATCCTTACTGATCATTTTTTTCCTACCCTTATTTTTCTTCATTTCCATAGGATATGATATTAAATTCTTGGAATGACTTTTCAATGATCTTGAGAATTTTAATTTTTATGTATTATGTTTCATATTCTATTAACAATGTAAAATCAGTATCTTGCATTTATCTGGTTTCAAAAAATGCAAAAAAAAATTGATCATATGAGATTTTAATCTTATGTTTATACCAATTTAATAAAGTAAGGTAGTGACTCTTAGCTACTAGAGTAGAGATCATCACAGTTGGTATAAGATAATTTTTAGTATAAACCATGGAAAATTCATTTTGGAAAACATGTATTAGTAAAAATTACCCTATGATATAGTTTTGAGAGAAGTATAGAAGTAAATATATAGGAAACCATGTTTATGATCATGTGATTTGATATGCATAAGTTTTGTAGTTTATGTTAATAATTTAACTAGTTTGGGATTATAAATTATGTTTCTTAATGATATTATATAATCTATTGAATTATAATGTCTAGAAATGGAATCTGGTAGGAATAAGGGTATCCATACACATGTCTAATTTAGAGGTTTCCCAACTATGAAATCTAATATAGCTAGTTTTGGAACTGAGTAAGTTATTGATATATTATGGTAGATTAATCACGTTATGATAAATAACCATGCTCTTATTGAGAAACCTATTCTATAATGAGATTCCCCAATGATGGATATCTTTATGTGATAGAGGCCCCCATAATTTTGTGGGACTACTAATCCAATGGTATCATAGAAATTCATCGAGTCCTTAGAGAATATATTTATAACATTGTGATATGGTGAAAAGGAAAAGGTTACACTTAAAGTGTATTATCTAAATGGAGATTCTGATCAATGCTGGTTATTGATACATATTACTTGGGAGGAAGAGGGAATATAACTTATATAATGGAAATATTTTAAGGATACATTATTTGAAAAATATTTTATGATTGAGCAAAAAAATGAGATGAAGAACAATTTCATTATCTTAAATTAAATAGGCGAGGATAATGTTATAGAGTATGAGGCTACAATTACAAGGTTATCTAATCATATTATCAATTACATATGCAATAAGTAGTTAAATATTGACCAATTCATTGAAGATATTAATCCAAGTCACCAGAGGGAAATGATGTTTCAATGTTTTTCTCTTTTTTAGGAACTAGTTTTATGTGCAATGAAGATAGGGAAATATGTATCCAAGTCTTATAGGTTCAACATGAAGAAATAGAATAAGGGGATGAAAGAGTACATAACAAATAAAGGGAATAAGGAAAATAATTATTTTTCTACATGTGATAACTGTGGAAGTAATAATAATGGGAAATGATGGAATGTATTGAGAGTTTCTATATGTGTGGAGAAAAGGTTCACCTGGAAAATTAATGTAAATGGAAGAATAAAATAACTTGTATTTAGAGTTACAACTGCACTTTGATGGTGAAATACTCAAATGAATTCCCCAATAATCAAGGTAATATAACACAGAAGAACCTAAGGGATCAAGTTCAATAATTTTTTATTGAAACATATAAAGTGTAATGATTAAGGTTCCTCCTATTTAGATATATTAAATATTTCTTAAATATATTTTCTTGATTATATTCTCGTCATATAATTTACTAGAAATAAATGGATTGTACTATAGTATGAT
The DNA here is from genome assembly GCA_963277665.1 of Viscum album. Taxonomy (NCBI): domain Eukaryota; kingdom Viridiplantae; phylum Streptophyta; class Magnoliopsida; order Santalales; family Viscaceae; genus Viscum; species Viscum album. The sequence goes on along the minus strand of OY728143.1, from coordinate 645,957,589 downwards.
TAAAAAAAGGACTTAAGAGGATGTGTTGAATAGTTCCAAGAAAAATGAATTAGTGGAACGTTAAAATTCTAGGAAAACACATGATTTCAGAATTAATAAACCCTAATATGTTATTGATATTGAGATAATGATGTAGGTATAAAGAGATGATTGATATCTATAATGTAAATTGGATACTTTTGAATACATTATAACTAATTAATGATATTTTAATGTTATGGTTTGTGCCCTCATTGATGTATTTTGAACATTTTTAGATTTAAGTAATATATTAAATAATCTATATTTTTTTAAGTAATATGGAATAATATGTGTTTTCAATAATGTTTCCTGATAATTAATATTATTAACATGTTTTAAGAGTACATTAGATGAATGTATTTGAATATATGATATGTGATGATTAAGAGACTGTTTAATTTTTATAGGGATTATAATTTTTATTTAACCTTCATTATGAATTTGGTGAGACATATTTTGGATTAACTTTATGTTTAATTATATATGGAGTTGATTAAGTTGAACTTCAAGTGATATTATATTACTTCATCCAATCATTTTGGTTTTATTAAAGACAATAGGAATATATTTTTACTCTTTTATGGATCATGTGATCTTTTGAATAGTAATTTAATTACTTCAAGCATACAATTTCATTTTTGGATATTAATTTTCTATATTAAGGAATGAATTGTAAACTAATATAAGCAAAACCAAGGATGAAATTGTTTTTATGAAATATCAATGTGTCAATTTAATTTCATTATATTCTTTGAAAGCGAAACAATTTATCAAAACTAGGGAAAATGGTATTTAGACAAAACTTCTATCATAATACCATAATTTTTGTTGAAACGATGGTATGTTAAATCATAACAAATGTATGTATTTGAGGCCCCAAACATTCCATTAATATTATATTTTTTTGATACAACGTCCTCAATAACCATATATAAATATTTATACTTTTCCTCCACATCTAGAACATGAAATTACAAAACTTTATCCTATATAGAAATATAGATATGTGTTATTCCATCTAACCTTTTTCACTTCCCATTCTATATTATTTAGAGGATATTTATATAAACACTTTTATGATTTGGGTTTTTTGAGAATAGTATTTCCAAGCATTTAACCCTTGATTACTGAGATGATGTTTGATTTGTGAGGATGAAATTTATTTAATTTGGGGAGAATGTAACACCCAAAAAATTAATAATATGAATATCATATTCAATTGTGTGTATAAAAGGAAACAATAACCATGTAAGGGAATATAACATCCAGGTATTTTAAAATATATTTACTATTTTAAATAAATATAATCTATAATATATATTTCAATGCATAGAATATTGATTCATGTTGTGTTACCTGAAACAATGAATTTGTTCAAAATATTTTGTTAGACGCAAGATAGGGTTTTATTTATTACTATTGATATTAATATTTTAAAAAAAATTATCTCCTACATGTTAAATTTCAGGTTATAATTATGATTAGATAACTTATAAATATATTTAGTTTAATTCATTGAATATCAATTAATTTTAAGTTAATATAAAATCAAATTGAATATAAAGGGAATGCTTTTATAAAAATTATTATTATTTGAGAGAAGAATTTTATTTAAATTAATTAAATTAATTAATATTCGTGTATTATATTAATGAAATTTATATATTATGTATTATATACCTTTTTTTACATTCTTCCAATATATTTGAAAGGTACAAGACAAGAATAAAAATCAATTTTAGGCATAAAAAGTGTTATTTTTCTAAAGACTATTTTTCCGCCTTTTGATGGAACACTTGTTTTAAAAATATGATTTTAAAATATTATAAATTTAACTTGAAAGAATAAATTACATTTTTTAAATAATAATATCAAAATTATCTTAGGGTGAGTTTTTTGTTTTTTGTTTTGAAAAGTTTTATCTCTTGACGACTATTGAAAAATACTAAATTTCAATAGAAATGTAAATTTTTCTCTAATAAATTTATATTGATAAATTTAATTTAATTTTTTTAAAACTCAAAATGGATATATTAAATGTATATTATTCCATTTTATTCCTTTTTAATAATTTTATTAATTAATTTAGATATAAAAAAATTATTAAACTTTTCCACATTTTAAATTTAAAAACCTAATTTCTCATTCTGTCCATTAGATTATTATTTAAATATTTTATTCCATTATATTATTTGAATTTAGAAAAAACTGATTCCATATTTTTAATAAAAATAATTTTTAATTATTAGTATGTTTAAAATAGTTTTTGACCAAAAAATTTAGTAAAACAATATATAATTAATTAAATCAATTAAGGTAAAAATGTGTTTGCTTAGTGATTAAACATTAATCATAAGGGGCCAATGAAATATAAAATTTTAAAAAATCAGTTTTAGTGAAATAATTCGAACATATACACTATTTTATACAATGTGGTTCATTATTTTTGGAACGTTATGTAAGGACGACATCCCAATAGTGATTACCTCTTGGTATTTACAAGAATTCCACTCCACCTCCAATATAAAATAGAACTCACCCCCTCACTTATTCACCCATATCAATACTTTTGTCTCATAAAAACCATAACCAAATAAAATAAAAACATCCCTCCACTTTTCCAAGAAAATATTTTTTATAAATAAAACAAAGGAATGATTTTTGGTGTAAACCAAAAGCAATTATCAAAAGAAGAGGAAAAATTCCTCATCGAACAATTTTGATTTATTTATTTATCCACTAGTTATATTCTTATTATATATTTGTTCTATAATAACCTAATTATATTAAATAGAATGAAAAGTTGTTATATTAATTTTACGACTTAAAACTTCACACACATCCATCAAATTAGATACACAATAATCATTCATGTCTATAGAGGACTACCACCTCACAAACCGATGCCATTTGTTCTTCCATTTCCACCTTAAAAGGTTGATAATAATGATGCATTTATAGTTTATATATGATATATATGACATTTATAATGTATTTATGCGTCTTAAATTAGTATATAACATAAAAATTCATGCTTTACATTTTGTGGGAATATGATAACATCGCCTTTGGATATGTAGACTGCTGCCTCCTCAATGCAATGTGATTTGTTCACATGTTATATGGAATGTATATGAGATGGGTTTAATAAAAATTGTCATATATAAAACATAATTACGATACTGAAATGATAATATAAATATATATCAATTAATTTTTATTCTTTTAATATGAAAAAACATGGAAATAACGTTCATGCATACGTACGACCTATCATCTCTAGAAATTTTTTATTCTATTTCATACCACAATTTTTTTTAGATTAAATTAAATTCATGTATACTAAGTATATATAATATTTAAACCATAGTTTACATTTTGGATATTATGAAATAATTACCTCAGTAAAATAGAACTAAAAAATTACATGTCAAAACATACTTGAAAAACAGGGTGATTAACACCTAAAACAATGAAAATAGTGTAAGATTAGTAATAAATAGGTGATGTGATATTATAAGAGAATAATATGTGATATTATGAATATTTATTTTGTTCTTTTATAAGTTAATAACATTCTTAAAACCATTATATATGTTGTTAAATAGCATTCAACCAAAATATAACGTAAGGGGAAATATTGATAAATCCATATATTTTATTCGATAAAGATATTTGATGATAATGAATATTTATTTATTAAATAAATTTTTATATATTTAAGGAATGTTCTGAACCCAAATAAACATGTGGGTATGTTTTAATTATATCCTCAGGAGGAATTTTTAATCTCATGGGAAAATTCAGTTGGCTAGCTTTAGAGTGGTCTTCACCCATTAGTTTTAAAACATCTTTTTAAAGGACTAGGCGGTAAAGGTTCTATGTACCTTGGAAACTTGGAGTCCAATATTTAATCATTTACTTTATTATTAATTCAGTTTTTATTACATATAGGAATTTCACAATGAAAAAATATATTTAAAATTTTCATTTTTAGTCTACTAATTAAATGAAGTGTCTTAATTATTTACCTTGTCATATTTTTTATGTATTATATATTTATTTCAATTGGACATGTGTTCAATTATTTACCTATCCATATTGATTATTACTCTTGATTCATCATAGATTCTACTATAATTAATCCTCACTGTGAGTTTTATCTCCCACTTATTGTTTCCTTTCCCTAGGATATGAAGAAGAATTCTTCGAATTAGTTTAAAAGGATGTCGAGAATTTTACTTTATTGTATATTATGTTTCATTTTCTATTCCCAATGTAAAATGGGAATCATTATTTATATGGTTTCCAGTACTATGAAAAATTTCATTCGTTTGAAATTTCAATCTTGTATCTATACCAATATAACAAAGTAAGGCATCAGTTCTGAGATACTATGGTTCGTGTCTCTAGAATTTTTATCAGTGAATGTTTTGTAAAAACATCAGAAACTAAATCTTGGAAAAAATAGATTATAGAACATATTACTATGAAATAATTTGAGGTTATTTATATAAGAACATCCAAGAAAAAACATTTCTAGGATTATGATATTATATAGATACTATGTTTTTAGTTTAAGTTATGTGTTTAACTTGTTATAGGATTATAAATTATGCTTCATATTGATGTGATCTAATAAAGTATACTTCATTATTTAGAAGTTTCACCTTGAAGGAAGAAGTGTATCCATACTAATATGCAATGAAGAGATTTCCCTGGTGAGAAAAATGATATAGCTGGTGTTTGAACTGAGCAATTTATGGATCTATTAGAGAATTATAATGATGTTACCATAAATAAACTTTACCTGATGGATAAAAATTTCCCACAATGAGTTTATTTGAAGTCGGATCACATTATGAAATAGAACCCCCCATCATTTAGTGGGACTACTTATCCAACAATAGCTGATCAATGTATTAAGTCCTTAGAAAAATTATTTATGGAATTGGGATGTGGTGAAAACAAAAGGTTAAATTTTTAATGTATTGTCTGTATATATTAATTGATTAATGGTGGCTGTTGACATAGAATACTATAGGGAAGGAGGAAATATTACTCATGGAATTAAAATCATTAAAGGAGAAAATATTTGAAAAATATTTCTTTCATGAGAAACAAACTTATATTAATATAATGTTCTTTAGGTTAATGAAAAACGATATAGAGAGTGTTCTAGAGTATGAGGGTATGTTTATAAGGTTAGTTAGGTATGATGAAAATTTCATACATAATAAGGAGTGTATTATTAAATACATATGAAAAGAGATTAAGCCATGTGTCTAAAGGTAATTAGTGCCCTAATTTTTTTCTTCATATAATTAAATAGTTTTATGTTATATTAAGATAAAGAAAGAATTATATATGTCTTTATAATTAAAAGGGAAGAATGAGAAGATGAAAAAAAAAGAAAATAAGAGATAATGGTAATAAGGAAAAGAAGGATTTTACAACATGTGAAAGCTATGGAAATAATCACCCTATGAAATGATTTAAAATATTAGAGATTTATTATAAGTTTGGAGAAAATGGTCACATGGAAAATGAATGTAAAGAGAATAAGTAAAATGATAGTATTTAATTTTACAACTGAAAGAATGTGGGACACTACGAAAAAGAATTCCCAAAGAATCAATGGAATGTACCTCAGAAGAAGAAAGGGATCAAGGTCAAGCATATGTTATTGAAATAATAAAAATGAATGATTAAAGTTATTCTCTATTTGGATCTAATAAATTAGTCGAAAAAATATTTTATTAACGACATTATCATTATATAATTTATAAAAAATATATGAATTATATTTCAATAATTTTTTATTAAGTATTTGAGATCATTTTTTTAATGTTACCAAGTAAAAATATTCGGTGGAAATTTTAACTTCTTGGAAAACACAGGATATAAGAAATAATAAAACTTAATATATTCCTGATGTTGTGATAATGATGGTGGAATAAAGGGAAGATTGATATGGATAAAGTAAATTGGATATTACTAACTACCTTGGAACTGATTAATTATTTTTTTATGAAATAGTTTATTCCATTATTTATGGATTTTATAAAACTTTTATATTTGAGAAATATATCTAATATTCTATGTTTTACTTAAGTAATACGGATTCATTCATGTTTTAAATAATTTTTAGGGTAATTCATGTTATTACCACTAGTGGAAATACGGGCTTTAACGTCGTCGTAATAACGTCGGTTTTTTAAAAACCGACGCGAATAGTATATGCGGGGAATTTTTGGCGTCGTTTTTACAAAAACCCGACGCCAAAAATAATTATGTGTTGATTTTTCGCATCGGTTTTTATGAAAACCGACGCGGAAAATATTAGTATCCATATTTTCCGCGTCGGTTTTCCTGAGAACCGACGCGGAAAAATGTTTCGGCGTCGGTTTTTATGAAAACGGACGCCGAAACTCATAAAAAAAAATATCTTTCGCGTCGGTTTTCCTGAGAACCGACGCGAATAATATTATTCGTTGATTTTTCCGCGTCGGTTTTCCTGAGAACCGACGCGGAAAATAAATTTTTAAAATGTTTCGGCGTCGGTTTTCATGAAAACCGACGCCGAAACTCATAAAAAAAATATATTTCGCGTCGGTTTTAATGAAAACCGACGCGAAAAGTCTTTTAAAAATATTCACGGTCAGAAACCCTCATTTTGTTCGTCCGTCGAAATCGAGTTCCGCTGTGGCGCTTCGGACTCCCGACGACCTTCGAACTTGATTTGCGATCTTGAACGGCCATTGTTGAAGGTTTTTTGTCGTCTGCACGATTTTGGGTATGTGTTCTTCCTATTTATCTCTTGTTTCATATCCCATTGTTTATTTCTTTATCAATAACCCTATTTTGCGTGATTTTGATTATTGGTTAGATTTTAGTTGTAATTTATCATTATTTTTTGTTTGTATTATCATTGTTGGTGTAGATTTGATATTGTTTGTTTTTGGAAGTACTTATACCGGTCGCAGTTTGGATTTAACATCTCCATTCGGGTTGAACTTCAAATTTTTTGTGTTAAATGAATTCACTCACATTTTTGCATGTAGTTTGTTGTTATTTCATTACTTCTTGAGATTTACCATGCCAAATTCCTCAATTCTTTTTGGTTCTAATCATTTAACTAAGACATGAATAATTACCACTATCTATTATGTTAAAAAAAATTGAATAATTATTTTCATGCCATTATATAATAAATAATTTTTCTTGCAATGTCCATAATACGACTAGAATCATAATGTATTGTAATCTTCATATATAATAATATAATCATTATCCCTCTATTAATGTTCAAAAATACCTTTCCACTTTCATATGTGGGGTTAGATTCATGCATTTTTAATAAATGTCCTCTTAAACTAATCTCATTCCATTGATTATATTTATTCATCTTTCTCTCCCTCTAAATAATAGTCATGAAATGATTTACTTCTCCCTCTAAGTCATAGGCTGCAAATAAAACATTCTCATGATCTAATCTTTCATGGATGGATAATATATTTCTCTTCATGTTGATCCATTCCTTGACATGTTTTGCTGCAATAGACCCATGGATGGGGGTGTAAGTTGTCACCTAAAATATGCAATGGAATTTTTATCCCTCCATAATGAATTTATATGTTCATAGTTCCCTATTATAAAACTCATGGATTGAGGGAGTTGAGTTATCATAGTCACCAAAAATTGTATCATGTCTCTTAATACACATTGTTTTAAATAAGGATAGTTATTGCACTATTTTTCACATTAATTTTTCCATGATTCATTCATGTTACATCAAATGAATAAAAAAATAAATATAGTGTGATCAATAGTAGTCATAGTGAGAAATCATATTATCTTGTATGTCATTCATATAATATTTATATCATGAAACTTTATTTTCAAAAAATGAAACCTTTGATTTAACCATTTTGTCCTTGTATTTCAATATAACACACATGTATATAATATTAAAATTAACTGTTTACTATATTTGTAAACGTGTTTCATATCTGATGTCTTTTATCTGATTATCAATAGTTTTTATGGAATATGTTTTTGTTTACAATTTATCTGATAGATATTTAAATGTTTTTATGTTTTAATATATTCATCAATTATATTGTGATATCAGGTATTAATATGGATCATAATTGGATTTATCTACGAAGAACTACTAGTGAATATGAAAGAGGAGTTGACAATTTTTTGGAATTTGCTAAACGGCATAATCAAAATATTGATTTGATTTTCTGTCCATGTGTGAAGTGTGTAAATATGAGAAAGTTAAACTTCAGAGAAATCAAAGATCATCTCATTTGTTATGGTTTTAGCCTTAATTATACACGTTGGATCTTTCATGGTGAAAGAACTGAAAATTCAACATCCAATGTTGATGACGATATTCATAATGAGGCAGAGGATCGTATTCAAGAATTAATTCATGATTTAGGTGTTGAAACCATCGAAAAAACACCAACTGTTGAACGATTGTATGGAGATTCTGAGAAACCATTATTCCCAGGTTGTAGTAAATATACAGTGTTATCAGCAGTTTTGAGATTAGTTAACTTAAAAGCAAAAAATGGGTGGAGTGATAAAAGTTTCTCCAGTTTACTTGAGCTTTTAAAAGAGCTTCTTCCAGAAGGCAATGGGCTTCCAGATTCCAATTATGAGGCGAAGAAAATATTATGCCCAATGGGATTGGGGTATAAAAAGATACATGCTTGCCCCAATGATTGTGTACTGTATAGGAAAGAAAATGAACATTTATCAAGTTGTCCTACATGTGGAACATCGCGCTATAAGATGGATGAGAAAGTCAACTCAGATTCATTTTCAGGTGATGTCATGTAACTTTATGAAAAATCAATTTTTTTACTTTCCAATGATATCATCCAATATTTTTTTCAAACAATTCTGATAATTCAATTCTGGTTTATTTTTAGGTACCAAAATCAAAACTCCATCTAAAGCATTTTGGTACCTTCCAATTATTCCTCGTTTGAAGCGTCTATTTGCAAATTCAAATGATGCAAAAAGGTTAAGATGGCATTCAGATGAGCGCATTTCTGATGGTAACTTACGTCACCCTGCCGATTCACCACAGTGGAAGAGTTTTGATAAAAAATTTCATGATTTTGGAAGTGAAGTTAGAAATCTCAGAATGGGATTGTGTACTGATGGAATGAATCCATATCGGAGCCTCAGTAGCCAACATAGTTCATGGCCTGTTTTGCTGGTACTTTACAACTTGTCCCCACATCTATGTATGAAGAAAAAATATGTTATGATGAGCTTGATGATTTCTGGACCAAAACAACCAGGAAATGATATTGATGTGTATCTTACACCATTGATTGAGGATTTAAAACTGCTATGGGAGAAAGGTGTTACAGTTTTCGATGCATACAAGAAAGAGTATTTTCTTTTGCGTGCTATGATAATGTTCACTATAAACGACTTTCCTGCGTATGGAAACTTATCTGGATATAGTGTTAAGGGACATAAAGCATGTCCAATTTGTGAAGAACAAACTTCATATTATCAATTGCAGAATGGAAGAAAGACAGTGTACATGGGACATCGAAGATTTTTGCGAATTGATCATCCTTATCGTAGATTGAGAAAAGCATTTAATGGTTTACAAGAATTCAACCTCCCCCCTCAACCATTGTCAGCTGAAGAATATTATGACAGAGTGAAAGATATTGATTCAACATTTGGAAAGGGAAAAAGTTCTGGTTTACAAAAACATATCTGGAAGAAGCAGTCTATTTTTTTCAAACTACCTTATTGGATATTTTTAGAGATAAAACATAACATTGATGTTATGCATGTTGAGAAAAACATATGTGATAGTTTGATTGGAACTTTGTTAGACATAAAAGGAAAGACAAAAGATGGATTACATGCTAGATTGGACTTGATATTAATGCGAATACGTTTGGAGTTAGCTCCCGCTGTGAAAGGAAAAAGAACATATTTACCTCCGGCTTGTCACACATTAAGCAAGATTGAAAAGATGAATTTTTGTCAGTGTCTTCATGGTATTAAAGTACCCAGCGGTTTTTCTTCAAATGTGAATAATTTTGTGTCATTGAAGGATTGTAAATTAATAGGTATGAAATCACATGATTGCCATGTGTTAATGCAACAAATTCTACCAGTAGCAGTGCGTGGTATATTACCGAAAGCTGTCAGGAAGACAATCATCAGGTTATGTAATTTCTTTAAATCCATTTGTAGCAAAGTCGTTGATCCAAATTTGTTAGATTTGTTGGAGAATGAAGCAACTCTTATTCTTTGTCAACTAGAAATGTATTTCACACCCACATTTTTTGATATAATGGTTCATCTATTGGTTCATTTGGTGCGTGAGATAAGAATGTGTGGGTCTGTTTATTTAAGATGGATGTATCCTTTTGAAAGATATATGAAAATTTTGAAAGGATATGTTAAAAATCCTTATCGACCAGAGGCCTCTATTGTTCAAAAATATGTATCAGAAGAGGTGATTGAGTTCTGTACTGATTATTTGAATGAAGTGGAGCATATTGGTCTCCCTCTATCTCGACATATGACAGTTGACAGAGAAGGTAGAGGGGTTTGAGGCTTAAAGGTAAAGTTCATTCCACGTGATGAAGTGATGCAAGCACATTTATACATTTTGAACAACACAGATGAGGTTCAACCATATATATCCTCACATATTGCTGAATTAAAGTTACGATATCAGAAAAGAAATGAAAAGTGGTTGATGATTGAGCATAAGAAGACATTTGTTTCATGGTTTAAAGAGAAAGTCACCTCAGATATATCTGTATCAGAAACATTGAAGTGGTTATCAGGGGGACCATCTTTTAATGTGATCACTTGGTCTGGTTTTGATATCAATGGCTACACATTTTACACAAAAAACCTGGATGACAAGAGTACCGTTCAGAATAGTGGTGTGATGGTATTCGCTGAAGCAGTGCATTTTTCGAGTGCCAAAGATAAAAACCCAATTTCTGCATCAACATCATATTTTGGAGTTATTGAAGACATATGGGAAATTGATTATATTAAATTTCGAGTCACTATTTTTAAGTGCAATTGGGTTGATAGTAATAGTGGCGTGAAACATGATGAATATGGGTTTAAACTGGTTGATTTGAAAAGATTTAATCACAATGAGGAACCATTTATCTTGGCGACACATGCAAAACAAGTATTTTATGTCATTGATCCATCGAATGATCAGTGGTCAGTTGTTTTGCAAGGGAAAAGATATCATTTGGGTGATGATGATGATTCTGATGATGCTAGTGATTTACATGAGCGTTATTCATCTATTATGCAATTTTCAGATGATTACAATGAATATAAGACAGACATAGTGCATGCAGTACGTACCGATCATGATGAAGGGACGTGGGAAAACACTAAATTAGTCTCCTAATTTTTCTGGTAAATATTTATATTTTGTGTCTATTTTTAAAACTTACAAATGCATGCCTCTATTTTTACATATTTATTTTTCATTTCCTTGTTTCTAATTATTCAGTTTTCTAATGATATGCAGGTACCCAAAATTTCATTACACTTTCTAGTAGCAATGTCAAATACAGATAGAGATGAGCAGTTACCGAGGTATATCTATTTTGACATATTATTAAATATTCAGTAATATACATATTTAATGAAATAAAACTGTTAATTTATTAAAAAAAATTGCAGGACTACTGATGCGTCCTCGGCGGAGGAGACTTCTCCAGTTACTACTGAAAAATCAAGTTCTCTAGTTGGTAAACGTGGTATTACACGTTTACCAAAACTATCACTCGCTCGTGATGATAACAAATTACACATCCGTTTTGATGATAATAATAATGCAGTTGGCCCAAATGCAGTTCAGTTTGTCAGTTATATAGCGATGCAGAGCCGTTGCAGGATTAGTATTTTATATCCTGATTGGAAGTCAGTGGACAGGACGGCGAAGCAACAGCTTTGGGAGGCCGTGACGGTAAAATATCTTTATTTATTTATTTTATCTCATTTTTTTAATATTATATAGTTTAAATGACATATTTTATTTTTTCAATTACAGATGACATTCAATTTTGAGGAAACCAAAGAAATTAGGAAAAGACATCTCTCTTTAGCGGCGGTTCGATGGAGAGATTTTAAAAACAAACTGACGAAAGATTATGTTTTTGGAAAGAGAAGGTTTGAAAGCCCATGTCTTAAGTATCCATATATAGATGAAGAAACATGGAAGCGATTTGTTGACAGTCGTCAGGAAGAGAAATTTCAGGTATTATAATTGTTTTATATTTTAAAATTTATGCTATATTTTCCTTATTACTTATGTGTTTATTTTTATGTAACAGGCCTCCAGAAGATCTCATCAGGAGATCCAGTTGAAAAACGTATACCCTCATACTTTATCACGTGGAGGATACTCGTATTTGGAGCAGAAAATTATTGAAGAAAAATTTGAAGCATTAAGAGCTCGATCAAGTAGTGGTTTAGAAGAGGTCCAGTGTGGTCCTCCATCTCCTCCCACTCGCCATGAGAAATGGAAACGAGCAAGAAGAAAAAAAAATGAACAATATCTTACAGACGAAGCTCATCAAGTGGCTGATAGAATTGTAAGTAAATATTAATTCTTTGTTAACAATTTTCCTTTTTTATAATTTATAAACACTAATATAAATTTTTTATTTTTCATTTCAGGATGAACTTCAGGAGAAAGAGACACGGGGCTCTTTTATCCCTGAGGGTAGGATGGATATCCTAGCCACTGCTTTGGGAAATACTGAACACCCCGGCCGTGTTAGAGGATATCAGGCGGGTGTTAGTATTCAGAAGGTTTTTGGTAAGAGTAAGCAACCAAGAGACCCGGAAATTGAATCCTTAAAAGAAGAGCTGCAGGATATGAAACGGTCTATGGGTGATCAAATTCAAGCAGCAGTACAGAAGGCTTTATTAGAACACTTGGCAAGACAGTCACAGTCTGCTCATCCTTCCGAGGTATATTATTTACTGTTAACAATTTTTCTTTTCTATAAATTATAAACACTGATATAACTTTTTCATTTTTCAACATTCTCAGCCTACTCACTCAGACTATCATGCCTCATATGCTTACCCAACACCGTCTGGGCAGCCTTCCGAGGTATATTATTTAATGTCATCAATTTGTTTATTTTATAAATTATAAACACTGATATAACTTTTTCATTTTTCAACATTCTCAGCCAACTCACCCGGACTACCCTGCCTCATCTGCTTACCCTGCCCCGTCTGCGCAACCATTTGAGGTATATTATTTAATTTAATTTTTAATCAATTTTTCTATGTTAAAAATTTTAAACACTAATATACCCTTTTCATTTTTCTGACTTCTCAGCCTTCTCACCCTAACTACCCTGCCCCACCTGCTAACTTTGAGCCTCCACCTCCTCCATCGGATCAAACCTTATATTGTGAGTTGTTTGCGGGAGATCCTCATGTACATATTGTTGCGTTAGGACAAGTGTATTTTTTGGGGGACTCGGTACATCATCAGCCTATGCAGATGGGTCAGGTTAGAGTATCAGTACTTTTTATTATAGATCCTACTGCTCTACTACCATTTCCTACTGCGGAGATCACCAGTGTTGGGGAATGCATGGGCCATTTTTTACTTTGGCCAACTGCACTTCTTCGTTATATTTCACATGAGGTATGAGTTTTTTTAACTAGTAATTAGAAATGATTCCAAATTACTTATAATGTTTTCTGACATTTAACTTATATAGGAATATCTGAAAGCAAAAGAAACTGTACAAATGCAGCAAAATGTTCAAAAACAGTCGGCTGTAGATACTTCTGATATTTCTTCTGGGTTGAAAAGATTATCTCAGTGCTCTTCTTCCTTGAATTTTATCTATGAGTTTCGGATGACGCCCGATATATGTGGAAGAAATTATAAATTGAGAATATTGAAAGAAGATATCATGAATTTAGTTAATTTTGAAGAGATCGGGCTGAATGTGGTGCAGTTGTTTTCCATGTAAGTAAATTGACGTCTGAATTGCTATTTCTTTACTAAAATATTGTTATGTCATTGACTAATTATGTTTTCTTTTTAAATTAGGTATCTATACAGGATTCTTTTACAAAATGAAACTACAAGCATTTATAGCTTTATAGATCCAGAGTACATTTCCTCGGAAGTCAAACATGTGAAAAATGATGAAAAAGTTAAATATATATCCGAGAGATTATCACAAACAGAGATTCAGTGCTGGTTTTTGCCATTTGTTGATAAGTAAGAATATCAACATAATTTTGAACTCATGATCATTATAATGTCATTAATTATGAACTTTTTGTATTATAGGGGGCATTGGATGTTAGGTGTATTTTGCCCAAATGAATGCACCTTATATTGGTTTTGCTCTTTATTAGGAAAAGTGCGTAAACCGTTTTCCAACTTATTAAACAGGTAAGTTGTTTTTTTATTTTTAGAAGTTTGTTATGTTTAATTTTAATTGTTTACACAAGATTTATTAGTTCTTATATAAAAAAATGCAGTTCATGGAAACATTTTACAAATGAAAAGAAACCAACGAAAATCAAATATGTGGAAGTACAGGTAATTAGTTTTTATATTTTTGTTATATATTGGGTTTCATTATTAGTTAAATGTTTTATAACTGCAGTGTCATCGTCAAAATGGAAGCGTTGAATGCGGTTATTATATTCTACGATTTATGTACGAGATAATCACAACTGGGGAAACTACTGATTTTCATAAGGTTAGTTGTATTAACTTTTTTATATATTTTCATCCACTTTCTTCTATTTATTAATTTCATATCATTCAATATTATTGTAGGTATTCAATGATTCACAGTCATATTCTCAATCTGATATGATTCATATTCAATCTACTTTTGCGGACTATTTGTTAAGTCTGATTAAGATTTGAGGTATGTATAATAATATTTATAAATAATATTATATATGGGTTTAAAAAACTAACTCTTATGATATATTAGGTGTTTGAACCTACTAATAATCAAATGAATGCTTCAACAATAACAAACAATGAGCATGTCATATATTTCAGGTACGTGTATTTTAATTCTGCTTTACTGAGTTTTCTCAAGTGCCTCTGCAAAAACTGTTTTATTGAATCTACTAATAATCAAATGAATCCTTCAATAATAACCAACAATAAGCATGTCGTATATTTCAGGTACGTGTATTTTAATTCAGAATTAGTTATTATATTTCTTTTCATTGTTATTTCTTAAAATCATTTGTCTGTACAGTGACAAATCTGTAGGGTGGTACTTGGATCATGAACATAGAGATTCGTATAGCGAAATAACATTCACAAACACTAAAAATTGTCTCCCTTGAATGCACAGCAATATCTTCTAGGCCTTTTTATTTTTTATGCAAATAAATATCGAAAAATGATTGCCGAGAAGCATATCACATAATACCTGAAACAGCGCTTAGTGGGTTTGCACAAAGATAAAATAGAAGGCGTCAATTTTTAAGGTATGTTTCTTTATGTCTCTTCAATCTGCATTTGATTTCAATTTTCTAACCTATTTTTTGCACTCAAATTTATTTCTCTGTTATTCCATAACTTAAACAAATAACAATAGTGAATGGGTAATGCACGTCTATACAGAGCAAATATAAAAACCTGAGGTTGGGGGTGGTGGGGATCCTATGGTGAAAAGACACCCCCAACATCTTCAGTGGGGGAGGTGAGGAAGAGGTTGCATCGGCTGAGTGTTCCTGGAATTTTGATCAGGAGTCGTAACATTTCATTTTGGTAATTTACTTTGTGAAAAAATGAATGATTCAAATAAATTACACATTTTCATTTAATGTTTATTCATTGCACTAATAACTTGGATTGATTTTTTCACTCACATCTCCTTAGTTTCATTACTGTTTTGACAGGATTGGTGCTATCTATGGGAGGAAACTTACAATGATTGATACTGAGTATGGTTAGATTAAGAAAATGCACCATGTAGGTACGTGTATTTTAATTCTGCTTTACTTTGAGTTTTCTGAAGTACTTCTGTTAAAGCTGTTTAATTGTTTTTGTATACTTCGTTATTTTTTTTCAGGGTTCCGATTTGTTTGGAGGAGAAAATATATGTATTTTATTTAAAAAAAAAAAAAATTTACGGCGTCGGTTTTTTTAAAAACCGACGCCGATAGGGTTTTCCGCGTCGGTTTTTAGAAAAACCGACGCGGAAAACCTCTTCGACTATATTTTCCGCGTCGGTTTTTTAATGAACCGACGCGGAAAATAATGTCTAAATGTAGCTTCGGCGTCGGTTTTATAAAAAACCGACGCCGAAGCTCATAAGCGAATTAATTTTCGCGTCGGTTTCTATGAACCGACGCGAAAACTCTATTTTTAACGTCGCCTATAAAGACGTCGGTTTATAACCGACGTTAAAAATTAAAAAAAACCGACGCGAAAAAGTGTTTTTGCACTAGTGTACTATGTTATTATAGAATATATGATGAAGTTATTCACATGATCGATATGTAATGACTAATAGACACTAAATGTTTTCTAGGGAAAATAATGCTTTTTAATGTTAATTTTAACTTTAGTCAGACATATTTTGGATGATCATGAAGGTTAACTATTTATAGAATATATTTAGTTGAACATCAGGTGTTATTGGATAATTTTTTCAAATAATTTTTGTTTTAGTAAAGACATGAAGATATATTTCCAATCTTTTATGGATCATATGATATGTTAAAGTGTAATTTTTATACTTTAGGAATAAAAGTTCATTTTTGGATATTCATTTCATAGTGTAAGTAGTGAATTGAAAAGTCATTGTATCATTAAAAAGGATGAATTTTTTTTATGAAATATAAACATATCAAGTATATTTCCTTATATTCACAGATATTTATAAAATTCCTCACCTCTTGGAAAAACTCTCCAAAAATAAAACATTTAACCAAATTTGATCATTTTATTGAAAAAATAGTCTACTAAATCATTATAGTTTTTTTATTTGAGACACACAAATGTAAATTGATCAATGATCTCAAAAACCCTTTATTAATATTTATTCTTTTCCTCCATGTATATATAATCACATTCCACCAATTTTATCATACACAGAATAATAGATTTGTGTTATTCAGTCTGATATTTGTACATCCCATTCTCTCTTTTCATGAGAATATTTTATTAACATTTTTTTGATGTGGGTTTTTTTAAAATTAATATGTCTATGTATTGAAACCTTTATTAGTGAGATTAAGTTTAAATTCTAAGGACATAGTTTATTTAAGTTGGGGAGAATATATCACCTTAAATTTTTAAAATATGAATTTTATATTCAATAGTTTATATGAAACAACACACCAATCATAGATGGGAATATAACATCCCAACACCTTAAAATATAATTTGAATTTTAAAAAATAAATCTATAAGATAGCATGTAGTTCACACAACTCTGAGTCATTTTTTGTTACTTGCTACAATGTGAATCTTCAAATTCATTCATTAAATGCAAGGCATAATTTTGTCGAATACTATTAAAATTATAGTTTAAAATGTAAATTATATCTTAGAAATTATTTTTATGGTTATAAATTTTATTTAATAACAAAAAATATTAATTTTTTATTTAATTGTTTATCAATTAATGATAAATGAATATAAATACCAATTAAATATAAAAGAAATGTGTTTTAAAAATCAAGTTTTTTTGTGCCAAGTCCATCTTATATTAATAAATAAAATTAATTAATATTATTGTATTATATTAAGTAAATTTAATTATTTTATATTCAATAATTTTTTTTTGATATTGGTATAATATATTTTATGGTTATATGGTAAGAAAAAAATCAATTATATATATAAAAATATATAATTTTCTAAAGGTTATTTTGCAGCCTTTTGATAACACACATATTTTAAAACTATATTATAAAAAAATTATAATTTTTTTGAAAAGTAATAATCATTTGTAAAATAAGAATATAAAAATTATCTTACGGTTATTTTAATGGTATTATTACGAGAATTTTCATTTTTTGATAAATATTGAAAAATACTGAATTTTAATTGAAATTTGAATTTTAACCTAAATAATTTATAAGAAAAAATGTAATTTTATTTTTCAAAAATTAAAAATAGATAAATAATAAATCTTTAAATATAATTTAATTTACTTAAATCATTTTATATTGAATTTATATATAAAAACATAGCAAACATCGGAACATTTCACTTTAAAACCTACATTCCAATCCAATCGATTGGAATAATATTAAATTAATTTCCACTGCACATGATATATGAATTTGGAAAAATGGATTCCATATTTAGAATCATTATAATTTATAATTTCTAGTTATTTATAATTATTTTTTTGACAAAACAATTCATGAAATAAATTAAAATTAGTTACTATGATGAAGGTAAAAATGGGTTTACATAGTGATTGAACTTTAATATTAAGTGTATGATGGCATAGAAACTTATCCAAAAACAATTTCATTTCCATATTTAGACCATAAATCCTATTTTATTTAAAATAGATCATTATTGGAGGAACCTAATGTGATGGAGACCCCCCAATACTGTTTAACTATTGGTATTTACAAGGATGTCACTCCTCCTCCATTATAAATGGGAATTCACCCCAATACTTTTGGCAACTAAAAATTCTAAAAACCACTTCCTATAATACAATATTTTTTAGGTATAAATAAATTGAAGGAATAAGTTTTTCATAAACCAATAGAATTTACCCGAACAAGGGGTAATGTTCTTCATTATAGACTTTGATTATATTTATTTGTACACCTCTTTATTTATTCTTATATATTGAATATATAATTACATAAGTATATTATATATACAGAGTTGTTTTTATATAATTTTTAATACATAAAACTTTTCACACTTTCATGAAATGAGATACCAAATCGTTATTCTTTTGCATGGTGGACTACCTTCTCACGAACAAATGTCATTTGTTATTCCATTCCCATATTTCAAGGTTTAGAATAATGATGAATTTATATTTTATAGATGATATATTTTATATTTATAATTTATTTATGTTTATTAAATTCCTACATAACAAATACCATCATTATTTTCTTTTTGTACGACAATGGGAACATCGTTTGTGGATGTGTGGACTATTACCTTCATAAAGCGATCAAATTCATTCACATGTCAGAGGAAAAGTATTAGCCATGGTTTTAGTAAAAACATGTGATATATATAAACTAATTATGGTATTGAAATTTTAATATCAATATATATCAATTACTTTTCATTCTTTTTATATGATAAGAAAATTAAAACAATGTTCATGTATACGTACGACCTACAGTCTCCATGAATGGGGTATTCCATTTCCTATCAATAAATTTTATAGATTAATTTAGATAAAATTATAATAAATATGTATTAAATTTGAATCAATATTTGAATTATATAAATGATGAAATCTTGACTAATGTAAAAAAACAAAAAAAAACAATTCAAAACATACTTCAAAAATAAGGAAATTAAAATATGAAATAATGAAAATATTTTATGATTAGTAATTAAAGGGTGACAATATGTTATAAAAGAATCATATATGATATTATAAATGATAAAATGGTTTTGTAATAAGATAATAGAATTATTAAAAGAATTATTCAGTAGGTTAAGGAGCTTTCAACATAAAGTGCACATAAGGAGAAATATTGATAAATCTGTTCCTTTTATTGAATACATATATTTTATAATAAAGTATATTTATTTTTCAATAGATTATTAAATAATTGAAGAATTACTAGGACATGAATATATGGGGTGGTACTGGTTAATGATATCCCATTGATGCATTATTAGTCCCATAAGACGAGTCCGTTGACTTGCCTTAGAGGGTTTTTCACCCATCAGTTTTAAACTATCTTGTGAAAGGTCTTGTTGGTAATGGTTTCATGTCCCTAAGAAACATGGAATGTAATATTTAAGATTTTTTTAATTTTTAATTCATCTATTATTATCCAAATAACTTTCACTATGAAAATGTCTACGGATACATTTCATTTTTACTCTACTAACTAAATGACAAGTGTCTTAGTTATTTACATATCTATATTATTTATGGATTATCCATTTATTTAAATGGAAAGTTTGTTCAGTTATTTAACTTGTCATATTTATTATTCTTATAGAGTCATCATATCTTCCATTTTAATTAACAATTACTATGCATTTTATCTCACCCTTATTTTTTCCCTTTCCCTAGGATATGAAGATTAATTATTGGAATTATTTTTCAATGATTCAGAGAATTTTAATTTTTTTATGTATTATGTTTAATTTTCTATTCACAATGTAATATGGGTATCATATATTTTTCTAGTTTCAGAAACTAAATTTGTTTGAGTTCTTCGAAATTGTAATCTTATATCTATATTAATGTATTATAGTAAGGACCTATCTTGGAGATATTGGGCTTGGGTTCATTACACTCACTAGAGTTAGATTACAAAATCATCTAAAACCAATAATACCTATTCTCTCACACTAAATTCAAGAACTTAGATTTAAAAATTCTTAGTATACTAATCACATTATTATAAACACCCTAACCAAACCTCTTGTTTCTATTTTAATTTTCTTGAGACAATTTAAGTAATTTATTTCCATTCATTGGGGGATTGACCTTGAATATAAATATATGGTGGTTAAAATTAGTTAATTTTAGATAGAGTTATATATTTTTAATTTTATTTCACCTGATGGAATTAACGATGTTATTTTTGGTGATCATATAATGGATAGTGGGAACCAACCCTAGAATAATATGCAGAAGATTACCATATTTGAGTTAATTTTGAGATAACTTTATATCCCATACATATTAAGCACAAGTCTCATCAATAAAAAAATGGTGATTTATATTGAAGATCATTTATCAATTTACATTATTCACTGAACAAATAGACTGATGAATTCATACATGAATGGAACCCTACACCAATACATCATTAAAATAGATATAGTCTAATTATATTAACCATGATAATTAAAATATATGAAATAAATCCCCCACACAAGAAACTATAAAACAAAAAAATAGTTCATCACTAATAATAGTTTTCAATATTGAAATACCATTTAATTCTAACATATTACACCAAAATGAGGGTACACTAGAAAATATATGATGTAATTTTTTTTGATTACCATCCCACATCCAATCTTATGGTATCATGTTACCTAAAAAGTAGTTAAATGGAATATTGGAATGATTCAAGAATCTATGAATTCAAAATGGACCCAACATAGCTGGAGGGTCAAGATATATCTCAATACAAAGGAAAAAATGTATCTTCAATATACATGACCAAGAATGGGAAATAATGATGATTAATGAACTAAATGTAGATTTATATATCCCAAAATTAAAGATAACAAAATTTTCAATAGGGTACACCAAATTGAGTGGTGAGTGTCAATATCTAGTTTAGAGGAAGATTCAACACCAAAGGGAGAATCACTATCCAATTAAATTAAAAAAACAACTAGAAAGAACCAAAAATATTATAAAAAGTTAGGAAATCAATGGAATCACCATAGATACAATACTTAAGAAAGCAGTAGAGAAATACCCTTTTATGAAATTAATATAGTAAAAAGGGTTGATATTAAAATATGACATGTGTATAACCATAAAAAATCATACCTTATTCCTGGGATCTGTTCTAATACCACCATTATATAGTGTAAAATTATGTCTCCTAACTTTATAGACAAGATATTCTTCTATTTCCCATAATATAAGATCTCATATAGTTTTTAATTTACCCAATGAATTATAAATATATATAATACAACTCCCATAAACTAAATAATGATAAAAACTATAAATATAATTCACATGAACATTAAAACAATCATAAATCATTTATATAATAATTATCTTAGTAGAGCTAAAAGGGTTTTAGAAAAATATCTACAATTCATAAAAATAAATCATATAAAGAAATGTGTTTGATGATTATACTAATGCAATATTCCTAGTGAAACATAAAAACATTAAAGTATATTGATATTGATAAAAAAATTTAGATGATTTATTTCTAGAAAATAAGTTAAAATACCACTTTTATTTTGATAAAATTTTACAGTGAAATAATTTTTAATTTTTTTTTCAAAAATAAATAAAAAATAAAAAATTAATTTTAATAATCATGAAGATTTAGAGAGGAAGCTTCATAAAGAAACCAAAAGAAAACGGTGGTAGAAATCGTGAAAGTGGAACTATATTTTAAGGAAACAAAAATATTTATTTCCAAATAACCTATGAAAGTCAATTTAAAAAGATAGAGACCATAATAATAAGTAGAAATAGATGGATTGAAAGAAAAAGCAACCAGAAAAGAATTTCAAGAATATGGACATAAATGAGAATGATTCCCATTATTAAAAAAGTGATATGGATAAATCCCCATATAAGTTTCATAAAAAGTGATGTATTAAGGGTAATGATAAAAATACATGTGAATACCTAATATTACACAAGTATAAAGAAAATTATTAATTTAATGGATTATTCAGAAAATGATTTCAAGTAAAGTTTAGGTATTAATAATATCAATTAGAAAGAGGTATTGGGGGAAAAATAATTCCTTTAATCCCAACTTACACTACTATATTCTATCCACCCTAATTAATCAATATAGATATCCTAATATTATATTATTAAACCTTAATTATATTTAATATCAATTATATTAAAATTTTATACACATTTACTACATATTTGTTAGATTGTAAGTGTTTTTTCCTCATATTTTTATATTTGAATATACAATACCTGTTTCAGTTTAGTGGTTTAGTTTATAGTTTTATGTTATTATGTTCTGAATTCAAGATAAAAAATAGTATGGGAATCGTTTTATTTAAATCATCTATGAATTAGCATGTTAATTTAATAGAACATATGGGTCCAATTTATAACAACTGAATTGAAAATATATACATTTTGAGTAAAGTTACAAATATTCATGAGTTATTTATCATGATCATTCCTTTGGGTTCAACCATTTTAAAACCATTATTATAATTAATGTTTCCCATTAAAACTATATGTTACTATAATTCATGTTTCTATACTTATCCATGATTTAAATGATTTAGATGGTAGAACATCAATCATGTTTGTGGTTGAACCTACCCAAACATTAACATGTTATACAAATTCATGAGTATGAAAATATAGTAATATGATAATAATATGTTTTTTATGTTAATAATAATATTATTAACACACAATATGATTATTTTATAGGGTTTATAAAGAGTAGAGGTGAGAGAATAATTTAAAACTATAGTGAATAACTAGATACATAATTTGATAAAATTGATCCATCTTATTAATACTTCCTTCATAATGAATGCTTTAAGCCTTCTTATTGGGACCATAGGCGGCCTAACACTGTAGTATAATTAATTTGAAAAAAGTTTTTAAAATAAAGATGAAATTAAACGATACATTCTATTTGGAATCTCTTGGGGAGGGTTACTTTTATAGCTGAGTTTTATGGGAATATTTATAATTTCTAATTGCTTAATAGTTAAAGATTATATCTTTATGATCAAAATTGTTCTATAAGTAGAAAAAAAATGTTGGAAAAAAATATATCTATTATGAAAATGATTTTTTATAGATTTGGTATATATTATTTTAACCATATACTTTGTATTACCATTTTTATAGTTTTTGTGGTAATTCACTATCCCATCCTTTAAAATGTTTTTCCCAACAAAATAAACTTGTACACTTACCAAGTATTGATATCATCATTCAAAAAAATATCTTTTATAAAATTATGATTTTAAATTAATAGAATTTTATTTTTAAAAAATATTACATAGTACTTTTAAAAATTAATTTTTTATAAAAAAAAATTTAATGTTATGAATTACTTTATTTTACTTCTCATAATTCATTATTTATTTAATAGATGCCCAAAATTTATTATAAATAATGAATATATTATTTATGAGACATTATTAATTTATATAAAATTTTTATATGACTATTAAATCATTTTCAACACAAAAATTGTCAATTATATTCCCAATGTTCATACAAATTTACAATAATACTAAAATAATCAAAATTCCCATTTTCATTACTATATATAAACTTACATCCTTATGTAAAATTTATTCAATGTATTCAATCATATATTTCAAAACTTTCTATCATATTTGTAATATTTTCACTTTTTCTAAAGCTATACCTGGTTATATGATCATTAAAGAAAATTTTGAGGATGAATATTTTAATTTCATAGATGGTTTATTTACCTTTTCTATCATTCCATTTTAATTTTCATAAGAATATTTCATATTTAATCCAAAGAGAATATTAATTTTTTTCATGTATTATAAAATTTTATCCTAATAAAAAATTTATTTCATTCTTTTTTATTTTGTTTTGTGTTATCTGATGACAATTTTATATACCTACATAAATGTGATAAATGGAAAAAATATCATGCAAATTTGAGGGTTTTGGTTGAATTAAAAGGATTTAATCTATTCTCCATAAGTGATCAAGGATCATGAATGAGTAAATGTATCTTGGAATCAACATTCCCTTCTTCCAAAATATAATAAACCACCTATTTGGTGATATTTGAAGCAATGCATTTCCAATAACCTCAATAGTCAGATATCACTAGTGACTATCAGTATATGTCTTTTATTAACATGATTCTCCATTAATATCAAACTAAATACATTAAATTTCTATGTCATATAATTAATAATATCTAGTACCAATGAATTTCATTCTCCAAATTCATTGATATATATTAGAGTGATGTACATCTTCCCATAAAGGGCATCATATTGTTCCATTTTAATTCTATATTGAAAACATATATTATAGGAAAATTATATGAGAGGAATAAATTAATCCAAAACACCTAAGAAATATATCGTTCTGGATCACAATAAATCTTCTAGAGATTAAATCCCCCTTTATAATTGACCCTTTTTCTAATGACGAAAATATATGCTAACGTTTTCCTCTGTGAATAATTCTTTTTATGAATCCGCTATAATGTCATGTTGATCTGTTAATTAATAGGATACAACAAACATTATAACTCTATACAAACTTACCACTTTATTAAAATGTATCATTGATTGTTTATCAAGTGACACATCATATGAAATTGTTATAAAGCATGTTAAATTCATAATTAAATCAACCAAAATAATTATTTATATCCTTTATATTTCACATTAATACCTTCACTAAAATCCATAGTGACATTATCCCATTTCCATACATGTATGTGTAATTTCATCGTTTAATGAAAACTTTTACCATACAACATTAAAATATGAATATACTAAAAATTGAAATATTTGCAATATAATCCCCCGTTAATATTTTCCTAATTAAATTTATATATATTTTTGATTCCTAGATGAATGCTCTACGATGGTTTATGTGAATCATCCAATTTATCATTTTTATTTTATGTTATAGATGCAATAAATATTTAATTACTAAATCATATAATTCCATCATTTTTATGATTAATTTCTAGAATATTTACCACCTTCTTTTATAGTTCTATATGTTCTTTTTATGCCCCCTTTATCTTCATATAGAAGGATGATTGAGCAATTATTTGATAAGTAAAGGATTTTCCTCCATTACATATGATTTCCATGTTTATCTTTTTGAATATCCATGAATATTAGGTCACAATCACTCTTTATCATAAATAAGGTAACACAATCCTTTCTTTATTGAACATTAAATACAGTGTTCACATTCCCATGGTGTCTAGGTATTGATATATCGTAATCATTTACAAACTCAATCCTTTTTCCTTTATAACATGTTCAATTATATTTATCGTAATATATTATTTTTTATTTTAAAATTAGTATATATATTAAACATTTAAAGATTATAACATCCCAACTTTTCTTCGAGGTAAAAATCATTAGTTTTGGGTTTGAATTCCTTTTTTCATCCCTAAAAAACATTTCTTAATGGAGTCATGGACATCTATGGGGGTGTGTGAGGCCTATTTGGAACCCAAATCCTTGAAATGAAAAGAAAAATACTCGGCTAACACATTTGGAGAAATCGTAACACCCTTCTTTTTTGGTTTCTATAACCATGAGTTTTGAGAAAATGGGAAAAAGGGATATTAAAAGTTTCTCTAAAACTACACGAAGAGGTCTGCACACTCATGAAACTTGTTTCAAACAAGTTGAAAAGTTTTTTTTCATGGGTTCTGCATCGGTTATCAAACTGTTAACCAGCCCAGGTGAGGGTCTCCTTTGGAAGTGGTGAGGTGCATTGTTGGTGAATGGTTTTAGCAACTGTGAATCCAAACCGTGTGCCCCTATCTTTTTGGGTGAAATTCCATTTTTACCCTTAAATTTTTTAATATATCACCAATATTTCTTCCTCTCTTTTATAATGGGTTAACCTCTTTTCCTCCTCTCATGAGCTCTCCCACTCCAAATTTAGGGATCTTGATCCCTCCTCCATCTATACTCCAAATCATTCACCATCAGATCCATCTAAAATCTAGATATATGATATAAACTTATCTCTTTTCTATTATTCATCTCTCTTATAATCTATTACAATATTTTAGTGCATATTAGTTTTCCCCATTTTTATTTAATTTGATGATTTCTCTTATATCATATATTCTAGCATGATTCAATGCCCGACACTAGACAAGGAGAGTGATACAAAAAAAAGATATGTGATATAGTTTTATACAATATGTTTCTTTATTTTTATAGCATGCACTATTGTTCCATGAACCACTCCCTTTCAATGACACCATTCATTTTCTAAATAAATTCAATCGAGTTGTTTTCCATGCATTTTATAAACATAGATAGTGACAAATAAATACTATGGTTGATCTCATTGAGTTAAACCTTCACAATGGGTGTCTTCTACCATAAAGACCTTTTTCCCTTCATTATAAAGTGTCTAAACACCCCATGAGGGGTTTCAGCCTATAGCATATGCTTTGAGTTAATAAATTGAGTTGAATATAATGAAGATACATGAATTATTCCCTTATACCTTATGCCATAAATGATATTCTTGATTTCCTGCCTTAAAAATTATTAATTTTATTATTAATTCTTTCTTGTTAAATGGTATGATTGTTAATATCCCAATCATACTCTCATCATGAACAGATGGAGATGCATGGGGATTCGAATTAAGGACCACATAGATGGACTTATCATGTATTATAGTTAGAGTATGTTAAATATTTCTAAACATGTTGGGGGTAACACTTGGTATGTCAGGGAAGGGAATATCATGTGTTTACTTTTACATCTCAATGAGTGACACCAATTTTCTAGGGGAGACCCCGTGGATGGGCTCAGTGGAGAGATGGTTGTACCATGCCACAAGAGAGACATATTCTATCATAACCCATCCTCAGGGATTATGTCGTGACAATGCCAATCCTGCTTTCCAGAGCACAATAGTTCCCTCAGATTTCTGATCCGAGTAACCATTTATGAGTTATTCCACTTTTTTAGGAAAACTAATTACGTGCGTTAATTTTATCTTAACAAAACTTCGACGGAACATTCCGAGAACTCCGGGCCTCAGAATCACATGCCGTCAGAAACAACGAATATGAAAAATTGCAAAGAATTTAGAAAAAAAATTCCTTGAAATTTTAGGGTCTTTAAATTACCCCCACCTTAGGGGTTTACGTCCCCATAAAGCTATAACTCACACTAGGGAAACAAAAATGGGTACTGAGAACGCATCTGAGCCTCCCACTCCCATGTTCTCTCCTGGACATTCCTGTGCTTCCAGCGAACGTGCACTAGAGGAATCAACCGTCCACGTAGGACCCACTCCATTCGATCCTCAATCTCTAATGGGACTTCCGCAAATGTCGCCCCGTCATCGATTTCTTGCTCCCCATGGTCGATGATGTGGGAAGGGTCGTGCACGTATCTTTTCATTTGAGATATATTGAAGATGTCGTAAACCTAGTGCAACTGAGGTAGAAGAGCAAAGTTGAATGCCACCTTGCAAACTCTGTTGAGGAACTGGATGGTTCTGATGAAATGTGGAGATAATTTACTGCCTCGGCCAAATCACCACAGTCCTCATCGAAGTGAGACCCGTAGGAAGACATGGTCACCATCTTCAAACTGCAGAGGTTTCCATCTCCTAACAGCATATGACTTTTGTCTAATTTGTGCAGTCTTCATCTGCTCCTGAATTACCATAAGAGGGGATGTGGAACTCCCTCAATACTTCCCCTAGAAGTGACACTGGTACTATGGTACGTCCTCTGAAGAGGATGACGTGCTCTGCACCTTCAGAAAATCCATCAGGTGTCTACCCTGTGGATATCTGAGCACGTCGCATCTCACAGTTAGCGTATCCATGTTGTACCTCTATGACTCTCTGAAGAAGTGTGGGAGTGATTGTAAGATACTGAATAAAGGATGCTCCGTCTCTATCCACAAATGATATCTATAAAAAAGCGAGCTGCTCTGTCACCTATCCTAGAAGCTATATACCCAACCTCTTACTGAATGCATCTGAAACAATGTTCCCCTTCCTAGGAGTATATAATATCTTGAATTCATAGTCCTAGAGGAACTGAAAACTGAAAAATCCTACTGCCATGAAGGTATGGCTGGCCGACTCAAGAGTGATCGGTTACCCCCTCCTAAGCACGAATTGACCTGTGCTGCCTAGGTTTCCTTTTTCTCCGAATAACGAAAACCTCATCTCAACATTGTAGATAAAACACAACCTTTTTTCCAATTACATTCAATCTGAGTGTGAACTGTGGATGTCAAGTTGAAACCCAAAATAACATCGTATGGCCCCGACGCTTCCACCAAGAGGTTCCAACCGAAACTCTTGCCTCTAGGGTCAGATCAAACCATTGGTGTAAGTGTTATTATCGAGTCTCATCCCAACGTTATCTCCAGACGTGAGGGTCAAGTCAACGGTTTAACCAGAAACTATAGGTCTGGGACAAGATTCGTCGAAGGAAGGAATGAGTGGTACCTATCTCTATTGTTACGGAAGCTAGTAGTAGACATAGACTGTACCTCGAATCATTCCTAGAGACCTTGAGTCACACTCCTTGATTTCCTACAGCTACTCTCTTCCCCTACCCTCCAGCTCCCAGATCATAGTAGGGACAACAAAGGTGGGTGGTTGTAACATGTCAAAATGTACCCCACCTAATGCTGATCTCCTAGCTCTGCTTCCATGTATACTGCCCTTCATATTCATATATCGATGTCACATACTCTTCCTAAAACATCTTGCATGCCCAAGTCTCTAAGACTAGTGCCAATTTCCTGCTTTCCCACTATTAACATTCTCTGGCTATATCCGTTCATCCGAAGAACATTCAACCACAAAAGGTTCTCTCTTTCATCTAACATAAGTTGGAATGCACATAGGAAAAATAAAGTGTTGGCTCGGATTTCCCTAAACGCATCTCACTCGGAGGTCCAACCTTCGAAGCAGTGATTGTATCGTATTAATCGAGTATGAGGAACAATCGTTATGCCCCGATGAATACTCATCTACCGACATGTCATCCTACCGAAAATGTAGAAGTTGTATAGAACTCTTAGCCACCTCATCAGGTCAGTCCTTAGCCGCCTGTAATTCGGTCTCACCTTGGAACCTAAGGGGTATCTGATGCTGAATCATTTTTAAGGCACTAAGACTATGTGTTCCATCATCTGGTATCACTGGTTGAAACTCCTCACCAACAAGCAGTGATATAGCTGACACACTACCTAAAGGTAAAATCTCAGGCAAAGGTTCACATACCAAAGCCTCATCACTATGTGGACCAACCTCAGGGACACTCAGTGGGAAACACTAGTAGATAAGTTCACCATCTGCTCTACTGGTGTCTCAACTAGGTGGAGAACTCTAGTAATCACCTCCAGTCTGTCCTCTGCTGCCTGAGAATCTATCTCGCCTCATAACCTCAAAGGCCTCTCTGGATGGAACTCATGCAACGTGATCAGTCAGCGTGCACCATCCACCAGTGTGGATGGTGGTATCTTCTGCCCAACAGGTGGTGGTGGTGCTGGTACACCAACCAAAGGTGCCAACATAGTAAGAGGACCCTCCATCGGAGCCTCGTCGCTTGGTGGGCTGTCATCATGTACACTCTCAGAACACTAATTGGCTGTCTGCGTGGAGGCATCCTGAACAGATGTGACATGGTCAAAAGAATATACCTGGTGAGTTGACCAGGTTTGATCTGACATAAAAAAAACTTTTTAAAACACACATGCAATTACTGTTTTCGTGTACTAAGTCAAAAATTAGTAGTCAGGGTCCTGGTGTATGGATACATCGGCTGCCACACCAACACTGGACTACCTGAACTGAAAACCAAACTCAGTACCCTTAACACTATTTCATCACAGAAATGAAATATCAAATTCCGAAGTTTTGTGGTAGAACCAACTCCTATGATACCAATTTGTCACGATCCGTCCCCCAGGGCCCGTATCGTGACAACCCCAACCCTGCATTCCATAGGCCAGGGGATGGTAACTAGCACCAAGGGCGAAAATCCCTAAGCTGGGAAAAAATTTCCTTATATAATGTAAACACAGAAAACTAGAGTACAAGAGAAATCAAACACTAATTAAAAACTATATAAAAAAGTAGTGCTGAAAAGTAAAGGGGCCAGAAATACAAGCCCAACTGTAAAGTATATGGAAAAGACAAAACAAGTACAACTAAAAGGCAAACAGCTAGAAGGTGTCTAGCAGCTCCTGGATCATTCACCACGGATCCTACCTAAAGGGTAGGTACAGATATTCTCCTCAGCACTCCACGTCCATCTGTCTCTTCTAGGTACTGACTCATCATGAGGTCCACCTCCAGGTACCATCCAGTCCTGGTACTCTCGGCCTCCGTCAGCGCTGTCTGTCATCTGCATTCAACACAACTAGGTGCGGGCCTAACCCGTGCAGGGGTGAGTATAAAGATACTCAGTAGGGACCTCGAGACCGTCATGGTCTCACAAAATCAAACAAGGATAAACCACAAAGTTTGAAATCTGCGGATAATCATAACATAGGTTTATTATGGGTATATACCTAAGTAATGATTATCTGTTGATTTCATATTTTGTGGTTTATCCTTGTTGGATTTTTTGAGACCTTGAGGGTATCGGGGTCCCTACTGAGTATTGTTATACTCACCCCTTCACGGGCTATGCCCGCACCTCGTTGGGTTGGATGCAGACGCTGGAAAATGCTGATATAGGTTGAGAGTACCAGGACTGGATGGTACTTGGAGGTGGACCTCACGACGAGTCGGTGCCTGGAGGAGACGGACGGACGTGGACCGCTGAAGAGTATATCTGTACCTAGCCTTTATGTAGGATCTTTGGTGGATGATCCAAGAACTTCTAGACACCTTCCAACTGTTTGTCTTTTAGTTGTGTCTGTTTCGTCTTTTCCTTGTACTTTCAGTTGATCTTGTATTTCCGACCCCTTTACTTTTCAGCACTACTTTTGTATACTGTTTTTACTTAGTGTTTGCTTCCACTTATACTCTGGTTGTGTGTGTTTACTTTATATAATGAAATTCCTTCCCAGCTTAGGTATTTATGCCTTTGGTTCTAGTCACCATCCCTTGGCCTATGGAAGGCGGGCTTGGGGTAGTCACGATACGGGCCCCGAGGGATGGGTCATGACATGTTCCCCTATGTATGATACTGGGGACATAGTCAAAGGTTTGTTCATGTTACTATCACTCCATTACTAGAGTAAAACATTTGACTTCATTCATGGTTCACATTATATTGGATCTTATTGCATTGGTCATATACAGATCCCCAAGATTGATAATTGAGTACCCACCATGAATGCCTGGGATGGGCTTAGGGTGAATCTACCTAAGTTTATGGGATGTTTTTAATAAAAAATGACATGTAACAAATGAGAATTCAGAGATATTCTCTCTATGTGGAATCACATGATTGGGGAAAATAAATATTTTTTTACCATATTCGGGTCAATTTACTTGTGTAGGACTTATATGATCATAAACACCATATTCAGTTGAAGAATGTAGTGTTGGGTGTTTGTCTTAAGTGTAACTAATCCCAATTTATTTTATTATTTATTTATTCATGTCATGTATTTATTTTTATAGGCACAATATTGTTATTGTATTCCATGAGTTGGATTTATCTATAAACTATTGGTTGTGGCCTACTGTTTATATCTCACATTATACTTGGGACACCTTTTGTACCCAACAAGACTTCATGGTTTTAGGAATTAATAAAGGTAAGATTCTAACTTCCGATGATTTATTTCAATTATAGGATGAATTACGAGGGCAGAGGACTGAGCTTTTGCTCGAGATGCGAGTTGTATCTAAATTTCCCCCTTTTTAATTTTTTTATCTTGTGGTATATTTCTGTATCCACTTTTTCCTGGGTACTCATTTTTATATTGTCACATGATCATAATCGACATCATTTTTTATCAATTCTCTTTTAGCTTCATCAATTCATTATATTATAGTTGTAATTTATTGATTCTTCGTTCGCGATGGTGGGTTAAATGTCCATGCAGTCCTATAGTGTATTATTATACTATATATATATTGTTTCACTCTACTCTTACCACATGAGAATAACCACACCATGAACACTCCCTAGTCCCTAACCACTAGTCAGCAACCTTTGGAATTTAGGGAGGTATTATTGAGGTGTTGTGGCCACCATCTTGGGGCAGTATGATATGGCATCCTTGGAGGGATAATTTAAAGCGGTATCATGTCCAATTTTCCCTTTTTTCATTCTGTTTGGTTTAGAAAGGATACTAAGAAAAAATGGGATTTGTTAAAGAGTATGTTCTTGGAAATATCTAACTTGCGTATAAGGAAAACCCAAATTTCCTTGGATGGGTTGTTTCTTTTATAGGTTTTTCTATTATAGTTGATCATCTTTCACCATTGGGTGAAATCCTTTTTTAGTTGATACTATTATTGATGTTGTTATAATGGATTCATTTACCTTGTTTTATTGATATGGAATAATATGATTCATGCATCAAACTAGGAACCGTATGAATTAAATTACATGCATCATTCCAGTTCATATCATATTTCTACCAATTTTTTCAGTATTTCATTTTATTTTATATTTGAATTTATTTTTATACCTTAAAATGTGCCAGTGTTCATGCGGGATGACATAATTTTATCAATTAATGTTCTAACATCAATGTAAATGGTGTTTTACTACATAGATTGATGATGATAATCCATTAAACTGTTCTTCCACATTAGTTGGTTTTATTGATGGGGGTCAATGAAACATTAAGCGGTTAGTTCCAATATAAATTGGGAATGACACTAAATGAATCAAATCACATAACATGACATGTTACATCATGATACTAAATGTGTTTTCCAGGACATAGTTACATGATGAGGCAATTTCAGGTTATGAGTATATGAGACTTATAAATTCAATATTGGTGATGAAATTAACTAGTCTATTATGCTTATACCTAAATAAAAAATAATTATCATAAATAAAGAAATAGTAAATAAAGGTTACAACTAAATTAAGATTCTAAATGAATTTTAAAAGTTGTTTTCCTATATACCTTGTTTTTGACACTCCAAATATTAGAACCTCTATTGTGTTATATGGGACCATGAACCTAACCCAAAATTTGTACTGGAATATAGGACTTGTCTTTGTTATTCTTCAATGAATTTTCCATGTCACTTAGACTTAGATCATGGAGTAGGTTGAGGGTCCTGACTTTCTTGTAGGAAGGAATTGTATGTGTTCCTTTTGTTATCACATTTATTATCTGTTTAAAATACTTTTTTAAGAAGTGTGATTGGAAACTATAGAACAGTTCCACCATGAAATCCTCATGTAGTTCATCAGGAAAGTGGAGACAAGAACACCCCATAGTTTTTATATCCTTAGATTCTAGTGATATGTCCTGTAGTTCCACTTAAGTTACATCCTATAGATCTTCCACTCAGTGCAGATTCTCAATTCCATGATAGTTTTTTATTTTCCTTTCACTTCATATAGGGTGCTCACTAACAAGAATCTACTATGAAATAGTTGACTTGGGAGTTCTAGAAGTAGAATACTACTACCTTATCAGGGGACGGCATACCATAGCCTACTGATTCATGGATGGAGGCCATGTTGTATATCTTTGATCACATTGAGACACCTCAAAAGTGGTGGATAAATATTGAAACCTATATGATGTGAGACTCCTCTACGAATGGGTGGTTTTCATCGCTTAGGCTTGTTGATATCAGGGTATAGTCTAGGTGGAATTTTATAGATCCTTCTTCAACTACTTATTTCCACAGGCTATGTGAATAAACCATGCTCAGGAGTTCATAAACCATCTGCAAGGTGACATATTCATGAAGGAATATTCAACATGATTCACTAAATTAAATTATTTTATAACGACTCTGATCAGTGAAGATTTGAAACATGTTGGGAGATTTGGGTATGGGATATCATATGACATCCACAAATAAATGAATGTTTTTCTACTGACCACCATTTTAGAGATAATGACCCAAGCCCCTATCATAAAGAGGAACCTGAGGGAGTTCAACAATGTAATCTTGGGGTATTCATATTCCATGTAGGGATGTGGTTTATCGAGCAATAAGAAATTTTATTTGGAGGGTTCATGTGCGGGTTGTACCTTTTAGGTGAAACACATTGAAATATATGTGGGATTTCATTAGTGTGGTAGGCCAGACTATAAGAAGACACAGTACATGATAAAATAGATCGAGTTCTGAGTTTGTAACAAGATGGGACACCTTTTGTGTTTCTTCCTATCTTTTAATCTAGTGCCTAGCGAAAGTGGATCCATACCAATACTACTTTTAGGTACCAGAGGAGAGACTCCACATGAGGTTTTGAGTTGGTATTCAAATAGTCAGGCAAGCCGAGAAGGTGGTCACGGATGAGGTAGTCAAGATTTTGGGACATAGTGCCAGTAGAGTGGACATTGTTATGTCATTCAAGTTGTATGTTAGGTCCACAGTTGATTCCATATCTATATAGTGTATCTTATGCTCGAGGAGCAGGTTACATTTCCATCTATGGTTCAGGGAACTATATTTGTATCATCTACTCTATTTTTTACCCTATTTGATACAGGTGCATCACACTCTTTTCTATCTGATACAACTATGGAATGTTTGGTCCTTGTGTTAGAGTACTTTAGTGGTGTTATGAATCTCAATACACATCTACGGGTAAGATCAAAGGTTTATACATGTGAAAGGATTTCCCCTAGATATTGATGGGTACGTTTTCCTATACAACTTATTTATCATTGTGATTACCAACTTTTACGTCATGATTAGTATGGACTTGACTATTCATTATCATGACATTGTGGATTTCTATTTATAGTGTGTGTCCTCCACATCACCCAAGGGTAGAATGTATTTTCATAATGATGAATTATATATCTCGGAGAGTCAACTTGGACCTGTGCACACTAGGATGGGTAAGGTGATGACCCAGATGAAAAGTATCTCTATGAAAAATCTGGGAATATATATTACTGAATTCCATACTATTGTGAATACTTTCAGTGATATCTTCCCCTATGATTTCTCTGGACTACCTCTTGATGTAGAGGTTTAGTTCCATGTTGATCTAGTTTCTGATATGACACCAGTTTCTATTACTCCTTATGGGATGAAACCAACCAATCTCTTGGAACTCAATAAAAATTTTAATGATTCAGAGGAAACGTGTTTTATACCACCCAAAATATGTTATTAGGGTTAACATGTCCCTTTATCCAATAAGGTGGATAGTACCCTCCATTTGTGTGAGGATTATAGGTGCTTGAACCAACTTACAATAAATAATCAGTATAAAATACATAAAAAAGATATCCTATTTGACCAGATCTGAGGGGAGACTAATTTATCAAAGATCCATTTGGGGTCGGACTACAACCAATTTCATGTGAAACTGTTAGGCATACCACATACAATTTTCTAAAGATGGTACAACTTGTATGAGTGTCTAGTAATGAGTTTTTTCCTAATGAAGATGCCAATAACATTTATGGATCTAATGAATTGGGGTTTCCACCCATATCAGGATTCATTTGTGGAATTCCTCATAGAGGACATCTTAGGGTAGTCCCACAACATAGAAGACCATTACATCCATATTGAGATCATATTGAATACAATAAAAGTGAACCAGCTATATGTATAGCTCAGTAAATTATTCTTCTAGATCATTAAGGTTCACTTATTAGTTTATATCATTTCAGATCCATGTTTATATATTGATCTGAATAAGGTGACCATAATGGTTTCCTAGGAAAAACCTAAGAACATGTTTCAGACATATATTTTCTTGGGGATCTATGGATAATAAAAGATGATAAAAAGGGATTTCTTTTTCATAGCAATGCCTCATCAAGGCATGAATAAGATGGGTGGGATGTTCTGATGGACTAAAGAGTTCGATACAACTTTTCAGGGGACAAATGGGAGACTAAATTCAGTATCGAGCCTAGTTTTACCTAATATGGGAAAAGGCTATAGTGTTTTCAATGATGCATTAGGGATTGGAATGGTAGTAGTTTTATTACTGGGGGACCAATTCATGGAATATGGAATTCTAGTTGAGGTATCAAGAGATGAATTACCCTACACATGGTCTCAAGTAACAACCATAGTTCAAGGCTCACTCATTTGTTGTCACTATCTTTTGGGAAAGAAGTTCTTTTTTTACATAGATAACGAAAGTCTCCAATAAATATCTATATTAAGAGACTTGAATATGAGTCATCTTAGGTGCGTATAATACCTGAAGCAATTCAAATTTATGATTACATATAAAATTGGTGGGGGTAATTCCCCCGATAATACCCAAATCCAGAAGACTCAGACACAAGCCATCTTGGAGCTAAATAGTGTGTGGAATTTTATTGATTTGTTTTCTGATATGCATATTGAGGTTCAAGAATAACACTAATAACCAATTTTGGAATATTTGGTAGTGAAATACTCCATTATAAAGTGGGTCCATATGAAAAATATATCTAATTATGAGGTGCTCAATCTAAGGGAGAGTGTCTCATGAGAGAATGAACATCATGGTAGTTTTTTTCATAGAAATTGTACCCTACTCCACCATGGTTGGATTTTTGTACCTTATTATATACTATAAGAGTTAATACTGGAATATCATGCATCCATTTGAGAGGTTCACCATGGTATTACTTATATGTACCAACCCATTTATCATTAGTATTAGTGTCTAATAATTAATATGTAGATTGAATGTTTTATCACTCAGTGCTCTACTTATCAGTAGATGAAGGTTGAGCACCAAAAACCTGCTGGAATTTTACAACCTCTATCAATTCTCGAGTTGAAATGGAATGATGAAAACATGGATTTTTTATAGGGATGATGATATTCCCATGAGGAAGTTATGTAGTGTGTGTTATCATTAAAATATTTAACATGGTTACATAATTCCTACTAAACCATGAAACCCTCTCAGATTATGATCATGGGAGGTTGCATATTTGTGTGATTGTGTATCTTCATGGTCTTTCCACTCTATCATGTCAGACTTATAATCATGTTTTACTTAATGTTTCATGAAGGGGATACACAATTAACTAGGTTCACATGTTCTCTAGAGTAACTATTATCACCCATAGACTAATGAGAAATCTGAGTGAATGATATGAGTGTTATAGGATATTCATCAAGTACTTATCTTTGAATTTGGATGTTCATGGGAAATGAATATACCTATTTTTGACTTTTCCTAAAATTAAAACTTCTAGGTGATGATTCAGATAGCTCCATTTGAGGACCTATATGGTAGGCTATTCCATTCACCTATGTGATGGTTAGAGGCAGGAAGGAAATGAAATTGGGCCCTCATCTCATTATGGAGACTTCAAAGATATTTAAACTGATTTAGAAGCATATGGATATAGCTCAGACCAGGATAAAGTCTTATACAGATCATTGAATTCAAACTCTAGTGTTTGTGGTGGGATATTGGGTCTTTCTATGTGAATCACCTAGAATGAATCATAGACAAATATAGAGATAAGGTAAGTTATTGGATCTATTTGTTGGGCCTCTCGATATAGTGAAAATATCCAGAATGGTGGAATAATAGTTTTAGTGACTTCAAAGGTTTCATTCCATGTATAATGTCTTCTACATATCACATCTTCAATTCTATCATGATGAACCATATTATTTTTTTCCCTTGGGGATGTTGAGTTGGAGGTGGAAGTTTCATTTGAGGAGCATCTTATACCTATCATAGATCAGAGTATGAAGGTTTCTGAGGAAGGTAAGTTCCTTTGGTCTGGGTGTTATGGTAGTACAAATTCATTCAGGATGATATTTTGTAGTGGGAGGACGATGTATATACACAGTGACCAAAACTCATATCTTCCAATGTTTTACCACCCTTAGAAGGGAAACTCAAGGATGAATTGTCTTATATAGGGGAGGTTGTAACACTCCAACATTTATTCATGTTATGGATCATTGGTTATTGGTTTAACTTCCTTTTTCAGCCATAAGAATGTTCCTGATGGATTCATCGAGGTCTCAGTGGTTTTAATGTCTTCTTTGGATCTCAGAGCTCCAAAATTTGACAAAAGATAATGTTCTATATAGTTAAGAGAAACTGGGTTGTCTATCCTGCACAATTTCTCTAATCAGACGGCTTTGGACTGTGGGGAGGAGGGCTATACATGAATTCTCTAAAACCAGGCATAACGTCCTACATTCCCATGACTCTTATCTCAGAGAAGTTGCAGAGGTGTTTTTTATGGGTCGTACAGGGTTAAAAAAAGTGTTCCCTGTCCATGAAAGCATCCTCCTTGGTTAGTGGAATGGAACATTAGTGGTGTATGGTTTAGACAACCAAGTGTCAAAACCATGCACCCCTTATTGTGTTTATTAAATTCAAATTTTTCATAATTTTGTTTTCATATTTCACTCCCTCTATTTCTTACTATCCTATCTAATAAGGAAACCTCTTTTCCTCCTCCCATGACCTCCCCCTATCCCTAATCTAAGGATCTCGATTCCTCCTCTATCTATAATCCAAATCGATCACTATCAGATCCATCAGAAAGAATTAGTAAGTTCAATAGTCATCTTCCTACCATTATTCTTCTATCTACTCTTATATTTCACTATTTTGGTGGAAGATAATTTGTCTCATTTTCATATCTTTTTATTATCTATCATATATATTCCATTCTAGTTCGATTCAAAGGAAAACATTGGACAATAAGAGAGATACAAACCATTGTAGGTGGTATAGTTCCTTTCTCTTAATTCTGTATCTTTTATAGCATGCATCATTGTTCAATTTGTCATACCCTTGACCCAATACATATAATTTTATAAATAAATTACATAAACTTGTTTTCCATGCCCATTATGAATATAAGTAGTTTGTAATCACCACCAAGGTTGATCACCTTCACATAATCTATCCAATTGGGTGTGTTATATTTTAGAGGCATTTTTTGTTTTTTATAATTTGTCTAAACCCCAATTGAGTGGTTTTAACCTATAGTTGAGGAATTGAGTTATGTAATTGAGTTGAATAGAATGATGGTACTTGAGGTAGTCCCCTATACCTTGTTCCATCAATGGACTAATTTATAAATTCATTGGCCAACTTGTTAATTATGTTATAAATCCCTTCTTGTTAAATGGTGTGATTGTTAATACCAAAATTATACTATCATATTATGCTAAATGTGATACAAGGTGCTAAGACCTAAGTATCCCTAGAATGAGATCATATTTACAAATATTTATAATTTTTTAAAAAGTTGTAAAAATGCTAGGGGATAAAATAGCTATGTATGTGGTGGGATTATCATGCATTTACTTTTACCTCCAAATAAGTGAAACAGGTACCCTAGGGGAGAGATCATGGATTTTATCACTGGAGATATGGTTGTAACATGTGAAAATGAAGAATCAAAACCCTACATGTGATACCAGGTATGGTCTCATGGGTTAGTTATTGATGTTATCACACAATCTATAGAGTGGAACTTGAGATTTCATTCACGGGTCAACTTAGAAGGGATCTTATGGAATTGGTCATATATGAAGAATTTAGAATCATAATTGGGGTCCAACCTAGAGAGCCTTAGATGGTCTCAGGTTTCATCTACCTATGTTCAAGGAATGTTTTAAATAAGATATGGCATGTATAAATTGAGAATTTGGGGAAATTTTCTCCAAGATAAATCAAAAGCTTGGGGATAGTCCATCTTCTGATTCTTTCAAATGTTGACATTACTTATGCAGGACTTCTCATATTAGACAGACCTACTTAGGCAGAAGCAGGAAGAGTTGGGTGGGTGTCCCAAGTGGAGCCTAGATGGATTGACTTAATTACTTAATTATTATTTTCATGAATATATTTTTGTATCCACACTAATTATTTTTAATGCATGAGTTTTAATGATATTGACATCAATAGTGGTGGCCTTGTGAGTATAACTTACACCTTTCTTAGGACACCAATGGTACCTAAGAAGGATTTATGGTTGCTGTTATTGATAAAGGGAATCATCCTGTTCCCAATGTTTGATTTCGATTCTATGATAGAGTATGGGTGCATAGGATTGAGCCTATTCTTAAAACTCTTATTGTAGACAGTTTCTAGATTTTTTTTATTTTTTATCATGTGGAATATGCATGTATCCCTTATACAATATGTTATAGTTTTTTTATATTCACATGATGATCATCATCATCATAATTATTTTTGTATTTATTATAATTTTAGATTCTTCTTATTCATTATATTACTACTATTATTTTTTGATTCAGCTTCTGCTTTGGAGGGTTATTGGTTCATGTGTTCATATAGAGTATTCTTTTACAATTTAATATTATATATATATATTCTTCCATCCAATATTATTAATGAGTGAATATTATACCCTTAGACACCCCCTTGGCCCTCACATCTATTTGGTAGCCTCTAGTATTTTGGGTGTCGCACTTGAGATCGTGTGGCCACCGTATCAAGGAACCATGAAGTGGAATCTAGGATAAGAAAAAACATTTATAAGGTTACACCTCCAATGAATTAATTCAAAAAATATAAATTTTATCACAATATCATTCATCAGTAATTTTCCTCACTGAATTTTACATGGCACATGGAATAAGATACAACCATGTTATTTTACATAAGGACACACATGAAGTTTCTCATTGATGTGTCACTATATATCATAAACCCATTTTATCTAAAAGTTTTTTTGAATACTAATTCATGGGGAAATATTAACCTACCCTCCATGTTTTTTTCTTCACATTATTCTATGTAAATAAACAAAACTCCCTTT
Source organism: Viscum album (assembly GCA_963277665.1). Taxonomy (NCBI): domain Eukaryota; kingdom Viridiplantae; phylum Streptophyta; class Magnoliopsida; order Santalales; family Viscaceae; genus Viscum; species Viscum album. Next base: position 645,916,026 of record OY728143.1, on the reverse strand, counting down.
TGTCTTAATAATGGTTGTGGATTTTATAGTAATGAGAAATTTTTTATAGTGCATCAATAGTGTCTAGATATTCCATGAAAAATATAGTTCCTTATTAATTTAGATGGTTTTTAAAATTATTTAATCACATTTTTCTTAATATTATTTCCATATATACCCTCTATTACGATTACATGAACCTATAAGAAATTCCCCCCCCCCCCCCAAAATTACACTTGAAAATTTTTGCATAAAGTTTCCTTATTTTTAAGGTCTTATTTATAATCCATGAATTTTACTCATATTAATACTAGATATTAAAAAATATAATAATATCGTTAATAAATACTACTATAGATCTATCTAGGTAACAAAAAATACTATGTTAATCATATCTAAGAATATAACCATGGAATTTGTATAATTATTATAAATGAAAATAAATCTATATTGACCATATGTTATAAAAAATGTTTTGATAGGTATATATTAATATTTTAGACATAATGTATGATGTATTTATTGAATTTTTACCATTGAAAATTATTGATCCCTATGAAATTGATTTAATAATTCATCAACACATGGTAGAAGATAATTTTTCTCTAAAATTTTCTTTTTTATGTTCATATTAATCAATTCATAGAAATATTGACCCATTTTTATTCTAAAAAATATTATAGATTCACACCAAGGTGAAGAATTTTGGTATATAAAACCATTTTCGGGATTCTCTTATAGTTATTTCTCTTATACCATTAATTAAATAGTCTTCATTATATAAGGACTCATTAATATTGGAATAATACTAGGATTGAGTCTAATTAGAAAATCAACCACATAATTCAAGGGATGTGTAAGAAATTCTTCAAAACATACATAGTAATATTCCATAAAAATAGTATATGCTCAATGTTTTTTTCTTCTGTGACTATTTTAACCAAATATATCCTATTGTTAAAAAATAAAATCCATATTATTGGATTTGTTTTCAAAGTGATATCTACTTTGTATAGATATAATATAATGTTATATATTAATATATAAAATTTTATTTCCATATCCTAGTAATTTTATATTAGATCTATATTGAGGGACCCAATCCATTCTTAATATGACATAAAATTCTACCATGGGGAACTAACTATATTTGTTATAAATATGTTCTAAAATATAAATTATAGAGGAGTTTAATATGTACGATAGAATCATTAAATCACTAGGTGTTATCATTAAAAAAGTTATATAAATTTATTAGGGTTTTCAAGTAACTCATTTAATATATATATATATCTAATGGAGTGGGTGGAAACATAATAAAATTAGATGGGTTTAGTTATTTATATGGTTGATAAGTATACTTTATACAACTTTATTTTCATTATTTGCATCAGTGGTATTGATTTTATAATATTTCTCTTTATCTATTTAATTTAGATATTTTTTACACTAATTGGAATCATTTCCCCTTTGATTAGTGTATTGGTTTGTATAATTCCAAACCAACTTATACATTAAACACTAATATATTTGTGTTGTATTTAGTTGAGAATTATTTTCATCCATCATATAGATTGGCCTCTTCTTGTCACTTTGGAATTAATGTGTTTAATAACCTTTATTTCCACAAAATAAACACATTATTATTCCATTTTATATTTTTTTTGGTTTCTTAGTCACATATTCTCAAAATGTAGGTTGTTTATTATTCTTCTATCTATATATTATATCATTTTTGTTTATTACAAATAGTATTATCCACATATTTTTCCCAAAATAGATAAGTATAATGATATTCTCTAACTTTCAATTTATCATTATCAACAAATCAAAAAAAATTGTATAGCTTTCAAAGTCCCTTATATATAATGATATTAAAAGACATGATTTTAATCCATTAAATAATTAATTGATTTTACTTTTGTGGTTAGTGGTAAAATTATATGTGTATACTTGATGTATCTTGTAATCCAATTCAAAAAATCATTAGATTTCACATACTCTTATTTTATCTAAATGAAATATCAATCCATTTTGATATTAAATGTTTAAGTAAAATATTTATTTAAAAAGTATTTTTATAAAATCAAAAAAATAAGTGGAATCAGCATATTCATTTTTTCTTTCTATTGAACATGATATTTCACCATTGGTTTTTTTATTAAAATGATAACTAGTAAAAATAAATTTTTTCATTCTCTAAAATATAAGGAGAAAAATAAATATTCCATTTTGTTGATGCAGTTTTCAATAATTGGTGAATTAAAATCCCCACTAAAGGGAGATAATTGTTGTTGATTAATGGACTCGATGGAGTATTGATCAATTTATGGAGTTTTTGGAAGATTCATATGGTTTATATTATTTTTCTTTGATTTTGATAACTTTGTGATCATGACCAAAAATATTATCAAACTATATTTTATCCCATTTTGTTTCCTATTGGGACCATCATTCCATTATCAATCATGATAATTATTTACTTTTTATTCAAAATTCAAGTTTTACATATAACACTTTTTGGTATAACCTAATCTTTTCTATGATTTATCCTATTATTCTTCATAAAATAATCCCAAAATATTTCTAAACCAAACAGTGATACCAACTAAGGTAAACCAACCATAATAGATTTACTTAATACATAGTTATACTTGATTGTAAATTATAACTCACAAAACACAGAAATCCTAAATATTTATTTGTTACGATTCATATTATGGTTTTTTATAAGATTCAGAAGTAATTATAAAAATAAAATCGGAATAACACCTTGTTTTAAAAACCAAAACCATATAATTCGAAGTGACAAAATATTATAAAGTTAACTATTGATTACTCTTTTTTTCCCTAATTAGTGTTTAATAAATATCAATAAGAATAAAACATTGACTCTACCCTTCATAGAATATAATTTTTTTCTAGAATCACCTGATTCTTAGTTAGGACCCTTCTCACAACTATGATATGCCAGTACCTTAGGTGGCTAAGGTTATAGAAGGGAGGAAATGTGAGAGGGGTACTAGTAAGAGGTAAGAGAATTTTTGAAACATATAAAAAAATACCACCTCAACTTTAGGGTCAGTTTATATTTCCCACAATACATTCCCAATCATTATATATAATTTACTCATGAAATATGAAACATATGAGTAAATAGAAATTGTTCCAATGATTAGAATAATTAGTCATATGTATTCTCACATAAGTTTCATCTTATTAAATTTTTATCAATAATGACAACCAAGATGAAAGATATAAATATTAACCACTTAACATTTTATAAATTCAACTAATCATGAAATGAAATATAGTTTATATAAAATTATTCATAATTCCACATAATACAGTCAAATAGAAAGAAGATTAAAAATATTTGAGGCAGTATAATATCATGATATCATCTATTGTGATACACTTATCTAAGGTTTTTATCATTCCATTGAATAATGAATAAATTTTCATATGATATACCTATATTAGACACTATTATATGCATGACTATTTATCATGAACACATCAGACTTAATGTCATATCATAGTTGACTTCCATATTTTACTAAATCCAAATATATTATGTCCCATTTAACTTTATATTATATCACATACAATAACATGTGAAATAATATAATTTTATTTGGATATTTGAAAAAGGCATTCAAAATTAATCATAAATTCACCATGCATCAAATCATATGCAATTAATTTTTAGTACCCTTCCAAAAAAACTTTTGGATAAATTTTAAAACCATTTTAGAGTACCTACTGGAGTTTAATAAAACTCAAAACCTATTTATTAAACCATAATGTTTGACCCCACAGTTCATTGTAGAATTAAAAAAATGGATTCTTGAATACATATATGTAACTAAACATATTACTCTAGAAAATAATTAGTGGTACATAATTTTTAGATGGTTTTCTCATGATATCATTCAAACACATTTATATCTACACCTTTTTCCACAAGTTTATTCCCACTTAGGGATGGGTTTTCATGTAATCCCTTTATATAAGTCATCAAATATCAATGATAAAAATATAATATGAATATGATATATCTACTCATATATTTATAATTAATTGATTATAGACTAACCATGTTAAGGAATATATGAAATATAATTCACTCTTATAGATAACAACATCATTTTCCTCTTATCCAATAGACAATAACATCACATGTCTTATCTTGGATAAACTATGCACTCTTTCGATCTATCTATGTTTAGGTGCTAGATATAATACACATCCCACAAGTGGAAAAATAAAATATGTTTTCTGCATTAAATGATTAAATTATTAGTGAAATATATATCAAAACCTGATTATATTAGACTTAAGACTTTTCTAATAATATTATCAAAGTATAAATTTTCTCATTCTCAGAATTTTGATAACATATGGAATGGTTAAATCCAAATATGAAACATCCACTCATTTTATAAAAAAATCATAGTGCATGAAAATCCATTTGATATACATGGGGGGGTTCAAAAAGGGAAAGAAACATATTTTTCCCCATATGTATATTTTATATCACTATAATGAGTCATGCCCTTAGCATCCTTATAATTTCATTACAATTTATGATACTCCATGTCAAAAATGAGTTAGTTATAACTCAAATTCTTACTTTGATAGGTCAATATTCATTTCAATTTACATAATTAATGATCCTTATAAGGAATAATGAAAAAATATAGAATTAATTTTATATAACATGATCTATTTGCATTTCTTAAACTCTATTAATAGTATTTCCAGAACCATTCATTGGTTCCCATCGTAATCGTACCATATATGATAGACCACCAGATATAATTTTTGTTTATTCATGTTTAGGGTTCCATTAATACACATTATACTATTATATATTTCAAGCGACATCTCTGTGTGTCCATATAATAAAATATATCTCAATTTAATCTTTAATAGGTAAAATATATGAGGAAAGAAAGTGTAACTAATGTCGAGACTTAATAATTTTATTCTTGATGTTCAGGGAATTGAAAAAGATATTTGATATCTTCAACTCCACAATATAAAATTATATAATATTAGTAACTTATGTAATCTACTTAAAAACTTTTCTATGTCCACAATCATCTTGTTTCGTTGAAATATTAAAACAAAAATCTTCTTTGAATTAATTTATTGTAAAAATATGTATCCTTTTAAATTTTTCTTTACCAACATATATCATAAACCCCTTATATAATTTAACATGAAAATCATGAAGAATTTGAATTATTTTAATCATTTATTTTTGAACACTTAAATATAAATAATTATAAATATACACCCACTATCCACTAAAAATAGTATTTTTTATTTAATATCATTCTAAAATTTAAAATATTCATTATATTAGGAAATGAAAGTTTTTTCCTATATTTTCTAAATAATCTATTTTATTCATATATTTTAAAGAATTAAATGTGTTTAAAAAATTATAAAAAATAATATTTTATTTTATAAAACAATACACTATTTGGTTTTGGGATCACACCCCTTATATTTTAAAAAACATATAGTTAAACTATTTTATATGGATAAACTATTATCATCTTATGAAGCAAGTTATTTAATCCACTAAATCAAAAAATATCTATTTTTAATAATCATATCATATTGTTCATAATAACTCCTTGATTAAAAATAGTTTTTTATTACCATGTAATGGAAATAAGACAAAAAACAACTACATTATTTTGTTTAATAAATTTAACGATATCGAATATTATAATATAGAGATGATGATTTCTTTATTAAATTGGTAAAATATTCATGGTATATTACTATATCAGATCAATGAGTTTATAAGTCATAGAAGACTAGATACATAGATGGTTCACATATTACATTGGAAATATAAAAAACATACTGTAAGAAACATTATTATATCTTTTAATTCATTCAATGAATCCTTCTTCACAACCTAGGGAAATTAAAACCCTAAAAAGGTGAGATTATATTCTTAGTAAGGGTGGCGTACAATATAATCTATCATGATTAAATAAGGTATAATAAATATAGATTATTTTATAATCAAAACACATGACATTGAATCAAAAACATCATTTCAAAGTTAATCTATGGATAATATCAACATATAAATTAAATATATAATGGAAAATGAATTCTCTATAAAGGAAATGAACAATTCTTGGAATTCGTGACCATATAATGAATTAAACAACAAATATATCATGGAAATTCATTTTAGGGCATCAAATAATAAAATATTATTAAATCTATAGTTGTAAACTATATAATGATTTAATTTTGGCACGTCAATAGTTTTTCCTCATGAGACTTTTTGATTGAACAGGGTGCAATCTATAACCATGCTAATTGTTTTCATTAACTCATGAATTCATGATATATTTGTCATTATATAAATATACTTTCTTTAATATATTTCTTAAAATGAAACATAAATTTTAAACAAACCCCAATATTCTATTAAAATATTAATATTTCATATAACAATTATCTCCAAGATATTACATTACTGGGTATGAATATGATTTTTTTGAAAAAATCATTTGTTAAATATGTATAATATAAATCATTATTTTTTAACTGGTACAATATTAAACTAAAATCATTTTAAGGAAAGAAGAGATGTATTTCTAAATAAATTGTTTTTATGTGAACAATGTTTTTTTCTTCATAAATTAATTTAATATTTATTTATTATTAGAAATTTAATTTGAAGATAATTAATTCCTATAAATATTTTTTCATTCATATAATAGTTCTTACAATGAAAGGAATGATGATCTGATAAATAATATGATTAAAAATTCACATTGCTATAAATGGTTTTCTCGTATTTTTTGCACTTATTTTAAAATATTTTTTTCACATATAGAAATTCAATCTTTTTAAAATAATAATATCTTTTTAATCCTAATAATTATTTGTATGAAATATTTTGAACTTAATTTTTGTTCATAATGACTATAATAAAGAGTAATTTTGTTACTATGATATATTTTAAAATGGGTTTTCCAAGAGGGGGTTATCATATGAGATAAGGTTTATAATATCACAAACAAACATGATTTAATTTGATTGGTTGATGGTTTTTGCCTTAAGATTATTATATGTGATGATTTTTTATTTTTATACCTCTGAATTGATTGAAAAATTACTATATTTTAATCATCTGAAAATTTTCAAGTCTGTCATATCCCTCCCTTATAAAAAGTCACAACCAATCCTCTTTACCACACACATCATAAGTTTTTTATATCTACCAATACCTCTCCAATTATCTTATTAACATATGACCCCATGTTTTATAGGTTCTGATATGACTATAATACCATTATTTCAAGGAAAAATGTCTAATATTTTGGAGGTTTGTCAATGAAGAGGTACATATCTTTATTGAGTACATGAAATATTTTTTTCTTATACCTAATCTTTATAAATGGTATTAATTCTAATATAATGAATTCAATATATAAAATATAAAAAAATTATTATGATGATGGGTCAAAAATTTTCCACCACCTTTCCATCAAATGAGAAGTGAAAGTATCACTCATGAGTACGTGTGCACCACTACCCCCATGTACTAATATAATTCATTTTCTATCAACATGTCTCATGAATGGTAATTATAATGGAGTAAATTTTTATATATTATTCTTATGATATAATTAAGCTTTTTTAATTATATGGCCTTATATACCTTCTTACCTTCCTTTCCATTGGGAAATGATAACATCTATCGCACGTACGTGTAGAATACCACATCCACAAAGTGATGTGATTTTTTTTTTAATTTCCACCTTACATGGATGGTAATATGGATATATATATATATTGGATAAAAATAATATTTATGATATAATGATGAATCAAGAATGGTGAGTTATTAGTTATTATTCTTTCATTCAATCCACTAGAAAATGGAAACATCACTCATGCAAATATATGTATTTCCATCACTATGAAGTGATGTAATTCATTTTTTACCACCATTTTTTATGAATAGTTATAAAATATTATATAAGGAATAAATATGAAACTTATTACATGATTAAGGTTTTTTGGATGATGAAACCACAAATAATGTAAAATTATTAGAATCGTCAAACAAAGATAGTGGGTTGCTGACTAAGAGTGGAGTGGGATCCTTAGAATAGAGGAAATATAAAATCCGTATAAGATAGAAAGGACTATGGGTTCTTAGTCTATTGGGTTTGGTGGAAAGGATGGATCCTATTATAAGAATATTCGACATAAGGCAGATCCACAAGTCCTCAATCGAACTTAGGCATTAGAAAAAAATAAAACACCTTTGTGTTATGAACTGTGCTCTAGAAGAAACAGGTGAAAGACCTAAAACTGTTCAAGGTACTATTTCTATTTTATCATCTATATCCATCACATCAATTTATACAGATGGTTCTAAATCATTTATTTCTGCGTATTTTTAGAAACTGATAGAATTACCTACTGAAATTATGCCATATGCTTTGGATCTTTTTACACCACTTGGCATGAAGAGGGATTATAGTTTCAATTATCTATCATGTGATCTCACTCTTTTCGGGGTCGAGATGGAAAGGGACTTCTTAGTTCTGCAAATGGACCATTTTTTTATCTTCTTAATGGATTAAATGGTAAATTTCAAGGTGAAAATAGATTTTTATCATTGATAAGTAACTTTTTTGGAACCCAATGTGAGTACTCAGATCTTCCAAGGTGACTATGATCACCGATCAGGGTGTGTGGGACCTCCAATTTTAGAATTGGGAAGCCTCATTTTTCAGGTCTCTTCAATTATTCTAGAAAATTATTTTAGTGGTTCTTAGGATGGTTTCCTCCAATAGTATAAGAGTTTCTAAAGGTTTTTTCAAATGATTTCTCAGTTTTACCCCTGGATGGGACATGGAGGTAATATTAATTTTTCACTTGGAACACAACTGATATATATTCCATCATATCTTATAGACCCCAAAGAGATGACAGAATAATATATAATACTGAAATATTTGGAATCCAAAGGATTCATTCGCACAAGAATATCACCGTATTACACTCTTGATCTATTTTCTAAAATTGAAAAAGTATCCCTTTAGTAGTGTATTGATTACTGGAACTTGAATAGGGTCACAGTCAATAATAAATATCCCCTTACCCACATTGTTAAACACATTGAATAGTTCAATGGGGGATGGTGGTTTTCTAAAATTTAATTGTGTTCTAGGTATCCCAATGTTAAGGAAATAGAATGAGATGTTTCAAAAAAAATACTTTCTATGAATGTATTTCATCATTGAGTACATGGTAATTCTATTCAAGTTAACAAAGGCTCTAGTTGTTTTCATGTCCCTTATGAAATAATTGTTCCATTAGTACCTTGACATCGTAGTCTTAGTGTTTGTGGATGACGTCATGGTCTATTCTGGGATAGAGTAACAACATGTGTGACACTAGATGATCATTATAGGAACTCTTTGGGATCACCGACATTATAGTAATATCTACAAGGGATAATTATGGATTCAATAAGTCAAATTTCAATGTCACATGTTCTCATAATATGGAACCTCAGTGGACCCTTAGAAAATTGGGGTAGTTATATCATGGGAGAAACTGAGAAATGTTTTCAAGATGGGGATCTTCTTGGGCATAGTAGGAAACTACATGTAGTTTTTGAGATTTTTCTCTTATCACTTCTCCCATAACCATTCATAATTAAAAATGTGTAATGTTTGATTAGATCCTAAAAATTCATGATAATTTTTAGGATCTCAAGTGGTGAGTGAAAAATTCCCCTATATTAATCATTCTATAATCCAGAAAGGGATTCATGGTCTGCTATAATTCTTCAACTATGGGTTTTGGGTGTGTGTTGATGATGCCTAACTACGTGGTGGAGTATATATCTTTCCATCTCTAACCACATGAAAATAATTACCCAAAACATGATCTACAATAAGAAGAAATACTGCATTATTTGAAGATGCATCATCACTACCTCTTTAGGGAGAAATTTTTGTTTTACACAGATCATTAGAGTTTCACATACATTTTCACCTAGAATGATCTAAAACTAAGGCAATGTCAATAGTTTATGTACATTTAGATGTTTTAATTTGATATTGTGTACACTAGCTAAATGAGAACATGGTAGAACATTCCCTAAGTAAGAAGATTCCAGTGAAAGTTAAAAAATATTCTATTGTTGAATGAAATTTAATGGGATTTGTTTCTATCACCCCCTAAGCCAAGGATCCTAGTGGAGGAATATTTTTGTCTAGAAATCTGTTGAAAAATTCTATTATAAACCTGATTTGGAATGATGAAACTAATGATTAGTTTTCCCATCACTATATAGAGCTTATAAATAGGTGGGAGGTTCCAGAAGAGTGGCATTTATCTTCTAATGGAATCCATTATTTCAAGGTTTTCTTTTTGGTGTCATTGTATCTATAGAGTTAGGTGATGCAGGGAATCCACAAGTCTTAGAGGTACATTCATCTTGGGTCCACCAAGTTTTTTTACAACATGCATCACCAATTCTAGTAGCTAGTAATGAGGTGTGACATATCTGAATTCATATCAAAGTGCTGCACTTGTAAGTAGGTTAATTCAGAGAACCAAAGTCCTTGGGATTTCATCCACCACTGTCTATTCCTACACATAAGTGGGACATAGATATCATAGAGTTCACCATTGGATTGCTTCATATTCACCAAGGATTGAATGACATATGGGTGCTCATTGACTATCCAAACAAGTCATCCCAATTCATTATAATCAAGGATTAGACCACAATTGATGAGTTTTTCAGGTTGTATTTTTAATAAACTGGGAGAATATATGGTGTGACATCGACAATCCCTTCAGAATTAGTGCCCAGATTTATCTCTTGATTCAATGAAGGCCTTTAGAGGGAAATGGGGTCATAATTCAAACATTTTATGACTTATCATCCTAAAAAATATTGTCAAATGGAGTGATAAAACTAATAATTGAAAGATGTGATTTGGGCACACATGAATTATTGTGTAGGATAATGGGATAACAACTTCGAATTGGTGGAGTTTTCATATAAAAATATTTAACATTACTCGATTAATATGGATCTCATGGAATCACTTTATAGCCAACCATGTGAGTTCCCCCTGAGCTGCAAAAAAGTGTGCGAGACTTCCTTGCTAGGAATGTGCCCTATGTAAAAGACATATGAGAAAATTCAGGTAATCATATAGTAGTTGTTAACAATGTAGAGCTTCCATGTGTCCCAAATTGATCATTTGTTCTAGGATTTGGAATTATATGTGGGTAACCATGTGTTTTTGAAGGTGACACATCATATGGTTCACTATTGTCTTGGTAAGTAGGGAAAGATGATGTACTAGTATGTATGATCTTTTAAGATGACAATAATAATCTGAAAGTAGGAATATCGATTGTCATTTCAATCATAGTTGAAAATGATCCATTAAGTTTTCTACATCTCAGAATTGATAAACAATAACCTGGGCACATCTCATGTGATGAATTGGGGAGATTTGTAGATGGAATTTGACTTGTCTGTGTTCAAGAGACCTTTGTGGATTGTGGATTACCAAGTGAAATTTATCCGGGGACATCTAAACCCATTTTTAAATTAGTTGGAATCAAAAATATTGAAAACATAAGTCATGGAAGTGAGGGTCTGGGGGGAGGAGTAATATCCTCATTTACTCTCTCATAAGACTTCATTCTAAATTTAGGAGGTTGAAATGCTTTCATGGTGGGGAGAATCATTGAATCCAATGAGTTATTTTGATATATTATCTTCTTAATTTTTAGTCATATAATTATTATATGGATCCAATTGGTTTTTTTTGAAAAAAGTTTTATTTTAAATAAGGATAAAAGGAGGGAAGTATTTTGTAGAAATTGTGAACAATCCCATTGTAAACTGTGCACCCTAGATAACAAAACTATTCAGGATGCAAGTCCTAGTCCATGACCATAAATACCTCCAATAATAATAATTTTTTTCAAGAAAGCTTCATTATCTAGACCGTATGTCTAAGAGCATGGGCATGTTACCCTCTTGGTAAACCGTGTTTCCACTTTTCATCTTGGGAATATGCGTAACAAGGTTAGTGCACAATTCAAAAAGCAGGGCTACCAAACCATGCGGTCTTCCAGAACATTAATTTTTTTGAAATCCCTATAATACCCATCTGTATGTTTGATACAGAAACCCTCATTCTTTTACCATTTGAACACTACATCCCTAGGCAAGCATCCCTCCCCATCATTCCTCCATTGTGGTAAAATATTTAGGTGTATTTGGATTGGATTATTGAATAAGCCCTCAAGTAAGCTTCTACTATCTTCTTTTCATCCATCTTCATGGTATAACATCTCCTAATTATTGTTTTCTAATTTATCATTAAGTTATATTGACTTATATAGTATTAAATAACTTTTATTTGTGTCGAATGTTATTATTTTTGGTGTTCTCTTTCACTTATATAATCCCCTCATGGTGCGGTTTGGGGTTTCCAATCATATTTGTAATTTTTTTAGGAAAATGTTGTTGATTTCATTACATGACATTATTTTATGATTTTACTATTCTTTATTTAGTTTCCTACAACCTTTTCATAATATTTTGGGTAATGAGAAAGGTTTTTCCATGGTTTTCAGTGTTTTTTCAGGGTTGAAATGTGAATTTCACATTTGTAAATGGTAGACTGTCAAGTGTGATTTCAATTATTGAGATTGTTATTATTTAAAAAGTTTTATATATTTATTTATGAATTAGGATAAAGAACATGGAAACCCTAGATATCTTGGTGGGTAGGATAGGTTTTGTACTTTAGGACGGTTGGTAGAGCCAATTCCTAATCTCCCTAGCTAGATTGCATCAAAAAAATAACTAAACATTACCGTTGGGATTGGTTGGATCAAGAAGGAAATAGACCTCCATGTCCATGTTTTTATCACATATTGTTTTATTTTCCTAGTACCCTATAAACACAAGTTACATTAAGATTTCTCATGGTTGTTAGGTAATATTTTCCAATTCAGATTTTTTTCATCCATTTTTTCTTCTTTGACACTGAAAGTTTTTTATTAAAATTATTTCTTTCTTTTTTACATAACTATAATGTTAATTTTTTATTTAATATCACTAAATTAATTCCATTGGTGTTATTATACTAGGAAAACTGGCTAACACCCTACATACACCGCAAGGTGTATTTAGACCTTGTTATGTTTGATTTTGGTAAAAGATATAATCCCCATGGTGATGATGATGGTTCTATGTGCTAGTCGTTCCTCTTTGGATAGGTGTTGGTGATGGTGCAAATGAGGAAATTGACCCACATAATTCATGGAGGATTTTTTTCTTGGCATTCCCCTCCCATTTTTTTTTATTATTGTTTTTGGTTGTAAGTGATAACTTTTTAACTCATGCTTGTAGTGCTACCTTAGATTTCTCATGTTATGGTTATTGGTTCTGTTATGATTTATTATATTTTTTCTTTTTTCATAGTTTCTTCTTAGAGGAGAAACCATTCCTAAAGGTGTTACTCAATGAATAAGAACTATTTTCTTACTTATTGGGATTAGGATTCCCTTTGGGACTTGCTAAGAGCCAACCCAGGTTTCGGGTTGGATGATATCCTTGACCTAGTTCATAAAAGGTATGATCATTGACTGATTTATCTTATGATTACCCAAAATGATCATTATATATCACTATTTTTTATGTTTCCTTTCCACTGTAAATGAATAAATGTGATTAGTATAGTATTTAAAATAATATTACTATATAAGAAAAACAATTTGGGTAATTTTAAAGATCATCCATGAAATATGATAATTATATACATTGTTTCCAAATATTATAAACTATTTTAGTTCTGGGGTGTGAGATTTATTGAAAATTCATTGAAAATATTTTAATAAATTTGTGTGAAATAATCAGGATTCCTCAACCTATCACCTGAACTTCCAACGTATTCCTTATATATTGGATGCTCGATATATTTTTTTCTCAAGATACCTTATAAATCAACGCCGTTATATATTGGATCAAGAAGATTGTATATCAAACAATGCTTTTAAAACATTAACATTACATAACTTTTTCATAAAAACAACATTAAACAATAGATGCATTAATACCGTACTTATCTAGTGCATTTGGAAAGATGGAAACATAAACAATGGCACAAAAATGAGCTAAATTATCTCCCAATTGGTTCTTCTTCACTAACACCATTCTTAGACACATCAAACGTAATATTGATCTTCATAACATGGGAAAAATTATAAGAATGAGTGAGATAAAATTCACAATAAGGGTAAACAACGGAGTAATATAAGAATAATAATGAGCATAAAGGTATGTTAATATTATCATGAAGATAGAAGATCATACCCTGCATATCAATGATCATAAAAGAGATGATGGCATAAATATTGGCAGTTCATAAGACATTAATCATAATTAAATAAAGATCTTAAGCCATGAAATCATAACATAGGAATAAAATATGAAATTTTGGAAAACACATAAGTATATAATATGATTTAAATATTATACGAGGCATCACTTCCAAGACCATCTTAGTGTGAAAAGTCATTTACTGAACCAGGATACCCCCGTTCCATCACTGTATTACTGAACTGAGTGAACCCTCATTCCGGACCTGTATTACTAAAATGAGTAACCCTCATTCCAACCATTTTTATCTCATGATATATAAAATCTTTACCCAATTCATTGGATGGAGATATAAGTCCCAATTATCACAGAATGAATTCATACATACATGTTCCACAAGATCATAAATAATCATATCATAACCCATGAAATAAAATGGGTATCATAGACATGTAAACATATCATAAACTATGTAAAATAGAATATTTTCACTATCATTTCATCATAAACATAACCTGCGAAAGGGAGTGGGTTTATAAATAATATAAACTTTAAAATAGATTCTTTTTTTATAACATCATGCCACCATCACATAATCCATTCAAAGAGAGAATATGAATAGAAAAATGGATAATTTTACCCCTAAATTAATTAGTAATACAAATGAATGTTTTCTAAGATGGGAAATAATTTTGAAATATCTTTTAGAAACATTTCTTAAGGAAAATATCATTTCTTATTTGAAAATGATTTTTATTTCATAAAACCTATTAAAAAAATCTTCATTGAAAATAACATTTAAAACTTCTACATGAAGCTTTTAAAATATTAAAACATTTTTAAAATATTTTTTTCTTGTAAATTCACTTCAAGGATATTGAAAAAAAAAATTAAAAACCTTTTGAAAACATAGGTTTTGAATACAATAGATATTCGACTGAAGATAGAGATGGTAGATTTTACTAAAACAATTATCCTAAGTACCAAAGAGTGGGAAAATGGTAGTAAAAAATGAGGATATGTTGAATAAATATAGTAGAAATAAAATCCTATATATTCTTGAAATATGGATCAAAATATTTCATCAATAGAAGAATAAATATAAAGTATCACAAAATGTAATTATATACACCTCATAAAATAGTTTAGGTGCATAATAAAAACTTGAGTCTGAAAGAAGGAAATTTGAGACATGTCTATTTATTCGATTTGGTAACTTTTGAAATATAAACCCCATAAAATAAGGATCATAGAATGGATATGTGAATACCCATAAATTTAATTATAGGATACTTAAGTTTCATTAATGGTAAGTACATACCACATACAAATGTAAAGTGTGGTGAACATAACATGTATCTCGTAGAAATTAAAATTGAGATTAAATTCCCCCTACCTTGTGTCTTGAGTCTCTCTATACTAGTAAATAATTCATGTCTAATAAATATAAGTTTATTATACATATTTTATAGAATAATATTATTATATATATTACAATATATGGTTTTATTATGACCTTATATTACCTGCTTGTTAATGATCTAATGCTAACGTTTCACCTTAGGTAATATTCACTATGTTCTTCGCATGTGTCTTAATTTGTTATATCATTGGTTCTTATACATATATTATGATTGAATAATGTAGAACATGATATAAATAAAACTTATATACATTATATGTGTATTATATTAATTTATATTAAAAAGAATTATGAAATTAAATACACTATTCATAAAGACGATAAGTCGTTCGTCCGCATGAATGTTGTTTTCGTTTTTATTATCATATTAAAAGAAAGTATGTAAATGAAATATGTATATATATTTTTGTATATATATTTATAATTATTCAATTATAATTAATATTTAATATATATCATATAAGTTCACTATATGGATCCTTATACATTCTATGTGGTTTGTGAATGAATCACATCGCTTTGAAGGGTCGGTAGTCCACACGTCCTCAAACGATATTATCATATTAACACTAAATAAAAAGTAAAGAGATGTGTGTTTTAAAGGAATAAAGAATATTAAATACATAATAAATATAATATATGACACATATAAATATATTTTCCATCATAATGGCCTCTATGATTGATGGTAGAGATAAAATGATCAATCATCGTTTCGTGAGGCGGTAATTAATCACAAATAGAAATAGTATGTTTGATATCCATTAGATGGATGTGTGTGTATGTTTAGATAAAAAACATAGTATAAAAATACCCTAGTATATTGACGACATTGGTTTTTTCACACAAAAATGGAATAAAAAGAGTGGAGGATGTGGAGAAGGAAAATAAAGGAAAATAGCTTAAGAGAAGATATTACCTACAGATCGAGTAACTATTTTTGGTTTGTGCCAAAAGGATTACTTGAGAGGACTAATACCCTAAAGAAAGAATCAAGTAATAAGGGAGGAGTTTTGGGAGGATACAAGGTTAGATCATGGTATAAATTAAATTTTTTGAGAGGTTTGAGGAATGGGTAGAGGTGGTGGCCTTTTATAGTAGAGGAGTGGCACTCCTGTTAATATTGGAAGAGATAATTCCAGCACCGTTTTTCATATTGAAAGTTGATCATATAATAGATAAAAGTAAAGAAAACTAATAATAGGGTCAAAATATACATATTAAATGTGTTTTGGACATATTTCTATGTTGTTTGGGCCCTTAATGTCATGTTTTAGTACCTAATTAATCATAATTTGGCCTTAACCGCTGTGATTAATATTAATCACTTTTACTAATCAATTTGGAAAAAAACTAAGTAGAAATTATTATACCATATGAATTATTCTAATTAAAAATATTTAATCCATTTTTCCAAATTATAATCATATAAGTATCATAAATTAATTTATAATTAATCCCATTGTCGAAACAACATTCCGGGTTTTTAAAGTAAAAGTGATCGAAAGTTTGCTTAGTCTTTATTTCCAAATTCAATGTAGAAATGGTTCCACTAAAAAAATTGGCTTGTTAAAAGTATTATCTAATTATAATTTTAAATCAAATTAAAATATATTTTAACCTTATAAATAAATGAAATTAAATATTTTTTTTAATTAAAATCCGGTATTTTTCACTATTCATATGAAAATTAAGTTTGTCAAAAAAATCCCAAAAATTCACCCTTGAATAATTTCGACATTCTGAATTAAAAAATTCAGTTTATTTTATCAAATTAAAATTATAAATGTGTCAAAAATTACATTCATTTTTAAAATAGGTTCATTCAAGAAAATGTCGTTTATAAATATAAAAAGGACATTACAAAAAATCATATCATTAATTATCAATATGTTCTACTTATATAAATGGTCAGAAGCTTTGCTTCTGGCTGGACTTGCCTGGTAATAACAAGGTTATAATTACCACCTTTAAATTATAACAATAGAAAGAGATGTTTCGTAGAAACTCATTGTTGTGTGTATTGTATGCCAAGTTGATGTTGTGTGTAACGTACAATAAGGAGATGTTTCATGTAAAAGGAATCTTTGAAATATTTTATTTCAATGTATAAATGAACATTTAAATTTAATCGAAAAAAAGGTTCATAAAAACTCATGGTATTACATTCTATCCCCTTCAACTGAATTTCTCCCTCTAAATTCATCACTAGGGTAAAAAAATGAGGATAATTATGATTCATAATATCCTCAAGTTCCCACATAGATTTCTCTAAATGGTGATTTTTTCACAAAACTTTGACCAGGTGAGTGGTTTTTCTTCGTAGAACTTTCTCTGATCAGTGAAGAATTTCAACAGTTTGGTCCACATAAGAAAGATATTGCTCTAACGATATGACTTCTGAGTTTAGTACATGTGAAGGGCAAGGTAAGTACTTCATCAAGAGAGATACATGGAACACATAATGCAATTGAGAGAGAATTAAAGGAAGTTCCAAGTGATATGATACCTTCCAGACTATCATACTAAGCTACTGGGGCTTGTTTAAGTCCATACAGAGCTTTGGTAAGTCTAAAAACATAATCAAGATGTTTTGTATCTTGAAATCTAGGAGGTTGTTCAACAAAAACTTCCTCTTGAACATAAAAATTAAGGAAATCACATGTCCAATCCATTTGAAAAAGTTTGAAATTGAAGAATGCTACAAAGACAAATAAAATACAAATAGATTCAATTATAGATACTGGAGAATAGGTTTCTTCATAGTCTATTACTTCTTGTTGATTATATCCTTTAGCAACTAATCTAGCTTTGTTTCTTAAAATGATTCCATTTTCATCACACCTGTTTTTGAAGACCCATTTTACTCTAATAGCAGAATTTTCCTTAGGTCTTTCAACCAAGATCAAGAATTTATTCCTTTAAAATTCATTTAGTTCATCTTGCATGGATTTAATCTAATCATCATCACCTAAAGCTTCATCATGGATTTTTGGTTATAATTTGGAAAGTAATGCTTGATGTTCTACTTCTTTTATTAAGGCAATTTTAGTCCTTATAGGTTGATTTACATCATCAATGATACTATCACTAGGGTGATTCTTGAGAAAAGACTAATTTGGGTTTTGTAAAACCTGTTCATCAATATAGGGTAGGAAATCTTCTGGGGTAAATGTTTCAGTAGTATCTTCTTAAACAATTTCCTTATTAGAAGGATCTTCTATAAAAGGTTGATAATCAGTTTTTGAAAACACATCTAAGGATGTAGGTTGGGGTTATTTAAAAATGAATGGATTAGTTTCATCAAATTTTACATGTACTATCTCTTCAACAGTACATGTGTTTTTATTGAAAACTCTATAAGCCTTAGAATTTGTGGAGTAGCCTAAAAAAATTCTTTCATCATATTTTGGTGTGAATTAATGTATATTATATTTAGTATTCAGAATTAATACCTAGAAACCAAAAACTTTAAAGTATAAAAGTATAGGTTTTCTACCATTCTATAACTCATAAGGAGATTTATTAAAAAAAATGTCTAATCAAAACACAATTTAGAGTATAACCAGAATTACTTACAACTTCAGCCCAAAAATGTTTGGCTACAAAATATTCACTCAACATTGATATAGTTATATCTTGAAGAATTATATTTCTTCTTTCAACAACACCATTCTGATTAGGTGTTTTGGGTGCTGAGAATTTGTGAGTAATAACTTTTCTACTACAAAAAGTTTCAAAAGCAGTCTTTTGAAATTCTCTACCATGATCACTATGAATAGTTTTCAATGGAAGGATTTTCTAATTTTTCACGTGGGCTATAAAACTTTTGAAATATGAAAAATCTTCAGACTTCTTTTCTAGAAAATAGACCCACATAAATCTAGTGTAATCATCAACCAGGACAAATACATAGTACTTGCCTCCAATGCTTCCAGTTTTTACTGGACCAAAAAGATCCATATGCACTAGGTGTAATGCATCAGTAGTTGAGAATTCACCAACTAATTTAAAACTTGATTTATATTTCATACCATATTGACAAGGGTCACAACCTTTTTAATAATCAAATCTAAGCTTTGGTAGATCCTTAACTGATCTTTTCTTAGAAAGTTTGCATAAGTTCCTAAGGTTATAGTGTCCCAACCCTCTATGTCATATCCAAGAATGATATTCCATTGCACTAAGGAAAGGTAAGTCTTGGATCCTAAGTTCTTCTATGTTTAGTGTGTAAAAACTCTCTTAACTATGGGTAGAAAGAATAAACTCTTACTTGGAATTGTGTACTAGGTACTTTTCATTCCTAAAATTTACAAGGTATCCTTTATCACATAATTGGATTATGCTAATGAGGTTGTGCCTAAGTCCCTTAAAAAATAAAACATTTGAAATAAATGTTTTTCCAAGAAGAATGATGTTACCTATATCAATAATTTCTCCCTGATCATTATCTTAGAAAGTTACTTTTCCTCCTTTCATCTTGATAATCTTTGCAAAATAGTTTTTATTACCAGTCATATGCTGCGAACACCCACTATCCATGTACCACGTATTGCTGTTGGTAATTTCCCTATTTTCCTGAAAACTAAAAAGTTAGACTTTCTAAATCCAAACTTTCTTGGATCCAGAAATTTCAAAAAGAAAAATTTTAGGAACCCATATCTTCTTAGAAATATAGGCCTTATGGAATCTTAAAGACTAGGTTTTGTTTAGAGAACAATTCTTTGAACAATTTCCACCACACTAACACTTAGTACAGAATGGATCACTTTGAGGAACAAAGTAATTGTTACTAAAAATTGGATTAGAACCATTATAAACAAAACCAAAACTATTCCTTAGAGGTTGGATTTGAGAATACATTTTATCAAAATTCTATTTACCTATGGTAAATTTTGACAAATACTTCCTCAAGGAGAATATTTCGGATTTGAGTTTGATAACTAAGTTCATGTCTTAAAAAACATTTGATTTTGAACTAGAGCGAGGCTCGAAAACATTTTTTGTAGAAATTATGCTTTCTAGATCTTTAGAAAGTTTATTATTCTTAGAACTTACTTCCTCAAGATTTTCTAAAATACTTTCAAAATCAACATTTTTCTTATCAAGATATTTAGAAAGATATGATATTTCCATAATAAGAATAGTATTTCTAGAATTTTCCTTATCAATTGTTTTCATGAGTTTTGAATTCTCAATCTCAAGGAGTTTGGAAAACCTAGAAACGTCTTTATAGGAAGGTAAAGTATTATCTTCATCAGAAGAAGATTCTTCATCTGAAGAGTTATAATATTTACTATCATTAGAATTCAAAGAAACATTGGTTAATGATTCAGCATTATGTACCTTATTCATTAACCAATAATTTTCAATAGGTAGTCTGGTTATTAGACCAAGATTCTTTTGTCCAGAAGATTCATAATCTGAATATTCATCTGAAGAGTCTCCACCACTGGAACTTTAGGTGTCATTAGCTTTTAAGACATTCTTGTCTTTAGCCTTGTAATACTTCATTCTATTTCTCTCTAAATTCTTTTCGTTTCATTATTTTCTCTTATGAATATGAAAATCAGGTCTTATGTGTCCATCTCTCTTGAATTTGTATCATGTGAATTCTAAATCTTTCTTATCTTTCTTTTCCCTTTTCTTATATTTGGATTGAAAGTTCTTCTATCCAGCTATCTTGTTCATCCTTCGAGCAAGATTTCCTCATTCATTTTCTGAGGATTCACTTCCACTTGATTCAGATTGGATAATAACTTTCTTTGATTTGGATCTAGTAACACTCTTAGGAGTCTTGGATTTCATATGATTATAAGTTGTAGTAAAAGCAACACTGCCATTTCCGTTCTTCTTATTTACATTATCAACATCTCTCTTCATTCTAGTCTCATGCTGAAGAAGAGTTCCAAACAACTCATCTAAGGAAATCTGAGTAACCTTTCTGTTCTCATCAATAGCAATCCTTTTGGATTCCCATTCATTCGGCATGATGTCTATGATCTTATTAAAAATGGCTTCATCATCTAATCCTTTCTCACCCATGGATTGTAAACTATTCACAACAGTCACAAATCTTTTTTTCACCTTACATATGGGTTCTCTATAAGTAAATAATAAACCATGATATTCATCTCTAAGCATGGCTCTTCTTATTTCAATTACATTGGAAGTTACAAAGTGAGTAACTTCAAGTTTCTTCCATATAAAATTTTCTATTTCACAAGATGGAATTTGTCTATATATGTTTCTAGTCATGGAATAAAGAAAAGTATTGCGTACCTTATAATAATGTTGATATTCATTCTTTTCATGATTGGTAAAGGTACTAACTTCTTTGTTAGGGATTTTATATCCTCCAGTAAGAATTACAAAATTGTCAACACCAGTATTGATAATTAACGTCTTCATTCGATCTCTCCAATATTCATGATCATTTCTATCAAAGATAGGTGGTCTAGTTGGACTGATATTGTCTATAAGACCAACATGGATTCCTGCCATCTTAAAGAAAATTCTTTCCACAAAAACTTGTTAATAGAAAAAGTTTGTAAACAAGGAAAATATTCCTAAGCAAGATAAATATAGGACAAGAGTATCTCTAAGAAAAATTGAATCTGAACTATATGAGTCCGAAAAACTGATAATAAAAAAGTGTGAATCCGGAATTTCAATTCTGAGAATTCTCTTCAGAACCTAATCGCTAGATTAATTCAGAGGTCACCTCCTCAGATACCAATTGTTGAGTTGGTATGTCAGTATGATATACTCTATAATACCAAATGTAGGATGAAATATATAAGGATGAGATGATCAAATATATGAGGGGGGTGAATTTTACACTTTTAAAAATTCCTTTAGATCTTTTAAAGATTGTTTTGTTTAACAAGGTTAAACAAAATAATTCACAAAACCTCTATGTTCTAAAAACTTCCTTGATTCAGGAAATTTGATTCCGAGAAAGAAATTCTGGAAAAATGATTCTGGAAATGAAACTTAATGAAATTTTACAAAGATAAATATTCTACCTTAAAGCATATAAAATCTTACTAAATCAGAGTACAAGTATAAGGAAGTATAATATAGTTATACTTTCCTCAACAATAAAAATGTAGTGGAAAACTTATAAAAAAATAAGTAACAAGTAGTAAATCTTTTAACCCAAAGAGAAGGGTATCCAACGACCTTGGATAAATGTCCCTTGATTTTTACATTCAAGAAAGCTTGGCTTACCCACATAAGGGTAAGCCCTCAATACAAAGATCAGAGTCTATCTTGATATCCCCACAAACTCTCAACTTCAAGGTAGTTGACACCTCTTTCTTCCTATCCCCAGAAGCCCCCAGTTGTACACAACAACAATTGATGTCGCACAAAGAAAATCTATTTGAAGAAAAGGTTTAACAAGCCGTTCAAACTTTCTGCATGAAGCTTGAGAGTTTATAAGAGCCTCTCTTTAAAAATCACATCAACAGAATGTAAGCACAGTTGTCAAAAATTGTTGTGATCTCTTTCAAATGAGCTCCTATTTATAGTCACAACTCTAACGGTCAGCTCCCTCTTCCAACGGTCATATTTTTCCTTGAATTTCGGAGTGACTAGTGCATGTGTCACTCAAACAACGGTTAGTTAGTAAATGAAAGCACGACATTGTTTTATAACAACACAAGTGTAAGAATAAAAAAAATCAGATATTTGGAATGTATGTATATGAAAGTTTAGAGTCTAACCAAAAATTGATTTCAGAGTCTATAATACAAGGATATTTGGATTCTGTTCTATAGGAATTCAGAACCAAAATTCTATAGAATTCCAGAATCTGAATTTCAAGGAAATTCAGAATCTGTATTCACATGAATTAGGAACCTGAACTTACAATGTTCAGAGTCATAGTTCATGAGAATTCAGATTTAGAAATCAAAAGAGTTCGAAGTCTATATTCATAGAACTTAGAGTCAGAACTTAGAAAACTTTGTAAACAGAATTCATAATCAGAATTCATAATCAGAATTCATAACCAGAATTCGTAACCAGATTTAAAAGTTAGAATTTGTAATCAGAATTCATAATCAGAACTCAGAATAGTTCATAACCAGAATTCTAATTCATAATTCGGAGTCAAAACTCAGGAAGAGTTCGTATATAAAATTCTGATTCAGAATTCTGATTTAGAACTCATAAGAGTTTGTAACCAGAATTTTGAGAATTCAGATCCTAAAACAGAATGCTTCATATCTAGGTAATTATAGGATTCTGTGGTTTTGGTTTCAACCCTAATTTTACACTTATAAAAATTATGATATGAACAATAAAACATTATAAGGATAAATTTACTTGGGGAGGGAACTTTTTCCTTATAAAGGTAAAGCATATGGTAAAAAGAGTTTTTCCTTGAGATAAGGTGTTTCTGATTTTCAAAACATGAATGAATGGTAAAGTCATAAGCAAAACCTTAATGAATCTCCAATATCCCCCAAGTATAAAGGAATAGAAAAGTCATAAGTAAAACCTTATTGACTCAACATATAGGTGGTGTATTTTTATAGTAGAGGTGGAGTGGAACTCTTGTAAATATTTGGAGAGAGAATTCTACCCATGTTTTTCATGTTACATGTGGATCCAATGAAGGAAAAATATTGATAAAATTGATGATAGGGTATATATATGGAAATAAAATGGGTTTTTTATGTGTCTATTTGTATTTTGGTCCCTTAATGTGAAGGTTTAGTCCCTAATTAATCATTATTTGGCCTTAACTATTGTGATTAATGCTCGTCACTTTTACTAATCAATTTGGTCAAAAAAAGTTCAACTTATTAGGAATTATAAATTAATCTGATTCCAAATATGAAATCCATTTTTCCAAATTCTAATCACATAATTGGTTGAAATTAATATTAATCCCACTGTCAAAATGACCCTATGGGGTTCTAAAGTAAAAATTGGTGAAAGTTTTCTTAGTATTTATGTCGAATTTCAATGTTGAAATGGTAACAACGAAAAGTATTGGATTAATTTTTAAAAATAGTTTCTAATTCATATTTTATGTAAAATTAAAATATATTTTAACCCTATAAATAAAATAAATTAAAAAGTAGTTTTGAATTAAAATACTGTATTTTTCATTATTTATCAGAAAATGATTTTTGTCAAAAAAATCCCAAAAAATCACCCTAACCTTATTTTTATGTTTTAAATTTAAAAATAAAGTATATTTTATCAAATTAAATTTATTAATGTGTCTAAAATTTCAATCATTGTTAAAATCAGTTCATTCAAGAAAATGATGTTTTTTTACATAAAAAATAGTTTTCCAAAAATCATATCTTTCATTATCAATATTTTATATTCATATAAATAATTGTAGAAAATATTTGAAAATTCGTTATTACTATTCATATAGATATGAATAACTGTTATGTTTTATTTATCCCCTTAAAATTTTTACAATAAAAAGAGATGTTTCGTAAAAACTCATTGTTATGTGTATCGTATGCCACGTCGGTGTTGCAGGTAACGTATGACCAAACAGTTTTTCTTGTAAAATGAATATTTTACATAGTTTATTGAAATATATTAATGAAATTTATATTTAATGGAAAAAACAGGTCCCTAAACACTCGGGGTGTTATAGACAGAATTATTCCCTAGTAAATGAAATAACATTCCTAATAATCTTTATCTAACTAATCCCATATATATGGTATAAATAATAAGAGCAAATCAAATTAGTTTAAATATTACCATATAAATATATTATACATAATATATGAACATGGAGGATAAAACAATCACTAATTAAATGATGTAGAGTGTAATATCCCAACTCATTAATGAGGTATTTTCTTGGTTAAATTTTGTTTTAAATCACATTAGATTGTTTAGTAAAATGATTCTAAAGTTTATGTGTGGTATCAAGGAGTTTCATAGGGGTTAGGAAACAAAATAGGAAGAAAATATGCATTACTATGAAGAGAGCATGGTTAGTACTAACTGTTCTCCAAAATCATGCAACCTGTATGGGTAGGGTTCATGGTTGACAAAACATGAAAGGGTATCCTAGAAACTATGTGTCCCTAGATAAATGTAGATGCATGGCCTCCACATGCTTTTGAAAACCATGAGAGCTCTCTGAAAAATATGTGCAACCTATGGCCGCTCTGGGATATATGGTTCAACCTAGTTGGTGAATAGTTTTTCCAACCAATGAGCCAAACCATGTGGCTCAATAATGGAGGGGAAAATTAAAATTTAGTCATACCAGGATTTAAGAAAAATTACCCAATTCTATTCCCCTACCCACCTCAAGTAGCCTGAGTGATGAATTTAGGAATCTATTCTCCTAAATTTGTGATTTCCCCCAATCATGGGTTATTTAATCTTCCTTTGGTTACGTTTCAATGCTATGGGTGAGTCTATAATTCCTCGTCCTACTATTTTTTGGAAGAACCAGAGTGATGTTTCTTCTACTTCATACCCCTATAATCCTTTGTTTTCCTATAGATTAATAATTTAAGTTTTGATAGTTTTTTTGGGATTTATACAAGGGTTGTGGTTGAGTGAGCATTCTTCAATGAACTTGATGGTGGTGGTCTACATGTTATACCCTATAGTCTTGTTGTTTATCCATTCATATATGGGTTTTTAGTTGTTATTTTATGATTGGAATTTAATTACTTGGTAGGAACAAATAAATTGAGTGTCTAAATGATTTTCTTGTTGTTCACGGTCATCATGGGGTCTATTGTTGAATAGTAGACTAGGGCTATAGCCCCCCAAGAGGTGATCCACTCCATTATATAAGTGAATTTAGTTGTTAAATAATTAATTAAAGGGGTTATGATATTAAAGAAAATTTAATATTTTTTAGTATGAAAACATGTAAAAGGGGTGTTTTCATAACATGAATATGTTAAATGAGTTATGGATTATAGGTGGGAAAATGTGATAACTAGAACAACAGGGAATGTTCATGTTATAAAATGGATAGGAAGTATGTTTAATGTTTTTGGTTGTGACTAAATTCTAAAATTGATAGTTATGGATCAAGGTTAATTTAAATAAAATAATTGAACCATAGGAATTGTGATAAATTGAACAAGTTCCCCCTTGATGTATTAAAGTGGAAAATGATCAATTTTTTTAATCCTTGATAACTTTATATTAATGAAATATATATGGATGTTGGTTATTTTGGTCTAAACCACGGTATATATGTTTCTTATGTAATTCCACATTTGAAATGGGGTTATTCATTGAATTTTTCCCCTCAGTTATGGTGTTGGTCAGGGCATTCCACCCCATGGAAATAATATTGGTCAGGGTGGTCCATATACAGAATTTGAGTGAGTCATGGAGGTCCACACCATAGTTTCAGTAACTAGATTGATGAAAAAGGTACAACGAATTATATGGTACAATGAATGTCTATGTGATAAAAAGTGGTTAACCATTCATGGTATTGTTGTAGAAATGGGGATCCCTTTATGCTAATTGAGAACTGCTTACAATGAAACATGTATTATTTTATGATTTGTACATTTTTTATATTTAGTTCTTCATACACCTTTATAGACTGAATATTGATGTAAAAACTTCTATTGCTGGCCAACTAAGTTTCACTAACATCATGTTCAATCCATCTTTGGGTAACAAATAATAAATCTTGGTTATAGGTTTGAAGAAAATGAAAAGTTCCTATGTGGGATGGTTTATATGGGATTTATGAAAATGTATGGAAGAGGGAACATGAAATAGAATTAGAAATTATTTTAGTGTTTTTTATTTAGTGTATTATTTTGGATTTGTTTTATAAATATATATTTTCATTACATGTCATACGCCGTGGTATTAGTTTGATGATACATCATTAGTTTGGGAATGTGGTATGAGAAGTTTTGGGTATTTATTACTATTCCATGATTATATTTTCATGATTTCCACTATTTTTTTAGTATGGTAAAGAGTGTATACATTACCCAAATGTCCCATTAGACCCAATCTTATAGTCCATATCCTTTGGAATATAGTGAGGTACACATGGGGTAATTTGAAGATTTCGGTTGGGGCACCGGTTACAGGGGCACCTAGGTTGTGACGTTACAATTTGTATCTTAGTTGTTATATTTTATATTGACTTTTGTTTGGGAATTTATATAATATATTAGGATGTGTCGGGCCACGATGATGAGCTCGTCCATGGGAGTAACAAATCCATGTGTAGGGTAAAACCTAAGTCTCTTGGTTAGGATAGTTTTTCATGATGTTTTATGATATTGTTGGATGTTATTTCACCATTGATGATTCACTTATTATGTGACAATATTGTTTTTTGGGAATTTATTCAAATAACACCATGTAATTAAGTTTTTATATAATACATAATTTTAGGAACTCAGGATTTATATGGAAATCACCATATTATATACTCATGGAAATTAATAATAAGGTGGGTTGTGGGAAAAGAAAATTCCTTTCTAGTATAGCTACAAATTCAAGAAAATAGTTTTTATAAAGAAGTTCAAAATTATATCAGTTGAATAGTGATAAATTTGAAAGTTTCAAAATGGTTCTTAAATGATATGTTTTTATATTTTTGGAAAGTCAAATGGTTGAAAAATTTTTTAATAAAGAGATTGTGATGATGTATGTTTGGTCTACCCAATGTCAACTTTGTTCCATGATAGGGAAGGTTGGGGGTAGTGATTATGAATAGTTGTTTCCACTAGGAAAGTGTATATTGGGATTCCTCGTTATCAAATTTTTTGTTCCTTATTCTATGTAACTTGAAGAATCTTCATGTTATAGGTTTCAATATTTTTAATTCTCATTGTTGAGATATGTCAACATAAAGATGTTTAACAATTGGGAGATAAGGGGAAATCCATGATAATGCTCCTCCAATATTGGGGGATGAACATCCTTTGATTCTGAGTATTCTAGAGGACGTGTAGTTCCATTGGAACATTGATCATTTTATTATTTTTTTGGAGAGATACCCAAGGTGTGATGCACATTGTACGTTTTACCTGATGAGTAAATGTTAGCTGAAACACCCTTTGACATTTTCTTGAGAGGGTGGACATGAGGTAGTGTAGTTTTTATTTGAGACCATCTAGATGATTTTGGGTCACCTAGAGGCATCTATTGAGAAGAGTGTTAAGCTGGTAGATTACATGTTAAGAGGACTAGTGAAGTGTGTGTGGGATATATATCCATGGGATGAGTAGTTGTAGGGAATGGCATATAAGGACTTCAAAAATACGTTAATGGAGCACTATTACCCTGAGACCTAGAGAAAATTGAAAGATGAAGAGTTTTTGAATTTGAATATGTGGAGTATATCAATAATGGATTATGCTAGAATATTCACTAACATTAAGCATTTTCCACAATGTTTTTGGGAGATAAGGTATGTATGACTAGGAAGTTTCAAGATGGATTGAGAGGTGAGATCAAGACCAAGGTAAATTTTCTTTGTTTGAGGTGGTTTGATGATGAAGTATATCATGTTCTAATTTCCAAGGGTAACCTAAAGGGGGATTCTAATGGTGGGTAGACTATTTTACTTTTGGTGATTTATTGGTATGTATTCTATTAGTGGGAATCATCATTATGAGAACCTCCACCAGGATGGTGCTAGACCGAGTAGCTTGGTGAGAGGATATCCTTCTCTTGGGGTAGTTAAGTCATCTTTGTTCACTGTGATAGACCTATTTATGTGAATATTAAGTTAATTTGACTACCTGTAAAGTATAAAATTATATTTTTATGGGTTATATAAAAAGGTTTTGTTGGAACACAAGGACGATGGGCATTGATGGAGGATATATACTAGTGAAGTGCTCCAGTAGGGTTTCAACTACCTCATATTAGTCAGGCATTTGATGTTCCTAAAGCTATACTGGTCAAAGTGGTATACATGGTACTTCATGATGGGAGAGACCATATCTTTAGGTTAGTGTAGAACTATGAATTAGATAAGAGCATAGGGTATTGTAATTGGAGTGTAGAATTCTATTCAATCTTCTTAGGTTTGTACGAATGTCGGTCCATCAACTTCTTGAGGTATGATTCTCTTAGATTATACACTTCCTAGCACATTATTTGGCACATGATCCTTACTATATTTTATATGTTCCATATATTTATATGGGTTTGTTATATTGGTGGAGTATATTTTTTGGGCAATGTCGATCAACATGCCATTGGGGGTGAGTTCAGTGGGTTTTCATCAATGTAAAGAGTGTTACCTAGAGGATAGAGGTACTATCCCCTTTGGGAATTGTAAGATCATAATATGAAATGTTTGGAACTTGTATTGAGGTTGATATGGTAGTTTATATACATGGATCACATTGATTTTTATCATCAGATAGTGAGTTTCATGTCTCATGAGGGTGACACTTATGTTCATTGAAGGGAATTAGATATTATAAAAGGCCATGCATGACTAGTTCTTCCAAAATGGGGTGATATCACTACCCATGTTGTGAGTCATTTTTTGGATAATGAGGGAGTGGATCATAATTTCTCCCATACAGTGGTGTATTTGTTTCAAGACATGTTTCCTAAGGACATATCAGGGCTACCACTGATGAGAGAGGTTGATTTTGCAATTAATATAATTCCTAGGTCTGAGCCCATTTATATTTATATATATATATATAATAGAACCAATAAATCTTCAAGAGCTTAAAATTCATTTAGAGGAATTGGAGAATAAAGGGTCCATCCATCCTAGTATGTCACCTAGAAGAACATTTTTTTTTCAAGAAGGATGATGGGAAATTGTAGTTTTATATTGATTATTGGATATTGAATTAGATGATTTTTAAGAATCAATATCAAATTCCACATATTGATCAAATAATTAACCAAATTAAGGGTTCTTTGGTGTTCATTAAGATGTATTTATGTCCAGGTTACTATCAGTTAAGGGTGTGACTATTTTCTATACCACAGACTGATTTATGAAGTATCCACAGATTATATTAATTAACCATGATGCCATTTTGGTGAAAGACATAGGGGTTTTTATAAATTTTATTAAACAAATTATTCACCCATACCTAGATAAATTTTTAGTCTTTTTTATAGAATCTTGGTATACTCCTAGACAAATTCTGTTCATGTCATACATCTTGACTCATCTTGAGTAAATTGAGAGAGAATAATATTTACAAAAATATATCATAGTGTCACTTTGAGATTCATAAGGTACATTTCTTGGGTCATGTCATCTCATAGGAATGTGTGTTAGTAGACGTAAAAAAGGTTCAAGAAGTTTTATCTTGGGAGAATTTCAAGAATGTTTTTTATATTAAAATATTTTTTGGTTCAACCAGTTATTATAGGTCAATCAATAAATTTTTACACTTGAATATACTAGTATCATGATTTAACTAGAATGGTATAAGGTTTTAGTGGTCTTAAGCATGTTAGAATACTTTTGAAGTGTATAATAACAACTTTACCACTATAGTGATCATTATCTTACTCGAGTTAGGTAAGGAGTATTCATTTTTTTTATGCTTTCAGGATTGGACCTGGGTAAGTACTAATGTAGGGAGATCAATTCATGGTGTACAGATCATGATAGTTGAGGCTACATGAATGGGGATATCATATGAATTATCTCATGTCGTATTTGGTGGTTTATATATTGAAATATTTGAGGTTATCTTTTGTATGATAATATCATCATTTACACTAACTATATTATTCTTTAGTACATGTTTTCCTAATTTGATATGAATATCCAATATTAAAGATGGTTTGAGGAAAGGAAGTCTTTTGACTTTGATATCTATTATAAACCTAGTATAGGAAACCATGTTGTGGATACATTAGGTTGAAATACATAGAATCAGGTAGTCAAAAGTCTTGTTTCGAGTGGACGATGCCGTCATTGATTATTTAGACGCATAAATTTATTCAGAAGGAGCATGAGTAGATAACACTAATATCCTTGTCTGTTGAGATATCTCTTATAAATTTTGTTAAGAAGTGGCTTCAAAAGGATTACAAATTTATGTCTTTTATATGTAGTTTTAAATGTGTGGAGCCACATTCTAAATGGATTATTTATGAGGATGATATTATTAACATTATTTTTTATATTTTTGGTGCCTCTAGTTGTATAACAGAAGAGATAATATGTGATTTTTATGCTTTGAACTGGGTGTTTAACCTTGGTTTGACCAATATATACTAGTATCATGGGATATAGAATTTTTGGTACTGAATGAAAAATGATATTGTATGTTTCTTGACACAATGCTATAGTTTTCAGGAGGTGATGGTCAAGCATCAATGGCCTGGTGGATTATTATAGAAATTTATATTTATATAATGGGAGTGTGATAATGTTACCATGTGTTTTTGGTAGGTATCCCATTTAAACCTTATAATAATGATGTGTTTTGGGTGATTGGGGATCATTTGAAAAATGTATCTCATTTCTTGTCGATTCATGAGACTTCACCTTTGACAAGTTAGGTGAATTGTATGTCTATGAGATAGTATGGTTTCATGGGGTACCTTAGAGTGTTGTCTTGTTTCTTTATCCTCATCTTACATCATACTTATATATTGTTTTTTCAGTGTTTCTTGGTACCTATGTGTTTTTTAGAACATAATTTCACTTATACTTAGATGAGAAGTTAGAGCATACAGAAATGCATCCTTACTATGGTGGATCTTGGAAGAAACACTTAGAGTTTGTTCTGTCCACCTATAATAACTATTATAAACTGAATATTCATATGGAACCATACAAGGTGATATATAGTAGTCCATTAGATCATCCTTATGTGGGATGGTGGTTGGGGAGTCAGAGTTTCCAGGACTGAGACTCATGAAGGAGATGACAGAGTAGGTTCATTTTATTTGGAAGCATATGGATATATCCTAGAGAAAAAAAGTCATATAATGATTAAAATAATTGACCTATTTAGTTTATGGTTAGATACCATTTATTACTTCATGTGTAATTAAAATTGGTTCCCCAATAGATTAAGAAATATGGTATGTTGGTGTACTGGTATTAGGGCCCGTTTGAGATTGTTGAGAGGATCCAACTAGCGGCATGCTGATTGGATCTTCCAAAATGGTATAATATAATGTAAGATATTTTCCATGTGTCAAAACATCGAAATTATCACCCTGACACATATCATGTGATAGATATTAATGAGGTTGAGGTTAGGGCTGATCTTTCAGTTGAGGAGGTTCCATTTCATATTTAGGATCACAATGAAATGTTTTTGGGGTAAGATTATTTCATTGGCCTGAGTGTTATGGTCAAAAAGTAACATTAATGATGAAAAATGGGAGTGGGAGGTTGATATGTGGGCCCAGTGGCTGAATACGTTTATCTTCGAAACATAGGGATTCATGGCAGACCATCTTGAGGACAAGTTCTTATAAATTTGGAGGTTGTAAGATCCAGACCCTTAAAGTAGATACATTATTGGTTAAATTTTGTTTTCTATGCCTTTAAATTTGTCATAAAATTTTTTATGTGAGTAAGAGGTGTTTCAAGGGATCTCATTGGCGTTCAAGACATAAAAGAGGAAAAAATAGGCCTTACAATGTAGGGCACAAAGTTAGCTCCTAGTTAGTACTAACCATGAACCTTAACTGTGCAACTTGTAGGGGTGACTAAAACAACCATGTTATTTAATACATAATATTACATGATATATTATATAAAATTGAACATAATAAAACCTGAAAGATATATAAGTATATTATATTTGAGTATTATGTACATAGAATTACATCAAGAACATGGGATATGACCACATTATTACAAACTTCCTTAACATGATTCTAATATTCAATGGATTTTAAAACTGCATGAGATAACATGGGGAAAACATAGAACGGGGTGAGATATAAAGCCTAATAAGGGAATGAACATGGAATAAGTTGATAAATTATAGAAAATAGGCATATCAATTGGTCATAAAAAAAGTAGGAATCATAAACATGAACAATGATACATGATATATCATTGTAATCATTACATAGAAAATGTAGAAACAACATAAAACAATACATCATAAACATAGCTCAATGAAAACCCACCAAGAAATCATGGTAGAAAAATTTAAATAAAGGAATCAAGTTCAATCCCTATCCAATCATGAAATATCATGAGTATAAACATTACCCAATGCATTGGAGTTCTATATAATTTTGGGTGAGCCCGTCACATACATTTCATTCAAATTCTAAAGTGTTCCACTTAGATCATACAACATGGATTCATTCATCATAATATTTATTTAAATGATCAAGGAGGTTTGAATAAATAAATTTAAGTCCCATTTCAAATTGTAATAATTTTATAAAGTTTAATTCCCTTGATAGGAAATGGGTACTGTATTCACTATACAATTGTTCTAGCCTGGAAAACCATGGTGAAGTTTTTGTATCATAACGGTGTCATATAAAAATTCATAAAATGTGTCAATGACTGGGAATGGGTAATCTCATAATTTTGAAATAAATTTTAATTTAAGGGGTTATATAAATACATATCCCATAATATGTAAATGAAGATAAAATAAATAAGGTAAATAAGATACTTTAATAAAGAGGAGGAAGAAAAAGATCCCTTACTAAAATTTGGCATCGTAACAGGTGTACATAAAGGTTCATGACGGGGTTTAATTGGAGTAAATTGGGGATTTCATTAGTTATAAATTACATTTTCATTAGGGGAAATATTAAATAACATATCCCAAAATATGAAAATGTAATTTAAGTTACAATATAAAAAAGTGATTGAATGAAAATAAGAAGGGTGAAATCCATTACTTGAGTCTCTGACTCCAAATACATGGGAGGGGATTCATGGGATATTGGGGGAGCCTTGGGATGACTCTAAAGAGTATAGGGATGATTATAGACATTCTAAAATAAATATTACTGAATAGAAATGGGATATTGGGTTAGTTTGTATAGGGAAAGAGGGGGCATGGTTTCTTTATTGTTTATGTTTTGGACTCTACATAATAAAATGACCAAAATGACAAACAATACCATGCGTTTTTTCAAATGGTTTCTACCAAATGTGAGTGGTTATAATTATTTTATAAATATAAGGGACTAAATTTAAAAAATAATTCTTTTTCTTATATGCAGGCGAGTCATACTCTTAAAGAAATTATATTAAAAACCTTAACTATATTAATGGTTTTGGAGGATTCATAATGGCATTATAAAATTAATCAAATAAACATAAAAACAAATTATTTTTAATTTAAGACATATATTTGGACTTTTATACCCTTTATAGTTTTTACTACATTACTTTTGGGTCATTATGATGTTTTAATAAATGAAGTATATTTATATGGTATTTAATTTTTATCCAAAAATTCTATTATCATAGAAAATTATAAAAAATTCAAAATTGGATAATTTTGAAATTATGATCCAAAATATAATATTCATTTTATATACATGATTTTATTAATATTATAATTTTAACTTTTAAAATAAAATTGACATTTTTTAGGAAATGCATGTTTTTTTACAATAAAAGTTTTCGAACACTTATAAAAATCAAATTGAAATTCATAAAAATAATATGATAGTTTATAATTAATAATTATTATTTAATAATAATATTTAATTATAATATAAATTATTTTAAAAATACATTAATTCATCAAAATAAATTACTTAACTAAATATTAATATTGCTAAAAAAATAACTTCTGTTTTATTGTATCAATATCAAAATCAAAATAAAAACTATTTATAAAGTAATATTAATGGGATGAAAATATATTCATTAATCCATAAAAAATAATGTATATCCTCATATATCTAGGGCCTTGATACATATACCATTAATATACCCGCAAAATATCTTAGAGTAAGGTGCGTGATGGTGAGACTTTCATGTGGTGGTTTAGCGAAAAAGGATTGGGTCATGATCTCAATAAGCTTGAACTTGTCCCACAAATAGTTTAGATCATACTTAAGTTTTTGGATATCATACTGATCTTGGTAAATGGAAAATGATAGTGATTCTATCTCCCTCAGAATCTTCAATAAATGGGCTTCACACGGTATGTTCCTATTGGTTGAGGCCATCACTTCCCTTATATCCATCAATTGGATTCACTAAAACCATATATTTATATTGACCATATGATTAATGTTCAATGGATATATTAGAAATGGTAAAGATACATAGCGGTATATCTAATACAAGTAGTTAAAATAAAACAAAATAAGTGGACGTGTTTTCTATAACCTTATTATAGAATAAGACATTTCATTAAAAAGAGAATTTTAGTTACAATAGTTTAGGTCGTTATAATCTTCCCCCCTTAAGAAATAGAACCCTCAAAATTTTCATTTCCAAAACTAAAAAAGAGCAGGGTAACTTTGTACCATCACTTCTTCTTGTTCCCAAAAGAATTATACAAACTTGTGGTTTCACAATAGCACTTTGGTCAGGTGCATTGTCTTATTTTATAGAACCTTGTCTCTATGATCAAAGATATTCACCAGTTTCTCCTCATATGAAATATCATTCTCTAATTAAACCACATATGGACTGAGTACATGTGAGGGGTCATGAATGTAGATTATGAAGAGGGATACATGGAATGCATCACGTACTTCAGAGAGGTTATGTGGGAATTCTAGTTTGTAGCCTACCTCTCTGATGCAATCAATGAAATCAAAGGGGACAACGTGACATGGACTAAGATTTCCCTCCTTCTAAAATATCATTACTTGTTCCATGTAGATATTTAGAAGAATAACATTTCTCAGACATCAAACTCTAGGTAACATCGACAATTATCAACATATCTCTTCTGTTGACTCTAAGTAGCCTTGATGTGTTGCTGAATTCATAACGTTTTCCAACATCTCCTTGACCATTTCAAGACCTATCAGTTATTTCCCCACCTTCATCCCAAAATTTAGTTTTTATGAACATATTCTCATAAAGGGATTCTTCAGGATGAATATTAAGAATTGAGTGGAAACTATTGTTATAAGAGAATTTGAATAGACGTAGATGTTTGTCCCATCCTCCTTTTAAGTCCATAGAATATGCTCACAACATGTATTGTATTTTCAGAATAGTCTGCTCAGATTGGCCATCAATTTGAGGATTATAGGATAAAATAATGTTCAAATTAGTGTTTAAAAAATTTTATAGAATTTTCCAAAATAAATAGGTGAATCTTAGATCTTGATTGGATACAATCGATAGTGGTAATCCATTCACTCTTACCACATCTATGATGTATATCTATGAATGTTGATCCTATGAGAAATCCTCTTGAATCACAATCAAATTTTTAGTATTTTTAAGATAATCCACAACAAAATATATAACATTGTTTTCTCTATATTTCTTCTTATGTTTGCTGACAAAGTTCATGGTGATGTTTTCCCATATCCATGTTGGTATGGGTAAATGTTACATTACCCTCTTAGACTTATGTCTTTCAAAATTCACTTTCAGATATACCAGACACTTTGATTTATATTAATTGATTTCATTCTTCCTGTTATCTAATAGCTCTTGTGGATATCTTGATACATCTTTGTTATTCTAGGGTGAATGGATAAAGCTGAACTATGTGTATCATCCGATAGTTATTTCATTAACTCTGGATTTGATGTAACACATAGACTTGACTGAAATCTCATAATTCCTTCTAAATTAACATATAATGCAAAGAATTTACCTTTCTTTATAGTTTCTACTTTCTTCTGAACTCCCACATAATTTATTTTAGACTCCTTTATCTTCTCCATATGAAACTTTTGTGATATCATTTGTGAAAGGGTGGATGATGTTACATCATTTATGATTCCCATGTCTAGACTTTCCAATTCTAAGATGACCATGTCCCTCTCAATTCTCATAAATGATATAATTTTAGAATCATTTCTTCATAGATGATCCTACAATTTATTCGCCTTTTGGGATGGTATTGTATTTATAATTAATCATCCTCGATCATATATAACCATCATCATTGGTGTATTTTCATATTTTTGTCTATGAATATATACTTGAAGATTTTGTAATCAATATATATTTCACACTTCTATCCAAATAGATAATACCACCATATTTTGAAAGAGAATATCATTATATGAAACAAAAGATAATTTTTTGGGTTTTTCTATTCGTGAACTATCAACTACCCTGAAGAATAGATTATGAATTTGTTATTATTCATTAACACATATCCCAATCACTTCTTCAAAGCATCAATAAATACCCTAAAAGTTCTCAACTTATGGGTAGTGTGATAATAGGGGAAGTGATAAGCCTACTTTTCAACTCCATGAATATCTCTTTACATTCATGATTACAATAAAACATCACTCCCTTCGTAGTTATCTTGGTTAGATGGTTTGAAAGTCAAGAGAAATTTATCATAAATCACCAATAGTACCTAGATAATACAAGGAAACTACAAATATCTGCCATAGATATTGGACACATCCATTCTTCAATTTCTTATTTTTTCTAAGGATCCATATATATCACATTTCTTGTGTTTATTTATCCCTATAACGAGACTTACTTTAAATAGAACTCACATTTTTTAACTTTTCACAAATCTTCTCCGTTCAAAATTCCATTATCACAGTGATCAGAAGATCCTCATGCTCCTCATTGATTTTGGTGTATATTATAATGTCATATATAAAATCTAGCATAATTTTTTCAAGGTAATTTATAAAGACTCTATTCATAAATTAGATGAATATTTTCAAGCATTAGTGAGCCGGAAAGGCATCAATATGAACTCATAGTACTCAAACCTTGTAGGAAAAGAAATATTGGGGATATCCTCCTTTTTCACCATAACATAGTAATATACCAACTACAGATCATCCTTGGAGTAGTATGTTTCTCCATGTAGCTAATTAAACAAGTCATCAATTAGATCTAGAGGATACTTGTTACTTATCAGGATCTTTTGTGGTCATGATAATCATTACTGAGGCACATTAACTCGTCCATATTTATGATAAAGGGGATTGGTTCACCCCATGGTGAAGCTCTTGGTCATATTAACCCTTTATCTATATTCTCTAATATTTTATTTTTCTTATGCTCGTCATGTTCCACAAAAACCACCTAATATGGAGTCCTGGATATTAATAATGCCCCAGGTATGTGCTCAATTAAAAATTCAACCTCAAAATTTGGAGGAAGACTAGGAAATTATTTAGGAAACACATCAATGTATTACCATGTTATAGGCATATCTTTGAGGATGGTTCTTTTTTAGAATCAATTATTTGAGCTTGATATGCCTGATCATAGGGAAATAATATATATGCTTGAGATATGGGTTCTTAATAATATATATCAAACTCCTTGAACGTTTATAGAATCAGGGTTCAATTTTCAATATGGAGAGTGATTTACTTTCCATGGAAACTTATGTTGGATCAATATAGGGTAATCCAATCATGCCCATAATATCATCAAATTCTGCCAAATGAAGAGTGAAAAGGTTCTCTTGGATGATTAGTCCATATAATTTGATAGGGGAGGATTTATATACATCGGAAACAATAATTACATGATTTTCAATAACAACTCTACTTCCATGATTTTTTGTGGTGATTGAATAGTTATAATTAAAATTCATTATATAAAGGAATGTTTAATAGTAGAATAAAAAATTACATTGGATATTATTGAATAAATAACTAGCGTCTATGTCACAAATTCATTATTAGGATCCACCTTGGTGGTTTTGACTACCAAATTCCTCCCATGATGCCTTTAAGGCTTCTTATTGTCACTGAAAACCCATGTCTTAGTGGATTGATTTGAAAATTTCCCTGGTTCCTTTTAGTTGAAGAAATGAACAACGCTCTAAGGTTTGACTGGAGAATTCCATTCCTTTGTCACATTAACGACTTTCTCCTATCAAGAATCATAATTAGGTGTGATTCCTTCCCAATCCTAATGCATTGCCTCACCCCCTTTAGAAATTTATGGTCTTCTTACTTCTACACATTTGATAATATAGATGTATAAATTTCATAGCATCATTAGATTTCTCCATCAAACCTCCGTAATTAAACTCCCACTAGTGGAAATCCTACTTCTACTAATGCCCTTATCCCAAGAGTTTAAGAAATCATTGAGATAAGGATATTATAGAAAAGGTTATAGAAAACCATTGGTACAATACTATTGCGGGTCATTTTTACCAAAGGTTTTATCAAACCATTGGAATAAATTAGGTTTTACCAATAGTTTAATGAAACCATTGAGATAGACTAGTACGTGGGTAAGTTTTACCAATAGATTCATCAAACCATTGGCATAGATCAGGTCTTCCCAACTATTGTTGTAAACCCTCGGTATAGTCCCAATATCCCAATGGTTTTTAAAAACCATTGGAATTGAAAATCCCCAAATAAAACACAAACAT
The DNA here is from genome assembly GCA_963277665.1 of Viscum album. Taxonomy (NCBI): domain Eukaryota; kingdom Viridiplantae; phylum Streptophyta; class Magnoliopsida; order Santalales; family Viscaceae; genus Viscum; species Viscum album. The sequence goes on along the minus strand of OY728143.1, from coordinate 645,875,732 downwards.
AGAGCCTCTAAAGTGTATCTTGAAAATTGTTTCCTAAATAAGAGTTTTGTACTGTGAACCCTACTTCCCAACCAACTCTTGAGGGTCCTAACTCTACATTCCAACCAGCCATCTATCTTGGATTCAAGAAATTTTTGTTTTTTTCACTTCATATCTGTATGCATTCTATATATAATTTTAGATTTTTTTTCATTCGGGTTTGCTATAATGTACAGTGTATTATGACACCCTTATGAACACTAGCCATATATCATTTTAGGTTGTGGCTTTGTTTTGATTTATCTTTATAGAAATTTTTTTATTTATATTATAGTGGTCAATATGATCATGAGTTAGTTTATCATTGGTTTATTTTATATTTAATGCTTATTGACATGATTTCATTTTTTAGACATAAATACATATATATATTTTTTATCATAAAAGGAACAACAAGATACTCAGACTTTATGAATCTACCGCTAAATGATGTATTTGAAATGTCACACTCTATCTTTAAGATGACGATACCATCACTATAAGTCATTCAATGAAGTGGAGCTTCCACCTGAACCAATAGAGTTGGTTTAGGGTCATTTTCATGTGTGAATGAGGATAGAACCAAAATATACACTATTAAATGGTCATTTAGTCCTACTCCATCAAGCGATCTGGTCATACACTTATATGGTTGTATTTTTTGAAATTCAAAATGAGTGTTAGGAATTCACTTCACAATTTTCTTTGGTAGTTATGAATCATTAATAAGGAATTTATATGAATTTATATCCTATTAATCCATCCATAATAAAGGAGTAGAACCATTATAAAACTCACTAAGGCTATTGATGCCTACACATTATTTACTCTCTGATATACATATCATAAAACAAAATAGCATGGTCAGCTACACATAATTATTCACATGATCTATCTACTTAATTGTATATTACTTTAATTAAAAATTATTTAAACCTATAGGTTTTATATTTTTTTCATTTAGAGGGTAGGGATTTTTTGTATCCTGGGTCATTTTTTGAAATAATCCAAAAGGGGGAGGTTGTTTGGGAGATTTTTATTTCTTAGTTTTGATGTATTTAAAACCAATCATTTTTGGCGTTATTATATTCTTATGTGAATATATGTTCTTTTTATATTATATTATATTATTGTAATTATAATATAATATAATATTATATATGTTATACTTATTGATTTATGTCATTGAAAAAATGTCTTTAACTTTTTCCTTTTTCTTCTTAAGGATATAGAGTTTTAGTATAATGAAAATTAATATACTTTGTATTATTATATTCTCGAAGAACAAAAATTAAATATTGTATTCTATTTATTTTATATTTATTTCTACTATTATTCCATTTTCATATATAAATATTTTAATTGGATGTCTTTTTCATTATTATTAAAACTTCATTTAGAATATAATTATTATACCATTTCATATTTATGCATAAATTAGTATAGGAATGGATAGAATTTGGGTTATAGTGGTGTCAGTCATGATATTCTATACAATTCAAGGTATGTTTCATGTTTAGAACCTGAGATATCACATGGGTGGAGTATGTTGTGTATGTATGATGGTGTATGTGCTATGAGATTGATTTAAAGAACAAAAATACATATAGGACACAAATTGTTAAATAATCTTACATAATGTCATAAAAACAATAGTTATCACAAAAAAAATACTAAAATAATCTCATTAAAAGGATGATAATAATTAAAGACTGTCATACCATTATATAATGAGAACAACAACCATGATTGGTTTTAGGACAACATCTCATATCTAATGTACTCCATTATCTCAACACACAAAGTGATGTAAACCAACACAGTGATGGATAGTCTATGAACACAACATATATAATCTAGTGATAAAACATCTAAAACACATGTACCAAAGAATTTTATAAGGAGGATATAAATTCAATCCAAAATAAATCATATGATGTTTTTGGTGATCTCATAATGAATATATGTGTATGTCATAGGGTACAATATACAAGATTCCAAAAAATATAAAATTCCTTGAAATAGAGGATGTCATAAGGCATGATATATTGGTATCATATTACCACTTCCATAGTCGATCACATTGCACGATATGGCCATATAATAATGTAATGATATGGTTTAAACATATATTATGACTAACATAGGTAGTTGAACATTAAGTGTCAACATTTATGCAATCTTCTGCATAATCTATAATTAATCATTAACATTTCATATATTCATTGATTCTGTTGAATATAAAACATCTATATACTCATAGATACAATAATTTTGTATAAATACATTATATTTGTTTTGTTTAGATACCCTGGATTTATATCATTTTCATTGAACACTAACATGTTTCTAGTTCATAACATCAAGATGGATACATTTTAAATAACACACATTATAAAAATTATCACTCATCACTAATACCACAATGACACCATTGATTAGAAATATACCATTAATTATGAAATACAATGATCTCTATAAATATAGACTTACTTTCTAATATTTTCTCATAATTAACCTAGAGATATCATTCTTTATACAATGATGTTTCATCACATCCATGATATTTCAATTCAAGATTTTTGTTATTTATTTATTTTATTTTGTTATATAAATATATACTAATTTTTTCATTCATATGATGATTATCATATAGAGTAGTGTGTTAGTTATGGTTTTATATAAAGTGAAATATTCTCATTTACTTAAATATATTTTCAATTGAGCTTCAATATTATTGAATTTCTTTCACAAAATGTATTGTTGCAATTTTTTACAGAATGGATAGAAGTTGGATGTATGAAACTGATCAGATCTCAGACAATTTTCATAAAAATTTGGAGAGATTTTTAGATTTTTCATTTGATAATGCTTTAGATAGTGGTCCCATACACTACCCATATAATAACTGTGTTAAAAAACCTTGGTTGAGCCTAGAAGAATTTAGCTACCATATATCCAAATATGGTTTTCTAAAAAACTATTATTCATGGTATCATAACAGGCAAAAAATGGAATATCAAAATGATGATGATCCAAATGAAATGTCTAGATTGGATAATTTGATATATGAACTATTTCTATTTATTCTTCATCATGAAAAGGAAAGGATGTCAACCAAAGAATATTTCAATACGAGCACACATGATGAATCTAATGAAAATGATGATATTGATAGGGTAAAAAAAGTGAATGATGTTATGATGACTCTAGTATATTGACAATGTCGTAAAATGAAAAAAAAATGAAATTTTTCATCCGATTGTATCATGGGAAAACAATTTATGGTATTTTTAATACTTTCATCGATTACATTCTTACCTTATTGAAGGACGTACTTTCATATGATGCAGGCATTCCCTCAAACCACTATATAGAGTGGAAGTTATTTGAAGAATGTGGATTTTATAAAAACAAAAATTCATATTTTCCATAAACATTTCAGCTTATTCTGGGAGGAAAATAATGAAATAAATTATTTTATAAAAATATGAACATCCCAATAGAAGCCAAAAGATGATGTGACACCATCCATTTTAACACAAAAAGTAATGTTGAAATTTCAATTGATCCCCGAACTCTATAAATTTTTTATGTATAATAAAATATCAATAAAAATGTGATGGAATGATACTAAGAGAAAGAATAATAATGATTATTTGGTTCACCCTACAGATGAATTTTCATGGTATATAATTGATGCTCGATATCCTAATTTTTCATCTGATGTATGTATTGTGAGACTAGGTCTTTCATGTGATTATTCTAATCTGTTTGGGAATATTCTTACTTCACACAACACATGGCCAGTTTTCACACACATTTATAAAATTACCCTATTGTTGTGTATGAAAATACCTTTCACATTCTTGAGTATACTTATATCTAGCCCTCCAAATCCCTACAATGATATGGACGTATAAATGAAACTTTTAATAAATGAGTTGAATCTTATTTGTGATGTGGGTGTTCTCACATACGATGCATATTTGAAATACATATTTCATATGTATGTTGTGATTATGTGGATGATAAAATATGTTACTGCTTATGCAATGATGGTAGGAAGGATCATGAAGGTAAAACAATCATGTACTATTTGTATGAAGAATACTCAATCCAAAAGACTGAAATATCACCTTAGTTTTAATTTTATGGGACAATTAAAATTCATTCCAGTGGACCATCCATATATGAATAATCATCGAATATTTTACAATACAATTGAAAATGGAGATCCCCCTCAATGTATGTATGGAATTTATGTGCTTAATAAATTGAAAGATTTCATTTTTTCATTCGAGAAGGGTCAAATTAAATCTATAAAGAGGAAGAAGGTTTCCAATGATACCTATTAAAATTGAAAGAAGAGGAGTATATTTATTGATTTGCCTTTTTGTTCAACCAATTTGATACTTCATTTCTTAGAAATAATGCATATTGAAAATAATACATGTTAAATGTTGTTTTAGATTCTTCTAAATGACAATGTGAATACAAATAAAGATTTACTATCTTAGTGTGACTTGATGGACTGAGGTATCATAATAGAAATGCATCATGTGTGTATCAGTGAAAATAAATGAAAAGTTCCATGTTATTCTTCTATGATGACACCCGCAGAAAAAAATCCATTTTTAGATTTACTAGATTCTATTAATGTTCCAGATGGATATTCAAAGAATATATAAAAATGAGTTAGTGGAAGAGAGTTGAAGTTGAAATCTTTGAAGACTCCTGATTATGAAATCATTCTGCATGAGTTGATTCCAATAGAAATTCGTCATCTTTTGTCTAATAATGTAAGGGTGTCAGTTATTAGATTGTGCCATTTTTTAGAGATCCTTGGGATAAGAATTTGTCCTGGTATTTCTTGAAAAAAATGGTGGCAGATACACCGTTAATTTTATGTGGGTTGGAGAAAATATTTCTTCTATCATTTTTCACATGCATGATTCATCTGACTATCCTTCTGTCAAGCGAAAGACATATTGGAGGACCTATATCATTTCATTATATGTATCCATTTAATGGAAATATGTACAATTTTAAATCTTATGTTCTGAATAGGAATCACCCCTATGGTTCTATCGTGAATGGTTACATGACTCAAGAATGTATGGATTTCTGCTCAATATTTTTGTCTGGTTTAACTAGGAGAATTAATATACCAATGAGAAATGAAGAATAATAGTATGAAAAAATTGAACCTAGTTTTCTATCACTTCCTAAAAAAGGAGGAATTCATTGATCAAATACATTGACGACATTAAGACTTTAAGAGTGGGAGATGGAACATCACACAGTGTTGTTAAACTATGATTTATTCAATGACTACATCAAGTAAGTAAATTGAAAATATATATCTTATCTAAACTCTTGTAATTTTACATATCTGTTAAAATATTTCTTTCTTTACCAACAGGGAACATAAAAAATGATAAATAGAAGAGCTATTATTTATCTTTGAGAAGGACATGGAATTTTCATAGAAAATATTTTTCTATTTGGTTGAAATTGAAGGTAGAAATATTGATGTAATAAATAAATAAAATCAATATTTAATTATGTTTAATTTATTTTACATTTTAGCTATCGAGTTTTCCTGCTGATATTGTCTCTTGGGAAATAAATACTTTAGATTTTGGTCTTAATACCATGATTCGTGAATGTAAATCAATTTTGATAAATGGGTACAGATTTATTGTCACTGAACCAGCAAACAACATGATAACACAATATGACGGTGTTATTCTAACTACAATAAAAAACTGATATTCCAATGAATCAGATAATATACCTCATTTTAAAAATGTAGCTTATTATGGATTAGGTCAAATAATAATAATATTTGATTATTACTTCCATGGTTGAGTCACTATGATGAAATTTCATTGTTTTGATTTGATGACAAGGCACAGAACCTTTATTGATGATTATGGATTCCTAGTTATTGACATGACTTTCACTCTTGCTACCGATAAACCATATGTATTGTAATCAATGGATAAATAGGTTTTTTCTGTCAAAGATCATCTTCGATAGGAATTTTCTATCACTATTGAAGTAATATAAACACATATTTTTTATGATGGTGATGATAGAATTTACATCATCCCAACTCCCATTGGCCTCGATCCACACTACTATAAAATAATCTTATACCAATAGTTCCAAATTGTTGGTATAAGCCCCAAATCCATTGGGATATTCTATCCCAAAAGTTCAGTTAACCGTTGGGCTATGAGGTTTGAGGATATGCATATCCTAATAGTTCTACTTGAACCATTGGGATAGGTTTCCTGGATTTTCAAAATAACAATGGTTCAGTGTCAACCATTGGTAATTTTATATCCCAACAGTTAATAATCGTTGGTTTATAGGGTTTATTCAACGAGACCAATGGTGTTTAACCATTGGTATACAACTATTTCAACAGTTCAAAGTGAACCATTGCTATAGGTCAGGCGGTATGGGTATACACAAACAGTTTAGAAACTGTTTTTAAATCACCTACGTCCCACTCTATTCTAATGGGTTCATTGAAACTATTAGTATATAGGTATACCAATAGTTCATAGAACCTTTGGTATTTCATCTTCTCCGCAAAAAATAGTACCCACCTATTCTAGCAAGCCATACCCTATAAAGTGGGCTGATCCTGTAAAAAATAAATGATATTTATTTGGAATAATTGATAAAAAGGGAATTTTTAGGGGAAAAAGGATGAATTATTTTTAACAGGGAGGATGATTCTGTTTAGATGGGGGGAAATTCCATGGGAAGATATTTAGTTTCACATCTAGGTATGAAGATCCATGTTTCCCATTCAATAAAGGAGACATCAAACTGTAGGAATTAAAGGCATGTTTGGTTCGCTACATGATACGAATAGGATCAAAAATAACAATACTTATCATAGTTTATTTGTTCATAGACACAATGCACTGAGTTTCTATAAATAATCACTTTAAAAATATCATGAATGATAAAAAAATAGTCACATGCAAAAAAAAGTACCCTCTCATATGGGGAAGGGAGCGCACTCCTAATGGTGGAATGACATATAATGTGTGAAATAGGTAGAATTATTTCTCATGTACTACAAATGGTGTGAAAAAGATATTTTTCCTTCAACAAGTGGTCCTGAGAGATCTTCTAACACTGATAGAACATAGTACATGAGTTAGTGTGGTGGTGAGTACTTGTATGCATAGGTAGACTGGGATTCAACGAAAGTTCCAAGAATATCATCTAGTATTTGAGTTCATCATTAGGTAATTATTTCTTTTTTTAATATGAGACTGATTTGAGTATCAGGGACTCTAGTGGATTACCTAGTGTAAGATATATGAGTACCAAGAGGACTGACATTTTGCACTTGGATGGGGAGACATTTTTGAGATGGGGGTATAGGTCCTAAGTGACTAGAACCTTGTACCTATCTAGTGAGCTAGGATATGGACCAAATGCACTTTTTATTTATTTCATACACATTTTGGGTGAAAAATTTTAATAATTAAAGTGATGTATCTTAAAGGATGACTACAACTTTAGTGATAAGGTGTTGGAAGGACCCTTACATGATTGATAATGAATTTATCATATTATAACATGGTATCTAACCCTACCATGATTGATAAGGTAGTGGTCATGACAATGGACTCACCTTGAGTGATAAGATTCTAGATGAACCCAACCATGAGTGGAAATGGAGCATCTGGAATGTTATATTATACCTACCATTGATAATATGGTATGATTTTAGAAAATTTATTTACATTGATTATAATGTATTAACATGGATGTTGGTTTATTGAGAAGGTTGGTATGTGATATATAGTTGTATGAGACACTACCTTTTGTAGTATGGTAGATGATGGGAGTTGAGTGATGACTTATATTGAGTGATAAGTGCTAGTCTAGGTCTTGGATACATCACTGTATCCTATAAATTCATGTTGTGGTTGAGTAATCACTGATAGTCCCTATTTATAGTATTTTGGTATAGGATGGGTTTCATGTAAGATGGTAAAATGATGCTTGTTTTTTATCATAAAAATGTATCTATAGTTGGGTATCATGGAAACCTATTTATCACATGATGACTGAACACACATGGAGTATTGGTGTCCTAGTTGGAACATAAAACCTGATATGATATATGTGTCTCTTTATTTTTATAACATTTCCTTTGCTCAAGTATACACCTATATGTAAAAATATATTACTGTCTCTTTGTGCGATTCTAATTTCATATATTTCTAACTCCAAGCATGATCAACCAGGTATGTATATAGATCTTATTGTAGTTTTAGTCATATATATATTATGTCCTAGATTGGGATAGAGTAGCTCAATAGGGATTGAAGGTGATTATATTAGGTGGTGATCGAGGATAGAAATAGAGCCTATTGTGTATTTTTGTTTTATTTGGGTCATATTGGTGATAAATTAGTTGATATGTGGTTGTTTTCATCCACATGGTTTAATATTATAAAATTATATTTTATTCAGATGATAATACCACTAAATGTGAGATGTGTGTGTCTGTGTGTGATGACTATTTTCAAGAATAACTTTGAATGGTGTGGATCACACCAGGCTTCTATAACAATATTGAAGAACCAGATCTTGAAATTTTGGGTAGGTATCTCTCCTTATCATATCAGACTCATGTAATATGTGTGTGTTTGTGTGTGTATGTGAACACATGTGTGTGCTAGCTATTTTCATGCACAATTATGAATGGTGTGGGTCACACATGGATTCTATAATATTATCTTTATTCTCTAATTTTCCATGAAAACAACATGTTTTTGAATTCAAATAAATATACTAAATAAGCCTCCAAGAATACTCACTCCAGTTTTCCATTAACTTATTCATGTTTTCAATCATAATCCATTGAAAACTATTAACTATCAATACACATAATCTGTAGATAAAACCTTATAAATACACCAATTAAAATATATGAATATCTTACTAGAATACCTCCATTTTAAATATCCACATTTTCCATAACTTTGGAATGATTTTAAACAACCAACTGAATATATGTGGCATAAAACCCCATACAAAATTTCATTGTAAAATCTTGAACCTCAGGACATAGAAAATCATTTTTGATTTGTGTTTCCAAAAAAAAATTCCTTTGACCTTCACACCAAGGCATGAAAAAACACTTCTTTATGAAATATTCCCTTCAAAAATCCAGACACCACGACCACTTAGTCATTTTTATCCACTACAAAATCTTGATAAACTAAAACACCCAGCTTTCCAAAAATTCTCTCGGAAATGACATAGGGATCTCTCCAACATCTTTGTATACATCTCTATACATAGGTCCTCCACCATGAGAATAATTACTTTAGTGAGTGTCCCCACAATAATTACTCTCATTATAACATGGGAGAAATGCTTCAATATGAATATTCAGAGGATGAGGCACTAAATCATATGAATCGGTGGTGGTAAGATGAAGCTTATGGTACAGAGCACCATAAGCCTGACAGGTGTTAAACAATGACACCATCAGTGTTTTTAGATATATGGGATTAGGTAAACACTCAAATGGGTGTCCAAGAGGCCAGTAAAATTCCCCAAATGGATTTTTACATAAGCTAAGGTCACAACAGACATGATAGAACAAATCAACTCTTTAATATCCTATAATAAGGGATCACTGAAAGGTTTTAGTGAGAATCATAATGACACAACATCTAAAGGGAAATTAAAAAATTGAAAATAATCATACACCCTACATAAACCATTTTCAAATTCATTCACTTCACATAAACATGGAAATTTCATTTATAATATTCAAAGGGTAAAAAGGAAAGTGTCATGGTCAAGGCATATACCTACTCGGGCAATTTCATTTGAGATAAACGGGTGTGATAAGCCAATTTATATTATTCAAAGAAACCCAAAACAAACTAGCCACAAAAAAACACCAATAAGAGGAATATGGAAAACTCAAACCAAATCTAAACATGATACAAATAACTATCATTACTTATTGGTTTAGAAGATAGTGCACCGCCGTTGGAGGGGTTATATTATAAAATCCTGGAATTTATTTATCACACAGTTAATTTTATTATATTTAACATTTATTTTAAAACTTATTCTTCCTAAATCAAATGAAATAAGTTATGAAAATTGATCAACATACTATCACTGTATGTTTTCATAGACAGCGTACCTCCGTTGGAGGGGTTTTATTATAAAAACATTAATTTATTTATCAAATGAAACAATTATATTAACGAACAGTTTTTAAATATATTCAATTAAATATAATTATATAGAAATAAGAATGAATATAAATTAAATTTAAATCATTCTTGAATTAAAGAGGCTAAGAGAGGGACCCTACCTCAAGGAGGAACAAAGCCATCCACTTCAGCTCTTGGAGATTTTTAACTAAATGCTTCTTCTCCCCCACTGGGTACACGCACCTTCACACACATGCAAGGACACCTAACACCTATGCACACACATGTATGGCCATGAGCATGTGAAACGGGATCCTTTCACATATTCTTATATGAATATACGAGTCTCCACTCACCTGTATATGAATTTGTATATATATACATGGGAACACTTAACCTCATACATGCATAATTACTTCCATGGTTGACTATACACATAACGGGGGAACCCACATACATATACATACTCACCTATGCACATGAAGAAGAGTCTCCATTGACTTGATGACTCGAAACTAATAAGCAGGGATCAACACACTGCACAAAAGATATTAGGAACCTTAAACCACATAAAAGACGCTACACAACCAGTGAAAAATAAACCAACAACATTAAATACTTACCTCGATTGGTAGTGGAGAACCAAATCCACCCGATCCGACATGGAACAATCCAACGACGTACTGAAATCATAATATGGATTAAAAACCCTGAAATCCCCAAAAACATGATTTGTGAGACAACTAGTAACCATATAATCTTACCTCAGATCAATGTTGGTGGACTAAAACAATATAAACCACTTTTGGCCCCCTTTAGATAATATAACTACCCTATGTCCATCTAAAGAAGTAAAAGACCTAAGTGGACAATGTGATAAATAAAATAAAATAAAAACTAAACTAAAACATACTTGTCTTCTATGACTATACATATCAGCGCCCAACATATAAGTACCACGACACCCCATGGGTTAATTCATGTTCTTGCATGTAAGGGGGAAAACGATAAATATCTCAAAATGATACTATCAAATAGTAAATTACTATTAGTTAACAATTAATATTTCTATTAATTGTATATAATCAGTTTGGCTCGAGTTTCAACTTATTTTGTTTTTGTTCGATATAGGTTTGTTTGGGACATTTCCATTAGATTTTTTTGTCTTTTTCTTGTTTATATTATCTTGGAAAATTTCATTCATTTTGTTTCTAATCAATTAATGAAATAATAATAACCAGTCAATCCATAGTAATAATTATATCCATTAGTTCCATATCTGGAGTAAAAAATACATAGAAATGAATGATATCATATAAGAAAAATCATAAGAGGGGCATATGAGGCTTTTCACTCTCCGTTTACCAAGATAAATTACAATTTAAATAATAAAATGCATTAAATAAATAAAATTATTTATCATGTACACAGTATATGTCTTAATAATATAATTTGTGGCAATATTTTCAAATAAAACACTATATAATGAAAAACAAATATTAATTGTACCTATCACTATTGTTAGACCTACATCATCTATCATTGGATTATCATATACCATCTAATGAAATATCATTCATAATTCATGTCATAGAACTTCAAAATTCACCCTCAATACTCTATTAAAGAAATTTAATTAGTTATAGAGAATCTAGAATGGGTCACCCATACATTGGACATCCATGAAACATCAAATAAACAGAAGTAAGAAAGATAAAAAACCCAAATAGAATTAACATAATTAACCTCAATTAAAAATTAAAAAATGAATCATAAAAATAAGATTCAATGAATATGGAATCAAAAAGTCACTAGGCCAAGTTGAAAAATATAATAGCACATACCAAAACAGAATAAAAAAATTATACCTGTATATCCATTATATAATACCATGTTTCTCCCCATATCCCAACTCACCCATGGATCAACAAACTTGAGATGATTATACCAAAGGATGAATCTTGAACATATACACATAATATGTGCTACAAACACAAAAAAAATAGATATAAAGAAGGTAAAGTAGTATTATTAATGAAATTCATACCTAATATATATTTTTCATGGGCATATAAATCACAAAAAGTCACAAATTAAATTTTTCCAAAAAAGAGGGTAGAATTAATTAACCTCAAATAGTGGAAAATGGTGGTAGATAATCCAAGATTATCCAAACTGATTTTCCTTTGGTTGCAGATGCCAAATCATGTATAAGGTGGACAAAAAAGTATTATGATATTCCCTATAGGGGGTGGGGGATGTTGTCGGAGGAGAGGGTGCCGGTAGGGGAGGGGTGATGTCGCTGGAGGAGAGGGATCCCAGAGGGGTTGGGGGAGGTCACCGGAAGAGATGGAGCATAGAGTGTATGTGGAAAATAGTTGGAGGATAGGGAGATGAGAGGGGAGGGGGAGACGTCACCAGAGGAGAGGGATCAAAGAGGGGATTGGGACCAGGAGCTGATGTGTTGGATGTTGAGGTGGAGGTGGAGGCTGGGAGGTCAAGGAAATGGGAACACACCACATTCTTCTCTTTGGATTTCCCAAAATCAACACATCATGATTTCAAAGATCTGTAGTTATATAACTACATTGAATTAAAATAAAGTATTGCGAGAAATTTATAGGTGAAGTGGATGCAATGTATGCAGAAGCTTAAAAAAGTACTGTTGTTATTATATAATTCCTAGAAAAAAAATTAACATAAATAATATGTTCTATAAGAAATGATAAATATCTTTTTCTGTCACTGGATTCAAAAGTGTAAGACTAGAAAATCATATTTAACAATTAAATTGACAGCTTTAATCGAGTCTATATTTGTTTGTTTATTTTAATTATGTTTTTAGAATCAATCACAACCTCATTATGTAAATATAATCTTTTTCAATTAATTATTTTCAAAAAATACAAATTACTTGTAAATTGTGTCGAGAATTTCATTTTTCTCAATTAAACAATCAACGACATCAAAAGGGAGTGCATTGAAGATGGAATAAAAATTAGATTTTATCCCACTTGATAAGAAAATTTTATTAGAGGACACAATTTCTAGTCAAATAGAATATATAATAGCTTACAAAAAATTAAAAAATAGAAGTGTACTATAAAAAATAAAACTATTAGAACTAAATAAAAATAGTTAAATCTAATTAATTTTTTGTATTGAAAGTGAATTATTTTTTATCACCAATTTCAACCCTTTTAGTATCAGAGATAAAATTATTCACTCTATCCAGTAAATGGATGATCAAAAGGAAAAACATAATGGGAAAGAGAAGGTTCCATGTCTATGATAGTGTGGAATGTGTCATTATAGTTGAACTATAGTATGATAATGTTATCATCCCATATCTAGAAATAATTAACATAAAATACCTTTTTTAGATCCGTTAAAACATGTATGTTTTAGTTTTCATAGTCGTTAATCTAGTAGAGTTATTTTTTAATGACCCATTATTGGGTCATGAGTTCCTCCTATAATCACATCCATAACTAAGATGTGAATAGAGTGTATTGTTATGAAGTGACCATATATAGTACCTCATACAATCAGGAAATATAATTTATTTATAATCATCAAAATCCATCTACTAATCTCTAACTATGAATAGGGACACAATATTATTACTTGCTTTAGTCCCAAAATACCAAACTCTTTACTATGACTGGTAAGATCTGCCAATAATAGATTCTTTAAAACAATCCCAGTCAGTTACTCCATACAATCTTTTCTAGAATAGGGAATATTACACTATTTTATAGTCCAAGATGAACTGAGTTGCATGTGCTCACCTATTGATGATTCTTAACAAGTGATAATATCATTATATCTCAGTATCTATAAATTCACTAAATTAGATAAGTGTAAATAATATAAGCTTTCTTTTATTAGAAGAGCAGTATAAAGTCACTGTGAATATCAAGGATTTTTTACTATATGTGATAACAAAAAGGTTGAAATATCTTTATTGTTTGCTATAAGAGATTAACAAAATGCATAAAGAATAAAATAATAATATTAAGAGAGATTAAAATTATTTGAGGTTGAGAAATATTCCCACAATATGAAGTGTTTTGAGAATAGACCAAAACTCGGAGAATCTAGAATCAAATCAAGATGAACCTCCCCAATGAAATGAGAAGAAAAGTGTGACCAATCAAATAAAATTGAATATTTTATACTAAAAATTGATTCATACAAGTACAAACTAAATTTTTAGAACATTTAGAAGTCCTACACCTCATCCTTATGGAATAATTCATCCCACTTCCCTAATAAATTTAAAATTTAGATGTCCTTTTTATTTGTAAGTGTTGTACAAAGATCAATTTCTATGAAAACCCCATTGATATAAAATATAATGAAACTCACCAATACATTAAGGTTGGATGTGGGAATATGTATGAAGAGTAGTTACAAAAACCAATCCAAAAAATATGCTTAATCTATCTAAATACATCAATGATATAAATATTGAAAAACTACCTCAAATGAGAAAGAAACAAGTTCTTTTGTAAAATATTGGTTTTTCTGAAAGTTTGGGCACATGGACATTGATTGTTAGTATAATATATATACTCATAAAAGTGATATAATAGTATAAAAAATGATAGAATAGTTAAAAAAATAACAAAAATATTGTGCAAAATGTGTTTTCACATATGAGTAGAAATTCATCTCTTAGAAACATATTTGAAATCATTCACAATTTTTGAGAATATTGCAATCGATATGGTCACTGTTATAAGTAATTTTAGTATATAGAAACTAAAAATGAGGCATATGTTAATGAAAATAGGATTCCATGATTGAATAAGAATGGAAAAAAAAAAGTCTACCATTAGGTGTAAACTAAAGAAAAAAGTAAAAAAATTCACTTCCAAGTGTTCATTAAAAAGATATGATCATCTTGGGGTTTTAGGGTGGAGAATATGATTCAATTACCGTTGGAAAGGCTACATGAAAGACTATTTAAAAATTTTTGAGGGTGTGGCTTAATGTTGAAGGATGTTTCTATGAGTTCCCACATACCCTTAAAGTGGGTTTTTTGTAATGTAAAAATGGATTTTGGATAGACTATTTGAAAAAAATACATAAAGATATAGAAATTTTATGACACAAAATTTGAACTAAAAATAGAAACCATCCAAGAATGATATAGTATAATTGGATTATTAGTTTAAATTTCTGAATAAGATCTTATGATATTTCCTAAGGAAAATCAAAACTAGATAAAGAAGCTTTTTTAAGGTGTAATTATGTTTTTCATGTAGCTATTATATGTATAACATTGATTCCTAGTCAAAATGATTTGATTAGTGGTAAGAGAAAAGAACAAATTTTATCAAGATCTAAATTAGTTTCTATAAATTGATCCATATCTATGAAGAAGGTTGAATATGGTAAGAAATAATGTTTGATATTATGGTCTAATGAGTTATAAAAGGATAAACTAAAAAAACGAAAAACATTGAGATTTCTCTAATTTATGAAGTGAATATTCAATTTTCAAACAATAATAAACATGTAAAAGAATAGAAAACTAGGTTTCCTAAAAAAACATGTTTAAAATGTGAGAAATATGAAAGCGTAAGGAAAATCATACACATTTGAGATAAAACAAAGTGATCCAATGTTGAGAAAAACCCTCAGTTAGTGTTATAAATTAAATGTTGATAAACCCACCATATTACCATAATTATTGAAATAAAAACAATTGAATGGAAATTTCACATAACACACACTTCAGACATATATATATTTTTAATGAAAAATAGTTTTGCAAAATAAATCCTTCATATAGTGTTGTTATTTTTCTATGTCACTCCCAATGCATCCATGAATCCTCGTTACACAAAGCCCCAATTGAAATTCCTATTCAATAACTAATAAATTTTATTTTTGGAAAAACTCCATGAATGAATATGATACATTGAATACCTCAATGTATCGATGTGAAAATACAGGAAGTCATGATATTGGGTTCCCATATTCCTGATTATAGAAAAAAAATCTATTATAAATGATTGATTTCACCATACTTCTTTGAAATAAATGAATAACCCTAAAATAGACACTTCTGAAATCAGAAATGATACTTTTGTGAACATCTTGAGGATGAAATGTGGAGTGGGGAATTTGTGGGGGAGGGGTGCACGATGGATAATAGGTCTTGGGATGGGAGGATGAGATATGCGAGCGATAATGAGTGGGTAATGGTGAGT
This sequence comes from Viscum album, assembly GCA_963277665.1. Classification (NCBI taxonomy): domain Eukaryota; kingdom Viridiplantae; phylum Streptophyta; class Magnoliopsida; order Santalales; family Viscaceae; genus Viscum; species Viscum album. Next base: position 645,859,264 of record OY728143.1, on the reverse strand, counting down.
GACGAGTTGTGAGCAGCTTGTGGCAAGAGGGAGTTCAAATGGGAGGAGGGGAGCATGAGGGGGATGAGAGAGGTGGAGAAGAGGGTTCGGGATATAAGTGGCAGTAAGGGAGTTCGGGTTGGAGCGAAGGCGAGGGGGTTTGGGAGGAACGGTGTTGTAGGGATGGATAAGTGGGGCATGAGGGGAAGTCCAAATGGTATAAGGATAGCGATGGGTAGAGGTTTTTGGTAGGTTTATCACAACAGTTCTTATGAATCATTGGTATTGAGGTGGTTTTTTCCAACAGTTTACTAAAACCTTTGGGAAAACCCAACTTATATTATTCAATACCAATGGTCTCATAGATCCGTTGGTATATATTCTTTATCCCAACGATTTTTTCAAACATTTGGGAAGGAAGTGTTTGTATAGGTGGAATTTCCACTAGTACCATTTATTACTTATGATGAGTCTAATACTTCAATTGTGAGAGTTGATTACGGACCTGAAGTTGTGGTGGGAAATATATAGAAGCATTCATCTGTGTTTTCAGTTATGTTGGTTTAGCCCGACTTAAGTTGTTGAGGTTTGTGCTATACAAATTTGTTTATTATTTATTACAAATATTTTGTATCCAACTAATCCTTCTTGTGAATTTTCAATATTTACCCGTTGATGTTTTCTTTAAGTGTCATTTTATAATATTGAATTGAATTGTATTCAAACCTACCAGACCTGTCACATCTCAGGTAAATAAAGAATATGATATTTTTATATTTTTTAATATTTGAGAATTAAATATTAATTTTACTTTAAATGAGATGCTATGTTTTAAGGCATACCCGATAGGAAACAATGGGTTTCTCTAAAATCTCATGTTTCACACAATGTTGAGTCATATTGAAAAAATATATAATAATATAATATTATTTTAAATGTTAGTTAACACATAGTATTTTTTTTGGCGGGAATGAATAGAACTAACAAAAATATTATTACACATGTTTTTAAATGTTTTTATAATTATCCAATTAACTTTAGAGGCTTAAAATGTGAATGAATCCAATTTTAAGCATAAATACTCTAATATTCATTAAAAAGTCGATTTACTACCTTTTGATGGTGAACCATTTTTAAATATATATATATTTTAACTTTTATATGTTATATTTGAAAAACTAATATCCTTCCTTAGAACAGGGACAACAAAATTTACTTTCGATGAAATTTTGGTATTTTTTTATAATGTTAATTTTTAATGAAAAGTGAAAAATACTGCACATTAATTCAAAAATGCCTTTTAATATAACTTTTTATATGGTTAGATTATCTTTCTAGTTTTTAAAAAAATTTAATTAGATTATATCTTTACATCTTAATCCAACATTGGTAATTGGAAGTAATTTCAGTTTTAAATTTAACGTAAACATGTGTCAATATTTTGATAGTTATTATTTCTTAAAAACACGCTTTTTGGTTTTGACAAAGGTAATAAATTTTAAATTAATTTCTACAAATTTTGTGTTTTGAATTTGGAAAAATGGATTCCATATTTAGAATCAGGAGTTTCAAATTGGGTAAAAAGGTAACTTTTAATTTTAGACATTATGAATAGTAAGTTCAGTAATTATTTTATTTACTGTGGTTAAAAGGTAAATCTGGTAAGTAATGGTAAAACAATAATATTATAATAATATTAAATTACCCTAACAAGTTCCCTAATACTATTGGATGGCACATATCTGACCATGGGTATCCTTGGGTTGATTTTGGGACTCCATGGAGCCCCTTCGGAGTGATAATGACATTTTATATTAATTAATTTAAAGTAAGGACAAAAATAACATAAACATAAATCTTTTAGTAAAACAAATTTAAATGGGGTTATATAAGTGATATTTTTTACTATAAAAATTTATTTGAAATCTAAAATGAGTTCCTATATCATGGTATTTTATTTATAATTTTTATAAATTAAATAAATAAATTTTATTATGACACAATGGTGATGCAGTAATTGCTTCACTAATAAAAGAATCAAATAAATGATATTATAAATATTAAAATTAATTTATTTTAAACTTTTTTATGCCATAAACGAAATTTAGGTATAATAATGACTTGTTATATTTGAATTAATGAAGTTTTTTTCGAAATAATTAAGTAGTTATAGATTTTATAAAAGTATTAATATGAATACTTTATAAATTGACGTAAATGATTATTTAAAATAATTATTATTTCATTAAATGATAAAATAATAATAACAGTCTAATATTCGACCAAATGAAGTAAATAATGTTAAAAATTTCATAAATGATACATTTTTTGTCTCTTGGAATTTTATAGTAAGTATATTAACCATATAGTATGATTATATAAGAGGATGTGCTAAAAGTTAAATAAGTTAACAAAGGGTTAAATAAAAAAGATAAGGATTAAAAAATATCAAAAACATGTCCAATTATTACTTGATGATTTTATTTCAACTTATATTTACCTTATATTTGAATTAAATATGATTTGGACCTTTTTAAAATGAAAATAATTTTATAATAAAATAATTCTTTCAATCTTTCCGAAAGAGCCCCTCATCCCTCTTATAAAAAGCCACAACCTCTTACCCATTACTCACACCTCTCAAGACCCTTGTCTCATCCAAAATCTATTCCAATAATATCTCAACATCTCTCTCTTCCTCCTATAATAATTCCCTTAGGTAGAAGGAAAATAAAGAAAGCCTTTTGGTTCAAACCAAAGGGAGTTACCCGATTTAAAGGTAGTGTCTTCTCTCAAGTTCTTTTCTTTTATTTTCCTTCTCCAACCCCCTAATCTCTCTTTATTCTATTATATTATAAAAAATAGTATTCGAAATAAACTAGGATTTTTTATGAGAAATATTCGAACTAAACTTCCACACACCTCCATTTAACGGATACGAACATACTACTTCTATGGATGGAAAACTTCCGCCTCACGAAACAATGGTTGTTCAAATATCTCCTACCGCCTCTCATGGTGGACATTATGACTACACTATATTTATATATTATATATATGTTATTTATATTTTCTCTATTCTTCTTTATTTTTCATTTATATCATACCTTTATGGTTTCCAAAATGGATAAATACGATAATTTCATTTTATGATGTGTGGACTACCGCCCCCTCAAAGTGATATGGCACGTTCATGACATACATGAAACATATAAAGGATGGACTTAATAAACATATATATTATATTATACTATAATTACAATATACCTATTTATTATTAAGTTTTTATTCCATTTAGTACGAAATAGAAATGAATGTAGCATTCATCCGTACGTACGACTTACCGTCTCCGTGAATAGTGCATTTCATTCCATATCTCCAAATGTTATGTATTGTTATAAATACATATATATACTAGATATATATATGATATATATGATATCTAAATAATTAATATCCTTCTTAAGATAATGTAATTTTGACCACATAGACAACTTGTAATTATAATAAGGTCATTTTTGACTCAAGTACCAAATATCGACAAAAAGACTATTATTAACATAAATGGTCTTGTAATGTTTATAACATGGAAATAAGTTATATAAAAGGAATAATAAACTGAAAAAATTTCTTATGAAAGTATAAATTAACTTTATTTTTTTATTCAGGAGATTATTGATCGAACGAGTCAAGTCGGACACGATGTAAGGGACTTCATTTCAATATCTATTCATTGAGGAATACTTTGATTTATACATGAATTTCCATTATACAGTGTTTAAAACCATTTGAATTTGAATTTTATTAAAAGGGAATCTTTTCTCTATGAATTTGACTAGTAAATGACAAAATAAATGTTTCTTTTAACATATGCGATTACAATTTTCTTTCCACCACCACACGAATTATTTGATCTTTAGCATCCCTAACAAGCCGTAATGTTTTTAAAAGGTTAATAAATACCATATACTCTTTTTATGTACTTTTGAATTTAAAATTGTTTTGAGAATGGATTTATTGTGTAAATATATTGAAATGTTATATTGTTATTGTAATGTGGAATTGTTATCATTACTTTATGCTTGTTTTATGTGTTATGAATATGTTATGGTTCTTGGGTATTGTTTACATATATGGGTGGTTCCATGATAAACCCACGGCAAGAGAGCCTAAGATAGCTCTCTAGTTCATTGGGTAACATGAGAGAGGTAAACGTTAATGTTTCTCCTAAGAGATTTAGGAAATATATTGTGATGGGTATTCCAAATGTAACTCCCTACCTAGCTATGAAAGATACAGTGTAAGTATGTTATGGATGCCACAAGTTACCTTTATGATTTATGATTTCCATATGTTATTCATAAATCATATGATCATGTGTGGTATATTATAGATTGAAAAGTATGATTTCATTGACTTATATGTATTGATGGACTAATGTTTTCTTTACTTGTTTTATAACCCTTGCTAAGATTTTTATGCTCATTCCAAGTTTTTGAAAATGTTTTTCACACGAATTAAGGCAGGGTAAGAGAGAGGAATAATTCTAGAAGATTTATATCAAGAAAATAATTCATTTTTCCTTTTAAGAGTTTTTATTTTTTGAAAAAAATAGATCCTTAATATAAGTGTCTACTTTGAAATATTTGAGATGTAATGTAATAGTTATGGACTATTTCTCTATAAATATAAACCTGAAAAGATCCTAAATGTGAATTTAATATTATGTAATGTTTAAGGACATGACATTATAGTTGGTATTAGAGTTCGATATAGACAACTTTAAGAGTTATGGTATTGTTAAATTAATATCCATAAATTAATTTATGCTAATATTGAAATGATATAGCATTTAAATATTACCATGTGGCTTCACCTAAGAAATGTTTGTGTTCAGAATGATTTTCCATAGAGGAAACATGACATCTATAATGGGAGGAAATCAGGAGGAAGACAACCATCCGAATAAGTAACCAGAGATGGTTGGAATAGGAACAGAATATTTTCTTGCAGTGATGGAATAGTTGACTCAGTATATAAATGGCGGTGGTATCCATGCATGAGATCATCCAGATCAACCACAAAAGAACATATCTGTAGTGGATCATTTCAAGAGGCAACATCCTCCATCATTCATAGGATCATCTAACCATGTCCTAACTAAAGGGTGTATTGATGCTCTTGATTGGGATAAATTCAAAGGTATTTTTGTTGAGTAGTATTTTCCTAAGGTGGTTTTCTTACGATGGAATAACAATTCCTAGAAATGAGGAAGGAGGATAACACAGTGGATACTTAAGAAGAAAAATCAACTTTACTAGCAATTTATACCCCAAATTTAATATGAGATCTTGATAATAAAAACAATAATTTTTACCCAGGATTAAAGCCAAAGTATTAAAGGGATTTATATTTTCCTGAGTTCAAAAGTTATGAAAAACTTGTTTGATGAGTGTAGAGGGTAGAAATAAATTTTTCCAATGATCATATCTTCTTTGAAAAATAACAGAACAAGAGGTCGAGGTGGCAGATGAAAGGGAATAACTCTAAAACAATTCTATGGGTAAGAAACATAAGTTTATAGTTTCTAAAAATTGTGTTAAAAACACACTAGGGAATGTCTTTTGAATTCTGGTAAGTTCTACCGATGTGGTAAAATGGGCCATAAGGCTTGTAATTTCACTAAAAATGATCAAGGTAATGGTAATACAAAATCATATTTACATTTAGTAAAAAGTTTTATGTGCAATGAAATGAGAAATTATGAAAATTAGAGACCAAAAAAGAACTCAAATTAGGGAAAGCAGCCGAACTACAAGAAAAAAGGGTTGGTGAAATCCTTTGCAACTTCTTTAGCTGATGTTGGGCCATAAAATGAAGAAGTATCAGGTATATTATTTGTTTATTTAGATTATGACAATGTGTTGTTTGATTTAGGTTCTACACATTCTTACATTTCTGAGAAATTTTCTATTAAATTGGGAATTCCATCTCAAGATATTAATACAGAACTTATGGTAAAAACACTGAGAGGAAATTTTGAGAAAAAAGAAGAAATAATAAGAACCTTCTTGTCCTTGTGTGTAGAAATAATCTACATGCAAACCTTATTGTTTTCCCTCTAGTAGAATTTGATGTTATTTTGGGAATGGATTGGATTTTTGTTTATCATTCTAAGATTGACTATAGAGAAAAAGAGGTTTATTTTCAGAAAGAATTTCTGTTTGTGTACAAGAATGAACTCTTACTTTTGATAACATATCATGAAGCTGAGAAAATAGTAAAATATGAAAATGAATGTTACCTTTCACATATTTTTGAAAAAAATGAACTATTTAGATTATGGATGTTCTAGTGGTAAGTTAGTATCTTGATGTTTTTTCTGATGAGTTTCCACGAATAATACCTGATTAGGAATTTGAATTTTCTGTTGACTCAGTTCCGTATACTAAGCAAATATCAAAACCACCTTATCGAATAGCTCAAATTTAACATTTAGAGTTAAATAAGAAATTGAAAGAGTTATTAGATAAAGGTTTCATTCAGCCTAGTACATTACCATGGGGTGATCCTGTCTTTTTTTTTAAAAATAAAGATGGTTTAATGAGAATTTGCATTGATTGTAAAGCATTAAATAACATCACTGTTAAGAAAAAGTATCCTTTTCCTAATATTGATTATTTGTTTGATCATCTATAGGGAGCTCAGTATTTTTCGAAGACTAACTTGAGGTCAGGTACCATCCATTGAAAGAAAAGGAATAAGACATTCCAAAGACCTCATTTCATACTAGATATAGCCCTTATGAATTTGTAGTTATGACTTTTGGGTTAGCCAATGCACCTTCTAAATTCATGGATCTTATGGATAGAATTTTCTATCATTTCATGGATAAGTTTGTGGTTGTTTTTATTGATGATATTTTGGTTTATTATAAATTTAAATAAAAGCATTAATGTCATTTAAGGTTTGTTTTGAAAACGATAAAAGAAAAGATACTTTATGGTAAATTCATCATGTGTGAGTTTTGGTTACATCAAATTTTATTCCTTGGTCACATTGCTTCAAAAAATGGAATAACTATTGATCCAACTAAAAAAAGTTGTTGAAGAATGACCAGGACCCACAAATAAAACCGATATCTATAGATTTATTGGTTTATCAGGTAATTACCGGAGGTTTGCTGATAATTTTCCATAGTTATCTATATTAATGATAAATTTATCATGAAAAGGTGTTATGTAACACCCCAAGAGTTCATAGTGTGTTATTTCTTCAAAATAATTTAATAACTGGCACTACATGCAACACCGGGTTCAAGCGCACCATGACTTACCAAACAATATGTTCAAAAGAGGTTACGAATAGTATTAACTAAAATTTAAACTTTATATAATCCTTATAATTTTAGAATCCATATTATCAGTTTCTTAGACATAATGTAAGAACAAATTCATTTTCAGTTTTTCACTTTTACCAACTTTTAATAGTGAACCCTTTTTAAATACAATATTTTAAACTTTTTGACTAAATGGGGACATCAAAAATTTAAAATATAACTCCCCAAGCTTCTACAGTACGCTTCTCTTTGAATAATGTGATAGCGTGTGTTGTACGCAACACCGATTTCTAACACACCATAACCAATTAAACTAGCCGTTATGAATAGTAATACATACTTTTTGAAATTATATATATTTTATATTTCAAAATGGTCTTTATTTTTGGATTTGGAATATCGAATTTAGCCTAAGGTGAAATTTTGGTACTTTTCGGATAACTTTAATATTTTGATGAAGAGTGAAAATTACTAAATTTTAATTAAAAAAAACTATTTTAATCAAAATAATTAATAGTGATAAATTATGAATTTGAGTGGTTTTAAAGTATATTTATAATATATTTTTACCATTTAATATAATGTTGGTCATTGGACATAATTTTACAATAAAACCGGACATAAACAAGTGTCAATCTTTTGATAGTTATTATCACTTAAAAACACGCTTTTTGTTTTAACAATTGGAATTAATTTTAAATTAATTTCTGCCACTTATGTGTTTTGAATTTGGAAAAATTGATTCCATATTTTGAATCAGGATGTTAAAATTGTGTAAATAGGAGACTTTTATTTTTAGACATTTTGAATAATTACTTCTAGTAAATATTTTATTTACCATGGTTAAGGGTAAATCCTGTAAATAAGGGTTAAAAAATAATATTATAATAATACTAAATTATCCTAAAACGTGTCCTAACCTTATTGGTTGATACATGTTCGACCATAGGCATCTTTGGGTCGATTTTGGGACCCCATGGATCCACTTGTAGGTGATAGGGACACTAAATTTTAATTAAGTTAAAATAAGTACAAAAATGACATAAGCATATATCTTTTAGAAAACCAATTTTTACATAGGGTTATATATGTTTGATTTTCGACTATAAATATTCATTAGAAATATAAGACGATTTCCTACATAATGATATTTTATTTATAATTTTTAGACATTAAATAATTTAATATATATATGACACAATGATGATGCAGTAATTACCTAATTAATGAAAAAATAGAATAATTGAAATTATAAATATCCAAATAAATATAATTATAGACTTTTAATGAATTACACTAATTTTCTAAGATAATATGACATATTAGGATTGATATAATTGACTTTTTTAGAAGTAATCACTCTGTTATGAGTTTCACAAATATCAACTATTGAATAGCGTGAAAATTGACATAAAAGAGTTTTTAAAACAAATATTATATTATTAATTGATATTAAATTCCTAGAAATCTAAGGTTCGGCCAAGAGACTTATATAATAATATTTTTATCATTAATGGACCAATTTGGGGTCTCTTGGATGTATATAGTAAGTTTATTAACCATATAATATAAAAATACAAAGAGACATTGTAAAAGTGAAACTAGTTAACTTAGAGTTAATACTTAAAGATAAGGTTAATATAAGTACCCAAACCTGTATAAATTCTATTGTTTGAGTGATTTTCGACCTATCCCCACCTTAAAATTTTAATAATCAACTTTTTAGGCATTATAAACCGAATAGAAATTTATTATAAATTAATATTTCTAGCTTTTCCAAATGTGCCCCTCACCCCTCTTCTAAAAGGGCACTCCTCCTTCTCATTTCTTCACACCTCCAAAGCCTTTTGGTTCGGCCAAAATCTGCCCAAATACTCTACCAACTTCCCTCACTACAACCTAGAGGCCTTATTTTGATCAGAAAGCCAACCTAAGGAGCCCTTTTGATCAAATCTAAAGGAAGAACCCGAAGAAGAGGTAATGATTTCACCACCCCTTTTCAAGTTCCTTTCATCTTCCACTTCTTCTTTCTTTGTTATTACCATTCTAAAATAATAACTCCAGTATCTTATATATACTGTGATGTTATTAAAATTATGGTACAACCATATTCAGTATTCTATCCACCCATTGAATAACATGTCACCATACGTGCGTACGTACGGCTTACCGTCTCCACGTCGTGGTGTAATTATTATTCAATATATTATTATTTGAATGGGTATAATAATGATGTATAATTCATGTAAAAAATAAATATAACATGATAGTTATTCTTTATATATAATATACCATCCAATTATATATTATTTTAATGTCAAAATAATGATATTGTCGCTCGTGCGTACGTACGGACTACCGTCTCCACGAACGCGATGAGATTCATTCTCCATCGTATCCATTCAAGTATAATTATCATTTTACGATTTAAAAATAATGTTTAAGGACTTGATATCATTCTGGAAATTAATAAGATACAACCTATCCATGACAAACATGGCTTACGTAACAAAAAAAAAAGAAAACGTGTATGTTAACACCCGAAACAACGATAATACTAATATATTATTAACAATGCAATGTTAAAAGATCATATATGATATCATATGAATGTATATGATTCTTGTATAATTTAATAACAATTATTTCATCATTATAAAGGAGGTTAACCTACCCTCAACCAAGGAAAAGTACAAGTTAAGGGTTTATTTCGCAATCTCTCCATTATCCGAGGTTGTTTATACGTAATAATCTACTGGGATTTCATTATCATCCACATCCATGTTTCTTCAAAATATATTTCAAAAAAATTTCACCATTTACAAGAATATGGGTTAAAGTCATTTATACCCTATTTTGACTTTTTATAAGAGGTTTATAAAGGAATCTTTCCGTCGTTTTCCCAACAAGGTGCTTTTTAACCTTTTCGACAGGATTAAGGTAAGAATGTTTTTTTAACTTATACGGCGGGTGCGGCTATTTACCGCCGTTATAAAATTGTCAAATCTTCTCTTACAAGCTTACAAGGATATTTTCAAAGTAAATGTTTTATTTTATAATTATTTTACTTTTAAATGATTTCAAAATGAATATTTTAAGAATTTCAGAAAGGTACTCTTTATCAAAATCATAATTTTAAAGGTTTTAAAGATTTATCTTTCTAAATCATTTTAATTAATGTCCCTGTCTTAAAAATGGTTTTTAAGGATTTATTTATATGGACATAAATGTTCTTAAAATTTTAATTCCCTTCAAAGGTTTCAAAGTGGTATGGGACACTTTGATTCAAAAATCTCTTTTAAATTACTTCCTTTATAAATGTGTGACTTTTCAATGATTTTGAGAAAAGATATATTTCTCTCAAATAGTTTTGATTTCATCTATTTCAATATCCTTTGATGGATTTTAAGCTTATTTGAAGTTGATTTATTATGATACAAAACTTTTGTATTGTATTGAAGGTTTTGTGATATGTTTTACTGTGGATGTGTTATTTTTATACCATTCATGGTTTATAGATAAAGTATTGACATTTCGTATGCTAGTTTTAATACTAATTTTTATGTTATGTTTAAACCATTTCATATAGGAATGCATTGGACTTAGTAAGTGATGGTTGGAGCCCGCTATAGCTCTTCGATGCATCGGTAGGTCTAATGAGACAAACTAGTGTCTTAGCACAAGGCATTGGAAAAATTTTATTTGTAGTCTTGGCACGAGGCCTTGGCTATGTGGTTATGATAGTCTGGGATTATGCATTCCATCATTATGAAAGTGGTTATTGATATTTCATGTGATTATTCTATTAGTAGAATATCCATGTGAATAAGTAAATGGCATTATTTCATTTTATCTTTTCCATACTATGTTGAAGTTCAAGTTTAAAAGGCTTTTGTTTTAGTTATACATTGCCTTTTATGTTTATTCTTATTTATGAACGTTTCCGCTATATTGTTATCCTTACTGGGCATTTTAGCTCACCCCTTTTCTATGTTTTATTTTTCCCAGGATGTGAAGAAGTAATTTATGAATGACCTGCAGGGATAGTATGTGGGGATATGAGTGTGGGATATGGAGACTATGTTGTTGTAGTAGTTTTTCACATTATGATGTAATGTAAAACTTTATGAATATATCTAGTGTTTACAAGGCTACTAAACCAATCGGTATTTCGAGATTTGATCTTTCTTGTGATCATGCCAATGTAATGTAATAATGCACCGACTCTGGGTAACTGGGGTCGGGGCATTACAGTTGGTATCAGAGGAAGTTTAGTACAAACCTTGGAAGCTAGATTTATATAAACTCTGATTAGAGCACATAGATTTAAGATGGACTTTGAGGATTAGTATAGAAGAACATCCTAGAATTTTGGTATTTTAGAGATTTTTTGAGTTTTCTGAGCAATACATCCCTGTCTGGATACGAGCAGGTAGAGGCGGCTCTGGCACAGATGTACCTAGGGGTAAAACCCGAAAACACCGCTTTGATCTAGACTCGAACGGGAACTGGTGCATGACAACGGGCCTTGCTGCACTCTTGGTTACGACACTCCCGGGGGATATTCTTAGGATAACTATCATTTTCTTTACAAACCATTATGAAGGGTTTATGAGTATATACTTCCTCAAAGGAGACACTGTTTATGATTATGGATTATATCCATAAACTATTTAATTTATGTTATGTGTTTTAGAAGTTTGGGATTTGGTATTGTTATTCATAAACTAATCTAATGTATGCCATTGTTTAGAAATGGCACCCAGTAGAAGGAATGAGAACTCTAGCAATGCACATGATACAAAGAGAAAGAAGGATCATATATTTCATGGTCTTAAGCCAGAATTTATAAGAGAAATAGTCTCACATTTATTATCATCATATGAAGAAATAATATCAAGTGTTGATAAGATAAGTAAAGAGTTTACTGAGTCCTATGGCTTTGAAGGGAAGAAAGAGAATAAAAGGATGGAAGAGAGAAATATGGATAAAGGGAAGAGGGAAAAGAAGAATTTTCCCATATGTGATAACTGTGGAAAGAAACACCCTAGAACTTGCCAGAAAGGAATGGGAGTTTGTTATATGTGTGGAGGAAAAGGGCACAAAGTACGTGACTGCAAGGGTAAGAAAATGGTTTCAAATGTACAATGCTTTATTTTCAAGGAGTTTGGACAGTATGCGAACCTATGTCCCAGTCATCAGACTATTCTGCAAATGATGCTATTGGATAATAATCAAGTTATGATACTGCCATAGATGAAGAGGAATGATTAGAGTTCTTATGTTGATTATGTCATTTGAGTGTTGTATCAACAATTTACTTGTTATAATAATTATGGAGTATATAAGGATTGTACTACAGTACTATTTCATTAAGGACTTGAGATTGTGTGGAACAAAGAAAAGTGACTCAATAGCAGGTTAAATTATTGGAAAATATACGGTTGAGAGAAAGATAAACCATAATATTGTTCTGATACCGAGGTAGTGATTTTAGAATAATACATGATTGATTTGGATAAATAATATTGGATATTCTTGCTACCTTGAAGCTGATTAATGATTTGTATATTCCATCATTTTTGGGGTTTAAAACATTTTTGGATTGATGAAGTATATCCAGCATTCTATATGGAATAAGAGAGCATGAATGTAATCAATAAGGATTATGGTAATTCAAGATGTTTCAGTGTTTTAAAAGAATACATGATGGAGGTATTAATATGATATTACGGGGTAAAAAGGATCTACATTATGATTACCTTCCTTATAAATGTTGTACTGTGAGTTTGGACAGAAGTATTTTGGATAAATTCTAGTTTGAGATTAATTTTGGATTTCCATAAAAGGACAACCCGGAGGTCGGGCACCAACCCGTCACGACCGGCAAGGCTGCGAGACTTGAACCTGCAACAGAAGGGAGATAAGGGTGTATCACCTACCATTGGCCCACGAGATGTCCTGGATTAAATAATGTAGTTTTTTTAAATGATCTGGAAGATGAATTATAAATTCATTTATTTTGGAACCCTGTACGGATAGTATAAATAGAACTTTTTTACATTCTATTGTCTTTTAGAGTGAAAGATGAGTTTGTGGTAGAAATTTATTAATGGATAAAACTCTAATTATAAAGTAAGTATATCTCCTTATGATCTTAGCCAATCTCATAAATAAATTCCTCAACATTAAGAAAAGGAACTTTGAACAAAAATGTTGTCCTAGATGGTACCTTAAATCATCACTAATTTATGGCTTTGGGATTGTTGGCCTTTTCATAGCCATGTTCTCTACCACTCTCCATTAGATAATTGATGGTTAGATTTCTCTTCCATATCCATATTTTCTTACATGGAACCCTAGTATGTGTTATTTTCGGTAAACTTCATCCTTTCCACTCTTTATTTTAAATAGAGGCCTCATTAATTCATTTTTCGATGTGGGATTTCAACTAAGATATTTTGAAACGTCAAAAATGTGTTATCCTAATACCCTATGTTTTGTTGAACCGATGGTATTTAAAATCATCATAGATTGATGAATTTAAAGACCTAAATGTTACACTTGTTTGTGATTGATGAACTCAATCACCACCTATAAATATTTATGTTTTCCATTCAATTATATGTCTCTAATTTCCACCAATGTTCTCCTAATCGAGATCATAATTTGGTGGTGACCCTTTCATTTCTCTTTTCCTCAGATTAAGACTAAATTTTTTTAACTCAATTTTCGATGTGGGTTTTACCACAAATATATTTTCTGTTTTCAAACTTTTATTTTCGAAGAACAATTTCAAATTGCGAGGACGCAATTTATTGAAGGAGGGGAGAATGTAACACCCCAAGATTTTATAGTGTGTTATTTCTTCAAAATAATTTAATAAGTGGAACTACACGCAACACCGGGTTCAAGCGCACCATGAATTACCAAAAAAGATGTTCAAAAGAGGTTATGAATAGTATTAACTAAATTTTCAACTTTATATAATCCTTATAATTTTAGAATCCATATTATCAGTTTCTTAGACATAATGTAAGAACAAATTCATTTTCAGTATTGCACTTTTACCAACTTTTAATAGTGAACCCTTTTTAAATAAAATATTTTAAACTTTTTGACTAAATGGGTACATCAAAAATTTAAAATGTAACACCCCAAGCTTCTACGGTATGCTTCTCTTTGAATAATGTTATAGCGTGTGTTGTACGCAACACTGAGTTCTAACACACCATAACCAATCAAACTAGCCGTTATGAATTGTAATACCTAATTTTTGAAATTATATATATTTTATATTTCAAAATGGACTTTATTTTTGGATTCGGAATATCGAATTTAGCTTAAGGATAAATTTTGGTACTTTTTGGATAACTTTAATATTTTGATGAATAGTGAAAATTACTAAATTTTAATTAAAAACAACTTTTTTAATCAAAATAATTAATAGTGATAAATTATAAATTTGAGTTGTTTTAAAGTATATTTAGAATATATTTTTACCATTTAATATAATGTTGGTCATTGGACATAATTTTACAATTAAACCGGACATAAACAAGTGTCAATCTTTTGATAGTTATTATCTTTTAAAAACACGCTTTTTGTTTTAACAACGGGAATTAATTTTAAATTAATTTCTGCCACTTTTGTGTTTTGAATTTGGAAAAATGGATTCCATATTTGGAATTATGATGTTAAAATTGTGTAAATAGGTAACTTTTATTTTTATACATTTTGAATAATTACTTCGGTAAATATTTTATTTACCATGGTTAAGGGTAAATCCGGTAAATAAGGGTTAGAAAATAATATTATAATAATACTAAATTACCCTAAAACGTGTCCTAACCTTATTGGTTGATACATGTTCGACCATAGTAATCTTTGGGTCGATTTTAGGACTCCATGGATCCACTTGTAGGTGATAGGGACACTTTATTTTAATTAAGTTAAAATAAGTACAAAAATGACAAAAGCATATATCTTTTAGAAAACCAATTTTTGAATAGGGTTATATATGTTGGATTTTAAACTATAAATATTCATTAGAAAGATACAAATATTTCCTACATAATTATATTTTATTTATAATTTCTAGACATTAAATAATTTATATTATATATGACACAATGATGATGCTGTAATTACCTAATTAATGAAAAATTGGAAAAATTGATATTATAAATACCCAAATAAATATAATTTGAAACTTTTAATGAATTACACAAATTTTATAGGATAATATGAAGTATTAGGATTGATTTATTGGACTTTATTTGAAGTAATCATTCTGTTATGAGTATCAAAAAAATCAACTATAGAATAGTGTCAAAATTGACATAAGGGTTTTTAAAACAAATATTATATTATTAATTGATATTAAATTTCTAAAAATCTACGGTTCGTCCAAGAGACTTATATAATGATATTGTTATAATTAATGGACCACTTGGAGGTCGCGTGGATGTATATAGTATGTTTATTAACCATATAATATAAAAATAAAAAGATACATTGTAAAAGTGAAACTAATTAACATAGAGTTAATAATTAAAGATAAGGTTAATATAAGTACCCAAACCTGTCTAAATTCTATTGGTTGAGTGGTTTTAGACCTATCCCCAAGTTAACCTTTGAATAATAAACTTTGGAGCCATTAGAAACAGAATTGGAATTTATTATAAATTAATATTTCTAGCTTTTCAAAATGTGCCCCTCACCCCTCTTATAAAAGGGCACTCCTCCTTCTCATTTATTCACACCTCCAAAGCCTTTTGGTTCGGCCAAAATCTCCCCAAATACTCTCCCAAAATCCCTCAGTACAACCTAGAGGCATCATTTAGATTAGAAAGCCAACTTGAGGAGCCCTTTTGATCAAATCAAAAGGAAGAAGCCGAAGAAGATGTAATGATTTCACCACCCCTTTTCTAGTTCCTTTCATCTTCCACTTCTTATTTCATTGTTATTACCATTATAAAATAATAACTCCAGTATATTATATATACTGTGATGTTTTTATAATTATGTTACAACCATATTCAGTATTCTATCCACCCATTGAATAACATGTCACCATACGTGCGTACGTACGACTTACCGTCTCCACGTCGTGGTGTAATTATTATTCAATATATTATTATTTGGATGGGTATAATAATGATGTATAATTCATGTAAAAATAAATATAACATGATATTGATTCTGTATATATAATATACCATCCAATTATATATTATTTTAATGTCAAAAGAATGATATTGTCGCTCGTGCATACGTACGGACTACCGTCTCCACGAACGCGATGAGATTCATTCTCCATCGTATCCATTCAAGTATAATAATCATTTTACGATTTAAAAATAAAGTTTAAGGACTTGATATAATTCTAGATATGAATAAGATACAGCCTATCCATGACAAACATGGCTTACGTAACAAAACATATAAAATAAAATGAGTAAGTTAACACCCGAAACAACGATAATACTAAGATATTATTAACAAAGCAATGTTAAAAGATCATATATGATATCATATGAATGTATATGATTATTGTATAATTTAATAACAATTATTTCACCATTATACCGGATGTTAACCTACCCTCAACCAATGAAAAGTACAAGTTAAGGGTTTATTTCGCAATCTCTCCATTATCTCGGGTTGTTTATACGTAATAATCTACTGGGATTTCATTATCATCCACATCCATGTTTCTTCAAAATGTATTTCAAAACATTTTCACCATTTACAAGAATATGGTTTAAAGTCATTTATACCCTCGTTTGACTTTTTATAAGAGGTTTATAAAGGAATCTTTCCGTCATTTTCCAAACAAGGTGCTTTTTAACCTTTTTGACAGGATTAAGGTAAGAATGTTTTTTTAACTTATACGGCGGGTGCGGCTATTTACCACCGTTATAAAATTTTCAAATCTTCCCTTACAAGCTTACAAGGATATTTTCAAAGTAAATGTTTTATTTTATAATTATCTGACTTTTAAATGATTTCAAAATGAATATTTTAAGAATTTCAGAAAGGTACTCTTTATCAAAATCAGAATTTCAATGGTTTTAAAGATTTATTTTTCTAAATATTTTTAATTAATGTCCATATCTTCAAAATGGTTTTTAAGGATTTATTTATATGTACATGAATGTTTTTAAAATGTTAATTCCTTTCAAAAGTTTCAAAGTTGTATGGGACACTTTGATTCAAAAATCTCTTTTAAATTACTTCCCTTATAAATGTGTGACTTTTCAATGATTTCGAGAAAAGATATATTTCTCTAAAATAGTTTTGATTTCATCTATGTCAATATCCTTTGATGGATTTTGAGCTTATTTGAAGTTGATTTATTATGATACAAAACTTTTGTATTGTATTGAAGGGTTTGTGATAAGTTTTACTGTGGATGTGTTATTTTTATACCATTCATGGTTTATGGATAAAGTATTGACATTTCGTTTGCTAGTTTTAATACGAATGTTTTTTTTTTGTTTAAACCTTTTCCTATGGGAATGAATTGGACTTAGTAAGTGACGGGTGGAGCCCGCTATAGCTCCTCGATGCATCGGTAGGTCTCATGAGACAAACTAGTGTCTTGGAACAAGGCTTTGGCAAAATTTATTTGTAGTCTTGGCACGAGGCCTTGGCTATGTGGTTATGATAGTCTGGCATTATGCATTTCATCATTATGAAAGTGGTTATTGATATTACATGTGATTATTCAATTAGTAGAATATCCATGTGAATAAGTAAATGGCATTATTTCATTTTATCTTTGCCATACTATGTTTAAGTTCAAGTTTAAAAGGCTTTTGTTTTAGTTATACATTGCCTTTTATGTTTATTCTTATTTATGAAATTTTCCGCTATATTGTTATCCTTACTGGGAATTTTAGCTCACCCCTTTTCTATGTTTTATTTTTCCCAGGATGTGAAGAAGTAATTTATGAATGACCTGCAGGGATAGTATGTGGGGATATGAGTGTGGGATATGGAGACTATGTTGTTGTTATAGTTTTTCACTTTATGATGTAATGTAAAACATTATGAATATATCTAGTGTTTCCAAGGCTACTAAACCAATCCATCTTTCGAGATTTGATCTTTCTTGTGATCATGCCAATGTAATGTAATAATGCACCGACTCTGGGTAACTGGGGTCGGGGCGTTACATGTTATATTCATTTCGACAAAATAATGTGATGATTATTTTTAGGAATTAAAAAAAAGATTTGTGAATTCTCCAGTTTTGGAACTGCCTTCTAGAAATTGTGAGTTTGTTATCTACAATGATTCTTCGTTGAAAGGACATTGTTGTGTACTAATTTAGAATAATCATGTAATTTCATATGCTTCACATCAAATTTAAACCTCATGAGTAAAATTACCCTACAAATGATTTGGAATTTTCTTCTGTTGTTTTTTCTTTAAAAATTTTGGGGCAACATCTGTATGGAGTAAAATGTGAAATATATACTGACCACAAAAGATTAAAGTATATATTCACTTAAAAAATAATTGAACATGATAAAGAGGAGATGGCTGGAATTATTCAATGATTATTATTTCACAATTCATTACCATTTAGTAAAGGAAATAAAGTGGCTATTTCTTTGAGTCGAAAAATTAATGCTACATTAACCATTTTGCGTTTGAAAAAAGATCATTTGATTAAATATTTTTTAAACTTTTACAAAGAAGTTTATGGTGAAGAAAAATACACTATTTTGTTTCAGGTGTCAGTGAAATCATCTCTATTAGACATAATTAAGAAATAATAGAAGGAAGACAGTGAGTTGTAGAAAAAGGTAGAGTTGGTTCAGAAGGGTAAGTTGCAAGATTTTAACAATTATAATGATTGTATTGTGGGATTTGGGAAGATATTATGTCTGCCTTGTGATTCAAAGTTGAAGAATGAGTTGTTATGTGAAGATCATAGTTCTCCATTTTTATTTACCTTGAAAGTACTAAGATGTATAGAGATCATTAGGAATATTATTGGTTGGATGGAATGAAAAGAGATATTACTGAATTTATTGTGAAGTGTTTGATGTGTCAACATGTTAAAGCAGAGCGGTAGTTACTAAAAAGGATGCTTCAGCCTTTACCAGTTCCAGAGTGGAAATGGGAAAATGTGTCCATGGATTTCGTCTGGGGATTACCAGAGACTTTTCAAGGTAATAATGCAATCTAGATTATTGTTGATCAATTGACTAAAACTTCACATTTCCTTCCAATTCAAGATATTTGTCTCTAGATCAACTTTCTATGTTGTATGTTAAAGAGATAGTTAGGTTAAATGGAGTTCCCCTATCCATTGTATCCTATCGTGATCTCATATTTACATCTAACATTTGAAAAGGATCTCAGAAGTTGTTTAGTACTGAAATAAATTTTGATATAACTTTTAATGTACAATCAGATGGGAAGCTAGAACAGACAATTCGTAAATTGTAAGATATGTTATGTTCTTGCTTAATATATTTCTAGGGGATGTTAGGACCAATATATTTCCTTGGATAAACTTTATTATAATAAATGTTTTCATTCCATTATATAGATGTCTCCATTTGAAACATTATATAGGAATCATCGTCGAACTCCAGGTTTTTGGGATGAGTTAGTGAAAGGAATTTAACGGTACCAGAATTGGTAGAAGAGATGGAATGAAAATTTCAATTGATTTAGAAGAACATGAGAACAACTCAGTGTATCCAGAAATGTTATGTGGATAACAGGATGTATTATCTTTCTTTTGAGGTAGGTGATCTTGTCTTTATCAAAGTTTCTCCATTAAAAAGGTTGATGCATTTTGGAAAGAAGGGAAAGTGGAGTCTGAGGTTCATTGAACCCTATGAAATCATACAGAATATGGGATTAGTTGAATAAAGAGTGTATTTAAATCTACTTTTATCCTAGGTACACATTATTTTTCACATTTCAATGTTGAGAAATTATATTTTGAATCCATTACATGTTTTGAGTCTAGAGTTAGATCAGTTGGAAGAGAACCTTTCTTTTGAGGAACAACCACTCCAAATTCTTGACTGAAGAGAGAAAGTTTTGTGGAATAAGGTAATTCATCAGGTAAAGGTTTTGTGGAAAAATCATATGGTTGAAGAGGCAACGTGACAATATGAAAATGCTATGAGGGATAAATATCCCCACTTTTTTGATATGTGAATAGAATTTTGGCGATGTAATTCACAAAAGAGGGGAAGGATGTAACATCCATGGTAAATAAAGAATATGATATTTTCATATTTATTAGTATTGGAGAATTAAATATGAATTTTTCTTTAAAGGGGATGCTATGTTTGATGGTGTACTTGACATGAAACAATGGGTTTCTCTAAAATCGCATGTTTCACACAATGTTGAGTCTTATGGAAAAAAATATAATAATAAAATATTATTTTAAAAGGTAGTTAATGGCTAGACGTTGTATTGGAGAGAATGAACAAAACTAAATACAATAGGATTATACATGTTTTTTAAATATTTTTATATTTATCCAACAAAATTTAGAGGCTTAAAAGTTGAATGAATCCAATTTTAAGCATAAATACACTAATATTCTTTAAAAGACAGATTTTCCACCTTTTTATGGAGAACCATTTTTAAATATAGTTTTTGTATCTTTTATATGTTCTATTTAAAATAAATATTCTTATTTTGAATTGGGAAATCAAAATTTACTTTTGGTTGATATTTTGGTATTTTTCTGATAATTTTCAATTTTTAATGAAAATTGAAAATACTGCATTTTAATTAAACAATTCCTTTTAATCTAATTTATTTATATAAATATATTATCTTTATAATTGGTTATAAAATGTTATTAGATCATATTTTTACCATTTAATCCAATTTTATTCTTTAGAAGTAAATGCACCTTGAAATTGAACATAAACAAGTGTCAATCTTTTGATGGTTATTATTTATTAAAAACACTTTTTTTGGTTTTGAAAAAGCGAATTAATTTTAATTTTATTTTTGAAACATTAGTGTTTTTAATTTGGAAAAATGGATTCAATATTTGGAATCATGAGTTCCAAATTATGTAAATAGGTAACTTTTATTTTTAGACATTATGAATAGTAACTTTAGTAAAAAAAATTATTTACTGTGGGTAAAGGGTAAATCTCATAAATAAGGGTAAAAAAATATTCTAATAATATTAAATTAACCTAACACATGTCATAATCCAATTTTATGGTATATGTCCAACCATGGGAATCCTTGGGTCGATTTTGAGATCCCATGGAGCCACTTGGGAGTGATAATGGCATTTTATATTTACTAATTTAATGTAAGGAAAAAAATAACATAAACATATATCTTTTAGTAAAACAATTGTATATGGGGTTATATAAGTGATCTATAAGACTATAAATATTCATTTGAAATCTAAAATGATTTCTTATATCATGGTGTTTAATTTTTAATTTTTATACATTAAATATATAAATTTAATTATGACAGAATTGTGATGGTGTAATTTCTTCATTAATAAAATATTCAAATAAATGATATTATAAATATTAAAATAAATTTATTTTGAAACTTTTTAAGCCATCCATGATTTTAGTGACAAAAATGAATTTTTATATTTGAATTAATGAATGTTTTTTAAAGAATCAATTTATTGATTTTTTAAACGTCTTGATATGAATAATTTATAAATTGAAATAAATGAGTTTATAAAACAACTAGTGTTTTATTAAATGATAAAATAATCCTAAAAAACTAAAATTTGGCCAAATAACTTAAATAATGTAAAAAATGTCATAAATGATCCATTTTTTATTTGTTAGAATTTTATAGTAAACATATTTACAATATAGTATGAATATATAAGAGGATGTGGTAAAAGTTAAATAAGTTAACAAAGGGTTAAATAAAAAAGATAAGGATTAAAAAATATCCAAAACTATTCCAATTATTATTGGATTATTTTATATAGAATTATATGTACCTTATCTATGAATTAAATATTTTTTGGACCTTTTGAAACAAAAATTTATTTTATAATAAATTAATACTTCCAT
Organism: Viscum album; assembly: GCA_963277665.1. Taxonomy (NCBI): domain Eukaryota; kingdom Viridiplantae; phylum Streptophyta; class Magnoliopsida; order Santalales; family Viscaceae; genus Viscum; species Viscum album. The sequence goes on along the minus strand of OY728143.1, from coordinate 645,836,884 downwards.
ACTTTCCTAAAGAGCCCCTCCACCCCCTTATAAAAACCCACCACCTCTAACTCATTACACACACCTCTAAATCCACTTGGATCATCCAAACTCTACTCTAAGAAGCTCCCAACATTCCTTTATTCCTCATAGAATACTTCCCTTAGTCAGAATACAATTCAAGAAATTATTTTGGTTCTAACCAAAGGGAGTTACCTGATTTGAAGGAAATGTCTTCTATCAAGTTCATTTATTTATTTTTTTATTTTAAAACCCCCTAAACTCTCCTTATTACATTATTTTATAAAAAAAACAATATCATCAATATACTAATATTTTTTTATTATAAGTATTCTAACTACACTTTCACACACCTCCATCTAATTGATACAAACATACTGTTTTTGTGGACGACGATCTACCGCCTCACGAAACGATGGTTGTTCAAATATCTCCAACTGCTTCTCATGGTGTCCATTATGATGGAACTATATTTATATGTGTTATTTATATTATATTTATGTTTTCTATATTATTATTTATTTATTATTTATATCATTCTTTTATGTTTTCCATAATTGGTAAATACGATAATTTCATTTGAGGAAGTGTGGACTACCGCCCGCTCAATGTGATATGACCCGTTCATTCCATACATGGAACATATAAACGATAGAGTTAATAAAATTTTATATGATATTATACTAGAATAATAATATACCTATGTATCATTAAGTTTTCATTCCATTAAAAACAAAATAGAAATGAATTCAGCATTCATGGGTACGTACGGCTTACCATCTCCATGAACGGTGCATTTCATTTCATATCTCCAAATGTAATATACTGTTATAAATACATATATATACTAGATATATATGATATATATGATATCTAAAAAATTAATATCATTCTGGAGATAATTTAATTTTGACCACATAGACAAATTGTAATTATAAGATGTTCATTTATGACTCAAGTACCAAATATCGACAAAACAGTCGTTATTAAGTTAAATGATTTTTTAATGTTTATAATGTGGAAATAATTAATATAAAAGGAATAATAAAATTGAAAAAAAGTTATTAAGTAAGAATAAATTAACTTTAGTTTATTATTTAGGATATTAAAGAATGAACGAGTTAAGTCGGACACAAGGTAAGGGACTTCGTCTCAATTTCCTTTAATTGAGGCATACTTTGATTTAGACACGACTTTACTTTATATGGTGTTTAGACCCATTTGAATTTTAATTTCATTCAAAGGGGATATTTTCTATATTAATTGTTTTACTAAATTACAAAAAAAAATGTTTCTTTTAACGTATGTGGTGACAATGACCATTCTTTTGTCGTGAGCATTATTTGATATTTAGCTTCTTTAACAAGTTGTAATGTTTTTAAAAGGAAAATAAATACCATATACTATTTTTTACATATTTTAGTATTGAAAATGGTTTTTGGAATGTATTGATTATTTAATATATTGAAATGTTATATTGTGATTTCAATGTAGAAATTTTATCATTCTTTTATGCTTGTTTTATGTGTTATGAAAATGTTTGGGTTCTTGGGAAATGTTTACATATACAGGTGGTTGATTGATAATCCTAGGGTGGGTGAGCTCAAGATAGCTCTTCATTTCATTAGGTAATGTGAAAAAGGTAAACATTAATATTTCTCCTAATAGATTTAGGGAATATACTATGATAGGTTTTCCAAATGTAACTCCCTGCATAGTTGTGAAAGCTACAACATAATTATGTTATGGATTACACAATTTAACTTTGTGACATAAAATTTCCATGTGTTATTCATAAATTTTATGATCTTGTGTGGTATGTTAAATATTGAAAATTATGATTTCATTGAATTATATGTATTGATGGACTAATGCTTTATTTACTTATTTTATAACCCTTACTGAGTTATTTATGCTCATCCCATGTTTTTGAAAAACAAATCACAAGATTTATGGCAGGGTTAGAGAAAGGGAGAATTAAAGAATATTTATATAGAGAAAAGAATTAATGTTTTCTTTTAAGAGTTTTTATTTTATGAAAAAATGGACCCTGATTTGAAGTGTATACTTTTAAATATTTGAGATGTAATTAATAGTTATGACCCAATTACCTAAAACTCTAAATCTAAAAAGATCCCCAATGTGAATTCAAGATTATGTAATGTTTAAGGCTGGGGACTTATAGTTGGTATCAGAGGTCGGTTTAGAAAACTTTTGGAGTTAGGTTATTGTTAAATTAATGTCCATAAATTAATTAATGTTAATATTGAAATGATATAGAATTTAAATATTACCATGTTGCTTCACCTAAGAAATTTCTATGTTCAGAATGGTTTTCCATAGAGGAAACATGGAAGCTATGATGGGATGACATCAGGAGGAAGACAACCTTCCAAATCGGAACAGAATGGTTTGTTGCAGTGATGGCACAATTGACTCGGTCTATAAATGGTTGTGGTATCTATGCACAAGATCAGACACATCCACCATAGAGGAACATTATGTAGTGGAGCATTCCATGAGGCAGTATCCTCCATTATTTAGAGGAGCATATGACCCTGTGCTATAGGAAGGGTGGATTAAGACACTGGAGAATATTTTTGATGTCATGTGGTGTTCAGAACATCAAAAGGTTAGTCTTTTTGTTTACCGTTTTGAAGGTGAAGTCAATCAGTGGTGGCCGACGGTGAAAAATATCAGGGATAGTAATGAGATTATTCTCTTTATTAGGATGAATTCAAAGGTATGTTTCTTGAGAAAAATTTTCTTATGGTGGTTTTTATTAGGATGGAAAAACATTTCCTAGAATTGAGGAAGGGAGATGACTCTGCGGCCGTTTATGAATCAAAATTCACTTAACTAAAAAGGTATGTTTCAAAATTCATACGTGATCTTGATAGTAAAATAAATGATTTTTACCCAGTATTAAAGCCAATGTATCAAAGGTATTTAGCTTCTCATTAGTTAAAATGTTATGAAAAACTTGTTTGATGTGCATAGAAGTTGGAAATGGAGTTTTCCAATGATCAGGTGTTCTTTAAAAAAATAGAATAAGAGATCTTGGTGGCAGAAGAAAGGGAAGAACTCTTGAAAAATTATGATGGTAAGAAACTTAAGTTTATAGTATTTGAAAATTGTGGTACAAAGAAGGTGGGGGAATGTCTTTTAAATTATAGTAATTTCTACTGATGTGGTAAAATGGGGAATAAGGCTTGTAATTGCACTGAAAAAGATTAGGGTAATGGTAAGGCAAAATTGAATTTACAGTCAGTAAAATGTTTTAAGTGCAATGAAATGGGCCATTATGAAAATTAATGTCCAATGAAGAACTCAATTGAGGGAAAATAGCTGAACTACAAGAAGAAGGGGGTGGTGAAATCCTTTGCAACTACTTCAGCAGATGTTGGGTCATAAAATGAAGTAGTAGCAGGTACACTGTTTGTTTATTCAGATTATGCCAATGTGTTGTTTGATTCAGGGTCTACACATTCTTTCATTTCTGATAAATTTTCTAGTAAATTGGTAATTCCATCTCAATATATGAATCTTGAACATATGGTAAAAACACCGATAGGAAATGTTGAGACAAAAAGAAATTATAAGAACTTTCATGTCCTTGTGTGTGGAAAGAATATACCAGAAAAATTTATTGTTTTTTCTCTAGTATAATTTGATGTCATTTTGGGTATGGATTGGATTTCCGTTTATCATAATAATAATTACTACTGTGATAAAAAGGTTTCTTTTCAGAAATAATTTTAGTTTGTGTACAAGAAAGGACCCTTAATTTTTATAACATATCAGGAAGCTGAGAAACTAATAAAAGATGGAAATGAATTTTCCCTTACACATATTGTTGAAAACAAATTGCCTTTTCAGATTAATTATATTCTCGTGCAAAATTAGTATCTTGATGTTTTTTATGATGAGTTTCTTGAAATAATACCTGATCAGGAAGTTGACTTGGTCGAAAGCTATTGTGTTTTTTGTGGTGTTTTGAATCGGCTATCTGGAATTGTATGGTTCCCACTCATCTAGAAAGCGGATTTTGAAAATCAAATAAAAATAGAATTTTCATTTAGAGTTAAAGAAGCAATAGCAGGAGTAGTTAGATAATGGATTCATTCGACCTGGAACATCACCATGGGGTACTCCTATATTGTTGGTTAAAAATAAATATGGTTCAATAAGACATTGCATTGATTTTAGAGCATTGAATAACATAACTATTAAGAACAAGTATCCTTTTCCTCATATCTATGATTTTTTTTATTATCTCTAAGGAGATTAGTATTTTTTGAAGATTGACTTGAGGTCGAGGTACTATCAGTTGAAAGTAAAGGAAGCAGACATTCTGAAGACTGTGTTTCATACTAGATATGGCCATTATGAATTTGTAGTTATGCCTTTTGGGTTAACTAATGCACATGATGTATTCATGGATCTTACAAATAGAATTATGAAAGCATAGAAGAAGATAATGAGTTGTAGAAAAATATAGAGTTTTTTCAGAAGGGTAAGTTTCATGATTTTAAAATTGGAAATGGTTGTATTTTGATATTTGGGAAGAGATTGTGTGTGCCTTGTGATTCACAGTTGAAGAATGATTTTTTATTTGAATCTCATAGTTCCCCTTTTTCAGTTCATCCTATAATTACAAAGATGTATAGAGATATTTGGGAGTATTACTAGTGGGATAGAATGAAAATAAATATTACTGAATTTACTATGAAGTGTTTGACTTGTCAATAGGTTAAAGTAGAGAGGTAGTTACCAAAAAGTATGCTTCTGCCTTTACCAGTCCCAGAGTGGAAATGAGAAAATGTGTCCATGTATTTTTTCATGGGATTACCCAAGACTTCCTAAGGTAATAATGAAATATGGGTTATTGTTGAGTGACTTACTAAATCAGCTCATTTACTTCCTATTAGTGATACTTTTTATCTAGACTAACTTTCTCTATTGTATGATAAAGAGATAGTAAGGTTTCATGGAGTTACCCTCTCCATTGTATCTGATAGTGATCCCATATTTACTTCTAACTTTTAAGAAGGCCTACAGAATTCCTTGGGTACTGAATTAAATTTTACTACAACTTTTCATCCACAATCATATGGGTAGTCAGAATGAACAATTAAGACATTGGAAGATATGTTGCCTTCTTGAGCAATGGACTACTAGGGATGTTGGGACAAACATATTTCTTGGATTGAATTCCCTTATAATAACATTTTTCATTCCAGGATACAAATGTATCTATTTGAGGCATTATATGAGAATTTTTGTCGAACTCCATCTTTTTGGGATGAACTAGGTGAAAGAAAGTTGATTGGACCATAATTTGTAGAAGAGATGGCATAAGAAGTTCAATTGATTCAGAAGCACATGAGAACAACTCAGAGTAGGTATAAAAGATATGTATATAACCAGAGGAAGGATCTTTCTTTTGAGGTAGGTGATCATGTCTTTCTCAAAATTTCTCCATAAAAAAGTGTGACGTGTTTTGGTAAGAAGGGAAAGTTGAGTATGAGGTTCATTAGACCCAATGAAAGCCTAGAGAAAGATGGATCAGTTGTCTAAAGAGTGGATATACCTCCAATTTCATCCCAAGTACACAATGTTTTTCATGTTTCAATGTTGATAAAGTATATTCTGGATCAATCTCTTGTTTTGAGTCCAGAGGTAGTTTAGTTGGAAGAGAACCTTTCTTATAAGGAACAATCAGTCTAGATTTTTGACCGAAGAGAAATTGTTGGGGAATGCAGTATTTCATCAGGTAAAGGTTTTGTGGAAAACCATATTGTTGAAGAGGATACATGGTAATATGAAAATGCTATGAGGGATAAATACCCCCACTTATTTGATAAGTTAATACAATTGTGGGGACACAATTCCCAAAAGTGGGGAAGGTTGTAACATCCCTGGTAAATAAAGAATGTGATATATTCATATTTATTAATATTTATCAATTAAATACTAATTTTAATTTTAATTTGATACTATGTTTGACGGTGTACTCGACATACAACAATGAGTTTCTCTTAAATCTCATATTTCACACAATGCTGAGTCTTACTGAAAAAATAATAATATAATATTATATTATTTTGAATAGTAGTTAATGCCTAGTCGTTGTATTAGAGGGAATGAATAGAACTGACTAAAATATGGTTATACATGTTTGTTAAATGTTTTTACATTAATCCAAGAAAAGTTAGAGGCTAAAAATGTGAATTAATCCAATTTTAAGCATAAATACTCTAATATTCTTTAAAAGGTCGATTTACCACCTTTTAATGGAGAACCCTTTTTAAATATAGTTTTTGTCACTTTTATATGTTCTTTTAGACAAAATAATATTCTTATTTATAATTGGGAGATCAAAATTTACTTTGTATGAAATTTTTTGCTTTTCTGATAATTTTCATTTTTTAATGAAAAATGAAAAATATGACCTTTTAATTCAAAACTGCCTTTTAATAAAATTTATTAATATGGTTAGATTATATTTTTAAATGGTTTTAAAGTGTAATTAGAATATATTTTTATCATTTAATACAATTTTTGTCATTGGAAGTAATTTCACCTTGAAATTGAACATAAACAAGTGTCAATCTTTTGAAAGTTATTATTTATTAAAAAAACGTGTTTTGTTTTTGACAACAGGAATTAATTTTAAATTTATTTCTAAAACTTCAGTATTTTGAATTTTGAAAAATGGATTCCATATATGAAAATAATTAGTAGAAATTGTTTAAATAGGTAACTTTTATTTTTAGACATTATGAATAGTATCTTCAGAAAATATTTTATTTACCGTGCTTAAAGGGTAAATTTGGAAAATAATGGTAAAAAATAATTTTATAATAATATTAAATTTAACTAACACGTGTCCTAATACTATTTTCTGATTCATGTCCGACCATGGGCATACTTGGGTCTATTTTAGGTTCCCCTAGAGCCACATGGGAGTTATAAATACATTTTATATTAATTAATTTAATGTAAGGACAAAAATAACATAAACATATATCTTTTAGTAAAAAAATTATATGGGGTTATATAAGTGATCTCTTCAACTATAAATATTCCTCTGAAATATAAAACAATTTCATAAATAATGGTAATTTATATATAAATTTTGGACATTAAATAAATTAAGTTAATTCTGACATAATGGTGAGGCGGTAATTGCTTCATTAATAAAATATTAAAATAAATGATATTACAAATATGAAAATAAATTTATTTTGGAACTATTTATGCCATCCAAGAATTTTAGGGTTAATAATGACTTGTTATATTTGAATTAATGAAGAGTTTTTGAATAAATCAAGTTTTTATTGATTTTTTAAATGTCACGATATGAATAATTTATAAATTTACAGAAATGAGTTTTTAAAACAATTAATATTTTATTAAATGATAAAATAATCCTAATAATATAATATTCAGCGAAATAACATAAATAATGTTACCAATGTCCTAAATGATCCATTTTGTGTCCCTTGGAATTTAATTATAATTATATTAACCATATTGTATGAATATATAAGAGGACATGGTAAAAGTTAAAAAAGTTAACAAATTGTTAAATAAAAAGGATAAGGATAAAAAAATATCCAAAACAGGTCCAATTATTATTGAATGATTTTATTTCGACTTATATGTACCTTATCGTCTAATTAAATAATTTTTTTACTTTTTGAAACTGAAAATGATTTCATAATAAAGTACTACTTTCGAACTTTCCTAAAGAGCCCCTCCTCCCTCTTATAAAACGCCACCACCTCTAACCCATTACACACACCTATCAAGCTGATTGGATCATCCAAACTCTTCTCCAAGATGCCCCGAAAATCCCTCTATTCCTCTCAGAAGCATTCCCCTAGATATAAGGCAATTCGAGAAATCCTTTTGGTTCAAACCAAAGAGAGTTACCTGATTTAAAGGTAACGTCTTCTCTCAAGTTTTTTTCTTTTTATTTTCCTTATCCAACCCCATAAACAGTATTTATTCCATTAATTTATAAAAAACACAGGTATACTAAAAACACTAATATTTTTTTATGAGAATTATTCTAACTACACTTCCACACAACACCATCTAATGGAAATAAACATATTGTTTCTGTGGATGTCGAACTACTGCCTAACGAAATGATGGTTGTTCAAATATCTCCTACCGCCTATCATAGTGGTTATTATGATTGAAATATATTTATATGTGATATATATATATATATTATATTTATATTGTATCTATTCTTTCTTATTTTTTATTTACAACATACCTTTAGGGTTTTCCATAATGGGAAAATACTATAATTTCATTTGAGGAAGTGCAGACTACCGCCCCTCAAGGTGATATGACTTGTTAATTCCATACATGGAACATATAAAGGATGTAGTTAATGAAATTATATATGATATTATACAGGAATTATAATATACCTTTGTTTCATTATATTTTCATTCCATTAAATATGATATATAAATGAAAGTAGTATTCATGCGTACATACGACTTACCATCTCCATGAACAGTGCATTTCAATTCATTTATCCAAATGTTATGTACTATTATAAATTCATATATATAATGGATATTTATGATATATACGGTATATAAATCATTAATATCATTCGGGAGATAATTTACTTTTGGCCACATAATCAATTTGTAATTATAGGACGTTCATTTTTTACTCATATACCAAATATTGACAAAACAATTGTTATTTTCTTAAATGGTTATTTAATGTTTATAATGTGGTAATAAGTCATATAAAAGGAATAATAAACATGAAAAATGTTCTTAATCAATTATAAAATTAACTTTAGTTTATTATTTAGAAGATTAAATTACGAACGAGTCATGTCGGATAAGAGGTAATCAACTTTGAATCAATTTCCTTTCATTGAGGCATAATTTGATTTATACATGAACCTACATTATATGGTGTTTAATACCATTTGAATTTTAATTTAATTCAAAGGGAATCTTTTCTATAAGATATTTTTTTCTAATTGAAAAAAAGAATGTCTCTTTTAGTGTATGCGGTAACAATGACCCTTCCGTCTCTGCGAGCATTATTTGATCTTTGGAATCCTTAACACGATGTAATGTTTTTAAAAGGAAAATAAATACCATATACTCTTTTTAGGTATTTTGGTATTGAAAATGGTTTGATAATGGATTATTTACGTCAATATATTAAAATTTAATATTGTGATTGCAATGTGGAAATGTTACCTATCCATTATGCTTGTTTTATGTGTTATGAATATGTTTTTGTTTTTGGACATTGTCATCGTATACAGGTGGTTCCATGATAAACCTAGGGTGGGTGAGCTCAAGATAACTGTTCAATGCATTGGGTAACATGAAGTAGCTAAATGTTAATTTTTCTCCAAATAGATTTAGGGAATATACAATGATGGGTATTCCAAATGTAACTCCCTACATAGTTGTCAAAGCTAAAACATAAGTATGTTATGGATGCCACAAGTTACCATTATGATTTATGATTTATGATTTCCATGTGTTATTAATAAATCTTATGATCTTATGTGGTATGTCAAAGATTGAAAATGATGATATCATTGAATTATATGTATTGAGGGACTAATGTTTTCTTTCATTGTTTTATAACCCTCACAGACCTTCTTATGCTCTTCCCATGTTATTGAAAATGATTTTCACTGGATTTAAGGTAGGGTAAGAGAAAGAAAGAGTTCATAAATATTTATATCAAGAAAATAATTCTTGTTTTCTTTTATGTTTTTTCTATTTTATGAAAAAATGAATAATGAGTAGAAGTGTCTAATTTGTAATATTTGAGATGGAATGTAATAGTTATGGCCTAATTATCTAAAACTCTAATCCTAAAAACATCCTCAATGTAAATTCAAGATTATGTAATTTGTAAGGATGGGGCCTTATAAGACCAATAAAAAGTGAAATAGTTAAAATGTAAAAAAACTAGATGAATTGAATGGGACTTATTAAACTAATTGATATAAAAATCAAAACCAATGAAAATAATTACCTATGCCAAAAAATAGCCAAATTACAAAACCGTAAATATAAACCAAATATCCTAAGACAAATAATCCATATCTCAAATTTTTTGTTTTTTAGTTACAAATTATTTTTCATTTTCTAATTACTTTCATGTTTTTTTAAATGAAGGAAATGAAACCATATGAGGAGAAACGATGAAAAAATACGATGGAAAACAATCATCGAATGGCTGAGATGAGAATTCCACCATTAGTGCATGTTGTGAGTATTTTGTTTCAAATATATATATATATATATATATATATATATATATGTGTGTGTGTATCAATAACATGTACTGTCATGTGTTTAATATTTTATTCAAATTTTTTACAGGATCTAGCAATGAGGTTCCAGTTATTAGACGAGCATCATAACAGTGTTCCCAGTACAAAATCCGATGGTATGAGGGGGGGGGGGGGGGTATGAGAGCTAGTCGCTCCAGTTAGCATATGAATTTAGACTCAGCCCCTCCCACTAATAAACTATCTTACACAAATTCCAATCTCGTTGTTTCATTAGGGACACACAATATATTAAGGCATCCAATATTTTTACCACCCTTCTAATCTAAGCCTTCTCAGCCATCTTTACTGTATCCCATGATGATTCCAACTCCACATCAAAATTACGTAGTTGTCCAGTCATCCATTCCATCTTATTTACTATCGAATTATTTTCCTCTAGGCCCCTACCTTCCTTCTTCGACTCCTGCTTTGATACATTCTATGCCTATGGAGCATACATTGGGACCCACTCCACTGGTACAATGTGATGTCCCTTCAGTGGCAGTGGATCCATAGGTGACCATTGAGAAAACACTCACTGGTATATTTTAGAACCTTAACAGATTTTTTTACTATATTTTATTTTCATTGTAACATGTATTGATATGAATTTTTTCTATCATAATAGATACATATACTGATAGGCAGTGAGAAAAGGGTCGTACATTCATTTTTTCAGTGTGAAACGGCCACACATAGTTAATGCTGGACTACAATGAAGATAATCAAATGATAAAAAAATAGGGCAACAATGTCAGAGTTTTTTGGCGACCCATTCCAAATATTCTGACATAATTTTTATCAGCCTAATATCATGGAGAAGGTTTCCAAACAAAGTCAAAGATAATTCTTGGGCACAAATATGGGTAAAAAAATTTTAATTTAAATAAATATTATTTTTGAATTTATATGAATTAATATTTTGGTGTCAACATCAGTTTAATTTCCCTAATGGTGAGGGTGCATGGCCAGCATGTCTAAAAAAGTTAGGTGAGATTTAGAGATCCTATAAGCATTAGTTGTATATTTACTGGAATACTATATTTGACATATAGTTAAAGGTGGTACCTTTTGTCGATGATTATCTAATAGAACAGTATCATCAAATGATTGCTCATTGGACAACTATCAAGTTGATGGTATTAATCACATTTGAGGTATTTAAATTGAAAATTTCATGTTTTCCATTAATAATATTTTTTTGTATTATTGAATTTTAGTTAGGAATCATCCTGAAAAAATAAAAAAAATGATTTCAAAAATACCTCCACACATTGGGACATACTACAATGTCAGATCATGAGAGGAAGGAGGTACGACAGTGGTTTATAATTTTTCTTTAGAAATTGCACTTTCTATTGTTTCCACCATAATTCATTTGATTTATAAAGTTTTAATATAATTTTATAATGATATTAATTATTGGTAACCTATATTTAATTATGTTTTCCTTCATTCAATGTCATTATAGAGGTAGGTATTGAATATTAAGGGATGTGTTCCCCAAGAAAAATTGTTTTTCTTGAGTAGAATGAAAAATGATGAAAGTGCAGTTAATAAACTGATAAAGAAGCATATTGTAATTTTAATTTGTTGATTTAAAATTTTAATATCTATTGTATAACATAATAATATATTTATATATTAAAATGTTTCTTTAGAGTCCCTTTATTCTCAAGATGCTGACAATTTTATGCTAAATGGTCAGTTACATCTGGTGTTGGGAGATAAGCACCCTAGAAGAGGGTGATACCGAACAAGGAAGTGTATTCCCCTGATAAGGTATTTTCCCTCTTCTGGTAACAGTTGTAGTGCCACTGAGTTCTAATAGGTTGAGGCATAGGTAGAACAGGCTGAAAAAAGGGACAAACGGGTGAAAGAATAGTCTGCTAAGGCAAACACAGAATTTAGGAAACTGATGAATGTTTTATTTCCATCACTTCTTCCAAAGGTCATCATAGCTTGTGATGAATATATGTCGTCGATGCATTAAATATATAGTTCACATTGTACATGTTTTATTGGTGGTAAATAAGATTTTTTTCTTGGTGATGATGATGGCTAGGAAGAGGTCGAGGACGATGATGATGTCGAGACCGAGGCCGAGGATGAGGCAAAGGCTGAGGGAGAGGCAGAGGACAAGGAAGAGGGTGACGATGGGGATGTAGTTAAGGATGAGGCTGAGGATGGGTACATGGGAAGGGATGAGGATGAGGATTGTGCTGATGATGATGGTGGTTATAGTAACAGTCATGGTGATGAGGGACAAAATGATCTGTTACATTTTTGACTGATATTACTGACATTAGATGTTTTCTGATTTTCTATGACTGAATATATGTGTCATTTGGTCATTAAAAATAGGATTTACTCGGGTTTACTAAATACTATATAGTTTTTAGTCACAAAATATATAGGATTCATGAACCCACACACTCATACCGCATCAAGACAACAGTTAAAAAAATAATAACTCACTCAAAACATCATACTTTATACAAAATCTCAATTAGAACACTAAAAATAATTGAACAATAATCTCATAACCTTGTAGATTTGACTTTCCATATACATGGGTTAGTTACATACCTGTATAAGGTCTATTAATAGTTCCAACAAAACATCCTTCCTCCAACTACCATGCTTAAATATTCAAACAACCCCAATTCTTTGTAACTTCTTTGTAACGCCTCAACTAAAATAGCTCATATAAAATCATTGGTAAATCACCAAAAGATCTCTGGAACACCTACTCCTATACCAGATTATTTATACTAGTGGTGAGAGTCTATAAGTATCTTGGGTATATTGTACTCTTATACCCTCCTAAATAAAAATATATAAATAACATAATCAAAATAAAACATTATAGAAAACTTAAGAAATTACAATTAAGAGACAACCAATAATAACATATAACATCACCATGATATAACTTGGTAGGGTCTCACCGATTTCCCCCAATATACTTCATTATATACATTGTATACATGTATGGGAAAATAAAACATGTTCCAATATAAAACATGCAACAATTAGGAATGGTCAGCAGGTGCTACCTAGGGAGACCGAACACCCAACCTCACTTGATTTGAAGAATTTTGAAATAGAAATCATCTCATAACACAACACCAAACACATGACCTTTCACTTAGGGAAGGTTCGTGCATTTTAATTTTGAAATCCACCCACTCACTTGGGTTATATACTTACACCAAGTCTTGATATCATATTTATCCTCATACACCAACCTTCTTTCTCAAAGTGAGGTTTTTCATCACATCCTGACTAAAAACCAATCACTTGAGGTAGGATCCCTTATCATATATTTACCACTACCCTATCACTTGAGGTTAGGCTCTATATCATATCTTAACCACTACCATTTCACTCATGGTAAGGTCTTATATCATATCATGGGAACTACTTTCTAACTTAAGGTAAGGTCATGTATCACATCATGATCAATGTCCTCCACTCACGGTAAGGTCTGATATCAAATCCTAAATACTAGACACTCACTCATATTAAGGTCCCATATAACATCTAGGATATTGGGAAAGGTCTTATATCATATCCTGAACACTACCCACTTACTCAAGGCAGGGTCATATACTATTTCTTATATCATGTCACATACCTCAAACCTCTCCCTCAGAGTGGATCTCATAACTAATATACAACATGGATAGATCACAACTAATGAGAAAAAAATAGTAGTAATAGATCATATCATATCCCTTAGTTATCAAAATAAGCATCCCCACATAGCTCCATGTTATAGGGTAGCTGATATATCTCAAAAACACATACCCTAACCAACATCACCATCATAACTTGAACCTTAGGTCATACCCACCTATCATTGTATTTTATATTTTCTTTATTTCTAGGTGCATTTACAGTGGTGATTTTATAAGGTGTTGTATTAGTTTTTCCGTTTGTGTACTCATCACTATTCAGTATTGTTTTTGAAAATATTGGTAGGGTATTTTTAGGTGTTTTGATTTTAGTGTGATTCTGTATATCTAAAAAACACATACCCTAAACACCAACACCCCCTGATCTGAGTCATCCATAGATCATTTAAATCTTATCTTGAGATCAAGGATAATGCTTGAAATCTATCAATTATATAATCTATGTTTAAACTTAGAATTAATCCATGAAATCAAATGGACTAAGGTATATTTTCAATAATATCCACGTTCCACAAAATTGGTTTCAACTACTGATTTCATGAATCCATGATTGACTATCACGATGGTTACATTACCATGAATGGAATCAAAAATCCCCACTCTAAGAGTTTCCTTATTCCTACATCATTGTATCGAGATTTGGGCCATCTTATCCAATGACTTATCCATTATTCAGTGTCACCATTGTGTGAGGAACCTAAACAAATTCTATAGATAATTAGGGTCATGCTCTCAACCACTAATTGTAAACTCACCAATATATACCTTACCTTATACTACACCTCAAGATCCACCTAAAAAGTTATCATTTCTACATTCCACTCCTCCCAATATATTTAAATACACTTACAACTCCTGACACTATTTCTCTTAGAAAATATGTGGCAAGGCCCCATATCGAGTAAATTATCTAACAAAACCTAATTAATTTCCATTATATTTTCTACCATGTAGGTACATGTCAAATTCTCATTCAAAACTCTTGTCCAAAATTAATAAGACATTACATTAATAATATCATCCATCAACCCCAATATATTACACCACACTATAATCTATTAAGGTTATATCAAACCCCTATATATTTCACCACATTATAATGTGGGTTTCTAGTCCTCACAGTTTAGGAACTGTCCCAATAATTCCTTGGAACATGATCTTCAGTGATTATATACTACCTATAAACTAGATTCTAATTTTAGATCTAATGAGACTCCATTACTGACAAACTTTACTGACCCATATATATATAATTCCACCCATTCAAATTGAATAAAGATCATATAATCATTGTTTCATCAATTTGACAAATGATAGAAATAAACTTCCATCATTATTTGGATCATATTTTCAAGTGTTGTGTTTATGGAGAAGTTTTTTTTAGGGTGTTGTGGTTTAAAATTGTGTATTATGTTGTCTATATTGGTGTTATTATGAATTGGAGTTATTCTTAATTATGTACAGTGTACTGATATTTCCTTGGTGTTATTCTGATGGAATACTATTTGGATCATATTTGTCTACGTTGGTGTTATATTGAATTATGTAAAGTGTATTGCAATTATAGGTAATATCATAGGTAATTTCATGTAATTAACTACAATTCATAATTTTTAATTATGTACTGGTAATTTCATTGGGTCTATTATTGTAGGTAATTGCAAAGGGTGGGAGGTGGGATGCTTCTTCCTACTACTGAATTTAGATAAACTTTATGCCAATGATTTAAAAACTGTTGGTATAGATGTGAAAACTGAATCTACTACAATGGTTTACGGAAACCCATTGGTAAAATTCAATTCCAATAGTTTTTAAACCATTTTTATAGACCTAAAAACTCGATATTTACAAATGGTTTACATCAATCCATTGGTAAAATTCTATACCAATGGTATATAAACCATTAGTATAGATATAAGGTGAGTTATTTTGTAGTGGTATCAAACCATTGGTAACAAGTTATACCAATAGTTACTATAAAAATTCTGTAAAATATGTTTTAAGGTGCCATATACCAATTCTTATTGAATAACTATTGGCATATGTCTATCCCGACACCTTAGCAGCCAATGGTTTTGACAGTCATTGGTATAGGTTATACCAACGGTTTTCCAGCCTATACCAACGGTTATAAACCATTGGTATGATATAAGTTTGCAGTAGTGTCAACTTTCAGCTTCTTATCCTTGTGATATCCTTGATATTCACATATTTATATTTCATCTTTAAGGGAACATTAGATAATTTTTTTATAACTATAAAACTCACAGATTGTTATGGATTTTTTTGTTTAGGATTTTTACCACTAAAGAAGTGGTAGACTATTAATTTGATGTTAAAAACAAAGTCAAAGGTTTATAATGAATGTATTGTGAATTTTTCCTTATACACCCTGATAGATTCACTATTATTTTTGTTGAGGGAGAGGAAATCCATTTTCATTTTAAAATTAATAGTGCGAGGAAAATATTTATTGAAAAACATTTTCCAGAATTCCTTCCACTACATCACTTCAATCTCCTACTCATGATTTGTATTTTTTATCAATGTCCACCACTAATTATCTTATCCCTCCATATGATAGACAATAATTAGAACCATATAATTCTTAGAAAAATGAATTATGGGTAGGATATTCTCAATGGAGTTGATCTATTATTCTATGATTAAGGGATCAAATGATCCATTTAAATTCAGAGCCCTTTGTCGCATAATGGTCTCAATAGAAACTTGTTCTCTCTTAGGGGGATTTGGATGCTCCTTCTGATCCATATTTCTATTCAAAACCTAATTCATCTGAGAGATTATCATTTGGAGTTTCACGATTTCTACTCCCATAGGGTCGGGAATCTCTTTGTAATAGTAATCCCATTGCATGTCTGATTATTTTTTAACATGATTCCTCATATTTCTATCCATTGGGTAGAATAAAAGGAAAATTTGGATGTGCATTTTTAAACTATTAAAAAAATAAATGGTAATTCAATGAGATTTAATGTATAAATTATAAATTACATTAATTTATAAACATTTGAATTTATGGGCTTTAATATTTGTTATCTGTGATTTATTTCCTAGCTTATGTTCTTATGGGAATTTTATTATTTATCCCTTAATAATGGAGCATAATGGGATTATTAATTTACCCATGAATATCGCTTGTGAGTGTCAAATAGAGTTCACATTATGCCCCATTTCCGTGTACCAAGTTACACCAATTCAAGATCATCACACCTTATCAGAGTTCTTACCCCTAGGTACATCTGTGGTAAAACCGCATCCCATTGAAGTATCCATATAGGGATATATTTTCTGGATAAAACACTTACTCTATAATTACCAAAAATTAGGGTTTTATTATACTTAGTCTTAATCCTATGTTTTTCACTATATTTTTTCTAATCCTAAACCAAAAAATAACTAAACCTTTCCTCTGATACCAACTATTACAACCCTATTCTTTATTACATATTAATATATAGTTTATTACATAAAATTAAACATATTAAAACCCAAAAGGACATGAATTATTGTGTATTTTGTAATTATTTACATATCATAACATATTGAGGATGAGATATAACAACATTGTTGATAATATCCTTAACATGCTTCTAAAATTCCATGGCTTTTAAAACTACATCAGACAACCTTGGGACAAACATAAGAAAGGTATGAGAAATAAATCCTAGTAAGGGAATAAACATGGAATACGATGATACATAATAGATAATAAGAATATAAATGGGGAATAAAAGAATAGGAATAATAAAAAGTAATAGTGAGGCATGATATAACATGATAACCAAAACATTGAAAATCGGGAAACAATTTAGAACACTACATCACAAACACAGGTCCAGGATAAACCCACATGAAATAATGATGGAAACAAGTCACATAAAGGAATAAGGTTCACTTATCTTTCCAAAAATATGTCTCATGAGACTTAGAATTACCTAATTCATTGTATATCTATATAATTTCGGGTGAACCTGTCACTTTCATTTCATTCTCATTCTTAAATGTTCCACATAGACCATACAACATGCATCAATTCATCATCATATTTTATTCCATGATTAATTATTGTGAAATAAATATAATTAAGTCCTAATTGAAATATTTATACTTGTATAAAGGTAGATAACCTTTATAGGAAATCAGTATGGTATTCATTACATAATGTTTCTGTCATGGAAAATCGTGGTGAAATTTCAGTAGCAAAACAATATCATATAAAAATTCATAAAATGGTTTGATGAAAGAAAAGGGGGTATCTCATAATTAATAAATCAATTTTATATTAAGTTTGATATGGAAAATCATATCCCATCATATGAAAATTATGACAAAAGGCATAAGGTAAAGAAGATACTTAAATAAAGTTGATAAAGGAAAATATCCCTTATTAAATTTCAGCATGGTAATGGGTGTAAATAAGGGTTAATGAGAGGGTTTAATGAGAGTGAAAAGGGCCTCTAGAAATTTATAAAATAAATATAATGTAAGAGAGATATGGATGAACATGTACCAAAAATATAATGGAATTTAAGAGAAATAACATAAAAGAAGTGCTTGAATGAAAATGAAAAGATAGAAATACCTTACACGAGTGTGTGACTCCAAATGCTTGGGAGGTGCTTCTTGAGATCATGGGAGAGCCTCAGGAGGACTATAGATAGTGCAGTGAAGAGTATTGATGTGATATAAGGATTTTGTGTGAAGAGAAATGGGAGATTGTGTGGCATTATGTAGAAAAAGAGGCTGATTTCTTTATTATTTAGGTTTTGGACTCTACAAAAAAAATTAAAAAAACCACAAACTATCTCATGGTTTTTAGAAATGTGATTGGTTATCATTATTGTATAAGCTCATGTTCCTAAATTAATAAAATAATTCCCTTGTTCATGTGGAGGTGACTCATAATTCTGAAGAAATGATTTTAAAACCTTAAAATATATTAATGTGTTTGAAGGATTCATAATGGATTTATAAAATTAATAAAATAAACATAAAATAATATTATGATAAAGGTATGATATATATATATATTTATATTTATATATTTGGCCATGTATACCCTTTATATAATTTTTTAGATAACTTTGGGTTTATTTTGATGTCATAATACACAATGACCTAGGCTCCCTCTTGGATAGAGGATGCCACATGGTTGGCACATGGTTTGAAAACAATGTGGCCAAAAGATGTTCTAGATTAATGTAGACGTAAATTCCCATTTTGATCCCCTGGGATTTAGAAAATTTTATTTTATCTTCTTCCCCTATCCACCATCATAATCATGTGTAATGAACCATGGTATCCCTTTTCTAATGTAGATTCTCCATCAATCCGGGGTCATTAAAAATGTCTTTAGTAGGGAATCGATGCTCCAGTTGAGACTATCACCCCCACAAACTATTTTATTCCAGAAGAATTATTGAGTGATGTTTATTACTCTTTTAAAAATTATTGACCCATGTTTCCAAGTGGATACTTAGTTTGGATGTTGACTATGGATTTTTCTATAATTAAGGGTCATGGTTGATTGAGGGTTTATCTACAAACTTGAGGTTGGTGGTCTATAAGTTATATATCATATTCATATTATATATAAATGTGAATGTGGTTGTGTACTTGTGGGGTTGTGATATGAAATTTAATATTTTGTATGAAATGATAAATTGGGTTCCAAAATTATGTGATGGATTTTTAGGGACCCCATGGGTTCTGTGGATGGGTAGTAGACTGGGGATCTGTCCAACAAAGGGGTGAGTCACTACCTTGAACAAGGGAATTGAGTTGTTAAATAGTGAATTGATGGGTTTATGAGAATAAACAAATTTTAATTGAGTTTACCATGGTAACATGAAATAAAGGGACATGTGTTATAACTAGACTATGTTAAATGAGTTATAGCTCTTATGTGGTTAAATGTGATAAACGGTTTTAGGGGTCCTTTTTAATGTTATAAAATGGTTTGGAAGTTTGATAAATGGTTGTGGTTTTGACTAATTGTTAAAATGGGAATGCTATGGATTTGGTTAATTATAATCAATGACATGAACTTTGGGAAGTGAGATAAATTGAAGAGGTTATCCCCATGTATATTAATGAGGTAAACCGGGTCATGTGTGTTAACCCCTGAGTAGTGTTTGTTGACGAAATGGATATAGGAATTGGTCATTGTGGTCCACACCAAGGTATATATGTTCATCATGGCGGTCCACAATCATTAAAAACACACCTTTAATAGCATTGACATTTATTAGAGCAAGAAAAATGTGCTGATAAATCCATCTTTGTAAGCGCTAAAATATGTACCGATGAAGGGTTCCCTTTATGAGTGCTAAAAAGGATCGCTAAAGGGCCCCTTTTAGCCATGCTTTTTTTAGCACTGATAAAGGGTTACCTTTATCAGAGCTTATTTTATCGCTCATAATGACTCCCCTTTATGAGTCCTTTTTTTAGTGCTGATAAAGGTCCGAAATAAAATGAAATAATTAAATAATTTTTTTAACAATTTCATTAATTAAACCAATATTGTTAAAAATGAATAAATTGAATATACGTATATATATATATATATATATATTAAAAAACAATAAATAGTATATATTAAAAAAGAGATATTTAAAATGAATAAATTAAAATAATTAAACAAATAAAAATTTAAATGAATAAATTATGAATAATATTAAACATTTTATTATTTAAATAAATATTGATAAAAATGACTAAAGCTAATATACATACATATATATATATATATTATAAATATTAACAAATAGTATATATTAAATATAGATATATAAAATTAATAAATTATAACAATTGAACAAAACATTAAAAATGAATAAATTAAAAAATTAGTTAAAATTTTATTAATGAAATAATTGTAAATAATTTTTTAAGTATTATATATATATATTAATTATAAACAGTATTAAATATTACCTATTTAATATAAATATATATTTAATGAACTAAGTGTTAATTTAAAACATATTAATGTCTTATTCATTTTTAATGTTGTTTGATTTTTTAATTTATCATATACCAAATGTCATGTGTTAAATTTATTTATCAGAAATATATATATGTAATTAATTCATTTTTATATACAAACTCACACACAAATATATTTATACAGTATATAGAAACACATATACCTAATATTTATGGAATTTTTTCAAATTTTACAATATTTTAAAATTTTATTATAACATTGTACATTTAATATATTAGGTTTTTAATCGGTCAATTTTATTTTATTAATAATATTATATTTAGGGTATTTATTTATATTATTTTTTATTTTTTATTTTATTTTTGAATTTTATCATTTTATATTATTTATTTATGTATATTTATTTACTATGTTTTAGTATTTGTAATATGTATTCATCCACATAAATATGTATATATATATTTATTTAATAATTTATATTTAATTAATAAACATATCCATTTTTTCAATATTGTTAATGTGTACTCATTTTGAATTATTAAATTTCACTCATTTTAAAAATGGATACATTTAAGATTATATATCCACTCATAATGTTAAAAATATATATATAAATAAATTTGAATAAGTATATATATTTTTAATGTATATTTAATATATTTATAAACTTTTAAATTTACAATTATTATAAATAAATAATATTTATTTTTTAAAAAAGTATTAAAATAATTGTAAATAAATAATTATATTTATTTAAATAATTATAAATTATAACAAATTTATTTAAATAATTTTAATTATAAAATATTTATTAGTGATAAAATATAGTGCTGATAAAAAAAATATTTATCATTGCTAAAACAAAAATGTTTAAAAAAATTAGTTATTTGTGCTAAAACTTTTCCACTGATAAATATGTCTTTTATCATCAACTATCTAAAATAGATGATAAAAGTGACCCTGATCTATTGAAAAGAAACCTAACTATGACTCAGTGACTCACAATTGTTAATATGTCATGGAAATCCTCTAATATGGGTGAAAATTCTCTATGTATCCTCAGATTAATCATGGTTAGAATCTAATGTTGGTTATTTTCTAATTTTCCACTATAATTTTTTTCATTTTTGGTTTTTGTGTTTTTTGTTTTTTCACTTTTCTTAACCATGATGAACAGTGTATCTCATCCCCTTTCCACTGAAATACGAAAAGTGGCTCTATTTCATGTTTTTCCTCCATAGACAATGGTTTCGAAGAAATAGATGGATGTTTTCATATAGTATGGTCAATTAACATATTTTTTTGGTCTTGTATGGATAAATAAAATAGATTTTGTACCACACACCACTGTAAAGTTAATGATATATTTTTATCATTATATAATTGTGTTTAGTTAAGAATTTAATACGTTAACACATTTATCAAATATGTTATCTATATCTGTTTACACTGATACAAGTCATTAGTGACATGGAAGTGTGTCTGAGGTGATGTGATAACCTAAATTGGGAAATATTTGGGTATACTAGGTAAAAAATTAAACAAATAGGAATCAGAGTGAAACTAGTGATATTTTTATTGATTATATGTAAAGGAAAAAACATTACAGATATAATAATTAAACCATAAATATGTCTGGATAGAATAATTGTGTTGGATACTTGAGTCACAATATAAATTATAGGCTGTTTTTGTTTGTTTTTTCTTTGACCTGTCTTATCGAGTCTTATTCCTATTATTTAATAGTTGATAGGTAGGAATCTGTAAGGATATATGAAATTTCATATTCTTATGTATCTTTGTTAAATTTTTTCCCTAAAATCAATTATAAATGTTTATTAACATAAACATGAATAATAAATAAAAATTTCATTCTTATTTACATATTATTGTTGATTAGGTTTATATAACTTTTAATTAATTCATTTTATTTAGTAACCCCTTTATTGATACTATTAGTTAGTTGTATTAAAAATATGTCTTCTAAGATCATTTTAATTATATTTAAATTATCTTATGACCTATTAAGAAGGTAATGAATGAGAGAGAGGGGAAGGAAGTTCACATTTAATATAGATTATTTTGTACCAATTTATGAAACATTATGTTTTTCAGGGAAACATTATGTAAATATATACATTAATATAGAATATGTCACCACTCTGAACCCAAGATCTCTATAGTAAGAAGCCAATGAACATAATCTTTATGTTAGAACATTTATTAATCCTCATGTCGAAGAGTTAAGTATAGATCTACTTCAATCCATGCGGTATAATTTTCAATTATGGGAACATATAGTATATATGGGTACTCTATGATTTTATGATCATATATAAAACTAATAAATTTAATATTTCATTGAATAAATTTATTTAATTTATAAGTGTAAAAAAATTCTAGACCAATATTGAGCATAAGTCAAAAAATTCACCCTTTAAAGGGATGTATGTTATTGGAGGGATCTTATAGTGGAATAAAACAATATCCAAAATTGGAAGGTGAGGAATCAATAAGTAGACATAAGTGATGTCGAATATACGTGCGGCGATATTAATTTCATCAATACCATTAGAGTGTAAGGGTTCCAATTCATCTTCAATTGAGGATACTTTTTGAGTTATTCTATTATTATAGTTCTCTAGGACACTTTAATCCTTATTCCCTCTTTGATGTGAAAAATTTTAGTCAATGTGGTTAGCTGGGGAACCTTCAATTGTAATTGTGAGCAATTAATTATAGGAAGGGTCGTTAGATAAAACATTGAGATTATTTATGGAGGAGTAGTTTATGAATGATTAAAGATAGGGTTCATCTATAGTGTAGGTAAAAACTTGGTATATTATACTCTTTTTCAAGGTCTTAGAACACAAAAGATACTTACTCGTTATTTATGAGTATATTATATTCCATCTAGTATTGGGATTAGAACTTATTCATAATGTTATTAATATACATATTCTTTATAAGTAAACATATGAAAAAATAGTCATCAGTGTCAATTTTATACATTAGTGGTAGGAACAAGTTGGAATATCTTCCTAATTTGAAAGCAAATGTTTCCTCAAAGTTGATGAGTATTGATACACCATGATAAGATGGATGTAATATGTGGTAGATTTGTAAATTTAGATATTACAATTGGTATATATAGTCATTTTATTGATTTTTATATCATTATTATATTGTATTTGTATTTAATTATTCATATGAGACCACTTTGAACTGCATATCCAACCACTGTTGTGAATGAAATATACAACACATAATAGTCGTAAGAAAAAAAATTCATAAAAACTGACCACAGGTTTCAAAAATAAGGTTATGTAAATAAAACTTAATTTTGGAAATATTGATATATAATAAAATATAATTCATGCATAAAAGTCCACAATTGCATGTGTCCTGAATGAAAATTATTACAATCTTTAATAGATATATAAAACTTCAATA
The DNA here is from genome assembly GCA_963277665.1 of Viscum album. NCBI lineage: Eukaryota > Viridiplantae > Streptophyta > Magnoliopsida > Santalales > Viscaceae > Viscum > Viscum album. The sequence continues at coordinate 645,812,406 of OY728143.1, read as the reverse complement.
CTATAGTACAACTAACCTTCACTACCTTTATTTAATTTATTCTCAGATGCTTTATTTCCTTGCATCTCTTGATGATGGATTGGACTCCCTCTTTCAAAATAGCCTTCCTCCCATCATCATGGTTCCAATGTTCCTTGATGACATACCTCCTGTTGGGATTGTATTTTTTAATATCCATTAATGTTATTCACATGGATTTAAATACCACATCTCCCAAGTCATTCTTAAAATCTTTCATCCTTTCGTCATCCTAATTTACTACATCCTAAGATCATAAAAAATGTCATTAAAACATTAATCAAAACCTAGTGAATGATTTTTTTGGTATCTTGATTTTAATTTTATTATACGACTCACTTGGTTACTCTTGAAAAAACTTCAAAAAAAATAATTTTATTTTGAGTGTGGTCACATTGGATCCTATTATAATTCCATAGTTAATAATACTTGGATGTGAATACTACTATGATGACTAATCCCTTAAAATCACTTTTTTCGCTTTTTTTGTGAAAAAAATGCCAAAAACACCTTTAATTATCTTACCCATCACCCTAAATAAATTTTAAAAGGTATTAATTTGAATCTTGAAGGTATTCATCAAACAATGAAAAAATATCTATAGCCCTATTTTTGGATTCATCTTCATGATACTTTATCTTGACAGCTTGGAGAATTGGAATGTTTTCAAGCTCTCTAATCTGCCTCACACCAACACAACCAATTTTTTGTAACTCCGATAAGCCCTGATGTTTCCGACACTTTCATAGGGGCGTGTGTGTCCGTCCACTTGGGTGTGACAGGCGCAACTTTCTTGTGTTACACAACATTCCTGCTTTCCAAAGGCGGGCAACATCTGCTCCTTATTCAGGGACGTCTGCTCCTTGATCGAAACCGGGAAGATGGGATGTCGCTTCTTCCTTCCGTTCATTCCTCCTCGTAATTTATCACCTAGTCCGGGTCTCCCTCATAGATTTAATACACTGTTCATGAAACTCTTCCTGGTGTCATGTTTCCATGGACGCCAGTTAATTACACTGCTTCTGTCAGGACATTCCAAAGGGTCCGGTCAGGGTAGAAACCTTTAGTCGGGGGAGTAGTCACGTCGAGGCATCAGTAACGTGTCTGAATGTCGGGGAATTGGTGTGTCTGTCTTTTTTCCCTTATTATAGGGCTTCTTGAGGGCGTGGAAGCATGAGGAATCCCACAAATAGCATGGGGAATCATATCCATATGCATGTATCTGAGGTTTTCCTCAGCTTCCTATGTTTAACACAGGGTATGCCGTAGGTTTAACATTCAGCGGAGATGGATCGGCCTGATCGGAAAACTAGCTAGAGTGGATCAGACTGAGGAATTTCCCCTTGAGGGGGGATGCTGATATTGGGGTCGGCCCATGGGCAGCTTCTGGGACACTGTGGAGGGGAGTGGAGTGGCATGATCTCACCGGGATGTGTTGGCTTGGATGAGAATCAGGATGGATGATAGATGGATGAATGAAGTGGAGGGAGAATGAAATGGGATCATCACAAGTGTGACAGTGAAGTTGGTCTTGAGCCTCGAAGATACCTCCTACGTATCCCTGTGGCAGGGAATCAAAGTCTGCGTAGTTCGGTGGGACGATGGGACACCTGAGGAGGTGGCCCATGAGAATGGATGCAGTGATGGGTGATGGCCATGAACCTCGTGAGGTTTCCTATGTACCATGCCTTGGCACAGATCAAAGACCACGTAGTTCAGGTTGGACACCGAAAGGCCGACGTGAAGGAGGACTAGGGGTCCAGGTGGTGGTGGGAATGAACCTCAGGGAGGCTTCCTATGTACCATGCCTTGGCATGGATCAAAGTTGTCATAGTTTAAATGGTGTGGGGCTAACACTCTAGGCTACCCAAGGTGGTGGGCGAACTGACATGAATGTGGTCGGAACGACCGGGTGGTGGGCTTGAACCTCGTGAGTCTTCCTATGTACCATGCCTTGACATGGATAAAAGACCACATAGTTCCAAAGGGATGTGGGTGTCGGTGAACCGACGTGAAGAAGGACCTTGGTCCGATTAATTATAGGCTTGAACCTCAGGGAGGTTTCCTACGTACCATGCCTTGGCATGGATCAAAGACCTCATAGTTCAAAATGTGGCAGTCTCGGTAAACCGACGTGAAGGTGGACCTTGGTCTGATGGTTGACGGGCTTGGACCTCAGGGAGGCTTCCTGCGTACCATGCCTTGACATGGATCAAAGGCCTCATAGTTCAAAGGGCTTCATTAGCGAACCGACGTGAAGGTGAACCCGGGGGGTCCACTAGTGGTGGTCTTGAACCTCGTGAGGCTTCCTACGTACCGTGCCAGGGCATGGATCAAAGTCCTTATAGTTTGGGATGGTCACAACGGCTTACTGGTGTAATGGGAAGCAGTTTAACGTCGTGCGGGACGAAGGTGAACCCTGATGTGAATAAACGACGAGCGGTGGGTGTCGGCAAACCGACGTGAAGAGGGACCTTGGTCCGGGGGATGATGGGATTGAACCTTAGAGTGGATTCCTACGTACCATGCCTTGACATGGATCAAAGTCCTCGTAGTTCGGGTAGAAATGTGGGTGTCGGTGAACTGACGTGAATAAAGACCTTGGTCTGATGAGTGATGAGCTTGAACCTCAGGGAGTCTTCTTACGTACCATGCCTTGACATGGATCAAAGACCATGTAGTTCAAATAGATGTATAGTTTAACGTCATGTTGGACGAAATACAGTTTAACGTCTTGCTGAATGGGGGCATACAGTTTAACTTTATGATGGATGAGGTATTGTCATGGCCAATTCTTACTCTAAGCCCATGTGAGTCGTGCTCGGTGTGAGAAACAAGAGGCAGTAGAGACCTGACGACCACGTCGCGAAGGGTGCGTCCGTGAGAAATTAAGAGGGGATTACACATTAGGCAGCCCATGGTGCTGGGAATTACTCTGGGATGGAGGCCCAAAGTGTGGTAAAGCGCATCGGGAGAGGGATTTGGGACCAAAGATAGAAGGTGTCTCGTTCCCTATCGCGCCCTCCACTGGCCTTGGCAGTGGGGATGTACGGAGGTTCATGGGTGATACATTCTGCAAGAGAGGCTTGGGGGTTTACACCAAGGTGGTAACCCTTACCCTGTGGACACACACTACTCCGAGAAGGAGGATATCATCCCCTATGGAGGGGTGATCCCATCTCCTTGGAGATGAGCGGCGTAAGAATGTCCAAACAGGGGGAACCTACGTGCAAGGAATGGGGTCAGGTCACAGTTTAATGTCATGTGTTGAGGACGAGGTGCTTGGCAATTTAACGTCCTACAGCTTGGACGAAGTGGGTTTACTCCGCACCCCTAGGACTTACATAACCGGTACCCTCTGCCCCTTGGGGGAGGGAAGGTACCGGCAATGCCATGGTGAAGGGGGGCCATAGGGAAAATCATCGAGGGGACCACATTAGTGTGGCTATGCGAAGAAGCAATAGTCATTAGCGTGCATATGTGAAGAAGCATTAGGCGAAGAAACTCTATGAGTGGGGTTGTCCATGGGACTTTGAAATCACAATGTACAAACCTGGAGGGTCGCATGGGAAGAGGAATTTCCAAGCAAAGGGGTATGCTTCGCGAAGTGGAGTGCCTTGGCCTTAGCATGGGGAAGGGGTGCGAATGGGAGGTGCTTAGTGAAGTGTAATAGTGTTCGTGGAGCACTGCCTCGTGAATCAGAGGTGCCTCGCAAAGCAAGGTGCTGCAAAGCATTGTGCTTCACGAAGCACAATAACCCTACCATGGCATGTGGATCAATTGTACAAGATGGGTGTTTCGCGAAGCATAAATGCTCCGCGGCTTCCTGGGTTCCCTTGGGAATCCCCTTCCTTCACGAATTACTTTAGGCTTAGTGAAGGGCATCCCTCTCGGATGAGGGGCTCAAAAAGAGACACAGCGGAGGCATCTCGCGAAGCAGAAATACCTCACGGAGCTCATGATTCCCAGAGCGAAGGGTGCTTCACGATTTGGGAGCCGAGAAGCAAAAAGGTGGGATTGTCTGTCATCTGGACTCAGGGGGAGCCCAATATTTATAGGCAAGGGGCCTCGCTAAGTAGATCTCACACTGCGTGAAGGGGCGGCGGTTGCTTCGCAGCGGGTCACGAACGTCAACTAGATTCGCGGAGCGTTACCGCCTCAGGGGCTTCGCGGCGAGCTCACAAACATCAGGGCGTTCGCAGAGTGGTACCGCCTCCTTCTCTTTACGGGGGGCTCACAAACTTCAGGGCATTCACAGAGCGGTACCGCCTCCTTCGCTTCGCGGTGGTCGTGTTGCTTATGGGAGCTCCGCGTCGGGGCTTCGCGAGGTAGTGCGTGGGATTCTTTTCCTTCTTCCCTTTGCATCCAATATTTTGGCACAAAAAAATTCCCCCCTCAGACTTGGAGCCATGGAGGGATCAAGGGTTTATGTCTGAGGGAAAATCACCAAAATTATCAGCATTTCGCAATGCGGACTCGTGAAGAGGGCACGCGGGGCGGACATCGGACGCGTGGTCCGGACGCACCGTGTAGCTTCGCGTTGATGGTATGCGCCGCGAAGCTCTGGGGTTTCCGCCTATAAATAGGGGGCTGACCTTTCTTTTTTCCTCTCATGACTTTTGTCCCTTTTTTCTCTCGACTTCGCGAAGCTCCACGTACTCTGCGTCTGCTCTCTGCGAATCGAGCTTCGCAGCGAACTGAGAGTCTCCGACTCCACGACTGCGCCAAGCGAACTTCTGCTTGTAGGCTGAGGCCAGGCTCTGCATCTTCGATTTGTGCTAGAGCTTCACGAGAGATCTTCTCGAGAAACGTTCATGGCCTGACCCAACATTTTCCGAGTTCTGAAACCGAAATGGATCATCAAGAAGCTGTGTTGGGGGTTCTCGCAGACGCCGCCCGGAGGGATGAGATGGCCAACTGTCTGGGCCTTGGGGAGATGGTCTGAAGTCACTCGGACCATAATTCTTTGATAGAACTGCTATCAGAGAGTTAGAAGAACTATCCACAGTACAAGAAGCTTCCCTTGTATGGCTTCGGGCTGAGGGATGACGTCTTTATTTCTGAGGCGAGTAAGGATGAACCAGCTTACTGGTTTAGGAGAACGCCATGCTAGCGCTAGTGGTTCAGGGAGGCCGATGGTCATGCACGGGAGGACATCACACCTGTCATTTCCGACTGTCTCTACAACCATGTGAACTATATTGATGAGAATCCAAAACAACTGGAGAGGTCCCCTCCTCTATATCATACCATGTTGAAGGCGGCTTTGCAGGATTCGAAGAAGGGGTGGTCCGATGAGTGGGACTTGCGCTAGGGCAGCAGCTTCACAAACGACTTGGCATGGGCCTACTAAGTAGGAACCTCATGCGAGGAGTTTTGGGCCGAGCTGAGGAGAGTGGGTTTGTATAAGGAAGCATGGTCCTCCCAGTACCACATTTACCAACCGAAACAGCTGATGTCAGAGCTGCTGAGCAGACAGTCGTCTAGGACCAATAATTTTCACCTGCACCGTGGGGAGGTGGGCATCAGTCTATGGGATGTCCATCAGATTTTGGGGGTCCCGATCTTGGGAGGCCATGTATGATGAGTTCCTCCCCATCAAGAGAGCATGGAAGGATCTAGAGCAGATGCCACGATTGGCGTCGGCACTGATGGCACTGGTCCCCGGATAGGACAAGGAGGCGGTGAGAGATGTCGACTTTAAGAAGTGGTTCGATCAATTTATAAACTTCCCAGTGAACCGCGAGTTCGCTCTGAGGCCTCAAAAGTTTATGAAGGTGGCTCCATGGGGCAATGAGCACTCGTATTGGCGGCTCTTGGAGGATAGAAAATGGAAGACTTGGGGTTTCAGTGTCATCACTGAACAGCAGCCGATAGTCAGGTTGGCGGCATTCATTATGGCCCTTATCTGTAGTTGGATCCTACCGATGAGGTATACCAACATGGGGGTGCGGCCCAACTCATTCATCATGTCATCCATGCTGTCCATGGGGCAGCGGGTCAATCTGGGGATTCCAATGCTCGCCAAGCTATACAGGAAGCTGCGGCACGTTAGCGAGGGTAAGAAGTCGCCGAGGATATGCGGGCCCTTCCACCTTTTGTATGGGTGGATCGCAACGCAAATCAGGGGTGTTTATGAATACCTAAACCCTATCTCACCGTCGGGGTCGAACTTCCACCCCTCCATTCTGAATGCGGTCGGGAGTTTCCCATTCAAGCTAACCGTACAGATGGTGTTGAACCTGGTGTGGAAGGCGGATGAGTTTAACTTCCACCTGTTTCCATTGCCGATAGGGGTACTCACCGACGACGGGAAGGGAACGGAAGATCATTGGGCTTATCTCCTAGCCTTTTGAGGGGGAGTCTTGGTGGCATGGTTGGAGTGTGAGTCACTTTGCGAACTGTAAACCCTGCATCGGTTTGCAAGGCAGTTCTGGTGCCTGCAGCGGTTTCCCCCGCAGGTCAACTGGGAGGTGCGTCACGAGGAGCACCTGTGTGTGACGAGGCATCTGTGGCTCAAGATCACACGGGCAGACAGGAAGATTCAAATTGCATTTCCTCCATCCACCGCCACTTTTAGATTGGTGAGGGAGCATTCCATCAGCTGGGAGGCCGCTTATCTGGGGGAGATGTTGAGGTAGTCAACCATTTGGGTTGGTGATGGAGGTCCTCCCCTATCCTGAGGTCGGGGTCAGAGGGAAGAAAGGGACTCTCGCAGTGGAGGGGCTACCGTTGTGGGGAGACCTGCACTGACCGAGGGTGTCGCAGCAACGGCAGATCCAGTGATTCCAGAAGAGCAGGGCCATCCAGAGGGGCGGCCGCCGAGGGGATTCCGCAGAATATCCGCTCAGGCTCCAGGGAAGAAGTTGAGTCATATCAACATGACAAAGGATGTCGTCTTCCCGAAGGTCTGGGACATTTGGGATGTCAACCAGCAACACCTTACTCTTCCCGAGATGTGGGAACTCTTGAACCATCGTGGGATGGTTCTGCCAGGTATAGGCCCAGTCCGGCCTGGTTTCACGGCGTCTTTAGTAGAGGAGGAGCAATACTTGGGTGAGTTGGAGGACTACATTCACTTTAGTGGTGTCCCACACCCAATGACAGACCGGGTGAGGGTATTTTTGGATCATACGGTTCCTTCACATCTTTCAACCACTGATCTGAGGGAGCGCTTCCCCCTGCTGGAAGAATCCGAGGAATCCTCTCGGGGGGATGAGGCTAGAGGAGGGAGCCCGTTAGAGTAGGGTTAAGTTGGAGATCAAGACTCAGATACTGATGATCTCGTAAAGGCTGTTGAGGTAGAATTTTGAGCTTCTTTCCTCATGGTCTGTTCTCATGCCATCAGGTATTTCTTACTGATGATTGAACCATGCAGGAGGAACTTTTACACAGGCCTCGCTCTTGCCCCTTAGCTGGTGATGATTCAGGACCATTAGAACCCGCTCCTACGGCTACGTCCGGTTATGCATCTGGTGGGGCCAGAGCACCCGAGGTGGCTCCTCCAGAATCTCTAGACCTTCCAACAGTATACGGAGGGCCACGCCTCAGGGTCCCGTCAGCATCGACTCAAGAGCAGCACCAGGAGTTGAATCCCCATAATTTTCCACTATTGGATTCATTGTTGTCATATGTAGATCGTGCCAACTAATTTTTTTGTCCCTCTCTGTCATATAGTTCTTCGACGGGCATGGAAAGTTGCGGCAAGGCTGGTCGGGATGTCTTGTGGCATCCCTCTTATGGGCATGCCGGTGATGGTGGAGATAGTCCGCCCATCTCCCCAAGTTGTATCACACACTATCATTGGTGGGACCACCAGTAGGGTCGTGCCTGAGGTTATTGAGGTGGAGTCCGATGATGAGGATCAATCGGACGACCCAAGTCCCATCATGCCTGCTCCGGCGCCAGTTGTCATGCCAGATTCAACGCCAGATGCAGATCCTGCTGAGGACTTTCTGTGGGTGTATCCTGCATACGAGCCTGCCAATCGCGTGGACTAGGATGAAACGACCTTCTATGAAGACTAAAACATCATAGTCCACCACCGATCATGGAAGCTAATCACGCACTTCATCAAGGACACCCCCCAAGTGCTATGGCTCAACAAAACGGACAGACATCGCTCGCGGTTGCGCGAACTGTGCGCTGGTGGAGTGGATTCCCAACGTCCTTATGTTCTCATCCAAGATCTCTTGGCCAAAAAGATCCAGGAGTATGATCGTGGGCTCAGTGTGGGATGACAGCGGAGGAAGGCGACAAACATCAAGAATCTCCAGGAGGCTGAAAGTGAGGTCCAACAGCTGCAGGCCCGAGCAGATGATCACTCAACCTCTCTTAATACACAATCTGAGCTGATCTTATGGATGAACGCCCAGCTGGCAGAGGCAGAAGAGCATATGAGGCAGGCTTCTAGAAATATGGTCGCCATTCAGGCTGGCATAGAGAGGGCCAAGGCCAAGGCTGACAAACTGCGCCCCGCCACTGTTGAGGAGGAGCGGGAGCTGAGTTAGCAGCAACAATTCCTGGATGCCACAAGTCAGAGGGTGGCAGAGCTTCAACGCTCTTTTGATGAGGTCAATCCGTCCATGGGGGGAGTCGACCCCCAGGTACTGTAATAATTACAAACCTTTTAATGGTACTTTCGTGATTCATCTTTCATCTCTCTTTGAATTCCATAGCATGCATGGTTTCCACTGTTTTCATCAGTTCATTACATCCCTACAATGTTTACGGGACGTCCAACGACAATTCCCTAAGCTCATGTGGGTCAGGCCCGATTTGAGAAACAAGAGATAGTTGCCTCATCGTTCCACCCAACATAAGAGTGGAAACCAGGCTTCGGGCATCCAGGGTTTGGATAACCAGTCCGGATTTCTGAAATATGGGAGAGACCTTTCCGTAGAAGGAAGTCCTCAAAACAACCGAATTACCTTTTCTTCGCTGTGCTCTTATGCACAAATGGTGCAATGCCAAGGGTGCTGAAATTGGTTCGAACAGATAGAAATGGGAAGTGTAAATCACGATACCCAAGATTCGGAACACTGTGGGGATGGCGTGACAATAAAGGACAAACGTTAATCGTGGCAGAGAAATGGTATCCTTACTGAGTTAGCCTGAAATGGGGACAACAAATGAGGGTCGACCATTGACCATGTTCAAAACACGAGACCATGTCACAAATGTTTTCGATCAATCCTTCTGTATGTTCGACCAGGACTGTAGGCAGACCCTAGGTCAAGAATCCATACTGTTAGGGGGTCCTTCCAAACATGATCGGTCTTCCAGAATATTGGCCCAAGATGGTAGGTGAGCCGATGCAGCATGAGACCAGGCCATTTGGGGGTCCCTTCAGACATGAAAGGGGATGAGGGTCCGAATAAGGGGCATGCAAAGCATGGAATATGGAGTGATGGTTTGTCCGAATAGAATCCAACACACATGTAATTACACCACCGTGGTGGGAGTACACCAGATGGGCGCATCGGTTTGATCATGGATCATTCCTTCTTTGGGACAGGGCCTCTCTGGCGAGGGGGTCTGTCGCTTCCCAATGGGATCTTGGGGCATCCTGAACTTGTTCAGGGCAGAGTAATAGTTACATGGTCCTCTACAAGGGGTCTGGCTAGAGGGCCGAAAAGGGGAAGAATAGGATTAATGATTCCTATGGGATGGACCCTAGGCAAGATACCAGGGTGCCTCTACGTATCCCATGATGGTGGGAATAAAGCCACACGTAGTTCTGGAAGCATAGTGTATTTATAGACCAACACTGGCAGGTGAAATCCTCTCTGGAAGAGGCTCTGGTGCATCTCGTGATTAACACGGGGTATCCTGATCTTGTTCAGGGTAGAACCGCAGTTTAGTGTCGTGCATTGATGACATATGGACTCTTGTAGTTTAACATCATACGATAGGACGTGGAGTGAAAGAGAAGAGCCCAGGGAGCATATGGTGGGGTAGTTATGAAACCGACATGAATGTGGACTTGGAGTCCAAATCACACCACGTACCCCCGGAGGAAACTCTCCAGGTCGAAGGACCAAGAGTGAGGATTGGGCTGGGCCCAAAGCAGAGTGGTAAGGCATTCCTACGTACCCCATAAAGATGTGAATCAAGTCATATATAGCTCTGAGGGGCGATGAAAAGCATGGACGTGTTGGTACACATCCTGCAAAAACTACTAAGCCCACATGAGTCATGCTCAGTTTGGGAAACAAGAAGTAGTGGTGGGACTTTCCCGACATATAAAGGGGCAGGTTAGGGTGAAGGGATGCTTGGTGAATACTGGCCCCCTAATACTAAAGCGACCACGTGGCGCACCTAGATACGCGAAGAGATAGAGCTGAGTATGTTGGAATTCCCCTTGAACTTGAGGAAGTGGAAATGTGTGAATCATGATGCTCGAGATTTGGATCACAATAACGACAGCGTGACGATAGAGGATAACTGTTAACCATGGTGGAAACATAGCATCCATATCACGTTATCCTAGAATGGGAAAAAACAAATGAGTGTCAACCATTGACCATGTTCGAAACACGGGACCATGTCACAAATGATGTCAGAGATCCGTAGGGAAATTGGCCCGAAACAATCGGAGGGCCCTTAGGCCTAGAATTCATGAAGAGACCTTAAGCCTAGAATCCACGTCATCCAAGGGTCCTTTTAGATGTAGAAGAGGATGAGGATCCAAACAGCGAGTGCACAAAGCTTGGTCATGGGACGAGGGGAATGTACCCATGAAAATCCCACACTTCGGGCTCTTTGTCAAAATGCATCTGAATACGACAACGAGATGTGTTAAGTAGATGGATAAAAGTCCTTCCCCATAGTGAGGTCTTAGTTTAGGGTCGTAGAATTTGGACCATGGGTGGGAGGAAACACAAGAGGCATGTGACGGGTATTTACGAAATCCCGACATGGATGAGGACATAAGCCCCACTTACCATGTGTTCTCTAGGGAGTGCTCGAGTCGAGGGACCAAACATGAAAGTTAGGCCGGGCCTATGGGGAAGTGTCTGGGCGCTCTTACATATCCCATGAGGATGGGAATCAAGCCATACGTAGTTCTGAAGGGTGGCACAATAAGGTACCAGTTCTAGGGAAAAAGGGGAAGTGCGGGTGCGGCCCTTGCATCAAAAGAAGAAAAATTTGATAAATCTTGTTTGTCCATTAAGGTGAGTGGTTTTTTTTTGTGAAAAGATAGGACTAAGATAGCAAGCCCAGGTGTCTCCACAAGAATCAATCCGTTATAGGCATTGAAAAATGGCATGGAATGTGACCAATACCCAACGTGATGTCCTCTACAATGAGGCCATCACAATGCATTGCAGTTTTTTATCGTACAGCCAGGACGATAATGTCACAGTTTATGGTTGTGTGATAGGACCAAGTATGCATTTTAACATCATGCAGTGTAGACATAGCATAGAAGATTCTAGGTGGGGAATTTGTATGGTGTCGTGCGACATAACTGATGTGTATGGGGACATGGTCCCACATTATACAGTACACAATCCTGAGAGAGGAACCTCAGGCCATGGGGCCCATATAGAGGTGATAGGTGAAGGGGAAGAGTTTCACTCCCAAATGAGCTGGACCGAAAAACAATACGTTCGGGCGGTCCTACGTATCCCATGAGTATGGGAATCAACCTGAATGTAGTTCTGAGGAGATATTAGTTTATGGTCTTGGAGCTCAGACCGTGGGAGCCCCGAAGGATGTCATATTGCAGCTTTGTCCCCCTGATATGAAAAGGTGCACTGAGGGGTAGCACCAAGAGTTTTGAGATTCCACCTGGACACAATGGGGTGGAACATGATGTGAATCATGTAACCAACATTCAAGGCCGGGAGTTAATGGCATGACAACAGAGGATTACTGCTGACCATGTTCGCAACACAATATCCTATCGTGTTAGCCTGAAATGGAGACAAACAAATGATCATCGATCACTGACCATGTTTGCAACATGGGATTTGTATCAATTTATTGTCTAAAACCCTTGGGGGAGTTAACCCATAATGGTATGAGATCCCTTGGGCATTGTATCCAGGTCATTCTTGGGGGTCCCTCCAGGTGTGAAAGAAGATGGCAGCCTGAATGAAGGGGAACACGAAGCTTGACAAGTGGAAGGAACTTGACCAAGTTGAATCTGACACTCCTAGTTCTAGACCAGAGTACTCTTAACACATGGTCCAACCACAGAAAGGGGTCGAGGGACTCAACTTGAGGGTGATCGAGAGATGGAGGATTCCCGGGATAGGGGGAATAGTGCCAAAAACACTGTATCATTCCTATATCCCCCCTTAGAGAGGGATAGGCCAAGGGGCCTAGGTGACTGAGAGATCGATAGATCTCTAGGAGGTGGGGCTGGACCCGATGTCTAGACTTTCATGTGGTCCTACGTATCCCATAAGGATGGGAATCAAGCCACACATAGTTCTTGATGGTGCCTTTTAATGTCATGCGAGACAACATATAGGAGGGCTAATTCTGAGAACTGGGTGTGCGTGGTGCGGATATTGAAAACCCAACGTGAATGAGGACCTGATCCCACATCACACCATGCAGTTTCATTTTCAGGGTCTTGAAAGCAGGAGAGAAGAAACAAATTAGTAGAACTCAAACTGGACCCAAAGACAGGAGGTCTGGGCGTTCTTATGTATCCCATGAGGATGGAAATCAAGCCAGACATAGTTCATAGAAGATCTTAGTTTATGGTCTTAGAGCCCAGACCATTGGTTGATGAAAAAATTCCAGGTAAGCACAGACCTCGACCCGATCCCTAAGCCCACATGAGTTGAACTCGGTGTAGGAAACAAGGGGGGGAGATCTTTATCGTAATACTCAAAACGTCCATCAAGGGGAATTCGGTGAAGAGCCCGGAAATATTCCTCTGACGTGGCTTTGTTCCCCTGATGCACAAATGTGAAATGAGGAATAGTATCAAGAGTTTTGAAACTCTACTTGGACATGATGAGAGTGGAGAAGGATGTGAATCGTGTAACTGGAATTTTGGGCTTAATGGGGTTTGCGTGGCGATGAAAGATAACCGTTAACCATGGTGGAGAAATAGTCTCCATATCGCATTATCCTGAGGTGGGAACAACAAATGATCATCAACCACTGACCATATTAGCAACGCGGGATTTTTATTGATTTTTTTCTGAAACACTCGGGGGCATTGGCCCGTAACGGTAAGAGATCCCTTGGGCGTTGTATCCATGTCATTCTTGGGGGTCCCTCCAAGTGTGAAAGGTGATGAAAGCCCCGATGAAGGGAGACGCGAATCCTAAAAATTGGGTGCAGACGTGTCCGAGTATAATACGACATTCTAGGTAACTTAAACTAGAGTACCCTCGGGAATATCTGTGAGCCACTGCAAAGGGTCAACAAAGTGGCTCAGGAGAGGTAGGCCAAGGGGCTAAGATGGGACGAAGATTTTCGAAAGATGGGGCTAAACCCGAATCTTAGATATTTAGGTGGTCCTATGAATCCCATAAGGATGGGAATCAAGCCTCACGTAGTTCTTAAAGGTACCCAGGGAAAGAATACTCCTAATGAGTATGTGAACGATGTGGCGAGTATCCTAACATGAATGGGGACGTAATCCCGCACCACATTGCACAGTCCTGTAGGAAGGAACCTGGGCCAGGGGGCCCGAAGAGGCCAAGGGGCCTGATAGTTAGGTTTTGGTCAGGAAGGCCTGGTCTACTCGCAGTTTAACGTCTTGTAGTGAGGATGAGGGTTGGGAGATATGAATCCCTGGATAGAGGAGGTGTATGGAATGACGAATAAACCCACATGAATGTGGAAAAAAATCCCTCATCTCACCATACACTCTGAGTAAGAACTCGAGATAGAGCTTGAGAAGGACAAGGGGCCTGAGGCTAGGCCTTGGTAAGGGAGGCCTGAGGGTGGGTCTTAGTCAAGATGGCCTAACTAAATTGGAGTTTAACGTCTTGTAGTAAGGACAAGGGCCGTGGGCCCAGAAAGTCCAAGGAGCCTGAGGTTAGGCATCGGTTAGGAAGGCCTGACCAGTTTGCAGTTTAATGTCTTGTAGTGAGGATGGGGAAAAAGATAATTGTATCTCATCCAGGGACATTTACAATGTGGAAAGTAACCCGACGAGAAATAGGACGTAATCCTACACCATGTCGTACATCCCTTATAAGAGAATCGGGGTCGTGGGCCCGAACGCTGGCGCCACCCGGAAGGAAGTTTGTCGCTTCAGGATGGGGCAGAACGAATCACTGCACTCGATGTTTGGGACATCTCAGGGTGGACCCTAAGATCCAGGACACTGTTGACCATGTTCGAAACACAATGTCCCTATGGTGACCTGATATGGGAATAAAAAATGAGCGTTGACCGTTGACCAAATTCGCAATGCGGGACTTGTATCGTCTTGTTGCTTAGAAACCCTCAAGGGCATTGGCCCGTATCGGTAGCAGAGCCCTTTGGCGTTGTATCCAGGCCATTCTTGGGGGTCCCTCCAGGTGAGGAAAGTGTTGGAATCCCAGTCAAGGAGTGGGTGAAGCATATTTGTATCCATCGACGAAAGAGTTGAACATCTCATGGGGGACGTGCAGCCGGGTCGATGTTTTCTCGACGTGAGTTGGGGAAAAAGTTTTCATCCTGCCATATGTCTTGACCCAAGGGGAAGATTTTGGCTTTTGGGCAGGGCCAACAGATGAAATGTTTGGGTGTTCCTACTTATCCCATGAGGATGGGAATCAAGCCATACGTAGTCCTTGAAGGCCATGCAGTTTAACGTCATGCGGTGAGGACGTGGGAGGATAGAAGAATAGGAGTGGGCACATGGTGCGACCCTTATAATCCTTGTATGAGCAGGGATATGAAATCCTACTCCTCGTCATGCAAGGATCCACAAAGGAAACTATACCCAGGGGGATAGTGAAAGAAAAGAGCTCAGGGCTGGGCTCAAGATGAGGCGTCCGAACATTCCTATGTATCCCATTAGGATGGGAATCAAGCCATGCGTAGTTCTTGAAGCACAATTTAATGTCGTGCCGGATAAGAGATGCATCTCATTTGGGGATATGTATGGTACGTCAGGTAACCCGACGTGAATGAGGACGTATCCCACACCACACCATACGATCCCATAAGAGATTCTGAGTCGACGAAGGCCAAGGGGCCTGAGGCCGAGCCTCGTTCAGGGAGACCTGAACTGCTTGCAGTTTAACGTCTTACATTTAGGACAGGGGCTAGGGGCCCGAAGAGGCCAAGGGTCCTGAGGTTAATCCTTGGTCAGGATGGCCTGGATGGCTTGCAGTTTAATGTCTTACAGTAAGGACAGGGGTTCAGGGGCCCGAAAACGGCAAGGGGCCTGAGGCTATGCCTCGGTCAGGAAGGCCTGACGGGCTTGCAGTTTAATGTCTTACAGTAAGGATAGGGGCCAGGGGCCTGAAGAGGCGAAGGGGTCTGAGGCTAAGCCTCGGTTAGGAAGGTCTGACTGGCTTGCAGTTTAACGTCATACAGTAAGGATGGGGGCCAGGGGCCCGAAGAGGCCATGGGGCCTGAGGCAAAGCCTCGGTCAGTAAGGCCTGATTGGCATGCAGTTTAACATCTTACAGTAAGGATGAGGGCCAGGGGCCCGAAGAGGCCAAGGGGCCTGAGGCCATGCCTCGGTCAGGAAGGCCTGACTGGCTTTCGGTTTAACGTCTTACAGTAAGGATTGGGTCCAGGGGCCCGAAGAGTCCAAGGGGCCTGAGGCTAATCCTTGGTCACAAAGTCCTGACTAGCTTGTATTTTAACATCTTACAGTAAGGACGGGGGACAGGGGCCCGAAGAGGCCAAGGGGCCAGAGGCTAATCCTCAGTCATGAAGTCATGACTGGCTTGCAGTTTAACGTCTTATAGTAAGGATGGGGGCCAGGGGCCCGAAGGGGACAAGGAGCCTTAGGCTAAGCCTCAGTCAGGAAGGCCTGAATGGCTTGTAGTTTAACCTCTTATAGTAAGGAAAGGGGCCATGGGCCCGAAGAGTCCAAGGGGCCTGGGGCTAAACCTCAGTCAGGAATGCATGACTGGCTTGCAGTTTAACGTCTTATAGTAAGGACGGGGTAAATCTTAGTTTAGGTTAATAGAGCTTGGATCATTTTTCAGTTTATCATCTTGCAAGATGATATCGCAGTTTCAATGTCATGCAGGACGGTGGTGCAGTTTAGGTTCATGCTGGACCGTAACATGCAGTTTAGGGTCGTGCGGGACCATACAGTTTAAGGTCATGCAGGACCAAGGGGTTTAGTCAAAGTACTACTTTAGTAACTTGGCGTTGGTTGGAGGAGTTATGTGCTCACCATTTGTGGTCACCAAGGAGTATGATCCATTGGGGTAAACCTTATGGATGACGTAAGGTCCTTCCCATTTGGGCTCTAGCTTGGGCGGTTTCCTACTGGAAATTATTGGTGCTCGAAGGGCCAACACTAGGTCACACTGCAAAAAAGAACGAAGGCGAACCTTCTTGTTGAAGGCTCTGGCTATCTTATTCTAATGCCTTTCCAGATTGTGCAGGGCACGAACCCTGTTCCCGTCCAGTGCTTCCAATTCAGCTATACGGATTTTGGCCACCTTATCCGACGCCTGCTAGTCATAGACTACAGTGCGTAATGATGGAAACTGGATCTCAATGGGTAGGACGGCCTCATCCCCATACACCAAGTAATATGGGGTCACCTGGGTGGAATTGTGAGTCATCGTCCGATAATCCCAGAGGGCCTTGGGGAGCTTTTCCTGCCAAATTTTCTTGTTTGGACACCCCATTTTCTGCAGAATGTTAGAGAGGTTTTTGTTGAATGCCTCGATCTGTCCATTTGCCTGTGCATGATAACTGGAGGTATGGTTCGAAAGGATATTGTACTTGGTGTACAATTTCTTCAGCTCGGCTGCTCGGAAGTTGGTGCTGTTATCGGTGAGGACAGCGTGAGGTACCCCAAATTGGTGGATGATATTGGAGATCACAAATTCAACGATGGAACTGGCCTTGACCTATTTGAGTGGAACTGCCTCTGCCCACTTGGAGAAGAAATCTGTAGCAGTTAGGATGAACCTACACTTGCGAGCTGTCGCCGGTGGATATGGCCCCACTACATCGAGTCCCCACATCACAAATGGCCAAGAATACTTGGTGGAGTGGATAGGATCTGGCGGCCGATGTAGGAAGTTATCATGAACTTGGCACGTATGGAACCTCTTTCCAAACTCGATACAATCATGGATCATAGGGGGCCAAAAGTACCCCTACCTCCAGATTTGATGGGAAATCTTTGGCCCAGCTTGGTGGGCACCACAGGAACCGACGTGAACCTATTTCATAACCTGAGAAATCTCGACTCCTTGAATAAAATGGAGGAGAACTCCATCTAAGCTCCGCTTATAGAGGATCTTCTCAAGACTGAGACCGCTCTGGTGGGTAAAGTGCAGTGCTCGGTTTCAGATTCGCTCGCGCTAGGACCGGTCATCCGGGAGGAAACCATTTTGGAGATACTCGACAAAAGGTGCCCTCCAGTCGGGAGTGGCCTCAACCACTATGTCTGAAGAACTTGGGACCCCTAACTTAGAAGGTCCGATGGTAAGATGACTTACCCGTAGGCCATGATTGTCCTCTGGGGTGACGGGGGAAATAAATCTCCAGTGTGACACATGTATGATCAAATCATCTTTCTCAGGTTCTACGAGCGACGCAGCTAAGCCAGCCAAAGCGTCTTCTTGACCGTTCTGTGACCGAGGGACATGGGTATCCTCCGGTCGAGAAGAGAATTAGGCCATTAGATGGAGGGTGCACTCCAGAAATGGAACAAGCTCTGCCTTCCTGAAAACATAGTCTCCATTGACCTACTTGATTACAATATTGGAATCTTCTTTCACTTGTAGATGGGGCACATCGATCTCAAGGGCCAACTCGAGGCTGGTGATGAGAGCCTGGTACTCAACCTCATTTTTGGTGCAGCCTTCTGACAACAGGAATGAGTATGGTAAGATGGATTGCACCGGGATGATGAAGACGATACCCAGACCCACACTGTTGATCTTAGGATTGTTGATCCTCCTACCGGTGGGGCTCCAGGAGGCACCGTCGAAGTGCATTTTCCAACATGATACGGCATGATCGACTGAGAGGATCGCCTCATCAGGAAAATCTAGGTCCAGGGATTGATCTGCAGAGTTTGGATGGGAAGCTAAAATGTCTGCCAATGCCTATCCCTTGATGGCCTTCTGAGGCATGAACCTAATGTCGAACTGCTGGAGGATCACCTCCCATCGTGCTAGTCGGCCGGTCAACATGGGGCGGTTCAAGATGTACTTTAGTGGGTCTACCCGAGAGACCAACTGTACCTCATGGTGCTGCTGGTAATGACGCAACTTCTATATGAAAAACACGAGCACAAGGCAGCTCTTTTCGATAGGGTAGTATCTGATCTCCGTATCAAGGAGTATGCAGACGAGATAGTAGAGGTTGTTCTTTATCCCCTCATTGTTCTTCTGGGTGAGAAGTGTGCTGAGGGACCGTTCCAGGGCGGTCACGTAAAGAACCAATGGATTTCCGGAGACGGGTGGCATCAAAACTGGAGGTTGGAGCAAATACTGCTTGATTTCCTCAAAGGTGGTCCGACACTCTTCATCCCACTCATAGGCGGTGCCATTCTTCATGAGCCGGGAAAAGGTCTTACAATTGCTGGCCAGATTCCCAATGAATCGGCGTATATAGGCCAAGTGGCCTAAGAGACCTCAAAGTTCCCGAATTTTTCTTAGGGGAGGCATTTAGCTGATGGCCTTGATCTTTTCTGGGTCGATCTCAATTCCCCAGTATCTAACAACAAATCCAAGAAACATTCCGGAGGTGACCCAGAAGGCACACTTTAACAGGTTCATTTTCAGGTGGTGAGAATAGAGGAAACCTAACACTTTCTCAAGGACTTTGAGATGGTCCTGGTGCTGGCGAGATTTGACCACTAGATCATCCATGTAGCATTCCACCAACATCCCTAGAATCGGCCTGAATATGCGATTCATGGCCCGCTGATAAGTGGAACCTTAATTTTTCAGGCCGAAGGGCATAACCTGGTAACAAAAAGTACCTTGGGGAACCCTGAAGGTAGTGGACTCCTCGTCCTCGGGGGCCATCCAGATCTGTTTGTACCCAGAATACCCATCCATGAAGGAGAGAGCTTGGAACCCGACCGTGGCATCAATCAATAACTCGGTCACCAGGAGGGGAAAAACATCCTTTGGGCAGTGGAGATTGAGATCACGGAAGTCGATGCAGACTCTGATCTGCCTGTTATTCTTCCTGAATGGCACAATGATGGAAAGCCACTTGGGGTACTGGACTTCCTTGATGAAGCTGGATTTGATAATATTGTCAAATTTGGCCTCAACCATGGCACCGTGAGAAGGGTGCATCTTTCTAGGAGGCTGCTTAAACCCACGATGGTTTGATGGGAGGCCCAGGCGGTGAATAACTACCTAAGGATCTAGTCCGGGAATCTCATCGTAATTCCAGGAAAACACATCACGGTGCTATTTGAGAAAGTCTACATACTGCTGCTACTCCTTGAGGGACATGTCTACACTAATCAATGTGGGTCTCGGATCTACCTCGCTACCAAGTATCACCTGTACCAGTTCAACAACCATGGTAGAGACACCTTCCTAAAATGTGGGGGGAGCATCCTCCAAATTTTTCTCTCCAACCATGGAGGGAGTTCCCGCAAGGGTAGCTAATTCTGAGTTATCAAACCCTGACGGGCAGCTGGCGCAGGCTTGGGTGGCGGTGGTCATCATATCAAGAGACCCATGCACCGCTGAGACCATAGTGACGAAAGTATTTGATCCTATCCCATCTGGCCTTCGGCCTAAGGGGCCACGTTTGATGACATCAAATCAGTGGTGACACATCGGCCTGAGTCGGTTGATTCTAGCTCAACAGAAGAGACACATATGACATTCTACAATTGTCATAAGCCCAACATTCTGATACCGCACATGGGTAGGAGGTTTCAGGATCACCTGAGCCTGGTTGGTGTAGAAGTACGAGGTGATTTTCTGCAGTCTCTTGGACATGGGAACATGCCTTCCTTTCGTACCTGAAACAATAAAACACTACCCCATGTCGGGGTTCATGGCCTCCAATCGATAGATCGGGAAGATGTAGGCCTCATCCAGGCCTGCCCAGGGATCACTTGTGATCGGGGCGGGTTCATCCTCACTTGCTAGGATTTTCTTATCCTTGCTCTTGTAATAGTCGGCGTCTAGATAGCGGGCTTCACAAGAGGCGGAAGAAGATGGATCCCCTTGGAGCATGTCTGTTTGACCATTGAGGGAGTATTTGAGGCATTGGTGATACGATTAAGGGACCACTGCATGCAGATGGAGCCATGGCATGCCCATCAATGCGTTATAGGCGGTGTCCTGGGAGATAACCATGAACTTGGTGCTGGTAATTAGGGCACCGATCTGGGTCTTCAAAAAGATCTTGCTGACTGGGGATCGCTCGGTCCTGTTGTATCGCTAGATTCTGAGGACGGAGGGAGTTAAATCAACTTCAGAAAAACCCAGCTTTCGTAGTGTCCGAGTCAGGATTAGGATGATCCCATAACCCGTGTCAATGAGGCAGCGACGAAATTCCAATCCATTGAACTAGAAAGTGACGTACAGTGGGAGAATATTCTCATGTATGGGAGGGTCTTCATCTTCACTGGATAATGAGATAACTTCCTGGAATTCGGTGTTCTCAATCTCCTCAGCGTGGAAGGCTTCCGTAGCTACTACATCTATCTCAAACTGAAGGGGGATCCTTAGGGACTCGGAATGTGCTTCATGCATTTCAGAAGATAGGTAAAGGGCCTCAAGGATAGAAATCCTTGCTAGAATGATGGCCAGGTGCTTCAGGACATCATACTTTCATGCCAAATGCGAGCCTCTGCTTACAGGAGGTCATTCGGCAGTTGGAGGCATAGCGGGTTTTACCGGTTGAACCGACGACTGGGTAATACTGGGTACATCCCGCTTTCTACTAGTTGAGGCCTAGAGAGTAGCTGCCATATTAGGACTAGACAATGGAGATTTCCCTACATCCGGGAAAGACTGACCGCGATACAGATGAGGCAGCTCTGGCTGATCTAGTAGCACAAACGACAGTGGAGGTAGATCTGAGGGCTTCAGATGAGGCTGCGCGTGCTGAGCTCTGTGCTGAGCCTGCTGTCTAGTTTCAGTAAAATGTATGACCTAAATGAAAGCGCCTACTGATGTGCCTCAATGACCTGTGTGGTTTCGGTTCTGCTGACGTTGACGTCAGCTGGGGACATTGGGGAGGTTCTCCTGGCGTTCCACCTCGTCGGGAGTCATATAGGGCTTTACCAGCTCCACGGTATTAACCGAAGCGTACCCCTGGCTATCTCTTGATGAATAATCCACCACCAGGAATATTCTGGGAGGAATCCCCATTTCAGGGGGCATAAAGTTTCCCAGAGTGCGGGATGACGACGGTAGTGTTGGAGCGTGTTGCTTCTTCTTGCGCTGTCGCTGCTTGCCCTTTTGGGAAGAGGTAGGTTGTGATGACGATGTAGAGGTACGGGCTACTTCCTCCGAAGGCTCTGACTGATTCAGGCATTCCCAAATGATACCATGGGCACGAGCGATGGTTTTTCGAGCCATCCAGTCATCGTATTTCTGGGACCCATGGCTAGGAACCTGCTGCCACTCACCTTCGTTGTCGCTACCGATCTTTGACCTTACGAAGACACCCGCTACTTGTGTCGGGGCTGGCCCAACCTGAATATGTTGATTTCAACCTGGTCTTGAAGCCAGTCTTTAATCACATAGCATTGCCTGAGGGTGTGCCCCAGAATCCAATGATAGGGACAATAGTTGGGGTGATCGGTGAGATTCGCCTCTTCTGGCCTTCTGCACTCGGGTAAGCGCACAATCCCTTTCTCTAGAGATATTTGGAAGTATCTAGTGACCTAATTCTTGTTGAACAAGTATGTCCGGGGCCATCTTTTTCAAATAGGGGCCCTAGGGCCTGGCCCTGACGAGGGTCCGGAGGGGCCTGCTGAGGAGGCGGTGCCTGATTGTCTCACCTAGGTGGTGGTGGCACATTGCACGGGGGAACCTGTGGATTCTGAGGCGGCCACTACTGGGTAGGAGCATGCGCTTTAGGTGGAGGGCCTCTGCAGGGTTGCGGGGCTGGTGCCGCTGGCAGTATTTCTAGCTGCATGGGGTCTTCTATTTGGGCCACCGTGGTAGGTTCGGCTCTCGCAGCCCTCCTGGCTGGGATCACAGGGCCAGCAGACGTGCCTGACTAGCCTGTTGCAGAGCCTCCTCGAGGCACTGAGCCTTATATGAGAAATCTCAGAACCCTCCATGGTAGTTCTGGGTGATCAGGGAAGGGACCAGCTCTGTTTTAACGTTCCGTACACACATTGTCAGTAATTTATCTTGAGTTAGTGGCATGTCGATGGAGTATGTAAGCCCTTTCCACCGAGAGATGAAATCCGCGACTCGCTCATCAGGCCTTTGTTTTCACTTGAAGAGGTCTGCAATGCTGGTCTTTCGTGTGCTGGAGCTGAACTGGAATAGGAACTGCCAGTGGAGATCCTCCAAGCTGGTCACCAATCTGATAGGGAGATGGTTGTACCAGAAAAATACGGGGTCTTCCAATGTCTTCATGAAACATTGGAGCTTGACGGCTTCTTGCTGAGCTGGGGTCCCCAGCATGGGGCCACACCTGGAAGAAAAGTGGGCCAAGTGCTGCGGCGGGTCCCATGTCCCATTGAAGGGTGAGAAAGTGGGGTTCCCAAAACCCAGGAGTTCGGGCATATCATCACCCACGCGGGATATGGCTTGCCTTCTGGTGGGACTACCACCTGCCGCGTTTCCAACGCTTCGAGTCAGGCGATGAGTGCCTCTATAAGATCATCCGAGTGGGGTCCCTGTCTTGATGGGGATCCCTACCCACAAGTGTGTTTCCGGGTTTTTCGACACGATAGATGGCTCCAGTAGCTCGTGGAGTGACTGGCGGAACGGCCTGTGGGGTGGCTGGGGGAACCCGAGATGGATTCCTCAGATTGCCACGCCGTTCAGCAGGGTTCGGTGAGACGTATCGCGCCCTCTTGCCATGAGTTCTGGCTTCTGCCCTGTCTGGGGAAGTAGTGTGATCAGGGTTGGCCGGAGGCATCTCACCGGGGGAAATTGTTCCTCCCCCTACTGGCCCGGCTTGGGATTACCATCATCGGGTCGCTGCTCTACAGCACGTTCGGCCATGAGTTCATCAACCATCCTCTTCTACTCATCGATCTGCTAGTGCAATGTTTCCTTTTCACAGTCTTCGTCTGTCTTCTGCACTGACATAGATGGGTCGGAGTACTTGACAGTTCCAACATGCTCTTTACCCTTACCGGTCATCCGACTGAGTACCACCGACTCAGTGGGTACAGGGAGGCCTAGAAGGCTCCACTGCTGACGGGTAACCCTCCCTAATGGGTCCAGCAGTGGTGGGACACCCTCAGGGGTAAGTCTCCATCGAGAAATTCAATCTCGTCCTCCTTGTCCACTACGTCATCAATGTGGACCGCGACCCCTCTTGGGGGCATTTCCTCAATGTCGCATAGAAAATCGGGCTTCAGTCGGATAGGACTAAAGAGGAGGGTGGCATACTGTCCCCAGCCATAGACTTGCACATGGGGGGTAGCCTCCCTGATGATTCTGTGGAGTACTTTGAGACTCTGAATGCATTTCTGTTGAAGGGTGCTCTGGCAGCCTGGTGACTCAGGGCGCTGGGCCACAGGGAGTGCGGCCAAATCGATCAGGCGGCATTGCTCGCTGATTTCCTCAAAGTGCTCTCGGCTCCTGGGGTACACTACCTGCTCATAACAAAGGTGGAAGTGTGTTGCCCATAGGGTTTGGAAGAAGCACCCTACTTCCTCTGGGGTAAGGGACTCATGCGCACAAAAGTTCGGCGCTACCGTCAGCCAGAACTTCTCCTAGAAGTGATCCGCTACGAGAATGTTCTAGAAGCTCCTGGGATCGGATTTACGGTCTGGCCCCATATTTCCCTACTCATCAACCAGGGGCGGCTGAGGGACTGGTAGTAATACTGAAGCGTACCTCTGGGACAGTAAACTAGGTGGCATAGAATATGGCGAACGAGCTGACTGGCCGCCGAATTACGGGCCATCCTCTGAAGTGTGAGGTGACCTAACCACAATGTAACGATACGATGGGCTGATAGCCCCAAATTCTGGTGTAGGAATTGCTATCACCGGTGATGGGTCACCCTGTTTCTCCACCTCCATTGGTCCCCAAAATAGCTCTCTTTGATCTCTAGTAGAGGCAGAGGGCGCTTCTGGTGGTGACGGTGGTGATTTCATGGTCGGAACCTACGAGATTTCCACAATTTCCTCCTCCTGGATGTACTTGCAGAGAGAGGCGGGAATCTGGTGGACTTCAAATTCTGGAAGAATGAGACTGACACGCCTTATTTCTGCACCAGTCCTTGACACAGAGGAGCAGGGAGAAGGTTCCATCGCTGATTCGCATTCTACTTCAGAATCTGAGAAGCGGGCTTGTTCGACCTTCACTCGGGCCTTCCCAGGACTCTTCTTGTGGCGGTGAAGACCCGCTCTCCTGCCCCTAGATGGATCTTTGAGACAAGGTTGATTCTCAACATGTAGTCTTGGAGTGGCGCTGGCACCATGGCCGAGAGGACTCCCACTTGAGACAGCCGGGATGCGAGGGGCACTAGGGAAAATGATAAAGGGTAAATGGGGAGGACTTCCATGCATGGTGCAGGTGGAGCAAGGCTAACCTTCACCCCTTGATTTTTCGGGGCGAGGAGGACCTTTTCTAGTTTTAAAGAGGATGTATGGATGGTCCCCGTGTTGGGGAGGGACTGGATGGGAAGTGCATTCACATCAATGGTCGGGGGAAGGAGGAGGAACTCCATACCGGGTATGGTGGGCGCGGGAGAGACCTCAATGCCAAGCATCACTGCCATGGGACAAGTCTTCATTTGGTATGGGGGTAGCACGAGGCATCCCTCCATGATGAGCTTTGGAGTGGGGAAGGACCACGCTCTGTGGAAAGGTGGTACGAGGAGGACCTCCGTATGGAGTGACGTCACCACGGATTGGTTCGCGGTGATCACCACTCGGGCCTGCAACCCCTAGAGCCAACCCAACCTGCCCATGGGGCGGTTGGGGCCTCATTCCTGGTCGGGTGAAAGAGTGCCCCTTCTCAGTGTATGTATGGACTCTTTAATGCACGTCAGTGGTGGCTCGGGACACAGTAGCTGTTGATGTTGACGCCCCTTGATGGGCATCCTCAGCTTGGGCCCGACGCTGGCGTCGGGTTAGATGAGATGGCGCAGGTGGTGTAAGGGCATAGCCTACCTACACCTCTGGTAAAGACGGATAGAAGCACTGACGTGGCCAGCTGGGGGCCCTTTTCTGGAGTCCTTGAGTTGGGACTCTGACTAGGCTGAGCCGGACATCACCCGCCTCATCAGCATAAGGCGAGGAGTCATTGAGGCGTTCTAGGGACAGGCTCCCGAAATGATTGAACCTTGGGGTGGGGAGAAGGGGCTCTATGCACGGCCATTGAGGGCGGCGTTGGCGGTAGGCCCTGGATGCCTCCAGGTCCATGAGGGTCATATCCCAATTTGGGATAACCCCTTCCTCCTCGTACCTACGTACAAGTTTGTTGATCACCCTTCGTTGGATGATCTCTAATGGGGAGAGGGGACGTGGGTGTCCCGTATTCATGGATGTAGAGGTCGTTGTGGCGGGAGTGGAGCCACGTGGAGCAGCTGTGCTGGTATTTCCCCCGCCCCTGCGTAGGTGAGTGGGCGGTGTTCGTGTCTCCATAGCAGCAACCTGGTTCCTAGGAAGCAGGGAGATCAACTCATCAGTACTACAAGAAAAAGGATCGATAACAAGTGCCCCAGCTTCATTCTGTCTTCCGTGGTCAGGGATAGGAATCCACACCAACACATTGCAGAACAGAATGCCCCATGTTCTACTTCCCCAACTTCTGGTGAGTTTCACGCCAAGCCCACTATTTTGTTAGCGGGGCCCGGTGCTGGATATATGAATCCAGTAATATTTCAATCTACTGATGTCTCTAACGCTACTAATCTTCATATTGAGGAGAAGAAATTCACGCCAGGTTCACCATTTATTTTTCTGACACTTTCGTAGGGGCGTGCGCGTCCATTCGCTTTGGCGCGACAGGTGCAGCTTTCTTGTGTTACCCCGCATTCCCTCTTTCCAAAGGTGGGTGGTATCCGCTCCTTATTCAGGGACGTCTACTCCTTGATCGAAACCAGGATGGTGGGATGTCAGTTCTTCCTTCCATGGATTCCTCCTCAAAACTCGTCACCTAGTTCGGGTCTCCCTCATAGATTTAAAATGTTTTTCGTGAAACTCTTCCTAGTGCCATGTTTCCATGGGCACCGGTTAACTACACTTATTCTGTCAGGACATTATAAAGGGTCCAGTCAGGGCAGCAACCTTCAGTCAGGGGAGTAGTCACATCGAGGAATCCGTAACGTGTCTGAACACTGGGGAATTGGTGTCTCTGTCTTTTGTCCCTTATTATAGGGCTTCTCGAGGGCATGGAAGCCCGAGGCATCCCACATCGAGTGTGGGGAATCATATTCAATAGGAATTTATCTAAGGTTTTCCTTAGCTTCCTATGTTTAACACAGGGTATGCCACAAGTTTAACATCTAGTGGAGATAGATCGGCTGGATCAGAACACTAGCTGGAGTGCATCAGACTGAGGAATTTCCCCTTGAGGGGGGGAAATCGATATCGGGGCCAGCCCATGGGAGGATTCTCGGATGCTATTGAGGGGAGTGGAGTGGCATGATCTCACCAGGATGTGGCAGCCTGAGTGAGAATCATATGGATGATAGATGGATGAATGAAGTGGAAGGGGGATGAAATGGGATCATCGCAAGGGCGATAGTGAAGTTGGTCTTGATCCTCGAAGAGACCTCCTATGTATCCCCGTGGTAGGGAATAAAATTTCGCATACTTTGGTGGGATGATGGGACACCTGAGGAGGCAGCCCGTGAGAATGGATGCATGGATGGGTGATGGGCTTGAACCTCGTGAGGTTCCCTATGTACAATTCCTTGGCACGAATCAAAGACCACGTTGTTCTAGTTAGACGCCGGAAGGCCAACGTGAAAGAGGACTAGGGTTCCAGGTGGTGGTGGGCTTGAACCTCAGGGAGGCTTCCTACGTACCATGACTTGGCATGGATCAAAGTTGTCTTAGTTCAAATGGTGTGGGGATTACACTCTAGGCTGCCCAAGGTGGTGGGAGAACTGGCATGAATGAGGTCGGAATGACTGGGTGGTGGGATTGAACCTCGTGAGGCTTCCAACATACCATGCTTTGATATTGATCAAAGACCACGTAGTTCAAAAAGGATGTGGGTGTCAGTGAACCGACGTGAAGAAGGACCTTGGTCCAATGAATGATGGGCTTGAACCTCAGGGAGGCTTCTTATGTACCATTCCTTGGCATGGATCAAAGACCTCATAGTTTGGAAGGTGGCAGTGTCGGTGAACCGACATGAAGGTAGACCTTGGTCCAATGGTTAACGGGCTTGGACCTCAGGGAGGCTTCCTATGTACCATTCCTTGACATGGATCAAAGACCTTGTAGTTCAAAGGGCTTCTTCAGCGAACCGACGTGAAGGTGAACTAGGGGGGTCCACTTTTGGTGGGATTGAACCTCGTGAGGCTTCCTACGTACAGTGCCTTGGCATGGATCAAAGTCCTCGTAGTTAGGGATGGTCACAATGACTTACCGATGGACCAGGATGCAGTTTAACGTCGTGCGGGATGAAGGTGAACCCTGACATGAATAAACGACGAGCGGTGGGTGTCGGCAAACCGACATGAAGAAGGACCTTGGTCCAGGGGATAATGGGCATGAACCTCAGAGAGGCTTCCTACGTACCATTCCTTGACATGGATCAAAGTCCCTATAGTTCTGGTAGAAATGTGGGTGTCGGTGAACCGATGTGAAGAAAGACCTTGGTCCAATGAGTGATGGGCTTCAACCTCAGGGAGGCTTCCTACGTACCATTCCTTAACATGGATCAAAGACCATGTAGTTCAAATAAATGTACTGTTTAACGTCATGATGGATGACATACAGTTTAATGTTATGATGGACGGGGGCATACAGTTTAACGTCATGCTAGACGAGGTATCGTCATGTCCAATTCTTACTCTAAGCCCACGTGAGTCGTGCTCTATGTGAGAAACAAGAGGCAACATAGACCTGAAGATCACATCACGAAGGGTGCGTCCATGAGAAATGAAGATGGGCTTACGCGTTAGGCGGTCCATGGTGCTGAGAATTACTCCGGGATGGAGGCCCATAGTGCGGAAAAGCGTAGCGAGAGAGGGAATTGGGACCAAAAATGGAAGGTGCCTCATTCCTTATCGCGCCCTCCATTGGCCTTGGAAGTAGGGAAGTACGGAGGTGCATGGGTGATACCTTACATAAGAGAGGCTTGGGGGTTTACACCAAGGTGGTTTCCCTTCCCTTGTAG
This sequence comes from Viscum album, assembly GCA_963277665.1. Classification (NCBI taxonomy): domain Eukaryota; kingdom Viridiplantae; phylum Streptophyta; class Magnoliopsida; order Santalales; family Viscaceae; genus Viscum; species Viscum album. The sequence continues at coordinate 645,783,790 of OY728143.1, read as the reverse complement.
ACACACGCTACTTCGAGAAGGAGGATATCATCCCTTGTGGAGGGGTGATCCCATCTCTGTGGAGACGAGCAGCGTAAAGAATGTCCAAGATGGGGGGAACCTATCTGTGGGGGCACGGGGTCAGGTCACAGTTTAACGTCATGTGTTGAGGACGAGGTGCTTGGCAGTTTAACATCCTGAAGCTCGGATGAAGTGGGTTTTCTCCACACCCATTGGACTTACATAACTGGTACCCTCTGCCTCTTGGGGGAGGGAAGGTACCGACAATTTCGTGGTGAAGGGGGCCGTAGGGAAAACCATCGAGGTGTCCAAATTATCATGGCTATACGAAGAAGCAACAGTCGTTACCGTGCCTATGCAAAGAAGCATTAGGCAAAGCAACATTACGAGTGGGGTTATCCATGGGACTTGAAATCACATCGTTCAAACCTGGAGGGTCGCACGGAATGAATAATTGCCAAGCAAAGTGGTATTCTTCGCGAAGTTGAGTGCCTTAGCCTTAGCATGGGTTAGGGGTGCGAATGGGAGGTGCTTCGTGAAGTGGAATAGTGTTCGCGGAGCACTGACTCACGAAGCAGAGGTGCCTTGTGAAGCAAGGTGCTACGAAGCATTGTGCTTCGCGAAGCACATCGACCCTGCCTTGGCATGTGGATCACTTGTACATGATGGGTGTTTCACGAAGCATAAATGATCCACGGCTGGCCGAGTTCCCTTGGGAATCCTCTTCCTTCGCGAATGCCCTTAGGCTTCACGAAGGGTATCCCTCTTGGAAGAGGGGCTCAAAATGAGACAAGGCAGAGGCATATCGCGAAGAAAAAATACCTCGCAGAGCTCATGATTCCCAGAGAGAAGGGTGATTCGCGATTTGGGAGCTGAGAAGCCGAAAGTCCGATTGTCTATCATCTAGACACAGGGGGAGCCCAGTATTTATAGGAAAGGGGCGCTGTGAAGCAGAGCTCACGCGGCGCGTAGGGGCGCGGTTACTTCGCAGTGGGTCATGAACGTCAACCAGGTTTGTGGAGAGTTACCGCCTCAGGGGCTTCACGGCGGGCTCGTGAATTTCAGGGAGTTTGCAGAGCGGTATGACCTCTTTCACTTTTCAGTGGCCGCGTTGCTCGTGGGAGCTCCGCGTCGGGGCTTCACAAGGAAACGCACATGCTTCTTTTCCTTCTTCCCCTTTCGTCCAATATTTTGGCCCCAACACCTGCCAAAAAAAAGAAAAATTTAAAAATAATTGGAAAATAGTAAATGTATGTGAGTGGGAAGTAAAGGAATAAAAGTGTAATTCATGTGGATTTGAATGTTCATTCCTTCATTTTTGTAACGTAATATTTTTTAATCCATAATAATAATTACATTTATGTTTTTTTTATCCTCAGTGGAAACTCCACATTAATCTCCCAAACCATTATTATTTCAATTTTTTCTTGAGACTCATACCCCATATATACTATTTTGTTTGAACTACTCTGAGTATTAGTCATCCAAAATGATCTCTAGTACGTGGTATGGTAGGACTTTTGGCTAGTGTGGTTGAAGAAACCTAGGTGGATGTTCAAATAATATAGGAGATAAAAATAAAAAAAATACAATAATAACTATTTGGGGGGTATTCCATCACTGAACATTAGAACCACAATGAAGGGAGGAAGGTTAGATTGAAAGAGAGAGTTCAATACATCATTAATAGATGAATGGAAATCAACAACTAAGGATGGATTAAATAAATTTATGAAAGGTTATTTGTGTTTAATAATGAATTATTATATTTTAGTTCGAGGCAAAAGCAATTTTCCTGAAATATTTGTGAACTTTTAGACTTTTATGCATGGAGTGTATTGTATTGTTGTTATTCAAGACAAATGAAATGTTCAGCCACTTATGCAGACAATGTCTTCTAAACATGGCGATGCTAACAATCCCAAGGAATAATAGACTATTGATGATAAACTGTAGAATTATTAGGTGATCAAGTATATGTTGATGAAAGAAAACAACACAACATCATTGTTTTGAATAAAATTATCAAGGCCAGAAGTCAAGGTATAAAATTTTAGGTTAGTCAGAATAAACTTGGCCAACCTATTGACCCCATAAAGTCAATTTTCATTAGATATATTTGGGTAATAATGAGGATGAATGTGCTGATTAATATTGACTCATGTTGTCATTTCCAACCTATAATAAAGGAAATATTTTGGAAATATATAATGGTATTGTTACAATATACTTTCCATATTTCACTGAAAAATATATAATGAAAAATTGATTTAGTATTCTTTATTCCCTCCAAAATTAATTTATTTTATAAGACTTAGATAATAAATTTGTCTTATGGCCACTAGAAATTCCCATAAAGGCTTCTGGACTCTTCTAGAGAAGTTACATCTTAGGGATGCTAAGTGGAAAATAATGCCCCACCCACCACTTAGTTTTAAATGTGTTATAATGTAAGAAACACATACTAAATTCATCAATATTCCCAATAAGAAATAATTTTAGGTTCATTGTGGTCAAAAATATATTATTTTAATAACTTATTTTATCTAGCTTTATTTAAATCTATTAATTTATGAGGCGAAAAAAGAGTACTGAAAATATTGAACATGCATCAAAACCAACGTTCCCTAATCGAAGAGGTAGGATGGGGTATGATTAATTAGAGGAGAAATTGGTATGTATTTTAAATCAAACATAAAATTATAATTATGTTATATAAAACAACATATGTTCCTTTATTTATATGCAGATTGGTAAAGCTACCTCCATCCAACGTCATGTGCTATGGAAGGAGGCTCATGAAAATATGAAGGGTAAATTAGTCGATGAAAACACAAAAGAAGAATGGGAAGAATGTGTAGGTATGAAATAATTTTAATTATTTTTACTTTATAAAAATATTATATAAAAATATATATTTATGTTCATATTTGTACATGGTTTAGATACAATAATCGACAACGACCATACCAGATGAAAAGATAGTTTCAATATCCTTGAAGCGGCTTGAACAATATAGTCGCGTTAGAGGATTAGTCTTTGGAGTCCCTCCTCAAACATATTTATAGAATATAAAACCACATGAAGATAGATATAATATGGTAAGATGACTACATACACAAATATAATCACCCTAAGACATTATTTTTTGGTATGGTTTGGAAGACTAATGTATAAGAATGTATCAATGTGAACTGGAAGTGGAGCATTGATCCGCAAATGAACCAAATGATCCCACTAGCTTTGTGGATAGTCATTACCCATTACTGCATACCTAACATGGGTTAATAATTTTTTTCATTTCTCTTTATACTAAATTTGAATCAAACAACATTCGATAACTTTATATTTCTAAAATTCTGAATGGTACACTTGTATGTGATTTTTATCTATTAATACCTACGTACCACCGTGTTGTGATGGGTATAATGTATAATATCTTTGGAGATGAGTTACACAATCAAGAAGTCACCAAATATCACATTAGAGTTGGGATTGAGGAATATTATAATAGAGGGGTTACTTAGTACAGGCTAGATAAGGAATGAAAGTGGTGTCTCAAGGGATAAAGCCAGTGGATTACAATAAATGGAAAACATTTAAGGTATATAAAAAAATATTTAACTATAAAAACATTTCAAAAAAATTTACTTATTATGGTCACTATTTTTGAATTGTGTGAAACAAGATATTGAAATAGATTGTGGATAATATGTTTTCAAAATTTTGGGAGAATTCATAAATCATGAAAATTCCTCCATCCCCCAAAATGTAATTTCCAATGGTAATTAAAATTTCATTTAATATTTTTCATAATAATTTTTTTCCAATATTTTTTCAGTTCTATCAAGATTTCCAAAGACCTAGTCACTCAAAAAAAAAGGATTTGTTTATAGGTAAGTAGGAAACATACTTTTTTCAGAATGTATGTTGGCAACAAATTTAAGAGATTACATGATATGTTTGTAATCTAGTACGAGTTATGAAATTTTAGAGATATTTGGGGTGTGAAATATTTTTATTATAATTAATATATATTATTTTTGATCTATTTCTGAAGTAGAATAATAATGAAGGAAATACATTTTTTTAGAAGCACTAACCTTCAAATAATAAAATTGTTGGGAAATCACGAAGTTATAGGTGGAGGCGATGGTAGAGGCAAAGACAGAGTCAGAGGTGAAGGCGGAGGCAGAGTTGGAGTCATAGATCGACATAGAGGATGGTTAAGAGGTGAATCTGGAGGTGAAGACTGAGGCTAAGGAGGATAAGCAGTTCATACTTGCAAACAATAAAATTATTTTCCAATTAAGTAGAATGAGGATCATACTATGATTGTGTTTGAGAAATATTATTTAAAATTTCACACAACACTTTTCAGTTAAGATAAAATACATTGTAAAAGTGTTTCAGGTGAATTATTGAAATAATGGTTTTGAAAACATGTTTAAGTGATTTTATATAGGTTAGTAATCCACCTGTATGATCATTCTTGTTAGAAACTTCACTTTCCCCTTGAAGTAACATCATTACAACTCCCAATCACCAAAATGGTATATAATTCAACATAAATGTTTTAATAATTATGTGGGTAATCGACCACTGATCTAAGTAGCTGTATGAAAGAACTATTGGATGAAAACCCTCATTGATATATAATGTTCATCGAGGAGGATTGGTGTCAATGTGTCTGTTATCAGTTTAAAATTGACATTTTAATACAAAAAAAAGGTCACTCACTAAAAACCAAGAAAACACACTCATACTGTGTTGATAATTTAGGAAGGCATTTCATAATTATTTTGTGATGTGTATGAATAAATTTCATGTCAATACTACACATGATGACACTTGTATGGCTCAAATTGTGTGTTTCCTATTTGAAATGAAATTTTAGTAAAACACACAAGTGGTGTACTCAAAATTGAGGAAAAAAATCAGAATGTATTGACAATTTAGAAAAAGAATCCATGAGTCATTTGAGACATGTAGAAATCCATCACACCTAAATTTGAGGCACGATGTGACTTGTATGACTCCAAGTGCATCTTTTAATTCAAAATTATCATCAACATAAGTGAAAAAATTAAATTGACATATTAAAAATCAATAAAAATATTTGGATTGATTTGATAATTTAAGAAAATGATCCTTAAGTAATTTTTGATGTGTTGGAATTTTTTTCACCTCAATCTGACAATCCGTGAGACTCCAAGTGTGCATTATTAGTCTAGAATTTTAATTTTAATAAAAAAGTGTCACTCAATGAAAACTGAGAAACCACACTCAGAATGTCTTGATAATTTGGTAAAACATTTCGTAATTAATTTTTGAAATTTTTTAATCAGTATCATGTAAAACCCACACGTGATTCCACCTGTGTGGCTTAAAGTGTGTGTCTCGAGTTTATGGTAACATTTTAAGAGAAAACAGAAGTGGCGTACTCAAAGTTGAGGAACAAAATCTGATAGTTTTGATACTTTGTGAAAATTATCCATTATTCATTTTTGATGTGTATAAATAAGTCACACCTCAATATGATTCACAATGATACTGGTCTGACTCCAGGTGTTTTTTATTCAAAATCAACATTAATTTTAGTTAAAACAACAACTGACATGATCAAAACCAGGAAAATGAATTTTTATTGTTTTGGTACTTTAGGAAAATGATCCATAAGTCATTTGTGATGTGTAGGAATCATCCCCACCTCAATCTGGTGCATGGTGTTACTCAAAGTGTCCATTATCATTCTAAAATTGATATTTTAATACAAAAAAAGTGCCACTCATTGAAAACCAAGTAAACACGCTATGGTTATATAGATAATTTGGTATAATGATTCATAATTCATTTGTTACATTTATGAATTAGTATCATGTCAAACCCATACAAGATTCCAACTTTATGTCACAAATTGTTTGATTCAAGTTTAAAATGAAATTTTATTAAAAAAGATAAGTCACGTACTAAAAAATAATGAAAAACATTCTAATTGTTCTGATAAATTTTTTAAATGATCCATTTTTTTAGTATGTGTAGAAATAATATTCACCTCAATATGATGCATGGTGTGACTGGTATGACTCAAAGTGCATCTTGTTAATCAAAATTGAGATTAATTGTAGTGAAACAAAACTAACATACTCAAAACTAAGAAAACACATTTGGGTTATTTTGGTACATTATGAAAATGATACATAAGTCATTATTTTTGTGTAGGATTTAGCCACACCTCAATCCAATTCACAATGAGACTCCAAGTATATGTTATATATTTAAAATTGACATTTTATTACAAAAAAAGGGTTAGACCCTAAAACCCAGGGAAACATGCTCAGATTGTCTTGATAATTTGGGGAAATGATTTATAATTCATATGTGATGTGTATGAATCAGTATCATGTAAAACTCACACATTATTCCACCTATATGGTTGAAAGTGGGTGTTTCTAGTTTAATGTGATATTTTAGTAAAAAACACAAGTGGCGAACTAAAAATTGAGGAAACACATTATAATTGGTTTGATACTTTTGGAATACAATACATGAGTCATTTGAGATGTGTAAAAACCATCCTCACAAAAACCTGACATATGGTGGAACTGGTATGACTCTAAGTACAACTTTTTATTCAAAATTGACATTAATTTTAGGGAAAAATAATAATTAACACACTCGAAACTAAGAAATCACATTTAGATTGTTTTTGTACTTTAGGAATATGATCTCAATTTCATTTTTAACATATATTAATCATCCTCAGATTAATCCAATACACTGTGAGACTCCAAGTGTCTATTATCAGTTAAAAATTGATATTTTAATATAAAAATATGTCACTCACTAAAAAATGAGTAAACATTCCCATGTTGTCTTAATAATTAGATACAAGGATTCATAATTTATTTGTGACATTTATGAATCATTCTCATGTCAAACCCAGAAAATATGCCATATGTATAGCTTATATTGGGTGTTTCCAGTTTAAAATGACATTTTAGTAAAAAAACAGAAGTTGCATACTCAATACTGAGGAAAAACATAATGATTTTTTTTGATACCTTAGGAAAACAATGAATGCATGAAAAATACATATATTACTAAAAACAACATTCTTTATTCTAGATTAAGCATTTATCTAAAATAACATGTTTAAGGAGGTATAAAGTAGTGGATACCTAGTGCATTGGACCTCAAAATGCAAATACATAAAGAAGGAAGACAATGCAGGCTAGAAAAAATAGAACACTGATCTTTGTTATCCATACATGAAGCCAAGGAATCTTCCACTCAATTACCCTCATGCTAGGTATGTGAGATTCTCACCCGTGGATGAGGAAGTATTTTGAATTTTCGAGAAAGTTAAATGATGGACCATGTACATTTAATCTTCTCCCATAAAACACTATACAACACCATCGAGACTGTTTGCACTGATTCTAGTGGTGTGTTATGATCCTGAAAAATTTTAATACCCTTTAACATTACCTTGACCTCCACCACCAAGGAGTCCCCTAGACAAAATCCACTATAAAAGGCCATAATAACTACCCTATTGGAGTCTTATACCATACAACACCCCCTTAATAATATTTGAAATACATGAACCATACACATTAAGATTGAAACTATTGTTCGGTGGGTTCAACTGTACCCATTTTTCTTATTTGGTTGGGTTATGGGGTATCGACTGAGGATGCCTCCTGGTGATGAAATTTCTCTATGAGGATTTCTTATCCCAGTTCTTGAAAAGAGGGAACTGGTCCGCAATGACGCATTGATCCTTGATCACCATACCCAAGAGGGAGCTAGTGATTCCAGTGTACCGGTACTGATTCCTGTACCTCTCTATGGTCCAGTAATCTGTAGAAAATAAGAGTGCCCTCTCTTATATCTCATACACCTTGTCCTTAGACCCCACAAACTTGGACTACTAGAAGGATTCCATATTTCATCCCCAGTTCACTAGACCATTGAACTGACCCATTGACTCCCAAACCTTCTCAACCTACCCACTTGTGAAGAAAAGATGTACCAACAATTCTTCTGTGGGGTTATTTCAGAAGTAGCACTTGGATGATAGTGAAATTCCCTTTTTCTAAACTAACTCATCTGTGGGAAGGGTCAGGTTACGAATCCTCCATACTAATAAGTTAGACATTTTGGGGTTATCATTTCACCAAAAGGACACACTCCAAGCGTCATGCCCATACACCACTTGTGAAACAATACAATAAGCCTTAGCCGACAACACACCTAAAGACATACCCATAAAATTGAGATTTTTTGGTTCATCACTAATGCTAATATCATTGATGTTCTCCCTATTATGATGGTCTAGAATTTCATTGATGAAACTCTCGAATCCTATAGCCTAAAAAAATAAATTTTCTGAGTAAGGAGGCCAAGGAAGCCAATCACTGTCCCACCCAATTATAATTCCAGAAGCTGATCTCCCCACATCCCAAAACTAATGTCCAAAAATGTCCATATATTTTTTTATTGAATTATTTTGAGACCACACACATTGAAGACACGTAATTTTGAGGCCTGGTGATCCCAGAATGGGTTTTTAAACTTTTTTATGTATGTTTAAGTAAACATGCAAGAGGGTTTTTCTAACTTTTAAACTCGTGCTCACATAAAACATTTTATGGCACAGTTGAACTTAGAATGCTGGAATTATCCTGGAAAAGGATTAACTATGACCATCAAGGGTCGGATGGAAAATTTAATTTTAAAACTTTTTTAAAAATAATAAAATAAATTAATAACATTATTTTCTTTTCTTTTCTCACCGTTGAGCAGAAGACGGTGGCGTTGTAGTGCAGTGACGAGACTTATTAAATGAGTCTCAATTAATACGTCATTTTTGTGCCACATAACGATGCATTAATTGAAGCATAAAAGATACGTTGTTTCATAAATGAAATAGCATAACGATGTGATGTTGAATCATAGAAGAAATGGTGTGATGTGTTTTATTTTAATGGTTTAACATGTTGGGGAGTTGTGAATCAAAGGGTGGATTTTCCTCTATAGAACTGATGGAGAACTCTCTCTAACAAAGAATGGTGAACGCTATCAAGTTCACTAGAAATGTCGATGCTTTATTAAGAACAGGACTGGGAAGCAATAAACTCCAATAGAGTTTTAATCCTCGAGGGTGGTATACTTCAATGACGAACATCGATCGAGATAGGGTTTTTTTTTTTAATTTTTGCATGTTCTTATTATAAAACAATGAACGTGGATCAACCCACTAATAGGTTGATCCATGAATTGTTAATTATAGCGAGAGGGTGTTTTTCTTGGGTTTTCCAAAAAATGATTAAATTATTTTTGAAAGAAAATCATCCCTAAACCTCCCCCAATTTTAAAACTCTAACGCAGAGGGCACATGCTGACACAAACCAGGCTCTATCCCCTCCTCTTGTGTGTTATTCATGGATGAGAATTTGAAATGGGTGGAAAGGTGGATTCAATGCCTTTGTAAGAAAGAGACACTCCATGGAGGTCGAAGGTGCAGTCGGTTCGAAAAACGGACCACTAGTGCAAACCCGATGGCCTGCGGAAAGATCTGCTGGTGCGTCGGCACCAACGGCCACGGGCAGGTGGGGGCATGCTTCGACAATGCACCAAAAGAGGGTCGTGGTGAACTGACCTAGGTAGTGCGACAAGGGTTGGAAACTGGTGCTAGGTGGACGCGACCACCCGAAAACATTGGTGCACCACGGACGCAACACCCCACCGCATTCCACAAAGAAAAGCCACTGTTAATCAATCATGCTTGGGAATCTGGCCCCGCGGACGACCCATAGGGAAGGGGGTATGTTGGACGTGGCTTTCTGTCGTGTCCCGACTAGCTGAAGGTTGGTATTACTATGGCGGACCGGGAATGCCATGGGCTAGAACTAGGTAAGACTGGGTCTTGGTCTGGTCAAAGGAACCAGGTCGGGTTAGTGGACCTAGGTCGGTTCGGACCAGACCTGGTCCCAACATGCCCCATTTTTGGAAAAACATCAACATCATTCAAACCGATCATTCATTTGTTGATCTTTTTTTGGATTTATAACCCTTGTAATGAGGTTTATATTTTGGCATACTCTATGTAAGATTTCATGGATTTTTAAATATTATAAAGGGTACTGGGAGAGGTTCTCCCGAGATCAAGCATGCTACGTACATAGACCTTTTAGTTGGCTAATACCTAAAGGCAGATGAAAATAGATCCTATGTGGTTGGGATATTATGGCCCAATGGGAAGCAACTTTTGTGTGACCTAAAATGCCCATGGTGGGGAGCAGCTTCTATGTGACCCAGAAGACCCACAATACTCGATAGGAGGAGTACCATAGTATGGGAATAGTTGGGAAGCACCTTCTGTGTGACCTGGTATACCCATGGTAGAGAGAAGCTTCTCTGTGACCCAACATATCCATGATACACATCAAGGATGAGTACAAAATGAGTCTTAGGTTAGTGGGAAGTGACTTCGGTGTTACCCGGTAGGCCCATTGTACTCATTGAAGAGGATTTCTCCAATAGCCCATGGTGTTCGATGATGTGACTAATGGTCCTAATTTCTTACTCTAGAATATACCTGATGTGGTATGTATTTCTTTGTGATCGTGATTCATTATCTTTCTTCATGGTTTGTGTTTTGGATTTCCATGTGGTATTTCCTTATTATTTTGGGGTCCCCACTGACTATTTTGTTACTCATCCCTGCACGGGTTTCGCTCGCACATGTTGTGTCTAGTGCTGAAGACTGCCTCCTTGATGGAGGACATGGTGACCCATGACCTGGTGGTGCCTAGTGAGACCAAGTAGGCTGGGAATACTTCTACGACTTCCAATAGCTACTATGTACTTACCCATTAGGTGGGGTTCCCAGCGGATGACTTTCAGAGCATTCCTTGTACTTTCCTATTTTCATTTTATCGTTTGTTGGGTTTGTATTCTAGACCATTTGACCTAAAATTGAACTTTTACTTAGTGATTTTTTACTAGAATGCATTTTTAATTTTCCATCTTTGGGACATGTTGTGTGTGTGCATGTTTACAGGTACTTAGGAAAATTACTCCCATGTGAGGGTTTAAGCCTTTAGCGCTAGTCACTATCCCCTGGCCTTTGGGAGTTGGGCTTGGGTTATTTCATGGAATGGGCCTCAGGGGACGGGTTGTGAAAAATTGGTATCAGAGGTGGTCGGTTCTACCTCAACGACTAAGAGTCTGTTGTTTTGTTTTGGGGTAAATTGTGTTGAATGTTTCGAGTTCAACATTCAGATTCAGGGAGTCTAGTGTTTTTCTGGCGGCCAGCATATCCAAACACCAGGACCCTAAATTCTTCATTTTGACTATATACATGAACAAATTGTTGCATAAGTGTATCCTTATGATATTTATGAATATGAGTCAGCTCACCATATATAATTATCTAACTATTGTACATATTTATCCATTTCAGGATGCCTCTACGCAAACAACTAACTAGGATTCTGATACGTGATCGTGTAGACAACCCACCAAGCGATGAGGTGTCGGTTTGGGGACCAGTCCTAGAGATGGAACCGTAGGGTGGTTCACTAGTGTTTCCACCACCCTTTGATTAGTAGTTATTGTTAGAGTTACAGGTAGAGGACATACACAGACTCAGTTCCTTTCACAAGTTTCAGAGACCGAAACCTCCTAGGTACTGGGGAGAGACTGATCCTCAGGTCAGTGAGGACTGGATGGAGGCAGTGACGTGGGTCTTCTGCTTAGTGAAGACACCACTTGACTAGATGGTGATTTTTTCTGCAAGACTTCAATATGGCTCGGTATGGACATAGTTGAGCTTGACCATCCAGACGCATGATAAGGAGACCCTCACCTAGACCAACTTCGATCGGCTTTTCTGGGGGGTATTTTTTCTCATGACCTTGAGTTCTGTGTTCATTCAAGAGATTAATCGCCTACAGTAGGGTCGTAAGTCAGTGAATGAGTACTTTGTGAGGATTACATACCTCTCTTGCTACTCCATAGACATGGGGTGGGGCCCTTTCTATAGGGCCCATACCATTGATAAGGGACTCAGAAAGGATATCAGTTCTTCAATGGTGTCTCTTAGAATCCCAAATATGTATGGAGTGCTTGAGCAATCCCTTCTTGTAGAGAGTTTCCTCGCGGAGCAGGCACTGATAGCCAGAACTACTAGTAGACCTCAGGATGCAGTGTATTCAATGGTGAGTAGTAAACAATAGAAAAATGGATCCAAGAGGGTCATGTCTTTTTGGGGATGACCCCAGGACTCGAAGTTGGTAATGATGGGATCCAAGAGCTGAGGGAATCTGTAGGGTACCAGGCCTTGCTTATTGTGTGGTGGGTAGGAACACATGGCTCGGGACTACCTAACCCGCTGCACAGATGATCAGCTAACAGCCGAGGGACTGCCAACGCAAAGACAGAGGTTTGAGCAAGGAGTTATGCAGGGCAGTGGATGTAGCAGGGGAGGAGGCCGAGTGGCAGGTAGTGGACGGTGGTTTGAGGTGCTACAACCACCACAACTAGGTGGTCCACCATGGGCTCAGTGAGCTGGTGGATATAGGAGAGGCTAGATTTAGGTGATGGAGGCCTATGACCATGATGCTCCAAATATGATTAGTGGTACGATATATGTCTTCTCCACCTTATATGATGTTCTTATAGACACAAGTTTTAGTCTCTCTTTACTTTCCATGGACCTTGTTCAAGGCATGGAGATTCCGGTGGAGTGGTTGCCTCTATCCTTATAATTAGAGACTCCAATGAGAGGGGATTCGATGATTAAAAACTCATGCCGGTAGTGTGAACTTACTCTTGGAGCTGAGAGCTTCGGTTGGGATATCCTAGTAGCGGCGTCGAGGCCTTATGACATCATCTTGGGTATGGACAGGTTATCTAAAATGCATTCTCAGATAAACCATTTTAGGCGCAATGTGTGGTGTTCCCAGGCTGATGGGACTAGGTTTTACTTTACCAGCAAGATGATAACTTTTTCAATATAGGATGCACTTTTTTGGAGGAGGGTAGAGTCAGTCACTCACCAGTTGGCTGGTCTCAACCTCGGTGTAGTGGAAAAGAGGAGTTTGAGCTTTCCATTTGTGGTGGACGAGTATGAAGATATCTTTCCTAAGGATGTTCTGAGGCTACCTCCTCATAGGGAGGTTGACTTCTACATCGATCTTTACTTGGGGATGGCACTGATATACACACCGAAATGTTGGATGGCTCCCACAGAGCATCATGATTTGAGGTTACAGTTAGAGGACTTGTGGGAGAAGGGATTCATGAGGCCCAAAATTTCACCATGGGCATCCACAGGGTTGTTTTCCAAGAATCCAGATAAGAGATTGAGGAAATGAATGGACTTCCGGTGCCTGAACTAGGTGACTGTGAAGAACAAGTATCCACTACCGAGGATTGATGACCTCTTCGATCAGCTGATGGGAGAACGGTTGTTCTCAAAGATAGACCTCGGATTAGTCTATCATCATCTTAAGTTATTGGATGATGATGTACCAAAGATATCCTTCAAGTACCGGTATAGAAAATACATGTTCTTGGTGATGTCTACAGCATTACCAATTCCCCAAAAGTGTTCATGGGACTCATGAACCGGATCTTCTATCCTTACCTCGATCGTTTTGTGGTGGTCTTCATTGATGACATCTTTGTGTACTCAACATTGGAGGAGGATCAATCAACACACTTGTGGATAGTACTATATAAAATCTGAGATCACAAGCTTTATGGTATTATCTTGAATTTCCAGTTCTGGATTCAGGATGTCCACATTCTAGGACCCATCATCACAGAGGCTAGAGTTTCAATGGATCCAATGAATATAGAGGTAGTGCTTTCTTGTGATCAACCCAGGAGTGTGACTGGGGTGAAGAGTTTTTTGGGATCGGATGGATACTACCGGAGGATCGTGCACAAATTTTCCAGAGTAGAGGAAATTTTATCATCCATGACATGGAATAGATAGCTCTTCATGTGGACCGAGAAGTTCAAGTAGAGTTTCCAGGAGCTGAGGTAGAGACTGATGAGTGCCCCATATTAATACTACCAAAATAGAGTTTTGGGTATATAGTCTTTTGTGATGCATTGGGGACCATACTGGGTTGTGTCTTGATGCGGGGGTGATAATTGATCGCCTATGACTCAGGGAAATTAGGGAAGCATGATCAGAACTACACGACCCATGACCTGGATTTAGCAGTAGTGGTCTTTTCCTTAATGATGTGGTAGCACTACTTGATGGGTGAATGGATTACCATCTACACTGAACACAAGAGTATGAAGTATATCATCTCACAAAAGGACCTGAACTTGAGACATTAGATATGGCTGGAGTTCCTTCAGGACTATGACTTTGGGATAGTCTATACTCTTGGGAAGGAGAATATTATGGCAAACACGCTCAGAAAGAGGTCTGGTTTACATTTGGTAAGTGAGGTGATGGGGAAGCTAGCCACGATGTAGATATCCTTTGTTAATGGAGATGGAACAGCTTACCCTCAGTCAATTACTGTCACTCCCCCACTCTTATAGCGGTTAAGAGAGACACAACTTGTGGATATTGACAATGATGCCCGACGTGCTAAGTTATCCCCACGAAAAACTCCTGATGGATTTTCAATAGGTGGGGAGCACATCATCCTTTTTTGAGGACACACCGTAGTTCTAATAAAAATGCAAGAGGAATTTTTAGGGGAGTTCCATACATCCCCTTTGGCATTAAATCCTAGTGTGGAGAATATTTACCTGGAACATCGACGTAAGTAATGGTGGCCAAGGATGAAGAAAGAAGGGGAAGAGTTCATTTCACGATACCTCATTTATTAGTAAGTACAGGTCAAGCATCAGGTCCCAGCAGTCTTGGAACAACCACTTGGGGTAATGGAATGAAAGTGGGATGATATCTCCATGGGATTAGTGAAGAGGTTACCACACACGTCCAAGGTCCAGGAATCTATCTTGCTGATCATTTAGCAACTAAAAAAGTGAACTCACTTCTTACCCATCTATAATTAGGGAATGGTAGAGAGATTGGGACGTATCTAAGTCCAGGAGATAGTGCAGTTACACCGGGTGACTTCGACGATCATCTCCGAACGTGATGTATGATTTACATCACAGTTTTGGAAGGGATTGTAGGAGGTATTTGGGAATCAGCTGCGCTTGATAATAGCTTTCCACCCTCAGACAGATCGTCAGATGGAGAAGACCATACAATCCCTAGAGGACATGCTTCATGCCTGCATCCTGGACTTTGGACGTAGTTGGGAGGATGACCTACCATTTGTGGAGTTTTCATACAAAAACAGCTATCACTCCACCATTGGAATGACACCATTTGAGGCCTTGTATGGGCTTCCATGAAGATCACCTCTACGGTGGACAGACCCAGGGTAGTCAACACTCATGGGTCTAGAGTTCGTACGAGCTACTACTGAGAAGGTGCAGATCATCTAGGATCAAATGAGGACTATAAAGAGAAACAAAAAATCATCTGCTGATAGGAGGAGGATGCCCTTGGAGTTCTAGTAGAGGGACCAAGTTTTCCCTCGGGTCTCACCCCGATGGGGATTTCTGAGATTTGGCCAGGGTGGCAAGTTGTCTCGGAGATTTATTGAACCTTTCCAGATTCTGAGCATAGTTGGCAAGGTGGCTTACCACCTAGATCTCCCCCCCCCCCACAGATGCACCGTGTGAATGATTTTTTTCATGTGTCACAGCTGAAGAGATACATGCATGATCCATTAAACGTCATTTAATGGGGAGAGAATTATATTGACGATGGGGAGATGTTTTCCGATTTCCCAGGGAAGATAGAGGATCAACAGGATCAGGTCCTTCATTGATGGTCGATTCCTCTTTTTCGCGTTTTGTGGAAGCACAAGAATCTCTAGGATGGTGCATGGGAGTGGGAGGCTGAGATATTTTCTCAGTACCCCCATTTCTTTGATTAGCTTTTGTTTTAGATTTAGGGGACGTAAAGACATATGGTGTGTAGAATTTAATGTTTTGTAATTTTTATATAATTTTTTATAGAATTATTTATAGACCACACACTTTGACGGGACGTGATTCTGAGGCCCGGTGAGCCTGAAATGAAATTTTGAACATTCTTTATATTAGTTTAAGTAAACGTGAAAGAGTGTTTTTCTAAATTTTAGACTCATGATCAGATCAAAAATCTAAGGTCGTTTTTGAACTCAAAATGCTGGGATTTTCCAATAAAGGACAAAACATCGACAGGAAAGGGTCGAAAAAAAGAGTTAATTTTTGGACTTTGTTGAGAATGGTGTTGCATTTGTTTTCAATAAGATGTTAATAAGTTGTCAATGATAAGTAAATATGTAAATGAAAGGTAATTATGAAGATGTTTCTAAAGCCTTGGAGAATTGTTGTTTATTCAATGCATTGAATGTTACACTTGATCAATTCTCCAAGAGGATATTAAAATCTGACTATTGTTGAGCTGATCCAAAGTTCCAAAGACTTCTATTAAAGTGATACATGTTTACACCATCATAAAGAAGACCATGAAATACTCAGTTGCATGAGGAGAAAGAATATCCATAAAATGACTTATAATTGGATAAAGGATGTGAATTAAATTAGATGGTGGTTTGTGGTGATCCAAAAAAAAGAAGATATGTGTTAATGAAGAACACATCCCTCACAACAAGAAAGCCATGCATTATGCTTTAATGCATGTGGAATGAAGAAATTATCCATGCATTATCCATGAGTGGATTTAATTGAAGATGAGTAATGTTATTTGGGATTCATGGTCCAAACAGAAATTAAGAAGAGAAAATGGGAAAGAAAGGTGCATGGGAATAGATTTTGAAAGTGGCCATGCATCTTATTTCATGTTAGCATTTATGCTAAATATTTTGTATGGTACTTTGCTAAAAAAGTATACCAGCCATGGAGGCCAGCTGAGGACCTCACCTCAAGCACATGTAGGACCCGATGGTCAACCACCCTCGAGGGAAGCCCTCAAGGAAAGCCCTTCAAGAGGCAGGGTGTGCACAGGCCATGTATAAACCCGCAGGTGCCGCACGGTGGTGATCCCGTGCAGCGTGGGTACTAGGTGCATGGTCAAGGAGAAGAGTGGGCGCTAAGACTCCGCCCACAGGGTGAACATGGTAAAGTGTGGTACTATAGAGGGAGAGAGGAGAATTCTAGAAATATGTTTTCGCAGCTTGTTATTTAATGATTCCAAAACAAGCGGTGCATTTCGATGTGGGAAAAGTTTTTAAAACTAAAGAACTAATATTGACCGTTGATCCCTTGATGACATGTGATCTATCGTTCGATCAATCATGAGATTAATACTGCGCCTCCAATCCATCCAACTGATCACCATAGTTCAGGTTTAAATGAGTGTCGTCTGATCTCTCCACCGAGGTTGTCTTCAACCTCTAGACACCCGAGCTCCACCCACGAACAAGTATTCTGGTTGAGCATCGATCTCATCACTCTGGCCACCATTGAAGCTCAAAATTAGTTCATGGTGATCGTCCTGAATAACCAAACTCATGCATGAATTAAAATATTTATGCAAGCATCGGATTGAAGAATCCAAACTTGGCCTAAGAAAACAAAGTTTCAAGGCCACATCAGAATCCTTGAATCCTTTGGGGAAATGATCTACATGCGTTCTTAAACACATGCACATAGGATCATGATACATTGAATAATTCAGCATTCGAATGAAATATCCCATGATTCTCACCTTATCTTTTAATATGCATTTGAAGTTTTTCAATTCCAAATATCTTGGCCATTTAAAGATTTGAAACTCTTGGCATATCTCACGGGATTTGAACATGGGGAAATGATGTCCCTCACCTATAAATACATATCCCTTGACTGAGGCTCTAGTGTTGAGAAAATTGAGAATTATCTCATTTTAAAAATAACATAGCACCGTGGAGAGACAGTTTCTGCATAACCCTATTATGAAAAGGATTCATACACATCCCATTCGTGGAGGAGAAGATAAAACCCTTTGGTTTGTGAAATAATCCATGCACCATTTTCGGTTCATGAAGAGAAGTACTGTAAACCATCCTAGTATTCAAAGGGAATCCACACAGACCCTTTTCATGAGAACAAGAAATGGATAGTATACACATACACTACCCATGGAGAATAATAATACCACACACACATTCAACATCCATTCGGTTTTGTTTATAAAAAGAATAAGGATAATACATTCTTAATGCACATGCATGCATATGCATAATTCGAGATACTCGAACAAGAAAAAGGGTGGATCACACCCATTCGGGTTTTGTGCATGATTTACTTAAAGAAGAAGGAGGTTTCATGCATGGTGGAGTTCATGTGCATGCAAACATAAGAACAAAGTGTGTGTTCCCATGTGAAGAAGGAGGAAGGAATAAAAAGAAAACACACCCTTTGAACCCTAATTAAAAAGAACAAGTGTGTGTGTGCTAAGATCAAAAAGAAGAGAAAGGGAAAAGGATAAATAGAATGGATTCTGTGTGTGCCCAAAGTATTTTATCCTTAAAGGTTTTCATAGAATGAAGAAAAGGATTTTTCATGTATGCATGAATGCACATGCACACGTGAAGACACTTAAAATAAGAATCATGATTGTAGTGCACGTGTGTAAACTAGAAGAATCAATTCCATGAAACTCATACATGAAGAATAATCAATTCAGATGATTACAAGTGATCTGATCATCAGTGTTTGAATAATCACATAAGTGTATGTGATTATTTCCATGAAAACTAGGAAACGTCTTAGTGAATTCAGTTATTGCACTAAAGAAGAAGAAACAGAGATATCCAAATACAAGAGGTATTGGATCCCATGCAATCCATGCATTAAGTGAATGAGTACTGAGACTAAATCCAGACTGAATTAAAGTATCACTTATATCTAAGTTTTCAGATATTGAGAATCCAAGAAGAAAGAAAATGCAGATATTGTGTAAGATCATTCTTTCATATTAATATTCTTGAAGAAGTTGTGTGCACCATTGGTACACATCTCAATGAGTCCAGGTCTTCATCAGAATATTGAATATCCTAAGCATTGTTGAGACTAAGTAATGATCATATAAGTGATTAGAATTATTGAGCAAGGCCAGTAGATATTACCAAATGTAGTTGAAGATTCTTGAAGAGATACCCAGACAAGTGTGATTCAGTAAGCCTATGTGGGAAGATCAGAATATCATCTACAGTGAATCAGGAAAGAACTTAAAGAAAAATTTAATTTTGTGACCCGAGATCTAGAAGAACTCTATGAGATTTAGGGAGGAGAAGAAGTCTTTAGTGGGACTCTGAAGTAGGCCGGTGGGACTCTAGTAACACTATGGGTAGTAGTATAAAGAACCTCATGTGGGACACAGGAGAGATACAGTGGGACTCTGTATCGACCATTGTAATAACTAATCAAATTATAGTAGAGAATCTATGTTGGGGTGAATAACTAACAAAACAAAGAGTAGGTCTTTGAACGAAACCTTGTAAATCCTTGTGTTCGGTGCATTTACATTTTCATCATCATTCAAGGTAAGACTGAGAGACAAAAGAATAGTAGATAAAGGATTTAAACAGCCAAAGTTGTTTAACTGAAAAAATCAATTAGAAAAAATATTTAAAGGGATCACTGATTCACCCCATCCCCATCTCAATGATTCAAACTGTTCTGGGCACATTAATTGGTATTAAAGGGCAGAGGATTCCTCTAAAAGAACCAAGGGAGTCTTTATGAAGTGTATATTTTAAGATATGACTGAACAAACTCAAATGGAGATATCTTCCATGACTCAAAAAAATATAAAAAATAAACAAGAAAGGAAGACGAAGAAGAAGCTCACTACTACTGGGGAGACACCTTTTACTAAAGGTAATATGAAAGGTAAAACTTCTGACAATAATTATTATTCTTCTGATGAAGGATGTAGAAGTTGTGATGTTTATCTTCAATCCGCACTCAAATATCATCTAAATAATGTACCTAAAGAAGTGGTGATACATATTGCCACAAGAATTATTTCACTTGAAGAAGAAAAATTACAGATGGCAGAAGAAGTTGATGCCATGGAAGAAGCATTGGTTAAAAGGGTTGGTATATCCAACACTCTCATAAAACTAGTGAAGGTAAAAGAAGAAACAATTTCTATTAGAAATGAATGATTTTCTCAAGTTACTAAAGAATTTCAGGAAAGTATTTGTGGGAAATAATTCTTTGATATTGTGTTTGTAAAATATTTCCATGCATTTGAAATGTTACACAAAGTTTCTATGGTTTTCAAAGCTGCTCAACTAGAAAGAAAAATTCAACAAGCTAAAGGAGCTTGAAATATCTTTTCAACAATTAAGAAATGTGCATGAAGAACAAATTAAAATACTGAATGAGAATTGGGAAAGTAAGATGATATCATCAGAGGATGAGAATAAATCTCTCAAGATGAAATGTTTAGAATTATAGGTGAGATTGAAAACTAGCAATCACCCTAAGCTGAAACTTCCCAATCAACTAGAAAAAGAGATTCTACCACTCAAGTTTTCATTGAGTAATATGATCCCAAAAGGACCATCAGATCATCCTCTAATACAATGGCAGCATCCTCTAATAAGAAGGTATCATAAAACCCAGTTATTTCTCTTTCTACTAATACAATTTCATCTGTAAGTACAGGTTCAAAGCCAGAAGCAGGGAAGATGTGGATTGATAAAAATGTCAAAACATCCTCCAAAATTTTAAGGAAGGATGATGGGATAATTAAAAATAACAACTCTGAAACGGATTCTCCAAAAGAAGAATGATAATTCTATAAACAACAATGCACTAAATCTATCCAGACTGATACTACAAGTAAAAGAATGAGAATTGTTGGATATTGTTGGTATTTTTGGAAGTGTAGGACCCTAGGACACCCTGAGAGGAGAGGGTTGAATCAGGGTGTCAACATTTTCTTTTAAAACAAGGATCTTGTTCCCACAGTGGTAGGAACTCATTAAACCTGTAAGACTTATGGGAGTAGAAAGAACACAACCACAAGAAAATAGACCAAAAATCACTTTTACTTGGTTCACCACGAAGGGCTAACTCTAAGGAGAATATGTTGATAGGTTTCCAGTCATACCTAATTCCACTAAATTTCACTAGTTGTGGATTACCAAGTTCAGGTACAGTCACTCTGTCCCAGGCACAATGCCTTTTACGCACAACCTCCACTTTTACGTGCAACTTCAGATTTTTTTACACAACTCATAATTTTATGTGCAACTTCAACTCTTACACGCAACTTATTATTTTTCATGTATCTCATACTTTTATGTGAAACTTTAACTTTTTTACACAACTCATACTTTTATGCGCATCTTCAACTTTTACATGCAACTTCTCCTTTTTCGCATATCCCAGACTTTTACGCGCAATTTCCCCTTTTTCGGACAACTCTTATTTCACACACCTTTTAAGCACATTAGAACTCAGATCTTCTATGAGAATTCAGCCACCCCAAATGAGGGGGTCACATCTTATTTATAGGCATCAATAACACCTGAGCAGAAAACCCCACCTTGTTGTGCAAAACGCTCATTCTGCGTGAAATCTTTTTTCACACAGGAACCATTTTTCATGCACATCTTCAGATTTTTCGCACACCTCATGCCTTTTACATGTTTCATCATTATAATCCCAAAACAACTTCTACACAAGAAAACCATCCTACATTCACCATTGTGTGCAAAACCAATTTAGCGCTCAATCCATGTTTTTCGTACACCACTCCAATATTTTTCTCAGCACATGCCTTTTCCATTTTTCAGTGATCTGATCCCAAAACATACCTTGTGTGCAAGTTTCCAAAACCCCTACCCTTTTGTGTGCATGTTACTTTTCCAAATACACATTTTCCCATTTCTCAATTTTCAGGCACAAAAAATTGGCAAACCCTGGGAAATGATTCCACCTTCAATACTGTTGTCTACATAAACTGTATAATCACTTTACTGGAAAACATTCTGAACATCCAATAAGTATTGACAACAAACACAAACCATAATCCAATCTTAAAAATAATGACCATGGTTTTAATAATCTCCCCCTTTGGGTTTGTTGGTAATCAGAAAATAAATTCAATAGAGCACCAACCACATGCAAACTTAAAATGAAAGAATTAACTCATCCAACACTCTAAGTCAACGTTAGTAGTACTCACTGTAGAAAACAAGAGGGGAAGCGTGAATTGGGATCCCATGTTTTGGAATTCTTAAAGATGCAGAAGATATTCTTTTACTATGTCATAGAAGCATTACATGTCTTGTTTGGAATTCTTAAAGATGAACAAGCTATTCTTTTACTATGTCACATAATAATTACCTGTCTTAAATGTATTTCTTCTCCTACAAACACCGTATTCTCAACGTGATACAGAACATGTCCTAATTTTATTGCTTCACCCCCATTGGAAATAAACCCAAAGACTGGTATTTTTTCATTGAATAGATCAATACACCCCCAATATAGTATCTCCCCCATAAACCTACATCATATCCACAAACATATTAAAAAAGTTAACATAATTGGGGAGAGGGGTACTTCGGAACCTCCTTATGCATTGGGAGGTGCTTGAACAATGAGGTTCTACCATTGATTCTCAAACATAGACCCTGACAGTGGCATGGTCTGGATATCAGCCACTTGCTCATTAGTTCTCACATGATCCATTTTAATCATACCTTGTTCTACTTTTTCCGTGATAATGTGATATCTGATTCAAATATGTTTTGTATGAGAATTTTGAACTGAATTCATCGTAAGATAAATTGCACTCTTGTTATCACATTAAATCACCACTAGTTGTTTCACCTCATCACCAATATCTGTCAGTTGTTTCTTCATCCATAGTAGTTGAGTGCATGCCTTTGTAGCAGAGATATACTCAGCTTCATCAGTACTAAGAGAGGTACTTTCTTATTTCTTACTCAACCAGCCAAAACATTTCTTCCCAATATAAAATGCTCCACCACTATTGGACTTTATGTCAACTACATTTCCAGCCCAGTCAGCATCAGAAAACGTTTACAATTCACTGTCCCTTCCTACAGAAAAATATAACCCAATATTATGAGTTCCTTGAATGTGCCTCATGATTCTTTTTACTACCACCATATGTTACTCTTTTGGATTACTCTGAAAGAGGGACACTAGACATGTTTCAAAGACAATATCTGGCCGTATCACTATTAGGTACAGTAGGCTCCCAATGAATCTCCTATACATGGTGGGATCTATAGAGGTCCCATACACATGTTTTCCAAGTTTGGTTCCAACTGAAATCGGAGTTGACATTGTTTTGGAGTCATGAATATTACATTTATTCAGCAGATCTCTTGCGTACTTTTCCTAAGAGATGAAAGTGTAATCACTCTTTGGTGTCACCTGCAGCCTCAAGAAATATGTGATCTCCCCAATCATTGACATTTCAAATTATAATTTCACGGGATTGGAAAACTCATCCATTGATTTCTGCTTACTACCACCAAATATAAGGTCATCAATGTAACCTAGAACCATGACCTGATCTTTCGGAGAATTCATCACACAGTGATTGTCATCCACTCATCTTCTTTTGAATTCTTGCTTCTTGAGATAAGAATCTAGCTGGGATTACCATGCTCTTGGTGCCTACTTCAATCTATATAGGGACTTCTTTAGTTTTGAAACCTTTGTTTCATTTGTACCAAGAAGAAAACCCACTGGTTGTTCGATGTATACTTCTTCTTTGAGAAAACCATTCAAGAATTCTGCCTTGAAATCCATTTGATATACTTTATATCCTCTTTGGATTTCCATATCATGAAAAATCTTGATAGACTCCAGTCTAGCCACTAGTGAAAGGGTCACTTCAACATCGACACCTTAAATTTGTGAATATCTTTTACATACCAGTCGTGCCTTGTTTATGATAACACTTCCATGATCATCAAAATTTTTCTTAAAAATCCACTTTGTACCAATCACATTATGACCTTCAAGAACTTTTACCAGATCCCTGGTCAGATTCTTGTCAATATTATCTAACTCTTAATTCATGGATTTCACCCATGATTCATCCTTTGCAGCTTCTTCAAATGAGGATGGTTCCACCATTGATAAGAATGCAGATTGTGTGTTACTCCTCATTCTTATCATTTGTGTGGGTTCAGTCCAATCCCCAATGATGTTTTATTGATCAATTTTTTCTCTTCGATTCCTCCTCTAAGGTTCAAAATAATTCTCTCCAGCTATGGTTTCAACTTCAGATTCTTCTTCTGAGTCAACATCATGAGGTGACCCCTAGGGGTTCTTTACACATTCTTCAATTTTTGTATTTTCATTTACTCCAGGTTCAGATTCTTCCTCCTCTTCAATCTAATCAGCATAGGAATTATTTAAAGCATTTGGGTTTTTCCTTCAACGATCTTAACAAAACTGCTTTCCACAATCCTCCCCAAGCTCTTATTGAAACACTTGTAAGCTTTTCTGTTCATTGGATATCAAATAAATATTCCTTCATCTGCATTGTCACCAAACGTCCCATGATCTCCTTCTTTATATTGGATGAAGCATTTTCCTTCTAAAACACGACGATATTTCAAAGAAGGTTTCATTTGATGCCACAACTCTTATGTTGTCTTCATCTCTCCCATATAAATCATCGTTCGATTTTGATTGTGAAATGTAGCTTCAATAACATCTTTCCAATAATGATGAGAGATACAACTCTCAATCAGCATAGTCCTATCCATGTTGTTAACATATCGATTCGGGTGCTCAACAACTCCATTTTGATATGGAGTTCTTATAGAAGCTACCTCATGTCATATTCCATGTTTCTCTAAGTAATTCTCAAACTCAATGGACGTGTATTTCCCTTAATTGTCAGATCATAGGACTTTTATTTTCCACCCAGTATCCTTCTCGGCAATTTGGTGATAAGTTTTCATGAAATCATGTACTTGTTTCTTCCTATGAATAACCATTACACAGCCTATTATACTATAATCATCAATGAAAAGGATTCAGTACCTCTCTTCATCAGTTCCAACAATTTTTATCAGGATACATACATTTGTATGGGTGAGATCAAGAAGGTGTGATTCCCTTTTCTTCTTTGGTCTATATGAATTACATACTAGCTTCCCCCGTATGCAAGCATCACAAGTCCTTTTCCATTCACCTTTTAGAATGGGGATATCCTTTACTATATTCAAATTAGATATCTTTTCCATGTCTTTTTGGATAATGTGCACCATCCTTCTATGCCACAAGTTGTTTTCTTCCTTAACAAACAACTAACAAGAGTTCTCTTTTTTGTCAACCTAATATAAGTTTCCTTATGTTTTATAGCCTTTCATAAGAGAATTCCCTACTTTTCCCTTTATAGTGCAGCCTTTTGGATTGAATGTTATGATGAACCCTAAGTTACATAGTTGACTCACACTGAGAAGATTGTGACATAGACCGTCCACATAAATAACTTCAGTCTTCTTTAGCTCTTAATTTTCCAAAGCAGTATTTCCACTTCCTTAAATCATCAAAGCACCATCATTACCAAACGTCACTATTCCATAAACCTTATTCTTATTGTTGTTCAAAATGTCATAATTTCCGTTCATATGGGATAATCATCCACCATCATGAATCCATGTGATTTTGCTTTCTGTAGCTTTGAGGGATACTTATACAAGATTAGATTTCTCAATTTTCTTCTTTTCTTTCCATGAGATATTGGATTGAGTGTAGGACACTGATGGACTTATAATTTTTTCTTCCACATAATCATATTTTTCATATCCATACTCTTCTTCCAGAGGAGAAAACCTGTTTTTGATAACAAAACCATTAGGAGGGTGAGTATCGACCTGTATCTAAGAGTTCAATGAATATATCTTGTCATACCTTTTCCTACAATACATAGCTTTATGGACAATGTTAGAACAAAGAAAATAGTATCCATAGAAACTATTTCTTATAAAAGATGTAGGATATGAAATCTGTCTCCTTTTTTGATTTCCCAGATTTTCCCCATTCAAGTACCTCCTTGCCTCTTCACAATATGACATGGTATGGCCCAGATAGCCACATAACTAACACTTCATGAGGGGAAATGTCTTCTCACTTATATTTATCCTCATGCCTTATTCCCTGGGAAAATTGTTAGACTACATATCACTTATGAATGCTTGAGGATAATCTTTAGTTTTTCTTTTAATTTGGATTGAGGGTTTCTTTTTCAGCACTTCAGGTATCTTTTCAACCTGTCCAACTTTCATCTTGTCTTTATTTTGGCTCTCTTCACTTCTAGAAATTGATGTCTCAACTTCACAACCAATTCCACTCTTTCCCAAGCAAGAGGGTATTTGATCACTCAAGATTTTTCCAACCCCATCTACATCACTCTGGGCTCTTACCAGTAATTATTCATCTTAGAATCATCCAAAATGAATTTTCTTCTTACCCTCATTTGTGGTTTATTAACATTCAAGTTTACTCATAGGAGTAACAACTTCTTCCTCATAACCTTCAACAGTCTTGGACTTCTCTTACAGTCAGTATGTGAGGTCATTTATGACCTTTTCTTGTTCTTCAACTCTATTATTTACTTCCCACTACTAGAAATTTAGGCTATAGCCAGGGTTCTAAACCGTGGCTATAGGCTCAAAAACAATGGATATAGGTTATAGACATGGTTTCACGAACTGTGGTTGGTATTGGCATGGCTATAGGTCAGAGCCTATATCCACATTTTGAAACCGTGGCTATATACCTATAGCCACGGTTCGAACTGTGGCTATATCGCTAAACCCACGGCTCCAACCGTAGCTACAGCCCTATAGCCAAGCCAATAAATGACAAAACACTATGAACTGTGGCTAAATCTCTATAGACACGGTTCAAACCGTGGATAGAGGGCTTTAGCCACGGTTTAACACCGTGGCTATAGGCCTTTCCACTGCATAAAAAAATCCAGCATGGTTCACCGTGCTGGCTGTTGGGAGGACACTACCAACTCCCCCCTCCACCCACACACAGCTCCCCCACCCTACACCAACACCCCCCACCCCCTGTTCTTACACACCTCCCCTGCCCTACCCCCCTGCACCTTTCACCCCACCCCCTTTTAACTGCACACCCCTCCCCCTAGACAGCCCCCTCCCCACCCTGCACCAGCACCCCCACCCTCTTCTCCTGCACACCTTCTCTGCCCCACCCCCTACACCTTACACCCCACCCCCACCCCCACCCCCACCCATTCACCTTACACCCCACCCTGACACCTTGCACCCCCTTCCCTCTCCTCACTGTTACATAATCGTCAGGAGACACAACGACAGAAACTAGAAAAAACGAAAGAAATAAAACAAAGAGGGCACAACGATTTACGTGGTTTGGGAAAATCCCTACGTCCATAGGAGAGGCATAATTCACTATATCAGGTGCACCAAAACAATACAGAGGATTTTCAGTAGTAAACCCTAGCCCGAAATGGGCTACATATGAAGAAGATGGTCCACTGTTATGAATAGTAAGTCCATGTTGCTACAGTGATTAGCGGCCAACTTTGTCAAAAGTGCTACAGTGAAGTTGAACCCAAAGTATGCACCACTATAGTGTTTTTCCACCCACAACAGTTGCAGGCCACAAGCATTCGGCCCAACCAGATCGAGCAACAATACCCTATTAGTCTACTCTGAAAAAAAAGGTATGGCATCAAAGAGATTAGAATGGCTCTCTGGGTAACCCTCAAGAATGCAGGTGTTTGGGTCAGCCAAAACAGACTGAAAGTTGGGAACATCAAGGCCCCAAACATAATTTTGATCCACTATAAAGGATCCATATTCTTGGATTATTTTAGGCATAGTATGGTGGTGTCTCTCTTTAATGCATTCATGAAAAATTGTAGAGTTTTTCCCTCTCCAGAATCCATTTAATTGGATCCCATTCCCGAGAAAGAAATTCCTTTTCCAGAAGGTAGACCACCAAATCCTTATTCCTTGATATCAAATGACTAAACATGTCAGTATCACAGTAGTACAACAGTTGTGTTTCTAAAAAGATATCATCTGCACAAAAGTTATCCGTGTCTTGATGTCACAGAAGTTGGTTTTTTAACCATGATTTAAGATCATGTTAAAGTTCCCTCACTCTGTTATGAAGGCTAATCCATAGGTTATCATGAACTGGCATGGACTAGGACTCAGAAACCGGGTTGAGAAAACATGGGTCATTGATCTATATGTGAGAAAAGATGAAGAGATCACCTCTATTAGCAGCCTAAAAAGGGGTCACATGAATTAGTGAATGGTCTAAAATATCACAATAAAGGTGAAAAAATTAACACTTAGTATGAAATAAATGGCATTCAAATTTTCTAGGTAGTGGTCAAACCTACTCCATGCATGGAGTACCCCCCTTTAGTTGTTAAACCTTGTGAATTGGTCTCGAGAATAAACAATGTCAATTTAACCCTTTTGAGAGAGGAATGAAGAAAATTCATCACTCTCCCTCCATGGTAAAACTCTACCACCTTTCTTTTCATATGGACCAACTATAACATTGAAGTCACCTCCCATGATCCATGGAATTTCCCTAGGATCAATGGAATGAGTGTCTCACCAAAGGGTTTCTCTAGAAATCATCTCACATTTTACGTAGAAAAAATTTACAAAGAGTTTTCGGTTATCGACATAAATAATTAAGGTGATTAATTGATCATTGGAAGAAAAAAGGTCTATATAAATTATATAATGATCGAACATCCGAATATGAATGTTTTTGGGGTCAGCATGCATGATGTTGTGCACCCTGATCCTATGATCAAACCCCACAATGAGAGAGGAGGTTTGTATAGGGTCATGGTAGAAATGTAATGAATGGATGAGATGATCATGTTCATGAACATGTATGATAGTCTTATCCAAGGTGATGAGGCCCTAGGAATTCCAATGTAAGAGGGATGTCATTAATGAAGGGTGGTGGTGCTGGAAAAGAGGAAACTCTACTGTAGAATTTGGAATCCTGAAGGATCCTGGACTAAGATTTGGTATACATCCCTCACAGGGGGGAGATGCATGAATATAGAGAGATATATATTTCCCATTCTAGATAATTTGGAGGCCTAATAAAGAAAGTGAAAAAAATTTAGATATAAGGGGGAGAAACATGAATAACCAGGATCAATCACCTGAATTGGGTGGGGGGGGGGGAGGAAGGGAGATGAGCACCTATATGCGCTTGTGAAAATGAAGATTTCCACTAGGTGGATGGAAATATCTTGGATAAATGTTCACATGAGGACTGAACACCATAAAAGAATTGTATGATATAGAATCAGAGGGTGGGACACAACCGAGGAGGAGGGGTAGTGGCGGCTCCGAAGGCCACACATCTGGAAGAGTGGGAAGATCCCTTGGACCAGGCATGTAAGGTGGGGGATGTAGGACAATAGGAACAAGGGGAGGCACTATAGGAAGCTGAAGGACCACCGGGGAAACAAAAGGAGGTGAATTAGAAGTGGGGGAAAAGGAAGACGCACCCTTGTCACGAGGATCCATGGAAACATTAGGCTACATTAAAGGGATATGAAGAGTTTAAACACCACTTTGGGGGCCTAAAGACCAACATGAAAGTGTTTTAACAGATATTATTAGTGTCCTTGAAATAGAAAGTGGGAGATGAAATGCATTAGGAATTGATGGAAGAGCTTTTTCTGCAAGGAGAAAGTCCCTGCCATGAGGAGGATGCAGTTAGAGAAGGGTTGGAGAGATCCATATCCACACAGATCTGGGAAGATGAAGCATCAAGAAGATAATAAATGTGCTTGTCCACAAAAAAATATCCAACCATGTCACTGATAAAATGATGGAAATACAGGGTATGAAAGGTCAAGGGGAGGCCCAGGAGAAGGAACAACACCGCAGCCTAGGAAAATCTGCATCCCATGTGAACAATGAGTTTCCACCAAAAGAGTTAGAATAAATAGTGTTCACATGAACAATAGGAAGAAGACTAAGACAAAGAGAATTAATCCCAAGAAGAAATAACCACACAAAAATCCAACCATTAAATAATTGAATTCCTCACCGTTCCATTCAGTGAGCACGAAGCCAACTGATTCTAAAATTAGGGGAGAAGAGGCAAATTTTGAAAAAAGAGGGACACAAGGGTCCATTGGGGATGATTTTAGGAAAAAAAATTATAATATTTGAAGGAGAGTGATGGAAAGCCATCCATCAATGCTAGTCAGAATGAATTCATGGGGACCTTCACAAAAGCTGAAAAACCACAAGGTGGTAGAGGCAGCTTCCCGAGTAGAACATCCTTGGGTAAAGGGATTGCATCAGCATCCATTGCGGTAGGGGTTTGAGGGGATGAAGCATCATCAATTGGTTTAGCTGGGTAGGATGGAGGGGCAGAGGGAACCAACACCAAATGGAGCACCGCAGACTCCAGGGCAAGAAAATAAAGATAAATGGTCGACCAAAATGACTTCAATAAAGCTTAATTGAGCAAGAAAAAAATGAATCTAATGAAACATACCTGGTTGAATCTAAAATTAATTTAATTGAACTGAATAGCCCCAAATCGAACAAAATGAAACTGTTACAATTGACATAAACTAAAAAAATGAACCCAATAAAAAATAACCTAGAAAACCTAACCTAACCCAAACTGAACCAAGGAGATGGGCCTTGTGATGAACTTTTAGAAGGATTCATCCCTGCAGGTTGAGAAGATATCCCGTTCATTTGGTCCTTCACTTTCCTTAACAAGATCCAAAATGCACTACAAAAAGATAGGGAACCCAAAAACCACAAAAACCCTAATTAAAATTGAGTCAAAGAATAAAAATGGAAGAAACCTTACCTAAATCCGATAGTGAACTGCACAGCTTAAACCCTGTACTCCACGACACCCTGCATAGATTTCTGGTGTTTCTTCTTTGTTTTGGATTACTATTGTAGGCTTCTGGTTCTCTCGATTTTCTAGTGTGGTGGATATAGTTTGGGGTGGGTCATCAGGTGGTGGTTTGGAGTATGTCTAGTTGGCTTGTGCTCGGTTTCCCCATATTGTGTATTCTGGTTGTTGATGGTGTAGGGATTTCTATGGTGGATGTTCTAAAATTCCCTTAAGATGCTTGATGCTGTAGGTTGGGAAGCATGTTTCTGGTAGATGGGTGGTTCTCTTTCTAGGGTGGGTTCATGTTGACTACTTTGTGGGTCTAGAGGTGTTGGATTCAGGATGAGTATTAGCTCTCATTTGGATTAGGGGCTGCTTGGGAATTCTTTAGGTTGTATGATGGGTTAGGCGTGGGTGATGCGGGGCACTTCAGATAGATGGTACTAGTTGACTGCTGGTTTTTTAGACTTTCTTGTGGTGGGGTGGTTCACTTTTATGCAAGGTGTTTAGATGGTGATGTATAAGTCCAGATGGTGGTCTGGGGATGATTTGGTTTCTAGATAATATTTTTGGTGTTGTGTCTACTATAAGGTTCTTATTGTGGTTGGATCTGGTGTGGTTTAGGGTTCTTGTGGAAGTAGGTGTTAGTGTAGTGGCCATTAGTTGGCATGGTTGTCTAGAGGTCTTTCAATCTTGGATTTGTTTCGATAGAGATGCTGGAATAGTTGGTTGATGTTGGATGCGGGGCTGGGATGAGTGTTTCTCAAGGTGGAAGAGGGCTAGCATGAGTGTTTGGGTGATGGTCACTGCTCCTATATCTTCACAGCAGATCCGTTTTCTAAAAAACAATATCCCCCTTTTATTATTCCCCCTTCCAAACAACATCTCACAGCAGCCTACTTTTCAGAATCTATTGGCTTCTATCAGTTAGACTCAATGTTATACTCATGGTACACTTTCTTTAAATATCTATAGAAGAATTTGGTCTCATTTTCCATATTGTAGAAGTATTTTTTTTCTTTTGGGCCATCCTGAAGCATAAAGATCTATGCCTGATGCCAAATTTATTCCCTTCAAACTCACTATATCAGGAGGGTCACATTTTGAAGATAATCAATTATGGGCACCTGCCATCTAGGGGTGGATATCAGTTCATCAGGAACTAGGGAAGTTTTGATCTGATTAATTTCCTACATATCACAGATGACGATATATGAGACCATCCTTTGATGTGTAATGTGGTATAAAATCTCATACTGATCAGGGTCATCTAAAACTACGATTTCATTAGACATTACATCATTAAAATTGTTTTTTGATAGGGTACAAGATACAATGTGGGTTCAAAATAGAAATCTTCCATCAATCATCAAATATAGCTAGTGAGAGGGGCCAGTTCATCCTTTTTTATTGCATATTCATCATCATGTATTTTATCACTAGCTTTGAATCTCCTATGATATTTAGGTAGTCTATTTTCAGCTATAGTTCCAGTTCCAAGATAGAAATTAGGGCTTTATATTCTATCAAATTATTTGTCCATCCATCAGATAGTGAGAAAGAGTATATAAAAATTAATTTGTCTAGAGAAAGTAATTCAATACCTGGACATACATAGAAAATCTTTGGGTTCTCCATACTTTTGTTGATAGGACTCTGGGAGGCAGAAAAAAATACATATCATTTGTTCAGGGAGCTTCATGGGAATGGAAAACCTTCTAATCTAGAGGTTTTATTTATAGTAGTATACTTTCTTGGGAAGGATGTGCCATGAAGAAATTAGATAGGGTCTTTTCTTTCACTAACTTGTGTGATATGAACTAGATATCATGTTGTCTTAAAGTGACTAATCATAGGGAAAAATTCCCAGTCAATATAGGGCATCTAAGGATGTACTTGAGCAGGTCAATACGAGTGACCAGGTGAACTTTGTAAGGATACAAGTAAAGCCTCATATTTTAATTGGGAAGATGAGTGTGATGTAGTTTTTATCAACATCATAATATTGTGTCTTAGTACCTAAAATCATTTTACTAATGTAATAGACACTTGTTTAACTCCCCACATCATTCTTATGTGCAATGAGAACACTGAGAAATAAATTTATGAAGTCCAAAAATAAGATGAGTGGAATTCCTTCCACCAATGGAATCAATACTGGTCAGTTCAGTATGTATTTATTTAGAATCTCAAAGGCTTCATGGAATTCCTCATCAAAATGGAAGGTGACTCCCTTCTTCATTAACATGGTGAAGCGTAGAGACATGTCAGCCAGGTTTTCTATGAAGTTATAAATGTAAGAAAGGTTCCCCTAGAGCCCCCTCAATTCATTAAGAATTTGAGGGAGTGAAATTGATAAAACTGAACTTGTTTTTTTAGATTCAAACTCAATTTCATGGTATCACACCACAAATCTATCGAATTTCCCTAGAGTTACCCTTAAGATGCATTTTACCATATTCATGTTTAGGTTGTGCTACTGCAACTTGTTAAATATTTTTTCAAGATCATTGAAATAATCACATCTCTATTGATATTTGATAACCATGTCATTAAAAAAATCATTCATCTATTCTTTCTAAGAAGTTATTAATGATATAATGTGTGTAGTGTTGGTATGTAGTGTCATCATTATTTAATCCAAAGGGCATGACCTAAATGATGCGAGCTAGATTGTAGGTGGCTGGGGGCTGGTGAGGGCTCGAACGCAGGTGGAAGGGGGCTGGAATTCTGGTGGAAGGGGACTGGTTGCAGGTGGTGGGGGTATGGTGAGGGATGATTTGAAGGTGGCAGGGGTGCTGGTGCGGGTTGGAATGCTAGTGGCAGTGGGCTGAAATGAAGGTGGAAGTGGGCTGGTGTGGGATGGATGTGGCTGGAGCAGGTCCAAATAACGGCATTACCGCGGAGTGACTGCAGGGTGACCACGGCGTGACTGCGGCGTGACCATGGCATGACCGCAATGTGACTGCGGTGTGACCGCAGCGTGTTGTCCCGGTCCAGCGACATCCGTGGGGCAGCATCTTCCACTTAGTTTCAAATATGATGATATGGATGGCATAAGAGGTCGTTTTCTCATAATATTTAATGAAATTAATGCTAATATGTGATGACTAGAGGATTGGATGGCCCCTGATACACCTAATTCGGTGAGGGCTCAAATGCTGGTGGAAGGGGGCTGGTTTCAGGTGCTGGGGGGATGGTGCGGGCTGATTCGAAGGTTGAAGGGGGGATGTTGCGGGATGGAATGCTGGTGGAAGCGGGATGAAATGATGGTGGAAGGGGGGATGGTGTGGGATGGATGAGGTTGGATCAAGGCCAAATCACGGCATTACCACGACGTGACCACGGTGTGAGCATGGCGTTACTGCAGCGCGACTGCGACGTGACCGCGGGGTGACCGCAGCTTGACCGCAATGTGTTGGCCCGGTCCAATGACATCCGCGGGGCAGCATCTTCCACTTAGTTTCAAATAAGATGATATGAATGGCATGAGAGGATGTTTTATCATAATATTTACAGAAATGAAATCTAATCTGTGATGACTATAGGATTGGATGACCCCTGATATACCTAATTCGGTGAGGGCTCGAATGCTGGTGGAAGGGGGCTAGTTGCAGGTGCTGAGGGGATGGTGCAGACTGATTCGAAGGTGGCAGGGGGGCTGTTGTGGGCTGGAATGCTGGTGGAAGTGGGCTGAAATGAAGGTGGAAGGGGGCTGGTGTGGGCTGGATGTGGCTGGAGCCAGGCCAAATCACGGAATTACTGCGGTGTGACCGCGGTGTGACCATGGCATGACCTCAGCGTGTTAGCCGGGTCCAACGACGTCCGTGAGGCAGCATCTTCTACATAGTTTCAAATAGGATTATATGGATGGAATGAGAGGATGTTTTCTCAGAAGATTTAAAGAAATGAATGCTAATCTGTGATGACTTGAGGATTGGATGACCCCTACAGGGATATAAAAAGGTTAAAGTACGATGTGTGCTTTAGGACTAACAACGACATTAAGTATAAGGAAAACATCAATGCAATAATGTTAAGCAAGGTATACCACTGTGAGTTTTCACTAACAGCGCTCCTCTGTTGGAGGGGTTTTATTACAAAACCATGAGTTATTTATCAAACGAAACAATTATCTTAACTAACACTTATTCAAGAATTGAAATTTCATATAAACATGCAAAATTAAGAAGGAAACTAAATGCAATTTAAATCATTCTTGAATTAAATAGGATAGGACCTCAACCTCAAGGCGTGTTTTCTTTTGACGACGACAACTCGAATCTTCCTTTTTTCTGCTTTCACGCATATGCAACTTAACATATATATAAGTGCACCTAGCCCCTATGTACATATTTGCATGGACAAATATACACAAGGGGGTCCTTAGATATATGTTTATACTTGCATATACCCCTTTACACTTACACGCGTATGCATTTTTCATATCAATATATAAGCACTCCTAGCCCCAATATATATATTCATACTGCCATGAGTGAATATATATAAAGGGGGAACTTATATATGCATATGCCTACCTATGAATACACATGTAAGCCTTAGTCAACAGCGACTCGAATCCACCTCAATGAAATCTAAAACACACAACAAAAATATAAGGAACACAAAAATCAAAAAAAAAACCCTAATTAAAATTTGTCCAAAGAACAAAAATGGAATAAACCTTATCCAAATAAAAATAGCCCCTTGGAAAACACACATCTCTTGATCAAAGACTATTTAGAAAAATATCATTTTAAATTCCTACATTAAAACCTTCTAAAAATATTTTTTTGAATTATGTATTTCAAACTCAGAGACCTTTATAATAAATAAATTGTTTTTCAAAAAAATTCATTTAAAATTCAATTTTCAAATAAAACTAGGCATTTTGGCTGAGAACCGTGTTTTTAAAAATCACACACACACTGGAGTTTCAAAAAAAACATCCCCATGTTTCTATTAAAATAATCCAAAAATCTATTTGGAAATAAACATTTTAAATTTATGGAACAGTCCTTTCAAACTCATTTCAAAATATTTTGAAATAAAATTAAAACCACACCTTTACATTCATTATTTTTAAAACCATTTATAAAACCATTTTTAAAACATTAGAAAGATAAACCATTACATGAAGAAGAATGATAGTAGACAAACCGACATAATTGGGTAACTTTCATATAATAATGATAGACAAACAACAATTACATAGGTGCTAAGAAATTATCCAAGAAGTAGGGGATACAATCAAATAAAAAGTATAAATTCTCTAAGATTACCCTAAATAAGATCTTAATTTCATGGGATCTAACTAAAGGGATCTAAAAAATGGGCTCTAGGGTGACATGGAATATCACAAGGTACAAACGGCACAGAGGTTCGTGAAATTTTTAGGAATCTCACTCAATATTCCTTGGGATCTCCTAGTCCCTTGGGCTCTCTTAGTCCCAACCTCCCATGAGATCTCTCGATACTATGGATAATTTAACCTCCATATACTTTTTTAGATTCATGGAAAACATCGATCAATAATTCAATATTCTAGTTTAGTGATTCAATTTCCTAAGACACCTATACCCACACCCAAGGGGTCCTATGACATGTTGAAAGGATGTGAGTACAAGTAAATCATCACATAAATCAAATATAAATAATTTTAAATAACTCATGCCTTACCTCCTACAACCTTGGAAGGAAACAACCCCATTTACATCGAAGCATAAGTATCATATAAATATTCATCTATAATAAACATCCCCTCATGGATTCACAAGAAACCATTTTTATAAAAAGAATCACATAGGGCTCAAGAAGGTTTCAAACCATTTACGAAAACTCATTTCAAATAAAATTTCAAACATGCCTTTTTCCAAAACATGCTCTTAATTCCATGAAAACACACACTATTTAAAAACCATCCCAATCAACTCTTAGGAAACAATTTAAATTACTTTTTAAACCCAAATGGGAACTCATTATTTCCTTTTAAAAACCCTTTTGAAACTTTCAAATTTGATACTTAGTTTCAAAACATTATTCACATGGGTTGACACACCGCTTTAAAATAAGGAAACCCATTTAAATTATTTAAAAATTTAAGCACCTCAAACACATAGTTTCAAAAAGTCATTTTATGAAATAAAACCATGAAAAACCTTAAGTCGGTACTCACCCCTAATTTTGAAACCAAAATCATTCATTAAAATCAGTTTTGGGTTTTTTTACAAACACTTAGCATAGAATATCATTATATTCCAAGGTTTAAAACAATTTTAAATCCAATTTGACCCATCATTGTTAATAATAATACAAATATCATTAATAAATATGAATTTAAAAATCAATAAGCATATAATGGAATTAAATATAATGTTATATAAAAAAACTATCTCAGTTCAATAAAAATAAGTTGGATATTGTCTCTTTCGATGGAAAACACTCTACAAAGCTACAGAAGGTCCATATTAGGTAATAAAAATAAAAACCCTCTAATATTAAATCCACCCTAATTATAATTTCAATCCCCATTACTTCTAGGGTTCATTGGAGTAACATAAATCAAGAGGATAATAGAGATAGAAGAGAGTGTGAGGCTTAGAAGAACATATCAGGAGAGAAATCATTTAAAACCAAGAAAATGGGGCATAAAATGAAAGGAAAATATAGGAGACTCCCTTGTGATAGGTTCATGGTATATTTTAATGAGATTGATATAAATAAGCGGTTTAAAGGATATAATCAACCAAGATATTTTTCATATATTCCACTTTAAATGAATCTAGTAATGTCAAACGGTTTGGCCACACAGTTTACCAAATCGTGCAAAATCCATTTCGTAGAAAAAAACAAAATCATGTGATTAATTTATGACTATTAATGATTAGAAAAACTATTCTCTAACCATGAATAATAGAATTTTAAAATTAATGAGATGATTTTATTTCTTGCTGCATGGCCTACAAAAATGTGGCAAGTCATTCTCATGCACTATCAACCCCAAATGAACGTATATAGTTTCTGAAAGGACTTGCATGGTTTAAAAGTCATGTGTGATGCCCATGAAATACTAACTATAAATATTAATAATTAACTACACATAAGGATTAATTGGTTCCAGATAAGGGTATTTTCACTGTTTACCTTAAACTAAATTCCCCAAAAAAATTCTAAATTTTCTATGTTTCAGGGTAAAAATTCCAGAAAACATGAAATAAACTAGAATAAAATAATATAATATAAAAAACACTATAGTGACATGGTGGGTGTCACACCATAATAGATACCACCAACCTATACATATTCTTCACATACACACCTTGTGTGGGGCCCAAGGACTATCCAGTAGTGAGTATAAGAATACATAGCAGAATTCCATGAATATGAAAAACAAATATGGTCACAAGTTCACACACAATCAAGGTAATGCTATACACTATATAAACACAACCCAATAAATCACATAATTAGATAGAATCCATTAATAAACTCCCACACATGATTGAAAACCTACCTAGAAGGGAGAAACAAGAAACAAATATATCTTGTCACTCATCCACGTCATTGGGACACCCTAAAAAAGTCCCACACCATTAGGGAAGACACTTACCAACTGCTCATCCACAATAAAGAATACCAAAACTATAAATAATAGAAAGGAAAAACTCTTCACTAGGAACCATCAATGCATCTTAAGGTACCTAGATAGATCCCTAAATAACAAAGGTACACCCAACCAATAACTACACTATCTTTACCAGAACTTTTTTTGGCACATAGGGTGAGTAACTAAACTATTTTCATACCATTTCTCATTAAATGAGATGTTATTACACAATAATGTCACCAAATCTCATAGATTATAGTGACCAATCCTCTTTAAAAATCATAGATATTTCCACAACCAAAACCATGGGGAACCCCATGCTTCATGAAACCAGTGAAAAAAGTCATACCTCAACCAACCTGCTCATAGGGTAGGAACCTAGTATCCCAAAGAACCCAAGGGTTATAATAAATAATCATATAAAGAGTAACTAAAACCTGAACCCACTCATATATATTAGGATATCTAAGAGGTAATGAACTAAATCCAAAATATTTTTCATGCACAAAAAATCCGTGGAGGTCAACTATAATCATACCTAATCCATGAAATTCAAAAATATCAAGGGATACTTTTGGCCCGTAGGTGCATGAAACCTAGCTAAATAAAATGTGATTGAATCACACTTCCATCTTCTATTACATTCCCTATAAATTTTTCCTCAAGAGAAACCTAACACCCGAACTCAATTGCATGACGAGCGATAAGCTTCTACCTGCAAATGGTGAGACCGTTGAGCAGAGGTCGTCGGGGAAGAGGGCGCCGTTGTGGGAGATTTCATCAGGGAGGAGGGCACCGCTGTGAGAGAGGGATGCATGGTTAGATCTTCGGGAGGAGGATATGTCATCGGGGAGGAGTGTTGCACGGTGATATGGCTGCGAACCGGGGGAGTAGGAGGAGGGTTGCGGGGAGGAGGAGACATCGCTGGGGAGGAGGGTTGCGTGGTGATAGGGCTGTGAATCGGGGGAGGAGAGGAGGGCTGCGAAAAGGAGGAGACGTCATCAGGGAGTGGTGTGAGAATCGGGGGGGGGGGAGGAGGGGGGCTGCGGATCCGGGGAGGAGGAGGAGAGAAATACAAATTGGGGAAACAAAACAACGTACCAATGTAATATTGATTTAGCCACGGTGAATTAATTAAATCATTGCAATAAATAAAGCTATAGCCACATACCTATAAAAA
This sequence comes from Viscum album, assembly GCA_963277665.1. Classification (NCBI taxonomy): domain Eukaryota; kingdom Viridiplantae; phylum Streptophyta; class Magnoliopsida; order Santalales; family Viscaceae; genus Viscum; species Viscum album. The sequence continues at coordinate 645,744,017 of OY728143.1, read as the reverse complement.
TGTGGCTAAAGGACCGTGGCTATAGCCCAAATTTCCAGTAGTGTCCACAACGTCATCTGTGATTTCAATGATTGAAGACTGAAATCTCACTTGTTCTTCGAGTCGTTTAATTTTAGCTTCAATCTCATCAAAAAATTATGATGATTATTCCACCATTTCTTTCCAATTATTCCATCTCTTACATTTATTCTCAATCTTGGAAACAACATCCTTAATTTGAAGCTTGGGATCACCATTAGGAGTCATCTGATTTTCTCTACCTTTATCGATTGAGTGTTCTGAATTCTCAATGGTATCCATTATGGAAACATGGTTTATAGTTTTAAATTATGGTTCTTCTTCTTCACAATTATCAATATCATCATCTTACTCTTCATATAAAAAACTCTTCTTATGTACTTTCTTTCTATATTTGACATCCCCCTCTATGAAAAAACGTTTCTGAGGCTTCACATTGTCTTCTGCTTCGCTCTCTTCATCATCAAACTTTCTTTGGCACTGAGAGGCAATGCGACCAACTCATCCACAATGAAAACATGCTAGAGGTAACTTACCTTTAAATTAACCTTATCCCTTCTTCAACTTCTAGGAAATGAGAGAAAGAATTTATTTTTCCTCATCATATTCACCACCACTATCTTCAGAAATTTTCAGTTTTTCCATGGATTTGAATTCCATTTCCTAGCTAGCACGAGTCGTAGAATCTTCGAGTTTGACTCTCATCTCATATGCCACCAGACTACTTAGCATATCATCGAGAGATAGTTAAGATAGATCTCGTTCTTCAAGAGCTGACACCATTGCATTATACATAGGAGGACGTCTTGTCAAGATTTTTTTTACGATATCAATGTCTTTGATTTCCTCTCCATGACCTTGAATTTCTCCCACTACATTAGTATTTCGATTGAGGAATGAATATGCATTCTCATCAGGATGCATATTTATATCATCAAACCTGTTGTGAAGGACTTGAAGTTTTTCCTCATTCACTTTGAAGTCTCCTTCATAAATATTTTCATGTTCATCCCACAGAGACTTTTATGAGGTGAAACTCATCACCTTTAGATATATATGATCTGAAAGGGCCGTTGTTATAGAAATCTAAGCTTTAGAATCTACATCAAGAACTTTCCTATCTATATCAGTCATAACAATTCATTTTGGATCATTAACTTGTATTCCTTTCACAATAGAACATAGGACATCCATTCCAAGGGATATCAAATTAGATATCATTCTGTTCTACCAAATCTGAAAATTACTTCCATCGAAGAGAGGGATTCACTTAATATTTACAACATTCTCCATGATGGAAAAGGACAGATCTAACACCATTAACTTTTACCCTCTGATACCACTTGTAGAACCCCAGGACACCCTAAGAGGGGAGGGGTGAATTATGGTGTCAACATATTCTTTTAAAACAAGGATCTTGTTCCCATGGTGGTGGGAACTCGTTAAACCTCTAAGACTAATGAATGTAGAAAGAACACAACCACAAGAAAAGAGACCACCCATCACTTTTATGTGGTTCACCACTAAGGGCTACGTCCAAGGAGCATACACCAACAGGTAACCGGTCATACCTAATTCCACTAAACATCACTAGCTATGGATTACAATGTTTGGGTATATTCACTCTATCCCAGGAACACTGCCTTTACAAAAGTTCATGGATAACTCACGGCATCCATCAGGTCACTCCCGTTAAATCCCCCTAGCCCACTGACTTTGGTGAAGTCCCACCCAGTTTATAGATGTGATGGTATCTTCAATAGATTTTCATAGAACTCATTTACTCTTCTTAGCATGAGACTCTTATTGCATCGAAGTCCCAAGTTGATGCACTTGAAAGCACTGAATCACTAAACCAGAAATTCAGTATGTGGAAATAGGTTACACTGATTGTGGACAACACCAACCCTTTAAAGCAAGATATCAATTTTTCCTGCAATATTTTATTTTCATGTGGAAAATATTTCATGCAACAAAAACCTTTTCATGAAAATGAATATTTTACGTGTAGCCTCCACTTTTATGCCCAAATTTTTCTTTTTTCGTGCAACTCATACTTTTACGCGCAACTTCATCTTTTACGCACAGCTTCTGCTTTTTACGTATCTCAGACTTTTACGTGCAACTTCCCTCTTTTCACACAACTCTCGTTTCACGTACCTTTTGCGTTCATCAGAACTCGGATATTATATGATTCTTCAACCACCCTGAATGATGGGGGTCACCTCTTATTTATAGGCATCACTGACCCCCACGCACAAAGGCCTGCCTTGTCGCACAAAATTCTCATTCTGTGCACAATCCTTTTTCACGCAGTAACTATTCTTCATGAACATATACGGATTTTTGATGCACCTCATTACATTTACATTTTACACCGTTCTGATCCCAAAACACCTTTTTCATGAGCAAACCAACCTATAATCACCATTGCGTGCAAAACTAATTTAGCATGCAATCCCTATTTTTCATGCAACATTCCAATATTTCACGCAACTCATGCCATTTCCATTTTTTGGTGATATGATCCCAAAACCTTCCATGCACTCATGTTTCCAACACACCTGTAACGCCCCGACCCCAGCTGCCCAGAGTCGGTAACATTGCTTCGTAACATTGGCATGATCACAAGAAAGATCAAATCTCGAAAGACCGATTGGTTTAGTAGCCTTGGAAACACTAGATATATTCATAAGGTTTACATTACATCATTAAACGAAAAACTACTACAACAACATATTGTCTCCATAATCCACACTCATATCCCCACATAATATCCCTGCAGTTCATTCATAATTTACTTCTTCACTTCCTGGGAAAAATAAAACATAGAAAAGGGGTGAGCTCAAATGCCCAGTAAGGATAACAATATAGCGGAAACTTTCATAAATAAGAATAAACATTTAAGGCAATGTATAACTAAAACAAAAGCCTTTAAAACTTGAACTTTCAACATAGTATGGCATAAATGAAATGAAATAATGCCATTTACTTATTCACATGGTTATTCTACTAATCGAATAATCACATGAAAAATCAATAACCACTTTCATAATGATGGAATGCATAATGCTAAACGTTAATTTCTTTGTCTAGGCCTCATCCCAAGACCTAGGGGTTACTTCTAACCGGAACCCAACCCGGAGTGCCTCTAATAACCGGACACCAACCCGGAGTGCCTCTAATAACCGGACACCAACCCGGAGTGCCTCTAATAACCGGACACCAACCCGGAGGGCATACTTTTACCAGTCCCTAACCTGGAGGGCTTACTTTAACCAGTCCCCAACCTGGAGGGCTTACTTTTACCGGTCCCCAACCCGGAACATACTTGTTTAGCACATTCATCTGAAGAAAAGTTTGAAATATAACATAAACATTCAGATTAAAACTAGCATACGAAATGTCAATAGTTTCACCATAAACTATGAATGGTATAAAATAGCACATCCACAGTCAAACATATCACAAAACCTTCAATACAATATAGAAGTTTTGTATTATAATAAATCAACTTCAAATAAGCGTAAAATCCATTAAAGGATGTTGACATAGATGAAATCAAAACACTTTTTAGAGAAATATCTCTTTCTATTTTTGAAATCATTTAAGATCCATATAAAATAAAAAAATTTCTTGAAAATATTCTTGTAAGCTTGTAAGGAAAGCTTTGACGATTTTATAACGGCGGAAAATAACCGCACCCGCCGTATAAGTAAAAAAAACATTCGTATCTTAATTCTGTGGAAAAGGTTAAAAAGGACCTTGTTTCGAAAACGATGGAAAGATTCCTTTATAAACCTCTTACAAAAAGTCAAACAAGGGTATAAATGAATTTAACCCATATTCTTGTAAATAATAAATATGTTTTGAAATACATTTCGAAGAAACATGGATGTGGATGATAAAGAAATCCCAGTAGATTATTACGTATAAACAACCTCGGATAATGAAGAGATTGTGAAATAACCCTTACCTTGTACTTTTCCTTGGTTGGGGTAGGTTAACCTCCTGTATAATGGTGAAATAGTTGTTATTAAATTATACAAGAATCATATATATTAATATGATATCATATATGATCTTTTAACATTGATTTGTTAATAATATCTTAGAATTATCGTCGTTTCGGGAGTTAACTTACTCATTTTCTTTTATATGTTTTGTTACATAAGACATGGTTGTTGTATCTTATTCATATCCAGAATGATATCCAGTCCTTAAACATCATTTTTAAATCATCAAATGATAATTATACTTGAATGGATACGATGGAGAATGAATCTCATCGCGTTCGTGGAGACGGTAGTCCGTACGTACGCACGAGCGACAATATCATTCTTTTGATATTAAAATAATATATAAATGGATGGTATATCATATATACAGAATCATTAACATGTTATATTTATTATTTACATGTGTTACACATCATTATTATACCCATCCAAATAATATTATATTGAATAACAATTACACCATGACGTGGAGACGGTAAGCCGTACGTACGCACGTATGGTGACATGTTATTCAAAGGGTGGATAGAATACTGAATATGATTGTACCATATTTATAATAACATCACATTATATGTGAGATACTGGAGTTATTATTTTAGAATGGTAAGAACAAAGGAAGAAGAAGTGGAAGAAGAAATGAACTTGGAGAAGGGTGGTGAAATCATTACCTCTTCTTCGGGTTCTTCCTTTTGATTTGATCAAAAGGGCTCCTTAGGTTGGCTTTATGATCAAACTAAGGCCTCTAGGTTGTAGTGAGGGATGTTGGGAGAGTATTTGGGCAGAGTTTGGCCGATCCAAAAGGCTTTGAAGGTGTGAAGAAATGAGAAGGAGGAGTGCCCTTTTATAAGAGGGGTGAGGGGCACCTTTGGAAAAGCTAGAAATATTAATTTATAATAAATTCATATTCGGTTTCTAATGGCTCCAAAGCTTATTATTAAAAGGTTAAGGTGGGGATAGGTAGAAAACCACTCAACCAATAGAATTTAGACAGGTTTGGGTACTTATATTAACCTTATCTTTAAGTATTAACTCTAAGTTAATTAGTTTCACTTTTACAATGTCTCTTTGTATTTTTATATAATATGGTTAATAAACTTACTATATACATCCAAGCGACCCCCAAGTGGTCCACTAATGATGAACCTATCCTTAGATAAGTCTCTTGGCCCAACCTTAGATTTTTAGGAATTTAATATCAATTAATAATATAATATTTGTTTTAAAAACTCTTTTATGTCAATTTTGACACTATTCAATAGTTGATTTTTTTGAAACTCATAACAGATTGATTACTTCGAACAAAGTCAATTAAATCAATCATAATATATCATATTATCTTATAAAATTAGTTTAATTCATTAAAAGTTTCATATTATATTTTTTTCAGGTATTTATAATATCAATTATTTTAATTTTTCACTATTATAGTAATTACTGCATCATCTTTGTGTCAAAAATAAAATAAATTATTTAATCTCTAAAAATTATAAATAAAATATAATTATGCAGGAAATCTTTTTATCTTTCTAATGAATATTTATAATCTAAAATCCAACTTATATAACCCTATGTAACAATTGTTTTGCTAAAAGATATATGCTTGTGTCATTTTTGTATTCATTTTGACTTAATTAAAATAAAGTGTCATTATCTCTTACAAGTGGATCCATGGGGTCCCAAAATTGACACAAAGATGCCCATGGTCGACCATGTATCAAACAATAGGGTTAAGATACGTTTTAGGGTAATTTAGTATTATTATAATATTATTTTTTAACCCTTATTTACCGGATTTACCCTTAACCATGGTAAATAAAATATTTACCGCAGTAATTATTCAAAATGTCTAAATATAAAAGTTACCTATTTACAAACTTTGAACATCCTGATTCCAAATATGGAATCCATTTTCCTAAATTCAAAACACAGAAGTGGCAGAAATTAATTTAAAATTAATTCCCGCTGTCAAAACAAAAAGCGTGTTTTTAAGAGATAATAACTATCAAAAGATTGACACTTGTTTATGTTCGGTTTAATTGTAAAATTATGTCCAATGACCAAAATTATATTAAATAGTAAAAATATATTCTAAATATACTTTAAAACCACTCAAATTCATAATTTATTACTATTAATTATTTTGATTAAAAAAGTTGTTTTTAATTAAAGTTTAGTAATTTTCACTATTCATCAAAATATGAAAGTTATCCGAAAAGTACCAAAATTTCACCTTAGGCTAAATTTGATATTCCGAATCCAAAACTGAAGTCCATTTTAAAATATAAAATATATATAACTTCAAAAAGTAGGTATTACTATTCATAACAGCTAGTTTGATTGGTTACGGTGTGTTAGAACTCGAAGTTGCGTACAACACACGCTACTGTTTTATTCAAAGTAAAGCGTACCGTGGAAGCTTGGGATGTTTCATTTTAAATTTTTTGATGTCTCCATTTAGTCAAAAAGTTTAAAATATTGTATTTAAAAAGGTTTCACTATCAAAAGTTGATAAAAGTGCAATACTGAAAATGAATCTGTTCTTGCATTATGACTAAGAAACTCATAATATGGATTCTAAAATTATAAGGATTAAATAAAGTTTAAAATTTAGTTAATACTATTCATGACCTCTTTTAATGGCTTTTTTTTTTGGTAAGTCATGGTGCAATTGAATTCAGTGTTGCGTGCAGTGCATGTTATTGAATTATTTTGAAGAAATAACACACTATGAAATCTTGGGGTGTTACATTCTCCCCTCCTTCAATAAATTGCGTCCTCGCAATTTGAAATTGTTCTTCAAAAATAAAAGGTTGAAAGTAGAAAATATATTTGTGGTAAAACCCACATCGGAAATTGGGTTACTAAAATTTATTCTTAATATGAGGAAAAGAGAAATCAAAGGGTCACCACTAAATTATGATCTCGATTAGGAGAACATTGGTGGAAATTAGAGACATATAATCGGAGGAAAAACGTAAATATTTATAGGTAGTGATTGAGGTCATCAATCACAAACAAGTGTATAATTGAGGTCCTTAAATTCATCAATCTATGATGATTTGAAATACCATCGGTTCAACAAAACATAGGGTATTAGGATAACACATTTTTGACGTTTCAAAATATCTTAGTTGAAATCCCACATCGAAAAATGAATTAATGAGGCCTCTATTTAAAATAAAGAGTGGAAAGTATGAAGATTACCGAAAATAACAAATACTAGGGTTCCATGTAAGAAAATATGGATATGGAAGAAAAATCTAGCCATCAATTATCTGATGGAGAGTGGTAGAGAACATGGCTATGAAAAGGCCAACAATCCCAAAGCCATAAATTAGTGATGATTTAAGGTACCATATAGGACAACATTTTTGTTCTAAGTTCCTTTTATTAATGATGAGGAATTTATTTATGAGATTGGATAAGATCATAAGGAGATATACTTAGTTTATAATTAGAGTTTTATCCATTAATAAATTTCTACCAAAACTCATCATTCACTCGTAAAAAAAATTCTATTTATACTATTCATAGAGGGTTCTAAAATAAACGAATTTATAATTCATCTACCAGATCTTTTAAAAAACTACTTTATTTAATCCAGGACATCTCGTGGGATAGTGGTAGGTGATACACCCTTGTCGCCCTTTGGTTGCGGGTTCAAGTCTCGCAGCCTTGCCGGACGCGACGGGTTGCCGCCCGACCTCCGGGTTGTCCTTTTATGGCAATCCAAAATAATCCAAACTAGAACTATCCAAAATACTTCTGTCCAAACTCACAGTCCAATATTCATAAGGAAGGTAAACATAATATAGATCCTTTTTACCCCGTAATAGTATATGAATACCTTCATCATGTATTACCATATTCCTTATTGATTACATTCATGCTCCCTTATTCCATATAGAATGCTGGATATACTTCATTAATCCAAAAATGTTTTAAACCCCAACAATGATGGAATATACAAATAATTAATCAGTTCCAAGGTAGTCAAGAATATCCAATATAATTTATCCAAAACAATCACATATTATTCCAAAATCACTACCTCAGTATCAGAACTATATTATGGTTTATCATTCTCTCAACCATATATTTTCCAAAAATCTATCCTGCTAATGAGTCACTTTTCTTTGTTCTACACAATCTCAAGTCCTTAATGAAATAGTACTGCAGTACAATCCTTATATACTCCATAATTATTATAACAAGTACATTGTTGATACAACACTCAATTGACATAATCAACATAAGAACTCTAATCATTCCTCTTCATCTGTGGTAGTATCATAACTTGATTATTATCCAATAGCATCATTTGCGGCATAGTCTGATGACTGGGACATAGGTTCGCGTAGTGTCCAAACTCCTTGCAAATGAAGCATTGTACATTTAAAACCATTTTCTTACCCTTGCAGTCACGTACTTTGTGCCCTTTTCCTCCACACTTATAACAAACTCCCATTCCTTTCAGGCAAGTTCCAGGGTGTTTCTTTCCACAGTTACCACATATGGGAAAATTCTTCTTTTCCCTCTTACTTTTATCCATCTTTCTCTCTTCCATCCTTTTCTTCTCTTGCTTCCCTTCAAAGCCATAGGACTCAGTAAACTCTTTACTTATCTTATCAACACATGATATTATTTCTTCATATGATGATAATACATGGGAGACTATTTCTCTTATAAATTCTAGCTTAAGACCATGAAAGATATGATCCTTCCTTCTCTTTGGATCATGTGCATTTCTGGAGTTCTCATTCCTTCTACTGGGCGCCATTTCTAAACAATGGCATACACTAGATCAGTTTATGAATCAAAATACATAATCCCATACTTATAAAACACTTAACATAAATTGAACTATTTATGGATGAAATCCATAATCATAAGAATGTTTTCTTTGAGGAAGTATATACTCATAATCCCTTCAAAATGATTTGTAAAGAAAATGAGAGTTATCCTAAGCATATCCCCCGGGAGTGTCGTAACCAAGAGTGCAGCAAGGCCCGTTGTTGTGCACCAGTTCCCGTTCGAGTCTAGCTCAAAGCGGTGTTATCGGGTTTTACCCCTAGGTACATCTGTGCCAGAGCCACCTCTACCTGCTCGTATCCAGACAGGGATGTATTGCTCTGAAAACTCACAAAATCTCTACAATACCAAAATTCTAGGAAGTTCTTCTATACTAATCCTCAAAGTTAATCTTAGGTCTACGTGCTCTAATCAGAGTTTATCTAAATATAGCTTCCAAGGTTTGTACTAAACTTCCTCTGATACCAACTGTAATGCCCCGACCCCAGCTGCCCAGAGTCGGTAACATTGCTTCGTAACATTGGAATGATCACAAGAAAGATCAAATCTCGAAAGACCGATTGGTTTAGTAGCCTTGGAAACACTAGATATATTCATAAGGTTTACATTACATCATTAAACGAAAAACTACTACAACAACATATTGTCTCCATAATCCACACTCATATCCCCACATAATATCCCTGCAGTTCATTCATAATTTACTTCTTCACTTCCTGGGAAAAATAAAACATAGAAAAGGGGTGAGCTCAAATGCCCAGTAAGGATAACAATATAGCGGAAACTTTCATAAATAAGAATAAACATTTAAGGCAATGTATAACTAAAACAAAAGCCTTTAAAACTTGAACTTTCAACATAGTATGGCATAAATGAAATGAAATAATGCCATTTACTTATTCACATGGTTATTCTACTAATCGAATAATCACATGAAAAATCAATAACCACTTTCATAATGATGGAATGCATAATGCTAAACGTTAATTTCTTTGTCTAGGCCTCATCCCAAGACCTAGGGGTTACTTCTAACCGGAACCCAACCCGGAGTGCCTCTAATAACCGGACACCAACCCGGAGTGCCTCTAATAACCGGACACCAACCCGGAGTGCCTCTAATAACCGGACACCAACCCGGAGGGCATACTTTTACCAGTCCCTAACCTGGAGGGCTTACTTTAACCAGTCCCCAACCTGGAGGGCTTACTTTTACCGGTCCCCAACCCGGAACATACTTGTTTAGCACATTCATCTGAAGAAAAGTTTGAAATATAACATAAACATTCGGATTAAAACTAGCATACGAAATGTCAATAGTTTCACCATAAACTATGAATGGTATAAAATAGCACATCCACAGTCAAACATATCACAAAACCTTCAATACAATATATAAGTTTTGTATTATAATAAATCAACTTCAAATAAGCGTAAAATCCATTAAAGGATGTTGACATAGATGAAATCAAAACACTTTTTAGAGAAATATCTCTTTCTATTTTTGAAATCATTTAAGAGCCATATAAAATAAAACATTTTCTTGAAAATATTCTTGTAAGCTTGTAAGGAAAGCTTTGACGATTTTATAACGGCGGAAAATAACCGCACCCGCCGTATATGTAAAAAAAACATTCGTATCTTAATTCTGTCGAAAAGGTTAAAAAGGACCTTGTTTCGAAAACGACGGAAATATTCCTTTATAAACCTCTTACAAAAAGTCAAACAAGGGTATAAATGAATTTAACCCATATTCTTGTAAATATTAAATATGTTTTGAAATACATTTCGAAGAAACATGGATGTGGATGATAAAGAAATCCCAGTAGATTATTACGTACAAACAACCTCGGATAATGAAGAGATTGTGAAATAACCCTTACCTTGTACTTTTCCTTGGTTGGGGTAGGTTAACCTCCTGTATAATGGTGAAATAGTTGTTATTAAATTATACAAGAATCATATATATTAATATGATATCATATATGATCTTTTAACATTGATTTGTTAATAATATCTTAGAATTATCGTCGTTTCGGGAGTTAACTTACTCATTTTCTTTTATATGTTTTGTTACATAAGACATGGTTGTTGTATCTTATTCATATCCAGAATGATATCCAGTCCTTAAACATCATTTTTAAATCATCAAATGATAATTATACTTGAATGGATACGATGGAGAATGAATCTCATCGCGTTCGTGGAGACGGTAGTCCGTACGTACGCACGAGCGACAATATCATTCTTTTGATATTAAAATAATATATAAATGGATGGTATATCATATATACAGAATCATTAACATGTTATATTTATTATTTACATGAGTTACACATCATTATTATACCCATCCAAATAATATTATATTGAATAACAATTACACCATGACGTGGAGACGGTAAGCCGTACGTACGCACGTATGGTGACATGTTATTCAAAGGGTGGATAGAATACTGAATATGATTGTACCATATTTATAATAACATCACAGTATATGTGAGATACTGGAGTTATTATTTTAGAATGGTAAGAACAAAGGAAGAAGAAGTGGAAGAAGAAATGAACTTGGAGAAGGGTGGTGAAATCATTACCTCTTCTTCGGGTTCTTCCTTTTGATTTGATCAAAAGGGCTCCTTAGGTTGGCTTTCTGATCAAACTAAGGCCTCTAGGTTGTAGTGAGGGATGTTGGGAGAGTATTTGGGCAGAGTTTGGCCGAACCAAAAGGCTTTGAAGGTGTGAAGAAATGAGAAGGAGGAGTGCCCTTTTATAAGAGGGGTGAGGGGCACCTTTGGAAAAGCTAGAAATATTAATTTATAATAAATTCATATTCGGTTTCTAATGGCTCCAAAGCTTATTATTCAAAGGTTAAGGTGGGGATAGGTAGAAAACCACTCAACCAATAGAATTTAGACAGGTTTGGGTACTTATATTAACCTTATCTTTAAGTATTAACTCTAAGTTAATTAGTTTCACTTTTACAATGTCTCTTTGTATTTTTATATAATATGGTTAATAAACTTACTATATACATCCAAGCGACCCCCAAGTGGTCCATTAATGATGAACCTATCCTTATATAAGTCTCTTGGCCAAACCTTAGATTTTTAGGAATTTAATATCAATTAATAATATAATATTTTTTTTAAAAACTCTTTTATGTCAATTTTGACACTATTCAATAGTTGATTTTTTTGAAACTCATAACAGATTGATTACTTCGAAAAAAGTCAATTAAATCAATCCTAATATATCATATTATCCTAGAAAATTAGTTTAATTCATTAAAAGTTTCATATTATATTTTTTTGGGTATTTATAATATCAATTATTTTAATTGTTCACTATTATAGTAATTACTGCATCATCTTTGTGTCATAAATAAAATAAATTATTTAATGTCTAAAAATTATAAATAAAATATAATTATGCAGGAAATCGTTTTATCTTTCTAATGAATATTTATAATCTAAAATCCAACTTATATAACCCTATGTAACAATTGTTTTGCTAAAAGATATATGCTTGTGTCATTTTTGTATTCATTTTGACTTAATTAAAATAAAGTGTCATTATCTCTTACAAGTGGATCCATGGGGTCCCAAAATTGACACAAAGATGCCCATGGTCGACCCTGTATCAACCAATAGGGTTAAGACACGTTTTAGGGTAATTTAGTATTATTATAATATTATTTTTTAACCCTTATTTACCGGATTTACCCTTAACCACGGTAAATAAAATATTTACCGCAGTAATTATTCAAAATGTCTAAAAATAAAAGTTACCTATTTACAAAATTTGAACATCCTGATTCCAAATATGGAATCCATTTTCCTAAATTCAAAACACAGAAGTGGCAGAAATTAATTTAAAATTAATTCCCGCTGTCAAAACAAAAAGCGTGTTTTTAAGAGATAATAACTATCAAAAGATTGACACTTGTTTATGTTCGGTTTAATTGTAAAATTATGTCCAATGACCAAAATTATATTAAATAGTAAAAATATATTCTAAATATACTTTAAAACCACTCAAATTCAAAATTTATTACTATTAATTATTTTGATTAAAAAAGTTGTTTTTAATTAAAGTTTAGTAATTTTCACTATTTATCAAAATATGAAAGTTATCCGAAAAGTACCAAAATTTCACCTTAGGCTAAATTTGATATTCCGAATCCAAAACTGAAGTCCATTTTAAAATATAAAATATATATAACTTCAAAAAGTAGGTATTACTATTCATAACAGCTAGTTTGATTGGTTACGGTGTGTTAGAACTCGAAGTTGCGTACAACACACGCTACTGTTTTATTCAAAGGAAAGCGTACCGTGGAAGCTTGGGATGTTTCATTTTAAATTTTTTGATGTCTCCATTTAGTCAAAAAGTTTAAAATATTGTATTTAAAAAGGTTTCACTATCAAAAGTTGATAAAAGTGCAATACTGAAAATGAATCTGTTCTTGCATTATGACTAAGAAACTCATAATATGGATTCTAAAATTATAAGGATTAAATAAAGTTTAAAATTTAGTTAATACTATTCATGACCTCTTTTAATGGATTTTTTTTGGTAAGTCATGGTGCAATTGAATTCAGTGTTGCGTGCAGTGCAAGTTATTGAATTATTTTGAAGAAATAACACACTATGAAATCTTGGGGTGTTACAACACCTACCCTTTTGTGTGTAAGTTCCATTTCCAAACATACATTTTCCCATTTCTCAATTTTCAGGCCCAACAAATTGGAAAACACTGGGAAATGACGCCACCTTCAATATTGTTTTCTACTTAAATTTTATGATCACTTTACTAGAAAACATTCTCAACATCCAATAAGTATTTACAAAAAACACAAACCATACTCCAATTCTTGCAAATAATGACCGTGGATCCAACATGAAGATTGGGCATCAGGGCAATGATTGCTGGCATAATATTTCCGTATATGAAAATTGTGGAAGGTCTATATTCAAAGAAATTAGATGTGAAGAAATAAATAATCCTGTAAATCAAAGGAAGAAAACACAGAAGAAGATGAATATATCCATCAATAATAGATTTGAATATCCTGAAGATTTTTGTGATAATTTCAACATAAGTGGTCAGAGTTATGATGAGTGCTGGTTTAGCCCTACCATACCTCAACCATATGTTGATAAGAATCATAGACCACAAAAAAGGAAGGTGAAATAAAAAGGAGTTGAAAATTATTCTATTGGGAATATGAAAGACACTAAATTCAAGAAAAGTGTGAAATTAACTATTCCCAAGAAGAAGGCTAAGCTAGATTCCAAGAATGTAATCTCAACAATGAAAAGATGCTTCTACTATGGAAAGAAATTCCATACCATGGATCACTTCAAACAATCCAGAGAAATGAATGGAAACAAGATTAAACTAAAAGGATAATCAATCCAGAAGAAGACGGGATTGACTTAAAACATTCATAAAGATAATAAGTTTCCTAATAAAGATAACTTGAATACAAACACAATAAATTGAAAATTTCTAGAGAACTAAAAAAAATGAGTTGATGTACTAGCTAAAGGAAAGGAAAAATAGAAACATGTCATTCCACAAGAAGGAAAATTCGAATTTCATGAGAGGTTGTCAACACATGACAACCCAAGTGTCTCATAACTACCATGTAGAAGGTGCAAGAAGTACAGACATCATGAAAATAAGTGTTTAACTATTTTACCTTCCCAAATAGGGAAAATTTAACAACATGTGCCTGTAAAAGCCACTTCACTACTGACATAAGTGAAGAAAAAAATCTACATAAGTTTATGGTGAATGAAAGTAAAGAATACATGTTGGAAATGAAAAATAAATATTACAAATAGAGAAAATACATCTATATGAAGAGTACCAGACACTTTATATATGTAAGGAAAGGATTTCATGGGTTGAGAGAAAATTCTTACCCGTGTGCTTTAATTAAGAATCTCACAAGTGTACCATCTTATTCCCTTATATTTTTGGGGTATATGTGTACTTATATTGCAGGTAATTGAAGATGAAGTTTATTCTCAAGATGAATATTGAATGAGAAAAGTGTAGAACAACAATTTGGACTCATTGTTTATGATTTGATAATAACATGAAGTGTAACACAGTGGAAGATTATCAACCTGAATATCTAGAAGCTTATTTGATGATATTATCCACCATGGTAATTGAAAGGGAGTGCAACCCTTGAGTGGTAGAAATTATGAATGAGATTATATCAAGGATTATGTCATGAAAAATCTTAAAATTCATATCATCTCAAGAAGATGAAACTGAGGTATTACAATCACACTATCATCCCTTATTTTTAATTGTATTTCTCGTATCAATTAAGGGGGAGTTCTTGATTGATGAAAAGATAGGATGAAAGGTGGAGCTTTATCTTTTCACTTGAAATTTCTAATATGTTTGGTGAATTAGGTGTAGGATTTAGCATTTCATTGATAAATATGATTATCTCTAATCCCCTGGTGAATAATTAAACCATTATGAGCATGATATCACATGTATGGTTGTTTATGGACAACATTGAATAATTTGGTCAAATCTATCTTGTTTTCTACACTAGGTTAGCCCAAGTAGGCTTATAGTTGATTAACTAACGTCACTTTTCTAGGTGAACCATGTGACATCATCCCTATATCATAAATATTCTAAAAGATATTATTCAAAGGGAGGAGGACATTTTTTTGTAGAGACCCCACTAATACCTTTGCATTTGGTTTCCAATAATGGGGAGAAATATTTTGCACACATATTGACCCATTCTGAGTGTGATTAACTGATATTTACATCAAAATGAAAAGGGGGATATTTTTGATCATGGTGTTGCATTTGTTGTCAATAAGATGTTAATAAGTTGTCAATGAAAAGTCAATATGTAAATAAAAGTTATTTATGAGGAATGTGGTGAATCTTTGGGGAAGTTTTGTTGATTCAAAGCATTGAATGTTACACTTGATCAATTATCCATGAGGATATTAAAATTTGACGATTTTTGAGTTGATCCAAAGTTCCAATGACTTGTATCAAAGTGATACATTTTTACACCATCACAAAGAAGTCCATGAAATACTCAATTGCATGAGGAGAAAGAATATCCATAAAATGACTTATAATTAGATAAATGTTGTGAATTAAATCATATGATTGTTTGTGATGATCCTCAAAGAAGAATATATGTGTTAATGAAGAACACATCCCTCACAATAAGAAAGCCAGGAATTATGCTTTAGTGCATGTGGAATGATGAAATGATCCATGCATATTCCATGAGTGGATTAAATTTAAGATGAGTACTGTGCTTTGGGATTTATGGTCCAAAAAGAAATGAAGAAGAGAAAAAGATATGGAAAGTATCATGGGAATGGTGTTTGAAAGTTTCCATGCATCTTATTTCATGTTATCATTTATTCTAAACATTTTGAATGGTCATTTGCTAAAAAGTAATCCATCCATGTAGGATAGCCGAGGACCTCACCTCCAGCCCATGCGAATCCTGAGGGTCAACTGTGCTTGAGGGAAGCCCCCAAGGCCAACCCTGTATGAGGGAGGGTGTGCGAGGTTCGTGTATAAGCCCACAGGTACCACACGGTGGTGAACCCATGTAGCATAGGAATTAGATGCACGCCCAAGGAGCAGAGTGGGCACTGAGAGCATGCCCATAGGGTGAACATGGTATGAGGTGGTATTGTGAAGGGAGAGAGGAGAAATCTGGAGATATGCTGTTGCAGCTTGTTATTTAAAGAAGCCAAAACAAGCAATAGGTTTCGATGTGGGACAAGTTTTTAAAACCTCATAACTAGTCTCGACCGTTGATCCCTTAGTGACACACGGTCTACCGTCCGATCAATCGTGAGATTATTCCCATGCATCCATGTCTTCCAACTGATCACTAAGGTTCAGGTTTAAACAACCATTGTCTAATCTCTCTACCAAGGTTTTATTCATCCTACTGACACCCGAGCTCCACCTGTGAACTAGTATTGGAGCCGATCACCGATCACATCACCCTGACCAATGTTGAAGCTCAAAATTAGTGCAAGGTGGTTGTCCGAAAGAACCGAACTCATGCATGCATTAACATTTTCATGCATACATTGAGATGATGATTTTGAACATGGCCGATGAAAATAGAGTCGCAAGGCCACATCATAATTCTTGAAGCCTTTGGGGAAATGAACTGCATGTGTTCTTAAATGCATGAATGTGAGGATTATGATACAATGAATAAGTCAGTGTTCAAAAGAAATATCCCACAATTCTCATCTTACCTTTTAACCCACATTTTATGTTTTTCAATGCCAAAGATCTCTTCCATTTAAATATTTGAAACTATCGGTATATCTCAAAGGATTTTATCATGGGGAAACATTGTTCCTCACATATATATATAGAGCCCTCAACCGAGGCTATAGTGTTGAGAAAATTGAGAAATATCTCGTTATCAAAAGAACATAGCACTATAGAGAGATAGTTTTACACAACCCTATTACATGATGGATTCCTATGAATTCATTACGTGGAGGATAAGAGGGAACCTCTTGGTTTGTGAAAGAAGTTTCACACCATTTCTGGTTCATGAAGAGAAGGAAAACAATCCATCATAGTTCACGAAGGGAATCCCCACACACCCATTGTGTGAGAACAAGAAAATGAATTTGTACACATACACTGCCCATGGAGAAGAATAATAACCCACACACATTCCCAATCTATTCGGGTTTGTTCACAAAAAAGGACATTCATGCATGATGCACATGAATATACATGCATAATTTGAGATACTCAAACAAGCCAAATGGTGGATCACACCCATCCAGGTTGTGTGTTTGCTTTACTTAAAAAAAGAAGGAGGGTGCATTCATGGTGGAGTTTGTGTGCATGAAAACATAAGAATAAAGTGTGTGTGCACATGTGAAGAAGGAGGAAGGAATAAAAAAGAAAAACACCCTTTAAACCAAATTGAAAATAATAAGTGTGTGTGATAATACCCAAAAGAATAGAAAGAGAAAAGGGGAAAAAGAAGATATTGGGTGTGATCTCAAAGTGTTTTATCAATATAGGTTTTCACACAATGAAGAAAAGGATTGTGCATGCATGCATACATGAAAATGCACATGTGAATACAATTAAAAGAAGAATCAAGATTGTTATTGAACGCGTTTAAACAATAAGAATCAATGCCATCCAACTCAAGCATGAAGCATAATCAATTCAGATGATTCTATGTGAGTTGATCTCTGGTGTTTGAATAATCACCTAAGTGTATGTGATTCCATCCATGAAAACAAGTAGAAATCTTATTGCATTCAGTTATTGCGCTAAATAGGAATAAACATAGATATCCAAATACAAGAGGTATTGAATCCCATGAAATCCATGCATGTAGTGAATGGGTACTGAGACTGAAGCGATACTAAATTAAAGAAGCTCTTTTATCAGAGTATTCAGAAATTTAGAATCCAAAAAGAAATATAGTGATAATATTGTGCATGGTCATTATTTCATATTAATATTAATGAAGAAGATGTGTGAACCATTGGAACACATCTCATTGAGGCCAGGTCTTCATCAGGAGAAGGAATAGTCTGAGAATTGTTGATACTGAGGACTGATCTGAGAAGTGATCAGAATTATTGAGCAAGGCCAGCAGACCTTACCAAAGTCTATTGAATATTCTTAAAGAGATACATAGGAAAGTGTGACTCAACAATCCTAGTTGGGAAGATTATAAGATCATATATAGTGAATCAAAAAAGAACTTAAAGAAGGATGTTTCTCATGTGACTCGAGAGATAGAAGAACCTTGTGAGATTCTTGGAGGAGAATAAGTCTTCAATTGGAATCTAAAGCAAGCCATTGGAACTCTGGTAACATTGTGGGAAGCAGAATAAAGAACCTCTTGTGAGACTCAGGAGAGATATAGTGGGACTATGTATCGCCCATTGTAATTACAAATCAAATTATAGTGAAGAATTTTTGTTGGGGAGATTAACCAACACAGGAAAGAGTAGTTCATTGAACCGAAACCTATAAATCCTTGTGTTTAGTGACGTTATATTTATAGCATCATTAGAGGTATGGATGAGAGACACAAGAATAGTGGATTGAGGCTTTAACCAGCCATAGATGTTTAATTGAAAACAATCAATTAGAAAAAAGATTTAAAGGGATCACTGATTCAAACCTCCTCCTCTCAGTGATTCACACTGATCTGGGTACTCCAGAATTTTCAAAAAATAATAAAATAACTTAAAAAATATATTTTCTTTTCTTTTCTCACTGTTCAGTGGTGGATGATGACCCTGCGGTGCAGCGATGAGGTGCATTAAATGGGGATTAGTTAATGGCTCATTATTGTGCAGTGTAATGATACATTAATTGAAGTGTAACATATACATTATTTCATGAATGAAACTACATAAAGACATGACATCCCAGTGTAACAGAAATGTTGCAACATGTTTTCTTTTAATGGGTTAACACATTGGGGGGTTGAGAATCAAAGGGTGGATTTTTCTCTGGTGAATTGATGAATAAATCTCTCCAACAAATAATGATGAATGCTGGCAGGATCACTAGAAACATCAAAGATCAACAATAAATGTGACCGGGAAGTGATGAATGCCAACGGAGATTGAATCCTTCAGGGCAGAGCGCTTCAATGATGAACTTAAATTGAGGTAGAATTTTTTTTGTTTAATTTTACCACATTTCTATTCTAAAATGATGAATATTTTTTAACCCATGAATAGGTTGATCCATGAATTGTTCATTCATGTGGGAGGGTGGTCTTCTTGGGTTTTTTTACTATGGGATTAAATTTTTGTTGATAGGATATCATCCCCAAAACTCCCCTATTTTAAAACTTTTACACGGAGGGTGTGGGACGACACAAAGAAGGATTGAGCCCCACTGCTTGTGCTTTCTTCATGGTCGATCATTTGAAAGGGGAAGAAAGGAAGATTCGAGGCCTTCACAAGGAATGTGACACCGCATAGTGTCTGATGGCACAATCAATGCAATGAAAGGACCACCGATGTGGACCCATTGGCCCTCGGAAAGACCCACTGGAAAGTCGGCACCAGTGGTGAACTGTGGGGGTGGCCACAGGTGGGTGGCGGCATGCCAGAAGAGTGTCGTTGTCAACCGAATGCAGCGGTACAATAAGGGCAGCTAACTGGCGGTGGGTGAACATGACCACCTGGCTACATCAGTGCACCATGGACATGGCACCATACTGCATACCACATGTCAAATCCATGGTCAATCAACCATGACTGGGGATATGGCCCCACTAATGGCCCTCAGGGAAGGGGGCATGTCGGACATGGCTTCAGCTGGTCCACCAATGGAGTAGTGGGCAGGGCATGGGTCAGACCCACCCCATTAGGTCGGGTCGAACCTACAGCCCAATAGGCCAAACCGAGGTCGGGCCGGGTCTGGGTCAGTCCAACTGGGTTGGACCGGACCGAGACCAGATATGCCCCTTTTTGGAAAAACGTCAATATCTTTCAAATCAGGTGTCCATTTGATGAGCTATTTGGGGAATTGGAACCCTCGTGATGAAGCAGATCTTTTTTCATACTCTATGGAGGATTTCATAGATATTTAAATATGATGAAGGGCTTGGGGGATGGTTCTCCCAAGATCAAGCATGCTACATGAGGAAACCTTGTGGTTAGATGAGACTTAAAGACTACTGACAAGTGATCATGAGTGAATCAGATACTATTTCCCTGTGGGGAGAATCTTATGTGTGACCCAGCTGGCCCACAATAGGGAGTGGCATCTATCTAACCCAATAGACCCTAGATATTCGACAGGAGGAGTACCTTAGTAAGGCCATAGGTGGGAAGTGACTTCTGTGTGACCCAGCATGTCCACAACGAGGAGCAGCTTCTATGTGACCCATCATACCCATGGTACTCATCTAGGATTAGTACCAAAACAGTATTTTGTTAGTGGGATGCGACTTCATGTGCATTGGCAGGCCCATTGTACTCATTAAGGAGGAGTTCTCCAGCATCTCACAATGTTCGATAATGTGACCAATGGTCTTACTTTCCTACTCTAAAATATACCTCGAGTGAGTTGTCTTTCTTTGTGATCATTCTTCATTCTCATTATTCATGCTTTGTTTGTGGATTTTTTTGTGGTATTTCCTTGTAATTTTGTGTCCCTTTTGAGTATTTTGTACTCACCCCTGCACGGTCTTCACCCGTATGTGTTGTGTCTGGTGCAAACGACTGTCGCCTTTGTAACGCCCTGACCCCAGTTACCCGGAGTTGGTGCCTTATTACATAACATTGGAATGATCACAAGAAAGATCAAATCTTGAAAGAACGATTGGTTTAGTAGCCTTGGAAACACTAGATATATTCATAAAGTTTTACATTACATCATAAAGTGAAAAACTACTACAACAACATAGTCTCCATATTCCACACTCATATCTCCACATACTATCCCTGCAGGTCATTCATAACTTACTTCTTCAAATCCTGGGAAAAATAAAACATAGAAAAGGGGTGGGCTCAAATGCCCAGTAAGGAAAAAAATATAGCGGAATCTTTCAAAAATAAGCATAAACATTTAAGGCAATGTATAACTAAAACAAAAGCCTTTTAAAATTGAACTTCAACATAGTATGGCAAAAGTAAAATGAAATAATTCCATTTAATTATTCACATGGATATTCTACTAATCGAATAATCACATGCAATATCAATAACCACTTTCATAATGATGGAATGCATAATTCCAAACTATCATAACCACATAGCCAAGGCCTCGTGCCAAGACTACAAATAAGATTTTGCCAAGGCCTTGTGCCAAGACACTAGTTTGTCTCATGAGACCTACTGATGCATCAAGGAGCTATAGCGGGCTCCACCCGTCACATATTAAGTCCATTGCATTCCCATATGAAAAGGTTTAAACATAACATAAACATTCATATTAAAACTAGCATACAAAATGTAAATCCTTCATCTATAAAAAATGAATGGTATAAACATAACACATCCACAGTCAAACATATCACAAAACCTTCAATACAATATATAAGTTTTGTATCATAATAAATCAACTTCAAATAAGCGTAAAATCCATCAAAGGATGTTGACATAGATGAAATCAGAACTCTTTTTAGAGAAATATCTCTTTCTATTTTGAAATCATTTAAGAGTCATATATTTATAAAATAAAACATTTTCTTTGAAAATATTCTTATAAGCTTGTGAAGGAAGCTTCGAAGATTTTATTATGGCGGAAAATATCCTCACCTGCCTTATATGTTTAAAAAAACATTCTTACCTTAATTCTGTCGAAAAGGTTAAAAAGCACCTTGTTTGGAAAACGATGGAAATATTCCTTTATAAAACTCTTATAAATAGTCAAACAAGGGTATAAATGACTTTAAACCATATTATTGTAAATAGTAAAAATGTTTTTAAATATATTTTTAAGAAACATGGATGTGGATGATAAAGAGACCCCAGTAGATTATTACGTATAAACAACCTCGGATAATGAAGAGATTGCGAATTAAACCGTTACCTTGCACTTTTCCTTGGTTGAGGGTAGGTTAATCTCCTATATAATGGTTAAATAATTGTTATTAAATTATAAAAGAATCATATATATTAATATGATATCATATATGATCTTTTAATATTTATTTGTTAATAATATTATAGAATTATCGTCGTTTCAGGTGTTAACTTACTCGTTTTCTTTTATATGTTTTGTTACATAAGTCGTGTTTGTTATGGATAGGTTGTATCTTTTTCATATCCAGAATGATATCAAGTCCTTAAACATTATTTTTAAATCATCAAATGATAATTATACTTGAATGGATATGATGGAGAATGAATCTCATCGTGTTCGTGGAGACGGTAGTCCGTACGTACGCACGAGCGACAATATCATTCTTTTGATATTAAAATAATATATAAATGGATGGTATATCATATATAAAGAATAATTAACATGTTATATTTATTATTTACATGAGTTACACATCATTATTATACCCATCCAAATAATAATATATTGATTAACAATTATACCACGACGTAGAGACGGTAAGCCGTAGGTACGCACGTATGGTGACATGTTATTCAAAGGGAGGATAGAATACTGAATATGGCTGTACCATATTTATAATAACATCACAGTATATATAAGATAATTTATTTATTATTTTAGAATGGTAATAACCAAAAAAGAAGAAGTGGAAGAAGAATGGAACTTGAAAAGGGGTGGTGAAAACATTACCACTTCTTCGGGTTCTTCCTTTTGATTTGATCAAAAGGGATCTTTAGGTTGGATTTCTGATCAGACTAAGGCCTCTAGGTTGTATTGAGGGAAGTTGGGAGAGTATTTGGGAAGAGGTGTTTCGAACCAAAAGGCTTTGAAGGTGTGAATAAATGAGAAGGAGGAGTTCCCTTTTATAAGAGGGGTGAGGGGCACCTTTGGAAAAGCTAGAAATATTAATTTATAATAAATTCGTATTTGGTTTATAATGGCTCCAAAGTTTATTATTCAAAATTTAAGGTGGGGATAGGTCGAAAAGAATTCAAACAATATAATTTATACAGGTTTGGGTTACTATATTAGCCTTATCTTTTAGTTTTAACTCTTAGTTAATTAGTTTGACATTTACGATGTCACTTTGTATTTTTATATTATATAGTTAATAAACATACTATATACATCCAACCGACCCCCAAGTGGTCCATTACTGATACACCTATCATGATATAAGTCTCTTGGCCGATACTTATATTTTTAGGAATTTAATATCAATTAATAATATAATATTTGTTTTAAAAACTCTTTTATGTCAATTTTGACACTATTCAATAGTTGATTTTTGTGAAACTCATAACAGAATGATTACTTCTAAAATATTTAATTAAGTCATTCCTAACAGTTCATATTAACTTATAAAATTAGTGGAATCCATAAAAAGTCTCAAATTATATTTATTTGTGTATTTATAATATCAATTATTTTAATTTTTCACTATTATGGTAGTTACTGCATCATCATTGTGTCATAAATAAATTAAATTATTTAATGTCTAAAAATTAAAAATAAAATATCATTATGTAGTAAATCATTTTATATTTCTAATGAATATTTACAAGCGAATTTATCTTATGTATAACCCTATATTAAAAATGTTTTAGTAAATACACTTGGATTTTAACTCTTTTAACTCTTCTTTGAATTAAATAATAATAAATGTCCTAATCTAATCCAAGTGGACCTAAATGATAATATTTTATTCCTAAGGATGTTTTTGGTCGAGATACACTTGTCCAATAGAATTAGGACATGTGTTAGGGTAATATTAATATCATTTTTACCCTTAATTACCCTATTTACTTTTAACCGCGGTAAATAAAAGTAAAAAGTTACTATTCACCAAAAAATTATTTTCATCCCATGGAACCACATTTTACTTCTTGATCTTAACCGTATCTCTCGGATTTTTGAAATTCCATTCACAGAAGTGGTAAAATTTAGTTTTATGAAAATATTCAGTTTTTTAAACTACCACTTAGTAGTTTCACTATTCATAAAAAATTAACGTTTTTCAGAACAATGCAAAAATTTCACCCTAAGCTATAATTGATATTCCGAATTCAAAAATGATTCTGATTTTAAAAAATTCCAAACATATAAGTTGCATTAATTAATCTTATAATTAATTCCTGATGTTACAACAAATAGCATGTTTTTAAGAAACAATATATATCAAAAGATTGACAATTGTTTATGTCCACTTTCAAAGTGAAATTAATTATAATGAACACCATTGGATAAAATGGTAAAAATATATTCTAATTATACTATAAAACCACTAAATAATATAATTTATCACTATAAATTATTTTGATTAAAAAAGTTGTTTTTAAGTATTTTTCACTATTCATAAAAATTGAACGTTCTCAAAAAAATTTAACTTAGGATAATTTTGATATTCTGAATCGAAAAATGAAGTTCATTTTGAAATATAAAATATATATAATTTCAAAAAGTAGGTGTTACTATTCATAACGGCTAGTTTGATTGGTTGTGGTGTGTTAGAACTCGATGTTGCGTACAACACACACTATTGCATTATTCAAAGAGAAGCGTACCGTAGAAGCTTGGGGTGTTACATTCTCCCCTCCTTCAAATAATTTCGTCCTAGAAATTTCTAGAATATTATCGCATGAAAACACTCAGGTGGTTCTTCATCATAAGTTCCTCAGGTTCCCACGTTGACTCTTCCATCTTATGGTTTCTCTACAAAACTTTTACGAGACATGTCGTCCGGTTTCTCAGTACCTGTTCTCTCGTATCAAGAATCCTGATGGGCTCTTCGCAAGAAGACAGACCAGGTTCCAGTTCTAATTCATCATAGGTGAGTACATGCGTTGGGTCAGGCATGTATTTCCTCAACAGAGATACGTGGAACACAACGTGAACTTTGGAGAGACTTGGCGGCATTGCCAATCGGTAAGCTACAGCCCCAATTCGTTCTAGAATTTCGAAAGGTCTGATGTACCTGGTGTAACGCCCCGACCCTAGTTACCCAGAGTCGGTGCATTATTACATAACATTGGCATGATCATGAGAAAGATCAAGTCTCGAAAGACCGATTAGTTTAGTAGCCTTGGAATAACTAGATACATCCATAAATGTTTACATTACATCATAAAAAAAACATTTTGTCTTCATATCCCCTCATACTATCCCTGCAGGTCATTCATAAATTACTTCTTCATAATCCTGAAAAAAAAAATAAAACATTGAAAGGGGTGATCTCGGATGCTCAGTAAGGATAACATTATAGCAGAAGCTTTCATAAATAATCATAAACACTTAAGGCAATTTATAACTAAAACAAAAGCCTTTGAAACTTGAACTTTCAACATGGTATGGCATAAATAAAATGAAATAATGCCATTTACTTACTCACATGGATATTCTACTAGTCGAATGATCACATGCAATATCAATAACCACTTTCATAATGATGGAATGCATAATGACAGACTATCATAACCACATAGCCAAGGCCTCGTGCCAAGACTACAAATAAGATTTTGCCAAGGCCTTGTGCCAAGACACTAGTTTGTCTCATGAGACCTACCGATGCATCGAGGAGCTATAGAGGGCTCCACCCGTCACTTATTAAGTCCAATGCATTCCTCATATGAATAGGTTTAAGCATAAAATAAACATTCGTATTAAAACTAGCATACGAAATGTCAATACTTTAACCACAAACCATGAATGGTATAAAAATAGAACATCCACAGTCAAATATAACTCATTTGATACAATATGGAAGATTGTATTGTATCACATTAACCTCAATCATGAATAATGAAGGATGTTGACATAGATGAAAATAATCATCAAAACTATTTGAGAGAAATATCCCCCTTTTCTTCAAAACATTTAAAAGTCACACTATTTGTCAAGAAGCCATTTAAAAGTAGATTTTTGAATCAAAGTGTCCCATACCACTTTGAAACTTTTTAAAAGGAGTTTTGATTTTAAAACTTTAATTTCCATATAAATAAATCCTTAAAACCATTTTTTAAAACATGGACATTAATGAGAAAGATTTAGATGAATAAGTCTTTAAATCATTTTAAAAATGGTATTTTAGTTAGAGATTCCAACCAAAAGAGACACTTGAATACAAATAATTGTGGTAATAAAAACATTGTAATATCATGAGAATAAAGGGATTCATGATATACTATGTCAAAGTACGTTATATACACCACATAAAAGTGATTTGGTGTATATCAACAAATAAGTCTCAATGGAATGTAAATTGAGATGAAATCTCTTGTAAAGGTTGTATCCTTAGGTTAAGGATAAATCAATGACATAATTATGTGTCACAAATATAAATACACTAAATATGATTGGATATTTAGTGTAAAACAATCAAAGGACATTCACACATATTCTTGTAAAAACAATACAAACGAATTGGATGTTTAACTCAACAAATGGAGAATGAGTTAAAATTACTCTTATCAAATTCATATCAATGACTTGAGAATTACCAATGGAGTGATTATGTGCATCAAACTTATATCCACAGGAAGGGGAGTGGAAATTATGACATAATCAAATGAATAGTGATTCCACACATAATCTTGGGGTAATATAATCAATGAAATATGTGTAAAGCCAAATGAGTGGAAATTGAAATCTCAAATTCCCTTATCGATTAGGTAACTTTCGAAACATACACCCATGAAAGAAGTATCATACCATGATGATGTAAATACCCATAAATTAAAGTATATTACAAAATGAATACAATCATGGGCAGTACACATACACCACATGCAATAATTAAGTGGTGAACAATAGAATTCTCACGAAATTAAAAGTGAGATTAGAAAATCCCTTACCACGTTAATCGACTGAGTCGTATGGCCAAAAGTTAATAACCACCAAATGATTTACAGAATAACATTAATATAAAGAGAATCATGATAATATATATCAAATGGTAGTACACAATACACCACTTTCAATAATTTAGTGGCAAACAATGGAAATCTCACGGAATTGAAAGTGAGATAAGAAAATCCCTTACTTTGTACTTTTTCCTTGGTCGATGGTAGGTTTACCTCCTGTATAATAGTGAAATAATTGTTATTGAATAATACAATAATCATTTACTTTAATATGATATCATATATGATCTTTTAACATTGATTTGTTAATAATATCTTAGTATTAACGCCGTTTCGGGTGTTAACTTACTCATTTTCTTTTATATGTTTTGTTACATAAGTCATGTTTGTTGTATCTTATTCATATCTAGAATGATATCAAGTCCTTAAAAATCATTTTTAAATCATTAAATGATAATTATACTTGAATGGATACGATGGATAATGAATCTCATCGCGTTCGTGGAGACGGTAGTCCGTACGTACGCACGAACGCTACTTCCATTTAATTTTTTATTTTAAAAGAATCGAATCCAAATGATACATTGGTATATTACTATTCAAGTATAATATAATATTTTATATATGTTACTTAAGTTCATTAACACCATCCTTTATACGTTCCATGTGTGGTATGAACGAGTCATATCATTTTAAGGGGGCGGTAGTCCGCACTTCCTCAAATGAAATTATCGTATGTATATACGACATGAAACGAATAATGGTATGAAATAAAATGGAATTACAGAAGCTTATATATAAAATATATATCATTAATATCATATTTAATTACAGTTCCATCATAATGGCCACCATGAGAGGCGGTAAGATGTTTTTGAACAATCATCGTTTCGTGAGGCGTTAGTTTGTCATCCACAGAAACATTATGTTCATCATCCATTAGATGGAGTTGTGTGTATGTGTCGTTTGAATACTTCTTATAACAACATCCTAGTATATTGAGGATACTGGTTTTGTTACAAAAGAAGGGAAATAAAAAGAGTTTGGGGGTTGAAGATGCAAAATAAATGAAAATAATTTAAGAGAAATCGTTACCTTTAATTTAGGTAACTCACTTTGGTTGGAACCAAAGGACTTGTTGAAATGCTTTCTGCCTAAGGGGAAGCTTCAAGGAGGAGGAGAGGGATGTGGGGAGCTTAGTTGGGCAGAGTTTGGACGAGCCAAGTGGCTTGAGAGGTGTGAGGAAATGAGAAGGAGGAGTGCCCTTTTATAAGAGGGGTGAGGGGCACCTTTGGAAAAGCTAGAAATATTAATTTATAATAAATTCATATTCGGTTTCCAATGGCTCCAAAGTTTACTATTCAAAGGTTGAGGTGGGGATAGGTCGAAAACAACTCATCCAATAGAATTTAGACAGGTTTGGGTACTTATATTAACCTTATCTTTAAGTATTAACTCTAAGTTAATTAGTTTCACTTTTACAATGTCTCTTTGTATTTTTATATAATATGGTTAATAAACTTACTATATACATCCAAAAGACCCCCACGTGGTCCATTAATGATTAACCTATCATAATATAAGTCTCTTGGCCGAACCTTAGATTTTTAGGAATTTAATATCAATTAATAATATAATATTTGTTTTAAGAACTCTTTTATGTCAATTTTGACACTATTCACTAGTTGATTTTTGTGAAACTCATAACAGATTGATTACTTCGAACAAAGTCAAATAAATCAATCCTAATATATCATATTATCCTAGAAAATTTGTTTAATTCATTAAAAGTTTAATATTATAATTATTTGGGTATTTATAATATCAATTATGTTAATTGTTTACTATTTTAGTAATTACTGCATCATCATTGTGTCATAAATAAAATAAATTATTTAATATCAAAAAATTATAAATAAAATATAATTATGTAGGAAATCTTTTTATCTTTCTAATGAATATTTATAATCTAAAATCCAGCATATATAACCCTATGTAACAATTGTTTTTCTAAAAGATATATGCTTGTGTCATTTTTGTATTCATTTTAACTTAATTAATATAAAGTGTCATTATCACTTACAAGTGGATCCATGAGGTCCCAAAATTGACCCAAAGATGCCCATGGTCGACCATGTATCAACCAATAGGGTTAAGACACATTTTAGGGTAATTTAGTATTATTATAATATTATTATTTTTTAACCCTTATTTACCGGATTTACCCTTAACCATGGTAAATAAAATATTTACCGCAGTAATTATTCAAAATGTCTAAAAATAAAAGTTACCTATTTACACAATTTGGACATCCTGATTCCAAATATGGAATCCATTTTTCTAAATTCAAAACATAGAAGTGGCAGAAATTAATTTAAAATTAATTCCCGCTGTCAAAACAAAAAGCGTGTTTTTAAGAGATAATAACTATCAAAAGATTGACACTTGTTTATGTTCGGTTTAATTGTAAAATTATGTCCAATGACCAACATTATATTAAATGGTAAAAATATATTTTAAATATACTTTAAAACCACTCAAATTCACAATTTATCACTATTAATTATTTTGATTAAAAAAGTTGTTTTTAATTAAAATTTAGTAATTTTCACTATTCATCAAAATATGAAAGTTATCCGAAAAGTACCAAAATTTCACCTTAGGCTAAATTCGATATTCCGAATCCAAAAATGAAGTTCATTTTGAAATATAAAATATATATAATTTCTAAAAGTAGGTATTACTATTCATAACGGCTAGTTTGATTGGTTGTGGTGTGTTAAAATCTCGAAGTTGCGTACAATGCACGTCATTGCATTATTCGAAAGGAAACATACCGAGGAAGCTTGGGGTGTTACATTCTCCCCTCCTTAAATAAATTGCGTCCTCGCAATTTTTAAATTTTTGCTTGGGAATATAATGGAAAGTCCCACATCGGAAAAAGAGTCAATAAAACTGTCACTTTAAAAGAAAGGAAGAGAGGTATAAGGGTCATCCAAGATAACCCATACTAGGATTCCATGTAAGAAAACATGGATATGGATGATAAACTAAGTGTCAAGTTCTGATGGAGAGGGATAGAAATCATGATCAGGAGAAAGTTAATAATGAGAAAACCACAAACTTGTGTTGGGACAAACGACCATTAGTCTCCTAGTAGGAAAGTAAACGGACAACATTTTTTTTAAGTTACATTACATAAGGAAGAGGAATTCATTTATGATATTGACTAAGAACATTATGAGATATACTTACATTTTAAGTATATTTTCATTCTTTAATAAATTTCCACCACTAACTCATTTTTTTTAAAACGATGAGTATTCAAGAAGACTTGGTCACATTGGAAGAGATAGAATAAACTTCTATAGAATCACATGATCCATGAAGGATAAACCATATATTTAAATTGTCTTTGAAGATTAATCAAAACCAAAATGGTCAGTGAATGATCTAATGATCCCCCAAAAGGATATTCATTGAGATAAATATGCACTAATCTTAATTTCTAAAATTAAACCAACAATACCCCAAAGTTAAATAGATACCATTCAATAACCAATTGTCCTTAAAATCCTTTAATATAATCCAAACTAATATTGAAACCCAAAACATAGAAGAATTTGATTATGTAGTCTCCCATGTTAAATTGTATCTCCAAATGACATCAGATACTCTTAAAGTCACATACTCAAAAGTAATTAACCTAATCACATATTCTCTATTATAGGTTAATCATTTCCATAAATAACCCAAATCACTATAAATCCACAATAAAAACGTAGATAAAAATCTATCATTACTCCACAAATGAAACCCCATAGTATTCTATTTTCCTTGGACATATAGTGTTTCCAACAAAGCGAACATCTTCCAAAATAACATTTATCACTTAATCACCAAATCATTTTCCTATACCAAGGGTATTCTTTTGATATGAAATAAGAACCCAAATCAACTTATTATTGATCAATAAAATCATTTAACAAAAAAAAAGTCACACTAACCATGGACTTCACGTAGTCCAGTGGTAGGCGATAAATCCCAATCGCACTTTGGTTGTGGGTTCGATTCCCATAGCTTTGTCCGACGCGACGGGTTGTCACACGGTCTACGTGTTGTCCTTTTTCAAAAACTATATTTTATAATATTGCCAAAATGAGATAACTTCCTCAAAATACTATATCATAAATTTAACCACAAATGTTATATCATACCTTGAATCTTTATCCCAAATTAGAATAACTTATAATTCTCTCAAACCCCAATGATCATATAAATCCAAATGGTTATTTATACCCAAATCCACAAGAGAAGAGACAATTCTTCCTCAAATATCATTCTCACATGGCAAACTGCGGGGTTACAAATACAAGAGAAAATTATTCCATAGTAAACCCATCAACAAGGAGTGCTAATACTTTTTAAACATTTCTCCAACCATTTATTCCCACATAGCTTCTTCTTTGACCAAGAAAATATCCTATAGAATAGGACATTCACTCGGGTAATGGCCAGGTCCCCTACATTTACGGAAAATGACTGTAAATGGACTCTTGGGACCATTTTTATCTTCTTCCATAGTACTCTTCATTTTTCTTCGGCAATTCTTTACTTTATGTCCTTCCTTCCCGCACGTAAAACATTTCGTTGTCCCATTGAGACACTTTCCTGGGTGTCTCTTTCCACATTTCCTGCATGATGAAAATTGAGGGTTCTTTTCTCCATGGTCTCCATTGCTGGAGCTCTTATCATTTATCACCTTTCTCTTCCTTGTTGAGTCTGGGAGTTGGTTAATATATATGTTGTTGATCATATTTTTGGAAAACTTATTTGGCATAAAGACGATATCTTTTACGCCTATCAACATTCCATTTTGTTGCTCATTGCCAACACCGTTCCCATCTTGTACATCATTCTCAAAGTCACTATGACTTCCTTGGAATCCAGCCATTGACTAAAACCATAAAGCATTGTGTGAGTAATAGTAGTCGTAAAATCATTTAGAGATTAAAATGTCACCATATTCTCAATTTGAAACATATTAGGATTAACCAAGGTCATTTACTCTCATCTTATATATATATTACTTAAATTGGTTTGTAAAGAAAATGTAAATTATCCTAAGCATATCCCCCGGGAATGTCGTAACCAAGAGTGCAGCAAGGCCCGTTGTCGTGCACCAGTTCCCGTTCGAGTCTAGCTCAAAGCGATGTTTTCGGGTTTTACCCCTAGGTACATCTGTGCCAGAGCCGCCTCTACCTGCTCGTATCCAGACAGGGATGTATTGCTCGGAAGACTCACAAAATCTCTACAATACCAAAATTCTAGGAAGTTCTTTTATACTAATCCTCAAAGTTCATCTTAGGTCTACGTGCTCTAATCAGAGTTTATCTAAATCTAGCTACCAAGGTTTGTACTAAACTTCCTCTGATACCAACTGTAACGCCCCGACCCTAGTTACCCAGAGTCGGTGCATTATTACATAACATTGGCATGATCATGAGAAAGATCAAGTCTCGAAAGACCGATTAGTTTAGTAGCCTTGGAATAACTAGATACATCCATAAATGTTTACATTACATCATAAAAAAAACATTTTGTCTTCATATCCCCTCATACTATCCCAGCAGGTCATTCATAAATTACTTCTTCATAATCCTGGAAAAAAAAAATAAAACATTGAAAGGGGTGAGCTCGGATGCTCAGTAAGGATAACATTATAGCAGAAGCTTTCATAAATAATCATAAACACTTAAGGAAATTTATAACTAAAACAAAAGCCTTTGAAACTTGAACTTTCAACATGGTATGGCATAAATAAAATGAAATAATGCCATTTACTTACTCACATAGATATTCTACTAGTCGAATGATCACATGCAATATCAATAACCACTTTCATAATGATGGAATGCATAATGCCAGACTATCATAACCACATAGCCAAGGCCTCGTGCCAAGACTACAAATAAGATTTTGCCAAGGCCTTGTGCCAAGACACTAGTTTGTCTCATGAGACCTACCGATGCATCGAGGAGCTATAGCGGGCTCCACCCGTCACTTATTAAGTCCAATGCATTCCTCATATGAATAAGTTTAAGCATAAAATAAACATTCGTATTAAAACTAGCATACGAAATGTCAATACTTTAACCACAAACCATGAATGGTATAAAAATAGAACATCCACAGTCAAATATAACTCATTTGATACAATATGGAAGATTGTATTGTATCACATTAACCTCAATCATGAATAATGAAGGATGTTGACATAGATGAAAATAATCATCAAAACTATTTGAGAGAAATATCCCCCTTTTCTTGAAAACATTTAAAAGTCACACTATTTGTCAAGAAGCCATTTAAAAGTAGATTTTTGAATCAAAGTGTCCCATACCACTTTGAAACTTTTTAAAAGGAGTTTTGATTTTAAAACTTTAATGTCCATATAAATAAATCCTTAAAACCATTTTTTAAAACATGGACATTAATGAGAAAGATTTAGATGAAGAAGTCTTTAAATCATTTTAAAAATGGTATTTTAGTTAGAGATTCCAACCAAAAGAGACACTTGAATACAAATAATTGTGGTAATAAAAACTTTGTAATATCATGAGAATAAAGGGATTCATGATATACTATGTCAAAGTACGTTATATACACCACATAAAAGTGATTTGGTGTATATCAACAAATAAGTCTCAATGGAATGTAAATTGAGATGAAATCTCTTGTAAAGGTTGTATCCTTAGGTTAAGGATAAATCAATGACATAATTATGTGTGACAAATATAAATACACTAAATATGATTGGATATTCAGTGTAAAACAATCAAAGGACATTCACACATATTCTTGTAAAAACAATACAAACGAATTGGATGTTTAACTCAACAAATGGAGAATGAGTTAAAATTACTTTTATCAAATTCATATCAATGACTTGAGAATTACCAATGGAGTGATTATGTGCATCAAAATTATATCCACAGGAAGGGGAGTGGAAATTATGACATAATCAAATGAATAGTGATTCCACACATAATCTTGGGGTAATATAATCAATGAAATATGTGTAAAGCCAAATGAGTGGAAATTGAAATCTCAAATTCCCTTATCGATTAGGTAACTTTCGAAACATACACCCATGAAAGAAGTATCATACCATGATGATGTAAATACCCCTAAATTAAAGTATATTACACAATGAATACAATCATGGGCAGTACACATACACCACATGCAATAATTAAGTGGTGAACAATAGAATTCTCACGAAATTAAAAGTGAGATTAGAAAATCCCTTACCACGTTAATCGACTGAGTCGTATGGCCAAAAGTTAATAACCACCAAATGATTTACAGAATAACATTAATATAAAGAGAATCATGATAATATATATCAAATGGTAGTACACAATACACCACTTTCAATAATTTAGTGGCAAACAATGGAAATCTCACGGAATTGAAAGTGAGATAAGAAAATCCCTTACTTTGTACTTTTTCCTTGGTAGATGGTAGGTTTACCTCCTGTATAATGGTGAAATAATTGTTATTGAATAATACAAGAATCATTTAATTTAATATGATATCATATATGATCTTTTAACATTGATTTGTTAATAATATCTTAGTATTAACGCCGTTTCGGGTGTTAACTTACTCATTTTCTTTTATATGTTTTGTTACATAAGTCATGTTTGTTGTATCTTATTCATATCTAGAATGATATCAAGTCCTTAAACATCATTTTTAAATCATTAAATGATTATTATACTTGAATGGATACGATGGATAATGAATCTCATCGCGTTCGTGGAGACGGTAGTCCGTACGTACGCACGAACGCTACATCCATTTAATTTTTTATTTTAAAAGAATCGAATCCAAATGATACATTGGTATATTACTATTCCAGTATAATATAATATTTTATATATGTTACTTAATTTCATTAACACCATCCTTTATACGTTCCATGTGTGGTATGAACGAGTCATATCATTTTAAGGGGGCGGTAGTCCGCACTTCCTCAAATGAAATTATCGTATGTATATACGACATGAAACGAATAATGGTATGAAATAAAATGGAATTACAGAAGATTATATATAAAATATATATCATTAATATTATATTTAATTACAGTGCCATCATAATGGCCACCATGAGAGGCGGTAATATGTTTTTGAACAATCATCGTTTCGTGAGGCGTTAGTTTGTCATCCACAGAAACATTATGTTCATCATCCATTAGATGGAGTTGTGTGTATGTGTAGTTTGAATACTTCTTATAACAACATCCTAGTATATTGAGGATACTGGTGTTGTTACAAAAGAAGGGAAATAAAAAGAGTTTGGGGGTTGAAGAAGCAAAATAAATGAAAATAATTTAAGAGAAATCGTTACCTTTAATTTAGGTAACTCACTTTGGTTGGAACCAAAGGACTTGTTGAAATGCTTTCTGCCTAAGGGGAAGCTTCAAGGAGGAGGAGAGGGATGTGGGGAGCTTAGTTGGGCAGAGTTTGGACGAGCCAAGTGGCTTGAGAGGTGTGAGGAAATGAGAAGGAGGAGTGCCCTTTTATAAGAGGGGTGAGGGGCACCTTTGGAAAAGCTAGAAATATTAATTTATAATAAATTCATATTCGGTTTCCAATGGCTCCAAAGTTGACTATTCAAATGTTGAGGTGGGGATAGGTCGAAAGCAACTCATCCAATAGAATTTAGACAGGTTTGGGTACTTATATTAACCTTATCTTTAAGTATTAACTCTATGTTAATTAGTTTCACTTTTACAATGTCTCTTTGTATTTTTATATAATATGGTTAATAAACTTAATATATACATCCAAAAGACCCCCAAGTGGTCCATTAATGATTAACCTATCATAATATAAGTCTCTTGGCCGAACCTTAGATTTTTAGGAATTTAATATCAATTAATAATATAATATTTGTTTTAAGAACTCTTTTATGTCAATTTTGACACTATTCACTAGTTGATTTTTGTGAAACTCATAACAGATTGATTACTTCGAACAAAGTCAAATAAATCAATACTAATATATCATATTATCCTAGAAAATTTGTTTAATTCATTAAAAGTTTAATATTATAATTATTAGGGTATTTATAATATCAATTATGTTAATTTTTTACTATTTTAGTAATTACTGCATCATCATTGTGTCATAAATAAAATAAATTATTTAATGTCAAAAAATTATAAATAAAATATAATTATGTAGGAAATCTTTTTAGCTTTCTAATGAATATTTATAATCTAAAATCCAGCATATATAACCCTATGTAACAATTGTTTTTCTAAAAGATATATGCTTGTGTCATTTTTGTATTCATTTTAACTTAATTAATATAAAGTGTCATTATCACTTACAAGTGGATCCATGGGGTCCCAAAATTGACCCAAAGATGCCCATGGTCGACCATGTATCAACCAATAGGGTTAAGACACATTTTAGGGTAATTTAGTATTATTATAATGTTATTTATTTTAACCCTTATTTACAGGATTTACCCTTAACCATGGTAAATAAAATATTTACCGCAGTAATTATTCAAAATGTCTAAAAATAAAAGTTACCTATTTACACAATTTGGACATCCTGATTCCAAATATGGAATCCATTTTTCTAAATTCAAAACACAGAAGTGGTAGAAATTAATTTAAAATTAATTCCCGCTGTCAAAACAAAAAGCGTGTTTTTAAGAGATAATAACTATCAAAAGATTGACACTTGTTTATGTTCGGTTTAATTGTAAAATTATGTCCAATGACCAACATTATATTAAATGGTAAAAATATATTCTAAATATACTTTAAAACCACTCAAATTCACAATTTATCACTATTAATTATTTTGATTAAAAAAGTTGTTTTTAATTAAAATTTAGTAATTTTCACTATTCATCAAAATATGAAAGTTATCCGAAAAGTACCAAAATTTCACCTTAGGCTAAATTCGATATTCTGAATCCAAAAATGAAGTCCATTTTGAAATATAAAATATATATAATTTCTAAAAGTAGGTATTACTATTCATAACGGCTAGTTTGATTGGTTGTGGTGTGTTAAAATCTCGAAGTTGCGTACAATGCACGTCATTGCATTATTCGAAAGGAAACATACCGAGGAAGCTTGGGGTGTTACACCTGGGACTCAATTTACCTTTCTTACCAAAATGTATGACTCCCTTCCATGGAGATACCTTCAAGAAAACATAATCACCAGCTTGAAATTACAAATCCTTCCTTCGATTATCGGCATAGCTCTTCTGCCTACTTTGAGATTCTTTGATGTGATTTTGGATTACCTTTAACTTTTCCATCATTTCCTCCACCAGTTCTCAGCCTACAAGTTTTCTTTCACCAACATCATCCCAACATGTTGGTATACGACATCTCTTTACGTATAACGCTTCATATGGTGCCATCTGAATACTCGAATGGAATCTATTGTTATAGGAAAATTCTACCAAAGGTAAATATTGACCCCACATACCCTGAAAGTCAAGTGAGAAAGATCTCAACATGTCTTCTGAGGTTTGAATAGTCCATTCTGATTGTCCGTCTGTCTGAGGGTGGTAGATAGTGCTAAAAATGAAGTTCAGTATCCAGGGATTTCTGAAGTCTTTTCCAGAATCTTGAAGTAAAATGTGGATCACGATCTGAAACAATCGATAGGGGTACTCCATAAAGTCTCACAACTTCATTAACATATAGTCTTGCTAGACGTTCCAGTGGTATATCTTCTCTTATAGCAAGAAAATGTGCTGACTTGGTAAGACGATCAACAATAACCCTTATTGCATCGTTCCTTCTATGAGTCTTTGGTAGTCCCATGACAAATTCCATCGTAATATTGTCCCATTTCCACTCCGGTATGGGAAGAGGTTGCATGACTCTTCCAGGTTGTTGCCTTCCAGCTTTCACTTGTTGACAAACCATACATCTTGACACAAAATCAGCAATCTCCCTCTTCATGTTGTCCCACCAAAAATGTTCCTTCAAATCTCTATACATTTTGGTGCTCCCAAGGTGTATAGAGAAATTGGAACTATGAGCATCATCCAGCAATTCCCTTTTTAGATCAGGTATATCGGGAACACAAATTCTCTTCCCAAATTTCAAAATTCCATCTTCATACACAATGTCTCTCAATCTCCCATCATTCATAGCTTTAATCTTCTTTTGAAATTCTTCATCATCGGTCTGAGAACTCTTAATCCTTTGTAGTAAAGATGGTTTGGCAACCATTTGAAAAAGCATTGATGTTTCTCCTTCCCATGTTATTCCCATGTCTATCTTCACTAGATCCATGAAAATTGACTCCCTTTAAATTCTCATATTGTTCAAAACTCCATGGTCTTTTCTGATCAAAGCATCTGCCACCCTGTTTGGCTTCCCCAGATGGTAGTTTATCGTGCAATCATAATCCTTGAGTAATTCAAGCCGTCTCCTTTTCCTCATGTTGAGTACTTTTTGTTAGAAAATATACTTCAAACTTTTGTGATCAGTATAAATCTCACATTTTTCACCATAGAGGTGGTGCCTCCATATCTTCAAAGAAAATATCACAGTTTCTAACTCGAGATCATGAGTAGGATAGCTTTGTTCATAAATTTTCAACTATCGTGATGCAAAGTCAATAACTCTATCATTCTGCATAAGGACACAACCAAGTCCTTTATTCAATGCATCACTATAAATAACGAACCCGTCATTCCCCAATGGTAGAGTCAATATAGGAGCATTGACTAATCTTCTATTCAGTTCTTCGAAACATTATTCACACTCTTTTGTCCAAAAAAATTTAACCCCTTTACGTGTGAGCTTCGTTAATGGGTTAGCCAATCAGGCAAAATTCTGGATGAAACATCGATAATAACCTGCCAAACCAATAAAACTACGTACCTCAGTTATACTCGTAGGTGCTGTCCATTCTTGGATTGCCTTGGTCTTAGAAGGATCAATAGAGATTCCATCTTTAGAGATAATATGTCCAAGAAAAGAAATCTCATGAAGCCAGAATTCACACTTTCTAAACTTCCCATATAATTTATGTCTTCTCAGAGTCTTCAGGATAATGCGCATTTGATTTTCATGATCTTCGTAGCTTTTGGAGTATACCAAGATATCATCAATAAATACCACAACAAATTCATCGAGATAATCCTTGAAAACTCTATTCATCAGATCCATGAATATAGAGGGTGCATTAGTCAATCCAAAAGGCATTACAGTAAACTTGTAATGCCCATACCTGGTTCGAAATGTTGTCTTCGGAATGTCTTCCTTCTTCACACAAAACTGATGGTATCCAGATTGAAGTTCAATCTTTGAAAAGTATTGACCTCCATGCATTTGGTCAAATAAATCATCAATGCGAGGTAGGGGATACTTTTTCTTTATCGTTATAGCATTGATCTCCCTGAAGTTGATACATAACCTCATAGATCCATCTTTCTTTTTAACAAAAAGAACAGGGGCTCCCCATGGAGAAACACTAGGGCGAATAAATCCCTTATTACTCAATTCCTCTAGTTGTTTCTTTAGTTCAACTAATTCTACAGTGGCCATTCTATAAGGGGTCTTAGATATTGGCCTTGATCCAGGAATTAAATCAATGGACAACTCAACTTCTCTTTCTAGAGGATGTCCAGGTAAATATTCCGGAAATACATCTACATATTCTTTCACAATAGGTACATCCTCTATTTGAACATTCCTTTCCTCACCCACAGTTATTTAATTCTCTTCCTCCCCAATAATTGAATTTATTTGAGCTACTGGGGGTGGATCTAGATAGGAATTAGGTGGTGATGATTCTGCTCTAAAGATAAGGTGTTCCTTATCATCATCATCAAAAATCGTAACCTATTTCTTCTTACAATAAATCTTCGCATCTTAGTCAGAAAGCGATTCCATACCAAGGATTATATCAAACTGAATCATAGGTATGACGATGATATCAATAGATAAAGAACATTTATGTGCTCTAATGGGGACTGATTCACAAAACTTTGTTGCAATGATACTTCCCTTAGGAGTTTTAGCTGACAACTACCTTGTTAAATCAAATTGGAAATATCTAATTTTCTTAGCAAACTGGGAAGATATGAAACAATGCGATGATCCAGAATCAAATAATGCATTTTCTAAACTTGAGGAAACCATTAAATTACCTGCCACCACGTCTTTCGGAGCTTCTACCTCAGTAGTAGTGATAGCATAAGCTTGGCCTTTTCTAAGTTAAGTTCTCTTGATGCTTAGGACATTCATTTGCATAATGCCCCATATCCCTGCAATTGTAGCACTGAACATTGGTGGCTTCCTTCTTCCCCTTTCAATCACGAGATTGGTGGCCTTTTCACCACACTTGTAACAGACTCTCGTTCCCTTCAAGAAAGTACCGGGGTGTTTCTTCCAATATTTACCAGAGGATGGATATTCAACCTTTCCCTTCTTCCCCTTATTTCATTCTCAGATTGATCAGCAGGTCTCTTCATCTGTTGCTTTGTTTTAAAGTCATAAGACTTAGATAATTCCTTTTCGGTCTTGATAGCACATGAGAAAATGTCTTCGTACGACGAGAAGGATTGTGAGACTAATGCTCGATGAAGAAATGGTTTTAAACCATCAAAGAAACAATCAATCTTACTTATGGGGTTACGTATATAATATCCAGCATACCTTGCTAACCTTGTAAAGTTAGCCTCATACTTTGTGACATTCTCATCCTCCTTTTGTCTCAGACTCAGAAATTGCATTTCCATATCTGCTCGATGGTCGCGAGGAAAGTATTTTTCTAAAAACAGATCTTTGAACTCCCTCAATTCCATATTTGATACTTCATCATCTTTCTTCGTGTTTTTAATCAATTACCACCATTGATCAGCATCTCCAGTGAGTCAGTAAACTTCCATGATAACCTTTTCCCTTTCACTACTCCCCAAAGCCTGAAATATTTTCTCTAGGAAATTTATCCATTGCTCAGCTACTAAGGGATTTGTACTCCCATTGAACGTTGGTGGTTGTTTCCTCATGAATCGATCGAACATTGATCCTCCACGCTGTGGATCAGGGTGCTCCATACGGGTAAGGTTGTTATTCATAACCTGAGCAAGTTGTCCTAGTATGGTGATTAGCTGATCGACACCAGTTGCATCACCAGCTCCACTATAATTATCTTGAGTAGGAGGGAAATCCCTACATTGAGTGTGAGCATTGATATGGTTTCCATTTCTTCCACTAGGCGCCATTTCTAAACAATGGTATAAACTAGATCAGTTTATGAATCAGAATACATAATCCCATACTTACAAAACACTTAACATAAATTAAACTATTTATGGATATAATCCATAATCATAAGAATGTTTTATTTGAGGAAGTATATACACATAAACCCTTTATAATGATTTGTAAAGAAAATGAGAGTTATCCTAAGCATATCCCCCGGGAGTGTCGTAACCAAGAGTACAGCAAGGCCTGTTGTCATGCACCAGTTCCCATTCGAGTCTATCTCAAAGCGGTGTTTTCGGGTTTTTCCCCTAGGTACATCTATGCCAGAGCCGCCTATACCTTCTCGTATCTAGACAGGGATGTATTGCTCAGAAAACTCACAAAATTTCTACTATACCAAAATTCTAGGAAGTTCTTCTATACTAATCCTCAAAATTTATCTTAGGT
The DNA here is from genome assembly GCA_963277665.1 of Viscum album. Lineage (NCBI taxonomy): Eukaryota > Viridiplantae > Streptophyta > Magnoliopsida > Santalales > Viscaceae > Viscum > Viscum album. Next base: position 645,701,979 of record OY728143.1, on the reverse strand, counting down.
CTACGTGCTCTAATCAGAGTTTGTCTAAATCTTGCTTCCAAGGTTTGTACTAAACTTCCTCTTATACCAACTGTAACGCCCCGATCTCAGTTACCTAGAGTCGGTGCATTATTACATAACATTGGCATGATCACAACAAATATCAAATCTCGAAAGACCGATTGGTTTAGTAGCCTTGGAAACACTAGATATATTCATAAAGTTTTACATTACACCATAAAGTGAAAAACTACTACAACAACATAGTCTCCATATTACACACTCATATCAGCACATAATATCCTTGCAAGTCATTCATAACTTACTTCTTCACATCCTGGGAAAAATAAAACATAGAAAAGGGGTGAGCTCAAATGCCCAGTAAGGATAACAATATAGCGGAAACATTCAAAAATAAGCATTAACATTTAAGGCAATGTATAACTAAAACAAAAGTCTTTTAAACTTGAACTTCAACATAGTATGGAAAAAGTAAAATGAAATAATGCCATTTACTTATTCACATGGATATTCTACTAATCTAATAATCACATTCAATATCAATAACCACTTTCATAATGATGGAATGTATAATTCCAGACTATCATAACCACATAGCCAAGGCCTCGTGCCAAGACTACAAATAAGATTTTTTCCAGGCCTTGTGCCAAGACACTAGTTTGTCTCATGGGACCTACCGATGCATCTATGAGCTATAGCAGGCTCCACCCGTCACATATTAAGTCCAATGCATTCCCATATGAAAAGGTTTAAACATAAGATAAATATTCGTATTAAAACTAGAATACGAAATGTAAATACTTCATCCATAAACCATGAATGGTATAAAAATAACACATCCACAGTCAAACATATCAAAAAACCTTCAATACAATATATAAGTTTTGTATCATAATAAATCAACTTCAAATAAGCATAAAATCCATCAAAGGATGTTGACATAGATGAAATCAGAACTTTTTTTTAGAGAAATATCTCTTTTTATTTTGAAATCATTTAAGAGTCATATATTTATAAAATAAAACATTTTCTTTGAAAAATATTCTTATAAGATTGTGAAGGAAGCTTCGAAGATTTTATTACGGCGGAAAATAGCCGCACCCGCTGTATGAGTTAAAAAAACATTCTTACCTTAATTCTGTCGAAAAGGTTAAAAAGTACCTTGTTTGGAAAACGACGGAAAGATTCCTTTATAAAACTATTATAAAAAGTCAAACAAGGGTATAAATTAATTTAACCCATATTCTTGTAAATAGTAAAAATGTTTTTAAATACATTTTTAAGAAACATGGATGTGGATGATAAAGAGATCCCAGTAGATTATTACGTATAAACAACATCGGATAATGAAGAGATTGAAAATTAAACCCTTACCTTGCACTTTTCCTTAGTTGAGGGTAGGTTAACCTCCTGTATAATGGTGAAATAATTGTTATTAAATTATACAAGAATCATATATATTAATATGATATCATATATGATCTTTTAACATTGATTTGTTAATAATATCTTAGAATTATCGTCGTTTCGGGTGTTAACTTACTCGTTTTCTTTTATATGTTTTGTTACATAAGCCATGTTTGTTATGGATAGGATGTATCTTTTTTATATCCATAATGATATCAAGTCCTTAAATATTATTTTTAAATCATTAAATGATAATTACACTTGAATGGATATGATGGAGAATGAATCTCATCGCGTTCGTGGAGACGGTAGTCCGTACGTACGCACGAGCGACAATATCATTCTTTTGATATTAAAATAATATATAAATGGATGGTATATCATATATACAGAATTATTAACATGTATTATTTCTTATTTACATGAGTTACACATCATTATTATACCCATACAAATAATAATATATTGAATAACAATTACACCACGACGTGGAAACGATAAGCCGTACGTACGCACGTATGGTGACATGTTATTAAAAGGGTGGATAGAATACTGAATATGGTTGTACCATATTTACAATAACATCTCAGTATATATAATTTACTGTAGTTATTATTTTAGAATGGTAATAACAAAAAAAGAAGAAGTGGAAGAAGAAAGGAACTTGAAAACTGGTGGTGAAAACATTACCTCTTCTTCGGGTTCTTCCTTTTGATTTGATCAAAAGGGCTCGTTAGGTTGGCATTCTGATCAAACTAAGGACTCTAGGTTGTATTGAGGGATGTTGGGAGAGTATTTGGGTAGATTTTGGCCGAACCAAAAGGCTTTGAAGGTGTGAAGAAATGAGAAGGAGGAGTGCCCTTTTATAAGAGGGGTGTGGGGCACCTTTGGAAAAGCTAGAAATATTAATTTATAATAAATTCATATTCGGTTTATAATAGCTCCAAAGTTTATTATTCAAAGGTTAAGGTGGGGATAAGTCAAAAACCACTCAAAAAATAGAATTTAGACAGGTTTGGGGTTACTATATTAACCTTATCTTTTAATTTTAACTCTTAGTTAATTAGTTTGACATTTACCATGCCACTTTGTATTTTTATATTATATAGTTAATAAACTTACTATATACATCTAACCGACCCTCAAGTGGTCCATTAATGATACAACTATCATGATATAAGTCTCTTGGCCGAACCTTAGATTTTTAAGAATTTAATATCAATTAATAATATAATATTTGTTTTAAAAACTCTTTTATGTCAATTTTGACACTATTCAATAGTTGATTTTTGTGAAACTCATAACAGAATTATTACTTCGAAAAAATTTAATTAAATCATTCATAACATGTCATATTAACTTAGAAAATTAGTATAATTCATAAAAAGTCTCATATTATATTTATTTGTGTATTTATAATATCAATTATTTTAATTTTTCACTATTATGGTAATTACTGCATCATCATTGTGTCATAAATAAATTAAATTATTTAATGTCTAAAAATTATAAATAAAATATAATTATGTAGGAAATATTTTTATCCTTCTAATTAATATTTACAATCTAATTTATCTTATGTATTAACCTATAATAAAAATGTTTTATTAAATAAACTTTGATTTTAACTCTTTTAACTCTTCTTTGAATTAAATAATAATAAATGTCCTAATCTAATCCAAGTGGACCTAAATGATATTATTTTATTCCTAAGGTTGTTTTTGGTCGATATACACTTTTCCAATAGAATTAGTACATTTTTTAGGGAAATATTAATATCATTTTTACCCTTAATTACCCTATTAACTTTTAACCATGGTAAATAAAAGTAAAAAGTTACTATTCACCAAAAATTATTTTCATATCATTGAACCACATTTTACTTCTTGATATTAACCGTGTCTCTCGGATTTTCAAAACTCCATTCACAGAAGCGGTAAAATTAATTTTTATGAAAAAATTCAGTTTTTTTAACTACCACTTAGTAGTTTCACTATTCATCAAAAATTGAAGTTTTTCAGAACAATGCCAAAATTTCACCCTAAGCTATAATTGATATTCCGAATTCAAAAATGATGTCGATTTTACAAAATTCCAAACATATAAGTTGAATTAATTAATTTTATAATTAATTCCTGCTGTTACAACAAATAGCGTGTGTTTTAGAAACAATATATATCAAAAGATTGACAATTGTTTATGTCCAATTTCAAAGTGAAATTAATTCTAATGAACACCATTGGATAAAATGGTAAAAATATATTCTAATTATTATATAAAACCACTAAAAAAATAATTTATCAGTATAAATTATTTTGATTAAAAAAAGTTGTTTTTAAGTATTTTTCACTATTCATAACAATTGGACGTTCTCAGAAAAATTCAACTTAGGATAATTTCGATATTCTGAATCCAAAAATGAAGTTCATTTTGAAATATAAAATATATATAATTTCAAAAAGTAGGTATTACTATTCATAACAGCTAGTTTGATTGGTTGTGGTGTGTTAGAACTCGATGATGCATACAACACATGCTATCACATTATTCAAAAAGAAGCATACCGTAGAAGCTTGGGGTGTTACAGCCTTGATGGAGGACTTGGTGGCCCAGGACCCTATGGTTTCTAGTGAGACCAGGAAAGTGTGATGTACTTCTACAACTTCCAAAATCTACTCTGTACATACCCATAATGTGGGGTTTGCTGCAGACAACTTTCAGAGCTTTCCTTGTACTTTCCAATTTATAGTGTATCTTTTGTTGGGTTTGTATTCTGGCTCATTTGACCTAGAGTTGTACTTTTACTTAGTAGTTTTTAGTGGCATGCATGTTTACTTTTCCAGGTTTGGGACATGGTAGTGCGTGTGCGTACGTATATGTACTCAGGAAAATGAATCATACTTGCTGGTTGATGCCTTCAACAATAGTCGCCAACCCCTGGCCTTCGGGAGGCAGGCATGGGGTATGTCATAGAACAAGCCCCAAGGGACATGTCGTGACACCACAATCCACCTATAATGGGTCCTCAAGATAAGAAAGTGACTATAAATACTATCCAAAAGATGATAAATTCCCCTATGACAATGGTGCCCCTGAGTGCCATATCTGTTAGTCATAAAAATATCCTAGAGATATGTTCCCTCCAGAAAGTTCCACGCAATCATTGCATGTATACTCTCCATAACCTCACTAATATATCTAAGGTTAATTCCCCCATTTCCAACCTTTCTAGCCATCTTATCCCATGCAACCCAATGGTAACTTCTTTCTGTATGAATGTCCCATATAAAGTTGGTAAAGATCCTTTTGATATTTTTCATTACCATATTTGGTTCATTGAGAACCAATAACATATAAATGGGTATGGAGGAAAGGAAAAAATTATCCAAAGTGATATGACCCCCGGATGACATGAATCAGTTCTTCCAATTTTTTATACGAGAAGTAATCCATTGAACTGTCCCATCGAAATGGAGAATTTGAATCCTCCCTGATGCAATCAGATCCCATAGGTATTATATGGGGAATGATCTTTTTTTTTCATTTCCATGCCATCCCCAATCCCCAATGCCTACCTCTCTGAGCACCATTTAGATATGAACACACTACTCTTATCCCTTTTGATGGACATCCCACTCCACCTGCAGTACATGTCAAAGATATTGTTGAACATGCGAATGTTTATTCTTTTACTATTATAAAAAATACCATGTCATCAGATAAAAATATGTGAGTGATAACACCCATATTTGATCTACCATATATGGGCCACAATATTCCTTTATACATGTTCCTCTCCAAATATCTACTGAGAGTGTCTTGCACCAAAACAAAGAGGATGGGAGTTATTGGGTCCCCTTTCCTAAGACCTTGGGGCATCTTGAGTAACCCACCCTTAGACCCCGTAACATAAATTTCCAACTAAGGAGAGATAATAGACCTAGAAAAGATATCAACAATAGCTCCTAAGAAGCCAATGTAGTTCAACACATTATTTTTGAAGATCCACTAAATATTTTCATATTATTTTAGTATATCAACCTTGATCACCACATTAGGGCCATGAGTGTTTTAGATAATGTCCCCCACTATTTCTTGAACCATGGAAATAACTGATTGTGTTGACCTCCCTTTGATAAAACCTTGTTGATTATCCGAGACCCAAAGGGGGAGGTAGACTGTGAGCCTCCTATTGATGATGGCTACCAAAACTTTATATGGGTGGTCACACATGATGATTAGCCGGTACTGACTATGTGAGGATAGATCTTTCACCTTCAATTTGAGGATCAACGTTAAAGAAGAGAAAACCCAGGGACAATTTCCACATCTAAAGAGATCCTGGATGGCCTCCACCAATACACCTTTCACCATCCCTGATAATGAAAGATAAAAGGTTCCTGGGAACCCATCATGCCTCCAAGCACTTTCAACATTGAATGACCGAACTACCTCCCAAACCTATTCCATATTGTGTATGTTTTCAAAGAAGATGTTGATATTGTGAAAAATAACCAATGGAATGTCATAAAAGAGACCATTCAGTTCATATGCATATCCCAATTGCATAATAGGATTAGTCTTAGCTAATAGAGTTTTAAAATAGTCAGTAGCTATACCGACCACAATATTGGCATCATGCGTAAAAGACTAATCCTATAGTTGTATATTTGGAACACTGATCTTACTACTTTCATTGATGTATTCCTGAAAAAACTCTATGTTCATACCTCCCTCATGTAGCAAAATTTTCTTGGACCTCTCGCGTGAGAGCCTCTTGAGTTCTAGTATTAACTCGGCTATATAATTCTTTTTCACCACCAAGGTTCCAAAAGTTTCACCATTCTGACACAGATCTAGGAATCCCTCCACACTGCCTATATCATCCTTATTCTGTTCAATGTCCTCCATGTAGGCTTGATCTATTCCCATAATAAGGTCAAAGTTCTAACTTCATTCTTCTATGTTTTTTGTGCAGCCTCACCCATCCACCCACCTACATGGGCTTCTTCCATGATTCCCGGGACACATTAATGAAGTTGTTATCCGACGCCCACCGATTGAAATAGTGAAAGCACTTGTGATCCCATGATCCCTAATCAAGATAGATAAGAAGAGGTGCATGGTCAGAGATAGTTCGATATCTACGCTCAACCCTCATTTTCAGAAACACGGTTGTTTCTTGGAAATTGGAAAAGTTGTGATCCAACCTACTCCAGATGTGACGATCTCCATTCTGATTTTTGCATCAGTTGTACATGCTTCCCAAAAAACCCAATCCAAGAATCCCATTACATGAAACACAGTCTGCCAAATCATACTAATACCTTCCTAGAACAAGGCCACCACCCTTCCTATCCGAATAATATATTATTATACTAAATTCTCCCCGAAAAACTATGCCAACCCACCAGTGTCAAAGTTGTTGAGATCAAGCCACATCGTTTCTCCACCCATTGCCTCACACTTAGCATAAACACATGAGAAGATACATTCCTGGCAGTTATCTAAAATCCTCAATGAAAACAGCTAATATGAAGCACACAACAAGGCCGAGAACATTCATCCCTTTAGAACACCCATATATATTGATTGAAGGTTTCCCTAGGATGATAATTATGAAGGCCCATATTCTATGAAAAGTACACAATATTAGAGATTCTTTGCTTGGGCTCAAGAATTACCATCACCAAGGCCCTGTTGTGCAATATTTTTAAATAGATAATACCAGTCTTCACTTGTGACCCCAAACCTCTTACATTCCAAAAGAACAGATAAATAATTGGAACTCGGGGTGCCTGGTTTTGCCTTAGTCATAAACGAGCAAGTAATTCATTGTGAAGAGTCACCCTGAAAATTCATAGATTGAGACTGGGTACAAAAACAAGTAGAATATGGATACGAGATAGGAACCACTGAAGGGAGATCCTCCAAAGCCTGCAACAAACCACTGATGTTGTTAGAAAGTGTAAACTCTAAGAAAACATTCAGAGGCCCATCCACCTATTCTGTTCCCCATCCAAATATTTCACCACTTACCTTCTCCTTAGGTCTGGATGGAGTCCTAGGAGAACCCTGCAAAGCCCAGTGCTTGGGTGCCGAAGACTCCATAGCCTCCTCATCCTTCTGAACCCCATATCATCCGACAAGAATAAGTACATCTGGAGGCAAAAGTACAATGGGAGGTTTCATCCATAGAACCTACTACAAAACTAGGGCCCATCCATCGACAATACAGTAAAATTCTCCTATAAAAATCTCCCTTTTGGAGACATACACAGACGCTCCTCCCATGCATGCAATAACGCACTATTGGAGGAAGAGAGAAGAAACCACATGGAACACACTTTAGAAAAACCCTACAAGTCAATGGGGGGAGGTGCCTAAATGAACAAGACTAAATCCCAAAATGAATTCACCATTTCACAAGAAGGATTAGGAAGAAAAATATCAATGTAAGAAACCTTGTGGAATCACCTGGAGGAGAAGGAACTTCAAATTCTGACACCGCAGAAGACAATAGAATATCATCATGCATCCACCCATCACCCACATAAGCACTAAAAGAGATCTTTAGATCAATATGTTCTGTACAGACCTGATACCACCTAAGAAATAAGGCCAAAGTGTTCCCTATTGATGATATCCAACATATAAATGAGGCATTAATGGATAAAATAAGGGTTGCGACTAGTCACCTATTCCATCAACCTAGAGAAAAATCATTGATGTTAGGTTCTGAGCCACATCCATGTCGATAGAAATCCACCCCATCATTGTTTCTCAGAGCCAAATAATCCGATCATTGGTGAAAATGAAGTACCCAATTTAGTTTCCAATATCTCATAAAAAACTATGGTTTAGGAATGGAAGTAAAATTCTTGGAGAGAGATCCAAATTTCCTCCCTCAAGAAGTCTCGACTGTATTAGATCACCATCGACCAACAAAAAAGGTAAAATATCCAGCATTGAGAAACCTAGGGCTCTGGAATCAATCCTTCAAGAATTCCTCTTTCAAACAAAGCATGATGCATGAGGCCCTCTCATTCAGCGTCAAGACTGTGGCCCGGTATGATAGATCCCAAGAAGCCACGAAGCCCTTGAAAAGATTATGAGGAGGCTTGACTGGCCCAAATCTAGAAATATGGTCCAGCTGAAGTGATAATAATAATTAGAAAAAGAAACCATCAACAAGAAAATCATAGGGACGCCGCCTTCAATAGATGAAGAAGACCTTGGGGCCATAGCTGAAATGACTACACCCCCCCTGATTTCTTTGCCAGGCGGTGTCTTTTATCTATGCTTCCATAGTGGAAGAAGACCATGGGGAAACCACTATAATGGCAACACCCCCCCGGATTCCTTGTTAGGTGGTGTATTTTATCAATTATTTTAAAATTGTTGATAAAAGTATTCTTTATGACGTCTTAGTTTCACTAATAAATATCTCATTTATCATCACTTTTCTAGCACTGATAAAATCTTTGGAAATTTAATCGTGCTGAGATAGTAAATGCTTTTCTAGTGCTAATAAAAGGATATTCAAGCACTATTAAAGCTGTGTTTTGTATTATTGATTGGAAATGGTGGTTTTTCATAGAATTAAACTACACAATAATGGTGTTGGTTATGGAATTCTACACACTAGAAATGATTATCATCATGGAGGCCCACATCAAAAATAGGTGTGTGTCATAGAAGTCAACAAAATTGTTCGGTTAACTAGAATGAAGATCCAAGATACAATTAATTATATGTTATAATAAATTCCCTTGTGATACAAAGTGTTTAACCATTCATGGTATTATTGTGGAATCTAGGATCCCAAGGGGATAACGGGAAACTACTTATGGATGAAACCTATATTATTTTACTACTTGTTCATTATTTATTTATACTTTTTCATTAACAATTATAGAAATGATATTTTTATAGAAACTATTTGTGGTAGCCTACTAAGTTGTAATAATACCCTAATAAGGCCTATGATGGGTGCACAAGAACACTTTATGGTTTCATTTTAGGATAATGGAAAAGGCCTGGAGTTGGATGGTTGGTATGGGATTTTGGTCGGATATGGGGTGAGGGAATATTATGTGGAATCTAAACCCATTTTAGGGTTGTTTAATTAAGATTATTATTTTGGATTACATATGGAACTTTATATTATGAAGACATGACATAATTTAATATATTTTTTTGATGAAGATTCCATTATTTGGGAATGTGGTATTTGAGGTTTTGCGTGTTTATTACTATTTCACGTTTATTTTTATCATGATTTAAATTATTGGTTCAATATATAAATTTGTGAATAGTCTCCCCAAGTGTCCCAATAGACCCTCGCAACTAGTTAGTAGCCTCTGGCATTTGAGGAGGCATGCTTGAGGAGATGTGATGAACTTAATCGGGGCATAGTTTACTATGGTATCTAGGATGTTATTTTTCAATGAATGATTTGAAATGTGATTAAGAGAATGTTAATGACCAAAAAACAATGAATATGTGTTGAATTGAATTAAACCATAAGTTTCTCAAAAATGATGGTTTTTTTGTAAAACCAATAGTTTCAAAAATAGAATTGAATATTTGAATTGAAATATTAAAATTAACATCCCTATAACATTGTATAAAAATTAAGTAATAGACGACATTAAATTTTTTTTCCATTCCATTATGAAACTATAGCCAAATTATTTGGAAAATATTTTAAACAAAATTTAATATAACTTTGAGAAGAATATTTTATTTGAAAATAACCATGGAAAATTATAAAGGAAGATTCAAAAAGAATAACTATTATGAAAGAGGTAAGTTATATTCATATGGAAAATGTTAAAACAAATATTTCATTCCCACTTTTGGTATATTCTCAAAAGTACATAATTGATAAAAAAGAATATTCTTTTTAAAACATTGTAAATAATGTAAAATATGGTTGAAGATGATAGTAAATAATTATTGGTGTGGAAAGAGTAATGTTCTTCAAAATTTTGAAAGAACCTTAATATGGAAGAAAAATCATTGGAAGGAAAAATTTAATGTATTTTTTTTAAAAGAAAGTATATAACATGTAACTTACTTGTTCATTATTGATTCATTAGATGAATAAATGGAATATAAACATTTAATACAAAAACATAACCAGATATTAAGAAATGTGTTGGGGTTTTAGATGTTATGATCATTTTATTTTCATAAAGGGAATATAAACATAAGAAATCCCAAAATTAGATGAGGTTTTAATATAAATCCCTTACCTTTAGTTTCAACATTGTCATATTTATTTCTTATACATGGATCACACAAAAGTAACTAAACTCAGTAGTTCACATGACCTGAAGCACACCTCCTCATATTCCAAAGGCTAAAAACTAGCAGTGAGGGTCCATAGTGGTATAGTGGTGATATTATACCCTTGTGATTAAATTATCACAAGAGTAACAATTAATGAATAAATAGAGGAATATTAATAATGAAAAATAGAGAAGTAGAAGAAAATCATCATGAAAATAGTATTAATATTTCCAAATTTGACAGCTTAAAAAATGATGTGTACATCATGGATCTATTCAACAAATGAATTCAAAACATGGCATTGGGCACACATGCATACCCATACAACAAAAGGACCAAAAATAAAAAAATGAAAATCCCCAACAACATCATGAGCCAAGGATTGTCGCTAATCTCTGAAGATCCTATATAGTAATAAAATCAAGAAACCATGTCCGACCACTTTCCCTTTTCCCTACATGCATCAATAAAGTCTATATGGGTACTAATTTTTAGCCCAAATAGGTTGTAAGTTACACTCATTAGGCCACCACTAATTTTCTTTTTCAAATCCAGCATGTATATTAAATATATAACTGTGTTTAGATATAAATGTTATGTTTGTAATATGAATGATAGATATAAATAAGTCCTTGAATATAGGATGTTACATTGAGTGGTATATAAGTGGTAAATATCAATAAATAATGGTATGTATGGATGAAACTACTAGTCTTGGAATATTCTATATATATATAATTTATCATAAATACATGGCTAGGTCCCATGATTTTTGAACAAGGTGTCATCCTTGAGTCCATGGATCTTTTTCAAGGTATTCTCTTCATAGTATCAACATGGGCCAATAAAACAATACTAGTGGATGAGGCATCCTAATATATAAAGATATAAATGTATATCAGGGTCATAGGTTCCATAATTTGATCAAATCCTTAGTGACATAGTGTAATAATGATCAATTCCATACCATTAATCAACATCAATTCCATTACATAATATTCGTAATTAAACACATAATATTACGTCTGGGGAATTTTTGTGTCTATGACTAGGTATATTCATCCAATTCATTACTAGATCCTAATTTAAACCATTAATTAACACATTTAATTTATTTATGGATTCCATAATTGGGTTGTAAGATCAAACATAGAAAGGGGATGTTCATAGCTTAATAATATGGATGAACTCACAACATAGGTGGTATAGGATTAGGATGAAAAACTCTAACCAACTCATTGTGCTATGTGGGATTTACATTTAAGGCTAAAGAAATTAATTTAATGAGTTAATTAATCTTAGGATAAACATCTGGAATTTCCAAAATGAACCTCAATAATGTTAATTTAATCATTGAAGAAAACATAGTGAAAAGGTATAGATCACATACCTTATGGTGTGGGAAGAACTGTCATCCAGTATCCACCCTTGGATTTTTCTAAATCTAAAGTAATCGAATAATATTAAAATTATCTAAAATAAATTATATTTTCCACACCAAAATAACACTGAATATGGCATGATAAGGTGGGAAAAGGAAAAAAATTGATTTAACCTTTTACCATGGTTGATCCAACTTGATAGATATAACTTGATTCTAATTCCGAATAAAGAATAAACACCAATTAATATCTTGGAGGCATGGAGGATCTCTAATGAGAGAAGGGGTTGTTATACATTGTAAGGAGGAGATAAAAGATTGGATATGTTATAATGGTTGAAGGGAAAATCTAATTTTTACAAAAAATTAAGAGGTTTCATGGTTTGGATGAATGATTATATAATTCATGTGATAACCATGTGCCATCACTGTCCAATGGGAGATAACCCTCACATAGATATCCTACATGATTTGGACAAACTATTCTCTAACTATGTAGTGTTACTATTTATGTTTTAGTAAGAGTGTGGTATTGGCACATGATTTTTCAAACCATGAAAAGCCTGTGCATGTGCCCTCTACAACAGGTGTATAGTTTTTTTACATGACCACGAATCCTCCCTCTCATGGTTTTTCAAATATTTCTCCCTTAAATATGCTATTCATGGTTGAGATTCATAGCTACAATAATATTTCATCCAATCATATTACATATACTTCATATAAAAAATTTGATGCTTTGGGCTACGAAAAAGACCCAAATTCTCCCAGTAACTTCTTACATCAGGGAACATTTACATGAAAAAAAATATTATAACTGAAACATAAAGCATTAATACTTTAGAGAAAAATATGGTTTTTACATACTCCCTCACATAAGATAACTCAACCCCCAATATTCCCCATCAAATGTAGTAAATCATTATCTAATAAATGCATGATCCAATAGGTATGTATATAACTATAATTCCCAGGTTTCATCCATTACATGATTTTTCTTCTATATAACTCATACCAAAATTAATTGATCTGACTCATAGATCCATCATGCTTTGATCCATGATAAGAATTGAATGCTCCTCAGAGTATTCATTTACCTCCAGGTCACCTTATCTTACTGGAAAACCTAAGGCATGTTTGATTAGTAGTGATTTTACAATGAAATGTAAAGAACATCAGGCATATATTATTATCTCTAATGTAGTTCAATCTGATAATCCACTTATCTAACACTCTATAAGACCTAAATGTGTCCAAAAAACAAATTGAAAACTTCCCTTGATACATGAACTTATGATGATCTAGTGTAATCAAAACATGTATTAATATCTGATCCCTAACCTCACACACTAGAGGTTATCAAAGTTGATCAACATATGGCTTCTTCCTAGACTAAGCTATATCAGTCATTTACCGATCAACTAAACCTATTATGAAGTCTCCTAAATGAGATGAGTTCTAAGTAGAACTTCCTCCCCTACTTTTAACCAGCACATAGGTGATTTCCAAGACCAACCACATAAGGCCTCATAAGGATCCATATTTTTACTTTAATGGAAACTATTATTGTAATAAAAATTCTTTGAAAGTATATTTTTCTACCAAAATCATCCCTAATTAAGGATGGATGCTCTAATCATATCCTATGGCACCTATATTGTGTGGTTGGACTGCCTGTGCATCAAAGAGTGGTATGCTATACTCAAAAGTCCCCATTTACCTATAAACCTCTATAAACCTGGATTGAATTGAGAATTTAAATGAGAATATTTATCTAATACAATAGCACATGGGACACCATGAAGTCAGATAATCTCTTAGACATAGATCCTTTTACCCTAATTTACTAAATTGGTCACCTTGATATGTAAAACGAGATAGACATTTCTGAGAATATTTAAGATCCCCAATAAAGAATAATTTACTAAAGGTGATATCAATAATCTAATAACAATATCCATGGTGTAATCATCCAATATCCACTTAGGAATGGGAAATGGATGTAGAAACCCTGCTAGTCGATTGTGTTTTGCCATTATCTTCAGATAGATGGAACACCATGTAAAAGAGAAAACTATCTTCCTTTTCTTGCTAGGACACAAGTATTAGTGATGTAGATCACAATATATCTTTTTATGACTAGGGAGTACCTCATAATTAGAGGCATGATTCTATCACATCATTTTCTCCTAGATGTTAATATGAACCCAAACATTTCCATGGATTCACAATACCTCATCCTCATCAAAGATCGAATCTAGGGATGAGTGTTCACCTGTTGGAATATCCCTTAGGACTATGAGCTCGAGGTGTGAATGTTACATCATATTCATTATCTCCATAAGTAATGATTTTATCAATAAATCCATGATAATGGATATCTATGATGCTAATAAACCCCTATGTTGATGGTTCTATGAACAACATAAACATTAAGAGGTGGTATATATATTAAAATTTGATTTAATAATCGTTTCTTGAAACCAAGAGTTAGGACCTTTCACGTCAAATTTGTATTCAATTTATTTAATATTTGATCAAATAAATACATGGCCTTAAGAAATTTCTTCATTGGTGAATTTTGATCATCTAAAAATACCATTTTGGATTACCTTTATTGCACTATAAGGATAAAAGGATATAATCCCTCTAGTGGTTATCCACACATGCTACTAGGATCTCCAAGCCACACCATAAGATCTTCAGGTTCTTGCATAGTGATTTGAATGTCTTTCTTTTTTCTTTCTTGATCTCTCATTATTTAGTCATGATGAAATATCTCTTTCACTGGCCATTATTTAGAGGGATAGAGGAGGAGGAGTTGAGAGAGAATTCCTCGGGCACAAAAAATCTCTATTCTCAATTTCGAATGCAAAACACAATACACATAGCCGTCTATTTATAGAGTGAGGATTTTAGTTAATATGTTATTTAATTGCATAACATACATTAAATAATATTTTATTTAATTTAATAAATCCCATTCTAGAAAATAATTATATAATTATAATTTTTTGGTGTGTTCCATCTTGTGGAATAACAAATATTATATAATGGTCTTGTTAATTAATATTTGTCACACAACACCATATTAGTTCTTTTTAACTCTTATAACATTGATTGAATAAGTGAATAAATATTTTATTTCTAAACTAATATTTAATTCACAATCTATTAAATAAATATATAATAAGATATTCAATAAATAAAATAGTTTTTTTATTCACAAGCCATTGGATAAATATTTATGTAATTTATGTGATCAATATTACTTGAATAAAATTATTCTTCAAACATGGGAATAATATTTATTATATTAATTAAACTCAAATAGAATTTACTAAAGATAAATAGAAACACATAGGGTGTCACCCTCTTGGATTATTTTTTATTAGAATTTGGAGGGCTTGATTAATGATCAAGATTACTATCTAGCAATGGGTCAAGGAACCCAAGAGAAAGAAATTAATGTCACAATGTCAAAAAACATATATGAATGGTCAATGTGTAATAAAATCTCTTTGTTACATCATCTCATCAAGAAGTTTTCACAACCATGTCACCCACCTATATGATCGATATGTCTTTCTTTGACTATCTGAAATAAACACGTTGTTATCATCATAATTTATTTATTTTATTAAAATAGGAAGGCACAAGACCATTGGAGCATACAAACACGAAGGCCTATGGATGCCTAAAAAAGTGAAGGCTAAGGGAATCCCCTATAATAAAATTGAACCCTTCAGATTTCAAGGAATTTCAATTATGGAGATATACTATCTATGAGAAAGGGACATCAAGATAAGAAAGCTGATCCACAACTCGGTTCCCCTCCTACCATGTGTGAAAAACTTTGATGTTATTATTCATCATGAATTTTCACTTCTTGATTATATAGCTGACCTACCATGGAACGGGGCCCCTACCATTCAGGGCGTTGTGAAGGACCTATTAATCTGTATCATCCTCTGAGAGAACAACCTGCCATTTGTTGCACAATGTGAGACCTGATAGAAAATATTTAGCCTCTACCGTAAGAGAGGAACCTTGTCTAAGGCGAGACAAGAAGACCAAAACGAAAGAGCCAGAGTTTTCGTGGACAACCCCACCCCCACGGAGGGCCCCCATAGAACAAGACCCATCTATGTTGAGTTTAAGTCCCCTGGATGGCGGGTTCTGACAGACCCAATGCCCACTGGCGCTACATGAACCATAAAGTCCATCGAGGTATCACTTTTGAAGCCGAAGGAGACTAGGAGCCTTTCTATAGTTGTCTAGGAGCCTGAACAAATTGAGAAGCAGGTTCATCGTTCTCAAAATGAGGGAACTTCTAGTAGCAAGAGACCCTTCATGTCACTTGTGACACACCCAACATATCCAACTTCTCCATGAGAAGTTACCATCGTGGTTTATTAAATACATCAAAGTATATGAGTTGAAACATTTATTAATAATAATCTTAAAGTCTAAGAACTATCCCACATTCTCGTAGATGGGAATATCCTATAAAACAAAAACCATAAAAATTCCTACATGTGGGTATCTTCTCGTAATATCATATCTTGGATATTTCTAAGTGAGAAATTCATGATATGTATCCTCATATACATACGAGTACTCACACCTGATAGTCTATATACTATGTGTCTCATCATAGTACATTATCTAATCATAGAAACTTATTTGAGAATATCATCATAGCACATCAAGGTTCTCATCATAGCGGGGAACTGTCATGTCCTTATCAATGAGACATATACTCTAGGACATTTTTAAATTAGATTCATGTTGAAAAAAATATGTAACAAGAAGTTTTATTAATATTCAATACATAGAATATTCATGTAATCAATATAAAAATAGCTGATCATAAGGCACCAACTCTAACAAACTTTCACTTCGACTAGAGCCATCTAGCTATGAACTTCATACCGCTAGACCTCACATGATTTTCTTGTTTCTTCATAGTAAATTATTTATTCAAGGGGGGCACCATGTTGTTTTCCATGGAAATAATTTTCACATAAAATTCACTTATCTAAGAAAAATTCCCCAAGAGACAATTCTTCTGAGGTATGTTCTTAATCCATTGGCGTGACCTTGTCTCATTTGTAAGAGCCACCACTGTAGTATTATCACAATAGAGTGCGATAAGAATTTTACTTATTGGTACCACATCAAGGTCTGGGATAAAGATTCACATCCATAAAGCCTTTTTAGATACCTCAGATTATGCAATATACTCAGAATCTATAGTTGAATCGACAACCATAGCCATATTTTTGGTATTCCAGATCACATCACCTCCACTAAAAGTGACGAAGAATCTTGTTTGTGACTTCATTTCATCTTGATTAGTTTGGAAACTAGAATCTTTATATAATTTGATGAATGGTTCCTCAACTCCTCCATAAACCAGGAACATATCCGTAGTAGGCTCAGATACATAAGGATAGTCGTGAATACCGTATAATGGTGGTCACCTGGATCAACTTGATATCTTCCAACAACAAATAATCTGTCAGATACATCTAGGATATTACATAGCATACCATACATGAATAAGTCAATCACAAATAAATATGGAATTATTGAAAAAAAATTCTTTCCTCATGTGTCTACGGAAAAAATTCCCAAGATATATGAATTCCCTGAGTTGCTGGAAACAATACCCTCTTGGATTGTTCCATACTAAATTTGTTCGATATCTTCTCAATGTGTGTACTTTGATTTAGGCTGAGTAGCCTCTTGGATATATCATGATGAATCTTAATCCCAATAATATATTATTCCTCTTCCAATTCCTTCATAGATAATCATTTATTCAATCACAAGTTAATATAGTATAAGACTTATATTTTATTTCTAATGAGTAATATTTCATTAACATATACAATTATGAAAAAAATGTACTCCCACTAATCCAGTTATAGTCACATAGCTTACATTCATTCTTTATGAATTCAGGATCTATTAAGGACTTATAAAAATTAATGTTCTTTGACCTAGATTCTTTCTTGAATCCATAAATAGATCTTTCTAACTTGCAAACCTCATAGGAATCCCTTGGAGTAAAAAAACCTTCAGGCTTTGTTATATAGACAAATTTCTAAAGGTTCCCATTAGAAAAGGTTGTTTTGATATCCATTTTCTAAATCTCATAGTTATGGAAAGACACAATGAAATGTAAAATTATAATGTATTTTAGCATAACAAATGGTGAAAAAGTTCCGGCATAGTCAGTGCCTTAATGCTATTTAAACCCATTTGCAACTAGTTATTCCATATAGGTACTAGATTGTTCTTCTATGTCCTATTTATCATTGAATACCCATTTATAACCAATGGTATTTAGATATACTGGAGGTTTTACCAAAATTGAAACATGGTTTTGGTACATCGAATACATTTCATAATTAATGGATTCTTTCTATTTTTCAATATCTATGGCACATAATTATTCTATTTAGTTTAGAGGATCATTATTATCAAATAATAATGATTCTCCATCCTCAGTGACTAGAAAACCATATCATTTTGGTTCTCTAACCTATCTAGTACTCCTACACATTAATTGTGTCTCTGGGACAATTTCTTCTTCCATGTGGCTTTGTGGAATTTGTTCATAGGCCATATTTTGTATATCTTGAGACTGAAATTCAGTGATGTCTATCTCACTCTCACTATCTCTTTCAGAGATAAGATACTCCTCAAGAAGTGTGGTATATATGCCAACCATATCATTTTTTTGAAGGATTGTATAGGTAGTATCAATTTATTTCTTTGGGATATCGTATAAAGTTACACTTTGTGACTCAGGGTGAAAGCTTGTTACCTCGAGAGGATATAACAAATGCTTCATAACCCAACACATGTACGTAAGACAAAACAAGTTTCATTCCATTACATAAATGGTATGGTATATCATCTATTTATTTATTTGGAACTCAGTTTAGTACATATGCTTGTTTTTGTAATGTACATCCCCATAAGGATAATGGAATAATTTCAAGACTCATGATCGATATCACCTTTTCCAGTAAGGTGTGGTTCCTTAATTAACTCAAACTATTCCAATAAGGTTTATAAGGAGGATTTTTTTAAGAGAAAATCCAAAAATCCAATTGATAATCAACGAAGTCTTGATTAAGATATTCACCACTACATTTTGAGCGATGCTTCTTAATCTTCTAACCAAGATGTTTCTCAACTTCATTCTTATATTCCATGAATTTTTCAAAAGAATCTGACTTATACCTCATTATGTTTAAATATCAGTATCTACAAAAATAATTAGTAAAAGTTATGAAGAATGAGTACCCCCCCATTTATTCAATAATAAATGGTCTTCACACATTGATATGAACTAATTCATGATTCTTTTAGCATTTTCACATTTTCCACTATATAGTTCTTTGGTCATTTTTCCTTGTAAACATCCATAAAATACACCATGTTGTGTTATTTCAAAAGAATATAAATATCCATCTTGATGTAATTTAGTCAATAAAGATTCATTTACATGGCCTAACCAGTGATTCCAAAGGTGGGTGTGGTGTGAGTCATGTGAAATAACATCATTATTAATTTCCATTATATAGTTAGTGTAATCCGACACATAGAGTCCATTTTTTTAATGATAATTACCAAAAATTTCTATCATTATAAAATACGAAACATATATTCCAAAATTTTAAAATAAATCCATATGTATCAAGTTTGAATACATAAATAATGTTTTTGGTAACTAACGACACATAATAAAAACCCTTTAAAACCAAGATCATTCCAGGTGGAAACAGGAGGTGGTAGTCCCTGCTAGCTACAACAATAATTTTAGCTCCGTTGGTGGCTCAAAGATCTACCTATCCTCAATCAATGTTTCTGTATATACATTGTTCTTATATTTGAATATATATGTGAACAGGACAAGATATATCTAATAACCGATGTATGGAAATAGATAAATTGAACTCAATAAAAAATTCACATTTAGATTCTCCATACATCCTTGTATTGGTTCATTTTTTCTTCCCATGGCCCTCCACATGTGAAACAGACAACACCTTGTTCCCTTGCATGTCCCTTGGTCTTCCTCTTCTTTTTAGGGTGAGAAGATTCTTTCAGCTTAAATATCATTGATATCCCTTCCCCTTTTTTCACCAAAAGTATGGAATGTTTTTCATGCTTCATATCATTATATAATTGTCTAATAAGATTAATATTATAGGGCCAAGACTCATCAAAGTTGTTCATTTTAAAATTCACAAAAGGTGGGAGAAGCTATGTGGGATGATTCTAGAATGAGTTCAGTGCCCAATTTTTTGGGGACTCTAAACCATACAACCTCTATGTTCTCAATGTATCCATTGATATTGACTACATGAGGCCCAGTCATGTCACCCTCTCCAATCTTACTCTAAAAGGGTGGCTTGGAAATCTCAAACCATTCCTATCTATCTCTCTCTTGGTAATGACCACATAGGTTCTCAACCCTAATATTCACATATATGATTTTGTGAGACTTAAAGTTCACTATAAATTGATGAAAAAATCAAAGATTTAATGTAGAAAACATCACTCAATTTTTTAATAAAAAATGAACTCTTCAAAACTCGTCTCTTTAGCAGTTAGATCAGGAATTGGGGATTCTAGCACGTAAGATTTCCGTTCATGGTATAGTACAACCCGAAAGAATTTATACAACTCTTGGAAGATACTTCTAGTATGGTGGTTATATTTCTCTAATATTTATTTTAGGTATTTTGTGTATGATAAACTTTTCATTCTATTCTACAATTATAAAGATTATATTATTAGTACTTTTCGTGATTAAAAAATAAAATTGATATTGTAAATTAAATGTTTATTTATTTTTTTATTAAATATCTAACTATTTTATAATGTATCAATAGACCACACCATTAAAATCTAAAATTCTATTTTTATAAAAATTATAGTGGAAAGGACCCACATTAATTTAATTAAGGATACAAAATTTAGCGCTATAAACCATAACCAAATAATTAGGTCGGTGTTCTTCCCAAATGCAGACTTGAAACTCCTTGATATGTTGAGTGGATTCTCTGATCTTAAAATTCTAACATATATTTCCTCACCACTCTTCCATAAATTTGAATTAAACATACATTGTTCATTAAACTAAAAAAATCAGTTTTGTCAACCCAAAAATCTCATGAAAACTCTCTAATAAAATAAATTGTCCACACATTGACCATTTACTACACATAGTTCTATGGTTTCATTACCAATCGAGTAATGTAAGAATTAATTTGACTTAATATTTAATAGATATATTTTAATTTATTATTAATAAATTTGATATTTTTTTTCTATTACACGTCTTTTTAATATTAAGTGGATGTTACATAATTAATTAACCATGTTAAATAAAACATTTTTGCATAACTCATTTATTTAATTTTTGTCTTTTCAAATTAATTAATTTATTTATGTGATCACAGCCTTGAATCCATAAAATAAATAATTTCATAGAAATAAATAAATAAATAATAAAATGACCCATTCATGAGCCTTATCTAATTGTTGATTTAATGACCTGTCATTAAACTGACCTTTGGCCTAGTGGAAATAACTACTATTTACAGTCTTGGAATTAGTTACAACATTAAACCTATGTTGCTATGTATCACCTGGGTTGGAATTATTATGGTTCCATCTTATACTACCTCCATGTACCTTGGTATTATCCATTAAATAGAAATATTTATTACTCACACCTAGGTGAGGTGAACCGAAGAATTTGTTAAAGGGGATTACATAAATTTCATAGTACACACAGGTCCAATATAATAATGGATGGAGGGATTAATCATAGGCTATAATTTAATTTAATATCAAATAATTGCAAACTAGTGTAATAAATTAAATTAAAACATAAAACACATACACAAGTGTTGGTTGAGCTCATGAAAGGCCATACATACAATGAATACACAAAAGTAAAAGGATAGAATCTATTACTTTATTTGTTATTTTATTAATTAAGATAAACACACATGTATTAATTAATTGAATAATTATTTACATTTCATATTAATGATAATATGATATTTTTGTAGATACCCATCATTAATGTAATTCAAAAAAAATAAACGGCAGTACCAATAATGACATATTAGTTACACAAAATTAATTGGGAATTTAAAATTCTTTAACAACATTATTAAATTGTATAACACACAATAATGCTCCAATAAATAAAATAAGGTTTGAATTATACAATTTCTAGTCTAATGTAATTTTTCTTTTTTTCCATTAATGAGAGACTGTACAGTATGTACATGCTGCTACACACCATGTAACTCAGTTGATATATATCCAAGTCACATACCTAGGGATTTAGCGTGTGGAGTCTACCAAACTACATGGTCTTTAGATGAATGTTATATACCCTATATCTTCTTATAGTGTGCCAAATTTCCTCATTCTACACATGGTGTGCAATAAAAAACGATGAGTAATTAATTTTTTGTCGCATCAAGATACAATGCGTATGGGTATACAATGTGTGATCTGGAATCCCGTCGTGTATCCCAATTTTAACGGCCAATGATTTGGAACTTTTTGATGACATCTACGGTTGTTCTTCATTTGTTCTTAAATCATTATAAAAATTAAACACTAAAAGAACATGACTAATATGTCAATAACATGTTAATACAAATCAGATTAAAGAAACAATAACATGAAATGAAAATATAACCACATTTATTTTTATATGAACAATCAAATAAATAATTATAAATCTAAACATGGGTTAAGACCAATAGGGGCCTATATACCCTTGGAGGGGGGGGGGGTGAATCTGGGTAAGGATATTCTTTTTCGAAATTCTTCTTGCCCCACTGGATCTTGACCTCTTTATTACAAGGGTCGCTTTGTTTTCTCTTCTTTGTTTATTATGACCACTTCTTTGCTTCTTTATCTGATGATTATGCTTTAAATGCAATGCATGGAAGCATGTTGGCAGACACGGAGATTTTTACTTGGTTCACCCTCACTAGGCTACGTCCAAGGAGCATAAACCGGTGATGTGCCACTGTACCAAATCCACTAAGGCACACTGCCAATAATGTTTGGGCGAGATCAATTCTATACCCAGGATCACTACCTTTACAATGTTTAGGGATAGTTCACTACTTTCCCAAGGGTCACTCCCTATTTTTTTTCACTGGCTCACTGCCTATAGAAAGGATTACCTTCTTCCTCTTCCTTGGCTCACTGCACTTGAAAGGGATCCACTCACAATTTATAGACCTGTAGGTCTATTCATTTGCATGAATACACGCATCCTCAACTGTCTATAGATGCTCTGTTAAAGTCCAACTTTCATCCACTGATGAATACCCCTTTTCCTCTAAAACACTGGGAAACTACCTTTGAAAACACCTTCGGAAAGCATCCTACTTTGCGAGGCTCCCAATTTCGCGAAGCTCAAACAAGCCTTCGCGAAGCTGCTTCCTTTTCGCGAAGCACTCTCTCAAAGCACTCTCGCAAATCTCAATCCTTCACAATGCTTAGGCCATCACAGAGCTCCTTCCTCTTTGTGAAGCACACTCCTTAGAGCACGCGGCCTCGCGAAGCGCACTTCCTTTCGCGAAGCTAGATTAGCCGCCGTGAATCACCTCTCTTTTACGAAGAACACTATCTTCATGAACCACCTTCGCGAAATGAGAGAAAAGGATTTTCTTTGGACGCTCTCTATCTTTCTCTCGAGGGGGTCGACCTCTATTAATAGGCAATTCCACCAACCCTCGACCTTTCCGCGTGAAATCTACGCCACATCTTCACTAATCGCGAAGCTCCAAAATTTCCGCCGAAATTCTCTCAAAATCGCGAAGCACCACGAAAATTTTCCAATCATGGAGCTCGTCGTAATTGTGGAGATTCAACGTCAACATTATTTCGCACCTTCTCCGTGAAGCTCTCTTGCAAATCCCTTCACCACCGCGATGTACTTCAACCTCTGCCATTTGCAAAGCTTTAACGTAATCGTGAAGAATCACCGCCATCATTCTTTTGGCCTTCGCGAATTCCAAACCATGAAGCCTCTCTTTGAAAAATTCATTCCTTTTCCATATAAAAATATGATCTTCATGGATATCCACCTTGTACTGCTCTATTGTTCCACCTCCGGATCATCCTTTCCTTTGTCATCATTCTTTTTTCTACATGGATTGTCAACAACTTCTTTGAAACTCGACAATTATTCATAGAAACCTGCTTCATCAACAAACAAAATCAACCCAAAAATACTGCAATGTTACCTTGAGGGATTTTTTCCCAAAAATCTCCCCTTTGGGTTTGTTGACAACTCTTCATAACTCTTCTCAGAATGATTTTCTGCATGTTGATACCTCACTGAGTCTTTTTCCAGTCGCTAACATCATTCGCCTCTTGTGATTCTGATAGCGTTCAAGGATTCACTTAACACGTACTCTAATCCTACATGAGCAATGCTGGGCATGAGAAACAAGAGTAGTATGAAAAGTTCATCAATGAATCACTTCATGTCAGACCCTAATTGTCGATTCAAAACTTATACCAATTGCTAAATTGATACCAATTGTTGAACCACGCTTATACTAATTTGTGATAGCGGGACAAATTCTCACAGCATTCCAACATCACTCTTCTGCTTTTATCATGATCCCCAGCTGTCGTGATATCTATGCTTTGACCTATCACTTCTAGCAACGTCAGATTTAATACTCTCCCCTATCTCATTGCACCCCCCCTATCTCGCTGCTTCACCTGTCATCTTCTCCCCATATCTTTCATGATTTCTCAAATAGCCACACTGTCTCCCCATTGAACAAAACAATTACTGTTTTCTCCTCCTTTTTCAAAGAACCCTAAGGGAACTTCTTTTCGGTCTGTAACAGGGTAAAAACACATATAAAACATTAGGGGAAAACACATCATACCTCCGGGAGAGGTGGATCCCACATAGACACTTTTTCAAGTGCGGGGAGTCAACTGAACTCCCAAATCCAGTCGATGCCTCTCAAAATCTTCCTTGGGTAAGGACTTTGTCAAAATATCTACAAACTGTAGCTCTGTAGGCACATACTCCAATCTCAGAATTCCTTGCTCAACCTTCTCCTTGATGAAATGATATTTGATCTAAATGTGATTGGTCCTTGAGTGATGGAAGAGATTTTTTCTAAGATTGATAGAACCTGAGTTATCACAATGAATTCCGATCAGAGACTTCACTTCAACTCCCATATCATCAAGCTGTTGCTTCATCCACAATAATTTTGTGCATGCTTGAGTGGCCGCAATATACTCTGCTTCTGTGGTGCTCAATGAAATGCAATCTTGCTTCTTGCTTAGCCAAGAAACACATAGTCCACCGAGATAGAATGCATCTCCTAATGTTGACTTCCTGTCATCCGTTGAACCGGCCCAATCTGCATCAGTATATCCTAATAATTCTCACTGAGATTTATCACTATATATCAAGACGAAGTCCATTGTGCCCTTGATATACCGAAGTATTATTTTCACTACAATCATGCGGCTTTCCATGGGATTACTCTGATATCTCGCTGCTTGGCATGTGGTGAATAAAATTTCAGGCCCTGTTGCAGTCAAGTACAACAAACTTCCAATGATTTGCCTAAATTCTATGATATTAACTGCCTTTCTATCCTCATATTTGGCCAATTTCATCCGAGTAGCTACTAAGTCTTCATCTACTTGGAATTCTCCTGACCAAATCTTCTCAAAACCTCATGGGAATATTTGGATTGAGAAATGAATGTTCCATTCATTACTTATGTCACCTATAGACCAGGGAAAAATTTTATCTCTCCAATCATCGACGTTTCGAAATCACTTTTCATGAATTCAAAAAACTGTCTGTATTGAGCTTCATCTGATCCACCAAATATTATGTCATTGACATAAACCAGCACCATCATCTTTTGATTACTGTTGTTTTTGACAAAGTGATTATAATAAACTCCACCACGTTGAAAGCCAAGATTCTTCAAATACTAATCCAGCCTTGAGTACTATGCTCTCAGTGCTTGTTTCAGTCCATAGAAATCCTTCTTCAGCCGGAAATACTTGTTCTCATCCACTTGAATGACAAACTCATCTTCCGGATCAATATACACTTATTCTTCCAAAAACCCATTCATAAATGCAGAGTTGACATCCATCTGGAACACCTTGAACTTTGGTTGCACTGCAATGGCTTGGAATAATCTGATTGTCTCTATCCTTGCAACTGGTGAAAATTTCTCATCAACATTTATTCCCTCTATCTGGGAGTATCCTTTGAACACCAATCGTGCTTTGTTTCGAATCACTGTTCCATATTCATTCATCTTGTTGTGATAGACCCATATATTCTCGTTGAAATTTGTATCTGCTGGCCTCAAAACAATATCCCACGTCTGATTCTTTTCTGAATCAGCATTCGTCACTTATGCTCCCCCTTTGTTGCTTTCCTCCTCATAACATTCATCAGAAAATTTCTCATTGTTTCATTATTCAGTGGAATCATTCCTTTCAACTACTTCTCACAGCTTCTTGGTATCTTGAAGACAGTCAGCTGATACCACATTGTTAGATCAAAATAAATGAGCATGAGATTCGTGATTATGGATACTTCTCCCACAATATGTCTTCCCTTGACAAACAACACCTGAGTTGAGTCATCCAATTATTTCTTTGATGGATCTTGCATTTGATTTTGTAATTTAATGCTTCCACTATGTTATAAAACACTTCTTGGGGTTAGGCCCACTGATTAGACCCATACCCATTCTTCTCCTCATTCATCATTTATACTAATCTAGAACTTGGCATTGAGCCATTAACAAAATATCTATGCCTACTGAGTTTAAACTCCATGTAAGAAACAAGAGACCAAGTTAATAACACAATCACTTCTTATTGTGCTATGTTTCTCCCTTTCATCTTCAACTCTGGTTCCTGATTTGAATAAATTGAAACTATGGAGCATATCACTTCTCCACTTTACATCTTTAGATTCCACTTACCCTTGGATCGTATCTCCCTAAAACCCGAAACACTTGAATCATCAGTTAATAGCATTTATATACAAAGGGAGAGGGGGTTTTCTAGAATCCTCAATATGAGGATGGTGGTTGATCCTGATGGGCCAACCCTTTGATTCTTTCTTGAAGAGAATCACACTCCTTCCTTGATTATTCTAACTACCTAGCCAACTTCAATTGCTCTGGCCATATGACTAAGAATTCATTACCCACATGATGAGCCTTCTTCTGATATGTAGATTCTGCAGTCTTGGCCTTTCTCACCATTTGGGGTTTAAACCTACTAGTACACATTTCCTTCTTTGATGTTCCACCAAAATTCCATTTCCCTTGATTTGTTCTCAGAGTTGGAATATCTCTTCTTGTCATCGTCCCTGGCTCCTTCCTCCATTTTAGGGATCTTCCTCTTTCCTCCACTTCATATTGTGGCACACGACTTGCAAATTTTCCAATGCATTCTTTGTTTATATTTCTTTTGTCAGATATTTGAGTCACCAAACTCTTTTTCACCAGTGGTGAGTCCCCCACTGAACCTGCATTCTTCTTACTCAGAGTTGGAGCATTTACTCCCTTTTTTCTCCATATTTGTTCATGTTCTTTCTTGGAGAGCGGTTGTGATTATGATAGAGGAGATGACTAATACGCCTTTCTTTCAGCTCCACATGATTCCCCTAAGACTCTAAGCCTATTATTCAACTTACCACTTTGTCTCTCATTGTAGGATATCTCATTGTACACCACTGCAGTCGAGAATCTATTTTTGAGCCCCTTTTCCTTTCCTATTTTCTTTTTACTGCACTGTCTTGCCAAATGCCAATAATCAGAACATATAAAACATTTTCCATTAAAGGCATACAAAATTTCATCATTTCTCTATCGAGATGTTGATGCATCTTGAGTTCTTACTCTGACATTGAGTTTCTGAGCTTCCTGACACATACTCATGGTGTGTCCCATTCTTCCATAGTAATAGAATCTAATGAATGCTTTCCTCTGAGAGAATCTTCTGTTTGATTTCTCATGATGCTTCTTCTTATTCTCAGATTTATTAATGATTCTGTTTTCACAGCCTGAATTGTATTCCAGAGCCACTGAACAGAAGCTTGACATGTGGCCATGAATCCCGCAGAAATAGCACATGTCGTCACTACTTATTGTAACTATCCTCTTCAGCCCATCTCTATCACCTACAAGATTTTCTCCACATATGGAACTGTTAATAGCTCTCTTTATATCATGAATTGGAGGTGATTCATCAAATCTAATACCAGTTTTCCCCAAAATGTATGGTCTTTGAGCTGAGATAATTTTTTCTTGGCACATTTCTAAAATAGAAAATTTTCTTTTCATTTCATCATCACCTGCCGATGGATAGTCAAATTGTAAGTGCAAGGCATCCTTCATTTTAGGCTTTCCTCTCACATTGGATTTCTCCACTTCCTTGTTCACTGATTCTAGTTCTTCTTCCAAATATTGAATCTTCATATCCCTTGATTCAAGTTGGGCATTGAGTTTTCTTATGAGAATCTTTACAGAACTCATCTCATCTTCCAGTTCTTGTGTGATCTTTTCTTCCATGTCACCTTGCTCTGTTACATTTAATTTTTCCTGAGAAATAGATTCAGAGACAGATTCATTCTCTTGTTGTATCCTTTGATTCTTCTGAACATCTTCAGACAACTGTGTTGCTAGATCATCATTTCTAGCATTCAAATTCCAAATTATATCTGACATTTGATTCTCTTCATAATCATAAGCCTTTTGTTTTCCTTTCATTCTGGACATCTTTTGTATTTCTTTACCTTGGGAATCATTCTTCTCCTTTAGGTCTGTAGCCACATCAATGAGCTTTTGATTTAAGCCTCTTAGCTTGTTGACCTCATTTTCAAATACTTGGATCCTGATATTTTTAGATTTCACTTCTTCATCCAATTTCTGATCCAATTCCTTTTCCTTTTGGACAACTTCCACTTTTCGACTTCTTGGTGTTTCTTCATCATCATTGGTTCCAACATCACTTGGAAAATCAGGTTCTTCACTCATTCCTACATCACGATTGAGTGAATCAATATTTTCCCTGTCGGATTCATTCAGACCTTCCTTTAGTAAGCTATTTGATTATTTTAGTTGAATCACACTTTTCCCATAAACACTTCCACACTGAGGGATATCACTTGACTTCTGATTCTTCTTTGATGTTTTTCCCATTACCATGGAACAGTAAGATAAGAGAATACTGATTCATTAACCACACAGATCGATTACACCAAGTCGAAGCAAAAAAATCTTATAAAAGCGACCATTCATCTTATACCAATTGTTAGGATCAATAGGGGCCTATATACCCTGAGAGGGGGGGGGGTGAATCAGGGTATGGATATTCAATTTCGAAATTCGTCCTGCCCCACTGGATCTTGACCTCTTTATTAAAAGGGTCGCTTTGTTTTCTCTTCTATGTTTATTATGACCACTTCTTTTCTTCTTTATCTGATGATGATGCTTTAAATGCAATGCCTGGAAGCAAGTAGGCAGACACATAGATTTTTACTTGGTTCACCCTCACTGGGCTACATCCAAGGAGTATACAATGACGATGTGTCGTTGTACCAAATCCATTAAGGCTCACTGCCAATAATGTTTGGGCTAGATCACTTTTATGCCCATACTCACTGCCATTACAATGTTTAGGGATATCTCACTGCTTTCCCAAGTGTCACTACCTGTTTCTCTTTCACTGGCTCACTACCCGTAGAAAGGATTACTTTCTTCCTCTTCATTGGCTCACTACACTTGAAAGGGATCCACTCATAGTTTATAGACCTGTAGGTCTCTTCATTTGAATAAATACACACATCCTCAACTGTCGATAGATTCTCTGTTAAATTCCAACTTTCATCCACTGATGAATACCCCCTTTCCCCTAAAACCCTTGAAAAATACCTTTATAAACACCTCCGCAAAGCACCCTAATTCACGAGGCTCCCAATTTCACGAAGCTCAAATAATCCTCCGCAAAGCTCCTGCCTTTTTTGAAGCAATATCACGAATCTAAAGCCTTCAAAATGCTTAGGCCATCGTGGAGCTCCTACCTCTTTGTGAAGAGCACTCCCTAGATCACACAGCCTCGTGAAGCGCACTGCCTTTCGCGGAGCTAGATTAGCCACCGTGAAGCTCCTCTCTTTTGTGAAGAACATTATCTTCGCGAACCACCTTCGCGAAACGAGAGCAAAGGATTTTCTTTGGAAGCTCTCTCTCCTTCTCTCGAGGGGGTCGGCCTCTATTTATAGGCAATTCCACCGACCCTCGACCCTTCCACGCGAAATCCGCGCCACATCATCACTAATTGCAAAGCTCCAAAATTTCTGCCGGAATTCCCACAAAATCATGAAGAACCACGGAAATTTTCTGATTGCAGAGCTCGTCATAATCGCAGAGCATCACCAGCAACCTTATTTCGCACCTTATCCGTGAAGATCCCTCACAAAGCCCTTCACCGCCGTGATGCACTTCAACCTTTTCCATTCGTGAAGCTTTGATGTAATCGTGAAGAATCACCGCCATCATTCTTCTGGTCTTTGCGAATTCCAAACCATGAAGCCTCTCTTCGCTAAATTCATGGATTTTCCATATTAAAATATGATCTTCATGGATATACACTTTTCACGATGCTCACCAACATCCAAATTTTGGACCCCAAAAATTTGGGAAATACTGGAAAATGGTGCCACTTTTTACTGCTCTTTTGTACTGCCTCCAGATCATTCTTTCTTTTTTCATCATCCATTTGTCAACATGGATTGTCAACAACTTCTTTGGAACTCAACAATTCTTCATAGAAACCTGATTTGTCAACAAAAAAAATCAACCCAAAAATACTACAATGTTTCCTTGAGGGATTTTTTCCCAAAAACATGACTTCTTTGATAGCACTTCATGGTTCTGTTTGCAGCAGAAGCATATAGTGGTGTGTGATATATTAAAATTTATTTTAATACTCATTTCTTGAAACCAAGAGCAAGGATATTTCAAATCAAATTTATAATTAAATTATATATTATTTAAAGAAATAAATACCTGGGATTAGAAACTTTATTCGTTGAAGAATATTGATCATCCAAAAAGACCCTTTGGGATTACCTTCATTTCCATGTAATTATCCACGGATAGAATTCCTCTAGTAGTGATCCACATATGCTACTATGATCTATGAGAAACACCACTTGATCATTGGGTGATATCATAGTGAATCAAATGTCTGGTGTGGTTTGTTCTTGATCTATCATTCTTTGATCTTGAAGAAATATCTCTTGCACTTCTCGTTCTTGATAGGGATAGAGGAGGAGGAGTTAACGGGGAGTTGTTTTTTCACAAAAATTCCCTATTTTCAATTTCAGATATTATACACAGTAGATATAGCCGTCTATTTATTGATTTTGGATTTGACTTAAAATACTACCTCATTGAATAGTGGAAATTAAAATACATTTATTACCTTTAATAAAACCTATGCCTCATAATAATAAATATATAGTTGATATTTTTCTGATGAACAAACTAGTGAAATAATAAATATTATGTAACATTATTTTTAATTAATATTTATCATCAGACATGGCCATAGTCCATTCCAACACCTCTATCATTTATTGAATAACTGAATAAGTATTTTATTTATAAATAAAAATTTTATTCACAATGTTGAGAATATATATTTATTGAAATTTTCAATAAATAAGATAAATATTTTATTCACAGGCTGAGGAATGAATATTTATTTAATTTATGTGACCAATATAAATTGTATAAAATTATTCATTGAACTTGAGAATAATATTTAGTTCATTAATTATTACAAAATATAAGTTAATAGAGATCAACCTAAACACTAAGTGTGTGACCCTGTAGGATAATTTCTCATTGGAATTAGGTGGAGTTGCTTAAATTCTAAGATTAATATCTAAAAACAGGTCAAGGCACCAAAGAGAATGAAATTAATGTTACATCGTCGACAACCACATATGAATGATCACTATGTAATATAATCCCTTTGTCTCAATATATCATCATGTAGGTTTCACATATTTGTCACCAACCTATATGATCGATATGTTATTCGTTGACTTTTTGAAATAAACACATCGTTACACCATAGCCATAAAATTCAATGTGATGATTCTATTCCAATAAATGAGATTAGATATTAGCTTCCATAAAGATGGAAGAGACAAATCCTTCATCTAATTATTCATTAATGACATGTCACTCAATACCCACCCAATGTATCCAACTTCACCATGAACTATTATCATCATTGTTTATAAAGTACATATAAATAAGTGAGTTGTAATATGAATTAATAATAATCATAAAGTCTATGGACCATCACACATGCTTGTAAATAATAATATCTAATGATACCAAAACTCAAAAAATTCCTACTAGATGAGTTATTCTCATAATATCCCATCTTAAAGATTAGCAAGTGAAAATTTCATGAGAAGAAGATGCATATAATTACGAGTACTCAAACCAGAATTTTTATGTACAATGTTTTCCATCATAGTACATTATCTAACTATAGAACATTGTATGAGAATATCATCAGAGAACATAAAGGTTCTCATCAAAGTTGGGAACTGCTATGACCTTATCAATGTGACATATACTCTATGACATTATTACATTATATTCATGGAGAACAACTAACAATATATAATATAAATTTTAAATAATATTCAATAAACATAATATTCATTTAATAAACATACAACAGTTGTTATTAGTACACTAACTCTTACAAACTCCCACTTGGACTATAGCCAACTACAAATGACCATTCGCCTGCTATACCACACATGATAGTCCTTTTTCTTCTTAGTTATGGCTTTACACAAGGGGTCCACCACATTTTCTTACATGGAACTAATGATCACTGAAACTTTACCTCTCTGAGAAAAATCCCTCAAGAGACGATTCTTCTAAAGTATGTGCTTCATCTACTGATTTGAACATATATCTTTTTGAAGAGACACTACTACAATATTATCACAATAGAGTGAGATATGATATTTAATTCAAGGTACCCCATAATGTTCTTGTCCAGAGTTGTGTGTCTATACTGCATCTTTAGCTTCCTTGGATACCAAAATATAATCTGAATCTACAGTAGAATTTGTAACCATAGCCCACTTTGTGCTCTTCCAGCTCCCAACACCTCCTTCAAGGTGAATATATATCCTGTTTGTGACATCATTTCTTCTTGATCAGTTTTTTAAATGGAATATGTATATCCTTTTTTGACTAGTTCCTCATCTACTCTATAAACTTGGTACATATCCTTAGTATGCCTTAGATACTAAAAGATTTAATTGACTACCATCTAATGGATTCCTCCTCATTCAACTTGATATCTTCCTTTCACACTTAATGTGTAGGATACATCTATACTCATACATATCATAACATAAATGACTGACCCAATCACATATGAATATTTAATCCTTGTCATTCTGTTTCTTTACTCATGTTTCTAAGGACGTATTTTCCTAGAAATTAGAATTTCATGTGACACTGGAAACAACCCCCTCTTAGATTGTTCTATACTAAATCTCTTCAATATCGTTTCAATGTATATACTTTGAATTAGACTGAGAAGCCTTTTGGATCTATTATGATGGATCTTGATCCCAAGAATATATTTTTCCTCCCCCATGTCCTTCAAAGAGAATCATTTAATTAAAATCAACTTAACAGACTAGAAGACTAATATTATGTTTCCAATATGTAACATGTCATTAACATATACTATTATGAAAACAACTTCCCTCCCCTTAAATTGTTTATAGAAACATGGCTCACATTCATTATATATGAATCAAAATTCTATTATGGACTCATAAAAACGAATTTTACTTGACTTGTATTAATTATTTAATCCATAAATGGATATTTACAACAATCATACCTTGTTTGAATTCTTTGGAGTCACAAACCCTTCAGGTTATCTCACACAGACATCTTCCTGAAGGTTACCATTATGTAAGATGTTTTGACATATATTTTCCAAATATCATAATCATGGAAATACAAAATGTAAAGTATAATTCTCATGGATTTTAACAATGAAACTGGTGAAAAGGTTTCTTCATAGTCAATGCCTTGACGTTGTTTAAACTCGACTTCAACCAATCGTACCTTATAGGTTCTAAATTTTCCTTCCATGTCCAATTTTATCTTGAATACTCATTTACATCCAACGGTATTTATATCTATGGAGGGTCTACCAAAATCCAAATATGGTTTTGTTACATGGAATCCATTTCATAATTCATGGAATATTTCCACTTCGAAACATCTTTTCCACTTAATTCTTTCATGTAGGTCGGAGGATCATTATTATCAACTAATAATGAGTCAACATCCTCGGTGACTAGAAAACAATATCATTATAGTTCTCTAACCTGTCTATTAATCCTATATGGTAATTGTATCTCTGGAGTAATTCTTCTTATATGGGAATTTGGGGAAATTTTTCATGTGAAAACTCTTTTTTATCTTGTGCCTGGACATAATTGAAGCCTATCTCGCTCCCACTATCTCTTTTAGAGATAAGATCCTCCTTAAGAAATATGGGATTTCTATCAAACATAACCTTTTTTTGATAGATTTTGTAGGTACTATCCATTTTTTTCTTTGGTATATACTATAAAGAGTAACTTTTTGACTCATGATGTAAGCTTGTTACCTGAATAAGATATAACAAATGCTTTTATAACCCTACACATATAAGTAAGACAACACAATTTTCTTTACATTCCATAATTGGTATGGTATACCATATGTTTACTTCGTTGGAACTTATTTTAGTACATATATTGTTGTTTATAACACATATCCCCAAGAGGATAATGGAAGACATGCATGAATCATAATTGATATCACCATGTCCAAAAAGGTGTGGTTCCTTTTTTCACTTACACCATTCCAATGAGGTTTATATGGAGGAATCATTTGAGATAGAACCCAACACTACTATTGATAATAAATGAAGTATTGATTACAATATTCTCCACCATGGTCAGAGTGAAGTTTCTTAATCTTTTTAACAAGTGGGTTTGAAACTTAATTCTTTTATTCTATGAATTTTTTAAAATAATACGACTTATACCTCATTATGTAGAAATTTTCATATCTACTGAAATAATCAATAAAAGTTATGATGTATGAGTACCCACCCCTTTCTTCAATAGGAAATGGTCCATACACATTAGTATGAGCTAATTAAAGATGATCTTTATCCCTTTCACCTTTCCCACTGAATTATTATTTGGTTAATTTTAATTTTAAACATTCATAAATTATACCTAGTGGTTTTAGTTGAAATGAATATAAATATCCATCTTGATGTAATTTATTCAATCACTTTTAATTTCCATGAACTTGTTAGTGATGCCAAATACGCTTGTGGTATGAGTCACGAGATGTAAATTTGTTATCAATTTCATTTATTTGGTTGGTATAATCCAACAAATAAATAAAATTATTTAAATGTTCATTAACATAAAATTTTCTATCATTAAAAAATAAGAAAAATTTATTCCCAAATATGAAAATAAGTCCATCTATATTAGGTATAGATAAAGAAATAATGTTTTTGGTAACTAAAGTCACATAATAAAAACCCTTTAAAACCAAGACTATTCTTATTGGCAACATGGGTTGATAGTCCCCGATAGTTACATCAGCAAGTTTATCTCCATTGGTTTCTTGAATATCTACCTCTCCTAAGTCAATATTTCTAAATCTACATGGTTCTGATATTTGAATACCTATGTGAGCACCATAATCTATATCTCATAACCAATTTGAAGAAATAGATAAATTTCACTCGATAAAAAATGCACCTAAAACCTCCCCTTGAATCTTTGAATGGGTGTAGTTTTTCTTTCTATGGACCTTCTTGCCACATGAAAAATAGGCAACACCATGTTCCCTTGCTTGTCCCTTGGTCTTCCCATTATTGGAAGGGTGTGAAGAAGATTTGGACTTATATCTCTTTCCTTTTCCCATTTCTCCTTGTTCACCATAAGGATTGAAGTGTTTTCACACTTTATATATTTATATACTTATCGAAGAAGATTAATAAGATATGGAAGAGACTTCTCAATGTTGTTAATATTAAAATTCACAAAAAATCTATAGATTCCTGGATGGAGAGATTCTACAATGAGGTAGGATCCAAATTCTTTAGGGAGTTTAAACCCTAGAACCTCTATGAACTCAATGTATCTAATTATCATGACTACACGAGGCCCAGTAGGGGAACCCTCTCTAATATTACTCTAAAATTGTTCCTCATAAATCTCAATATATTCATGTGTTACTATCTTCTAGTAAAGACCAGGGAGGTTCTCAAGCATTCTATTCAAATACATGTATTTGTGAGACTCCATTAGCTCACTATAAATCTACAAAAGCATAAAACATTGATTGTCGACCGCGTAGATAAATTTTTTTTCATAGACAATGGACTCTTTATAACTCACATATTTAGTATAAAATTTAAGCATTAATGATTCTATCATGTACTATTTCTATTTATGGTTTAACACAACCCAAAGGTGTGTAAAACACATCTATATGTTACTGCAAATTAAGTGGCTATCTATCTCCAATATTGATTTTAGGTATAGCGTGGATGAAAAACATGTCATTTTATTATACAATAATAAAGAGAATATTATTATATCTTTTATTGATTAATGAATATGTGAGATATTATAAAATAAAATGTATTTTTTTATTAAATATCCCACTATTTTATCAAGTCTCAATAGCCTTAACCATTGAACTCTAAAAGTCTAAGATCATTAAAATTCTTGTGGAAAATATCCTCAACACTTGCATCCAAATTTGAATTGAATTTACTTTTTCTTTTAATATCAACCCAATTTCTCTTAATTCAACCAAAAACTCTCATGATAACCCCCTAATAAAAGTTTCCAAACATTGGCCATTTACTACACTTATTTCTATGGTTTCATTCCTAATCATTTAACTGAAGGCTCAGTCTGACTTAATATTAAATTAAGGTATCCTAATTTATTATGCATAAATTTTATCTTGTTTTATCCATTAAACAACTTTTTAATTTTAAGCAGATATTACTTAATTAATTAACAACGCTGGATAAAATATTTACACATACCAAATTTATTTAATTTTCACATTTTCACATTAATTCATTTATTTATGTGATCATGGCCTTACATATATAAAATAAATAATTACATAGATATAAATTAATTATTATATAAATGAACAATTGATGAGAATTATGTAATAGTTGATTTAATATGTTGTAATTAAATCAACCTTTGACCTAATGGAAATAAATCCAATTTCTTATATTTTCATGAGTTACAACATTCCACATGTAGAACTGTGTATCACCAGAGTTGAAATTAATATGGTTCCCTCTTAAACTGCCTCAACCCGCATTGGGATGCTCGACTAAATGAAAATATTTATTACTCACATGCAGGTGAGGGGAACCAAAGGATTGGTTACATGGGATTAGATAAATATATTTGGACACGAAGGTCCTACATAATAATGGAGAGAGGGTTGACTCATAGGATATCATTTTATTTAATATTAAATAATTTCAAACTAATGCAATAAATTAAATTAAAACATACAACACATACATAGGTCATATTCAAGATCATTAACAATCATACATTCAATTAATACACAAAAGTAAACAACTATAATTCATTTCATTATTCATTATTTTATTATTTAAGATAAATTCACAAAAATTAATTAGTTAATTAATTCCGTTTCATATTAATGACAATATAATCTTTTTTTAAGATATACATCATTAAGGTAATTCATGGAAAATAAAAGGCAGAACAAATAATGACATATTAATTAAAATAAATTAATATATCATTTAAAATTATTTGAAAGAATTATTAAATTATCAAATACACAATGTTGTTCTAATCCATAAAATAATGTTTTAGTGCTATAATTTCAAATTTAGTGTAATTAATTTTTTCTATAAATGATCGAATACACGGTGTATACATGCAGATACACTCCATATACCTCGATTGTTGTATATCGAAGTAACACACATGAGGCTTCGGTGTGTTGACTCGGCCAAACTACAAGGTATGTACATTCCAGTTACACACCATGTATCTGCCTTCCATGTGCCTTGTTGGCTCGGTTAACACATGATGTGCAATAAAATTACCGTGTGTAATTAATTTTCTAGTGCATCTAGATATAATGTGCATGGGTATATAGCATGTGCTCTGTCCACACACCATGTTACCCAGTTTTTCTAGCCAATGATTTGGAACTTCTTGATGGAATCTTTGGTCATTCTTTATTTATTCTTAAACCATTATGAAAATAATACACATGACAAACATGATTAATTTTTTTTGATAATGTGATAATTCAAATCAGATTAAAAAAATAACATTAAATGAAAATATATCCATAGTTATGAATACATCAACAACCAAATAAGTAATTATAAATCTAACTTGAACGCTCTGATACCACTCGATTTTTTCGAGCACAGTGGAAGATTGCAGAGGTGGGTGATATATTAAACTTTCACAGAATACTCATTACTCGAGACCAAGAGAAAGGATCTTGTATGCCAAATTTATAATTAATTTATTTAATATTTTATGAAATAAATTCCGGGTCCTAGGAAATTTGTTCATTGGTGAATGTTGTTCATCAAAAAAATCTTTAGGGTTACCTTTATTATCCAATAAGGATCCAATGATAAAATCCCTCTAGTGGTGATCCACGCTTACAATTATGATCTCCGAGCAACACCAATCGATCTTTGGGTGCTCGCGTGGCGAGTTGAATGTCTTGCGTTGTTCACTCTTGATCAATTTTTCTTATTTCTTGAATAAATCTCTCCATCACTTCTTGTTCTTAATATGGAGAGAGGAGTAGGAGTTCAGGTAGAATTCATTGTTAAAAATAATTCTCTATTCTAAATTTTTAATGCTTTATACAATAGACATAACCATCGATTTATAGAGTTAGGAATTGAGTTAAAATATTATTTAATTACATACCAGCCATTAAATAAAATTTATTACCTTTATTAAATCCCATCCTGTATAATAATAATTATATAATTATTATTTTGTGGTCTGCACCAACTTTCATAATAACAAATATTATGCAACATTCTTGTTAATTAATATTTTTCACCAGACATGGTATTTTCCTATTGAAAATCCTCTAGAATTTATTGAATACCCTAATAATCATTTAACCCATAAATAAATATTTTATTCACAATATATGGAATAAATAATTATTAATAGAGTTAATAAATTAAATAAATACTTTATTCACAATATGATAAATAAAAATTTATTTAATTTATGTGATCAATATAACTTGAATAAAATTATTCCATGAAGTTGAGAATAATATCTATTATTTTAATTAAACTAGAGTAGAATTTAATCAATATCAACATAAACACATAGTGTATGACCCTTTAGGATTAATTCTTTTTGAAATAAGGCATGATTTCTTAATGTTGATGATTACTGTCTAGCAATGGATCAAGGCACCCAACAAAAAGAACTTACTATCAAAATTTCAACAACCACATACAAATAATACTTGTAAAATATATTCGATTTGTCACAATATATCATGAAGATGGTTGTATGTCCATGTCACCAACCTATATTCTTGATATGTCTTTTGTTGAATATCTGAAATAAACATTTTGTTACCCCATGGACATGGAATTTAATGGAATGGTTCTATTCTAATAAAATGGATGAGATATAAGATTAAATAAGGATGGATGAGGAAAATACTTCCTCGACTTATTCATTAATGAAATGTTACTCATGAAGAACCCAAACCATCAAACATCACCATGAACAGTTATCATCGTTGTTTATAAAGTACATCTAAGTTTGTAAGTTGTAACATGCATTAATAATAATATTAAAGTTTAAGTACCATCACACGTGCTCTTAGATAGGAATATCTGATGACACTAAAACATAAATAATTCCTATTGTCAGGTCTGTTATTATAATCTCTCATCATGGAGGTTACTAAGTGTGAACATCATTAGAAAAATCCTCAGCTACATATGAGTACTCACATCTAACCGTTTATGTACTATGTGTCCCATCATATTAAATTATGCAACCGCATAAAATTATTTGAGAATATCACCATAGTACGTCAAGGTTATCATAAAAGTAGGTAATTTCTGTGACCTTAAAAATGTGTCACATACTCTAGGAAATTATTACATTGGATTCATGTAGAACACAAAAATATGTAATAATAATTTTTATTAATATTCAATAAATTGAATATTATTGTAATAAAAGTAAAAAACAGTTTGTCTTAGGACACCAACTCCCACATATGTACAACATAGAAAATATGGCCATATACTAACACTCAATACGATCCTCATTAAATACCTATTTTGAATCCTCCAAATCAAATAATCCTCTAAAACATTGATTTTCTCAGGTGTATAGTCAAGATAAAAATTGAATGAGTTTTGTTATTCATCCCACATTCTTTAACTAAGGTAAAATTGATGTCTTGTAAGGATATATATGAGTATTTTTTGGTATATATACAATAAAAACCATATCTCTATAAATAATTCCTCTAATAATTCAAGGCATGAACCAAAAAATCTATCTTGATATTATTGACCCTGTAATTCCACATGTACAACCTCAACTAATGAGACCCGTATGCAATGACTCTATTTTCATGCTTTGGAACTATAGTTATCCCGATGCCTAATGTGTAAAAATAAATTGTATAGGTTATTCCGAATTCTAGAAGAATCGAGATTTATTCTGAAGTCAATCTTCCTTTTATCTTCTAAATAGACCTATCATATGATTTAGACCGCATAAACATCACACCATTCTTTTTCTATCATGTGATTGGTGTTAAAAAAATTTGATAACTCGGGAATGAATCACTTTTAATAGCTATAATGACCCTATAAACTCTTTATTTTAAATAATTTCTTAGAATCCTTCCATGTAATTAATGATTTAAACTTATCTAGGATAACATATACTCTTACCTATAAAGTAATATGACACATGAAGTGAACCCTCTGAATAAAAAAGTGTTATTTTATAAGCATAACATACAGTTAGAGGTATCTTAACATATTAATCGTGATCTCAATATGTTTGTCAAGGACGTGTTGAGTTTGATAATACACTATGATATCTTCCATGAATACCACTATAAATTAATCCAGATATGGGTAGAAAACATGATTCATCAAATTTAGGAAAATGTCTATCACAGTAATGAGATTAAATGAAAAAACATGATTCCCATAAAGACCATGCTTTATTATTAATGTTGTATGAGGTCTATCTGAGGTCTTAACTCATACATGATGTTATCCCAATGTCAAATCAATCTTGCAGAAATCCCTATCTCTTTATAGCTAGCCAAGGAGTTCATCTACACAAGGAAGTGGACACCAATTCTTAATTGCAAGCTAGTTCAACTAATGTTAATCCACTAAAATACATAGGGTATTATACACATTATTTCTAAAAAGAATGGTTTAATTATAAGATGATGTATCAGGTAATACAAAACCCTTATCTTTTAAGTCCTCTAGCTATCTATTGATCTCCAAAAAATCAGTAGTGGCTATCAAGTAAGGAGGAATAGACATTACTACATCTCCTGGAACTAGTTCAATAGATAACCCAAACTATCCTCTAGGAGGCAATCTAGAAAATTCACTAAGGAAAACATCTATGAAATGAAATACTATAAGGTAAAAATAAGCCCTACATATTCCCTGATTATCCATCTAATGTTTAGTAATCTCTCATATCATTCAACACATCCACAATGCTCTAGTTCATCTCTACTTACCTATATATCCCATTCACACTTGTGAGTATATATACCACCATTAGGTGATGTAAAAAATAACATGAAGCGATAAAAATTCACATATTCATTATAGAGAATGAAAAAAATCTCTCTTGATAATTACATCAAATCCCATCATATTAAAGACCAAAAGGTACCATACGAAATGATTACTTCCTACCTCATTGGGGAATTCCTTACATTGGCATACACTCTCTGATAAGTTTACAAATGTTTTATCATGTGTCTTTATGATATATAAATATTGAATTTCATGATTAATGTTTCCAGAAATTGTAATTGATATAAATGACTATGATTCCCCAATATCAAATAAAACATATTCCAAGTTATAAGATTCTAAAATTGAACATTGAACCATAAAAGGCATGGGAATCTTTTCTCATGGTACAAAATTCCTTGTATATACCTAGAAGGGTTTGAATTATTGATATAAAAAATGAATTTTTAGATCATTCCTACTCTGTTGGATTTATACCATTTGTGTTTGGATACCTCTAACATGAATAACCCCTTAGCTATATCTTCTGAAAGAACTCTAGATCGTAGCCTGAAGTGGAGATATAGGTCCCACTTCTATACTAGGTGTTAGTGAACATCCCCTCTCACTGGGTACTAAGGGAAGGAATATGAAAAACTGTTATAAATAGACCATCCCTCTATAGGATCGACACTCAATGGAGGCCCTATCAAACTGATGTGTCACTTTCACTTGATTCCATAACTAATAAAAATTACCAAAAATCTAGTATGGGTTCTCTGAATAGAATTTCCCTCATTAGAGGTCTCAAAAGAAATATTAATATCAATAGATAATGTACCACTTAGTTTAGAATCTATTTCACTCTGATCTGTACCTCAAGATTATCTAAAGTTATGATCAATAATAATATTTTGATTCAGTATTTCAGACATGGTAGTCAACTAAAATATGTTCTCATGATATCGAATATTATTCTTGAGCCAATCCTCAATTATTATTACTATGGATAGCTAATCATGAGTATAGATAGATGAAAAGTGTTGAAGATTTGTGAAGTGAGTGAAATAATCCATCACATAATTAGTTCCCTTTTATAGGTGTGTAAAATCCTTGTATT
Source organism: Viscum album (assembly GCA_963277665.1). Taxonomy (NCBI): domain Eukaryota; kingdom Viridiplantae; phylum Streptophyta; class Magnoliopsida; order Santalales; family Viscaceae; genus Viscum; species Viscum album. Next base: position 645,658,726 of record OY728143.1, on the reverse strand, counting down.
TTTCTTCCATCAATGTCTTAGGGAATTATTTTTTATAAAATAAATATTGTAAGTCCATCCATATCATTTCCCATTTTTGATCTTCCTAGTTTTGTATATCCCACAAATGTTTGGCATATTCACAAAGCATATTTATTGTGAGGTTGATCCTTTTATCTGTAGGTTTCACTAGATGTTCAATGATATAAATTATAGTCTCCATCCTTAAGTCTATATAATGGGGTCTAACATCCCTTGAGAAGGTAGGTTTATAATACTATTAAAGCTCTTATATCAACTCTAACATAGACAAGGTAGGTTGCTGGGCTATATGAATATTTTGTATAAATTTTATGAATCCCTCATGAAACTGGGCATCATCTCCTATATCAATAATAATAATAATAGGTGTCGCAGGTGCCACTATTGGAGGTAACACTAGTAGATCAACTCCCACAATTTCGGAATCAATGTCAGAACCACATTCCTAGTACATCACTTGAGGATATAATAGTGTAATATCTCTTAAATTACCAAGAAAATTCCTATGATATGAACATGATAGGAAGAATACTTCATGTAAGTAAGTCACACCCTTCTACACTCTACTATATCCAAGTTCGAGTGATGTTTTAGACCATAAATAATATCAACAGATGTTTTATAGTTCTCAATACTTAGTTTGGGACAATGTAATGTTCTTTATTTTAGCCAACGTATCATTATATGGTGTGTTAATGGAAAGTTATAGAGGAAAACACCCTTTAAGATTCATTTGGAATCCAAATTTAACAATGACCATATTTAATTTATGATTTATAATTTTTCTCATTCATATCATAGTCTAATTAAATGAAGTGCCATTTCTAATTTATAGGTGAATTTTATTTATAGATTAAAATTATTAATTCATGTAACTAACCAAGAACATTAAATGTAAGCATATAATACAATATTTCATATAATATTGTTTGACAAGTTGAATCATTATTACTTATTTATATCGGTACATGCAAGACTTAAATTGGAATTGGCATTAATGTGTTCAAATTAACTAATGTTTCAAACTTCATAACCTCAATTACAGAGATAAAAAATTAGATATATGGTTTTTAATGTGGAATAATCAAAATATATGGGAAAGAATCATTTAGGATGATGCATAAACTTTAATAAATAAATATCTGATCCCATTGTTCTTACATAAACATTAGTTTCATAACACAACATTCTCAAAAAGTATCATGTGATAAAACAATGAAACCTACATGGCATGGAATAATGCATTCCATATTAATGTGATAAGGTTCATATAATGATGCATGTTCAATGATACCGTGGTATTCCAGGATATGGATATAATAAGATCCATGATAATAATAATGAAGCCAACACACATCTTTTTCATAACCCAATAGTAAAATCAATGCAACTATAATAAGAATAATGTAGAATATCAATTGACATACCATAAAATTTTATGTCTTCCCCTTTACATGGGTCAACTACTACCTTGAATAGGATCATTACTAAATATAGACATATTCTAGTATCTTGTCTACCAACCCAAAATATTAATAAATGGAAAATAAAATTCTATGAAACTAATTTATAACATCCCTAATCTTGTTATTAAATATATAACCAAACCCAATTGGTCACATGGCCTCATGAGTTCCCCCTGTATTCCAGAGGCTTCTGACTAGCAGTGAAGGTCCAATGTGGTATTTTAGGGTGACTATATCACCATTATTAGAGTCAAACAATAATAAAAATTAGTGAATAAATAGAGAAATTATAATAATGATAAATAGAGAAGTAGAATTAAATTATCTATATAGTAGTAATGATAAATCTAAATGTGTCTTTATATATTAAATGATGAGTATAACAAAGAGATATACAAAAAATGAAGTTAAAATATTGCAGTAGGAACATATACATATGTATATAACAAAAGGACCAAAGAATACCAGAAAGGCTATATCTAATAGCATCATGAGCCAAGTCTTTCTCCCATGCTCCCATGTATATGTATAATAAGTGGGGTTGTAATATGAATTAATGATATAAAATAGTCTATGAATGAAGGTTGTAACTATTATGAAGCCACAAATGGTTAATTTTAGTACATAAAGTTAAGGTTAACATGAAACTACTAGGGCTTGGAATTTTATGAATATTTAAAAATTGTAAGACCTACATGGTCCAGGTACCAATGTTATTGACAATTGAGTCCTCTTTGAGTACAAGGAACGTATTCAAGGTAAGATCGAAATAGTATAAATCTTACATGAGCAAATACATAGGGCTTATGGTCGTGGTATCCCAGTATATGATGATAAAAAATGTACTTCAGATTCATAGGAGTCATACATTAATCTCATCATCAGTGCCATACCCTAATAGTGATTTGTTCTATACCATCTATCAATATTTATTCCATGCCATAATATTATGAATAAATATAGTAATATAATTTTAGGGCTATGTTAGTGTCAATGAACATGTATAATCAACCATTTCAATACAATATCCTTATTTAACCTTGTAATTAACTCGTTTAATTTATTTATGGATTACACATTTGGGTGGAAAGATCACACACCCAAAGAGAGGGTTATTATCATAGGCAGATGGGAAAACCCTCTTTATTGGTGGTTTGGGTTGAAGTTTTCTACTTCAAACCACATCAAAGTGTTATTTGGGATTCATATTTATTATCCAAAAAAATAATTTATGGAATTGATTAATTTTTGGAGTAATTCTTAGAATGTTCCATTTTTAATAAATAGAATATCTTTTAATTGAGAAAAATTACACAAGGAAAATCTATAGACCCCTTACCTTATGAAATTTGATGAACACTCATCAAGTATTAGACCATGGTTTGATCTAAATAAGAATAAAACATATGAATAAAGAAATACCTTGAAAATAGTGAATATCATCTGGCACCAAAATATCATCGAATATTGTGAGATAAACTTTTAAAATGAAAAAATATATCAATTAACATTCCGATATTTATCCAAAGTGATATATAAAACATGATTTAGACATAATATATAGAATAAACCTTATGTAAAATATTTTTGGAATGGAGGATCTCCAATGGGAGAAGGTGGAACTGAATTTTGTAAAGAAGTCGGAAAAGAGGGGTTATGTTATAATGTTTTAATAGAAAAACAATTAATTTACCCAACATTAAGAAGTCACATGTTTTGTTCACATGATTGGAAAAACCTTGTACCAGCCATGTAGTGGAATTGTCTGAAGGGAGACACCCCTCAAATGGCTATCCCACATGGTTTTGAGAACCTATGCTCTGATTTTTATAGGTTACTTCTTATGTTTCACAAATGGTGTATGAAAGGTACACTGTTTTACAAACTATTTACATCCTATGCGAGTTCCCTATATAAAATGTCTTCAATTTTTCACACATCCATGCATCCACACTTATATGGGTTTTAAAACTATTCTCCCTTATTTTTTTGCAACAAAAGTTTACTTCATAGTTACATCTAATTGTGTTCCCCATATTGGTTCTCAAATATTTGGATCGCCATGCTATAAAAAATCCACATACAGTTTTTATTCCTTCTTTAAACTTATATTCACATTTTTTAAAACAAAACTAAACATTAGAACCGTAACATAAAGGTTTTAGATCATAGATACAAACATAGGTGCTACATCATAAATATTTGATCATCTTATATAATGTATTTACATTTAGTAAATACATTATTCAGAAAATCTTTAATATATATTCCATTTTAAGGTCCTTTTATAACAATTTTAAATCCCTTCATTAAATAGTTCTTACAAACATCAACCGATTAAGTTTTTTTCTCAATTGGTATAAAATTTCTTTCATATATTATCCATGGTTAAAATTAGTATGAAATGGATCAACTAAATCTAGAATTTTAATAATGTCATGAATAAATTTTTTATTAATTATTAAATATTTTAAAATCATCCATACATGGTGATAACATAAAAATATTCATGTCTCTTCATGGTGGTTCTAGTCCACACCTGTGCACAAACAATGTTATAATTTTCCAAAAATGGAAGTGTAATAAGGTATATGATATATTGTATTTAAATATACATAAATATTTTATAAATATAATATATATTCATTAATTGTATCCTAATAAATTTACAATTATATCAGCAATGAAAAATGAGTTACATTGATATGTGACCACCAGAGGTCGTACCTACACACCAGCGATGTTGTAATTTTTTATATGATGAAGAGGATATTGAAAATTTTTATTATAATAGAAAAACATTAAATTATATTTAATTTAATTATATAATTATGTAAAGATGATTATTGCATATTTTTAGGAGGTTTAGAAAGAATCATACTTGAAAATACTCGGTATGAACATATAAATCTTCTTTGGGTAACATCATTTAGTTAACACCTTAATCCTACTTGAAGTGGTACTTTGGTGAAACCCAAAACTCTATGAAGTGGAGAGGGATGTGAGGATTTTATTTGTTTATGTCATGGTCAGTCTATGTGTCTCAATTTCTGTTAATAGGATTTGTTATTTGGTTCCCTTTTATAAGTGAAGTTGGTGGAAATCTTGTGAATACATGAAATATTATTACATATCATGTGTCCTACTCAATTCAAGTTGCATTAAATTTTCTAATTTTTTATAATTTTATGGATAATGATATTATATGTCTGTAGAATAGATTTTAGACTGTTTATGTAATTTTAAACCTTATATATTTATTTTAACATCCTTCTAACCCATTTTATCCTTTACTGTAGTAATGAATTTTTACCTAGGTTACTATTTGTTATGATGAAAAATGAAATTAACCAATTCTAAAAAAATTTAAATAATGATTTCAAATTTTGAAACAATTTATTAAATTTAAATATCTATAAATTTTATAAATTAAGTTTAAAATAATCATAAAAATGTGATGAATTAAATATTTATGAAAATAAATTTTTCAAGAATTTAAAAAATATATTCATAATATTTTCTTAGTTATAGTAGTAAGATTAGTGGAAATATATTTAATTAATGATGTAATTTATAAATTTAATTAAAATTATTCATTTATTTATATTATTTTAATTTTGATATACATTGTAAACAAAAAATAGTTTTCTAAAAAATAATTCATTTTTTTAGTTACAAAATATTTTATATTTATTTATATCGAATTGATAATAAATGTGTCATTAATTATCTAGTTTCTATAACATTATTATAAATAAAATGATGTTGGTTAAGTAATAAATTCTAAATTATTCATAAATCAGCTTTTATATGGGAAAATTTCAAAAAATCATTCTAGGGTTATTTCAGTATTGTATTATAAAAATTGATATACATCCTATAAATTTATAATTTTTTTACTAGGATATAAAATATTTATATTATAGTATAGTTTCTTTATAATGAAATGTTCAATTATGAAAATTCAATATTGGTTGTTGTATCATTCCCTTCATAAATTCCATTCCCAAAATAATTATTAATTTTACATTTTTAACAAATGTGCGTTATTCTTCATCACTACTTCCTATGGTTCACACATTACCTCTTCTATTTTATAATTTCTATAATGTATTATCACAAATATAGTCATTATATTCCAAAAACCTTATTCTCATGTGTCAATATTTTGTATAGGATATTAACAATGAGATAATCTGTGATCCAATTTTATTTCCTCATTGGTGGGAACATCCATTTTTTATTTTATACTTCCTCAATAAAGAGATATGGTACAGATCAAAAACATTTGAGATGGTAGTTGGAATTAAAAAATGGTAATACACAGATCAAATTATTTTTAGAATTTTAAAAGGCCTAATATAGCTAGTAAATAGTTTTCATGACTTTTCAATCCTTAAGACACCCTCCCATGGAGATATTATCAAGGATATAGATCTCCCACATGAAATTATAAATCATTCCATTGATTATCATCACATATCATTTATCTATATTAACCTGACATAATATGATTCTGAATAGTTCTAACTTCCTTTATGGTCTCCTAAATAAGTTAGTCTTTAAATATACCTTTATCTAGTGTCATCCCAAAAAGTTGTTGTATGAAATATTTTCCCTAATAATGATTTATATGGTTCCAGTTGAATGATTGAATGGAATATATTATTATATAATAATTATACCAAACTTACATATGGATCCCACATACCATGAAACTCAATTTATAATGACCTAAACTTATATCCTAATGTTTGAGTAGTTCTTTGGGAATATTCATCTATTCGAGGATTATAATTAGTTTCCAAATGTATCTTGATTTCAAGATCCTTTGCAAGAATCTTCCATAATTTCAATATAAACTCTTTATCATGATCAAATATAATTGAAATAGGTAAACCATGATGTCTCAAAAATTCCATAATATAAATATGCACAATGTTTTGAAGAGGTATAAATTTCTTTATAGAGTGTAAAAATGAAGATTTTGTAAGGAAAAAAATAATAACTCATATAAAATAACCCTATCTAGAAGTATTTTGAAATCCAATGAAAAGGTCCATATTAATATCATCCCATTTCAATATAGGAATTGGTAGAGGTTTCATGACCCCCGTAGGGCGTTGTATCTCATCCTTTACCTATAGAAAAACCAATCATCTTGATATATGGTTTTCAATTTCCCTTTTCATATTATCACACAAAAACTATTCCTTCAAATCCTGATACATTTTGGTGGGATTAAGGTTTATAGAGAAATTTTAGCTATGATCTCTAATAATTCTTCTTTCGACTCTAACATAGATGAAACACCTAGCCACATTTAAAATTTTAATATAACATCCTCATACATGATTTATACTAACTTCCACTTATTTGTGACATTGATTTTCATCTGATAGTATCATTTTAAAGATGAGAACTTTTTTATTTCATCCAATAAGGATGGATTGGAAATCCTTTTCAATGGATTTTATGTTTCACCATCCTTAATGATTACCATTTTTAACATTACTAAATACTTAAATATTGGATCTTTTTTATTCCTCATTTTATTCAAAACCCCACGATCTATCCTACTCAATGAATTAAACACCACATTTACCTTCCCAAGTTTGTGGTGTATTGATAAATCCTAACAATTGAGTAGTTTTTTTTCATTTTTTACCTTTTGATCATATCATTATTTGAGAAGATATATTTAACATTATTTTATTTGTATATATTTTACATCATTCACCATAATCATAATTCATATGTATATTTAATATAAATATTTTTACTTCCATGTTAATATCATTGGATGGATAATTATTTTAATGAAAATTTAATATCTTTGATTCTTAAGAAATAAAATTATCATTCTATACATGGACATATTTGAGTCCCTTTATTGATGTATCACTATATATCACAAATATATCCCTTCACAATGTTAAATTCAATATTTCTTCATTTACAAATCACTTATTTAATTATTTATAACTATCATCACGTTATTATAATCATATGAAGATAACCACATTACATGACAATTGGGGTAATGTTTTAGCTAATAGAGAATTTTTTAAAAGATCATTGATAATAACATGTTAATACAATTAAACTACTTACCCCATTTATATTCATTATCACTGTCCACTCCATCACTTAGATTTCCTTTTATGGATCAATATATATCATATAATTGAAGAAAATATGTGAAAGAAATAATACTTCCTACATCATGAATTCACATTTACCAAATTTTACATATAACTCATTTTCTCTAAAAATTATAAAAATTATTCTCAAATGACTCATATAATCAACATATACTTTATGTTATACCAGGTTATCACCAATAAATAATATAAATTAATTATCAAGATAATACTTTAATACTCCTTCAATAAGATCTATAAAAATACATGGTGAAATAGTTAATAAAAAATAAACTAACATAAATTCTTAATGTCTATATCTCATATTAAATATAATTTTTCAATATATTATTTCTTTATATGCATTTGATGGAACACAGAACACATATCAATCTTTAAAAAATAATAATATACTCGAATTTGATTTCACATGTCATCAATACAAGGGATTTCAAAACTTTTTATAGTAATACTATCTTTTTTACATGTAATCGATGCATAACCTCAAAGACCCATCATTCTCGATAATAACAAGAATAGAGTCTCGCCATACTAAAATACTAATATGTATAAATTCATTATAACACATATCTTATAGTAATTTATTTATTTTCACTAATTCCACTATGGACATCTAATAGTGTTCTTAGATATATGTTTCGAATTTGGGATGATATCAATGATAAATTCTTCAACATAGTCAGGTGGAGGTACTTGTAGATTTTCCGGAAGCACCAAAATGTATTCCTATATATTAGATATATTCTCTATTATAAGGATACATTTCCAATTAATTATGTTTGTATTCTATTCCTATATAATAATTTTATTAAGGAGAGCTACTATAGTTGGATCTGAACATGATTAAGATAAGGTAGTATCCCTTATGGAGTCAAGGGATTCCATTCTTATGCATCATAAGGGGGCTTATTGATATATCCTTGTTGCATTAAGATTTTCACTAGGAGTCATGATTATCAACTACATTTCTAAGCTCTTAGGAAAATATTTTTTATTATTAGAAATAGTGTATGATATAAAATAGTTTGATGATCCATAATCAAATAATGGATTTTATAAACTTGAGGTTATTAACAATTTATGTGACAGTAATTAATTATGAAGTTAAATTGTTACTATAATTTTTACAAAAGCTCATCCCTCAATACTTGGACTCTTATATCGGAGGAAACCTTCATTTATGGGAAATTAGTTGAATAATTAACCATATCATTATAGAAAAATCAATAGATAACAATGGTTTTTTTCTTTCCATTTCATTCAAGATCATTAGAACACATTTTCCCACACATTAATTTTACTCATGTTCATATTAAGTACAAGATTGGTTCCTTCCATAACCATCACCTATTAGAAATATCATCTTCACTTTTAACTTCTTTGACACCTTTCATTTTTCATGATCCTCAGTTGGCCTCTTATTTTATTGATTATCATTAAAGATATAAGACATAAAAAAATAATTCTATATCTTTATGGAACATGTTACTATATCATCATATGATGAAAACATTTGAGAAACTAGTTCCTTTTGTATAAAAATGCTTAACGCATCAATGAAACTATCAATCATGATTTTTGGTATTATGTATGTAGTCCAAAACATACATAAAGAATCTTTTAATGTTATCCTAAAAAACTACAACAATTTATTCTTCCATATTATCTAATTTGATGAACTAACACTCAATTTTAGAATTTTTCTATTGAGGAAAGGTTTTTTGTGAATAATAAATCATTAAAATATACCCATTATATACTTTCTATTTCGTTATACTCTTTAGTTTTTATGTTTAATGACCACTAATGATCAAAATTTAACATTAATCAATATACTTGTAGAATAACCTTTTCCCTTTAATTACTTCCCAATGTTAAAAATAATTTTTCAGTGGATTTAATCAATTATTCAACAACCACTGGATTGGTAGTTCATTTAAAATATTAATACTTATATCATTTGATGGAATCCAATATAGGTGAACCTTGTTATGGATAAAAAGGTTTATCCATACCAGCAAGGTTATTCATTATAACTTGATTCAAAGGCAATAATATGTCCATAATCACATCATCTCCAACAATAGAGTAATTGAATTTATTGTTAGGGTAATCCTTATATTAACTATGTATATTGATTCCCTTTCTTCTATTAGGCACCACCTCCAAACAATGGAACACACTGATTTAGCTCATTATCATCATGAATAGTGAGCCATAAAAAAGACCCCAGATGGTAAATGTTCCAAAATAACCTAATGGAGTATCAAAATTCTCTTATTATCTATTTTTCATTTAAAATATTGTTCCCAAGGTTCCTACTAAATTTATTTTAAAACTAACTACAACGAATTATACTCTTGAAATCTAGAGATCATATTTAGTTTACTACATTGGTACAAGATATATGGGATTTCACCACACATGATCTTTTAGTCTAACAGTCATAAAAAGTAGATACATACATGATTATGATATTAAATTTGAAATAAACAAATGTATCTTAAGAATGATTCATTAATCCATAAAATTATTAAATGAAAATATCTTCCTATCATGGGGAATTTAAAAAAATAAAGGGTGAGAAAAAATGATCAGTATGTGTTATGTATTATGGAATCCATAATGAGTAAATAGGTCATAATAAATATGGAAAAGTGTATAATCAAAACACGTTTAATTTAATAAAAAACATCAGTTCTATATACACCCATGGATATAGTCAATATATAAATCACATGAATAATATTAACTAAATTATCAATAAATGAAATTTGTAATTTTGTAAATTAATGATCCTAATATTGATATCTTGACCAATATATTATGAATCTTATTATCAAGGATATTTCAAAGAAATTTATAATTAATGCATGGGTATTAATTATATTCCTATATAATTTTGCTGTGATGGATTTTTTCATTCATGATACATATCAATTCATTGAGTGGCTATCAATAACTAGTCCCCAATAACCAATTACACATATAATGAATTCCACATATATTTAATGATTAATACAATCTATTAAAAAATTCCAAATAAATAATTAATTATCTTTTTTGAATTAGGAATTAAAAAATATTTTTTCATTCAATGAAATATTATTTTTATTTTTCTTTAATAAAATTATTATAAATATAGAAATGGTGTATGGTAAATAAAACATCACATTATTGAAAATTATATCATACAAATCCAGAATAAAAATACTATGGACATGGAGGAGAAACTAATGTCCAATGAGATAGTGAAGAGTAATCAGAAATGTGTCCAGGAGATAGTTAATGATGAAATACCTTAATTAGTAAAGGACGAATGTATAACATCAATTCATCAGATATATGGTTTTATAATAAAACCAATCCTTTCATAAAAATAAAAAAATTGGAATAAAAAAATTTAAAAATGATTTGCTATTACTATTCAGTAAAAATGACGTTATAAATAATGTTCAAAATTCTTTTCATCTCTTTAAGAAAATAATCAAACTTTTTTAAAACATTTTAAATATACATTCCTATAATATTTAGAATATTTTTTAAAGAACAACCATGGACTATTTTAAAGGAATATTTAAATAAATTAATGGTTATGAGGTGGGGAAATAATATTTGTGTGGTAAATAAACAAGTAAATATTACTTTCACACTTTTGGTAAAACGTCCAAACATACCTTATTTGGGAAATGATAGGAAGATTCCTATTAAAAAATTTATATAATTAAATATGGTTAAAGCGAAACATAAATAATCATTGTATTTTAAGGAATAATTTAATTGAATTTTTTAAAATAACCTTATCATTGAAGAAAAATGGTTATAACGAAAGGATTTAAAAAGTATTTTTAAATGAAATTACCTTATGCGCAAATTGCGTATTGATTCATGATCCAAAAAGAGATAAAATGGAAAATAAACATTTAAAACTAAAACATAAAAATATAATCCTTAAATATATAGGTTTTATGATATTTGGATCTTATATTTCTTATAAAGGAATCATGAATATAAACTACCCCGAAATAATTAAATTTAACAAAAATTCTGAAGCATGGGTATCCCCTTAGTCGTGCTTGTTTGATCCTCTAATATAATGAATATATATCTATAAAATAAATTATTTAGTAAATTTTTAATATATATTCCATTTTTACAGACCCTTTATAATCAATCCAAATACATTCATTGAATATTTATTGCTTATATCAATTAATTAATGTTTTGTCGTCAGTTTCACCAAAATTAAAATAGTATATTGTAGGTGGATAAAGGTTTTATGAAATAGTTATATAAAATACAGAATGGTAATAATTTCATGAATATAATTATTATTAATTAAATTGAATTTTATAATCATCCATGTGTGGTGTTAATAAAACAATTAACCACATCTGTTTGTGGAGGTGATAATCCACGTGTAGGTAGAAGCGATGTTATCATTTTCTAACTCATGGAAGGGTAAGAATGTATGGAATGAACTGAGTTGTGGTTCCATATAAAATAGATCCAATTTTTTTTTAAATAAGTTCTGAATTAAATTTTCATTCATGATGGGATGGAAAATAGATCTAGGGATCCATAGAATGTACTTTGGGAATTCATTCACCCACATACAAAAATAATAAATTAACTGCAGAAATGATTGTTATAAACATACAACTATAAATAAACATTAATAGGAATCATAATAGGATATAAAAATAAAACTAGAATTATTAATAAAATCAAAAAAGATATATATATATATATATACCATATCACAATGAAAAATGAGCCAGAATGCCGATAAAAAACTCAAACTGAATTAGAAAACCCAAACCAGTTAAAACGATCTACCAAGCGACCTATTCACAACATCCAACCATACACATTTTTAGGGGATAAAAGAGGTGAATTAGGAAATAATATAACTCAACATAAAACATATATACCTGAGATAAATAACCTAGTAGGTTTTTAAATCCTTTCAAATATAAGAAGCCTATTTCTTATTACACCTTAAAAATTTTAGTTTGAAATATTATAGAAAAATAAATATCTTCCCTAAGGATTACAAAAGAAACCACACCACAATACAAGTGCATTAAAAATAATTTCCCATGATTTTCATTAAATAAAAATTAACATTGAAAATAATTTCCCCCATATCCAATACCACTTAGTTGAAACAACATTTTAAATTACAACATTAAAATTATTTCATAAATACCTTTATATTGAATACAAATTTCTCATTCAAAACTTTTCTATAATTTTCAAATGGTTATCTATAAAATATCTATAAAATTAAATTTCTATAAAACAAATAATGATGGACTAAAAACATGTTTTTAATACCTATACACATTAAAATATACAAAACCAAGCCTCATGCGCTTTTCAATTAAATCTATTCTAAAGCACATTAGAAAATAACATTCTACATTTTAGTTAATACCTTTCAACTAATTATTCAATTATTTTTGAGATCCTTTTAAAATTACGCATACTATTTCTTTATTTTAAAACCATTCCCAATCCAATTTCAAACATTAGAAATCTAAACCACATAAATAAGGATTAATGAACATAGTCAGACACTACTATGTCAAGTAACACAATGAGGATAAATAAATAACATGATCATAGTTTCCAAAAATATAATCCAATAAATAGGGTATATAAATTATACAATAGATAAATCCCCTAAAATGATCCTATATATGATCTTAGTATCATGTATCTAACGAGTGGGCTAAAAACATGGTCACATTCTTGACATTGAATAACCATATGTCCTTAATGAACTCGACTTGCCTATAACTTTTAGAAGTTATCTTAATCCTCCCTAGGTTCTCTCATTCACCACATAAGATATATATGTCTCAACATGCCATATGATCACTATATATCAATAGGAAACATTGGATATATGGTACCTCTAATCCCCTAGACAATGTTCCTTAAAAAATATCAACCTAGGTAAAGGCATTAGCCACCAAAAATATATACCAAATCCCAAATATCAACCACGAAAATTTAGAGGAAAGTGAGCACAATAGAACATCACATAGATCAAACACAAAAAATTTAAAATTACACTGACATCATGTCCCATAGAGTCACAATGAACTATACCCATACACATTAAAATATAACCAACTTATACAATTGATCAATAATAATCATCCCTGAATAGGATCAAAAGTCACCATGGGTATATAACGATCACAAATCGCTCAAGAGGGTGTCATACCTTTTATGTAAACTCAATATTCATAAAATACCAAATGATAAATATATTTTAAAGAAATTCTTAGAATTTTAATCAAATTCTCCATTTAAAAATCCCTATAAATTTATTCTCGAGACCAATTTAAAAACAATGAAACATAATGGGAACTCAAATTTCCCTTTAAATCACCATTTAAAAAATAAAATTTGTTGATGAGTTTTAAAATCGAAAAACATGGGATTAATTATCCAATTGAAACCAACCAGCCCACATTGATCATTTTAAATTTTGTAAACACCTAAAAATTTTGATATTCAAATCAAACAAGGTAATAAAATTGTATCATTTGTAGATCATAAGGGTGAATAAACACCCCATAAAACCAAAAAACCAATTTATATTATTTTATAAACAATTAAAACGCATAAATTTTTCTTTTAAAATCCAACTAGAGTCATAAATATTTCCAAAGACTCAATATAAATATAGTATAATTCTTTAAAATCCATTAAGAAATTTTGAGAAACACTTGGCATGGAATCTCATCCCATGTAATGGTTTAATATCACTTTACATTAACTTGTCCCATCATGGGTTATACCCAATGGAATAATTTAAATGAAAGAACACTCATAAACTATTATAATTTCAAAAGAATACAACACAATGAGATGAAAAATAAAAACCTACCTCAATTCAAATATGATCATTCCATAAATTTTCATGTATAATAGAGAACACTCTTACAAGAAAATATACGCCTCTAGAACTCCATCATAAGAAAATCTCTAAGATTTAGGCCAACTTCAATCCTGAAATCAACCAATATAGAATTTTTTTTCTTGAGTAGATATCAAATAAAAAAAAGTGAAAAAATAGTGGAAGAGGCTTAGATGGACATCCCATGAATAAAACCACAAGAATCTAAGATGTATGGCCACAAAAATTTATGGAGCAAGGAGAATACTCCCTTAGGTGGTGGGGTTTAGTCCATTCAATAGAGAGGGAGGAGAAATAGTGGGTTGGAGGATTTTATTAAATTAGGTTGAATGTTAAAATTCCCTTTAAAAATAATATAAAATGGCCATACGATTTGAAATCCTGGTTTTCCAAACCATGTACCTGCCACTAAATATCCAAAAATAACTTCCATGATTTATCGTAGGACATCGCATGGTTGGACATACCAAGATCCAATAATTTTAAATAGTACAATCAAAATATAGATGTTATTTTCATAGTTTTCACATATTTTACCAAACATAGTTTATGATGTTCACTATAACCCATACTCACTAAAGATCCAACATAGTATCTCCTTAGACATGGTCACATAGAAGACAATTTTGTACCACTCATGTTGAAAAAACGTTCATAGAATAAAATTAATTGAAAAATTATATGAATAAGGGTAGCCATAATATTTCTATAATACAGTGTATGGAAACGATGCATAGTAAGAAAATCATAAAACATTTCATGTCACTTTCATCTTCTAGATAGTCAATGGTCCAGGAAAAGAATAACAAAAGATGGATTCTTAAATGAACACTCATTGAGAAGGACTGGTTCCAAAAGAACAGGATGAATACCTGAACAAAACCAAAACTTCTCAAGAGAATGTGATAGGAAACCAGACAAAAAAAATCAAAAAGATGTTCTAAGACAGAGGATACCTAACATAGATCTCCCCAAAATTCAAAATTGGTCAAAATGTAATATCATATGATAACCAATTTTACATCAATCAAGATGATGTCACCAAGAAACCTGATTCTTGAAATATCCAAAGGAAATTTACAAAACTATAATAACTAAATATAATAATAATGAACTGGATCAAAACCAAAAAATAAAGGAAATAGACCACAAAAAATCCAAAAAGTCTATGAAAATGGATCACTCACCCAAGGTCAGTAAAAAAATAGAGCATAAAAAATGGTAATATTCCTCATAATGGAACAAAACCAATATAACATGAGGTTCTTAACTGACATACTAGGGAATTTAGATCCAAGTCCATGGAGTACAATACCACAATGATTCTGATGGAAAACACAGAGCGAAGTCATCCATAATCCAACAAACAAAAACACCCCCAAGTATCACTGTATGAAACTTCTGTCTTTACCATTTCTAGTTATCAAACAAAATCGATCCCATGCTCTACACCACAAAACAAAAACAAGAAATGATGAATAAGGTTCCCTAAAAGATCATAACATATTATGATTAACCTAGGTTGAGCCCAAGAAGGTACTAGGAAATACTTATTCATTCCAAAAAAGTACCATAATCACCAACCACATATAAAAAAATGGTTCTTCATATAATAGAGATTCATCCAAACCCCCAATTAGTACACTAAATGATGTCCACTCATCCATCAAGACTCAAAAACATAAATGATCAACTATGGAAACAATCTTTACTAGAGGTCACATAAGAGTCTCCCTGAAAAAATGACCCTTATTTGTCCTACCATTAAACCAACTTCCTGGCGCTAACCTACTAGACCAAAAAAATATCAAAAGGAATAACTAGAGGAGCAATACATTTGTTAAATCAAAGGTACACCAAATAGAGAAAAAACACATTCCATTGCATTTGGAACAATAAAGTGTTAACTTGAAGGAGAAAAAACATTTAAGACACACACTTTGCTTTCAAAATAAACCATTACTAGAGGCCTATATTAAAAAATTTAGAGAAATGAGATGAATCAGGTTGTTTCTTCAAAATCACAATAAGAAACCCCAAAAAAACACATGCATCAAAAAACTCACACAATTTACTAAATAAGTAACGATTTTCCAAAAATAAACAAATTTAAAAACCATGGACCCATCGATAAGTGGTTCCAAAAACAATTTCAAATCCATGGAACCATTAAAATTGGTCATTCATTCTATAAAAAATATTTAAAAAAAATTGAAACCCAATCCCAAACTTTTGTTGTACAATTTAATATTTTCCAAAATAGATTCATAAACAACATCACACATTTTAAAAACCTATACACCTTTCTGAGTTCTATTTCAAAATAAAAACAAATTTTTCGAATCCACTTTTAGTGACTTATAATTTCTAAAACAATAACGTTAAAAACTTATAAAATCCATAAAATTTTATATATTAAGAACCAGTTTCCTTAAAATATAAAAATAATATTTTAATAATCTTTGTACACTAGAATAGAAAAATAAATTAGAAGCAAAACTTTTTCTAAATTTATATGTGTAAAAAAAATTATATTGAGTCCCAAAGTCCTTAATTGAAAAACGAAAACATATTCTCATGAAATATATTTTTCACCAAAAAAACATATTTTACAGCATCTATAAAATTTCAAAAATAAAGGCATAATAATTGAATTCAAAAAAATGGACGCATATATTCTATAAAATTCTATCACCAACCTTGCATGCCATCTATTTGACTAAATAACATAGTAAATACAAGTTTCATAGGGTTTAAATAGAAAAAATTAATAGGTATGTGAAACAACACCCGATATAGACATGAGGCTGTTAAACCCATGTCAATCATGCATTGGTCCTTAAAATTCATCATGCATCAAGCGTTTGGATGTAATATTGTTTTTCATGCACTAGAAGCTTGCCTCACACCTTCATTTAATTTTTCTGTATCATTCCCAAACATTAGATGAGATCCCCCAATAAAACTCAAACCATTCCTTTGATAATTAAGAACCACCACCATCAGCATCAAACCATAATCCAAAAACACCATAAAATAGAAGACTTAAATAAGAAAAAAGATATAACTTCCCATTTAAACTCAAGGATATGGGAAATAAAGAGCTCATGGAACTCTCCCCACACCTACCTCGTGATTCCCTACCACCTTATCTCCAAACTACCAACACCCTAAATAATAACTATTCATTCCTAAACCTAGTACCCATTGAGGTCCTTGGCAATGATACCATATTGTAACAAATCAACCCATGGTTCAATCTATCGAATCTACACAACAAGTCCAACAAATTGATTTAAGGGAATTAAAAATAACCACAATCAGGAATCTAATTCAAAGGGTTCAAATAATTTACTTTGGAAATGATTTCAGTAATATAAAATTATAATTAATAAACTACATAAATAAATAAAATAAACATCACGATGGAGCTAATCAAAACTGACTACCAAAAAATTAGATATAACTAAAACTAGAATAACTAAAAAATTAAATACATATAAATAAGATAAATAATAAAATAAAATGAGTCAAATTCCTGATACAAAAACAACAACTGAACAAAAAACCCCCAAAGCAGTTATAGTGAGCCACCAAGTGACCCACGATCCCCATAAAACCATATATATCTCCCATAGAATCGAATTGGAACAAATATAGTCCTATAAAATATAGGTGTGAGTTAGATAACCCATTATGTTTTCTAAAGATATGGAATTTAAGAAATCTCTTTAAAATTACACCATAAAAATTTCAGTTTGAAATAAAAAAGAAAAATAAACTTTTTTCATGAGGCTTACAAAATAATCCACAACACATAAAAACTTCATTAATATTGTTTTCTAGGATCTTATTTAAATGAAAAAAACACTTAGAAAATGATTTTTCCTGACTAATTCCTCTTGTAACAACAACTATATTAATTTCCTAATTCAAAAAAATCATAAAAACCTATTTTTAAAATACAAAATTCACACTCAAATGAGATATCTAATTTCCAAATGGTTTTTTTAAAAATATTTTAAGAAAAACAATTATAAAACATGATACATTGGGATAAAACCACATTTTAGAAACATTTACATGCTATATTTTGTAAAACAAAATCCACATATTCTTCCTCAGTAAAACCATTTCAAAACTCATTGGAAAAAACATTCTATATTTGAGATAATAACATTCAAATAATTATTATAACAACTGAATAAAAATATTAAAATCATACATTGTCTTCTATTATTTTAAATTATTTCAAAATCACTTTTTAAAAATTAGAAAATAAAACCACAAAAATAATAATGAAAGAGTTCATTCAGGTATTACTAATTCTTATCACAAAAAAATGATCAATAATTAAAAAGAATATTTATGGAAAAAATTATCTAAGAAACTATGGATACAATTTATAAACATGCTAAATCTTATTAAATGACCATAAATATAATATTTATGTTGTGGATATAACCAATGGGATATAAATAATGTTCTCTTACGAGAAATAAAATAAATTATGTTTTTGAATAACACATAGTGCCTATAAAATTTTGAAACTCTCTCATTCCACCATAGGATCACTTGATCCCCTACGAGGCTATCTCAGTCCCCACATCCCATGAGCTCTCTCAGTCTTAAGAAAAAAATATCTCTTCTAAAAGATATTTTAGTCTAAGGGAAATGTTCTTTAACACGAATAATATTTAGTCAGCTCATAAACCACCTAATTAACCTAACCATCCCCCATGGTCTACCATGATCCACAAAATGAGATGAGAATAATAAAACATTACATAGATAAAATATAAAACAGTTGAAGTCACACACTCCTCACCTCCCGTACCCTCACAAAGAAGAAAACTCAAACACATAAAAACAAAATGAAAATAAATAATGAATCAATAATAAACATCCCTTCATGTGATTATAATCCAATATAAAAATACAAGGATTATAAAGGAATTAAGAGGACCTCACATTTTTTTTGAAAAATTATTTTTCATAAAATTCTAAATGATATGCATCATTTAAAACCTTAATTTGAATTCCTATCCAATTCACCATTTATAAAAGATATATAAATCTACTATCAATATTAATTTTAATAAAACACATTTGAATCTCAATGGTAACACACACTTCCGTTCAAGCCACATTTGAAAAAAATTCAATGCCACTAATCAAATACCAAACAAATCCCACATGTGATGACTTACACTTTTTAAATTAACCAAACCACATTAATACAACACCCCGAGATTTTATGAAAAATATTCTTTTTAATTTCATTAATGTCTTGTGTTGTATGATACACCAAAAGGAGCTTTCACAACACGCATCATTGACTTTCCTTGCATTACACGCAATCACGACCTTCCTCGATAGCGTGTGTAGTACGTAATACCGAGTTTCACTAAACAATGATATGCTATTAAAATATTATTAAAACTAGCCGTTATGAATATTAATAACCAATTTTTGAAATTTTGTAAATTTTATTTTTCAAAATGTACTTCATTTTTGGATTCAGAATATCGAAATTAGCTTAGGGTGAAATTTTTGTACTTTTCGAATAACTTTCATTTTCTGATGAATAGTGAAAATTACTAAATTTTAATTAAAAACAACCTTTTTTAATAGAAATAATTAATAGTGATAAATTATTAATTTGAGTTCTTTTAACTTATATTTAGAATATATTTTTACAATTTAATACAATGTTGGTTATTGGATGTAATTTGACATTTAAACCAGACATAAACAACTATTAATCTTTTGATAGTTATTATCTCTTAAGAACCCACTATTTGTTTTGACGACGGGAATTAATTTTTAAATTAATTAATGCAACTAATATGTTTTGAATTTTTTAAAATATACATCATTTTTGAGTTCATAATATCAAATATATCTTAGGCATAATTTTTGGTATTTTTCTTGAAACTTTCATTTTTTGATGAATAGTGAAACCACTAAGTGGTAGTTAAAAAAATCAATTTTTCATAAAACTTAATTTTACAGCTTTTGTGAGTGGAATTTCAAAAATCCGAGAGACATGGTTGATGTCAGTAAGTAAAATGTGGTTCAATGAGATGAAAATAATTTTTGGTGAATAGTAACTTTTTACTTTTTTTACCACGGTTAAAAGTAAATAGGGTAATTAAGGGTAAAAATGATATTATTATTACCCTAACACATGTCCTAATTTTATTGGATAAGTGTAATTCGACCAAAAACAACCTTAGGAATAAAATATGACCATTTAGTCCCACTTGGATTAGATTAGGACATTTATTATTAATTTATTTAAAGAAGGGTTAAAATAGTTAAAATCAGTGTTTAATAAGTATATCATTTTTAATATATGGTTATACATAAGATATATTAGACTATAAATATTCATTATAAAGATAAAAATATTTCCTACATAATGATATTTTATTTGTAATTCTTATACTTTAAATAAGTTAATTTATTTATGACACAAAGTTGATGTAGTAATTATCTTATTAATGAAATATTGACATAATTGATGTTATAAATACCCCAATAAATGTAATTTGAGACTTTTTATGAATTACACTAATTTTATAGGTTCATATGACATGTTATTATTGATTTAATTACCTTTTTTTGAACTAAGGATTCTGTTATGATTTTTACAAAAATCAATTACTAAATAGTGTCTAAATTGACATAAAATAATTTTTAAAACAAATATTATATTTTTAATTGTTATTTAATTCTTAAAAATATAAGGTTCAGTCAAATGACTTGGATAAGGTTATATATATTAATAATAAATAACTTGGGGTTCTTTTGGCTTTTTATAGTAAGTTTATTAACCTTATAGTGTAAGAACACAAAAAGACATGGTAAAAGTAAAATTATCTAACTTAAAGTTAAATATAAATGATAAGGATAAAATAGGAACCTAAACTTGTCTAAATTATATTGAATTAAAGGGGTTAGACCCATCCCCACCTTAGCTTCAAAATAAATCAATTTGGAGCTATTTAAAACCGAATTTGGCTTTATAATAAGATAATATTTTTTGTTATTCCAAAGATGCCCCTCTCCTCCCTTATAAAAGGGCACCTCCTCCCTCTCTTCCTAACACCACATTGAGCCTTCAAGCTCGGCCAAACCCTACCAAATTATCTTCTCCACTTCCCTAGAAACATCCTAGAGGTTCTGGTCTTCCTCAAAGACCAATTTTAGTGCCCTAAAAGGAGATCTCAAAGAGGCGCTTCAAAGAAGAGGTAATGTCCGTTACCGATTCTTTCAATTTTATTTCTTCTTCCACTTCTTATTCTTAGGTTGTTTCATTATGAAGTAATAAAATCAGTATCACTCATATAATGATATTTTATTATAAGTATTAATAAACCCTATTTCACCATCTATCCATTCTACGGAAAACGAAATCACCGCGCGTGCGTACGTACGGAATACCGTCTCCACGCCGTGGTGTAATCTAATTTCCACCACCACCCTACTTGGATGGGTATAATGGTGTACATAATAACTATATATTGTTATTTTAAAGTGATATTAATTCTTATATAGTATACATACACTCCAATACAATTCCACGATCATGAGAACGATATCATCGCTCGTGCATACGTACGGACTACCGTCTTCACGACGCGATGAGATTCATTCTCCACGTTAACCATTCATGAATGATTATAAAGTATATATAATAAGTAATCATGAAATATATGACATTATAATGATACTGGATTTATGTTTACATATATTTATGTCATCTACTTAATTTCATTCAACTCAATAAGGAAATGAAAACAGCGTTCATGCGTACGTACGGCCTACCGTCTCCATGAACGGTGTATTTCATTCCATTTACTGATCTATTATATGTATATTATGAATATATATTATTTATAAATCATGTTTTATATTCTGTAATTAAGTAATCATGATCTACGTAATCATATGAATAATTACAAGTCAAAACACGGACGACAAATGAAATGATTTTACCCAAAACACTCTTTAACATGGAATTTACAAAAGAACGGGTAAAATAAAGTCATAAGTGAACCATATATGATATCATAACAATGACTATGATTATGTAATAAGTCAATAACATTATTTAAATCATTATACCGGAGGTTAGGACACTTACAAAGAAAATCAGACCTAAGGTAAGGGAAAATATCACAATCTCATTTTTATTCGAGATTGTTTATACTTTGGTATTTACTGGGGTGTATTTTATCATCCACATCCATGTTTCCTCAATATGTTATATTATTTCTATCCACCTAAAATTTTTTAAATTCAATTTTACCCTTCGGCGAGTTTTTAGTAAAAAATATGAAAGGAATCTTTTGTCATTTTTCGTACGAGGTTCTTTTTGACTTTTCCGACAAAAGTATGAGAAGAATGTTTTTTTAACTTATACGGCATGAATGGATTTTTAAAAAATTATTTCCAAGAAACTTCCTTTAAACGTTTTCAAGTTTATTTTTAATCAACTTCTTTCAGTTTAAAATTGTATGACATGATAAGAAAGGAAAAATGTTTTTGAAGTAGAAAGGATATTTACCTCAAGAATGGAGTTCAAGTGTTTTATCAAAATTATTTTCCATCTAAGATAATAAAGGGTTCTGTTTTTATCCCTATTATTACATTGATTTGATTATGTTGTGATGGAAATAGTTTTATGAATTCATTTATCTTATATAAATTGTTTTATGATGTCACAATGTTTAAGATTCCCATTTTTATTACATGGGTTATGCTATGATGTATGGTTTATGATTTTGTGGCACACATAAGAATGGTATCATTATGAGATGGGTGGGACCTATATCTCCCTCCAATGCATTTGGTAAAGATTTTATATCTCATGAGATAGACATGGCTGGAACGGCAGGTTAAACTGGTTCAGTGAAACAGGACTAAAACGAGGAGTGAACTCGGTTCAGAAATGCACATTGTCCACTAAGATAGTCTTGGCAATTAGTCTTGACTAATAAGAAATGATTCTCTATGATTATGTGTGTATTCCACAAAGTTTCATGTTTTAAGTTATGTTTATTGGGATTACATTTCACTATTACGATTTATCCCATGTTATGAAATTATGATTTCTTTTACAGGTTAAGATTTCCAAAAGTTATATTCTTATGTATATGATGTGATTGATATTTATTTTTCTTACCCTTAGTGAGCATTTGAGCTCACCATTTTTTGTTTTCTTTTCCCCAGGATAGAAATAATGGTTTTAGGTAAAAAAAGGAAAATATTTATGGGAGATGTTGAAGATATTTCACCACGATTAGAAGATTATATTCCGAGTTTCCAAAGATACTAAACTATTACGGTCCTTATGTGTGTGTGTTTTTGTTATGTACTAAGTATTCTGCAAAAGTAATGTAATGTCCATGTACGTTAAGCTTAGGGTCTCTACAGTTTGTATTAGAAGAAAGGTTTAGTCAACCTTTGGAAACTAGGATGCGAGAACTTTAGTGAGATACCTAGAGATATTTCTAAGGTATGTCTAGGGATGTCCCTAAGGTTAAGTATAAGTATAGGTTATAGTACTAGAATTACGGTAACCCAAGATGTTAGATATTGAAGTTACTCCCCATTTATTATATTGTTTTCCCTAGAGTGATTTTTGCCTCTCACACTATTCTTTTTGTGTTTTAGACGATGGTTGGACCCCGAAGGAACCGTATTGATCAATGTAATGGACAATGCAATTATTATCCTCCTGAACAAACAAATTTTATGGGAGATGGAGTGAAAAATATTATTGTTATACTTACACAAGCTATGAATCATTCTAGACTTCCAAATGAGCAGAGAAGGGAACAATATTCTATTGAGTCCTTCACGAGGCAATGTCCACCTTCTTTTAGTGGGTCTTCTGATCCACTTGTTGCTGAACAATGGATCAGTACTACTGAAAAGATATTTTCAGTTCTTCAATGTTATGAACACGATAAAGTCATCTTAGCAGTGTATCGTTTGGAAGGTGATGCTGATCAATGGTGGAATATTATCAAGAATAAGAGGGCAAGAGATGAAATTGAGCCCATGGAATGGGACGAGTTCAAGAACTTATTTTTCAATAAGTACTTCCCTCGTATTCTTTGAACAAATATGGAGAAAGAGTTTCTTGAACTAAAGAAAAAGGATGATGAATCTGTTGGTATATACGAAGCGAATTTTACAAGGCTTGCAAGTTATGCATCTGGATTTATCATCCAACCTGATGGTAAAGTTGATCGATTCTTCAGTGGCTTAAAACCAAATCTTCGAAGGGAATTAGCTATAAGAGACTTCAGTAGCTATGGAGAAATTGTGAATTGTTCTATCAAGGTAGAAATGGAAGCTGGTTTTACTTATCCATCTCATAGTTTTGACAAGAAACGAAAGATGGAGTTCAAGGAGAAATCTTTGAATAATGGTGAAAAGAAGATGAATGTTTCCTTATGCTCAAAGTGTGGAAAGAAGCATGATGTATATTGTCTTAAAGGGACTAGAAAATTTTTTAAGTGTGGAAAATAAGTTCATCAAGCAGCTGAGTGTCGAAATAATGGAAAAAGGGTTTCTAATGATGTGAATAAAGAAAAGACTGCATAGAACACACCACCAACACTTCAATGCTTCAAGTGCAAGGAAATGGGGCATTATGCTAATAAATTTTCTAATCCAAGGGTTAGTGATGATCGACCTGAGAAACCACTTAAGGAAAAGGACAAAGGGAAGTCACATGAAATCACTATTGGAGATCTTGAATATGACAAAAATGTGGTGCAAAGATTAAGTGTTTATGTAATGGGATTCCAAAATAATTTTTTATATAGTATTGTGGAATATTGGAATATTTACGTATTGGTCTATTATGGTTTTCAATGGTACCGGTAACCATAGAATGTGATTGAGATATTTGTGGAAAAAAAGATGATATGCGCATAATGAAAGGAAAACGAGAAAATGAAATGTTTGACCGTATTCATGAGCTCATGACTGATATAAGGAGAAGGTTATATCATGGTTTGAGTATATAGAATTTTTGGATTTTGGTATGTGGAAAGAGTTAAATTTTGACCGCATTCATGTTTTCACTAAGGTTCAATGGGTATTCATTCATCAAGAGAATACATGATTAAGGTATTCACATGTTTGTAATTTGACCAACAAGATATATCTTATGATATATGGGGGATAAATGATGGCATTCACGTGATTGTTATGTGACATTTCAAGTAATCATTTTCTTTATACTATGTGCCTGGACAGAAGTATTTTAGATAAGCCTAAAGATTGGAATGGATTATGTTGTACATAAGTTAGGATAGAACTTTTTTGGATATTATTGATGGGATGTTATAGTAATATAGCTTTAGAAAAAGGAAAACCTATAGGACGGGCGATATCCCATCGCGTCGGACAAGGCTGTGGGAATTGAACCCACAACCGAAGTGTGACTGGCCTTTATCGCCTACCACTGGCCTACAGGATGTCCCTGTTTAGTAGAAAATAGTTTTATTTTATTACGCGGTATGATATATGAAGTATTAGTTCATTTTTGGAATCGTATACGATTAACCTCACCATAGATGGACTTATGTATACTTGATAACTTTTGCTATCCTTTTGTTTGAAACAGATAGAATGACCCATCATTCTATCACATGATCTATTAACACTTCATGAATAACAAATTCAACTTCATTTCTTTAAGAGATGAAGTGGAAATTGTTCAAAGAACCGACAATAGTGAGATTGTACCAAAATAACGTAAGTATTTATTCTAATTCAAAATATTCAACTTTCAGGAAATGATCTTGAAAACCAAAAAATGTTGTCCTAGTGCCCTTATATATGATAAATCAGATGGTACCCTAGATCATCACAAATTTATGGTTTTGTGATTGCTGGATTTTCCATAGCCATATTCTCTACCACTCTCCATCAGAACATGAAGATTAGATTTCTCTTCCATATCCATATTTTCACCTATGTGGAAACCCAATGATTAGTTTATTTGGGTAACCGTTAAGTTTCATACTTTTGTTTTTAAATATTGGTTTTGGTATTCCTTTTTATGATGTGGGTTTCTATTAAAGAAACTTTTGAGTATTAAACCATTTATAACCCTGACGAATTTCGAGGGGGGAATTCATTTTAAGGGGGGTAGAATGTAACACCCCGAGATTTTATGAAAAATATTCTTTTTAATTTCATTAATGTCTTGTGTTGTACACTGCACCAAAAGGAGCTTTCACAACACACATCATTGACTTTCCTTGCATTACACGCATTCGCGACCTTCCTTGATAGCATGTGTAGTACGCAATACCGAGTTTCACTAAACAACGATATGCTATTAAAATATTATTAAAACTGGCCGTTATGAATAGTAATAACCACCTTTTGAAATTTTTGAAATTTTATTTTCAAAATGGACTTCATTTTTGGATTCTGAAAATTGAAATTAGCTTAGGGTGAAATTTTGGTACTTTTCATATAACTTTCATTTTCTGATAAATAGTGAAAATTAGTAAATTTTAATTAAAAAATACCTTTTTAATAGAAATAATTAATAGTGATAAATTATTAATTTGAGTGCTTTTAAAGTATATTTAGAATATATTTTTATAATTTAATACAATGTTGATTATTTGATGTAATTTCACATTTAAACCAGGCATAAACAACTGTTAATCTTTTGATAGTTATTATCTCTTAAAAACACACTATTTTTTTTGACGACAGGAATTAATTTTTAAATTAACTAATCCAACTGATATGTTTTGAATTTTTTAAAATAGTCATCATTTTTGAGTTCATAATATCAAATATATCTTAGGCCTAATTTTTGGTATTTTTCTGGAAACTTTAATTTTTTGATGAATAGTGAAACCACTAAGTGGTAGTTAAAAAAATGAATTTTTCATTAAACTTAATTTTACCACTTCTCTGAGTAAAATTTCAAAAATCCGAGAGACACGGTTGATTTCAGTAAGTAAAATGTGGTTCAATGAGATGAAAATAATTTTTGGTGAATAGTGACTTTTTACTTTTTTTTACCACGGTTAAAAGTAAATAAATTAATTAAGGGTAAAAATGATATTATTATTACCCTAACACATGTCTAATTCTATTGGATAAGTGTAATTCGACCAAAAACAACCTTAGGAATAAAATATGACCATTTAGGCCCACTTGGATTAGATTAGGACATTTATTATTAATTTATTTAAAGAATTGTTAAAATAGTTAAAATCAAAGTTTAATAAGTATATCATTTTTAATATACGGATATACATAAGATAAATTCGACTATAAATATTCATTAGAAAGCTAAAAATATTTCCTACATAATGATATTTTATTTGTAATTTGTAGACTTTAAATAAGTTAATTTATTTATGACACAAATATGATGCAGTGATTATCTTATTAATTAAATATTGACATAATAGATGTTATAAATACCCAAATAAATGTAATTTTAGACTTTTTATGAATTAAAATAATTTTCTAGGTTACTATGACATGTTAGTATTTATTTAATTAAATGTTTTTGAACTAATCATTATGTTATGAGTTTTACAAAAATCAATTACTAAATAGTGTCAAAATTGACATAAAATAAATTTTAAAACAAATATTATATTATTAATTGTTATTTTATTCCTAAAAATCTATGGTTCGGCCAAATTACTTATATAAGGTTATATATTTTAATAATAAGAATCTTTGGGTTCGTTTGACTTGTTATAGTAAGTTTATTAACCTTATAGCGTAAGAACACAAAAAGACACGGTAAAAGTAAAATTATCTAACTTAAAGTAAAATATAAATGATAAGGTTAAAATAGGAACCTAAACTTTTCTATATTCTATTTTATGAGATTATTTCGACCCATACACACCTTAGCTTAGAAATAAATCAATTTGAATCTATTTAAAACTGAATTTGGCTTTATAATAAAATAATATTTTTAGTTATTCCAAAGGTGCCCCTCTCCTCCCTTATAAAAGGGCACCTCCTCCCTCTCTTCCTCACACCACATTGACCCTTCATGCTCGTCCAAAACCTAAAAAATTCTATTCTCCACTTCCCTAGAAACATCCTAGAGGTTCTGGACTTCCTCAAAGACCAATTTTAGTGCCATAAAAGGAGATCTCAAAGAGGCGCTTCAAAGAAGAGGTAATGTCCGTTACCGATTCTTTCAACTTTATTTCTTCTTCCACTTCTTCTTCTTAGGTTATTTCATTATGAAGTAATAACATCAGTATCACTCATATAATTATATGTTATTATAAGTATGAAGCAATCCTATTTCACCATCTATCCATCCTATGGAAAACGAAATCACCGCGCGTGCGTACGTACGGAATACCGTCTCCACGCCGTGGTGTAATCTATTTTCCACCACCACCTTACTTGGATGGGTATA
Source organism: Viscum album (assembly GCA_963277665.1). Classification (NCBI taxonomy): domain Eukaryota; kingdom Viridiplantae; phylum Streptophyta; class Magnoliopsida; order Santalales; family Viscaceae; genus Viscum; species Viscum album. The sequence continues at coordinate 645,629,686 of OY728143.1, read as the reverse complement.
ATGGTGTACATAATAACTATATATGATTATTTTAAAGTGATATTGATTCTGAAATAGTATACATACACTCCAATACAATTCCACGATCATGAGAACGATATCATCGCTCGTGCGTACGTACGGACTACCGTCTCCACGACGCGATGAGATTCATTCTCCACGTTAACCATTCATGAATGATTATAAAGTATATATAATAAGTAATCATGAAATATATGACAAAATAGTGATACTGGTTTTATTTGTACATATATATATCTCATCTAATTAATTCCATTCAACTTAATAAGGAAATGAAAACAACGTTTATGCGTACGTACGACCTACCGTCTCCATGAACGGTGTATTTCTTTCCATTTACTGATCTTTTATATGTATATTATGAATATATATTATATATAAATCATGTTTTATATTCTGGAATTAAGTAATCATGATCTAAGTAATCATATGAATAATTACAAGCCAAAACACGGACAACAAATGAAACGATTTTACCCAAAACGCTCTTTAACATGGAATTTACAAAAGAACGGGTACAATAAAGTCATAAGTGAACCATATATGATATCATAACAATGAATATGATTCTGGAATAAGTCAATAACATTATTTAAATCATTATACAAGAGGTTCGGACACTTACGAAGCAAATCAGACCTAAGGTAAGGGAAAATATCACAATCTTATTTTTATCTGAGATTGTTTATACTTTGGTATTTACTGGGGTGTATTTTATCATCCACATCCATGTTTCCTCAATATGTAATATTATTTCCATCCACCTACAATTTTTTAATTCCAATTTTACCCTTCGGTGAGTTTTTAGTAAAAAATATGAAAGGAATCTTTTGTCATTTTTCGTACGAGGTACTTTTTGACTTTTCTGACAAAAGTTCAAGAAGAATGTTTTTTAAATTATACGAAATGAATGGATTTTAAAAAAAATTATTTCCAAGAAGCTTCATTTACAAGTTTTCAAGTTTATTTTTAATCATCGCCTTTTAGTTTAAAATTATATGACATGATAAGAAAGGAAAAATCTTTTTGAAGTAGAAAGGATATTTTCCTCAAGAATGGAGTTCAAGTGTTTTATTAAAATTATTTTCCATATAAGATAATAAAGGGTTCTGTTTTTATCACTATTATTACATTGATTTGATTATGTTGTGATGGAAATATTTTTATGAATTCCTTTATCTTATATGAATTGTTTTATGATGTCACGATGTTTAAGATTCCCATTTTTATTACATGGGTTATGCTATGATGTATGGTTTATGATTTTGTGCCACACATAAGAATGGTATAATTATGAGATGGGTGGGACCTATATCTCCCTCCGATGCATTGGGTAAATATTTTATATCTCATGAGATAGACATGGCTAGAACGGCAGGTTAAACCGGATCAGTGAAACAGGACTGAAACAAGGAGTGAACTCGGTTCAGAAATGGACTTTGTCCACTAAGATAGTCTTGGAAATGAGTCTTGACTAATAAGAAATGATTCTCTATGATTATTTGTGTATTCCATAAAGTTTCATTTTTTATGTTATGATTATTGGGATTACATTTCACTACTATGATTTATCCCATGTTATGAAATTATGATTTCTTTTGCAGGTTAAGATTTCAAAAAGTTGTGTTCTTATGTATGTGATGTGATTTATATTTCTTTTTCTTACCCTTACTGATCATTTGAGCTCACCATTTTATGTTTTCTTTTCCCCAGGATATAAAGAAAGGTTTTAGGTAAAAAAAAGGAAGATCTTTATGGGAGATGTTGAAGATCTTTCACCACGATTAGAAGATTATATTCCGAGTTTCCAAAGACACTAAACTATTACGGTCCTTGTGTGTGTGTTTTTTTATTATGTACTAAGTATTCCGCAAAAGTAATGTAATTTCCATGTATGTTAAGCTTAGGGTCTCTACAATTAACCAGTTAAATTATATAAAAACCTCAAACATTTGATATTAAAATAAACCATGCTCACAATAAAGTTTTGATTTTGGAACACAGAGGTTAAAACACCCCTTTTAAATCAAAAGAACCCATATAAAATACTTTAAACACTTTTAAAACCACCATTCACATTGTTTGAAATTAAATCATTATAATAAGAAATTTAAAAATCATAGGTCAATAGTTGCTACCATTTTAAAATGACAATAATTCTATAAAATCCAATTAGTAATTTTTTGAAATACGTGGCATAAACCCCTTACCAATTTAATGATTAAAATCACATTAAATCAACTTACCATCGCATGGGTCATACATTGAGGGCTAATTTAAATGAAAACCCATTCTGAATCCATAAATAATTTAAATTAAAGGGAAATAATGTGATTATAAAAAAAATCTTAACGTAGTTGAATAATTATCATGGAAATTTTTTTCACTTATGATAGAAAACACTCCCACAAGAAAAGACACCATCTATAAACCCTAAAAAAGAAAATACAAAAGATTTAGACTAACCCAAAACATAAAATTAACCAACATAGATATTAGGTTTTATGATGAGAAATAAAAATAAAGGGAAATAAATTATATGATATTTGAAGAGGTTGAGAGGTTATTTCTATAAATAAAATCACCTGAATCAATGATGTAGGGCCATAAAAATTGAAGGGGAATGAGGAGGATCCTAAGGTAATATGCATCTAAAAAATTCAAGAAAGGTTTATATGAAATAGAGGGTTTAATGATTTGATATGTGCATGTGAAAAATTATAAATTCAATTTTAAGAGAGTTTTGGTAGGAAACATGGTTTGGCCACATGGTTTTCTCAAACAAGCACCGATTGTGCCCTGGACACTATTTATCAAAAATACACTCACATGGTTTAACTAGAATGCCTCATTATTTGAAAAACATTATGCTAAATGGTAATGTCAAAATATAGAGGTGAATCAAACACTTGTTTCATATTTTAGTAAAACATGAAATATTTGTTCATTATAACTTAATCTCCCTGGAGTTCCCATATATTCTCTCCGAGGACTTGCGTAGATTAAACTAAAAAGTGAACCAATCATGTAAAATCATGAATTGAGAGCCACTTAAATAGTACCATGCATTGGTAATTCACATGGCCTCATGTGTGAGTCTCCATACACTATAGGATAATGGATACCGGTGAGGGTCCAATGATGGTATGGTGTGGAGAATATACTCTTAGGAATAGTGTATAATAGTTGTATATAAAAAAATAGAAGAAGTATATGAAAGTAAATAGAGTATTGAAAGATAATAATGACTAACAATAAGTAAATATTGACTAAATTTTCTAGTTTCAAATGATACAATCATGAATTTATAGATGATACTATAGTGTACATCAAAATGAAATAAAATAGGTAACTCATAGATGATACAAACAGAAATACAATAGAATAAATGGATATCTTCATGAGCATCATGAGCTCTGGATTTGTCCTGTGCTTCTACGCTCCCATGTACAAATGTAAAATAAAATTCATAATCCATGAACCTGATCCTACAATCATGAGGCTTATTTGGGGACCCTAACTTAATAGATACATAAAAAGGGTGTGAGATATACTCAGTAGGCCACCGCCAATATTGCCTAATATGATCTAGTGTGTGAATATAAAATATAGTAGTGTGGAGGTATAATAAATAAATCAGTAAATAAATAAATGCAAATAAGTCATCGCGTGTTCCACATAGACACCAGGATGACCGAACCTAATTTTTCCAATGATGTAATATCCTTGAAAGGCTATCATGTATATATATATATATATATTTATATATTCATTTATTAAAATTTATATATGTAGATATATACATGAACTAGTGAGGATCCAAGTTTCATGACCATAAAATACACATAATTGTAAAGGTGATGGTAATATAATTGTCCTAGGACCAATGGATTCAAGACTAGGGATCTATGAATGAGCTTATCTAAACCCAAGAGAAATTCTAGGTATTCATGAGTGTCTGATTATAATAATGATAGTTGGTCAAATCCCAAAGGTACACGAATAAGGCATCCAAGTTTAATAATTAGTATAAGGATATACCCCTAGTCATATGTAATAATAAACAATCATGAAACATTTTATTTTTACAAAGAGCTTGTCCATGGTGTTCTGTATTAAGGAAACCAGGTATCACCCATTGAGTAATGTAATCCTATTTATCCAATAATCCTTCCCAGGTATTTCTGTAATGAGGAAACACATATGATCCTCATAACATAATGTTTCCCTATGATCCCATCTAAGTCATTCCATAATGAGGAAAGATAAATATCACTTATAGCGTTAGGAATTTCATCTAAAATTTGGTCTTTCCTAAAGTGTTCTATAAAAAGGAAACCCAAGTATTACTCAAGGTGTAACATAATTTGTGTAACCTATGAGCTTGTCCATAATATTCTTTAATTTTTAAACTGGTATCACTCATGGGACATATAATCTCAATAAACCTATGATAACATCATTGTAATTTCATAATAACTAACCTGAGTATCGATCAAGGCGTTATACAACTAAAGAAACTCATGTCCCCATCCATGGCATTTCGTAATGTGGAAACCGGTATCACTCAAGGTTGAGTGTAATTCCATTTTATATATTGCATTATGTATTTAATCATCAACCATGGGATTTATCCACAAATATTTCTAGTATCATAACTCATTTCATTCCTTCATTTTAAATTTCAAATGTAAAATTTAATCCTATATTTGGTGTATTAAGAATTCCATGTACATGAGCATGACATTCACCAAAAATAAATTATAAATAAAGAGATCCCTTCCCATAATCTTGTCACATAGTATCCATATATATCTATTTAAATTACCATTTTTTATAGAATATATAACCCCTATTAAGTTTTTTTTTTGAAAAAACTGGTCATGGATGAAATTACAACTCATTTAATATAATTTAACCAACTATTATATGAGATTTAATTCAACACACCTTAGTAGAAATTAAATCTTTATTGGAGAATTGTAAAAAAATTATTAAAGGATAACACCCATAAATGTTGATTAAATCACCTAATAAAAGTAAACATACTCACGTAGAAGAGACACAACCATGCAGGAATGGTTTAATTTGAGGTGGGTAACCTTAAATAGTTCAATTTAGCGCACAATGGATAACTAATTGAAGGATTTTGATTCTACATATTATCTATCCATTTAATGGGAGACACAAGAAATATTAATCCACATATAACAGATTTTTATTTTATAATATGGAGTCTCATTAAGGTAAAATCAATAGACTACTTACCTCATGCTTAGGATGGTCCACTCATCCAATATTGAGCATTGATTCGAGCCAAAATGCAAGAAATATGAATATTAGAAAAAAAAACCCCAAAAATATTGAATATTATCTCTCATTGAAATAAATTCAAACGTCGTTAGATATAAAAAGTAAAGAAAGAATATGTTTCATATTCTTATGGAGGGTGACCCAATGCAACATACACCTATAAAGTCCATATCCGGATAAAGGTGATATCCCCATGCCCTGGAGGAGAACCAATGGGTAGATTGACCAGTGGTTTTATGTGTGTGTGGAGGAGAAGAAATTTTAAGATAAATATTAAAATAAAATAGGGAAATTTGAAACTTCGTCACTTTTATTGAGTTTCATGATTTGGTCGCTTGTTAGAATGAACAATACACCAACTGTGTGTTAGTACCATCTAAAGGGAGGCCCCCATGCATGGTTGTGGCACATGTTTTTGAACCATAAAAAAACCATGAATTTCTCCTTTGTAACTTTCCTATGATATCATTATGTGTTATGGGGCCCAGGATGATTGGTTTTATAAATCATGTGACATCCTATAGGTCCAACATGGTTATGGAGAACATTTAGCACTGAGTAAGTGTTAACCGTTCAACTACCTCTGTATTTACAAATACTAGTATTTTAAATCAGGATTCTTTCAAAACTAAAAAAACCAATTAAGACACCTATAAAGCCTTAAAAAATAGATACATCAAATTTATGTGATCTAACTCTCATAATTCCAATATGTGCCCCAATTTATGAATTTAACCATCTACCAAATAGAAATTTCAAATTTCTTAAGAAATTTACATCCAATTAAAATCATGGGAAATTAAAATTTCTCCACCTTAGAACTTCTCATCATCAACAATACTTAAGGAAAAAACATTACTTAATATACTTATTTCATGGAGTTTCTATTGGAATGATTTTATTGTGCTGTAAACACACAACACATGTCCAATAATCATTTCTAATATGTGGTACATAGGCCATTTAAACTCAATCTAATGCTCATATTCAGAACTAAATCATGGGGAACACACTTAACCAAGACTATATATTTCGATACATGATCTCATTATCATATCTTCACCAACCGTATTGTGGATTTACCAACCACAGGCTCCAACATGAGTCACTTATTAATAGTTATGGCCCCCCCACCATTGGATTTGTCTTTTTAAGAACACCTTTAGAATTCAAATGACTATCCTATAATGTTTCACAACATTATTGAACAATCAATTCAAAATTGAATAAAATTTATCCTAATATCACATACTTTTCCAACAAAATACTCATCCAACCTTTCAATACACTCATTTAAACAAAACATAAGAATGAAAGTTGAGCTACTAACGGTAACTACTTCCAATAACCCTCATCATTACTAGAAAATTCATTTATGACATGTTTATGAAACATTTATAATAAGTCATACCAGGATAATTTCAAGAATGATCACTAAAAACTAAAATATGAATTCCAATGATTTATATGGAATAAAATTTTCTTTTATGTTATCATTCCACAAAATGAAAATATGTTCATATTTGATCAACCACCCATGGATCATCAAACTCAAGTTATATCAATTGAAATTGATTAAAAGTTAGGGTTAACCTCTAAATCCAACCATTAGATTCCATGGAAATAATCCAAGGTATTAAATTCTCAATAGTTTACAAGTGAGACATGAATATATAGGTGAGATGTCCAAGTATTGAGAATAGTAGTGAAGGCCATTTGTGATATCCCACGTGGAAATAATTTCAAAAATTGGATGGTGTCCATGAGTTATTCCAAGGAATTCCTACATGGGAATCCCACCATCTCTCAAGATAACTACATCTCTATAAACAACCATGCCCTAGAAGGGTAACTCCCATGGGGTATATTTGTTAATCCAAAAAGGTGTTTAACTCTTTCTTTGGTTCATATTATATATAATTTTTTCTTTGTTTACCCTCAATGATGTCATGATAGGGTATGACAGTCCCCAAACCAAGAGTACACTAAAAGAATATAATCAATTACTGATAAGGGATGAGGTAATCCCTTCATAAACAAGAAGTAGTAACCAGGATGGGTTTCAATAAACCATACATAACTATACCTAGGAAGAAAATAGTCAAACCACTTTTGGGTGACATCCTTCAAAATAGATCAGTTGAAGCTGATAATATACAATCATTAAATGATCACAACTACCTCAGTACCAATTAATTTAGTTATTGCATAAAAAACCTCCACCGTTTTCTAACATCGAATCTCTTTGTTCATAAAGGATGCATACATAGAAAAATATATCTTCATCCTAATACATTTCAGTCATTGACATGATTAATGGGTGTTATGATCTCTGGAACTCTCATGTACCCAAATCTTGAACTATGCATCTAGACTCTATCCAAACCCATAATTGGTTTTCATCTTGAGTATCATCTCAAGAACTAGATAACCCAGATCACAAGCCTCACATACATTCAAAAGCAATGAAAACCCATTCCAAATGGTCTATTATAGTTCACTCACTTTACATTCAAGGAAATGCTAAAACATGTTTGATATGATTCCCTCCACTATAAGAGTGTCGTAGTCATAATTGAATATGAATAGAAACTTATCTCATGGTACATTTTATATCCACCACCGAACACAGGTTAAAGATATATCCAACAGGAGTTTAAAAAGATCCAAATTAGAAAGAGTGGAATACAAGACACTTAAAAGTGTGAAATATTATATTTAATCTAGATATATGTGTTTCACTATCCTAATCTATTCTCACACACATCATTATCATCACGTATACAAGGTAAATCAAACTAATTAGTATTGTTACAACACCCAATAATATTACAATATTATCATCCCAAGCATTGGGATGAATCAAATTTCCATTATTTCCCAAGGCCACTCTACCTTAGAGATGACCTATGACTAAAGTGTAATAGATCTAGGTTCAGAAACTTTCTACCAAAATCATACGGCTCACATCACCATTTAAAAAATTGATGGGTACTTCTTGTATCAACACATACTATGATGATATTTCACCAACACAATGACACACCATTTGATACTATCAACAAGCCTATTAGTCCTATATATTCTAGTATCTAATGTAATGTTAAAAAAAAATTAAATTCAAATGTTATATTACCCCAAATGACTGTTAACATGGGTGATGTTGTGATGATTCTTTCATCACTAAAGAAGAAGAATGATCATATGACTTAATAACATCCCAACCATGACATAGGCATGTCTAACCCATTTAATTAAGAAATTACTTGATTTCAATGTACATAAGTAGAGTTAAATTATCAAAAGGACACCTATTGAAAATGTTTTCATTTTATAACTAAGAGTCATTCATTGGATAAATGACACCTGAACAAAACCTCACATTTGAAACTGGTCATAACAATTTAGAAATGCTCTCATGTTATAAGGGTAAGACCTTTAAAGGGATAATGCATAATAATTCATAAATAATTCACCCTATAGTTAGGTCACATGGAATAGTTCAGTAGGATCTACCATCTATCATTTACGTTTATGTGATAGAATAAGAAGCCCATGGTCAACACTCACCTTTTATTTTCATGGAAACTATCATGGAAACATTAAAATTAATCATTACACGAGGGTTGAAGACTAATAACACTACATCATGGTTTCATTTAAGTCATTAAAATGATTAACATTTGATATTTAACATTTAAATGGCTTAGTTTTAAGAACATATATTACCCTTTATAGTTGGCAACAATACTATATCCATTATTATTTAACACCATAAGGAAACACATGCACGTTATATAAAACTACCTTTCAAAAATTAATTATTTTATGTAAAATATAGTCACAATTTTGGAAATTTATCTATTAAATTCCATTTTTTCCATTTTATTTTTTCTAAAGGATCTCACAATAATGCTTAGTTAAAGGAAATTTCAATTCCAAGTTATAGAGTAAATCAATATTTAGGTCATAATTTTCATTTTCTTTAAATAAATAATCTTATAATAAATCTCAAAATTATAACAAAAGGTATCTAAAATTTTAAAGAACTAGTTCCGATATATTTTACCAAACATTTAAATATAACTCATATAAGTGGGTGTTAACTCCTAAAATAACCATCACATATAGCAGCGTATTCTTTTATGGGTTGATAACTAAGGAATATTAAAGATAAAAGTGAACTACAATTGTCCCATGAAGTCACAATGGGTTCAATCCTGTGGGAATCCATTCCAAGTTTATAGAGGCAAATATCTAAAAATAACAATTAGCATCCCATTTAAATTCATCCAATAAATGTTCCACCATTAAATATTTTATACAACAGTAATAGTTTATATCATAATTACACTCCCTAACTGACCTACATGGTTCCAAAATACATTTAGGAATTTATATTATAAGAAACATAACCCAACCGACCTAATTATGTCGAGTTGTGCATTTTGAGATTTTGTTATACATGTCATTATTTCCTTGTAATATAGATTTTATCATTCATAAAAGAAACCATTTACTCTATTAATTCTAATTTATAATATGTACACACACACAAACATATATTAGTATCACGGTTCCATTAAATGAATTTCCATTCCAAAATTCTAATGGGGCTTGCCTTTATAAGTTACAATCAATACTGATGTAATTGGAACCTAATTAGAAAACATTTTTTAAGACTAAAACAATTCTATAAGTGTAATTAGAAAACGTTTTTTAAGAATACAACAATTCAATAAGAGATGGATATATAATATGGGTCACAATTCCATAATTTATAATGTTCCCACAACCTTTATAAATTAAAACATAGGCACCCATTTAATCAAAACCATTATTTTCTCAGGTTATGAAACCAACAGTCATCGATAAACATATCAAAATTGGATAGTTAAATAGAAATAAACTATCAAGATATTTAGGGAAAGCATTTAGGTAGATGTATCCAGAATATTTAACATACCATATTTCAAAACTATGACCATACATGCTATTAAGGCTAATAAATATATGTAATCGACATAGAATTGAATATAAATATACTTGATTATAAATCACACATCATGTTATACAAGAAACCATGATGAATAATTACCTAACTCTAGTTTACACATAATCATGCAAAATTATCACACAAGTATGCTATACAAATTAGCATGCATCAGGAATTCTATAATAAAATCTACAAGGAATGTTAATCTCTATATTCTTTTAATGATGTTTGTAATGATACTTACTTGCATTAAGAAAAATACAAAAATACCATAATTTGATAAATCAGTAAGAATCAAAAGGTATATCATTCACTCAAAGGGGCATAATTACCGTCATTAATAATGAATAGTATGAATAATAGTCCAATCCTTGGACAAATGGCCTTATCATTGTGTGTGGGTTGATCAATCCCAGAAACATATGTTTATAAAGCGTCGAAACATTCCCAACCTCCTTCCTACCATCCAAAAAACTATGAAAATGGAAAAATATCGCCAATATGACTTTTCAACATCTCGAATCGAGATCTACTAAAATGGTTCCCTTATCCAGTTGGTTGCATGGCCTCAAGCATATCTCATCATACTATAGAAGCTGTCAACTAGTAGTGAGGGTCCAATTATGGTATTATGGGAAGATAATACCCTCATGATTATAATATTATATTGGTAAATATAATAAAACAATATCATAAGTATATTAAAAGCAAATAGAGAAGCAAATGACAATAATTACATAAAAAAATAAATCAGGAATGAACTAGACAACACCAAATGATACAACCATCCCTATCTATTTCATTCTATAATGTATAGAAATATTAAGTACGTCGAGTAATAAATATATGATAAATAAAGAAATAAATAATTATAGAAGGTATATATCCATAAGAATCATGAGATCTAGATCAGTAATATGCTTCTAAGCTCCCATTTACCAATGTAATAGTACAAGAACAATCCATGAACATGATTTCTATAATCACGAGGTATGTTTGGGTACCATAATGAAACGGATGCCTGAATGTTTAGTGATATATAATCAATAGGGAACAACCAACAGTTTCTATTGTGATCTAGTTTCTAAATATATAATACATCATTATGAAGGTATAATAAAAAAATAAACAATATAAGTAAACATTAATAAGTCAGATCTAGTTCCACAAGGAAACCTAGAAAACTATACATACATCGGTATAAAATATATGAAATCAAATCATGTATATATTTTCATATAATAAATAACTTATATATGGAATGAATGGATGGTTTGGGATGCCTGAATCATTCAAATGAAGTGAAATCAAGGGTTAATGAATCCTTTGTAAACTCTAATAGTGATATTGAAACCATAGGTAGGTCATTTAATAGTTATTGATTACTAGGAAAAACCAAGATTTCCTGGAGAGACAGAAGAGGATTAGGATTACTGAAGTGAACAAGGCATTTAGTAGCACCATGATTCAAATGAGAGGGGTTGATCAACTCCCTCACTAGTTGGGGAGGGGGATGGGAAATCAGAACATAGTTAGAGTAATGTACTCTATGAGGGGAAAATATATAACTAGAATATATATCTAGGGAAGTTTCAATTTTTTTAGTTTTTTATAATACATAGAATGTTGTTTCATGTTTGGGAATGTTGAAATTTAAAAGATTCTTCTAAGACATGTCTTCCAAATCTATTTATTTAATAAATAGTTCCTAAAATAAATTCTTATGTGTGGAAATTTTATGATTCTTTATGGAAATATAATTCTTTTATATATGATTAAATATCCATAAAAAACAAAAGTTTATAATTTTTTAATAGTTCTAAGTCATAATATGATCTTAAAAGTTTTATAATTAATTAAAATGGATCGTTTATTTATAATGATAACTATAAAATTTTAATAAATTAAAAATAAGAATATTAAAATGTCATTAATTTATAGAAAAATATGTTTTATCTAGAAAAAATTAATATATAAACAATTAATGAAACATAATTTTAATGATTAAATCATATAAACATAATTTCATATAAAAAACACACTAAACATAATCAAAAAGTAACATTTAACCATAAATATAATATATGATAATAATTCCCACCCTTACTAAATTTCACTCACTAGAATCATTAAATTTTCAACAAACCAATCTTAGTTAGTATCCATTATCCTTGAGTTGGATCATAGAGGACCTTGATACCATGATCTTAGTTCGGTTCCTTGATGTCATGGGTTTCTAGAAATATTTAAAATTGTCCCAAAATATCATTATTTTAACTAGTCCAACACCATTATCCCATGTTATTATTAAATGGAAATGTTTCCCATCATAACCCATGAAACCCTCAACTATTACGAACTCCGACGTCAAAATTATCTCTGAAAAAAAATATATAGAACCACATTTATATAGACCATCCCTAGTGTAACCCAAACTATGGTGGCAATGATGTAATGTGTAACCATTAGAGTCTGCCTCTAATAGACCACATTTGGGTGACTAGCATCAAGGGTATTTGTCATAAAAATTAGTGGAATTAACCTAAAAAATTCCTATGAGGATAAAGTGGTACCATTAATAGGATCAAAATGGGATGAGCCTAACACTAAAATTTATTGGCGATTCGTCTTGGAAAACATTTTAACACATTTAAAAATTTTACCTCACCACATCATTAATTATTTATAGAATTTATATCTATCACTATCTTTATTTATCTCAAATTTCATTGGTATATATGAAAATAAAAATAATAATGTGATATTATAAGAACACCAATGTTTTTATGTGTTTTACACTATTTAGTGTGACCATGTACTCAATTTATGATGGTTATTATTCCACTAATATATAACTTCCTTCTTATTATTATATGATTTATGGGAAAGGGAATGGCCCTGGACCCATTCTCCTAATGTTACCTTGGTAAAGAGAAAGTATAGAGTTTCTATTCAATATGCCTCTAGAGAATAAACGAGTTTTCCTACTCATTATAATGTGTGATCAAAAACCCATATTAAATAATACCCTCATATACAAAATATAATATCCTTCCTCAGTGTCAACTAATCATCCATTATTACTCAAAATAGAAATCAATATTATTTTTCACACATTAAAAAAATAAGGATTCACAAATCTCATTTATGCTTATTTAGTAAAAGAATAATATAGGATGCAACTCTCACCTCTTTATCCTATAAGAATTTTTGATTAAATGAATCTTCTATCATTCTATTTTATTTCTTATAATTAGATGTGTATGAAATGATATCTTGATTTTATACCTTATTCCTATTTTATTTCATAGAAAGCATAAAAACATTTACTCATAGATAGATCTCACTACCTTTCATTAGTATAATCACATGGTGCACTAAGGAATCATAATATAAAATACTAATTATTATTATCCTTCTTCAATTTTTATGATGAGTGTAATCAAATACATTATCATCTCACGTGTATCCCTAATACATTAGTGTTTTTTATGATAACTACAACATTAAAATCTATATATTCATTCTCCTTATTGATATATTTTTATTGGATCAACTGAATATTATTGAAAACATATTCAAAAATTGAAACTCTATAAATCATTCCATTAAAAAACATAGAATATTCAGTATTTAAAATCTACATTCCTTATTAAAAATTTCCAAAAACATGGTAAATATTTATTAAACTCTCACATTGTATGTTTCTCTAGGAGACTTTTTATCTCTCTTAACATTCACATCTTTACAATTCTTCTATTAATTCTTCTTATCATTCAACACTTCCAGGGGATCTCATGTGGAACAATATCCTTATTGAAGATATTTTGTTATCAAGTTCTTGAATTTTGGATTACTCATTCAATCTTATTAATTTCTCATTCATTTTCTTTATTCCTCATTGTATTTTGAATCACAGCTACTTGATTCTGTTATGATATTTAATATTTGGAGAAAATCATAGGAATAATAATATCTAAAACATACTCATATGTGAATCAAATATATTCGGACTACTCATACATTGTTGACTGAAAAATAGGTCACTCAAATGCAGTCACTAATACAAGGATATACTTACCTCAATCACTCAAATCTAACTACCTTATAAAAATATTTCATAGTATTAAATTGACACATACTCACCAGAATTTTTATCATTTATTTTTAGTACTCTCATAATAAATAGATATTATATATGTATAATATAAATCTCATATTTTATACAAACCAATTTCTATAATATAAAGAATAATCTCTTTCATATAAAAGTCTCTCTCATATATAATTACATTTTAGTATTTTTAACCTATAAAGTTTCTTCTGACATGAAAATAGAGTCTGCTTGCATGATAATTTCAGAATGGATTACATTGTTCATTTATTTTTATTATGGATAATCTAATTATTATTCATTATATTTTATTTATCAATTGAGATTAATTTTTTTTGACACTTCTAGGTTTTTCATGAATGTAATTCTATACATTGAGTCATTTTGAACTCATTATCTAAACCCCAATTAATTAGAATACACAACTTCCTAAAATTAATACTAAATAAGGAATAAACATTAAATTATCATCACATTCTTCCACATACAATATTTCATTAAACTTTGAGTTATCTTCAATTTTAATGATAGGACACTACTTAAATGATACTGACCTCATTTGTAAATTTTCGTGAGAGTTAGTAGATGGAATACATGTAATCATTTTATATTGATGAGATGCATGCATTAAATGATGAAAAATAACAACATGTAGCATTTAAAACAATATAAATTCTAGTATAGGTTATTTCTTAATATACATGGACAAGATATCTGATGGTTGTTAAAATATCTGGAATCCACTAACTCTAAAGGACCAATGTGTCTCTCCACAAAATTGCACTCCTACCCTACGGCCACATTTTTCTCTTATCTTATTTACTATGACTCTTAGAATTTTCTCCCATCTTTAGGATTAGAATGTATGTATTTGATATGTATAAGGTACATGGGTGGTTTATTTTCCCAATAAATAGTCATATTTTTAAATCATCTTATATATTTATTTATTTATTTATTTTCCAATATTGGTGTTTCACTACTTCATAAAGATAACAAGAAGAATCAACACTTCTCTATCCCATTTGAACATTAAATAAAAAAAATTCAAACAAAATATTTAACTAGAAATATACTTGAAACAGATGTAACCTCTAAAATGGATTCAAGTGAATGTATTTCTATGTGGTAAAAACCTAATACAAACTCTAATACATTCATATTCCCACAAATAAACTTGTAAACTCAAATATATTTCCATGATAATTAATTATAATCATGCTGACATCATTAAAAAATAATTTAGTGACTTTTATATTTATTGGAAACAAATATTTCACAAAAATTGGTTCCAACAATATCTAAATTTTTATTTATTTTCTACACCATGTTATCAAAAATGATATGTCTCTATGTGATCCAGTTTTTCTTTATTCTTCATATTTTCTTTATTACCCCTTCTAATTGAATCTTGTAACTTTTTGTTTCCTTTTTATTGATAATAAATAAAATTTATAATACAGAGGATAGTGCCAATACATACTTATGAAGTGTCCTATAAATAATTTCAATTTAAGCCTTTGGGATCCATATTCTATGAAAAAAATAGAGTTTTATTTAGACAAAAAAAATGTTGAACATATAACTAGGTCATGTGGAAAAGGTGACTATGCTATACCATTTATCATTTATGTTCAAGAGATAGAGGAAGAAGCCAATGGAAAACAATAACATTCTAGTTTTAAGGAAAATATCGAGGAATCTTAAAAATTAATACTTACATGAGGGTTGAAGACTAAGAATACTACATCATGGTTTTATCTAAGTAATTAATGTAATTAAAATTTTATATTCAAACAATTAAAAGGACCAGTTTTAAGAACATTTAGTACCAATTATAAATGAAAAAAATACTGAGTTATTTCTTAGATAATTCCACAAGGAAATTTAGGAAAGTTATATCAAACCTAGTTTCAAGAATTAAATATTTATCTGACATCCTATCATAATTTTGGTAATTATGTCATAAATTCATTTTGATCATTTTTATTTACCCATAATAATATCATAATTGGGCTTAGTTAAATAAAACGACAATTCAAATATATAAAGGAAAATACTATTTTGGATGGAACTCCCTTATTCGTTAAATGAAGCCTCCTATAATAAAGATAAAAAGTATACTACAAGGACTATAAAATTATAATGATATAATTTAAAAAGGTGTCACAAAAATTTATATATAACCCATATAACTGGTTGTAGAGACTTTATATAACTATCCCATATAGCTATTTGTACCTATATTGGTTAATCACTACTCAATATGAAAGATAATGGAGAACTACAAGGGCCCCCTCAAGTCATCCTAGGTTCAATTATATGGGAATACATTTCTAATTAATGGATAAAACTCTCTATAAATTAAAATTAGCATCCCATTTAAATGAAACACATAAAATTTACTTTATTGAATACTTTATACACCCTTAATGGGGTTATATCATAAACAAATTCCCCAACTAACCCACATGGTTCTAATTATACTATTTGGATTTATATTATATTATATGTTCCCCAACTGACCAACTTTGATCATGTTTTTCATTTATAGATTTATTCATACATGTCATCAAGCCCATTTAATAGAGTAATTAGCTTTCATAAATGAAACCATTTCCACTAAAGTTCACTTTCATGGGTTAAAATTTAATTTTTATCAATTTGATGATGGAAATCCAATATTTTATGTGTTTGATATATATTGTAGTCATTGAATTTTTTTATCACGATGGGTGGGAATGATATAAGTCTCTAATATAATGGGAAATGATTAGGTTTTCTGAAAAAATATTTTTGAATTAATCAAGTCTGTTATTGAATTACTAAGGGTTTCTCCTGGTTTCTATGAAGATGATACCAAAAGGTACCTAAGTGAATTTGATATTATTTATAATGAGTTTTTAGGAAAACCTTTTGATTTCATAAGGTATGACAATGATAAATTATTTAAAGTAATGATTGATCCCTTTATGGAAAAACTGTTTGCTATTATAAAAATGATTTTTGGGGTTCTCATATTTTTTTTAACAAACCCTCATAACTATTATTTTTCATTATGTTTTAAAAAAAATATTTGGTTAAATCTTTGGGAAATAAATATGATTTAATTTTGAAGAAAATTATTATATGATTTGGATGTTTATAATTTTATAGGTAAACACCATAATATGATTTCACGGTTCTTAAATAGTCTAATTGGTTAGTTTTTTAATTTTTTTATTTCCATTACAGAGGGTTTTATATTCATCCCAAGTTTTCAAATGTGTCTCAAATGTTTTAATGGTGAGTAGGAACACATATGAAGTGTGTTGAAAGATGTGAATATTTATCATCAAATGAAAACATGTTTCATTTTATAATTATTCTTTTGTGAACATTAGGGATAATGATTTTATTTGTACACTTTATAATGTATGGGTTCATCATATAAGATTTAAGAATAAATTATCGATAAATATAAACCATAAATATTCTCAATGTTTTGGAAAATTATTTCATGAATTAAAACTAATGATAATGTAATGTTATAATTTTGATTTCTTATACCTTATATAAATAGTTATTTTACTCAAGGGATACATTAATAAAATCAAATTTCAAACACATATTATGTATAACACTAAATTAACTTCATAAATTCAATATTATTACCTAATAAAAAATATTTCAAAAATATAAGAAAATTAAATATATTATAATACATGTTATGAAACTCAATAAATGGGTGTATAAAATTTTATAGAAGCTATTTAACATATTACACTAATGAATAAAACCATTAAAAATATAATAATTATATTATTTTGTTAAATTTAGAATAAAATAGGAAATAACTTAGATATTTAAACATGTGATAAACTATTTTTGTATAATTAAAAAATAAATAAATTATAAACACTTTCTAATTTAGTTGTACATTGAAGAAATTATATAATTAAATAAATATGAACTTAGTGTAATTATTTTATATATAAAATGATTTATATTACAAATTATATTTCATTTACTTAAATATTAGACATTTTAAATATTAACATTCTATATATGAAGTAATCATATATAATATAAAAGAATAAAAATTAATACATATTTATTATTTATAACTTTATAATATAAGTAATGAGAAAAATAAATATATCTAGGAAATTTCTCATGTAACACAATTAATTTGAATTATTTTAATTATTAATTACAAATAAGTAACAATATTAATTAAAAAATCCGTTACATATTTCCTTATTTTAGAAATTAAAAAATACTATAAATTATCTTTATAAATTCTATATATAGTGTTTATAAAAATATATTTATTTCCTTATAATTTCAAAATGACATGATATTAAGATTTAGTATGATCTATATTTATTTAATAAGCATTTTATAAAAATTTAATTACATGTAATACAATTTTAACAATTAATTAATTTATAATACATTATAAATTAAATTAATATCCTCACGTACCATTTTTATAAGTTTTATACATTTTATAAATAATAGAATTCATTTTATAATTTAAATATTAAAAAATAAATGTTCTTATATATATATATATATCATATTTTACAGTAAAAAGTGAATAAAAATCCCTGACTTATAGTGGAGAGAACTATCTTACCATAAATTTCATTTTATCATATATTAGGATAGATATTATGTGATGTTTATATCCCTTAAGCACAAAAGATGTAAAAATTTAAGATATGATACATATTTCTAAGATAATACAATTTTCTATTTTTTATCACACATACAATGTATATCATCACTATCATCTCCAACCATAGAATCATATAATATTCTACGATATGATGAAATAAAAAGAATTACACTAAAATGTATTCTACAATATCTGTACAATATAGAGTAATTTAATTTCTTATTATAATATCATATATCATAATTCAAAATCATAAAACTAAATTCATTAAGTTTTATTCGATATGAAAAATGACATCAAATTATTAAAGGGAAATTTATCTTTTATTTAACAACAACAATACAATATCAAATTCTTATTCATTTGAAACATTATTTCATGAATCAAGAAGTGTGGTGTAGCTCTGACACAATTGATTAGTTTTTAATGGTAAAAACTCTTCTTCTAAGTAGTTCAAGTAAATATAAACCTAAAATCACGAGAAAAACATGAAATGAAAACTGAAACTATGTTAATATAAATGAATAAATTACATACCTATCACTATTGTTATCACATATATGTTGTCTTTTGTTCTTGAAGAAAATCAATATGAAAAACTAATAAATTCTTCCCAATATAGTGTATCCAAGGTTTGATCAAAATCACTAGATAGTCGGGCATCGCCATCCTTGAATATATTTTATTCTAGTACCATAGGTTTCTAAGGATATAATATTATAGATAAATGTTAGTTTGAACTGATAGGAGACAAGGGCAAGCTTAAAATACACAAACTAACCCATATGAATTACATGGACTATTTATGTATTCATTGGGGAATTCATAACACATTAATGGAATTTACCCATATTATATGAAATCTATAACTAAATAGAAATATTTACAATTATTGTAACCATCACCTACATGTGTTATAATATACATTTAATCTTTTGAAATGGTCAGCAATAGTTATATCTAATGTGGTATGTCAGAACATTAACTACTTAATGTTTGAATTCCCCAACCAATCATAGAGTGGAATATGGTTCATAAAATATAATTCTTAATCCCTATTGATATTTATAATCATATAGTAAGATATTAAAAGTCATAGGTAGTATTATATTATTATCACAAATATTAAAAAGTGTTTATCTAAGCTATATAACCTTTTTTTATAATTGATATCATCTAATATGGTCTCTCTATGTTATATAATAAAATATATGAAAAGGATTTACCCACCATGGACCCTTTTAGGTCGATAATAAGTAACATTTAGCACTAAAATTCCACCTTTTATAGGTTAGGTGGTAGATCCTAGCACCAAGAAGTTATGACATACTTAAGAGGACCTATCGAGGAATTGATTATAACATATAAATATCTTCAAAGCATAAAATATCCGCTAACACCAATATAATATATAAAAATACTAAACTAAAACAATTCTTGAATGTTAAATCAAATGATAATATAATGACATATAGGATAATGCCATATGTTTTTTAAATCTGACAAAGGGTCTAAACAAAATAAATGTGAAAAAAGGGATTAATCCTTCCTATAAATAATCCAAGATTGAAATCTAATTATAATAATAATCACCACCATCATTAATAAAAAAAATCTACCATAAAGCATGTTCTATAATTAAATGGCCTAAAACCATGCTCACTATGAGAATCATGGAACTATGCATCATATTTATAAACAAAACATATATGGCTACGAAGAATGTGCATGGGTAAGTATAGTCATACTCTGTAGGATTCCCAATGAACCACCAATTAATAAAATCAATAAGTTATATTGAACTATAGAGCTTGATGGAACATTGAAATAAGACAATAAATATAGATATTATCAACAATTAGAAGACCCTAAAATATAAGAAATTTTTTGTCCTCTCATGTTTTATTCATAAAGGATCATAATCAATGAGAAATTATATATGGATGGAATACAAATAATATCTAAAAGTTTTATGATAAAAAACCAACTATTAGTATAATTTTAAATCCACCCACGTGTTTCTTGAGGTGTTTAATGGCCTAAAGTATCTATACCAAATAGCCTTTATAACTTCTATATTTCCCCTAAAAATAATAATAGGTGACTCAGTCATCACTTATGTATATTGGTATATTAAGGGATTAAAATACATAATCATCTACAATTTTACACCAATGATCTAGAAAAATATTCTAAAAAATGTTCCTTATCGAATAAAAAATATTTTTTATGGAGTAATAGATATCTTCCACTTATAACATCCCATTCATCCAAAACACACCCACCTCAAAAAATATGCACCGGAGTACTAGATCAACAATAAGTTGATCATATTAGGTGAGAGTGTATCTAAATATGTATATATAGGATCCACACCATATGTATGTAGTGGAGTTATTAACTATATAATAATATAGGAGACCTGTTTTTTATTGTGGAAAAAGGTGTACTATCCCCACTCATAATTTGGAGGACCCATAACCCATGTTTGTAGGTGAGTACTAAACTATGAGAAGAATACAGGGGACCTACACCTAATCATTGATATTCCATTAGGGTTGTTCCTAACCTCACATTATCTTAAACCACATTTCCTAATATTAGTAATTTTCCCTAAAATGGTATGGAAAATAAACATCCAGAACCATCTACTATCTTTTCATTGATGATAAATAGGGAAATACCATCATGGTCTATAAGAAAATATTCCCAAAAAGGACTATTCACCCAATTGAATTTGTTTTATGGTAATCATGGTATGAACAACCATTACAGAATCAAATGTATATGATATTTAATATTGGGGTACATATAATATAACCTTTAGGGAGAAATTTGGTCATGTACTACTCTTTTCATACCATGTAGAGGTTAAATAATGTAATGTGCATGAATTCCTACACAGTGTGTATGACCCATGGGAGAACATAGTAAATATAAATAAACATGATACATTTCAGTCCCAAAGGGGCAATACGTGCGGTCTTAGCCCACATATCATGTATAAATAAATGAACACCAAGCAATATGCACCACATATATAGTAAGAAATGAGGCATATGGATACATGGTTTAATATTTCCTATATTAATGAAACAGTGAATTACTCTTTGGAAAATAACATGGTGTATGAATTTTAATCGTATAAAATGTGGTTCATAGAGAAAATGTTTAATCCCTATACCAACCATAACATTCATGGTATAGACATCCCAAAAATGATTTATTTTTACTGTATTATGTTATATAATTCTAAATTCCACTTACTTCATTACCTCAATTGTAAAGTCTACCACTATTCATGCCTATGGTATTTCCCACCACCCTCCAAGGGAACCAATATTTTTCCAATCATATATAATTTCTCTATTGTTATTCTATAGAGAGGCACCTTCATCTTCATTTAGAGATATTACTAGTTCCTCTACTAATCCATGATGGTGACATCCCATGTCTACCTATGTTTTTACTAGTAATGCATTTTATTTATATACAAAAGAAAGATTATAACAGTCAAAATTATGAGATTTTACAAGTATATGGAAAACAAGTGCCAAATCCTCATGTAATTCTATATAATAAGTAATATTATTACAATTAAACAATTATTTACAACTCCATCCAAAAGATAAATTTCCTCCCAAAAGTTATGAGTGATTAAGTAGTTAATTCTTGAGAGAGTATCAAAGAACTTGATCGATATATCAGTCATCTTCCATGATAAATTAAAAAAACCATGTCTAAAAACTTGCATGATAGTAGTGGAGTCACATTAAAACAAGATATCTTTCCATCCATTTTGTTGATTCATTTCAACCTCTTTGATCAATCCAATAATTAAAGACACATGGTATTATTCACATACACATGATCCAAAAATGAAGCCTATTACATACCAATTTTGATATCTGAAGACTTCCCCAAAACATGAGGGGTTGATATCCCCTCACAAAGTACCATAAGTATTATATTTGATCCAACCAATAAAAAGTGAGTTCCATATGAATTACATAATTCCATTGGGAGAAACATAATTACCAAAAATATAAAAATGTTTATGTACTAAAAAACCATGGAATGAATTGTTAAAATGATCTGTTTGGATGGAATTGGAATATTAGACAGTTCAAATAATCTAAACCAAATAATAATGCATTTTTACTGAATATTATATATGAATACTTCTATTTATACTAAACCAGACAATGTATATCAATTCAACATAGTCCACTATAAAAAAATTATTAATTTTTTCAAGAAATATAGTGGTTGTTTCAGGCCATGATCATTCTCTATATGAAGATATCATGCATCGAACGTAGCTTAAAAAGGTTAAAAAACCTTTTTTATGGATGAGGTTGTGTTACATATAAGAAAGAGATTATTGCTATGTTTTTTTGATAATATAAAAGGTTACATATATAGTAGAAGTAAATAGAAACTAATTGAAGTCATTCATCAACTGAGAGTTTAGAGAGTGAAATCCTCCATACCAATGTCAATATGAGGGTATCAACCATTTATTAATGAAACTATTAATACAGATATTGGCCTATCAAATAGTAAACATTTTATAGAATAGAATTGAGATATGAAAGAATTTCTTTTTTTGGATCCCATATAAGAATATCCTCCTGGTTAGTGAAGTTATAATCCTTCACTACCTAACTGATTTCATTTGGTAGATTCTCCAGATTACTCATCTATTCCTTGATTAAAATGTTGATATAAACATCATTATTAGAATATATTTGAATATCCACAAGTGTAATACATGTCCAATTATATAGAAAAAAAATAAAGGGTAGTTTTCATTAACAATCTAATGAGAATTTGAGGTGACTCTGGTAAAAAAATTTGAATGATTTCCAAAAAAGATTCAAGATAATTCATGTTTTCATGTTTTATCTTGCTTATAAATATAGCTCTATAAAAACAACGATTTAATGAATTTTTTTAGGGATAAATTTAAAAATATTATGATCTTGAAATTATTGATTAAATTGGCCAATTTTCTTGATTCCAATCCTTCCAAGACAGTATGAATTAAAACAATTGATTCAAATTAACTATTATGATCTTTCTTTCAAGGATTAACCCACTAAAATGTTATTTACAAAAACAATAATTTTTTTGAGTGAAGTGGTGGTAAATTTGTACTCCATGAAATAATATAAAATATTTGAAATAATATCATGATTCACAAGGAATTTTATTCCCCCCATTGAGAGAGATTTCCCTTTCCAATATGTCAATATCCTTTTGAAATATCGAAAATGTTTACTAAAATGAAAGGATCATGGTCGTCTAAAAAATGTTAAACCATGAAAATTGAATGTTATATCCCCTTATTTTATACCCAAAATATTTATTAAGTCAACTTTTCTACATGCAAAAAAAATTCTGAAAAGAAGCTATCTGATTTACTCAAGATGATGACCATCCCCGAGACTCTTTCATAGTGATATAGGGGATGTTTAATATTTATGATGTTTATTTTCTCCACTTTAATAAATTATATAATTTCACCAACATTGAAAAAATGTGAGGGAGTTGTTAAATATCTAGAGGCATTGATGGTCTTTAACTTACCTTCTCCCCAATGTTAAGAAATATCATTATATGATGATCCATTTCAATGGAAAAAATAATATATAAAAGTGGATAACCTAGTGTAACCCCTCTTGAATATTGTAAATATCCCTTAGGTTTCCCATTAAAAATAATAGACATGTGTTCTAAGTAAAAAATAATTTTTATCCAATCAATAAATCTCTCATAAAATCTAAAAATTGTTAAGGACATTACAAATGAAAACCCTTTACATATTATCAAAATTGTTATATCAATATTCAAAGCTATGTTTTCACCAATAAAATAATTTATTAATAAATGTAAACACTCTTAGGTGAGGATCATAAAATCTTTAATTCTTCTTCCATTGAAAAATACAAACTGGTTCAAAGTTATTATCTTATTCATGATTCAAGCTAACTTGCTTCCAATAATTTTCCCTATTATTTTACGAATGGTTTTCACTATAGACATAGGCCAAACCCCCCCACTCCCAATATCATTAATATTTTCTATCTTTGGAATTAGAGTCAGAAATTGGGTATTTACCCCATTTGAGAGATTCTATTAGTGTACACTTTTTTATGTGTAACCTGCATAGTCATTTTAGTTTTTAAAAAATTTTAATAAGTAAATGATGACGATGTAGAAACCATGTTACATTTTTTTTCAATACATGAAAATAAATTATTTCATAAGGGACTTGGTGATCATGAAAATATAATTCAATTAAATTCCATGAAAAAAATATAATCAAATATATTATTAATTCTTTTTATAAAGAAGGGAATGGTTTTTTGGAATTTTAATTCCCTAATTATATTATTTAGTAAGTAGTTTTATTATGGATACATTTAAAAATATATTTATACCCCAAAAAAGATAGCCTAAGGGAGCCAAGTGCAACCATTGATGAGTTGATCACCCGGATCAACCACTATCCATCCTAGAGGGGGTATGAAAGATAACACACATGGAGGATCACACAGATGTGCCCTTTTAAAGATCATAAGAAGGTGGACTGGTTCATGCCACATGGGAGGTAGTGAGAAAATTAAAAGGATCTAGGAGTCGACCCAAATCATGTAGATCCAGTCCTATATGAGGAGTTAGTTAATATTTAAGTGGTTGAAAGATCCATTGTATAGTGTGGGATAATGACGTTGATTCACTTTTCATCTAACTATAAAGTTATGAATAAACCACTAACTATCTATTTTGGATAATTTTTTTCCATCTGATCATTGTAATAGTGGTTGTCTTCTAGTAGTTTCATTTAGGAGTGATTATTTAGCAGTATCTTCCACCATTTTCAAGCCATTAACATCAAGGACAAAAGTACACAACCCAAGATGAGGGATTCATAGAATTTGTAAGATCTTGGTGTATAAAATTCATTTAATTCTATACAATATTCATGCATGGACATTCATGAACATAAGGTACCCAAACAGAGTTGTTAACAATTGATGATTCCAACCACATAGATGAGGTAAATTCTTTTATTAATGAAAATATATAATCGAACCTAGTCATGTGTTCGGCTCCTCATCGTATTCATGAAAATAAAATGAAGATATTAAGAGTTTGTGTGATGTGGATCCATGTGTATTCATAATGAATACATTGTGTAAATAAAAAACAGCTAGAGAGCTTATAGTTTTTAAATCCATAATAGGATATACCTAGACCACTCAGGTAGATGTTGGGTGTTAAGACAAAAAAAAATTGTATTCTATGAATGAGTGCATGAAGTATGGTAAGCCATAAGTTCTCTTTCAACTACATTAATTATAAGATAACCCCTCAGGTATTTTGATACACATAAAATAAATAACCATTTTATTATTCAGAGGAAAGAATGTGTAAAATTTATACTTACTAGTTTATTTGGGTATTTATATTTGAAGGAAGAAAAATATATTTAAATATTTATTTAAATTTGGATTTAGATATATATAATTTAAATCATCAAATTAAATGAGTTCCCTTGCACGATATTATTGTATAAATATGTGCTTACACGGGATAGAAATTGAGCATAATTTGAAAGATCATTTTTAAAACCCAATATATCTCCGTATAAATGAGAGAAGAAGAATTTTTGTTAATATCAGTCATACATATTGTATGGTTGGGACTTTATCATAAGGAAGAATCAACATTATAATTGTACAAGAGTAACTTAATCTGGTGACCTCAAGGAGTGTGATCAAAAGATAAACCTACTTTAGATAAATTCTTGAATAATATTTAATTTTTATAGTTGGAGACAGAATCAAACAGTCTCCCATTTGGAGGTTTAGAAAAAATATATTTTGGTTGGATCCAAAAGAAAACCGAGTCACTCAATTGGTACTAGTGTAAAATTATTTCTATTAGATCAAAACGAAATTTTAATCACTTTTTTTATTATTTTTATTAAGATGTATAGTCTATGTTGGGATGAATAAGAAACATGGAACAGTGTAGATCTTTATGTTGATCATTTAAAAATACCATGTGTTGCTTTTTATATTAGTACTACTGCACATGGAGTAAGATTGAGAGATATCATTTAGTGATTAAGAACCTTAGTAAGATCAAGATGTTTAATTCAAAATGAAAAGAATTCATAAAATTGAACCATAGATTCACCCATCCCCTCTATGTGGTTAATCCATCCTGGTGATCTAAAAGTGTTATCAATGGGGTAGGGTCCCTATAATGATTCATGATATAGTCTTAGAGATATAGAATCATATTTCTGCTAATGGACAAAGTACTCCCACCTCTAATGGGATGAATTATCATAGATTGAGAAATATGATGTTACCGAACCTCTAATCACATGGAATAGAAGTGAGAGATGATACAAGAGTGGATTTTCAAGCATTATTGATGATTCGATGACATAAGTTGATAAGAGAAAGTTATAATTTTATTGAATGGAATAAAATTTCATCTTGATTTCATTATAAGAGAGGGTATACACAAAACAAAACGGTCTCTAAAAACAAAGGAGATATGGAAAAAATTTATAATCAATTATGAAGGAAACTTCACTATGTTGGAAGTGAATAAACAAGTTTTGAACAATAAGATTGAGGATATCAAAATGACAAATGAATAAAACATTTATGACTATTTCAATAGGGTAAATGATATAGTCATCAAAATTTAGGGATTTGATGAGTAGCTAGATGACTCTATCATTATCGAAAAATTGATGAGAAATTATCTAGATCATTTTGATTCAAATATCTCATGACTGTAAAAAATAGATAGTTTGTCTCTTGATAAACCACACAAAATTTTCATAACATAAGCGATTATGAAAATTCTATATTTTAAAAAGAAATAAAAATAATTAAATGGCCTTTGAAGCCATGAGAAATGGAAAGGTCAGAGAAGATGAAGTTGTAGAATATGAATATTCAAAAAGTTAGGATTACGATGATTAAAATTAAATTGTTTCCCTTATATCAAAATGGTTTCAGAAAAAAATGGATGTGCTAGAATAAGAAACCTCAAGAATGATTTAATTGTGGTATCTCATGACATTTTTCTGAAATACATCCAATGAATAGGGAATAATGATCAAAATTATAATTAGAATAATATTATGGAAGATATCATAAATGGGATAAGAAAAAATAACACTATAATAGAAAGAATAGAAATATAATGGGAAAACAAAAGCTTGATTAATTATCATGTGATTCCTTAGATAATGATGTTCAATTTATATTCCTTGATAGTGACATGAATAGATCCATCATGTTATAATAATGATGAAGAGGGAAGAACAGAACATGAGTTGAAGAAAAGAGATAAATTACAATTCCATGTGGGACTGGTTAAAAATTTCAATAAAGATATGAATAATCATGAGAAATAAATGAGATTTTATTTTGAAAAGGATAAAGAATAAATAGTTATTTTTATTTAAGAAAATGATATGATCAAGAATAAAGATTCTTTTTTAGTGATATCAAAATTCAAAATAAAAAATTTATGAATAAGATAAAATTATGTGTGACATTCAGGAGAAGTTTACTACTATTGAATAATAGTTTTTTGAAATAGAATCTATATGTTTCATATTTCAACATGAGTTGAGTATGGTGATTGAATATTTCAATAAATCTTTTGGGATAAAGGGGGAAAATTCTCAATCTAGAGTCATGAAAGTTAAAAGTAAACTAAATAATTTGATGGATCTCTTACTTATAATAATATAGGTGTGAATGAAAAATTTGAGAAACCATCCCCAAGAAGGCCACCCCCTAAAAATAGAGAAGTTCGGTTGGTAAAAAAACATATATCATGGATTCATTTGACTGAAAATTCATTTTTTTATTTTTGAAACACTTTTTGGTTATGTGAGAACCCACTATACAAATCACTTTACGGCCAAGTGAGAACCAGCAAATCATCACACGGAACCATAAACAAGATGGTCAAAGAACACTGTCCAGGACCACACCCATCCAAAATAAACCCATAAAAACATGTGATAACATCACTTTGCGGCTCAGTGAGAACCAAAATCAAGATCCTCCATGATCAGAAACATCATCATAAGATTTTCCAACACCATCCCAATTTTCCAATGAATCCTTTGAACTAGCCCAAAGTGGGGGCATGTGAAAAGGGAACAACCAAAAGAGCAGAGGAGAATCATCAAATGAAATTTACATACCCTGGAACACCAAACCTGAACCCAAAGATCCATACAACGAAATAGGGGGAGAAATCAAGGAAATTTCCCAATCACCGAGCGTTCCTGAGGTCATCATTTGCACCCTCGTATTGACCTGAAAGATGACGATGGCCCTGCCTCTTCCGACCCCTAAGAAAACCAGAAAATAGAACTACTGAGGAGAGGAAATTGTAGGTACCATGAATTCCTTCATATGACATCTGCATTCACGTACTCACAAGGGAAAACAAAAAATTCCCCTGCTGTGAATTAGAAAGGATAAGAGAACCACAGTCACCGAGCGTTCCTACGACGTCCATCTACATCCACGTACAGGATCAGGTTATTGGTGATGACCCTTGAGAAGAAACCCCTAGATCTGATTCCGATCATATCCAAACCAGTCTCCATAGTAGCCAACACAGTGGGAGAGTCTCGTACACCAGCGCCAACCGGGGAAGTTCATGTGGTCGCTTCCTCCAGGCATCGATGCCAACAGCCTCGCGACGGCAGTATCAAAGAGTGAGGCTGGAGTCGTAGGTCATCTGCGTCGCACGAGGGGAAATTCAGACAGGAGCAAAGCCGAAGGGAAGCGGTGCTGAGGAAGATACCCTAGGCCGAATGGAAGAGAATCTAGTCAGGGGATCAACAGCGTCGCATGAGGTGGGAGTTGTACAGAGGTGGGATGAGAGCCAAGGAGAGGGCGGAACCGGCGCTGGGGTGAGGGTGGCTCAAACTCTAGCCGAGCGGGAGCTCCCGAGCGGCTACATCTCTTTGGCTCATGGATTCATTTAAATCCAATCTGTATGAATAAAGGGCCATGGATTTTATTGTATTTGTGGGAATAATAGTATGAAATCCTATTCTTTCAAGTTTAACATGTATTTACGTGGAATAAAGAAAGAATCAAGATGAAGTTTCAGTGATTATATTAGGACTAAATATCAAAGATAAAACCCTTTATATAGATCTATACTACAACTATCTAGACATAAAAAAATTCATACACTATAAAATATTAATACTAGATATAGTTAAAAAGGTAATAAGGATTAGATACACAGGATTGGACTAGAAGTATATATTCCATTTTCTGTGAAAGGGAATATATTTTAAAATAAAACCATTAGTCTTTCATGTAAAGAGATTGATAATGATACAAATTTTAGCAAAGATTGCCTAGATTTTTTCCAAACTAATTGAAATTGGTAAAAAAATTTGAGGAAGTTGAAGAATTTACTAAATATAAATGAAACAAAGTGTTCTTGGAAAATGAAGAGAAAAATTAAGAGAACATCTCCATAAGTGGAAACATGAAGATTCATAATACCAAAGAAGAAAATTTTAGTCTACATCGAGAAGAAGGGAAGAAAGATGTTAGTCAATTCTATGAGACTGAAAACAAAAGTAAGAGTCTAGAGAAATATTCCCACACTATTATTGGAATAAAATAATGGCCCATATTAAGAGGAATCTCTCAATTTGAATGTTATTTTGGAGAAACCATGAGGTAACTCTTTATTTCCTTTTATTTTATGTGTTTTGAACTAACTATTCAAGGAATTGATAGATATTTTTGAGGTTATCACTTCTAGAAAATATAAAGAGACATTACATTATTGGATCAATAGACATCATTTTAATTGTAGAAAATAGTGCATACCTTAAGGAGGAGAAACATTTGAAAGAACCTATCATATTAATAAATTGGGATAGTATTAAAACATGATATTTGAGGTATTCCTCTCACGAACCTAATCTTGTCGCCATCAAAACATGCTCCAAACTTAGCCCAGGACAAGGATCGAAGGGCGTTCCCTATCCCCATAGGTAGGAACAAGTGCTAAAGTATCATATATTTCTGATTGGGAATGATTTATCTGAGTATGGATACATAAGACATCAGAACCAATTTATAAAAAAAATTTAAAAATTCATGCCAAATAAGAATTAAACAAAATCCAGAACTGAATAAATAGTCTCAAACATATAACAAGAGATCCAAATACACATAAAAGTTGAAGAAAAACAGCCACAAGGACTCCAAACAATAAGGGGTCATCACCCACAAGTTGTCTCTACAACGCCGCACCATGGATGTGAAGTAACAACTCAAGCTGCCATCACCCAAACCCTTGCCTTTACCTATATCAAACATGATCAAGTATACATACACCCAAGGGTTGTTAGTAGGGATTGAGACCAAGAACAATATGATACCACTAATATATTTTATAGTGTAAACAATACAAGATAAAAATCATGCTAGTTTTGATAAGAAAGAAGTGGTGGAAGTAATTTCTAAAGAATGAAACTTTTATATGTAAACAATTTTCAAAGGGAATTTTCTATGAGTGATAAAAATTATGTAATAAAGGTAAGAAACTAAATTTTCCTTAAAAACTAATGATATTCCAATGATAATTACAAAATATTCAATGAGAACTAATCTCGGGAACACCCCTAGGCACTAGTTAGTCTCGGGCCCCATGTACCTCGTACCTTCGTGTAAAGTAACCATACAAAAATCTGTTATTGTGCATGATCTAGTAGTAGGTTACAAACCCATAACCGAGTGGTCCTTAGTCATCACCAATATAGTTTTTTAGTGTTTTGTTTATCC
This sequence comes from Viscum album, assembly GCA_963277665.1. NCBI lineage: Eukaryota > Viridiplantae > Streptophyta > Magnoliopsida > Santalales > Viscaceae > Viscum > Viscum album. Next base: position 645,597,698 of record OY728143.1, on the reverse strand, counting down.
AGATAGCTTAGTGAAATTGTGATAAAACAGCTCCGGATCACTAGCGTACTAGTACATATCTTCCCTCCTAGATACCCGGGTTTCCCCCTTTGTGATCAAACTATTATCTCATGATACCAAAACCTATTATCACATAAAAACATTAGTTATAGTCATAATAAATTCAAAACCATAGCTACACATGATTTTCAACACTTACACCACACAATAAAACCATTAGAACTTTAGTAAAATAACTTTACAAAATTTAACAATGTTTTCCATACAAAATCATTTAAAGCCCCACTTTGAACACCATGAAAATTCCCATATTCACCAAAACAGAATTTTAATCACCCAAAAAAATTCTATAAAACCATTAAATTTTTTATAAGAAAACACCAATTGGAATAACATAAAATAGACATATAAACCCCAAATTTAACACAAAATTGTTACCTAAAAAACATTTTCTTAACAAACGTCACCAAAACTAGATTTCTCAGTAATAATAATTAAGGAGAAGTGTGATAAAAATAGAAATTATGAAATTCTAACTCAACTAGAATCAATTACCCATGGAATCACCTACCACAGTTGTTAAAAACCTCAAATTTTTGTGAGAAAGTTCAACTGCACCACCTTCACACCACAAAGAACATAAAACAGACATGAAACAAGAATTTCAGACCATGAAACACAAGATTAATCCCTAGTTTCAAAATCGTACTTTATTGACATTAGGAAATTCAATAATAAGTGAAGAAATGCTAAGAAAATGTGAGCAAGAAGGAAGGAAACCCACTTACATGAGGGATCTTGACGAAATATCTCAAAACACTCTAGTAACTAAATTTCCAAACATCAAAAAATTCATGTGCGGTTCGAACAAGTATGAGGAGGTCATGTAAGATCTTTAATGGGGGGTAATAGTGGAAAATTGGGGAGTTATGAAGAAAAAAAATTACCACTTTAAATCTAGAAGTTTTGAGAAATCATGGGATGATTTTCCCTAATCGGTGATGGAAATGAGCTCCAAAGAAGGAGAAGTGAAGCTAGGTTTAGTCCTAGGGATGTTGGCTTCGCGTGGGAGGTGGAATTACTAAAAAGAGTAAAAAATGAATATGTTATTAAATAAACAAAATAGGTTTTTAAAAATAGAAATTGGCTTCTAGGATGACCCAATTACCTAAATAAAAACTCAAATCCACCATGATTATAGTTTCCAAAAAGGGTGAAAATTGATATGGTGGTGTTAATAGGTCTGGGGATTCAATTTTGGAAGCAGAATGGGTGCAAAAAGTTAAAAATGGAAGAGTTATTAAAGAAACAAAATCGGTTTTCAAATCTAGAAACGGGCTCATGGTTTGGCCCAAATCATAAAAACTCACTCATTCCTCCAAAAATGCATGGGAAACCCCCAAAACAAAGAAATAATCGAAATTAAATAAAAAATACCTTTAAAATAATTCATGGATGTGATAATTATCCCCACCATGAAAGACTCTCTGCCTCGGAAAGTCGGCATGAAGCTTGATCAGAAAACAAGAACGAGTACTCTTCCTCAACCCATGACATCCATTCCCATGTCTCATGTGTATCATTCCCATTATTCAAAAGAACCTGGACAAGTGTAATAGACTTTACCGGAAGAAAATTTTCTTGGAAGTCCACTATTCGCATCAGATACTCAAAAAAATAGATAAATTAGGCTCTATATCCAACTCCTCCCAACTCAATGCGTGGGATAGATTTGGGTTGTATTTATTCAAATGGGAGACATGGAAGACATCATGGATGGATATCAACTTAGAAGGTAAGGAAAACATCTATTCCACCTTTACAATATGATCGGTGATCTTCAAGGTTCTGACATACTGTGAAGTCATATTTCCTTGCTTTCCCAATCGATGATGGCCCAAACGAGGGGAAACATTCATGAATACCCTGTCACCCACAAAAAACTCTAGGTCTTGATGCCTCTGGTCAGTATATGATTTATGGTGACTCTGAGATGTCAAAAAGTACTGCCTGATCAACTTGACCTTCTCAGACATATCCTGCACTAGACTCATCCCCAGTAGTGAGGTATCACCTACCTCATCCCAAAATAGGGGAGAACAAAAAATCCAACTATAGAGCGCCTCAAACAGAGCCATTCAAGTCGATGATATGTAGCTGTTATTATAAGAAAACTCAACCAATCTCAAATGGTTATCCCATGAATATCTAAAGTCCATAACACATGCACGTAGCCTATCCTCAAAAATTTTATTTGGCTTCTCTGTCTTACCATCCATTTGAGGATTGTACGTCATGATCATATTAATCTAAGATCCCAAATCCTTATGAAGGCCTTCTCAAAACTGATATGTGAAATGGGGGTCTCTACATGAGACAAATACTGATGGAACACCCTGGAGCCTTACCACCTCTTAAATATAAAAACGACTCAACTCATCCACATTAGTTGTATCTCTAATCAGAATGAAGTGGGATGATTTGTTCCGACGATCAATCACAGCCCAAATGGAATTCTTACCTCAAGTGTATGAGGAAAGATAAAAATGAATTCCATGGAGACCTCACCCACTTCCATGTAGGAATGGGCAACTAGTGGAGAAAATTAGAGGGCCTTTTATGCTCTGCTTTCACTTGCTTGCATGCGCAGCATCTCAACACAAGGTCCATGATGTCATCTCTCATACTAGGACACCAGAAATAGTAACGTATATCATAATACATCTTGGTGGAACTCATATGGACAACCCACTTATATTGGTGGCTATCCTGTGTCACCACATTCTGTAGAGATGATGACACTAATGAACGACTTTTAAAGAAAAAGATACCCTCAGGAGATGATGACCAATCAGACGAAATATCCCCTCCATGAAGAATCTTCCAAGACCTCTGAAATAGTTTATCACTGGGTTGTTCTTGATGAATCAACTCCATGAGATAAGGATTCAACTGAATGATCACCACAACACACAACAATTGTGCTCTTTCATATCCACATGCATCTAAGAAAATATCCCCATAAAAGTACACTCATCATTGGACTTCCTCAAGGCTTGAACTGGTACTTTTCCAATCAATGAATTCTTCAACACAATACCCTTTCCTAGGGTGTAGATGATGTCAATGTCGAACCCCTGCAAGTACTATATCCAACAGTGCTGCCACAAATTGAGGTCCTTCTATGAGAAGATATTGGAAATGATTTTGTGATCAGATTAGACCACAAACTTCTCCCCTAAGAGGTAGTGACTCTATGTATTCAAATCATGAATAACAGCTCTTAACTCCATTTCATGTGTCAGTTATTTCTTTTAGTGTGGTCGGAGTTGGCGAGAGCCATATTCCACAACATGATCATCCGACATAAGCACACACCCAACACACATACCTGAAGCATTACAATACACCATATACCCCTTTCTAGCCTCCGTAAAAATTAGTATGGCGGTGGTAGTCAACCAACTCTTCAGCTCGTTGAAGGATTCCATACATTCTGGGCCCCTAACAAGCATCACCCACTTCTGGGTGAGTGCGGTCATCAGTGAAGCAGACCAAGAGAAATCTCGAACAAACTTCCTATAATAACGAGACAAGTCAAGGAAACTCTTGATTTGGAACATGTTCTTCGACTACTCCCATGACATAACCACACTGATCTTCTCAAGGTTCACTGAAAACCCCTGATCTAAGATCACATGCCCCATAAATGTCACCTCCTAGATCCAGAAATCCCACTTGGAAAACTTTACAAAAATAAAATTCTCTCGCACAGTGCCCAGAATGATCCGCATGTGATGCCCATGCGCCTCCTCGTATCTCGAATAAACTAGGATGTCATCCACTGATACCACTAAAAAAGAATCAAGATACAGATGGAGCACCCTATTCAATAGATCTATAAAGACCACTAGATCATGGGATAATCCGAAGGGAATGGCTAAGTACTCAAAGTGGTCGTACCTACTTTAGAAGACTGTCTTTGGGATATCTTCCACTTTCACCATGAGTTGATGATAGCCTAAACTATTTTTATTTTATAAAACTACCGTACCCCCCTTTAATTAATTGAAAAAGTCATATATTTGGGGAAAATGATATTTGTTCATGATTGTTACCTTATTTAGCTCCTGGTAGTGAATGCACAACTAGAGGTATCTGCCAGCCTTTTTCGCGAACAACACGGGAGTGGCCCAAAGAGAGATGCTCGGGCGAATGAATCCTTTAGATTATAAGTCATCTAGTTGTATCATTAATTCCCTTATCTTGGGGGGGTCATGAGATATGAGGGAATAGATATCGGCTCTGTTCCCAGCACCCGATCAATAGAGAACTCCACATCCATCTTTGGGGAGAAACCTGAAAAATCATATAGAAATACCATCTGAAACATGTACACTATATGAGGTATTCTGCCATCAAGAGAATGACCATAATCCTCTATTACAAGTTATGGTAACTGAAAAACCAGATATTTCATCTCTGGGAGTGGAGGTCACACACGACAATACCTAGAATCTCATTCCCCATGAAAAACCCAATGATTCCCATCTGGTGTCGTGAAACTAACTCGTCGCGTAACATATTTGTTGTTCTCTTGGAAGTGCACTAGCCAATCCATGAAAAATATTATATAAAATATATCCATATATAAGACCAAGTGGTTGTATTCCATCTTAACCCCTTATATGGAAAGCACACACGACGGGCACCTGAGACCCTGCTCCTTCTTCTTTCCCAGTGGCATCACCAAATCTGTTGCAAAAGACAACAACTTGGTTGGAAAATTCAGTGTGTACACAAAACCAGAAAAAATTAATGAAACAAAGGCATAAATATAAAAAATATAAGAATCTATAGATGATACAATCATAATGGAACCTTGAACAGTCGACGGTCCCACCTCTGATCCTACTGGTGCATGATCCAGCACATGGAGATGTATGATATATGCCTAATGACAACCACTAGTTTTTTGTTGTGCCCTAAACTAGATCTACCTTGAAAATGACCCAACCCTGCCACCATAGCCACCAAATCGAGATCCTCCCATCCTCGATGGCTCTGACTATGCAGGTACTCCTCTTGAATCTATTGATCCTGCCCCACTCTGAAGTACGTCACCCACAAAAGAACTTCAAGTGACCCATAACTCCACATTGATAACATGGATTCGCAAGAAAATGGGAATTCGGGTAGGTTGTGCCGCATCCTCCCACACTAGTGGCACACAACAGATCTTGGATCTGAAGCCACATATGAAAACTGTCTGGAAGATTGGCATGAACTACCACCTCCCTGCTTCCCCTTCTTATATCGCTTCCTTTTCTTCTCTAAAGAGCTTCCACTACACACTGTTGATACTATATTAGATAAAAAAGCCCTCCTTTTTTGGTCAATCTCCACCATGCACAACCGATCAACCACCTCAGCATATGTCCTCAACTTAAACAAGAAAACCAAGGAGTATATCTTTGGTAGTAAGCCATTGTAAAAACTCTGGACCTTTTCTAGATCAGTAGAGATGACTTCAAGAGCATACTGAACTAGCTCAGTGAAACGGTTGGCTTAATCCATCACAACCCCCCCCCCCCCCAAAAAAAACAAGATCCATGGACTCTTGGTATGTAGCATATTCTAAGACTTTAGGTCAGTACTGTTCATTGAAGACGACCTTGAAATCTCCCCAGCGCATCTACTCATTATTTCTAGTTTGTAGTACTGATTTCCATCACTTTCTTCTATGACCCTCTAATAGAAAAGTGGTAAACTTCACCCTTACCACCACAGGTTTTTTCATGAACTTGAACATGCACTCGATCTTTTTGATCCATTCTCATGCTTCCTGGGGTTTTATGCTACCTCAGAATGAAGGAGGCTTATTTTCTAGAAACTCCTGGGCCTTTTCCTTCCTAGGACCAGTCTCATATTCTCTAAAAGGAGATGGAATAGGAAGCAGTCCATGTCCTAGAGCTTGTACAACACAAACCGCAACCTTTACCAGCCTCTGATCAATCAGTGAGTGAGAAATATCTCTGGCTTCCGCCTGTGGGTGCATGGGAGCGTTCTAGGGAGGCATGTTGCATTAAAAAGTAAAATGTCACTAGAGAAAAAATCAGTACAATAGTTCTGAAAAAATACATAAATATCATCAAATATAATGAAGCCAAAAAAATTTTTATCAATAAAATAAACCACCACTTCACCCCCACCTAATGTCCATATGTAGTCTGCAGCCCGCACGTCTTACCTATAAGTGAAGTAAAAGAAACTATTAAAATTCCCCATGGTGACTCAAATTAATTTAATAGAGGTGTGGTCCAATCACCCTAATCGGGACCAAAACATCGAGTCCTGACAGTCCTAGCTCCTGTCTAGCCCAACTGATCCTAAAATAATAATATAACCCAAAAACATTTACCACCAATGATACCATTTTTTCATGAAATGAGTCTAGTTTCCATCAAAAACAGCACAAAAAAATTCCCATGAAATGTCCTAAAGGGTGTTCCTTATCCCCATGGGCTAGCACAAGTTCCCATGTATCATATATTTTGGTTTTGGAATGATTTACCCGAGTATGGATACATAATACATCAAAACTAATCAATGAACTAAATCTAAAAATTAATTCCAAAAAAGTCTTAAAAAATCCAAAACTAAATACATAGGTTCCAGAATATAACAAGTTTTCAATGACTCATAATAGTTAACGAAAAATATTCACATGGTCTCCACATGATAATGGGTCATCACCCACAAGCCGTCTCCACAATGTTTCACCATAAAAGGGTACTAACTACCCAAACCGCCATCACCCAAGGCCTTTCCATTACCTATGTCAAACACAATCAAGTCTACTTACAACCTAGGGGTATAAGTAGGGTGTGAGAAAAATTCTAATTAGATACAACCAAGATATTACATAGAGTAAACAATACAACATAAAAAGCATGCCGTTTTTTATAAGCAATAAGTAGTGGAAGTAATTTCTGAAGAATGAAACCTTTAAATGTAAAAAGTTTTCAAAGGGAATTTACCATGAGTGAGAAAATTTAAGTAAAACATTTAATATTCTATATTTTCTAGAAAAAACCACCATATTTTAAATATAATTACAAAATACTCAATGAGCATTAATCATGGGAACACACCTTGGAACTAGTTATTCTTGGGCTTCATGTACCTCGTACGTCGGTGTAATTTAACCATAGAAAAATATGTTATCATGCATGATAAACTTGTAGTAAACATATAAATAACCTAGTGCACCCCAATAATCATTAATATAGGTTTTTTATTACATCTTTCTCAGTGAAACAGGGATAAAACAACTCCAGATCACTAGCGTGCTAGTACATATTCTCCCACCTAGATACCCAGACTTCCCCCTTTGTTTAAAAAACATTATATCATGATAAAAAAAATACATTATCACATTAAAACAGCAGTTCTGGTCATAATAAACTGAAAACAGTAGATACACATGCCTTTCACCACTTACACCACTCAATAAATCCTTTTGAACATCAATAAAACAACTTTACAAAATTTTACAATGTTTTGCACACAAAATATCTTAAAAACACCACTTTGAATACCATATGCATACCCATATTCACCAAAACAGAATTTTCAGCACCCCAACCATTTCTATAAACCGATTACATGATGTTTAAAACAACCTCAATTGATATAACATAAAATAGACATGTAAAACACCCAAATTAACACAAAGTTGGAACCTAAAAATAATTCTCTTAACAAAATTCACCAAAAACAGTTTTTTATAGTAAGGATAATGAATTAGAAGTGTGATAAAAATAGAAATTTAGAAATTACAACTCATCTAGCATTGATTACCCATATAATCACCTACATTGAGTGTGAAAAACCTCAAATCCTGGTGTGAAAGTTCAACTGCACCACCTACACACCACAAAGGATTTAAAACAGACCCAAAACTAGAATTTTAGACCATATAACACACGATCCAACCCTAGTTTCTAATCCCTACTTGATGGACATTAGTAACTTCAATAAAAAGGGAAGAAACCCTAAGAACATTTGACCAAGAAGGAAGGAACCCCACTTACATGAGGGATCTTGATCAAATCTATCAAAATACACCAGTAGATGAATTTCCAAACAACCAAAAAAATGCAAGTGAGGTTCAAACACAGATGAGGAGGTCACATGGAAACTAGAATGGGGGAAAAGAGTGAAAAAATGAGGAGTTATGAAAGAAAAAAATTGCCTCTACACATATGGATGATTTGAGAAGTCTTGAAAATATTTTCCCTAATCTGTTATGTAAATGAGCTTTAAAGAGGGCTAAGTGAAGCTGGGGTAGTACCTAGGTATGTTTTCATCGAGTGTGAGGTGGAATAACCGAAAAAGTGTTAAAAATTAATAACATATTTAATAAACAAACATTTCTATTTAAAAATGGAAATGTTCTTCTAGGATAGCCCAATTTCTTAAATAAAAACCCAAATTCACCCTGATTATGAATTCTTAATGTTTTCAAATTGATATGGTGGTGTTAATAGGTTAGGTGAGACAATTTTTTATTATTAATGGCTGATAAATGTTGAAAAATTAATTATATATAAAAGAAAAAAATTGGTTTTTACATCTATAAATGGGCTCACGGTTTGGCCTAAATTATGGAAACTCACACATTCCTCAAAAAATGCTTGCAAAACCCCCAAAAGAAGGAAAAAATGGAAATTAAATGAAAATTACCTTTAAAATAATTCAGGGATGTGACCATTCAAATAAAACATTAAACCATCATTTTTTATTTTTTTCATAATAACTAACGGGGAGTGTTGGGTTTATAGAAATAAGAGACCAAGGGGGAGGTATATCTTTTTAATTAAAACATTATAATATGTTTGTTATAGATTTTACAATATTTATCATTTAATTGAAAAATATAATTATTCCCATCCCCTATTTGAGAAATCAAATCTTGATATCAATTATGATTTTGTGTTATGTATATCTTTGAAAAACCATGTTATTTCACCCTTGTTTTCTACATTGAGTTATCCCATGTGGACATAGATTTTATTAGATAATGGATCTCTTCTATGTATCATGTGATATCATTTATTTATTTATTTTAAACTATGTAAATATTCTTTTAGTATAATGATTAGTTCATAAAATCCACACTTTCCATTTCATTTTATTTTCAAAGGGGGATAAAAGATTAATTATAAAAATTGAATATTTGAAAATGTGAAGAGTTATTTATAAAAAAATACACAGGGGAGATAATTGAGCCAATGTTTCATTTTTCATCAATCATTAAATATATGGATGATATAATTGTGGTGATTGTTAGAGTTATTACTAATTTCCAAATACATTTCAAATGAAGAAATGGATAATGCATAAAACAATTGGAATTCCATGAAAAAGGTAATTAATTGAAGAACAATTGAAGAGATGAGAAAAAGATACAACAAGAAGAGAATATGTATTTATGATGATTTTTATTGTGTTTGTATTTGAATTATGATTGTTACAATATTTTTAAGAATAAATTACACCATAAAAAATAAATCTTTTCACGAGGGATTTCCAGATTATCCAAAGATAATTCAATTGAAGGCCATGAAAAAATATAATCAAAAACATATTTCCAATATATTTCTATAAATTAGGGAAATTCTTATTGGAATGTTAATTTTATACATAGATAATTTTATATTTTTTTATGGTGGATACATTAAAAAATATATTCCAACCACCACAATAACATCTTAAGGGGACTATACAAAACAACAAGTAAGGTGGGAACTATGATCAACCTATATCCATCCTAGAGGGGTGATGAGAGAGAGTATGCATGGGGGAAAATGTGGAAGTGATCCTGTATAGGTCCATTGAAGGTGGATTGGGTCGTTCCATATGGGAGGAATCATGATAATGAAATGGGACTGGGAGTATACGCCATACTCTAAACTTCCATCTTAAGTGAGAATTTGATTAATATTGAAGAATAAAACGTACTAAAGGTTAGATGTGGGACATTTTCGTAGCTGTACTATTTAGTTGTCTTTAACATGGCAGTTTAAATGTTGGAAATTCATTTGATCTGATCTTTCTTATCTGATCAATCCAAGAGTGTCCGTCTTCCTATAGCCACATTATAGGATCATTTTTAATGAGATATTTATCCATTTTTGATCCCCAAACCACTTTTAATAATGTCTATGAGTTGAACCGAAGGAAGAATTTAACTCATGATATATTCTTGAGATAGAGGAATTTAATTGGAAACAATAATTATACATATAAATGCATGATGAAATGTTACCATAAAGGTGATATCCCTCATTAAAGAAGATAACTTCCTAGATGAGAGAAATTCTAGGAATAAAGAACAAGTATGAACAAAATTGGTCATCTATATAGCTCCCTATTTCAAGAATGAAAATAAAATGATGATATTAAGAAGCCACATGATGTGGAAACATGGGTATTAAAAATTAATACTCCAAGTGAATAACAAAGAGTATATATTGAGACATCTTGTGTGTTCAAACCTTTTTCTATTTTAATACATTAGAGGAAGTGCCCAGACCTCCCAGGTAGATGTTTCTTAAGAAGACAACATATATTTCATGCTATGTATTCATGCATGAATTGTAGTGTGAAAAATGTACACTTGAAACCATGTAAAGAAGAAGATACCCATCAGGTCTTCCGAGATGTTTGAAATATATACCCATTCTTGTATTCAATGGAAAAATGAGTAATATTAATACACAATGGTTCATTTGGGTATTAATATTTAAAGGATAAATAAAATTAAATGTTTATTTAAATGAAGTTTTAAATGAAGAAAATTTAAATAATGAAATTAAATAAGATCCCATGTAAAATATTTTTTGTATAAATATATTCACATAGATGATAGAAAATGTATTTAATTTGAATGATCATTTTTAGAACTCAATATATATTTTTATCAAATAGAGTAGAATAATTTTTGTTCATCTAGTGCACAATTTTTGTGTGGTCATGACTTCATTAGAAAGATAAATCAGCTTGAGAATTTTACATTAGAAAGATAATACAGAGACCTCATATGGGAATATCAATAGATCATCCTATAATAGATCAATCCTTGAAGATTGGTTATGTATTATAATTTGGACAGAGTGGATCAATCCTTGAAGAATGGTTAAGTCTTATAATTAGTCCCAAAATCAAAAATATTCTCTCATTTGGAGTCGTAGAAAAAAAATTGGAGTCTCTCAGATAGAACTATATAAGAAATCCTTTTTGTTTGAGATAAAAGTAATTTTAATCACTTATTTGACAATGAAGATAATAGTATATAATCCTTGTTATGGGGAATAACCAATATTGAAAGGAGTATATCTTCATGCCAAAAATGGTAAAATAATATGGGTTACTCCCCCTATTAATACTACATCACAAAAAGTGATATTGAGAGATATAACTACGTGGATCGAGAAAATTAAAATTTTAAATAGTTTGAATTTAAAATTAAAATTATTCATAAAAAAATAGATAAAATTTCACTCCTCTTGTCTCATTTGTAAATTTGGTATGGGTATCAATTGATAATTTAGGATTTTTAAGGACATATAACAATTAATGAGAAATTATGTATTCATATATTTATTAGTTGATTAATATTATCACATCAGATAAATATTCAAATATTGTTGATAAATTAGAGTAATATCATGAGTGCGGGTTTATGTAGGATTAATATATAAGGCCCAAACAAATCACCACACTTTTTAAGATCATAATCAATCTATCATATCAGTAATAATTTAGGACATATAAATTTTTTATTTGATCATAATAGGTCATCCAAATCACAATTATTGTTATATGATATCCTCTTCCATATCATCACATCCACTACATGGCCGAATACTCATATCACCATAATAAAAACCACATCAGAACAATCAAAACCACAACTACATACCAAACATCCCCACCACAACCAGATAATTTCCATCACCACACCCCCAAATCATCATCTCATGGAATCATGCTATAACCTTTTTTTATTATATCTCAAATACATGACATAAATGTAATCTATAATTTTCCAAGGAAGTGTGTACTTTTCATATCCTAAAACAATTATATCCCTTTGATAGACTCATGTATCAAAACCATGAGCCATAACAACTTATATACACACACAAAACCTTAATCCAATATAACTCGTGTAAACATGTAAATTCATGTCGCATCCATAAGATATGATATTTTATAGATCCATATAAGTAATAACATTAATGAAATACATATTATTTATATATACACTATTCCTCAGTCCATCATAGCCTATGAAAGTTAAAAAATAGTTCAAATCCCTTAGAATATGGCTCTATAGTATCATACTATATGAAAAATAAAGTAGGCATCAAGGTGTTCATATACAAAATCAGTAAAACTAATAAACACACACTATAAAAAGACATAAATATAATTTAATAAGATGAATGACAATATTGAACTATAAAAAATATAAATCAATAGATAATTAGATGATTAATGATTAATGGTATTAATCAATACAATATCATAAGGTATAAAAATAAATAAATTCAATACATATGCTGATAAATAAATGTAAAAGTGGATAAACATATAATCATCCCCACAACATACATATTATCACATCTAAATATTTTAAATTACCTACATGATTCATATATCACTTCTCAGTTATTTAGTTCCTCCATTTGAATTAAATAATTAGTTAATAAATATAATTAATGTATACACATGTCATAACTTCATATTAACCCTTTTAACTAAAGGAACATGCTAAAATATATAACTACATAAATTAATTTTCCCATAATAGTAATTTCCTAATAATAATTCATGGTTACATCCATATATTTTACTCCAAATTTTTCATCCATCACAATAATTATATTTAAAGATTTAATTTTCTTACTTACATCTATAAAATCTCCAATTTTCACATATAATTTTATAATATAAATATAAACAGAATAAAAAACATATAAAAATATAATTTGGCATAATATTATACATAAAACAAATAAGAGTTCATAAATTTGATAAAAAATAAATAATGGTAGAATAAAAATAATCTAGTCAAATGCATTCATTTTCCAATATCATTTATCCCAATTTTGAATTCTATTTCTAATTATCATCACATTATCATCCTCCAATAAATTTTCATGTATACATATAATTTAAGCATGGAGTTAGTAAAACACTTATTGAAATATATATTTCAAAATATAATTCAATATACTATCAATAATTAACACAAAAATATATGCATGTCAAATAATGGGAGGATAAAAAAATTATATCGATCTTTATACTTACTTTCATTACATATATTTCTTTTTACAATTTTATTTCATAAATACTTCTTATTTCCCATGAGGAATAAAATTGTAATTAAAGAATATGAATTTCAAAAAAAATCATGACAACATGGTACAATAATTGTAAAAATGTTTTAAATCTACAATTAAACTGAGTAATAAAATAACTATATAGATCAAAACATGTCAAAAAACATAATTTTAGTGAAAGAAAAAAAATGTAACCAATCCCTCTGGACCATGTATCTACAACAAGCTTGATGAGTGAGAGAATATAAAATTACATTTCTCTCTATAGTTTGGACATGAGAGATTAATTTTATTGTGGTATAAGAAGTATTGTATTACAAGACAATATGGGAGGGTTTCAATTTATAATAATGATGACTTTGATCATTATTTTTTATGGTGATAACTATCAGAGAAAAAAGATGATATTTTCAATCATTCAGTTCAAGGGGATGATAATCACTGGGTTTAGATTCAATAATTGAACATTGAATAATATAAAACATATAAATAATTATACAATTATATAAAAGTGTTTAAAATAATAGAAATTACCTATTATTGAATATATGAGTTATTCTCTATAGAGGAAACTCACGTGGTTTTTTAATAGAGTCTCCACTAATCTACTTGTCATAATTCAATAATTCATACCACTAATACCATATACCAGAACTAATATATCCTTCCTTTAAAGAAATATATTCAAGAACAATACCTAATTCTTGATAGAAAGTATAAATTTAAATCCATTAAATAAGGAATACAAAATTCATCATAAAATTTGGATCCTTAACCTAATGTGTGATAGATTAAATATTGAAAAAATTAGGTTAGTAAAAAATTCCTATAAGGATTGTGGTTACATAATACCAATGTTACCCATTTTGAGACAGGGCCAACTCTATAATTCAATATAGCCAAGGATGTCATAATTTTTTCCCACTGCATTGTGTCACTAGGAATCATAGAGAAAATGAAAAATGAAATATTTATTATTATAAACTATCACTTATTTAAAAAAATATATAATTAATAATGTAATTTCAAATCATAAAATACAATTCATGAGAAATTGTTTTTTTTAATTCCATTACAAAGGGATATATCTTATATAAACTATAGAATGTATTTATATTATAATCCTCAGAATCATTGAATCAGCTATGATAGGTGCTCCCCATATACAAAATATATTTGATATTTAAAAGAAATTATATTTGTATGATTTTTATGAACTATATGTGGATTTTATTACAACATAAGGTTTTGTACTTAATATCATTAAAAAATATATTTTTACAATTTATAACATACTTCCCTTTTTAAAGAATTCAATACATAAGAAACCAATCAATACATAAGTTTTTTGAATTTTATAAAAATTATTATTTAATATAATTTATAACCCACTATAATACATAAAATTATACATTTTAATAGAAACTAAATTACTGAATACCTATAATGATACATAAATATTTACCCCTTTAATAAAATTTATACATAATATATTAATTTTCATATTTAATTTCTTCTCATTTTACAAAGTCTGAAAAATTTATATTTTAATTAAAAATGATTCTAGTTATTAAATGATAAACTTCCATGGAATACTTTAGAAACTGCTAAATGATAATGGAGGGGTTTGGGAGAATATAGGAACATGTCACATATACAACTCAAATAATTCTAGTCCTTAAGAATAAAAAAAACATATAAAATAGAGGAACCAACTCAACTATAGAATTTCAGAACCTGGGCCTTTATATTAATTACCACTCAACTTATTCTCATCCTTGAGAATCTAATACCAACTAGTAAAAATAAAATCCAAAACTTTAATATCCATTGTGGGGGTTTGAGCTTCCATCCAAATAGAATTTACACACCACTAATACATTCTTTGGGAAGAGTTATGTTGTGACTCCAACTTACTTTCAATGGGGAAAAATTTAAATATATAATATAAATGATATATAACTATAAAAATCATATCCAATAATTAAAGAAAAAATTATTTAATAAATGAAGAACTTATAACACTTACTTAAAACCATCATTATGATAAGAACACTTTTTTCTTTAACCATGTTTCAAAATAAGCCTCTATTTAAAACAATCCAATAATACTTTTTAAATTATATATTTTTTTAAAATAAAATTAAATTTAAGAAGAATTATTTATTTATTCATAATAATTTTAGTTTTTGTCAAATTATTTTTTTAAATGGTATCCAAGAACACCGTAATTATTTTTTTATGGGAAGATTAAATCTATCATTCATATTTAGTTCTATGTTTTATAATGTTGTAGTACGTTTACCAACCTATAGTACACTGCACTCCTCTGACCAAAACAACCAATCAATGATAAATACACTCAGTGAGGCTTATAATATCTTTGATGATGTTATAATAATAAAAATAATGAAAATAAAATAATTTACATTATTTAGGACTAGTTACATCATCCCTATTTGAATGGAGAAACTACATCATCCATTATTTCCATTGAAATCACCGAACTCCCACACATAGATCTAATTCCAGAAATAAATTCCATAAATAATATTTAATACCAACTAAGGTGACCCAATAATAATTTATTTGCTTCATGCGGAATGGTAAAGTGGGCAGGGAGAATGGTAAAATGATCTTCTAAAAAATATTTTTAAATTTTGAAATTTTCAATAAAAAACAAATCAATTTAAATACATCACTTTTAATAGATATAGAATATATATATATATATATATATATATAATTTTATGAATTTAAATAATTCCCCAATGTTGAGACCATTACCCTGTTAAAATATATAATATTACATTAACATTTGAAATTATTATGCTCCCTTAAAATAGATTATATATCACTATTATACAGTTAGTATCATAGTTTAACATTCAAAACATATTTTCAAAATAAATAGTGGAAAATTAAATAGTGAATGTAAATAAGAACACATAAAATAATAAAAAACAATAGGATTAGTTCCAATATGGATCTCATTTAATTCCACTTGACAATAAAATATGACCATGAATTTTTATTAAAACAAATATACTGATTTGTATCCATGGTTGACTGTTATAGACAAAAAACAATTCAAATATAATATAATATTATTAACATTCCTCGTTTATAATTATACATGGATGAATACAATGTTTTAATGAATGATTAATATTATTAGAGTACTTTTCATTACATAATAGAAATAGTTTAAAATAAAATTTGAATGAATAAACTAACAAAACTAAAATTAAAAAGAAAACGAGAAAGGGAAAATTGATATGAAAAGTTGTTTAACTCATCTCTGATCATTTTTAGTTGATCATCTAGGTTTTATTCTCCTCATATGATCTTATAAAAGTATTGATTGAAAAAGAGGTTGTTTTTCATGATCTATATCAATTTTATGTGGTGAGGTAAAGAAAAATATAGTATCATTAAAGAAAAATGAAATGTAATCATTTAGATAATTTTAAATCTCCATCAATCTCCATTTTAACACCATAATATTTTATATTATTTTTTTCTTTAAAACCAAATGTGTTCAATAGCTTTCTTCACATGTAACACTGAACAAAAATGAATCGAGAAACATTTTATAACCATTGTAAAGTAAGTGTTTAATTTGTGGGTATGAATGGAGGTGACCACATCATTAAATATATATTGAATACAAATGAATGGAAACATTTAATACTAATAAACTAATGAAATTTAATTATCATAAATAAATTAAATTTATTAATAACATCATTTTATGCTAAAAATGTATTCTTTACAATAGTGGGTTTTTACAGATGTCATTTTGTGGG
The DNA here is from genome assembly GCA_963277665.1 of Viscum album. Lineage (NCBI taxonomy): Eukaryota > Viridiplantae > Streptophyta > Magnoliopsida > Santalales > Viscaceae > Viscum > Viscum album. Next base: position 645,580,471 of record OY728143.1, on the reverse strand, counting down.
ACTAAATTTATTATGGATAAAAAAAAATCCAAAAAAATTTAATAAATTAATCCCAATTTAATTACCACATATTTGTAAGTAATAATGATTATAGTAAATATTTTAAAAGCTTATTCTCTTATGAAAATATTTTTCATTATATTTTAATGTTTTTATTTAAAAGTTGAATTCTTAAATTTTAGAATTTAAATTTTATATAATTGACATCATTTTTTTATTTAGAATAAATAAATTGGAATTTTTTTTTGTATTTTTCAGATATAAATGATTTTGAGTTGAAAAATAAAAATTTTAGTTTTTACTAAATCCATAGTGTTTATGAATATATCAAGAAGTAATTACAAATTAAAAAATTATTGTTCATTTATTATAGAAATATTTATTTTTAGAGTGAAATTATGAATTTAAAAATACTATATTCTATTTAGGAACCCCATTTTTAACATTTTTAAAATTAAGTGATATTTATCTATTAAAAACCATTTTTTTAATTTAATTACATATTCACTAGTTGAAATTAGTTGTTATAATTATGTTAAATTCAAATTGTTATACTTTTTTAATAGTTAACCAATTAAAGTCATTAAAATCATCCACATTGGAAATTTTATTTTAAATATAATTTTTATGCTTAAAATAACATTTTTATAAAAATTAGTTTTTACGCATTAGAAGTGCTAAATATAAAATTAATTTATCATAAAAATAAAATTTTATTTGATAAAATGAATTAAATATTTATTAGGAATTATTAGGTTTAAATAATGAAATAAGGTCTACTTTATTAAATGTAAATTAGTTAGTGATAAAATTATTAACATGGTAAAAAAATGACCAAAGTGAAAAAGATGAGAGTAAAAGACTAAATTTCTTCAAATAAAACATATGAAAATGAATGATAAAAATTTTATAGATTTTACCTCAAACCAACTCCCATATTTAGGAATTTTTATTTACATTCCATGGGAAACATGTCCTATACTTATATAAAGGATTTAAATTTATCCAATGAAATTCCTTCACCTATAAAATGATCTCACATACACCACATTAATCCACTCATTCTAAATCATAATACCAAATAAAAATATTCCCACATCCATCTTTAATTGTCTATTTATTTCTTATAAGTCTTGGCCTAAAAAAATCAAGGATAATGATTCTTAAGGTGTTACTACAGGGAGAACATCTAATGGTAAAGGTAATGTTCTCAACTGATCTCTCTTAATTCTATTTTTCTTTTAACCCCTAAAAAATATTCCATATAAGAATTAATGATAAAATAATGATTAATAATATTCAAAAAATCTATCATAATAATGGAATACATATTCTGTTCCTTAGATAAAAGCAATTCAAAAAATGATGACACTGTAATGCATATGAGTGGACAACCACCTCTATGATTAACGTTAATTATTTTCATCCACCACCTTAAAGGGATGGTTATAAAAAATATATTTACTGGATTAATTATTATTACAATATTATGGTTTAAAAAATATAATTCATTCTTTATCTTTTTAGCAGTCAATTGAAAATGAATGTTTTGACTATATGTACATGCAGAAAATTGAATCCTTAAAAGTGATGTATTTTTTTGTCATCTAGTTTTTAATTATGTATAAAAATATCTTAAAATATACAATAATTGTCCATACCATTAAGAAAATAGTACTAAGTAAACAATTAAAGACAATTAAATATGAGTATAATAATAAAATAAAACTAACTGATATATTTCTAATAAATAATTATAAATAAAGTTTATAAAAGTATATATGAATGAATAAGGTTATAAAGTAGGTTATTATGATATTTATTTTCGTTATAAATGAGTTTACATCATGTTCAAATAAGTAAAAATTGAAGGAAATGATTTTTCTTCTAAATTTTTCTTTACTGAGATATGATCCATATTAACCAATGTTTTCTTTGATGTGTTGTATATTATATCATATGAATGTATATTACCACAATATTCATGAAATTCGTGTTTTTTTAATTCTATTTTATGTTATATTCTTTGATATCCCTTTTATTCAAAAGTTACAAAATTAAGAAGGATTTTTTATTTTCAATTTCCTCTATTTATGTTGTGATGATTATTTGTTGAACCCCATTTTTATATTTAGAGCTATATTATCATATGGTTGAAAAAATTAGTTTTTCAAAAATAATTTTTTTCCTTACATTTTATTCTCATGAAATCCTTTTTGATGGATTACTTCTTATTAATATCCTTACTCCCTAAAATTTCTCCTCACCACTACCTTTTTAGTATTACATTGATATGAGTACTTTCTATTGCATTGTGAATGTTAATATTATTGGATATCCCCCCACATAGACACAATATTCCATTTTATGGATGAATATTCATAATTTATATATTGACTATTTCTATATAGATAAATATTGTTCAATAATCCATGATTATGTATGAGGTTCCATTGAGAAATTTAATATATGGGTTTTTAATCATCCAACTTATATATAAAGAATTCTTACAATCATATAATTTTGTTTCTTTATTACATAAATTATTGATTAAATTGTATATCCATTACTATAAAGGGTTTTCATTTGTGGGATTCTTATATAAAAAGATTTTCAATTTTTTATTAGGGAAATATTGAAAGCCCACATACTTTTAATTTTAGTATGGATGTTGTTGATTACTAAGGCATGCTGGTTATGTACTGAATAGATTATTTCCTCATCTATATGTCTAATACATTTAAATTTATTATTGTTGGGTGGTAATGAAAATATCATCTAAATTCATAAATATTTCTCCAAATAAAAACTAGGGTTCATATGTTGTCCTTATTTTCACATGAATCAATTTTTCAATTCAAATGAAAATATTTTACTAATACCTAATAGACATTTAATTATTATCACAAAATCACTCATGCATGTCATGTTCTTAAAATACATTACAAAAATGATACATTCTATATTTAAAACATCCTCCATCAACTAATTTTTCAAAAAAAAAACCATTTGGTTATTAAGGTAATGATTATGGGGATTAACAAAATATCTCGAACATAACATAGATTTTTATTTATTTATAGGTGGTTTCACATATAGAAGAGAGAGATCTAACACTTTCTACATATGAAATTGTTTTTCAGGGGCTTTCAAAATATTTTTTCATCAACATGATGGAGGTAATGATTTTGATTAATAATAGAGGAAAATGGAATGGTTTAGGGGTTCTTAAGTTTTATGCTTATAGATAAATTTATTAAAATTCAAATATAGAATATTTTGAAGTTATTATTGGATCACAATTAAAAAATTATTAAAATAAAATAAAATAAGTCCTAAAAATAGATGTTGTAGTTTAGTTGATTGTATCACTTTCCGCATATCAAATAGAAATGTCATAGTTGGTCAATTAACTATATGTATAACTTCACAGTAGGTTAACTAACCATATCACCTAACTTATTACATATTGAACCTTTTGATAACATTTAAAACCTCTAACTGTATTTTCACCAATTTAATTTCATAAAGGTAAAAAATAATAAGGAATATTAATCTATAAACTATGATAAACATAGAAATGTATTAACAAAAAAACAAGGTTGTTCCAAACATAGAATCACGGAGTTAAATTTTATTAATAATTAATCATTACTAATACATATATGAAAAAATTAAGTATCTCTACATTCAAAGGATTTATATAAATATCTACAAGTTATATTTATGTCCTAAACAATTCAACAGTGATATTTCCTTTTAGAAAATGAGCCATCAAAAAGTGATATCATATATCAATATTCTTTCCTCTATACTGAGATATAAGATTTATATGGTTATTAATAAAACTTTTAGTTTCAAAATTTAAATAGAAATGTCAAAACATATCTTCATAATCCCGTAACACTGGTTCAACACTAGAATTTGTGTACATCAACTGGTTGTAACATTGTTCTCAAATGTAGTACAAGATAATGCACTGTAATTCTATTATATACAACATCAAGGAACTAGATAATTTTTTAAAAAGTGATATTTTTTAGATGTTATTTTCTGATATAACTTACAACAAAAATAATTATCATCAGAATAACAATTTAATTTAAATTCATATTCTATTGAGTAAAAATAACCATTTTTTCCTTTTATGTATTTTAAATTTATTTTAAAGACATTTAAATGTTATCATATGGGGGTTTCTATGAAAATGTATAAAAAAAATATAAAAACATGATACTCAGAAATCTAAAAGATATGTATAGTAATTTTAATAACCTAGGTTTTCTAATGAGGTATAAATAATGTAATTTTAATTTTAAATCATTACTTTTGAGCTAATATGGAATCCTTGTGAGGCTATTGAAAAAATAGGGTGCCTGAGGCTTATTTGAAGCCGGGAACCTAGGAAGGTGGAAGAACCAAATTGCCCACACTATTAGTAGTAACAATGCCACCCAGTTTGCATAGGTTCTCCTAACTATTCGGGGAATTTTGTTTGTAAGTGGTGGGAATAATGGTTTTACCTAACCATATGACATAGGGAGCATGACCATGTGAAACCTATAAAATTTTTATCATATGAGAAACACACAGTATGAAATAATTTTACAAACTCTTTACATGAACCATGTGACACCCCTACTTGTATAGTAGGTCATGCATGGTTGTCTTATGGTTTATCCTACCATGCAGTAAAATTGTGAGACATAGTTAAAAAGGGAAAAATGTATTTTTTTCTATTATGACTTTATAATTTTTACACCCCTCTCCTATTTCCTATTTCCCAGGGATAGGAGGATCCATTCTTATCCCTTAAGATATACAACAGGATTCCACCTAGGTTTATTGATAAATATTAAATCTGAAGTAAAAATTGAGATATGATCATATCTTTGGATATACATTGGTATGTTCTTCACTTTATAGTCTTAGTTCTCCATTTTTATTCCTCACAACAATGAAATTTTTATGTAGGCTCGTATTTCTAATTTTCAGAGTGCTCTTCCATTCTTCAATTTTTTTAATCCCTAATAATCCAAGGGATTGTACTAGACAAGGAATATAAAACATGAATAAGGTAGTTTTTCAATGACTTATTGAATAATGTAGGGCTATTTATAAATTTTCTTCATTATCTACACATCAATTTCACCGGGTGTTGGCCCTTAAATTAATATGCCTCAATTATAATTGTTTATCTTGTGTTCTAAATCCCAAATTATACATGTTCACCAGTTTATTAGAGGTTGAAAAATCAACTTCATCCACCTAATTGGTGTAATTACATTGTTATTCCTTTTCTACATTTTTTCAAATATTTTATACAATGTTCACATGTGATTTCAATAAGACCTTATTAAGGTAAGTGTTCCATTGTAATTAAATGAATCATTAAATTTTCAAATGGAATGTAAATTTATATATATCACTTGTCCTAGTTTATTATAAATTTATATGATGGAGGTTTCATAGACATAATCACCATGTCATTTTTTAATCGAACTAAATTCTATAAACCTAATAAAATAATATATAAATTAAATCTATTATGGATGAATATTCTAAATTTACCTTCTCATTCTTGTGTAAATTTAATGGAATGAACCTTTTAAATAACTAAATAGAATAAATTTTATATGGAAAATTATTTTATATTATATAAATGGAATAATTATATGGTTCATATTGAATATATACCTTTTTATCTTTATAAGAATGGTTATACTTGAGCTAGCATTGGATTCTGGATGGAATGACTTGGGAAGTCAACAAGCGTCATTTTGATTCAAGAAGCCAGTTTTAAAGGGAGATACCCACCATGGAACATGGTACTTATCAATTTGTGGATTATGGGAATGATTTTGATGGATCCATTCAATATCTATTTGGATATTATAATTCCTTGAATACACTCATTAGATTGAACATGATGTCCTTAGACATGTGGCACAATGGATTGACCTCATTTATAGTGGAATGACATGGAAAATCACCATTTATTACACTAGTACTCTTTATATCTGGACTTCATGTGACACTAATATGAGTTGGCTCGACAATTGAGGTCTAATTTCCCTTGGTTTCATCTTGGATCCTCCATTATTATTATTATGGTCTATCTAGAAAATATTTCAGCTTCAAATGATTTATCTATATAAAATTAATCATAAATAATTAAATAATATCATTTTAAGAGACATTACCCTTGAGGAAGAAGCAGGTATGAGGTGTTTGTTATCACTTCATTACTTTATATATATTCCTGCACATATTAATATTTATATTCATAGACTAGATTGTATAGATGTCATTTGTGGTGGTATACTGAGATTTATTTCACAGCATATCTTGAACCTAATTGGTACCTCAGAAGATTATATGATCATAGGTGTGAACAAGGGTATGTGACCCACTTTGGACACCAAAAGTTCTTACTTTTTGATTAATTTTGGTTATGGATGACCAAGATAGGACTCAGGATGCTTGTATTATTTTTTTCCTTTTGATTATTTTTTACAACATGTATTGTATTATCTTCCAACATATATGTATGACTTCTTTTCCTTTTTTTGTCACATGAAAAAATCATTTCTTTTTTTTTAATTCTTTTTAGTTGTTTAGATGGTAATTTATTTCATGGGTGATTATGATTATTCTAATTCAATATTTATTATAATTATTCTATTATTTATTCATCTATTAAATCATCATTTTTATCAACTCTAACAAGAAGGAATAGCCTCCCCAATGTCAAACTCCAGTACCTTGATGATAGTTAGTAGCCTCTGGAATATGGGGAGGTGTGTGTGGGGCCATGTAGTTGACTGAGTTTGGATACATTAGAGTGACCAAGGTCTGGGGAGTCACAAATTGGTATCATATATTATTTTTATTAAAATTTTTGAATTTAAAATGGATAATGGGAACATGTTGGAATTTGGGTATAAGTTGTTCCTCAGAATACCTGACCCATGTTCGGGGGTAAATATCAAGTTTCCTATTAATATGGATTTTCTTTTTTTGTATTTCACTTAATGAATTATATATACTTTTACTATTGGTCGATCTACAAGAATTATGGTATTTGATATTCTTTAAAAAAAATTACATTGGATTAGTATGATAAAGATAATTTCTATATACACCATTATAGGCACCTATAATTCACATGTCATGCATATGAAATGCTATATAGGTGAATTTTATTTTATTGCATTTCCTGGGTTTCCTATAATTATTGAGTGAGCCATGGTTGTTATACATTCTTGTGTTTCTAACATCTTTTTTAGGTAAGGGAAATTGTTCCTTTAAAATGACAGTGTCAAGCTAAATAGTTTTATCCTTTATAGGTAGATGGTGGATTCTTATATATCCATTTTTAACCCTTATTATATATATATGCATGGTTACATGAGTTGCATTTTGGATAATATTACATGATTACAAATTTCAAGTATAAGTGGTATGGGCTCTTATGAATTGGACATGGTGATTTAATGAGTGAAGCCATCATATTTTACTGTAATAATCTGAGACTAATTGTATGGGGGTCAAATAGAATTTAATGGGTTTCAATTTTAGTTATAAAGTGGTTGGGCCTTCATTAGCTGAGAATGATAATCCATTTAATAAAAAATTATAATTCTAATATAATCACATAACACCATAAAAATGTTAATTTTGAGTAATAAATTAATTTTTTTTCTAGAAAATAGAGAGGTCAAGTGAAATTTAAATATTTGTTTCCTATATAAAGTGAAGTAGACACTTCCATATACAGAAACCCTGGTAATTTTAAATTCAAACACTTACTAATACCCTAGCCTTGTAAGGGGTAGTTCAGGTTATATGCTTGGAATTGGGAACTTTTTCATATGTTCATCTTCTTATAGTGTTTATATCTACATTCTAATCTTGTTCTTTGGAATTTTCTTGGAAATTTTAGATCTATGCCACCAAGACAACCTTGATTCATGCACTAAGAGAGTGGTGATGAACATTCAGTAGAGATAGTGGGCCCTAAGATATAATTAATAACACCTGGAGTCCCACTTGTGGCACGACCTTATATTCCTAAATTTGGCACTAACTCTCATATATGGGAGGGTTTTCTTTATCTGATGTAGTGTATGTAGGGTGATAGACATATTTTTCTTATGATGTCTAATGGGACTCATGGGTTCTAGTAACAACATCCTCTTATATTTTTGGGGGATAGAAGGCCTCAAGATATTGATACTTAGCTAGAGTCCATTCTATCTATCATCATGAATCTATAGACACCTCTATAAGGGAGGGTCAACATTTTAAACTATATTTTTATTGATTCTACCAAGCATCGACATGATATGATCACTCAGATCATCTCATCAGTCCATGGTCAGGGAGGAATTCTAGACTACCATCTATGATTACTTTTTGCCATATATTCTAGGAGATAACCAATCCAGAGATTTTATACACCTAGAACTTTGATCTCTGCTTTTTTATGGACCACTCATCATATTTTACTAAGTCTCAATGCTTTTCACGACGTCTTTCTAGTGTTGAGATATCACATGTGAGACGCTTTGAGGACGGTATTAAGTATTCCCTAAAATCATATGTGAATGTATTTCACCTATCTATATTGTCTTAGATTATAAATTAAAATCATATCAATGAGAAAAACCTAGATAATCTAATAGTGCTACGAATAATGGTTCAGTATTGAGATAGGGTAGTAGTTCATCCTATAGTAGGAAGCGTAGCCTTATGGTTTCTAATCAGAGTAGTGTAATTGAAAGTGACAACAGAAGTAGCACCGTTATATGCCATCTATATGGATGGAAAGGGAATGTAAATACTTATTGTGATAGAGACACACTTAATTTCTACCTATTTCTAGTTGAAGTGGACCTGCCCAAACTCCGCCTTAAAGAGATAAATTAGTGATGCCATGTTAGGAAGGGATTTGGAGTAGCACTGATATGATAAAAAATAGAGGAGGTCATTTTGGTGGTAGTTAGATTTTTAATTAACAGGATCAGCAGAGAGAACCTTCTTAGGGTAGTACAACTATATCACGGGGCCATGGATCAGATCAGTTTCATTCGATAATACAGATACAAGAAGATCAAAGTGTTGTAACATCTATAATACATTGAAATGTATCAATATTAACTAATATTGTGTCTTATTTATTCAATATAGGTTCCTATCACTCCATTATCTCCTTATCGACTATTGAAATTCATGTGCTATAAATTTAGTACTTCTATTGGGTGATGTTTCTAGACAAACCATTGGGTGTGCCTTAATAGGGTATAATATTATGTATGGAATGACCCTTGAGGTATGAAGTTAATGTTTATTTCATGACCTCTTTATCATTGAGATGATGAACTTCTATGTTTTCCTCATGAAGGACTTGTTGTTTTCCCATCACACCTATGTGGATTGATCTCTCCATAAGGTATTGTTTACATCCCTATAGGGAAGAATCTATCTTCACAAGGGGGAGTGGGATGTCCATTCTTATAGAGAAGGACTAGATAATCATAGTCTTCAAGGAGTAAAAGACCAAATTTCAATTCTTTTCTTGGATTATCAGATGATGTGCCTTCCTGATTTTCCTCCCATGTTAGATCATTTTAGGGATGTTTCTTCTAAATGTATTTTTGGACTACCTCCTGATATAGAGTTAGAGTTCATAATCAAACTTATTTCAAAATTATTACCAAGATCTATTACTACTTATAGGATAGAAACTAATAAGATCTATGATCTCAACAGATAGTTGGAATTTCATAATCTAAGGTTTTTATCTAAACCAATACTTCTTATTGAGTTTCACACATGTATTTTGTCTACAATGCGGAAGGGGGCCTTTATTTATGCCTGGATTATGGAGGTTTGAACCCACTAATGGTTATGAATCGGTATCAACTACCTCAAATAGATGATCTCGTTATCTAGATCTGAGGAGCTAGAGTGTTCTCATAGATCAACCTGAGATTGGGATATCATCCAGTGAAAGATAATCCTTTAGATATACTATGTTTGACATTCCAATGTCAATACTATTTATATGAGAATCTCATTATACCATTCATTGTTATGAATATTCCTACCATTTTCATGTCATTTATAATAGTTTTTCTACACTTATCTAGATTCCTTTTTCATGACTTTTGTTGATGATATATTGGTGTAATATCATTCTCAGAATGACTATGACCAAAATCTTGAGATAATTATGAATACATTAATAGGAAATCAATACAGAGAACCATTATTTAAAATGTAATAATTTTAAATATTTATACATATATTTTCATAACTGGGCACTAAGAAGGAATTTGATTTTGAGGAGTAGTGTGCTCGGGATTATTTTTATAAAAATATTAAATATATTTTATATTACTCATGAATTATATGTTAAATAAAATGGGATAATTCCAAATCAAAATCTCTAATAAAAATCCAAGACCACATTTGAATATAGAATGTAAAGTTTACCATAGGCACGAACTGAAATAAGTTATTACGAGGTGTTCTGATAAATTAAAGGGTTGAAGGGTGCCTTTAGTTAAATAAATAAATAAATATATTTTTTTAAGTAAATGACCTAAAAAATATTTTTTATTTAAATAGAATTGTTGGATTATTCTCTACGTTTAGTGTCTGATATCTTTGGTTAACTGAGAGGTTTTCCTCCCACCTTTCATTGGTGAAATGAGAAATGATGATGAAGGAACAACAGATTTAGAAAGATCGAGGCATCGTGAAAGTAATGACTCCTCTTCTCTATTAACGATCATGGTTATCATTAAAACAACATTCCAAATCAAGGTAGGACTAGTAAAATTTTCTAATCCATCCCCTATTGATTAAATTGATTGATCATGATAAATTTTATTCTTTTTATCTTCACTATTTGAGCCTTTGAATATGCCCGTACATTTGATTTAAATTCTCTATTCATTTTTCTCACACCAGATATCCCCAATTATGTTCATTAGCCAAGAACTATTGGAAAAATTGTTAAACATTTGATTTTATTCTCTCTTACCAATATATCTTCTCATTACTCTTCATTTGACCATAGGATTGTGATTTGACATTGCATAGTGGAACCAAGCCCAATCGTACCCATGAATTCATGGTGTAATTAGGTGTGATGAAGGGATCATCAATCAAGGACTAGTGTGGGGATGAATTGAGGGATGTGTATAGTTGTTGCATATCTCGAGGATCTATAATAGAGAATTGTGGGATTGAGAAAGCATGCTATGTGTGCAAGAAGTATGGAAATCCCCCCACTAGATAATTTGGAATCCAATTTCTAGCCATTATATTGATGAAAAATAAGAAACGTGGATTCTTCCATGGATTTTATAAGGACCAGTGGTGAGATATGAGGTGGATAGTCTAGATCTAGAACGCCAAAAGAAGATACATGATTTAAAAAAACTGACTATAAGTTGTGTAGTTCCCCATTAGCTGTAATGCTAGGGTGTTGAGATAATTAGTAATGAAACACTGTTTAGCTTTGAAACATGTTGTTTATCACCCAAAATTTGAAAAACTATGTGGTAGGAGAACATGGGAAGGTACTTTTGTGGGAGAACAAACTATGTATCAATGTACATAAACACTAGAAAATACATACACAAACATGACCAAGAGCATGGGTAGGAGCCCATGTGGCTGAGGAATGGTGTGTAGTTCACCTATTCACCATGTAGTGATCCATAGTTAGTGATCTGTGTACTAGAATGGACATGATCAGGTAGTGGAGTAGGAAAAAATGCCTTGTTGGTCCCTTACACGCCATATAACCCTAAATTCATTGTGATGAAAATTTATCCTCTCATATCTCCTTTATTTGGACTAAAATTTTAGACCATGACTATCCAATTCAGAGTTCTTTTCTACATAGGAATTTTCAGTGGCATCCATAATTTCTTCTGAGATATAATGCAAGATGTTTTGAGTGTGATTCTTATTTAGGCGGCACTCGATAATAGTAGCGATATGGAAGGATCAATAGAGTGGTACCCCCTAAAAGAATATGGATCAGGTCATCTATCTATATTCTAATTGGTTCCTCCTTGATAAATTATGGTTAAGTTCCCCTATACATTGAATTATATGACCTTATGGTATTAGGGTTTGTGTCCTCTATCTCTTAAGTGGTTACCCCATATATGATTAGGTTTTGGGTCCTCTACCTACTGATTGGTACCACCAATGGTGTTAGGGTGCATGTCCTGTACCTACTGAGTCATACACCCTTAATGAATTAGGGTTTGAGTACACTATATACTATGTTTTAACCCCTATTATATAGGGCACAAGTACTCTTTACATTTAGTGGACCCCCCTAATGAATGAGGATATTTTTCCTCTACCCACAGATTTGTACCCCCTATCAGATAGTGTGAGGGTTCTCCTCGCACATATTTTCACCCCACTAAGGAACTTGATAGCATGTCCTCTTCTTGGAGATTGTGAAACCTCTGCTATGAGACATAGTGGTGATTCATGGGTCCTTTACATGGTTACTTCATTGGATAGACAGACATGATTGTTGGCATCGATGACTGACTTCAATAACCGATGGATCTCCTATCCTCCGCACGGTTATGATATAGAGATTCCATTCTCTCATGTTTTGGTTTATTTTGTTTGAGCATATATTTGTGTGTTTTTCATTGTATTTTATATATCTCTCTCTATCTTGGTTTTAGTTGAGCTGTCAATCTATTCATATCGTTTCTCTAATTAACCACTTTATCTTTTGGGGATTCCTACTGGGTATGTATATACACACAACTGAATCATCTTTTACCACACATGTCATTCCATATACATACAATAGATAGATCTATGATGATTACATTGGAGCATAGGTATACCCTATACACTTCACCACATATAGTGCTTAGAGTGTAAAGATTCATATCTAGGTATTTATAGAATTTAATTTTCTCATATTGTTTGGTTGGGGTATATTTCAAGTTGAGAATGTATTTTTCCTTTTTAATTTTCAGTTTACACTATCATTCCCTTGTTAGCAGTATATGTTTTTCATGAATTTATTATATTCTATTCGTTGTATGATTTAATTTTATTATTCCTTGTTACTTAATCATTACAATGGTTGGGTGTGTGCATACAAGTATACAATTAAATGTCCTCCCATGCTAGTTATGACTTACGAAGATTTTTCACTAGCCCCTAGCCTACAAAGGCAGGCATTGGGTAGTTTCATCTTGAACCCCATTAAATCCGGTCATGGTGTCAGAATAGTTATTTACTTTCGATGGTATAAGGAGTATTCCTCTTAAAAGGATTTGGTTTCAATTTAGGGAAATAATGTCAATGTTATTCGAGTGCAGCTCTGAGATCAGGGAACCTAGTGGTGGTATAAGTATCCAATGTATCCATTCACCAGGACTCAGACTACCTTTTTTTCAGTCAGGATACCAGGACATTGGCTGCATTGAACAATGGTACATGAATCATATTGGATTGAGTGTTTTTCATTATTTCTTTTGTCAGGTCCCCATTGTATATATATTCTCATTTGAACATGGTATGTCGTGATTAAATTTTTAGGATGCCTTAACGATAACAGATAGCTTAGTTACCAGTTCCAAATCGTGATGAAGATCTAATGAGTGATGAGGCATCTTTTTAGGTTCCATCCTATAAAATCCTTCCTCCAAGTGGATATGTAGCATCCCCCACCCCCGCTCATTGATTAGTAGATCATACTAGAAGAGAAGGTTTAGGATGCACATATTCTTAGTACACTCCATGAGTTCTAGAACTATAGTCCATTGAGGTTCCTCGATGGTCCAGATCCCCGGGTAGTAAAGGATTGGATAGAGTTAGTGGTACATATTTTCAGGCCTATCTAGATAATGATCAATCATGTGGCTGCACTAGAAGCTATAATTTTTAAAAGAATATATAAAAACTAGTGGATCCTTGTTAAAAAATGCATGATGAGTCGACACTCTCATGGATGAACTTCTAGTAGTAGTTACAATAGGATTACTACCCCTCATGCTTATTCCCAATTCTAATTCAAGATCATCTAGAGTTATACTAGGGAGGTATGATAATGGCTGAGTATTCCATGAGCATCATGGACCTTACATAGTTCTATATTAATATTATCTGGGATGGATACTTACAAGAACAGATGTCTGATCAGGGTCTCCATAGAGATATTCATGTTATCGTGGCACCCTCAATTATTCCCAACTATATAGGGGTTTTGGAGTGGGAATTAGTGACGGTGAGTTTTCTATAAGAGGAAAGCAAGGAAGATAGAGCTAGTAGTCGATATCATATTGTTAAGACATTTGTAAAAGCATTTAGATTCCATCCATTATGATGTCAAGGTAGGAGACCTCCCCACGATCAAACTCATATATGTGTTTAGAGAGAACATGGACCACAAAAAGGAATACAGTACCCTGATGATTAGAGTTTTTATTAATGTGATGAGAACTATAAGATGGTGCATGATTTTCCAACCTGACATGCATTAGAGGGGAGGATGATAGTATATCAAAAACCATGATAGAGATACCACTATGACCAGGGATCTCCCAGGTGAGGGAATGGTGAACCCATGGAGTCGGAACTGGAAGAGGAGTAGGTGGAGCTCTAAGAGGAGGATCTGTGGGTGGTGGATGATTCTATTAGATCCTTCAACCACCACAAATAGGTAACCCATTTCAAGATTAGGGAGCTAGCGGTTGGGTCCACCGACAGCTGCAGACAATGGATTCTTATAACCCAGTTGAACATAAGATGATTAGAGGTATGATCTAATTTTATTGTAATTATGATTTAGTATTATTCAGCATCGCTGTAATTTATTCCTTCATCTATTTATTTCGGTTGCGATAGATAGAGATGCTATTTTATCTTTAACCCAATATCTTTTCCTTTATGTTCATATGGTGAACACTTATTCTTTATCTTTTATCTTCTTCCAGTGTGAGCATTCACTTTTTGGAAAGAGGTTCTCATCAGAAATTTTGGTCATTATGGTAGAACCCTATTCCCTTACCTTAAGTATGGATTGATTTTCCATCATCTAAGCCTAGGTCAACTGTCACCATAGATGAGTCATATTCCATCACACTGATGGGATAAATTCTCCATTGTGAGGGAGATAGAGATATCATGGCGATACAAGTTGGTTTTGAAAGAATGTGGATTTAATGTATCAACCATCAATTAGATTGGGAAACCCTTAGTGAAATAGGATCATTGGTAATCTAGATTCCTTCAGTCATGAAGGATTATATGGATGTCTTCGCTGAGGAAATTATGATACTACCTCCAATGAGGGAGATGGATATTTTCATCAACATTATTCATGATTCCACTCTTATATCTAATGTATCAAATTAGATGACCCCAACAGAGCTCTAGGATCTATAGGTACAGTTAAAGGACCATTGTGAGAAGGATTTTATTAGACCTAGTGTGTCCCCCTGGGATTCTCTAGTTTTGTTCATGAAAAAGGTGGATGCGAGTTGTCATCTATGAGTTATTTATCTTCACCTGAACCAAGGAATGATAGAATATTAACCCTTTCTGTTAATTGATGATAATATTTGACAAGTTTTGATGTGTTAAATGGTTCTAGAAGATTGATATATGGTATGATTACCAACAGTTGATAGTTCTTAAAGCTGATATTTTGAATGTGTAATTATAATGTTGTTACGAACATTATGAGTTTGTGGTGATGACATTTGGTGTGATTGATTCCCCTTCCATGTTTATGGCTTTGATGAAAAATAATTTCCCACCATAGCTGGATAAGTTATTGGTTTTTTTCATTGATGACATACTCATATAAACTACATCAGAGGATAATCATATGAAGAACATGAAGATTGTTCAATATTTTCTTCTGGAACACCATATTTATGGAAATATCTCGACATTCTAGTTCTGTATTCATGAGGTTCACCTTTATGGGGCATAAGATTTCTAATCATGGATTTTCCAAGGATCCAGTGTAAATCGATGCAGTTCTTTCTTGGGATCCACCCAAAATCATGTCATAGGTAGAGAGTTTTCTTGGATTTGTGAGGTACTATAATAGTTTTGTAGAATAACTCTGAAGGATTTCAACCCCTTTGACCATCCTGACATTGAATGAAGATATATTTACCTATAATGAGTAGTGACATAGGGCCCTCGAGATGTTGAGTATGATGCTGATGAGTACTCTTATTTTGAGGCTACCAGATGAGGGTGTAGATTATGTAGTGTATTGTAATATCTCATGATCTAAGATCAGTTTCATGTTGATGTAGTGATAGGAAAATACTATATATGGATCAACTTAGTCAAGAACACAACAGTAGAACAATTTGAATCCTGAACAAGAGCTTGAAGTGGTATCCTTTGGTCTAAGGATGTGGAGGAAGTATCTTATAGGATATATCTTTGTTTTTACTAAGACCATACAAGTATTAGGTACATCTTCACTCAGAGATACATGAACTAGATATAGATGATCTAGTTGGATATCTAGTAGGAATAAGAATTTAAAATTTTCTATACTATAGGTAAGATAAATCTCGTAGAAGCTTCACTTTACAGGAAGTCCCAGACTCATTTAATGCAAGATGCTTATGAGCAATTAGATTCCTTGAAACTGAGTCTGGTTGAGAAGGAGGGTTAAAAAATTATTTAGTAGATGGTGTTGACTAATATTCTCCATCAGTGTGTGAGAGATTCTCTATTGGGAGACATCTAATGTGGGGACTTGTATGACTAGATATCATTGGGAGATTCACCAGATGTATTTTCTGGTGTAGGGAATCATGTCATCATTTTTTAAGAATGGAAGATCATCTTAGTAATGATGTAGGTGGTAGTGATGAGAGAGTTCTACAATTATTATTTTTTTGTACATCCCTATGTGGATAAGATGTAAAAAGATATTTAGTGATAGTTTTGGTGGACCAGGATGAGATAAAGAATGTATAGGTTTGTTTCTCGGGTCCCATTGGATGGAATATCCATTTACTTTGTGACATGGATTCCAAAAACATCGGGAGGCCATGATTTCATTTGGGTGACAGTTGACGGACTCATGAAGTCATAGCAGTTCCTTAATATCAGGGAGTAGGCTTCAGTGGAGAGTTTTGGATAGTTTTATATGCATGATATTTTCCACCTTCAAAGTGTTCCCTCAACTATTACATATGATCGTTATGCATGGTTCATGTCATTGTTCTGAAGAGGCTTGAGGGAGATATTCAAGACCCATTCGAGGATGATCAGAACCTTCAAAAATGATAATTATGATTAAAAAAATCACACTATCTGTGTGTTTTATGATATGCTGAGGCATTTCATGTATGACATTTAAAAGATTTGGGAGGATTAAATTCCCTTAGTATTACTTTTGAATAATTTTATCTACCATTCTACTATCAGCAAGGAACCTTTTGAGGCCCTATATAGAAGACTCTTTTGGTCTCCCTTATTCTTACTGGATATCAATGAGGAGTATCCTATGGGTCAAGGGATGTTGAATGCAATAATAGATATAGTCCAGGTTATCTATGAGTGGATTAAAAGATCCTATACTAGGAAAAAATCTTATGTAGATCGATATCATTGGCCCATGGAGTTTGAGAAGGGAGAAAAATTTTTACTAATAGTATCCCCATGAAATTTATTTTAGAGATTCAATCAAGGAGGCAAGTTATCATAGAGGTTCGTCGAGATGTTCAAGATCATGAATAGGATTTTTGAGGTTGTCTATCTCCTCACCCTACCCCCATAGTTGGAGTAGGTGCATGATGGCTTCCACATGTGATAGCTGATGAGATATTTGAGTAACCCAATAGACATTATATACTGAGGATATATGGGAATAGAAGATGCATAAATTTTTTTAGAGAAACTAATTGATATAAAGGATCATAAATATAGTTCCCTACATGGACTAACCATCTCCTTGGATCATGTGTTTTGGAAACAAGAGAGCATGTAGAATATCTCCTGGGAGTCGGAGATCAAGATGTGGGCTTAGTTTCCTAAAAATTTTATTAATTATTTCCTTTTTAGATATTAAAATATTGATGTAGTGAATTTTAAAGAAACCTATTTTTACCATGGTAGGACTTTCAAATATTCATAGATGTATTTTTGGAGCCAAGTGCTAAGATGGAGTGCAATTCCGAGGCCCGATGTGCCCAGAGGTAATTTTATGAAAATATTAAATATATTTAATATAATAAGAACATGATTTCGTGAAGAAAATGGGATAACACATAAAAGGAATTTTATATTAAAAATAAAAAACCAAAATTAACACTGTAACATGATGTTTACCATAGGAACAACCTAAAATTGGTCGGTTCTAGGAACTCAGATAAAAATTACCATGGGAAAGTGACTTCAGTTATATAAATAAATAATTTTTTTATTTTCAATAAATGGCATAAAATAGATTTCATATCTTAATAAATCATTATGATTAATCTATAGGTTTATCCATAGAAACCCTAGTATAATAGAGAGGTTTTCTATCCACCTATCATTGGAGAAACATGTTCAAATGATGAAAAAACTCCAAATCCATAAAGATTGAGGTACATAGAATATAATGACTCATTTTCTTTATTAGAAAGTGTATTCTTAATCGATTAACATTAAGAATAAATTTAGGAATCATTAACTTGTGGACTCTTCCACTATTTATTAAATTGATTAGGAATTGTTGATTCTATTCATTTCATCTTTTCAATCTAATCCTATATATATTCCTAGACATTGGATTTAAAAAAATTATTATGTTTTTCTCATCATAAATATCTCCTCTTATTTTTATTTCCTAATAAATATTGGAAACAATTTATAAACCTTTATTTAAATATTTTCTCCTAATAAATATTTGTATTAGTCATCATTGGACTGTAGGGTCACTATTTGAATTTTTCGGGTGGGATTGAGCCTGATCAAACCCCTTGATTCAAAATAGAATAATGTGTGATGAAGTGATTAGGAATCAAGGATGGATATGATGAAAAATTGTAGGATGTGTAATATTGTTTTGTATATTTTGGATTTATATTGTAGATTGGTGAGAAATGGGAAGTGTGCGAGGAACATGGACACACACAAAACCACCCATGAGTGAATTTGAAATACAATTTACAACCCCAGGATAGACAAAAACAAAGTTGAGGTGTCATGGCTTGATCTATAATTCTGGATGAAGTTACAAGTATATTTAAAAATCCCGACTAAATATCTTGTAGTTCAAATAACACATGTTATGTATTGCCATTTTTCCTATAGTTTAAGGTTTTGGAGAAATTTTAAGAAAAAACATCATATAGATGGCCCACATGTTGTGTATCACTCACAATGTAGAAATTTCATGTGGTAGTACTACATGGGAGGTACCCAATGTGGTAGCACACATTGTGTATCATTGTACACATACCTATGAAATCATACAAGTACATGACTAAAAGCAGGGGCAAGACCCTGAGTGACTGAGGCACACCATGTAGTTCAACTGAAAACTATGTAGTGCTACAGGGTTAGATATCCATGTACCAGTAGATAAATGAATAAGTAGTAGAGATGGACCACAAGTTGTGTTGGTCCCTTAAATGTTTTCTACTCTTATGTTTCATTATAGGAAACATTAACCTCTTGTATCTTTTTCATTGGGACATGAATTTCAGCCAGCAAGTATCATATTCTCATTGTTTTCCCATCTAAAATGTGATGGTTTCAACCTTAGTCGATTTTGAGATAATATGTGAGTTTTTATAAGTATAAATATTGTTTAGGTTGTGCTTGACAATGGTATTGATCAAGAAAAATCATTAGAGTGGTACCCCATGATGGACTAGGGTGTGACTCCTCTTTATTTATTCTATGTTTTACCTATTTAAGGATTAAGGTACATGTTCTCTATCCATTTTTTTGTATTTAATTATGTAATTTGGTTGTGTGACCTCTATCTACTAAGTGTTACCCCCTATGGTGTTAGGATTCTGGTCCTCAATCAGCTGGGTGGTAACCCATATGCCATTAGGGTGTAGGTCCTCTGCCAACTATGTGGTACCCCAATGGCATTGGGGTGTGGGTCCTCTATCTACTGATTTGTACCATATATTAGACAGGGATTGGGTCCTCCATACAATATGATGAACCCCGATTACAATAGGTAATAGGTCATCTACCCACTGATTTATACCCCCTATCGGATACAACACATGTCCTCCTTAAACTCAGTTGAACTCTCATGATGGATTAGGAGATTGTTCCACTTCTATGACATTGTTCTCCTTCAACTATACAGTAGAGTGGAGATGTGTGTGACCTCTACATAATTACTTCATTGGATAGAAACATGAGATGATAGCCATCGATGATGGACTTCTTGTATTAAGGGAACTCATTTCCAATACTGGGCTATGATATGGAGATCCCCTTCTCTCTCGTTTGGGTTTATTTGTCATGATAATATATATATGTGTGTGTGTGTGTGTCAATTTCACTGTATTGTTTTACTCTCTTTCTTTGGGTTGAGTTTTATATCTAATCATATCATGTATCTTACTTATCCCCCTTCAAATTTCAGGGTGTCTTTCTGGGTAGGTATATATTCCATCCTATATGAGATTTTCCAACATGTGTCACCTCTTTTGTAGATGACAGACAAGTTGGTTGTTATTATAAATGATCATGGGGATTCTTGGATTATTTTACCACATACGGTGGTCATAGCTTGGAGATTTAGATATGGTCTCTCTCAAAATACAATTTTATTGTTTTATCAAGTTAGGACATCATTCTGGTTAGGTGTGTTTTCCCCCAATTACTTTTTAGTTTAAAATGTCATAATCTTATATGAACTAGTTGTTTTTACCAAATGAATTGTATTCTATTTATTTAATATTTTTCTTTTATTATTCCTCTATACTTATATATTGACATGGTTGGATGTGTGGATACAAGTACATTTGTAAAAGGCCTCCCACACTAGTTATGCCTTTTTTTCATTATCGCCATCCGCTAGCTAAGTGAAACTCAATCTCTATTAGGTCAGGTACTGAAAATAAGATATATTCTAAGTATTATAATTTCTACTAATGGAGAAAATATTTTTACTATTTGGGTCATATTATCTCCTAATCAGGAGTATCAGTTGACCCTGAGAAGGTGATAGCTATTGTTTCTTGGGAGCATCCCAAGAATGTGTTTTATATGTTAAATTTATTGGGGAAATTTAAATATTATAGGAATTTTATACAAGAACTATCATTTCATTCTACACCTATTACTGGTTTGACTATGAAGGGTGTAATGTTCTTGTGGTTTGAAACATGCAAGAAGGAATTTTAGGGGATGAAAGGAAGGATTACATCAGCACCAATTCTGATTCTTCCATTGTCTGGAAGAGGATATACAGTGTTTGTGACTCATCATGCATCTGGATAGGCTTAGTGCTGATGAATGAGGATAAATTAATTGAATACAAGTCTCACTAGTTGATACCTCACATTCTTAATTACCAGATGCATGACCATGAGCTAGTAATATTTGTTATTGCCTTATGCTTATAGGGACACGATCTGATGGGAGAGTTATTCATGATCTATATAGAACACAAGAGCCTAAAATATATCTTAATGTTGTGTGACTTAAATCATAGACAAGGAATATGGTTCAAATACCTTCATTATTTTGACAATGATATTTCCTATACATTTTAAAAGGGAAATGCGGAAACTGATGTGGAGAGTAGAAAAACTCAAGCACTAGCCATTCAGGAAGCCAAAGTTGAATAGAAATTTATTCCCCTATTTTATAATCTTAATCTAGAGTTTCGTGAGAGTTGTGATCATCACTTTAATAATAAAATTTAAAAACCATACCCTAGATATCAAATATCTTAATCTTGAGTCTTGGAAGAAATATTTGTAGTTAATAAGACATGAATCATAAGAGAATCAAAGAACATGAGCTATGAGATCATAACATTGGAATAATACAAGGATCTAGGAGATAAAAATATGTATATAAAATCATTTCAACATAGTTAGGATCACTGAAAAGGATATCAATGTATAATGGGTTCACTCCCAAAACTATTATAGTAGTCATGGTTCACTCTCAAGACCATCATAGTAGAAAAATCCCTTAATGAACTGATTTCAATCCCCATTTTAATCTTATATGTATTATGAGGTATTAATATTTTTCTAGTATATTGGTTTGAGATATGGGTCCTAGATATCTCAAAATGAAAAACATATTTATATGTGATATATGGTTATAAATCATTCATCATATCATAACCCATGAAATTGAATGGGTTTTAAAATAATTTTATCATATCATATCCTATGGAAAAGAGACAGGTTTGAAAATTATTTCATCATTTCATCATAATATAGACCATATAAAAAATGAGTGGGTTTTTTTATTAATTTTATCATGATAAAACCCATGGAAGAGAAAGGGGTTTCATAAAAATATTTAATTCATAAATATAAACCATCTAGAGAATAATTAATAATGTTATCCTTAAATAATATCCCCAATACGTCATAGTTAATATCAATCGGTTTCATATTATAGGGAAGGTGAGTTTAATTGGTCATTTAAAATATTATTAAGGAAAATATACTTTATTCTTTGTAAAAAATTATTAAACATAAAACATTTTGAAAGAATTTATATTTAAAAATAAACAAGAAAACATATAAAGGAATACTGAATGAAAATAATGCACATGGTGATAGGAATTTTAATTCATGTTGTACAGATTAATACAATGAATCCTTTCAGATTTTTTATAAAAGTAAAATAATATTTTTTTGGAAAATGATATTAATATTGATTTAAAAAAATTTCTATAAAATTTCAAATATGGGTAAAAATGAAATTCATAAAACCATAGTATAATAATAAATAAATTTAATTTTTTTCAGAAAACATTATTTTGGAGGAAAATTGATTTCTGACCAAACATAATAAAATTTGGATTTTTTTTACAAAAATATTTCTCAATTATATTAAGTACCAATGAGTTAAGAAATGGGAATATTAATTTTATATAACATTATTAATATTAGGAGAATAAAATTATTTATTTTCTTGATATATGGATCATAGTACTTTATCATTATAAATTGAATCATAAACAACCCTGATGAATGATGAGATTGTAACATAAAATCATTATAATATTGGTAACCTTGAATCATAAGCTCCATAAACTAATTCAATAAATTAGAACATAAAATATAATTATGATGAATAAATTCATGATATTACATGATAAATGGGATGTATATACACCTTTTGAATGAGTATAGGTGCATAACACAACATATGCCTCAATGAAAGCAAATTGAGGCAAAAATCCTATACCGCTTTGGTATATTCTGAACCATTAACCCCTAAAAAGAGAGATAATAAAATGGATATTTAAATAATCATAAATATTATTTATAATCATTATAAATTACATGAGTGATAATTATATCCACCACATAAAATAAATAGGTGATGAATATTGCATGTGTCTCACAAAAGTAAAAAGTGAGACGCAAATCCATTACAACTAAAGTAATATTTTGAATAATAATTAAAAATAATAAATAAAATAAAATGAAACATTTAATTTAATTAAAATAATGAGATTCATTGTATAACATTTAAAATGGGTAGTATATATCAATTAAAAAATAAACTAGTGGGGAATTTCTATATGACTATGAAAAAAAGATAGACTTAAAATCCCATACCTTAAGCCTTGACATCTATTTTACACTTTAAAAATGCCTATATAATAAATATATGTTTAATATAAATATATTTTATAAGGATAAATATATATAATACCATATATTAAATTTTATGACCTTTTATTTCCTGTTCATTAACAATTCCAGGTAAAAGTCATGTTTCGAACAATAATTACATTATTTAGTGTGTGTGTTTTGATTTATTATTTTTGGTCCCCTTATTTAGATCATGTTTTCATCATATATATAATGTAAAAAATTATATAAATGTCATATATATAAATTATATATGTATGTATTGTAATCTATAAAATTTTGTTATAGGAAATAGAATTCATTGTTCATAGAGACAACATGTTATACTTATGCATGAATACTATTACCATTTTCTAGTCTAATTAATTGAAAGAAACATAATATATATATATATCCATTAAATATTAATTTTTATCTCAAATATTTCACATATTTTCATTATACCCATCATTAATAATATCCATGTAATGCATAAACAAGTAACATCAAATCATAATGTGGTTACCCACTGTACACACGAGCTACATTATTGTATTCCAAAAGAATTGAATGTATGATGGAATATGTGATATAATAATTCCAAAAGTATAATAGTATCATAAATATCATATATAAACAATAAAGGCACAATTATTTCTATCCCAATGATTTGATCATGGATAATTTAATGACATTTGTTTGTAAAGTTGTAGTATGTCGTACACATGGATGATGATTTCATAGCCCATTAAATTGAAGTGGAGATGATTGTAGGTAATTAAAAAATGATAAATACATATAAATATGTGGAATATACTGAGGATATTATATCATCATGGTTGTTGGACTCACCTATTTTTATAATCCCAAATCATGTTTCATTTATGTGATAATCATGTTTCTATAATATGATAATTGTGTTTCATTAATATTATTAGTTTATATCAATTGATAACTATGTATCTTTAATCTCACTCCTCTCTTGTTTAAGCTTATAGTGAAATATTTATCTAAGTAGAATGGACACTAATAGAAAGGTCACTGATTTAATGTTAACTGATAGAAAAGTCACCAAAAGAAAGGTCACTGATGGAAAGGTCATCGATGAAGGTCACCGATAGAAAGGTAACTTATGAAAGGTCACCGATGAAAGGTCATCGATGAAAGGATACCATTGGTAAGGTTACTGATGAAAGGATACCGTTGAGAAGGTTATCATTAAAGTCTACCATTGAGAAGGTTACCACTAATGGCTACTGTTAAAAGGTTACCACTGAAGGCTACTATTGAGAGGGATATCGCTAAAGTCTACCATTACCAGTCTACCGATGCTCACTCTTCTACTCTATACTTTGTCAAATTCTGTATATTATTATTACAATCATATTTTGTAAATTTAATGTTTCTGATATTAATTAATGCTGATTGTATACATATGAAGAGACTGTATCTGGGGACAGTATGAGGTACAAGGAGGACCAAATGTGGTTTACTAATTCATATTGTCGGACCTCAAATATAAATGAGAAGACCGAGGAAGAAAATAAGTGTACGTGCCAAGAGGTGAAGAGAGAGGAATGCATGTAAAATATATTAATCTCTAGATCAAAGAAAGAACCATCCAACACTTACACTAGGCATCGAAGAGAATCATGAAGATCATTTTAGGAGAACAAATTCACGTCTACCTTCTCTGCTTCATCAACTCTCTGTCAACTCAAGAAGCAAAACACTCAGTACCTGAAAGCTTGATCCTAGAGTTACAACAAACTATTTTGAGGACAACTTCCAGTGAAAGACTCAAACTTCAATTTCTTAACTCAAAGGAGTCAAGATCTGAACTGAAAACACATAGATCTTTCTAAACCCAATATTATAATATTATCTCTACTATGTTCTTTTATTTTACATTTATGAGAGGTGTGTGTTTGTCTGTTACATACACTGTCTCATGTGCTTGAACAGGAGGATACTGAAAATATTCACATCAATTGTACTTCATTCTTTTTATTCCCATGTATAACTGTGGATAAGGTCGTGTGTGGCCTGGTTGTGTGTTTTCCCCAGGAATAACTATGTTAGAGGGTGTGAACCTTGGACAGTTTGTGAAAATTGTTGTGAATCCCGATACAGGTTGTGTATCAAGTTTATTGTTTATATAAACTTCTTGGTGGTATTTGATAACCAAGTGGAGAGGATTAAGTATTTTCTTGATATTTAACCTCTTGTTTAACTCTACTATATACTATATTTTTGTAATACTCTGTTTTCTCTATTTTTGGCTACTTATAAATTCCAAAACTGAAAAATGTTTTCACATTGACTCTAATAGTTAGTCCTGGTTAGTTTGTGTGTGTTTAATTCAGTAAACTTTTTCATAAGTTGAAGAAGTGTTTTACAATGATTAAACTAGGGACTAATCACCCTTTGAGAATCATGTTGACCAACTGAACTATATATCTCTACTACCTTAATTAAATAGTATGTTTCAAAATTGGGGGATCATTATCATAATGTTTTTAACAGAAATTTTTAAGTAGGAACTCAATTAATGTCCCACTTGAGTTTCCACTACTTCCAACAATGGTATAATATTTATTTAATTATGAGGTGGGATAAATAAAACAAAAATTATCATTGATGAATGCTAATTCATTTTTAGGTATCCTCCTTAAATTTTCACTGAAATCCATCCTAGAATGAATTTTTGTACAAAATAAGGTTTTTAGGATGATAAAAGAGATGTTTTTAAGTTATTTTTTCTAGGTTTGGTTTAACCTAAAAGGCTTTGATGGTGTGAAGAAGAGAGGATAGGGGTGACCTTTTATATGTGAGGTGAGTGGCACAATTGTATGTATTTAAAAGAAAGAATTCCAGTAATGTTTTTCTCATGCCCAAAGTCTCAAATAATGAACCATTAAAGATTCAAGAATATTTATGGCATAAATAGTTCTATATAATAGTTTTTATAAATTATTATACGTCATTTTAACCCTTATATTTTTAGTTTAACAAATAATAAACCCATTTTTACATTTTCCATGAAAATTATTTTTTACTATTTTTACTATACATTTTCATTAAGCATTAATTTTATATTATTTCATAATAAAAATTATACTAATTAAAAATAGTTTATAAATTTTTCTAAATCTCATTCACGAAATTTGAAAGTCTTAAAATAAAATTAATCCCACAAATGTGATAAGGAAGAGAGTTTTTAAACAGAAAAGGTTCAAAACTTTTCAATGTTTTTATATCAAAAATCAATATGAAACTGATTACAATGACCTAAATTGGATTTATTTATTTATAATTTTACTAATTTTAATTTAAAACCAATATAAAATATAATTTATCTTTATAAATAAATTAAATTAAATGTCAGTTTTCAATTTAAATTAATTATTTTACCCTATTTATCAAAAAATGAATCTTGAATATTTTAAGCAAAATCCCAACAATTTAAAATATGAAAATTTTGATAATGTTTTTAAAAAAATGTAATTTTATTTGACAAAATTAATTTTCAATATTTCTAAATTAATAATTTATTAATATTCAATTTTTTTTAATATAGTCTTTTCGAAATATATAAATACTTTAATGAAAATTTAAAACCTTTTTATCAATATGTTTTCTTTATTTAAGACCATTATACATTTTATTTTTAAAGTAGTTATTACTATTCAATAACTATTTTAATATTCTATGTTTTAATGGTCATGTTTAATTAAATATATTAATAATATATCATGGTTTTGTTAATACTTAGTGTCATGTATAATACACGTTAACCTACTATTTCATATAGCACAAGACTAACATGGTGTTGCGTGTAATGAATGCTATAAAATGAATTTAATTTATTAGAAAAAAATCAAAAAAATCAGGGTGTTTTTGTTTAGTTATAATTTTTCTTATTTTTTATATGCTCAATATTTTCTGGATTCAAGTAACTCACACATTCTAGAAAAGAAAAAGAATAAATGGTTGCTACTAAACTAAGGGATCAATATTCTCTATTTAATTAATTAAAACCTACAAAGAAGGTAATAATGGAGTGATACAATGTTTTTTTAGCCCATGAACTTCTAATAAAATATTTAGGGTATTCCACCATTTAAAAATCCACTCAAAATTAGAAAATGAGAAAAAAGAGAAGTAAATGTACATTAGCTACACCAAAATCATATCAATGGAAGAATTGGTTCATAGTAAGATATTTGGATAAATACCCTACTTCTAGTAATGGTATTGGGTATGTTTTATCTTAACAACCTAAATAAAATAAATTTTTGGGAGGAAACCTGCATTTTAGAAAAATCATTGGACATATAGATTATGACTTTTTAGGATGTAGTTCCAACCTCACCCCTGATTATTTTTGAATTTCAATTTGCATGGTTCTTATGAATTAATATTTTTTTATTTATTTAGTTATTGAACTAAAAATGAAGTAAAAAATATAAAGTTAATATATTCAATTTAAAATGGGGTTAATATTTTAAAACTCAGTAACAACGACCCACAACTCACACTCACAAATCCTGTACAGAAATCATGAACTTTACATTCCTAGGTTTGGTGCTGATAAGGGGGACACCTATGTTAACTTCCAACCTATAAAAAATAAAAAGGTAAAATTGGATCACTTAAACTCAAGAGGACCTTTTAGGGTTATGATTTTTGATAATTAGGTTAAATTTAGAAACAAAATTCAGTATAATTTAAAGGATAATTTTTCCCACATTACACAACTTTTCATTTTTACATAAGTTCATCAACATCATCCTTGTGAAATAATTTATCGAAATAAATCATTCATCACAATACTTTATAACATGGGTAAAAAGAAAAATAAAAGGTTCATCAAAAATAATTTGTAAGGGTAAACAAAAGCATTAATAATTGAATGTCATCAATAGGTATAAGATCGCATAAGGTAATGACAATATAATTAGAGTGGATAAGAGAATAATGAAGGACCTAATACCCATAAATTAATGGATCATAAAATATTAAAACAAGAAAAAAAAAGAGTCGTTATATTCAATAATAATGTGAAATGTGATATCAGTCTCTATCATGAGAGAAATTATTAACCCATAACAAACAATTAATATAGTTTTTGGTATCATAAGGAATCATTTTCATAAAACTCTTTAAAACCCATTTTATGTAGAATAACAATATTTCCAAATTCCAATATACTCATTACACAATGCATTGGAATTATATCTTTGTGTTCCCATATTTTAATCTATTACAGACATATGTTGTACTATCTAGGCAACCCCATGTTATGTTGTAATGGGATTACATGACACTATATAGGCCACCCCAAGTTAAACTATAATGGGTTTACTTGGTGATATATAGTCCATACCATGTTAATCTGCATTGGTATTACAAAAATCTATTTGGGAGCACCCATTTATAATATATAATGTTAAAGTACCATATATAGAATAAATATTTATTCATAAAACTCATAGAAACAATCATTAGTCCTTATATAACATGATTAACCCATAGAAAAAAAATATGATTCATAAAAATACTTTTGAAACAAAATTAATACGTTGAAAATAAATGGGTCCCAAAATAATATCATTGAAATATGAGTAACCCGTGGAAAATAAACGTGTTTCATAACAAAATCTATTAAACATGGTTAACCTGTGGAAAAGAAACAGGTTTCAAAACAACCTCTTTGAAATAACATTAATCTATAAAATTAAAGAATGAGGTTGGAATAGTTCAAAATTATCCATATTGGTTCATAAGTAACAACAATATTTGTTGGCATTGATAAATGGAAGTACCTTCAAAAGATTGTTAAATATATTTTGTGGAAAATATAATTTTCATTTTGAAAATAAACATTCAAAAGATAAAATATTTTAAAAATACCTTTTATTTGAACATAACATTAAAATAATAACAAGGAATATTTCAAAAATTATTTAAATAATTTATTGATTAAAATAACCTTTTCTTTTTGAAAAAAACATTTTAAAACATTTTTTACTTTTTTCAGAAAACATGGTTTTGGATGTAAAGGATTTTTCGACAGAAAAAGAAATTTTTTTAAAAAAACATTCTTTTGATATCTTTTGAACATAAATAGAGAGAAATTAAGTTAAAACATGTACTAAAATGTCATAAATAGAGAAATATAATAGTCTTGATAATTATCTAGAGGTAGATAATAAAATTTCATCATTGGAGATTTGATTTAAAACAATCCTGATAAATGATGAGATTTTAACATGAAACTCTTACCACTTCGGTAACATTGAATCGTAAAACCCATGGAAGAATAACATTAAATTAATAATATAATATCATGAAATTAATTATATTCGTGATATATAATGTAAAAGGGTAAGTATATAAACCTCATAAATGAATATAAGTGTATGACACAACTAACATATCAAAGAAAGAACATTGAGACAAAAATCCCATACCACTTGGAAAATTTAAATCATCGAAACAAAGAAATAATTATGACAAAATATATATTTAAATCGCCATAAATTTAATAATAAAAATCATAAAATATATTCACTTTATTTATATACACCACAAAAAATAGGTGTTGAATATGGAATATATCTCATAGAACTAAAATTCAGCCGAGAAAACTTCTACCTTGAGTCTTATTCATCATGCTTGTTGTAAAACCCCAAGGATTTACCAATAAGTTTAATATAGAATTCATGAAGCACTAATTATTTAAGAAATAACTCTTTTTTATAACCAAGCTAATAAACATAATTTTTTTTGCTTATGTTATTTTAATTTCGTAAAAATGACATACATAGTTGCACTCAGTAGGATATTAAGAGACTGGTAGGATCAACTCACTTTTTTAATGAATTGTAACTTGACCCTTATTAATTGTAATGTACCCTTATTAATAATAATATAACCCTTATTAATAGTAATATGATCCTCATGAATAGTAACCTCTACCATGAATGTATAAATAAAATTTAGGAACCTTATAAATATAATAGAATTAATACTTAATTGTTGGTATTTTTATTGTGAATAATAAATATTTAATTAGAACTTTATAATTAATAAATTTATTTAAAAGAAAATTTATTCTCATAAAATATATTCCAAAATCAATATTTTTTGTTCTATCATAATTTAATTAGAACTTAGTTAATTTTAAGGGTGTTATAAAATTGGTTTTAATTTAAAACACAATATTTTTCAAGTAGATCATGATTTTAATTATAAAATTAACTTCTCATATTTATGAAATCATTTTCATAAAATAGAGTTCATTTTTTAATTATAAACATTGAAAATTTGTTATGTTAATTTTTTGGAATTTTTCTAAAATAGTTTATTTTTTGTTGAATAGTAAAAAATATAGTCTTTTACAAAATACTATATTTTTTGTGACATCGTCATGAAATTATTACGATATAAAAATTTATTTAAACAATGTAAAAACTAAATAATAATATTACAATAGAAATATTGTAGAGAATTAATTTAAAACATGAAAATTATATTTTTTCAGGATAGGTATAAAAATCATTTTCAATGTCGACGTAGTTCTTACGCTCTGCCGATAAAGTCCAAATTGTTAAATTATATATAATAGTAGAGTACTAAAAATTATTTTCTTGACATGTTGATTATGGATGTTGGTATCTATTAAATTTGATATTAATAGTTACATTACTTTAATATTATCTAAATGCATGTGCAATAATTGTGCAGAGTAAGAAAAAAAAATAAAAAATTTAAGAAGTTGTCCTGAAATGTATATGAGTAAATATACAAAATGAATAGATATAGAACATAATTTTTAACCTAATTTATTTATTTTTATGATATTAATTTTATTAATTTTTTTATATGAAATAATTAACATTAATTCTTATTCAATGCTGGTTTTTTGTCACTTATTCATAACGTTTTATTTTCTAACATAACTGATTTTCAATGAAAAGTGCATACTTTGTGAGAAATACTCATGTTTTAATATTAAATTTAATTTTGGAACATTATTTAAATTAATCAAATCGAGTCAGTTTATTATTTTACGTATAAACATTACCATACTTATAAAAATATCATGATTATTTGTTTTTAATGTTACTTACTCAAATTAAAACATTTCATATAAGGGACCATTGGCCGACTCATTCATTTGGAGGATCATATGGTCCACACAAGAATACCTAATGAATCTATGATGAAACTGGACCAACTATGATGATTGAGTTGTTGTTCTAAATCCTGATGTAACATCCCAAGTAAGTAATGAATAATGGATTTTCATATCTATGTCTATTTATGAATTATATACTGTTTTAAGAGTCTTAAAATGAGAATAAATCCAATCTTAAGCATAGAATTATCTAATATTTTTAAAAGATTGTTTTACCGCCTTTTGATGGAACACCATTTTTAAATCAAAATTTTGACAATTTTATAAGCTCTATTTTTCATAATATACTTATTCATTAGATTTGGTACATTGAAATTTACTTTGTATAAATTTTGGTATTTTTCTGACAATTTTCATTTTTTAATGAATAGTAAAAAAATACTAAATTTTACTTCAAAGCTGCTTTTTCATCTAATTTAATTATATGGTTAGATTATCATTATAATTAGCTTTAAAGTGTAATTATAATATATTTTTACCATTTAATCTAATGGTGGTCATTATAAATTTCACTTTGGAATTGGGCATAAACAAGTGCCAAACTTTCATAGATATTGTTTCAAAAAACCAGCTATTTTTTTGACAACGAGAATTATTTTTAAATTAATTTTTGAAATTTCTATGTCTGGAATTTGGTAAAATGGACTCCATATTTGGAATCATAATTTCCAAATTATTTAATTAAGACTCTTTTGTTTTTAGACATTATTAATAGTAATGACGGTAATTATCTTTAATTATCGTGATTAATTAGCAACCGGGTAGTTAAGGGTAATAAAATAATATCATAATAATAAAAAATGACCCCAAAATGTGTTTTAATTCTACTGGTTGTGTCATGGCTGACCATGAGTTTCCTTGTGACAAATTTATGACCCCATGGAATCACTTTTGTGTGATAGTGAATTTTTATCTATTTATTTTTAAAGACAGTTAAATATAACAAAGAATGTAACACCGAAGTAAAAAAAATTTAATTTTTTCTACATAAATGATATCTTAGACTATAAATAGTCATTGGAAATCTATATAGATTTCCTACATCATAATATTTTTTTATAATTTTTAGACATTAAATAAATTAAATTTTTTATGACTTCATGATGATGCAGCGATTACCTCATTAATTAATGATTTAAATAAAATGAAATGATAATGTAAAATATAAGCCTTAAACTTGTAAAAAACGTATTGGATGAGTATATTTCGAACCCTTATCACATTATACTCGAAATATATCAATGTGGTACCTTTAAAATTCGAAACTCATTTTAATATAAAGTAACATTTCTTGACTTTCCAAGAGTGCCCCTCCACCCTCTTATAAAAGGCCCCCACCTCTACCTCCGTACCCACAAATCTCAATCCATTGGCTCGGCAATGCTTTGCTCATTTTATCTCTCCACATCCCTATCTTAATCATATAATCCTTACCTTAGGCATAAAGCTCTTTAATAAACCCTTTTGGTTCAAACCAAGAGGAGTTACCCGATTTAAAGATAATGTCTTCATTTGTGTTCTTTTGTTTCATTTTGCTTCTCCAACCCCCTAAACTCTTTTTATTCAGTTATTTTGTAACAAAACCAGTATCTTAAATATACTAGTATGTTTTTATGTGAAGTATTAGAGCTACACTTACACACACCATTGTCTACTGGTTAAAGAACATACTGTTTCTGTGGATGGTGAATTTCTGCCTCAATAAACGATGATTGTTCAATATTCTTTTAACACCTTTCATGGTGGCCATTAAGATGTCACTCTATTTATATATGATATATATTATTTTTATGTTTTCCCTATGCTTTTGTATTTTTCATTTATGGTATACCTTTATGGTTTCCATTATGGGTAAACGCGATATCTTCATTTTAGGAAGTGCGGACTACCGCCCCCTCAATGTGATTTGATTCGTTAATTCCATATGTGGGACATATAAAGTATGGAGATAATTTTATTATATATGATATTATACTGGAATTATAATATACCTTTATATCATTATGAATTCATTCCATTAAATATGAAATAGAAATGAAAGTAGCGTTCATGCTTATGTACGACTTACCGTCTCCATGAACGGTGCATTTCATTTCTTACCTCTAAATGTTATGTAATATTATAAATTCAGGTATATACTGGATATATATTATATATATGATATCTAAATCATGAATATAATTCTGGATATAATAGATATTTTACCACATGAACAACTTGTAATTATAAGGAGTTTATTTTTGACTCAAGTACCAATGATCGACAAAACGACTGTTATTAACTTAAATAATTACATAGTGTTCATAACATGGTAATAAGTGATATTAAAGGAATAATGAACTTGAAAAAGGTTCTTAAGCAAGTAGAAATTAACTCAAGTTTATTATTCATGATGTTAAAGAACGATCAAGTCAAGTCGGACATGAGGTATGGGACTTCGTCTCAATCTCTTTTCATTGAAGCATATTTTGTTTTATACACAACGTCTTTTATTTGGTGTATAAACCCCTTTAATTTTTTCATTTATTCAAAAGGAATATTTTTATACAAAGCGTTTTACTAAACGACAAAAGGGATTGTTTTTGTCGTACGTATGCAGTGACAACGACTTCTCTTCCACTATGACCATTATTTGAGTTTCGGATTTCTCTACAAGTCATAACATTTTTTAATGAAAAATAAATTCCATGTTTTAATTTTCTTTTATTTTGGTATTGAAAATGGTTTTGATAATTTTTTTATTATATCAATGTGTTTTTGATATCTTTTGATTGAAATGTGTAAATTTTATGTTTCCTTTATGCATGTTTTATGTGATATGATTATGTTATGGTCCTTGGGAATTGTTTATGAAGAAGGGTGGTTTCGTGATAAACTAAGGGCGGGTGAGCCCGTTATATATCTCCAATGCATTGGGTAATTATAAGGGGTTAAACGCTAAGGTTTATCGGAAGAGATTTAGGGAATATACTGTGATGGGTATTCCAAACATAACTGTGAGGGTTACTCCCTACGTAAGAATGTTATGAATGCCTCAAGTTACCTTTATGTATTATGATTTCTATGATTTATTCATGATTTGATGAGGTATGTTAAAGTGATTATGTTTTATTATTAAAGTATTATTTCATTAATTCTTATGTATATATGGACTAATGTTTTCATTTCGTACTTTCATATCCCTTACTGAGCTTTTTATGCTCATCCCAAGTTTTTTAAATATTTTTCACAGGTCAATGGAAAGGTACATGATGTGATTATAGTTTCAAGGAAGTGTCATGAAAGAATCCATGTTTTGTTTTAAATATGTTTCCTTTGATGGGAAAAGTGAATATTGTCTTTAATGTAACCACCTTGTTTAAATGTGGAATGTAATGCGTGATTTATGATATAATTCTCTAAAACTCTAAACCTGAAAAGATCCTCAATGTGTAATCTTGTAATAACTCAAGATTAAGTAGTGTTTAAGGCTAGGGCCTTATAGTTGGTATCAAAGGTTAGTTTAGATAACTTTAGGATTTAGAATTCTATTATATGATTATACAAAAAAAATTATTGTCAAATTGAAATTATATAGAATTTGAAGATTACCATGTTGCTTCATCTAAGACATGTTTGTTCAGAATGGTTTTCCATAGAGGAAACAGGGAATCATTTCTAGGAAGGAATACATAAGGAAATGACCTTCCAAATCAGCATCTTGAGATGGTTGGAATTGGAACTGAACAGTTTTTTGCAGTAATGGTGATGTTGACTCAAGCGATAAATGGTGGTGGTATCCATGCATGAGATCAGCAAGATCAACCCAATAGGAACATGTCAGTGGTGGAACATTTCATGAGGCAACATCCCCCATCATTCAGATGATCATTTGACCCTGTGCTAGCTGAAAGGTGGAATAAAGCACTAGAGAAGATTTTCGATGTCATGGGGTGTTTAGACAATCAAAAGGTTAGTCTTGCAATTTACCGTTTGGAGGGTGAATTAGATCAGTGGTGGTTGATGGTTAAAAATATTAGGGATGCTGATGAGATTGATGCCCTTGATTGGGATGAATTCAAAGGTATGTCTCTTGAGAAGTATTTTTCTAAGGATGTTTGACTTAGGATGGAAACATAATTCTTGGAATTGAGGCAAGAGGAAAAATATGTGGCTGCTTACGAAGAAAGGTTCACTTGATTGGAATGGTATGCTCCAAATTTTATCTGAGACCTTGATAGTAAAATCAATTGTTTTTACTCAGGATTAAAGCCAAAATATTTAAGGGATTTAGCTTCTCGCAAGTTCAAGAGTTATGAAAAGCTTTTTCGATGTGCTCAGAAGGTGGAAATGGAGTTTGCTGATGATCAAGTGTTCTATAACAACCAATAGGATAAGAGACCGAGTTGGCAGGAGAAAGGGAAGAATTCTTAAAAAAGGTCTGATGGTAAGAATACTAAGTTTCCAGTTTGTGATAAATGTGGTAAAAGGCATATTGGGGAATGTCTTCTGAATTCTGTAAAGCGCTACCAATTTTGTAAGATGGTACATAAGGATCGTGATTGCACTGAAAATGATGAGGGTGATGGTAAGACCAAATTTGATTTACAGTTAGTGAAATGTTTCAAGTTCAATGACATGGTTCATTATGAAAATGAGTGTTCGAAAAAGAGCTCAAATGATGGGAAGCAGTCAGACTACAAGAAAAAATGAGTGGTGAAATCCTTTGCAATTACTTCAGCAGATGTTGGGCCAACAAATGAAGTGGTATAAGGTACATTGTTTGTTTTTTCAGATTATGTTAGTGTGTTGTGTGATTCAGGGTCTACACATTCATTCATCTCTAAAACATTTTCTAGTAAATTGGGAATTCCATCTCAAGAAATGACTCCTGAACTTGTGGTAAAAACACCTGGGGGAAATTTTGAGGCAAAAAGAATTTATAAGGGTCTTCCTATCCTTATCTGTGGAAAGAACCTACATTCAAACCTTATTGTCTTACCACTAGTGGAGGTTGATGTTATCCTGGGTATGGATTGGATCTCTGTTTACCATGCTAAGATTGATTGTAGAGATAAAGAAGTTATTTTTCAGAAATACTTTCAGTTTGTGTACAAGAATGAACCCTAACTGTTGATAACATATCAAGAGTCTAAGAAACTTGGAAAAGATGGAAGTGAATGTTACTTTGCACATATTGTTGAAAACAAAAAAACCATTCCGAATAATGATGTGCCAGTGGTAAATGAGTATCCTGATGTTTTTCTTGATGAGTTTCCTAGAATATTACTAGATCAGGAAGTTGAATTTACTATTGACTTATTTCCTGATGTTAATCCAATTTCAAAACCCCCTTATCGAATGGCTCAAATTGAACTTTTAGTGTTGAAGGAGCAATTGCAATATTTATTAGAAAAAGGTTTCATTCGACCTAGAACATCACCATGGGGTGATCCTATCTTATTTGATAAAAAGAAAGATGGTTCTATGAGACTTTTCATTGATGATAGATCCTTGAATAACATCACTGTTAAGAAAAAATATCCTTTGCCTCATATCGATGATTTGTTTGATCAGCTCCAAGGAGCTCAGTATTTTTCAAAGATTGACCTGAGATCGGGGTACCATCAATTGAAGGTAAAGGAAGCAGATATTCCAAAGACCACGTTTCGTACAAGATATATCCATTATGAATTTTTAGTAATTTATTTTGGGCTAACCAATGCACCTACTGTATTCATGGACCTTATGAATAGAATTTTCCATACATTCTTGGATAAGTTTGTTGTTGTTTCCATTGATGATATTTTGATGTTTTCTAAAAGTAAAGAGGAGCATGAGAGTTATTTAAGGGTGATTTTTCAAACCTTAAAAGAAACGAAATTGTATTGGAAATTCAGAAAGTGTGAGTTTTGGTTGCAAAAAATTTCATTCCTTGGTCACATTGTTTATAAAGATGGAATAAATGTTGATCCTAAAAACAATGTTTTTTGATGAATGGAAAAGACCCACAAATGTAACTGAGATTCGTAGTTTTCTTGGGTTGGTAGGCTATTTGTAAAGGTTTGTTAGAAAATTTTAATGGATATCTAGTCCAATGACTAAGCTAACTTGTAAGGGTGTTAAGTTTATCTTGACAAAAGAATGTGATGGTTGTTTTCAGGAATTGAAAAGAAGATTGGTGAATGATCCAGTTTTGGAACTACCTTCCAGGAATGGTGATTTAGGTATCTACATTTATGCTTCATTGAAAGGAATTGGTTGCGTCCAAATGAATAATGAACATGTAATTGCTTATGCTTCAGGTCAGTTGAATACTCATGAGTTAATTACCCTACACACGATTTGGAATTAGTTGTTGTTGTTTTCAATTTAAAAATTTGGTGGTATCATTTGTATGGTGTAAAGTGTGAACTATATGCTGATCACAAAATTTTAAAGTATATATTCACTCAGAAAGAATTGAACATGAGATAGTGGAGATGGCTAGAATTAATCAAGGATTATGATTGTACAATTCACTACCATCTGGGAAAAGAAAATAAAGTGGCTGATGCTTTGAGTCGAAAAAATAATGCTTCATTAAACAAGTTTTGTTTGGAACGTGATCCTTTGGTCAAGGATTTGATGAACTTTGGCATAGAAGTTATTGGTGCAGGATATTATTTTGTTTTGTTTTAGGTATCAGTGAAATATTCTCTATCAAATAGAATTAAGCAAGCACCGAAGCAAGACAGTGAGTTGCATAAAAAGGTAGAGCTGGTTCAGAAGGGTAATTTTCCTGAATTCAACATTGATATTGATTGAGTTTTGAGATTTGGGAAGAGATTGTGTGTGTCGTGTGATTCACAGTTTAAGAGAGAGTTGTTATGTTAAGCTCATAGTTCTCCTTTTTCAGTTCATCCAGGAAGTACTATGATGTATAGAGATCTTCAGTAGTACTACTGGTGGGATGGAATGAAAAGAGATATTGCTGATTTTACTGTGAAGTGTTTGACTTGACAACAGGTTAAAGCAGAGCGGTAGTTTCCAAAGGGAATGCTTCAGCCTTTACCAGTACTAGAGTGGAAATGGGAGAAAATAACCATCGACTTTGTTGTGGGATTTTTGAAGACCCATTGAGGTAATAATGAAATCCGTGTTATTGTTGATCATTTGACTAAATCTTCTCATTTCCTTGCTATACGAGATACTTTTTCCCTAGATCAAATTTCTTGTTTTTATCTTAAAGAGATAGTTTGGTTACATGAAGTTCTCCTCTCCATTGTATTTGATCGTGATCCCCGGTTTACTGCTAACTTTTGGAATGGCCTTCAGAAGTCGTTTGGTACTGAATTAAATTTTAGTACAGCTTTTCATCCTCAGTCAGATGGGCAGTGAGAACAAACAACTCAAAATTTGGAGGATATGCTACATGCTTGTTCGATGGATAATTAGGGAATTTGGGACCAACATATTTCTTTGGTTGAGTTTTCTTATAATTACAGTTTTCATTCTACTATATAGATGGCACAATTTGAGGCATTATATGGGAAGCGGTGTCGAACTCCATATTTTTGGGATGAAGTTGGTGAAAGGAAGTTTATGGGACCAGAATTGGTAGAAGAGTTGGCAGAAAAAGTTCAGCTAATACAAAAACACATGAGAATAGCTCAGAGCAGGCAGAAAGGTTATGTGGACAACAGGAGGAAGAATCTCTCTTTTTAGGTAGGTGATCATGTCTTCCTCAATGTTTCACCATGGAAAAGTGTGATGCGATTTGGTAAGAAAGGAAAGCTGAGTCCAAGGTTCATTGGACCATATGATATTATGGAGAGAGTATGATCAGTTTCATACCGAGTGGATTTACCTCCGATTTTATCTCAGGTACATAATGTTTTTCATGTTTCAATGTTAAAGAAGTACATGCCAGATCCATCTCATTTTTTGAGTCCGGAGGTAGTTTAGTTGGAAGATAACCTATCTTATAAGGAATAACCTGTCCAGATTTTTGACCACAGGGAGCACGTGTTACGGAATAAGGTGATTCATCAAGTAAAGGTTTTGTGTAAAAACCACATGATTGAAGAGGCAACATGGGAATCCGAAAATGCAATGAGGGATAAATATCCGCACTTATTCGATAAGTAAATAAATTGCGGGGATGCAATTTTCTAAAGGGGGGAAGGATGTAACATCCCATGTAAGTAATGAATAATTTATTTTCAAATCTATGTCTATTTATAAATTATATAGTGTTTTATGAGGCTGAAAATGAGAATAAATCCAATCTTAAGCATAAAATTCTATAATATCTTTAAAAGATTATTTTACCTCCTTTTGATGGAAATCCATTTTAAATCAAACTTTTGACAATTTTATAAGCTATATTTGTCAAAATAAACTTATTCATTAGAATTGATACTTTGAAATTTACATTGGATAAATTTTGGTATTTTTCTGACAATGTTCATTTTTTTAATGAATAGTGAAAAAATACTGCATTTTACTTCAATACTGCTTTTTCATATAATTTAATTACATGATCAGATTACATTTATAATTGAATTTAAAGTGTAATTATAATATATTTTTACCATTTAATCCAATGGTGGTCATTATAATTGATTCCACTTTGGAATTGGGCATAAACAAGTGCCAAAAGTTACATAGATATTGTTTAAAAAAACCCCTATTTGTTTTGACAATGAGAATTATTTTAAAATTAATTATTTCAATTTATGTGTTTTGAATTTCATGAAATGCATTCCAAATTTGGAATCATAAGTTCCAAATTATGTAATTAAGACTCTTTTGTTTTTGGACATTATGAATAGTAACGACGGTAATTATCTTTAATTATCATGATTAATTTGTAATCAGGTAGTTAAGGGTAATAAAATAATATCATAATAATAACAAATGACCCCAAAATGTGTCCTAATTCTACTGGTTGTGTCATGGTCAACCATGGGTTTCCTTGTGCCAAACTTTGGGACCCCATGGAATCACTTTTGTGTGATACTGACTTTTTATCTTTTTATTTTTAAAGAAAGTTAAATATAACAAAGTATGTAACACCTAAGTAAAACAATTTTAATTTTATCTATATAAATGATATCTTGGACTATAAATAGTCATTCTAAATCTAAAAATATTTCCCACATCATAGTATTTTTTTATAATTTTTATACATTACATAAATTAAATTTTTTATGACTCCATGATGATGCATCGATTACCTCATTAATGAACGATTTAAATAAAATGAAAAGATAAAGTAGAATCTAAGGCTTACACTTGTCAAATGCCTATTGGATGAGTATATTTCGAACCCTTATCACTTTATCCTCTAAATATATCAATGTGCGACCTTTAAAATCCTAAAATTTATTTTAATATAAAGTAACATTTCTTGACTTTCCAAGAGTGCCCCTCATCCCTCTTATAAAAGTCACCCACCTCTTCCTCCTTACCCACACCTCTAAATCCATTAGCTCGGCCAAGATCTGCTCATTGTATCTCTCCACATCCCTATATTCATCATAGAAACCTTACCTTAGGCATAAATCTCCTCAAGAAACTCTTTTGGTTCAAACCAAGAGGAGTTACCCGATTTAAAGGTAATGTCTTCACTTGTGATCTTTTGTTTTATTTTGCTTCTCCAAACCCCTAAACTCTTTTTATTCATTTATTTTGTAACAAAACAAGTATCTACAATATAATCAGATGTTTTTATGTGATGTATTTGAGCTACACTTACACACACCTTTGTCTAATAGTTAAAGAACATACTGTTTCTGTGGATGACAAATTTCTGCCTCACGAAACGATGATTTTTCAATCTTCTTTTAACACCTTTCATGGTGTCCATT
This sequence comes from Viscum album, assembly GCA_963277665.1. Lineage (NCBI taxonomy): Eukaryota > Viridiplantae > Streptophyta > Magnoliopsida > Santalales > Viscaceae > Viscum > Viscum album. Next base: position 645,538,598 of record OY728143.1, on the reverse strand, counting down.
AAGATGTCACTATATTTATATATGATATATATTATGTTTATGTTTTCCTTATGCTTCTGTATTTTTCATTTATGGCATACCTTTATGGTTTCCATTGTGTGTAAACGCGATATCTTCATTTTAGGAAGTGCGGACTACCGCCCCCTCAAAGTTATTTGATTCGTTAATGCCATATGTGGGACATATAAAGGATGGAGTTAATTATATTATATATGATACTATACTGGAATTATAATATACCTTTATATCATTATGAATTCATTCCATTAAATATGAAATAGAAATGAAAGTAGCGTTCATTCGTACGTACGACTTACTGTCTCCATGAACGGTGCATTTCATTTCTTACCACTAAATGTTATGTAATATTATAAATTCATGTATATAAAGGATATATATGATATATATGATATCTATATCATGAATACAATTTTATATATATTGGATATTTTACCACATGAACAACTAGTAATTATAAATAGTTTATTTTTGACTCAAGTACCAATGATCGGCAAAACAATCGTTATTAACTTAAATAATTAAATAGTGATCATTACATGGTAATAAGTGAAATAAAAGGAATAATGAACTTGAAAAAGGTTCTTAAGAATGTGTAAATTAACTCAAGTTTATTATTTAGGAGGTTAAAGAACGATCGAGTCATGTCGGACACGGGGTATGGGACTTCGTCTCAATCTCCTTTCATTGAGGCATATTTTGTTTTTTAAACAACTTTCTTTTATATGGTGTATAAACCCCTTTGACATTTATGTTTATACAAAAGGAATCTTTTTTATACGAAGTGTTTTACTAAACAACAAAAGAAAATGTTTCTGTCGTACGTATGTGGTGACAACGACTTCTCCACCGCCGTGACCATTATTTGAGTTTCGGCTTCCTCTACAAGCCATAACTTTTTTTAATGAAAAATAAATACCATGTTTTACTTTTCTTTTCTTTTGGTATTGAAAATGGTTTTGATAATTTTTTTTTTATTTTATCAATGTGTTTTTTATATCTTTTGATTGAAATGTGGATATGTTATGTTTCCTTTATGCATATTTTATGTGATACGATTATGTTATGGTTCTTGGGCATTGTTTATGAAGACGGGTGGTTCCGTGATAAACTAAGGGCGGGTGAGCCCGTGATAGATCTTCAATGCATTGGGTAATGCGAAGGGGTTAAACGCGAAGGTTTCTCCAAATAGATTTAGGGAATATACTATGATGGGTATTCCAAACATAACCATGAGGGTTACTCCCTACGTAAGAATGTTCTAAATGCCTCAAGTTACCTTTATGTCTTATGATTTATTTCATTTATTAATGATTTGATGAGGTATATTAAAGTTCTTATGTTTTATGAGTAAACTATTATTTTATTAATTCTTATCTATACATGGAATAATGTTTTCATTTCGTACTTTTATATCCCTTACTGAGCTTTTTATGCTCATCCCATGTTTTTTAAATCTTTTTCACAGGTCAAGGGAAAGGTATATGATGTGATGATAGGGTCAAGGAAGTGTCCCGAAAGAATCCATGTTTTGTTTTAAATATGTTTCAATTGATGGAAAAGGTGAATATTGTCTTTAATGTAACCACCTTGTTTAAATGTTGAATGTAATGCATGATTTATGATCTAATTCTCTAAAACTCTAAACCTGAAAAGATCCTCAATGTGTAATCTTCTAATAACTCGAGATTAAGTAATGTTTAAGGCTAGGTCCTTATACATGAAGTCCAACTTTTATGAAACTCCACCATATGTTCATGATTATCCAAAATAATCACAAATAAAAAATTTAAGGCCCAACTATAACAACATGGGGTTCAATAGATTATTTAAAATCCAACCCACCTTTTTGGATGGATATTAAAATCCAGACATTATTCCCGAATGTTTTCCTGATCTACTCATCAAATCAAGCTAGGATTTTCCAATGGTAAATATAGGTTATGGGTGACCAACTTTTTATAAGAAATTATTTTTATTTGATGGTATCTTATTATTTAAAAAACCATTCACATTTCAGCCTTTGAAAAAGTTTAGATTAAAATAGGCAGATTACAATAGTTTATTAAAACTACCATAACTTTGGCTCCTTAAGTCCAATAGCCTCCAAATTTCTATCGTAGTCAAAATACATTCATATATACAGCTTTGAAGAAGAATATAATTATTTATTCAGCTTTATGGATGTCCAAATCATCAACCCAAGTGGAGGAGTATTTTTGCAATACAAACTGTCCACCTCCTTGGGCTATATATACATCCCCCAATTCTCCATGTAAGGGTTTGGAATTTTAGAAGATAGTAGAATATGTTGGAATGACCATATATTTTCCAAAGTCTTTGGATGAACATCCATACTCACGTTTTTACTTGAGATACATTACCTTCTCTCTTTGTTTTCATTTACTTTCCTGTTCCTTTCATTTGTAATTGCAAAAGTTTTTTTCAATTTAATTTGAATTTTAATGAAAGTTTCTTCTTCATATTCTATTTTAATCATCCACCCTCGTGTATTAAATATTAATTCTCTTAAAATATTTTAAATCAAGTTGAAATACCTTCCATTCTTTTTTTTCCACATTCAATCAAAAGTTCATTTTTAATTCGCATCATTGTTTGTGAGTGTGTGTTTGATACACAACTCTTTTCATATCTATTTCTTTTCATTCTATTTATAATTAATCACCATAGACTCATATTAACAGATTAATAACTATCTTAAGGGCTGCCTAAATATACCATTAGAGTGAGTCAAAATTTTGGGATGTTAATTGATTGAGAGTATTTTCTTGATGAATATTTTTCAAATTAACATTTTGTAAGATGGACATAACATGGCATGGATTAATGAATTTGTTTTTAACGTGTGGATTACATGGATTATTGGAACCGTAAATACACTACCATCAACATGTACTGATTTATATTAGAATCCTAAGTTATGTTAAGGCATGGATTAAATCCTTAACACTTAGTTATTCCAATCAACGTCATCTTGTGAAGTGGGTGTTAATTTAATGAAATATAAAACAAATCTCAAGGACATCAAAAGCTTAACTCCATAATAATGAACCAACCACAATCTTTATCAAATTGTTAAATCAAATACCAACCATTAATCACTTCATTTTATCTCTACAAACAAACCCCTAATCAAAATATAATCAATTAAAAATAATTTACAATTAAAAAGTATCTTCCCCGAGGATTCGACTCGAGTGTTGTTATATAAATTAGCAGAGCATTGAAACCTTGAATGGTCGATAGAAAAAAATCATCTGTTCTTTTAAATGCTAATTGAGAACCTGTGCAAGCATAAGAAAAATAAATAAAATGTGTTTAATTATAATTATAAGAACTATGAAATGATCCATATTATAGATAATACATTTTTTATAAGTAATTATCAACCATAATATATTTTTTATTCAATTTAGGGATGCATTGGACAAACAAGAATCACTTCAAGACCATTAAAATATTTTATTTAAAAGTAATTCAATGTGTTTACAATATAAATTTTAGATTGTATAACATTTTTATTTAAAGTTTTATAGAAGTGGATTTCAGAAATAAATAGTTTTTGGAAATATAATAAAATTATTTTCCTCATAGAATTTTATTTTTAATTTTTAGACAACAAATAAATAGCATAATGGCTTTCACCATGATGATGCGGTATTAATTTAATTAAGTAATATATAAAATTATTAATATTAAAATTAATAAAATAAATATAATTTTATATTTTTAAGATAATTCATGAATTGCCTAAATTAATATGATAATTATAAGATATCATAAAAATTGTATTTTAATTTTAAACCTTTTTTATGTTTTCAAGTCAAAAGTTATGAATAGTGTTTTATTTGACAAAATAATTTTTCAGGAATATAATATTTAATTAAAATATTTAAAAATAACAAAATTATTGAACAAAGATAAAAATAAAAATATTTATTCAAAAATGTGATATCCTATATTTCTTATCCCATTTTAATGTCTTAAAACCTATATTATATTTTTTATATTGGGTAATTCCTTAGTTACCCCTCTCCTCAAATATAAATAACCCTTACCATTACATTGGAAAACACAACATTCCACCCCTTCCAATGCCAATTCTCTAACAAAATCCCCCAATCAAGTCCATTATAATACCAAGGGATGTTCTAGTACCCTACAACTCCACTCACCTGGGGCATTATATTATTGTGCAATAGAAACAACGTAAAGGAAAGAGTATGTCTCCATTAACTCCTACCACTTTTCACTACTACAAATACGCCCTTTATCAGTGCTAAAAATGGCCTATAACAGTGCTGGAAAATCGTTGTTAAAGTCGGCAAAGATAAAGGGGGGGGTCCCCTTTATCAGCGCTAAAAAAAGCACTGATAAAAGTACCCCTTTATCAACGCTTTTTTTAACGCTGATAAAGGTGTCCTATATCAGCGCTTCATTTATCAGCGCTTTGGTTTTAGCACTGATAAAGGACTATTTTATCAGCGGTTTTAAAAAAGCACTCAGAAAAGTTAAAAAAAATAAAAAAATTTAAAAAAATTACAAAAAATTAGAAAAAATTTAAAAAATCATGACAATTTGGGGGGGATTTTATAGCGCTTGATCCCCAATTTTAATGGTTTTTTCCACCCCCTCCAGTACCCCACACACACCCCCTCCACCCTTTATCAGCGCTTGCTCCCCACATCCACCCCAATGCGCGCGCCTCTGCCTCCAGTAGGTTTTGAACTAAAGACCTCCCCCCTACGTGCCTAAACACTTACCACTACTCTATTTTGATTTTTTTTTCTATTTCATGATATCTCTATTTATATATATAGATATATTTATTCTTATGGTAATATATATTCATATTAATATATATATATAGTTTTATTAATATATATAGTTATATTAATATATATATATATATATTTATATTTATATTAATATATATAGTTATATTTATTCGTATAGTAATATATATTTATATGAATATATATATATAGTTATATTAATATATCTATATATAGTTATGTTAATATATATCTCTATTTATATATATATATATAGTTATATTTATTCATATAGTAATATATATTTATATTAATATATATATATATAGTTACATGAATATATATATTTATAGTGATATTAATATATATATTTATAGTGATATTAATATATATATATATATATAGTAATATTAATATATATGTAGTTATATTAATATATATATATATATAGCTAGATTAACATATATGTATATATAGTTAGATTAATATATAGGAATATAAATATTCATATATTTTATTTTAAATAAAATGGATATTAGTTATTATTTAGAAAAATCTAATATATTTAATATGTTAATATATTTTATTATGTATATTTATAATTAATTTTTATGTGTGAATATATAAAAAATATGTATATATTGTTATATATTTGATTATAAATAGCAGGGAATTATAAAAAATGATAAAATTTCAAGGACAAAATATCAATATGAATGTAATACCTTGGAATAAATTCAGTCCCCACCGAAAAAAATCAATAATACCCCCTTAAACGAGGGTGAAAATCCATAAAATGTTAAAAAATCAAGGTACCCTAACTAAAAACTCAGTTTAGAGGCCTTCTTGGCCACTTTTGGCCACAAACAACCCTTGACTATGGTATCTCACAGTCATAGAGACATAGAACTCGTCACAGTCTTTGATTTGAATAGTGGTAGAGCTCAAACGGACACCCGGATCAAAGGTTGTGCTCATTTGAAGTTTGAGTTGCGTTTTCAACATATTTTGGAACTTTTTTTAATTTTTTTATTTTTTTTAGTCTTCAAATTGTTATTAAATGACTTATACTCCATAATAATTAGCCAATTATAAAATATTTTTTTTTTGATTATTTAAGAAGCCATTTTCACTAAATATCTTATATATTATGTATATTAAGTGTAAATGTACATTTATACTTATCTAAAATATATTTAAAAATTATATATTATATTTATATCAATATAACTATATTTATATATTAATATTTTAATATCTTTTTTATTTTTATTTATGAATTAGACCCTTTATCAGCGTTTTTTTGAGCACTGATAAAGGTACCCCCTTTATCAGCGCTTTTTCGTTAGCGTTGATAGGGGGGCTGGGAAAAACTGTTTTTGTGGTAGTGTTTCTTCTTATCCTTCTTCTTTTCCCATTTTAATTAAAAATCATATACTATAAAAATTATTTACATAGTATTTTAACATTATATTAGTGATTTTATCCTACTACATGTTTTATATATATTTCATTATAAATTTTTACTCCTGCTCTTACGACAACGCCCCGTTAATAGACAGTTAACCGCCTATGGAGACATTTCCAAAAACAATATTCATAACCACCTTCATAGATGGACAATATATATTATATATAATATATAAACATGTAATTACATGTATTTTATGATTATTTAAATAGTTATACAAATGTATAAATTACATTTAATAAAATAGTGAAATTGTTGTAAGATGAGAAATTTTAAAGTAAAAAATGATATAACAATTATTCAATTTCAACAATAGAAATAAAGAAATGATATAAAATGATTTTAATTTATAATTTTTTTTATAAAATAACTATAATTCACATATGAATTTTTTTTAATAATCATAAGTTTTTTATTCAGGAGGCACAAAAGCAACATAATTAAGTGGGACTTTATGTAAAGGTTTTCTCATATCACTTCCATTTTTGTGAGATATTCCTTATTCACCGCTATTTCTTGTGATTGGTGTATATATACTAAAAATTGATGTATCATATAATGAATATCTTTATTTTAATGGTATTCAATGTATCATTTTATGAAAATTAATTTTAGGGCATATGATTCGATTGATAACAAAGTGGTAAGGGGTTCCACCTGAACCATCATTTTTTTCCTTCGGGTTATTCCTTCACTATTCTTACCCAAATGTAATGACTATTATTTTTTTAAATATTAAATATTATTTTATTTATCTTCCAAAATAATATATTCATACTATATTATCTTTCATTTATAAGGATTATATGTTTTAAAATAGTTCCCTTCTTATTTCATCCTAATAAACAGGCCTAATTCAAAGGAACTTCTCAAATTCTTACCCATTTTCAAGTGCGATATATAATATATTTTAAGAAGAAATTATTTTTTTAGACCACATATTTTATCATAAAAATATACCTTTTTTTATTTCTGGTTTTATTAAAACAAAAATTCCATTCCTCTTTAAAATATCTTTAATATTTTCCTTAAACCGCACTAAAATATATAATTTCTAAAGCATTATTAATAAATCTTTTTACATTATTTCACTATAGATGGATAAAATTTATATCTCGAATATAATTTAAATTTATTAACATTTTCTTTTTTGTTATATACAAATTTAAAATATGGTTTCATGAAAAATTCAAATGATTTTCCAAAATAACTCTTCTTTCTAAAGTAAAAAAGGATTTTTCTCATCACAATTTAACATTTATGGGATACATGCCTTTTCACCAATTATTCATTGAATGTGGTGTATGTATTACCCTTTGATATATCATATCAAGAGTCTCCTTATTCTCAATATATTCTAAGGGACCATGATTTTAATGTTTCCAAGTGGTAGGTGACACTTTGGAATGTTTAAGGATTATTTCCTCAAGAATTCTACAATGTATCATTTAAAAGTAAATTCATCTATATCAACTTCCTTTATCTAATCTTGTAATTCATTGAGTTTTATATCTTATGAATCATATACAATATTTTGTTTAGGTGCATCTGATTAGTTTGACTATGAATGTCCACTCTTGTTTTCCATTCACCATATTAATTTGAATGGTTAGTAATAATGTTTACAGATTGGGGAACATTATTTACATTGCACAGGTATATAATGTTTACATTTATCCCCATTAATATTAGGAATTCATTGGAATTATAATGTGATGGGTGGGGGCTTCTATATCCCCTTGATTAATTGGTATGACTAATGAGAAAATACATATATGGACTTGGCCGAGGCCATGTCCATTTTCATATATGGTTTTGGCCGAGACCTTAATCATTTTTAGATGTCCTGGACTAGGTCTTGATGATATGTTACATAATTTCTGACATATTTATTCCATCATTATGAAATTAGTTATAGATAAATCATGTTTTTATTAAACTATTATAATATCCATGGTGAAGTGTCATTTGATTATTTATATGGCATTATTCATTCAATTTTTTTATTTCTTCATTATTATGCCCACGATTATGTTTTAGTGGCATTATATTTTCAATTTGCCTTATTTTCTATGATATATTATACTATATCAGTTACCCTCACGGAGCCTCCAATCTCACCACTTTCTTATGATTCCTTTCCCCATGTTATAAAGAAGAAAACATTGAATAAGATTTCAAGGATCCAATTTATTTTATATTATATCAATTTTTATTTTATTCATTCCATTGTATTATGGTTATCATGACTATAATATAGTATTCTAATACTACTAAGCTGATCGGTTCTTCGGGATTGTATTCCTTGTAATAAAGTGAATGAATTAAAATTATGAACTGGCTCTGGGATTCTAGGGTCATGGCATTATAGTTGGTATCAAATGAATTTTAGCAGAAACCATAGAAACTATATTTAGAAAACATCATTAAGGAAACATTACCCTAAGATAGACCCTGAGGATAAGAATAAAATAATATCCTAATGTTATAGTAAGGTATAGATTATGGGGATCTTCCTAGTATATATATACATGTCAGGATACTAAAAGTGGTCATTGTTTTGGCACAGATATACCTTGGGGTGACATGGTACATGACAATGAGATTTACTATACACCTGATTTGAAACTCCCAGGGGATATGCATATAATAATTCACATATTTCTTATGTATAATTATGAAAGATTTATACTTCCAAATTAAACCAAGTATATGGTTCTAGGATTTATGGTGCATAAATTTATGTTATGTGTAATACTATGATTAGACTTATATAATGTTAAAACATTTATGTGATAATATATTATATGTAATTATTTATAAATGGTGCCAAGTAGAAGGAATTAGAACGTTTCCAATGCACTTGATGAAAGGTGTAAGAAGGATCGTATCAATCATTGTCTAAACCCAAAATTTCGAAGGGAAATAATCTCTGAGGTATCAACATCATATAAATAAATAATATCATATGTTAAAAAGATAACTGAATAATTATTTGAGTTGTATAAAATTTATGGGAAGAAAGAGAAGAAAATTATGGGAGAAGGAATGATGAAAAAAGGGAAGAAGTTAATGAAGGGTTATCCAACATGTGATAACTATGGAAAGAATCACCCTCAAAAATTCTTGAAGGGAATGAGAGTTAGTTACAAGTGAAGAGAAAAAGGACATGAAGTTTTTGATTGCAAGGGTAAGAAAAAAGTTTCCAATGTAAAATTCTTAAACTATGATGAGATGGAACACTATGTGAATCAATGTCACAAGTGTCAGAGAAATATACCCCAAATAATGCTATTAGATAATGATCAAGTTAATCTACAGCCACAGATGAAGTGGAATGATTTATCTACCTAGTCAAGAGTCATGTCATTTGAATATTTTATCAGTAATGTAATGGTTATAGTAAGTATGGAATACATGAGGATTGTACTACAATACTATTTTATTATGTATTTGAGACTATAGTTGAATTGTACCAAGAAAAGATATTAAATGGAAAGTTGAACTATTTGGAAAATGCATGATTGCTTGAAATACAACCCTAAATATTTTCTTAATTTTGAGATAATGATAAATAAATGATTGATTTTGATAAGTTATGACTATCATGGATGTGATTAATGACTTTTCTACAAGTTGTGTATGTTATAATTAATGGAGTTTACAAAACTTTTGGATATAATGGTTTTATAGTAATTAAAGTTAATACCATATTTTAAGCAGAACCATTATAAAGTTATTCCCATGTTTGGAATGTGAAAATGTAGTTCTTTTTCATGTTGATTAAAAGAAAATAAGGTAACATTCTAGAATTTTGAGGATGAAATTTTTGTAAGGGGGAATAATGTAACACCACAGGGATTTAAAAATAAATTTAATATAGAATGCATAAAACATTAAGTCTCTAAGAAAAAAATATTTGTTATAAATTAGTTAATAAACATAATTTTTTTACTTCTACGATTTTAATTATGAAAAACCATCATACATGATTGTGCTCAGGATGATATTTAGAGTCTGGTATGTTAAACTCAATGTTTTGGAAAATAGTAACTTGACCATTATGAATAGTACTGTTCCATAATGAATATTAATTTTACCCTTTTAAATAGTAATATGACCCTTATGATCAGTAACCTCACCCATGAAAGTATAAATAAAAATTAGGCACCTTATAAATGAAGTCCAATTAATAATTATGTGTTGGTATTTTTCTTATGAATAATAAATATTTATTTACATATTTACAATTAAAAAAAGAATTTAAAATAAAATAATTTTTCTTAAAATATATTCCTAAATCAATATTTTATTGTCCTATGATAATTTAATGAGACCTTAGATAATTTTTATTGTATTATAAGATCAATTTTCATTTTAAATACTATACATTTCGAGTAAATGATTGTTTTAATTAAAAAACATAATTTCTCATACTTAGGAAATCATTTTTTCAAAATATAGTTAATTTTATAATTATGAAATTCAAAAAATGGTTAGGATGAATTTTTGGAATTTTTACGAAATATTTTATTTTTTGGTGAATAGTAAAAAATACAGTCTTTTACAAAATACTGTGTCTTTCATTCCATCATCATGAAATTATTATCATATAAAAATTTATTTAAACTATCTAATAACTAAATAATAATATTAAAATTTTAATATTGTACATAATTAATTTAGAACATGAAAATTATATTTTTTTCATGAAAAGTATAAAACTCATTGTCAATATTAACGTAGTGTCTGCACAGCACCAAAAAATCGAAATGAGTAACTTATATATATTATTTGTGTTATAAATTTGTTTATCATGACATTTTTTTATTTATGTTTTTATTTATGGAATTTTAATTTTATAGTTACATTACATTAATCTTATCTAAATGCTTGTGCAATAATTGTGCAGGGTAAGAAAAGACACCATAACGAATTTAAGAAGTTGTCTTGACATGTATATGAGTGAATATAGACAGTAAAAAAATATATTAAATTATTTTGAACCCAATTAATTTATTTTTATGATATTAATTTTTTTATGATTTTTATATGAAATAATTAAAATTATTGCTTATGAAACACTAATGCAGCTCTTGCGCAAACATAAAAAAAACAAATAAAATGTGTTTAATTACAATTATAAGAATTATGAAAGGACCCATATTTTGGATACAACATTTTTTATATGTAAGGATCGATAATAAACTATTTTTTTATTAAATTTGGTGGCACTTTGGATCCACAAGATTAGCTTTAAGAGCTTTAGAATATTTTTTTTAAAAGTAAGTTGTGGTATTCATACTATAAACTTAAGTTGTATAACATTTATATTTAGGGTTTTACAAAAGTTTTTTTCATAAATAAATAGTTTTTAAAAATATAATAAAATTATATTTCTCAAATAATTTTATTTCTAATTTCTAGACAAAAAATAAATAGCATAATGGGTTTCGCAAAAATGATACATAATTAATTTAATTAATGAATATATAAAATTAATGATATTAAAAATAATAAAATATATATAATTTGATATTTTAAAGATAATTCATCAGTTAAATAAATTAATATTCTTATTATAAAATATAATAAAAAAATTTATTCTAATTTGAAACCTTATTTTAAGGTTTTTAAGTCAAAAGTTATGAATAGTGTTTTATTTGAAAAAATCATTTTTTATGAATATAATATTTAATTAAAATACTTAAAAATCACAAAATTATTTAAAAAATAAAAAAATAGGAATATTTGGTCTAAAATGTGATATAATATAGTTTTTATCCCATTTGAAAGTCTTAATCCCTATATTATATTTATTATAATGGGTAATTCCTAAGTTACCCCTCTCCACAAATGTAAATAACCCATCCCCTTCCTTTGGATACCCAAAAAATACAAGCCTTACAACACTAATTATCTAATAAAATCCCCCCACCCAAGTCTATTAGAATTCCATGGAAAGTTTTGGTGCCCTCAAACTCCACTCACCAAGAGAAAAATATTTTTTTTCATGAGAAACCATGTCGAGGAAAGAGTATGTCTTCATTAACTCTTACCTCATTTATTATCCTCCTTCTTCTTTTCCCTTTTCAATTCAAAACCGTATACATTAAAAATTATATATGAAGTATGTTAGAATTATATTAATTATGTTAAACTACTACATGTATTATATATATTTCATATATAAATTTTTACTCTCTCTCTTATGAGAACATCTCGTTAATAGTTGGTTAACCGCCTAGAGAGACATTGCCATAAATAGTTCTCATAACCACATTTATGGAGGGAAAATATGGATTATATATAATATATAAATTTTTAATTACATTTATTTTATGATTCTTCAAATATTTATAAAAATTTACATATTACATTTAATAAAATCTTGAAATTGTTGTAAAATGGGATATTTTTTTATTAAAATATGATATCAAAATTATTCAATATGATCAACCAAAATTACGAAATACAATAAAATGATTTCAATTTATAAATATTTTTATAAAATGACTATAATTAACTTATGGATAATTATTTTAATTAAAATAATTTTTTTATTTAGGAGGAACAAAAGCAACGTAATTAAGGGGGACTTTTGGTAAGGGTTTTCTCATCCCACTTCTATTTTTGTGAGATATTCCTTATTCACCACTATTTATTATGTATGGTGTATGTAAACATCCTATTGATGTATCATATCATGAATATATTTATTTTCATGGTTTTAAATGTATCATTTTATTATTATAAATTTGCAGGAATATGATACAATTGATTACAAAGTGGTACAGGGTTCCACCATAACCTTCATTTTTTCCTTCAGGTTATTCCTTCACTATCATTACCAAACTATAATGATTAATTAATTTGTTTTACATATTCTATATCATGTTTTTCTGTTCCAAAATAATATATTTATATCATTTCATCTTTCATTTATGGGGATTATTTGTTTTAAAATAGTTTCTTTCTTATTTCTTCCTAATAAACAGGTCTGATTCAAGGGAACTTCTTGAATTATTAACCATTTTCGAGTACACTATATAATATATTTCAATTCATCATTATTTTTGTAAAGTCACAAATTTTATCATGAAAAACAATATTTTTTTCATTTCTGGTTTTATGAAAACAAACTTGTCATTCTGGTTTATAATCTCTTTAATATTTTCCTTAAACCACAATAAAATGTTTTATTTCTAAATCTTCATTAAAAACACTTTTTACATTATTTCAATTTAGTGGGAAATCACTGATGCCTCAAATATAATTTCAATGTGTTTCCCTTTTATTTTATCAGATATAAATGTTTAAAATATAGTTTTAAGACAAAGACAAATGATTTTCCAAAAGAACTCTTCTTTCCAAAGTAAAAAAAGGATTTTTCTCGTCTTAATTTAACTTTTATGAGATACATTACTTGTTAATCACTTATTCCTTACATGTGGTGTATTTACTACCCTTTGATATATCATATCAAGAGTATCGTTTATTCCATGATATTCTAATGGATTATGATTTGAATGTTTCAAAGTGGTATGTGACACATTGGAATGTTCAAGGATTATTTCTTCAAGTTTTTTGCAATCTATAATTTATAAGTATCTTCATATATGTCATCATCCTTTTTAAAATATTGTACTTTATTGTATTTTATATCTTATGATATCATCTATAATATTTTGTTTTAGGGTTTCTGATTATTTTGACTATGGATGTGATATCTTGATTTCCATTCACCATATTACACTGAACGGTTAGTTATTATGTTTACAGATTAGGGAATGATATTTACATTGAACATGTATATGATGTTTATGGATATCACCATTAATATAAGAAATTAATTGGAATTAGAAAGTGATGGTTGGGGACCCCTATAACCCCTTGATGTATTTGTAGGTCATATGAGAGAAAATAGGCATAGACTTGGCCGACGCCGACGCCTTGCCCATTTCTAGGTATGGTTTTGGTCAAGTCCTTAATCATTTTCAGCTATCTTAGATGAGGCCTTGAAGGTATGATTTAGAATTTTTGTAATATTCATTCCTTCATTATTAAACCATTAATAGATAAATAATGTGATTATTTGACTAGTAGAATATCCATGGTGAAGTTTCACATGATTATTTATATGGAAATATTCATTAAATTGTTTCCCATTAATATTATGTTATGTATTATGTTTTAGTGGCATGATAATTTCAATTTCACTTATTTTTTATTATATGTCATTTTTATCAGTTACCCTTACTGATCATCTGAGCTCACCCTTTCTTATGTTTCCTTTCCCCATGTTATGAAGAACAAAAATTTGAATAATCTTTCAAGGATGCAGTTTATTTAATATTATATCATGTATGATTTTCATTTTAAAATTTATTATGGGTATTATGACTATAATAAGGTCTTGAAAGTCTACTAAATTCATCAGTACTATTTTATTTGATTCCCTATAATCATACCAATGTATTAAATAATGCACCGACTCTGTGATTTTGTGGTCGGGGCATTAGACTTGTTCATTATCATCCTAAATTATAAACTTATATGAATTATTTACATTAATTAGAATATTTTACATTTTTTTATTACTTTTATTTCAATTATAAACATGTTATATATTATTACTTAATTAATTAAGTTTAATTAAGATGTTTTGATTATATTCAGCTTATGTGTGAAAACTAACATTGGTAGGTCGACTAAGGTCAATGAGGTCATTATTTAAACATATATAGAATAATAATCAGGAAATAATTATCATATTTATACATAAATTATACTATTAATATCAATCATAGAATAAGGTTTTGAAAAATGAACTAACATTATGATCATGGAGATGGTAGGTCATACGTTCACATGGGAAACCTATCCATTTTTCCAATGATCTTTATGGGAAGAAGGTAAGTATAATTTAACATTAAATATTGATAATTATATAATAAATAACATTATATATAATTATATATACTCATATATATCATTCATTCATTATTGTGATGAAAAAAAGAAGAATCAAATTACTTTGAGGAGGTGGTGGTTCACACATCCATGAATGATGTTATCACTTTTTCAGTGAGTGAAATAGTAAGAGAAAATTATATATTATATTTCAAAAAATATAATTATTCCATATATATCATAATTATTTCATTTATTTCATATATATTAATTATTTTTACACTTATTACCTTCCATGTAACATGATAGTGAAAAAACGCTTCACATCACTTCGGGATACGGTGGTCTGCCATACACATGAGTGATGTTATCATACACACTATGGTTTGGATTGTAAGAAGGGTGTATATAATATAATTATTAAAGAAAGATTATACTGCTATAAATTCCATAAAAATATTATATAAATATTATGATCCATCATTATTCCAAACCATTAGTGGGGGTAATGGTAAAACAAACAACATTGTTCCGCGGCGCAGTAGTCTTCCATACACACAATTAATGATTTTATAACCCAATTGATTGTAGTGTGTGTGGGTGTAGGTCCTAAAAATAACATAAAAACATATCATCATGTTTCATATAATTATATTATTATATAATCATGGTATAATAATAATTTAAGGGGATGGATAAAGAAATAAAATAAAAACCATTGTTAATGAATGTTATCACTTCTTTGGGAAACTCTTTTTGGTTTGAAGAAAAGGACATAATTGGTAGGATTTATACCAAAATTAAGGAATCTTGGATGAGAGGAGGTATTTTTAGAATTTATTTGGGTAGGTCTTGGGTGATATAAATGGATTAAGAGGTTTGATGAGGGGAGGAGGGGCAGTGGCCTTTTATAAGTAGAAAAAAAGACACACTTGGTATTTTATAAATAATATCAGTTGAACCCAAGTGTTTACCTTTAAAAACTCCAATAATTAAAAAATATATATTCTAGAAGTTATAAGGTGGTAAAATTTCTTTAAATGGGTTTAATACATGTTTCTAGGTCATCTGGACCCTTATTTTAATGTCAAACCACAATGTAATCTTGATTTTACATTAATAGTTTAAATAATTTTAATTTATTTCACTAATATCCTTGTAGAACACTTATTTTTATGCTATTATATACTATAAATTATTCTAGTTCCAAATATCAATTCTTTTACGAACCAACCCAGGTCAACCCTGAAGCTGTGACCCGATCCGATCTGTGGAAAGGCCAGAGGAGCATTCCTGATCATCTTGGGTCGACGATAAGTACCAATGGAATCAACAAAATACATGAAAGGAAATGGTTTCACCTAATAACTAATAAAAAAAGAAACTGATTAATAAAATATCATCCTAAAATAAATATGAATACCAAACTAATAATCATTTACACTTGAAATGAAAATACAATAAATTAGAAAACAATGCAACATAAAAAACCCTAAAAAATGATCCTGGCAACAATGACATTACCATGTAACCTTGAGGGTCACTCTCCAACCCATAACCAACCATTGAATGAGGTGATAAAACCTGATCTAGAACCTACAACATAAACTAAAAATAAATAAATAACGTGAGGCATGAGTATTAAAACATAGTAGGTAAGCCTGAATAAATATATTCTCAATTCATTTCCCTTAAATAAATAAATATTGATTTTAGGTTTAAAATACATTATATAAATATAGTTTTTTCAAACTATAATTTTTAAACAATAAAATCACAATATATTTCCCTAATAATTTATAATAATCCTCCATTCATGGGGTAGAGATAGGTTCATAGGGATGATAGGGAAAGGTAATTAATGGGAAGTGTTCATTTTAATGTAAGGGAAAAAGGAAAAAATGGTAGTTCTTTCAAAACATCTTTCATGAAACCTTTTTAAAAAAATTCACCCATTCACAATTTTCCAAGAAAATATCAAAACTAAGAATAAGGAATATAGTCTCCTAGCTAGGGTAATGGGATAATGGTAATAATGTTAATGAAATATGGGAACACCTAGGATGTTATAGGAGAACCAAAACATACTATACATGTGACTCATCCCGAAGGCATTCCCTAAATAATGAAATAATAATGGCCAAACACCCGATCATTTCCATACCTGGCCTGACCGAGTGGCCCAAACCCATACCAATAATAACAAAATACCCCCTCAAATAGTCCATTAGAAAGTGTGTGAACTAAAATAGTGCAGTAATAATTCTAAGAAATCCTCGTATCTATGATAGGTTCCCATGTCATGTTCACAAAGGGGTGTTCCAAATGTTTCCAATAAATAAACCATATATACATTCTATCATATAAGTCTAAAAAACCATCACCACCCCAGCCTCATCAATGATTATTCTTATTCATTAAAAAAATTATCACACAAGTTTAGTCCCAAACCGAGGAAATCCTCACCTCTTTAACTACCAATATGGCATGTGACTTAATCAATGAAGCTTTTTCCAATAAAACCCTTTCAAAAGTTCCAATAGGGCATTACAATACTTTTATATATCAAACCGTTTTATAAATAACCATGAAAAAGCCATTTAAAAAACAAAAATACACTTAGGTATTCATTTAAGAAACCGAAAAACATCATTTCACTTCCAAAACATGTTTACAATATCCAACCTGGAATTTCATCAAGCACTTCATGTGAAAAAAACAAATTCCAAACATTTCAAACAATTAAAAACAAGAATAAATCCCCTTATTTAACATAAAATAATTATTATAAACATGATACATCACTATTTAACAACTAAGGAAGGGGTGAAAATCAATAAAACAATGTAATATTAAATTTAAAGGAGAGATGAAAAGGGATCCTACCTTAAATCACGTCCTATTCATTAATACCTAACTGAAATGACTTCACAATGGTTTTTTGAAGTAAGATAATAACCAATGAATCCTAGGAAATAAAAACACCAAATTCACAATACCTGAGGCATTAAAATAATCAAAACATGGCCACTTGGGTTAGAGGATAAGGGAAAAAATGAAAAAACGAAAAGGAAGATTAAAAGGGAGCCCTAACCTTTCGATCCGGGGGAATAATCACAAAGAAATCACTTTTAATCAAAATTGGATGAGGATGGAGGAGCCAAAAAACCACTACGGTAGGTGTCCAATACATAGGGTTCAAATGGTGTAGGCTAACGGTAGAAACCCCATTTAAAATGAAGGAGAAAATCCAAAAATATCCATTCCTGAGTGTGTTGCATGGTTAGCTTGCACAGTTTAACAAACTATGTGAGAACTATGTAATTCTAAACTTTCTAGTAGCAGATGGGATGAACACTTAGGCTGTATGGTTAGTCAAACCATTTTTAAACTATGTGACACCCTACATACTTACTTCATGTTTAAACCAACTGTGCGCCTTAATAGTGTGACCATGAAAATGTACCAAAATATATCTTGTTTTACCATAAAACTCATCTAACTCAAGGGGATAATCCATTCAACAAACATAACCCATAAAAAGGATACATTAAGAGTGTTAAAGACTCATTTTACAATACAACTCCTAATCATAACTTCCAACTAATAATTGAAATGTCCAAAATTAACCAAAGCATCCAATACTCCAAATTTAAATCAAGAACACCCAAAACACCAAATTTAAATCAGGAACACCCATAAATTGATAGAAAATGTAAGAACTAAAAGGAAATTTGAAAAAAAGGATTGAAATGAAAACCTGAGTGTGAATATTTTCCCCGCCATTAAAGTTTTTTCCCCTATAAAGACAAAACGTCTTCTAGTTGCTTGATCAAAGACAAAGGATTTCATAATCCACATAATCCAACATCATGAACCACGAACCCCTCAACCGTATCTAAATAAAACATACACCTCAATCCATAAATAATGAAAGAACCCAAAATTATTCCATACAAGACCAACATCTGAAATTAAACCTCATTTTCAACATAGGGGTTTAGAATGGACTCCCCACCATTAGGAAGCAGCTAATACTAATCCTCTTTGAAACAAACATCATCGAGACCCGCAGTGGGTCTCCCCACCAATATGAACCAACAAACTTGAATTGATAATATGGGATAACATGCACATTCTAAAACATTATGGCACAACTACTCTCCAACATGTGCCAAAATCCCCCCCCCCCCCACTAAGGGAAGAGGGGGAGGGAAACAAAAGAAACACCAATACAAACGACCACCAAAACCCAACTGATCCAGAAGGAGGAATTTCCCACAATATAGAAAACTACAAAAAAACATTTAGACCATCCACTCTTTTTTAAGGAGACAATAATTGATCCAAAGATCCCCACACCCCTGGTGATTTCCTGACTGCAAGAAAAGATTAACATCGTGGCCTATAACTGGATCCCTAATGTTTAAATCATCTTCTTCCCCAAATATAGGAGTTAAAAATCACTGATTATAAAGAAAATAATTAAAGAGATTATCATAGATGAAAACTTGTTTTAGAATAGAATAAATTCATTGTTTCTGAAAGAAAACATGATTCCATTAAAATAAGAGTTCTCAAAGAAGTCATAACATCCCTTCCTACAATTTAAAGAGAATGAAACACCACAAAACCACATAGGATACAATCGTTACCATAAAGAATCATTACAATGAGAGAATCTCTAATATGAGACTGATCAGTACCCTATTTCTATTAATGTACTGGAGTGACCTTTTAAGAGATGGATTTGGATTCACACCACTTCTTGGAAGCATCACAAAAAAACATTCTAAGTGACCCAAGAATCCAAATGTGTGTTAGGGTCTCAGATCACTTGGTTACAATGGATTCTTGTGACTGAGTTTACCACACTGATGGTAGATTAAGATATTTCACCCTGAAGAGGTTGATGAGAGGTATGAAGGCCTCATGATTCCCCTAGCAATAGCACAATCATTAGGACGCTTCCCATTTTTCTTACTGTAAAACCCTTAACTATTTATAGTTAGTGGAGGAATTTCATCCATATCAATCACTCTTGATAGCATAGCTTCACCATGAATTAATTTCCTCACCACCTCGCAAAAAGGTGTGAAGTTAAGCTTTGACACCTTCGACTGAAAATCAAGATGGATCCCATAGTCAAAATGTTAAGCCTTCAAGGTATCGTGTGAATCATACCCCATATCATATGAAACTAGATCTACAATGTTAACATAGAACTCCAACACTAATTCAACACCTTTTGAAAACATCACATCTCTATCTTTTTCCTCACCTTCGTCGTCTTAGAAAATTACTATTGGATGAATAAATATTTAAAGAACTCCCAAGTTATATCTTCTTAAGGATTGTTTTGAGACACTAACTTTCACCATTTATAGGTTGGACCTTCAAGTATAAAGGGATATAATTTACCTTTAATAGCTCAATAAACTCATGGAAACTAATGTTTCTCTCAATAATTCGCATCCACTATTCCACTTCAAGAGGATCTTCTTGACTGTAAAAGAGAGGCGGATTTAGGATCTGAAATTCAAGAATGCATTCTATGGGTTGATCAACTGGAAAGTTTTCTAATGTTGAACCACCCATAGCTACACCTCGAGTATCCATTAAATTATTGTGGGGTCAGACACTAAGAAACAAGAAAACAAGGAACTAAATCATGACCAATCCATCATCAACAATTCTCAATCTCTAGACATCGCATAATAAATATTACTCCAGAAGCATAAGAAAAAAACTACAGCAACATTGATCAAAAAAATGTAATAAAAAGTACGTTTTCTATTTGAAAAACTTTTTGAAATGTAATAAAATATTGAAATTTTATACAATCACCAATGGGGTTCATTAAAGCCTCACACATGCACATTCCCATGCCAATCTGGGAACCCATCGACTCATGCCATCGACCATCCAATCATTCACACACATCCGTGAATGTGGGTTCTTCTAAAAATATCATTGTCTAACCAATACTTTTTTCCACTTTCAAAATAGAACATTCAACCCAAGTTTTCACATTTTAAGAAACTAGGGAACTATACCCGATTAGGTCACATGTTTTACTAAATTGTGTACCAATTGTGCATCCCTTATTTGAAAACATGGGAACCTGCACAGTTTTTTCGCAAGGTTTTAGAAAATCATGTGCCAACCATGTGATATGGTTATATCCCAAGGTAGTGGTTTCCTATACTCTATAAACATGGTTTGAATTACCATTCATAGGTCGTTCTCCCTCATCTAGAAGAAAATCAAAGATCACATGGTTTCCTAGAGTAATCCGCATGGTTTTCCCAAATCGTGTGCTAACCATTCACCCATTGAAAACTTCCAAAAAGTTAAAATTTATATATAGATCACACTAAACTCAAAAAATAAACAGATAACAAGAGAATGAAACACAATAAAACCAATTTATCTCATTGAAAACATTTCCACTAACTCAAGAAATCTCATTTAAGCAAGAATAATTTTATTAAAAACTCATTTTTTCTTATTTATAACAAATTTAAAAAAACTATTAAATTTTTTTTTCATCCAAATGATTTCAATAAAAACTAGATTTTTATTATAAAAATATACTCCTGTTAAACATTTTTTTTCATAGCAAAAATCATTTTACAAAAACCCACTTTTATAAATGCTTAAAGTAAATTATGAAAATACATTTTACACATTCCGAAAAAAATTCACTACCACTTTAAAATCTAATTTTCATAATTCTAAAACAATGGTTTTTAAGAAAAATTTTATAATCAATGAATACCCAAAACTTTTCACATGGGGGAACTAGTGTCGATGGGTGACTTGACATATGGTTGGAGGTTGTATGCCAATCATACCACCACAATGGGGAGTCCTTTATAACCATGTACCAAACTACACATGGATTTACATGCCCTAGGAGTTCATGTAGGACACTTTTCCAACTATCGTTTCATTTCCCATCGCCAAATAATCCACAAGAATCAATGGAAACCAAAAAAATAGACTTCCCATGGAATCCCGAGTATCAGAACGAGAAAGGTTTCATGAAGCCCTTGATGTTCCTACTTCTGAAGCCTCAAAAATCCTACTCCTTCTACCTTAACATCTCCATGTAATTAGGGAACTCTAAAAAGAAAGATCCAGTAAAGATATGAACACCTCTAATACAATTTTTTCACAAACCAACCTATATCAACCCTGAACCTATCACCCGATCCGATCTGTGGCAAGGCCCGAGAGGCATTCTAGATCCTCCCGGGCTGGAAACAAACACAAAGGAAATCAAAATAGTATACAAAAGGGAACAGTTTCTCCCAATAGTAAATAAACCATATAAGAAGAAGAATAAAAGAGTATCTCAAAATAAATATGAATACCAAACTGAGAATCATTTATAAATGAAATGTAAATAAAATAAATTGGAAAATAAAGCTATATATAAAACCCCAAAAAAATAGAACAAGACACCATGAAATCTCCCTATGACCCTGAGGGTCACTCTCCAACCCATAACCATCCATCACCTAAGGCGATCAAACCCATGTTGCAATGCGAAACAAAAACTAAAAACAAGAAAGATATTTACATGTGTGTATTAAAACATATTAGGTAAGACCAAATACATATATTCCCAATTCTTTTACTTTAAATAAAGAAACCTTGTTTTTAGGTTTGAAATACATTATATAAATATATTTTTTCCACACCTTTCATTTTAAATAATACAATCACAATCCATTGCGCTCAGAATTTAAAACAAGCTTCCATTTAAGGGGGTATTTAGGTTCACAGGGAAGAGGGGGAAAAGTGAATCAATGGGAATTTCTCATTTTCATATAAAGGAAAACAGGGGAAAGAGTTATTCTTTCAAAAAAAAAATTCTTGAATCCTTTTTTTACCAAAACCACCCATTTACAATTTACCAAGAAAATACCATATACAAGAAAAAGGAATATATTCTCATAGAGAAGGAAATGGGATAAAAATACTAATATCAAAGAAAAACAGGAACACCTAGGTACTCATAGGAAAACCAGAACATACTACACATGTGACTCATCCTGATGGCATGCCCTACCTCATGACATCATAACGCCCAAACACTCGATCGACGATCTACCTGGCTTGACAGAGGGGCCCAATCCACTAGAAATAATAAACAAATATCTACCTAATATGGTCCACTAGCTAGTACATGAACCAATCTAGTGAAAAAATAATTTTCATAAATCCTTGTAGCTATGATAGGTTCTCATGTTATATTCACAAAAGGGGGTTCCAAATAAAGCCAAGAAATAGACCATACATACATTCTATCATATTATTCACAAAACTTTTCACCATCCTGGTCACCTCAAAGAGTTGTACCTTTACATAAAATAGTTATCACAAAATTGGAGACCTAAACTAAGGACATTCCAACTTCTTTGACAATGAAAAAGGAAAGTGAATTAATCCATGAAGGTTTTTCTAATGAAACTATTTAAAAAGTTCCAATCAGGCCTCAAAATAGTTTCACATATCAAAAAAATTATAAATAACTATTCACATGCCATTTTGAAAAAAATAATAATATTAGGCTTCCATTTAAGAAACCCATAAACATTACTTTACTTCCAAAACTTGTTTATAAGATCCAATCATGCATTTTATCAAGCACTTGATGTGAAAAAACCCATTCCAACCATTTCAAACAACTAAAACCATGTATAAATCACCTCCTTTCACATAAAACAATTATTATAAAAATGATATATCACTATCAAAAAACTTATTAGGGTAATAAAATAAAGCATAAAATGAAATCTTAAATTTCAAGAAGATATGAAAAATGATCCTACCTCAAATCACTTCTGCTTTAACATTGTCAAACCAAAATGAATCAACAAAGTTTACATGAAGCAAGAAAATTACCAAGAAACCCTAAGATGGAAACCCCCATATTTGAACCAACCTAAGAATAAAAATAATACAAAAATAACAACTACGGTTCGAGGGTAATGGGAAGAGGATGAAAAGAATTGGATAATGATAGGAGAGCCCTAACCTTTCAATCTAGGTGACAAATCACAAATAAATCACCATGAATACCACTTGGAGTAGGTTGTAGGATCTGAAAACCACTCTTGGAGGCATATATGTTGCATGGTTATAATGGGGGAGGCTAAGGGATGAAAACCCATTTTAAAAGAAGGATAAAATCACAAAATACTCTTTCCCAAGTGGGTTGCATGGTTAGCTCACATAGTCTAACAAACTGCGTGAAAACCATGCAATTACCCACTATATAGTGATAGATGGGATGGACATATAGGCTGCATAATTAGTTAAACCATGAAAAATCCATGCAACCCCATGTACAATTACTTCATGGTTAAACTTATTGTGTTATTTAACCGTGTGACATGGAAAAAGTCCCCAAAAACCACCATTTCACCCCAAAACTCATCTAACTCAATGGGGTAAACCATCCAACAAAAATAGCCCATAAAAAGGTTCCCCTAGGAGTGTTAAATTGTCATTTTTCAAGACACCCCTAACTCATACCTTCCCACTAAAAATGGGAAAGGCAAAAACCAACCCAAAATTCTAAGACTCCAAATTTAAATAATGAACACCCAAAACACCAAATTTAAATCTGAAACACCCAGAACTCGAGAGAAAAACAATGAACCAAAATATAATTAAAAAAATGATAGAAATGAAAACTCAGGTGTGATAGAATACTTTTTTATAAATTCAAATCACATAAGTGTTTGGTTTTAATTTAATATTAATCCCCCAGATGTGACAAGAAAGTGTGGTTTTAAAGTGCAAATGTTTTAATGTTTACTATGATTTTATAACTAAATTAAATATAAAAATGAATCCAAATACATAAATTGGACTAATAGATTTATATATAAACTAATTATATATCAAAAATAATTTAAAATATAATTTATAATTATATATTATTTAAAAAAAGTGATGTTTTCAATTAAAATCTAACATTTTTTCACAATTCATCAAAAAATGGGTCTTCAAAGAAAAATACCAAAAAATCACCTTAAGATAAAATTTACATTAATTTTTTTAAAATTAATTTTTTCAAATAAAATTTATAAAAATTGTGATGTTTTAGTTTTAAAAACAAGTTCATCATTAAAAGGCATAAAAACTATGTTTAGAAAAATATAACAGTTTATGTATAAAATTGTTTTTGTTCTTATCTTATGGCTATGAAATTTATTGTATGAATTTATGAAAATTAAATTGAATAGTTAATATATAAAAATATTTAAAATCTTACACTAATAGTTAATAATTAAATATATCAATAAAAAATGCATTTTGTTCATAAAAATTGATTTGTAAAATGGACTTCATTTATATTCAATTGTTTTTTATATTCATTTAAAATTAATTGGTAACTAAATAATTCAACCATATATTTTTATAATTTATTGAATCATATTTATTTCCTCTAATTTAACATTTAGGAGATACTTTTTATTTTAAATAATAATATTGAAAATATATATTTGTTTAGTGAAACTCTATCTTGCAGGTAATGCAAGCTATCGAAGGAAATCAATGTTTCATCTGACATAAGATAAAGTAAATGTTGTATGTAATTATATTCAACTTACTATTTTGTGTCACATACTCTATTGAATATAATTTCATTATTTTAAAACATATGTGGGTTACATATTCCACCCCTTTATGAAATTATATCCTTGCAATTTTAACTTTATCTTTACAATAAATGGTTGTAAATTGAAAATAATTATATTGTAAACCCACATTGTAGAATGTTTTAATACAACAAAATATTAATCAGAGTAAAATGTACATATAAA
The DNA here is from genome assembly GCA_963277665.1 of Viscum album. NCBI lineage: Eukaryota > Viridiplantae > Streptophyta > Magnoliopsida > Santalales > Viscaceae > Viscum > Viscum album. Next base: position 645,512,553 of record OY728143.1, on the reverse strand, counting down.
TGTCATCTTGAATAACACATAACTATGTTTCACAGTAAGATAACATAGATGGGAATGGAGGAGAAGAATAAATAATTATAGGGTGTTATTGAGGTAATTGATCACAACCATGTGAATGATCAATAGAAAGTTATTGGAATAATACCCATAAATATCTGATTATTGAAAAGCCCATCTATTAATTATAATTGAAGTTACTTGGATAATAATATTCTTTCAATATCCTTTTAATAGATTTGAGCAATTATCTTACCATCTTGAATAAGATAATATTGAAATATACTTACTAGATGAATATAATTTCATCCTTTAATAAATTCCTAGCATAATCTAATCTTTTTAACCAAATGAGGATTATTAAAGATGAATTTATAATTCCTGATGCAGTAAAATAAACTTTTAAAGGCCACATAACCATAAAATGGTTACCAATTCTATTCCACAGATCATTAGATAGTAAAGGAAACCTAAATGGATAGAGAATGGAATAATAATTCACAAAATGCATGAAACATCATAAAATACATTAATCATCAATATTGATTCCCAATGTCCAAAAAACCATACTATAAATAATTATGATTATTATTTATCAAACGTTTACTAATGAAGTTTAAAATCTACGTATTAGAAGGATTTGATAATATTTTCCTCTATGATAAATAAACTGTTATACCTCAAATAAAATCCCATATGTTTTCTAAATAAAAATTATACATAACTATAAAAAATTAATACTAAATAGTATTTCATGTAGGTCAGTGGTAGGTGATATACCCTTGTTTCCCATCGTTGATGGATTCAAGAATCGTGGCCTTTCCAGATGTGACAGGTTGTTACCCAGCCTTCATGTTGTCCTTTTTTTATTTAAACATGATAAAAATAATTCTCCAATAAATATAACTTCATTTTGTTCCTATGGGTTACAAATAAATAAACATAGAAAAAAATATCCAAAACATTTCACAAATCACATTATGATATCATCCATTACAACATCAAGGATGTGTCGAAGAATTTAAACATATGAGAATCCATATGATTATAGACCTGTTAAAGTATCCATAACTCTTAAGATATCCCCACATGAAAACATCCCAATCTAAAAATTTATCTAAACTAACCTTTGATTCAATTTATAATGACCCATAACTCATACACGAGGATCCTGTTCTGAAATCAAGAACTCTATATTTCCAACGTTGATGCTGATATGGGTGACCCACATTTTCATCCAATCCTTAGAACATCAAAAAGGAAAATTTTGATCAAATAAATCTATGAGTATCTTTTTTGGTATTTTTTATAGAATTAGGAGAAACTCTTACAGAAAAAAATCACATGACATTAAATGAAAATTTCTCCCACTTAATTCATCTCTTCATATTTACATTTGGTCATCAACATAATCCTTATGAAATCCTCGATGGAAATAAAAGATTCAACCTCATTTTTTAAAACTTGTAAAAAAGAAACAAAAATATGGGTGGGATCAAATTCCCAATTAGGGTAATCATATTAATTAATAATCAATTATATTCATTAAGAATAAGAGTGCATAAGTTTTGCTGATATAATCAGAGTGCATGGGAGAAGAAAAATATATATCTTACCCATAAATACCTAGATCATCAAATTTGAAAATTAGTGATAAAAATATTCATCATAATCAATAATCATGATCCATGTGACATAAATCATGATCATGAGAAACATTAATAACCCATAACATTCAATTAAAAATATTTTTTGTGGCTTGGAGTATCACATTCATAAAACCCTATTAAAAACATTTAATTAGAGTAACCATATGGAAGAATTCCAATATAATCATTATATAATGCATTGGAGTTCTATCTTGGAAAAAGTAATGTTTATGCTATTATGGGATTACCAAGAACTATTTGGGCCACCCTAAGTCATGATGTGGTCGGATTACCAAGATCTGTCTAGTCCACCCTAAGTTAAGCTATAGCGGGCTTACCCAGCACTATCAAGGCCACTCCATGTTATGTTGTAATTGGAATACCCAGTGTTCTCTGGTTGCACCCATTTTTTTTGTTTATTTCTCAAGTACCATACAATGAATAAAACACTTTCATCCAAAAAATAATATAAACAATAATTATTAAATTTATAACTTGATTGACCCATAAAAATAAAATGGTTTCCGTAATAATCTCTTTGAAAAGCTATTAACCTATAGAAATGAATCAGGTTTCATAATAGTCTCTTTGAAACATGATTAACCTATGAAAAATAAACTAGTTCCAAAAATATTTCATTGAATCATAGTCAGCCCGTGGAAATGAAATATGTTCCATATGTATATTATTAAAACCATTTTAATCTATCCAATGAAATAATGAATATGGAATCATTGAAAATTATCCTCATTGCATAAAATCTAAAAAAAGGATATTTTAAATTTATGAATGGAAATACAATTAAAATATAATGAAAGATATTTTTAGGAAAATACACTTCTAATTTTGAAAATATCATTTTAAAAAAAATACATTTTTAAATTAGTTTTTATAATTAAAAACCATGAAATCTTATAAAAAAATTATTCATAAATAATTTTAAAAAATTTCTAAGACAAATATTATTTTTTTTATTTTAAAGACACATTTTAATTCATTTTTTAAAACATTTCATAAAAATAGATTTTTAGAATAAAGATAGTTTTTGAATGAAATAAGGATTTTTTATTAAAAAATTATTTAAAATCCCAAGTAAATAATGTGAGGAAATTGAAGGAAATATATTTATTCTAATAAAATTAATTGAGGATAAAAAAATTCATTTTAATTATTTATAAATACATCATAATATTTCATCATTCGAAACTTAAACAAAAATAATCTACATAGACGATCAGATTATAACATGAAACTCTTACAACTTTTATAACATTGAATAATATGACCCATAGAAGAATAAAAATACATGAAATATAAAATATCATAAATATTAGGATATTTGTGATATAAAATGTGAGTTGGGTAGCATATACACCTCATTAAAGAATATAGGGGTATAATATAACAATCATCTGAAATAAGGAAAATTGAGGTAAAGATCCCTTACAGGTTTGGTAACATTGAAACCAAAAACCCTATAATTGCGAGATCACTAAATGGATATTTAAATAACCATAAATTTAATTATAATAATCATAAAATAAATTCATAGGGACTATATACACTACACACAAAAAAAACTAAGTGCTGAATATTACATATATCTCATAGAAATAAAAGAGAGATGAGAAAAACCCCTACCTTCAGTCTGATTCATCCGGAATGTTATTTCTCACCCAAAATAGTAAAAAATTTTCTATTATTTACTATATTTTGAAATTTTTACAATATTATTATTAATATTATTTGAATTATAAAAAAATTATATATAATTACTTAACCAATTATGTTTATGTCATATCTTTTGACCATATTCGACTTATGTGTCAAAACTGACATTATGAGTTGCACTAAGGTCAATTAGTTCATTATTTAAACATATATAGAATAATAATTATGACATATTTATCATATTAATATATAAATTATACTCTTAAAATTCATCATGGATGATTTTTATGAAAAATGAACTAATGTTACGATCATGGAGACTGTAGATCGTACGTACGAATGAGAAATATTTCCATTATTGAAATAATAATTGTAGAAAGAAGGAAAGTAAATTTATCTTATAAAAATGATAATTATATCATAAATAACATATTATTTAATTTTATATTCTTATATATATCATTCATGTGATGTGTTTATTAATAAATAAGAATCACATCACATTGATGTAGCGGTATCCCACACGTCCACAGATGACATTATTAGTTTTTCTATGTGTGAAATGGTAAGAAAAAAATGGTATATTATATATACTGAAATATAACTAAATCATTAATTTAATATTAATTTTCTATATATCGTATATTTTCATTATATTTACTCTTATTACATTCCCTGTAACACATTTGTGAAAAATGGTTCGCATCACTTCACGAGACAATAGCGTGATGTACACAGGATAGAGGTTGTCATATCCACATTGACATAGAATAAAAAGGGTTGTAAAAGATATAATTATTCCATAAGTATTACTATGTTATAAAAATTAAATTTTATATCCATAATTATTCCCATCCATGATAAGTGGTAATAGAAAAATGAATGATATTGTTTTGTGAGGAAGTAGTCCACCATACACACAAATGATGATTTATTAACCAATTTGATGGAGGTGTGTGTGGGTGTAGGTCATAAAATGATCCTAAAAACATATCAATATATTTAGGATACTAACGCTATTATATAATCTTGTTATTAGTAAAATTTAATAGGTTAAAGATAGAAATAAAATAAAAACGCATGTTGATGAATGTTACATCTTTTTTGGTAACTCCTACTAGTTTGTGGGAAAGGGTTATGTTATTTTCTAATATATTTATTTCTTCCCATCTATGGAAAATTGAAAAAAATATAAAAAATTTAGTTTAGTTTTGGTGGGAGAAAAAATATCATCACATAAATAATGGTATTCTTTTATCATTTTCAGTTGGGTGGTGGATGTGAGTTGTTTCTGTGCTCAAATTTCAAATGAAATAATGAAAAGACATGAAATAAAAATTAGTGTGGGTAACTCATTCATTATTTTTACATTGAATTATGGATTTTAAATAGACATTAGTACATGGGTATGATGTAATTTAAAAGAGTATAATATCATTTCACTTTACATTTCTTTTCATTCATTATTCTTAAGAGATATTTCTCATTTTTGTCTTATTTGTATTTATGAAAACAATTACCTACCATTCTTAAGCCTCAAAGTCAATTTGGACTAATTTGAATGTCCTCGTGATTTTCAGAAATTTTTTGAACACAAATTAGATAATACAAGTCATATTTAAGAACACAAGTATGGTATATATACTTAAGGTATGAGAAAAAATATATTCAATTATTTCATTACGTGATTAGAGAAAAAAATCAGGGTCAATTAAATCATGAATTGGAATGATTAATTATAATAAACTGAGAGGATTTAATTAATGTAATTTTAATCTCCATCACTTTTAATGGGAAATGATCATATGCATTATTTTCTAGTGAGGATATGGTTTAATTTTTCAAAAATGATTCTTGAAATTTATTTCTCTCACCATGTAGACTATTTGGTTTCATTGATGATGAATTTAAATATCAGTATCATGGTGGATCCTTTTAAATTTTATGTGGTGATAAATTCTTGAGGAAGTATATTATTTAAATTTGGGTGATTTGATAGGGTTAAATTTTGGAATATTTTATTTGGGGTTTTTATTAACTAGTGCGATTAATTTTTACATGATGATAGACATATTTTTATTTCATTTATTAATATGAGATTATTCTATATTTTATAGTGAAGTTTATAGGAAATAAATTTAAATAAGTAAAATTCACATTTTATCATGTTTTAATATTTCTTGGTATGTTTTTGTACTTAGATAAATAAAATTGGACAATCCTAGTTAGACTGGATACTAACGTGTAAAGGAGATATGGAAAATCGAAGAGGATCAATCGACGAATAATGAACATGGGGAGATACATTTGGTGTTTCAAAAGGGAATGTATGTCATGCATATGGAATTCACATGCACAAGATAACCCCCAGTGTTTGAGAGGAAGGGTTGTGTAGTGGCTAGAGGATAATTTCACCATCAAGGGTCAGTGTGTGGCCATGTTAAGTGTCCATTGACCTCAATATGAATTGATTACCGAATATTTAAATGTATTATCTTAAATTGTGGATAATTTATAATAGAGAAATGTGGGACATGCTATAACCTAAATAATATTCCCACTTACTGAAGCAACACCATTCAGATTTCCCTCCCACATTCTCTATATCAAAAACAAAATTCTACACCACAAAATTTCTCCTACTCTAAAATAAACCATTGAAAATGAAGATTATCTCAAGGAACCACTGGATATTTGATCCTCACCACATTATAAGACACCTTTTCACCATGGAAGCTTCTAGATCTCGATATAATGAATATGGATGTGTCTACATCTCTAATACATTACATCATATCCCTATTGTTTGGAGGTGGATAAATGTAGGTAGACTATGTTAATAGGAACTATTCCATGTCCAGTGTTACACTTCAGTGAAGGATGTGGTTTAAGGAATTTTCCTTCTCTTTATAGGAGAATTGGTTTTGGTTGAAGAACCATCTAAAGTGTAGGTTTTCATCTATGATGTGGGGTACACTGTATTGAAAGTAACAAGTATTTATAGTATATTAGGGTAATACCATTAGTGTTCCACTAAAATGTATCCCATTCATGGAAGTGAACACATAATAATTGAAGTGAACACATTAGAGAGGATATTACTAGTTTTGGTATTTCTATTTTATGCTGAGAGGTGAATATAGTTACTCTAAGAGTTCTCTTATCTAATGAATTTTAATTAACTTATTAGTTAAGAAAATTATTACTTGGAGTTGATCTCCTCCATTATTTTACTTTTTTGATTTTTTAGTCATTATAAATCCTAACACTTGATTAGTTTAAATAATTTAAGCCTTAATTAAAATAATTAAAACATAAAAACCCATTGAGTATTATGACATAATTGTTTTTTGGGATCCACCTCAACTTTCCACTACTCTATATTCTAGTAGTCAGTGTAGTTCATGGTTTTTAAATTTAAAAATATATTTAGTTGAAGGTTAATACAAAATCCTATGGGAAAAATCAGAATATTAATATAGTTATTTTTTCTTACACACATCAAATGATGTTATTTATGAACCAATGATGGGTTAATTTTTTTAAAAATAGTTAAAACCCATGAATAAATAGAGGATAAGAAAATAAATGTAATAGTTTAATATTAAAAACATTCCTATAAATGGGTTTTCATTCACATATAATCTTAATTAGAAAATAGGGTTGGAAGCAAAGAACCATCACATCTTTGGTAAGCTTTGAATAAAATTTTCATTAATTAAATAACAATATATGGATTTTTAAAACCATGAATGAAATGAAAAAATAGGGTATAAGAAATTCATGCAGAAATATATAAAGAAAATATGAAATTAGGTGATTAATATAAAACGTATCTCCATATGAGAAAATTTAGGTGAGTAAACCAATACATTTGATCTTGACTTCAACTAAATCCCTTTATCCTATTAATTATTTTTCCCCTTATCTACATGGGTTCCTTTAAAATGAAGTATTTAGGTATCCTTATTGGAACCAAAATCAACCAAAAATCTATGAATAAAATGTGATCTGGTCAATGGTAAGAGACTCAAGATAGAATAGAATAGTTTTAATGGTCGGTGAGGGGTGTAAGAGAGATCCTATTATATATGTTTTTATGGGGAATTTCATCAAATATTCATTCAATAATTTATAATATAATAATTTTAAAATGAATTTGGATAAAAAGTAGTAAATAATGGATATAGGACATGGTATTTTTTACAATCATCATCCACATTTTTAGAGATAGGGTATTATTATATTCTACTACATAACAGATTAGTTTAACCCTTTTTTAATATCACTTTATATATACCAGGATTACTTAATTTCCACCTATAAAACTAACTTTTATGAATAAAAAATAAATTGACCTTATTAGATACTTTTTCAGTGGTTATTTAAATGTTTTAATTCATTTAATCATATTCAATATCTAAATGTGGGAAATATAAATTTTAAATGAATTCCTAAAATATAAAAGATTATTTTGATAGAAAAATAACATTTTAAATATTATATGTTCTTAATTTAATTTCATATAGATTACTTATTAAGTGATTTTAAATATATATTTTTGGAAATATTGAAACATTAAATTTTATTCTTCATTAAAAAGTGGTAAATTTAATTTACTGAAATAAAAATACTCAGTACTGAAAGAGAATTTCATAAAAAAATATTATTTTATACATTAAATAATTTTAACTACATCCTATATAAATAACTATTAATCCTTGAAAATTTTATATTTATCAATAAATTCATATTAAAATTTTTCATTTAGTTTTTTTAAAAAATTAATTCACTACAATAATAATAAAAATATATATCAAATAAAATTTATTTATAATAAAGTATTTTATTAAATATTATTTGTTACATTTAATTTAAAATTTATTATTTTTTCAATTATATGATTTATTAGTTATGTAAAACCAATGACCCTATATCCAATGACCATTGTTTTTAGTGTCAATGTATCTAATGAACATATTCCTAATAACCATAAATATAGTAGCCAAATTTCATTATATATGTATCCTTAATAACATTTTTAGAATCATTTATCCAATTCATTTATTCTCCTCTCAATATATCCATTATATTTCTAATTAATTTATTTATATCTATAGTGGTAATGGGAGGAGTGTTCTTTAATAAAAACTACTACGATATGTATTATATGGTCATGTTTTTTATTTACCTGTTTTTTTATTCCAATTGTAATTTTATTAATAATTTTTAAAATAATATTCCTGTAATTTATTAATATTTATCTTATATTGTAATATTTCATCAAAAAATATATATCACATTTCTTTTTAGTTTATTGTTTCTTGTAAATTAATCTCTTAAATAAAATATTAATATTATGAAAAAATACATAGTAAAATCATTATGGTGATTCATATATTCCACTCTTGAGGAAAATAACAAGGTTAGAACATATTTATTGAATCATATCAATAATATAGAAAACATAAAAACAATCCAATGAACCATAAATTGGGTTTTTAGATTATAAATAACAGAAATGTATCTAAAATTAAAATCCACTGGTATAAAGAAAATCCTAATAAAATTAATAATAAAAATTAACAAATAGATAACAGTTCTTCCACTTGAGCATATAATATTTTTTAAAACATGGGCCAAGTACAATTGACCATGACATTTAATTTTATAAAAAAAATTATGATTCCTTTTTAATGAATATCATTTATTATGTAAAGGTTTTGAAAGAGATAAATATAATTATATTATTATCTAATATTATATTTTAACAGTAAATAATTTTGAAAAAGGTAGTACTCTACCATTTCAAAAAGAAGAAGAAAATAATTTCATGAAAATAAGAAAAAAGAACTATAAAATTAAATAAACTATTAGAATAAAATTAATGAAAAATGATTTGGAAATATTTTATACTATATGTAAGTAAGAATATTGGAATATAGTGGTAATAAATATGAAATATTACCTTAATAACACATTCCAACCCAATAAAAAAATATCTATACCCTCAACACATTATTATAACCATTCCTTTTCATCATTAATATTACTCACCAAACAATATAAAAGAGGCCATCCCACATTCTATTACCCAAAAATTATATTTTTAAATTTAAATCACAAGATATGAAAAATGGTCATAAAACATTATCTAGTAAATTTTAATTTCAACATTATTGAAATTCAATAAATCATAACCATGGAATCAACCACATAATAATTTTTTGGATTATAAATTACTAGGTGTAAACATACCCCAAAATTATTTCCAATATACCTTTAAATAATTTATTAATTTACGTATCATGAGAAATTCAAAGTGGCCATCACAAAAACCTTTGATACATCATTTCAAAAAATATGGTATTTTTTATCAACAGCCATAATAATTAAAATTGATGAGCTAATAAATAAATAAATGACATAGAATTCCATTATTTTTTAAAAACCTAGATTAAAAAATAATATCACTGAATATTCATTATGTGAAATATTTCATGGGTGGTGAACATAAAATATACATATTTGAGGATTGCATAATTAATATATGAAATAAATTATATGAGTTATACTAATTCATTGTTTAACATCTTATCATGATTTTAATTTCATCACATAATTACTATATGTTTTTAATTACCTATGTATAATTTATTAAATTAATATTAATGAATCTTGGAAAAAAATTAAGTAATTTTGTATTAATGGGATGTCATATTTCTCAACATGGTTTAAAAAATTATATGACTTATATTTTATAGTGCATGATTAAACAATCACACATATCATTTAACAATAGAAGAAATGTTATATGAAAAATATCATCCAAACATATCATATTCATTCTCAATTTAAATCATGAATAATTAATTTCTTCTAAATAAAATATGTATGAGACATGATTCAAAATATTTTTTTCGGTTACACGTGATAATTAACAAGAATTTATGAATCTATCATGGACATTAATGTAATAAAATTATACAAATAAAGTTAATTATTATACAATATGTTATTATAGAATTATTTAATAGAAAATCATTAGGGTCGAGTGGGAACACTTACAAAATCCAACAACATACATGAAAAAATACAAAAAACCAAGAAATGAAAGGGAAAGATGAAAAGGTAGTAATCATCATCAAAATTTTAGTTACTATTATTCAAAAAATCTATAAAATATAACTTTTATCGAGATATGGATTATTCGGAATGATGTATTCAATAATATAGGATATAAAATCGAAGATATTAAGGTATATATCTTAGGTGGTGTAATTAGGTTTCAATTTTTTAAATATGTATTCAAATTATGAATCAAACCATTTTAATAGTTCATTGTTGTGACAACTAAGTAATCTTGAAACTCCAATATGACTAATCCTCATAGGGTTGAAATATTGTTAGAGTAATTTACCTTATACCTTTGATATTATTCTTTAAAATGATTTGTAAATTTATTTAATATACCTTTCATTCAATTTCAAATGTGTTGTGGGTAATATATTATTCTTATGTTTCAATAACTTATAACTTCCTCTCAAGAAATTAATCTTAGAATAGGTTATGGAGGTAATCCTTATTTTAGTGTATCTTTATACCTTCTAGTGTCCTCCTAATAGGTCTCCATATATGTAGTAGGTTAAACCAATAATCAATTCTCCATGGGTTTCTGCAAGTTTGAGTTGTACCTTTGTGTTCCGGTTTTCTTCCATGTACGTATCATGTGACCATCCAAACCAATAATGACTTCTTCTTTCTCTTTATCCCCAATAGATAAAACATTATTTTATATAATTATTCTTCAAACTATTTTTTATATTGTGAACAATAACTTGTTTCACATCTTACATTGATACAATCATTACTTTTTAATCCTATGGATTTATCATTTGATTTCATGGTTCTGTGTTTGTAGCCTAGTTGGACCACTTTATCCTCACTAAACTATCCCATTTTCAACCAAACTTCTCCTTATCCACAATATCATCAAAAAAATATCAATCAAATTAGGAATGTAAATTATTTTCTAAGTATCATAAACTATCTTATAATTATTATCCTGAACAATATTAATATGTAAAACCTCATCAGGGATCTGATACTCATCTATACAAATGACAGTCTCCATTGTTTGGGACCTTACAAGAACTAGTATAAGTGGCCTTACCCCTTTTTTTCAAGTCTGGAGTGAATTCTTTCTGTCGACTGCATTACCCCACTCAATTGAACACTCAATGGAAACTTACCATTCCCTAATTCATTATAATATCATATGATATATCCAAAATTTTTGAATACATCACATAATCTATTAGAGAAAACAAAGAGTCATACCTATATCAGACCATATATAGAGAGATACTAGCTCATTTCAATGTTTCCATGGTCTAGGGAATATGAATCCTTGAACTCCCCGACATTATCAAAGGAATAATATTTTTCTCATTCAATAAAGATGGATATGAAAGAATCAATACATATATGAGGTTATCTATATTACCATATTTAGTATCTTGAAATAATATCACAGTGTTTGGATGATTTCTAAATCCCAATTACATAGCACATAATTATCCTTCCATATTCAACTTCTTGTGAGAACAATATTGAGAATTGTGGTCTTAAAAGTTGTAATAAATAAAAAATCTATACAAGATTCTATGATAACAAAATTCTAGTAAAAATATTACCCATTAATTTCAAATCATATTAATTTATAAGGATCCATCAAGAGATCAAAATTACTAAAAATACATGAACTATTGGGGTGATAAACAACACCAGTTTGTTGATCTAAGGACATGTACCATCCAACCTTGTTCCATTATAATTTTTAGTATTAAGGGGCTATGGAAGAAGTGGTGAAACCTTGAAATTTCATCTAGATTGTTAATATGGTTGAGTCTCACTGCATATGTGTAACACCTAGACCCATCTAGACTAGATTCAGTGCATTAATTTTTATATTGTCATGGTTAGAAGGAATGAAAATAAAAAATGAATGATCAGTTTAGTAGTATTGAAGAAACTAGATACATAGATATAACTCAAATTACATTAGTAAAGGTTAAAAAATACAAAACATAACAAAAATTAAAAACTGCATCCATAGAAGCTAAATAAATTATCTCCTCTTCATCAACTATTAAAGATTGACAATTGAAAGGGGTGAGGTCAAACGCTCACTAACGGTTAAAAATAGTGGAATCCTGCATCAATAATAACTGAATCATAAACAATTTGACATAGTAAATATGTCATGGTGAATAAATTAAGCACTCAAGCCATTAATAAACCTAGAATAAAACTGCATCCATAGATTTCTTTCATAGTGAAAACCTCATGGATAGTAATAAATGATAATGAATAAAGTTAATGATTTCTAATTGGAAGTAATGTATCTGAAACATGATACCATAATATCGTTAAAATGGTTTAGTTCTGTGGGTAGAAACTCGTCCGATTTTTGGTAACAAACCCGAATGGTTTGTCACCATCTAATTTGTTTCATGAGACATGTCGATGCATCAAGGGGCTAAAGCTAGACCCACCCACCACTAAAAGGCCAAATAATTCTTTATACATTTATTTAATACAAGATAAATATGCCTTTTCAGTATTCTTACAGAGTAGATAATATGGATTCATCAATATTTCTATAGTTAAAATAACTTCCCAATTATACATCGTATGTAAAATGGTATACAGTTTAGAAAATAAACATATCCATGATATGAGATTGTGGATATTTCATAGAAATATAATTTCAAATGAAAATTGATCTCAAATGGGTAGTAGGTACACCACATAAGGATTATTAGGTGCAGAATACAAAGTTAGTCACAATAAAATGGTAGTTGAGACAAAGTCCCTTACTACAATGTAATCGGTAGAATCATATGACCAGAACATAATAAGAAAAAAATAAATCATTTAATACCATGAATATAAAGAGAATAATTTTACTATATATCAAATGGTAGTACACATATACCACATGTAAGAAATATGGGGTGAATAATTGAAATCTCACAGAATTAAAAGTGAGAAGAGAAACACCTCACCGTATGATCGAGTGTGTTCTTCGTTTGTTTTAATGACCGGGATAATAAAATTTATCATCATTAATTAATAATTCCATAACCTCCTATACATTTAATTGGTTTATTATAACCTTATAAGATCCATTCATGACACTTTTTATGGGTTTAAGTGGTTCAATTTTATTGTTTTGGAAGCATTTTCTACCTTGGTTTTCATGATTCGTTTACTTGCATTCATGAATTGAAGATCATTTAAAATTTGGTTAAACATCCATAAATGTTAATATATATTTTTAGTTACATTAAAATTATATAAATGATCTTATAATGGTTATGGTTTATATACTTGAGGATGAATCATTAGTTAAATGTTATTGACTAGTTCTTGGATTTAGCTTGGAAATTTTGTGTACAATGAACTTGTTTTGTAATATTATTACATATTATGAGTCTGTGGGGATTACATAAAATTAATGATATGAAATAAATATATTAATATCTATTTCATCCATAAAAATGGTTTCATGACCATAATTAAATATGGCAATGAAAATTGAGAACTCGTTGTCCTTGAATGTGATAAATTAACACGTCTGAGACGGTGTATTTATATTTAGTATAAGAGGAGGGGGAAAGAGAGATGATAATGAAATATTACATTAGCATAACATAATTCCAGTTCCTGTAAGTTACTAGAGTTATCATAGAATTTGGATGAGGGGAGATGAGAATATAATTATAAAATAAAGGAACTCAAAATAAGAGAAAAATTGAGAAATCTATTACGAAAATTTGGCTGCATAATGACGTAACTTAAAATTTAATAAAATAGTTTGATGAGAAAAATGGGGTATCTAATCACTAATACATAATATGGGAATTAAGGGTAATATTTAATGAAATATACCCACATAATCCAATTGAAAATAAAATATAATACTTAAAATGAAATCTTTAAGAAAAGAGAAGGGTGGTTGATTCTCTTACCTTGTAGTGTAACTCCCAAAACAGGAAGGGTGGGACGTTGGGGTTTTGAGGACACATTGGGTGGACTCCTAGGGAGGTAATACAACCATATCTTCTAGGATAATTAATTTGTAATGAAATAAAATGAAGGGGCTGAGTGGGTATTTATAGTAAGTAAGAGTGAGTTTTTAATTAATTAAAAGGGACACCTCATTAGTGGTTTTTTCAAAACCATGGGCTTGCTCATGGTATTTTCCAATTGGGACTCCTCATGTTAGAAGTTACTATACATTAGTCTTCCATCCTTTTATATTTAATTATTACATCATTATGATGTCATTAAACTACCAAAAACTCAAAACTGTATTTTTATTATTCACAAAAAATTCATGTATTTTAGAAAAATCCCAAAAATTCACCCTATCCATTTTGGGACATGTAGAACTAAAAAATGAACTCAATTTATTGAAAATAATTTTCTATGAATTTTTAATTTATTTTTTAAATAAAGTCATTGTTAATTTGAAAAATAACAATTTTAAAGATATAATTAGTTCTAAATCACATTGAAAATGTAATTAAGATCTCATTATATTATTACCTTAATAAAATAAAATATTATCATTATTTACTATTTATGAGTTTCATATTACTTTTCATATTACTATTCATATGGGTATGTTATTATTCATCAAAAAATCAAGTTGGTTTGATCAGACCCCAAATGACTTACTGGCCACAATTCTAGATGACCATTTTTTGAAATTCAAAACATAGAAGTGGAAAAATTATGCTTAATGGATATGTTTTGACTATCTCTTAAATAACCAAGTTTTGTATCAAGGGAACACAACGTTTTATGAAATATAGGCTATTAATGGAATGTATTTAAGAGAATCATACCATAAAATGTTTAGGGTGTTTTATCATTCCCTCCTTCGGAAATTTCTTCCTCAAAATTTTATATATAAAACCCACCAAAAATATGTGGTTGGTTATTCATCATATAATCATCAGGTTCCCATGTTTCATCCTCTATATTTTGGTTTCCACAAAGAACCTTTACTAAATGAGTCGTCTGGTTTCTCAATACCTACCCCCTTGTTTCAAGGATCCTGATCGACTCTTCATAGTCTGACAAATCAGATTCAAGTTCAATTTCTACATAGGTGAGTACATGCATTAGTTCTGGCATGTATTTCTTCAACAATGAAACCTGAATTACATTATTTACTTTAGAGAGACATTGCATCATTGCTAAACAGTAAACTACAGCTCTGATTCTTTCTAGAATATCAAATTGTGCGATGTACCTGGGGATCAGTTTCCCTTTCTTACCAAACCTTATGACACCCATCCATGGAGATTATTTTAGAAAGATATGATCCCCCACATAGAAATGCAGATCCTTTCTCTGGTTGTCATCAAAACTCTTCTTACTACTTTGGGATGCTTTAATATGGGCATGGATTTCCTTCACCTTTGTCATGGTCTCTTTAATAAGTTTTGGGCCTATAAGTTTCCTCTCACCAACTTGGTCCCAACAAGTTGGAGTTCGACATATCTTTCCATATAATTCCTGATATAGAGCCATTTGAATTCTTTAATGGAAACTATTATTTTATGATAATTCCACCAAAGGCAAGTATTGATCCCCCATACCTTGGAAGTCAAGATAGCATGACCACAACATGTCTACTAGAGATTAAAAGGTCCTTTCAGACTGTTCGTCCATTTGGGGATGATAAGCAGTACTCATACGAAGCTCAGTATTCAAAGCCTTCTAGAGACATTTCTATAATTTGAATATAAACTGGGGATCTCAATTAGACATAATCGGTAGAGGTGCACCATGAAGTCTTACAACTTCATTAACATAATGTCTTGTCAGGTTCTCAAGTGGTAAATCTTCTCTTATAAGAAGGAAATGTGCTGATTTTGTGAGATGATCAACAATTACCAATATTGCATCATTATTTTTAGGTGTCCTCGGTACTGTGGTGAAAAAATCCATCGTAATGTTATCCCACTTCCACATAGGAATAGGTAGTGGTTGCATCACTCCTCTAGGATGTTTTCTCTTTACATTCACTTGTTGGAAAATTAGACACCTCGACACATAGTCAACAATTTCCCTCTTCATATTATCCCACCAGAAATATTCCTTCAAATATCTATACATCTTTGTGCTACATAGGTGTATAGAGAAATTTGAGCTACGAGCATCATCTAATAGTTACCTTTTTAGTTCAGGTACTGATGGAATGCATAACCTTTTCCCAAACATCATAACTCCTTCCTCACACATGAAGTATTCCAATCTCTCATCCTTAATAGAAAAAATTATCTTGTGTATATTCTCATCATCAGATTGAGATATTTTTATCTTATCTAGTAAATATGGTTTAGCAATCATTTGAAATTGGAAATATGTTTCCCCTTCCTTACCAATTATCATATCCATATTTATTAGATCTATAAATATTGGATCTCTCTCATTACTCATTTGAGTCAGAAGTCCATGATCTTTCTTACTTAATGCCTCTGCCACCTTATTTGCCTTTCCAGGGAAGTAGTGTATTGAACAATCATAATCTTTGAGTAACTCAATCCATCCCCTTTGACTCATGTTTAGTTCTTTTTGTGTGAAAATGTATTTCAAACTCCTGTGATCTGTTTATATCTCACATTTTTTACAGTAAAGATAATGTCTCCATATCTACAGAGCGATGATTACAACTGCTAACTCAAGATCATGTGTTGGATAATTTCATTCATGGGTCTTCAACTTCCTTGGTTCATAAGAAATAACTTTACCATTTTTCATAAGGATGCAACCCAGCTCATTCTTTGATGCATCACTATATATTATAAATCCATCACTTCTTGATGGAAGAGTCAAAATTTGAGCATTGACTAATCTTCTTTTCAATTATTGAAAGCATAATGTAAATTATTTTTTCCACACAAACTTAACTCTTTTACGTGTGAGCTTGGTTAGCGAGTTAGCATTTTGGGTGAAATTCTTAACGAAATGTCGATAGTAACCTACTAAGCCAATAAAATTAAATACCATAGTTATGTTGGTTGGAATGTACCAATATTGGATTGCCTTTGTCATTGTAGGATCAACTAGTATTCCATCCTTAGAGACAATATGATCTAGAAAAGAAACTGATTAAATCCAGAATTCTCTCTTACTAAAATTCCCATATAATTTATATCTTCTAAGATTTTTCAGATTAATCTGAAAGTGTTCCTCATGATCTTCATAGATTTTTGAGTATACCATTATATCATCGATGAATACCACAAAAAAGTTTTCAAGATATTCCTTGAAAACACTATTCATTAAATCCATGAAAATAGAGGGTGCATTAGTGAATCTAAAAGGCATCAATGTAAACTTGTAATGCCTATACCTGGTCCAAAAGGTAGTCTTAACAATATCTTCCTTCCTCACACACAATTAATGATATCTGGATCAAAGTTAAATCTTCGAAAAGAATTGATCTCCATGAATTTCATCGAATAAGTCATCAATCTGAGGCATAAGATACTTATTCATTATTGTAATAGCACTGATTTCCATGTAATCAATGCATATCCTCATGGATCCATCTATCTTTTTGACAAAAAAGACTGGGGATCCCCATGGAAAAACACTAGGTCAAATAAATACTTTTTCACTCAAGTCCTCTATTTGTTTCTTTTTCTCTACTAACTCCATAGTTTCTATTATTTTGGGGGTATTTTATATAGGTCTTTCACCATGAATTAACTCAATGGAAAACTCAATTTCTTTCTCTGGAGGATGTCCCAGTAAATCCTATGGAAACACAACAATGTATTCTTTCACTATATGCACATCTTCAATTTGAAGATTTATATCCTCAACCATTGATATTGGGTTCTCTTCCTCTCTATTAAATGCATTCAATAGAGCTATTGGGGGTGGGTCTAGATAAGAATCAGATAGAGGGGTCTCTCCTCTAATGAGAAGATATTCTACACCATTTTCAAAAATTATAACATCCTTATTCTTGCAAAAAATCATCGCATCATAGTTTGACACCCAATTTAAACTAAGAATTATATCAAAGTCAGTCATGGGTTTGATGATAAGTTTAGCAACTAAAGCACGTTTATGTGTCACGAGGGGGACTCGTTGGCATGCTTTTGTTGCAATGATGCATCCCCTAGGAGTTTTTACTGATAAATCCTTTATAAAATCAAATTGGACGTGTCTAATTTTCTTAGAAAACTGGGAAGATATAAATGAATGTGATGTTCTAGAATCAAATAAAGTGTTGTCTATGTTTGAGGAAACAATTATTGTACCTACCATCAAAACATTAAAAACGTAAACTTCTGTGTTTGTAATCACATAAGCTCTCCCTTGCTCTCTTGGATTTTTCTGAGGCATGCTTCCTTGGACCTTAGGACACTCATTTGCATAGTATCTTATATCTGTACAATTGTAGCATTTAAAATCATCAAATTGTTTCCCCCCTTGCATACATGAGATAGATGGCCCTTTTCTTCACACTTATAGAAGACTCTGATTCCTTTCATGAATTTCCTGAGATGATTCTTTCCACAGTTCTCTCATAATGGGAATTTATTTTTTCCCCTGTTCTTCTTTGTCACTTCACCTTTCCCTTGGTTATAAGAGTACTGCATTTTATCATGGTTTCCCATGAACAAACTTGATCTAGAAAATTCATTCTCTATTTTGATGGAACATGAGACAATTTCATCATATGATGAAAATTTTTGAGAAGCCAATTCCCTTAGAAAACATGTCTTAAGACCCTCAAAGAAATGATCAATCTTGTCTTCCTAATCACGTATGTTATCTATGGCATACCTAGCTAGACTTGTGAAGGTAGCCTCATACATTGCAACACTATCTTCTTCCCTTTTAATTAAGCCAAGCAATTTCCTCTTCATTTCGGTTTGTTTCTCGTGAAAGAAATATTTTTCAAAGAATATTTCCTTAAAATTCTTCCATTCCACATATTCTATTTCTTCTTACTATGTGGTATTCTGAATCAAGTACCATTATTGATTAGCGGCGCCCTTGAGAAAATATACTACCAGTACTACCTTTTTATTTTCATTTTATCTTAATTCCGTCAATATATTTTCAAGGGACTTGATCCATTACTCAGCAACCACTGGATTAGTAGTCCTGCTAAATAATGGGGAATTATACAGCATGAAACAATTCAACACAGGTGTGGAATGGTTATTTGTTACAACCTCAGTAAGTTGTCCCAATATGGTCATGATCTGATTTACTCCAACATTGATTATGTTGACTTGATCAGTGGGGAGATCCTTACATTTCCCACAAGTATTGATTCCCTTTCTTCTATTAGACGCCATTTCTAAATAATGGAACACTCTAGATTAGGGTATGAATCATAATTTATAATCATAACATAACAAAATACTTAGCATAAATTGAGATCCTACGCCTGGCTAATCCCATAAAAAAATGATTTCTTTGAAGAGTAATTTACATTTCATTTATTCATAATGGCTAGTAATGAAAATATGAATTATCCTAAGAATAACCCCTGAGATTGTCGTAACCAAGAGTGTAGCTAGACCCATTTTCGTGTACCAAGATACCCCAGGTCAAGCTCGAAACTCTTTATCAGACCTTTCACTCCAAGGTACATCTGTGTCAGAGCCACCTCTACCTTCTCGTATCTAGAGAGGGATGTATTTTCTAGGAGAATTCACATAATCTAATCATTACCAAAATACCAGGATATTCTTGTACATTTATCCTTAAATACCCCCTTACGGCTTTGTTCCCAACTATACATTTCCTACTCTAGTTTCTATGTTTTCTACTAAACTTCCTCTTATACCAACTGTAACACCCATAACCCTATAGACCAGAGTCGGTGAATTACTTGTTATTTTGGAATGGATAGAAGGAATTAAAATATCAAAGGAAAGATCAGTTTAGTAGTCTTGAAGAAACTAGATAAATATATGTAACTCAAATTACTTTGTAAAAGGTTACAAAATATAAATCATAGCAAAAACTAAAAACTGCATCCACAGAAACTCAATAAATGATCTCCTCTTCATCGCCTATTGAAGATAAAAAATTGAAATGGGTGAGCTAAAATGCTTATTAAGTGTTAAAAATAGAGGAATAATGAATCAATAATAACTAAATCATAAACAATTTGACATAGTCAATATGTCATGGTGAATAAATAAAGCACTCACACCATTAATAAACTGAGAATGAAACTGCATATATAAATTTTTTAATAGTGAAAACCTTAGGGATATTAATAAATTATAATGAATAAAGATAATTATATTTAATTGGATTTCATGTATCTGGAACATGATACCATAATACCATTAAAATGATTTATTTCTTTGGATATAAACCCATTTAATTTTTGGAAAAAAACTCGAAGGGTCTGTCGCCAACTGATTTGTCTCATGAGACACGTCGATGCATCGAGGGGCTACATCAGGCCCCACCCACCACTATAAGTCCAAATAATTCTTTATAAAATTATTTAATACACGATCAATATTCCTTTTCAATATCCATATAGAGTACAGAATACAGATTCATCAATATTTCCATAGTTAAAATAACTTCCCAATTATACATCATATGTAAAATGGTATATGGTTTAGAAAATAAAAATATAAATGCTATGATATTATGGATATTTATATAAATATAATTTCAAATGAAAAGTGATATCAAATGGGAAGTAGGTACACCACATAAGTATTATTATATACACAATACAAAGATAGTCACAACAAAATGATAGTTGAGACAAAGTCCCTTGCGATAATGTAATCGGTCGAATCATATGACTAGAACATAATAAAAAAATGAATAATTGAATACCATGAATATAAAAAGAATGATGTTATTATATATCAAATTTCAGTACACATATACCACATGCAAGAAATAAATGGTGAATAATGGAAATCTCACAGAATTAAAAGTGAGATGAGAAACCCCTTACCTCATGCTTGAGTGTGTTCTTAGTTTGTTTTAATGGCCTGAATAATAAAATTTATCTTCATTAATTAATAATTTCATAACTTCATATACATGTAATTTTTTTAGTATAACCCTATTAGGTTCATTCATGGCCCTTTTTATGGGTTTAATATGTTCAATTTTATTGTTTTGGAAGCATTTTCTTGGTTTTCATGATTTGTTTACTTGCATTCATGAATAGAAGTTCGTTTGAAATGTGGTTAAACATACATAATTGTTAATATATATTATTAGTGAAATTAAATAGATAAAAATTATCTTATAATGATTCTGTGTTATATAATTGAGGATGAATCACTAGTTAAAAGTTATTGATAAACGCTTGGATTTAGCTTGGTAGTTTTGTGTACAATGAAATTGTTTTGTATTATTATTCCATATTATGAGTGTATAGGGATTACAGAACATTAATGAGATGAAATACATATATTTGTATCTATTTAAACTATAAAAATGGTTTCATGTCCAGAATTAAAGACGGTAATGAAAATTCAGAACCTGTTATCCTTGAGTGTGATAAATTAACACATCTCGGATGGTGTTTTTATTTTTAGTATAAGAGGAGGCGTAAAGAGATATGATGATGAAACATTCCAATAGAAAAATAAAATTATAGTTCATTTAAGGTAATTTTATTATCATAGAATATGGATGAGGGGATATTAAATAATAAGTATAAAATAAAGGAACTGAAAATAAGAGAAAAACTGAGAAATCTCTTACGAAAATTCGGCAGCCTAACGGTGTAACATAAAATTTAATAAAATAGTTTGATGAGAGAAAGGGGGTATCTCATCACTATTACATAATAAGGTTAGTAACGGGAATATGGAATGAAATATCCCTACATAATCCAATTGAAAATAAAAGGGAAAACATAAAATGAAATCTTTATGAAAATAGAAGGGTTGTTGATTCTCTTACCTTGTAGAGTAACTCCCAAAACATGATGGTCGGGACCTTGGGGGTTTGAGGAAACCTTGCGAGGACTCATAGGGTGGTAATACCACCAGATCTTCGAGTATAATGAGTTTTTAATGAAAATAATGAAGGGTTGAGTGGGTATTTATAGTAATTAAGAGGGGGTTTTTTATTAATTAAAAGGGACACCTCATTAGTGGTTTTTGTAAAACCATAGGCTTACCCATGGTATTTTACCATGGTATTTTCCACCTGGGACAACTCATGAAATAATTTACTATAAAGAAGTTTACCAGCCTTTTATATTTAATTATTACATCATTATGATGTTATTAAACTTCTGAAAACTCACAACTATATTTTTACAATTCAGGAAAAATTCAAGTATTTTAGAAAAATCCCAAAAAAATTCCCCCTAACCATTTTTCGATGTGTAGAATTCAAAAATGAACTCCATTTTTTGAAAATAAATTTCTAACTATTTTTAATTTAATTTTTAAATAAAAAATAATTAATTCAAAAAATAACCATTTTAAATATATAATTACTTTTATGTCACATTGAAATTATAATTAATATCTCATTATATTATTACCTTAAGAAAATAAAATATTATCATCACTTACTATTTTTAAGGGTAGTATTAAAATTCATATTAATATTCATATGGGTATGTTACTATTCATTGAAAAAAATCAATTTGGTTCTACAAGACGCCAAATTACTTACTGGTCACAACTCAAGATGACCATTTTTCAAAATTCAAAACATTGAAGTGGAAAATTTTTGTTTGATGGCTAGGTTTTGACTATCTCTTAAATAACAAAGAGTTATATCAAAAGAACATAGTGCTTTATGAAATATAGGTTGTGAATATAATCTATTTAATAGAACCACACCATAAAATATTTGGGGTGTTATAATATGTATGTTGGAGCACCATATGTATAATAAAAATGGAGATAAATTGAAAAACGTTGAGGTACATGACAACAATTAAAAAATATTTTTATTATTTAACTCCAAGAATCATGTGATTGGGATTAAGAATACGGATGACCACTTTATTCGTGAGACCATTTGATTCATTAACAAAATTATAAAAGGTATAAAAAAATTATGTGATGGAAAAATAATTTTATTGAAGTGAAATCGAGGAGTAAAGAAGACTTTTCAAATTCTAAAGGTGATATTTAAACCATATAATGTTCAATGAATATTTCTTGATTTTTGGGGGAGAAATATTTTCAGGAGAAATTGATGAAGTTTGGGATTAGTTAAGGGAGTAATTCATTAAATAAAACCATGAGACCAAGGAGAGGGGTTGAGCCACTCCTCCACTAGATGGGGAAGAGAAAGGGAAATCAGTTTCTAGTTAGAGTAATTGGATTAATGAGTGGAACCACCAATTATAAGTAGCATTTATTTGAAATGAAGTTTTTGTTATTTGAAGTTTGGAATAACACATAGAATTTAATTTCATGTTAAGGAATGTTGAAATTTAAAACATGCTGCAAAAACATTTCTTCAAATTTTTTTAACTTAATCCATATTTCATAAAATAAATGAGAATTTAATAATTTTTTATAGAAATATCAGTATTTTATACATTCTTAATCATCTAAAACACAGAGAAGTTTATAATTTTTCTAATATTTATAATTCCTAATATGATCATAAAATTATTATAATTATTAAAAATAGAAAATTAAATTATACTAATAAATAATAAATATTATAAAAATATAAATAAAAATATTATAATGGAATTAATTTATAAGAAAAAATTTTATAACTAGAAAAAATTAATATATAAAAACAAAATACAACATAATATTAAGGATTAAATCATATCAATATATTCTAGTATAAAAAACACAAAACATAATCACAAGTTAAAATTCATACATAAATGGGACATAATATAATGATTTCCCCTTGTTAAATTTTTTTCTATATAATAAATATATTTTCTCAAAAATAGTTATAATTCATCATCATCATCCTCGAGTTAGATTATAGATATCCTTGATACCATGATCCTAGTTGGGTTCCTTGATTTGAAGGATTTTGGAACTATTTAAATGTGTCCCTAAATACCATTTTTTAACTAGTTAATCTCCTTTATCACAAGATATGATTAAATTGAAATGTTTTCGCACATAAGCCATGAATGCCAAAAATATGAAATGTTTCAAAATACAGATTATCTTTAAACCCAAGTCTTTTGTATCGCATTTATATGGCCCACTCCTAGTTAAACCCCACCTTATTAGGTAATGAAATTATGTGTAACCCTTTGTGACCACCTCCAATAGGCCACGTGTTGGATACTTGGATCATGGGTATTTTTCAGAAAAATGGGATTAATTTACCTAATAAATTCTTAGGATGATATAGTGGGACCATTGAGAGGATTATAATGGGATTCTCCAAACACTAAATGGTGTTGTGAAATAGTGTTGGTATACATATAAACCAATTTTAAAATTTTCATCTTATCACCTCTTCACTTGTTTAGTGAATTGATTTATCTATATGTATCTTTCTTGATCTCACCTTTGTCCATCATACATGAAAATATAAATAATAATGCAATCATAAAGTAATTCCAATTTATTTTATATGGGTTTCCTCTATTTATTATTATTATTCCTTTCATGTACAGTGTTTATTATCCCACTAAAACATAACTTCCTTCTAATTATTAAATGAATCACGGGAAATGGAATGTTTTTAGACCCATTTTCCTAGAATAGTATATCTAAATAGAAAGTAATGAATTTCTTTTCTATATTATTTTACATAATATAGGATATTTCCTGCTCATTATAATTTGTGATCAACAACATTGCATATATAATATCTTGACCTTGAAAATTTAATGTCCTTCCTCATTTCCAAATCTCCAACCATGCTTCCTCAAAATCAAGATCATGAATATTTCCACACATACATCAAAATAAGGATTCATTAATCTTCTTTAGAATTGTCTAGGATAAGAAAAAAATATGTTTGATATCTCACCTTATTATCCTGTAAGAATATCTAATTGAATAAAACCATTTTACTTTGGTTATTTCTCTTATACTTATAAGTGTATTAAAACATTGAGATCTCTACTTAGTTAAAACCTCATTCTACCATACCCTAGGTAGCGATGGGTACCGCCCCGGCCCCTCCCACCACAGTGGGGAGGGTCCTCTACTGTCTCTTATGGGAGATCGACCACTACCTTTTCCCCCTTTCTCAAACCCTAACATTCTCCCCTCTATCCCTCAAATCTCTATTAGACCAAAAGTACCAGAATTCTTTGAAGGATCCCCATAACTATCACTCTATTATTTGGAATTTACTATGGTCACCTATCTACTACATATTAACCTGATTGCGTGATTCAAATGTCAGTATCCATCGAAGGAATCTTATGATCACCTGATTTTGAGATCATGGGTTCTAAAGAATCATGAGATGGTAGGGTTAATTGACTCCAAACACATAAGGATTTGTATTCATCTGAAGATGATTTGATTCTTTCCTCATTGAGTGTGCCCCGTATATGCGATGGATATTTATTTCTCTTATTAAAATGATCGTATGATTCTAATAAGAAGTGAGATTTTTCAAAAATAGGGATTTGGGTAGGATTTCTTGAACTCCTAATTCATTTTAAAAATACTTCGACAATCCATAAGATAGGAATCGTAGTGGGGAATTATCTCTGCTCAGATAGTAGGATTTGGGTGTTATGTCATCCGATTTCACTTAGGTTGTGTGTTGAGGTTGATCTGTCTAAGGTGCCTGTGGAATCCTTCTGGAACATTGTAGGTGATGAATTGTGTTATAAGTAGATGGACATTTTTGAATCATGCTTGGATTACTATTCGTCATGCAATAATATATTGCATAGCCTGACGATTTCTAGGCATCAGTGTTTGATGCAGAAGGGATCTAGTATAAATGATCAAACAAATCCAGACCAAGGTGGATATTCTACTGACTGTGGAAAGCTCCTAGATGTGGACTGTAACGTATCAAGTAAGGGTTGAAAGGGTTATGTTTTGTTTTTAGAAAGGATGCAAGTCCTATGAGTTTGGGTGAAGCAATGAGGTAGAAGCAAGCATAGTATTTACCATCTAATCTGAATGTATATGGATTTTTTTCATAGGTTGAAATAAGACCTGAAAGTGGAAAAATATCTCGAACAAATTGTGAACCAAGGTGGTGTGGTGTCTTTAAAGGATAATCCTGATGGATTATATGATCCCCACATATATATATAGTTCCTCCAGGTCACAGGAAAGGGATACACATACTAGTATAATAGTGGAAGATAACATGGGTATGAAGAACAAATATTCTAATCAACATAAGGTTGATTAAAGGAATAAAGAATCCTATTCTCATCAACCTGTTTGTGATGACACCCCAGGGTGTGGGTTTATTCAGCTTAGAGACACTAAAAAGTAGTGAGTAAATGTTGATACTCTTTCTAATGATGCTTTTCACGCTACAATGTATAGGAAGGGAGTGTTGGGGTACCAAAAGGTGTTGGTCTAATTCAGAATTAAGATTATGGTAATGATTAGAGGGGGTCCAATTTGTTTTAATCAATGAATGTGTGATTAATTAAGCAATTTCTGATGATCAAGACACTAGTGGGGATGATCAATGGTTTGTTTTAGAAGAAAATAACACACAAACCTAATTTTTTGGATGAGGATTTTTGCGGCCAAAGGGATTATATATTCTAGTGTAGGACCCCAATAGTTGGGGATCATATCACCAACACACAAAATATTAATTTCTTTGAGGAGATTCCGAAACTCCATCACTATTCTCAAGTTACTGACAGGTGAGAGAATGTTACAGATGATTATAAAGAGTCTAACATTTATCCACCTAAATCCCTAAGCTATATCAAAGCCTCATTCAAATACATCATCACAAATAGTAAGAAAAATTTGATTTACTGTGAGGGATTTATCTCTGATCCCCCTAAGAGAAGGATGAGGAAGGAATACTCCAAAATGCTAAGGACCCTGTGTACTAGGTCCACTTCTAAGTTGTCAAGACGATTGATAATGGGATGTATAAGATCTTCAATCAAGGTAACACTCCATATGAATGGGAAATTTCTGATGAGTATGATTATGGAAATGACTTATCATATAATGATTTGTAATTTTTCTTCTGTGAGACATGGGAAAGCTTTCGTCCACATATTTATCTCTTGTGTACGCTTTCATTCTTTTCAATAAATGGTTAAAATATTTTTCTTCTTACTATAATTTTTGGGTATGTGTATGAAATTATATCATGATTACAGGGAATATTCTTCTTCAATTGACTACATATATTGAACTAATTCATGTATATCATGATCTTGAATTTTATATTATTGTTTCTTAGGATTACCAAAGAATAAGAAAATAAAAATACTTATTATTCTTCTTTGATACTAACAGTGTATGCAATTAAATGCATTATATTCTCACATGTCTCCCTTGAAATTAAGTGTTTCTTATGATAACAACAACATAAAACTCCATATATTATTTATACTTATTCATATATTTATATTGTATCTTGTGAATATTATTTCTATAAAATTCAAAATCTAAAACTCCATAAATCATATAATTTGAAAACAAAGAATCCTTGGTCATTACATCTAGTTACTTTGTCATAAATTTCCAAATTGAATGGTCGATCTTTATTAAATTCTAAAAAATTATGTTTCCTAGAGAGACTCTTTAGATATAGGAACATTCACCTCTTTATAATTATTCTATTATTTTCTCTTATCATTACACACATTCATGGGATCTCATGATACACAAGGTCTTTATTT
Source organism: Viscum album (assembly GCA_963277665.1). NCBI lineage: Eukaryota > Viridiplantae > Streptophyta > Magnoliopsida > Santalales > Viscaceae > Viscum > Viscum album. Next base: position 645,484,377 of record OY728143.1, on the reverse strand, counting down.
AACCCCTTTTGTTATCAAATTCTTACAATGTAGATTCCTCGTTCATTATATTTCACTTCTCATTAGTTTTTTTTGTTCCTAATTATTTTTTGAATCATTACTAATTGATAGAATCCTTATATTTAATTTTTAAAGAATAATTGAGGTATCATTGTATCGTTTACATACTCAAACATGAATCACATGTATGTAAAAAACTCATACATTATTGACACATTAATGAGTCACTCAAATTTAGTCCATCATACATGGATATAATTACCATAGTCACTCATATGCTACTCCTTTGTAAGACTCATACATAGTGATAAATTGACACATACACACTAGACATTGTATCGTTTCTTTTTAGATCCCTCACCATAAACATATCTTATTTATCACTCATATAAAGCTCATATTTCATATAAAACTATATATATGATATGATGTTTCATTGGTTTTGTCTATAATTTTCTCTGAGATAAAATTCAATTTTTTTTTCTTTTGAATATGTAAACATTATTTGGACATTAAAATAGATTATGCATGCATGATAACATCAGAATTGATTACAATCTTCATTTCTTTTTATGGATAATAATTTAGATCCATTTTATTATCTATTATTAATCTATTGAGATTATAAAATTTAATATTATGACACTTATAGGTTTTCCATGCATGTAATTATTAACATTGAGTCATTTAGAACTCTTGTCACTAAACCATGATCTATTAGGACACACAACATCCAAAAATAAAAACTCAAGGAGAAATGACCTCTAAATTATCCCCACAACCTTTCATATTCACTTTGGAATTAAAATGTGAGTTATATATAGTTTTAATGGTGTTACACTACATAAATGATAATAAACTGGTTTGAAAATTGTAATAGGAGTTAGTAGATGGAATACCTGACATCATTTCATATTGTTGTGATGTGTGATTTAAGTGATGAACAATAAATGCATGTTTCATCACCTATATTAGAAATTCAAATAAAGGATGCTTCATAATATACATGGACATGATATCTAACTTCCATTAAAATCTCTTGGAGCCACTATCTTTAGGGGACCACTATGTCTCCCCCACATAATAGAAGTCCAACCCTATCACCACTTTTATCATCAATCTCTATTACTTTTAAACATAGGATTGTCTCCCATATTTATGATTATAATGTGTGTATTAAATATGTATAGTTTACTTGTGTGGTTTATTTTCCCAAGATATGGCCATATTTTTACCTTCTATTTAATATATATATACACGTCTTTTACAATATTAGTTTTCTGAAAAATGAAAAAAATAATCATAAGCTTCAATTATTCTCTATCCATTTTTGTCTTCATAGAAAACAATCTCCACATAAAATATTTTTCATGAAATTTAATTTAATATTTCTCAACCTTTTTTATTTATTAAAGTGAATGGATATCTATGTGGTAAAAATATCATAAAAACTTCAAAACATTAAAATTCTAATCCATAATATCAGAAAATATGACATATTTCCCTGAAAAATCATTATCATTATATTGAATTAATGTAACATTAATTTTATTCCTTAGATATTTATAGGAAACAAATATGAAAAAATAAAATGTGGGTTGAAAAAAATCCCACTTTTTATTTATTGTCAACATATAGTTCTGGAAAATTATATTTTTATATGAGATCAAAATTTTATTTATTTATCATATTTTATCCACTCCTCTTTTTTTTAACTAAATCATTTAATTTCCATCACCACCTAATTTGTAATAAATATAATATATTGGAGAGAGGATAATGTCAATAAAAAAACAAGAGTGTTTCCACTGAATGTCGATGTGAGCCATACTTGGTGTAAAAAACAAGAGTGTTTGATTTATAAAAAAAAGTTATCCATACTCTAATTTAATATGATACATTATAATATAACATTTTAGGAATGATTCAGGGGTTGTTAAAATGTCATCGGGTTGAAATAAAATGACTGCAACTGATAAATTTTTAATGTCTATAATTAAAAAAATGGAATCACAGACTTATCTCAATACAAAATTCAAAAAAATTCTAAACACGTATAGAATATTTTATAAAAAAACCCAAAAATATCCCAAAACATTACCATTTAATTTAAATTAATAATATAAAATTCCCCCTAAACGTGAGAATTTATTCTTCAGAAGCCATGGATGGGAGGTTACGAAGATATATTTTTTAATGATTATTTTTCAGTAATATTCATGATTTTATTTTTTTATGAATTATATTCTTCTGAAAGCTGCTCATGTTTTATCATCACCTACCTCCCCATCAGTTGGGATATTAAATAGGATTCTTAATCATGGTTGATCTTTTTATATGATACAATAAATAATTCCCATTTATTTTTCTTGACATGATCATCAAAATAAAAAAAATACAAAATAAAAAATGAAAAAGGTGGATCTCCTTACTCAATAATTTGAGAAAAAAGATTCATAAGTTCTTTCCCATGAGGTTTCCCTTTCTATTAGAGCTTCATGTCAAGATAGTCTTCTCATGCTAAGTGCCTATTTTCTCAAGACATTAAATTTTTTATCATGTATATTGTAATTTAATTACAAAAATATCCTAGTCAAGGATGGATTAACACATGTTATCCTGTGTGAATCCCCATATGAAAAAAGTTTCCCCCTAATGGGGAGGGACTAAACACTGCAGTGGGAAGATTGTACCCTCCATAAAAAAGTGCAAATTAGAAACATATCAAGTAAAGAGTGTTAAAAAAAGTAACATGAGATGTAAATAATTATAGATATAAAATAGATGAAATGAAAGGCTTCTAATATCATGAAAGTAAAAGACCATGGAACCCTAAATTTGTATAAAACCTAGAGTATATGTAAAAATAGGAATGTAAACAAATACACTATGAAAAAAATTCCAATTTCAATGACTGGTACCAGTTCCAAAACCCATGTTACATCTTATTAAGTTCCTTTCCTAGGGCCATTTCCATTTCCCAAATAACTAATCATGAAGTTTACATTCTCATCATGATTCCAAAATAGGATGTGAGGGAAATACTAGTAGGACACCACAAATACATCCTTAATGTAAGATTTCATGAATTAAAGGTGTATTCCATGACAACATATAAATGATCATGGAAAAAAACAATCAATCATGTGTTGAGTGGTTGTGTGCTAACCAAGCCAACATGAATGTTGGAGTTGCCTTCTTTGAATAAATTATAAAAAATAAAATCATAATGTATTTTGTGTAGTAATGTCATCCATATGGATTCCTCATATAACACTAAGAAATCACATGGTCAATGTTCTTTGATTCAATCCAAAACGTCATCAAGCCCCATATCTATCACAATACAGACCACAATGTCATCATAACCTATATCTAGTTATGGTTGGTCCACCTGATAATATTATGCAGGAACTACCTAGGGATATAACTTAGGTTCGTCACACCCCTTCCCTCTGTCTCAATCCATAATCTTTATCATTTAAAATCACATATTCTACCCCTATAAGGGATAACCCACAAACGAAGATCCAAATTTCTTTTTTATAAAAGACAAAAAACCTCTAAAGCACATATATTCACTCATAAAATGGAATAACACCAATATAAAGAACAATAGTATATCAAGAATGAGTTTAATTATCGATGCACACACATATATACATGTAATCAAACACAAGCATGGGTCTCAGTGGTTATACAAACACATACATGAGATCAAAATCAAATTGGGGTCTCATAGGAAACATATGCACACACATGAAATTAAACTCAATCATGGGTCTCAATTCACAAACTATCATACCATATTATCATTATAATATTCATATTAACCTGTTATATTATATAAGAATCTTTTTACCTCAAACACATCGATTTTAACATAATGATGCTCCAATAGTAAATTCCCTAATCACACCTATAGAATAACCAGTTCAGACCTACTTACCAAGGTTCCCCTAGAAGTGATTCCATTATATCCTAGGGAGAATTTTATAAAGTTATACAAGAAGAAAATCATTCCATGAGTGTATAACCATGTCAAAATACCCAAAAATGTCCACAATCACCAGAATATCTACATCTGATCAGAGGGAGAGGACCCATCACTCTTAGAAATTGTGATCAATTATGAATAATAAAATAGTTGTAAAAGTGAAAATCAATGTGAAAAAGAAACAATCTAATAATTTTTAATATTAATGTAATTAAAAAAAGTATTGGGATGAGAAGAATTAGGTAACCCTTGGAAAGAAATTAAATAGAATAATTTTTGATCAGATCCCTTCTAATAATAGACTAGAATTAAAATCCTATAATGGAATGAAAAATTAATCCCTAATAAGGGAAAAAACCAAATAAAATTAGAAATAAAAATCCATCCATTAATATAAAAAATGTTTCCTCCTTAAAAAATGAAATACACAAAGCTCTATAGCTAATTCAGTCATTTCTAATTTGGAAATATAATTCATCATAGCCTTGTGATTCCCTCCATGGATATGGTGGCCTCTAACATGCTGAATATAGAAAACCTAATATGGCCACCCATCAAATCAAGATATCAAAACCTATCATGTTTGGGATTAACTTCACATGATTTGGTGAGGCTACTCTAGCCATTGTCCAAATGTATATCACAGTTCAACATGCCCATGACCATGCAATACTACGGAATTTTAGGTCAAACTATTTCACATAGGTATTCTCTATGTAGAAATCAACATTTAACATAGTGTGTTATTGCACACGGTGTTCTAAAAATATTCCCAAAATCATTTTTAAACCACTAAAACCAACTAAATAAAATCAAATCTATGTTTAACCATAATAATGATCAAAACACAATTTACAATATTAAAAACCCTAAATTACTATTCATTGTAAATATGAGGGTGTCTTAAATCTCCCCATTTAATAAATTATTATCCATGAGAGGTTATTTAAATAGTCCAACTCAAAAAAAACTTGGACCATTGTGCCTAAAAACCGTCTCCCACTCCCATATCTCTTGGATCAATCCATTCCAAAAAAAGACTCAAATAGGTGGTGTCATATTTCCATTGAAAACCTTATCACTTTGGTCCCTCTGATGATGAGAAACATGAAACATGTTATTCATACCTTTATACCATGGGGGAAGGTCCATTTCTTAAGCCACTACATTGATATATTTTCTGATCTCAAATAGTCCCATAAACTATAGTGTTAGTTTTCTTTACCTTCATAAATTATGATCTACTAACTAAAGTGACACTGTAAAAAACCCCATTCAATTACAATGAATTACACAGGTCATATCCTTCATTTGGAATATGATCATTATCAACTCTTAGTTGTAAGAAACTAGTTCATGATATGTTTTACCCTCTTAGAGTTATCATTAAACTTAACCAACCTCACAAAAAATACCACACCTCACTCACATCATCAAAATAGTGAGTGACATTAAAAACCATAAAGAGAATCAAAAGGATCCATACTAATTGATTAAATGAAACTATTTTTTTAACAAAGCTACACTGAGGAATGATGATAATACCACACTCCACTAAAATGTAGGACATATTCGCTAAGAATATCATTTAAGATAAATATTTTTCCATATTATTGTCAATTAATCTATGAATGATACCTCATAATCGGTTTTAATGGAGTCCCTAAACAATTCTATTGGCCCTATTAGAACTTTGATGTAAACCCCATATCCATCATGGAAAAAATTCTTGATGGAACTATATGAAGTCATAAAATATCCTAGATATAAAGCATTATCATCTCACTTATTGAGAGAGTCTCTCAGATCAACTATAAATGTGCAACAGTCATTAGCTGATCAACTATCATGTGTACATAATGTCAAATTATAATGTTCCTGGGTAACCACATCAAAAATTTCATCGTCAGGTCATTTCACTTCCATATCGGCATAAGAAGTGTTTTAAATATCACTTATAGTCACTGATACTTTACCATGATCCATTAATGGGTCAAGCAATGAGAAATTATTCCCTCAATGTCACTATTTATTAATAATCACTATAACCATTGCATGATACCCTGATACATATATATAGAACATGGGTGCACTAACCACAAATAGATCCATCAGGAAATATAGAAACAAAACTCTCCCATGAAGAAAGATCACATCCTCACTATCAATCAACCTGTCTAGAACACAGTAACATCCTACAAACCATTTCCACAATACTTGGTACTTTATATTTGACTCTTAGTTAGTCTTTACACATTACACCATAGTCAATGTGATAACCAATGAAATACAATTCATCCCCCTCATTCCTTAGATTCATCCACCAACCAATCAGCTAACTATATCATCAACCATTGTTCACCCTATGAATCTCTCTCTCAATTATCCTCTATTTTCCCATTGAGAGTGTCTACAGTAATATTTCCCTTTAGTTGATAATAATACACATCAATTTCAGAAATCTAAAAATAAACCACAAAACTCCTTTACCAATTATTTAATTCTCACTTAGAGAATATGAAGCACAATCAGCTATGGTCCACGTATGTAATTATAGCCTCATAAAAAATAAATTTCACCAACACTTTAGAGGATGGAAAAAAATTATAACTTAATGTCATGGATATGATATTTTCATTCATGGGATGTATCTAATATGACACCTAATAAACTACATATTCTTTCTATGTGGAAATATCTTCTGAGAAAAAACATGAGGCTTTACATCAGACTGCAAAACCTATACTAGGTTCTATCAATTTTAGGATTAGAACTATCATCAATGTTAACATCGACACAATAATAGCCTTTTCAAACATTTCACACAACTCAAGCTTCACTGCATTATTTTTATCCCCTCTATAGGTGTTTTCAAATAGGACAAATCTTGCTTGAAAAATCTATACTAACCATATAAAAATAATTCTATAGAAATCAAACACATTTTTATATAATACTCAACATATCAAAGCCTCTTCCTTATTTGAATCCAAAAATATACCTAACATAGACATCACATGTAATAAAATGATTACTTCTTATTCTTATAAGTGATTCTTTAATAGCTTGATAGAGAGTCTATATTCTTGTAATATACTCAAGATAATATATAGGTGTCTATCATGAATCTCAGAGGTCTAGAAGTATATAAAAATATCATTAACATAAACCACAGTATAAAGAGTCAAGATATTGATAAATGACCCTGATTATGAGGGATATAAACACTATTGGTGTATTTTTTAGCCAAAAAGGATTAAAATGATTCTCATGTAGACTGTATCTACTCTAAAACACTATCAAAGTATTATCCTACTCTCTAACTAGAAACTAGTGGTACACTAATCATAGGTTAGTATTGCAAGAAAATTGGGCATCCAAAACTAGTTATAAAAGTCATCAATCCATGGAAACAAGTTATAAATTATTCTTGTAAACCTAGGCTAGAATCAGATAGTATACAAATAATGGGAGAATATTATCCTCCTTTTTTCGTGAACAACATCGAACCACCCTTTGGAGATGTACATGGTCTAATAAACCCCTTCATGACAAAATCCTTGAGTATAACCATTTTTTTTATGAAATTAAATAAAATATGGTATGAAGGAAACTATATGGTTTTTTCGCCAAGAATATTATTATCTCAAATATAATTTACTTATATTTATGAATTAATCAAAAGTATTCTGGAAACACAAATCGATAAAGGTCCACTATTTTTAGAAAAGATAACAATGTGACTGCTAGATCTAATGGAATATCCAAGCCTGCTATCTACGCTATAATATCATAAATCTATTTTAGATTAAGCCCCATTCTTCTTGATTCATTATAAAAATCACCAACAATCACAACATTCACCCCCTTTTCTATAACAGAGGATACTCATCTTTTATGATAGTTGATGTGAGAATTATAATAAGCCAATTAGTTAATTACAAATATCCTATGAAAACAATTTATCTCAAGGATCATGAAATCTCATAAAAGAGTATGGTCGGCATCTTGTTTGGGAAATCTTAGACATCTATAGAGATGATCCACTTTCATTCACAGTGGTGTGTCAAGAGATAAAAAATCAGAAGATAACTTATCCAGAATGTCGAGCCCAATAGTAATAGGAGTAAATATAAATCAATGTGAAGATCATATATCAAAAAATTTATAATATATAATATATGTGATTAAGAAGATACCATGGATAGTTTATGTCATATATCCACAATCAACTAGATCCTAGTCTACTATATAAACATTTTCTATTTAATCTATATAGGATTTCTCTTGAGATGTATAACTCACCCAATAGACTAAAGTCTATAGGTTATAGTCTATTATTGAGGGCCCTATCTATACCCTTATGTTATATTCCACAGTTTACGTGAACCACTATGAGAACCTATTTACAACACCCAGAAATAGAACTGTAAAAGATACCCCATATTTATAAATTGAAGAAAATGTTTTCAGGCCCTAGGAAATATTTACAACAATGCCCACTCTATCAACGGTTGAAACATTGGGGACTTTCAACTCCTATATAGGTGGATGAATAAACTCTACTATACTTGGATCTCCTAATAGCACCCTAATATTACTCACCAACCATCCTCTTCTTACTACCAAAAAAGGAACCCACTATATCATTAGATAACCAACTCTTTGGTTGACTGAATGATAATGAATAACATTTGGATTTTTCCTCCACTTTCCCCATATCAATTTTCAAGGCCTTTAGAATCACATTCAGATATATTTCAATGTTAAATCTTTTAAAACGATGATTTAGCTCTAGTAAAAGGTAGATTTAGAACATGAATTCCTTCCACACCACACCCTTATCAAAAATAGTAGTTATGCAAATAAATAAGTAAAATGAGTAGAGTGAGATGACATGATCATTGGTCTTTGTTGATTCTCTATAAACAATAGAGAATAGTCCTACATCAATGTACCCAAGAATAACTCCTATTTGAAGATGTATTTTGTGGAAAAAAGTAATATAGTCACATATTCTTACCTAATTCATGATACCCCCCATCACCTGGCGGTTCCCTAAAGCAAGAAAGATGTAAAATTTACCCATAGACCCTTTTCAGCCTATAATAAATCAATGACCCCCTTGATGACATAAATCTGGTATATATATTCTTGAGGACCTCCAGTTCCCTAAAAGTATTGGGGATGATATATCTAGATATCCCAAGAATAACTGACTATTGTATTGGGAGATCCATCACCTTGAACAAGAACTAAGCATATGTCTCTTATATATATAAGGGTTTTATCCTGAACTATTATAGCATGCTAAAATTCATCCTCCTATAAATCTGGTGGAGGAATGGGGGAATTATACCCTATTATATCATTATGAAATTATTTTATCAATAGAACCATACAATATTATCATGGAGGAGTTGTTGGTAATACCAAATGTATTCTTGAAATATCCATAACACATTATTTGGGATAATAACCTAAATATTTTATAGAAACACACATGGGATTTCATTGGAAAACCTATCTTAAGAAGAAACCGCAATAATAATTCTTAAACATCCAAGTAATATCTTAGACTTAAGATAATTTCACCATACCTTCACATTTTTCAAAATAATAAAAATTAATTATAGGCATTCTCATGTTTAAATAATCAAATTTTATGTATAATATAATACATAATCATGAAGTAATGATCCAGGAATTTTCTTAGAAATAAATAACATATAAAAAAACATGTATATATTTTATATGTGATCATATTTTTGTATTCATGATATTTGAACACACCCAAATCCTATAAACAATATCATCACAATATACTCATGATGAGCATGAAATTATAAAACAAAATTATACCAACAGTTCCATTATTAGTAACTCAGTGGTCCATTATAAAATAGAATCCTATGATCTTATGTGACTCCCATATCCGAATTACACAAAGTTAAACTCCATTATAACCTTCAAAAACATAGTCAAGAGTAAGGTGGAAGGAAAAAACTCATCTAATACAACATTATAATTCCAAGAACCGAATAAACTAGTCCAAGATGGTATTCTAGATGGCCTAATGCATGACTCTCCATAAAAAAGAAGTAGTCAACAAGTAGATTGGGTTTAAATAGTACAATGGGAATACTATACCATTCATATTAATATAAAATATTAGAAACATATCAAGAAAAGAGTTATACACAAAAGAAAAAAATATCACTAAATAATAACAGTGCTATAATGGATGACATAGAATGTACCTCATTTCATCCGTATAATATAAAAATTGAATTGTTTTTATCATGTCAAATTGGAGTTTAATAAATAATAGGAACATAAATAAAGAAACTGTGACAATGCTCTGGATCCTATCCTAGTACCACCTCTAAACCTCCATCTCTTCAACTCCCTATCAATAGTCCCTTACCCTTTCCCAGATCCTTGATCCTGAAGTCTTCATTTTCATTGATATAACCAAATGTAGTGCAATTATAAACCCAAAATGAGAACAAAAATACATCATTAATATAAGTGATAATTCATAAGAGACATATTTCACTATAATTGATAAATGTGAAAGTAAAAAACAAATTACATGTCGAGGGTTCATGCGCTAACCAAAATTCCATTAACCCCAATCATACCTGATTCTAATCCATATATAAAGTAAAATAATAATAGAATTCATGATCTACGGTTGACTAAAAAGACACTTTATATATCACTAAGTAAGAAAATGTCCAATGAGTCATACCCTATCTCTATCAAGGGTCATATCATAGGGCCATAATAACCTATCTCTACCTCATATTGGGATACATGGTTGCCATATCCTGTAACATCATGGGTCGTACCTAAAGGTCATCAAATAAATTCTTAGTGTATTAGTCAACCATATTCCTCATTGCATGTGACATATTCTCCCCCTTTATGGGATAACCGATCCATGATGTGCATGCTATCATTTTCAATAAGAAGTAAAACCTCTGAATGTAATATATTCACTCACAAAATGGAACATGAGTAACTTGGTATAACTGTCATTTTCTCGATCATATTCTATTGGGATGGAAAATATACAATTATTTCTTAAATGTATGTAAAGAAATGTTGTACCTTTTATCCAATACATTATAATACATATGGCTATTATCATTTGACAACATGTGATGAAATGTTACTTGTTCATCAGATGGATTATTTTCATTCCCATTATCTTTTAACTGTTCTTATGCCACTTCCACTCTTGAATATTTGACCAATTGTGCTAGAGAAATTATTATATAATATTTTTGAGAGAGTCCAACCATCATGTTGCTTCATGATTGTTTGAGATATTTATTTACCAAATTAGTCGTGGTTTATTCAGTTTGGATTGATTCTATATTATTATAAATCATTCTTCTATTAATACATACATATATATTTTTCCATGTGTCCAAACTATGGAAACTTTTTACACAATAAAATCATCACATTATCTGTTTTATAGCTCTCGTCTTAGAGATATTGGATTTCTTAACCAAATATGAAACCAATATTCTTTGAAATATTATTGGGAATAGTGTTTCTAACAAAATATAATTAAAAAAATTCATAGGAATAAATTTATTTTTTCATTAAATTATATTCTATTTAATTTTTAATTTTATTTTTAAATGTACCCAATTGAGTTAAATATGAAATTATCACCCCTTTAAATATGCTAATTATAGGGGTAATAGACATAATTATTATTTGAAATCTATTTTTGGAGAAAAAAATTTTCTCATATTTCTATGATATTTTCTTAATTATAGCTTTTATACCACTCAATATAAGATTTTTATTTTCCTCTATATGTTATAAATTTACACCAAAAATTAGAATTCATATACCCAAATAGTTTACTACACCAAAAATTTCGCAAAAATATTGATTTTTATTTATTTATAATGATCTTGAAATATTTTTTTTAATATAGTTTTGGTGATTTTCATTTACACAATGGGTTTTTTTTAGTGAATGAAATATTCTAAAGATTATTACATGAACCCTATATATATTTTTGGGCTTCAAAAAATTTATTTACATGCACTATTAGATAGTTTTTAATTTTTAGCTTGATATATGTTTATAATAATCACTATTATGAATATAATTAAAAGGTTTGAATAATAAATTTCTATTTAAGGATGAAATATAATAATTATTAGGTGATATAATGATGTTTTCCTACTACATAGTGGAATTTTTACACCAGAAACATCCTTAGAAATGCATGTTGTAGCAACACTATTTAAAGCTTTTTTTGAATACCGAAATTTAACAATTTCAATATTCATTCAATTATCTTCACGTTCCAAGGATTATATATTATGGAAATTTTTTTCAACACCCCAATGAAATAATATTTACATAACAAGTTATTTTCATCACATGTTTTTAAAGTTAATGAATTTCACTCTCTTCATACATAAAATTATAAACTTCTTTACTCTTGATATCTTGGACATTCAATTGGGAATTTGTAATATTAATTTAATAAAAATAATTTTATTCTAATGAATATAATTTTTCAATATATTTTTATATATATTTAATTATCATGAATTAAATTTAGATAAAAAATCTCAAAGATAAGCCATATTACTTTGTGTTCTATATTCATTATTTCATCAGAACATTCATAGACTGTTTTAATCTGGTTCTCACTCTCTATTCAAAATGATTCTCCAAATTTGTTGACTCGTCTACCAGATCAGTGAGATTTTATTATATAATTATTAAAATCAAAAAAAAATATAATTAAATGCCTTTATTAAGATTTTACATAATAATGTCTACTGAAACAACTGATTCATCCTTGAAAGTTTTAGTCATGTGATCAATATCACTATTTCTTGGTTCTTCTTTAGAAAATTCTTGATAATAATATTTATATACCTCTAGAATAACTAGATGAATATATAATTTTGAGCTAGATTATTCTCCCATACCCTTGGTGTAGGTTCAAAAACTAGGCCTTCTTTCTAAATTTCATATATGGCCGTGATTGAATCATAGTGTTGGGAAATCACATCAACTTCTACTTTACAAAATATAAATTATTTCTACATATTCTTCAAATCCTTCTTCATTCCATTAATATAACTCTTTAAAGACATAAAAATATAATATATTGTTGAAAGAGGTCCTAGAACGTTTCATTTCAGGTTTCCCTTATAATGGAAACATATTACTTTAAAAACTCAAACTCTTAGGATATAATTAGAGGTATGAATTTATTTGATATTAATTAATAGGATAACAATAAGATGTGTCAAAAACTAAGTTGATTGGGTGGGTAATTAGAATAGCTATAATTTTGAAACAATTAAAAATTATAGCCATTGTCACCACTTATCTTATTTAGTGAATACATATCTCTCTCACTATCTCTCTCTCTTAAATTTAGTTAGTATATATACATAAAAAATAAAAAATCACACAAATAGAACATTTGAGAATTTTATGAGGATTGAATTCATCTTGGATGAATATATAACTAGTTTATGATGTTTATTATTCCACTCACTCACATACTCCTTATTATTATCAAAGTAAATAGGGCATATGGTATGACATTAGACTGATTATCCTAGCACTAACCAGGTACAAAGAAAAAAATATTACTATTTTTCACGTATTTAGTAATAGAGGATTCATCCTACTCATTTTGTTGTTTGATCCACAACTCAGCTATAATATTATTTTGACATAAATATTCTGATCAATTTACTCAATACACATTAATATTTTAAACTATCTCAAACTCATCATCATGGTGTGGTCTCACTGTTGTTTCAAGATAAGTCCATAATAATTTCTTTACGACTTAAAAAATAGAAGAATAATTTAATCTCTATCTCTCACCTCTTCAGCCTGTTGAAATATCTGAAACAATAATGTTTCCCTCCACTTCTTATTATTAATTAATTTTAATGTATTAGTCTCTTTTTATTGTATCTTTTTCTTCTACTATAAACATAACATTATGAACTTATACATGTATAGACATATATGATTTTCGTTCCTTATAAGCTTCATAGTGTGTGGATATATCAACACTAGATACATATTCTTTTTCATCAATACCCATTATTTTTATGAAAACAGATACAATTTAATATCCTTTCTCTCTCTTATATTTATTGATTTCATATAATAACTAAAACATTAAATTCCTTATTTTCTTTATAAATATTTATATATTTATACTAAATCATGTGAATATTATCTTATTAACCATAAAACAGTAAAACACTAAAATTATTGGAATTTAAAAACTCAAAATCTTTATTCTTCCATCATTTAACCTTTTTAAAGATTACATGGAGACTATGATGATCTTCAATAAATTCATGTATTTTCCACTTATACATAGTACTAAACCATTCATGGAACATTATTCTCTTTATATTTATTACATAATGTGTAATTATAATTTCATATTTTTTATAGAATCCAATGTTATATATGATCTATTTTTTATATCTTTCATTATCATATTACTTTCATGTGGATTAGTCCTTCATTATTAGTCAATATTCCGTAATTATATTTATTCCTAATTATTTATTAAAACACCACTAATTTATAGTATCATAATATTTCAAATTTGAATCAAAATATGTGAATACTCATATCTATAACATACTCATATGTGAATTACAAATGCATAGACCAATCATGCATTAGAAAACCATACACATGATAGTAATATATAGTCCATAATAAGTGGATATCCTTACCTCAATCAAATTTTTGTGTCTTCCTTTTAGGACTCTAATGAAGTCATGTAATAAATGATACTAGCCTACCCTTGTCTCATTTTTTGTTCAAACCTCTAATCAGAAATGATCCTGACACACTTATCATATAAATATCATCATTCCTATAAACCTACTTATATCATAAAAAGTTTCATCTATTTGATATAACATTTTATCTCACATGAAATTAACTTATTATATATTGAACTTATTAATGTTATTATGATAAAAAAACATATGCATAAATCATTACTTCAGAAAAACATAAAGGGATAACTTATTATTCTAGTGAATATTTTCATGAATCTATCCTCACCATTCATAATCAATTATTATTATAACTATTCTTATTATGACACATCTTACTTTTCCATGGAAGAAATACCTCCCATTGATTCAATATATTCTGTTTCTCAAATAAATTAAAATATGATTGATAAAAATATAAGACTAAGAAAAAACAATACTATATTGGAAATGATTATATAAATATCCTCAAAATATTATAGATTCATTATGAAACTAAAACTTATTTTCTATCAAATTTTAATGGTATAACATTTCTTAATTGATACTGACATGGAATGTAATCAACAAAATTAGGAGGAATATGGAATATATAATGTCATTTTGGATTGACATCAAAATTGTTTTAAATGATAAATATCTATCACATATAGCGCCTCCCACATCAAAAATGGTTTGATTAGATTCAATTTTATATAAATGGATATTCCATCTGACAACCATTGAAATCACTTAGAGCTAAAAAATTATAGGGTCCACTATGTATCCCCACACAATGGATTCATTTCCCTATATCCCCAAACAATATTACTATTCTCTGTTGACCCATGATGTCTCTTCTCATATTTATTATAATATTCAAAATATTCTTCCATCTTTGTGATAGGATTGAGTGTCTTCAATATGTCGGGGTTTCCTGTGTTCTTATATAGCTCGAGTGTTGGAAATATTATTTATTTCCATTATTATATATATATATGACTCTGATAATATTAGCGTGTCATTATAATTAAAATATATCTAGTTGAATAAAAAATTCTCAATACCATTTAAATTTATGGAGATCCTTTTACAACAAAAAAATTCTTGATGAAATATATTATTCGCAAATCAACCACTTTAATGTTATCAAGTGAATGGATCTCGAAGTGGTATCAATGAAAGAATACCTCCAAACCATTAATCTACTCATAAATATGTTTGGAACTCTAATATTCCTTTAAGTCAATTAATAATCAATATATTGAATTGTGGAAGTGTTCTTTGGATTACTATGATACTTATTTATGAAATCAACAAAAAAAACTCAATGTTTGTACAATAACGAAAAATCTAGTAAAATATAAAGTAAAATAATACAATCTCAAAAACCCAAAATAACTATACATGTTAATAAATATAATAAAAGAAGGTAAATATAAAAAAACCTCATATACTCTACTCCATATAAATAAACATTGGAATATACAATATCCATCTAACCATCCTTTAAAAGAAATTAATGATATTATGTAATGGTGAAAATTTTAGATTATTTAGTAGGATAAAATTTTTAAACAAATTTATATACACATGAAATAAATATGGTGGGATAGTGATTTTTGTGTTAAATTTAATAGAAGAAAAAGTTAAAATAATGAATAGAACCTAAAAATTCTAATAACTAGTAAAAAAAGTAAAACATTATACATTCACATATCTACAAATTTTGGCCATGTTCCCTGAATCATTAAATTTGTATCATATAATTATACATGAATAATTAAATAACAACAATTAAGGATCTTCATAGTCATATGAAAAAGTAAAGATAGAGATCAAAATCCTTTATTTATCAATTGATCAATCATATCCCATCAGATAATCTTCAAAAAAGTGCAAATAAATAAGGTTAATATCATGTTTCTTTATTTCTTAAATATTAATATATAAGGTCCACAAACAGGACACAGCTCTTTAAATCATCAATATTCTTCAATTATATCAATAATAATTCATTCCATATTGGTTTTAAATTTTATCATTTCTAATTATCCATATAACTATCATAGTTATATCATGTCCATCCTGATATCATCATAAGCACCACATCCTCACATCCCTATATCACCACATCCACAACCACATCACAGCAATCACAACCCGAGCTACATCACAAACATAAAAACAAAATCCACATCATTTCCATCACCATATCTCCCCATCATCATCGAATTTTCTCCTATTATATCTTATTCTATCAAATAAAAAATACATAACACAACACTAAGTTATCAAAATGCAAGTAAATTTTTAAATGTCATAATATTAATCCATTATTTACTATAGATAGAACCCACCATTTTTAAACCCAGAGTAATACTAGATCACACACCTACACAAAAAAAATGTACACTACATATTCTATCATTATATGATATTTCTATATAAAAATTCAATTTACTTCTGTAATCCCTTATAACTATTAAATATATAAATATAATAACCTTTAGCCATTACAACCTGACTATATATTCAATGAAAAAATTTTATTTAAACTTTTTGAGATTTTTTTATTTTCTGTCAACGATTTTTATGAAAATATATCTGAGTTTTAGGTAAATATGGATTGTTTAGTTCAAGTGATATGATTACAGAGTATTATATATGATAAAATCTAATTAAATTGTTGAATATTATAAATGTTTCATATAATGGATCATATAATCACTTAATATAGAAACTATTGAGTTATTAAGTTAATGAGTTAATGATGAGTATGATTAAATATAAAAAAATAGAGAGTGTTAATGGTTAAATGAATTTATACAAGGTGTATTGTAATATAAGATAAGATGAATTATAGGTTGGAGGTGTACTCATGGATGTGAAACTAACAAAGAAATTGTGGGACGACACACACATCAATGTTACATGATTAACATATAAAGTAAGTTTCATGAATATAATAGTTTTTCTCATCCAATAATAATAAGAAATATTAAATACTAGGACCCTAAAGAAATTAATAGAAGTTACGAGAAGTTGAAATGTTGAATGAAATTTAGAATGGGATAAGACTACTAAGATATATTATATATTCAATATTTTATGTGTGATATTTTGCTCTGAAAAAATGAAAACATTACAAAGGTAAAAATCTTACAAAATATATAATTATTTTTATTTATTTAATAATATTTCTAGTTAGCCTCTTTTGTGGAGATAAAGGATATCAAAAGAATATACTATAAAATAAGTTTTATGGTACTATATACTCCTTTAAAGGAAACATAAATCATAATTTTTTGAGAAATATTTATAGTTCAAGAAGAGATAATTCAAAAAAAAATATAGGAGAATCCAAAGGGGAATTTTTTAGTTGTACAAAACATATATCTATTACATGGTGAAAAATAATTTAAGTATGATGGTTTTTGGAATCATGTGGTATGTTAGTTGGTGATGATGATCTGTAAGTGATGAATCAAAATTTTATTGGATTTTCTAATGAATGTGTTAATATATTGTTTCATATTTATATGTAATATACCATGAAAAAAACCGTGAAGGCTCTTGAATATGATGAATTATTCAAATGTAATAATAGTAAATTTTATACATCATTGGCATTTGAAATTGATGATGATATGAAGATGAAGATGATTATAGTAGAAACTAAGAGAAAGTGATAAGAATAAGAGTCATACACTAGAGATTAAATATTTTTAAAGTAGTGGAAAAGATAATATTATAATATCGTAAGATCAAATGACTAAATTTAAAATCTTAAGGGTTATGGTCGATTGAGTCATGTGTAGGAAAATTCTATGTCTAATAGCTATAGTGGAATGCATAACTTGGAAGATAATATAATTAAATATACATATTGTGATGATTCTAAGATGAAATTTATATAATTTTATTCCCCCAAAAAAAGTATATGATTATATATGTGCTTTTAGGATCTTTGAAGACTATTTATTCTATTATTTTCATGATATTTTATGGAATTTGATTATATTATCTTCATAGTATTAGATGGTGGTTGGCTAAGATTTGAAAAAAGAAGAAGATATAGATAATATAGTATTATTTTATTTGATCTTGGAAGGTAATTGTTTTGTTGAGTTCATTCAAAGATCAATATTTATTAGAATTTAAGGGAGAGATAATATAGAGATACTAGCCATGAGGATGTAGATAAATGAACGGTATAGAATATGAGTGGTCGTTCAAGAAGTTTTATTGATTATAGAACTATGTTATTTTTGTCTGTGAGATTTCATACTAAGGTGGATAAAATCTAAATCTTCAATAATAACTAACTTTTAACATTAAGGTTTATAAATTTAGGAAGTGATTAGGAGAAGATTCTATATAATATAAAATTCTTAGAAAAAGGACAATCAATTATTGAAAAATCATCGTAGTGTCTTTATTTCTCATTATAGAAATTTTTGTGTAAATATTCTAATCATTTATAAAATAGTATAAAGAACCTATTAGGATATGGTAAGAGGTTCTTATAAAATATTTCATTTTTTTAAATGTGAATTATATAGTGAATATTTGTTTCCTTGGGTAAAAAAATATACATATCAATGATTATGTACCAACTTTGTTACCAACCCTTTTAAATCATTTATGTTCCAAATATACATTAATTTAAACTATATATGGGTAGGATTTATAAAAATATTTGAGTTCTTTAAAACTCAAACAAGTTGAAAAAGTTTATTTGTGGTTAATGGAAATTGTGATATGTAAACACTAATTTTAATCCCCCTTATCAGATGTATATTATTCTCAAGAACATCAATTATTGTTAGAGAGCCTAACTTCCCTTTGAAATATCCTTATTTCCTTATTGTACATAACCTTTTAACCTAGCCAAAAATCAAGGTATTAAAATATTCAATTTAAAAAAATTATCATTGGTGAAGGAATATGATGATAACATCTCTCTTTTCACATGACCTTGATGTTATATATGTATCTAAATTTAGAGTCCAAAAATAGAGAAATATTCTCCCATAACCATTCATGAAAATTTATATATAAAGGTTTATGAAATATATCAAAATTTTATACTAATATCCTTTCATATAAGGTTTATAAGAAGGTAAAGGTTCTATAAACAACTATGTAGACCTAGGAAAATCTTGAATGAATATTCAAATGAATTTTTATAGTAATGGAAGAAACCCTTCAGTTCTAGAGAAGTATTTTTAATGAAACTAAAATGGATAAAGGAATATATTCATGATTACATACCTAGAGTGAATGATATAGTAATATCATTAGTGTTAGAGTGTACTTTGAAGATTCTAAAATTGTCAAAAAATTGATGACAAAGTTTATAAATAAGTTTGATGCTAAAGTATATGAATTAGAATGTTGATTTGATTGATTTGTTGATTATATTCATGACAGAATTATTATATATGAGATATAGAATTCTTTGATAATTTTTTAAATGGTAATGGTTGAGATTACATTTGAAGTAATGAAGAAAATTAATTTCCTTGAATAGGAAGATAAATATTATTACGACTTACAAAATAAGGAAGATAACTATGATAAGTATAAGAAAAATATTTTTATTTTCTATAATTACAACGTAAATGTAAAAGTTAGTTATAAAGATAATATCCCACTAATTTTTTTTGGAGAATGTAATTAATAAATGATGTTAAACTATTTTAATATTAAAGGAGTAGATAATAATGATGATTATTTGGAAGATAAATCCATGATGATGAAGTGGGGTAATGTTAAAAGAAGTTAAAAAATAAATTAAAGGAAATAAAATGTTTTTAGAGAGATTATAAGAAAATTTTTGGGTAAATAAGACTAATTTAATAATTATAGTGCCTCAAAATGTGATTTTATACAAAATATCAAAACTTTCAAGGCCATTTTTAAATTATCAGAAGATACTTTATGAAATAAATTATATGTATGTGAATAAAAATAAATTGAACAAATGTTAACATAAAAAATGAGTCTTATCTTGATTAAAACAACAAACTCAATAAAGAAGTTGTGATATTGAAAATGTTAGTTAAAAGAAGAGTGGAGAAAACGAAGAGTTTCTCAGAATAATATATGAAAAACTTACAGAAAATAAAAACCTCAATAAACAATTTGCAGAATAATGTAAAATTTTATGATACCATGATATAAAATAGACATTTAATAAAATATATGTATGACACAATTAATGTATCCTAATTATAAATATTTTTTTAATATGATGAGTGAGTATTTTAAAAAATCATAAGAAGTTAATGAAGGAACATCACAAGATATAGTACACACCATATCCACACTCCATATTCTAGTGATAATAACTCCTACACTAATTTATATATTTGATACCATGTTCTATGACACATGAAAAAAATTATACATTTCACATTATTTTTATAGTGTAAACATGACATATAACAATTATTGAATAATACTAGAACCCAAAGATTCAGTGCCTTTAGATTTTAGCAATATGAAAAATATTATTCCACATTATTTTTAATATTTTAGAATAATATATCTATATATTAATAATTATATACATATAATATCATATTATATTCTTCAAAACCTTGGTCATGTAAAACATTTGAAGGGATGTTCCCAAAAACCCATTAAGTGTCACTTTTTTTATAGTCATATGTGTTTAAATACAATCATATAAGAAAAGTTGTGCATAGTGAAAAAAATATAATTTAAATTAACATATACCAATAATAATTTTACATAAGGAATGATATAAGGGTATAAATTCTCAAATTTTCAAATATATAACATTATAGTAGACAATAAAAATATGTGATAGTAATCTTGATCCATAGAGAATAATGTTAGAATATAATATAGATATACGAAGTTAGTATAAAAATAGGGATTCATAACCTTTTGAACCTAAATATAATATTCCACGAAATTAAATTATTTTCCATTTAATAAATTTAATTTTTTTTATCATTCATTATACAGAACATTAAGTTGGCTTGTGTAAAAGAAAATACTGATTTCTTTTGATAACATGTGAGGAACATAAGACCATGCATAAAACTGTATATAACATCCCAAGTCTTTAAGATATAATTATTTTTATATTATTTATTAAATAATTTATTTTACATTCATCTAATAGATTTTATATACATGTGATAATAAAAAAAATCCAATTTTACCCATAGAAAGCTGTATTTTTTAAAATGGAGTTTTCCTGGCATTTAATGGAACATCTATTTAAATCTCTATTTTCATAATTTTAAATTTTTTTTAAAAAACAACCTTTTTGAATTTATAATATCAATATTTTATTATAGTGATTTTTTTTATACTTCATAGATGTTTCATTTTTTTGATTAAAAGGGAAAAATAATGCATATTACTTGTAAACTACCTTTTGTTTAAATAATTATTAATGTTATGTTATATTTTAAAATGGTTTTAAATTTAAAATATATAAACTAAACATATATTAATCCAATTTATGTAATTTTAATAATTTTTATGTTGAGTTTAGATATAAAAAAATGTGCTTTTAAACATTTTCACTTCAAAACCACGCTTTTCGCTACATCTGTGGGAGTAGCTTTAAATTTAATTTTTACACTTTTTTGAGTTTGATTTTCCAAAAAAAATAAATAAATAGTTTGAATAAATATATTATTTATATTGTAATAAGATCAACATATTTTTTGGATCAAAAATATTAGTGAAACTAATTGAAATTAATTTTAGTGATTAAGATAACAAATCGTTTACTTTGTGGATAAACGTTAATCTTAAGAGGAAAAATTACCTAGAAACTTGTCAGAAATATATTTTATACCCATCTTCCAAAAGTAATCCCATTTTTTCTATTTTATGAGTAAATGGGATACTATTCCCGGAAAGGTACCTATATAATATGTTATATAAGGAAAAATATAAAAAAAGAACCACACTTACATTTAACATTTAGAAAGCCTAGTGATTTGAAAAAAATGCCATATTTTTTGATATGAATATCATTTTTAAATATAAATTATTTATTTTTATCATAAAAAATTTCATTAATTTTTATAGATGATATAATTAATTTTGAGAATTAAAATGCCAACACATATATTATTTAGTTCATAATATATTAAAATAAATGATGCTAAAAATATTAAAATTAAAGTAAATTATAAAAAATTATTTTTTAAATTATTTTTTAGATTCATATATCATGTTACATAGATTTTACATTAATGAATTATAATTATAATTTTTTTTATATTATTAAATTAAAATTAATAAAAAATAATGTTAAAATTGTCATTAATATTATTTTACAATAAATGATATTTTAAAAAATGATTTAAAAATACTAAAAATATTATCTTCTGAAGATTTATTTTTATGTTTTAAAAAATATCTATTAGTTTCAATTTATGTACCAATTATCTTTTAAAATTAACACATTTACCCCCTAAATAGTAAAAAAACAATAATAGCGCGGTTATGGTAAAAGTAGTGTTTTGCGTGTTGCATACCCCTGTTTTGAATTAACTTCAAACATAAATGGGATTTTTATCTTATATATTATATTTAATATTTTATAATATGTTCATCTAAATTTTTCTAATAATATCACTTTAATTTATTATATGAATTACATAGGTTAGAAAACTCCTTACCTAAATGAAAAACAAAAATGAAAAAAATAAGGGAACATAAGGACTAAGGGAAAAATGGTAAAAATTATTTTATTTTTATCTGGTGTGAGTTTTGATCGACTATAATTCCCCTTGAATCAATTATTTTTCCATTTTGGAAGAACACGAGGTATAGGAAACCTACTAATAGTGTTTTCAATTTGGTATTTACAAGAATGTCACTCCCCTTCCACTATAAAAAGGCATTCACTCTACCCCTTCCTCAAACCTATCATGCCACTTTGTCTCATCCATTTTAAAAAAATATAAGATCCCAAAATCTCTCCCCTCATCTTATAATCCAAAAATTTTGGCATAAAGAATACCAAGAAAGGATTTTGGTATAAACCAGAAGGAGTTAACCGAATAAAAGGTAATGTTCTTCAATGATCACTTTTGATTCATTTCATTCTCCACCCTTTAATTAATTTATATATTGATGATATAATAGAATAAATATCTAAAATATATAGATATATTTTTATCTTATGGGTAAAATATACAAAAACACAAACTTCCAACAAATAAAATACACAGTCATTGTCTCTGTGTACAACAGACTACCACCTCATGAACTAATGTTATTTGTTCTTCTATTACCACGTTTCAGTGATCAAAATAATGATGGATTTATAGTTTTTATATTATATATATAATTTTTATAATTTACTTATGATTTTATAATTTTCATATAACACATACCTTCATGATTTACATTTTTTTGGAATACAATAACATCGTCTATGAACGTGTGGACTACCACCTCTTCAAAGCGATGTGATTCGGTCACACATTAAATGGAATGTATTATGGGTGGTTTTAATAACCATATGTGATATATATAATATATATGTGATAATAAAATTATAATATAAATATATACATACCTTTTTTTATATACGGTAAGGGAATGGATGTAGCGTTCATGTGTATGCACAACTTACAGTCTCCATGAACTATGCATTTCATTTTCAATCTCTAAATTTTATGGATTTCTATGAATACATATATTTTTAATATATATAATATTTAATTAATTTTTAACATCTATAGTATATTAAATCATGAAATAAGTAATATCTATAAAAAGAACAAGTCAAACAGACTAAAAAAACGAGACACCTAAAACATGAAATAGTGTAAATAATGAAATATTATTAACAAAAGGGTAATATTATATTATAAAAAGATAATATATGATATTATAACTATGATTATAGTTATGTTATAAGTAATTAAAATTCTTAAAACCATCATACATGAGGATAAATAGATTTCCACAAAAAGGAATTGTTAGATAAGGTATTTTCATCTCACTTTTTCATATATGAGATAAATGTCATATTCACCACTTGATTATTTTTTGCGGTGTATCCACTACCCATTTTATAAATTATATCATGAATAGTTTTATATTCATTTTAATTATGCTTTTAATTTTAATTATCCCATCATATATGGTTTTATTTGAAAATTACCATGTTGTAAATGTTTTCTTTACAGTGTCACTTTATTTTGTGTTTTTAAATTATCTTAAACCAATCACTTCCTAATGATCATTTTTATTTTACATTAAATTTATCTTCAATATCCATATTCATTTTTATTGGATATTATTATTTTCTAAACTATTTAACGGTTTTACATATAGTGTTTACTTTTAATATTATTTGATTAATTGGAGAAATATTGATAAATCTATATCTTTTACTCAAAATGGATATTTGATAAGGCACATTTTTTATGAATCAAAATTACTATTCTATATATGATGAATTTTTTGGAATGTTATGACATGGTTTAGTTACCATTAAATGCAATATGTTAGTTTTGTGGACCAGATAATGAAAGACCTACTAGCTGGGGACTAGTTCATGAAATCCCTATGATGTATCGGTAGTCTCATAGGATGAAATCCACTGCCAAAAAAACCTTCATGTTGGTTTCTAAGAAGTGTTTAGTTTATAGGAGGATAGATCTTAACAATAATATAATAAGTTTTATCCCAAATACATAAACTATCTCAATGATAGATTTTGATAGTAAATATCTTGGGGATATATCTTGATAGCTCAGACATCCAACATTTTTTATTCCACTATTATTTTTATTCCATTTGATTATTTGATTAGTTTGAATATTCATGGTTAATTTTCAAGCTCATGTGATTATTTATACAGAATTATTAAATCATATTTTACTCTTTCTATATTATATCATTCTATATATATTTAGAAAATGGAATATTTTCTCAGTTATTTACTATTATATGTCAATTATGATAATTGATTCAATATTTCTTCCATTGTACATTACCCTTACTAAGCGTTTGAGCTCACCATTAGTTTTTTAATTTCACCAATATATGAAGTTGAATTCTGGTAATTATTTTCAAGTATGATGATATTTTAGTATTGTTATGAAATATTTTCTATCATAATTGTAAAATGGGTTTCATGTATGTAGTCTAGTATTTTAAAACATTGAAACTCTTTGGTCCCATTGGATTTGATTACATATAATCATGAAAATGCAATAAATTAATGCAGAAAATTTGGGATTCTGTGGTTAAGGAACTATAGTGGGTATCATAGGATGTTTAGTAGATTTCATGAAACTAGATTTAGAAAAACACATATTAGATAACATAACTCTATGATATACATTGATGGAAAGTATAAAAGAACACCTCAAGAAACCATGTTTTTTATTATGAGATTAGATACACATAATATTTTCCATTTATGTTATGTATTTAGATATTTTGTTAACTATAAATTATTTTTCAAAATGATAAGATCTAATATAGTGTACGTCGTCATTTAGAAATGGTGTCTAGAAGAAGGAATGTGATCCTCACTGATATAATTGATTCAAATAGTATGGAGGATCATATCATTTATGGTCTTAAAAAAGTATTTCAAAGAGGAATAGTATAAAATTAATTCTTATCATAAGAGAACATACTATCATGTTTTAATTAGAAAGGTAATGAGTTATACAAGTTCTATAGCTTCAAGGGGAATAAAGTGAATAATATAATGAGAAATAAAAAGATGGTTAAAGTGAATAAGGGAAAGAATTATTTTCCCACGTGTGAAAATTGTGGAAAAAAACAACCTAGTACTTTATTAAAAGTAATGAGAGTTTTCTATAATTGTAGAGAGAAAGGATACCATGCTTGTGATTTTTTTGGTAAAAAATGGTTTATAAGGTACAATTCATCATCTTCAAGAGGATATGACACTATGCAATTAAATGTATCAAGAGTTAGTGGGATATACCCTAAAATAGGGTAATAGATCATAGTAGGGATTATTTTACTACCATATATGAAGATGAATGATTAATATGTATTTTTTTGGATTTAATACACTACTGGAATATTACCCTTTACCAACGATTCAAAACCGTTGGTAATGGACTAGAAACCGTTGGTATATAGTATACCAACGGTTCCCTCAACCATGGGCGAGTAAGGCGTGACAATAGGCATATACCAACGGTTCTGTGAAAACTGTTGGTATAGGTGTCAAAATAGGAGGTATACCAATGGTTTGTACAAACTGTGGGTATATGTGTGTAAAAGTATAACATATATCGACGGTTTGTAAAACAGTTGGTATCTGTGTGTGACACCTCTACCAACGGTTTATAACCGCTGGCATAGATGGAATATGCCAAGCCATAAGCCTATATCAACGGTTTGGATATAACAATTGGTATAAACCTATACCAACGGTTATAGAAAACTGTTGGTATAGCTTATATAATAGTATATATACCAATGGTTACAGAACCGTTGGTATAGCCTTATATAATATTATCTATACCAACGGTTGCAGAACCATTGGCATACAATTGCACAGATCCACAGTAGGAGGCATGTCTCCCCTCTCTAGACCTACAACAACACAACAACCCCTCTCCACACTAGCAACAACACCAATATAGAATCCCCATCCAAAGTATTCAAAATTTAGAATTCATTCCAGAATTTAGAAATTTAGAAATTCAAATGCAATAACACCCATAAGAAAAATTCCTACATGTTATAGGAAATGAAATAACACCCATAAGTGTATTCCAAATTTATAATTTATTCCTCACTCAAACCACAACACTAACACACATAAGAGTATTCAAAATTTAGAATTCATTCCTCACTCAAAGCACAACACCAATACAAACAAGAGAAAAAACCTATATGTAATAGGAATCACATGGGATGTTTAGTCATGGTCTTGGATTGAGTATCTTAAAACCAACAGAAAAACATGGGTAGTGTGGCAAGGATCATGACACCCATAAGACAGAAAATGGTAGTTCTCATGTGCTTAGTCCTAGGATGAGTTATAGGAAGCACATGGGGTGTTTATATTCGTCTAATGATTATGTATCCATGTATAAATGGATCCTGATGTGTTAGTGGGAAACATTGTCCAATATCAACATATGATATGAGTTACCGGAATAGCCTATATGTTTTTTATAGATTTTTCAATTAGAATAAGGGGTATGTGGCTAATTGTAATTTTATCTCCTGGGTGTGATGTAAGATGAATCCCCATCTTGGGTAGTGGGTATGAATATTCAATTAAGTCTTTGGTATTGGGTTCCCAAAGGGACTTTGGTTTGGTCCTAGAACCCACTTTTTGAGGATGGGATTGATGTGATCCATGGGTCTATGGGTCACCATATGTATTCCTCACCATTGGGGTATTTTTATGAGACTTTGAAACTTATTTTTCAAGAATCTATGGGTAGCCTTATTGACCAATTTGTTATATGGTATGCCTGAGTGTTTATAGGTTTCATATCAAATCACTATATGATATTTATTTGTTGTATGTTATTGTATAGAATGAACGACCTGTGATTGAGAATTAGAACATGAGTGTTGGTGCATGTTCATAATGGGATTTTGAGACTCATTCCTTATATAATTAATGTTTTTCTATATAAACTATGACCCATTGTGTTTCAATCTATTCCTTGTGAATATTTTCTTCTAATAATGTATGACCTATAAACCATATTTTATTTTTTATCCCTTAATTTCAAGAATCTATGTGTATCCTTGTGAATATATTCCGTATGTTAGTTGTTGTTTTCACTTAAAATGTTGTCTGTTTCAAAACAAAAGTGAGACACTTTGAGTGATACCAGTCACACTGTGCCTCAGATAGAGGTGGGGTTGACTCGTATCTGTCACAAATGATCCATGGATCGTTGGGTGGGGGGTTGTCCAGTGGGTGGGGGGCTCTCCAGGGTGGGGGGGCTATTCGGGGGGTGCGGGGGGGGGGGGGGGGGGCTCTCTGGGGGTGAGGGGGCAGTCCGGGGGGGGGGGGGCTGTCCGGAGTGTGTTTTCGGCCAGTGCGGTTACAAGACACCTCCAATTGATATTCCGTCAGGCCGAAAATTTCACATTTCACCCTCTCTTTGTTGTCCTCCGATTTCAGGGCATTTCGAGGTCGTTCGGCCAGTTTGGACCACCCCACGCATGCTTTTCAAGCACGCCTAACACATAAAAAAACACATATTCAGCCATTCTGTGCAAACCGCGCGTCTGAATGATGTGTCTTCATCTCGTACACATCACGAATAATAATTAGGGTGTTTTCGTGTGATTTCAAGTCATTACCATGTCTTTAGGCAAGCATTTGACCGTAAAACCCATGTATTGGCCATTTACGACACGTAGAGTGTGTTTTTGGCCAGCACGGTCACACGAAACCTCTGATTGATGTGCCACCTAGCCAAAAAAATTACAATTAACCCACCCTTTGTTGTCGTCCAATTTCATGGCATTCCGATGTCGTTCAACCAGTTTCGACCACCCCACACACACTTTTCATGCGCGCCTAACATCTAAATAACACATATTCAGTCATGCCATGCAAAGCACGTGTCCGAATGAAATTTCGTATCCTCTTACACCTCACGAATAATAATTAGGGTGTTCTCGTGTGATTTTAAGTCATTCTAGTGTCGTTCGGCATGCATTTGACCGTAAAACCAATGTTTTGGCCATTTACGACATGCCGAGTGCGTTTTCTTCTAGCGCAGTTACACTACACCTCCAATTGATGTGTCGTCTGGCCGAAAATTTCAAAAATCACCCACCATTTATTGTCGTCCAATTTCATGGCATTTGGAGGTCGTTCAACCGGTTTCGACCACTCCACGCACGTTTTTCAAGACCGCCAAACACCTAAAAAACGAATATTCGGGTGTTCCACGCAAACAACGTGTCTGAATGACATGTTGTCTCATTGTACACTTCACAAATAATAACTAGGGTGTTTTGTTGGATTTCAATTCATTCTGATGTCGTTCGGCATGCATTTTACCGTAAAACCCATGTTTTGGCCACTTACGAGACACAGAGTGTGTTTTGGGCCAGCGTGGTCACACGACACCTCCGATTGAAATTCCGTCTGTTCAAAAATTTCACAATTCATCCACCCTTTGTTGTCGTCTGATTTCGTGGCATTCGGAGGTCGTTCAGCTAGTTTCGACCACCCCACGCATGCTTTTCAAGCATGTCGAACACCTAAAAAACACATATTTTGATGTACCGTACAAACTGCTCGTCTGAATGACATGCAGTCTCCTCGTACACCTCACGAATAATAACTACGGTTTTTTCATGTGATTTCAAGTCATTCTAATGTCGTTAGGAAAGCATTTGACTGTAAAACCCATGTTTTGGCCATTTACGACACGTGGAGTGCATTTTCGGCCAGCACGGTCACACAACACCTCTGATTAATGTGTAGTCTAGCTGAAAATTTCACAATTCATCCAACCTTTGTTGTCGTCTGATTTCATGGAATTACGAGGCCATTCGGCCGGTTTCGACCACCTCACGCACGCTTTTCAAGCGCACCGAACACCTAAAAAACACATATTCAGTCGGGTTGTGCAAACCACACGTCTGAATGACGTGTCGTCTGGCGGAAAATTTCAAAATTCACCCAACCTTTGTTCTCATCTGATTTCATGGCATTCTGAGGTCATTTGACAAGTTTCGACACCCCACACATGTTTTTCAAGCGCGTCTAACATCTCAAAAACACATATTTAGATGTTCCGTGAAAGCAGCGCGTCTGAATGATATGTCGTCTCCTCGTACACCACATTAATAATAATTAGGATGTTCTTGTGTTATTTCAAGTCCATCGAATGTCATTCAGCATGAATTTGACTGTCAAACTCATGTTTTGGCCATTTACGACACATGAAGTGCATTTTCGGCTAGCGCGATCACACGACACCTCTGATTGTCATTCTGTCTTGCTGAAAATTTTACAATTCACCCACCCTTTGTTGTTGTCTGATTTAATGGCATTTCGAGGTCGTTCGGCCAGTTTCAACCACCCCACACGTGCTTTTCAAACGCGTAGAACACCTAAAAAACACATATTCAGTTGTGCCATGCAAACCGCATATCCGAATGATGTGCCGCCTCCTCGTACACCTCACAAATAATAACAAGGGTGTGTTCGTGTGATTTCAAGTCATTCTGATGTCGTTCGGCATGCATTTGACTGTAAAACCCATGTTTTGACCAGTTATGACACGCCGAGTGTGTTTTTGGCCAGCGCGGTCACACGACACCTCCAATTGACATGTCGTCTGGCCGACAATTTCACAACTCACCCTCCATTTGTTGTCATCCGATTTCATGGCATTCTGAGGTCGTTCGGACGATTTCAACCATTCCATACATGCTTTCCAAGCACGCCGAACACCTAAAAAACACATATTCAGTCATTCCTCGCAAACCACGTGTCCGAATGATGTGCAGTCTCCTCGTACACCTCACAAATAATAACTAGGGTGTTTTCGTGTGATTGCAAGACATTCTGATGTCGTTCGGCATGCGTTTGACCGTAAAACCCTTGTTTTTGCCATTTACGACACATTGAGTGTAATTTCGGCCAGCGCAGTCACACGACACCTCCGATTAACATACCGTCTGGCCGGAAATTTCACAATTCACTCACCCTTTGTTGTCATCTAATTTCATGGCATTTCGAGGTCATTCAGCCAGTTTCAACCACCCCACGCACGCTTTTCAAGCACACTGAACATCTAAAAAACACAAAATCAGCAGTGCCGCACAAACAGTGCATCCGAATGACATGTCATCTCCTCGTAAACCTCAAAAATAATAACTAGGGTGTTTTCGTGAGATTTCAAGTAATTCTGATGTCGTTCGGCATGCATTTGACCGCAAAACCCATGTTTTGGTCATTTACAACACGCGGAGTGCGTTTTTGGCCAGCGCGGTCACACGACACATCTAATTGATGTACCACCTAGCCGAAACATTCACAATAAACCCACCCTTTGTTGTCGTCCAATTTCATGGCATTCCGATATCATTCAGCCAGTTTCGACCACCCCACACATGCTTTTCAGGCGCGCCTAACATCTAAAAAACACATATTCAGCCATGCTGTGCAAACCACGTGTTCGAATGACATGTCGTCCCCTCATACACCTCAAGAATAATAATTAGGGTGTTCTCATGTGATTTTAAGTCATTATGATGTCGTCCAGCATGCATTTGACCGTAAAACCAATGTTTTGGCCATTTACGACACGTCGAGTGCATTTTCGGCCAGCGCGGTCACACGACACGTCCAATTGACATGTCATCTGGCCGAAAATTCCAAAAATCACCCACCCTTTGTTTTCGTCCGATTTCATGGAATTTCAAGGTCGTTCAACCAGTTTTGTCCACTCCACGCACGCTTTTCAAGCACGCCGAACACCTAAAAAATAGATATTCAGGTGTTCCATGAAAACCACGCATATGAATGATTTGTTGTCTTCTCATACACTTCACGAATAATAAATAGGGTGTTTTGTGGGATTTCAATTCATTCTGATGTCATTCGGCATGAATTTTACCGTAAAACCCATGTTTTTGCCACTTACGACACGTAGAGTGCGTTTTCGGCCAGCGTGGTCACATGACACCTCCGATTGAAATTCCTTCTGGCAGAAAATTTCACAAATCATCCAACCTTTATTGTCGTCTGATTTCATGGCATTCTGAGGTCGTTTGACTAGTTTCGACCACCCCACGCACACTATTCAAGTGTGTCGAACACATAAAAAACACATATTTAGACGTACTGTGCAAACTGCTCATCCGAATGACTTGCAGTCTCCTCGTACACCTCACGAATATTAACTAGGGTGTTTTCGTGTGATTTCAAGTCATTCAAATGTTGTTCAGCAAGAATTTGACAGTAAAACCCATGTTTTGGTCATTTACGGCACACAGAGTGCATTTTCGGCCAGCGTGGTCACACGACACCTCTGATTGACGTGCCGTCTAGCTGAAAATTTCACAATTCCCACACCCTTTGTTGTCGTCCGATTTCATGGAATTACGAGGTCGTTCGGCCGGTTTTGACCACCCCACACATGCTTTTCAAGCGCACCGAACACCTAAAAAACAAAAATTCAGCCAGGCCGCGCAAACTGCATGTCCGAATGATGTGTCGTCTGGTTGAAAATTTCACAATTCACCCAAACATTGTTGTCGTCTGATTTCATGGCATTCCGAGGTCGTTTGACTAGTTTTGACACCCAACGCATGCTTTTCAAGCACGTCTAACATCTCAAAAACACATATTCCAATGTTCCATTCAAACAATGCGTCTGAATGATGTATCGTCTCCTCGTACACCACATTAATTATAATTATAATGTTCTTGTGTGCTTTCATGCATTCTGATGTCATTTGGCATGCATTTGACTGTAAAACTCATGTTTTGTCCATTTACGACACGCAAAGTGCATTTTCGGCCAGCGCGGTCACACGACACCTCCAATTGACGCGCCGTCTGGCCGACAATTTTACAATTCACCCACCCTTTGTTTTTGTCTGATTTAATGGAATTCCAAGGTCGTTCGACCGGTTTCAACCACCCCACACATGCTCTTCAAACACGTCGAACACCTAAAAAACACATATTCAGTTGTTCTACGCAAACCACATGTCTAAATGACGTGTTGCCTCCTTGTACACCTCACAAATAATAACTAGGGTTTGTTCGTGTGATTTTAAGTCATTCTGATGTTGTTCGGCATACATTTGACCATAAAACCCATGTTTTGACCAGTTATGACACGCCGAGTGCGTTTTCAGCCAGCACGGTCACACGACACCTCCGATTGACATGTCGTCTGGTCGATAATTTCACAACTCACCCTGCCTTTGTTGTCATCCGATTTCAGGGCATTCTGAGGATGTTTGGCCGATTTCGACCATGCCATGCACGCTTTCCAAGCACACCAAACACCTAAAAAACACATATTCAGTCGTGCCTCGCAAACTGCATGTCCGAATGATGTGCAGTATCCTCGTACACCTCACCAATAATAACTAGGATGTTTTCGTGTGATTTCAAGTCATTTTGATGTCGTTCGGCATGCATTTGACTGTAAAACCCATGTTTTTTCCATTTACGACACACAGAGTGCATTTTCGGCCAGCGCGGTCACACGACACTTCCGATTGACATACCGTTTGGCCAAAAATTTCAAAATTCACTCACACTTTGTTTTCATCTAATTTCATAGCATTTCGAGGTAGTTCGGCCGGTTTCGACCACCCCATGCACGCTTTTCAAGCGCGTTGAACATCTAAAAAACACATATTCAGCTGTGGCGCACAAACCGTGCATCCTAATGACATTTCGTCTCCTCGTAAACCTAAAGAATAATAACTAGGGTGTTTTCGGGTGATTTCAAGTCATTCTGATATTGTGCGGCATGCATTTGACCGCAAAACCCATTGTTTGGCCATTTACAACACGTCGAGTGCATTTTCGGCCAGTGTGGTCACACGACACATCCGATTGATGTGACATCTGGCTGAAAATTTCAAAATTCACCCACCCTTTGTTGTCATCCGATTTCATGACATTCTGAGGTCGTTTAGCCAATTTCGACCACCCCAGGCACGCTTTTCAAGCACACCAAACACCTAAAAACTACATATTCAGTCGTGTCATGAAAACCATGTGCCCCGAATGATGTTCTGTTTCCTCGTACACCTCAAGAATAATAATTAGGGTGTTCTCGTGTGATTTCAAGTCATTCCGATGTCATTCGGCATGAATTTGACCATAAAACTCATGTTTTGGCCATTTACGACATGTGGAGTGCATTTTCGGCCAGCGTGGTCATACAACACCTCAGATTGATGTGCAGTCTGGCCGAAAATTTCAAAATTCACCCACCATTTTTCTAGTCTGATTTCATGGAATTTCGAGGTCGTTCGACCAGTTTCAACCACCCCACGTACTCTTTTCAAGCACATCGAACACCTAAAAAACACATATTTCGTCGTGCCACACAAACCACATGTCTGAATGACATGTCGTCTCCTCGTACACCTCAATAATAATAACTAGGGTGTTTTCATGTCATT
This sequence comes from Viscum album, assembly GCA_963277665.1. Classification (NCBI taxonomy): domain Eukaryota; kingdom Viridiplantae; phylum Streptophyta; class Magnoliopsida; order Santalales; family Viscaceae; genus Viscum; species Viscum album. The sequence continues at coordinate 645,449,421 of OY728143.1, read as the reverse complement.
TCAAGTCATTCTAATGTCGTTCGGCATGCATTTGACCGTAAAACCCATGTTTTGACCATTTACGACACGCCGAGTGTGTTTTTGGCCAGCGCGGTCACTCAACAACTCTGATTGACATGTTGTCTAGACAACAATTTGATAAATCACCCACCCTTTGTTGTCGTCCGATTTCATGGCATTCTGAGGTCGTTCAGCCGGTTTCGACCACCCCATGCATGCTTTTCAAGCACGCCAAACACCTAAAAAACACATATTCAGTTGTACCGCACAAACCGTGCATCCGAATGACACTTCGTCTCCTCATACACCTGCGAATAATAATTATGGTGTTTTTGTGTAATTTCAAATCATTCTGATGTCGTTCAGAATGCATTTGACCGTAAAACCCACGTTTTGGCCATTTACAACACGCGGAGTGCGTTTTCGGCCAGCACAGTCACACGACTCCTCCAATTGACATGCCGGTAGGCCGAAAATTTCACAAATCACACAACCATTATTTTCGTTCAATTTCATGGAATTATGAGGTTGTTCAACCAGTTTCGACCACCCCACACTAGCTTTTCAAGCGCGCTGAACACCTAAAATCACATATTCAGTCGTGCCGTGCAAACCGTACATCTGAATGATGTGTCGTCTCTTCGTACACCTCATGAATAATAGCTAGGGTGTTTTAGTGTAATTTCAAGTCATTACGATGTTGTTCGGCATGCACTTGACTGTAAACCCCACGTTTTGGCCATTTACGACACGCCGAGTGTGTTTTCTTCCAGCGCGGTCACACAACACCTCTGATCGACGTGCTGTCTGGCCAAAAATTTCCAAAATTCACCCACCCTTTGTTGTCGTCCGATTTCATGGAATTCTGCGGTCATTCGGCCAGTTTCGACCACCCCAAGCACGCTTTTAAAGCACACCGAACACCTAGAAAACACATATTCAGTCGTGCAGTGCAAACCGTGCGTCCGAATGACGTGATGTCTCCTCATACACCTCACGAATAATAATTATGCTGTTCTCGGGTGATTTAATGTCATGATGATGTCATTAGGCATGCATTTGACCGTAAAACCCATGTTTTGTCCATTTACGACAAACGAAGTGCATTTTGGCTAGCGCGGTCACACGACACCTCCGATTGAAGTGTAGTTATGCTGACAATTGGACAATTCACCCACCCTTTGTTGTCGTTCAATTTGATGGAATTTCGAGACTGTTCGGCCGGTTTCGACCACCCCACGCACGCTTTTCAAGCATGTCGAACACCCAAAAAACACATATTCAGTCGTGTCGTGCAAACCGCATGTCCAAATGACGTGCCTTCTAGCCGAAGATTTCACAATTCACCCACCATTTGTTGTCGTCCGATTTTATGGAATTATGAGGTCGTTCGACTGGTTTCGACTACACCACACATGCTTTTCATGTGCACTTAACATCTCAAAAACACATATTTAGACGTGCCGCACAAACCACGCATATGAATGATGTGTTGTCTCCTCGTACACCTCATGAATAATAATTAGGGTGGTCTCATGTGATTTCATGTCATTCTGTGTAATTAGGCATTCATTTGACTGTAAAACTCATGTTTTGGCCATTTACGACATGCGGAGTGCATTTTTGGCCAGTGCGGTCACACGACACCTCCGATTGACGTTTCTTCTAGCAAAAAATTTTACAATTCCGCCACCCTTTATTATTGTCTGAATTCATGGAATCTCAATGTCGTTCGGCCAATTTCAACCACACCACGCATTCTTTTCAAGTGCACTGAACACCTAAAAAACACATATTCAGCCGTGCCATGCAAACCACACACTTAAATGATGTGTAGTCTCCTTTTACACCTCAAAAATAATAACTAGGGTGTTTTCGTGTGATTTAAAGTCATTCCAATATCGTTCGGCATGTATTTTATCGTAAAACCCATGTTTTGACCTGTTATGACCCGCTGAGTGCGTTTTCAGCCAGCACGGTCACACGACACCTCCGATTGAGGTGATGTCTGGCTGACAATTTCACAACTCACCCACCCTTTGTTGTCGTCCGACTTCATGTCATTCCGAGGTCATTCGGCCAATTTCGACCATTCCATGCATGCTTTTCAAGCGCGTTGAACACCTAAAAACACATATTCACCCGTGCCGCGCAAAACGTGCATCCGAATGATGTGCAGTCTCCTCGTACACCTCACGAATAATAAATAGGGTGTTTTCGTGTGATTTCAAGTCCTTCTGATGTCGTTCAGCATGCATTTGACTGTAAAATCCATGTTTTTGCCATTTAAAACACGCGGAGTGCATTTTCAGCCAGTGCGGTCACATGACACCTCCGATTGACATGTCGTCTGGCCGAAAAATTCACAATTCACCCACCCTTTGTTGTCGTCTGATTTCACTGCATTCTAAGGTCGTTCTTCTGGTTTCGACCACCCCACGCACGCTTTTCAAGTGCGCAGAACATCTAAAAACACATATTCAGCCATGCCACACAAACTTCACATCCTAATGACATGTGGTCTCCTTCTACACCTCAAAAATAATAACTAGGGTGTTTTCGTGTGATTTCAAGTCATTCCGATGTTGTTCGGCATGCATTTGACCGCAAAACCCATGTCTTGGCCACTTACGACACGCCGAGTGCGTTTTCGGCTAGCACGTTCACATGAGACCTCTGATTGATGTGACGTCTGGCCAAAAATTTCACAATTCACCCACCCTTTGTTGTCGTCCGATTTCATGGCATTCCGAGGTCGTTCAGCCAGTTTTGACCACCCCACGCACGCTTTTCAAGCGCGCTGAACACCTAAAAACCACATATTCAGCTGTTCCATGCAAATCGCAAGTCCGAATGACATGGTGTCTCCTCATACACCTCACAAAAAAAATTAGGGTGTTCTCATGTTATTTCACGTCATTCCGATGTCGTTCGGTATTCATTTGACCGCAAAACTCATGTTTTGGCCAGTTACGACACGCGGAGTGCATTTTTGGACAGTGCGGTCACACGACACCTCCTATTGACCTGTCGTCTCGCCAAAAATTTCACAATTCACCCACCTTTTTTTGTCGTCCGATTTCATGGCATTCTAAGGTCGTTGGGCTGGTTTCAACCACCCCACACACGCTTTTCAGGTGCGCCGAACACCTAAAAAACACATATTTTTTCGTGTAGCACAAACCGCACATCTGAATGACGTTTCATCTCCTCGTACACCTCACGAATAATAACTAGGGTGTTTTCGTGTCATTTCCTGTCATTCTAATGTCGTTCGGCATGCATTTGATGGTAAAACCCATGTTTTGACCATTTACGACACGCTGAGTGCGTTTTTAGCCGGTGTGGTCACACAACACCTCCATTTGACGTGGCTTCTAGCCAAAAATTTCACAAATCACCCACCCTTTGTTTTTGTCCGATTTCATGTCATTCCGAGGTCGTTCGGCCTGTTTCGACCACCCCACGCACGCTTTTCAAGCGCGCTGAACACCTAAAAACACCTATTCAGTCGTGCCGCGCAAAATGTGCATCCGAATGATTTGTCGTCTCCTCATACACCTCACGAATAATAATAAGGGTGTTTTTGTGTCATTTCAAGTCTTTCTGATGTCGTTCGGCATGCATTTGACCGTAAAACCCATGTTTTGGCCATTTACGACACGTGGAGTGCGTTTTCAGCCAGCACTGTCACACGATACATCCTATTGATGTGTCGTTTGGTCAAAAATTTCAAAAATCACCCACCCTTTGGTGTCACCTAATTTCATGGAATTCTAAGCTCGTTCGGCCGGTTTCGACCACCCAACGTACGCTTTTCAAGCATTTCGTACACCTAAAAAAGACATATTCAGTCGTGCCATGAAAACCACACATCTGAATGATGTGTTGTCACCTATTACACCTCAAGAATAATAACTAGGGTGTTTTCATGGGATTTCAAGTCATTCGGATGTCAATCGGCATGCATTTGACCGTAAAACCCATGTTTTGGCCATTTACGACACGCCGACTATGTTTTCGGTCAGTGCGGTCACACGACACCTCTGATTGACGTTTCTTCTGGACGAAAATTTCAAAATTCATCCACCCTTTGTTGCCGTCCGATTTCATGGCATTCCGAGGTCGTTCGGCCGGTTTTGATCATCCCATGCACACTTTTCAAGCATGCTGAACACTTAAAAAACACAGATTCAGCTGTTCCGTGCAAACCGCATATCCGAATGATGTGTCGTCTCCTCATACACATCAAGAATAATATGTAGGGTGTTCTCGTGTGATTTAATGTCATTATGATGTCTTTAGGCATGCATTTGATCGTAAAACCCATGTTTTGGCCATTTACGACACACGGAGTGAATTTCGTCTAGCGCGGTCACACAACACCTCGGATTGCCATGCCGTCTGGCTGAAAATTTTAAAATTCACTCAACCTTTGTTGTCGTCCGATTTCATGGAATTTTGAGGTCGTTCGGCTAGTTTTGACCACCCCACGCATGCTTTTCAAGCGCGCCGAACACCAAAAAAACACATATTCAGTCATGCCACGCACACCGCACGTCCGAATGATGTGTCATCTCCTCGTACAGCTCAAGAATAATAATTAGGGTGTTTTAGTGTTATTTCAAGTCATTCCGATATCATTCAGCATGAATTTGACCGTAAAACCCATGATTTGGAAATTTGTGACACGCCGAGTGTGTTTTCGGCCAGCGCGGCCACACGACACCTCCGATTGACATGTCGTTTGGCCGAAAATTTCACAATTCACACACCCTTTGTTGTTGTCCGATTTCAGGGCATTTCGAGGTCGTTCGGATGGTTTCGACCACCCCATGCACGCTTTTCAAGCATGTCGAACACTTAAAAAACACATATTCTGTCGTTCCGCACAAACCGCGTGTCCGAATGATGTGTCGTCTCCTCATACACCTCACAAATAATAATTAGGGTTTTCTCGTGTGATTTAATGTCATTATAATGTCATTAGGCATGCATTTGATCGTAAAAACCCATGTTTTGGCCATTTACGACACATGGAGTGAATTTCAGCTGGCACGGTCACATGACACCTCCGATTGATGTGTCGTGAGGCTAATAATTTCACAATTCACTCAACCTTTGTTGTCGCCCGATTTCATGGCATTCCGAGGTCGTTCGACCAGTTTCGACCACCCCACGCATGCTTTTCAAGCGCGCCGAACACCTAAAAAACACATATTCAGTCATGTCGTGCACACCGCCTGTCTGAATGATGTGTTTTCTCCTCTTACACCTCACGAATAATAATTAGGGTGTTTTCGCGTTATTTCAAGTCATTCTGATGCCGTTCGTCATGCATTTGATCATAAAACCCATGTTTTGGACATTTACGACACGCCGAGTGCATTTTCTGCCAGCGCGGTCACACGACACCTCCGATTGACATTGGCTGACCATTTCACAATTCACCCACACATTGTTGTCGTCCGATTTTAGGGAATTTCGAGATCGTTCAGATGGTTTCGACCACCCCACACACACTTTTCAAGAGCGTCGAACATCCAAAAAACACATATTTAGCATTTCCATGAAAACCACATGTCCAAATGACGTTTCGTCTCCTCCTACACCTCACGAATAATAATTAGGGTGTTCTCATGTGATTTCAAGTCATTCTGATGTCGTTCGGCATGCATTTGACCGTAAAACCCATGTTTTGGCCATTTACTACACGTCGAGTGCGTTTTCGGCTAGCGCGGTCGCATGACACCTCCGATTGATGTGTCGTTTGGCTAATCATTTCAAAATTCACCCATCCTTGGTTTTCGGCAGATTTCATGGCATTCTGAGGTCGTTCGGCTGGTTTTGACCACCCCACGAAAGTTTTTCAAGCGCGCCGAAGACTTAAAAGACACATATTCAGTCGTTCCACGCAACCTCGCATCAAAATGACGTGTCGTCACCTCATAATTCTTACTAATAATAATTAGGGTGTTTTCGTGTGATTTCTAGTCATTCTGATGTCGTTCGGCAAGCATTTGACTGTTAAACGCATGTTTTGGCTATTTACGACACGCAGAGTGCGTTTTCAGCCACCGTGGTCACATGACACCTCCGATTAATGTGCCATCTCGCCGACCATTTCACAATTCACTCACCCGTTGTTGTCGTCCGATTTCATGGAATTATGAGGTTGTTTAGATGGTATCGACCACCCCACGCACGCTTTTCAAATGCACCAGACACCTAAAAAACACATATTCAGCCGTACCGTGAAAACCGTACATCTGAATGACGTGTCGTCTCATCGTACACCTCATGAATAATAATTAGATCGTTTTCCTAAAGTATATACACATGATAAATGAATTTGGATGGATTTTCATTTTTCGTATGTTGTTTTCACTTAAAATGTTGTGCATTTCAAAGAAAAGTGAGACACTTTGAGTGGTGCCGGCCACACCGTGCCTCATATTGAGGCAGGGGTGACTTGTACATCTCAAAAATTACTCATGGATAATTTTCCTAAAGTTTCAATAGAATCTGAATGCGTTTGGTCAGTTTTATGTATACCAGTTGTTGTTTTCACTAAAAATCGTGTCCATTTCAATTAAAAGTGAGACACTTTGAGTGGTGCCGGCAACACCGCACCTCGGATTGAGGCGGGTTTGACTCATACATTTCAAAAATGACCCATGTATCTTTTTCCTAAAGTATCAACACAATCTGAATGCATTCGGTCAGTTTTCCATATGCATGTTGTTTTTACTTAAAAGAGTATCCATTTTAAACAAAAGAAAGACACTTTGAGTGGTACCGGACACATAGTTCATCGGATTAAGGCGGGTGGGGGGCTTTCTAGGGGGGATGTTTGGGGTCCAGAGAGGAGGGGGCTGTCCAGGGTCCAGGAAGGTGGGTGGGTAATGTATCTAAAACTCTATCTAGGTATCATATATCAAATTCTAATAGGACTGCGAACCACCATGGGGTGTCGTCCTGGAGCAGGGCCAAATCACGACATTACCACGGCGTGGCCGTGGTGTGACCGTGGCCTGAATGCGGTGTGTTGGACCTGTCCAACGACATCCACGGGGTAGCATCTTCCAGCCAAGATTTCAAAAAAATCCTATGTAGTTGTCCTTAACATTATAGAAACTGATCTTATGTTATAAAAAAGAGACTCTTGATTCTGTATTATGGTATGATAATGATATATATTTTATATTCGTTGTTTTTAAAATTGGTATTTGTCATGACCCAACCCTACCCGGGCTAGAGCCGCAACTACCCCAAGCCCGCCTCCATAGGCCAGGGGCTGGCGACTAGCGCCGAAGGCACAACAACTCGGGGATGCCTTTTCCTAAGTACTTGTACACTCACACACGCATCACACTCAATGAAACAGTGCAGAGTAAAAGAAAAGACAAGTAAATAAAAAGGGAAACTGCTATAAATAAACCATAAGTGCATCGACCTCTAACAGTAGAAAGAACAAGCTAAAAGTAAACTTAAAAGAAAAGGGTAAAAACACGCGCCCAACTAAAAAGCGCCACAACCCAGCAACAGGTAACAAAAGAAAACAGCTGGAAGGGTCCCCCACCTGGAACCCGACTCCGACCACCGCACGCGGTCCAAGATCCCAAGCTCCTAAGCTCATGTGAAGTCATGCTCCACCTGTCCGCCGTCTGCAAGGGAACACCAAGTGAAGGCAAAGCCCAAGCAGGGGTGAGTATAAAAATACTCAGTAGGATACCCCGAAGGCTCGAGGGAGAAACAAAGGAGGTACCGAAGGGTGAGCAGTAGAGTGAACAGGGAAAAGTAAAGGAGTACAACTGAAAGGTAGTAAGGGGTACAGTAAAGTGTCCAGCTCAACCCAAAAAGAGGAAATAATGTATACTCGTCCAGACACAAGGAGATGGAAACAGTGATAAGATGAACATCCCGTCGAGTCTTCGCTACCTATAGTAGGAGAGTAGACTTGTCCAGCCATGATAAGCTAGACACGGAAAGCATGTGGCATACCCCGCGCATCTTCACCTCTCCTGGAAGGATAGTAACCAAACCCAAGAAGTGGGTACTAGAACAAGGTATATACATATCTTGATGCTCAATCAAGAAGCCCGAACAATGTCGTAAGGGGATCTTCATCCCGTAGCTCAGCCCAAGAAAAGAGTAGCCAATAGTCCCAGAAGTAACACCATCGATGCCCAGCATCCCGCATGTCTACCGCGAACTACATGTCAAGGGCTTAAACCACCACACCTCGAAACTATCCACTTTGGGAGGCACTGAATCACCTGCACGGTTTTAGGTCACGTCACAAGGATGCGTCTCGGTGGGGGAAAAGCTCCTCGTACTTGAGAGTTATGGGGGAACGTCAAACCACACCACGTAACTGCCCCGCAGACGAGAGGTCTGCTCAAAGTCGACAGGCGACCCCCTGCCCAGCCCCGCTGGAGGATCCCTGGAAGTCAACAGGTTCCCACTAAAGGGAGACCCAGAAAGTCGATGGGTGCCACACTGCCGAGTCCCGTAACAGGGTAATCAACTGGAGGGAGACCCGGCTAAAGTCGGCGATGGGACCACTGCCCAGCCCAGCTGGAGGTAACCCGACATCGGGGACCACTACCCAGACTAGCTGGAGGTAAGCCCGTCATCGGGGACCACTGCCCAGCCCAGCTGTAGGTAAGCCTGGTATCGGGGACCACTGCCCAGCCCAGCTGGAGGTAAGCCCGAAACTACTCTGGCCATCCCTGCTGGATGGTGCTGGATGGTGCTGCTCGGTGAACACCGTTGTACTGGTCATCCCTGCTGGATGGAAACCCACTAACAAGCCCTGCTCGATACAACCTCAGCTCTACTAGAAACAACCTCAGCCCTGCTGGAACAAACTCAGCCCTGCTAGAACTGTAACACCCCAAGATTTCATAGTGTGTTATTTCTTCAAAATAATTTAATACCTGGCACTACACGCAACACCGGGTTCAAACGCACCATGACTTACCAAACAAGATGTTCAAAAGAGGTTATTAATAGTATTAACTAAATTTTAAACTTTATATAATCCTTATAATTTTAGAATCCATATTATCAGTTTCTTAGACATAATGTAAGAAAAAATTCATTTTTCGTATTGCACTTTTACCAACTTTTAATAGTGAACCCTTTTTAAATACAATATTTTAAAATTTTTTACTAAATGGGGACATCAAAAATTTAAAATGTAACACCCCAAGCTTCTACGGTACGTTTCTCTTTGAATAATGTGATAGCGTGTGTTGTACGCAACACCGAGTTCTAACACACCATAACCAATCAAACTAGCCGTTATGAATAGTAATACCTACTTTTTGAAATTATATATATTTTATATTTCAAAATGGACTTCATTTTTGGATTCGGAATATTGAATTTAGCCTAAGGTGAAATTTTGGTACTTATCGGATAACATTAATATTTTGATGAATAGTGAAAATTACTAAATTTTAATTAAAAACAACTTTTTTAATCAAAATAATTAATAGTGATAAATTATGAATTTGAGTGGTTTTAAAGTATATTTAGAATATATTTTTACCATTTAATATAATTTTGGTCATTTGACATAATTTTACAATTAAACCGGACATAAACAAGTGTCAATCTTTTGATAGTTATTATCTCTTAAAAACACTCCTTTTTGTTTTAACAACAGGAATTAATTTTAAATTAATTTCTGCCACATATGTGTTTTGAATTTGAAAAAATGGATTCCATATTTGGAATAAGGATGTTAAAATTGTATAAATAGGTAATTTTTATTTTTAGACATTTTGAATAATTACTTCGGTAAATATTTTATTTACCCTGGTTAAGGGTAAATCCGGTAAATAAGGGTTAAAAAATAATATTATAATAATAATAAATTACCCTAAAACGTGTCCTAACATTATTGGTTGATACATGTTCGACCATAGGCATCTTTGGGACGATTTTGGGACCCCATGGATCGACTTGTAGGTGATAGGGACACTATATTTTAATTGAGTTAAAATAAGTACAAAAATGACATAAGCATATATCTTTTAGAAAACCAATTTTTACATAGGGTTATATATTTTTTATTTTCTACTATAAATATTCATTAGAAAGATAAAACAATTTCCTACATAATTCTATTTTATTTATAATTTTTAGACATTAAATAAAATAATTTATATATGACACAATGATGATGATGTAATTACCTAAATAATGAACAATTAGAATAATTGATATTATAAATACCCAAATAAATATAATTTGAGACTTTTAATGAATTAAACTAATTTTATAGGATAATATGATGTATGAGGATTTATGTAATGGACTTTTTTCGAAGTAATCATTCTGTTATGAGTTTCAAAAAAATAAACTATTGAATAGTGTCAAAATTGACATAAAAGAGTTTTTAAAACAAATATTATATTATTAATTGATATTAAATTCCTAAAAATATAAGGTTCGTCCAAGAGACTTATATCATGATATTTGTATCATTAATGGACCTCTTTGGGGTATCTTGTATGTATATAGTAATTTTATTAACCATATAATATAAAAATACAATAAGACATTGTAAATGTGAAACTAATTAACTTGGAGTTAATACTTAATGATAAGGTTAATATAAGTACCTAGACCTGTCTAAATTATATTGGATGAGTGTTTTTAGACCTATTTCAACCTTAACCTTTGAATAATCAACTTTTGAGCCATTATAAACCGAATAAGAATTTATTATAAATTAATATTTCTAGCTTTTCCAAATGTGCCCCTCACCCCTCTTATAAAAGGGCACTCCTCCTTCTCATTTCTTCACACATCCAAAGCCTTTTGGTTCGGACAAACTCTTCCCATATACTCTCCCAACGTCCCTAAATACAACCTAGAGTACTTAGTTTGATCAGAAATCCATCCTAAGGATCCCTTTTGATCAAATCAAAAGGAAGAACCCGAAGAAGAGGTAATGATTTCACCACCCCTTTTCAAGTTCCTTTCATCTTTCACTTCTTCTTTCTTTGTTATTACCATTCTAATATAATAACTCCAGTATCTTATATATACTGTGATGTTATTATAATTATGGTACAACCATATTTAGTATTCTATCCACCCATTGAATAACATGTCACCATACGTGCATACGTACGACTTACCGTCTCCACGTCGTGGTGTAATTATTATTCAATATATTATTATTTGAATGGGTATAATAATGATGTATAATTCATGTAAAAATAAATATAACATGATAGTGATTCGGTATATATAATATACCATCCAATTATATATTATTTTAATGTCAAAAGAATGATATGGTCGCTCGTGCGTACGTACGGACTACCGTCTCCACGAACGCAATGAGATTCATTCTCCATTGTATCCATTCAAGTTTAATTATCATTTTATGATTTAAAAAAAATGTTTAAGAACTTGATATCATTTTTTATATGAATAAGATATAACCTATCCATGACAAACATGGCTTATGTAACAAAACATATAAAATAAAATGAGTAAGTTAACACCTGAAACAACGATAAGACTAAGATATTATTAACAAAGCAATGTTAAAAGATCATATATGATATCATATGAATGTATATTATTCTTGTATAATTTAATAACAATTATTTCACCATTATACAGGAGGTTAACCTACCCTCAACCAAGGAAAAGTACAAGGTAAGGGTTTATTTCGCAATCTCTCCATTATCCGAGGTTGTTTATACATAATAATCTACTGGGATTTCTTTATCATCCACATCCATGTTTCTTCAAAATGTATTTCAAAATATTTTCACCATTTACAAGAATATGGGTTAAAGTCATTTATACCCTCGTTTGACTTTTTATAATAGGTTTATAAAGGAATCTTTCCGTTGTTTTCCAAACAAGGTTCTTTTTAACCTTTTCGACAGGATTAAGGTAAGAATGTTTTTTTAACTTATACGGCGGGTGCAGCTATTTACCGCCATTATAAAATTTTCAAATCTTCTCTTACAAGATTACATGGATATTTTCAATGTAAATGTTTTATTTAATAATTATATGACTTTTAAATGATTTCAAAATGAATATTTTAAGAATTTCAGAAAGGTACTCTTTATCAAAAACAGAATTTCAAAGGTTTTAAAGATTTATCTTTATAAATCTTTTTAATTAATGTCCATGTATTCAAAATGGTTTTTAAGGATATATTTATATGGAAATGAATGTTTTTAAAATGTTAATTCCTTTCAAAAGTTTCAAAGTGGTATGGGACACTTTGATTCAAAAATCTCTTTTAAATTACTTACTTTATAAATGTGTGACTTTTCAATGATTTATAGAAAAGATATATTTCTCTCAAATAGTTTTGATTTCATCTATTTCAATATCCTTTGATGGATTTTAAGTTTATTTGAAGTTGATTTATTATGATAAAAAACTTTTGTTTTGTATTGAAGGTTTTGTGATATGTTTTATTGTGGATGTGTTATTTTTATACCATTCATGGTTTATGGATAAAGTATTGACATTTCGTATGCTTGTTTTAATATGAATGTTTATGTTATGTTTAAAACTTTGCATATGTGAATGCATTGGACTTAGTAAGTGACGGGTGCAGCCTGCTATAGCTTCTCGATGCATCAGTAGGTCTCATGAGACAAACTAGTGTCTTGGCACAAGGCCTTGGCAAAATTTTATTTGTAATCTTGGCACGAGGCCTTGGCTATGTGGTTATGATAGTCTGGCATTATGCATTCTATCATTATGAATGTGGTTATTGATATTGCATGTGATTATTCGATTAGTATAATATCCATGTGAATAAGTAAATGGCATTATTTCATTTTATCTTTACCATACTATGTTGAAGTTCAAGTTTAAAAGGCTTTTTTTTAGTTATACATTGCCTTTTATGTTTATTCTTATTTATGAAAGTTTCCGCTATATTTTTATCCTTATTGGGCATTTTATCTCACCCCTTTTCTATGTTTTATTTTTCCCAGGATGTGAAGAAGTAATTTATGAATGACCTGCAGGGATAATATATGGGGATATGAGTGTGGGATATGGAGACTATGTTGTTGTAGTAGTTTTTTACTTTATGATGTAATGTAAAACTTTATGAATATATCTATTGTTTCCAAGGCTACTAAACCAATCGGACTTTCGAGATTTGATCTTTCTTGTGATCATGCCAATGTAATGTAATAATGAACCGACTCTGGGTAACTGGGGTCGGGGCGTTATAGTTGGTATCAGAGGAAGTTTAGTACAAACCTTGGAAGCTAGATTTAGATAAACTCTGATTAGAGCACATAGATTTAATATGGACTTTGAGGATTAGTATAGAAGAACTTCCTAGAATTTTGGTATTGTAGAGATTTTGTGAGTTTTCCGAGCAATACATCACTGTCTGGATACGAGCAGGTAGAGGCGGCTCTGGCACAGATGTACCTAGGGGTAAAACCCGAAAACACCGCTTTGAGCTAGACTCGAACGGGAACTGGTGCACGACAACAATCCTTGCTGCACTCTTGGTTATGACACTCCCGAGGGATATGCTTAGGATAACTCTCATTTTCTTTTCAAACCATTATGAAGGGTTTATGAGTATATACTTCCTCAAAGGAGACATTTTTATGATTATGGATTATATGCATGAACTATTTAATTTATGTTATGTGTTTTACAAGTTTGGGATTTGGTATAGTTATTCATAAACTAATATAATGTATGTCATTGTTTAGAAATGGTGCCCAGTAGAAGGAATGATAACTCTAGCAATGCACATGATACAAAGAGAAATAAGGATCATATATTTCATGGTCTTAAGCCGGAATTTATAAGATAAATAGTCTCGCATGTTTTATCATCATATGAAGAAATAATATCAAGTGTTGATAAGATAAGTAAAGAGTTTACTGAGTCCTATGGCTTTGAAGGGAAACAAGAGAAGAAAAAGATGGAAGAGAGAAATATGAATAAAGGGAATAGGGAAAAGAAGAATTTTCCCATATGTGATAACTGTGGAAAGAAACACCCTGGAACTTGCCTGAAAGGAATGGGAGTTTGTTATAAGTGTGGAGGAAAAGGGCACAAAGTACGTGACTACAAGGGTACGAAAATGGTTTCAAATGTACAATGCTTCATTTGCAAGGAGTTTGGACACTACGCAAACCTATGTCCCAGTCATCAGACTATGCAGAAAATGATGCTATTGGATAATAATCAAGTTATGATACTACCACAGATGAAGAGGAATGATTAGAGTTCTTATGTTGATTATGTCATTTGAGTGTTGTATCAACAATGTACTTGTTATAATAATTATGGAGTATATAAGGATTATACTGCAGTACAATTTCATTAAAGACTTGAGATTGTGTGGAACAAAGAAAAGTGACTCAATAGCAGGTTAAATTTTTGGAAAATATATGGTTGAGATAAAGATAAACCATAATATGGTTCTGATACCGAGGTAGTGATTTTAGAATAATACATGATTGATTTGGATAAATTATATTGGATATGCTTGACTACCTTGAAGCTGATTAATGATTTGTATATTCCATCATTGTTGGGGTTTAAAATATTTTTGGATTGGTGAAGTATATCCAGCATTCTATATGGAATAAGGGAGCATGAATGTAATCAATAATGATTATGGTAATTCAGGATGTTTCAGTGTTTTAAAATAATACATGATGAAGGTATTAATATGCTATTACGGGGTAAAAAGGATCTACATTATGTTTACCTTCCCTATAAATGATGGATTGTGAGTTTGGACAGAAGTATTTTGGATAAATTCTAGTTTGAGATTAATTTTGGATTGCCATAAAAGGACAACACGGAGGTCGGGCACCAACCCGTCATGATCGGCAAGGCTGCAAGACTTGAACCCGCAACCGAAGGGCAACAAGGGTGTATCACCTACCACTGGCCCATGAGATGTCCTGGATTAAATAATGTAGTTTTTTTAAAGATCTGGTAGGTGAATTATAAATTCATTTATTTTGGAACCCTGTACGAATAGTAAAAATAGAATTTTTTTACGTTCTATTGTCTTTTAGAGTGAAAGATGAGTTTGTGGTAGAAATTTATTAATGGATAAAACTCTAATTATAAAGTAAGTATATCTGCTTATGATCTTAGCCAATCTCATAAATAAATTCCTCAACATTAAGAAAAGTAATATTGAACAAAAATGTTGTCCTAGATGGTAACTTAAATCATCACTAATTTATGGCTTTGGGATTGTTGGCCTTTTCATAGCCATGTTCTCTACCACTCTCCATCAGATAATTTATGGTTAGATTTCCCTTCCATATCCATATTTTCCTACATGGAACCCCAGTATGTGTTATTTTCGGTAATCTTCATACTTTCCACTCTTTATTTTAAATAGAGGCCTCATTCATTCATTTTTCGATGTGGGATTTCAACTAAGAAATTTTGAAATATCAAAAATGTGTTATCCTAATACCCTATGTTTTGTTGAACCGATGGTATTTCAAATCATCATAGATTGATGAATTTAAGGACCTCAATTTTACACTTTTTTGTGATTGATGACCTCAATCACCACCTATAAATATTTACATTTTCCCTCCAATTATATGTCCTTAATTGCCACCAATGTTCTCCTAATCGAGATCATAATTTGGTGGTGACCCTTTCATTTCTCATTTCCTTATATTAAGACTAAATTTTAGTAACTCAATTTCCGATGTGGGTTTTCCCACAAATATATTTTCTGTTTTCAAACTTTTATTTTTGAAGAACAATTTCAAATTGCGAGGACGCAATTTATTGAAGGAGGGGAAAATGTAACACCCCAAGATTTCATAGTGTGTTATTTCTTCAAAATAATTTAATAACTGGCACTACACGCAACTCCGGGTTCAAGCGCACCATGACTTACCAAACAAGATGTTCAAAAGAGGTTATGAATAGTATTAACTAAATTTTAAACTTTATATAATTCTTATAATTTTAGAATCCATATTATCAGTTTCTTAGACATAATGTAAGAACAAATTCATTTTTAGTATTTCACTTTTACCATCTTTTAATAGTGAACCCTTTTTAAATACAATATTTTAAACTTTTTGACCAAATGGGGACATCAAAAATTTAAAATTTAACACCCCAAGCTTCTACGGTACGCTTCTCTTTGAATAATGTGATAGCGTGTGTTGTATGCAACACCGAGTTCTAACACACTATAACCAATCAAACTAGCTGTTATGAATAGTAATACATACTTTTTGAAATTATATATATTTTATATTTCAAAATGGACTTCATTTTTGGATTCAGAATATTGAATTTAGCCTAAGGTGAAATTTTGGTACTTTTCGGATAACTTTAATATTTTGATGAATAGTGAACATTACTAAATTTTAATTAAAAACTACTTTTTTAATCAAAATAATTAATAGTGATAAATTATGAATATGAGTGGTTTTAAAGTGTATTTAGAATATATTTTTACCATTTAATATAATCTTGGTCATTGGATATAATTTTACATTTAAATCGGACATAAACAAGTGTCAATATTTTGATAGTTATTATCTCTTAAAAACACGCTTTTTGTTTTAACAACAAGAATTAATTTTAAATTAATTTCTGCCACTTCAATGTTTTGAATTTGAAAAATGGATTTAATATTTGGAATCAGGATGTTAAAATTGTGTAAATAAGTAACTTTTATTTTTAGACATTTTGAATAATTACTTCGGTAAATATTTTATTTACCATGGTTAAGGGTAAATCCGGTAAATAAGGGTTAAAAAATAATATTATAATAAAACTAAATTATCCTAAAACATGTCGTAACCTTATTGGTTGATACATGTTCGGCCATAGGCATCTTTGGGTCGATTTTGGGACCCCATGGATCCACATGTAGGTGATAGGGACACTTTATTTTAATTAAGTTAAAATAAGTACAAAAATGACATAAGCATATATCTTTTAGAAAACCAATTTTTACATAGGGTTATATCTATTGTCTTTTCGACTATAAATATTCATTAGAAAGATAAAACGATTTCCTACATAATTATAGTTTATTTATAATTTTTATACATTAAATAATTTAATTTATATATGACACAATGATGATGTAGTAATTACCTAATTAATGAATATTTAGAATAATTGATATTATAAATACCCAAATAAATATAATTTGAGACTTTTAATGAATTAAACTAATTTTATAGGATAATATGACGTATTATTAGTGATTTAATTTACTTTTTTTGAAGTAATAATTCTGTTATGAGTTTCACAAAAATCAACTATTGAATAGTGTCAAAATTGACATAAAAGAGTTTTTTTAAATAAATATTATATTATTAATTGATATCAAACTTCTAAAAATATAAGGTTCAGCCAAGAGACTTATATCATGATATTTGTATCATTAATGGACCACTTGGGGGTCTCTTGGATGTATATAGTAAGTTTATTAACCATATAATATAAAAATAAAAAGAGACATTGTAAAAGTGAAACTAATTAACTTAGAGTTAATACTTAAAGATAAGGTTAATATAAGTACCCAAACCTGTCTAAATTATATTGGTTGAGTGCTTTTCGTACTATCCCCACCTTAACATTTGAATAATCAACTTTTGAGCCTTTAGAAACCGAATAGTAATTTATTATAAATTAATATTTCTAGCTTTTCCAAATGTGCCCCTCACCCATCTTATAAAAGGGCACTCCTCCTTCTCATTTTTCCACATCTCCAAAACCTTTTGGTTCGGCCAAACTCTTCCCAAATACTCTCCCAACTTCCCTAAATACAACCTAGAGGCATTATTTTGATCATAAATCCAACCTAAGGATCCCTTTTGATCAAATCAAAAGGAAGAACCCGAAGAAGAGGTAATGATTTCACCACCCCTTTTCAAGTTCCTTTCATCTTCCACTTCTTCTTTCTTTGTTATTACCATTCTAAAATAATAACTCTAGTATCTTATATATACTGTGATGTTATTATAATTATGGTACAACCATATTCAGTATTCTATCCACCCATTGAATAACATGTCACCATAGGTGCGTACGTACTGCTTACCGTCTCCACGTCATGGTGTAATTATTATTCAATATATTATTATTTGGATGGGTATAATAATGATGTATAATTCATGTAAAAAATAAATATAACATGATAGTGATTCTGTATATATAATATACCATCCAATTATATATTATTTTAATGTCTAAAGAATGATATTGTCGCTCGTGCGTACGTACGGACTACCGTCTCCACGAACGCGATGAGATTCATTCTCCATCGTATACATTCAAGTATAATTATCATTTTATGATTTAAAAATAATGTTTAAGGACTTGATATCATTTTGGATATGAATAAGATACAACCTATCCATGACAAACATGGCTTATGTAACAAAACATATAAAAGAAAACGAGTAAGTTAACACCCGAAACAATGATAATACTAAGATATTATTTACAAAGCAATGTTAAAAGATCATATATGATATCATATGAATGTATATGATTCTTTCATAATTTAATAAAAATTATTTCACCATTATACAGGAGGTTAAGCTACCCTCAACCAAAGGAAAGTACAAGTTAAGGGTTTATTTTGCAATCTCTCCATTATCCGAGGTTGTTTATACGTAATAATCAACTGGGATTTCTTTATAATCCACATCCATGTTTCTTCAAAATGTATTTCAAAACATTTTCACCATTTACAAGAATATGTGTTAAATTTATTTATACCCTTGTTTGACTATTTATAAGAGGTTTATAAAGGAATCTTTCCGTCGTTTTCCAAACAATTTGCTTTTTAACCTTTTCGACAGAATTAAGGTAAGAATGTTTTTTAAACTTATACGGCAGGTGCGTCTATTTACAGCCATTATAAAATTGTCAAATCTTCCCTTACAAGATTAAAAGGATATTTTAAAAGTAAATGTTTTATTTTATAATTATGTGACTTTTAAATTATTTGAAAATTAATATTTTAAGAATTTCAGAAAGGTACTCTTTATCAAAATCAAAATTTCAAAGGTTTTAAAGATTTATCTTTCTAAATCTTTTTAATTAATGTCCATGTCTTCAAAATGGTTTTTAAGGATTTATTTATATGGACATGAATGTTTTTAAAATGTTAATTCCTTTCAAAATTTTCAAAGTGGTATGGGACACTTTGATTCAAAAATCTCTTTTAAATTACTTCCTTTATAAATGTGTGACTTTTCAATGATTTCGAGGAAAGATATATTTCTTTAAAATAGTTTTGATTTCATCTATGTCAGTATACTTTGATGTATTTTAAGATTATTTGAAGTTGATTTATTATGATACAAAACTTTTGTATTTTATTGATGGTTTTGTGATATGTTTTACTGTGGATGTGTTATTTTTATACCATTCATGGTTTATGGATAACGTATTGACATTTCGTTTGCTAGTTTTAATATGAATGTTTATGTTATGTTTAAACCTTTTCATATGGGAATGCATTTGACTTAGTAAGTGACGGGTGGAGCCCGCTATATCTCCTTGATGCATCGGTAGGTCTAATGAGACAAACTAGTGTCTTGGCACAAGGCCTTGGCAAAATTTTATTTGTAGTCTTGGCATGAGGCCTTGGCTATGTGGTTATGATAGTGTGGAATTATGCATTCCATCATTATGAAAGTGGTTATTGATATTTCATGTGATTATTCGATTAGTAGAATATCCATGTGAATAAGTAAATGGAATTATTTCATTTTATCATTTCCATACTATGATGAAGTTCAAGTTTAAAAGGCTTTTGTTTTAGTTATACATTGCCTTTTATTTTTATTTTTATTTATGAAAGTTTCCTCTATATTGTTATCGTTACTGGGCATTTTAGCTCACCCCTTTTCTATGTTTTATTTTTCCTAGGATGTGAACAAGTAATTTATGAATGACCTGCAGGGATAGTATGTGGGGATATGAGTGTGGGATATGGAGACTATATTGTTGTAGTATTTTTTCACTTTATGATGTAATGTAAAACTTTATGAATATATCTATTGTTTCCAAGGCTACTAAACCAATCGGTCTTTCGAGATTTGATCTTTATTGTGATCATGCCAATGTAATGTAATAATGCACCGGCTCTGGGTAATTGGGGTCGGGGCGTTACAGGAACAACCTCAGCCCTACTGGAAACAACCTCAACACTGTTGGAAACAACCTCAGCCCTGCTGAAAATAACCTCAGCCCTGCTAAAAACAACCTCAGCTCTGTTGGAAACAACCTCATGGGTAGAGGATCGGTGCCCGCGTAATGTATTGGTCACACCGAAACCACAAGCTCTACCAAGGAACACAGATCAACGGGAGAAGCTCCCCAGGCCTCACAAGGTGATCCCACTCCAATCCGCTGAGTCACTGTCAAAGCGGACTGAGACATCTCATCCCAGAGAGTGGGGAAAACAACCACGCTGCACGAACACCCGTAGTCGCAAACGGTGTCGCAGTCCGATGAAAGGGCATGGCACTGAAACCCCTCACAGCTGAAGAAGAAGAGGAACCAAACCATCTCTACTGGCCAAATCAACGAGAACAAGACCAGGGGTAGACCACTCAACCCTACTGGTCAGACAAAAGAGCACCAAGCCAGGGGAAACTCCACCCTACTGGTCAAACAAATGAGTGCAGAGGGACCCTCTTCGTCGTGAGAGATCAAGTACGCAAATCAGATCACGACACGCACATGGGGCCCACACGACGTGTGGCCCCAAGACAACCCCATCCAAGCGCACAAACTTCCTCTGGTACAAACAACCACATATACCTCCAAGCATTCCCGTATACTCCCAGAGCATACCACGTTCCAGCCCAAAGGCTATCATGCACACAGCACCCAGTGTCAACGCGAAGGAGTGATGTAACAACTCCACCTCAAAGGCCCAAGCACGGCCAACCACATCTCATGAACCAATTATATCACTCCCCCAAGAGTGTGCGATCACACGCCAAGGGTCCGCTCCAACACGGTAGGGGGAACCACCACTAGAGCACCTTCCATGCATCCACATTTAATCATGATCGCGCAAGAGGCACTGCACAACCAAACGGATCACACCATTGTAATCCTCTTGGAAAAAAATGCGAGATCAACTACTTACTCGCCTCAAACGGATATTCAATGAAAAGGTCACCAACACCGCCTCACGCCCAAATGGCGTCCCGTGATCCCGAGCCTCGCCCTCGAAAATAGTCGGGCGCATCGCACCATTGCGATACCGTCGGGAAAACATGTCAAAAGAACTATTCACTTGAGTGCAACGGATATCCGGAGAAAAAGATACGTTCCGGCGCACTGCACACGAGCGGTGCTTCGTGGGACCCATAACCCGGTCCCGAAACTCAATGAACGGACCGCACTGTTGCGATCCTCTCGTAAAAGAAAAAAAGATGGACTATTCACTTTTCCAAAACGGTCGCCCAGTGATAAAGATGGAAAATCATCGTCGACACCCAAATGGCCCTCGTGGGCCCCACACCATCGTGCCGAATTACAGCGGGCAGACTGCGCCAACACGATGCCCTCGAAAAAACACCCAACGTCGACTGCTCGCACGCCCCGAATGGACGTCCGAGGAAAAATTCGATAAAAGCTACAAGAAGCTCAAAAGACGGGCCATGGGGTCCATGCCTCAACTCCGGATTCAACGCCCAAAACCACCCTGGAAACCTCCATCTCAGTGCCAGGGTCACAACGCCGCTGACGGCGCTCAAAACGGACGTCAGACGCGTCTGCGCTGTCCAAAACAAGAATCTCAGAAAAAATGCTTGTCCACTTAATGACACATCATGCCTCCATGGACCCTCGTTTCGGGAATTAAAAATTCTAGAAACCATCTCAAAAGGTCCGGCCCTGCGTCAGGTCTACGCAGCCATAGTCGGCACCCAAAACGGATTCCTGTAGCAAAAGTTACGGGCGTCCAAATTTTCCAAGGGGATTTACCCCTGGGCCGGACCGGCCCGGTCCGGCCGGTCCACCCCGCTCCGGCCGGCCCGCTGGGACCGCGGCCCAGCCGCCTCCCATGAGGCACTCGCCCGCGTGCCGCGCAGGCGCTTCCTCCACCGACCGGCTGACATGGCCGGTCAGCCTTCCACGCGGAGACCCGCGTCACGCGGGTCTCTATCCAGTTGCGGGGTCGCACGCGACCCCGGTCCTCACTCCGCCGCGGAGCGCCTCAGCCTGGCGCCACTGCTGGGGGCCGCTCACCATCCGCGAGCCCCGACCGACACTGAGGAAACCGCCGCCTTCCGAGGAGAAGCCGCCGCCGCCCTTCGCCCGCGTCGCCGCGCCTCGGACCGCCGGAGTACCCAAACCGGCCGGAATCACCTTCAAAACCCGCAAACTTCGGCGATCAACCCCGGCCTCCTCCAAGCTCAGTTTTTAATTCCGAAAGATGCGTTGGAGAGAAAAAAATGTATACTACGTGTCTATGGGATTTGTTCGAAGATCAAAAAACAACTTGACACATATAATCGAACTCAAATGGGGGTTCGTAAATTAAAACGTAAAACACATAATCCTACCTCGATGGGCTTCGCCCGAAGCTTCGCCGCGATCCGTCGGAGCCGCACCTTTCCGGAGAGGAGGAGGTGATGGAGGAGAGATTCCTACTCCATTTTTTGGAGCTTCTCGCACCAGGGGAGAAGAGGGTAGGAAGGGTAAGGGTGTTTAAATAAATTAATGATCAATTTAATTAATTTAAAACCCCCGAAAAGACCCGCATCTGAAACTCCCGACAGGGTCGAGGTTAAGCCTTCCCTAGGGTAAACACCACCTCCTGAGCACAACAGAGGTCTCAGAATTTTAATCTGAGGTCCCGTTCAAATGTTATTAAACTCAAAGCCCGAGGGCTCCAAATTAGGAAAATGCCCCTAGGGCCATTTTTCACCGACGGCCCGCACCCGCAAATCTTATACCCCTCCAAGGGTAAACGCCACGCTCCGAACTCAACGGTTCCCTCGGTTTTCCAATCCGAGCCACCATTTAAGAGATACTTTTGTTTCACCATTAAAGGAATAAATATTAATTAATTTATCTGTTTAGCATTCTGAAAGCGAGCGGGGGTTCCAAACATCCCGCACTGACATGTTTTATGTCGTTCCTAGGGTGAACACCCCATTCTGGACCCATCCGTACACTCAGATATCTTCTCTGGATCACCGTTTAGGAGTTACCATATTTATTTGGCATTTCCAGTGTGAATGTAGTGAAAATTTAATTCCGGCCACTCCAGGGCTCGAAATCGCACGTCGTCTAAAGGCGCTGCTCTGGATTAACATCAAGAATATTCTAAAGTCTTTCACAGCACAAAAATAGGGTTCTTACAGTACAAGGTAGTTGAAACTACTAATTGAGAGTCAAATTATCACACTCTAAACTATCATTGTGAGTTGTCGCAGACATCGCACCTCCATTGGAGGGGTTTTATTATAACAACATGACTTTATTTATCAAATCAAACAATTATATTAAAGAAAACATATTCAAGATATGCAATTCAATATAAATAAAAAAATTAAAAAAGAAACTAAATTCAATTTAAAGAATTCTTAAATTAAAGAGGCTTCTATATTTGGTCAAAAATAAAGGTTTATACTGAATTCAAAAATATGCATACCAGAGTGAAAAACTAGGTTAAAAAATAAAGAGTTATACAAAATTTCAAAAATGTAATGGATGAATCTTCCCCTGATCACCATCAACATCACCACTATCACCATCATCCTCATCCTCACCGCCATCTCTATCCTCGTCATCGTCCTCCTCATTGTCCTCATCCTCTCCCTCGGCCCCATCCTTTCCCTCGGCCCCATCCTCACCCTCGGCCCCATCCTCGCCCTCGTCCTCATCTTCAATCTCTCCCTCATCCTCTTCAGCATCCTAGTCATCACCAGGAACATCATCATCTCAACCCCCACTAGAACTTCCGCCTTTTGCATTGGATAATGCTCCCATCAATGACATATATGTCTGAAAAGCCACATTGGCCTCTAGTGGAAGTGATGAAGATAAAGCTTTGATCTGTTTCATAAATTATTTATCCCTCATTTGAACCTATTCTACTAACTCTGTGATCCTTTTATCAAACTTTCTTGCATGATCATTGACCTGTTCCAACTCAGTGGTACTATAATGGATACCTGGAGAGCACCAATACCTCATCGAGACTATATTCTTACTAGGTCGGCAGCATACTTGACCAGAGTGCTCATATCCCAGAACCTGATATAGATGATCGTGTGGCCCAAAATTTTCAGGCTCTTGGGCATCAAGGGACTCTAAAGCATCCTATTAAAAATATTAATAGATTATTAAATTTCAAAATAGATATTAAAATAAATAAATTCAAACATACAATATTTTCTTATGTCGGTTCATTAACCACAGTTCCATATTTTTTCCATCTACTCGAGCAAAACAATTTCGCTCAAGGGATACATCTTTCAATATTCAATTTTTTCATCTTTAATGACATTGAAACAATATAAAGTGCAAGTATAATCATATATTCAATATTCAATAATTCACATAATTTAAGTAGGAAATAATAAAAAGGGAAAGTCCTAAAGAAAAATTATAAACAACTGTATGGTACCACTGCCTCTCATGATCTGACATAGTTGTGTGCCCAAAAGGGTGGAGGTATTGCTTTGAATCAATGTTTTTTTTTTGTTTTTTTCAAAAGATTCATAAATAAAGTTTAATAATAAATAAGTTGATATTAATGGAAAATAAGAAAAATGTCATTTAAATACCTCAAATGGAATTAATACCTTAAATTTGGCAGTCTCCCAATCAGTAATAATTTGGTGATATTTCTCTATCGGGCATTCATCCATAATAGGTAATGTCTCAAACTCTATGCCCACTCCATCACACCATCCAACATACAGCTCAGGCTTATAAGCTCTCCAAATCTCTCCTAGCTCCTTTAAACATGCTGGTCGTGCACCTTCTCCATCAGAGAAGTTAAACTGAAGCTGACACCCAATAGATTAATTCATACAAATATAAAAAAACTACATTAAATCCAATAGATTTTTTACCCATACTTTAGCCCATGCATTATCCTTGACTTAGTGTGGAAGATTTCTCCAAGAGAGAGGGATGACTGGAATGATGTTAGATTATTTGGCTAGAGTTTCCAAAAAAACCAGACATTCCTGCCCATATTTATCAATAATAAGTCCATCATATTTGTATTCAACCATCAACTGTGTCTGGCGGTTCCATACCACACGAAAGCGAGTACGCCCCCTCCCCCGCCTCCTATCTGTAGATGAATATGTTATTAATAAAAAAAATATTAGTATAAGTTATAATAATAATAAAATTTGGTATAAAAATTTGTTAGAGTTATATAAATATTCTTATGGTAGTTGGATCAATGGGCGTCACTGGATGTGAAGAAGTTGAAGGAATATCCTGTATAGGTAGAGTGTCCCTTAGTGTACGCTCCTCAGCCACATACTGTGTCGGAGCAGAAGTCGAAGAAGGTGAAATATAATAGCTTGGAGATAATGAACCAGAAGCAAAAGATGATGGCACTGATGTCTGGACAACTGGTAGTGTAAAAATCGGAGGCCTAAATATCTTGTGTGTCTCTAAAGACACACCAGGATCAAAATGGGTCATAGAAGATACGTCTATGTTAGGGACATAGTCCAATATAGTACGACCATTGGATCGTCTAACTCTCATACCACGAGCCCTTATATCATCGACCTCAGTACCGGGACCACCAGATGATCATCTATCTCTAACACCCCCCCCTCCTACCACCGGCCTCTGTACTGGGAGCAATATAAGGCTCTTCATCAGATATCCCTCATCTAGTGGGTGGATCCTGAAAAAAAAATTTAACACAAAATTAAACACATGATATTATAACTTATTGAAATATATATATATTTGAAATAAAATACTCACAATAGGGATGAGTGGAATAATGATCATCTCTGTCATGCGACCATTATTTTCTATCATCTTTTTCTTCCGCCTCTCTTCAATGGGTGTCATTTCCTAGAATGAAAAAAATGGAAGTAATTAGAAACGATTTATTATGTATTCATGAAATACTATGAATAAAGGAGTGATTTTCCTGAAATAATATGAATAAATATTACAAACAATTTCTTATGAGTTCATATACATGGAGCTTTAATATTTGAATCCTTGAGATTAAAAAAACTATGAATCTTTAAAATTAGAACACAAGAAAGAGACATCATGCCCTTATAAATATATATGTGTAATAAAAACATTAATTGGACAATGTATACACCGATGTAGTGATTTGTCGAATTTGGGGGAAATTTTTTCAAAACACTAGAAATAAGACATAATGATATCTTTGAGAAGAGGTGGAAGGATATCCTTGAGAAGAGGTTGAAGGATTCTAACCTGGAAGCTGATCGGATTGAAGAGGTGCACCTGTGTTGGGGATTCTCAAGGGCTTTTGGGTGTTGGGCAGTGCTTCTGGAGTTGCGTCTTCTGGAATCTGGTCTGCTTCTGGAATCAGGGTGGGGGGTCGCCTTCTTTGTCGAATTTGGGGGAAACTTTTCCCAATGGTTGTAAAAAATCATTGGGAAAACATAATTTTTACTCATCGTTCCCAGCAGTTTCGTCTAAAAATTTGGTAAACTCAATTTTTATCCATCTTTCACAACGGTTTCATCAAACCGTTGGGAAAAGTCAATTTTTACCCATCTTTACCAACAATTTGCATAAAATGTTAGTAAATAACACCAATACCAATGGTTCAAAAGAAGCGTTGGTATACAAGTGTTGGGAAAAGAATGATTTCTATTTGTGATAATTATTTCATTATATTATTATATCAGTGATGTAATTGGCATAAGAATTATGAAATATGTAAGGATTGTAGTGTAGTACTTTTTTAAGGGTTTGGGAGAATATGTTGAATGGTACTAAGAAAATTGATTCAGTAGAAAGATTCTCTATTTAGAAAACACATGTTTGAGGGAATTATAACCCTTAATATATTTTTTATACTGAGATAATGATGTTTTATTAAAGAGACTATTTTTTAGATAAAGTAAATTGGATGTATACTAACTACCTTAAAGGTGATTAATGTTTTGTTGACAAGGTGGTTTATGCAATTGTCGATGAAGTTGATAACATTTTTGGTTTAAAGGAGTATACCAAATAATCTATGTTCTATTTATAGATTATGAAATAATTCATGTTTTCAATAAGGTTTTATGGTATTTTAATGTTTTGAGAAAATACATAATTATGGTATTATCATTTTTGGTATGTGGAAATTAAGAAATTTTTATGTTGTTAAAAGATTAATGATCAGTCCATCTTCTAAATTTAGTGACCTTATTTATAAAATGTTGGATCATAATAAATTGTGAAATTTAAGCATTTATGAAATGTTTTATGTTAATATTTTGATATGGTTCTAGAGATTAGTGTACTTCACTGTATTATACAACCTATGGTAAGAGATGAAGTATAAATAGTACAATGGAAAAACAAAGTGTAAGATTGTACTTATGAAATAAAAATATATAAAGTATGTAGATTTTGTAAAATTATTATATATTGAATGAATTATTCATATCTAGGAAAATGATCTCAAGATAAAAATGTTCTCTTATTGTGTTCATATCCAATGAATCAAATATTTATTTGGATTTCCACATATTTATGGTTTTTAAGCCCTTAACATTCGATTGATAACAAACTTTATTGTGACTAATTACTATAGTTATTTTAGATTTTTATCTATGACCATGTTTTAATTTCCCAATTATATTCTTCTAAATTGTATCCTTGTTACATGACCTTTTTACTTACCTATCTATCTTATTTAGATGAAATTTTATAAACCCTTTTACGATGTGGGTTTTTCAATAATGGAATTTTCAAATATCAAACCCTTGATAACCAAGATAATTTTTGAATTGAGGGATACTATTTATGTAAGGTGAGAAAAATTTAACCCACTAATAAATTACAATATTTTCCTTTTAATAAATTATTTTTTTGTTTCTATCATGATTTATACGCAACACTGAGTCGGCTTGTGTTTCACACAATACTAAGTTACTTAAATAGCATATAAGTCACACAAGACCAATATAAAAAGTGTATATAACATCATGAGAATTTATGGTATTTTTATTTTTATATTATACATTAAATAAAATGTTTTTAAATTCATCCAATATATTTAATAGGCATATAATCAGAATAAATCAATTTTTACGCATATAAATCTGTATTTTTTAAAGGTGGTTTTACCAATTTTTAAGGGAATGCCTATTTTTAAAAAATAGACCATTTTTAAATTTAATATTTGAAAATAAATATAATTAATCAAGGAATAATGTAAAAATTATCTTATGTTGTATTTTGCTTTTTTATGTGATGTCTCATTTTTGATGAATAATGAAAAATAGTGCATTTTATAGGAAATTTGAATTTTCATTTAAATAATTATTAATCTTAAATTATTAGTTAAATTGTTTTTAAATTATAAAATATATCAATAATACATCTATTAATCAAATTCAATTCATTGGAATCATTTATATATTTAATTCAGATATAAAAACATAATGAAATTTAGTAAATTTTTACATTAAAACCCCACAATCTCTCCATGTATATGGGATTAGCTTTAAATTAAATTATTCAACTTATCTAAATTGGATTTTCAAAAAGGGATATATATATTTGTAGCCAGTTTGATTTTTTTATTCAAATAATATAAACTATATTTTGAAATGAAAAATATTAGTTAATGTAATTAAAATTTATTTCTGTGTTTAAGGTAAAAAGTAGTCTACTTAGTGGTTAATCATTATTGTTAAGGGGGGAAATCACAAAGAGACTGATCCAAAAGATATTGGGTGCCCATATTTTGACAATAAACATTCTAGGATCTAATTTTATGAGTTTAGGTGATGTTATTTGATGAAATTTACCGAGATAATAAGTTAAATAAGGAAGAAGATGAAAAAAGAAACAGTCCTTACCTTTAACATTTATAAAGCTTTAAGATATGGAAAAAACATCATATTTCCAGTTATATATATATATATTAATATAAATGAGTTATATTTATCATAGAAAAATTTCATTAATTTTTATATATGATCTAATAATTTTAAGGATTTCAAAATGAAAACACTCGTATTATTTAGTTCATAATTAAATAAAATAAATGATTTTAAAAATATTAAAAGTAAAGTAAATTTAATGAATAATTAGGTTACATTATTTTTGTAGATTAATATATCAAGTTACAATGATTTTAATGTAATATATTTGAATTAAAATTTTTATTTGATATTTTTAAATTTAAAATAACATAAATAATATCAAAATTTACATTAGTGTTATTATAAAATAAATGAAATTTTATTAAATGATTTAAAATTAATACAAATTAAATATTTCTCCATTTTATTTTTAAGTGTAATTAAAAATAAAATGTGATCCATTAAAGTACCAATTGATCTTTTATAATTTAAATATTGACCCCTAAATATAAAAAAATGTTGCTAGCATGGATATGTAATATCTTGTGTTTTTGAGTGTTTCATATGATTCTATTTAAGTAATTTCAAAAATATATATATTTTTATCTTATAAATTATATGTAATATTAAAATCAGTGGGTATAATTTTTATAATATGTTTGACATTAATTTATTATCAATAGATGAATTACATAGGTGAGAAAACTAGTTATCCAAACAAAAAAATAAAATGAACAAAATATGAAAACATACCAAAAAAGGAATAAAATAATAAAAATGCCTTTAAATATATGTGTTTTTAGTGTATATTGAACATAATTCCCATTTAATCGGTTATTTATTTCCATTTTTAGGCACATGAGGTATATGAGACCTCCAAATAGTGTTTTCCTTTTAGTATTTACAAGAATTCCACTCCTCGTTCGCTATAAATCCCAAATAATCTCTAACCATATCTAACCATATCATAGAAACCTCACTTTTAGAATAAACAATTGCAAGTATTTTGGTATAAACCAAAAGGAGTGACCTGAATAAAAGGTAACATTCTTCAATGATTACTTTTGTTTAATTTCATTATCCATCCTATAAATTCATTATATATCTTGCTTATATAATAAATAAAGTATCCTCAATATACTAATATTTTTATGATAATGGTATGACCTACACCTACACACAATTCTAAGAAATGGGATATACAATAATAATTTTTATGTAAGGTGGACTACCACCTCATGGACTGATGTCGTTAGTTTTTCCATTACAAAATTTCAAAGATGGAAATAATAATGAATTTATAGTTTATATATAATATATGTAACTATTATAATGAATTTATTCTTCAATAATTTTTATATAACACATACCTTCCTTCTTTCCATTTTGCGGGAATACGATAATATCATATGTGGATGTGTGGACTAACACATCCTCAAAGTGATGTGATTTGTGCACACATTAGATGGAATGTATTATTGATGGTTTTAATGAAAATAATATATTTTTATAAAATATATATTATTTTAGAATTATAATATATATATATATATATCACTTAATTTTTAAATATGATAATGTAATGGATGTAGTGTCCACACATACGTACGACATACCCTCTACATGAACGGTTCATTCCATTTCCTATATCTAAATTTTATACATTGTTATAAATAAAAATATAATGAATATATATAATATTTACATCATGTTTTATATTTTAAAGAGTACTAAATCATGTTCTACGTAATATGA
The DNA here is from genome assembly GCA_963277665.1 of Viscum album. Taxonomy (NCBI): domain Eukaryota; kingdom Viridiplantae; phylum Streptophyta; class Magnoliopsida; order Santalales; family Viscaceae; genus Viscum; species Viscum album. The sequence goes on along the minus strand of OY728143.1, from coordinate 645,418,582 downwards.
AAAAAAATAATTTACGAAAGAAAACTAAAAAACTAGAAAATTATCACCTGGAAAGTGAGAATAATGAAATATTATTAACAAAGTGGTAATAGAATATTATACGAAGATCGTATATGATATTATAATATTATTATGGTTCTTTTATAACTTAATGAAATTATTAAAACCATCAAATAGGCTATTAAAATAAGATCCACCATAAATTTAGGGATTTTAGTCTCGCTTTTTACATATGTGAGATACTTTTCAAATTCACCACTTCTTTATTTTTTGTGGTGGGTCAACTTCAAAATATTATATATTATATCAAGAATAATTTTATCTGCATGGTATTTAATATTTTACTTAGATTTATCCCATCCAATGGTATTTTATTTGAAAATTTCCAAGTGTTGAAAGATATATTTTCAATCTCACTTTCTATTATGATTGTAAAATTTCTATATAAACAATCACTTCCTTGTGATCATTTTTATTATTAATTAAATTTATATTAAGTATAAATAATCTTGTGTAGTATATATTATTATTTTTTAAACAATATAATATTTTTACATAAAGTGTTTACTTTGAATTATATTTTATTAATTAGGGAAATGTTGATAAATTCAGATCTTTAACATAATAAAAATATTTTATAAGGAACATTGTTTATGAATTAGGTAGATTATTAGATATATGTGTAATTATTTGTACTGTCATGGAATATTTTGGGGACCAGTTAGTGCATGACCTATAGGTTGGGGCTAGTTAATGCAAACCCTATGGGTTTGGGACTAGTTAATGCAAGCCCTATGATACATCAGTAATCTCTTAGGAGAAAATCAGTTGGTAAGACACCCTTCACATTTGTTTCCAAGAAGATTTAAATTATTGTGATGATATATCTTGACAAAAATATGATGTTTTTATAAGCACATAAATAATCTATCTTGATGATAGATTTTTATAGTAAATATATTTAGGATAGATCTTGATGGGTCAAACATAAAACATTATGCATTCCACTATTTTTTATTCCATGTGATTATTTTATTATTTAAATATTAATGGTCATGTTTTTAGATAAGTTGATTATTTATATAGAATTATTCAACAATATTTTATTCTTATCATGTTTTATTTTTCACTATGTAGTTTTTTAATGGTATGTGTGCTCAGTTACTTACCATTCTATATTGATTATGTTCATTAACTCATTATGTCTTCAAGTATACAAGAACCTTACTGAGAATTTGACCACTACCATCTTTTTTCCTTTCACTGGGCTATAAAGATGAATTCTTGGAATGAGATTCAAGGATGTTGATATTTTACTTTTGTAGTTAAATATTTTATATCCCCATTGTAAATTGGGTTTCATGTCTGTAATATACATTTACAAATATTTTAAACTCTTTGGTCCTTTGTGATTTCATTCCTAGTAATCATTCTAATGCAATAATATAAGGAACTGGATCTCGACTTCTAGTATTGGGGTGCTAGAATAACTAAGCATAGTATGGTACATGCATCGTATTTTGAAAATTAATAAATGTAATCATGTACACACATCATATTGTGTCCATATCATAATGCAATCAAGTCAATCCATCATCTTGTGAACATAAATAAAATAACAATGTCCACAAATTATTATAGGAGATATAAAAATATGACTATTTAATTGGAGGTAGATATATAACCCCACTTGTCTCATTGTAATCATCCGTACATATGTATACCACTTTAAATAAATCAGTCATTGTATTATAAAGAACTCATGGAATGAAAATGGTGTTCATAACATTTTCCAATGGTATAATATATGGACTCCAATAATTATATCATTTTTATGAAAATTTAAATCACACAAAAGGATTATTTAATATAGAAATTAATGTGGATATTAATTAGGTAGAACTCTATAAAAGGTATATCATTTGGGAGGTGATGAGGCTAAATAGAAGTAAAACTCTAAATGTGTTTCTGGAAAAACATTTCTTGAAATTTTCGTAAGGTGTTCAATATATGAGTAATTTTGAAATTTTAATTAAAATATTAATTTTGAAAAAATTATTTAGAAATAAAAATATTTAAAGGAACATTGAAAATAATTAATGGTTATTTGAAAAAAAGTTGATGTTTAAAAGAAGATATGATCTTGATAAAAACCATATTAAATATTTAAAAATATCTTTATTGAAAACCACATCCATAAAAGAGTAATAAAATTAGTTTTTCAATTATTTATTGAAAAATATTAATATAATAAAATAGTATAACTATTTTTATTTTAAAATAATAAATGAAAATATTTTTTTAAAAAAAGGATTTGGATGCAAAATATTCTTTAAATAAGAGAATAATTTTTTCTAATAGTGTTATACTATTAAGATAAAGAAATTCATCAAGGAAGAATTTTGAATTAAAAATGATATTTTACAAATATAGTAAGAAAATGTAACATCTAATAAAATTTAATGGTGAATGAAAACAAACATTGAAGAATGAAGCTCATGAAGTAAGAAAAAATCTCAATAAAAGAAAATTTTATTTAACAAAATGCCATATGAATTTCATAATAATATAACTAAAAAAATATTATTTATATATTCACGAATTAACTTGAACATACCTTGAAAAGAAACATAAATAATAATAATTTAATATAATGATTATGTTTTTCAATCATATAAAATAAGAATATGTGATAATACGAAAACATTTCTCAATGATTGGAAATTTAGACAAAATCCCTTATAAAAATCATATTTTAATGTAATATTAATTTTAAAATAATTTTTAATTAAATTAATTTAAATCCATAGAAACATAATGTGATTTTTAATATAATTAAATCATAATTTTGAATTTACAATACTAATATGAATATTTTCAAGAATAATGATAATAACCCTTCGAATACAGGTTGAGTTAACAAAAACCCTTACCTTGGAATCCCGCTCGGTCAAACACACCCAAACCTCCTATATAAAATAATATCTATCACAATTTATGATTTAGAAAATAAAATTAATAACTATAATATTTTAAACAGTACATTTATAATCTTTCTCCTCATATATGTTAGTTATTAATAATTTATTTTCATCATTGAATGTTAATAATTTTTTTTAATTTTTGTACAAGAATTATAAAGAAGATATTGATCCTCATGATTTGATAAAAAGTACGTCATTCCGAGATTATTTAGTTACTTATTTAAGATTCATATTGAAATATATTATATTATATACCCTATATTTATAATCATTCTCAACAAATATATTTGTTAGATATAATTTAATTTCATCTTGAGATGTTTCTAATTTTATTCATTTCATACAAGCACTGTAATGAAGATATTGATCCTCATCCATTAATAAAAATGTCATTATATCTACATAATTTAAGGTAATATAATATGTTTTCATAATGTTTAACAACGTTTTGGAAAAAATTTATTATAGGCTTACTTATGATTTATGAAGTTAAAATTAATGGAAAACATTTTTTGGTAATGTTTTATGAAAATATGGTTGTATATAAATATTGAGTTTAAATATTAATATTAATATTATAAAAAATAAAAATAATTATTTAATAATTTATATAAAATACTTATTATAATTATGTTTTCATATTTTCTATGACATAAATTTACAATATTGTTCATAATTATGGTTTAACCGATCCAGAAATCAAAATTCAATATTCAATAGATAAATATCCATATTAACTAATTTATTTACAATATTGTAATTAAAAAAGTATAAATATCCTATTTATATGTTATTAATGTGATAAAACACAGTTTAAAAGACATGTATGACAAATTAAATCAAGAATCTACTAGCTACAAAGAATACCTTGTTTTCCATCATTGTGTGCTTATTTTAAGAAGATAAACTTAAAATTGTTATTTATTATTAATATCATTAATAAAATTCCTAATGTGTCATTTAACATTTTAATAATTTAAAAAGAATCATATTTATTAATTAAATCCATTTTCATAACAAGCATTAAATATGTTGAAGAAAAATGAAAAACAACGCTCATTGATTAAGTAGAATTCACATAACACTAGTGACTTTATTTTCAAATTGAAGGGAGGAAGGTAGAAAATGTATATTCTTAAAATATAAATAAATTTATGTATATTAATAATACTTATATCATTATATTAGTTGTGTTAGAATATGTTTGGAGGATAAAGAGATGAAAAGGTTTGGGAGTGGCTAGTACTCTCAATGAGGGCTTGGTTCTTCTCTCTAGAGACTTCATGGAAATGGTTATAGTGGGACACATTTTTGTTATCAGGATTTAGAAATTTTTAAAGATGTATCTAGGAGACTAAAAATGGAAAAAATCAGTGATATTTTAAAGGATAGGTGTGGACTGAAGTGTGTTGAAGTGATCTTCTTTTATAGGTGAAAAGAGGAAATTTTCCCATGAAACTAAAGTTTTGTAAGGGGTAGAGATTAAATAAAAAGGGATTTAGGTCAGGAATGTTATTGAGATTTGTGGGTATTAATATTTTACCATAAAATTCTTATATAATGTCTAGGTATCATATTAATTTATAGAAACTTGAGTCGTGTGAGGGTACTTACTTTTACTCTCATTAAGAATGATTAATTTTCTATAATTGCAATTTTTTTTTTAAAATTGTAAGTTCAGCATTCATACCCAATTCATAGATGATATTTTATAATTTTACACCATTTAATATAATAAATTTTTGAAATATAATAAAATTAACATATAAATTAAATCAAAAGGTATAAAAGAATTCATTTTATAGAAAAGTTATTTTTATACATTATGTTTTGTATTTGTATTTCCAATAATTTATATTTTAAATAAATATTAAAATATATTTTAATATGGCTAAAATTTTTATTAAAGTCATAAATTCAGGAAGATTTAAATTTATTTAAAATAATTAAACAAAATTTATAAAAAAACTATTTAAAAATAACCCTTTTCAATTATGGTGGTAATCAATATTAACCTCATTAAATTTATGTTAATAATAAAAATAAAATTTTACTTATCATCTAATTTTAACATGATATTTCTAAAAATTAAAACTATTATATCATATTCAACCTCTAGAGTTGATAAACATTAATATTTATATAGGTTCACATAATATATGAAAACAATTTCTTGAAAAAAATCATTCTTAAGTACATAATGATTTTTTTCTTATTACATTCCTATTAATAATTATTGACTAGATTATAATTTATTTTCTCATATACATTATCAATAATTTTCACTCAAAATAATTCTTTAGAAGTTATTAATTTTATTATTGAAATTATAGTCAATATATAGAAAAATAGTTCTTTAAAAAATTAAAATTTTAAAAAATATTTACAAAATACCATTAAAATTAATTAATTAAACCATAAAAATTTAATTTTATTAATCCACTATTATTAAAATATTTATTTTAATTTTATGAAAATATAATATCATACTTTGATAATAATAATAATTAATACATAAAACTATTTAATAATTAAATGTTTTTGTATAATAATTTATTTTTGTTTATTGCTTAATAAAGGTAGACTATATTATTTTAAATTTCTTTTTAACAATACACACCATCAACATAAAAATTGGATATATATACATCCAATGAACACATTTTCAATGAATGTATTTTGAAGGACTATATTTGAGGTCACATGTAAGCGACTAGAACCTGGAAACCCTTTTCCTTTGTGTTTTTTTGGATTTTTATCTATAAATATGAGGCTCGGAGTAGAGTATAATAAGTAAAATGAAATCCACATGTTGTGTATTTTAAGTCATGGAGCCTTTGGCTACATAGTAAGGTAGGATGAATTAGTGTTGAGAGAACAACTATGATGTAGGGTTCTGAGAGGAAGGATTTTGAATCCACTAACATTTTTGGAATAGTTGTGTCTTGGACCTAGGATGAAGTATTTTCTAGCTGAGCCTTGTGTTTTAGAGTGGGTGACTACATTTTAGGGGTCTATGGGGTGAATTTGGGTAGTTTTTCAAATTTTGGTGTAGTTGCATCGTGGGGGTTTGGTTGTGGCATAACCACCATTTTTTTGAGAAGGTCCTATGAAATAGTGGGTTACCCTATATAATGGTTATATTCCTTTTTTATAGTAACAATGGAGTGATATTTTTTATATTTCTTCAAAACATGTTTGACCAAATTGGCTATAGTGTGGCTTTCTATCTGGAACTGTAGTCATTTTTGTTGCCACTTGTTTTGCAACATAGTTATGGGGCATATGCCTTGGTGTTGTGTTTTATTTAATTTATTTAAATACATAAAACCCATATTTCTCAAAATATTCTCTCTGAAACTATAGAATAAAAAGAGTGATTCCTAAAGTATATTAAATCCCCTTTCGATCTTAATCCTCCCCCGCCTTATATGGATTAATCGGTGGTGATCCAAGGTGTGTTATTCCTCTTTTCTAGTGGTCTCTTATTAATATGATCTTCTTTTCTAACTTGAAATATTTTAATTTTATAGATTTTTAACTCCATTATTCTAATGGAGTTTCCTTTGATGCTTATTGGTAATATTTTGGTGCGGTGTTCTTAGAGGACCTAGTTTTCTTTATGGGATAGGTGTTTAGATATCCAAATTATGCTACTGTTTCTGTTTGAGGAATGATGACATATTAAAATATGTGATTTTTTATATCAATTTTAATTATGTGCAATATTAAAGTGTCCATGATTTATCTTTTTTGGTGGTGTTAGAATTAACTCTAATAAATTATCAAACAATGTAATGAAATAATGTTTTATAGTAAGTGTAACCATGTCTTTTCCACTATGATAGCAGTTTTCATGCTGATTTACTATATAGTGTGCTATTTGTTTCTATGATGTTTCAAGAATGATTAATTTTCATTCGTTAGCATGTTTAATTTGATGAAAATAGTATATAATATAAATATATTAAATTATTTTTTGCTTAATTAATGATTTTTTTTTGTTAAATGAATCCTTAGATTATTGTAATTTGATGAAAATCAAATTTATTCTCAATGCATGTTTAAATAAGTTTTTTCTACCTTGTAAAAATATAATTTTATTAATAAATTTAAGATAGAATTATTATTTTCGATAATAATTATAATGGGATGTTAAATTATAATTTTTTATCTAATTATTTGTTGAAACTATAATTGATTCTAAAGACAAGGTTCAAATAGTTTAATTTATTATTGTAGATTATGAATTAGGTTACCCATATTCATAAAACTTAAAAAATGAATTAGTTAATTTAGGATAGAATAAAATTGGTTTTTTAATAATGGTAAAGTATATTGGTTGGTGATCCAATCTTCTTATGAATGCTGAATTACTTTTTTTGGGAATGTGGGCCCATATATATATAAATCCTTGATTCCTTGTTTCAAGGGAATGTATACCTTATTGACCCTTGATTATTGATTGATACTTTTTATGTTCTATTTAAATGATTCATGTTATGCGATGCGATGTGAGCCTAGGATAGTTGTTGATTAATAATATATGGGTAAGGATGTCTAGTTTGGTGTATTTTTTAACGACTATGATGATGAGATGCATGGTGATATGCATGATTGTGTTTGGAATGAAGAATGGTTAGTGGAATGAGTTAAATTTGATCTTACATATTTTTTCACAAAGTGCTAAATGATTTCTTGTTACTTTTTTATTCTCCAAATGGTTGTATTGCTTGATTATCTACATATCTTTCTCCACTACAAGTGGATATTGGCTATAGTTGGATAAAAATAACATGTTCTATCTTAGGATGTTTCCCATATTATCTACAATTATGGAATTGTAAAGGTATGATTATGTTTTTAACTAATGGGGTTGGTTTTTAGAATACATATGATATTAATCTTTTAAATCTATAGACTCAGTTGGATTATGCGAGGAAGGCATGGACTTCCCTCTATTGGTTAATGAAATGTAATTTAGAGTAATGATAATTAGTAGATAATGATTTAATTAATGTAATGAAAATTTAATAAAGGGTATAAGTATTGTAATATAAGTATTCTAAAATTAATGCGTACATTTAGGATATCTAAATTTTAGCGATGAAAGAAGGTTGTCTAAAATACAACAACACCAGTTGAGACTCAGAGTAGGTTAATTCCCATAGTTTGGTCATGAGATATATTATACATGTATGTTTTATTATTTCATACTATACACCATCCTTTTTAGTAGGATATTCGACATGTATAGTACAATTAGAGGGTGTGTTACCTAATATATAGGTTAGTGAAGAAGGATCGGATGACTGAACCCTTCATCCCTACTCTCTTATCTTTGTAGTATTATTTTATAGTGTGCATGATGGTTAGTTTTCCATATATATATTATGAGTTGTAATGGATTTTTATAATTTCAAATGTATGTATCTCTAAATAAAATTACCTAATGATTACAAAATTTATGACATGTATGGGTTGTGATGGATTGAGTTACATTACTCAGTGTATGGGTTGTGGTGGAATGAGGTATAAAACAAGATTCAGGATATAAGAAATGGTAGCTATGGTGGATCCTTAAAACTACTCGGTCACTATATATATTTAATATGGGATAATGAGATTATGTGATAAATAAGGTTCATGTTATGAGACTTTATCAAAGATGTTTTTGGTCTGGAATATTTTGATGATAGATGGCTCCCGCCATATGATTTTGGGTAAGAGTAGCAAACTAGTTGGGAAGTTGTTGTGGGGACATTAATTTATTACTATACTATGATATTTGGTATGTGTTACAAGTTGAAAAATATTCATGGTGATAATGAGATATTAGTATACCTATTTAGGATATGTGTAATATTCAATCTTTATTCACTAGGTTTTATTAGGTTTTCATTATCTTTTTCACAATAGGATTTAGGGAGGATCCTACTGTGTATACCACTTATGGTCACCCTATTTATATAAACTATTCTTTCAGTGGTCCAGATCATTATGGAAATCAGGATAGAAATTTTTACGTCATAGTTTTTTGGGAGATATTTGGGTTTGAGAGTTTATGTCAAGATTATCATTTGGTATTTTCTAATCATTTAAAATTGTGTCTGTTTTTATGAATTTAAATCCATGTACTTGGGATCTCTCTTTTAAAATTATCAAAATTATTTAATTGGTGTACTTTTTATATCTATCATTTTTCATTTTCATATCTTATAGGGTAATATAAATACCCCGTATTAATGTACATAAACATTAAATATATTTTATGGAATACATGAAACAATATACAAACAGACACCCAAAGATTATATTATTTTAGTGCCTTTGCAAACATGGAAGCACAAACACTAGTATATAAGCCATCTCTATTATCTCTCACTAGGTGTTTCATGATAAGAAACCTTCTTAGATATAGCATAAATAATACATATCATCATAACATAGGAAAGGAAACATAAATAGGTGTGATATAAAATGTTTAGTAAGGGTAAATAAGGGATACATGGAAGCATAAACATGAGCATAGGGGTATTATATCATGATCATAACAATAAAATATTAGACCCTTCATATAAAAGATCATAAACATGAATCATGGCATACATATTAGTTGTTCATAAGAAATTAATTATAAATAAATAAATAACATAATTCATGAAATAATAACATGGTAATTAGACATGGGATTTGTCGCATACACATAAACATATAAAATCATATGTCAAGGAAACCTACTATGACCTTCACAATATGTCAGGCTTGTGATATGAGCCATGTTATTGATTTTTTTGTATTATCATAAAACCCATGTAACCTCTTACTTTAAATATTTGGATACAACCCATGTGCCTTCTTGTTTTTGGGCTTGGGAAACAACACGTGTACCCTCATACTTTTTTGATTGGGCTACAACTGAATAACCTGCTTTTTTTTGGGATTAATAAACAAATTTTGTACCATTGAGATCATATAAAACATATCATTATCCATTGTATTATAGGGAGATATATACCCTACCTATATCATAGTGAAATTATACATACATATTCCACAAGATCATTAAAAATAATATCACAACCAATAAAAAGTGATCATATCATACCCCATGAATTGAAATGGGTATCATAAAAATGTAATCATATCATAACCTATGGAAAATATAAAGGTTTCATAATAATATCATCATATAATACATATAAAAGGAATTAGGATTCATAATCGCTTATCCTAGAATAACCTATTAAAGGGAAATGGGTTTTGTAAGTATATAACATGTGGGGGAGGAACAAGTTCCATAAACATATAACCTATTAAATTGAAACTGATTTTTATAAACGTCATGAAATCAAAATAATCATCATTTAGAGAAAGAATATGAATGGAACCTTGGGTTCATTTCCTATAAAGTCATTATTAACATCAACACATGTCATCTTAGATGGGAAATAATTTTGAGATTTATTTAAAACAAATTTGAGGAAAACATCCATTCTTATTTGAAAATGTATTTTTAAAATATAAATCCTTCTGAAAACAATTTTATTTTTAAAATACTTAGATAACATAGAATGAAATCTTGAAAACATTTTGGGAACCATTTATTTTTACACTTTGAAAACTTATAAAGAAATATTGAAAATATTTTGGAATCATTTTTCCTTGAAAATAGATCAAAGAATCGTGAATTTTTTTTGAAATAATTTTCATTTAAAATAATTAAAATAAATAAATAAATCTTGAAAATTATTTTAGAAAACATTGTTTGAATGAATGTAGGTTTTCAACAAAAAAGAGGATAAAATCGGTCTTTCCTAAAAACAGTTTCTTAACTATATTATGTACCAATGGGTGAAAAATGGTACCATTACATGAGTATAAAATTAATAACCATAGGATAATAAATTTGATGATTTTTTTGAGTGTTGTATTATATTATTTCATCAATGGAAGAACATTCATAAACTATCTCAGAAAACGATGAGAATGTTTCAATAAACACTTACCCTTTAGTAACATTGAACTTTACTTTCCATTTAAGAAAATGAAATTAGACAAAGCTTAAAATAATATAAAAATAAGTAGATTCATGATATAAAATTTCAAATGTATTTTATACAACTCATGGAGAAATATAGGTGTATAACATAGCATGTGTCTCAAAGAAGTCAAATTGAGACAAAACTACTTTACAAATGTTGTATCTTTTGAAACACAAAACCTATATAATAAAGATAATAAAATGGATATTTATATAAAAAAAATATGTATAATAATAATATAATTCATCCAAGGTTGGTATACACACCACTCAATTGAAATGGGTGGTGAATAAAACATGTATCTCATAAAAATAACAAGTGAAATGAAATTATCTTACCTTGTGTAGTGACTCTCTTCATACTCATTCCAAGATCATGTGTAATAATTATAATTTTTTTATAAATAAATCACAGAACCATATTTATATATATAATACCACATATGGTTTTATTTTTAATTTATATTACCTACTTTTTAACAATTCTATGTTAGGGTTTCCCTTTGGGTTATATCTGGTTTCTTTTACACATGTATATTAATTTGATTTATATTAGGTCCTTATACTTATAATATGATTTCAAGAATATAAAAAATTATATAAATACCATATATATTCATTATATGTGTAGTATAATAATCTATAGAATATTGAATTATATAGTGGAATACAGCATTCATGGAGACGGTTTTCTGTATGTACGCATGAATGCTGCTTCTATTTTATTGACGTATTAAAAGAAAGAACTTAAATGACATATATGTATATATTTATATATTATAAATACATTAGAATTATTATTTCATTTATATCATATAATTTCACTAAATTCATACTTACTACATTTTAGTAAGGTGTGAATGAATCACATCGTATTGAGGGGGAGGTAGTCCATACTTCCTCAAATAAGATTATTGTATTTACACCAAATGGAAAGTATAAATATATGTGTTGAAAAAGGATTACATAAGAATACAAACATAATACATTTAATATATAACATATATAAACAACATTTCTATTATAATTTACACCATGAGAGGTGGAAAAGGAAATATTAAGAGTCATCATTTCATGAGGTTGTAGTTCACCGTACACATAAATAGTATAGTTTTTAACCATTAGATGGAAGTGTGTGTAAGTGTAGGTAAAACACATAGCATTAAAACATCATATTATATTTAGGATACTAGTTATTTTAATCAATCATTGAGTAATAATAGTTTAGGGCTGGAGAAATAAAATTAAAGAAAGGAGTTTGGGGGAACATGTTACATCATAATCAGGTATATCTGTTTGGATTACACCAAAGAGCTTCCTTGGATGGATTTATGCCAAAATGTATTCTTATATTTTGTGGTTAGGGGTGTTTAGGTTCTATTTTGGCTGATTTTTGATGATATAATGAGGCTTTAGTGGTGTGAGGAAGGGGTAGAGTTCATTCAATTTTATAATAGAGAAGGTGTGACACTCTTGTAAATACCAAAAGGTATTCAATAATGGAAAGTATAATTTATGTAAAGTGTCTCAAAAATAAAAAAAATAATATACTAATTGAAAATTATGGTCTTAAAAAATTTACACCACTAATAAATATGTTAATTTTAATAATTTGGTTCCTTAACTCCTAATATTACCCAATTTTATTATTTTTGTTTTTATTATATCGTCATGTTTTCTAACTTATGTAATTTGACACTTAAGACTAAATAAAGTTAAATTTATTATAATATATATATATAATGTACTATAAATTTTTTATTTAATTTAGAAAAAAAAATTCCTATGATTTTTTGAAATTAAAATTTGAAACAAGCGCATGTGATGTGTAAAACACTCCTTAAACCATCCAAAAAACCCCTTAAACCTAGACCATTATAATAATATTTTTACAATATATGGTTCAATATGTTAATTATAAAAGATATATTGGTCCACTACTAGACCATATTTAATATTTTTTAACCCTTAAAAATCACTTCGCAGAATAAATTATTTTTATTAGTTTTAAATCATTTAATAAAATATCATTTATTATAAAATAACAATAATGTCAATATTGAAATTATTTATTTAATTTTAAGTGAAAAATTTAATAATAAAACCGGAATTAAAATTTCTTAATTTTACCGAAGTCTGACATGATATACTCATATTAAAAAATAATTAGTTAAAACAATTCAATCACTTCACTTCACTTTTAGTATTTGTCGTATCATTTATTATAGTTATTTATTTACTGAATAATCACTTAATTAACATTTCTTAATCATTTTATGTTACTCAATCATCTATAAGAATTATTGATAAATTATTATGATATAAATAAATGAGTTATATTTCAAAATTATATTTTAATTGAAAATATGTTTTTTTTACATACCTCAATGTTTTACAAATATTATATGTAAGAAAAGTTTTTTTTTTGTTTTTTTTCATAAATAGCATTTTTATATCAGTAAATTCCATTTTATAATAGTCAAATTACAGATATCATTGTAACCAAGAGGATAAATGGTTTAATAATTGTCATAAAATGGCTTTTGGAAGATGTTTCATGAAATTTTCATCCTTATGATTAAGGTTTAGTCCCTTGTTAAGCTTAATTTTATCTTCATCACCGTAAATAACTTTAATCACTTTCACTAATATTTTTGGTAAAAAATAAATTTGATCTGATTCACCCATAAATATTTTAATTATTACAAACATTTATGTCCTTTGTTCAAAATTCAGTTCACATAAGTGCGAAAATTAAGATTAATTAAAATCCCGAAGACATGACGGGAATGCGGGTTTTTAAAGTAAAAACATTCAAATGCTCAATAAGTTTTTATCTGTAATTACAATGTAAAAAGTATTCAAATGAACCCATTTGGATTAATATATTTATAATTGATCTATTTTTATGTTAAAAACAAATTTAAAATAAAATTTAACACTAATTCTTATTTAAGAAAAAAGGTTGTTTCAACTAAATTGCAGTAATTTTTATTATTGACCCAAAAATGAAGTTTCTCGGAAAAATACCAAAAAATAACCATAAGATAAAATCAAAATTATGAATTAAAAAATTAATTTAATTTTATAAAATTCAAATTCTTTTAGTGTATCAAATTAATTTTACTTTTGTTTATAGAAGGACATAAAAAACAATTTCATTATGAAAATATTATTTTAAAACATATAAAGACATATCAAAAAATTATATATTTCATTATCAATATGTTTTATTTATGTGAAACCATTATAAATAGTATATGAAATGTATTTATTACTATTCATATTACTTTGTTTAATTTCTAGATAATAATTATCTCATTTAAATAATTATAACAACAAAATGATGTTTTGTAAAAACTATGTTTTTGAGTATAAAATATGCCAAGCCAGTGTTTCTTATAACAAAAGCCAATAAGGTTCCATGTAAAAGGAATACATTACATAGTGTAATTAAATAAATAAATTTAAATTCATTAATTTGAAGAAAAAAAAATCTATAAAACCAATGGGGTTACATTCTACAACCCTTTAAATGAATTTCACCATTGAAATTCAAATATGTTTTCAATGGTTTAATACTTTAAAGATTCATTCTTAAAAAACCACATCATAAAAGTTAATACTAAATCATCCCTTAAAATGGAAATTTAGAACCATAATAGTTACCCAAAGTAACATATTAAGAGTTTTCCATAAAGGAGAACATAAATGGGAAGTGAAACATGGACATGGAAGAGAAATGTAACAATCATGTTCTGATGGAGAGTAATAAAGAACACGGATAGGTGAAAGTTAATAATAAAATATCCATAAATATGTGATGATCTAAGGGACCATTTTATTCATCATAAAATAATGTATAAGGAGAACCTTTTTTGTTTCATGATCCTTTCCCTAAGGTTGAATTATTTTCATGAGAATTTATACTTTCTTGATTTCATTTCCTTTCATAAGTAAAATCTCACCCTTTAATTATTCATTGATAGATTTCCACTTCATCTATTATGCATGGAAATGAAGGATAATTTTTCATTCCTAAAGTACTAATAGATCATCATATCCATGATAAGTCATCCCATATTTCTTCAGTTACCACCCACAAAAAGTTGTTTGATCATACTATACAATATGCATAAATTCATATGTTATGATAATATACTTTATTCTCACAGACTTTGTCTAATGTTTAACATAATATTTCCATAAATGGTAAACCATATAACCCTTATGAATAATAAAAATATAAAAAATTATTATGAAAATCATAAAATTATCTTAACATTTACCCCCCATATATCACAATGAACAACGTTGTAGTCACATTCCAAACATGTGAATACCCTCATCATATATTCCCTTGAAACATGGTAATGACCATAATTACTAAAATACATTTGAAAAACATGATTTTTTCCTTATTCCAATTATTAATGGATACATTCATTAAATCTAAGAATTTTTTAACTTCATCCTTGATAACATCGACCAATTTTCAATAATGAGTTCATGGGTAATCCATACCATCCAATTTACATATTCATATACAGCATATCTTTATCCAAACATCATTATCTCAATTTTAGGAATTAATTTAAGGTCACCTTCCCCTAATTGAAATATCACATTTCCCTGAAATCACTTTTGTATATCTTAATCACAATTCAATATATACTTTTCAATT
This sequence comes from Viscum album, assembly GCA_963277665.1. Lineage (NCBI taxonomy): Eukaryota > Viridiplantae > Streptophyta > Magnoliopsida > Santalales > Viscaceae > Viscum > Viscum album. The sequence continues at coordinate 645,402,870 of OY728143.1, read as the reverse complement.
ATAAATGAAAACTTTTCATGAAAATACTAATATATTTCATGATTCATATAACATAATATTTTAATCTCTAAACATAAATACTTTCTTTATCCAATATTATTCTTAAACCATTACTTGGTATTCATCATCTTATTCATTAATTAATCTTTCCTATAATATGAAATATGAATCATGTTTTAATGTTTATCAACCATAATGTATTCAAGATTCTTATGTTTAATGTGAACAATACTGGAAGAATATTATATACATTTAAAATTTCATTTTAAGTCTCTTTATCTGTAGAAGAATATCAAATACTCATACCACCTTTCAGATTCCCTTTATGATATTCCCACTTGGTAAATCAATTTTCATAATGCCTATAATTTCCAAATATGAAATATTCAATGTTAACCATGTTCCTTCGGGTTCTATCCATTGACTAAAACCATGAATAAAAGGTTGAGAAACAAATATCATAGAATAAAATCTCATAATAATTAAAACTTACTTATAAGATGTATAAATCAGGAAAAATACTTTTATATCAATTAAACCTTAGGTTTATCATAGGTTATGAATATTTATCTTCAATTTACATCTTGATGGTTCGTGAAGAGTGTCTAAATTTCCAAATAATATCCCCCAGGAGTGTCAAACCAGGTGTGAAGTAAGACCCATTTGTGTGTACCAGATTACCCCGAGTCAGGCCAATGACATCTTGTGGGAGTTGTTACCCTAAGTTACATATTTTCTAGAGCCACATCCACTTTTAGTATCTATATATGAATTTATTTATAGGAAAACACTTACTCTATCATTTACCAACATGCCTGTAAAATTTATTATTCTTTTCCTTATCCTTATACTTATCATTACACCTATACTTAGGGTTATAACTATGGTATTATCATTTTAGCTTCCAAATTTTAACTAAAACATTTCTCTGATACTGAATATAACATCCCATTCCTAAGATACATAAACATTTCATAGCTTTTGGTGAACAGAGGTATATAAGCGCACTCCATCATATGCCACTAGGTTCTTGATGAAAAAAATTCTTATTAGACACATCATAATTAATATATATCTTCATAACTTGGGGAAGGAAACATAAAAATGGGTGATTTCATATTCTCAGTAAGGGCAATAAAGGAAGATATGTAAGTATAAATATGAGTATATCGGTTTGATAATGGGATAATTACATTAGAATATCACACATTTTATATCAAAGATCATAAACCTGAGTGATTGAATAAATATTTACATTTTATAAGACATGAATCATAAAGATATAAAGAACATAATCCATGAAAGAATAACATTGGAATAAGACCTGGGATTAATTGAATACACATAAACATAAAAAATCATATGTCAAGTAAACCTACCATGACATTTAAAACATGGTAGGATTGAGATACGACCTGTTTACCTACTTCTTTTTGGGCTTGGACTATAACTCATCTACCCTCTTACTTTTAGTAATGTGATATAACCCATTTACCACTTTTTGGGCTTGAGAAACAACCCATGGAACCTATTAATTTTAGGCTTGGGATAAAAACCATGTACTTTCTTGTTTTTTGGCATGATAAACAACCTATGTACACTTTGACCTCAATAAAACTTATCATTACCCAATGCATCGAAGGGAGATATAGGTACCCCCAATCTCATAGTGAAATCATCCAATAATATGCAAAAATATCATCAAAAATAATATCATAACCCATGAAAAGAGGTCATATAATATCCCATGAAATGAAATGGGTATCATAAACATTTAATAATGTCATGAACTACAGAAAATATATAGGTTTAATAATCATTTAATCATATAATATCGCAAGAAAGGAATCGGTTTTGATAATAATTTTTCATTGAATAACCCATTTAATAGAAATGGGTTTTATAAGAATATAACCCATGTATGATTAAAAGGTTTCATAAATATATAACCCATGAAAGAGAAACATTATTTCATAAACTTCTTACCATAAAAAAAAATTCAGATAAATAATACTAATGGAACCTCTGGTTCATTTCTCGGAAAGACGTGAGTAACATCAATATATGTTGTCTTATATGGGAAATAATTTTGATACAACCTTTTAAAATATTTATTGAGTAAAATATCCCTTCTTGAAAATAATATTTTTAAAGCATAAAACCTTTTTATAACAACTTCTTTTAAAACAATTTGAAAACTTATAAATAAATATTGAAAATAATTTGGGAACAATTTATTTGAGAATGCATTGAAAACATATAAATAAAGAATGAAAATATTTTGAAAGCCATTTTCCTTGAAATATTATAATATAAACATGAAAAAAAATTGAAAATATTTTCATTGAATATACATAAAAAATAATAATTCTTGAAAACGTTTTCAGAGAACATGGTTTGAAGGAACATGAATTTTCGACCTAAGAGAGGGTATAGTTAGGATTCGTTAAAAACACTATCTGAACTATATGATGCACTAAAGAGTGATAAAATGGTACCAATACATTAATATAACAAGAATAACCATAGGAGATGAAAGTTAACAATTTCCTTGAGATATGGATAAAACCATTTCATCAAAGGAATCATAATAATAAATAATATCAAAATGTGATGAGATTGTTTCAATAAAATCTTACCACTTGGAAACTTTGAACCATACACCCCAATTATGAAAATTAAAATAAATGTAGCTCAATATATCATTAAAATAATGATATTCATGATATAATATTTTAGAGGTTGTTTATGCACCTCATGAAAGAAATATAGGTTCATAACATGACATGTGTCTTGAAAAAGGTAAATTGAGACAAAACTACTTTAACAATTTGGTATATTTTGAAGAATAAAAACTAATTAAAGAAATATGACCAGATATATATTTAAATAAAAATAAATATAAATAAAATAATCTTATAATTCATCCATGGGTAGTATACAGACCACACAGATGGAATGAGAGGTTAATAAAACATGTATCTCATTGAAATAAAAAATGAGATGAAATTCCCTTAACTTATTTCATGACTCTCATAATAATTGTTCAAAAGTCATGTATAATAAATATATGTTTATTATAAAACTATCACAAAAACATATTATTATATATAATACCACATATGTATTTATTAAGACTTTATATTACCCGTTTGTTAACAATTCTATGTTAAGGTTTCAGTTTGGGTAATATCCTCTTTATTCTTCACATGTATCTTAATTTGTTGTATATTTAGTCCTTATATCGATATCATGATTTATAGAACATAAACCATGATATAAATATCCGTTATATGTTGTACATTTTTATTATAATAAACTTTGGAATTTGAAGTAAAATATGGAATACACTGTTTATAGAGATGGTAGGCCGTACATATGCATGAATGTTGATTCCGTTTTTTCGATGTATTGAATGAAATAAATTTAATGAAATATAAGTATATATGAATATATTAAAATTACAGTATAATTATTTTTTATATATATAATATAATTTCACTAAACACAACTTTAGTACATTAGAAGCATGGTGCGAATGAATCAAATCTCTTTGAGTGGGCGATAGTGCATACTTCCTCAAACAAAATTATCATATTTACGCAAAATAAAAAGTATAAATAAATGTTTTGAAAAGGGATTAAAGATGATTAAATACATGATAAATATAATATATAACATATATAAACAATTTTTATATCATAATTTCCATTATGGGAGGTGGTATTGAAAAAATGAACACTGATCGTTTCGCGAGGTGATAGTTCACCTTACACATAAACAATATGTCTGTTACCCATTAGATGGAAGTTTGTATAAGTTTAGGTAGAAATAATAGTTTAAAAATATACATGGATTTTTAGGATAGTGTTCTTTTATATAATAATTTAATAAGACGAGTTTTGGGGTGGATAAAGAAAATAAATGAAAGGAGTTTGAGGTAGGGTGTTTCTGATTAATCTGGTAAATCCCTCTAGTTTCCACCAATGAGCTTCCTTGGATGACATTTTGACAAACGGAAGGCCTACAATCCATTTTTAGGTTTGTTTAAGAGCTATTTAGGATTATTTTGGATGATCCAATGTGGATTGTGAGGTGTAAGGAATGGGTAGAGTGATAACATTTTTATAGTGGAGGGGGAGTGGCACTCTTGTAAATACAAAAAGGTATTCAATAATCACAGGTATTATTTACCTAATGTGTATCTTAAATGGGAATATAATGGATTGATGTGAATTTATGGTTGAAAAAATATAAACCTCACTAAAATATGTCCATTTTAATAATTTGGTTTATTAACTCGTAAGATTCCACAATTTTATTATTTTGGTTTTGGTTAAAGCATATAGTTTTCTAACCTAAGTAATTTAACCAATATGGCTAAAAAAGGTAGATTTATTGAAAATATAGTTCAAATTAAATATAAATATGATACCTAATTTAAAAATTTATAATATCATGTGTTTTGGAAAATGACATTTAAAACAGGCGAATGTGATACAGAAAACACTACTTAAACTCATATCGTGATTAATTTTTTTGAAATATATGGATTGATATGTTAATTATAAAAGATCAATTGGTACATTAATATACAAATTTTATTTTTTTAACCCTTAAAATAAATTGGATGAATATAGTATTTTATTAATTTTAAATCATTTAATAAAATATCATTTATTGTAAAATAACAACAATGTCCATTTTGACATTATTTGTCTACTTTTAATTTTAAAATATCAAAATAATATTGAAATTAAAATATATTAAGTTTAAATATGTTTAACATGATATATTCATCTTAAATAAATAATTTAATACTATAATTCAATCAATTCACTCCACTTTTAATATTTATATTATCATTTATTTTAGTTAATTGTTAACTAAATAGTCACTACATTGGACTTTCTTACGCATTTTAAGTAACAAAACCATCTCTAAAAACTATTGATAATTTATTATGATAAAAATAACCTATTCAACTTAATAAACAATATTTATGACTAAAAATATAATGATTTTATACTTCTCAAGGTTTTATAAAAGTTAAAGTTAAGGAAAGTTCCCATTTTTTCTTTTTCTTTACTTAACCTTTTATATAGTGAAATACCATTTAATAATATTCCAATAGCTGATACAATTAAAACAAATTAGATACATTGTAAAATTATAATCATACAATAGCTTTTGGACAAGATTCCATGTCATTTGGGTCCTTATGGCTAAGGTTTTGTCCCACATTAAGTTTAATTTTACCTTAATCACCATAACAAAGTTTAATCACTTTCACTAATTATTTTATAAATTAATTAAGTTTCTCTTATTACACCTTAAATATTATAATTATTACAACCATTTATGTATATTTTTTAAAATTAAAATCATAGAAGTGGGAAAATTAAGATTAATGCTAACCCTATAGACATGACGAGAAAATTGGGTTTTGAAATAAAAAACTTCAAAATTTCAACAAGTTTTTTTATCAAATTTCTATATAAAAATGATTAAAATGACCTAAATTGAATCAATATATTTATACTTTATCGATTGTAACTTTAAAAACCAATTTAAAATATAATTTAACACTAATCATTATTTTGACTAAAAGGTTGTTTTAACTAAATTGTGGTAATTTTTACTATTCGCCAAAAAATGAAGTTTGTTTGAAAAATCCAAATAAAATCACTCTAAGATAATTTCAACATTCTTAAATAAAAAATAAATCTTATTTTATTAAATTAAATTTCTATTATCGTTTATAATTTTTTTTATTACTTTTCACAAAAAGACAAAAAAATTGGGTTCTTTAATAGAATATTATTTTGAAAAATATGAAGAATTTACCAAAAATTATATATTTCACATTCAGTATGTTTTATTTATTTGAAAATATTATAAATATTATATGAAAATTTTATATTAATTTTCATATTAATTTTTTTAACATCTAGGTTATAATAATCTCATTTAAATAATTATAACAATAAAATGACTTTTTGTAGAAACAAAGTGTTTCGTATAATGTTCTCCATGTTGGAGTTTCATCTAGCACAATAAAATTATGTACCACCTGAAATTAGTATTTGACTTAGTGAAATTAAATACATCAATGAAAATTAATTCAATCAAAAAAATGTTCATAAAGACTGGGGGTGTAACATGTAATGATTCCCATTTATATGTATAATATACCCCCGATGATTGTCTCTGGCCCATGGCCTATTTTAGGTGAGATTTGGGAGGCCATCATTCTTTTTATTTAATTTAAATCTTATGATGGGTACCTTTGTGGGGAGGGGGTCATGATAGAGTGGTATCAAATGTTCATGTCGAAGGATAAGTTGGATTCTGGAGTTAGGAAATGGTGAAGCTACAAGGGTTAGTAAGAAAATAATGTCAGGTAAGTTTATTAAGATCTGTAAACAAGTTATATGGGCTAATACACGTTTATTTCTTCCCCATGTTATATTTTGGATGATCCCTTAATTTTAATGATCCAACTATGTGATGTGATACTAATTGTATGGTAGTGACACAGAAAAGTTTCATGCATCATTCTTCTTTTCACCTATATTTGAAATGTTTAGAACTTGAGGTTGGGTTAAACATTAAATAAAAATAAATTATATAATTAATTAATTTTAAATATTCCATATTCCCTATTTATTAGTGTCGAATTGTTTTTCATTTTATAGAAGTGGATCCTGAATGACATCCTCGTCAGGATCGCACAAGGGATGTTTAGTAGGACATACTTGTAGATCATCATAGAGTAGAGATTGAAGAAGCCGGTTGGAGGAAGATAATATATGAATATTAATTACAAATATTGAAAAAATATTAGTGATACATTATAGACTCATTGATAGAGGATTGTTTGGGGGGGTTTGTGATGAATTTCAGTTCTGTCCATACTTTAAGGATCACTTGGCTTTGTTGGATGTGATGATTCTATATAGAGAAGAGAGGTAGTGGTGGATCTTTTTCTACAATGATTGTGAGTAGTAAGATGCCTTTTGGGAGAAGATAATGGTCCATTTACAACAAGATTTTATTTCTTTAACCTCAAAAGTGGAAAATTATAAGGACCTATATATCCTATATTAGGGGATTTACAACATTTGAGAGTTCATGATACATTTTAGGAAACTTCTCTGATATGTGCTAAAGCTATTTTTTGATATGGATTCTATGATGAGGAAATTATAAGAGTATTTGAATCTAGAAGACTAGTTTTTGGTCTACTAATTTATACAACATACATATCTTCATTTTTTAGAGAGATCATGTAATTGGGAAGATGTTGGCCATAATTATGTTCTCATGAGAGGGTATTCTTATAGATTCCTTATGAATAATATATGTGGTATAGGGTTACAAGTTTCATAGATAGAAGGGATTACGTATAGCTAGGGGAAGGTCCTATCCATCATTATATAATTTCTCTATTTGTGTTGTCTCTTAGGCCTATCTGAAGGGATCAAACACTTATAAATTGTGTTGTGTAAGATGTCATTAGTAGTTAGAGTGGAAAAAAAATTTAAGGATGAAAATCCATTAGATGTCCTTCATCGGGTTCCCCAATTTATTTAGTTTCTTTGAAGTTATAATCACAAGGATTCTATATATTTGAATTTGCATAGAGGAGACAAAAAAGAAATAGAAAAACCCTAAGATGTTCCTCTCCCATAGAGAGTATAGAATTATTATGGAGGTGGTTTTTATAAAGGACAGAGAGGACATAGAGTAGGTTTTTCCAGTTTAATTCTATATTATTTCCATCATTGAGAGATAAAGTCATCATTCATGGTACCCTTTTCTTATTTTATACATGGGGGCATGTTTTGGTTGATTCATGAGATACATAATCCTTCATATCACCTTCCCTAGTCCACACTTTGGGACACTAGGTGGAAAGGTTTCTAGTTCCCATGGAATTGACTAAGGAATTTAGAGGTCAATATTATCTATATGAAGTATGTAGGTTCTGTGAGTTATTTATATGGAATCATATATTCTGAGGATATGTTAAATATTTTAAGATCAAATAATAATACATCTTCCTCATTATAGACTGGTTGTATTCTTTGTAGGCTATTGTGGCATGCTTTAAAATATAAGTTGTGTTGTATGAAACTCATGGGGAGATTGAAGTTTTAATAGGTTAATTATACCCATATATTTGTTATAATTATGTTATATCCATGTAATTTAAGATGGTTGAGCTAATTTTGAGTTTTTTTGAGGCTCATCAAATATTGTTTCCTATTGTCATGGAAGAGTACCCATATCTATTTTCTTGAGGAGGTTATGGTGTTACCCCCTTAATGAGAGATAATGTTTGGTATAATACTATGGCTAGGTTCTTCTCTGATCATGATGTGCCATTACAGGATATCTCATTTTGAGTTACGAGAGATGTGTATACCAATAGATTATTCATTGTAGTGAGTTCTTGTTTATCCTTGTATGTCACCAAAGGGTGACCCATTTTTCTTCTTAAAGAAGGAAAATTAAAGGATGTTCCTTTCTGTAAAATATTTCAACTTGAACTAGTTGATAGTGAAGTACCACTATCCTTTTTTATTGATTGATGCCATCAAATATCTTCTTAAAGTATCTAGTTTGTTCTTAAATATTGATTTGTAGTCAGGATATCATCACATGAGGGTGAATGATGATGATGTTTTTAAGACAAAATTTTGAGATCAACATGTGCATTATGAGTTCTTTGTGATATTGTTTATTATTAAAAACAATAAATATGTTTTCATTATTTTGTTTAAGATAGTTTTTTGGGAGTTTCTGGATCAATTCATAGTGGTTTTAATATACAACATCCTTGTGTACTCTACATCTGAAAAGGATCATGTAGCGAATTTGTTTGACATTATGGAGGTTATTAATCATTAATAGATTTTTATAATGTTATAAATATTTGAGTCTTTTTCTCATTAACTCTACTTCATAGGTAATATTTTATCCTAGTAATGGGTACCTTTTTATCCTTTGAATATCAAGGAAGTCATTTCTTAGGTATCCCCCAATGCGGTCATGGAGGTTTAAAGATTCATTGTTCTTAAATACCATTATAGTAGGTTAGTAACTATTTTATCTTGGGATTTGAATCATATTGAATCCTTGACCAAAAATATTCTGTTATTCTTGTGGACTAACCAGTGTCATATAAATTTCATGTACCTGAAGGAGAAGTTGATCAGCACCCCACTCTATTATTTTCCAACGGTGGGAGTTCAGATTGGGGTTTTATATGCTGATTCATGTCTTAGGTTTGGAATTGTTTTGAGGAATAAAATATAATTTATATCCTATGGGTCTTAGTAGTTATATCCCCATGAGTTTAACTATGGCAGGCATGATCCTGAGTTTTATGTAGTTTGGTTTTCCTTCATGTTTTAGTGACATTACCTCATCACTATGCAATTTTTGGTTTTAATTGATCATTAGAGACTATGAAATTTCTTATCCCAACAGGATCTAAAATTTTAACAACCATATTATATATAATTGTTGTATATCAGTGAATTATAGATTTCATATACACTTGGAAAGTGTAATTTTCTAGCTGATGCACTGAGTATGATTTCATGTAGTGGTTCAATGCATAAATCTAGATATTCTATGAAAGTGATGGAGATACTCTGAGTGATTAACCTTTATACGGTATATTATGGTGGAATATGATATAATTTAAAGATAAATTTTCACCCATAATGGGTGAATTAGGCAATGGTTTCCCATATCTAGGATTCTAAGGTAGTGGTTTGGAGATACCATGTTGTTTTAGTGATGCCCCTAATAGTTGGTCTGAAGATGAACAACATCAGTTGTTGTTTCAAGGGGTGGGGGGATTTCATCCCATGGTAGGTGCATGCTATTATACATTTTTATTTCCATATATCACCCATGATACTAAATTATTTCTTGAATAAGATGTACCAAGATCATAGAGTGCAGTTTTGGTGGCATGTGTTAAGGCATGAAGTTTTAAAGTTTTTGTCACAATGTTTAGTCTATTAGAAGGTGAATGAAAAGAAACATGTTCCTTACGGTTTGTTCCAATCATTAGATATTCCATTATAGATGTGGGAATAAATCTCAATATACATCGTTACATGTTTAACTAAATACTGTGGAGGCTTTGAACCTATATCGGTGATATTGGATCATTTCATGAATTCACATCCCTTTATAGAGATCAGAGAATTGAGATCAATGGTGGTTTTATCGAGGTAGTTCTAAGAGGAGGTGTTGATACTCCATGGAGTTCACATAATGACCATATCATATCATAATCCTCATTTTAACTTTAGTATGTAGAGTGGTATCAATCATGATTTTGATTACCAGTTATTTCTTATAACCACATTTCATACACCGATGGATGTTCGAAAAAAGTGGATTATCCCAAAAATTAAATACATGTTTTACAATTGTGTTCTATATTTTGGAATTTCATAGATGAGGCTTTTCCCCTAGGTGGGATTTTATTAAAAAAAATTGAATCTACCATTGGTATGTAACCGTTTGAAACATTGTTCGGCCTACGTTTCCATTCTTACTTGCGCTAGACTAGGGTGGAGTGTTAGCAACTCTCATGCTGAAACTAGTGTAGAATATTATAGAGATATTTTTGGTTATTAATGAGTGGATAAAAGTATAAAATGATAAATATATTTCTTATGTTGATCATAGGAGGAGACCTTGGGGGTTCTACAACTAAGATAATGAGTTATTGAGGGTGGATCCATATTGTGGGCGGTGAATGTCTATTCATGAGAGTTGTCTTTCTCCTTGTTTTTTTGACCATTAAAGGTGTTGGATCATGTTATAGGAATAACTTATTGGGTAACACTTCCCCCATAGATAATCTGGATAAATGATGGCTTCCATATTTCACATATCTACCATAATCTTCAAGATTATCACCACCTTAATGATTGGGGAGAGATATACATTGATGGTGATATACCTTCTAGAAGATAGACATAATGATCCATCACTTCCATGATGAGGTATTTTTTGGGTATAATATTACCTTGTTTCGTGTCCTGTGATGAAATAATGTTATGGATAAGAGTACATAAGAACATTATTTAGATATTTGTGATAAGTATCCAGAGGTTTTTGTATTTACATTTTCTATTGTAGAGATGATATTTTTTTTCCTCTTGACATTTATTATAATTTTGATATTATTTCCTCCCATGATACCATTACATGTTATGGAATTGGATCTCCATAATTCTAATTTATTTTCTATTGATGCTTGTTAGAAGGGTTATTGTGTGACATTCTAATAGGGACATACATATATTTGTGTGAGAGGTTATAAGTGATCCAAGTTGTGGTCCCATTATATTTTTTGGAACATTGACATCATGGGGTAGGGGATTCATTTATTCTCCTTATATTTTTCTAAAATCAAAAATTTACCATGCATTAAATTTTTAGGTGGAGGTAAAGTTAAATATAATAATGGGTAATCATGGTTAATGAAATAATGTTTTAAGTTTAGTGATTTCATGTCTTTTCCTTTGTGATAATAGTTTTATTATTTATTTTATATACATTATGATATTTATGTATAGGTTGTGTTTAAAATTATTTTTATTCTCAGGTTATTATGTTTGATTTTATTAAAATGTAAAAGATCATTAAGCTGATAATTTTAGGTTTTCTAAATAAAAATAATAGGGATTTTTAAGGAATCCATTGATACTTGTAATTTTATGGAAATGAATTTTATTCTATAAAAATGTTTATCTTATTTTATTCTTTTTTATGATTATAGAACTGGATAATGAACTTGAATCTAGTTTGATAGTTTTTTTATAATAATAATAATGGAATTAAATGAGAATCATTCTTTTGATAGATTATTGAAACTAGAATTAATTCTCAAGAGAATGTTTAAATAGTATTTTAGTTTTTTTAGCATATGACTTAGGTTACCTATTGTAGAAAACTACAATAAAATAACTAGTTATCTCAAGATCAAATAAACCCAGTTATTAGAGAAATATAAATGTTTGGGGTTGGGTTAGATGGTTTTATTTTGAAGTTTAAATGTATTTTTTTTACCTCCAAGTGATCCCATAGGGATATAAAGTTTGGATTCCTTTTTTTCGGGCATGAATTCCATGTTAACCCATGTTAGTTTCTTTTTTATTTTTTGTGCTATAGAAATTAGACTTACTAATTGATGTGATGTGGTCCTGGGATGGACATTAGTTGATGTGTTATGAGTGGGGAGCCCAATGATTTTAGTAGAATTTGATGCCCGTCATGGTGGGATACATGGTGATATGCATGGTGGTGTTGGGGTGAAACAAGTTTAATAGAACACGATGAAGATGGGATTACTTGTTGTTGCAGTGAATGTTGGATTATTGATTGTTAAATTTCTTCTTAAGCATTGGATGGCTGGTTTTCTTGTTTATCTGCATTTATTTCCTCACTGATTGAGGTGTTGATTATGCTTTCTTATGAGTCTATTATGGAATATCATAATTCATAATAGAGTACATGGAATTATGGAATGTTAAAAGCTTAATTAATGTTTTAAACTATGTTTATGGTTTTTGGAATGAATAAGATATTACTCATGATAAACTTTATACTTGGTTGAATTATATGTGATATTAATGGACTTCACTCTAATGGTTACTGAAATATAACTTGAAGTAATGTAAACTTTTTGAGAATAATTTAACTAACATAACTATAATTACTAAAAATAATGAATTAATTCAATGTATGTCTTCTTATATTTTTGTGTCATTATATGATATCTAAATCAAAGTAGTGGCAACCAAGTGGATGATAGACGATAAACACCCTTGATCCCAAGACATGGTTAATAACCATAGTGTGGTTGTTAAATATATTATATTCGGTTTGTTTTATGATTTAATAAGATTCCGCAACCATTTAGTTAGGGAGTTTGAAACTTAGTAGACTATGGGAGGGTATTTTAACAAATATCTAGGTGGGAGAGGAACAGGTGGATGACTACCCCCTTTTCCCTGGTTATCCTCTTTTATTAGTATTATGTGATGGTTCACATATTGGTTAGTTTCCAATATATGAGTATTGAAGACTTTAAAGGCCTATTTATATTTCACACACATGTTTCTATGTATATTGTATCATAATAATTATTATAGGTATAACATTTATAGACTGTAATGGCCTGTGTATATTCCCCACACATGTTTCTAAGGATATTGTAGTTCCTTTTTAGTGTTTCAGTTTTGTATGAAATTACATCCTTACACTTGGTATCTCTCATTTATCATTATCATTTGGAGTTGATATGTGTTCTTTTCCTATCTCTCATTCCTTAGTTTCTTCTCTTAGAGGGTAAGGCCTCCCATTATTATGTATGATATACCCACAATGCTTTGTTTAACTCATGAACTATTAAACGTGAGCTTTATGTGGTGACCATCCGCTTTCTCTGATTATCATCATGGGAGAGCTAACATTGGGGGAGATGGTCATGACAAGACCCTATAATAACATTCCTATATATTATATCATTTTATATGGAAATATAATATATTAAACATTAATTCACACCCCAAAACCATAAATTTTTAGTATCTTTGAAGGCTAGATACATATTTATATTTTTTTGATGAAAGATAGTCTATATCTCCTATAATTTTCGTCTCACATAATACCCTTCTTTGGCATATACCACTTAATTATATTTATTATAAAATTTTGAATATTGAAACACAATAAAGGGTGACATCATCTATATAGTAAGGACAAAAATGGGATATTTAAATAAATTATCAAAAGTGAGAATAAATCCAAAAATTCAAACTCACATACTGTTGAGGTCACTGTCAGATTTAAGTAGGATGACCCATTATCATTGCCACCTCTGAACTAGAATCATGCCCTATTGCATCTAAAATCAACCAATAATGATACCATTGTATGAATGTACACCATTTTAAATGGAAAAGCCTCCACTATCCACACCTCAGGATATTGAAAATCATAAGTCACATCCCCCTTTACTGAAGGATGACATCATACATCGATGAGGATGAGCTACCACCACTCTCACCACCAGCTCGAGTTGCTTGAAGACCTATGATCCAAGCCCCTTGTGGCTGATCACCCGAACACCCATGCTCTTCTACAATACAAACCCACTTTCAGCACAAAAATATCCCCTACCCCATTATATTTCATGTATTAATATAAGATATAATATAATATCATTATTATATATATATAAAAATAATAAATCAATATAAAAATAATAGTAATATTAATTTATTTTCAATTATAATAGTAATGACATTTTATATTTTTATTTAGTTTATTTATTTATCATAATAAAAATAATAATAAATTCCTAGGTATATATTTATTTTTATATTTAAAGTATGATTATTTATATATTTCATTTATACTTATGTATTATAATACTAATTATAGTTTTACATATTAATATTTAATAAGTAATTTTTTATATTTATATTGAATATATATATATATATATATATATATCTACAATACTAATCCTAATTCATTAAAGGTTTATGTGTGTGTTTGTGTGTTCCTAATATAATTACGCTATGTCTTTTTGTCTATAGAAACTCAACTTTATAGGAGATCGTGGGAAGGGAACATCGCAAAGAGAGTAGTTGATTGATGGATCAATGTTTGAGTCACTAGATGATCATGAAGGAATGCCCCATGGTAGTTTGGGAGAATCAGATTCAACCTATGACCGTGCGTTTTTGCATGAGGATAGTGCTAAATTTTCCGTTGAAAATGAGAAGAGTTGGGAATGTGGATGAAGATTGATTCCAAAAACATCTCCCCTATTCCAGAATCATCAAGGGGGATCCATCATCAGAGGCATTTTTTTAACAATCTTGGCATCCATCCATCCCATAATCATTTGATCATTTCCCCATGACCATTCACATGAGCATAGAAAATAGATGGGAACAGATAGTCGTGTAGTGAAAAAGGAACAGATATAGAGTTTGAGTTTGAGGGATAATTCTCACTAGTGATGATTTGTTATCTCTATCTTCATGTTGTTTTAATTTAAATTTTCTAAATCATAAATAGTTAATATTATTATGGGAATCAGGAAGTGATGAACTAGTCATATATTTTCCCATTATTCACTTCTTGAAACATTTTTTCAATGAAATTTTAAAATTTATTTCTATTACATTTGATTATGAGCACTAATTTACACTACCTAATAACAGATAAGTGAGGTTAGTTAATCTTTTCACCTTAAAACATAGACCAAATTTATGATAATTATAAAAGGTTTATTTATCTCTTATTTATATTTAATGGATTAATTCAAGTGTTTAGATGGAAGGATTGAATCACAAGAATGTTAAACGAGATGTGTGGATCCATTAAAGCGACAACTTAGTGTATTATTTCATTTTATCTTGACATCGAATTATTGTATGAATTCATTTAGGATCATATAGTATAAATATATTATTTAAAAGCAGTCTAATGACCCTAATTAATCAATTTATCCTCTCAATCACTATTTCTTGGTCTCCCAACACCATTTCACACATCCATTTTTCACTATTTTATTCTTTTTTTATTTTTTGTGCTACTTTTTTTTATTTTTTTTGTCACTAAAACACACTTGTGTCCATCCCTGTGGTTTAACACCCTTATTACCATTGTAGTACTAGTAATTAGGTTTTATGAATTTTATGTTTACACCTTTCTAAAGACATTTTAGTTAAATTTTGGAACCATTTTGAGGGAAAGAGCATGAGTAAAAGTTAAAAGACAAAAAATTAAATCATAAAAACATAAATAAAATAGAAAATAGAAAAGATGATTATTTATTTAAACATAAAAACTATAAAAATATCAATTATGTATTTTCTAAAAATATGTGCACATAAGAGCTTCTTGGTCAGAACACATTACTCTAATTAAATAAATTGAGAAAAACAATTTTTCTCTTAGATAATTACGAAATTTAGAAATGTAAAATATATAAAATATAGTTGAAAATAAAAAATATGAACATTCCGTAACCTTTATTTCCTAAACATAAGAGATATAGGCTTATGGATTTCCAAATTCCAAAAGTGTCATGTAAACCATCTTGTATTATGTTGATCCCCCAGTCCAGGATCTATGATATTAAACAATTTAATATTTATTAGCGACCATAATTCATTGGTTTTACATGAGAGGACTCAATCAAGAACATAGATGAGGAAATTATTCAAATATGGTATGTGGTGTTTAATGATTTTGACTCTAAATTATATCCTATGAACACAAACATTTAAGTGAGGCATGAGATAACCGACATTGACTTGGATGATGGAAAAATTTGTTTTTTGAGGCTTGGGATTTGTTTATAATCTTTGTTAGAAAAATTACTTATCACCAATAAGCTCCCCATATTCTCATCAACCCTTCTTAAAATTCTTTCACCCCAGATAACTAGAACATTGTTGACTAATCTAGTGGGGGTGAAATATCTAACTCTACTACTAATGAGATTATGTTGTTGTTTGATAAACTAGCCCAAAGGCCCAAAAATAAGTTCACCAGGAAAAGAACCATTAATAGGGTGGACAATAACACCCAATTATTATTTGTTAATTAATATGTTTTTATGGAGAAGCGTTTTGACTATTGGATGTTTGAAGATAATCAAAGATGATGTCCCAATTTTTGCATCCCTATTAAATCTGATAAGAGTGAACATTTTCTATATTATAGGTCAATGAATCCAGGTGCTCAAGATCAATTCTCTAATCAATTTATTTCTTGAAACAAAATAAATCCTAATATGTAATGGACAGATCAAAGAGTGATCAAACAACTAGCTTCCCCAAAGTACCAATCACATCTCAGAACATTAAATGAAATCAATATGGGGATAAATATTGGAATTATGAAGGTGAACATAAAGGGATGTTTAATTATATGTTAGATATTATTGGATCCTTAAGAAGTATATAGAATCTATAATTAGTATTCTATAAATATAAATTGTATAAATGGATATGTAATTTAGAGGAAGAGACAAACGGATCATCCCTAGTACAACTGAGTCAAACTAGAGAAAGAATGTTATGGAAGTAAAAACCAATTCAAGCTATAAAATTAAAGAAATGGTTTTAGAACAATATGGAAATGATGAAATTGATGATAAAAATTAAATTAAAAAATAAAAATCTGGAAAATCTCTAATATGATAATCTAGAAGGATTTGAAGAAATTGTGAAATGTTTTGAAAATTCGCAAGAAAAATCCTAAGAAAAAAAGAAAAATGAATAGTAAATTGATCAAAGAGGGAAATAATAAGGTGAGGTTTGATAATGATCTGAAGAAAACACCTATTGTGAATAATTACCCTCTCTAATCACTTTTTTAAAATGGCTAAAAAAGATAATCAAACAAAATTATTGTATGTTTATTCAAATTTTTAGGATATTTAATGTTAACATTCCCTTTGTGGATAGTTTGAACAAAATACATTTATAACTAAAATTTCATTGTAGTTTCTTAGATAAAAATAGGTAATGGGGTGAGATATCAACATTAAGTTTGAATGAGGAGTGTGGCACTATAGTCAGAAAGAATATCCCCCAAAACTGAAAGACCCTGGAAGTTTTTTCAGTTCTTGTAAAATTGTTCAAATTGATGAAATTTGGTGTTCATGTGATTTTGTAGCTAGTATCAATCTTATTCTCTTACCCTATTCAAAAAATTCGGTATTAAAGAACTGAGTCCAAATTTATTAACTCTAGAGTTAGCTGATAGGTTTCCTGACTACCTTTATGGGAGGGTAGATGATTTGTTAGTTGATGTAGGGAAACTATCATTTCCCACTAACTTCGTTATTCGACACATGGAGAGTGATAACACCATTATAATAATTTTAGGACCCCCATTACTATCCAATTCTAGGTCTCTTGTTGATGTGTCAAAGGGTACGCTAACCCTCCATACCAGTGAGGACCAAGAGTAATTTAATGTCTAAAAAGAGTCTCTAGTCAAGGTAATTAGAATGTTTATTGATGTTTTGATGAGGTTTTTATAGATATGTATAGAATGAAAAATAATCCTCCCGTTTATCATTTTATCACTAAGTATGTTAGAGAACATTTTGAAGAATATTTTTCTATTTAAATGTCTAAAAAAAGCTAGATAATTTTGGAGAATTGATATTCAAGTTAGGAAATTCATTTCTCAAAATGTGGAAGTAATTAATACCATACAAATCTATCTTACTGGTAGTGGGTCTAAATTAGTTTAGAGTTTCCCACTCTCCCATGTTCTCAACCCTCATATTGCTTCCCACTCTGTTAAACTTGTGGTAAGTAATTATGCTTCTAGTACCTTTTTTGCTAATTCTAAAAGAGTTAGAGATGAGGATAAGTATTAAGATGGTTATATTCAGTTGGATGCAAAAAGTTATTTTTCTAGGTCCCTTAAAAGTGACCAAGATGAGTTTATATAATTTCTAGTAGATATGGATAGTAACACTGCCGCTACTTCTTTACACAACATTGATGATGAAATTTTTTACCATGAGGTTTAAAAAATATTATAAGAGATTTATAATTATCCCCCTTACACCACCTAAGGAATATTCCTTCATTAATGATCCTATTGTTCAAATTGAGTTCCCTATTTTCACTTCTGAGCCTATTAATGTCACAAGAGATAGGAACAATGTTGGTTAACAATTTTAATGTATGGCTAGTCATTCTGATGTTTGTGATGAACATTTTTCATCTTTTCCTCACTAATTGAAAGATAATATAAATTTTAAATATTTTTTTGAAGGAGGATTAGTCATCATGTGATGGAGTTTTTTAAGAGAATTATTCAAACTGCTGAGTTACTTAAGAGATTATTGTAATGTCCCAAAATTTCTGTATAATTTTTTTATTTATATGGAATTATTTCAAGACCGTAAAATCTAAAGGTGCATGATTCTGAGTCCTGGAGTGCCCGGAATGATCTGTCAATGTTTTGTTAAACTTTATATAGTGTGTGTGAGCAGTTTTCCTGAAAAATAGGAACAACTCTTAAATGGTTGCCTAGATCAGAAATCTGAGGGCACTGTTGCATTAAGGATGGCGGTTTTACCCCAGGAATGACTTAAGTTTAGTTGGAGTGGGCCTCCAATGAGAAAACCTGAAAATGGCATAACCGTAAATAAAATAATTAAATAAAGTTATTTTATTTTTAAAATGCTTATAACTCACAGAAGGTAACATAGATCGAAAATCTGAGACCATCATTGAACTCATGAGGGAATTATTTCCTTAGGCTGATACAAACATTTACCGGCATGGGCCACCAGTGAAAGTTAGTTTTTGGTCATAAATAAAATAATTAAGTGACTATTATTTTATTGTAAAATTAATAAATTCTAAATGATAACTCGTATTGAAAATCTAAGTTTATCGTTCAGTTCATTGGGTCATTTTCTCCTTAGGCAGAGCCTTACCTTGACCGGCACAGGTCAAGGGTGAATGCTATTAATTTATTAAACTTTTTTACGGTACGCTCTGTAAACCAATGAGAAGATTTTTCTAACTTTTGAACCAGGGATCAGATTAAAAATACAATGGCACCATTAAATCCATAGCGTCGGGACTCACTTAAGGGAGGCTTTACATTGGCTATAATAGGGCTGGAGAAAATTTTATGTTTTGTGACATTTTAAAAGAAATGAAATAAAATAATTTTATTATTATATTTCATATACTTCAATGGACAAGCAAAGGGGTGGGGTCAGTGATGTCTCAAGTCAATAAATCACTCTTCCTTCCAATCCTATGTAAATATGTCATTGGGGAATTAGGAAGCTTCTTAATTAATTATCCTCATTAAACTACAACATTGTTACGTACCCCCCTCTCCTATATATATGGAGCTTGGGGAGGGGTATCATCACAGGTTCACCATACAACGAAGTATCGAATGATTGTCGTGATGCCAAATCCTTAGAAGATGGAGCCAAACCTAGCGGGAGGTTATGGGTAACACCAAACCACGAACCAAAGAATGACGTACCAATGGCGTCGTTGGAAACTGGTTGCGGGAACTAAGGGCATGATCCACCTTCAAGCATGGATGCTCTCCATTTGATTTTTAAGGTAGGGGGTTTATTTGTTTACATTTCCATAAAATATTCCCTCTTCCATGTTCTTGAAAATTATATGAAGAACACGGGTCAACCGACTAACGGGTTGATCCGTGAATCATTCATTATGCGGGAGGTTGTTATGGGGTATCCTTGTGGGGTTTTGTTTTCTGTTTGATACATGAAATTGATAAACCCATTTTATCCTCCCTTTTATCATGAGCTAACATGGAGGGTGAAGGCCTAACAAACTCGGAACAAACCCTCCGCAACTTTGTTACCCCTGCGCCTTCTGTGGAAAATTGTCGGCGTGGTGGCACCAACCTGCTATGAAAGAGGCAATGTGCCAATGCATGCCATGAGGGTAGGCCACGACATGAAGCCTCAGTGGACATCGGAGTAGCCAGCACCGGCCAACCGTGGAGGAGGTGCGGCACACCATCGTGCATTGTCGATGTGCAAAGGGTTCATGGCTCTTCAGTCGTGGTAGATGGAGAAGCCGACCGAATTGTCAGCCAACCACTGGAGCGAAGGGCGGTGTGCCGTCGTGTTCCACTGGTGAGTAAGAGACCGCGGCCAAAGCTACGGTGGAGGTGGCTGAATTTGCACCTCCGATGGGTTCTACAGTGACTGGGTGACGCCCACATGGCACAGCCACTTCAAAGACCGAACAAAATTTTTCCATTTGTGATCTCTAGGGAGTGGCACCCCCGAGTTGCTTGGTAGATTCACCGCTGGCCACGCCCTTCACTGCCGGATTTCCCTCTAGCGGGCCACTGCCAGTGGGTCGGGCCACTTTCCATGTGGGATACCACCTATGGGCCATGCCATTTCCCAACGAGCCACTACCAGCGGGCCGTCCGGCCTGCCGAACGGGCGACCGCCTAGTGGTCCAAGTATGTACCACCTGTCGGGATGCACCCTACCGCGGGTCGGACCACCCCTTTGTGGGCAGGGCCGCCCCTTTGTAGGTCGAGTCACCCTTTCAGGACACCCCTTTTTGCAGGCCAGGCCAGACCTGGGTTCAACGGGCCCGGTCTGCCGTGGCCCAGCCCGAACCGGGTTGGGCCAGGTTGGTCTGTCCGGGTCAGACCGGACCCGAGCCCAACTGGGCCCCGAAACACTTAAAGGGCCTTATCTCAAGAACCGAACATCAATTTGATTATTCTTATATGGTTTTGGGATCCTTAGAGTGACACAATCCATTTGAATTACTCCATGAGAGTTTTGTAGATACTTAAAGTAAGGTTGGGTTGGATCGCACCCGAATCTAACTGGGCCCTCGGCACCGAAATGCCTATAACGTACAGACCAGATGTCCATTTGACGTGCCATATATTGAGTTGGAATCCCTATGACACAATGGATCATCATCTTAATTCTTTGTGAGACTTTGTGCTGGTTGAAATACAATCGATTAATTGGGAGCGGGTTTCCCAAGCGCACTATGTACGGAACCCTACAACTTGTTGAGACATGATGGCTGTTAACTTTTTGGCTCGGAGTAACTAGATGGCCACAGTACACGATGGGGAGGAGTAACTTAGTAGGCCATGGTTGGGGACTAGCTCTGTGTGACCTGGCAGACCCATAGTACATGATGAGGAGGAGTACCTCAACAGTTCAAGGATAGTGGGAAGCGCCCCTGTGTGACGCGGCAGACCCACTATAGTCGATAAATGAGGAGTTATCTAACAACCAAGATGTTTGATGTTGTGACTTATTCTTAGGCCTATAGAAACTCTGGCTAGCTATCAACATTTATAGTGATCCTGTGTGGGTTAGAATCATATCCAGTTTCTCTAGGTTGTATACCTGGTTTTGAGATGAGACTCTAATTGCGCTATGTCCATTGCTTTGTGCTTTTTGATTTAGATCATGCCTTCTATTTTCATTGTGGAATTCTGAGAGACCTTCAGGGGTCTCGGGGTCCCTACTGAGTATTTTTATACTCACCCCTGCATGAGCTTCCCCCACACCTTGTTGTGTCTTGTATAGACGACAAGCATCTGAGCTGAGGTTTCAGGGAGCCAGGGCTAGGTGGTACGCAGAGGAGACAGGCAGACGTGAAGTACTGAGGAGGCGATCTGTACTTACCCTTCAGGTAGGATACTCGGAGGATGAATCATTAGATGTTTTCCATTTGTCAGTTGTATTGTTACATTCAGTTGTATTTTTACTTTTCAGTTATACCCATACTTTCAGTTGGGCTTATATTCCGGTCCCCTTTACTTTCAGTACACTTGTACTAAATCAGCTTACTTAACAGTTGCTTCTTGTTGTTTTGTCAAACCATGTGTTTGTACAGGTTTATAGGCAATGCCTTCCTATTTTAGGGAATATTCCTTTTTGTGCTAGTCTCCAACCCCTGGCATATGGATGGTGAGCTTGGGGTAGTCATGACAAGGGCCACGGGGGAAGGGTCGTAACAAAGTTGTATCAGAGGAGTTCAGTTGTACCAAAGTACTAGTACATTGATTTTTTATGTGTGGTAATAGTGTTAAGTGTTATAAGTGTGGTTTTCAGTTCAGGGAGTCCAGTATTGATGCGGTGACCGACGTATCTATACATCAAGACCCTGAATTCATATTTCAAATTCAGTGCTCGGAAACACTGATTGCGTGTGTTTTTGAAGAGTTTTTCTTGTTATTTCTTTGGAGTTAAGTCACCAGGTATAACTTAATGACCACAGATCACCTGTTCCTTATATGGATTCAACTGTGTAGATAGTCATCTAGGATTCCCAAGAGAGTACGTGATGATGGCCCACCGAGCGATGAGGCTCTGGTGTGGGGCCCTCTTACTATGTTGGCACCTTCAGGTGGTGTACCAACAGCACCACCACCCGTTGTGCAGCAGTTACCACCACCCGCAATGGTGGATGGTGCATGCCTACTAAGTGCATTGTATGAGTTCTAGTGGTAGAGGCCTCCGAGGTTTCGAGGCGAGGAAGATTCCTAGGTTACTGAGGACCAGCTCAAGACTATGGATAGAGTTTTCTACCTAGCTGGTACACCAGAAGATCGGATGGTGATCCTAGATACTAGTCTTTATTATTGCGTGACAATGAGAATGGTTCACATGGTTATTAGGATTTGATTCATGGACTGTTGCAAAAGATGGTACTTTCGGGTAGTGTGCCAACTATATCACTGCATGTTGGTCAGTAGTTACAACCGGCGATACTAGTAGAGGACACATGTAGGCTTAGTGCCTTACACGTGTTCTAGCATCATATACCCCTCAAGTTCCGAGGTGAGCCTGACTCACATGCGTCCAAGGACTAGCTTGAAGAGGTGGTTGATTTTCCATCTAGAAAAGGCACTGTTCGATCAGATGATGGTCCTGGTAGAGAGCCTTCTACGTAGATCAGCAGGATGATGATAGGGTTTAGACTACCCTGATCTTGCGAAGAGTTGACTTTTTTAGGTGGACAATCTTGAGAACCTTCCTCAGAGAAGGAAGTCTATTTTCATAAATATCTTAGGGGTGAGTGCTCCATAGAGCTTCTACAGCTTTATCAGGATGACATGTCGATAGATGAGTTTTCAACGAGGTGTACCGATTATCCCAGGTACTCGATGAATACAGTTCAGTCAGTGCTTCAGGGCTCAGACCTCTGATCATTATGTGTTTATGGATATCCAAACTAGAATTATTTCTCTTTCTATTCCAAATTATGTTAGGGTTCTTGAGAGAACCTTTATGGTTGAATGTTCTTTGGATGAGAAGATGTTGCTAGTGAATGTAAATAGTGGGAAAGTAGGAAACCATCACAAGTCTCAGAGACTTTGGCGTGTAAAATGTTTAGGTAAGAGGATTTGATAGGGAGGGATGAATCTGCAGGGTTGTAGATATGGATGCAAAGCTCAGAGAGTATCATGAAGTGGTTTATATTTTTACATGTTACAACCACTCCCCTTTTTGGTCCCCTCCAGGATCTGTGAGCTGGAGGATAGGGGAATGGAGTAGTTACATGATGTCAAGGAGTGTGACCCAAGGGCTCTAGGTATGATTCAAGGTACGGTCTATATCTACTACTAGCTTCCATATTAACAGACATAGGTACCAATCATTCCTTCCTTCCACTAATCTTTTCCAAGACCTAGATTTTTTGGTTAAACCGTTGACTTGACCCTTGTGTCTGGAGATACCAATGATAGGAGACACTATAATCACACTTATGTCGATGGTGTGATCTGAACCTTGAGGTGAGAGTTTTGGTTGTATCCTCTTTGTGGCAGCATCGAGGCCTTACGATGTTAGTTTGGGTATGGAATGGACATCCACGGTTCATACTCAGATTTACTGTATTTGGAAAAAAGGTTGTGGTTTATCTACAATGTTGGAGTGGGGTTTTCCTTGGTCAGTGAAAAAGGAAACCCAGGCACCACAGGATAAACTCATGCAAAGGAGGGTGCAGCCGATCACTATTGGGTCGGCCATCATTAACCTCATGGCAGTAGGTCTTTTGAGTGCTCAGTTCCCAATAAAAGTGGTAGAGTGTGAGGAAATATTTTTAAAAGTTGTTCCCAGGATTACCTCCCCAAAGGGAGAGGGACTTCTTCTTAGGTTGGGAACTACCAGAGTTTTGAACCAGACTTCTCCAGTGTAGCGGCACCCTTGTTAGTTTTGATGAAGAAGGGGGAACCTTTCCTATGGATGGAGAAGTGTCAGAAAATATTTCAAGAGCTGAGATAGATAATGATAAGAAGAACTATACTACCCATGACATGGAGTTAGTAGAATTGGTCTTGGTGCTAAAGATATGGGGTCACTACCTGATGGTAGGATGGTTTACTGTTTACTCTGATCACAAGAGTCTCAAGTATATCTTCTCATAGAAGGACCTGAACTTGAGACAAAAAATATGGATAGAGGTTCTCTAGGACTATGATTTGAGATTGTATATACTCCTTGGAAGGGGAACGTGGTAGCAGATGCACTCAGCAGGAGGTCTGGTATGCAGTTGCTGAGTGACACGATAGATCAGCTAGCTGCATTGCAAATATCTTTCATGGATAGAGATGGAGAAACTTACCTCTAGTATATGACTGTCACTCCCCCAATTCTTCATCAATTTTTGGGGGAGAACGTCATACTCTTAAAAGGATGCACCATGGTACCAGTGACGCTTCAGAAGGAGGTGTTGAGGGAGATCCATACTTCCACTATAACGGTACATCCTAGAGTGTCGAACATGTACCAGGACATCCAGTGTTAGTAATGATGGCTAGAGATGAAGTAATAAGTGGAAGAGTTTGTCTCATGATGCCTCAGTAAGTGAAAACAACTCAGAGCCGACAGAAGTCTTATGCTGACATGAGGAGGGAGACAATGTCTTCCTACGGGTCTCACCACGATGAGGTTTGTGGGGATTTGGCTGGGGTGGAATGTTATCTCTGAGGTTCATCAGACCATTCTAGGTTCTCAGTAGAGTGTAAGAGGTGGTGTACCATCTATCTCTTTCCCCACAGATGCCTCAGGTGCATAATTTATTCCATGTATCCCTGATGAGGAAGTACGTTTATGACCCATCTCACATTATCAACCATGGAGATCTAGACTTTGATGATGGGGTGACGTTTACAGAAGTTCCAGTGGAGATTTAGGATTGACATGAATGGGTCCTTTGTGAGAAGTCGATACCTCTAGTGCACGTTCGATGGCAGCACAGGAACCTCCAGTAGAGCACATAATAGATAGACGCTCATATTCATGCTCAGTTTCCCCATTTGATTTCTCTACCGTTATTTTGTCATTTGAGGACATAAATCCATAAGTTGGGGAGAATGTAATGTCCCATAATTTCCATATATATTTTCTAATTATATGGAATTATTTTGAGACCATGAAATCTGACGGTGCGTGATTCTGAGGCCCAGAATGCTCGAAATGATTCGTTGAATTTTTGTTAAACTTTAAATATCTTGTGTAAGTAGTTTTATTGAAAATGTGGAATAACTCTTAAAAAATTTCCCAGATCAAAAATAAGAGGGCACCATTGCATTTAGAATAGTGGGTTTACCCTAGGCACGACTTATGTTTAGTCGGCGCGGGTCTCCTTTGAGAAACCCTAAAAATGGAATAACCGTAAATAAAATAATAAAATAATGTTATTTAATTTTTCAAATTCTTATAACTCACGAAAAGTAACTAGGATGGAAAATATAAGACCACTTCTGAACTCGTGAGGGTATGGTTTTGTTATGTTGATACTAACATTGGCTATCACGGGCCACCAGTGACAGTTAGTTTTTTTGCAGTAAATAAAATAATTAAGTGACAATTATTTTATTGTAAATTTCATTACTTCTAAATGGTAACTCAGATTAAAAATCCAAGGGTACCGTTGAGTTAGTTGGGTCGTTTTTTCCTTAAGCAGAGCCTAACCTCGACTAGCGCGGTTCGAGGGTGAAATTATTACTTTATTAAACTTTTTTACGGTATATTTAGTAAACACGTGAGTGATGTTTTCTAAATTTTGAACCATTTCTCGAATTAAAAGTCTGAGGGAACCGTTGAATCTGCAACATCAAGATTTTCATAAGAGTGGATTTACTTTTACCATGTTAGGTCCAGAAAAAAAAAGTTGTGTTTTGTGACTTTTTAAAAGAAATGAAATAAAATAATTTTATTATTTTATTTCATATCCTCCAAAGAAAGGAAAGGGGTGGGGCCAGCAATGTGTCAATCCAATAAATGGCTTGACCTACCAACCCTAAGTAAAGACGCATTGGGGAATTCAGAAGCTTTCTAATTAACAACCCCATTAAACTCAAATGTCGTTATTTACCATCCCCCTCTCCTATATATATGGAGCTTAGTGAGGGTTATTAGCACAACTTCACCAAACAACGAATTGTTGAAGGAGCGCTGCGATGTCGAACCCTTAGTGGACAGAGCTGAACCTAGCCGAAGGTGATGGGCCACACTGAACTACGAAATGAAGGATGATGTACGAGTGGATTTTTTGGGAACCAGTTGCGGGAATGGAGAACATGATCCACCCTCAAGAACGAATGCTCTCCAACACGTTTTTGAGGTAGGGGGTTTATTCATTTACATTTCCTTAAAAGATTCCCTCTTCCCTATTCTTGAAAATTATACGAAGAACGAAGGTCAACCGACTAATGGGTTGATCCACGAATCATTCATTCTGAGGGATGTTGTAACGGAATATCCTTGGGTGGTTTTTTTTGTTGTTGGATACAACAAATTGTTAAACCCATTTTATCCTCCCTTTGATCACGATAAGAGGGAACGATCCTAATGAACCTGGCCAAAACCCTCTGCAACATCATTACCCTTTTGCCTTACGTGGAAGACCGTTGGCGCGACGAAAACAATCGGCTACGAAGGAAGCGTCACACCAACACACGCCACGAGAGGAGGCCACAACATGATGTATCGGCACACATCGGAGCGGACAGAACCAGCCGGTTGCGGAGCAGGTGTGGCGCGCCATCGCGTGCCGCCGGTGTGCAAAGGGGCTGCAGATCGTCAGTCATGACAGACGGAGAAGGAGACCGGCTCATTTTCCAGTTGTGGGAGGGAAGGGAGATGCGCCGTTGCATGCCGCCGGTGAGCATGAGATCATGGCCGAAGCTGCGGTAGATGAGGCTGAACCCGTGCCTCCGGTGGGTTCTGCAGCGCCCACGTGGCACCATCGGTTCAAAGGCCGAACGAAATTTGGCCATTCGGGATCCTTGGGAGCGGCTCCCCTGAGACTCCTGGTAGAATCATTGTGGGTCACACCCTTCATGGTCGGAATGCCCTCTAGTGGGTAGCCACCAGTGGGCCGGACCACCTGACTAGTGGGCCTCCTGCCCAGTGGGCCGGGCCATGCCCCTCCGGCTGGGTTGCATCCCACTATGGGTCGGGCCTCCCCTTTGCGGGTCCCCCCCCTTTGCGGGAAGGCCCCTTTTTTCAGGCTAGGCCTGAACTTAGCCCAGCGGGCCAAGTCTGTTGTAGCCCAGCCCATACCGGGTCAGGCCGCATTGGCCCTACCAGGTCGGACCGGACCCAGGCCCCACCAGGCCTAGAAACACTTAAAGGGACTTATCTCGAGAATCATACATTTGTTGGAATAAACATCTATGGTGTTGGGATCCTTGTAGGGAGATAGTCCTTTTGAATTATTTCATGAGAGTTTTTGAGAAATATGGAGTATGGCTGGGTTGGATCGCAGCTGAATTCAACCGGGCCCTCGGCACTGAAATGCCTGTAACGTACAGACCAGGTGTCCATTTGATGCATCGTCTGTTGCATTGTAATCCTTGTGGCATGGGAGATCATAGGGTTAATTTGTTGTGATACTTAGTTCTGGTTGAAATATGACCTATGGATTAGGATGTGGTTCTCCCAAGCACACTATGTATGGAACCCTTCGACTAGATGAGACCTGACGACTATTGCCTTTTCGACTCGGAGTGAGTTGACAGCCATTGTATGTGATGGGGAGGAGTACCTCAGCCAACCATGGTTGGGGAGATGCTCTGTGTGACCTAGAAGACCCATGGTATGCGATGGGGAGGAGTACCTCAGCAGTTCAAGGTTAGTGGGAAGCGCCTCTCGGTGACGCAGCAGACCCACTGTTCTCAATAGAGGAGGACTTCTCCAATAGCCAAGGTGTTTGATGTTCTGACTTGTTCCTAGGCCTAGATAATCCATGGTTGACTGTCAGTATTCAAATAAATTATGTGTGGTTAAACATAATATCATATTTCTCTGAGTTGTATACCAGGTTTGAGTAGAGACACAAATTGAGTTGGGTCCATTTCTTTGTGCTTTATGAATGAGATCACGATTTTCAGATTACCTTGTATAATTCTGAGAGACCTTAGGGGGTCACAGGGTCCCTGGTGAGTATCATTATACTCACCCCTGCATGGGATTTGCCCAAACCTTGTTATGTTTTGTGCAGATTACGAGCAACTGGGCTGAGTTTGAGGGGGCTAGTACTAGGCAGTACGTAAAGGAGATAGGCGGACATGGAGTGCTGAGGAGGCGATCTACACCTACACTTCAAGTAGGATCCTTGTAGGATGACTTAACATCTATTTTCCCTTTTTTAGTTGTATTTTTCCTTTCAGTTGTATTTGTACTTTTCAGTTGTACTCACACTTTCAATTGGGCTTATATTCCGACCCCCTTTCAGTACATTTTTACTACAACAGTTTACTTGATGGTTGCTTCTTGTTGTTTTATCGTACCATGTGTTTGTACAAGTTTAAAGACAATGCCTTCCCATTTTCGGTAATATGCCTTTTGGAGCTAGTTGCCAACCCCTGACCAATGGATGATAGGATTGGGGTAGTCACAGAATAGGCCCCAGGAGATGGGTCATGACATTTATGTTAACATGATGAAATATAAAAAGGGAATTCTCAAGAACCAATTACTAATGTGTTTGTACACCTTGAATGACCTTGGATAAAATCATAAGGGTTTTGATTCTAGTTTAGGACTATAAATCTGTCACTTCTTGGGATGAAACCGAGGATTTCCTTGCTTTTTGTTTGAAATGATCTTTGAAAAAAAGCATCTTTACCAGTCATCATTATCCTTACATCTTTTCCCAGAACATAAATAGTTTATATTGGTTTCCTTTTCTCTTGTTTTATGGTAATATGTTTGCAAATGTATGTATTCACATACCATGAATTTTTGGTATTGTGCATTTGGAGAAGTATAGTTTCCAGGTGGTGTGCGACTGGTTAAGTGACCATATGAAGAGGTCATATTTCATTTTTATAACATCTTACCAGTGGAAGATTCTATTGAACATAAATTCCTGAAGGAGTTGAAAGTTGATAATATCTGATAAAACTTCCCTCAACACAAAATCTACTAAATTTTAATTTATGATTTTAATTCATAAATTTATCATGGTCATCTATTCATTCTGTAACAGATTCAATTTCTCAACTCGAGGACTACATTCATTTTCTATGAGGGATGTTAAAATTTTGTTGTTCCACATTGCTTAGAGATTACACACTTATGGGGAGTAACAATTTTACTTATTTCAATCACTTTTTTAGTGATACTTTTGGTTTCATTTTTTCATTATTTTAATTATTTTTATTGAATTTTTTCCTTTCACATTGTGTTTCTTGATTCTTACTATGAAAATCCATGTTACATTTTGGCACCCCATTGAAAATAATTCATGAACTAAATTAACTCTTACAACCTTTTTTAATTTCATTTTTTTCCATGACTATATGGTAGTGGCTGGTAGGTTTCTTTTGTGATCTATAGGAGTGTTATGTGGAACATTATTTTTTAACTTTATTGTGACCCCTAAAAACAAAATCACTTCGTTGTTACAGCTCTGAATATTTTTTAATCAAAATGATTAAATTTTCATCCTACTCCTTGATTCGACAATTGTGAGAATTTTTAGTTTTAACTTAATGGGATAGGGGTCTTAATTCTATGATAAATAGTTCTTTAAATTCTTGACACATAAAACCCCCCATTATTGTTTTAAAAAAATGGTCAAACTTTTTCAAATTTCGTCACAACTTAAGGGTCTTGGGATTCAATATGATCCTTAATTCTATCTTCCCTAATGGATAATAACTTCCTTCGTGTTAAGGGTTTCCCTATTTTGGAAATTGTTTATGGTTAATTATTTCTGAGTGATGTTGCTTATTGTTTTATGGATATTCTATTTATGAACTGAGAAAGGGGAGATATATGATAGATATTTGTTTAATTATGATCATGACTTTTGGAAACCTGAAATTTATACTAAATCCTAGGGTACCCACCTTAAAAAATAACTTTAAGGATTGAACTCAAATTATAATCATATAAGTCCTTTAAATTGGAGTAAAAAAGGGAAAATGGGATCCCACAGTGAACATATGAGACTCTTGGCACTGGTTGTGTGTGTAAACCCTCTATACATATCAAATTAGTGATTTTGTGTAATTCTCTGCATATACATGGATGTGGAAAATTCGACAATAATAATAAATAAATAATCAAAGTTCCTTGTAGATAGAAATGTGTTTTTTAAGGTGAGGATAATTTTGAACCTAGATATTGAAGGTGAAAATTAACCTGTATGAAAACTATTTAAGTTGTATCAATAATGTGATAAAAATGAAATTTCTTGGAACTTAAGAGAAGTTAAATATTAAAGTTTCTCTTTATTAATTTATTATCTCCACTTTTATCTAACATGTCATATCTCTCATAATTTGATGTTGAATTTGAATTGAAGTAGGATGGAAGGTGTCTTTATATAGGAGGCATGACATCTTCAATAGTTAAGGAGCTAGTGTTCTCTTGATTTCTAGTATGTAGTTTAATTTAGAGAAGAAATCTTTAGAAAATTTCAATTGAAACACCCAAACCTCAGGGTTTGTTCCTCTATTCAAAAATAGCTACACATGCTTCGTTTTAAGATGATTGGGAAAAAAACATTTGTCCCTCATGGTCCTAGGGTTTTCATTCTCTCTCGTAGGATTTTGACCTTAGTGTTTTCATGGTTCTTTTTCAGGGTCGTTATTTTGTTGGATGGTCCAAGGATGGTTTCGTGGTGTCATGGTGTGGGTGTGTCCTTGCCCTTGGTACTCAATGGTATCCACGTCTTCCACATCAGGGAGCTTTCTCGATTCGACCTCTGATGCATCTTCCCGGTTTCGGCTCAGATATATGGTTATGGTATCGGTGGGAGGCTTGTGGGTTCGTTGTAGAAAGGCTTTAGAGTTTCTTGAACAATCAGTTTTTGTCTTCTTCAGATTTGATTTTTTTGTATGCTCATATGATTCTTGGTGATAGGTTCATTCCCTCAGAATATCACACTGCTTTAACCCTACCCGGGCCCTGAGTACACTTTCTCTTCTCTAGGTCAGTCGGGAGTGGTGGTTTGTCGGATCTTTGGGAGATGGCACCCACGTAGTCATCAGTTATCCATTGATTGAGCCTCTATCATGGATTTTCAGTGAAGTTGAAGTAAGGATGATGGATTTTCTCATGGTTAATGGGTTCTCGGTCACTCTAGTTACCTGCTCCGGCGATAGGGGTGACGATGTTGGAGTTAGTTTTTTTTAATGGATGATGGTGTTTTTATGTTTCTCGTTGCTCTGGTTATTAGCTCTGGTAGTGATAGGGAAGAAATGAAATCAATGTTTCTTTCTCACAGTGTTGATGATGATGGTCAACGGATTGATGGGGATGATGGTATCGATGACGAGGCGTACTGGATGATGGTGGTGGGCGACGTGATAGGCAGCTGTGGGTTCTCGCGGCTCGAGGTCTCCTCAGGTTCTGTGGCTGTTTTGAATTTGGAATTTTCACTTTTGAACATTTGAATTCAGATCCCACATTTGGTTTAAGGTGTTTTTTGGTATTGTGTTGTTGTTGTTACTACTCACCCATAAAGTGGGTGTTTAGAAAATCAAAAAACGAGAATTCTCAGTTTTTCAATGAAAGAAAAACATGGAATTGTTTGAGAAAAAACAAATATTTAAGAGTGGGGGAGTCTGATGAGGTTGTTTTTAATGCACTTTATGACATCCTTTGTTTATATTTTATTGTATTTTTATTTCAAAATATTTTATTTTGTTTAATAATTTATAATTATTGTCCTTTTTTTATTTTAATTGAAAAAATGATGATTTATTTTTTGAGATAATTTTTTAGTGTTTTAAATATTAATTTTTGATTATTTTAATATTTCTGTAATTAATAATATGTTTTCTTCCAATTTTCATCGATTGTTTTTGTTTAAATTATATTTATTCATTTTTTATTCGTTAAATTCTTTTAGTTTTTACATTTTATTTGAGTTTTAAAAAATAAGTACGCCCTTTATTCTTTTATTTGAATATTTTTTATTTAATTAATGATTATTAAATTTAATTAATATTTCTATTTAATTTTTTTATTTTTTTATTTTCTTATATTGTAAATTATTTTAAATTATTTTACTAACATTTATTTAATTCAAAAATTAAATTATTTCATTCTTTTAATTTTTTATGTGTGCATTTTTTTAAATAATTTACTCTTGTTGAAAATTAATTTAATTTTAATGTATATTATTTTTAATTTTGGTTTTTAATTTTATTTTTTATTATTTATTATTATTTTTTAAATTTAATTATTTATTTTGTTTCCCTGTTATTAGGAAAATGAGTTTCCACTAGAACGAGTCACCACTATACTGTGACGCCCATATCCCAAGCCATCATAGGATGAGTCATCTTCAACACCACCCAACTCCTACAACCTCTTCACAATGATAGTAGAATTTAGACTCACCCCTAGTGACTACTCCTAACTCACAACAATCACAACTTTCAATTTCAGATTAAATCCATAAATCCAAACTCACTAACAGTTGAGTTCACCATGGATTTGAGGAGGAAAAATCATTATCACCGCACCCTCCAGACTAGAATCATGCCCTATATCATCCAAAATCAACCGAGATCGGGCCCTTTGAGACCATTTCACCTTCATGCACTACTTCAACCAGAATTGGAGAATCATAAATAGATTTATGTGATGACCATGGGCTTCCATAAGGGGTGAGATGAATTTTCTTTTGAAAATTAGAAGATTCGAGAATGTAGAGGGTGATCGATTCTAGAGACATCTCCCCCATTCCAAAACCATCATGGGATCTATCATAAGAAAAAAAATTCACACCATCTGAGAAACCTTCCATCACCAGAACATCAAATAATTATCCAATTACCATTCACTAGAGAGAAGTTAACAAAGGGGATGAGATATCCGAGTTGGGAGAAGAGAACTAATGGGGAGAGCTTGAGGGAGAAATCTCACCATATATTATTTGTCAACACTATATTCTTATTTTATTTTCCATTTCTAATTTCTAAAATGTGAATTTTTATTTTTATTATGGGACTCGAGAAGTGATGAATTGATCATATTTTTATCAGTTATTCTCTTATTGAATTATTTTTATCGTGAAAATTTAAGTTTAGTTTTGTTTTTCATTCAATTATATGAATAAATTTACACTATCCCATATCCAATAGGTGAGGTTAGTGAATATTTTCACCTTTGATCATTTACCAAAGTACTGAAAAATGGAAAAGGCCAATACATCGCTTCTCTATATTTAATAGATTAATTCAAGAGTTATGATCAAATGATTGAAGCTCAAGATGGTAAACTATGCTTTGTTGATCCATTGAAGTGAATGATTAGTGTATTATTTCCATTTTTATTAGCATATAATGATCGAATAAATTCATGTAGTATATGAGAATATCATTCTATTAGTTCAAAGTAGCTTAAGGTCCCTAATTCATCAATTCCTTATCTCACTCTCTGTTCCCTATTCCCTATGAATCATTTCACCCTTTACATATCACACATCTATTTTCACTATTTTCTTTATGTTTTTGTTCTTTTTTAATTATTTTTTTATTTTATGGTCACATACACACAATTGTGTTCCTCTATATCATTCTATACCCCTTATAACACTGCACTAGTAGTAATTCGGTTTTATAAATTTTAAATTTTCATTAGTCCAAATACCACATGATCAAGTATGAAACTCACCCATTTCCTATGTCATGTAAATATAAATATTTATGTGGAAATGTATATATTCATGGGGTGAGTAATAATATTTCATTATAATCCCCCAATATAATTTTCCCACATTCAAATAAGACTAGCAATAGGTTCGCTCATAGGAATATAAAAGTAACAGGTAAAATATCAAAAGTAGATAATGTTGGTTCACAATATTCAATAAAAAAAATGAAAATTTTTCCATTAAAGTATTATAATTAGAGATGAGTTATCATTTTAGGAATATAACTAAATAATTAATTTAATTTAGGAATAATCGTCCAAGTTATCTCTCTCAAACAAATAAACAAACATGCATGCAGAATTACTTCCCAATCATCTAGAGCAGTGATATTCCATCCACTAAACCATCACTTGAGTAAATAACACCTTTTCCTTTCAAGTTAGAATGGAGAACCATGTCTACTAAAAAAGTCCTCATATAAAAAAAATCATTAAAAACAAATACCATTTTACGCCATGTTTTCAAAACTGTAACCATTTTAATGACAATATATTTTAAAATTTAATAAAACAAAATATGGTTAACCCACACAACCCATATATGAAAATAACATGTGTCAAAAAAAATCTATGAGGAAAACAATTAAAAAAATTGTCATACACATTGTGGGAGACACTCACAACCCAGTTTTCAATAATCAACCTATAGCATAAAATCCATCTGAGTTTCGAAAACATGATTTGATTAAAAAAAATAAAATAAATCTTTAATTATACCTAAGACCCTTAAAAATAAATTGAATGTGGATATGGGGAAAAAATACCTACCCAATGATTGTTTGGTATATCAAATCCCCTGATAATATGATGATATAAAATCATTATTCTATTCTTATAATGAATCACAATTGGATCCCATTGAATCATTTTTAATCCCAAACATTTGTGAATGGTGTTAGAACACGAATCTTCATTTTAGGTATGGATCTTTATTTCATGTTATTTTGGAGGAAAAATGAATATTTGGAAATTTTATAAGTACACGTTGTGTACTTTTGAGTACATTTCTTGTACCTGGTTGCCACGTGTTGCCATGTATTGTCCATGTTATGAACGAGTACATGGCCGTGGGGGTGACCTCGTAGACTGCCTAATGTGGGGGCCGTTTAAGGCTAGTACAAAGTTTGTACATTAAATGAACATTCCATGTAATTTTCTTTTTAATTTATTAATCAGATCGGGGTCACGTCTAATCTCTAAAATTGTCTTCCTCTTCCAGTGTTTCACACAGGAGAGCGACGATATAGCCAAGAACTTCAAACCCCTACTGATTCTCCGGCCGAGCCCCGATTGAGATTCCACTGTGTGCGTTGGATTCACACCAATGATTTTACACTTCCCATAGAGCCTCAATTCCTGGTATCTATTCTCTCATGAGTTATTCAAGGTTGAATTTTTTTTAACCTTTTTGTATATCTATGTCATTCTAGGATGATTCAAGGGCCGAAGTTCAATAGTGTTTATTGTACAACATAAGGTAGGGGATTGTGCCTTTATTTGGTTGTCTCTAGATAATATATGCCAAAAGTGATGAATTCCCATGTTTGGGGTATTGCGTATTTTCAGTTTTATCCCTATTATCTACCTTCTATGGTTTATTTGATTGAAAAGGGGTTGTAGCATATGCATAAGGTTTGATTCCTTATTTACGGGACACCCATGGGTGTGTTTCCCTAATTTTACTATTTTGGGCAGTTTGTCCTAGGTTGCCTATGAGGCATACCTTTCTTTCCATGACTTGGTTTGTTTAGGATGAAGTTGATTGATTATATACATTTCATGTGTTATGCATGAGAATGTTAGCCATGTGGTAGTTATAGATTACATGTGCTTCCTTGTTATGATATGTGTGATGATATTCGAATGGACCGTGAGAGCCTTAGACCAGGAAAACTATGGGGTTTTCAATGTTTATTTACACAATACCATCAGAGTCTTGGTGTAGACCTTGAACTAGGGGTATTTATTGTGCGATCTAACTATATTTCATTTATAATTATTTATCATACATTGACCTAGGGGGTATTGACCGTGAGAGCCACCTGTAGTTCATGTATAAATTATAGATTCCATGTAGACCCAAGAGTATTGACTGTGAGTGTTTCCCATGTGGTTGTTTTCAATTTTTAGTGCTATGTTAAACCAAATGGGTTAGACTATGATAGATTTCCCAAAGGGTTGTTATGAATTATTGATTATTATTGTGATGAGACTACCAAGACAAATCACAAGCTTGGACTCAGTCCAAAATGTTTGTTTAGATGGTCTTCTAAGACGTCAATTTTTACAATTATATATTTTGATACAAATCTTAGGATAGATCCATTTGTTACATTATTCAATGGTTTGAATAATTTATAAATAAAAATGAATGTAATAGAAAACTGTATGACTGTTTAATTTTATGTATTACCCAGTTTATTGCATCATTTCTGCATATTGCCGGTTATATACATCCACGGACTATTAAGCACAAATATTTTGGTGCTTGACTTCTAGGATTCATCTAATATCCTATTTGGGTCATGATTTTGGGCCCAACATATTATATGTTTGTAGGTGTAGATAAGGCAAGCTCCCTTCTTCACCATGTACTTGATTGCTATTGGAGCTTGAGAGAATGGGACCAAGATGAGGCTTGCGATACTATTAAAGTTTTCTGTTTTTTAATACTTTTTATTTAGTATTGTATTTCATGAAATTTTAATTGTTTGGATCATTTCCTATAGACATTTGACATGAATTATTTGTATATATATGCTGCAGTTGTTTATATGAGTAGTCTTCCGTTGTTTTCTTCTCTTGCATGGTATTACTACTCATGCTATTGTTTATTATTTATTATTCGACTGTGTATACTCTGACTATGAGGTAATAGTTTCCCCACAATCATACAATGCCCCTTACTGCTATTTGGTAGCCTCTAACGTTTGGGGAAATGCGCATGAGGTCTTGTTCCCAACTGGATATGGGGCACCCTTGGGCGGTACCCGTAATCGGGGCATTACAAAGTGGTATCAGAGGAATTTCATTTATGATTTGTCTTATTGTTTGGATCCTATAGATAGAGATAGTAAGGAATGTGTAGTTGTTAATAAGCTATTCTTTAGAGTAGCTAACCCATTTATAGGGAAAATCCAAGTTACCTCGAATATTGCAAATCTTTTTGGTTTTGCAGTTGTTACAGTTGATTTGATTTCACCATTGGGCGACTCACTTGTTTTGTTTTTCTATAATTGATATTATTGAGGTTCTATTTCTATTTCATCCCAATTAGATTAGGTTATGGCATCTCATGCATCATATAGGCACTTTCTATAGATCACATTTCATGCATTCTTGTCATTCCATTTAGGCAGTTTTACTAATTAAATACTGTTGTGATAGATGTTGTGATAGATATGCATGCTTTTGTGATAGATGTCATGATAGAATACCTGGTAATTTGATAGGGTATTGGAATATGTAATGTTTCATTTGGAGGGATTCCAAACATTGATCCCTGAGTTGTAATGGGCCCTCTCGGATCGGAATTTGGTGGATCATGTTTGAACTTTAATTGAATTTTGGAAAGTTTTGAGATGAATAAGGATGGTAACATTTGATTTACATCAGTATAGTCTATCAGGTGTCGGAATTTTTCATACCTTGGGAAAAATTTTATGTTTTTAAGGGTTCTAGAGAAGTTTCAGAGGCTTACTATCTAGAAACCCAGACAACATGGCCTGTGGTGTTATGAACACACACCATGTGTTCTTCTGTTATGAAAGATACAAATTTTCTTAAGTACACATCATGTATTGAGATTAAACATCATGTAGTACTTGACCCTGTGACTGATTGTGTGATTAGAGACATAAGGATTGGAAACTTCTGGTATGATACGTTGTGTCTATATCTTACACGTCGTGTGTACATAACCTTGTATCTGGCCATGTGACTAACAAAATAGGTGGATGAAACATAGGTTGAACACACCATGTCTAGCTTGTACACACCTTATAGAGTCAACCATGTATCTGGTCGTGTGACTAAAGACATGGGTTTTTAGAACATAATCACTACATGTCATGTATAGGGTGAACATTTCATTTAGTGTTACCCAGGAGAGAATCGTGTTGTCCTATCCATGTAGTAGAACTTTTGAAGGTTGGGAAATTCAAGTACACATCATGTCTTAGGAAGAACATGTCATGTGTATGGGGGTTACATGTCTAGTTTTGGGAGAGGTATACAACATGTTAAAATCTTAAGGGAACATGCCATGTAGTGGTTATACACACCGTGTAACCCTATTTTGTTAAATATGAATGTTTCTTCTACTGTTCAATTCTTTCACTTCTATGTTGTTGTCCATAATAATCTTGTGTTGAGTTGTGTGATTGACCTTGGAGATTAATGCTGCCAAGACTTCCTCTAGTTGTACGCCAGATACTAGGCAATTATCAGACACTGGGAATGGTATATTAGGGACTACTGGGAGATCCTCATGTTGTGCCTCTTTTGGCACCAACTATTATACCGGACACTGGTGTTGATGTATAGTTTCTTGAAGGATTTATGAGGATGATGCATACCTTTCAGAAAGCACCACATCCTGCCCTGACCATGGTAGAGTTTATGTGGGTGTTCCAACAGTCACATCCTCTGACTCTTTCAGGGGATAGAGGACCACAAGCAGCCGAGTCACAGTTCAAGGCCATGCTTAATATCTTTGAGCATCTCGAGATGCCTCGTGAGAGGAGAGTGAATATTTCTACTTACATGATATGTGATTCTTCCAAGAGATGGTGGGATATTATCTCACAGGTATTAAGTCATCAGGATATGTCTTGGGAAGAGTCTCATAGGAAATTCTATGATTACTTTAATCCCAAGACGTTGAGGGTCGATCAAGCCCGAGAGTTCATAAATTTAAAGTAGGGTGCTCTTTTAGTGATTGAGTACTCATCTTTTTTTACAAAGCTTCAGTTATTTTTACCTGTTTTGCAAGTTGAAGAGTTATATTTGGCTAGTTGGTTTGAGGATGGTCTTAGGTATGACATCCAATCGCAGGTTAATGTCTTCAGTATGACATAGGTAATTGCTATAGTGAACCAAGCACTGATTATGGAGAGCAATATGAGGGAGTTGGGAGCTACGATCCGGGGAAGATCAACACCTAGGGTTGGTACTCCTTCAATAGATAGTAGTAAGTTCAATAGGGAGCCTTCAAGCGGTGATTCATGTAGCATGGAGGTATTTTAAGGTATCTAGGTGAGGTGATACCATTGCGGGAAGAGTGGTAATAAAAGACCACATTACCTGAGAGACACAGTTGTGTGTCGTGATTGCATAAAATGGGTCATATTAAATTTTTTTGCTGGTTTTCTCACCAGAAGCTAGTGATAGGGGATCATTTATGACTCCATGTTCAAAAGAAGGACCAACTGTTTCTCCTTAATCAGGGAACTAGAGTTCATCAGGCCATTTAGACCAAGGAGGTTGTGGGGGCCATGGTGGACAGACAATAGTAATTCAGTGACAGAAAGGTGGATAAGATAATGGTAGTTAGGTAGGGTCGTAGGGCCACCATACAGGTCAGAATTTTGCAGTGAGCCAGACCCAGCAAGAGTAGGATCCCAAACCCTCTACAGTTAGAGGTATGATTCTAGTTGCCTCAGTTTTAGCTTCTAATATTTTTGATACAAGGTATTCCCATAGTTTTATATCTGTTTTCATGGGGGAGCCTTGGGATCTGCATCTTTACTTATAAGGATGTTATGATGCTAGAAACTCTGTTGGGGATTTGGACAGCTAGTGTATATCAGTGCAAGGAGTTCCCTCTTAAGATTGGTGGGTGTCACTTATTATGGGACCTCTATGTCTTAGAGATGAGATCCTTTGATTTTATTACTAGAAGGGACTTATTGGTAACCTTTTAGGCCATAGTTGAAAACTATCTCCGTAGGGTGAGTTTTATATCACTAGAGGGTGGGTCCTTTCTACACAAGGGTGAATGGGATGTTCAAGTGAGCAGATCTGGACCCCAGAATCATGGGTTGATAGGAATTACTACCCAGATTGCTAGAATATATCTACATTACTAGGGGACTTCAAAGGTTAACATTCTTCTTATGGTGGATTGTTTCACAGATGTATTTCAAGATGAATTGTATGGTTTACCTCTAAAATGAGAGTAATGTTTCTCTATTGAGCCTATGGTATTAGTGGAACCAGTGTCCATTTCACTGCATAGGATGGCTACAACAGAATTACAGGAGCTCATGAAGCATTTAGAAGAGTTACAGGAAAAGGGTTTCATCTAATCTAGTACTTATCCTTGGGGATCGCAGGTACTTTTGCGAAGAAGGCGGGAGGTACCCTAAGACTTTGTGTGGATTATCTGAAGCTGAACCAGATGATGGTCAAGAACCGATATCGTTTTCCAAGGATTTATGATCTCTTTGATCGGATTAGAGGAGCCTGAGTGTTCTAGAAGATTGAATTGAGATCCAGTTATTTTCAGTTGTGCATTAGACCATCAGATATACCTCTTACAGCCTTTCAAAGTAGGTATGGTGTATACAAGTATTTGGTTATGTCATTTGGTCTCACAAATGCACCAGCAGTTTTCAATGAATTAATGAACTGAGTGTTCCTTCCTTACATGGATTTTGGTGTTTTTTATTTCAAGGATGATATCTTGGTGTACTCTCACACTCAACACAACCATGCCACCCATATTGAGATCATTTTGAGTACACTGAGAGATAATTAGTTATATGAAATGCTCTCAAAATGCCACTTTTGGATGGACCAGATTCACTTCTTGGGTCATGTTATCTTGGTGACAATAGTATCAGTAGACCCACAGAAATTGATAGGAATAGTTCCTTGAGAGTATCTGAAGAACGTCATTGAGGTATGGAGTTTTTTGGGGCCAGCTGGTTACTAGAAGCACATTATACAAGACATTTTACTCTTTGTAATAACACTGAAGGGACTAACTAAGAAGGGTGTAATGTACTTGTGGATATATTCCATTGATTCGACCTTTCAAGAGATAAAACGGATATTTACTTCAACACCGATACTTATTTTTCTAGAGCTGGGAAAGAGTTACAACGTTTACTATGATGCATCAGGTATTAGGTTGGGAGAAGTTCTTATACAAGGGGAGGAGTCATTGCATATAGGTATTTGATGTTGAGGCCACGTGAGTGGAATTAAATGATGCATGATCTCAAGTTAGCTGTATTTGTGCATGTTTTATACTATTGGAGACACTATCTTTTGGGAAAGTATTTTGTGGTATACATTGGCCACAAAAGTCTGAGGTGTATCTTTACTCAGAAAGATCTGAATTTGATATAGTGAAGGTGGGGTGAGTACCTTTAGTGTTTTGACTTTGAGATTTCCTACATGCATAGAATGGAAACGATTTGGCTGATGCGTTGATCAGGAGGACTCAGATGCAGGCAGTTTAGGAGGCCTCTAGTGAGTGGAAACTTATAGCTCTGTTCTCTGAGATTCATTTGGAGGTGCACAATAGATAGGGGAGATGTTTCTTTCTTATGTAGCTTTTACTCTACTATTATGGATCGAGTGCGAATGAGGTAGATATCAGATTCTGAAGACCTAGTCCTACGAGAGAGTGTATCAGGAATGGACCATACTCTTGGGTGGACTGTAGAAGAGGATGAGGTATTTTATTTTCTTGGACATGTATTGGTGTCATCACACACACGTGAGGAGATATTGTAGGATTTTCATTCCTTATTGTGGGAATTTCATCTTGGTGTCACCATGATGTATTGAGATCTACACCATTAGCATTGGTGGCCAGGTATGAAGAGAGATGTTGCTGGTTTTTTATCAGATTTTCAACCTTTCAGGAGGTGAAGGCAGAGCATCAGCTACTAGTAGGGCATTTACAGTAGTTCCCCATTACCTACTGGAAGTGGAATGATGTCACAATAGATTTTCTGACAGGTTTACCAAGATCTCCATGAGAGAATGATTCAATTTGGGTTGTTATTGATAGAATAATGAAGGGTTCACATATCTTGTCGATCAAGGAGACCTTCATTATTTATGAGCTTCTAAGGTTTTACATCTAGGAGATTATACGTTTTCATGGGTTTCTTCACTCTATTGTTTCAGACAAGGATGCCCAGTTTACATCTCGTGTTGGGTAGGGACCACAGATGGCTTTGGGTATATAGGTACTTCAGAGTATAGTTTACCAACCCCAGACAGATAACCAGTTTGAGTGCACTATTCAGGTGTTGGAGGACATGATTTGAGCATGTGTCCTAGATTTTAGGGGCTTATGGGAGAGACACATACCCATAGCGAAGTTTTCCTACAATAAAAATTTTTAGGTGATGATTTAGATGTCACCTTATGAGGCTTTATACGGTTGTCCATATGGATCACACCTATATTGGCTGTAGGCAGGAGTAGTAGCCATGTTAGGACCTCGTCTTTTCCAGGATACCACTGAGTAGGTGGAGTGGATTTAGAAGAGGATGGATACTATAATGTCTTAGTAGAAATCTTATGCTGATTGGCGGAGATGACCTCTGGAGTTTGAGGTCGGAGATCATTTTTTCTTACGTGTCACACCGAGGTTGAAACACAAGAGTATTAGGAGATCGGGGAAGCTTTCTCTGAGATACATCGAGTCGTTTGAGGTTTTGGAGATAGATGG
This sequence comes from Viscum album, assembly GCA_963277665.1. Classification (NCBI taxonomy): domain Eukaryota; kingdom Viridiplantae; phylum Streptophyta; class Magnoliopsida; order Santalales; family Viscaceae; genus Viscum; species Viscum album. Next base: position 645,359,401 of record OY728143.1, on the reverse strand, counting down.
GCTGGTTTCCTACTAGTTACAATTACCTCAGAGGTACTAGTCTATGCATGACATCTTTCATGTTTCTTAGCTATGAAATTACTTTTAGGACCCATATCACATTTTTCAACCCAAGGATGAGTTGGAGGTGGATACATATTTCGAGGATCACCCTATTGATTTTCGATCATAGAACAAAGGTTCTTTATGGAAGTCTATTTCTCTGGTATGAGTGTTATGGCATCACGTGTGAGTATAGGATGAAACTTGGGAGAGGGAGGCCGATGTTCAATCACAATGTCCAGATTTTTTTGAAGTTTCTTATTCACCACCCTTGGATGGGAAATTTGGGGATGAATTGATTTAAAGAGGGAAGTTTGTAAAAACCTTGATCTTTATTTAAGTTATGGATCTTTATTTAGGGTTGTTTTTGAGGAAAAATGAAGATTTGAATATTTTCAAAGTACATGTTTTGTACCCAATTGTCGGGTGTAGCCATGAACTGGCTGTGTAATAGCTGAGTACATGGCCTTGTGGTTGACCTGGAAGACTACCTAAAGAGGGGTCATGTTGATGCTAGTACATGGCATGTACATTAAATGAACACGCTCTATATTTTTCTTTTTAATTGATTAATCAGAACGGGGTGGCATCTCATCTCCAGAACCGTCTTCCTCACCCATGTTTTGTACAAGAAAGCAACGAGATGTCCAAAAACTTCAAACCCGTATAGATTCTCCATCTGATCCCCGATTGAGACATCATTGGGTGTGTGGGATTGCCACCAGTGAGCTCTCTCTTCCCCTAGATCCACTCCTTGATTTCTACTCTCTCGTGATTTATTTAATATTGAAATTTTTTATCCTTTTATTATATCTACATCGTTCTAGGAAGAATCAATGGAAGACATTTTAGAGTGTTCATCGTTCAACATCAAGGTAGGTGGTTTGTTCCTTGATTTGGTTTTATTTTGATTATATATGCTTAAAGTGATGAATACCAATGTTTGGGGTATTGCGTGTTTTTTATTTTATCCCTATTATCTACCTATTAAGGTTTGATTGATTGAAAAGGGGATGTAGCATAAGTGTAAGGTTCGGTTCCTTGTCTACAAGACACCCATGGGTGCGTTTTTCTAGTTTGACTATTTAGGGATGTTTGGAATAGGTTGAATATGATTCATACATTGTTTTACATACCTTGATTTGTTTAGGATGGAGTTGATTGATTATATGAATTGAACGTGTTGTTATTTAGAATGTTATCCATGTATTAGTTATAGATTACACGTGTTTCTTTATTATGATTTGTTGGATGGTCTTCCAATGGACCACGAGAGCCTTGAACTAGGAAAAATGTAGTTTTTCCATGTTTATTTACACAAGAATGTGAGTGCCTTGGTGTAGACTTTGACCCAACGAGTATTGACTATGACAGCTACCCATAGGTTTTTTAGGATTATTTATACTACATTGACACATGGGGTATTGACTTTGAGAGCTACCAAGAGGTTGTGTATAAATTATTGATTCCATGTTGACCTAGAAGTATTGATCTTGAGAGCTCCCTAGGTGGTCTTTTTCAATTTTTAGTTCTATGTCTAAATCAAAGGGGTTAGACCATGAGAGATTTCCCAGAGGGATGATATGGATGATTTATTGTTGTTGTGACAAGTCTGCAAAGACAAAGCACAAAATTGGACTTAATATTACTTGGTTTCTTAGACGGTCTTATGAGACGTCTTTTGTTACTATTATACAGGGGAATACAATTCTTAGGCTAGATCCCGAGGTTAAATTAATCAATGGTTTGAATAATTTATAAATTAAGAAGAATGTAATTGAAAACTGTAGGATTGTTTACATTTGAGTACTTCCATGTTTATCTCATTATTTTATACATATTTCCTTCTATATACATTTACTGACTATTAGGAATAGATCTTTTGGTGGTTCCCTACTAGGATTCGTCTCACACCCCATTTGGATCACAGTTTCGGGCCCATGCAGGTTATATGGTTGCAGGTGTAGATAACAGAAAGCACACTTATTCTTCAGGTACTTCATTTCTATTGGAGTTGGAGAGAATATGGCCAATATGAGGCTTGCGATGCTCTTGAAGTTTACTGGTTTTCCGTACTTTGGTTTTAGTATTTTATTTTTAGAATTGTGACTTGTTTGGATGCATTCCTAGAGACATGTGACATTCAATATTTATAAATATATTCTTTATTTGTCTATAATATCAGTCTTCCATTGTTTACTTATGTTTCATGGTATTACTACTTCCAATATAGTTTATTATTTGTTATTCCAATGTGTATACTTTTCCAATGTGGTCATAGTTTCCCCAATATCCTACCATATCCCACACTACTAGTAAGCAGCCTTTGGAATTTGGGAAAATGCACTTGAGGTCTTCTGACCAACCGGGTACAGGGCACCATTGGGTGGAATTCTAAACTAGGAATTTACAATGGAATCCAAAATATCGGGTTCTATTCAAGATAAAATGATAAAATCTAGAAAAAATATGAAGAACATGGTTCTTACCTATGATTTTAATGATCAAATTCTTAACTGATTAGAAGAATTTGACTTTGGAGGTCCATTATTTCCAAAAATCACCTAAGAGGATCCTTTAAATTGAGATCCTTGGATTATAGAGGATGAATACGTATTTTTAGGAATTTTTCATATAAAAACATAAAACTTATATACTATTTCATTATGGTATCATGATTATTTCATATAGTTTAATAATCCTTGTGCTAAGAATATAAATCAATTTTCTTATGAATAATTCCAATTCACATGTCTAGAGACATTGTTTTTCCAAACTGTACACTAAACATGAATATACCTAGTTACTTCCAAACACCACCCAATGTTTCCTAGAGACTTGATAATTTTTTCTACTAACTCTTCTCAATCCAATAGATTTTAAAGATTCTTTAAAACCATTCAAAATTCTCAATAAACATACCAATTCATAACCCAAAAATTATCCAATATTAAAAATACTATAAAAACATAAGTACAAAAATTAATGGGCGTTACAATATCTCTCAACATATCTTATAGGGTTTGAATGGTTTTCTTGGACTAACTATCTCTTTGAGAATGATATATAATGCTATATTTCTACTCTATATTCATCACTTCATAAATAATTATCGAAAAGATCAAGTTAAACATAGGATATATAATTTATATAGTTCAAAATAGTACTCTATAAAAATATACCAATTAATTATTGTATTTTACAGAATTTTGGTCAATAAAGAAATCATATCTCATAGTAAAAATGAACTTAATTTATAAATAATCTGACTATAAACCTAATTGAGTTATGTCCAATAGATATATTACATATTCATAAAAAACAATCCATAGTTATTTTTCCATATTTATATATAATTATGTGAAAAGGTATCATCATCCCCCAAGATTTATATCATTAAACCCAAACATTTTGAAATACTAGGCATCGAGTTACAAACTCCGCAATATCCCTATTCTTGATTTCCCACTAAAAATAAACATTGAGATATCAATTCATCTTTGTACTACCATTATAGAAAGATAATGATAGTATATTTTTTTAAACAATAAACCTTCTACAATTCTTGTATTGAAAATACACATACTCGATTCAAAAACATGGGTATTCCATCACTATCATATTTGAATTCAAGTACTTTCCATAATAACTTGAATAGGGAAAATCCTCATTACATGCCTCATTAGTATTCATATAAATGGTATTTTTAACATTACTTTGATAATGATTGGTTTTCTCCCCTTTTGATTTAAAGTAACATCTTACTCAAATCCATTAGTAATATATATTTTTCAATCCTCAAGATGAATGATCTCACATTATCATTCTGACTTCGAGTATAAGCTACCTTATTCCCCTTCATTGGGATGTAATGTATTAGAAATTCCAAATATTTAATAATTTTAATCAATCTTTTTTTGTGAATATTCATGTCCTCAAATATTAATATATAATTCAATATTTTATGATGAGGATATACATCACACATTTCACTATATAGATAATGCATCCATATCTTCAGTGAAAAAATTAACATTCCCATATCCAAATAATTACTTGGGAAAATTTTGTTATGAAACATCAATTAGAAGAAGGTATACACTAAAACCTTTTCATTCAGGATGAGAACACAAACTAGTACCCTCTATGATGTATCGCTATAGTTCAAAATTCCATCTCAATTATAAGGAAGTGTTTTATTTGTTTCATTATCCACCCTTTTCATTAGTTACATGAAAAATATTCTCATATGTTGATATAGATGAACTTGACTCCCTTCCATGTCAACATGGTTAGTGGATTTTATTTCCATGAGATATTTATCATAGTGAATCGATTGTATATTGACAATCCTATAAAACCATTGATCATAGTACCAATGAATGGTCTAGAAAACTACTCTAAGACCTCTATATTAAAAGGATCCCCTAATATACCCTCACATGTAATTATGTGAACCCTAGATGGTACTTTTTAGATCTATAATCCTCACTTTATAAATTTGTTATAAAACATCCCATTTCTTATGGTCTTCAAGAATATATATATATAATCATAATTATCTCCCATTTACATGATGCATATAGGAATATCATATATATAAAGATAACTACAAAAATATTTATGTAATCAATAAAGAATCTAATAATTAGATTAATGAATATATCTAGGGAATTGGTTTTCACAATCTCCATCTCTATAAATTCCTAGAGTCCATGCCATATATAGATGATTATATTGGGAATGTCATATCTTTTTAAAATTATCTTATTATATATAGATCAAAGGTCACCCTTTGAAAATCATTTAGCTCCACATTGTTAATCAAAAAAATCAATAATATAGTGTAGATGATGGTAGATCAAAATAGTGATCTTGTTATTTTCATGATAATCAATGCATAGACACACCGAACCAATTTTTTTAACAAAATTATAGTTTCACCATATATAGAAGCACCTAGATGAATACATCTCTTATCAAAATTTTCTAAAATTTGATTATTCAATTCCTATAAATCAATTGGTTCTATTAAATAAGGATCTATTAAAATAGTAATGAAAATAGAAATGATTTCTATTTAAAACACAACATTACTATTTGATGGAAGACATTAAATAACCTCAAAAAATACATCATTGTATTGTTTTGTGATAAGAATATCATCAATATCGAGTTTCTCCCCAATAATTTTAGATAAACACCCTACATGAATTAGGAGTAAAACGATATAATGGAATTACTTTCCATTAGATTTTCATACTCATCCTTTCATCGTTGGAGAATCATTGGTTGATTTAGAAAAAAAACATGACATCCCTTCTCTAAAAAATGATATGGGATCTATATAGAGAGAAAATATAGTCCAAAAATCAAAACAAACTCAATGAGAGGTATGAAAAAATTAATGTTTTTAGTGATAATTAAATATCACATATTTGATGTGGTAATGTGATACTCTTCCAAAATAATTCAAACATAAAAGGGTGGGTAGATTCTAAATCATGTAAGAAATTAACAGTTCTAGAATGTTTGAAAAATTATCTTTCCCCATATTGATTTTACAAACCTATTCCATAGTTTTGGTTCATGAAATTTCCATTTCCCTCTTGACATAGGAGGTTATTGACAACAATTTTTGTTATTAACCCAAAAATATGTGCACTGGTCAATATAATGGTCACACTATATATAATTAAAACATTATATCATAGGTGGCGTATTCAATTGATATTTATTTCTATCCATATCATTGGTTAGTCAGTTCATATCAAATCATCATTCATTTTATTGATGGATTTAGTTTCTATACATATATAATTTACCAGTCCCCTTAAATTAGTTTTCCCCATACCTCATTCCACTCTTATAATATATAGGAAGATTAAATTTATCCCCTATAAGGGTTTTACTAATATAATTTCCTTGAAATCCATTATTTCTCTTATTTTGGTTAAAATGATGAGAATAATTAGAGTCTACAGTCTTGATTTATAAATAGATATAGTCTCAAATTATTTCTTCATAGATACTATGTCCATTATTAGTAACACCTTTTAGATTCATTTCATTAAGATTATACAGAATCAATCAAATTTTCCTTCAGTTTTGATGATAAAACCAGTACCATACGTCAAAAGTGTTGTAAAATGTTAGTTTATTTTGTTCTAATGTATTATTTAACCATATTATTTAGATCAATGGATTCCTTTAAATTTTCATTCATGGAGTTATGGTAAATTACTTATTAATAATAACCTAATAAAGTCCTCTCGTTACATGGATTAAAGTTCTTAATAGTTCCTCATATTATTAATAATATTCCACTATTGATATATTTCACATTTCAAATGATAAATTTCCATGCAGGGTTTTTCATTAATTAATCACTAGAGAATAGAAAATATATTTTGAATGGAATTAATCCATTTCTCAACAATTAGAATATTATAGGACCCAATAATGGATGGTGGATGTTTCATCAGGGATGTAACATCACAGACTCGGATGCCACTCAATACTGCCCCAAGCCTTGTTGGACACACGGTCTCAAGCACATATCCGAAAAACTCTATAGGCTATATACTAGTAATGATGGCCAAGGGAATGTCTATGGGGAGACTATTCCCTTTGTTCCCTCTTTCTAGATTGTAACATAATGGAATATCCAAAAAAATTCAAGTAGCATAAGTAGTAATAAAAAACATACAATATATAAGAATTAGTAATATATATCAATATCAAAATGAATATCATATACAATTATGATGATAAATATCCTACATCTCTAAAAAATAGCCCAAACATGTATACCGGGCAGGTGTACAATTCATGGAAAAAGTACAAGAAGATAAAAAGCATCTAGTTGGCATATATATCCTTAGCTTAGTCCCATTATCCCATACCCTTAACCAATCATCAAAAACCTATAGTAGGGATCTTTCCCTTATCTATATATATAATCATATAGTCAATTTGGGCACCCATAGGTGGCCAAAATAGGGTGTGAGACTAAATCCCAGTAGGCAACCACCCAAGGTAAAGTTCCAATCAACCAATGAATACATAATAGTCAGAGTGTGCAAGAAATAATATTTTATTTAAAGGAAGTAAATTTGTAAACATCCTAAAAGTATAAGTTATCATTTATAATCAAGTTCAATTAATCAATTTCATTTATGAAATAAGTGTCTGAATTAACAGTCAAACCATTTTCCTTATAATAAACAACATTTAACCATTTGATCTCATATATTTAATAATTATCAAGAGACCACATAAATCCCAATATTCCCCATGATAAGATAATCAAAGCATTCCTAAATAGGAAAACCATAACGTTCAATACAATATTTAATCCAATCTTGTGCATTAGATTGGAAGAAATATTATATAATCTTTTTCATTCATTAAAAAAATTTGAACCTGAGTACATCCATGGAATTAAAAATTTGGAAACCCATTTTTTCTCTAGTTATAATATAAATCAGCACCATATGATTCTATCAACGGATAACCTCTTAAGAACCCATGTATCGATCTTGGTGTGGTATAAGGTCATTGAAATTTGAGTATGTCCTTGGCGAACCTATAAGGGATCCCAAGTATCACCCGTGGAATATATGATCAAATTCCATTTAATTACATCCTTGGAAATCCATATAGAATCCCATGTATCACTTGTCATATAAAATTCATCCCCTATGAGTCTGTAATTGGAATTCCAAGTATCACTCAATCATAAGTAAGGTCAAAGGCAAATGAGTCCATCCATGGGATTCTTATATGAATCCATGCATCACCCAAGGAATATAAATATTTAACAAATTAAAAACCATTCAACCAATTCATATAAACATGTCAAGGTCATCACTAAGAATAATTCATTTCATTCTCATATAAAATGGAGACATAAAGCATTGTCCAAGCATATAAGGCTTGTATTAACTCAAATATCATAGGAAAATAAATATAAAAGAAATTCAATTTTGACAAGAATATACATGGAAAAATCAAAGGGAATGGTCATACACCCCCTTTCACTAACAAATTCAATTGCAATTACCTTTCACATTCAAATAAAATTTGACAATCCATTATTAACATCCCAACACATGGGATAAACAACAAATCATCATGGTATAATATTAAACATTCCACCCATTATGGTCTATTTATAATAATAATCACACCCAAAGGGGTGGTTTCATTGAAGGTTCTCAACCTATAACATTCAATGACAAGCCACTTTAATTACACAATCCATAATAAACAATTCAATTCATGTTTTTATCTATAATTTAAGGTGTTGCCTATGAATTGGGAACACAACACAAAGTCATATATAAACACATCAACTTTTAATTAAATGTATGAGGTAACCTATAGTAGGTCTCTAGTTTATAGAACTGCTAGTATCACCTGCTCAATTGAATCAGATCAAGAAAAAATTGAACAATTGGTGAAGAAACTAATAATAGGAAATATTATATTACACCTAAATTGCATATCCGATGTTAATAATAATTAGTAAATAATAAAATAAATCCATTAGTCACCAATTTGGATCCAATGAGATGACCGACACTTGAATCAAATATTGGATTGATATTTGGAATCAATTCCAAGTATAGTCACCAAGGAAGCTCAAAAAATGGGGTGATAATGTTCTATGTGAGGGGTATAAATAGATTCTTTAATTTTTAATGAATTTAAGGAAAAAATGGTCATTTTACACACAATATATGGGTCACATGGTTTTTCTGAACGATTTATCTAATCATTCACCTACTCTGCATGATATGATGTAGGTAAGTAATACCTTGCATGGTTCTCCGAATGGTTTGACTAACTATGCACAAACTATACAAAAAAACATTCAAATTTGAATACATGACCACATGGCTTTGCACCTAAAATCACAAGGTTTGCACTAACTGTATGGATTATAGATCCCCACTTTCTAGCCATGCATGGTTATATCTATGAATGAATCTTGAACTGCATGCTTTGAATTCTCTATGATTTAGCCTTATTTCACCCAAAAACTTGGGTTCCAGGCACCAAAATAGTCACAGTCGCCACTGTTACATCCATGACCTCAATGGGAATTCATATTAGGTCTTATTTAATCATTTAAACTTAGATTTGATGGAAAATAAAGGATTTGTACCTCAATGTAGAAAAGGACCATTACAAACATCCCCCTATTAAAACGTTTCATCTCAAACTACCCCTCCAATGGTGGTGAAGGATAAACCAAAAATAACTCTGGCCGTTGTTCTCATACATCAGCCTCTAGCTCCTAGGTCTTGTCCTATACTCGGTCATGCTACTATATCACCCGTATTTAAGGAACTAACCAGCCTCAGAGAACCTTCATTCTATGATACACAATACATATAGGATGATCAAAAAACGACACATCTATTTTTAACTCAACATCCTTGGGATGAAAGGAAGGAGAAAATTTAGAATAATAACATCGTAACTGAGACACATGGAAGAAGTCATGAAAGGCTCCCTACCTATGATGAAACTACAACTGATAGGCTACCAACTACACTCTCTCCAGAATCTCAAATAAACAGACATAAGTGAAATCTTACCCTATTTCCTTATTCTCCTATGTCTCAACCTTAGTGAAATAATTAAGAAAACAAGATCCCCATCCTTGAAATATAGATATTGTCAGTTGTGATCTGTGTATTATTTCTGACAAGATTGTGTACTATCCATACACTTCTGAATCAACTGAATCTATTTTATGGTCTCTTGAATAAGAAGTGGTATAAACATAGTTACCTCTCATTACTATAACCAATAGAGGGGTGATCAGAATGGAATACCATACAAAGCCTCATAAGGCTCCATTTGAATAGTATCTTGAAATATATTGTTGTAGGAGAATTCAACCAGGGGTTTATTCCTCCCCCAAGATCCCTCGAAACCTAGGATGCATTCTCACATCATATCCCCAAGAACCTAAATCACATGGTTTGACTGGTCATCGTTCTGGGGGTGGTATGATTCTATTAGAAGAACCTGTGTACCTAATGCCCTCTATAACCCTTTCGAGAACTATGATGTAAATCGGGAATCCCAATATGAAGTGATAGTATTCGATATCCTGTTAAGTCACGCTATCTCACAAATATAAACCCTTTGAAGATCATCCACACTAAATGATTCCTTGATTGAGAAGAAATGTGCAACCTTCACGATTCTTTCAACAAAAACCCATAAAACACCATTATATTAATCCAACCTTGGTAAACCTGTAACAAAATCTATCATGACATCATTCCATTTCCACATAGGAATGGGTAGCTACTCTAAAAGTATGGTTGTTTGTTGGTTTTTATCCTTCACATGCTGGCAGGTGGAACATCTAATGACAAAACAAAATACATCTCTTTTCATACACGACCACTAGTACTAGAAACATAAATCCAGATACATCTTGCTAATGAAATGATTCACCACCCAAAATAAATCATGGAAACCTCAATTTATATCCCCATGCATGTCTGGTGAAACCTATATGTCACCATGAAATCACATAATTTCATCCTCCATTGTAGTCTAACCAAAAGGAGTGTCCTCACCTTCCACACTCTCAAATAGGGCTATTAACTCGATGTATGATAGTTGTGTCATCCTCACTCTATCAATAAAGGTAAATGTAACAACTAATTATGATAGATAAGTTTGTCCATGTTTCTCCTTCACCTCAAAGTGAATCCCAGAGAAAAAATCCTTAAGCTTCCACTCTCTAATATCCTACTGCATAGCCTATATGTAAGTCATTATTCTTAATGCATCATCCACTACATTCCCCTTAGTAGGAATATTGGAAAGCTCAATGTCAAAATATTGTAGGTACTCAACCCAACTTTTCTGCCATAGATTCAGATCATGTTGTGTAAATATGTACAAAGGTATTTTGTGTCCCATGTACGCCAAAAAATTCTCTACTTGTAAATAGTGTCTCTAATAGCAAAATACATGAATAAATGTAGCTAAATCGAGATCATTCATAGGGTAATTCTTCTCATGTGGACTTGATTTTATAAAAACCTATGCCATGGCTCTATCTCACTACATAATAACTGATCCTAGATAGATAACTGATATGTCATTGTAAAAAATGTTACTCATTCCATGATCTAGAAAAATAATTATCTATGCTAACGTTAAAATCCCTTTTAACTCATTAAATGTTGTATCGTATGAATATAACCATACAAACTTCAAACCCTTCTTAGTCACTCTTGTCAGTGGCGCTGGTTAGAATGATATGTACTATATGAAATAGTTGTAATAACCAGCTATCCATAACAAACTATATACCAATAAAATTTTATTGTGATTCTCCTAGGAAACTACATCTCTTACCTTATTTAGGTTAACTTATACACCTATCTCTAAGATAATTTGACACATGAAGTGAATATATTCATCCAGATGTGGAACTTTGTGAGCAGAGAATATAACTGAGGATCTCTTAGTGTATTCAATACAATCTCATAATTTTTGGATCTTTCACGTTGATTGTGAGAGTACACCAAGAAATCATCAAAAAAAACCCACGAGGAAAATCAAGATAAGGATGGAAAACTCGGTTCATCAGTTCCATGAAGACCAATGTAGTATTCGTGAGACCAAACAACATAATCAAATAATAGTATAGACCATGCATGCTACAAAAAGATTTGATATTCTTTTCCTAATGATCTAACATGAAAATGATGATAACTAAATCACAAATTAATCACTGAGAAGACATGAACTCTTTATATGTTCAATAAATCATCTATATGTGTCATAGGATACATGTTCTTAACCATAAGCTAGTTCAATTTCAATTAATCCACATATATCCCAATAGTTTTGAACACCTTTTTCATAGAAGGACCACCAAACCCTATAGGGAAGTACTGGGTTTGATAGACCCCGTTTCCTCTAAATCCACTAACTGTCGCTTGATACCATGCATCTCAACAATAGCAATCCTATAAAGAGGAATGGATATATGTGAAGCTTCTAGATCATTCTCAATAGAGAACTCTACCTATCCAAATGGAGGTAATATTGAAAAGTCATCTAGGAAGATGTCCCTAAAATGTTCAACCATTAGATGGAAATATTCTAAATGTGTTACCTGATCATCCATATATATAATTTCAATCTATACTATCATCCCACCCAAACCATGATTCTTGTGTCCAAATCGAATCACCTAAATATCCCATTCACCCTTTTGAATAATGTCACCACCCTATATTGATGTGGAAGTGTATGGAAAACATTAGTAATTGAGTTTTATTTGTTGTCAATAGTGTCAATGAATTTCAATGATTGTTAAAGACACTATCCTAAGTGAAATGGAGAATGGAAATTAGGCGATTGATGTGCTTCTCCTACGTTCAATGAACTTGTGTCATCTTTGATACATTGTTTAAAACATTGATTTATAATCCTTTTAAGGGATGATTGAAGTGAACTTTGGAATGAAAGTTCCAAAATGAAATGGTGAAGAAGGGGATTCATGGGGTTGGAATTTGAAGAAGAATATGATTGGACTTTGATGTGACCATGCACATATTTTAATGATGGCCATGCATTTTTGTGCATTCTGCCAACTATTTTTATGAGGCCTACTTAAAAAATTGGCTAACCATGGAGGGCAGCTGAGGACCTCACCTCAAGAACTTACAAGACCTGAGGGTCAACCATGCCTGAGGGATGCCATCAAGGCCAACCCCACCGAAGACCACACCTTAGGTACTTGCGGGAACCGAGGGTCAACCTCGCTCGAGGTAATCCTTCAAGGTGAGCCCCACATAAGGCAGGGGCATGCGGGACGTGTATAATCACACAATAGTGTTTGAATGGTGATCAATCTGTTCACATGGATGTGTAGTTGGCATTAGGAATGTGCCCTCATTAATATTAATTTTTCTAACATTCCGTGGCATTATCTTACCATGCTTTCCAAAACGACGATGAACCAAATGAGGGGCCACATTCAAAAACACCTGATCACCCACACAAAACTATAGGTCTCGACACCTATGATCAACATATGATTTATGGTTACTCTGATCTATCAATAAATGCTTCCTGATCAATGTGATCTTCTTAGATGTCTCATTCATAAGACTCATTCACAACAGTGAGAGCTCTCCTACCTCAGCCCAACACAGGGGGCCGACAAAGCCAACCATAAAGCATCAAAAAGGGATCCATTCAGATTGAGGATTAGTAACTATTATTATAAGAAAACTCAACCAATCCCAAATGGCTATCCCAGGAACCTCCAAAGTCCATGACACATGAATGGAGAATTTTCTCAAAAATTCAATTCCCCTACTCTGTCTAACCATCCATTGGTTGATGGTACGTCATGCTCATTTTAATCTTAGACCCTTAGGCCATCTGAAGGTCTTCCCAAAACTGAGAAGTGAAATAGGGGTCTTTATCAGAGACAGTTGCAAATACCTGACCATGAAGCCTCACCACCTCCTGAAGATACAATCAGTCCGACTCATCCACTTTAGAAATGTCCTGTATCATAATGAAGTGGGTTGATTTGGTTAGAAGATCAATTTCTACCAATATAGGATTCATTCCTCAGGGTGTTCAAGGAAGGATGAGAAAGGAGAATTAACCACAGCAGAAGCTAAACGGATTGCATGAATGAGAGGGTATGGAACCTTCCATTGGGACAAGCCTCTACATGCATGAGAATGCCTAGACGAACAGCCATGCGAAGGTGGAGAGCTGATTTCATGATGAAGATGATGGGGAGGAGCAGTTCCAAGTAGTTTTTCTGGGTTGTATGTAATGTTTGAAGCCTACGGGAAATTAATTCCACTAAAGCCTATGGATCATGTAATACTTACACCTACGGGCCTTGTAAGGGTTCCACCTCACCCCTTGAAAGGTGGATTATCAAAAATAAATAAAAAATGAAGGCCTTCGGGCCATTGGAGGAGGATAATGGTGGCACCAGGATGGATAGCCCACTGAGATTGGTGGCTGTCCGGCATCACCATATTCTGTAGAGACAAAGGTACCACTGATCATCCCTTGAAGAAATGATACCCACAGGGGACAAAGACAAATCATAATACATATCCCCATCGTGAATAAACTACCTCGACCACTAACAAAGCTCATCAGTAGGTTTTTCTTGCTATATCAACTCTAAGAGAGGAGCATTCAACTAAATTCTTGAAAAGAATGCACTTTCATTGTGCTCCATTGTCTCTATATGAATCTGAGAAAAGAGCACCATTAGAGTACACTCATCACTAGACTTCTTCAAGGGTTACACTAGTACTTTTATACTCAAATAATATGCCCCCAAAATGTAAATGTTGATCACATACAAGTACTCTATCCATCGGTGCTGTCTCAAATTGAGATATTTCTATGAGAATTAGTAGTTCAAGATTTTTCATTAGAGTAGACCCCATAATTCTTTCCAAATTGGTAGTGATGAAAAGTCTTCAAAGCATACACCACAGCTGATAGCTCTATGTCATGGGTCAATTAATTCTTTTCCTGCTGTCGAAGTTGGTGAGAGCCATACGCCACCACATGATCATCCTCCTTACGAACACACCTAAGAACTATACCTAAAGCACCAGTATACACCACATATCCCTTTTTAGGTTATATAAAGATCAACATGAAGTAATTATTCAATTGCTTCTTCATCTCCTCAAAGGATGTCTGACATTGTCGCCCGCCAACAAACTTTACCCCGTTCTGGGTGACCGTGTTCATGGGTGAAGCAAGTTGAGAGAAATCTCAAAGAAACCTCCTATAATAACCATCCACCGAAACCCCCTGTTCCGAGATCACATTCCCAAGAAACTTCACCTCTCTAATCTAGAATGTTCACATGCACAACTTTTCATAAAGGAAATGAATTTTCAAGGTACCCAACATGATATGCAAATGGTTCTCATGATCCTCCTCAAATATAGAGTAAACTACGATGTCATCAAAGAATACCACAAAAAACAGATCAGATACTGGTGGAAAACCCTATTCATGAGTGCCATAAAGATCGGTGGAGCATTGGTCAATCTGAAGGGAATGACCGTGTACTCAATGTGGTCATACCTGCTTCAGAAGGCTCTCTTCGGGATACCTTCCTCTTTCACCCTGAGTTGGTGGTAACCCAAACACATGTATATTTTAGAAAACCACTTTTCCCCACTTTAACTGATAAAACAATTCGTCTATTTGGGACAAAGGAAATTTTTTTGAATGGTTACCTTGTTCAGCATTTGGTACTCAATACATAGCCGAAGGGATCCGCCAGCCTTCTTCACAAATAGAATAAGAGTGGGCCAAGGAGAGACACTCGGGTGAATGAATACATTGGATTCTAAAACATCCAAAAATATATTTAGTTCCTTCGACTCGGTGGGGGACATACTATGTCAGGGAAGAGATATCAGTTGTGTTCCCAGTTCCAATTTGATCGAGAACTCCACATCTCGCTCTGGTGGAAATCATGAAAAATCATATTGGAATACCTCCAGAAACTCATCCACTACCTGGGGTAGTCCACCATCAAGAGCATGAACATCATCTTATAGCATGAGAAAAGATAATTGGACGAAAATATTCCTCAACTCTAGGAGTGGAGGTCTTGCACGACTCGACCGAGGATCCCAATCCCCCCAAAAAAAACCCAACGACTCCCATCAGGTGCTGTGAAACTAACCCACCACCTATAAAAATAGATGGGCGCTTGAAAGTGTACCAACCAATATATTCCAAGTATAATGTAAAATAGATCCATATCTATGACCAGCAGTTCCCACTTCATCTCACCCCCTGACATTGAAATCGCACTAGATGTGCACCTAAGACCCTTATCCTTCTTCTTTCCTAGCGGCCTCATCTCCATCACAAAAGACAAAAGCTCAGTTGAAAAATTCAGTCTGTTCACAATATAGTAATATATGAATGAAATAGAATCACTAGTATTAAAAAGAGTAGCAGCTATAGAAGATTCAATCAAGATGGTACCTAGAACTATCGAAGGTTGTGCAACCAATATCGCTGGTGCCTGCTCCACCACATGAAGTTGACTACTATCTGCCAAAGAATGACCACTCTCCTATGGATCTGCCCTAACTATGATCCAACCCTGCCACTATAGCCAAAAAACTAAGATCCCCCCATCCTCAACAGCTATGACTTGTCCATCACTCCCCTGGAAGTCACTGAAAATTTCCCACTCTTGATTGGACATGCCATCCTACAAAAACATTTTATGTGTCCCATACCTTAACATTGATAACAAGGATTAGAAGGATATGTGCATGCTGTTCGGATGTGCCTTGTCCTCCCATATTGGTGTCGCATGACTGAACTCGCATCAGATGCCACAGATGAAAAATTTCTTGAAGGATGGAATGAGCTACCACCTACCTTCTTCCCCTTCTATTCTTGCTTCCTTTTCTTCTTAGAATAACTGCCACTTCCCAATACTAATACTCTCCAAGAGAAATTTGTCCTCCCTTTTCAGTCGATCTCTATTATTCAATCTCTATCAACCACTTCATCATAGGTTTTCATCTTCAACAGGAAGACCTGGGAATAGATCTCTAGCTGTAAACCCCTCTCGAACTTCTAGGCCTTCATCTGCTCATTGGAGACCATTTCCAATGCATACTAGACCAACTCAAAAAAATGGTTAGTATACTTCATCACTAAAAGATCCCCCTAAATAGGTTCCATAAGCTATCAAGATCAAGAATCGTACAAAACATTAGGGTAGTACTAGTCATTTAAGATAACCTTAAAGTCCTTCCAGCTCATTATCTCGTATTTCCCAGCATGGATAACTAATTCCCCACAATTACGTCTGGGACCCTCAAACAAGAAATTGACACCTTTCACCGTAACCTCCTAGGGTGAGACCAGGAACTCAAACATTATCTAAGTATTTTCTATCCACTCCTCCGCTTCCTAGGGTTATGTGCTTCCTCGAAAAGTATACGGATTGTTGTTTAAGAAGTCCTAGGATTTGTCCTTTTTGGACTAGATTACACTCCTATTACTGGAGCAGGGGAAGGTGTATGAGTCTCTCCTTGTACTAGAGCTTGAATTGCCTAGACTATAAGTACCCCCAACCTTTGATCAATCGGTGATGGAGAACTCTCTCTGGCTTCCTTTATTGGGTGCGTGTGAGTTCTCTAAGGAGGCATGTTGCTACAAAAGGAAACAACCACAAGATAAAAAATCCGTACAACAGTTTTGAAAAATATCATAAAAAAATCAATTATAAAAAATCCAAACACATTACAAAAATAAAATTAACAACTACTTCACCCTCACCCGATGTCTATGTGTAGTCTGCAGCCCACACATCTCACCTAGAAGTGAAGTCAAACAGAAAATTTCAAACATCCCATGGTGACTCGAGGTTTTTCATGAGAGGTGTGATCTAAGAACCCTACTCACAACCAAAACTCCAATCCCCTATAGTCCTATCTCCTATCTATCCAAACTCATAAAAAATAATAATATAACCCCAAAACATTAACATCCTTTGATACTATTTTGTCACGAACTGAATCTGGTTGCCATCAAAACCATAACCAAACCCATCCCATGGAAAGTATTGAAGATAATTCATTATCCCTGAAGGATTACACATGTTCCTGGGTTTCATATATATTGGTTTTGGAAAAATTCACCCAAGTATGGATACATAAAAATTCCAAAAACAACCAATAAAATGAATCTGAAAATTCATTCCAAACAAGCCTTAAATAAAATTTTGAACTAAATACATGGGTCTAAACACGACACAAGAGGTCCAAATACACATAAAAGTATCATACAAATATCCCAAGGAACTTGAAAAGATAAGGGGTCAACACCCACGATTCATCTCCACAACAATGCACCATGGAATGAAACTAACAACCCGAACCATCACCACCCATGGCCTTACCTTTACTAGTGTCAAACATGATCATGTGTAATTACACCCAAGGGGTGTAAGTAGGGTTTGATCCAAATCGTAATGGGATATCCACCAAAATAATCCATATGGTAAGCATTATATGATAAAAATAATTCAATTTTTGATAAACAAAAAATGGTGGCAATAATTTCTAAAGAATGAAACTTTTAAAAGTAAACAATTTTCAAAGGATGATTTCAAATGATGGAAAAATTTCGATAAAAAATTTATTTTATTGAATTTACAAGACAAACAAACCACTATCCAATGATAAATAGGAAAGATTCAATGATAACTAATCTGGGGAATATCCCTTGGAACTAGTTAGTTTTGGGCCCCATGTACCTCATATCTTGGTGTAAAGAAACCACAACAATATCTGTTCTCATCCACAACTAACTAGTATGGAACATAACCATAAAATATTGGTCCCCAATCATCATCATTATAATTTTTTTAGGTATTTCAATGTTCAACTTTCTATGTAAAATAGGTACAAAACCACTCCGGATCACTATCATACTAGTACATGTCTGACCACTTAGATACCCATGTTTTCCTCTTTGTGATCAAACAATTTCCACATGTTACCTAATTAAATTTTCATATAAAAACACCATTTATGGTCATACACAAAAAAAATAGTATCTAAATTTTTTTTGATCCATTTATATAACTGAATAAACCATTTATAATTTCTGTAAAACATTGTCAAGGAATATAACCCAACATTGCACATAAAATCCATTTACAAGACCTCATTGAAAACCAAATTCCCACCAATATCACCCCAAATCATAATTTCTAGTAGTAAAACATTTTAATAATACCCTCCCATATTTATAAAACAACCCCAAAATGGTAAAACATGTAATGCACATTTAAAACACCCTTTTTCACACCGAAATAGAACTTAAAAATCTATTTCTCAAAAAATGTCACGAAATTTATTTTTTTTCATAGAAATAAAAACAATTGTGTAGTATGGTAAAAATAGAAATAAAAATTTTTATCTCATCTAGTAGTGCTTACATATGGAGTCACCTACCACAAGTGTTAAAAATATGAAATCCTTGTGCGAAAGTTCAATAACACCACCTCTATACCACAAGGGTATTAAATCCAATCAAAAACCATAATATTAGACCAATAAAACCTATATAAAACCCTATGTTCTAATACATACATTCTTTACATTATGAACTTCAAGAAAAATGGAAAAATCTCTAAGAAAATGGGATGAGGAAGGAAGGAAAACCACTTAGTTGAGATATCTTGAGGAAATCGCCCCAAATACACCAATAGGTTAATCTCCATGCATCTAATACTGATATGAAGGTTCTAATAAGGTTGAGTAGGAAAAGTGGGAAATAAAATGGGGGTAAAAGAGTAAAAAATGTATGAGGTATGAAAGAAACAAATCAACTTTTTAAATCTGGATGATTTGAGAAATCTTGGGAAATGTTTCCCTTGTACAAGATGAAGATGAGCTCCAAAGAGGTAGAAACGAAAATTGGTGTGTGCCTAGGGTCAGTGGTCCCGAGTGAGAGGTAGAATCACTAAAACCATTAAAAATTAATATGATATGAAAGAAATTAATTGTATTTTTTAAAAAATAAATGGTCTCACGGGTTGGCCCAAATCCTGAATAAATATCCCAAATACAACATTATAATAACTTCCTATGGGGTCCAAATGGATATTGTAGTTTTTATAGGTCATGGGTGGATAAATTGGAACTGTAATTAGAGAAAAATGTTAAAAACAAATGATTTATAAAAAAAATTTATTTTTTATTCTGTAAATGGGCTCATGGTTAGGACCAAATCTTGAAAACTCACCCTTTCCTCCAAAAAAGCTTGGGAAACCCCAAAAAAATATAAATAATGGAAATTACCTCAAAAATACCATTAAAATTATTCATGTATGTGACATATATTATTATTGATATTTTTATCACCAAAATACCAATTATATATTCCTTAATGTGTACTTCTATGAGATGACATTTAAGTGGTAATATTATATATTTACCAATTATAAATTCATATCTTCACCTACCTTATCCTAAAATATATCATAAAAAATGGTATAACAACACTAATTATATATATACTATAATATTATATTTATAATGTAATATATATCATCAACACATACCCCATATCATTTTATTCTAAAAATAATAGTCAATTGTCCATATTATGTTAGAATATCACCTTTATGGATGGTGAATACTATTTTTTCCACTACCACATTCATGGAATGTATAAATTCAATTATAAAGATTCCAAATGAAGTAATTTTTTGTATTATATATTTTTCTAATTCGTTAATTAATACACGACTCTAATATTGAATAAAACAAAACTAGTTCTTGATGGTCGGTAAAAATATCTAAATGATCAAACTGTATAAAGTTAACATTTTTAATCAAAGAATAATATCTATGTTAGAAAATATTTGAGTATTTTTTAACAAATAAATTTAAAGAAGTACATTATTTCCTTTTCATTTTACCTTTGTATTTTTAGTCCCATTTGGCAAGATCTTTAGTAATTATCCAAGTGATCTAACTTTGGAATCATGAATCAAATTCTCTTTGGATAAAAAAAGTATACATTATATCTCATTGAAATGGTTATAAATGAATTTTAAAATTATTTTAAATAAAATATATATAGAAATTATTATAATTTAATTAATTAATGAGAAAATTTTTATTATTAAGTACATTATGTGAATGTATAGAATGGATATGGTCATAAGGTAAGGAATCTCTCTAAAACTCCCCTTCTCATTGTTTTATGAACATTCTATATATAAGTCACTTTTTATCTCTCTATAATATTTTTGAATATAGATAAATTATATTTATTTATCTCTTACATATATAATTATCTTATTGTATATTCCTTACATCTCGTAATATATTCCATAACATTATTTCTCAGCTGCATTCATTAAAATAAAAGTTGATTAAGGGTAACTTTTCAATCACTTAATCCTTTTATATAATTTTCATTATAAGTACTTATTTGGAATCAGAAACCATAAATTTATATTTATTATTATTTAATCTTTATGAATGTAAATAATATATAATTCCATTTCCTTTTTAATTTTATCATATTTCTTTCAATTATGATACGAGGCTAGAATATGTATCTCATTTATTTACATGGGTAATTCTTATGTTTTTACCTTATTATTAATTTCATTTTTGAAAAACATAATCATTTACATGTTATTATGTGTGCACCTGGATATCACACCAATTCATTGGGTAATGTTTTCCCCTAATGAGATATTATGTATGGGGTTAGGGAGTAAACCTATTCCTGGACGGGACTTTGTCAACCATTTTATTTTGTCTTGGGAGAAAGCCTTGAATTTTTTCTAAGTTATATTATATGTTTTTTTATAAATTACTATGATTAAATGATCTTATAGTACCTAGTTATTTATATTATTCTCCCACGTGATTATTTATAAACCATATATTTTATGATAACATTTAATTTCATTTGATTCACATGTTATGCCTCATTACCATGTTTATTACCTTATAGGGCTTTATAGATCACCCCACTATTTTTTGTATTCCTCAATTTAACCTATGTATTTTTAGGTTATCGATGTGATTTATGATATTTTAATGTAGAATAAAATATTCTGTTTTCAGTTATAGTGTATTTTTGAAGTCTTATGTGCATATTCCTCCAAATAAATCAGGTAGTTCAATAGTTAGTTTGTTTTATTGGATATTTACATTAAAAGTCACGTATTGATATGATTAAAAGGATTGGGTCACTATAATTGGTACTCAAGTAAGGTCTAATTACAAATTTTTATTATAATTGAATATTTTTTTTTGATATCCCTAGGGATAAGTCCATATATTGGAAAACTATCATTGAATTTTGAAAGAGTGAGTGGTTTCTAATAAAATACATCCCATGATAGATACTATGAGTGTATGTGGTTTTATATCCAATTATTCTTAGGTAAATAACCTTAATATATTTTTTCAGTTATATACTAGACATTATCCTAGCGCATGGTGAATGGGCTCTTATTTTTCACCGAGTCTGACACTCTGGGAGGATGTTATATGAGAAATTTTCAAGATTTTTTCAAACCATTCTCTAGGGCATAAATAGATTTATAACATAGAAAACATAATAGTTAAATTACTATAGATAATCTAGATTGAATCCTAGAGACTCATAATTTATGAATTTTCAATCATTTATATTTTATTCTCTCTACATTCATCATTTCCTTTTCTAGATACTTTTTTATTTGAGAATTATCATCCTTTTTATCCTATATTTTATTTAATGGTGGTAAATAGGTGAAACCATGTCAGAAAGCAACATGGTATGAAATGTGATAATTATCTTAATAATATGCCTAACCTTATGGGTGTGGGCACTGATAAATATATGGTAGTAATGGCTCATCTGACTCATGTTTTGTATAATAACAAGAATCATGTGGAACACACACATTTTATTAAGAGTGAAAATTTTGAGTTATATTCCTTTATGAAATAATGTCCTCCCTTATTTAGTAGATATTTTACTCCCTCATTGTGGAATAGTGGATTAACAACACTAAGAAGATATTACTTGTCCTCTAATGCTCCAAAAAAAGTAAAAGTCATGCTGGAAGTTTATCATCTTGAATGTAATGTTGATTAGTGGTGAAAGGTAATAAAAAATGTGAAGTATGAAGAGGAAAAGGTTTCTATTTAATGGAATGTATTCATAAAAAATATTTATCATTAAATAATTTCATTCAAATATCTATCATAAAATTTAGATATAGTTCCACCTACTAAAGAAAATGGATGATTAGTTTATAGGGTCATATGTGGAAAAAATCACAAGGATTTCACAATACACCTCTAGAGTTGTTAATAAGCTCTATAATAAAATAGTCCATTTCTTTGGTGTTTTAATGAAAATTCAATGAAAACCATTAGTGATTTCAGACTTTGATAGCTATAATGATATTTTACATTATCTCCTTATGGTAGATATGGTAATCTTTAATTCTCATTGATTTCATTTTACATGATACAAAAAGGGTAAAATGGGTTTCTCTCTAAGATGATCAATGGATAAATACCATAAAGGAATTAAAACCCCACATCCCACATGTGAATGGTGTGGTAAGAAGCATCCTAAAATATTACTTAAAGGAATTATGAGATACTTCAAGTGTGGAAAAGAAGGGTGTTGGGATAATTAGTGCCAAAGGGATATAAATATTCCCACTAATGTGATAGTGCAAAATTATGTTTAAATCCACACTCAGGTAGTGTTAAAGTGTTACAATAGAAAAGAACATTTTCATTATACCCACAAATTCCATAATCAAAACGTTATTGGACACATTCAATGAAAAAAACCTTCATTACATAAATATAATGGATAGGAATATTTTATCAATATAGCTTTGTGAGATCCAAAAAAATGATGTGGTGATAGTTATCATGCTTATTCATTCAATAATAGTAACGTAATATTATTTATGGTTCTATAAATTCTTTCACATCTTTGATTTTTAGTATAATTATTCAAAAAAAACCTTATAAAATATGGATTTTTCTATCTGTGAGAATATAAAATCTTGAAATTATTACATCCCAAGTATATAAATCCTCCTCATAATTTTATATCCAATAAAAGTTTTTGAAAATATTGTCATACATACTTTAGTGGAGTTGGATTCTATATTTGGAATAGATTGGATGTAGTATTATAAATTCAAAATCAAGTATTAAGAGAGGGAGTTTACTCTTTACTTCTGATTCATCCTCTGATTCTATACAATTTTAGGGAGGGTAATGGATATCCATTAGATTATTCATCTCAATTGTAGTTATTATTGATAGATGATCTTGAATATCTTGATATAATGATTATGTAAATGATGAAAATCATACTTGATTATATTCCCATTTCTAGGTATTATACTAATGTATTACTTGATGATTTTCCTAGTCTTACCTATTGACTAAGAGAGTGAGTCCTTAATAAAACATATACCTAAATATAATCTAATATCCATGAATCCAAATAGAATGATCTCTAATGGGTTAGAATGACATAATAATCCATTATAAGATAATGTAAGCAATTTTTTTACAACTGAGTGCTTCACCATGTGGTGCACCATTTCTATTCATCAATAAAAAAGATGGGTCAATGAACCAATGTATTGATTATCATTCGATAAGAAATCATGATACCGAAAATGTACCCAAGGTCTTGGATAGATGACTTTTTAGACTGACTAAGTGAGGATTTGTATTTCTCCAAGGTGGATATTCAGACAAGATATCACCAATTAAAGGTCTATAAGAAAGATATTCCCAAGACTAACTTTCTAACAAGGAATGGACACTATGAGTTCATATTGATTCCTTTCATACCCAATAAACATTCAATAGTATTTGTGGAAATAATTAATATATTCATTATATATTACCTTGAAAATTTTATAGTGGTATTCAAAGATGATATTTAGATATACTCCAAAACAAAGGAGGATTATGAGGAGCATTTTAATATAGTTATAAAGAAATTTCTAATGGATATTACCTATGAAAAATTTAGTAAATTTTATTTTTGGATATAGGAAGTGTCATTGTTGGGATATATTATCACTAAGAATGGGATATATCTAGGCCATCCTAGGATATAGGAAATAGATGAGTTTCCCAAACCAGAATATGTAATAGAGATCCATTATTTTCTTTCAATATCTAGGTATTATCGATGATTTGTGAGAAATTTGATGTGATTTTTACACCCACTAACCAAAGTTTAATTGTATGGGAATAATTTTATTGATGAATACTGAATATAAATAGAGTTACAATGAATCTAGATAGAATCTTATCATAACGCCTTCTTCAAGCCACCCTAAACTGTGTAAAATTTTTATGCTAATAACTATGCTTAAAATAGGAAAATACGTTGTGTACTAAGGAAAAATGATAATTTTATAGCATATTCTTGAATATAGATGATATTTAATGAGAATAACTCTTTAATTAATGATCAAGAGCTAGCTGTAGTATTCTTTACATAGAAGATTTGATATAACTATCTTTATGTGGAGATGTGTGAGATATATATAGATCAAAAGAGCCAAAAATCTATATTCACATAAAAGAAGTATAATATGTTCCCATGAATATGGTTAGATCTTATTGAGTACTATAAATTCTCAATCCACTACCATCCTGTGAAAGAAAATAAAGGTAAAGATGCTCTATATAGAAATTATCTGAAATCCATATCAATGATGGGAATTGATAAGGATACAATATTTTTTGAATTTCTAATGATTGTATTGTGGATCATAAAGGATGTAATACCATAATTCATTTATCAAATGATTTCTTAACCAAAACATATAGATATGATAATGTATGATCAAAGTGATGATGTTGATATTCAGAAAAAGTTGTAATCTATAAGAAAAGGGAAATTCTCAATGTTAAAATTTGATGAAGAAAGAGTTTTATGATTTGGTTCATGAATATGTGTACTATAAAATTCTATTATTAATAATTAGATATTTAATGATATATAATTTTCAATATTATACATCCAACTAAGGAACATGAATATGTATTATGATCTCCAAGAAATTTATTGGTATGAATTTATGATGAAGTTGATCGTAGAATACAATTTAATGTTTTTGTTATGTTATCAGGTGACGGAATAAATGAAAAATTACAAGCATATAACTAAAACATTACCCATACCAACATGAAAATGGGAAAAAACCTTAAAAATTTTCCCGGGTCTTCCAAATATATTGAGAGGAAATAATTATATATTGAATCTAGTCAATATTCAGACAAATAATTCTAAATTAATTAAAATTCAATAGGAATAAATGATGATAAATGTAGATAGAAGAAGAATTGTGATAATCATAGATGAGGCTTATAGTTTGATGATGGAGATAAATTCCTCTTCTTTATATCTTCATGGAATAGATACATGAGATTCAAAAAGAAAGGAATAATATATACCAGGTACATCAACCCCTTTGAGATTATTAAACAGATCCAAGCTAGAGACTATCAACTAACACTCACACCAACCATTTTCTAAGTAAATTCAATATTCTAAATATCCCTCTTGGAAAATTATATACTATATCTCTCACATATAGTGAATTAATTGATTGTACAGTTGTAAAATGATATCTCTTAAATGGAGAAGATGATGAATATCATAGACCATTAATGAAATTTTTTGTGCAATAAGAAAACTCACCTAGTCAAAGTAGTATAGTGAAATAATATATATAAGGAGTTGAAAAGTTAACTAGAAGAATATATGAATCATAAGTACAACATAATATTTTCACCTTATCATATAAAACAAAAATTCAATGGTAACATTTTTTATGTAGGGAAAATTGGACGTCCCAAAATTCAATCAACGAAACATTCCTTATATATATACTATTATTTTATATTATATAATTTAATATAATTCATGTGAGCCAAATTTTAAATACTAATACCATTAATTATATCCATTTAAACATTACATTTATATAATAAATATGGCCATGATAATTAAAAGTATTACAGTGGGTCAAAAAATTATAAAATAAGAAATTAATTGACAGAAATTTTTATCTTCTCACTCCCCAAGAAAAATAACACTCATGAACAACACTATAAAAATAATGAAGAATGTTGTTTATGAAATATAACTTTGGGGAATTAAAATATATATAACATTGAGTTAAAAAATAAATTAATGAAGAATGAATAATATGTTAGGACATTATAGAAATTAAGGAAACATTTTACCATTAAAAACATGTCTATTGAATAGTAATATTATCATCGAAATTGTAATATGATCATTTGGACCATTGGAATAGTAATATGACCATTATGGAAAGTAACCATACCATTTTAAATGTTAAGTAATATTTATCTATCAATTGAATAGTAATATTATCATCCAAGAGACCCGAGATCAAATCTGGGTGGAGGCATATTTCTGGGTTACTGTACTAGTATTGTAGCAAGAACTGTTCGGTACTGTAGCAGCTGGAACTATTCATCCATCTGGGCCTTCGGGCCACCAGTTTGATCCTCAGGTCCTACAAGGATTTCAGGCCACCCAAGGCCTTCGGGCGAGTTGATTCTCAAGGCCTTCAGGCCACTTTAAGGCCTTAAGGCCACCCTAAGGCCTTCAGGCCACATGAATGCAGGCCCCAGACACACTACAAAAAAGGAGCAGCCCTAGAAGAGGATTCAGAGTAGGTGCACTCACCAGAGCAGAGCCAAATGGATTTTCAGAATGAGACTGTATGGCTATGCCATCAGTACCATCCTATGCATTCATGGAAGGCCTAGACAGACAGTCATTCAAAGGTGGAGAGTTACTATCAGGATGCATATGCTAGGGAGGGGCAGTTCCTTGTAGATAGTCTAGTTGAATTACCTAAGACCTTCAGGTCATGTAATCTCCTAATCCTACGGGCCATGTAATCTCTGAGCCTACGGGCCTTGTAAGGGTTCCCCCTCCTCCCTTGAAAGGGCGGTTATCAAAAATCAATAAAAATGAAGGCCTTCGGGCCATTCAGTTATTTCTTGTAAAATATAAATGTTTTAATTTCAATTATTTTAATAAATATAATTATTTTAATGTTATTTCATTTTAAAAAAAATTATTAACAAATTAATATTATTTTTTTTATAACAATATGACATTTTTAAGTGGCCATATAGAATTTTTTTAAGGGTAATAAATTGATCATAATATTAAAGGTAATATTTTTCAATTAAATGCGTATTAAATTTTAAAATTAAATTTCCCATAAATAGGAATTAATTTTCATAAAATATATTTAATTTTTCAAAACTATACTTTGAAAAATTATTATTTTGATTTTATAATTTTTCTAAAATAATTGATTATTTTATGTATAATGAATTACTGAAAAATTATATTTTCAAAATTATAAGAAAAATACATGAATTTTTTAGTCATTAATGTTGTGAAAAGCCATTATTTGGAACTCACATGAACCATTAAATATATAACAGGAAAGCTCAATCAGAGGAAGACCTCTGACCATTTATTAAAATAAAGGAAAAGTGCAGAAAAAGAGTACAACACACTTGAAAAACAACAACATATCAGAAAACATCATACCTGTCACCATACTAATGATAATATGCTTCATCCGCAGAAGCCGATTCCCACTCTTAGCTTTCATAGTGTTTCCAAATCTTGGCATATTTCTTTCTGACATTCAACTTTTCAAAAGAAATAAAATCCTTATAGGATTGAATTCCCATTAT
The DNA here is from genome assembly GCA_963277665.1 of Viscum album. NCBI lineage: Eukaryota > Viridiplantae > Streptophyta > Magnoliopsida > Santalales > Viscaceae > Viscum > Viscum album. Next base: position 645,330,989 of record OY728143.1, on the reverse strand, counting down.
CAGACTAGAGGAAACACCGGGACAATTATCCCTCTTGGAGGATGATCTGGTAGACATCGAATTTGGCAGGTAAGAATAATCTTTCCACGACCTTCTCTTTGGTGGAGCAGTCATACCACTATCCCTTGCAGACACCTTATTTTTTCCACCTTTCAAAATATCACTATATGAATGTTTTGAGAAAGCATTAACATTTTTTTCACTATTAGAGACATTTCCCCATCTTCCATTGATGTTCACATGATCCGTTGTTTGACCGCCATCATTTCCTCTAATCAAATTACCCTCTGGCGCAGATAGACATCCTCCGCCTGGCTGTTGCACTTCCCTGTTAGAATCAATTGAAGAATGAAATTGAAGTGGGACCTCATTTCCAAGACCGTACAAGGCCTTCTTCCCCATTTTATCCTAGATTACTACAGGCTAATAATAGGAATCACTCAGCAACTTATCTTGGCCAGTCTCTTGAGGGCCTTCCTCCATGGGGGCACCATTCTCACTCACTAATCCCTCAAACTGGTTACATGTATGAACATTTACCATCTGCAGCTTTCCAGCTCCAGTTTCATACTCCATAGGCATATTCCAGCTCCTAAGATCCAAATTCAGATGGTCAAAGACCTGCTTCACCGACGGAATAAAATCAGGCTGAACTTCCTTCACCACAGTAGTATGCACAACAACCCCTTCATGAAAATTCTACATAGCCTCACACCCCGCTGCAAGGTGAGTTTTCTCTTCCACCATAGCAGATCTCATGGTAGATGCATCCACACTCACCCTCTTCTCAGAAATCCCAAGATCATCCTTCCTCGTGGCCTCCTGGTGGGTTTCCTTAATCAGAGAGCCCCCAGGCCGAAACTCCATAATTTTCTGCTCCCACACACCAGAAGGAGAAGTCTCCATATTCTCAACCCTTTGCTCATTCTCATCTGGTGTAGAACAGACCTCAACCCTCACCACCTTCAATACAGGCAACTCATTTGATTCTTAAGGTTCATCATTGCCCCCATTTTTAGCATACTTGCTGCATTCAGAGACCCAGTGTCCCTGCCTATGATAGAAGGAGAAGAGATTGACCCATGAATCATAGAGAATGGATTGGGCATATCTATACTCTCCTTCAATCACGATCCACACCAGCTCTATAAGTGGATGTTCTAACTCCATTTCAACTCAGATCCAGGCAACCATTGGGTGTGAGACTAATGTCGTCCGATGATCACAATAGAGAAATCGTCCAATGGAGTTCCCAATTGACCATAAGAGTCCAAGGTTCTGGAAAGGCAGCGACAACCCAAGAAGTTGAAGCCAAATCACGAGGTTGGCGAGTCCCGATTTATGTGTAGATAAAAAGACCAAAGGAGGAGGTGAAAATAAAAACCATGAATAGATCTACTAGCACTTGACTAGGCACTAATCATATCATCCTCATCAGTGAAGTAAAGGAGGACTTTTCATGGCCCCAAAAACCCAATAGATACTCGATGATTCAGACCCCATTCCACATTAACATGCCTGGAAAATACCTCCACCATAGGCACTCTTCACACAAATATCACAACCAAGGCTGTGGAAAACATGGAAGAAGCTTCATCGAATATCTGAACGGAGATTGGAACCACGGACTGGCCATTGAGGTGGTCAGGGACTTTTGGAGTAACATTTATGCTGGTAAAGAGAGGAGAGGCCGTACCTAGATGACAAAAAGGAACTCGGCCCCCGGACCGGACTCTCAGAGCATCATCAATAGGATTCGGGTGAGACCCCTCCCCCGGAGGAGGAGGAGGGGCCGCTGGATCGACCATGGATTTAGGGTTAGGTAAACATAAAATATATATTGAAAATATTAAATAAAATTAGTATTCTAGATCCAAAATAATAAACAAATTAATATTATATTGAAAAAGACCCCTCTCATTCTCTTATAAATACCACCCCTCACAACCCCTTCTCCCCCCAAATTCTAAGCCTTGGATATTTCCCAATATCTACACTACCGCCTTCCAAATAATTTAACCAATTCCCTTGTTGGTATGGTCTCTCTAAAAGACCAATTATAATTTCCATACGGAGTATTTCAGGGAGATGATATTTAAGGGGAAATATTCTTAATTTACCCCTTTTAAATTCATTTATTCTTATTCCTTATGAACACCTATCTCATGAAAAATGGAATTATAACTCATTTATCATATATATATATACTATAATATAATCTTAATAATGTAATATCTACCACTAACTACTTTCTCATCTCATTTCATTCTAGAAAAGAAATGTTTTTTCTTAATATGATGGTTCGTCACCTTCATGGACAATACGTTTTAGTTTTCAAATACCACAATCATTGAAGGATTAAATTTAAATAAAATGCTTCAAAATGAAATAATTATTTATATTATATGTTTTTTCAAATTATTTATTGAATATATGTCCTTAATATAAATTAAAATTAAACATTATTTTGATGATCAATAAAACCTCTTAAATAAACTAAATATATAATTATAATGTTTTTTTTAAATAACCCCTATGTTGGAACACAGTTGGATATTTGGGAGAATATCAATTTATAAAATATAATTACTTCCAATTAATTTCGATTATGGGGTTTTATTTCCATTTTATATTAATATCAATAATTATCTATAAGTTATCCAACCATGGAACCATGACATGAATTCTACCATGAAAAGAAAAATTATTCATTATATCAAATTGAAATGGTTATAAATGAATATAATGAATATGTAGTAAATTAAATATATATGTAAAAGATTTTAAATTATGTAATTAAGTAATATACTATTATTATTCATGATTTTAAGTGCTTTTGTTGAAAGAATACAGTCATATGGTAAGGGATATCTCTAAATAACCCCTTTTTCTTTTGGTTATGAAATTTTACCCCCAACTCACTTTTATATCCCTTAAATGTTAGGTAATAATTCTAATATATATATATATATGGATCTTACATGTATTACTATACTATTATCCCTTAATTTGATTATGTATTATATGTCTTCACTTTCTTTCACAAATGCCATCATTAATATCAAACTCGATTAAGGGAAAATTTTCCATCCCTTAAAAATTGTATGCAACACCTAATTAATGTCTTCAATACCAAATGAACAAAATACATTGATAAATATTAATATTTACTCATATATTAACATACATTATATTTAATTCCTTCATCTCTTAAGAATATACACAAAATTTCGTTTGATTTGGATATGAAGTAATATTATGAAACCCATTAATTTCTAGGGGTAATTATTATACATATGCCTTATGATTGATTCCCATTATGAAAAACATAATAATGTACATGGTATGATGGGTGTTCCTAAATAGTAATATAATTAATTTCGAAATGTTTTTCATCATAAGAATATATTTATGGTATTTGGGATTAAACGTAATCTATGATGTGAATCATTCCTCTATGTGATGTTTTCATGGAGGCATGCTTTGAATTATGTTTATGTCATGTAATATTTTATTTAAACATTAAATCATTAACATGACCTTAATATTCCATTTTCTTAATTTTATGACCCCATTTCATCATACATAATCCTTATCTTTTATGATATCATGTTACTTTGTTTGACTCACATATTATTCCACATTACTATATCTATTGCCTAACTACGCTTTATATATCTCCCCTTTATTGTATATATTCCCCAAGTTACCCTATTCAGTTTTAGGCGCTAAATGGTATTTATCATCTCATTTTTTATAATAAAATAAAGATAATGTGTTTTAGTTTCTTTTTAATTTTTTATGTACCTAGTCTTATGAATAATCTAGGTCATTCAATCCTTGGTTTGTTTTTATCGGATATTTACATGAAAAGCATGCAAACATATGTGTAAATGGATAGTTGTAATGTCCACTATTCTTTGAGACGTACAGACAATTAATATACTACTAAAATCCCTTAATTTTATATTAATAATGTGTTAAAAAGTCAAAGGAGTGGTTTGGGAGAGTTTGTGCTCATCCAGAGCCCGATGCTCTTATTTTTTGAGAGATAGATTGAGCTGTATGGTTATTACATGGTTAGTGATAACCATGAAACTCAAAAAGGTGGGTCGATTAGTAAATAACATGAATCTACATGGTTTGAAAAAAACATATGAACATTTCTACAAGGATATGTGTTTAGATTAAATAGATGACAGAGCCATTTCATAGAGGCTACACACAGTTAGTCAAACCATGAGCCTAGACCATGTAATGGTGTTCCATAGGTAGTAGTTCTCACACGGTTGGTGAGTGGTTTTGAAAATCGTTTGTCCAAACTGTGAGACCCATTAATGAAGGGTAAATTATTTTTCCCTTAAATTATTTAAAAACATCCTCTTTACTTTATTTTCTTCTGCAGTCAATGAGTATCTATGATCTCTACTGCATGAATCTCCTCCTCAATTTTAAGTTAGAATTTTACATTGATCCTCCTTCAGAGCTCAGAATCAACCACAATTAATCTAATATTTCCACTCCTCTTAAACTAATTAATTTTTTATATTGCTATATTCTATGTTATTTTCATGTGAGATCATATTTCTTATTTTTAGGGATTTTTTCATTCTTCAAATTTCAAATTTTCTAGAATGATTTAAGGGATAACACTGTATTATGATATCTCTATAGGAATACAGTGGGTGGAATAGTTATCTTCCATTAAATTATAGTAGTATTATATTATGAAATATTTTTATATGCATCAAAACATCTGGTGTCACCTCCATAATGATTAATTAACTAAATGAAAGGTTCTTATCATGTGAAATGAGAACCTAGCTACCCAAAAATCAACATTGTTTGGTGTTTACCCGGACATGAGCAACCCCTATGGGTGTAAAACTCCATTAAATGCTTGAGAAACATATTATTTGGTAATGAGTTTTTTATTTATTAATTGGGGTGTATGAATTACATTGAAATAATTAAAATTGAATTATAATTTCATAAGTGAAATGATAGGCCAAGTGTTTAAGCCCATTGTGCTTAATTCCATAGATTCAATAACATGAATTAAATGAATATGAAAACATGAAAAAATTATTATGATTTTAATTCCATATTGAATACATATAACTTATTAATATCTATTCCATACATACATATCAATAAGAGGGAGATACAAGGTTCATAACTTAAAGAGGCCTTGGACTGGCTCACCATGCTTTGTAATGGAATTATAAATGGGTTCGGATGAACTAGTGGCAGATATGTGGTTTCCTTATTAAAAAAATTGGATGGGGTCACCAAGAATTTTACATATTTACCCATGAGAGACACTGAATCCATTGGCGAGTCACCTTGAATGGGTTTGGTTACAAGATTGTTATACAGTTTCATGATTAACACTCATGTCTAAATTTAAGATAATTGGGATGGTCTCAGAGGTTCATGCTTTATATAATACCAATAATGATACATGGGATCACCTTTTGGATCTCCTTGAATGGTTTCTTATAGTGTTTTGAATTTTTAATGATTCTAGAGTGGTACGTGGGTCCTCTATATGGTTCACCTTGGATAGGACTAGGATGGAACTTATTTAATTTTTTGATATTCCTTATATATAATTTTAAGTGTTCCAATTTTTCCAATAAAAGGAAACATCTTCCAAGAAAAATAAAATTCTTGTGTTTGGTCCATATTTGATAAATACATTCTTGATAAGCATATTTATTTATCCTTGAATGTGTGTTAGATAACAATAACCCACCCATATCATATTTGTAAAGATTTAAATTGGTTCAAAGATATCTAGATTAGGTTTAAGTAGTTATTATTGATCGAGTATCCCATGAGGAACCCATTCTGATGTATTTATTTATGTATTTCCATACATTTATTATTCTCCTAAAAAAATTTAATTTTATATGAATTGACTGCATGTTATTGAAGCCACTGCTGGTAGCCTACTAATTATATCTCACACAATTCCTTTTATGATCATGGTACCTAAGTAAAATTCATGACTTCATATGTATATAAAGAGAAGCTTCCATCTTCCAATGATTGATTTTTATAATTGGGATAGAGTGTGGGTGGAGAGGATCATCTATATTCTTTCGATGATAGTAGTGGAAGCTTTGGGTACTTTTTTTTCCTAAGAATATTTTAAATGTCTTTTTCCCCTATATCACATGTACCTAAATTTTTTATAGATTCATAAAATGATCATCATTATTTTATTATTAATTTATGATATAGAGTCTTACTATTTTTCTATCTATATGGTTTACTTTTCTATTTCTATTTATTTGTTACTACATCCTCTAATTTCAATTTATCATATAGAACTATGATACACTCTGATTGAGAGGGATTATTCTCCCCATGAACACACCCTAGTCCCTCATAGTTATTCGATAGCCTTTTACATTTGGGGATGCAAGCTTGAGGTTATGTGGCCAACTGTATCGTGGAACTGTTTAGTGTCTTTTGGGGTATGGCTCTACAAAGTGGTAATATAGATTATTTTCATTTTTCCTTTCTATTTGGGTATTAGGCAGGGGACTATGATGTATCATAATTTGGAAATGATCATGTTCTTAGGGATATCTAACCCATGTATAGGGCGACCCAAAATTACCTCAGGTGGGATGTTATTGTTATTGGTTTGTTCCTATAATAATTTAACTAACTATAAAATTAGTTGATACACATGACTTGTGATGTTATTTTTGATGATATCATTATTATAGAATTTATTTTACATGTCCTGGTATGATAAGGGGGTATCATTTCATGCAACATATTTGGAACTTATGGATTAACATGTCATAAATTATTCCATGAAATATTTATATCATTGTGTACATTTACTGTATTACATATGAATGTTGTGAGAACCGTAATTATTTTATATGGTAATGTTCTAAAATTTCCTTCATAATAACATAATTGGATTAATTAAAATGATAATAAAAATGTAAATGGTTTTTAACAATATGGATTGATGATGACACCTTAATTGACCAATTATTCTATATTGGATCCATGAACCACTAAATCCATGGGATAAAATATTAGTTGATTTGATTTTTTAATGCTAATTATAATTTATGAATCATGTACCTCTATAAATTTGTAATTCATGTTAATTCATCCAAATCACTATACATGACCATATTCATCCTGATACCGAATGTAATGGTCATGTTTCATTTTACTTGATGTACAAATTTCAATTTATAAAGAGTGTGGGGCATTATAAATTGGGAAATTTTGATGCATCTAATAGGACTGATATATCCAAAAGAATATAGAAAATGAAACTTTAAATGTGAAGCATACATGAAATGGTTAGTGGTTAATGGGGAAGTTAATTGTAATGTAAATGTTTTTTTCTCTATACTATTAAATTGAAAATCCAAATAATTGAACAAAAACTATGTTATAAGAGACCTTGAACCTTACCTGAAAATAGTAGTTAGAAGTAGGCAGTTTCTTCTATGTTATGTTGTGATATTTCTTATCAAATATACATGGAATTAGAAGAAGGATGAGAGGTGTGACTCATCTTTAAGAATTTTGTGTACCTATCATGTTATGTTATCGTTTATCTTGTGTACTATTATGTTTTATCTTAGGAACACATTAAGATATTATAGAGTTATTTTTCCATGAAACCCTAGATTTCTTATACCAGGAGGATGGTGATGATCATGCTTTGGAGGTGGTGGGACATAATCCACCAGTATTACCGTCTATTATTATACTTAAGGCACCTACTATTGATCTTCCAAAGGTTTCCAATTCTCAGTTTTTTATATCTTTTTACACATTGTGAAGTCTATATAGGGAGCCTCGTGACAATATCATACTATGGAAGTGTTGATGAAGGAATTTATGGAGTATCATCCTTATACATTTTCAGTGGATGGTAGTCATCGGGAAACTGAGTCTTAGATAGAGGCTATGTTATTAGTCTTTGATGATATGGAGATGGATATAGAGTGGTGGTTCAAGCTCACCAATGGTATGCTTTGGGATTCTTCCAAGAATTGGTGCGATGTAATCTCTCAGGATAATCATCATCAAGTGATGGTTTGGGTATAATTCTAGGAAGCCTTCTATGACTATATATTTCCACATAATTTTAGAGTTGAATAATGTAGAGAGTATATGAACCTACAGTAGGAAACTATTTCTTTGATGGAATACTTAGCTTGTATTACCTAGCTTCATCATTTTCCACTGACATTTTCAATGATGAGGTGATGAATGAAAGAATGATTAATGTTTGGATTACATATTCCATCTAATAATAAGTCAATGTTTTCTTTCAGAAGATTATTTTAGAGATAGTAACCTAGGCCCAAAACAGAAAGAATAACGTAAGAGATGCTAGAAATGTGATCCATGGTGGTTTAACATCGAGATAGTGAAAGTATTTTTCTAATGGTAGGAAATGTAATTTAGAATGTGCATGTGGGGGGAAGTGACAACCCGATGATGTACACCGACAACTATGTGTTGTGTACTAATGTGGTATGATGGTTGATAATAAATACTAGTACATGAGTAACCCAACTGAGTGACAAGAATGTGGAAGGGTGGGTAAAATTCATTATTTATAATGAAATTACCCTCTAGTTCTTTATGAGAGGGGATCTATACCAACACTTCATTCAGGTATATGAACTATAGCTCCACGTTAGGAATGGGTATAGTCTAATACTGACCAATTAGTTTAAGCAGAATTTCATGGATGTGGTAGTTAGATCTTCATGGTTTAACACCTATAGAGAAAACCTCCAAGGTTATCTTGGTTGCATCTCATGGCCACAAATATTTCCATATCTATTTAGTACATCTTACACATAAGGATCATAGTCGAGGTCCTTCTTTAGTACTAGGTATTATTCTAGTAGCCAATACTTTAACTTATTATTATTTTTATATAGGTTTATCAAACTATTTTTTATATAAAAAAATTAAGGAAATTTTTGTCCTAGAAATGATGTACTTATTCAACATGATAAATCTTGACACACCATTAGGGATTTTATTTGAGAATATATATTTGTTCATTGTGTGACCCCTTGCGATAGGTGCATACATATTTCCGTTTAATTTCTTTTTCCTCAAAGTGGATAACTTTAACATCATACTCAGAATGGACTGTCTAGTGAATTTCCACACCCATATTTATTTTTATCAGCATTGGGAGTCTTTGTGTCACCCAATGGTAGTACATATATTTATAGTGGAATATTAGATGTCCATGCAAGTTGATCCAGAATCAAGCATCATGGTCTAGGAATAGTGACATCCAATATAGATAGTATCTTTATGAGTGATTAGGGAACACATCAAATAGAATTCCATACTATGGTGGATCATTTCACAATCATCTTCCCTAATTACTTATGTAGATTTCCTCAAATGAGATAGGAGTTCTTCACCATTAATATAGTTCCAAGATTGTAAATAGTATCCATTACTCCTTATTGGATGGAACCTGCAGAGAACAACGAACTCGAGAGGAAGTTATAATACTTAGAGAACAATGATTTTTATGACCTAGTACATCTCCATGGGGTTCGCTAATCCTTTTCTATATGGTGGTTTATGGAACCCTCTGGTTGTGTATGTACTACCAATAGTTGAACTGCATTATGGTAAAAAATGAGTATCCACTTCCTTGTATATATGACCTCCTCGACTAGCTATGAGGAGTTACAATTTTCTCCCTGATATATTTGATTTTGAGCTACCATTAGGTGTGTGGGTGTGTGTGACCATCTGAAATACCATGTAAAACATTATGAAGAAGGTACATATTGTAAAAGTATTTTTGTGTCACATAGACTTATAAACATCCCGGTATTCCTTATAGATCTAATGAACTAGGTTTTCCAAACATATATGGATTATTTTATTGTAGTCTTTATGGACGAGATCTTGGTGTATTATTATGCTAGACATAACCTCACTAAATTACTCGACATGTTGTTTAGTACAATTAGAGAGAATCATATATATGATAAGTTCACAAAGTTCACCATTTTTATTGATAAGGTTTTTTTGGATCATATTATCTTAGATTCTAAAGTGTTACTGAGAAGGAAATTAATGTATTACAAATATGTATTTTCTTAGTGATAATTGGATTTTACCAGTGTTTCATTCAGAAATTTTCTAAACTAGAAGTTCCTCTTACATGATTGACTATAAATGGAGTAAATTTCTTCTAGTCCAAATATTGTGATACAACACGTTAGGAGTTGAAATAGAGACTAAATTTAGTATTGATCCTAATTCATTCTAATATTGGAAGGTCAATCAAGTTTATTTTGATTTCTATTTAATTAGTCTTGGAGATTTCATCATGGAGGAAGAGTAGGTTGTAGTGTAAATGTCCCTCTAGTTGAGGCCTCATGACCATAATCCCCCTACCCACAATCTCAAGTTGGTGGTTGTTGTTCATGTTTTACACTGTTGGAGGAATTATCTATTAGAAGAATGGTTTACAATTTACATGGACCATAAAATATTCTAATAAATTTCCACACACTATAGAATGAATCTTAGGTAGCACAGGTGGGTATAATACCTATAGTCATTTGACTTTGATCTTGCTTATTCACCTGGAAAGGGAAATAAAGTTGCTGAATCCCTGAGCCTGATGACTCATACAAAATCTATCCAAGAGTCTAGTTTTGATAGGTCTAGTTTGGGATACACCTAACACTGAGAGGGGGTGAATTAGTGATGGGGACTATTTAATCCAATTTCAAATTTTAATCCATTTAGATCATAGATCTGTTAGGATCTTGATTATATTATTCCCTTTTCCCCATCACATGAAATAATATTAAAAAATTAAAGATATCACATGATATATTTACATGGTTCACCAATAATCAAGAGTATCTACATCATTAAAATGGTCGAAAATAATCCTGACCACAAAACCACTAGAAAAAAATCTTTTCTGTGGTAACAATGAATAGTATATACACTTCCACTTATAATTCACATTGAAAACAATCCAATAGTGCATGTTTTACAGCTCTAGTATGGATCTTCATATTACCTCCCAAGACAATATTCTCGTTATTGATAAGGGTTTACAACACCAAGAATGTCCTCCACCCATTGAGTCTTGTATGATGTCACAGTTCTGGTTTGTTCTTCCACAACATTTTTTGTCACTTTGTTACATGCACAATAGCACTCAAGAAACTTCTCTTACTTATTCCCAACAACAAACTTGATAGTTGCACAAACTTATTATTCTTTTAGCCATAATAATAGGAATTTTTTATAGACTGATGAACACTAAATACTTTGGGTCCCAAATTATAATAATCTGATATTAACTTGTTCACTATATCTTCTTCTCTTTTTTTCTCTTCCTTCTTCAGTACAAAAATCAATAGTGTTGTGATCTCTTGTGCTTCTTACTGGAATGAAAAAGTTACTTTGTGATTATTAAATCAATGATGAACATCTCAGATTAGCATTGTCCTAATTAATCTACCCTGAATAATAATCAATATTTTAAGTGGAAAAACTCTTTTTTTGGACACAAAATAATATGGAATTGTACTAAAAATCCTTGATCTTCTTTTCTTCAACCTCGGTTAAAATATGAATTTATGTGCATGTCTGTTTCTTCTTCACACAAAACAACTATTTGGGTTTGTTCTTCTCTATCTATTGTGTATCAACCTAGTACACACATGATTTTACATTATGTTTATCCTTTTTGTATTGTCTTATATTCTCTAAAAATATCCTTTCACTGTATTGTATGAGTTCATCATAGAAAAGTTCTTCCCCCACAGACCATCTCTACTTTGCGGACAACTGATGCCCCATGTATTGTCTATGCTCTATGGACCCCCTTCTGTACCGATGAACTTTTCTTCATAGGACACAATTCCATATGTGTACCACTTTTTTCTCCATGGACTTCATCTACTTCTACATACCATCTCCTATTTCTATGGACTTACCCCTCTTTGGTAGATTTTTTCTTCTTTGCGGATCACTTATGCCTCCACAAAAAAACTGATGCTTCACAGACAACCTGTTTTCACCTTGAAATACCTTAATTCCACGACCCCTTCCTCCATTGAATAACTATCCTAAATGATACTTTATATTTTTAAAACATTATAACACCACAATAACTCCTTTTCCAGACAACTTCCTCCTTCACAAAATGTTTCCCCCATGAAATACTTTTCTTCCTAGAATACTTCCATGAGAACCCTTCTAGAATTATCCGAAATCATCCACAATGAAGATGTTTTCTAATATAATTTTCTATATATAATGATGGGATTAAAAATCCTTATATTGAAAATTATCTTTAAAAAAATACACTAATCTTATTTAACAAAAACATCGATGTGGGAAAACCTTTACCACAAACTTCAAGTCTCCCACATACCTAAAGCCTCCGACAAACCATTTTCCCTATGTGGTCCATATACTATTATTATTACTTCCATGCAATGTATGATTATATTGAAGAATAGATAACCACCTCCATTCCAAAATGAAAATAATTCATTTTGAACTTCAAACCTTTTGCGAACAACGATCCTCCCATGAACTGTTCTCCTACACCGTCTGCATACCTCACTTCGTGATCCATGTACCTTCCTTTACAGTCTGTGTATATCTAATATATTCAATACTTACTTTTCCTAATTCTTATCATCATTACACACACATATTATTCCATCCAAGAACTATCCTTCACAATCTTCAAGTTTTTCTCCACAAAAATTCTTCTTTTACTGAAAAAAATACCTGATTTTCATGCCCAAGAAGCTAGCATACACTGGAAAATAGAATAACCTTAAAATATCATTTGGAAACACCATATAAATAGTTTTTTGGCCATTTAATTAATCCCAAACTATGTCTTCCAGGATATATATCATTTGATATATATACTTTAGCATCATCAGATTTTCAGAGGAATGTATTGAAACTTCCCTGTCTTCCAGCACCATACTTCATTCCAATCAAACTAGAATATGATTAGAAGTACTCCCCCTTTAATTCATAAAACCATAATCACAAGTAGTCAAAAAACATATTATATTTGGTGAATAAAAATCAGCATGTCATCATCATATTATACAAGGATAGTTATTCTACCATGATAGTCAATGTAATCAAATGAAAGCATAACAGTTCTCCAAACCTCACCTTGAAACTAAAATTATTCATAAGATGTTTCTTGAATTATCAATACATGAGGACTTAATCTAAGCTTCATTAACTTTATAACTACTTCATAATATCATCCACAATGAGATCTTTGTATCTTATTGAACACTATTTTCAACCAATGACAATTAGTTAACAACAAATACAATGAATTCACATTGTGGGATATATAGTCTTGAGTGGAAATTAATGGATATATTTCTAAATATGAACCTAGAGGTTTAGGAATATCATGGGAAGCATGTATTACTATCTTTGGTAGTGAAATAATCCCTTATTGAATGGATAAGATTAAAGAAAAATTCAAATCGTGAGGGATTACTTATGAGGAAATGTTTCTAATGTTAGGACCCACCTCTAGGTTAGTTTATCAATTATTATAAGATCTTATACTTCTATGCACGTACCTAGGTACCTTCATACATACAGGAGGAGTTGATTTATAATCCAATGGATTTATTTATATAATTAACTCCGGGGTTATCAAGATGTAACATGACATACATTCTTTGTATTGGTGACTGGGTATGATGAGGTAGAACGCGTGTTTTATCATTAGGTGATCCACCCACTAGACATTTAAGGCAAAGCACCTCCATCCTACTGGAATTTTATTTCATTTATCCATTCATGATTTGAAGTGTTATAGAATCATTGTGGGGTTTTTATGGGTTTTCAGAGATCCCCAAGAGTTAGTGATGTTGTATGGCTGATCTTTGATAGGTTGGCCATGGGTGTGCACTTCCAAACTATTTTGAGAGTCCTTTCCAATTAATGATTTGGGAGGCTTTTCATTTGAGGGATTTCATACCTTAATATTATTCCCCATTACTTTTTATTAGAACATGATTCCTAGTTTACATCAGGGTTCTAGTAATGTATGGAGAAATCACAAGGTTCACAGGTTATCTTGAGTGCAATATATCACCCTTAGACTTATGTGCTATCAGAGTGTATGATTTGGGTGTTGGAGGACACACTACAAGAATGCATAATTTATTTTCGATCTACTTTTTAGAATCTTATACCTCTTGTTGGGTTTTACTATAGTAATTCCTTTCAAGAAATGAATCAGACAGCTCTCTATGAATCCCTTTACAGTAGGTTATTCCATTCACCCCAATTCTGGTTAGAGGCTATTTAGGTGGCACTAATAGGTCCTTATAACAATACACTTCTTTAATACACATTAAAAATTGATTTATTACATAAAATTACAATTAATACAACCCAAAAGATTAATAATTCTAATATATTTGAAAATTAGGTAAAAATAACTTCTTGAACATGGTATACAACAAAATTATTAAAAACATCCTTAACATGATTTGTTGAAAACCTCTTTAACATGATCAAAATAATTCTTCGAACTTAAAATTGCACGGAACATCCTAAGGACATACATAAGAATGCAGTGAGAAATAAAGCCTAGTAAGGTAAGATAAATGGAATAAGTGATACATGTTAGGATATAGGCATATCAATGAGTAACAAAAGACAAACTAATAATAATTATGATATTACATGATAATCCTTACATGGTAAATGTGGTAACAACTTTAAAATAATGAATCATCAATATATGTCAAGTTTAAACCACCAAGACATTATGGTGGAAAAAATCACATAAAGGAATAAGGTATAACCCTATCGAAACATGACATATCATAATAATAAACATTACCCAATTTATTGGAGTGCTATATGGGTACACTAATCATAAATATTTCATTATCATTATTAATTATTCCATAGAGATCATACAATGTGGATTAATTCATCATAATACTTTATTCGATGATCAAAAAATGTTTATTGAATACATTGACGTCCCAAATAAATATATATATGCGCATAAAGGTTAATACCATTTATATTATAATGTGTATGGTATTCACTACACAATTGTTTTTTCATGGAATATCATGGTGAGATTTCGATAGCATAGCAACAACTCTTGAAAATTCAAAAAAATAGATTATGATAGAGATTGTGGTATCTCATAATTTGGACGTAAAATGGGAATTAATAGGGAGATAGAAAATCATATCCTAGAATCATAAATTTGGAAATATAAGGCACAAGGTAATGAAGAAACAAGATTAGAGAAAAAAATCCTTACGAAATTTCATCATTGTAATGGGAGTACATCAAAGATCCTGGTAGGATTTATGAGAGTGAATGGAATATATATTAATTTATTAATCAAGTGTATATTAATGGTAATATGGAAAATCATACCCCATAATAATAAAACTAAATGTAAAAGACCTAAAATAAATGGTGTGATTGATAAAAGAGGAGTGTGGAAGATCCCCTACGAACTTTCTGCATTGTAATAACTTAGGTAAGGGTCAAAATGAGGGAGTATAAATGGTATATAATTTAGAAAAACTTAATTGGAATGTAATATAATGATTATAAATGAATTAAAATATAACCAATTGAAATTTTAAATATTAATTTCAATGAAGGTTTTTTAATTAAAAGAAAGAGTGGAAGGTGAGGATCCCTTAATTGAGTGTACGACACCAAAGTCTTGGGAGGGGATTCTTGAGAGGTTGGGTGTGACTTGGGAGGACTCAAGGGAGTGGGTGGTAGAGTGTGAATGTTATAAGTGTTTATTATAGAAATGGGATATTGTGTGGGTTTTTAAAAGAATTGAGGGGGATTTCTTTATTATTTAGGTTCTGGACTCTCCATAATAAAATATCCAAAACCACAAACCAACACATATTTTTTCCCATAGTTTCTAACAAATGGAATTTTTTAAATTATTTTTTAACGCCTAGGTCTGAAAATTTTAAAATATTACCCTTGGTGATGTGGAGGTGAGCCACATTATTAAAGAAATGATGTTAAAATCCTAAAATATATTATATGTTTTAGAGGATTCACAAATGATTTATAAAATAAATTAATTTAAAATAAAATCAAATTATTTTAAATTAAAAACATATATTTGGTTGTTTATCCCATTTATAGTACTTATTAGATCACATTTGGGTCCTTATGATGTCATAAAACACAAATAATAATTATATGGTATTTAATTTTACTAAAAAATTTCATTGTCTTTGGAAATTATGGAAAATTAATTGTTGGATATTTTTGAAAATATGATTCCAAAAATAGTAGTCGTTTTATCTAAAAATATTTCAAAATATATGTATTTTTACTTTTAAAATAAATATCATTATTTATTGAAAATGATGGTCTTTTGAAAATAACTTTATTGGAACCATTATAAAAATATCCTTTGACTTTATAAAAATTATAAGGTCATTTATATTTAATAATATTTATTTAATAATATTTTAATAAAATTTAAATTATTTTAAATATCCATTACTTCATTAAAATAGATTCCTTAATTGAATTTCAATACTAATAAGAAACACTATTTGAGTTTTTTTGAATCAAAATAAAAAATCAATTATAAAGTATAAATAATTCGATTGAAATATACTCCTTACTCTATAAAAAATAATATACATACTCATATTGATAGGGTATTTTTATATATCCCTTTAATAAACCAATAATCACCTTAAGGGTAAGGTGTGTGATGGTGGGACTTTCATGGGGGGTTTTGTCAAACATAGTTTGGGTCGGGATCTCGATGAACTTGAAATTCTCCCATAAATTGTTTCACTCATGCTTAATTTGTTAAATATAATCTTGGGAGTGGTCAAGGTAAAAGATATGAAATTCAATCTCCCTAAGAATTTATGATAAATGGTCTTCATAGGGTATGATCCTACTCGTTGAGGCCATCAGTTCCTTTTTATGTCATAATGGGATTTGTTAAAATCCTATATTTTTACAAATCAAGTTAACACTTTTAAATTACTATATTATCAATGATAATGATAAATAACAGTATTTTAAATAAAATGTAAATAATAATACGAAATAAGTGCATGTGCATTATATAACCATATTATATTACAATACATTTAATAAAAATTCTAGGGAATTTTTACTTCTAATACTTCAGGTTCTTACAATATCCCCCTTAAGAAATTTCATCGTAAAAAATTTTCATTTCCCAAACTAAAATAGATGAGGGTTAATCTTCTAACTCACCTCCTCTGGTTCCCTTTTTTCTCAAAAATTTTTATTTCTCCATTGCACTTTGACAAGTGGTATTGTCTTATTTCGTATAACATATACTCTATGATCTAAGATCTTCACTGGATACTCCTTGTATGAAAGGTCATTCTCCAATGGTATATTCTCTAGATTTTGTACAAGTTATGGGTTTATTTTGTACATCCACATGAGGTATACATGAAAAATATTATGTACTTGATATAGGTTTTGTGGGAGTGCTAGTCAATAGGACACCACTCCAACGTGATCAAGGATCTCAAAAGGATTAATGTACCTATGACTAGGATTTATCTTCTTCCCAAATCTCTTAACTTTCTTCCAGGGAGATATGTGAAAGAATACCATGTATCTTACATCAAACTCTAGGTCCCATCAACGATTATCAGTATAGCTCTTCTATCAAAAAATGAGTAGATTTTATGTGTTATAGAATATTTTTAAACATCTCTCTCATTTCCTTATCCAATTTAGTACCAAGTGGTTTATGTCCCCCAACTTCATTCCAACATTCATGTGTTTTACACCTCTTCCCATAATGGGATTCATAGGGATCCATTTGGTTTCTTGAGTGGATTTTTTGTTTTAAGCGAACTCAACTAGAAGATGATGTTGGTCTCATCATTATTTGATTTCAATTGAGCGTGCTATCAATATTTCCAAACATGTTTGGATAGTTTGATAAGATTGGAAATATAGTTGAGGGTTATGATCCATACTGAACTTCAGCATAATGTTTTGATCATATTGGATACTTTTCCAAAACATAGAGATGATTCTTTGATATCAATAAAACACAATTAATAATGGTACTCCATGCACCCTCACCACTATCTAATGTATATCCGTGCATGTTGATCTAGTGAGAAATCCTCTTGAATCCCAATAAAGTGTGAATCCTTTGTAACAAAATCCACAACAACCCAAATAGTCTTGTTTTGTTTGAATGTATTTATATGTCTAGTGAAAAATTTCGTTGTGATGTTCTCCCATGTCCATGTTGGTATGAGTAATGGTTTCATCATCCACATAGACATCTTCATTTTAGATTTCACTTGATTACATAATTGGAACATATATTTATATTCCGTGATATTATTCTTCATATTGTCCCACAAATAGTTCTTACGAGGATCTTCATATATCATTGTGCTTCCTAGGTGTGTCAAGAAATTCAAACTATTTGAATCATAAAACATTTCATTCTTTATCTCTGGATTTTATGGAACACATGGTCTATACCCAAAACTCACAATTACAACTTCATTAATATTAAAATATGAGGATTTCCCTTTCCTTATAGTTTACACTTTTGTTTAAAATCCCACATCATCTTTTTGAGCATAATTGGACCTTTCCAAAAGAAATAGTTGAGAAATCAGTTGTGAATGTATTGATTATTTTCCTTACTTTATGATTCCCTTGTACATATAATTCAGTTCTCTGAATATTGGATCCTTCTCAATTCTCACCAATGATAAATTTTTTGGATCCATTCTACTTATAAAACTATCCAATCTGTTTTCTTTCCCCGGATGGTAGTGAATTGAGTAGTAATAGTTCATGATCAAATCAAACAATCTTCATTGTCACATGTTAAGCTATTTTGTGTGAATATATATTTGATTCTTTTGTAATCTTTATATATTTCTCACTTCTCCTCGCAGAGATAATGCTACCAAATTTTTAAATCGAATATAACTAATTCCAACTCCAGATCATGTTTGGAATAATTTTTCTAATGAAATTTTAATTGGCCTGAGGTATAGGCAATGAATTTTTCATTCTTCATGAACACACATCCCAATCCCTT
Organism: Viscum album; assembly: GCA_963277665.1. Taxonomy (NCBI): domain Eukaryota; kingdom Viridiplantae; phylum Streptophyta; class Magnoliopsida; order Santalales; family Viscaceae; genus Viscum; species Viscum album. Next base: position 645,311,824 of record OY728143.1, on the reverse strand, counting down.
TTTTGTAGTGTTAGTGAATACTAAGAATATTTCTACACTTTTTTAGTAGTTTGAGCACAAGGGAAGTGATATGTATCCTTTTTAACTCCTTTAATCATCATTAAAATTAATCATTTCAAGAAAACATGACTCCCTTCTAAGTTATCTAGGTAATAGGGTTATAAAATCACAAGAAATTCCCCACAAATAGGTAATAATACCCTAATAACCCATAGAAACTACAGATATATTTCATATATTTCGGCCTCATCCATCCTTCAATTTATTTTTTCTCAAAGGATCCAGAAATATCCCATTTATTATGATGATATTCCCTAGTAATGAGACTTTATTCAACTCGAACTCACAATTGTTGTACTTGGAATAAATATTTTACTTTTGTAAGGTATTTAGTACTATGGTCAAATTCTCCTTATGCTTCTCCTCATTTTTGGTGTGTATTAGGATATCAGCAATAAATACCACTAAAAATTCATTGAGGTAATATCTAAATAATATATTCATCAAATCCATGCATTTTGTTAGATCATTAGTGACTCCTAATTGCATCACAATGAACTCATAGTTCCCATACCATGTATGAAAAGTATTTTTGGGGATATATCCCTTCTTCACCTATACATGATAATATCCTTATCGAATATCCACAATGGAGAAGTATTGTGTTCCCTATAGTTAATTAAAAAATTCATCAATCCATGGAAGAGGATACGTCTTCTTTATCATGATCTTTTTGATATCACAATAATCAATGAAAAGGTACATTGATTGATCCTTATTTTGATGAAGAGAACTATTGTACCCCATGGTGAATCACTACAGTGTGAAACCCCTTTATTTATATTCTCATATAGTTGTTTATTTAGCTCCCAAATTTTTATAACTGTCATACTATATGGATCTTTGGATATTAGAAACACCCGAGGTATAATATTGATTGAAAATTTATCATCCCTACTATGGGAAATACTAGATAATCCTTCCAAAAAACACATTATAATTTTCCATAACAATATTAATGTCTTAGAGGATGACAATTTCCTTAGAATTAATCATTTTATCTAGTTACGCTTGCTTATAGGGAAATAATATCCATGAATAAGATGATGGTGTTAAGTAGGATTCATCCTCCTGGTTGAACTTATATATAATTAGGGGTTGATTCACCACATTGATATTGATTTCCTTCTCATGGAAATTTATGTTGTCTGTATAGAGGTAAATCCAATCCATGTCCATAATTGAATGAACATCCACTAAAGGATGTATGAAAATGATTACTAGGATGTTTATCCAACAAATTTTGATAGAGGAAGAGTTATATACATGAGATAAAATAATTTCCTCATTTTCTATACTCAATGACATCTATATTTCCCAAGAATTTTTGTAGTGTTATAATCGTTCTACTAAACATTCATTGTATGAAGGAAGGAGTATGTCTATAAATGATAACCCTATGTTTCAATTTTTTATTCTAGTTCTACTTTATCCAACATTGTATTAGGGATGAGTTATTTAAATAATTAAACACATAAATTGGAATATAATGACATTAAAGGGATAACATATAAATTATATTTAATTTCTTAACTTTTTAGTTTCTTATAGTGACCCAACCCCAGATAGACATAATTTGGTGTCTTCTATCTGTTGTATTTTCATGAATACAAAGAATCAAGCCCCTAGGGACCAATCAATTTACTAGTCTTGGGAAACCAGATACATAAATGAGAATTTCATTATAAATGGATACACTAATTACAATATATATTTTTATTATAAAACAATAAACAAATTATAGGATAACTATAATACCCATACTGTATTCTTTCATATCTTTCATAGTACACTTCTTTTATTCGTGGGGAAATAATCAAAATAAGGGTGATATAAAATGATCATTACAGACAAAATATAGAATAAGAAATAATGAATCAATGAGAATAGTCAATATAGAAAGGTAAATTGCTGGAAATACATTCCATTAAAATAAATAGATAAGTAATAATAAATATATAATGGTATGAAACTAAAATACATTCCATTAATCAATGAACTGAAATGAAATTCATCCATATATTTGTAAATGAATAATCTCATGGATGAATAATAATAAAAACTTATATGAAAACAATTCTTAATTATTAGATTCCATGTTTCCTAGTTATATGGAATGAGTACCATCAGGGCCTTTTGTTATTACGGTTTACCTATCAGGTAAAAACCCATCAAAGGTGGATAACCAACTGTTTCATCTCATGTTACTATTGATACATTGAGGAGATTTCATTAACTGGTCCCCAACCCATGTCTACCTTTAAAAATAATTCTTCATATTTAATAATAAAATAAATAATATTCCTTATCAAATTAGCATATTTAATGGGAGATATTGATTTATCAATAATTCCCATTTAATCAAATAACTATCAAAATAAACATCTAATGTAAAATCGTATACGGTTTAAGAGAGAGTAATATCCATAATAAATGTTATTGATAATTAAGCTAAATTAAATCTCAATGATAATATGGAGTTGAATACTTAATGGTGACTAAGAAATAAATCAAGGAAGTTCATGCATTTCTATCCTTGGACAAATCAATAATAAACCGTCTAGAAGAAGAATAAGTATTGTATCAACACAACAAATCCTATGTGAGGTAAAATATAGGGTTGTTTTCATTATTGAAATAAAATTATAACTTTTAAAAATATTCTTGATAAAAATATCATTTCATTTAAAAAAACTATTGAAATTATTCTTCACTAAATATACCATTTAAAACATTTTAAAAATATAACTTTCAAACTTGAGAAGGAGGCTTGAAATAAATAATGGTGGATGAATCTATACATGTCGTACAAGGTAAATAGAATATTCCTTTTGTATAGTAAAAGGGTTGAAAATGGCTCTTTTAGAAAGAAAAATGTATATTAATTTCAAGAGATTAGTAAACTGAAAAAAGGGTAAAAAATTATTTTAAATATTATAGGGGAATGGAATAATATTCATGTAAAGCCATTCTGGTAACCATGGTTTTAAAATATTTTCGGACTGAAGAGAGGGTAAAGTCAGGCTTTCATAGAAATAATTCCTTAACTATATTATGTACCAAAGTGTAGAAAATGGTACCAATGCATGATTATATCATGGAACAATAGATTATAAGGAAACTCATGAGTTTTATTGAGTAATGGATCATTATATTTGATCAAAGAAATTATAAACATAAACAATCTCGAGAAAGTGATGAGATTGTATCAATAAACTCTAATTACTTGGTTCTAGGAACGTACTCTCCATGTAAGAAATGGAAATTAAATAAACATATAATATCCTGAAAATATTTATATTCATGATATATCATGTAAAATGGAAATATATTCATCTTGAAAAAGAGTTTAGGTGCATAATAAAACATGAGTTCTAAGAAGGAAAACTGAGACAAAACATTTTATGGATTTTGTAACTTTTGAAACATAAACCACATGAAAGAAGAATCATAAAATTGAAATGTGAATACCCATAATTTTAAATAAAATACACATATTATTCAACCATGGGTAGTACATATGCCACAAAAAATGGAAAGAGTTGTGAACATAAAATGAATCTCACAATAATTAAAAGTGAGATGAGATTCCTCGTACCTTGTGTTTACTTTCAGTTGAACATAACTTAAATTCCTATATAATAAATTTATGTTAATTTTATTCATTATTAATAACATTTTCATGTTTATAATTAAATTTATTTTACTTATTACCTTGTTGTGTACACTACTTAAATAATTAAGTTTGCATCGTGTGTTATTCACCAAATTCAGTTTATGTGTCAAAACAAATATTGTTGGTCAACTATGGTAAAATGAGTAATTATATAACTTCTACATAACAATAACCATGAAATAGTTATCATATTTTTACATCAATTATACTTTTAATATCAATCATTAAACATGGTTATCAAAATGATCCAATTTTAGAATCATGGAGACGATAGGTCGTACGTACGCATTAGTAACATTCCCATTTTTAAATGATCATTGTGGAACGAAGGTAAGTTACTAAAATATTTACAGAATGGTCATTATATAATAAATACTATATTATTTAATCATATAAAATTATTTATATATAATTCTGTGATGTAAATGGAATCACATCATGTCAAGGAGGTGGTAGTCCACACGTCCATGAATGACATTATCTCTTTTAATGTTAGTGTAAGTGAAATAAAGGAGATGATATATATATATATATATATATATTCAGAAATATAACATTTCATTGAATATATTATATCTATTATGTATGTAACTTATTTTTAATTATAACCATTCATTTATACATTCTATGTATTGTGTGAATGAATCACATCACTTTGAGGAGGAGACAGTCCACCCTTCATCAAATGATTTTATCGTGACATGGAAAGTATTAAATGTATATATTATAAAAGTAAATAAGAATAAAGATAAATTAAATATAATATATAACATATATAAGTACAATGACCATCATAATGGCCACCATGAGAGAAGATAGGGGGAAATTGAACTATCATCGTTTCGTGAGGTAGTAGTTCAGCGTACAAAAAAATAGTATGTTTATTACCCATTAGATGGAGGTGTGTGTAAGTGTAGGATGAAAACATAGCATAAAAGCATCATAGTATATTTAGAATACTGTTTTTGTTTTTAATTATAGAATAATAGGAGTATAGGGAGTGGAGAATGGAAATGAAACTAAAAAGCATGAGAGAAGGTGTTACCTCTTAATCGGGTAATTTATTTTGGTTTATACCAAATGGATTCCTTGAGTGGATTTCAGAACTAATGGAGGTTTCAAGGTATAAGAGAGGATTTTTTGGAAGCTATTTAGGAAGATCGTGTCTGAATATAATTTGATTGATAGGAGTGATGAACATGGAGAGGTGGGGGCCTTTTATAGTGGATAAGGAGTGGTAGTCTTGTAAATATTTAAAGGGAGAATTCCACCCACGTTTTTTCATGTTGAAAGTGGATACAATAATGGACTAATTTTGATTTAATTGATGATATGGTCAAAATATGGTCATCCAGAGGATTTTTACAAGATTATAGGTCAATTTAGGTCTTAAATTTATGGTTTAGTATCTTAGAAAGCTTAATTTAACCTTAACTGTTATAATTAATTTTAATTACCTTAACTAATATATTTGGTAAAAAAATTGAACTTATTATACATTATAAATTATTTTTATTAAAAATATGGAATCAATTTTTCCAAATTCCAATCACATATGTGGCATAATATAAATTAAAATAAATCTCATAAACGAGACGTTAATGCTGGCTTTTAGAGTAAATATGTTCTAATGTTTGTTATGTTATAATAATCAATTTCAAACTGAAATTGATTAAAATGACATAAATTTTATTAATTTATAAAAATATTATCCAATTAAACTGTAAAACCAATTAAAATTATAATTTATCATTATAAATATATTATATTAAAAAGTATTTTTGAACTAAAACATAGTAATTTAAACTATTAAAAAATACATATGTTTCCAAAAAAATATAAAAACACCAGAGTGTCCTAATTTTTATGTTTTTATTTTAATTAAAACGTTTATTTATAAATATTAGTTCCATGAAATTATTAAAATTCAAATTTAAAATGGGTTTTCAATTATAAGGTGGTAAAATTTCCTTTATAAATATATAGTTTTTTAAGTGTAAAATTGGGATTGTTCTTATCTTATGCATATCAAACCTAATGGATGAATATGAAAAATATTTTATTGAATATATAAAATATGTATTTCAATATAATTAATAAATAATTGTCATTACTTTAATCTATTTTGAATAAATAGCTTCATGATCCAAAAAATGGTTTTATATAAAGAATATTTTATTTATATTCTATTGGTTCCTATATTCATTTTTAAACTATAAATTAATCTTTTATTATTATTAAACATATTTATAAATAATTTAGTAAATAATATTAATAACATCTAACAGAATAGTTATTTTATATCATATTATATTAAATAATAATATATTGTCATTTGGTGAGACTCAGTCTTGCGTGTAATACAAGCTATTGAGGAAGGTTGCTCTTGCGTTTAATGCATGCTAACTCAGTGTCACTTGAATTGAAATATATAGAACCTATTTTAAATAGTAAATATATTATAAATTATGTGGATATTATATTACCTTATATGATTTCTATCAAGTGTCATACACGTTGTCGAATACATGGTTCTTACTTTAGTTTTTAAGGGTATCACATTCTCCCCACCTTATTTAAATTGTGTCTTCACAATTTAAACTAGATCATGGTGATATATTCTTTGATACATACAATATTTTAAATAACCCATCTTGATAAGGGTTCATAAGTAATCATATATAAAAGAGAGAATGGAAAGTACTATGGTCACATGGAATACCATGTAACTTAGCCTCTATGTAGGGGAATATTAGTGGAATCTAGAGATATGTGCTTAGAGGAAAATGTAAAAATTTATTTTTATTGAATGAAATCATAAATAATAAAAAAGTGAGTGATCAGTATAAAGAATAGGTCCTTTAAAATATAAATCATTAATTATTTATAAGTCCATCGTTTCAACAAAAATTTAGGTATTAGGAAAACATTTTATTTTTAAGTCATTTTACTAATGTTGGGTAATTCTTTTTCTGACCAAGAATATAATGAAATATTATTACATGATAGGTTTCATTCTCATATGAACAATCCTAACTTTTTTTTTGTTCTTTGATGAAATTATAATTCATCCCTTTACTCCCAAAAAAATAATTACCAACAATGAATTTTTTAATTCCTGAAGCACTAAAAGATACATTTAAAGGATCGTAAGGCTTATAAAAGATTAAAAAGTTTTACTATTTGTCTTTAAATATCTCCCAAAATAAATATGTTCAATATATTAATTTCTAATCCTCAAAAGTGTTTATACTGGTTCCCCATTAATATTTAATTGTTAAATTGATTAACTAAAAATAGTGAAAATTAACAAGGAAATTGTGTAGGTCAGTGGTTGGTGAGAAACCCTTATCATCTGTAGGTCATGGGTTCAAGATACAAAACCATTATGGATTTAATTGGTTTTCACCTATCTTATTGGATGTCCTTTTCTAAAACCATATTAATATAATCTTCAAAATATATATGATGGACTTCCTTGAAATTACGTTAATCACTAGATTGAACATAAAATAAAGTTTTCAATACAACCTCAATATATAAATATTTTATCCACTTATTTCCAAATAGATCCTTCCATTATGTAGTCTTGATCCTATAGGAGTGGTCATTGAATTGGGTAATTTTGAGATCCCCTATATTTAATACAAAGAAATATAAAGGATTTCTTTGGATGAGCTTCATTTCCTTCCATCATACTCTTCATTTTTTCTTTAGAAATAATTTTCTTTATTCCCTTCTTTCCCAAACATAAATCATTTACATGTTCCATTGAGACACTTTACAGGGTGTCTCCTTCCACAATTCTCACATGTTGAACATCGAGATTTCTTTTCTACACAGTCTCCACCACTTGATCTCTTAGCATCCTCCTTCATTCTCTTCTTTGGTGCACTCAAGAGTTGGTAATGGTATATATTGTTAATCATATTTTAGGAAAAATAATTTGGCATAAACACGATACCCTTCAATCCAATCAACACATCATTTGGTTTCTCATTTTCACCAGTTTTTTTTCATGTTCGATATTAAATTGAATACATTGGGTTCCATCCATTGAAAAAAACAATAATGAATAGTGTGATAAATAATAGTCATAGTGAGAAAAGTGTCAAATTATCTAAAAGATATCTAAATCATGACACCAAATTTTTAAAAATAAAACACAATTTATTTAACCTTGATTATTCATTGTTAAAATAATTTCCAATTTTTCATATTGGTTTGTAAATAAAACATGGACTGTCTTAAGAATATCCCCATGAGTGTATTACCAGGTGTGAAGTAATTCCCATTGTCATGTACTAGGTTACCCCAAGTTAGGATCTGAAGACCTTGTAGGAGTTATTACAGCTACGTATATCTGTGTCATAACCACATCCACTAGTAGTTTCCAGATAGGGATGTATTTCTAGGAAGACCCACATAATCTATACATAACCAAAATTTTAGAGTTTTCATCTGTACTTATCCTAAAATTCTATATTAGGGTTATGTTATCTAACCTACTTTTTTCTAAATCAAGTTTCCAAGGTTGCTAATAAACTTTCATTGATACCGACTATAGCTACCTGACTCCAAATAGCCTGATGATGGTGTCTTCTATGAATTATATATTCATTATTAAAATGAATAAATCCCTAATGAATTGATCAATTTTGTATACTTGGTAAACCAGATACGTAAATGAGAATTGTATAAGAAAAGGATACACTAATTACGGCATATTTTTTTTCTTCTAAAAAAATAAACAACTTTGAGGATAAATCTAATCCATATAGTATATTCCTTCATATCTTTCATAGTATTATTCTTGAATTCTTGGGGAAAGAAATATTATAAGGTGAGATCAAATTCTCAATAAGGGATAAATATAGCTGAAGAAATGATGAATCCATGAGAATAGTCAATATGGAAATTTAAATAACTATAAATAAATACCATTCAATTAACTATATAAGGAAAAATAAATATGGAAAGCTATGAAACTAAAACACATTCCATTAATCAATGAAATGCAATAAAATGTTTCCATATATATTTCAATACAAAATCTCATGGATGATTAATAAATAAAACTAATATGAAAGTAATGATTAATTATTGGACACCATGTTTCCTAGGTTCATGGAACTAGTACCATCAATAAAATTCACAAGACGGTTTATTTATTCTGTAAAAACCCCATCTAATGCAGCTTGAAAATTATTTCGTCTCATGAGACTACTGATGCATCAAGGGGATTTCATTAACTTGTCCCCTACCCATGTATACCATTCCTAAAAATTCTTCAAATTGAACAATCAAATAAATAATATTCCTTATCAAATAACCGCATTGAATGATAGATATAGATTTATCAATAATTCCTATTAAATAAAATAACTATCAAAGTAAACACTATATGTAAAATGCTAAACGGTTTAGTCGATGGTATTATCTGTAATAAATAATATTGATAATTAGAAGAAATTAAATTATCAATGATCTTATGGAATTAAATAATTCATGGTTAATAACAAATAAATCAAGGAAGTTAATGTGAATATTATCCTTGTCCAAATCAATAATAAACCATCCATAAGAATAATAAGGATGATATCAATACAAAAAATCCCATGTGTGGTAAAATAGAGGATTGTTGTAATTGATAAAATTATAGGATAACTGTTAAAAATATATTTGAGGAAAATATCACTTGAATTTTTTTAAAAAAACCTTCTATAAGTATATTTCATTGAATATACCATTAATTTTTTTAAATAAACCTTTTAAACATGATAAGGAGACTTCAATGAAATTATGGTGGAAGAATTTGTACATGTCATATGAGGTAAAAAGAATATTCCTTTTGTAGGGTAAAAGGGTAGAAAATACCTCATTTAAAAAGTGATAATAATATTCCTTCAAATATATTAGTAAAAGACATAAAGGGTAAAAAAATTTAAATATTATAGGGGAGTGAAATAGTATTCTTGTAAACCCTTTTTGGGAATCATGGTTTTGAATATATTTCTGATCGAAAAGAGGGTAAATCCAGGATTTCTTAGAAATAATTTTTTATCTTTATTTTTTACCAAATTGTATAAAATGGTACCAATAAAATATTATATCATTAAATACCAAAGTAGAAGAAAACTCATGAGTTTTATTGAGAGATTTATCATAATATTTCATCAACATAAGGATAAATAAAACCAATCTCTACAAAGTGATGAGATTAGCTCAATAAACTCTTATAACTCGGTATTGGAATCATAATATCAATATAAGAACAAGAAATTAAATAAAGCATAGAATATCCTGAAAATATTGAGATTAATAATATATCATGTAAAATGGAAATATATTCCCCTCAAAAAATTGTTTACTTTCATAATGAAACATGCGTTCAAACAAGGAAAATTAAGAGAAATAATTTCACCGATTTGGTATCTTTTGAAACATAAACCACTTGAAATAAGAATCATGAAAAGGAAATGTGAATACATATAATTTTAACTATTATATAAATATAATTCAATCATGGGATGTATATACACAACAAATAAGAAATGAGTGGTGAACATAACATAAATCTCCCAAAAATGAAAAGTGAGATAAAATTATCCTAACCATGTGTTTCCTTTCGAGTGAACGTCATTTAACATCCTTTATAGTGAACAAAATTTAATTGATTCAAAAAAAAATTCATGTTTATAATTAATTCGGTTTCACTGATTACCATGTTATTTACACTGCTTAAAAAATTAAGTTTACATCGAGTGTTTTTTAACAAATTCAGTTTATGAGTCAAAAAAACTATTATTGGTCAACTATGGTCAAAGGGGTCTTTATATAACATCCTCAGAATAATAAACATAAACAAATTATCATATATTGTTCATAAATTATACTTTTAAAATCAATAATTAAATATGGTTATTAAAATGATCCAACGTTACAATCAGGGAGACTGTATGTCGAATGTACGCATGAGTAACATTCCAATTTTTAAATGATTGTTTTGGAAAGAATGTAAGTAACTCAAATATTTCAGGATTAATTATTATATACTAAATAAAATATTTTTTAATCATATATAATTATATATATAATTCTGTGATGTGAAATGAATCACATCATGTCAAGGAGGCGGTAGTTCACACGTCCACGAACGACGTCATCTATTTTAAAATGTGTGAAAGGGTAATAAAAGAGATGATATATATATATTATTTCCCAAAATATAATCATTTAATTAATATCTTATTGATTTTTTTTATTTCAATTATGTTTAAATATAACCATTCATTTATATATTCCATGTATCGTGTGAATGAATCACATCACTTTGAGGGGGCGGTAGTCCACACCTCCTCAAACGATGTTATCATAAAATGGAGAGTATTCAATGTGTGTATTATAAAATGGAGTAAGAATGTATAAATATTAAATATCATATATAACATATATAAATATATTTCCCTTTATAATCTTCACCATGAGAGTTTTTAGGGTAAAATTGAACAATCATCGTTTTGTGAGGTAGTAGTTCGTTGTACACAGAAACGGTATGTTTTTTACCCATTAGATGGGGGTCTGTGTAAGTGTAGTTTAACCCCTTAGAATTAAAAATTCCTATTATATTGAGGATAATGTTTTTTATTTAATCATATAATAACAAGATTATAGGGAGTGGAGAATGTAAATGAAACTAAAAAGCATGAGAGAAGGCATTACCTCTTTATTGGGTAATTTCTTTTTGTTTATACCAAAGGGATTACTTGGTAAGATTTCTTCCATAAGGGAGGCTTCATGGTTGAGGGGAGGATTTATTGGAATATATTTTGGTAGATCATGGCCGAAATTAAGTGCTTTGAGATGTGTGATGAATGTGGAGAGATATTGGCCTTTTAAAGTGGAGGAGGAGTAGCACTCTTGTAAATATTTGAAGAGAGAACTACACCCATATTATTCATGCTACAATTGGATCCAATAAAAGAATAAGGTCGATAAAATTTATTATAGGGTCTAAATATGGACATAAAATTGATTTGGACAAGTTTATTGGTCTATTTGGGCCTTATATTTATGGTTTATTTTTTTAATAAGCTTAATTTAACCTTAATCATTGTAATTAATTTTAATTACCTTAACTAATATGTTTGGTAAAAAAAAAGTTGAAATTGTTAGACATTATAAATTACTCTAATTCAAAATACTAAATAAATTTTTCCAAATTTCAATCAATGAAGTGGCATAAATTAAATTAAAATTAATCCCACTAGCGGGACGATAATGCCGGTTTTTTGAGTAAAAATGTCCTAATTTTCTCCATGTTTTTATAAATAATTACAAATGTCAAATTGATTCTAAGGAAATCAAATGTAATAATTGATAAAAATATTATCTAATTAAACCATTAAATAAATTAAGTGTATAATTTAAAATTTCTAAATAAATTAGATTGAAAAGATGTTTTGAACCAAAATTCTTTAATTCTAACTATTAAAAAAATTTATGTTTCCGAAAAATATGAAATATTTAACCTAACCTAATTTTTTTATTTCTCATTAAAATATAATGTTTATTTTTTAATATTAGATAAATAAAAATTTCAAAATTCAAATTCTAAAATGGTTTCTTCATTAAAAGTTAATAAAATTTCCTTTATAAACATAATGGTATTATGTGTAAAATAGGGTTTGTTCGTATCTTATGCATATCAAACATAATGGATGAATATAAAAAATATTTTATTGAATATATAAAATATATATTTCATTACAATGATAAATCTTTTTTATTAATTTAATTTATTAGGATAAAACTACTTTGTGATCATAAAAATGGTTTTATATAAAAACATTCTCTTTATATTTAATTGGTTCCTACATTCATTTTTAACCTGTGAATTGATATTATGTTATTATAAACAATATATTTTCATATTTTAGTTAATTTAATTCATAACTACTAACATAACGTTGAGATTATATCATATTATATTAAATAATAATATTTTAACAATACATTGTTATTTGGTGAAACTCAGTATTGCGTGTAATGCAAGCTATCGAGGAAGGTATCTTCAATGTGTAACACACTCTATGTCTGTGTCGCATTAATTGAAATATATATAATATATTTTAAATATTAAATAAATTATTAATTATATCGATATATATTATATTACCTTATGCGCATGATGTTGTGTGTCATAAATGCTATCAAATACAAGGTTCTTTCTTTAGATTTTTTAGGGCGTCACATTTCTAGGATTCAATCTATGTTATCCATGATTTATTTACAAAAATATATTATTAAGGGAATTATTGTTTTCCCTTAATAATGGATTATAATGAGACTATGAATTTACCCATGAATAAACCCCATGAGTGTCAACCCAGGTGTGCGGTAATGTCAATTTTCATGTACCAGGTTACCTAGAGTCAGACCCGGAACATCTTGTCGAAGTTGTTACTCCATGGTAAATCTATGCCCAAACCACATCCAATTTTAGTATCCATACTGGGATGTATAATATTTATAAACCACTAACACTATACTTACCAAATTTTAGGGGTGTTTTATTATACTCAATCTTATCCCTAATGCATTCGCTAGATTTTTTCAATTCTAATCACAAAAATAACTAAACCTTTCCTCTGATACAAACTATAACAAACCTAGTATTTATTACACATTAAAACATGGTTTATTACATAAAATTACACTTAATAAAACCCAAAAAATCAATAAGTCTAATTTTTTTGGAAATTATGTATAAAACAAAACATCTTGAACATGGGATAGAGGAATGTTATTAAAAACTTCCATAACATGATTTATTGAAAATTCATTAACATGATCAAAATAATCCTTCGAACATAAAATTGTATGAGATAACATGGGTAAATAAATAAGAAATGGGTGATTTATGAAGCATAGTAATGGAATAAACATGGCATACATGACATATATTAGACAATAGGTAAATAAATGTGGAATAAAAGTAACATGAATAATACGATATGATGTAGCATGACAATAATAACATGGTAAATGTGAAAACAATTAAAAAACACTCAGTCATTAACATAGGTCAAGAATAAACCACTAATACTTCATGGTGGACAAATTCCCATATAAGAATCTAGTACAAACTTATCCCAGCATGACATCGAATGATACTAAACATTACCCAATGCATTGGAGTGTTATTTGGTCCCATCCATCGTATTCATTTCATTCTCATGCTCAAGTGTGCCACATATTTCATTCAAAATGGATTCATTAATTGTAATATTTTTTTCCATGATCATGTAATGTGGATTTAATACATGTTATTCCCCAATAAATAATTATATGTGCATAAATTTGAATATCCTTGATAGAATTATGGGTATGGTATTCACTACACAATTGGTTTTCCATTGAAAATCCTGGTGAAATTTCAGTAGCAGAATAACATTACATAAAAATTCATAAATTATTTTGATGATAGATAATGGGTATATAATTATTTTAAAATAAAATTAGATGTAATGGGGACATGTAAAAGAATATATGGACATTAAATTATTTTATATAGATAGCATAAGGCAATGAAGATACATGAATAGAGAAAAGAATTATTATGAAATTTCAACATGGTAATAGGTGTACAGAAATGACAATGGGAGGCGTAATGAGAGTGAAAATAAGATATCATCATTTATAAATAAAATGTAAAAAAAGGGTAATATGTAATACCATGTGAAATAATAGGAAAATGGAAACTAAAATACATAATATAAAAGTAGTTCTTGATAAAAGAGCATAGTTGAAGATCCCTTACAGAATATCGACATAGTAACGACTTATGTAAGGGTCAAAATGAGAGATTATAAATGGTATCCAATTAAAATAACATTAATTAGATAGTATTATAATTATAATGAATTAATTATAATAAAACTAATTGAAATTATTAATTTTAATTGTAAATATGGGTTATGAATTGAAAGAGAGGAAGGTGAGCATCCCTTACTTTAGTGTGTGATTCCAAAGACCTAAGAGGGTCTTCTTGAGATCTTGAGAGAACATTGGGAGGGATTTGGGGATATGAGGGATGATTTTGGACGTGATAAATGTATTTTTAGTGTTGAGAAATGGAAGCTTGAGTGGGTTTATATAGGTAATAGGGGTGAGGATTTCATTATTATTTAGGTTTTGGACTCCTCATAATAAAATTTCCAAAAACACAAACCAATTGATGGTTTTGTCCCATGGTTTCTTCTAAATGGTATTGGTTTAAATTATTTTATAAGTGTATGGCCGAAAATATTAAAATATTACCCTTGGTTACATAGGGGTGTGCCACACTCTTAAATTAATGATTTTAAAATCTTAAAATATATTATTTGTTTTGGAGGATTCCCAAAGGCTTTATAAAATAAATCAAATAAACATAAAATAAAATTAATTTAAATGAAAAAATATATATTTTATCCTGGAACCCATTTATATTACTTATTACATCACATTTGGTCCATTATCATGTCATAAAACACAAAGTATATTTATATGGTATTTAATTGTTACCTGAAAATTTGACTGCCTCAAAAAATTATGAAAATATCACCATTAGATAATTTAAATGTTATTATTCCAAAAATAATATTCATATTATCTAAATAATTTGTTAAATTATTTAATTTTTACTTTTAAAATAAAAAACAAAATTTATTGAAAATGACGTATTTTTTGACCGAAACATTTGTTGAACCCTTATAAAACTACACCTGACATCATAAAAATTATAAGGCCATTAATATTTAATAAAATATATTTAATAATAATGTTTTATTAAAATATTATTTTTTTAAATGATCCAATAATTCCTCAAAATGGATTTTATTAATTTAATTTGAATATTAACCAAAACTTATATTTTTTTTTATTGAATCAAAATAGAAATCATTTATAAGGTAATAGTAATAGATTTAAAATATACTCATTATTAAATAAGAAACAATATACACAATAGTATTACAAGGGTCTTGTTACATATCCCTTTTATACAAATGAAAATTACATATAGATAAGGTGACTGATGGTGGGACTTTCATGGGGGGGTTTGACGAACATGGTTTGGGTCGTGATCTCAATTAGTATGAACTTATCCCATTAATAGTTTCACTAATGATTGTGATAATTGATCTTAGTTTGGGATTGGTCAACAAAATATCCCAAATATTATACCTTTCTTAGAATCACTGATAAATGGTCTTGAGGGTAAGACCCTACTTGGTTGAGGCCATCAATTCCATTAATTGCGACAAATGGATTTTTTAAAACCTTATATTTAAAAAAATCATGTGCCCACTATTCCATGACTATATTATCAACTATAATGATACATAATATTATTTTAAATCTAATGGGAATGATAAGACAAAATATGTGCATGTTTTTTCTATAACCATATTGTATCATAATACATTTAATAAATATTCAAGGGGAATTTTATTTATAATAGTTTAGGTCGTTACAATCCTCATTTAATTTAGGAGAGTTCAAAGAAAGTACAAATCATTCAAAAGAATATGACTACATATCATTCCAAACAGAAGTCCTATACTAATTATTTTGATTGAAATCTAGATTTAAAGGTTACAAAAGAGTTCTTTCTATATGTATTTTCTTTATTGGGTCTTAGATGCATTCAAATACAGGATAGGTTACCTCTCATCACGCCTGGCCTTTGGAGATAGTAAAGGGAGTTGGTACAATTTCCAATAATTTGGATTTACCTTGGAGGTAACATTACATAAATGACATATTCCATGTATAATAACATCTTTGTTATCATTTTGATCTATATCATTTTCTCCATCACGAGGATGTTGAGTTATAAGTAGATGAATCCTTTAAGGAGAATTAGTAGTGTATTTTTTATCAGATAAAAAAGGCTCTCCTATGTAGGTTAGTCCGTCTAGTATGGGTGCAATGAAAATATAATTGTGTACAAGATGAAACCTAAGAGATTATGTACATACTCCATGGCTAAAACGTCTCTCGTACTATGCTTTATAATCATCAAAAGGGTAATATGGAGAAGAGTGGTTTTAATGAGGGGATGTTATAATATCCTTAATTTTTTAAGATTTATAAACATTTATACTAAGATTAAAAACCTATTATTTTTTGTTAATAATGTTTTAAAAGGATAAATATTGGTTTGAAAGAGTTCAAGTATCATTCGGATGTTGAAGCTCTGGTTTTTTGAAAGATTGATTGAACTACAAATTTTTCATATAGGTAAGTCCAATCATGTAACTCAATTGTATGGTGTGATTAGTGAACAATAGAGACCAACCAATTTGAATTAACCATCCAACCCATGTTGCGTGGCCATGATTTGTTTACAGAAAGGTGATAGAGCCATTTTTCATAGGCTACATATGCTTAGTCAGACCGTGCACCTTGCCCGTACATGGGGGTTTCTTGGGAATTTATTTCCACAATGTTGTTTCATATTTAGGAAAACTGTGCAACCAAACCATGTGACCCATTAATGAAGGATAAATCCCCACTTTCCATTAATTTTTTTAAACCCTCCACCTTCTTTTCATTTCTTCTCTTCAAGATGTCCTTCTGTCCCCTCTTCTATTTGAAGCTCCTCCCCAAGACAAAGATAGGATTTACCATTTCTCCTATATTTAATCATCTAATCAATCACCATAAATCCTTTAGAAATCCTCTTAGTATGGTCTCCAATCCTCTTACATATTTTCCGTGTTTATCATCACATCTTCTATGCTATTTTTTGGTGAGATCATACACCCTATTTTAGGGATTTTGTCTATTCTCCTGACTTCTACCATTCTTAATTGATTCAATGGACAACTATAGATGAGGATAGTGATACAAGAAAAAGGTAATTTGTTTGTTATTTTCACTCAATATCCAGTTTTATTTTATTATGAACCTATTTTCCTTGTGATAGACATTCTGGAACTGACACCATACTATTTAAATAATAAAAAATGGAGGTTTTTTCATGCATGATGGGACCCTAGATACCGATGAATCAATGGTGTGATGTTCTTACATAAACATAAACCACCCCTATTGGTGTTTCCCTCATTGAAGGATTATAAAACTTGTGTTTTTGTAATGAGTTATTTATTTATTAGTTGGGGTTTATGTATTACCTATTATTAAATGAAATGGAATGATAAATTCCTAAGATAAATAATATTCTATTTAATTAGCCCCCCCCCCCCCCGTGAATTAGGAAATTTATTGAACTATATCAATTAAATTAATATTCCATATAACACCACTGATTTTTTAAGTGGGTTGATATCCTCAACCAATTAAAAATTTTCTTATTTGGTGAGCGGGGAATTTTTTTCTTGATTATAGAAACCAAATTACAATTTTTTGATTCATTAAAGGCCTTTTCTTAGATGGGTCTTAATGCATGGAATTTTACTCATGGGTTTGATTGGTTTTTGAGTTCATTGGAGGCCAAAACCCAACCGTTCAGTCTTTCAAAATAGAGGTGTACAGTTTGGAAAAACTATGTGGCCTCTCAAAAGTAGTTGTGCTACCCTATTTATTTTTTAGACATGATTTTAAAACCCATTATTTAGGGTGTGTGTAGACATTCACGGTCTTATATAGTTTTCCGACGAGGCTTCATGGAAAGTTTGTGTATGATTTGTAAAACCATGTGGTCCAACTGTACGACGGGTGGTGCCTGGATAGAAAGTGCATCATGTTAAGAATATGGTTAGCCAAACTAGGCAACCAAAATGTGTGGGTAATATAATGAGTTGAAATTACAAATTTTCCCTCTATCTATTTAACTTTATTAATCCTCGTTTATTTTTCACCTAGGCACACAATAGAGGGGATCCCTATATTTCTTCTTAACTTATTATTTAAACCAAATCCTCCATCTGCGAACCATTTTTGATCCTAGTTGGTATCATTTGAACAGAATCATTAAAGCCTTTGAACCATTAACACCATTTATCTTCTACTCTCTCCATACGATGCACCAAATCCCTAAAATCCATTTTACCCTATTTTATAAGAGTTTATCTAAAACCATGATTTATTCTGAATCAGATCAAGTTTGATTTTGATATGATATGATAATTCATCTATCAGCATGAGGTAGTTGGAGCCCAGAATTATCATAGATTTTTCGGTGTTTCAGGAGGTGCAATATTTAGTTCATTGTGGGGTTGTCAAAGAGAAACCCTAATTATCTAATTATCATCATTAAATTATTAAATTGATCATTTGAGATTATTATAACCATGATTCAAATCAACTAAAAATGTTATAATCGTTGTTAGAGTCTTTGAGCCACTTGGGAAGATTAGTATATATGTTTTTTTAGTTAATTAAATTATTTATATTATTCCTCTTGGTTCCATGGGAGCTTGATGGGATTGGACGCTTGATTAAGGTAATGTGATCATCAAGTTGGTGGTGTGTATGATGGTGTATGAGGTGATGTTGATCCCCAGGCTTCACAACATGGTAATGATATTGAGGAAATAAAGTTGTCAGCTTATAGGAAAGTCCCATGTGATATTAGATTTTGTTGACCATCAGGATGAGAAACATGGTCACATGATATTGAGGTACTGGGTTGACATGTCTTAGGTAAAATTTGGTGATTTATGACCACCTAGATTGAACTACATGATGTTAGAGGAGCATAACCACATATAAGAATCAGATAATGAGGTGTTGTTGACCACTCGTATTGGTAGAGGCCATGGTTAGTTGTGGTTCTGGATTTTGTTGACCATCAGTGATGTTAGAGGTTTTTTATGTAGAAATCCACGAGGATGGAGATTGACCATTAGTTTATGGTGATAAGACTGTCAGTTAGGGGGTAAGGTTCCCCCTATACTGAGGTTTTTGGGGTGGAATTATTTGGTAGGATGTATATTGTTGTACTTTAGGATGTCAACTGTTGAGATGATAATTTTTATATTTCGATGACAGACATCATTGGGCCTCAGATGTCTAAATTTGAGCTATGAATTATTTTTTTGAGCTAATGTTTGAGGGTATAGAAAGTTTTTTTTGAACTACTATGAGATTATAGTGATATTATTAGGAAACAAAAGGTTTTTGTTGGAATGAGGTGCTGATTATACTTTTACTGGAGGTTCCCAAATGATCTCTAGTTTGCTACTCACCAAGGAAGCCTTGGGATTTATGTTAAGGATCGTATCCACTACAATTATACATATAAAGAAATGTGTTTTATTCCATATGTACAATTTGGGACATGAGTTATATTGACCTAGTCTTAAGATATATGGGTATTACATCATTTTAGATGAAAATTATGCACATTTCAAAAGTATATTCCTAGGAACCATAACAATTTAGTGCCATTAAAAACGTGGAACACATTCTTCTAGTTTGTTGATATAAATTCAACATATTCTTTAATGATATTCCCATTTATTACTCCAACATAATTTATTTTTCATAACATAGGGAATGAAAACATAATAATGGGTGACCGTGAATATGTGATAAGGGTAAATGAAAAAATTACGTAAGCATAACATGATCATAATGGTATGATAACATGAGAATAAAATTTGATGACCATACCCCACATTAAAATATCATAATCATTGTATATGGAATAATGATTGGATGTTCATTAGACATGAAAAAATAGGGATCTAGAGAATAGGACATTAGGGTAAAATATAGGAGTAACACTACTACAAATCTGAGCTATAGCCACAGACCTATAGCCACGGTTTTATAGATCCATGGATATATCATTTATACTGACATGGTTAATATTCTATCCGTGGCTATATCCAGCTGCTCCGTTTTTTTTTCCAAACCCATCGGGCTCTTCTCCTCCCCCTCGCGATTCCTCACTGCGCCCTCCCCCTCCCCGACGCCTCCACGCCGACACCTCCTCCGCGCGGCGCCCTCCTCGCCGCGCCCTCCTCGCCGCCGCGCCCTCCTCCCCGACGCCTCCTCACTGCGCCTCCCCCCTCCCCGGACTCACTCCTACGGAACCCTCCCCGACTCACTCCCCTCCCCCGAAGCACTCCCCTCCCCGGACGACCGCGCCTCCCCCCCTCCCCGGACGACAGCGCCTCCCCCGACGCCGACGGACTCCCCTCCTCCCCCGACGCACTCCCCTCTTCCAGACGACCTCTCCTCCCCAGACGACCACGCCTCCCCCGACGGACTCCCCTCCTCCGGACGACCCCAACGAACTCCCCTCCTCCCCCGACAGACTCCCCTCCTCCCCCGACGGACTCCCCTCCTCCGGACGACCGCAACTCCCCTACTCCCGACGGAATCTCCTCCGACGACGAACTCTCCTCCTCCCGACGACCTCATTGCCGGTATCTTTATCATTCCATTTTTTATCACTTCACTTTAACTGCAACCTATTTTTTAGGTTTCCCCATCTTGGTGTCATAATGAGAGACGAAATGAATCAAATGTTTCTACAGTTTTCCTATGCCATTACAAATTGAAATGTTGGGTTCCTAATGTTTATAGGGGGAAGATTCAAATCTACCCATTTGAGGTAAAGCATCTTCTCTAATTTTATTATCACGTTCCATTCCTCCATTTTTCTTTTTCTGCCTTCATGCGGATGAATCCCTATCTTATCTTTTCGTGCATTGCACCTTCACAATCAGACTATGGGAGTATGTGCAGATGGTTTTCTGCTGCTGTCTGGACCTGTAGGGAATTGAGGCACTGCTTCTCTCCATTTGCCGATTCCAGTGCAGTGAACAGGTTCGTGCCCTTATGATGTCTGCTTCAGTTAGCTTGTTATCATTTATTTGGAAAGCAAGGAATGAGTTGGTTTTCAATAACCGTATACCCTCTTTTCATACTGGTGTTTTTTAATTTTTGGAAGGCAATGCTCTGAACTTCGCTGCAATCCATCATCTTCAATTCCCCAACAGGATCCATAGGTAATTACAGAACAATACCATGACCTGCAACTCATCTGGGTTTCTTCAATTGGGTGTGAGTCAAGTAGCTTGGTTTCAGGGATGAGTTGGTGATCGAATCTGGCACTAATATCAGGGCACTTCTTGTGGATGGGCTCGGGGATGGGATTCTAATTGAAGCACTGGACCAGGACATTGATTTCGTGAGGGATACATCATTTAACTTACTGCAAGGTTGCAGGATGCGAAATACAAAGACGGTACGTGATGTGGTTTTAGATAATAAGATGATTGGGTTTATCATGTAGTTTTGATAATTTTGATGTGTGGAATTTTACTACTGTGGCAGGAGTATGTTTCGTGCCCGTCTTGTGGGAGGACTCTTTTCGACCTTCATGAAATAAGTGCGGAGATACGTGAAAAGACATCTCATTTACCCAGTGTTTTGGTAACTCTCTCCCCCCCTTCCAATTCGATTAATTTTCAAGAAAATCATTTGTGATATCTTAGACCCTCTTTGGTTCAAGGAATCCACTATGAGATAATCGCTCCCTCTCTCTCAATCAGTTCCATCAATTTTCAGAGAATTGATTTATGATCTCTTAGAACCTGTTTGGTTTAAGGAATCCACTATGAGAGACTCCTCCCCCCATCTGTTAGTTCCATTAATTTTGAAGGAATTCATTTGTGATCTCCTTGAGGTTCTCTCATAGTGGATTCCTTAAACCAGACAGGGGGCAGGGGGCAGGGGGCAGGGGGCAGGGGGCAGGGGCAGGTGGCAGGGGTGTCCAGCAGGGGGAGTGGTGTCCAACAGGGGGAGGGGTGTCCAACAGGGGGAGGGGATGTCCAGCTAGGGGGGAGGGGTGTCCAGGGTCTGGGGGGGACTGGCAGGGGTGTCCGGGGTTTGGGGGGGGGGGGGTTGTCACGCCGCGGTCACGCCGCGGTCACCATTAATATATTTGAGGGATAACTTGGATTCTCCCTTCATATCCATTTGGGGGAAATAAATATCATCTGATAACTTATGACCAGTAATGAGAGCCTAATAATTTGCCTCATCATCAGTGAAACCTTATAAAAATAGGAAAAAGTATGATTGGACATCTTGTGTTGGTGTGATAAAGACAACCACCTGGCCTACTCAATTAAGATTGGAATTATTAAGCATTATTTCAGTCGATCTTTGAAAATCACCATCAAAATATGTTTTCTAATACTCTTTGACATGATCCACTAAGAGGGTAGCCTCATTTGGGAAATCAACATTCAGGGGAGTATCATGATTCTATATATAATATCACAACTTCTACACTGTAAAAACTATTGCGAGGAAACTCTTATCTATAGGGGAGTATCTATTCTATATATCGAGGATCATCCGACTATGATATTATAAACAATTTTCTATTACCTCTGTTTTTTTGGGTTAGATGGGTTACAAGGGATCATTCCAAGGAAGTCCCATAAATGAACAATGTCTTTCCTAAAATGGAAGAAATCAAAACTGGCAGTTGTAAAAGATAATGCTTAATGTTATCAATAATCGATATGGAACTCCTCATCCAATTTTTTAATAGGTACTTTATTCATTGGACACTATAGGATCTTACACTATCCAACTAGATTCACATTAAATCAGTTTATATAGGTGAATAAACTGGTTATAGGTACAATCCATAGGTTAGAGATATCATAGTAGTGCATGTTATTGAGGTAGAGTACCACAACTAAATTCATTTAATAATAAAATTATTAGATGTGGGTGATGAATTTATATTGTTTCCTGATTTTTTCAGTTGGTAATAATTAAACCATTGGTAATTTAATATCCTTCAATGCACCTCATATTTTTGAGCAACAATGTTCTAATGATTTGTTCTTGATAACTAATTGAGAGTGTTAATGTTCACGTTTCTCCAAAGTGATGAAGGATGGAGATCAATTTTATACAGGATGTGTTTTTTAGGCCATCGCCATCCTTGCAATGAATCTCACCAGGGTCTCAAATTACGGTATGCTCATAGAACTAGGATTAGAAACTGGTTCATCTATAGCGAGGGGTGCTGTCAAGCTTTGGGACATGGGGTTGGGTAAGAAGAAGATGTGGGGGTTGAGGAAGAAGAGGAGGGTATTTTGGAACTTTTAAAACTTGAACATCCATTCCACCCTCGAAGTTTTAATTTTACCAAACATAATTTATAAACACCATTTTCCACAAACTAAATTGGATTACCCCTGATCCGAGCACCCAAGTCGGCCTGTGGAAAGGCTTGAGGGTCATTCTCAATCCCTTCGATCTAACAACAATTGTCGAGACATAAAATTATGCTCTATGAGAATAATTTTCCTAGATAAATATTATTCAACAAGTAGCATAATTCCATAAAAATTTCAGCATGGTGTGTCCATGCCTTAGATGTCCTCGCATAACAAAATAAGTAGTTTCAGGGGGCAGGTTGCAGGGGGCAGGTTGCAGGGGGCAGGGGGGCAGGTTGGAGGGGGGAAGGGGGTAGGTTGGAGGGGGGCAGGGGGCAGGGGGGCAGGTTACAGGGGGCAGGAGGTAGGTTGTAGGGGGCAGGGGGGCAGGGGGAAAGTTACAGGGGGCAGGTTGGAGGGGGGAAGGGGGCAGGGGGGCAGGGGGCAGGTTGGAGGTGGGCAAGGGGGAAGGTTGCAGGGGGGCATGGGGGCAGGTTGGAGGGGGGCAGGGGGCAGGGGGCAGAGGGGCAGGTTGTAGGGGGGCAGGGGGCACGTTGCAGGAGGGCAGGGGGGTAGGTTGGAGGGGGGCAGGGGGCAGGGGGCAGGGGGGAGGGGGCAGGGGGGAGGGTGGAGGGGTGTAGCTGTGAGCATAATTTCACATCCTATTGAAGTATAGATTCAACAATTTTTATAGATCTAGAGAAGTTATATTTCATAGTAACTTTGAACCAATCTACCTTAGTTTTTACTCTAGTTTTGTTCTATTTTGAACTTTAAATTTTATAAATTAATGTATATGTTTACACTTATAGGAGATGAAATTTTGGAAACCAAAGGTATTTATTCAACAAGAAAAGAAGGGAAATTTTTTCCAATGATCTCAAATGAATAGAGCATCTACACCATGGGAGTAATAGTTTAAATTCTGTGATTTTTCTACTTAAACTTGATAATTCACTTCTTTTTTTTAGTTGAAGTAAATGGTTTGATGTTGCCTTTTAATAAATTTTTTATGCTGAAATCATCTTGTTAAATCTATTGGTTGTTGCTTCCTTTTATACTACCTTTTTGTATTGAAATTCTGGTGTGTATTCTTATTTTAATGTTTTACTAAAAATCATTTTTGAACTTCAAATGTTAACATGCATCTACATTAAAATCCATGAATATGTGTTGAAGTTGTTAATATAGTAACTAGTGGGTATCATTCATGCATTTTGTGTGATTGTTTGAACTCTATGTTCTTCATTTCTTTTGTTTTTAATATATTAGTTATATGCTTTGTTTGTAATTAGATAAAAAAATTCTTTATTGTTACAAATTTATGCATATATCTAATTAATCATTTCTACCATAGGACGAGGTTGTTGGTGTTGGTTCAAATGCGGGCATGTTGGCATGCAACCGACAAGCAAGGGGGAACATCCATTCTTGGTAATGGGCATCTATGTGAACTTCACTTCTCAGTTATTGATTTTGATTAGAGTGATATTAACATATTATTTTGTTCCCATGTAGTTTTACAAACATAAAATAAAAATTTAATCAGGGAAAGGTGCTCCCAAAATACATGCCCCTCGAACTGGATGTTCTATCCAATGTTTATCTCTCTATCAGGAAAGGGTACATTGTCCTCATTCAAGGATTTTCCCGGGGGTGGTCCCTCTAGAGTAAATACAACACACTGAGAATAATCCATGTTTTTTTCATTAGAAGGACCATCCTAAGGTGATGTTGAAGTGATTAAGTCTGTAGTTTTCCCAGTATCCTTCTACACTGATATAACCCCTGTCTTATCCACATTATAAGGGACAGTAGTGTATTTTCTCTCCATGTCATAGATTGGAATATTCATCTTACCGTTCCAACTTTCATAGTTAGAGACATCATTCCCCTTCATATTGTAAAAAGAACACTCCTTGTCCCTATTACATTCTGGAGAATGATGGAAAAAACATATAATTCATGTAGAACTGTGGTTTCCTTTCGTATTGGATCAGAAAGTCTATACATTCATCTAGTTAGTTAAGACTACTTCTTCTAGAATCATTATATACATGTCCACATTCATTATATACATGTCCACATATAATTCACAGATTAGAATTCATTTCTTTAAATCTTCTGAGAAAACATCCTCTCATTCCATCCATATCATCCTATTTGAAACTAAGTGGAAGATGTTGCCCCGCGGATGTCGCTGGACCGGGCCAACACGTTGTGGTCACGCCGCGGTCACGCCGCGGTTACGCCGCGGTCACGCCGCGGTTACGCCGCGGTCACGCCGCGGTCACGCCGCGGTCACGCCGCGGTCACGCCGCGGTCACGCCGCGATTTGGCCCTGCTCCAGGACGACACCCTGCGGCGGTTACTCCTCAGAAAAAACATTGAATGGTTAGCTCTATAATTTTTCGTATTTCCTCATTCCTAAACTATATCTCCTCTCAGCGCTGCCTCTCATCCATCTTTCCACAAAACGTGCATAGCAGGTGGTACAAAAGCTCAATTCAACTGAAAACATTGGTTTGGAATTGTCTGGCATATTTTATTCCTCTAGGTATTCCTACACATTTCTAGATCTCCAAACCTCACCGAATTAGGTATATCAGGGGTCATCCAATCCTCTATTCATCACAGATTAGCATTCATTTCTTTAAATCTTCTGAGAAAACATCCTCTCATGCCATCTATATCATCCTATTTGAAACTAAGTGGAAGATGTTGCACCGCGGATGTCGTTGGACCGGGACAACATGTTGTGGTCACGCTGCGGTCATGCCGCGGTCACGCCGTGGTCACGCCGCGGTCACGCCGCGGTCACGCCCGATTTGGCCCTGCTCCAGGACGACACCCTGCGACGGTTACTCCTCAGAAAAAACATTGAATGGTTAGCTCTATAATTTTTCGTATTTCCTCATTCCTAAACTATATCTCCTCTTAGCGCTGCCTCTCATCCATCTTTCCACAAAACGTGCATAGCAGGTGGTACAAAAGTTCAATTCAACTGAAAACATTGGTTTGGAATTGTCTGGCATATTTTATTCCTCTAGGTATTCCTACACATTTCTAGATCTCCAAACCTCACCGAATTACGTATATCAGGGGTCATCTAATCCTCTATTCATCACAGATTAGCATTCATTTCTTTAAATCTTCTGAGAAAACATCCTCTCATGCCATCCATATCATCCTATTTGAAACTAAGTGGAAGACGTTGCCCCGCGGATGTCGCTGGACCGGGCCAACACGTTGTGGTCACGCTGCGGTCACGCTGGGGTCACGCCGCGGTCACGCCGCGGTCACGCCGCGGTCACGCCGCGGTCACGCTGCGGTCACGCCGCGGTCACGCCGCGGTCACGCCGCGGTCACGCCGTGATTTGGCCCTACTCCAGGACGACACCCTGCGGCGGTTACTCCTCCTTAGAGAAACATTGAATGGCTAGCTCTATAATTTTTCGTATTTCCTCATTCCTAAACTATATCTCTTCTCAGTGTTGCCTCTCATCCATCTTTCCACAAAACGTGCATAGCAGGTGGTACAAAGGCTCAATTCATCTGAAAACATTGGTTTGGAATTGTCTGACATATTTTATTCCTCTAGGTATTCCTACACATTTCTAGATCTCCAAACCTCACCGAATTAGGTATATCAGGGGTCATACAATCCTCTAGTCATCACAGATTAGCATTCATTTCTTTAAATCTTCTGATAAAACATCCTCTCATGCCATCCATATCATCCTATTTGAAACTAAGTGGAAGATGTTGCCCCGCGGATGTCGCTGGACTGGGCCAACACGTTGTGGTCACGCTGCGGTCACGATGGGGTCACGCTGCGGTCACGCCGCGGTCACGCCGAGGTCACGCCGCGGTCACGCCGTGATTTGACCCTGCTCCAGGACGACACCCTGCGGCGGTTACTCCTCCTCAGAGAAACATTCAGGGGGGCGGGGTGTATAGCATGGGGGAGGGGTGTCCTGATGGGGGGGCTGTCCGGCAGGGGGGAGGGCTGTCCCGCCGGGGGGGAGGGCTGTCCAGCACGGGGGGAGGGTTGTCCAGCACAGGGGGAGGGTTGTCCCGCACGGGGGGAGGGCTGTCCAGCAGGGGGGAGGGCTGTCCAGCAGGGGGGAGGGGTGTCCAGGCAGGGGGGAAGGGTGTCCAGGCAGGGGGAGGGGCTGTCCAGCAGGGGGGGAGGGGTGTCCAGGCAGGGGGAGGGGCTGTCCAGCAGGGGGGAGGGCTGTCCAGGCAGGGGGAGGGGTGTCCATGCAGGGGGAGGGGCTGTCCAGCAGAGGGGGAGGGGCTGTCCTTGAGGAATGTCTAGCTAAGAACGAGCATGAATAGGTGTAACAGCAGGTAGAGTAAAATGTGGAAGCCCTATTAGTATATGTCATGTGTAACCTATAGGGTGAGGTCTATAATGATGCTCCTAGACATGGATAATTTTAGAGGCTGTCCAACCAAGATCATCTCTTGTGAGGTCCAATCAGTCTCCTCTTTCCCAACCACCTCCACATGCACGGACATCCCCCCCACCTGCATAGCATCATCTCCAACTAACTCCCTCAAAGCCAAAGCCTCAAACCTATTGTTCAGAGCAACATCAATCATATCTGGCCTCTAGATACTATTGGCATGCCCACTGCCCTTACTCCATGCCACTATAACGCCTCCCAGGGACTGCTTCAGGGGGGCTCTCCTTATGCCCAGGCCTAGCCATGCCTCCCTGATCAGCAGTCATCCCCTACTCCTTTTCCCCCTCCCTTTTAGCTCACTGCTTCCATTCCGCTCACTGCTGCCAACCAGATCCACCGCTTCATCTGATCTCACCACCTCAGCATCAGCAGCTTCCATTCCACAAAAATTCCCAGTCGAAATCATACTCAAACCACCTGCATCCACCACTTCAACCTCTAAATAACTCCCAACCTTCAAGTCTGTTTTTAGCCTCTCAAAAAATGCAGCAACCATTGGCTGAGTGGGCAGTGTCCAGGGCACTCCCGTGGCCCCCTGCACCTCCACCATTTTCTGGCTGCTCTCATTAGACTTTGCACGATCCAGACTCACGTTACTCCTATCATTGACACCATAACTGAAATCCTGATCACAGTATTAGGAGGGGTCACCCCTCCATCCTGGAAGTCCAAAAACCCCGCGTCCCATCACGATATTGATGATTCTGTAAAACATTTCCTCTCTACCATTGAACGCTCGACGCAAATCATTCTGATCAATAGTTCAAAGGAAATAGAAGACAAGTACATAGATTTGTTTTCTGTTCTCACAGCTAAGAAGGTTGTGCACGTCGGTGCCCTCGTCCACGAAGGAGGCCATGATGAAGGAGCGGATGAGGAAATGATGGGGTGGTTGGGCCAAAATATCTCAGTACGAGCTTTTCACGGTCCAAAAAATGTTTGTGTAGGTTCTTCGTAACTCGCATTGGGCCTACAGTAGATTCAGGTCCCAGGTTAATCGAATTGATATGATGAATTAATTTAATTTTAGAATTAAATTAAATTAATTAAAATATAAATTTGTGTTTTAACAAATAATAGTTTTAATACCCATGGGAAAATTAATTCAATTCAAGTATTAAATTAAATTATTTAATAATTTATTTTTTGGTATTACAATTAAATTAACCTATAGGGGGCTGGTGCAGCTAGGGGTTGGGGGCTGGTGCAGGTGGGCTGCGGGGGGGGGGGGGGTGTAGGGGGCTGGGGATGGTGGGGGAGACTGGTGCAGCTGGGCTGGGGGTGGACTAGTGCAGCTGGGGGCTGGGGGGGCTGGTGCAGGTGGGCTGCGGGGGGGGGGGGGCTGGTACAGGTGGGCTGGGGGGTTGCAGGGGGGACTGGCAGGGGGGACTAGCAGGGGGTGGCAGGGGGGACTAGTAGGGGGTGTGGCAGGGGGCAGGGGTGGACTGGCAGGGGGCAGGGGGTGGGCTGGCAGGGGGCCGGGGGGGGGGGGGGGGCTGGCAGGGGGTGGCAGGGGGCAGGAGGACTAGTAGGGGGTGTGGCAGGGGGCAGGGGGGGACTGGAAGGGGGCAGGGGGGTGGGCTGGCAGGGGGACAAGCAGGGGGCAGGAGGCAGGGGGCAGGGGGGCTGGCAGTGGGGTGGCAGGGGGGACTAGCAGGGGGCATGGGGGGGACTAGCAGGGGGCAGGGGGGGCTGGCAGGGGGACAAGCAGGGGGACAAGTAGTTGGGTGGCAGGGGGCAGGGGGGTGTCCAGACAGGGGGGGGGGGGTCCAGACAGGGGGGTGTCCAGACATGGGGGAGGGGACTGGTAGTCTACACATACCCATATCATCCTATTTGAAATTAAGTGGAAGATGTTGCCCCGCGGATGTCGCTGGACCGGGCCAACACGTTGTGGTCACGCTGCGGTCACGCCGCGGTCACGCCGTGATTTGGCCCTGCTCCAGGACGACACCCTGCGGCGGTTACTCCTCCTTAGAGAAACATTGAATGGTTAGCTCTAATTTTTCGTATTTCCTCATTCCTAAACTATATCTCCTCTCAGCGCTGCCTCTCATCCATCTTTCCACAAAACGTGCATAGCAGGTGGTACAAAGGCTCAATTCAACTGAAAACATTGGTTTGGAATTGTTTGACATATTTTATTATACATCTATCACATAATATTTGTTCGGTAATTCTTCTTTTTCCTCATCCTCTTCACATGTTGTCCGAACCAGATCATCCTCATCCTCTGTACATGTCGTCTGAACCGGATCAGCCTGTTGTGATAGAAATTCAATGTCTGCTTTTGACTGAATTTCACACCAAACCAAGAGATAATAAACGAGTCAAACAATTAGACAAATGGATTAGGTTCTTTTTCCTCTTCTCACTACACCTATGACTCTAAAACTCTTGATGCCACTGGCACTACTATAAAAACCAGAAAACTCTCCACTAATCTAAATGTCATTCATACCACGGGTTGTCCTATAAAAAGTAAGAATCCTCATATTAGTCTAAAGTCTCTTTAGGCTAAGGCACAAACAAAACACACTAACATTGATAAAAAAGGTACCTTGACACTGGAACCTATAAAACATACAAATGGAAGCACAACCTCTGTACAAGACCCCATGCTAATGCAGGCACATTTTGAACCCATCGGGCAGAGGCGCCCCTTCCATTAGATCTGGACGCTATCAAGATGCATAATATATATGATTCAAAGGACCCAGGTACACCTACTCTTCATTATATTAATTTAACATTTGTTGGTGCTAAATCTGTAGATAATATGAACTATTATGAACAGCCTGTATCCCTGTTATCTAACCAAAATACCATTTCGTTGATGCTATATAACATGAACATTACAAACTCAATTTAGAATGCTTCAAGAAATGAACCAATAAAGAAGAACTCTGGCAGGGGGACAAGCAGGGGGCAGGGTGGGGGGGGGGGCTGGCAGGGGGGCAGGGGGGGGGGGGGGCTGGCAGGGGGCAGGGGGGGCTGGCAGGGGGACAAGCAGGGGGCAGGGGGGGCTGGCAGGGGGACAAGCAGGGGGCAGGGGGGGGCTGGCAGGGGGACAAGTAGGGGGCAGGGGGGGGCTGGCAGGGGGACAAGCAGGGGGCATGGGGGGGGGGGCTGGCAGGGGGACAAGCAGGGGGCAGGGGGGGTGTCCAGACAGGGGGGTGTCCAGACATGGGGGAGGGGACTGGTAGTCTACACATACCCATATCATCCTATTTGAAACTAAGTGGAAGATGTTGCCCTGCGGATGTCGCTGGACCGGGCCAACACGTTGTGGTCACGCTGCTGTCACGCTGCGGTCACGCCGCGGTCATGCTGCGGTCACGCCGTGATTTGGCCCTGCTCCAGGACGACACCCTGCGGCGGTTACTCCTCCTTAGAGAAACATTGAATGGTTAGCTCTAATTTTTCGTATTTCCTCATTCCTAAACTATATCTCCTCTCAGCGCTGCCTCTCATCCATCTTTCCAAAAAACATGCATAGAAGGTGGTACAAAGGCTCAATTCAACTGAAAACATTGGTTTGGAGTTGTTTGACATATTTTATTGTACATCTATCACATAATATTTGTTCGGCAATTCTTCTTTTTCCTCATCCTCTTCACATGTTGTCCGAACCAGATCATCCTCATCCTCTGCACATGTCGTCTGAACCAGATCAGCCTGTTGTGATAGGAATTCAATGTCTGCTTGTGACTGAATTTCACACCAAACCAAGAGATAATAAATGAGTCAAACAATCAGACAAATGGTTTAGGTTCTTTTTCGTCTGGTCACTACACCTATGACTCTAAAACTCTGGATGCCACTGGCACTGCTATAAAAACCAGAAAACTCTCCACTAATCTAAACGTCATTCATACCACTGGTTGTCCTATAAAAAGTAGGAATCCTCATATTAGTCTAAAGTCTCTTTAGGCTAAGGCACAAACAAAACACACTGACATTGATAAACAAGGTACCTTGACACTGGAACCTATAAAACATACAAAAGGAAGCACAACCTTTGTACAAGACCCCACGCTAATGCAGGCACATTTTGAACCAATCGGGAAGAGGCCCCTTCCATTAGATCTGGACGCTATCAAGATGCAGAATATAGATGATTCAAAGGACCCAGGTACACCTACTCTTCATTCTATTTATTTAACTTTTGTTGGTGCTAAATCTGTAGATAATATGAACTATTATGAACAGCCTGTATCCCTGTTATCTAACCAAAATACCATTTCGTTGATGCTATATAACATGAACATTACAAACTCAATTAAGAATGCTTCAAGAAATGAACCAATAAAGAAGAACTCTGGCAGGGGGACAAGCAGGGGGCAGGGGGGGGGGGGGGGGCTGGCAGGGGGTAGGGGGGGATGGCAGGGGGCCAAGCAGGGGGCAGGGGGGGATGGTAGGGGGCCAAGCAGGGGGGGGGCTGGCAGGGGGACAAGCGGGGGGGGGGGGGGGGGGGGGGGGGGCTGGCAGGGAGACAAGCAGGGGGGTGGCAGGGGGGGACTAGCAGGGGGAAGGGGGGGACTAGCAGGGGGAAGGGGGGACTAGTAGGGGGGGTGTCAGGGGGGTGGCAAGGGGGGACAAGCAGGGGGAGGGGTGTCCAGGCAGGGGGGACTGGTAGGGGGCAGGGGGGGCTGGCAGGGGGGCAGGGGGGGCTGGCAGGGGCAGGGGGGGGGGGGCTGGCAGGGGGACAAGCAGGGGAAGGGGGGGACTAGCAGGGGGAAGGGGGGACTAGCAGGGGGGTTGTCAGGGGGGTGGCAAGGGGGGACAAGCAGGGGGAGGGGTGTCCAGGCAGGGGGGACTGGTAGGTGGCAGAGGGCAGGGGGGACTAGCAGGGGGTGGCAAGGGGGGACAAGCAGGGGGGAGGGGTGTCCAGGCAGGGGGGGCTGGTAGGGGGCGGGGGGGGTGGCGGGGGGACTAGCAGGGGGCAGGGGGGGCTGGCAGGGGGACAAGCAGGGGGGGATGGCAGGGGGACAAGTAGGGGGGCTGGCAGGGGGACAAGCAGGGGGCAGGGGGGGGCTGGCAGGGGGACAGGGGGGGGGGGGGGGGGCTGGCAGGGGGGGCTAGCAGGGGGCAGGGGGGGATAGCAGGGGGGAGGGGACTAGCAGGGGGTGGGAGGGGATTAGAAGGGGCATGGGGGTGTCCAGGCAGGGGGGACTGGTAGGGGGCAGGGGGGGCTGGCGGGGGGGACTAGCAGGGTGCAGGGGGGGCTGGCAGGGGGACAGGGGGGGGGGGGGGCTGGCAGGGGGCAGGGGGGGACTAGCAGGGGGGAGGGGGGGAGGGTACTAGCAGGGGGAAGGGGGGGAGGGGTGTCCAGGCCGGCGGGAGGGGTAGGGGGCAGGGGGGGCTGGCGGGGGGGACTAGCAGGGGGGCTGGCAGGGGGACAAGCAGGGGGCAGGGGGGGCTGGCAGGGGGACAAGTCGGGGGCAGGGTGGGCTAGCAGGGGGCGGGGGCTGGCAGGGGAACAAGCGGGGGGGGGGGGGGGTGCTGGCAGGGGGACAAGCAGGGGGCAGGGGGGGACTGACAGGGGGTGGCAGGGGGGTGTCCAGGGGGTTTTTTTATGGATTTGGACACCCTATAGCCACGGTTTTAAACCGTGGCTATTGGTTTATTGCCACGGTTTTCAACCGTGGCTATAGACATAATGCCACGGTTTAAAACCGTGGCAATATATTCTATCCGGCCATTAGTATAGCCACGGTTGAAACCGTGGCTATAGGTATACAGCCACGGTTTGAACCGTGGCTATAGGTATACAGCCACGGTTTGAACCGTGGCTATAGATTTAAAGCCACGGTTTGGAACCGTGGCTATAGGTCAAGGCCTATAGCCACGGTTTAGAACCGTGGCTATAGCCCGAATTTCCAGTAGTGTAACACATGTAATTGTGGCATAAACATAAACAAGTAATATCATTACCTAAAAGTCAATATGCATTTCTAGAACATATTAGGTAACTTAATGTAGACTACACCTACTTGGAGGGACACATCTCCATCCCCAATAAAAATCTTGTTCTCATTAGGGATTGGGTTTACCTATATAACGATAGTGGATCAGGTTTCTCTGCCTACCCATAGTGGATTATATTTACCCATGTCCTCATAGTGGATATGTTTTCCCCATCATTCAATAGTGGATCGGATTTCCCCATCATCCATAGTGGATCAATCCTGTTGACTTTATTAACATCATTAACTCATGATATAAAATTACTTTCCCAATGCATTGGAGGGAGATATTGGTCTAAACCATCCTATAATGAAATCATACATGTGCCACAAGATCATAAACAATGATATCATAACCCATGAAATGAAATAGCTATCATGAAAATATAATTATATCATAACCTGTAGAAAAGAGATAGGTTTTATAATCATTTAATCAAATCATAACACATGAAAAGAAGACAATTTAATAAGAATATAACAAATGAAAGATAAATGGGTTTCACAAAAATAATTCAATAAATAAATAAACCATTCAAGAAATAATATGAATGGTATTTCTAGATCATATCCCTAGTAAAGCATAAACTATAACAAAGTATTTCATCTTAGATTGAGAAGGATTTTTAAATATCACATGAATAATTTCCTAATAAATATATCCTTTGTTTGGAAATTATTTCTGTAAAACAATTTCAAATTACCTTTCCTATAAATAATAATTTAAAATTTCTTTTAAAACATCTCTCTAGGAATATATCTTTTTATGGTGTGAAAAGTTATTTTTAAAACATAATGAATTTTGAAACCATTTTTCTTTAAAAAACAATTAAAAAACTATAAATGAGGCTACAAAAAATTTTGAAAAAAATTTTCTTTGAAAATAAATTGATAACCTAAAAATCACACATTAAATAATTATGATATACCATTTATTTTAATTTAATCTTAATAAATTATATAAATGAATTTTTTGAAATCACTTAAAAAAATTTTAAACTTAAAAAAATTTTGGAAACATTTTTCTTTGAAAACCACTTTAAAGTCAAAAAAATTCAGAATGTTCGGATATTTTTAAACCTGACCTCATAAACATATGATATAAGCTCTATTTAAATGATGTTTATGATATTGGGTAAGTTCGTATATTCCAAAAATTCACTTTTCAACTCAAAAATTTTTAAAAGTTGATTGATTAGAAAATGACAAGAATATTCCCATTAAAGATATTTTAAAAAAATATTAAACATGGGTAAAATGTATTTTAATCATCATATTATAATATTAAAACATTCATGGAATTTGTTTTAAGAAACATAGTTCTGAAAGAACGGTTATTTCAAAAATAATGGAGAATGTAATTTGGATTTTCATAAAAAATTTATTAATTATTTTAAATTTAAAAGTGTAAAAAATGGTACCATTAAGTGGATATAACATGATTGAACAGAGGGTAAGAAAATTAATGATATTTCTTGAGACATGGATCATTTTATTTCATAAATGGAAGTGTAATCGTAAACAATATCTATAAACAATGAGATTATAGCTATAAATTGTTACCACATTTGTAACATTGAATCATAATAAAATTTAAATAATAAAATTAAATGAAGATTAAAAAACAAAAAATGAATGAAATTCATCAAATAACATGTTAGATTTAGTAAATACACCTCATATAAAAATAATGATTCATTACATGGCGTGTGTCTCAAAGAAGAAAAATTCAGAGAAAATTACTTTACTGATTTCGTATCTTTTGAAACATAAATCCCAAGAAATAAAGATCATAAAATAAATATGTATATTTCCATAAATTTATGTATAATAATCATAGTATAAACCTAGGGGAAGTAAAAAAGCACATATAATAAATATGTGGTGAATATGGCTAACGTGTGAATGAAATAAAAGTGAGATGAGATAACCCTAACCTTAAGTGTGAACGCCATTCGTACTCATTAAAAACTATTGTATAATAAATATATGTTTATTATAAATATTACTAAGAGAAATATTGTTATATATAATACCATATATTATTTTTAGGACTATATATTATCTTTTTATTAAAAACTCCATGTTATTATTATGGTTTGGGTAATATCTTCTTTGTTTTTCTTATATGATTTGGATTTTTATTCTCGGTACACTAAATTAGATCATGATTTAATTTATTATAGAATATAAATAATGACATAAATATCATATATATTCATTATTTATTTATTTATTATAGTCTATAAAATATATAAATATGAAATGGAATAAACTGTTCATGGAGATGGTAGGTCGTACGTATGCATGAACGACGTTTCTGTTTTATTATCGTATTGAAATAATGAAAGTTAATTAGATATATGTATATATATAATATCATTACATAAGAATTATTATATACTATATATCATATATTCTCTTTAAAACAATCCTTAATACATTCCATGTAGAGTGTAAACAAATCACATCACATTTAAGAGGTGGTAGTCTACACTTACTGAAAAACAAATTATCATATTTACACTAAATGGAAAGCAAAAATTTATGTGTTATATAATAAAAATAGAATCATAAAAAATTATAAATTTCATATATATAATATTAAAATATATTTTTTCTCATAACTCCCATCCATGAGAGGTGGTGAAGGAAAAATTAACAACATAATTTCGTGGTATGGTAGTTCTCCGTACACAATAATAGTAAGTTCATTTCTAATTAGATTGAAGTGTGTGTAAATGCAGTTATAACCCATATAAATAAAAAAATATCAATATATTTATGATATTGGTGTTATTATGTTACCATTTAAAAATAATAATTGAATGATAGTAGAAATAAATAAAACTAAAGTGATCATTGATGAATGTTGCCTCTTTTTCAGGTACATCCTTTTGTTTTTCAAAAAAAGGACTTCATTGCATCCCTTTTTGTTAAAATTTATTATTATAGGATGAGAGGATATATTTTTTGAGATTATTTGATATTAATTTTGGTGATCCAAAGGGCTTGAGACGTGTGAATAAGTGGGATGAGTGAGTTTTTATTTATAGAGGAGGAGTGGCATTCTTGTATATTTTTTAAAATGGATTTTCATGCACGATTTTACTATGAATAATGGACCCCCATAATATACCCAATTATTATAAATGGAGGATAGGGATTATATAAGTCCATACAACAAATTTTGGACTAGTTTATAGGTTTTTTTGGCCTTTCAGTTTATGGTTCAATCATTTTTTAAGCTAATTTTTTTATTAATAACTATAATAATGTTAATCACTTTTACTAATATTTTTTAAAAGTTTAAATTATTATAAAATATAAATTGTTATTATAAAAAATATAGAATCCATTTTTCCAAATTAAAATCATATAAGTAGTAGAAATAAATTTAAATTTAATCCCATATATGGGACGAAACAAAAAAAATTTAATGTAAAAATGTTAAAACATTTTGTATATTTTTAAATCCAATATCTAAGTGAATTTGTATAAAATGGCATAAAATGGATTAATTTATTTATTATTTATATAATTGAACTTTATAACCAATAAATAACATAATTTAACCATATAAATAAATTAAATTAAAAATTTTTTTGAATTAAAATTCATTGTTATTCACCAATCATCAAAAAATTAAACTTCATAGAAAAATACAAGAAATTCAACCTGTTCTAATTGTTATGTTACTATTTAAAAAATGAATATTATTTTTTCAAATATAAATCTTATATATTTAAAAAATTATATTTAAGATGAGGTTATACTTAAATGGTTGTAACATTACCTTTTAGTAGAATATATATTTTCATTTATAAAATTGAATTTATTATTATATTATACCTATAAAACATATAGTATGAGTTTAAAAAATATTTATCAAAGATATAATATATAAATTTTATTTTAATAGTTCATAAAAAGTATTTTTTTTAATTTTATTGACATAAAATTGTCTTTGTACATAGAAAAAAATAGTTTTCTTTGAAAATTAATTCTTTTATTCTAAATTAGTTAATAATTTCATTTATAATTGGTTGATAACCAAATGATTCATTTTATATAAATTTTTAAATAATAATTTCACAATTTAGTTAATATTATTTTTAATTTCCATTCCAATAGATAGGTGGTAATCATTCTAATATTGTAATTACAATAGTATATTTTAGTTTGGTAAAATTCAGTCTTGAGTATTACACACACTATCGAAGGGACTCAGTATTGTTTTTAATTCAAGACACACTTAGTAATTGCATATAAAAAAATATATATTCAAAGTTGAATGAAATGAAAAATATCAATAATATTTTTAAAAATTTATTTCACACATTTATGGGGTGTTACATTCAACCCCACTTAAAATAAATTTCATCCTCAATATTCCTTTGGGTTATTAAAGGTTTAATATTTGAATGTTCCTTTCATAGAAACCCAAATTGTAAAAATAAATATGAAAACTTCATTTAAAAAGTGAATGTTCATACTATAATGACCACCTAAAGATACTGAAAACTAGTTTCCCACATATGAGGAAAATGAGGGAAGTTAAAACCTTGACATGGATGAGAAATATTATTATCATGTTATATTTGAGAGTGATAGAGAATATGGTTAGGATAAATTTAACAACAAAAAGTCCTAAAATGTGCTGATATATGGGGCAATTTGATTTATCATAAATTATGGTACTAAGATAACATTTTGGGTGTCATTTTATTTTTTCCTAAAGTTAATGAACATTAATGAGAAGATAAATTTACTTGATTTCATTCATTTTGATAAGAAAAATATCATCCATTGGTTATAAATTTCTTGATTAACACTTCATCGATTACTCTATGAAATGAAGGTGAATTTTTCATTCCTAAAGTACTAACATATCATGCAATACAATATAATTCTCCCCAACTCTCTTCAATTAGCAACAATAAAAACTGGTAAGATGAGGTTATACAATATTAATAATACACATGTGGTGAGATAGTACTTTAATCACAAAAACTTCATATGAAGTTTAACTAAAATGTTCCATAGATCGGTAACCTAATAAACCTTTCAAAATTGAAAATACAAATCATTTTAAGGAAGACCGTGAAATTATCTTAACATTGACACCACATATATTATGAAGTATATCTAGGTTTTCACATTCCAAACATGTGAATAACCTCGTTATATATTCTTTTTAAACATGGTAATAACCTTAATTACCATAAATACTTTTGGAAAACATCCATGCTTCCTTATTCTGAATATTACTGAATATATTCTATAAATGCAAGAATATCTAAACTTAATCCTTGATAAAATAGGCCTCTTTTCAGAAAAATCCATTATCAGTTCTATGGTCAGAAATACTATCCAATTTACTTTTTCAAAATCAAGAATCTCTTTATCCAAGATAAATATTATTTTTTAAACATCTTGAACACAGTAAGGGTTACCATCACTTATTTAAAAAGATCATATTTCCATTAAATCACATTTTTATGTATTAATCACTATTCAAAAAATAGTTTTATATCCTTAATTAAACACTTATAATGAAAATAATTATATATTTTGTGATTTATATAAGATAATATTTTAATTAAAAGAACTTATAAACTTCATTTATGAATCTTTATTTATAAACCATTTCCCAGACATTATCATCTCAACCATTTATACCCATTTCCTATAATATGAAATATGAATTTGGTCTTATAGTTTCTTATCACAAATCCAATCACACTTCTTATGTTCCATGTAAATAATACTATAAGAACACCCCATATCATTCACATGTCATTTTTGGTCTCTTTATCTTTTATAGAATAACCAATACCCATTGACCTTCTTGATTCTCATCATAGATTTCCACTTATGAAATATTTTTTCATCATGCCCATAACTTCCAAATATGAAACATTTAATGCTAACCCATTTCTTAATAGTTAATGATATTGAAAAAAACCAAAATGTATAGTGTGAGAAACACTTATCAAGGAAGAAAACCTCATAATCATGAAAAATTACTTATATGATGTCTAAATAATGACACTAACTTATTTACTATATAAAAAATAAGGTTAATCATAGGTTATTCATAATAAAATTATATTTATATCTTTCAAGATAGATTTTAAATAGTTTTTGAATTCCCAATTAATATCCCCTAGGAGTGTCAAACCAGGTGCGCAGTAATGCTCATTATTGTGTACTAGGTTACACTCGAGTTAAGACTGAGGTGCCTTATCTGATTTATTACTCCTATGTACATTTTTTCTAGAACCACATCCACTTATAGTTTCTAGACTGAGGTGGGTTTCTAGGAAACCACTCGCTCAATCCTTTACCAAAACTCCCATAAAATTTTTAATCCATTTATTTATCTTTTGAATTATCCTTGGAGACATCTTAACATATATCCTTAGAAATGTACCTAGGTATATCACTATAGTTTTCTCATCCTTATTCATAAAGGTTGAATAAACATTTCCTTTGATACTAACTATAACAACATAGGACTTGCAAACATGGATATTAAACCATTTTAGATGAATATTCAACACAATTCAAAAATACATGCCTAAGGTCCATAATAGTTTTGTTTCTTTAGAAACATGTAACACAATATTCTATTTTGGTGAATGACCTTCAATATCATCTGTTAATATCTTCCACTTTAGTAGTACTACTTATAACCTTTCATCATAACATTGGTAAATTAAACATATGAAAGGGGGGAGTTCTACTACACAAGAAAGGTAAATAAAAGAAAAAATTAAGAATTAACATGAACATAAGGTTCTGAGAACGTGATAATAACATTTGAAGACCAAACCATGCTTAAAAAATCATAATCATTGGAAATGGAATAAATACTGGTAGTTTATAAGACCTAAATAAAAAGGTAATAAACAACATAATCCATGAGAGATTAACATAGGAGTGAAACATGGAAATGTGGAATAAACATAAACATGTAATATCTTGCCTTATGAGTCAAAATTCATTGATAGAACGTGTCATGAAACTTCATGTGGACTTTATATTCTGTGTGGGACACACTAAAATCCCACGTCACAGCCCTTTTATATTATGGGATCAGGTTTCCCCATTTTCTCATTGAGGGATAGGTTTTCCTATCTTCGCATAGTTGATTTGGTTTCCACATCTTCTCATATCTGATCAAGTTTCCCCACCATCCAATAGTGGACCAATGTTTCGTCCCATAGTGTATCATCTTTCCCTATCTACCCTACCGGATCAAGCCCGTCGACTTGATTCCCAGCATTAAATCTTGAGATATAAATATTTACCCAAAGAATTATATGGTGATATAGTTCCCACCTATCTCATAATTAAATCATAAATACATGTTCAATAAGATCATAAACAATCATATCATAACCCATGAAATGGGATGGTTATCGTAAACATGTATTCATATCATAACATGTGGAAAAGATACAAGTTTCGTAATCATTTCATCAAATCATAACCAATAAAAAGAAGATGGTTTAATATTAATATAACTAGTTAAAGAGAAATAGGTTTCAAAAGAATCATTACATCAATACATAAAACATTAAATAAAGAATAAGAATGGTATTCTTAGATCACATTCCTAGTAAAGCATAAACTGTAACAAAATTATATCAAGTTAGACGTAGAAGAATTTTGAAATATCACATAAAAAATTTCTTAAGTAATATATCCTTTCCTGAAAATCCATTTTATAAAACCATTTTAAAATTATTTTCATAAATATAAATCATTACAATTTTATTTAAAACGTTTAATTACAAACCTATATTTTTTTGTATGAAAACTTATTTTTAAAAAATAAATCATTTTGAAAACCTTTTTCTTTTAAAATAGAATTGAAAAACTATAAAGGATGCATGAAAATATTTTGAGAACATTTTCTCCTAAAATATATTTAAAACCTAAAAATAAGGATTGAAATAAATTTTAAAAACATTTTCATTGAATATTACCTTATGAAAGCATATAAATGAAGCTTTGAAAATAAATTAAAACACTTTTTAAAACTCAAAATTTCTTGAAAACATTTTTCATTGAAAAACACATTAGAATAAAAAAAATTAATAAATTAGTAAAAAAAATCTTTTTAAAAACTAACATTTTAAACATAAAAAGGATGATCCCAGGAAATGGTGGTCATGACGGCGGGTAATTCCATAAATGTTGAACATCCCTTTTTCACCTTAAATGTTTAGAAAAGTTCCTTGATCAAAAAATGACAAGAAGATTCCTTTAGAAACAATTTTTGAAAAGGTAACAAATGGGTAAAAATAGAATTTAAATATAATAGGATAATAGTAAAACATTCTTGAAAACATTTTTAGAATTTTTTTTGGAAGAACACATCTTTCAGATTTAAAAGGTGAAATATACTCTTATTTTCATAAAAACAATTTCTTAGTTATGATATGTTGAAATTAGTAGAAAATGGTAAAATTAAATGGATATCACTTGAATAAAGGGAGGTTGTAAAGTTAATGAGATTTATTGAGATAATTATTTTAATATTTAATTAGTGGAAGTGAAATTTTAAACAATCTGAAGAAATGATTAGATTGTAGTAACAAAATGTTACGACATTGATAACATTGAATCATAATACAATGGAAAGACTAACATTAAATGATGCTTAAAATTAAATGAAAATAATTATATTCATGATATTACATTTCAAAGGATGTATATACACATAATTTTAAAATATAGGTTCATAACATGGCTTGTATCTTAAAGAATACAAATTGAGATAAAATTACATTACCGATTTGATATCTTTTAAAATATAAACCCATGAATGAATGATCATATAATGGATATTTAAATAAAAATAAATTTATTTATATTATCTATATAATAAATATTTTGGTATTAAACATGCCACATATAAGAAATAAGTGGTGAACAATCCTTTTGTCTCATAGAAAATAAAAGTGAGATGAGAAAACCCTTACCTTAAGTCTTAACTCTCTTCATACTCATTCAAAAATCCTATATAATAAATATATATTTGTTATA
The DNA here is from genome assembly GCA_963277665.1 of Viscum album. NCBI lineage: Eukaryota > Viridiplantae > Streptophyta > Magnoliopsida > Santalales > Viscaceae > Viscum > Viscum album. The sequence continues at coordinate 645,268,440 of OY728143.1, read as the reverse complement.
AATTTAACGAAGAACCAAATTATAATATATAATACCATATATCATTTTTTATGACTTTATATTACCTGTTTGTTAGTAACTCCATGTTAGTATCATGTTTAAGTAATATCTTCATGGTTTTTCATATATTATTGGGCTTCTTATTCTTGACCCTCTTACATTGATAATGATTTACTAATATAATGAATGTAAATCATCACATAAATATGATATATATTCTATATATATGTATTTATAATAATTTATCAAATATATTAATATGAAATAGAATACACCGTTCATGGAGAATGTAGGTTGTAAGTACGCATGAACAATGTTTCTGCATTATTATCATGTTAAAAGATAGTAATTAAAGGAGATATATGTATATATATATATAATATTTGTTGTTGAATTATTATTTCATATATTTTTATGTCATATAATGTCACTAAATCCATCCTTAACACATTCCATGTAGAGTGAGAATGAATCACATCACTTTGAGTAGGTGGTAGTCCACATTTCCTCAAATGAAATTTTTATATTTATAAAAAATGGAAATCATGATGTTATATGTTATATAATTATTCATGAAACATAAAAACATCATAAATATAACATATATAATTTTAAAATATATTTTCCATTATAATTCCCACCAATGAGAGGTGGTAAAGGAAATAATATCCACAACGTTTCCTAGGGTGGTAGTCCACCATATAGAATAACATTAACTCTATTACCCATAAGATGAAAGTTTCAATATGTTAAGGATGAAACCATAGAATAAAAAAATCTCAGTATATTTAGGATATTATTTATTATATTATTATATAATAATGATAATTTAAGGAGTGGATAAATAAATAAAACTAAAGTACTTATTGATCAAAGTTACATCTTTTTTAGGTAACTCCTTTTGGTTTCCACAAAATGACTTACTTTGATCCCTTTATAATAAAATTGAGGATTATTGGATTATTGGAGATATATTTGTATACTTTTTGAGTAGATTGGAGATCCATTGGTCTTGAGAGGTTTGAATAATTGGGAGGGGCTAGTGCCTTTTTATAGTGGTGGAGGAGTGACATTCTAATAATTTTTTGAAAAGGAAATAACACCCTCATTTTTCCTATAAATAATGGAATACATAGTTTGAAAAATTACAAAAAATGTAATATAATATCTATATATGAATATAAAAATCATTTTCAACAAATTTCATAGTCATTTTTTTCTTAAGTGTATGGTTTAGTCCTTTATTAAGCTAATTTTTTTCTTAATCACTGTAATTAATTTTCATCACCTTCACTAATATTTTTTCTCAAAAAATATTTTGGAAATAATATAAAATATAACATATGATTATAAAAAATAAAAATATAATTTTTCTAAATTACAATCAAAAAATTGGATGAAGTTAATTTAAATTTAATATCATAGACTGGACGATGCCGCAGGTATATAATGTAAAAATATTCAAATATTTTTTATGTATTTATATCCAATTTCAAAGGTAAATTTATTCAAATTTCCTAAATTGGATTAATATATGTATAATTAATCCAATTAAACTTTAAAACTAAGAAAATTCATAATTTTACCTTAAAAAATAATTTAGATGAAAAAAGCAGTTTGGAATTAAAATGCAGTATTATTTATTGTTAATTAAAAAATGAAACATCCCAAAAATATACCAAAAATTCATAGGAATCAAAATTTTATGACCCCACTCTATAATGAAGTTTATTTTTTCAAATTAAAATTATAAAAGTTTCAAAAATAATATTTAAAATGGGTGCTTCATTAAAAGGTGATAAAATACTTTTTAAAGTAATATATATTTGTATTCATAAAATTGAATTTATTTTTAACTTATACATATAAAATATATTTTATAAGTATAAATAAATATTTATTGAATATGAAATATATAAATTTTATTGACAACATTCTTCAAAAGTGGTTCATTTAATTTTATTGAGGTAAAATTATGTATTTACATAGAAAACAATAGTTTTATTAGAAAAAAATTATTCATTCTCAAATAGTTTTGACTTTCATTTCTTATAGATTGAAATCCATAGAATAAAATTTATATACACTTTTAAATAATATTCTCAAAATTCATTCAATCTTGTTTTTCATTTCCATTCCAATTGCTTGGTGGTAAAGATACAAATATTTTAATAATAATAGTCCATAATAGTTTAGAAAAACATAGTCTTCCATGTTACACAAGATATAGAAGGGACCTATAATTGTGTGTAATTAATGAAAAATAAAAGATAAACATAGTGTATTTATATGAAAACCTATATACAGTGTTGTGTGAAATACCCAATATCAAAAAGATTCAAAAAAAATATTACTCAAAATCTCAGGGTGTTACATGTTGTATACCAGTGATGAATAATGTAGGTGATCAGTTCCTTATGGATATTGAACACAAAGGAAACATGGATATTTTTATTTTTCATGTGATTCCCTATTATTTTTCATTTAGAATATAGTTGTATTATAACCAATTTAAATTTAGAACATGTTGGTGGTGACCTACTGAGATTTATTCCTACACCCAATAATGCCCCTCTAGATAACTAAATATTTTATGATTATATGATCAGGTAAGTGTTTGGGAAAGGTAGTTGGACCTAACTAACCATTTTGGACCATTGATCATGGGATGGATGGTAAGGGACCTTAGAGATTATTGCATCATTTGGATTCTACATTTGTGCCATTATATTTTTTTAGAATTCTTATATGTATATACTAATATGGTTAGACAAGAGAAACCCCTCCATATATAATTTTTTATGACCAAAATTGGTATGCATGCACAGCTATAAATGGTGTTTTATTATGAAAATCGTATTTTTATCTTTTTTTATTTTTAATTTAGGTTTGTACTTCCAATATTTCAAGTATTTTCTTCCTCATAATTATGGTATTTCCTACACTAATTTATATATACATATAACATTATTATATTCACCTCCAAAGGGTATAGTCTCCCTCTATCACCTATATACACCCTCATTTCTACTCATAAACCTTTGGCATATAAGGAGTTTCTCCTAAGTCCCAGCGGTCAACTAACCTTGAGCACTATTCAGGTGGAAAGATGGGTCAGGGTGTTACAAATGGTAGAATAGGATTTCATGACTGGTAATTAGTAGCAGCATTTGGATTGCTACTAATTTTATTAAATACTTTAATTTTGTTTATTTGGTCTTAATATTTTTTCTAATGTAGAATATAGACTAGGATGTACTCAAAACTAGTTATAGAGCTCATTTTTGGGTGCCTATATTTCCATGCACCAGGGAAAACTGAGTTCCCAAGGTCAAAAACATACTAATATGATTTTCTATTTTACAATTGAATCGGTTTCCTTTTCGAGTGGTATACATAGTTGTAATGGTTATTTATTATATTGATTTTGACATTCTTCTGGTATGGTATGGTGGGTGTGATTATGATTTTTGATAGCCTTTTAGGAATAAATAATGTGTTTTTGATTGTAATCATTATTAGGAACCTGGTTTTTTCATAGAGGTGTTGGTTGTTAAAAGTGTAAATAAGGGAATCTATATAGTGTTTTCCTTCTTAGACTCTCCTTCATGGAATTATACTGATATGGCCTTAGCATGTGGTTCCAAGGAATAATTTATGTGACGTGTTGTGATTATATTCATAAGATATATGGTCCTATCACTAATAGGGTTAGGCATGGATGAAGATAGGGGTTGATATATTTAAAGTCTCTATTAAGGAAATGAAAAAAATATTCTCCTACAAAGATTCTCTTTATTGGAATTATAATTTTCTATCAGGGTTATATGCGACACATGACCATATTATAGGAAGGTGAGGGGCCATGAGTTGGGATCATACGTGTTGGATAACTCCAATGTGGGTTGGTAAGGGCCATAAGGATTGGTTACATTTGATACCTAAACCTAAAATGGGTATGTATGGGGGAAAGAGCTTGGATGTCGTCAGAAAGGTCGTAGTGGAGGAGTGTAAGGGTGCTGAAGTTGTGATGCTTGTTACTATATTCCCAATCTGTGATATATATATATATATATATATATAATGTTATGGATATTTTAAAATTTATTTATATTTAGTGGGATTCCATCTAGATGGGGTCTAATTGAGTGCTTGGAAGGCAGTGATGTGGTGTCACATGGGAATGCATAGGATGAGGCCCCTGAGTGTCAGGATAAGACCTTGGATAGTCAGGCTGATCATGATCAATAGGTACTATTAGACGTATAGGCTTTGATATAGGTGGGACAACTGACCTATTTTTCATTATTCAGGCCATGGATTAAAAAGAAACTTGTGGTTATCTCGTTATGTGTTATCCAGGGCATCGATAAGGGATTCCAAGGTGTTGATACATTTACAGTGTATCCAACTCAGGAGTTATAGTCACAATACCAACATCTATTCTTGGGTGAGGTTGGACCATAATAAAAAATAACTAGATTGAGTCTTTCCAGAACATCACCAACCAGTTTTGGACACACCCATGCTGGAGGGTAAAGATTTATATATACATGCCTAGAGGACCTTCAAAGCACTGGTGGAATGTAGAGGTTGTGAAATATGGATATAAGGAAAAATCATGGATGGACTTAAAGGAAATGTTATTCATGATATTTTTTCCAAAGACGTTGAGGATAGAGATATCTCGATGTTCTTGATCATTCATTAATGATACATTTTTTTCATGGACTATGTGCCTAATTTCACATACTTATATTGCTTCGCGCACGGTATAGTGTGTGATGAATCCTCAATAAGGAGGAATCTGGAGGATAGTTTATGGAATTCCATTAGGGTTAAAGTAAAAAACTTCAGGTTAGCCTCATTCTACATGGTAATAAATCAGGCACTAATAAACAAGGGACATTTGACAGACCTATCATACTTGAGTTGGGTGATTTAATTGGATGATATTAACAATGATGATTCAGCTAGTCAGAAGTGAGGTTTTAAGGAGTCTGAATAGTTTTGTTAGTCCAGATTCTCGAGAATACCACCAAGGAGTTGGTCTTTGACGGTGTTATTTTAGTCTAGGAAGTAGGGGAATGTGTGGATACAGTGTGATGGGTCACTGAAAGAGTGCTGATCATGGTTACAGGATAGGAATCTTGAGATGTGCTTCAAGAATCCTTCTTGAGTAGCTGAGATCATGGGACTAGGAATACTCAGAAAACAATGGAAGGATGAGGACTAGAACTAGGAGCTAGTGGATAAGAAATAACAATCCCAAGGGATCATGTAAGAGATTGTGGGACACAATAGTTGGTACATTATCCAGTAGTTGGTTCATCTCCATAGAGAGGCTAGGCCATAGGTAGGTGGGCTTCAGTCCAGGTGTATGAAGTAGAGCTTCCAGGTTCATTGTAGGCCAAGGAACTGACTATATTTAGAGGTATGCTATGGGAGTTTCTAGGATTACTTTTTATTTTGACATGCCCCATTTTGTAGTCATGTATTTATTTTGGTGTATGATCTACACATATCGATTTTGGATTGACCATGTGATGGTTTTTAGGTTGGATTCTGCTCAGATGCTTGATATATGTATATGAGGTGCATGAAAATAGGATTTGTTGTGGGAATCAATGCATGTATGGATTTTATGATATGTGTAGGAATCATGACACTATATGAGGGAATGAATATTTATATATGATGAATTAAATTTGTGAGAATCTATTGAGATCTTGGATTATGATCATCTGTTGAGACGTGGGACCTCATAGGTGTCTTGTGAGTCCTGAGCATGAGGTGGGAATATGATGAGATGCATCCCCTGAATGGTGTCATATGTGTAATTGGAATGATTTGTTAACCAAATTAGGTATAGGAATAACGATTCACTACAAGATAACTTTTGATTCTAGGTATGGTCAGAGGACCATTAGATTATTTGTGTTTTGATTCGAGAAGTGAACGGGTAGGTTACTCCATAGTTGGGGAGCACCATGAGGTAATTTTCCCATGACATGATGATTAATGTAGAATGGGTTAATTTTAATGACATGGGTACGTCCAATAACATAACTTTATATTACTTGATTGATTTATAATTATCTATGTTAATTTTGGGAGACTGTAACATCTTGGGTTTTTTGAGCAGGTTGAAATCCATGATCCATTTGAATTTTTCATGTTTGGTTAGTGGTACAACTCTTGTCTTGATTTTTAGAACCCAATTATTAACATTTTATTTAATGAAGTCATTTTTAAATGGGTATTTAATCTTTTCATGTTTTTTAGGGGTTTGAGTGGGTTTGGGGGCCATTACAGGCCAAAAACCCATCTTTTAGGGTGCACTGACAAATGCAGACAGTTTGGAAGAACCATAGGGCCTCATATGGGTAACAGTGCAACCATCTTTCCTTAGTGTAAATGGTTTAAAAAACTATTCATGAGGTGGCTCATGGCCATGTAGGTTCTTATGTAGTTTTTAGTAGAGGATTTACTCAATTGTTTTTTCATAGTTAGGGAAAAAATGGAGGCCTACCATATGATGTGTGGTGCCTAGATAGTGGGTTCATCATAATTGTCACATAGATAGCCAAATCGAGTGAAAAAAACCATTCAGGTCACTTAAATAAGAGAAAATACCAATTTTGCCCTCCTTTTATTTATATATTTTCTCATATTTTCTTCTCCACCCACATGCACAGTAGTGTATATCCCTTGATTTCTTCTTCAACTAGTATTTGATCAAAATTCACCTACTGAGATCAATTTTGACCACTATTGGCCTCTTCGGCACTACATTGAAATTGAATTTGATCAATTAACCTATTTTATCCTTTGATCTCCCCATATGGACAACTAAATATATGTGAACCATTTTAAAATACTTTAAGTTCATTCTTATAAAATCCCAATTTATTCTTAATCATTTCATGTTTGATTCTATTACTAGGCTAGCGTACATCTAACAGTATGAGGTGGGTGGTTGTTATATTTCTCTTTCATTTTATGGTGTCTTAGGGGGTGTGTTGTTGAGCACACCATTGGGTTGTCTGAGAGAGACCATAGTAATTAAATTCAAGTATTTTAATTAGTAAATTTGTCAATTTGACATGTCTACATCCTTCTCAACTAAAAATGGTATAATCTGGTGAGAGGTTATAGAAATCTAGTGTATATTAGGCCTATTATTTATTTTAATATATTTTTTATTCTTCTTGGTTCCATAATAATGTGATAATCTTCGCTCAGGGATCAAGATGGTGGAGACCACACATATTCTGGACTAATCTTCTGGTTGAGGGTGTGAACTGTGATGCATGAGGTGATGTTGATCACCAATTTTGGCGACATAGTCATCATATTGGGAATACGAGGTTGTCTAGATATGGGCATGGACCATGTGCTATTGGATTGTGTTGACCATTAGGATGAGTTACATGGTTGTAGGAAAATGAGGTGTTAAGATGATGTGGACACCATAATTCTTGTTGATTACAACTCACTAGAATTTTTTGAATTGTCGTTGGAGTCATGTTCACATGGATAGACTTAGATAATTAGGTGGTGCTGAAAACTTTTGTGGTTAGAGGATTATTTAAATTGTGGATTAGGATAGTGTTGAAAATAGATATGTTCGGAGGTTAATTACATTAAAAGACACAAGGATATTGATGGACCATCCATTGACAGAGATGAGGCCATCAGTTGGGGATGGGGATAGATATATAATGAGGATTTTGGGATGGGACTATTTTTTATAATGGATATCATATAATTCCTCTAGATGTCATCTATTGAGCCAACAATGTTTATATTCAGTGGATAGAAATTGTTATTTATTAGAACTAAGGCTTCGAGATCATATGGATTTTATGAGCTGTTGTTGTGGGACTATGTACCTGATTGGGAATGCATTTATGATTCTAGTGATATGATTATGGCATAGAAGGTTTCGTTTTGCATGAGGTGTCAATGATTACTTTACAGGAGGTTCCTGAGGGATATCTATCTTACTACTCATTAAGTATATTCCTTGTGATTTTTTCTTAGGATCCTCTCCACTATAATTATTAATATACAATCTTTTTTTATGACATATTTATAATTGGGGGAACATTTTATACCAGTATTGGCTAAATCAGGTGATCACTTCCTTTGGATTTTTGATAACAAAGGATGTGGGTATTTATTTATTTCTCAAGTGATACTCTCTTATTTTACTATTATTATACAACTGCTTTGTCTCCAAATTATGACATGAAAACATTGGCAGTGGATTAATGTGATTTACTCTCACACATCACATGGGACCCTTAGGACGCTGATTGATTTTATGCTTCTATGATCAGGTAATGGTTCAAGCATGAGATATGGATCTTAGATATCATGTGTGGATGTTTATCATGGGATGGATGACAAGGGACCTTTGAGGTTCCTACATTAGCCAAAGTTTACAATTGTTTCTTTTCATTACCCTCAACTTCTTTATGTGAATATACTAATATTCTTCCCATTGTTGACTCTTCTACCTATTATTTCTATATGAACTGACTTGATAGGCATGCATAGCTAAAAATGGTGTTTTATCCTAATTTTTTTTGTTTTAACTTTTTTTTGCTTCTACTATCTATTTATGTTTCTATTATTGAATGTTATTACTGTTTCAAACATATATTCTTTATTATTCTACTTTATATATACATTTACCATTATTATATTCAACACCATAGGGGATATTCTCCCCACTATCACCTTTTTACACCCTAGCTACTAGTTGGTAGCCTTTGGCATATTGAGAGCTACGCGTAAGGCCCATTGGTAAAATGATCGTGAGTACTATTGAGTTGTAAGATGGGTCGTGATGATATAAATGGAATTAGATCATTTCATGACTAGGAATATGAAACATCATTTATAGGGATATTAATTTTATCAAATCCTTTCCATTTTTTTACATGGTCTTACTATTTGGGTTATGTTAGACTAAATACTTAAAAGTATTTTGAACTAGATAAAGAGATCGTGCTTTAGTTTATGTTTCCCCATTTATGGGGGAAAACCAATTTTCCAATTTTGGAAAATTTCTGATCTTCATTCAATTTTATTGTTGATATGATTTCCATCTTGAGTGGATCACTTGGGTGTGATGGTTATTTATTATATGGATTTTAACCCCAAGCTCGGTATGGGAAGGGATTTATTATTTTCCTTTTTGATATGGTTTTAGGAACTATGATGTGTTTTTTATCTTCATTGGGATCCGAGATTTCACAAAGTGAGGTTAGGGTGTTTAAATTGTCCACAAATGAAGATAAATAGTTATCTAAAACTTATCTTATATTTGGTTACATTCTACTCAACCAACCAAGGAATGTGGGGCCAATGTTATCTATATGTGATCTGATGTGACTATATTCTATGATATATGGGCCTAAACCTAATAAGGGGAGGTAATTATGATGATTAGGTGTGAGATATTTAAGGTTTCAACAATGGATTATAAATAGTGTTTCATATATATCTTCTATTTGGTGTAATTAAACATATATACCTCAGATTATATGTGATGATAGAACCTATTATGTTAAGGATAGGGTCCATGAGGTCATACTATACTTGATTCCTTACTTAGATATAGGTACTAAGAGTTCATTGAGGATGGGTTACATGTGACACATGAACCTGATATGGGATTTTAATGGGCCAAGAGGACATATGTCATGTGATAGGGTGTAGTGGGGGTGTATAAGTGCGGTTAGGTTGCATAGGATATTACAATTTTCTTTATATTTGATATATATATATTGTTATGTTTGTTGGACAATTTATTGGTGTTCAATGGGATTTCACCTCGACAAGTCCTTCTGGATTTTCCTAAGGGTGGTGATGTGGTAATGCATTAGCATTCATATGGAGAGGCCCCTAAGGGTTGGGATGAGACCGAAAAGGTTCTAGATGATGATGATTCATAGGTATAGGCACATGTATAGGCTCTAGTATAGGCCAAAAAACCATTGCATATAGTATATTTTGGATCATGGATTAATTAGAAGCTCAGGGAAAGCCGGGTATATAGAATCTAGGGCATTGGTAAGGGAGACCATATAGCTGAGTGATATCTGGAATACCTAACATGGGAGTTCCAATTAGAGAACCAAAAAATATTCTATAGTGAGATTGGAACACATGAAACATAGAACTATATTGATTTAGAACAAAACAAATTCAAATAGCTTAAGACACCCTCAAGATGGAGGGTGGAGATCACTTTGTACATGATCAAAGGATTGAAAAAGCACCGGTGGAATGTACAGGTTCATGTATGTAGACATTTGGAACTGGCTTGGGAGGAATTCAAGGGTTTTTTGAGCACTTATTTCCAAATACACTGAGGCTGGACATAGCTTGGGAGTTATTTTGTCTTGAATATGGTGACATGTCTGTCATGGACTATATAGCTACTTTTAGATACTTATCATTATTCACACCTGGTGTCGTGGGAGATGACACCTTGAGATTGAGGTGTTTTGAGGATGGTTTAAAGCATGAAACTAGGGTGAAATTAATCATATTATGGTTAGAATCATTCTTAGAGGATATGAATTAGGAGCTCATAGCTGGGGTAAATTTAGATGTTCATTCATACTTGAGATAGGTGATGGTGTCAGCTGATATTAGCAGTGATGCTTCAAGTTTTAGGAAGATTGGTTGTGATGAGTCTCAGCTAGGAATTCTGGATAGACACTCCAGAAGACCTCTGAGGAATGGCTCCTCCACCATGTGAATTCAGTGCAGAAAACTAAGATATTTGCAGATGTAGTGTGATATGGAATAAAAAAATGAAGATCATGTTTCTAGGTTGGTAATATCTATAGCTTCTAGAGGAATACTTCTCATATATCTCGGAGTTAGGTAATGAGGTATACTTAAGTGTCTGAAGTAGGACAAAAAGTGGTAAAAGGAGCCGATGGTCAGGATTTAGCATCACAATTGGGTGATGGAAGAGATACGAGGTTCCAAAAGTTGGGAAATAGTTTGTTAGCTTTTGCATCTCCACAAAGCAGTCAATACACATGTATGTTAGTATTTAGTCTAGGTGAACACAGTGGAGTTTCCAAGTGTAAATCCATCCGAGGAGAACACTATAGTTAGATATATTCCATGGGCATGACCAGTTTTCTTTTTTCTTTTTTCATGGCCCCTTTTGGTAGGCATGTCTGGTTTTGGGTGCATGTGGTTGAAGTGTTAATTGTTTACTGACTAGATATAGGTAGGTAGGTTGGAATAGTATCAAATGATTGATATATATATATATATATATGTGTGTGTGTGTGTGTGTGTGTGTGTGACGTGTGTGGCGCCACGATTTATTATGGGCATCGATGTTCACATGCATTATATGGGATGAATATGAATCATGACACTCTTTATTGGCATGGATATTTATATATATGTTGCATTATATTTGTGAGAATCATATGAGATGAATGATTTGAAGCATCTATTTATATTTGGGAACTCAAAGGCATCATGTGAGACATGAACATGAGGTGGGCATAAGATGAGATGTGGGACATAATCGCTGTCAGATCTGGCACACGTATTATTTGAGCAATTAATGAGGTTCATGAGTGAAGATGCATCATAGGATTACTTTTCAGTATAGGGATGGTCAGTGGAACATCATATTATTTTATTTTTAGGTCAATAAGTGTCTTGTTTTGTAATCATGACAAATAATCACGATCCATGAAGCATAACATAGTAATTTAACAAATAAATTTAGTGCAAAATTATTTATATGAAGTCATAACCTTGTGAACATAGAAAAAACCAATAATTTCCAAATAAATTATTAAGATCATAGCTAAAATCGATCATTCTTTTACATCATTTTATTAACATAGACAAAATCAATCATGTCCAATGATCATCATCTTATCATAGTTTTATTCAATCTTTTCCACACATTATCTTATGAAAATAAATCCATTGAGTAATGAATTGTAGAGTGATATTAGACCCCAACCCTCTTATAATAAATATTGAAATAGGTGTGTGCCTCATGATGTCAATACTTTATCATTTCATAAAGAACCCATGGAAAGCTAATTAGTTTTGTAATATATTTTGATCATGCACATAAAATTTCACAAAGAATTTGATTTGTTGATATAAAAAATACAATCATAAAAATTTATTATTTCAAGAATGTGTTCATAAATTGATATATAGTATATAGCTTTATAACAGATAGATCCTTTGGTTGTTATGGGTTAAATTGGTAGTGAAAATATAAATGAATTTTCTTGAAAAAGATTTAAAGACATTTTCATAAAAGAATGATATACGTCTATTTTAAAATTTAAATTTAAATTATTAATTTTATATATTATATATAAATTAATCTCAAAATTCAAATCATTAAAGGAAATAATGTCAACCCAAAAATGTGTCATGGATGAAAAAATATATGATAACTAAAAGAAATAATTTTTTTATATTTTAAAATATCATTATTTAATTTCACATCTCTATAGGAGTAATAAAAATACCTTTTGAAATGTGGTAATGAAAAATGGTAATATTTACTAAGAAAATGAAAATTTGTATTTCAATATTTAAATGTATAACAACTATTAAATGAATGAATATGGGTATGGAATACAAATGGTCTTTATAGAGGAAGAGAATTATTCATAACAAAATTATTGTTTTATAAGAAAGAAATTCATCTAAAATAATGTTTAATTAATAATATCATGTTACCCAGAGAAAAAAGATAACATACCCTATAATATAATATTATTAATGAAAAAACTAAACATATTATAATGAATCCTGAGATGTAACATTATAAATCAATTAAAGGAAACTTGAGTTCACAAAATCTATTATGAATGATCTAAAAATGAAACAAAAATAAAATGAAGGTTCTATTCATAAATAGAATTATATATACCATGAATGAATAATTACTATTAATAATATATTCTTATGGGTAAATATTAATGATATTTAAAATAATAATTTTTTGATGATATGAAAACATTATTCAATGAATGGATATGAAGATTAAAACTCTTATAGGAATCATATTTTTGACGTAAGATTCATTTAAAAATTATATTATTGGAATGAAGTATAAAAAAAATAAACATCAAGTGAATTAAAATATAGATAAATAACATGGTAGAACAAACCAACCATATAAGAATAAAGTTTATGAAGAATGATCATAACTCATTGAATGGAAGTTGACTTAACAAAAAACTCTTACCTTAGATTCATGTTATGTAAGACATTACAGAAATCCTATAAAAAAATAATATCATAATCATTTATTTTAGAATTTTATTCATATCTATTTAGTTTTTAAAAAATAATTAATAAAAATTACCCTTATATATTTTAATTAGTTATAGTTTCATTTCATAAGGATATTATTAATATTATTTTTATACAATCACCATAATAATGATATATGTACTAATTAATTTATAAAAATCTCATAATTCCAAGAATTCATAATGTAATTAAATAAAGAAATCATGATGATTTATATATTTTGAATTTAATTTTTATTTTTTTTAGTTATGATACATCAAGATAAAACCAGTGATGTGTCTATTTTAGTATTTTATAACAAATAAAAAGTGGTGTGTCAATAAGAAGTTTAAATATTAATATTACCTTTATAGAACCAAACTAACATTATAAACACATTAATATGTAGTATTGATAGTATGTAAGTTTCTTTATTCATTAATGATATAAATGTTTAGCATTTTTCATTTTGATGATTAACAGACTAAATACTGATCATGTTATAATCAACGATAAATATGATTTAGGAGTTATTTAGTTTATATATAATTATTACATAAGTATAATGATCTTATTGAGGTGTTATTATATATATAAATAAGTATTTAGAATAAATTTAATAATAATTTATGAAATAAGATATTCATTACAAAGAATATATCGTTTTTCATCATAGTATGCACATTGTATAAACATAAATTTACAATGATTATATTATGATAACATTTTTAATAGATGATTGAATTTATATTTATAGAATATTGATAATTCTATTGATATAATATTTATTATTTAAATCATTTTTTATAATCATACATGAATGGTATTGAAGAATAATTAAATAGTCCATTCATGAATGTGATAGTCTACACATAACACATACATTATTTTTTATTATTTGATTGTATTGGATAATGGTATTAAATGATTATTCCATTAATATAATAGAAATTATTTATTCAAATAATAAATATTTCATTTTATTATTATTCTTATAATATGTTTGGATGATTAAGACATGGAATAAAAATATAGGGATTGAAAAATAATTAAGATAGGGTCTTGAATCTTCTCTTGAATAACTTCATGAAAATGTTGTACATGGGAAGATTTTTGTTATTCAAGGGATAACAAACAAGGAAAAGGGATGTGGGGGAGAATAATTAGGTATGATTTCAAGGTATTTTTTATATATATGTGTATCTTGATGTGGGTTTATGTGAGAGCCCTTTAAAGGGGAAAATGGGTCTGCTCCTTTAATAATAAATTTAGGTACATGATAAAGATGGAATCACATGGGAACTATGAGAGGAAATGTTTGTGATATATGTGGGTATAGCATTCCAACCATAAAAATGTATTCTTCAATTTCTAAATACTATATTAATTTATCAAAATTTTATCAAATTTACATTTTACGTTTTTAACCTTGTTACCCATTATAAAAATTCTACCATGTATACAATACATTTAATAAAAATACATGGTGTCTCTGTTTATAGATTTTGGATATTATGATTCAAAATTATATCTCTAGTTTTGTGACAAAATCAACTCCATTAAATTTTAATTGGTTTCTAATTTATTAAATTAGCATATGATTCTAGGAATCACATCACTAATGATTAATTAGTTAAGTATTCTTGAAGAACTATATATATACCTGATTCCTATTTTAGATTGAAAATATATTTTAAAACATTAGTAAATGTATATATTCTAAATTTTTGAATCTCATTAATAGATTCCATCTTCATATCCTCAGGAAACGTGAAAAAAATATGGTTGATCTCAAACAGTACGTATGGGTTGCAAATATTGGAAGGCATCTTGTGTAAATAAGGCATAATTAGTAAAGAAAGGTTAATAACTAAAAAGAGAATCCATTTAATCAATAAACTAAGCATAAAATGAATAGTTGTATAATATCAATAGAATAATATAAAGGAAAATAGTATGAAAAATCTTAGTGAAGGAAATGAATAGTGTGGGGTTTTATGATATCAGATATCATTATATTTTACTGTCAAGGCGTTTTTTTAATACATCACTAGTCTATGAGTAAATATACACCAAAAATTATTTTAATAAGGCTAGACTATAGGATTTACTATTGATACTAGCTGATTAATCAAGGTACTATGAAACCCTCTACTCCATGTCCATGTATTTCATCATATATGAAATGTTAAATTTAATTCATAAATCATATGTGTAATTAATAAATATTCTTATTTAGTAATTAATATAGAATATCAATACATACCATATCAATGAAATAACTATCATATTAATATACCATTTAAATAAATTGAATAAATTTTAAGAAATATGATTATTAATTATATAGAAAATATAGATATAAAAGAGACATTTAATATACAATGAAACATGATAAAAATAAAGTTAATGTTTTAATATAATATTAATGAAAAAAATAATTTATAAAATTTCACCAATAGTTCATCTGAATTATAGGTTTGGTAATAAAATAACATCTTTTATTGAATAAGCGAAAATTAAATCAGAACATTTCAATTAAACGATCATTGAATAATTTTCAATATAAGACCATTGAAATATGTAAAATCTTCTAATACAGAATAAATAAAAAAGAAAAATTCCATTTGACTTTTTTAAAAGAAAGACCAAAAATAAAACATCAAAAAAATTGAAATTTTCCTTCAAAATGTTACAAAAATTAATCAATAACATAATATTTCTTTATATGTAATATGATACAGTTAAAATGAATTTAATAAAATAATTTTGAAAATATGTACTTTAAAAGAAAAAATGGCATATGAAAAGCAGAAATAACACTGGATTTTATTTTAAACTTTCATATATCTTAAACAGGTTCGATGTAGAGGGAATTATTTAAAAAAAAATGAAAAATACATAAATTTCTATAGGATAAGAAAAAATAAAATTTTTATAATGGGTATAATAAAAGATTCATCGAATGAAAAATATAATCAATCCAAAAAATGATATTTCAAAATAAATTCTTACATCTTTGGTAACTTTTAAAATTTTAATGCCTTGAATGAATTCACTTGAATTGGAACATTATTCATGATGAATATATATTGTGTTTTTAAATAGATATAACAAGTAGTATATACACCACGTAAATGAAAATAGGTTCATAATACCAAATATGTCTCAATAGAGTTGAAATTGAGAAGAAATCCCTTACCCCATGCTTCCTCTAAGTTGATCATGTTTCAATCTAAATTAAAATAATTTATGATTTATTATAAGTTCATATAATAACCATATACATATTTATAATATCATATTTGATGCACTTAAAACATCTTATCACCCATTTGTTTGCAATCAATCATTATTATCTTTGTTTAAGGTGTAAAGTACTTCATTTATCATATAGTTTTTAATTGTAATGTTATAGTCAGAGTGTCTTGATTAGGGATATAAAATATTGAATATTTCAATCATAATATAAAAATAATACATATTCATTATATTAATATTCAGAATCATTTGTGAAAATCAGACATGAAAAATGATTCACATCACTTTATAGAGGTGGCTTTCCAAACATATTCAAGAGAGACATTATCAATTTTTTATTTGAGTAAGGGTAAGAAGGTTGATGATATAATGAATATAAAGAATAATTATTATGTTATAATAAATATTTATATTCAATATTTTGATCATTATTAATATCCATGTGATGTAGTGATGGAAAAAAACTATACTAGTTCGCGAGTTGGTAGTATGTTGTTCACATGACTGATCATTTTGTTTAAAACTTGAGAGAGAATGAGATTGATAATTATTATAAAATAGTGATAATAACATCTCATTATATGTTATATTATGGTGTTACAATATTTAATTGTGTAAAATAAAATTTATTGGGGTAAAATAAGAATAAAAATGAAAGTATTCTGTTAATATGATTTCCTATTAATTAATAGAGATCATTTAGATCTTGTAATATGAACTATAGGGTTACACATTTGGGAAGAACATAACCTCTATATTAAGGATAAGAACATTGGGGAGACATTTTAACAGTTTTTTTAGATAATTATCTTAAGAGGTGTTAATAATTGAGAGGATAAAGTTAAAATTTATAGTTAAGGTGAGTGGAACACTTGGAATTTTTCAATCTAATAGTGAACCTAAGAGAATCCGTCCAAGAAATCATATCATTTCCATTCGTTGGTTGAATAAAACCTCTCTTTGACATTCTAATCCATGAAATACATTATTTGTTCCTATAACATTAGGCTATATTGACCCAAGAATGATTATCCTCAGTCCGTACTATAATAATACAATATATATGTGTGCCAAGAGAATCACTCAATCCCAAACCAAGATTACGAGTCACTATCCAACATCTTATCCATAAAATATGCCAGCGGTCCAAATGAATCAGTATATCCCAACCTCATGGGGGTAGATCCTCATTCAAAACCCAGCTCATACCATTTACCATATAGACATGCTTCTTTAATAATTTTTCATAATTACCCACATTATAATACATAACTCATTTAACTCTTCTAGTTAAGAAAAACCTACCTTTAGGTAACCCTTAATTTCTTTTTATAACATAACATCATGAATCATTTTTTCCAATAACCCTTTTTAAAAACAACTCTAAGACACCCTAAAAAACATGGGTCATCATTTTAAATCCAAATAAAGAGATTGAACTTCATTTCATACAAAATCAACCAAAATAACCCATAGGTAATTTTCACCAAACGGGAGAGCCACAACGTAATTTCAAATCATAAATTGAAATCAATTTATAAACCCCCTTTATATATCACCTTCAGATCAAATCCTCCATTTAAAACATTTACTACTTTCTAAATATAATCTTTCTTCCTTGAAATCCATAACTAAATCAAAATAAAAAACAAATAACATAAATAAATTAGAAATTCTTCTAATGGATTCAAAAAATGTATAAAATAAACATTCCAATATTATCTTTAGCCATGCCCAATTTTTATGTGAAAATGTAACATTCTGACCCATGATCCACTTAACCTATGCCCTGAGCTGGTGGATCACATGGCCTCATGCGCACCTCCTCATATGTCATAGGATATCGACTAGCTGTGAAGGTGTGGAGGTGGTACAATGGGTATACTATGCCCTCTGATCAAAATGTCATAGATGATACAAACATAAACATACAATAGTAGTGGAATCATACATGTACAAACTGAATGATAAAGTAGCGGAATAATATAAATAGAACTGAACATCTGATAATAATATAAAATCCTATACAAAAGTGTAAATACATAAATAATTGGCATGGGGATATAAAAAATTGGAAAAGGGGAATAGTCATACAAACATGTTACAAAAAAAGTAAAAAGAGATCAAAAATAGATATATTATAATCTTGAGAAAATGCTCAGTCCTCTACTCATAAGCTCCATCCATTAGATCTGTTTATCAATAACCTGAACTGGGGCCGTATCCATTATCAATACATATATACAGATAATCTTCTCGGGTACCAAAGGAAGCCCGAGTAGGGTGTGAGATAAAAATCCCAATAGGCCACCACTAACAGTGTTTACGTTTAATCCAGGAAATGATTGTAACTAAATAGTGTGTGTGTATAAAAACAATAGAAAAACAATACAAAAATAAATAAGTCAACTGCTAAGGTTCCTATGGGACACATGGAGGGCCTACCTACTCTATAACATTTTAAAAAGGGTTTTTTTAAAAATCATTGTATATATAGTAATAATATATATATATATATATATATTATATGCTTCATCCACCTATATGAACCATGTACAACCAGATGTAAGTGACCATATACCTAGAATACTATTTTCTGGATGGACCTTGGCATAACTCAGATATCCTTGACCTGTATAATGAGCCAATTATGTCCAGAAATAGGGTGCATTCCCAATATAATAATAAGAGTATAAGATGTCATTTACAGCACTCGGGATGATGACTGGGCCATTATGTCATCACTCTCAGAAAGGGATGTATCACAAAAATTCCACTATAATAGCAGTGTAATTGGTGTGAGACATCATGCTCAATACCCGATGTAAGGGAGTGTCATACTGCCTTACTCAAAAATCCCTTACCATCATATAATAACATATATCAAGTAATAATCATTTATAATATAATGAATGGGGAAATACATCTCATGCATGTCATTATAAATGTTCCATTACATATGAAGAATTGCCATTTTTATATAATAATTTTACAAAGCATGATAAAAGGTGTGGTCTTACCACCCTTTGTAAAGAATAACATATAATACCTGAAATTTGTATTAAAAAGGGAATCCATCATGAATCATACATTCTAAATTATTAATCCATTTCAAATATTCAATTAAATTTAAGGGAATCCACCATCATTAATGATCCGCCTAATTTAATCTGATCCATTTAATTCATTTAACATTGAATTTTAATTTAACGAGTTTAAGGGAGAGGAGTAAGAACCCAGATCTTTACTTCTGGTATGGATCTTGATTTCATGTTGTTTTTTGAGGAATAGAATAAAATGGTGCTTCTCTAAGTACACGTTTTGTACCAGGTTATAGCATATAGATGCATACTGGCAGTGTAACGGCTGAGTACATGACCATGTGGTGACATGGAAGACCCCCTAAGGTGGGTCCGGTCAAGGCTACTACACGGAGTGTGCATTTAATTAATATGCCTTGTAGTTTTCTTTTTTAATTGATATATCAGAGTGGGGTCATGTCTCTTGTCCAGAACTATCTTCTTCTCCCCGTGGTTTTTATTGGAGAGGGATGGAACGGTCGAAAAACTTCGAAACTCTCCCGATTCTTCGTTCAAGCATTGATTGAGACGTCGTTGGTTGCATTTGAATCCCACTAGTGAGTTCTCAAAACCCAAATAGATTTTATTCTACATTCTTCTTCTCTTGTGGGTTATTCAAGGATGCTATTTTTCACTTTTTGACGATCTATGCCGATTTAGGTTGATTCAAGGGCTGAAGTTCAAGTATATCAATCATACAACCTCAAGGTAGATGGTTTGTGACTTTCGTTGTTCATCTTTGGATTATATATTCTTAAAGTGTAACATACCCACATTTGGGGTATTACTTATTTTGTAATTTTACCATTTTTATCACCTTTTATGGTTCATTTAATTGATAAATGTTAGTTTATTATGCGTAAGGTTATATACATTTTTTATGGGAAACCATGGGTGTGTTTCCCTTATTTGATTGTTTATGGTCGTTTTGTCTTGGTTGCCTGTTAGGTTTGCCTTTTTTCCATGCGTTGTTTTGTTTGGATGGAGGTACTAATTATATGAGATGCTAATGATATGAATTTAGAATGTTTTACCAAGTGGAATGGACTATTAGAACTTCCTGATGTTGGGTCATTTGTTTATGTTTTACTGTTATGATAAACTGGGGGTATTGATGGTGAGAGATTACAGGTGTTCATCGACTCGGGAGGGGGGGTGTTAGACCATGAGATATTCCCAGGTGTTCATTTATAATTTATAGATGCTATGTTGACCAAGGGGTATTGATCATGAGAGTTTCCCAGGTGGTATTTTTTAAATGATAAGTGTTATGTTATACCAAATGGGTTATACAGTGAGAGTTTTCTAGAATTTTGTTATTAAATGAATGGATGTTATGTTAGAATAGGTGGATTAGACTGTGATAAATTTTCCCAAGGGTCGTTATTGAATAATTGAATGATTCTGATTAGTCTTCGTAGCCAAATCACATGCATAAACATGGTCTTAATTGATTGTTTAGATGGTCTTTTGAGATATTTGTTTTGTTACATACATAGGGGATACAGAGCTTAGGATAGATCCCAAGTTCTACATGACTAAACATATTGAATAATAAATGTGAATTAAAGTAATTGAAAATTATTGGATTGTTTACTTTTGAGTACATCCAAATTTATTTCGTCATTCCTACATATTTCCTACTATATATATATATATATTCAGTGATATCTAGAGACATATTTTTTTGTGGTTTCCTATTGTAATTCATCTTGCACCCTATTTGGGTCATTCTTTTGGACCCAAATAGATTATATAGTTTTAGGTATAGATAAGGGAAAGTGCCATTCTTTATCAGGTACTTAATTATTGTTAGAGACGGAGATCATGGGAACAATATGAGGTTTGAGATATTTCTGGAGTTACTTGTTTCTTTTGAACATTAGTTTTTTTATTTCCTTCTAGCATTGTATATTTTTTGTATGCCTTCTTATATACATGTGACATGCATCATACATGTATATTGTGGCCTATGTTGGATTTACTTTCAGTCTTCTACTATTTACTTTTTTGTTATTATTTCTTCTACTATTGTTTACCATTTAGATTCTACTATGTATACACTACCAATGAGGGAAAGTTTTCCCAAAAGCACACTTTGTCCCTCACTACTATTCAGTAGCCTCTGGCGTTTGGGGAGATGTGTTTGAGATAATGTGACCATCTGGGTTCGGGGTACTTTTGGGCGGCACCCGGAGCTAGGATGTAACAAAGTTGTATCAGAGGGATTTCTTTTAGGATTTTCCTTACTATTTGGAGACAATAGAATGATATAGGAATGAATAGGTAGTTGGTAATAAGTTGGGATCGGGAGTAGCTAACTCATGTATAAGGAAAATCCAAGTTACCGTGAATATTAAAAAATTTATGGTTTTTCAATTGTTACAGTTGATTTTGTATTACCTTGGATGATTCACTTATTTTAATCTATTAATATTGATATCATTTTGTTTCTTTCCTATTGAAACCTACTGAGTTGAGGGTATGTCATCTCATGCATCATATAGGCCCTTTCTAGAGATCACAGGTCATGCATTCTTATCATTCCATTTATGGTGAAATATTGATTGCATATTGTTCTGGTAGATGTTGTGCTAGATATGCATGTTGTTGTGATATATGGCATGATAGAGGTACCTTCTATTCTAATAGGGTATTGGTATATGTTGAGTTTAATTTGGATAGACTCCAACCTTTGTTCCCTCAGGTGTTATGGTCCCTCTTGGATCAGAATTTAGTGGATCATGTTTGAACTTTAATTTAATTCTGTTAACATATGATATGAATAAGGGTTTAAAAAATTTGATTTTCAGGGATTATGGGCTCTTATAGATTGGAACATGTAATTCTTTGTCCAAATTTTATGAATTTTGGGGTTCCAGATAAGTTTTAGAGGCTTACTATCTGGAAACCCGGAAAACACAACATGTGATTTTATAAACACACACCATGTGTTCTTATATTGTAGAAGACCTAGATTTTCTTAAATACACACCATTTACCATATATACATATCGTCGGGTTGTTGACCATGTGACTGAATTTGTGAGAAGAGATGGGGTCGGTAAACATTTCGTAGAACATTTCATGTACTGGTAGTACATTCCATGCTTTAAAATACCATGTATCTGGATGTGTGACTAACAAAAAAGGTGGAAGAAACCTAGGTTATACATTCTATTTATAGATTATACACAATGTTTATTATTCGACCGTGTATCTATCCATGGGACAAATGACAAGAGTGGGTGGAACATACATAGTAAACATCATGTCTAGAGTGTGCATGTCGTGTAGTGTTTCACCAGTATGACCATGTAGAAGTACTTGGGAAGGAGGGAATATTCAAGTACTTGTTGGGTCTCATGAGGAACACGATTTATGTATGGGCTATTACACGACCAGGTTGGAAGAGGCACACACACATTTTAAGGCGTAAATGGAATACGTCATGTAGTGGTTCTACACGCCATGTAACCCTTTTCTAAAAAACATGAATGATTTCATTCTCCTAATATGTTCTATCACATCTAATTAGTTTTTCCTTTAATATTCAACAGAGGTGTGTGCTTGACATTACTGATTCATGCCACCAAGACATCCTCTAGTAGTACGCCAGTTACAGGGTGATGATCAAACAACAAAAATTGTATATTAGGGACTACCAGTAGATCCTCCCATTATCCACATCTTAGAACCAGCCGGTATACCAGACATAGGTTTTGATGCATTGTTCCATGATGGATTTAGGATAATTATTCAGAGCTTTCATGGAGCACCAAATCCTAACCTAAATATGGTAGAGTTGATGCGGGTGTTCCAGAAGCAGCATCCTCCCACTTTCTCCGAGGATGGAGGGCCATGGGCTGTAGATTCATTGTTGGAGGCCATTCCTTCTATCATTGAGAGTCTATAGATGCCTCTGGAGAGGTGGGTAAAGTTCACGACATACATTCTCTGTGATTCCTCCAAGAGATGGTGAGAAGTTATCTCATAGGAGGGACTTCATCGGGATATGTCTTGGGAAGAGTTTCAAAGGACCTTCTATGATTACTTATAAGGCCCCAGCCTTAAACCTTACTTAATCTTGAGTTATTACAAGATTACACATTGAGGATTTTTTTAGGTTTAGATTTTTAGAGAATTAGATCATAAAACTTTCATTACATTCTACATTTAAACAAAGTGGATACATAAAAGATAGTATTCATTTTTCCCATCAACGGAACAATATTTAAAATAAAACATGGATTCTTTCTTAACACTTCCTTGACACTATCATAATATCATGTACCATTCCCTTGACCTATGAAAAACATTTCAAAAACTTGGGATGAGAATAAAAAGCTCAGTAAGGGTTATAAAAATTATGGAAAGGAAACATGAGTACATATATACATAAGAATGAAATCATACTTTACCCATAAAACATAAGCACTTTAACATACCTCATAAAATCATGAATAAATCATATAAATCATAAGACATAAAAGTAACTTGAGGAATTTATAACATTATTATGTAGGGAGTAACACTCTTGGTTACGTTTGGAATACCCATCATAGTATATTCCATAAATCTCTTCGTAGAAACCATAACGTTTAACTCCTTCACGTTACCCAATGCATTGGAGAGCTATATCGGGCTCACCCGCCATTAGTTTATCACAGAACCACCCATTTTCATAACAATTCCCAAGAACCATAACATAATCAAAGCACATAACATAAGCATTAAGTAAAGATAACATTCCCACATTGCAATCACAATATAACATTTTAAGATATTGAAATAATGAATCCATTCTAAAAACCATTTTCAAAACCATTTAAAACTTTTAATAAAGAGATTTTTAAATCAAACTGTCCCATACCTCATTGAATCTTTTAACATTTTAAACCATTAATATCCTTATAAATAAATCCTTAAAACCATTCTGAAAACATGTATATTAATGAGAAATATTTATAAGATTAAATCATTAAAACATTTAAAAAGATATTTTAGTTAAAGGGTTTTTAACAAAATGAGAGACACTTGAATACAATAATTGAGGAATAACATTTAATCAAAACTTTTTAATATCATGAGAATAAAGGGATTCATGATATAATATTTCAAATGACAGTATATACACCATATAAGAGTGAATTGGTGCATAACAACAATGAAGTCTCAATGGAAATGTAAATTAAGATGAAATCCATTATAAAGATGGTATCCTTAATTTAAGGACAAATCA
This sequence comes from Viscum album, assembly GCA_963277665.1. Classification (NCBI taxonomy): domain Eukaryota; kingdom Viridiplantae; phylum Streptophyta; class Magnoliopsida; order Santalales; family Viscaceae; genus Viscum; species Viscum album. The sequence continues at coordinate 645,243,534 of OY728143.1, read as the reverse complement.
ATCTCATATTTATGTGCGACAAATATAAATACACCAAATATAATTGGATATTATGTGTAAAATAATCAAAGTTCATTCACACATATACAAAAGATGACATATTCAATAACTACATGTTGAACCCAAAGAAATCAAAATTGGGTTAAGAAGTTCCCTTGACAGCCTAACGGCGTCACATCAAATTTTAGAAAAAGAGTTGATGAGAGAGATAAAGGGTATCTCATCACTTGGAAATAAAATATACGGAAATAAGGATATATAATAACATATCCCCACATAAAAAGATGAAAATTAAAAGACATAACAAAAGAAGTCTTTTAAAAAGAGGAGGGTGAAAGGTTCCCTTACCAATTTGGGTAACTTTCGAAACGTACACCCCATGAAAGAAGGACTATACAACATTGATATAAATACTCATAAAAGAAAGTATGTTACACAAAGAGTAGAATAATGGATAGTACATACACCACTCAAAAGGAAATATTGGAAAATGTAGCATGAGTCTCACAAAAACACAAAGTGAGATAAAAAGCCCCTTATGAAATTTTGGCAGCCTAACGGCGCCAATTAAAACTTCCAAAATGGATTTATGAGAGAAAATAGGGTCTCTCATTATATGAACATAAAAATTACAGTAAGATTAATATAAAAGAACATCCCAATCATAAAAAAGATGTGCTTGAAAGGAATGATATAAAAGAGTGTACTTAAAAAAAGAAAGAGAGGGGTAGGATCCCTTACCTCAGGTCCGACTTGACTTGATCGTTCTTTAAACTCCTAAATAATAAACTTGAGTTAATTTATACTTGATTAAGAACCTTTTTCAAGTTCATTATTCCTTTTATATCACTTACTACCATGCTATGAACACTATGTAATTATTTAAGTTAATAATGGTCATTTTGTAGATCATTGCTACTTGAGTCAAAAATAAACTCTATATAATTACAAGTTGTTCATGTGGTAAAATATATATTATATCCAGAATTATATTCATTATTTAGATATAATATATATCATATATATCCATTATATACATGCATTTATAATATTACATAACATTTATAGGTAGGAAATGAAATGCACCGTTCAAGGAGACGGTAAGCCGTACGTACGTATGAACGCTACTTCCATTTCTATTTCTTATTTAATGGAATTAAAACATAATGATACATAATAGTATTATAATTTAATTATAGTATCATATATAATATCATTAAATATATCCTTTATACATACCACATATGGTATTAACGAATCAAATCACTTTGAGGGGGCGGTAGTTCGCACTTCCTAAAATGAAGATATCGCGTTTAACAATAATGGAAACCATAAAGTTATGACATAAATAAAAAATATAGAAGCTTAAGTAAAACATAAACATATTATATATCATATATAAATATATTGACATATTAATGGACACCATTGAGGGTGTTAAAAGAATATTGAACAATCATCGTTTCGTGAGGCAGAAATTCACCATCCACAGAAACAGTATGTTATTTAACCATTAGATGTAGGTGTGTGTAAGTGTAGCTAGAATAATTATTATAACAACATCCTAGAATATTTAAAATACTGTATTTTTTACAAAAGAAATTAATAAAAAGAGTTTAGGGGATTGGAGAAGCAAAATAAAACAAAAGAACACAAGTGAAGACATTACCTTAAAATCGGGTATCTCTCTTTGATTTGAGATCAAAGGCTTCCTTGGAAGACTTCTGCCCAAAGTGAGGCTTCTAGGAGTAAGATAGGGATTTTGAGACACAAAATGAGCAGGGTTTGGCTGATACAAAGGCTTGAGAGTTGTGGGTAAGGTGGTAGAGGTGGGGGCCTTTTATAAGAGGAGAGGAGGGGCACTCTTGGAAAGTTACAAAATGTTACTTTATTTTCAAATGACTTTCGGATATTAAAGGTCTCAAATTGATTTATTTAAAGGATAACATGGTAAGGGTTCTAAATATACTCATCCAATAAGTCTTTAACAAGTGTAAGTTATATTTTTAACATTATCTTTTCATTTTATTTAAATCCTTTATTAATGAGGTAATCAATCCATCATCATGATGTCATAAATAATTTAATATATTTATTGACTAAAAATTATAAAAAAAATATCATGATGTAGGAAATATTTTTATATTTATAATTAATATTTATAGTCAAAAATATGACTTGTATAACCCCTTTTAAAAATTGTTTTAGTAAAACAACTCATGTTTGTGACATTTTTATTTTAACTTTAAATAAAACGTTATTTATGTCATTTTCCAACAAAAGTGGCTCCATGGAGTCCCCAAGTTGACCCGTAGATTTTATTGGTCGGCCATGACACATCCAATGAGGATAGGACATGTGTCTAGGTCATTTCATATTATTACAACATTATTTTTACCTTAAATTATACTAATTACCTCTAATAGCGATTAAAAACTTAAAAGCTACTATTCATAAAAAAATTATTTTAATACAATTGAACAACATTTTACATCCTAATGAAAACCATGTATTTTGGATTTTTTAAATTCAAATCACAGAAGTGGTAATATTTCATTTAAATGAAAAATCGGTTTTTGAACTACCACTTAGTGGTTTCACTATTCATCAAAAATTGAAGTTTTTCAGAAAAATACCAAAAATTCACCCTAAGCTATATTTGATATTACGAATTCAAAAATGATGTCTATTTTAAAAAATTCAAAACATATATGTTTCATTAATTAATTTAATAATTATTTCCCGCAGTCAAAACAGATAGCTTGTTTTTAAGAAACAATATCATTTAAAAGATTAACACTAGTTTAAGTCCAATTTCAAAGTGAAATTATTTCACATGACCACAATTAGATTAAATGGTAAAAATATATTCTAAATACACTCTAATATAAATTAAAAATATAATCTATCCATATAAATAAATCAGATTAAAAGGAGGTTTTGAATTAAAATGCAACATTTCCAATAAAAATGATCTTTATCGAAAAAATAAAAAAAAATTTACACAAAGTAAATTTTGATGTCCATATTCTAAAGAAGGATTTTATTTTGTCAAATACAACATATAAAATTTTCAAAAGTATATTTAAAAAGGGTTCTCCATCAAAAGACGGTTAATCGACCTTTTAAATAATATTAGAAGAATTATGCTTAAAATTGGATTCATTTTAATTTTAAGCCTCCAACATTTATTGGATAAAAGTAAAAATATTTGACAAAAATATATAATCATTTTGTAGTTAGTTTCGTTCATTCCCATCATTACAATGCCTAGGCGTTAACTACCATTTAAAATAATATTATTTTATTATTAGAGTGAAACATAAGATTTCAAAGAATCTCGTTGTTGCGTGTTGGGTACGCCCTCGAGCATAGCATTCCCTTTAAAGTAATATTAATATTTTATTAAAAAATATGGATAAATATGAAAATGTCATATTCTTTATTTACCTGGGGTGTTACATTACTTATACCCCAAGACAATAAGGGCTGATCAAGTATGGGAGTTCATGAATTTAGAGTAGGGTGTTATTTCATTGATGGATTACTCTTCTCATTTTATAGAGCTTCAGTGCTTCACACCTATTTTTGGAGGTGACGAGTTATCTTTGGCTGGGCGATTGGAGGATGGTCTCAGGTATGACTGCTGATGGCAGGTGACTGTCTTCAGGCTGACTTCATTGATTGCTATAGTAAATCAAGTTCTGATTATGGAGAGAAATATGAAGGAGTTAGGAGCTATGAGCCAAGTTGGTTCAGCATCTATGGTTGATACTCTTTAGAATGATATCAGGAAGCATCGTAGGAAGCTGTCACATGATGTTTCGTTAGGTATCCATGTGGTGTGCTACCAGTGTGGGAGGAGTGGTAAGAAAGACCACATTGCTCGAGAGACCTAGTTGAGTGTCAATCTTGGGGAAAGATGGGTTATCTGTAGCATTTTTTCAGGATGTTCTCACTAGTAGTGAGTGAGAAGGCATCTGTTATGACTCCACGTTTAGGAGTAGGACCACCATTTTCTCATCAATCCAGGAACTGGAGTTTGTCAGGCCATTCTGTCCAAGGATGTAGTCATGGTCGTGGTCTCCAGATGGAAGGTTTTCAGTGAAATTGGGGTGGATCTGCATAGGGTATCCCGGTAGGGTCGTAGGACCGTAGTATAGGTCCAAATTTTTCAATGGAACAGACCCAGAAGGAGAAGGATCCCAGGCCCTCTATAGTTATAGGTATGATTCTAATTGCCTCGGTTTTATCTTCTTATCTTTTTGATAGAGGGGATTCTCATAGTTTTATATATATTCATGTTGTGGAGAGCCTTGGGCTCTGTCTCTTTACCTCTGATGATGTTATAATTCTAGACACTCCATTGGGGATTAGGATAGCTAGTGTATGATAGTACAAGGATTTTGCTCTTTGGCTTGCTGGGTGTCACTTATTATGCGACCTCTATTTCTTAGAGATGGCGTGTTTTTATTTCATTCTAAAAATGGATTGGTTAATTACCTTTCAATCCATTTTTTATTACTATCACCACAGGGTGAGTTTCACGTCACCAGAGGGTGGGTCTTTTCTATACAAGGGATAATTGGATGTCCATGTGAGTAGAGCGAGACCCGAGTAACATGGATTGGTAGGAATTATGGCTTATATTTATGGTTTATATCTATATAAAGAGGGATCTTCAGAGATAGACTTTCCTATAGTGGTGGATCATTTCAGGGATGTCTTTCCAGCCAACATTTTAGGTTTACCTCCAGAGAGAGAGGTGGATTTCTCTATTGATCTAGTGCTTGGAGAAGCACCAGTGTCCATTCCTCCTTATAGGATAGCTACACCAGAGTTTAAGGAGATCAAGAATAATATAAAAGGGTTATAGGAAAATGGTTCCATTCGACCTAGTACTTCTTCTTATGGTTCTCCTATCCATTTTCCAAGACGTCAGACATTACCCTCAGAGTTTTTTTTGATTATCAGAAGCTGAACTATTTGATGGTCAATAACTGATATCCTTTTCTGAGGATTTATTATCTCTTTGATTCTCTTTGAGGATCCCAAGTGTTCTGTAATATCAACTTGATATATGGTTATCATTAGTTTCACGTTAGACCATCAGATATACCTCTTACATCCTTTCAGAGAAGGTATGTTCTATAAGAGTATTTGGTTAGGTCGTTTGATCTCACGAATGTGCCAATAGTTTTCATGGAACTGATGAACCAAGTGATCCATCCTTACTTGGATTATTTTGTGGTAGTCTCCATGGATGATATCTTGGTCGACCTTCACACTCAACATGACCATGCCATCCACCTTGAGATCGTATTGAGTACACTGAGAGAGCATCAGTTATATACTAATCTCTCAAAATGAAACTTTTGGATATACCAGATTATCTTTGTGGTTCATTTAATCTTAGAGACAGGAGTATCAATAGACCTATAGGACGTAAGAGTGGTAGTTTTCTAAGAGCAGTTAAATAATTTCTTTGATGTACAAATTTTTCAGGGATTGTATAGTTACTAAAATAAATTTATTCAAGAATTTTCATGCTTAAGAGAACCTTTGATGGGCCAGATTAAGAAGGGTGAAAAGTACTTGTGGAATGATTCCAACGATTTAACCTTTTATGATCTGAAGGGGAGGATGACTTTAACACAGATACTGGTTTTCTAAAACCCAAAAAAAGTTACACCATTTATTATGAATATCAGGAATTGGTATGAGAGTAGTTCATAGGAAGTGGGAAGGATTCGTTACATATGGATCTCAACAGTTGATAACACATGACATGAATTACCTGATTCATGATCTTGAGTTATTTTCAGTTGTGCATTCTTTGCGCCGTTGGAGACATTAACTTTTGGGAAAATGTTTTGTGGTGTACACTGACCAAAAAATCCTAAATTATATATTTACTCACTGTGATATAAATTTTAGACAGTGAAGGTGGGTTTAGTTCCTTCTGTCTTTTGAATTTGAGTTTGCCTACATTCAAAGAAAAGGCAATGTAGTGGTTGTTGCGTTAAGCAAGAGGACTCAGATACATGCAGTTCAAGAGGCCAACAGTGAGTGGAAAATTATGGATCTGTTCTCTGAGGTGAATTTTTAGTCACACAAAAGATAGGGATGGACATTTATTTCTTATAAACCTATTACCTCTACTCTACTAGATTGAGTGAGATGGGGTAGCTATCAGATTATGAGGTCCTTGTCATATGAGAGAGTGTGTCAGGTGAGGACCCTACTCCTGGGTGGACCCTAAGCGAGGATGAGGTTTTTCTCTTTCATGGTCCCATATGAATTTTAGTATGGATACATGAGGAGTTGATGCAAGATTTTCATGCCTCCTTATATGTAATTCATCTTATTGTAACCAAGATGTTTCAAGATTTACATCAACAGTATAGGTGTCCAGACATGAAGAGGGAAGTTGATGGTTTTGTTATGAGATTGTCCACCTATTAGTAGGTGAAGGTGGAAAATCATAGACTGTTAGGGATTTTAAAGCAGTTACTCATTCCCAAGTGTAAATGTAATGATGCTGTGATGTATTTCATGATAGTTTTACTAACATCACCTCGAGGGAATGATGCAGTTAGGGTTGTTGTTGATAGACTCAAAATGGTTTCACATTTCATTTCGTTCAATGATAAATTTTGTGTTAATGATCTTAGGATGTATTAAATTTTATATTTTATATGTTTTCATGGGGTTACACACTCAAGAGTTTCCAAAAGGGGAATCTTGTTTACATATCATGTCTGGAAGGACCTACATAGGGATTTGGGTATATAGGTACTTATGAGTATAGCTTACTATCCCCAAATAGATGGCCAATCTGAGTGCACAATTCAGGTTTTAGAGGACATGCATCGAGCATGCGTCCTAGATTTCGGGGGCCATTAGGAGAGAAACATACCCCTGGTGGAGTTTTCTTAAAATAACATTTTTCAGGAAATGATTCAGATGGAACCTTATCAGGTTTTATACAATAGGCCATGTCGATCACCCTTAAGTTGGATAGAGGTAGTAGAGGAAGCTCTGTTGGGACATTGTCTTGTCTAGGAGACCATTGTTACAGGAGGAGTTGATTCCAAAGAGGATGGATTCTGCACAATCTTTCTAGAAATCTTATTTTGATCAACAGGGATGACCTCTAGAGTTCGAGGTCAGAGATTTGGTTTTCTTATTAGTCATACTAAGGTCGGGACACAGTAGGATTAGGAGATGTGGTAATATTTCACCGAGATACGTTAGGCCATTTGAAGTCTAGGAGAGAGTAGGGCCAGTTTCCTATCAGTTGTAGTTTCCAGGGAGGTACCAAGATATGCATGACATCTTTCATGTTTCTCGGTTACAAAGTTACTTTTCAGACTCGTCTCATGTTTTTCAACCATAGGAGGTTGAGTTGGAGGTGGATGCACCCTTTGAGGAGCACCATAGTAAGATTGTGGATCACATCATGAATATTCTCCATGGATGGTTTTTTCCTCTAGTATGGGTGTTATGGAAGCATGGGAGAGTATAGGATGAGAATTAGGAGAGGGAAGTCGATGTGCAATCATTGTGGCCAGAGTTTTTCATAGTTTCTTCTTCACCACATTTGGAAGAGAAATTAGGGGGAAATTTTACTTAAGGGGGAATGTTTGTAAGAACCTGAATCTTCACATCAGGTATGGATCTTGATTTTTGGTTGTTTTTTAGTAAAAGGAATAAATGAGGTTTTTTAAGTACATACTATGTACTTCTGAGTAGACGCTGTGTACATGGTTTCAATATATAGTCGCGTACTGGAAATGTAACGGTTGAGTACATGGTCATGTGGTCACCTGGAAGACCCCTTAAGGTGGGGATCGATCAAGGATACTACATGGAATGTTAATTTTATTAACACTCCATTTAGTTTTTTTAATTAATATATTGGATTAGGATCACGTCACATGTCCAGAATTGTCTTCTTCCCCCCGTGGTTCATACCAGAGAATTACAGAATGACCGTCAAACTTCGAACCCCTCCCGATTCTCCATTCGATCTCTGATTGAGATGTTTTTTGGTGTGTTGGAATCCTAAATGTGAGTTATCAAAACCCCTAGATATTTTCATCCTGATTCTTCTTCTCTAATTAATTTTTCCATATTGAGGGTTTTGAACCTTTTTGTAGATCTAGACTGATTTATGCCGATTCCGGGGATGATGTTCAAGTATATCGATCGTACAACATCAAGGTAGGTGGTCTGTACCTTTCATTGTTTGTCTTTTTGTTATATTTTCTTAATGTTCTGCATAACCACATTTGGGGTATTTTTTGTTTTTGAATTTAACCATATTTATCACCTATAATAGTTTATTTAATTGATAAAGTGCAGTTGCTTATGTGTAAGGTTATATACATTTTTTATGGGACACTATGGGTGCATTTCTATTGTTTTATTGTTTATAGACATTTGTTCCAGGATGACTATTAGGTTTTGCTTTTTTCTATGCATTGTTTTGTTTGGATGGAGTTACTAATTATAGGAGAATCTTGTGAAATGCATTGTGAAAGTCTGACTGAAGAAAATTTGACTATGAGAGATTCCTAAGGTAGGATCATTTATGTATGTTTTAATATTATGATGACCTAGGGTATTGAATGTGAGAGATTCCAAGTGGTCATCAACTCGAGGGTTTAAACTGTGAGAGCTGCCTAGGTGGTTGTTTATAATTTATTGATGGTATGATGACCAAGGGTTATTGACTGTGAGAGCAACCCTAGTGGTCGTTTGTAAAAGATTAGTTCTATGTTATACCAAAGGGGTTAGACCGTGAGAGCTTCCCAGATGGTCATTATTAAATGAATGGTTGTTATGTTAGACTAGGGGGATTAGACTATGAGAACTTTTCCAAAGGTTCATTTTTGAATAATTTAAGGATTGTGAATATTTTTCCAAGGCAAAGCACACACATGGACTCGGTCTTACATGATGGTTTATATTGTCTTCTGAGACTTCTATTTTGTTACTTACACAAGGGATACAGAACTTAAGCTAGATCCCAAGGTTTACATGATTCAATGGATTAAATAATAAATGTGAATAAATGTAAATGAAAACTATAATATTGTTTACTTTTAAGTAATTCCTAATTTATTTCTTTATTCTTGCATATTTCTGACAATATATATATATATATTCACTGATAGCTATGCACAGATCTTTTGGTGGTTTTCTACTAGGATTCGTCTCACACCTTTTTTGGGTCTTGCTTTTGGACTCAACCAAATTATATAGTTGCAGGTATAGATAAGGGAAAGACAACTTCTTCATCATGTACTTGATTATTGTTGGAGTTGGAGAGCATGAGACCAGGGTAAGGCTTGCGATGTTGCTGGAGTTATTTGTTTCTTTTTTACATTGGATTATATATTGCTTTCCAGCATTGTGACTTATTTGGATACTTTCTTAGATACATGTGACATGCATTATATATATATATATATTGGCATCTCCTGAATTTACTTTTAGTCTTCCTCTATTTACTTTATTTGGTATTACTGCTTCCTCTATTGTTTACTATATAGATTCCAATGTGTATACTCGACCAATGATGGTGTAGTTTCCCCAAAATCACACCTTGGCCCCCACTGCTATTAAGAGGCCTCAGGAATTTGGGAAAATATTCTTGAGCTCATGTGACCAACCAGGTTCAGGGCACGATTGGGCGGCACTAGGATATGAGACATTACAATAGATCCCTTGGAAAGGTTTTATGGTCAAAGAGGTAATTTCATACATGGAAAATTCCAACATATATTAGGAAATACACCTAGGAGTAATTTGTGTCCTATAAGTACTCATATAACAATGAAAATTTCATTTTAAGACAAAAGTAAAAGATAAAAGGTGTTCTGGGAAATTTATCCAATTATCCATAAGGATCAATTTAACTTGGCACCCCCATGGAGAGTCCATATATGAGGTAATCACCCTCTAAACTACCAAACCTGACTAAATATGTACTATTAAGGTACAAAAAACAATTTTATATGAATGAACCGAATAAAATTTTATGATCACAAAAATATGACATGGGGTATAACAATGCCGCTACGATGTGTAGAAAATCATCAGGAAAATTACATGGACACCTACCTCAAGTCCATAGATGACTCATCTCTATATATCACCCATATATTCAAAGAATTTTAGAAGAAATCTAAGAAATATTCCAGTGACCTAAAAATAAATATATTGATCTTGCACCTAAATAACATTATGGATATCAAGATACCATAGATAGGAAGTTGGAGGATTCAAGATCTCACCTTAAGGAATCCAATGCCTTCGATGGATTATGAATCAGACAACAGATACAGAAGTTATATTCAAGCCTAGATGGAGGATCTTTTAATGCTATGGGATAAGAAAACTAAAACCAACCACTATATGAATAAGAAGATAAATGAAATAGGTTTAAAAGTTAAATGATGGGGAAAAAGTTATTTCACCATGAAATAAAGGGGGCCATGGTTTAGACTCATAGTTTTCAAATCGTGTGAAAACTATGCACTCGTCACTGCTACAAGGGGGATCACCACACAATTAGGCATACAATTTCTATAACCATTCACATACAATTGCAAAATCCTTTTTTCCAAATGTCTGTAGCATTTTACATACATGCACCTCAAGTTGCATAGTATCTAAAAAACCATACAGCCTTCATGTCATTACTATTTACAACCACACAATTTCTATAAACCATGTAGACCTGAATTTTCCACATTTTTCTAGAACATTGAGTTCCAAAATAGACTTGGATGCTCCTCAGACCATCCATAGGCCATATTACACAATTCCCATGATTAATAAAATGATTCAAAATGAAAAAAAGGATTTTTACCTTCATGAGATGACGGTTTGTCACAAATTACCTTACATAAATAATTCCATCCTCAAATTGTCCATTTGACAGTAAATTGGTATCATAAGACAATATTTATAGCAATTAAGGTCACATATTAGTTTTCCATTCCTAGGAATCATTTTATATTTGGTTATTCTTCTATATCTCTTATTCCAAAAGAACTTATCTTTCTTGGAGTGTTTTAACATTCTAATCAACAGTACACATTGGATACTCCTTGAAGGAGGCATCTATATATAGCTCAACCTCATCAGGTTAAAAGTCATGTGATGGGTCTGGGTTGTTGTTGATACTCATTTCTATCACATATTCTAAATGAATTAAAAGGGAAATGACTTAGCATAAATTGATTCAACCTTTGGAGAAAACATCAAAAATTGATAAAGGTATGAACAAGGGTTCTTTTCCCTTTGGGTCACGCAAGTTCCCTCATAGTCCTGCAAGTACACTTAAGCGCTGCCTAATGGTCCCATAGGTGACTTGCGCACCCTCTTTGAAAGTTCTACCAAGGTCTCTATAGCCTATAAATACCCCTGTGGGCCCCCCATTTAGAAAGAAGGAAAATGTTCTAGAACCTCAGATTTGAGCTCCCGGCTCCTTAGTCTCTTCTCAAAGCTTCTGAACACTTCTATGGTAATTTCTTACCTAGAACGGAAGATCTAAAGAGGGGGAGGAAGGCCTATGTGTTGAAACTCATCAACACTTGCGTGCCAGGGTGGCTAACCCTTAAGGGAAATGGCCACACTTACGCGCCACCTTACTCCTTCCACATAACTTGCACCCCACTCTTTTGAAAGTCTCCAAGGTTAGTATTAAGGGCTTGAGCCAAGCCTCGCCCAAGTTCTGCCCTAAGGAATGGTTATCGCGCAAGTACCCATATGTCATGCAGGTACACCTGCGCGACCAGGACTTGCACGCCCATGCAGTACTTGCGCGCCCGCGCAGTACTTGTGTGCCCCTCTCTTTTTGGGTGCCCTCCCTTCTCATTTCACCCCTCTTACACCTATCCACCTCTCCTCTTCAGTATTAAGCCTTCATAATTCTCTCCAAATCCATTTATGGCATGATTTCCTTATTAGATTCCTTATCTGAAAGGAATTTTGTGGAATATATCTCAAAACTAGTGATTTACACATCTTTATATCACTAAAGTCAGAGAGTTCATTCATTCAACCACATCCTTTAAGATGAGATAATCCTTAATATGGGACTCCTTTTCAGGAGTAATCTCCAGTCCAAATTCTCATTAATTTGGGCATTCTCCTTAGGAGTAAGCCCCAAGTCCTCATTAATTTGGGCCTCCTTTTTAGGAGTAAACCCCAAGTCCCCTAATTTGGGTATCCTCCTTAAGAGTAAGCCCCAGTCATAATTTACTTAACCTAGGCTTCCTTATCAGGAGTAAGCCCCAGTCTTAAAGTTCCAAAATATGGGCATCCTCTTTAGTAGTAATCCCCAACCATGGTTCTCTTAACCTGGGTTTACTCTTCAAGAATAATCCCCAGTCTAAAAGTATACAAATATGGGCATCCTCCTTAGGAGTAAGTCCCGAGTCCCTTAACCTGGGCTTCATTCTCAGGAGTAAGCCCCAGTCTTAATTTCTCTTAACCAGTCTTAATTTACTTTTGATCTGGGATTCCTTATCAGAAGTAAAACCCAATCATGAGTCCCCTACTAATTTGGGAATCTTCCTCAGGAGTAAGCCCCATGTTAGAGTACCCAAATCTCCATGAAGTACATATACCTTTATGGACCTTGTTCCTGGATTTCTTCCCTGAAGTAAATCTTAATCCTCATCTATTTTGGGCAGTCATACATACATAATCCGCACATCATTGCATATTTCATGGAACAATTGTCTAGTTTCACCAATTCCTCTTGTTTCTCACAACGAGCATGACTCACGTGAGCTTAGAGTGCAAAAGTAATCATGACATCTTTCTTTGATCCATCAATCATGCATAAATATCATAATCCATTACTCAAACTATGTGGGTTCTGATTCCTTTTTTAAAAACAAAGGATACACAGGTAGCCCATTAGCGGGTACGATCCCAACTCTGAAATAATCCATGTCCTTTTGAATGACAATAATCTTCAAGTGCCCCACTGAGTAGCTTTAAACCCAGCATGGTTATCATAATGTCAAAGAGACTTTATGTACTGAAGGATACCATTGACTAAGAATTTCTAACAAATACAGATGATTCTTTATCGATGAAGAACCTTGAATACATATAAAATATTCTCTAAATTTCATAAGTATCAATCATTGATTGTCATATCTAAAGGAAAGCTCATTTTATACTTGGTAATGTAATAAGGATTCACGAACATAACATAAATCTATAAAGATAGTCCTGAAGTAGACAATAATTTCCCTCAAAAAGGTGTGATGAGTCCGACCTCCCATCCTCTTGACCAATGAAAATTTCTATGCCTCGTCAGTCCACAACTAATGAGTGCCTACCTTTGGAAAGTAGGTCCAAATGGATATGGAATCATTGGATGTTTCCAGTTCTATGAATAAACCCATTTGAAACCGATTGGAATGTTTGAACCTTCAATCAATGAGGTCATCCACAATTCCAGAGGAAACGAAAAATGGTGAACCCAATGTGAATCTTTAACCAAGTTAAAGTGATGTTTTACTTATTTGTTAGGCCCCTATTTAAAACTCAATGAGATGGCCAATAAAGCAATCAATAATATATCTGCTCATCCAAAAGATGTAGCAGCTAAACTTTTCTTGATTATGTTCGTTATATCAAACAGGCACTCTTTTCCAATATCTTATGCATTACAAGAATGGGTTTCCTTAAGTTCACGTATGTGAATGCCTCTACTATAAAAACCTCTACTGTGAATGCATTCGTTGCTACTCCTGCTGGATCATTGTCCACTCTAAGGACGACATCACCTACTCAGTGTCTCCAATGCTGGGTATCAAATGCGCAGGTTAAGGAGTACCATCAAAACGGTACTATTCCAACTCTAGAGGCAGCTCGACAAGCCCTACAAGTGAGAAATTCACCCTGGTCGTCTGGACAGTGACGACCAGTGATCAAGAAGTAGGCGGTGATAACTACTATCTCCAACCGTTTCGGGTTGTTATCCTCGAAACGCAATCACCATTCACTCACGTATTCTGGGTAGGTGAATGAGGAAGTCCCTCATGGCATTAATTCAAGGAGATAGGAGTCCTTCTAGAGGGATCCCATCAACAATCGCCGCCAGACTCGTGTGACAGTGCGCCCTCAACATGATAAGGGTATCGCTTCCAGGCATTCATCTCAAGTTCCTAGAACCCTAAAAAGCAAGACGAACCACCAGAGGCGAAATCCGGTCAATAGTGAGTAAGTTATCATCTCTTCCATCTCCAGAGAAGTCTACCATCCTAACATGGTGGCAAGAAATGAGAGGACATACACACCCGTCCATTTTAATTCAGCTGTCTAGAAGACTCGTCTGGCGGCATCACGCCAATCCCGCTAGGAAATTCCGGTGGAGTACTATAAACAGGAACATACGCCTATTTATAAATCATCTGCTAGTCGGCAGGATTGTTTGACTACATATGATGAAGCCCGCCAACCCAATGTGTTGACAACTGGTAAACAGGCACATACACCTGCTTACACTCATCAATCCTGCCAGTAGCCTCATCTGTCAGTATTGAAGGAAGGTCGTCAACCAAGTTTGGTGTAGTGCAATCAGTAGGCACATACACCTGCTAGTATTGATCAATCCTACCAATAGTCTCATTTGGTAGCATTCGTAGAAGTCAGTTGGAATGCTCCGGCGACAAATAGGAGGCAGACTCAACTTTCTGCCCCCAAACATGAGTACTGTCAGGATTCACTGATAGGAAAAGGAGGACAGGGGCAAACACATACACCTACTACATGCATGTAATGGACGTATATCCCCATTTCGGCTGCTAAAGTCACCAAGAATATTATATCAATGGTGAAAGAGCAGAAGAAAATCCCTACTCATATTCTGGATTCTTGCCGGGATATTATAACAGCTTCAGTAGCATCTATGGGAAAGACACGTAAATATATCCCTACCAGTGGAGTGACAAATCAAAAGTTCACTCTGGAATAGACACACACATCTATTCTAGTCCAAGAGGGTTGTGGGGCATACTCCCCTATATCATACGAACAACTATTTCAGGAACATACACCTGTTTTGAGCAGAGATAATCAGCCTAATCTGATCATTTATCCTAAGTAGGCACATACACCTTCCAAATTGAGTAGGAAGAAATCTAAGAAGAACACCCACCCAGCATAGTTAGGAAATCAAAGGCCCATCTGTGACAAGGCCTTACTCGATACTGGTGTTCTTGATGCACTCAGACAACTATCTGTTGCATCTCATGATTCTTCTCTCTCAGTTCAGAATAGTGTGAACATTAATTCTGATGTTCTACATCAGATACTTCCTCATGAAGGCTTTATTCATGAAAATTTGGTTGATCTTGAAGTTTCATCTTCAAATGATAGCCATAAGAATCCTTTGTGTGGTCAGAAGATCAAGGAGAAAAATTTTTCATCTTTTGTTGTAACCCACCATGGTGGTCCTCCCCATGATGATGAATTTCGCTGCGAAATTTTTCTCCACAGTAGTGATTCACATTGCTTGGAAAATTCTCCAATATACAATGTAATGAGTAGAAATCCATCTTATCATGAGACACTTGAAAATGTGAAGTCGGTCATGTATGATGCTTTACCATTAGCAGGTGAAATAATTTCTCAACAAGAATATAGCTTAGGGTGTAGGTCATTATCCGAACCACCCCTATGTCATGCATATTCTAGTTTCATCAGTGATTTCTCTACCAATATTATTGAATCCGATGAAGCAACAAGGAAGCACTAGCTCTGGACTAATCAGGTAGAATAATCTTCATTGAATGATAAATAGGATGTACTGAATATGAGAAAACAACTGGCAAAAGGTGAAGTGCCAGTTATGTTTTGGCCTTTGGTTGATTCTCAGTACGACATTCTAGAGATGTTGACGGAAGATGGAATTAATGATATTCATCTCAACATATGGAAAACTCATTTTCAGTTGAAAAAGAAAATATTATCTTATGATGAATATGAAAATCATGTAAAGATAATATAAGGGTTACAATGCCAAATTGACTTGGAATCTCTCTCAATTTCTCCATATCCGAAGGTTGAAAAGAAACAGAGATCCCTTCAGCGTTCATGCCTTGGCACACTATGAATATTGTTCCAGTTAATTTCTAATGCCGCATCTGATATTCATATCAGGGTATGGGGTGTTCATGGAGTGTTATATTTCACTGTATTCTCCAGTCAGAAAAGCCCGCCGAAAATGGTCTCATGTAATGTTATTTCCCATAGTCGGCCATAGAAAATGGGTTTTGTTTATAATCAAAAGCTTTCCCAAGAACAAGCCTCAACTAGTTCCTCTCAAAAACAACAATATAGAGAAGAATTTTTTTGAATTAATCCTGAATCAAGAAAACCAAAATATTGAACATGCCTCTCGTTTAGAGAAAGCACATCATCAAGTGACAGAAGTGTCAGAAATCATCCAACGGTCTTTTGAGTTGGGTGATAAAAGTGGATACAGGTTGATGCATCCAGATAATTTCAGGACTAAAGTCCATAAGATCAGAAGATCTTTCAAAAAATTCTCATATATCATGTCAAGAACCACCCCAGCTTGCCAGACTGTGGACTCTTTTAACCCAACCCTCAGAATCAATAAATAGGACTCGAGGAGTTGAGAAAAGACAGCCGGAATAGCCCCAATCCACCGGACTATGGACTTTTTCAAATCCTCAATCCCTCCCTCGGAGAAATTATATCTTCTCTCGATTAGGGAAGAATCCTCAAGAGGAATGAAGGGCCAAATTATCAGGAGATTCCCTCCAAATTATGGTTCGTCAAGAAGTTCCTGAGGGATCAAATCAACAAATGGCAATGCCTCATCAAGGACATTGAAAAATATAATTTCATAGAAATGCTGATAGAAGAGATTCAATGCATTATGCATCAATTAATGTCATTAATGTCATTGTTACTGATCCACCAGATGAGGCTCAATTAGAGGGATCAGATGAAGAGGTTCCTGCTCAAGAATTTATATGCACAGACACAAATGAAGAAGGTGTGTGTACACGAAATCAAAGGATTACCCAGAATCTAGGTAATCATTAAAATAACCTACTTCCCCCTCTCTGATAGAGAGCCAGCAAGGGGAATGTAAAGAATCAGGTTACATACCCTTCCTATGGAGAAGGCCAATCGCTCTCACTAGAGCAAATATTTGCACAACAGGAGGAAGAAATGAAGGAATTGAGGAGGTTGAATGCAAAACTACTTCAAAGTAGTCTTTCTCCTAATCATGTTGGAGTTAGTAGGCCAAGGGAATTTGTTGTGGCTACTAAGATGGATCAATAATATACTCCTCTATCAATACACCCTCATAGGTCTAATCCTACTGGTCAAGTGCAACAACAATTGGCAGTGTTACCATCAGTTGCAGTACCAGCCACCACATTTGTACCAGCTCAAGTCATTGTACCTGTTCAGGTCCAAGATCAACTGGATGTTTCTCAAAAGTTAATAACTACAATTGAGTCATTAACAGCTCGTTTTGAAGCTATGGAGGGAAATCATACTCAAATTCAACCAAAAAAGAGAGCTTACCCCGAATGGTTTAATGTAATTCCTCCCCCATCAAATTTTGTAAGTACCACATTCCCAATCATTAATGGTTTGGGAGATCCACAACAAAACATAACACATTTTGTTTCTCGTTGTGATCCTATGATGGGACCCTTCATCAACAAGAAGCAGTTAAGCTCAGGTGTTTTGTGCAGTCATTACAAGGACCTGATTATGTCTGGTACAAAAGCTTTCAATTTTGGCCAATTACTGGATGGGAAGATCTTCGGAAAAAATTCCTTCTTCAGTTCAACTCAACGTTGCCAAAGACAATAGTTTTTTATCTTACAAACTGTAAGAAAAGGGAGAATGAAAAGGTTTTAGATTTCATTGCTCTCTAGAAAGGATTAACATATTCCCAAATATTATAAATCCCTCAAGAGCAATTATTGCCAATTTGTGTGGAGAATTTATGTGATGAGTTGTGCACACCGTTGATCCCTGTGAAATATAGAGGAGGGTTTCAAGACCTTACTTCAATCACTCAATAGATTGAAGATTCTCTTATAAAGAATAAGGATAAAGCTCATGTAATTCCATCAGCTCTAGGAAAAAGAATGGGTAAAGTAGAGACTGCTAGAGTTATTCTTAAACAAGAACATGTACCTTCTTCTACTTCAAAACATTAATTTTCTCAAAGGGATCCACCTCCTGAGCATCAGCAACAGAGGCCGTTTCGTCAAGATGATCGAAGAGCTCAAAGACGGAAAAAAATTGAGGATCTAAAGAGCAAAACATACTCTTTCTGAAATGAAAAAGTTCCTGGTTACTTCATTTCGGCTCTGGAAAATAATTTGGTTCAATTGCCAATGCCAAAAAGGCCGAATAAGGAAGGATATGAAGACCATCCCAATTATTGCCCATTTCATCAGATGTTGGGGCATCCCATTCAGGGGTTGTTTGTTTTCAAGGACCTCCTGCAAAAAATGGTCGGCATGGGACAAGTCAAACTGAAAGGATCTTCAGCTCAGGTAGCATGTGTTACTGCTACAGATCCAGAGGAGGAGGGCGAGTAGAATGAAGTCAAGAACAAAAATGTGCAAAAATATGATGATTGGATGGTCAGAAAAATGATCAACCGAACTCATGCCATTTTGCGAACGCAATTGAAGAAACCAATTGTGCCTTCTTCCATGAATATCGCAGCAAAACCCTCTTCTTCAGAGGGAAAATCCTCAAAAAAACAGCATGATTCAAATAAAGAAAAAGAATCAGAAGAAGATGAGTATGTGTCAAAGCCTAAGTTGTCTATGACTCTGGAAAATTTCATGCCATCTACTTCAATGCCACGGGCACCAACCCACCAAACGACACATCCTAAACAGGCTAATCAGGCAGAGTCTTCATCAGATGAAGAATTGATCTTCAATTCTGTTAATATGATTCAATTAACAAATCCATATGTCATCCATAGTTTCAATTTTGATGAGCCAGAATTCCCTATATCAAATAGGGGAATCAGAGGAAGTTACAGAGGCTCCGGATATAGGAGAAGACGTGGATCTTTCAGAGGCCACAATTCCAATTCTACCCCTGCTAGAACTATGTGTGTGGAAGAAACTCCTGGCGGAGCCCTTCAACGAGCTCAAAAAGAACAAGTAAGTACTTCCACACAAGGCAGACTTAGCCGTAGCACAATTATTCTTGATGATCAGTTAAAGGTTCTATCTTCTTCCTCTCACCAATTAAATAGACCTAATCGGTCTAATATTCCAAAGCCAAGAGTGTTACCAAATCCTATCCCGGTACAGGATGTATCAATTTCCAAAGCATCTACTTCTAAGGTACCTACGAAACCACATGTTCCTATTGGGAAATGTAGACCTTTGGATCAAAAGTATGATGTATTGAAACACTTGTCCCAAGTACCAACCAAGTTATCAATTCTGGATGCCTTGAATTTATCGAAGGATCTTTGGGATGCACTCATCGAGGCTTTGTCGAGTCCCCAGGAGTTTGAAACTGAAATTGATGCGGCTGAAGCCTACCATATTGAGAATAATCCTGCAGAATGCCATGCAGTGATATCTTTCATAGATGAAGATTAAGATGATTTCATGCAAGGACATATAGACCTTTATACTTATCTGGAAAGGTCAATGGAGTAGACTTCCAAAGAGTCTTCCTTGATAATGGTTCAAGAGTCAACCTCATCCCCATTCATACACTTCGTCGATTGGGCGTCACAGAATCTGATTTATCTCCTTCTACTTTGATGTTACAAGGATATGATAAAAATGAACAAAAACTTCTGGGCAAGATTACACTCAGAACTCAGTTTGGAGATCTTGTATCCAATTCAGATTTCATGGTTGTTGATCAAGATTCAGCCTTCAACATCTTGCTTGGTAGACCCTGGCTACATTGACATGTGGCTATCCCTTTGTCATATCACCAATGTCTCAAATATTGTTTCGATTGTCAAATTGGGACATTGTATGGTGATAAATCCCCATTCTAGACATGTGAATCTCAATACATTGAGGCGGAATTCTATCACATAAAGGGAAAAGAAAAATCCTCAAAAAGGGAGATTACCAAAGTTAATGCTCCATATGGTTTGGAAAAGATTCCAGTAAACCCATTTACAGATGTGAGTACAGATTATGTGTTTCCTATCAGTCAAATTGATAGGATAGACCCAAATCAAAATACTCTTATGGAAACCCCCATAATGTCAATTACAAAAATCAAGAAAGACAACATGGGAGAAAGTGGTGATCCACCAAGCAAAGATGAAAGCTCAAATGAAAATGTCTTCATTTCATCTGCTGAAATCCAACATGTCTATACATCGCCAATCAGGCCAGTGAATGTTATAGCAATGTTAGAGGTAAAAAATGGAGTCGATTCT
Organism: Viscum album; assembly: GCA_963277665.1. Classification (NCBI taxonomy): domain Eukaryota; kingdom Viridiplantae; phylum Streptophyta; class Magnoliopsida; order Santalales; family Viscaceae; genus Viscum; species Viscum album. The sequence goes on along the minus strand of OY728143.1, from coordinate 645,223,055 downwards.
CAATCCATCATCTCCTCATTGTTACCCAAGGTAGACCCTTCATCATCAATCGGGTCAGAAATGGAAGCTTCTTCTTGAGGATGTGCAAATTTTGACATCTCTTTTGATTATGGAAATTCTGCTTCATCGTCTACTATGAAAGTAAAAACGGAATAAATAACACATGCTGAAGAAGAGGAGGAAGATCTCAGGGATGATCCTCCAGCATTTGAAGAATGTATCTCTACCACCGTGGATGAACTCAGAGAAATAAATATGGGTACAAAAGAAGATCCACGCCCCACTTTAATTAGTGCGGCCATGACCCTTGAAGAGAAAGAGATGTATATTTACTTTTTAAATAAAAATCAAGATATATTTTCTTGGAACTATACAAATATTCTAGGGCTTCATCTTAATGTTTCCATTCATTGTTTGGGTTTTCCAGAAGAACATTGATGATTCAAACAAGCCGCTAGAAGAACACACCCAACCTATGCATCCAAAATTGAATCTAATGTGGGTAAGCTCATCAAATCTAACTTCATTAGATAAGTTCAATATCCCAAGTAGTTGGCTAATATTGTCCCAGCGAAAAAGAATAATGGGAAAATTATAGTTTTCATTGATTTCAGAGATATTAATCAGCATTGTCCTAAGGATGCTTTTCCAGTTCCGATTACAGAACGCTTGATTGATGCAACAGCCGGCTGTGAAACACTTTCCTTCATGGATGGATATTATGGATATAATCAAATCTAGATGGATCTAGAAGATAAAGAATCTACAGATTTCAGAGCCCCTCAGGGTGTGTTTTTCTATCGGGTAATGCCCTTTGGCCTAAAGAATGCAGGGGCAACATATTAGCGTTCCATGCATCGTATCTTCAAACCCTTTCTGGGAATGTTTGTTGAATGTTATGTGGAAAATTTGGTGGTTAAATCCAAACAACGTTCTAATCACTTGGATGATTTGGAAATCATATTACACAAGCTTTGGAAACATAATTTGAAGATGAATCCCTTAAAATGTGCTTTTTGGGTAACCTCGGGAAAAATTCTCGGTTTCGTCATACACCATCATGGTATTGAGGTCGATCTTGAGAAGGAAAAGTCAATCCTTGGTATGTCACCTCCTTGAAATTTGAAATAATTGAGAGCACTTCAAGGACACTTAGCCTATATTCGGCGTTTCATATCCAATTTGGCAGGAAAAAGTTTACCCTTCACCAAATTGATGAAAAAGGGAGTCACTTACCAGTGGACTGAAGAATGTCAAGAAGCATTCTATATTCTCAAGAAGTATCTCTTGATTCCACCTGTATTAATGCCACCTGTTGAAGGAAGACCACTTATCCTCTATGTGACAGCTCTGGAGCGATCATTGGGTGCCTTTCTTGCTTAGAAGAATGATGTTGGGAATGAAAATAGTCTCTACTATCTCAGTCGGACTATGCCTGAAGCAGAAAATCGATACTCAAATATTGAGAATTATTGCCTAGAATTAATCTTTGCAGTTAAAAATTTGAGACACTACCTAAAACATCACGAGGTCCAATTGGTATCTCGCAATAACCCACTCTAATTCATCCTCAGTCGTCCAATGATTACAGGACGTCTAGCAAGGTGGGAAGTTATCTTGCAGTAATTTGATATTCAATATGTGTCTCCAAAGGCAATAAAGGGCCAAGCTATAGCTGATTTCCTTGTTGAACACCCTTCAGTGGAAGACAAATATTCAGATATTGATCTCCCTGATGAGTAAGTCTTCTATATTCAAGAAATTCTTCAAACATGGGAAATGTACTTCGATGGTGCTTCTAGAAGTCCAACAGGGAGGAAAATGGAAAATCCTAAATTCAACAAAGTTGGGTTAGGAGTTGTACACATTTCCCCAAAAATTCATTTCTACCTTATTCATTCTCATTATTGGAAGGTGGTACAAATAATGAAGCGGAATACCAAGCTCTTATCATAGGCTTGGAGTTTGTGCTTCAAGCACAAGTGAATCACTTAAAGGTGAAAGGTGATTCAGACCTTGTAATCAAACAAGTCAATGGGGATTATGCCATCAGAAAAGAAGAACTAATCCCTTTTTATTATTACATCAGAGAGTTAATGGTAGAGTTTCCTTTGGAACCAAAATTTTCTTATGTCCCAAGATCTCAAAATGACTAAGCCGATGCACTGGCTAATATAGCCACTGCTCTGGCAGATCCAAATCGGGACGAGACAACCATCAGTATTGCCCACTATCGTACAATGTCACCATATGTTCAAGCCAGAACAGAGGAAATCAATAAAATTAGTCCCATATCTAATCCATATGGTCATACTACAGGATGGATGACACCTATCAGAGAATACCTTCAAAATGGAAGACTTCCACCTGATAGAGCCGGGAAAGAACAATTCTAGAGACGTGTGGTCAATTTCACTCTTTATGATAACCCAAATCACTTAGAGAATGTTCACTACAAATGTGGTTTTGATGTATTTATCTTCAGATGCATTGATTGTAAAGATACAATGGCTGTCATGAAAGAAGTGCATGTAGGAGTCTGTGGTGCCCATTAGTCTGGACACAGACTATCTGATCAAATTTCAAGGCATGGATACTTTTGGCCTTCAATGATACAAGATTGTGTTGATTTCACAAAGAAGTGTCATTCATACCAAGTACATGCCAACTTCATTCATCAACCCCCAGAGTTGCTTCATACAGATAAACACTCGTGGCCATTTTCCACATGGGGAATGGATGTAGTGGGACCTTATCCTTCGGCTACATACAAGCAGTTGAAGTATATTCTTACTGCTAGTAACTTCTTTTCCAAATGGGAAGAGGAAATACACCTCAACTAATTCAGTTAAAAATGTATTTTTAGCTTCATCAAGTCTAACATCATTACCAGATTTGGTGTCCCTCATACCAAATTGATGGACAATGGAACCAACTTCTATTCATCCAAGGTGAGGAAGTTGTATCAAGAATACACCATTAAATCCAATCATTCCTCTTGGTATCATGCAGTGGCCAATGGACAGATAGAATATTTCAGCAAGACTCTATCAAATACACTACAAAAGATGGTGGATAAAGATAAGAAATAATGGGATGATAAACTCTTTCATGCTTTATGGGCTTATCGGACTACCACCCACACTGCAATGCGGTCAACTCCATATTCATTGGTATATAGAACGGAAGCAGTCTTTCCAATTGAGGTTGAACTACCCTCACTCAGAGTAGCCATTTGTGATCAATAATCTACAAATGAACAATATCAAAAGCGATTGGGTGAATTTGAATGGTTAGATGAGAAAATATTGTGCACCCAGCACCACATGGAAGTCTATCAGAATCGAATAGCACGAGCTTTCAACAAAAAATTTCGTCTTCATTAATTTGTTCAGGGAGAATTGGTATTAGTTATTATAACTCCAATGATACCAGGAAAGATACCTCCCAAGCTTGAGTCAAAATGGGAAGGACCTTATTCAAAACATAAGGTCTACTCCAATGGAGCTTATTCTTTAAACTCAATGGATGGAGAACTCATCACTACTCCAACCAATGCCAGATTTATGAAGAAATATTTTGTATGAACACAAAATACATCTTGGTTCCATGCATACGACTTTAAATTATTGGCATTTACGTCCAACATGACATTAAATTGTGACGTCCAAACTACATGATGCTAAAATGTATAAAAGTCCCTTACATCCAGCAAGACATTAAATTGCATAACCAACGGTCCATGCATACGACCATAAACTATTGGAATTTCCGTCGTCCAGCAAGATGTTAAATTATGTCCCTTTCATCGTCCTATAAAACAGTAAATTATACAGCCGTGGTCCATGAATATGACCTTAAAATATTTTTACCATCGTCCAACATAATGCTAAACTGTATCGTCCCTTTTTCATACAACATGACGTTGAACTGTGAAAATGTCTCTAATACATCCAACATGACGTTAAATTGTACCCTTTTTCTTCCTTACTGCACGACATTAAACTGAACAGTCCCCCTTTCAACAAACATGATGTTAAACTATATTTTGTCCCCATCGTATTAGCTACAAGACACTAAACTGTACAACACCCTAATTCATCCTACAGGACGTTAAACTGCATTTTATCGCTGCTTCAAGACAATAAACTGTGCAGTACCAATAGTCCTCACTAAAAGACTTTAAACTTCATAGTCCCTTCATATTTCCCACATGACATTAAACAGTGCATCGTTAAGGTTGTTGCTACCTCTTGTTTCTCACACAAAGTATGAATCACGTAATCTTAGAGTAAATTTCAACCATAACACCCTCTCTGGGCCACTAACCATGTGTAAGTCCCAACACCATTTTTAGGTCGTTGTCCCCAAGAACAACTTGATCACTAATTCATTCTTTAATTGAACTATGCAGACATTGATCCTTGCCTTCTAGGCTGGTTATATAGACAACCTCCCAAGGTTCAAGCCCAAAACCAATTTCTTCACATTGGTTCACCTTCGTCCTTTCTATACGACGTTAAACTATACAACATTTTTTTCCTGTATGGCAATAAACTATAATATTCTTTGATACCCTCACCTAAGAGGGAATCATTATTTACATTGATTTTCAATCTTGTTATATTTCAAAGACTATGTGCATACATGGTAATGCCTGAACCTTTTATCTTGGGTCAAACCATCATTGCACTAAATTCACCTTTTCACCCTTCACTTGTACAAACCAAATCTGTACAAAGGGTATTTCTAGAACTACGTGGGTTTGATTCCCATCCTTATGGGATATATAGGAATGTTCGTGTGTCCCTCAAATCCAGCCCCTAGTCTTTGGGCCTAACCCCAAATTCCACATTCAGTCCCTTGGATGAAAAGTCCCCATGAAAACACACACTGTGTATTTCTTATAATGGTCCGAGTTCTATGACCCAAAACTAAGATCTCCCACACTTTCATCCCAAACGACATTATGTTGTGTTTCATGAACTACGTACGGCTTGATTCACATCCTTAAGGAATACATAGTGAAGTCCAATATTTCAATTTAGGACCCAACCACTACATGATTATGGTTAGTATTGATCTGTTCATCTCTACATACATTGGACAATACCCATTTTTATGTGTCATAAACCTGACCTTAAATACTTCCAGATATTCATAACCCTTTTCTTGAATTCTGGTCATAAATTGTCCAATTTTCGAGAGTTATTTTGCCTGACCATGCAGCACGTGCCCTTAGGCGGCCTTGCATAAACAGTCTACATAACAGACGTGTCAGCCAAAATATGCTATTATTTGACTATGCAGCTAATTCCCTTAGGCGGACATGCATAATTCAACCCTCTAACGGGTTTATCAAAATAGTGGTAACTTCATTCTTGGGAAGAAAATCTATTTTTTCCTTAGTTGTCTTAATGAAAATATGTAGGGATCCGCAAAAAAAATTTTCATCCTTAACATATCTATCCCATATTCCTTTTTAGGATCTGAAAGTATTCATGTCTACGGTTTATATTTACCTTCCCTACGTTTGGGTCAGACCTTTGTAAGAGTGACATTCATCCAATTCTTAGATAATATTGTTTGGAAATATCTTCTCCATATTCAAGTACCTCTCTCCATATAGCAAACTCTATGCTTTGGAAAATTTGAATCCCCATAAATATCCACTGGCTTTTTAGCAGTAGAAAAGTAAATTTCTGAGAGTTATTTTTCCGGACTATACAGCACGTGCCCTTAGGCGGCCTTGCATAAATAGTCTACATAACAGACTTGTTAGCCAAAAGATGCTATTATTTGACTATGCAGCCAATTCCCTTAGGTGGCCCTGCAAATTCAATCCCCTAACAGGTTTATCAAATAATGGTAACTTCATTCTTGGGAACTACTTATTATAATGCCTTTTAACCCTTTTTTGTATCATTCCTCAGATTCAAAATTTATTAAGTCATAGTTTACATTTTTTCCTTCATACTTGAGTTTGGTAATATGTTTTCGGATAAACTTTTAAGGAATTGAGTCAATCTTAATCCATTCGGTCAAATCTATTTTGACCTTAAACATTAGCCTTTTTTATTTTCAACGTGAATGACTTTAAAATACTCACAAAAGACAAAGGAACTATGAAAAAAAGTCAAATTCCATCTCACTAAACATAAATTTTGCATGATTTAGGTAATATTGAGCAATTAAAATATTCAAATTTTCTAGGGTTATTTATAATAATACTAGAAAAAATCAAAATATGCATCTTTTTCTTCTTTACCTTAGAGTCACATCCTCATTTCTTTCAGATCCAACTTTTAGGGGGGAATTTTGTTGACGCTCCTTTCCATCACAGGGTCTAAATGAATGAAAAGGGAAATTCCTTAGCATAAATTGATTCATCCTTTGAAGAAAACATCAAAAATTGATAAAGGCATGAACAAGGGTTATTTTCCCTTGGGGTCACGCAAGTTCCCTCATAGTTGTGCAAGTACACTTGTGCGCCGCCTAATGGTCACGCAGGTGACTTGCGTGTCCTCTTTGAAATTTCTCCCAGAGTCTCTATAGCCTATAAATACCCCTATGGGTCCCCCCATTTAGAAAATGGAAAAATTTCCAAAACCTTAGATTTTAGCTCTCGGCACCATATTCTCTTCTCAAAGATTTTGAACACTTCTAAGGTAATTTATTACCTAGAACAGAAGATCTAAAGAGGGGGAGGAAGGCCTGAGTATTGAAACTCATCAACACTTGTGCGCCTGGGTGGCCAGCCCTTAAGGGAAATGGCCACACTTGCGTGCCTCCTTACTCCATCTACATAACTTGCGCGCCTCTCTTCTAAATGTCTCTAGGGTTAATATTAAGGGCTTGATCCAAGCCTTGCCCAAGTTCTACCCTAATGATTGGCTATCGTGGAAGTACCCATATGTTGTGAAGTTACACCTGCGTGACCAGGAATTGCACGCCCACACAGTACTTGCGCGCCCGTGTAGTACTTGCGCACCCCTCTCTTTTTGGGTTCCCTTCCTGCTCATTTCACCCCTATTACACCTATCCACCTCTCCTCTTCAGGATTAAGCCTTCAGAATTATCTCCAAAGCCATTTATGGCATGATTTCCTTGTTGACTTCCTTATCTAAAAGGAATTTTGTGGAAAATCTCTCAAAAAGTAGTGATGCACACATCTTTATATCATTAAATTTAGAGAGTTCATTCATTCTACCTCATCCTTTAAGATGAGAGAATCCTTAATCTGGGCCTCCTTTTCAGGAGTAAGCCCCAGTCCAAATTCTCATTAATTTGCGCAACCTCCTTAGGAGTAAGCCCCAAGTCCTCATTAATTTGGGCCTCCTATTCAGAAGTAATCCCCAAGGCCCCTAATTTCGGCATCCTCTTTAGGAGTAAGCCCCAGTAATAATTCCCTTAACCTGGGATTCTTTATCCGGAGTGATCCCCAGTCTTAAAGTTCCAAAATATGGGAATCCTCCTCAGGAGTGACCCCCCAACCATGGTTCTCTTAACCTGGGTTTCCTACTCAGGAATAAGCCCCAGTCTAAAAGTCTACAAATATAGGAATCCTCCTTAAGACTATGCCCCAAGTCCCTTAACCAGGGCTTCTTTCTTAGGAGTAAGCCTCAGTCTTAATTTCTCTTAACCAATCTTAATTTACTTTTGATCTGGGCTTCCTTCTCAGGAGTAAAACCCAATCATGAGTCCCCTCCTAATTTGGGCATCTTCTGTAGGAGTAAACCTCAAGTTAGAGTACCCAAATCTCCATAAAGTACATATACCTTTATGGACATTGTTCCTAGATTTCTTCCCTCAAGTAAATCTTAATACTCATCTATTTTGGGTAGTAATACATACATAAGCCCCACATCATTGCGTCTTTCATAGCACAATTATCTAGTTTTACCAATACCACTTGTTTCTTACATCGAGCATGACTCACGTGAGCTTAGAGTGTAAAAGAAATCATGACATCTTTCTTTGAGCCATAAATAATGCATAAACATTATACTCCTTTACTCGAACTACGTGGGTTCTGATTCCTTTTTTCAAAACAAAGGATGCGTAGGTAGCCCATCAGCGGGTATGATCCCAACTCTGAAATAATCCATGTCCATCTGAATGACAATAAACTTCAAGTGCCCCACTGAGTGGATTTGAAACTAGTATGGTTATCATAATGACCAAGAGAATTTATGTACTGAAGGACACCATTGAATAAGAATATCTAACAAATACAGATGATTCTCTATCGATGAAGAACCTCGAATACATATAAAAGATTCTCTAAATTTCCTACATATCAATCATTGATTGTCACATCTAAAGGAAATCCCATTTTATACTTGGTAATGTAATAAGGATTCACAAACATAACTTAAATCTATAAAGAGAGTCCCAGAGTAGACAATAATTCCCCTCAAAAAGGTGTGATGAGTCTGACCTCCCATCCTCTCGACCAATGCAAATTCCTAAGCCTCATTAGTCCACAACTAATGAGTGCCTGCCTTTGGAAAGTAGGTACAAATGGATATGGAATCATTTGATGTTTCTGGTTCTATTAATAAACCCGTTAGAAACTGATTGGAATGTTTTAACCTCCAATCAACGAGGTCATCCCCAATTCTAGAGGAAACTGTTTTACCAACAAAGGTAAGATACATGAATCATAGTAGGAATATACCTTCATTTATTGAGGATGTTCCAACTAGTAAGAAACATGTACAATCCATTTCAAAACTTCAAAGGGTCCAAGGATCCTTAAATATAGCTTACCCAACCTCAGAATATGTCTATGGCCAATCTTAAGTAAGTTTCACAATAAAACGCGGTCTTCAAACTCAAACTGAAGATTTCACTGACATCTGTTTCCATATGACTATTGTATAGACCGAGTATTCATTATGCGATTTCTAATAAGTTGGACCTTATTTATAGTATCATGCACAATATGTGGTCTAATTATATATATCTCCCTTATATCTATCTTGAATAGAGGTGAGTGTCAAGGCCTACAATTTATGGCCTCACAAGGATTGATCTCAATAGTAGCCTAAAATCTTTTATTATAAGTGAACTCAATGAGGGGAATGTTGTTCTCCATGGAACCCAAAAGTTAAGAACACATTCAAAGAGAATTTACTCTAGAACTTAAATCTTATGCTCCCTATTTCCATCAATATGTGGGTGATAGGATATTCTTAAAAGCATCAATGTTCCGAAGGCCTTCTGCAACCCCTTCTAGAACAATGACATGAAAAACAAATAATTATAAAAAAATAATAGAATAAGGAGCTCCATGAATAAATAAAAACTCTCTAATGTACACCCTTACAAGATCATCTACTATCATGGCCTCTCACACAAGTAAAAAGTTTTAGAGCTTCGTCAGATGGTCAAATACAACGCACACTATATCATTTTCATGTGGTGATTTAGGTAAACCAATCACAAAATTCATCAAAACATTGTCCAATTTCCACTTAGGAATAGAGAAAGGATGAAAACCCCCTTCTAGTTTCTAATTTTCTTCCATCACTTAATGATAGGTATAACACCAATTTATGAATCTTGAAATACCATGTTTTATACCAGGCCACCAATAATGGAAATGTATATCCTGATATATTTTGGTGAAATCGGGGTGAACTTCCCATGATGAGGCATAAAATTCTTGAAAAAACTTATTTATGATGTCTTTTGGGACCCATACACACCCATGTAATAGTAAAGAATCAACCCCATCTATTGTCCAACCTAAATATGTATTTTCTTCTGAGACACATTCCCTTAGGACAATGCCTTTAAGATTAGATAGTTTCCTCATTCATACCCCTTCAATAAGAGTAGATGTCACATCCATGGATGATAGTATAGTATAACAGTGGTACTCCTAAAGATTAATGTGCATCTTTTATAATAATTCAATAATCTTCCACACACCATTGGATTCCATAAATTCTTGTTTCTGAGTCTTTCAGATCAGAGCATCAGCTACTAAATTTCCGTTCACAAGCATGTAGGAAATCTCGAAATCAAACTACTGTATGTACTCAAACCACATAAAATGTATAATATTAATATCCCATTGTTTGAAGATATAACTAATGATTTAAGGATTAGTGAAAAAATTATCTCCATGTAAATAGTGTCTCCAACAGTGTAAAACATGAACCACAGTAGCGAGATCTAGGTCATGTGTTGGTTAATTCTACTCATAGGGCCTCAATTTATGACACCCAAATGCGGAGAATCACTCTCCATTCATCAAAACTGATCCAAGACTGATAAATAATGTGTCATTGTATAAAATATCTCTCCTTTATAGATTTGAATGAATAAATATTACATTGAAGTCAAACACCCCTTCAACTCCTGAAAGGCTACTTCATAAGATTCTGACCATATGAATTACACACCCTTCTTTGTCAAGACCACAAGAAATATTGCTTGGTATGAGAAATCATGGATGAAGCATCGATAATATCTAGCCATCCCTAAGAAATATTAGATGTTAAATACATTCTTGGGCTGCTCTGATAAAACTATAGCTCTCAATTTCTCTAGGTCTATAAAAAATCCGGTTTTGAGATGATGTGACCCAAGAAGTGGAATTTTTTGATCCAAAATCAATATTTACTAAGAATAGCATAAGTATTTTTCCCTCTCACTATATTCAGAATTATCTCAAGATTAGTTTCATGGTCATGCATTGAGTGTGAATACACCAAGATATCATCAATAAAGAATGACACTAATGAATCTAGATCGGGTGGAAAACCGAATTCATAAGATCCAAAAAGACCATAAGGGAATTATTGAGTCCAAATGGCATGCCAAGGTACTCATATAAATCATACCTTCTCATGAAATATATGATAGATATATCTAAGGACCTCAAATGCACTTGGTGTTAAGATGGCCTCATATCTTTCTTTGAAAACATTGTCACACCTCATAGCTCATCAAATGGTCATCTATTCTTGGATGTGGGTACCAGTTCTTTATCATAAGCTGATTCAATCGATGATAATCTACTCAAAGCCTCATGGTTTTATCTTCCATCATGGAAAAGAACCAGCGAACCCTAAGGAGGATTGTTGGGGTATATGAGGCCATTATCCTCCAGATATTCCAATTTGTTATTGAGTTACAGAAGCTCTTTAGCTTCCATCCTATAAAGAGGAATGATCACTGGTGTTTATCTTGGTATTAGATCAATATTAAAATTATACACTTGAACCATAGGTAGAATAGATATGTATTTAGGAAATACATCCCTAAAACACTCTACTATAGGATGAAAAATAATAGGTTTTATCCCCTAGTTGTCCAGGAAAATACTAGTGATCTGATCTATCACATTAACCTGCCTATGTTGCTTAGGTCCTTCCCATGTCGCACTGACATCCCATTCTCTCTTATGCATGTTCCTAAAACCCTCTATTGATGTAAACATCAACCTAGGTTTATAGAAATAAATATGGTCTCAACGTGTAACTAACCAGTCCATCTAGATTATTACATTATAGCCCATCATATCGATGACATAAATATCCCATATAAAAATGTGACCCCCTATCTGGAGGGGCCATACCATACAATAAAAAACACCCTTTGGTCAGATTCCAAACAGGGTTTCCAGCATCATAATTCTATAATAATACTCCATCATGAGGAAAAAACTCTCAAAGATTGCTTCAGATATAAAAGAGTGATATGTGACTATGTCAAAAAAACAAGCAATACTATAGAGGGTACTAGAATATTACCTCATATAGTAGAAGTAACGGTGCTATACTCATCTAGGGTAGGCCATACTACATGTAATTGGCCTTTACCATGGTCTCGAGTCACTACATGACTTCCTTGAGAAAGACCACTCTTTTTTAACTGAGAATCATATGTCTTATTGTCACTACCTTGAACACCACCATGACCTATTTGGATAGTGGATTTATAGCTACCTGCCTAGTATGATACTAATGGTCTATCTATTGACCGAGAAGTAGGTACATATCCCCACTCAATAGGAATTGGGGTGAATGTTTGGAAGAAGCGATAAATATTCACCATCCTACCACATCCTCTACACTCAATTGGATCTCATAAACACTAGGTATGTGTGTGTCCCAACTTCCAGTACTGGTGACATATAAGAAAGATATCAACACTATGAGCCTGACCATTACAACATCCATGAGTAGCTTGAAAATATCTATTTCACTGAGAAGATGAACCACATATAGCTCTAGGTTCTAAACCTCATTGACATGAAACATCAGCTTCCCTTAAGTTCTTCTCTATAATAAGGTTTTAGTGGATGATTTTAGAAATTTTATTCAACCTAAACATCTTGACCTATGATCGGAGATCATATAATATCCCATCCTTAAATTGTCTAGCGGTCATAAGATCGTGACTCACTAGAGTAAGAGAGAACCACATTATCTCTATGAGATGAGTAGAATACTCCATGAGATATATTCTACCTTACTATAGTTTCATCAATTCTATAACCCTTTCAAGTTTTAGAGTCTATTGAATGAAGTATTCATTAAAGTTGGACTAAATATCCACCAAAACCAAATCTCTATGATGATCATACTAGGTGATAATATCCCACCACCGGTTGGGAGAATCACTAAGCTTATAAGCTGATAGATGGTCACTCCACTCAAGAGGAATATCAAGAATATAGAATATATAAAGGAATGATTCATGATAATACTCTACAATATGAGTTCCTCCATCCCCCAAAAAGGTGGTGGTATGTTTCTACAGAAACTAATGTTTCAACATTTCTCTACTCGGGGTGGTTTAAGAAACACCTTTCCAAGACAAGAACATATGTTAGAATCCCACATGGAATTGGGTTTCAATTACTAAATCTTGAATATGAATATAATTCATAGGTGGCTCTAAAATAGAAATCAATAGAAATTCACGGAGCTCCACCTCAAGCATATGGTCATCACTCCCTTCAGGTCATATGACTGAAGGACGTCATTGCGACATAATGCGATAATGCAAAAAAATTACCCAGAAGATATTTAAGTAATTTAGAAAATTGAAGATAGAAACTAGTTCCGGTATAAATCCTTCCTATAGAAAGGATCATGCCTCTTTGCCTACTCAATAATCTAGGTCTAGACAGTAGAAGAGACCATAATAGGACATAAAACATAAGAGATACCCACTTCCCACCACTAAGGATGGTATTAGGTCCAATTATTTATGTTAGATATATATAAGATGTCCAATTCAATTTGGAAATAATGTTTATTGTAATCGTATTGTTGTTTAAATATATAAATATCCTAAAATGGGTGAATTTAGTGGATTTTCATTCTGGATCCATAAGGACTCATAATCCTTATGAATCAAAATATGGAATCCACTCAATCCCCACCATAACATGTTCCAGCCCAAGTGGCCAATTTTCCATGTCCCGGAGTAAAATTAATTACTTCTTAAGGTGTCTACGTTAACATATTTAAGAAAATATTGGTTGGTTAAGGTAGAAACTTTAAGTATCAATTATTTTTTCAAATCCCTATAATATGTTTCATCATAATTCAATATATATTAGGGCACTAACAACATGTAATAGGAAAATTCATGATAAATATAAATGTGGCTTGAAAAAATTAAGGGCATATTAGTCCAATCCTGACTAATATGATGCATGAACTGATGAGACACTCACATTTCATCGATACAAGGTAAATAAATCATCAATTCAATAATACCAATATCAATAACAATATAAATCAAGTGTATATCCCAAAGGTGAAATTATATCAACTATAAATAACAAAATCAAGAACTATAATAACCCTTACCAGGTAATGTTCATTTCCCATATACATGGATTAGCTATATCCAAGAATAGGTTAAATTCCAAATTATTTTAACTCCTAGCCACTTATCTAATTCCCAAATATAAATAAAAAGGAAAAAATAAAAAAAACAATTATTCCACTTTGTATTGTCCTTGACCCAAGATCCACTTATGTAATGCCCCAAGATAGTGGGTCATGTATCCTCAAGTCTGCATCCCCATATGCTAGAGGCTACCAACTGGATGTGAGGGTGTAAATTTAGTACAATGGGGAGATTATAACCTCTTATTGTAATGGAATATAATATAGAAACATAAACATACAGGTATAAGAGATGAATAAATGAAAAATTGGAATGATAAAGAAACCTAAGAATATTAATTAAAATATATAACTAATAATAATATCAAGTCCTCTCTATCAGTGTCAATACATGGATGTTTGGAATGATAATATAAAAAAAGGGGAATAGGGGAATATGAATAAAAACAAGCTATACAAAAATTAAAAAAAGAACAAAAACCTTTCTACTTTCCTCTTGAAAAAAATCTCCACCCTCTTCTCTAATTCTCAATCTATAAGCTAATCAGATAAAGAACCTAAATTTTGTCCCTATCCCTTATCAATACTTATAGACAAATAATATTCTCAGGTACCCATGGTATTCTTGAGTAAGGTGTGAGAAAAAAAATTAGTAGGCCACCACTAATGGTGTCTATTTGTAATCCAAGTAGTGTTCATAAATAAATAGTGTGCAGGTATAAATAGAAAAGGAAAATATTTAAATAAATAACCAGTGAACCTAGGTTCCTAGGGGACACCAAGAAGGTCTACTCACATCAACTCATTATTGAATATAATGTATAAACTATCAATATATATATTTATTAATATTATATATATAGTTTAATTATATATTTCATCCGCCTATATTAACCATATATATGCAGATGTAAGTGGCCATATACCTAGAATAATAGTTTCTTGTTGGATCAAAGTGTAACTCAGATATCCATGACCAATCGAACAAGCCTATAAGATCAAGAAATAGAGTACATGCCATATATACCAATAAGAGTGTGAGATATCATACACAACACTCACGATGGTGAGTGAGCCATCTTGGAATCGCTCTATGAAATGGAAATGGCATGTAAATCTCATAATCATAATAGTGTCAATTATGTGAGATGTCATTCTCAACACCTAGTGTAAGGGAGCGTGATACTGCCATGCTCAATATTCCCTTACCATCATATCATAAACTCTATTAATGCATAATAATTTATAATATATGGAATGGGGAAATACCTCTATTGTATATCATTATCCATGTTCCGTTATGTACAAAGGACAACCACTTTCATGTAAGAACTTATCAATGGATGATAAAAAGTGTGGTGTTACCACCCTTTGTAAACCATTTCCTATAAACACATGAAATTAATATTATGAAGGGATTATATCACATATAATCCATTCTAAATTATTAATCCATTCCAACTAGTAAATTCATTTAAGTGAAGCCACACTTAGGAACTATCCATCATATCTTATATGTTTCATTTAATTCATTTAACATGGAATTTTAATGTAATAAGATCATGGGGTGGTACCTTATATTGGATTCATGGATTAATATGTAATTTCATACATGGTCCATTCCGAACATAGGTTGGTACAAACACCTATGAGGTTCTTTGGGTATTATATGTATTCATATAACAATGAAAATTTCATTATGATACTAATCTTAAAGCTAAAATGTGTTTTAGGAAATTTATTCTATTAGGTATAAGGATAAATTTGACTAGGCACGCCCAAGGGGTGTTCATATACAAGGTAACCACCATCTAAACTACTAAATAAGATTAAATTATAAAGAATTAAGGTTCAAGGATCAATTTTATATGAAGAAAACAAATAAAAGGGGATTCTTATAAATAGTTGGTGTGTGGAACAATGACATGGCTATGAAATGATGAAACTCAAGGGGAAAACAAAATGACCACATAACTCAAGGAAATAGATGACCCCTCTCTCAACATTGGACTTAGATTCGGAGTATTTTGGAAGAGATATGAGATATGGTCCAAAACCTAAAAATAGGGAGAATGATATTGCACCAAAATAGAATGATGGATACCAAGATAAGAATACATATGAAGGTAAAGGATTGAAGAACTCAACTTAAGGAATCCAATTCATTCAACATATCCTGAATTAGACAACATATACAGATGTTAACTGCAAGCCTAGGTCGAGGATCTTTGAAGGCTATGATAGAAGAATAATCTACCTACCCTATGAGGGAAGAAGAAGAGAATGGAAAAAGGTTAAAAAAATTAAAATTAAGGGGGAAAGGTAATTTAACCTTGAAATAAATGGACACCTAGTTTAGTCTTATAGTTTTCAAACTATGTGCAAACCATTCACATGTCACTACTATAATGGGAGGACATCACATGGTTAGGTGCACGTTTTATCTAACTCTGCACAAACTAAAAAAAATATTATGCCTCAAATCATAGTGGCACCACATTGACATGCACATATGGTTACACAACCTACCTCATTTTCATGAACAAAATATCATCCAAACCTCACCTTTGATCCAATATGAACAATATATAACATCCAAAACTAGAATATAATATAAAAATTTATTTTTAGGGATTCTGAATGAAATAAAACAACACACCATGCATGTTCAAGAAAATGGATGGAAATAGAGTTGATGAATTTCTTAGAGCTTTGATATTCACTAAATGATAGAAAACATGATTAATAATCAATGGACTAACACCCATGGGAGAGGAAGAGGACTCAAGGTTATCACACGAGCTGTTGGTTGTCGAATGAGGGACACATTTTGGGGAGAATGAAATAATATTAGGAGGAAAATGGAAATGAATCCACTTTTAATGAGGTGCACAGATTGTTCGCACATTTTTTCAAATTGTGGACTAACTATGTGGTTGCCTTTGTACAAGAGGAACCCTAGATTCATGTTTTTCATTGACATCCACATGGTTTAACTAACTATTCAATGGCCATGGACTTTGCACTATCCAAGTGGACATCATGCTGCATTATCTCATCAACCACCCTACATGGTTCACCTAACCATTCCCACCCATCTGCAGGCCACACAATTATGGATCACGGTTAATCCAAACAATGTTCCAATCATTATCTCAGCACATACCGAACTATTTTCCCTTTTTTCCTGTCTTGAACCCCTGGAACACACCCAAGACATGTCCTACTCCCCGAACCCATCCCATAAATCAAATATTCTTTATGAGACGTAGCTTATATTAGGGTCGGGATCTCACAACCTCCCCATATTGTAAGATCCAATCCATGAGATTATTTTACCATCAATAATAAGCCACCATTATTATTGTTCGTACCATCGAGCCCACATATCACTTTCATCTCTCGATACTCCTTCTAAACATGGCCATGTCTTCTAGACATTTGGGCCACATAAACAGTTCTACTTAATGAATTACAGAATGTGCTCCAAAAAACAAATATAATGCTCCTCAAAGGATTATTAAATCTCAAATAAACTTCATAAATATCAAAGATTCATTGTCAAGGAGATAAATTTGGTAGTATTATCAAAACTTGGTCATAGGAAAACATCAATAGAGATATAAACTACCTTTAGAGATCCAATCTGTACACCCTCTATCTGATTCTTCCCAAAACTCTCAAATAGACAAAACCAACTAAAATAATCAAAGGACTTCATGATTGTTTGACACATCCCAAAACTAGATTGGTCCACCACTAAGGCCTAACATCCATGCTCTATATTTGAACATAAAAAACACAAACAAAGTACAACACTCATCTTTAGAATCTTACTAAACAAAACTTGGGCCAATGCCCATTTCCAAACATGAAAACCAATATGTCTTTTACAAAACCTCATCCAAACCAAAACATTAGTCACATCCTTAATTGAACACATTCCTACTATGGTGGTCCCCGTTTTACCCATAGCGTTATAACCAATAACTCCTTGAATTTCACACTCCCCCCATCGGGATTACCACCATATTCTCAACTCATATTTCCATAACATACATGATGACTTTATAAAATTACCAGACCAAGATATACATGAGAACACCATATAATATTAGAAACTATAATTTCCATAAAAACCACCCATAATAGATGCACATATATCTCCCATACATGATTTATGGGAAACAAGCCTTTCCTAAAAGTTATCTTTCATTCTTAAAATGCACATTCTATTTAAAAACATCAACTGGTGGTGGATTACCATTCACCATGTCTGTTACTTTTCCCATATTGGTTGGTCCATCCCAAATGACTCATCCCTTTGACACCCAACATTCAACATTGAAACATAAATACTTTACTTGGGTATAACCCCTTCTCACTCAAGCCATACTTCCATCATCTGACGTACCTACTGGAGTCTATCCCTGACATCTAGTGAAATTCCACCATTAGAGGATCCAATACTCACAAAACAATCAGTGAAATCTATGAGACCCACTGAAAATGCTTTGAAATAGGAACCCTATATTTCATTCAGAACCAGCTCAAGCCCACGACCAACACTCATCTTGATCAACAACCACATGCATAGTCTAACAGGACATCCTGAGGAATCCAAACATGTACATTATAAGATTTTATTTGGAATCCTAATGGTACCATGTCCAACCTAATGTCTACATTTCATATATAAGATGAACATACCACTCCCCACATTATGAGCTTCATTATTACAAATTTCTAAAAGTAATTCCAATGACCAAAACCCAGGAATCCATCACCATAGAGCCTAAGAACTGGTCATAACCACCTAACCTACACTAAAGAGAGAAAAAGAAATCATTAACTATCGCCCATACCTGAATTTTGAGAATGGAACCATTAGAAATTTTTAACACAAAACCACCCCATGTACCACACTCAGGAATGGATGGTGGTGTACCACACACCACATAGATCCACTTTTATCTTTCTTCATGGGAGAAAACATCAACCAAGAACTTCATACCGTCAAAATTAAACCTTAAAGAGATTGAAGTATATATAATTATCTCTTGGTATACCCTATAAGATGTAAATATATTGGACGTGATAATATCTAGTTGATAAGTAGACACATATTTCACTAACAAACACCACTACAACTAATCCGCCACTTGAGTCACCTACCACTATGGGGAAACCTTATCCTGTCAAAATTAATGACTCACCATTTCCTCACAAATATTTAATATGAATTCACGAATCCTACATTATCTGAGGAAAAACCATCGCAACACTACTCAAGGTCCGCCGAAATAACCCCGATGACTCACATTGGGAAAAAATGATCCATCACATTAATCCAATATCACTCAGTCTCTCTCATAACCATCATTTCCAATGTTAGTTTCATGGAAATAGTATGCACCTAATCTTGATCCAACTGTTTATATAATCCAAATAAAATCATGCATATGTAGCACATTCCAAACACCTAGACATACTTAGAACTCTCAAGGTTACACACTTTCAGGATACCACTTGTTGAACTTGACTCAAAACCCCAGGATCTCTAAGGTCGTGAAAACTATGCTCAAACACTCCCTTATACAACTAATCATACCTCATGGTCATTCATTATCATTGAAATCAAGAAATTATCTATGTTTCTATAAAACTACATAACCCTTATCACATATAATCTCATCCATGTGACAACCCCTCACATGGGGTGTCACTTCCATGAAAACCATCAATCTATGGTTTGGTCACCCCTATCCGCTCTACCCCAATTCAACACCAGATCAACCATTATTCATCATCACAATAGATGTTTTAGACACCCAATTTATCATCCCTTCTTCAAAACCAACCATATTACCAACCAAAATCACTCATGTTATTCCTTGATAAAGAAAAAAAGTTGTAAATTGGGATATTACCCAAAATTTAGTGGCACCCACAATGCATCTATTATACCTCTAAATAACCCACATATGATTCACATTTCAAGGTACCTGCAACACTGGGCAAACATTCCTCGAGGTTACCCTCAATTACCAATAACCACTATAATATGGCCATGATATTTGTCACATTTATATCTATGATATCTCTCTCTAATTAGGCCCCCTTAGTCCCAATTCCATACTAATAAGAACCCATTGATTCCCACTATCAAAAACCCCAAACAATAAAACTCTTCAATGTGCTCCAAAAACAATTTAAAACATAGACAAACTCTATCTTCAGTCACCCATGAAGGTCATTTGACACCTACTCCCTAAACTGGGGTCTCTCTAAAAAAGGTCATTGGACCTCCATCTAATCCATACACATCAACTTCTAATAATTTTCCCCTCATGGGTGTCACTCCTTCCCCCATCCAGAAACAAAGTACCCAACTCACCCAATAAAACATATACTCTAGGTTCCACACCCATAAAAAAAATACAACACTAATGAAACCAAAACCCAGAAACCCACTCTAAAGGCCCAATGCAAGCCACATGATCACATCCCACAAGGTATTCCACATCTACATCACTGGAAAACATCTCACAACCCCAAGTTCACGACCCTAATATAGGTACAACATGTATTTCCATTTATCCACAAATCCATACTCAAAAGTTAATCACAACCCATAAATAATGACTCAAAATAAGGAAATCTAAAGACCAAAACATCTATAAAAATGGAAAGATAAAGAGAATAAGGAACACTAATTTCCCATATCTCAAGGTTATATCATTTCTTATTTGACATTTTAATTTAATATTTTCCAGATAAAATCCCAAAAAATCATATTTCAAAATCATTTTATTAAAAAAAATTCCAAATATAATAACACTACTAAAACATATATCTGAAAACATTACATAAAAAACATTCAAATAAAGATCCACAGGAACGAACTAGAGATAGATGAAACACTACCAACATATAAATCGTAGGGAAAAATAAATCATAGGAAACTTATGGATGAACTATAAATCATTTGTTCCTAGCGTGATTCCTAAACACACACACCCTCCCTTGATATAATTATTGATGATATAAAATCAAATAAATAAATAACATAAAATTCATGTCGAGCACTTGAGGTGGAAGTATCATTTAACTATAAAATTACATGATAAAATATAAATTCCCACCCCAAACAACTTGGGACTTCCATCATATATGGGGAAACATAAACCCATGCCCAAGATCATTACCAAGCCCTGAAAAGATTCTAGTCTCATGCCCACCATGCCAAAATAGTAATATAAATGAGACCCCACTGATAGAAATTTTTAAGTCCCTTATCCGAAATCCACAATAACTACTTTTGTGTACTAGGTCACCACATGAACTCAAGTGCACCTCTAGATACGCTAGAGGCTACTGATAAGCCACCCGAGTCTATTAAGGTAAAATGTGGATAATATACACACTTATAAAATTAAAATCATACTATAAATTATATAACAAATATGAAAACTATAAAAATAGTACTACATAGCAACCAAAGGAAATGGGAAACAATAACCAAGTAAAACGTAATATAAACATGGAATGTATACACAACATATCAGATAGTCATACATTTTAAACTCACACTACCAAATCATAAACGATCTGAATCATAGACCCAAGTCCCATCCCAATCCAGTAATCCGATTCTCAAACACATCATCACATGAACAAACTAAACACAATTTCCTTTTCTAAAACAAAATCAAGAAAAAAGTAGTGTCTTCTCGGGTACCCAACATCCTTAGAGGCCATAATATGGTGTGAGTACAACTTATTATGCCACTACCCATGGTGTCTAAAGTAATAACTTTTATGTGCAAAATTTTATGTAGATGATCAAAGAGAAATAAATTAATTAGGAAAAGAATGGAAGTGTGTTTCAAATTAAAAAAATTATTCATTATTCACTTTATCCTTTATGTTCCACCATGAAAAATGACCATACTAACCCAATACATCCACGATGGAAGCCTATTCCATAGAACAAAAGGGGTCACATAATATTAGTCATAAGGGATATTCATTAATAAATTAAATCTGACTACGCACCTCAGAGAATCAATCTAAGAATCCACATAATTTTTATTCATTGGGAGTATAGAGCCTTAGTCTATCATCCCAAAACACAAAATACCTCAGTGGGGTCTAGTGAATTTATCTATGGAAAACAAAGTGTGTAGATCCTTAGTCTATAATTTAATTATACAATATATTATTGGGATTATATCATCAATCTACCCTGAACCAATATGAGGACCCTTAGTCCAAAATCATAGTCATATTATACTTTCATTATCCTAAATCATATGTCTTGCCCAAATCATGGGGTGTAAAGCCTTATTCCAAACCCCACTCATACCATTTACCACATATAAATGTGTCTTTAATAATTTATCACACTTAACCAAATTAAAATCCATCACCCATCATACCCTTCTTGTTAAGATAAAAATCCCTTTAAGTCACCCCAAATTTTCCATTAAAATATTACAGCATGAAACACTTATATTAATTACCCTTTCTAACCAAAACTAAAAGATACCCTAGAAAATGTGCATTGTCCTATAAAATATAAACAAAGAAGTGGGCCTTAATCTCAAAAAAATCATCCAAAAGATCCCCAATGACGTTATCAAAAAAAGGGAGAGAAATTAACTCATTTTGAATCATCATTTGAAATCAATTAAAAATCAATTTTTAAATCACCTTGAAGTCAACAAATCCTTTTAAAACAATATTTGAAAACCATAAATGGATCCTAATAAATAACAAAAAATTTAAACCATTCCAAAACCCTTATATAAAATTCCTTAAATCTAGAATATAACCCTTTAAGTCATCCTTTTAACCATGGAATTTTTATAAGTACGAACTCTTACCCATTCATTCCCATAATTTTCATAACTCAACATTTACCTTTTTGTTTCACCCTTTTCAATAGTTTTTCAAACCACATTAGTATCCCTAAGATTGGTATCGCACCACCCATAGACCCAAAGTTGTATGTGAAGGGTCTACACCTCAATGACAACCCAAGAATCCTTCCATAGTTAAGGAAACACAAAAAAATGATATAATGTACATAAGAACATCCAAATAATTTTATTAAACAAATAAATATGGGAAAAATATTGTAGACCACCTACTTAATTATTACAGACAAATTCTCATCCAATTGATTCCATTAATCAATGCTCGAAACCTTTTGACATCAAAAAATATAATTTTCTATAAAAATATTGTTTTATGGATTCAGAAGTAATAAAAATAGCACACCAAAACACTTATAGAATTGGATGTAAAGAGAGTAAAAAACATACCCATATCATTTATTCTCACCAAACATATCTTGAAATTTATAAGAAAGAGAAACCCCATAGAGGTGGAGGAGGATACTAGTTATTCACCCTTTCTATAAAGGGTCTAATGGGGGAGGGAGAAAAAGGATGGGGAGGTAAAATGATAAATCCCCAAATTTAATAAGGATCAAAACTTATCCACGTTCCTTTACAAACCATGCACCAAATGTACAGATCCCTCTATCCAAGAGGAATCCATGCCGTAGAGTTATCTAGGAAACCTTCACAGTTCAAAAAACCTTGTGGAGTCCATTCATTTAAAATTTCCAATGGGAACTCATGATACATAGTATCATTGGCCTCCCATCATGGTTTCCACTAACTGGTCCCACCCGTTATCAAGTGATATAGTTACAACAGATGAATACTCACAACAATTATCCAAAAATACTCTCAATTTATATTGACCTTTTACTTAATTTTTCATCTCCTGAACCTATGGAACATCACCAGACCCATCCTACTCTCTATAATCCTCCCATAAGCAACAAATTAAATCCAATACGTACCTTATCTTAGGGGAGGGATAAGATAATAAAATAATTTTTCAAATGAGATTCTTTCAAATAACACCATATGTATCAATGGTATATTGTTAATAAAATACTGAAATGATAAATATATCCTTAATAACAAATTTTATTGATATAATTTCAATATAATATTGGATAATGAAAAATAACATAACATCAAGTAATCGAGACTAATCTATGGGAAAAAATGAGGTATATAACTTAAATCATTAATAGATGAAACATAAATATCAATAAACTAGTAATAATATTTTTGAGTTAATAGAAATACTTATGAGAATTAGAGAGGAAACAGGAATATAAACATTAAAAATATATTTCAATATATATTTTTTGACAATATTTTAAAAATAAAGTTACAAGAAATTTATAGACAACATTAATGAGGTGTTAAATTTAATATTAAAATATTATTTTAAAAATAATATAATATTTAATAGATTCTATGCATAGAAGAGGAAATTTGGAGTGGATAGAAAAAAACACTAAATTAATTCACAATCTCTTTTATGTTTTTTAATAAATTTATTCCATTTTATTTTAATAAAAAATCTAAAAAATTCACAAAAAAAATGTGATAAAATATTTTATTTGAAAAATCTAAAAACACAGTATAGAAATAATTATAATTAATTAATAATATGATTATTGAAAAAAAATTCAATTGATAAACATTAAAACACATATTTTTTCCACTTGTACGAAATGGTTATAAGTAGGTCATACAATATATTTTTTGAAATGATTCCTTTTTATAATTTTAAAATAAATTTCAATTATAGTATAAAAAACTTTTATTATATATATATATATAACTATAAAATTATTTAATTCACATTTTTGTGGAATATAATGATTCCCGACTAAAAAGGAGAAGTAACATCAGATTTTGTTATAAAAAATATTCTTTTTTAGAAATAATGAAATAAATTATTAGAATAAATAATGTAAATCATAAAAATAACCATAATAGAATAAAATATATGCAGTTTAATAGGGATAAATCAATTAATTAATTTAACATAAATTAAAACATAAATAATATTGATAAAATGATATTATAAAATAATCCAACACAGTTTCAATTATTTTTCAATGAAACACCATAAAATAGAAATCCTAAATCATTAAATATTTCACATAATTAGGAATTAATGATATAAAATTTTAAATTGGTATTATATGAATCAAAAATAATAAATTAGGTTAGTAATATAATTTTTTTCAACATGGTGTTGAATTTAGAAAAAAAATCTTACCTCATATCCAAAATCAATTTTGATGTTATATAACATCTTTTATAATAAAATTATTCTTATTATAAAAATATAAATGAACCATGATCATAGAAATCTCAATATATTTTATTACCAATTATATTTTTAAATATATATTGATTAAAATATATATAATTTAATCAGTTTTCGGTGTCATGGGATCAATTTTCCACAATTTATTTGGTTAAACGATCTGTTTCCTCAAACGTTAGTCATTATTTCATCATATAAATAATATTAATCATGTATGAAATATAATATTTATCAACTATATACAATATTTTATCTAGATGTGTAAAATTTGGAGAAAAATGAATTACTTCACATCATGGAGTCATTAGTCCTTATGTACACACAAGTGATATTTCCATTTTCAAATGGATGGAATGAATGTAATGTAAAAAATAATATATCATTAATGCATCATAATTGTTATACATAAACATTAAATATATTTTCACACCCCTAACAATGTGTATAAAATTATTTAATTATTTTTCTTCCATAAAATATTTTTGCTGGTGTCTGTGGTGAGTCCCGAACAAAATCTCTATGTATATGTTCAAAAGTGCGAGTTTTGGGCATGACGTTATTAGATGCATGGGCGGAGCACGACACTACATGACATCACCTAGGCTACTGTGTGGCCTTTTCGTCTTTGAATAATTAAAATGAATAAATAAATGTTAATTTATTATTTCATTTAAAATTTTTATAGATATTTAAATTTTGAATATTTTTATTTTAGATGAAAACTAAAATTGTTAATCTTATTATTATTAAAATGGAATAAATACTTTTAATATTTTTATTTTTATCATTCTACATGGTTATTATTATGTATTACCATTACTATAAGTTTTATTATAATTATTTTATTTCCTAACAATATTTAATTAGATTTATTTTAGTGTATTTTTTTAGAAAACCCAAACCTGTGCTACCCTTACCCCCTTTCCTCCTGGTGTGCAGTGCAAGAAGTGTCAGTGCCCTCCCTCATCCAAGTAGTAGTCCTTATCCTCCTTCTCAATGCACTTTAGCACCCCGACCGTCCAACGGATCTTCCCCAGCTGCTCAGCGGCTCCTCCAGCGCGCCCTGGTGGATCTTCCCAAAGCGCCTCCTTCTCAATGTGATAGCCTGCCACCCTGTTTGCTCTTGCTCTCCACCATAATTCCCTCCCTGCCTAGCCACCTATCCACAATAGTATCTCTTCCCCACTCTGGCTTTGCCTCACACCCCCTCCATGCTCCAGCTAGTGTCTGCCCCCCCCACACCCTCACCTCCAACCATCCCACCCTGAATCATGCCCCAACACTCCCCTCGCCTCGGCTTCAGCCTTCTCCCCAACCAACCAGGAACCGTCACGACCTTCTCCCTCCCTGTCATGTTCATTTTATCTCTCAGCCATCCCCTCGGACCTCCTGATCCCAGCGGCACACATCTCCCCCGACCGGCCTTCTATTTCCCTTGGTGCATCCCCAACCGACCCCTCCTTCGAGCGTGCACAACTCACATCTGATGGGTAAACCATTGTTTACAAATTTATTTCACACTCCATTCTAAATTCCCATTTTATTCATATTTTATACCATGTTTTATTATAGGTTTTGGTTAAATAAGTGTTGTTTGGAGGAATTTTGAGATTTTAAGACCTGCATGAAGCTTCTCCGTTGTTGTATTATCGTTGGTCTTTGATCTCAATATAGGATTTTCGTGAACCTGACCTTTTTAATTTAAGAATCATCAATTTTATGCTCTTGTACCTTATATGATTATTATGTGCTAATTTCAATATTTGGTTTAAATTGATTTTTCCACAAACATTTCATTAAAAATTTTAGACTATATTTGACTTTGTTTTGTGAAATAGCGCACACTAAATATAAGATCCTATTGTGCTTGATGTTATGATAAGAGTTTCCTCTATTAATTCTTGATCTCCCTTTGTCTAGGTGATAATTTTCATTTTGAAACATGTGGTTAATTCACTTTGTTTGAAAAATGGGTAGTTCCGGATTTGTATTATGAAAATGGTGTCCTCCAATTATAGTTGGGCACAATGTTTTCTTTAATTAATATTTTCGTTTGCTCTGAACACGAATTGTTATTTTTAGAACCTAGTTTGTCATTTTGAATAAGTTCATGAAATGAAAATTGGTGTTTTATGACTTTTTGAGTGTCTACTAAAGTTATTTTCTGAGCATTGCATGTTTGGTCTTTGGAATGGTTCCCATTTGGATTTTAGGTGTTAAAAAAGATATAAAATGTTTTTTTTCCTTTTTTTGAAGTGTTGAATGCATGTAGAATTATGTTTTGCGGTCTTTCTATGGATTCTCAAATTGGTTTGGTTTGATGATAAATGTGTTGTTTTTTTTTTAAAAAAATGGATTTTGGGGTTCTTGAAAAGTTTTCAAATCTTTTATACTAACTGAATTGTGGAGTTAGTTTTTTAAAATAAATTTGGTTTGTTTTTTGATAAGGAATTGTAGCTCAGTTGGGGTTTTTCATAAAAGTTGGTTTTGTTTGAAAGTGTGTCAGAAATGTTTTGAAGGGTTTTTACAAATTCTATTATTTGGAAAACGGTGTGTCTTGCACCTCTTCAGAAATTGGTTTACTTCATGGGAAGCGGATGACTTTATGGGATGTTTAAGGGCATGTTTGACCACTTTGTGAGAATAAGGGTTAATGATTATTATAAAAACTTCTGATTGTTGCTCCTCATGCCTTTCCAACATGGAATGGTTAGGATGTCCTCAGAATGAAATTCCTAAGCCTTAGTATGTGGGTTCCTTGGTTAGGAACCATTTTTACTATATTTATTTTATGGTATGAGAGTAGACCTTAGAAAGACTCAGGGTGAGACCTATTATGAAATATTATTATAATTTTGGGTTTTGATTTGATGCTCAAAAGAATTAGACGGCTCAATTCCTTTTTTACTTGTGACATACGAACCTAAAATATTGAGAGAATTTTCTAAGATGAGTATTTCACTGGTAGGTTATGTTACTAAACTGTGGCCCATAGTAGGTGGATATTTTTGGGTATATTGATATGGGATATTCCCTTAAACTGCCTGAGAAAGGATGGATGAGCATTTTGGAGCATTAGATTCCATCGTATGTGGAATTCTATTGTAGATGTGGATGTCAGTATTAATGTCATCAGGATTATTCTCGATCTCTTGGGTTTTCCTATGTCTAGTGGTTTTTAGATATTGAACTATTGCTGAGATACTTGCATACCTATTTATAGTACCCTTTCCATATCTGTATGTACCCTTGTGTGGTGTTTTCATGAAAAGTGAAATTTTGGTTTCCTTACTCATATGAAAATGTTTTTCACAAGAAAATGTGTTTCAAACTCTAGTTCGGGTTTTTCAAATGATTAAGGGAAATGGTTTGTACTTTTTTTCAAGTAAATATTGTAGAAATTCCTACTCTAATATATTGTAGTTCAAACATAGAATTGATTCTTATTAATTTTAATGGGGGAAATAGTATATCCTTCTAGCCTACTATTTTTTAATACTCATGCCTATAATTATTTTCTTTTTTTAGTTCGTGTGCAGGATCCATCTCTTATATTCTCTCATTGGGCGAAGCTTGATTGTTGAGTCGAAGAGTAACATGAGGGGTCACATAGAGTTAGTTCAGACATTTAGTTTGGTTTGTTTTATCTTCTTTAGTCCTTGTTTAGTTTTTTTTGGTTTATTTTTTATGTTATGATCTTTATTATTTCCTTTACTTTTATTTTTTTTATATTGGGTGAAATTGTTCTCATCGTCTTTGTCGATGCCCTGGTGCTTGTCGCCAGCCTAGAAGGATCGATAACGCCTCTTGGGCCTTGCCACGGATCAGCTCAGGTGACTGATTCAGGGTTAACCCAGGTTGTTTTGTGACATATATCCTTATAACCATCCATGTAATGTGTAAATGAAAAACAAATCATTTCACTTCATGGAGGTGGTAGTCCACACATAGACATGAGAAACAATATAATATTCTAATAAATGGTAGTGTAAGAATGAAGACAATATTTTATCTTAAAAAATATTTATTAATTCATAAAAAATAATATATCTATTACATTCATGCTTATATCCATCTGTGTGTGGTGGCGATGAAAAATAATATAAATCGTCTCATAGATAGTGTAGTACATCCATATGAATGGGTGATTTTTTTTTATTTTTCATTAGATTTCACTGGGATAGAAAATTATTATAGCATTAATATAAAAAATTAAGTGTTTTAATGATACTAAGTTTAATATTCTATAATGAATATATATTATTTAGAGGTGGTCAAATAATAAATATACATGAACTTTATCAGTAAAGACAATTAAATATATTTGGGTATCCTCCATTTGATTAAACATTAGGCCAATATAAGATAGGTTTACAATAAAAAATGTGTCATGGGGGAAAGGTATTGGTTGTTTGATGAGGTATTTTTTACTACAATTGAGTGAAAAAACTCATATGTTCCTTTTGAAAGGAAAAATTATGTCCCTTTTTATATGAAATTTTTTTTTGCAAATATTAATACTTTAAGGATCTTGAATGTAATTTCCAAATTTCCAAGTAGCTCCAAAATAGAAATGTCATTAAAGATGAGACCATTTACCATCCCATATATTAACTTATAATATTATTATGAGTTTAAAAAATATATTAAATATTATCAGACAAATAATATCTTTATGGTCATTCTTAGATAATTCCTGTAATTTTATGTTCAATATATCAAGAAAAAATGGGGTGAAAATTTGAATTTCCAAAAAATTACATAGATTTAATTTTTATCCATAATAATATTAAAAACTATTAATTAACAAAAACTCATCACTTTTAACATTTTTTAAACTATTAAGTTTTATTTATCGGCAGATTGTGTGAGTGCTGCATCAGTGATGCATTAAAATTATAGGTAATTATAGAACTAAATAATATTAAAAATAAATTACAATAATAAATAAAATTTAATTTTCGAAAATTTTATATTCTATATTAATTCATGTAGTATATCTATCAATATCTTTTTCATGACAATATAATAGGTTAGAGAGAGTGACATTTTGTAATTACATTCACCTTAGAAAAAATAAAGGACATCATAGTAGGATTGTGTCACCAAATTGAATTATTTTTTAATAAAAGATTATTTTTGAAGAAATATATCCATATAATAAAATAAATGAAAAAAATTAAAAGGTTGTGAGACCTTGTCTTAGAGTTTTAATCCCATTTAACCAATTTTATGCTTTACCATGTTGATAAACTATTACGATGATTAATATTCATTACAACCAAAAATAAAACTAATCTATAGAAAAATTAAATTCATATTCATAATATTGATACGAATTTCTATTATTTAATTTTTATAAGTTTTAAAAATTTCATTTTAAATACATTCACAAAACTCATGGAAATTTGTTGTTTAAATAATTTCAATATTAATCATAAAACTGATTTTACACAAAAATCAAGTATAAATTTCATTAATATGTAATATTTTGGATTATATTAAATAAAATAATAAATATATAACATTAAAAAAAATCCATGACTGAGATGATCTTTTTGAACACATATTTGAAAGATAAGAAATAAAAATTATTTTTCATTGAATGAAAACATTAAATATATTCGCAAAATGTCAAAAATAATACTCTATGTTCAAAATTAAATTAAAGAATTGATTATATTACTGATTAAATATATTTTTATTCAAGAAAAATGGCTTCAAAAATTTTCATTTTATTATTATATCCAAATAATATCTTATAAGTGGCTGCATTGGTAAAATTGGAATTCTTCACTGTTAAACAAAAGATCAATTATTTTTGGAAATGTCCAAAATATTCACCCGAAAATAATATTCATATAATGAGGAAAAAAATGAATTCCATTTTATAAAGTTCAATTTATTAAATTTATAGTAATATACTTTAAATAAAAATTAAAAATATATTTAAAACCACTTTTATAAAGAAATGACCATTTTGAACTTTTATTATTTTAAACCTTATATGATTTCCCTCTTGCTATTAAAAATTATGTACTATTTTTTTATAAAATAATATATAATTTTTTATTAATAAAACATATTTAAATATAATTTATAGTTAATTTACTCCAATTTATACTCGAAAATCATACAGAATGGTTATAATAATCAAATTTAAATAATAATTTTTTGTAGTATATTATTGTTCCTTTTTGATCAATTTTTAATGTATTATAAGTTATTATTACAATGAATTAAAAAAATAAAATCTTGGGGATTACATCATACGATGAAACATTGATTTCATCCTCATAATTAAAACTTATTTATAGAAAATCATCAAATAATAATTGATTTTACCATAAATTATAACTTCAAGATTAAGAAATGGTATCATATTAATTCCTAAATAAATAATTGTTAAAATATATGTTTACCTTAACAAGAAAGCCACAAGAAAATATATTTTTAAATAATAACATGATTAATTAAGTGATAATTTACATAAAAGAATATGATTAGTTTATCTTTCATTACTTCAGTTTGATAAATTATGAGAAAATATACACACTTAATTTCATTCTATTAAAAAATTTAAATTTCATCCTTCATTCATCTTTAGATCAATTTTTACCTATGATTTATTTTGTTTACATAATTTTGAATGAGAAATAAAAAGTTTTATAAAATGATGACATAGAACCATGTCAAATATATAAGGAAAATTATTTAGGACATATTTTTTCAAACGATATCAAGAGAAGAAGAGGTTGACTGATTACTATACAAAAGGAAATGTAAATATGAAGAAGAAGGGAACTGTAGAACATCAAACATGTTATAAATGGGGAAAGAAATACATTGGAAAATTCTTAGAGGGGATCTGAGTTTGGATTAATTTTACTGATTAATGATAGAATTCTTATCAATATAGTAGAAACTAAGTATCCACTAATATTCAATGTTTCAAATGTAGAAATATGGGGCACTAATAAAATATATAAACAAATATTAAATTATTACATTAATAATTTCATTATTATCATTACTGATTTTATCTTTATAAAAAATAAAATAAATAAAGAGAATGAGAATACATTTTGAATGATTCTTGAGTCACTAAAAGGAAATAGTTATTTGAAAAATTTAGAAAAATGAAATTCAACTTGAAAATGATTAATCCCATAGAAAAAGTGTCTCTAAGGATGGAATATATAACATGCTTGATGTTTTACACTTCCTTTTTTCTTTATATTTACATTTCTTTTTTCATAGTTATCAGTCAACCTCTTCCTCTCTTGATATAATATGAAATAATAATACCTAAATATTTTTTCTTATATATTTGACATGGTAATATATCATCATTTTATAAAAAATATTGTGAAACTATGTCCGTTAAAAATTGTTGAATAATCCAATCAATAAAACAACAAATGTTACTTTTTATATTATGAATATATTCTAAAACATTTCTTCATAATGTTTTAAGGTTAAACTCACACTAAAAAAATACTCTTCCTTATAAATTATGTTACTAAATTTCCTTTCGATATCAACCTTTTGTTATTATGGAAAATATTTCTTCAATAATATGACCTCTAAATTTCTCTATTCCATAACATATATACCCAATTTTCCTTAGTATGATGAATCTGTGAGAAAAATTGATATGAACCCACTTTAAAATAATATAATAACATATTAACCCCTTAAATTTCACTACTTATCAAATCCAAAAATATATTTTTAATGGGAATTATCCCTTTCTTAGCTATAAATAAATTAAGAGTTCCATTAAAGGATGAAGGTTTCTATCACTTAAATCGGTAACACATCATTTCATTATGATGAAAATAAATAGGTTTCTAAAATATATTTGTCTAATGATCAAATTTTTATAAAACTACACAAATATATTCATAATATATTATTCTGTAACATTATCCATGTTAAATTTCATTCATGTGAAATCTCTACATTCACCAAAGGTGTTGATATGATTTCCATATCTTTTATTACGAGCCATATTCAAAAAATTGAATACACATATTCAGGTCACAATTATCGTGAATATCGGTCCATGGAATAGAAATTCATATAAAGATAAAAGTCCTAAAAACTTATATGTGGTACCCAAATATTTTTCTAAGGACAGTATGTTTGATAGTTTATATATGTTTAACACCAAGAATAAACGAACCATGTAATATTATTCTTTAAATACAACTATTATAACATAGCCATTTAATTGGAGAGTAAAAAATATGATTAATCGCAATATGAAAAATATATAAAGGGCCTACATGGTAGAATTTTATTGATTTATTCTTAGGAAATTAGCTCCCCAATTTTTATAAAGACATTTTATTCTTCAAACTAATTTTTCTTCAAAAAAATTTTTAATGATTATTTTGAGTGAATATTAGAAAATTTTTTTATAACCTTTAAGAATTATATTTAATAAAAAAATCCATTATTTTGGTAATAATAATGTCAACATCACCTCAGAGTGAAATGTTTGGGATTTTTCTGAAAAGATTGATTTTCTTTTAATAGTGAAAAATACAACTATTTATTGAAAATTGTATTTTTGATTCAACAAATATCAAAGTTTATTTTTTTAATAAAATAAATTCAATTTAATATTAGTTCAAAAATATTGTAAATTATCCTGTTAAGTTTATTTGATATATTTTTAATGTGTAATTTAAAATAAATATATTTTTTTAACATAATATACTTTTTTTGAAAACTATATTTTGTTGAATTATATGTTTTAAAATTAAATTAACATCATTATGTTATAATTTTAAAATCATGAAGAAAGTATTAAATATTTGAAATTATTAGGACTAAATTTGGGAAATATATCCCTTCTATTTTTTGTTATTAAAATTATTAACCCCTGTAAATTTATTGTCTCCTCGATAAGGGTTAAACATGTAAAAGGGGTTAAAACATTGGTATAAGGCTTTGAAATTTATCTAAAACAATAATTTATATGATTTGAATGGTTTTCCATCCATTTTCATCTAATTATAGATTATATATCCACATGGTGCATTAGTTCGTTAATTATGTCATTTATAGTAATTTAAGAGAAGAATAAATACTAATTATCACACTCTAGACTTTAATATATCTAATATTTTTTTCTTATTGGTAAAAGAGTTTATATTGAGTTATAACTTTTTATTTAAAATATAAATTTATTTTATTTGTCATAATAATTTATTTTTAATTTTTATTTGGTTCATAATTACCCACAACGCTTACCCAATGTTGTCATAATACTTATTCAATTAATCAAAAAATTATATAAATAATTTTATGAATAATAAAATTAATAAAATTTGGGTGAATTATTTAGTTACATGAATATTTTGGTATAAAAAATACATTTATGTTATGACACTCAAAGATTTCATAATACGTTATCTCTTTAAATAAATTCAATAGCTTGTGCCACACACAACACTAAGTTCGAGCACACCACGACTTACCAAACTAGAAGTTTAAAAAGAAGTTATGAATAATATTAACTTAATTTTGAATTTTATAAACTCTGTATAATTTTAACATCCCCATTATGTGTTTTTAGACATAATATAAGAACAAATCCAATTTTTTTGATAAAAGAAGTGTTTCTAAAAAAAATGCAATTTTACCACCATTTATTGGTGAACCCTTTTTAAATCCAATATTTTACACTTTTATATATTCAATTTAAAAAAATAAAATTATTATTTAGAAGCATGACATAAAAATATATTTTTTATAAATTTTCGGTGTAATTCTGAAAAATTTAATATTTTGATGAATAGTCAAAAATAATAATTTTTAATTGAAAAATATTTTTTCAATCAAAATAATTTTTAATTTTAAATTATACATTTCAGTGGTGTTGAAGTATAATTAAATTATATTTTTATCATTTATTCTAATGTCAGTCATTGGAAGTAATTTTACATTTAAATTTGTCATTAACACATATCAATCTTTTGATAGTTTTTACTTCTCAAAAACCTGTTTTCTCATTTTGACAACGAGAATTAATGTTAAATTAATTAATAAAACTTATATGTTTTGAATTTTTTAAAAGATACATAATTTTTGAATTTTTAATTTCAAAATTATCTTACGGTAAATTTTTGGCATTTTTCTGAGAACTTTCAATTTTTGATAAATAGTGAAAAATACTACATAGTACATAAAAACTGGCTTTTTCATTTAAATAACTATTTTTAATTAAAAATTTATCTTAAAATAGATATATAATACAAATATTAGTAAAATTTAAGTCGGTGGAGTCTTTTTATAATAAAATAAGATATATAAAATTTTATTGAACCATTTTAACGTATTTTTACCAACCTTTTACGCACATTTACCCACCTTCTAAGCATATTTGTAAATTTTCATAAAAAATAATTTCCCACTTCTATGAATTGAATTTAAAAAATATAAAACACACGGTTGACATCAGTATGTAAAATGTCGTTCAATATGATGAAAATATTTTTTGGGGAATAGTAACTTTTGGATTTTATTTACCATAGTTAAAAGTAAATAGGGAAATTAAAGGTAAAATAGTATTATAATTACCCTAACACATTTACTAATTCTATTGGATAAGTATTTTTTCGACCAAAATCAAACTTAGGAATAAAATATGATCCAATTTTATCCACATAGATTAGATTAAGACAATTTTTATTATTTTAGTTAAAGAGGAGTTAAAAGTGCTAAATTCAATGTTTAATAACTAAAACATCTTTAATATAGGGTTATACATAAAATAAATTATACTATAAATATTCATTAGAAAACTAAAATTATTTCCTATATAATGGTATTTTATTTATAATTTTTATACATTATATAATTAAATTTATTTATGACATAATGATGATGCAGTAATTACCTTATTAATGATAGATTAAAATAATTGATATTATAAATATAAAAATAAATTTAAATTGAGACTTATGATGAATTACATTAATTTTTTAGGTTAATATGACATGTTGGGATTGATTTAATGCATTTTTTTCGAAGAAAACATGTTTTGTTGACTTTCACAAAAACCAAATACTAAATAGTGTCAAAATTGACATAAATGAGATTTTAAAACAAATACTATATTATTAAATGATAGAATATTCTTAAAAATATAAGGCTAGGTTAAAGGAATTATATAATGATATATTTTTCATTAATGAACCACTTGGGATTATCTTGTAATTTTATTGTAAGTCTATTAAGCATGTAATATAAACATACAATAAGACATTGTAAAGGTTAAACTATTTAACTAAGAGTTATATCTAAAATATAAGGTTAATGTGGTGACAAAAACTTATTTAAAACCTATTGTCTGTGAGTATTTTGACCCATTCACACCTTATCCTCGAAATAAATCTATTTGGATCCATTTATAAACCAAAAATGATTTTATAATAAGATAATATTTCATGTTTTTTCTAAAGTGACCCTCACCTCTCTTATAAAAGGGTACTTTCCCTTCTCTCAAAATCACACCCCAAAACCATTTGGTTTGGCCACACATTCTCAAATATCCTCCCAACTACCCTAAATTAAACCTAGAGTCCTTAAATTGATCATAAATCCAACTTAAGTAGCTCTTTTGATCAAATCAAAATGAAGCACCCGAAGAAGTGGTAATAATTTTATCACCTCTTTCCAAGTTATTTTCCTCTTCCACTTCCTCATTATTTGTTGTTTCCATAACAAAATAAAAACTAAATTACCTTATAAATACATTGATTTTATTATAAATATGGTACAACCATATTCATTTTTCTATCCATCTGATGAATGACAAAGTCACCATACGTGCGTACGTACGGCTTACCGTCTCCACGTCGTGGTGTAGTTTTGTTATTCAAAACTTCTTTATTTGGATGAGTATAATAACGAGTATAATTGATGTTAATAATAAATATAACATTTTAATTATTCTGTATATATGATATACCATCCTATTACATATTATTTTACCATCAATAGAATTGTATTGTCACACGTGCGTACGTACAGATTACCGTCTCCACGAACACGATGAGATTCATTCCCCATTATAACCATTAGAAAAAAATTGTCATTTTATGATTAAAAAAAATTTATAAGAACATAATATAATTCAGAATATGAATCAAATACATCCTATCCATGACATACATGACTTACATAACAAAACATATATAAGAAAATGAATCAGTTAACACCCGAAACAATGATACTACTGAAATATTATTAACAAAACAATATTAGAAGATCATATATGATATCATATTTATTAATGTGGTTATTGTATAATTTAATAACAATAATTTATCTATTATAAAGGATTTTAATATACCACTGACTAAGGAAAAGTACAAGGTAAGGGTTAATTCTTCAATCTCATTATTATCTGTGATTTTTTTGTGTGTAGGTATTTAGTGGGACATTTTTATCATCCATGTCCATGATTCATGAAAAAATTTTCGAAATGAATATTTTAAGGTTTTTTGGAAGGGGCTCTTTATCATGATCATAATTTTAAATGTTTTAATTATTTACATTTCTAAATCTTTTTAATTAATATCCATGTTTTAAAAATTATTTTAAGGATTTATTGATTTGGTCAGGATTATTTTAAAATTTTAATTCCTTTCAAAAGTATCAAAGTGGTATGGGACACTTAAATTCAAAAATATATTTTAAATGACTCCTTTTATAAATTCATGACTTTTAAATGATTTCACAAAAGGTACAGTTCTCTCAAAGAGTTATGCAGATCATTTTCAACTATGTCAACATCTTTTAATGGATATTATTCTTGATTGAGGTTGATTTATTATAATATAATCTTCCATATTGTATTGAATTATTTATGATATGTTTTACTATGGATATTCTATTTTTATACAACTAATGGTTTATTGTTAAATTATTGATATTTTTTATGCTAGTTTTAATACAAATGTTTATGTTTTGTTTCAACATGTTCATATAAGGAATGAATTGGACTTAGAATGTGACGAGTGGAGCTCGGTATAGCTCCCAGATACATCGGTGGGTCTCATGAGACAAATTAGTGTCTTGGAAAAAGGCCCTGAAAAACTATTTATTTGTAGTATTGGCATGAGGCCTTGACTATGTGGTTATGATGTCAAGAATTATTCATTCCATCATTATGAAATTAGCAATTGATATTACATGTAATTATTTGACTAGTATAATATCCATGTGAATACGTATATGGCATTATTTGATTTATCTTTGTCATATTATGTTGTAGTTTATGTTTAAAGGGCTTGTGTTTCAATTTTATACCTTTTCATAAAAGTTTATGATTATTTATGATAGATTCCACTATATTGTTTATCCTTACTGAGAATCTGAGCTCACTCCTTTATTATGTTTTATTTTCCCAGAATTCCAAGATGTATATTATGATTTATAAGTAGGTTTAAGATAAGGAAATAATTCTGTTCTAAAATTATTATTTATGTTGTGTTTTATATTATAAATTGTAATGTTAATTTCATGTATGTAATCTATTTTCCAAGACTACTAAACAGATTGGTCCTTTTGGAGTTGATTCCTTGTAATCATGACAATGTATTAAAATAATACAGTGACTCTAGATAACTGTTGTCAGGGTGTAATAGTTGGTGTCATTGGAATTTTATCAAAAAACTTGGAAATATATTTAGATAAACTATGATTTTGAAACATTACTCTAAGATAGAAATTGAGTATTAGTATATAATAACTTCCAATAATTTTTTTTAATGTAAATGTTTTTTAAATTTTCTAAGGAATACATCCTTTTCTGGATGCGATTAGGTAGAGGTAGCTCTGGTACATATGTATCTAGGGGTAAAACCTCAAAACACGGCTCTGAGATAGACCCAAATGGGAACTAGTGCACGACAACGGGCCTTGGGACACTCTTTGTTAATAAACTCTAATGGGATATGCTTAGGATAATTCACATTTTCTTTACAAACAATTATGAAAGATTTATAAAAAAATATGTCAGAAAAGAAACCATTTTTATGATTATGATACTAGATGTGTGAAAATCTTCAATTAATGTTGAGAATTCTTCTAGTTTTTTTATTATAAATTACGATATGATCTAACCTAGTGTATGTTTCCATTTAGAAATGGCACCCAATAGAAGGAATGAGAACTCAAGAAATACGCATGATCCCAAGAGTAAGAAGGTTCATATCTTTCGTAGTATTAATCTTGCATTTAGACGGGAAATAGTCTCTCATGTATTCTCATCATATAAAGAAATAGTATTGTGTGTTAATAAGATAAGTAAATAATTCTCTGAGTCATATGGATTTTAAGGGAAGATAGATAAGAATAGGATGGTAGAGAAAAATATGGATAATGGGAAGAATGGAAGGAAGTATTTTTCCATATGTGATAATTGTGGAATGTATCACCTTGGGAAGTGATTGAAAAGAATGAAAGTTTGTTTTAAGTGTGGAGAAAAAGGACACCAAGTTAGTGATTTCAAGGGTAAGAAAAAGGTTTCAAATATACAATGCTTCATCGGAAAGGAGTTGGGACACTATAGGAATCAATGTCTCAATCATCAAAGTATACCCCAAATGATGTTATTGGATAATAATCATGTTATTATACTACCTCAGATGAAGAGGAATGATTAGTGTTCTTTAGTTTTTATTAATGAATTGTGTCTTTTGAGTACAAGATATAAGAATTATAAAGTATATAAAGATTGTAATGCAGTATGTTTTTATTAGGGATTTAAGATTTTATGGTACGAAGTTAAGTGACATAGTTTCAAGTTAAACATTTTGTAAAATATATGGATAGGGTAAATATAATCCTTATTATGTTTCTGAAACTGAGATAATGATTTTAGAATAAGATATAATTGAGTTGGATATTGTATATCAGATATTATTGACTACCATAGAACTAATTAATTGTTTATTTATTCCATCATTGTTGGAGTTTACAAAATTTATGGATTTAAGGATTATACCCTTTATTCTATAAGTAATAAGGTATAATGAACATATTAAATAATGCTTTATGGTAATTCTGTGTGTTACTATGTTTTAAGAGAATACATGATGAAGGTATTCACATGTTATTACATGGAAATAGAGATATTAATTATGTTTACCTTCCTTTTCAATTTTGGACTGTGAGTTTGGAAAAAAGTATTTTGGATAAGTATAATGGTTGGAATGATTTAAGTTGGATATTAGATACTATTGTTTAAGGTTAAACCATTTCATAAGATTATATTTTTATTATTATAAAATGGATAACACGGAGGTCAGGAGACAACCCGTCACATTCAGAAATTCCACGAGACATGAACCCACAATCGAAGGGAGACATGGGCGCATAACATACCACTGGCCTACATGATGTCCTAGTTTGTATAATGTATTTTTTCTAAATGATCTGATATTTGAATTATAAATTCATTTTTTTAAACCCTATATGATTAGGATAAATAGAATTTTTTTACTTCTATTATCTTTTGGGAGTGAAAGATGAATTTGTGGTAGAAATTAATTGATGGATGGAACTCCAATTGTCACGTATTTTTTTATTCTATGAATAAATTAATTCATAAACATTAGGGAAAAGATCTTAAAACAAAAAATTTGTTATCCCAATACCTTAAGTTTTGATAAACCAATGATAATTTATGTCATCATAGATTTATGGCTTTGAGGCCTACAATTGTTTATATATTCTTTACTTTTTTGTGATTGATAACCTCAATCACTCCCTATAACTATTTACATCTTTCCTCCAATTATGTTTCTCAAATTGAAACCAATTTTCTATTATTCAAAATCATATCTTGGGGTGACTTTTTCATTTCATTTTCCCTCTTATTAAGACTGAATTTTATTAAACCTATATTCGATGTGGGTTTTCCACAAAGGTGTTTTCTATTCTCAACCTTTTATTTTTGAAGAATAATTTCAAATTGAGAGGATAGAATTTGTTGAATTAGGTGAGAGTGTAACACCCCAATATTTCATAATACGTTATCTATATAATGTAATTCAACAGTTTATTCCACACGCAACACTGAGTTCGAGTGCACCACGACTTACCAAAATAGCCGTTTAAAAAGAGGTTATGAATAGTATTAATATAATTTTGAATATTATATACTCATTATAATTTTAACATCCATATAATGTGTTTTTGTACATAATATAAGAAAAAATCCAATTTTTTAGATAAAAGAAGTGTTTTTCAAAAAATGTAATTTTACTGCTTTTTAATAGAGAGCCCTTTTTAAATACAATATTTGACAATTTACATATTCAATTAGAAGAAATAAACCTCTTATTTAGAATCAGGAAAAAAAATTTAGTTTTCTATAAATTTTTTGTGTTTTTCTGATAACATTTATGTTATGATGAATAGTAAAAAATACTAAATTTTAATTGAAAACAACTTTTTTAATCAAAATAATTTATACTATTAAATTATACATTTGAATGGTTTTGAAGTATAATTATAATATATTTTTATCATTTAATCCAATTTTGGTCATTCGAATTAATTTTACATTTAAATTGGATATAAACACATATCAATCTTTTGATAGTTTTTTACTTCTCAAATTCCTGCTTTCTAGTTTGACGATGGGAATTAATTTTAAATTAATTAATGAAAATTCTATTTTTTTAATTTGGTAAAATAAACCTCATTTTTAAATTTTTAATATCAAAATTATCTTAGAGTAATTTTTTGGTATTGTTATATAAACATTCAATGTTTGATGAATAGTGAAATATTCTGCATAGTACATAAAAACCGACTTTTTCATTTAAATAATTATTTTAAATTAAAAATTTAACTTCATATATATATATTTAATACATATATTAGTAAAATTTAAGTCATTAGATTAATTTTATGATAATAATAGATATATAAAATTTTATTGAACCATTTAACGTATTTTTACCCACCTTTTTGGCACATTTACACACCTTCTAGGCACATTTGAAAATTTGTATAAAATTTAATTTTACCACTTATGTGAATTGAATTTTCAAAATCCAAGAGACACGGTTGACATCTGTAAGTAAAATTTTGTTCAATAAGATGAAAATAATTTTTTGTGAATACTGACTTTTGGATTTTATTTACCGCGGTTAAAAGTAAATTTGGTAATTGTAGTTAAATATGATATTATAATTACCCTAACACATGTACTAAGTCTTTTTTATAAGTGTTTTTTGACCAAACTCAACCTTAGGAATAAAATATGATCCTCTTTGATCCACTTGGATTAGATTAGGACATTTATTATTATTTTCTTTAAAGAAGAGTTAAAAATGTCAAATTCAATGTTTAATAACCAAAACATTTTTAGTATAGAGTTATACATAAAATAAATGAGAATATAAATATTAATTATGAATTTAAAAATATATCCTAAATAATGGTATTTTATTTATAATTTTTATAAATTATATAAATAAATTTATTATTGACACAATGATGATGCATTAATTACCTTATTAATGAAAGATTAGAATAATTTATATTATAAATATAAAAAAAATCTAAATTGAGACTTCCAATGTATTAAATAAACTATATAGGATAATATGATATTTTAGGATTTATTTATTTCATTTTTTAAGTAATCAAGTTTTTTTGACATTCACAAAAACAAAATACTAAATAGTGTCAAAAATGACATAAATGAGTTTTTAAAAAAAAGACTATATTATTAAATGATATAATATTCCTAAAAATATAAGTTCTAGCCAAATTAATTATATAATTATTGATATGTCATTAATGAACCACTTTGGGTTTGCCTGGCACTTTATAGTATATTTATTAACCATGTAATATAAAAATACCAGAAGACATTTTAAAAGTTAAACTATTTAACTAAGAGTTAAATCTAAAAGATAAGGTTAATATGGTGACCTAAACTTGTATAAAACCTATTGGTTGAAATTATTTCGTCCCATAGCCACCTTATCCTAAAAATAAATCCATTTGGAGCCATTATAAATCGAAAATGATTTTATAATAAAACAATATTTCAATCTTTTCCTAAAGTGACCATCACCTCTCTTATATAAGGGTACTTCCACTTCTCTCAAAATCACACCTCCAATTCATTTTGGATCGGCCAAAACCAACTCAAATATCTTTTCTACTACTCTCATTTCAACCTAGAGTCCTTACATTGATCATAAATCCAACCTAAGGAGCTCTTTGATCAAATCAAAAGGAAGCACCTAAAGAAGAGGTAATAATTTCATCACCTCTTTCAAAGTTATTTTCTTCATCCACTTCCCCTTTATTTGTTTTTTACTTACCAAAATTATAACTACAGTAACTTATATATACTATAATTTTATTACAAATATGATACAACCATATTGATTATTCTATCCATCCTATGAATGA
Source organism: Viscum album (assembly GCA_963277665.1). NCBI lineage: Eukaryota > Viridiplantae > Streptophyta > Magnoliopsida > Santalales > Viscaceae > Viscum > Viscum album. Next base: position 645,179,499 of record OY728143.1, on the reverse strand, counting down.
AAAAGTCACTATACGTGTATACATACAACTTACTGTATCCACGTCATGGTGAAGTTTGTTATTCAACAATTCATTATTTGGATGGGTATAATAATGAGTATAATTGATTTTAATAATAAAGTTGACATAATAATGATTCTGTATATATAATATACCATCCAATTACATACAATTTCACTATCAATAGATTGGTATTGTTGCTCGTGCATACGTATAGATTACCGTCTCCACGAACATGATGAGATTAATTCCCCAACATAACCATTCAAGAATAATTTTCTTTTTATGATTAAAAATAATGTATATGAACTTAATATCATTCTGGATATGAATAAAATACATCCTATCCATAGAAAAAATGACTTAAGTAAAACAACATATAATGGAAAAAGAATTAGTTAACACCCAAAACAATGATACTGCTAAAATATTATTAACAAAACAATATTAGAAGATCATATATGATATCATATTTATGTATTTGGTTCTTTTATAATTTAATAACAATGATTTAACTATTATACACGAGGTTAACATACCCTTGACTAAGAAAAAGTACAAGGAAAGGGTTAATTTCTCAATCTCACTATTATCTGAGATTTCTTATGTCTGAGTATTTAGTGGGACATTTTTATCATAAATTTCCATATTTCATGAAAATATTTTCAAAAAGAATATTTTAATTTTTTTTGGAAGTGAATCTTTATTAAAAATAGCTTTTTAATTTTTTTTAATGATTTATTTTTTAAAATATTTTTAAATAATGTCCATGTTTTAAAAATTATTTTAAGGATCTATTTATATGGACATGATTGTTTAAAAATGTTAATTCCTTTAAAAAGTTACAATGTGGTATGGGACACTTTGATTCAAAAATCTATTTTAAATTACTTCCTTTATAAATGATTGACTTTTAAATAATTTCACACAAAGGGAAATTTCTCTAAAAGTGTTTCTCTGATCATTTTCAACTATGTAAACATATTTTACTTGATATTATTCATGATTGAGGTTTATTTATTATAATACAATCTTCTATATTGTATTGAATGAGTTATGATATGTTTGACTGTGGATGTGCTATTTTTATACCATTCTTGGTTTATGGTTAAAGTATTTACATTTTGAATGCTAGTTTTAATATGAATGTTTATATTACGTTTTGAAATTTTCATATAAGGAATGCATTGGACTTAGTATGTATTGGGTGGAGCTCGTAATAGCCTCTCGATGCATTGGTAGGTCTCATGAGACAAATTATTGTCTTGGCACAAGGCTTTGGAAAAAAAATTATTTGTAGTCTTGGCACGAGGCCTTGAATTTGTTGTTATGATGTCCGGTATTATGCATTCCATCATTATGAAATTAGATATTGATATTACATGTGATTATTATACTAGTATAATATACATGTGAATAATTCAATGATATTATTATATTTATCTTTTCCATATTATGTTGTTGTTTTTGTTTAAAGGTCTTCCGTTTAAATTTATACCTTTCTATAAAAGTTTATGATTATTTTTGATAGCTTCTGCTATATTGTTTATCCATACTAAGCATCTAAGCTCACCCCTTTTGTTATGTTTTATATTCCTAGGATGCCAATAAGTATATTATGAATTATATGTCAGTTTAAGATAATGTAATAATGGAGCTATCAAATGATTATTTATGTTGTGTTTTATGTTATAAATTGTAATGTAATGATCATGTATATAATCTATTTTCCATGATTGCTAAACTGATCGGTCCTTTGGGACATGATTCCTTGTAATCATTAAAATAATGTACTAACTCTAGGTAACTAGGTTTGTGGCATCACATTTATTATTTATGAAAATATTATAGTCAAATTCCATATTTTAATTGGTTTCATCAATGTCAAATTCAATAAAGTATCAAAATTGTCATTTATGATATTTTATGTTAAATTTTGTTTAATTAAGTTATTTAAAAACATGAAAATATGGAAGTAGGACAAATAATATTAGAAAATTTAGATGATTTCATATCTTTGTAAATTATGAGCCAATTGTTACCTTATATTAAAAATTATGACACTTTAAGATTGAGAAAATTAGTTCAGAAGTTAAGGTTCAAATAGGTTAACTAATGGGTTAAAACAAAGAATAAGGTATAAAAACCCATATAAAACTATTAAAATTTATTATTTACAGGTATTTCAACGACAAAATACAATATATTTTAATATTTATCCATTTGGATGATTTTTTTAGTGAATGTATATTATATTTTATTATTTTTTGAAATTCGAAGAGTTACCTTCTCCGCCCGTAAAGAAAGAAACTCCTTTACCTAAATTATTCATACAAAATTCATTAATATAACTCAACCAAAAATTTAGAAATTCTATTAAAAAATTAATATCATTTAATTATAGGTTTGGGTCATCTTGAAATAACATACCAAGGTTCCTTAAGAATGGATCTAAAGGGGGATACTGAAGAAGAGGTCATCATCTTACCCAAACTATTTCATTTTGTTTATTCTTATAATTATTATAAATATAAGATATTATTGATGAAATAATATATTATGTATAATTAATATACATAAATATTTATATGATAATGAAAAAACATTTATTTATTGTTTTTTCAATCAAATGTGAAGTGAAAGTTTCGATCGTGCATACATACAACTAACCAAATCCATGTAGAGATACAATTGATTTTCAATCACCATATTTCATGGATATTTATTATGATGGGTGTAATGTTTATATAATAAAATTTTAACATAATTAATCTTCTATTAATATAATATAATTTATACATTATTACCTTCAAATCTTATGCCAAAATGATAACATCGCTTGTGTGTATGTGTGGAAAAAAACTTCCAGAAAGCGATGTGATTCATTTTTTATTTATGATATAAATGGATGGTAATAATGATGGATTTAATGAATAAATATAATATATTAAATAATACTGAATCTATAAAGGTGAATTATTATTTTTCTTTCTTTTATTTAATTCATCACATTATGAAAACAGACTTCATGCATACATGCTCCATTTGTGTCCATGAATGATGTAATTAATTATTCTATATCCAACACTAAAGGAAGCATAAAATTTTGAATATAGTGGATATATAATCTATTTTTATCATAATACATATCAAATATTTGATAGAACCATGTGGAATTTGTTTTTACTAAAACTACATTACCAAAATATACATGAAAAACAAAATAATTAACATTTAGAATTGCCAATTTTAATAGAGTACTTTTAATAAAGTTTTATTAAAATTGTATTAGTGGATATTATATGATATTTTTTATATTTATGATTCTATTATATATAAGAATACTAAATTTAAATTTATTATAGAGGAGGCTAAAATAATATAAAATGAAATTTGGACACAAGGTATGTGTTTATTTCACAATTTCATCATTATTTGAGATTGTTTATATTTACATCTCCATTAGAGGAATTGTAAAATATTTCTACTATAAATTTTTATTATTATATTCACATATAGTTATTAATGAGAATTATAATTTTTAATAACAGTTTTCTATTTTATGTACTCAGTATATTCAAATAAATTATTTAAGGGAAATCAACTAATGTTTCTATTCATTCGAGAACTTTTTTCTTCCATATCAATATTATCATTAAAAAAATTTCAAGAATGTTTTCAAAATTATCATATGAATTTTTTATTTCATTTTTACCCATGAATTAATAAATATGATAATGTTACAAAGGAATCTTATTTTTGTTTCCAAATGAGTTTCTTTTTCATTTTTTTCAAAAATTAGAAAGTAATCATTATTTTTACATACAATAAATAATTATAATTTCCCATCGAAATGATCGATCAATTATTTAAGGATTCCTATAAATATTTTTCTCTATTAAAATTAAAAAAATAAACATTCTTAATATTTGGATAATTTTTATATTTTTAATAAGTGATTCCAAAATGAAAATGGAATTTTCTCCATGAAATTTTCCGGTGACCTTTTTTAATTAATTTATTTTATATTTATAATTTTTGGGGAATATATTGATTTAATTGGTATTTAATAATATTATAACATTAACCATATTACAATATATGGATTTTTATTGTCTTTCATAATTTTTGGAAAATATTTATATTTCTTATGATTTCTTTTCAACAAAAATGTGTACATTGATTAGGTTTAATTTCCATTTATATAGTCATTGTATTGGACTTAATATATTACATAAGGGAAAAAATAAATCCCTCATATGATTCCTTAGGACTCTTGAGACAAAATAGTTCTGATATTTGGTTTACACATTACTTATTTTTATATGTTTTCATGGAAATAGAATTTACAGATAATATTAAAATGTCACAATTTATTAATTCTATCAATATGAAATTAGTTATTACTATCCATTTTATTATTAATTATTTTATTTTTTATATGAGTTTTTATTATTTTTATGGTATTTATTATATAAAATATCGTATCATTGTTTTTCTCTACCATATTATTCGTGCTTTATTTATTTTATGGTAGCTTATGTTGTACGCTTTTCCTTACTAATCATATAATCTCACAATTGATTATTTTTCCCCTTCTATAGGATACCAAGATGGGATCTATGAATGAAATCATTTATTTAATAGAAGAAATAAAAAAATTATAATTTGAATCATTATATTATATTTCATGTTTAAAGATTCCATGAGAGAATAATATATCAATATAGTCTCCCAATACTACTAAATAATTTGTCCCTTAGGGATGTGATCCATTGTAATTTTCACAAATATTGCTAAAAATTTATTATAATTGGGATACTCAAGTCAAGGTGGTATAGTTTTAATCAGAGGAAGTTTATTAGAGACCTAGTGAACTGGATATGGGAAGAAATATAATAGAGAAACTATCCCAATATTAAACTCTTAATATATTTCAAATTATTGGGGAAAACACATTGTTTTAGTATGAAAAATATTATGTGGTTTCCTTGACATACTTCCATGATTTGATACTATCGTTGAATGTGGATTTAGAATAGGAACATATATGAATAATACCCCCAAGAAGAATTAGTAATGTATATCTTTATATCATTCTTGGGCATTATCAGTTTCCCTTTCTGCACGCCTAGTTTGAAAATCCTAAGGTATATTATTGTGTTAATTGATATTTTCATTAAAATCCATTATAAAGGATTTTAATATATTACGACAATGAATTTCCTAGGTTAAGACTAAGTGTTATTATATTGAAATGATGTTGTCATGATTAGACCAACTATAAATAATTATCATGATTATTTAGTATCCATATATGATTATTATTACTCATAATATGGTTTTTGGGTTTTAGTTAATGGTATAAACTAGGAGGAATAATGTTAAAACTAAATGTGAGGGAGAATTAAGTGATTATGTGAATCCAAAATTGTTTATAACTTGATTGAATGATATTATGATTATTCATAATCATTTATAATGATAAATTAATAAAAAATATAAAACACAACAAAATATAATACTTAATAAAGAAGAGAAGAATATAGTTTCCCAAAATCTTAAGTGGTGGAGACATTGAGAAAAAAGTCTCAATTTCATTCATGTTATATATGTGGAAAGTGTCACCCATGAGAATGTCTTTAATGAACACAACAATATTTTATGTATAGAAAAGAAGGAAATAATTCAATCATTTGTTAAAGAAAAATTAATTTCTTAATGGAGGGATAATATGGTCATATAAAAGTAAAATTTATAGTTCATTGTGTTATGTGTGGTGAATTTGAGAATTATATAAAAAAATTACATAATCCATGTGTTAACTCATATACCAAGGAATGACCTATGTTATGATAATTTTAGAAGTGTGATAATGTAATTTTCTCAATAATTATTTCATAGAAGTGTTATATAAATGATATTCTTGATATAAAAAGAATGAAACATGTATGTATTGGACTAAATTAAATTTTCTTTATAGATTTTAAAATATATGTTGAATAGTACTAGTATCCAAGAAAATTTATTTACTGGTTTGATGACGGTGTTTAGTTTGGATAAAGAGATTATATAAATTGATGATGTAAATAAGATATTAGCGGTGACATTAAAAATTAGTTAGCGATTTCATGAAAAATTTATTTTTTTCATCTTGGATGGATTTTAATAATTTTTTTGATATATTAAAATAGTATGTGATTTTATGTGATGAATAAGGATTGTGTTATTTTTGTTAAGAATATAATTTTTTTGTATGGGGTTAACATAAAATATGTGGATATAATCACGAGATATATGTTTACGGTTTTCATAACTTCAAAGGTATAGGTACCCATTTTGAGGTTTTATGTGATGGGATTTTGAAGTAATTTGAAAATATTACTAGGTATTAAATAGAATACTCATTTAATGTTCAAATAATACTTTGGTTTGGTATATAATTTTTTAATGTTAATTATGGACTTTTGGGGTGTAGGATACTCTCAAATATGATGGTTAAAAGTGATTCTTTTACAAGGTGATATTTTCAATGATATTTGTGTAAAATCTAAGGATAACATTTTACGATAGTTTATAATATTTCTTAATGATTTTTTGAAATTATATATTGATTTTCAACAAAATTTGTGGTATTTTTGTGATTCTTCTTTGTGTAAAAGTATATAAATCCTTGAAGTTTAACGTATTTTCTAACATAAAAGTTAACTTGGGGAGAATGGAATTAAATTTTGGGAATGGAACTTAAATAGTATCTTATCACCATTGAGGATGAACTGTAATTTAATATTTATATTATTATGGTTAATTGGGATTTAGGGTTTTTTAATTGTAGAATAATATATAATTAAATATTATTATAGTTTTGAAATTTTAATGTAAATAATATTATTTATTTATATAAGTAATTATACATTTTGGATACTATCATAAATTATAGTAATAATTTTATTTTTGGTTAAAAATTTAATGTTAGTAGGAATAGATTCTTATCCTTTTTTGGATTATGTGATCAAATATAAGTTGATTTTAGTGCTTTATAAATAGAAAATTCATCTTAAATACTAATTGTTTTGAGAAAGGATGAGATTGTGGTGGAAATTAATTAATGTAAAGACATATAATAGTAATGTAAGTGTATTTTATTATTTTAATAGTTTATAAATTAATTTAATTCCATAAATTTAGGAAAATTATCTTGAAACAAAAAAATTATCTTATTTCTATCATTTTTAATGGATCGATGATCTTTTCTCTCAGCATAGATTTATGGTTTTGTGGGCTTCAACTTTCTCCAGAATATATACTCTATTAATATTTTTTATTCTTTGGGTATTTTTCCCCAACTTGTGCATATTTTCACTTCCCATTAATCTTATCCTATTTGTAAACCTATTTTTCTGTTATTCAATGTAAAACTATAAAAATATAAAGTTGGAACATTGTATTTGATATTGTGTACGACACACAAAACCAAGCGCATGAAGGAATATAATATCTAGAAATATTATAATATATTAAATACTTTAGATAAATTCAATATATTTTACAGATTTCAACTCATGTGATAATGAGTAATCCTTCATCGAAGACAACATCGAGTTTATTCAATGGAATGCAGTGCACACAGAACCAATTTTTACCAAATAATAATATAATATTAACATATTATTATTTAATATAATAAGATATAAAATAGATGTTAAATTAGGGGTTATGAATATTATTAAATAACTTATGAAGATATACAGTTTACATAAATATTAAATGAATTCATCGGTTACTAATTAATTATAAATGAATTTAATAACCAATTAAATATAAAGGAAATTTTTTTATAGGAAAAAATTTATGCTCACACAGTTATTTTTAAAAAATAAATTAAATTAATAAAAATTAGTGGCTGATATTAATTAAATATATATTTTATATATTTTTTAGATATTTATCCAATATAATTGATGGGCATAAGATAAGAACGAGACCAATACTTTGCATAAAACCTATATTTTTATAAATGCATTATTATCACCATTTATTGGCGAATATATTTATAAAAATTAGAACTTTTATAAATACAATATGTTAAAATAAACTTAATATTTTAAATAGGAACATAAATATAATCTTAGGGTTTTTTTATTTTTTCTATGATGTTTAATTTTTAATAAATAATGAAACATACTGAATTTTAATTCAAAAGTGCTTTTTATTTAATTTATTTATAAGGTTAAACATTATTATAAATTATTTGTAATGTTTAATTATATAATATTTTTTTTAATTAATCCAACTTAATTAATTGGATAAAATTTGACATTGAAATTGGATACAAAAATATAGAGATGTTTTGAACATTTTATTTTTAAAAACATGTGTTGCTGAAATTGTTCCAAGAGGATTAATTCCAAAAAGTCGAATCATTCATCATTATCATTTGAGTGTTTCCTTTGTTGTTCTTGGAGAAGATGATTATATTTTCCATGTACATTGTCATGAGTTCTATGATTGAAACCCGCCTTTCCAAAGAATAACTTGTTCATAGGAAATATCTGGTTTTCTATTACCAGTCCTATTTCGGGATGAAACTGGAGTCACATAATATTTTTTATTTTAAAGTTACAATGTATAGTGGTATTGTAAGTATGGATTTTCTTTAGTCATCAGGATTTTATGGATTAAGTGCAGATTTAACTAATGGACTTTGATGAGAATATTCTTTTTAAGTTTTGGTTTTTCTTTTCTAGCCATGTGGTTAGACAGAAATGATAGATATTTAATTTGATAAAAATACCTCATCTAATGATTCTGGTTAGGATTTCATAGCAATGTGGAATATGTCACATTCCACTACCCTTGACGTTGACAAGATTGATTTTCAGTTTCTCCCCCCCCCCCATTATGTAATCTCTAGATCTTCATATGGTGCAAATACATTGCACTTTGGGTTATCACTTTGTTGTTCCCTTTTATTTTAATAAATTTTGGGGTATGATTTGGGTACCCAACTTATTCTCGAATCTATTTGTATATATTTAAAAACTGTCATTATCATCCCCTCAGTAGGATTAATTTTAAATTAATTGATACTAATTATATGAATGGAATTTAAAAAAATGGATTACCTATTTGGGATTTGAATAATTTATTCTGTCTAATAATTACAACATAATTTCTGAAAAAAAATATTAGTGAAACTTTATAAAATTATCTATAATGATTAAGAGAAAGTTAGTTTAACAAGTTACTAAAACATAAACATAGGGGGGCAAAATGACATATAAAATTGTTAAAATTACATTGTAGGCCACATATAGACCCTACCCTCCCATTTATAGACTTTATTCCATTATTGGGGCCACTTTCAATTGAAAAAATGTTGGTGGAATTCCAATTTCTAAAATTTACAAAAGTGCCACCCCACCACAACTATGAAATAGAACTCAAGCCTCCCACTTCCAAACACATCTCATGACACATTAGATTTATTTGTATCTTACAAATTATATCCTAAACCTAAATCCCATAATCCTAGAAGCCAAAACTTATTAATAAATCCATCCATTTAATCCCTTCGGTGAAAACCAAAAGGAGTTACCCAATTAAGAGGTGAAAATATTTCACTAGCTCTTTAGTTTTATTTGTTTCTCCACCCATTAATTTCATAGTATTCTACGATTATATAAGAACACCATAATTATCAATATATTGAATTTTTTTTTCTGTTATGCATTCTACGTTCACTTAAACACACATCCATCTAATGGGAAACAAACCTACTATTTATGTGTAAAAATAACTATTACCTCACAAAACAATGATTATTCATTGTTCCATTATCAACTCTCATGGGTGGGAATTATGGTATAAAATATATTTATATATGTTATATATCATACTTAAAATTTCTTTATACATTGTAATTATTTGATAACACATTCTTGTATGCACTCCATTTTCAGGGAATAGAATAACATCATTTGTGGAAGTATGGACGACCGCTCTTTCAAAGTGATGTGATTCATTTACACTATACATAAAATGTATAAAGGATGTCATAATAAAACAGTGTAACATATATGAAATTGATATTATTTTTGAATTATAATATATATATGTGTGTGTAATTTTATTTTAATTCTTTTAATATGACAAAGAAATGAAAGTATCATTCATGCGTACGTACAGCCTACCATCTCCATGAATGGTGAATTTCATTTATAATCTCCAAATATTATATATTATTATAAATAAATATATAATTAATATAGGTAATTAATTCCTTTTTACATCCTCAAAATTATAAAATCATGATCTATAAAAGAATAATAACAAGTACCAACTCAAAACATACTTTAATGACTAAGGAATTAACAATTGAAATACTGAAAATAATGAAATATTGTTATAAAATGGGTAATAAGATATTATAAACATGAATATGGATCTAAAATAAGTTATTAACACTCTTAAAACTGTTATATATAAGGTTAAAGGAAATTACCATATGAAAGGAAATGCAAGGTAAGGTATTTTTTCTCAATATACATTACATTGAGACTTACATGTTGTTCGTCGCCTAGTTTATTTTATGTGGTGTATATAACACCCTTTGACATGTTATATAATTAATATCTTTATTCTCATGTTATTATATGTTTCATTTTATTTTATTCCTTCATGGTTATTATGGTTATAATGTTTCATTGTGGTATGGTACAATTTGGAATGTTTAAATAATATTCTCCTTCAGAATGTTTTTAATGGCTATCCATGAAATATCACATCCTTTTATGATTTTTATATTTCTCTTGGAATAGCCACTTTATTTATTTGAACCTAATTTCTTATATATGGTGTATATACAACAAAATTCTTATATAATATCATGATTCATTCATTCTTCATGATATTTTAAGTATCAATTTTAATTATTTTATCTAAGGGGATTTGAGTTAAAGGTAGCCAATTGAAAAAGAATTTAAAAACCTAATTTCTTTTCATTAGGTTATACTACTACATAATTATCATTAATATTCAACGATTATTTGTATAATTAAATTTACAATCTATTTATTTATTTCCACTTCATTATCTGGGTTTTTAGTTGATACACATAATATATTCATTGATTGATTGTCACAACAACATTATAATATTTCAACGGGTTTACATTACAATATAATTATGTTCGGGATAATTTACACATCAGTTTACATTAATGGAAATTATTTTATAATTTTATTATTAAAAAAAATCATTTTCTAATCCTTTGGTTAATAATTACATTATCAAATAAAAATACCATTTTTAAATGTGATTTTAAAATAAAAGTATATTCAAAATGTTTTCAAAAATAACAAGACTATTTTCCTCAAGAGTTTTTTAAAAGGGAAATTTTTGTAGTATTCATATTCATCAACGACAATAACCCTTTATTTATACTCTATATAGGATATTTTTTATTAATACATCCTTATTCTTCTTCTAAATACTCAATTTCACAAGATCATTTGACATTGAATTTCCTCTAATTATACATATCATTTTCCATGGATATGTTTGTTGAATAAATTGTATATCGTTTTTACAAATAGTGCTTATATTGACATTTATTTTATTATCTGTGGAAATAATTATAATTATTTATTTTATATTCTTTACAGATATTTTATAACTGATAATACTTATTTTGATTATTCGATATGAGGAATGATTTGGATAGACAATGATAGATGGGTCTAAAGATTATATAGCCCTTCAATGAATTAAAAAATTTTCATGAGACAAATAAGTTATGAATATTAAATAGTGTTTTACCTATAGTTTTAAACCATCTTGTGAAAGTTCATAATAGTATAAGTTTTAATTTTCCTAAGACATGAATTCCAATAATTAATAATTTCATTGATCAGATTCCTTTATTATTTAGACATATTATTTTTCAAAGACATATCAATAGATTAATTTAAATATTAGTTAATTGATTAAATGGAAAGTGTTTTTAGTTATTTACCTTTACTAATGGATTAAGCACTCCTTTCTCAGTTTTTTGATTATATGTCATGTGTCTTAAATTATTACCTTTTTCTATTGTTTAGATACTATATTCCCAATTTATTGATTGCATGGATAGTGTTCTAAGTAATTTACCTATACATATTAATTATTCTCATCAATTTAATATTTATGCGATTATACTTTTACCTTTCCAATAATTTTAGTTCACCCTTATAATGTTTACTTTCCCTGAGAATCCATAAAGTATATTATAAAATATATTCAAAGATATGATAGATGGAATAAAGTTATCTTTGAATGAAAAAGTAGTAATTATTGTGTTCATTTGTAATACAAGAATCATGTGTGTATCTGGTTTACCAAGACTAGTAAACTCTTTTGTCCTTCATGACTTTATTCCTTGTAATTATGACAATGTAATGGTTGTATACACCAGATTTGGGCTTAATGGGGTTCGATCACTACATTCAATATGACCTTCATATTTTTCCATCCCTATTTTTAAAATTATGTTTTATTAACCCCTTATACAATGTGGGTTTTCAGAAAAGGTATTTTTAAATTTCAAACACCTAATTATATCTAACAAGATTTAATTGTAATGGTGTAATTAATTTATGCCAAGGAGAATATGAGATGTCCAGAATTTCATAGAACACTATGTTCAACAAAATATACAACACAAAATAATGACCATAAATGAACCATGAATTACTATTATATAAATATGAATACTATAATCTAGTACTATAATTATAGGTTGTGAATTGGTTTAAAAACATTATTAAATATATATAAAATACCTACTAAATACAAATATATTTATTAATGCTTCAAAATGAGCACTCAATTTTTAGTAAAGACATGTTATTCTTAAAAATATGTGTTCTTCAAAAATGGATTTTACTTTTGGAGGGATATTATATTTAATTTCAGTATATTTTAAATTATTTTATAAAAATTATATTTCTGCTTAATCTCTATTTCAAAATTATATTATACTGATTTTTTTGTATTTTTTTAAAAAATATTTATTTTCAAGTGAATATTCAAAGACTGTTTTTATTGAAAATTATAATTTTTATTTCAATCATTAACAAAGATCCATTTTTTTAATTGATGTTAATGTAAAATATGTTTCCTTATATTTTTAATAATCTAATTATGTTCAATGGAATAAATTATATTGTTTTTTTGAAAATATATTTTTATACATAAAAGGGAATTTTTCTGAAAAAATATTTTTCATTACATTCTATATTATTATATTAAATTAATTTATTCCAATAAAAACAATATATTACAGATAAATATATTCACTATTTTTAATTAGGTGATATTAATTTGTTAAATAGTTACCTTCTATTTTTGGTTAGTATGAATAAAAACCATTGTAATTTTTTTTTCACCTCTGTAATGGTAAACTAGGTAAAATCTTATCAAAAAAATTTAATATCATTATTATTTATCTAATAATTTACATTATCCTATTGTATGGGTGTGGTTCATCCAATTACATTTAATACTGAAATTTAAGTACACTTGGATCCATATTTCATTGATTATGATATTTACATTGATTTATTAAATGAATAAATATTGTATGTAACACTCTCGAATTTAACATCTAAAATATTTTATCATATGAGTATAAAGTTATTATGTTCAGTTATAAATGTTAATTTTAAATATAAATGAGATCCATTTATCATATTAATTTTTTAAAAAAATTTAGAGACTGAATAATTATCCTAAAATCTTATGCAACGTCAATATAGTATTTATACAACTAATATTAACAATAAAAGAAACTATTTTGAAAATTTTTAATGCAATGTAGTCTTGAAGAATTATTAAGTTACACAAAATTCATAAATTAATATTTAATATTTTGTTGTTACATGGTATTGTATTTGAATTATATCTTTTTCTTGGTATAGTTGATTTCAAATTAAATGAAGAGTGTCTGAAATATAATTACTGATATTTTATGCTAAATAATTTATTATTTACTTATTTAAAAACTATAAAAAAAATCTAAATATGAAAATAATGATGACAAATGGTATAAAAATATTTTCTAGGATATTTATGAGTCATTTATTACCTAATATATAATGTTATAACACTTTAGGAGTGGAAAATTCATTAATGTAGTTTAGAATAAAATAGGAAAACTAAGGGGTTAAATATAAATAAATGAATTCAAACACCACATAAACTAGTAATATATTTATTAATTAATGGTATTTTATCCCCATACTAACATGTATTTGAATCTATGGCTAATTTGAATCATTTTTATAGATATTTTATTTATTTTATTTAAATGTTTTAACAAATTCCATGATCCCCCTCTCCTCCCTTATTAAAGAACACTTATTCCTATCAATTAGTCCCCAAAATTTGAGATATCTATCTCAAAAAATAAAAAAAAAATCTTCTCGATATTAATATTAATTATTAGAGTTTTTGGTCTTCTTAAAAGACCATTCAATGTTTCCATAATAAAGGATCTATAGGAGAAATACTATGGAAGAGGAATCCATTTTACCATACCTCTATAAATTTTTTTCTTCATAAATATCTTATAAAGAAAAAATTTTATTTACAAAATAATAACATAAGTATCCAAAATATACATAAATTTTATTATAATTTTGATGAAACCTTTATTCACCCACTTTTTTATCAAATATGATGTAATTGTATCACTCTTACTTAGGTACGGCTTACCATTCCCATGTAGTGATACAACTCATTTTCAATCACCATCATTAATGAATGGAATTTATGATAAGATTAATTTTTTTATATGATAATATAGATGCAATTTTTATTATGTAAATATAATATCTTACCAAATTTAATAATTTTTAATCCATTGGAAAACGATTGTGTTTCTCATGAATACATGTGTAATATCCCCTCTATTGTGTGATGTGGTTTTTTTCAATTATACATTATATGGATTAAAATAAGGATATATTTAATGAAAATATATGATATATATGATATAATAATATTTCTATAAAGGTGTATTATTATTTTTCTTTATTTAAATACATTTTTTTAAAAAGTGAAAACAGTGTTTATGAGTTTGTACAACCTATAATCTCTATGAAAGGTTTAATTAATTTCTATTTCAACACCATTTAACAATGATTAAAAATATATATAATGAATATATAAGATATTGATATCATTATTAAAATTCTAGATATGGTTGAACCATCAGAAATATGGAGGGACCAAAACTACCAAACTAAAATATACATGAAAAATGAAACAGTTAACACTCAAAAATTATAATTTTAATAAATGAATATAAATAAAATGGTTTTGAAATATTATAGTTCAATAATATATATAAATATATTTATTTAACTGTATATTTTAATTAATTATATAATTTTTCAATTTTTTATATTGGAGGATAAAATTATATACAAAGAAAGTCATACATGAGATAACAGTTTATTTCAAAATACGATTATTATTCAAGATCGTTTATTTTTAATTCTCATTTATTATAATTATGTAATTTAAATATATTTAAAAACCTATTATCCTTATATAATTATTTTATAAAATTATATTTTTTTTCATTTCATTTTTTTTCTTTTATATATTATATATAGTGAAAATTTTTTTTTAAGGAAAATGACTTTGTTTTATATTCAATAAGTAATATTTTTCTCCAAAGGACATGTACATATTAAAAAAATTCCATGAATATTTTTATATTATTTTATGATTTTTGGAAAAAAATTATCCATGTGTGAAATTAAATAAATTATTTCAAATGAATCGTATTGTTGTTTTCTAATAGAGGAACTTTTTGAATTTTACTAAAAATGTGAAAGGAATCAATCATTGTTAGTACAAAAAATAAATAGAATTATCCATTATCATGACCATAAATGATTTTATGATTTCATTAAATGTTTTAAATGTTATTTTAAAACAATAAAATTTCCTTACTACTTTTTAAAATTTTATGACTTTTAATAAGATGTTTCAAAATGAAAAGGATATTTTCCTCGGGAAATATTCCTATGGATATATAATGTATTTTCAACCATGTAAAGATTATTTGGTGAATTTAATGCTTTACAGGGGATGAAATATTTTTACAACAACAACTATATTATTCTGGGTGTTTTATGACTATTTTTTATAAGGAAAATATTATGATTTCATATGATAAAATTATAATAGGAATATTTTCATTTATTGTTTTTAACCCCTTATATATGATGAATAAATTGCACTTATTATGTAATAGAGGAGGCCTATTATAGTCCATTGATTCATTAATAAATCTCATAGGAAAAAATATTTGTGGTACAAGGTTTATTCCTTGTCTATTTATATATGTAGTCTTGGTATAAGGTCATGATGATAAGAATATGATGTCCTTCATTATGCATTATATCATTATGAAAGTAGTTATTATCATCCATGTGATTACATATACTGTTATATAATCCATGGATTAGGTTTCCTTTTTATGTTATTAGTTATATAAAATATCAATTTATTATATATATCAGCTAAATTATTCATGTTTTATTTGTTTTATAATAGATTCTCTTGTACTATATCTCTTAGAATTTATGCTCACCCTTTACAACGTTTTACTTTCCCTATGATACCATAAATGGATCTATGAATGAAATCATGGATTTAATAAATAAAATAATAAATTTATCCAATTCATTAATATATTATAAATAATTTATATAGATATAATGTGATAATCATGTATGTATATAGTCTTGTAATACTATTAAACTACTTAGTCCTTTGTAATGAAATCTATTATATGTTGCTCTAATGAAGAAAAATAACCACCAACTTTAGGATACTAGATTCAAGGTGTTATATTCTAATATATTATCATAATGCTCATCTTAGACATGTTCATCAAAAATTTAGTGCTGAATGGTCTTAATAATCATTTTTGGATAATAAATGTTGGAACCCCAAATGTAGTACCACAAAGCCAGTTTTTACAAAATTATATTTGTATAAGATACAAGGGATCAAATACCCATGTATTGATCAGTTTTTACGTTTTATAATCCTATATACATATATGACTACCAAATTACACTCGAAATTAAAAGCATAGCATGAAAAATTCTCTCACATCCATTAAAATAAATCAAAAATACTTTCATTATATGATGGAGAAAGGAAAAATAAATAATGGGGTAATATCTAATACTCATTATAGGTAATGTACATCATAATTATATATTGATAAATAATGAATAATCAATATGGAAGATTGTATAACAAATAAAATGAAATTTAATTAACATAAATAGATGAAATTCTCCATGGATAATAAAAACATTTTTTCACTTGTATAATAATATCTAAGTTTAAAATGAATGAAATTAATTATTTTTTTAATTAAATATAAAAACATCAAGGGAAAACACCATTTAATTGGGAATCTTAATATTAATGTCTTATTCCAATACATCTCTCATAATCTTATGGACTTTTATAAAAACATTTTCATTTAATGTGCTAATATAAAGAGATAATTTCACATTCTTTTTTTCTTCTAGAGACCTATTGATGTATCAATGGGATATATATATCCAATCCCCACCAGTCATAAATATATTTCCAATGTATTTTGTATATATTAAATCTTAAAAATAATACATAATAGATATTCCTTATCAATAAATATATATCCATATTTAATCATGAATATGAAATGTCAATATTTCCAAAATAAATAAAATAACCCTATTTATAAGCTTCCATAAACTAAAACAATATGTAAGAATGTTACATAGTTACGATAATATTTATGTGATAAATATTTCTATGATACAAAATAATGTGGATATACGGTTAAAATGGTATTAGATAATTATAAACAACATAACTTCATGTAGTTGAGATTCTTCCTTATGAAAAAAATTGGTTATCAACCAAAAATTATTGGTGGACTAATAGAGTATAATATTTCATCAAAAAAATTTTTTTTTTATAAATTAAATTCTTTTTATAATTAGAGAAGAAGATGGAAGTGAAACTTAAAGAAAACATTTCATTTTATTTTTTAACATTGTTTTATAAAAATTAAGGTATAAAAATTTTGAAAATATTTTCATGTGGTTTTAAAAAGAATTTTACAATATTAATTTCAAAATAATACACTATTTAATATATAATATTATTAAAATATAGATTTTGGAGTGGAAGATAAAATAATGTTATGTGATAAAAAATATTGTTTATATCATTCGATGAAATAATACCCTTTTCTTGTACTACATAAAATAATAAATTAATAAAATAGTCAAAAATTATTTAATTTGAAAAACCACAATGACATGTAGAAGAATTTTGATAATTAGTAACATCTATTTGAGAATTAAAATGAATTCCAGTGGTAAATGATAATTTGTTTCATACTTTTGTAAAAAGGTTCATGTGTCATATGATTTTTTAGAACAATACTCATTAATATTTTTTATAAAATTTCATTTTCAATATAAAATATCATTAATAAACACTTATATATAGATTAAAAAATCTATAAAATCTTTTGATGAACATTGACATATAATAGAATGATTCAAAACCAATAATGGGAAATAAGGTCAGATTTTCTTTTAAACAACCCCTTATATTTTTTAATAACCAAGGAGAGGAAAATTTGTAAGAAAACATAGAAACCCTAAATATATACCTAGAAGAATAAAGTTTATTTTTATTATGAATAATATGTCATTCAATTATCATAGAAAAATTCAAATATATACAATCCCAAATTAAAATGATATCCCAAAATAATCCCTTATTGTTTTAATAAATTTTGAATAAAAACTATTAATAGAGGAAACATGAATAAAGTATTTAAATATCATTAATAATAAGTAAATAATTTTATAATATGTCAAATGGGTATTATATTCACAATATAAAAGTAATTAACTTTGTATTATAAAATATGTCTCAATTTAGTAAAATGGAGATAAAAAATGCTTACCTTATGTCCTAAATCATTTCATATTTTCAATATCATATTGTATAATAAATATATACTTATTATCAATCTATATGATAATTGTAATCATACATATCATAAAATATATATTTACCTTATAAATTTTCAATGATGAATTTAATAAAACTTATTCATTAAAATAAATATTCAAATGTCAACAATTTATCTTTACATATATGTTTTGGTTCATTGATTTTGTTACATGAAAATTTGTCATAGTATCATCATATCAAAAATAATAATCAGTTCATAAATATAATATTTATCTATTATATAAACTTTTAGTACAATACATTGGAGGTTCTGATGAAAAGGAATTATATCGCTTCATAGAGATGATAGACTTTATGTATGCATTAGTTATGTCTCTATTGGTCAAATGGATTGAATGAAATAAAGATAATATATATATATATTTAATTATAAATATATCATAATTACCATATATATTCATCAAATATTTCCTTATTACCATTAAAAAAATTAAAAATGTATCACATCGCTTCATGTTGGACTCGGTCCACATGTGTGTATGAGTAATGTTATAATTTTTCAATAGATCAATGGTTAATATGGTATATTATAAAATAACTTTATAGAATGATAATTATTTCAGAAATATCATATATGTCCATAAAATATATATTTGTATCCATTAGTGTGAGGTGGGGATGAAAAATATAGTACAATGCTTTATGAAGATTGTAGTCCACATGTAAACATGAACAACGCTTCCATTTTATAATAGATGGAAATGTGGTATAAAATGTTCATAACATTAACATAAAAAATTTATTATAGTAATTATGTTTAATTTAATATGTTAATATTTTTATAGAATATTTTGAGTAGGGTGTAGAAGATTTAATATTCTAATATATCAGTAGAGACAATTTCATATTCATCTCATATCCCCCACTGGATTGATATAATTCCTTTAATATAGGTGATTATGGTAACACCATAGGATAGGGAATGTGTTTTGTATTTTTTTATTAAGAATTTGGGTATATTTTTTAGAATAAATTAAACTTATATTTATATTTTGAAAGGATAGATTCACTCTATTTTTTAAGAAAAAAATCATTTTCATTTTCACAAAGAATAAATCTTTTCGGATTTTGAAAAAAGAAATTAAAATTGGGAAGTGCCTCCCAAATAGACCATGGATAAACTTTTATTACAAATTACACCCAACTATTACTCTTAAATTATATTTAGTATTTTCACAAAAAATATTAATATATTAACTAACATTGAATATATTTTAAATAATTTTTAAGACTATTTAAATAATTTGAGTTTAAAAACATAAAGATATTTTTTTTTAGAATTTTAATATCTAAAACAATAAAAACAATTAATTTTGATATATTAAATTAGTTAAACAAAATAAATATTTCAAAAAACATCTCTTTAAATATTATTAAATCCATTTAATTTTATTTTTTACCCACTTGTATCACCACTACATAAGCGATGTGTAATCATTATTGGTAATTATTCTTTTATAAAAATTTTAATATAAATTAATATAAAGATTAGAATTTTTAATTAGTAAATGGATTCATATATATTTGTTCATATATTATTTTTATCTATATACTTACCATGACAGTGCAATAGGTCAGAGAGGGGGACATTTTGTAATGAATCTTCACTTAAAACAAAATAAAGGTCATCATCAACGGATTATTCTAAAAAATCCATATTTTTTAATATAGTATTCTATATGTATAAATACAATGATATAATTAAATAATTTAATGTTTTTCATAGATTCAGAAACATTATCTACTATTTTTTCCTCATTTAATCCATTTTAACATTTATTATAGTGATATACTTTTACAATGTTTACTGTTCATTTTGACAAAAAATTTAATCAAGATTTATAAAAAATAATGAAAATAAGATTCCAAATAGGGATACCATTTTATAATTATGAATTTATAGAAGTCTTAAATGTAAATTTTAATATAATTTTAAAAAAGTGAAATAAAAACTATTTTTATAAAGATTTCTTTTTTAATCATAGAAAATATTTAACACCAAAATCATGTATAATATTGATTACTATATAATTAATTGTATAATTATAAATAAATGGATGATTATGTGACTATAAAACCATATAAATGTTTCAATAAACCTTAGGAATATATTATTAAAATAGATGAAAAAATATTAATTTTTATATAAATATAATCATTACTAACATTTCTTGAATTTCAAACATAGATCTCAATATTAAAAATTATATTTTAAATAAATTTTATTATTACTAAATATATATTTTTTATAAAATTAATTTTTCATAAACTTTAAATTTCATTATATAGCTTTATATTTTAATAAATGTGATGGTATTTGTAAAATTTGTATTTTTTACTATTCCCCAGAAAAATCAAATATTCCCAAAAAGTAAGAAAAATTCACTGAAATATACTTTTAATATAACATAACCAAAAATGAATTCATTTTTTATCAAATTTAATTTTTATAACTTGTAAATTTATTGTTTAAATAAAAATAAAATATACAAAACAAAAACTCTTTAATAGAAAATTGGATCTTTTAAACATTAATTATCTTTAAACATTTATGATTATAATCTTGAAATTAAACATTTTATTCTAATTTCATTTTCACTAATAAATTAAATTATATTAAGAAAATTTTTAAACCTATATTTTATAAATTGGCTTCAACTATTCATAAATTTCAATTCAATGGCTATGTTATAACAGTTATATTTAAATAGTCATATTTCATTTGTATTTTATTTTTATTTTAAGCACATTGTGTTGTTTATAAAAAGATATTATAAATTTTATTATTAAAATAAAATCTTAGATCGATATAGAATTATACAACATTATGGAACACCATATACTCCTAACAGGGTAGTTTTGGAAAGAAAACAATTGATGTTATAAGTTGAACCATGCTCATTGAATATAAGCTTCCAATGATCTTATATAAGGAATATATAAGTTCTAATCTACATGTTGAAAATCAATAATTCCATAATGAATATAAAAATTTCATACCTAATCGATCTCGTACAAGATGAATCCTATAATGAAATAAATTATGTTATTTTGAGTGAATGGTTAATGAAGATTAAAATATAGATTTAGATATGTTTGATGACAAAGTAGGAGAAGGTATATGTATAGTATATTAATCCAATATAAGAGGATATATGAATTGGAATAATTCCCTACATAACATAGTAGAATACTTTGAAGTAAAATTCATTGAGAATATGTCATATTTAATTATAGTTGATGAAGAACACGCTAATTGGTTAATTTAAGATAAATTTATTACTCTCTTAGGATTTGATGAAAACTAAGATAGCTATGAGTAAAACTATATTTATAATAAATATTATGACACTAATAATGTGAACCATAGTACCAATAAATAAATATAATGATTTAAACATTTAAAAAAAATTAATCTGATTATATCATCTAAAATAAGATATCCAAGTCTAAACCAGACAAATATTGAGGAATTGAAATTAAATGAACCATATCCCATAGGTGTAACCTCATTAATTTTCAAAAATATTTGGGCACATGGACTATATTAATGTGTTCAATGAAGTGTTTCACCAGATTGAAAAATATGACAATAGTAACATGTTTTTATACTAATAGGGGAAAATGTTATAAGAATAATATATTTTTTAATTAATAAAATCATTAAGAACGATAATATATCAATTAATAGTTCTATTATGGGCTGTAAATAGTATTTATAGGTGTAAGGTATTGATTTGAATGAAATTTACATCCATACATCAAAATTTGAAACCATTAGATTGTTTTTTAATGTTACTACTCCAGAAAATTATATACCATTTCAGATGAATGTAACGATACAATTCCTAAATCTTGATGTTGATATATATGTTTTTTTATAGGAACCTAATGGTTTCATAATATATAATAAGGGAACTATGATTTTTAATATAAATAAATCATTATATGGGTTGAACCAGGAAACTTATTCCTTGTTTTATAAACATTAAAGATTCACAAATTCATTGAACCATGATAAATAAAATGTTGATAGGTTTAACCCCTTTATATATTAGAAAATATTCCTCTTTAAAAAAAATTATTTATTCAATAGCATGTGTAACAAGAAACACCGAGTTTAAACAAACCACAATAAAAAATTAAAATATTATTATTTAATGTGATAACTATAACCTACCTATTAAAATGGAGAGTTTGGGAATGATTAATATATATAAATTTTTAACTGAAAATACATTAATTTATAAATTCTCTACAAATAATAACTCAAGTTTAGTCTGTTATTTTATGATACAGAAATAAGACTTCCTAAAAATGTTTCATCTTTTTTTGAGAAAATATTATAAATATTTTTTAAATTTTTTTGAAATTTTATTTAATTAAAATAATATTATTTTTTAAATTATAATATCAAAATATTTTTGGGGTGATTTTTCTGGGATTAATGAAAAATATTGATTTTTCAGTGAAAAGTGAAAAATAAAAAATTTTGATGAAAATTGTATTTTTGTGTCTAGAATTTTAAATGTACCACATTTAAATTAACATTTTATCAAATTAAAATTATTTTTATTATATTAATAAAAAAATTCATTTCATTAGAATCGATTTTTTGGTTGAAATCTGTATAAAAACATTTTTATGATTCAATGTCCTTTTTTATAATCTGTTTTTTTTGTGTTATATGCATTTATATTAAAAATAATTTACATCAATTATCAGATTTAAATTTTATAAAATGATTTTTTTTATAACAATTCAAATTTATACTAGATTTTTCTTCATTTTTATAAAGTGAATTTTAGGTGAAAAGTAAAACAATCTAGTTTTTTAAATACAACATCTTGTATGATATCACCAAGAAGGAAACATGATATATAATTTTATTAAAATGTGGAATGAATCATATATGATAATATACTAAACATATCACAAAAACTAATTAAAAAACACACACACACATATATATATTATAATATATTCCATGATAAATAAAAAACTTATTTTGATTGCTGACAAATAGTTATAAAAGTGTCAAATTTGGTACCATAAAGATAAAATTTGATAAGAAAGAAGTCCTTTAACGAACTTTTTATTAAATATAATTTATTTTAGATGATTTTTATGGTCACACATAATGTTTTGATAGATATAACAACTGAATTATTCAAATTCTTGAGCAATGATTCCACAATGTCGGAAAAGTAGAAATAAAAAATTAATGAAGATTTCCTCACATATATATGAGCTAAAATATATATTTTAAGAATTTTAATTGTTAATTATATAATACAAAAAATAATTTTATGATTTTAATTTATCTATAATTTTTATGTATTAAAATAATGTCGTAAAATCTAATAAAACGATGCCACAATAATCATTAAATTATTAAAAAAATAAAAATTATTATAATATGATATATTTAATTAGATAATCTAATTTTATAGATTAATATTACATTATACTTACTTAAAAAAAATTGGTTCTAATTTTACTTGTTTTCATGATGTTATTAATGTCAAATTAATGAATAGTTCTAAAAACATACATTAAAGATATTTTAAAATAAATAATATTTGATTAATGGAAAAAAGTTTTATAAAAATCTAACTATCATCCAAAGGAGTATGATGTAGTTGATAATATCAACCATGGTCCGTTTCTGGGCATGTGTTTCTTTTATATTTAAAATATTGATCCTCAATTAGTAAAAACACATATTCTTATGGTAAATTTGAAACATATTAACAATGTGATAAAACCAAAAGATAAGGGTAAAACATAGTAATTTTTTTTCTAATTTTCAATTAGTGAAAAAAATTCTTCCCTTATCACCATATTCATGGAAATTATTTTTTCAATGGATATTGTTTTATGAAAATGACTTATATATTATTTAAGTCAATGAAAGATATAAAATGTCACTCTTTTTTTAATATTTATTATGTGTTCTCATAGGTAAAACATATAATTATTTGTGAATAATAATATTAATATTATGAATAATGAAATTATATTCAACATGGAAATATATTTATAATTTTTTAATTACTTAATTATAATAAATTCTTATACAACCCCGATGCAGTATTCCTTCTATTAATAAAAACAGTTAATAGAATATTTTAAAAATATTTAAAGAAATATTTTTTGATTGATTGAAATGGATCGATGAATTTATAGGTCAACATACAATATTATATTTTATTTAAATTAATATATTCATATTTAAAATTTTATTTATATATTTTGTGTCAATTTTTGATAATAATGCCTCAATTAGTAGTAATGATATTTTATGATAATAATATATTTTAAAATTACATGAAAACATAATTAACAAAAAATAGAAAAAATGTGGAAATTATGTCAATAAAATTTAATGCATTTTATATTTATAGGTTGTATAGAACCATTTATATTGGTAATAAAATTATTATAATGAAATGATTTTTTAAATTACAAAAGTGCCCCTCACCTTAATTATAAAAGGGTGTATATTCCATCACTTCTTCTCACCCCATTGACCTTTATAAATCAAATAAACCACAACAATATCCATTATCAACTCCCAAATCTAAATTATAGATGTGATGGTCTTCCCAAAATTCCAACCCTTGATCTCTTTAGGGGATATTATCAAGGTGTCATTCCATAAAATATTTAATCTCCTTGACCAGTCACTTTTTCTACTCCTATTTACATCCTATAAATATATGGTATTTATATATTAAATAATAAATTCAGTAACCTCAATATAAATAAAGGTTATTATAATATTAAAACATTGTTATACACTGTCTTCCAATAAAAAACATGTAAAAGTCATTCTCATGCATACATTCGCCTTATGATCACCACATAGTGATAAAATTCAAGTTTAATCACCATTATTTATGGATGTGTATTATGATGGTTATATTCATTATATATGATATTTATAATACAATAATAATTTTTGGATGATAATATAGTGTCTACCTTCTTACCATCCTAACCTTTAAAAAATCATAACTTTGTTTATGCACATGTGTTGATTACAACCTCTGTAACTCCCTGACCCCAGTTACTCACAGTCTATGCATTATTACATAACATTAGCATGATCTCAAAAGGTCAATTCTCAAAAGACCGATTATTTTAATAGTCTTGCAAACACTAGATATATTCATAGGTCTTACATTACATCATAAATTTGAAGAAACTACAACTACATCTTGTCTTAATATCCCCTCATACTATCCCTACAGGTCATTCATAAATTACTTCTTCACATCCTGGGAAAAATAAAACATTGAATGGGGTGAGCTTAGATTCTCATTAAGGATAACAATATAGCGAAAACATTCATAAATAAGGATAAACATTTAAGGCAACGTAAACTAAAACAAAATCCTTTTAAAATTGAACTTCAGCATAATATGGAAAAGATAAAATGAAATAATTCCATTTACTTATTCACATGGATATTCTACTAATCAAATAATCACATGAAATATCAATAACCACTTTTATAATGATGAAATGCATAATGCCAGACTATCATAACCACATAGTCATGGTCTTGTGCCAAGACTAAAAATAAGATTTTGTCAAGGCCTTATTCCAAGACACTATTTTGTCTCATGAGACCTACTGATACATCAAGGAGATATATCGAGCTCCACCCGTAACTTATTAAGTCCAATGCATTCCTCATATGAATAGGTTTAAACATAACATAAACATTCATAATAAAAATAGCATACGAAATGTCAATACTTTATCCATAAACCATGAATGATATAAAAATAACACATCCACATTCGAACATATCACAAAACCATCAATACAATTTGGAAGCTTTGTATCATAATAAATCAACTTCAAATAATCTTAAAATTCATCAAAGGATGTTGACATAGATGAAATCAAAACTATTTGAGAGAAATATCTCTTTTTTCTAAATCATTTAAAAGTCACATAATTAAAACATTAAATTGAAAATTTTCTTATAAACTTGTAATATAAGATTCAACGATTTTATAATGGCAGAAATTAGCCGCACCCTCCGTATAAGTTAAAAAATACGTTCTTACCTTAATTTTGTCGAAAAGGATAAAAAAGACCTTGTTTGGAAAACGACAGAAAGATTCCTTTATAAAAATCTTATAAAAAGTAAAACAGGGGCATAAATTACTTTAACCTATAGTCTGTAAAATAGTATGAATTATTTTAAATACATTTTTAAGAAACATGGATGTGTATGATAAAGAAGTCCCAGTAGATAATTATGTATAAACAATCTCGGATAATGAAAGGATTGTGAAATAAACCCTTACCTTGTACTTTTCCTTGTTTGATGGTAGGTTAACCTCATGTATAATGGTGAAATAATTGTTATTAAATTATACAAGAATCATATACATTTATATGGTATCATATATGATCTTTTAACATTTCTTTGTTAATAATATCTTTGTATTATCGTCATTTCAGGTGTTAACTAACTCATTTTATTTTATATGTTTTGTTACATAAGGCATTTTTGTTATGGATAGGTTGTATCTTATTCATATCTAGAATGATATCAAGTCATTAAACATTATTTTTAATCATCAAATAAGAATTAGACTTGAATGGATACGATGAGGAATGAATCTGATTGCATTTGTGGAGACGGTAGTCCGTACGTATATACGAGTGACAATATCACTCTTTTGATATTAAAATAATATATAATTGGATATTATATCATATATACAGAATAATTATCATTTTATATTTATTAATTACATGAATTACACATCATTATTATACCCATCCAAATAATAATGTTTTGAATAACAATTACACCATGACATGGAGACGGTAAGCCATACGTACGCATGTATGGTGACATATCATTCAAAGGATGGATAGAATAATGAATATGGTTATACCATATTTATAATAACATCATAGTATATATAAGATACTGGAGTTATTATTTTAGAATGGTAATAACAAAGAAAGAAGAAGTTGAAGAACAAAGGAACATCAAAAATGGTGGTGAAAACATTACCACTTCTTCGGGTTCTTCCTTTTGATTTGATCAAAAGGGCTCCTTAGGTTAGCTTTATTATAAAACTAAGTCCTCTAGGTTCAAGTGAGGAAATTTTAGAGAATATTTGGGCAGGGTTTGGCCGGGTAAAAAGGCATTGAAGGTGTTAATTATAGAGAAGGGGGAGTGCCTTTTATAAGAGGGGTGAGGGGAACCTTTGGAAAATCTAGAAATATTATTTTTTAATAAATTCATATTCAGTTTTTAATGGCTCCAAAGTGGATTATTTATTGGTTAAGGAGGGTATGGGTCGAAATTATTTCAACCAAATGATTTTAGACAGGTTTGGGTCACTATATTAACCTTATCATTTCTATTTAACTCTTAGTTAAATAGTTTGACATTTACCATGTCTCTTTGTATTTTTATATTATATAGTTAATAAACTTACTATATACCTCGAAGACACCCTCAAGTGGTTCATTACTGATAAAACTATCATTATATAAGTCCTTTGTCTGAACCTTAGATTTTTCGGAATATAATATCAATTAATAATATAATATTTTATTTAAAAAACAGTTTTATGTCAATTTTGACACTATTGGGTATTTTGTTATTGATAATTTTATAACAGCATTTTTACTTCAAAAAAAAGTATATAACCAATCCTAATATTTCATATTAACCTAAAATATTTGTTTAATTCATAAAAAGCTTCAAATTACATTTATTTTTATATTTATAATATCAATTATTTTAATATTTCATTAATTAGGTAATTACTACATCACAATTGTGTCAAAAATAAATTAAATTTTTTAATGTCTAAAAATTATAAATAAAATACCATTATGTATGAAATATTTTTATATTTCTAATTAATATTTATAATCAAATTTATCTTATGTATAACCCTATATTAAAAATGTTTTAGTAATTAAACTTTGATTTTAACTCTTTTAACTCTTCATTGAATTAAATAATAATAAATGTCCTAATCAAATCCAAGTGGACCTAAATAATAATATTTTATTCCTAAGGTTGTTTTTTGTCGAGATACACTTTTCCAATAGAATTAGGGCATGTGTTAGGGTAATATTATTATCATTTTTACCCTTAATTACCCTATTTACTTTTAACCATGGTAAATAAAAGTAAAAAGTTACTATTCACCAAAGATTATTTTTATCTTATTGAACTACATTTTACTCTTTGATATTAATCGTGTCTCTCGTATTTTTGAAATTCCACTCATTGAAGTGGTAAAATTAATTTTTCTGTGAATTTCCAAATCTCCTATGAGGTGGGTAAAAGACGGTTAAAAGTTACATAACATTATAATATATCTAAAATTATTCTAAACTAACTCCGATGAAGGAGAGAAACAATGAAATGGGAAGATATACTGAAAAGGTAAAGAACATAAAGCAGCCTATCCTTTGCTCTGAGGAGGACATGGTAGAGTCATTTCTGTATGTTGACATCCCACAGGAAGAGGTTGATATGATGGGAAGAGCTGTAAGAGTGGAGGTCAACAACGAGCAGGCTAAGTGGATTGACAAATAGGATTTGATCCTGATGAGAGGCTTCAATGGTTGTAAAATCCACAAAGAAGAATATATCCGAACATGGGACAAAATGGTAGACCGTTTTGAAGACGTTATTGGGGAAGATCCTGATGCTAAGGTATGGCTAATTAATTGGAATCTTTATAGGGAAGATACCACTAATAGGCTAAGGATATGTTTTGGTAACATTTCCTTTTCTTATGAGGCTTCACCTCCGGACTGATTGGGTTTGTCTCTCACTTTGCCTTTAAAGTTGTTTGGTGGGATTTTTGGGTTGTCTGCGGTCAGGGTGTTAATGGCGTCAGGAGATGGTCATCCTCATTCTTGTTTTCTTTGATGTCCTCATGGGTGGATCCTAGGGTTACATTCCATCGCTTGAAGGTTGGGTTAATTAATTTAGAATTTTCCAACAGGAGGATTTCGGTCGGTGTTGATGGTCGCGGCGGGGGACGCTTAAGGTAATCCTGGTTGGTTTTGACCATCTTCTCTGATGTTCTTGTGCCCTGGTTCGTGGTTTCTTGATCATGGTTAGTGGTTTTTGGTGTTTGTATGTTTTGGTAAATGTGGTTATTTTGGACTCATGTAGAGGAGTACCAGGAACCCATAAACCAGATTTTGAAAATGAAAAAAAAATGATTGACCAGTGTTTTATCACTATTCATCAAAAATTGAATGTTTTCAGAAAAATACCCAAAATTCACCCTAAAAGAATTTCGATATTACGAATCCAAAAATGAAGTCCATTTTGAAAGATAAAATTTATAAAATTTTAAAATGTGCATATTAATATTCATAATGGCTAGTTTGATTGGTTGTGGTGTGTGTTAGAACTCGAAGTTGCGTACAACACACGCTACTGTATTTTTCAAAGAGAAGCGTACCGTGGAATCATGGGGTTTTACATTCTCCCCTCCTTCAAATAATTTTGTCCTCAAAATTTCTAGAATATTATCGCATAAAAAGACTCAGGTGGTTCTTCATCATAAGTTTTTCGGGTTCCCACATTGCATCTTCCATCTTATGGTTTCTCCATAAAACTTTTACCAGAAGAGTAATCCGGTTTCTCACCACTTGTTCTTTGGTATCAAGAATCTTTACGGGCTCTTTGCAATAAGATAGTTCAGGTTCCAGTTATACTTCCTCATAAGTGAGTACATGTGTTGGGTCAGGTATGTATTTTCTCAACAGTGATATGTGGAACACATCGTGAACTTTGGAGTGATTTGGCAGCATTTCCAAATGGTATGCTACAGCCCCAATTCGTTCTAGAATTTCGAAAGGTCTGATGTACCTGGGACTCAATTTACCTTTCTTACCGAAATGTATAAATCCATTCCATGGAGATACCTTCAAGAAAACATGATCTCCCACAAGAAATTCCAAATCCTTCCTTTGATTATTGGAATAGATCTTCGGTCTACTTTGAGCTGCTTTGATATGATTTTTGATTACCTTTACCTTTTCCATCGTTTCCTCCACCAGTTCTGGGCCTATGAGTTTTCTCTCACCAACGTCATCCCAACAGGTTGGTGTGTGACATCACTTTCTATATAACGCATCATATGGTGCCATCCAAATACTTGAATGAAAGCTATTGTTATAGGAAAATTCCACCATAGGTAAATATTGATCCCACATACCCTGAAAGTCAAGTGAGCATGATCTCAAAATGTCTTCTAAGGTTTGAATACGTCTGTTCTTATTGTCCATCTATTTGAGGGTGGTAGATAGTTCTTAAATGATGTTCAGTATCCAGGGATTTCTGAAGACTTTTCCAGAATCTTGAAGTAAAATGGGGATCACGATCCGAAACAATCGATAGGGGTACTTCATGAAGTCTCACAAATTCATTAATATATAGTCTTTCTAGACGTTCTAGTGGTAAACCTTCTCTTATAGAAAGAAAATGTGATGACTTGGTAAGACGATCAACAATAACCCATATTGCATCATTCCTTCTAGGAGTCTTCGGTAGCCCCATGAAAAAGTCCATCACGATATTATCACATTTCCACTTAGGTAAGGGAATAGGTTTCAATGCACCACCAGGCTGTTGCCTTCTAGCTTTTACTTGGTGACAACCCATACATCTTTACCCAAAATCAGAAATATCTCTCTTCATGTTGTCCCACCAAAAATGTTCCTTCAAATCTCTATACATTTTGGTTCTCCCAGAGTGTATTGATAAATTGGAACTATGAGCATCGTCCAAAAATTCTATTTTTAGATCAGGTATATCGAGAACACAATGTCTCCTCCCAAATCTCAAAAATCCATCTTCATACACAAAGTCACTCAATCTCCCATCATTCATAGCTTTAATCTTCTTTTGAAACTCTTCATCATCAGTATGAGAACTATTTATCCTTTCTAGTAAAGATGGTTTTACAACCATTTGAAAAACATTGATGTTTCACCTTCCATGGTGATTCCAATGTCCATCTTTACTAAATCCATGAAAATAAGATCCCTTTCAACTATTATCTTGTTCAAAACTCCATGATCTATTCTACTCAAATCATCTGCCACCTTATTTTCCTTCCCCGGGTGGTACTGTATCGTGCAATCATAATCCTTGAGTAGTTCAAGCCATCTCCTTTGCCTCATGTTGAGTTCTTTCTGTGCTAAAATGTACTTCAAACTCTTTTGATCGGTATATATGTCACATTTTTCACTATAGAGATAATTTCTCCATATCTTCAAAGAAAATATTACAGCAGCTAACTCAAGATCATGAGTAGTATAGTTTTGCTCATGAATTTTCAGCTGTCATGATGCATAGGAAATAACTCTATCATTGTGCATAAAGACACAACCAAGTCCTTTCTTTGATGCATCTCTCTAAATAATGAACCCATCATTCCCTCATGGTCGAGTAAATATAGGAGCATTGACTAATCTTCTCTTCAGTTCTTCAAAAAATTCATCACACTCTTTTGTCCAAATAAATTTAACCTCTTTACGTGTGAGCTTTGTTAATGGGTTATCCAATTGGGCAAAATTTTGGAGGAAACATCGATAATAACCTGCTAAACCAATAAAACTGCATACCTCTGTTATACTCGTCGGTGCTGGCCATTTTTTGATTGCTCTTTTCTTAGATGGATCAACATAGATTCCATCCTTAGAGACAATATGACCAAGAAAAGAGATCTCCTGAAGCCAGAATTCACAATTGCTAAACTTCCCATATAATTCATTTCTTCTTAGAGTCTTCAGGATAATACGTATGTGATTTTCATGATCTTCGTAGCTTTTGGAGTATACCAAGATATCATCAATAAATACAATTACAAAGTCATCAAGATATTTCTTGAAAACCTTGTTCATTAGTTCCATGAATACAGAGGGTGCATTAGTCAATCCAAAAGGCATTATTATAAACTCGTAATGCCCATACTGAGTTTGAAATGTTGTCTTCAGAATGTCTTCCTTCTTCACACACAACTGATGGTATCTAGATCAAAAGTGAATATTTGAATATTATTGAGCTTAATGCAGTTGGTCAAATAAATCATCACTGTGAGGTAGGGGATACTTGTTCTTTATTGTTATAGCATTTATTTTCCTATAGTCGATACATAACCTCATAGATCCATCATTATTCTTAACAAAAAGGACAGGGGCTCCCCATAGAGAGTCACTAGGGAGAATAAATCCCTTATTACTCAATTCCTCTTGTTGTTTCTTTAGTTCAACTAATTCCACAGTGGCCATTCTATAAGGGGTCTTCGATATAGGCCTTGAACCAAGAATTAAATTAATGGAAAACTCAATTTGACATTCTGGAGGATGTCCAGGTAAGTCTTCCGGAAACACATCAACATATTCTCTCACAATAGGTACATCCTCTATTTGAACATTCCTTTCCTCGCCCACAGTTATTTCATTATCTTCCTCCCCAATAATTGAATATAGTTGAGCTACTGGGGGTGGATCTAGATAAGAATTAGGTGGTTAAGGTTCTTCTCGAAAGATAAGGTGTTCTTTATCATCATCATCTAAAATAGTAACCTCCTTTATCTTACAATAAATCTTCGCATCATGGTCCGAAAGCCAATACATACCGAGGATAATATCAAATTCAATCATTGTTATGACGATGAGATCAGCAGATAAAGAACATTTATATTCCCTAATGGGAACAGATCCACATAACTTTGTAGCAATGATACTTCCTTTAGGAGTTTTAACTGACAAATCCCTTGTAAAATCAAATTGGAAATATCTAATTTTTTATCAAACTGGGAAGATATAAAATAATGTGATGATCCAGAATCCAATAAAGCATTTTCTAAACTTGAGGAAACCATTAAATTACCTGCCACCATATCTTTCGGAGCTTAAACCTCAACAATAGTGATAACATAAGCTTGGCCTTGATCCCTTGGCATTTTCTAAGGTATGTTCCCCTGACTCGTAGGACATTCATTTGCATAATGTCCCATCTCCCTGAATTTGTATTGTTGAACATCGATTGCTTCTTTCTTCCCCTTGCAATCACGAGATTGGTGGCCTTTTTCACCACACTTGTAATAGACTCCCATTCCCTTCAAGAAAGTATAGGGTGTTTCTTCCCACATTTACTATAGGATAGATATTCAAATTTTCTATTCTTCCCCTTAATTTCATTTCCATAGTGATCTGCAGATCTCTTCTTCTCTTTCTTTACTTTAAAGTCGTAAGACTTAAAGAATTAATGTTCAGTCTTGATAGCACATGAGACAATGTCTTCGTACGATGAGAAGGATTTTGAGACTAATGCTCGATGAAGAAATGGTTTTAACCCATCAAATAAATGATCAATCTTACTCCTTGGGTTACATATATAATATGTTTCATGCCTCGCGAACCTTGTAAAGTTATCTTCATACTTTGCGACATTCTTATCCTCTTTTTGTCTCAGACTCAGAAATTGCCTTTCCATATCTGCTTGATGCTCATGAAGAAATTATTTTTCTAAAACCAGATCTTTGAACTCCCCCCTTCCATATTTTATACTTCATCATCTTCCTTTGTGTTTTGAATCAATGACCACCATTGATCAGCATATCTAGTGAGGCGGTAAACTACCATGATAACTTTTTCCCTTTCACTACCCCCCAAAACCCGAAATATTTACTCTAGGGAACTTATTCATTGCTCAGCTACTAATGGATTTATACTCCCATTGAATGTTGTTGGTTGTTGCCTCAGGAATCGATCTAACATTGATCCTCCACGCTACGGATCAGTGTGCTCCATATGAGTAAGGTTATTATTCATAACCTGAGTGAGTTTTCCGAGTATGGTGATTAGCTGATTAGCACCAGTTGTATCACCAGCTCCACTATAATTATTGTGAGAAGTAGGGAAATCCCTACATGGAGTGTGTGCATTGATACGGTTTCCATTTCTTCCACTAGGTTCCATTTCTAAACAATGGAATAAACTAGATCAGTTTATGAATCAATATACATAATTCAATACTTGTAAAACACTTAACATAAATTGAACTATTTATGGATATAATCCATAATCATAAAAATGTTTTCTTTAAGGAAGTATATACTCATAAACCATTAATAATGGTTTGTAAAGAAAATGAGAATTATCCTAAGAATATTCCCCAGGAGTGTCGTTACCAAGAGTGCAGTAAGGCCCGTTGTTGTGCACCAGTTCCCGTTTGAGTCTAGCTCAAAGCTGTGTTTTCAGGTTTTACCCCTAGTTACATCTGTGCCAGAGCCACCTCTACCTGCTCATATCCAGACAGGGATGTATTTCTCAGAATACTCACAAAATATCTACAATACCAAAATCCTAGGAAGTTATTCTATAATAATCCTCAAAGTACATCTTAGGTCTATGTGCTCTAATCAGAGTTTATCTAAATCTAGTTTCAAATGTTTGTACTAAAATTCCTTTGATACCAATTGTAATGCCCCGACCCTAGTTACCTAGAGTCAGTGCATTATTACATAACATTGGCATGATCATAAAATATCAAGTCTCGAATGACCGATTAGTTTAGTAGTCTTGGAAACACTAGATATATTAATAAGTCTTACATTACATCATAAAGTAAAAAAACTACAACAAAATCTTTTCTTCATATGCCCTCACACTATCCCTACGGGTCATTCATAAATTACTTCTTCACATCCTGGGAAAAATAAAACATTGAAAGGGGTGAGTTCAGATGATCAGTAAGGATAACAATATTGTGGAAACTTTCATAAATAAGTATAAACATTTAAGGGAATGTAGAACTAAAACAAAGTCCTTTTAAACTTGAACTTCAGCATAATATGGAAAAGATAAAATGAAATAATTCCATTTACTTATTCACATGGATATTCTACTAGTCGAATAATCACATGCAATATAAACAACCACTTTCATAATGATGGAATGCATAATACAAGACTATCCTAACCACATTGTCAAGGCCTTGTGCCAAGACTAAAAATAAGATTTTGTCATGTCCTTTTGCCAAGACCCTACTTTGTCTCATGAGACCTATCGATGCATCGAGGAGCTATAGAGAGCTCCACCTGTCACTTATTAAGTCTAATGAATTTCTCATATGAACAGGTTTAAACATAACATAAACATTCATATTAAAACTAGAAAACAAAATGTCAATACTTTATCCATAAACCATAAAAGATATAAAAATAATACATCCACAGTCAAACAAATCACAAAACCTTCAATACAATATGGAAGATTTGTATCATAAGAAATCAACTTCAAATAATCTTAAAATCCATCAAAGGATGTTGACATAGATGAAATCAAAACAATTTGAGAGAAATATCTCTTTTTTTAATCATTTAAAATCCACATAATTAAAACATTTACTTTCAAAATATTCTTATAAGCTTATAAGGGAATATTTGATGATTTTATTATGGCAGAAATTAGCCACACCCACCTATAATTTAGAAAAGAAATTCTTACCTTAATTCTGTCGAAAATGTTAAAAAGAACCTTGTTTGGAAAACGACAGAAGTATTCCTTTATAAACATATTATAAAAAGTAAAACAAGGGTATAAATGACTTTCACCCCTAGTCTGTAAAATAGTAAGAATGAATTGAAATTCATTTTAAAGAAACATGGATGTGGATGATAAAGAAGTCCAAATATATAATTACGTATAAACAACCTCGGATGATGAAGAGATTGTGAAATAAACCCTTAGCTTGTACTTTTCCTTGGTTATGGGTAGGTTAACCTCCTGTATAATGGTGAAATAATTGTTATTAAATTATACAAGAATCATAGACATTAATATTATATCATATATGATCTTTTAACATTACTTTTTTAATAATATCTTATTATTATCGTCGTTTCAGGTGTTAAATTACTCGTTTTCTTTTATATGTTTTGTTACATAAGCCATGTTTTTTATGTATAGGTTGTATCTTATTAATATCAAGAATGATATCAAGTCCTTAAAAATTATTTTTAATCATCAAATAAGAATTAGCCTGGAATGGATACGATGGGGAATGAATCTCATCGCGTTCGTGGAGATGGTAGTCTGTGCGTACGCACGAGTGAAAATATCACTCTTTTGATATTAAAATACTATATAATTGGATAGTATATCATATATAAAGAATCATTATAATTTTATATTTATTATTTAAATAATTAAAAATCATTATTATACCCATCCAAATAATAATGATTTGAATAACAATTACACCACGACGTGGAGACGGTAAGTCGTACGTACGCACGTATGGTGACATGTCATTCAAAGGATGGAGAGAATACTGAATATGGTTGTACCATATTTATAATAACATCACAGTATATAGAATATACCAGATTTATTATTTTATAATTAGAATAACAATGAAATAAGATGTTTAAGAACAAAGTAACTTGAAAAAGGGTGGTGAAAACATTACCTCTTCTTCATGTTCTTCATTTTGATTTGATCAAAAGGGATCCTTAGGTTGGCTTTCTGATCAAACTATGGCCTATAGGTTGAAGTGAGTAATTTTTAAATAATATTTGGGCAGTGATTTGCCTAGCCAAAAGGCTTTGAAGGTGTTAATTAGAGATAAGGGGGAGTGCCCTTTTATAAGAGGGGTGAGGGGCACCTTTGGAAAAGCTAGAAATATTATTTGATAATAAATTCATATTCGGTTTCTAATGGCTCAAAAGTGTATTATTTAAAGTTGAAGGTGGTTATGGGTCTAAATAATATCAACTAATAGATTTTAGATAGGTTTAGGTCACTATATTAACCTTATCATTTATATTTAACTCTTAGTTAAATAGTTTGACATTTACCATGTCTCTTTGTATTTTTATATTATATAGTTAATAAACATACTATATATCTCCAAGAGACCCCCAAGTGGTTCATTAATGATTATCCTATAATTATATAATTCCTTTGTCCGAACCTTATATTTTTAGGAATATAATATCAATTAATTATATAATATGTTTTTTAAAAACACTTTTATGTCAATTTTGACACTACTGGGTATTTGGTTTTTGATAATTTCATAACTGCATTATTACTTCGAAAAAATTTTATATAACCAATCCTAATATGTCATATTAACCTAGAAAATTAGTTCAATTCATAGAGAGTCTCAAATTACATTTATTTTGATCTTTATAATATCGATTAGATTAATATTTCATTAATTAGATAATTATTGCATCACCATTGTCTCATAAATATATTTAATTATTTAATGCCTAAAAATTAGAAATAAAATAACATTATGTAGGAAAGATTTTTATCTTTATAATTAATATTTATAATCAAATTTATCTTATGTATAACCTTGCCTTAAAAAATTTTAGTAATTAAACATTGATTTTAACTCTTTTAACTCTTCTTTGAATTAAATAATAATAAATGTCCTAATCTAATACAAGTGGACCTAAATGATAATATTTTATTCCTAAGGTTGTTTTGGGTCTATATACATTTGTCTAATAGAATTTGGACATGTGTTAGGCTAATATTAATATCATTTTTACCTTTAATTACCCTATTTACTTTTAACCGTGGTAAATAAAAGTAAAAAGTTACTATTCAAAAAAAATTATTTTTGTCATATTGAACCACATTTTACTCCTTGATATTAACCGTGTATCTTGAATTTTCGAAATTCCACTAATAGAAGAGGTAAAATTATGTTTTATGTGAATTTCCAAATTCTCCTAGGAGGTGGGTAAAAGACGGTGAAAAGTTCCATAAAATTTTTATATATCTAAAATTATTCTAAACTAACTCAAATAAATTACATTTAACTTATATAGGTATTATATATCCATTTTTAACGTGATTAAATTTAAATAAAATAAATAATTATTTAAATAAAAATTCGGTTTTAAACTATAACTTAGTGTTTTTCACTATTCATCAAA
Source organism: Viscum album (assembly GCA_963277665.1). Taxonomy (NCBI): domain Eukaryota; kingdom Viridiplantae; phylum Streptophyta; class Magnoliopsida; order Santalales; family Viscaceae; genus Viscum; species Viscum album. Next base: position 645,140,392 of record OY728143.1, on the reverse strand, counting down.
AATTGAATTTTTTCAAAAAAATACCAAAAAATCACCATAAGATAATTTCAATATTCCAAATCCCGAAATGAAGTCCATTTTGAAAGATAAAATTTATTAAATTTCAAAATTTGGGTATTAGTATTCATAACGGCTAGTTTTATTGGTTGTGGTGTGTGTTAGAACTCGAATTTGCATACAACACACGCTACTGTATTATTCAAAGAGAAGCATACCGTGGAAGCTTGGGGTGTTACACCCACCACGTAGCGATGTGATTTTTTTATTTCAATTATAATTGTATTGTAATAAATACTAATTTAATTTATTTATATGTTATAAATCACTAGATAATGATTCTCTAAATTTAAATTATTATTTACCTTTATTTCATTCTATATGTAGAAAAATAAAAATAGAATTCATGGATACCTATATCCTACAGTATCCATGAATGGTGTAATTCATTTTTTATCTCATAATTTTATATATGAATATAAATAATTATACAATGAAATTATATTTTATTTTTATAATTATTAATATTATATTGATTATGTAACCACGATAAATGTACAAGGACTACAACTACTGTACTCAAATACTTAGGTTAAATGAAATAGTGAACAGCATTAAATAAATTTTTTAATTAAGAATTATTTACAAAAGGGGGTGTAAAAATGTTATAATGTATTAATATATTATACTATAAGTATTAACATGACTTTTTTATAGAATTAAAATAAATATAAATTTATCATACAAGAGGTTTAAGTGTATTGGATGTAAGGTTAAATCATGGTAAGGGATTTATTTCAAAATCTCATGAATATTTGAGATTGTTTATATTTGATTTTCTGTTAAGGGAATATTCTATCTCAATATCCATGTTTTCTAAAAATGTTTTAATTTTTTTATAAATCTCCTTTTAAAAAGATATTTTAACCATATTTTACATTTTACAAAATATATGGAAAAGAATTATCATTTAATTTTCAAAACGGGGTATTTTGTGACTTTTCTGACCAAACTATGGATGGAATACCTTTTGACATACATACAATGAAAAAACATTCCAACCCACATGAAATTTTTTTCAATTTAATCTTCTTTAACATGTTCCCATGGTTATTTTCAATTAAATATTTTTCTATTATAATCGATCACTAGTTTACAAATAAGTGATTTTAAAATGAAATGGTTATTTTCGACAAGAATTTTTAAAAGTGATATTAAAAAACTCATATCCATCTAAGATGACATTCTTTAACACTAAAGAATATTTTCTAGGGATATGATCTAGGTACTACAACTTTATTCATTCTCTATAGGGTTTCTAATTATGATGAAAAGTTGAAATATTGATTAAACCCATTTATTTTCCATTATTTATGCTATGGTAAAATGATTATGAGACCCATTTCTTTTCCATGGGTTATAATATGATGAAATTTTTATGAAACCAATTTATTTTCATTGGTTTTAATCTGATGATTTTTTCTTCTAGTGGAACATATAGGTGGTATTTTCATTATCTACTCGTTTGGACCTATATTTCCCTCCAATGCATTAGGTAAAGATTAATTTCTCATGAGGTAGAAAAAACTAGAATGAGGAGTTAAATTAGGTAAATAAGGGACATTGTCCTAAATGTTAGACTTAGGATAGAACTTTGAATACTAATATGGTTTGGGGAGGGTTCACATTCCACTATTATAGTTCTTGAAAAGATATATGAATAATAAGGAAATGTTTTTATAAACTTATTTTTTGTTGGAATTGGTGGCCTAGAACCGACTACTTTGAACATTATGATAAGATTGTATTCTTGGATTTGAATATTAATAAATAAATTATCACATATTGATTATTCTTCTTCATTACAATTCATGTTATAATGTCGTAAGGATTCTTGTTCCACTAAAGGGTCATATCAGATCCCTTCTATAATGAGAACCCAGAAGTGCCATAACTCTATTCTAGAATATATGTTATGTAGTCAGATATTGATATTTTAGGGACACCAATAATATTGGCCATTATGGGTGGGGACTTGTAAAACATTTAGGAACCTTCTCATGGTGTATTCCCTTGGTAGTATCCAATAGGATATTATAAGAATGAGACCCGCTAGTAGGAAATCCACATTTCATAGTGTTATTTTATGTTCTTATTTGCAGACTTCTTTATTGGTCCTTATACTTTATGATTATTATTAAGGGGTATTAAAACATACGCACATAGATGTATTGACTAAAATAATGATGACACAATGTTTGAAGCGAGGTATGATATGTTGAGTGTGTCATGAGTAATACTACATTAGTAAGTAATGTGATAATGGATTTGTCCCTTATGTTCTAACAATTGAAGTTGATATCTCAGGCCCTTTTATGGAATTGATATATACTAAATAAATCCATGTCCATATTGAGTAATGGAAAAGGTCAATTCTGGGAAGTTAAAGAAATAATAATCGAGTACATGGGTTGATGACACTAGCATGAAACCCTCTTGATTCAAGATATCATAAGAAAGGGAATACATTTCACGGTAAGCGTTCGTAGAAGGTGACATGTCATTGTGATGTTAACTTATTTCTCTATAGATTTCTTTGTGTGTTTCTAAAATATATCCTTGTACATTAGACAGGCTCCACCTAATGCCACTAAGAAAGAGGCTTAGAGGGCCACACACTAGGTTTTTCAAAGTATATCATTTAAATATTTATTTAACAAGATGAATAAAGAGTATTTCCGATTGTTCTTTAATAATTATTCAGGGATGCCTGATCACATTTATTTCGACACTGGTTATTTGAGGGAAAATTTTGTGGGTGAAGTAATATATTTATTAGTGAATAATTCAGTGATATTTATTTATGAAATAAATAGTCATTATTCAATTTCTAATAAATGTGGTGAAGGAAATCATGAAAATGAAAAAAAACAAAAAAAAACACATCGTGTATATTAATATACACGCCATTTAGTTTTTCTAAGATTTTTTTAGAAATAATATTATTTATTAAATTAAATAATATTAGGTGTAATTCTTTGGGCACATGTCATGTGATAATAATTTTCAAACACTATTATTAGACATGGGGTCTTACTAAGAATTAAATGAAATAAATAAATACCTGTGGGTAATTATTTTATTTTCTTATTCAATGTATTATAAATCCCAGTTACATTATTCTCATTAATTCTATCCATTCATTCTGGTTGTACACAATGGGTTTGGAGAAATATCTCATGAGAAGAGAGAATTTCTTTCCTCTAAGAATGCTCTCATGTTATGAGAGAGATCTTACTCCACCAGATCAAGGAGAGCACTTTGGAAGTGGCGCTCAAGGAAATCGATGGCAGACTATGAAATCAAAGGATCTTCCACACTAGCACATTGAGATCCGTTCAGTGACATCCACAGATACATCGAGCACGTTTGGGTCACTTCTAGAGGAAGCCTATACTTGGATTCTATGATGCAACGACAAACCACATTATATCATGACCAGAAACATTAATAGTGATAGAATTCCATCCAGGTAATTCATGTCTTTTAATTAAATTAATTAAAACCAACATATGATGATCCTCTCTATGGTTTCAGAACTTCAATATTTCCTTTTCATTTTTCGTTCTATTCATAAGATCTGACATTTTATCATCATCACAAATCATAGATTGATCATTGCTAATGGTAAAATTAAAGTTGGGTACACCCATAAACGCCCTTCTGCTATGCCCAAAACCTACAAGTGGTATCATAGGGGACATATAGTTGATTATAATTAATTAGTTTTCTATTGATGATTTACGCATTTAATAATTTAGTTTTATCAATTCAATTTTATGTTTTTAAAAATATGAATATTGAGATATATTAATCCTCATTCATTTCTTCCTCACCTTACAGAAACTATCTTGTCATTTAATTTTGATTAAAATACAATAGGGGATCTCGTTATGAAGTGCCAAAGGTTCCTGGTTATACAACACCAGAACACACGATGTGTATTCAGAAGTACACACTATGTATTCAAGGTTCAAAACACTGGGACTGGTCCTCCAAACCAAGATATGTCATTGGAGTTTGTCTAAGTCTTAAAGATGTCATGTGTTGAACATGAATAGGAGGAACGTAGTTTTTGGATTACATGCTGTGTGGCCCACTGGACACGGCCTATAGTCCCTTCGAGTTAAGGTTGGACCATGTACCACATACATGGCTTTCCTAGTTGGAGACCATGTAACATGGATATTACACGATGTGTGGCTCACTAGCCACACCTTGTACTCCATAGATTTCTGAAGTACACTCACACGTTGTATCCTTGGATGTATACTTCAGATGGATGGTGAAAAATAGTATGTGTCGTGTAGTTATAACTACATGTCGTGTACTCATCCTAATTATGAATTTTTTTTAATTTTTTTATTATATTATAAAAACCCTTGAGACGTGTATCATGGAGCGGGTGTAAAGTTGAGTCACAACACATGATAGGTGTTTTATATATGTGTGTTTAATTTAACATCTATGAAATGTTCATTTCTACTCATTTGGTAGTAATGAACATGAATTCACTGGGTTGACTCTAAGGTACAAGTTATGTACCAAGATAATTTTAAATGATTTTTTTAAGTTATGATAGATGATAATCTCAAGGAAATTCAGAAAAAGGGTTTATGATAAAATAATAGATTAATTTAAGATAATTAATTTATTCAAGTGTTATTTATCTTAAACATGAACGATTAAAGAATTTAATGCTAGTTTTATTTATGCATAAATATCATTACATGTATGGAAGATTATGAACTAGACCAGGAAATTTGTATGTGGAAGGTTTCTTTTATTTAATTATATAAGTTAAATTTTTTGTCATGCGAGCCTTCTTGTAATGTCTCGGACCCGGGTACCACTCAACGGGTGCCCCGAACCCGGTTCGCCACATGACCTCAAGCTCATTTCCCCAAAATCCAGAGGCTGCCGACTAGTAGCGAGGGCCCAGGTCTGATAATGGGGAAACTATGCCCTCATTTGTCAAAGTGTAGCGCAGTGGAAGGAAATAAAACATACAGCAACAGGGGAGGCAGTAACAGTACATATAACTGAAAATGAAGAACTAATAATAAGTAGGGAAACCATTAGTCATGTATATATGAAGTTGTAGAATGTCACAATTCTATGAAAATAGCGAGAACAAGTTACACTGTAATACAATTAATACAAACAAGAGTACAAGTACAGAAAAGAAAAACAGAATAGCCATGGGCATCGCGAGCCAATGCTCGGTCCCATGCTCTCCAACACTCCAGCAGCAATCAAGTACATGTATAAGGACCCTTTCCCTTATCTACACCTTCTGCAACGTAATCTATTTTGGTCGAAAAGCTTGACCCAAATAGGGTGTGAGAAATAAATTCCCAGTAGGCACCCACCAAAGGCTCCTGCTCAACTATGTGTAATACATGCAACAATAGTGTGCAGTAGTAAAATGCAATAAATTAAGCAGTACTAAAAAGTAACTAACATAACCAATTATGTTTCCATTTTAATATCCATTTAATCATTTAATTTAAAAAAAATATCATCACAATGAATATTCTAAGTAAACATCTAATGTCCTCAGACACATAAATCCCTACCCTCAGGTAAAGAGTATCCAACAGATGAATCTGCCCACAGGAACACAGATATTGCCCAAAGGCATAAGAAGTGTCGCCCACAGGCACAGAATCAGCTGCCCATAGGCACGGAAGGAGTAGCCCACAGGCTAATTACAACACTTCCTCTAGGCTAAAAAGGTAACAGCGCCGAGCCCAACAATAAAACAAGCAGAAAACAGGAAATTCCTCTCAAGGAAATTCTACAATCATTTCATTAAAGTCATAAAATAAACAAGGCATACTCGCGGGTATCCTGGACAAACAGATAAACATAGGAACACACCACGGGGGTGGTCCTGGATCCAAGCAACGATCCCAAACATCATTTTAATATCACATTTAATTACCTATACAATTCTAGGTATTTATACTAGCCATGGCCTCAGCGTCACGACACTCAAAATATGGGTTCATAGCTCAAAATGCACAAAACACACAACAGTTGGAAAATAAACACCAGTCCACCTACCTTAAACGTCAACGAACGTTATACGTGAACGCTGATTCTAGAAACGACCAAGAACGACATAGATATGACGAAGAAGAAACATCATTTAAATGTAAATAACTTCCATTAGGGGAATAATTGGCAAGAGAAACACCAGGAGATGAGAGGTTTTACCCGCACGGTTCCAACGAGATCGTCCGAGGTGGAAACAGATTCCCGATGAATGCCCGGCGGATATCCGAAGCTTCTGCCTTCTCTCCTGAGCTCCCTCTTCCCATTCTAAGACTTACCTATGAACAGAGGAGGCTAATGCCCATTTTAAGTGAAAAAACAAATTACACAGTGTGTATTTCCAAGTACACGGTGTGTACTTCCCATTTTTAAAATGTTCCTCTGGCGGCTTCCCGCCAGCGTGGTAGTGTTCACCTACCGACGTGACTACACGGCGTGTCTCCTTGAGTACACGGCGTGTTCAGTCACAAAGATGGCCACCGCCTTACTATTCGCCTGCCGACTGACTACACGGCGTGTAAAGGACCACTACACAGCATGTAGTTGGTGCCTACACCCTTCATCGCCGACACGGCCACACGCCCTGTGTACTCGGTCCACACGGCCAAAAGAACACGGCGTGTGGACAAAGTACACGACGTGTACTTTCCAAAATTTTGGGATTTTCCCCCATTTTCCATATTTTCTCAAAAGCACTTATGGAAAAGAGAAAAGAAGAAACCCGTACCTTAGAAACAGGAACCGGGTTCTTACAAACATCCCCCCTTAAATTAATTCATCCCCGAATTTCTCTTCCAAGGGTGATGAAGATGAAGATGTGAACAACTATGGCCACTGAGCACATACATTGGTCTCCTGCTCCCAGGTTTCTTCCTGCACTCGGCCATGCTTCCATAACACTCGTACAAGAGGAACTGACCAACATCGGAGAACCTTCAGGCTCCTGTCAGCGATACGAATCAGATGATCCTCAAAGGACACATCTAACTCCAGCTCAACCTCCTCTGTCTAAAAGACGTGATATGAGTCTGAATGATAACTACTCAATTGAGATACATGGAAGACGTCGTGCATGGATCAGTACCTCTGAAGTAACTGTAACCGATAAGAAACCATCCCGACTCTCCCCAGAATATCAAATGGCCCCACATACCTCTGTGAAATTTTACCATGTACCCTGATCCACTTGTGTCTCAACCTCGGCAAAACATGCAAGAAAACTTGATCCTCAACCATGAAATCCAATGGTCGTCTTCGGCAATCAGCATATGATTTCTGATGAGACTGTGCAGTAGCCATCCTCTTCTGAATCAACTGGACCTGCTCAGAAGTCTCCTGCACGAGACGTGGTCCCAGTAAAGCTGCCTCACCTACCTCTAACTAGCACAAAGGTGATCGACATGGCCTACCATATAAAGCATCGTAAGGTTCCATCTTGATTGTTTCCTGAAAACTATTATTATAGGCAAACCTTACTAGGGGTATATGCTTCTGCCAAGAGCCCCAAAAGTCTAGGATTCATGCTCGCAGCATGTCCTCAAGCACCTGTATCGTATGCTCTGACTGGAAATCGGTCTGAGGGTGGTAAGCTATACTCAAAAGCACCTGTGTACCCAGTGCCCTCTGAAAACTCTGCCTGAAATGAGAAGAAAAATGGGCATCCCTATATGAAATGATAGAACAAGGGACCCCATGAAGAGGTACGATCTCTCAAATATACAACTTCCCGAGCTTGTCAATACCGAAGGTCTCCTTGATCAGAAAAAGTCGAGCTACCTTGGTGAGTATGCCCACAACAACCCACATGACATCATTGCCTCGAGGTGACCTCAGCAACCCGATCATGAAGTCCATCGCGACATCATCCCATTTCCACTCTGGAATGGGTAACTGCTATAATAGTTCAGCTGGTCTCTGATGCTCCGCCTTCACCTGCTGACATGCGGAACAACTCGTAACAAAACCAGATACATCTCTCTTAATACCCAACCACTAGTATTGACATCTCAAGTCACGATACATCTTGGTAACCCTGGGATGAACTACCCAAGATGAAGAATGAAACTCCTGCATCATCTCCTCACGTATATCCCTTGGAACCCACACTCGTCCATGGAAACACAGAACCTCATCATCGCCTATCGTCCAACTAGGAGGAGGGTCCTCACTTGCCATCGACTCCCATAGAAATAGGCCTTCTGAATTGGATGGTTGTCTCATCCTCACTCTATCCAGGAGGGTAGAGGTCACAGCTAAGGAGGAAAGTTAAGTTTTCCCCTGACGGTCATGTACCTCCAAATGCATCTCAGAGAACAAAGCCATCTGCTACCATTCACCACTGGCCTCCTGCAGAGCCTATATCTGAGTCTTCCTGCTCAGCGCATCAGCTACTACATTATCTTTTCCTGGTGTATAGGAAAGCTCAAAATCAAAGGACTGAAGGTATTCATCCCACATTCATTGTCTCATATTCAAGTCACGCTGAGTAAAGATGTAATTGATACTTTTTTGATTGGTAAAAACCACAAAAGTTTCTCCCAATAGATAGTGTCTCTAACAGTGCAACGCATGAACAATTGTAGATAACTCGAGATCATGCGTCGGGTAATTCCTCTCATGTGGCCTCAACTGCCGATCCCCGTATGCAACAACTCGATCGCCCTGAATCAACACTACTCACAGCCCAATACCTGATGCATCACAGTAAACTGTATAGCTCTTCCCCTGCTCGGAGAGTATCAGGATTAGTGCTGATGTCAATCTTCCTTTCATGTCTTGAAAGGCTGTCTCGCAAGCTTCGGAACAAATGAACTTCACACCCTTCTTAGTCAAACCTGTCAATGGTGCTTCTAAGTGGGAGAAGTCCTGTATAAAGTGCCTGTAGTAACTAGACATCCCTAATTAAATCTGTATCTCAAACACGTTCTTATGCTGCTCTTGGGAAACTACTTCTCTCACATTCTCTAGGTCTACTGCAACTCCTTCTTCTAAGATGATATGACCCAGGAAGTGAATCGGTTCCATCCAAAAGTGGAACTTTGATAACTTAGCATATAGCTGATGCTCTCTCAGTGTACTCAATATGATCTCAAGATGGGTGGAATGGTCATGTCAAGTGTGAGAGTACACCAAAATTTCATCCACTAATACTACCACAAAAGAGTCCAGATAAGGGTGGAACACAAGATTCATCAGAGCCATGAAAATCGCTGGTGCATTCGTGAGTCCGAACGGCATAACCATATACTCGTATAGACCATACCTGCTTCTGAAAGCTGTGAGTGGTACATCAAATGGTCTAACGCGCAGCTGATGATATCCTGATCTCAAGTCAATTTTCAAGAACACTTGTGCTCCACAAAGTTAGTCAAAAAGATCATCAATCCTCGGCAAGGGATGTTGGTTCTTAACCGTCAACTGGTTCAACATCGGATAATCCACATAGAGTCTGAGGGTACCGTCTGCATTCTTTGAAAAAAGGACCGGAGAACCCCGAGGAGAAGTACTGGGTCGGATAAAACCCTTTTCCTGTAACTCCTCTAACTACCTCTTGAGCTCCTAAAACATAGGTGTATCCATCCTATAAGGAGGAATGGACACCGGTGCTACTCCTGGAACAAGCTCTATAGAGAAATCCACCTCTCGCTCCAGAGGTAGACCTGAAAAGTCATCTATTAAGACATCCCTGAAATGATCAACCACTGGAGGAAAATACTTCTGAAAAGTCCCCTGGTCATCCAGATATAAGCTCTCAATCTAGGCTGTGACTCCACCTCACCCATGATGCTCTGGTCCAGCTCGACTCGCCTAAACATCCCACTCTTCCTTGTATAGAAACTCTCTACCCTCTGGTGATGTGAAACTCATCCTATGATGAAAGAAATATACAAAGGCTCTGAAGGGGAAAACCATTCCATCCCGAGAATGACATCATAAGCTGTCATCATTAAGACATAGAGGTACCAAAGAAAGTGACACCCACCAACCTCAAGGGGTAACTCCTTGCACTGACGCACACCAGCCGTTCTAGTCCCCAATGGAGTGTTTAACGTCATGATATCAGAAGAAGTAGAAACACAGAGTCCAAGGCTCTCCACTACGGGTACAGATATGAAACTATGTGTAGCACCCGTATCAAAAATTACTAAAGATAAAACGAAAGATACTAGATGGTACCTCTGACTATAGAATGTCTGGGATCCTTCTCATACTGGGCCTATTGCACCGCATATGCCTGCCCAGTCTCACGGCCCTGCGACACAGCCTGGCTACCCTATGTTGTCCCGCCCTGCGGCCTCTGAGATCCTGGTGACTGGATACCATGGCCACAACCACCATCTCTTCTTACACGCCCTGATGTATTCCAGTTCCCCGACTGGTAAGAATTTTTTGTTCCTACGCCCGCACGCGAAGTCTGCATAGAACCCCTCTCTCTAGCCATAGGTGGAAACGCCCTGCAAAAGTGCTGCAGATGACCCATCCTGCCGTAAACTCGGCACTCCACTGGGTCTCGTGGACACTGTGGCCTCTTGTGCCCCTCTATACCACACTGGTAGCACATGACCTGGCCACCTAAAACATTCTTCTGGCTGGTACTGCCATCCTAAGAGAAGTCCATCCGTCTCTTCCTCTTGCCACCAAAAATAGTACCAGTAACTGGTGCTGAACCGCCCTATCCCACACCACTAGATTCCTGCAGGTTTCTTTCTGTAATCAGCACCTAGTTCACAATAGCATGTACTGAAGGCAACCTAAAAACATTCACCAGCGCCCGGATGTCATACCGAAGACCATCCTCAAAGCCCCTGGCTCTCAGCGTCTCATCACCCACTAGAACAGGTGTGAAACGCTGAAGCTCGGTAAAGTGAGCAGAATAGTCCTTCACTGACATAGTGCCCTATTGCAGATTCATGAACTCTCGAGCTCTATCTGTCCTCAGCATCTCTGGGAAGAAAAAGTAATAGAATACTTCTTGAAAATCCTCCCACACCATGTCTCTGTGATGCTCTGCCTTGGTGGTAACATCCCACCACCTCTTGGAAGAATCACGCATCATATACGTCGCGAGCTTGACCCAACGCCCTGGAGGAATCTCAAGATGTTCGAAAATAGTCTGCATCGATCCTAGCCAAGACTCTACAGTCGGTGGTCCTCCATCCCCTGAAAACATAGGCGGATGTTGCTGCTGAAATATATGAGTGATCTTGGCCATAGATGTGGCAGTCGGCGGTGCTCCCTGAAAGGTCTGCATGAACCGCATAAAGCCTTCATGGAACTGCACCTATGTGCCTGTGTCCGGTATAATAGTTGGCGCCGCATCTGGCTCTGCTGGAGGATCCACTGGTAGTTCATGTCCAACCATCTCTGGAGTATTCTCTTTTCCTCTCTCCTGGTGAACAACGCGTGGTCGTCTCAGCGACATGAATCTACAAGTTAAAACTCACACCTTAGATCAAGATTAATAATGCCCGAAAACAAAGGAACCTGAAAGGAAACAGGAGGAAGAAGGAATTCAAAAGTTTCAAAACAAGACTACACTGCGTGTATACCGACTACACGGTGTGTACCTAACTCCTCTTCCCTTACCTGGGTCCTTCTACACAGCTAAGCCATACAGCTTCCATTTGAAAAAAACTACACGACATTTATATCATCTATACGGCATGTATGGTTTTATTTACAACTTCCCGTGTCACTTGTGACACGGCCGACTACTCGGCTTGACACTACACGGTGTGTTACACCGGCACAGAACATGTACACCACCTCATTTTCCAGCCACATGGCTTACTCCACAAGGTCTGTCCTCGGACAAGACTACACGGCGTGTCCCACAGGTACACGGCATGTTCTATACAAGCTCCGCCGACCCGTGTTGTTAGTTACACTACCAATTTACATGGCTCATCCTACACGGCATTTTTAATATACACACGGCATGTACTCGAAAGGATTACCCCGACCCGTGTTGTTAGTTACACGGCCGGGTTCCCAGGTCACACTACACGACGTGTTCCACAGTGGACACAGTGTGTATGTCTTAAGGTTTCCTCTGCCCATGTTGTTGGTTACACGGTGGACACAGAGTCCTCACTACACGGTGTGTACATAAGCTACACGGAGTGTTCGCCCCAAGCTCTTCCCTTTCCCATGTCGTCGCCCACACGGTTTGTGACACGGGAAGAGACTACACGGCGTGTAATTAGAGTACACGTCGTGTACTCAAAAAAATTATGTTTCTTCCAGAATAGAAGAACATACACAGAGTGTCTACAGTACTACACGGTGTGTATGCTGGGTTTCTGGATAGTATGCCTCAGAAACATTTCCAGATCCCAGAAAATAATGAAAAACAACACCTAAGTGACAAATTCTGATCTGTGAGGTTCCATACTCCACACGAATCAAATTTTGACATCTTATCTGTGTTATAACATAATAAACAGTGAATGATCCACCAAATTCTGGTAAATGGGGGCCCATACTCCCCAAAAACAGAAGTTTGGCGTCCATTGTTTTAACAAGTTTATACAGAAATACCCTATCACATAGCAGGTATTTATCAAGCAGCTATCACAATAGCATGATTTTCTAGCACAACAACTATCACAACAACATGAAATTTCTAATGCACCTACATGACATGGAAACACTACATGGCATGTGATTCTAGCATGCGACTAAATGATGAATGAGATTTCATACCCTCATCTCATCGGTTTGCAACTAAGTAGAACCCGTAGATAAAATATCAACAGCACAATACAAGTGTTTCACCCTTTGGTGAAAACAAATCAACTGTAAAATTGCAAAATCAGTAAAATTGCAATATGAGGTAAATTGTCTTTTCCCTATACACGGGTTAGCTATGCCCTAGCACAACTTATTACCAACTACCATTCTCGTCCAATCCCTAAAAATGAAGAACTAATACCAAGAAGGGAAATTAGTATTCGTGTATATATGAAGATGTAGCATGTCATTATTCTACGAAAACAGCCAGAACATGTTACACAGCAATACAATACAATATAGAGTACAAGTACAGAAAATCAAAACAGAACAGCTAGCGGCATCATGAGCCAATGCTCGGTCCCATTCTCTCCTAAACTTCAGCAGCAATCAAGTACTTGTATAAGGACCCCTTCCCTTATCTACATCTGCAACAATGTAATCTGTTTGGGCCAAAAAGAGTGACCCAAATAGGGTGTGAGAAATAAATTCCCAGTAGGCACCCACCAAAGGCCCGTGATCAACTATGTGTAATACATGCAACAATAGTGTGCAGTAGTGAAATGAAATAAAGTAAAAAATACTAAAAATTAACTAACTTAACCAATTATGTTTCCATTTTAATATCCATTTAATCCTTTAATAAAAAAAAATATCACCACAATGAATATTCTTAGTAAACAGCTAATGTCCTCAGAAACGTAAACCCCTACCCTCAGGTAAAGAGTATCCAACACAAGAATCTTCCCACAGGCACAAGGATATTTTCCACAGGTGTAAGAAGTTTCACCCACAGGCATAGAATCAGCTACCCACAGGCACATATGTAGTTTCCCACAGGCTAATTACAACATTTCCCCTGGATAAACAGGTAACAGGGCCGAGCCCAACATGAAAAAAGTAGAAAACAGGAAATTCCTCTCAATGAAATTCCATAATAATTTCATTAAAGGCATAAAATAAACAAGGCATACCCTCAGGTATCCAGGCCAAACGGCTAAACAAAGGAACGCACCCCCGGGGTGGTCCTATATCCAAGCAACGATCTGAAATAGCATTTTAATATCACATTTAATTACCTAAACAATTATAGGTATTTAAATTAGCCACAACCTCAGCCTCACAACACCCCAAATATGGGTTCATAGCTCAAAACGCACAAAACGCACAACAGTTGGAAAATAAACACCAAGCCACCTACCTTAAATGTCAATGAACGTTATATGTGAACGCCAATTCCAGAAACTCCCAAGAATGACGTAGATATGACAAATAAGAAACACCATTTAAATGAAAATAACTTTTATTAGGGTAAGAATTGGCAAAAGACACACCAGGAGATGAGAGGGCTTACTTGCGCGGTTCCAACGAGATCGTCTGAGGCGGAAACGGATTCCCGAAAAACACCCAGCGAATCTCCAAAGCTTCGGCCTTCTCTCCCGAGGTCCCTCTTCCCGTTCTAAGCCTTCCCTGTGAACAGGGGAGGCTACTTCCGATTTTAAGCAACAAAATAAAGTACACAGCGTGTATTTCCAAGTACACGGGGTGTACTTCCCATTTTTAAACTATTCCTCTGGCGGCTTCCCGCCAGCATGGCACTGTTCACCTACTGACATGACTACACGACATGTCTCTTTGAGTACACGGTGTGTTCAGTCGCACAGCTGGCCACCGCCTTTCTATTTTCCCGCCGACAGACTACACAGTGTGTAAAGGACCACTACACGGCGTGTACTAGGTGCCTACACCCTTCAGCGCCGACACGGCCACGCGCCCTCTGTACTCATTCCACACGACCAAAAGTACATGGCGTGTACTTTCCAAATTTTTAGAATTTTTCCCCATTTTCCAAATTTTATCAAAAACACTTAAGGAAAAGAGAAAAGAAGAAACATGTACCTCAGAAACAAGAATCGGGTTCTTACACTTCTCCTCATTAATATGTAGGGAATGTGTGCCCAAGGTTTATTTTATGCAAAACCTCATTTCACCCATCACGTTATTGTGAGAAAAAAATCATATGTAATGGATGTAGATCCCAAACTAGTGGAGGCGGATCAAGTAAAGAGTAAAGGTGAAACCAATCCAATGAGATACAATGGTGGAGAGGTGGAAAGATGTAAACACATACCCAAATGGTTCAAGGTTTTTCTCCCCTGGGTCT
The DNA here is from genome assembly GCA_963277665.1 of Viscum album. Classification (NCBI taxonomy): domain Eukaryota; kingdom Viridiplantae; phylum Streptophyta; class Magnoliopsida; order Santalales; family Viscaceae; genus Viscum; species Viscum album. Next base: position 645,125,379 of record OY728143.1, on the reverse strand, counting down.
TGGGTTAGTTTTACAACCGCTAGATAAACTAAAAAATAGAACAAGCTCATGATCAATCCATTTATTTTATTTTAGTCAGGTGCATTGTAACATCACAGGTAAATAAAGAATATGAAATTTTTATATTTATTAATATTTTTTAATTGAATATTTATTTTACTTTAAAGAGGATTCTATGTTCGATGGCGTAGCCAATACATAACAACGAGTTTCTTTTAAATCTTACATGTCACACAGTGGTGAGTTATACTAAAAAATAATAACATATTATTATTATTTTAAATGGTAGTTAATGCATGGTCATTATATTGGCAAGAATGAATAAAACTAACTACAATATGATTATACAGTTTTTTTAAATGTTTTTACATTTATCCAATAAATTTTAGAAGCAAAAAATGTGATTGAATCCAATTTTAAGCATAAATAATCTAATATTCATTAAAAGGTGGTTTTACGCCTTTTGAGGGGAAACCATTTTTAAACCTAGTTTTTGTCACTTTTATATGTTATATTTTATAAAATAAAATTCTTATTTATAATCAGGACATCAAAATTTACATTGGATGAAAATTTGGTATTTTTCTGATAATTTTCATTTTTTTATGAATAGTGAAAAATAATATATTTTATTTCAAAACTTCTTTTTAATCTAATTTATTTACATAGTTAGATTATCTTTTTAATTTATATTAATGCGTGATTAGATTATATTTTTACCAATTAATCCAATTTTGTTATTTAGATGTATGTTCACATTGAAATTAGACACAAACAATTTTCAATATTTTGATAGTTATTATTCTATAAAAACACGCTTTTTGTTTTGATAATTGGAATTAATTTTTATTTAATAAGTTAAAATTATATGTTTTGAATTTGTTAAAATAGACATCATTTTTTAACACATAATATCAAATATATCTTTGGTCGAGTTTTTGGTATTTTTCTGAAAACCTTCAATTTTTGATGAATAGTGAAAACACTAAGTAGTAGTTAAAAAACTGACATTTTCATTTAAATAAAATTTTACTAGTTCTGTGAATTTAATTTCAAAAATTAGACATATATTGTTGCTATTTTTAACTAATATTTGGTTCAATAAGATGAAAATAATTTTTGGTGAATAGTACTATTTGACTTTTATTTACTGCAGTTAAAGGTAAATAGGGTAATTCAAGGTCGAAATAATATTATAATAATATAAAATTACATTAAAACTCATCATAACCTCATTTTATGAGTTTTTTCCGACCAATAAAATCCTTGGGTGATCTTTTTGTCCTTCTAAGTCTATTTTGGTAAGATAATGACATTAATAACTTTTTATTTAAAGTAAAATTAAAAATATCAAAAACATGTATTATTTCTCTAAAAAAAATTATATGGGGTTATATAATTGATATATTTGACTATAAATATTCATTATAAATACAAAATTATTTTCTACGTCATGGTATTTTATTTATAATTTTTAGACATCAAATAAATAAAATTATTTATGACAAAATAATGATGCAGTGTTTACCTCATTAATATATGATTCAAATAAATATTATTATAAAGATTAAAACAATATCAAAAACCTTTCCAATTCTTGTTGTATGATTTTATTTTGAACAAGAGTCATATTATATTTTACTTTAATAAGTTTTGGACCATTAGAAACCGAAATTCATTATATAATAAAAAAATATTTTCAAACATTCTTAAAGAACCCCTCTTCTACCTTAAAAAAAGACCTCACCTCTAACCCATTACTCAAACCTCTAAATCCCCTTGTCTTATTCAAACTCAGAACAAATAATCTATCAAGATCCCTCTCTTCCACCTAGAATCCTTACCTTAGGCATAAGGCACATCAAGTAAACATTTTTGTTCGATCCAAAGAAATATACCCAATTTAAAGGTAACATTTTCTCTTAAGTTATTTTCTTTAATTTTACTTCTCCAACCCCCTAAACTCTTTTTATTCCATTATTTTATAAAAACACTAGTATCCTAAATATACTAGGATGTTTTTATGAGATTTATTTGAACTAAACTTACACACACCTCCGTCTAACGGGTAAAAAACATACTGTTTCTGTGGACAGCGAACTACTGCCTCACGAAACGATGATTGTTCAATATTCTCCTACCACCTCTTATGGTGGCCATTAATATGGAACTGTATTTGAATGTGATATATATTATATTTATATTTTCTCTATACTTCTATATTTTTCATTTATTTCATATCTTTATGGTTTCCATAATGGGTAAATATGATAACTTCATTTGAGGAAGTGCAGACTACCGCCCCCTCAAAGTGATATGACTTCTTCATGACATACGTAGAATGTATAAAGGATAGAGTTAATTAAATTAAATAACATAGATATTATACTATAATTATAATATACCTATTTATTATTATGTTTTCATTCCTTTGAATATAAAATATAAATGAATGTAGCATTCATGAGTACGTACCACTTACCATCTCCATGAACGGTGCGTTTCATTTCTTAACACCAAATGATAGGGAATATTATAAATACATATACACTGGAAATATATGATATATATGATATCTAAATCATTAATATAATTATATAGATAATTAAATTCTGAACACATGGACAATTTGTAATTATAACATGTTCATTATTGACTAAAGCTTCGAACATTGACAAAATATCCGATATGAACTCAAAAAATTTACTAATTGTTATTGAAATGTAATGAGTGATATAAAATGAAAAATAAAAATGAAAAAGGTTCTTAAGGAAGTATAAATTAACATAATTTTATTATTCATGAATAACACGAAACATATGTGTCAATTCGAATAAGAGGTAAGGGGTTTCTTATATAACTTTTAATTTCGTGAAATTTCCATTGTTCACCAGTAATTTATTGCATGTGGTGTATTATGTACTTCAAAATGATATATATTATCATGATTCTATTTATATTCAAGGTATTCTCTGATTAATTTGGTTTTTATTGTCTTTTTGTCTTACGACTCGATTGATTACAACGTGGTAAGGGGTTTTCATATCACTTCTTATTCCCGTGAGATTCATGATATACCACCACTATTTCCTTTTGTGTGGTGTATGTACTTCCCATGATTTTATTATTTTTGTAATATTATTTAATTTAAGGGTATTTACATCTTCTTTTTATGATATTTCCTTCATGTGTTGTATGTTTTTTAAGTTACCAAATAAGTAATGGAACATTTTAACCTAATTTTTATTCTTTGGGTTAATCTTCTAATTCTTAATTATGTCATTCTATGATTATGTGTGGAATCTCTATTTATTTCTTTAAGTTGTAATACCCACTAAGCTTTGTATGGATAGAATTTTGATACACATAATCACTCCATTTATAAATTCTCATGTCATTGATATGAACTTGATAACGGAAATCTTAACTCAATTTCAATTCATTGAGTTAAACATCCAAGTCATTGATTTTTTTTAAAAGAACATGTGTGAATGTCCTATTATTGATTTAAACTGAATATCCAATCATATTGAGTGTATTTATATTTGTCACACATTATTATTTAATTTATTTATCCTTAATCTATGGATATAATTTTTATAAGGGATTTTGTCCCAATTTACATTCCATTGGGACTTCATTGTTTTTATGAACCAATTCAATTTTTATGTTGTTAATAATATCCTTTGGCATATTATTTCATGAATCCCTTTATTTTAATGATATTATAAAGTTTTTATTAATGTTATAACACAATTATTTTTATTCAAGCGTCTCTCATTTTGTTAGGAACTCTTTTACTAAAATATCATTTTAATTGTTTTAAATATTTATTCTTCTAAATATTTATCATTATTTTCAATCTATTAAAAATGGTTTTAAGGATTTATTTATATGGACATAATTTTTTTTGAAATTAAAATTTATTTTAAATTCTTCAAAGTGGTATGGGACACTTTTATTCAAAAATCTCTTTATTAAATGTTTTAAATGGTTTTGAAAATGGTTTGATAATGGATTTGTTATATTGATATATTTAAATGGTATACTGGGATTGAAATTAGGAAATGTTATATTTCCTTTATATTTTTTTATCTGTTATGAATATGTTATGGTTCATGGGAATTGGTTATGTATACTAGTGGTTCCATGATAAACCTAGGGCAGGTGATCCCGAGATAGCTCTCCAGTGCATTGGGTAGCATAATGGAGGAAAACGTGAATGTTACTCCTAAGAGATTTAGGGAATATACTATGATGGGTATTCCAAGTGTAACTCCCTATATAGCTGATAATGATACAGTGTATGTATGATATGGATTCCATAAGTTACCTTTATGATTTATTATTTTTATGTGTTATTCATAAATCTTATGATTTCATGATGTATGTTAAAGAGCATATGTTTTTTATGTATTGTTGAACTAATGTTTTCTTCTTTTATTTTATAACCATTACTGAGCTTTTTATGATCATCCCAAGTTTTTGAGATTTTTTTCAGAGGGTATAAGGTAGGGTAAGAGAAAGGAATAACTCGAAAATATTTATATCAAGAAAAAAATTATTGTTTTATATTAATGATTTTTATTTTATGAAACAAATTTGATTCTGAGTGGAAGTTTCTAATTTGTAATTTTTGAGATGAAATGTAATAGTTATGGCCTAATTCTCTAAAACTATAATCCTAAAAATATCCCCAATGTGAATTATTAACTTAATTCAAGATTATTTAATGTTTAAGTCTAAGGTCATACAGTTGGTATCATAGGTTGGTTTAGATAACATTAGAGATTAGGGTGTTATTTAATCATAAGTAACATAACAATAATGGTTAGAATATTAGAAAGAGTCATAGTTATTTTAGATAATTTTAATGAGTTTAAGATAACATGAATATGTCTATATTAGTATTTAACCTCCTCATAAGATATTATATGATTATTTTACTAATATACATACACTGACCTTTTTGGTTTTAGTAAATGGCTGGATCTAGCAGGATCTAAAGTAACAGTGGATGTGAAGAAAACTGTGACAGTTTTATGAATGAGAAACTGAATGAAATGGGAGCTATAATGAGAACTCTTGTGGTTATTCTCAACCAGCTATTTGGAGTCATGATTGACCACCTGAACCTTAGTGATTTTTATAAGGCATCATATATGATAGAAACAAATCCCTAAGGTAGTTCAGGTAATAATCCTAAAAGTAAGTATATTCAAAAACCTATGTGTCAAGCATGTGGATTGAAACACCTAGGAAAATGATTCAAAGGGATGGGGAGAAGATCTATATGTAGAAATGATGTTCATAAAGTAATAACCTGCCATGGAAATAGGAAGCACCCAGTTGATTCTATAAAAGGGAAATAAGTTCTTTCTGAGGGATTAATTGAATGTTTTAAATGTGGTGTGGATGGTAATTATACAAATAGATGTCCCAAAAATAAATTTTAGGAATGGGATCACCAGGATCATTCACATATATTTTTACAAATACCTAATTCCATTCCAATTGAGGAAGAGGAAACTGACAATGACCAACGAAAGGTTTGGATTATTTCTTAACTAATGTTTTGACCTTATTGAATCATAGGATATGATTCATGATTTGGTTTGTAGGAAAGTAGTATTTTAGAATAAGTTGGAAAAGAATAGTTAATGGATCATGAATAATATTTAATGAGTAAGAAGTCAACATATAAGTAATTCAAGAGTTATGGTATATTTTCGGATGATGAAATGATTAAAAGTGTTAAGGCACTTTTGATGATGGGATTACTTTGGAAGACTATTTCTAGTATCTATAACCCTAATGTTTGATATATTAAAATGTTATTCAAGGAATAATTATCTTTTCATTTGTGGATATAGTTCTAAAGAACCATTTGGGTTTATATGATCCTTGAATTTGAGGCAACTACATGTTATTACTTTTGGAATTAAAATTCTAGGTATGAGATAACATCTATGGTTAAAATATGTTCTAGTTATTTTTGATGTATTTATATAATTTTTGGGAAAGCAATAAAATTATATAATTTTTTAAAAAAGAGACAATATTCAGACTGTGTGACAACCTATCACGCCAGAAAAAGCTATGGAAATCGAACCCAAAACCAAAGTGCGATTGGGATTTATTGCATACCATTAGACTATTTGAAGTCTCTGGTTAGTATGACTTATTCTTGTTAGTTAAATGATTTTATTGATCAAGATTAATTTGATTTGGGATCTTATGTATTATCAAATGGATATCCTTAGTATAGTAAAATGTTTTGGGGATTAAGTGATAAAGGTTATTTTGGAATATTTTTTCTCTTTTTGGGAAACTATATGTCTAAGTAAAATAAAATACTTTGGGATTTAAGTTGATGAGTAATGGTGGAATTTTATTTTTTTATAATCTATGTTTTGATTATGAACATATTATGATTTGGGTTATTTATAGAAAAAATTAACATGTCATAAAGAATGTGTGATTAGGTTAATTACACTTCAGTATGAGACTTTAAGAGTAGTCGATGGTATTTGGAGATAAATGATAAGATTTACTATTGAATACTATGTGATTAAATCCTTCTATGTTTTGGGTTTCAATATTATTTTGGTTTAATGGGAAGAATTTTATGGAAAATTGTTTATTGAATGGTCTTTATTGAACTTTGGATATTGTTTGTTGAATTTTGGAGAATAAGAGTTGTATTTATTTTTACAAAAGATTTTTTATTTTGGGGATTATATGATCTTGTATTAACCATTTTGGTTTTAGTTAATGTCTAATGATAGGGGAAATATATGGTTCATCTTTTATGGATTATGTGATTCTCTAGAAGTTGATTCTAGCACTTCATGTGCGACCAAGTCATCTTGAATACTTCTCATTTGGTGAAAATATTCATTTTTGGTAGAATTTTATTAAAGAATGACACATTACATGAAATGTAAGTTTGTTTCCATAGGATCTTAGTCTAGGTAGTAATAAATATTTTTTCAACTCTATAAAATGAATCTTCAAGAAAAAATTTTACTCTCTTTATTTTATCAACAAAATTTTACACAACCACAAATTTATAGTATTATGGTGGTTAACTTTCTATGATCAAGTTCTCTATCACTCTCTTTTAGTCTATAAGAGTTAGTTTTTCTTCTATATCCATATTCTATTATATAGAAACCATGTATGGGTTATCTTTGGTGAACTTTTTACTTCTCTTTTTTTCTTTTAACGTGATAGTTTTATTGACTCATTTTCCAATGTGGGACTTTCAATGAAGTTTCTGATCCCTATTTTAAATTTGTGAGGACACAATTCCCAAAATGGGGGAAGGATGTAACATTACAGGTGAATAAAGAATATGAAAATTTTCATATTTATTAATATTTTTTAATTGAATATTAATTTTACTTTAAAATGGATTCTATGTTCGATGGCATACCTAATACGCAACAATGGGTTTCTTTGAAATCTTACGTTTCACACAACAATGAGTTTTACTAAAAAATAATAATATAATATAATTATTTTAAATGGTAGTTAACACATAGCCATTTTATTGGTAGTAATGAACAGGAATAACAACAATATAATTATATATGTTTGTTAAATGTTTTTACATTTATCCAATAATTGCTAGAAGATTAAAATGTGAATAAATTTGATTTTAAGCATAAATACTCTAAAATTCCTTAAAAGGTCGTTTTACTGCCTTTTAATGGAGAACTATTTTTAAATCTAGTTTTTGTCACTATTATATTTTCTATTTGACAAAATAATTTTTTTTGGAATCCGGACATCAAAATTTATTTTGGATAAAATTTTGATATTTTTCTGATAATATTCATTTTTTATGAATAGTGAGAAATACTATATTTTAATTCAAACCTGCTTTTTAGTCTAATTTATTTATATGGTTATGTTACCTTTTTAATTTATTTTAAATTGTTATTAGATTATATTTTTACCAATTAATCCAATTTTTGTAATTTGAAGTAATTTTACTTTGAAATTGGACATAAACAAGTGTTAATCTTTTGATAGTTATTATTTCTTAAAAACCCCATTTTTTAGGAAATTTCCTGGTCAAAAACCATGAAAAAATTTATGAAAAGTATGAAACGAAATTATAAGAGTCTGAAAGACGAAATTATATTACAATCTTTATTATAAAAAGGGAGAGGGTCAACCAGCAACACATCAGTCCACGTAATGTCCTGGTTGATTCCTTTGTTATAAAGAACATCTACCACCATATTCTCTTCACGATAGGCGTGGTTGGAAATGTATCTGAGATCCAGAAGTGAGTTAAGGCAGTTTTTCCAACTTTTAGTAAGAGGCCAAGAAAGAAAAACCACCCCATTCCAAATTTCCTGAATAATGGTGGCGGTGTATCTTTCAATCTAGATGTTGTTCCATCCTTTTTGTTTAACAAAATGAATTTCATTGATAAGATCCAACATCTCAGATTCAAGAGAAGAGGTGACATGGAATATTCCATAGAAACAACCATGGAAATTTCCTTGAAAGTCTCTGAAGATCGCTCCACAACACGCATGTCCGAGATTTCCTTTGGAAGCCCCATCCACATTGATCTTGATCCATCCAGGAAGCGGGGCTTGCGAAAACACCTTAAGAAACCATTTTGGATGAGGGAAGATTCCATAAATACTAAGGTATCACAGGATCCCATAGTCACAAACCGATTTTTCACAATTGGCGTTCTGGATCATGGCTGCATCTCCAATGGAAATAAAAATTCTCGTTCGACCTACAATGAGGTTGGGCGAGTAATTATTATGAATAACAACATTTCTATCATACCAAATAATTTGTAAGACCTCTGCAACAGTAGACAGGAAGAGGTTCTTGACTTGATATGAGTAATCAATCTCCAAACATCATTTTAGCTGGGGGAGGATATTGTTAGAAAACATCCATCTGCATTCAAAAATTTCAGTAATAAAATTCCAAAGAGCAGAGGATGTAGCACATAATAAAAATAGATAATTAAGATCCTATTTATGTTGGTGACAAAGTGTACATTTAGAACAGAGATGAATGCCAAAAAATTGGAGTCAAATCCCAATAAGAATTCAGTTATGCACAATACACCAAATAAGATTAAGCCTTGATGGTTTAATCCATGTTTTTTTAAATGACTTCAACCTGGAAAAGTTAGAATCGGGGTCTGACAAACAATGATTATAAAAGATTTTGGTGTCATGAATACCATTATGAGTAGGTTCCCAAACAAGAAAATCATCATCATTAGAGAAATTACAACCATCAACAACCTGTATGATAGAGTCAAGGAGCTCCAAAAATCTAGATTGCATCACTTCGTTTATGGTGTAGTTAATGCTGTCCGGAAAATTATTAGAAGGAATAATGGAAACAAAGGGAGTTCCAGTCCAATTGTCCATCCAAAAGAGAATGTAGGAGTCCAAGCTAAATAACCATCTGAAGTTTTCCATGATGTGGAGAAACGAGTTTCTAATGGAAGGCCAAAGAGAGGATTGGACATAGTTTAAATTTTATTTTTTCAGACTCTCAATAAATTTATTTCTAAGGAAATGGAGTCAGCATTATTATTGATCAGTCTCCAAGTAAGTCTAGCTTGGAGAGCCTCATTGAGAATTTTTGAGATTTTTTATACCAAGGCCACCTTTCTCAAGAGGGGTGCATCAGATCAACCAGATAATAGTAACAAGTTTTCGTTCAATGATGCAGTCGGTCCAGAAAATGTTTTTAGTATAGGTATTTATTCTCTTGAGAAGACTAGGATTCCATTTGTAGATCATGATGGAATACAACATTTTGGAGACAATGGTAAATTTCACAAGGCATATCCTTCCAGCCATTGATAGGGATTTCCCCTTCCAGGAGGAAAGTTGAATAATGACCTGATCAACAACAGCTTTAAAATAAATAGATTTAGGCCTACCCCCAAAAATGGGTACTCCAAAATAGGTAAAAGAAAGAGAACCCTCTTTGATGCCTAGAATTTCTATGATGTGGACTATCATAGAGAGGGGTAAGTATTTCCCAAAGAAGATAAAGGATTTATTCCAATTGATGGATTTACCCAAGACCTCTCCATAGTGGGATAAAGTGTTTTTAATGTTATGAATATTTTGTTTAATCCCATTGAGAAAAATGATTATGGCATTCACATAAAGAAGATGGGTCGGAACATTTAGAATCATGACCGCCAAAATAGGTTTAATATTTCATTGATGAACAAGAGAGGTGAAAAGTCTACTAAGGTAGTCTTCTACAATGGAAAAAAGGATGGTAGAGAGAGGATCACCTTAGTGAACCCCTTTCGAGAATTTAAAATATCCCTTGGGGGATCCATTGAAAAGAATAGAGATCAAGATAGATTTGAAAAGAGTGTTGATCCTACAAATGAAGAAATCATTAAATCCAAAAGCTTTGAGAATTTTGAAAATGAAGGACCAATTGATGTTATCAAATTCCTTCCTAACGTTGAGCTTAATGGAAATATGTCCCCCTCTCGAGACTTTGTTCAGAGAGTTGGTGCATTCCGAAGTAAGGAAAATGAAATCTTGAATGGATCTACCTTTGTTAAATCCAAATGGATTCCAAGAAATTATTTTATTACATAGATAAGAAAGTATATTTCCAAGGAGTTTGGTAATGATTTTATAAATAGAGTTGATGAGAGAAATAAGTTTAATTAAACGGATTTCTGAGGCATTGGCCACTTTGGGAATTAAGGTGAGGAATTGGGTGTTGAGACCATAAGGAAGGATACTGGTATTGAAAAAATATTTGACAATTTTTCAAATATCTCCATGAACAACATCCCAGTGGTGTTGAATAAATCCATTATTGAGACCATTAGGACCTAGAGCACGTTTAGGATTAAGACTAAAGACAGTGGTTTTGATTTATGGTCTGGTGGAGTATTCAAGAGAAATAGATTATCATACTCATTGACCAAAGTCAGAATGATCCCAGGGAGGAAATTCTTATTGATATCTAGGCCATTAAAAATGTTGTCGAAATAAGTGACATCATGATTAGAAATGGTATCCTCGGAGGAGAAGATATTGTCATTTTCTTTAGGAAGGGATAACAGGTGGTTGACTTTTTGATCCTTTGAAGAGCGTTGTAATATTTGGTGTTTTTATCCCCATATTTGAGCCATTTTGTTTTGAAAACTTGTTTACGAATGTTGTCTTTGAGAACTAAAAGGGTTTTTATTTCGATTTGGGGATCAGAGGAGAAATCAGAGTTAGTAGAGTTGTTTTGAAGTTGATTGAGATCATTCTCTAGGGTAGAAATGTCTTGGTCAATTTTTTTTGGATTTATCACTAAACCAACCTTTGAGGTAATATTTAAGGTTCTTGAGCTTGGTGATATAGGCAAAGGTATCAGAATGATGATTAATAAAATCCCAACAAGTTTGGATGAGATGAGAGTAGTCCAGATCATTAGACAAATCATTGTTAAATTTGAAGGGGATACTAGGTTTTGATCTTTTTTAGAGAAGGGTATCAAGAATAGAATGATGATCTGAGTTTAGTTTAGGTAAGGTGATTCTAGAGATACTGTCCCACGCATCAAGAGTCGGGACATTCACTATAGCCTTATCAAGTTTACTAGCAACAACATGATTATAATTCCTGCGATACCAGGTGAATTTAGTACCTTTAAGGATGATCTCAACCAGAATAAACTCTTAAATAGAGGCTCTAAATTATCTAGAAGAAATTGGAGAATGAGAACATCCTAGCTTCTCATTGGGGGAAAGAATTGTGAAAACACTAAGTAGTAGTTAAAAAACTGACTTTTTAATTTAAATGAAAATTTACCACTTTTGTGAATTGAATTTCAAAAATCCTACATACATGGTTGTTATTAGTATGTAAAATGTTGTTCAATAAGATTAAAATAATTTTTGGAGAATAGTAACTTTTGACTTTTATTTACTGCGGTTAATGGTAAATAGGGTAATTCAAGGTAAAAATAATATTTTAATAATATAAAATTACCTTAACAGTAATCCTAACCTTATCATATGAGTCATGGCCCACCAATAATATCCTTTGGTATGATTTTTGGCCTTTTAAATCCATTTGTTTAAGATAATAATATTAATAACTTTTTATTTAAAGTGAAAATAAAAATATCACAAACATTTATTAATTTTCTAAAATAATTTTATTATGGGGTTATATAATTGATATATTTTACTATAAATATTTATTATAAAGCTAAAAATATTTCATACATAATGGTAATTTATTTATAAAGTTTAGACATCAAATAAATAAAATTATTTATGACATAATAATGATGCAGTGTTTATCTCATTAATGAATGATTTAAATAAATAAGATTATAAAGATTAAAAAAATATCCAAAACCTGTAAAATTATTATTTGATGATATTATTTAGAACAAGATTCCTCTAATATTCTACTGTAATATATTGTGTACCTTTATAAACCTAAAATATTTATATAATAAAAAAATATTTTCAAATATTCCTAGAGAGCCCCTCCTCCCCCTTATAAAACCCCTCACCTCTAACCCATTACTGAAACCTCTCATGCCCCTTGGTTTGTCAAAAAATTTCCCAAATAAGATATCAAGATCCCTCTCTTCCACCTAGAAGCCTTACCATAGGTATAAGGCACTTCAAGTAAACCATTTGGTTCAAACCAAAGAGAGATACCTGATTTAATGGTAACATCTTCAAGTTCTTTACTTTAATTTTACTTCTACAACCCCCTAAAATAATTTTATTCCCTTATTTAATAACAAAACCAGTGTCATAAATATACTAGGTTTTTTTATGAGAATTATTTGAACTGTGCTTACACACACCTCCTTCTACTGGGTAATGAACATACTATTTTTTGTAGATGGTGAACTACTGCCTCACGAAATAATGATCATTAAATCTTCTCCTACCACCTCTTATGGTAGACATTAAGAGGGAATTTTATTTACATGTGATACATATTATATTTATATTGTCTCTATGCATCTGAATTTTTCATTTATATCATACCTTTATGGTTTCCATAATGGGTAAATATGATAATTTTATTTGAGGAAGTGCGAACTACCGCCCCCTCAAAGTGATATGACTCATTCATGCTGTACGTGGAATGTATAAAGGATGGTGTTAATTAAATAACATAACATAGATATTATACTCCAATAATAATATATACCTATTTATTATTAAGTTTTTATTCTTTAAATATAAAATAGAAATGAAAGTAGCATTCATGTGTACGTACGGCTTACCATTTCCATGAATGGTACGTTTCATTTATTAACTCCAAATGATATGGAATACTATAAATACATATAAAATGTATGTATATGATATCTAAATCATTAATATCATTCTGGAAATAATTTAATTTTGACCAACTGGACAATTTGTAATTATAACAAGTTCATTTTTGACTAATGTTCCGAACATCGACAAAATGTCTCATATGAACTCAAATAATTAAATAATGATTATAGAAAGTTAATAAGTTATATAAAAGGAATAATAAACTAGAAATAGGTTCTTAAGAAATTATAAATTGACATAAGTTTATTATTCAGGAAGAACACGGAACATACGAGTCAAGTCGGACACGAGGTAATGGGTTTCTTATCCCACTTTTAATTTCATGAGATTTCCATTGTTCACCACTTATTTATTGCATGTGATTTATTTTTTACTGCCATTTGATATATATTATCACAATTATATTCATATTAATGGTATTTTGTGATTAATTTTTTGGTTATTAACGTTTGGTCATACAACTCGGTTGATTACAACGTGGTAAGGGGTTTTCATCTCACTTCTTATTCCTGTTAGATTCATGATATATTGTCACTATTCCGTTTTTATAGTGTATATACTACATATGATTGTATTATTTGTGTAATTTACTTCAATTTATGGGTATATGTATCTTCATTGTATGATCCTTATTTCATTTGGTGTATGTTTCGTAAGTTACCAAATCGGTAAAGGAACTTTTTAACCCGATTTCCATTCCTTGGGTTAATCTTCTAATTCTTAATTATGTCATACTATGATTATGTGTAGAATCACTGTTTATTTATTTATGTTGTAATTTACACTCCCAATTTATTGTATATACTTTTTATACACATAATCACTCCATTGATAAATTCTCATGTCATTGATATGAACTTGATAAGGGCAATATTAACTCAATTTCCATTCATTGAGTTAAACATCCAAGTCATTGGTTTTGTTTTAAAAAGAACATGTGTGAATGCCCCATGATTTATTTACATTTAATATCCAATCATATTGAGTGTATAAATATTTTTCACACATTATTATGTAATTAATTTGTCCTTAATCCAAGGATACAGTTTTTATAATGGATTTTGTCTCAATTTACATTACATTGAGACTTCATTGTTGTTATTCACCAATTCACTTTTATATGGTGTTAATATTGTACTTTGGCATATTATATCATGATTCCCTTTATTTTAATGATATTATAAAGTTTTGATTAATGTTATTCCACAATTATTTGTATTCAAGTGCCTCTTATTTTTTTAGGAACATTTTAACTAAAACATCGTTTTAAATGTTTTAATGATTTATTCTTATAAATATTTCTCATTAATGTACTTGTTTTAAAAATGGGTTTAAGGATTTATTTATATGGACATGAATGTTTTGAAAATATAATTTCTTTCAAATGCTTCAAAGTGGTATGAGACACATTAACTCCAAACTCTCTTAATTAAATGTTTTAAATGGTTTTGAAAATGGTTTGGTAATGGATTTGTTATGTCAATATATTTAAATGATATATTGTGATTGAAATGTGGAAAATTTATCTTTCCTTTATATTTGTTTTTTTGTTATGAATATGCTATGGTTCTTGGGAATTGTTTACGTATAGGGGTGGTTCCGTGATAAACCTAGGGTGGGTGATCCTGAGATAGTTCTCGAATGCATTGGGTAACGTGATGGAGGTAAACATTAATGTTTCTACTAAGAGATATAGGGAATAAACTATGATGGGTATTCCAAGTGTAACTCGCTATATAGCTGTGAAAGCTACAATGTAAGTATTATATAGATTCCATAAGTTACCTTTATGATTTATTATTTCTATGTGTTAATCATAAATCTTATGATTTCATGATGTATGTTAAAGAGCATATGTTTTCTATGTATTGATAAACTAATGTTTTCATTTTTTATTTTATAACCCTTACTGAGATTTTTATGATCATCCCATGTTTTTGAAGTTTTTTCTCATGGTATAAGGCAGGGTAAGAGAAATGGAGTACTCAATAAGATTTATATTAAGAAAAGAATTATTCTTTCCTTTTATGAATTATTACTTTATGAAAAAAATGGATACTGAGTAAAATTGGCTACCTTGTAATTTTTGAGATGAAATGTAATAGTTATGGCCTAATTTTATAAAACTCTAAACTTGAAAAGCTCTTCAATGTTAATTATAAACATAATTCCTGATTTTTTAATGTTTAAGGCTAGGGCCTTACTTGCATGGTTTATTAATTGTGGGTGTGTTGTCGTGATTACACAATTAATTAATTAAACAACCATGCAAGATAAACTAAAACAAGACTGTATTATGCATAAATATTATCTTAGGCGTGGTTAATAACTTAAGTAAACCCAGAATAATATTAACAAGCATGTAATAAAATATGATAAAATGGAAATTTAGGTATAAGGATGAAATCCCCCAGATAAATATTATGTCGGTATAGTCTTCCATAATATTGGTTAGAATCATACCATAGTTCAAAGTGCTTGACCAACCATATTTGGGGTGCTTTCAATTATCATGGAATTTTAATTTGAGGTTTTGTGTTAACATGACTTGGTTCACATCAAGGGTTCACTTCCACAAAAGGACTTGGTGTGACCAACAGGCAAATGTTGAGGAAATCCAAAATAAAAGGATTTTAGGATTGGGGATTCCATTCAGTGGATCAAGGAAATTCAAGTTAATGCAATTGTAAATTTGGAATGGCCACCTAATACCTTTTAACATAATTAAACAAACCTATTTGGGGTAATTCCAAGGTTAATATAGATCCTTTCAACTAGAATATTCAAGTAACATAATATTCCAAAGTCAATGGTGAGTGATATTATATTTCGATAAAATATTGAGAGACTAATAAGTATTAATTTATTTAGTTGCCTTAGTTTTATCATGATAATGTACTAAATCATCGATCATTTTCATTTGTAGAAATGTAAATATAAAGGACATAAAACATGTAATTTTAAACCGTAATTGAGAAGTAAAAACTTCTCACTATCACCAATTTCCAGGAGTGGTAGAGGAGTTTATGCGTCATCCTTTTCCAGGAGAGATATTGTATGTGCTGGAGGATCATATTCTAGTTGTGCCTAGAAAATAGGACAGTAATGAGGAAGTATCTCTCTATATGAAACATTTCGACAATTCCATAGATGTCCAATGTTTCATGCTATCGTCCATGTCTAATGATATCTTAAAGCGACATGAAAACATGGACGTGTATTGCATGATGTCTCGCCGTATGGATCTATATCAAGAGAAGGTGAGGAAGGAGATATGTGGGATCTCCAACTCTTTGTTCACAACTATTCTTGGAGATTTTGTGTCATCTAGGCCTCTTATCGTCAAACTTATTGTCTACATTGAATGTCAGGACATCTTGGGGATTAAGTTCCAAAATGAGGTGTGTATAGATCTCATCTTATCATCACTGTCCAAGACATTATCAATAATTATTGTCAACTAAAAAATGAGAAAAATGAGAAGAGTCTATCAGAACTTCTGACCTTGATTATCCATGTTGATAAGGACATGGGGCATGACAAACCCGTAGTCTTTGTGGTGAATAAAAAGAGGAAGGAAAAAGAAAAGGGGCCAAGAATTTATAAATTGTGTGAATCCCCCGAGCACTACCCCTCCAAGAAGGGAAGTAGCTATAGGTGGGTCAAGGAATGGGAGGCAGTATGTTTTTTATGTGGAAATATAGGCTACTAGAGGAGGAACTAAACCCAGAAGCATGGGGATGCTAAAGGTGCATTTGTTATCGAGTGTAATATTTCCAGTTATACTCATTTGGTATTGGATACAGTATGTGGGGCTTAAATCTATATTCAAATGCATAAACCAAGTATATTTAGAAATATTTTCATAGGAGAGATATATCTTCGAGCTACTAAGGGTGTGAAGCTAGCTTCATTGGCCATTGTTGATTACCATCTCTCCTTGCGAATTGGAATGGTCCTGGTTTTACATAACTGTTATTATGTGCATAGTTTTACCAAAAACATAATTTTTATATCATGTTTGGAAATGGATGGATTTATTTTCATGTTTGGAAAAAAGGGTTGTTTCTTTTATAATAACAACATATGTTATGGTATGGTGCATTTAAATAAAATTTGGGTTGTATTAAATTATGAAAACAAACTATTGGAAATCGATAACGAAACAAACTCACATGACTCATACAACACCCAGTTCTAGCGTCACTATCTTGGTCATGTAAACGAGAAGTACATGAAAAAGCTCTGCCAAGATGGTTATTTAGACTATACTAAGTGAATCCACCTGATAGATGTCATTATTGTTTACAAGGTAAAATCACCAAGCCGCCTTTTGGTGGATATGGTGAAAGGGACATAGATCTTCAAGGATTGGTACACATGGATGTGTGTGGACAATTTCCAATAGAAGCTAGAGGTGGATATTTCTACTTCCTTAATTTTACTGATGATTTGAGAAGATATGGCTATATCTACTCAATGTGGTATAAGTCAGATCCCTTTGAGAAATTATTGGAGTTTAAGAATGAAGTAGAGAATAATCTTCGTAATAAGTTAAAAAATATTTGATCGGATTGAGGTGGAGAATATCTAAACCAAGAGTTCATCGACCTTTTATGAGTGTCTAAGATTCTATCTCAACTCACTCCTCTTTATACACCACAGTGGATTGGTGTTAGTGAAAGGTGTAATTGTACCTTGTTGGACATGGTGAGTTCTATGATGAGTCATAAAAATATTTCATTATCCTTTTGGGGATATTCATTACAAATTGAAACATACACATTAAACCGATTACCAAAAAAGGTGGGAAATGGAATTCTCTCAGAGTTATGGAATAGAAAGAAACCCATTTTATCACACACACATGTATGTGGATGTGAGGTGTTTATTAAGGAATTGTTATGGGAAAAACTAGAAACCTGGAACAATAGGTGTATGTTTATAGGATATCCTAAGGAAATGAAAGGATATTACCAATATTAACCTTCAGAGAAGAAAGTGACTATCGCTAGAAAATCCATCTTTCTTGAGAGGGAGAATAGCTTTAAAAAGGATATTGAGAGTATTATTGACTTAAAACAAGTTGATTCTCAAGATACATAGGAGTCGGTATAGGAACTAGTTCCACATGTCCCCATCGAAGAGGTTCTAGAAACACAAGCACTATGTAAGAGCTCAAGGGAGGTAATGGAAGCAAAGAGATTTGGTTTCCTAGTCACTAAGGATGGTGAAATAATTATTGTTGGACAATGATGAACCTCTCTCATACAAGGAATCATTAGATAGATCAGAAGCTACAAGATGGAAAGAAGCAATGAATTCTAAGATGGGTTTCATGTATTATAACCAAATCTTGGTCTTGGTCGATGAGCTAGTTGATGTAAATCCCATTGGATATAAATTGGTATTCAAGAGAATGATAGACATGGATGGTCATGTTAACACCTACAAAGAAAGGCTAGTGGCTAAAGGATTCAGACTGCATCAAGGAATTGACTACGATAAATCTTTATTTCCAGTTTCCATATTTAAATCCATAAGAATCATACTTTCCATAGAAAATTACTATGACAATGAGATTTTGAAAATGGACGTCAAAACATAATTCCCTAATGGGAACCATTAGGTGGATGTCTATATGACACAACTAGAAGGGTTTTTTACACCAGGTGAATCCAAATAGGTTTGAAATTTGCAAAAATACATTTATGGATTAAAGAAAGAATCCAGGTCATAGAACATTCTATTTGATGAAGCAATAAATGAATTAGGTTTCATTAACAAAGAATGTGATCCATGTGTTTATAATAAGATTAATGGGAATTTGGTCATTATCCTAGTAGTATATGATGATGACATATTACTTATTGGAAATGATGTACCAGTCTTATAGTTAGTTAAGGATTGGTTGAAAAAGTGTTTCTCAATGAAGAACATAGGAGAAGTAGCATACATTTTAGGGATAAATACCATTCATGATAGATACCAGAGTATTCATGGAATAATTCAAGGTACATACATTGAGAAGATACTGAAGATATTTAGTATGGAATAATCCAAGAGAGGATTGGTTCTAGTGTCACATGGCCAAAATATTTCTTAGAGAATGTGTCCTCAAACACAACAGGAGAAAGACAGTATGAGTAATATCCCATACACTTCAGCCATAGGATCCATCATGTATATCATGTTATATACTAGGATTTATGTTTCCTATGCACTAATCATGGTAGGAAGATATCAAAACGATCTAGGAGAACAACAATGGATTGTTGTTGAGACTATCCTTGAGTATATAAGAAGATCTCAGGATATTTTCCTGGTATATGGATGTGATGAGGAGCTTTTCATCAGAACGTATACTGATGTTGATTTTCAAATAGATCAAAATGATCTAAAGTCTCAATAAGGATATTTTTTCTATCTTAATAGAGGATCTATGAGCTGGAAGAGTTCAAATAATCCAATTTTCACTGATTCTACAGTAGATTCCAAATATGTAGCATCTTATGATACATCGAAGGAATCCATTTGGATTTAGAACGTTGTCTAAGAGCTTTATGTGGTGCCTACTTGTAAGGATCCTATCACATTGTATTGTGAAAATACTGTAGTGGTGGATCTTTCAAATGAACCAAGGTCACACCAACACACAAAGTACATTCTCTGGAAGTATCACCTCTTGAGGGAGTTCAATCCAAGGGGTGAAGTTGCGGTGATTAGAGTTTCCTTGGAAGAGAACGTGGTGGACCCCATGACTAATGGCATGTCTCACCAAAATCATGAATATCTTGTGAGTGATTGAGGGTTAAAGGTTGTTACCAATCGGATCTAGTCCAAGTGGGAGTATGTTGGATTTGGTGGCCTAGAACCAACTACTTTGTACTTTATGATAATCTTGTATTCATGGATTTAAATATTAATAAATACCTTATCACATCTTGATTGTTCTTATGAATGAAAATTCATGTGATAATGTCTTAAAGATAGTTATTACACTAAAGGTTCATAGTAGATCCCTGCTATGATGGGAACCCAGAAGTTCCATAACACTATTCTTGAATATATGTTATATGTCTGGATGATATTATTTGAGTTAAAAAAATAATACAAGACATTAGGGGTGAGGACTCATAAAACATTGAGGTACCTTCTCATGGTGTGCAACCTTGGTATTATCCAGGAGGATATTATGAGAACGAGACCCGCCAGTATGAAATATACATTTCATAGTGTCGTTGGATGTTCCTATCTACTGACGTATGTAACAGTCCTTAGCCTTTAAGATTATTATTAATGGGTATTAAAGCTCATGTACATATATGTATTGACAAAAACTGTGATGACACACTATTCACAGTGAGCTTGGATATGTTGGGTGCGCCACGAGTAATACTGCATTAATAAATAATGTGATAAATTATTTGTCCCTTCTGTTCCAACAATAGAAGTTGATATCTCAGGCCCATTGATGGAATTCATATTGCCTAAATAAATCCCTGGTCATGGAGATGAATGGGCATGTTCAATTCTAGGAAGTCTAAGAAAGAATAATTGAGCACATGGTTTGATGGATATAGCATGAAACTCGATTGATTAGAGATATCATAAAAATGGATTACATTATAGGGTAATCATTCATAGGAGGTGACACATCATTACGGCATTAACTTATTTATATATGGGTGACTTGGGGTGTTTCTAGATGATATCCATGGACTATAGGTAGGCTCCACCTAATGCCACTGGGAAAGAGGCCAAGAGGGTCACACATTATGTGTGTCCAAGTATCTTAGTTAAATATTCATTTAACAATTTTAATAATGATTATTCCCAATTATGGTTGACTATTATTCAAAGATTCCTGGTCGTATTTATTTCGACACTAGTTATTTTATAGAAAACATTGTGGGTGAAGTAATATATTTATTTGAGAATAATGCATTAATATTTATTTAAGAAATAAATAGTCATTATTCCATGACTAATAAATATGGTGGAGGAAATAAATAAAATGAATAAAAACAAAAATACACACCGTGTAGTTTTTCTGAGGATTTATGAGAAATAATATTATTTATTTAATTAAATAATATTTGGTGTAATTCATTGGGATCATGTTAAGTGATAATAGTTGTCAAACATTATTATTAGACATGGGGTATTGTTAATAATTAAATGAAATAAATAAATACCTATGGGTAATTATTTTATTTTATTATTATAAGTATTATAAATCCAAATTACATTATTTTTATTAAGTCTAGCCATTCTTTGTGGTTGTGAACATAGGATTTGGAGAAATATCTCAATCCAAGAGAGAATTCCATTCCTCCAATAATGCTCTAAAGTTACAAGAGAGAGCCTCCTCCACCAAATCAAGGATAGTGATTTGGAAGCGGTTCTCAAGGAGATTGAATGCTAACATCACAAGCAAAGGATCTTCCACCCTAGCACCTGGAGATCCCTTCCGCGATGTGCAGAGATATGTAGAGCACATGTGGATCACCTCCAGAGGAAGACTACACTTAGATTCTATGAAACAATGACTGGTCACATTGGATTGTGACCAGGAACATCAACAGAGAGATAATTTTATCAAGGTAATTCTTTTCTTTTAATTAAAATAATTATAACCAATATATGATGATCCTCTCTATGGTTCCAGTACTTCGCTCTTCCCTTTTTTTTTCATTGTTCTATTCTGAAGATCTGATGTTTGATAATCCTGATGGATCTCGGATTGATCATTGTTATCAGTAAAATTAAATTTGGCTACACCGATCAACACGCTTCCAATATGCCTGAAACCTACATTTTTGTGGAACAATTCTATTTTATATGAATATATTAAGATGTCATGGTAAAAAAAATTAACATCTCATTATTATTATCTTATGACCTACCAATATATATTCCATTAATTAATATTATGAGCTCTGATATGCAGGGTATATTTTTCAAATGTTAATATCGTGTTCTTATAACCGTTGGATTAGGTTATGCTTTTTTTATCATTAATATCTCCATTGTTTACAATTATTGAGCATTTGAGATCACCATTGTATTATGTTTCATTTCATAACGTTATTAATTAAGGTATTAATTATTATATGTTCATGAAGGGTTCTATTTAAGATGAAAAAAGTGGGAGATAGTATAGATATTATATACAAAAAATAAAATTTATTCAAAATTAACAAATATACTAGACCTAAAAGATTTTGGTGTGGATAAAAATGTTATATAAATTGTTTTCATATATTAATATGTTATATCTATTTATAAAAATTATGGGTCTTTATATCTTGTACCATAGAAGAGTTTAGATAATCTTTGGAAACTGGGATAATAAAACTTTAGTGAGAACCTTAGGAGTAAGTCTATGTGTATTATAAAATACTAATGTATTATAATGACCATGAATGACTTATGTTAACTATAAGGTACCATAAAAAAAGGTTCCATGATTTATATATTCTATAAATTATTTTTTTTCTTATTATATAGTTTTGAAAAATTATTTTTATTTATCAAAAAATGATTCCTAGTTTTACTCAATGATTGTAACCAAAAGTAATCTTGTTAATGTTGTATGTGATTATTATGAAATAAATGTCCTCATGAGTAAAAAATGAAATAATATAAGGAATGTGAAACATTTTAATCATGGAAAATCATTTCTCACATTATATAATTATAAAGATCACCTTTGGTAAGTTTCATAAGACACCTAATATGTGAGAGATAGTGTTTTTTGGAGAGCAAAGAATAAATAAGATTCAGATACACACATATTAAGAATGTTGGAAGAGGCACTTAATGTAATTTCTTTGAGGAACAAGAATATTCCTCGAGTGTGGTGAAGAAGGAAATATATAATTTAATTACTAAGGAAAAATTAAATGTTCAATTAATGTAATGGTTGGGAATAATTTTCCCCCTACTTTTTTCTCAATGATTGAATGTTAAAAATGTGAAGAGTATGGGAATTATGAAAATTTATATTCTATGGAGAAAGTGTGAGAAAATAATCCACAAGGTTTTATGAGTAATGGTTTTACCAATGATGATGAAGAGAATAAAAGTGATGTATAAAATTTATGGGATGATATAATAGTATTGCTTATATTAAAATTAGGAAGAATGATTAAATGATGGGTGATTAGTCATATGACAAGATTCATGTTTGTCAGACTGGACAACTCAAGAGGTGGGAGAGGTGAATTTGTTTCCTAATTAAATTTCTATTTAAAAATTTTAAAACATAAGTCCTTGAATTTGATAGAAACCAACAATTCATGAAAATAATATAAATATATAATTTGATAATCCAAATACCTTTTAAAATTTCATTCATTTCATAATTAAAATAATATTTTAAGTAACAATAAATTTTGAAACTAAATTACTTGATCAAACTCTTTATATAGAACAAAAATTATGATTCAATATTAGACTAATGTTTTGATACATATTTTTATGTTTGAAAAACAGAAATAAATAAATAATAAAACCTGAAATAAAATTTTAAAAATTAGTTTAGTCTCAGGTTGAGACATAATCTCCTACACATGGAAGTCTCATACTACTAAGGAGTCACTCCAGGAAAATAGTGTTTTAATGACAGTTTTTTAGTGGTATTTTTAAAAACAGCTGGTAAATGTTTTTAAATGT
Source organism: Viscum album (assembly GCA_963277665.1). Taxonomy (NCBI): domain Eukaryota; kingdom Viridiplantae; phylum Streptophyta; class Magnoliopsida; order Santalales; family Viscaceae; genus Viscum; species Viscum album. The sequence continues at coordinate 645,101,354 of OY728143.1, read as the reverse complement.
TTTTATAAATGTTTTCAAAAAATTCAAAAATAATTTACAATAATTTTTAGCGGTGGGTTTTTCAAAACTGCAATAAAATTGAAGAAAATAATTTTTTAATTTATTAATTAATAAATTATTACTTTTATTTATTATTTATAATCAAATAGAGTTTATTATTTTTATTTTTAATTATTTATTAAAAATTTTTATAATTATTTATTTAATAATAATGTGAAACTTAATACAAAATCTACAAAAACCTGAAAACCAGACTTCAACATCAAACAACCAAAACTTCTAATCTGGGAGTCCATTTCAGCTCCACAACCAGTCAAATCGAAACTTATGAAATGAGATAAAACCAAGTGATCTTTAAATCATGTGATAATAAAAGGTAAAAAATATATTCAAATTTCAAAAAGATCAAAAATCAAAATCAAACTTCAAACGATCATTACTTTTAATTCGGGTGTATGTGTGGGCTCTACCACTTAATAAATCGAAGCATGCGACAAACACTACGCCATTAAGGTATAGTACCAGATCTTTACATATTGTACCCCTATTTATTATTCTAGAATTTTCCAAAAGGCCTACGAAATAGAGGTTTTTGTTGTCTACCTTCATTTCTTAAAATTCAAATGGGTATACCTTTAGATCATGGTGACTGTCTGACCTTTACCTCATATCATATCAAAACTCATTTCATGATCTTCAATTTTACTAATTTTGGCATTAAACAATGAGTCCTGGATTACAATGTATTGTTATTTCAATGTTTTTTTGGGTTTTAAGGGGTTCTTAATGTTTAGTGATTTATTTATTTATTCATGTTTATATAATTTTTTTGTTTATTTATTTAATATTAATTAATTATTTACATATTTAACTATTATGAATTTTTTTTTATTATTTATTATTCATTATTTATTTATCTATGTATTTATTTATTTATTACTTAGTTGTCTTGTACATAGTAATTATTAATTTATTTTTAATTTTCTAATTTTTTATTAATTATTAATTTTTTATTAGTTTATTTTTCATTTATATATTTATTTATTATTTATTATTTATTATTTATTATTTAATAGTTATTTATTTATTATTTATTTATTATTTTTTAATTATTTGTTAATTATTTATTAATTATTAAATATTGAATATTGAATATTAATTATTAAATATTAAATATTAATTAATAATTATTAGTTATTAGTTATTACTAATTATTATTTATTTATTAGTTATTAGTTATTAGTTATTAGCTATTAGTTATTATTTATTTTCTTATTATTTAATTAATTATTTAATTATTATTTGTTCTTTAATCTTTATTCATTATTATTATTTTCTTATTATTTATTACTTATTATTTATTATTCATTAATTAATTTTTATTTTATTAAATATTTATTTATTATTAGTTTATTATTCATTCATTTATTATTTATTTATTTATTATTTCTTATTTTTTCAAAATTCATTTTTTATTAATTATTATTTATTTATTAATTTAAAATTTATTAATTATTTATATATAATTACATATTAACTATTAATTATTAATGAACAATTATATTTTATTAGTTATTAATAATTATTTATTATTTATTATTTACTTTTTATTATTTATTTATTTACCATTTACTTATTTATTTATTTATTCATTCCTTCATTTAATATTTAATATTTAATATTTAATATTTCTTAATTTATTGTTAATTTATTATTTATTTATTTATTATTAGTTTATTATTTATTTATTTATTTATTTATTATTTTATTTTTATAGTATTAATTTATAATTATTGAATTATTAGTTACTTATTTATTATATATTTATTATATATTCATTATATATTCATTATTTATTTATTCATGGTTTATTATTTATAATTTTTTATTTATTACTGGTTAACTATTATTTATTAATTTACTATTAATTTATTATTTATTTATCATATATTAATTTATTTTTTAATTAATTTATTATTTATACATTACTAATATAATATATATTGTATATTGTATATTATATGATATATATTATGAATTATGAATTATATATTATATATTATATATTTTAAATTAATTAGTATTTATTATTTATTATTTATTATTAACAATTTACAATTTACTTTTACTATTAACAATTTATGATTTAGTATTTACTATTTACTATTTCATATTTTCTATTTTTATTTACCATTTATTTAAATATTATATATTCCTTTATTTATTAGTAATTTATATTCTATCTATTAATGAGCAATTAGTAATTTTTAATTATTAAATATTAATTATTAATTATTAATTATTAATTATCGATTTTTGATTTTTGATTATTTATTAATCATTATTGATTAATAATTATTTAGTGTGTTTCTATTTGTTATGTATTATTTGTTTTTCCAATTAATATATATATATAAATATAATAAATTTGATTTATTATCCATATAAAGAAACTACTGGAGTGGTAAAGTCTTTGTAGAATATGAAAGAGGTTAAGGGTTCAAATCTCACCCAACACAGAATTTCTATATATAGCATGGGTATGTTAATGGACATGGACTTGTGCATGGAGATAAGCATGAGCATGGTAATAATAAATTAATAATTAATAACTGATAAATAAAAAAATTACAAAAATAATTAAATAAGATAATTAATTTCAAAAATAAATAAATTATAACAAAATTATTTAATTAATTATAAAAATAAATAAATAAGTAAGTAATTAATTAATTAATTAATTAGTTATGAAAAAAAAAACTAATTAATTAATTATGAAAATAAAAAAAATTAATTGATTACGAAATATATATATATATATATATAATATAGAAATTAAAAATTAAAAATTATTTAGTGGTAGTTTAAACTATCGCTAAAAAATCACAGCTAAATAATTCTATGACCGTTTTAAAAAAACCGTGGATAATTGATTTCCGACACATGATTGAGCAGCGGTTTTCCAAAAACATCGCAGAATGGTTCAGCGGTGGTTTAAACCGTCGCTAAATGAAACTTTTGGCATAATGAGTTTATTAAAAAAATAAGCATGATCCACAACACAGATTGCATTTTATAGATAATAGAACACAAGGATGTCAAGGCATATAGGCTCTTCCATAGTTATACATTGGATAAAAATAACTATAGTTCACACATGACCTCTTCCATGTTTTCATGGGTATAATGACTAAGAAATTTGAAAGGGAGTGTCGATCCCCTTTTATTAAATCACTTGAGACTATTTTATAGATAAATAGTATAAAACTAAAAACATATTTAATATAATTTATTAAAAAGGAAATGTTATTTGAGATAAGAAAAATTGATGTTTCTCAATCCAAATATATTTAGACGTTCAAGGGTCCTTGAATCATTCTTTGAAAGTAGGTTGAACATGTTTCACAAAATTTAAAACAATGTAGATTTATAAGAAATTTTGGAAAATCCTTCTTTCTTCAGTTTCTAGATATACATAGTTCTTCTACACAAAGTGTTATTAGAGATTACTCATGGTTAATCATATTAAGGTTAGTGTTCTCTATGAATGTATCACTACTTTTTCACGTGTGGGAGTTATTCTTAATTTATTTATCTTGAGGAAAAATTAGTTGTTGAAGTATAATAATAAAATAACCTGAATGCTTTTTAAAGAGAAAAAATTGGGATTGTTTGAATTTCTCTTTAAATTCATAAATATATTAGTTTTAAGAATAATGATTCTTAAATCAACATGTGGTTGACTGTATTCATTTCTATAAACTAGTCGTTGGAATATTAAATTTTGAAGTTAATCTCAAAAGAAACAATTACCCAATGGTTGTAACTCATCCTTAATATAGAATCATAGAATTTTAGCATTGATTGTGGTGGATCATGTTAGTGGTAGATCAGTCTGATTATAGATCAGATTTTTGGTAGTTATAACATGACGGTATATCTGAATTGACACATTATCTTTCCAATAGTAGATTTATCTAGTGAGTAATGTGCCTAATGGTAGATCGTCTCTAGCAGTAGATGTGCCTAATGGTAAATCTACTTGGGAGATAGATGTTGTTAAAGGTAGATCATCTCTAGTAGTAGATGTACCTAATTATGGCTCTCTGTAACTAATTTTAGATCTGTTTATCTAATGGTATATCATCACTAACTGATGGTAGATCAATTTAACTAACTATAAATCAACACATAGATAAATTTGTTCATAATTTTACTAGATAAATATTTGATATTATTAAAAAATAAACTTACCTGAAACATAGAAAATGTGATTTGGGATCATTAAACTAAAGAGGTTCTAACGATGTCCCTATTTTAATGATCAAAATGAAGGAAATTATAAATATTCATAGTTAAAAAAATACATAGATAAGTATAGATAAATATGATCAATTTTATTCTTATCATTTCAATATTCTAATATGGCATATTGATTTACCCATACATTGATAATAATTAATATCTTAAATTCTATTTTAGAATACTCCCCCTTTTGGGATTATCAAAAATAGGAGAAAATATAATAAAATATACAAAGATAAACTATAGAAAATTATAATTAGATATACATTTAAAAGATACATCCTAAAATTTAATAAAAGGAAAATAAATTCCCTATAAAAAATAATATGATTATAAACGAATTTAAACTTCATGATATGGATGAACCACTAGATACTTTCCTTTTCTAGTAATTAGAAGTACAAAAGTGGTGGAAATGGGAGTAAAAGTAGGTGATAGAGGTTCTCTGATGACGACAGGCCTGAGATTCCAAACTGCCTCAACTGGAGTCATGATAAAAGGGTGAAATTATATAGAAAGTGGTGCTCAAGAGGGTGTAGAAGTTATAATAAAAAAATTTATATTATGGTCATCCATTATAGAAGTTAAAGAGAAATGAAGAAATAGTATTATCATATGAATAAGAAGTATAATAATTTCTCCACCATGCTCTGTTTATTTATATAAATCCTTCTTATCATCCATGAAAAACCTAAGCAAAGGGGATCAAAACATAGTTGATTTATTTTTTCCTTGAATGACCTAGTTATAAGATACTTTCTTAGATTCTCAGTAAGAAACATAAATTTTTATTAGAACTCATTCTTTTTATAAATCATGGAATGTTAATATTTAATTGATTTAGTTATATTATCTATATCACACTTATCATCACTAAAGTATTCCCTAACATGTAAATAATTATTCCCACCATATATCATTATTTTATGAATCCCTCTTAAAGAGATGTATAAGGGTCACCCCTGATAGAATTTATCTCTGATATAAAAATTGATCAAAACACATTATCATCCAATGTTGAGGTAGTAGAAGGTGGAGCACTATATGTGGTAGAACCAGCTACAGGTAGAGACAACAATCTTTCTAAAGGAGGTAAATGAGTTCTTCAAAGACCCCTCTTATCTTCTCCATGATGGGTATATTCTATTCCTTCTAATAAACCAACCACTTCTTCATAATTTCCAATACATTAATTTTTAAATTAATCTTAGGTCGGACATTACAAATGAAAATTTTGAATATCCATCTGTTATCTTTTTTTTTTATTTTGGTTTCTTGAAGTTGTGTTAACCTAAGAATCCCACATATATCTAATAATAGTCTTACTCTAAATGAATCCATGTCTTATTTAGTTACATCTCCAAAATTAAGTGATGTATAAGGATGACGAGATGGTAACCTATCATATATTGGAAAGGTGGTCTCCTCATGTCTACACTCAGTTGTAGGAACATCATAAAGATAATCATCAATCATTCTGTCCTATTCCAACTGTTCAACTTGATGTCCCAAATTATCTTTTTTCAGAAAAATATATGGAAATACTACTATGATTAGGTGGACTACCTTTGTCTTCATAATAAACATATCTATACTATTATTTTGTATAGTCAATCCCTAGATAAGTAGATCTTGGGGATTTCTCCCCCTTAGCAGGTGCTCTCTCCTCATCTTTATTAGAGACAACATCCATGACCTAACTCTAAGAAGTATATTCCTCATCAACATATCCATCAAAATTTTTGAATCATGATCTTCATACCAATTTCTATCATTGGAATAATTAAAAACTTCAAAAACATTCATTGAGCTCTCAGAATTTGATTTCTGATACTGTTCTACATTTAAGGCTTCAATTTCCTTAAAATCATTACCTTAACTAAGTAAACATTATCTATATATAAGAAAGATAAATCCACTATAAGGTCCATATAAATCAAAATGTCTTATGATCACATTGTGGTTAGATCCTTCTTCTAATAAAATAGGGACTAACTATTCTTCCATATCTAGAACTTATTCTTCTTTAACATCAACATCAATATCCTCATCATTGGAATATACCAAAACTTCATCTAGATCTAAGATAATATCAACTAGGTATCTAGGTCAGGAAGGGTGGTTCACATTGTTAAAATTATAATAAATCTTATCATTATCATCCACCCATTTCCTCATCAAAGGGTTATAAAAAACATTCATTCATTTTTAAGTAAATTGAGTTAAACAAAAATCCCCAAATTTAATTAAAACATCTTCATCTTCAATGAATATGTCCTTAGATTCAAAAATAGCTTAAATGAACTTGTGATTGATCCTAAAATTTGAACTAGATGAGGTGTAGCTCATTTCCATCATATGAACCATAAAGTTTCATTACATGATTATCTTATCCCCTTTTTTAAAAAAAATAATGAATAAAATTACATCTTTCCACATCAAGGTGTAAAATCCCCACTTCATTGGACAAAGTGTATTTTGAATAAATTTGAACAAATCATGTATTACCCATTAACGTATACAACTATGGTCCTTCACACAGTACCATTTCTAGTTAAATCCAATATAGAATCAATATAAATGAAAACTCAGAATTTCATAGGAATGGAACCCTAAAAATCCTCATATGTATGATTATGACGTAAATTGAGGAATCTTACACATGGTTTTGATGAAAAGTCTACTTCATTTACATTGATTAAAAACCTAATAAAATCTCTCTTTTCTCTGAAATCAAAATCTACAAACTGATAAAATTGGTTAACCAACATAGGCTAGAATGTATGTTCGTTTCATGAAAACTAATGGATCCATAATTGTTTTGGATCACATTCAACACTAGTGAATTTTTTTAAAAAAAAGAAAAAACATATATTTCCTTTTAAATATAAACAACTCGGGATAAGAGTTGGGGGTTATAGGGTTCAATAATAGTGTACCTACTAGATTTACCTCACAATTTATATGAGAGATGCAATACTTCAGGGGATGAAACAATAGTTCATTGTACTGTTAACATGTTTTCAATGATTTGAAGAAATAAGGGAAAAATAAAGGAGGGATGTTGCTTGAGAGTAAAATGAGAAGGTAAGAATTGAAGGAGGATTGAAAGATAGGGTTCTCAAATTCCAATTTTAAGCTACTTTAATAATTTAGGGATTTAAAACTAGAAAAATATAATAAAATTTACATAATTAATCCCAAAATAAAAATAAAATAATACATGAGTTGTATTATATAGTTAAAGACACTAAAATTGTAGAACTCCAATGATGGATCAGCAATGGTAGGTCACCAATAGTGAATCAACATTGGTTGATGCCCAATCGCAGATCACTGATAGTGAATCACCAATGGGGGATCACCAATGGTGGATCACCAACTATGGATCACCAATGGTGGATCACAAAGGGTGGATCACCAATAGTGGATCACCAATGGTGGACCACCAATGGTAGATCACCAACGGGGGATCACAAATTGTGGACCACCAGCGGGAGACCACCAACGGGGGACCACCAATGGGGGATCACCAACAGGGGATCACCAACGGGGGATCAACCATGGGGGATCACCAACGGTGGATCACCAACGGTGGATCACCAACGGTGGATCACCAACGGTGGATCACCAACGGTGGATCACCAACGGTGGATCACCAACGGTAGATCACCAACGGTGGATCACCAACAGTGGATCACCAACGGTGGATCACCAACGGTGGATCACCAAGGGTGGATCACCAATAGTGGATCACCAACGGTTGATCACTAATGGTGGATCGCCAATGGTGGATCACTAACAGTATAACACCAACTATGGGTTTTTTCTAAAATGTAAATCATAAGATAAATATCTAATCAAAGTTAATCATTCCTAGTTCATGTATCACATATCTTAATCACTCAAAATTCAAAGTCTTTTTAAATATATTAGAATTCTAATGTTTAGTTCTAATGATTTCTATAGTTATATAACCTTTCTAGAAATGATAACTCAAATAGTGATTTCATATATCAATATTTTTTTCACTATAATGAGATAGAATATTCTTAGAGATGTTTATCACACTCATATAATCCCAATATATTAGTAAATGTAATAATTGATATCTGTATTCTTATAAATGGTCCTCTATCAATAGAGTTTGAGCACAATAACATCAAATTGTTTTAAACTCTACATCAATAGTAGAAAAAACAACCTAATTTTTCTTTTTTTTACCTAAAATCCAAAAATAGTTACTTTATAAAAAATGTGATATCTTCTATAGTATTTTTCTGCCATATATACAACTAATAAAACCTTTATCTGAATAACTCACTAAATATTTTTTTTCTTCTTTGTTAAAATAGTTCCAATTTGGATGTATAATTGAGGCACATAAAAATTCCTTTGACTGTATGTAAATTTGATTCTAAAGTATTTTCATGAAAATGGTATCACATAGACACACTAGACATAATATTTCTCCAGCTACAAATTATATATAGAAAGATTATAATCATTCCATGATAATTGGTTTGATTGACTAATTTTCTAGGTTAACCAATATCAATTTTTTTATGTTTTACTCATGTTTGAATAAATACTATTGGTGTTATCTATAAATAAATGATTTGAAATGTATTTTTTATGTTCATTGGTTTAAAATAATTCCATCTTTAATTTAAAAAATTTGAAAACCACAAAATAATTTTAACTCAACCATTAAACTCATTTTATATTAAGTTTTCAAAAAATTTGAAAAATGAGTACATAAATAATTTATAGATAAACCAAATATCATATCATCAATATAAGGTTTTACTACTAAATAAACTTTTTTAATTATTTTAAGAAATAACGTACGGTTAGCTATGAATTTTGAAAAAAAAATATAGAAATAAAAAATGATTCAATACTATCATACAATTCTATATGATCTTATTTTAAACCAAATAAAGAATTTGTTAATTTAAAAACATTATCGGGAAAATTATGATTTGGAATACAGGGTTTTGTTCAACAAAAACTTCATCAGTTGTATAACCATTTATTAATGCACTCTTAACATTCATCTAATATAATTTCAAATTAAAATGTGTTTTATAGGAAGGAGTCATTCTATTGGATTCAAGTCTATCAATTGGTCAAATGGTTTACTCAAAGTCAATACCATGTTCTTCACTATATACTTGTGAAACCAAAGTATCTTTGTTTCTAGATATTGTTTCTAACTCATCAACTTTGTTTCTAAAAACCTATTTTGTTACAATGGTCCGAATTTATTTAATTCTATCCACTAGTTCCCAAAATTTATTTCCTTCAAATTTATTGAGTTATTCTTGCAGTTCCATTACCCAGAAATCAATATTAATTTCATCTTTCATTATCTTCAGTTCAAGATTTGATAAGAAAAATTAATGTTAAACTTAATTTTTATAACAATCTCTAGTTTGTGTTTATTTATCTATGTTTCATAATAAAAAATCTCTGGTATGATATATATGATTATTAATGGTTCTAAAAAAGTAATTGGTGGATATGTTTTTGTCTTTTACATGTTCTTTTTTAGGTTGTTCATTAGAACTGTATGATTTTTCTGTATGTTTCAATAAACTATATAAAGGATTAGAATTTCTATTTATATTTGATAGATCATCATCATGGTCTTCTAAATTATCATGGACTCATGTAGATCATTCTAATCAAATTGGACATATATAAATTCTTACACAATCATAATCCTTTTATTTAATACCCTGTATGATTTACTAGTTGTATAATTTCCATGGAATATTCTTTCATCACTCTTGGAAGAAATTATTTCTATATTATCCATTTTATTGTGAAGACATACTTTTAAACCAAAAAACATTAATGTAATAAACCATCAGTTTTTTTTCATTCTATAATTCATATTAGGGTTTTCGTTAAAAGTGTTTTTATAACAACCCTTTTGATTATGTAGAAGGTTTTATTCACTAATTCTTTCTAAATCTAAATTAGAAAATCATACTCATTAAGCACGGTATGAGGAATTTCGTATAGGTTTCTATTTCCCCATTATACTACACCATTCTACTATGGTGTTGAAGGAGTAGAAATGTTTTGATTATAACCATGTTTTGATAATAATGATTCAAAATAATTATATTAAAACTCATGGACATGATCACTTCTTAAGGTATTTATTATAATCTCACTACGATTTTCTAAAAATTTAGAATACATAGAAAATAAGGAACAAGAATCACAATTATGGGCTATAAAGAATACCCGAGTGTATCTATAAAATTCAACTACTATTAAATAAACATTATACATCCCATTTAAGAAATAGACTGTAGAAGGTCCAAAAATATCAATGTAAACCAACTATAGGGGTTAACATGTAGAAATATTATTCTTTTATTTGAAAGAGATTTTTTGTTATTTCACATTTTGACATGGGTTATAAAATTATCATTCTAAAATTCGAGTGTAGGAAGACCTATAAAAAACCCATTCCCAGTATGATTTTTATGTGAATGTATATTTAAATGGGCTGGTCACCTATTATAGATATTAGACTCTTTGTTAAAGTTAATTATAAAGGAAATGTTTTGAGGAAACAAGGAATATAAATAATCAACATATAAATTAAAATTTCTCAAATAAAATAAAACTAAATGATTCTAAGAATTAAAACATTTGAATGAATTATTTTCAAACGTATCCTGGAAAACATAATCAAAAAATTATGATATGTTAAGAATATTATACTTTAATACATCTAAAAATAAATCATTGGATATTAAACCAATATTAGTGTTACAGATTTAACAAAGTCCAATTATTTTTCCATTAGCATTGGCACTAAAGGTGACATGTCAAAAATCATATGTAAACACAAAATTAATATAGCATGCATATTTTATAGTTCTATAGATGTTAGTAAAATGATATTATGGAATCCAAAATTATTTAATATGTTTATTTTAAGTAATATAAGAAACATTTATAAATTTAAAATTTATTAAGTCTCTAATAATATTAAATATTCATAGAGATGATAGAATTAGAACTTGAAATTAATTTATAAATATTCATAATTCTCTATCTAGGTCGATATCATATTCTTATGGTATGATTTTGTGTTTTTATTCTATCTATACATAATGAATAAATTAGTTTTCCACTTTTGTAATCTTTATAAATTTTTTGTTAATTATTAATTAGATATTTATCTCCACGTTTTCTTTTAGGGGTTGATAATTTTTATCATTTTCTAAGCTATGATATTTTTATGGTGAGTAGAAAAGGAAATATTCTTCTTTAAACATTTATATTTATCTTTATGTTAATTTAATGTGTCCACCCCTCATATTGGGATATCAAAAAAATTATTCCATGGGTTTTTTTTCATATTATCATTTTCATAATCGATGGAACCATGAAAAGAAGATGAAGAGAAAATATTATAAACCTTAGATGTGTTTGTCATAAAACACATATTGGCTCTCTCATGATTGTGCTCTCTTCTTGAGTCTAGATCAAATGAATTTTTTTTTCTAAAACACAACATGATTATTTCATAACGTTTTTATATCTCTTATATTTTTCCTAATAATTTTTTTAACTTTATCTTGGGAAATTATTCTTTGATATAAAATTTTATCTTGAAATTATATAATGTTATTTATTTTATAGAAAAATCATTTCTTCCATTCATTTTTCCATTTACCTCTATTTCCTTATGTACCTTTTTAGTTTCTCTTCATAGAGAATTTATTACATGTGTAAATTTTCTTGAATTATCTATCTAAGTGATAAATTTATTCAGCACAGATAGAATATGATTCTCTATAACATGGGGTGTCTTATTTAATCATCCCGTTTTTTTTGAATCATATGTTTAGAAATATACTTAGTTTCTCTTTGGATAAACATTGTCTTATCATTTCACATTTAGTTCCTCTTCATACATAATGATCTTTCCTACAATATATTTAAAATGAAATTACTTATATCAAAAGACTCATCAATTGAAAATGTTTCTTCTCTCTATTCATCTATAAAATATCATAATAGGAACATCTCTTGATCATTTCCCATAATTGGTTTCCAAAGAAAATTCAATGTGTTCACAATATCAATAAACTTGAGATAAATATGAGGAATTGGATCACCTAGTTTCATATTTAAGGTATAATAATTAATAATATAAGTATTCATACACATTTCTTAGAAATTTGATGTTCCTTCATGAGAAACATCCAAGGTATTCTAAATCAAAAATACAGTGGTGTAGATAGATATTCAATTAAACTCTTAATCTAGTAATGAATAGGAAAAAGCATTCATATCATTATTGTTATTTTTATTAGTTGATTTAGTAGGACCACTCTATATAAATTTGGATATTTGGGTTAATTCATATTTATCCTCTATTGAAATCCAAAAATTTCAATATAAAATTTCATCTTAATATTACATTGACAATAATAAGTAATATTAAAATAATGAAGCTGATTAGTGGTAGTTCCATCTTTTCTATTATTATCCATATATAATAAATAGAAATTTTAGATATTTATATCATAACTAGATCATATTAAAAGTATATTTTTAACATCATTTGATACCAAGTTTTTTCAGAGTAGAAAAATCAAGAGGGTGGGGTGAATTGAATTTCTTAAGAGTTCTATTTAAGAAAAATTAAAAATTAAAATCCCCAATTTTATAAAAACAAAAAATTAAAAAAAACTATAGAAACATAAAATTTTATTTTAAAATAGTTATTGGATTCACTCATATCATAGGGCATGGAAAAAGCGTATTTTTATGTTTTCTTAGGGCAGCATAGAGGTTGATTAGGGTTATCTCACTTGAGGAGTGCTCTCAGTTGTTCACACACTTAAACAAATTCACCTAAACTATTTATTTTTGTTTTTTGACTATTTCTATGAATTAAATAGAATTTTTGAAAATAAATTAATTTAAAAAATTAAATTCAAATTAATATGAAATGATTAAAAAATGGCATTGGTGAACAAAGGAAGTTCTCTTGAGAGAAATTTTATGGAGCACCTTCATTGACCAGCTTCCAATATTCTTAGTGAAAACACTCCATCGTATGTGTACACACCTTATTCTACCCAGTTATGAATGAAAATTACACAAAGATATTTCCATGAACACCCTCTATCAACCTCCTCAATCGAGGTAAAATGGTGGTAGATTAAGAAGTTTAACATTAGACAACCACAGTGAAGGTTACACCCACTATAAATTATCCCTAGAATTAAATCAAAGAATATTAAAAACCTGGTCTTGGGTTCATAAACCCAATTACTCCCTTGGGATATTCCTTGGAATAGTTACTCATGATCATGAGTATTATATTTCATGATGGTAAGATGAGAAGAAGAAAATACGGTGGATGGGTGGACACATAAATAAAAACAATGCATTAATTTATTGGAAATCTAAATTACAATTGAAAACTAAAAAAATAAAGAAAATAAGTAAATTTAAAAGAAAAAGGGGATATTTACAGCCAACCCCCCTTCGTGGAGATCTATACCTTGTTTCTTTGAAGTAATGGGATGGAAAATGGGATTATTTGAGAGGTAGGAGCTCCTATAATTTTATAGGTAGATTTCTATCCTACAGATAGTAACATGGTAATAACACCTTAAATGGAATATTACTATGTGACTCCCTTCATAAACATTGTTTATAATTTTATTATACGTCTACTATAAATATTTCCACTCATTTGGACACCGTATGTTAGAGTTATGAATTTTTCATTGGTGGTTTTCTTTTCTAGACACAGGTTACAAGAAGCTTCTTCCAAATATATGTTATTGAATGGACACTTTAATGAATTCAAAAAACCATAAATTTAATTTTTAAGGTGAAACTATGTTTCTTAGTTCCATTATAGGCGGAATCACATAAATTTATGGTGTTTAGGTTGAGATAGACTTCTCTTAAAGTGGTGGAGTCCACTCTATCCTCCCTAAAAAGTCGTCAAATTCATTGATTTTTAAGGCCCTTAAATGTTCAAATCTTCCCCTATTCCAGAATACAAAGATGAAGTAAATAAAATAAGGATTTAAATAAATAATCAATGAATTTGAAACAATATTTTTCATGAAATGACTAAAATACATTTTATGTAAAAAATTTGCAAAAAAACCAGAATTAAGCACATTTCACCATTTTTCTCAGAACACATCATAGATACAAAATGGATTCTTATAAGCTCAAATTGATAATATTGGATGATTAAGAAATTTTAAATGCAAAATAACTGTGGAAAATATTATCTCTATCAATTCCCCCACAGTTAAACTATGCATTTCCTCAAGTATAAAATCTCAACATGGAATTCAGAGGACCCCAATGTTAAAAATATTCAATTTCCATAGTAATAAAATTTAACAATTTTGAATGTCAAATCAACCATTAAAAAATCTACATAAAATATCTATTCAATTTCCCATTTTTCATAGAAACAATCACATCATGTATTTTACTTTTCCCCTTTGAAAAAATGGAACTTCTTCTTTCATTTAGTTAATCTTCTCAATTCATTATTATCAAGCATGCCACATCCTTATTTACCTCACATTTGAAATTATTCCTCTCATATATAATGATACAATTAAAGTAGAGTTATGATAATATCATTATAACATGCACCGTATCCATAAGATTTTAAAATAACTACTTTCTTCACTTTGTAAAGACATGAGGAAATAAAATCATGAAGACATTTCAATAAAGGTTAAAATGATTCTAAGGTTTAAGGTTGGTAGGATTTGGTGTGTTAAAAATTATGGCTCAAGAAATAGGTTTATCTCTTAATTACAATTCATGATATCAAAAAATTTAATCAATTTCTCCCCTTCAAAGTACCAACACCCACTTCCCCCAAAACTCAAAATAAGGTCATGATCAAAGTAAAGCATAATAAATTATTAATGGATCCTCATGAATGTTTTTGTATTTTTATTGAAATTTATGACTAGATAAAACCTCACATACATCACCTAAACACATGCCATAAGAGGATCATTGGTCTGGAAAATGGTGATTTTTGGTTTTCCCAAATCATAACCCATTTTTCTCATCTTTTTGGTTCTTTTTATCTTTTTTTCATTTTTGTTAATTCATGTGGGGAAAAATGAAGAAAAATTAATGATTTCATAACCTTTTATAATTCCCAAAATATCACCCCAAAACTTTTTCCTTACAATGTATAACATCCCTTCCACCATGATTCCCTTAACCGCCACACTTCATCTTTAAAATATCATGAAAATACCAAGAGTTGGGTAGGAATGTATAAAAATGGATTCAAACATGGATCATCCCTATAAAGTTAATTCATAGTCTTTATGGGCTAAAATAAGGATTTATTTAAAGGGGTTATTTAAGGATAATGGTTTTTCAAAAGATGCCTCAATCACTTTAAATGTGTTTCTGTACAATCATAGATTTGACATGTTCAAATGCAAGTTATGGCATGTGACATGTGTAATGGATCGGGTTGTGGGAGGTCTATTACTTACTAAATCTGATGATTGAGGTGTTCTGGGTGGTCTGGGAGGCCATCCCAACTTCTCGGTGAATTTTGACCCATGGTAGGCCTACCGGTGGCCTGAGCCTACTGGTAGCAGGCCTACCGGTAGCCGCATCCTACCGGTAGATTGCCTTCCAGTAGCTCTGTCTACCAGTATCCACAACCTACTGGTAGCTCGGCTATAGGTATCTTGGTATACCGGTAGTTGTCAGCCACTGGTAGCTCTCGACTACTTTTAGCTGCACCCTACCGGTAGCTCTTTCTACCGGTAGCTATCCTCACGGTTTTTCCAGTAGCGCCTCCTTTTTGCGAAAATTGGGTTTTAAACCATATTTCGGCCCCTCTAAGCTTGTTTTAAGGCCCATTAACACCCATAAATGGTGCCTAATTAGATTAAATGATTGTGAGTTGTGTGTAGGTTTAAACCACGGGGACCCATTAATGGCGTGTGGGGTGTCTCAACTACATGGTCAACCCACAACCCTGCTCCTTACGTGGTTTCGCATTCTTATCTCAATCGTTCCCGACCTTTATAAATTGAAAGGGTTATCCCAAGATTTCTTTTCTAGATCACCCTGTACTAGGAGTACCCTTCGTTCTGATGAGCCGCATCACTATCCATGGAGTTCCATGCCCAGGCTAAGTGTTGATCATTGATCAACAAGTAGGGAATTTCTCCATCATCTCTCCTTTTTGTGTATCATGTGGGGTGGGTGTGATACTGCTTCTGTAGAATTGTAAGAACCAAACTCTAATAAAGATATAAAATGATTCTAAAGAATGAAATGGGAGGGATGTGACCGATGATGTTGCTCTGTTTTTATCTTCTTACTTGATTAACGATTTCTGAATTGTGCGGGCTTACGCCTACTGAAAATCATGGTCGTTTATGGTCTTTCTCTGTGCACTAATGAACCCCTAGTGATGTTTTAAATAGATTTTTTTGTAGTTGTGAACCCGTGATGTGAAAAGAAATTTGGTTAATCACATATATCTGGATAAATAAATTTAAAGCACTAGGATCAACCTCTTTTGTGATAACCCCGGTTAAGGCACGAAAATTGAAATCATGGAGTGTGTTAAATCTTATAAATCTAGAAATACCATAAAGGGCCTACATTGTGTTGGTGGTTATGGTTTGGTTGTTTTATTTCTCACGGGACATTTTTTGGGTGATGTGGGTGGGGATGGGATCCCCTGTTGTTATTATTTCAGTGGTTGTGAATTTAAGGTTGGGTGGTTACCTTGATTATATCACAAATTGGGGTGGAATCCTCTATTGTTGAAAAACTATTAGCTTCTGGGGACATGGGGCTGTACCTTGGGGTTTTCTATGGTTCTAGTAATTCTAGGGATCCCACTTATCCCTTTTTTTGGGACTTTACAAGAGAACCGGGTGTGAATGTTTAAGTTGATGTTTGACTATAATATTCCCTTGGCATGTGCTTATGCTTGCTAGTTGCCCATGTAGGTGCAGAAACTAATTTAGACATTATTACTGAACATGAAAACTTGGATGGGACAATGGGTTTTGGTGAGGTGTGAGTTGTGACTTGGACATGGTGCTGATTGTGTTCTTTAGGCTGGCTGAAAAAAAACTAAATTGGGTGAGTGCTTTCTACCTATACATATACTTGTAGTTTTGTGTTTCTTATTCGCACCCGACCCAAGTTGAGAACTTAGTCCCGAACACCCCCATTTCATAGGGGAGGGTGTTTTTTCCAACACTTCTATTAGTGGCTGGTTATTAACTCCTTTCTTCTCCCTTTCCCGGATAGCCCAAGTATCTTCGGGCAGGCTGTGATGGCATGAAGTCTATTATTAGCCCAAGAATCTTTGGGCAGGCTGTGATGGCCTGAAGTCCATTATTAGCCCAAGCATATTCAGGCAGGGTAGTGTGGTGGTTGGCCCAGGTGTGTGCGGGTAGGTGGTTTCCCAAGCGTCTTCGGGATGAGGTCCAGGTGTCTTCAGGCGTGGCAGTAGATCTTCTAGCCCTGGTGTCTTCGTGTGTGGAAGTGGTTGTTCTGGACTAGGTGTTTGTAGGGATGGTTACGTGTGACAGTTGTGGACCAGGTGTCTGCGGGCGGAATAGTGGTTACATCTCAGGTGTTTGCATGCAGGTTTTGGAAGTGGGACTGCGTGAGGATATGGCCCAGGTGTGTGCAGGCGGGGTGTGGAAATGGGACTTCGGTGAGAATGGAGGGATTGGTTCGATGAATAGTATATCTTCAATAAATAGTGGGAAAATGGCTTGGGGTACCAAAACATCGATGTTCTCTTATTATATATTACTTTCTTGCGTTATTTGGTGAGTGTGGCCGGTGAGTGGGATGGTTGAACTCTTTAATGGTATTGGTTGTTTGCTTCTCACGGAACTTTAGCACGTTCCCCCTCTTATGAGTGAGAGTATTTGGTTTTTCCTTACTAAGTATACTTGTATGCTCACCCTACGTATATAAAAATTCTTTCAGGTTTCCAGGAGGACTTCGGGGATCGTGTGGGACCATACCAGCTCGGACCTTTGAGGAAGTTGCAGTTGCTGTTTTTCTTTCTTTGGTACTTTACCCTTGTAGTCATTTTTGTACTTGTGGTATTTACTTTTGGTACATGCATATGAGAATGGTTGTTTTGGTTTTACTTGCACTTTTATTCTTGCTGTTGTGGGATTTACTATCTTATCTCCTGATCCTATTAAATGAAAAAATGGGTAATGCCTTCCATTTAGTGAGTGATTCTATACCCTTAGTGCTGGTCGCCACTCTGGGACCTATTGAAGGCAGGTTTCGGGGGTCATTATCTCTCCTTCAACTTAAAGAAGGATGGGCATGGAAATCTGCTGACCCTTCCCTCCTTTTTCTGAAGGCGGGTTGTGACAAAATGGTATCAAAGGTTGATGGTTGAGAGATAGGATGGAGTATGGAGTTTGGAACAGTAAGAATTTCATGGGATGGTAGGGAAACGGTGTTGGGTGACCTTTGTGTGTGAATTAGGCCAGAGAAAATTGGCTAGGACATGGGATTTTAGGGCCCCCCGTGATCCGATGCAAGGACTCTGGACCTACCGAACGACCAAGTAAGGCCATGCTGATTTCAGGATAGGGAGACCCTAGGAAAGTTACATGCATCATAATGACTTGTGTTCTCATGTTTCTAGGGTATTTTGGGTATTTGATATAAATAAGAAGTTTAATAAATTTTAATAACAATATTCTCCACTACTTGGACTTAGGAATTCATTTTTTACCTTGTAGCTATGGAACCCGGAAGACGACCCCGAGTTGTACGAGCGATCGAGGCTCAGGAGGTCGACCTAGCTAATCGATAGAGGGTTGACCAAGAGGAGGAAGACGACCAGTGGCAGAAGAGGCTTTAGAACTTCTAGCAACATACCTTCGAGAAGTATGGGGGAATTACATATGATATGAATATGGAGGGATAGCTAGAGGAGCTAGTGATAGCCTTCGTCTTGATCCGGACTCCGACAGAGTACAGGGTTCCTCTGGCCGTCAGCCAGATGCGGGGAGCAACGCATCAGTGTTGGACTCTTTACTTGGTGGAGAGGAGAGAGGATGAGGTGGCATGGTCTAATTTCGAGAAGGAGTTCTGGGCGGAATTCCTCTCTTCTACGATGATGGCAGAGAAGAGGCAGGAGCTACTCTCCCTCCAGTAGGGGAGTATGTCAGTAAGGGAGCTGGGGATCAAGTTCAAGGATCTCCTCCGCTTTTCTCTGGACCTCTTTACCAAAGAGGAGTCTCGGTCAAGACGTTTAGAGGAGGCTCTCTGAACCTCCTTCTAGTATGTTGTTACCCCCTTTACCATGTCGACGTACTTGGAGGTCCAGAAGAAGGTCGAAGTGGTAGAGAGGATGCACGCTTAAGGGGGTGTGTCACAAGAGGGGATCCAGCTGGGACCATCGATGGGGAAGGCCATCAGCACCAAGCCTCCAACGTCAGGACCCTCCAGGTTCCAACCAGCAGGGATTAGGATGCAAAAGTTTCAGTTCCGGTCCCCTGGTGCTCTCCATTTACCATTGAGCCCAAGAATGTGGTGCTTCGTCTATGAGAGACATGGACACCTATGAAGTTAGTGCCTGGACTGAGTACAGTACGGCGGTGGCGGGTAGCCCCAGCACCCGCTCCAGCAGCAGCTTCCAGCTAGGCCTTTCCAGCAGCAGTAGCAGGGGCAGCGAGCTCCTGCTCCTCCGAGGGCAGACGTTGCCGGAGGAGGCCGACCTCAGGGTTCTCCTGAGGGACCTCGACTGGGGAGTGGTCGGGGAGGTGGCTGACAGCCGTGGGGCAGAGGAGCTGGGCGTGGAAAGTTACATGCCACGGAGGTAGCAGTTCCAGCAGGGATGGAGTTCGTTCGAGGTACGATCGGTTTATTTAGCACTCTTGCTTATGCCTTGTTCGATACCGGAGCTTCGCACTCCTCTGTTGCACCCAGTCTAACCCATGCCTTGGGACTAGATACCGAGAGACTTCTAGTGCCACTGGTACTAAGCACACCAGTCAGAGGTCAGACCGACTCATTATATGTTTATCGAGGATGCAGACTGATGATAGGGCTACATCAGTTGGTCAGGGATCTTCTTCTGCTACAGATACAGCCATACGATGTCATCCTAGGAATCGACTGGCTATTCTCTGTGTGTGCCATCATCAACTCCTTCTGAGGAAGGGTTGTCTTCTCAGACTTGGGTGGGAAGCGTGTTGTTTTCACCAGTGAGCGGAGCAGTCAGAAGGGCAGCAGGCGAGAGGAACCCCTCCACTCCTTATTAGCCGAGATGTCAGTGGAGTCAGCGGATGCTGAGATGGTGGAGGTTCCAGGGATCGTCAGTGAGTTTATGGAAGTCTTCCATGAGGAGGTGACAACTCTACCCCCTCAACATGATATCGAATTCAGGATAGACCAGCAGCCTGGTGCTCATCCGATTTTGATGGCTCCTTACCGGATGACACCTTTTGAGCTACGGGAGTTGCGGATTCAGATTTTTGACCTGATGAAGAGAGGTTATGTTCGACAAAGTGTGTCACTGTGGGGTGCCCCAGTCTTGTTCGCCAAGAAGGTAGATGGTGGTTTCATGTTGTTTATAGACTACAGGAGGCTAAATCAGGTAACAGTCAAGAATCACTACCCTCTTCCAAGGATAGACAACCTTTTCGACCAGCTGAAAGGGGAAGGGTGGTTCTCGAAGATCGACCTGCGGTCTAGGTATCACCAGTTGAGGGTAAAGGAGAGTAACATCTTGAAGACGGCCTTCAGGTGAAAATATGGGCACTTCGAGTTTGTGGTTATGCCTTTCGGCGTTATGAACACCCCGACTGTGTTCATGGGGATTATGAACTCCGTCTTCTGGGAGTATCTGGATCGATTCATAGTCGTGTTCATTGAGGACATCCTGATCTATTCAAGATCAGAGGATGACCACGCGAATCACCTAAGGTTGGTTTTGGAGGTTATCTGACAGCACCAACTCTATGGAAAGTTGTCGAAATTCAAGTTTTGGACACGAGAAGTGCACTTCCTTGGGCACGTAGTGTCCAAGAAAGGGGTAGCGGTGGACCCATCAAAGGTTGATGTGGTTGTTTCTTGGGAAGCACCCAAGAACGTGCCAGAGGTTCATAGTTTCCTCGGGCTGGCAGGTTACTACCAGAGGTTCTTACCCAACTTCTCTCGAGTTACAACACCTTTGATAGCCTTGACCAAGAAGGACCAGGTTTTCATTTGGAGTGAGCAGTGTGAGGTAGCCTTTAGCTATCTGAAGGAGAATTTGATTAGTGCCCCGGTACTGAGACTACCAGAAGAAGGGGAAACATATGAACTATTTTGTGATGCTTTAGAGAAAGGCCTCGGGTGTGTGTTGATACAGTAGCAAGGGGTGATCTCTTATGGGTCTAGGAAACTACGCCCCCATGAGCATAATTATTCCACCCATGACCTGGAGCTTGTAGCGGTCATTTTCGCACTAAAGTTGTGGTGGCATGTCCTCATTGGTGAACGCATTGTGGTCTTCACGAATCACAAACAATTGAGGTATATCTTCTCCCAGTGGGACCTAAAATTACAGCAGCGAAAGTGGATGGAGTTCCTCTAGGATTATGACTTCGATATTTCCTATACTTCAAGAAAAGGAAATGTAGTGTCCGATGCTTTGAGCAGGAGGTCGCAGAAGGATGTAGTCCGAGAGTCGACAGACGCTTGGAAGGTGATGGAGGAGTTGGCTGCCTTGCACCTGGATGCGAGGATGGATAGTGGTAGAGGTTGCCTATATCAAATGATAGTACAATATTTCCTGATACGGTAAGTGGAAAAGTCTCAGTGAGGAGACCCAGAGTGCGAAGTGATGCGTGACCGAGTTGACTAGAGAAATGCTCCGGAAGGATGGACATAGGATGGCCAAAATCAGATGCTTTTCTAGGGAATGTTGTTTGTCCCAGAGGCGATGTGCAGCAAAGTTCTTAGTGAGTTCCACAACTCACCCCTAGCGGTACACCCAGGAGTTTCCATGATGTCTCAGGGCCTAAGGAGTCAGTTCTGGTGGCCCGGAGTAAAGAAAGCAGTGGTAGAGTTTGTAGCCCAGTGCCTAGTGTGTCAGTAGGTGAAGGCTGAACACCATGTTCCAGGTGGCCTGCTCCAGTCTATGGATGTCCTCGAGTGGAAACAGGAGGTCATCTTGATGGATTTCATCACAGGACTATTGAAGGTTCAAGGGGGATGCGATGCCATCTGGGTTGTAGTGGACTAGTTGATGAAATCGGTTCACTTTCTGGCGATTAAGGAGTCATGTGTAGTGGATTCATTGGCACAAAGGTATGTGGACGAGGTAGTGCGGTTTCATGGAGTCCCAATTTCCATAGTATCGGATAGGGATGCATGTTTTACCTCACGAGTCTGGAGGGGTTTGCAGCATGATTTTGTCACCAAGCTACGCCTTAGCACTGCTTTCCACCCCCAGACATGTGGGAAGACAGAGCGCTCCATCCAGACGTTGGAGGATATGCTGCGGGCATGCATTCTTGACTCAGGAGTATCATGGGTGCAACAATTTCCTTTGGTAGAGTACTCCTACAATAATAGCTATCAATTAACCATTGGTGTGGCCCCGTTTGAAGCCTTGTACGGGAGACCATGACGTTCACCTGTGTGTTGGACTGAAGTTGGAGAGGCGGGCATCCTTGTCCCCGAGGTGGTGCAGAGCACAACGGAGAAGGTTCAGCTTATACAGGAAAGGATGAAGGCGGCCTAGGACCGACAGAAGTCGTATGCTGATAGAAGGAGAAAGCCCTTGGAGTTTGATGTTGGAGACCACGTGTTCTTGAAGGTATCCCCTTAGTGTGGACAACGGAGGTTCAGTAAGGGGAGTAAGCTTTCTCCAATGTTCATCGGACCCTTCGAAGTGTTGCGGCGGGTCGGCAAAGTGGCTTATCAGCTAGTGTTACCACCGCCGCTACTGAGGATACATGACGTCTTCCATGTGTCCCATCTTCGTCGTTATCTGCATGATGATTCACACGTCCTCGACTGGGGAGAGCTAGACATTGAGGACGACGTGACCTTTGTGGAAAGACCAGTGATGATCGAGGTTTGTGAGGGGAAGGTGCTTTGTGGGAAAACCATTCCCTTGGTTTGTGTGTTATGGAGGCATGGTGGGATTGAGGAGAGTACGTGGGATAGGGATGCACAGATGCGTGCCTAGTACCCAGATTTGTTTTGAGTTTTTTGATGTTTGGTTTATACTTGTTGTGGTGGTGGATCATTTTACCTTGTTGGCTATGAAATATGTGGTTTTTATTTCCTCTCTGAATGTGTGTGAAAAGTCCTGGCTATGGGGATGGGAGGATTGGACCCCTAATCAAGACGCATTAAGGTGGATGCGATTAAACCCATGCGGGTTAGTCAATGTCGCCCAAAGTGGATAGTAACTTGACATGGGGGAAGAGACTCCCCAACCCACAGACTGGGCAGTCTAACATGGTATGTTTCTTGGTTCTTAAGAGAATGGTGTTTTTAGTTAACAATGGGGTTCTCTCCTGAGAGGTATCTTTAGAGGTGGTTGTTCGGACCCTCTCATTCCTTGTGGGTTGTTTGATTCTAGAGGGTGAGAATAGTTTGAGAGGTATCTGATGTAATGGCCCGAGTCGTGGGAGGTCCATTACTTAGTAAAAATCTAATTCTTGAGGTTTTCTGGGTGGTCTGGGAGGCCATCCCAACTTCTCGGTGAAGTTTGACCCACGGTAGGCCTACAGGTAGCCTTAGCATACTGGTAGCAGGCCTACCAGTAGCTCGGTCTATTGGTAACCGCAGCCTACCAGTAGCCCAGCCTACCAGTAGCTTGGACTACCGATATCCACAGCCTACCAGTAGATCAGCCTACCGGTAGCTCGGTCTACCGGTAGCCGCAACCTACCGGTAGCTTTCAGCCACCGGTAGCTCTCTATACTGGTTTCTCCCCTCACGGTTTTTCTAGTAGCGCCTCCTTTTTGCGGAAATTGGGTTTTAAACCCTATTTCGACCCCTCTAAGCTTGTTTTAAGGCCTAGTAACACCCATAAATGGCGCCTAATTAGATTAAATAATTGTGAGGTGTGCTTAGGTTTAAACCATGGGGACTCATTAATGATGTCTGGGGTGTATCAACCGCATGGCCAACCCACGACCCCACCCCTTACACGGTTTCGCATTCTTATCTCAACTATCCCCGGCCTTTATTAACTGAAACGGTTCTCCCAAGATTTCTTTTCTTGATCACCCTGTACTAGGAGTACCCTTCGTTCTGATGAGCCGCATCGTTATCCGTGGAGTTCCACGCCCAGTATTAGCATCGATCGTTGATCAACGAGTAGGGAATTTCTCCATCGTCTCTCCTTTTTGTGTATCATGCGGGGCGGGTGTGCTACTGCTTCTGTAGAATTGGATGAACCAAACTCTAATAAAGATATAAATTGATTCTAAAGAATTAAATGGGAGGTATTTGACCGATGATGTTGCTTTGTTTTTATCTTCTTACTCGATTAACGATTTCTGAATTATGCGGTCTTACGCCTACTGAAAATCATGGTTGTTGCTGGTCATTCTCTGTGCACTAATGAACCCCTTGTGATGTTTTAAATGTCTTATTTTGTAGTTGTGAACCCGTGCTGTGAAAGGAATTTGGTTAATCACGTATATCCGGCTAAATAAATTAGAAGCACCAGGATCAACCTCTTCTGTGATAACCTCGGTTAAGGCACGGAAATTGAAATCATAGAGTGTGTTAAATCTTATAAATCTGGAAATACCGGCATGGGCCTACATTGTGTTGGTGGTGGTGGTTTGGTTGTTTTTTTCCTCACGGTCCGTTTGCTGGGTGATGTGGGTGGGGATGGGATCCCCTGTTGTTATGCTTCTAGTGGTTGTGAATTTAAGGTCGTGTGGTTACCATGATTATATCACGAATTGTGGTGGAATACTCTGTTGTTGAGAAACCATTGGCTTATGGGGACATGGGGTTGTACCTTGGGGTTTTCTTTGGTTCCAGTACTTTGAGGGATCCCACTTATCCCTTTGTTGTTGTGACTTTACAAGAGAACCGGGTGTGAATGTTTAAGTTGATGTTTGACTGTACTCTTCCCTTAGATTGTGCTTATGCTTGCTAGTTCCCCATGTAGGTTCAGAAACTTATTTAGACATTATTACTGAACAAGAAAACTTGGATGGGACAATGGGTTTTGGTGATGTGTGAGTTGTGACTTGGACTTGGTGCTGATTGTGTTCTTTAGGTTGGCTGGAGAAAAACCTAAATTAGGTGAGTGCTTGATACCTATACATATACTTGTAGTTTTGTGTTTCTTATTCTCACCCAACCCAAGTTGAGAACGTAGTGATGAACACCCCCATTTCATGGGGGATGGTGTTTTTCCCAACACTTCTATTAGTGGCTGGTTATTAGCTCCTTTCTGCTCCCTTTCCTGGATAGCCCAAGTGTCTTTGGGTAGGATGTGATGTCCTGAAGTCCATTATTAGCCCAAGAATCTTTGGGCAGGGTAGTGTGGTGGTTGGCCCAGGTGTGTGCAGGAAGGAGGTTTCCCAAGCATCTTCGGGATGAGTCCCAGGTGTCTTCGGGTGTGGCAGTAGATCTTCTAGCCCAGGTGTCTTTGGGCGTAGCGGTGGTTGTTCTGTACTAGGTGATTGAAGGCGTGGTTATGTGTGACAGTTGTGGCCCAGGTGTCTGCGGGTGGGATAGTGGTTGTGGCCCTGGTTTTTGCGGGCAGGGTTTGGCAGTGGGACTACATGAGGATATGGCCCATGTGTGTGTGGGCGGGGTGTGCTAGTTGGACTGTGGTGAGAAAGGCGGGATTGGTTCGATGTGTAGGATGTATTCAATAACTAGTGGGAAAGTGGCGTGGGGTACCCAAACATCTATTTGCTCTTATTATATATTACTTGCTTGCATTATTTGGTGAGTGTGGCCAGTGAGTGGGATGGATGAAATCCTTGATGATATTGGTTGTCTGCTTCTCACGGAACATTAGTACGTTCCCCCACTTGTGCATGAGAGTCTTTGGTTTTTCCCTACTTAGTATATTTTTATTCTCACCCTACGTATATAAAACTGATTTCAGGATTCCAGGAGGACTTTAGGGATCACGCAGAACCATACTAGCTCAGACCTTTGGGGAAGTTGTAGTTGCTGTTTTTCTTTGTTTGGTACTTTACCCATGTAGTCATTTTTTTACTTGTGGTATTTACTTTTGGTACATGCATATGGTAATGGTTGTTTTGGTTTTACTTGCACTTTTAGTATTGGTGTTGTGGGATTTACTATCTTATCTACCAATCCTATTAAAAGAAAAAAAGGGGGTAATGCCATCCATTTAGTGAGTGATTCTATACCCTTGGTGCTGGTCGCTACTCTGGGACTTATTGAAGGTGGGTTTCTGGGGTCATTATCTCTCCCTCAACTTAAAGAATGAAGGGCTTGGCAATCTGCTAACCCTTCCCTCCTTTTGGTGAAGGCGGGTCGTGACCACATGTCCCCAGATCACCTAAGAAATATTCTCAAGATAAATAAGAAGTTATTGGTCTATAAATTCTATTAGGAATGGGAAATATTACATTGGACAAAAACTCATGGCATGAATAATAACAATAAACAAATTAACATGAACTTCAAAAATTCAAAGCATGAAAGATGGTATGGAAATTTCATTTACATGAATCAATCAATTACTTCAAATCATTTGTCATCGTTTAAATATCCATGCATCAATTTAAACATTTAATTTTCCATTTTAATCATTAAATCTCATTAACATTGAAATCTAAACATGGAATCACAGGGTTCTTACAAAACTCATGTCTCCTAGACAAGTCATGTAAGAATTAATTCAGGTTTTTGCATGAAATTTTTATCATTAAAGCTCAAAAGATGTTTTGTACATAAAAATTAAATGATTTTGAGAGATAATCATAAAAAGTGAACTCTCTTTTGAATTAAATATTTGGTCCTTTTCCTCCAATGATTGGGGATTCCTTCTTCCATTATGATCCTACAAAAGTAAAATTGATCAATTAACCATAGGGATAATTTTATTAAAGCTCATAAAGATAGAGGTATGGGGTATAGACTAATTCCTAAGGAAATATTTGAAATATAAATTCCTAAAAATTAAAATATAAGTACAAGAAAGGATTTAAATGATAAATCTTGGTACGATCCCCAAAGTTGGCCTTGAATTTTTACTACCTCTAGACGGTAGTACCAATTGTTATCCAAAATCAGAGGGTGGATGAAGATTCATTGATTTTAACCACAATATATTGTTATTCCCAACTTGCAATTCTTTGTTCTTTTCAGGAAGAATCCATGGGCAGAGTATAGAAGATCTTCCCCCTTCACAATGTGGTACAACTTGCATGGATGGGGTTAGATTAAGTAGGGAACTAAATGTTATTTTTTTTGCTAATTGTGCAATTATATTATCTTCCAGTGATGGATTCATGGGGGCTTCAACTTCTTGTATGATTTTCTCAGGCTCAGCAACTTGGATCTCTTCATGATGGGGATCCTACAGTATATATTCAATGTATTTAGAGAGATACAGGTATTCCTCAACATGTGAATAATTTTCCACATCATCCTTCAAGGCATCATATGAGTTGGTTGAATCTGAAAATTCAATAGAATTAGGAGTGATACTCAAATTAGTTTAAAAAAAAATAAAAAGAATTTGTGTTCAAAATTTATCATCTCTCTAAGTTAGTTCGACATCAATATCCTATTCAATTGAAAGTTCCTCTTGGATTCAATATTTACTAGATGGAGGTAGGTAGTCCAGATCCTCTATCTTTACTTAAAATAACACCACTTGGGTGGTTTATTCCTTTAAGGGTGTTGACTCCTCTTCTTTTCAAGGTTTTAGAAGATCAAATAGTTCCTCGCATTCATTTAAAAATTCATCAAGTTCTTATTGATCTCCCCTATGTAGCTTAGAAGGGAAGTCCTTTTCATATATCTCTCCAATAATTGGTTGTGTGAGGATGAATAAATCTTTAGGTGCCTTAATAGTTACCTCCTCCAGTTCTTCGATTTCAATGATGAGTGGTGAAATTTCTTCCACCACTACCTTAGGTTCTTGCTCTGGATCAGGGTCGGGTTACTCTTGGGTAGTATGGACATATTTTGTTCTCCATTCTATTTAATGCATTAGTCCTTATATAATCTCTTTATATTCATTCACATGAGCTCTTTTGTACTCTAAAATTGATTCATCTTTTTTTTGATTCACCCGTGAGTAGTCATTCCATGCATAGTAATTGTAGTTCAGATATATCAGGGATTTTTTTTTTGATTTTTGGTTTTTTTAAATAAAAATGAAAATCTATCTACAATGTGAAAATCAAAAAAGACAAGTAAACTGTTGATTTTATCCCCAGAAATGATACCATGTTTTTACGCACACCTGTCATAGGGCATGGAAAAGGAATAAGTTTATTTTGTTTCCAAGTGTAGCATAGAGGGTGACCTTGGTCGTCTCACTTGAGGAGCATTCTTAGTTGTTCACTCACTTAAAAAAATTCACCTAAAATAATTATTTTTTCTGTTTTTTTTATTTCTATGAATTAAATAGAATTTATGAAAATAAATGAAATGAAAAAAATCAATGCTAATTAATATGAAATGATAAACAAAATGGAATTAGTGAAGAAATTATCTTCTCTCGAGAGAACATTCAGGTAGAACCATCATTGACTATATTACAATATTCTTAGTGAACACACTATATCATATGTGTGCACACCTTAGTCTACCCCGATTATGAATTAAAAGTCCACTTTTCAATCTCCAATCACATCATCCATCCACCTACTCAATCGATTAAAAATAGTAGTGGATTAAGAAGTTAAACATTATATAACCACAATGAGGATTACACACACTATAAAGTATCATTATAATTAACTCAAAGAATATTAAAAACATAGTCTTGGGTTAAAGAACCTAATTACTCCCTTGGGATATTCCTCAGATTAGTTACTTATGATCTTGAGTATTGTAGTTCATGATGGATAGATGAGAAGAAGAAAAGTGGGTGGATGGGTGGATGGGTGGACATAGAAATAAAAACAATGCATGAATTTATTAGAAACCAAAATTGCATTTGAAAAATAAAACAAAAATAAAGAAAATAAATTATTTAAAAAGAAAGGGGAAGGTTTGAAGCTGTCCTACCTCAGTGGGGATCCCCTCCTTGGTTCCTTGAAAGAATGGGATGGAAAATAAGACAATTTAAGAGGTAGGATCTCCTCTCCTTTTATAGATATATTTTTGTCCTCCATATGTTGACACATTTTTTACCCATTAAATAGCATATTTATTTCTGGTACCATTCATAAATTTTTTTCCTCATTGTATTCTATGTGTAATCTAAAAATATCATCGCATTTTTCCATCGTATGTTAGATTTATGAATTTTTCACTAGGGGTTTCTTTTTCTGGATGCAGGATATAAAAAGATTCCTCCAAATATATTTCATTCAATGGGAACTTTAATGGATTAATAACTCCCTAAAATTAATTTTGGAGGCTCACCTATGTGTCCTGGTTCCATTAATGTTTAAATAACACCAATTTAAGGTGTTTAGGCCGAGATAGACTTATGTTACTATGGTGGGGTCCATGCTTTCCAACCTGAAAAGTTTTCCACATTATGAATTTTTTAAGACCTCTAGATGATAGAATATTCCACTAGATTAGAATAAAATTTTGAAGTAAACAATATAAAGATTCTAACAATAATAATCACTCAATTTGGAATTATATTTTTCATGATATGACTAAAATACCCTTGATGTAAAAATGTGGAAAAAATCCTAAATTAAGCAGTTTTCACCATTTTTCTCAAAACACATCATAAATCCAAAATCGAATCATATGATAAAAATTGATAATTTTGGAGGATTAAAACAATTTAATTGAATAAAAAAATGTGTAAAATATTATCTCTATCAATTTCCCCACACTTAAAATGTGCTTGTCCTCAAGTATAAAATCTCAACATGGAATTTAGAGGACACCAATGTTAACAATATTCAAATTCCAAAGTAATAAAATTTTACAATTTAAAATGTCAAATAATCCATTCAAAAATCCAAATAAAATATCAATTTAATTTCCCATTTTTCAAAGAAACACTCAGATCATGTATTTTACTTCCCTCCTTTGAAAAATATGTAACTTCTTCTTTTATTCAGTCAAGCTTCTCAATTCATTATTATTAAGCATGCCACGTCATGATTTAGCTCACTTGTGAATTTTTCCTCTCATATAAAATGACACAATTCAATTATAGTTATTATCATATCATTAAAACATGGACCATATCCATAATATTTTAAAATAACTTCTTTCTCTACTTTATAAATACAAAAGGCATATAAAATCATGAGGACTTTTCAATGAAGGTTTAAATGACTCGGAGGCTTACGGTTGGAAGGATTTGATGTTTTAAAAATTAATTGTCAAGGATGAGTTTTATATCTTAGTTATAATTCATGATATCAAAAAGAGTAATTAAATTATCGCCTTCAAAGTACCAACACCCACTTCCCCCAAAACTCAAAGTAAGGTCATGATCAAAGTAAATCATAATAAATGATTAATGTATCATCTTGATTTTTTTTGTATTTTTGTATTTTTTTTAAAGTTATGATTAGATAAATACTAAAATACATCACTTAAAGATATATGATAAGAGGATAATCAGACTAGAAAATGGTGATTTTTGGTTTTCTAAAATCATAACCCATTTTTCTCATTTTTGGTTGTTTTTTATTTTTTTCATATTTTCTTAAAATAAAGAGGGGAAAAATAAATTACAATGAATGATTCTACAACCTTCTAAAATTCCTAAAACATCACCACCACACTTTTTCCTTAAAATTTATAATATCCCTTCCACCATGATTCTATTTACCCCTACAGTTCATCTTTAAATCATCATTAAAATACTAAGAGTAGGGTAGGAATGGATAAAAATGGATTCAAATTTGGATGATCCCTATAAAGTTCATTCATGGTTTCCATGGGATAAAATAATTATTTTTGTAAAGTTGGTCTTTAAGGATAATGGTTTTTATAATGATGACTCAATCATTTTAAATGTATTTTTATACAGTCATTGCTTTGATAGGTTTAAATGTATGTTCTATTAGGTGACATGTCCCAACATCACTCATGAAAAATTATCAAGATAAATAGGAAGTACTTGGTCTAGAAATCCTATCGAGAATGGGAAATATTAAATTGGACATGCACTCATGGAATGAATAATAATATAAAATCAATTCACATGAACATAAGAAATTTAAAGCATGAAAGATGTTAGGGAAATTTTATTTACATGAATCAATTAATTCCTTAAAATCACAAGTCATCATTTAAATATCCATAATTCACTTTAAACGTTCAATTTTCCATTTTACTTGTTCAATCTCATTAAAATTTAAATCTAAAACATGGCATCATAGAGTTCCTAAGAAACCCATTTTTCCTAGATAAGTCAAGTAAACATTAATTTAGCTGTGGGAATGTAATTTTTTATCATTAAATCACAAAAGATGTTTTGTACAAAAAATGAATGGAATTTAAAAGATAATAATAAAAAGTGAAATCCATTTTGAATTAAATATTTGGTCCTCTTACTCCAATTCTTGGGTTTCTTTATTCCACCATGATCCTAAAAAATAAAAATAACTCAATTAATCCCAATGATCATTTCATTAAAGATAAAAAAGATATAGGGAGGGGATGCCTACTAATTCTGAAGACAATATTTGAAATCAAAATTCCTAATATTTAAAATGAAAGTTCAAGAATGAAAGTAAAGGATAAATCTTGGTATAATCCCCCATGTGGGCCTTATGTTTTTACTTCATCCAAAAGAAAAAATTAGTTGTTATCCATAATTAGATTATGGATGAAGCTTCTTTTATTTGAACCACAACATTTGGATCTACCCATCTTTTAGTTCTGGGTTCTTGTTGAGGAGGAATCCATGGAAAGAGTATACCATATCTTCCCCCTTCATAATGTGGTATAGATTCCATGTTGGGGTAGGATTAAGTAGGGAACATCCTATTCATATGTGGATACTTAAGAAACCCCCTTATCTTCTATTGATAGCTTCATGGGGGATTCATCCCCTTGTATGATTTCCTCGGGATTAGCAACTTGGATCTCTTCATGATGGGGCTCCTTCCATAGATATTTTCTGTCGTTAGGGAGCTCCAAAAGTTCCTCAACAGGTGCTTTGTTTTTCACATCATTCTCCAAGGCATAGTATGAGTTTATTGAATCTGAAAATTAAATAGAATTAGGATTGATACTCCAATTAATTTAAAAAAAAATTTAAAATAATTTCAGTTCAAGAATGTATCATCTCTCTGAGTTGGTTCGTCATTAATATCCTCTTCAATTGAAAGTGCATCTTGGATTCGATCTTCACTGAATTGAGTTAGGTATTCATGATCCTCTATATTTAATTCAAATTCCACCATTTTGGTGGTGTCTTCCTTTAAGGGTGATGAATCTTATTCTTTCCAATGTTTATGAAGATCAAGTTGATACTCATATTCCTTAAAAAGTTCATCCAGTTCTTGTTGATATCCCCCATGTAACTCAACATTTATCTCCACAATAATTGATTTAGTGAGGATGAATGAATCTTTAGGTACCTCAACATTTACCTTCTATTGTTCTCCAATTTCTATGATGAGTGGTGAAATTTATTACACCACATCATGAGGTTCTTACTCTGGCTCAAGGTCGGATTTCTCTTGGGTAGTATGGACACATTATATTAGACATTCTATTTGACTATTTAGTCCATCTCTAGCATCTTTAAGTTCATTAAATTGACCTCTGTTGTACTATAAAACAACTTCCTCTTATTTTTTCTGCACCTATAAGTAGTCATTCCATGCATAGTGATTTTAGGGTGAATACATCATGGATTTTTTTGTTTTTTAGTATTTTTAATGAAAAATAAAAATCTATCTAAAATCATAAAAATTGAAAAAGATAAGTAAACTATTGATTGGATCCCTGGAAATGGTGCCATGTTTTTGTGCACACCTGTCTTAGTGTGTGGAAAAATCATATTTTTATGTTTTCCTCGAGCAGCATATAGGCTGACCTGGGTCATCTCACTTGAGGAGAATTCTCAGTTGTTCACTCACTTAAAAAAATTCACCTAAACTATTTATTTTTCTTTATTTATTTATTTTTATAAATGAAATAGAATTTATTAAATTAAATGTAATGAAAAATTTCAATAAAAATTAATATAAAATGCTAAACAAAATGGAATTAGTGAAGAAAGAAAGTTTTCCCAAGAGAAATTTCCAGGAGCACCTTCATTGACCAGCTTCCAATATTATTAGTGAACACACTACATCATATGTTTTCACACCTTAGTCTACCCCAGTTATGAATGAAAAGTACACATAGCAATCTCTAAGTACACCCTCCATCCACCTCATCAATTGAGGGAAAATGGTTGTATATTAAGAAGTTAAAATTTATACAACCATAGTGATGATTACACACACTTAAAATTATCCTTAGAATTAACTCATAGATAATTAAAAACAAGGTCTTGGGTTCAATAACCTGATTACTCCCTCGGGATATTACTCAGATAAGGTAATCATGATCATGAGTATTATAGTTCACAATGTTAAGATGAAAAGAAGAAAAGAGGGTGGATGGGTGGACCCAGAAAAAAAAACAACGCATGAATTTATTATAAAACTAAATTACTATTGAAACCTAAAACAAAAATAAATAAAATAAATAAATGAAAACTAAATGGGGGATATTTTAAGTCGTCCTCCCTTTTTATATATCTCCTCCTTGGTGACTTGAAGGAATGGGATGGAAAATGGGATGATTTGAGAGGTAGGATCTCTACTCCTTTTATAGGTATATTTCTATCTTCCAAATGTTGACACATTTTTGACCCATTAAATTAATGATTCATGCATGTTACCCCTAATAAGATTGTTAGTAATTGTATTCTATGTATCCTCTATAAATGTTTTCTCATTTTTCCACAGTATAATGGAGTTATGAAATTTTTATTTGTGGTTTATTTTTTGGATGCAGGTTCCAGGAAGCTTCCTCCCAATATATGTCATTCAATGGCCCTATTAATGGATTCCAAACTCCATAAAACTAATTTTGGAGGATCCAATATGTGTTCTTGTTCCATTAAAGGTGTAATAAATTCAATTTAAGGTGTTTAGTATGAGATAGACTTCCATTACGGGGGTGGGGTCCACACTGTCCACCCGGAAAAGTCTTCAACTTCATTGATTTGTAAGGCCTATAGATGTTCAAATATTTCCCTAGTCTAGAAGAAAAAATTGAATAAAATAAAATAAGGATTCTAAAAAAATAACTCAATTTGAAATTATATTTTTCATGAAATGACTAAAATACCCTTGATGTAAAAATCTGGAAAAAATACAGAATTATGTGTTTTCACCATTTTTCTCAAAACACATTATAAATCCAATATTTAGTTTAATAAGCTCAAATTGATAACATGGGATGATTAAAACAATTGAAATTCATTCAAAAAATGTGCAATATATTATCTCTATCATTATTAAAATAAGGATCAATGGTTATTCAAAATAACTATTTAAATTACTACATATTTTGAAAATAAATTACGTGATAAACCAGTCTATATAGAACACAAATTAATATTAAATATTAGATTAATGTTTTGATATAGTTTTTGAACACTTAAAATCAAAAGGAATAATAACTAATAAAACAAACAATATAATTTATACAAGTGGTCGAATCTCAAGAAGAGGCTTGATCTTATTCACATAGAAAACACCATATATATGTACGTTTGTTAATTAATAATTTTGAGCCACAAACTATAATGAGTATTTCATAAAAAATAACATAATTATATCAAAGAAAAAATCATCTTCAATAGTTATAGATGGAATAAAAATAAGTATAGGTCACACATGACATCTTCTACAGTTATCACATGTAAAAAATTAAAAAAAATGTAACGAGAGCATTGAGCACACTCTAACTAAGTACATGAGATAGCGATTTACTGATGAAAATTGTAAAACTAGATTAAAATAAAATATAAATCATAAATATAATGATCATGTTATCATAGATGGTTAAAATTATGGTTCTTGATACGAATATCTTCAGATGTTCATAGGTCCTCAAATTTTTATTTTGAAGGATATTAAATAGGCTTAAAAAATGTACAACAAAACAGAGTATCATGGAGGTATGGAAAATCCTTTTTTGTTCAGTCTATAGATGTCTTGAGTTATTCCTCACATATGATTATTATAGATTCTATTGATTACAAGTATGTAGGTACGTATTTTATATGCATGTATCAATCCTTTTGAGCATGGGGGAGTTATTCTAAAATTATATTTCCTTATGTCCAATTATTTTTTGTAGAATAGTGATAAAATGACCTGAATAATTATGCTGGGCACAAAATTAAGAACTTATAACTTTTTCTTTAAATTCTTATTTTGAGCAGTTTTAAGAATAATTATTCTTAAATCATTATATGGCTAATTTCATTGAATTAATTAAAATATCCATGGGAATTTTAAATTTTAAAATTAATCTTTATAACAATGGTATAAATATAGAATTATATCATCATGATGATAGGATCACTAAATGTTATCGTAAACTAGAGGTAGATCATCCTTGTAGTAGATCAGTCTGACAATAGATTAACTTTGCATAATAATTGAGTCGATGGTAGATCTGAATTGATTGTAGATTTTTCCAGTGGTACATATGTGTACATGTATATGTTTCCAACTGTAGATTTGATCAAGAGATAGAATCATCTGATGGTAGATCTATTTTGTGGTATATATGTCGAATGGTACATCTTCTATAGATTTATATGTTCCTAGTGTATCATTCCATAACTAATGGAATATCCATTTAACTGGCAGTAGTTCATTAGTGACTTATGGTAGAATTATTTAACTAAAAGTAGATCTCTTGATCTAATAGTAGATCAGTACATAGAAAAAAATTCATAATTATACTATAAATATATTTACAATCTGGAAAAATTATAATTTTTATAAACAAAAGAAACATGATTTTTGATCATTTAAATAAGGATTTGATAATAATAAATATTGTATGAATGTATTATTAGGGAATACAATGATAAAGACTGATTAGTTTTTTAATAAGGAGGTGAAACTAATTTTTTATTTATGTATTTTGATTTAATAATATGTTGTATAAGTTTTAAACTAATAATATTATCATTATAAAAAATTAATAATACATTTTTCTTGGTATTTTCTCATTATGGATTTTGAAACATTTTTGGAATGGTACTAATAACCATGAAAACTGATTTAGTAGTAAGGTGATATTTTTGGATAACACATGATTACGGAAAATATAAACCATAATATGTTTCTAATTATGAGTTAATAATGTATAGTTTGTATAAATAGATTATTTAAATTTATTGTATTGGTAATCCAGAAATTGGTTATTGATTTGACAATAATGCTATTTAGTTCATCTATATTTGATTATGATGATTTAATTTTCAGATCTATTGAATACATTAAATAGATTGTAAGCATAATTGAGGAATAAGGACTATGATAGATTTTTTAAGCATAAATGTATACATGTTTTCGATACAATAATGGGTTTACTTGATTCATGTTTATCATGCGATCAATGGCTATACCCCCTAATGAGGTTTTATGTAAGGTAATTTTTAGGTAAGTAAGGATATATTGGAAAAAATTTATTTGTTTGAGGTATATATAACCCATATGTTTAATGTGGAGTATTATTTTAGTATAATTATGTTAAATTTTGGCATGTTTGATGAAAT
This sequence comes from Viscum album, assembly GCA_963277665.1. Lineage (NCBI taxonomy): Eukaryota > Viridiplantae > Streptophyta > Magnoliopsida > Santalales > Viscaceae > Viscum > Viscum album. Next base: position 645,064,057 of record OY728143.1, on the reverse strand, counting down.
GTATAATATAACCACTGAGGTTAATGATTTAATTAATATTTAGGTTATTTAAATTAGTTGGTTTATATGGTCTTTTATTTATTGAAATGGTTAATATTACATCTTTGAGACTTTGTGGTTTGGGCATATACATTTTAATCTATGGCATTATGTGTTACTAATGATTATTGGAGATAAATGTTATTTTAATCTCAGAAGAATGTGGGATCAAATCCTTCTGATAATGGGTTTTAAACTCATTCAAGAGTATTTTAAATATTTTTTTGGATAGTTATATTTATAATGATTTAATTTGAACATTGAGTATTATTATTTAATTTTTATTAATATTGTATTTATTCATATAATGGATTATGCATGTTGAAAACCATCTTACCCATTTTTAATGATTTAGTTTTGGTTAATTTATAGAAAAAATATGAATATATTTTCATACTTTTGTGGAATTATGTGATCCATAGATGTGATTTTAGTTCTTTAGGCATGAAAATTTAATCATGAATTCTCATCATTTAGAGAAAAACATGAGATTATGGATGAAATTGATTGAAGGATAATATTATTCTAGTTAACTACATTTTATCATGTTCCTAGTCTATGTACTGAAATAATTCCTCAAAATTAGGAAAAGTTCTTTTAACTAAAAAATATAAAAACTTACTTTTATTACTATTAAATCAATAGACATTTAACCAACCACAAATTTTTAGTGTTGTGATCATTAGAATTCTCCAGAATATGTTCTATATCAATCTCAATTACCCATCAAAGTTATATTTTTCTTCCGTATCTATGTTTTCACTTTCTAATACTATTAACCAATTTATAATCCTAGTTTTTAAATTTTTTACTTCAATTTTAATCTTTTTAAGGGGGTTTTTTATTAACCATTTTTATGATATGGGTTTTAAAAAAAGTACTTCTTAAATATCAAACCATTTCTTACCAATAAAGAGTTCAAATTGTGAGGACACAATTTATTAAATGAGGATAATGTAACACCTTGATATTATTTATTTATTTCTATTTAAATAATTTTATTATCTTCGTATCTTTTATTACACGTAACACTATGTCTAATCAAATAGAAATTCACTTCTAATTATTACTATTTAGTGTGAAAGTTATATCATAGCCCTTAAAATTGTGGGTGTGGATATGATTAATTATTTTCTGAAATCTATATAATTTTTCTACTCAATAAAAATTTATTGAGTAATTCTATGTAAATAATTACTCATTTTTAGTAATGTTATTTTGTGTTTTAGAAATAAAAATTCTTCAAAAAATGATTTTATTTTTTCTGATAAAATATTGTAATTAACTCTTGGGACTTTTAGAAATTTTATTAATTAAAAATAATAACCATTTTTATATGATAATTTTATTAGAGGGATATTTTTGTAATTTTTTAAAAATAGTAATTTTTTCAGTGAATAATTAAAACTATTTCACTTTAATGAAATTTTTTTTTTCATTCCAAACATTTAAAAAGTTTGAGTTTGATTTTTAAATGTTATAAATGTCATGTTAGATCTGATATATTACAAAAAAATTAATTTAATTGTAATCTATTATATTATTTTTTTTGTATAACATCATTTTAATGAATAATAATGATTTTTCAAATCTAATTTTTTTTCACTTTACATATTGATATAAAATTATTTTTTATAAAAAATAGGAACTAAATTTGATAAAATTTAATTTATTTTAAGGTTTATAAAGTAAAATTCATTCTGGGATGACTTATAAAAAAATTATGAAGAATCCATGTTTCTTATGATTTGAAAAAAATACAATTTAATAAAATAGAACATACTTTATAATTTCACCAAGAGATAAAAAAGGTATAGAAATTTATGAAACATATGGGATAAATCAAGAATGATAAAATAATAAAAATATCATAAATAAGTAAGTCAAATATACATTTATATATACTAGAATTTGTTCAATGATAAATAAGAAACACATTTTCAATGCCGACAGAATGCTTAAAAGACATCAAATGTGTTACCCTAATGATAATATTCAAGATGAAATTACAAAATACATGATTCTTTAATGAAATATTAAATATTATAAATTATATTTTTCATTATAAACATATTTGGGAGTTATATATCATTTTTCTTATCCAAATGCTTGTGCAATGCTTGTGTAAGGTCGGAAAAGTCCAAATAAAAAACTAAATATGGTATGATGACATAGATGTGAATTAAAATAGATATTTAAAAAATATAAATGTATTTTTTTTAAAATAATAAACCTTTTATCAGTATGGTATTCTATTTATAATTTTTAAGTATTAAATAAATTCAATAAGTGTTTATACAATGCTTACACAATAATTGTTTAATTAAAAGAAAAATATAATTAATTATATTAAAAATATTTAATGTATTATAATCTGAGATAATTAATGGGATACAAAATTTTTAAGAATAATAGTACATTTAATAAACATATTAAAATATTTGGTTCGATTTTTACTTTTTTCTCATGATGTTATTAAGGTTTGAGTAACGAGTAGTTTTAAAAAATGACATTAATGATATTTTCAAATAAATAATATTTTATTAAATGAAATAAAATTCCTAAATAATATATTTTTATAAATTACTATTGTATATTTTATAATATCAAACAACATCCATTTATGGGCCATTTTTAAATTTCTTGTAACATTATTTACCCACAATGAGTAAAAATCCATAATACCACTGTAAGTCTAAAAAGGCTTAAGAAACGGTTAAAACAAAAATATAGTTGTATAATTTTTATTGAATGAAATAAATATTACACATATTAAAAAACTATTTAAAATAAGTTATTAATTTGGAAATATTCAATTAAAATGACTTATATATTATTTAAGTAAATGAATGTTACAAAAGGACACTTTCTTTGGTTTTAAAATATCTTCTAGATTCACATAGGTAAAAAATAATTACTAACGAATATTAATAATAATTCTATGCATGAGTAAATTAAGTTTATAATGGAAATTTATTTCAAATTTTGGTAAATATTTAATTATTATAAATTTTTATACAACACTATTGAAATATTTCCTCAATTAATAAAACATACAATAACAAATTTTAAATATATTAAAATAAATATTATTTGTGTGATCTAATGTGTCACATAAATTTTCAAGGTTAATATATAGTATTATTTTTTGTTTTAGAGTATCATATTCAAATTTAATCTTTTCCTTTATGTACCTCAAGTCAAATTTATTGAATAGCATCTAAATTGAAAAAAATGATATTTTATGAGAATAATATATTATTAAATTACATAAAAATCAAAAAAAAATTGAAAATTTGAAAAACGTGATAAGATGAAGTATATAATGTCATATCTAGTCAATTTATAGTATATTTTGAACCGTTTGTACAGAGAACTAATTTATTATAATTTAACCTTTCAAGAAATTCCTAATCTGCCCCTCACTTCAATTATTAATGGGAACCTCATCCCTCACTTATTATGAACACTTTTAGCCTTGTAGAATAAATAAAATTGACCTATTTATCTTATTTAATTCCCTATAAAAATTATAGAGGATATTGTTTTCCTAAAATACAAACCCTATACCTTTTTAGAGGAGGTCCATATGAGTTGTTTCAAATAAGAGGTAATTTACCTAACCAATAAATTTCTTTTCTACTCATATTTACCACTTATAAATATTTTTTATTTATCATAAAATAATATATTTAGTATAGTTAATATACTTAACGGTTATTATGATTATTAAAATACCGTTATGAACCCTCTTTCCCATCAAATAATAAGTTAAAGTATCGCTTATGAGTATGTACAGCTCACCATCTCCATGTAACAATGCAATTAATTTTTATCACCATCATTTATGGATGGGTATTATATTGTGTAAAATTTTTACACATTATATTTATAATATAATTATACTTATTTAATGATAATATCTTGTATACCAATTTTCCCTTAAACCTTTGGAAAATGATAATGTCGTATGTGCATACATATAGACAACAACCTCCATGAAGAGATGTGATTCATTTATTATTTCCATATTACATAGATGGTAATAAGGATATATTAAATGAAAATAATATATAAATTATTATTTAAATTTCTTTCATTCCATCTATAATAAAATTAACACAAAATTCATGAATAAGTATAACATATCATCTCCATAAACAATATAACTCATTTTTTATGTAAATCATATAGATGACTATAAATATTTACATAATGAATATATATGTTATTTATATCCTAATTAAAATTATACATATTATGGGACCAAGATTAATATAAAATTAATAGAATAACTAAAATAAAATACTCACGGTAAAAGAAATAGTTAACCCCCATAAATGAAAATTTTAATAAGGAATTATTGATAAATGGGTTTGTTAAAATGTTATAAAGGAACCATATATGATTCTATAATTATTAAAATTAAACTATTATAGAATTATAATAAATATAAATTTATTATACATTATATTACAGTTCTTTTAAATCTAGGTGATCTAGAGGTAAGGTTTTTATTTCACATTCTCATAAATATTTGAAATTATTTTCGTTTAAGTCTCTTCTAGGGAAAATAGTTATATTATATCCACATTTTCTAAAAAAATTAAAGAATGTTTTTAACACTCTAATATTATTTTTTAATAAAATCTTACCCATTTTTTACTTTTTAAAAAAACTAGTAAAATCAATCTTTATGTGATTTTCGAGATGAGGTATGTTTTGAAATTTTGAAAAAAAAATATGGATGTAATGTTTTTTAACTTATATTCCACGAATGGATTTTACCCCCATAAAGAAATTTTTTAATTTAAGTATCCTTTAAATGTTCTTATAGATATTTTCAAATTAATGTTTTTCATTTATAATTTCCACACTGTTTAAAAAAATTATTTTAAAGTGGAAAGATTATTTTCTTCAAAAAATATATCAAGGGAACTTTAAAAATCATTTTCCATATAAGATAAAATCCCATGATGTTAATTAGGATTTAATGGGGATATGATAAAATTGTATCATTTTATTCTTCCTCTATATGTTTTATGTTTTTTATTAAATGATAAAATGTTTATGAATCCCATTTCTTTTCCCTAGTTTATTCTGTAATGATATATTTATAAAACCCATCTATTTTCCATTGGTTATTCCATGATAAAATGTATATGAAAACAATTTTATTTTCATGGGTTATGGTATGATGATTTATATATTATCTTATGAAACTAATATGTTTTATTTTCATTATATAATGTGTTGGATAAATATATCTCTAAAATAAATTGGGTAATGATTGATATCTAATGAGATAAATAGGACTGGAATGTGGAGTTAACATAGTTCAGTAATGGACTTTGTCCACTTTGATAGTCTTGGGTGTGAAACGTGACTATTGTGTTGTTTTTGGGATTGCACCTATTGCACTATGGGAGTCCTGGAATATATAAATGACGACTAAAGAAGTTATTTTCTATGCTTATTGGTAATCCGTAATTCTAAGATTTATGCCTATGTTAATATTTCATGGTTTAAGTTATTTAATTCCCTTATAATTCATATCATATGAACATACAATATTTCTTCCATGAAATAATATTATGATCTTTGATATGTAATGTATGGTTTTCAAATATTAAGATAATGTTATTATACCCACAAACTCATGTTATTCTTATGTGATCATTGATATCTACCTTTATTACCCTTTCTTAGCATTTGAGCTCACCCTTTTCTAATGTTTACTTTTCTCATTTTATACAGAAGTGTATTTTGTATATATGTATAATAATGGTGATAGTTATGAAGAAATAAGTAGGGGATGATGTAAATATATTATGAACCATTTTTTTTCCATGTTTCTAATGATACTAGACCTAAATGATTCTAGCATGGATTGAAATGTTATGTAATAAATATTTATATTTTAAGATGTAATATATATCTATGAATTGTTTGGGTAACTATGATAGTGATGTTTTTGTGAAATATATTCTTATAGTTGAACTTATTATCATTATTTATGTTTATGAAATAATTTTTATAGGTGACATAGAAGATGTTTTTGATTAGTTTTTTATACAAATAAAATGAAACTTAGATATGTTAATGCTTGACAAAATGAATTTCTTTATAGGGATGCAACTTATGAAAGGGTTATTATCCCTTTCAAAAAAATCTCTAATGTATATTTAATGAAATTTTGAATGGGGAATCGATGAATGTTTCTATATCCATTACTATTATTGTAAAACAGTGAGAAGATGAAACCTATTGAAGTGTGAATGAAAAAGAATTTTTGAAAATTAATGAAAATATTTCAATATATAATGGAATCAAGGAATATGGATATATATATATAGTAATTTTTTGTTTTATATATTAGATTGATAAAAACTAATCCCATATACTAGTGCAATATCCTTATATTTTAGAAGAATATTATGTTAGATAGTTTATACAACATGAAACCATGCGTTTAAAGGAACTATGCAATATTAATCTTTAAGTGTTAATGTTATCAAATAGAATTTAAATTGGTGGTATAAATAGGATTAAAGAAATTATTAAATATTTATAGTGTTCCTACTTAATAAAATTATATTGATTAATTCAGAGGAAATAAGAACTTACTTTTTTAGTAAAGTCATTTTATACTTTAAAAATATGTTTCCTTCAAAATGGATATTATTTATTATCATGAGGGAATATTATAATTATTATATATCGGTTTTAAAAATACTATTTCATAAAAAATTATCCATTTTTAAAAAAAAATCTAAATTATCTTAGGTTGAATTTTTTAGAATATTCTGAAAAGTTGGATTTTTGGTTAAATGTGGGAAAATACTAATTTTATTAAACAAAATTACTATCATGTACATAAAAAGTAACAATATATTTTCTATTATATTTATAATTTAATTGTTCATTTTTTTATACATAATATTATAAATGTTATTGGAATCAATGTTTTAATTTGGTAAAAATCTTTTTTTACATTAAAAGGAAATTTAATAGAAAAGAATTTTTCATCATATTTTGCATGTTTATTTTAAAATTAATTATCCCACTTTTGTGAACTGAATTTCATCAAATTAAATAAATATTTTTAATAATCCTAATTTAATATTATGGATAAATGGTAAAATTATTTTTTTGTTAATATTTATAGTAACAATAGTAAATCTTTATATAATGGTAAATGTAAAATGGGTGAATTATAGTTAATATTAAAGTGATAATGCCTCAAATTAATTCACAAACATGATAAAAATTATATTGATAATTATACTTCTTCCATTATCATTATAAATTATATGATATATTCTTTCATTCCCATAATTGAGTTTTACCTTTATAATATTATATATAGAGGAAAGCGTAAAAAATGCCAGTATCTTCTATTTAATATTATTAATTTTTACAAAATGGATAAAAACAACATATGTTCGGTTATAAATATTAATTTAAAATATAAATTATTTTTTCATCATTTTAATTTATTTTTAATTTTTATTGATGAAAATATTACCTTAAATTCTTTTGCAACACCGACATAATTCCTTTGCAAACAGTATTAAAATCAAGTAAATCATTTAAAAAAACTATAAAAGTAATATTGTTTTAGTGAATTATTTTTTAATATTAATCTTACTAAGAAATATAAAACATTATGGATGTGTTAATGGTTCATATTCAAAATTTATTACTATCATCGTCTCTTTAATGTCAAACTAAATGAACATTTTCAGAAAGGACATCAAATAAATTTTTGTTAAATATATTTTATAATAAATTATAAAAAATCATAAAAAATTAAAAGGGATAATTTGGATACTAAATGGTCTAAAATTACATGCCCTGGACATTTAGGATCCAATTGTTAATATATAATTAAAATTATAACCATTTCATATTGAAAAAGTCACAATTATGGTTAAGGAATAAATTAGACAACTAAGGGTTTAATCCAAATTAGAAGGTTTAAAATAATATATATCCAAATATAATTTTTATTCTATTATTATATTAAAACAATATGCTTATTTTATTCAAATTCATTTCATTTGAGAACCATTTTACTAGAGTTAGACACATATATTGTTATAATATTTCATGAATTCTAAAAAATACCCCATCCTTTATAAGGGGACAACCCACGTTTATCTTATTTACACAACATTGGGCAATCTATATCAACCAATACCTACCCAATTATATTATAAATTTATCTATCATTGATTTATAGGTTTTTTTGTTCTTAAAATACCATTCCAACTGTCCTTAATAATACATTTATACAAGGTTTACCGAAGAAGAAGCAATAATCTGATGTAACCTATTTCAATTTATTTACTCTTATAAACACTTTAAACCTTCTTAAAAAGGATTATATAATAAAAAATATATATCATTTATACTGAAATGTAATTATTATTATTTTAAAACCCTTTTTCATTGCATCTTACATCCTTTGGAGAATGAAAACATTGTCTGTGTGTACTTGTGGACCACCACCACCATAAAGTGATGTGTTTTTTTCATCACTTCCTCTCAAGTATGTTAATATGGATAGATTTAAGGAATATTTATGAAATTAATGAAATAATTATCAATATGTAAATATAATATATCATCTATTTTCTTACCTATCCATCCATTGAAAAAGGATAATGTTATTTGTTCGTACGTGTGGATCACTACCTCCATGAAGGGATGTGATTCATTTTTTATCACCATATCACATGCATGGAATTATATACACCCATACATTACATTAATAGTTATTAAATATTATCAGAAAAATATACATTACATAAAATAACAATCCATTCCATAATCATATATAACTAGTAACCTTGCATATATGGATACATAAAAATATTTTTTATAAGTGAACCACATCATCTACATCTAATTTATTCAAATGTAAAAACCTTATTGTATATATCGTACATACTACATTTATTCATAACTTGTGGAGGAAAATCAAAATAAATTTTGAGATCATAATCTATGTAAGTGTAAAGACAAGAGATTTTAGTGATCGTTTGAACATATAAAAACATTTGGGTATGAGAACAAGAGAATATCATTTTAAAATTGTACTATAAATATCAGAGAACATAATTTATTTCATGGAATATTTCACAGTAGTTCATAAGAAGAGAATCATAAAATAATCAATGAAAAGGATCTATGATAGTTTAATATAGGCATAATACAGGATTTTTTAACATATACATAATCATATAAAAAATTCTTTAGTATTCAATGATCATTTTTATAAAAATAATAGTGGATTGTTTTCACTACAAAATCCATCATAGTAGTAGATGTTTACTCTAAATTTTATCATAGTGGATAGAGTCCATTACTGAACTAGGTTCAATTCTCATTCAAGTTCAGTTTATCTCATGGGATATCTATCTTTATCTAATGCATTGGAGGGATATATAATTTCAATCCTACTAGTCTAATAATTAAAATAATGCATATTTTTGAAAAAATATAATAAATCATTCATCATAAAATTAACCATGAAAAGTACATGGGTTTCAAAAATATTTCATCATTTCATCATAGCATAACCTCTAGAAAATAAATTAGTTTTATAGCTTAATTAACCCACGGAAAGGAAATGTGATTTATAGAATTATCCTTAAATCATAATCAAAATCATAATCCATATAAAGAATAAAAGTGGAATGTTTCATTGGATTATATCCCAATAAAATCATAAGTATCACCAATATTTTTCATCATAGATGAAAATACCTTCAAATTAATAGGAAATTAATCTTTTCAATTTCAAATCACATCAATAATATAAATTAATTTAAAAAATATTATGGATGAATTTTTAATTTAAAAGAATCTTTGAAACATTTAATGGTTCATTAAAAATATGAATGGTTATGATGATGAGAAATTCTATTCATATAGTATTTATTAAAAGAAAACATTTCATTCATGGTTTTAGAAAACAAATCATAAATTATATCTTTTAGAAAATGAAAATAATATTACATTTAAAGTATATTGTAAAAATTAAATAATGGGTAAATAATAATTTAAAATAATAATATAAAAAATATGTAAATCATTATTTAAATAATTTTTAGAAAACATTGACATGGAGAAAAATGTTTTCAATTGGAGAGTTAAATGAAATTTTATTTTCTATAAATTAATTATTTTGGTCTCTTGAATTCATAAAGAGATAGAAATGAATCAAAAAATATATAATCTACATAAAAGATCATAACATAATAAAATTACTTAGTTTATTGGGAGGTATATCATAAAATTTAATCACCACAATAATAATCATAAATAATCTTGATAAGTAATGAAATTATAACAAAGAAACCCTTATCTTACGTACAAATTCATTACTACATGTTAGAACCTCCAGTATAATAGATATTTTTATTATAGACCCATAATCATATTTATCATTCCATATATAATTAACTTATTATCTTTTATCACCCATATACTGAAAAGTGTTTATTAAAATCACTATTTTGTGCTATAACTAATATGCTTTTCATGTATGATTTTGTTATATAGTCTTATTACTTGTACATTGATCGTGGTTCCATTCTCTCTAAAATGATAATCATGATATGAATATGTTATATATTAATTATATAAATATTTAGATTCATCCATAATTTTTATGGATAGAAAAATTAAATACACTATTAATGGAAATGTTAAGATATATGTACACATGATCACAATTTTTATTTTTTGATTGATGGGAAAAAATAAAGTAAATAATTAATTAAAATTTCAAAGATCATTATTATATCATATATTTTATTAAAATCCATCTTTGTTAACATCTATGTTGTTGACCCATGATGAATGTGTATTAGAAAGTTTAGGGTTGAGGGAACACCTGAAGTATTTATTTTATTTTCCCAGCAAAGGAATGTTGGATAAATAATGGATACATAGAGATCAAGCACAATGGCCACACAAGTCACAAAACTTTAAAAATTTATTGTGATCACATAAAATTATGGACATACTTTGATGGATTTATTTGTATTAAATGATCTATTCACTAGTCACATGAAGCCCCTTCAAAGAAGACCTTATGATCTTGCGGAGGTCCTCCAACAAGTTAAGATGATCTTGTGATGGCACTCTGAATATATAATTTTGTTTCAAAGAATCTGTTATATGCTTAATTCTTATCATTTGAAAGACCTCAAATAGGTCTACTTGATCAGGCATTATATTTGCAGACAACCAGAAAACTACCATTTTTACAATTACCAAAAGTCTCATATGACTAATGTTGAAAATGATGGGACCCTTATGCGATGGAAGGATACATTGTTTTCACATTAATGTGTTAGATGGTCCATGTGATCAATACCTTGATCACATGAGACTACTCATACATGCCATCCCAATCATATGATAGGCTAGAGGATAACTGTTTGACATGCATCTTGATTAAGCGATGTCCCCTAGGCATGTCGTCCCAATCATGAAAAGTGCCTCAGGAATGTCATCATGATCTATCAAAGGCTCTATTATATACTAACTTGATCTTGTTGAAGCAGTTTTATAATAAATGTGTCCAAGACATATGTAATGATAGAATAATCAATACAGTATATATTTATCACATGATAAATGTCTGATGCCTTGAAAAATAATCATGTAGAGAATAATATATAACATCGAATCAAACATATCCCCCACCAAATCAAGTAAAGTTATGAGTTTTATAGTATTTAAAAAAAGTGTAGATACAAGTTTGTTATTCATGTAAAATATACCTTCAACAATGAGAAGCCCATGAATATATAGACCAACATAGTTGAGAGAGGACTTTCCATATCATAGGAGTACACAATCGGAATATTCATCAATCTAAGGATCCTTGTGAATAATCTAAGGGTTTTTATATTAAATGTAAAATCACATAGTTATTTATATTTGATCACATATAAAATCTATGGCATGATGGTTCAATCATGTGATGCCTCAATAGGAAGTCTCTTAAAAATGATTTACACGTTTACCTAATTAATGATGAAAATGGAAAAGGATTCACCAGATGTATGATATGAAGGGTTCATGGGTTTCACATGATACATTCATTGATAATGATACAACATGTAGAAATGTTAGAGGGGTCATGTGAATCCCTTCAATCATATCGGCCCGCATCACACAACAACCTCTAGACTTATTTGACAGATCATTTTAAGACCTTCAAGAAAGTTATCTTGGATGAAGTTAAAACCCTCATATATGTATCCTAGATCATATTAAGAACCCTTGACATATCAAATTTTCATGTGGTAGTCCTTTGACATTTACTCTCAAATCACATGACACCTTAGTTCCACCATCCTGGAACATTCAAAAACCCTTAGAAAGGTTACCTAGTTCACACAAATAACCCTATACATATAAATATTTTCTTGAGGTGGTGTCTGATATGTCATTTAAGATCACGTGACACCCATGGAAGTGTCATAATAGTAAAATATTTGACCCTGGGATATGTTAGGAAGATCACATGAATACCCTTATAAATATTATCATGTTTCATGAAATATCATTCAACCATGACACTTGGTTCATGTAAATACCCATGGACATATCGGTATTGTCATGAGTAGTTGTAAGACATGTCATCTCAGATAATGTGATACCCATGTACATGTCAGTCTAGTTCATGTGTTGACCATCATATATGTTAGAAAGATCATGCAAATACCATTGTACATGTCATCCTTGATCACATGATAGACCCCAATAACTTTGACCAATCAATGAAGACTCTTATGTACATGATAGTTGGATACCTTGGGATATATTATCCTTTTTATCTAAAAACATTGATACATGTTCCATGTGAACTCCTATCTAAGAACATTCAGCTATGTACTCCTTTTGTAAGAAGAGTGTCCTTAATAGACTAGGGTTATATACTCATGAAACCCCATTTATTCCATTTTTTCAAAATGTTCTATATGTATTATATACATGTTCAATAAACCTCACATAACCTTCACTAATTATTCATTAGCAGAAAAAGGAAAGATATGTGGCATACACCTCCAATTTGTTGTATGTCCCTCCATATTTATTTTAATCCAACCCATATAACAATCCTCTTATGGGTCTACCATATTTCTGCATCTATCAACATATCAAGAACCATACTGAAATATGAGGACTCTATTTCATATTGTAATAAAGATATATGGAATTCATTCGTAACGCTCGAACATCATATCAAACATTATATCAGATTTTCTTTAATGTGTGAGCCCCGTATCTATATTCATTCTATCTAATAACTTATTATCTTTTGTTTCTCACACCGAGCATGATGCATCTGATCTTAGGTATTTATAATGATCGAGTCACTATCATCATAAAAATCCCTCCAAATAGGTTTTATTTAGTGTGTATGACATGATAAGAAATATTATACCAACTCCCCCAAATATGGGAATCCATATTAATATGTGTACCTAAGGTATTCCCATATTGTCAAACATTGGATAAATAACACATAACCATCAGTATGTTGAGGAAAAACTAAACTATGATGACTCTGAATTCAAATACAATAATAATACATGGAATTCCTTCTAGAGGACCATTCTCCATGCCAAATACATTAATTCTATCATACATTACATCTTTTTATGAACATAAACTACAAGGCCTGAACCTAAATTAACTTTTTGGTATTTGATTCTCATTATCACATGATATGTTGGATTCCTCTTATAGGTTCAATACTAATCAGAAAATAACAATCATTTTCCAGGTTGGAAGTAAACTTGATTTTTATAGATAACATGACCTCAAAGAACAATCATTTCATAACTTTTATATAATAATGGGTAATATATGGAGAGTCTATGATACATACAGGTGGTTTCATTGATAAAATTACACATTACTTTTAAATGTATTCAACACCAGATCATTTTTTATGGTATCATGTCTGTATTTGGATTTTGGAATTTTTTACAAAAATATATTTCATCAATAAGGACTTAGAGTATGAAATAACTCCCTGAAAAAATTTATGACAAGACCAACATCATATCCTCATGACAAATGAAAGTTCTCAAGATTCATTGGGTTTGAAACCCCAATCAAATTCCTACCTTTGGAAGGTATGTCTGTGTTCATTATAGACGTTGTATCCATTGCGAGTATCCATGACATTAAAATATGGTAAACTTTGAAATTATAAAAATTTTCTAGAAATAAAAATTTAAAACCAAATGTGTACCATGAAAAAAATTAAAATGGGTTTGTTGGTGCCGAATTTCCTATGAAACCATAAATGGGAATATTTGAGAAAACTGAGGGCACATTTTGAATCTTTGGCCAAACCTGAGAATCATAAGGGATCTACACGAATGATTGAGTGGTTGTACATAAGAATGAATTCCAAAGGAAAGAATCTTTTGCGCCCAATGTGACATAAAATGGGTTCTTCCATGACATGATACCAAAAATGGAAAAGTTAGGTGCGATAAAGAAATCAGGTTGGGGTGCAATAAAATGGACCCATGCACATCTTTCTTTAACTCTCAAAGTGACGTCAAATCACAACATATGCACAGATATCCTTGTGCACCTCCATCGAGGTTTTTTCCTATAAATAGAAGTGTACCCCCCCCCCACTTAGGGGTACCATTCTGGATGATGAAACATCTCTCTCATGCATTTAATAAAATTCCTTTTGTGATCATGCGAAAGACATGCCATCAAGGTACTAGATCATGAGCAACAGGTCTCCTAGGGTACCTCCTTCAAGTGGTCCCACTAGAGATTGATCCTCACCCATATCATATTACTAAAAGAAAATTTCACACAAAATACCCTTCTTTCTCGCAATATTTTCCCTTGTTTAGTGCCTCTTTCTCCCTTAACCCATCATTTTGTGCACATACATCAATATTGCGCACAGGATTCCATCATGCATGTAGTCCCTCATCTTGAAAGCAAGTCTTAAATCATGAGTTCACCCTTCTCTATGGGATACATTTTTTGTACTTGCCCTAAAGAACCATGTTCATCCTTCTATTTCATTCAATACCTCTATCTTATAAGTACCTCCTTTATGCAGCCCTCCAAGATTGTGTGAAGTGATTTTATTGTCCCTCGAGTGGTGTTTCATTTTGTGTTATCTTACCAAATGCTTATTCATATAGTTATGCTAATAACCATTGATTCTTTTCATAGCTACACTTTCATGAAACCCCCTATTGGAAACTCCTCCATCCCACTAATGGCTAGCATTTCTGGTGCCTTTTCATCCCCATGTACGGGTTGGTACAAGTTATGTAAGTCCTAGGAGTGAGGAGTGAGTCCTCATCATCTGAGTTTTAGGTCGTTAAACTGCAAATCACCCACATCCTCAACACATGATGTTAACCTATGACCGCCGCATGAGTTAAAGGACCAGGAGGACCATGAAGGGAATGGGTACCAGTGCCACCACACTCCTCCTCTCCCACTGTGATTTTTCACCATTCACACTTCAGTCATATAAGGCCCCAATCTTAAAAATTGAATAATCTTGAATTAAGTTAATAATTCACATTGAAGATCTTTTTATGTTTATAGATTTTGATAATTAGGTAATAATTTATACATAACAACTTTTATGTTACATGTAGACACTTCTACTTATTATCCATTTTTTCTATAAAATAAACAACTCATAAAAAATGAAACTTGTCTAGTTCCTTGTTTTAGACAACCTGACATTTCCTTGATCCCTTATTTGACCCCATTCATCTTTAAGTCCTATGGAAAACATTTCAAAAGCATGGGATGAGGATAAAAAGCTCAGTAAGGGATATAAAATAATAAAAGAAAACATTAATCCATAAATATATACAAATAAAAGAAATCATACTTTTCAATCTTAAAACATAATCTTTTTTACATACCTCACAAAATCATAAGATTTATGAATAACACATCAAAATCATAAATCATAAAGGTAAATTGTGTCATAAATAACATACATACATTGTATATTTCATAGATACATAGGGATTTACATTGTAATACCCATCAAAGTATATTCCCTAAATATCCTTGGAGAAAAATTAATGTTTACATTCATCACATTACCCGATTCTTTGGAGAGATATATTTGGCTCACCTGCCCTAGGTTTATCATGGAACCACCCATATATGTGATAAATTACCATGAATCATAACATAATTAAAAAATAAAACAACCATAAAACAAAGATAACATTTCCACATTTCATTCACAATATATTAGTTCAAGAAATTGACATAATCAATTCATTTAAAACATTCAAAAAGAAGAGTTTTGAATCAAAGTGTCCATAGCACTCTGAAACGTTTGAAAAGAATTTAAACTTTAAAACCCTCATGTACATATAAATAAATCCACAAAATCATTTCTAAATCATGGACATTATATATAAGGATTTATAAGATTAAATCATTCAAACATTGAAAATGATGTTTTAGTTAAAGAATCTTTTACCACTTGAGAAAATCTTGAATTAAAATCTTTATTGAATACCATAAAATAAAACTATAAATATAATGAGAATATATAATTTCCTGATATAAAATGTAAAAATTGATGTATATACACCTTATATGATAATAAAGGTGCACAATAATATGATATGCCTCAATTAAAGGATATTGAGACGTAGTCCCTTACAATGATTTTACCATTACATTAAGGATAAATCAATGACATAATTATGTGTGAAAAATATAAATACACCAAATATAAGTGGATATTAAGTGTAAAAAAATTAGAGTTCATTCACACATATTCATAGAATGACATAATAAATAAGTATAAGTTTAACCCAAATAATTGAAATAGGGTTAAGATGTTCCCTTTCAAAAATTTAGAAGACTAACGACGTCACTTAAAAATTCATAAAATGAGTTTATGAGAGAGAGAAAGGGTCTCCAATCACATGGAAATAATATTAACATAAATAAGGATATATAATATCATAAAAAACATTTTAAAATTGAAATTTAAAGACATAACATAAAAGAAGTAATTGACAGAAAAATGACGGTGAAAGGTTCCCTTACCTTGTGTCCGAAATGACTCGTTCATTCTTTAATCTCCTGAATAATAAGCTAAAGATAAAATCTAATTGATTCAGAACCTTTTTTAATTTTATTACTCCTTTTATATCACTTATTACCAAGTTATAAACATTACATAATCATTTAAGTTAATAACGGTTGTTTTGTCGATATTTGGTACTTGAGTCGAAAATGAACTTCTTATAATTAAAAGTTATCCATGTGGTCAAAAGTCCATTATATATAGAATGATATTAATTATTTAGATATCATATATATCATATATATACAGTATATATATGTGTGTATTTATAATAGTACATAACATTCGGAGATAAGAAATGAAATACATCGTTCATGGAGACGGTAATCCGTACGTACGCATGAACGCTACTTTCATTTATATTTCATATTTAATGAAATTAAAACTAAATTATAAATAGGTATATTATAATTATAGTATAATATAATATATAATTTCATTAACTCCAACATTTATACATTCCGCATATGGCCTGAACGAGTCATATCACTTTGAGGGGGCGGTAGTCCATACTTCCTCAAATGAAATTATCATATATATACAACATCAAAATCATAGAGTTATGTTATAAATTAGAAATAAATAATAATAGAGATAAAATAAATATCATATATATCATATATAATTTCAGTTCCATCATAATGGCCACCATGATAGGGGTAGGAGATAATTGAACAATCATCTTTTTCTGAGGCAGTAGTTTGACGTCCACAGAAAAAGTATGTTCATATCCATTAGATGGAGGTGTGTGAAATTATAGTTAATATAAATATCATAAAAAAATAATATTATATTTAATATACTGGTTTTGTTATAAAATAAAAAAATAAAGAGAGTTTAGGGGGTTGGATAAGGAAAATAAAAGAAAAGAACTTGAGATAAGACGCTACTTTAAATCGGGTAACTCCATTTGGTTTGAACCAAAAGGATTTATTGAATTGACTTATACCTAGAGAAGGCTTCTAGGAGTAATATAATGATTTTAGGATATTATTTATGCAAATATTTAATGAGGAAAGAGGCTTGAGATTTTTGAGTAATGGGTTAGAGGTGATGGCCTTTTATAAGGGGAGGAGGGGCTCTTTAGTAATGTTTGAAAATATTATTTTATTATGAACTAACTTTGGATTTCAAAAAGTCCCCAACTCATTTAATTCTAATATAAGGTGATTATTGTTAAAAAAATAATCGCATCAAATGGGTTTTATACAATTTTAGGGCATAAAAGTAACCTTATCGTTTAACTTTAACACTTACTTAACTAATTTAACTTTTACCATTTCCTCTTGTATATTGATACTTTATGGCTAATATATTTACAATAAAATTAAAAACGACCCAAAATGGATCATTAATGACATTTGGAACATCATATATGTCATTTTGATGAATCTTTAATTTTTCAGATTATTTTTTCATTTAATAAAATATTAATTGATTTAAAAACTCATTTACGTCAATTTTTATACTATTCATATCATGACTTTTTAGAGAATTCATAACAACATGATCAATTCTAAAAAACATAATTAATTCAAATATAACAACTAATAATCATCCTTAAAATACTTTTATGGAAAAAAAGTTTCAATTTTTTTTAATATTTATAATCTCATTAATTTAAAACAATCATTCATGAGGTAATCATTACATTATCATTGTGTCATAAATAAATAGACTTATTTAAGGTATAAAAATTATAAATAAAATACCATGATGTAGAAAATATATTTATATTTCTAATGACTATTTATTGTCAAAAGTATCACTTATATAACCCCATATAAAAATTGGTTTACTAAAAGATATATGTTTACCTTATATTTTACTTAACTTTAATTTTTATAAAATGTTATTTTCACTTACAAGTGGCTACATGGGGTCCCAAAATTGATTCAAGGATTCTCATGGTCAGACATGTGTCATCCAGTAGAGTTAAGATGAATGTTAGGGTAATTTAATGTTATAATAATATTATTTTTTTACACTCATTTACCAGATTTACCCTTTAACCATGGTAAATAAAATATTTACTGAACATACTATTCATAATGTCTAAAAATAAATGTTAATTATTTAAAAAATTTGGACATCCTAATTCCAAATATGGAATCCATTTTTCATAATTCAAAACACAAAAGTTGCAAAAATCTATTTAAAATTAATTCCCATTGTCAAAATCAAAAAGCGTGTTTTTAAGAATTAATAACTATCAAAAGATTGATATGTTTTTATGTCTAATTAAAATGTGAAATTACTTAAAATGTCCCAAATTGGATTAAATGGTAAGATTATAATCTAATTAAACATTAAAACCAATTAAAAATATAGCATAATCATATAAATAAATTATATTAAAAGGCAGTTTTTAATTAAAGTGTTTGTTTCTTCACTATTCATCAAAAAATGTACTTTATTAGAAAAATACCAAAATTTTACCCAGAGTAAATTTTTATATCCCTATTATAAAGAATGATTTTATTTTTTCAGGTGAAAAAAACTATATTTAAAAAGGGTTCTCCATCAAAATGCAGTAAATCGACCTTTTAAAAAAAATACAGTATTTCAGGCTTAAAATTATATTCATTATTATTTTAAGCCTCTAAAATTTATTGGAAAAAATTAAAAACATTTAAAAAACATGTGTAATAATATTTTAGTTAGTTCTATTCATTCTCACCAATACAATGGTTAGGCATTAACTACTATTTAAATTAATATTATTATTATATTATTTTTCGGTATAACTCAAAGTTGTGTGAAACATAAGATTTTATAGAAACCCATTGGTGTGTGTTGAGTACGCTATCCCAAAAAGTATCCTCTTTAACATAAAATTAATATATTATTCATAAATTTTAATATATATGAAAATTTATTATTATATAAATACTTGGGTCGTTACATCCTTCCCCCCTTTTGGAAATTGCGTCCTTGCAATTTTAAAATTGGTATTGGAAACTTCATTGAAATTTTAAAATCTAAAAAAAATCAATAATACTATAACTTTAAAAGAAATAAATATAAGTACAAAGGTCACCCAAGATAACATATATGACGATTCCATAAAAACCCGGATATATAGAAGAAACTAAGTGTCAAGTTCGGATGAAGAGTTATAGAGTACTTGACCAAGAGAAAGTTAACCACCAGAAAACCACAAAATTGTGATAGGTTAAAAAGCCTTTGATTACCCAGTAGGAAAAGTAAGCGGACAATGTTTTTTTGTTTTAGGTTCCCATTCATAAAGTTTAGGAATTCATTTATTATATTGACTAAGAACATAAGGAACTATACTTACTTCCCTAGTAGAGTTTCATCCTTTAATAAATTTCTACCAGAAACTAATCTTTTCTCCAAATGATGAGTATTCAAGATGAATTGATTACACCTGAAGTGATAGAATCAAATTCTAGAGAATCAAATAATCAACAAAATATGAAATATATATTTTCCATTTCTTTAGACATTAACCAAAACAAAAATTGTTAGTACAAGATTAGATGATTCCCAGAAAGGATAATCCTTTATAGAAAGAAATACTACTCTTAATCTCCAAAATTCAACAAACAATACCCAAATTTCAGAAAATACCATTCAATACACAATTGTAATTAAAAATATTCAAAGTAATCAAAACTAAGATTGAAACCCAAAACTCAAAAAGCATTTATCACGTAGTCTTCTAGGGAAAATCGTAACATTTATCTCTAAATAACACTAACTACTCTTAAAATATCATACAGAAAAGTAATTAACTTAATAACATATTCTCAAAGATAGGTTAATCACTTCCATAACTAACCCAAATCACTATAATTCCATAATAAAAAAATATTCTCCCAAAATAATATTTCAACCATTACTCCACAAATGAAATCTCATAGTATTCTCTTTTCTATAGGTATATAGTGTACCCAGAAGAGAAAACATCTTCCAAAATAACCTTTATCACATAATCACCAAATAATTTTCTTATACTACAGATATCCATTTGATAAAACATATGATCCCAAATCAACTTATTATTGATAAATAAAACCATTTAACTAAAAATTATAATTCATACTAACCAAGGACTTCATGTAGGCAAGTGGTGGGAAATGCACCATTGTCACCCTTCGGTTGTGGGTTCGATTCCCATGGCCTTGCTAGATGTGGCGGGTTTTCACCCATCCTGTGGGTTTTCTATTTTCAAAAACCACATTATTCTTATAAAATTTTAAAAAATAAGATAATTTCCCCAAAATAACCATAACCTATTTTATCCTCAAAGGTTATCTAATACCTCTCATTTTGCACCACAAAATGTAATAACCATGTATCACCTCAAAAATAAAATATCATATGAACCCATAAGGTTATCCATTATGTCCACCCAAGAAGAGATAATTCTTTCTTGAATAACATTTTCGCATATCAATCTTTAAGGTTACACATACTAGAAAAATTATTCCAATGTAATCTCATTATCCAAAGAGCTTTAATACTTTTAAACATTTCATCATCCTAAAATATACCATAACTCTGGAATCCCTTATATGTAGACTTCTTACCCATTCATCATTATTCATGATCCATTAACCATTATTTTATGACTTATTTAATAATACTTCTTTCCTACAAACAAAATCATGAATCATATCTTAAGATTCAATAATGTCAAAAAATCAGCTAAGAAATAATTCATACCTTTCATTGGTCATTGATAGCATCCACATCCTTAATTGGAATGGCATTATGTATTTTTAAACATACATTTTTATGGTCCTTATAATCCCATTCTAAAACATTCTTCGAATGAAATCTATTTTTATAATGACCATGCACACCCCATTTAAAACATTAAAGTGATTCTTTGGAAAGAACTTCTTTCTCTTTCCTAGAGTAAACTGATCACTTTCTTTTTCCATGAAAGGTTATTACTTTATGACCCTTGTTACCACATCTAAAACATCTTCCCATCCCTTCGAAGAATTTTCCTACGCATTTCTTTCCACATCCCTAACACAAAGGTTTTTTAATATACCTACCTTTATGATTATTAACTAAACATCCATTGGGATTCGTTTCTCACATATATG
Source organism: Viscum album (assembly GCA_963277665.1). NCBI lineage: Eukaryota > Viridiplantae > Streptophyta > Magnoliopsida > Santalales > Viscaceae > Viscum > Viscum album. Next base: position 645,041,779 of record OY728143.1, on the reverse strand, counting down.
ATGCCTTAGAAAAATCACCAATGTTCAAGTGGTCAATCATGACTCCAGATAGTTGTTAGAGAATAACCGCCTGATTTCTTCCTGTAGCTACCATTTCATTTGATTGCTTATTCAGAAAACTATCATATTTTTCTTCACATCCATTTTTACTTGGGTGCCAGCCAGATCCATCCATTTACTATAACTAAAAATGTTAGTGTGAGTATATCAGTAAAATCATCATATAATATCTTATGAGATGGTTAAATACTAAGATATACTTATTCATGTTATTTGAAACTCATTCAATTTATCTAAAATAATTATGAATCTTTCTAATATTCTAACCATTATGGTTATATCACTTATGCTAAAATAACACCTTAACTTCTAAATTTATCTAAACTGACCTCTGATACCAAATATAAGGCCCCAGCCTTAAAAATTATATAATCATGAATTAAGTTAATAATTTAGAATGAATATATTTTCAGGTTTCTAGATTTCGAGAATTAGGTCATCACTTATACAGAAAAACTTGAATGTTACATGTATACACTTCTACTCAATATCCATTTTTTGTCATAAAATATAAAAACTATTAAAAAACATGTATAATTCCATGTTTTAGAAAACATTATATTTCTTTGATCCCATCCTTAACCCCATTCATCTTTAATTATAATGGAAAACATATAAAAAACTTGGGATGAGCATGAAAATCTCAGTAAAGGATATAAAATAAAGAAATAAAGCATTAGTCCCTAAATACATAAAAATAAATGAAATCAAACATTTCAATCATAAAACATAATCTCTTTAACATACCTCACAAAATCATAAGATTTATGAATAAGACATTTAAATCATAAATCATAAAGGCAACTTTTGTAATCCCTAACATAATTACATTGTAGCTTTCACAGCTATGTTGCGAATTACGTTTGAATACCCATCATAGTATATTCCATACATCTCTTAGGAGAAACATTAATGCTTACCTCTGTCACATTACCCAATGCATTGAAGAGCTATCTCGGGCTCACCCACCCAAGGTTTATCATGGAACCACACGTATATGTAAACAATTTCCAAGAATAAAAACATAATCATAACACATAAAAAAAGAATAAAGTAAAGATAACATTTCCACATTTCATTCACAATATATCAGTTCAAGATATTAACATAATCAATTCATTTAAAACATTCAAAAAGAATAGTTTTAAATCAAAGTGTCACATAACACTCTAAAACATTTGAAAGGAATTTACACTATAAAACACTCATCTACATATAAATAAATCCTTAAAATAATTTATAAATCATGGAAATTAAATATAAGGATTTAGAAGATTAAATCATTAAAACATTTAAAATGATGATTTAGTTAAAGAATCTTTTACCACTTGAGAAAATCGTGAATAAAAATCATTAAAGACTAACATCAATGAAAACTATAAATATAATAATTTAATAGAAATTAATGATATAAAATGTAAAAATTTTTATATATACACCTTATAGGATAATAAATGTGCACAATATTAATATATGCCTCAATGAAAGGAGATTGAGACGTAGTCCCTTACAAAGATTGTACCATTATATTATGGACAAATCCATGAAATAATTATGTGTGAAAAATATAAATATACCAAACATAATTGGATATTATGTGTAAAAAATTTATAGGTCATTCACACATATTTATAGAAGGACATAATCAAGAAGTAGAAATTTAACCCAAAGAATTGAAATTGGGTTAAGAATTTCCCTTACAAATATTCAGCATCCAAACAGCGTCACTTAGAAAATCATAAGATTAGTTGATGAGAGAAAAAAGGGTCTCTCATGAAGTTTTCATAAAACTAACATATCCAAACATTTGAAAATTGAAATTTAAAGACATAACATAAAAGAAGTATTTGATATAAAGATGACGGTGAAAGGTTCCCTTACCTCTTGTCCGACCTGACTCGTTCTTTATTTAATCTCCTGAATAATAAAGTAAAGTTAGTTTTAATTAATTTAGAACATCTTTAACGTTTATTATTCTGTTTATATCAGTTATTACCATGTTATAAACATTACATAATCATTTTAGTTAATAATGGTCATTTTGTCGATATTTGGTACTTGTGTCAAAAATGAACTTCTTATAATTACAAGTTTTCCATGTGGTCAAAACTCCATTATATCCAGAATGATATTAATGGTTTAGATATCATATATATCATATATATCCAATATATATATATATATATATATATATATTAATTTATAATATTATATAACATTTGGTGATAAGTAATTAAATGCACCGTTTGTGGAAACGGTAAGCCGTACGTACACATGAACGCTACTTTCATTTCAATTTTATATTTAATGTAATGAAAACCTAATGATACATAGGTATATAATAATTCCATTATAATATCATATATAATTTCATTAACTCCATCTTTTATACTTTTCACGTATGGCATGAATGAGTCATATCACTTTGAGGGGGTGGTAGTTCACATTTCCTCAAATGAAATTATAGTATATATACAACATGAAATGTATAAAGGTATTTTCTAGATGATAATTACATAAGAATATGGATAAAGTATATATCATAAATATAATATATAATTTCAGTTCCATCATAAAGTCCTCCATGAGAGGTAGTAGAAGATAATTGAACAATCATCATTTCGTGAGGCAGTAGTTCGCCGTCCACAGAAACAGTATGTTCGTATCCATTATATGGAGGGTGTGGAAATATAGTTAGAATCCTTCTCATAAAAAAATCCTATTATATTTAATATACTGTTGTTGTTATAAAAAAAATATAATAAATATAGTTTAGGGGGTTGGAGAAGGAAAATAAAAGAAAATAACATGAGAGAAGACTTTAACTTTAAATCGGGAAACTCCATTTGGTTTGAACCAAAAGGCTTTCTTGAATTGCCTTATTACTAGGGGAAGGATTCTAGGAGTAATAGAGGTATTTTGGGAGATTATTGGAGTAGAGTTTGGATGAGTCATGAGTCTTGAGAGTTGTGAGTAATGGGTTAGAGGTGATGACCATTTATATGGGGGAGGAGGGGGTCTTTATGAATATTTGAAAATATTACTTTATTATAAACTGAATTTTGATTTCAAAAAGTCCCCAAAAAATTTAATTGGAAGATAAGGTGATTATGGTTCTGAATAATCTCATCCAATAGGTTTTAGTTAATTTTAGGGCATAAAATAAAACTTATCTTTTAGCTTTAACCCTTAGTTAACTAATTTAACTTTTACCATTTCCTCTTGTATATTCATACTATATGGTTATTATATTTACAATAAAATTCTAAGAGACCCAAAATTGATAATTAATGACATTTTTAACATTATATATTTCATTTGGACGAATCATATATTTTTTGGACTATTTTATCATTTAATAAAATATTATTCGATTTAAAAACTCATTTATGTCAATTTTTATACTATTCATATCATGACTTTTTAAAAAATCCATGACTATATGATGAATTAGAAAAAACATCATTAATTTAAATATAACAAGTAATAATAATCCATAAAATTCGTGGATGGAAGAAAATTTCAAAATAAATTTAATTTAATATTTATAATCTCATTTATTTAAAACATTAATTAATGAGGTAATTATTACATCATCATTGTGTCATAAATAAATTTATTTATTTAAAGTGAAAAAAATATAAATTAAATAACATGATATAGGAAATATTTTTTCTTTATAATTACAATTTATAGTAAAAAATTTCACTTATATAACCCCATATAAATTTTTTTTACTAAAAGATATATGTTTCTGTTACATTTTACTTAACTTTAATTTTTATAAAATTTCATTTTCACCTTCAAGTGGCTCCATGGGGTCCAAAAATCGACCCAAGCATGCCCATGGTTGGACATGTATCATACAGTATAGTTATGACACATGTTAGGGTAATTTAATATTATTATAATATTATTTTTTACCCTTTTTTACCATATTTACCCTTTAAACATGGTAAATAAAATATTTACTGAAGTTACTATTCATAATGTCTAAAAATAAAAGTTAGATATTCACATAATTTGGACCTCTTGATTAAAAATATGGAATCCATTTTTCAAAATTCCAAACACAGAAGTTTCAGAATCTAATTGAAAATTAATTCTCGTTGTCAAAACAAAAAGGGCGTTTTTAAGAATTAATAACTATCAAAAGACTGACATGTGTTTATGTCTAATTAAAAATTGAAATTACTTCCAATGACTGAAATTGGATATAATGGTAAACTTTTAATCTAATTAAACTTTAAAACCAATTAAAAATATATCCTAATAATATAAATAAATTATATTAAAAGTCAGTTTTGAATTAAAATGTAGAATTTTTCACTTTTCATCCAGAAATGAACTTTATCGGAAAAACACCAAAATTCTACTCAAAGTAAATTTATATGTCCCACTTTTAAATAAGAAGTTTATTTTTTAAAATGGAACATATTAAAGTGACAAAAACTAGATTTAAAAATGGTTTACCTTCAAAAGGCAGTAAATCAGTCTTTAAAAAAATACTAGAGTATTTTATGCTTCAAATTGGATTCATTATTATTTTAAGCCTCTAAACATTATTGGATAAAAGTAAAAACATTTTAAAAACATGTGTAATAATATTGTAGTTAGTTCTGTTCATTCCCACCAATACAATTTCTATGCGTTTACTACCATTTAAAATAATAATATTATTATATTATTTTTCAATATACCTCAAAGTTGGGTGTAAAATAAGATTTGAAAGTAAACCATTTTTGCATGTTGAGTATGCTATCAAAAAAAGCTCCCCCTTTAACATCAAATTAATATATTATTCATAAATATTAATATATATGAAAAAGTATTTTTCTATAAATACATGGGTTGTTACAGGGCAGTCCCTACATGAGCCCCAACCCAACATGATAGGGTCATCCCTGTACAATGACCATATCTTCCTCGTACATCTGAACATCCTCCTTGGGATTCCTTCCTATAGTAAGTACCAATATTCCTTTCTCTGGGCCTCTAATCACCCTCAATCCCAGGGTTCCTCTTTAGGATGATAACCATACGTAAGATCCACTCCACTCCTTGCTGACATATCTTTCGCAATGAGATGGTCATGCCTATTACCGCCTCTTGTTTCTCACACAGATCATGACTCATGTGGGCATAGAATAATCTTTTTCCATGAAATACTCTATGGGATACATTAATGTTTAGTACTCACCCCCCTCTTTGTTGAACTATGTGGAATTTGATTCCCTAACATGAGGATAATTTGGAATCCTCCCCAAGGTTCAATCCCATCACCCATCTATCTGACCATTTCATGTTAGTTCACTATTCATCACTCTTGATGATAAACTGTATCTCTTAAAAATATGTGGGTTTTGATCTCTATCTTCAATACAGGGTATGTAGGATGTAACACCCTAAACCCAGTTACCTAGAGTTGGTGCATTATTATATAACATTGGCATGACCACAAAAGATCAAGTCTCAAAAGGCCGATTAGTTTAGTATCCTTGGAAACACTAGATACATTCATAAGTCTTACATTACATGATAAAGTGAAAAACTACAACAACATAGTCTCCATAGTCCACACTCATATCCCCTCAGACTATCCCTATAGGTCAGTTATAAAATAATTTTTCACATCCTAGGAAAAATAAAACATAGAAAGCGGTGAGCTCATATGATCATTAAAGATAACAATATAGTGGAAACTTTCAAAAATAAGCATAAACATTTAAGGAAATGTATAACTAAAACCAAATCCTTTTAAACTTGATCTTACGCATAATATGGAAAAAATAAAATGAAATAATTCCATTTAGTTATTCAAATGGATATTCTACTAGTCGAATAATCACATGCAATATCAATAACCACTTTCATAATGAAGGAATGCATAATTCCAGACTATCATAACCACATAGTCAAGGCTGTATGCCAAGACTACAAATAATATTTTGTCAAGGCCTTGTGCCAAGACACTAGTTGGCCTCATGAGACCTACCGATAAATCAAGGATGAAGGGAGGATAGTTGAAGGGTATTTGGGTAGAGTTTGGCTAAGCGAAAAGGCTTTTAAGTTGTGAATTGGAGATAATGGGGAGTACCTTTTTATAAGAGGGTGAGGGGCACCTTAGAAAAAACTTAAAGTATTATTTTATAATAAATTCATATTCAACTTATAATAGCTCCAAAGTTGATTATTTAAATGATAAGGTGGGTATGGGTCGAAATAATTTCAACCAATAGGTTTTAGACAGGTTTGGGTCACTATATTATCCTTATCATTTAGATTTTACTCTTAGTTAATTAGTTTGACATTTACCATGTCTCTGTGTATTTTTATATTATTTGGTTAGAAAACATACTATAAACTTCCAAGAGAACCAAAAGTGGTTCATTAATGATATAACTGTAATAATATAAGTCGTTTGGTGGAACCTTATATTTTTATTAATATTATATCAATTAATAATATAATATTTATTTTAAAAACTATTTTATGTCAATTTTGACACTATTTAATAATTGATTTTTGATAAAGTCGTAACAAATTTATTATTTCAAAATAAATTTATTTAATCAATCCTAACATTTCATACCAAATTATAAAATTCATGTACGGCATAAAAAGCTTTAAATTATATTTATTTTAACATTTATAATACATTTTATTTGATTCTTTAATTAATAAGGAAAATACTGCATCATCATTGTGGCATAAATAAATTTAATTATTCAATGCCTAAAAATTATAAATAAAATACCATTATGTGTTAAATATTTTTAGATTTATAATTAATATTTATGGTCGAAGTGATAACATATATAACTCTATGTAAAAAAAATTTACTAAAAGATATATGCTTCTGTCATTTTTGTATTTACTTTATCTTAATTAATATAACGTGTCATTATCACTTACAAGTGGCTCCATGGGGTACCAAAATCGACCCAAATATTCCCATGGTCGAACATGTATCATCAAATAGGGTTAGCACATGTGTAAGGGTAATTTAATATTATCATAATATTATTATTTGACCCTTATTTATCAGATTTACCCTTTAACCATGGTATGTAAAATATTTAACGAAGTAATTATTCAAAATGTATAAAAATAAAAGTTACCTATTTTCACAATTTGGAACTCTTGATTCTAAATATGGAATCCATTTTTCTATATTCAAAATACAAAAGTTATAGAAATTAATTTAAAATTAATTCCTGTTGTCAAAACAAAAAGCATGTTTTTAAGAAATAATAATTATCAAAAGACTGACACTTGCTTATGTCCAGGTTAATTTTGAAATTATGTCCAATGACAAAAATTGTATTAAATGGTAAAAATATAATCTAATTATACTTTAAAACCACTCAATATTATAATTTATGACTATAAATTATTTTGATTAAAAAAGTTGTTTTTAATTAAAATTTAGTATTTTTCACTATTCATAAAAAACTGAATGTTTTCAGAATAATACCAAAAATTAACCCAAAGATAATTTTGATGTTCTTAATTCAAAAAAATATATATATTACCAAATTCAAAACATATAAGTTTCATTTTTTAATTTAAAATTAATTTCCGTTGTCAAAACCAAAAGGCGTATTTTTAAGAAACAATATCTATCAAAAGATTGACACTCATTTATTTCCAATATCAAAGTGATATTACATACAATGACCAGAATTGGATTAAATGGTAAAAATATAATCTATTTATACTTACAAACCATTAAAATGTTTAATTTAACACTATAAATTATTTTTATTAAAAATAGTTCTTTTCAGTTAAAATATAGTATTTTTCACTATTCATCCAAATATGAAAGTTATCAGAAAAGCACCAAAAATTTATTGAAACCAAATTATTATGTCCTGATTATAAAGAAGAAGTTTATTTTGTCAAATATAATATATAAAAGTTTCAAATATTTTATTTAAAATGGGTTCATCATTAAAAGGCAGTAAAAGTGCATTTTTGAAATAAATACTTCTATTATCTGAAAAAATGAATTTGTTCTTACATTATGTCTAAGAAACTCATAATATGGATTCTAAAATTATAAGGATTATATATAGTTAAATATTCAGTTAATACTATTCATAACCTCTTTTGAATGACTAGTTTGATAATCTTGTGGTGCGCTCGAATCCGGTGTTGCATGTAGTGCAAGTTATTGAATTACTTTGAAGAAATAACATGCGTTGAAATCATGGGGTGTTACATAGGATGCCTCCATGAGGTTCAATACAAACCAATGGTAAACTCTAGTGCTCCCTCCAAGGAATTCACCCTCCCATTTTGACATCATCCCTCTTTGGGACACATCTCCAAAGTTCTCCTCCTTGAGGTGTTTTAGTCCCTCTAGTAATCTATTCATGCATAATCCCCATAATCAATCCAAACTCATCCAACCAAGAGTGTTCCTATTGCAAGGGGATGCTAACCATATGCAATCCCTTGCTTGTCTTTAAGTTTCTATCTTTTTTGTACACCCAGATTCTATACCCCAATCCTGAACTACGTGGATATTAATCCTTGAAATTTTTGATAAAGGTACATAGGAAGCCTCCTGAGGTTCAATCCCATCACCCATATACCATCCTTGTATTTGCCTCGATTGTTTTGTTTCAGGAAGATGATACCCATATTCAGAGGTTCCACTTATATTGGGTCTCGTACATGTATACATTTTCATGAGCCACCTCCTTGTGTGAATCGTCACCCCATTATAGAACCATTTAGACATTGATTCCTAGGAACTTGGATATATAGGAAACCTCTAATAGGTTCAAGCCTAACACATTAATCTTCACATGAGTTCCATCCCAGTCATTCCATCCTTTGACACCTCCTCCATATCCAACTTGATTTAACTCGGGCCGCCAAATCTCATTTAGGTCATTCCACTCATTTACTCACTACTCTTAGCAACAACTAGGTAAAAAAATGCATAATCTCCATACAATCCACATTCATCCAAGAGTACCACTCATTCATCGGGATTCTAACCATACGTAAGCCCTAGCATGTTTCTAGGTTGTTTTCCTTTATGTACACCTTGATCTTATGCCTCACCCTTTCGAACTACAAGGGTTTTGATCTCTTTAGAGTATACAAAAATCCTCTTTGAGGTTCAATCCCAGCCAATGGGAAACCTTGATGTCCCTTTTGTCAGGACCCATAATCTTATGATCCTCCCTTTGTAGTTTCTAGATCAAAATTCACGGTGTGAAACCTTCCCCATTGTGGGACACACAATAATGGATCCTTCCTTATTGGGAATTCTAACCCATCCATATGGTAAAATTTATAGGTTCTCCCTCTTAGGGACATACATAACCGAACCACTTCAATATGATTTCTTATCAGTGTGATCCTTCTCTAATTGGCATTAAACTTGCAGCATACCCTATTTCAAACATGGAAAGTTCAGGAAAACCTCAGAGATAGGACTTTGACATAAATATCCCCACATTTGATTTCAAATTCCTCAATCTTACACACCCTTGATAATCCATCTTATATGAGAAAATCTAGTTTTACCAATGTTTTAGTATCCATACTTGCTAGTGATGCCCAACATGACTACTCTCCTGAAAAAAAGGTTGATGCCCTGACTTGACCCCTTTGGAATGTCCTGATAGAAGTAGTATAATTAACCGATTTCCACAAATATATGGCACTGGGAAGAGTTTCATGAATAATGTATTAATATTTCAGGGAGACCCAAACTAGGTGACAAATTCTGAGGATGAATCCACAGAAGGAGAGACTGACATTCCATCAACCCATTTCGATCTAGGAGAAAACAACCCTCAAGAGGTTATGGATGACACATGCCTTTGGAAAGTAGGAATATAGGGAAACAACAAGACTCATTTGGCCAAAGCATGCCACACATGCGACACGACAAGGTACACCCTGGTACAAAAGCATCAAAATTAGAAATGGTGAACCAGATGTGAAACACTTCTCCTCAATATGGGGATTAGTAGAATTCGGTATATCAGCAGATAATAGTGTCACTAGATCAAATTATCCAGCACTAGGTCCCGCTAAGAAAATAGTGGGTCTGGTGTGAAACTCATTAGGATTTGGGTTATTTAATCATTGGGAATACCATTCTGTGATGTTGTCAGTGTGTATATTTTAATCCAGGCATGGAATAATGAACTACGTTGGGACATTTGGCATTTCTTTCCTATTATTCATACTAATGGCGGAATATTCCTTCTTTTAATTACCCAAGATACAAGTTCAGGAAACCAATCACCTCCGGCACGTAGACATAGGGGTGGGGGAAATTCTAGTATAGTAATCCTGCACAGCTCCACCTATACTATGGGTTCATCTGCTACCATAACTTCTGGGTGCCCAGTTCTCATCTCTCTATCAAAAATTAGTCAAATTAGGGAGATGGATATTCTTGTTCGACAATATGAATAGTATAGTGTCATCCCTATGAGTGATATGGCCCACCATGATTTGGATGTTTCTGGGCATCGATGTTGTCAATGCCCCCAAGGGCCGCATATGGAGACACTCCTCCCCAATCTGACATTCAATCATTTTCAAAGCCTCTCCCCAAAATTCCCTTATGAATCACTCCCTTAAGCTAATGATATAAGGGGTTTTAGATTCATTCAGGCATGGAATTTAGGTGGGGGATCCACCAAGGTGGGATCCCACCAAGACACATCAACACCTCCTTCTGGTCTCACAGGTCGAGGAGCATGTGGCCTCTACCCCTGCACAGCCAACCCTAGTTCGTCTAAACTGATGATAAAGCCGAGCGCAAGCTCAGGATGATTCACACCAGGATGCATCATCCTCTACAGCTTCAGTGGCCCGAACTACCATCGGTGCAAGCTAGAAACCCCTTGTAACTACAAATAAGGGGAACTTCCATATCGTACAATAAGTGAACTTCCATGTCCAATTAGTGTTGAGGCCTTATCCACCCTATAGGCAGGATAAGTTGACTCTCCTAGTTGTTGGCGCGAGCAGTAGCTATCGTCGGATGACCCACGATGATGACATTAAGTACGTAGGTCCTCCCCATACCACCATCAAACAGAGTTTAGGTCATCCCTACTCTTTCATCTCGCAAGGTGGTCCTCTATATGCCACCATCATCTTTCCAGGTGTAGGTTCTCTCCATATTGTTGACACCATTTATGAAGGTCCTCCATGTGCCCCTGATCCTAGGTATGGAAATTTTCCCCACATACCAGGTTCTCAATGAAAAGGTCCTCCTTTCCCTATCACCCATCTGCATGGAGGTCCTCCCTATGTTTCCATCGACTCCCAAAAAGGTCCTCCATACTCCATCATTGGTTAATCGGGAGGTCTTACTCATTTTCATTATGATCTGTACAAAGGAAATCCCTATACCATGGTTACCAAAGCTAGATGAAGTGGATTCCCTCTCTACTTCAGTACTCTCAACCAAAAAGGTCCTCCTCTTGTTCTATTCATAATTTTCCGAAGTTGTGCCTACACCCCAGTTCATCCAAGAAGAGGTCCTCCCTGCTCTAATACCAACCTGTACAGAGGTATTACCTATTTCAAAAATCTACCCCACCCTAAAGAACTACCCCGGTGTAGGAGGGATGATCGCCACTGTCGGAAGAAGGATCTTGGGATGCGCCAGATTGTGGTCAAACATATCCACTTCTCAGACTTCTAAGTAGAGTGTGACTTGATAATGGAGCCCTCACCCTAATCCACTATATCGGGGTCTAGGGAAAGAACTCAGTATATCCACTTATTCCTCCAGGAAAGTGAGATGCACTAGATCTCTTAAATACTTCCGATATACATACAGAATGAGGATTATTTGGATATTTTCCAAGGTCTTGCTATGTAATCCTCTCTATCACCACTAGGATCATTCTATACCTCAAAAATAGATCATGGAGAGTTGTTATATGGACCGATGGATGATGAACACTAGCCTGATCCATCACCAATGACCACAACCTTTTCATAAGAAGTAGTGGTCATTATCTAGTCCTATAGGGATGTGGCAATACAATCGATACAGTCCACGAGAGATAGCCTAGTATAAAGCGGTTTGTCGGCTCATGCACCGTACTCTCCACCAAACAGTCCACTATCACAACGGTCCATGCTCGAGCCCTTACTAATCCCTCATCCTCTCATAGTCTAAGAATGGGGAAACCAAGGTCCGGATCCTGAGTCAAGGAGGAGAAGTTTGTGGGATATTCTCACCACAGACCATTTCTCTAAGATGTTCTGGCCAATTTCAACTCCAGGATTAAATATTCTAGAGTCCATCGCCAAGGATGTAGTTATCTGATTCCACTGAACTTTAGGGATAATTCATTTTTGTATCTTTCATCGAATATTGGTTTGCCCCAAAATTTAGGAACAATTTTATAACATCAGCTAGTAGTGACACCTGGTTGATTTGGTTTCACTTCCCATCGCTCAGAACATTGCATCACTCGATTAACATCGGACCCTCCAACAACAAGTTTTCTAGATCTTTATTGTGCTCAATATAGTAATTAATAAGGATTACCCACATGTCAAGATTTTTGGAAGTGACAATACGATGCCCTGTATTGTAGTCCTATCCCACATCAACCAGATTTACCCAGGGATATCTAGGATGTTCCTCCATGTATAGTTATGGTAAACATAGTGTTTCCTGATATATACCCAAAAGGGGGAATTGGAATAGGGTCTAAAGAGGATGATCCACCCCCTAGGGTGGATCAACACATGGAAGAACCTGTAGGCATTTACACTCATCAGCAGAGGAAGTTGCTCATCCTAGTATATATTTTTGAGTTATGCCTCTCGGTTGAGACCCCAAAAAGTTTAAAGCACAAAATACTTATAATACATCTAGTTTAGTGTAAAAGATTGAATAGGATCCCAAAAAGGTTTTTTTGCATCATCATCTCACTAAATAAAAGAATATTGTTGATGAACTACTTGTCGAATGCATTGCGGAATGATGACCAGATTACAGTAACCCTCACACGGGGCAGTAGGGATAGGTAAAACCTCCCCCCCCCAGTGAGGTGCCTCCTGGTGATCTCAACAATCCTATCCATCTGGATTTGGTAAAATATGGAGTTTGTGGTAAGCAATCATGTTATTAATTGCAAAATCCACCCAATATGTGTAAGAATCCTCCTTAGGACCCGACTCAAGTTCCTCCAGCTGCTCCATAGGAAATTCCTTCAATAGCCCCTTAGATCATTCCACCAGCTGATTCAAGAACTTTTAATCCATCATACCGTGTTGAGGAATATTTCAATGCACTAGTAGTTCGGAACCCTTGTCATGATGATATGATGGCTACTCTCATTGACCACCTCAAGGCTCTTGAAACCCTATAGGTGGAAGTCCCACCTAATGGAAATCCATATACATCATGGGTGGATGATATTCCATCACCCACCGACATTGGGAATTATATAATCTACCCTTTCAATGGGACATGCGACCTTCTACATCATCTGGACTACGTTATTTCAGGATGTGGACCCATGCTTGGGAATCCAGCATAGTAAGAGGTTGATAAGCAATGGTGTTTCATATAGACACTATAAGGGCCCAAGTTTATATTGTATATCCGGTTACCCATCGGGTCCAGAGCTGGTTAGGAAGATCTTAACTGATAGTTTCTTCACCAATTCAGTTCCACCACCTACTAGACTAGTATTTTCAACCTCTTTAAGTGTAATCAATGGAGAGATGAGTGAGTCGTAGAATTTTTCAATAGGTGGAAGGGCCTCACATATTCACTCGATATTCCACTGACTCAGGAGAAGCTGATAAATATGTGAATGAGAAATGTAGGGAAAAAAATTGGTCCCTTATCTCATCACTCAGAACATCCCAGGTGGATTTTGAGATTTCTCTGAAAAGAACCAACTCTTAGGGGAATCCTTGAAGAAATATAAGCAGGAACACCTGTTTCCTCTCGCATCTCATACAAGAAGATCCACTAAGGTTGAGACCATTGTTATTGCATAGGTAGAGGCTCCTAGATTTATTGAAATATTACCTACAAAACGACCTCCATAACCACGCATAGGTACACCACCTCAAGATCAAAACCGACCACATTAGAATCTATAGGCATCACCATGTAACGCACCACCGCCACCTTGGCGAGATAATCAGGTTCAACCTCCTCTCCGGGCTTCAGTCCCTTATCAAGGCTTGGCTCCCAGGGTCCCATTCTCAAATTGGAGAAACTATACATATTAATTCAATGATGCTCAGGTCCTCAACTATTTATCATGTTCCTTGGACTAGGTAATTCTATAGTTTCCATAATGCAGGATGGCCAAAGAGGCAAATCTCACGGATCACCCCAATTACTACCCCTATCACAGGTTCCATGGACACATTCTTATGTAGTTTTAGCTGTTCAAGGAATGACTACAGTAATAGGTAGATAACAACATATCCATATTGGTTCCAACCCTAAAATAGGTGGAATTTTTGTTTTCAAAGACTAATAGTGACAATAAAGTTGAATGGTAGCAGGTCTTTGGTTGCGGGTCTCAGAAGTATGACAATCAGATACAACACAAGGCAATTACTCATTCCCATGGAATTATCCATTCCCATTTGAATCAATCTAATCCTTTTGAAGTCATTGTGCTACCCCTAGATAATAATTATATATTGACATCTTAGTATTCCCCATCTCATGAGAGAATATTTTGATGGAACAATGAGAAGAAAAGTCATCTTCTGGTACAAAATCCATCTCATAGACTTTGTAATTTCATTCCCATAGTGGTGGGAATTTTCCCAATAATCCACACAGTAATGGAGGATTCCTGAATTTATGATCACGAGTATGCCTCAGGGAACATCATTGAGCTATTAAACCCATACATAGTCCCCAAAGATGAGGAATTACAGGCAAACCATTATAATGTCCCTATTTGATTCCATTGTTGATGAATCCATGGATATGTGAACCATCAAAGTCTATCGGAAAAAAAATTCGACCAATAAATACACACCAATGAGACTAGACAACAGTCTCAGTGTAGGACTCCACATGTGTATTCATCTCACCATGTTTTATCAAATCCAATTCCCTTGTCGTTTGTGCTACTCGACCAGGAAGATCCTTTGCGACCATGCTATGATCAGACACGTATAGCTGAGGCCATGCTACAGTAATCTGACAGCTAGTTGGTAGCTATCCTATGAGATTCATCTAGTGATAATTGTGATACCCTCATCACCAGATGAAATATGACATTTTGTCCTACAGTGTCTACCATACCTCCTATCATAGAGAACTTTCCTATCAGTAGAAATACGCACCTAACACTGATGTATGACGTGATCAATGAACTTTTGAGTATTCCTTCACAACTCTCTATTCTTGAGGCTCCTTGGTTGTTCTAAGATATGTGTGAATCCCTCACAAAGGCTTTTAGGAGCCCCCTATAATTTTAATCATAGGTAGCAGTCGCAGAGTCCTTTCATGTTGAGGAGCCCAAACTTGCAGAATGTCAGGACAATATCTCATTATCAGGAGAAGATAAACATTCTCTTATACAATGGAAAATATTTTCATTGTACATCACTAGTTAGTATAATGTAAGGGAATTCCATTGCGTCTCGTTAACACTAGTTTCAAGATAAATCCCATCCTGACCCATATGACCTATAAGTTGGGGCAATCTGAAGCAAATCCAAATCCCTCTAACCTAAGGAATCAAGGTTATGATAGGAAGTAACACACATCTATTGGAAAAATATTCTTGAAGACCCCATTCTGTTGCCTAATTTCTACCATGGAGTTCATGTTTTTCTCGTGGGACACCACCTACATTGCGCTAATGGGTAAAACCTTGCTTCATATGCACGCGGGAGTCCCATACTCATATCACCAATGCCTCAAGTACTCCCTTAATGGTCGAGTGGGGATACTACAAGGTGATGTATCTCCCTTTGACTCTTGTGAATCCTGCTACTTGGATACCGACTACTACATGTGAAATGACAATAAGGTTCAGGACAATGAGGTTGAGCATACTACCATTATAGTCGACCCATGGACAGATTTTGATGATTCCCACATTCTCCCAATTCACTAATTGGTGTCCACAACCCCATACAAGCGATGCATCTTTTTTGTCTCTTGGAAAAGGGTAAATCATGTTCCTAGGTGTATGAATGTAGAAAGATCACATTGTACTCCTACATGAATTAGGCTCAAGTGATCACCAAACCCCTAACCCATGTAAGGTAATGGGATGTTTTCCCTATGAAAACATTAATATTCTATAAATTCTTATTTCATTGGGATGGGATGAACTTAATCAAGACAATATTCCACTAATACTATGATATTATCAAGCGTTTCCCATTGCATCAAAGGCATAATAGAATTGGATCGATAGATTTCATCATCATTATTTTAGAAGCACAGAATTCCCCCAATGAAGATTCCTCTACTGCTCATGCCAGCACCAGGATTTCGTCCGAATCAGCTAACTCAGAAGAATTTCCCCATGTTGATGATCAACTCATTGTTGGAAATGAAGAGGATTTGGAGGATTCTCCTTCTGCATTTGAGGAATGTGTCTCCACCACCATTGATGAGTTGGTACAGGTGAACCTCAACACCGAGAAAGATTTGAAACCAACACTGGTTAGTGTAGCCATGTCTGGATAAGAGAAGTAGCAGAATATGGGTTTCCTCAAGAAACATCGAGATGTATTCAACTGAGGATATGGGAGATATTCCCAGACTAGATCCTCAAGCTTTCTTCCACAGCATTGGTCTCCCAATAAACTATCTTAGGTTCAAATAGCTTCACATAAAGGTGAACCCTTCCTATAGTGCAATGGTTGAGGCCAAAGTTCATAATATCATTAAATCCAACTTCATAAAGGATATCCATAACCAAAAATGGATAGCCAAAATCATTCCCATATTAAATAAGATAAAACATATCATTGTCTGCATCGACTTTTTGGATCTAAAATGTCATTGTCTGAAGGAATATTTTCCCCTTCCTGTGACAGAGCTGTTGGTCGATGCTGCCGCTGGATCCCAAGCTCTATCCTTCATGGATGGGTATTCTGGATATAATCAAATCTGAATTAACTCTGAAGATGAATATTCTACCACCTTTAGAGCATCACAATGGAATTTATTTTACCATGTAATTCCTTTCATTCTGAATAATAGAGGTTCCACCTATCAACATACCATGCACCGTATATTCAAGTCGATCCTTCGGACATTGGTGGAATGTTATGTGGACAATTTGGTGGTAAAATACTATCAACATAAGAACCATATCATAGATATTGAGAAAGAGATAAGCTTCATACACTCTCTCTATTTAAAGATAAACCCTTTAAAGTGTTCCTTTAGGTTTACCTTCGGAGAGTTTCTAGGATTTATCGTCAGATATATAGGCAAAGAGATCGATATAGAGAATATCAAGGCCATCAATAAGATGCCTCTTTTGAGTGAAATTTTGGAGTTCTAAGGATTTCAAGGCATCATAGACTAAGCACATCAATTAATTTAGGGAATGGGTAATCCCTTTTCCCAGCTCATGAAGGAAGGTTCCGACTACCAGTGGGATGAAGAGTGTCATGCCTCTTTTGAGGAGATCAAGAAGTACCTACAATATCTTCCAGTTCTGATGCCACCTATCTCTAGAAATATTCTAGTCCTTTTTGTGACCGCCCTATAACAATCCCTTATTTCTTTTATCTCACAAAATAATAGTGAGGTGGATATAAAATAGTTTGTACTATCTCATCTACATTATCCTCAATATAGAGACTAGATATTGCTCAATCGAGAAGAGTTGTCTCACATTGGTATTCATGGTCCAAAAATTGTGACATTACCTACGAAACCATGAGATATATCTTGTGTCTCACATATACCCACTGATGTTTATTCTAAATCACCCCATGTTGATAGGAATTCTAGCTCGATGGGCAGTGATACTTAAGCAGTTCGATATCAGGTTCATTCTGTAGAAATCTAATAGGGGTCTGGCACTGGTAGAATTTTTTTCGCCCATCTAGCCCCTGTATAGTTATCCCTAGATGTTGAATTTCTAGATGAGGCAATCCTCTCAGTGAATCAATCCATGCATCATTGTATGATGCACTTAAATTGAGCATCCTGAATCCCCACTAAAAAAAGACTCAGTGATCCTAGACACAACAGGGTGGGCCTGGGTATCATCTTCACCACAACTACATAGACTGTCATACCCTATTCATCCTTGTTTTCATAAGGATTCACAAAGAACTAGTAAATGTATTAGGACCTCATCACTAGTATCGACCTGGAACTCAAGATTTATTACACTCACCTACATGTGAAATGGGATTCTGAGTTGGTCATCAAGCAGATCAATGGTGACAACATCACTAGAAAGACAGAGCTCGCGCCCCTATTAGATCACACTCACCAACTGATGGCCTCATTCCCTTCTCTACTAGAGGTTACTCACATTCCCCGATCACAGAACGGTTGAGCTGATGCCTTGTCCTGTCTTACCTAATCTTTTACAGAGCCTGATCAGGATGATTTGATCATCCATGTGGCGCATCAAAGATTCATCACTCCTGTCACCATGGATGATAATGATAGTCAGCAGGTAAGACAACCTACCATCATTGAATTCACATAGAGACCTCTAGGTCCCCCTTCTATAACACTATAAGAGACCCCTTATTGAACAACTCCTTTATTTGAGTACCTCCAGCACAACAATCTCCTGAAAGATAGAGTTGAATGTGAGCGAACTCGTCGTCGCGCAGTCTAGTTCACTCTCCAAGTTTGTCCCAACTATGATAAAATCATCTATAGATGTGGGTTTTATGGGGTGGTCCTCCATTTCATTAAATTATATGATATCCCATAGGTTATGTAAGAATTCCATGCTGATTTATGTGGATCTTATTAGGAAGGGTCAAAACTCTCTCATCTGATTTGAAGGTTGGGCTACTTCTAGCCCACCATGGACCATGACTATATCGAGTTCACCAAGAGGTGCCACACATTATAGAACCATGTTAATTTTGTGCATCGATCTTCAGATCCTCCTTAAACTAACAAATAATATTGTCCATTTGTGGTCTGGGGACTTGATGTTGTGGGACTGTATCAACCAGCAATAGCTCGCTAGTACAGGTTTACCTTGACTACCACAAATTTCTTTTCAAAGTGGGCAGAGAAAAATTCTTCTCAAGGAAGTCAAGGCCTATTATATCATTTATTTCATGACATCCAACATTATCCACTAAGTCAGATTCCCTCACACCATTCTCACCAATAACATCACCAACTTCCAACCAGTTGAGCTAAATAAATTGTGCACAATGTTCAGTATCTGGTCCAACTATACTTCTCACTATCATGTGCAAGAAAACATGCAGATAGAGGTATTCAAAAAAACCCTCTATGATATTATGGAAAATATGGTTGGTCAAAACAAGAAATTTTGGTTGGAAAAACTCCCCAATGCTCTCTAAGATTACCTAAAAATGACTCATAATTCCACCTAAGAGACCCCATATTCACTAGTGTATGAAATAGAGGCATTATTTCTTATCGAGATCCAGTTACCATCACTTCTCACCACCATTTATGATCAGTAGACTTCAGAAAAAGTTTTCAAAGTCCATCTAGATGAACTAGAATCTCTTGATGATAACATGCTTTGTTCTTTACACAACTTGGTGAGACACCAAAACAAGATAGCCAGATCTTTCAACAAGAAAGTTCATCTCTTCTCTTTCCTACAATGCGAAGCAGTGTTGTCCCTAAAAACACATATGATACCCAATAGGAAGTCTCCAAAATTGGATACCCAATGGGAGGGACCTAATATCATTCATAAGTATTATCCCAATGGCACGTACTCCTAAGTTACCATGGATGGTGAGCACATTACTCCTCTCACTAATGCCAAATTCCTTAAGCATTACTTCACATGAGTGATCATTCATCCTACATAACATTAAACTGTAAACGGAAAACATGCTATATAGTCTAATATATATGACCATAAATGAGATATCCAATAGTCATCACCACATGAAGTTAAACTACATGGAATTCAAGAACTACTTGCAACATGAATCCCTCATTATAGGATATGTAGTAACTCCCAAAACTTTTTTCCTTGGGCCCATCCACAAACTCTGTGGTCCAAAATTTTGTGGCTTACCTAACGAGTTCAGAATGCCCCATCTTATAGGATGCTTCAACTTCTTCATGAGAGAGGATTACCCCCACCATTTTTTTTTCTGAACCACGTTGTGCTTCAAGAACTACTTTTGGATTGATTCCTGTCCTTAAAAGATATGTTGGAATTCCCAATCATTTGTTTCTTCAGTTCCAACCCCAGGTACCCCACTTTTGGTCATACGACATAAGATTACTTTTGGGAGCACATGGTGTGATGTTGACATCTTTGGTCCTCATTCACATTGGGAATACAATTGACACATCTAGTTCCCACATAGGAATACCTCCCTACACTATACATCCTCACCGCATGTTGTTAAACTACACGACATTTCCTAAAAATGTGTGATTCCCATCCTTATGGGATATGTTGGAACACCTAGACATTTTGTGCCCGTCTCTAGCCCTAGGTTCCATAAATATTATCATTCATTCATCCGTTTGTTTTATATTTATTTTGGTATTATGTGATGTTTCATGAGGTCCCTTTGGTCTTTAATCATGATAGGTTTACAATAGTCACACCATGTACCCCTCCCTTAGGGTTTTCCCTTTCACCATTATCTTTACTACATGACGTTGAACTACATGGAACTACAAGAACTATGTATAGATTGATTCCCATCATTACAGGATACATAGGAATGCCCAGACATTCCATATTTCATTCTAGTCATAGGTTTCTCAACCATTTTTGATTTTATGGCCAGCCATACGGTCTGAGATCTACAACCTTAAACCAAGATCTCGAACTTCCCACATGATGTTAAAGTATTCTATTTTACCTGTAAGACATTATACTACATGTAATTTCTGTTCCTTTCTATACGGCCTTAAAATTCATGTTCCCCTCTATCCTATGTGATGTTAAAACTATATGATACTTTTCTGATTTCCCTCTTGTTCGACCTCTCAACCTATTTCCCCTATTGGGGGTGAGTGGTTCAAAATGGACTTATTTATTCATCATTCACTTCAGGTTATTCTTCCATACCACATACATTTCTCTCTAGATAAACCTCTACCCCTTGTTTCTTTACGTCATGACGTTAAATTTTTTGGAATTTTAGAACTACGTGTGGATTGATTCTCATCCTTATGGGATGCATAGGAACACAAAAACATGTTGTACATGGGTCCATCCCTTGGTTCATAGGACTATTTTTTCCTCTACTTCAACTCATCTCCTTGAGTTTTATAATCTTAACTGGACCCCCCTAACCTCTGTTAGGCCTCACCAACGTGATTATATGCATTGGGGTTTAGGTCATATAGTATTGTATTTTGCATGGACATTCTTTCGTTCCTTTTCTATGCTTCTTGAGTTCTATTATTTAGGTTTCCACCATATTTTTCATCCAAAAGGACCCCATTATAGTTTGGATTCTCAGCCTTATGTATCACCTACTATTTCAGGCCAACATGATAGATGATTTTGAATGCAATTTTGGGACATGTTCCACATTTTGAATATGGTTAGTGGCTGACCCTCAAATGTTTTTTCCCACTTCAGGTCATATGATATGGATTTTCTTCTTCGAATATGGTCAAATGTTATCTTCCATCATTAATACAACCCCATTACACCCTAAGTATTAGTATCAGAATTTACACCCCTTTCAACTTCATCATGGTCAAATGGAACTTTGAAACCCTGAGAGTTATCCCTCTATGCACCTTTGCATATTGAGAGGACGAACTAGTGTCATGGGGTTATACTTGACATCATACCTCTATTTCACTACCATGTACTTCCATGTATTGTAATGATCTTCTACCACCTTTTTTACCACACTGAGCATTGATCATGTGGGATTAGGGATCTATTTGAGGTTTGTACCCACATAGAAGAACCATACTTCTCTTTGGTCCAAACCCTATAACCATAAACTAGGAGTTCAAATCTAAAACTAGGCATCCAAGTCTGATCATCATGACTTTAAACTATGTGTATATATACTCTTGGGAATTTCTGATGTGGTAGAGACATCCATGGTCCTCATTCACATCAGATTTCTTTATGGAATTGTGTTACATATTTCTGCCATAAATTTCTTACTTTCAGGTCTCATATCTATGACCATTAACTATGATCTCTTATGTCCTTATCGTATGATTTTAAACAATTCCTTTTACATCTAGCGTATGTAATGATATAATACCCATCCATATAATATCTACATTAGAGAAGACATCACCTATTTTTTGTATTGTCCCTCTGCCATGCCACATTCGAGAACAATGTGTGGCTAGATTCTCACCCTCAATAGATACGTAGTGACACCTGAGCACTTTTCCTTCGGGTCCAGTTTCAAAATTATGATCCTTGTCCACCCCTTTTCTAGGTCTTGGTTTTCTTCTTGGAAAGGTGCATCTTGGTATGGACTTCTTTTGTCCTCACGCACGCTAGTCTTTCCTCAATTGCACTACATCACACCTTATCATCCCTAATCATGGTCCAAGATATATGAACTTAAACTAGGAGTCCCAATTTTGTGCGACCAGATTTAAAACTATAATCCATGGTCTGATCTGTATGACCTTAAACTATGTAAAACATCCAGGTCATATGATGCTAAACTATTCCATGCATATTCCTCACCATAGGACACTAAACATTGTGCATATCATTCTCATTTTCATGATGTAAACCTACAAGAAATTATAGTTCCTCATGATAGAGGCACTTCCTTGAAAGAGTTTTAATCTTAGTTCAGACCAATACGCCCATCCAATGTGTTATTGTCATAATGCCATAGTTTCAAGAGTGTTGAAAACCCTTTGACCATCCCATCACTCCATCTCTACGATTTTCATGCCCTTTATTTGGATCCTCATCATCTTTCACATCTAAGGTAACCCCCTAACGGTCTGGTCCCATGCCATTTTGGGAAACTTATCATCTTGGGAAAATGTTCCATAATGCATCAGATGACATTTCAAGTTAGGCCCCATGTTTTTGAATATAGTTAGTGGTTGGCCCTCGTTTGTTTGTCCAAATTCTAGGATAGTGATATAGGTGCTTTATTTCGAATAAGGTCAACATTTATCTAGTATTGGATTTCCATCATCACTATGTAATGAATTTTGGGTATCATGACTCACACCTCACATTACCCATTGTTCAAATGGATTTTAACATCCCTAAAGTTACCCCACTCATACACGAAATAATTATGAGAAAGAAAAGTTGGATATTTTTAGAACCCTTCCCTTTAGTCACAACCCCTATCTTTCCAAATACTCTAAGAGATCATTTAAAAATATAATACCCTAATTATTAGATGTTTAGTTGGCACTCTCTTACACAAAATGGATGATTATGTAGTCTTCCCTTATTTATCACATCAGGTATGACCCATGTGAGCTTAGGGATTTATCTCTAGTTAATTCATAGTTAGGATTGATTTTCACTAATTAAAATAAAAAATAAAATAGTATAGTCATGCACTTAGTTCGGGATATGTAAACAAAGAAGGAAATATGTTTCATAACTTCGTCCAAAACATGGCCCCTAATAGATTATCCCCTTCAATTGAATGATTTAGTACTGTGACATTATGGATTGTAGCTCCATAGTATATTCATGCTCTATGAGCTCCCTTTCATCATCATAATCCATGGACCGAAGCTCATTAGACATGGTTTGCATTTTTTCTCACTTGGCTTAGAGCTCAGCCATTTGATAGCCCTCCTGCACCACTTGCTCTTAGGCCTCCACCAACTGGGCTTTCAATCATTCAATAATCTCATATTGGATTGAAATGAACACAACTCATTCATTTTACTTTTATTCAAGGCATCATACTTCTTCCTCAAGCTCAAGGAACCTTTGGATACTCTCTAATTTCTTCTGGTGCGGGGAAGAATCAGAGCGTTGGCTACTTTATCACATCTTCTCATCCAAATAATCACAAATCAACATTTGAAGATTGAAAGAGTCCATCCATCTAGAAAGTTGCAATTGCAGCCACATGTGATGTGACCCCATCCGACTCATCCATTCTTCCTCAAATTTTTTAAGGAATAATTTGATAAACTTCCATTCCATGTGTCATGTCATGCGACTCTCTTCGGCAGTGTCAGGGTCAAAATCATCTAGCTCCTCAATATATGTAGGTTTATACTCAGGGAAAATATCTAGCAGTTTTTCGGTAGGGTCCTCTTCAATAATCCTTTCGTATTCGATGACCTCCCCTCTACCAGCTTCAATATCAACCCTAACAATGGTACTATTTTTGAATGGAACTTCTTTCTTTCCAAGTGCCAGGGTTGGACCAGTGCGAATGACTGGTTCCTCACTAATAGATGTAGTCAGTAGTGGATCTCTTGCATATGTTCCTGACTAAATATTTTTTCAAGCCTCCAATATTGAAATCACTACATGGTTTATTAGTACCTTGGTCAACTGAGTTCTCTAATAATAGATATGGGTCTATAATAGTAGAGAGTTACAATAGCTAAGTGCAGCTGGTTCTAGTGCTTAAGTCACTACAGGAGCCACCACCACAAGAGATCCATCAGTGCTTGTTAATTCAATGATAGGAACCTGATCCTTCAGGATGGTGAGAAAAGATTGAGTTTTTTAGGTCGCCACTTTAGCCTCTCATGTTGGAACACTGATGACCACTTCAGTCATTGTTGTCTTCCTCCCTACACAGTCCTAGATATAGGCCTTGGGAGATGCCCTTCCATATCCATCAGCGCAATTTCACACCCCGTAGGGGGAATTTCCTGATAATTAATACCTATAATCTCTTAATAAAGACAGATTTTGGTTAGTGTATCCATGTTATGAAATGATAAAGGTCTAGGAAAGTTCATACTTAAGACTGACCTTGAGTTTTTTGGCCAGTTCCATGTCAGATCCTGCGATTTCACTGCTCTCACATGGGTTCCTCAAAAGATCCATTGTTCCCTAAATCTGCTCACCTATAGGGCCATATTCCTCAGCCTCCTATTATTTCTCTTCCACTCCCTATTATTCTTATTCCTCCTCTTATCCTTATTCCTCATCTTCCTGTTCTTATTATTCTTCTTCATTGTTTTCATAACCCTCAGATTTCAGTTTTTCTAGGTTGTGCTCCTGGCTGAGCGTCCCTTTCACTATGAAATGTGACTATTCATACCACCACCATTGGTACACATATACATCCATGGCTGTTAGATATTCATATCTCTGGTGAAATTTTACTTTGTCGATAACCAGGATGAGCCAAATTTCTGGTAGCCCCATCCCATCTCACGTCAATTTTTTCCATAAGACTTCAGGAATTATTGGATATCGTAGGGTTGTCTAGGCTGACCAAAGTGCATGTAAAATTAAATCTAAAGTAGGTTCTATCCTGTATCTTATCTTATTCCTTGGGATTTACCTAGCTGGTCCATGAGCTCACCCACGTGACCATTAATCTTCTGAGGGCGGGGGAGCGACCACACCCTGCGACGTTCCTACCGCTAAAGATCCAGATTGTTCCAACCTAGACACTTGTCTCACCTCTGGTATCGCTTCCCCAAAATTACCTCTCCTACTCCCTCATCACCCCAAACCATACACATGATTCCTTGATTTTTCGAACGTGTTTCTGCAGGATCACCTCCGGATATGTCGCTACCCAATGATCAGCATACTCCGTTGATAGACCAGTGTTGATATCAGTAGGGGGAATTAAATTACTTCAACAAATCCATAATTTATAGACATGGGACATAATTGGAGAAGGATGTAGGGATTACACTCTTCCATGATCTCTTTATACACTTTCTTTGTCATCCACTGCATTCACCTGAACTTCTTAGTGAACCATGAAGTCACATAGGGTTCATAGAAGATCTTCCCATCAATCCAGGCTACAATCACACCACCCATGTTACTCTATAGATATTCCCTCTACTATAGTGGGCCTCTATCTTCATCCAATATCTAGATATCTAGAGTTTTAAAGGTGTGGAAGTTAAATTTTTCATAGTTTCTGATCCTGATTTTGATCCCCTCCTCATTAAGTGTCAATGGACAGATTCCAGCAATATTCAGTAGATATGGTCACATATCGCCACCTAGAGGATAAATGGAGTTCCAGAATTCATACCCACCGTAGTGAGCTACAACCTGGCCATGAAGAATATGAAATGGTTCTCACATTATCCGAGGCAAAATTCCTCTTGAAATGCGTCCCAGATTATTGTACGACCTGGCCAACATAAGCACTCCTTGATTAACCTTGTTCATGGTTTCCAAAATCCCAACCATTACCAATTTCCTTATGTAGAACCCCATTATCCTTTCTTTCACTGGTAGTATCCACCCACTATTAAATGCATCAAGTAACCTAGCATGTTCTACATTCGGGTCTTGAATATCATTTACACTGATTCCCCATGATTGATACTCACCTGCTTCCAAGACCATCCAGTATGATCCTCTCTTTCCCCTATAGGATGCTTTTGGGCACGGCTTCCCTTGGTCTAGAATTTTCACTTCCTCATACTACTATATAAAGAGGATAAATCATTCCCGATAAGATATATCCTTCAGGATGTGCTTGATTTTCTTCCTCTCCTTAGCTACCTCCAACAGGAGCCATGTTAGAATGGGGGTGGGCATCTTGTCTCTCCAGATGTTCTCCATTGGAAGGAATTATTAATACTAGTACTCTTCCAAGGGTATGCCTCCAATGTAGTTTATGTCCCAAAGGCTGATGCTTCCCTCCCCATGGTGGAGGTGGAATGTATTTGTGTTTGGGGACCAATGACTGAACAAATCTGACACCAAGTTTTGATGATGGTAAAAATGGAACTGTGAAGTCCACACAACCTTGAACAACATGATGTTTTGAAGCTCCTCCCCAAAATCATAATTTGTTTTAAATAACTATTATTCTCATTCCCATCCACTCATTATGTTTCCCTTGGACCTAAAGTCCCATTCCTGCCAGCCCTTGGTCCCATCAGTGATACTGATCCAGAAAGTGCTTGCATAATGAGCCGGAAATTCCTCAAGAATTGGCTCTCTCCCCAAAAAAGTCTAGGTTTTTAGATTTAAGGAATAAAAAAATATGTCCTGGGTTTCCCTGGAAGGGTGAAAATTGTTCATCATGTTGTACTGTAGAAGGTTATCATCACACGTCACCCAAGACAGAGAAGTATCAATCTCAAAACCTGGCATCAACACCTCTTCAAGAAGGCCAATCCTCTATAGTGGGAGTATATCACTCAGAACATAATCTTTTCGAGCCTTATTTATCATAACTAATATAATATTATTATCAGATACTACCCTTATCACATGGAGAATATGATGTTTTGTGATCATCTCTTCCCTCTGTGTAGCATCAGCAGCCTCTCTCTCAATAGCATTCTGTTCACCATCCATTCTGGCCAGGCCTCGAAATTCACAAAGTGTCTTGAGAGAAATAATAGAGTATTGGTGTTCAATATAAGAGGGTGTTCCCAAGATGTAGGATAAGTGTGAATAAAATTAGGCTAACTCGGATGGATGCAGGATTGGCAATGGTGGGAACAAAATTGTTCTTACGTGCAAGGCACAAATCGAACTTGAGAACATTCAAAAACAATGGATGATATTTCACACATGAGAGAAAAATAACTTATTTCATGGTAAATTAAAGGTATGGATCCCCCCCCAGACTTGTTCTCCCATGCGTACGACATAGTTTTGCACGCCCGGTCTCCATTTTTGCACGCACCACAAGATATGTGTTTTTCACTTCGGCGTTTCCCTTGGAACCTGACCTTATGGTTCCCATTTAGCTCAAATTCTGGGGGGGTGTTGGCACTAAATTTAGTTTAAATCCATAAATGGTCATATTTGAGCAAACTAAAGTCACATTTTGAATCTGCAGCTGAACCCTAGAATCATAATGGAGTTACGCGAAAGATTCAGTGGTTATGCACAAAAACAAATTCTGTGTGTAAGAATATTTTACATCTAATGTGTTGTCAAATGGGTTATTATATGCCATGATCCAAAAAATGGAAAATCCAGGTGCATTGAATAAATCAAGTATACGGGCAAGAAAATGGACCCGCGCGCATGATTCTTGTGCCCAATGCAACGTCAAATCTTATCTTCCATGCAAATGTCCTTATGCACCACTACCAAGGTCTTTTCCTATAAATAAAAGTGGACCCCCTCGCTTCGAGGTACCATTCTAGAAGACAAAATTCTTATCTATTGCGCATAAGATATCCCCTTCTAGGACCATGTGAATGACTTGGCCTCAAGGTACAAGATCTTGCGCAACAGGTCTCCTAAGGGTCCTCCTTTGGGTGGGCCAACCAGGGCTTGATCCTCACCTATCTCCTTTTATTTTAAGGAAATTTCACATCAAATATACTTCTTTTATGTAATATTTTCCCTTGTTCATCTCCTCTTTCACCCCTAACCTCTCATTTTTTCCCCAGACATCCAATCTTGCGTGAATCCTACCATCTTTCACGTAGGTACTCATCTTGCACACACCACTCCCTATGGGCCCCATGTGTTTTCCTTACCCTAAGGAACCCTTTTAATCCTCTTCTTGCATGTAATACCCCTATCTTGTGTGTACCTTATCCGTGTGACCCTCCAGGCTTTCATGCAGTGATTTTATAGTCCCTCGAGTGGTGTTTCATGTTGTGTTCTATTACCTAATGCTTCTTCACATAGGTACCTTAATAACTATTTCTTCTTCACATAGTTATTCTAACATTAACCCTTTTATCAACCACTCTTCCAACCCATTAATGAATTGAATTTCTTGTGCCTTCCCATCCCCATGTATGGGTTGGTACAAGTTATGTATGTTCTAGGAGTGAGTAGTGAGTCCTCATCATCCAAGTAGTAGGATGTTAAACAGCCAAGTACCCACGTCCTCAACACATGATGTTAAACTATGATCACCAAATGAGTGATCAGACTAAGAGAACTAGGTAGGGAATGGCCATTAGTGCCACAAAACTCCTCCTCTTCTACCATACATTTTCACCATGAACACTTCATGTAGTCCCTGCATAATCCCCAACCTAACAAGATAGGTCTCTCCCTGTACAATGACCATATCCTCCCTATACATCTAGACATCCTCCTCAAACATCCTTCCTAGAGTAAATCCACATCTTCTTTTCCCTGGGCCACTAATCACGTGTAATCCCATGCTTCCTCCTTAGATCTCTAACCATGTGTAATCCCCATTCCACTTCTCACTGATATGTCTTATGTGATGCAATCATTTGTTCTATTGCTGCTACTTATTTATCACACTAAGCATGAATCATATGGGTTTACAGTAAGCATCATCCATGACATACTCTATTGGATACCTTAATGTGTAAGACCAACGCCCCTCTTTACCTAACTATGTGAACTTTGATTCCCTTTCAAAAGGATATGTAGGAAGCCTCCCTGAGGTGTAAGCACATCACCAATTTTTCTCATCCATTTCACATCGGT
The DNA here is from genome assembly GCA_963277665.1 of Viscum album. Taxonomy (NCBI): domain Eukaryota; kingdom Viridiplantae; phylum Streptophyta; class Magnoliopsida; order Santalales; family Viscaceae; genus Viscum; species Viscum album. Next base: position 645,012,017 of record OY728143.1, on the reverse strand, counting down.
TCATTGTTCATCCTGCATGATGTCAAACAGAATATCTCTAACTATGTGGGTTTTGATCTCTGTCTTCTATTCGGATTACGTAGGATGCCTCCATGAGGTTCAATCCCAACCAACGGTAAACTCTGGTGCTCCCTTCTAGAAATTCACCCTCTTGATGTGACAGCATCCCTCTTTGGGACAAATCTCCTTGGTCTGCCTCTTTGAGGTGTTCTAATCCCTCTGGGAAGCTAGTCATGCGTAATCCCAACACTCGATCCAAACTCATCCAACCAAGAGTGTTCCTCTTACTATGGTCTGATAACCATGTGTAAGCCCCAACATGTATTCGAGTTGCTATCCTTTGTGTATAACCTGATTCAACGCCTCAATCTTGAACTACAAGGACTTAGATCTTTTTATTTTTTGACAAATGTAGGTTGGAAGCCTCCTAAGGTACAATCCCATCACCCATGACCCATCCTATTCTCTCCCTTGAGCCTTTGTGTTTTGAGAATATCATTCCCTAATCTGAAATTTTCACTTCCTTCAGGTCCCATCCATGTGTACATTATAATGAGACGCCTCCTCATGTGACTCATCACTACATTCCAGAACTCTGTGAGTCATTCCATCCTTCGATGCCTCCTCCATATCTATCTTGATTTTACTTGGGTCGTCACATCCCGTTGTGGTCATTCCACCCACATTCTTGTTTCTCCTAGCAGCACCTGGGCAGCTAACCATGCATAATCCCCACATAATCCATATTATTCCATCCAGAAGTGAACCTCTAGCGATGGGATGCTAACCATTCATAACCCCAACATGTTTCCAGGTTGTTTTCATTTGTGTACACTCTAATCCTATGCCTCAACCTGTCAAACTATGTGTGATTTTATCCCTTTTGGTTATGTAGGAAGCCTCTTGGAAGTTCAATCCTAGTCAAAGGAAAACCTTGTTGTCCCCTTTTTTGGGACTCATAATCCTATAATCCAGCCTTTGTGGTTCCCAAATCAAACTTCCCGATGTGAAACATTCCACTTTTTGGGACACACTATCCTAGGTCTGTCCTTATTGGGAATTTTAACCCATCCATCCAGTAAACATTCTGGGTGATTCATCCTAGGGTCGTACCTATTTGATCCACTCCCATCAGTGTTCCAATTAGTCCAATCTGTCTCCACTAGGCGTTAAACTCGTATCATACCCCATCTTAAACATGGGAAGATGAAGAAAACTTTGAATGCATGCCAATGGCATACCAATCCCCACATTCGGTGTGGGATTACTTGGGCTTCCACACCCTCAATAATCCCTCTTATAAAGGGAAATCCAGGTGTACTAGTGTTTCAGTGTCTAAACATGCCAACTATACCCAACGTTACTACTCTCCTGAATAAAGGTTGCTACCCTAACTTGGCCCCTTTGGAATGTCTTGATAGAAGTAGTGTAATTAACCAGTGACCCCAAAGTCATGTCACCAGGAAGAGTTTCATGAATGATTTCTTAATCTTTAATGGAGACCCGGGCAGGGTGATGAATCTCGAGGAGGATCCCATGGAGGGAGAGACCGACATCCCATCATCCTATTTTGATCAAGGATAAAATGTCCCTCAAGAGGTGACTAATGTCACTTGCCTTTGGAAAGTGGGAATGTGGGGAAACAACGTGACCTATCTGGACAAATATTCCCACAAACGTGACATGATCAGGCACGCCAAATATAGGTTTTATGCACATTGGTCCATTTTCCCCCACCTTTTCTAGAAACAAAAATGGCGATTCTGGTGCGGATCATTAATTTTTAAATATAATGAATTTTTTATTATGTTCTCCATTCTTTATATTACATGAATGAAAATGGATAGAAAAAAATTATAATAAACAAAAGGAATAATCATTTATAGTTGATTAAAAATGTGATTTACCTTCAATGTTCTATTGATGGATCACTGTATTTATTATCATCCCCATGATTATAGATAATATAATAACAAAAATTCACCTAATTTGAATTCATGGAATCATCATAGAACTAATATTGAACTTTTGTTGTGATGGAAACCTCCACATATCGCAATATAACATCATGCACATGATACCTTCAGCATCGGGTAGAAAACATGGTTGTCAAGGAAGACCACTAACATAGTACAAAATAGTCCATTAAGGCCATGATCAGAGGTCTCCATACCTTGAATATCACAATCCCACCTCATTCAAGAATGGTTATTGAGAAATGATTGATACCAATATCTACTACCTATTGATCTGGAATTTTATTCTTAAAGAACAAAAATCAGTATGTTCTTTACCTTAGAATGGTGAACTAAGGAGTTGAACATGGCTCTATTGTGGTTCAGAAGCTCTATAGGAGGTGTCCTGTTAACTTCTCTCACCAGTATATTCACATAGGTTCCCCTCAGTAGCCTATGTAGGGAACTAAATGAGAGGTCACCACCTTGAAAATTTATACATGAGCACCAAGGAGATATCAATAGGAATGAAAATCTGCATATAAATGGGAGTAGGCCCATATTCCCACTTCCACCAGTGATTCTTGTCAGTATATTTTGTATGTGGATAGTGAGAACGATTATCTCCCTTATAAACCATATCATTTTTTCCCACATATAATTCCACAAAATCATGTTAGAGAAATGACCGCCCACCCATATGCATGAATACAATTGAAATATTCTATTGGTATAATGAATAATGGAGTGTGAATATATCATTTCATCAATCAAATACATCTTCCTATATTTTTTGGAGAGCAATAATGTTTCATATTATATTCACATACAAACTCTTTTTAAGTGGAACTATATCCTAGAAATGATAGAATAAATCCTCTAGAATATTCCATCACTAGTACATATATAGGGATAGACACATATTCCTATTACAACATCCATTTTAAATCATCACGATGGTCAACATGAATATTTTGATAATATTGAGCAAGTAGAAATTATTTCCCCTATCCCGGAGGTTTATCATCATATTTTAGAAAAGAAAAAGGCATGGGTTCATATTCTCATTTCAACTATGGCCTGTTAAAATATTTTTGAAATTGTCTTTCTATAGGCACACATTCATATCTAAAAAATCCAATGAAATATTATTATTTCACCAAATCAAACTTATATCATAGTTTGATATAGGTTTATTCAACATAATATTGGAATCACCTTAGGGAATGATTATATATCTATCAATGATGTTTCTTGGTATCATTCAGTAGCTCAAGATATCCATGCTCATATCCCTACCCCTAATAATGAAAGGCTTAATGAGCATTCGTTAGAGGCTATACAAGAGGTGGCCCTTTTCCGTTCGCACATTCTAGTGGTCTGTTGGAAGATTCTAATAGAGAATTTATACATAAAATAGGATCATAATATTTCTATAACTAGGGGTTACTGATATATTTTCCCAACCACCAAAAAGTAGAATCATACCCCGAACGATGATTCGGAAGCTGACAATAATATTCCAATAGATTTTCTTTTTTGAGTTAATATTCCCAAATTAATTGATGGTTATAAATATATTCTAAAACTATCACATAGCAGGGTCGTATTCCTTCTCAAAACTAAAAGGAATGTAAAAATATTTCATCCATGATGTCGGGCGGACTCATATCCCATATAATCTCAATTTTAGTGTCCCTTAGTTGTACAACGTTTAGGTGAAACACCTCGAGGGTCCAATGAATCTTCATCCGAAGAAAAAGGTGAAACATACCATGATAGTCCTACTCATTTTAGTATATATATGGTTTATAAGGACTCTACCCCTAACATTTTCCATAGGAAAGAATCCCTAAAATAATATATCATCTTAACAAGGCAATCATCCCATTTTTATGCACATTCATATAGAGAGGTTTTTTGAACAATGGAGTTAACCACATATAGTTCCCCATTAACTACTAGAATCACCTTACCATGGAAAGTAGCTGACATGGAGAAGAATCCTCAATCGTATGACAAGGTGGATGAATATGAACATGCTAAAAAGAGACCGATATATATATATATATATATATATATATATCGATGGATTTGGCTAAAAAAACCACCCAATCCTGCTTAGGGTCATCGCTAATTCTAACTATGAGATACTAGATAGGCCAATGGAGGAGTGCATGTCTTTCATATACTATAATATGTGGGCACCCCTCAGTAACTAAAGGATATAAACATTACTTTTTAAGGATATGAGGTTCACCTCTAGATCAAAAGTACATTTACCTATCAAATAGATATGGTCGTATTATATGTGTCATGTTACCCATGAATATAAGAGAATATTAAATGTTTATAGAATGTTTTCCTACTCTTCATAAAAACTCTCATCTGACTAATTTATAAATCCCAATAATCTTTTTTATATGATGATGTGGAATTTGTAGTTCTTTGAACATTACCCCATCCTCAGGACATCAATTCTCCCTTGATGTTGTATATTACAATGTTTTAGACACATGTGAGATCATTGGATCAAGTAACTTGTAGGCTAGTTGGTCAATACAATGATGATATTATACTTCGAGGATGAAAATATGTTTTGAACTAAGAGGGTGGGCCACTAACAAACTTCTAACATGGGCCTCTTCAAAAAATGAAAATTCTTCTCAAACGCAAATCGAATGTCATGGAATACCTAACATTTCTTCATATTAAGTTCCTAACACCATAATCCTTCATTTCACCCAATACATTGGTGACCCAAATTATACCACATCAAGATGATCATAGTTTTACCATCCATAGAATCCATCGAGTACCAAATACAACAAACTGGGTTGGGGGAATTTCTATTTCAATCACCCTGATCATGGCCATCAAACCTCAGGTAAGCCATGAATAAATTAGATTTAGCTCCTAATTGAAACCATGACACATGGATAAGTGGATTTTTATGTTCATTTCCATCTTAGGAGTCGAAAGAGCCTCAAAAATAGTATTGAAGAAATCTTATGACGACCAAAAATCTACCTCATCCAACATGCCTTGGGGGTTTTGTATCATTACCCAAATAGGAATCATTTTTAGATCAACTATGAGATTGGTAATAATGAATAGAATCTCATCCATTTATACATATATTAAATACACACCTTTCATTTGGGGCCCACTACAAAAAATGATCAGAAACTCCCTCGAGGTCACTATTCACACACTAAGATAGGGGGATCTCAGGTAGAGACAATCAAACCTCATAAAGGTCATAACGAAAAATGACCCAGCAAGACTAGGGGCTGGAGAAATGAAAATGATAAAACCATTGAGGGTGTAATAAACAATTAATAACTTCCCTTTTACATGGAGAGTGATGAGGAGACTACTATTTCACAATATGTATTAGTGAATGTCATCGCCATTAATTTGGAAAATTATGAGAACGATGAAATAAAAATAGAGATAGGAAATGAAAAAATGGTTCCTCAATAGATTTTTTATCTAGATGAAAAGTAAGGGATTCACATACATGAAATATAAGATGGAAACAAAAACTTGAACCTCTGAATGATGAATTACCCCATCCTCAATGAAATTATTCATGAGATAAAGGTAAAGGTATGGGTATATCCTTGTCAGCACCATGAATTATTGATATCCCCTACATATATATACTCTTAACACAATTAAAGAATTAGATATTTGACCTTATACAACATTTAGATTAATTGATCAGTGGAATCATTCCCATTAGGTATCTTCTTGAAAAATAAACATATAACCCTCCTCCCACCCTTAAAGAGAGGGTAAATGAAAAATATCAATCCTTTCACACATCTCGTGCATGGGAGGTGGCCTAGATAGTGGTACTTGTAGGTATCCTCAACATCATCAAGTCAGTAGTTTCATCAAAGGAAGCAATGGATGTGTGGATTACTCTCATGCATCCCGAAAGGAATCTGTATCCTAAAAGGGAGGAATAAATTTTTCCTATACCCAATTTCAAAAACCCCAATATTCCCTAACTTACATGGAATGAGAGACCCAAAACAGTATCTCACACAGATTTTATCCCTATGTTTCCTTATTATGGGACCTTGGTAACAATATGAGTTGAAAAAAGTGAGATTTATTTTACATACATGGGTAGCTATGACCTTTTTTTGTAAATAATAATTCCAATATGATCCATCTCAGGACAGAAATACATTCATCATCAATTCCATTAACAATTTTTCTCCACGCAAAGGTAAATAAAAATTATCTACCTATCCAATTGCAATAAGCATGAGAACGAGTGGGTCTCTGAATGTTTACATCGATGAAAGTGTCTCACATATTCCCTCATTATCCCACTCTAATAATAGAAATTACTGAAAATAAATAATCATAATTATATATGTGAGAAACAAATTCCTTTTATCTCAATTCATTAATAAGGTGGATTCTATGAGTTCTTAAAAAAACATTATCCATTGAGGATGGATTTTAGTGAATTAGAAAAATATATAGGCCCACACCCTAAACACAAAGAAAACTACTTACCATATAATAGAATAATAATGTCACCCTAAAACTAATAATGGTTCCCATTGGAGAAACTAGGATGTACTCAAATCATCTGAAGCCACCCATTGAGTGGAATCAATAGTAAAACTACCCTTTACTAGAGGTAATGAGAGACAATGGCCTCCCATGAATTGGGGAATAGAAGAAAGATTTATATTCCTCATAGAATTTATAGAGTTCTAGTAATTTACTCACAATAATAAAAATTATCTTAAAAATATACCAAGTCATAAGAATCTGAATGTTTTAAACCTTAGTGAAAATCTCTACTACTTCTCTTTTAATAGGATATCAGGTCACACCATTCATGAATTATTTTTATTTAATTAAATCCTACAATGAATGGTTGATTCTTGAAAGGTTTTATTCAAAAGATCCCCATAACATGTTACCTATGTGACTCCCACCCATTTAGATAAATGGAGTTACTAGTAGTAATTTCCAAGAATGTGTGAATAGATGATCAATCCCTGTATAACTTGAAAAATTCTCGACCAATATTAGTCAACCCTAACAAAATAGATTTGAAATCTAGTAAAAGTCCCAAAGCATATGGATATTTTATTAAATCATTATTCTTGAGGTATTTTAGATACATTAAAATGCACAAGAGTAATATTTATATCAAACTCCCAAAAAGACTACAAAACATGGGTATTTCATTACATTAACTTCCAGAAAAGGGAACAACCCCACCAAATGGGATCCTCATCAGAGGTTGTCCTAATTTTGCATTATATTAATGTTATGAATTTAGTAAAACCATTAATTAATTATGAATTTATCATGAATATGATATTATTTTACATGAATAGGTAGATAAAGGCTAAGTCCATAGATGTCAAGATTATAGGGGACAGAGGGGTCCTGCCCACACCCAATATTCTTGAAATATCCCCATAGAATCTATATATGAGGCTGAGTCCCTTGGGAAAACACTCTATCAATCCTAACTGAAGAATCTAAATGCCTCATGACCCATTAATGGTCTTGAAAACCCAATCATTTTAAGAAACCATCAAGTAAGAGTATGATTGTTTGACCATCCTAACCAAATGGGCATGGTAGCACAACATTGACCACCTAAAAAATATTCTCCCTCAACCTATGCATAAGAACTAGTCCAATATAACTCATAAAAGGTATCTCTTATTCTATGAGATAAGTATAAATCTCACCTTGGGAAGCGTATACAGCTTGTAAAAATGATTGAAATTTTAAAATAGTCGGTGGCCATCCTAACCAAACTCTTAATACATGATTCTCTCCATCTCTCAAAATAACTCAAATAGGAATTCACTTATTCCCTATGAATCTATCATAAGCTTTATATAGATGTCACTACCAATGATTTATATTATATAGAGACTACTCCACCATAATTTCAAACCACCATCTAATTCAATAGAAAGATTTGGAAGATGTAATTCGGGGAATATCAGAACACTTTATGTATTGGGAATGTTGGATAATGTGGAAATCCAATGATATTTAGTAGAAAATAATTTTGGGATCATCCTCAACCCCAATATAGACTCTATAATGTTTTCGATATAATAAGAATGATTTATATCTAATGAAACTAACCATCCAGGGGTATGAAAAAATGAGCAAATTCCTCTTAGGAAACTATGATCAAGGATTAGTTCATGGTCCTCTTATTCAAGAATGATTTCATGGTTATCCAACTATACCCCACATAGAATGACCTAATTGGAAGAACCTAGCTTCTTATCCAAATGGATGTACCCTTGACATTTCAAAAAATATTGAAGTACCCCCATCAATTTAATGGTTGTAATACTACATGTTGATATTTCCCCCAATGAATCCTATGAATTAGAATATGATAAGGAATATTTCTATGTGACGGAATTAAAAAAATTATTGGACGGTGGAAAGTATTTTTTTTCTCCGAATATCTTGGGAAATTCCCTTGGGAATCCCTAAATAATGCTAACCATATATTATATTTTTCCTATAATTTTGAATAGGGTAGAAGACTCAGTCCCAAAAAGATATTATAAACCACATACTTCAATGGACAATGTCCATGTGATAGTAATTAATCTAGATAAAGTGGGGTTTTAAAATGGATTTTAAACTAATGATCTGTCGAGATAAAAGGATTTAATTAAGAAATTAGATGAAATTGATAATTACCCTTAGGAAAACCATAATAACTCCGGTTTTATATTCCTTTCTTGACCCTAATAGTAATGTAAAGGAATACCAAGAATCCCACAAATCTCCAAATAATTAAACTAGTAGCGTTTGATTCCAATGTCCCTTCTAAAATATTCTATTATCTTTATTGAGACAGATATGTTTTCGAATTATCCACCATACCTAAAGATAAATCCATGAACACAAATTTAGATCAAAAAAAGGATGAACAAGGGAATTATCCTCCCATATTTGAGGATGTTTTCTCTACCCCCATTAATGATATCAGGTAGTTGCAATAGGGAATAGAATAATAGTAGAAACCTATATTAATTAGATCCTACATGCCTCTAAAAGTGATGGAGAATAAATATTCATTTCAAAAGAACCATCAGTATGTGTTCAATTTTAATTACATAGATATTCCTATCCTAGACCCTAATGTTGATACTCATAACCTAGGCTTACCCGATAACCATCGAGAAGCCAATAAGGTAACCAAAATAATATGTAGAGACTCAAGCTTGAAGTATATAGACATTACATATCTTTTGAATAATACTTAATACATTACACAAAATATATTCCCAAAGACTATATTAGTTTAGTGTCTTTGGAAACTCAAAACATAATCATCTAAATTGGTTAAAGATCTTCAACATATCCCATAAAGATCATCCCCTTTTGTTTTCCTACCTAAAACCTTTATTTATATCTTGGGGAAAATAAAAAATAAAAACGGCCAGCTGAATTGCTTAGTAATGGTAAATATAAAACAAAGTATAAACATTTTAATTTAAAAACATGAACCTGAAGTTTAAACATCAAAATATTGGCTCATGAAATAAATATTGGAAGTTTATAAGGCATAGATCATAAAGGAACATTAACTTTGATAAAATTTAATTGGTATAAAACATGGAATTGTGAGAAAAAAATAAGCACATAATATTATTTCTATAGTATCAAAGGTATTTTTTCCAAGACCATTATAGTGGAAAATTCCATTACTAAACCTGGTCTACTTGTCGTTCCATCCATGTATTACTGAACCAATTTTACTTGTCTTTCCATCCCTGTATTACTGAACGAGATTTAATTTTCTTTCCTTTCTTGTATATCATATAGATATAAATCTTTACCCAATGAATTGGATGGAGATATAGGTACCACCCATCTCATAATGAAATCATTCTTACATGTGGCATAAAACATAAATCATTCATTATATCATAACCCAAAAAATAAAATGGGTTTCTTAAATTTCATAAAACAATCCATATAAAAGATCATTCAATAATTAACATAATCAAATAATATTAACAATTGGGATAGAAACATAACCTTATTTCATCTTAGATGGAAAATAATTTTGATAAAACACTTTAACTTAATTCCTAAGGAAAATATCAGTTCTTTTTCAAAAACTTTCTCTCTTCTCAAAATACAACACAATTTTAAAAGAAAATAATTTTGTTGAAAATGAAATTGAAACCACGTAGAGGAAGATTCTTGGAAATAAGGCTTCAGGAAGGCATAAAAATATTTTCATTCCGTATAAGTTAAAAAAACATTCTCCTCATACTTTTGTCAGAAAATTCAAAAAGTAACTCGTATGGTAAATAAAATAAAGATTCATTCCATACCATGAAGTAAAAGTGAAAAATGAGTAAAAATGACTTTAAACATACATATAAGAATCTTAAAAAATTTAAAAATCATTTTTAGAAAACATGGATATGGATGATAAATATACCGTCAATAAATGCTTACATATAAAAAATCTCAGATAAAAATGAGATTTTCAAAATTATCCATTACATTAGGACTGATTTATTCTATATGAGTATAAAAATATTATATAGTGGGTTTAATCATATTATTAACTTGTAAACGACCCATAATAATATTTATGATATCATATATTATTCACTTAAGACTTTATATTACCCGTTCATTTGTCAATTCCATGTTAAAGCAACATTTTAGGTAATAATCGTTTTATTTATCATATGTGTTTTGAATTGTTACTCTTGATATTATAAATTGTATCATGATTTACGTAATTACATAATGTAAAACATGATTTATATATTATATATATTCAGTATATATATATATATATGATAGATAGATAAATGAAATGGAATACACCGTTCATGGAGATGGTTGTCCATACGTACGCATGAACGTTGTTTTAGTTTCGTTAATGAATTGAATGGTAGTAAGTAAATGACATATATATATATATATACATAAATCCATAAGAATTATTATGTCATATATTTCATGATAATTTATTATATATACTTTATAATCATTCATTAATGGTTTATGTAGAGAATCGCGCTATGGAGATGGTAAGTTCTACGTACGCACGAGCGACGATATCGTTCCCATAATTGTTGAATGGTATTAGATTGGATGATGTATAATATATCATAATTAGTATAATGTTATAATAATATTATATAATTATTATCTCCATAATTAAACCCATCAAAGTAAGGTGGTGGTGAAAAACAGATTACACCATAGCATTGAGACGGTTAGTCGTATGTATGCACACACGATGATTTCATTTTTTGTAGGATGGATAGAAGGTGAAATATGGTTTTTTAATATTTATAATAACATATAATAATATTCTTGATACTGATTTTTTTTTACTTTATAATGAAACAAATAAATAATAGGATGTAGAGGACGAAATAAATTTGAACGAATTGGTAGAAGAGATTTCTACTTCCTCGGTGTGCCTCCATTAAATTTCTTCTTAGGGTACTAGAGTTGGTCTTTAGTGAAGATTAGAACCTCCATAATATTACTAGGTAAGTTTATAAGATAAATGGGTAGGTTTTGGATGATATTAAAGTCTCAAAATGGAGTGAATAGGTGAGGGAGGAGGTTCCCTTCTATAAGAGAGGAGAAGGGCACTTTAAAAAATTTATAAAATATTAATTTATTATAAATTCAATTCTTAATTAAAATGGTAAAAAATTATTTAATTCAAAGATAGGATGATTTTGGTTCAAATACCCATCATCCAATAATTTTTATATAAGGTTCGAATATTTTTGTATCCTTATCATTTTGGTCTAACCCTTATTTTACTCTTTTTAATCTTATCGTGATATCATATTATTTACACATTGTGGGTTAATGTAATTACCATATCATTTCAAACGACCAAAAAACAATTATTTATGACATAATTGTACTTTTATTAACCATTTTTTATAATTTATATTTTTAGGAATTTAATATAATTTAATAAACTATTTTATTTTTTAAGTTATGAATTATGTCAATTTTAGATATTATTCGTACTTGACTTTTTAAAAAATTCATAATACCCTTATTACTTAAAAAAGCCATTAAAACATCCCTAATATGTCAATTTCGTCCAAATAATTCTTTTATGACATCAAAATGTTAAAATTAAATTTATTTTAAAATTTATAAATTCATTTATTTGAATACTTCATTAATGAGGTAATCACTACATAATAAAAATATATTAATCTAATGTCTAAAAATTATAAGTAAGATACCATTATGTAGTAAATATTTTTATATTTATAATTAATGTTTATATACATATATATAATTTATATAACCCTATATTAAAATTGATTTAGTAAAAGATATATGTTTAGGTTATAATTATCTTTACTTTAAATTAATTATTATAAAATGTCATTTTCACATCCAAGTGAATCTATGGGGTCCCTAAATCGACCCAAGGATGGTCGTTGTCAGATATATCTCATAAAAGAAGATTAGTATGTGTGTTAGGGTAGTTTAATATTATTATTATAATATTTTTTACCCTTATTTACTAGATTTACCCTTTAACTATAGTAAATAAAATAATTACTGAAATTACTATTCATAATGTTAAAAAATAAAAAAGTACCTATTTAAAAAATTTGGAAATACTAATTCAAAATATAGAATCCATTTTTTTCAAATTCAAACACAGAAGTTTCAGTAATTAATTTAAAATTAATTCCTGTTGTCAGAACCAAAAAAGAGGCTTTTTAAGAAGTAATAACTATCAAAATATTAACATTTGTTTATGTCCAATTTGAATGTAAAATTACTTCCAATGACCAAAATTTGATTAACTGATAAAAATAAAATTCAATTACACTTTAAAACCAATTACAAAGATAATATCACTATATTAATAAATTATATAAAAATGTAGTTTTGAAATAAAATGCCGTATTTTTCACTGTTTATTAAATTTTTTATTTTATTAGAAAAATACCAAAAATTCAACAGAAGTAAATTTTAATGTCCCTATTCCAAGGAATAAGTTTATTTTTTGAAATTTATTTTATAAAAGTGTCAAAAACTATATTTAAAATGGTTGCTCCATCAAAAGGCCGTAAAACAACATTTTTTCAAAAAATACTTCTTTTATCTGAGAAATTTATTTTTTCCTCATATCATGTTCTAGAAAATATGTAATATGAATGATAATGTTATATGAAATTAAAAATTTGGTTAATAATACTCATAAAATCTAGTTATATAATATTTTAATAATATATCGTTGTTTAGTGAAACTGAGTATTGTGTACAACACAAGTTATCGTGAAAGGTCGCTCTTGCATATAAAGCATGCCAAGTCAGTGTTTCATGTAATTCAATATTCCTTTTATGTTGCATATAACATAATCAAAACTTATTTAATTTATACATTGAACCAAATTATACCCAGTGTTCCATGAAATGAATTATATCAAAGGAACTTGAAATTGTGTGCAACACAAGCCAAGAATTGTGTTGTGTATACTACAAGCTAATACAGTGTTGCGTATAGTGAAACATAAGCTTCGTGTAACGTAAAAAAAATCATCAAATACATTAAAATAATCTATCTCATTAAATCTCATGGTGTTACATTCTACCCCCCTTAAAATGATTTTCTCCCTCAAAATTTATCAGGGATATAAATGGTTTTCTATTTGAAAGTTTCTTTCATGGAAACCCACATCGTAAAAAGGGATACCAAAACTTAATTTTAAAAAGGAAAGTTAGAAACATAATATTTACCCAAATTAACTAATAACTGGGTTTCCACATAGGATAACATAGCTGTGAAGTGAAAACATGGATATAGAATAGAAATCCAACCATCAAGTTCTAATGGATAGTGATAGAGAATAAGTTTTGGAGAAATTTTATTACCAGAAATCCATAAATCTATGATGATTTAAGGGACTATTTGATTAATCAGATAACAAGGTACTATAAATTTTTGGTAAAATCGCATCATTGTTCGTACCTTGAAAAACATCCACTTCATATCTTAGCTAAAGAAATGAATTTGAATTTTTCATTCATAAAGTGTTAGAAGATAATGTGATAGAATGATATGTCATTACATTTGTCTCAACAAAAAGGTTATTATAGGTTATCAAATATTCATAAGTCCACCTATATTGAGATAATACATTAATCTAACAAACCTAAAAGGTAAAATAACTTATAAAATTCATAAATTGATAACATTACAATACTTTCAAAAACTAAAAAGATAAAACTTTAGAAAGAGGTGAACTAAATATAAATAACATTTATCTTCTATATCTCATAAGTTAGTTCCTTTTTGTCACATTCCAAATATGTGAATAACTTAACCATGTATTCTCTGGAAACATAACATGAATTACTGTATAACCTTAGTTAAAACATGTATTATGTCAAAATTAACTCTTTATACACAGTAAAAATACCAAAAATTCTATATACTCAAACCATGAAATCACTTTGTCCATGTATCATTCATGAGGTCATTAATACTATCAAACATCTCATCATATCAGTATCCCTTCATTATCATAATATCTTGTGATTTTAAAAAAATATTTCTATCACTTTTCATGGTTACCAATAACATATAATTATTGAAAACCACAATAAACCAATACATAGATATTCCAATATTCCATAATACTATAAAAGAGATTTTGTAACACTATTTTGGAATCAAATTACATAAAGAGTTAATCATTCCACCACTTTATTTTGATACTCAACATCACCAATAGTGATCTCATGTAACTTCCCTTTGTATTTTTTCATTAATAGGTTGTTGGTGTCGATAATCATTAACCCTTGGATTAGGGAATTGGTCAGTACAATGCCCCATTTCCTTTCACTTGTAGAATTTATGTGTTGGTGGTTAATTCTCTATAGTCTTTTCTCTATTAGAAACCATTTTACCATTACTTCAGCACTCAACTACTTGATGACCTTATTTTATACACTTGAAAAATTTTCTAGTCCCTTTAAGATAATCTCCCCCATGCTTATTTCCACACTTTGAGCATAAGGAAACATTCATCTTATTTTCTCCATTGTTTTGATATTTTTTCTTGAACTCCATCTTTCGTTTATTATCAAAACCATGAGATGGATATGTAACACCAACATCCAGTTCTACCTTGATAGAGAAACTCACAATCTCTTCATAGCTACTGAAGTATCTTATATCTAATTCCCTTCGAAGACTTGGTTTTAATCCACTAAAGAATAGATCAACTTTACTTTTATGTTGGATGATAAAGCCAGAATCATACCTTGCAAGAATTGTAAAATTTTTTCTCTTATGTACCAAAAGATTCATCATGTTTTTCATAAGATCAAGGAACCCCTTTTCCATATTTGTTCAAATAATAAGAGGGAAGTACTTAATGAAAAACAAGTTCTTTAACTCATCTCATTCCATGGATTCAATTTCATCTTGTGGCCTTGAATTCTTAATTAGATTCCACCACTAGTCTGATTTACCTTCTAAAAGATAGACAGCGAAAATTTCCTTTTCATGTTCTAAACACTGAAGGATGGAAAATATCTCTTCAATGGTATTGATCCATTGTTCGTCAAAAATCGGATCATAAGACCTACTGAAATAAGGTGGACGTTTCCCTATGAAGGACTTAATAGAATGTTGTTCCCTTCTCTTCTCATTTAGAAGTCCAGAATGATTCATATATTATGTTAGTATAGAAATAAGATTGTTCATTCCATATCCCATACAATTTGGTCTTTCAAAAGGAAAAGCATTGCATTTCCTAGTGCATTGATCATTAACACGGTTCCTCTGGGTTGCAGCCATTGTCTAAAAGCCAAAAAGAACAGTGTGAGAGGCAAAAATCATACTTGGAAAAACAATTTTCACGAGGGATTACTTTAAATCTCTAACATGTTAGGTTTAATCCTAGGTTATTCATTATTGTTATTATAAATATAGGACTGTAACCTATATTTATACTTAACCTTAGGTGCATCCCTATACATACCTTAGAAATATCTCTAGGGATCTCACTAAATTTTTTGCATCCAAGTTTCCAAAGGATAATTAATCCTTTACTCTAATAGCAACTGTAGAGACCCAATCTTGACTTACATGGACATTACATATCTTTTGTGTAATAATTAATACATTACAAAAAATATATTCTCAAATATTGTAATAGTTAAGTGTCTTTGGAAACACGGAACATAATCGTCTAACTTGGTTAAAGATCTTCAACATCTCCCATTAATATCTTCCCCTTTTTTTCCTACCTAACCCCTTTTTTATAACATGGAGAAAAGAATGCATGAAGAGGGTGATCTCAAATTCTCATTAAGGGTAAATTTAAAACAAACCATTAACACTATAATGTAAAAAACATGAACCTAAATTTAAACATAAAAATCTTGAGTCATGAAATAAATCTTGGCAGTTCTTAAGGCATAGATCATAAAGGAACATTAACTATGATAAAATATAATTTGTATAAAACAAGTAATTTTGGAAAAATTAAGTAGATAATATGATTTACATTGTATCCAAGGAATTTTTTCCAAGACCATCATAGTGGAAAAAGTTCATTACTGAACCGAGTTTACTTGTTATTCCAGCCATGTATTACTAAACAAAATTTACTTGTCATTCCAACCATGTATTACTGAACCAAATTTACTTTCCATTATAGTAATGTATATATCATTAGATATAAATATTTACCCAATGCATTGGAGGGAGATATAGGTCTCACCCATGTGATAATGAAATCATTCTTACATGTGCCACAAAACATAAATCATTCATCATAGCATAACCCAATAAATAAAATGGGTTTCTTAAATATCATAACAAAATACATATAAAATATCATTCCATCGTTAACACAATAAAATCATAGTAATAATAGGGATATAAAAATATCCCTATGTCATCTTAGATGGAACATAATTTTGATAAAACTCCTTAACTTAATTCTTGAGGAAAATATCCTTTCTTTTTCAAAAATGTTTTATCTTATCAAAATGCCACACAATTTCAAAAGAAATGAATTTTATTGAAAATAAACATGAAAACATGTAGAGGAATATTCATGAAAATAATTCTTCATAAAGGCAAAAAAATCTATTCATGCCTTATAAGTTAAAAAAACATGATCCTCATACTTTCTCCAGAAAAGTCAAAAAGTACATCGTATGGTAAATAAAACAAAGATTCCTTTCATACCATGTTGTAAAAGTTAAAAATGGGTAAAAAAATATTTTAAAAATATATATAATAATAGTAAATATTTTATAAAAAATTTATAAAACATTTACATGGATGATAAATATATCCCTAGTAAATACTCATGTATAAGAAATCTAAAATAAAAATGAGATTTGCAAAATTATCCCTTACTTTAGATCTAATTTCATATATATGTGTCTGAAACTATGGAATAGTGGGTTTAAAAATATTATTAACTTGTAAAAAAACCCTAATAATATTTATAATATCATATATGGTTCACTTACAACTTTATATTACCCGTTCATTTGTCAATTCTATGTTAATGCAACGTTTTGGGTAATAATCGTTTTATTTACCATATGTGTTTTGAATTTTTATTCTTGATATTATTAATAATATCATGATTTTCTTACTTCCAGAATGTAAAACATGATTTAAATGTTATATATATTTAGCATATATATATATATATAATAGATAGATAAATGAAATGGAATACACTGTTCTTGGAGACAGTAGTCTGCACGTACGCATGAACATTGTTTTCATTTCCTTATTAAATTGGATGGAAGTAATTAAATGAAATATATATATATATCAAGTAGAATTTTTATGTCATATATTTCATTATTATTCATTATATATACTTTATAATCATTCTTGAATGGTTAATGTGGAGAATGAATCTCATCGCGTCATGGAGACTGTAAGTCATACGTACGAACGAGCAACAATATTGTTTCCATAATTGTTGAGTGGTATTGGAGTGAATGGTTTATAATATATCATAATTATTATCATGTTATATTAATCATATATATTTATTATTTCTACCATTATACCCATCCATGTAAGTTGGTGGTGAAAAACAGATTACCTCATGGCGTTGAGATGGTAAGTCATACGTACGCACGCACGGTGATTTTGTTTTTCGTAGGATGAATAGAAGGTGAAATAAATATGTTTAATATTTATAATAACATATAATTATATGAGTGATACTGATGTTATTACTTTATAATTAAACAACTAAAGAATAGAAATTAGGAGAAGAAAGAAATTTGAAAGAATCGGTAGAAGAGATTACCTCTTCCTTGACGTGCCTCCTTTAAATTTCCACTTGGGGGACTAGAGTTGGTATTTTGAGAACACCAGAACCTCTATACTGTAACTAGTTAATTTTAGAAGATAAATTTATAGGTTTTGGTAGACATTTAAGGATAAATATGGAGTGAATAGGATAGGGAGGAGGTTCTCTTTTATAATAGAGGAGAGGGGCACTTTAAGAATGTCTTAAAATGTTAATTTATTAAAAATTAAATTTTGATTTAAAATGTTCCAAAACTTATTTAATTGGAAGATAATATTATTTTGGTTCTAATACTCATAATATAATAATTTTTAGACGAGTTTTTAATCTTTTTTATCCTTATCTTTTTGGTTTAACCCTTATTTTACATTTTTTAATCTTACTGTGATATCATGGTATTTACACATTGTGGGTTAATTTATTTACCATATCATAGAAAACGACAAATAAAAATTGATTTATGAAATATTTGGACTTATATTAAAATTTTTGTAGAATATAATATTAATAGGAAGTTAATATCATTTAATAAACTTTTTTATGTTTTAAGTTATGAATTATGTCAATTTTGGATACTATTAAAACTTCACTTTTTAAAAAATTTATAAAAACCTTATTACTTAAAACGAAAGGAATTAACTCATACCTAATATATCAATTTCATCCAGAAAATTTTTGGATGGTATCAAAATGTTCAAATTAAATTTATTTTAATATTTATAAATCCATTTATTTGAATCTTTCATTAATGATGTAATCACTACACAATAAAAATATATTTATCTAATATCTAAAAATTATAAATAAAATACCATAATGTAGGAAATATTTTTATATTTCTAATGAATATTTATAGACATATAGATTATTTATATAACAGTATATGAGAATAAATTTAGTAAAAGATATATTTTTAGGTTGTAATTATCTTTACCTTAAATTAATTCTTATAAAATGTTATTTTCACATCCAAGTGTATCCATGGTGTCCCAAAATTGACCCAAGGATGCCCATGGTCAGAAGTATATCATAAAATAAGATTAGGGCATGTGTTGGGTCTGTTTAATATTATTATAATATTATTTTTTACCATTATTTTTCATATATAGCCTTTAACTATAGTAAATAAAATAATTACTGAAGTTACTATTCATAATGCCTAAAAATAAAAGGTACCTATATAAGAAATTTGGTCCTAATTATTCAAAATATGGAATCCATTTTTCTAAATTAAAAACAAAAAACTTTCAGTAATTAGTTGACAATTAATTCTCGTTGTCAAAACCAAAAAGTGGGGTTTTAAGAAGTAATAACTATCCAAAGATTGACATATGTTTATGACCAATTTTTATGTTAAATTACTTACAATTGAAAAAAAAATTATATTAAATGATAAAAATATTATCCAAATACTCTTTAAAACAAATTATAAAGATAATCTAACTATATAAATAAATTAGATAAAAAAGGCAGTTTCAAGTTAAAATGTAGTATTTTTTACTATTCATTAAAATTTTAATTTTATTAGAAAAATATCAAAAAATCATAAAAAGTAATTTTTTTTTTGTCCCGATTTCAAATAGGAAGTTTATTTTGTCAAATATAAGTTATAAAAGTGTCAAAAACTAGATTTAAAATTGATGCGCCATCAAAAGGCGGTAAAATTGCATTTTCTGAAAAACACTTCTTTTATCTGAAAAATTGATTCTGTTCTCATATGATGTTCTAGATAATGTGTAAGATGAATTATAATGTTATATGAAATTCAAAGTGTATTTAATACTATTAATAAAGGCTAGTTATATAATATTTTAATAATATATTATTGTTTAGTGTAACTCTGTATTACGTACAACCTAAGCTATCGAGGAAGGTCGCTCTTGTGTGTTACGCATTCCATGTCAGTGTTGAGTGTAGTGAAAGCATCCTTTGGTGTTTCATATAACATAATACACACATAGTTCATTTATACATTGAAAAAAATTTATTCTCAGTGTTGAATGAAATGAATTCAAACAAAGGAACTTGAAATTGTGTGCAACAAATGCCAAAAATAGTGTTGCTTATACTACAAGCTAATACAGTGTTACGTATAGCACAAGTTAATATTGGTGTAGCATACAAAACAAGTCATAAAAGACATTAAAATAATATATCTCATAAAATCTCATGGTGTTACAGAATACATCTCACTCATGCTACCAACGTAGAATATAAAGTCATAAAATTGATCAAGGATAGATTGGTTCAATAAGTGAAATACCCCAAATGTCTTGCCACCATCATCCCTGTCATGAATAGGAATGAGAAATCATGGTACACATTGATTTTAGGGGTTTTAATCGACACTAAATGAATAATGATTTCACATTATCTATCACATAACTTCTTATCAATACAACCAATAGAATCTTGAACCTTTCCTTTATGAACATATATTCTTATTATAATGAAAGAAATATAACACCTAAATTTGAGGATTCTGCTACATTAATAGTACATAAATTCATATTTTTCTTCCTAAACATTAAATTTGTAATGAAGAATGTTATATCTACAAATCAATGCACCATGCATAATATCATTATACACTTTTTGGGATGAATCATGGAATGTTCAATCAAGGAACTGGTGGTTAAATATCGATAGTATTGTTATCAATTAGTATTCATAAATCATTCTTCAAAAAATTATTTAAGTTTAATTTGATGATGAACCATATAGTTTTTATTTTAAGTAATGGAAGGGAGGTTCCTTTTCATCATAGTATGTCATCATGGTGTTGAGGTTGAGCCAAAAAAGACTAGTGAAATCCTAATAGTGAACCTCCCTAGATTATTAATGTATTACGAGGGATCTATGAGAACCATTCTTATATCATGTGTTTCATATCCTACATAACTATAAAATCTCTCCCCTTCACTAAATTGTTGATTTATGGTGTCATTGATCAATGTGAAATGTATTACAAATAATCATTATAGAATATCATGCATTACCTGCTGAACCCATAGGTTATGATGCCACTGTTAGAATAAAATCCAATTATCCTATACATATCCACCTTGAAAATAACTCTCAGTACTCTCCTCATATAAAAACATTTCCCATGTAATTAAAAAATCTCTATTATCTCATTATAATAATTCTAGACATAGAGAATCGATATTTTGATATCGATAAAAACTACTATGCACTCATCTCTGTAATGAAAAAGCTAATACATAACATATTTAACCAAATGGTCTTACTAAAAACTTATATTAACCCAATCAAGTATTTTATTTTCCTCTATATGTTAAATAGTCACTTGGCTCAATTGGTTATTATTCTTCAATATTATAATGTACACTTTATCTTAAAGAAGTTAGTCAAAGAGAATGCTTGGTATAATTTTCTTGTGGCACATCTTATCAGGGAAAACACACAAGTGGACAATAAAATTCTAGAAATGGAAGGTTTTTATACCCATGAATCTTCTTGAACAGAAAATATGTATTTTAATAGTGCCTCTTCATTTCTATTTGGAAAGAAAATAAAAACCCAAAGTATCAACTAGGTTGGTTTTAGGATTGTCTTTTTATCCCCATACAAGGAAAATATTTAATAATCGTACTCACATTTTAAATGATCCACTAATAATGAGGTGGGATGCATATAACTTATTATATACTTGGAGACAAGATTTTTTCATTAGATATCAAATATTAAGGTCAATTATGATTCAGAGAAAGTGATCAAACAGATCAATGGTGAGTATTTTATCAAAATGGAAAACTTATCCCCTCTCACCAATTTTGTTAGAGGATTGAGGCTTAAGTTACCTTAAGAACCAATATTGTATCATGTACACATATTTCATAATGCTCTTTCTAATTCATTAGATAATGTATATATAGTCTAGGATGATCTAGACCATGCCAAGGTAGTTTCCCGCCACACACACTAAAGGGTGGTATCCCAAATCTTCCTTAAAAACATGGAGAAAATCAATTAGGATAATTATTTCGCTAAAAACTATGAGTGTATATCCACCCATAGATGGATGGAACTCATAAAACATTTCATCCAAAATGGGACCCTTTCAGATCTAAAAAAATGGAATAATCCAATATTGGGAAGAAAACCTAACCATTCAGGATGGGTAAAATAGGAAAAAATCTCCCCATAAATGAGTATTTCATGGAATCCCCCTAAAATTCATTGTATAAGGATATATTTATTCAATTATGAAGTTGTTACATGAGGTATGTTTTTGTTATCATCAATATTGAACCAAAATCTCATACCATGTTAGGAGACTAGGATAATAATAACTGAAAATGATGCATGGGTGTGTATAATTCACCATGAAATTTCACACATGTCAGATTTAGGAAACTTCACAGATCCTCCCTCAAATTCTCCATACATAGATAAGTATTATTTTTTGTTTGATTTATTTGTAATTAACCAAGTGGGAATATATCCCCTATCTATCACTATTTATTTCAAGTAAATCCTTACTACCACCTAAATATTTTCCAAATATTGCAAGGATATACCCATTAAGTATTTCATGATGGAGAATATCATTATCTTCATGAATTAAAATATTTTTAACTTAGTTGGTGTCCATCACATAATATTTATAAAAAAAATTATATTATTCTAAGTTAAATAAATGTATCAAGAGTATAACATAGAGTCCACCCATTAAACTCATTATCACTCATCAAAAAAGAGAGATAGATAGTATTTCAATAGAACTATATCAAATATAATCTTAAAAATGGTGAAAAAATTAATTCATGGACTAATAAAATCATTCCTGTTTTATGGTATTATCATACCACAACTCATATTTCCATGAAAGTAGACCCATTTGTATTGTTGTATGAAACAAAAGTAGTTTTACCCAATGATGTTTAATTACCCTCACACCTAATATCTTTTTGTGGAAAAATCTTAGATGATGAACAATAAAAACAAATACTAAATGTGTTTGAACAAGTCCATGTGAAATTATTTTGTACACCACATATCTTTTTATTCCATCAAACCCGTATTTATTGATTCTTTACCAAAAAGGTACACCTATTCTATTTCATTCATACATAATAAGTATTTTTCCTCAAAAAATTAATGATACCTAGGAAGAAACACTCAAAGATAGAACCCAAGTTAGAAGGACCTTACATCATATATACGGTCTAATTCTACAAGTCATACTCATTGGCCACAATAGATGTGGAACACATTAAACCCCCACTAACTTTAGGCTTCTTAAGAAGGTCTCTAAAAATAGATACCATTATACCATAGTCCTTGTATCAAGAATTGAAACTACATACCACTTCACATATTTTTTGTTTAACATTAAACTACATGGATGGAATCATTGTTGTATTATGTTAAAATTCATAGTATACATACTTTCCCCAATAAGATAAACTACATGGAAGTTGTTCCTAGTTATAATATATTTAACTAAAAAATACCCCATATCTTGTTTGTAAGACCTTAAATGGAACAACCTGATCTTACCTTATGGGACTACCCACTCTGATGCATGAACTGAATCTACATAAATTTTTTTGATATATGGATTTATAAGCTCATGATATGTTTTCTCCGACCAGCTTATAGAAGATAGAATTACTCTTATTTTAGTATAGAACTAAATCCACATTCATGGAAGGTTTCCTCCACACGAAATTCACAAAAACACATTAATGAAAATTCATTATAAAATAGTCAAATATGTACCAAAGGAAAAATAAATTTATCTAACCCCTCTATAAGATTTAGTTTTGTATATAGGAATTTTCCAAATTAGAACTATTTGTGGGTTGATTCCTATTACCACATGATATATAATGATTCGCAGATAACTGATCTCATGTCCATTTGAAATATTAAAAAAATCACCCTCATGTATATGGGTAAGACTTGTGAAGGTAATTTTTTCATCAAAGAATTTTGTGTGGTTTTATTCCTCTAACTATAGAAAACATAATGACACACCTGTACCTAATCCTAGGATGAACCCCAATGAAAACCAAATATACTCTTTGTCATTGCATACTTGTTAGACCAGTGCAAGTAATTTTATAATAAGAACTATATATTAATTTATTCCTATTATCCTAGTATAAATAGATATTCATAGATATCCCATTTAAAATCCATCATGGAGTTCTCATCACTCCCAAATATATACCCTAATGTGAACCAAATTTATGGGGGGATTTTGATGATTTCCCCATTTGTTCCCTACTATTGAAACTCACATGGTGAAATTGACTTCCCATGTGTCCCTTATTTCACTCACCGAGCATGAATCATGTGAGATTAGGTAACCTAACATGTCACTTTGACCAATGATATCAAGGTACATTTTACCACCATATCAAGAACCATATCCTAGTCACATGATGTTATACTACCCTATATGAGGTATTCATTTGATACATGTTTTTTGACTGATGACTATGTACTCAAGAATTTCTTGTTTAACCCCTTATCACATAAAATTTTTAAAATATACATTGGAATAGCCTTTAGGGTACTTAAACCCTTCTTGAATATTTATTTCTCCATAAACCCACATTATTTCTTCGATATGTGAGTTGATACCAACCTATTCATTGAGTTTATATCCTTCTCTTTCAACCCCATGGTCTATGAGATCTGGTGATCTTTGTTATCCATATATAAAATTGGAAACAAAGACTAGATAATCCTATGGGGCCCTATTATGATTCTTTGGTGAATAAAAAAATGCCTCAGATCTTCTACTAAAAAGATGTTCTATCCCTAAAGGATATATAACAACCTTTCTATTTATTTCACAATTAAACACAATTTATTACATAAAATATTCACTTGATACAACATAGAATATGTAGAGGTATAGTGTCTTTGTAGGTCAGTAACATTACATAACAACGTAATACCTGAAATATACATCTTTATTGAAAACTTCTTTACCTGACCACACACATTCCATCGTACTTAGTATTGCAAGGGATAACCTGAGGACATGTGTAAGAAAAGGGTGATCAATAAAGCTCAGTAAGGGAGTAAAAAATTCCTAACATGAAGAATATATTACATGTTATGAAATAGTCATATCAATAGAGCATAATAGAAACATGAATATAAAGACATGATATAGAATTATTATCATAACATGGAAATGTGGCATCAATATTTAACATCATATTAGCATGAGCCAAGGCTCATTGCACATGGAGAATGAGTAAAACCTCATTTCACTTGAATTATCATGATTAACCCCTAAATTCACTTGATGTATCATGATACTAATCTTTAACAAATTTATTGGAGTTCTATCAGGGTGCACCCTTCTTAATCATTTCATTTGATGCATAAGTGTGCCACATAGATCATACAACATGGAATCATTCAACATCCTCATTTATTCCACGATAAAAGAAATTTGTAATAAATATATGAAACAATATACTCAATAAGTAATTGTGAATAAAGTTGAATACCCTTGATAGAGAAATGGTCATTGTATTCGCTATATAATGACTTTGGTTTGGAAAATCGTGGTGCAATTTTGGAAGCATAACGACGTGACATAAGAATTCATAAAAATGGTTGATGATGGATAAAGGGGTATCTCATCATATTTACATGAAATTTAAAGTAATGGGTTCATATAAATACATCTCCCAACAAATTTAATATAATTTAGAAGAATAATATAAAATAATTTCTTGAATGTAAATGAGGAGAGAGAAATCTCTTATGGAATTTCGACATCGTAATAGGTGAACATGGGAGGAATAAATGAGAGAGAAAGGGGCATCACCTTATTTAAACATAATGAGGTAAGTATGATGTATGTTTTAAATAATACCATCAACATTTTTAATTGAAAACAATGGCATATAACAACATAATGAAATTTGGACAAAAATGAGAAAGGAAGAAATCCCTTACTTGGAGAAGTGATCCAAAGTCCTAGGATATGCTTGAGAGAGGCTTCATAGAAGCTTGGGGTGACATGGGAAGATACTAGTGAGAGGAGGGTAGAGTAGGGACATGATATAATGTTTTTTGTAATGATAAGTTGGAGATTGAGCATGTTTATATAGGAAAGGAGAAGGAATTTTTTATTATTTGGGTTTTGGACACTACACATTAAACTAATCAAAACCAGAAATCTTCCCATAGTTTTTTCCCATGGATTTTTCCAAAGAGGAGTGGAAAAAATTATTTTACTGTCCTAATGGCTTAAATTATTAAAATATTAGGCTCTATTATGTGGATGTTAGTCACACTCTCAAAGAAATCATTTTAAATAGTAAAAATGTTTTATAAGTCTTGGAGGATCCACTATGGCATTATAAAATTAATCAAAAAAATATAAAATAACTTTTATTATATTTAAAACATATTCCTTCCAAATATACATTTTATAGTATTTTATTATATCCCTATTTGGTCATTATGATATCATAAAACACATTATATATTTAAATAGTTTTTAATTTTTACCAAAAATTTGATTATCTCAAAAAAATATGAAAATTTAACTATTGGATAATTTAGACATCCTAATTCAAAAAATAATATTCATTTTATCTAAATAATTTTATAAATATGTGAATTTTTTCTTTTAAAAGAAAAAATGACATTTTTCGAAAATTCATGGGTTTTGACAAAAACAGCTTTCAAACCTTAATAAAAATTACAAGTGTGTTAATAAAAATTATACGATGATTTCTATTTAATAAAAATCTATTTAGTAATAATATTTTATTAAAATATTATTTAATTAAAAATACATTAATTCATCAAAATATATTTCTTAATTGAATATTAACTAAAAATACAATTTTTGCTTTAAAATCTATTTAAAAAGTAACAGTAATAAAATGAATGAATATTCTCTATAAAAAAATAATGAACATAATCATAGTACTATGGTCTTCGTACATAACCCCTTAAGCCACCCATATAATACATACAGGTAAGGTGTGTGATGTTGACAGACTCTTGGGTGGCTCGGATAACATCGCTCGGGTGGTAATCTCTATTAACAACCACTTCTCTCGTAGGCAGTTCCATTCATGCTTAACGTGTTGAAGCTCAGATTGGGCTTGCTCAAGAGCGAATCACAGTGACACCACCTCCTTTCCGAGCTCCAAAAAATGGGCTTCATACTGAGGAATTATTATGGATGAGGCCATCAATTTCTTTGTCTAAGTAAATTGGATTTGTTAAATCCCTATATTTATACTAATCATGTGATCACTTTTCAATGGATATATTAGCAATGGTAACAATTATTAATGGAATTTTGAAATAAAAAAACATAATACCGAGGAAGTTCACTTGTTATATAACCATTTTACATAATAATACATTTAATTAGATCAAGATAAATTTCATTAATAAAAGTTTGGGTCGTTACAATCTTCCCCCCTTAAGAAATTTCACCCTTAAAATTTCATTTTCCCAGACTAAATAAGATGAGGGTAACTCTGCTTCATCAATTCCTATGATTCCTACATTTATTCTCCAAATGTTTTGTTTTTCCACAACACCTAGATGAGGGGCATTGTCTTATTTCATAGAAATGATTCCCGATGGTCTATGATTTTCACCGGCTTCTCTTCATAGGATAGGTAATTCTCCAATGGAACCACCTATGGATTGAGTACATGCAATGAGTCAGGTATGTAATTCATCAATATTGATACATGGAATGCATAATGTACATGATATAGGTTGGGTGAGAGTGCTAGTAGATAGGCCATGGCTCCAATGTGATCAAAGATCTCAAAAGGGATGTTGTACCTTGGACTAAGTTTTCCCTTCTTCCCAAATCTCACAACCCTCTTCCATGGTGATATATAGAGGAATACCATGTATCCAACATCAAACTCTAAGTCTCGTTGAAGATTATCATCAAAGCTCTTTTGTGACTCTAATCATATTTAATGTGATGTTGTATGGTCTTAACCATCTCCACCATTTCTTCAACCATTTATGGACCTAGGAGTTTTCTCTCCCCAACATCATCCCAACATGTCGATGTTTTCACCTCTTCCCATACAGGGATTCATAATGATCCATTTGAATTCTTGAGTGGAAACTTCTATTGTAAGAGAACTCAACCAGAGGAAGATGTTGATCCCATCCTCTTTTGAATTACATTGATAATTCTCTCAACGTATCCTCAAGTGTTTGGATAGTCCGCTCAGATTAGCCATCAGTTTGAGGATGATTAGCTATACTAATGTTCATCTCAGTATTCATAGCATGTTGGAGACTCTTTTAAAACCTATAGGGTAATCTTGGATCTCGATCGAATACAATAGATAGTAGTCCTCCATGCATCCTTACCACTTCTCATATATATATCGGTTACAGTTGATCCATTGATAAATCCTCTCGAATTGTAATGAAGTGTGCAGTCTTTGTAATACAATCCACAACAACCTGGATAGCACTGTTTCCTTTTGAGATCTTTAGAAGTCCGGTGAAAAATTCCATGGTGATGTTCTCATATTTCCCTGATTGTATGGGTAATGGTTGCATCATCCCCTTAGAATTCTTCCTCTTAGTCTTCACTTATAGATATACCATGCACTTTGATGTATACTTAGATATCTCTTTCTTCATGTTATCCCACCAATAATTCTCTTTAAGATCATGATACATATTTGTGTTTCCATGTTGAAAGGGTAAAGTTGAACTATGTGAATTTTCCATATGATCATTCTTTAGCTTTATATTTTATGGAACACATAGTCTTGTCCCAAATCTTACAATTCCTTATTCATTAACAGTGAACTCCGAGGATTCCCCTTTTCTGATAGTTTCCACTTTCTTATGAATTCATTCATCATCCTTTTGATCATCCTATAATTTTTTCAAAAGAAATGGTTGATAAATCATTTGTGAAAGGATTGATGATTTTCCCTTTTTTATGATTCTCATGTCCATCTCCATTTAATATAAGAAGATTGGATCCCTTTCAATTCTCATTAATGGTATAATTGTTGGGTCCTTTCTACTTAAAGAATCTACCACCTTGTTCGCTTTCCTAGCGTGGTAATGGATTGATCAGTCATAGTCTTTGATCACCTCTAACCATATTCATCGGTGCATTTTAAACTCTCTCTATGTGAATATATACTTGATGATTTTTTGATCCATATATATTTCACACTTCTCCCCAAATACTCAATGTCAACAAGTTTTTAAAGAGATGATTGTTGCACCCAACCATAGATAATGTGTTGGATAGTTTTGATCATGAACATTCAATTGTCTTTAAGCATAGTTAATGAATTTTTTATTTTTCATCAATACACAACCCGAAACCTTCTTTGAAGTATCACTGAATACCATAAAAAGTTCTCCACATGTGGGTAGTGTGAGAATGGGTGTCATGATAAGCCTCTTTTCAACTCCTTGAAGCTATCTTTGCATTCATCAATCCAAGAAAACTTTACTCCCTTCTTAGTTAGCCTGGTAAGAGGGTTGGACATTCATGAGAAATTTCTCATAAATAGGTGATAATATTTAGCTAACCCTAAGAAGCTATGTATATTTTTTACCGATGTTGGCCTCGACCATCCCTCAATTTTAGTTTTTTTGGAGGGATCCATAGATATCCCATTTCTTGTGATGATATGACCCAAGAATGAGACTTCCTTCAACTAGAACTCACACTTGTTGTACTTTACATAGAGCTTCTCCTTTGCAAGGTCTCTAGTACAGTGCTTAGATTATCCTCATGATCTTCCTTGGTTTTGGAGTATATTATAATATCATCTATAAATACTATCACAAATTTGTCTAGGTTATCAATAAAGACCCTATTCATTAATTCAATGAAGATTTACGGAGCATTAATGAGTCTGAAGGGAATTACTATGAATTTATAGTGCTTGTACCTTGTATAAAAAGTAGTCTTGGGGATATCCTCCTTCTTCACCCATACTTGGTAATATCCCAACCGCAGATCCGCCTAGGAGAAGTATTGTGCGTAACATAGCTGATTGAACTAGTCATGAATTCGTGGTAGAGGATGCTTGTTTTTTATCATGATTTTTTTGAGCTCACGATAATCAATGAAAAGGCGTATTAACCCATCCTTCTTCTTAAAGAAGAGGACTGGTATACCCCATGCTGAATCACTTGGGCGTATAAACCATTTATCATCACTTACATCATTACTTCCATTATTTTTTGTGGTGTTGGGATTATTCCACTAAACTTTTAGGATATAAAAGAATGCATAGAACCAGAATAAAATATTATGTTCTATATTATTGAATGAATAACTAGGGTACCTATCACCACTTCATTTTTGGGTTTCACTTTAGCGGTAGTGATGGAAAAATTTCTCCTTTTCTACCTTGGAGGTTATTGGTTTCCTTATAAAACCCTTAACTTAAGGCACTATTTTGTAATGTGCTCTAGTTCTTTGTAGTTGAAGAAATGAACAATGTGTTGAGGGTCGAACGGACCATTCCTCTCCAATATTGTAGCCACATATTTTTCTTATTGGTAGTTAATGTTCAGTTTCCTTTTACTTCCACACCTAAATCGTTTCCTCATCCCCTTCAGTCAATTTACAGAGTGCTTATAACTACACCTTTGGAAAGTCGGGGGATGAATTTTTTTAGCACTATTGGATTTATCCATCGGATAGCTAGAATTAAATTCCACCTTATTCTTCTTATCCCCATGATATCTATAAGATTCTATGATATCCATTTCTACCTTGAGGTCCCATCAAACAATTTTCTTATAGCTCTTGAAGTCACAGATCGCTAGGGATTTCCGTATTCTAGGTTTTATCCCACAAAACAGTCGATCAACCTTTCATTTGGGGGTAATTACAAAGCCGAAGGCATATCGTAAAAGACTTTTGATTTTTTCCTCATACACTTTGATGGATTTGTCGTATTTCTTCCTGAGGTAAAGGAAGTAACTTTCCATCTTAAGTTGGAGGGTGTGAGGAAAATATTTATCAAATTTTTTTTTCGGGAAATCCTTCCATTCCAATTCCTTGATATCCTCCTCAAGATTCATATTTTTTATCAATGAACGCCATTTATTAGCTTCACCCTCCATATTATAAGCAACCATAAGTACCTTCTCTTGTTCAGAACATTGAAGGATAGAGAAGATCTTTTCAATTGAGTTGATCCACTGTCCGACGATTGATGGATCGCATGATCTATTAAAAGTAGGAGGCCTTTATCTCATGAAGCACTCAATAGTGACTTGTTCTTTATTAGGGGGGTTGAACCTTCCTTAGGACACATGTTTCTATTCAAAACATGAGTTAACTAAGAGAGTATCATGAAAAAGTTCATGATTCCAACTCTCATCAGATTTGGCATCTCATTAGAACAGTCATCACATTGATCTTGGCATCGGTTGTTTGCCCAAGTCCTCCTATTACCGGTCAGTGGATGGAATAAAATAAATGTTAGGGGTAACACATAAAGGGTAATCCAATGAAAAAAATGGATGACTTATAAATTACATTAATTTCCTTAACTTATGAATTTATAGGCTTCAATCTATGTTATCCACGATCTAATTCCCAACATATATTCTTAGGTGTATTTTTTTATTCCCTTAATAATATTTCGTACTAAGCTTATGAATTTACCAAAGCATATATCCAGAGATTTTCAGAACAAAGAGTGAAACAAGGCCCGTTTTCATGCATGATTTCCCATTAGAGTCTAGATCAAGGCTGTGTTTTCTAGTTTTACCCCTAGATACATATGTTCCAGAGCCTCCTCTACCTACTCGTATCCAGATAGGGGTGTATTTTCTTGATAAA
The DNA here is from genome assembly GCA_963277665.1 of Viscum album. Classification (NCBI taxonomy): domain Eukaryota; kingdom Viridiplantae; phylum Streptophyta; class Magnoliopsida; order Santalales; family Viscaceae; genus Viscum; species Viscum album. The sequence goes on along the minus strand of OY728143.1, from coordinate 644,979,864 downwards.
CTACTTAATCAATACTCACCAAAATTTTGGGATGTATTTTATATACTTAGTCTTATACCTAAGGCTTTTACAAGGGTTTTCTAATCCTAATCCCAAATATAACTAAACTTATCCTTTGATACCAACTATAACAACCTCTCTCTTTAATTCACACTTAAATTTAATTTATTACATAAAATATTCACTTGATACAACATAAAATATTGAAAGGTATAGTGTCTTTTGGTCTTAGTAAAATTAAATAACAACTTACAACATGAAATACAAATATTTATTGAAAACTTCTTTTACATGACCACACACACTCCTTTATACTTAGCATTTCATGGGATAACCTGAGGACATGCATAAGAAAAGGGTGAGCTATAAAGCCAAGTAAGGGGGTAAAAAGTCATATCATGAAGAATAAAGTACATGATAGGCAATAGGAATATCAATGGATCATAAGAGAAACATGAATATAAAGGAATGATATAGCATGAATATCATAACATGGAAATGTGGCATCAACATTTAACATGATATTAGCATGAGCTAAGGATCATTTCACATAGAGAATGAGTAAAACCACATTTCACTTGAATTAGAATGAGTAAAATATTATTTCACCTGATGTATCATGATACTAATCTTTACCCAATGCATTGGAGTTCTATCAGGATGCTCCCTTCTTAATCATTTCATTTCATGCATAACAGTCCCACTTGGATCATATAACATGGAATCATTCAAAATCATCATTTATTTCATGATAATGGAATGTGGAATAAATATATGAAACTATATACTCAATAAGTAAATGTTCATAAATTTTAATACCCTTGATAGATAAATGGGCATGGTATTCACTGCATAAAGACTTTTGCTAGGAAAATCGTGGTGCAATTTCTGCAGCATAACAACGTGATATAAAAATTCATAAAATTGGTTGATGAGAGAGAAAGAGGTGTGTAATATATTTACATTAAATGTAAAGTATTTTTTTCATATAGATGCATGTCCCTACAAGTGTAATATAATTTAGATGCATAATATAAAATAATTTTTTTAATGCAAATCAGGAGTGAGAAATCACTTACGAAATTTCATCTTGGTAATGGGTAAACATGGGAGAAATTAATGAGATATAAATGGGTATCCCATAATTAAAACATAAGGAGGGAATTATGGGGGAGGTTTGAAATCATACCCCAACATTTGTAATTGAAAAAATGGTATAACCACAGAATGAAATTTGGACAAAAATAAGAAAGGAAAAAATCCCTTACTTGGAAGTGTGATCCAAAGGCTTGGGAGAGGCTTGGGAGAGGATTATTGGGAGCTTGGGGGGCCTTAAGAGGATACTAGATAGAGTATGGAAGATTTTGGATGTTCTCCAAGGGTTTTTAGTGAAGAAAAGTGGGAGATTGAGAGGGATAATATAGGAAAGGAGAATGAATTCTTTATTATTTGGGTTTTGGACACTACACTTTAAACTAATAAAAACCAAAAACCATCCCATGGTTTTTTCCAAAGGGGATTGGAAAACATTATTTTACAAGGAAAATTTCCTAACTTATTAATATATTAGGCTTCTTTATGTGGAGGTGAGTCATGCTCTAAAGGAACTCATTTTAAAAAGTTAAAAAAATTAAGTCTTGGAGGGTCCACTAAGGCACCATAAAATTAATCAATCAAATATAAAATCACATGTTTTTTAGTTAAAACAAATAATGACTGAAAAAACCTCTTATATGATTTTATTATATCCATATTGGGTCATTATGATGTTATAAAACACATTATATATTTAAACGGTATTTAATGTTTACCCAAAAATTTGACTGCCTCATAAAATTATGAAAAATTCACTGTTTGATAATTTAGACATCCTGATTTCAAAAATAATATTCATTTTATCTAGATAATTTTCTAAATATGTGAATTTTTAATTTTAAAATAAAAACCGAAATTTTTGAAAAATTCATGGGTTTTGACAAAAAGAGCTTTCAAACCTTAATATAAATTACAATTGTATTCATAAAAATTATACGATCATTTATATTTAATAAAATTTAATTTAGTAATAATTTTTTATTAAAAAAATATTTAATTAAAAAAATTATTAATTAATCAAAATAGATTTCTTAATTTAATATTAACTAAAAACTATTTTTGCTTTAAAATATATTTACAAAGTTACAATAATAAAATGAATGTAGATTCACTATAAAAAATAATTCACATAGTAATAGTTCTTGGGTATTATTACATAACCCCTTAAAACACCTTCATAAAACCTAAGGGTAATGTGTGCGATGGTGATAGACTCTTGCGGTGGCTCGGATAACATCATTCGGGTGGTAATTTCTATTCACTTCCACTTATCCCATTGGTAGTTCCATTCATGTTTAACATGTTGAAGCTCATCTTGGTCTTGGTCAAGAGCGAATCCCAGTGACGTCACCTCCTTTCTGAGCTCCGAAAAATGGGATTTGTATGGAGCAATTCTATTGGATGATGTCATCGCTTCCTTTGTCTGAGTAAATTGGATTTATTAAATCCCTATATTTATACTAATGATGTGATCACTGTTCAATGGCTATATTAGCAATAGTAACAATTATTAATGGTATTTTTAAATCCAATGACATAAAACCAAGGAAGTGAACATGTTATATAACCATTTTACATAATAAGAAATTTAATGAGATTAAGAGGAATTTTCATTAATAAAATATTGGGACGTTACATGAAATCCCCCCACCATTATCCAAGAACTATTTTCCAAACTAAGTGGGTTATGGGAACTATTTATTTACAAATATTTAACCCATAGAAAAAAGTCTTCATCTTCCATTAAATTAGATATTTTTAGTGTTTATTTATACTTCCCATTACATAACTATTAAAGCATATTGATATAACATTAATGTTACTCATGTATTAATGACATTCATTATCAGAGAAAGATTATGAAATACCATTATTTTACACTTTAATTTCATGGTATGTATTCTATACGAGGACTTAACTTCCTCTATAATTAATATCCATTTTAAAAAATCTGTATTCCATAATATAAACTTTATAAAACCTTTTCAACTCTAAATCACTAAATTCCATGAGCGTATATTCCCTTGGAATTTCATGGATCTTGAGCCCACATACTTTTAGTTCTCTCATTTGGAATATTAGTAATATTGAAGGACTAATCTATATGTCACCCATCTTAGATTCAATGGCGAATAATGAAACACCTCATACATTTTTTTCTAATGGATTTTTTGGTATTTTAGGGAAATTCCCCTCAACTCCATGGGATATTTCTATAATGGTACAATGTTAATCACATAAGTAGTTATATAATCATCCTTGATATAATAATTTAAATACATGATTCATTACATCCATTTTTCTGATATGGAATAGGGGTGAGGAATAAATTAGTGGTTTATACCATTTTACCAATGTCCTGGTAGAAAGATAGTAAACAACATATCATCTCCATGTCCTTACATAATGATCATAAATTGACCATAACACATCATTCTATTTCAATAAATGATGTTTATTCAATGGAATATTACTATTCATGAGCTAGATCTATGTAGAAATTAATATTTCACATTCCTATGTGAAAATAATGCCCTTATAGTATATCACATACAAGAACTATGTTTGGTTTTATTCCTATTGTTTATAGATACGTAGTGATGCCCATATCTCAAATCATTGGTTCATCAATAATATAAATATAAAATTTCAACTCATATGTGTGGGTAAAGCCTATATAGGGAAATACCATATGAAAACAACATATGCCTTTATTCCTATTACCATGAGATACATAGAGATACCATAATGTCATATTTCAAACCCATCCAAGTGTTATCACCATTCTCCACTATATTTATTGAATGTAACAATATTTTTGTGGTAATTTATTATTATGTGGAAATATGAATACCCACACATATTCCTAGTTGTGAACCCTTTCACTACACAATCAACATCCCATATATCACTTGTTTCTCACACTGAGTGTGAATCATGTGAGTATAATGAACCTAGAAAGTCTCTTTGAATGATTAAGGTGCACCATACCTAGATATAGGGAACTGTGTCCTATTTTCATGATGATAAACTACCCAATATGTGTTATGTATGCCATATTGTTCATCCTCATATTATTGGATGCTTAATAATTGAATGGTTTATCCCTTAAAATGAGAATGTGTTCAATGATATTTTGTGAAACCTTTAGGGTTCCTAAGACCTTATTAAATAATAATTTCTCTAGGAAAGGATGGAATATATTTGATATCGGGGTTGATATTAACCAATTCATCGAGTTGATATCATTATATTAGTACCCCATGGACTACAGGCTCCCATGCTCATGGTTCCCCATGTAGAGAACTAATAAAAGGTATTAGTTAATCCAAAGAGACCCCACAAGGACTCATTGATGTATAATTCAATAGACCATAGCATGTGATTCTGGGTATCCTTGTACTAAAAGAGAGATCCCCCATGAATTGATGAATTATTGTCACAAATGCATGGGATAATAGCACTCCACCATCAATAATGATTGACCCATACCAACAATTATTTATCTCTCATTGGCTCATATATTCTTGGGTTATGATTTAGACTCCCTATAAACTAACTATTCATGGCGATTTAGATATTCTAAATTTCTTTTATCCATTAATTATACCCATCATCCAAAAATTATTATGAAATTTCATTCCTGTAACTCACCATGTTGGGTTATGCATATCTTATTAATACCAAAATTCCCCTAGTTAGTCATTCTTCTTGGTGATACATCAGGGTTTCCCGACATTAAGCTATATAACATGTGGTCTATCCTCAAATCATTGAAAACTTCCTAATGTATGTAGTAATTTCTTGAAATATGTATTCATTATGGATGTTTAATTTCAATTTCATGGTAGGATAGGAAAATTCCCTTTCTTTATGTATAAACTTTAACTACGTAGGGAACACATATCCAATAATGATTTTAAGGCTCACCAGGGGATGATAAAAACTAACCCCTCTCAGTATATGAGCCTAACATATGTAAGGATTCTTAATGAGAACTATATGTGGAAATATTTTCATTTCATTGAGATACATAGTGACACAAATATAGCATAACCTAAGCCAATAAAAAACATTTAAAATAATATATTCCTCCTTTAAATGTGCATAATTTGGGTATGTTCAAGGAACATTACCTCACCTTAATGGTCTATTTCTTAGTTGATAACCCCATAGGATATGAATTGATTATTGAGTTTCCCAGAAATGACCCCAATAATAAATCCTAAAATGTGGAATCCCCCCTCCTACATAAGTGATTAAAAATTTGTTATAAATATATAATTCCATGATGGATCTATACTAGGGTAATACTTAATCCCCCTTTCCTACACATGTGTTACATTTGTGCAGAAATATACTCACAAATATTGTGATTGGTTTGATCAAACTCCCCCATCCCTACATATGGGTTTGATCCCTATGGATAGATATATGAGAAATTGGATTGTTGAATGATTCCAATCCATATTAAATGGTATGAAAACCTATAAAATTATAGCCAAAAAATTATTTATTACCATAATCCCCCTAATGATTTTATAGTATACTTAGGTATATATTACATAATTTTTAATTAGTTCAAAAGTCATTATCACTTGATTATTAAAATGAAAATAATATATCATTTCCCTTGATAATAAAATTAATGGAAGACTTCCTAGTCACATGATGTTAAAATTAATAAGAATTATGGCATTGTCACATGATTTTAAACTCTATGTTATATGTTTCCCCTCTACACGATATTAAATAATGAATAAAATCCTAAATAATTAATTCATATCATGGTACCGCAAGAGCCTAACCTTGGTCAACCAATTATTGGGGTGTTTCTATCATCTTGATGAGAACTTCGATACTTGACTAACACTTTGTGTCATTAGAATATTAGGCCATTTTAAATCTTCCATGACCCTCATAAATGAGAAAAGTTCTATTTGATGAACCATGTAAATGTTGGATCTATCTAAGGTCCTTAGACCCATCACCAAGAGTTATTTTTTCCTTGAAATAAAGGTTTTCTAATATGTTTCAGCTCGAACATCATTGTAGTGGTTCTCATCACCATAGAGTGATTTGAGATCCTCTTCAAAATGACTATCCCAAACCATTACTCATGTATCATGAATCTTGGTCCATTATTTACTACATTCACACCTCCATATAAAGTGTATGTTCGATTACTCTTGAATTTGAGGGTTATAATTAAAATATTCTATAACACTCCCCTTTTATTAGGTCTGAATATCATAATCTTAAACAACTAGTTAAAGAGACACCAAACTTTTATGGATGGAAACATATAAAGGGAGGCCTAAGAAAAATAAGTATCTACTTCCTATACTCTACATAAATAGAGTTTAAGTAAATGTTAGAGCATAAATAAAAAAATAATAATGCTCATGGGGACCATATTTTATCCATAATAAAAGATGATCCATTCTTTATGGATACCTATTATCTAGGTAAAGGTTCATGGTGGTGATGTATCACTTCCCATCACCGTGGTATTGTGTTATGTAGGCATTAACACAACTTTTTTGGTGCTTAAACCCTTCCCAAATCTTACATTTTCTAAAAAACAACCTCATTTATTTGAATGTTTGATTTAAAACCCACCAATTCCTTGATTTGATAAAAATCTCCTATAACCACATAGACCTAAGTCATTTCTCTTGGTTCTCCATTACATTGTATTAGTAATAGGTACTATCTTATCTGAAGGGACCCCACTATAATTCTCTGGAAAATATAATAATTCCTTAGAGCATGTTACAAGTGGATGTTTTCATCATGGATGAATGGACCTCTTAAATTAATGAGATATTTACATGACTATGTGTGATATAAGTTTCTACCATCACTAAGAGCTGACCTATACCCGCTGTAATCTATTTAATGTTGATTAGATATTCCTAGATCAAGATTTAGAATTTTTATAACCAGTATATTCAAGTGGATTTGACACCATTTATATAATATCACTACATATTTTACTCATTTTCAATGATGTAATTTGTTACTTCATTATTTTACCTTTAAGAGGCCCTCATTTCTTGACCTAAAATCATATAATATAGAGTAAAAAAATTAAAACCCAAAACCAAACTACTCATGGAGTGGAATAACACTTCTTTGATAATTATATTCTCCATGCCTAACTTCACCATACAAATGTTTGAATCTTAACAGATCCTTCCTGACTACTGGAATGGAGAGGGGACCCATCTAATTTTCAACTCATTTAATCCAAATGGAATCATTCATAAGTTCTTTAGACGCATCATCTTGAGGTGTCTCATAATTCTAAGATGGTACCTCCAATAATCATGTTCCCCCATCAACATTGCAGGGGGAACTCAACACCTCAGAGTGTTTCTGAATCATCCCCATCATTTCTTCTCAATATCTTCATCTCCAATTAATTTTTTTTGAGATGTTATTTACTCAACACACATCCAACTATCCATTTAGTTTTGAAAACCATAATGTTATGAAAATATTCAATAAACCTATTCTATGTAAGGATACATGTTGTCTAAATATTTGTTTGGATACCCATCCATAAAAAAATCAAAATAGATAGTCAGTGAAAGAAAACCCTAAACTACTAAAGTAGAAGGTATGAGAAATATGATCTTCAAATAAAAGAATATAATGTTTGATCTAGAATACCCTAAACAATAATAGCATACAATATGTGCTAGATTACCCTAAAATATAGAAACTCAAAAATCTAACTTTCATGAACATAAAATATAAATTAAAAGGGACATAATTCATAATTGGTTTAAACCACATAGAGGTGACCGTAGGAAAAATTCAAGTATCATCTCCCAAGACACACACATTTTGGAATCTAAGAATTGTTGGGAACTTATGAAATAGAAAAGGAAGAACTTTTCAAGTTGAAAAATTGATAATGGAATCCTAATTAAAATCCATTCTTGATGCTTTAAATTCATTATTTAAATGGATTATAAAAAGGTAAGTGTTAAAAAAATGACACAAAGAATATAAGGACCATTATTTATCCCTATAAAAATCAAGTTTTCTCTCTAGGACATACGATAAGGAAACAATTAAAGAACATTCCCTCTAGAATATATTTACTAAAGTTGTAGTTTTTAAATAGGTGGTCTCAGAATGAATAGAGTAGATATATCATTGGGGATACTTTTACCATTAATAATTATTGGGATATTCATAGAATATATCTATTATGATACAATCATTTATGTTCATTTTTTATTTGACATTGTCTTATGGAAAAAGAGATTGAATTATTTTAATAATCTATATGATACAAAGATAATGAAATGTCATACACATAATGAAAGAGAAATAATTAAGGTATATGTATTCAAAAATGATTTTATCACTAATGATGTAAAAATAAAGGATAAATCCCCACAGCCTAGGATCCCTCCAATGGACTGCCAAACAAAATATGGCTCTTAAATGTATATTTCATGTAACAAATTTTCTCTGAGGATTCCTTGAGATCAACTAATTTACATTACAAGGAGTATATGTATTGGCACAATTAGTTTATTCATTTAGTCTCTATCACTATGACATGTCGTAATGCATCTGTCCAAGAAACATCATCAAGCCTGGCTTTTTCTTCCATGTCAAGGAGCCTCTATTGGTCTAAATTGCTTTTATGTGAAGTTTTTATCATATATTTTAGTTAACATAGCTCAGGATGATTCTTATATATGTCAAACAGAAGCAAGATAATATCTATCATCCCATTTCTTAAAAAAAATTGGTGGGATAATACATATATCAAACACTGGGATGCCTCATTTAGGGCCTTGTGGTGACATTGTTTAGCCAATGAATAAGTCTCTAATAATAATACAATTGGTGTGAGGTCCTTTATCTTCTCTCCTAGAGAAACCAGTTCTTTCACCCTGGAATGAAGTGCTCTATAGTTGAATCCACCATATATGAGGGTAGTGAGGAAGTATCTAAGATGACCCAACTAGTGATTTAGCTCATCCTAAGGACTCTCCAGGACTAGGCTTAAAATATTCCATAAAACCTATAGCTAAATCTATTTATTAATTGTTATGTACTTGAGCCTAAAATAAAACCTAAACAAGGGACTTGAATATATTCCAATACTAATTCAATGAGTGTGCGACTCATGCTCACATCATTTGATGAGATTATTAAAGAGTTTCCTTATAGGATAGTTTACCATGTTTGGGTAATCCCATTGATAATGGGTTGGGTCCTTCAAGATATGACATAAGGTAATGTAATGATAGGTACAAAGGATTATCAATCAGTAGGTAAATATTATGATGCTATAAGATAGTTATTAATGGAGATCAATACTCAAAATATACATTTTTATGTTACATAAATGAAAATATGTATTTACCTAGTCCTAACATCCAGGGATGAAGAGACACCCTCTTGTGTCGAATAACTTGGTGGAACAACTAATGTCTTCTTCATCGGCACATCTTGGGTGTTGCCTTTAAGAGTTGTATGAGAAAATAAATTTTATGATACATTATAGAAGTTGGAAAATTAATTTTTTCTTTGAATAAGTCATTACCTTAAACAAATGAAATATCAATCAGGTCCATGTTAGTTGTAGAATATCTACCAACATCATCCTCATTTAGAAGAGTATCCACCCATATGGGGTCAAGGGGTGATATTTCTAACACATTAGTAGTATAAACTTGTTACAAATATTAAATATCCTCAAATATATCCACATATCTATATAAAAGGACCAATGATAATGTATTGGATCTATTTTTTCAATTTAATACTTTGATATATTTTATGGAATATTTTCAAAGTCATGCACTAAGACAACAAGAGATTTAAGGGCCCTATGAAGCCAGAACTGATATTATAAAAATATTAAAAATATTAATGTCATGTTCATTTTATTTTATGTAATAATGTAATTATTCCTTATAAGAGTCTTAGATTGGAAAATAGTGTCCATGGTAAATTATTATACATGGTTTTTTCCCTATGTTTATCCAAAGGTTGGTCGGTTCTAGATGTCCAGTTGAGAAAGCCGTTGGCAGGTGCATTTAATGAAAAAAATTATATTAAATGATATGTTAAATATATTATATATATACCATTATAAATATTTTCAATGGGTTAGTTGAATTACCTTGGTGATATCTGTAAGGATTTTCTGAGTGTTCCTTATTGGTAAATTAGAACATGATGATGAACGACGATCTGGTCGAGGTGGATCAAGAGGCAGCCAACACAGTAAGTCTTCTCCTTTTCTAGTGAGCAAATTCATGACAAATTTTCAACCCTATTTCAATGTAGTTATCATCAATTTTATATTTACACTCTTCTGATTAAAATATTAATCATTGAATTGTTATCTGATTTCGATTCTATGACCCCATGTTCTTCCCATGATCCCCATAGACAAGTTAAATTATTTAGTTCACTTATTTCATGAATTAGGACATGTTATCACCCATGTTTCCTCAATATATGATCATTGGTGAAAAATTATTTTCCAGTGAAATTTTAACCTTTTCTATGTTTCCTTTCCCCCACCCATTCTACATGTTCTTCACCATTATTCCATGGGGTCGTGGTTCGACATTTATGGGGAAGGTTCAAGAATGATTCAAAACCCAAATTCATGGTGTTGTGGAAAAAAATGAATAGATTAGTGTTTTTTAGACTCATCAGGATGGATTGTGGGTTATTCTTCATGTATCATAGATCCATATTAGCAATGAGCAGTGAGGGGAGGCGCCATAGGCAATAGGGAGTGTTTTGGTCTTTGAGTAGGTTGTCCGATTCTTTTTTTGGATATTAGAGGATAGTAAATGATGGTTGGAGGCTTTACCCACTAATTTAAGGAGGAAAAGTAATTATTTTTAGTGAAAAGTGTTGATCAGGAGAACATGTTTAAGAATATGACATTATGTGAAAACCCTAACTACACATCAAATACTAGGATGAACACATTCTCTGTATCCCCTTTGGTTGTGGTGCTATTATTTTAGTCGAATCTCAATATATATTTTTTTATAGGCTATCCTACAGACCATGTGACCTTAACCATGTGTCCAAGACATGTTCCATCCACACATGCCATGGCCCCCAAGTGGATGGAAATGTTGTGTAAACGACCATGGGAAAGAATACAAAAGGATGGGTTGAGACACATGTCTAGCACCTCAAGTGATCATAAATGGTGTGTTTATCAGAGGGAACACCATGTAAAAAGACATGGAATCTTGAGTCAAGTCCTAGAATAACACGATGAGGTATAGGAAAGGTCCCATAGGCTATGTTGACCCCATATATACCCTATATTCTGGAGGACATTCCATGTAAAAGGTCATGAATTCCTGATCTGGGTCTAGGGAGAACATGGCCAGACTATATGGTGGGGCCCCAAGGTGTGTATTCCTATTTTAATCTTCAACTTCTCATATATCTATCATTTGGACTCCTATTTTGGCCCAATATTAACCTATAATGTGTGTAATTCATAGTAGGATGTGACGATGTCCTTTATAGTGGATTTTGAGATCGATATGAAATGTTTCAAGCATGAAACTTATTTAGATGATGCTTTATTATGGAAGTGATTATTTTGGATCATCATATGGATGTTGGGGTTAGTACTCCCCTGTTACACCGGATATCATGTTCCCCATTCTATCAAAGGTATTCCAGGGTCACTACTCCCATGTCAGACTATAGAAAACGTTCCCTAGTCTATTCTAGGTATTTAGTGGTTAGTAATACCTTGTCACAAAAGGGTTGGGTTTGCCGTATCCTTTATATATGTAGGGTGACTACTAACCTTACTACTTCAGGGGGTGGGTTCTCTACTTTTAGAGTGGTACTTCCCCCATCTTCGAGCTTTGGCATGGTGTAGGTCCTCCATGGGAGATGTGTTCTCCCTTGTCTATAGAGAGATGTTACAAGGTGTGGGATCATGTATTCATATTCCATTGAGGTTGGATTTGATGTTTGGAATAGGTGATAGGCTTTCTAAAATGAAATATTACTCATTGAATTTGTTTGGGTTGTGTGGCAGCCATCCACTTTCTCTCAAATTTGTGTTTATTTATGGCCATATATATATATATATATATATATTTAGGGTTTTTTATTTTTTCATTTGGGTTTATATTTATACTGATGTATCTATTTATCCCTCTCATTATGCTTTGGTGAATCTTATTGGGTATGTATATACTCACCACTGAATGGAAGTTTTTCACACCTATCATATCTTATATATATAAAGGATGAAATAGTGGTGATTATGGTGGAGTAAGATGATACCTATGAACATTGACGACGTATTATGGTGAAAGAGATAAGAAGCAAGGCTCTCTCAAAATTAATTATTTCAAGTTTTTTAGGTTAAGACTTCATTTCTTATTGGGAATGTATTCCATCCCTTCATACTTTTGTTGAATTCTATTATACTCTATTTTGTTCCCTAGAGTTTATTTCATGCAGGGATTATCTCTAATTGTTATAGTCATTACATTATATTAATATTCTCTATTTCAAGGAGATGGTTGGGTGTGTATATACATGTTTATTAGGAAATGGACTCCAATTATTATTATTCCTTATCATTGACTATTTCCAGCCCATGGCACATTAGTTGAGGGATTGGGGTTGTGATGGCTTGACCTTCCTCCAATAATGTAGAACCAGATGGGTTGGGTCATTAGAGAGCACTACCAAATTCAAGATTTACCTCAGGATGGTTTTTAGTATTTTACACATATAAGGATTAGTTGGTAACATAGGGAAATAGTGTTAGAGTGTCTCAGGTTCATATTTCTGTCTCCAGAGCCATGTGTTGTTGTGGAGGGCTATGTATTCATACACTAGAACTCTAAATACCATCTTATGAACTCAACATACTGAGACATTGATTGTAGGTAACAATGATAAATTCATCATAAAAGATTTAATACTTTTACTATCTTTCTTGAGTCATCTCCCATATATATATTATCATCTGAGTATGGTGAATCCTGATTACTTTATGGATTCCTCTATGAAGACATCAAGCTAGGCTATCGATTCAGGATCATAACAGTAATTTTATGAGTGGTTATTCATTATATCAGAGCCCTTCCCATGATTTATTTCATCTATATGGGAAGGTAGAATCACCTATTCTTGTCGATTAGTTGTTATTATCAACATTTAAAGTCGAGGATGATCATAGGAATAACAGACTATATGAATTCAACTCTATAGACTTCTAAGGATCCATAGAATTACAAATCCTCATAAAGAAGATGATTAGATTTAGTTTTTGGTTCTATACATTATGATGGTTGGGACCCCAATAGATTATATGGTTTTATTAACAGTGATTATTTTACAAGGAGTAGCTGGGTGCTAGTGAAGTTTGGTTAGATAGACCCATGACAATATAACGCTCTTCTAGTCCGACTTACTGTAGTTATTGCATGGGGAGTATTACCTATCATTCTTCTAATAAATTTATATCTAGGATCTTAATGAGTTACATTAAGGTAGTATGACAGTAGATGATTATTCTAAAATGTTCACCATACCTACACGTTACTCACTATATATGGTTCGAGATAGATTCTTCCAAGAAAGGACGATCATCTAAAGTCTCTGTAGAGATATTCAATCTAGTGTAGCCTCCATATGTATTCCCAATTCTGTTAGAGTGGAAGATAAGGATCTAGAAAATTATATCTTCCGTATTTAGGGTTTTAAAATAGTTGGATTCGGTTTTGGGCATCAATTTCCTAAGTCATCTACAGTAGGTAGTAGACATCATGCATTTATATTCTAGTAGAAGAATAATTTTCAGACCTGGATGCTTGGTTATATGACTCAAGGGTCATGTAGAAGATCAATTTATAATAGAAAGGTGTAATGTTATACTTGAGATGGGTGTTTTAACTTTTCTCATGTTTTCCAAAACTCTCATATTGTGTTGGAAAGACATACATTAGATATACCTCTACAGTAGAGGTAGTACACTGATCAGGGATCCCCCAGACAAGGCCATAGAAACACTTGGGGAGGTAGTAATGGCCAAGGAAGAGTATATATGGAGGTATTAGGAATTTATGGAGGAGAAAATTATATGACCCTACCTCTGTAACCACTAGGTGGTCCATGAGATGATACATGGTACGATATTTGATTATTATACTCTTTCCTCGGTACTATTAGATACATGTATAATACATTCCTTCATCTACTTATTCCTATTTTTATAGATAGATATTTTTTTTGATACCTTATCCTAAAAACTGTGGCTAGTGGATTTTATAGGGAGTGATTCATCAATATCACTCATATTCCAGTAGTTAGAGTTATCCCTTGGTAGAGAGAGTTTCCTATGGACCTCTTGATCATCATGATAAAACAGTGTGACATAATATTGGGTATGTATTTTTTCCCCATCATTCGATCCCAGATTAACTATAATCACTGAGTGGTTAGATTCTTTTAGATAGAGGGGACTAGATTATCCTTTTTCAGTGAGGGGGTCTCATGGAATAATGTGTGGTCCCTATATATAGGTGGATTCATCCCATCACCCATTTTTTTGAGAGTTAATCTTCTAGATTAGTATACTATTAAGGATTCTAGATCCCTTTATTAGTATATGAATTGATGGATTTTTTTATCAAGGAAACTATGAATACCTTTGATGTGAGTGATGGAAGTTTACATTTAATTTCATATTGAGACCATAAAAATATATTTTTTAGACATATCAGATAAAACCTTACAAACAATAGGAGTTGAGGGACTAGTTGGGGACCTATGAGTAAAGGGTTTCATCAAACACAATGTGTCCTCTTACGCAACTCTAGTTTTGTTAATGAAAAATTCAGACATGACCTTGTGAATTTTCATTGATTATCATCACCTAAACAAGGCTATGATAAAGAACAAGTACCCCTTTTAGATGACTGAAGACCTCTTTGATCAATTATGAGGCATGATATGATTCTTGAAGTTCAATATCAGGTCTAACTACCACCAATTATAGGTTCATGAGGCTGATATTCCAATGTTGTGATTCTAATATACTGAAGAAAAATATGAGTTCATAGTGATTCCTAGAGTGAAAAATTTTCCTTCTATGTTTATAGCTTTGATGAACTAGATCATCGAGTATTACATGGACTTAATTGTGGTTTTCATCATTGATGACATACTCATATACTCTACGTTAGAGGATTAGAATGAAGACCACTTAATGATAGTCTTAGAAATAATAATGGAGAACCATATTTATTGTATGATATTGATGTTCTAGTTATGGATCCTCAATATTCACTTCATAGAGAATTTAATTTCTAATAATGGATTAGAAAAGGATATAGCTAAGATTGATGCACTAATATATTGGAATCCACCAAAGAGAATGTTTAAGGTATAAATTTACATTACTTGGAGGGGTACTAAATAATGTTTGTGGTATAATCATCTAGGATTACACCACCATTGACCAACCTCACATGGAATGGGAAATCTTTTATTTGGACTGATCAGTATTAGAGAGAATTTTTGGAGTTGATGATGGTGCTGAAAAGTTCTCTTATTCTGATACTATCAATGGAGAAAAAGGATTACATTGTTTATTGTGATGCCTTTGGTGATGGGATTATCTGTGTGTTGATGATGTTTTTTTAGTGATCACATGAGTTGAGGTTGTTGAGTACCCATGAGAGGAACTTCACAAATCATGACATGGGATTGGTAGTGGTATACATCTCTCTGAATATGTTGAGGCTATATCTTTTGTGATATCTATTTGTTGTTTACTAATTCCATCAGAGTCATAGGTATTTCCTCATGCATAGAGATATAGTCTTGATATAGAGGTTCTAGTAAGATTTTTTGAGGTACTATGATTTCAAGATAGTATATACTCATGGGATGAGAAACGTGGTCGTATATTCCTTTAGCTTCAAGTATCATTTTCATTTTGTAGAGAAGGCATGTAAGGAGTTGGATTCTTTATAGATGACCCTAGTATACGATAGGGTATCACTAATCTTCTATCAATGGTGTTCATATATCTGATTCTATTACAATAGAGGGAGGCTCTGTTATGATTCATTGAGTTTGATGTTCTTTATGATCATATATCTATAGGATATTCCCTAGATGGATTTTTTAATGATGGAAAACCACCATCCTTTTCTATGGATGGAAATTTGTTCTGATCATGATGTAGGAGGAGTTGATGAGGGAGTTTCATACTTATATTTTTTTGTACATACTGGTGTAGAGAAGATTTAAAGGGGCCTTTAGTGTTAGTTTTGGTGGTATGACATGAGGTGTAGTGTTGTCGAGTCCATTTCATGGTATCTCACCTATGAGCAGGTGAAGGCATAATAGATGATTCATATAGGTTATACATAACCTCTTGATATCATGAAGTAGAAATGGGATATCATATCCATGAAAACTATCATAGGTATTCCACAAAATGTTAAAGGCCATAATGCCATCTTGGTTATTGATGAACAATATTCAAATTCAACACACAAAATTTCCATCAGGGAGTAGTGTTCTATAGATTGTCTGTGATTTTTGCACATATGGGAGATCATCCAAGTCCACGGTATACTCTTGATGGATATCACCAACCAAGAAACAGAATTTATAGAATTTTATTTTATAGGGATAAATGTGTAATTCTAGATGAAATTTCTTATGAGTACCACATTTCACCCCAAGATGGATGGTCATACCAAGCTCACTGTCATGGTGTTTGAAGATATGCTTAAAATTGTGTTTTTTACTTCTTTTTGAGCTGGTAGGATCACATGAAATTGGAATGGTATTTTTATAATAACTTGTATCACTCTATAATAGTCATAGAACCTTTCAAGACATGGTATGAAAGATTATATAGGTCACTTTTATACAGTACTGGGATTTTTTAGACATCTTTAGTTATTCTAAATAAAGTGAAAGAGACGATCGTTAAAGATCATGTGATCCATCTACATATGAGGGAATATTAGATAAGATAAATATAATAGGTATATTGATTCCATAGACCCTTGGATTTTAATTATTGAGACCATGTTTTCCTTAGATTATCAACATGATGAAGGTTTTGGAGTTTTAGTCATGGAGGAAAAAAATACCCGAGGTTCATTAGGGTATTTGAGATCTTATGAAGGGTTGTAAAGTTTACATACTATATATATTACCCCCACATTTGGAAAAAGTTCATTCCATATTCCACGTGTCACATTTTAGGAGATATGTGCATGATACTATGCATGTTATTAATGGGGGATAGCTAGTTGTTGAGGATGGATCCACAATCATGGAGTACATAGTGTTGATCTAGGAATGGAATGATAGGTTCCTATGAGGATAGACCATTTACATGGTTTATGTGTTGTGGTAGAATGAAAAAAATGTTCAAGATCTTGAGGGAGTGGGAGAGACATATGTAGGCTCATTATCCCCAACTTTTTGTTTGTATTTTTATTTTCATAGAAAATATCCTTGAAGGCAGAGAAAATTTAGAGAAACAATTTTTTTCAATAATTCATTTGAATATTTTAATAAATATATTTAGAGCCTAGTCAAGTGAAGGAGTGAGATTGTAGGGATGCACATGTAGTTTTTTGGAATAATAGAATAAATCCTGAATGGAGCCTCAAATTGCAAATATGATACCATGGATGATTCTGGGAAATGTGTTTTAATATAAGTGCATCCAAAGTATTTTTAACATTAGAAATATGGTTGATTAACCTATTGATTGGTGCACTAAATTAAAATATATAAATAAATTATTTAATTATTATATTAAATAACCTAATTAAATCCTTTATAAATAAACTGTTTTGGATATTTTCTAAGGTTTAGCTACATATACCTTGTGAAATCTGAGAGGACATTTTCAGTGTTCCACATTGGTGAATTCAAATAGAATGTTGAATGATGATCAGATAAAGGTGGATCGAGATAGATTGGATGTTGTGGATCTTTTCCTTCATTGGTGAATACATTCCTCACCAATGATCTATCCATTTTTTGAGTTAGGGGTAAAAGGGAAAAGAAGTAGAGTATGGAAACAAGCCATGTGGACCCCATACATGTCAAGCACTCTATTATGAATCTTGTTCCTCTAATATCTCCTTCATTTGCAATCCGATTTTGGCCTATAAGTATCCTATCCTGAGAGTTTCTCCATGAAAAACATAATGGTTGTATTTTTTGTGGATTTTTTGATACGATGTGATATGTTTTGAGAATGATAATTATTCAGAAGATTATTGATAATGGAAGTGATTAGGAGGGATCATCATATTTAGGTTGAGGTCAGTAATACACTGTAACACTAGTTCAAGGGTCCCCCACTCTACTAGAGAGATGATAGGGTCAGTAATCCCTTATCATAGTAGGGTAAAGGTTCCTTAGACTATCTGAGCGATTTTGGGGTCAGTAATCCCATTCCAAGATAGGGAAAGGTTACCCATATCCTATATATTAGTAGGTAAATTACTCCCCTTACAACTACATGGAATGAGTTCTCTACCTATGTAGTGGCACACCCCCATCATCGAGCTCTAGTTTGGTGTAGTTCCTCTATTAGATATGTGTTCTCCCTCTTCTAGGGTGTGAAGTTTTGAGTTTTCAGACACTCCAGTCATATTCTAGTGAGACTACATTTGATTCTTTGATTCTGTGATAGACTTATGGAGCTACATTCTTCCACCTTAAATACCTATAGTAAATGAGTTAGATAGCCACTTTCTCTCTTGTTTAGGTTTATTTATTTGTATATATATGTGTCTATAATGGATTATGGTTCAATCTTCCTTTTGGTGGAGCTAAATATTGATATATCCCTTTATCACTCTCTTTCAACATTATCCATATTGTTGGGTCTATATATACTCACCCCTATATGATATTTTACTAGATTTTTTGTGTCTTATGAAGATGAAAAAATTGATTGTGGTGGAGCATAGTGATACCAGGGTTCATTGGGGACAAACTTTGGTTGGTCCTAGAGATAAATAACATGTATCTCTTAGAATTCAATATTTACACTTTTTTTATGCTAGGTATTTATTTCTATTTGGGGGAATATTTATCCCTTCACACTTTTGATATATTCTATTTTATGATAATGTATTCCCTTGAGTTTTTTTCATGTATGGTTTATATATACATGTTAAAGTCTTTATTTTATATTCTTATATGCTATTAAATATATATTTATGGGTTATAGTTATAGGTTCATTTTGAAAAGGCCTCTAATTATAGTTATGCCTTCTTGGTGATAATTTCTTACCACTATACTATTGGAGGTGTGCTTGGGGTTGGAATGGATTTGCCTTTCATTTTTTAAGTGGGAACTAGTGGGTAGGTTATTGTGTTGATATTTTCTCAAGAGGGGATAAGGATCACCCTTAACCAAAAAAATATATTCTTATTCCTAGACACATATTCTTTAAGGGAAAGAATATTAATATAGATTGAAATAATCTACTAAAATTGATTTTAAGGGAGGGAGAAAATGTAAAAACAAGATAATGATGTTGGATGAGAATATTTAATGACTCAAAATGGATCATTTTCCTCACTCCTGCTAAGGAAGGAAACCTAGAGTGTGGTGACACTAACTAAATGGCCTGAAGGCCAAAAATTTTATTGATTTCAGATAATCCCCCTTTTAAGGGTAAAGGGGGGAGAATCCAAGACTTCAAGGACATCAAGGCATTAACAAAAAAAATGAGAAGCAAGGGGTTGAAACCCAGAAAAAAACTACAAGGGATTGCCTCAACCCAAAATCAACATCATTAAGGCATGCCTCCACCAAAGAAAGGTTGATCACCGAATAGTCTCATGGAATAATGCATGAGCAAGGTATCAATGGCTACACTATGCCCTCTCAATCGTCTAAATCTGAAAAGTCATGAACAATGATGATGACCAGCTCTATCCTCATCTGAAGCAAAACCTTGAATAATATCTAGGTTCCCCATAAACTCATCCAATGAACCTCCAATTCTCCTCTAGCAACTCAACCATTCATATATAGTCAAACACAAACCCAACTTTACCAAATCAGGACCTCAAAAAAACATCTAGAAGTCCCAGAATGCCCCAAAACGAAATCCCTCCCCCACCAAGAAACTAGATTCAACCCTGATCAAATCAGAGCATGCATGACTGGCGATAGTCCAGGACGAATCCATGTAAGAAGAAAGATCCGCTGATACTGAGCACATCGATACCGAGCACACCGCAGTCAGGATGGAATCCTGAGAAAGTAGAGCCAACGAAGCATACAGATAACCCATAGAGCTAACAACGATCCATAACTACGACAAGATCCCAAATCTAGGGGAAAGCCAAAGCCAATACCAGGAACACCAGAGCTGACACCACGCACCCGAAGCCACAAATAGAACCTAGACCCGAAAGCAATGAGACCATCACCGAGCCGAGATCCCAAATTCAGACCACTTGGAGTCAACGCACACTGATATCGAGCTGATATCCTGAATCTAGGATTTTTGAGGCCATCTATGATCACATCAGAGCCGATGATGAACAAACCACAACCAAGGTAGGATCCCGAAGCTGGAATGAAGCTTTCACTGAGCCCACAGCAAATTTAGTCCACACGGATTTGACACCCAATAACGCCAAGCAAAGAGAAGACAACTTCTCTCGAGGTCGGGCCATGCCGGAGGAGGGAAGGAGATAGCGTGAAGGGAAAACCCTAGTCGCACACGGGAGGGGGAAGCCACCGCTCAGAGTCTAGGTGATGATGATGGTTATGAATATGACACAGATGGAGGTCAATATATAAATTCCATAGGACAGATGGTTGCCTCCATCATTAGATCCATTTTAACAAGGGATCCCTTATCTTCTATTCATCATTCAGGAAACTACAATAGGCGTACAACCAGGGGAATAAACCAGAGATCTAAGTGGTGAGAGATTACTCTGAGTTTGTACCAATACACAACGAAATAAAAAATATATACCAATGAGATTCCAATGGTAATTCCATTTTTTAATTATGGTGGAAAAATTATACTTAACTCTTCTCATGGAAAATATGATTACATTCATCTGTGACAACCATTATCATTTCAAGAACTATAGTATTTTTCCCCATGGTAGGAAATGGATTTGTCCATTAACACTTCAAACATTCATCATAAGGTCCTAACAGAAATCTTCAACCTCAATGGGATGATCATTAAATAGATTCCCCTATGAAGATTGATGAATGAATATCCCTCCATGTCTATTTACTCCTAGAGTAATAATCCTAGGATATTAGAGGTTGAGTTATATTCCTTAGAAAATTCCAATAGCTCACATGTAGTATAGAACACCGTCTTGGTCATGTTTTCATTTAGGGGTACCTCTCTCTTCATAGATATGTCAGCTATTAGATTTACCACTAAAAAAGAATCTAAAATCCTCACTTATTTGTGTGGAATCTCTTGGAAAATAGGTATACTTGTAGATAACTACTTAACAATCCTCTTGTAGGATTCTACTATCAAGGGAAACTTCGTGTCTCTTGGTACTAATGAAGAATGTTTCACATTTGAGTATGAGTGGATCCAAGCATTAGCATATGCCTAAGACAAAAAAATATTAGGACCAGTTGGTGGGAACTTTACCTAAGTCAAAGTATCTTCCTTTTAATCATTAACCAAAATTTTCGATCTATTATTGGGTTTCTTTTAAATCATATATTGAGAAGATTGGGGAACCACATTTTAATACATTGAAATTGATTCCCAAACCTGTAGTTTCCATACCACTCGTAAAGTATTTAACCATCCATCCCACTAGAAATGAACCCTTAATGCATTACAATGAATTAAGTGTGTACCTCATGGTCACCCTCACCATTATTAGTTATGATTCCATTGGCTACCTCAATGATCATGGAAGAGAAATGGAAATAGAGGCTTAAGAGGATCTGGATTTCATTGTTTCTTAGTATGATGGGCCTCAATCCACTTATGTGTCTTAAAACGGGTTTTAATCAAGAATCAGTGATATTATAAACACTCAGGTAATCATATCCACCCATGTGATACCCCATCCAACCCCTCATCCTGTGGAAGGGGATAAAGACTCTATATGATGGATTTCCACAGTAAATATGACATAGAAGGTGATTTAATCTGAATATCATAGGAAGGTCTAGAATAATTTTCCCTCCTATTTCCCTGGCCACTACCATCAAGAATATGGACAGCCTAACTCCACCCAACCCCCAGGTTTGGTTAAAGTTCCCTTATAGGTACACGAAAAAAAATCAAGTTAATTGAATGAATTCATCAAATTCTAGGATAACCCCCATTCCCACCAATATAAAATGTATTCATTAACCATTATCAAGTATTACCCCTCTTCTAATCAAGATTATAGTGTTGGGAAGGCCTTAGGATTTTTAACCAATGGTTAATAATGGGAACTCATAATAAATAATTTACCCATTTCATGATTGGCATGTACCCCCCCCCCCCCCCCACCCTCAAGATGGGGCCCATCTTGGATCCTTTTTGGATAGTTAAACTCCCTAGTAATGGGAGGGTCTTATATACATCATTCCATGTAGACTGTGATGGAATAAAATTATCATACGTATCAACTATGTTTGGTTCACTTTAGAGACGTTCGATATCCAAGAGGATTATGCCAACTTCAACATGTTTCATATGAAATGTAAAATGCGCATCGATTTTGAGAATTTATTTTTTAACGAAATTTAATATTTTTTTTTATTTTTCACTATATTCAACATTGGGATAATATTAAATTATGTTCAACACTGAGTTTATCTTTCATTACACATGACACCGAGTTTTAGAAAATCATGATATATTATTAATATTATTATTTAAATTCAACCATTATAACTTAGAAATTAATCATAGAAAATGAATAGTAATAACTAATTTTAATATTTTATTTATAATTGAATTATATTAAGAAACAAAATTATAAAAAAGTGATGAATTTTTATAAAAGTAAATATATTTTTTGAAAATACTATTTTATCAAGGAAAATGTTTTTTAATAATTTACTTACCAAATAATAAAATTAATGTTTGAAACTGTTAGAAATTTTAAATTCAAATATAAAATAAAATTTTGATATATAAATTTCAAAATTTTCTTAGGGTGAGTTTTTGATAATTTTTTAAAAGATAAATTATTCTATGAAAAGTGAACAATACTTGTTTTTTATTATGAATTTTAATTTTCAAAAGAATTTAAAAACATAAAAATTATATTAATATGGTTTTAAAAGTAAAATCAATTATGTTATATATATATTAATCCAATTTGGGTAATTTTAATAATTTATATATTTAATTTTGATATAAAAGTATTTCGATCTTTTGAATATTTTTTCTTTAAAAACCCACTTTCTTGTCTCATCTCTTGGATTAATTTTAAATTCTATTTTTCCACTTCTGTGAATTGAATTTGGAAAAATATATTATATATTCAAAATCAGAATAATTTTTTATATATAATACGTTCAAATTCATGTTTGACCAAAATTAATAAAAAATTATAGTAAAAAATTATTTACTATAGCTAATGTAAAATGGGTTTATCAGGGGGTCAAACTAAAAATATAAGGGTTAATAATGACCAAAAACATGTCTAACACCCATTTTTATAGAACTATTTTTACCTGATCTCTTATATTATCTAGATTTTTCCATTTTGGATCCTTTTTTAAAGATAAAAACGTGGGTCCTTCATTTTCTTCACAAAAATTAAAAGTGCATCACTCACCTCACTTATAAAAGGTCACCCACTCTACTATCCCCTTCAAACGTCCAATACCAATTGGATCATCTAAGATGTACTCAAATAATGTACTTACTTCCATAATACCATCCTAGGTGTCTTATTTGGGTCATAAATACAACCTCGAATGAATTTTGGAGCAATCCAAAAGAAGATGTCTGAAGAGGAGCCAACGTTAGTAACTGATAATTTTATTTTATTTATCCCTTCGCCTATTTAAATTATTATTAAAACAAGATGATATAGTATAAACCTTATATTAAATATACTAAAATTTTATTTTCTTATGGTAATAACCTATATACATCATCTATTTCATCAAATGTGTTATGAAGTAATCATTCGTGTGTGTGGAAGATTATGGCCTCACGAATCGATGTTATTTGTTTTCCATCACCACATCTCATGAATAGATATAATTATGGATTTATTGATAATATATGGTATTTATGATATTAAAATTATTTTGGAATCATGATATAACATATTCCTTATTAAATTCCAGTATATGGGAATATGATATCATTGTTCGTGTGTATAATGGACTACCAACCCACGAATTGATGTGATTCATTCTTCACATACCCTTTTCATGGAAGGTAATAAATTCAGTTTTAAATAAACATATGTAATATATATTACATAAAATGATAATATAAGGGTAATATATTATTTAAATTTATTTCATTCAATCATTTGAGAAAATTGAAACAATTTTCATGCATACGTATATCCCAGCGTCTCCATGAACAATGTATTTAACTTTCTATATATAAATTTTATGGATTACTATAAATATTTATATAATGAATATATATGTTATTTGTATCATGGTAACTTATTTGGAGATTATGGAAAAAATATCAATGTAATAGTCCTTGAAATACCAAATCAAAACATACATGAAAACAAATCAATTATTACAAGAAACATGAAATTAACATGGAATTATTAATCAATGGGAAATAAAAGGCCCTAAGAAAATATTATAGTGTGTGATATATATAATTATGGTTCTGTACTATCATAATAATAAACTTTTATTTGTTATATAGGTGTAACTATTTTTTATAAACGAATATGATTCTTAAGGTATGTGATTTTTGCCGTAATTTTCCTTCATTGGGACATATATTATGTTATGTACCTAAATTATTTTATGAAGTGTAAATAAACCCCATTTGACCTGTAATATCATGAAATAATTTAATCTAATGATATTTTATGTTTCATTTAATTTTATTCTTTCATGGGTAATATAATTTCATGTTACTATAGTGGTAATGATTTTATGATATAATCTCATCATTTATATGGATTATTCATGATTATGACTCAAATGATTAAATATTATTATTTATATCTCAATATACTCATGTAATTTATTATCCTCTAGTTATATAAGAAGTATACATATTTTACATTTATTTTACACCCATTTTTAACTCATGATTTCAAAAATATTTTTTAAAATTAAAAATGACAATATTTGTCTCTTTAGTCAACAACCCTTTCAATTCAATGTGCATGTTTTCTAAAAATGTTATGATTTTTTTCATATTACTATATTATTTTTTAGAAATAATTTTACAATTTTATGAATTAAAAAAATGAAATATTTGTATTATTTTCCAAATAAGGATCATATTTATTTTACTAAAAATGTGAAAGGAATATTTGTTTTAATGTGTACAACATGAATAAAATTTCCTATCATCATGACCATTATCTTCTATGAGGCTTACATTATAAGGTTTCAAGTTTAATTTCTAATAAATGGGTTTTCAATTTTTTAAGTGTTTTCAATGTGAAAATGATATTTTCCTCTACAAATGTTTTAAATGATTTTTAATTCTTCCATTATATGTTCTTAAGGATTATTTTCAATGAAAAGGTTAAACCATGTTTTGTAAAATTTATTATTAAAAAATGATATTCAATTAAAGGTTTTTCTTGTTAAGAAATGTTCTAAGTGAGCATTTAGAATAACATTCCCTCTAAGAAGACATCATTTGATGTTACTAATGATTTACTATGGATATGATCCAAGGATACCATTCTAATTGTTTTAATGGATGGTTTCTGATTATCATGAAATGGTATTCATAAAAGATATTTCTCTTCCATGGTTTATTCCATGATAAAATGATTCTAAAAAATACTTTTTTTTACTGAGTTATTTTCTGATAAAATAATGAAATAATTATGAAAAATATTTCTTTTATATAGGTTATGTTATGATGAAATGTTTAAAAACCAATTTCTTTTCTTGTGTTCTGATATAAAAAATATTATTATATTTCTGAACAAATATTCATGATTTTCATAATTTGATGGGTGAGACATATATATACCTCTAATTAATTGGGTAATTATTAATGTTAGATTAGCTTAAAGGGTATACAATACATTCCCCAATGTTGAAATAGATTATATGGGAGGATATCCCAATTCCAAAATAGGGTACACATGAGGTTATTCCAAACTGATAAAAGGTACATGAGAGGTTATCAAAAGCCTTAGAGAAGGTAAATGGAGGTTATCCCAAGCCTGATAGAGGAAACAAAGGATGTTATCCTAATTAAAAAATAATCTATATAGGAGGTTATCCCAAGACCAAAGCACATACACAAGTGGTTATACTAGACCTAACATGTTATGATTATCTTGGTGTTTATACATTAAATAATATTTTCTATGCTATTATTTATTACAAAAACTATGTTGTATTCCAATATTATGTTCTAATGGATTAATTTATTTGATTATTTTATGATTTATGTCTTATGAACTACGTATATTTTTTATAGGAGTCGTTTTTATAATCTATTATATATAGGGTGTTGTTTTAAAATGTTATTATTATGATATCATTCAATTATGATCATGATATATTGAAATATACCTATTTTAGATTTACTGAGAATTTGAGCCCACACTCTCTTATGTTTCCATTCACCAGGTTTTGATTAAAGGTATAATGTATGATATTTATAAGTATAGTGATAGTTATAAATAACATAGTGGGAGGTGATGTATCTCACTTATGGATAGGTTATTTATGTTTCCATGTTTAAAAAGAGACTAGAACTAAATTATTTTTTCATGGATTGTTATGTTATGTAATAAATATTTTACAATTTATATTTAATATTTCTGTATGAGATATTTTTGTCCTTACAGTTTTTATCAGAGAAATTTTTAGTTAGAATTGGAAAATTAGGATGAGAAAACATTAGTTACATACCTAAAGATATTTAAAAGGATATTTCTAGTCATATTTCTAAGGATAGCTATAAAACAGAGTAAAAGTATATGAGAATGTCTATAAATTTTTGTAAAGGATAAAGGGAGTGGATTATATGCAAAACAATCCCCATATAGATACTAAAAGTGGATGTGTCTCTATAATAAAGGAACATTGGATTGATAACTCTTAAAAAAGAATTTTGATCTAGACTCAATCATCATTGAGCTCATGAAAATAGGCCCTACTATACAAATTTTTCAACACTCATAGTGGTATTCCTTAGGAACATACATTCTCATTATGAACCATTATTAAGAATTTGAATAATGAATATGAATTAACTAGGATAAGCCTAAGGTGTCATATATGGAAAGGAAGGTTTTATGATTTAGACATCCTATAAATGATTTTTTAGGATTATGAGGTTTTACAATAATAATATTTATTCCCACACTATGAATTTTGGTTTTAATAAATGGTTATAACCTCAAGGAATTATGTTAATATTAATTAAAATGGATGATGAAACAATTTACCTCTCAAGAAAATTAATGTTATAAGATATCAAATGTAAAAACTCATTAATATTATCACACTAATATCTTATGTTTTTAATCATAAAGGACAAGAAAATGTGTAGAGTGAATAATTTATATTTAGTCCTTCATGATGCAACATCCACCCTCTTTCACTGGGTCCACTAATCCACTAAGCGCTCATCAATGGATTAGTACTAGTGAAACTATATTCTCTTTTCTCTTATTTTGGGAGCATTAAAATGTAATTTCGGTTTTCTATCATTTGAATTGTGGGGATGATCATTAGTGAAACCCTATTAGGAATGCATGTCAAAGGTGGTAATTGAATCCATCGAATGTGATATGTTTAATAGGATATTTTTCAGTAAGTGCATCCCTTATAATCTACGAATAAGGATGGATAGGTAATGTATCTATCTCAAACAGAATGATGGTGATTCTATTGGTACCTATAAGGAAAATTCTAATAGAATTCAATGGTATTCTACTGAATTGGTCAATAACCCAAAAAGAAAAATTTATTCATTCATTTTTGTCTTTAGATAATTTCTTGATATTTCATTGGCTATAATACACATTAGTAGATATGGTGAAGTCATTTTGTAATGACTTAGTGTTTTTAGTAATATTTTTCCATGAATAAATGCATGTTGTATTATATAATATTATATTTAACACATTGAAAATAAATATAATCCAAAATACATTATCTCATTAATAAATATCATTATATTATTCATATATTTAACCAAATAAAATTACTTACATTACCATTTTACAAAAAATATTTAATAGAAAATATAAATTGGGAAAATATGTATCTCCCAAATCATTTAGTATCATCACCCCCACGACCAACACTATAAAAATAAAAATAATAATATTAACAATAATAATAATAAATCAATAAATACATTTGAAAATGAAAATATATATCATTGGGATGAATTTTAGTGAATATTTAGTGAATTAATGGAGTTTGATACATTGCATGTAATGTGACCTTTGGATTAGTAATGTGACCATTGGAATAGTAAATTGATTGTTGAGAATAGTATCCTTACCATTAGAATAGTGATATTACCATAAAATAATAAATTGTGATATAAATAATATTATTATGGTTAATTTAAGTAAATATAAATATTATAGTTCCAAAAAATAAGTATCATGATTTAAAAAGTCAAAAAAAATATAAGCACATTTTTAATGAACTCTATTTTATAGTATTTCATAAAAATTATAATTTTTATAATAAAATATAATCTTTTTGATGATAGATATTTATTTGGATAAAATTAAAATATATTTTTTTAAAAAGAACATCAAAATTGTATAAGGGTAATTTTTTTGTTAATTTTTCGAAATAATTCAATTTGTGGGTGAACAGTAAATATATAGTTTTTCACATAACTAATGTATCAAAAATTAAATCATTCGTGATTTAATAATGTCCAATAATTTATATAAATTGATGATTCTACATGATATATTTAATTTCATAAATTATTCATTAAAATGCAATATAGTTAATTTCTAGAACTAAAATGAGCTTTCCAAAACCAAAAGCTAAAAATTATCCCTTAAAATAACAATTATTCTTTAATTCCACATTAATTTTTAATAAACCAGTGATTCAGAATTATAAATAGGTTAAAATTATTAAGAAAAATTATATTATATTTTTATATTATTTATATTATCAAAAATTCACTACTACATGTTTTACCTTTGATATATTATTTAATTTAATATTTTGTTCTAAAAATACACTGCTACTCATGTATAAATAACCCTTCTCCCTACCATTGGGAAACAACTCATCCCTCACATGAATAAATCAAACATCTTACAAACTCATTCCTATGAAGCCCCTTATTGTCTTTAGGTATGTTTTGGATTAATCTAACTCTAAACATCAAGGGAGTTTTAGTGTTATATTAGAGAAGCCACACTGCAGATTAAGTAAGTTTTAATTAACTATTATCTTCTTTTATTCTTATCTATATTTTTCAGCACCCATTTCTAAGAAAATACATATGATATTAATTTTAATGTATGTTAAATGACATAATTTATCCTAACCAACTATAAGTATCATATTTACTATATATATGACTTTCAAAATTAACTTTCCCTCTCTAACAAAAATATCCCATCAAAGGTCGATTAACCACCTATAGAGATATGCCCAAGTAAATACCTATAACCACAATAATGTATGGATGTTATGAATTATAAATAATATATAAATATTTAATTATACTTATTCTGAAATTCTGGAGTCCTTTATATTTATGTATAAATTACATTGAATGAAAATAGTGAAATAAAAAAAAAGAATATTTAATGAAAATATGATGTCAAAACAATTCAAATTTAACATAGTATATTATAAAATAGATTCCGATAATTATAATGGATAAATATGGGAGAAATTAACATAATACACTTCTGAAACTATGTTTTAAAAACCCTGATTTTACTTTCCAGGAGGTGGAAAAGAAAAAAAATGATGATGGATTAAGGGTACGAGAAATCTAAAAACCAATTCCATTAATTTGGTTATCTTATATTCCATAGTATGAATATTTAAATAATTTACTTCTAGAGTCCATTAAGTTTCATTTTTGTGGTAAAATCATTCCTACCATGTCAAAAAAAATCAATGGAAATCATTTATTCAAAGTGAATTCAATTTCAAAAACATCATATTTTACTCCCCTAGAAATGATTCTTGTCCACTCATGAATAATTATGTTTTATGTCCAAGTATGATTTCCCTTATTCATTTGGGATCCCATAATATTATTCATGAATGTATGATTTATGAAATCCTTATAAAAACCATTCTCTTCTTTGGGTTTATTTCAAAACTATGACTGTTATAAGTTCTATATGGAATGCATGAATATGAGCATTTATGATGTGATGGGGGGACCATAATTATATATCCCTCTAATAAATTTTTTAATGTGATATATATCATGTGATAATGTGATATATGAATTAAAAAGATTATACATGTTTTCAGAATTATTATTTTATGATTTATACACCTATGTTATTTGTGAACATGATGTTAGCTCTGTTCACAACAATGTGTGGTAGTTGACAACTACGACATGATTTTTCATTTTATTAATACTTCACACTCTATTCCTTTATAAATTTTTCCCTTAATTATTATGATGTTGATCCTATGTTTTTGATATGATTACTATCACCCATGTACTTTTGATTCATCTCCTTTATTCACCCCATGATATACCCCCCCCCCTCCAAGGATTTTAGCTAACCCATTTCACTTTTGTATATCCTCTAGTGATTACTTACACTAAGAATAATTTGAGTACCACTTAGAGGAAATATATAAAGGAATTAAATAATGTTTTAGTTTTATTATGTAAAAGTGATGATTGAGCCTAATGTTTTCAAGATAAAAAAACTTTGAATCCTGGATAATATCACTATTATGTTTATCATATAAAAAATTATGTATTTGTTTTTTATTGAAAAATTCATCTTGATATAGATTGTATGACAGTGTGTCTTAGTTATTTTAGGAATTAGGATTATTAAAAATTAGTGGAAAATCCTATAGATAAGTAAAATTATAACTAAAAATCATATTTTTTTCCACAATTTTAAGAGTGTGTAGTTTCCATGAAATGAAATACATGTCTAGATTCTACATGTGGATGTGGATCAGTAACACATGTACCAAGGGTAACAACCCCAAAATGAAGAATTTAACTAGTATGTATTTGGAATTGGTGCATGACATCGGGCCTTGCTGCACACCTGGTCTGACTCTCCTGGGGGAAATTCATCAGTTAATCACAAATTTTATTACATAAAATTATGAAGGATATATAGATAATATAATTATTCTTTTTTAAACATAGAAAAAAATTAATTTAAATGATCTTAGATGCATTGTTTTTGATATACGATAAGCCTAGGGATCCCATATGATATGAATTCAGAATTAATTTCATATAAGAATGAATTGTTTATTCTTTCTTTATTGAATTATCTCCAAACCTTTTCTATTATAGAAAATGGTGGTAACCAGGATAAACCAAGCCAAAAACCGATGTTAGGTATAATGAAATGATTTTCCAAATAATACTCAAAGTGCAATGGGAGGTGGAATTCAAAACAACATAGTGATTCATACCCAACTGTCTCAAGATATGAACAATAAACTAAATAATTTGGAACATATTCATTCACTAAATAATGATAAATTGGATATTTAATCTTTTATTAGGTAGTTACCACTTATGTTTAGTGGATCTTATGATCTAATAATTATAGAATAGAGGGTTAAATATTTAGATAATATATTTCCATATATCCAATATTTTGAGAAAGATATAGTCACTCCATTTTTCTATCATGTAGATGGAGAGGTCGAACAATGGTGGGAAATGATACATAATACTAATATTATAGATGAAATACATGGCATGGATTGGGATGAATTTAAGAAGTTATTTCATGTCAAGGATTTACCTTGAACTATTTAATCAAATATAGAGAGGGATCGCATAGAGCATAAGAAAATTGATACATAATATATAAATTATTTTAAGGAAACCATTAAAAGGCTTTAAATACATGCCTTGGGAATTATTATTAATAATTTTAGAAAATTTGATTGAAAAATTAGTGGATTGAAACCACACCTCTAAAATACTCTAGTGATCCAAGAATTTTGAAATTATAAAGATTTTTTTGAGGTTCTCTCAAAGTAGAGATGGAGTTTTAAGAATGGACCCATGAATATAGAGATAGTAAATGAATGTTATAGTTTTAACTAGGAGTAAAAATATATAATGAAGGCTCAAAACCAACATGTAAAAAAATTGGGAAGAATAATCATGGTAAATTCCAAAAAGAGACCAGGAAATTCTATAATTTTTGGAGAGAATGCCACCAAGATCATGAATTTTGATGATACATGAAGAATATGGACAATGTGATGGTGGAAAAGAAAACATAACCCATTGGATCTACTAATTCCTTTATATCCTACATGTTTTGTAAAACTATTGCATAAAAACCCCAATACCTTGAATTAGATATATCCTTGAAAACACATAGTGGTGTGATTAACATAGCCCAAGTGTTAAGATATTCTCTACTTATATTCTATATAAAAAATATTACTACGAATATCATAATCCTTTTCTTGGTTTAATTTGATGTTATAGGGGGTAATTAGTTTCCCTCGTTATATATAGTGAACATTAAATGATGAGAAAAAAAAATATTTCTATATCTATATGATCCAATGATCTTGTAAAATTGCAAGGAAGATGAAAAATCTCCTTTGAAAAAACTATTAATGTGTGGTATATTATAACCTACCAAGAATCATAACATTCACAAATAGTTGAATTGAATAAAAGTACCAACCTTGAGGAAATTTCCATTTTGAGGGAATAAAGTGATATATTTCTCAAATAGTTACATGGACATCCTTCAAATTATTATGTTGAGTTATCAATAGAATGTTTACATAGTTCCAATTCTATCTCCAAATTCCAATATAGGATGGACCTGGTCAAACCAAAGGATTTAATGAAGTAGATGCAAGAGCATTTGGAAAAAGGGTTCATATGCCCTAGTGCATCACCTTGGGGTGGGACATTGAAATTTTTCAAGGATAATGATATATTAATATTTCTATGTGTCAATTATTGAGATCTCAACATGATCAATGTAAAGAAAAATTATCCCCTATCGAGGATTGATGACTTGTTTGATCGACTTCTAACAGATCAGTTTTTCACAAAGGAGAAAAATTGTTCTGAATATCATACAATAAAGGCAATTAAAAAATATATTTATCATATAGGCTTGTGTATAAGGTATGGACACTATGATTTCATAGTAATACACATTTTACTAACTAATTATACTAAAATATTAATGGAAATGAGGAAATTATTCTTTAGATGCTATCTCAAAACATTTTTCATAGTCTTTATTGATGGTATTCTCATCTACTCCAAGAGTAAGGAAGAATATCAAGAGAATATTAGTATTATTTTGGTGATATTAAGGAATGATAAAATGTATGATTTGTTTATAATGTTTAAATTATTTATGAAGATGGTTACTTTCTTATAGAATGTGACCACATGCTAGGGTATTTCAGTGGACCCTTAAAAAACATATGCATTTGCTGAATTACCCAGACCCACTAGTGTAACAGAAATATAATATTTTCATGGGTTAGTTGGGTAATACTAGTGTTTTGTGAGTAATTTATCATGATTATATATCCCATTAACAATGTTAACATGGAAAGGGGTAAAGTATGTCTAGACAGATGAATGTGAGGAAATATTTAAGGTTCTCGATAAAGGTTAATCACTACCCTTCTATTGAAACTACCAATAAGTTGATAATTTTATGTAATATATAATGATTCATAAAATATAGGATTGGTTTTATTAATAATGAATAATGATATATTTATATCTTATCCCTCACAAAAGTTTATGCTCAATGAGAAGAACTACAGGACGCATGATCTAGAGTTTTCAACTGTGATCTTTTCTTTGACAATTTAGTGGGACTACCTCTATAATGAAAAGTGTGATATAAATAATTTCAATAATATTATATAGTATATATTCCTAAAAAATTATATCAACATGAATCAACAAATATGGTTATAGCTTCTTAATGACTACAATTACTCTATTCATTAGCTTTTGTGAAAAGAATATAAGGTAGATGATGCTCTTACTAGATAAGAACCTGGTACTCTATCCATGATGCAGACTAAGAATTACCCAATATTTATTGGTATTGAAAGGATGGATTTAAAAATAATTGTGGTAAGGAATATGTCCTACCTTTCCCAAATAACTGGACAACCTTATATCTAATAGAAGATCAAGGAGGCATAAAGGGAATATTTGGAGCTTAAAAAGGTGAAAGTAGTAAAATATGTAAATCATTATGATTTCTACTATAATTTGGATGGTTTCATTCAACATGGAACTATTACTTATGTTTATACATCATTAGAGACAAAGGAAGAGCTATTGGACAATTCCTATAGCTCATCCTTTTCCATATATCATGGAATCACCATGATGCACTATAATCTTCGAGAGAACATTTGGTGGGACAACATGAAGAAGGAGATTGTTGAGTACGCCTCAAAGTGATTTCTATTTAAGCATGTTAAAATATATTTACAATAGTCTAAGGGGATGGTACAATATTTTTCCATAACCACATCGAAATGGGAGAATATCATGGAGTACATTGTCACCATTCTCCCAAAGACATCTAAAGGAAACAATGTGATATGGGTTGTGGAGGATCCACTAACCAAGACAGACCACTTGATCTATGTTCAGGAAATTTTCTCGTAGGAAAAACATACTAGGATATATGTAAATAATGTTTTGAGGATACATGAGGTTCCTCATTAAATCATTTCTCATCATGATTTAAGGTTCACATCTAAATTCTAGAGAATTATTTTACAATATTTAAAAACTGAATTTAATTATAACATATCCTATCATCCCCCAAAGAGATGGAAAATTTGAAATGACTATTTAGATTCTCAAGGAAATTATAAGAATATTATCAAAGTAATTTAATGGAGGATGGGATCAACATGTCCCATTAGTCTATTTCTTATTCAATAACATCTTCCACTAAATTATTCAAAAGGCTCCATATGAATCTTTTTATAGAAAGTGATGTATAACTCAGAATTTTTTGGAATGAGGTTGGGAACAAAAGCTACTTGGACTTGATCTTGTGTGATAGATGAAAGATAATGTTTAATCCATCCAATAACATATAAAAGTTTCTCAGAGATTGAAAAAAGAGCTTCTCTAAAAACTGTTAAAGGGACTTAGTGTTCTATGTGGGAGGAAATTTTTTCCTTCAAATATCACCAGGGATAAAATTCTTGTGGTTTGTAAAGGGAATTCTCAGCCTAAGTTAAGTTCACCCATGTGATATCCTTGTTCAAAAAGGACCGATGTCATATCAGCAAGAAATTCCACAAAATATGGATCATTTCAAAACATGTTCCACGTATCTCTCTTAAGGAAGTACATACCATAACCCTTATATTTAAAAAATATAGAGGAGGTACAACTAGATAATTACCTATCTTATGAGGATAATCTTGTGATGTTCTAGGACTATAGAAATAATACCCTATATAATAAGAAAACTTACATTTTTAAAGTGTTATGAAAAAACCATAAGTATGAAGAGTCTCCATGGGAACCAATTGAAAAAATTAAACAGAAATAATCTCATCTAATCTCAACCAAGAATATGAGTTAAAATTTCATGTAAAGTGTTTCTAAAGTGGGGATGAATGTAATAACCCAATTTTTATTATTAATATTTATTTCCTAAATAAATGTGTATTGTATTGTATTATATAATTTTATAAACATACCAAATACAGAGAAACCAACCAAAATATTATCTTATTAATAAAGAGAATTACACATTTCAGGGATGGAAAAAATCAAAATTCCTAACATTAAAATTTTAAAAAAATATATAAAACATAATATTATAATTTGAAAATATGGATTGCCCAAATCTACTTGGATCATCTCCTGCACAACCAACACTATAGAAATGAAGAAAAATATTAGTAAACCAATCAGAATCATAGAAAATGAAAATATATAACATTTGGATGAATTGTAGGGAATATTGATTGAAATAATGTATTGGTATATATAAGAGGTAATGTGAGAATTGGAATTGTAATGTGACCATTGGAATATTAATCTGACCATTTGGAATAGAAACATGACCATTGGTAATATAAACGTGACAATTTGGAATAGTAACATGACCATTGGGATAGTAATTTTACATTAAAATAATTAATTGTGATATAAATAATATTAATCATGGTTATTTTAATTAAATATAAATATAATAATGCATAAAAATAAATTTGATGATTAAAATACAAAAATATAATTAAATCTTTTTTTCAATAAAATTTATTTTAAAGTATTTTGTAAAGATAATAATTTTTCTATGTAAAACTACTATTTCCTTTTTCTAAATATTTATTTTTAAAAAATTAATATCACTTTAAAAATAAATATGTGGATATTATCTAAGTGTTTTTTGGTAATTTTCTAAAATACATCAATTTTGGGTGAATAGTAAATACATGGTTTTTCAGAAAATCTGTGTATCTTAAATTCCATAATTCATGTCATAATAATGAAGTAATCCTTTCTAGAACTTGAGGTTAGGACATGATATTTTTAATTTCATAAACAATTCATTAAAATAAAATAATCTTAATCTAAAAACCTAAAATGAACATTCCATAATCTAAAGTCAAAAATTATTTTTTAAAATAACAAATTTTATTTTTTTCAAATTTCATTTTTAATAATGTAATTAATTTTAATTATAATATGTTTTCAGGTCCTAAAAACCATTATATTATATTTATATATGATTCTTAATGTCTAAAATTCACTATTACATGATGTTACTTTCATATATTATTTTTTAGGTATATTTTATTCTAACAATACCCCTCTCTGTATATATAATCAACCCCATTCCATCCATTTGGAAGATAACTCATCCCCCACTTGAAAAATCTAAAATATACCAAAATATTTACTCAAAAATTCCATATGACCAAAGAGAAGTTTTTATTAATCCAACTCCATGCATCAAGGAAGTTTTATTATCATACAATAGAATCTACACTGAGGATTAAGATAGCCCTGATTAACAATTCTCTTTTTTTCTTCTCTTTCATTATTTTTTACCCCTTTAAAAAAACTTTATAATATTAATTAGGTAGTAATTTAACATTTTATAAATTATTTTAGCCAATGTAAAGTATCATATTTAATATATATATATATATATATATATTAGCATTATCATTCCCACTCTTTTGATAATGTCCCATCAATGGTCAGTTAACCACTTATGGAGATATTTTCATGTCAATTATAATAACCACCATCATGGATAGATAGTAAGAATTTTATAATATATATATATATATATAATTATATGTATTTTAATACTATTTATTTAATTATACTTGTGTATATATGAACATGAACATAAATTTTTAATTCGAAACAAAATGAGAAAATTTAACCAAAAAAAGTTGTCAGAATAATTAATCTTTAATAAAAAGTGTTATAAAATTAAGTCCAATAATTATAATTTATAAATAATTGAAAATTGGAATATAAAAAACTTCTGTAACTATTTTTTAATAATCTTATGTTTATTATTCAGCAATCAGAAAAGCAACAAAATAAATAGGGAATTAAGGGAAGGGGGTTCTTGAACCAAATTCCTTTGTTTGTGTTATCTTCTCCTCCAAAGTATGAATGTTTAGAGTATTTCATTCAAATTTAGATTCATTTTTATTTTGGTTATAAAAATTCCCCAAAAATGTCAAAAAAATTATAAGATAATCCTTTTTTCAATGTGACTTCAATTTCCAAAACATCATATTTTACTCCTCTTGAAATCATATTTTCCACTCATGAATAACGATGTTTTATGTAGAAGTTTTATTTCCATAATTAATTTGGTTACCAAAATGTTTATTCCTGATAATTATATTTATGAAATCCTTAGTAAACCCATTCTCATCCTTGGGATTACTTTATAACTATGATTGTTATACATTCTATGTGTCATGTATTATTATGTGTATTTATGATATGGTGGAGGGAAGAATTATATTTCCCTCCAATTCATTAGGGAATATCATATATCTCTTGAGATTTTCTGTTATATGGGTGAACATGATGCTATATTTTTGAAAACTGATAATTTTATCATTTATACACATATATTATGCATAAACATGATTCTATCTTTTTTCACAACTATATGTTGTATTTGACCACTAATACATGTTGTTTCATTATATGGTTATGCCACATTACATGCCTTTATCAAATATTTACTTCATTATTATGATAAAGATTATATTATTATTATATGATTATGATCACATGTACAATTTTGATTCATGTACTTTATTCACCCCATGTTATACCTCGCATCACTATGATATTATCTCACCCCTTTCATTGATGTATATCCTCAGGTGATTAATTGTACTGAGTAGAATGTGACGACCACTAAGAGGATAAATAATATGGAATTAAATAATGTTTTAGTTTTATTATGTAAAATTGATGCATGATCCAAATTTACCCAGTATACTAAACCTTTTTTTCATTTATTATATCGGTATTATGTTATTTTTCAATATAATGATTTAATTGTTATGTAATTAAAATCCAATTCACTATACATTTTATTTTCACTAATGGTAGAAATGTAAATCCTTGATTCCAACTTTTCCTTTGGTTGTGATAAGGAATTGAATATCTAGTACCATGAAAACATGAATAAATCACATAGGGGAATTAAATTTTAGTCACATGCGTGATAGAAATGTAGGAAGAATCACACATGTTAATGGATGAGATGAATAAGATGGTGTTACAAGTGTTGGAATCTTGTACATTGAGAAAAATAATGTAGAAGTCATGTGAAGAGGTCAGTTGATGAAATCAATGGATAGTGAGATGAAAAATAATAAACCTCCCATGCACCAGTGTTTCAAGTTAAATGATTTTGGGAATTATGAGAATCAATTCCCCAATCATGTATATAATGTGGATGATAATCCACAGTAACCTCTTAATAAAAACTAAAAAGGAAAAATTAATGAAATCATAATGGATAGAGTGATTCATGATGAATAGGGAAAATTATCCTCCCCTACA
Organism: Viscum album; assembly: GCA_963277665.1. Classification (NCBI taxonomy): domain Eukaryota; kingdom Viridiplantae; phylum Streptophyta; class Magnoliopsida; order Santalales; family Viscaceae; genus Viscum; species Viscum album. The sequence goes on along the minus strand of OY728143.1, from coordinate 644,940,304 downwards.
AAGATGGTAATTTCATGTTTTATTTAGAATGAATGAGCCCTTTGAAAATTATATTATTCATTATTTAGTTAAATTAATGGTATTTTTATCATTTATTATCTCCATGTACATGGATATTGGATTATTGAAATCACATTTCATATTCTATTGGTGCAGGGAAGAACACAATCTTCTATTGTAATTGTTTTTGTATAAGATATGAGATAATTTAATGAATAATGGTTAATTATATATTTGAAGATTATATGTATCCATGTAGTATTAAAATAAATTTTATTGATACCATCATGGGTTTATGAGTATAAGTCCGATCATAAGTTTGATGTTATTGAAAACACCATTGGGGTATTATTTGATTAGTGTTTACCAAGATTATGGATAATTTAGGAGACATTTATGAAAATACAACCCTTTGGTTTTGTATATGTTTGATGGAAAATTATATTTTATGAGTAATTACATTAAACATTGTGGACATATGAATAATGGTATGGGTAGCCTTCAGGGTTTATCTAATCTTTGATGTTGATTCAATAATGGGTTGTTGTCTATCACCTTACAAATTCAGCACACGTAGTTTCTATTATAGAATATTTCTCTCTAGATCCACCCTCTAGAATATAAATTAAGGAAGTGGTAAGGATTAACGGAGTGACACATTAAATTTTATTTGTTCACAATAAAAATATTTCCATGATTTTTTAGAGATGTCTTCTGCAAGACCTTGATAAAATGTTAAGTTTCAGCACAGTGTATCATCCTCCGACAAAAGTTTAGTTTGAGAGAAAAATTCAAACCATAGAAGATATGCTTAGATCGCATTCAATGTATTTGAAAGTTTTTCGGTATAAACAATTTTCTCTAGTTTATTTTTTCTTACAACAATAACTTTCACTCAAGAATTCATTTTTCTTCTAATAAATCATTTTATGGAAAGAAGTGTAGAAATAAAAATTACGAGAATGAATTTACAGAAATAAATCTATTATAACTTGAGCTAGTCATTGAAATGGAAGATATGGTAAATGAAATTTAGAAACATGTAAGGGAAACATAATGTTGAGAATTTTTTTTACTAATAATCATCGACACAATCTTGAATTTGATGTTGGATGGATGGTTTTTCTACGATTTTTTTTATGGAAAAATAAGGTAAAAATAATCCCTCTGTATATCATTCCTATTTAAATTCTTAATCATATCAGGGTATTATCTTATCACATTACACTTCCACTGAACCTCTTTTAGGTTCATGATAAGTTCTATATATCTCTCTTGAGAAATTACATACCATCTCCATCACATTGTACTGAACTCATATTTCATACCACTAGAGCATGGTATTTCATATAATGACCAACTGGTAGTGATTCCAGATGGTACAAATAATGTGTTATGAAACAAGATGAATCAGTTGGTCATATATTTATGAGAAGAAAACTAGTTTGAGGAATCTAATTGGGAACTTGAGAATGTAATGAGGTTGAATTACCCTCAATTGTTGTTACCAATTTGATGGATTTTGAATGGGAGATTCATTTTAAGGGGGGTAGAATGTCGCACAACATGATTTAGTGAAATATTTTTTAAAATTTAATTTAACTTTTTTGATATTTTTTGTTACACACAACATATATATAATCATGTGTTATGAATAATAATGATTTTATCTTACATTACGCATGGCACTAAGTTTTAACAAACAATGTTATATTGTTAATATTATTATTTAAATGATGTTATTATAACATAAAAATTGAAAATACTGATTTGAATAATAATAACTAAATTTAAAATATTATGTAATTTTTTTCATATAATGAAATAAAATTATCTAAAAAAACTCTTAGAAAATCCATAAATGCTTCAAAAAAACTATTTTCTAAAAAAAATAATTTTATTACTTTTTTTAAAAGTTAAGAAAAATAATTTCTTAAAATTTAATAAAATTAATATTTTAAAATGAACTAACCATTTTAAATAAACATGTAAACATTTTCTTAGGGTGATTTTTTTACAATTGTATGAATATATAAATTTTTATATTAATAGTGAATGTACTTGTTTTTATTAAGAATTTTCATTTTGTAAAACATTCAGAAACATAAAATTTATTATAAGATGGTTTTAAAAGTAAAATTATTTAAAAAATTATAAATATTAATCCAATTTAGGTCATTGGATTCATTTTCATATTGAATTTTCTTATAAAAACTTTGTATACATTTTATCATTTTCTCATTGAAAATCCACTTTCTCATTACGTCTATGGGGTCAATTTTAAATTAAAATTTTCCAATTCGGTGAATGGGATATAAATAAATAGATTTTTTATTTTTAATCAAATTAATATTTTTTATATAATAATGTGAACTTAATTTTATGAACATGATGAATAGGAAAATATTGTGCAAAATTTACTTAATATAGTTAAGGTAAAAATTGGTTTACCGAGGTTTAAACTAAAAGTACAAGGGTTAAAAATTACTGAAAACTTTTTAAACAGCCAATGGATGGAAATATCTAGACTATATTTTTTAGTATTAATAATGTTCCATTTTTTAGTGTTTTTCATTATATGAACATCAATACACAATTTTATTTTAAAAAATTACAAGTATGTCACTCACTTCAATTATAAAAGGCCACCCACTCTAAAATCCTCTTCACAGTTAAAAAAATTGGTTTAGCGAATACCAACCCAAATAACATCCTCAATTACATAAATTAATCTTATAATAATTATTATGGTTAAAATTAGATACTAGTAAGTATTTTGGTGTAAATAGAATGATATATTCTGAAGAATAGGTAATGTCCCTAACAAAGTGTTTAATTTTTTTTCTTCTTCCACATACTTAAATTATTATTAAACCATGAAGATATAATAAGCATGGTATAATAAATATAATAAAATATTTTTTTAAGGTAATGACATATAACCATTGCGTATTCATTCAAATGGGTTACAAAATCATCATTCGTTTGTACGACAGACTACCGCAACACAAACTAATGTTATTCATTTTCAGTCCCCACCTCTCATGGCTAGATATAATGATTTAATTATTGTTCATATGTGATATTAATGATATTAATATGATTTTTGAATTATTATGTCACATATTCTTTCTTAAATCACATTTCATGGGAATACGATAATGTTGTTTGTGTTTATGGCGGACTACTGCCTCATAAAGCAATATGATTCATTATTCATATACACTATTCATAAAAGGAAAAAAGGACATTTGTAAATAACAATAAGTTATACATTTGAAGTAAAAATTATTATTTCATATTAATATATTAGTTTTCTTTCTTTATTTTAATTATTCAATAAAATAGAACTAGTGTTCATTCATACATATGGCCCACCACCTCCATAAACAGTGTATTTCACTTTCTATCTCAATTTTTTTGGATTAATATTAATAAATATATAGGTTATTTATATCATGGTTAAAATTATAGATATTATTTATCTAAAAAAAATTAAGAGGTCCAAAAATACTAAATCAAAACATATATGAAAAACAATGTAGTTGTTACCCAAAATAAGACATTAACATGGAATTTTTAATAAATCAGAAATAATTTGCCATTATTATATCATATATTATTATACACATATATGATTTTATAATATATTTATAATAAACATGTATTTATTATATAATATTTTTCAATAGTTACAATGGATATTGGGACTTAAGGTCAGGGATTTTTATCTTAATTTCCCTTCATTGAGACATATGTTGGGTTATAGACCTATATTCCTTTATAAGGTTTTTATATATGAAATGTTACATGTAATATCATGAAATTATTTATTCTCATGAAATTTTAGTTCTCATTTAATTTTATTCATTCATGGGGATTATAATTCAAATTTACCAATGTGGAAGGGTTTTATGATACAATCTCATCATTTCTCAAGATTCTTCAGGATTATTCTTCCAATAATTAAATATTATAATCTATATCTATAGAAAAATATTTATATTATTATAATCTATTTATTTATAACTAATAAATATTTCTCCTTCATTTTTCTCTCATTATACACTTAATATTTTATAAAATCATTTTTAAAGAAAAATCTACTTTATTTCTCTCTTCATTCAACAACCCTTTCTCTTCCATGTGCATGATTTCAAAAAAATAATTTCAATAGTGTTTTAATGTTCTTATATGATAATTTAAATTCATTTTTATTATTTTTTTACTGTTTAATCTCTTAAAAAAGAAATTTTTTTGTTTGGTGTCAAGCAAGACATGATTTTATTTTTACTAAAAATATTAATGGAATCCTTGTTTCAATGTGTATAATATGAATTGAATTTCCCACCATCATGATCATTATTTGATTTGAATATTCCTTTATATGTTTTCAAGGTTATTTTCAATGAAATGTATGTTCACAATTTTATATGTTTTTAAAAAAAGTATTTTTCAATGTGAATGGTATATTTTCCTCAAGAAAATTTTAAATTATTTTTAAATATTCCTTTATAAAAAAATTATTTAAAAATAAAATGATTTAAAATATATTTTATAGAGTTTAGTTTAAAAAATTTATTTTTAAAGAATGGTTTTTTTCTTCAATAAATTTTCTAAGTGATATTTCAAAATCATTTTACTTCTAATATGGAATTGTTTGATTCTACTTTTTATATAATAGGGATATAATCTTAGGATTCCATTTTTAGTCTTTCCCTAGTTGGTTTCTATTTATTTTTACAAGTCATTTCCAAAACCCATTTATCTTCCAAATGTTATACCATTATAAAATTCTTATGAAACCAATTTTTTTATCTAGAGTTTTCTCTTTGATAAAATGATGAAATTATTAAGAAAAATATTTATTTTTCATATCTTATGTTATTATGAAATGTTTATGAAAGCTTATTTTTTCATGTGTTCTTATAGGATTAATGTTTCATGATATTTTTGAACACATATATTTTATTTTTATTATATAAAAATTGGGACCTATATCTCCCCCTAATGCATTTGGTTATTATTAATGTTATATAAGTTCAAAGGGTATATCCAAAATAATCCCAATCTCAAAAGTGTTTTCAATATAAGGTTATCCCAATCCCAAAAGAGGGTACATGGGAGGTTATCCTAATCCCCAGGAGGGTACCTGGGAGGTTATCTCAAGCTTTAAAGATGGTATATGGGAGGTTATACCAAGCCTAAAATATGGTACATGGTAGGTCATCCCAAGAACAAAAGCGGGCACAAGGGATATTTTCCCAAAACTAAAAAAGGTACATAGATTTTTCGATGAATCATTACATGTTTTGAATGTATTAGTGGATATAATATACATGTGATTTTCTATTCTTATATTTATGCTAAAAACCTATGTCTTTTCCTAAATTTATGTTCTCATGGATCATCTTTATTGATTCCATTATGATTCATGTATTATAAACTACCAATATTTATTCCATGAGTCAATTTTATGATTAATTATAGTCATAGTATGGTTTCCAAGTGATATTTTCAATTTATCATACCATAATAGTCATTATATATTGATATCTCCCTTTTTTACCCTTCACGAGCATCTGAACTCACTCATTAAAATGTTTAATTTCCCTAGGTTATGTTGAAAGATACTATGTATGATATGTCTAAGAAGGGTCATAGTTATGAAGAACTGAGTGGGATATGTTTTAAATCACTTATAGATAATCTTTTTATGTTTCCATGTTTCCAAAGTAAGTCGACATAAAGCTTTCTGGAATGTATCATTACGTTATGTAATAAATTTTCATCTATAAATAAGTAATATTCATGAATGATAAGCTCAGGTCCTTATAAATGTATTAGTATATGGACTACATAAGCTTACCAAGTCTTACATTAGGATCTTAGAGAAAATATAAAGGGTTTGGGAGATCCACATAGCATCATACGTGGCAATACATTTTAAATTTGATGTAAATTTAGTGGAAGTATACTGCACCAAGAAGGTCTAATCCTTATCCATTACACAAAATCACCTTTATTGAAGATCCCAGTAGGGTTGCTATCCAACTTCTCACTTGTGGATAGATTCCATAGTATAAACTAATAAATTTTAATTTTGGGACCATATTCACAAGAATTCCCTTCAAATTCTATAGGCATCAACATATTCATATATCAATCTATTCTAATTTCTAGAGTAATGAGATAAATCTTTCGAAAAATGTTCACTCTAAAGGTATTATAATTTTTTAAAATCAAGGAAGGGGTTATGATCTCTAATTATGGTGAGATAAGATGGTCATATTCATGGATTTATAACCTATCTAAATGTAATGATTCTAAAAAAGGATACCCTAGAATATTTTTCTACATTAATTTTGAAAACTATGTTTGAGATTAATGGATGATAATACATTAATGGAAATAAAAATTAAAAACCATATAATTTCAATGATCAATTTTAGCAGCAACATCCTTTACTAAATCCATGTATATAAATACATTAGAATTAGGTGTCACATGATCTAGAAACCCTGTCGAAATGGGGTGGATCAGATATAAAATACTATGGAATAGGCTTCATTACATGTATTATGTTCCTTGTTTTGAGTATTTATATTTTCTAATACTTTATGAGTTTCATTAATGGTTGATATATCTCCAATCATATGAATCTGGTTACCATTAGAAGGTCTTTTGAATCGCATAAAACTTATTTGATCACGGAATAGCCTCTTCCATGAACGCAAATAATTTGAAGATTCCTTGAATCCAATGATGTGAAATATGTTTCATGAAAATTTAATAATGATTAATTAGAATATTTGTTTCATAAATTTTATAGAAAATTTATTCATGTGGAGGGATCACATTAAGAGTTCATTTGATCATATCACAAGGTTAGACTACAAGAAAGGTTCTTATCATGAGGTAATAAGAAGTAATCATGTAGAAAGATCATATGAATATATAAATCATGATTGATTATGAGGTTTGAGTCACATGAAAATTTCCATACATATACATTACACTTTTTAGGGTACCTTGTGGAATACATAATGAATTTGATAAGACTAAAATATTTTAAGAATAATAACTAGTGAAATCCCAAGAGATATTAGAGGGAATTTACTTCCTTCAAAATGAGTCATTGTTTCTTTAATAATAACTTCTAAGGTGGGGGTGGTTTTTGATACCTTTCAAATGAGCATAAATAAAATTATGGATAAAGAAACTCCTAAAACATAGGATTAATTTTACCCATAGAGAAAATATGTAATAATCGTGGTAGTATGATGATCAATCACAAAGGTCGCACGAGTCACAAGACCATTAGTAAGAATTTTGAATTAATGAACTTTAAGAAAAAACATGATGGGATTATATGATTCATATGATCTTTTGACTAATCACTTGATTCCCTATTAGAAAATTATTTTGGGTATTTCAAATTCCCTATTAAAAGCCCCTGATTATATGAAGGATCCTCAATAAGAAAGAAGGATCTTAAGGAGGATCTATGATGAGATAATTTTATTTCTCAAATTACCTTAGATATTTCACTCACATCATATGAAATACCATGGAAATATTATCTTGATCACGTATCCCCTTGTTGGAAAATTGTAGGAAAATTTTGATAAATTCCAAAGGGATCATATGTCAAAATTTTCAAATGATGGGATCCTTATGTTATAGAATATTACACTAGTTGCCATGTGAAGGGGTCACATAGTTTGCATGATCAGTTCCTTGATCATGTGAAATCCCATATACATGTCTATCAAATCACACAAATTTCTAGAAAAAAAACTATTTAACATGTGGCTTGATCAGGAGATGATGCACATAAATGTCTTCATAATCTTGTGAAAGACCTTAGGTTTGTTTAATTTATCTTGCGAAGGCTCAGTTATATGTCAACACTATCAAAAAAAGTCCTTCTATAATACATGGGTTAATGAATGATAATAATGATGGAATAATCATGTCATCACAATTTATCACATGAAAAATAGATGATGTCATGAGACTCAATCATGAAGATCACATGATATATCATCAAATCACATGATGTACTCCATAAAATCATGTGAAGATGTGATATTTTATCTTAATGAAAATTGGAATAAATATGGGGTGGAATTGACTACAATATCCCCTAGAACATAGGAAATGGGATGAACACAAGATCACATAGAGATAGAAAGAGACATTCTGGAATAGAGGACTACTTAATCAGAATAGTCTTCTATCTGGTGATCCTGGTGAATGACCTAAGGGATTACACAGTATGTCTTTATGCTTCTCCTAATCAATGATGATAAATCAAAGGATCTATGGCATGTCAATTTCATAAAAAATAGGAGATTCAATATGTTGTTTGGACCATGAAATGCCTAAATTGGATGATAGTTGATAAATATTGATAAATTTACATGAATAAGGCTAAAAATGATAAAGGCATTATGTGAAAGAATCTATGATGATTTTCTAGAGAAGGGGTCATGTGTTTTTCAAGATACATTCATTAATCACGTGAAAAAATACATAAATATCCAAAATATCATGAAACAACCATCAGGAATGTCAGCTTAGATCATGTGACAACCTCTGGACATTTCAAATAGATCAAGTGAGAATCTTCAGACATGTCATCGTGGATCATGACACATCCTTAATACATGTCTCTAAATTCAAGAAAAGACCCATGTACATATCAGCCTTGTCATATAGAAAACCTTTATCATGTCATCTTGGACTAGAAAATACCCTTGGATGTGTCAGTCTAAATCAAATGAAAACCTCTACACATGTTACATAATTCACATGAAGACCCCTAGACATACCATCCTTGTTATGTGGTAGCCCTATGACATGTCATCATAGATCATATGACACCCTTGGACTTGTTTTCTTAGATTAGGCATCAATCCTGATATGTTTCATGATGATGATAGAAAGATACATGGGTATGTTAGTCTTGAGCATGAGACAACCATTATACATATTTTTTTGATTCACACAAAGAACCCAATATATATCAGTTTTTTATGAGGAAGTCCTCTGACATATCATCTAATATTATGTGACTCCCTTTTTCCTTTATCCTAGTTCATGTTATGACCCTTATAAATATCAGGGATATCACACAAAGACCCTTATAAATGTTATCAAGGATCACACAATATCCCACAAAAATGTTGACCATGTCAAGATGACAGTCTTGTACATGTAAAGTGGACACCTTAGTACATGTTACCTCTTTCATGCAGGCACACTGAGGCATACATATTGTGGATTTCAATTCATGAAACATCAGTCAAGTGCCACTACCATAAATAGATTTTCCTTAATGGGATAGGGTAGCATACTCATGTAAACCCTATTAATATAGTTCTCTTAAAATGTTTTCTTTGTTTTATAAAGAAATTTAATATATCTCTCATGGTATTTAATCTTTATCCACTAAACAAAAATGTTGTATATGAGACATGGGAATTCAAATTGGTGTATGTACCTTGAAATTACATTTACTAAAATCTAGAAGACCCAAATCTTACGGTTATACTATCTTTCCCCATCCACGAGTGGATTAAGAACCATAGTGAACTAAAAGGGCTATAAATATTATTGTAAGCACGATATGTAGGATGCCTTATTACGACACAAACTCTCTATAAAACACTCCATCTTGGGTGATTCAATGTCTGAGTCCCACATCTATAGTTAAGGATTTTAATGAATTTATATATATTGTTTCTCAGATCGATAATGATTCACTTAATCTTTGGGATTAATAATAAAAATTTCACTAGAATTTATGAAATCACCCCAACCATGATGACCTAAGTGTGTAAGAATTGCTAAATGAAATAATAAAACTTACTCCACACATAGGAATACAAATTTTTTTATGTCCATGTGGTATTTACATATTGTCAAACATTGGAGAAATAACCCTTACCCATCATTGGGTTAAGAAAAAAATGAACTATGATGACTTTGACTCCTTCTATAAGAAGGATATGATTGATGCCTCCCTATGTTTCGAACTCCGTTCACAATGCTTTAATACCTTCATATGCATCCTATCTGCATAACATTAAACCCCACATCATAGTCCTTTATGAACTATATGGGATTTCATTCACGCTCTCACATGATATGTTGGATGAATCTTGGAAGTTCATTCCCAATCCCAAAAAAATAATCACATTACATGACTGAATTGACTTTCATAATTCCCAGACATATAGAATAAATGAATAACCAGTTCCACACTATTAAGAAATAATAGGAAATAGATGGGGAACCTTTGATACAAAAACAAGGTGTGACTAATATAATACCCACTTTAATGTATAGGGATTCAAAAATTTAAACTTTTATTAGGGTAACCAGTCTTGTATCTATAAGTTGGAAAGATTTAAAAATCGATCATAAATCCATAAGAGATTCCCATAGTAGGAACTAATTTTCTCCATAAAAGGTGTCACGAGCCTGACCTCCCAACATTTCAACCACTATAATATACAAAGTTTTATTGGATTCGAAATACCAAAGGACCACACACCATTGGAAAGTTTTACTATGATTTTTATAGATGTAGGAGTTTTTGAGAGTTTCTATGAGAGACAAATATGGTATATCCATAAAATCATAGTAATGTTTCATGAAATAAAAATGGAGATCCAAACATGAACTATGTAAAAAGAGAAAAAAGGTTCACCCACCTTGTGCCATTTATCTCCACCTATTTTTAAACACATATAAAACATAAATAGAAAACAAATAGCATCACTTCATTGAGGTGGTTGTCCACATATAAGAACGAGCAACATTTTCATGTTCCAAAATATTAGAATTTAATAATTTAGATGTGATATTATTATTCCAGGGGTAAAATTATATCATAAATATGATATATATATATATATATATACGTGTGTGTGTGTGTGTTAAATATATTATTAAATATAATAATGAGAGGGAGTTATAGAAAATGAAATACATATGTTCGAGAGGTGATAATCCATTATTCACATAATCGATGTTTTTGTATTCCATTCAATGAAAAATGAGTTGGATATTGGTTATTACATTAACATAATAAAATATATTTATATGCAACATACTAGTTTTTTTATTTATTCATAAATGAAAAATATTTTATGGGGGTAGAAGAAAAAAGGAAATGAAAAATCTTGGTTGAGAACTTTATCTCTTCTTAGGAAACCCTCTTTAGGTTTATACGTAAAGCATTTCTAGGATGTTTTGTTTATTAAAAAATGGACTCTAGATTTTGGGAAGGGATTTAAGGAAGGTATTTTTTATTTCATTAAAAATATAAAATTTTCTAGATGTGTGGATAGGATATGAGAGAATGTGTACTTTTATATGTGGGGGAGAGTACCCACATATAATTTTAAAAAATAATAAAGTACATTAACAAATTATTCTAATAAAATGAATCAAAAAGGGACTATTAAAAATTATAAGATGAGGCAGTATAAAAATATTGCCTAAAATATTATATTTAGTAGTTTCTGTGTTAATTGAACCCTTATCATATTAATTTAATCCCTAGTAAACTTGCTTTAACATAAACCGTGGAAAAATATTTTTAATTTTTTTTACTATTATTTATGAAGAAAATTTAAGATAGGCTCAATAAATAATATTAATAATGTTTATTACAAATATATAATCATTTTTATGAAATCAAATTTATAATAGGTGAATAATATATATATATATATAATTCCACCATTATACTACATAAATTTCCATTACATGGTATAAATAGAGTGTCTTTAAAAGATTTTTTTCTTGGAATTAAGGTATATAATACAAGAAAACATAAAAAATTTATTCTAAATCCACTTGTAGGACATATTAATGTGTTTAAATGAAGTTATAATTTATTCATATCATATTCTGGGAAAATACATAAATTGAAATGGGTGAGCATGAGGGCCAGTATGGTAATAAGTAAGGGACACAAAAAGCATGTGATCATGAGACATATCAATAAGAACATTAGGAAAAATAATAGAGAATGAAAAATGGGTATAACATTGTAAGGACCCGAAAATTTCAAGGAATTTTTTTTAAAAAAAATTCTTTGGAATTTTATGAGTCTACGGCTTTTGACGGTGCTTGATTCCGAGGCCCGGTGTGCACGGAATCAATTTCTGATGTTTAGCTCAGGTACGTTCAGTGAATGAACGAGCGGTTTTTCTATCTTTTGAACCGATGCCCGGAATTGAAATCTGAGGGCACTGATGAACTCATAGTGTCGGTAATTTCTTAAGATTACATTTACCGCAGTTGTGTTTTAAGTGGGTTTGATGTTTTTTGGGGTTTAATTAAGAGGTGAATAAAATTGTTTTACAATTTTATTATGTATATAAGGAGTTTAATTCCTACCAAGGGTAGTTAAGGGTGGGACACACAACCACCTAATTACCCAAGTGTGGATCTTAGAGAGGAGGGCCCACACGATCCCCAACCATTCAATTTTCCTCTAACTCTTTAAAACCCCCCTCATTAAATTGGCAACCCCCTTTTTATTGCCAACGCGTTTAATTAATGAGGAACTTTCCTCTCCCTCCATTTTAATTATTTTCCAATGTGTTTATTTAATGGGGATCTTCCCTCTCCCTTCCTTAAATTAATTGTCAACATGTTTATTAAATATAGTGATTTGAATTTTTGGAAGTTACTTTGAATGAGAAATAAAATAATAGGAGGAACCTACTATTTTAATTTTGGAGAGATTCTGTTGTGCCAAGGAAGATCGGGAGAGCTCTTGAGAAATAGGAAGAACACTGGCCTCCGATGATGAATGCCAGTTCCTTGAAGAATGATGACGTGCCACCCATTCTCTCCACTGCGACAAGAGAGGAGATGTTGCTTCCTCCTCGGCGCACTCCGACGTCACCTACGATCCCTTTCCCCGCGACGCCGTCTACCGCAACGTCAATGTACGACATCGATTTTTGAGGTAGGGAAAAATTTGAAAATTTTTCTTTTATGAGATTTATACCCTCGTACAAGGTGTTTAAATTTTTGGGTGACGATTTGAACCTCTAACGCGGCGGGAGCGGGCTAACAAACAAAACTCAGACACACCGCTATAATTGTTCTTGATGCGCGGGGTGATTAGAAATGATGAAACGGGACTACAACGGCAAATTGGAGCCTTCACAGTGGATCTTGGGTCCCGAGACGACCACAGGTGTAGTCGGGAACAAAAACGGACCATCGAAATGACTCCGGTGGCCCACGGAGTACCGCGGTGGCGGTCGACACCGGCTGGATGCCTGGAGAAGGAAGCGCCTACGGTAAAAGCCCACTGCGGCATCAGCCACGGCAGTGAGGGGAGGATTTTGCAGCCCGCGCGGGATTCTGGGGAGACCGCAGTGCCAGCTTGGCGCCGCGTCTCTGGAATAGGGGGTCGTGCCCCCCCCCCCCCACTCGACACTCTGGTCGAGCCAATGCACACCCCCCCCCCCGTCCAGGCAGGGGCAGGTCACGCGGACCAAGCCATTTCAGCCGGGTCAGGCCACACCCATCCGGGTCGGACCCGGACCCGGGTCGGGTCGCCCGGTTCGGGCCGACCCAGGGGGGTTTGGCTGGGTCGGACCGGGCCCAGACCCCCGCTTCGGACCATTTTTGGTCTTTTTTCCATATCTTGAGCTACGGACCTCCGATCGATGCACCATTAGTTGCATAGGGATCATCGGATCGATATGGTAGTTTCGGTATATTACACTCAAGGTTTCGGTGATGTTTGGGTATGGCCGGGTTGGTTCGAACCCAAAACAAACCGGGCCCCTAGAGCGGAAACACTTATAACTTAAGGACTGAACGTCTGATTGATGTGTCGTTAACTATTTTGAATTCCTTTAGTTTAGACTATTCTTTTTTCATACTCCACTTGAGGTTTGGACGCATATGGAGTACGGTCGGGTTGGTTTTATCATAAAAACCAACCGGACCCCTAGGATGGAAAAGCCAATGACTCTCAGATTGGGCGTCTGATTGACGCACCGTCTAACACAAAGGGTTTCTTTTGACAAGATGGAACATTGGGATACATCAACTCTGGACTTCGTGACAGTTGATGTATTGACTCTCTTGATCGAGGAGCGGACCCTCCAGGAATTGAGAATGCTATGTGCGGGAACCCTAGAGCTGGCTGCGACTGCATCGACTACTGTACTAGAATCCTTTGTGGGTTTGACAGTGACGACTACCTTACTGGGATCCTCCGTGGGTTCGACGGCGATGATTATTGTTCTTATATCCTATGTGGGTCTGGCAGTATTAACCTCTGTACTTGTATCCTATGTGGGTCTGGCAGAGTAGCTGGTCTTGTATCCTATGTGGGTATGAGAGCTTAGCTGGACTTGTATCTTGTGTGGGTCTGACAAGTAAGATGAATCAGTGGCTACATCTGATCATCTCTATCGCTATATGAAGATATATACCCATGTGAGCTGAGTCTTGACTTCAATGTGGGGGAGAGTACCCACATATAATTTTAAAAAATAATAATGTACATTAATATATTATTCGAAGAAAATGGATAAAAAATGGACCATTAAGAATTATAAGATGAGGTAGTATAAAAATATTTCCTAAAATATTATATTTAGTATTTTTTGGCGTTAATTGAACCATTATCATATTAATTTAATCCCCAGTAAACTTGCTTTAACCTTAACCATGTAAAAATATTTTTACTTTTTTTACTATTATTTATGAAGATAAATTAATATGGGCTCAATAAATAATATTAATAAAGTTGATTACAAATATATAATAATTTTTATGAAATCAAATTTATAATATGTGAATAATATATATATATATATATACAATTCCACCATTATACTACATAAATTTTCATTACATGGTTTAAATAGAGTGTCTTTTAAATATTAGTTTCTTGGAATTAAGGTACATAATATATGAAAACATAAAAAAAATTATTCTAAATCCACTTGAAGGACATATTAATGTGTTTAACCAAAGTTACCATTTTTTCATATCATATCATGGGGACATACATAAATTGAAATGGGTGAGCATGAGGTACAGTAAGGAAATAAGTAAGGGACAAAAAAATGCATGCGATCATGAGACATATCAATAAGAAAATTAGGTATAATAATAGAGAATGAAAATGGGTATAATATAGTAAAGACCCAGAAATTTCAAGGAATTTGTTTTAAAAAAAATGTTTTGGAATTTTACGAGTCTGTGGCTTCTGACAGCGCTTGATTCCGAGGCCCGGTGTGCCCGGAATCAATTTCTGAAGTTTAGCTCGGGTATGTTCATTGAACAAACGAGTGGGTTTTTCTATCTTTTGAACTGGTGCTTGTAATTGAAATCTGAGGGTACCGATGAACTCACAGCGCAGGTAATTTCTTAAGGGGATATTTACCGCAGTTGCGTTTTAAGTGGGTTTGATGTTTTTTGGGGGGGTTTAATTAAGAGGTGAATAAAATTAGTTTGTTCAATTTTATTATGTATCTATGGAGGTTAATCTCTCCCATGGGTAGTCAAGGGTGGGACCCACAACCACCTAACTACCCAAGTGAGGATGTTAGAGAGGTGGGGCCCACACGAGCCCAACCATTCAATTTTCCTCTAACTATTTAAAACCCCCACATTAAATTGGCAACCCCCTTTTTATTGCCAACACATTTAATTAATGAGGAACTTTCCTCTCATTCCCTTTTAATTATTTGTCAACGCGTTTAATTAATGGGGATCTTCCCTCTCCCTTCCTTAAATTAATTATCAACTCATTTATTAAATGTGGTGATTTTAATTTTTAGAAGTTACTTTGCATGAGAAATAAAATAATAGTAGGAGTCTAATATTTTAATTTGGGAGAGCTTTCGTTGTGCTAAGGAAGATCGGGAGCACTCTTGAGATATTGGAAGAACTCCGGCCTCCGATGAAGAATGTCGGTTCCTCGAAGAACAACGATGCGCCAACCATTCTCTCCTCCGCGACAAGAGAGGAGACGCCGCTTCCTCTTCGGTGCACACCGAAGTCGCCTACGATCCCTTTCCCCGTAACGTCGTCTACCGCGACACCGACGTACAACATTGATTGTTGAGGTATGAAAAAATTTGTATATTTTATTTTTATGAGATTTATACCCTCGTACAATGAATTTAAATTGTTGGGTGATGATTTGAACCTCTAATACGGTGGGTGTGGGCTAACGAACAAAACTCGGACACACCGCTATATTTGTTCTTGATGCGTGGGGTGATTAGCAATGACAAAACGGTACCGCAATGACAAATCAGAGCCTTCATAGTGGCGTTCAGGTCCCAAGACGACCGCAGGAACAGTTGGGCAAAAAAACAGACCACCAGAATGACTCCAGTGGCCTGCGGAGTACTGCGGCGGCGCCGGCGGCACCCCGGTGCGCCGCCGGCAGAAGCCTGCCGCGGAATCAGTCACGACAGTGAGGGGAGGATACCGCGGCTCGCACATGACCTGGGGGAGACCACGGCTCTATCCTGGCACCACGTTCGTGGAACAGGGGGTCGCACCCCCCCCCCCCCCCCCCCGCTCGGCTCGCTGGTCGAGCCAACACACTCCCCCCCCCCCACGGCCGGGCTGGGGTGGGTCACACGGACTGGGCCACGTCAAACGGGCTAGGCCGCGCCTAGTCAGGCTAGGTCGTTCCCTACTGGGCCTGACCCGGACTAGTTTCGGGCCGACCCAGGGGGGTTGGGTCGGGTCAGACCGGGCCCAGACCCCCGCTTCAGACCATTTTTTGCATTTTACCCATAACTTGAGCTACTGACCTTCGATCGATGCACCATCAGTTTTGTATGGATACTCAGATTGAGACGGTCGTTTCGGTATATTACACTCAAGGTTCCGGCGAAGTTTGGGTATAGCCGGGTTGGTTCGAACCCGAAACCAACCGGGCCCCTGGAGCGGAAACGCTTATAACTTAAGGACCGAACGTCCGATTGATGTGTCGTCAACTGAGTTGAATTATTTTTGTTGATGTGGTTCTTTTGGCATACTCCACTTGAGGTTTGTACGTAGTTGGAGTACAGTCGGGTTGGTTTTAGCTTAAAAACCAACCGGGCCCCTGGGACGGAAAATCCAATAACTCTCAGACCGGGCATCCGATTGACGCACCGTCTGTTGCGTTGGGTTTCTTTTGACGAGACGGAACTTTGGGAAACATCAACTTTGGACTTCATGACAGTCGATGTATCGACTCTCTTTCTCGAGGAGCGGACCCTCCCAGAATCGAGCATGTTGTGTGCGGGAACCCTAGAGCTGGTTGTGACTGCATCGACTACTGTACTTGAATCCTCCGTGGGTTCGACAGCGACGACTACCATACTGGTATCCTCCGTGGGTTCAATGGTGATGATTACTATTCTTGTATCCTATATGGGTCCGATAGTATTGACCTCTGTACTTATATCCTATGTGGGACTGGCAGAGTAGCTGGTCTTGTATCCTGTATGGTTCTGACAGCTTAGCTGGACTTGTATCCTGTGTGGGTCTGACAGATTAGATGAATCAGTGGCTACATCTGATCATCTCTATCACTATACAAATATGTATACTTGTGTGAGCTGAGTCTTGACTTCAATCATTATCAATGATGTGATTGACTTGTTTTCCTGTGTAGACTGGGTTGTGATTTCCTTTTTGGACTGGGTTGTTCTTGGGCTCAAGAGTTGGAGCCGAATTGTAATTGATAACTTAGGTATATGTATGGTAATATACCTAAGTAGGGTCAGTTGATAATTTGTAATTGTATCTTTCATTTTTGGTTTATTCTTCGTGGATTCTGAGAGACCTTCGGGGGTCTCAGGGTCCCTACTGAGTATCGTTTACTCACCCCTGCATGGGTTATTCCTGCACTATGTTGTGTTAGATGCAGACGACAGACAGCACTGACCGAGGTGGAGGCTTGGGGAGCTGGATGGTACCCGGAGGTGGACCACTTAGCAGGACGTACACGGAGCAGACGGCCAGACCCGAGGAGCTGAGGAGACTATCTGTACCCACCCTTCAGGGGGGATTTCTAGAGGACGACTCGGTGTTGCTGTTTTACTTTACTGTTGTTGTACTTTCTTTACAGTTGTACTATACTTTCAGTTGGGTTTGTATACTGGCCCATTTACTTTTTAGAACTTACTTTGTACCTAGTTTTACTTAGTGCTTACTTCACTTGCGTACTCTGTTTTGTTTGATTACTTTATAAAGGCAATGTCTTCCCTTTTTATTGGGATTTACGCCTTTGGTGCTAGTCGCCATCCCCTGGCCTATGGAAGGAGGGCTTGGGGTAGTCACGACACTGGCCCCAAGGACGGGTCGTGACAAACATAATAATAATAAAATCGAGAAAATCGAGAAAATTTTACTTCAAAATTTAAATGAGACCCTTATAATAATATCAAAAATATATATCCCAAAGGTGACATAAATGAAAATTATAAAGGTTATTAACCAAGTATCGTCAATCATGTCATCTCTAGAGATTATATTTGGTACCCAATGCATTTGAGTGATATAATAGTGAACTATTTATATGTATTAATTAATGTGATAAAAATATATCATAATAATTCATTTCATTAATAACCATTGAAGAATAATGAACTTGTTTCATATCAAAATCCTTGCACAAAAAAGTGCTTAATGTCATTATCATTAAGTCATTTTTAACCCATAGAAAGGGAGTTTCAGTTTTATATATGTAAATAATTGAATAAATTAATTATTATTACATCTAGTTGAATGCCAATTTAATATAAAATTAGGTTTTGGAATTCAAATAAAAAGAAATATAGAATTCCTCATCTAAAAGAGGGAAATTCGAGAAATAAATTTGGCAGTATGACAGGTTTGAAATGTGGTTTTAGAAAAGGGTAAAAAATGAGGTTTTATGGGTATCCCCTTGATAAAAGATAATTATTAAAGTCATGGGATAATATAAAGTGTAAAAAATTAATCGGTATATTAAAATATAATTCATACCACAAAAATTGGACTTTAATAGAAAAGAGAAGTGAAGATTTACCATACCTTGAAGAGTTGATCCTAAAACTTAAGGATGGGACTATAGAGGCCTGAGGGAACTATGTGGGGACTCCATGGAAGAAAAATCACCATAAAATTAGTGATTCTAGGTTTCCAATGATGGTAAATGGTGAAATTGGTGTGTATTTATAAAAAATGTGGAGGAATTGTTTAATAATTTCCAAATATAGGTCTTGGAAATCAAAGCTGTAGAAAATGAAAAACTATTAGCTTACCCATTGGTTTTTCTCATTATCATGAAAATTTGAATCACATATTATGTTATTTTAATCCATAAGAACCGAAAAATAAATTTTTAATAGTTATTTTTTCATGAAAAATCATATATTACACAATGTAATGTTTTTAAAAATAAAAGTTCACATTTTAGAAATTAGAAAGTCACTTATAGTTTTGAAAATTGATTAAAATATATTAAAATTATTAAAATTATTAAAATAACAAATATTTGTCGAAATATTGACATTAATTAATTATTAAGTCATTATGACATAAATTTGAAGTCATAAAATATATCAAAAACCCAAAACTATATTTTTATTATTCACGAAAAAATAATAATGTATTTTTGAGAATTATCAGAAATTTACCCTAACGTAATTTCGATGTGATTTTTTTAAATATAATTTTGGTTTTCCCAAAATATTTCACTAAATATATAAATTTGAACATTTAAATACAAAAATCCTTACTTATTTAAAAAATAGTAGTTTCTAAGGTAGAGTAAAATTTAAGACACTAAACCTATTTCCTAGGAAATTATAAAATAATTTTATCATTTACAATTAAATGCTAATTTTTTAAGATATTAGTTGATAAAAAAATATAAATCCTAATACCAGATATTATTTTGAAATTGTATATATTTTTTATAAAAATACAATTGTCCTTTATTTCCATCCAAATATGAATTTATCAAATTCATCTCAATTAAAAATATATTTTATAAAGATGAATAATTTATAAAATGGAATTGATGGAATAAAAATTTTATTTATACAGAATAAATTTGAGTTTAAGTAACTAAGGACTAGATACATAACCCCTTGTTAATCCTAAAAATTCTCATAGGGTAAGATGTGTGGTGGCTGTAGTTTAATGGGATGGCTCGACAAATATCGACCGAGTGGTAATCTCAAATAACTCTAACTTCTACTATTAGAAATTTAGTTCGAGTATCACTTGTTGATTATTATCATGGGATTTTTCAAGGAAACCCCTAATGATGATACCTCCCTCCCAAGTTTGGACAAATGGGTTTCAAATGGAACAACTCTATTGGTTGAGGCCATTGATTTTCCATTTTGAATGAGTGTTAATTTTTCATTAATAATTATAAATACTAAATATGATGGTATATTTATAAAAAATAGGTATATTTTCCAACAGTTATATTGACCAATGGTCATATTCTACCAATAGCTATTTAATATCCAAATCTCAATGGTCACATTTCCCTTTATACCCTATAAATACTACATCATTATTTCACCCAAAATTCACTACAATTCCATTCAAGGATATATTTTCATATTCATAAGATTTTGATTGGTTTAATAATATTTTGTTTTATCTATCTGCTATTTTTTGTGGGTGATGATTCTATAAGATTGGGGAGCTCCATATTTTACCATTTTATATATTTTATTTTATATTTTTTCTATTTATAATGTTTTGTATTTTAATTGTTTTCATGGATGAAAAATGTAATAATCTTTATTAATAATGTAAATTTTTGTCGATTTATATATATTTGTTATATGTCAAATATTATATATAATGCACATTTATTTAGAAAACAAATATTATTTAAAAAATTCAGATCCACTCAAATTTTATTTAAAATTAATCCTACAAATATGATCATAAGAAATTTCTTAAAGAAAATGTTTTCTTAAGTATAAAAATATTTATATAAAATTAAACATTAAATTTGTTACAATGAATTTAATTATATTAGTACTAATAATATAATTTAACTAATAATACTTTTATAATTATTTTAAACCAAAACGAGATTTTTTAAATAATTTAAATGAAAGGATAATTTTTAATAAAAATAAGCATTTTTCAGTATTCATCGAATAATTAATATTTTCATAAAATTCTTAAAAAATTAACTATATAATAGATTTATCCTATTTATTTCAAAAATAATATTCTTTTTTCAAATAAAATTTATAAAAAATAAAAAAATAATAATTTTATTATATGTTCACAAAACACGATGAAACCTCTTTTTAAAAAACTGAAAATTTTATGAATAATATTGAATTTATTAAAATCCAATAATAAGAAAAATATTAGATAAATGATGAAATATTTTATTAAATATATAATATATAAAGTTCATTAAAATAATTCACCAATTGGGATTAATTTAATTTATTATTATTAAAATACATTCCACAAATAAAAATAGTATTTTATACAAACATTTATTTTACTTTCAAATGATTTCTATTTTCATTTCTAATCAATTAATATTCAATGAATTTATTATATACATGTGTAGAAAATATAATTATCACAATTTAGATTGTCTTATTTATACCCACCAATTTAATGGTAAGGTTGTAATGATATACTATATTATGGTTTTTTAGAATTAGGGTTGTGTGTATCGTAAGCTATCGAATCGATTAAATTTCTTTAAAAAGAAATATATCATAAAAGCTCATAGTGTTACATTATAACTTGATTAAAATGAATTTTTTCATTGAAATTTCATTACTCTACAGTACTTTAACTAGGTGAGTAATCAAGTTCTATAGGACTTTATCAACATGATCCAAAATTTATACTAATTTTTCTTCAATGGTAAGATAATTTTCTAGTTGTATGACCGTTGATTTTAGTACATATTATATATCATGTATTTACATTCTTAAAAGACATGAATAGATAGCATAATTAGTTTGCGTGAGGTTTGATAGAAGGAACAAGTGATAATATATTATCTATATATGATCAAGACACGTGTGAGAAAATATTGAAAGGTCTAAAATTTCCATTAATATATAATATCATTACCTTCCCCCATTAATAAATTCATAGAAAAACAATCTCACAAACTTGAAATTCCAGATTAACCTTATGATTATCAGAAAATAAAATTCGATGACTTTGAGCTCCCTTGATATGATGTTGAATGGATCTGATATTATCTTATCATTCCTCTTCTATCCCATGTCCCAATAGATTTAATTGTCAAACTTAATCCCTAAAAATCATATTTCTACAGTTAATTTAATAGAGGTATTCATAAGAATCCTCCTAAATTATTGATTTAAAGCTATTATTATAATAAAAATCGACTATGGAAGGTGTTTATCATAACCACAATTTAAATCTATATAAAAAATATTTTATTATACCCTATAGGGTTTGAATGGATATCTTAGACTACACATATATTTTTGGATGATATATTTTGTTGAAATTTAACACTATATGAAGATCTTATTAAAGAAATCTCTAGAACATTCAGGTAAATATCACATACCAATAAAAGAGAATATAATTTTGTACTGTATGACAACTTACTATTTAAATAATATAAATTCTAAAAAATTACCAAAATTGAAGACATATCTGATAGAAATAATGTGTTCTGACTTCATAAGCTGGCCGAATAAAACCTATATGGAAATATAGCCCTTATACATTTGGGGAAATCTGATGAAAAAATATTTGATCTTGTTTTCCCATTTTCATTAAATTAATTGTAATGGTAGTGACTTCCATAAATGATTATATATATTTTCCTTAGCTTTTTTACAAACCAAGTTCCAAGATACATACTCCAAAATATCTCTCCATATGTTATCCCTCTAAAATTATTATTTTAGATATTTATACATATTTGTACTTCTATGATGAATATATGATGAGGAACTATGAGTCTCATCTAAAATCTCATTACAAAATTTAGGTATATATGGAAAACATATTTAGTTCCTAAGCCTTATAATTCCATCACAATGTGGGTCTAACTCAGGAACATTTATTCTGGAAGTATGCACCTTTATTTTATGCCTATGTGATCCCCACATTGTTAGATGGTTGAACAATCATTTGGTCAATATATGGTTTCCCCTCTTCCTTTAATATTTTCATATCCATTATTTGGAAATACATAAATAATTATATTTTATGATCCTCATAATAGATAATCTATCATGGTCCTTTAACAACAATCATCATCCACTTCTTTTCCTTCCCAACGTATTAATTTATTATGCAGTAATAATCATTAATAATCTCTAACCATCTTCTATAGTGCATATTAATCTATTTTTGTGTGAATTCAAACATTAAAATTTTATAATCAGTATATATATATAATATTTATTGATAAATATAATACCACTATATATTCAATGAAAACATTATTGATGCTAACTCCAAATCATGAGTTGGGTAATTGTTTCATAGAAAAATTCTATTGCCATCATGAATAAGCTATCAGCATTCTATTCTTCATGAGATAACATCCGAGTCCCTTATTAAATGCAGCAATAAATATCAAAAACTCTTCTACACTATCAGGTAATATAAGAATAAGTGTGCTGACTAAGATTCTCCAATACATATAAATTTACCCACATTCATATTTCAAAAGGAAAATCCCTCCCGTCTAAGATAACTTGGTGATTGGATTTGTAAATCCGGAAAAAATATCCAAAAACCATCGATAATGTCAATTGAATCCAAGAAAACATTAGATATTAGTCAGAATAGTGAATATGGGACAATGTTCAAAAACTTTTTTTTCTTTGAAGGATCCACTGATACACCATCTATTTATATTTAATGACTAAAAAATGAAACCTTTTATAGGAAAAAGTTAATCTTTTAAATTTTTTATAAAACTTATCCTTTCTAAGGGAATTCAGTACAATACCCATGAAATGTTAATTATCTCACTCTCTCTTTGAATATATTATTATATCATCAATAAATTTCACATAAAACTAATCAAGGTGATGTCTTATGACACTATTCATTAAACCCTTGATGATAATGAGGGAATTAGTAAGTCCAAAATCAATCACTATAAATTCATAGTTTTTGTACCTCGTACATAATTTATTTGGGTATACACTACTTCTTGATCCGTAATTTTTTATACCCATAATGAAGAACAACCTTGTAAAGTTATTAATGCTCACATATTTGATCAACAAATTCATCAATATATGGTAACAAATATGTGTTCTAAATAGTGAACTTGTTATGTTCCTAGTAATCAATGTTGTACAACCCCTAAAGTTTAAAGAAGAAAATTATATTTGATAGCATAAAGGACAAACAACAACCATTTTAGCTTTTGTTACTTGCAACCTTGAGATTTTTATATTCGATATAACATTCAAAATACAACACCCAAACTAAATGACCCATTAAATATGTTACTGTTATAACCTAGCTATTGGAATGGTAGGTATGAACATGAATAACTGAATTATGAATATATTATTTACATAGTCATATATAATGAATTCTTTGGTAACAAATTAATTTTAAAATAAAATAAAAAATCAAATAAAAGGAAATATTTTCCTTAAAAACTATTTAAATTCAAAGAAGTGTGTTTTGTTACAATAAAATTAAAGAAATGAATTTATTAGATTATAATTAATAAATTTATATTTAATATATTCAGTCTAATTTCTACATTCATACTATGTTTTTTAGAAAATATATACAAATAATTCCAATTTTACATATTAAAAATATAGTTTTTTTAGAAAAAATTATTTCCTTTTTATATAAAATTTTATTAAAAATAAATCTTTTCAAATTTTCAAAATTTTATTTGAAAAATTATAATTTATTTTTAAAAATAGAATTAAAATATTAAATTAGAGTTATTTTTCTATATTAGTTTATAACACTTTGAAATTTTTGATGAATAGTGAAAACACTGAATTTTAATTGAAAACTGTCATTTAACATAAATTATTTGAAAAGTTAAATTATATTTTGAATTGGTTTTTGATTTCACAATAGTTCTAATATATATATATATATATATATATATTAATCAAATATTTTTCATTTTAATATTTTTTCAGGATGAAAATAATGTAAAATTTTGAAATTTTTCTCCTTAAAACCCATCTTTATCATCATATCTATGCGAATAATTTTAAATTAAAGTATGCCTCTTGTATGAATTTAATTTTTCATAGTGTATTACAAATTTGGAATTAGAATAATTTATATTATCTAATAAGTTCAACTTAGTTTTCTACCAAAGTTATTAGTGAAAAGATATAAAAATTGTTTGCAATAATTAAGGAAAAATGAGTTTATTTTATGGTTAAATGTATAATATAAGGTGTAAAAATGATTGAACACTTGTCCATAACCTATTATCTGGGCATATTTCGAACCATATGACCTTAGGCCAGAAATTTATGAGTTTCTGGGACACTGTTTCATGAAAGTGACCCATTTAATAAAATAAGAAATTAAAATGACAAGAAATTTACCTTTCTTTTTCTTCGTTGTTATTCAATTGTGGAGGCACATGAGGTTTGGGATACCTCCAAATATTATATACTTTTGAGTATTTATGATAATGAGAATCCTTCTAAACTATAAAATGTGCTCACTCTCCTCCTCTATTAAACCCCCTCAAGACCATTATATAGGCCAAGACTTACCCAATTAACTTACAAACATTCCAAATACCATCCTAGAAGCCATATATTGGGAATAAATCCAATCAAGGAAGTTTATTGGTGAAAAAAATAAGTTAACTAAAGAAAAGGTAACATTCATCAACATGCATTTTTTTATTTCATTCTACACCCCCTTTAATTCTTCTTCTACCTTGCTTTTATAATAACCTCATTATCCTCAATATACTAGCATATTGTTATGTAATGGTTAAAACCTAAGAACTTACACACTTATATCAAATGGGTTATGAAATCATCATTCGTGTGTATAGAAGACTACCACCTTGCGAAATTATAGTGTTCTCTTTTCTGTTACCACCTCTCATGGTTAGGAATAATGGTGAAAATATTATTTATATATGATATTTTTTACACTTATAAACTTATTAAAAATTTATATACATTATATCACATATACCATTTTATATTCTGTTACAAAAATGATATGATAACATCCTTCATGTGTACCGAGGACTACCGGCTCACAAAGCGATGTGAAATGTTTTCACTAAAGTGATATATGGAAGGTAATAGATGTTACTATAATTAATATATATGATATAAATGAAATAATTATGAAATTCATGATATAAGTATCTATTTAAAAATATAATATATCATTTTATTTATTACCTTTTCACACAATTAATAAGTGATAACATCGTTTGTGGACGTGTAGACGGCTGCCACCTTGAAGTGATGTGAATCATTTTACATCAATGGAATGATTTATATGAGTATATATAATTAAATATGATATTATTTAAGATATAATTATCATTATATAATGATAAAATAAATCTTACCTTATTCCCATAAAGATCACTGGAAAATGGAAACGTTACTCATGCGTATGTACAACCTATCGTCTCTATGATCATAACGTTAGTCTATTTTCATTACCGTCATCCACAATTAGTTTTAAAAGAATAATTAATGTCTAAATATGATAATTATTCCATGATTATTATTCTATATATGTTCAAATAATTACCCCTTTAACTATAGTAAACCTAACATAGTTTTTTTTGACACTTAAATCGAATGTTGTCAAAAAATATGACTTATAAATAATTGATTAAGTTATTGTATATAACTTGTTAGTAAATGATTGAAATGTCCCAGTTCCGGGTGACACTCAATGGGTGCCCCGAACCCGGTTCTCCACGTGACCTCAAGCGCATTTCCCCAAATGCCAGAGGCTGCCGACTAGCAGCGAGGGCCCGGGTCTGATAGTGGGGAAACTATTCCCTCATTTGTCAAAGTGTAGTGCAACGGAATATAAATAAACATACAAAAACAGTGGAAGCAGTAACAGTACATAACTGAAATGGATAACTGATAATAGAATGGGAAACTAGAATTCATATATATATGAATATGCAGCATGTCACTATTCTATAAAACAGCTAGAACATGTTACACTGCAATACAATACAACTGAAATACAAGTACAGAAAAGAAAAATAGAACAGCCCATGGCATCATGATCCAATTCTCTGTCCCATGCTCTCCTACACTCCAGCAGCAATCAATTACATGTATAAGGACCCTTTCCCTTATCTACACCGACAGAAGCGTAATCTGTTTGGTTCGAAAAGTGTGACCCAAACAGGGTGTGAGAAACAAATCCCAGTAGGCACCCACCAAAGGCTCGTGCTCAACTGTGTGTAAAACATGAAACAATAGTGCGTAGTAGTAAAATGCAATAAATTAAGCAGTACTAAAAACTAACTAACCTAACCAACTATATTTCCATTTTCATATCCATTTTATCCTTTAATTTAAAATATCATAACAGTCAATATTCTAAGTAAACAGCCAATGTCCTCAGACATGTCAAACCTTACCCTCAGGTAATCAGAATCTAACCTGAAGGTATTGCCCTCAGGCGTAATAGAAATTTCCCTCAGGCATACGAAGTGTCACCCTCAGGCATAGAATTCAATCCCTTAGGCATGAAAGGTTGACCTTAGGCGAAAAAGAACATCACCCTCAGGCTAATCCAGTCACGCCATCAGGCTATAGTAAACACCGCCCTCAGGCATAATTAATCGGTCCATTCCCAACATATAAACATGCAATTTATATAAAATTCCTCTCAAGGAAAAAGTACTGCATAATTAAACATGGCATACCCTCGGGTACCCTATCCAAACGGCTAAACAGAGGAACGCACCCCTCGGGATGGTCCTGGATCCAAGCAATGATCCCTAATAGAAATTTATTATCACAATTAATTACCTATTCAATTCCAGACATTTAATTCAACAAGGCCTAAGCCATATGACACCCCATTCATGGGAACGTATCTCAAAAACACAAAAAACACACGACAGTTGGAAAAGTAAACACCAAGCCACCTACCTTAAACTTCAACGAACGTTATACATGAACGCCAATTCCAGAAACACCCAAGAATGACGTAGATCTAAAAAATAAGAAACATCGTTTAAATGCAAATAACTTCCATTAGGGGAATAATTGGTAAGAGACACACCAAGAGATGAGAGGGATTACCCGCGCGATTCCAACGAAATCGTCCGAGGCGGAAATGGAATCCCGACGAACTCTCGGTGGATCTCCGAAGCTTCGGCCTTCTCTCCCGAGCTCCCTCTTCCCGTTCTAAGACTTCCTTGTGAATAGGGGAAGATACTTCCCATTTTAAGTGAAAAAACAAAGTACACAGCATGTACTTCTGATTACATGGCGTGTACTTCCCATTTTTTTTAAACTGTTCCTCTGGCGGCTTCCCGCCAGCATGGCACTGTTCACCTGCCAACATGACTACACGACATGTCTTCATGAGTACAAGGTGTGTTCAGTCGCATAGCTGGCCACCGCCTTACTATTCGCCTACCGACTGAGTACACGGCGTGTAGTCGGTTCATACACCCTTCATCGCTGACACGGCCACACGCCCTGTTTACTCATTCCACATGGACAAAAGTACACGGGGTGTGGAAAGTTACACGGCATGTACTTCCAAAATTTTGGATTTTCCCCATTTTCTATATTTTCCAAAAAATTCTTAAGGAAAATAGAAAAGAAGAAACCCGTACCTCAGAAATACGAATCGGGTTCTTACAAACTTCCCCCCTTAAAGAAATTTGTCCCCGAATTTCTCTTCCAAGGGTGGAGAAGATGAAGCCGTGAACAACATCGGCCACTGAGAATGTACGTTGGTCTCCCGCTCCCAGGTTACTTCCTACACTCGGCCATGCTTCCATAGCACCCATACGAGAGGAACTGACCGGCCTCGGAGAACCTATGTTTTCCTATCAGCGATATTAATCAAATTCTCCTCAAAGGAAGCATCTAACTCAAGCTCAACCTCCTCGGGCTGAAAGACATGAGATGGGTCTTAATGATAACGATGCAACTGAGATACATGGAAGACGCTGTGCATGGCTCGGTACCTCTGTGGTAACTAAAATTGGTAGGCAACCAACCTGACTCTCTCCACAATCTCAAATGGCCGCACATTCCTCAGTGAAAGTTTACCCTGTCTCCTGATCCTCTTGTGTCCCAGCCTCAGAGAAACACGCAAGAAAACCTGATCCCCGACCACGAACTCCAAAGGTCATCTGCGGCGATCAGCATAAGACTTATAACGAGACTATGTGGTAGCCATCTACTTCGGAATCAACTGGACCTACTCATAAGTCTCCGGCACGAGACGTGGTCCCAGAAAAGCAACCTCACCTGCCTCTAACCAGCACAAAGGTGATCGGCATGGCCTACCATATAAAGCCTCGTATGGTTCCATCTCAATAGTTTCCTGGAAACTATTATTTTAGGAAAACTCGACTAGGGGTATGTGATTCTCCCAAGATCCCCCAAAGTCTAGGATGCATGCTCGCAGCGTGTCCTCAAGCACCTGTATCGTACACTCTGACTGGCCATTGGTCTGAAGGTGGTAAGTTGTGCTCAGAAGCACCTGTGTACCCATTGACCTCTGAAAACTCTTCCAGAAATGAGACGTAAAATGGGCATCCCTATCTGAAATGATCGAACGAGGGACCCCATGAAGACGTACAACATCTTGGATATACAACTTCCCAAGCCTGCCAACACCAAAGGTCTCCTTGATTGGAAATAAGTTAGCTACCTTCTTGAGTCTGTCCACAAAAACCCACACGACATCATTGCCTCTAGTTGACCTCGGCAACCCAGTAATGAAGTCCATCGCGACATCATCCCATTTCCACTCCGGAATGGGTAACTGCTGTAACAGTCTAGCTGGTATCTGGTGCTCCACCTTCACCTGCTGACAGGTGGAACATCTCGTAACAAAACCAGCTATGCCTCTCTTCATGCCTGGCCACCAGTACTAATGTCTCAAGTCACGGTACATCTTGGTAACTCTAGGGTGAACTTCCCATGTTGAAGCATGAAACTCCTGCATCATCTCCTCACATATATCCCATGGAACCCACACTCGTCCATGGAAACGCAGAACCTCATCATCTCCTATCGTATAACTAGGAGGAGGGTCCTCACTTTCCACTGACACCCGTAGAACTAGGACTTTTGGATTAGATAGTTGTCTCATCCTCACTATATCCAGGAGGGTAGAAGTCACAGCTAAAGAGGAAAGATAAGTTTTCCCCTAACTGTCATGCACCTCCAAATGCATCTCAGAGAACAAAGCCATAAGTTTCCACTCGCCAGTGGCCTCCTGCACAGCCTGTATCTGAGTCTTCCTCCTCAGTGCATCAGCTACTGCATTACCTTTTCCATGTGTATAGGCAAACTCAAAATCGAAGGACCTAAGGTATTCGACCCACCTTCCCTGCCTCATATTGAAGTCACGTTGAGTAAAGATATACTTGAGATTTTTGTGGTCGGTGAAAACCACAAAACGTTCTCCCAAAAGATAGTGTCTCCAACAGCGCAACGCATGCACAACTGCAGCCAATTCAA
This sequence comes from Viscum album, assembly GCA_963277665.1. Taxonomy (NCBI): domain Eukaryota; kingdom Viridiplantae; phylum Streptophyta; class Magnoliopsida; order Santalales; family Viscaceae; genus Viscum; species Viscum album. The sequence goes on along the minus strand of OY728143.1, from coordinate 644,909,585 downwards.
TATCATGTGTCAGGTAATTCCTCTCATGTGGCCTCAGCTACCGAGACCTGTATTCAATACTCGATCGTCCTGCAACAACACAGCTCCCAACCCAATACCTGATGCATCACAGTAAACTATATAGCTCTTCCCCTGCTTTGGGAGTATTAGGATCAATGCAGATGTCAACCTTCCTTTCAGGTCTTGAAAGGTTGTCTCACAAGATTCTGACTAAAAAAACATCACACCCTTCATAGTCAAACCTATCAACAGTGCTACTAAGCAGGAGAAGTCTTGAATAAAGCATCTGTAGTAACCAACCAGCCCCATGAAACTCCGTATCTCAAACACGTTCTTAGGATGCTCCTAGGAAACTACTGCTCTCACCTTCTCTGGGTCCACGACAACTCCTTCCTCTGAGATGATATGACCTAGGAAGTGTATCTGGTCCATCCAAAAGTGTCACTTTGAGATCTTAGCATATAGTCGATGATCTCTCAGTGTACACAATACGATTTCAAGATGGGTGGCATGGTCGTGTCGAGTGTGAGAGTACAGAAAGATTTCATCCACAAATACTACCAAAAAAGAGTCCTGAAGGGATGGAACACATGATTCATCAGAGCCATGAAAACTGTTGGTTTGTTCATGATCCCGAACGGCATAACCGTATACTCATATAGACCATACCGCCTCCTGAATGCCGTGAGAGGTATATTAGATGGTCTAACACGCAACTGATTATATCCCGATCTCAAGTAAATCTTCGAGAACTCTTGTGCTCCATGAAGTTGTTCAAAAAGATCATCAATCCTCTATAAGGGATATCGGTTATTAACTGTCAACTGGTTCAACTTCCGATAATCCACATAAATTCTGAGGGTATCGTCCGCCTTCTTTGCAAAAAGGATTGGAGAACCCCATGGAGAAGTACTTGGTAGGATAAAACCCTTTGCTTGTAACTCCTCTAACTACCTCTTGAGCTCCTGAAACTCAGGTGTGGCCATCCTATAAGGAGGAATGGACACCGGTGCTGCTCCTGGAACAAGCTCAATAGATAAATTCACCTCACACTCTATAGGAAGACCTAAAAAGTCATCGGGGAAGACATCCCTGAAACGATCAACCACTGAAGATAAATAATTCTAACAATTCACCTAGTCATCCAGATATAAACTCGCAATCTGGGTTGTGACTCCTCCTCGCCCACAATGCTCTGGTCTATCTCGACTCGCCTGAACATCCCATTCACCTTTGTATAGAAACTCCTCATCCTCTAGTGACGTGAAACTCACCCTACGATGATAGAAATCTAAAAAGGTTCGAAAGGGAACCAACCAGTCCATCCCACGAATGACATTATAGCTCTTCATATCCAAGATATAGAGGTCCCAAAAAAAGTGACACCCACCAACCTCAAGGGGGACCTCTTGCACTGATGCACACCAGTCGTTCTAGTCCCCAACGGAGTGTCTAGCATCATGGTATCAGAAGAAGTAGAAACATAGAGCCCAAGGATCTCCACAACGGGTACAGATATGAAACTCTGCATAGCACCAGTATCAAAAAGTACTAAAGATAAGAGAGAAGCTACTAGAATAGTACCTATAACCGTAGAAGGTCCGAGATCATGCTCTTGTTGGGTCTGTTGCACTACATATGTCTGCACAGTGTCGCGGCCCTGCGACACAGTCTGGATACCCTGAGCTATCCCGCCCTACTACCTCTGAGATCCTGGTGTCTGGCTACAACGGCCACGACCACCATCTCTGCCTGCACGCCCTGACGTATTCTATTTCCCTGACTGGTAAGAAGACACAAGTCCTACTCCTGCACGCGGAGTCTACACAGAACCCCTCTCACTAGCCATCAGTGGAAACGCCCTGCAAAAGCGCTACAGATGACCCATATTGCCGAAATCTCGGCACTCCACTAGGTCTCGTAGACACTGAGATCTCTTGTGCCCCTCATTACCACACTGGTAGAACCTGATCGTGCCACCTGAAGAGACTGCCTGGCTGGTACTGCCACCCTGAGAGAAGTCCATCTGTCTCTTCCTCTTGCCATCAGAAATAGTACCAGTAACTGGGGGTGAACCGCCCTGGCCCACACCACTAGATTCTCGCAGGTTCCTCTCTATTATAATTGTATGGTTCACAATAGCATGTATAGTAGGCAACCTGAAAACATTAACCAGTGCTCGTATGTCATAATGAATACCATCCTCAAAGTGTCTGGCTCTCAGCATCTCATCGCCCACCAGAACAGGTGAAAATGCTAAAGCTTTGTAAAGAGAGCAGAATAATCCATCACTAACATAGAACCCTACTGCAGATTCATGAACTCTCAAGCTCTATCTGCCCTCAGTATCTCTAGGAAGAAGAATTCATAGAAGACTGCCTGAAAATCTTCCCACAGCATGTCTCTATGATGCTCTGACTGGGTGGTAACATCCCACCACCTCTTGGCAGAATCACGCAGCATGTATGTCGTGATCTTTACCCTCCACCTTGGAGGTGTCTCAAGATGCTCGAAAATAGTCTGCATCGTTCCTAGCCAAGACTCCGCAGCCTGTGATCCTCCATCCCTTGAAAACATAGGCGGATGCTGCTACTGGAAGATACGAGTCATCTTGGCGATAGATGTGGCAGCCTGTAGTGCTCCCTGAAAGGTCTGCATGAACCGCAATAAGCTTTCATGGAACTGCGCCTCTACGCCTGTGTCCAGTATAGTAGTTAGTGCCGCATCTGGCTCTCCTGGAGGACCAACTGGTAGCCCATGGCCCACCATTTTTGGAGTATACTTGTTGCCGCTCTCCTGGCGCACAACGCGTGGTCGTCTCGGCGGCATGACACTACAAGGTCAAAAACACGCCTTAGAACAAGATTATCAAGACTGAACATGAAGAAACCCAAAAGGGAACAGGAGGAAGAAGGCATTCAAAATTTTTAAAACAAGACTATACGGAATGTATACTGACTACACGGCATGTACTTGACTCCGCTTCCCCTACCCGGGTCCTTTTTCATGGCTAAGCCACACGACTCCCATTATAAAAAACTACACGGCGTGTATATTATCTACACGGCGTGTATGGTGTTATTTCCAACTACCTGTGTCGCTTGTGACAAGGCTGACTACTCGGCTTGACACTACACGGCGTGTTACACCCGAACACGGTATGTACACCACTCCGTTCCCATCCACATGGTTACTCCACACGGTCTGTCCTCAGACAAGACTACACGGCATGTCCCACAGGTACACGACATGTACTAGATGAGCTTCGTCGACCCGTGTTGTTAGTTACACGACCAGATACACGGCTCCAACTACACGGAATGTTTAACATACACACGGCATGTACTCGAAAGGATTACCCCGAACTGTGTTGTTAGTTACATGGTCGGGTTCCTAGGTCACACTACACGACATGTTCCACAGTGGAAACGGTGTGTATGTCTTAAGGTTTCCTCCGCCCCGTGTTGTTGGTTACACGGTGGACACCAGGTCAACACTACACGGTGTGTACATCCGGTACACGGCGTGTTCACCCGTAGCTCTTCCCTTCCCCGTGTCGCCACCCACATGGTTTGTGACACGGGAAGAGACTACACTGCGTGTAATTACGCTACATGGCATGTACATAAAAATTTTATCTTTCTTCTTGAACAGAAGAACATACATGGCGTGTATACAGTACTACACAGCGTGTATACTGGGTTTCCAGACATTATGCCTCAGAAACTTCCCCGGAACCCAGAAAATACCGAAAAACAACACCTAAGTGTCAAATTCTGATCCGTGAGGGCCCATACACCCCACGAATAATTGTTTGACATCTTATTTGTGTTATAACATAATAAAAAGTCAATGATCTACCAAATTATGGTAAATGGGGGCCCATAATCCCCAAAAACCAAAGTTTGGTGTTCATTATATAAATAGGATCACACAAAATACCCTATCACACGGCAGGTATTTAACAAGCAGCTATCACAACAACATGCTTTTCTAGCACAACAACTACCACAACAACATGCAATTTCTAATGCACCTACATGGCATGGAACTATGCATGGAATGTGATTCTAGCATGTGCCTAAATGATGCATGACAAGGCATACCCTCATATCATCGGGTTTCAACTAAATAGAACCCATAGATAAAATATAAACAGTACAATACAAGTGTGTCACCCTTCGGTGAAAACAAATCAACTGTAAAATTGCAAAATCAGTAAAATTGCAATACGAGGTAAATTGGATTTTCCCTATACACGGGTTAGCTACGCCCGGGCACATCTTATTACCAACAACCATTCCGTCATATTCCTGACTAAGGCTCCAAATAGTAAGTCAAAGAAAAGAAACCCTCTGATACCACTTTGTAACGTCCCGATTCCGTGTGCCACTCAACGGGTGCCCAGAACCCAGTTCGCCATAGGACCTCATGCGCATTTCCCCAAATACAAGAGGCTGCCGACTAGCAGTGAGGGCCCAGGTCTGATAGTGGGGAAACTATGCCCTCATTTTTTAATGTGTAGCACAGCAGAATATAATTAAACATAAAACAATAGTGGAATCCATAACAGTACATAACTGAAATGGATAACTGATAACAGAAAGGGAAACCAGCAGTCATATATATATGAAGATTCATCATGTCACAATTTTATAAAACAGCCAGAACATGTTACACTTCAATACAATACAACTGAAGTACAAGTATAGAAAAGAAAAATAGAATAGCCCGCGGCATCACGAGCCAATGCTCGGTCCCATGCTCTTCTATACTCCAGCAGCAATCAAGTACCTGTATAAGGACGCTTTCCCTTATCTACACCTATTGAAACGTAATCTGTTTGGGTCGAAAAGCCTGACCCAAACAGGGTGTGAGAAACAAATCCCAGTAGGAACCCACTAAAGGCACGTGCTCAACTGTGTGTAGAACATGCAACAATAGTGCGTAGTAGTAAAATGAAATAAAGTAAGCAGTACTAAAAAGTAACTAACTTAACCAATTATATTGACATTATGATATCCATTTAATCCTTTAATTTAAAATATCACCAGAGTGAATATTCTAAGTAAATAGCCAACGTCCTCAAACATGTAAAACCTTACCCTCAGGTAATCAAAATCCAACCCGTAGGTATTTCCCTCAGGCGTAATAGAAATTTCCCTCAAGCATACGAAGTGTCGCCCTCAGGCACAGAAGTCAAGCCCTCAGGCATGAAAGGTTGCCCTCAGGTGAAAAAGAACATCGCCCTCAGGCAAATCCAGTCACTCCCTCAGGCTATAGTAAAAACCACCCTCAGGCATAAGTAACGGGGCCATTCCCAACATATAAACATGAAATTTACATACATTTCATCTCAAGGAAAAAGTACTGCATAATTAAACATGGCATACCCTCAGGTATCCTGGAAAAATGGCTAAACAGAGGAATGCACCCCTCGGGATGGTCCTAAATCCAAGAAATGATCCCAAACAACAATTTATTATCCTAATTAATTACCTATTCAATTCTAGAAATTTAATTCAACAAGTCCTCAGCCATACGACACCCCATTCATGGGCGCGTATCTCAAAAAACACACAAAACGCACAACAGTTGGAAAAGTAAACACCAAGCCACCTATCTTAAACGTCAATGAATGTTATACGTGAACGCCGATTCTAGAAATTCCCAAGAACGACGTTGATCTAACGAAGAAGAAACATCGTTTAAACACAAATAACTTCTATTAGGGGAAGAATTGGAAAGAGACACACCAGGAGATGAGAGGGCTTACCCACGTAGTTCCAACGAGATCGTCCGAGGCGGAAAAGGATTCCCGACGAATGCCCGGCAGATCTTCGAAGCTTCAGCCTTCTCTCCTGAGCTCCCTCTTCCCATTCTAAGCCTTCCCTGTGAACAGGGGAGGCTACTATCCATTTTAAGAGAAAAAACAAAGTACACGGCGTGTACTTCCCATTTTCTTAAACTATTCCTCTGGCAGCTTCCTGCTAGCATGACACTGTTCACCTACCGACATGACTACACGGCGTGTCTTCATGAGTACACAGCGTGTTCAGTCGCACAGCTGGCCACTGCCTTACTATTCGCCTGCCGACTGACTACACGGCATGTAAAGGACCACTACACAGTGTGTAGTTGGTTCCTACACCCTTCATCTCCAACACAGCCACACGCCCTATGTACTCATTCCACACGGCCAAAAGTAAACGGCGTGTGGAAACGTACACAGTGTGTACTTCCAAAATTTACGATTTTTCCCCATTTTCCATATTTTCCCAAAAATACCTAAGGAAAAAAGAAAAGAAGAAACATGTACCTCAGAAATAAGAACTGGGTTCTTACAATGATAAAAAATTAATAATATAATTTTAACAGGTTCTCATTAAATTAATTAATTAACACAAGTTTATTATTGAATAAGTTAAATACATTCATGGTGAATCAAACTCAAGGTAAGGGTTTTCTCTCGTTTCACTTTTATTTCAATGAAATAGATTCTATATTCACAACTCTTTTTCTTCTATAATATATATAATTCAAATTAATTTATTGAATTAATATTATAATTATATTTATAGTGATTTAAATATCTAGTTTATTATCTATTTTCATGGGGATTAGGGTCTCAAAGTTACCAAATGAGTATGGGAATTTTTCCTAATTTTCATTCTCTGGGAAGATTTTAATGTTATAAATTTATCAACATTTATATGGAATATATAATATAGCATTGACATGTTATATAATTAACCTTATTATTTTTAAATATATTCTAATTTTTAATTAATTTTATTTTTCATGGGGATTACAATTTCATTTTACAAAAGTCATAAGAGTCTTTTGTTACAATCTCATTATTTATCTATATTGTGTATGACTAAGTCTCTGATCTTAAAATATTATAATTCACATGACTTATACTATCTTATAGTAATTTTTTATATTTTCATGTAATAGTATCATTATTTTTCACTTTGGAACTTATAATAATTGATATAATATTTTTTATAAAATACAAATATGTTTCCCTCTTCAGTCGAAAATATATTTTATTCCAAAACCATGTTTTCTAAGAATGTTTTCCAAAGTGTTTTAACATTTATCAAAATGAATAATTAAATTAATTTTTACCAAATTTGACCATAATTGTTTTTTCAAAGGAATCATCATGCCATAATCTGATCAATGAACTTTTTTAATCTTTTTACCATAAAAAAGGAATTTTATTTATGGAATGTATCGAATTTCCTTCCAACTTGACTAAATTTTATTTGAATCGTTATTTAAATGATTACAAGGACAATTTCAAATAATTTTTTTCTTAATATTATAGAAATTCTTCGATTTCAAAAATTATTTTAAGATAAAAATATTTTAATAAAATTTTATTTTTTAAAAAGTGATTTTCAAAATTTAAAGGATGTTATACTCATTAATGTTCTAAATTATCATTTAATTATATTCATATTCATCAATGTGAATATCCATTGTTGTCACTTATACCAAACTAGGGATATTTTCTAGTGATATTGTTCTAATTCTTCTATGTGTGGATTAAGAATGAATTAAAATTATTGTTCTGAAACACATATCTTTTTCAATAATTATTCATGTTTCAAAGAGATTAACATAAAACACATTTATTGTTCATGTGTTAACCAGGTCATGAAATATTAATGATTATTTAAATTATTATTATAATTAATGATCTATGTACATTATTTATGTTGTTTTTATTAGACATCTTATATGATGGGGTGTCCTATATAGTGTTGGGGGAACATTAAAACTTATATGATGGGGTGGCCCAGCTTATGCTAGGTGAACCCGTTATAGCATATATGATGGGGTGTCTAGGATAACATCGGGTGAGAAATTTATAGATTATATGTTGGGTGTTCCCTATAACACTCTAATGAATTGGGAAAAGTACATTTTCAAGAGAGGAAGAATGGAGGTAGTTTCTTGAGGGTGTCTCATATAGATTTAACTGGTTTCTAATTATTTTTGAGACATGTTTAATGTTATTTATGAAGAAAAATGTCTCACAATACCAACATGTATTTGTTTTATTTTATATGGATTTAAAATGATTATTATAATCATTATTGATGTCACATGGCTCATGATTATTGATCTTGATGACTATTTACTTTTCAATGATATCATGTTTATGATCCAGGTATTGATGGGTGTGAGTTATTTTATGATTCACTCTTACACAATCATATTTTTCATCTAACCCTTTTCAACTTCTTATTACCATTAATTTCATTAAATTTTTAATTCTTATATTAACTATTTCTGAGCATTTTATCTCACCCTTATTATGTTTTCCTAATCACTTGGTTTTAAATGACGATATTTAAAAAATTATGTCTATAATTTATTTGATAAGGGTGATGTTGATCACCTAATTTGAAATAATAAAATCGATGATAAATGGGATAAATTATCATTTAATATAGTGGGAGTTTTTGTGTAGTTTTTTTCCTAATTATCTAAAACTATAAACCTAAAAGGACCATGGGTATGTAAGTTATCAAGTATATCTCTTTTGATATTGTATGTTTGTATTGGTGAAATTTGGTTCAACTTCTTCAGTATGAAAGAATAAAATGTAATGATTATGAATTTAGCTCCAGATACGAGAGTATGGGTTTTGGGTTTTTATAAATGAAAAGTCTCAATGATCATTCATTATTTTTAATAAAAATAACTGGTTCTCCACACGGTGAAATAATTGATGGAATAAATCCATTTTCAATACTATCTTGGAGTTGCTTCATAAAGTTCCATAAATAAATAAGGTTTATTCTATATAGAGTCTTTGATATAGGTGGAACAAAAGTTAGAAGTTCTGTTGAAAACACAATATCACAATTTAGTGGAAGACTATAAAAATCATCTGGAAAGACATCAAAAAAACATACTTAATTGGAATATCATTGATGTTGATTTTCTCTATAAACATCTGAGATAAGAACCCCTTTTAAATATGAATCGAGACCCATAAAATGGATTTTATTTCAATTAGAATTTCATATTTATCATCTCATTGATATATGATCATGGTTTTGTTAATATTATCAAATGTGACATCCATTCTATGAAAATTTATGTGGGATTTATGTAGAGAAAGTCAATATATAGATAATATAACATCAAATTCAACCACATGGAGAATAATAACATTTCCAAGAAGCACATTCCCATAATCATCAAATAGAGATGAATCAAATACTTGATATGTGATCATCATACCGTTATATGTTTTCACTTATAATTGAAAATGTATTTATAATGTTGAAATTTTGATATAATTAACATATTATTTATATATTATTTAGTGGATAGATACTGATTCAAATAATACATTAACAGTTTTAGAGTGAATAGTATGGACACATTTCACTATGTCGTTATCATACTCTTCATCAAGAATTATGATCACATAATATTTTCCATTTTCTCTCATTTTAAGATATTTCTAATATTATTCATTACCATTAACCTTTAGATTTGGTCATTGGTAAAAAAATATTTCTATGATCCTTGAATTTGAAACATTGCAGTGTTTATGGTGATTTATATGGATTTTACTCTCTATTCACATCATTATCAAAGTACTTCTCATAAATTAAGTTTCCAATTTCCCTATAAACTTCCTTTAAACACAAAAATCACTTACTTTCCACATTAAGACAATTTATTCTAGGTTTCCTCTAACAATTCAAGAATAATATATTTGTTTTCACCATGAAATTGTGTTTTTATAAGTCGCTTTGAATTCTATCTCAATTTTATTATCAAAACCATGAGATTTATGGGTAACTAAAATATCAATTTACACCTTGTTATTGCATCAAATGATTTCTTTATAGCTACTAAAGTCCTATATGGTTAACTCCCTTTGAATACATTGTTTCTTTCTAATCAAAAATAGATCAAACTTACTCTTGTTTTGAATGATCATATAATAATATTACCACACATGTCTTGAAACATTTTCCTCCATTTCACAAAGATATTCAAAATCATTCTACTTTATCTCAAGGAATTACTTCTTCATTTTTTTATGATTAATATGAGAAATGAACATATTGAAAAATGATATTTTAAAATAAATATAGTCTATGGAGTAAATTTATTCCTATTACCTCATAATCATGATAAGATTCCAAAATTGTTTTTCTCCTCCTTCCAAATGAAATACATCCCAAATAACTTTTTCTTTTATATAATTTGTATAATGAAATATATATTTTTATTATTTTTTATCTATTTCTCATAAACAAGTGGATCAGTAGACCCTCTAAAATTGGTGGTGTTTCCTTATGATGTACTCATTAGGAAATTTTATCATCCATTGATCATTTGAAAATTCATCATTATTTATAGCTTGAGAATGTTATGTTTCAATATCACTAATATTTTTCATTGCAACCCACATAAGATTTGGTTTATTTAGAGGAAAAGAATTACATTTTCCATAAAATTGGTAATTAAAATAGTTTCTAAAGGTTTTTATTCATTGAATAAAACAGAAAATAATAGTGTGTAAAATAATAATCATAGTGGGAAAGAACATAATCTAGAAAAATAATTTATAATATGTCTAAATAATAACAACTTCATTTAAATATATGACACATTAGGTTTAACATAAGTCATGCCTGGCCATCCGATATTAAAATAAATCCTGATGGTTCATAAATAAAATGTTAATTAACCTAAGATAACACCCTTCATTGTTAAACATGGTGCGTAGTAAGGTAACATTCACCATGCACTAGTATGATGGATGAGATATACTCAACCATCACTTTTTGGGTTTATTACCCTTATATACACCTATTCCAAAAACATATCCACTTGTAGTATCTATTAAGGGATGATTTTTAGGAAAAAAACACTCACTTCATTACTATAACATAAATCATTATCTGATATATATGATTATATAAAGGGTTCTCAATAAAGATTTATCATCCTAGTATCCAAAGGTTAATTAAACCTTAATCTAATTCCAACTATTTGAATCCATATTTTCTATTTGTAGTTATAACATATTATTATATGAATATTAATTACATAATATAGTAATACATATAATTATCACATAGGTATAGTATCTTTCGAACCTTGGATACAAAATAACTAGTTCATAAGTGAACCACATCATCTCTAAATCTGTTCTTTATAACTTTCACCCTTAATATAAATATCAAACTCAATACCTTTATTCATATCCTAGGGGGAGGAAACATAAGTAAGGGTGATATTAGATTCCCATTATTGATAAAAAAGTTATATATCAATTATCACTTCAATATAAAAAAAACCTTATGGGTATGAGAACATGGTCATAACATTTGAAACCCATACCCAGAATATTATACATTATAATTTGAGTAATGAAAAAAATATTAATATTTTATAATAAATTAATAATAATATATATTCATAAAATACATCATAATTATCATCCATTTAAATCATAAATTAAAAACAAATAACATAATTTCACTGATGTGGCAGTCCACACGTTCCCATGAGCGACAATATTTTTTTTAATGGATTGGAAGGTTAGATGTTAGACATTATATTATAATTGAAAAGGTATAATTATTTCATAAATATCATATATCTGTATATATATTAAATATTTTATAATATATATATCTATGAGAAGAATGGATTGGAAACTAATTACATCATTTTTCATGGTGGCAGTCCACCATATATACGATTGAAAGTTTCATTTATATATTGATAGAAAATGAGATGTATATTGATTATTTTATTTAAATAATAACATCTAAGTAAATGAAATATATATAAATTTTATTATTTCATCATATTTGAATAATATTTTAAGGATTTATAAGAAGTAATAATACAAAAATGAATTGATAATAATGATACATCTTCTAGAAAGATCTTATTTAGTTTTATAACTAAATCCTTCATATGATGGTTTTTTGATCAATTTGGGGAATAAATATTTTTGGGATGGATATGTGAAAGGTAGGTATTGTCTAAAAAATAAGGCTCTTAATTTTTGGAGTGAAATGGATAGTCAGTATGCTTTTATAACTAGGGGAGCAGACCCACATGGCTTTTTTTAATGGAATAATATATATTAACATCTTATTCACATCAAATGGATAAAAAATAGCACATTACCATATATTATATTATATATATTCATAATATGTCTATAAAATAGAATTTATAAATACAAAATTACGTTTTTAACCCTTATCCCTATATTTTAACATCTCGGTAAACTTATTTTAACCTTAATCGTGGTAAAGAATTTTTAATATTTTTACTATTTATGATGAAAAATAATTATTTTCACCATAATAAATAATATTAATTATAATGATTATAAATATAGAATCAATTTTATTAAATTTAATTCACATAAGTTGTAAAATTTAATTTAAAATTAAACCTGCAACAACGACAAAAAATGGTTTTCCAAAGATATATTTTTCAAAAGTATATAATGTTTTTATATCTAAATTAAATTTCAAAATTTTTTAAATTATATAAATTATATTTAAAAAATAAAATTAAACTAGGTTTACTTTGGAAACCATTCAAAAAAATTTATCTTTTTAAATTATGTAAAAGAAAAGTCATTTTTTAATAAAAAACAATATTGTTTACTATTCATCAAAAAATTAATCATTTCAAAAAATTATAAAAAATATATATATGATAATCATAAAAATTTTAGTTTAAAAATATTTTAATTTTTTTGAAACATTTTATTAAAGTTAAAATTGTTATTTTTAAAATAATTGTATAAAATATAATGAAACAACATTTTAGAAAAATACATTATTTTAGTGTAAATGTGGATTTATTCATATCACATAAGTAAAAAAATATTATATTAATTATAAAATGTTTGATTGAATATATAATATATAAATTTAATATAAATAATTCACTAATGTAGATTAATTTAATTTATTAATATAAAAACAAAATTTTCTGATAAAAATAGTTTTTTAGAAAAACATTTCTTTTAATTTCAAATGATATTTATTTTAATTTATAATTAATAGAAAACCAATGAATTTATTTTTAAAATTTATAAACCCTAAAATTCTCACAACATTTTTATTCCAATTCAAATACACCAATTTAATTCCAAGGTAGTAATGGTATACTACATTATAATTTTTTTAGAGTCGATGTTGTTTGTATCGTAAGCTAAAAAATAGATTAAATTTAATTAATATATATATATATATATGTAAAAATATCATGGTGTAATAGGTATATATAATAACATTAAATATATAATATGATATTTAAGAAATAATTATAATTATTTAACTATAAAATAATTCTTACCACTTTATCTCATGTTTATTGGAAAATGGAAACGTTATTAATACATACGTATCACCTACCATCTCCATAATTTTAATGTAATTAATTTTTCATATCCATCATTCATTATTGGTTTTAAAATTATAGTTAATGGATAAAATATACAATTTTTCATTATTATTATTCTATATATGATTTAAAAACTATCTATTTGACAATGATTAACATATTAATGTCATTTTAAAATTATGAATCGAATGACCTCAAAATACATGAGGAGGTAGTAACCTGCTAAGTAATTAAATATTCCAATGTAAAAAATCAAAAAAAAAATTAATGATAATGTAAATAAACATTAAAAGTTTTTTAAATAATAAATAATTAATTTAGTTGTTTTATAATTATTTAAAGGACTTACATGTAAAGTATGAAATTAATGTAACTAATTTCATCTCAAATTTATTCATCGAGGAATGTTTTAATTTTATACACATAATTTATTATATTTTGTGAATATAAATCAATTTTAAATGTTATAACATGATTCCCCCATAATTCATGTTATTTTATATTTTGATTAAAATTAGTTCATTAAATTTTATTCTACCTGAAAGTTCCCAAGCCGTAAGGGTTTCTTAACATAATAATCTTTAAATAGGTTGTAACTCTTATTTATTAACTTTTTTATGCCATGATTATGAGTGAGTTGATATATAAGTTTAATTTTTTTATATTTCCTCTTTCTTTATGTCAATTTAAATCTATTTGCATAATCAATTATTTTATTAATTTTCAATTCTAATTTTATGATCCTAGAAAGACGTTTTCTTTATCTAAATCTCATTTTATTGATACATGTTTCATGTCATGCACTATAGACTCCTTATATAGTGTAATTAATTCCTTGTGAATTAATTTTAAATATTAATTTTTGTTATTCATGGAATTTATAGATCTAAATAGTATTATTTGTTTCAAGAAATGTTTATTTTAAATTCTACTAATGTGGTAAATGTTTTATGTTACAATCTAATTTCATTTTGGGATTAATAATATTAATGGTTCCTTTGAAGAAATAAAATGAAATTATTTCCTAGAACCAAATATATTTTCATCTCATCTATTTCTGATTGTGTTTCAATTTTTTATTTCCATTTCTCCATGTTATTTAAATAAACCTCAAGAAACATGTTTTAAAGTGATAATAAAATTGTATATTATTTTTAAATTTAGTATATTTCTCTCCTATATCTATATTTTAAAAAATTGATTTAGGGTTTTTATTTATTACACATATATTATTTACTAAATATATTTTACATGATCATTTACCTTATTTTAAAAGGTTTCAATAGGGAATTTCATAGAATTTTACACACGGATAACTTTTGACTCTCTTTATAAATGTTTGAATAGAATATTAATTTTTAATGTTTACATCATGAATGGATTTTGAAAAAATAAATACCATTATTTTATTATATTTTTCCTCTATATGTTTTCATTTTGTTTTTAGAAAAAAATTATTTTTGAAATTATATGTGATTTTTTATTTTTTATAATTTTTTCCATAGAGGAAAGGTTATTTTCTATAAAACAATTAATGATATTTTAATAGTATTTTTTCATCAATGACATAATCCATAGATGTTACTTAGGATACACTTGGTATATTTTTTAATGATACCATCCTTATTCTTACTCTAGAAGGATTATTTCAAATTATAATATATTTTCATTGAACCTGAATCATTTCCAAATGAAAATCAAGATAAAAAAACAATGGTTATTGTATTTTTGAAAATTTAATTTTTATTGTGTTATGTTTATGTTATGGATTGTGGGAGTTATTTATAATGAATGGTGATCCCTATACAGCCTAGGTTTTGATGTATCCCTAAGAGGGGGAAGAGTGAATCGATGATGTAACTTTTATATTTTCTTCTTTTCAAATCAAAAAATGTGATATGTTGTGATATCAATATATTATTCATTAATGTCTTGCCTATACCACATGAAAACAAATGAATGCGATGAAATGAACATGAATATTTTTACAAGGTTCACCCCTAATGTGGGAGAAAATATTCTTGCAAGGTTTTGAATGATCTAATAAATTTATTATCCACTAGTAAAGAAATTTTATTATAAGTAAAGATAATCTCCCAAAAGTCCTATCAGACAAATACATGAAATTCTTGATCACAAATGATTAAAGTGTTCCATATTCCAATAATATGTGTAAATTGAAATACCACTAGTGTTCATTATACATATCCCTCATGTTGATATACCTTTTCAAAATATCTACTTTTTATAATGTAATCTGACCAGTTATTCAATTAATCTTTTCATCCTCATGAATTGGTCTTCAACTAATTATTCCTACTAGAGAATTGAACATGATGGCCTTGTCTAATTTTAAATCTATATAGTTAAATAATGTATTTATAAACTATTAGATTTTATCTACTTCAATTATAAAAATTTCTAGCTTCTCATAAACAATAAAATTATCAGAACCCTGAATTCCTAGTCACACCCTCTATAAAAAGTGCAATTTTATTTTTCTTGTATCTTCCTTACATAACTAATTTAAAAATTTGATTAACACATAACCAAACTAAGAATTTGGGTTCTTTTCATGTTACTGAATCATATTAGTGAAACTCATCTTTTCTTCCAATTACATGAAATTTATTATTTCATTTATTTTCTATTGTTCTTCACACTATATTTAATTTATACATACTTATTCAATAAGAACCTATTTATTTATTTTATACGTCTTATCAATTCTATATTAAGAATTCATGTATCTTAATTATAAAATCCTTTATGTGGAGGCTTGATTATCATCAAAAGAAGAATTAAATATAGTAATAGTATTCACTAGTAAGATTTATTAATATTATATGAGGAATGTGATTCAAAAAAAATTTATTATTCATTAACTACAAATAACCATCCACTAGAGTTGAGAGAAGAATCAGTATAATTTAAAAATATTGAAAATAAAAAATACGCTTTTTAGTATAGAATCTTGAAAATTTTATTATATGGAAAAAAAATCTCCCACATTTTCTATAAGGAAAGTACCCAATTTCTCAATTAATGACCCTAAAATTTTTAAAACATTATAACATTAGTAATATATAGTTTAACCTCAACTAAATAGTTAAAATATTTTTTAAGGAATACTGATCAAGATAAATCAATCGTAATGATCCTTCTATCTATGAAAACAACTAATAAAGTATGCTTCAAATTTGAGGATGGATTCAATCCTTAACTTTCAGTTGGTATCTTGAATTATCTATGCCCCATTTGATTTGTTTTTTTTATTGTATATAATAAGTAATCAACCACTTAAAAATGAATTTTAAATTAAATTTAGAAAAAAAATATCTCAAGATAATAATTGGATAACCCCATAAAAAGGTTATATTTTTAGATTTTCTATAGCTACATAGTATTTATGTCAACCCCAATAAGATGGAGGTTCTGTATTTTTCATTAAAAATCCTATGATTCACTTATTCCTATCATAAATTATTTTTAATTTTTAGTGTACACATTTTATATCTTATTTGATGCCCCATACTTGGAATTATAAGTCTCATAGGGAAATGGGGATGGGGACATGATATCAATGTACTCCACGACTTCTTGTTCTAGATGAATGGAATGAACTAGTTATGGGAAATCATATCATGTTTATGGATTGTATTCTGGTTCTATGAAAACTATTATTTCCATGTGGAATATAATAATGTTTAAACATCATATTTAACACATATTCAAAATTTCATCACCTCTTATTCTACTTCATCATCTCATAGAATCAAAATTTCAAGAAAAAAATAGAGTTACATAAGTACAAACTATGGTGACGGTTGAGTTCCTTTTACAGTCTTTATGTGAAAAAAAGGGAGATTTGATTCTTCAATACCTATAAATATATCAACACAATCAAGAATAAAATAAAATATAAACATTTCAAAATCAATGTAACATTAAACACCATGAATTAATGTAGTTTGTTTTATTTTCGTGATGGAAGGATCCTCTAGGGAGTATTATTAGGACAGGAGTAAGGTAGTCAACCTATTATGATCTCTCTTTAAAAACAACACCTTACTTTATAAATATTCAATTTCAGGGGAAAGGATATCATCATATGGTATATTATATTGATTAATTTAGAAATAATTATACAATTGAGAAAATTAAAATTGTAAAATAATGTGTTGGATAAATGATATTTCAAATTATGTCTAGATCATGATGTTATGTATAACATATCCCCTACAATCCCTTTAAGAGTTCTCAGTATGTTGATCTATTAGTTCCAACATTGAATCAGTGGGGAAAAATAGATCAAATATGGGTATCTCTAGCTTCTTCTTTTTTTTCAACTTATTCTTTTCTCTGTTCTTCTTAGTTTCTTTCCAGAAAGTTCACCAGTGGGTTACTGTAGTTCTATATTGTTATTTTCATTTTTCCTATACTAATAATAAAAATATTGAAAAAAAATATTTATTATATGATAATAATCCATTTAATAATTGATATGATCTTGATCTTATATATCATGTAACCACGTTGATGATGTTTCATAACCTCTTCATTTTCTTAAAATAGAGAGAAAACTAACAATAAATTTGAGTCAGAAACATTGGAATCTATCACTATTGACATTGGTAAAAATTAATGTTAATTAAGAAAATTCTCTAAAAAAATATTTCTTACTCAACAATAGAACCAAAATCTGAAAGAACCTCTACCATAAGGGGATATCATAGATACATTTATATTCCTTCTAGATATATCAAAGTGGTTAACCCGTGATTCATTCTCATGGAAATAGTGCTGCTCATATGTGTGATTCTCATGTTTTTTATATTTTTTGAATATTTTAAATCAATAAATGAAATTATCATGAGAACATAATGATGTAAATAATAGATTTTAGGAGTGAAATGAGAACATGAAGGATAATGGAAGAAAAAAAGTAAAGAGGAGGGTAATATAAGTAAGTACAATTCTATTTCTAGGTCAATCTTCTCTATAAATCATTATTATAGATTTTCTAAAGTAAATAAACAATAAAACTAAAAAACACTTAGTGAATGCCCAATTAATGGGGTTACACACATATCTCACATATAAAATTTAACACACCTTCATATAATGACATATAGCTCATGATATTTCTCCTAAAAATGAATGAATCACCCAATGATACATTTACAACCAAAAATAACTTCATAGCCAAAGTGGATCTTATAAGATCATCAATTACCCATGATATCTCTAAAATACAATTAACTAAATTATACTAGATTGGGATATATGAAGGGAAAATTGTAATAGAAACTTATTATGGGTAGTTGTGATCTTACATCACCAGATATACCATGAATACTTCCAATATCAATCAACAATGAGTTGATCATCATGACATTTGGATCTCTAAGTATCATTAGAGATTCAATCCCTAGTTCAAAGATTATAAATTAGTACACCATTTCTTAGGTTTGGAGATCACAATACTAATAGGATGAATAATTATCAATAATGATCTATTTATATAGGAGAACTAGAATTAGATAATGATAAGTGATGAAGAAGGAGAATAGATAATATAGATATAAAATTATAAAAATAGAGGTGAATCCCACTAATTATTTTAAAATGAAATAGATAAATTTGTGACATCCTAACTAGAAGGTAGTAAAAATCTATATGACACTAATTGAAGTGACCTTTATCAGATTTAAGTCTATCTACATTGAGTTCAATAAGAATATGATAATAAATTCAGACATTCTCACATGATCTATTCTTAGGAAGCTGGTGACTTCTCAAATTGTTTAATTCTCTATCCTCCTTTCTAGACATTTCCTAAATCTTACAGTTTTTTATCCAAGTGATGAGTTCTCCTCATCCTTTTATCATAAATTTTTTATTTTATAATTTTAGTACTCTACATAAGGATTTAATCATCACATAATCAGAAAAGAAAAAAACATTCTTCTTAATTCGTTATTTAATAATGAGTTACCCAAATTGAACATGATTTTAGACAAAATTATAGAATAAAAATGTCCAGATCAATGTAATGGATAAATAGATCAATCCATCCCTTTTATATCATCACTAGAATTTACTATCACCACTAAAATATTATTTAATTTCTTACTTGAATTATAAATTATAAATAACAATTGAACATATGTTTTCAACATAATAGTGGCCCATGAAAACTTACAGTCAAAGAATCATTCAAAAATATTTGACAAAAAGATCCTCAAAATATCCATTGAAATTATTTCAAATCATGATAAACTCCAACATATATAATTTTGAAAAAATTTCTTAACTAGGCTACTTAGATGCATTATATTCAAACTCACCTTTCTCATATGATTTTGGGAAGAACAAATTCAAGATTGATCATCTTACCATCACTCTTTCTAAATCATTTTTATTCCATTTTAGACGAATCCCATAAACAAAATAACATGAATTAAGATCCCCAAAATATGAAGATAAAAGTCAATATTTTATAAAATGTATTATATGATGTCTCACCACAAAAAAAATGACCCAAAGATCTTATTATTACAACCACACCTGGTCATTTCATCTATCAATTGGTGTGAAATTATTCTTAGACTAACCGTCATAGAAATTTATTCCAACAATCCATCTTCATTCGGTAGCCATCATAAGGAATGAATTATCAAACTTATAAATTTATTCATAAATATTTAATAAATTAAAATGATATTTCTTATCATCTACTATCCCAACATATTCATCCAAGAAATTATTCACTCATCCAATTCTATTTCCAAACGTGTAATCATCAATGGATCTTGGATGGATCTTCCACATTGATATGGCTATAAAATAAACTCATAAAAACACAATGCAAGTTATTTTGATTTCGATTTAAATTTAAATGGTATAATTTAGAAATAATGGTCTCATATCATACCAAAATTAAATAGTCAATTATTCATCTAATTAGTGAAATACAGAAATGTGAATCTCAAAAAAAATCCACCATTTATTATTAATTGATTACATTCCCATATTTATGAATAAATATTAACTAAGTTTGCATGAGTATTTGTTATTATTTATTTTTATAGTTTATATTAGGGTAATTGGGCCCTATATTTTCTCAATTTTGATTTTTTTTCTCATTTGGAACTTAGTTTTGTTCATGAAAATTGTGGGTTTTTTAAATTTCCATTGATATTCTTAGTTATTTCATTTTCGAGAGGTACTCAATGTATTGTTCTTATAATTTTAAATTTTTCTTCAAATTTTACCCAAGACAACACATTCACCCTTGTAAAAAAGATCTTGGAATTAATTTAATAATATCAATATTGATTTATAGTCATTTTATAATTCATTTTATCTTGATTACATTTTATTTTAAATTTGAAATTTAATCCTTTAATAGATTGTTTTATCATTGTTATTATCACAATTCATATTCTTAGTCACACTCATCGATGTGTGGGTGGTTTAATTACATATGGACCACCATTCCATTCCTATTAATGGATAACTGGTATTTTCACTTATGGAAGAATAGATTCAAGGAATAACAAGGTTAGCAAAGTTAATGAATATAGATATTTGAAGAAAATAAAGAATGATACAGTCATGGATAGGTAATAACGTCCATGAAATCAGGGGTACAGAATGGATTAAGGGGTCTTTATAGGTATGAAATACATTAGATGTTGGGGTATATAAGGAGGGAATATTTCACAAAATAATCTCTCATGGTAGCTTGTTCATTTATGATGGCCCAATTTTCAAATTTAAATCTTCAAAAAATAAGGTCCTAATACACCGTGATTTACATATTGAGTTAAAATAAAATTTCTATATTAAAAAACACATCTTTAAACCCAAAATTATGTAGTAAAATATAAATTATATAATTTATTTAAATAATTCTAAAAAATAACAACAAATTTTATAGAATTTTGATATAGTTAAATAAAAAATATTAAAGATCAAAAAAAAATTGGAAGAAATTTTTAATAAAAATTTAACTAATATAATTAAGTAAAATTTATTCTTAAAAGTATTAATAATTTAAATTTTATAACATTTGGAAATTAAATTAAAAAAGTCACAAATATTTGGAATGTTTTCAAACATTAAGAGCTTCAACATCAAAGTGATCAACATTTAATAATTCCCTAATATAATAACATTTTATATATTTCAAACTCATTTAATTAGTAAAATGGATGTGAAAAAATGTAATAAAATAGTTTCACATTAATTACCTTACATTCTATAAATTTAATTTTTCTTAAATTTATATATTTTTCCCAAAATAGATATCAAATTTTAATTGTTTTTATTGCATATATATTTATAATATATAGTATAGACATCAGGGAAAACGATGGTGAAGGATATTTCAATTTCAATGGATTTTTATTTACTTATGGTTTTATTAAACTTTTAATTTTCACAACTTTGTGTTATATTTACTTTTTATAATTTAATAATATTTCTATTTTATTGTAATATTTTATATTTAGAAATTATTGAGTTTTACATTTTTATTTATTATTACTTTTGAAATAATTTATTCAATATATTCAGGGAATAGAGGTGTGGGTTTTTACAATTGAACTCTCATCACTAAAATGACATTGAAAATAAATTTAGGATAATATCATAATATTATACCCATAATAGTTAGATTTATGAAATCAACCCTCATAAGATATATAAACTAATTATTATAAACCTATTTTCTACATGCCACAAGGTCATAAATATTCTATCCATATCATGATTAGACAACATTCAACCATCACAAGTTTAAGTTGGTCATGAAAATAATCTTGATAATACCCTCAAAAATGGTATAATACTCCAAGGAGAACCATATATAGATCATTATATAATATAATACACATTATCATTATAATGATTCCTTTAGGTGTTCAACTCTCTAGGCTAATACTCTGTAGTTATACAAGTCAATTATTGTCATGCCAAATTAGTTTTGATTACAATATCCTTTGTTTTTCTTAGAGTTTTACTTTTCTTTAGTTTTAAAATTATTATATTAAATTATGTATTTATTACATTATTTTTTATTTGGTTAAGATAAATAAATCCATTTTATATGTTTTCATAAAAAATATATATTATTATAAGGAATAAAATGGAAATTTAATTCTTAATAGATGTTTATATTTTGAAATAAACTTCTCTATTGTGGTTCAAATAGAATTTTAATCATCCTAAAAAAAATTGAGAATTTTATTTTATCAATTTTAATTTTTATTTATGGTGAAGAAAGTATTTAAATAAATTTTATAATTTTTTTATTATTCCAAAAAAAATATTTTTCCTATAATCCTTCTATATATTCATTCCTATGATAAATTCATATAGAGGCCAATGTTTGTTTTTATAATTACATTAACATTAGCATCATATTTAGAGGATGAAATATATAATGGGGATTATAAATAGAAATTGATAATATTTATTTGTATTGTTTCTTTATTTTGAAATTTTTTTGGCCTTCTTATCCAACTATTTTTTCCCTTTCAAAAAAATTATAGTATGAAATTCTTATATGTTTTAGATTAAAAATTACTGAAAAAATGTTACGTTAAAAGAATAAATCTAATATATATTAGGGATATTCATTTAAATAATTTTTATAATAAAAAACTTTGGTCTATTATTTTAATGATAATACATGAAATTATTAGAAAGGTATTCTATATCCAAATTAAATATCATAATATGTATATAAAGTCAAAATAATTTATAAAATTTTGGTTTAATTTTTTAGAGATAATGTAAACAAATTTTTTATTACCTTCTTTTGATAATATTGATAATAACCTAAATCTATGGTTAATGTTGTAAAAAATAATAAATAAATAACATCAAAAAAATGAAATGATACCATGAACAAGAAAAAATGTTATAAAAATTTATATATACTGAAAAGAGAAGTTTATCACCTCTTATATTCTCTTTAACCATTAGTAGATTATTTATATTATTCATGAGTTAATACTTTCAATTTAAAATCCTTGTTATGATATAAATATACTATATAATTTTTTTCCCATATTATTCTTTTTTCTCAACGTTGTTTTCCATAGTGGTAGTATACGTGGTCATTGTTGACAACTTGATGAAGATTGGAGGGGAAATTTTGAATAGTTTGATTATTATTTGGATTGTAGTGAAAGGAACATAATTCCTATAGTACCCAAAGTTTCTGGTATGTAACCATGCCCTTGTGATTTTTATGTTTATAAGGTGTAAGGGTGAAGTTTGATATATTTGGGAGAATTAGAAATATGTTTTCGGGGATAAAGGAGAGGTGCACGGTTTGTCCAAACCGTGCGGAAATCCCTGGAGAAACTACATACACTAGTATTTTTTTAGATAGAAGCTTCAGCACGGTGTATGCACTGTTAGGGAGAACATGTTAGGAGTTCATGTAGGGGTTTCCTTAAGGAACTCTCTAATTCATGGTTAGCACACAATTTTTCTAACTATGTGGTCTAACCGTGAGCAGAGTCAAAACTAGATCCTTAAAAATAGGATCTCACTTGTTTTTGACATAAATCCTTAGTTTTCTCTCTTATTCACCCCTAATTACATATTCTTCTCTATTGAAGGTAGGATAATCTCTCCCAAGTTTTTTTAAACCAATCTAGAGCCCTCATATGGCCTTTTCAATCCCGATTCTTGTGGTAAGTGATGTTCTTCATCATTCTTGTCATATTATCTTAGATCTACTTAGATCTACTTTTCCACTCCTCTTGGATTCTAAAATATATTCTATTTATGGGTTTATATATATATATATAAGTGTGGATTCCAAATAAGTTTATATTTGGTCTTGATATTTCTAGGAGAATAGATCTAGGGCGTTTCCATGAATAATCGACCCGGTTTTCTTGAGTGTTCTTCATCCGTGTTTAGTTTTTATCAAAACCTTTGAGGTAGGTGGCTTCAATATCATCTCTTATTTCAATAATTGATTTTATTACTTTTAAATTTAATAAATTTAATGAAATTTATTGTTAAATCTTGGTTCAATGAATGGAATAATTCATCTTTAGTGATGATTTATCGTTTTTGTGGAATTGTGTAATCTTAGTGAATTATTGTGAAAATTGTTTATGTTTCATAAATTTAAAATGGTTGTTTTAAATTTTGGATTTATAGAATATCTATATGGGTTGTTGGTAATGGTTTTCTCAATAAAAATTTTTTTTAATCAAAATGGTTTGTCTTAGAAATGTTTTTGATGAAAAAAATTCATTTCAATAAAAAGGTGGTTTTATTGAAAATGTGTTTTGGCATGATCCTTGGGAATATTGGTGTGTGAGTTCATATTTAATATATGAGTCTTCATTTAAATATGACCTTATACTTATTTATAGAGTGTTAATGGAAAATGAGATAAAATTACCATGTGATGACTTGGTAGATCAATGAGAAACTACTCATGAGTATGGAACTGTCATAATGAAGCATGCATGGTTGATAGTAAGAATGTGTGGAATTGTTTGGGCTTTACAAGAGGATATTGTGAGATGGTTTTAAAGATTTACTAGTATGTTTATGGAACTATATCATTCTGTAAAATTATTTTTAAAATCACTTTTTTACTTTTAGTTACAAACATTTTGAAACTTGTTTGTATTTAATCATAAAATATTTTGGGAAATTTTTTTATGTAAAATATTTTATAAAAATTCTTCTAACTCTTCTATCCTAGTGGCGTAAGTAGAGAATTAATTGGGTAAAGCCTAATGAGTTTTATGTTCACCTTTACTTTGGAACATTGTTTCTTTTTCAGATGGTATCTTCCAGGATAGAGGAAAAGGTAATGTATCACAAATTTTAGCACCACATCATGATATGTGGGTTGTTTAGTGATCATAGAGAATAGATCTATAGAAGAATTGAGTCCTATGGTCTTCTTGGAGACTATAGTTTTCCTACTAATCTTTAATTTGATGCTTTTCTGTTGTTCTTATATTGCATACCTTGGAGTGGTTTGATATGAATAATGTAGTTGAGTTATCTTGCTTGTATTCACATGTCATATAGTGAGTTATTTGGTTATGGTTTATTTGGTTAATGGTTTATTTATTAAAGGGTAAATCACCCCCCACTTCTATTTGATTCCCTTTGGCATTTATTTCCAACCTTTGGCATCTTGGGGATGTCTCTTAATTCCATGTAATGATTCATTGTATTCTCAAGACAATGGGAATAAGTGGGTCATTACAAATGATATCATCTTGTTTGGTATTTTACTAACAAGTAGTCTTCATTTTCTTATCCTTGGTGTTTAATTCATTCATGTATATTCCTTGTATTCTGAGCTTAAAAAGTAGAGTGATTTTTGGGACTTTAAATCTAGAGAATAAAAAGACATAACTAAACTGTTGATGTTGAAGTTCAAGTTACCTAGGAGTTTTCTACATAAGTGTTTTGGAGACATATATAGTATCTTGGAATATCATTGTCATGGGATTAGCCAATGAGACTAGCATGACATGCATTTTAGAGGAATAAATTCCCACTATGATTGGATATATCATTTTGGGAGATGATATATGATTTGATACATTGTGTTGATTTTTGAAAAATACAAAAAATGTTTTCAAATGAAATTTTTTGAAATTATCATGTTTTTTATATTTTGAAAATGATTTTATTTTCAAAATCAAGAATGAGATTTTTTAAAAATTCTTGAATGTGGAAAAAGGATGTTTTGGGAAAACAATGTTGTGATAGTGGATGTGATAGAATTTAAAGTACTAATACAATCAGTTTCTAGGGAGTGAGACTTACCAAGTTTGTTTTTATTTAAAAAATGGTACCCAGTAGGAATCATAGAAACCAATTGGAAGAAGTTGTGGTGAACATGCTTGAACCTGGACAACATGTGAACAAAGAACTTGTTCAGAGTATCATCAGGTAATTCCAAGCTGTGGACCCAGGGAGTTAGAGGGATGGCCCAAGACATAAGGATCATTCCATTCAATTCATGAAACAGAATCCAACAATCTTCTGGGGTTATTCTGAACCCAAACAAGTGGAGGTGTGGATGAACAGGATGAATCGTATCTTTAATTTCATCAGCACACTATTAGAGATGAAATTCAAGTTGGTGACATACATGATCAAGGATATTGCGTTCCATTGGTGGGAACTATTTCTTATTGCTAAAGTGGATCAAGACATTACTTGGGAGGATTTTGAGGAATTTTTAAATAAAAAATTCTATCCACATACAGTCAATATCCAGAGGATGAAAGACTTAATAATCCAGAATTAGTATAATCTATCTATAATGAAATATGTGGCTAAATTCATTAATTTAGTTTGCTTCACACCAGAAATTGTAGCAAGTGCATCCTTGAAGGAACATATCTTCAAATCAGGGCTAAGGTGATAAATTTGATCGAATATTGTGGTGATATTTATTACTAATTATACAGAGATGGGGAACAGAGTGGTAATGGCTAAGCAGAACATATCAAGATCTATGGGAGGGGTAATTATGATCATCCCTACAAGAAATGGTGAAACCCTAAATCTAGTAGGAAGGGAAACAGGGACACCTATTTCAATGGTGGCAGCGGGAATCAGAGTCAGACAGCTGGATCAGTAAATCTTCCTCCACAACTAAAGAGCCAAGTGGGATGCTACTAATGTGGATCATTTGACTACATGAAGCAGGAGTGTACAACAATACCAAGTGAATTCCATAATTTCTTTAATATGGGACACCTTAAGAACTTTTGTCATAGTGCTTTGAGGTCGGGTGCTCGATACAATTCTTGGTGTTGTAGGAATCATATACTTTGACATGGTGTGGATAGTAGAATCAGACTCGTCAATAGAGTAGATCTATCCATGGTGATTCTCAAAATATCATGACTCCTTAGCAAGGGAAATTGTAGAAAGAGAATATAGAGAAGAGTGGAGTGAAAAAGAAATTGTATGGAGATCATTAGATATATATAGATGATCAAGTTGGATCATATACAGTGAGAGGTACTATTCTTTTGAATTATACCCTTATGTAACGTCTTTTGATATTGGTGCATTGTATTCCTTCATTTCTTCTTGTGCTGTTTATTTTCTATGTTTAAAACAAGAAATGATTCTTTTCATGTTAAAATTTCAAACTCCTCTCAGGGAAAGAAAATGTAGAGCCTTTGTTTATAGATCATGTCTGATAACTGTTGATAGAACTGAGTTGAAATGGGACTTCTCAGTGTTGAAGATGGATGTATATGATATAATCTTGGGTATGTATTAGTTAGAAATTTCCAAAGACCACATCGACTATTATCGCAGAACAGTCAGTTTCACAACTGAGGATGGTGTCCAAAATCTCTTCAGAGGATCAAGGATTGTAAAGGTAGGTGCAACAAGATTTTTGGAACTATTGTTGGGAATGATATCTTATCATTTGGCAGTGTTTACTTTTCCATTGATAGAAGATATCAAGGATACCAGTTTTCCAGTAGTTGTGGATCAATTTCCAGATGTCTTTCCCAATAACTTCTCAGGGTTACCACCTATACGGGAAGATGTGTTTATGATTTATCTCCTCCTAGGTACTAGTAATATTTCCTTTCTATATTATAAGATGGCACCAATAGAGTTGAGGGAATTGAAAGTGTACTTCGATCAACTGTAAAGAAATGGTTTCATTTAGACAATTATATCTTTTTGGGAAGTACCAATCTTGTTCATGAATAAAGAAGATACAACTCTTCGACTGTACATTGATTATTTTAAGCTTAAACAAGTTATAATAAAGAGTATATACCCACTTACATGAATTGATGATGTGTTCAATCAATTGAGGGGAGCCCAGTGGTTCTCAAAAATTGACTTGCGGTTAGGATATCACCAATTGCTAGTTTAGAAAGAATATATTCAAAAGAAAGCCTTAAGTAGCATATATGGCCACTATGAATATGTATTAATTCATTTGGTTCTAACTAATTCTCCAATAGTCTTCATAGATTTCATGAATATGATATATTAGTGATATATAGATTCTTTTTTGTGGTTTTCATGGATGACATATTGATGCATTAAAAGACAAGGTATGAACATGAGAAACACTTGGAAACAATGTTGAGAATCCTGAGAGATCAGTGTTTAATTTCAAATTTTCTATGTGTGATTTTTGGATATAAGGGGTATGATTTATTGGCCATGTAATTTCTAAAAAATTTGTTTCAATGGATCCAAAAAAGATAGAAGTTGTTATCTCATGGAAACCATTGAAGAATGTCTTTGAGATATGAAGTTTCCTTGGTCTGGCTGGCTACTACCGATGCTTTTTTTACGTGACATCTCATTACTAGCCTCACTAATTAAATCTATAATAAATTAGAATTCTCTATTCAAATGGAAATAATAATTATATATGTCTTTCCAAGAGATGATAGTTCTTATTACATCATAACCTATCTCAATTTTTCCAGAGCCAGGAAAGGGGTATTTGGTTTACTATAATGCTTTGAGATCGGGGTTGGGCTATGTTCTCATGCAAGGAGACTATGTTGTGGCTTATGGTTAAAGGCAGTTTAGGATTCATTAGAATAATTACCCAACACATGATTTGGAGTTTTCTATGGTCATCCATGATTTGAAGACTTGGAGACATTATCTCTTTGGTGAGAAATTCACTATGTTTACGGATCATAAAATCATAAAACACATTTTCTCATAGCGAGATTTAAATATTAGGAAAAGGATTTGGAAGTATTATCTCTAGATTAATGACTTTGACTTGATGGATACATCAGTTAAATGAAATACAGTGGTAGATTAATTAAATAGAATGTCATATGCTCAGTTGGGAAAAGAAGATTCAGATGAGTGGTAGTTCATGTTGGTCCTTGTCGACATTCATATCAAATGTGAAAATAGAGGTGACTTCATGGTTTTATTTTTAATTCATGTGGTTCCTAATTTGGTAAATATGCTAAAAAGGCACAAACATCTGATGTGGAATTCTTGGTTACGAGTTCGGAACTCAATGGTGGGGAGAATATTGAATTCTATAAACCTGCTGGGAATTTGGTTTTGTGGTTCAAAGATCGGTTGGTTTACCTATGGCTTGTCAGGAACAACATATTCATGCTTACAACCATTTCACATGTGCAAAACATATTGGAATACATAAGATGTATAAGCCTTTTAAGGCACAGTTTTGGTGGATCGGGATGAAATGGAAAGTTGTTGAGTTTATTTCAAGGTGCCTAACTTGTCAGCAAGTTAATGATGAACATCAATTAAAATTGGTTATGACATAGTATATACCTATCTAAATGTAGAAATGGGATATGATAGAGATGGATTTTATTATAGTCCCACCAAGAATGATTTGGAAACATGATTCCATATGGGTGATAGTGGATTATCTTATCATGTTGGCCCATTTCATCCCTATTTGAGAAACTCATACAGTAGATTATCTATCCAAAATATATATCCAAGAAGTGATAAGGAGACATGGTACACCAGTTTCAATTATGTTAGATAGAGATCCGAGTTTTACATCTCTTTTATAGAAATACTTACAAAAACCCTTGGGACTCAATTGACTATGTGCAGGGCATATCATCCTCTGATATACAGTCAGTTTGAGTGGGTGATACAAACATTGGAAGACATGTTTTGGGCTTATGTGATGAATTTTTGTGGTTCAGGGGAAGATAATATACCATTACTGGAGTTCTATTATAATAACAACTATCAAGTATCAATGCATATGGCTAAGTTTGAAGCGTTGTATGGGAATCCTTATCGTTCTCCATTTTTTTGGGTGGAAATAGCTGAAACGTCTTTATTTGGGTCGAGCCTTGTCTAGGAAACAATGGAGAATATTTGGATCATTAAAAAGAAAATAGAGATAGCTTAGAGTCATTATAAATCATATGAGGATCATCATCGAAGATTGTTTTTATTCATAGTGAGTGATCATGTGTTATTAATGATTTATCCTAGGCTTGGAAATCATCAATTTAAGATGAAGGGAAAGTTATATCCTCAAGACATTAGCCCTTTTGAGATAGTATAATAGGTTTGAGAGGTGGCATATCGGTTGGAATTTTCACCATGGTTCAGTGCAGTGCATAACATGTTCCACGTATCTCAGTTGAAAAAGTATCAACATGATCCTAACCATGGGATTAGATGGGATCACCTTAATATATATCCAGATGATTTGTTGGTACATATCCCAGTGTAGACTATGGATAGGAAAGATAAAGTCTTACATATAAAAATTATCAGACTAGAGTGGGTTTTATGGCAACATGTTTAGATTCAGGAAGAGACTTTGATCTCAATAAAGAAGTAAAATATCAATGGTTGGAACTCTTTCAGGGAAAGGATGGTTTTCTACTTTATAGGGACAAAAAG
The DNA here is from genome assembly GCA_963277665.1 of Viscum album. Lineage (NCBI taxonomy): Eukaryota > Viridiplantae > Streptophyta > Magnoliopsida > Santalales > Viscaceae > Viscum > Viscum album. The sequence goes on along the minus strand of OY728143.1, from coordinate 644,878,718 downwards.
ATCAATGGTGGGGAGATTTTAGAACCCCTTATTTCTAGTTTTTAACATCGATATTTTTATTTTTAATGTTATAATGTGTAAGTGTGAAGTTTGGATTAGTTGGGAGAACTTTGAAAAAGTTTTTGGGGCTAAATGAGAGGTTCACGGTATTTTCATGGTTGGTCCAAACCATGTGGAAATCCTAGGAGAAACCGTGTGCACTAGAAGTTTTTTGGATAGAAGCTTAAGTTGGGTGTATTCACAGCTAGGGATACCATGTGAGGAGGTCATTTAGTGGTTTCCTTAAAGAAATACCTAATGCATGGTTAACGTATGGTCTTTTTAACTGTGCGGTCTAACCATGCGCAGAGTCAAGTATAGATCCTTAAAAATAAGATCACACTCGACTTTTCTATAACTCTATTTTTTCACTTATGTGACCCTAATTCAATATTCCTCTCCATTTATGGTAGGATAACCTCTCCCAAGCATTTTTTAACCAATATATATCCCTCTCTGGGTGTTTTCAAGCCTAATTCTTGCAATATGTGATTGTCTTCATCATTCTTGTCACGTTAAATTATATCTACTTTGATCTACTTCTCCTATCTTCTTAGTTTATAAAATATATTTTTTTATGCATAGATATGTGAGTGTGTATGTCAAATAGGTTGATATTTTTCCTTTATATTTCTAGGATAATAGATCTAAGTAGGTTCCGTGAAGAATCAACCTAGTTCTCTTGAGTTTAATTTATATGTGTTCGGTTTTCGTCAAAACCATTAAGGTAGGTAGCTTCAATCTCATCTCATCTCAATATAATTGATTTGATTAGTTTAAAATTAATTAGATTGAATGAAATTGATTATGAAATATTGGTTTAATGCATGGAATAAATTTTCCTTAGTGATGATTTATCATTTTTGTGGAATTGTGTAATCTTGGTGAATTATTGTGAAAATTGTTTTAGTTTCTTGAATTTAAAACGGTGATTTTCAATTGTGGAATTTTTGGAATATATAGAAGGGTTTTTTGGAATGGTTTCTTTAATAAAAATGGAATTTTATTGAAATGGTTTGGCTTATAAATGGTTTTGATGGAAAAATAGTTTTCAATAAAAAGGTGTTTTATTGAAAAGGTTTTTTGGCATGATCCTTGGGCATATTGGTGTGTGAGTTCATATTGCATATATAGGTCTTTGTTTAAATATAACCTTATGCTTGGTGCTAAAGGTTTAATAGCACATGGGATATAATTACCATGTGACGACTTGGTAGATTGATGAGAAACTGCTCATGAGTATGGAACTGTCATAAAGAAGCATGCATGGTTAATAGTATGAATGTGTGGAATGGTTCAGATCTTCCAAAAGGATATTGTGAGATAGTTTTATAGATTTATTAGTATTTTTATGGAATGATAAGTTTTTGAAAAATTATTTTTATTAGAACTTGTGTACTTTTTGGTTGTAAAAGGTTTGGAAATTGTTTATATTTACTCATAAACAATTTTGGGAAATTGTTTTATCTAAACTTTTTCATATAAATTTTTTACACTTTTATATCCTAGTGGAGTGATTAGGGAAGTCATTGGGGAAATCCTACTGAGTTTTATGCCCACCCATGCTTTGGTACATTGGTGCTTTTGTAGATGTTATCTTTCAGGACAGGGGAAAAGGTAATGTATCACACATTTTTAGCACCACTTCGTGATTCGTGGGCTATTTGGTGATCTTGGAGCATAGAGATAGGGGAGCATGGAGCCTAATGGTATTATTGGAGTCTTTAGTTATCCTTCCACTACTTACTTTGATACTTTTTTGGTCTTCTGCAGTTAGATACCTTAGAGTGGTTTGATATGAATAATATAGCTGAGTTATCTTTATGTTATTCATAATCAAATAGTGAGTTGTTTGGTTATGATTTATCTGGTTAATGGTTTATTTAATAATTGTTAAATTGTCCCCCACTTGTAGTTTAAACCATTCGACATTTATTTCTATCCTTTGGTGTCTTGGGAATGTTGCTTAAGGTCAATTAATGATTCACTGTATTCTCAAGGCAATGGGAAAAAGAGGGTCATTACAATTCCCATTCATTAGAAAAATATTTAATGGATAGTTTTATAGATATAGTGGGATTATTTCCATTCAGTTTTTGTGATTGGATGTCCTACTAGGGAGAACAAATGATAGTTTAATTGTGTAAACACATCTATATATAATCAATATGATTCTTGAAATTCATGGATTGGATATATATATATATATAGTGTGCAAATTTGGTTGGATGTGTGTCTTGTAGAATCCTGATATATAGAATAAGAACATTGTGCTTAATAGCCTATATGACATGAAACACCAAACTTTAACGAACCGAAAAAAAATTATATAAATATGAACATTTTAAAATATTCATTAAATGGATGAATAACAATAGTAATAACTACATTAAAAGATTAAATTGAATACACATGTAAAAATAAATCTACTGGTTATAATTTATTGGAAAAAAATAAACATCATTTGAAAGTAAAATATAACTTTTATAAAGTAATGATTTTATTTTCCCATTCCTTTATCTTAATAAGTTAAATTAATATTAATTTTTAATGATTTTATTGAAATTTAAATATTATATATCCAATAAAATGTTTTATCATTCTCCTAATATTTTTTTCAAGGCTTTTGATTAGAATAAATCTTATTTTATGCGTAAAACAGATTTTTTTAATTAAAGAGGATTCTTTCTTTTTTTCATGATAATTTTGAAATTAATTTTTTTACACCATTATAAAATTTATTTTTAAAAATTAATTTCATTTTTATATTCACCATGTTAAAATTATCATAGATTTAGTTTCTGATAATTTTATGGGAAGAATAATTTTTTGATAAATAGTGAAAAAGAATGGTTTTTATTGAAATTGATCACTTCATTTAAAGAATTTAAAATTTTTCATTTGTTTTATTTTAAAAAAAAGTGACATTACTTAAATTATATTCTTATTAATCCAATTTATATCATTATATTCATTTTTTTGAAATTCGATATTAATTTTTTTGTGCTTAAGAATTTTTTTTGCAAACCCATATTTTCATTATGCTTGTGGGTTTAATTTAAATTTAAATTTTTTCACATATATGATTTCAATTTTTAAAAATTTATTCCATACTTTAAATTAGAATAATTAATAGTATTTGATAATTTTAACATAGTTTTTTATCATAATTTATAGTAAAATCTATTAAAATTAATTACTACGGTTAAGGTTATAATGGGTTTAAGGAAAGGTTAAACTAAAAATATATGGGTTAAGATGACTTAAAAATTAAAAAATTATCTTATATAGAAATATCTCTATCCTATATAATCCAAGTGTCTTTAATTATATATTTTTGATCCATTTGGGGTTTGTAATACCTGGGTATAATTTATTCTTTTCAAAAACTCCAAGTGTTTCCTCTCCTCAACATATAAAAGGAAACCACATCTCCTCACCTCTCCACACATAAGCATAAATATTGATGGGAAAATAACTTCAAAAATCCTTTCATTACATCCCAAACCATTTCCTAGTGTTATTTTTATCATAAAACCATTTTTGGAAGGCTTTAGAAAAATAAACCTAAAGAGGTAGTATGAAGAATATATATAATTATTAACCATGAATTTTCATTTTATTTATTTTCATAATTATTTTAATTAAACATAAATTATGATAAAATATTAACACTAGTATCTACAATATAATGATATGTTACTATATTAATTACATAACCTACATCTTTATATTATTTCATTAAATGGGAAATGAAACTGTCGATCATGTATATGACAGACTATCGCCTCACAAAATAATGTAATTTTTTCTGTAACTGCCTCTCTCAGTAGAATATAATGTTGTATTTGATATTTATATAAAATATTTAAGACATAATTATAATTAAATAATTATAATATCATATATACATACATGTCTTTTGATATGTTGTAAAACGATAACATTATTATGCATATCTGTATACAACCGGCTATATAAAGGGATGTGATTCATTTTTCATTTTATTTTTACTTAAATGGAAATATGGATGAATTTTAGGAACATATATTATTTATTTTATATATTAACAACTCTAAAAAGGGGAATTATATTTTACCATTCTTTCATTTTATTTATTGAAAAATTTGGAATTGGTTTCATGCGTATATACAACCTTATATCTATTTGAACAATATAATTCATTTTTCTATAACTTTTATAAAATAATATAATTATTTATATAATTATTCATTATGATATTTAAATAATTGTTAAAATTATGGATAAGATAGATCCTTTATCAATTTATAATGAATGAATCTATTGAACTAAAACATATATTAAATACAAAGTAGTTATCACTCAAAATATTAATATAAAAAATTGTTAATAAACATGTGATAAAGGATTATAAGTAAATAAAATAAGGTATTATAAATATATATGATAATGTTTCTTTAATTAATTTATAATAAACCTATATTTATTATATTAGAGTTTTAGAAACAAGTGTAGGTAGTTAAACTTGAGGTAATATTTTCTTGTCTTAGTTCTACTCCTGTGAGACAAATGTCATATTTTCCACTTATTTAATTTATGTGGTGTATATAATTACCCTATGAAAAGTTATATAATGAAAATAATTATATTATTATTATTTAATTCATCATTTTAATTTATTTATTTCATGGGATTTATGATTTAAATTTTATCAAATTTGAAAGGGGTTATTTCATAATCTCTCTATTCTTTTGGATTTATTTTTTTATGTTCCAATATAGGGAATAATTTGAAAATTATATATTCAGAAACTATATTTTATTTTATTGCAGTTATTAAGTTAAATTAAAATTATTCCTTTTAATTTTACCTCTTTAACAACTCATGAGTTAGAAGGAATATTGTGTTTTGTAAAATCCACTTCATTTCTCTTTTTGATTGAAAATCCTTTCTCTTAAACATCCATGTTTTTTATTTAAAAATGCGTTAATTTTATTTAATAATCTCCTATTATTCTTAAATTTAAATTTTTACAATTTTTTTTACTTTAATAATATGGTTTAAAATGAATCTTCTTTTCATTTTCCATAGAGTAAAATTTTTATAATTTTACCAAAAATGTGAAGGGAACCTTTATTTTAACACACTCTAAATATATGGAATATTTCCACCACCATATACTCTCAATTCCTTGAATAATCATTTTTCATGATTCGATGATTCTTTTCAAATTAAATTTTTTCCCAAATATTCTATAAATTTTTAGTTTTTTAAATGATATTTTCAATGTAAAAATAGTATATTCCTCAGCAATTTTCAATTTATTTTTTTAGAATTTCTATTGAATAATGAAAAAAACCATAAATTATTTATGCACCATTAGTAATATGTTGTAATTATATCATCCTTACTATTTCACTATATGATTTATGATTAATTTGACTAGGTATTTTCTAATTTAATACCATTATCCATATTATATTGAAAGATTTATGATTATGTTTATTGATTCTGGAAACTATTATAATTTTGTATGGTATTTTTTCAATAAAAATGATTATATTTATTAGATTTTCCCCAATTTATATGTGGAATTTATTGGACATATTAATTGATGCATGGGAACCGCTATAACCCTTAGATGCATCAATAAGTTTCATGAGTGAAACTAGATTTGGTATTTGGATGAGGCCTTATTCATTAAGGTAATATGTATTATCAGGAAGCCTTGACTATATATTTATAATATCCATAATTATGTATTCCCTTAGTAGGAGATTTATTTATAGTTTTCTATGTGATTATTTGAGAAGCTATGATATCGAAGGATAATTTTTAAGCTCAAGTGGTTAATAATATGGAATTATTTATTCATCAATTATTCCTACTATATTATTATTCATGCTCAAAATATTAATTAAATGGATTTTTTCCATTTATTTACCTTGAATATTGATTAAGGCTTATGTGTTCTATATAGCTTCCACTGTACCTATACCCATATTGAGCATCTGAGATCACCCATTTATTATCTTACTATTCCCCAAGATACTAAAAAGTTTATTATGACCAATATAAAATGATATTCTCAAGGTAAAAATGGAGTTATAAAAGAAACTTATAGGTTGTAACTTAAATTTTCAAATATAATTTAAAATTAAAGAATGTATCTAATTTTACAATACTACTAGTCTATTCTATACTCTGGGATAAGATCACTTGTATATATCACCAATGTAATAATGTAACAACTTACTATCAACTAATGGGTGTGGGGCACTTATATTTTGTATTAGATAAGGTTTATTATAATCTTTGGGAAATATATTTAGGAAAACATTTCTTAGAGAACATAACCCTCTATCTGAATTTGAGAATATTTCTAGTTATAAGATAACATCCAAATATTTTTATAAGGTATTGATTATGATAATTTCATAGAAATATATCCTTGTTTTATACTACATTTAGATGTGGATCTGGCACAGTTGTATATAGGGGTAAAAAATATGAAAAGTTATCTTTGGTATTTGACTTGATCATCACATGGGGAATGAAAATAAGCCTTTCTATAAACCAATTTTGATTCTCTTAGAGGATATACATAGATTAATTCACATTTTATTTATGAAAAATTGTGAAATATTTTAATTATAATAGTTAATTAAATAGTTTAAGCCACAGGTGTCATAGAGTTAAAATGAGGTGTCATTATCTAAAAATCTTATAAATGAATATGTGGTTTCCCACTTTTATTATTATTTCTCATACTATGGTTTTTTTAGGAACTAGAAAAATTAATGTTAATATTTAATGTGATGAACAATATTCTGATTATGAGAAAAAAAATTGGACTATGTATGGAGATAAAGTTATTGGGATTATTCTTAAATTGTTATCATGAAATATGATTAACAATATACTCAATAAAAAACTCTTTGAATCACTAAAGAATAGATGGATAGAGACCTATTAGAGATTAGTTAGTAGAGCCCATGGAGTAATAAAGGATGAGTTTCATTCATATCATAAATGAGGAAAGATAAATCCATGAAATTATCTCAAAGTAACATGAAAATGTTGTATAGGTGGAAAAGAAGGGAATTTAGAAATGAGTTTCCAAGGAATAGTCAAAATTTTAATGGATAGAAATAAATTTCACCCTAGAGATACATTTATAGTTTTATGTAATAAATATGGGCATATTGGGAATTATCCAATCCAATTCCCTCTTATTATGGTTAAATAATTGATCAAGGGATGACATATGTTATTCCATTCATTTAATTGGGAGGATTTAGGTATTTATGTATTAGGGATAAATAATTATGTTTAAAAATTATTTTAATCAATTATATTTTATTGATTAGAATCATGGAACATCTAAGGATTGTGTTAATTTTTTCTAATCATCATAGATTACCTCATGAGTTAGTTATACTATCAAGGGTTTATGATTTTATATTTTATCATACTTTCAGTGTATTAGAAACCACTTTCAGGATTTTATATAATGGGATTTTCTGGTGAATATTGATATTTTGGGAGGAATTTATAGTAAAATACCATTGATATTTATATGGGTCTTAGCGAATGAGTAATTATAAGAATAATGACTTTACTTTTGTGTAAATAAGATTAAAGGAACTAATAATCTTTTGGTTTTATATATTTTTTGATGATGGGGTAATTATAGGTTATTAAAATATGGGATCATATGTTTTATCATAAAGATAATAAAGGGATTAAAAATAGATTTTATTATTGATGTTATTTTTTAGTATAATCATCATATTTTTCCAAATGTTATAGGAATTATATTAATATAGTTTTATAAAAAATGATATCCCATATTCCATGTAAAAACCCATCACAACTAGAAAGATCAAGGGGCATGAACCTAAAACTGTTGAATAAAAAGGGTAACACTCCTAAAAATCGTCTATGTGTTGTCCAAGTTAATATGAAATTATTTTTACTTAAATAATTTGATTGATAAATATTTATTTGATTTTAAGAAATATATTATAGTATTGAATCTTTTATAATCATTCTAATTTTGAGGCGATAAATGATATTTTTGGAGACATATTATTTGGTTGATGTATATATATATATAACCTTTAGATTTAGCATAAAGTAATATTTTGTAAATAATGAAGTTAGATTTTTAGAGGTGTGATAGGGAGGGTGTGATATAACATTACACATCAAAGAATTATTTTATGTTGAGGATATTGGTATTATTTCAAATATATGGTTATTTATTTAAGTAATGGTCTATATTAAACCTTATGTTTTTTTTGAATTTTGGATATTGATGTATTATTTATCTGTATGACTATTTACTCATTTCAAGTATTATCATACATTGTGAGAAACATTTTTTTAATGATTATAGGAAGATCAATTTATTATTTTATGGATTATTTGATCCATTAAAATATATTTTTAGTGATTCTGGGAAAATAAAATTCATCTTGGATATACATTTAGTAGATAAAAAAATTAAGTGTAAATTGATCAAAGAAAAACCATATGATGAAAAAAAATTGAAATAAAATGATTTTAAGTAAGTATATTTTATGGTTTTCTCTATGATTATAGTAAAATAATACCTTCAAAATAGAAAAATTTTACTTAAATAAATAGTTAATACATTTATGTTCATTTCTGATTAATGAATGGTCCATTTCATACCTCATCATTCTATGTTTCTATAGTCGTTAGAAATTTTTTGATAATTAAAATTCTTGTAAAAAATGATTTCCACCACCATATATAATTATTAAAACTTTTCTTCTTCATCAATATTTTTTCATCCCACTAAATTTATCCTACATTCAAACATAGTAATGAGTAATTTTATATGACCTTCTTATTTCCCTTTTCCTTTTTTAAGAGTAATTTTTATTAACCATTTTTTGATATGGGTTTTCCACAAAGGAATTTTTCAAATTGAGAACCACTCATTATCAAGTGAAAATTTAAATGGAGAGGATGAAATTTATTGATGGTATAGGGAATTTAACACCCTAACAATTTATTAGAATACCATTATGTTCAATAGTGTATATGACACACAACACTAAAATCTCGTGAACTATAAAATATATTTTCCAAATAAGACTATTTTAATCTAGCTTGTAATTTTTTATTTATGAATTTTAACAAATAATTGTGAAAAAATATTTTTTACACATATGTAAATAAATTCATTGGTTATCAATTAATTTGAATAAAAAAATTAATTTAAAATTTAAAGAAATATTTTTTAAAAAAATTGTTTTTATGTGCACAATATGTCTTTATAATACTAAATTAAATTAATCTATATTGGTAATTGATATTAATTAATTTTTTAATTATATATTTATAATTCCTCTAATATTTTTTCTCAGCATGACATAATATTAAACCATGTTTTATGTATAATAAATGTATTTTTTTTTCTAAAAGTGATTTCGTTTCATTTTCCTCCCCTATTTTAAAGATAATTTATTACAAAATTAGGAAATATATTTTAAAAATTGAATATTATTTTTGAAAAATTAATTTAAAAATTATCTTATATTTAATTTCAGATAGTTTTTTGGAAAATATTAGTTTTTTAATGAATAGTAAAAAAATACGGATTTTTAATTATAACTGAATTTTCGTTCAAATTATTTTAAAATTTAAATATTTTTTCATTATTTTATAAGAAAAATTAATTAAATTTTAGTATTATTATAAAATTTATTTTAATAGAATGAATTTTATGTTTAAATTTGATAAAAATTTGATTTGGGATTAAGATTATTTTCCTTTGGAAAACCACATTTTCATCCCTCTTATGGGATTAATTTTGAAATAAATTATTAAAATTATATGCTTTATATTGGTTAAAATTTATTCCATATTTGTAACCATCATAAATAATACTAGTTAATAAGTTAAATAATATTTTTGGTTATAATGAATATTAAAACTGTAAAAACAATTTACCACGGTTAAGGTTAAAACGGGTTTACCACTACTGGAAAAATACCCTATACCAACGGTTTGGAACCGTTGGTATAGGCCTCCAAACTGTTGGTATAGCCTATACCAACGGTTTTGGAGAAATGTAGGTAAGTAACCCGTAGGGATAGGTCTATACCAATGGTTTTGGGAAAACAGTTGGTATAGACCTATACCAACGTTTTTCAAAACTGTGGGTATAAGTAATATGAAAATCTATACTAATGGTTCCATAAAATAGTTGGTATATATAATTCAGAAAACAATCATTCAATGGGTTTAGATCCCAACAGCTCTTGTTTGTGATTTAATGACCTAACCACTAACCTAACGTACTTTTGTGAACATAATTTCATAAATATATATATAATTATTATCATAAGTATTTTAAATTTTGATTTATTTAATGTCCTCTTTAAAAAGATTTCATTAAAAATACATGTACCTATACCAACGGTTCTCAAAACCATTGGTATAGACCTATACCAGTGGTTTTTAGAACCTTTGGTATAGTTTCTTTGATTTTGGGACCTATAGCAATGGTTTTGGACAAACCATTGGTATAGGGGGGACCTATACCAACGATTTGGCCAAAACCATTGGTATAGGGTCTCTATAATGGACCTATACCAACAGTTTTCCCAAAACTGTTGGTATAGGTCCAAATTAGTGAACTATACCAACGGTTTGCCCAAAACCATTGTTATAGCTCCAAATTGTTTACCTATACCAACGGTTTTGGCCAAACCATTGGTATAGGTCTAAACTAGTGAACTATACCAACGGTTTGCCCAAAACTGTTGGTATAGATCATATTTCTAGTAGCGTACTGAGGGTTAAACTAATAATTATCAGGGTAAGAATTACATAAATATCTATATAATTTAAATAAAAAGTAAATATTTTGACCTTAAATAATCCATTGTTTGATATTTCTAATGTTTGAGTCATTTTGTCTGAGTAAAATTTGTGTATAATTTATTATTTTCATCAGTTCCAATTGTGTCATCTTCCCCACTTATAAATGGACACACCCTCTTATCTCCTCTCCACCCATCAGGTGGAATTATTTCCAAGTAATACCAAATTGATTTTTAAAATAAATCCACATTACCTATAATACTTTTTTACATAAATTTCCATTTAAATAAAGCTTTATGAAAAACCTAAAGAAGTTGTCTGAAGAAGAGATATAGTTCTTAATCACGTTTTTTTAATTTTTTGTAGATAAATAAAATTTTAAAAACAAAAAATAAAATAATAAAACCACTATATACAATATATGTAAATTTTATAATCTTAAATTAATAACCCATATTTGTATCATATTCCATCAAATGGGAAATGAAACTATTTATCGTGTGTATGATGTACTGTTACCTCACAAATCATTGTAATTTGATATACATAAACATCTCTCATGGATGGATATAATGATGTATTTAATGTTTCTATATTATATTCATGACATAATTATACTTATTGAATTATAAGATCATGTGTACCTTCTTATCTTCCAATCCATTGGAATATGATAACATCACTCATGCATAAGTGTGGAATATCACCTTCACAAGGAGATCTGATTCATTTTTAAATTTATTTCAAAATTGATGGTAATAAAGACTTTATTGATGAAAATATCTGATTTATATGATATAATAATAATTCTATAAAAAATAATTTTTATTTTTTGTTCTTTTGTTTCATATGTAAATTAATTGAAGCAATGTTCATGCCTATGTACTACCTCCCACCTCCATGAATGGTGTAATTCATTTTTCTATCTATAAAATTTTTGAATTAATATAAAAATGTATATAATTAATATATATTATCTTTAAATCATGATTACCATTATTTATATGATGTAACCATTAACAAATTAAAAGGATTAAAACTACCCAACTAAAATATACATGAAAAACAAAGTAGTCATCGCCCAAAATCGTGATTTTATTAAAAAATTATTAATAAAATATTGAGAAAGGGTTATAAGTAAATAATATAAGGATGGATATATATATAATTTATATATATATATATTATAATAGTTTTAGAAAATACAAAGGAATCTGGACCTAAGGTAAGGGTTACTCATCTCACTTTTACTCATTTGAGACATATTTAATATTCACCACTTATTTCATTTATTGTGTGTAAATAATTAAAAATTTATATGTTATATAATGAATTTATTTTTATTGTTATTATTTTAGGATTCATATGATGTTATTTCATTCATGGGAGTTATGATTCAGAAGTTAAAAAATGGTAAGGGTTTATGTCATTATCTCATCACTATTCGGGATTTTTTATGTTTAGGTATCTATTGAACATAATATTTGATATTTATATATTAAACCCAACATATTTTATTCTTTTATTTTTATTCAAATAAATTAATGTTTTTCCTTTAAATTTACGCTCTCATAGAACTCATGAGAGAAGAAGAATGTTTTAAGGGAAAACAACTTCATTTCTCTCAACGGTTAAAAATCATTTCTCTTCCATATCCATATTTTATAAAAATGTTTTCAAAATTTTTTTTACTATTATCCAATGATTTCTTAAATTATTTTTTACCCATTATTAAATTTTAGAAATTTATATAAAAATTATCTTCTTTTTATTTTCCAAACAAAGTACTTTTTGAATTTCTAATGAAAATTTGAAAGGAATCATTATTTTTACACACTTGGTATCTAAAAAAATTACCTCTATTATAAACTCTCATTTCTTTGAATAATAATTTTCATGTTTCTATGATTATTTAAACAAGTAATTTTTTACCTTATTTTTTGGATTTTCTAATTTTGAAAATTGATTTTCAAAGAAAATAGTGTATTTTCCTCATGAATGTTCTTAATGAATTTTTAATATTATTTCAATTCATCAATGAAAATAACCCATAAATTACTTATTATACACTGGGTATATTTTCTAATGACATCATAATTATTATTTATCTTGATGGTTTAAGATCATTTGGCCAGGGTTGTAGTACTTTCACACCATTCCAATATTATTATGGATAGTTTATGATTATGTTTATTGATTGAGGAATGTATTAATATTTGAAATGATATATTTTCCATATGAAAAATTATGTTTATTATGATTATAACATTTTATATAAGGAATTAATTTTACTTATTATATTTATGATGATATCTAATATATCCCCTTGATTACTCACTAGGTCTCATCACACAAATCATCTTCAGTATTTGGCAGAGGACATGCCCATTTATATAAAATGTCTTACAATGAGGCCTTGATGTTATGTTTATGATATCTATATTTACGAAATCCTTTATTAGGATAATTATTTATTGATACCCATGTGATTATTTTAGTATTTATGATATCCATGGACAATATTCAATATCAATTGATTAGGTATATGGAATTATTAGTTCACCATCTATTCCTTACATATTATTCTTCATGATCAAGTTATTGATTAAATGACACGTGTTTTCTATTATTTACCTTACTGTTTGGATTGTGACTTATGTATTCATTATATATTCTACTTAACACATACCATTACTTAGTATATGAGATCACCTATTTATTATGTTTCCTTTACACCAGATTTCATGATGTGTATTACGATTAATATATAGGGATATTCTCAACTGAGAAATAGATTTATCAAAGAAGGGATTATGTTCTATATTTTCTAAAAATATAATTTTAAATTAAACTATATATCTATTTTCCAATAATACTATAGTATTTGGTCAATATGGGTTTTATCACTTGAATCGAGAAAAAATTTAATAAAGAACCAAATGACCATGGGCTACTAGGGTCTGGGTCGTTACATGGATGGTGTAGAGTGGCGGTTCTAGGTGCATGTGGGTATTATGAGAAACTATCTAAATAGATATGATGAAGAGTTACACCTATTGGAATATGGGAATTTTTTTGACATTGGAATTTTCTTTATTTTTATTGATACATTAGGACTAACTGAATATTTTTTGGGTGACTATAGTTAGGTTTGGATTACTAATAAAAAGTAGTTAATTAAAATTTCATTCCATATTCTATTAGGCTTTTACAATTCTACAATCAAGGAAATATATTTGAAAAAAAAATAATTAGTTTTGGTGTTCAACTAAAATTCTAAAATATGATTATTTAATTTTATGAATTTTTATAAACATATTTTTAATGAACCAAGTTTTTAATAAATATTTCTCCATAAATAAATACATTGTTAAAAAGACTATTTCACATGATCCATCGAACAAAAATTATCCCTAATATATTACACAATAAAAATATAACAATAATAAATCCTATAAAATATAAAAATATTATAATAAATTATCAATTCATACAGAATAAGATTAATAATAGTTAAATCATAAATAATTATTTTTTCAATAAAAGTTGTTTTTAGTTATATATTATATTTAAATTTATTAGATAAATTTTAGAATAATAAATTGGAAAAAATAATTTCTATTTTGAATTAAATAAACAAGATTACCCTATGATAATTATATTATATTTTTCATTAAAATTTGATTTTAATGTGAATAGTTAAAAATATAGTTTTTACTAAAATCATAAAGATTTTAACTATATCATGCAGTAGTTACAATGTAGAAAATTATAAAACATTTTTTAATATAAAATATTTATTTAATGAGTAAAAATATTCATTTTTAAAATTATATTAAGAATTTATAAGACCTAGGTTTAACACATTATTATCTTATGTAATATTTTCCAATATAACAGATTATTTTAGGTATTTTCTTTTAATTAAATATTACTTTTGGTAATAAAAAAATAAGATTTCTATAGATTTTAATGTAACATAACACTTATATATTTATAAAAAACATATTTATATCCTTAAAATATAGAGTAAGGATATTTATATCTTGCACAAAAGATTTAGGCTTAAAAATATTCCTTTTTACTGAAACCAATTTCTATGGCTTCACTGAAATAATGTTAAATTTTATTTTTCTTACATATAGATATTAAATTGGATAAAATTGGTTTAATTTATGGAAAATTTTGCTACAAGTTATATAATAATATAAATTTTATTTTCCAAAATTAAATGTTAATTACTTTGGTAAAAAATAGTTACCATAATAAAACCAAAAAAGTTAAATGTTAAAAGTCTAAGAGTAAATAACATTAAATGTTTAAAAAATGATTAAAAAATTTGTGAAAATTAATTTTTGTAGTATTATTGACCTTATATCTTCCCCTGATCCATTATTGGTGATTTTGGAATCTTCATGACATTTAAAACATATTCTCTCTTAATATTAAGTTCAAATATTTACAAAAACAATTATTCCCAAAAATTATAAAGTGGGTATCTCTTCACCCCTTAAAGACAACTAAATAAATTATATTTACCCTTGAAAAACTTCCATTTTTCGTTCTCCTACAATCATATTACTTTTCATGATCCTTTGGTAACAATATATTGTCCTAAGACCTGAATTTTTGTGAAACCTCCAAGGAAAAAACAATTATTTCAACGTGTGTACTATTTCATCCCCTAACATCTTCCTCTTTATATCTTTCTTTCATAGTCGTAATTTTATAATTTATATATAATTCAATAAGTATTTTTTAATTATAACATGTTAATGACTAGTAAATACCTTTCTCTTTTTCCTATTAGAAAAATGAAATTATCATTCATGCTTTGTACGTTCAATTACTTCTAAGATACGACATATTTTGTTTTTTCACCACTTCCTATCATCCATAATTATATGGGTAAAATTGAAGAATAATTATGAAATATGAAATATAATTATGATTATTATGAAAAAATTTATATTGAAAATTATTTCCATGTTGTTATTCAAAAAAACATTTACCAAGTGTTGTGCAGGATAACTCTACCACAAATTAACACATCTCACTTTTCATATGGTTTCTTTATTATTATTTAATATCTATTAAAATATTATTCAATATATTAAATTTATATAAATAATATAATTCCTATTATTCAATAATGAGATTATTTCAAAAGAAACCACTTCTAAAATCATAGTTTCACATTAATTAAAGAATGACTATGTTTGGGATGCTCTAACCACCAACATAAACAATGTTATAAAATGATTTAATGGGTGACATTGAGATTATAATTAAACTTAATATATGTTTTAAATAAGTATATAATTATTTTATTTTGGTTTTGGAAGTGTAACACTAATATTAAACACCTTAACTATGATACCAACATTCCTCCAATAAAAAACATAAATAAATGTTATTCACTAATTTGATATTTAATTATCATAGTAAAAACTCTAATGTAATGAAATTATAAAAATTAAAATAGTTCTGAATGATTAAATCCAATACCTTAAATTATATAGTAATGATGAAATTTGGATGAATAATTAAGAATGATAGTGTTATTATGAAACAAATATTGAATGATCATGTTTACTCACACATGATATTGAAAATAGATAAAAATAACTAATCTACTTATAGAGAATAATTTTAATTAAAGTTCATATATGGATATATACATATATAATGTTATTAAATAGTATATTTTGATATTTTTTACATGGGAGGTTTTAGTGTGATCAACTAAGATGGAATTCAAGGAAAATATTCCATCAAATAAATTTTTTTTCTATATGGAATTACCTTTCATACATGAATATAATTTTCAAGATTTATTTTATGATTACATTATCGTATATTTGATGGTATTTTTTAATTATATATGGAAATCATGTCTCATTATTAATAACTAATTATTTAATAAAATTGTTTCTGAAATAAATGTATAACATTGGAAAAAATAACATCAATTCTTACCAATGAATATTTCTATCCATGTCTATGTCATTAAATTATTAATTAATTTCTTTAACAAAATCCAAATATATTTTTTCTATTATATTTCTCATATTTTCAATTAAATATTTTAAATGGTAAAACTCCTTGAAATTTTATTTTATGTGTTTTTTTTATTAAAATTTCATAAAAACATAATAAAGGGTTTTCTTTTCAATATTTACTGCATTCAATTTATTATCTTGGTTTTTTCCTTTTCAATGATCATATGTTTCAAAAACACTAAAATAATGTTTTTAATATTGTTCTCTTCACCATACTAAATTTCTTAGAAAGTAATTTTCAATTCAAGTTTTATAATAACTATCCACATATTTAATGGTTTATGTGTATATCTCATGAGATAGTTAGGTGTGCACATAATGAGTTTTTTCACACAAGTGTGGGCCTAATGAGTCTTATCACATTTTAAGATGTGTAAAAATGAGTTTTTTTTCACATAGGAATCAACATAACGAATTTTCTCACAATTTTTTTATGGATATAGTTTTTTCAAAATCCCATATTTTTTAAAAAATAATCATACATTTCCAAAATTCTATTCAGTTTCATGATTTTCCAATTTTTACTATCACTCGTTATTTTTGAAATTTTTAATATTCTTATATCTTGCTCAAATTTTTTATAATTATTGACATTTATTTTGATCCATGTGACAGCTTTAATTATTACTTAGTGATATTTTATAATTTTAGGTTATACTACTATGATTTATGATTATATTATATGGTCTAATGTAATGTTAGTACGTTGTTTATCATATTCCTCAAGATCTTTTTCATGTTTATGAACTAATAAATTATGAAATGTTTTTTCCTTAAATAATGTCTAAGGTCACCCCATTCATAAGATACTATTCACCAGGTTATGAATATGATTATACCTTGTGAGATTTCAACAAAAGGTTTTTATATTGTGTGATTATATAGTAATGTTTTCAAGTGTTGTAAATTATGATGTTTATGTCGAAAGTATTCATGACACTTAATGTTTTAGTCACCTAGTTGTCTGACTATTTGTGACATGTATTATTTATATTTTGAAATTAAAATATTATTTATTTTATGCTTAGATCAGGCCATTTTATTAGTATCAGGGGATAGTTTAGTTATTTTGGAGATTATTGTTTTTACTGGAGTATCCTAGAGACCATTAGTGAAAACCCCATCAATAATTATAATGGATATTTACACATATAGGATAACATCATGAAATTATATTAAATTATATTTTTTGATTTTCATGGAAATTAATTTTTTTTTCAGATACTACATATTGATATAGGATTTAGAATATATGTACCAAGGGTTATTAACCCTGAAAGGGACGTATAGGTATTAAATCAATTGTCACCCATTACATGACCCAGATTCCAAACCTCACAACTAGTTTGACACTCCAAAGGGATGCGATTTAGTTTATTAAAATTCTCCTTATGATCCATTATAATGGATATCAATATATTGGTATTCCAATTAGAAAACTAACCATGGATATCTGAGATTGAAACATAATGATTCATCAGCTAACATAATAATATCACTAGTGAAATTCTTAATGTATGTTTGTAGATTCATTATAGGTGAATTAATTAATTTATGTAAACTCATTCCAAATGTTCCATTAGTGAAGGTAATGGTGGGTTCCCAAAAAACCAAGTGAAAATGGGTCAAATAGACAATATAGATATTCTCTTAATGGGAAACCTAATGAGATTGGGGATGGGCTATAAAAACTCTTGGATATTCTCAACAAACTATATCACACTATGAGAAATAAAGAAAATTATATTGATCTCTTGAACATACAAAGAAATATAAATCATCAATTGATTCTTTTATGAGGAAACAACTACTCACTCTTAATAGGTCATCTAATACTTTATTACTAAGTAGTTGGCCAAAATAATGGAAAATATATTTTATGGTCTAGAATCCTTAGAACATGAGAAGGATTATTTATCCATTTATCATTTAAAATTAGGGACTAACCAATAGTATAATCACATTAGAAATGCCATAGAAAAATAGTAAATAGATTCTGTAGAATGTGAATAGTTCAAGAATATATTTTTAACAAAATATTTCCCTTATATTATTTACATAAAAATATTTCATGAATTCTTTGAATTTAAGGTAAAAGTGGATTAATCAATTTTAATTTCCAATTAAAATTTAACAATATATTTGATATATTCGACCAGATATATCCTTAAAATATAATGTAAAATCGCTCTTTTCATTACATGAATAAATATTTTTCTTTGATGGAAATTAGATACAACAGACCATTGTAGCTATTTAGAGATTTTTCAATGTGATTATAAAGTATAGATGAAATATATAAAATAAAATTATTTTAGCGAAAATGAAATTAAATTATATTATCATGGATGCTCTGATGATAATACATAAGGTGGGAAAAAATTATAATATCCAAAATGAAATAAATTTGGGAGGGTGTACTTGTATAACTTTTTTGGGAGTTAGGGTAATATCTTAAATTTAGTAAAGTAAGATACCAACCTCATAATATCATATATGGTCTTAAAGTTATTATTAAGACAAAATTAGAGAAAAAGGACACTATTAGTGCTCTAATAACAATGTAAGGCATAAAATAAATGGATTATGGGAATTATGTGAATTAATTCTTTAAAATGTGTTACAAAAAAGAGAATAGACCATATAATCCTCTAAAACCAAGATAAAAAGGGAGAATACATAGTCACCAAAAATAAGTTTGATCACAATAAGAAATTAATGAAATAATAAATGATACATCTTTATAGAATCCAGAATGTATGATTTGTTTTTTTTTCTTCTCATTCTTTTATATCAAACTTTTTTTATAAGAATATGGATTCATCACATCAAGCACTAGATATTAAATTCAATATGAAACTTATTGGTGAAAAAATGATGACATTCAAAATATATAAATATTTTATGATAATTATTTTTCGGGAAGATACTCTATAATAATATCACTATACATCCATTTTAAGAGTTTTATGTAATAATAGGCATATATTAGTTCTATTTCCATATAGATTATGTCATATTTTGGGATATGGAATTATTATTTCATATCTAAAATCATTTAGTTAATATTTATTAATAATATTATGAATATGTTCTCTCTAATAAATTTTATTCTATAACATCAATTAAGATATCTAATAATGGGGAAATCTTATCCAAAATAAATTTGAAGGAAGTTAACATTGATGAGATTCCTCTTTTAAGAGAGTGTAATGATATATTTTTTGATGAAAATATTGTATTTTATATAGAGTATGAGTTTTAGTTTTCAATTAATCAAAAATAATGATATATTCCAATATTAAGAAAAATGTATGGAAAGGTTCCCTTTGAATTGAAGGTGTTAATGAGGTAACTACGATATAATAAGGAAATAGGTTTTTTACTAGTGATTCACCATGGGGTACGATAGACATTATTTTAAAAAATTAGTATAGATTTATGTATTTGTGGATTGATTTTATTGATCATAATAAAACCATGTTCAAGAAAAAGTATCTTAAACACCAAATGTATGATCTATTTGATCAACTGATAGGATCTTTATACTTATAAAATATTGAACTTTGGTTTGGATACAATCACTTATTGGTGAACAGAGAGGATATTTCCTAGACCACTTTCTATATAAGGCATTAACATTTTGAATTTATAGTGATGCCATTTTGACTTAGTATTTATCTCACTCTATTAATAGATGTAATGAATAGATTATTTATTCACTACCTTGATAAAAAAAATGTATTTATCAAAGATATAGTTTCATATTCATAAATAATGGATGGAAATTATAATCATTTTCATATTGGTTAAATAACCTTGATAATGGAGAAACTATTTACTAAATTTAAAAAGTGTGAGTTTTGGATTCATAATGTATAATTATTGGTTCATGTAATAACAAGACAGGGAATGCCAGTAAAACCATTAAAGAGGGAATTTATCCAGAAATAGGGTCGATAGAGCACTGTAACTAAGATACACAGTTTTCATGGGTTAGGAGGATATTACCTCTGAGTTGTGAGAATTTTATCATGGTTATAAAATAAATCAACATTTTTATCATGGAATATAGTAAAGTTACATTAGACTGAGGAATGTGAAGGAAGTTTCAATGAGCTAAAATAGTGGTTTTCGCCACTCTAGAGCTTACATTACCCTATAGTGGGAAATATTTTAAATATGATATTATGATTTGAAAAGGTTTTCTGTTTCCTCATGTAGAATAATAATGTAATTACATATTCCTCATTCCAATTAAATAATCATGTGAGAAAATACTCAATGCATGATTTATAAAGTGTGAGTTTTGGATTTAGTAATTACATATGGATCATTACCCCTCGTAGGTGGATAAGGTGTCAGGGGGTTGGGGTGTGAGGCACTAATCATAGTTTTGAGTCCCTATGCAGTATTTATTTGTAGAATTAATGTAATAATAGACCCACATTTGATAATTTTGGTGTATAAAATGATAAACAAGGCTTGAAAAATATATTCATAAAGAATAAGTTGAATATTTTAATAACTATATGGTTTGAATTTATAAAAAATTATGATTTATTGGTATATTTTCACCCATAGACAGAAAATAAAGTGGTTGATTCGATGAGTACAAAAGACCATGACACTCTATCCATGATGTGATTTTAAAAAAATAAATACTATTGGATTTATTGATGATGAATTTTGAATTCATAATGGGAGGAGATAAATCTATCTTTCCCAAGTAACTAAAAAACAATCCATTTACATTAAGTTCAACAAATCCTAGAGTGGTCATATTTAGATACCAAAAATTTATGGAATATTGTAGATTATAATATTTATGAATATGGAGTTATATGGTTTTGAACCTAGAAATGTGTCCCATTGAAACATGAATTTAAGAATGAAACTTTGGTTCATGAACATAACTTGTCATTATTTATTCATCTAGGTAGTACGTAGATAAATATAAATATATAAAAATAATAATCTAGTGGGATACCATTAAGAGAGAAATAAATGAATAAATATCTCAAAGATTGTTATGTCAGCTAGTTATGGTTAAATGACAATATTCTTAGGGTATATTTCAACTATTACCCATACTAGTATGGAAATGTGAAAAAATACCTATGGAATTTGTTATAGGACTCCACAAGATATCTAAATTAACTAATTTAATTTGGGATTTAGTTGATGACCTTATAAAGTTATCATATTCTATTTCCTTTAATGATGATTTCTCTCCACACAAAATCACTAAGATATCCATATGGGGAGTGGTATGGTTACAGGAGTAGAAATATTTATTGAATCTAATCAAGATCAGTGGATTTTCTCTAGGTTCTATTGAAGTCATTAGAAAGCATTAAATACATAGCTATGTTTTAGCACTACATATCATCCTTAAATATATTTTTGGCCTGGGAGGACCATTAAAATAGTATAGGATATGGTAATATCTTTCCCAATAGATTTAGATGGATATTGGAATCAATAACTATTAATTTTAGATTTATATTATAGAAAACATTTCCATTATAGCATTAAAATTACATTATATAAGGTTATTTATGTTATATGATTTAGGACTCCAAGTTTATGGGATAATATTTGAGAGGATAAGTTGATATGTTTTTTCCTTTCCTAAGATACAATGGATAAGGTACAATACGTTTAGTGGTATATGAATATAGAATAATATATACATAGTAGTTAGGAAGATAATCATCAACAAGATCTGGAGTTTGAAGTTAGTGATAATGTGATCATTTAAATATCTATATTGAAGAATGTCATGATATTTGGTAATAATTGGAAGTTGATCCCTAGATATATTAGTCACTTTTAAATTAATGATCTTTTCAAGGTTATAGAATATAACTTATTACTTCCATCACATATCTCTCAAGAGAACACGAGTACCACATATTGTTTTTGTGGAAGTAATTACTAGATCCATCACATGTACTGAACTCAAAGGATATATAATTGTAACATGACATTTCATATGGAGAACATTATATACAGAATTTGGATTTAAGATAAAATGTTCAAAAGAAAAATCACACCCATCTATTATATTTTTTTGGCTGAATCATTAGTTTAAGGAAGGTGCACATGAATATGATAATTGATTAGAGAAAAGTACACTTAACCATTTTCATCCATGTAATAAAATTTTCTATGAAAAATTATTTTATGTTAGATAAAATGTAATGAACCTTGTATTTAATAAACATTCTTCCTTAAACAAATTAGGTTTTTAAAAGTTCTTTTCATATGAAACATATAACTAAGATGATAGACCACATATTAGATAGTAAAATTACTAAAAGAATAAAAATTATACTAAAATAAATTATAGTTATCAATTATAAATTCATACATAGTAGGATTAAGACCTCTTAAATCTTAATCAGATCATATAAACAAATAGATTACCATTATATATTGTATTTTAATTTGAAAGATAAATTTATAAAATTTATATTTTGAAATTATAAAAATTAGTTTCATTTTTTAATTATTCATATCATACATACCTTAAAATGAATTTCTGATATTTTTCTAAAATATTTTATTTTTAGGTGAATTGTTAAAAATATTGTTTTTACTAAAATCATAGATTTTATGACTATATCAAGAAATAAGTATAACATAAGAAATGATAAAAAATCATAATCAAGTATGTATTTCAAGAGAAAATATACATTTAAAAATACTAACATAAACTTATGGAACATATTTTTAAACTTTTATTAAATTAAATCATATTTTCTAACAAATCAAGATGTTTTTTATCTTTTTAAATTAAATATTATTTTTTGTAAAAATAATTATTTTTATTTCATTTCAATCCACATTTTGTTTCAAAAATATCAATTTATATCATGAAAATCATTTACAGGGAGAATTTTAATATAGACATAAATTTACAGCTTAAAAAATTATTTTTCTATAAATAGTATTTTACATGATACTTATGCTAGTGGTAAAATTATTTTTTATTATGAATAGAAATTTTTTATAATAAAATATATTTCATACATTGAATCATCAGGAATAAATTATGTAATAAGAGTGATTTTTCTTTTAAGGCACTAAATGTAAATTACTATGGTAAAAGATAGTTTTAATTGTAAAGAAAATTTAAAAGTAAAAAATTATAAGACTAAAGGACATAAGAAAATGTTTAAAACATGTGTAAATATGAATTTTTTATGTTTTATCTACATTATCTCATCCAACACTCTATTATTATCCTTTAATTCCACTTATTTATATTTTAAACATGTCCTCTCTCTATATATTAAATTGAAATATTTGTAAAAATTACATTATCTCCACTTATTAAACCTATCTCACATGACCTCTTCAAGACCACTCAATGAATTTAATTTATTATTGATAAACATAATATTTTTACACTTACCAGAATAATATTCCATTCCATTGATCTTATTTACATGAGATGTTTTCTTAAGACATCAATTTACTATAAATCCTCTAAGGAAAACCAATTGATTTTAATGTGAGTACTATTCTTTTCCTAACAACCATTTAATTCAATGATATTTTCACAAATATAATTTTATAATTTTAGTATAATAAAAAATATTTTTACTATTCTAATGGAAAAAATATTATCCACATTTCCCCCTTTCCTATTTATAAAAACAAAACATTCATTGGTCTATTTTTCATACTACCGCCTGTATAAAGTGATGAATTTTCTTTTTTTCACAATATTCTCTATTCACTAATTATAAGGGTGAAATTGAAGATTAATTTGGAAAATTATTTTAAAATTATGATTAGTTGTATAAAATTTATAATTTAAATTCTTTCCCTTAAATTCTATGAGATAAGAAAATGGAAACCATGCATTGTGTGTTTTATAGCCTCCATGAATTAAAATATATTTTTATCATCTATTTCACTACTTATTTATTAAAATTGATGAAAATAATATTAAACACCTAAAAATTATCTATATAGTATCATTATTATTCTTTATTAATGATTTTAGGCCAAGAGAAACAACTTTCATAATCATAATTACCCCTAAATTATGATATGTTCATGTTGAGGTTAGTCTAACAATATGCTTCAAAAGTGATATAAAATAAAATCATGGATAAAATGATAATATAATTAATAATAATATATGATACTAATATATAAATAATTAATTCATATTGCCTCTATAATGCTTACACTAATATTAACCTCATTTATTAAGATACCAATATTATTAAGTTAAAAAAACATCGAAACATATTAGTAAGTGATTTAATATTTAATAATCATATAAAATATTCCAATATAATGAAATTATATCATTAGAAACAGTTATAAATAATAAATTTTATTCCATTTTATTCTTTAGTTATTATTAACATTATAAGAATAATGAAGGACAATGACACTATTAGTAATGTAGTTCAAAACATTCAAGATTCCAAGGACCTGATATTTAAAATAGATAACTGCTAAAAAATAAAATTGTAGAGAAAAAATGTAAATAAAGTTGATAAAAATTTATAGATAGAATAATTTTACAAAATAGGTGGTTAAAATAGTTATTTTTTATTTATATGATGTTAGAGTTCAATAAAAATTCATTAAATCTAGGCTAGGGTTTCATCAACTCAATTTCTGATCCATTGGGTCATGGCCTTATTACTAAAATATACTTATCAATAATTATTTTATATTGTAATTCCATTATTTTAAACGGTATTTTAAATTATTTTATTGATAAACTACTTCTCATAATTAATAGGAACTTATCTAATAAAATCTTTTATAATATAAATGTATAACATTGGAAATAATAACCTACATTATAACTAATGAATGTTTTCAAGACTTTACATGTTATTACTTTAGAATATTTTTTGATAAATTAAATTAAAATATGTTTTTTCTCTCATACATATCATATTTTCATTTTTCTCTTTTTGTAAATGAAGTCCTTTAAACATTTATTTAACGTGCATTTTTCATTAAAACGACCTAAAATTCATAATAAAGGCATGTTTTCATTATTTACCACTTTGGATTTATTATCTTGTTTTTTATTATTTTAAAAAATAATTTATTTAGAAACCTATATAATAATATTTTATAAATTATTCTCCATTACTTATTAAAAATTTTATTAAAACTACTTTTCACATAAAGTTTTCTAATAATATTTATATGGTTTTATGGAAAATTTGTTATTATCACATCGATTCTTCCTCCATATTTCTTCTATCATGATTTTTATTTTATCACTATATATATATATATATATTATGATATTAATAATTTTATAAAATTATATTTTTAATATCTTACAATATCTTAGGTTCACATTATTTTAGGTTTTTTTAAATTTTATGATATCCATTCTTTTTAATTAAGTTATTTAAGATATAATAATCATTTATTTTTAGTGTAAAACATTTATAATGATGATATTTGGAGGTTTCCTATAAAACCCTATAATGAATTTTTTAAATTATGTATCTCAAGATTTATATTTACGCATTGAAATATTTACTAAGATCATATAGGCATTGGAATAATGATTTTTCCAATATTTTTATGAATGGAAATAATGATTTTGTGCACATCTTAATAGTAATAATGAGTTTTCTCACATGGGTCTTCCTATTTTTAGGGTTATGAGACATTACTATTTTTATAAGGCACCTTATTCTGTATAGTAATTCCGTTTTAAGGACTATTTTAGTTTTCTAATGGGTGAATGATACATTTATTCCACTGAGGAATGAAGTTAGTTCCTAAGGTCTAGGAATCCTTAAAAGATCCCTTTTGGGATAGTTTCTTGGAGATCTAGGGGTTTGGGAGTTCTCAAGATATTTTAGGATGACCAGGAAGTGGGAATGACAAGAATCCAAAGGGCTTAAGTTCCATCAGCTAGTCGGAGGCCTTTTTAGAGGTAGGAGGTCATCCTTTATCTAATCGGTGATCTGGTTACTGTATTTCCAACCAGTGAGACCCATTGGTAGGCCGATGGGGTCCTGGGTTCTATTATTAAGATTTTAAAAAGTATTATTAGGCCTTACCTCTCTCCTTTTTACCCAATAAATAGCCAATGTAAGCGAAATTTCATAATTCTTAGTTCTCTATACTTCCCCTCCCTTCGCCTTGAGAATTATCCGTCATTCTTAGTATATTCCTGATATTGTCAGATGTGTTGGAATCCTATAGAAAAGTTAAAGAGTTTGATCCCCTCTTTTTATAATTTTTTTTATCTTCATACTTCCTTATGTTGTTCATATAGATTTTGTTATATTTTTAATTTTTTTTAATCTTTTATGATTTATCACATGTTATCTTGAACCTAAGTCTAATTTCAGATTTGTGAGTATCTCCAAGGTTATAGTTGGTGTTCTAAGTTATTTACCTTACTGAATTTTTGTTGTATAAAACATAGGAGTTGTTCTCTATACTAGAATCTTGTATCAACCTTATACTTAAATTGAAAATATTATATTTCTTTAGTTGATGACCCTCTGTTTAATTTAACACTCGTAATTGGACCTACATATCAGAAAACTACCTATAGACCAAGAACGTTCTGTGGGTGATTTTAGATATAAACAAGATTTTATGAATAAATTAGAATATGTAAGACCCTCATTAATATTAAAATTCTTGGTATGGTTCAATAATTATTTATACCCATTTCATCGACCATGTATGGCCATGGATGAGTCATGACCAATTATATGTGTCACCTTTATGGTCTCCTTCTTGAAATATTTGAACCTAGTTTTTTTAATGTGTGTTAGGAGATGGCCATGATTTACTTTTTTTATTATTTTAAACATAGTTGGAATTGTGATTTCATTCCCTATAATATGGACCAAGTAACCTTATGTATATTAGGTACTATAGTGTGACTGGATTCAAGTTTATAAAATTGATAATTAAAAAAGTCTATCATTTGGGTAACAAAAAAAGGATGTTGTTATATAGAAATTTCTTAATGTTAGTGAATTTATGTACTGGTGTTTGTGAGTTGTTATGACCAAAATTAATGAATATAATTTTTTCAATGTTAATTGAGTTTTTCAAAATAGTTACTGATTAATGGATGAGTTGGGTGTATAAAATACTATTTATTAATGTTAATTAAATTAGTATTACTTGATAATATATTGGCACTAGATATGGATAGAAAGATATTTATTCTAGGTACAATTCTTGAATTCAAGATTAATATTCCAAGCATGAACCAAGTATAATATTCTATATTATTCAATAATGTGAATCCCCTAGGAAATCCCACATTGGATCTAGCTAATATATTATTTTCCTGAATCCCTATGTGTGGAATCATGGATTCACTAATAAACTCCATGAGAAATAAAATATCATGGTTTAGATCCCCAATTTAGAATGAGGTCCACAAATCTAAAATTCCATAGATTATATCATTGTATGATAATTAACCCCCTTACAAATATTACCGTGGTATTTTTACTTTTATTTCCTAGAGAAAATTAAAAATGGTATCCTAAGAGAACATCCATAAAATTTTATTATAGAGCTATACATTGTGTCCATATCACCTTAGGTTAGCTCTCTAGATCCATGCCTAGAATTCCTTAAATATTTACATGGATTTTTATGGTATCATTATTTGTTAATTATGTGACCTGCTTCATGGATTCACCTATGATTCTTGTTCTTCGATACTTTCAATTATTCATAGGGTCCTATAACATCTTAGGGTTTTATGCTCTGAGATATTTGTTGTTTGATAAATCAGGTAGGGTCGGTCAGGCACCAACTACGATCCCATGTTTGACACTATTTCACTATATTACTTATTACATTAAAATTATTTAATTTAATCAATATGTTTTATAAATATATACAAAAATTAATTATAAACTAAGGGGTTTTCCTACTGAGTTATACTCACACACGTTTTGGACCACTACTTAGTACCTAAAAATATCTCTTAGTTGCAGGTTAGGACATTGACGGGTGCCTCATTGTTGTTACATAGGTTGGGCTAGGACATGGAATGGGATAGATAGAACACATACGCACATTGAATTTAAATATGACTTCAGTTGTGTTTTTTATTTATTTACCTTCATCTATATCTATAGTATATGTATCACCTTCTATAAAAAATAACTTCCTTGTACATGTTACCTTAGAAACTCTTGCATCTACTATTCAATTCAAGATGTTTTACTTGATACATTCAATATAAGGGTTTTAAAATTGGATTAGAATCATCAACTAAGTCAATATTAAATTCATATTATTAATCAGGTATAACACAAGGTAACTCACCATTAAAAACATCAAGGTATTATTTTATGATTGTTCAAGTTCCTTTCCATCACAAAGTCTAACGACTAAAAAATGGAAATAACTTAGTCCAAAGTGATTCATCCTTTAAAGAAACATCAAAAATCAACAAAGGAATGAAGAAGGATCTATTCCCACTTGGGTCATGCAAGTTTCATCATGGTCGCTCAAGTATACTTGCACGCCGCATAGTGGTCGCG
The DNA here is from genome assembly GCA_963277665.1 of Viscum album. Classification (NCBI taxonomy): domain Eukaryota; kingdom Viridiplantae; phylum Streptophyta; class Magnoliopsida; order Santalales; family Viscaceae; genus Viscum; species Viscum album. The sequence goes on along the minus strand of OY728143.1, from coordinate 644,849,233 downwards.
CAGGTGACTTGCACGCACCCTCTTTGATTCTTTCCCGAGTTCTTCAGCAGCCTATAAATACCCCTTATGGGCCCCCCATTTCGATGATGGAAAAATTACAAAAATCATATTCAACCTCTCAGCGCTCTAGTCTCTTCTAGAAGTCTTCCAAACACTTCTAAGGTAATTTTGTACCTATAATGGAAGCTCTAAACAGGGGAAACAAGGCCAAAGTGTTGAAACTCATCAACACTTGCGCGCCTAAGTGGTCAGCCCTTAAGGAAAATAGCCACACTTGCACACTACCTTATCCCTTCAAAAGAACTTGCACGCCACTATTTTGGAAGCCTTTAGAGATAGTACTAAGGTCTTGAGCCATGTATCGCCCAAGTATTACCCTAAGGGTTAACCATCGTGCAAGTACCCATGTGTCACACAAGTATACTTGTGCGACCAGGACTTGCGCGCCCACGCAGAACTTGTGTGCCTCTCTCTTTTTGGGTTCCCCTCATATCTATTCATTTGAATTCTTTAAACCCACCTCTCATTTTCAAGATTTATCCTTCAAAACCCTCTTCAAATTCATTTATGATATGGTTCCTTTGTTGGATTCCTTATCTGAAAGGAATTATGTGGAAAATTTCTCAAAACCTAGTGATTTACATATCTATATGTCACTAAGGTTAGTTATTTCATTCATTCAACCTCATCCTTTGAAAATTAGAGGATCTTTAACATGTGCCTTCTTCTCAAAAATAAGTCCCAATATCAAAATCCCAAATATGGGCATCCTCCTTAGGAGTAAGCCCCAAGTCCCCTAACATGGGTCTCCTTTTCAAGAGTAAGCCCCAGTCTTCAAGTTCCCTTAACCTGGGCTTCCATTTTAGGAGTAATCCCCAACCATAATTCTTTTAAAACGGGAATCCTCCTTAGGAGTAAGCCCCAAGTTCCCAAAATCCAAATTCCTTTAACCTAGGATTCCTTTTCAGGAATAATCCCCGGCCATAATTACCTTTAACATGGGCCTCTTATTTAAGAGTAAGCCCCAGTCATAATTTCTCTTAACTAGTCCTAATTTACTTTTGATTTAGGCTTCCTTCTCAGGAGTAAAACCCAATCATATGTCCTCTATAATTTGGGCATCCTTCATAGGATTAAGTCCTAAGTTAAGTATCCAAATCTCCATAAAGCACATATACCTTTATGGACCTTTTTCCCAGGATTCTTCCCTGAAGTAAATCCTAATATTCATCTATCTGGGCAGTCATACATACATAATCCCCACATCATTTCTTATAATTACATCATTCATGGAACAATTGTCTGGAATTACCAATACCTCTTGTTTCTCACACCGAGAATGACTCACGTGAGGTTAGAGTATAAAAGTAATTATGAAATCTTTCTTTGAGCCATCAATTATGCATAAACCTCATACTTCTTTACTCGAACTACGTGGGTTCTGATTCCTTTTCTAAAACAAATGATACATAGGTAACCCATATGCGGGTACGATCCCAACTCTGAAATAATCTATGTCCTTCTGAATGACAATAAACTTCAAGTGCCCCACTGAGTGGCTTTAAAACTAGTATGGTTAACATAATGACCAAGAGATTTCTATATAATGTGTCGAAGGATACCATTGACTAAGAATATCTAACAAATACAGATGATTCTCTATCGATGAAGAACCTCGAATACATATAAAAGATTCTATAAATCTCATACATATTAATCATTGATTGTCAGATTTAAAGGAAATCTCATTTTCATACTTGGTAATTTAATAAGGATTCACGAACATAACTTAAATCTATAAAGAGAGTCCCGAAGTAGACAATAATTCCCCCCAAAAGGGTGTGATGAGTCCGACCCCCCATCCTCTTGACCAATGAAAATTATTAAGCCTCATCCGTTCATAACTAAGGAGAACCTACCTTTGGAAAGTAGGTCCAAATGGATATAGAATCATTGGATGTTTCATGTTCTACGAACAAACCCATTAGAAACCACTTGGAATGTTTGAACCTTAAATCAATGAGGTCATCCCCATTTCTATAGGAAACAAAAAATGGTAAACCCAACGTGAATCCTTAACCAAGTTAAAATGATGTTTTACTTTTTTTGTTAGGTCCCTATTTAAACTCAATGAGAGGGACAATAGAACAATCAATAAAATATGTGCTCATCCCAAAGATGTAGCAGCCGAACTTATCTTGATTATCTTTGTTATATCAAACATGCACTCTTTTCCAAGATATTCTGTGTTACATAAATGGCTTCTCTTAAGTTCATGCCTGTGAATACCTCTTCTGTGAATGCCTCTACTGCTACTCCTGCTCGATCATCGTTTGTTCTGAGGATGACGTCACCTACTCATCATCTTCAACACTGGGTATCAAATGCGCTGGTTAAGGAATACCATCAAAAAGGTACTATTCCGACTCTGGAGGCCGCTAGAGAAGCCCTCCAAGTCAATAATTCATCCTGGTCATTCGGACAGCGACGACCAACGATTAAGAAGCAGGTGGTTCCAACCACCGTTTCCAACTATTTCGGGTCGTTATCCCCATAATTCAATCAAAAGTCCCTCCCATATTCTAGGGAGGTGAATGAGTAGGTCCCTTAGGCCCTTAATTCAAAGAGACAGGAGTTCTTTTTTAGGACTCCCATCAACAATCATCGCCAAACTCGTGCAGAAGTGCGCCCTCAACATGATGAGGGTATTTCCTTCAGGGGTTCAGCTCAGGTACCTTAGACCCGAGCACGCAAGACGAACTGCCAGAGGTAAAATCCGGTCAATAGTGAGCAGGTTCTTATCTCTTCCATTTCTGGAGAAGTCCACCAACCTAACTTGGTGGCAAGCAACGAGCGGGCACACACACCCATCCGTTTTAATTCCATTGTCCAGCAGACTCGTCTGGCAGCAACATGTCAATCCCACCAGGAAATTCTGGCAGATTACTATAAACATGAACATACACCTATTTATAAGTCATCAGCTAGTCAGTAGGCTCGTCTGACTACATATGATGAAGCCCACTAACCCAATGTGTTGAAAACTGGTAAACAGGAACATACCCCTGCTTACACTCATCAATCCTACCAGCAGCCTCGTCTGTCAGTATTGAAGGAAGATCGTCAACCACATTTGGTGGAGTGAAATCAGCAAGCATATACACCTTCCAGTACTGATCCAGCCTACCAACAGTCTCGTTTGGTAGCACCCGGAGAAGTAAGTAGGAAAGCTTCGGTGACAAATAAGAGGCAGATTCAACTCTGTGCCCCCACACATGAGTACTGTTAGAATACACTAGCAGGAAAAGGAGGAAAAGAGAAGGAACATACACCTACTCCAAGCATAGAATGGACTTATATTCCTGTTCCGATAGCTGAAGTCACCAAGAATATTCTATCAATGGTGAAAGAGTAGAAGCAAATCCCTGCTCATATTCTGGATGTCTACCAGAGTATTATAACAGCTTCAGCAGCATCACCGGGAAATAAATGAAAATCTATCCCTACCAGTGGAGTGACACATCAAAAGTTCACTCCAGAATAGACACACGCCTCTGTTCCAGTCCAAGAGGGTTTTGGGGCGTACTCCCCCATATCATACGGACAACCAAGTCAGGCACATACACCTGATTTGAGTGGAGATAATCAGCCTAACCTGATCCATTCTCCTAAGCAGGCACATACACCTACCCATAGTAACCACTTTCGTCAACAAGTGGTTCCCAAAGTGAGTAAGAAGGCATATTAGAAAAAGACTCATCCAATACAGTCAAGAAATCAAGGGCCAATCTATAATAAGGCCTTGCTCGATACTGGAGTTCTTGATGCACTCAGACAATTATCTGTTGTAACTCAAGATTCTAATCTTTCAGTTCCCAATAGTGAAAACATTAATTTTGAAGGTCTTTATCAGAAACATCCTCATGAAGGCTTGCTTCATGACAATTCAGTCGATCTCGAAGATTCATCTTCATATGAGAGCCATAAGAACCCTCCGCGTGGCCAGAATATCAAGGAGAAAAATGTTTCATCTTTTGTTGTAACCCACCATGGTGTTCCTCCCCATGATTAAGAATTTAGCTGAGAAATTCATATCCGTAGTAGTAATTCACATTGACTGGAAAATGCTCCAATAGACAATGTAGTGACAAGAAATCCCTCTTATCTTGATTAACTTTCAAATGTGAAGCTAGTCATGTCTTATCCTTTACCACTAGTAGGTGAAGTACTTTCTCAATCAGAAGATAGCCCAGGGTGTAGGTTATTCTCTGAACCACCCCTGGGTCGTTCATCTTCTAGTTTGATCGGTGAATTCTCTACCAATCTTGTTGAATCTGATGAAGCAACACGTAAGCACTAACTTTGGTCTAATTAGGTAGAATAATCTTCATTGAATGATAAAGAGGAAGTACTGAATATGAGAAAACAATTGGAAATGGTGAAGTTCCAGTTATGTATTGACCTTTGGATGACTCTTAGTATGACATTCCAGAGATGTTGATGGAACATGGAATTCATGATATTCGTCTCAACATATGGAAAACTATTTGTCAGTTTAAAAAGAAAATATTATCTTACGATGAATATGAAAATCATGCCAAGATAATATAAGGGTTACAATTCCAAATTGATTTAGCATCTCTCTCAGTTTCTCGATATCTGAAGGCTGAAAATCAGCAGAGAGCCCTTCAGCGTTCATGCCTTGGCGCACTAAGAAGATTGTGCCAGTTAATTTCCAATGCCCCATCTGGTATTCATATCAGGGGATGGTGTGTCATTGGAGTACTACATTTCACTGTACTTTCCAGTCAACAAAGCCCGTCGAAAATGGTTTCATGTAATGTTATTGCCCATGGTCGGCCACAACTAATTGGATTTGATTGTAATCAAAGGCTCGCTCAAGAACAGGCCTCAACTAGTTCCTCTCAAAATCAAGTATATAGAGAACAAGTTATTGAATTACTCCTACATCAAGCAACTGAGAATATTGAACAGGCTTCTTGTTTGGAGTGTGCACATCATCAAGTGACAGAAGTGTCAAAAATCATCCAACAGTCTTTTGAGCTGGGTGATAAGAGTGGATGCATGTTAATGCATCCAGCCAATTTCCAGACTAAAGTACGTAAGATCAGGAGATATTTTAAGAAGGTATTATATATATAAACTCAAGAACCACCCTAGCTTTCCAGACTAGGAACTCTTTTAACCCAACCATCAAAATCAATAAATAGGATTCAAGGAGTTGAGAAGAAACAGCAGGAACATCCCCAGTCCACAAGACTGGGGACTTTTTCAAATCCTCAATCTCTCCCTCAGAGAAAGTCAGTCTTCTCTCGATTATGGAAGAAGCGACAAGAGGAATGAAGAGCCTAATTATCAGGATATTCCCTCTACATTACAGTTCTTCAAGAAGTTCCTGAGGGATCGAATCAACAAAAGGAAATGTCTCGTCAAGGACATGGAAGAAGACAATATCACAGAAATACTGATAGAAGGGATGAAATGTGTTATACATCAATCAATATCATCAATGTTGTTGTTGGTGATCCTCTAGATAAGGCTCACTTAGAGGGATCATATGTGGAGTCTCTTGCTCAAGATGTTGTATGGACAGACACAAATGAAGAAGGTGTGCGTACATGAAATCAAAGGATTACTCGGAATATAGGCAATCCTTCAAGTAACCCACTTCCCCCTCTCCGAAAGGTGTCCAATAAGGGGAAGGGAAAGAATCAGGTTACATACCCTTCCTCTGGAGAAGGCCAATCACTCTCATTAGAGAAAAGATTCGCACAACAAGAGGAAGAAATGAAGGAATTAAGGAGGTTGAATGCAGAACTACTTCAAGGTAGTCTTCCTTCTAAGCATGTTGAATTCAGTCAGCCAAGGGAATTTGTTGTGGCTACTAAGATGGATCAAGAATATCCTCCTTTATCAGTACACCTTCATTGGTCTAATCCTATGGGTCAGGTGCAACAACAACTGGTGGTGTTATCATCAGTTGTAGTACCAGCTACCACATCTGTCCATGATCCAGTTATTGCACCTGCTCAGGTCCAAGCTCAACCGGATGTTTCTCAAATGTTAATAACTAATATTGAGCAATTAACAGCTCATTTGGAAGATATGGAGGGAAAACGGGCTCAAATTCAACCAGAAAAGAGATCTTACCTTGAATGGGTTAATGTAATTCCTCCCCCATCAAATTTTTCAAGTACCACATTCCCAATATTTAATGGTTCGGGAGACCCATAGCAACACTTAACACATTTTTTTCACGTTGCGATCCTATGATCGGAACCCCTCAGCAACAAGAAGTAGTTAAGCTCAGGGGTTTTGTACAATCATTACAAGGACCTTCTTTTGTTTAGTATACAACCTTGCAATCCTAGTCAATTACCAGATGGGAGGATCTCCGTCAACAATTGCTTCTTCAATCCAGCTCAACATTTCCAAAGACAATAGTTTTTGATCTTACAATCTATAAGAAAATGGATAATGAAAGGGTTTCAGATTTCATTGCTCGCTGGAATGGATTAACATATTCCCTGAGCTTCGCAATCCCTCAAGAAGAATTGTTTCCAATCTATGTGGAAAATTTACGTGATTAGTTGCGCACACCATTGACCCCTGTGAAATAAACAGGAGGGTTTCGAGACCTTACATCGATCATTCAGTAGATTGAAGACACTCTTACGAATACTAAAGATAAAACTCGTGTAATTCCATCAGCTCCAGGAAGGAGAATGGGTAAAGTATAGACTGCTACAGTTATGCTTAAACAAGCACTTGTACCTACTTTCACCTAAAAACCTTCATCTTCTCGAAGGGTTCCACCTTCTGAGTGTGAAAAACAGAGGCTGTTTCATCAAGATGATCAAAGATATCAAAGAAAGAAACAATTTTAGGATCTGAAGAGCAATTTTTACTCTTTCCGAAATGAACAATTTCCTGGTTACTTCATTTAGGCCCTGGAAAATAATTTTGTTCAATTTCCAAGGCCCAAAAGACCGAACAAGGAAGGAGATGAAGACCATCCCAATTATTTCCCATTTCATCAGATGTTGGGGCATCCCATTCAAGAGTGTTTTGTCTTCAAAGATCTCCTGCAAAATATTTTGGAATTAGTACAAGTCAAACTAAAAGGTTATTCATCTCAATTAGCATGTGTAACTACTACAAATCCAGAGGAAGAAGGCGAGTAGTAAGAAGCCAAGAACAAAAATGCGCAGAAATATAATGATTGGATGGTCTGAAAAATGATCAACCGAACTCATGCCATTTTGCGAACGCAATTGAAGAAACCAATTGTGTCTTCTACTATGAATGCCATAACAATGTCCCCTTCATCAGAGGGAAAATCCTCAAAGAGACGCCATAATTGAAAGAAAAAAGAGAAATCATAAGAAGATGAGATTGTGTAAAATCCCAAGTTGTCTTTGACTCTGGCAGATTTTATGCCATCTACTTCAAAGCCTAAACGGGCACCGCCCCACCAAACGACATAGCCTAAATTGGATAATCAGGCAGAGTCTTCATCAGATAAAGAGTTGATCTTTGGTTCTGTTAATATGATTCATTTAACAGATCCTTATGCCAGTCACAGTTTTGATTTTTATGAACATGAATTTCTTGTATCAAACAGAGGAATTAGAGGGAGTTCTAGAGGTCTGGGATATAGAGGAAGACATGGATATCCCAGAAGCCACTATTCCAATTCTACCCCTGCTAGAATTGTGTTTGCAGTAGAAACTCGTGGTAGAGCCCTTCAACGGACTCAACAAGAACAATAAAATTCTTCCACTAATAGCAGACCTAGTCCTGGCACAGTTATTCTGGAGGATCAGTTAGAGATTCCACCTTCTTCCTCTCAGCATTTAAATAGACCTATTCGGTCTAATCTTCCAAATCCAGGAGTATTTCCAACTCCTGCCCCGATAAAAGATGCATCTACTTCCAAAGCATCAACTTCTAAGGTACCTGCGAAACCACATGTTACTGTTGGGAAACGTAGACCTTTGGATCAAAAGTATGATTTTTTGAAAAACTTGTCCCAAGTAGCGACCAAGTTAGCAATTTTGGAAGCCTTAAATTTATCAAAGGATTTTCGGGAGGCACTCATTGATTCTTTGTCAAGTCCTCATGAATTCGAAACTGAAATTGCTGCAGCTGAATTCTACCATGTAGAGAATAATCCTGCAGAATTCCATGCAGTGATATCTTTCACATATGAAGATGAAGATGATGTCATGCATGGACATATCATACCTTTATACTTATCTAGAAAGGTCAATGTTGTAGACGTCTGAAGAGCTTTCATTGATAATGGTTCAGGAGTCAACCTCATCCTCATTCATACACTTCATTGATTGGGCCTTACAGAATCTGATTTATCTCCTTCTACTCTAATTTTGCAAGGATATGATAAAAATGAACAAGAACCACTGGGTGAGATTACACTTAGAACTCATTTTGGAGATCTTGAATCCAATTTAGATTTCATGGTTTTTGATAATGACACAGCCTTCAACATCTTTCTTGGAAAACTCTGGCTACATCAACATGCGGTTATCCCTTCATCATACCATCAATGTCTCAAATATTGTTTCGATGGTCAAATTAGGAGATTGTATGGTGATAAATCCCCATTCAAAACATGTGAATCTCAATACATTGAGGTGGAATTCTATCACATGAATGGTAAGGTGAAATCCAAATCAAGGGAGGTTACCAATGTTAATGCTCCATTTGGTTTGGAAAAGATTCCAGTAAATCCATTTACACATGTGAGTGCAGATTATGTGTTACCTATTAGTCATATTGACATAATAGACCCAAATAAAAATACTCTTATGGAAACCTCCATAATGTCAATTAGGGAAATTAAGCCAGAAAGCATGGGAGAAATTAGTGATTCACCACGAAATGATGAAAGCTCAAATGGGGATATCTTAATTTCATCTGCTGAAATCCAACAAGTCTATACTTTGCCAACCAGGCCAGAAGAAGTTATAGCAATGTCAGAGGTAAATGATGATGTCGATTCTCAATCCATCATCTCCTCTTTATTACCCAAGGAAGACCCTTTATCATCAATCAGGTCGGAAATGGAAGCTTCTTCTTCAAGATGTTCAAATTTTAACATCTCTTCTAATCATGGAAATTCTACATCACCATCTACTATGCAAGTATAAACAGAAGAAATAAAACATGTTGAAGAAGAATAAGAAGATCTCAGGGATGCTCCTCCATCATTTGAAGAGGGTATCACTACCACCGTGTGTGAACTCAGAGAAATAAATATGGGTACAAGAGAATATCCACTCCCCACTTTAATTAGTACGACCATGACTCTTGAAGAGAAAGAGAGGTATATTTCATTTTTAAAGAAAAATCGAGATATATTTTCTTGGAACTATACAAACATTCCAGGGCTTGGTCCTGATGTTTCTACTCATCATTTGGGTTTTCCAAAAGAACATCGAGGATTTAAGCAGGCCGCAAGAAGAACACACCCAACCAATGTTTCCAAAATTGAAGCTGAAGTGGATAATCTTATCAAAGCTAAATTCATCAGAGATGTTCAATATCCCAAATGGTTATCCAATATTATCCTAGTGAAAAAGAAGAACGGACAAATTAGAGTTTGCATTGATTTAAGAGATCTTAATCGGCATTGTCCTAAGGATGATTTTCTAGTTCCGATTACAGAACTCTTAATTGATTCAACAGTTTTCTATGAAGCAGTTTCCTTCATGGATGGATATTCATAATATAATCAAATCCAAATGGCTCCAGGAGATGAGGAATCTATAGCCTTCAGAGCCCCTCAGGGTGTGTTTTTCTATTGGGTAATGCCCTTTGGTCTAAAAAATGCAGGCGCAACATATCAGTGTGCCATGCATCGTATCTTCAAACCCTTTTTAGGGAAGTTTGTTGAATGTTATGTGGATTATTTGGTGGTTAAGTCCAGGCAACCTTCTAATCACTTAGCCAATTTGGAAGTCATATTCCACAAACTTCGGCAACATAATTTGAAGATGAACCCCTTAAAATGTGCTTTTGGGGTAACCTCAGGAAAATTTCTCAGCTTTTGTGTACACCATCGTTGTATCGAATTCTATCCTAAGAAGACAAAGTCAATACTTGGTATGTCACCTCCTCATAATTTGAAATAATTTAGAGGACTTCAAGGACACTTAGCCTATATTCAGCGTTTCATCACCAATTTAGCAGGAAAAAGTTTACCCTTCACCAAATTGATGAAGAAGGGAGTCACTTACCATTGGACTGAATAATGTCAAGAATCATTTGATATTCTCAAGAAATATCTTTTGAGTCCACTAGTGTTAATGAAACCTGCTGAAGGAAGACCATTGATTCTTTATTTTACAGCTTTAGATTGATCATTGGGTGCCTTTCTTGCTCAGAATAATGATGTTGGGAATGAAAACAGTCTCTATTATCTCAGTCGGACTATGCTTGAAGCAGAAACCTGATATTCAAATATTGAGAAGTGTTACCTAGCATTAATCTTTGCAGTTTAAAAGTTGAGACATTTCCTGCAACATCACGAGTTTCAATTGATATCTTGCAATAACCCGCTCAAATTCATCCTTAGTTGTCCCATGCTTACAGGACGTCTGGCAAGGTGGGCGGTTATTTTGTAGCAATTTGATATTAAGTATGTGTCTCAAAAGGAAATAAAGGGCCAAGCTCTGGCTGATTTCCTTGATAAACATCCTTTAGTGGAAGATACATCTTCATATATTGAACTTCCTGATGAAGAAGTATTTTATATTCAAGATAGTCTTCAAATATGGGAAATGTACTTTGATGGTGCTTCCAGAAGTCCAACAGGGAAAAAATGGAAGATCCTAAATTCAACAAAGTAGTGTTAGGAATTGTACTCATTTCCCCGAAAAAGGTAGTTCTACCTTATTCCTTCTCATTGTTGGGAGGCGGTACAAATAATGAAGCAGAATACCAAGCTCTTTTCATAGGATTGGAGTTGGCGCTTCAAGCACAAGTGAATCACTTAAAGGTGAAAGGTGATTCAGACCTGGTAATCAAACAATTCAATGGGGATTATGCAATCAAAAAAGAAGAACTAATCCCTTTGTATGATTACATCAAAGATTTAATGGCAAAATTTCCTTCGGAACTGACATTTTCTTATGTCCCAAGATCACAAAATGCCCAAGATGTTGCACTAGCTAATATAGCCACATCTCTAGCAGATCCAAATCGGGATGAGACAAGTATCAGTATTTCCCACTATCATACAATTTCACCTTATGTTCACATCAGAACAGAGGAAATCAATGAAATTAGTCCTATTCCTGAACTGTAGGTCATACTACAGGATGGATGACAGTTATCAGGGAATACCTTCAAAATGGAACACTTCCACGTGATAGAGCTGAGAAAGAAAAAATCTGGCGATGTGTGGTCAATTTCACTCTTTATGATAGACCACATCACATATAGAAAATTCTCTACAAAAGAGGTTTTGATGGAGTTCTCTTCAGATTCATTGATGGTGAAGAGACAATGTCTGTCATGAAAGAAGTACATGCAAGAATCTGTGGTGTCCATCAGTCTGGACACAGACTATCAAATCAAATTCGAAGGCTTGAATACTTTTGGCCTTCAATGATACAAGATTGTGTTGATTTCACAAACAAGTGTCATTCTTTCCAAGTACATTCCAACTTCATTCATCAACCCCCATAGTTTCTTTATACAGTTAAATACTCATGGCTATTTTTCACATGGGGAATGGATGTAGTGGGACCTTATCCATCAGCTACAGCCAAGCAGTTTAAGTATATTCTTACTACTACTGACTTCTTTTCCAAATGGTAAGAGGCAATACCCCTCAAAGAAGTCAGTTCTAAAAGCATTGTTAGCTTCATCAAGTCTAACATCATTACCAGATTTGGTGTCCCTCATACTATATTGACGGACAATGGCACCAACTTCTATTCATCTGAGGTGAGGAAGTTGTATCAAGAATACAACATCAAATCCAATCATTCATCTCGGTATCATGCAGCGGCCAATGGCCAGATAGAAGTTTTCAAAAAGACTCTTTCAAACATACTGCAAAATATGGTGGATAAAGATAAAAAAATCATGGCCTGATAAACTCTTCCATGCTTTATGGGCTTATCAGACCACCACCCTCACTACAACATAGTCAACTCCATATTCATTGGTATATGGAACAGAAGCATTATTTCCCATTGAGTTTCAATTACCCTCGCTCAGAGTATCCATTTGTGATCAGTCATCTACAGATGAACAATCTCAAAAGTGATTGGATGAATTGGAATGGTTATATGAGAAAAGATTGTGCACCCTGCACCACTTGGAAGTCTATCAGAATCGAATAGCATGAGCTTTCAACAAAAAATTTCATCTTCATTCATTTGTTCAGGGAGAATTGGTATTGGTTATTAGAACTCCAATGATACCATGAAATAAACCTTCCAAGATGGAACCAAAATGGGAAGAAACTTATTCAATACATAAGGTCTACTCCAATGGATCTTATTCTTTAATCTCAATGGATGGAGAACTCATCACTACTCCAACCAATGCTATATTTCTGAATAATTATTTTCTGTAACGCAAATCCCATCGTCCAGCAAGACGTTAAACTGTATTATCGACGGTCAATGCATATGACCTTAAACTATTTTCACTTACGTCCAACGCGACGTTAAACTGTGTCATCCTTGCTATATGACGTTAAACTATACAGCCCTTCTTAATTCCTTACTACATGACATTAAACTGCATAGTCCCTTCTAAGTCCAACATGACGTTAAAACTGTGATGTCCTAACTACATAACACTAAACTGTACAGAAGTCCCTTACGTCCAGTAAGATGTTAAACTGCATAATCTCTGGTCCATGCATATGACCTTAAACTGGTCACACCATTGTCCAACATGACGTTAAATTGTGAAAAAGTCTCTAATATATCCAACATGACGTTAAAATATTTCTTCTTTTGTCCTTACAGCATGACATTAAACATCACAGTCCCCCTTTCGTCAAACATGACGTTAAACTATATTGTCCCCATCGGCTTAGATACAGGACGCTAAACTGTGCATCACCCTTTTTGTCCAACATTACGTTAAAATGTGTCCCTATATTTTTCCTACATGATGTTAAACTGAATAAAGTCCCTTTAATACATCTTAAATGATGTTAAACTGTATTTTGTCCCTGTTACATGACACTAAACCATGCAGCACCAATAGTCCTCACTGCAAGACTTTAAAATGCATAGTCCCTTCATATGTCCTACATGACATTAAACTGTGCATCGTTAAGGTTGTTGCTACCTCTTGTTTCTCACACCGAGTATGACTCACATGATCTTAGAGTAAACTTCAACCATAACACCCTCTCTGGTCCGCTAACCATGCGTAAGTCCCAACACCATTTTTTTTTGGGTCGTTGTCCTCAAGAATAACTTGATCACCAATTCATTATTTAATTGAACTCGAGTACTTTGATCCTTTCCTTCTAGGTTGTGTATGTAAGCAACCTTCTGAGATTCAACCCCAAAACCAATCTCTTCATGTTGGTTCACCTCCGTCTCATATGATATTGATCCATGAAGCAACCCCCAGAACAAATATTTTTAAATTGGTTCACTGTAGTCCATGCATATGACCTTAAACTATTCGCACTTTTTTCATGTATGACAATAAACTACAACATTTTTTTGACACCCTCACCTGAGAGAGAATCATTATTTACATTGATCTCCAATCATGTTATATTCCAAAGAATATGTACATACATGGCAATGCCTGAACCTTTTATCTTGGGTCAAACCATCATTTCACTAAAGTCCCCTTTTCACCCTTCATATGTACGAACCAAATCTGTACAGAGGGTATTTCAAGAACTATGTGCGGCTTGATTCCAATCCTTATGGGATACATAAAAAAATTTGAGCATCCCTCGAATCCAGCCCCAAGTCTTTGGGCCTAACCCCAAATTCCACTTTCAGTCCCCTGGCTGAAAAGTCCCTATGAAAACACACACTGTGTATTCATCATAATGGTCTGAGCTCTATGACCCTAAACTAAGATCTCCTACACTCTCATCCCACATGACGTTAAACTGTATTTCAAGAACTATGTGTAGCTTGATTCCCATCTTTATGGGATATGTAGGAACGTTCCGCCATCCCTCGAATCCAACCCCAAGTCTTTGGGCTTAACCCCAAGTTTTACTTTCAATCACCTGGCTAAAAAGTCCCTATGAAAACATACACTATGTATTCATTATAATGGTCTGATCTCAATGACCCTAAACTAAGATTTCCTATACTATCATCCCACATGATGTTAAACTATATTTCAAGAACTCCGTATATATTGATTCATATCCTTATGGGATACGTAGTGAAGTCCAACATTTCAATTCAGTACCTAGCCACAATATGATTATGGTTAGCATTGGTCTATGTATCTCTACATGCATTGAAAAAATGCCCATTTTTCTGTGTCATACTCCTAACCTTAAATACATATAGATCTCTATAACCTTTTTATTGACTTCTAGTCACAAAATGTTTGATAATTGAGAGTTCTTTTGCCTGACTATGCAGCACGTGCCCTTAGGCGGCCTTGAATAAACAGTCTACATAACAGACTTGTCAGCCAAAAGGTGTTATTATTTGACTATGCAGCCAATTCCCTTTGGCGGCCCTGCATAATTCAACCCCCTAATGGGTTTTTCAAATATTGGTAACTTAATTTTTGGGAGGAAAACCAATTTTGTCCTTATTTGTCTTAATAACTTATGTAGGGAACCGAAAAATATCCATCCTTAACATATTTTTCTCATACTCTTTTGTATGATCTGAAAGTATTCAAGTCTATGGTTTATATTTTCCTTCCCTAAATTTGGGTCAAACCTTTGTAGGTGTGAGATTCATCCAGTTCTTAGACAATCTTGTTTGGGAATATCTTCTCCATATTCAAGTACCTCTTTCCATACAGCAAACTCTATGCTTTGGAAAATTTGAATCCCCGTAAACTTCCACTGGCTTTTTAGCAGTAGAAAAGTAAATTTTTGAGAGTTATTTTTCCTGACTATGTTGCACGTGCCCTTAGTCGGCCTTGCATAAGTAGTCTACATAATAGACCTTTCATCCAAAAGATACTATTATTTGACTATGAAGCCAATGCCCTTAGGTGGCCTTTCATAATTCAACCCCCTAACGGGTTTGTTAAATAGTGGTAACTTCATTCTTGGGAACTACTTCTTCTAATGCCTTTTATCCATTTTTCATATCATTCCTCAGATTAAAAATTTCTTAAGTCATCGTTTACTTATTTTCCCTCATACTTGAATATGGTAATATGTTTTGAAATAAATTATCAAGGAATTGCATCAATTTTAATTCATTCATTCAAAGATATTTCGAACTTAAACATTAGCCTTTTTATGTCTAACGTGCATGACTTTAAACTACCTACAAAAGACAAGGGAACTATGAAAAAAAGTCAAGTTCCATCTCACTAAACATACATTTCATATGATTTAGATGATATTGAGAAATTAAAAAGATTAAAAGTTTGTAGGGTTATTTTTATAATCCTAGTAAAAATCGAACTATGTTTACTAGGCCCATTGGCTTAGGTAAAATTTAAATCAGGTAACAAAAGAAGACATGCAGTTATAAATGATTAAAGATGAAAGTGTTTTTCATTGATGCACAAGAGATAGAAGGACATCCACAGACTGTATCCACTTCTCTTTTTCAAGAATTACAAGAGGCTTTCAACGTAACTCTTCATTTGATATATGGAATCCCGAGATTCATCAGCAACCACCTGGAATTAATTCATTCAACTAGATATAATAAGAGATGCAGGGATTCCATCTCTTCTTGGAACAATTGTAAAAGAATGTTCTTGAGTGCAGTTTGAGAAAATTTTCTGCTGATCAAACAGTGACTCTATTTCCGTCCAAGAGACTTGGAAGATGGATACATGGATTTGAGAATGGAGAATTTGATGTAAAGAGCCATTTGGAGAGAGTAATCTTTTCAGATATTGTTTCTAATGTCAAGATAATCTTCTCTCCATCAAATGGAAATGGAAAACATATCAGTTCACGGTTTTCCATTTTCATATCTTCAAGGAAAGGGTATGAAGGAAAAATTTGAAAGTTCACACCATTTTTTCTGCTCTTAATGCACAACATAACAGAAATAGAAGAGTAGTAGTGTGGTTGCATCTCAGTCATTTAATTCTTTATATCTAGAACGTTGACTCCATACAGATGACCATATCCATATAGAGGCAGGTAGATGCTCTGTGGGAAATTAAGATGATACTTCTTCAAGTACATGGACAAATTTGGGAGAGTGATATCATAGATATCATAGTAATCATGGCCTACGATGTTCATCATATCATCAATCCGCTTGTTATCCCGTTCATCAGCCATTTCGATTCTTCAAGGAGCCATTTAATCTGCACAAAAGTTGAAATGTTAACTCTTAAGTAAGTTTATTTTTCATAAAATTTGTGAAGAAAAGTGAAAAGGTGGCTAAGGAATTAAGGCGCGCAAGTCCCAAAGCTGGCGTGCAAGTATAAGTGTGTCGCGCAAGTTTTGGCGCACAAGTATCACCGTGCAAGTCCAAATACCACTACAGAAGTGCGAAATGAAAAGAAGTAGCTGAAAACCAAGTAACTTGTGCGACACAAGAAACATGCGTGGCAAGAACTCAAAAGTTTAAAATTCGGTTGCTTTGCGCAATAATGACCGCATATATATAGGCCAAGCCACACCCCTGTGCACTGAATCCTATGCGGATCGCACCTGCGCGACGCCATCTGCACGCTCAACACTTGCGCTCTGCATGTTCCTTCGTTTTCTTATTTTTCTTAGAGTCACATCCCCATTTTCTTTCGGATCCAACTCTGAGGGGGGACTTTTGTTGATGATCCTTTCCATCAAAAATTCTAAAGACTAAAAAAGGGAAATACCTTAGTCCAAAGTGATTCATCCTTTGAAGAAACATCAAAAATCGACAAAGGCGTGAAGAAGGATTTCCTCCCACTTGGGGCGTGCAAGTTTCATCATGGTCGCGCAAGTATACTTGCGCGCCGTATAGTGGTCGCGCAGGTGACTTGTGTGCCCTCTTTGATTCTCGCCCAGGGTCTTTAGCAGCCTATAAATACCCCTTGTGGGCCCCCCATTTTGATGATGGAAAAATTCCAAAACTCAAATTCGATCTCCCAGCACCCTAGTCTCTTCTAGAAGTCTTTCAAACAATTATAAGGTGATTTCTTACCTAGAATGGAAGTTCTAAACAGGGGAAACAAGGCCTAAGTGTTGAAACTCATTAACACTTGCGTGCCTAAGTGGACAGCCCTTAAGGGAAATGGTCACTGAAACGCACGTCTGATTGTCGCCTATCGACCAATCAAAATTATGGTGCTCTGCTAATGTGTATAGCAGCACTCGGGTCGAATCCTCGGCGATGATACTTTGTAATAGTCGTTTGTTTTTAGTTGATTGTATTTTGATTTGGGGGGTTTGTTTGCAGAGATTAATTGAAATGATTTATGGATGATGTTTGATTTACCAAATTGATAAAGATTAGGGTGAGTTCATCATTGGGGAGTTAAGCATGTGATATCCTTGAGCATTACTTTGTATTGCATTAAATTAACACCCATGTCATAAGTTGACGTTGATTGGAATTCCTACGTGTGAAGGATTTAATCCAAGCCTTAACTTAACTTAGGGTTCTAATCTCAATCAAAACTTATTTATGGTAGTGTATTTATGGTTCCAATAATCCATGGAAACCACCCGTTAAACAAAACATATCATTAATCCATGACATATTAAGTTTAACATACACAATATTAATTTAAAGAATACTCATCGAGCAAAACTCTCAATCACTTAACATCCCCGAATTATAACTCACCCCAATGAGAGATTTACTCAGACATTTGGATGTTTAATATTCTGGTAAAAATAATTATGATGATAAATTAAGAATAGAATAAAAAGAAAGGGATTAGAAAAGAGTGGTATGTTGACACACACACACGAACGATGATGATAATTAAAAACGGATTTTCGATTGAATGAGGAAGAAAAAGAAGGGAAGGGGATTCAACTGAATTTAAACTATTTTAGGAACATAAAAATTAAACTACAGAAGGTGGATGAGAATAAGAGATATTGAAGAAGTAACTTGCATTAAAACAGAATTACAAAGAAAGAGAATTACAAGATTACAAAAATGAAGAACACAAAAGTAAGTGAAAAAAAAGAGAGGAGGAAAGGTCTCTCAAGTGAAAACTTGAGTATGTCAGGTCCTCCCAAGCCTTTGGCAAGGCTTTGGTCGTGCCAATATGATATCCTCTCTTCTGAAATGCCAACCCCTCTCAAGGAGAGAAGGGGAGAGTATTTATAGCCCAAGGAGTGGACTGTTTGCATTCCCAATCTGTCCCTCCACTTTTATCGCCAATTTGGCTATTCAGAAAGCCGAATCTTCAAATATCTCCTTCTTTAAAATTGTAGAAAATAATGTTGTCCGACTACTCTAAACATTTTGAGTCATTTGGACTTAAGGATAAAAAGTTATGGCCAGTTGATTAAACAAAGTTAAACTGTCCATTTCAATCCAGTCTTTTTGAAGTCCATTATGTGAAAGGGTTTTTGAATATGAATATGCCTTCAAATACGAATGGTTTCTTCAACAAAGTCGGCCGCCAATATCTCCTCTTTCACACTGCAAAATCTCAGCTCGATTTGATGCTTAAATCAGGAGATATGTCATGCATACTATACTGATTTTAATTCTCAGCCAGAATGGTGGGCTGGACTTCAAAGATTTATTTGGGCCCCTTGTACTTGGTTTGGGCCTTGAAATTTTTTTCCAAGATGACATGTAGTGTCCCCCGAATTATGGTGGAGAGTTAATGTTTTTGTACTTCTGTATTGAGCCCAGTAAATCAATCTTCAAGGATGGTCCAGTTTGTTCACAGATTCTTTGGTCTTGTTTGTGAGGACCATATGACCCTTCAAATGGCAGAATTGGATCATGGTTCCTTCTAATTAAATGTTTTATATTGAAATGAGAATCCTAAAAAACAAGAACCACACAATTTGGATCAGTATAGTGACAGTTCTTATTAAAACATTAAACTTACTCAATTGGACTACTTCTAAAAATGCTCAAATATTATACTTAATATTAAAACATTAATATTTCACACAAATGATGCACATTTCATATAAAATAAGTAAAGGGGGAATATAATAAGTCACAAAAATATTAATAACATCAACTCCCCCACACTTAGATGTGCGCGTGTCCTCATGTGCAACAAATATAAAAACATGACAAAATCATTTTCACTCACCAACAAATATTAAAATTTTGTTTTCTCTAATCAGGGGAGGTTTAGACTATTTCACTCATCCATATTGAATTCCATCACAAATTTGGTTCACAATAATGCATCAGAAACAATTCATGTTTTCATGTTCAAGGTTTGAATTAGAAAATGTAGGCACTCAAAACTTACCCCTCTCAAGATGATAAAAATGATTTTTAGGAGGTTCACTCATTTACCAGCAAAAAGTGAAAATCAAGAGTTTGTAAGAGATCTCAGCTTCCATTCCCAAATCTAATGTGTACAAGAATCAAGAGGTCTTTTAAGGGGTTTTTCAGTGGCTATGGGACGGTAGGTATATAATGTCCAAAGGAAAAGAGGGGTTAAAAACACCAACATGGAAAAATCAATGCACATTTTTTTTTTGAAATTTGATTTGAAAGGAAATAGAAACACATATTTACAAGGGCATGAATGTGTGATGAATGAAAATTTAGGGAGATAGAAAATGGAATAGGGTGAGATGATGGAATATGTACAACATGGAAGACTTCCAATAATGACAGAATACAAGATGATTCAAGTGTTATTTTTGTTCTCTTTTTGCTCTTTTTTTTAAAGTTGTGCTTGAAACAAGTCTCACAATCATCTCCCAACCCATGCTTGATCTCCTCATGGAACTAATTTTAGTAGTTATAACATGATCAAAGGTTGATGATGAATGATTTTTGACCCACCCAAGACACAACCCATTCCTTTTTTTCATTTTTTTTTTAATATAATTGTTTTTTTCATATTTTTTGAACACTTTTCAATGAATTTTGTACAAATGAAAATTACACATATACACCCCAAAGCTCACAGAATTACAACCTCTCCCCCACACTTGAATGGATGCTTGCCCTCAAGAATATGATGACACATTGGAAATAAATGAAAGTACGCCCAAAAATGAAGTCCATTCCCCCCACACTTAAATTTCAATAAATTGTACAATGAAAATCCATGAAGGTGTTGGGTGGGAGAAGGTATTAGGATTTTAATGTGGCTATCAAAAGAAAGGTTTTCATAGGCTCAAAGGGGCTTTCAAAAGTAGGATCAATGTAAGGGTAACGGGAGGCTATTTGTTTATTCTGATTCTCATGTGGCTTAGAAAATGCCTCTATCATATTAATGCACACAAAAGATGGAAATTCAGATCGAAGGTCCACAAACTCAAGACTCACAATCAGTGGTGAAGACACACAATGAAAAAGATGGCCATATATGACCTTGTCATGAAGGCTAATGTTATTCCTCACGGTAGGGGAGAATCATTTTCCACCAAAAATTGTTCATTCAAAATGTTTTTTATTGACACAAAATTGTTTACCCAAGTTTGAGATAAAAATTAAATATATTTGAGTTTAAAACAAGACTTTTGACTCCCCAAAATGGTTGGACAGAATTTCAATATTGGATGATTAGTAATTATGACACCCCTTTTTTGTTAATTTTCATTTTTTTTAATTAATTTTTTTTAAATTTTTTATTTATTTTTAATGACACATCCACACAAAAGAGAAAATAGAAAAAAAGGTTGTGGAAGAATGTTGTAAAAAAAATGAGAGGGAGAGAGGAAGAAGAAGAAATAGAGAGAAGAAGAGAGGGAAGAGATATTGAGGAGAGAGAGAGTTAAAGGGAAAGAGGTGCCCCCTGGTTTGGATTTGGCGGGTCTCCATCCAGTGGTGGTTCTATTGAAGTGGATAGGGTTTCGATGGAAGTCAACGTGGTTCCTGGATTGTGAGACCTCTCATGGTGATGCTTTAACCGATGTTTGTTAACCGTGAATGTTCTTTTTGAAGAAGGGTCTTGGACTTGCACTGCACCAAATGGGTAAACATTAGTAATAATAAAAGGTCCATCCCAATGAGAATTGATCTTACCTGGGTGAAGTCAAAATCGAGAATTGAAGAGCATTACCTTTTCACCTTCATGAAATACCTTTCAAAGAATGTGCTTGTCATGGAGTGACTTTGCCTTTTCTTTGTAGAGAATGGAGTTCTCATACGAATCGAGTCGAAGATCCTCCAATTTAGTCAACTGGAACAATCTTTCTTCACCAAATTTTTCACAATCAAAATTACAAGTTCTGACAGCCCAAAATGACTTATGTTGGATTTCAACTGGTAAATGACAGGCTTTACCAAAAACTAGCCTAAATGGAGACATCCCAATGGGTGTCTTATAGGATATTCGATAGGCCCAAAGTGCTTCACCAAGTCTATCGGGCCAGTCTTTTCTTGTGGGCTTAACAATTCTTTCAAGCACTCTTTTCACTTCTCTGTTAGAAAGTTCAGCCATTCCATTTGTTTGAGGGTGATATGCAGTGGATGTTTTATGTACAACATCATTCTTTTTCAAAAGTGACTCCATGTTTCTATTACATAAATGAGTTCCTAAGTCACTTATCAAAGCACGTGGTGTTCCGAATCGATGGAAGATATGGGTTTTGAGGAACTCACTCACAGTTTGATCATCATCTTTCCTAGTGGGTTTGGCCTCAACCCACCTAGAAACATAGTCAACAGCAAGGAGAATGTAGGATAATCCATTGGAAGGGGGAAAAGGTCCCATGAAATCGATTCCCCAAACATCGAAAAGCTCAGAGAAGATTAATGGCTTTTGAGGCATTTCGTTTCTTTCGAAAATTGTGCCAAACTTTTGGAAAGTGGGACATGATTGACAGAACTCGTGTGAGTACTTGAAGAGTGAAGGCCAAAAGAATCCAGAATCTAGGACCTTTCGAGAAGTCCTTTGTGGTCCAAAGTGGCCACCTCCAGGCATTGAGTGGTAGAATTCCAAGATGGAGGATTGTTCAGTTTCATCAACACATCTCCTAATTACCATGTCATCCCCAGTTTTCCAAAGTTTATTATCTTCCCAAAAATAATGCTTTGAATCACTTTTCATATTTTCTTTTTGTTCTTTTGAAAAATATTCAGGGAAAACACCAGAAACCAAGTAATTGACAATTGGGGCATACCATGGTAACTTTGGAGTGAGAGATGAGAGGTGTTCAGTTGGAAATTCAGGATCAATTATTTCAGAATGAGAAGAATTAGAAATTCTACTCAGGTGGTCAGCCACAGGATTTTCTTTTCCAGGTTTATCTTTTATCTCAAGGTCAAACTCTTGGAGCATTAAAATCCATCTTATTATCCTTGGTTTGGAATCACTTTTCTTAAGTAAGAACTTTAATGCTGAGTGGTCCGTGAAGATGATGATTTTGTCACCTAAGAGATAGGGCCGGAATTTATCCAAGGCAAAAACCACAGCTAAAAGTTCTTTTTCAGTCACAGTGTAGTGTGATTGAGTTTCATCCAATGTTTTTGAGGCATAAAAGATGACATGAGGAATGTTTTCTCTTATTTGACCAAGAACAGCCCCAATGGCCCTATCAGAAGCATCACACATCAATTCAAATGGTAAGGACCAATCTGGGGGTTGGATTATTGGAGCAGATGTGAGAGCAGATTTGAGTTCAATGAAGGCTCTCTTGCAAGCCTCATCAAAATTGAATGTGACATCATTTTGAAGTAAACGAGTGAGTGGGAGGGAAATCTTGCTGAAGTTCTGAATAAATCACTGATAGAAACTGGCATGACCAAGGAAGGACCGAATGTCTCGAACTAATTTGGGTTCAGGAAGTGATTGGATCACCTCAATTTTGGCTGGATCAACTTGGATACCCTCTTGAGAAATTATGTGCCCTATAACAATCCCATTTGAAACCATGAAGTGACATTTTTCAAAATTCAGCACAAGGTTGCACTTGACAAACTTTTGAAGGACCAAAGAGAGTGAATGTAAGCAAGATTCAATTGACTCGCCATAAATGGTAAAGTCATCCATGAAGACCTCCATGAAATTCTCAATGAATTCAGAAAAGATACTCATCATACACCACTGGAATGTTGCAGGAGCATTACAAAGGCCAAAAGGCATTTGCCTATAAGCATAGGTTCCAAAGGGGCAAGTGAATGTGGTCTTTTCTTGGTCTTGAGGTGCGATTGGAATTTGGAAGTAGCTGGTGTAACCATCAAGAAAGCAATAGTGTGACTTTCCGGAAAATCTCTCTAGCATTTGGTCAAGGAAAGGAAGTGGGTAGTGATCTTTTCGTGTTTCAGCATTCAATTTGCGATAATCGATGCACACACGCCATTTGTTTTTCACTCGAGTTGTGACCACTTCTCCATGTTCATTTGTGACAACTGTTATCCCACCCTTCTTAGGAATGACTTGAATTGGACTAACCCATTCACTATCAGAAATTGGGTAGATAATACCAGCTTGAAGAAGCTTGGTAATCTCTTCCCTAACTACCTCAAGTATGAGTGGATTGAGTCTTCTTTGAGGTTGCCTAATTGGTTTGGATGATTCCTCTAGATGGATGTGATGCATGAAAAGGGCAGGGTTGATTCCTGGAATATCCTCTAGGGTCCAACCTAAGGCATTTTTGTTTTCCTCTAACACTTGAACAAGTTTGGACTCCTCAGTTTCAAAAAGTGAAGCAGAGATAATGACAGGGTAGGAGGGATCATGGAAAAGGAATGCATACTTGAGGTGTGAAGGAAGTGGTTTTAGATCAGTTTCAGCCTTGATTTGAGAGCTAGACAAGTTAGTAGCATGAGAAGGGATTCCAGATGGTTTTGGATCATTTTCCTCAACACTGTCCAAGGTGGAGCAGTAGAGATCAGAGTTGATGTGGGATTCAAGAGAGTTTTCAAGTTCCTCTAGATTGATGGAGTCTATGAATGAGAGGTCCACATCAACTTCACCATTTATGACTTTGTTAATCATGGTGCAGATTTCTCAAGATCCTTTATCATTAGAACATGAAGAACATGGTGGATTGGGGTTCGATTGAATCTTAGAAGAGCCCTCAAAAGCATGGATTGAGAATGTGGAGTGATCCTCATATGGGTATCGCATGGCTTGGAAAATGTTGAACTTGACCAGTTGGTCACCGAATTCCATGGATAAGATGCCTGAATGGACATCAATCTTGGTTCTCGCAGTCATGAGGAATGGTCTTCCTAGAATTAGGGGAGATCAAGAAGAGGTCGTCTCACCTTCCATGTAAAGGACATAGAAATCAGCTGGGAAGATAAGATCATTGACCCGAACAAGAACATCCTCAATTATCCCCTCAGGACTGGCAGTGCTTCGATTGGCTAATTGAATGACAACACCCGTTGGGTGCAAGGGACCTAGACCAAGGTTGGAGAAATGGATTTTGGCATGACATTTATTGAGGCTCCAAGGTCTATGAGTGCATCATCAAAGTTGGAACTCCCTATTTGACATGGAACCGTGAAGGTCCCTGGATCTTTGCACTTCATGGGAATGGACTATTGGGTTGAAACATTTTCAATGTTCCTAAGTTGCCTCTTATGGGTGCACAATTCCTTAAGAAACTTGGCATACTTAGGGATTTTTTTGATGGCATCTAATAGGGGGATGTTCACTTCAACACGTCTAAACATTTCAAGCATTTCAGGATCAGGTTCAAAGGACTTCTTAGGCTTGGAGATGGCTTGAGGAAAAAGAATTGGGTTCCTTAGAGGAATGGAAGGAGGTGAAGGAGTGGATTCAAGTTCCTTTTCCAGCTTTTTGTTCTTTTCATTTTCTAGATCAACATCGAAAGGGGAGGTAGAGGAATCAGCATGGGGCATAGCAATTTTCTTTCCCGATCTAAGTTCAATTGCACTTACATTACCCTTAGGGTTGGGTAATGGTTGAGCTGGGAGTTGGGATGAATTGGATGGTTGTTGCTGGCTAAGTTGGGATGCAAGTTGACCAATTTGGGTTTCGATGTTCTTGAGGCTAGAACGGGTGAAGGAAGCAAGATCCTCTACAGCACATTCCCATGGTTGTTTAGAAGAAGAGTCTTGTCCTAAATTGGGTTGGCCTTGATTTTGGTTCTTGGGAAAGCGATTGTATTGGGTGGGGAATTGGGAAGGCTCGTTAGGATAGTGGAATCCAGGAGGAGGATTGTTCCTTTGGGGTTGAGGAACAAAAGGATAAGGTTGATGGATGTTACCACCACTTTGACCATATTGGAACTGGTTTGGATTTTGATGAGGGAACTGAGGAGGATGAGAAATGGGATTACCATACCTCAGAGGTGGGTTAATGGTAGAAGAGAAGGGCTCAGAGTGGGGTTGGTTGAAGTTTCTAACAAACTGACCTGATTGTTGAGGGTTGAAGTTTCGCTGAGCATATGCCGCATTGAGCTCCATTGGACTAGATGAATCAGATGGATCATCTTGAAGTTGTGGACATGTGTCAATCGGATGAGATGGAGAGTTGTAGATTCCACAATTCTTGATAGGTCCAGGGAATAGTGATTGTGGAGAAGATGAGGTTGGGGCTTTGGTAGCCACCGCTAGTTGACGCACAAGACCTGTATGTTCACTCATCCACTCATTCATCTTGTTGGGCTCTATGGATTGATTCTCTTGGGCTTGTTTCACTTGATAATGTGCTCGAGTATGGAATTGTTCCGTGTTTGCAGCCATGTTGCTTATGAGTTCTCGTGCAGCTGCAGGAGTTGTGTCAACAAGAGCACCGCCACTTGCGGCATCAATGAGAGTTCGCTCCATAGCCAATAACCCCTCACAGAAGTATTGGATCAGGAGTTGGTTAGGGATTTAATGGTTTGGACAAGTTATCACAAGCTTTTTGAACCTCTCCCAATACTCATGAAGTGATTCATTAGGGAATTGACGGATGCCGCTTATTTCCTTTCGGATAGAAGCTGTTCGGGAAGCGGGAAAGAACATCTCAAGGAAAGGTCTCTTCATGTCAACCCATGAGTTTATGGAACGAGGTGGGAGGTAGTAGAGCCAGGACTTGGCAGAATCCGCTAGGGAAAAGGGGAAAGCTCTAAGCTTGATCTGTTCTTCAGAAACCCCTTGAGGCTTCATGGTAGAGCATACTACTTGGAACTCTTTAAGGTGAAGATGTGGATCCTCACCGGCTAGCCCGTGAAAATGAGGGAGAAGATGAATCAAACCCGATTTGAGTTCGAAGTCAGCTTCAATGTTTGGATATTGAATACCAAGAGGTTGGTAATTCATAACAGGGGCAGCAAGTTCTTTCAATGTTTTTTCCCTAGGATTGTCCATATCTAATTCAATTGGTAGGGCAATGATTGGTTCTTGGGTGATTTGGTTATCCCTAATGGTCCTCCTAAGTCGATGAAGAGTTCTATAAATTTCAGGTTCAAACAAATCCGAGGGATTGTTTGGGAGGCTGCGGGGCATTCAGGGAGATTTAGAAAGGATGAGGAAGACGGGTTTTCCTTTGTATTTTTTCATTTTATGATTTTTAAGAGGAAGACGGGTTTTTCTTTGTGTTTTTTTTTTCAATTTTTTTCAAAAATTTTGATTTTTTTTGGTTTTTTTTACAATAACAAGAAACTAATGACTACTTAAAGCACCATCCCCGGCAACGGTTCCATTTGAAACGCACGGCCGATTTTCGCCTATCGACCGGTCAAAATTCCGGTGCTCTACTAATGTGTATAGCAGCACTCGGGTCGAATCCTCGGCGATGATACTTTGTAATAGTAGTTTGTTTTTAGTTGATTGTATTTTGATTAGGGGGTTTATTTGCAGAGCATAATTGAAATGATTTATGGATGATGTTTGATTTACCAAATTGATAAATATTAGTGTGAGTTCTTCATTGGGGAGTTAAGCATGTGATATCCTTGAGCCTTACTTTGTATTGCATTAAATTAACACCCATGTCATAAGTTGACGTTGATTGGAATTCCTAAGTGTGAAGGCTTTAATCCAAGCCTTAACTTAACTTAGGGTTCTAATCTCAATCAAAACTTATTTATGGTACTGTATTTATGGTTCCAATAATCCATGTAAACCACTCGTTAAACAAAACATATCATTAATCCATGACATATTAAGTTTAACATACACAATATTAATTTAAAGAATACTCATCGAGCAAAACTCTCAATCACTTAACATCCCCGAATTATAACTCACCCCAAAGAGAGATTTACTCAGACATTTGGATGTTTAATATTCTGGTTAAAATAATTATGATGATAAATTAAGAATAGAAGAAAAAGAAATGGATTAGAAAAGAGTGGTACGTTGACACACACACACGAACGATGATGATAATTAAAAACGGATTATCGATTGAATGAGGAAGAAAAAGAAGGGGAGGGGATTCAACTGAATTTAAACTATTTTAGGAAAATAAATATTAAACTACAGAAGGTGGATGAGAATAAGAGATATTGAAGAAGTAACTTTCATTAAAACAGAATTACAAAGAAAGATAATTACAAGATTACAAAAATGAAGAACACAAAAGTAAGTGAAAAAAAAGAGGATGAAAGGTCTCTCAAGTAAAAACTTGAGTATGGAAGGTCCTCCCAAGCCTTTGGAAAGGCTTTGGTCGTGCCAATATTATATCCTCTCTTCTTAAATGCCAACCCCTCTCAAGGAGAGAAGGGGAGAGTATTTATAGCCCAAGGAGTGGACTGTTTCCATTCCCAATCTGTCCCTCCACTTGTATCGCCAATTTGGCTATTCAGACAGCCGAATCTTCAAATATCGCCTTCTTCAAAGTTGTAGAAAATAATTTTTCCCGACTACGCTAAACATTTGGAGGAATTTGGACTTAAGGATCAAAAGTTATGGCTGGTTCCTTAAACAAAGTTAAACTGTCCATTTCAATCCAGTCTTTTTAAAGTACATAATGTGAAATGGTTTTTGAATATGAAGATGCCTTCAAATCCGAATGGTTGCTTCAACAAAGTCGGCCGGATGTATCTCCTCTTTCACACTGCAAAATATCAGATCGATTTGATGCTTACATCAGGAGATATGTCATGAATACTATACTGATTTTAATTCTCGGCCAGAATGGTGGGATGGACTTCAAAGATTTATTTGGTCCCCTTGTACTTGGATTTGGGCCTTGAAATTTTTATCCAAGATGACATGTAGTGTCCCCAGAATTAAGGTGGAGAGTTAATGTTTTTGGACTTCTGGATTGATCCCAGTAAATCAATCTTCAAGGATGGTCCAGTTTGTTCACAGATTCTTTGGTCTTGTTTGTGAGGACCATATGACCCTTCAAATGGAAGAATTGGATCATGGTTCCTTCTAATGAAATGTTGTATATTGAAAGTAGAATCCTAAAAAACAAGAACCACACAATTTGGATCAGTATAGTGATAGTTCTTATTAAAACATTAAACTGACTCAATTGGACTACTTCTAAAAATGCTCAAATATTATACTTAATATTAAAACATTAATATTTCACACAAATTATGCACATTTCATATAAAATAAGTAAAGGGGGAATATAATAAGTCACGAAAATATTAATAACATTAGTCACACTTGTGCGCCGCCTTATCCCTTCAACAGAACTTGCACGCCACTCTTTTGAAAGCCTTTAGGGATAGTAATAAGGGCTTGAGCCAGGTCTTTCCCAAGTATTACCCTACGGGTTGACCATCGCGCAAGTACCCTTGTGTTGTGCAAGTATACTTGCGTGACCAGGACTTGCGCGCCCACGCAGGACTTGCACGCCTCTCTCTTTTTGGGTGGCCCTCCTGCCTATTCATTTGATTTCTTCAAATCCACCTCTTCTTTTCAAGATTTATCCTTCAAACCCATCTTCAAAGTCATTTATGAAATGGTTCCTTTGTTGGCTTCCTTATATAAAAGGAATTCTTTGTAACATTTCTCAAAACCTAGTGATTTACATATCTTTATGTCACTAAGGTTAAAGATTTCATTCATTCAACCTCATCCTTTGAAAATGAGAGGATCTTTAACCTGGGCCTCCTTCTCAGGAATAAGTCCCAATCTCAAAATCCCAAATATGGCCATCCTCCTTAGGAGTAAGCCCCAAGTCCCCTAACCTGGGTCTCCTTTTCAGGAGTAAGCCCCAGTCTTCAAGTTCCCTTAACCTGGACTTCCTTTTTAGGAGTAAGCCCCAACAATAATTCTTTTTAAATGGGCATCCTCCTTAGGAGTAAGCCCCAAGATCCCAAAATCCAAATTCCCTTAACCTGGGCTTCCTTTTCAGGAATAATCCCCAGTCATAATTACCTTTAACTTGGGCCTCTTCTTTAAGAGTAAGCCCTAGTCATAATTTCTCTTAACCAGTCTTAATTTACTTTTGATTTGGGCTTCCTTCTCATAAGTAAAACCGAATCATAAGTCCTCTCTAATTTGGGAATCCTTCTTAGGATTAAGTCCTAAGTTAAGTATCCAAATCTCCATAAAGCACATATACCTTTATGGACCTTGTTCCCAGGTTTCTTCCCTGAAGTAAATCCTAATCTTCACCTATTTGGGTAGTCATACGTACATAAGCCCCACATCATTTATTATAATTACATATTTCGTGGAACAATTGTCTGGTTTTACCAATACCTATTGTTTCTCACACTGCGCATGACTCACGTGAGATTAGAGTGTAAAATTAATTATGACATCTTTCTTTGAGCCATCAATAAAGCATAAACCTCATACTTATTTACTCAAACTACCTGGGTTCTGATTCCTTTTCTAAAACAAAGGATATGTAGGTAACCCATCTGTGGGTATGATCCCAACTCTGAAATAATCTATGTCAATCTAAATGAGAAATAAAATTAAAGTGCCGCGCTGAGTGGCTTTAAAACCCGTATGGTTATCATAATGACCAAGAGATTTCTATATAATGTGTCTAAGGATATGATTGACTAATAATCTCTAACAAATATAGATGATTTTCTATCGATTAAGAACCTCGAATACATATAAAATATTCTCTAAATCTCATACATACTAATCATTGATTGTCATATTTAAAGGAATGCTCATTTTCATACTTGGTAATGTAATAAGGATTCACAAACATAACTTAAATCTATAAAGAGAGTCCTGGAGTAAACAATAATTCCCCCCAAAAGGGTGTGATGAGTCTGACCTCCCATCCTCTCAACCAATGCAAATTTTTAAGCCTCATCAGTTCATAACTAGTGAGCACCTACCTTTGGAAAGTAGGTCCAAATGGATATAGAATCATTGGATGTTTCCGGTTCTACGAACAAACTCGTTAGAAACCACTTGGAATGTTTGAACCTTAAATCAATGAGGTTATCCCCATTTTTAGAGGAAATAATGATCAGTGCATTGTTAATTTGAATAGATCCCTTATTTTCAATAAAATTTTAAAGATAAAATTCATTTCCATATTTTAATAGTATATAGAATTTATGAAATGATACCACTTGTAACACCCTGCCCCTACCTCATTGTCTTGAGGAGGCGGTGAGGGTTACTTGGCCTTAAATGATGTTCCCAAGGCGCCAATGGCTAGAAAAAAATGCCGACAGCTTTGAGAACAAATTGGGGAACGATTTTTGTAACGACCTGAAATTTTAAATAAATATTCTTTCCTAATTTTATGTGTTATTTTATTTTATTTTTATACACAACAAAAATGCTTCATTTGATAACATGAGTATAATTAAAATGAGATTTTTGGTTTTTGACTGTTATTTGACCATTGGTCAATATGACCGCTGGAAACTAAACGTTTTGACTATTGTCTCTAAATACAAGCAATCTTGGTTAATTAATATAGAAAGAAGATTCGATGGCCTCACCCAGTAGTCTTGGACCGATCGAAGCCCATCTAACAAAACTTGGGAAGGAGGTAGCACCACTGGGCTTTGCTCTGGACCAAACCCAAGCTGAACTTCATCTTATAAAGCTAGAACGGGATCTCCTTCGCGAGAAGTTCAAACTGATAGAAATTACTACTCGTGCGATGTTGGTCGAGCCTCCCTCAGATTATCTCACCTTAGCACACCTTACACTTAGGTCCTATGCTGGTGTGATAAGGGGCTATGTAAGGAGACCGTAACTGTCTTGTGTAATCCTTTGTTTTAAATAAAAATTTCGATTTCTTTTATGAATTTTCAAATGACCGGATAAATATAGTATGCATATTTTTTATGAATTTTAGAAAAAGGATATTTTAAATATGTTTATGTAAACCCTAAATAATTAAAAATGTGTAATGATTTTCAAAAAATGGTCTTCTACAATTATGTTCAGTATGAAATTTAGAGTCTAATAAGATCAACTTGATTTTTGATGAATAGTAAATTATGAATAGTGATTTTATGATTAGGATTAATAATGTGTCCAAATGGATTAGTAATCTCACTTAAAGAAAGTATTAAAATAATCTAGGCACTTTGATTAAGTAATGTGATTCAATAAAATGGTTAAATAACGGTTTCATAAATTATTATTCAAGTATTAGTTTTATCAGATGAATATTGTTTTTTAATTAAAATTTTAATTAAAAATATTTATAAAATTAGTTTTATAAAATGGACTTCATTTTTGAACTCATAGCATCGATATTATGTTAAGGTAATTTTTGGGGATTTTTCTGAAAAAAATAAATTTTCGATGAATAGTGTTTTTAATTAAAAATTTAATTAAAAATATTTAAAAAATTATTTTTATAAAATGGATTTCGTTTTTGAAATCAGAGCATTGATATTTGGTTAAGGTGAAATTTTGGGACTATTCTGAGAAAGTTGAATTTTCGATGAATAGTGAAAATACAGTTTTTAAGTTACGGGTGTTTAACGACATCATTAAATGATGTATTAAGTATGTAATCAATATGGTCGACTTATGAATAGTAAGATAAGGTATGAGGTGTCCCAAGTGGCCAATACCATGGGCAAATACCATGGGCAAGCCCATGGTTTTGCCAAAACCACTAATGAGGTGTCCCTTGGCCATTAATGCCCTGTCCCCTCACTTTCCCTATAAATACCAAGCCATCCTCTCATCCATTCGACTCCCCACTCTCCCCCAACGAATTTCTGGTCTCCTTACCTCCCAAGGAGTCCTCCCAAGGTGCCCCCAAGCCCTCAAGGTCCAAACCATTGAGTTTTAAGAGTTACGTTTTAAGGTATGGGATCCGACCTCTCTCTTTAATTTCAAGTAATCTCTTTTATGTCATTCCTTTTATGCTCCATGATCATATGTTGGAGGATGTTCTTTTATACTCATCTTACTGCACTTTTCATTTTCATATAATGAGAGATCCCCTCTTACTCTCATTATTTCGTTTTATGAAGTTTTAAGTGGCACCGTTAAGCTGCCGAAATTTTTGTAACGGATTCTTTCTCCCTTCTCATTTTTCAAGACCTATTTTCATGTAAAGTATTTCAAGTTCCTTTTTATTATGTTTGGGTATGATCTCTAAATTTAGCATACTGATCTTTTATGATCATATGATGAAATACCCCATTTGATCTCTTCAATTCAGTATTTTGAAGTTTTAAGTGGCGCCGTTAGGCTGCCGAATTTTTAAGTGGTTTTTCACCCTTCTCGTTTTGAAGTTCTACTTTCATGTCAATTATTTCAAGTTCCTTTTTGTTATGTTGGGGTATTATCTCTATATCTATCATACTGATCTTTTATGACCATATTATTAGAGACCCCATTTGATCTCTTCAATTCATTATTTTGAAGTTTAAGTGGCGTCGTTAGGCTGCTAAATTTTTAAGTGGTCCTTGCACCTTTCTCTCTTTTCAAAGTTCTAATTCCATGTCAAGTCTTGAAAGTTACTTTATATTATGTTGGGGTATGATCTCTATATCTATCATACTGGACTCTTATGTTTATATGATGAGAGACCCTATTTGACCTTGTCAATTCATTTTTGTTGAAGTTTAAGTGACGCCGTTAGGCTGCCGAATTCTCATAAGAGAAATCTTATTTTTGTCTTCCTTTCATGATCTTCATTTCATATGGTATATTTTCAAATTTCATTACCATGTTCGTAAATCCGTTATATTTTGTCCCTCTACTGTTTGATGGGTCATTTATGAATGTTTGACCCATGTCCCCTCTCTTCTCAATGTTTTCTAAAACCCCGAAACATAGCCGTTATGCTGCAGAATTTTCATCTCAAAGTGCCTCTCTCTCTTTTCTCAAAATTATTTTATGTTATAAAGTGAATACTCAAAGATATTATTTCTACAGGGGTATTCACATATATATCAAAATTTTCTATTTTAAATTATGGTATTTACATACATGAAACCCTCTTTCCCTTTCCGTGGTTTTAAAGTGACGTAAAGATCATGTCTTTAAAGCAGTTTTTAAAACGTTGTGATTATGAAATAAAACCCATTTATTTTATGCTATATGGGTTATTTATGAAATTTTTGGTGATGATATATGTGGCTCACATGATAATAAAGTCAGATTTAAGGTTGCGCCCTGATAGCGCTCCAATGCATTGGGTAATGATGTAACCACTAGAGATTACAATTTTCACGATACCTTGGTGAATAACCTTGGTAATTTTCAAATGACACCTTGGGGATGGACCTTAGTGATATGTTCATGATTGTCTATGTTAAATGATGTAGCCACATCTTCAAGTTATGAAAAAGTTTTATTTTTATTATGATATACCTCATGATTTCTTTTTCATGCCTTAAAGTTCTTTTCCTGACTTTATTGATG
Organism: Viscum album; assembly: GCA_963277665.1. Classification (NCBI taxonomy): domain Eukaryota; kingdom Viridiplantae; phylum Streptophyta; class Magnoliopsida; order Santalales; family Viscaceae; genus Viscum; species Viscum album. The sequence goes on along the minus strand of OY728143.1, from coordinate 644,815,232 downwards.
TATCTCAAGTTCATATGTAAAATGTTTCACTTGTTTCCCTTGCTGGGCCTTCTTCTCACCCTTTCTTTTGATGTATGTCCCCAGGTTATGAGATGCTGTAATCAGCCTAGGGTGAACATGAAGAAAATACTTTCAAGTGTTTAAGAAGAATGTTTTTTTTTGTTTCATGTTTTATGTTCCTTGTTTCCAAGACAATAAACCTTAAAGATCCTCAGTTCCGTGTAATGGAATGAAAGTTATGTTATAAAAAGACTGGATGTTATAGTTGGTATCAAAGGGAGGTTTAGTTATTTGTGGAAATTCAGATATGAAAACTCTAGGAAGAACCCTATAGAAAAGTGTAAATATAGGAAATCTTCCTGGTATTTTGGTGAGTATTGAGTAAGGGGTTGCCAAGCAAATACATCCCTGTCTGGATACGAGCAGGTAGAGGTGGCTCTGGCACAGATGTACATAGGGGTAAAACCCGAAAACACCGCTTTGAGATAGACTCAAATGGGAACTGGTACACGACAATGGGCCTTACTGCACTCTTGGTTACGACACTCCCGGGGGATATGCTTTGGTAAATTCATAAGCTTGGTATGAACCATTGTTAAAGGAACAAAGATAAAATGAAATAAAGATTCACAGAAGAATATATGATCATGGATAACCTATATGGGAACCTAGGGGATCACAAGTTAGGGTATACTTTTCTTCTACAATTTATCCTTATATGCTTTAAGTTCCTTTTCATGATTATTGGTTAAGTATTTAAGCCTCTAATTATACATTCTCTTCTTAGTTAATGGTGGGAAATGGAATAACGTGTCCCAACAACCAATGTGATAGGAAATGCGACAATTCCCGTATTAATATGACAAAGATGATTACGGGATTAAAAGATGATTATTATTTTGGAAGACGTTCACTATTTTGGGGACCCTATATGATCGAGGTAAATAGATTACTATAGTATTTTCATTGAGGAGTAAGGTTGACTTATATTTTGAAGAATTGATGAATTTAAGGTGGACTTATAGTAATTTAGGTTACTTATGGGAATGATTAACCTATCTTGGGTAAAATATGTTTAGGTTAGCTACTTTAGTTATAAGATGTTAGGAGTGGTTGATGTTGTCTGGAGATGAACAATGAAATTGTTTTGGAAGACTATGTTATCAAATCCTTCTTGTATTTGGGTTTCAATCTTAGTTTGGTTTATTTTGAGGAATTTTAAGGACCGTTATTTATGGAATGGTCTATGATGAACTTTGGGTAGTACCATGGAACTTTAGAGATTTAAAAGTAGTTTGCATTCCTATGGGATTCTTTCTTTTTGAAGAGTTGTTTTACCTTATCCTTTCTGTTTTTGGGATAATTTTTAAAGATAGAAGAAATATATAGTTAATCTTTTGTAGATTATGTGATTCTCTAGAAGATGATTCTTGTGCTTTTATGAGACCAAGTGTTTTTGAAGTCGCATCATTTGGAGAAAAGATTAGTGTTGGTAGGGACTTATTAAAGGATGAAACTCTACTTGAAGGTAGGTATATTTTCTTATGTTTTTTTTCTATGTAGTAAATGAATTCCTCAAAATTATGAAAAGAAACGTAAAACAAAAATGTTGTTGGTTTATGTTTCCTACTAGGTAATCAAAGACCGTTTACACACATCATAAGTTTTGGATTTTCTTATGGTTAACTTTCTCCTAATCATGTTCTCTATCACTCTCCCTCAGAACTTGACCCTTGGTCTTATCCTCCATGTCCATGTTTTCCTACATGGAATCCTAGTGTGGGTTAACTCGGGTGACCTTTGTACTTCCCTTTCTTTCTTTTAAAGTAATAGTTTTAATGACTCCTTTTCCAATGTGGGACTTTTAATGAAATTTCAAAACCCAATTTTAAAAAATTGCGAGGACGCAATTTCTTAAGGGGGGAAGATTGTAACGACCCGAAATTTTAAATAAATATTGTTTCCTAATTTTATGTGTTATTTTATTTTATTTTTATACTCAACAAAAATGCTTCATTTGATAACATGAGTATAATTAAAATGAGACTGTTGGGTTTTGACTGTTATTTGACCATTGGTCAATATGACCGCTAGAAACTAAACGTTTTGACTATTGTCTCTAAATACAAGCAATCTTGGTTAATTAATATAGAAAGAAGATTCGATGGCCTCACCCAATAGTCTTGGACCGATCGAAGCCCATCTAACAGAACTTGGGAAGGAGGTAGCACCACTGGGCTTTTCTCTGGACCAAACCCGAGCTGAACTTCATCGTATAAAGCTAGAACGGGATCGCCTTCGCGAGAAGTTCAAACTGATTGAAATTACTACTCGTGTGATGTTGGTCGAGCCTCCCTCAGATTCTCTCACCTTAGCACACCTTACACTTAGGTCCTACGATGGTGTGATAAGGGGCTATGTAAGGAGACCGTAACTGTCTTGTGTAATCCTTTGTTTTAAATAAAATTTTGATTTCTTTTATGAATTTTCAAATGACCGGATAAATATAGTATGCATATTTTTGATAAATTTTAGAAAAAGGATATTTTAAATATGTTTATGTAAACCCTAAATAATTAAAAATGTGTAATGATTTTCAAAAAATGGTCTTCTACAATTATGTTCAGTACGAAATTTAGAGTCTAATAAGATCAACTTGATTTTTGATGAATAGTAAATTATGAATAGTGATTTTATGATTAGGATTAATAATGTGTCCAAATGGATTAGTAATCTCACTTAAAGAAAATATTAAAATAATCTAGGCACTTTGATTAAGTAATGTGATTCAATAAAATGGTTAAATAACGGTTTCATAAATTATTATTCAAGTATTAGTTTTTTCGGATGAATAGTGTTTTTTTAATTAAAATTTTAATTAAAAATATTTAGAAAATTAGTTTTATAAAATGGACTTCATTTTTGAACTCAGAGCATCGATATTATGTTAAGGTAATTTATGGGGATTTTTCTGAAAAAAAATAAATTTTCGATGAATAGTGTTTTTAATTAAAAATTTAATTAAAAATATTTAGAAAATTATTTTTATAAAATGGATTTCATTTTTGAAATCAGAGCATTGATATTTGGTTAAGGTGAAATTTTGGGACTATTCTGAGAATGTTGAATTTTTGATGAATAGTGAAAATACAGTTTTTAAGTTACGGGTGTTTAACGACATCATTAAATGATGTATTAAGTATTGAATCAATGTGGTAGACTTATGAATAGTAAGATAAGGTATGAGGTGTCCCAAGTGGCCAATACCATGGGAAAATACCACGGGCAAGCCCATGGTTTTGCCAAAACCACTAATGAGGTGTCCCTTGGCCATTAATGCCTTGTCCCCTCACTTTCCCTATAAATACCAAGCCATCCTCTCATCCATTCGACTCCCCACTCTCCCCCAACGAAGTTCTGGTCTCCTTACCTCCCAAGGAGTCCTCCCAAGGTTCCCCCAAGCCATCAAGGTCCAAACCTTTGAGTTTTAAGAGTTACGTTTTAAGGTAAGGGATCTGACCTCTCTCTTTAATTTCAAGTAATCTCTTTTATGTCATTCCTTTTATGCTTCATGTTCATATGTTGGAGGATGTTCTTTTATACTCCTCTTACTGCCCTTTTCATGTTCATATAATTAGAGATCCCCTATTACTCTCATTTTTTCATTTTATGAAGTTTTAAGTGGCGCCGTTAAGCTGGAAAATTTTTTGTAACGGATTCTTTCTCCCTTCTCATTTTTCAAGATCTATTTTCATGTAAAGTATTTCAAGTTCCTTTTTATTATGTTGGGGTATGATATCTAAAATTATCATACTGATCTTTTATGATCATATGATGAGAGACCCCATTTGATCTCTTCAATTCAGTATTTTGATGTTTTAAGTGGCGCTGTTAGGCTGCCGAATTTTTAAGTGGTTCTTCACCCTTCTCGTTTTGAAGTTCTACTTTCATGTCAATTATTTCAAGTTCCTTTTTGTTATGTTGTGGTATGATCTCTATATCTATCATACTTATCTTTTATGACCATATGATGAGAGACCCCATTTGATCTCTTCAATTCAGTATTTTGAAGTTTAAGTGGTGTCGTTAGGCTGCTAAATTTTTAAGTGGTCCTTACACCTTTCTCTCTTTTCAAAGTTCTAATTCCATGACAAGTCTTGAAAGTTCCTTTATATTATTTTGGGGTATGATATCTATATCTATCATACTGGAATCTTATGTTCATATGATGAGAGACCCTATTTGAACTTGTCAATTCATTTTTGTTGAAGTTTAAGTGACGCCGTTAGGCTGCCGAATTCTCATAAGAGAAATCTTTTTTTTGTCTTCCTTTCATGATCTTCATTTCATATGGTATATTTTCAAATTTCATTACCATGTTCTTAAATCCCTTATATTTTTTCCTTCTACTGTTTGATATGTCATTTATGAATGTTTGACCCATGTCCCCTCTCTTCTCAATGTTTTCTAAAACCCCGAAACATAGCCGTTATGCTGCAGAATTTTCGTCTCAAAGTGCCTCTCTCTCTTTTCTCAAAATTATTTTATGTTATAAAGTGAATAATCAAAGCTCTTATTTATACAGGGGTATTCACATATATATCAAAATGTTCTATTTTAAATTATGGGATTTACATACATGAAACCCTATTTCCCTTTCCATGGTTTTAAAGTGACGTAAAGATCATGTCTTTAAAGCAGTTTTTAAAACGTTGTGATTATGAAATGAAACCCATTTATTTTATGCTATATGGGTTATTTATGAAATTTTTTATGATGATATATGTGGCTCACATGATAATAAAGGCAAATTTAAGGGTGCTCCCTGATAGCGCTCCAATGCATTGGGTAATGATGTAACCACTAGAGATTACAATTTTCATGATACCTTGGTGAATAACCTTGGTAATTTTCAAATGACACCTTAGGGATGGACCTTAGTGATATGTTCATGATTTTCTATGTTAAATGATGTAGCCACATCTTCAAGTTATGAAAAAGTTTTATTTTTATTATGATATGCCTCATGATTTCATTTTCATGCCTTAAAGTTCTTTTCATGACTTTATTGATGTATCTCAAGTTCATATGTAAAATGTTTCACTTGTTTCCCTTGCTGGGCCTTCTGCTCACCCTTTCTTTTGATGTATTTCCCCAGGTTATGAGATGCAGTAATGATCCTAGGGTGAACATGAGGAAAATCCTTTCAAGTGTTTAAGAAGAATGTTTTTTTTTCATGTTTTATGTTCCTTGTTTCCAAGACACTAAACCTTAAATATCCTCAGTTTCGTGTAATGGAATGAAAGTTATGTTATAAAAAGACTGGATGTTATAATTTTCCCTTAAGACAAAACCGACCAAACCATACACTAACAACCACTATATGATTCATGTCAATAAAACATTGAAGCATATATTCCTAAAAGACATCCAAGTTGTTCCACAATACAACCCAAAACCAATACAATACAACACAATATCAGAGTACTATGTGGAAGACTAAACAAGAGACCCAAAATAAACCAAGATACACTCCACGGCTCCACACCAAGCTCCATGCTCCAAGCACCACCATATATCCCAAGAATCACCATGAACCACTAGCAATGAGATGTCTTACCTTTACCTTTCTCTTGAAATATGATATCTGCAAAGATACAAAAGTGCCAAAGCATGGGGTGAGTACTAATACTCAGTAGGTTTTCCCCAAATGACTTCCCTACACATACCACAGGGATAGAACAAATTAGAAAAATTTATAATAAAAAATTTATATAAATTTCATAAACTAATGAAACAATGAACATCAATAAAAACAAATCTTTACCTGAATAAATTTACCCAATTTAGTGAATACCCAAGGAAAACAAAAAAAAATCATTACCCATTCCCTTTTGCAAGACCACATACATATCACAATCATACACCCATTATGTCACACAACCAATACCATTCACTCGATCATGTTGTTACTTTAACAGTGGTACATTCACAGCTAACTTGTAACGCCCCGACCCCAGCTGCCCAGAGTCGGTGCATTACTTCGTAACATTGGCATGATCACAAGAAAGATCAAATCTCGAAAGACCGATTGGTTTAGTAGCCTTGGAAACACTAGATATATTCATAAGTTTTACATTACATCATAAAATGAAAAACTAATACAACAACATAATGTTTCCACAATCCACACTATTAACCCCTCATAATATCCCTGCAAGTCATTCATAACTTACTTCTTCACATCCTGGGAAAAATAAAACATAGAAAATGGGTGAGCTCAAATGCCCATTAAGGATAACAATATAGCGGAAACTTTATAAATAAGAATAAACATTTAAGGAAATGTATAACTAAAACAAAAGCCTTTTAAATATTAACTTTCAACATGGTATGGCATAAATAAAATGAAATAATGCCATTTACTTATTCACATGGATATTCTACTAATCGAATAATCACATGCAAAAATCAATAACCACTTTCATAATGTTGGAATGCATAATGCCAGACTATCATAACCACATAGCCAAGGCCTTGTGCCAAGACTACAAATAAGATTTTGTCAAGGCCTTGTGCCAAGACACTAGTTTGTCTCATGAGACCTACCGATGCAATTTTTTAGAAGATACTTATGTTTAAAATTGATAACATATACTCCAGTGTTTTTCTGAAAACAATATGCAAGCTTCTGAAAACAAAATAACTAATTCTGAGACTTCTCGATTAATTACAGGCCATGATGGGTCCACTCCCAATCCCTTCTTGTCTACCAAACTCGAGAGTCAGGTTTTCTGAAAACATTTTTAAGCTTGCGTTAAATACGTATACATTTGCATTGGATTTTCATATATTTGAGAGAAATATCTCTCTTTTTAAATCATTTAAAAATCACATAATTATAAAAGAAAACCTTTTCTTTGAAAATATTATTATAAGCTTGTAAGGGAATCTTCGACGATTTTATAACGGCGGAAAATAGCCGCACCCTCCGTATAAGTTAAATAACATTCTTACTTTAATTTTGTCGAAAAGGTTAAAAAGCACCTTGTTTGGAAAACGACGGAAAGATTCCTTTATAAAACCATAAGGGTATAAATGACTTTAACTCATATTCTTTGTAAATAGTAAAAATGTTTTGAAATACATTTCAAAGAAACATGGATGTGGATGATAAAGAGATCCCAGTAGATTATTACATATAAACAACCTCGGATAATGAAGATATTGTGAAATAACCCTTACCTTGTACTTTTCCTTTGTTGGGGTAGGTTAACCTCCTGTATAATGGTGAAATAATTGTTATTAAATTATACAAGAATCATATATATTAATATGATATCATATATGATCTTTTAACATTGATTTGTTAATAATATCTTAGAATTATCGTCGTTTCGGGTGTTAACTTACTCATTTTCTTTTATATGTTTTGTTACATAAGCCATTGTTGTTGTATCTTATTCATATCCAGAATGATATCCAGTCCTTAAACATCATTTTTAAATCATCAAATGATAATTATACTTGAATGGATACGATGGAGAATGAATCTCATCGCGTTCGTGGAGACGGTAGTCCGTACGTACGCACGAGCGACAATATCATTATTTTGATATTAAAATAATATATAAATGGATGGTATATCATATATACAGAATCATTAACATGTTATATTTATTATTTACATGAGTTACACATCATTATTATACCCATCCAAATAATAATATATTGAATAACAATTACACCACGACGTGGAGACGGTAAGCCGTACGTACGCACGTATGGTGACATGTTATTCAAAGGGTGGATAGAATACTGAATATGGTTGTACCATACTTATAATAACATCACAGTATATGTGAGATACTGGAGTTATTATTTTAGAATGGTAAGAACAAAGGAAGAAGAAGTGGAAGAAGAAATGAACTTAGAAAAGGGTGGTGAAATCATTACCTCTTCTTCGGGTTCTTCCTTTTGATTTGATCAAAAGGGCTCCTTAGGTTGGCTTTATGATCAAACTAAGGCCTCTAGGTTGTAGTGAGGGATGTTGGGAGAGTATTTGGGCATAGTTTGGCCGAACCAAAAGGCTTTGAAGGTGTGAATAAATGAGAAGGAGGAGTGCCCTTTTTATAAGAGGGGTGAGGCGCACCTTTGGAAAAGCTAGAAATATTAATTTATAATAAATTCATATTCGGTTTCCAAAGGCTCCAAAGTTGACTATTCAAAGTATGAGGTGGGTATAGGTCGAAAACAACTCATCCAATAGAATTTAGACAGGTTTGGGTACTTATATTAACCTTATCTTTAAGTATTAACTCTAAGTTAATTAGTTTCACTTTTACAATGTCTCTTTGTATTTTTATATAATATGGTTAATAAACTTACTATATACATCCAAGCGACCCCCAAGTGGTCCATTAATGATTAACCTATCATAATATAAGTCTCTTGGCCGAACCTTAGATTTTTAGGAATTTAATATCAATTAATAATATAATATTTGTTTTAAGAACTCTTTTATGTCAATTTTGACACTATTCAATAGTTGATTTTTGTGAAACTCATAACAGATTGATTACTTCGAACAAAGTCCATTAAATCAATCCTAATATATCATATTATCCTAGAAAATTAGTTTAATTCATTAAAAGTTTCATATTATATTTATTTGGGTATTTATAATATCAATTATTTTAATTTTTCACTATTATAGTAATTACTGCATCATCATTGTGTCATAAATAAAATAAATTATTTAATGTCTAAAAATTATAAATAAAATATCATTATGTAGGAAATTTTTTTATCTTTCTAATTAATATTTATAATCTAAAATCCAACTTATATAACCCTATGTAACAATTGTTTTTCTAAAAGATATATGATTGTGTCATTTTTGTATTCATTTTGACTTAATTAAAATAAAGTGTCATTATCACTTACAAGTGGATCCATGGGGTCCCAAAATTGACACAAAGATGCCCATGGTCGACCATGTATCAACCAATAGGGTTAAGACACGTTTTAGGGTAATTTAGTATTATTATAATATTATTTTTTTAACCCTTATTTACCGGATTTACCCTTAACCATGGTAAATAAAATATTTACCGCAGTAATTATTCAAAATGTCTAAAAATAAAAGTTACCTATTTACACAATTTGAACATCATGATTCCAAATATGGAATCAATTTTCCTAAATTCAAAACACAGAAGTGGCAGAAATTAATTTAAAATTAATTCCCGCTGTCAAAACAAAAAGCGTGTTTTTAAGAGATAATAACTATCAAAAGATTGACACTTGTTTATGTTCGGTTTAATTGTAAAATTATGTCCAATGACCAACATTATATTAAATAGTAAAAATATATTCTAAATATACTTTAAAACCACTCAAATTCATAATTTATTACTATTAATTATTTTGATTAAAAAAGTTGTTTTTAATTAAAATTTAGTAATTTTCACTATTCATCAAAATATGAAAGTTATCCGAAATGTACCAAAATTTCACCTTAGGCTAAATTTGATATTCCGAATCCAAAAATGAAGTCCATTTTAAAATATAAAATATATATAACTTCAAAAAGTAGGTATTACTATTCATAATAGCTAGTTTGATTGGTTACGGTGTGTTAGAACTCGAAGTTGCGTACAACACACGCTACTGTTTTATTCAAAGGAAAGCGTATCGTGGAAGCTTGGGATGTTTCATTTTAAATTTTTTGATGTCTCCATTTAGTCAAAAAGTTTAAAATATTGTATTTAAAAAGGTTTCACTATCAAAAGTTGATAAAAGTGCAATACTGAAAATGAATCTGTCCTTGCATTATGACTAAGAAACTCATAATATGGATTCTAAAATTATAAGGATTATATAAAGTTTAAAATTTAGTTAATACTATTCATGACCTCTTTTAATGGCTTTTTTTTGGTAAGTCATGGTGCAATTGAACTCAGTGTTGCGTGTAGTGCAAGTTATTGAATTATTTTGAAGAAATAACACACTATGAAATCTTGGGGTGTTACATTCCCCCCTCCTACAATAAATTGCGTCCTCGCAATTTGAAATTGTTCTTCGAAAATAAAAGGTTGAAAGTATAAAATATATTTGTGGGAAAACCCACATCGAAAATTGGGTTACTAAAATTTAGTCTTAATATGAGGAAAAGATAAATCAAAGGGTCACCACCAAATTATGATCTCGATTAGGAGAACATTGGTGGAAATTGGAGACATATAATCGGAGGAAAAACGTAAATATTTATAGGTAGTGATTGAGGTCATCAATCACAAAAAGTATAAAATTGAGGTCCTTAAACTCATCAATCTATGATGATTTGAAGTACCATCTGTTCAACAAAATATAGGGTATTGGGATAACACATTTTTGACGTTTCAAAATATCTTAGTTGAAATCCCACATCAAAAAATGAATTAATGAGGCCTCTATTTAAAATAAAGAGTCGAAAGTATGAAGATTACCGAAAATAACACATACTAGGGTTCCATGTAGGAAAATATGGATATGGAAGAAAAATCTAACCATCAATTATCTGATGGAGAGTGGTAGAGAACATGGCTATAAAAAGGCCAACAATCCCAAAGCCATAAATTAGTGATGATTTAAGGTACCATCTAGGAAAACATTTTTGTTCAAAGTTTCTTTTCTTAATATTGAGGAATTTATTTATGAGATTGGCTAAGATCATAAGGAGATATACTTACTTTATAATTAGAGTTTTATCCATTAATAAATTTCTACCACAAACTCATCTTTCACTCTAAAAGATAATAGAATGTAAAAAAAATTCTATTTACACTATTCGTATAGGGTTCCAAAATAAACGAATTTATAATTCATCTACATGATCTTTTAATAAAAACTACATTATTTAATCCAGGACATCTCATGTTCTAGTGGTAGGTGATACACCCTTGTCGCCCTTCGGTTGCGGGTTCAAGCCTCGCAGCCTTGCCGGACGCGACGGGTTGCCGCCCGACCTCCGGGTTGTCCTTTTATGGCAATCCAAAATAATCCAAACTAGAACTATCCAAAATACTTCTGTCCAAACTCACAGTCCAACATTCATAAGGAAGGTAAACATAATATAGATCCTTTTTACCCCGTAATAGCATATGAATACCTTCATCATGTATTACCATATTCCTTATTGATTACATTCATGCTCCCTTATTCCATATAGAATGCTGGATATACTTCATTAATCCAAAAATGTTTTAAACCCCAACAATGATGGAATATACAAATCATTAATCAGTTCCAAGGTAGTCAAGAATATCCAATATAATTTATCCAAAACAATCACATATTATTCCAAAATCACTACCTCAGTATCAGAACTATATTATGGTTTATCATTCTCTCAACCATATATTTTCCAAAAATCTATCCTGCTAATGAGTCACTTTTCTTTGTTCCACACAATCTCAAGTCCTTAATGAAATAGTACTGCAGTACAATCCTTATATACTCCATAATTATTATAACAAGTACATTGTTGATACAACACTCAATTGACATAATCAACATAAGAACTCTAATCATTCCTCTTCATCTGTGGTAGTATCATAACTTGATTATTATCCAATAGCATCATTTGCGGCATAGTCTGATGACTGGGACATAGGTTCGCGTAGTGTCCAAACTCCTTGCAAATGAAGCATTGTACATTTAAAACCATTTTCTTACCCTTGCAGTCACGTACTTTGTGCCCTTTTCCTCCACACTTATAACAAACTCCCATTCCTTTCAGGCAAGTTCCAGGGTGTTTCTTTCCACAGTTACCACATATGGGAAAATTCTTCTTTTCCCTCTTACTTTTATCCATCTTTCTCTCTTCCATCCTTTTCTTCCCTTGCTTCCCTTCAAAGCCATAGGACTCAGTAAACTCTTTACTTATCTTATCAACACATGATATTATTTCTTCATATGATGATAATACATGGGAGACTATTTCTCTTATAAATTCTAGCTTAAGACCATGAAAGATATGATCCTTCCTTCTCTTTGGATCATGTGCATTTCTGGAGTTCTCATTCCTTCTATTGGGCGCCATTTCTAAACAATGGCATACACTAGATCAGTTTATGAATCAAAATACATAATCCCATACTTATAAAACACTTAACATAAATTGAACTATTTATGGATATAATCCATAATCATAAGAATGTTTTCTTTGAGGAAGTATATACTCATAATCCCTTCAAAATGATTTGTAAAGAAAATGAGAGTTATCCTAAGCATATCCCCCGGGAGTGTCGTAACCAAGAGTGCAGCAAGGCCCGTTGTCGTGCACCAGTTCCCGTTCGAGTCTAGCTCAAAGCGGTGTTTTCGGGTTTTACCCCTAGGTACATCTGTGCCAGAGCCGCCTCTACCTGCTCGTATCCAGACAGGGATGTATTGCTTGGAAAACTCACAAAATCTCTACAATACCAAAATTCTAGGAAGTTCTTCTATACTAATCCTCAAAGTTAATCTTAGGTCTACGTGCTCTAATCAGAGTTTATCTAAATCTAGCTTCCAAGGTTTGTACTAAACTTCCTCTGATACCAACTGTAACGCCCCGACCCCAGCTGCCCAGAGTCGGTGCATTACTTCGTAACATTGGCATGATCACAAGAAAGATCAAATCTCGAAAGACCGATTGGTTTAGTAGCCTTGGAAACACTAGATATATTCATAAGTTTTACATTACATCATAAAATGAAAAACTAATACAACAACATAATGTTTCCACAATCCACACTATTAACCCCTCATAATATCCCTGCAAGTCATTCATAACTTACTTCTTCACATCCTGGGAAAAATAAAACATAGAAAAGGGGTGAGCTCAAATGCCCAGTAAGGATAACAATATAGCGGAAACTTTATAAATAAGAATAAACATTTAAGGAAATGTATAACTAAAACAAAAGCCTTTTAAATATTAACTTTCAACATGGTATGGCATAAATAAAATGAAATAATGTCATTTACTTATTCACATGGATATTCTACTAATCGAATAATCACATGCAAAAATCAATAACCACTTTCATAATGTTGGAATGCATAATGCCAGACTATCATAACCACATAGCCAAGGCCTTGTGCCAAGACTACAAATAAGATTTTGTCAAGGCCTTGTGCCAAGACACTAGTTTGTCTCATGAGACCTACCGATGCAATTTTTTTAGAAGATACTTATGTTTAAAATTGATAACATATACTCCAGTGTTTTTCTGAAAACAATATGCAAGCTTCTGAAAACAAAATAACTAATTCTGAGACTTCTCGATTAATTACAGGCCATGATGGGTCCACTCCCAATCCCTTCCTGTCTACCAAACTCGAGAGTCAGGTTTTCTGAAAACATTTTTAAGCTTGCGTTAAATACGTATACATTTGCACTGGATTTTCATATATTTGAGAGAAATATCTCTCTTTTTAAATCATTTAAAAATCACATAATTATAAAAGAAAACCTTTTCTTTGAAAATATTCTTATAAGCTTGTAAGGGAAGCTTCGACGATTTTATAACGGCGGAAAATAGCCGCACCCTCCGTATAAGTTAAATAACATTCTTACTTTAATTTTGTCGAAAAGGTTAAAAAGCACCTTGTTTGGAAAACGACGGAAAGATTCCTTTATAAAACCATAAGGGTATAAATGAATTTAACTCATATTCTTTGTAAATAGTAAAAATGTTTTGAAATACATTTCAAAGAAACATGGATGTGGATGATAAAGAGATCCCAGTAGATTATTACATATAAACAACCTCGGATAATGAAGATATTGTGAAATAACCCTTACCTTGTACTTTTCCTTTGTTGGGGTAGGTTAACCTCCTGTATAATGGTGAAATAATTGTTATTAAATTATACAAGAATCATATATATTAATATGATATCATATATGATCTTTTAACATTGATTTGTTAATAATATCTTAGAATTATCGTCGTTTCGGGTGTTAACTTACTCATTTTCTTTTATATGTTTTGTTACATAAGCCATTGTTGTTGTATCTTATTCATATCCAGAATGATATCCAGTCCTTAAACATCATTTTTAAATCATCAAATGATAATTATACTTGAATGGATACGATGGATAATGAATCTCATCGCGTTCGTGGAGACGGTAGTCCGTACGTACGCACGAGCGACAATATCATTCTTTTGATATTAAAATAATATATAAATGGATGGTATATCATATATACAGAATCATTAACATGTTATATTTATTATTTACATGAGTTACACATCATTATTATACCCATCCAAATAATAATATATTGAATAACAATTACACCACGACGTGGAGACGGTAAGCCGTACGTACGCACGTATGGTGACATGTTATTCAAAGGGTGGATAGAATACTGAATATGGTTGTACCATACTTATAATAACATCACAGTATATGTGAGATACTGGAGTTATTATTTTAGAATGGTAAGAACAAAGGAAGAAGAAGTGGAAGAAGAAATGAACTTAGAAAAGGGTGGTGAAATCATTACCTCTTCTTCGGGTTCTTCCTTTTGATTTGATCAAAAGGGCTCCTTAGGTTGGCTTTCTGATCAAACTAAGGCCTCTAGGTTGTAGTGAGGGATGTTGGGAGAGTATTTGGGCAGAGTTTGGCCGAACCAAAAGGCTTTGAAGGTGTGAAGAAATGAAAAGGAGGAGTGCCCTTTTTATAAGAGGGGTGAGGGGCACCTTTGGAAAAGCTAGAAATATTAATTTATAATAAATTCATATTCGGTTTCCAAAGGCTCCAAAGTTGACTATTCAAAGGATGAGGTAGGGATAGGTCAAAAACAACTCATCCAATAGAATTTAGACAGGTTTGGGTACTTATATTAACCTTATCTTTAAGTATTAACTCTATGTTAATTAGTTTCACTTTTACAATGTCTCTTTGTATTTTTATATAATATGGTTAATAAACTTACTATATACATCCAAGCGACTCCCAAGTGGTCCATTAATGATTAAACTATCATAATATAAGTCTCTTGGCCGAACCTTAGATTTTTAGAAATTTAATATCAATTAATAATATAATATTTGTTTTAAGAACTCTTTTATGTCAATTTTGACAGTATTCAATAGTTGATTTTTGTGAAACTCATAACAGATTGATTACTTCGAACAAAGTCCATTAAAGCAATCCTAATATATCAAAGTAGCCTAGAAAATTAGTTTAATTCATTAAATGTTTCATATTATATTTATTTGGGTATTTTTAATATCAATTATTTTAATTTTTCACTATTATAGTAATTACTGCATCATCATTGTGTCATAAATAAAATAAATTATTTAATGTCTAAAAATTATAAATAAAATATCATTATGTAGGAAATCTTTTTAGATTTCTAATTAATATTTATAATCTAAAATCCACCTTATATAACCCTATGTAACAATTGTTTTTCTAAAAGATATATGATTGTGTCATTTTTGTATTCATTTTGACTTAATTAAAATAAAGTGTCATTATCACTTACAAGTGGATCCATGGGGTCCCAAAATTGACACAAAGATGCCCATGGTCGACCATGTATCAACCAATAGGGTTAAGACACGTTTTAGGGTAATTTAGTATTATTATAATATTATTTTGTTAACCCTTATTTACCGGATTTACCCTTAACCATGGTAAATAAAATATTTACCGCAGTAATTATTCAAAATGTCTAAAAATAAAAGTTACCTATTTACACAATTTGAACATCCTGATTCCAAATATGGAATCCATTTTCCTAAATTCAAAACACAGAAGTGGCAGAAATTAATTTAAAATTAATTCCCGCTGTCAAAACAAAAAGCGTGTTTTTAAGAGATAATAACTATCAAAAGATTGACACTTGTTTATGTTCGGTTTAATTGTAAAATTATGTCCAATGACCAACATTATATTAAATAGTAAAAATATATTCTAAATATACTTTAAAACCACTCAAATTCATAATTTATTACTATTAATTATTTTGATTAAAAAAGTTGTTTTTAATTAAAATTTAGTAATTTTCACTATTCATCAAAATATGAAAGTTATCCGAAATGTACCAAAATTTCACCTTAGGCTAAATTTGATATTCCGAATCCAAAAATGAAGTCCATTTTAAAATATAAAATATATATAACTTCAAAAAGTAGGTATTACTATTCATAATAGCTAGTTTGATTGGTTACGGTGTGTTAGAACTCGAAGTTGCGTACAACACACGCTACTGTTTTATTCAAAGGAAAGCGTACCGTGGAAGCTTGGGATGTTTCATTTTAAATTTTTTGATGTCTCCATTTAGTCAAAAAGTTTAAAATATTGTATTTAAAAAGGTTTCACTATCAAAAGTTGATAAAAGTGCAATACTGAAAATGAATCTGTTCTTGCATTATGACTAAGAAACTCATAATATGGATTCTAAGATTATAAGGATTATATAAAGTTTAAAATTTAGTTAATACTATTCATGACCTCTTTTAATGGATTTTTTTTGGTAAGTCATGGTGCAATTGAACTCAGTGTTGCGTGTAGTGCAAGTTATTGAATTATTTTGAAGAAATAACACACTATGAAATCTTGGGGTGTTACATAACTCGTCTCCTTCATGGTGTGGGACTTCACACCCATCACTGGTGTGGGACTTCATGCCCATCACCCTCCATTTTTTATGATGGTACATTCACGACCATCACCTTGATGGTGATACATTATCGACCACCACCCATCAAACTCGTGAAAATTGATACTTAACAAAATCCCGACAACATTTCATTCCACAATTACCAACATCATACTACCCAACAATTTCCAATACCAATTTAACCAACTATTCCAAAAAAAAATCCAACAATAACATGTCAAGTTACCTCAATAAATCACACATTTATTGAATACACCCTCAAACCATTTTCCATGTCAACCCACATTTTAATAAAACAACGCATTTATTGAAAACCATCTTTTTTAAACCATTTCCTATAAATCAATCAAGCTACCGATTTTAAATTTTACACTTTAAAATATGAAAATAAAACCTATTTTCACAATATTAACCCATTTCCCCCAAAATCCCCAAATCATCACAAAATGGGTTTCCCCTAAGCATCACACATCATATTCGAAATTATTTTCAAGAAAAAAATATTAATGGAAACCAAAGTCACTAGTTCTAACCAAGTGGAGTTGAGAGATAAGTCATCTACCTTTAGGGTTCCGACAAAATTGACCCACAAGCTACCACACTTCCTCAAATCCGGAGAAAACACCACAAAAAACGTTCTATATCCCCTTCCCTAAAACCCAGAATCCTTAAAATCAACATCCAAGGCAACCACAACCCTAGATCTTCATGCAATGAATGTAGATCTAGAAGACTAAGAAAGGGGGAAGAGTAGATCTAGAGAGAAACCAAAAGAATCCAAGAGGAGAGACTTACTTGGGAGAAACTACCTTCAATACACCAAGAAACCTTTTCAAAACTCTTCCAAAACGAGTGGGAGAGCACCTTCAACCTTTGAGAACCCAAAATCCCAAGTGAGGCTCGGGTGGGAGGATGCATGGAGAAGAATGAGGCAATCCCAAGTAAACATGGGTTTTAAAACCCTATTTTTAAGTGGTTTCATGGTTTGGATAACCGTGCGCTAACCGTGCACACACCACTGTCTCGAGAGGAGGGGTTTGCATGGTTTCCTTGCATGGTTTGGAAAACCATGTGAAGGCTAATATCTCCCCCTACACGGTTTCCTGGAGAACCTGTACGGTTTCCTCTAATTGTGCTCAAACTGTGCTCCCTAAGAAAAGCCTCCAAACTTATTCAAAACCATTCCAAACTCTGCCAACCTCTTCCCAACTCATCCCATGCACTTTAAACACATAAAAAAGGCATAAAAAGGCAACATGACTCAAACCAGGGGTGATAAATTCTCCCCACCATTGGACATTCCGTACTCAGAAAGTAGTGAACCCAGCCTTTGCTGAAAGAGCTCGGGCCATTGCACGACCATCTCTTTCTCTCGTTCCCATGTCGCCTCTTGGATCTAGCCATTCTGCCACAAAACCCGAACTAGACCGATGCTTTTAACCTGAAACACTTTCTCTTGCCTATCCAAAACCTGCACTGGCACGTGCACCAATGAAGCATCGGGCTCGAGCTCAACATGATTCCATCAAATAACATGGCCTGGACACAGTTGATACTTTTTCAACTGTGACACATGAAACTCATTGTGCACCACACTGAACCTAGGTGGAAAAGTAAAATGATAAGCCACCTCACCAACCCGCTCAAGAATCTTAAAAGGTCTAATATACCTCGGAGATAACTTTCCTTGCTTCCCAAACTGACGATGACCCAACCTAGGATATATCCTCAAGAAAACATGATCACTCACCTCGAACGACAACGACCGTCGATGATGATCCGCATATGATTTCTGGCGACTCTGAGCCATCTCCATTCTCTTCCTGATTAACTTGATCTTCTCTGTAGTCTCCTGGACAAGGCTCGGTCCAACCATCAATGATTCTCCCATTTCCACCCAACATAGTGGAGAATGACACGACCACCCATACAACGCTTCGAACAGATCCATTTGTATGGATGCCTGATAACTGTTATTGTATGAGAACTCAACCAACGGCAAGTGCTCCTCCCACCAGCCACCAAAATCTATGACACAAGCCTGCAACATATCCTCCAAAGTTTTTATCATCCTCTTGGATTGACCATCCGTCTGAGGGTGATACACCGTACTCATGGTCAACTTAGTTCCAAGGGTTTGTTGTAAGGATTTCCAGAAATGAGATGTAAACCTCATATCTCTATCAGATACGATCAAAAAAAGAACACCATGACTCTTTTCCACCTCTTGGATATAGATTTTCGACAGATCCTCCACCGTATGAGATTCACGAATTGGAATAAATGGGACAACTTCATTAGATGATCCACTATCACACAAATGGCATCGTGCTTTCTGATAGTTCATGGGAAACCTATGAGAAAATCCATTGTTGTTTTCTCCCACTTCCAAAAAGAGATTGGTAAAGACTGCAACATTCCCGCTGGCCTCTGATTCTCTGCCTTGGCCTGTTGGAAAGTCAAGCATCTCGAAACAAACTCAGCAACATTCATTTTCATACCAGCCCTTTAAAATTGCACTTTCAATGCCTTGTGCATCTTTTGAATTCTAGTATGGAAAACCCACCTGAAATGATGATAAGTTTTGAGAAGTACCTCCTGATAGGCCACTAGTACCACCATCCAATTCTAAAAACACAAGACTGGATTCTCATTCAGTTTTCAACCCTCAATGGTCTCCCCACCATTGAGTAATGAACTCATGGTTACACACTTAGAATCAGATATATGTGCCTCCTTAACCAGTCCAACCAAGTCAGGAATCAACAAAACCGAAAAGAAGACTGCTCTATTGCCCTAGTCCTCACATTCCAACCGCATGTCAGTTATAACTGATATCAACGGCCACTGTTCTGATGCATGTTTCACCACCTGAGCATATGATTTTCTACTTAATGTGTATGCCATCGAATTTCCCTTACCCAGTGTGTAAATCAAGTCAAAATCAAACATCTAGAGATATTTCATCCACCTCCTTTTCCTCAATTTCAAATCCCTTTGTGAGAAAATGTGCTTCAAGATCTTATGATCTGTATATACTGTGAATTTCTCACCGAAGAGATAATGATGCCACACTTTCAAATCATGGACCATCATTGCCAATTCCAAATCATGAGTTGGGTAATTCTTCTCATTCACCCTCAACTTTCGTGAGCCATATGCAACCACATGATTTCCTTGTATGAGAACGCACCCCAACCTTGATCCTGATGCTTCATAATACACCACGTACGCTTTTCCAAGTTTTGGAAAAACCAATATTGGTATTGATGTAAGGCATCCCTTTAGTTCTTTGAAAACACTACTGACACTATTCATTCCACTGGAATGGAACATTCATTCTTGTCAAAGCTTTCATTGGTGAAGCCAAAAGTGAAAAATCATGAACAAGACGTCGATAATGCCCATCTATACTGAGGAAACTCCATACCTCAAACACATTCTTTAGCAGTTTCCACAAGATAACAGCCTCTATCATTTTCAGATCCACTGAAATACCCCTTTCAGAAATCACATGGCCAAGAAAACAGACTTCTTGTATCAAATAGTCACACTTTGACAATTTGGAATAAAACCGATGATCCCTCAAGATCCCCAGCACTATTTCCAAGTGCGGCTCATGCACCACCCTTGTCTTTGAAAACACCAGAATATCATCTATAAACACCACCACAAATGAATCCATATATCTTTGAAATATCCAATTCATCAATTCCATGAACACCGCTAGATAATTTGTTAGAAAAAAGGGTATAACCACATATTCATAATGGTCGTATCTACTTCTGAAAGTTGTTTTATGAATATCGTCCTTCCTCACCCGCAATTGATGAAAACCCAAACTCAGGTCAATCTTGGAGAACCACTGGGCTCCCCTAAATTGGTCGAAAAAATCATCAATTCATGGAAGTGGATATATATTCTTTATTGTAACTTGGTTTAGTCTACAATAATAAACATAGAGTCGCAAAGGTTCATCCTCTTTCACAAACAACACTGGCGCTACCCACGGATACGTGCAAGGCTAGATAAACCCTTTGTTTTATAACTCTTTCAACTGGAATTTCAATTCCCATAATTTAGCTGGTATCATCTGATAAGACGTTAGTGAGATAGGACTAGTCCCTGGAAGGAGATAAATTATAAACTCTGCTTCTCTTATGGGAGGTAACCCAGAGAATTATTCGGTAAAAACATCGATGAACTGATCCACCACTGCCTAAAGAACACTCTTCTCAACAACCTCTACTGATTCCAATGACAACACCACCAACTGACATGATAACGTGCCCACTACTGGTGCCAACAAACTCATTGCACCCTGCCTTTCATGCCTCTCTCCTCTATAGATATTTCTAATGTCTTCGTGTGTTGTAAAATCCATTTTTCATGCATTATAGTCGATGTGGTCCTTAAACGACACCAGCCAATCCATTTTCAGGATTAAATCATACCCATCCATCTCAAGCACTAAGAAATTCCACATTATCTCAACCTCGCCCACAATGATACAACATGCTCTACACAAGAAGGCTCAACACTCTCTTTGACCCAAAGGAGTTTAAAGTTTCAAAAACGAAGGGATCATCTCCAGAGTTAAACCCAATAAAATAACAGCACGAGAAGCAAGAAAAGAATGGGAAGAAGCCATATCAAATGAAGCTTACATCAACATGAAATTTAGAAGAACCGTACCTCACACCGTGGATGGTCCCGTTTGATCATCCACTACAACTTTCTAAGCTCCAAATAGATTTGTGCTTTTCATGCTCTTCTCTTTATTACCTAGCCGAAACTTCCCTTGATGAGGAGTGTCATGAACACCTGACCTTAGAGCATTATGGAAATACCACTGAAGATGCCCCATTTTCTTGCAGTTATGAAATTCTCGAGGTTGTGCCATACAATCCTGTTTTAGGTGGCCTACGGAACCACATTGAAAGCATCCTAGCTTACAGTTGGGTCTCGAAGGATGTTTTAACAATATAGTGGTCTGATGTTCATGTACTCTATGTTATTGAGAAAAGGTTTCTGTATTTTAATTTCTCTCATTGTTGGGGTTCACACCTCCTCTCGTGATGAAAAATGTTCTTCCATTACTTGGATTTACGATCGTGATAGATATCGTAACAGGTGTATCTAGTTTCAGTCCAGACTGAACTATTAGAAAAGCCTGAATGATGCTTCGGGCGAACTACTGGTTCACCTGGGGCTCATGTGGAACCACGTTTTCGGTAGCTTCCTCTGATTGGTCTCGACGATGTCTACCTGGTTCCATTTCTATAAACAAAAAACAAACAACCATGAGTCTCACTTTTATAGACATCAAGAATTCCCATTTCAAATCACATTACACAACACTATCACAATGAGGCTTTCCACCTTTCCAAATTTTCCATGCTTCACCATTTTTTAATACTAAACCATTTTCAAAATATCAAATTTATTCACATTACAATTTCACACATTTTAAAAACCATTTATCAATTCATCCCATAAATAATTATGCCCAATGAAATATGCATCCTAGAGGGAAGTCATTTCTACCATATATTCCATACACATCTCATTGGCTACACCCATGAAAATGAGATTACCAACACCTATAAGTGTCTCCAAAACACTTATGTACCCAAATCTCTGGTAACTTGAAGTTTACAATAAAAGGGTTAGCTACGGCCTTTTTTGCTATACATTCCAAGTTCTGACATTCCTACACCTTGCTACCATCCCGACTCGAGGAATATACCACAATGAATGTCAAATCCAAATCCAAGAATCAACTCCAAAGGACCGAACAAGCTGATACCACTTGTAACACCCTGCCCCTACCTCATTGGATTGAGGAGGCATTGAGGGTTACTTGTCCTTAAGTGATGTTCCCAAGGCACCAAAGGCTGTAAATAAATGTCTAGGGCTTCAAGAAAAAATTGGGGAACAATTTTCCCTTAAGACAAAACTGACCAAACCATCCACTAAAAACTGCTATATGATGCATGTCAATAAAACATTCAAGCATGTATTCCCAAAATACAACCAAGTTTTTACACAATACAACCCAAACCAATAAAAACCAACATGATATCAGAGTACTATGTGTAAGACTAAACAAGAGACCCAAAATAAACCAAGACACACTCCATAGCTCCACACCATGCTCCCTGCTCCAAGAACCACCACATCTCCCAAGAATCACCACAAACCACTAGAAACTAGATGTATTAACTTTACCTATGTCTTGGAATATGATATCTGCAAAAGCACCAAAGTTCCAAAACAGGGGGTGAGTACTATTACTCAATAGTTTTCCCCAAATGACTTCCCTACACACGCCACTAGGATAGAACACATTAGCACAATTTATAATAAACAATTTATATAATGTTCATAAACTAATGCAACAATGAAAATCAATAAAAACAAATATTTACCCGAATCAATTTACCCAATTTATTGAATACCCAAGGAAAACAAACAAACAAGTCATTACCCATTCCCTTTTGAAAGACCACATACATATCATAATCATACACCCATTATGTCACACAACCAATACCATTCACTCAATCATGGTGTTACTTTAACGTTGGAACATTCATGGCTAACTCGTCTCCTTCATGGTGTGGGACTTCACACCCATCACTGGTGTGGGACTTCACACCCATCATTCTCTGTTTTTTATGATGGTACAATCATGAACATCACCCTAATGGTGATACATTCCAAACCACCACCCATTCAACTCATGAAAATAGATACTTAGCAAAATCCTGAAAACATTTCAATCCACAATTACCAACATCATACTACCCAACAATTGTCAATACCAATTTAACTAATTATTACAAACAACAATCCAACAATAACATGTCAAGTTACCTTAATAAATCACGCACTTATTGAATACACCCTCAAACCATTTCCCATGTCAACCCACATTTCAATAAAACAACACTTTTATTGAAAACAATATTTCACAAACCATTTCCCATAAATCAATAAAGATACTGATTTTAAAATTTACATTTTAAAATCTGAAAATAAAAACAATTTTCACAATATTAACTCATTTCCCCCAAAATCCCCAAATCATCACAAAATGGGTTTCCCCTAAGCATCACACATCATATTCAGAATTAATTTTAAGAAAAAACAAATTAATGGAAACCAAAGTCACTAGTTCTAACCAAGTGGTGTCGAGAGAGAAGCCACCTACATTTAGGGTTCCAACGAAATCGACCCACAAGCTACCACACCTCCTCAAATCCGGTGAACGCACCACCAAAAACGCTCTATATCCCCTTACCTAACCCCCACAAGACTTAAAATCAATATCCAAGTCAAGAACAAACCTAGATCAACATGCAGTGAATGTAGATCTAGAAATCTAAGGAAAGGGGAAGAGTAGATCTAGAGAGAAACCAAAAGAAGACAGGAGGAGAGACTTACCCGAGAGACACCACCTTCAATACACAAAGAAACCTCTGAAAAACTCTTCCAAAATGAGTGGGAGAGTGCCTTCAACCTTTGAGAACCCAAAATCCCAATTGAGGCTCGAGTGTGAGGAATCTTGGAAATGATTGAGGCAAGATCGAGTGAACTCGGGTTTTAAAACCCTATTTTTAAGTGGTTGCATGGTTAGTCCACACGGTTTGGAAAACCGTGCGCTAACCATGTGCACACCACTATATCGAGAGGAGGGGTATGCACAGTTTCGTCACATGGTTTGGTAAACCATGCACAGGCCATGAGAAGGCTATTATCTCCCCATGCATGGTTTCCTAGAGAACCCGCACGGTTTCCTCTAACCATGCTCAAACTGTGCTACCTAAGAAAATCCTCTAAACTTATTCAAAACCATTCCAAACTCACCCAACCTCTTCCCAAATTATCCCATGCAGTTTAAACTTATAAAAAGGCATAAAAAAGGATACATACCTCAAACTAGGGGTTCTACACTAATGGTATGGTTTCATTATTCTTTACAAATTAATGTTCTTTCTGAAGGATAACCTAATTAGCACTATAATCTATCTTAACATGGTAAATAGAGAGACAATCCCTAACTAGAATAACATGAATTTTTAGTAGGGGATAGAGAATGAGGTTTTGAAGTAAAATAATTCCATAAACAGTGATAGGATGATTTTTTATTTATTTACTAATTAATACTTCCTCTATATGTTTTTACCATAAATTATGAAATCATTTTTTGAGGTGGAATTTTCATTTAACCAAAAAAATATCAGTTATGAAATAATTATTGGACCCTAAATCAAAAAAATGAATTATTATAATTTTAATAAAATGAAATATACCTGATAACATGTTTTTTGATGTACAAATATATTATATAGTATTTTCAGAGAATTACACTACAACTTTCTTCTTATTGTCTTTATTCTACCCATAATTCTCGATCTTATTAGAACATTCACGTGCATAATGAACCATCTATTTACATTTAAAACACTTCACATCCATTATATTATAATGTTTCAAACCACTACCAAAATAATTTTCATTACAATTATGATCCATATAACCAATTTACCACATTAGAAGGACTTTCAAGACTTTATTAGGTATCCCTCGGTGTTCTTTTTACCATAACTATCACACATTAAAATGCTAATTTTCTTACCCTCAAATTAAATTGTTCTATAATTTCCCTATTCCTACCACCTGGACATTTTTTTACTGATTTTTGATGTATTCATGATCATCATAAAATTCCATTTCTACCTTCTCATCACATCATATAATTTTCTCATAACATTTTAATTCATGGGATGACAATTCTTTTTCATTTCTTATCTTAAATCTTGAGTAAACCAAATTATTTTTTCAATTAAAATTATAGATAAAATGTGGTTCATACATTCATAATCAGGTAAAAAAATCACATGTATCCACTAAATCTTCCTTCTTTTTTCAATTACATGAATTACTTTTTCATTCTAAGTTTATCCTCCTTTGGAAAATATTTATCAAGGGAACTATTCATAATTTCGTCCAATTAAAAGAAATAAATTTCTTCTCTTTTAATAAGATTATTTCCAATTGAAAACCACTATTCCACTTCTCTTTCAAAATATTAAATAGAAATACTTTCCTTTCGATGGAAAAAACATCCCATAGAATCAAAAATCATTTATATAGGTTTAATACATCCTTTATCTACCACTGAGTTGGAAGATCCAGTAAATGATGGAGGGTCTTGTCTCATAAAATACTCCACTATCATCATGTTACTTTATGGAAGATATTTTTTTCTATATCATAGATACCATTAACATTTATTTCTTATTTCAACTAAAATATTTCTATTACAAACTCCTTTATTTTAATTCTAACCATTCTAGGTTTCTGATTCAGAAGCATGTCATCCCCTCAATGCCTTCCTATATCATTTTCCCTATTTCACATGAAAGAAACCATTTTTAATAGACATTATTTAGCTGATGAAACATTGTAATGTTGAAATTATATATCATTTCAACTTAACCATAATGTAAAATATTGTAATTTTATTCTATTAACACTATCAAAACCACCAAATTTATCTAAATCTTTCGATGAAACCAACTGTTTATACCTTACCTTAAACATTTAATTTTATATTATTTATATACAAGAATTCAATTTATTTAATTCACATTGATCTTTTAGGTTTTTTTTTTTAGAAAATTAAGTCATAACACGTAACTTACAAGGTGTAAACTTCTACTCATTATGCATTTTCCCAAAATAAAATTGTTTTAAAATAAAAAATGTTTTCTTTTTATTCAAAATCATCTCAAATTTTATCTTTACTTATTAATTTCCCTCACCCATTCATGAAACTAGTTAAAAAAAATTTATAATATTGGATGGGAACGAAAACCCTAGTAAGTCACATGAAAATAAAGAAATCATTTAAACAATGAAAAACATTTCATCCCTTAAAATATGCACCATTATCACATTTTTCATTGAGTTTTAAAAATTAATCATTTACACATGAAAAACACACACTCTTTTATCAAAGAAAACATTTAAAACCCATAGAAATCCTAGACCAAACCTATAAGAAACAAGGGGATAATTTTCATATCGCACTTATAAAAGGAGTAACCCTCATTGTTACACATGGAATAACTATCACAATTATAATTAGAGTATCCTTAATAGTTACACTTAAAATATCCATCACAGTTATACAAATAATATCCATCATAGTATATTACAATAGTATATAAGAAAAAATCTAATTGGTTAAATCTATCCCATATTTTGAATAACCATCAAATTATATTCCCATATTCTCTTAGGAGAGACATAATCAGTTAACTTTGTCCCTTTACCTAATGCATTGGAGAAATATAATGGGATCACCCACCCAAAATTTATAATGAAACCACCCTTAATCATAAACTATGCCCAAAAACAATAATAGAGTATGTAAAATCTTACAACATAAAACTTTATTATCACCCATCATAAAATATTTTTAGATATTGATATATCCCCTTCCCTTAGAAAACATTTTCAAAATTAAAATTCCAAGAAAAGTGGGAATGAAAGTTTTTATTTGAATAAAACATGATATATTATAATGGAATCAAAAAATCTAATAATAATTACAGTGGCCATAAAATTAATTTTCATTGTATAAATTAACATAAAACACTCATTTTTTCATTTTTAAAGAAATTAGAATCATTATTTATAAATATTACATTTAAATTTTTTTTAAATAAAATCAATTGAGACATAAAATGTACTTTATAATAATTTTATATCCATATAAATACATCCCAAAAATAATTTTAAAAAATATCGACAAGAGAGAAAATGGTCCTTGAAAGGGAGTCATTAAAATATGATTTTTAATATATTTTCCCTTATAATGAGTCTAATTCCTCAAGTATGTACTTTATCTTCCTTTTAATTGAGATATCTCATTTGATTTCTACCTTGACACCTCTAATATTGTAATTCTGCCCAAAATAAGTTCCCTAAGAAAGGGGTATGGAATCTAGGAATGTATTTGGTTAGTGTTTTTTCAAGGAAAAAGGATTTTAAGTGTACATGTTTGAGAATAAGTGGTTCCCTATTATAAGACGGGGGAACCCTTGCAATTTCGTAAAATATTAAGTTAATATAAATTAATTTAAAGTAAAAATGGATGAAAATTTAGATTATTAAAATATAATTTCGGTTTGAGTTCAAATCCTCCCATAAAATAATTTTTGAATATTTTTAGATCACATTTTTACAAATATAATTTTTTTAACCATTCATTATAACTTTGGACAATTTCCACAATAAAATAATTTTCATCACTATAATGGATAACTATGTTACAATAAAATGAAAATTTACACCAAAATGGATTATGGTTGATGGAATTAACCATTTACCATATATTTGGAAAAATATAATATTCTTATGAATTTTCAATCATTTAATAAATTATTATTTATTATGAAACATCATCAATGGAAATTTTAGTACTATTAATTTACTTTTACTTTAATAACATCATTAAAATAAGATAATTAAAATAAAATTTATAAAAACCTATATAATATGTCATTTTTATCTATAAAATTCTTGGGTCATAATAATTTTTATTACTATACCACTTTTAATATTTTAATATCATTTGTAATATTTTTCCATTATTTGATTAATTATTACCCCAGTGTTGTGTAAGAATTTTAAGTAATTATTTATTCTATAAAAATTAAAATTATATTACTATGATGAAGATAAATTATTTTTCTTTCAAATCAATATTTTTAAATGAACATATCCTCTCGTTATCCCCATGTTATAAATATTGTAATTGTTAATAAAAAGTATGTCATAATTATTAGTTTTCTTTACCAAAAATATTATAAGTTTCTTAGTGACATACTAATGGAAAAAATGGACATATATTCGACTATAGGATGATTATAGACAATAAATACTCATACAATAAAATTATGGAAAGAGTTAGAGTAATCTTAGAGTCATTATCAATTAATTATTAACATTAATTACGTTTTTTACCATTTTCTATTGAAACTAAAATTACTATGGTAAAAATTCATATTAACCAAAAATAGAAGGGAAAATTTTAAAAACATTTGACCAGTTATTCCCAACAATGGAATCTAATTATGATAATTCAAAACATAAAATTGTTATCTTTTAAATTAATATTAATCTGAAAATGTATGATGAAAAATAGTTTTCCAGCAAACATCCCATTTAAGTATAATTTTTTTAAAATAACTTCAAAGATAAAATTCACTTCCAAAAACATAATTGGATTATTAAATATAATAATAAACTAATAAAATTTTAAAACTATTTTAAAATAGAAATTATCTTTATAAATAATTCATATCAAAATACAGTAATAAATGAAAATCTATATTTTCACTATTCATTGAAAAATCAATCACTTAAGATAATTATAAAAAATTATTATTAAGAAAATATTAACATGATGAATTCAAAAATGACGTTAATTTTTTCAAAATAAAATTCCATAATTTAGAAATAAATGATTAAAATAAAATTATATAATACATAAATATCATATTTGATTAGAAATATAGTTTTTCCCAAAGGCCAAATTTTATTCTAATATTTTAAATTTAACTAATGAATATATGAAAATATTTTTGTATAAAAATTAAATGGGAATAAATTTTTCCCCCCTTTTGATATTTATTCATTCCAATTTTATTCACTTATTACACATGTAGGAATACCTTTCCATCAAAGAATTTTCAAACTCCCTTGTTTCTTCTTCAACTATATGGTTTTTCTACAAAACCATAACATAGTGAATTACCTTGTTCTACAATACGTGACCTCATAAATATAGAATATGAACAGGTTATTCATCAAAATAATTTTTATCTTCCAACTAAACTACCTCAATGATCAAGAAACGGTATGAATTCAGCACATACTTTCTTAACATCTTAACATGAAAAACATTATGTTCCTCCTATAAACATGGAGGTTAGGAAACTCATTAAGAAACTGATCCAAATTTCTCTAGTATTTCATACTGTCTAATGAACCAGAGACTTAACATCCACTTTTTACCAAAATTCAAAACAATTTTTTATAAATATATTTTAATAAAAACATAATCACATACCTCAAAAACTGATCTTTTATATGACTTACTCTGAGCCTTTCTTAGATGTTTCTGATTCATCCTTAACTTCTCAGTTATTTCCTCTACTAAAATTGAACCAATCAATATCCTTTCCCATACACCATCCCAAAATTATGGGGTTAGAAACCTCATTCCATATATTTACTCAAATGGTTCTATATTTATACTGAAATGAAAACTATTATTAAAATAAAACTCATGTAAAGAAATATGTTGATCTCAAATTCCAAGGTAATCCATTTATAATGTGTGAATAATTTCTTATAAAGTCTGAATTCTTTATTTAGAATGTCTAATAGATTAGGGATAAAAGTATATAATAAACACTAATTCAGATATCAATGACTTATAAAGTCCTTTAAAAAAAGTTAATGTGGCCCTAAGATCATGGTAAAATATAATGGAGATAGGTACTCCATATTAATAAACTATATCCACATGATATAGTCAAGAAAGATGATATGAAGAAAAAATATATTCATTCAGAAGGAAATTTGGAGATTTAGTTTATCAATCAACAATAACCCAAATCACATTATTACCTTGATATATATTTGGTAATCCCACTATGAAAACCATGGATACACTTTTATAGTTCCACTCTATCATTAGAAAATGTTGAAGCATCCCCTTCAATAATTGTTGTTCTTCCTTAACCCAATTTCATGAGAATTATTTCATCATGAAATTAACAATACCACTTTTTATTACATCCCGCCAATATAACATTCAAATTTATATGTATATCTTAGTACTTATAGGATGAAAAAAAAATGCAGATCAATGATATTTATTTAGTAACTCTCTCTTCAACTCGGAATCACAAGTCACTAATAATCACATTCCCAATGTAAAATCACAATATTTATGAGAGTTAAATTCATGATACAAACCATACATACATAATTATTCCTTTCTCATAACTCATGATCTTCCTTCTTATCATGCTAAATTATATATTATAAAGTTGAAAACACTAAAACATTTATCAAGAAAGAAGATGTTCTTACATCCACAATAACCCGGCTAAAATTCATCAAATATTAAATAAAGTTTCATGTTCCAAATGAAACATGTTTAATATACAATTACTTTTCCATCTCAAATAATCAGCTACTTTATATATGTTTCTTAATGATAATGTATTTGGCATTAAAAATACATTATTAATTTAGGGTGTATAATTTTTCTAATGTTCCACACTTTTGAGTGAATAAATATATCAAGTTTTTAGGATTTGTGTATATTTCAAACTTAGATCTATATAAATGCAGTCTCTATGATTATAAAGATATAAAAAAAATTTGATTCACGATCATGTGTTGAATTTTTTTAAATCATGAGGATTTATTTTTCATGAATGATATGAAATAACCTAATCATTATACATTAGGAAAAAACCATGTAGCATCAATGAAGAATAGTTATAGATGATAAATTAACCTTTATTAAAAGAAAAATATAAAACCATTTCATTCACCAATATCATTTTAAGATGCTAAATATATAAAACACATTCTTTTTCCCTAATGAAACTAACTATTTTTTGAGTTAACATAGTTAGTTATCTAAATTACATTGAATGTTTTAAATAAACCTCCAATAATATCATACTAATCAAATAAAAATATGAATCTTAGTATCATTTATAGGTCTTGACTATTCATAAACCACTTTTTTAGTGAGATTAATAGTTTTTCCATCATTATTTACAATGTTTCAAAGTTATGAAATATGATTTAACCAAAAAACACCTTTTTTAGATTTTTCATATAGTTTCATTTCTTTTAATGTTTGGAGAAAAATACTTGGGTTTTTTATAATCCTATTAAAATTTTAAATAAATCAAGGAATCATCAATAAAACATACAAAAACAAATCAACATGTTCATGGTCGACTCTATTTATAAGATCCATAAATATAGCTAAGTAATTTATCAATTCAAAGGAAATAACCACAAAACCCCAATTCCCATTATAGTATGAGATTTTGTTTTTGAAATTTCATCCTCCTTCACCTTCTACTATTAGTAACTAGACCTTATTTCAACCTTATAGAAATACTTTGATCCCATGAGATGATCAAACAAATCATCAATATGAGGCAAAAAATAATTAATATTAATATTAATGTTATTCAAAACACTGTAATCAATGAAATTCCCATGGAACCAATATTTTTTTACAAAAAAAATAGAACCACCTCATGTTGATGTTATAGTATAAATGAAACATTTATTAAGAAACTCACACAACTTTTTTTTCAATCCAAAATGTTCTACATGAGAAATTAGATAAGGGGGTTCATAATTAGATTAGTATAAAAAACTATGTCAATAGTAAATTAAACTTCCCAATTTGGGATAACACTAGACATCTCATAAAGATAAAGATGTAGAAATTATTTTATTATTGACACATAATTATTATAAATAGGTCCCTTATTTTCCAAAACCTGTGAAAGATAACTTTCATTTCCATATTTTAACTGTTTATCGGCTTTTTGATATGTTATGAATGGTATGAGTTTGTCATTTAATACAAATAGAAACACATTCTGAAAAAAACCATTTTATCTCTACAATATCTCTCAGTGCGGTCGATAGACATCCAATCTATAACCAAAATAACATTAAACTCTACAAGGGGAAAGATAATGATATTTTTTTAGAAACATTTCCAAAAACAATGAAAATAATAATTTTCTAATTTTTTCCCCTCAATACTTCCTCTGTGTTTTTTTACTGTAAATTATAGAATAATTTATTGAGTTTTAATTTCCAATATACCTTAAAATTTATCATAGTTGAATGAATTTGTAGATCCTGAATAAATCATGGAATCGGTATAGTCTAAATAAAAAGGAAATGTAGTTTATACCGAATTATTAGGTGGCCCAATTGCTACTAAATTTGTTTCAAAGGATTTCACCACACCTTTCTACATATATTATGACTAAAAATAATCATTTTAAATATTATTCAGACCTTGGTGTGCATATTGAGGTATATTGTTACATTTAAAACACTTTAATAACTTTCTTTTAGAATTTTTCATACCACTACAAACATTTTTTTCATTGCAATTAGGATAAATATTCCCAAAATTAACAAATAATAACTTACTATAATTTATAAATAAACCCCTAGGGTTCTTTTTTACTATAACTCTCATTAACTAAAAACATGATTTTCTTACCACCAAATTTCTTTAATCTATATTTCCCATTTTCTTATCACCTAGAAAACATTTTCTACTGGTTCTTAATGTATACTTGATCATCAAAGAAATCTATTTCTACCATCTTAGCACATTTCACAAGTTTATCATAACTGTTCAATTCATGGGATGAATATTTCAATTGATATATTAGCTTTAATCGTGAGTGAAACTGAATAATTTTTCAATCAATCTATTGATAAAATGAGGTTCATACCTTGTCAATGAGGAGAAATGTTTTTTGTATACGACCACTTAATCTTCATTATTTTATTTCAATTATAGGAATTTCCTTTCATTCTATTTAAAACCGCCATTGAAAAATAATATTCAAGAAAATTATAAATAAATTCATCTCATTATAAGGCATCAATTTAATCTATTTCCTTGATATTCTTGTCCATTGACCACCACTAGACAGATTCCTCTTTAAAATGGTAAATAGAAAGACTTAACTAACAATGGTCCCAATATCCCATGAAATTATTTATCTTTTCTAAATAATTATTCCATCTTTATTCTGCCACTAGGTTAGGTGATAAAATAAATACAAGAGGGTATTGATTTATAAAATTATCCTCTATAATCATGTTTCTATATAGTTGATCTAGTTTTCCCCTAGTATAGATTCAACCGATATTTATATCATAATAAAATTGATCCATTATTGTGATAAACTTCTATTTTTCTAATTCTAAACTTTAAATGTTTCTCATTCGGATGGGTATTATCCCCTTTATTCCTTCCAAATTTATCTTCCATCTTTCTTATATAGAAACCCAGTATGAATAAAAATAGTTTATTAGAAAAAAACATGGTAACATTCTCTATCATTTAAACTTAACTAGAACATAAAATATTTTACGGATATTTTATTAATATTATCCTATCCACTAAATTTATCTAAACCTTTCTTTGATTCCAATTATAGAGACTTGTCAATCATTAAATTTTCTAGTTTCTATATACTAGAGGCCATGTACATTCATTCCCAATGAAATTTTTTATTTATAGTTTTAGAGAATCCAATCATAACCCCTAAATTACAAGGTAGAATATTCTTATAAGTATATAGTTTCTCAAAATATAAAATATTTAAATTAAGTCATGTTTTTGTTTCCTGAAAAATATGAAAAACATTTAGCACAACTTATTATTTTCCCTTAACCATACATATTCACTATAAAAGCATTTTAAAATAGTCGATAAGCATAAAAATATCAGTAAGTTAAATAAAATTAAGTATATCCATTTGTGTCATGAAAGAAATGAAAACCTATAAAATATCTTCCTTTATCATATTATTCTTTGAGGTTATGAAATAAATCATTTCCACATGAAAAGAATAAATTTTTTTCTAAAATGAATATTTTTAAAATCAATTTCAGGCATAGACTGAACATATAAGAAACATGGGGTTAATTTTTGTAACATTGTTACATATAGATAAACCCTCACAGTTTCACATTGAAGATATACCATTATTATAATATTTTTGACCATCATAGTTATACTTGAAATAACTATCATGGTTATAATTAGAATAGTCATCATTGTATATTCACATAATCTCTTAGGAAAAACAAAATCAGTTAATTATATCTCTTTACCTAATGAATTCGAGAGTTATAATAGCTCACAAAAAATGACAAATAACCATAACAAAAAAATGAAATATATTTTATTATTAAATTTTCTTCCGACCAAAAAGAAAACATTTTTTATATTAATATATCCCTTTTCTTTAAAACTGATTTTTCAAAACTAAAATTACTAAAGAAAGTAATGAGGGTTTTTCTTTGAATAAAACATGAAATCATATAAAGGAATCTAAATAGTGATTAACAATTATTGGGGTGGGAAATTTCAATTTCATCATATACAAAAAAATAGAATATATTTTTTTTAATATATAACAAAATTTAAACCATTCAATAAATTTATTCCTATTCAAAATAATTAAAATAATAGTAAAAGAGATATATAATTTCCTTTATAGTTATTTTATGTCCCTATAAATAAATCCAAAAAAATAACATCACAGAAGAAACAAATATACATTTTGGAATCATTAAAATATTATTATTTTTAATTAATGTCCCTTATAGGGAGTCGGAATCCTCACATATGTCCTTTATCTTCAATTTCTATGGTAATACCCCTTTAATGAATAACATAACACCACTAATATTTGTATTATCCACAAACTAAGTACTTTTTAACATAACGAGTTGTTCTAGTATGTATTTTTTTATGTAATAGCCTAACCAAAAGGATTTTAACTCTAAAGGATTGAAAAGAAGTTATTTACTTTTATAAAAGAGGGGAGGGTCACTCATAGAATATATTAGAATATTAAATTAATATAAATTAATTTTGATGACCAAATATATCCGAATTGATAATTTTCAATCCTAATATTACTATGATTTGAAATCCTCTCACACAATAATTTTTGGACAATTTTCAATCACATTTTTATAGTTATATTATCTTTTAACCCTTCATTAACCCTTTAGACAATTACCATAATATTAAAGTTATCTAAACTTTAATGGTTAGTAATTTTACTATAAAATGGAAAAAAGAAAGAAATGGATCTTCATTGATGAAAATAACTATCTTCTATTCATTTGGTCAAATATAATATTTTTATTAATTTTAATTTTTTTTAATGAATTATTATTTATTATAAATTTTAATCAATGTCAACTGTAGAACTAAACATTTAATTTGACTTTGATATCATTATGAAAACAATGTAATTCAAATAAAATTTAGTAAAATCTCTATAAAATCTAATTTTAATCTATAAAATTCATGGGAAAAATTATTTAATTCCAATTATACTACCGCTAAATGTTGAAATATCACTTATTTTATTTTTCCACTAGTTGAATTATTATTGCATCAGTATTGTGTAAGAATTTAAGGTAATTATTTATTCAATAAAATGGTAAAACATATACCATGATGAAGATAAATCATTTCTATTTAAAATAAATATTTTTAATTTAACATATCATATGGTTATCCCCATATTGAAAATATTATTGTTATTAAAAGCAAGAGTCTAACATTTTTTACATTTATTTACATAAAATATTGTTATGAATATACTCATATACAAATGAAAAATTAAGGCCATATATTTTACCATTGGATGATTATGAAAGAGTTATAATCATCCAACAGATTCAAGGAAAGTGTTGCATTCATTTTATTATCCTTATAATTTAGTTTATATCATTAATTACATAATTTGCCCATTACCGTAGAAAAAAAAATTCAAAAATGTTATTATTAATATTGAAGAAAATAAAATATAACTATTTACCAAATTTGAACTACCAGATTCCAAATATAGAATCCATTTTTGAAGATATAGAAAATAAATGTTTCATAACTTAATTTTAAATTAGACTGAAAAGGGGTGATTAAAATTAATTTTTTAGGAAAAATTCCCACTAAAGTATAAAATGTTTTCATGTTATATTAAAGTATAAAATCCATTTTAAAAATAATAAATGCATTATTTTAAATAGAATATATATAATGAAATTTATAAAATAACATAAAATAGAATTATATTTTACAAATAAAAAGTAAATAAAATATATTTTTCAAAAAAAATAACTTTTTTAAATATTTATTGAAAAATAAAACTTTTCAGAAAATTCACAAAATTGTGAATAATTAGATTTTGAAATGAGGATTTAAAAAAGTATGTTTAATTTTTCAAATTATAGTTCAATAATTTTGAAATCATTATTTTAAATAACACCATGTAAAACATGAAAATCCAATTTGGACAGATATAAATAATTTTTTATCACTGAAAAAATAGTCTAATATTTTATAATTAACTAATGAATATATCAAAATTTTTAATATCAAAATTACATGGGATGTTACTATAAGGCCCCAACCTTAAAAATTACATAATCTTTAATTAAGTTAATAATTTATATACTTACATTATAGCTTTCACAGCTATATAGGATGGTACATAGGAATACCCATCAGAGTATATTATCTAAATCTTTGAGGAGAAACATTAACATTTACCTATGTCACGTTACCTAATGCATTGGAGAGCTATGTCGGGCTCACCAAGCCTAGGTTTAACACAGCACCACCTGTATGCATAAACGGTTCCCAAGAACCATAACATAATCATAACACATGAACAATAATAAAGTTAATATAACACTTCCACATTGCAACCACAAGATATCAGTTCAAGATATTGACATAATCAATTCATTTAAAACATTCAAAAAGAAGAGTTTTGAATCAATATGTCCCATACCACTCTGAAATTTTTGAATGGATTTTACACTTTAAAACAATCATGTCCATATAAATAAATCCTTAAAATAATTTATATAACATGTACATGAAAGATAAATATTTAGAAGATTAAATCTTTAAAACATTTAAAACTATGTTTTAGTTAAAGAATAATTTTCTAATTGAGAAACTCCTGAATAAAAATAATTAAAGAATAGTATCAAATAAAACTATAAATATCATTATAATATATATATTAATGATATAAAATGTCAAAATGGGTGTATATACACCTTATAGGATAATAAAGGTGCACAATATCAATATTTGCCTCAATGAAAGGAGATTGAGATGTAGTCTCTTGAAAAGATTGTATCATTAGATTAAGGATAAATCAATGACATAATTATGTGTGAGAAATATAAACACACTAAATATAAGTGGATATTAAGTTTAAAACAATAATATTTCATTCACAAGTATTCATAGCATTAAATAATCAAGAAGTATAATTTTAAGCCATATAATTGGAATTCGGTTAAGAAGTTTCATTACCTCGTGTCCGACATGACTCATTCATTCTTTAATCTCCGAAATAATAAAATAAAGTTACTTTATAATTTATTCAGAACCATTTAAATGTTTATTATTTATTTTATATCACTTATTACCACATTATAAACATTAC
Source organism: Viscum album (assembly GCA_963277665.1). Taxonomy (NCBI): domain Eukaryota; kingdom Viridiplantae; phylum Streptophyta; class Magnoliopsida; order Santalales; family Viscaceae; genus Viscum; species Viscum album. Next base: position 644,777,189 of record OY728143.1, on the reverse strand, counting down.
ATAATCATTTAATATAATAACGGTCGTTTTGTTGATATTTGGTACTTGAGTCAAAAATGAACTTCTTTTAATTTCAAGTTGTGCAGGTGGTAAAAATTATATTATCTCCATAATGATATTCATGATTTAGATATCATATATATCATATATTTATAGTATATATAAATATATATATATCAGTGTGTGTGTGTGTGTGTGCTTGTGTGTGTGTATTTATAATAGTGCGTAACATTTGGAGATAAAAAATGAAATGTGTCGTTCATGGGGATGGTAAGTCATACGTACACATGAACGCTAATTTCATTTCTATTTCATATTTAATGGAATGAAAATGTAATGATACATAGGTGTAATATAATTATAGTATAATATAATATATAATTTCATTAATTCCATCCTTTATATGTTCCACATATCACATGAATGAGTCATATCACTTTGAGGGGCGGTAATCTGCACTTCCTCAAATGAAATTATAGTATTGAAACCATTATGGAAAACAGAAAGTTATGATATAAATAAAAAGTACAAAAAAATATATACAATATAAATACAATATATATCACAAATAAATACAGTTCCATCATAATGGCTACCATGAGAGTAGGTATGATATATTTGAACAATCGTTGTTTTGTGAGGCGGTAGTTCGTTGTCCACAGAAACAGTATGTTTGTGTCCATTAGATGGAGTTTTGTAAAATTGTAGTTTGAATAATTATCTTAAAAACATATAATTATATTGAGGATATTATTTTTGTTATAAAAGAATGGAATAAATATATTTTTTGGGGTTGGTGAAATAAAATAAAAGAAAATAACTTGAAGAAGATGTTACCTTTAAATCGGGTAACTCCCTTTGGTTTGAATCAAAAGGCTTTATTGAATTTCCTTCTGCAGAAAGTAAGGATGCACGGTGTAATAGAGGGATTTTGTGATCTTATTATATAATATGGTAGATGATACAAGGGTATTGATAGTTTTGATTAATGGGTTAGAGGTGATGGCCTTTTATAAGGGGGGAGGGGCTCTTTAAGAATGTTTGAAAATATTATTTTATTATATAATGAATTTTTATTTCAAAATGTCCCCAACTCATTTAATTCAAAAATAAGTTGATTATTGTTCTAAATAATTTCATCCAATTGGTTTTAGAAAATTTTAATGCATAAAATTAAACTTATCTTTTAGCTTTAACGATTAGTTAACTAATTTAACTTTTACCATGTCCTATTGTATATTCACACTATATGGTTAATATAGTTACTATAAAATGCCAACTAAACAAAAAGTGGTTCATTAATGACATTATCAACCTTATATGAGTCATTTTATAGAATATTATATATTTAGGATTATTATATAAATTAATATAATAATATTTTTTTAAACTCATTTATGTCAATTTATATACTATTCATATCATGAATTTTAAAAAAACAAAACTACTTGATTCTTTCAAAAACACTTCATTTATTTAAATAACTCATGTCATAATTATCTATAAAATTATTTTATGGAATAAAAAGTTTCAAAATAAATTTATTTTAATATTTATAATCTCATTTATTTAAATTATTCATTAATAAGGTAATCACTATGTCACCATTGTGTCATTAATTAATTAATTAATATGATGTGTAAATATTATAAATAAAATAAAATTATGTAGGAAATATTTTTATATTTCTAATGAATATTTATAGTCGAAACGATCACTTATATAACTTTATATAAAAAAATTCTAAAATATATATGTTTATGTTACATATTCCTTAATTTTAAATAAATTTTTATAAAGTGTCATTTTAACTTAAAAGTTGCTCCATGGGGTCCCAAAATCAACCCAAGGATTAAAATTTTCGTACATGTGTCATCTAGTATGTTTAGGACATGCATTAGGGTAATTTAATATTATTATAATATTATTTTTTACCCTTATTTACCAGATTTACCTTTTAACCATGGTAAATAAAATATTTACTAAAGTTACTATTCATAATGTCTAAAAATAAAAGTTTCCTATTTACACAATTTGGACCTATTGATTCCAAATACGGAATCCATTATTCCAAATTCAAAACACATAATTTTCAAAAATTAATTTAAAATCAATTCATGTTGTCAAAACCAAAAGGTGTGTTTTTAAGAAATAATAACTATCAAAAGATTGACATTTTTTATGTCCAATTTCAATGTGAAATTACTTATAATGACAAAAATTAGAATAAATTATAAAAATATAATCCAATTACACATTAAAATAAATAAATATAATAATATAACTTTATAAATAGATTATATTCAAAGGCGGTTTTTAATTAAAAATGCAGTCTTTTCACTATTTATAAAAAATGAAATTTTTCATAAAAATACAAAAAATTACCCAAATTAAATTTTTATGTCACACTTTTAAAGAAGAAGTTTATTTTTTCAAATATAATGTATAAAAGTGACAAAAACTATATTTAAAAAAGTTTCTCCATTAAAAGGTGGTAAAACAACCTTTTAAAAATATTAGAGTTTTTCATGCTTAAAATCAGATTCATTCTCATTTTAAGAATCTAAATTTTTTTGGATAAATTCAAAGAAATTTAAAAAAATTGTATAATCATACCAGGAAAGTTCAGTCAGAGGAATAACCTCTGACCATTTATTAAAAGAAATAAAAAGTGCAGTAAATAAGGAGATGGATGAGGGCGAACATCTTGCCCAAACCCAATCAAAAGTCCCCACCAAACATAGTCAACTACAAACCAAACCATTACACCAAAAACCGAAATTTTCAAAAATAAAGAAACCCAAACTTCACCTGCTTTCCACTTTCCAGTCAGCGCATCAAACGCCATCATTTCGGATTGATCCACGAGCCGCCTCGAACCACGTAGCGTGGAAAACGCTCACCCACCGCAAATCCGGCCGACGTCAAAAAAATCCACCAGTCACCATCATCATCAAGCTTCTCGGAACTACCACAGACAACAACGCTTCTCACCGTCGTCGCCGGAGCACCAACACCGGCATTATCTCCGACCTCACCGCCATAGAAGAAACTCATCACCATCGACGTCGTCCAGACCGCCGTCGCCGTCACCTGCCCAGTATCCCACCGGTCGCCGGAAAAGACCAATCTGGCACCGTTGTCGTCGACCTTGACGGGTCCAACAGCCTCACAACCCCTCCGAAAACCATCCATACGCAAAACCACGAATAACCACACAAACCACACAACACCACCGCCATACAGAGGGTAGAGCACCCAATCCATTAGGGAAAAGAAAACCCTAAAACGAACTAAAAAAAAACCAGATCGACAAAGACAGAAAAGGATTCACCAAGCACCGAAACAAACCACGAACGAAAAACACCGCGAGAAATCCCCTGAAACCAAAGATCCCGCCGCCGCCGACTAGATCGACCACATCAGACACAACAGAGCCCCCCGAACTCACCTGAGAAGAGTTGGAACCCCCAAACCGCGGACACATGATCGCAGACTTCAAACGCTGAGAGACTCACCGGGGGACAACCGCGAGCTGCAGAGAACAGAACCAGGAGCACTCCGAAGAGTATGTCGTCGACGGAGACAGGTCTTACACCTGCAGAACTGAACCAGAAACCACCGACGTCCATAGTGCATCTCCACAGCCAGAGGGAATCCACGAATTGCACTCCATAGCCACAGGAATCTTCCTCCAACCCACCTTGATCGAGGAGGGTCGTCGCGCCATCCGCAGCGGAGGATCCTGCGGCGGAGAGAGAAAACCTAGAGCGAGAGCGAGAGCCCTTTACAGGCCCATCCTTCCTCCTTTTTATAATCATATTATATTTAGTTTCATTCATTCACACCAATACAATGGTTGGGCGTTAACTACCATTTAAAATAATATTATATTATTATTTTTTAGTATGACTCAGCCCTGTGTGAAACATAAGATTTTGGAGAAACCCATTGTTACGTGTTGGGTATGCCATCGTACAAAGAATCCACTCTAAAGTAAAATTAATATTTAATGCACAAATATTAATAAATATGAAAATGTCATATTCTTTATTTACCTGGGATGTTACATCCTTCCCCCCTTTTGGGAATTATGTCCTCATAATTTTAAAATTAGGCTTATAAACTTCATTAAAAGTCCCACATCAAAAAAAGAGTCAATAAAACTTTCACTTTAAAATAAATAAAGAGAAGTACAAAGGTCACCTAAGATAACACGTACTAGGATTCCATGTATGAAATCATGGATTTGGAGGAGAAACTAAGTGTCAAGTTCTGATGGAGAGTGATAGAAAACATAACTAGAAGGAAGTTAACAATAAGAAAACCACAAACTTGTGATGGGTTAAACAGCCATTGGTTTCCTAGTAGTAAAAGTAAATAGAAAATGTTTTTGTTTTATGTTCCCTTTCATAAAGTTGGATAATTTATTTATGAGATTGACTAAGGACATAAATAAATATACTTACTTTTCAACTAGAGTTTCATACTTTAATAATTTTCTACCAAAAAATCATCTTTTCTCCAGACAATGAGTATTCAAGATAACTTGGGCACACCTGAAGTGCTATAATCAACTTCTAGAGAATCACATAATTCAAAAAATATGAACTATAAATTTCCCCTGTCTTTAAACAATATCCAAAACCAAAATGGTTAGTATAAGATCAGATAATCCCCAAAAAGGATAACCTTTTATAAAAAGAAACACTACTCTTAGTCTAAAAAATTGAAAAAACAATAACCAAAGTTAAACCAACACTATTCAATATGAAATTTTCCTTAAAATCCTTCAATATAATCCAACTAAGATTAAAACCCAAAACTCAGAAGTATTTAATAAAATAGTCTTCCATGGTAAATCTTAAAATTTATCTCTAAAAAACATCAATTAATCTTCAAGTCTCATACTGAAAAGTAATTAACTTAATCACATTTTCTCAAATATAGGTTAATCATTTCTATAACTAACCCAAATCACTATAAGTACACAATAAAAACAAAGATTCTTCCAAAATAAAATTTCACCCATTATTCTACAAAATAAATCCCATAGTATTCTCTTTTACATAGGCATATAGTGTTCCCAAAAGATAAAACTTATTCCAAAATAAACTTTAGCACTTAATAACCAAATCATTTTCCTATACTAAGGAAATCCATTTGATAAAACATAAGTTCCCATAATAAAATTATTCTTGATCCAGAAAATAATTTAACTAAAAAGTATAATTCATACTAACCAGCAAATTTACGTAGGCCAGTGGTAGGAGATGTTCCCTTGTCACCCTTCGATTGTGGGTTTGATTCATGCGGCCTTGCTGGACGTGACGGGTTGTCACCAATCATGCATGTTGTCCCTTTTTATAAAACTCAAAAATAACCCAAAAATGATTTAACCTAAATAGTTGTATTATACCTCTCATTTTCATCCCAACTCATAATGACCTCAATATATTAATTCATGAAGTATTATATATATTGAAAAAAAATTTCCTCCATAAAATAGCCCTATTCCCAAAGAAAGAACATTGTACCTTGATCATGGTTTCCAATTGGTTTCATCATCATCTTTCTTATGTAGATAAATGGTCCATTCATTGCAACAATGATTTTGAGATCCTTCAAAATCATCTGCTTCCTTTATCCAATTACACCTCATACAACTTGGGTCATGTGGGTTTTCATAGAAAAATAGTTTCATAAAATAATCATGTATGACATATAATTTTAAAACATCTGATAAAAATTTATTTTTATAAAACGGTCAGACTGAGTTTGAGTTGAAATATTCAATAAATGGTCCTTTTAAAATACCATAAGTATCTTCGGAAAAACTATAATTTAAAATAAAATATAAATAGGTTTCAAAAGGATCTCCTTCTTCAGCACCATTTTCGAAATCATAATATGCTTCAAATTCTTGTGATAAGGTAAAATATTTGAAAATGTCTTGATAATATTTACCTCTCTTGAAAATATGATAATATTGAGAAAATAGGATTTAATTAAATTCAACCCATGATCCATGATGGTATCGAGGTATAGCTATGGTGTTTGATATCTCAAACAATTTCTTGAAAGTGATTGGTATGTTAGAAAATGTTTCAGAATCGTCTGGACATGACTTTGAAATAATTATTGAAAGAACGTCATCAAGAATAGATTGTAACGCCCCGACCCCAGCTACCCAGAGTCGGTGCATTACTTCGTAACATTGGCATGATCACAAAAGATCAAGTCTCGAAAGACTGATTAGTTTAGTAGCCTTGGAAACACTAGATACTTTCATAAATGTTACATTACATCATAAAGTGAAAAACTATAATAAGAAAGTCTCCATAGTCCAAACTCATATCCTCTTCGCACTATCCCTGTAGGTTATTCATAAAATACTTCTTCACATCCTGGAAAATATTAAAACATTGAAAAGGGGTGAGCTCAGATGCTCAGTAAGGATAACAATATTGCGGAAGCTTTCATAAATAAACATTAACATTTAAGGCAATGTATAACTAAAACAAAAGCCTTTTAAACATGAACTTCAACATAATATGGCAAAAGTAAAATGAGATAATGCCATTTACTTATTCACATGGATATTCTACTGGTCGAATAATCACATGCAATATCAATAACCACTTTCATAATGAGGGAATGTATAATGCCAGACATTCTGAAACACTTTGTCAAGGACTCGTCCAAGACATCTAAAATGATTAAGGCCTCGGCCAAAACCATAAATAAAATTGGGAAAGGGCCTCGGCCAATTCCACGTCTAGTTGTCTCATGAGACCTACCGATGCATCGAGGAGCTATAGCGGGCTCCACCCGTCACTTATTAAGTCCAATACATTCCTCTTATGAATAGGTTTAAACATATCATAAACCATAACATAATCGTATCACATAAAACATGCATAAAGTAAACATAACATTTTCACATTTCAATCATAAGATATCAATAAAACACATTGATATAATAAAAATGCTTTCAAAACCATTTTCAATACCAAAATAAAAGAAAGTTAAAACTTTGTATTTATTTTTCATTAAAAAATGATGGCTTGTAGAGGAAGCCGAAACTCAAATAATGGTCACGGTGGCGGAGAAGTCGTTGTCGCCGCATATGTACGGAAAGAAAAACATTCCCTTTTTGTCGTTTATTAAAACGCTTCGTATAAAAAGATTCCTTTTGAATAAACGTAAAAGTCAAAGGGGTTTATAAACTGTACAAAAGAAATTTGTGTATAAAACAAAATATGCCTCAATGAATGGAGATTGAGACGAAGTCCCTTAAAAAGATAATTTTTAAATAAAATATATCTATTATGTGTATTCACTATATGTACACATAAAGAAACTATAAATAAAATATACGACATAATAATATCATGACATAATTTGAAAGTAGGAGATTAACCCAAAGAATGGAAGTTAGGTTAAGAAGTTCTCTTACCTCGTGTCTGACTTGACTCAAACGTTATTTAACCTCCTGAATAATAAACTAGAGTTAATATATACCTTATTAAGAACCATTTTTAATTTCATTATCCTTTTTATATCACTTATTACAATGTTATGAACATTATGTAATTATTTAAGTTAATAACGGTCGTTTTGTCGATCTTTGGTACTTGGGTCAACAATAAACTTCTTATAATTACAAGTTGTTTATGTGGTAGAATATCCATTATCTCCAGAATTATATTCATTATTTAGATGTCATATATATAATATATATCCAGTATATACATTCATTTATAATATTACGTAACATTTAGAGGTAAGAAATGAAATGCACCGTTCATGGAGACGGTAAGCCGTACGTACGCATGAATGCTACTTTCATTTCTATTTCGTATTTAATGGAAAGAAATCATAATGATATAAATGTATAATATATTGTATAATACCATTTATTCCATCCTTTATACATCCCACATATGGCATTAACGATTCAAATCACTTTGAGGGGGCGGTAGTCCGCACTTCCTAAAATGAAATTATCGCGTTTTACACATAATGTAAATCATAAATTCTGCCATAAATGAGAAATACAGAAGCATAAGTAAAACTTAAACATATTATATATCATATATAAATATAGTGACATCTTAATGGACACCTTTGAAGGTGTTATATGAGTGTTGAACAATCATCGTTTCGTGAGGCAGAAATTCGCCATCCACAGAAACCGTATGTTCTTTAACCATTAGATGTAGGTGTGTGTAAGTGTAGCTCGAATACCTCTTATAAAAACATCCTAGTATATTGAGGATACTGGTGTTGTTACAAAAGAAATGAATAAAAAGATTTTAGGGGTTTGGAGAAGAAAAATAAAACAAAACAACATTAGAGAAGACATTACCTCAAAATCAGGTAACTCTTTTTGATTTGAGTCAAAGGCTTCTTTGGGAAGAGTTCTGCCCAAAGTGAGGCTTCTAAGAGTAAGAGGGGGAAGTTGGGAGAGTATTTGGGCAGAGGTTGGCCGAGCCAAATGTCTTGAAAGTGTAAATGAGGTGGGAGAGGTGGGGGCCTTTTATAAGTGGAGAGGAGGGGCACTCTTGGAAAGTAAAGAAAAGTCACTTTATTATAAAATGAGTTTCGGATTTTAGAGGTCCCACACTTATATAATTCGTGGATAAGGTGATAAGGGTTCGAAATATCCTCATCCAATAGGCTTTGGACAAGTGTAAGCCTTGGAGTTTTCATTATCTTCGCATTTTATTTAAATCGTTAAATAATGAGGTCATCGCTGCATCATAATGATGTCATAAATAATTTAATTTATTTAATGTCTAAAAATCATAAAAAAACACTATGATTTAGGAAATCTTTTTATCTTTCTAATGAATATTTATAGTCAAAATTTGGGCTTGTTTAACCCCACTTAAAAACTATTTTAGGAAAACAACTCATGTTTGTGTCAATTTAATTTTAACATTAAATAAATATATATTAATGTCATTTTCCAACTAAAGTGGCTCCATGGGGTCCCCAAGTTGACCCATGGGTTGTCTTGGTCGTCCATGACTCATCCAATAGGAGTAGGACATGTGTATAGCTCATCTCATATTTTTAAAACATTATTTTTACCTTAAACTACACTAATTACCTCTAATCGCGATTAAGAACTTAAAAGTTACTATTCACGAAAAATTATTTTAATCTCATTGAACCACATTTTACTTCTTAATGACAACCATGTATGTCGGATTTTTGAAAATCAAATCACAGAGGTGGTAATATTTCATTTAAACAAAAAATCAGTTATTTAACTACCACTTAGTGGTTTCACTATTCATCAAAAATTGAAGTTTTTCAGAACAATGCCAAAATTTCACCCTAATCTATAATTGATATTCCGATTTCAAAAATGATGTCTATTTTACAAAATTCCAAAAATATAAGTTGCATTAATTTATTTTATAATTAATTCCCGCTGTCACAACAAATAGCGTGTTTTTAAGAAACAATTTATATCAAAAGATTGGCAAATGTTTATGTCCAATTTTAATGTTAAATTAATTCTAATGACCACCATTGGATAAAATGGTAAAAATATATTCTAATTATACTTCAAAACCACTAAATAGTATAATTTATCACTAAAAATTATTTTGATTAGAAAAGTTGTTTTTATGTAATTTTCACTATTCATAAAAAATTAGAAGTTCTTAGAAAAATACCAAAAATTCAACATAGGCTAATTGAGATATTACGAATACAAAAATGAAGTCCATTTTTAAATATAAAATTTCTATAATTTTAAAAAGTGGGTATTACTATTCATAACGGCTACTTTGATTAGTCGCGGTGTGTTAGAACTCGAACTTGCGTAAAATGCAAGCTATTGCATTATTGAAAGAGAGGTGTATCGTGAAAGCTCGGGGTGTTACATTTTCCCCTCCTTCAATAAATTGCGTCCTCGCAATTTGAAATTTTTCTTTGAAAATAAAAGGTTGAAAATAGAAAATACCTTTGTGGAAAACCCACATCAGAAATAAGATTAATAAAATTTAGCCTTAATAAGAGGGAAAGGGAAATGAAAGAGTCACCACCCAATTATGATCTCGATTAGGAGAACATTGGTGGCAATTAGAGACATATAATTGGGGGAAAAACGTAAATATTTGTAGGGAGTGATTGAGGTCATCAATCACAATCAACTTTCAAATTGAGGGCCTCAAAGCCTTCAATCTATGTTGATTTAAAATATCATCAGTTCAACAAGACATAAGGTATTAGGATAACACATTTTTTTGTTTTAATATCCCTTTACTAAAGTTTAAGAATTAATTTATTCATTGAATAAGAGATATGTATATATATTTTTATGCTTGACAATTAGAGTTTCAACCTTCAACTCATCTTTCACTCAAAAAGATAATAGAACTCAAAAATATTATACTTATCCTAATTGTATAAGGTTCCAAATGTTAACACATACCATTTAGATTAGTAAAATTATTTTGTAATAACCAGGGACTTCCTATAGGCTAGTGGTAGGAAATAAAGGCTTGTCGCACTATGGTTGTGGGTTCGATTCCTGTAGCTTTGTCCGACGCGACGGGTTATTCCCCACCCTACAGGTTGTCCTTTTCCTAAAACTATAGTATTATAATATTCCAAAAATAATCTTCAGAAATTCTTTAACCTTAAACAATACTATCCAAAGATCAACTTAATCCACTCCATCCTTTATAGTTATCCAAAATACCTCTATCCAGACTTTCTCTAAAAGGTCTCTTAATTCCAAAATCAATTGTAACATCAGATTCCCCAAACAAAGAAAAGTTTCTCTTATTGTCACGTACTAAAAATATGATTACCTTAATCATATTAAAACCTTACTGAAATCAAAAAGTACTGCAGTACAGTCCATATATATATATCACATTATTCTTATAACCAGAATATAATCCTTGAGTCCAAAAGCACCAATACATTAGTTATTCTGCTTCAACTGTAGTAACAGCATAAAATTGTCCTTGATCCCTTGGCCTTTTCTGAGGTAAGTTTCCTTGACGCTTAGGACATTCATTTGCATAATGCCCCATTTCCCTACAATTGTAGCATTCAGCTTTGAAAACCTCTTTCTTTCCCTTGCAATCACGAGCCTGGTGACCCTTTTCTCCACATTTATAACAAACTCCCATTCCTTTTAGGCACGTACCAGGGTGATTCTTCCCACAATTATCACATAATGGAAAATCCTTCTTTCCCTTTTTCCCTTTATCTGTCTCTTGTTCCACCGTTCTCTTCTTCTCTTGCTTTACTTTGTTGTCATAAGACTTAGAAAATTCCTTTTCTGTCTTGATAGCACACGAGACAATATCTTCGTATGATGAGAAGGATTGTGATACTAAAGCTCGACGGAGAAATGGTTTTAACCCATCAAAGAACGATCAATCTTACTCCTTGGGTTACGTATATAATCGGAAGCATGCCTCGCTAACCTTGTAAAGTTAGCCTCATACTTTGCGACATTCTCATCCTCCTTCTGCCTCAGACTCAGAAATTGCCTTTCCATATCTGCTCGATGGTCACGAGGAAAGTATTTTTCTAAGAAAAGCTCTTTGAACTCCCTCCATTCCATATTCGATACGTCATCATCTTCCTTTGTGTTTTGAATCAATGACCACCATTGATCAGCATCTCGAGTGAGGTGGTAAACTGCCATGATAACTTTTTCCCTTTCACTGCTCCCCAAAGCCTGAAATATTTTCTCTAGTGAATTTATCCATTGCTCGGCTACTAAGGGATTTGTACTCCCATTGAACATTGGTGGTTGTTGCCTCATGAATTGATCTAACATTAATCCTCCACGCTGTGGATCAGGGTGCTCCATACGGGTAAGGTTATTATTCATAACCTGAGTAAGTTGTCCCAGTATGGTGATTAGCTGATCGGCACCAGTTGCATCACCAGCCCCACTATAATTATCTTGAGCAGGATGGAAATACCTACATGGAGTGCGTGTATTGATACGGTTTCCATTTCTTCCACTAGGCGCCATTTCTAAACAATTGCATAAACTAGATCAGTTTATGAATCAAAATACATAATCCCATACTTATAAAACACTTAACATAAATTGAACTATTTATGGTTATAATCCATAATAATAAAAATGTTTTCTTTTAGGAAGTATATACTCATAAACCCTTCATAGTGGTTTATAAAGAAAATGAGAATTATCCAAAACATATCCCCCGGGAGTGTCGTAACCAAGAGTGCAGCAAGGCCCGTTGTCGTGCACCATTTCCTGTTCGAGTCTATCTCAAAGCGGTGTTTTCGGGTTTTACCCCTAGGTACATCTGTGCCAGAGCCACCTTTACCTGCTCGTATCCAGACAGGGATGTATTGCTCGGAAAACTCACAACATCTCTACAATACCAAAATTCTAGGAAGTTCTTCTATACTAATCCTCAAAGTCTATCTTCGGGCTATGTTCTCTAATCAGAGTTTATCTAAATCTAGCTTCCAAGGTTAGTACTAAACTGCCTCTGATACCAACTGTAACGCCCCAACCCCAGCTACCTAGAGTCGGTGCATTACTTCGTAACATTGGCATGATCACAAAAGATCAAGTCTCGAAAGACCGATTAGTTTAGTAGCCTTGGAAACACTAGATACTTTCATAAATGTTACATTACATCATAAAGTGAAAAACTATAATAACAAAGTCTCCATAGTCCACACTCATATCCTATTAGGACTATCCCTATAGGTCATTCATAAAATACTTCTTCAAATCCTGGAAAATAGTAAAACATTGAAAAGGGGTGAGCTCAGATGCTCAATAAGGATAACAATATTGCGGAAGCTTTCATAAATAAACATTAACATTTAAGGCAATGTATAACTAAAACAAAAGACTTTTAAACATGAACTTCAACATAATATGGAAAAAGTAAAATGAGATAATTCCATTTACTTATTCACATGGATATTCTACTGGTTGAATAATCACATGCAATATCAATAACCACTTTCATAATGAGGGAATGTATAATGCCAGACATTCTGAAACACTTTGTCAAGGACTCGTCCAAGACATCTAAAATGATTAAGGCCTCGGCCAAAACCATAAATCAAATTGGGAAAGGGTCTCGGCCAATTCCACGTCTAGTTGTCTCATGAGACCTACCGATGCATCGAGGAGCTATAGCGGGCTCCACCCATCACTTATTAAGTCCAATACATTCCTCATATGAATAGGTTTAAACATATCATAAACCATAACATAATCGTATCACATAAAACATGCATAAAGAAAACATAACATTTCCACATTTCAATCACAAGATATCAATAAAACACATTGATATAATAAAAATGCTTTCAAAACCATTTTCAATACCAAGATAAAAGAAAGTTAAAACTTTGTATTTATTTTTCATTAAAAAAAATGATGGCTTGTAGAGGAAGCCGAAACTCAAATAATGGTCACGGCGGCGGAGAAGTCGTTGTCGCCGCATATGTACGGAAAGAAAAACATTCCCTTTTTGTCGTTTATTAAAACGCTTCGTATAAAAAGATTCCTTTTGAATATATGTAAAAGTCAAAGGGGTTTATACACTGTATAAAAGAAATTTGTGTATAAAACAAAATATGCCTCAATGAATGGAGATTGAGACGAAGTCCCTTAAAAAGATCATTTTTAAATAAAATATATCTATTATGTGTATTCACTATATGTACACATAAAGAAAGTATAAATACAATATAAGACATAATAATATCATGACATAATTTGAAAGTAGGAGATTAACCCAAAGAATGGAAGTTAGGTTAAGAAGTTCCCTTACCTCGTGTCTGACTTGACTCAACCGTTATTTAACCTCCTGAATAATAAACTAGAGTTAATATATACCTTATTAAGAACCATTTTTAATTTCATTATCCTTTTTATATCACTTATTACAATGTTATGAACATTATGTAATTATTTAAGTTAATAACGGTCGTTTTGTCGATCTTTGGTACTTGGGTCAACAATAAACTTCTTATAATTACAAGTTGTTTATGTGGTAGAATATCCATTATCTCCAGAATTATATTCATTATTTAGATGTCATATATATCATATATATCCAGTATATACATTCATTTATAATATTACGTAACATTTAGAGGTAAGAAATGAAATGCACCGTTCATGGAGACGGTAAGCCGTACGTACGCATGAACGCTACTTTCATTTCTATTTCGTATTTAATGGAATGAAATCATAATGATATAAATGTATAATATAATTCCAGTATAATATATTGTATAATACCATTTACTCCATCCTTTATACATCCCACATATGGCATTAACGATTCAAATCACTTTGAGGGGGCGGTAGTCCGCACTTCCTAAAATGAAATTATCGCGTTTTACCCATAATGGAAATCATAAAGTATGGCATAAATGAGAAATACAGAAGCATAAGTAAAAAATAAACATATTATATATCATATATAAATATAGTGATATCTTAATGGCCACCTTTGAAGGTGTTATATGAGTGTTGAACAATCATCGTTTCGTGAGGCAGAAATTCGCCATCCACAGAAACCGTATGTTCTTTAACCATTAGATGTAGGTGTGTGTAAGTGTAGCTATAATAACTCTTATAAAAACATCCTAGTATATTGAGGATACTGTTGTTGTTACAAAAGAAATGAATAAAAAGATTTTAGGGGGTTGGAGAAGAAAAATAAAACAAAACAACATTAGAGAAGACATTACCTCAAAATCAGGTAACTCTTTTTGATTTGAGCCAAAGGCTTCCTTGGGAAGAGTTCTGCCCAAACTGAGGCTTCTAGGAGTAAGAGGGGGAAGTTGGGAGAGTATTTGGGCAGAGGTTGGCCGAGCCAAATGGCTTGAAAGTGTAAATGAGGTGGGAGAGGTGGGGGCCTTTTATAAGTGGAGAGGAGGGGCACTCTTGGAAAGTAAAGAAAAGTCACTTTATTATAAAATGAGTTTCGGATTTTAGAGGTACCACACTTATATAATTCGTGGATAAGGTGATAAGGGTTCGAAATGTCCTCATCTAATAGGCTTTGGACAAGTGTAAGCCTTGGATTTTTCATTATCTCCTCATTTTATTTAAATCGTTAAATAATGAGGTCATCGCTGCATCATAATAATGTCATAAATAATTTAATTTATTTAATGTCTAAAAATCATTAAAAAAACACTATGATTCTTTTTAGCTTTCTAATGAATATTTATATTCAAAATTTGGGCTTGTGTAACCCCACTTAAAAACTATTTTAGTAAAACAACTCATGTTTGTGTCAATTTAATTTTAACATTAAATAAATATATATTAATGTCATTTTCCAACTAAAGTGGCTCCATGGGGTCCCCAAGTTGACCCATGGGTTGTCTTGGTCGGCCATGACTCATCCAATAGGAGTAGGACATGTGTAAAGCTCATCTCATATTATTAAAACATTATTTTTACCTTAAACTACACTAATTACCTCTAATCGCGATTAAGAACTTAAAAGTTACTATTCACGAAAAATTATTTTAATCTCATTGAACCACATTTTACTTCTTAATTACATCCATGTATGTCGGATTTTTGAAAATCAAATCACAGAGGTGGTATTATTTCATTTAGACGAAAAATCTGTTATTTAACTACCACTTAGTGGTTTCACTATTCATCAAAAATTGAAGTTTTTCAGAACAATGCCAAAATTTCACCCTAATCTATAATTGATATTCCGATTTCAAAAATGATTTCTATTTTAAAAAATTCAAAAAATATAAGTTGCATTAATTTATTTTATAATTAATTCCCGTTGTCACAACAAATAGCGTGTTTTTAAGAAACAATTTATATCAAAAGATTGGCAATTGTTTATGTCCAATTTTAATGTTAAATTAATTCTAATGACCACCATTGGATAAAATGGTAAAAATATATTCTAATTATACTTTAAAACCACTAAATAGTATAATTTATCACTATAAATTATTTTGATTAAAAAAATTGTTTTTAAGTAATTTTCACTATTCATAAAAAATTAGAAGTTCTCAGAAAAATACCAAAAATTCAACATAGGCTAATTTCGATATTACGAATACAAAAATGAAGTCCATTTTGAAATATAAAATTTCTATAATTTTAAAAAGTGGGTATTACTATTCATAACGGCTACTTTGATTAGTCGCGGTGTGTTAGAACTCGAACTTGCGTAAAATGCAAGCTATTGCATTATTGAAAGAGAGGCGTATCGTGAAAGCTCGGGGTGTTACATAGATAGAAATTTTTTTTGAGATCATTCTCCTTCCATTTAAAATAGGATTTCCTTGGTCTGAAAAGGTTACAAAATAAGGATTTATCTTAAGGAGTAGACATAGAGACTAACCTTGTGTCTAACAAAAACTCATAATCTCTAAAGTTGTCTAAACTAACCTTTGATACCAACTGTAAGGCCCTAGACTTAAACATTACATAATTTTGAATTAAGTTAATAATTCACATTTAGGATCTTTTCTGGTTTAGATTTTTAAATAAATAGGTCATAACTGTTACATTACATCTCAAAAAAACAAAGTATACACTTTTACTCTATCCAAATTTTTCACAATAATAAAACTCCATAATTAAAACAAGAGTTGTTTTTTGATATAAATATTCGTGAATTATTCCTTTCTCTTACCCTTCCTTGTACCCTGTGAAAAACATTTCAAAAACTTGGGATGATCATAAAAATCTCAGTAAGGGTTTTAAAATAACTAAAGAAAACATTAGTCCATTAATACATACAAATCAATGAAACCATACTTTTTAATCTTTAACATACCACACAAAATCATAATATTTATGAATAAAATAGGGAAATCATATATCATAAAGGTAAATTGTGGAATCCATAACATAATTATATTTTATACTTCATATCTATATAGGGATTTACATTTGAATACTCATCATAGTATATTCCCTAAATTTCCTAGGAGAAACATTAACGTTAACCTTTGTCACTTTACCCAATACACTGGAGAGCTATCTCAGGATCACCCGCCCTAGGTTTATCACGGAACCACCCATACACATAAATTATTCCCAATAACCATAACATAATCATAACACATTAACAAGCATAAAGTAAAGATGACATTTCCACATTTCAATCACAAGATATCAGTTCAAGAGACTGACATAATCAATTCATTTAAAACATTCAAAAATAAGAGTTTTGAATCAAAGTGTCCCATACCACTCTAATCATTTTTAAAGGATTTTACACATTAAAACACTCATGTAAATATAAATAAATCCTTAAAATCATTTCTAAAACATGGACATAAAAGATAATGATTTAGAAGATTAAAACTTTAAAACATTTAAAACAATGTTTTAGTTAAATAATCCTTTACCACTTGAGAAACTCTTGAATAAAAATCATTAAAGAATAACATCAAAAAAAACAATAAATATCCTGGGAATATATAAATTCATGATATAAAATGTCAAAATGGGTGTATATACACCTTATAAGATAATAAATTTTCACAATATCAATATATACCTCAATGAAAGGAGATTGAGATGAAGTCCCTTACAAAGACTGTATCATTAGATTAAGGATAAATCAATGACATAATTATGTCTGAAAAATATAAACACACCCAATATAAGTGTATATTATGTGAAAAACAATAATATTTCATTCACACATATTCATAGAACTACATAATCAATAAGTATAATTTTAACCCAAAGAATTGAAATTCGGTTAAGAAGTTTCCTTACCTTGTGTCGGACTTGACCCGTTCGTTCTTCAATCTCCTGAATAATAAACTAAAGATAATTTATAATTGTTTCAGAATATTTTTCAAGTTTATTAATTATTTTATATCACTTATTACCATGTTATAAACATTATATAATCATTTAAGTTAATAACGGTCATTTTGTCTATATTTAGTACTTGAGTCAAAAATGAAATTCTTATAATTACAAGTTGTCCATGTGGTAAAAAATATATTATCTCCAGAATGATATTCATGATTTATATATCATATATATCATATATATCTAGTTTATATATATATATGTGTGTGTGTGTGTGTGTAATTATAATAGTACATAACATTTGGAGATAAAAAATGAAATGCGTCGTTCATAGAGACGGTAAGTCGTACGTACTCATGAACGCTAATTTCATTTATATTTCATATTTAATGGAATGAAAACTTAATGATACATATTATATTATAATTATAGTATAATATAATATATAATTTCATTAATTTCATACTTTATATGTTCCACGTATCGCATGAACGAGTCATATCACATTGAGGGACGGTAATCAGCACTTCCTCAAATGAAATTATCGTATTGAAACCATTATGGGAACCGTAAAAGTATGATATAAATGATAAATATAGAAGAATATAGACAATATAAATATAATATATATCATATATAAATACATTTACATCATAATGTCTACCATGAGAGGAGTTAGGAGATATTTGAACAATCATCATTTTGTGAGGCAGTAGTTCTCTGTCCACAGAAACAGTATGTTCGTATCCATTAGATGGAATTGTGTAAAAGTGTAGTTCGAAGAATTCATGTAAAAGCATTATAGTATATTTAGTATACTTTTTTGTTATAAAATAAAGGAATAAATATATTTTAGGTGATTGGATAAGGAAAATAAAATAAAAGAACTTGAGAGAAGACGTTACCTTTAAATTGGGTAACTCCCATTGGTTTGAATAAAAAGGCTTTATTGAGTTTACTTCTGCCCAAATTAAGACTTCTATATGTAAGATAGGTATGTTTTAAGATTATTAGAAAAGATTTTGGATGATACAATGGGATTTGTAGGTGTGATTAATAGGTTAGAGGTGATGGCCTTTTATAGGGGGGAGGGGCTCTTTAAGAATGTTTGAAAATATTATTTTATTATGAATTGAATTTTGATTTCAAAAAGTCCCCAACTCATTTAATTATAATAGAAGGTGATTATTTTTCTAAATAATTTCATCAAATAGTTTTTATACAATTTAAGTCATAAAATTAACCTTATCTTTTAGCTTTAACCTCTAGTTAACTAATTTAACTTTTAACATGTCCTCTTGTATATTAACACTATATGGTTAATATAGTTACCATAAAATTCCAAATGAACCACAAGTGGTTCATTAATGACATTAGAAACCTTATATAAGTTATTTAGAAGAATCTTATATATTTAGTATTTTTATATCAATTAATAAAATAATATTGTTTTAAAAACTCATTTATGTGAATTTATATACTATTCATATCATGAATTTTTTTAAAAATCCAAAGAAACATGATTATTTCAAAATAAATTCATTAATTTAAATATATAAAGCCATAATTATCTCTAAAATTATTTTATGGCATAAAAAGTTTCAAAATAAATTTATTTTAATATTTATAATCTCATTTATTTGAATTATTCATTAATAAGGTAATCACTATATCACCATTATGTCATAAATAAATTTATTTATATGATGTCTAAAAATTATAAATAAAATAAAATGATGTAGGAAATATTTTTATATTTCTAATTAATATTTATAGTCTAAAATATCACTTATATAACCCTATATAAAAATTATTTTAGTAAAAGATATATGTTTATGTTACATTTTCCTTAACTTTAAATTGATTTTTATAAAGTGTCATTTTCACTTACAAGTTGCTCCACGGGGTCCCAAAGTCGACCCAAGGATTACCGTGGTTGGAAATTAATCATAAAATAGTTGTTATGACATGTTTTAGGGTAATTTAATATTATTATAATATTATTTTTTACCCTTATTTACCAGATTTACCATTTAACCAGGGTAAATAAAATATTTACTGAAGTTACTATTCATAATGTCTAAAAATAAAAGTTACCTATTTACACAATTTGGACATCTTGATTTCAAATAATGAATCCATTATTACAAATTCAAAAAACATAATTTTCATAAATTAATTTAAAATTAATTCCCACTGTCAAAACAAAAAGGTGTGTTTTTAAGAAATAATAACTATCAAAAGATTGACATTTGTTTATGTCCAATTTCAATGTGAAATTACATAAAATTAACAAAATTAGATTATATGATAAAAATATAATCCAATTACACTTTAAAACAAATAAAAATAACAATCTAACTATATAAATATATTAGATTAAAATGTAGTTTTGAATTAAAAATGCAGTATTTTTCACTATTCCTAAAAAATGAACTTTTTCAGAAAAATACCAAAAAATTACCAAAATTAAATTTTTATGTCCCACCTCTAAATAATAAGTTTATTTTTCCGAATGGAACACATAAAAGTAACAAAAACTAGAGTTAAAATGGGTACTCCATCAAAAGGTGTTAAAACGACCTTTTAAAAATATTAGATTTTTTCATGCTTAAAATTAGATTCATTATTATTTTAAGACTCTAAATTTTTTTGGATAAATGTAAATACATTTTAAAAACATGTATAATAATATTTTAGTTAGTTTTGTTCATTCCTTCCAATACAACGTCTAGGCGTTAACTACCATTTAAAATAATATTATATTATTATTTTTCAGTATGACTCAGCCTTGTGTGCAACATAAGATCTCCGAGAAAACCATTGTTTCATGTCAGGTACGCCATAGAACATAGCGTCCCATTTAAAGTAAAATTAATATTTAATTCACAAATATTAGTAAATATGAAAATTTCATATTCTTTATTTACCTGGGATGTTACAGTTGCAAAATAATTGTGTGGAGAAATAGGGAAGGAATGTGAGGTAATATTATTATTATTTTATAGTGTTTTATTTCATTGTAGTACTAAAATATAAATTTAATGGTGGATATGTTCCAAAATTCATTGAGTGATGTGAAAGGAGGTTCCTCAAATAGTTAGAGTGTTTTATTGTTACAAGTACCTAGGTAACTAACTGTATGATTATATAATATTAGAGCCTCAATAATGAGTATTATTATTCATTTATAGAAGTTTGTAGATTAGATTGTACTATAGGGAGGCTTGAAGACTTTTTCTCTAGTGTCCATCAGCATAGAATAGAATGCAGTGGAGCCCTTTGTATTGTGATATTTTGGAAATGTGAATATTATCTTTCTATATACATGAATATATTTTTATTTGGTGAATTTTATGAAAGAGATCTATTTGAAGTCAATTAGAATTGATAATAATAATTTTCATAACGGATGATGATATGATTTGTTTTTGTTTTTTCTAAACATTATTGATTGATTATATACATAGACAATATTTTTTTGTAGGTATCATATCATGGGTTGGGTTGACCATACTATTTATTATTACTCAATCCTGTATAAAAAATCATACATTCGACAAAATTGTATTCTTTCATAATTATATATGTGTGTGGTAGATGTTATTTGAGGGTAGTGATAGAAGGTACATATATTAGTTGTTGGAGTATGGGTTTCGATATGATAAACATGTTAATTTCATTCGTACTAAAGAGTTTATATGGAGTTCCCATATATGTTTGAGGTTGATGTTTTATTAAGTGTTAATTTTTTCATGTAAATGTATGTTAGAGGCTTCCATTGAATATAAAAAGGAGTAAATTTCCTATTTTTTTAAATTAAAGTTAATTGGTTTCCCAATAATTTTGTGTAATTATGTTGGAAGAGTTGTACATCATATGAGTATCTTGTTATACATCATGTGATTGGTATGGTTGGTAATCATGTAAGATTAAAGTACCAAAGTTATGGAATTACAATCTAAAATAATTTTCAAAAGATTTAAATTCTAGATACTATGAAAAACCTTTTGATATATTGTTAATTGAGCTAAATGATCTCATTCATGGGAGTTTAAGGGATTAGATCTATAGAGAAACCATATATCCTAATTTTTAATTAAATAAAACTTAATATAGTATGAAAATTACATATATATTGTTTTATTAATTTTGTAAAATATTTAGAGACATGATAAGTCATGTAAATATATATGGAATTTTAGATTTCAAGCTCAAAAAATAGAAATTTCCTAGATTGTATGGTTTTATAGTGCATTGTGTGATTTTTTTTAGTATTTTTGATTTCCACATATGACTTATAAAGAATTTAATATTTAAATTTATGTTCAATATAACTAATAAAAATATGATTTAACATTATTTGTGTGATAATTTTACCATATGAACATTATCTATGCCAATGCAAGACTTTTTTAAATCCACTGTAGGATTTTCTATATCAGACGTATGACTTTAATGGTGTTTCATAATACTTAAATGTATTTTTAAATATGAATTAACTTTTTATGACAAATAAATTTTATTTAAATTGGTTCTATTCTATTATTATGACTTTACATGACAAGTATATTTCTTAAATATGAGTGAATAAATTCATTACTTTGAAAAAATTCAAAAAAAACGAAGGGAAAAATCAAAAAATCTAGAATAATTGTTTAAAATATTAAATTTTTTTAGATGATTCCAATTTTGTGTGATCATGTTCAAAAATATTATTATTATTATTTCAAAATATATAATTTAAACCCAAAAATATGATCCTTAATCCCAATAGGTGGAATATCAAATCATGGAATAATTTTTATAATAAAAAATGTCTCAAAAGGTTTTATTGGGGTTTCAGGAATAATGTAAATGAAAATAATAAGGTATAAGAGAAAATATTTTTTGACTTAAATATCACAAAAACTCTTCTGATTACATTTTTGTTTTAATATCATGATGAGTTAAAATGTGTTGTGAATGAGTTCAAGTTAAATTTTTACATGATTTCATAGGAAACTTTAATGTCTCAAATAAAAAGTTTTACACCATAATAATTTCTTTGTATGATTTTCAAATAGTTGGAGATATTAAAGTATATATTTTTGTGGAAGTAGATATTAAGGAATAATAATTTGATCCTACTATATAAAAATGGATTATCTATTCATCCATAAAAAATTAAATAATATAAAGTGAAAATATTTCATTCAACTAGGGATAAATGAGCTAATAAAATGAAAAAATGGATTTCAGATCATGTAAGGTGTGGTTTTGTATGTGATTTTATTTGATGTACCTTCTTTGTGGTTTAAATTTATCAAAACATTAAATAATCCTGCAAAAATGTGTAGGATATATAATCAAAAAATGGGATAAGCTCAGGAATCAAAAAATAAATCAGGTAGACAATGTGTTTGAGTGAACAACAATGAGTGATTAGAGGGAAATAAATATCTCAAGAATAAAGGAATGAGGGTTTTGAGAGAGACTTGTATCCTCTCAATGAATAATAATAATAATATGAGGAAGATAATTAAGCCTCTACATTTAATAGTGATGAAGAATAAAGCATCATTTTTCAAGATTAAAAACATTCACCTTTTTGAGTTTTGAGGAAAATGATTTAAAAAAAGTAGAGAAGTTGGAAGTTATTGAGAAATTAGATTCTATATAATATTTTTGAATCTATGATACCTATAATAGATTGAATAATGTGTTTTATCTATATATACAAGAGGTAGTTTATATTCTCAATTTGATGAATCATGCCAATATTTTCAGTGAAATAACATCACTCTATAAAATTATGATATACTTCAAGGAGGATGATGTTTTTAAATAAATCATGGGAGTTAGTATAAATAACTTATGAGAGCAATTAAAAACTTTTTTAATATAGTAATCTATTAAAATTAATAATATTATGAAACCCTTGTCTAATATATATGGTGAAGAAGTTGGTTAGGATTACAAAAAATCACTTCCAATTTTAATTGTAATGATAATATGGGACCTTGCTCAGAAAATAAAGGCTTGTTTATTAAGAAAAAAAGAGTTAGACTTAAATAATTATAAAAAAGGGAGATTTACCTTGATCCTGCTGCACCAAATGCAAAATATCATCAGGTAGCTAATCATACCATAAGAAATTAGTTCCATTAACACCATTATTTGTAAGACCATCTACCATTTCATTGGCCTCCCTACAGAAATGTGTGATAATATATTCCATATAGGAAAGATAATACAGGTATTTGATCCATCTATATGTGAGATTTCAGGACAAATTAGACGATCCTATCCAGATGGCAGACACAATAATGGTAGAATCACTTTCAATCCGGATGTTGTTCCATCCTCTATTATGTTCCTGCTCCACTATAATAATAATTCCCATCATCTCTTCCTCAATTAATGAGTAAAGACTAAAATAACCCTGAAATCATCCAAGGACCAATCCCTGTTGGATCCTAAAAACATCACCATAACCAAAGGGCCCCAAATGGCATTGTGAGGCACCATCAAAATTGGCCTTGACCCAACCAACAAAAGGATCCTACCATAAGGCTTCAAAAGTACCAAGTGGGTGTATAAAATTACCCTTAACACCAACCCACCCAAGGACAGACATATCATGCACCTAATTGAAACAATAGTGTTTCTTCAAAGTGAAAACCTCACGAATAGTAGAAATAATTGATGATAATGCATCACCGACTTTGAAAGAAAACCTTTTAGGGATAATTTTATTCCTAAAATTCCAAATAAATTGAATCAACTCAACTACAGCCACGTGAAAAAAATCCATTAGCTACGGAGACAACACCAGATGGTTCCATCTCTGAAGAAACCCTCGTATGGAATCCATATGAGGTAAACTAATGTCAAAATTATCTGCAACAACCTCCCACATTGATGAAGCAGCCACACAACTAAGAAATAAGTGATCCACATCCTCCCTGTGTTGATGACAAAGAACAAAAGTATAACACAGTGAAATTCCACAATATTGAAGATAACAATCAGTTGGTAGCTTCCCATGAGACACCCTCAAGACAATAATGGACTGATAAGGCCAAATGGGTCTTCTGTGAAAATCCCCCATCCACTGAGCATCAATTTTACAATTCAAAGAGTGCCTATAGAACAATTTATAATACAAAATCCCATTGATAGCAGGTTCCCAAACCCAAAAATCATCTCAATTAAGAAAAATAATGACAATTAACAGTGTTGATGATATGACTCGAGAGACCCTCCAAACTCTCAAGTTGGTCCTTGATAATAATATCCAGATCAAAGTTACTCACCTCATCTACAAGGGATTCAATAAGGGGATGACCATTCCAATTAACTTTCCAAAAAGAAAGATAGGAATATCTTGAGACCAACCATCTATAGTTAAAATTAATTAAAGCATAAGTGGATTTAAAATTAGGCCATACAGAAGAATTAATATAACCAGAAATTACATTCTTGAGTCGATGCATAAACATATCCCAAAGGAAGGTGAGAGCGTCAGAATCACCACTGACATGTCTCCATTTAAACTCAGCCTACAAATAATTATTAAAGGATTCAAGGCTTTTAATTCCTAGGACCCCTTCATCATAAGGTTTATAACAAGTTCCCCAGGATACCATTTTTAACTTCCTCTTAAGAATTTTTCCACTCCAGAAAAAATTATTGATAGACACATTAATGCTCATGATGAGAGATATGGGTCATTTATAGACCATAAAGGAGTAAACAAAGTTGAAAATAATAACAGTATTCACCATAAAAACACGACCAGGCATCGGGAGATATTTACCTTTACAATTAGCAAGTTTTCTTTTGACCTTATTGATGATATTTGAGTAGTATGAGGCTTTTGGTCTCCAAAAAAACATGGGAACCTCTAGATAAATAAATGGGAAAACTCCCTCCTGAATGCCCAAAGTTTTGATAATGTCATTATTCTTAAGGAAAAAAAATTCCTTCCAAAATAAACAAATGACTTACTCTAACTAATCTCCTAACTAGAAACCTTCTCATAATGTGAAATATCTTTCTTGATATTGTTGATGTTTCTTTTATCCCCTTGATTAAAAATTATGATGTCATTAGTATACAATAAATGAGTCGGATTATTTAATCCTCTTGAATCACTAATAGCTTTAAAATTACCATTAGAAACCATAATGGAAAGTAGTATTATAAAATAATCCTTAGCTGTTAGAAAAATTATCATTGAAAGCAGATCACATTTCCTTACACCTCTACAATAGTCAAAGTATCCCTTAGGAGACCCATTAATCGGAACAGAGATGTGTGTAGACCCAATAATGGTTTTAACCCAATCTATGAAGACATTGTCAAAGCCAAACATATAAAGGACATTACAAATTAATCTCCAATCCATTATATCAAAAGCCTTTTTGACATCAACTTTGAGTGCAATATTTCCACCTCTAATAGGATTCTTGAGAAATCTGACACATTCTGAGGTAGTAATGAGACAATTCTGAATGGATCTACCCTTAATAAAACTAAAATGATTATGGAAGACAATTCTAGTAGAAATTGAGGTAATATTCATATCCAATATCTTGCAAATTATTTTGTAGATGGTATTGACTAAAGCAACTAGCCTAAAAAGGTAGATCTCATTAGAATTTTACACCTTTGGTATAAGAGAAAGAAACTGAGAATTTGAGATATAAGAAATAAAACTCCCTTTAAAGAAATGGGTGAATAAACTGAAAACATTAACATGGATAATATCCCAGATGGTCGAGAAGAATAGGTTTCTAAAACCATTCAAACTGTGGGCACTGCCATATTTAAGACTGAAGGTGGCTTCCTTGATTTCAAAATCCAAGTGAATAGAGGTAAGATACTAATTATATTCCTAAGAAACAAGTCTCGGAATAATACACTCTGTAGAATCACAAGGGGATGATAGACCATTGAATATGTCTTTAATGTAAGAGATCACATTCTCATAGAGATCATTCCAGTTATCAATAATCTGATCTCCATTTTTAATCAAAGATAGAGGCCTAGAAACCTTTCTAATTTTTTGAAGAGAATTAAAATAATAATAATTTCTGTCACCATATTTCAACCAATTAACATTAAAGGAATCCCTTTGTAAGGAATCTTTAAGGTTAAGGATACAACTAATCTTAGAGAAAATATCAGTTCCCCCAAGAACACCATCATATAATTCATTCATAGTATTTTGTTCTTGTATTTCCTGTATAGAACCCTCAAGAGAGGAGATTTAAGCATCAAGATAACTGAAACGATCTTTGCTCCAAATTTTCAAGGCTCTTTTAAGTAGTTTGAGCTTGATGGAACTAGTAAAATCATCCATCCTGCATCCCATAGAGTTCCAAATCTACTCAACAATTGGCCTACACTCAAGATGAGTGATCCATGATTTGATGAACCTAAAGGGTAAAGGCGGGCTGGGATTTTTCTCACAAGATCAACCAATATTAGATGATGGTCAGAATTAATTCTAGACAACATTTTACATGAGATGGATCCCTATAAATCTAGATATACTTCATTGAAAAAGGCCCTATCAATCCTACTTGCAACATACCTATTGAAAAACTTCCTATACAAAGTATATTTTTCCCCAACCAGATTCACCTCAATCAGGTCGTTTTGATCAATGAAAGATTTGAACTCCGTGGATACAATAGAATTATTCATAGCACCCATCTTCTCATTTGGTGTCATGATAGAGTTAAAATCTCTAAGAGTGATCCAAGGACTAATGGTAGTAGAGTTAATAGAGCCAATATCCAACCACAACCTCTTGTGATCATGTTAGTAGTTATGAGCATAAATAAAGGAGAAAAGATAATGGGAACCAAGATAATTGAAGGCATGCATGACATGATGATCACTATTATCAACCAAAGAAATAAAATATAAGGAGTAATGCGCTAAGACCCAAAGGATTTTGACTTCTGACACACACCTATAAGAATAAATAAAATGAAAACCCAAATGTTCCAGATTAGCAACATTGTTATAAAAGACTCTCTTAGGATCATAAAAACCTATAAGAAGAGGCTTATGAAGCTGAATGAAAAGCCTTAGGTATCTCATCGTATCACAATTAGAAAGTCCCTGAAAATTCCAAAAATGAATCCTCATTTAAACTTAATATCGGGGATGGACCCCCCCCCCCCCCCCCTTCAATCCCACTACTTTCCTTTTGTATGATTTCGATGGACTTAAAACCATTATTTTAGAATAATAATATCCTTTATGAAGATCACTTATATCATAGATTTTGGTATCAATTATAGTTTTGACACACTTTCTATTACCAGGATCTGCTACAATGGTTCCATATATGGTACTACCCTTCTGGTCTATACCAGTACTAGAGATTCCCATTTCTAAAGCAGGGTGTTTTGCTTCACTTTTAGCCTTGATGGTGTCATTCAGGTCAACAATAATTGTACTATTATCCCTTGTTTTAGTAGGCTAATCCTCTCCATTATTAATTGTGATGATGTCTCCTATTGGTTCTGAACCAACACATAATTTCTCCAGCGGCACATCAGTAGGGACTGCTTCACTAGTGATTATCATAGCGGTGTTGTCATTATAGTCTACTTCAATGTTGACTTTTATGGTGGTTCCATTCAGATCTGAACCAGCATCCATGTTAATATGTTTCTGCAGCTAGCTGAGCAGCCTCCAGTGCTAAATCATCAATGATGGATGGGCTGGAAATAACAACATGAATAGGATCATGACCACGGGTTCCTAATTCAATGTTGGTTGTCTTGAGGGTTATATCAGAGAAAATGGAGGTAGGGATTATTGATATCCAAGATGATGAAGTGTGGACACCAATGAGATCCTCGCCATCCTATATTGATAGTACTATATTTTTTATATCTTGTTCCAGACCTTGCCTTATGGAAATGTCATCCATTTCTCTTTACATGTGAAAAACCAAATTGTATATCTCATTTGAAAAAGATAGACACATATTAAGCTCTTCACTGAGATCAGTTCCCCCTGTAATATTAATCTCATGAACCAACCTAATAATAGGACTACATAAATTAGAAATCATTCCTTGTTCCACTGCATCAACAATATCCAGCGAGGACTTTTTCAGAGGGCTCATAATATTGGAGGGTCTAGGTTTTGAAACCCCTTCCTTTTCTACAATAACCATATTATCCCTTTTATTATGATTCACTTCTTTCCAATTCATATCTTTAGGTACCACGTTAACATTCTTATATACCATTCTTCAATTGAAAAATAAATGGCCAAAAACTTTGAAAACATCACAAAAATGAGGAATCCATCTATATTCAACCCATATCTCAGACCTGTTTCTATTAGCATGGAAAGTAATGTAATAAGGTCTATTCAATTACATGTTAACATCAACAAAAATTCTGGAAAAAACCCCATGTTCTCCATCCAGGGTCTTCTAAACCATTCTAATAGGAGTTCCAATACAAGATTCAAGGTCATTAAGGATCTTGGGATGCCAATACAACCAATTCAAACCATGGAGTCTAACCCAAATCTGAGCATTGGTTTGATTTAGATTAAATGGATTAGACTTGACATCCCATTCATAAATTCTAAGAGTACAAGTCTTGATATTTGGATTTATAAGCTCCCATGCCCTGTTGAAATAATCTTTAGATTGAAAACTTATGTGAAAAAAACCTATACCTATGGGAATTAATATCCAATTTTAGAGGCCCCAACAATGAGAAATCTTATTTATAAGATCTTCAAAATACCAAGGTTTTTCTCCCATTAAATAAAACACAGGACCCAAGACTAAGAATTTTCAAAGATCAGTTCTTTGTTGCAAGGCCAGAAGATCCACAGTCATAGTAAAATCTCTATTATCAAGTTTACTACAATTAGATGATCTAGGTGTACCATCCTTTCTTGAAACCAGAGAACCATAAAGAACCTCTGTAAAAGAAATTCCCATTTTCTGTTAAGTTTAAGAATCAGAGGATTCTGAGGGAAATACTTGAGTCTACAATGAGAGTATATAATCCTTGAAAGCAAATTCCCATTCAGGATTAAAATAATCCATAAGTGAGATCAAAAAATAATCCAAGCATGCGCGACATCACATTCGCAAATGCCAAGATCTCTATTTATAGGGTTCCAAGAGCCAGCCATCATCTTCCAATTTTAATTGATAAAAAATAATCTAGTGGAAAATCTATGGCATGGGTAAGAAAAATAAAAATAAGTAATTGGTTTCCCATATAAGTGTTAAACTATATAATATAAATTATTCTCTATATTATTCCTTAATTTGATCACATGTATTGAATATGGGTTGGGTGAACAAAATTAGTCATGTTTGTGTCTTTACTAAACACAAGGTTCAATTTAAAAAGTATAAAAATAAAAAAAATTGTATATTGAAATAGATTTTGACTACACATGATTCAATCCCCTCCCATGCATGTCTTCACATATCCAGTTAGACTCTCAATTAGTACCATCGAATATGTTCCATATTTATAGATCTATTATTATATATTAAAATGAATCAAGTAAAATGGTTTTCTCTCTG
This sequence comes from Viscum album, assembly GCA_963277665.1. Lineage (NCBI taxonomy): Eukaryota > Viridiplantae > Streptophyta > Magnoliopsida > Santalales > Viscaceae > Viscum > Viscum album. The sequence goes on along the minus strand of OY728143.1, from coordinate 644,746,800 downwards.
ATTCAATAAATATTTATCTTTTCTAGTTGTTTTAACAATATATCATGAAGTTAAAATTTAAAATAGAAGTTCCTATGATGGGAAAATATATATTTTTACCAATAAAGATTTTTTTTCTCAAAAAAATATCTTAAAATATAGAAAGATGGACGTTTTCCAAATTTAGAGAACATACATAAAGAGGAATACATAATCACCACCCAATGTAGTATTTTAGAGTTAGAACTTCTTTCTTGAATCTATTGAGATTTTTTCTTAGGATTATTCCAGTTCAAACTAAGTGATAGGTTCCATTAAAGCTAATAAATAAATGTACTTTTTGGTTATGAATTATTTAAATAAATTATCTATTGATAGGTGAATTATATTTTTATATTTATCAATGGATTACCTAATAAAAAATCATAGTTTGAAGAATAATTTGAAGCTATAAAATGGGAATTATCAAGGAAGGTAATTTTTCAGTATAATCCCAAAATATTTATAATGTCAATTAATATAATTTCATATATTTATAGTAAATAATTATACTGGATGATGAATAATTTCAAAAATATTTATGTGTGAATTATTTTTAATAAAATGATTTTATAGAAGTGTTCCATGTTATGGATAAATTTCATAATTTTTCCATGGATTTCATGTTCAACTAATTAAAAAACAATGAAATAGATGGAACATTATGTGGTTTAGATAAGGAAAATTCAAGAGGATAATATTCAAAAGGTGAGTGGGATTGGGAAGAAAAATGGAGCTTATATAAGGATGAATTTTATACTATATGTTTAATGTGTTTAGATATGGAAGTAAAACTGAGAAATATATATTCCATAAGATAATATTCTTCTTATATAGTTGAAAAACAATATTTTATTTGAAAATTTTTGAAATAATTACTCCTATAAATAAGACTCAAAATGATGGCTCTAATTTCTATAGATTGTATGGAGAAAGATCCACCTCAATATCATACAAAAATGAAACCCACTAACTACTAAAATTATCTAATAATGAATATATATTTTTTATAAATAATAATAAAGTCGAAAATACTCAAAAAAAATAAGATTAATAATGGTTTTAACCCCATCAATAATTTAAGGGTGGAGGTGATAATTTTAATTGAATGTTTCCCCCCAAATAGAGCCAAAAAATATATTGTTCTAACCTAAAATATATGAGCATATCAATATGGATGGACTACCAGAACACAAAAAAGATCAATATTAATTTGTATATATTTTTTTGTTAAATATTCTGAAAACGTTTTATTGATTGATATCATAATATATGAGTGTGTGGAAATTAGAGAATCCCTAGTGAAATGGGGAGTTTATCTAATGTGTGACAAAAACCTATTGTGCATAAACATATTTCCTAGATAAGGTAGAATATATCTTTAATGAACATATTTGAAATCTAATAGAGATTATATGATTTTTAAAACATATATGGCCACTAATTTGATGAGTTTTTTTTGTAAAATACTAATAGAACTCTTATAATGCTGGGAAATGAGGGTTACAAAAATGATCCTTAAAGAAAATAAATGACTAGTATACCTTAGGAGAAAAATATTTGAAGAACATGGTAGTAGAAACTACTCCTATGAAATAAAATATTGATAATGGAATAAATCTCACACGTTCCATAAGAATATTTTTCTTATATATTAAGAGTTTCCATATCATAGACCATAATAATATTTTCATAGTTCTCAAAAAAATAGTGGGTAATATGGAATATTAATGGGAACCCCATTTAAGGAAGAGATACCTTTATTGGTATGGATGTTGAAAGTCCTAGGGGAGAGTTTGGAAGGGTACATAAAATGGGAACATAAAAGGCAATTAATTAGATATGTGGAAGTTGTAATAAGATAGGATGTGTGATGGAATAATGTTTAACTATTTTCCATATATAAATAAATGAAAGGAGTAAAGTACCAATAACTCATTAAATAAAGTTTGATTATATAAAAAGGGGTTAAATAGAAAAAATACTAGAGCCTGTGATGAAAAAGTGTATAACCATACTGGAACATCAATTAGAAAAGGTATGAAAGAGAGATAAATATAAAAAAGGTAATATTTTTCAAACTACTAAAGTCAAGAAAAAAAATCAATAACGATTAATGGTGAAAACATGAGGAAATACATTCTACCCAAGTAGGTATAGAATTTTAAAACCAAGGGTTAATTCATGAATGAAACATGATAGATAATTTAGAGCTTTAAAAGGATGGAATGTCCACATTGATCTAGAAGAGTATGTCATGATACTATCATTTTGGATGTTATAGAAGAACATCTGATTCAAATATCAATCTACCTATTGTTGGTTAATAATTATAAAAGAGGTAATTAAAGTTGATTCATGAAAATTAGTGACATTGTGAAAGATAGAATTTCTAGACAACTCAAAAGGATTAGATATCATGGAATATCTCAATGTAATTCAACTCTTAGTTAGAATGATACAACTCAATTGGTATCATACCATCTTAGAAACAACCATGGTGATGAAATGAGAGAATTCCTTATGTCGGACCTCTCAGATAAAGTATGGTTATCAAGGATTTATCATTTCCAAACTATTATAGAAATATTTACATCCCCCAAAAAATATCAAAAATAAATAAGTATGATTGTTATTTTCCCTATTCAACTTTATTTATGTAATATATATTTATCAACTATTAGTGATTAACTAAACAATTTGGGTAAGAACTAAGTTTCACTTTAAATTTTTTATGTATTTTATCAACTGATTGAAGTATAATAAATGTTATTGAAAATTTGTGCAAACAACTTCCATTAATTGATACAGAAAGATGATATCCCAAAATGATTTATTTATAGAAAACCTTGTTGTCTAAATGTGTCACTACTTTTTTCTATAATGGGTAATCCCAAGTATACGTTTTTAATAATTGATGGTGGATTGTAAAGAAAATTTGATTCCTCCCTTATCATAAGGAAGTAATTTAAAACATAGAATTTGAAGTATATATAATCGAGAGAAGATGTGTTTGTTAAAAAAAGGGTGAGATGACCTTCCATATAATTTAAATAATGGTGTAAATAATGTAACACCACTACATTCTAATATATTTATACCTTTGAGAATTTAAATGATTTTTATACCTTTCTCCACATATAAAAATTAAAAAATAAAACTTTGATATGATTAGATAACTAAAAAAGAAGTTGTTGAAATAATAATATGAATTAATTATAATAACTATATTTATGAATTATATGTATATACAAAATAAATTTTATAATTAATATTTATTAAAATTATTTATTTTACCTAATATGAATAATATGATTATTTATTATTTAGAAAAATATTTATCAGAAAATATATTTATGTGATATGTGTTTTTATTTCAAGAAACATATGATTAATGATAAATTATAGTTGATATTTATAATTAATTAAAACTTATTTAGTTAGGAAATGACATGAAATGATAATAATAACCAATAATATTTGAAAATAAAATTTTCTAATTAAAATGGGTTTTAAATATAATTAACGATTTTATTAAAAAAATGAATTTTAAATTTTAAATTTTCAAAATAATAAAATTAAATCAATTTTTTAATTCTTATTATTAAAATTTACATAGTAATAATCTTAGTTTTTTGAGATGATCATTTTTTAGAAAAATATGGTTTTTAGGAAGCTGTTAATTTATATGGTTGTACCATTATATAAGAATAACCAATTAATTTATAAAAATATTAAATTAATTAAATATTACATTGATTAATAACATTAATCATTTAAAAATATTCTTTGAGCATACAAAACCTTTGTAAAACATTCTTATAACTAAATAAAATATTACATTAATCTAAAAAAATCTTCCTTTTATATGAATCATGTATTTTTAAGGGATATTTGGTATTGAATTTAATATAAACCACCATACCCTTTATTATTTTTTAAATAAATCAATTTATTTCACAAAAAAAATTTCCAAGTTAATTTCACCATATATTTAAATTTTCAGAGAAAAAAAAATATTTTTCTAAAAACTATTTTTACACGACTATGTGTGTTTAGTTTAAAATTAAATTTTGACAAATTTAAAAAATTATTTTGATAACATTATTTTAAAATTTTAAATAATACAAATCAAATAAGGTAAAATTTTAAATCTCAATATTTTTTATTAAAATAAATTACCTTTTTTAGAAAGTAATTACCAAGTTTAAAGTATATTAGCTTAAAAGAAAAAAAGTTTAAAAAAACCAAAGGACACTCAAATTTTTCACCTAAATAATTTGTTAGGGGTATTTTCAACCCAGTATCACTTTAATATTTTATTTTTCCCATTTCATGACCTTTTTCACTTTAATACTAACCTTATATTATTAAAAATATAAGGGTTACTCCCAAAACTGCTCATTCATTCACTTATAAAAGGGTAATAAATTCACCACCTCAAGACACAATTTTCATTTAAATTTATCCTTGAAAATATAATGTTTCATTCCTCATTGGAACAACCCCTATTTTTAAAAGGTTTTGGTCACTATTAGTTAGTATAAAGACTTCATTTTCAAGGATACTTCCAAGGAAAATGCAAGTCCTCAATATAAGTATTATGAAATACATAGTTATTCTTCATAATTATACTCTCTCATATTTATTCTAAGCAAAATAATGTAATGATATTAGTATAATTTATATACTTTAATATTTATATATTAAGTATGTTATCACTATTTATTCATATTCCATATCCATTAATAAAAAATTGTTCTATGTGTGTTGTGTGGACAACCGCCTCCATGATGTGACATATTTAGTTTTCCATTACCACCTTACAAGGTGGAACTATGAATTATATTAAATGATAAATATTATGTTTATGTTTTCATTGTGGTTATTTTATTAAAATTTATAAACCTAGTAATAATAGGATCAATAAATACTCATCATTAAATTAATCAATTTGAATTGGAATACTAAGAGGATAACCATGTATTTATATTGTGTAATATTTTCATATCCAATAATTATTATTTCACCAACTTATAATTATAATATTTCAGAATAATAGTTACTAAATAAGGTCATTATTGTTTTATTATTATTATATTACCACTATATTGTCTCATAATCAACCATTAATCATGGTGGGTTCATGTCTTAGTCAGATTAAACGTGCACTTGAAAACTATAATAAATTTATTTCATGGATAAATATGATATAATAATTAATTTTATAGTATAATATAAACATATAAATAATTTTTTGGGTTATGGTATGCATATATCAACATTTATTTCATCAGATAAGAAAATTCACTTCAATTATTAAGAATCATCAAAACGTGCTTCATATCAATTTTATATTCAATGATAAAGATTAAAAAACTAATGAATATATATTTTGGAATCATAAATAGAAATAAATAATCCATATAAGTAAGCTTATTGACCTATTAATGATGAATGTTGGATGAAAATTAATACAGACACTAGAATTATGAAACTAATAAAAACATTCAAAACTATAAACAAATGATTTGAAAATTCAGAAGAATTCATGTATATAATGACTATTAAGGAAGAGTATGAATGAAATAGATATTATAATGGTACTTAATTAATTAAATATGTAATATATATTCATGATACAAGAGGATAAAGTATCTCATGGATGTTAGGATAAGTGGAAGGGAATTTTTTCTTAAATTACTCTTCATGAGATATGTTTGCAATTTTCACCTCTTTTCATTTATGTGGTTTACATACATATTATTTGAGATATAATATCTTGAATTATATTTTAATCATGGTAATTTAATTTTAATTAAAATTATTCTCTTTCATAGTGTTTTATTGAATTTTTACTCAAGAAACAAGTGTTTTCTTCATCTCAATTAAAATTCTTTATGACATGTTACATGTTATGCATCGTGTTAGTTTTTATGATGAATTCACTACCCATTTATATATTTCTATAAAAATATTTTTTAATGGGATTTATTATCACAAAAAAATAACTTATTTAAGTTTATAATGATAAATTTATTTCCTCAGTAGTAATGATTTTGATTAACTCAAATCCCCTTCTTTGAATTATAATGTTTCATCTTCAGCATTGTTATTCCGTGATTGGGTTTTACCACCCTAATAATTTATATAGAATTATATAAAAAACTTTTTTAAAATGAATTTTTTATATAAATTAATGTTTTTTTATTCTTCTTAGATGGTGAGTTTTATATAATGGTATTTTGGAAATAATTAAAAAAAAATCCCTTTAATATTCAAATGATTTTTCTTATTCACCTCATTTATCCAAGATAAAATTAATTTACATTAAAGGATATATTAGTGGATATTACATATAAATCTAATTGTTTTATAAGTATTTCATGTCACCTTTGTATAAGTTTCCTTCCAAAGTGACATGTAAATGTGTATTTTACATTATTGATAAAAATTTATTCTAATAGATATTTTATGTTTTCACTTCCAATTACCTTATAATTTTCAAATAGTATTTACCTTGATTGGTTTTATGTTTCATAATATATATATATATATATATATTAATTTTGGGGGGTTAACTCATGATATTGACCAATTCAATTCCCATGATAAGTTCGGAGAATTTTTCTTTGTGAGGGTGTTTTTCATTTATGTCAATATATTTTTGTGTTTCCTTCTAGAAATAAGGTTATAATCAATAATATATAGAACTTTTCTTGAGATGTATCATGATATTTTAAATGCACTATTTTACCCTTGTTTAGGTTTTTTTCAGGATGATTGAGGTGAATGTTGAGGAATTTAGAAGAAGAATGGGAATTGCACGGTTGGAGCACGGTTTTCCAAAACTGTGCACCTACCATCCAAAAACTATGTTATCCCATTCAAAGGTATATTTCATGTTTAAAGCATGGATTTTCAAACTTTTCACCCTCTAATTATAAATTGTGTTCCCTCCATGATGAGGCTTAGAGTTAGGATGAACGGTTTGGCACATCATGTGCCCTGGCCCAGGAAACCATGCGAGCATGATTTATTTCTCAAAAAAAATATTTTAAAAATCCCCAACACTTCGTATTAAATCCATTTTTTTATGGATTTTACCAAATGATTTTCCATCATTTTTGGGATCTCTTGAATTAATTCCAAGGTTTTTTGAACTCTATTATTGAAAAATCAAAGATCTAATTGACATAATTTCACCGCGTCTAGTATGTAATCTCTTCCCCTATGGATTCATCTATCCCCCATAGCACTTTTTAGATGAAGCTAATTGTTTTTTACATATGTGGATTGGTTTATATATATATATATTTTTATGGTTCTATTCCATTGGATCTTGATCTTAGGTTTTGGGTTCTAGATCTTCCACACCATTGTGATCTAGGTCTTTCTAAATCAATTAGAGGATTTCTGTTTGGTGAATAATCATTAGAAACCTTGAGGTAGGTGGTTTAAAATTACATTTCCATATTCTTGAATTATAATGTGTGTATTTAATTCTTTAATTTAAAATGACACAAAATACAAGTTAATATTTAATTGGATTAATTAATTTGTTAGACTAATTAATGGAATTATGAAACTGATGGGTTATTTGGATAATGAAATTGGTGGAATATGGAAATACGAAACTAGTAAATTAATGGTATTATGATTTGAATAATAATGAAAATTATGGTATGGTTAGCTTAACCATAAAGGGACAATGTTTTATACAATTTAATTATGTTAAATAGACTTAATGGTGAAATTTTCATATTATTTACATTTGATTAAGGTGATGAATAATGATTTTTTTGTTAAATTGAAGTGGTTCACCATTATGTGAATAAATAAAAATATTTTTAAGGATTATTAACCTTGATAAATGTGATAAATGTGATTTTTTGATAAATTTGGTGTGGGACAAGGACTGATTCTATAAATACCCAAGGGGTAATAGACATGGAGTTCTAGTTACAAATTTATGCATGAATATATTTCAGTGTGGGAAAAGAATTGCTGCTTCAAAATACCATATGAGATAATAATGTGGATTAGGATAGGAACTAATTCTCTAAATACTCATGGGGTGCTTGACATTAAGTTATACACCAATGATATTGGCATTGGACTATAGTTTCAAGTAGTCGTGATATAAATTTTTTGTGAATTGAATAATAAAAAATCATTATTTAATGAAAGGTGATATCCCTTGGGTATGAATTAGACTCCAGCATGGACCATATTGGGTATTCTTTAGGCGGGATTTATCTTGAACCTGAGTAAATATATGGATAATTAAGGAATAATAAATTGTAAAAATAGTTTACCTATTTTATTATACTTTATTATTAATAAAATTACATGAAATATTATAGACTGGATAATTTTTTAGACACCATTGGTGGTGGCCTACTGAGTTTTCCTCACACCCTACTCAGGCCACCTAATTAGTACCCAAATAGACTTCATGTTTGAAAGACAGGACAAGGGAAATATCCCTATGATAGATGGATAAGTTGTGATAGAGAATTTATGAGGGAAATGTATGTAATTTAAGGACTCGATTGGGGATTTCTCAGTGTCCTTACATTTGGGTTTTTCATTTTACACTTTACAATTATTTGAAATAACATGTTTTTAGCTTTGTTTTGGATATTGTTTCCGGTTTTGGTTCGATATGAGATGTTGGTATGGATTGTTATGTTTTTATATATAGTTATTATTTATATAATTTGGTTAATGTTTATTTACATTAACTATTGAGTTACTCTAAAAAAGTGGTTATTGTCGCTCTATGTTTTATTTTAGACCCTATCTGCTAGTCAGAAGCCTCTGGAATATGGAGAGGTTCGCCTTAGTTCATGTGACCAATCGACTCTGGGCACTGGTGTGTGGAACCTGAGTTTGGATGTTACATAGTGGTATCATATCCCAATTTTCTTTTCTTTTCTTTTGTATTACTATTTAGTAAAGTTAGAAAAGAGACTAGGAATAATCAAACCATGAAAAAGATCTCATGTATTGGTGTATCTAACCCACATATGGGGAAACCCCATGTATCAAGAGTGTTATTTTTTTATTTATGTTTTTTTTGTAGTTGGATGTAATTTTACCTTGGTTAATGCACTTTTTGTTTGATGTTGTTAATGTTTTCTAAAATTTTCTTCATGGAACAGTATGACATGAGAGTTGTGTATACATGTATAATTTTAGGCACCCAGGATTTATAATAACATGAATTATTTTAGGCACTAATGTAATAATAGGTTTTTGGTGAGTTGTTGTAATAATTTTTTTCCCTTATGTGATTTAAATTAAAATGGTACCTAATATGAAATTTAAATGTTTGAAATGATGCAGAATTTGGTAAATAAAGTGGATAAATGGGTTTCTAAAAAGAACTTAAAAATGTGAAAAAAATTTACAAAATATTTTTCATGACCTATATGAGGGATGGTTGAGGGTAGTGATAATGCCTTGGGATTGACCATGTGGTGAGGTATGGGGGATGAATTTCTATGAATTGATGTGAATAAATCTTTTGTAAATGTGATAAATATGGGTTATGAGTCCTAAAATGTGTAATGCTCACCTAGCTTAGGATGTGTTGGAAAGATTAAAGTTGTGGGAAAAATCATTATAGGTAAGTATAGAAGAAATCTAGATTTTCCAAATATAAACTCCTTTATGTTATGTAAATCCATCCAAAAACATATTTCATGCCTTAAACTACATGAATGTTGGATCATTGACAGGGGAAAATATTGGTTTCTGGTATGATAACTGGGTAGTAAATAAGATCAGTTTTCCTGGATGTCCAAATATTCATATTATGTTTCGTTAGGCCTATAATTTTCTTTCCATTACTTATTTTGTCATCAATAAGGAATAGTATGATATTTTTCCGCTCATAAACATATAATGCAAGAGGATCGAGGAATTTTAAGGCTTTTTCTATGGTATCTTTCATGTACAAGGCATACAAACCATTTCTCTTGGAAAATAATGTTTATGATTTGTGGGGAGAACTTATATGGTTCAAATAAACTCATTTAAAATATAATTTCCTCCTATGTATAATTTAAAAATATCAGTATCCACTGATGAAGAGGTTAGTCAGAGTGGTATTCACATCATTTCTAAAATTATATGTTGAACTAACCCAAGCACTGAATACACTGGTCATTTATATTATGAGAGAAATTGGGAAAATATAGTATGTAATGAAGTGATTGAGTTTGCAGGTATGTGTTTCAATGATATTCAAAGAAGAAGAATTCTTCAATGATGGTTTCATGGGTATGTTAGTAGTAATATGGAGAAGAAGGTGAGGAAAATAATGGTCTATGATGAATGACAGTTCATTTTGGAATCCCAAAACAAAGCACACTATGAGGGTTTGATCTACATCTGGATGACACTGGTCTACAAAACTAGGTGGCTAATCTCTGACCTAGAAATTTTTATTAAAAAATTGGAATATGGTCCCTCATTGAGATTCCTACTACATTACAATCATCTTCCTTCTATAGTCCAAATATTTAGTAATAAGGGGAGATAGATCTATTGGATACCTCTATTTTAAGGGTTAAAGATCAATATTGATATCTCCTTTATCATGGGAGCTATGATGTGGGGAGTTGTTGTATGGGACTTTTTTGTTTATGTGGTTTCTACCTTTAGCGAAAACATAGAAAGGTGGTATTCCCTCCATGAAGAGGTGTGTGATCTTTTATAAGGTATTAAATTCTTTAGATATAAGAATATAACTCCCTAAAAAATTGAAATATATTCCAACATTATTTATAGCTCCCTCAATAATCTCAGTTCCACGCACTGGTCTATATGATATCATATTTGGAGATGCAGATCCCTTATTGATAGCCATACCAGCATGCTTCACACTTGGAGATATGGAAACAAGGTGAGATGTTTTCTTTCATCCAGGTATACGCATGATGATATGTTTTTATCTATCACTAGTGTGGGATCCCTTCTCCAAACTGGATGAATATAGTTAGAGGTGATTCTCTATGTCTCTATTACTTTTGCCCCGTTGATTTCTTGGTTTGAGTCTCTATGGGTTCTATGTAATTTATCTTTTTATCTATTGAATAAAATATATTAATTTTTTGTCTCTTAATATGTGTGTTTTACATTGTAGTTATATTTATACATGATGATGCTTATTTATAGAGTTATATGAGGAAATTGATGGAAATGTTCCCCCAGTAGGGGAACATGAGGCTCTGATAGTTCTGGGTGAGGAAGCTAGATATAAGTTCCATAATAAATTTTCACACATTATATAGTTTATGGAAAGATACTTAGTGTGGGATGTGAAGATTATTTCTAGCATGATGTTGGAGTTCCAGTTAGAGTACCCTCTAATATTTACAAGAGAGTGTGGACCTTAGGTAGCTAGTTTCTAGATTGGGTCTATCCAGATGATCCTTGACCTTTTGGAGACTTTTTTAAAGAATATAGTCAAGACGAAGTCTTATTTGTTACATGGTCAAGAAAAGAATTGGTGGTACATCCATTCATGGGATGGTAAGCTGGGGAATATGGAGTGGAAGGACTTTTCGTAGAAGTTCTTGGAGAACTTTTACCTTGAAATGCTTAGGCAGGAGAGGGAAAATGTGTAATGAGGTCGAACTAGGGGAGTATGTTAGTGATGAACTACACAATTTCCTTTACTAATTTTAAGTAATTTGTTCCAGTGTTTGAAGTAGAAGAGGTGAATATGGAAAAATAGTTTTATGATCGGATTAAAGGTGAGATTATGTACCAGGTCATCATCTTTAGGGTGAATGATATTTTAGATGTACTGAATCAATCTATTATTTTTTAAGGTAATTAGAAGGAGGAATATAGTGAGATTTAGGTGGTTTCTAAAGGATGAAAAGGTGGTATTCCTTCCAATATTAGGAATCATCCCTATGATAATTTTATCCAGAGATGTGTAAAGTGGAGTGTCCATAGGGAAGGTTCTGTTACTCAGGACATGACAAGAGTATTGTTCCACCAATATGGTATGCCAGGTCACCTTTGTATTCAGTTTCCCCAACCACTAGTAGAGTTCTAAGCTTGTGGAAGGATATGGAATCTACAATATCTCTATAGGGACCCCCAATAGGTGGGTAATTGTGGAGGATATAGAAATAATCAGAGTGAGTGAAGGGGGTCTTCTATACCGCATCATTTTGGCAGATCATGTTCTACTAGTGGTGAAGGTCATGGTAGTAGACAAGGTACATTGGGGAAAGAGTTACCATATCAGTAGAGTGGTACAGTTCAAAGGACTCATATTATTTTATAGGAAATAGGTGTAGGAAAGCTACATGCAATTCAACCTATACTTGTGGATAGTGAGTTTGGACCATCGATAGTTAGATTAACTCTTCCTGTAGATTCTACAATTTATAATTCCTTATTTGATAATATTTCCTATAATTCCTTTATATATAGAGAACTTTTGAATGGGTTGAGTCTTATGGTGGAGCTCATGATTGGGGTTGTGATGATAGATACATCATTGGGAATATGGTCTAGAGACATCTATATGTGTAAGGGGTGCTCTCTTGAGGTTGGGGAGTATCATTTTCTATGGGATATCTCTATAATTGACATGATAGGTTTTGACTTGATATTGGTAATTGATAGGATAATATCATACTAATCCCACATAGATTTTTACTATAATAGAGTGACCTTTACAACTCTTAAGGGAAACAATTATGTTCATTGTGGAGAGTGGGATATCAACGAAGGGAATTTAGTTACAATTCAAAAGAAACTAGGGTCACCATCAAGGTTTCAAATATTTTTCTAGATGATGGGGGTGTAAGGAAGGATGCCTTTCCACCTATATTGGTTTAGTTCCAGGATGTGTTTCATAAGGATATTTCAAATCTTCTAACTGAGATGGATGTGTAGTTTACTACTAATCTCATTCTCATAGTTGAGTTGGATTCCATTCCACCAAATAGAATATCACCTATATAGTTTATAGAGCGTAAGACTCAGCTAGAGGAGTTTATGGTTAAGGTATTTATTCATCTAAGTGTGTCACCTAAGGGTTCTCTGGTATTTATTTCAATACAGTTCAATGGAACACTGAGTTTATGTGTTGATTACCATCTGTTAAACTATATTTCATTGAAAAAATGATATTCTCTTTAGTGTATCGATTATCTCTTTTACGAGTTGAATGGAAGTTGAGTTTTCTCCATGATTGACATGAGATCAGGGTTACATCTACTAAATTTTTTACCTTATTATATACCATGTATAGATTTCAAAAGTAGGTATGAATTATAAGAGTTATTTTTTATACCATTTGGGAAAACAAATTCCCCTACAGTGTTTATGGCCATGATAAAGCGAAATTTCTACCAGTACCTGGATCTGTTTTTGGTTGTTTGTGTGGATGAAATATTAATGTACTCTAATACTCATGATGATGATTCCCATTATCTTTACATTGTCCTAAGTACACTAAGATAGAATATTCTATACACCAAGCTATCTAAGTGTTGTTTCATTAATGACCTGGTACATTTATTAGGTCACATCATCTAAGAGGAAGGTGTGTCATTGGACCCAGTGAATGTTCAGAAAGTTGTTTCTTGGGAGTATCCCGTGAATGTTTTTGATATCCATTGGATTCTGGGTTTAGTGAGCTATTATCAAAGGTTCGTCTAGGACTCTTTCTACTTGATATCACCCCATTTAGGAATGAAAATTAAGGGAGTGTATTTTGAATGGTTTCGATCATGAGATGATGCTTTTCAAGAGTTGAAGAAGCTTTTGAATACTACTCTGATATTGATCCTACCTGAGCCGGGTGAGGAGTATACAATGTTTTTCATTATGTCTAGGGTAGGAAATAAGTATTTCTGATGTAGAGCGATCAAGTTTTAGCATGGGTCATATAATTTGAGGCCATATGAATGTAAATACCCTACATGTGACCTTTAGTTGGTTTTAGTGGGCTATTCCTTGAATTTTTTATGACATTATATGTTGGGTGGAAAAAAATTGTGTATACTGACCATAACATCTTAAAGTATATATTTTTGTAGCATGAATTGAATCATTTTTAGAAGTGGTGAGTTGAGAATATGTAATAATTTTATTTTGAGATAACATATATACCAGTGCATGGAAATAGTTTTGCTGACTATTGGAGTAGGAAGACTTAGATGCATATGGTTCAAGAGTCCAGTTCTGAGTGAAATATTATGACCTTACTGGATAAGATGTATGTTTTGGTTTGGGTGTTCCAAGAGAAGATGACCCTCATATCAATATCATTGTAATCCACACTTTCGATCTATATCATATAAAGGATTTATGTGGATCTGGAGTGTCTAGTGTTAATGGAATGACTTGAATATGGGAAGACACCTTCAAATTGGACAGTAGATGGGGATGAGATCATTTATTTTAGTATCTAAATTATTATTCTTATGAGATACAGGAATAATTTATGCATGAATTCCATGCTTTTAATTAGGTATTGAAACCATGTTTTACCCAAATGTGTCATGACCTATATCGATAGTAATGGTGTTTGGGAATGAAAATGGGTATTTTAGGGTTCGTGACATGATGCTGCACTTTTCAATAGGTGAAGTTTGATAATCAATGCCATGGTGGTTTACTACATTTTTTTCCCATTACAAAGAGGAATTAAGATTATGTTAACATGTATTTTGTTGTAGGTCTCATGAGCAAGCCTCATAAGAACAATTCCATTTGGGTTATTTTGGACCTACTGATGAGAGTAGCACATTTATTTCCAATCCGGGAGACATTCCCAGTGGATTAGTTGGGAGACGTGTATATTTGGGAGATATTCCATTTACACAGGGTGCATCAGGGTATAGTTTCAGATCTTGACTCACATTTTACTTCGTGTTTCAGGAAATAATTACAGAAAAATCTTGGTATGAAGGTATTTATGATCATAACTTTCCAACCACAAATAGATGGGTAGTTAGAAAATATTATAAATGTTTTTGAGAATATGATATTTGTGTGCATCCTAGGATTTTATGAGTCTTTAATATAAGCACCTAGAACTTTTTTCATTAACCATTAATAATAGTTCTGAGGTGACTATATAGATGGAACCACATAAGGCTATTTATGGTAGTCTATATAGATGACCTCTTTGTTAGATAGAGGTTGGAGAGTCAGACTTATTAGGACCAAGTCTCATATAAGAGATGTCCAACTAGGATCAGTTGATTCAGAAATTAATGGATATAGATCATGGTAGGTATAAGCCTTATGCTGATAGATGTCAACAAACCCTCAAGTTTATAGAGGGTAATTGTTTGTTCGATCCAGCGTCACCTATACTAGGACACCCTAGTATTTGGAGGTAGGGAATTTGTTTGACCTTTTGATATTGTAGATTGAATCATTCCATTAGTGTAATAATTGGATCTTCTATAGAGGTACAATACTATGAATTATTTTTCCCATGTTTCAGAACATTAGTGGTATCACCTGACCCTTCTCCTATGATTGATGTTGATTATGTTGAGTTTGAGGTGGATGTATCCTTCGAGGAGCATCTAATATGGGTTATGGATCATAGTGTGAATGTGTTGTGGTGAAGTACCATGCTAATAGTATTTGTATTGTGGTAAAATGTATTTTCTCTTGAGGAAACATGGGAGGGAGAATTGGATATGGGGTTTAATGTCCAGACCTATTTTCATAGAATCTTAGAGATATTTGGGAGCACAATTCAAGGATGATTTATTATAAGGTGGGGAGATTTTGAGATCCAAACCATTTATAGAGATTTATTATGATCTTTTACAAGTAATATTTTTATATATATATATATTTTATGGGTTTTTATACTAGGTGATTAGTTTAAAAATTGGGGAATTTTGAAGAAGAATGGGAAGTGCATGGTTACTGTACGGTTTTCCAAAACTGTGTACCTACCCCCAGCAGACCATGAAACCCTAAATAGAGGTATATTGAATGGTTTTTTCAATTTTTGTTCTTTATTAGTATAAATTGGGTGCCCCTAACATATGTTTCATGGTTATGGCACATTGTTTGGAAAATAGTACACCCATGCCTAGGAAACTATGAATATGGGATTTACTTCTCCAAAAAATATTTAAAACTCTTGAACACCCCAATATTGACCCAAATAAACCCCAAATCACCCCTAACATTTTTTCTTAATTTTTGGGAGCTTTAGAGCAGTTTCCAAGACCCTTTAAACACTATTTGTGATCAATTGAAGATATAATTGAAAAATATACACAACTTTTTGTATGTAATATCTCTCTGTTTGGATTCCTCTCTCTCATGTATATCTTTCCAAATGAAGAGAAATGTCTTATTAACTTATGAAGTTAGTTTATATATATGTTTTTATGGTTATATATTGTCAGATCATGATATTATTTTTTTGGTTCTAACTCTTCCTTGATGTTGTGATCTATGTTTTTCCACTACTATTTTGGGATTTTTTTTTGTTTGGAGAACACTTGTCAATAACCTCGATGTAGGTGGTATAAATTTAAATTAGCATAGTATTGAATTATATTTCATGTATGTAATTGTTGAATTTCAATTTCCATATCCAAAAATTGAATCATGAATTGGATTAATTAATTGTTAGATTAATTAATGGAATTATGAAATTAGTGGGTTAGTGGTATTACTGAATTCATGGGATATCAAATTAATAAATTAATCAATTAATGGGATTATAAAATGAATTATTATGAAAATTATAGGATGTTTGGATTAGGAATGAAGGGTCAATGGTTTATATGATTAATTTTTTTAAATGTAGTTAATGGTGAAATTTTCATATTATATCCATGTGATTATGTTGTTGAACTAATGTTAATATTTTAGTGTGGGACAAGGAATGATGCTTCAAAATACCATATGTGATAAAAATGAGGAGTTATATAGTTGACGATACTCCAAATACTCACTGGGTGCTAGGCATTATGTTCTACACCCATGATATTGGCATTGGACTTTGGTTCCAAGTAGTCGTGACATGAATGTGTAGTGAATTAAATAATGAAAACATCTATGTAATGAAAAATGATATCCCTTCAGGATAGTTTAGACTCTAGTATGGGCCTAAGTGGGTATTGTTGGTGTGGGTTTCATTGGGAACTCAGGTAATTATGTGGTTAATTAAAGAATAATGAATTGTGAAAACTATTTACCTATTATATTTTACTTTATTCTTTATACAAATGCACATACTACTATAGAATGGATGTTATTTTAAACACCATTGGTGGCAGCTACTAAGTTGTACTCACACCCTACTTGGGCATCCAAATCAGTACCCAAATAGACTTCATGTTTATAGAACATGATAAGGGAAAGATCCCGAAGTTAGTTTGGTGATTTAGGATGTATCATGTATGAGGGAACCAGGTGTGTTGTTAGGACACACATGGGGAGTTATCAGTGTCTTCTCCTAAAAATTAAATTTTTTATTTCCGAAAACTTTTGGGAAAAGCGAGAAACCGCACAACCCTTAACACATACCACATCACGACATAAAACACTCACAAAACAAGCACCTGCAGAACAACCACAAACCAAACAACCCAACACTGGACTACATATCATAATACCTGTAATTATCTCTACATCCCACACAAGAGTACCCTTCTTCCATAGTCAATTCCCATTCAAAGGACTATTTATGCCACCCCAAACAATAATCACTTTGCTCACAGTTCCTCATCTGGTTCAGTAAATGTTGCACTGGGAAAGGATGCTTGATCATGCTGTCTTTTTTGAAAGCAAGAATCACCCCACTATCCCGCTTAAAGGAAGATCTGGTACTCAACAGACATAGTAGGTAAGAGTTTTACTTTCGTGTTCTTCTTCTTGGTGTAGCAGATAGAGCTCCTTCACACTCAGTCATCCTTTCATTCCCATTCTGTATAATGTCACTATAGGAAAGGTAGGTTGGACCACTCACTTTTTCTTTATTACCCCCAGAAACACCTCTCCCTTTGTTCTTCGAGGAATTATCATTACAACCAATAGCATTCCCCCTCATTTAATCTGGTATGTTATTGTCAATCAAGACAAGACACCCATCCGAATTAGAAGCTTCTTCCATGGCCATAGGTATTTCCTCGTGGCCCAACCTTACTGTATTTTTCCCTTTCACACAGGGCCCATCGACATCACCACCTACCACAACATCAACATCTGGACTCTCTTCAAGCATGCCTTCCAAAATGCCTTCAAACCTGTTTCTCAACATTAGAAAAGGCCTGGTTGAAGGGCCTTCAAACATGTTTAAAGCTTTTTTTGGATATTGTTTTCTATTTTGGTTAGTTATGAGATATTGGTATTGATTTTTATTTTATGATATCTGGTTATTGGTCATATCATTTGGTTATGGTATATTTATTTCCACTATTTAGTTACTCTGATAAAGAGGTTGTACTATCCCAATGATATATATTAGACTCGCACTGCTAGTCAGTAGTATATGGGATAAGGCAAGGCATGCCCAACGTTATATTACCAACCTGACTGGGGCACCAGTTTGTGGAACCCAGTTCAAGATGTCACATGTTCTCTTGAAACCATCTACCCTTGTTATCTCAAAGGCTTATGGTCAATCTCTTGAAGAAATATGAAACGAATTTAGAATGGGAATCAGCTACTATGGAGGAAATGCCTGACTATGGAGGTGGTGACAGATATGATTGCTATGATATGTAATTTTCTTTTTTATGTTTGAATTGATGTTTGGATGCGGTCAAGATGCTCATCTGTGTCCTTTTTCTTGCGTTTCTGTACTTTTTCTTTCATTTAATAAATGGTCAGGGTTTTCTTCCTCTGACAGACTTCCCGAGTATATTGACATGGTAAAATGTATTGGTTTAATGTTTGTTGAAATTTCAAAATGGATGATTATTGGAATGTTGACTATTTATTGTTTAACCATCCACCTTATTTATATGGATGTGTTATGATCATATTATCCCTTTTATTAACATGGGGAAAATATTTGAATTTATTATATTGTCATTCCAAAATGGATATTTATTAGAAACTTGAATATGTATTGTTTGATCATCCAAAATCATTCTCTATAAATGTTATGATCATGTTATCTCATTATTAACATTGGAAAAGTATTGATATACATAATTATTTTTGACTTATAACATATGTTGATTATGTATCAAGATTCTATATCATTCATTAAATCAATAGCCATGTTTCATTCTTTGAGGTGTTCCTATAGGAATGTTAAGAGATGTCTTATTGACTCTTATAATGAAGGAAATTTAATTAATTAAGTGATAGTTGGGGTCCCGAATTATATAGAAACTCAATGCATTAAAAGGTATTAGGATAAACAAAAGATTATTTATTTGGTGTATTCCTTCCCAAATTAGTGTGATTTTTTGACAATGGTCTCAATGAAAAGTAAAGTGTCTGGGAACAAATCTTATAGGTTTTTGATTTCTGACATTATGCATTCCAGTAATATGAATTATGATTATTTATAACCATTTATTCATTAATTTTAATGGATATAGAATTATCACAGATTTATTTATATAATTTCCTAATTTTGTTTACTTATTAGTACCATAATACTTATGTCATAATTATGTCAAGATTCCTTTAATTATATGTTTCTCTTACTATGTATTTGAGCTCAAACCTTCTTATATTTCCATTTCTCTAGGTTATGAGGAAATTAGTGCACATGGAATTTTTAGAAAGGTAACATGTGTGAATGAATTTATGAAAGATATTGAAGACTCATTTTAGTTTAATAATATCATATATAATGAAAAAAAATTATATATTATATAAATAACATGGGAATTTCTAGTTATTATTTTTTCCTAATTCTCTAATGATATAAATAATAAAAGGTATTTCATATGTTTGAAATGTAATAATTGATATTGTTTTTACAATTTAAGGATAGTTATATCCATATTTTTATATGTTGTATATAATATTAGTATTTATGGAATCTTATCACATATTAGTATTCAGGTGTTCTATAATTGGTGTTAAACATATGGTTTAGATAACTTTATAGGTTATAATTTTAGTTGAGGATAATTAAAGGGTTGAAAAGTTATGGTTATTAAAAATTTAGATGGTATAGATAACCCTTATAGGTTTTATATGATTTAAATTTATGATAATAATATAGTTAAATTTGGTGATGAGAATGAGATAACTCTAGTGAAAATTATATGAATAAGCCTAGGTATATTATGATATCATGATGTTTTATAAATGTTTTGATTATGTATTTTTCTTAACATTGAATCCATATCATGATAATGGTATGTGGGTGTGGATGTGGCAGAGATGAAACTTGGTGTAATAAACCTGAAAAGGTTTGGTTGATCATTGACTCAATCATCTGTCAAATTCATGATGAATTGTAAAATGACTACAAACCTAACTAGACACTCTCAAGAGATATAATTTGGGTAATCACTTTATCTTTGGAAAGAATTATGAAGGATATAAGAATGAGGTTAAATGATTTTTTTTATACAACCTAATATAATAATGAATATGTAATACTAAAGGATTTAACAAGCAGATTCTTATACTGATATTAAAGAATCACAAGTTAAAAAAACTATTTCATAAAAGAATTCATATTCATAATTATTTTTTCATATTCACATTTTTGATATTATCATAACCATTTTAATTTTGGTATTTAGTTGTAACAGGATCCCAAAAAAGAAGTATAAAAAAGTATGTTCTAAGAAACCACTATGCCTTATAACTAAATAATGGGGAATTATTCAATTTCTGAGAATTTCATTATTTTCCTGTTATGATTGAAAAAGGTGAGTTTACTATTCATAACTAAAGTAGTGATATAGTTATTTTAACAATGTTGAATCTTCTAGACATTTTTATTAGTGAGTGATATTTATCAATGATATTTTGGTATATTCTAAAAGTTATTATGATTATGTGAAACATTTATTTATTTTTCTTTATTACTTTTACTTTAATGGTAAGAAAACTGAAATTATTAATAACCAGAAAAATAAAATTTATGAAAATTTTATATTTTGGGATCTAAATATTTGAGGATATATTATTGAGGTATCCTTAACTCTTATTTTTAATAGATACATGATGTTGGTATATAAAAGGGTGGATTAATTTTTAATATTTAAGTTGGATAGTAATTGGTAACCTTGGTATTGATAATTGATTCAACATATTTTTGGAGAGTATGATTAAATTTTTGTGATAATGACATATATTATATAGTGTGGGACCTTAATAACTAGTTTTTAATTCTATTTTATGGCATAAAAATAGTTAATTTTAAGAGGAATGTATAATATCATCAGGGTCTAATTCCTTTGGGATTTAAATAGATAGGTAAATGTTTGTTGTTGAATGCATATGATTAGGGTATATATATAATTGGTTATATTATTATAGGAATTAGTTGTATTACTTGATAATATATATCTTGGATTTTTAGAGAAAAGATTTTAATTATTGTTATGTTTAGTATCTTTTAAAGAAGTCCAAGGTAATTTGGGATATCCATTTTAAGGATTTTTTACTAATTCTAAGAGAAAACAAGTCAAATTAACCTAGTTTGAATGAATAATGACATATGTTAAACATAAAGTGATATAGGTTGAACCACATCTAATACAAGTTGATTTTAAAAATAAAAATCTTACATGGTAGTGTTATAAATAGATACATCATGAGGTTAAAATTTCATATGGTTATTAATAATAATTCTATTATAAAGATCATCACTAATGTTAACTCATTTTGTTTAGAAGGAACCATGGGTGTGAGGGATAATGAAGAGATTAAACCAATTAAGATCCCATTATAAGGGAGACGAAGTGAGAAAACATATGATTATTCCAAAAAAAATATCATGAAATATGGTTAAAAATATTAACATAGTGAATGTCCTAAGTACACCATATAAGAGAATGAATAATTTTCATGAATGATCAAGTTATGATGATTATAAAGGAATTATTATTTAATTTCATATATGTTGAAAATGGGTGATGTATCATGTGATAAATTCCCTTAATGTGATAGGTAAATTCTATATGTATGGAGGTTAAGGTTATCATATTCACATGTGTAAGGGAAATAAAGAAGCTATAATTTTTTTGCTTCAATTACATGAATTATTTGACTCGATGTCCCAATCCAAGGGACAATGAGGGAGATAGGAACCAACAACCATGTGAACAAGGAAAATCACATGCAACTACTACTAATTAATCAAATTGTTTGTTTTCACTCTATATTCCTATAATGATTTATGTCATGTGAGTATTCTCCAACTACTACAAACATAGATATAAAAATATCCCTAATGGTATGATTCTAATATAATTCATTTTTAGGGTTTATGAGACGTTTTTCTTCATATACCAAGATAAACATCCCTTGGTATAATTCTATGTGAAATTAAGAATGTGTCATCTCTCTTTATAGAAATCTAATAATTTTTTTCTCATTATACATCCTAAATAAACCCATGATCATCTGTGAGTTTATAGTTATTTATGAATTCCCTATAGAAATTAATCTTATCATATGAGTCAAATTGGGAGGATGTAGTTTATTTAAGCAGTTAGAATGTAACAACCTAAAATTCTAATATATAATTACTTTACAATAATCAATATTATCCATAGATTCCTCTATAAGTAAAACCAAATAGAAATGAAACCATGAAATGTTTGGATAAATAAAAGACATTTCCATTGAAATAGTAATAATTAATAGGTATAAAATAATTATTAATTATATGTAGATAAAAAATAAATAGTACTTTTAAAATTAATTAAATTCGATTTGTTTACATAAATTGACTAATAATATATTTTATTTTTTAGAAAATTATTTATCTAAAAAAATCATTTTTAAATGTTCATTTCTATTTAAATAAATATATGATTAATGATAAATCTTGTTTTATATTAATTATTTGTTAAAATCCATTTATTTTTTAGATGATATGAAATAAGAATAATAAGTGTTAATATTTAAAATTTTCATTTTCCAATAAAAAATATCACCATATTTTAATTTTTAATTAAAAAATTGAGTTTATAAATTTTGTAATTTGAAAATTATAAATTGAACTTCATTTTTTAATTCCACATATAAAAATTTCATTAGTTTTCATTTTTTACCTTTTTCTTAAAAGGGAATTTATTAGTAGAAAAATTTGGTTTTCATGAAACTAGTAATTTATATGAATTTATCATTATATAAGATTGAAATTTGAATTTATAAAACCTTTTAAGTAATAAAATATGAATTTCAGAATAACATTATTTATTTGAAAATATTATTTAAAATTAAAAAACATATAAAAAACAATTTTATATCTAATTATAATTTTACATTAATATAAGATAATATTTTTCATCTCTTATTTTAATCATGTATTTTCAAGGAAGAATAGAATTGGGATAGCCTTGAAATAATAATACCCATTATTTATTTAAAAAAATCAATTTACATCATTAAAATTATTTTGCAAGATAATTTCATCTTCTATATAAATTTAAAGCATGAAAACAGTATTTTCATAAAATATATTGTTGCATGATTAATTGTGATTTGATTAAAATTAATTTTTAACACCATTATATTTATTTTAAAAAAATGATTTTAAAATTTTAAATTTTATGTATCAAATTAGGTAAACAGTTAAATATTAATCTCTCTAAAAAAACTAATTACTATGGTTATGAAATAATTACTATATTGGAAGTAAATTAGTTTATTATAAAAAACATTTAAACAAAAAAAACCATAAAATAAACAAATATTTCTCAAAATGGAGTGATTGAGGATTTTTTCAACCTGAAATCATTTTCATATCTACTTTTTTTGATTTATTTTCCTTTTTAACAAGAATGGTAACTTTAAATGTATGGAAGCATATGGGTTTCTCCCAAGACTAGACCTCTCATCACTTATAAAAGGTTAATATATTCACCACATAAAGAATAAATATTCATTAAAATTTATCCTTGAAATTATACCATTTTTCTCCTCCTAGAATCCTCAATGATGATAAAATTTTTATCATCACAATTATTTATCATAGTTCCTTCATTTCCATTGAGACTTTTAAGAATAATTCATGTCCCCTATCTGAGTATTATCAACTACTCAGTTTTCCTTCTTAACTATCATCTATCACATTTATAATGTACAATGTAATATAATAATTTTAGTATCATTTATATAGATTAATTTTACTATATTATGTTATTATCATGTTTATTCACAATCCCCTTCCATTATGAAAATAAAAATATTTGTTCATATGTTGTGCAGATTACCACCTCCATGACGTAACATGTTTTGTTTATATTTACCACTATACATTAATGGACCAAAGTATGGTATTAAAGGATAAGTATTATTTTTTGGATATTATTATGGTTCTAGTATAACAAATTATGGTACTTATTAATGATATCATCATCAAATAATTGTCATTAATTTAATTATTTAAAATAAGCTTACTAAGATGATAATAATTTATTCAAATTGCATAATATATTAATAACCACTAATTCTTATTATACATAATTATAACTGTTATATATGCTAAAAATAAGCACTGAATAATATCATTATGCTTCTAATATAATGATATTACAAGTAAACAATCTCAAATATCATCCATTAATCATTGTGATTTCATGTTCGTATATTTTTGACAGCCTTCTAAAACTATACTATAATTTTTTGTCATGGATGACTATGAGAATTGATTTATATGTATAATATGATATAAAAATGTTAATAATGTTTTTTTGGTTCTATTACGGTTATATAAACTTTAATTTATCAATTACGAAAATATATTTCAATTATTAAGAACCACAAAAACATGCTTCTTATCTATTTTATCTTCAAGGAAAAAGACTAAAAAATTATGAATGGATTTTGGAATATATTAAATAATTAAAAGAAAACAATATAAGTAACCTTAGAGGCCTAATAATGATTAAATTTGGTTAAAAATGAATACATGCACCAATATTATAAAACTAGTATAAATAGTCAAAACTATAAAAACATGATGTGAAAAATGGGAATGATTCATATAGATAATAAATATCTATAAATAGTAATAATCAAATAGATATGATAATATTTATGAATTAAGAGATTAATATCAGTTTTTTTTATATTAAAGGTTAAATTATTTTCTTGTATGTTACAACAAGAGGTAATGTCTTCTAATCTCAACGTCTTTGGGATTATGAAACGAATTTCTTTTATATGGTGTGTATATTGCAGATTTGAGATATCATATCATGAATTACATATTAATATTTTAATTTTTATTTAAATTACATGTTATCCCTTTATATGGGTATTTATTTAAGTGTTACTCAAGTTGTAAGAGTTTTCTTGGTCTCATATCTAATTAATTGATACATAATACAATTTATAGACCATTTTTTCTTTATATAGTGATTTCACTAAACATAGATATGTTTCTACAATAATAATTATATTTCATGGGATTTACTATCCACAAAATGTTCTCATTTTGAAATAGATTTTTAATGTATTTTCTCCATCTGTAAGGTTTTTTTGTAACTTGAATTCACTTATTTGTGTTTTTAGTTTAATGTTGAACATTTTCCTTCCATGCTTGAGTTCAATCGTAATAATATTTTTTATGGTATTTTATAATAAACAATGGTAGAATAATATTTTAAGACAATTTTATTATTTTTAATTCTTCTCAAAATGTAATTATTAAACAAATGTGATTTAGAACTATTAAAAAGGGGTTTCTCTTTCACTTTGAAAATTTTTATATTCCCGTTCTCATCAAATTATTAAATTTTTAATTTGAAAGTGACATGTAATTTTTTTATTATTAGTGTTGAATTATTTTTATAAAATATCATTTTTGTATTTCGTTCCATTTACCATATCATTTTAAAAAAATATTTACGCTTATGGGTTTTAAGATTCACAATATATTTATATATATATCTGTGTGTGTGTTGTAATTTAGGTAATTTAACTCATGGTATCAAATAATTATATTCTCTTGATACACTAGAACTATTATTATACAAGGTTATTTTTCATTGATTTCAATAACCTTCTATGTAATTTTCTTACACAGGGGGAATGTTCTCATAAAACCATCCACCTTTATTCTTTGAATTGATTATAAAAATGTTCTTACAATAATAACATGGTTGTATACCCATTTTTCTATATAGGGTGAACATTACATTTTACATAATTTTGGTTGGATGATGTTAACCTAGAATGTTTGTTATTATATTAACATTGTGAAATATATTGACACTCTCTATATTTTATATTTCAATATGGATGATTATTTTAAATTTTAATTTATAACATTTAACCATCATCCTTCTACCTATGGATAGATTATGATCATGATATATCATTAAATTTCATGGTTAAAGGTATTTTAAATTTATATATTGTTATACAAATATTGATTATTAATGGGATGTTTATTATATATTATCTAGCAATACAACTTCTTTAACTAAATGAGTTATGATAATGTAATGAATTTACCAAAATGGGAATAAGTATTGATATTTTCTAGGACTATTGACTGCTGATGTAGGACCATTATGTATTGAGATTTGGTATCATTTGATATACTGATATCCATGTTATATTTAGTAAGTGTTTCTTTAAGAAATTGTATGGAAAAAAATTCACTTATGGTGAATGCATTGGACTTAATCAAGTGATGGGTGGGACGCTGAATTATATAGAAAGTTGAAGTTTCAATAGGTCTCTTGGGGGAAAATAGTTTTGGGTATTTAGTTTACGAATTAAAAATTCATCGATATTTCTTGATTTTGGTCTCAATAACAAGTAACGTGTGTTGGAACATTGCCTTAAAAACAAGTTTTTGATGTCTAGTATTAGGAATTTACTTAGTATAATATCATTATTATTGATATCCATATTCTCATTTATTTTCATATATTTATTATTCTCTTAGGTTCATGTGGTTTGTGGCTTCATGTTTTTAATTATTAAAAATAATATATTTATGACATGTTTAGTTCATGGTTTCTACAGTTATACATATCCCTTATTAATAATTCGAGATCACAAGTTTTGATGCTTTTATTTCCCCATATTTTGAAGATTAGTAATAATAGATATATATTTATAAGGATAACACATGTGAAATAATTTATGAGTGATTTTGAATATTGATTATGGATTAACTAGTTTCATATATAATTAAAAAAGAAAAAATATATATTTAATACAATGAACATGGGATTTTATAATTATTTTTTCCATAAATTCTCAAAATCTATATATAGGTGAAGACACTTAAAATTTTGGATCTACGATAATTGTTATTGATTTTTTATTTTAATTATGTGTATATCATATATTATATAGTAGGTTTCCAAGCATGTCAGTAATGTATGGGTTTATGTCACAAGAACCTAAATCATAGGTTCAGGGTGTTAAAAAAATTATCTCACTATATTTGTATCTCAATTAGGGGGTGAATGATTGTAATCACTCTTGAGTAAATTTGGAATTGATAAAGAATAAAAATTTTGATATTGAACTTCCTTTTAAAGTGTGATGTTGATTTTGTATTTATTTTCAGTTAGTGATCCAATGTATTTTGGAAGCTTCAATTTAAAATGAAAAGAATCAATTTGATTATAATGTTTAATAAAAGAAAAAAACATTCCCATACATTTTTGGAAATGAAGTTTTAATATCTGATTTATATATAAGAGTCTCATAATACATAATGAAACTTATGGATCTATTCACCCTAAAAAATATAATCACCAATTATGTGGAAGTACTATTTATAAAAGTTTTCATAATAATTAAATACTATATACTTTTTATTATCTATAGATATATTATAGAAACCTAATAAATTTAATCATATTACTTCTAGATTTTCAAAGATAAATACCCAATAAGTACATTTCATATATTTTGAGGTTTATTATCATTAGAAGACTAGGTTAATAATACATCTACTTGAGACTAAAACAAAATGCCTTTGTTTTATTCTTAATAATGATATCATAAATATTTTTGATCTTCTAAAACTAAATCGGAGACCTAGGTAATACATAAAAAATGGGTGAGTTAAAAATCCCAATATGTGAATAAATATGAAAATTAATCCTCAAATGTATATCAAAGTTACAGTATGATATCAAGAAAAAGAACAGTCAAGAGTAATGGCATGGTAGAATAATGTAAACAACATGGTATCATAAGATCATGGAATAATAGGGTATGTATAAGGAAAATATAATAGGATATAAACATGAATCAATACTGACTATCTAGAATATATTAAATGGTGTTAAACTTCCCATAATTAATTTGGTTTACTCCCTAATCTCATACATGATGCCTCGTGATAATAATGATTTACCCAAAGAATTGGATCTCAATCTGGGAAAACCCATCATCAAATATTTATGATTATGTGTGACATAATATTGAATTATATCATAATTAATAAATGATATAATTACCCAAGAAATAAAATGGGTTTCATTATCTTTTCTCGTATCATAGTCAATGTAAATTTCTAAATGAAGGTATTTGAGTGACGAATATAAGGCTTGAATTACCCCATTAATGCAAGGAAGAATAATCTAGGTATATATTTGAGTGTATATATATACATAATTTAGAATAAATCCATAGAATAAATGGTTGACTTGATTTATGAATATATCTTTAAAATGTTACATGGATTATTTCTTGAGAAAAATACCCATTTCAATTTGAAATCACATCCAAAAAATAAATATATTTCAAAATACACTACAGAATACTTATTAATTAAAAATGACCATGGAAACATATAAAATAATTTTTAAATAATTTAGCATCATTGATAGTGGGTAATTCTATACCTTCCATATATGTTCAAAATAATCCCTTCACATTACTTTAATATGGATAAAAAGTACCTCATTTAGAAAAAAGTCAAGAAATTTACATTCAAAAAAATCAATAAAATGTAATATATGGGTAAAAATGTATTTAATAAATAATTTTTGAGATATTTAAAAATATTCTTGAATATATTTTTATAAACCACGGATTTTGAAGAATATTGATTTTTGACCAAATAAATAAATGAAGTCAACTTTTCATAAAAACTTTTTCTCTATAATTTTAAGTACCAAAGAGAGGAGAATGGTACTACTAAATTAATAAATAATAAATAAATATAGTATATGAACATGAATTTGTTTTATTATAAAAAATATAAAATCCTTTTCAACAATGGAAATCCAAGCATAAACTTTCTAGACTAAAATGAAATGGAATAATAAACCCTTACCTCTTTTGTAACTTTTGAATCATAAATTATATTAATAAAGTGAATGAAGTGTAAAATAAAATATCTTTACATATAAAGGATTAATGTTTTAATATTTAAATGGGAAATATATACACAATTTAAAAGGATTTATAATCATAAAAGAACTTGTGTCTCAAAGAAGAAATTTTTATGATGAAACCCTTACATCAAGTCCAGACATTGTCATGTATGTATTTTATCTCTAATATAACAATAATATATAGATTATTATTTTTCTTAATATTTTTTTTTATTTATTCATCATACATAAATAATTTAGATATTTTATTTTAATGACTTGTCTAATTACTTAGTCAATTATGTTCACATTGGGTGTTTTAAGGATGCTTAGTTCATAATTTCATATCAGCATCAGTGTGTTGAATATGGTCAAAGGTTTCTTTATTCTATCATATCCAGAATAATAATAACTAAATAATTATAATTTTTATAAATAAATTATAATTTTAATTTCAACCATGAAATTAGGTTATGAAAAATGAATTACATTACAATCATGTAGATGGTTGGTCATATGTACCTATGAAAAACGTTTCAATTTTTCAATGATCATGATGGAGAGAAGGTAAATATTATTTTTTTTATTAATTATAATTAGAGATTTAATATCATATTATTTATTTAAATACACTTATATATACTATATATGTGATTAATTAATAAATAAATTAATCACTTTGCTTTGCGAGGTGGTAGTCCGCTGTACACATGAGTGATGTTTTCATTTTTCAATTGATGTTATTTTAAGAAGGTATATGATATTTTAATATTATATAATTATTAATATGAAATGAATATAATATATAATCATTAAATACATGATCACCAATATCCATTAGATTCAATGATGGAAAAAAATATTACATTGGTTCGGGAGGTGGTAGTTCACTATGCTAGTGAATAATGGTTTCCTTTCCCATTCGATGGAAGAGGAGATCTATAAATATTATTCAATTAATATAATGAAAAAAATAATATATTTTATACTAGTATTATTATATTGTAAATATTAATTCATGATTCATGGTGTAAAAATAATAATCAAAAAATAAATATCCCAGTGAAGATGATTACCTTTTCTTAGAAGAACCTCTTTTGGATCTCTTATTAAGAAACCTAAGGATCGTATTTTGGGAATGCAATAAGATATAAAATGTGGATAAGGATTTTTATTGATATATTTTTTTATATATTGTTCATTAATAATGTATTATAGGTTTTAATAAGTGAGTGGATGGGGTGCCCATTTATAATTGAGGAGGAGTTGGATTTTCATAAATACCCAAAACAATTCAATAATGGGAAGTCAATCAAAAGATATATGACTCCAAAATTTTAAAATGAAGTAGTGTAGGATATATTATGATAATACACACCTATAAAACTAAAAAATCATGTTTTTAATATGTTATCTTTTTTACCTGTATGATTAGTCATTTTTATGATTTTAATTTTTTTACCACGTTTACAATTGTTTTCATTGTTTCTATAGTTCATTATGAAAAAAAATTAATTTGACCATATTTTATAATATAAAATATTCTGATTCTAAATTTTTAATCCATTTTATCAAATTAAATTTTGATAAGTGGAAGAATAAAATTTAAAATAAAACCTGCAAGCGTGACGAAAAGTGGTTTTTCAAAAAAGATGTATTTTTCAAGTAAAATAAGATGATATATTAACAGTATAAATTGAAATCAAAATTATATTAATTTAAATTAAAATGTAGATATATAATATATACATTTAATTTCAATAATTCCTCATTATGGTTTATATTAACTAATTAAAATCAAGTAACATTTTGAACATTAAACTTTTTTTTAAGATAAAAGTGTTTTAAGTCTAAAAGTAATCCTATACTAAAATAACATATAAAAGTTATTTAAATATAATTAATAGTATTATAAATAAGTAAGGAATAATTATATTTATTTTGAAACCAAATTAAATGAACAATTTGGTTTTATATTACTTAAATTGTTAAAATAAATGACAGTTTAAAAATAATCGATATTTGTTACTATTCCTAGAATAATCAATGTTTTTTGAAAAGTATCAAAATATTTATAAATATTTTAAAAAACATGTTATTTTTATAAAAAAATCTAAACTTTAAATAAATTAATTAAAATATTTTCTCTCACAAATAAATAAAAAACATTTTTAAATAAAATATATTTAAAAAAAATAAGTGCTTATTTCTTAAGAATTTATGAATACATTTATAATAATAGAAATTTCTGTATATATTTAATAGAGTATTTAATCCTATTCATACCCACCAATTTAATAGATATATCATAAAGATGATATTTACGTAAAAATATTTTAGTAATATGTCATGATTCTTTCAAACTCACTATAGCGTGTTTAATATGCTATTAAACATGTTGTTTTTTTTCAAATATCTGAGTGTTACATTCAACCCCCCCCCCCCTTATAAATAATTTCTTCCAGAAAAATTTAACTTCCTATTAATAATAAATGGTTGGAAATTTCAAAATTCCCTAAGTAGAAGACCCACAACATAATAAGTGTTAATAAAAATTCCACGGATATTATAGAAAGGGGTATATGAAGGTCATTGACATAAAAAAATAACTAGGTTTCCAAGTAGTCTAACATTTATGAGATGTGAAAATATGGAAATAAATGAAAATAAATAATAATTATAGAGAGTGATAGAGATCATTTATCAGAATAATGTGAATGATCAATAGAATATTAGCAACCACAAAACTAAAAATAGATGATGAGTTAAAATACCATTGTTTCATCAGATATGAAGTTAATAGGATAAATTTTTTGTTTCATTATAATTTTTTAGAGTTTAGGTATTATTTTACTAGCATGATATAGAAAACCAGAATCTATACTTCAATAATATATTTCTTTATTTTAAAAATAAAATTTCATCCTTTGGTTGTGATTAGACCAATTTACATTTCAACTCTTACTCTAAGGAATGAATATTCAGTATGTATTTTTTAATTCCTAAATGAATAAAATTAACATTTTATGGATCATATGATACATAATATAGTAAAAATTTATTCCTTTAATATATATTAAACAAATTTCACAATATATGATAATACACACAATGAATATGAATATAATAACATCCAAAATTCAATATAAAACCAAAGGTTTAACATGGACCATTCCTTAAAAAATAACCCTATATCCCAAATAACATCAATAATCTCAACATGGAAGAAGGTGTTAACCAGAATGTTTATATCATACCCTCTAAGTTTCATCACTATAAATATAAAATAATTATTTTAAAATATTCCTTTATGTTAAATATAATGGTCATATGTATCTCAACCCAAAAAAGTGTTTCCCAATATATTATTAATCACCAAAAAATACTAAAATTTCAAAAATATTTGATCCTCAAATATGTTTCCCAAAATCAAAAATAATATTTATCAATAAATTTTTTTATATAAATAAAAATGCGTACTAACGAGTATATAATATAGGATAGTGGTAGGATTTTTTCCTTTTTTATCCATTGGTTTTCGGTTAAGGCCCAATGGATTTACCAGATTCAAGGGGTTTTCGAACATCTTAAGGGTTCAAAATTTTCTAAATATGTACAGAAAAAAATTAATATTCATATTTTTAATTTACCTTGATCCTATAACATTCTCAATAATATGTTGAACATTATCAAAAAAAATATTAATCATCAAATTAACCTTTTAAACTATAAGGATTTCTATTTTAGGTCATTATTTTCCACAAAATAAAATAATTTTAATTTTCTATAATTACGTCAACATCGAGCACATCTCAATAATTAAATTTTACTCAATCTCATGTTTTTCATAAAATATTACCTTACTATTAAATCTTCATTCTAGGTAATCATTACCAATCAACATATTATTGATGATATTTAACAAAATAGTAATATAGGAAAAACATGAAAAGTTTCATGATTCTAATAACAAAATAACACAAATAAAAATACCTCAGTAACATGATTCTAAATTTCTAACACCAAAGAAACTTAATCATTCAACTTCATTGATTTTCATAATTAAGTATATAAGGAATTAATACTTAGATTCAGGAATTCACTCAGACAATGAGAATATTCAACACATCAACAACATATATCTAGTAGTGGTTCCTTAGATTGAACTTTATTTAATTGCATATTGTTCATTGGACTCTTAATTTTACATCCACAATTAAATACTTTGTGGAATTTTCCTCACATAAAGAATCTTTCAATTATTTTAAGGTATTTTCCATGGATCCTCTTACCGCATTTTTTAAATATAGAAAACCTAATATTCTATTATTTATCATTATTAATACTTAAAATTAAATTTTATTTCATCCCATACTTCTTTTATGTGTTTTTAAATTAAAATATATTCTAGTTGTTAATTTTAATTCTAGATATATCATTTTTCATGATAGTAATACGTATAAGTGTCATTCCCATTTGGGTAGTAATGACATTAATAAAATCAATAACCTTTCCTATTACATTGGTTGTTGGCATGAATTTTATTATTTCCCACCATCAACTAAAAAGGAAAAAACAATATTATGATATATTAACAAATAAAGGGGGAAAATTATAAACCTCAGAGGAATAAATTATAAATGATAATTATATCCTGACATATGATTCACTAAGTTCCAATCCTGTTTATCTATGTTAATTTTTTCTTATTAGGTTTTCTATCCTAAAATATTTTTTGCATCCTTCATAATGGTTTAAAAATTGAGTGTGAATTTACAAATTATATTCCACCTGATTGACAAAGAAGGTGTATTGTAAGGCCCATTTTTGTCCACCTGGTGGTGATCGTGTTCACATCAATTCACCTTTTTCAGAGTTATTACCCCTAGTTACAACTATTTCATAGCCACATCTACTTGTTTTATCTATAAAGGTTTTTAATTTATCATAATAAACTTTCTTTATACTTCCCCAATATTCCAATAAATTTTTTGTACTTAATCTTATCCTTATTTTTATTCGTATACTTATCCTCGGGGTTCTCACAAATGTTTTCTCATCCGATTTTCCACGGATTAAATAATCCTTTTCTCTAATACCTACTATAAAAACAAAATAAATTTAAACATTTTGTTACATGAATTTAAAAATATATATATCCAATAAGTACATCCCAATGATCATGATGGATAACATATTTGGATAACTATGTTCGTAATACATCTACATGAGACTAAAATGAGGATTCATTATTTTATTATCTATAATGAGCTCTTAAAATCCTTACAGACTCCTAAAATATCTTGAGATTACTGAGGTAATAAATAAAATAAAGGCATGAGTAAAAATTACCAGTAAGGTAATAGACATGATAAGGAATCATAACATGTGATAAAAAGGTATAACATGATATCATGAAAAATAATTAAAATGTTTAATCACATGGTATCATACCATAATGAACATTGTATCATACGGTCATGAAATCATATGAAATGTTTCTACACCATGTAAAATTATATAAATGGTAAGTGATGGCTAACTACCTAGACAATATAACTTGGTTGAAATAGTCACTTATAGGAATATATTTACTCTCTAATCTTGTACATAACGCATCATTAGAATAAAACATTATATAAGGAATTGGAGAATTATCTAAGAGTACCCATCATAACATGATCATGATTATATGTGATACAAATTGAAAATATATAATTATCCACAAACAGAATAATTACCCAAGAAAATAAAATTGGTTGTATAATATGGTCTTATATAATAATAAAAATGAATTTCATAATGAAGGAATTTGATAAATGAAAAAAAGTTATTTATTACCATGAAAGTGAAATATAATGTAAGAAAGGTATACGCATGAGATATATATATATATATACGTAATTTATAAATAATATTCAGCATCAATGGTTGTCATCATTGGGGAAAATTTCTTTAAAGTATTACATGCAATATTTCCTAGGAAAAATACACTTTTCACTTTTAAATCACTTCTTCAAAATATAAAATGTTCCAAAATTTAATTGAAGAAATTTTATTTCAAATTAACGATGGAAACTTATAAAGGATGATTCAAAAAAACAATGGTCTTGATGGCGGTAAATTATATAAATTTAGTATAAAATAAAAACATACCTTTCGTACTGTTGTAAAATGTTTAAAGAGTGAATATTCCGGAAAATGATTAAAATATTCCATTCAAGATATTTTTTTAAAATTAAAACATGGTTAAACTTGTATTTAAAATATAATTTGGATAATTTTAACAAAACTCTTCAAAATATTTTTTGAAAATAGGGATATGGATGAAAAAAGATTTTGGACCAATGAGTGTCAAAAAGTCGTATTTTCTTAAAAAACTTTTCTCAGCCATTTTATGAACCAAAGAGTGTAGAATTTTAATATTATTATAAAATTTCATCAATAACCATATAAGAATAAAACCTATTTTTTTAAAATAAATCTATTCAATAATTTAAAAAATATATAATTTCAAGATTAAACAATACTAATTGGAATGAGAATGAAACAAAAACCCATACCACTTTTGTAACATTTCAATCATACCTTACATGAATTAAGTATGTGAATTGTATCATAAAATATCATTAATTATAAAGGTTTCATAATATAATATGTAATTATGAAATAAATAAACCTTTTAAAATGAATTAGGTTCATAAAATATCATGTGTCATAAAGAATGAATTTTTTAGATGAAACCCATACCTCAAGTCTAGATATTATCGTTTACGTATATATCTCCTGTATAATAAACTTATTTAAATTATTTATTATAATAATAAAATTTTATAGATATAATACCATATAAATAAATAATTTAATTCATTAATTTAATGACTTATTTAATTTCTTAATCAGTTATGTTCACATCAGGTGTTTTAAGGATACTCTATTCATAATTTTAAAATGTTATAAGTGTGTTGAAAATAAAAAAAAGGATCATTATTAAATCATATATAAAATAACTATAATGACACAATTATAATATTTATATATAACATATTATTTTAAAACAAACTATGATACAAGGTCATGAAAAATGAAGTATGTTACAATCATGGAGATATTAGGTCATACATACGCATGAGTAATGCTTCTATTTTTCAACAATCATGATGGAAAGAATGTTAGTGTTATTTTATCATTCCAAAATGATAATTATATCATAAATATAATATTATTTATATAAATTTACCTATATATAAAATAAATTTTTTTTGATAATAAAAAATGAATCACAACAATTCGAGAGGTCGTAGTCCGCCATACACAGAAACAATATTGTCATTTTTTAAAGGATTTTAAGGAAGAAAGGTATGTGATATGTTAATTTTAAAAAATTATTAAACCTTAATTAATATCACATATATTCATTAAATCCATAATCATTATCATCCATGAGAGGAATTGATGGAAAAAAATAATAACATCGATTAGTGAGGAGGTAGTCTGTCATACACATGACTGATGGTTTCATCTACGATTTTATGGAAGATGATATGAACAAATATTATTCCATAAACATAATATAATATTTTTATATTTTATTTAATGGTGTTCTTATACTATAATTTTTAATACATAATTTAATAGAGAAAAAATAATAAGAAAAATGAAGGAGCTTGGTGAAGAAGATTACCTTCAGTTAGAAGAACCTACTTTGGATCTCTTGTTAAGGACCCTAAGGTAGGTATTTTTTGTAGAAAAGAAGCCCTATAATATGAATAAGGATTTTTTAGTGAAATGTTATATTTTTTTCCATTCAAATGGATTGATAGGTGTGATGAATTGAGGGGGGCGGGCCCTATTCCATAATTTAGGAGGAGTGGCATTTTTGTAAACACCCAAAACTTTTAAAAAATTAGATGTCACTATAAAGACAAGTTCATCCAAAACTGAAAAATAAAAAGGAAAGCGGAGAGATATGGTGGAGAAACACCTCAAACACTCAAAATAAACTTTTTTAAAACATTT
Source organism: Viscum album (assembly GCA_963277665.1). Classification (NCBI taxonomy): domain Eukaryota; kingdom Viridiplantae; phylum Streptophyta; class Magnoliopsida; order Santalales; family Viscaceae; genus Viscum; species Viscum album. Next base: position 644,709,289 of record OY728143.1, on the reverse strand, counting down.
TATCCACTATACCTTTAAGGTTACTAACTTTTACTATTTTAATTTTTATACCATGAAAACTATTTATTTGATTGTATTTACTTTTAATTATGAAAGAAAAATAAGTTAACCCCATTATATAATATAAATTAAGAATATTAAAATTAATTAATAAATTTTTATAAAATTTAATTCAAATAATTTTATGAATTTAATTTAAAATAAAACATGCATGGATGATAAAAAGCAGGATTCTGATGAAAAAAATCCATTATTCGTGGAAACGATAATATTATATTAACTATATAAATAAAAATTATAATTTTACAAATTTAAATTACCAAATATAGATTTTATATATATATATATATATTATTTAAATTAGTCATAATTTTTTGTTATTTTGATTAATTAAAATTGATGAACATTATTCACATTAAAATAATTTTCAAAAAATGAATTTTTAATCCTAAAAATAAACTTATACTAAAATCTAGTACAAATACCATTTAATAAAATAATAGGATCATACATAATGAAAGATTAATTATTTTACATTGAAACCAAATTAAAATTATAATATGACTTTTTAACAAATTAATGAATTAAAAGAAATGATAGTTTAAAAACGGTGTTTTCCACTATTCATTAAAAAATTTATATTTTCTAGAAAATCCCAAAATTTCACCCAAATTTAATATAGATATTCTGATTTCAAAAAATATTTCTATTTTATATGAATAATTTTAAAATATTTAAATATATTAAATTTAATATATTCTCACAAAAATTAATAAAAAAATTTTTTTGATAAAAATGTATTTTATATTAAAAAATGGTTACATATTTCCTAACAATTTATAGAAACATTTATATAGATTAAAAACATTATATATATTTAATAATATACTTCATAATACTTATACTCACTAATTAAATGGATATGTTAAAATTATCATATTTAAATTATAATATTTTAATAATATGTTGCAGTTCATTTAGACTCAGTGTTGTGTATTGAATATACTATCAAATATAGTGTTATATTAAAATATTATGATGTTTTGGATATAGTTATTTGAGGAAAAATATATAATTCATGTGATTTTAAATGTCTAGGGAAATTGAGAAATATTACTTGGTTATTTTATTTTAATGGAAACAATTATTTGTGTGAAACTACCTTATAGGATGTTTTGAGAAGTTTAGATAACCCTAGAGACTATAGAAGTCATTTTAATGTTATATAAATATATCAATAATTTTTGTGATTAAGATTGAAAAATGAAAATGTTCCAAATCATTATATATTATATTGGATTATACATATGACACCCTAAAATTATAAAATAATAACATTATATTCAACAGTATATGACACCTGTAATAACCATCTTAGACAACCCACAAAATATATTTCTTAAAATTGAGTCTCTTTGATAGATTATAGAACATGCAACCACGAGACTAAATGATCCATTATATTTCATACCATTATAACCAAGATATTAATTGGATGTTATTAATAGTACTATATAAATTATGAATATTACGGTTATTTACTAACCAGAAATAAATTAAGAATCATTTAAAAGAAAAATAAACGTTTTCTTAAAAAATGTATTTATTTTAAGACTATTTATTCACACTTTGTGAACATAAATCCAAATTAGTTTTAAAAAAATTGAAATTTTATTTGAAAAAATAAACATATCTTCTAAAATAATATTATAAATATTATCTAAGGGTCAATTTTTTGTATTTTTCTGAAATTTTTTATTTTTCAATGAATAGTGAAAAATAATGAATTTTAATTGAATAAAACAATTTTTTAAATTATTTATAAATATAAATTACATTAATATTTGGTTTTAAACTAAAATTAGTTTAATTATATGTCTTTTATTCTCATTTATTTCATTTTATTAATTTTAATGTTAAATTTGATATAAAACATTATAAGCTTTTGAACATTTTATCTTTCAAAACTTGCTTTCACATCACGTTTAAGAGATTAATTTTAAATTTTATTTTTCCATTATTGTGAATGGAATTTTTAAAAATGGATTACATATTCTGAATAAGACTAATTTGAAATACCAAATATTTTCATCTTAATTTTTGACCTTTTTGAGTAGTAAAAACTGTTAAAAATATTGACCACATTTAAGGTTAAAATGGATTTATTAGGGGTTAAACTAAAAATATAAGAAGTTAAATGACCAATATACTTTTCAAAAATCTATTTCTTGGAAATATTTAGACCCTTTAATTTCTTAGTCTTGATAATAATCCATTTTGGACCCTTTTTCATGTGAAAATCATTATTACACTTTTTTTTCAAAAAATACTATTTTTTCAATCACCTCACTTATAAAGGGAAATCATCTATCCTCTCTTATTCACATCTTCAAACCCATTTGGTTCATCCTATAACTGAAAAAAATCAATTTCCAACATCAATACTCTCATCCTAAAATCCTTATTTTGTGTAAAAATCTAACCTATGAAGGAATTTTTCAAACCTAATGAGGTTTCATGAAGATGAGATAACGTTCATTAACGAGAATTTTTATTTTATTTCTTCCTCCAAAAATTTCAATTAATATTACACCATAATGATGTAATAAACTGAGTATCTCCTATATACTGAGTATTTTATTTATTTACCTGAACTTCAACCATTCGAACATCTATTAAATTTGTTATGAAATCATTATTCATATGTATGGAAGACTATAGCCACACAAACAGGTGACATTCATTTTTCCATTATGACCGCACACAGTTGGGTATGATAATAGATATAAAGTAGTTATATGATATTAATAACATATTTATACCTTTTGAGTAATTATATCATATATATACCTTATTAATTTATATATAATAGGGGATGTGCTATTGTCAATCGCGTGTACGGTGGACTACCGCATTACGAAGCGATGTGATTCATTTCTCAAAATTGATTTACATATAAGTTGATAATTATAAATTTAATTATTATATGTGATATAAATTACATAATTATTATATTAATAAAATATTTATCATTCTAGAAATATAATATATCAGTTTCATTATTATGTTTTCACTCACTTAAATATTATAACATCATTCATGTATGTGTGGACTACTGCCTTCAAAAAGTGATGTGACTCTATTTTATTCCCTACATCACATGGATTTTATATATAAGTATATTTAAGGAAATAATATTATATTTTGATCATTTTTTAGGGGAAAATTTTACTTACCTCCTTTCCATAATGATTTTTTAAAAATGGAAACGTTACTCTTGCATACGTACGACTTATTGTATTCATGATTGTAACAAACTTCATCTTTTAAAAAAATCCATTATTGGTCTTAAAAATATAATTGATATATAAATATGATAATTATATCATTATTATTATTCTAGATAATATTTAACTATATAATATGTGTGATAATTAGATCTCACATAAAAACATTTCAAGACAAAACAAGGCAATTAACACCCAAATCAATGAAAATATTGAAATATTACTAACAAACAGCTGATAATATATTGTAAAAGGATCATATATGATAATAAAAATATTTATATTGTTTTATTATAATTTAATAATATGTTTAAAACCACTATGAAGAAGGTTAAATCATTTTCAACCAAAAGGAAGCATGGGGTAAGGGATTTCATAACACAATTTCCATTCATTGGGTTAAACTTCTACTTCTTTAATTATGTCATGCTAAAATTATGTATATAATGAATATTTATTATATTATATTTAATATATATATATATTTGGATTTAAATTTGATACACATAATATATTAATATATTAATTATCACTTCAATGTTTTGATCATTATAAGGACTCCATATCAATTTCATTTTATTGAGGCATATTGTAATGTTACACACCTAATTTATTTTATATGGTGTATATACTATCTCTTTGACATGTAATATCCTGATTACTTAACAATTTGTAGAATTTTATTTTTCAATATTAATTATTTCAACTAAGGGGTTTTGACATAAAATTTACCATGTGGTAAAGAATTTAATAATACAATTTCTCTTTATTGGGTAATATTACATCATAATTGTCTTTGATATTATAAGATTATGCATTTAATGGATCATGATTATCTTATTTTTAATTTCCAATTATATTATGTGTATTATCATCTAATATAGGTAATCATTTTATTGGTTAATTTTTACTTTAATGTTATGATCATTGAAATGGTTTAATTCACAATTTCACTGTAATTGATATTTTTAATACATGAATTCCAATTTAAGGAAATTATATGATCATTTTTTACTAAACCATTTCATTTTATTATCATGTGGTTATTTATTAATTTTATCAAGTAATACTACCTATTTTCAACTCTTTTGTGCATAAAATTATTGAGAATTGTTTTTAAGACTATCATACGTTATTTATCTCTTTGATTAGAAAACCTTTTTCACCAAAACCCATGTTTTCCAAAAAAAAAGTATTCATAACCTTTTCAAAATTATTTATTAAATAAATTCTTATCTATTTTTTCTTCTTTTAAATAAAAATTATAATGTAATCTTCATTTCATTTTCATAAAATTCTTATTTGTCCTTTACTAAAAATATTAACATAATATTTGTTTTAACATACTAAGTATGTAAGGAATTTCCTTCCACCATTACCAATAAATTTTTTAATGCGTGAATTATAAGTTTGAATGGTTATTTTCAAACAATTAATTTATCAAAAGTTTTGCGAATTTATAATTTTAAAAAGTTATTTTCAAAATGAAAAGGATATTTTCCTCAAGAATGTTTTTTGAAGATAATTTATTGTAATTCTATTAATTAATTAAAATACGCCTTTATTCTTACTCCACTGGAGATATGGTATATTGGATCCATTCTTATTCCTCTTCTAGATGGATTATGGTTATTTTTATCAAGTATAATATGGAAATTAACTTCCTTTATTCACTTTTTGTAGTCATTAACATTCCCTTGAATTATTAAATTTCATATGGACATTAAATTTAAACTAAATATCAATATTATTTATCATGGATATGTTTATTGCATAAACTGTGTATCATTTATATATAGGGTGTTATTCATTTAATGTTATTTGATTGATTAGTGAAATATTTATAAATTTGTATTCATTACTCAATATGGACTTTTGATGGTAAGGAACATTTTTCATGAAATAAATTTATTATTTAATATATGAGGAAAGATTTGGACATAAAGTTATGGGTGGGGCCTAAAATTATATATCCCCTCAATGCATTGGTAGGTATCATGAGAAAAATTAGTATGCTGGCATTAAATCATTTTTTAATTTTAATTTTAAAACTTCTTTTGAAAGGTCTTGATGGTAGGGGTATCATGATTCATAAGATTAGGATGTCCAAAAATTAATTATTTCTATCATTAATAATTCATTTATTATTATCCATGATATTTTCTCTAGAATCATTTCATTCTTAGTTAATTGATTAAATGGAATGTTTTTTTTATTTACCATTCCATGTTGATTATTCCTTACCTTATTATCCGTGGGATTTTCAAAATTATATTATTTCTCAATGCATTTAATTATCATTTTATTATTTAAATGGCACGTTTTTTTTTAGTTATTTACCATTTTATATTGACTGTGCTTATTGATTCAGGATATATTCAGTTGTACTTAAACCTTTCTGAGAATTTTACATCACCCTTATTTTTTTCCTTTCCAAAGAATAAATAAATTTTACTATAAATTATATTAAAGGATATTCTAGAGGAAGTAATGATATTTTTTAAAAAATTATGTCTTAAGTTTTTCTTCAAAATGTGATGAAAGTATAAAGTATGTATCCCATTTATCAAGAAAAAAATGAGTAGGACCATTGGGATATGATTCCATGTATCTTGTGACAATGTAATAATGAATTCACTACCCCTAGGGTACTAGGGTTGGGTTTCAATAGTTGCTATTAGATAATGTTTAGTATAATACTTTGGAACTAGATTTAGGAAAACATAGATTAGGGATCATAACCCTATGATATACTTTGAGGATAAGTATAGAAGAATATCCTAATGTTTTGGTATAGAAGATATTTTATGATTTTTCCTAGAAATATATCCCTTTATAGATACTACAAGCGGATGTGGATCAGGAAAATGTGTACCTATTGGTAATAACTTTAAAAAGGGGGCTTTGGGATTTACTTGGTCATTAACTGGTGAAATACTATGGGCCTTACTATGAACCCATTCTAATACTTCTATGGGATGTTGTTATGAAAATTAAAATATTTTCACAAAAAATATATAGTATTTGAAAAATATATATATCCCTAATGAAACCATTTTTATGATTAAAATATTAGATATAATAAAATGTTCAATTTATATTAAGTATTTCACTAGTTTTGGGATTATACATTGTGTTTTATAATGATATGATCTAATCTAGTGTATTCCATAATTTAGAAATAGATCTTATAAGAAGGTATGGTAACCCAATCAATTAACATAATTAAAAGAGTATGAATGATCATTTCATTAATGGGATTAATCCAATCCTTTTAATGGAACTTGACTCCAAAACATACTCATCATATGAAGACAAGTTATCATGTGCTACTAGGATATAGAAATGATTATCTAAGAATTATGGATTCAAATAGAATCTAAATAATAAAAGGATGGTTGAGAAAAAAATTATTAGGGTAAAAGGGGAAATTAGGTGTTTTACACATGTGATAATTTTGCAAATGATCACTCTGGTACTTTCTTGAAGGGAAATAGAGTTTTCTATAAGTGTATAGAGAAATGAAACCAGGCCCATGATTTCAATTCCGATAATGATATTACTAATTTTCAATTCATTATCTATATGAAGATGGGGATCTAATGAAATTAATTCCCCAATAATCAGTGGAATATACCTCAAAATAAGCTAATGGATAATGGTCAAGTTTATTCTATTACCATAGAGGAAGTGGAATGATTAATTTTCTTATGTTTGGATTAAATAATTATTTAATTTTATATTTTATAAAGGAATTCTTGGTTATAAGAATTATGATATGTATAAGGATTGTACTTCATATTGTTTTCATAAAGATTTGAAAGCTTATGTTGAATAGTACTGATGAATAAAAAAATGATTCATTAGAATGTTTAACTTCATATAAACCACTTTATTTAAGGAAAGCTAACCCTTAATATGTTACTTATGTTGAGATAATGATATTTGGATAATTATATGATCGATATTGATAAGGTAAATTGGATATTACTAACTACCTTAGAACTGATTAATGATTTGTTGATAATGTGGTTCATGTTATCATTGATGGAGTTTACATCATTTTTGGATATAATTAATATAACCAATAATATGTGTTTTACTTAAGTAATAATGAATCTTGAATTTTTTTCAATGTTATATTATGTTGAATTAGGATATTACTATGATTCCATAGAACACGTGATGGAGATATTCACATGTTTCGTATGTGATGATTAAGATCTAATTCATATTATTTGGGGGATTAATGATAATTCCATTTTGGAAATTCAATGATCATATTTCTAACATTTTTTATATTAATGTTTTTAAGGATTATATGGTTAACCATTTTTGAAATGTCTTAAGTTAAACATTTGATGATGTTTTATAGATTAATGAATTAGTTCACCATATAAAGATTTATGCATATTGTATAACCTATTTTAACCATTTTTCATATTAATAACTAGAGATAAAAGGAATGAATTATCACTCAATTATGGATATTATGATCTATTATAAGTTAATTTTAGTGCTTCATATATAAATCCTTATTTTTTGGATATTTATTTCTTAGAGTAAGTGATGAATATGAAATTGAACTAAGGATAACCAAATAATAAAATATTTCTTATGAATTATAAATCTATATTGTATATTTCCTTAAATTTTTTAATTAGTAAAGAATTCCAAAAAATTAGGAGAATAATCTTGAAATAAAAAATTATCATACTACCTTCATATATGATAAAGTATATGATCTTTTAAATCATCAGAGATTTATGGATTTATGGTCCTTAATATTCCGTTTATTATTCACTATCTTGTTATCAATGACCTATATCATTGCCTATATTTATTTAGTATTTCAATCTAGGTCCATTCACTTAGCTTTAATCTAATTTTATCTTACATGGATTCATATTTAAGTGTTATTACATATGAAATTTGTACTTCCTTTCTCTATTATTAAAAGGATGTTTTAAAAACTCTTTTTATACTGTGGATTCCAAAAAAATAATTTTCAAATATCAAACCCATGATTATGGAGATCAAGTTTAAATTGTTAGGACAAAATTTATTTACATTGGGGAAAATTTAACACCAAAAAATTATAAAAAAAATAATTTTGTATTCAATAGAATATGTGACACACAACACTGAGCTTTAACAACACATGAAATTTATTTCCTTAAATTTAATCCCCTTGATAGCTTTTCAAACAGGAAACCCCAAGTCTAAGTGAACTATAATATTGTATACTATTATTAACTTGTCATTAATTAGTGGTTATCAATAGTAGTAAATAATTATTAAAATTATGTTTATTTATTTATTTGAAAAAAAATAATTATAATTTAAAAGAGAAATAAATATTTTATGAAAAAATATATTTTCTATAAAATACAGTTTAGCCACACTTTGTACACATAACATAAAAGGAAATTTTACCAATTTTTTAAAATTTATTTGAAAAAATATACTTAGTTTTTTAAATCATCACATAAAATTTATATTCAAGTAAATTTTTTGTATTTTTCTAAAATATTTCATTTTTTTCAATGAATAGTGAAATTTATAGAATTTTAATTAAAAACTGTATTTTCATTTAAATTATATATAAAGATAAATTGAATTTTGAATTGGTTATAAAGTAAAATTATTTAAATTATAAGATTATTAATCCAATTTATGTTAGTGTAATCATTTTAATATTTAATTTTGATATAAAAACATTGTCAGCTTTGAGACATTTTCTCTTTGAAAACTACATTTCTCATCAAGTGCACTAGATTGATTTCAAATTAAATTTTTAAAAATATTTAAATGTAAGTTTGAAAAATGTATTCCTTATTTATAATAATAAAAAATTATATTAACTAATAAATTAAACATAAATTTTTCTATGATGAATAGAAAATAAAATTATTATTTTTACCACGGTTAAGGTAAAAATTGATTTTCCCATGATTAAACTAAGAATATATGTGTTAAAATTACCAAAACACTTATATAAAACACTATAACTAGACATATCTCGACCCTTTAATGTCTATTTATTTAGAATACTCAATTTTTTACCTATGTGACATGTAAAAATTTTGGGTATAACTTTTTATTTTTAATGATTACATGTGTTTCTCTCACCTCATGTTTAAAAGGCCACCCCTTATCCTCTCATCATCACGTAGTCACACCCATTTGTTTTATAAAATACCTACCAAAATCACATCCAAAAAACCCATAACCTAATCCTAGAATCCTTATTTTTGGAAACAATCATCCTAGGAATGATTTTGGTGTAAGCCCACGGAGGTTACAAGAAGAAGCTGTAACATTCTTTAATGAGGGTTATTATTTTATTTATTAATCCACCTCCTTAAATTAGTATTAAACAAGGTGATTTAACAAAATAAATAAATTTCATATACTTATATTTTTTTAAATTAATTTAATGACCTACAACCGACCCACATTCATCAAATGGTTTATGAAATTATCATTTGTGTACACGGTGGACTACCACCTCCTTAAAAGATGTAATTGATTTTTCCATTACTACATATCACAGTTTGGTGTGATGATGGATCTAAAGTATATATATGATATTAATAACATATTTATACCTTTTTATTAATTATATAATTTATACTTTTTTGATTTATATTCAATATGGTAAATGATATCATTGCTCATGTAAATGGTGGACTACCGTTTCGCGAAGTGGTTTGTATCGTTCTTCACTAAAACTTTACATGGAATATAATAAAGATAAACTTAATGAACATATTTTAAAAAAAAATAGTTATGATATTAATAACATAGTTATATTTATTAAAAGGAAATATATCATTTTATTTTTTACCTTTTCACTCATATAAAAATGATAACATCATTCATGTATATGTGGATCGCCGCCTTTACGGATAGATGAGACTCTATTTTAATCACCACAAAACATTTATGATATATATAAGTATATTTAATGAATTAATATGATATTATGATACTTATGGAAATATAACATATTACTTAACTCTTTTCCATACTAATAGTTGAAAAATGGAAACTTTACCCATACATACGTACGACCAACTGTCTCTGTGATTATAATATACATCATTATTTAAAAAAATCACCCATGATTGTTCTGAAAATTATAATTTATATATAAATATTATAATTACTTCATTATTATTATTTTGGATATGATTTAGATATATAATTTTCAATGAAACAAATCTTTCATGACACCACACGAATGTGAAAATATGGAAATTAGCACCCAAATCAATGAAAATAATGAAAAACTACTAACAATCATGAGTTAATATGTTAAAAAATAATAATATACTATGATATAAATAATAATAGGGTTCTATAATAAGTTAATACCATGTTTGAAGCTACTATATTTTAATTTAATTTGTGTTCAGTCAAAAGGAAGCGTGAAGTAAAGGATTTCATAACTCAATTACCATTCATTGGGTAAAATTTCTACATCATTGGTTATGTCATGAAAAGATTGTGTTTATAATGACTATTTATTATATTATGTTGTATATAAAAAAAATTATGTGGATTTACATTTTATATACAAAATATAATAATTTATTAATTCTCAGTTCAATATTATATTCATTGTAAGGGTCTTCATCTCTATTTCAATTCATTAAGTAATATTATAATGTTATACACTTAATTAATTTTATATGGTGTATATAATATTTCTCTGATATGTAATTTCATAGTTCCTTAATAATTAATTTTATTTTAAGTTTCAATTTTAATTATTTTGTCTAAGTGTATTTGACTTAAATGTTACCAAGTGGTAAATAATTTCATAACTCAATTTCTTTTCATTGGGTTATAATGCTTCTTCATTGTCTTTTATATTATAAGGTTTTTTTAATAATCAATTATGATTATCATATGTTTTATTTCAAATGGTCTCATTTGTATTTAAATTTGATAAACATAATCAATTTATTGGTTAATTCTCACTTCAATGTTATGATCTTCGCAATGGTTTATTTAATAATAAAATTTTAATCAGGATTATTTGTATTTGAATTTACATTGAAGGAAATTATTTTTTCATAGGTTAATAAACAATTTTATTTTATTATCATATAGTTATTAGTGAACATGTTTTTTTAAATATTACCATTTCCACACTCTTTGGTAATTAAAATGATTGAGAAAATGTTTTTAAGAAAATCTGCCTTTATTTCTCTCTTTAGTCAGAAAACCTTTTTCTTCAAAACCCATGTTTTCTAAATATTTTTTCAAAAATATTTTTAACCATTTCAAAACTATTTATTAAATAAACTTTTATCAAATTTTGTTTTTTTAAAAACAATTTAATTTAATATTCATTTCATTTTCAAAACAATACATGTTTTGGTTTTATCGAAAATGTAAAAGGAATATTTGTTTTAACATAATTATCATGTATTGAATTTACTTACATAATGACTACACAATGTTTTAAAGTTTCCATAATTTGTTTAAAAGTTTATTTTCTATGAATTTTTTTTCCAATTTTTTTTCATCTTTTAATTTGAAAAAGTGATTTTCAAATTCAAAAGGAAATTTTCTCCAAAAATGCTATTTTATGATATTTTTATGGTATATATGTTCAACAGTGAAAAAAACATTTATTTTTACTCCATTGGGTTTATGTTGGATTTATAAAATCCTTATTATCTGTATATATGGTTTATGGTCATTTTGACAAAGTAATGTGTTGAAATTCACATTATTGATTCATTTTTTTATTCATTAACATTCCCTTGAATTATTTACTTTCATGTGGACATTAATTTTCCCCTTAATATCAATATTATTTATCATTGATATAGTTATTTATTAAACCATGTATCATTTATTTATATTTTGTTTTACATTGAATTTTTTTTATTACCAAGGTAAATAATGACAAATCTATATTCTTTACTCAGTACGGATATTTGATGATAACAAGAAATTTTCATGAATTAAGTCAATTATTTGATATATGAGGAATGATATAGACATGCAGTAATGGGTTGAACAAAAATTATATATCCCCTAAATTAATTAGTAGATCTCAAGAGAAAAATAAGTAAGATAGAATTAATCATTTTTTCACCAATAGTTTTAAACCATCTTGTTAAAGTTATTAATGTTAGAGGTATCATTATGTACGAGATCATAAAGCTCAATAATTAAATATTTCATTCCTTAAGAATTCATCTATTATTATCTATAATATTTTCACAATGATTTTATCTCTAGATGTATTTCATTATCATTTTATTGATTAATTGGGATTAATTTTCAGTTATCTACAATGCTATATTTATTATGAATCATTTTATTTTCCATGATATTTTAAAATGATATTATCCCTATATGAATTTAACTCTCTATTTATTGATTAAATGGAATGTGTTTTTTTATTTACCTTTCAATGTTGATTAATCTTATTGATTTATGATATCTTCCACACTACTTAACCCTTATTGATAATTTCAGTTCTCCCTTACTTTGATTTCATTCCCAAGAGTCCAAGAAGTGTACTATGAATTATTTCATGGATATACTAGAGGGAATATTGATATTCTCAAAAAACATATGTTTTAATTTTTTAAAATGTAACTTAGGACCCATTTAAGTATCAAATTTTAAAAAAAAATAAACTATTTGGTTCCTCATGATGTGATTCCTTGTATCTTATTCCACTGAAATAATATAGACACCTACTTCGAGCTACTAGTGTTGGGGTTGATATAGTAAAACTTTCTCAGAACATATGACTTCTGTATATAACTTTGACAAATTTTATATGACATTTCATATTGAATAATACTCTAGATGAATTTCCTAATTCTTTATCTACCTAATAATTCTATTATATTTCATTCATCTAATATGACATATAAAATTTCTAAAGCCATCGTATGACTTTTTTTATTAGGTGTATGACTTTGAATATATATTATAAGACATAAATGTTCTATAAAATATCATCAAATATTATATTAGTTCAAAATTATTATGAAATGTATTTCATTCATGTAATTTGACTTTTGAATCCAATAGTTTGAGTTTACTTTGAGTGTATAAATTCATGACTATTAAAAAATTCAATAAATAATCCTGAATAAAAATCTGAGATTGTGTAGAAATTAATGTGAAGTAATTCTTTGAGGATGATTACAAAGATTTTCAATCATGTAAAAAATATTTTATTTATTTGAAAATTAATGATTTATTCCAAGGAATTTGATAATTAATCTTTTGTTATATGAAGATAAAAAATTTAATAATGTATATAATATCACATGCACCAAAATAATTTTATTTGGTTTTAAGAATAAAGTAAATGAAAATATAAAGGTGAAAGAGCTAAGAAAATATTCCTTAAATATAAAAAGTACACTTCTAATACAATAAATGTATGAGAATAAGTTGAGTCTCTATTTCCAGTTTATGTACAGATACAAAAAATAAAAATTATATAAATACTATATTTATGACATCACATTACTTTTGTTCAAGAATTAAATGACCCTTATTTTAATCTCCTTTTGGTTGGGTTTGGTTTTAGGGTGTTTCAAGTCAATTTTGATGGATTTTTAATCCATTTAGTTTTCCCATGGTGGATAAAATCATAAGGAAAATTGTGTAGTTTTTTCCCAAAAAAATGTGCACCCTGTTGGAATCCACTAGAAATGGGGAAATGGTTTTTCATATTCGTGCATCCACCACTCCAAACCATTCACACCTTGGGCAGTGGGGAATTCACAGTTGTTTCATGGTTATTTTAACTATATGGACAAAATGTATATCCCAAATAGAAGTGAAATAGGTGCACACTATTTTTATAACTATGTGGCCCTACCCAGGAAACCATGCACGTGGTTTTTAATTCCACCAAATTTAATTTTAAAAACCTATAACCCCCTATTTAAAAGGCCGATAGCACATATTCAACCTTAACTCAAACCCTTGGTCCTTAAAGGCTCTCAAGAAATGATTTTGGAAACTATAACCTCCTCCATTGGTGAATCAAATATTTGGTGTATGATCTGATCTCTCTCTAGTAAGTGGATCTCCTATTGTGGGTTTTCTTCTCATCATCCATATCTCTATCATTGTGAGTGTTATATCATCATGTTCTTTATGGATATAATCATTATTTTATTGGTTCTAATAATTTTATTGAATGATATTGTTTTTAGATTCGATTAATATATCTTTTTCACCTTCGATAATTATTTCAATTCCGATTATAGGTGTTGGTCATTTGATTTATATTATTTTAAGGTTGGTGATTCCATTTTAGATTATTCATTAAATTGAAACCTCAATTTAAATGATTATTTTGAAAAATAAATAATTGATTTATAAAATATAAATTTGTAATTATTTGATTATTACATTTTAAAATGAATCGATTTTGAGAAAAACCACAAATTTTAATAGAATTGGAATTGTGGGATGAATTTTGAAAATGATGGATTGGTTTTTGAGAAAAATATTTGATGATGGAATTGATGAAATAATTTGAAAAATTCTTTGAAATAGTGTCTTAAATTAATATCATGAAAAAAAATGGTTGTTTTTGGATTGAAAATGCATGAAATGTAGAAAACCCATTTTTTGGTTTTGAAATTATATTGTCATATTAAAAATGAAAATTGGGAAATAGAATTATAAATGATGATTAATTTGAAATGTGGTGATTTTAAAATTATTTATTAATGGATTGAGAACATGATATCATGGGAAGTTAGTAGGTTATTTTGGACAAGCATGATTGGATATTGACCCACAGAAATAGATTTATGATGAAAACTCTAAAAAACCATGTTTAGTAGGATTATTCCTGATGGGATGTTAATGATTCCTATCCAGACTCATCTTGAGGTATGTGTTCACACTTGATTATATTTGATCACTTATTTGAGATGTGTGAGGATCCTCTTGCTAGAAACTAATGTACTTTAGGTTTGATTACAATGGTGATAGTTGTGTGTGATTTTATTATATGTTCCATTTTTTATAGAACTACTTTACTCATGATAAATGGTATATATGAATGATTATATATAATTTTTTTCATTCCATGATTGAAATGTTTCATACATATTTAAAAGAGTGAATTTTTTATTTAAAATATGAGAATAATATGTTATGACATCACATGTTTTATTAAAATTGAAAGAAATATTGGTATATTAATATATAATATATTATAGAACACTTGGTGAGACCCTATTGGGATTTATAGCTAACTCCCTATATTTTCCTTCATGAGTTTGTATATTTTCTTATGAAAATTATGAGAAAAGTAAAATCCCCGCTTCGAGGTGGTGGATGTTCATGATCTTTGGAGACATAGTGTGATGACAGTGACTGGTGGAGATTATGTCCACATTTTTCATAAGGTTTTGATACTAGTTTTGGTTAATGGTAGTTTGGTTTTATGATTATGTTGAGTTGTTTATCTATCTGCTCAGGTACTATTTTACCTGTTTGAATTTTGGTATATTCTACTTGAGGAGTCTTGATATAGCCACTTGTATCTTTTTACCTATAAATTTTATATGTAAATATTATTCTCACATTATTATTTTATGATGCCTCATTATAGTCTCCAACCTAGGGGGATTGGGAATACCCTTAGAATTTTTTTATTTCCAACTCGGGTATCAGAGTACCAGGGTATCCATGTGGGTTCATGAAAAATTAGTGTTATGGGTTCATGTTAATTATAGTTTCTTAAAGTTTCTATGTGGTTTGGGTAGTCCCAATAGATATGATCTAGTATTAATGGAATATTCAAGGTAGATATGAGTGAGTGTGAGGATAAATCTCATCACAAGGAGGCTTAAGTCACTATATGTGGTTGGAAAAACTATTTTGGATCAGTATTCTGGTCCATTTATAGTATTTTTCTTATTTTATTTTTGTGTTTTAAAAATACCATACAATTTAATTCTATTTGATTGAATTGAAACTTCTATACTACTATTTTATTTTTTGATCCTTGTGTCATTGTTAACATATCTCTTGTTGTCTATTGATGGTGTGTAGTATCATTCCTCTAAGAAGATGTTTGAACCAACCTGATTATGGATATACTAATGAACAATGGAAATGTAACCCTTATGTTGATAATAATCTAATTGAGATAGTGGTGTGTGATGTATAATCTCTAGGTAAGGTAGCCACACATGTTCCTATTTGGGTTCCAAACATGGAACCTTGAAGAGACTAATCTATAGATCTTTCACATGAGTTTATTTTCTATAAATAACTAGATATCCAAGGATATAAAGATCCTCAAGAGTTATATGATTGGTTGAAATAAACTATGTATCGTTTTGAGTTATTGTAAATTTCTGATTCAATTATTGTAAAATATGCAACCTTCAATCATGAGGGGCTTATAAGATGTTGGTGGGATTTTATGGTGACGTTAAATAATCAAAAATTCTTGGATTAGAAAGAATTAAAGGTCCTATTTACCAATTAGTTATATACATTGTCCATGGTTTTATATATGTCGATGTATTTTTTTAATCTACATTAATGTAACAAGTCCATGACTCAGTATAAAAACCACATCACTTGGCTTGTATAGTTTTTTCTTGGGATTTTTACTAATGAGAATATAAAGGTAAAAATATTTTACATGGGAAATTGAGATGATATTTGATCCCATTTTTCCATGTTAAAGAATACTTATTATGATGATGTATTGGATATAGCATTAATTGATGATCTTGACCAAGCTGGTAGGTTTGGGATGATGGGACTTCCTTTTTCTCCCAGTGGTAGTTCTGTGAGTTCCTATAAATGATAGAGGAATTGTGATGGGTCTCATTGAGGATCTCAGTAGAATGGTTCTTCTATAACTCTTATAGTTTATGGTAGAGTCCCTTTGAATTTCTTCCATTGTGGAAAGGATGGGAATTAGAAATGGGTTTTCATATAAGAAACCATGATCTGTTGTTCCAGTAGATTCTTAGGTCACCTATAGAGATTCTATTATATCTAACATTCCCCAACTAGTGTTATAGGCTTATAAAAACCTAAAATTAATAATATGAAACCAGAGGCTTCAATAATGAATGGGTTTCAGCCATTGAAATTCAGAATGAAGATTCTTTATTTAATGGAATAGTATACTGTGGAAGTTGATATGGGTACAGTGACTATGAGAGGTACCATCACTATATATTCATCCTTATTGATAGCTTTTTATTTCTATAAATTCATCTTAGACATTCATATCAACCCATGTTGTTGAATTACTAACCATTCATATGGATATTTTATCTTACGTGATGGATATTACTACGACCCTTAGACCCAATAAAGAGCAGAATCACTAATGTTGTGCTTATGTTTTATCTTTATCATAGATTAATATTACTTGTAATTTTTTTCATCAATAATAAATATATTAAAAACATTCATGGGATGGATTTCCTAATCACTCATCAGGCTAGGATTGGATATCATCTTCGAAATGTCTCCTTTACTACTCTCGATGGGGTGTGCCATGTATTTCAATGAGAATGGGAACTAGGACCGAGTAGTGTCAAACATTCTTTTTGATAGTGTGGTAGGTTCATATCAGTTTTTTTATTTGACATAGAGAAATAATTTTTGAGTGATGATCTACCTCCAGTTGTCATCTAGTTTCATGATGTTATTCCTTCTGCCTTCTCAGGATTTCCACTAGTGAGAGAGATGGATTTTTTTTATCAATTTAGCACATAATACTCATCTTATGTCTATTAAATATTAGTATATGTAACTAGAAGAGCTGAAATATTTGAATACATAGTTGTATGATTTAATCTAGATATTATTTTTATGCCTAAGTGTGTCACCTTGGGAATCACGTATTCTCTTTGTAAAGAATATTGATGGTCTACTTCAAATATGTGTCTATTACCAAATGCTCAGTTGATATCTAGTATAGAAAAAGTATATGTTTCCTCAAATAGATGAATTATTTGACTAATTTAAATGGGTTAAGTGGTTCTTGTAGATTTATCATCAGTCTAGTTACCAAAAATAGTCAATTAAATAATCTGATATCACGAAAAATGGATTTAGGAGTAGGTACAGCCACTATGAGTATCTTTTTATACTTATTTTCCTAAAAAATTCTCCTATATTTTTCATAAAATTATTAAAAAAGATATTCCAATATTAACACGACAAATTTTTTTTAATTTTTGTGGATGAAATCCTAATTTACTCTAAAATTTAGGAGGATCATGTTTAACATCTATGGATAGTGCTGGAGATTTCAAGAGATCACAGAATATATTCTAAGCTCTCAAAATTCTATTTCTAGATTCGGTAAGTGATTTTATTAGGACACATGGTCTTAGAACATGGTATTTCAATTTATCCTTAGAATTTGAAATCTTTTATGACTAGGGAACAACAATGAAATGGTTTTGATATTTGAATCTTATTTGGTTTAACAAGGTATTACCACTTGTTTTTCACAGATTTCTCAATGTTGGATTCTCCAATGACCAATCTCACTCAGAAAGGAGTGAAGTTAGTTTGGGATGATAAGTTTTATATTTCATTCATTTATATGAAACATCTTTTTACTTATATGATGGTGTTGACTCTTATAAAGGGTAGGTAGGGTTATGTGGTCTTATATGGTGCATCCGGTTTGATTTTGGGATGTTTTCTTAAGTATGGTGATCATGTATCTTCCTATATATCTATAAATTTTAGGCCACATGATAATAATTATCCAACCTGTGGTCTAGAACTCACAATTTTAATTCATGCACTCAATGAAGGGTGGAATTACCATTTCAGATAAAGGTTTACTATTTATTATGATTATAATATCCTAAGTTATATCTTCTCTGAAAAATATTTGAATCTCCATCAGTGGTATTGGTTGGATTAATTAGAGCCATTCGATTTCAACATTTCATATAACTCGGGTATGTGAAATATCATCGATGATTCATTGATATGAAAAATTGCATTTAAGCCACGAAAGAATCATCAGAATAATGGAATTTTATTGATATCTTTACTGAGTTTCACTTGGGATTATAGGAGAATGAGTCAAAGGATTTTTTTACCAATGTTTAGTAGAAATCATCTACCACTGAGATGAATCTTTAGGATCAGTAGCATCATAATTATTTTCATACTGTTAGAGACTTTCTTCATGGTGGGGATACAATCATTGAGTGTTGTTTCTCTATGGAGTGTATTCTATGATTTTAGAATTGGTGCATTGTTCATTTTTTCATGAGGATGGATTTGATGGGGGGTTGTCATAGTTCTCATTGGGAAGTGAACCTGGGTACCATGAAGATATTCTATGATATATACTGATCATTAGGGTGTCTAGGTATCAGATGGTACATTGCTTACATTTTTTTCATTTGTATAATTACCAATATGTAATGCTCTATCACCATAAAACTTTTGGTTTAGTTTGGTCCCTTATAGTGCCGAAATAGAAGTGGTAAAAGATTTCTATTGACTTTATGATGGGTATTCCTTATACCCCTTAAAATAATAACACAATATGTGTTATAATAGATCTAATGAAAAAATAATATCATTTTTATCCAACCACGATAAAACAAATGTGTTTAACTTTGGATGCATGTATGTATAGGGGGTTGTTAGGTTGTATGGTGTTTCATCTATAATAGTCACTGATAGGGATCCCTGGTTCACTTATAATTTTTTTGAGAGGCCTCCAAGACCCAATGGTATCTTAAGTGAGCTTTATATTGATGTATAATCAATAGAAAAATGAAAAAATAGAATGTTCTATAAGAATTTTGGAAGACATTCTTCATACTTTCATCCTCAATTTTGTTGGTGTTTTGATAACAACGTGGTCCTGCTTGAGTTTTTCAATAAATATAGTTACCAATCATCTATTAATATGGATCCCTTTGAGGCCTTGTATGGTTTCCCATGTAAATCTATATTATATTGGTCGATTATTGTTGAATCTTCCTTTTTTTGAATGAGTTTGTTATAGGAGATGATGACTAAGATTCCATTGATAATTCATATAATAGTGATGACACAGATCCCATATAAATCTCATATTGATCGTCATCAATAAACATTGGATTTTTTGGTTGGAGATCATATTTTTATGAAATTTTAACCTCAATTGGGTCATCGACATCTTATAAAATATGGAAATCATGCATAATGGATTGTGGAACCTTTTGAGGTTGTTAACTAGGTGGGGAAAGAAGATTATCCTTTAGCACATCCATTGTAGTTAAAGTTGATAAATAATGTGTTCCTTGTATCATAGATTTTGAAGTAACTTCCTAACCCATATCATGTATTGATCTTGGAGGATCTTGTTATTGGGCCTAATTTATCCGTAACTGAGCATCCAATCATGATTATTTATACTAAGTCAAAGGTTCTTCATGGGAGGATGATACCTTTGGTCTGTATTCTATAGAAGCATCATTATAACTCTCATGAGAAATGGGATGATGATTTATTTATGAGAAATAAGTAGACTCATCCCTTTATAATAAATCTTTCTTGAAATGATTTCTGAGGAAAGAATTTTTATGGTTGGGGGTTGTAATATCTTGTTATATATTTTCAGTTATTCCTTGAACCTTTTTTTAACATCCTATTGGTTAGTTCTTGTTTTAGGATATTCAAATTGGAATTATGAGGATTTTTTAATCCCTTTAGCCTATGAATGGTTGGAACACTGTTAGGTAAAACTATGTTGTTTGGTCATCCAATCTGTGTTCCCTGTTACAAGCCACTATAAGGGGAGAACTCTTTTTCTAAACTATGCGGTCACCCCTCCAAACTATAAAATCCTTGAAAATTGGAGAATACACAGTTATAAGAATGATAATTTATCCATGTTCCCAAATAATGAACCAAAAATATAATTCCATTAGGATAACATTGAAAGGGAACTTAATTTTTCAAACCATGTTACCCTACCTAGAAAATTGTGTGTACATTTTGAATTTGTAGGAATTTAATTTTAAAAATATTGAACCCATTGTTTTAAGAGACTAATAACCACCATTTAAACCTAACTCAATCCATTGGTCTATGTAGTCTCTCAAGAAGAAATGATGGTTCCTCAAGCCTCCTCTATAATAAAATCAATGTGATTTTGGAAGATTTGATCCTTCTCCAATATGTGGATCTCTATTTGCGAGTTTTCTTCCAATATTCATCATCTCCTCCTTCAAGGGTGTTATATAATCATTTTTATGATGGATATAAACTCTATTTAATTGGATCTAATACTTTTCTATATATATCTTTATTCAAGATAAATTCTTATATATTCTTCACCTTTGATCGTAATTGGACTTTCTATTACAGGTGTTGATGGCTTGATTTCCCTGATTTATAGGTATGTGGTTCCATTTGAGATTATTTATAAAATTTAGATTGTGATTAGATTGATTTGTTTTAAATATTTTTTAAATGATTTATAAAACCTCAATTTGGAATGACTTGATTATGAAATTTTAAATATCAAGGATTTTGAGAAAACCCCTCAATTATAATGGAATTGGAATTGTGGGATGAATTTTGAAAATGAAGGAATGAATTTTGAGAAAAATTTATCATGATGGAATTGATGAAATGATTTTAGATTTGTTTTTTAAAAATGGATTAAATTAAAATGATGAATATTCCTGACTATTTTTGGATTGAAAATTCCTAAAATTAGGAAAACTGGATATTTTAGTTTTGAAATTTAATTGAAATATTGAAACTAAAACTGGGAAATTTAATAGAAAATTATTATTGATGTGAAATGATATGATTTTTCCATTATTTATTAACTCATTAAGCTCATACAAGACTAGGTAGATAATAATTTATTTTTGATAAGCATGCAAGTAACTTAATCCCATATAAATTTATTAACAAATACAAATCTAAAAAAACCAAGTTCAGAATGTTTAACCATAATGGGATGTTAATGAGTCTTATTCAACCTATTCCTACGGGATGTGTGCACACTTGATTAGCTGTGATCTCTGATTTGAGATGTGTGGGGATCATATAGCTAGAAACTAAATTACTTCAGTGTATATGACCATGCTGATTGTTGTGTTTTATTATATTATATATTTAATTTTTTATAGAACTATTTTTCTCATTAAAAATTATTTATATAAATATTTTTATATAAAATTTTTTTTTAATACATGTTTGAAATATTTCCCATCAATTGAAAAGAATGAATTCTTTGTTTTAAAAATGAAAATGATATGTTATGTCATACCATGTTTTATTTAAATTAAAATAATGGTTGGTTTGTTATTATTTTATATATTATTGAAAACTTTGTGAGACCCTACTAGGATTCATATCTCACACCCTACATTTTCCCTCAGAAATTTTTAAATTATATTATTCTAGGTCAAAGAAAAGAAAAAGCGACATAGGGAGGTGGTGGATTTTCTTGAACCTTGGGATCGTAGTGTGATGATGGTGATTGGTGGAGATATGGTATAGTTTTTATATAGGTTTTTGAGACTTTTTTTGGTTACTAAAGGTTTTATTTGTTGTTTATGATGTGTTTTTCAACTATCATATTAGGTAATATTTTTTTAATTATACTTCAAGTACTTTCCCCAGGAATATTCATGATATATCAACTTTTATATTTTCAAAATTCAATTATTACATGAAAAAACTTTCCCAAATTTATCATGTATGATATTAGGTACTCATTGATATCTCATTAGGATTGGGAATTCACACCGAGCTATTTCAGTTCCAGCTCAAGTATTAGAGTATCAAGGTATCCAGTTTTGTTCTTGAAAATATTAATCTCATGACTTAAATAATGTATCTCACAATAGTCACATATCTAAAATACAGAAAGGATTCATGTTTTTTAAAATAGTTATAGAAATAACTTATTTTTTGACCCATGAAAACATTTCTCCATAATAATTCCCCTCTAGAACCTTTTCTTGATAAATCACATGATGCAATCATCTTCAAAACATAGGGATAAAAATAATAATAAATGGGGACCTTAGAAGCCTAGTAAGGGTAAAAGATATCATAATATAAAAGAAAACTTGAGAAAGGCATAAATATCAAAATAAAAGATCAAAATACCATATTTAATAATCATAAAATATATTCGAGTAACATAAGGTCATAAAAATATAATTATGGAAGCATAATAGATATGATAGAGCAGAAATACAAATCAATAATTTTATAACATATGAGAAAGAAATAAAATTAAAGAATAATTTAAAAAAATTAATAATAATAAATACCTAGAAATTCACCAAATTGAAATGCATATTGAAAATTTTACATAACATGATGGAAAAATTAGAGATTTTTTACAAATATTATCATAATTAAACCTATGTGATTAAATTCATTATTCTCATCCTTATATGAACAATCTCATTATGTTAGTGCCTGTAAATGAGAGAAAACCCATCATGACCACGTCGGTGTGAACTAACTTATTATTTCAATGCTTGAATTTCTTCTCTGATTCATGCTTAAATTAATGAATTTCATTATGATATAGTACCCCACTTCCATTATACATACATACTTTTTCCACATAAGAAAATAAGTCAACATCATATCTTAAATAACCCAAGGAAAAATAATGGGATTATTAATCCTTCCAAAAACACCAAATTTCATGAACTTAATAAATCATAAGATTTTAAAAATATCATTTTCCAAAAGGAATCATATAGTTAAAAAATATATATAGTGATCTAAAAACCATTATATGAAATATAATACTCAGTGGGTAAATAGATGTGAAAATAGAAATGTTTTTGAAAATAATTTTAAATCATTGAAGTAAAATTACATTTAAAAAAATATAAGAGAAATAATAATATTTTAAAAAATATATTAAAAATATTCCATAATAAAATTTCTTTGAAAATATATAATGCTTTCAAAAATAAGTGAAAATAATTTGATAACTTTTAAATTTAAAATAATATTTAATTAGAGGTACTTGAGAAATATATAATATTTATGTGAGAACATCCCATTTAAAAATAAAATGTGATTTGGATGATAATATTTTTTATTTTGAATGGATAGAAAAACCATCTGATCATTTTGAAATAACTTTTTTGAAATCCAACTTTTTTAAAAAGCATATTTAGTTCTATTTTAAAAAATTGGTAGAGTTAATTATAATAATCAGTGAAAATAGTCCATTTTTTCTTTCCCAAAAATATATGAGAACATTGGTGGGAATTAAAATATCAGTAAAGAGGGAAAATACATTAAAAGAAATAATAAATATGCTTAACAAAATTTTATATTAAAAAAATAATATAATCATTAAGGATAATGAATTTTGTGTGAAAAATGATTTTTCCAAACAAAATAAGGTTTCAATAAAACAAAATATAATTATACTTTAGAATAGAATAATCTTGATTGATAAAAGTCAAATAAGAGTGATTATGACCCCTGGAAAAGATTTTAGTCATAAAAACACCTTACAACCTCTATATCTTTGGAATGAAAACCTCTTTAGAGGTATAACATTAAATAGATCAATGAATATCATTAAATTTAATAATACTATGATAAAATTTTATACTAGGTAATTATTTACACCACTAAAATGGAAATAAGGTGTATATCTTAAACATATCTCAAGGGATTCAAATTTGATACAAAGAAACCCCATCCATGTTTCCTTGCTTAGCAGGATTCACTCTAAGATCCTATATAAAAAAATATCATATTTCATAACATTAATCATAAATTTTTATCTTTTATAATCCTTATTTTAATTTTTTATTATTAGTACATTAATTAGTTATAGAGTATTATGTAAATTGATTGCTAATATCTTGAACATTTTTTTACATGTTTAATAATATTGATATCATTACCCGTGATTTGAAAAAAAAAGTTCATTATTGATATATCATTAAATATATTATAATATATATGTTATACATAAAAAAATTATTATTTCCTTCCATATTTGTTTTGTTATTTTTTGTGAAAACTGAATTAATAACATCTTATTTTGGCAATTTTGATGATCAAAGACGATTTGTTAATAATAAATTTTATAAATTATTTAGAATTTAAAAAATAATTAAATAATACACATTTTTTATTAACCAATAACAAAATAAGTATTTGTTTCACATATTCATCCATGATATAAATTTAAATCATTCTCCATGTAAGTGATTAAACCGACCCAAACATGAACATGTGTTAACTCTGTTGGTGAGTATGGTTAGGGAGGTGATTATTTTGAACAATTTTAATTATAATAGAATCATAATGAATCTTTTTTATTTTTTAAATGATGGGGAACAATAAATTTTTAACTTTTTATAACTAATTAAATACTATAATATAATGAAAACATGAGTCTTGGTGGAGGTTGTAGTATGCACACACGAATGATTGACCTTACATTGTTTCTATAAGTGGATTGAAATTAATAAGTTTTTGTTGTAAAATAGTTATAAAAACATATCAGTAAATTAATTATACTAAATTCATCATATTATCAAGGTGATAATATATTTTTAAGAGTCGTATTATGATGAAAACTTTATATTGAGGTAATAATTATTTTGGAGATTTTATTTTTCCATAGAAGTGCATTTGAAATTGATGTGATTAGGATAAATATGAAAAATTAGGGGATTTTTTATAGTGATATAGATATTAGTAGATTAAAATTTAAGAGATTCATTTTTTAATCCAATGTCTAATTATATCATTGAATTGTGGAATTGGAGTGTTTTTTTAAGGGAAAGAAAGGGCACTTTTGGAAACACATTAACATTTTTCAATAATGACATAACATTATTCAAGTGTCAATTGCTCCATAAAGTTCAAAAGTGGAATGATAGGGCATTTATTGGATTATAAAAACTCATAAATTTATTACACACATTTTTTTAACATGTTATTTTATTTTTACCATTATTTTTTACATTTTTCACTTTTACTTTCATACTAGGTAACAAGTTTTTAACTAAGTGATTTTATGTTTTATTAACAATATAAAAAAAAAACTTATAGCTAAATTTTTATATTATTAAACTAAATATAAACTATTTTAATCCAATTAAATTTATAAATATTATTAAAATGCCTTCTAAATTAAAATATACAATTTGTAAAAAAATGATTTAGTAAAAAAATGACATTTTGACCATTACGGATTCCAAATCATATTTTGTATTAAATATCAATTAAATACATGTTTATATATTTATATATGGGTTTATAAATAATATTTTATTATTTATTTAGTGAATTTAAATTTAATTTATTTGATATAAATTCCTTGATAATAATAAAGTAATAGTTTTAAAATAATTGTTTCACTATTATTATTATAATGATTATTAATCCTCATAATATAAATGAAATAGAAAATATTATATAATATTAACATTATTATATGAAATATATTAATCATTTTATCACATTATCATTTTACGTGTAAGGAAATTAATCTTAAATTTAATGCATGCAACACTTAAATATCCATTTTTAGAGTGTATTTAAAGCATAAATATTTTTTATAGAATAAAATTATCAAATTTATTGATTCTAATAATATTATTACACTTATAATTTTTAAAATAATAGTTATTTGAAATCAAAATATATCCAAAACATAATTTCAACATTCATAAATTTAATTATAGAAATATATGTAAAGTAATTTTCATAAATTATTACTCTTTTTTCTAAAATTATATTCATTGGTTTTATAAATTAAAAAAAATTATTTTTTTAAATTATTTTTATTAATTTATTTAATTTTTACATGATTTATTTTTCAAAAACATCATTTTCATATACAATTGTTGGTATTAGAAAAATATGATTTTTTTACTATTCACAAAAGAAATGATTATATTATAAAAAATTTATAAATATATCCTAAGATTTTTTTTTTGTGAGTAATTAAAAAAATAATTTGAATTTATTTTCATTAAATTATAAAAATTTTAAATGTATATTTATAAAATAAAATATATAATATAATGATAATGGATTTTATTAAAAATAACCTTTTAAATATTTTCTCAAATTAATTACATACCTTGTAAAGGTAATAACTATTAATTTTTTACCATATTAGTATTTATTATAGATTTTTTAACACCCCAAGATTTCAAAGTACGTTATTTCTTCAAAGTAATTCAATAACTTCCAGAACACGCAACACCGGGTTCGAGCAAACCACAAGATTACCAAACTAGTCATTCAAAAGAGGTTATGAATAGTATTAACTGAATATTGAACTATATATAATCCTTATAATTATAGAATCCATATTATGAGTTTCTTAGATACAATGTAAGAAAAAATTCATTTTTTCAGATAAAAGAAATATTTATTTCAAAAATGCACATTTACCGCCTTTTAATGATGAACCCTTTTTAAATCCAATATTTGAAACTTTTATATATTTTATTTGAAAAAATAAACTTCTTCTTTAGAATAGGGACATAAGAATTTAGTTTCAATAAATTTTTGGGGCTTTTATGATAACTTTCATATTTGGGTGAATAGTGAAAAATACTATATTTTAACTGAAAACAACTTTTTTTAATAAAAATAATTTATAGTGTTAAATTATAAATTTTAATGGTTTGTAAGTATAAATATATTATATTTTTACCATTTAATCCAATTCAGGGCATTGTAAGAAATTTCACTTTGAGATTGGACATAAACAAGTATCAATCTTTTGATAGATATTGTTTCTTAAAAATACGCCTTTTGGTTTTGAAAATTGTAATTAATTTTAAATTAATAAATGAAACTTATATGTTTTTAATTTGGTAAAATATACTTCATTTTTGAATTCATAATATCAAAATTAGCTAAGGGTGAATTTTTGGTATTTTTCTGAAAACATCCAGTTTTTTATGAATAGTGAAAAATACTAAATTTTAATTTAAAACTGCTTTTTTAATCAAAATAATTTATAGTGATAAATTATAATATTTAATAGTTTTAAAGTATAATTAGATTATATTTTTACCATTTAATACAATGTTATTCATTGGACATAATTTCACATTTAAACTGGACATAAGCAAGTGTCAATCTTTTGATAGTTATTACTTCTTAAAAACACGCTTTTTCTACAACGGGAATAAATTTTAAATTAATTTCTATCACTTCTGTGTTTTGAATATAGAAAAATTTATTCCATATTTAGAATTGGGATTTCCAAATTTTGTAATATGTAACTTTTATTTTTAGACATTTTGAATAATTACTTCGGTAAATATTTTATTTATCATGGTTAAAGGGTAAATCCAATAAATAAGGGAATCATAATAATATTAAATTACCCTAAAACATTTCCTAACCCTATTTGATTATACATGTCAGACCATGGACATTTTTGGTCTATTTTTTGACCCCATGGAGCCACTTGTAAGTGATAATGACACTTTGTATTAATTAAGTTAAAGTAAATACAAAAATGACATAAGCATATATATTTTAGTAAAAAAAAATTACATAGAGTTATATATGTTACCTCTTTGACCATAAATATTAATTAGAAATATAAAAATATTTCCTACATAACGGTATTTTATTTATAATTTTTAGACATTTAATAATTAAATTTATTTATGCCACAATGATGATGCAGTATTTTCCTTATTAATGAAAGAATCAAATAATTGGTATTACAAATGTTAAAATAAATATAATTTAAACATTTTGATGCCATCCACTAATTTTATAGGTTTTTATGACGTTTTAGGGTTTATTAAATATATTTATTTTGAATTAATAAATTTTTTATGAATTTATAGAAAATCAATTATTAAATAGTGTCAAAATTGACATAAAAGAGTTTTTAAAACAAATATTATATTATTAATTTATATAGTATTCATAAAAATCTAAGGTTCGTCCAAAGTACTTATATGATGATATTTATATCAGTAATGAACCACTTGGGGTTATCTTGGTAGTTTATAGTATGTTTTTTAACCAAATAATATAAAAATAC
Source organism: Viscum album (assembly GCA_963277665.1). Lineage (NCBI taxonomy): Eukaryota > Viridiplantae > Streptophyta > Magnoliopsida > Santalales > Viscaceae > Viscum > Viscum album. The sequence continues at coordinate 644,679,940 of OY728143.1, read as the reverse complement.
AAAGAGACATGGTAAATGTCAAACAAATTAACTAAGAGTTAAATCTAAAAGATAAGGTTAATATAGTGACCCAAACCTGTCTAAAACCTATTGGTTGAAATTATTTCAACCCATCCCCACCTTATCCTTTAAATAATAAACTTTTTATCCATTATAAACTGAATATTAATTTATTATAAAATAATAATTTAAGTTTTTCCTACGGTGCCCCTCACCCCTCCTATAAAAGGGCACTCCCCTTCTCTCCAATTCACACCTTCAAAGCCTACTGGCTCAGCCAACCTCTGCACAAATACCCTCTAAAATTTCCTCCCTTCATCATAGAGTTCCTCCTATAGTCATAAATCCAACCTAAGGATCCCTTTTGATCAAATCAAAAGGAATAACCCAAAGAAGAGGTAAATATTTCATCACCCCTTTCAAGTTCCTTTCTTATTTCACTTCCTCTTTCTTTGTTGTTTCCATTATAAAATAATATCTCTAGTATATTATATATATTTTTATGTTATTATAAATATGGTACAACCATATTCATTATTCTATCCATCCTTTGAATGACCTGTCACCATACATGCGTACGTACGGCATATCGTCTCCACGTCGTGGTGTAATTGTTATTCAATACATTATTAATTTTATAGGTATAATAATGATGTTTAATTGATATAAATAATAAATATAACATGATAATGATTCTTTATATATGATATACCATCCAATTATATATTATTTTAATATCAAAATAATGATATTGTCACTCGTGTGTATGTACGGATTACCGTCTCCACGAACGCGATGAGATTCATTCCCCATCATATCCATTCAAGACTAATTATCATTAGATGATTAAAAATAATATTTAAAGACTTGATATAATTTTGGATATGAATAAGATACATACTATCCATAACAAATATGACTCACATAACAAGGAATATAAAGGAAAATGAATCTGTTAACACCCGAAACAACGATAATACTAAGATATTATTAACAGAGCAATGTTAAAAGATCATATATGATATCATATTAATGTATATGATTCTTGTATAATTTAATAAAAATTATTTCACCATTATACAGGAGGTTAACTTACCCTCTACCAAGTAAAATTACAAGGTAAGGGTTAATTTCACAATCTCTTTATTATCCGAGGTTGTTTTTACTTAAGTATCTATTGTGACCTCTTTATCATCCACATCCATGTTTCTTAAAAATGTATTTCAAAACATTATTAATATTTTATAGACTATGGGTTAAAGTCATTTATACCCTTTTTTGACTTTTTATAATATGTTTATAAAGGAATTTTTCCGTCATTTTCCAAACAAGGTCATTTTTAACCATTACGACAAAATTAAGGTAAGAATGTATTTTTTAACTTATACGGCGGGTGCGGCTATTTTCCGCCCTTATAAATCTGTCGAATCTTACCTTAAAATATTATAAGAATATTTTAAAAATAAATTTTTTATTTTATAATTATGGGACTTTAAAATTATTTAAAAAAAATAGATAATTCTCTCAAATAGTTTTGATTTCATTTATGTCAACATCCTTTGATGGATTTTAAGCTTATTTGAAGTTGATTTATTATGATACAAAACTTCCTTATTGTATTGAAGGTCTTGTGATATGTTTGACTATGGATGTGTTATTTTTATACCATTCATGGTTTATAGATTAAGTATTAACATTTCGTATTCTAGTTTTAATAAGAATGTTTATGTTATGTTTAAACCTGCTCATATGAGGAATGTGTTGGACTTAGTAAGTTACGGGTGGAGCCCGCCATAGCTCATCGATGCATCGGTAGGTCTCATGATACGAACTAGTGTCCTTTCACAAGGCCTTGACAAAATCTTATTTGTAGTCCTAGCACAAGGCCTTGACTATGTGGTTATGATAGTCTGGCATTATGCATTCTTTCATTATGAAAGTGGTTATTGATATTGAATGTGATTATTCGACTAGTAGAATATCCATTTGAATAAGTAAATGGAATTATTTCATTTTATTTTTTCCATATTATGATTAATTTCAAGTTTAAAAGGCTTTTATTTTAGTTATACATTGCCTTAAATGTTTATTCTTATTTTTAAAAGTTTCTGCTATATTGTTATCCTTACTGAGCATCTGAGCTCACCCCTTTCTGTGTTTTATTTTTCACAGGATGTGAAGATTTATTTTATGACTGAACTGTAGGGATAGTATGAGAGGATATGAGTGTGTACTATGGAGACTATGTTGTTGTATTTTTTCACTTTATCATGTAATGTAATAATTATGAATTTATCTAGTGTTTCCAAGGATACTAAACTAATCGGTCTTTCGAGACTTGATCTTTTGTGGTCAGGCCAATGTTATGTAATAATGCACCGACTCTGGGTAGCTTGGGTCGGGTCATTACAGTTGGTATCAGAGGAAGTTTAGTATAAACCTTGGAAGCTAGATTTAGATAAACTCTTATTAGAGAACATTACCCTAAGATAGACTTTGAGGATTAGTATAGAAGAACTTCCTAGAATTTTGGTAATTTAGAGATTTTGTGAGTTTTCCGACCAATACATCCCTATCTGAATACGAGCAGGTAGAGGTAGCTCTGGCACAAATGTTCCTAGGGGTAAAAGCTGAAAACACTGCTTTGAGCTAGACTCGAATGGGAACCAGTGCACAAAAACGGGCCTTGCTGCACTCTTGGTTATGACACTCCTGGGGGATACGCTTAGGATAATTCTCATTTTCTTTACAATCCATTATGAAGGGTTTATGAGTATATAATTCCTAAAAAAAATTATGATTATGGATTATATCCATAAACTGTTCAATCTACATTAGGTATTTTACAAGTTTGGAATTATTCATTGCAATTCATAAACTGACCTAGTGTATTCCATTGTATAGAAGTGGTGCTCAGTAGAAGGAATGTGAACTCCAGCAATACGTATGATCCAAAGAGTAATGAGGATCATATATTTCATGGTATTAATCCAAAATTTATAAAGGAAATTGTCTCCCATGTATTCTCAACATATGAAGAAATAATATCATGTGTTAAAAAGATAAGTAAAGAATTATCTAAGTCTTATGGATTTGAAGGGAAGCAAGAGAAGAAAAGGATGAAAGATAGGAAGATGGATAAAGGGAAGAGGGGAAAAGAATAATTTTCCCATGTGTGATAACTATGGTAAGAAACACCTTGGAAATTGCCTAAAGGGAATGGGAGTTTGTTATAAGTGTGGAGAAAAAGGACACCATGTACGTGACTGCAAGGGTAAGAAAAAGGTTTCAAATATACAATGCTTCATCTGCAAGGAGTTGGGACACTATGTGAACCAATGTCCAAATCATTAGAGTATTCCTCAAATGATGCTATTGGATAATAATCAAGTTATGACACTACCACAGATGAGGAGGAATGATTAGAGTTCTTATGTTGTTATTAAAGAATTATGTCATTTGAGTGTTGTATCAACAATGTACTGGTTATAATAATTATGGAGTATATAAGGATTGTACGGCAGTACTATTTTATAAAGGACTTGAGATTGTGTGGAACCAAGAAAAGTGACTCAATGTGTTGTCAAATTTTTAGAAAATATATGGTTGAGAGAAAGATAAACCATAATATGGTTCTGATACTAAGGTATTGATTTTGGAATAATGCATGTTTGATTTGGATAAATTATATTGGATATTCTTGAATACCTTGAAACTAATTAATGATTTGTATATTCCATCATTGTTTGAGTTTACAACATTTTTGGATAGAATGAGTATATCCAGTATTCTATAATAAATATGGGTGTATGAATGTAATCAATAAGGTTTTATGCTAATTCAGCATGTTGCGGTGTTTTAAAAGAATATATGATGAAGGTGTTCACATGTTATTACGTGGAAAAAAGGATCTTCATTGTGTTTAACTTCCCAATAAATTTTGGACTATGAGTTTGGACAAAAGTATTTTGGATAAGTCTAGTTTGAGATTATTTTTGGATTTCCATAAAAAGGACAACTTGGAGGTCGGGCGGCAACCCGTCACATCCGGCAAGGCCGCGAGACTTAAACCCGCAACTGAAGGTCGACAAGGGTGTATCACCTACCACTGACCCATGTGATGCTCTGGATTGAATAATGTAGTTTTTTTTAAAGGGTCTGGTATATGAATTATAATTTTTTTTTGGAACCCTATATGAAGAGGATAAATAGAATATATTTTTTAGTTCTATTATATTTTAGAGTGAAAGATGATTTTGTGGTAGAAATTAGTTAAAGGATGGAACTCTACTTATAAAGTCTATATTTTTCTTCTCTTATTATATGAATAAATTAATTTTTAAACTTTATTTAATGGATATTAAAAATAAAAATGTGTTATCGTAATACCTTATGTTTTGTGGAACCAATGATATTTTAAATCATCATAGATTGATGGCTTTGAGGGCCTTAATTCTACAATTGTTTGTGACTGATGACCTCAATAACTCCCAATAAATATTTACATTTTTCCTCCAATTATGTGTATCTAATTTCAACAAATGTTCTCTTAATTGAGATCATAATTTGGTGGTTACTTTTTCATTCCTCATTCCCTTTTATTAAGACAAAATTTTATTAACCCAATTTCTGATGTGGGTTTTCCCACAAAGATATTTTCTATTTTAAACCTTTTATTTTTGAAGAATAATTCCAAATTGAGAGGACGCAATTTATTGAAGGATGGAAGAATGTAACACCCCAATATTTCAAAGTACGTTATTTCTTCAAAGTAATTCAATAACTTGCACTATACGCAACCCCGGTTCGAGCACAACACAAGATTACCAAACTAGCCATTAAAAAGAGGTTATGAATAGTATTAACTGAATATTTAACTATATATAATCCTTATAATTTTAGAATCCATATTATGAGTTTTTTAGACATAATTTAAGAACACATTCATTTTTTCAGATAAAAGAAGTATTTATTTCAAAAAATGCACTTTAACCGCCTTTTAATGATGAACCCTTTTTAAATCAAATATTTGAAACTTTTATATATTATATTTGAAAAAATAAAAAACTTATTTAGAATAAGTACATAATAATTTAGTTTCAATAATTTTTTGGTTCTTTTCTGATAACTTTCATATTTGGGTGAATAGTGAAAAATACTATATTTTGACTCAAAAACAACTTTTTTTAATAAAAATAATTTATAGTGTTAAATTATAAATTTTAATGGTTTTTAAGTATAAATAGATTATATTTTTACCATTTAATCCAATTCTGGTCATTGTAAGTAATTTCACATTGACATTGGACATAAACATGTGTCAATCTTTTGACATATATTCTTTCTTAAAAATACGCCTTTTGGTTTTGACAACGGGAATTAATTTTAAATTAATAAATGAAACTTCAATGTTTTGAATTTGTTAAAATAGACTTTATTTTGGAATTTTTAATATTGAAATTATCTTAGGGTGAATTTTGGGTATTTTTCTGAAAACATTCAGTTTTTGATGAATAGTGAAAAATACTAAATTTAAATTAAAAAAAAAAATTTAATCAAAATAATTTATAGTTATAAATTATAATATTGAGTGGTTTTAAAGTATAATTAGATTATATTTTTACCATTCAATACAATATTAGTCATTGGATGTAATTTTATATTTAAACCGGACATAAGCAAGTGTCAATCTTTTGAAAGTTATTACTTCTTAAAAACACGCTTTTTGTTTTGACAATGGGAATTAATTTTAAATTAATTTATGTCACTTATGTGTTTTGAATATATAAAAATTGATTCCATATTTATAATCAGCAGGTCCAAATTGTGTAAATAGTTAACTTTTATTTTTAGACATTTTGACTAATTACTTCGGTAAATATTTTATTTAGCATGGTTAAAGGGTAAATCTGATAAATAAGGGTAAAATAATAATATTTTAATAATATTAAATTACCCTAAAACATGTCCTAACCCTATTTTATGATACATGTCTGACCATGGTCATATTTGGGTCGATTTTGGGACCCCATGGAGCCACTTGTAAGTGATAATGACGCTTTATATTAATTAAGTTAAAGTAAATACAAAAATGACAGAAGCATATATCTTTTAGTACAACAATTTTTACATAGAGTTATATATGTTATCTCTTTGACCATAAATATTAATTATAAATCTAAATAGATTTCCTATATAATGGTATTTTATTTATAATTTTTAGACATTTAATAATTAAATTTATTTATGCCACAATGATGATGCAGTATTTTACTTATTAATGAAAGAATAAAATAAATGGTATTATAAATGTTAAAATAAATATAATTTAAAAGTTTTGATGACATACAAGAATTTCCTAGGATGATATGGCATGTTATTATTGATTAAATAAATTTATTTTGAAATAATAAAGTTGTTATCACTTCAGAAAAAATCAATTATTAAATAGTTTTAAAATTGACATAAAAGATTTTTTAAAACAAATATTATATTATTAATTGATATAATATTCATAAAAATATAAGGTTCGGTCAAAGAACTTATATGATGATAGTTATATTATTAATTAATCACTTGGGGTTCTCTTGGAAGTTTATAGTAAGTTTTTTAACCAAATAATATAAAAATACAAAGAGACATGGTAAATGTCAAACTAATTAACTAAGAGTTAAATCTAAAAGATAAGGTTAATACGGTGACCCAAACCTATCTAAAACCTATTGGTTGAAAGTATTTCAACCCATCCTCACATTATACTTTAAATAATCAACTTTGGATCTATTATAAACTGAATATGAATTTATTATAAAATAATACTTTAAGTTTCTTCTAAGGTGGCCCTTATCCCTCTTATAAAAGGGCACTCCCCCTTCTCTCTAATTCACACCGTCAAAGCCTTTTGGATCGGCCAAAATCTGCCCAAATACCCTCTCAACTGTCCTCCCTTCATCCTAGATTCCTTCCTTCAGTCAGAAATCCAACCTAAAGAGCCCTTTTGATCAAATCAAAAGGAAGAACCCAAAGAAGAGGTAAATATTTCATCACCCCTTTCAAGTTCCTTTCTTCTTTCACTTCCTCTTTATTTGCTGTTTACATTATAAAATAATAACTATAGTATCTTATATATACTATAATGTTATTATAAATATGTTACAACCATATTAATTATTCTATCCATTTTTGAATGACATGTCACCATACGTGTGTACGTACTGCTTACCGTCTCCACGTCGTGGTGTAATTGTTATTCAATACATTATTATTTGGATGGGTATAATAATGATGTTTAATTGATATAAATAATAAATATAACATGATAATGATTCTGTATATATTATATACCATCTAATTATATATTATTTTAATATCAAAATAATGGTATTGTCGCTCGTGTGTATGTACGGATTGTCGTCTCCACGAACGTGATGAGATTCATTCCCCATCATATCCATTCAAGACTAATTTTCATTAGATGATTAAAAAAAATATTTAAAGACTTGATATCATTCTTTATATGAATAATATACATCCCATACATAATAAATATGACTCACATAACAAATAATATAAAGGAAAACAAATCTGTTAACACCCGAAACAACGATAATACTAAGATATTATTAACAAAGAAATGTTAAAAGATCATATATGATATCATATTAATGTATATGATTCTTTTATAATTTAATAACAATTATTTCACCATTATACAGGAGGTTAACCTACCCTCTACCAATTAAAAGTACTAGGTAAGGGTTAATTTCACAATCTCTTTATTATCCGAGGTTGTTTTTACTTAAGTATCTATTATGACCTCTTTATCATGCACATCCATGTTTCTTAAAAATATATTTCAAAACATTATTACTATTTTATAGACTATGCTTTAAAGTCATTTATACCCTTTTTTGAATTTTTATAAGATTTTTATAATGGAATCTTTCAGTCGTTTTCCAGACAAGGTCCTTTTTAACCTTTTCGACAAAATTAAGGTAAGAATGTCTTTTTTAACTTATACGGAAGGTGAAGCTATTTTACACCATTATAAAATCGTATAAGGGTAACTTAAAATATTATAAGAATATTTTCAAAGTAAATGTTTTATTTTATAATTATGTGACTTTTAAATGATTTCAAAAAAAGAGATATTTCTCTCAAATAGTTTTGATTTCATCTATGTCAACATCCTTTAATGGATTTTAAGCTTATTTGAAGTTGATTTATTATGATACAAAACTTTAATATTGTATTGAAGGTTTTGTTATATGTTTGACTGTGGATTTGTTATTTTTATACCATTCATGGTTTATGGATAAAGTGTTAACATTTCATATGCTATTTTTAATACGAATTTTTATGTTATGTTTAAACCTGTTCATATGAGAAATGCATTGGACTTATTAAGTGACGGGGGGAGCCCACTATAGCTCCTTGATGCATCGGTAGGTCTCATGAGAAAAAATAGTGTCTTGTTATAAGGCCTTGAAAAAATCTTATTTGTAGTCTTGGCACAAGGCCTTGACTATGTGGTTATGATAGTCTGGCATTATGCATTCTTTCATTATGAAAGTGGTTATTGATATTGCATGTGATTATTTGACTAGTAGAATATCCATGTGAATAAGTAAATGGAATTATTTCATTTTATTTTTTACATATTAGGATGAATTTCAAGTTTAAAAGGATTTTTTTTAGTTATACATTGCCTTAAATGTTTATGCTTATTTTTGAAAGTTTACGCTATATTTTTATCCGTACTGAGCATCTGAGCTCACCCCTTTATATGTTTTATTTTTTCCAAGATGTGAAGAATTATTTTATGATTAACCTGTAGGGATAGTATGAGGGGATACGAGTGTGGACTATAGAGACTATGTTGTTGTAGTTTTTCACTTTATCATGTAATGTAAGACTTATGAATGTATCTAGTGTTTCTAAGGCTACTAAACTAATCTGTCTTTCGAGACTTGATCTTTTGTGGTCATGCCAATGTTATGTAATAATGCACTGACACTGGGTAACTAGGGTCGAGGCATTATATATTTATTGTGTTATTTTATTGTTCTTGTTTTTTTACATTTGGTGTAACTTGTGAAACAATTTATAGAACATTATCTTTATTTTAAAGAATCCAAAATCTTAGGTTGTTAAATTTTATCCCCATTAAATAAATTATATCTGAATAATTTAATTATCATTTCCACGTATGAATTGCTAAAGGTGTTGAAAATTTTACATGCCTCATGATATTATCTCTAATGAGATATGATACTCAATATCATGGGGAATAATAGAAAGCACTTATTTTCTATAACCATGTCATAGAAATGTATCCATAACTGGGTATTAGGGCCCATGTGGAGGATTTATTTTTCCTTTTAGATAATTTATATTCTTCCTTTTACTAATATATTATTACAATTCATTTAGAATAAATTTTCCCTTTTTTTAGAAAATATTTTTGAGTAAACTTTCAGGCATACATTTAGTTTTTAAAACAACTTAACTTTTTTTGGAGTAGAATTTTATAATTTTCACTATGTTTATTTCCAAAAACATAAAAATCATAAAAAAAATTTACCGTAAAATATAAATAAATGCGGGAAATGATATGGTGATCTTAAAGAACACCCTAATCATAATAGGTTTGATTGAAATAAATTAAATACTATAATTTTTTGGGTAGGGTTTGTGAAACCAAGATAGAAATATCCCTATTCATCGATAGTCATTCCATAGGTTCTTCTATGATCCCACAGCCTAGGAGGTTGTGTATTTCTACCATCCTCAATAATCCATATATTTTGGAATTGACTTGGATAATTATTGAGTTCTATAAACATAATATATTTAATTTTTATTGGAACACTTGGATGAGTTGAAACTTCTTTCCAAATTTTAACTTATATCTTCATTTTCTTATCATGGTTTGATACTGGATGACCCCCTCTCCCAAATATAAAGAATCTTCTAGTGACCATAAAGAAATTACATTAGTGATTCTTGAAAAAAATTACATTTAATAAATTTAACATTTTTCCTTCATCATATTCATCACTGGATATTTTATGATAATCTATATTTCATTATTTTTCACTACTGGAAACTTAGGCTTTATCAACAGTTGTCCAAACCGTTGGATGTGGAGATGTGGGGATAGATGTATCCCAACAGTTCTATGAGAATTATTGGTATATGGAAAAAAATGGATTATATACCAATTTTTTCATGTAACCGTTGGTATAAATCTTTACCAATGGTTTTAAACCATTGGAAATATCAAACATTATGTCTATACCAATGGTTTGAAAACCATTGGTATAAAATTTTGCCAACAGTTCCCCACAAACTGTGGGTAAAATTGAAGTAAAAAGTTTTATACCAAAGGTTTGTGGTATATACTTTTTCCAATGGTTTACATGAATTCGTTGGTATATGTTCTGTTTAGACACATATGCCAACAGTTTACAATAGTTAGCATAGGCTTTATACACCTGCAGCAAGCATGCCTCCCCCCTGTACACCTATAGAACTTCCACCAATAGGTTTTCCTCCCCCTATGCAGAATTCATACAGAATTATCAATACCTGTAGAATAAATACAGAATTCCGTATGAATTCATACATAATTCGTACAACACATAATTCTTAATACCTCCAATTCTATATTTAATTACACACATATAAAATTCATAATTCATAATTCATAAGTTAATTAATAATTAACACATACAAAATTCAATTCAGAATTTAGAAGTCAATTACCCTCTACAATATAGAATTCTTAATTGAATACATACCATATTGAATTATCTATAACACATACAGAATTGAATTTAGAATTATGAATCTAATTACCCCTATATAAGAAAATCATGCTTCAAGTTTTCAATTTGGTATTGTTATTAATAGGAATGCATTAATTTAGATGAGATTTGAATTTTTGGATAATTTTGTATGCCATGTTGTAGTAAGGGGTAATGTGATGTGGGGGTGGGGGATGTCCAGGGGGTTGGGGGATGTCCAAGGGGATTGAGGTGTCCAGTGGGTGGGGGTTTTCAAGGGGGTGGGGGTTTTCCATGGGGGTGGGGGCTGTCCAGGGGGTTGGGGGTTGTCCAAGGGGGTAGGGGGTGTCCGAGGGGTGGGGCTGTCCAGGGTGGTGGGGGGACTTCTATGGGGATGGGGGTGTCCAGGGGGTGGGGTGGTATCCAAGGTGTGGGGGTTGTCCAGGGGTTTGGGGGGACTTCCAATGGGTTGGGGGTGTCCGGGGCGGTGGTGGTTGTCCAGGGGGTGGGGGCTGTCCATGGGGGTGGGGTTGTCAGGTGGTGGGGGTGTCTAGGGGGTTGGGGGTTGTCCAAGGGGATAGGGGGTGTCCGCGGGGACTGTCTAGGGGGTAGGGGTTGTCCAAGGGGTGGGGGGTCTAGGTGGTGGGGGGTTTCCAGGGGTGGGGTGGTGTCCAGGGGGTGGGAGTTGTCTAGGGGGTTGGGGGTTGTCCATGGGGGTCGGGGTTGTCTGGGGGGTGGGGGGTTGTCCAGGGGGTGGGGTGTCTAGGGGGTGGGGGTATTTCCAGGGGTGGGGTGGTTTCCATGGGGTAGGGGTTGTTTGGGGGGTTGGGGGTTGTCCACGGGGGTCAGGGTTGTACGGGGGGTGGGGGTTGTCCATGGGGTGGGGGTTGTCCATGGGGGTGGGGGTGTCCAGTGGGTGGTGGGGGTGTCCAGGGGGTGGAGTGGTGCCCAAGGGGATGGAGGGGTTTTCCAAAGGGTTGGGGGATGTCCAAGGGGGTTGGGGTGTCTGTGGGGTGGGGGGGCTATCCAGGGGTGGGGGTGTCCAGGGGTGGGGAGGCAGTCCATGGGGGTGGGGTGTCTAGGGGGTGGGGGATGTCCAGGGGTGGGGTGGTGTCCAGGGGGGGATATTGGGGTTTTTTAGGGGGTTGGGAGTTATCCAAGGGGGTAAGGGTGTCTGGGGGTGGAGGGGTTGTCCAGGGGGTGGGGGTTGTTCAGGGGTGGGGGTGTCCAGGGGTGGGAGCTATCTAGGGGGGTTGGGGCTGTCTAGGGGGTCGAGGGTGTCTGGGGGGGTGGGTGGTGTCCAGGTGGGGTGGGTGGGCTTTCCACAGGGGTGTGGGGCTGTTGAAGGGGGTAGGGGGTGTCCAGGGGGTGGGGGATGTCCTGGGGTGGGGGTTGTCCAAGGGGGTGGGGGTGTTCAGGGGGTGGGGTGTCTAGGGGTGGGGTGGTGTCCAGGGGGTGGGGGTAGTTTAGGGGGTTTGGGGGTTGTCCAAGGGGGAAGGGGTGTCCAGGGGGTGGGAGCTGTCTAGGGGGGTGGGGGATGTCCATGGGGGTGGAGGTGTCCAGGGGGTGGGGTGTCCAGGGTGTGGGGTTGTGTCTATGGGGTGGAGGGGTTGTCCAGGGGGTTGGGGTTGTCCAAGGGGGTAGGGGTGTCTAGTGGGTTGGGTTGTCTCAGGGGGTGGGGGTTGTCCAGAGGGTGGGGTGTCCAGGGGGTGGAGGTGTCCAGGGGGTGGGGTGGTGTCCTGGGGGTGGGGGCTATCCAGGAGGTGGGTGTTTTCCAAAGAAGAAGGGGGTTTCCAGGGGTGGGGGATATTGAGGGTGGTGGGGGCTGTGTGTGGGGGTGGGGGTGTCCAGGGGGTGGGGGCTTCCAGGGAGTAGGGGTGTCTAGGGGTGGGAGGGGGTTTTCCGAGGGTGGGGGTGTCCAGGGGTGTTGGGGTGTTGTCCAAGGGGCAGGGGGTGGGGTGTCCAGGGGGGTCGTGGGGCTTTCCAGAGGGTTTTGGGTTTAATTTTCTGATACTGTTTTTCTTCTTTTCTCATTAGTCTGTCCATTCTTGTAGTAAGATCAGACAAATACATAGAGTAGAAATCCATACATTCTTGATCCAATTAACCATTCATGATAGAACCTTTGGAATGATTCATTTTTCGGACATAAGACTTTAATGTGTGCATATTTCTTTCAGTTGGATACATACAACGAAAAGAAATAGGTCTTTCGAGAAGTATTTCAGTTAGAATATGGATAGTCAGATGTAGAATGCATGTGAAAAATTATGGAGGAAATATTTTCTCTAACTCACACAAAATTAATGGGGCATATGCCAACATTTTTTGCAAGAAAGACTTAGACAACTTCTTAGCACAATGATTTATAAACAAATTGAACAACCAAATAACATCCACCCTTACATTATTTGACAAAAGTTGATAGATTGTTATTAGAATCAACTCATACAGAAGGATGTGATAATCATGAGTCTTTATAGATTTCAAATTCAACTCTCTTTTGTTGACCCATTTAGATATGTTGCTTTAATAGCCATAAAGAACTTTAATAGTCTCTAGTAAATTTAGAAATTTTTTATTTTTCTATAGGTGTCATCACATAAGAAGCACATGGAACTTGCCATTTATTTTCACTAATATGCATAGGATGCAATTCTGGTCTGATACCCCAATCCACCATGTTAGGACGAGACCATAAATCATATTTTTTATTTCCCTTAACATTTAGAAGAATCTAAAGAAACATTTCACATATATTTTTTTTAATGTGCATTATGTCTAGGAAATTACGTAACAAATTGGTTGACCAATAAGGAAAATCAAAGAAGATACTTCTCTTATTCCAATTGTAACAGGTTTCAATGGAAACATTATTTCTCTTTCCAGATTTCATTTGACCCTTCCCGAATGAAAAAATTAAATCATTCAATTCATTAATCCCATCAGTTCTAGACATACAATGAGGTGGATCATCGGTCTCCATGGTATTGTCAAATATTTGATGATTATTTCTATATGGATGGTTCATTGCAAAGAATCGTTGATGTCCCATAAAACTAAAACTACGGCAATGTTTCATTCTTCTAAATCGTGTATTCTTCATAAAAACTGGACATGATAGTTTTTCCTTCGTGCTCCATCCAGACATCATTACATAAGCAGGAAAATCATTGATCGTCCACATAAGCGCAGTACACATCTGAAATATGTCTTTCAAACATACATCGTATGTGCGCACACCCACATCCCAAAGAAGTTTCAACTCTTCTATTAAAGGTTGAATGTATATATCTATATCATTGTCAGGATCAAAGGGGACAGATATTAGTATACTCATTAATGTGAAAGGTTTTTTAATACAAAACCATGGGGGAAGGTTATAAATGTGTATAAAAACCTGCCATATGTTGTGCAAAGTAAGAATCTTCCCAAATGGATTAAAATTGTTACATGAAAGACCCAGACTCATATTACGCACATCAACTTCAAAATCAGGATATTGAGCATCAAATATCTTCCATGCAAATCCATCTACTGGGTGAACCAACTCATCATTAGTCTTCTTTATATCAGTATCATGCCATCGCATTTTTATTAATATTTCATCAGAGATAAAAAGATTTTGGAGTCTGGGGATCAATAGAAGGTTCCAAATTACTTTCTCTGGCACATGGTATGGTGTTCCATTAGCTTTTTCCTTCCATCGGGATGTGCCACATTTTATAAAATCATTTCGTTCAGCCGTTTCCTCCTAGAATAAACTACAATTTTCAGGCAAGCATTAATTTTGTTTCTTGAAAATCCAAGTTTATCAACTAACTTCCATTCCATATAGTGGTTTGAGGGAATATCTGCATCATCTAGAAGTAAGTCCTTCAAAAAGGTAAGAATGTAATTGATGGCAGTATTAGAAATATCATATACATTTTTCCCATAAAACAATCAGATTAAAAATTCTAACTTTTTTATTTTATCGCATTGTCGATAAACTAGAGTTGTGGAAGTATCATTAAATTTTTTCACCCTAACAACATCATCATTTTCATTAAACGCATCATGTGTTCTCATATAGAAGTGTTCTTGGGTCGGAATCCTTTCTTTTTCATCATGAAGAATAAACAGAAACTATTCTTATAGAAAGTTCTCCAATCCAGTCTTCTCAGTTGGATCATCAGTAATTTAGTATTTCATTTTCTCCCCATTTTGATACCACACAGAGTAGTTTTCTTGAAACCATATTTGGTTATGTTGGTGCAAACCAAAATCAGTTACCTGAATAAGAGGTAATATCCTTCCTCAATCTCTTTAGTTATATTTTCATTATCTATCCCCCTAAACTCTTATTATTAAATTATTATATAATAAAACCAGTATCCTAAATATACTGATATATTTTTATGTTAATTTTTTGATATAAACTTACACACACTTCCATAAAATGGGTAATGTACTTACTGTTCGTTTATGGAGAACGACCACCTCGTGACACAATGATTGTTCGTTTTTACTTTAACACCTTTCATGGTTGAGAATTATGATGGAAAAACTGTTTATATATGATATATATGATATTTATTAATTATTTATTCTTCTATAATTAATTTATAACACATACCTTTATACTTTCCATTTTGTTTTAATATGATAACATCGTTTGGGGAAGCGTGGACTACCGCCTCCTCAAAGTGATGTGATATGTTCACACTTTAAACGGAATGTATAAAGGATGGTTTAAATAAATATATGTGAAATATATTAAATATATATGATAATTTAATTATAATATACATATATATAATTTACTTTTTATTCTATTAAATATGGAAAATAAATGAAAGTAGTGTTCATGCATACGTATGGCATACCGTCTCCACGAACGATGAATTTCATTTCTTATCTCCAAATTTTATGGATTATTATAAATACATATATATTAAATATATATAATATTAACATAACGTTTTAAATTATTTATATGATAAAACCATGATCTAATTAATATGAACAACAAGTAACAAGTTAAAACATACTCGACAAACTAGGGAATTAACACCTGAAATAGTGAGAATAATGGGAGGTTATTAACAAATGGGTAATAAGACATTATAAGAAGTTAATATATGATATTATAAATATGAATATGGTTATGGTTATGGTATAATTTCTTAACATGATTAAACCCATTATACAGGAAGTTAAAGTATTTTCACCCAAAAGGAAACACAAAGTAAGGGATTTTCATCTCACTTTTTACATATGTGAGACAAATGTCATACTCACCACTTATTTCCTTATGTGGTGTATCTACTATCTATTTTGATATATTATGTCATGAATTATTTTATATTTATGGTATTTAAATATTTCATTTAATTTTATTCCTTCATTGGGTTTATGATTCAAATGTTTCAATGTGTTATGGGACACTTTGGAATATTTAAAGATTATTTCCCTCTCAAATAATTTTAATGATATTTAAATGGTTTGATTCCTTTACATTGGGTTATAATACTTCCTAACTGTATTTAATATTCTATTATTTTGTGTATAAATACATTTTACTATCTATTTATGTAATTTAACTTATGTTTTGTGGATTTATACATAATATATAATCTATTCGTTAATTGATTCTCACTTTAACACTATGGTCTTACTTCAAAATCTCATTATGTTTAGGATTATTTACACTTTAATTTTAATCAGAGGAAATTATTTGATAATTGTCTAATAAACTCTTTAATTTTATTCTCCTCTGGTTATTCATGAACTTTTTCAAGTATTAGTTCCATTTTTTCACTCTTTGGTACTCAAAATGTTTTAGAAAATGTTTTTATGAAAACTGGCCTTCATTTCCCTCTTTAGTCAGAGAATCTATTTTCTTATAAAAACCCTATTTTCTAAAAATGTTTTCAAAAATGTTTTAACCTTTACAAAATGATTTGTTAGAGACATGTTTTCATTTTTTTTATTTTACAAATGTTTTCAAAGGTATATTTTAGTCACTTTCCGAACAATGAACTTTTATAACCTTTTACCTTATAAAAGGAATGTTTTTACCTTATACAACATGTACAGATATACCCTCCATCATTTATTTGAATCTTTATTTATATGTTTTAAAGGTTTATTTTTGAATAAAATGTTTTCAAAAGTGATTTTACAAGAAAATTATCTTCAAAAATGCTTTTCAAAATAAAAAGTATACTTTCATCAATAATTTTTTTAGAGATATTTGTATAGTATTACAATTCATCAATGACAATATCCCTTTATTTTACTTCACTTGGGATATGTTGTATTAATACCATCCTTATTCTTCCTCTATATTTTTTATGATTGATTTTTCCAAGGATAGTATTTACATTAACTTCCTTGATTCATTTGTCAGTCCTCTTGAAATATCCAATTCCCAATGATAATTGAACATTGAATTTCCCATAATTATCCATATCATTTATCAATGGACATGTTCATTTCCTAAACTGTATACCATTTTTTATGGAGTTTAATTTGAAATTTATTTGATTATTTTTTGAAATATTGATAAATAGATATCCTTTATTCAATACGGATATTTAATAAGGCATGTTGTTAATTTTATATGAGGAATTATTGGGACATGAAAGACATGGGTTGGGGACCATTTATCGAAATCACTACAGGTTGGGAAATGGTTAATTAATGCCCTACTATTCTTTAGTAGTCTCATGAGATGAAATTAGTTGGCAAAAACCCTTTGTGTTTTTTCCTAGAAGAATAGATGGGTTTCAACACATAAACTTAAACCATATTGTGAAAGGTATTGATGGTAGTGGTTCTTATGCTAGATACCTGATATCTAATAATGAATCATTGCACTCATTTAGATTCAGTTATTATTCATCCATGAGATTTTTCATCAACATATCTATGGATGTATCCCATTCTCAGTTTATTGATTAAATGGAATGAGTTTTAGTTTCTTACCTTTACATATTGATTTTACCTTATCTAGTTATTTGAATGACATTTGTCTCTAGTCTTTACCATGCCATATTTTTTATGAATGTTCTTCTTAGTTTTTTGATTACATGGTATGTGTATTCAATTATTTACCATACCATTATTATTATTATTATTATTGATTAATTATTTCTTCTAATATCCCTAACCCTTACTGAGAATCTAAGATGTCCCTTATTCTATTTCTTTTCCCCACGATTATATGAAGTTTACTAAGAGTGATGTGCAAGGATATCATAGATGGAGTAATGTTATTATACAAGAAATAAAAAAATATGTTGTAATTAGTGTATTTATTTGTAATACAAGACTCATGTATGTGTCTGGTTTATTAAGACTACTAAACTCTTTAGTCTTTTGGGATTTTATTCCTTATAAACATGCCACTATAATGGTACTAGAAACTGGATTTGGGCTCTTTGGGGTCGGGACACTATAATAAAGACACACTGATACCTCCCAAGAGGGTCCCGACATCAAGTCTAGTTCCCACATCCATGCTATGTCCTGAATCCCAACTCTGACATCTAACATAGTTCTCTTTCCCTTATCCTGCCCTGAAACCATGAATTCTATTTGGGTACCAATCAGGAATCCCAATTAGGGTGTGATTATAACTCATTATGCCACAACAAATGGCACCTAAAGCAATATCTAGTCTATAATGATGTATTTAGATGTATAAAGAAATAATAAATAAGCTAATAAATGTAAAAAAGTTTCACATTTATTATTATTTAATTAACCACATTATACCTACTTCGACCCATGTCAGAGTATGAACCATACACCATAGGGGATATCATAATTCATTATTTTATGGGATTCCATTATTCATTGAATTCCAATTTCATATTCATGCATCAAGGCCTAGAGTATATGTCTATCACTCCATGGGTATTTGGAGCATCAGTCCCTAACCCATACCGAATTGTTCATATTAACATATAAATATATATTATGGGCCTGGAGAATCAGTATGTCACCCTATGTCTATTTAAATCATCAATCTCTATCCCAAAACTCATTATTCACATGCTTGAATTAGAGGCCTAGAGCATCAGTTCGACACCCCATGGGTATTTGGAGCATCATCCCCTGAGCCACATCTAATTTATCAATCAATAACAATATCACATATATCATATACACATCAAGTTTCAACATCATTTACCTTCTTAACAATCATTCACACCATGGTACACCATTTCATTTATCAAAAATAACCATGGTTCATTACTTTAATCACAACAATCAATAAGAACAATTCTTCAACTATCCCATTTCACATCATTATTTCTCAACTCATTAAATCATCAAATTCAATCCAAGAAACCCTTTAAATTTCATTATCAACCATGAAATAAATTTTTTTTAATTCCATAAAACCACCATTCCCCCTTTTTAACCCATATTTATCATTTAAGAGATATTAGTACACCCCATGGGTTTCCATAAAATTCGGTCTCACAATCTTCAATAGGTCAAAGGGGATCTATGGAGGGCCTCACAATCACAAGGGAAATAATTCATTATTTCAATTTTAATTGAAATTTCCCTATGTGAAAATGAAAAAATAAAACTAAAATGCCTAATCATAATAAAGTATTTGGGAATTATCAGTTATACCACCTACCTTGATATCGTTAGAAAATTATCTCAAAACCATAATCCTCAATTTGCTACAAAATGATCTAAATCACAACAATAGAGGAGATATAGGATAAAAACCTAGGATCAAGATCCATGGGAACAATATCCATTAAAACCTGGATCTAAACCATTTACAATAGAGGAAAAATCATCCCTCTCTAATGGTAAATAGAAGTGGTAGAGAGAGGAACCTAAAACAAGGAAGAGAATCTCTTACTGGAGAGTCAATCTTCTTTAAATGGATCTTTGATTCGAAAATGAAGGGGTTTTAAGAGACTTTGAATCATCTCGAGAGACTCCAAAATTAAGGGAAAATTTTTTATGTAGAGTGGGGGTGAATGGGAATAAAAACCAGTGGGTTTAGGATTTTTTTAAACAGAGGTTTAATTTCTATGTGCATGATTTCCTTGGTGGGGCCACACAGTTTTCCAAATTGTGCTCCCCTACTGTCTAGGGTGAATGATTTATCCTAAGTGGTGCATAGTTTGGAAAACCATTCACGAACTATGCAAACCCACTCTTTCCAAGGGTGCATGGTTCCCTTGGGGTTGGTTCGCATTTTGGGAAAACTGTACCCCAACCGTGAACTACCCAAAACCCATCCAAAAACCTTAAAAACTCACCCAAACATACCTAATATAGGAATAAACCAAATTATACTCAAAAAAGGGTAAAATAATACCTATAAATTAATATGATACATCTCTATAATGGTTTTGATATTATAATATCCCCACCTTATAACATCTCATCCTCGAGTTTTACTCCCAAGCATCTCTAAGATTCTGAGGTAAAAAATCAGTCCACTGAGCCCGTATATCAACTTATCTCTCCCAGTTTCCTCCTAAACATAGCCATTCTTCCACAATACTCAGGACAATGGAATGACATTTCCCCATAACACTTTATCACTATGATAAACAACATGAATCTGATTCTCCTCAGAAGACACATCATCTTCAAGCTCAACATCATCAATATTGATCACGGGAGAAGGGTCAAGGTGAAAGTGCTAAAGATGTGGCACATGAAAAACAATGTGCATAGAATTATATCTCTATGTAAGATCTAATCATTATGTCACTGGTCCAATCCTCTCCATAATCTTAAATGATCCCACAAAATTGGGCACTTACTTTCCCTACCTCTGAATCTTATAGTGACCTAAACTCATAGACACCCAAAGGAATATATGATCTCCCCCTAAAAACTCAAGAGGTAAATAATTTTCATAAGAATAAAACTTCTATCAACTCTATGTTTTATTCATATATTTTTTTGATCAATTGAACCTATTCTAAAATCTCCTAAATAAGACTTAGTCCCAAAAACTCAGACTCTCCCACCTACATCCATCATAGAGGTGACCTGCATGGCCTACCATAAAGCACCTCATATGGTTTCATTTGAATAGTCTTATAATAATTGTTGTTATAGGTAAACTCAACCAAATTTAGGTGATTTTCTCAAGATCCATCAAAATCTGGGATATATTCACATGACATATCCTCCAGTACCTTAATAGTATATTCTATTTGCTCAATTATCTGTGGGTGAAAGGTCGTAATCAGTAACACCTTTTTTCCAAGTGACTTCTACAATAATTTCTATAAGTAAGAATTAAAACATGAGACATGGTCTAAAACTATGATCCATGTCACCCCATACAAATAGATGATCTCCCAAACATAATGATCTCTCAAACATACATCTCCCCCAACTGATCAATTGTGAAAGTCTCCTGGATAAGAAAGAAATGGGATTCTTTCAACCATATTGCATCATTCTTATAAGGTGTCCTAGGAAGACCCACCATGAATTCCATGGTAACATCATCCCACTTCCATTCCATAATGGGAAATGGCTATAATAAACTGCCAGGTTGTTGATTCTAGGTCGTCACCTGCAGACAAGTGTATCATCGCGTCACAAAACCTACAATCTCCTTTTTCATGCCTAACCACCAATTCTATATCTGAATATTGTGATACATTTTTTTCAAACTTGCTTTAACTACCCACTTTGAGGATATAAACTCGTGAATCATATCCTTACACATAAACATAGGAACAAAAATATGATTCCAGACATAGATGATCACAACCTCATCTATAGTCCAATCAGAAGGTGACTCCCTCCTTTCAAGGATTTCCCTCAAGGATAAACACTCTAGATATTCATACTAACTCTCTATGATCTTGATAAGAAGTATGTACTAAACAGATACAAATAAGATATTTATTTGATCCTAGCCCCCCTGAACCTCAATATACATCTCATCCAGTAGGGTAATCATCTTCCACTCAGAACTGGAATCATAGAATATATGAGTCTATGTCTCTAGCTTAAAGAGTCAACAACATTGTTTCCTTTTTCGATAATATAGTCTAGAAAAAAACAAATGATTATATATAATCAACCCATCTCCATTTTTAGAGATTAAAATCTCACTTTGAAAAGATATACTTTAATATTTTGTGCTCATTATACAAAACAAATCATTCTCCCAAAAGGTAATGTCACAAAAACATCAAAGAATAAACCACCTAGGCTTTCTAAAGATCGTGCATAGGGTAATTTTTTCATGTGGCCTAAACTTTTTTGATATATATTACATTAATCGATATTTGTGCATCAAAATTGCTCCATGTTCAACTCCAGATTCATCACAAAACACGATATACACCTCACCCAATTTGATTAGGATCAAAATCAGGGTGGTAGTCAAATTCTTCTTCCACTCCTAAAAATCATTATCACATTCTCTAGACCATTAAAACTTGACATCATTCTTGGTAAAGCCCAAAAGTGGTTCTTTTAAATGGGAAATGTTTTTGATTAACCTCTGATAATATCCCACTAAATCTAGAAAAATACATATATCAAAAACATTCTTGGGTTACTCCCAAGAAAAAACTGCCCAAACTTTCTCTAGGTCCACTAACACACCTTCCTCAGAGATTATTTGACCTAAGAAATGTACCTTGTAAATCCAGAATTAATATTAGATATCATGGTATATAGCCTATTCTCTCTCAGTGTACTAAGGATTATGTTAAGATGTTGGGAATGATTATCTTGAATCTTGGAATACAGGAGAAAGATTCAGTTTATCAGTTCCATAAACATATCAGGAGTGTTTGTCAGCCCAAACATAATCATGATGAACTCATATAGGTCATAAATGCTTCTAAAAGTAGTCAGTTGTACATTAAAAGGTCTAACTCTCAAATTATGATACCCTAACCTCAAGAAAATCTTGGAGAAAACACAAGATCTCTCAAAAAGTCAAATATATCATCGATATACATAAGAGGATTCATGTTCTTCACTGTCATTTGGTTCAAATTTTGATAATAAACACAAAACTAAAACATCATGTCATTATTTTTGAAAATAGAACCTGAGAACCCTAAGGTGACATACTTAGATGGATAAATCCCTTATCCATTAACTCTTTTAGCTAATTCTTAAACTCTTGAAGCTATGTTGGTGTTATTCGGTAAGGTGGGATGGAAACTGGTTCACCTCTAGGCATGATCTCAATAGTAAAATAAACATCTCTCTTAGGTGGTATCCCTAAGAAGACCATAAGTAAGAAATCATGAAATCAATCCACTATGAGTGGAAATACATTGTAATTTACACCCCCATCATCCAAAAAAATACTTGTAACCTGGGTGGTGAGCTCCCCAAGTTGCTGTTGAACTGGCCATGCACATCTTTTCTAGATATCCCATTCTTCATGACGAACATAACTATTTATCTTAATAGATGTAAAGGCCAATCACATATGGTAACAATTGATGTGGGATTAGTATGATACTAGCCAGTCCATACCCAAAATAAAGTTGGAAATTGACATTTGAAGTATGTAAATATCCCAAAGGAAGTGATATTCACCAACCTCGAGAGAACACCCCATGTATAAATAGATTTTATTCAACTAAACTCACAATGGTGTGTTGATCATCCTAATACCACTAATAAACTCCTTTGTTAGATTCAAACCATTCATAAGTTTAGTAGATTTAAAATAAGGAGAGGTTCTTATTTCAAATAAATTTCTAGGAATTGTAGAATCTATAAGAATAGAACCTTTGACAATTGATGGCTCAACCTCGCTATCCAAAATTGATGGTTGAACTATATGATACTATCCAACCCCTATACCATGTGTTGTAGTCTTAGTCCCATGTGTTTCACTACTCTACTAATATGGATTCTCTTTCCCTAAAGTACCACATCCTCTAGCTTAACCACCATGGAAAGTAGAACTCCAACTAGTTTGCTGATATAGGGTAGAAGAACCCATTCATGTACTTTGGTTCTATCTATCTCCTCTGTAACTACTCATTTGTCATGGGTTCCTATATAACTGATATATATGTCCCATCTTTCCTCAAGCTCATCACTTTACCAGTTGTCAGGGACACTGATTACAATAGTGACCCATCCTACCACACTAATGTAAAATCACTCAAGTATTTCTCTGTGTAACTAATCCTACCCCCTGGACACTCTACTTACCACTACTCTCTCTATCATTCTCATAGTGATTATTCCTTCCCTTATAAGACATACCTCCTAATCATTCAGCAGAAACCACATGTCATCCACTGGAAGCCTCCTTTAGGTTCCCCATAGAAATGAGAACCTATTTCACCACCATAGTAAACTTATTCAACTAAAACATATTTACATGGGAATTAATTGCACTTTTAGTTCCATCCTGAAACTGTCTCACCATATTTTCCTCATCCATTACCAATGCTAGAACAAATCACTATAAGTCGGTGAGGTGACCAGCATATTCCATCACAGACATACTCCCCAAGATCAACCACATAAACTCTTCCACCCTCTCCTACTTGAGCATATTTAGATAAAAGTTATATAGGAACTTCTACTAAAAGTCATTCCATACCATGTTTTACAAATTCTCATATCTATCCTGAATATCCCACTAGTGATTCACTAAACCTCGCAACATATATGTATCCAACTTGACTCTCTTCTTTGTTGGAGTCTCTAAATTGTTGAGGGTCATATGGATTGAATCAATACATAACTCAGTTGCTTCATGTCCACCCTCTCGGGTGATGGTCAGAGGGTGTTGTAACTAGAACTCCCATTTTAGATCAAAAATATTTTACATATCCTTCCTTGGGTTTCAATCTATAAACTACATAGAGCGAGAAAAGTTCTCATGAAAATTCTCACGTTCTCCTCCATCTGAAACTATTAGGACCTCTTTTCCCACTGTTGGAGGCATATTTCTAGCTATGTCCTCCTATCATCTTATCAACAATATTTATCATGGAGTCATGTGTTTATAATTCCAAACATGTATCTTAGAACACATAATACATCATTATCACATTTAAATAAGAGATATATCTACATAAAACTATAAAAATTCGTCACTCTTACATCACCACATGGGGAAAACTGAGGCACTATCACTACCCTAAACCATCCCCCACCTGAGCCATGGCCTACATAGGGTAAACCACTTTCAAATTCCATATTTTATCATTAGACTCCATTTTAACCATTTAGATTCATCATTAGGCACCATTTATTTTAAATTAAAAAAATAAAGAAAAGAATTTCCATTTCTACAACTCACCCAAAACTTATTTTTCCATGTGTGCCTAAAATTATGTATGTCACATAAATTCGTGAGTTCCTAGAATGATACATGTATAATAAACTCCCATGCCATGCTGAGCCATAAGAAAAGTCATATAAAATGATAACAGCACACAAAAAGTGAATCACTCAAGGTGAAATAACATTTAACTGGGATATAAAAATTCAAGAATAATAATCCCACCCTATGTAATTGGGTTTTCCCTGTATATTGGTAAGCTACTCTTGTGAATGAGCTCATTACCAAGGCTCATCTCATCCTAGTCTCAAGTCTAATGTTACCAAATAATAAGACAACTAAAAAGAAAATAAAATACCTTTTATACAAATTTCTAATGTCCTGACTTAGGTGCCACAAACTGATTCCCTGGGCCAGTTCATCATGTGACATTAAGTGCACCACCCCATATTCCAGATGCTACAAACTAGTAGTAGGATTCTAATATATAATGTGGGGAGACTATACCATATTTATCAAAGGATCACAATAGCAGAAATCAATAAGAAAGATCCAAATGATAATAAATAATAATCCATAATCAACCAATATCACATGTATAAATCCAAAATAGGTAAAATTACCATAAAACAATTAGTAAATATTTCATTTCATATAACTATTAAGTTTAAAATGAAAACAAAAAAAAAGACACACTGACACCTCCCAAGCGGGTCCCGACATTAATTATGGATCCCTCATCCATGCTTCATCCTAAATCTCAACTCAACCGTCTAATATGGGGATATTTCCCTTATCCTGTCCTGAAAACATGAAGTCTATTTGGGTACCAATTAGGTAGTTTGAGTAGGGTGTGAGTACAAATTAGTGGGCCACCACCAATGGTGTATAAAGAAATATCCAGTCTATAGTAGTGTATGAATATGTTTAAATAAATAATAAATAATCCAATAAAAGTAAACAAGTTTCAAATTTATTATTATTTAATTAACCTCAATATACATGCTTCATCCCATGCTAGTGTTTAAACCATACACCATAGGAAATATTACATTTAGTTCTTTCATGGGCTTTCATTATTCATTTAATTCTAATTTCATATTCATGCATCGGGTCATAGAGTATAAGTGTAGCACTCCATGGGTATTTGTAGCATTAGTCTCTAACCTATACCTCATTGTTCATATTCACATATAAATATATATTCTGGCCCTAGAGTTTTAGTATAGAACACCATGGTTATTTGGAGAATTAATCTATATACCATAACGCATTGTTCACATGCTTTCATTAGGGGCATAGAGCATCAATCTCACACCCTATGCATATTTAGAGCATCAGTCACTGACCCTCACCTCATTTATCAATCAATAACAATATCAAATATATCATATACACATCAATGTTCAATATAATTTACCTTCTTAAAAATCGTTCACATCATGGTGTTCTATTTCATTTATCAAACACAACCATGGTTCTTTACTTTAATCACATGGACCAAAAAGAATAATTCATCAATTATTCCATTTATCCTAATTTATTTTAAAACTCATTAACTCATCAAAGTTAATCCAACAAACCCTTTAAATACCATTATCAACCAGGAAATAATAATTTAGTTTAATTCTATAAACACATTATTCCCCATTTTTCAACTCGTATTTATCATTTAAGAGATATTGACACACCCCATGAGTTTCCATAAAATCTAGTCTCACAATCTTCAATGGGTCAAATAGGATCTATGGAGGGTCCCATAATCACGAGGGAAACAATTAATTATTTCAATTTTTAATGTAATTTCCCAATTTCGTAATGAAAAAATACAACTATAACACATAATCATAATCAATACTATGGTAATTAGAAATTATACCACCTAACTTGAGATCATTGATGAAGGCTCACCAAAACTTAATCCTCAATTTTTTGCAGAACAATCTAAATGAAAATGGTAGAGGAGATCTAGTATTGAAATATTGGATCATGATCCAAAGAAACAAGATCTATTAAAAACTATATCTAAACTATCTCTAGTGGAGGAAAAAATATCTCTCTCTAATGTTAAAGAGAAATAGGAGAGAGAGGAACCTTAAACAAAGAAGATAATCAATTATTGAAGAGTCAGTCATCTTTGAATAAGTCTTACATTTGTAAAGGAAGGGGTTTGAGGAGCCTTTGAATCCTATTGAGAACTTATAAAATTGAGGAAAAAATTTTATTTCTAGTGGGGGTGAATGGGAATAAAAACTAGGGTTTGGGAATTTTTTATAAAAATTTTAGTGGTTTAATTTCTGCAAGCATAGTTTTCTGGGTGGGGTTGCATGGTTTTCCAAACCATGTGTCCTTACTATCTAGAGATCAAGGTTTCTCCTAAGTGTCGCTTGATTTGAAAAATCATGTTCCAACTATACAAGCCCCCTCTATCCAAGGGTGTATGGTTTGCTGTAGGTGGCCACACGGTTTGGGAAAAACATGTGTCAATCATACACTGCCTAAAAGCCCTCCAAAAACCTCCAAAACTCACTTGAACGCACCTAAGGAAAGCCTCAAAAAATAATAATAAAAACAAGGGTATAATAATACCTTATGGGTATGATACATCCCTATCAAGGTCAAGATATTACACATGAAGACTCTTGGAGTATCTATTTTGGTTTTTCCATCCTCTATTGTTGGACTTGTCTCTTTGATATTGTTCCACTGACATTCAGTTGTATCACTTTCATAGTTATATTTCTATTTTGATATATATATATATATATATTTATATATATATATATATTCATGTTTTCTTCCATTTTTCCTTAGATGCATGTGTATATATTTCATGTTGTCTTATTCGGGTTGGGAGAAATCATTCCCTCTATTTTTTGTTGTTTCCTAAGTGTTAGATGCCATCTTGTGGAGATTGGGAACACCCCTCAGTTATGTGATAGCTCGGGTTGGGTACTAAATTGACATTGTATCTCTATTAGGATCATCACAGTTTGGTATCAAAGGTTGTTTTTTCTCAATATTTCTTGTCTTGAGACATTTTGTAGACTAAATATAGGATTTTTGGGACTTGAGAGGTATATTCTGGTGAGTTCATGGCTAGAACTTGACATGATGAGACTCAATTTACCATGGGACGTTGGGATATATGTCTCCTTTTTTTTAGCTTTTGATGTTAATATTAGTTTTTCTTCGTAGATTTCTATTTTGAACTGATATTATTAAATTTTCTGGTCATTAATTTATTTTTTGTATGTAATGATATGCCTATGAGAAATGTTCCATGAGTTTCTCAGGAGGGTTCATCTGATGTTCCTCAAGGTAATCCACTTATGGATCAAAATTTTATTGAGGCTATTAGGTGGGTAGTCTGTTCTATCAACCAGAATGTACCAAAATCTCATAATGTAGTTGTTGAGTTATAGTTGGGAGTTGTAGGATACAAATATCAATCACATGAGCTCTTGTGTGAGAAGTTTTCATCCTTTAAGGGTAAAAATAAACCTAAAGAGGTAGAGGATTGGATTCACAAGATCGATCATATTTTCAACTTCCAATATACTCCTGAGAGTATCAAGGTGAAGTGTGCGGCATTTAGACTTGATGTTCCTAGAAAGTGATGGTGGGATTCCATGGTATAGGTAGATTTGCAAGTGGGCTTGGATGGGATGGGTTTCAAGACACTCTTCTTCCAGTATTTTCTTCCTAAGTCACTGATGATTATGAAGTCTCAGGAGTTCCTTACTTTTTAGTATGGATATAATTCAGTGTCGATGTACACCAATCGATTTTTGGAGCTTGTTCATTTTACACTAGAGGTTATAAAGAATTACTAAATGAAATATCAAAAGTACCTATAGGTTTTGTGACCAGATATAATATCACAAGTATTAGTGATCAATTTTTTAAACTATTTAGACACATTGGATAGGGATATGATGGAATAAATGAATATATAAGGCAAGGTTGGATATTATGACCCTTCTCTTCCGCCTACTGGAAGCTTAAGTGGAGTTCCAGGGAAAAAGAGTAAGGAGAAGGATCATTATACGAGTGATGGAGGTGTTTCTTAGTAGTATGCCTCTTCAGCACCTATATTTGTATCTACTGGTGTGAATCTAACTTGATATTAGTGTGGTAAGGTCGAAAACTCAAGGAATCATTGTCATTTACCTACAAATATGTGTAACAGTTTTTTCTGTTATGGTCATCTATAGTGTTTCTTTCAGGCTATGTCTAGTCCTTGATATGTCCAGGGATCATTAGATCTTAAGGCTACTATGGTGTAGGTAGATGATTCTATGGATATAGGACTCTATCCATATGCCTCAATAGTGAATAACCTTCATGCAGTATTTGTGTTTCCAGAAGAGGTAAATGTGGGTCTAGTGATAGTGACAGATACCATCTTTATTGCATCTTCAGTAGTGATTTCTTTATTTGATAATGGTTCTTCCCTCTCATTTATATTTGGTAATTTTGATGATATTATTAACCTTCATATATATCTCATATCCTTTATTAAGGATTTAGTGAAATTTCTTTAGAAGAGGAAAGATCAATGGTTTCATTGTTCTTCTTATGTGCTATTGATAGTCAATGTAGAGTTTCTTTGGAATTTTCTCATTCTTGATCTAGATTTTATTGACATCATCATAGAGATGGATTGGATTATCACTATTTATTATAAGTATTATTTTTATCATCATCATGTCTCATTTTTTGTGGCTGATGGGAACTCTAGGGTGTTTTAGGGAGAGTTGGATCTGAGGTCTGATCATGTGGGACCTTCCTACCTAGAGCTCCATATTTTGTTGTCTACTGTTGTAGTTTAGCCTCAAGATGTTTCTTCTATTGTCTATATTCCTACTGTTTTTTGAGATTTTTATGATGTTTTTTCAAAATATTTCTCAGGTCTTCCTCTAAAGAGGGATGTGGAGTTCAAAATTGACCTGGTGCTAAGTATGCATCCCATTTCGATACCTTCCTATCATATGGTACCAGCGGAGCTAAAATATCTAAAGGTTTAGATGTAGAAACTAATTTAAAAGTGTTTTTTTCACCCTAGTGTTTTACCTTGGGCATCCCTAGTGCTCTTTTATAAGAAGTTGGATGTTTCACTTCATTTTTGTGTGGACTATCCAAAGTTGAACTAGGTAACAGTTGGTAAAAAGTATCATTTTCTTCTTATAGATTATTTGTTTGATTAGTTAAAGTGGGAGAAGTGGTTTTTTAAGATTAATCTTTAATAAAGTTATCATCAACTCAGATTTTGGGAGTTTGATATACCAAATATGGATTTTAGGAGTAGGTATGGCCATTACGAATATCTTGTGATTCTGTTTGGTCATACTAATGCTCCTGTAGTTTTTATTTCTTTGATGAATTAGTTATTCCATCATTATCTTGACACTTTTTTGGTAGTGTTCATGGATCATATTTTTGTTTAATCAATATTCAAGTGTGAGCACAAGAACCATTAGAGTTTGGTTTTGTAAATCTTGAGGAGTCATCATTTGTATGGAAAATTTTTGAAATGAAATTTCTAGATCCAATAAGTAAATTTATTAGGGCACATGATTTTTGAGCATGTATTATCATATGATCCTAAAAAGGTGAAGACTTTTTTGTATTGGTAAAAACCATGGAATGTATTTGAAATTTAGAGCTTCCATGGTCTTTCTAGATACTACTAATGGTTCGTCAAGGATTTCTCAAAGTTGGTGTCACCTTTAACTTCTATTACTAGGAAAGGGGTGAAATTCATATGGGATGAAAAATGTTAGTCTTATTTAGATGAGCTGAAATTAATTTTGACATCAATTTCTATTTTGATCTTACCTAATCCTAGTAAGGGGTATGGGGTTTTTTGTGATGTTTCTTTCACTGGTTTGGGTGGTTTGACTATGTAGGATAATCATGTGGTAGATTATAAATATTTTTAGTATCGACTGCATGAGAATAATCACCCCAATCATGATTTTTCTCTTTTCACATTTATTTTTGCGATTAAATGTGGGTAGTGCTATCTTTTAGGAGAGAGGTTCATAGTCTTTTATGACCGTAAGAGTTTGAGCTATATATTTTTTCAGAGAGACTTGAATATTAGATAGAGATTATGGGTAGAATACCTTTAGATGTTTGAATTTGATATCATATACACCCCAAGGAAGGGTAATTTCATTGCATATTCTCTTAGTTTTAAAGTTCCAGCATAGGATTTTTAGGAATTAGAGGAAGAGTGCAACCTTATGGGTATTTTTTCTCAGTTGTATCTAGATTCTCAATATGGTGTTTTAGGCATGCTTTTGACCAATGTTCAGTTATCATCATCTCTCCTTGAGTCTATTCTATAGATTTAGTAATGGAATGATGAGTTCAAAGGAATTTGGTAAACCCTATATATTGGGAAGACTGGTATGGGTTGGAATCTCTCTTCAGATGGTATTCATAGTTTTGGGGATCAATTTTTCATCCCAACATTAGTGAGGATCTTGGTTTTGTTTTATTGTCATATTTATTTTTAAATATTTCATCTAGGAACTTTGAATATGTATTTTGAAATGAGAGGATGATTCTTGTGGTTGGGTATAAAGCATGATATTGTGTATTATGTGTCCCTCTATTACACTTTTCAATAGATAATTGCAGAACATCTAAAACCTTGTGGTTTTATCAAACAACTTATGGTTCTGGTATGGAAATGGGATAAGGTATCCATGGAATTTGATTTTGGATTACCAAGGACTCCCCAATGGAGGAATTCTATCTGGGTGGTGATTGATCAGTTGACAAAGTTATCTTATTTCATTATGATCTGGGGAATCGCTAAATTTGATGATCTGGGTAAGTTGTATATGTAGGAATTTGTGAGGTCACATGGGGTTCCTTCCACCATTGTTTCAAATAGGGATCCTAGGTTTACTTTAAGGTTCTATATAATTCTCTAAGAGGATATGGGGACTCAGGTCAAATTGATTACATGTTATCATCTATATATAGATGGTCATATGGAGTGTGATATTCATATTTTAGAGGATACTATCTGTGCTTGTGTCTTTGATTTTGGTGGATCTTAGGATATCCATCTGGGACTGGTTGAGTTTACTTATAATAGTAGTTATCAATAATTGATCGGAATGGATCCTTTCGAGGATTTGTATGGTCTCTCATGTAGATCACAACTTTGTTAGGAAGATTTGGGTGAATATTCTTTGGTGGGACCAAGTTTTGTTCAGGAGACATCTATGAGGATTCAAGATATACATCAGCATCTGGTTATAGAATATAGTTGATATAAATATTATGCAGATCAACAGAATCATCCTTAGGAGTTTTCTATAGGTGGTAAGGTTTTCTTGAAAGGTTCTCCTTGATTGGGTCACCAATGTCTAAGAAAATAGGGAAAGTTGGCTTTGATATATGTTAGACTATTTTATGTCACTGAGTGGATTGGGAGGGTGTCTTATCAAATAGAATTACTGGTTCAGTTGAGAGGCATTAATGATATTTTCCATGTATCACATCTTAGGAAATACCATCATTATACCTCTCACATTTTGATATGGGAAGAAATTGAGTTAGAGAAGGATGTTTCTATTGTGGAGTAACCAGTAGAGATCATTAACTCTCAAGTGAAAGACTTTCATGGGAAGTCGATTATTTTGGTTACAGTGTTATGGGGACATGGTTCAGATTCTCATGAGACTTGGGAGAATGATTTTTTGATGAGGGAGTAGTGGATTCACCTCTTTACCAGACTTCATTCTTCTACATGAAATCTTAGGGAATGAAATTATAATATTGGGGGCTTTGTAACATCTATTTACCCACTTTTAGGTAATTCATTTATCTATGATTGTTTTCCTCTTTAATTGGGTGCATCTTGGGACTCTTTAGGATGGATAATATTTTTTGATAAAAATGACCAAAAGTTTAGGGATGTGTGTTTGTTTGGATTTAAAGAGTCCGGGTATAAATTTTTAATGGCATAGTAGGGTTCTCCTTGTGTTTAGAGAACACCTATGTCAGTTTGAGATTTTTGTAAAGAATATTTTGTTTTCATTGTTGGATATAAATTTAAACAATGTGTAAGGAGTAAAATACGTGTAATTTTCTCCATGATCAGGCCTGAGTACACAACATGAAAGATTACAAACTATGTAAAGGTTACAAACCTTGTAATGTTAGAATATTGGTTTTTAATAAAAATTTGATGGGTTTTTTATTTTATATGGAACCCTTGGATTAAATATCATGTAAAGGGATTACATACCTTTTAAATTTCACAAATAGGGATTTTAGGGAACTACATCAGTTTATTCTTATTTCATTATTCTACAACCCTACTTTCTCTCAGCCTAGGGATCCTCGCCAATGATATTTGGAGCCATAATTCATTTTGGATCGATTCTTTCAGCATTGGATCATCAAGGTTGTTTCATTTCATCTCTACAGGTAAGATATCCTTTATCTTTCTTTGTTTTCCTTGATCATGGTAATGTCATTTCATTTTGATATTATTATTTTTAACTGTGGTGTTGTTTCTCTTGGTTACTTTGTAGATCTAATGCACCACCTTGTTTTACGGGATGAACCTTTGTTAGTTATGGTGTGTTGGGTGTACGTTCTTGAGGTATGTGTTGTATCCTATTCTCTATTGAACCTTTTGTTTAATTGAATCAATTATAAGAGGTGTAGATTGATTCTAGGGACTCCAATATCATTGTTGGATTCTTTCTTCTGGTGGATCCCATTGTAAGCATGTGTTACCTGAGTTTTGAAGTAGGTGGTTCCATATCTAGCCTATGTTTGTAAACCTCATTAATCCAATTTTTTAAAAAAAAATTAATGAAATGGCATGATTATCTGATTTTTGTGTGTATTTGGAATTGAGTTTTTGATAAAAGATGGTTTCCCCTAGTTTTGGTAAATAAAAATCGTTATCCAAATCATTGTGAATTTTTTTTATGAAATGGTTTTCAAATCATGATATAATGAAATGGTTTGGAAAATAGAGAATATGGGAAGCCTTAGGTACTTGGGTGGAAGGTTTAGTAATAGGCCTCATCCACTGTTGGGGGGTTTTATCATGGGGATTTCCTCTACTCCCTAGGAAGGTTGTTATAGGGACTTGTTAGAATTATTGGGGGGTTCACTTTATATGGTGTCACTCTTCTCTTTAGACTTGATGAATATATATAAAGTTTTTATGTGGGTGCGGTTGTCTATGTTTAGGTACGGGTGTCCTAGTTATATTGACCTAGTGTGATCCTTGGTGTGATGTTACCTGTGCTTCTTGGATGATTTGGGATATTTTGGATGGTATTATTTTGATTTTACTTCTAGGGATTTGATATAATATGTGATGCATTCTATTCTTTGATATGATATATCTATTTTTGATATATGTGTATGAAATGATTTGAAACTGATTTACCTACTTTATTTAGAAATGTTTAAAAAGGGTAAATTAAATTGTCTTACCATTATTTTGAGATAAAAACTACTAAATGATATATCATGCCTTATTTTCTTTAAATGTTAGCATGCTTGGATTATTGTTTAGATAATTGATATGGAACACTTGGGTGAGACCCTACTGATCATGTTATCTCACACGCTATGTACCCCTTCAGAAGTTCATTGACCTAGTTATGTATTTCATTGTAGGGAAAGGCAAGGGGTCATAGTGAGGGGGAGAGGGTTTTTGTTAGCTGGGTTTGGTTAGCTAGATAGTGAGATAGTGCAGTTTCACCCATGTTATCACATGGAGACTATTGGATTAGTTGTTGTTTTTTTATTCATTTTTTGTTGGAATTGTCTCTTGGAGAATGTTTTTATACCAATTCAATTGTATAGCTTTTTTTATTCTCATTTTGCTATGAAATATATTTATATTCCTATTTTCTTTAATTTTTTCCTTCTATGCATGCTTATATATGTCATGTTGTCTATTTAAAGTTGGGAAAATAATTCCCTCTATTTTTTGTTGTTATCTGGGTGCTATACATCAAACCATGGGGATCATAAATGCTCTTTAGGTATGTGAAGGCTTAGGTCAGGTGTGGAATTGAGAGGGTATCTAAGTCAGGTTCATCATATGAAATCTCCAGAGCTCTATGGGTAAATCCACAACTTCAATGACACCCTCTCTCAGGATCTTCAATTAATCATACTTGAGATCTAATGAGGAAAAAAACATCAGGTTTAAGACCCAACACAGAGGGAGGTAAAATACATTGAATTAGTCATTAAAGCAGGTGAAGACCAGTCAAGACAATTCACTATTGACATTGTTAATTATCGTAATCAGACTAGGAAACATCCCCAACCTCAGAAAAATAATAACTTGTATGCCTAAAAGTTAGTAAATAGTGATATCATTTCCAATAACCCAATTTCTTATCAAATAATTTCCCAAATCGAGGAAGGGTGAATTTAATAGCAGATGTTGAAGAAGAGGGAACAATTGATCATGGACATGAGGGGGGGAAATATTTTATCAATAGAAAATATATCATTAAATACTATTGGGAGGTCTATGTTTTGTAATGTTTGGTTATGATCACTAATCCTACACAGGATTACCCACAACCTCACAATATCTTCTACATCCATTATCGAGTGAATGGATGCATGCTTGGAATTATTATTGATGGTAAATACAAGATAATATAATCTCATGAGATGTCATAATCAAGCTACAATTTAAGACAAAAAATTACCCATCCCTTTATTGTTTTCGATTGATAAGGTTTATAATAGATAGTCATTTTACTAAACAATGAAATGTAACATTTTTAATTGACCATTAAGAAATTATGTGAAGAGTAATGTGGTTGATATAAATGGTTTCCAACTTATATTGGGATGAATGTGGTAATTTTATCTTGGTTCTTGGAACATATTCAAGAAAACATAGTGGAGTTCACCTAGGATAAATCTTGCTACACTTTTTACATTTGATGAGACTCTAAGACACTCAGGTTTGAGGAAAATCACTTATTTCTCTATGGACAGCTAATGAATTTTTAAGGAGGTGAGAGAGGAAAACTATAGCCTAGTTTTTGTAGCTTGAGTATTCTTAGATAGACCTACTATCATTCTGAAACCCCTCTAAGAACTACTTAATGAATTTCAAGAAATAATTCTTAGCAAGATACCAGTTGGATTAACACTAATCAGGGATGTCCAACACCACATTAAGCTAGTCCCAATAGATTTTTTTCTAAATCTGTCATGCTACTGCATGAGTCCAATAGAGTATGATATCATCCAGGGATAGGTGTATGAGTTTCTCATGCAAAAAATCATGTTCCTTTTGCTTTACTGGATTTGCTAGCACTCAAGAAGGATGACTCATGGTGAATGTGTGTTGACAGTCATACCATCAACAAAATCACCTCAAA
This sequence comes from Viscum album, assembly GCA_963277665.1. Classification (NCBI taxonomy): domain Eukaryota; kingdom Viridiplantae; phylum Streptophyta; class Magnoliopsida; order Santalales; family Viscaceae; genus Viscum; species Viscum album. The sequence goes on along the minus strand of OY728143.1, from coordinate 644,643,467 downwards.
GAATATATTCTCAATACCAAGATTTGATGATATGCTTAAATGGGATATGGTTTTTTTAAAGCTATACCTTTGGATTGAATATCACTAACTTCAAATCAAGTTAAGGGATGAATGAAAGACATCCTTAAATTGTAAGAAGGGGTTGTACTATGATTGGTTGGTTATTCCATTCAGGCTATCCAACTCCCTTGGCACTTTTATGAGGATAATGAACTAGGTTATGAATTTGTTCATTAATATGTTAATTTTGGTTTATTTCAATAATATTATGAACATATAAGTTAGGTGCTCTGATTTTTCTAGGAAAACACTCTTTATGTCAACCTTAAGAAGTGTAGTTTCTTTCTTCCCAAGTTCATATTCGTTGGGTATATAGTATAGATTGGGTAAAATTCAAGTTGATAAGAAGAACATTTTAGATATCCAGAGGTGGTATTAACCCAAAAATATTGGTTAATTTTGAATATTCTATGACCTTACAACATTTTATCAAAGATTTATTTGAGATTTTAACTCGATCATGATGCTGCTTACAAATTTCTTACAAGGGGGAAATTTTCATTGGAGCGATGCAACTGAGGAGAGATTTTCCTACATCAAGGAGAATATTTCCACTACTCCACTATTATCATTTCCCAACGTCAAAAAGATATTTCATTTGGAAACATATGCATCCTTTATTGGAATTGGGATTTCCTTTCCTAATTTGGACGACCAGTTTCTTTTATGAATGAGAAACATAGTGACTTATGTCACAAGTGGGATGCATATAAGGTTCAATTATATGTTGTGGTAATATCCATGGAGAATTTGAGTTAGTACTATTTCCATCAATATTTCTTCCCTCATACTGACTATAAATCCCTCAATTATATACATTCCCAAAATAATCTTAGCTGGATGCATGCTAGGTGGTTCACCTTTTTGCAACATTTCACTTTTGTGATTAATAAAAATATTGGTTGGAAAATTATAGTATAAGATGCATTAAAAAAATTCTCATAAACTCATAACCATGTAGAATATGTTTCTGTGATTTTAATTTTTAAAATTCTAATACCTAGAAGATGAGTATTTCACCGAATAATGAAATTGTTGTCAAAAAGGTATGTTTGTTGGCCTTTTTATACTGTAGGATGAATTTATTTTCTTATATAACCATTTGTGAATTATGAACGGTAAGTATGGGGGAGAATATATACTAATATACACCATTATTGAAACATATAAAAGTAAAAAAACCATTTCTTTAGAGTAGAATCAATTCTTTTGACCACAATTAAAATAGGATATTGCTTAAGTGGTGAAAAGTTGCATGACCCATAAGTTTTGAGTAAAAAAAAAGTTCCTATATGGAAAGAAAAACTCAAATTTTTAGTCTTAATTTATGAATGATCATTGTTTTACACAACTAATGACTTCACGACCAACCAAATTCATATATTACCTGACTTGATTAAATTTTGTAACTAGAAGAGGATGATCTTCACATGTAATTTATAATGAATTTATTAGTTGATTTAGAATTACCTGAACTTTTAATTCTTTATTTATTGATGATGTGGTTGACTTTATCTAAATTTATTTTCATTTAACTATAGTATCCAAGTAAATAATCCCTCAATAGGTGATCCACACATACACCCCAATATCTAAACGTCGTACTGGAATCACTGGTTACTAGAATGGTCGATCATGATCGCTTTCACCATTTGTGGTAGATTACATCATAATTATTCTATGAGTAAAAATAACTCTTAGTGTTCTCTAGATGTGTAATTTTCATTTTTTCAGTTTAATACTTTGGAATATTTTTAAGAATATATTTGGAGCCAGAACTGAGAGGGTGTGAGGATTTGAGGCCTAGTGAGCTCGGTATTGATATAATAAAACTATTAAATATATTATATCATGTATGCATAGTGTTTTCAGAAACAATGGAATAACTCTCAAAAAGAGACTCATAATGGAAATATGATACCACTTTTGAGTCTAAAACATGGGTTTTACCCTAGGCGTGATATAAAGTTGGTCGGTGTTGGATGTTAGGTTGAGGCAGTCATTGGAAAGTATGTTAAGTAGATTAATTAAATAAATTTATTTATTTATTTAATACCCCTAAACCTAATAATCCTCATTAAATATCCTATTATGAAAAATTTTAGGGTGATCCTCATAACCCTAGTATGATTTTAGAGGAGTCTTGGGTGTTCTTCATTGGTAGATCGGGATCAGATAATGACAGTCAATCAGAACAGGGATAATCATGACATGAATGATGAATATAGAACTATCACCACCTTCATCATGAGTAGATGCATTATTCACCAAAGATCGATCCAAAACCAAGGTAGGTTGGTTTCTTTGTGTTTTTATCCCCATTAAATTTTGAGATGAATGTGAATTAATCCTTTTCCAAATTAATTCACAAATAGATCTCCATTATTTTGTCCAATGTTTAATTTCTCTTCCCAGATTTAGGAATTTGATATTTATTTATTCTCATTGATTCTTGTTGATTTTATAACCCTGATCTATAGATTCTATCGATGATGTACAAACAAACATTCTCATTTATTGAGGCTAACTTTGTGGCTTTTTCTTTCTCCCTCTATTCTTGGAATTTGTTGTCAATAATCGGTTGATCAGTGATTCAAAAATATATGGGAGTACCAATCATTGTGAATTTGTTTTTTGACACAATAGATTGCAGTCACGAGTTTATATTTGGATTTTTAATATGTGAAATAGGTGTGGTTCTGATGATGGTAACCTAACTTTGGATCGGGTATCATTGTTTTTCAAGTTGAATTGAGTGGATCTCTCTGGAGGTACAAAAATTGATGTTTACGAGCAACGAGTTGTTAGAATATGGTCACCAATGATGATAATGTTTGGTGTTGGTGTGTTCTTAAAGGTTCCTAGTACCTAAGGAATGTGGTTATTATTATTTTTAATAATAATAATTTTTAAAAAAGGGATAAATTTAAAAAAGGGAGAAACCAAGGGGCACGCCATGTAGGATTCGTTGAAGGGGAAAGTTATGTTTATTATTATTATTATTAGTATTATTATTATTATTTATTAATGATAATAATAATAGTGAGAAAAATAGAATAAAATTATAAATTCAAGCATATATTCACACTATAGGTGTGATGGATGGGGTGAAATTGATCTAGTTTATTTAGGAAAATAAATTTAATAGCGTTGTAGGTGTGATGGATGGGGTGGAATTTATCCAAAATGGTTGGGGCGCATGAATGTGAAGGAGGTATTCTAGAGTGAGATATCCCCTTTCATTTTAACTTATATATATTATTTTGATAATATAATCATAATAAGAAAATTATTATTATTATTTTGTTATGAATCCATGTTTCGGTTATATATTTTAACCGAGATATCATATTTAATAACCATTTATGGAATCACAATCCTAACATTGAGGTGGTAGATTTAAGACCAATGTTAGGAAACTAATCTAGGAGTGTGGCTCAGGTCCATGAATCATAAATTGTGTGTGACATAGAGAATTCATTTTTTTACCGGGTGTCTATTTGGGGTAAGTAAAGAGCCTATCCCAATTTTTTTTTTGTGAGGAACCCAACTATGTGATATATTTAGACATTCATGGTTGTTTGTGGTGAAATATTGGTAGATTTAGTTTTTATCTAGTCAGATTGATAAAGAACCTTTCTCGTTATTCAAACTTGGGGACAAACATAGATTTTAGACCATTAATAAAACATTCAAATGACTATAATTTTGGTGTCAGAGATATTATGTGAGGTGAGTTAAGTGAGATTATTATTTTAGTGATGCTTCACTAGTATCATTTGGGTGTGTTCCCTTTTTGAGTATCGTTTGGGTGCGTTCCCTCTTTCAGACTAGTATGGGTGAGCTCCCTTATTCTGGAGTGAGTAGTCTCGGTCCACTCCCATGAGGGTTTAGTATAGAATTTGATCAAAAGTTTTGAATTTCAAACCCCTTGGATGATTAGATCTTGTATCCCTTTGAGAGACCCGAATCAATTCTCATTCCCCTCATGCTCCTTAGGTAGGGTTGTTGGAACTATCATGATCAAAACTACAAGGGTGTTGATCCCCTATCTAGTAGGATAAATCCATTAGGGTCAAGTGTTTCCCCAGTGAGCACTGGGTCCGACCCCTTATATATGTATCAGTATCCATTTTATTCAATGATGTGTATCCCAATTGAGTGTGTATCTCAGATGAGTCCTCTATGTTTCCTCTATGATTCTCCATGGCTAGACCTGATGAGTATGTCCTCTTGGATGATTTCCATCAGTGTAGTGATACCTAAAAAGCATGACCTATGGGATTAGTATCATCAATGATATCATGACTCGTGGAGTGAGTTATCTCAGAATGAGTGTTACCTTGTTGCCTTTAGTAGAATCCTAGACTAGAAGTATGTTTGTGACTTTACCCTGAGACTTAGTGTCCATAATGAGTATATATGGGTTGCTCTTATTTATCATTATCTCTCATATCTTGATTGACATGCCTACATATTTTTGAGTTAACTACTTTTTATACTTTGTGTCTGGTGATTTTGGGGTGTCCTAATGGGTATTATTATACTCACCCCTACATAGACTCTACCCACACAATTCTTGTATTATATAGACAAAAAATCTTTAACAAATTCTTTGGAGGACCAGGAAAAGGTGGAGCATAGTTTCGGATAGACTGAATGAGGTTCATACTAGTGTTGCAATTGACAATATTTCCCTCATTTTGAGTAGGTCTTACTTTATTTCTATTTTTTTTGTGGGATTTTATTTGGGCCTTTTATGATTTCTAATATTTTATGTCATACTTTGATGTGGGATAGATGTTATTCATGAATTATTGGTATCAATTTTTCTTTAAATTTTATCATTTTATGGGTTTGGAGATGTGTACATGCTTACAAGTAATTTAGGCTAATGCCTCCTTTGTGTGTAATATTCTTACTCAGTTCTCTTCTCCATCCCCTAACCTATTGGAGGTGGGATTAGGGTAGTCCCACTTGGATTATTTCTAGCTAGGTGTTCCCCGATGGGTCTGGTCACGGAAGAGTGGTATCAGATTAGTGTTTCATCTTAGGATCAGAGTTTTAAGATTGTCTCAATGTGAGGTTTGGTTTGGGAATTAGGGAAATGGTGTTAAAGTGTTTTGAGTTTGGATCTTGGGATAGGGACTCCATTGTTGGTGTGGTGGTCAATGTATCCATTCACCTGGACTCAAATAACCTACTTGTTGACTCTATACATTTATACATTGGTTGAATGGAAAACATTGGAACATGCATTATATAGGAATGGGTTGTGTCTTCTATATCTTTTTTAATTCATCTACCTAGATATGATCTTTTGACCATGGTACACTTAGGCTATTGTTGGATGCTTTCACAATGATATCCAGCCAATATTATATATCGGGGTCATGGTTATGATCCATTTTTCAATGAGTCTTTAGTTTGTGGATTGGTATAGGAGGAAGTTACTTCGAGTGTATAGAGATCGATGTCTCCACACATTCAGCATCACACTGACCGACTTCCAATGGTTTAGGTAGATGATCCCCATCAAGTTGAGAAGTAGTTAGTTCCAATGGAGCTAAAATATGATGAAATTATGTTGAGTACACTTCATGAGTACTATAGATAGAGATTTATCAGTCTCTGTGGTGAGACATACCCCCTTATCGGGTGGTAGAGGATTGGTGTAAGCCTGTGGTGTGAGTGACCAGCTTGTATAGGACCCCTCTTGATGGTGGTCCCAACTTTAAGACTTATCTTGGGTGACATAGGGAATTGGTAGAGCCTTTTTTGGTGATTTTTTTACCAGAATTCATACATTAAAGGAAGAGGGTAAATTCCCCCATCGAGACAAATTCTTGAGACGTGATACAAAATTGTGTGGGAGAGTCAGTGCTACCCAAAATGGATAGTGTTAAGGTATGGTGGATGAGTTCCTTTGACTTGTGTGTTTGAGGTTATTTGGATGAGCTAAGGTGTTGGAGTGAGCCCTGGCTGTGGTGAATAGGAAGGTAAGGTAAAGGATAGATCCATGTGGTAGGATCTTGTGATCATAATCTTAGAGTGTGGTTCAAGGTATGACATTTATATTCATTACTCCAGCTGTCATTTTAGCACTGAGTCGTAAGACACATTTCCCTAAATGTAACCCCATTTCATGACCTAAAAATTCTAGTGGAGACCTTTTTCTAGAATATTTTTGTTTGAGGCTCTTGCAGAGAAGATCACTAATCACACACTTTTATTGACAGTGTGAACTAACTTTAGAAGGAGATAAAAAAACTTCATGTGGGATATTTACATAGTAGTAGTGAGTTCCTATGATGTTTTCCTTAGTATGGACTATTTGTATATCATCCATGCTTAGTTGAATATTACTAGAGGGGGTTTTAGTGTTTTAGGATGGAGTTTTATATTCTTTGGTATGAATTAATCCTAGAAAAGGTAGGATGATCTCATGTCCAAGAGGATATAGTTGATTCCTTATCATTTGGAGAGTATGATCCTTGGAGAAGTGGATTCTATGAGCTTTCAGATCCTATAATTTTGGTGAGCTATGAGGATGTATTCCCTGGGGATGTTTCAAGTTTACCTCTCCATTAAGTGGTTGTTTTCTTCATAGACATTCATCATGGACAGCCTAATATTTTCCCCAACATATCAGATGACCTCATAGATCTAAAAGAACTAAAGGTTTAGTTGGAGGATCTATAGAGGTGGGGCTTCATAATACCCAATGTGTTTTCTTGTTTATCCTAGTGATGTTTTCTTAGAATATTGATGAGATATTGAGGTTAGGTTCGGATTGGAATCAACAAAACCATGTGACTTCTAATTAGGAGTATCCACCGCTGACAATCGATGACTTCTTCAACTAGTGGTTTGTGGAGAACTGATTATTGGAGTTTGACCTTAGAATAGGTTATCACCAACTATGAGTTCATAAGGAAGTTTAACCAAATGTGTATTTTCAAAGTTATTTAGTTTATTTGAGTTATTATTAATACCCTATAGTGTGTTGAATTCCACAATAGAGGTTTTGGGACCTATGAATAGGATCCTTAGCCCTTCTTTGATATGTTTATGGTCATCTTTTTCAAGGAAATCCTTGTGTACTCAGTATCTCTGACAAACCTGACCCAAATAACCTCTCAAACTAGTACTCAACCCAAACCGTCATGTACCCGAAGGTAATTCCTAATCCCCATGGGACAGTTTATATCACCTAACCATCAATAAAAAATGGATGGAATAATTTCTCCCAACATGAATCATACAACATGACATATATACACATGCATAGAAATAAATAGTGAAATAAAACATGAATATATATATTTAATAACAGAAAGATAAAAATGTAAGAGATACAACTAAAATGGTAGAAAAACAATATCCAAGAGACTAGTCCAACTACAAAGGATGAAGAAGATAAAGAAATACTCTAATATTCTTCATCTAATAGCACGGGAAAACTCTCACCATCTCACCATCTAGCTACCCAAAACCCAACTGGCTGAAAACCTAACCATCTCACTATCACACCTTACCTTTCCCTACATTGAAAGATATAACCATGTCTATGCAATTCCAAAGGGGTATGCAGGGTGTGATCTAACAGACACAGTGGGGTCTCACCTAGGTGTTCTATATCAAGTATCTGAAAAATAATTCAATCATGCTCAAATTTAAAGAAAACGAGGCATGATATATAGTTTAGAATTTTTTATCTCAAAATTTTGGAAAAATAATTTAATTTCCCCTTTTTCCATATTTCCATATAAATTATCTAAATTAGTTTCAAATAATTTAATTTTCATATACCAAAATAGATATATCAAATCAAAGCTAAGCATGAATCACATATCATATCAAAACCATGGGTGTATAATCAAAATAGTATAAGTTAAAACATACCAAATCATTCAAAAGTATAGGTAGCATCACACCAAGGATCACACTAAATAAGGATAGCTAGTAAATCTGTACCTAAACATATACTATCATGCATGAATCAATCCTCTAGACATATGAATTGATTCTAGAGAGTAGAGGAACACCCTAGAAAGTGAACCCCCCAATAAGTCTAACCAGTCCCCAGAACAACATGCATAGGGAGTATAGGAATGCCTCATGAGGAAACCCCAAAATAGTGGATGAGGCCTATTATTACACCTTACACCTATGTACCCAAGGCTTCCCATGGGATCTATTTTCTAAACCATTACATAATTTCATTCTTTGAAAACCATTTCATAAAACCATTTCATAATGATTTGAAAACCCTTTTCATTTACCAAAACCATGGGAATTCCATATTTTATTGAAAACCCATTTACACAAACATAAATAAAATCATTAAATCATTCCATTTAATTTAATAAAATAATTTATCAAAAACAAAATTAATGCAGTTCACTAACACAGGCTAGAGAGGAAACCACCTACCTCAAAACTCGGGTCGCACATGCCTGCAATGGGATCCACCAATAGGAATAACACAACAATGATAACAGAGGCCATAGAATAAATCTAAAAATCTTAAGATTGATTCAATTTAAAAAAAGTTTTGGTGAATAGGAAAGATCAAAACATACTTCAAGATAACACACTCACCAAAACACAACCAACAAAGGATCGGCTCCCAGGACAATATCACACAATGGATCTAGAAAAAAACAAAGGAATTACCACCACAGATCAATGGATCTAATAACATAATGTAATGGTGTTTATATGATCAAAGGCAATGAAGAAGCATAAATTATTACTCACCTAGAGATATATTTTGTACAACCTTAATGATCAAATGCTGAATAAATCAATCTGAAAGGGTTGGAGGTTCCCAAAATCACCGGATGAAAGATCTAGGTTGAGAGAGAATAGGCTGCATGTGTAATGAATAAACATATCACTCATACAGTTCACTAAAAATATGTTCATGATATTTACAAGGTGTTTAATCCCATTAATTGTTATATAATCATGGGGATCACATACACCAAAAAAACTGTCTTCGTTTTATTAAAAACCCAATTTTTAACATTACACAACATGTAATATTTACATAGTGTGTAATATTTCACATTATGTACTCATCTAACGACATGATCCTAGTGAATATTATATGTTGTGTACTCATTACATGGCATGTAAATTCCTTGTAGATAGAAAAAACTACAAATTATTTACAAAAACCTCAAACCAATTCAGGGTTTCTATAAACTCATGGAGAACCTCGCTAATCCATTAAATGTTTATACCTAGAATCCAATAATTGAAACAAATATACATCCCTAAAATTTAGGTCATTTTTTTCATAAAATGTTCTCCATTATTGGGAGTCTAAAGACACACATAATTAAAGAGAAAAACAAGTACAATGAAGGTAATTACCTGAAATAGAGTAATGGGATTTTACAAACTTCCCAACATAATACTTTATTTCCCTGGGAAGTCATATAAAATAATAAAGTCCAGTAAAGAGGTAAGTCCAATTCTCCCTCATCAATGAATCATCCTCCCATGTATCATGAGAATCTGATCTTTTTCTCCATTACAATATGACTAATGTAATAGACTTCTCATGCAATACTTTCATTGAGAGTCAATGATCCCTACTGGATTCTCCACAATAGAAACATTTGATGCTAACTCAACTCCTTATAGCTCAAAAAGTGGGAGGAATCATAATGGTAATTCCTAAGATAAAATATATGGAACAAATCGTGGATACCTATCAACTGAACCAGAAAATATAACTCACAATAAACCATCCCAATACATTTAGTGAAATCAAATGGTGCAATATATCTCAGATCCAACTTTCTATGTTTTCCAAGATGATGAAAACCTAGTTGAGGAGGAACTTTCAAAAAGACCTATTCATCTATGGAAAACTCCAAAGGATGACATCATTGATCTACATAAGATTTATATCAACTCTGAACTATAACTAGACACTGACGTATATCCTGAATCCTCAAAGACATCTACTGAACTAAAATCTATCCCACCAAATATGCTTTTACCACCTCTTCCTAACAAAGTGGTGACCTTCACAGGTGACCATAAAGAGCCTCAAAAGGATCCATTATGATCAATGACTAATAAATATTTTTACAAGAAAACTCAACTAGTCCTAGATAGCTATCCCAAGATCCACCAAAATCTAAGACACATGTACAAACCATATCCTCTAGGATCTGAATAGCATGCTTCATCTGGTAATCTATCTATGGATGATAAGTTTTATTCAACCTGATCTAAGTCATCATCACCTCTTGGAGAATCCTATATAACCTCAAAATAAACCTAGGATCCTTTTCTAAAACACTAGTATAATGAACCCCATGTAACCTCACATTCTCCTATATATACAGCTTACCTAGATATTCAACTTTAGTATTGTCCCTAATCGGAATGAAATTAGATGAACTTTTCAACTAATCAATCACCACCCAAATATAGTTCCTCCATTGGGGAGTTCATGGTAATCTAACTAAAAAGTCCATGGATACCTCATCCCATTTCCAAACCAGCAACAAAAGAGGCTATAGAAAACCATAAGGTTTTAGATACTTTACCTTTATCTGTTGTCAGGTATAATAATAGGATACATAATCATAAAATTCATGATTTATACCCATCCACCATAATCATCATCTCATTTCATAATACATATTCATAGTTCTAAAATGAATGGTTGAAAAAAATTATAATAATAAAACAAAATAGATATCCTCACTAATACAGGGATGAAAAAAAGATCTCTAAAATAGAGAATACTATCTAAAGAGAGAGAATAACTAGAAACAATCTCTCTACCATATAGGGTTTTTCAAATTCCTATTAAATCTTTATTATACTACTGAATCTATAGAATAGATTCAGTGAGAGATGATGGTAATTGAACATTATCCATAAACATACTTGAAACATCCTCTTGTGTATCCAGATACTTTTGAGTGAGAAAATCCTCATAAGGTTTCACTATTCATTCAATTCCTAAAAAGCCTATGATGGAACTTTCTAGCTAAGAGAGTCTTTAATGTCATTCCCCATTCTTGGGGTTTAGGTGATATCAAAGTAAAATTTCTAAAGTTATTCCACCCATCATATCTATTTGAGATTCAAATATTTCTAAGAAAAGATATAGGTCAAACTCTTATTGTTAGAAAAGTCTATGAACCTTTAAAAAAAGATAGTGCCACCAACACTTAAGAGAATTCATAATTGAAGAAAGATCTAAATCATGAGTGGGGTAATTCTTATCATGTGGTTCAAGCTTGTAAGATATATAAGGAAACACATAATCATCTTGCATGATCACACAACCCAAAACAGTGCCATAAGCATCACACACAAAAACACATACCTCTTACCTATCTTAGGTAATATCAAAATAGGATCCAATGTTAGAAGTAATTTCATCTCATTGAAATAAGACTAACACTTTTCATCCCATACAAATTTCACCCATTTCCTGGTAAGAGTAGTCAAAGGTGATGCAAACTTTTAGAAACCCTTGAAAAACCATTGGTAGTATTTAGCAAGGCCAAGGAAGCTCTGAATCTAAAAAAGATTCCATAAATCTTCCTATGATAATACAGCCTTTACCTTCTTAGGATTAATTAATAATCCATGCTTAGAAATCAAGTTCCCCAAGAACTTCACTTCTTGAATCTATAAATTTCATTTTTAAATATGTTCATTCAAATGGTGACTTCTTAGTATTTCTAGAACCAAACACAAATGGTGGTTGTTCTCATGCTCAGATCTCAAGTAACCAAAATATAATCCATGAACACTACTATAATTGTATTGAGATACTAATGGAATATCTGATTCATCAAAGGCATAAAAATTAAAGGAGAATTAATCAGACCAAATGGAATCACTAGATATTTGTAATGACCATACCTTCTCCTGAAAGCTGTCTTTGGTATGTCAGACTCCCAAACTCTGAGATGATTATAACATAACCAAATATTGATCTTCAAAAACCATTTTTACACCATTAATTAGTCAAAAAAATAATATACATTAGGAAAGGGATGATTATTCTTAATTTTTTACTGGTTCAACTTTTGATAGTCCACGCACAATCACAGTGAAAAATATGACTTCTTCAAAAAGTGTACTAGGGCTGCCCAAGGTGAAACACCATAGAAAACAAAACCATTTTCCATCTGATTGTATAACTGAATGTTGATCTCTTTTATCTCCACTAGTGTTTTATGATATAAAGGTATCGAAATGGGCTGCATACCAAACACTAGATCAATCTTAAACTCTACCTCCCTCTATATAGGAAGACCGGAGAATTATTCTGGGAAAATATTAGGAAAATAACGACCCATAGTGGGAAGATTAACAATAGAAGAAATTTCATCAGGTTTAAATACTATTTTAGACAACAAACTTTTAAGATCTATTTGGGAAGGTCTTGTATAACCAGACCATGGATCCCACTCTCCCTAAAATATCAACGATCTCCTATTGATCGCGAGAAATGAGATAGGATAATAGTAAAAATTAACCTTGACATGATGACCAACAAGGTACTCCATCCTGATGATGGCTTCAAACAGACCTAGATCAAGAATGAGAAAGTCCCAAACTTACTCCATAATAGCAATAGATAGCTCATGAGAAGGAAATTGAAACCCCTTCTCTTTCCTCTTTCCAATAGGTGTCACTAACTCCATAGCAAATCACATGAGTTCTATTGGATAGTTATTCATATCAACAAAACATATAGATATAAGTGAGTGTGAAAAACTATTATCAAATAAAGAAATCACAATAGAAGATTCAATAAAGATGGTACCACTCACTGCCATAGAACTCGCATCTACATTCATTAGAAACTCTTCTACTACATGAAGTTACTTAACTCCTGAAGCATTTGTTTGGAGCCATATAGTATTTGAAGCATCTGAATGTACCACAGTAGCCTTTAGAGCTGATGATTCCTAACTATATCGAGGTATAGACATATCAGGATAGAAATGTTGTAGATAACCATAACACCCATAACCATTATAAATATTTATAGGATAAGTAAAAGAATGTAAAGTGTGTCTGACCTTGATACAATGATAGAAACCTAGAGGCACACCACTTGCTGTATCTAGATGTTTCAAAGTGGTCTATACTGAGAACCACCTCCACCACTCCTGCGATGATCCTTCTGCTTCATATTTTTTTCTATTATGACACTAAAACTGGAACTAAATGGAAGACAAGGGATGGAATATCCAAACTTTCATTCCATATTCATTCATATCACCATATACCTATCAATTGTATTCACATAGGTTGAAATATTCAGTATAAATTCCTACAATCTGATATCTAGTCCCAAACCCTACAGGTACTAATGAGATCTAAGACGGTCATTCATTGTAGAGACCCGAAGCCTGACATACATGGACATTACATTACATTTTCAGAATACTTAGTACATAACTAAAAAACACACACACAATGATCGTAATAGTTTAGTGTCTTTGGAAACTCGGAACGTAATCTTCTAATCGTGGTGAAAGATCTTCAATATCTCCCATAAAGATCTTCCCTTTTTTTACCTAAAACCTTTCTTTATATCCTGGGGAAAAGAAAACATAAAAGGGTGAGCTCAAATGCTCAGTAAGGGTAAACAAAAGAAAAATAAATCACATCATATTCATAAGAACATAACTTTTGGTAATCTTAACCTGCAAAAGAGAGAATAATTTCATAACATGGGATAAATCATAGTATTGAAATGAAATCCCAATAATCATAACTTAAAACATGAAACTTTATGGCATACACACATAATCACAGAGAATCATTTCTTGTTAGTCAAGACTCATTGCCAAGACTATCTTAGTGGACAAAGTCCCTTTCTGAACCGAGTCACCCTCGTTTCATTCCTGTTTCACTAAACCGGTATAACCTACCATTCTAGACATGTCTATATCATGAGATATAAAATCTTTACCCAATGCATTGGAGGGATATATAGGTCCCACCCATCTCATAATTATACCATTCTTATGTTTGCCACAAAATCATAAACCATACATCATAGCATAACCCATGTAATAAAAATGGGAATCTTAAACATCGTGACATCATAAAACAATTCATATAAGATAAAGGAATTCATAAAAATAATTCCATCACAACATAGTAAAATCAATGTAAAAATAGGGATAGAAACAGAACCCTTTATTTTCTTAGATGGAAAATAATTCTGATAAAACACTTGAACTCTATTCTTGAGGAAAATATCCTTTCTACTTCAAAAACACTTTTCTTTTCTTAACATGTCATACAATTATAAACTAAAAGAAGTTGATTAAAAATAAACTTGAAAACTTATAAAGGAAGATTCTTGGAAATAATGTTTTAAAAATCCATTCTTGTCGTATAAGTTAAAAAAAGCATTCTTCGTACGTCAAAAAGTACCTCGTACGAAAAACGACAAAAGATTCCTTTCATATCTTTTACTAAAAACTCACAGAAGGGTAAAATTTCATATAAACTATTGTAGAAGGATATAAAAATTACATATTAAGGAAATAGGATGTGGATGATAAAATACACCCCAGTAAATACCAAAGTATAAACAATCTCGGATAAAAATGAGATTGTGACATTTCCCTTACCTTAGGTCCGACTTTCTTTGTAAGTGTCCAAAACTCATGTATAATGATTTAAATCATGTTATTGACTTATTACAGAATCATATTTATTGTTATTATATCATATATGGCCCACTTATGACTTTATATTACCCGTTCTTTTGTAAATTCATGTTAAAGAATCGTTTTGGGTAAAATCGTTTCATTTATCGTAGGTGTTTGGACTTGTTGTTCTTGACATTATTATTACTTATATCATGATTTACTTAATTCAAGAATATAAAACATGATATATATATATCATATATATTTAGTATATATATATATATAATAGATAGATAAATGAAATGAAACACACCGTTCATGGAGACGGTAGTCCGTACGTACGCATGAACGCTATTTTCCTTTCCTTATTACCTTGAATGGAAGTAAGTAGATGACATACATATATACATAAATCCAGTAGCTTTATAATGTCATATATTTCATTATTATTTCTTATATATACTTTATAATCATTCTTAAATGGTTAACATGGATAATGAATCTCATCGCGTCGTGGAGACGGTAGTCCGTACGTACGCACGAGCGATGATATCATTCTCATGTTTTTGAACTTGTGTTGAAGTGTATGTATACTATTTCAGTATAAATATCACTTTATAATAATCATATATAGTTATTATTTACACCATTGTACCCATCCAAGTAAGGTGGTGGTGGAAAATAGATTTCACCACGGCGTGGAGACGGTATTCCGTACGTACGCACGCGCGGTGATTTCGTTTTCCGTAGGATGGATAGATTGGTGAAATAGGATTGTTTCATACTTATAATAACATATCAGTATATGAGTGATACTGATGTTATTACTTCATAATGAAACACCCTAAGAAGAAGAAGTGGAAGAAGAAATAAAGGTGAAAGAATCGGTAACGGAAATTACCTCTTCTTTGAAGCGCCTCTTTGAGACCTCCTCTTAGGGCACTAAAATTGGTCTTTGAGGAAGACAAGAACCTCTAGGATGTTTCTAGGGAAGTGGAGAAGAGAATTTGGTAGGGGTTGGCCGAGCTTGAAGGCTCAAAGTTGTGTGAGGAAGAGAGGGAGGAGGTGCCCTTTTATAAGGGAGGAGAGGGGCATCTTAGGAAAATCTCAAAATATTATTTTATATTAAGGTCAAATTCGGTTTATAATGGTTCCAAATGGTCTTATTTCTAAGCTAAAGTGGGGATGGGTCGAAATAATCTCATCCAATAGGATTTATACAAGTTTAGGTTATTATTTTACCCTTATCAATTAGATTTAACTCTAAGTTAAATAATTTAACTTTTACCGTGTCATTTTGTTTTCTTACACTATATGGTTAATAAAGTTACTATATCAAGCCAAAAGAACCCCAAGTTGTTTATTATTAATATATATAATCTTATATAAGTCATTTGGCCGAACCTTAGATTTTTAGGAATAAAATAAAAATTAATAATATAATATTTGTTTTAAAAACTATTTTATGTCAATTTTGACACTATTTGGTATATGATTTTTATGAAATTCATAACAGAATGATACGTTCGAACCAAGTTACTTAAATCCACAATAACATGTCATATTAACCTATAAAATTAGTTTAAGTCATAAAAAGTCTCAAATTACATTTATTTGGGCATTTATAACATCAATTATGTCAATATTTTATTAATAAGACAATTACTGCATCATCTATGTGTCATAATAAATGATAATTATTTAATCCCTAAAAATTCTAAATAAATTCCTATGATGTAGATAATTGTATTAGCTTTCTGTAGACTATTCATGTTTGAAGTTTCATGAAGTTTATCACTATATTAAAATTATTATACTTATAGGATTTAAGAAAGTGACATGTTGTCACATTCTTTGGTTTTAATAATAATTAAATTATTTTCATTGAAAAAATTTAATTAAATGATTATAATCCGCCCCTTAGGTGATATGGGTCGACTTTTAGTCATCCAATAGGATTTTGACATTTGTTAGTGTAATTTTAAAATATTATATTTACCCTTAATTACCTGATTTACCTTTAACTATGGTAAATAAAATTTACCATAGTTACTATTCACAATTCCCAAAAATAAAAAGTAGCCTATTAACATAATTTGGAATCACTGATTCCAAATATGGAATCCATTTTTTAAAATTCAATACACAGAAGTTTCAGAAATTAAATTAAAATTAATCCCGTTGTCGAATAAAAACGGGTTTTTGTTTAAAACATTGCAAAAGATTGAATTGATTTAACCTACGAATTCAAGGTAAAATCAATGCTAATGACATACATTATATTAAATGGTAAAAATATATTCTATTTATACTTTAAAACCATTCAATATTATAATTTAACCACATAAGATATTACGATGAAAAAAGTTGTTTTTAATTAAAATATAGCGTGTTTTTATTATTCATTAAAATGTGAAAGTTACCAGAATAATATGAAAAATTTATCCAAAGTAAATTTTTATTTCTTGATTCCAAAGAAGTATTTTATTTTGTCAAATTGAAATTATAAACATGTCAAAAACTAGATTTAAAGTGGGTGCGCCATCAAAAGGTGACAAAACTGCATTTTTTGAAAAATACTTATTTTACCCGAAAAATTTATTTTGTTCTTATACCATGTTCTAGAAATGTGTAAGATGAATAATAATGTTATAAAATTCAAAATTTATTTAATACTATTCATAATGGATAGTTCATGACAATATTATAATAATATAACATTGTTTATTAAAACCCGGTATTGCGTACAACACACGCTATCGAGGAAGGTCGTGATTGCGTGTAATGCAAGCCAAGTCAGGGATGTGTGTTGTGAAAGCTCCTTTTGGTGTAGCGTATAACACAAGACATTAATGAAATTAAAAAGAATATTTTTCATAAAATCTCGGGGTGTTACATTCTACCCCCCTTAAAATGAATTTCGCCCTCGAAATTCGTCGGGGTTATAAATGGTTTACTATTCAAAAGTTTCTTTAATAGAAACCCACATCGTAAAAAGGAATAACAAAACAAATCTTTAAAAACAAAAGTATGAAACGTAACGGTTACCCAAATAAACTAATCACTGTGTTTCCACATAGGTGAAAATATGGATATGGAAGAAAAATCTAACCATCATGTTCTGATGGAGAGTGGTAGAGAACATGGCTATGGAAAAGCCAACAATAACAAATCCATAAATTTGTGACGATCTAAGGTACCATGTGATTAATCAGATATAAGAGCACTAGGACAGCATTTTTGGTTTTCAAGATCATTTCCCTAAAGTTGAAGAATTTGAATTAGAATAAATACTTACTTTATTTTGGTACAATCTCACTGTTGTTCGTGCCTTGAACAATTTCCACTTCATCTCTTAAATAAATGAAGTTGAATTTGTTATTCGTGAAGTGTTAGCAGATCATGTGATAGAATTACGGGTCATTCCATCTGTCTCAAAAAAAATGTTAGCAAAAGTTATTAAATATACATAAGTCATTATTTAGTGAGATTAATCATATATGGTACCTAAAATGGACTTATACTTCATATATCATACTGCTTAATATAATAAAACTAGTTTGTACAAAACAGGGACTTTTTGTAGGCTAGTGGTAGGCGATAAAGGCCAGTCGCACTTCGGTTGTGGGTTCGATTCCCACAGCCTTGTCCGGCGCGATGGGTTGTTTCCCGTCCTGTAGGTTGTCCTTTTTCTAAAGCTATATTACTATAATATCCCATCAATAATATCGAAAAATGTTTTATCCTAACTTATGTCCAACATAATCCATTCTAATCTTTAGGATTATCTAAAATACTTCGGTCCAAGCTCATAGTATAAAGAAAATGATTACTTGAAATGTCGTCAACCAAGAATGTGAATACCATCATTTATCCCCCATATATCTTGTTGGTCACATTCCAATCATGTTAATACCTTAATGATGTATTCTCTTGAAAAATGAATACCCATTAAACCTTAGTGAAAATATGAATGTTGTCAAAAGTTAACTCTTTCCACATACCAAAATCCAAAAATTCTATATACTCAAACCATGATATAACCTTCTTCTTATATCAATCATGAGCTCATGAATACTATCAAACATTTAATTTTCTCCTTATCCCTTCATTATGTGCATATCATCTGTTTACCAAAAATGTCTCAATCACTTTTCATGGTTACCAGTACCATAAAATTATTGAAAACCACAATAGACCAAAACATAAATATTCCAATATTCCACGATACTATATACAACATTATTTTGGAATCCCATTACATAAACACTTAATCATTCCACCACATCGTTGTCATATTCAACATCGCCAATAGTGATCTCATGTGACTTCCCTTTGTCCTTTGCCTTAAGTGTTTTCTCATGTTGATCATCACTAACCCTTGTATTAGGGCATTTATTAGCATAATGCCCCATTTCCTTGCACTTGAAGCATTGAAGTGTTGGTGGTGCGTTCTCTGCAGTGTTTGCTTTATTCACATCATTAGAAACCTTTTTTCCATTACCTCGACACTCAGCTGCTCGATGACCTTCTTTTCCACACTTAAAACATTTTCTAGTCCCTTTAAGACAATCTCCACCATGCTTCTTTCCACACTTTGAGCATAAGAAAACATTCATCTTCTTTTCACCATTATTCTGAGATTTCTCCTTGAACTCCATCTTTCGTTTCTTGTCAAAAACATGAGATGGATATGTAACACCAACTTCCATTTCTACCTTGATAGCACAATGCACAATTTCTTCATAGCTACTGAAGTCTCTTATAGCTAATGCCCTTCGAAGACTTGGTTTTAAGCCACTGAAAAATTGATCAACTTTACTTTCAGGTTGGATGATAATTCCAGATGCATACCTTGCAAGTCTTATAAAATTCGCTTCGTATATACCAACAGATTCATCATCCTTTAGCTTTAGTTCAAGAAACTCCCTCTCCATCTTTGTTCTAAGAATACGAGGGAAGTACTTATTGAAAAATAAGTTCTTGAACTTGTCCCATTCCATGGACTCAATTTCATCCCTTTGCCTCGTATTCTTAATAAGATTCCACCATTGATCAGCATCACCTTCCAAACGATATACTGCTAAGATGACTTTATCATGTTCAGAACTTTGAAGAACTGAAAATATCTTTTCAGTGGTACTGATCCATTGTTCAGCAACAAGTGGATCGGAAGTCCCACTGAAAGAAGGTGGACGTTGCCTCATGAAGGACTCAATAGAATATTGTTCCCTTCTCTGCTCATTTGGAAGTCTAGAATGATTCATAGCTTGTGTAAGTATAGCAATAAGATTTTGCACTCCATCTCCCATAACATTTGTTTGTTCAGGAGTACAATCATTGCATTGTCCATTGCATTGATCAACACGGTTCCTTCGGGTTCCAGCCATCATCTAAAACCCAAAAAGAATAGTGTGAGAGGCAAAAATCATGCTAGGGAAAACAACATAATAAAGGGGGAGTACCTTCAATATCTAACATCTTAGGTTTAATTCTATGATCGTTAGCGTAATTCTAGTACTATAACCTATACGTATACTTAACCTTAGGGACATCCCTAGACATACCTTAGAAATATCTATAGGGATTTCACTAACGTTTTCGCATCCTAGTTTCCAAAGGTTGACTAAACCTTTCCTCTGATACCAACTATAGAGACCCGAAGCCTGACGTACATGGACATTACATTACATTTTCAGAATACTTAGTACATAACAAAAAAACACACACACAAGGATCGTAATAGTTTAGTGTCTTTGGAAACTCGGAACGTAATCTTCTAATCGTGGTGAAAGATCTTCAATATCTCCCATAAAGATCTTCCCTTTTTTTACCTAAAACCTTTCTTTATATCCTGTGGAAAAGAAAACATAAAAGGGTGAGCTCAAATGCTCAGTAAGGGTAAACAAAAGAAAAATCAATCACATCATATTCATAAGAACATAACTTTTGGAAATCTTAACCTGCAAAAGAGAGCATAATTTCATAACATGGGATAAATCATAGTAGTGAAATGAAATCCCAATAATCATAACTAAAAACATGAAACTTTGTGTCATACACACATAATCATAGAGAATCATTTCTTGTTAGTCAAGACTCATTGCCAAGACTATCTTAGTGGACAAAGTCCCTTTCTGAACCGAGTCACCCTCATTTCAGTCCTGTTTCACTGAACCTGTATAACCTACCATTCCAGCCATGTCTATCTCATGAGATATAAAATCTTTACCCAATGCATTGGAGTGCGATATAGGTCCCACCCATCTCATAATGATACCATTCTTATGTGTGCCACAAAATCATAAACCATACATCATAGCATAACCCAAGTAATAAAAATGGGAATCTTAAACATCGTGACATCATAAAACAATTCATATAAGATAAAGGAATTCATAAAAATAATTCCATCACAACATAGTCAAATCAATGTAAAAATATGGATAGAAATAGAACCCTTTATTTTCTTAGATGGAAAATAATTCTGATAAAACACTTGAACTCTATTCTTGAGGAAAATATCCTTTCTACTTCAAAAACACTTTTCTTTTCTTAACATGTCATACAATTATAAACTAAAATAAGTTGATTAAAAATAAACTTGAAAACTTATAAAGGAAGATTCTTGGAAATAATGTTTTAAAAATCCATTCTTGCCGTATAAGTTAAAAAACATTCTTCGTACGTCAAAAAGTACCTCGTACGAAAAATGACAAAAGATTCATTTCATATCTTTTACTAAAAACTCACCGAAGGGTAAAATTTCATATAAACTATTGTAGAAGGATATAAAAATTACATATTAAGGAAACATGGATGTGGATGATAAAATACACCCCAGTAAATACCAAACTATAAACAATCTCGAGTAAAAATGAGATTGTGACATTTCCCTTACCTTAGGTCCGACTTGCTTTGTAAGTGTCCAAACCTCCTGTATAATGATTTAAATCATGTTATTGACTTATTCCAGAATCATATTCATTGTTATTATATCATATATGGTCCACTTATGACTTTATATTACCCGTTCTTTTGTAAATTCATGTTAAAGAAGCGTTTTGGGTAAAATCGTTTCATTTATCGTAGGTGTTTGGACTTGTTGTTCTTGACATTATTATTACTTATATCATGATTTACTTACTTCCAGAATATAAAACATGATATATATATCATATATATTCAGTATATATATATATATATATAATAGATAGATAAATGAAATGAAACACACCGTTCATGGAGACGGTAGTCCGTACGTACGCATGAACGTTGTTTTCCTTTCCTTATTACCTTGAATGGAAGTAAGTAGATGAAATAAATATATACATAAATCCAGTAGCTTTATAATGTCATATATTTCATTATTATTTCTTATATATACTTTATAATCATTCTTAAATGGTTAACATGGAGAATGAATCTCATCGCGTCGTGGAGACGGTAGTCCGTACGTACGCACGAGCGATGATATCGTTCTCATGTTTGTGAACTTGTGTTGAAGTGTATCTATACTATTTAAGTATCAATATAACTTTATAATAATCATATATAGTTATTATTTACACCATTGTACCCATACAAGTAATGTGGTGGTGGAAAATAGATTTCACCACGACGTGGAGATGATATTCCGTACGTACGCACGCGCGGTGATTTCATTTTCCGTAGGATGGATAGATTGGTGAAATAGGATTGTTTCATACTTATAATAACATATCAGTATATGAGTGATACTGATGTTATTACTTCATAATGAAACAACCTAAGAAGAGGAAATGGAAGAAGAAATAAAGGTGAAAGAATCGGTAACGGAAATTACCTCTTCTTTGAAGCGCCTCTTTGAGACCTCCTCTTAGGGCACTAAAATTGGTCTTTGAGGAAGACCAGAACCTCTAGGATGTTTCTAGGGAAGTGGAGAAGAGAATTTGGCAGGGGTTGGCCAAGCTTGAAGGCTCAAAGTTGTGTGAGGAAGAGAGGGAGGAGGTTCCCTTTTATAAGGGAGGAGAGGGGCATCTTAGGAAAATCTCAAAATATTATTTTATATTAAGGTAAAATTCGGTTTATAATGGTTCCAAATGGTCTTATTTCGAAGCTAAAGTGGGTATGGGTCGAAATCCTCTCATCCAATAGGATTTAGACAAGTTTAGGTTATTATTTTACCCTTATCAATTAGATTTAACTCTAAGTTAAATAATTTAACTTTTACCGTGTCATTTTGTTTTCTTACACTATATGGTTAATAAACTTACTATATCAAGCCAAAAGAACCCCAAGTTGTTTATTATTAATATATATAATATTATCTAAGTCATTTGGCCGAACCTTATATTTTTAGGAATAAAATAACAATTAATAATATAATATTTGTTTTAAAAACTATTTTATGTCAATTTTGACACTATTTGGTATACGATTTTTATGAAATTCATAACAGAATGATACGTTCGAACCAAGTTACTTAAATCCACAATAACATGTCATATTAACCTAGAAAATTAGTTTAAGTCATAAAAATTCTCAAATTACATTTATTTGGTCATTTATAACATCAATTATGTCAATATTTCATTAATAAGACAATTACTGCATCATCTATGTGTCATAATAAATGATAATTATATAATCCCTAAAAATTATAAATAAATTCCTATGATGTAGATAATTGTATTAGATTTCTGTAGACTATTCATGTTCGAAGTTTCATGAAGTTTATCACTAGATTAAAATTATTATACTTATAGGATTTAAGAAAGTGACATGTTGTCACATTCTTTGGTTTTAATAATAATTAAATTATTTTCATTTAAAAAATTTAATTAAATGAATCTAATCCGCCAATTAGGTGATATGGGTCTAATTTTAGTCATCCAATAGGATTTTGACATTTGTTAGGGTAATTTTAAAATATTATATTTACCCTTAATTACCCGATTTACCTTTAACTATGGTAAATAAAATTTACCATAGTTACTATTCACAATTCCCAAAAATAAAAAGTAGCCTATTAACATAATTTGGACCCACTGATTCCAAATATGGAATCCATTTTTTAAAATTCAATACACAGAAGTTGCAGAAATTAAATTAAAATTAATCCCGTTGTCGAATAAAAACAGGTTTTTGTTTAAAACATTGCAAAAGATTGAATTGATTTAACCTACGAATTCAAGGTAAAATCAATGCTAATGACATACATTATATTAAATGGTAAAAATATATTCTATTTATACTTTAAAAAAATTCAATATTATAATTTAACCACATAATATATTACGATGAAAAAAGTTTTTTTTAATTAAAATATAGCGTGTTTTTACTATTCATTAAAATGTGAAAGTTACCAGAATAATATGAAAAATTTATCCAAAGTAAATTTTTATTTCTTGATTCCAAATAAGTATTTTACTTTGTCAAATTGAACTTATAAACATGTAAAAAACTATATTTAAAGTGGGTGCGCCATCAAAAGGCGACAAAACTGCATTTTTTGAAAAATACTTATTTTACCCGAAAAATTTATTTTGTTCTTATACCATGTTCTAGAAATGAGTAAGATGAATAATAATGTTATAAAATTTAAAATTTAGTTAATACTATTCATAACGTCTAGTTCATGACAATATTATAATAATATAACATTGTTTATTAAAACCCGGTATTGCGTACAACACACGCTATCGAGGAAGGTCGTGATTGCGTGTAATGCAAGCCAAGTCAGGGATGTGTGTTGTGAAAGCTCCTTTTGGTGTAGCGTATAACACAAGACATTAATGAAATTAAAAAGAATATTTTTCATAAAATCTCGGGGTTTTACATTCTTTACTACCTCTAGTGTAAAATATACCAGCTTCATAAACTAATTTGTGTAAACCAACATTGAAATATCTCCCTAGTATAAATAGAGGAACTATAAATACTTATCCATCAATAGTGACTCTAGAAAAAACTGATGGAATGATAGATTCTTGAAACCTTTCTAGTCTAATCCCACATGATTATCCACCTGTACCATATAATCCTACTATTGCTTGTTGGGATCCTCGTGTTTGAACATAGTGTACTTCACCTTGATAATCTCAGGTGTATTTAGAAATTTAAAAATATGATCAATATTTTCAAGACAATACTCTACCTTTTGAGGTTCATTTTTACCTTTAAAGGATGGTTTATTCTCATAAAATAACTCTTGTGATAGTTCCCTATCTCTTACAGCTCATGGATGTACCTCAACGAATGTGTTTTGGACTTTCGATACATTCTTCTCAAAAAAACAAACTTCCTGCACAATATCCTTGATAAAATTATGGTCCATAGAAGGATTCTCTTAAAGAGCATTGACTTCACCCTCCTGAGGAACTCACAGAACACATCTTGTTGGCATAAGACTACACACCGAAACAGAATAAATGATCATACAATAGAATAATCTTGGTTCAAACCAAAAAACCAATAATAAAAAACTGAGATTAAGATCAAGAACTCAAAATAGGAGACACACATCCCAACATCCCATGGTAACTTGAGTATCATCACAACAACACTTGTCCAGGCACTCACTGCAATCTATCTCTCAAGTTCTAACAATCCTATCTTCATTCTACCAAATGTACCAAGATAAGGAATCTTGATAATAGACCTCTTATGATACCAAAATATGATGAAACCTACCTAAATAACTTATAAAATTGGTACCTAGACAATTATTCACATACTCAAATTGTTTTCTTGATCCTCATGGGTTGGGGTCTAGCACCCAGGCATCAACAATAAATATAGGGAACGATTCCTCCCAACCTGAAGTAGACAACACGACATATATACACATGTAAAAATTGAAACAATAGGGTAAAACATGAATATATATATATATATCATAATATAAAGAGAACAGTGGAAGTGATACAAATGAAACAGTAGAAAAAAAATCTCCAGGAGACAAATATAACTACAAAGGAGGATAAATCTAAACAATTACTCTAACAAAATCCATGTGATAGTGTGGGAAAACTCACACCTTATCACCATCTAGATACCTAAAACCCAGCTGATAAAAAACCACTCCACCTCACTACAATGTATTTCCTTTCCATGCATTGAAAGATATAACCAAGACTATACACTGCTGAATGGGTACACAAGGTGTGAGATAACGGGAAAAATAGTGTCTCACCCAGGTGTTCCATATCAAGTCTCTGAACAATAATCCAAGAATTCTCAACATTAAAGAAAAAAATGTGTGATATATCGTTTAGAAATTTTTATCTCAAAAGCATATAAAAACAATTTAATTTCCCTTTTTTCACATTTCTAAATAAATCATGTAAATCTATTTCAAATAATTTCATTTACATATACCTAAACAAATATATCAAATAAAAGAAAAATAATGCATCACATATCATATCAAAACCATGAAAATACAATCAAAATAGTACAATCTAAGACAACCCAAATCTACCAAAAGCATAGTCATCATCACACCAAGGATCACACTAGTTTAGGATAGCTAGGACACTCATACCTAAATATTGAAAATCATGCATGAATAAAACTTCTATACATATGTATTGAGTCTAGAGAGAAAAGAAACACCCCAGAAATTGAATCCCCAATAGGTCTAATAAGTCCCTAGAACAACATGCCTAGATAGCAAAGAAAATCCCCATGAGAAAACCCTCTAATAGTGGATGAGGCCTATTACTACACCTTCCACATAAGTACCTAAGGCTTCCCATGTGCTCTATTTTCTACACCATTCCATCATATCATGATTTGAAAACCATTTCATAAAACTATTTCAATTTTCATTTACCAAAACTATGGTAAACACATATTTTATCAAAATACCATTTCCACACACACAAATAAAATTAATCAATCATTCCATTTCATTCAATAAAACATTTTATCAAAAACTGGAGCAATGAAATTCACAAAAATAGGCTAAAGACAGAACCACCTACCTCAAAACTTGAGTCGCACATGCCTACAACGGGATACACCAATAAGAAGAACACACTAATGACAAAAAAGGACCTAAAATCAATATACGCATCTCATAGTTGATTCAATTTAACAAAAGGTTTGTAAAAAAGGAAAGACCACAATATACCTCAATAACACACACCCACTGCATCACAACCAACAAATGATTGACCCACAGAACAAAATATCACAACAAATATATAAAATAAATAAAATAATTAATACTACAAATCAATGGATCTAATAATGCAATGAAACAACACTACCATGATCAAAGTCAACAAATAATCAAAAATAATTAATCACCCATAGAGATACTATGCACAGCCCTGGTGATCAAACATCAAAAAAATTTATCTGGAAGGGTTGGAGGTTCCCAAAATCATATAAAGAGAGCTCTAGGTCGAGAGGGAAGAGTCTTTATGTTGAATGAATAAAAATATAACTCATATGGTGCCCTAAAATCCTTATCTATGACATTTACATGGTGTGTAATCCCTTTACACTTCATATAATTCATAGGGATTACATATTCCGAAAAGGCCATATCCCTTTTATTAAAAATACAATTTTCAACATTGCATGGCATGTAATATTTTCATGGAATGTAATTTTTCAGACTATGTAATCATCTCACAACATGAGCCTAGAGAACATTACATAGTATATAAATTCTCTGTAGATAGTGAAAATTATAGATTCTTTACAAAAACCTCAAACCAACTAAGGAATTCTCTGAACTTGGGGCGAACCCTGCTAATCCATTACACATTTATACTCAGACTCTATTAATTCAAAAAAACATAAATCTATGAATTTTAGTTCATTTTTTCTTAGAACATTTTCCTCATCCTTGGGAGTCCAAATATGCACCCAATTAAAGAGGAAAACAAGTAAAAAGAAGGGAATTGCCGGAAATTGAGTAACATGATGTTGCAACATCAAAGTTAGAGCACATTATACACTTGAGGATGGTTTGAAACATTCCCCAAGAGTATTGTATTTATGGAGATCTCTTGTGTAATTAGTTTTGGATTCTGGAGGTCCACTTCTTAGGATATGTCTTCTCAAACATTGGATTGGTAATATACCCCATAAAGTTTGAGTCAGTTCTATATTGATTTCCACCCAAGGGTGTATCCATGGAAGTAGTTGCTTATAGTGAAGTTTTTTTATCCTTTGTTGTTGAGAGAGGTGATGGAACACTTGACCTCTTTGTAGTTGACCCTTAAGGGTGAGGATGGTGAATCTTACATCCAGTAAATGGTTGTCACCCCTTTACTTCTTCAATGATTTAGGGAGGCACAACATTGGGATATCAATTGTGAGATCTTGTATGAACAAATATCCACTAGACATATTCTTGATGGATTTTATAAAGGTGGGTAGAATTTCTTCCTTATTTGGGGATGAAATATGACATTAGTAATGCTGTAAGAGTAGGCACTGAGGGGGCTTAATGATTTCCCTTAGCAGTACATCTAGGAGAGGTGAGGATTTACCAATATCCCTTAGCATCGAATTTGGTGTCATAGGATGTTATACCTTATTGCTGATTTTAACTCTTTATATCAAACATATCAATAGGTAAATATTGGTAGATCTTGGTGGATTTTCCTTTTCAATGATTTAAAGAGACCCAGTATTATTTGAGTACTGGCCAGAGAATACCTTTCATGGGAAATTTTTTCCCATGGGTGTGTGTTTGTTGATATCATAGGACCTTAAGAAGAGCTTGTACGAGTGGTAAGCCCAGTTGAGAACTCAGTGTATTCACTTGTGAGTAATTTTTCTATTTTCAGGATGAAAATCCTTGAAGGTAGGGATAATTTAATGTCCCTTTTTTCTGTGTAAGACTTTGAAATATTTCTAGAAATATTTTTCAGAGTTAGATGTTGAGACAACATGAGAATATGAGGCCCAGTGAGCTCAGTTTTTGATATAATAAAAATATTTAATATATTATATCATGAGCATGTAGTTTTTTAGAAATAATTGAGTCTGGAATGTGGGTTTTACCCAAGGTGTGATATAAATATGGTCAGTATTGAATGCTTGGTTGAGGCATCCCTTGGTGGGTACATTAAGTAAATTAATTAATTTAATTTATTTATCTATTTAATACCCCTAAACCTAATAATCATCTTTAAATATCCTATTATGAAAAAAATTCATGGTGAGCCACATAACCCTGGGAGAATTTGAGAGGAGGCTTGGTAATTCTTCATTGAGGGATTGGGATCAGAGAACGATGGGAAATCAGATCGAGAATAATCATGATATGAATGATAAACACAACAGGATTATCACCTTCATCTCTAGTGGATGTATTCTTCAGTAATGATCAATCCAAACCTAGGTTAGGGTGGTTGATTTGTGGTTTTACCCCTATTATAATTCAGGATGAATGAAAATTAATTATTTTCCCAATTAATTCATGGATCAATCTCCATTGGTTTTTTTCAATGTTTAATTTCTCTTCCAAGGCCTGTGAATTTGAGATTTGTTTATTCTTGTCAATTCTTGTTGATTTGATAACCCTATTCTTTGAATTAAATTGATGATGTATAAATTAACACAACCATCAATTGAGGATAACTTTGTTTCTTTTTCTTTCTCCCTTTGTTCTTGGTGTTCTTCATCAATAATTGATTGACCAGTGATTCAAAAATATGTGGGAGTTCCAATTATTGTGAATTTGTTCTTTGAAACAACAGATCGTGGTCACAGTTTTATATTTGGATTTTGGAGACCTGATGGAGGTTTAGTGGCAATGATGGGAATCTGACTTTGAATCATGTATCAGTGGTTTGTGATCTAGATTGAGAAGATCTCTCTGGAGGTGCATCTATTGATGTTTCTAAGAAATGGTGGTCGGAATCTGACCACCATGGATGATGATGTCCAGTTTTTGTGTGGACGGAAGGGTTCCTATGACCCTAGGTGTGTGTTTATTATTATTTTTAATAATAATAATATTTAAAAAATAGAAACTAAAAAAAATAGGAAACCATGGGGTGCGTGCTGTTGGAATCCTTGAAAGGGAAAAGTTATGTTTATTGTTATTATTATTATTATTATTATTATCATCATCATCATCATCATCATCATCATCATCATCATTAATGATAATAATAATAGTGAAAAAATTATGAAGTCGAGAAATGAGGTGAGATAATGGATGAGGTGTAATTGATCTAATTTATTTAAGAAAATAAATTGACTGATTGGAGAGAAAATGGTTTGGGTGCATGACCCCTCTAAGAATGAAGGATGGATTCCATCATGATATCTCCCATTTAATTTTAATTTATATGTTTTATTTTAATAATATAAAATTATAATAATAATTTTATTATTTTTTTATCAATCCATGTTTTAGTTATATATTTTTACAAATAAATTAGATTGATGAAACATCTATGGAATCATTATCCTAACATTAAGGCAGTCAATTCAATACCAATGTTGGGTACCTGATTTGGGCTCATGGCTCGGGACCATGAATCATGGTTCATTTGTGATGTGGAAAAATGTGTTTTTTTGCTAGGTGTCTATTTTAGGCAAGAAAATAGAATGCCCCAATTATTTTTCCATGAGGATCAAAATTGTGAGATTTGTTTATACATTCATAGTTATTTTTGGTGATATAATTGTAGATTTACATTTTATCCCATCAGACTGATGAAGATCCTTAGGCGTTTGTATGACTTGTGCCCAGACTCATATTTGGGCCTGCAAGTAGTATTTACTGAGTAGTTTTCCATGTAGAAAATGATGATGACCTTCATTTTGGAATCAATGAGATGACATCAGGTGATATAATAGAGGTTATTCTTTCAGTGATTATTAACCAGTATCATTTGGGTGTGTTCCCTTTTTATTATTGGTTAGGTGCATTCACTATTTCATAACATTGTGGGTGAGTTCCCTTATTCTAGAGTGAGTAGTCTTAATATGCCCCCATAAGGGTTAGGTATGACATCTAGTCTAAAGTTTTGGATTTTATATTCCTCAGTAGATAAGAGAATGTATCCCTTTGGGAGGCCCAGAGCGATCCTCATTCTCTTTATACTCCTTAGGTAGGTTTTTTGGAATTTCCATGACCAACACTACACAGAAGGTGATCCCCTATATAGAAGGATAAATCCAGTATGGTTAGGTGTTTCCCCAGTGATCCCTGGGTATGATCCCTTATTTTTGTATCGATGTCTATTTTTTTTATGAGTTTTAGTCTGATTGAGTGTGTATATTGGATGATTCCTCTCAGTTTACTTCGTACATCTCCATGGCAAGACCCAACAAGTGTGACCTCTCATATGAGTGCCATCGATGTAGTGAGACCTAATGATCATGACCTCTAGGATGAGTTTCATCAACGATAAAACTTCTTGGGGAGTGATTTCTCCCACAATGAGCATCACCTTGAAGTCTCTAGAATAATCCTAGGATAGAAGTACGGTTGTGACCTTACCCTAAGATTTAGTGTCCATCATGAGTATATTTGTGTTATTATTGTTTATTGTTACGTCTCATGCCTTGATTTATATACATGTGTATTGATGAGCTGACTACTCATGATACTTTGTGTTTGGTGATTTCAGGGTATCCTACTAGGTATTGTTATACTCATACCTACATTGGGTATACATGAACATGTCATGACTTATCCAGATGAAAATTCTTTTCTAAAGTCCTTGGAGGACCAAGAGTAGGTGGATTATAGTTTCGGATAGACAAAATGAGGTTCATATTGGTGTTTCATTTGACACCAGTCCCCTCCTTCTGAGTAGTTCAGAATTTATTTCTAGATTTCTGGTGGGCTTTTATTTGACCCCTTTATGATTTTTAGTACTTTATGTCATACTCTAGTGTGATATATATGTTATGCATGTATTATTGGTATCAATTTTTCCTTATATTTCATCATCTTATGAGTTTATAGATGTGTGTGTGCATACAAGTACTTTAGGATAATTCCTCCCATGTGTGTGAAATATCTACTCAATGCTAGTCTCCATCCCCTGGATTATTGGAGGTGGACTTGGGGCAGTAACACTCGGCTTATCATTGGATAGGTGGGACTTAGTGGGTCAGGTCATGACATTATTTCTTGAGATAATAAGAGGAGAGGACACACTTTAGATATCTAGAATTATCTCTAGATATTGAGTGAACTTCACTCAATTTTTTGTGCACAACAAGTGTGTCTATGGAAAATGATATAATTATATATTTATTATGGCGGGTTTAGAGTTTAAAACATGCACACAAGCCCCTTTCCAATTACTTATTTCTAAGTGAACCCAATGTCTTAATAATAATATAATTATTATTCACTTAACATGTAAATCGCCAAATAATAAATAAATATCATTTATATTATTTCTTACCAGTCCATTAATCTCGTTCCGCTTATCCTCCTTGACATTTACCTAACCTTGAATAATGACTATTTATTTATTAAATAAATATCACTACAGTATTCATTGATAAATAAAATAAATATAAAATTCACCCAACCTTAAAAATAAATAATAATAATTATTTAACTCACATATTATTTTGAATAACTTGTGAATAAATTTTGACGATCAACCAAACCTGAATAATAATTAATCCATAAAGTAGGAATAATATTTATTCTAAATTTTTAAATTCAACATTGAGTTTAACCAAGATTACGGATACACTTATTTTGTGACCCTCTAGTCCTCTTTCTCAGTGAAATTAGGTTAAACTACCTAATTTACATGGTTATCATCAACCAACATTACAAGTCACCCATAGAGAAATAAGTTAATGTTATAATGAAATTCAACCTATGATGAATGATTACTATGTAATATAATCCCTTTACTACAATATCTATAATCAATTAGGTTGTATACTGGTGTCATCAACCTATGTACTTGATGTATCTTTTTTTGAATTTTCGAAAATGAACTTTCCCATAAAATATAATAACCATGGATTTATCGAGATAGTTCATATAACGTCCTAGCCCGACTGACCACTAAACCAGTAGTCAGACTGGTCACCAAATGGTCTCAACCATGCCTACCAGTATGCCAGAGGTTACTGACTAGCAGTGAAGGTCTAATGGTGGTATGATAGAAAGAATATACCCTCATGTTCAAGGTTACATAGTGGTATAATAGGTGTAAATCAATGGAAAACATCAGAAGCAGAAATAATAAATGGAAAAACAATGAAAGAAAAATAAAATGAGTAAATAAAATTAAATGGTCAATGCTAATACTTATAATAATTCATTCATGTCCAGACGATGCTATAAGATACAATTAGGAGGTACAATAGGCAGTACAAAATAATAAAAAGAAAAGGATCTTGAAGTCTAACTCCATGAGCATCCTAAGTACTAGATCAATCCTATGATCCCTAACTCCCAATACACAGCACAATATAAGAAATATGTATGTGGACCTAAAAACATAAAGATCTACTCGAGTGCCCCAGTGTAATGGTGGCCCAAGAAGGGTGTGAGATATAATCCCAGTAGGCCATCACCAACAAGGTCTAGATTATTATAGTTCATGCACTATAAAATGAATAGTGTTCAAACATTGATGAATACAAGGTGATAAATAAATAAATAAATAACACTTCAGACCAGGTTCCTAAATGGATACCTAATTGATTCTACCTTCTTTGGCCTAAGTCAAATGTCTGAGCTAAGGTAAACTATAGAAGTAATATGGTAATATACATATAAACATATATGAATCAACAAAAATGGGTCAACCCCAAGCTTTTGATTTGGTTTTGCAGTCACACCCCTAGGAAATCATTCAAGCATTGTCTTATTGTAATCATAACAATAATAATAGTAATGAACCACAAGTAACACTTGAAAATAATCCATCAAATCTAGTAACGGAATCCTGATCCCATCCAAGGAGATCCATAATGGAATCACAAGGGTTGCTATAGGATCCTTCGATATAACCAATACCATTGAGTCCATCCAAGGTGACCCGTAACGGCATCCCTTATATCACTCATGGGATGGTAAACTCTACCTCCATACCAGGTATCACACATAAGGGATTGAGTATCACCCAAGTCATGGTGTATTCATCTTTCCAATGGTCACATCCATGGTTTATCCCCTAAGGAATTGATGTCACTCAAGAGTATAAATAATCTGCCCAGAGATCCAATCCAAGGAAATCCAAAGGATCAATCCTAGCATGTCAAGTAGATCTAGGCCAATAATGGAGAGTCCATCCATGGAATCCTTAAGTTGGGACCTGTGTTCTCTCCCAACCTGTAGCAGGTGAGGCCTAGCATTCACAATCAAATCTCAACACCAAGGCATATCATGTACGTCAATATATTCAAGTTATCCAAGCATTTAATCCAACTCAAATAACTATGGCATAAGGCACTAGGCTATAAGACACTAAGGATAAACATAATCACTAGAATACAAGGCATGAACACATGAAAATAAGAAAAATCATAAGGATTTAATATAGGGAATTAGGCATAAATCATGAGTAATAGGCAATAAATAATGATACATGAAGCATAAACCCAAAGTACAAGTAAAAAGATGATATCAAGGTATAAATCACAATGCATAATCATTTAACAACTTTCTTAAGATATATGGAACATGGTATAAGGAATAAGAATAAAGCATAGGGTGTTTTATTAGTATCTTTAAACCAATTTAATAAAATCAACTCATTCAAAGAGTTCATTCATGGCATAAATCATAGGTATTAGACTTTAGGGCCTAACTCATGGACAAAAACTCATTTTAATTAAATTTATTAATGTAAGGAATTTATTAAGGGAGAAACAAACCCTCAAGGGTATTCAAAAAATCAAGACACAATGGATTTAGGTCATAAAGGTTTAATCACACCAATTGAAGTGGATAAAGTCAATGATATCACCCAAAGTGGTGATTCGGTGCTCACTAGGGATGTACCGGACATGCTAACAGGTTCAATTTAATTTATTTGAAAAAATATATGTGTTTTCGGAATTTTCTGGCATTCAGAATAATGGAACAGTATGTAAAACACAATGAAGCTCTGGGAATGAAGCTAGATCACATACCTTACACCAAGGACAACCCAAATGTCTGATATTGAGTCTTGATTTGGTCTAGATCGAGATAAATTCAACAAATGTACAAACACCTTGAAAATAAGGAAAATTTGGTCACAAAAAATTAGTTCATGAGGAGGTAAAAGAAACAAACAAAGGAAGGATGAATCAAGAGACTACTGTTATACATCCAACGAGACTAACAATAGCTGATTCAAACACCAAACGGGGGATAAATCTTCATACCTAGTTGGAGGGAAGAGAGGAGATCGAGGGGGCTCCCCTCTAGTGTGCACAAAGGAAGAAGAAAAGGGGGAGGAAAGAAAATTAGGTTTAAAAGATCATTAAGGGTATAATAGTAAATTCACTCTTCAAGATAGGGTTGCATGGTTTGGCCAAACTATGCACCAACCGTCCCCCCCCCCCCCACAACCACCACCACCACTTCTTAAGAACCACACACAACATGGTTTTCCTATATGGTTTGACCAACTTTTCACCAACCATGTTCCAAATAGTGCGCACACACTACATAAGTGGCACTAAGCATGCAGCCTAGGTGCATGGTTTGGGAAAATTGTGTGCAACCCATGTGTACCCTGTAGACACCCTACACATCCATGCACCTCCTTTCGCATGGTTAGATTGAACCATGCAGTACCTTATGATCCACTGGACCAGGTCATACGGTTTCTTCTAAGGTACACAAAATTTCAGACAAACCATATTCCCTGCCGGCTTATTTCATTAAGTAGTATTTCAGGTCTCAGTGCTCACAAAATATTATAGAACACCCTAGGGACCTATCAGGCCTCGAGCCACACCAAAAAGCATCACATTTAAGTGCTCCAACTCTTGAAATTCCATTATGAGGTTCATTTTACAAAACTGGCCATCCACCAAATGAAAAAATTTAAAATTCCTTTAGAATTTCATCCAGTCCAAAAACACATAACACTACAATCTTTCCACCTTAAAACTTATCATCCATAAGAATCCTTGGGGAAATGAAGATAACATAACTTAGCCTACTTGGGTTGGGAATTCTTATTCAAATGGTTGTGTTTCATTTCTAAATTCCCAAACCACTTTTGAGCACCACCTTAACATATGGTACATATATCATAGAAACTAAAGCTAACACTTGTCTTTCAGGGATGAAACACTAAGAGGAGACCTACCCGAGCCCATCTTACCCTAGATGTGATCACATCATTTTCTCCTTCATAAACATTCCATGGAATTTTCCACCATAATTTCTACAATTGAAACCCCAAAACTGAGCCATAGTATCTCCATCATCAAGATTATTAGTTTAAACATGCCCTTATCACTCTAACAGTGCACTTGGAATGATTATCATCTTAAACAATCATTTTAATCCTAATAAACCTCAGAGGCCTGGTCGATCTAACTTTCATTAAAAGCCTCATTCAGCACTTATTGCACTTTCCTCAACCTAAAAATGTTCCATTAAGCAGTTCCACACCGACCACATATGACAAGAGAGGGGTGGAACTAGTTGGACCATCTCTGGTCAACTGATCTCAAAGCACTCATCTTATATGGATGGTTCATTTCAAAAGCTGCACCTAATGCCTTAATATGGAGGCACCTCAAAATTTATCTGAGTACACTCATCAATGCACATAACTAGATTCCAGTGATTCTTCTAGACAAAACATTCATTTAATATGTTGTACCTTGGCATGAACATGGGTGTATACCCAATCCAACACACTTGGATCATTACCCTCTTTAAACAACTCATCTGAGCCTGACTAAGGTTCAAGGTAACCTTGTAATTGTCCATAGGAGTCCAAGGATCTCATCCTAGGAAAACATTAAACAACCTTTACAAGGGTAATTTCAATTCATGGCTTAACATCCACATACCAAGAATGATGATTGAGTCCGAAGAGGCATCTACCTAGCAATCAAGTCAAAGGGAAATAGTTGGTTTCCATGAGTCTGACTATGGAATTCCTACTTGGGAATCCAGGTATCACTCAAGACTAACCATGCTTCAAAGGACAACCACACTTCCACTGTGCACTCTGATAATGACCACTTATCAAGCCCAATGACTTTTAAATTTATCATGGTGTATAACCAATTCTCTCTCAGTGTACCCTAACGATCTCAAGATAGGGGACATTATAATAATTAAACTGATTGTACACCAATAGGATTGGGAGATCTCCAAAAGGACCCGAGTCACTTTTTCTACATCAAAGTTCTTGGTACAACCCAAACTAACTGTATCACACTACGCAAAGAGGAGGATAGTCAAACCACCATAGGTTGACTTCCTTAGAGGAGCTCATTTACTCCTGCAAACACATTTCTATTACCCAACCATGATACCTTTACTATCTAGGGTATATTGTGATAATTCAAGCACAACCACTAAAGTCCATACATATACAATGGTTTCTTTCAAATGATACACAAACATCCATTCATTCATAGTTTTTTTGCCTTGCAAGCACTAAAATGATTTGAAACTCCCAATCCCCAAGGGAATTTGATAATAGCAATGACCAACTCTGAATGGTCCTCATGGTTGTTCTTATTCTACTTGGAAGGACACATTTTACCAGAATTGGTGTGATGCTCCCCACCTTAAGAGTGTCCTTATCATTGGAATAAGAGATAGACTAGCTGCTCATAAGCACACTAGATCTAATTCACCTTAAATGCACATGTGAGACTTCCCAAGTCACACTCACATACATCATAGAATTTGGAATGGAAGAAAAAACCAACCAACTAGAGTGTTGAAACACTTGATCCTTTTATGACATCATATTGAGCATTAGGATGAGTCTGATTCCTTTAACTCCTAGGTCACTCTACTCTAGAGGTGACCCAAGAACATACTCAGTAGCTTAAGGCTTAATGATTCCACCAAATTCAACCTATTAGTTACATAATTTAAAAACTTTATAGGTATTGTGTATATAAACACACACTACCCTAAAGTTTCTGAAGCATGATGGAATATCCTCATTACTAACCATAGGTTTTCCCCACTACGCATTCCTAGACTACTACAAAAACGGGCAAGGGATGCGCTTCACTTTTATCAGCACTAAAAAAAGTTCTGATAAAGGGGGCCTTTATCAGCGCTAAAAAAGAGCTGATAAAGGGTTGCTTTTATCAGTGCTAAAAAAAGCACTGATAAAGTCCCCCTTTATCAGTGCTTTTTTTTAGCGATGATAAGGGCCCCCCCTATATCAGTGCTTTTTTTTAGCGCTGATAAAGGGGGGATTTATCAGCGCTTTTCCCGAGCTCTAATAAATGTTAAGTTTCAAAAAAAATATTTTTTCATGAAAAATAATATTTTGTTATATAAGTATATTTATATTGATATAAATACAATATATATTTTTTAAATATTTTATAGATACATATAAATAGACTATTTCATTTAATATATATGAAATTTAGTGAAAATAGCTTCAAAATATTTTAAAAAAATATTATTAATTAATAATTTTCTAATTATTATTGATTAAAAATCATTTAATAACAATTTGAGGACACAAAAAATCAAAATAATTAATAAAAGATCTAAAATATGATGAAAATGTAACTCAAACTTCAAACGGCCGTAACTTTTGATCCGGGTGTCCGTTTGAGCTCTACAGCATATCAAATCAAAGCATGCGATGAGATCTATGTGCTAGTGACCTAGGAAAAGCCTTTGTCACATTTTTAGATCCCAAAAAAGGCCCATAAGGCCTTAAAACTGAGTTTTTAGTCAGGATACCCCGATTTTTTAACATTCAAACAAGTATAACTTCTGATTTGAAAGTCCGTTAGGCCTAT
Organism: Viscum album; assembly: GCA_963277665.1. Classification (NCBI taxonomy): domain Eukaryota; kingdom Viridiplantae; phylum Streptophyta; class Magnoliopsida; order Santalales; family Viscaceae; genus Viscum; species Viscum album. The sequence goes on along the minus strand of OY728143.1, from coordinate 644,604,828 downwards.
ACCACATATCATATAAAATATTGTTTCATTTTCTTCAATTTTACTGGTTGTGACGTTGAAATAGAATTCTAGATTATAAGTTATGGTTGTTTTAACATTCTATGGCTTTTCAGATACACATATATATGTATTTATTCATAAATATATATGTGTGTGTGGGGGGGTGGGTGTCTATGTGTGTGTCTGTGTGTTGTATATATGTATATATGTATGTACTTATTTATTTACTTATAAACACACATCAAAAACATATTTTTTTATAAATGTATTTAAAAATAATCTTATAAGTACATTCTATGGCTTTTCAAATACACATATATGTATTTATTCGTAAATATATATATTTTTGTGTGTGTGTGTCTCTATGTGTGTCTGTGTGTTATATATATCTATGTATGTATTTATTTATTTATTTATTTATAAACACACATAAAAAAATATTTTTTCATAAATGTATTTACAACTAGTCTTATAAGTATATATTAATATACAAATAAATATACATATAAAAATTATAACTAAAAATATATATATAAATATATTAATATACGAATTAATATATATATATATACTAATATATGAATAAATATATTTATATTAATATGAATCTATATCAATATATGAATAAATATAACTATATATATAGATATATCATTAAATAGAGAACAAAACAAAATGGCTTAGTGGTAAAGGTGCAGCTGCGAAATGGGGGAGGTCCCGGGTTCGAGTTTGGGTGGAAGCGAAGGGGGTGCGCACGTATGAGGATGCGTGGGAAGGGCAGCACGTGGGAGACCTCATAGCACTGATAAAGGGGGTGCAAAGCACTGATAAAAGCACTCCCCACATTATTTTTATTTTTTTTACCTTTATCAGCGCTAAAAAAAGTGCTGATAAAGGGGTCTTTTATCAGTACTTTTTTTAGTACTGATAAAAGCGGACTTTATCAGTGCTTTTCGGAGCACTGATAAAAGTGACTCCCCTATATTAGCGCTGAGCTTTACAGTTCTTTTTTAGTGCTATTAAATCCCGTTTTGATTGCTGATATAGGTCGTTTTTGTAGTAGTGGTATCTAGTGGCCTGCAAGTAGGACTTACATAGAAGAGTATTACCCCATATGACTTTAAATAAAACTGAAAACCTTTTGAGTCATCAAACACTGAGAAGGAAAAAAGAAGAAAGGTCATTAAACCTACTAAATGCCTGACCATGCGCTTGGAATGTCTATCCCACTAGAACTGATCACTTCATAATGATCACACATAGAAAATTTCAAAAAAAACATATGACCACCTATCCAAAAAAGGGTGTTGTTTCGGAAACTAAGAGTCTTACATTAGACTATGGCACCTGAATAGTACCACACACCATAAATCTCATCAGATTAATTAGGAAGGTTCTTAACTCCTGAGGGTACTATCTACAATGGTCTATCCCCATACCAAATATAAAGGCATCAAACCCATAATTAGGCCATGCTGAAAAATAAGTAACTATGTTATAAGTCATTCATACATGTAAATAATCATAAGCATAAGGATTTAACATAGGGAATTAGGCACAAAGAATTAGTAATAGGAAATAAACAATGAGGTATGAAGTATAAGACTAAAAAACAAGGAAAAATATAATATCATGGCATAAAGCCCAATGAATAATAATTTAACAACTTGCATAAGATATATGGAACATGGTATAGGGAATAAACATAAAGTATAAGTCATTGTATTAATCTCATTCAACCAATTTAATTAAATTCACTTCCATCAAATAGTTCAGTCATGAAATGAAGCATAGGAATTAGTCTTAAGAGCCTAACTCATGGCTAACAATTCATCTTAATTCAATTTATTAATGTTATAAATTTATTAAGGGTGAAAAACACCCTCATGGGTGTTCAAAAAATCAAGTCTCGAGGTAATTAGGTCTAAAAGGAGGAATAACACCCATTGAAGTGGCTAAAGTCAAGGAGATCTCCCAAAGTGGAAATTCACCTCTCAATAGGGATGTACCAAACATGGTAACAGGTTCAATTTAATTTATTTAACAAAATAGAGGCATCATTGGAGGTGACTAGTGAACGACACAATGACACCATAGAAAATTCAATGAAGATCTAGTAAAGATGATAGACCACCTATCTTACACCAAGTATAACCCACAGGTTTGATATCAGGGCTTGATTTGGTCTGGATTGAGAGAAATTGAATAAATGGATGATATCCATGAAAATAAGGTGAATTAGGTCACACCAAATTAGAGTATGAGGTGTAAAATATATAGATAAAGGAATGAGGAGGAATCAATAGCTTACTGCTATGCATCCAATAGGGATGATGGTGGATTATTTTGACACCAAACGAAGAAGAGAGCTCCATAACTAGGATGAGGGAAGAGAGGAGCTTGATTGGGAGCCCCTTGGTGTGTAAGAAGGAGGTAAAATGGGGAGGAAAGGAAATTATGTTTTAAATACCATTAAGGTTAGAATAGTAAATTCACCCTTTAAGACAGGGTCACACAATTTGGTCACATGATTTGGCCAAACCTTGCACCGACTATTCATCCCCCGCTTCCTAAGAACCACACCCCACATTATTTTCCTGCATGTTTTGACAAATCATGCACCAACTGTGTGCCAAATATTTCACACACACACTTCCTAAGTGGCACTAAGTTTGTGGGCTAGAAACACGATTTTGGAAATATGTGTGCAGCCCATGGGAACCCTCTACTAAAAAATGTTAACACCCCACATGTCCATGAACCTCCTTCCATACAGTTAGATAAAATCGTGTGTCACATCCTACTCCACTAGACCAGGCCACATGGTTTCTTATAAGGACCACACAATTTCATAAAAACTATGTGCCCGACCTGATTCTTCCTTTAAGTGGGATTTCAGGCCCCGACACTCTTGAAACATGAAACAACACCTAAGGTACCTCTTAGTCCTTAAACCACACCTAAAAAACATCACATTGAAGTGTTAAAACTCTCATAATTCTATTCCAAAGTTCGGTTTACAAAACAGACCATCCACCAAATGAAAAAAAAAATCAAATTCCTTTAGAATTTCATCCGTTTCAAAAACAAGGAATGATACAGTTCCATTTCCATCAAATACCCTAATATATGAACTTATGTTAATATATAGAAGGGATAAATCCTTTATTACAGTATCCGTTAATGTAATATCACTTGTGACACACCCAACATATCTTACTTCACCACAAATATATGTCATCATGGTTTTCATCAATACATAAAAGTACATCAATTATGATATTCATTAATGATAATTATAATTTCTAGGGATCAATACACACTTACTATGATAGAAACATCCAATAACACATAAAATTTGAATTTTATACCTGCGGGTCCATTCTCATAACCTCCCTTCTTGGAGATTACCAAGGGAAAACACCATGAGTAGGTATCTCAATGTCTTATAATCCTTCTACCCTTGATAGATTGTATCATCTATGTATTTTGGGACAATATTGTCTAGCTATAGTACATTCATTAAAGAATATTTTCTTGGTAGATTCATATTCTCATCATGGTGGGGAAATTATATGATATTTCAATGAAATATATATTCTTAGGAAATTATCACATATTGTGTTATGGAAAAGAACAATCATGATGTGATAAATAACTTTTTCAATATTCAAAACAATGAATACATGTAATTATTAAGTACTTAGAAGTTAATTCTAGGATAAAATCTCTAATATAATATCATTTTTACTAGAGCCAACTATTAACAACCCTCTCTCCGCTAGCTCTCACATGATACTCATGTCTCTGCTGATATAGACCCTTTATCAAGGGGTCCGCCTTTTTTCCTCCATGGATAATATGCTCACTACAACTTCACCTCATTGATAAAAAATTTCAAGAGATGAAACTTACAAATTATATGAATTTTTCTTTAATGTGACCTTAGAAACTTAGAAAGATCAATGGTTGTAGTGTTATCACAGTAAACTATGATAGGGTATTGACTGCTAGGAACCACATCAAGATATTTGAAAAAGTTTTGAGTCCAAACTGCTTCTTTGGCTACATCAGAATCCCCAATATACTCAGAATCACTATAGAATTGGTAAAAATTTTCTACTTTGAACTCTTCTATTCCATAGATCCTACATTGAGACAAAAGACATATACTAATTACAACTTTAGGTCATTTTTATATGATTTAAAGCTACCATCTATATAACCCTCAGTGATTAGATCTTCATCTCCTCTATACACCAATAACATGTCCTTAGTTCACCTAAGATACTTAAGGATAGCCTTAACAGTAGTCCAATGATATTAATTAGGATCATATTGATATATTCTTACCATGATAAAATCATAGGAAATATCAAGCCTTATATATAATATGGTATACATGATAGCTCTTATCAAAAAATCATATGAGATCTTACTCATTTATGATCTTTCTTGTTGTATCTAAGGACACATATTCTTGGAAAGATGTATACCATGTAAATATGGAACCAATCCCCTCTTAGGTTGTTCCATACTGAACCTCTTTAATTTTTGGTTAATTTATGTACTCTAACTTAGAATAACACACTACACATGCCCACACAATTTAAAACTTTTCTAACAATTGCTCTTCTATTCTCTATTCACCCCTACTCGAAGGGGGTTGAGCCTTTAGGATCTAGTCATATTTCTCCTTTACCTACCTAAGCGGTGGGAGACCAGGAATCTCTAGACCCTTCTCATCAATGAGGAATTGTTTCTACCTCTTCATTTTCATTCAAGGAGGAACTATGTGGGTTAGTTGCTTCTCAAGACTGATTTATACCAGAGGTCCTTTTTATCTTAGTTTCTAGTTCATATGTGGAATTCCCATTATATCGGTTTTCGATTCCTAATTTTATGAGGCATCAGAGCATCTCAAATGGACTCTTATAGCTAGATTTGGTTTGGAAAAATCTCTTATGGCATTGTTTTATAACTTTGTGAAGTTTTGTAAATTGGAGTCTCCAATGCAAGTCTCTTTGCGTAACCAAAAATACTTCTATATTATGATGGATTTGTAGTCTGATTTCATGAAACCCTGGTTCCGTAGCCCTAGATCTATGGAAAATTGAGATTTTATCTCTTCCATTGGGCTATGAAGGTTCATTCGGTCCATGATCTATCCAGTGCAGTGATGTGGGTGTCTCTTCCAGGGATACAAATTCTATTATTGAATATCTCCTTCCTGAGAGGGATTGGTGATTCTCTGGGGAAATTATTGTGCATTGATAATCATATTATTCAACTCAATGAAGTCTTGGTGGCTATAATATGTGTGGGTATTAATCTCATGCTTCCTCTTCTGGCGAAGATCCTTATTAGAGTGGATGGGTTACCCGACTGGTCTCAAGCTCTGGTTTTCCAGTCACTCCCTGGTTTCTATTCAACCTTCCATATTCAAGGGAACTTCCTTTCTACCATTGGATTCGACAACATAATTTTACACACAATAAGGGAGGAAATAGTCACAATGATGAGAATTAGACAATGTATTTTTGTTTTTATCTATTGAGAAGACCATCTGAGGTTTGATTCCCAAGGTAAGGACATGTTTGGTCCTCTACGGGATAAATCTAGCTCTTCCGGAGCTTCTGTTCTAGATCTTCCCTAATTGGATTAAATCCCCTACAACCTTCCCTACTCAGATCTGGTAAATCTATTAGGTCAGTTTTAGTATATTTTGATGTTACTTTCTTCACCTATTGGTTTCATTCTTCATTCATACATATTTCCCTTATGTTTTACTCTAGGCACTCGATAAGTGTCATCGGATATGAATTAAATCCCCTCTATACTAATCACTTCTCTGACTCCTCCTTAAATAGTTCTTGTTTGTAGTATCCCTTCTTCCTAGGAAGTTATCCCCTGGATTTTTTCTTCTATTTGAGGATCGACTCATAATAACCTTCAAGAATCAACAACTCTAGTACCCCCTCTCCCTTCGGGTCTGGAGGTTGGTTGTGCTTTTTCTCCTCTTATCCTAGACTATAACCTTATTTCCTTGTATTTTGGCATAGGATAACTCCAAAAGGGTCTTCAAGAGCTCTTAGACTCACGATTTACATCTCCTTCACCAATGCATTCTAAAGCGCGCACTAGATCTCAATCCAATATTAAAGGTATTTCTCAATTCAATCAAGTTAAATATGGCCATTCTTCTGGGGAAAACCATATGAACACTCCTTCAATGATTTCATTTATCATTTGGAATGCCTAGATCCTAGGAGCATGGGTAAATATGGAATTCATAGATAAAAAACTTCATAAAAACTCATTTTCTATGGTCTCTATACTAGAACCCAAACAAAACTCGTCTAAGATAAGGTATTTTTCACAAAAAAATTAGGGGGTGAAATTTCTTACATGCCAGTCACCAAAAATTCATATTTTTATTTTTTGGAGGAGAAATATATCAGTGGAACTAATTTCAGCATCAGATCAATCCATAAATACCAAAAATCTATTATGGATCACATATTCTCCTTTTCTCCTTCATTTATACAAAGTGTGAGGTGTAGTAAAGGAAATTCTCTAGAAGGAGCTTAACAATTTTGATGCAGGGGGTCTGTTGTTGTTGGTTATTGGAAACTTCAATGTCACTCGGAGCTATATGAGAAGAAGATATGTGGTTCTTTTCATCTTAATGTTAGTCAATATTTTATTTCCATTATGAATAACTAAAGTATGATGGATCCAAGTTATATGGTTAGTCAATTTACCTGGTGTAACAACCAAATGGAAACCAACTGAACATGGTGTCACCTTGACTAATGTTTGTAAAATTCTCAAGCCATTACCTTATATAATTACATCAAATTTTCACATTTGGAAAGAGGACTCTATGATAATTTCCCTTTGAATATTTCTCTAGAGAATAAGATTCTTGTTGGTTATCATCTTGTTTTCTCTCACTTATGGATAGAGGATACAAGTTTCCAGAAAAAAAATTATGAATCTTGGAACAGACCTATTTAGGGCCCGGTTTGGTTTTTTCCTTCATAAAAAATCCAGAAATCTTAGGGATGATCTTAGTATTTGGAATAGGAACACTTCTTCACACTCTACAGAGCTAGATGTGATCAAAAGGGAGATCAATTATCTTGAGGTTATCTTGGAAGAGTAATTGAATGATAGTATCTTTGACAAACTCACTAACAAGAAGAATAATCTGGTAAAATCTCTTCTGAAACTGGAAATACTGGAACCAGGAAATTCATAATCAAATGGCTTCAAGAAGGCGATCGTAATACAGGTTTCTTCCATGATTTCATTAATGAGAAACAACACTTTAATAGACCTAATATTCATCTTGATGATGGAACCTTCTCAGATGATAGAGACATGGTGGGAGGTATGGCTCATGACCACTTCTATTCTCTTTTGGGAGGACCTTTAAGAAATGGGAGTCAAGGTTACCCGAGGGGTCAAGGGGACATCTTTAATGTTGTCCCAACTATGATTACCTTTTTTGATAATGATCTCATTCATAAAATGTCAGAGTAATAGGAGATTTATAAGGAATATTTTTCACTCAATCCAGAGAGTGTTCCTGGCCCTGATGGGTTCCTATAATTCTTCTACAAAGTGTCTTGGTATGTGGTCAAAAAATACCTGGTTTGAGCTATCAAATGATTCTTCATTGTAGTTCACCTCCCTCGGGTAGCATGTGCAATGAAGCTAATTATGACACCCAAAATCAAGGATCCTCAATCTATGCATCATTATTATCCAGTCTATTTATGAAACTTCTCTTACAAGGTATTTTCCAATGTTCTAAATAGAAGTCTTTCAATTAATATTCCACACTATATTGCAGAGGAATAACATGGGTTTTTCAAAGGTTGCACAATACAAGGAGAAATCGGTCTTTCTTAAGAATCAATAGAGTATATTAATAATAAGGACTTTAGATCAAATATTTCTATCAAAATTGATATGAAAAAGGGCTATGACATAATTGAATGGAACTTAATCCTCGTAATCTTGAACTGGATGGTTTTATCTTCCTGAATCGTGGACCTATTGTTTCGATGATTCAATTCTCTATGTATTTCAATCTCTTGCATGGTAAAGAAATATGGGTTTTTTAAGGAAATTATAGGCTAAAGACAAGGTGATCCTTTATCTCCTACCAGTTTTATTTTTGTATAGGACTCTCTTATCCATTTTTTAAAACACTCTATTAAACAAGGCAGTGTTCTTCCATACGGGGAAAGGTACAACTCTACGGCTATTTATCATCTCATGTTTGCATATGACATGGTTTTATTTTTCAATTATAGTAATATATCCATTCAATGTATTAATTATGTTTTGGAAGAATATTTAAATTGGAGAAGCCAACTTGTTAATTGAGATAAGAGTATATTCTATTTGTCTTACAACTGATCTGATAGGTATACTAGAGATCTAGAGAACAATATTTATATGACTAGAGAGACCTTCCCTTTGGAGTATCTAGGAGCACCTATTTCCCAGAAGAGGCTTAAATTCCATCACTTTGATAAGATAACAAATAGAATTTCTAGGAGAATCATGAACCATAAGAACAAGTTTTTATCCTTTGGAGGTAGAATTACCTTGTTTAATAGTGTATTATCATCTATTACTATGGATATTTTTTCATGTTGAAGGATCCAAAAGGGTTAATTACTACGATGGAAAACATTATGGCATAATTTATATGGGATGCCCAATTTGAGGCTATACATTGCTGGGTTTATTGGAACTGAATGGCCAGGACCCTTTTTGAGGGTGGAGTAAATATCAGGAGTGTAGTTGGGGGAATGCATGAACTCCATGCCATACTCACCTAGGAAATAATCTAATTAAGAACATTATGGGGAAGTTTTATGAGGAACAAATATGGAATGGGGATACCTACATAGAGGAACATAGGCTCCATCATTTGAAATATGTTTCAACCCTTCATTCTGATTCTAAATAAATCTTCTTGGTGGATGGTTGGAAAAGGGGAGATAAGTTTCTGGTGGCACAATTGGGAAGGTAACATCCTCAGTTTTCTGGTTTCCCTATTCCAGACATCTCTTTCAGGAATGCCTATGAGAACCCAAGGTTAATTTGCGTTTTTTCTTTATGAAAGGAAATGAAATATATTTGATAATACTTTGGTTAATATGGACCATGATCATTGTGTATTCATTATCTCATCCTTGGGAATGTTTTCCATCTAGGAATTTCATATAATGTAGATGATTCCTATAGATCGGGATAAATGGGGGTAGAAATTATAGTGTAAATAAATACCAACTAAGTTTAAATTATTTATTTGGAATGTTAGGAACCGATCACTTCCAACTAAGGACAACATCATGTGTCTAGGGATCAACATAGATTTGGTATGTTATTACTTTAAGGTGACCCAAATTGAAACATTAGATCATCTCTTTTTCAAAGGAGAATGGGAAAATGTGGTGTGGTGTAGATTTGGGGCCTTTACTGGTATAGCTTCATCTGAGGTCTCTTCCTCCTCATTCTGGAATCTATGGTTTCAATGAATAAGTAATAACTCCAAATTTAAATCAAGGACCATTATTCTTGTAGTTGGATGTTGGTGTTTATGGAAAAAAAGGAATGAAGTTCATCACAACGATAATATAAGTTAAAAACAGGAATCAATCTCAGCACCAGGATCATTTTGATAGATCTAATATGATTATGTAAGGATATAACCAATACCCCTTCCTTGAGATCATTTATCAATGTCTCTAATATCCCCATTAGTGCAGGCAGTGCAAAGCTGGGAAGATATATCAAATGGCTTCTGCCTAGTTCAGGTTTGAAGATGGACACAAATGGTTCTTGTATTTTGGGTTATATGAGAGAGGGGTTTCATCAGTAATCCTTGGGGATTAGTTATGTTGGTTTTCTCAATTCAGTTGGAAACTAGATATTCACTATAAGATGAGGCTCAATCTCTGCTCAGTGGTCTCACCATTTGCAGGAAAAAGAATATCACTCTTGATTCCATTGAGACTAATTCTCTAATGGTCTTCAATGACCTTCTCAGACTTAGTCTCACACCATGGACTATTGAATACACCATACACAGATGAAATTTTGTTATGAAAAACAACATGGAGGTTCTTCATACTTGGCATGAAGGGAACACAGTGACATACTTTTTGGCTTAAAAGGATAATTATGAAAAATAGGTTACTCTTTTATTAGGTATTGGATCACTTCTAGGGGAGGGGGGAATCTATTCATCGTAGACAGTCTTGGCCTTCACCATTACAAGACACCATAATTCTAGATTCATTAGATATATGAGTATAAGAAATATATGATACCACTGAAGTAGTATCCATAAAGCATAGATTTTTTCTTTCTTTTACTATCTTGGATTCTCAGTCATTGGGGATATTTTTATATGTACTCAAAGTGGCCTCCATTTCTTTATTTTAATATATAAAATCTTATTACAATATATATACTCTAACTTAGTCTAAACAACCTCTTTTAAACTATCACACTTGGTCTTGATCCCTAGAATATAGGATTATTCACCTAAGTCCTTTATAGAGAAACACATTCTCAATAATTCCTTAACCTCTTGTAAGGATGGTATCTCATTTCCAATTAGTAATTTTTAATTGACATATACAACTATGAAAAATATCATCATCCCAATAAATTGTTGGCAAACACGTGGATCACATTCATTTTTAATGAAACTGAATTATTTTATAGCTTCATCAAACCAAATGTTCCATGACTTAGATGTTTACTTTAATCTAGAAATGAATCTCTGAAACTTTCACACCCTTTTTACATTTCTTGGAGTTACAAACCCTTATGGTTGTGTCATATAAACAACTTTAAGAAAGTTCCCATTAAGGAAAGTGGTTTTGACATCCATATACCAAATCTCATAGTTATGGAAATCTGTAATAGAAAGTATAATTTTTGATGGATTTAAACATGGAAACCAGAGAAGATGTTTTTTCATAGTCAATAACTTGATGTTATCTAAACCTTTTCGCTACTGGTCATTCTCTATAGGTAATAACATGAACTTGTATCCCATATTTATCATGAATTCCCATTTACACCAAATAGGATTTAAATCTACTGGAATATTGATTAGAACCCAGAATTGGTTATGATAAATGGAATTCATCTCATAATTCATGGATTATTTCCATTTTACATATTTTGAGCCCTCTATTCCATATTTTTAGGATATAGGGTCATTATTGTCAACCAATAATGTGTTACTATCATTTGTGACTAGAAAACCATATGATTATGGTTCTCTTGGTTTTCCCTTGTTGTACCTATATCTCCTCCTTCCACTTATTCTTCCCTACCAATTGTAATTTCTCACAAAGGTTTTGTACAATATATATCAATATAGTGTTGTTCTTGTTTCTTATACTTTATCTCTCTCACCTATGAGTCCTAGCAATTTTGGTGATTTCATTTATAGGCGTTTTCACTATTGGAGATGCATAAGCTGAGGGAATGATCGTTGTTGGTCATTCGTAAATAGAAGGAATATGGAAGTCATTTAGAGTCAAACTGAATCCATGAACACAACTGAGAGATTATTGCTGAGTGAAATCACCTAGTGTGATGAAAAAGACTCAATGATCTAAGCATGCCAGTCGAAGAGTGGAGGTTGAGATTCCTCTATGATATTTTTCTGAACAATCATATCCATGCGTAGTGTGTGACAGTTGGAGGTACTGATAGAGATGGAAAACTAGTATGAGTATATATTAAAGGTATTTGTTCCAAAATTATAGTCAAAATGGATTCAAAATAAGAAATAAGAAGAGGAAAACCCCTCAAGATAACCAATTTAGGTCTCTCTACCAAAATATAACTAAACTACTTCCCCAAAATAGAAATATCCCATGACCCACCACCCATATACCCTTATTTAATATAATTTATCCCCAATACCATGTATCTAACCACCTCCCCCCAGTTGGACTAAAGTACCCCTTCTAGAATACACATTCCATTCGCTTGGGTAGTCATGAACCATATTATTGGATGCCTCTTGAAGAGAAGCCTTTTCCTCAAGGATGAATGAAGGGAACTGATTTTGGATGATGATCTGGTCCTCCCATGTAACCTCTTCAACCGGTTGATTCAACCATTTAATTAAAAAAACTAGCTGGAGAACAATATCCAGGAGCTGGGAATGGTGATAAAGGATATAAACTAGTTCTATATTGGGTGACTCCTCACCCTGCTGATCATGTAAGAGAGACGTAGATATGGGATTCTTCCCCACTACCCTTTTGAGTTGAAAGATATGGAAGACCAGGTGGATACGGTTAGTGTAAGGAAGGTTTAGCTAATACATGATACGTCTAATATTTAGGATGGTAAAGGGGTTATGGTAGTAGGGAGATATCTTTTGGTTGATCTAACAAGCCAAGGATTGTTGCTTTTGTGGACTAAACTCAATATATTCCTACTCCCTAATAGGAAAACTATTGAAAAATTGATTAATATTAGACTAGTAGTGCATGATATCATGGGAACGGGCTAGGTGATTCCATAGATTTTTTATGTTTCTTTTTGATCCAACATAGCTTGGGTAATAGCTTTAACCTTGATTTCATATTGCAGATAATTGATAATTATCAGGGGATTTCATCCATAAACAACTTCAAAGGGGTGGTATTTTTAGATTCATACCAAGTTTTATTGTAGGAATATTCTTCCCATGGTATCTTTAAAGACCATTTTTTGGTCCCCAAAAAAGAAATGATGATAAGTTTTGAGTCAATTGTAACGACCCAAACTTTTTAAGTAGTATATTAACTTACTCTTAATGATTTAAATAGATATGTTAATGGTTAATGCAGAAAGAGGAGTCGATGGCTTCATCCAGTAGACTCGAACCTTATGAAGCCCACTTATCAGAGCTTGGGAAGGAGGTGGCATCTTTGGGCTTCGCTTTCGACCAAGCCCAAGCCGAACTCCAGCGTGTCAATCTTGAACGGAAATGCCTTCGGGAGAAGTTCAAGTTAGTGGAGATTACTACTAGGGAAATGTTATCTGAGCCTCCCTCAGATTCTCTGACCATAGCACACCTTACACTTAGGTCATATGCTGGTTTTATAAGGGGATATATGACGAGACCCTAGCTTCTTTGTGTAATCCTTTGGGATGAATAAATTGAGATTTCTTCCTTTAGCGAAGTTTGTGAAATTTTCAATGTTCGGATAATTTTAGGATGTATTTATTGATGAATTTTGAAAAAAATGATATTTTAAAATATTTATGTAAACCTTAAATAATTAATGATGTGTAATTATTTTCAAAAAATGGTCTTCTACAAAAGTGTTCAGTAAGGAATTTGGAGTCTAATAAGATCAACTTAATTTTTTATGAATAGTAAATTATGAATAGTGATTTTATGCTTAGGATTAGTAATGTGAAAAAATGGATTAGTAATCTCACTTAAATAAAGTTTGGATATAATTTAGACATCTTGATTAAGTAATGAGATTCAATAAAATGGGTAAATAACGGTTTCATAAATTATTATCCAAGTATTAGTTTTTTGGGGTGAATAGTGTTTTTTAATTAAATATTAAATTAAAAATATTTAGAAAAGTATTTTTATAAAATGGACTTTATTTTTGAACTCAGAGCACCGATATTATGTTATGGTAATTTTTGGGGTTTTTTCTGAAAAAAATGAATTTTTGGTGAATAGTGTTTTTATTTAAAAATTAAATTAAAAATATTTTGAAAATTATTTTTATAAAATGGATTTCATATTTGTAATCAGAGCGTTGATATTTGGTTAAGGTGAAATTTTGGGATTTTTCTGAGAAAGATGAATTTTCAATGAATAGTAAAAAAGCAGTTTTAGGGTTTCAGTATGTTTAATGACATCATAACTGTGTCATGATGATGTCATGAGATATTTTAAAGGTTGTCCAACCAAAGGTGATGAATTATTTTATTAGTGGCCCCATGTGGCCTAAATCCATGGGAAATATCATGGGAGAGCCCATGGTTTTGAGAAAACCACTTGTGAGGTGTCCCTTGGCCATTAATGCCTTGTCCCCTCACTTTCCCTATAAATACCAAGCCATTATCTCATCCTTTGGACTCCAAAATCATTCTCAACGAAGTTCTGGTCTCCTTACCTCCCAAGGAGTCCTCCCAAGGTTCCCTCAAGCCTCTCAAGGTCCCAACCTTTGAGTTTTAAGAGTTATGTTTAAGGTAAGGTATCCAACCTCTCTCTTTCTTTTCAAGTAATCTCTTTTATGTAATTCCTTTTATGCTCCATGTTCTTATGTGAGAGGATGTTCTTATATATTCCTCTTACTTCCATTTTCATGTTTATATTATTAGAGATCCCCTCTTACTCTCATCATTACATTTTATTAAAGTTTAAGTGACGTCGTTAGGCTGCCGAATTTGTAAGGGATTCTTTCACCCTTCTCATTTTCAAGTTTTATTTTCATGTCAAGTCTTTCAAGTTACTTTTTATTATGTTGGGGTATGATCTCTATACCTATCATACTGATCTTTTATGATCATATTATGAGAGACCCTATTTTATCTCTTCAATTCATTTTTATTGAAGTTTAAGTGACGTCGTTAGGCTGCCGAATTTTCATAAGAGAAATCTTATTTTTGTCTTACTTCCATGTTTCTCATTTAAAATGGTATGTCCTTCAAATTTCATTACCATGATTCATATCCTTTATATTATGTCCCTATACTATTTTTATAGATCATTTATGAGTGGGCGATCCATGTCCCCTCTCTTTTCAACGTTTTCTAAAACCCTGTAACGTAGCCGTTATGCTGCAGAATTTTCATCTCAAATTGTCTCTCTCTTTTTCTCAAAATTATTTTATGTTATTAAGTGAATACTCAAAGCTCTTATTTCTACAGAGTTATTCACATATATATCAAAATTTTCTATTTTAAATTCTGGTATTTACATACATGAAACCCGCTTTCCCTTTCTGTGGGTTTAAAGTGACATAAAGATCATGTCTTTAAAGCAGTTTTTAAAACGTTATGATTATGAAATGAAACCCATTTATTTTATGCTATATGGGTTGTTTATGAAATTATTGATGATGATATATGTGGCTCACATGATAATAAATACATGTCAAGGGTGCGCCCATATAGCGCTCCAATGCATTGGGTAAAGACTTAATCTCTAGAGATGACCATTTAGACTGATACCTTGGTGAATAACCTTGGTAATTTTTAATGACACCTTGGGGATGGACCTTGGTGAAACGAAATGATTATCAATATTAAATGTTGCAGCCACATCTTTAAGTTATGAAAAATTTTATTTTTATTATGATATATCTCATGATTTCTTTCTCATGCCTTAAAGTTCTTTTCATGACCTTATTGAAGTATCTCAAGTTCACATGTAAAATGTTTCTCTTATTTCCCTTATTGGGCCTTCTGCTCACCCTTTCTTTTGATGTATGTCCCCAAGTTATGATATATAGTAATGAACCTAGGATGAACTTAAGTATAATACTTTCAAATGTTTAATAAGAATGCTTTATATTGTTTTCATGTATTATGTTCCTGGTTTCCAAGACACTAAACCTTAAAGATCCTCAGTTTTGTGTAATGTAATGAAATTTTATGTTATAAAAAGGATGGATGCTATAGTTGGTATCAAAGTATGGTTTAGTTATTTGTGGAAATTAGGATATAAAAACTTTAGGAAGAACCCTATATAAAAGTTTAAATATAGGAAAACTTCCTGGTATTTTGGTAAGTATTGAGTAAGTGGTTTATCAAACAAATACATCCTTGTCTGGATACGAGAAGGTAGAGGCGGCTCTGGCATAGATGTACATAGGGGTAAAACCCAAAAACACCGCTTTGATCTAGACTCGAATGGGAACTGGTGCACGATAACGGGCCTTGCTGCACTCTTAGTTATGACACTCCCAGGGGATATGTTTGGTTAATCACAAGATTTTTATGAATCATTATGAAGGAATTGTAGAGAAATGTAATTGTCTAAGAATGAAGTCTTATTTAAAAGATTCATAAATGAAATAAGTTTCTCACTAAAGTTTTATTCTTTTAGAAAATGGTGGGCAATAGGAGGAACCGTGCAGATGGTGATCGCAATTCACCATGTTCTGACGGCCCTTCGATGGAAGCTGGAATGGAAACATTCATGCGAATGATGAACCAACTGACTCAAGTTATGAGTAATAACTTGAATCAAGCTAAGAGGATGATCTCACCACGAAGGGAAAAACATTCTGTTGAGTCCTTCATGCATCAAAGACCACCATAATTCAGTGGATCTACTGACCCATTGGTTACGTAACAATGGATAAGCTCCATTGAAAAGATCTTTTCTGTACTCCTTTGTTCGGAAAAAGAAAAAGTCACCCTTTCTGTTTACCGCCTAGAGGGAGAAGCTGATCAGTAGTGGTCACTGGTCAAAAACACGAAGCCTAGAGGAGAGATGGAAGTTGTGGAGTGGGAAGATTTCTGAGGAATATTCTTTAATAAGTATTTCCCTCATTCCATGAGAACAAGAATGGAGAAATAGTTTCTCGAGCTGAAGCAGAAGGAGAACGAATCTATCGGAATCTATGAGATGAACTTCACCCGACTTTCACGATATACCTCTATCTTTGTCATGGATCCAAGTGGGAAGGTTGATAGATTTTTCGGTGGACTGAGACCTCATCTGCGGAATAATTTATCCAACCGGGACTACGATATCTACGAGGAGATCGTGAGGAGTGCAATGAAAGTCGAGCTAGAGTTTGGTGAGACATAGTGGTCTCATAAATCAAATGACAAGAAGAGATCGTTGGAGCCCAGTTTAGGGAAGACTTTTGTTCAGGGAAGATGTGGAAAGAAAATGCGACTTACCACATGCAATAAATGTGGGAAGAAGCATCTGGGGAACTGCTTGATCGGAAGTGGAAAGTTCTACAAGTGTGGAAGAGGAGGCCATATTGCTCAGAATTATCGTAGTGAGGTGAAGCCTAAACTCCCCAACACTAACGATAGAGGAAAGATGGTTCTGGCCTTACCTGAAGTCCATTGCTTCAAGTGTGGATAGCTTGGGACCTATGCTAATCTCTGTCCAAATCCAAGGGCAGTGGAGGGGAATCACCATCAACCTCAGCAAATGCCAGGGGAGCAAGGTCGTGCTTTTGCTATCACAACAACTGAAGTTGAATCTCCTAATGATGTGGTAGCAGGTACTCTTGTTTTCCTCTCAAAACTAGCAACTACTTTGTTTGATTCTGGTTCTACGCATTCCTTTATTTCCCCCAAGTTTGCAAAGAATATAGAATCAATCCTCGAATTGCTTGAGGTAGAGTTGTCAGTCAAGACTCCAAGTGGGATTATCCATGCATCAATAGTGTTTAGAGACTCTAGTGTTTACTTTAGTGAGCACAATCTTATCACAAATATAGTATTCATTCCCATGTTGGAATTCGACGTTATACTAGGGATGGACTGGCTCTCAAAGTATAATGCTAAGATCAAATGCAGAAGTAAGGAAATCTCAGTAGTCTTGAATAAACGAAATACAATTATCTTCCAAGGAGAGATATCCCGAACTGATCCCTATCTAGAAGCACCTCATATATCTTTCTTTATGGAGTTAATCGGTGATGATGAAGAAGTAAAAGGGAGAATACATATAGATGATTTTCCAATTGTTCAGGAATACATGGATGTATTTCCTGAGGAGTTACCTGGACCTCCCCCAGAAAGAGAGGTAGAGTTCTCCATTGAACTCGTACCTAGATCTCAACTGATATCAAAGACCCCGTATAGAATGGAAAATGTGGAGCTAGAAGAGTTAAAGAAACAACTCCAAGACTTGTTGGATAAGGGGTTTATCCGACCGAGTGTGTCTCCTTGGGGAGCACCAGTTCTCTTTGTGAAGAATAAGGATGGATCAATGCGGCTATGCATTGATTATAGAGAACTGAATGGGATCACAGTGAAGAACAGATACCCTCTTCCAAGAATTGATAACTTATTTGACCAACTTAGTGGGGCTCAATTCTTCTCTAAGATTGACCTTTGATCTGGTTATCATCAATTGAGGGTGAAGAAGGAAGATATTCCAAAGATTGCTTTCCGATCAAGATATGGAAATTATGAGTTTACTGTTATGCCCTTCGGCTTGACTAATGCTCCTGCTATTTTCATGGATTTGATGAATAGAGTCTTTAAGGACTACCTTGATAACTTTTTGGTAGTTTTTATTGATGATATTTTGATATATTCAAAAAGTTGTGAGGAGCATGAAGATCATCTAAGGGTTATTTCGAAAACTCTACGGAAGGAGAGGCTCTTTGGAAAGTTCAGCAAGTGTGAGTTTTGGTTACAACAAGTGGCTTTCTTGGGGAACATCGTAACCGATGAAGGAATCTCGGTTGACCCTGCAAAGACAATGGTTGTGGAGGAGTGGCCTCAACTCACAACAGTAACTGATATTCGTAGTTTCCTTGGTTTGGTGGGATATTATAGGTGGTTTGTGAAAAACTTTTCACGACTTTCTAATCCACTAACCAAGTTGACTCGAAAAGGGGTTAAGTTCATCTGGACAAAGGAATGCGAGGAAAGTTTCCAAGAGCAGAAGAAGATATTGGTCACTGCACCTGTGTTAACACTACCCTCTATCGGAGAATGATTCGTTATCTTTAGCGATGCATCTTTGAAAGGGCTTGGGTGCATCCTCATGCAAAATGACAAGGTAATTTCTTATGCATCTCGATAGTTGAAGATTCATGAGAAGAATTATCCTACGCATGATCTAGAGCTAGCGGCAGTTGTTTTTGCTTTAAAGATATGGAGGAACTATCTTTATGGGAAGAAATGTGATATATACACTGACCACCAAAGTTTAAAGTATATTTTCACACAGAAAGAATTGAACATGAGACAAAGGATATGGTTGGAGCTTATTAAAGACTATGATTTTTCAATTCATTATCACCCTAGAAGAGCAAACAAAGTCACGGATGCATTAAGCAAGAAAGACCCTATTGTTCTGGAAACAATGAGGATCCTAGGAGATCCCTTGATTAAAGATCTAGTAAAACTGGACATGGTAATTATAAGGAAAGGTACATCATCAACCCTATCCCAAATTATTTCTCAACCTTCATTACAAGATAAGATCAAGAAGGTTCAAAAATAAGATCCTTTGCTGTAGGAGAAGTTGGAGGCTGTAAAAGATGGGAAGTTCCCTGATTTCAATATTGATCAAGAAGGTGTATTGAAATTTCATACAAGACTATATGTTCCATCTATTTCGGAGATAAATAAAGAATCGATGGATGAATTTCATAGCTCTACTTTCTATATACATCTAGGAAGCACTAAAATGTATAGAGACCTTCGTGATCATTATTGGTGGGATAACATGAAGAGGGAGATTGTTGATTACACTACAAGGTGTCTAGTGTGTCAACAAGTAAAGGCAGAATGACAACTTCCTAAGGGGGTATTACAACCGCTACCCATACTAGTATGGAAGTGGGATAATATCATTATGGACTTTGTAACTGGTCTCCCGAAAACATCCAAAAGAAACAATGTGATATGGGTTATTGTGGACCGTCTCACCAAGACATCCCATTTTATCTCTATTAGGGAATATTTCTCTCTGGATCAACTTGCCAAGACATACGTAAAGAAAGTGGTGAGGCTACATGGGGTACCACTATCCATCGTGTCTGATCGTGATCCAAGATTCACTTCAAAATTCTGGAGAAGTCTTCAACATGCTCTGAGTACTGAATTAAGTTTTAGTACAGCCTATCATCCTCAAACTGATGGCCAATCTAAAAGGACTATTCAGACACTCGAAGACATGTTGAGATTATGCTCAATGGAATTTAAAGGTGGATGAGATCAACACCTCCCATTAGTTGAGTTCTCCTATAACAACAGCTTCTATTCAAGTATTCAGATGGCACCCTATGAAGCTCTGTATGGAAAGCGATATAGAACTCCTACTTGTTGGGATGAAACTGGTGAGAGAAAGATTCTTGGGCCTGATCTCGTGCAAGAGATGACAGAACAGGTTCATGCCATCCAACAACACATAAAGGCTTCTCAGAGTCGGCAGAAGAGCTATGCTGACAATCATCGAAGGGACTTGGAGTTTGGTATTGGCGACAAAGTCTTCCTTCGAATTTCTCCATGGAAGAGAGTCATGCGGTTTGGCAAGAAAGGGAAGCTCAGACCTAGGTACATTGGCCCCTATGAAATCCTTTATCGCATAGGAGCAGTGACCTATCATCTAGAACTTCCACCAAACCTAGCTCAAGTTCACAATGTCTTCCATGTATCTCTCTTGAGGAAGTACATACCCAACCCTTTGCATGTACTGAACCCAGAGGTGGTACAACTGGAACATGACCTCTCTTATGAGGAGCATCCAGTGGAGATCTTAGACCATAGAGACAAGGTTCTACGAAACAAGACTACCCACCTTGTGAAAGTGTTGTGGAGGAATCATAAATATGAAGAAGCGACTTGGGAGCCTGAGGAAATGATGAAGCAAAAGTACCCTCACCTTTTCGACTAGGCCTCAAGTATAAATTTCGGGGATGAAATTTCTTAAGGGGGTAAGAATGTAACGACCCAAACTTTTTGAGTAGTATATTAACTTACTCTTAATGATTTAAATAGAGATGTTAATGGTTATTTCTGAAAGAGGAGTCGATGGCTTCATCTAGTAGACTCGAACCTTATGAATCCCACTTATCAGATCTTGGGAAGGAGGTGGCATCTTTGGGCTTCTCTTTGGACCAAGCCCAAGCCGAACTCCAGCGTGTTAAGCTTGAACAGAAACGCCTTCGGGAGAAGTTCAAGTTAGTGGAGATTACTACTAGGGCAATGTTATCTGATCCTCCCTCAGATTCTCTCACCATAGCACACCTTACACTTATGTCATATGCTGGTGTTATAAGGGGCTATGTGACGAGACCCTAGCTTCTTTGTGTAATCCTTTGGGATGAATAAATTGAGATTTCTTCCTTTAGCGAAGTTTGTGAAATTTTCAATGTCCGGATAATTTTAGGATGTATTTATTGATGAATTTTGAAAAAAAAAAGGATATTTTAAAATATTTATGTAAACCTTAAATAATTAATAATGTGTAATGATTTTCAAAAAATGGTCTTCTGCAAAAGTGTTCAGTAAGGAATTTGGAGTCTAATAAGATCAACTTAACTTTTAATGAATAGTAAATTATGAATAGTGATTTTACTCTTAGGATTAGTAATGTGACCAAATGGATTAGTAATCTCACTTAAAGAAAGTTTTAATATAATTTAGACACCTAGATTAAGTAATGAGATTCAATAAAATGGGTAAATAACGGTTTCATAAATTATTATTCAAGTATTAGTTTTTTGGGGTGAATAGTGTTTTTTAATTAAAGATTAAATTAAAAATATTTAGAAAATTATTTTTATAAAATCGACTTTATTTTTGAACTCAGAGCACCGATATTATGTTATGGTAATTTTTGGGGGTTTTTCTGAAAAAATGAATTTTTGGTGAATAGTGTTTTTATTTAAAAATTAAATTAAAAATATTTAGAAAATTATTTTTATAAAATGGACTTCATATTTTTAATCAGAGCGTTGATATTTGGTTAAGGTGAAATTTTGGGATTTTTCTGAGAAAGATGATTTTTCAGTGAATAGTAAAAAAGCAGTTTTAGGGTTTCGGTATGTTTAATGACATCATAACTGTGTCATGATGATGTCATGAGATATTTTAAGGGTTGGCCGACCAAAGGTGATGAATTATTTTATTGGGGGCCCCATGTGGCCTAACTCTATGGGAAATATCATGAGAGAGCCCATGGTTTTGAGAAAACCACTTGTGAGGTGTCCCTTGGCCATTAATGCCTTGTCCCCTCACTTTACCTATAAATACCAATCCATTATCTCATCCTTTGGACTCCAAAATCATTCTCAACGAAGTTCTGGTATCCTTACCTCCCAATGAGTCCTCCCAAGGTACCCTCAAGCCTCTCAAGGTCCCAACCTTTGAGTTTTAAGAGTTACGTTTAAGGTACGTGATCTGACCTCTCTCTTTCTTTTCAAGTAATCTCTTTTTTGTCATTCCATTTATGTTCCATGTTCTTATGTAAGAGGATGTTCTTTTATATTCCTCTTACTTAACTTTTCATGTTTATATGATGAGATATCCCCTCTTACTCTCATCATTACGTTTTATGAAAGTTTAAGTGACGTTGTTAGGCTGCTGAATTTTTAAGGGATTCTTTCACCCTTCTCATTTTCAAGTTCTATTTTCATGTCAAGTCTTTAAAGTTCCTTTTTATTATGTTGTGGTATGATCTCTATACCTATCATACTGATCTTTTATGATCATATTATGAGATAACCTATTTGATCTCGTCAATTCATTTTTATTGAAGTTTAAGTGACGCCGTTAGGCTGCCGAATTTTCATAAGAGAAATCTTATTTTTGTCTTACTTCCATGTTTTTCATTTCAAATGGTATTTCCTTTAAATTTAATTACCATGATTCATATCCTTTATATTTTGTCCCTATACTATATTTATAGATCATTTATGAGTGGGCGACCCATGTCCCCTCTCTTTTCAACGCTTTTTAAAACCCTGTAACGTAGTCGTTATGCTGCAGAATTTTCGTCTCAAATTGTCTCTCTATTTTTCTCAAAATTATTTTATGTTATTAAGTGAATACTCAAATATCTTATTTCTACAGAGGTATTCACATATATATCAAAATGTTATATTTTAAATTCTGGGATTTACATACATGAAACCCACTTTCCCTTTCCGTGGGTTTAAAGTGACATAAAGATCATGTCTTTAAAGCAGTTTTTAAAACGTTATGATTATGAAATGAAACCCATTTCTTTTATGATATATGGGTTGTTTATGAAATTATTGATGATGATATATGTGTCTCACATGATAATAAAGTCATGTCAAGGGTGTGCCCAGATATCGCTCCAATGCATTGGGTAAAGACTTAATCTCTAGAGATGACCATTTAGACTGATACCTTGGTGAATAACCTTGGTAATTTTTAATGAAACCTTGGGGATGGACCTTGGTGAAACGAAATTATTTTCAATATTAAATGTTTCAACCACATCTTAAAGTTATGAAAAATGTTATTTTTATTATGATATATCTCATGATTTCTTTCTCATGCCTTAAAGTTCTTTTCATGACCTTATTGAAGTATCTCAAGTTCACATGTAAAATATTTCTCTTGCTTCCCTTACTGGGCCTTCTGCTCACCCTTTCTTTTGATGTATGTCCCCAGGTTATGAGATGCAGTAATTAACCTAGGATGAACTTAAGGAGAAGCCTTTCAAATTTTTAAGAAGAATGATTTATGTTGTTTTCATTTATTATGTTCCTGGTTTCCAAGACACTAAACCTTAAAGATCCTCAGTTTTGTGTAATGTAATAAAAGTTTATGTTATAAAAAGGCTGGATGATATATCAATGGTTTACAACATCCATTTTCTTATCTGTTTGGGGGTGGTATGCAGAACTAAATTTCAATTGAGTTCCATTATAGTTTCAATAGTATTATCCAAAGTTTTTGATAAATATTGGGTCTTAATAACATACAATGGATTGAGGGATACCATGAAGTCAGAACACCTTTCGAAAAAAAATTATGCAACTTTTTCGATAGTGTAGGGGTGTTTCGATGGAAGAAAGTGATAATATTTAGATAGTTGATCGACCAAAAAAATATGGTATCATAGCTGCATTATTTTGGTAGTCCCATAATAAAATACCTATAGAAATATTCCCAGATAGAATGATGAAATAACATGGCCCAAATAGTCCAATATTTTCTAAGACAAATGTCACTTTATTTGGTTTGAAAATTGATGGTTTTCTAGGAGAACCTACAAAATAGTAGTGAGGTGGGAAATATTATTCACCCAATAGGAACTATAAACCAAAATATCATAAAAAAATCAAGAAAATTTTGTGAAGTAAGGGATGAAATATGTTTTTTGTGGTGGCTTGAAATATAAAGGGAGAATTAGTACTCCTAAAGGGCATGACTAATTACTCATAATGACCATTTTGGGTCCTGAAAACTGTCTTCTCCGCATCTTTGTCACGCATCCAAATATGATGATACCTATATTTGATGTCCAATTTAGAAAAATAGAGTGTTACATGAAATTCATCAAATAATTCTTTCACCACTGAAAAAGTAAATTTATCAGTAATAGTTTCTTTATTGAGAGAGTGGTAGTCAACTCAAAGATTCCACGATCAATACTACTATTTAACTAGGAGTGTTGGACTAGAATATGCACTATAGATCGGACAAATGATGTTGACATGCAACATTTCAATCACCTAGAATTAAATTTTAGTCTTCTGATAATGGGGATACCTATATGGACAAACCAGGTTCACCTTACGGGTAGTAATAAGGAGAACTGCATGATCCTACAACCATTAAGGGGTAAGTCCCATAGGATCCCTAAAAACTAGATAAAATTGAGTTAAAATTTGAAATAGACTATAGTGTTTATGGGGTTCCAATGTTGAAATGGTAGAAGGGGTTTTTTCACCAAAAAATATCTGATGATATCCATTTTCAATAGGACGTGTGAACTGGTTTTTCAAGGAGTTAGCAAGTTTCAGTGGTGGAGTAGTTACTTAGATGTAATAGGTATGATCATTAGTCATTAATTTCATGATCATTTAGTGAAAAAAATTTACACATATCCTAGAGTACGTAGCCACGTGATTCCTAATATTAAATCTAGATAACTAATGACAAGGATATGGATGTCAAAAAAATGGTAGTCTCCCATAGAGAGGGAAAAATATGAGTAAACTCCTTTAGACCACAATATATTCCCATAACCCAACTGGATGTGTATCCACTAGGGGTTGTGCACTCAGAAGATGAGTAAAAAAATAGATTAGGAGATATGAAATTATGTGTGGCACCACTATCAATGAGGATGGGGATCAGAATTCCAGTAATATATATCTTGATTTTCATGGATGGAGGGTTAAGGGAACTCTTCTTCTAATCATAGTTTCAAACATCAAGGTTCTGGTATGATACAATTTTTCATTTGGAATCAGGGTTTGGTTCAAGTTGAGTAGTGTATCATGGTAATGAATCTTTCTCATTAACATCAAATTCATTTTTACTGAGAATAGCTATCCATAGTTTGGGATCGGTGCACTTATGGGTGGGAGTATAAGGTAATGTGAAATAAAAATAGATACCATTTCACTACCTTCCTTCCCACTTTGGAGTAGATAGATTTCATACCCCATGAGCAAGAAGTTGGACGTTCTTAGAATCATCTAGGGAAGGGCCACTGAATCACAGAGCTTCTTAGTGGTAGGAGTGGTAAGTACAGCCTCCAGGTGGTAATGAATAAATGTGAGGGTGAGTTAGATTAATTTAATGATAATTCCTAATACTAGTGGGGTGCAAGGTAATTCCACTAATTTAAGAAATGGTATTGCGATGAAGATAAAGTTCAACATGATTATCCAACCATATAGCTAGTAGTCGGGTCATAGGATTGTAGGTACAAACCCAAAAATTAATCTCATCATGAAAGTCATGTAAAAAATAACCCACGTGTTTTTTTATATCTACCTTGGTAAGATAGAAACTAAATATTTATATCATTCTATATATTCCTCGATGGAATCTTATTGGTGAAGAGCCGCAAGATCTTTGTATAGGTTTTGGATCTTCAGGCTATTAAACTGCTCCAGCAGTTTGGTTTTAAATAGTGGATAGGCAAGTTCTAGATATATTTCGTTGAGTATAATGAACCAATGGATTTTGAGACCCTCCATAATGAACTAGGAGAGCTAAATATTTATAGTATCTGATGTTTGATTAATTCATAAATATAATTCAGTGTGAGTGAACCAACTGTGAGGATTTGTTCCATCAAATATAGGTAGTTCAATGTGATGACCAACAGGAAATAGGATGAAGGAGAGAAAATTTTCATTTTTATCAGGTCAGTTATTTGAATAGAGAGTAATTGAGTGGATGTCAGTTGATTTACCTGATCGGCAGAGTACATGGGTTGCTTCTCTTTTTGACGAAGTATCAATCGGCGGAATTCTGTTTGGGTGGCTATCTTTTAATCCCATAGATTCTATACATACTAAAGATCATGAATGACTTACTGGATATCAAAAAATAATGTGGATAACTGAGACATGGTGATCTAAATAGAACCTATGAGAGATTCAACATCTTCAACACAAGAATGGTTTTTCATTTCCATGAAAAGTATTTGGGAAAAATAGGTTGAAGGAGAGCATGACAGGTCAGACCAAAATGATAGAGATGGAAAATCGGTATGAGTATATATTGAATGGATATGTACCATAATTACAATGATAATGGAGGAAATAGTAAATAAGAAGAGGACGGACCCTCAAGAGCACCAATTCAGGTCTCCTTCCCAAAATCTAACCGAACTACTTCCCCAAAATAGAAATATCCCATGACCTACAACCCACACACCCTTATTTAACAGCATTGTTCCCTACTACCATATATCTAACCACATCCCCTTGGTTACACCAAATTACCCCTTATGGAATAAACCTTCCATTCACTTAGGTGGTCTTGAACCCTATTAGGTACTTTGGAAAAAAAGGAAAACATAAATAAAATGAATATTATTGTGCATTTCTAGAGAGATTCCAATATTGCAAGTGAAGTTAATGATCATTAAATATATGGATATAATTCCCTATATCATAATCAACCCATAATTACCTGATTTATAATAATAGTTTCACTTTCTTATATTTTTAGGATATTTTAGGTTCAAAGTTTTAGATAATTAGGAAAACCATTACATAACAAAGTGAACATTTCTACATAGTGTACATTTTTTCTACAAAAAACAATTCTTAAATTACACCACTATTCCATTTAAGACACTTCTTTTTTTAAGATGATTCACCATAGTGGAAAGCCTAAAAAAATTACCTTTTTCAAAATAAAACTTCAAACATAGAAATAAAACATATCCATATGATAGAATCAACATTTCCTAAGAAACCATTAAAACTTTTTTGAAAGAATAAAAAAATAATGAAGGAAACATGAGGTATATGAGAACTCATGAAAACATTATTTGAAAAATGAACCATTTACATTTAAAAGTTTATAAATTTTTTTCACTCATTAAATCAAAATATTTCCATAAAATACCTTAGTAAACATGAAATAAGATTCTTGGAGCATCATATTCATAACCCATCTTTTTATATATACCTCTATATATTTTAATGAGTGAATGGGCCTTTGAGTTTACCCTATTAATATGTCCCTAAATATTTCATCAAAAAAATTGAAAATTTTCTTAATTTATTTTCATGAGATTCAAATCAAGAGGGTCATTGTCATTAGGACAGCTGATCATGCCTGGATAAACCCTATAAAGAGTGTGGAATCAACATCAGAAATCTTGAGTGCTTGCAAAGAATTCAGGATAAATTGGCATAGAATTTCTTGTAAATCCATTCATTGTAGTTGAGACATATCCAAGGTAAATATGTTAGGGTCATCATGGATATTTATAATGGGGGTACTATATATTTTTATATATAGCTAATTCTTTAGGGTACCTTACATCTTCAATCATTCTAGATGGATCATAGGGAAAGGTGATGTATGCTTTTGGGATGACATCTGGTTGGGAAGTTCCTTATACTTCTTAGGGTGACCATCTCTAGCTTAGAGTTTCCATGATGTTATGGATAATATGAGGTTTTAAAATGTCATCCTTTATGATTAGAAACAAAAATTAGTTTCCAAAATCATGCTTATTGACAAAAAAAATTATTGTTTCTTCACCCCTTCCATCTTAGGATAGTTTTTTATGCCTATTTTTCACAACCTCACTCATTATTAATAAGGATAGAATACTTGGTCCAAAGATATTTTGATGAAATAATTCCCTATTAAACATAGTTTCTTTATTTTTTAAATCAAGTATGGTGTCATTCCAATTGATAATCTGATTAAATGAAAACTATTCTTATGGCATCTAAAATCATAAGGCTTGGAATCCCATAGGTTGATGTGTACAGAGATGTCCTCATGGAAGGACACAACATCGATAATGTATCAGGATACCATTTTTCATTAACTTTATTTTTTAATTTGATGGAGGTTCCATAGATCAGAGTAGCATATTGAGTGAGGGGATGAGACCCTCATGGGTTAGTGTTCTTAACCCATGCATTGGCTACTAAAGGACATAGATAAAGTTTAAAATTGATCATTGAATTAAGTGAAATGAATTCTAGAAAATCCATGTGTGTAAATTTCTTAGTGATTTGTTGATAATAAGATGTGAATGGATGGTCTCACTTAGTAATTGCATTTAGAATGGACTAGTCGGGGTTGGTTATATCAATGTAATAACTACAGGGTGAATATAATGATACTCTATGGTGGTGATAATCAGTTTGGTCTCAAGTGAATGACCCTCTTATGGGAAGGGTCATGGTGTTGTGTAAGACTAACCATTAAACAGTCATGGTGATTCCTAAAGACTGAAGTATAATGGACCCAAGAGTATCTGGTTCCATGATGAATTTATAATGTTTGATTCAAATGTTGTGCTATATGGATAGAATATTTGGGTATCAAACTTAGTTAAAATTGGTACAAATATAGAGGTATTTAGATCATTAGTGTGTTGGTGCATGATGGATCTTTGAGGCGGGTGCAAGTGGTTGGTGAACCAACTGGAGAATTTCCTTCGAAGTCAGTTCAGACTTTAGTAAGGATTTCTAATCAATTTAAATATGTAACACCCCGAGCTTCCACGATACGCTTCTCATTCAATAATGTAATAGCTTTCATTGTACGCAACATCGAGTTCTAACACACTGCAACTAATCAAAATAGTCGTTATGAATAGTAATAACCACTTTTTAAATTTATAGGAATTTTATATTTCAAAATGGACTTCATTTTTGTATTCCTAATATTTAAATTAGCTTATGTTGAATTTTTTGTAATTTTCTGAGAACTTCAAAATTTTTATGAATAGTGAAAAATACTTAAAACAACTTTTTTAATAAAAATAATTTATAGTGATAAATTATAATATTGAGGGGTTTTAAAGTATAATTAGAATATATTTTTACCATTTTATCCAATGGTGGTCATTAGAATTAATTTCACTTTGAAATTGGACATAAACAATTGTCAATCTTTTGATATAAATTGTTTCTTAAAAACACGCTATTTATTGTGACAGCGGGAATTAATTATAAAATTAATTAATGCAAATTATATGTTTGGAATTTCATAAAATAGACATCATTTTTGAATTCGGAATATCAATTATAGCTTAGGGTGAAATTTTGGCATTGTTCTGAAAAACTTCAATTTTTGATGAATAGTGAAACCACTAAGTGGTAGTTAAATAACTGATTTTTCATTTAAATGAAATATTACCACTTCTGTGATTTGATTTTCAAAAATCCGACATACATGGTTGTCATTAAGAAGTAAAATGTGGTTCAATGAGATTAAAATAATTTTTTGGTGAATAGTAACTTTTAAGTTCTTAATCGCGATTAGAGGTAATTAGTGTAGTTTAAGGTAAAAATAATGTTTTAATAATATGAGATGAGCATGACACTTGTCCTACTCCTATTGGATGAGTCATGGCCGACCAAGACAACCCATGGGTCAACTTGGGGACCCCATAGAGCCACTTTGGTTGGAAAATGACATTAATATATATTTATTTAATGTTAAAATTAAATTGACACAAACATGAGTTAGTTTACTAAAACAGTTTTTAAGTGGGGTTACACAAGTCCAAATTTTGACTATAAATATTCATTAGAAAGCTAAAAATATTTCATACATCATAGTATTTTTTTTTATAATTTTTAGACATTAAATAAATTAAATTATTTATGACATCATTATGATGCAGTGATGACCTCATTATTTAACGATTTAAAAAAAATGAGAAGATAATGCAAAATCCAAGGCTTACACTTGTCCAAAGCCTATTGGATGAGGAGATTTAGAAACCTTATCACCTTAGCCTCGAATTATATAAGTGTGGGACCTTTAGAATCCGAAAATCATTGTGAAATAATGTAACATTTCAATCATTCCAAAAGATCCCCTCCTCTCCTCTTATAAAAGGCCCCCACCTCTCCCACATCATTTACACTTTCAAGCCATTTGACTCGGCCAAACTCTGCCTAAATACTCTCCCAACTTCCCCCTATTACTCCTAGAAGCCACACTTTGGGCAGAACTCTTCTCAAGGAAGCCTTTGGCTCAAATCAAAAAGAGTTACCCGATTTTGAGGTAATGTCTTCTCTAATGTTATTTTGTTTTATTTTTCTTCTCCAACCCCCTAAACTCTTTTTATTCATTTCTTTTGTAACAACACCAGTATCCGCAATATACTAGGATGTTGTTATAAGAAGGATTCGAGCTACACTTACACACACCTACATCTAATGGTTAAATAACATACGGTTTCTGTGGATGGCGAATTTCTGCCTCACAAAACGATGATTGTTCAACACTCATATAACACCTTAAAAGGTGGCCATTAAGATGTCACTATTTTTATATATGATAGATAATATGTTTATGTTTTAATTATGCTTCTGTATTTCTCATTTATGGCATACTTTATGATTTCCATTATGGGTAAAACGCGATAATTTCATTTTAGGAAGTGCGGACTACCGCCCCTTCAAAGTGATTTGAATCGTTAATGCCATATGTGGGATGTATAAAGGATGGAGTAAATGGTATTATACAATATATTATACTGGAATTATATTATACTTTTATATCATTATGATTTCATTCCATTAAATATGAAATTGAAATGAAAGTAGCGTTCATGCGTACGTACGGCTTACCGTCTCCATGAACGGTGCATTTCATTTCTTACCTCTAAATGTTACGTAATATGATAAATGAATGTATATACTGGATATATGAGATATATATGACATCTAAATCATGAATATAATTCTGGAGATAATGGATATTCTACCACATAAACAACTTGTAATTATAAGAAGTTTATTGTTGACTCAAGTACCAAAGATCGACAAAACGACCGTTATTAACTTAAATAATTACATAATGTTCATATCATTGTAATAAGTGATATAATAAGGATAATGAAATTGAAAATGGTTCTTAATAAGGTATATATTAACTCTAGTTTATTATTCAGGAGGTTAAAGAACGGTTGAGTCAAGTCAGACACGAGGTAAGGGAATTTCATAACCCATCTTCCATTCTTTGGGTTAATCTCCTACTTTAAAATTATGTCATGATATTATTATGTCCTATTTTGTATTTATACTTTCTTTATTGTGTACATATAGAGAATACACATAATAGATATATTTTATTTAAAAATGATCTTTTAAGGACTTCGTCTCAATCCCCTTTCATTGAGGCATATTTGGTTTTATACACAACCTTCTTTTATACGGTGTATAAACCCCTTTGACTTTTACGTTTATTCAAAAGGAATCTTTTTTATACGAAGCGTTTTGCTAAACGACAAAAGAGAATGTTTTTCTTTTCGTACTTATGCGGCGACAACGAATTTTCCGCCGCCGTGACCATTATTTGAGTTTCGGATTCCTCTACAAGCCATCATTTTTTTTAATGAAAAATAAATACAAAGTTTTAACTTTCTTTTATTTTGGTATTGAAAATGGTTTTGAAAGCATTTTTATTATATCAATGTGTTGTATTGATATCTTGTGATTGAAATGTGGAAATGTTATGTTTCCTTTATGCATGTTTTATGTGATACGATTATGTTATGGTTTATGATATGTTTAAACCTATTCATATGAGGAATGTATTGGACTTAATAAGTGACGGGTGGAGCCCGCTATAGCTCCTCGATGCATCGGTAGGTCTCATGAGACAACTAGACATGGAATTGGCCGAGGCCCTTTCCCAATTTGATTTATGGTTTTGGCTGAGGCCTTAATCATTTTAGACGTCTTGGCCGAGGCCTTGACAAAATGTTTCAGAATGTCCGGCATTATACATTCTCTCATTATGAAAGTGATTATTGATCTTTCATGTGATTATTCGTCTAGTAGAATATCCATGTGAGTAAGTAAGTGGCATTATTTGATTTTACTTTTTCCATGTTATGCTGAAGTTCAAGTTTAATAAGGCTTTTGTTTAGTTATACATTGCCTTAAATGTTTATGTTTATTTATGAAAGCTTCCGCAATATTGTTATCCTTACTGAGCATCTGAGCTCACTCCTTTCAATGTTTTAATATTTTCCAGGATGTAAAGAAGTATTTTATGAATGACCTATAGGGATAGTCAGAAGAAGATATGAGTGTGGACTATGAAGACTTTGTTATTAGTTTTTCACTTTATGATGTAATGTAAGATTTATGAATGTATCTAGTGTTTCCAAGGCTACTAAACTAATCGGTCTTTCGAGACTTGATCTTTTGTGATCATGCCAATGTTACGAAGTAACGCACCGGCTCTGGGTAGCTGGGGTCGGGGCGTTACAGTTGGTATCAGAGGCAGTTTAGTACTAACCTTGGAAGCTAGATTTAGATAAACTCTGATTAGAGCACATAGCCCAAAGATAGACTTTGAGGATTAGTATAGAAGAACTTCCTAGAATTTTGGTATTATAGAGATGTTATGAGTTTTCCGAGCAATACATCCCTGTCTGGATACGAGCAGGTAGAGGCGGCTCTGGCACAGATGTACCTAGGGGTAAAACCCGAAAACACCGCTTTGAGCTAGACTCGAACGGGAACTGGTGCACGACAATGGGCCTTGCTGCACTCTTGGTTACGACACTCCTGGGGGATATGCTTAGGATAATTCTCATTTTATTTACAAACCACTATGAAGGGTTATGAGTATATACTTCCTCAAAGAAAACATTTCTTTTTATGATTATGGATTATATCCATAAATAGTTCAATTTATGTAAAGTGTTTTACAAGTATGGAATTATGTATTTTGATTCATAAACTAATCTAGTTTATGCCATTGTTTAGAAATGGCGCCTAGTGGAAGGAATGGAAACCGTATCAATACACGAACTCCGTGTAGGGATTTCCCTCCTGCTCAAGATAATTATTGTGGATCTGGAGATACAACTGGTGCTGATCAACTTATTACCATACTGGGACAACTCACTCAGGTTATGAATAATAACCTTACTCGTATGGAGCACCCTGATCCGCAACGTGGAGGATCAATGCTAGACCGTTTCATGAGGCAACAACCACCAACCTTCAATGGGAGTAAAAATCCTATAGTAGTTGAGCAATGGATAAATTCTTTAGAGAAAATATTCCATGCCTTGGGGAGTAGTGAAAGGGAGAAGGTTGTCATGGCAGTTTACCGCCTCACTGGAGATGCCGATCAGTGGTGGTCACTGATTCAAAACACAAAGGAAGATGATGACGTATCGAATATGGAATGGAGGGAGTTCAAAGAGCTTTTCTTAGAAAAATACTTTCCTCGTGACCATCGAGCAGATATGGAAAGGCAATTTCTGAGTCTGAGACAAAAGGAGGATGAGAATATCACAAAGTATGAGGCTAACTTTACAAGGTTAGCAAGGTATGCTAGAGATTATATACGTAACCCAAGGAGTAATATTGATCGTTTCTTTGATGGGTTAAAACCATTTCTCCGTCAATCTTTAGTATCACAATCCTTCTCATCATACGAAGATATTGTCTCGTGTGCTATCAAGACAGAAAAGGAATTCTCTAAGTCTTATGACAACAAAGTAAAGCAAGAGAAGAAGAGAATGGTGGAACAAGAGATAGATAAAGGGAAAAAGGGAAAGAAGGATTTTCCATTATGTGATAATTGTGGGAAGAATCACCCTGGTACGTGCCTAAAAGGAATGGGAGTTTGTTATAAATGTGGAGAAAAGGGTCACCAGGCTCGTGATTGCAAGGGAAAGAAAGAGGCTGTCAAAGTTGAATGCTACAATTGTAGGGAAACAGGGCATTATGCAAATGAATGTCCTAAGTGTCAAGGAAAATTACCTCAGAAAAGGCCAAGGGATCAAGGCCAATCTTATGTTGTGACTACAGTGGAAGCGGAATAATTAATGTATTGGTGCTTTTGGACTCAAGGATTATATTCTGGTTATAAGAATAATGTGATATATATATATGGATTGTACTGTAGTACTTGTTGATTTCAGTAAGGTTTTAATATGATTAAGGTAATCATATTTTTAGTATGTGACAATAAGAGAAACTTTTCTTTGTTTGGGGAATCTGATGTTACAATTGATTTTGGAATTTAGAGACCTTTTAGAGAAAGTCTGGATGGAGGTATTTTGGATAACTATTAAGGTTGGAATGGATTAAGTTGAACCATGGATAGTATTGTTTAAGGTTAAAGAATTTCTGAAGATTATTTTTGGAATATTATAATACTATAGTTTTAGGAAAAAGGACAACCTGCAGGGTGGGGAATAACCCATCGCATCGGACAAAGCTGCAGGAATCGAACCCACAACCATAGTGCGACAAGCCTTTATTTCCTACCAATAGCCTACAGGAAGTCCCTGGTTATTACAAAATAGTTTTACTAATCTAAATGGTATGTGTTAACATTTTGAACCTTATACAATTAGGATAAATAGAATATTTTTGAGTTCCGTTACCATTTGGAGTAAAAGTTGGGTTTGTGGTAAAAATTTATTAACGAATGAAAGTATACATAACAAGTATGTATATTCCCTTACGTTCTTAGTAAATCTCCTAAATAAATTCCTCAACATTATAAAAGGTAACTTAAAACAAAAATGTTGTCGGTTAACTTTTCCAACTGGGGATTCAATGACCGTTTAACAAATCACAAGTTTGTGATTTTCTTATAGTTAAACTTTCTCCTAATCCTATTTTCTATAACTCTCCATCAGAAATTGATGGTTTGTTTCTCCTCCATATCCATATTTTCATAGAATCCTAGAATTGGCTATATCGGGTGACCTTTGTACTTATCTTGCTTTCTTTTAATGTTATATATTTATTAACCTTATTTCCGATGTGGGTTTTCCTCAAAGGTATTTTATCTTTTCAACCTTTTATTTTCAAAGAAAAATTTCAAATTGTGAGGACGCAATTTATTTAAGGATGGGAGAATGTAACACCCCGAGCTTCCACGATATGCTTCTCATTCAATAATGTAATAGCTTTCATTGTACGCAACATCGAGTTCTAACACACTGCAACTAATCAAAATAGTTTTTATGAATAGTAATAACCACTTTTTAAATTTATAGGAATTTTATATTTCAAAATGGACTTCATTTTTGTATTCCTACTATTGAAATTAGCCTATGTTGAATTTTTTGTAATTTTCTGAGAACTTCAAAATTTTTATGAATAGTGAAAAATACTTAAAACAACTTTTTTAATCAAAATAATTTATAGTGATAAATTATAATATTGAGTGGTTTTAAAGTATAATTAGAATATATTTTTACCATTTTATCCAATGGTGGTCATTATAATTAATTTCACTTTGAAATTGGACATAAACAATTGTCAATCTTTTGATATAAATTGTTTCTTAAAAACGCGCTATTTGTTGTGACAGCGGGAATTAATTATAAAATTAATTAATGCAAATTATATGTTTGTAATTTCATAAAATAGACATCATTTTTTTAATTCGGAATATCAATTATATCTTAGGGTGAAATTTTGGCATTGTTCTGAAAAACTTCAATTTTTGATGAATAGTGAAACCACTAAGTGGTAGTTAAATAACTGATTTTTCATTTAAATGAAATATTACCACTTCTGTGATTTGATTTTCAAAAATCCGACATACATGGTTGTCATTAAGAAGTAAAATGTGGTTCAATGAGATTAAAATAATTTTTTGGTGAATAGTAACTTTTAAGTTCTTAATCGCGATTAGAGGTAATTAGTGTAGTTTAAGGTAAAAATAATGTTTTAATAATATGAGATGAGCATGACACTTGTCCTACTCCTATTGGATGAGTCATGGCCGACCAAGACAACCCATGGGTCAACTTGGGGACCCCATAGAGCCACTTTGGTTGGAAAATGACATTAATATATATTTATTTAATGTTAAAATTAAATTGACACAAACATGAGTTATTTTACTAAAACAGTTTTTAAGTGGGGTTACACAAGTCCAAATTTTGACTATAAATATTCATTAGAAAGCTAAAAATATTTCCTACATCATAGTATTTTTTTTATAATTTTTAGACATTAAATAAATTAAATTATTTATGACATCATTATGATGCAGTGATGACCTCATTATTTAACGATTTAAATAAAATGAGAAGATAATGCAAAATCCAAGGCTTACACTTGTCCAAAGCCTATTGGATGAGGAGATTTCGAAACCTTATCACCTTATCCTCGAATTATATAAGTGTGGGACCTTTAGAATCCGAAAAGAATTGTGAAATAATGTAACATTTCAATCATTCCAAAAGAGACCCTCCTCTCCTCTTATAAAAGGCCCCCACCTCTCCCACATCATTTACACTTTCAAGCCATTTGGCTCGGCCAAACTCTGCCCAAATAATCTCCCAACTTCCCCCTATTACTCCTAGAAGCCCCACTTTGGGCAGAACTCTTCTCAAGGAAGCCTTTGGCTCAAATCAAAAAGAGTTACCCGATTTTGAGGTAATGTCTTCTCTAATGTTATTTTGTTTTATTTTTATTCTCCAACCCCCTAAACTCTTTTTATTCATTTCTTTTGTAACAACACCAGTATCCTCAATATATTAGGATGTTGTTATAAGAAGTATTCGAGCTACACTTACACACACCTACATCTAATGGTTAAAGAACATACGGTTTTTGTGGATGGCGAATTTCTGCCTCACGAAACGATGATTGTTCAACACTCATATAACACCTTCAAAGGTGGCCATTAAGATGTCACTATTTTTATATATGATATATAATATGTTTATGTTTTAATTATGCTTCTGTATTTCTCATTTATGGCATACTTTATGATTTCCATTATGGGTAAAACGCGATAATTTCATTTTAGGAAGTGCGGACTACCGCCCCCTCAAAGTGATTTGAATCGTTAATGCCATATGTGGGATGTATAAAGGATGGAGTAAATGGTATTATACACTATATTATACTGGAATTATATTATACATTTATATCATTATTATTTCGTTCTATTAAATATGAAATTGAAATGAAAGTAGCGTTCATGCGTACGTACGGCTTACCGTCTCCATGAACGGTGCATTTCATTTCTTACCTCTAAATGTTACGTAATATGATAAATGAATGTATATACTGGATATATGAGATATATATGACATCTAAATCATGAATATAATTCTGGAGATAATGGATATTCTACCACATAAACAACTTGTAATTATAAGAAGTTTATTGTTGACTCAAGTACCAAAGATCGACAAAACGGCCGTTATTAACTTAAATAATTACATAATGTTCATATCATTGTAATAAGTGATATAATAAGGATAATGAAATTGAAAATGGTTCTTAATAAGGTATATATTAAATATAGTTTATTATTCAGGAGGTTAAATAATGGTTCAGTCATGTCAGACATGAGGTAAGGGAATTTCATAACCCAACTTCCATTCTTTGGGTTAATCTCCTACTTTAAAATTATGTCATGATATTATTATGTCCTATTTTGTATTTATACTTTCTTTATTGTGTACATATATTGAATACACATAATAGATATATTTTATTTAAAAATGATCTTTTAAGTACTTCGTCTCAATCCCCTTTCATTGAGGCATATTTGGTTTTATACACAACCTTCTTTTATACGGTGTATAAACCCCTTTGACTTTTACGTTTATTCAAAAGGAATCTTTTTTATACGAAGCGTTTTGCTAAATGACAAAAGAGAATGTTTTTATTTCCGTACTTATGCGGCGACAATGACTTCTCCGCCGCCGTGACCATTATTTGAGTTTCGGCTTCCTCTACAAGCCATCATTTTTTTTAATGAAAAATAAATACAAAGTTTTAACTTTCTTTTATTTTGGTATTGAAAATGGTTTTGAAAGCATTTTTATTATATCAATGTGTTGTATTGATATCTTGTGATTGAAATGTGGAAATGTTATGTTTCCTTTATGCATGTTTTATGTGATACGATTATGTTATGGTTTATGATATGTTTAAACCTATTCATATGAGGAATGTATTGGACTTAATAAGT
Organism: Viscum album; assembly: GCA_963277665.1. Classification (NCBI taxonomy): domain Eukaryota; kingdom Viridiplantae; phylum Streptophyta; class Magnoliopsida; order Santalales; family Viscaceae; genus Viscum; species Viscum album. The sequence continues at coordinate 644,566,464 of OY728143.1, read as the reverse complement.
GACGGGTGGATCCCGCTATAGCTCCTCGATGCATCGGTAGGTCTCATGAGACAACTAGACATGGAATTGGCCGAGGCCCTTTCCCAATTTGATTTATGGTTTTGGCCGAGGCCTTAATCATTTTAGACGTCTTGGCCGAGGCCTTGACAAAATGTTTCAGAATGTCCGGCATTATACATTCCCTCATTATGAAAGTGGTTATTGATCTTTCATGTGATTATTCGTCTAGTAGAATATCCATATGAGTAATTAAGTGGCATTATTTGATTTTACTTTTTCCATGTTATGCTGAAGTTCAAGTTTAATAAGGCTTTTGTTTAGTTATACATTGCCTTAAATGTTTATGTTTATTTATGAAAGCTTCCGCAATATTGTTATCCTTACTGAGCATCTGAGCTCACCCCTTTCAATGTTTTAATATTTTCCAGGATGTGAAGAAGTATTTTATGAATGACCTGCAGGGATAGTCAGAAGAGGATATGAGTGTGGACTATGAAGACTTTGTTATTAGTTTTTCACTTTATGATGTAATGTAAGATTTATGAATGTATCTAGTGTTTCCAAGGCTACTAAACTAATCGGTCTTTCGAGACTTGATCTTTTGTGATCATGCCAATGTTACGAAGTAACGCACCGGCTCTGGGTAGCTGGGGTCGGGGCGTTACAAAATATACCTCTAAGACTTTATGAATCATGATAAGTGGATTCATGTATTTTCTATTATTGAGGCCAAGTACCTATGTGATAAGTCAGCTAGAATAGTATCGAATGGTGTTCCACATGAAACTAAATGTGGTGGGTTGGAACCACATTATGCTTATCATATTGGGTATGATGAATGTTTTTAAGGATTTTATGAGGATTTTCTATAAAGTTAACATGATCGGGGTACATTTGGTTAGTAGAGACTCATTGGTTTGACTCAAAACTGGGAATGAGGTGTTGGTGTTGACTTTTAACCCATGTCTTGCACTTGATTGAGTGTGATGGAACTAAACCGCACTAGGTGTGACATTGGACTATTAGAATCCTATTTTGTATGGATAATACTATGGTGGGGAGAATATTGATTCTCCATGAGGAATCAATTGAATACACTGTGGTGTGTTGAGTTCAACGGATGTAGTGATCGTGGTCTCAATGGTGGTTGACGGAAAGTTTTTGAATCGTTTTCTTGTGTTTATGTATGGTGTTGTGTTGGAAGAGTGGTTTGAACATTCAGTAATGACCATGTCCTTAGGAAGGTGAGTTGTAATTCAAGTATGTAACACATATAACTCCTTATGGATGACAATCAAGGTAGACTAGGATAAGTGTTTCATATATAACCAAAACCTCTCGATGATGAGAAGCACTATAGTGGGGAGATTATAATGACCCGTGTAATTACAGGTCAATAATTTCATAGGAAGTTTGAACTTTTCTTCCGGTGTATGAATCTTTCTTAGAACTAGATATTTAACCACAATGTTTCTTACTTGAACATCTTAAAGTGGTGTTTTTGGAAATTGAAGAAATCTCAGTGGGAAACTTGAGGCTTGAGTTTTTAGCAGAGGCCTAGAGTAGTCAAGGATGATATTGTAGCCACTTACTATCTAGTGAGGTATAAATTACCCCTATTTCATAGTAGGATACACTGGCTCCTGGGTGGACCCCAACTGACTAGCGGATGGGGTTCACTAGGAACCATTAAAATAAGGGCCTTTTGGTCCTTTTGGACACTAAGATCCCCTTGAGATTTATCTCCCTTTTTCACCTTTTTTATGGTCATTCAACTATTCACCTCTCTCCCACCCCCTACATGAGTTCTTTTTTATCCGAGGTGGATCTATATGGAAACTTGTGGTTAATCTGAGTAAGAAACTCCATTATTTATCAATCTTAGCCTCCTTACTCATGTGGTGGTGGATCATTGTGTCATTCATATTCACTAATTCATCTTGGTAAGACTTATTCCTTGCAATTCTTTAGTATCTTAATTATCTTTGAATCCCTTTTTCGTGATCATATTGATTATTGATCTGTCTTTGGCTATATCCCGATTAAGGATTTGGATGAAAATTCCATTAAATCTTGGTTGATTAATTCAATAATGATGGGGCTTTGGATCATCATTACTAGAGGATATCTTGTAATGATTACCACATAATATTATTGGTTATTGAATTTATGGTATGTCCATTTGTGTTTATTATATGGTTTTTGGTCAATTTGAGTTGAGTAAACCCTTATACCATGGAGTTGAAATGGGTATTTTGCACACCTTAGGATTAGGAATGTGCCGGGAGTGGCCAAACTCTGTTGGATGATGTTATGGCTAAGGTATATCACTTGGTTAATTTATTCTAGTGGTTCTAATTTAATTATATTAAATTATCTTTTTCCCCATGTGATAGGTATTTTTCCTAAGACGGTGTCATAAAGGTGTTATGGAGCTTCCATGGGTGGTCGATCATGGCCCTGACAAGGCAATGATACCTGGTAAGTATTTTGGAAAGTGTCCCCTTCTCCCTTAGTTATAATTTTCATATAATCATTTAATTAATTATAATTTATTTATAATTAATTAATTTGAAATTCTTGGGAATGAGTTAGAACCTCATGGTTATCGATGAAGGATGAATGGAATTGGGAGACTCAGACAAAGCAGTTGGGTCTTTCTTGGATGAGAGTTGACTCTATATTGTGGTTGGTTGTCTTGTGTACTCTACAATATGGTATTATTAATAGTTTATTGGATTGTGATATGAGGTTATCTGCATTGGGAGAACAAACCTTAATTCATAAATTTTCTATGAATAACATGTAATACTTAATTAGTTAATGATCCAAGTCTTAACTAATTAAAGGAATCATTCCATATGTAACTGAACAAAGTGCCAAGGGCCACGATGGATCCTTGTGAACTAAATTAATGTTAGTCTCCAATGTTTGAGTCATAATCACTAATGAGTGCTTTAAATTACATAGACCCCTTGGTTGTGTGGTTTTTCTATATGATACCTAGATCCCATGAGATTAAGTTTTATTCTTGGTCACATGTTTGTGTGTGTGGCCCATGATACCATGTTTGATTTATTGATCACATGTGTGTGTGTGGCCTGTGAAACCATGTTTGATGTTTAATCACATGTGATTGTACATTTATCCCATGATACCCATATATGATGCTTGATTCCATGAATGTGCTTATGTAGATTTTCATACCATGTTTGATGATGATCACATGTTTTTTCATATTGCTGCTAAATACCCATGATGACATGGTATGATCTGACCTTGTATGATCCACCCTATTATGTGTTTTTAGCTTGCATTTGGATCCATTTATTTGATATTTGGGATAGAAATACTGTCATTATGTGGATATCCCTTAGAGGTAGAGTGTTCACGACATGAAATAATGATGGTGGTGGACCCAAACATAGGGTAGGGGATGATGGACTTGAGGTTAGACCTGTGGTAGTAACCTTTGGGGAATGACAGCCTTGGGGCCTAACCTAAAGTATAGATAGGGTACAACAGCCTTGAGGCCTGACCTATGATGGATCTGGGATACAACGACCTTGTGATCTGATATGACTTGATTCCTTGAGACTACTGAGAGATATGATTACCAACCTTGTGGTCTGATCTATACAAGAGATAGAGCATGAAGGCCTTGTAGCCTAACCTAAGACTCATTATCATTGTGGTCGCTATGGAGTATATGGGGTGACCTTGTGGTCAACTCTAGTTAAAAACTCTCATTACAAAATTTTTGGTATGGAGCTTAAGCATGTATAGTTGGGGGTTCATGGTGTCTTGGTAAGCACATGAATACTCGACACGGGGATGTTATTACTTACTTGTTCTTTGGTGTTAATTTATTATGTTGTACAGTTTATGTTTTTTCTATCTACATATTATTCTGGTCTTATCACATGAACATGCACTACATTTACTGATTGGATATTGTATTGAGTTGGTGTTATCCAACTGAGTTATAATCACACCCTTCTCATGCATCCATAACACTCAGGTACTCAAGAAACCCTCACTTATTGTTGGTATAGGTTGGGATGAGTCCTAGGATTAATCGATGAGTGGGGTATCTTTCTACAGATCTAGATACTGGGAGGAGGTGAGACTTGGATTTGGGTGAAAATACTCTTTGTAATTTTATTCTTTTTCTATATTGTGTATGTGACTGGCCCGATGATTAATCAGTTTCCTTATATTTAGGGATGATTGTTTGGGTCTGTTGTTTCCACATTTATTCATTATAGATGGTATATTACTATTTCCATATACTCTGATTTATATTGTTGCATATTTTTTATTTATATGTTATCATGTACTCTGATTGAGGGTAAATTCTATCCATGATCCAATTTTGACCATCGCTATTAGTCAGCAGCCTTGGATGTATGAGGAGGCATGTTTGTGATCATGTGTAACTTTGGATCAGACTTATTGATTCAGGTTAGGATGTTATATTTTTGTTAGGGAAGGATCCCAATGTGACTTTTTAGAAGGTTTATGGGTTATTAGGAGGCGTAGAATGAGGCCCGACACTTCGTAACTTGGGCTAACTCTGTCTTTTTGAAATCCAAACTACTTCTACTAATTGCTGAGTTGGGATCTCTATGTATAGGGAGTTACATGGATCAACTCCCAAATCTATGTTCTCATCCCTAGAAAGGTGGGTTCAATTCATGGAAGGGCTACTGGGTGGCTTGTAAGGCACCCAGTGAAGGATTAAACTCAACAATAATGGTTCTAATACTAGTGGTGATATGTGTGGGGACAATTTCATGTGGGGCACTCGGGGCTCTATTGTTCTAGCATTCAATGAATTTTATAGAGGGGGAAACTTTCTTATTGCTGAAACATGGGTGATGTTGAGTGGTCTTCTTATCTAATGACTCTATAGCAATGACCTTACTGTGGTGGAATCTAACTTGCAGTTGCTTGTTAATTTTTTGTTGGGTTCACTCTAGTTCACTTGTCAGATGTTTGCTACATTGGGTAATGTAAGATCCTTCTTGATCAAGATATGATGATCAGGCATGCTTGGTATGAAGTTAATATCACAACTAACATCTTGTTTTATAAAGGAAATATGGAGGATTCTATATAATTGTTTTATTTCATAGGATCCCTCCCCCTATACTGAGATCTCATTATTTGAGGGGATTCCGTTATACTTCAATATTCAAACCCCCTTGATTCCTACCTTGGTGGTTACATCATTTTAATAAAAATATTTATTGGTGTGTGTTAATTAATAATTAAAATTTTATTATTTTGAATTTTGTTTTTATAAAATATGTGAAAATTTTAAAATCAATGAGTAAAAATTATTTAAGGATGAAATTCTATAAATTTTTGAAAATAATAAAATTTGGGGCTAGATATATTGAGTAACTCCTTACGGCTTTATTTATCTATGTTTTTATAATTACTAATCATTTACTTTATTTATATTTTTTATGATCATTATTCTCTCTTGATTTTTTTATTCTTTATTTATCTATTATTTATTATTTCGTTATTATTATTTTTATATTCTCATATTTTGTTGAAAATTTTCTCTAATTATAGTAGTTTTATGTATCGGTTATCTCAAGTAAAAGACCTTTATGTTTCAGAATTTTGACAAATTATATGGCCTTAATGTATCTTTTGTAAGTACCTTTTAAACTTGGAAATTTTGATAAGGACATGTATTTTATGTACTGAAGTTTTACTCTCACATATTGAGAACTTGAAAAATGGTATGACCTTTATATATTCATTCAGATGATGATATTTCAATATTTGGTTAAGTTTTTGGCCCCTATAAATAAAATAAGTTCATATATGAATCTTTTATAATAAATATATGACTCTTATGTATTATATAAGAGTTCCAAAGTTGAAGAATTCGGTGAATTGTTTTTTATTCATCTATTTGAAGTTGAGAAAATTAAAGAATTCCCTAAGTATTGACTCTTACATAATCAAATATATTCTGTTAAATACTCTTAAATATTGAGTTGATTACTTTTATGCATGGATCTAAAGTTAGATGTCTGTAACTTAAGGATTCAGAAGCTGTCAATTCATATTTTCCTAAAATATTATCAGAACTATTGCACCATGGATAAATTCCATGTTGTTGTTAAATATTCCTCAATTGATTATCTAGATATCATTATCTATATTTTAAATGGTTTATATTATAAAAGTTACTATCACGTTATTATGGGATTATTCCCAGTGATTAATGTTGACTATTTTGGTGGGATTAATGTTGATGATTAAGGGGTTAATTAATGTTGTTTTAAATTTTTATTTATTTTTTATTCTAATCATTTATATTTTTACTGCCTGAAGATCATTAAATATATACAAGTGATATTATTAATTTATAATTAATTAAGGATTATTATGGAGTTTGTTTCAAAGGATTTAGTGGTTGGGTTTTTTCTATAAAATATGAAGCTACATGTAATAAAACATTTCACACTCACAAGACTACACTAATATACTGAGGTGATACAAGTTCAAAAATTAATTTTCTAAACAATTACTTTGAAGGAATTTCTAATCCAACATTATACTACATTCTTGAAGGACTTAAGATCACTGTTCTACACCAATATTCCTTCTACATCATCTTACACATGGGTTATACCTCCCTTAAAAGGTACGTGTCTTGGTTACCTGATCAAAAATCAAGACATAGGTTCTTCCTAAACCCAAAAAAAGATATGGTTGGTTGATCCTCCACTTCAAAATAAAGGATTTTAGTTTAGGACTAGTCCTTGAAAATTAGGGTTGGGTTCACTCCTGTTAAAAGGATGATTTTTTGTCTGAATTGATAAAAGATGAGGGTTTAGGGTATGAACCTCCTAGTTTAACAAGTTGTGATTGTAAAGAGGTTTATATCTCATTAAAAATTGATATACATATAGTGGATATCCATGCTCTTAAGTTGATATTTTGAAGAGTAGAAATAGGATCATTTATATTCAAACTATTATAAAATCCTTGTGTTGTCTCTTTTACTTATTATTCTTACATTATTTTAACATTAGGTGCACCTATTGTTTATGAATAAATTGTTCTTATTATCCATCAAAGTATGCTTATTATTTTTAATTACTATATTTTATTGTGGATAATTCACCTCTCCTTTTGTCTCTTTTCATCACCATCTGGGTCCAATGATTGGTATTAGAGCCTTATAGGACCAAGGGGTATGGGTGTATTTATATGAAGGATATTATTAGAGGGGAGGGAATATTGTTAGTATATTATTAGAAAATTTTGGGACCACATGGGAGGAATCCATTATAAATAATAATTAGTGGGTGAGATGTAGCTAGGAAGGGATTTGTATGTTTATATTTTAGCTTGGAATTTAGTAGTAGCTTGGGAGGGATCACCCTAGTGGAATCTTGAATGACTTAATTATTCTTACTATATATTTATTCAATATCCATTTATTATCTTTTCTATTTATACAAAGAATCTGTTCCTCTAGTGGCCTATCAATTGGTCTGACCTTCTTCTCTTTCTTCACTGGATTATTTCTCAAGGAGCTGCCTACTGTTTTCATCTAGCACTACCACATACTATCAGTTCCTTCTATAGAAGCAGACACATTACTACTCTATATCTGAGGAGGCTTGTACCATCACCTATCAATAAAGAACATGTGTATTGTGTTTTTTATTCTCAAAAAGACAACGTGGTAATTTTTTCCTTCCAAGGAAACACACACTTTTGGTTTCCTCTTATTCAACGGAAGTGGATGTTATCATCTCATGACCCACAGATCCATGCCCACTAGATGGACCACTCAGTCAGCTTAAAATGTTAGTGGGGGAGGAGGGATGCTATTGTCTACACTCTCAGGAGTGGAATGAACCATCGGATTATTCTTTTGTAAAAAAGAATAAGAAAAGAAAAAAATACACCAATATTTCCTTTTTAGAGGGAACGTATATCACGTTCAGGGGAGGATTGCAGGGTTGGAATGCCTCAAATAGGGTAGGGGTAATTCATGCAGGTGCTCTGTCAAAACCACCCTCATGTTAAGGACTTGCTGTCAGTGAGGTTGCTAAGTCTGAAGATGCTTCTACATCAGTTTCTCACATGCATGGGGTTTCACATGTAAGAAATTTGGACCTCACTAACCTAGGATAGAAATATGTTTGTAAAATCACTCTAGGAAACCGATAATGTCGAAATTTTATAGAAAATATCATGAAACATGGATAGTGAGATATGAAGATTATTTCTTGATCTGTCCAACTCCATAAGAGATGAAAATACCAATGGCTCGACTCTACATGTCGAGTTTTATTGAACTTTAGTTTTTATTAAAAAAGGGACCTATGACTAGATTCACTTAGATGTGTCTCAAAGAAGCCCTACTTGAGGATTTTGGAATCTCTACTAAGGAATACCATGCAAGTATATCTGATTTCCTACTAATGGTGACATAATTGTTCACATCGCACTCAGGGGTGCCTATCGAACATGGGATTCAAAGCTAGAGCACAGGGCTGGATGAAAATCATGATGAAATTACCTCCAATCAGTATATGGTAGATATTATACACTAGGAGGAGTCGAAAACTTCTAGGACTATAATACTAGATTAAGAGAAACTACATATTGAGCTGACACAAACATAGGCTCTTTCTATCTTACCACCAACTTCACACATCACACTCGTGGTGATCAAATTTTCTAATGATGATGCTCCACGAGGCTAGTTCTAGGAGATTTTAGGCCTTCCACCATATATATCATTCATAACTATCGAATCTGGGACCAATTTTTGAGTGAAAAAAAAAACAAGTATGTTTGAGTTCTATTTAGTGGAATCGTGAAGTACAACGATGTAAGAACATGTGACATACTATAAATTGTTAATCAGAGGAATGATCCATCTGAAAAATAAGGTAAATCATGGATCCAACCTGACATTAATGGATTACAATAAAGTTAAGAGTAAAATATGGAATATTTTTTGGTATGACTATATAACCAATGAAAATTATCACTATCCTCAAGTTCATGGAGAAAGGTTGGTATGAGAGATCATTTGGTATGTCTGTGAGATCCACCACCTTGGGGATAAGGTGGTTTTTTGAAACGGTGATAGTGATAGGACATAGATATATGGGTTCATTTATAGGGATTATATTCTTAGAGAGAAGATAATATTGTTAGTATGTTTTTAGGAGATATTAGGACCATGTGGGGGTCCTTTATAAATAAGTAGGGGGTGAGAGGCTGGCAAGAAAGGATTTATATATTTTGATTTTAGCTTGGAATTCAATAGTTCCTTGGGTAGGAGATCCCTAGGGGACTCTCAAGTGCCTTATTTCCTCTTAATTTGAATTTATTTTGTATCCAATTCTTCTCTTTTATCTTCATATAAATAATCCATTCCTATGGTTTCCTCTCAGATCCATGCCCTTTAAGAGTTATGATCTGTTTCTTTTACTTTGATACCTCTATAATTGGTATCATTTCTAACCCTTTGAAGTTTTGTTAATTTATATTATTATTGAATTTATTGTTTATATCTATTTTTACATCAAATATTTTTCTCTATACTATAAATAAAAATTAGGAGATATTTTGTTTATGATGGTTGGAAAGAGAAGAAGTTTGAAAGAGAAACATTCTAGGAAAGTTATCCCATGTGATTCTTTGAACCATAGATAACCTATGTTCTTTTAATATAGAAAGCTTGGGAACATAAGTTCTAACTATCCTAGAAATAAAGAAAATTGGATACATGATCAAAGAAATAATTCAAATTGTTTTTAATCTTTTGGTTTATCATCTAATGTGAAGAAACATTATGGTAATATATGTTTACTGTATGAATTTGTTGATGTAACTTCATCATATTCCAATTCATGCACTTTATCCTCTTATTATAACCTTAATTCTAGATACAACAAGCCTGTTTTTGAAGTGTTGGAAAATAATATTGATGAATTACAATGCAGTGTTGTCACTATTGGTGATTCTTATGTGAAAATAAATAAGGATCACCAGAAAGTGTTGAAGGAGTAAAACTAAGTTGGTTTTGAAGTTTTGAATCTTATAGAAGAGATGAAAAGTCTAAATGATGATAATGAAATCATAACAGAATCTATCTCCAAGAATGAAGAAGTAGAAATAAATGAATTCAATGTTATGGTGAATGATATGGTTAATCTAAAAAGGAGAATAAAATCTTTAAGAATACATCTTCATCCACTAATGAGAAGGTTTTTGAGAAGTTCTATGGTGATTTGGAAGTTTTTCATAAGGAGAATGGAAAGTTACTTGGATAAAATTACATAATAAATATATTGTTTGAAGAATAATATGACCGGTAAGATTGTTTTAAAGGAAAAATTTGGTCATCTTGTTCATTTTAGGAAATGTTATAATATAAGTAAGAGAGTTTTCTGATTCTACCATTACCTATTTTAAATGTGGTTTACATGGACATTATGCTTCTGATTATTATGAAATCTTTAAAAAACTACTTAAATGCAATAATATGTTCACTGCTATATTATTATGACTTTAACTATTCAAAAATTTCACTCAATTTAGGTTTGAAAGGGATTAGAAATGAATCTAGTGGAACCTAACCCTATTCATATTCCCAGGTGATGTTTTTATTATGGATAACATGCATACCCTTTATTTTTTTCATTGGTATGTTTTCATGAACATTTATTTTATTAGTATCCATTTCTAGACAGTGAGCATACAGTTATTGTTTAATTATATGTTTTATTATTATGAACACTAACACTATTGGTTCTTTGATTTTATACTAAATGGAGTTCACAATGAAATAATTATTTATATTATTCAAGAGAGAGAAATCTTGGTTTTAGGGGGATGTTTTACTGTATTTATTATTTATTTATCTCAATAGTTGGAATAATGTTTTTTCATGAGTTTAGAGGGATCTATTTCCTTCAATCTGTTCATATTTTTGTTCCACATGTAGTTTTTTAGTGATATATATTTATATCTTAAGTATGTTGTGTTTTTTCGAAATATTTTTTTCCATATTTTTAGAAGAGATGTTCTATTTGTTCTTTGATCATATTGTATATTTTATGATTATTACAGGATTAGTCATGCTTTATTATTCTTTAGATTATTTATATTTATTTCTTAATATAGTGGTATATTGTTATTACTTTATTTCAAACCTTTATAGGGAGAGAAATTTTCATTACCCTTTTATGATTATTGTTTTTTTACATGAACAGCTCTATTTTTTCTTATCTTACAAAAAGGTGGAGAAATATTCATGTTCAAGGGGAGAATTTTGATTGACTCCTTATCACTTTATTTATTTATGTTTTGATAATCACTAATCCCTCACTTTATTTATTTTTTGTTTATGATTATTATTCTATCATTATTTATATATTTTATCTTTATTATTTCATTATTTTTATTCTGTTACTTTTATATTCTGTCGAACAATTTCTCTAAGTGCAGGACTTTTACATATTAGTCATCTCAAGTAAAAGAATCTTGTGTTTCAGAATTTTCACAAATCATATGACCATTGCAGATCTTTTAGAAACACCTTTTATGATTGGGAATTTTACCAAGTACATGAATTTTAATTACCAAAAAAAAATTCACGTATTATAAATTCAACAAACTATATGACTTTATGTACTTAGTCAGTTGATGATATTTGAATATTTGGTTTATTTTTTACCCTAAAGTATACAATTATAAGTTCAAATATGAATCTTATGTACTAAATATATAACTTACATATTATGTATGAGTTCCAGAGTTGAAGAATTTGGTAAGGTGTTTTTCATATCTATCAGAAGTTGAACAGAATATAGATTTTTCTAAGTATTGACTCTTTTGTATTATTTATATTTAGTTAAATATTATTACATATTACTTTTATTACTTTTATGCTTGGATAAGGAGTTAGATTTTTGGAACTTAAGGATTCATAAGTAGTCAGTTCATATCCGCATGAAAAATTAGAAAAACTGTTGCACTGTAGAGAAATTCAACAGGTTGTGGTTAAATATGCTTCAACTGATTATCTGAATATCATTATTTAAATTTAAAATGGTTTAGATTGTCAAAGATACTCATGTTATGATGAGATCATTCCCAGTGATTAATTAAAACAATTTTGGGCGGATTAATGCTAATGATTAATGGGGTATTTAATGTGTTTTAAATGTTGATTTATTTATTATTCTAATCATGTGTATCTTTACAGGATAAATATTACTAAATATATCCATGTTATATTATTCATTGGTAATTAAGAAGTATTATTGTGATGTTTTTTATAAGGATATAACCATTGGAGTTTTTCTATAAAAACAAAATTTGCAGGAAATATATATGCATTTACACTCACGAGACTTCATTGTTTGATATATTTAAGTGTTGCAAGTTTGGAAACTAATTTTCTACAAACTAATTTTTCTAGAACGCCTGAGCCTACATTTTTTTACATCCTTGAAGGGATGAAGATCACTGTTATACACCATCATTTATTTTACATCATCTCATTATTTTAACAATTGTATTATTTCATTTTAATTTATTATTTATACTGTAAATTCATTTATATTGTGACTCACACATATGTTATAAATTCCTTAAAATGAATGCATCTTGGTTATGAAAACCTAATCAAAAATCAAGTCATAGGCTTTTCCTTAAGCTGCAAAATCAAGGTTGGTCTTTCATCCAATTAAAAAGAATCTTAGGTTAGTAATAATCCTTGTAAGCATGGGTTGGGTTTACTCTTGATAAAAGGATAAGGTTTTTTATGAACTCAAAAAAGAAAAGGGTTTAGGGTTTTCACTTCTAGGTTGAAAAATATGGGATTGTAAAGAGTTGTTACTCTCTATCAAAAGTGATATGCATCTAGTGAATGTTTATGCTCTTCAGTTGAGAGTGTGAAGAGGATATTTAAGATTATTTAGATTAAAACTATTATAAAATCCTTATGTTATATATTTAAATTATTCTAATTACACTCTTCACACATCAACCACACTTATTTTTTATGACTTAATTATTCTTATTATCTACCAAATTCCACTTATCATTTTAAATATTTTAATTTTTTTAAGATAGAAAATTCACCCTCCCTTTTATAAAGACCCATGTTTGACATACATGGACATTACATTTATTTTGATAAATAATTAATACATTACAAAAATATATTCCCAAAGACCGTATTATTTTAGTATCATTGGAAACTTGGAACAAAATCTTCTAACTTGGTGAAAGATCTTAAACATATCCCATAAAGATATTCCCCTTTTGTTTTCCTACCTAAAACCTTTCTTTATATCCTAGGGAAATGAAAACATAAAAAGGGTGATCTTAAATACTCAATAATGGTAAACAATGAGAACATAAAAAAACCATAAACATAATATTTTAAAAACATGAACATAAAGTTTAAGTATCAAAATCTTGAGTCATGAAATAAATCATGGAAGTACGTAAGTCATAGATCATAAAGAAACATTAACCATGATAAAATATCATTGGAATAAAACATGGAATTTTGGAAAACAAATAAGAACATAATATTATTTCCATAGTATCCAAGGAATTGTTGTCAAGACCATCATAGTGGAAAAATTCCACTACTGAATCGGGTTTACTTGTTGTTCCAGCCATGTATTACTGAACTGGATTTACTTATCGTTCCATCCTTATATTACTGACATATTTACTTTTCATTCCATTCATGTCTACATAATGATATATAAATATTTACCCAATTCATTAGAGGTAGATATAGATCCTACCCATCTCATAATGAAATCATTCTTATGTGTGCCACAAAAATATAAATCATAGCATAACCCACGGAATAAAATGGGTTTCTTAAACATCATTCCATCATAATCTATATAAAACAAATGGAGTTCATAAATATAATTCCATCATAAAAACAACTCAAAACATAGGGATAATAGGGATAGAAACATAACCCTATTTAAATAATGTCATCTTAGATGGAAAATCATATTGATAAAACACTTGGAATTAATTCTTGAGGAAAATATCTTTTCTTCTTCAAAAAAAAGTTTTTTTCTCAAAATGGAACGCAATTTTAAAATAAAATAAATTAATTTAAAATATACTTTAAATATTGTAAAGTAAGATTCATATAAATAAGGTGTTATGAAATCGTAAGAATCCATTCATTCTATATAAGTTAAAAAACATTATCCTCGTACTTTTGTCGGAGAAGTCAAAAAGTATCTTGTATGGTAAACAAAATAAAGATTCCTTCCAAAACATGTGGTAAAATTCAAAAATGGATAAAAATGAATTTAAACATAGAATAATATTAAAAAATTTATGAAAACATTTTTATAAAACATGGACATGGATGACAAATATACCCTTAGTAAATACTTTCGTATAAACAGACTCAGATAAAAATGAGATTGCAAAATTATCCCTTACCTTAGGTTTGATATGATTCGTATGTATCTAAACCTAGTTTATAATGATTTAAATAATGTTATTGAATTATTATAATTTTTATTATATCATATATGATCATATTATCATCTGCTTGTTAGTATCATTTCATTGTCACTCGTTCTTAGGATATTAACTCCTTTATGTTCTTATGCATGTTTTGTCAGATAAGTTCATATTCCACTTCTTTGGTTATAATAATATCATTTACAGAATTATATTAGTGTAATATATATCATATTTATTCATTCCATTCATGTATATAATTGTGTTTTAATGAATATCATGTAGAATGAATCGCATCACATCGTGGAGACGATAGGTCGTATGTACGCATGAGAGACGATATCATTCATTTACTGGTTAAAAGGTATATAATTGAATGGTATATTAATTATAAAAAATAATTATCATGTTATATTAATTATTTAAATCTATTATACTCATCACTATACCCATCCAAATTAAGTATTTTTGAATAACAAATTACACCACAGCGTGGAGACGGTAAGCCATATGTACACACACATGGTGATATTGTTATTTGTAAGATAGATAAAAGGAGGTATAAGGTTGTACCATAATTATAATAAAATCTCATCATATATAATATACTGTATTTATTAATTTAGTATGGAAACAAAATAATAGGAGAAATTATAAGAATAAAATAATTTTAAAAGAGGTGATAAAACAATTACCTCTTTTTCGAGTATCACCTTCTGATTTTCACAAAAGGTCTCCTTAGGATGGATTTCTACCCAAAGTGTGGCTTCTAGGATGAAATGAAGGAAGTTGGGAGAGGAAATGGGTAGTTTTTGTCTGAGAAAAATTGCTTTAGAGGTGTGATTAAAATATAAGGATAGGTTCCCTTTTATAAGAGAGGAGAGGGGTGCCTTTGGAAATACCAAAACTATTAAATTAATATAAATTAATTTTTAAATTTAAATGCCTCTAAATTAGATAATTTGGAAGATAAGATGAGTATGGGTCTAAATCCTCTCAACCAATAAAATTTAGACATGTTTTTTTTTAAACCTTATCATTTTGATTTATCCTTATTTAATCTATTTAATTTTAATTGGTGTAATAATATTCAAAATATTAAATGGTTACAAATATTTACTTATATGTTGCAAATTTTCCATAATTGTATAATTTATGACATTTTTTGCCTTATAATTTTCAATTTGTAATTTTTTAAATATTTTTGTGTTTTTTAAATAATTTAATAATATTTTTTCTATAAAATATCAATAGTGTCAATTTTGACACTATTCATTTATTTGACTTTAAAAAAAATAAAAATAGAAGATAAATTCAAAAAAAATATTTAATACACTCATAATATGTCATAGTCACCTAAAAAATTCATTAATAACATAAATTATTTCATAGTACATTTATTTTAATATTTTTAAAACCATTAATTTTATATTTCTATTAATAAAATAATTTTTATATCACTATTGTGTTATCATTAATAGTAATTATTTAATCTCTAAAAATTATAAATAAATTTACATGATGTAGATAATTTTATTATATTTTTGGAAACTATTTATGTTTGAAGTTTTATCAAGTTTATCACTACATTAAAATTATTATACTTATAAGAGATAAGAGAGTGATAGGTTGTCACTTTATTTTGTTTTAATTATAATTATATCACTTTCATGGAAAAAATTCCATTAAATGAATCAATTATGAACCTAAGGTGATATCGGTCGACTTTAATCCATACAATAGTATTTTTAAAGTTTTAGGGTAATTTTATTATCTTTATCAAATTTTTTATTAACCTAATTTACCAGACTTACCTTTAACTGTGGAAAATAAAAATTATCGTAGTTACTATTAATAATATCCAAAAAATAAAAATAACCTACTAATATAATTTGGACCCATGGATTCTAAATATATAATCCATTTTTCAAAATTCAAAACACAGAAGTTTTATTAATTAATTTAAAATTAATTCTAGTTGTCAAAACCAGAAAGCGGGTTTTAAGAAGTAAAAAATATCAAAAGATTGACTTGTTTTTATATCCAATTTAAATGTAAAATTACTTCCAATGACATAAATTTTATTAAATTATAAAAAATAATCTAATTAAACTTTAAAACTAAATAAAAATACAATCTAACTATATAAATAAATTAGAAGAAAAGGTAGTTTTGAATTATAATGTTGTACTTTTCACAATTCATTAAAATATGGATTTTATCAGAAAAATACCAAAATTTAAACCAAGGTAAATTTTGATGTCCCGCTTCCAAATAAGAAGTTTATTATTTCAAATATAACTTATAAAATTTTCAAAAACGATATTTAAAAATGGTTCTCCGTCAAAAGGCGTTAAAACTATGTTTTTTTTAATACTTCTTTTATCCAAAAAAATGAATTTAATCTTATATCATATCTAGAAAACACATAAGATGAATTTAAATCATCACATTTAATATATTACATATTTATTTTACTAATAAAATCTATAAATAGTGATTTTATTATTTTATAGACTCACTTATTTTCATTTAAATAGTTTTTTTAGAAGGAAGTCAATACTATTCATACCCACTGTTACAGCGACTAAGTTATAATATTTAGTTATCACTTATACTCCGTCTTGCAAGAAATAAATTCTATAAAAATAACTTTAAATTTTTTTTAACACAATCCAAGAATAGTGTTGTGTATACTGTAAGCTAATAAGGTGTTGCGTATAGCCTGAGCTAATCTTGGTGTAGCATACAACACAAGACATCAAATAAATTAAAAAGAATAAATCTCATAAAATCTTAGGGTGTTACATTCTATCCCCCTTAAAATTAATTTCACTCTCAAAATTAATCAGGGTTATAAAAGGTTTACTACTTGAAAACTTCTTTCATTTAAACCCACATTGTAAAAAGAAATACTAAAACTTTTTTTTAAAAAGGAAATTTAGAAACATAAGGGTTCCCCAAAGTAACTCATCGCTAGGTTTCTACATAGGATAACATAGGTGGGAAGTGAAAATGTGGATATAGAAGAAAAAAATAACCATCAAGTTCTGATGGATAGTGATAGAGAACAAGTTTTGGAGAAAGTTAATAACCAGAAATCCATAAATCTATGATGATTTAAGGGACCATCTGATTCATTGGATAAGAAGGTTCTAAAATAAAATTTTTGGTTTTCAATAACCTTTCCCTAAAGTTGAATAATTTTTCATGAGAATAAATACTTACTTGATTTTGGTACAATCTCACAGTTGTTTGTGACTTGAACAATTTGCACTTTATCTCTTATTTAAAGAAATGAAGTTGAATTTTTCATTCTTGAAGTGTTAGCAGATCATGCGATATAATGATAGTTCATTCCATATATCTCAACAAAAAGTTTAGCATAGGTAATCAAATATGCATAAGTCCACCTATAGTGAGATAATACATTAATCTAACAAAATTCAACAGGAATATAACTTATATTATCTATAAATGGATAACATTACAATCCTTCAAAAAACTGAAAATATAAAACTCTAGAAAGAGGTTAACTAAATCAACTTAACATTTATCTCCCATATCTCATAAGTTAGTTCTTGGTTGTCACATTCCAAACATGTGAATACCTTAATTATGTATTCTCTTGAAACATGATAATAACATGAATTACCATATAAGCTTAGTAAAAACATGCATTCTATCAAAATTAACTCTTTCCACACACCAAAAATTTTATATAATCAAACTATGATATCACTTTGTCCTTATATCAATCATGAGGTCATTAATAACATAAAACAACTCATTATCACCTTATCCCTTCATTATGCACATATCAGGCGCCTTCCAAAAATATTACAATCACTTTTCATGGTTACAAGTACCATATACTTATGGAAAACCATAATGGACCAATACATATATATTCTAATATTTCATAATACTATAAAATAGATTATAAAACACTATTTTTGGAATCCCATTACTTAATCATTCCACCACTTTGTTGTCATACTCAACATTTCCAATAGTGATTGCATGTGATTTTCCTTTGTCTTTGGCCTTAAGAGGTTTTTGGCATCGATAATAATCGATAACCTTTGATTTTGACATTGGTTAGCATAATTCCTTATTTCCTTGCACTTGTAGCATTGAAGTGTGGGTGGTGTGTTCTCTGTAGTATTTACTCTATTCACATCACTAGAAACCTTTTTTCAATTACTTCAGCACTCACCTGCTCGATGACCTTATTTTCCACACTTAAAACATTTTCTAGTACCTTTAAGAAAATCTCCACCATGCTTATTTCCACACTTTGACAATAAGGAAACATTCATCTTCTTTTCACCATCACTTTGAGATTTTACCTTGAACTCTATCTTTCATTTTTTTCAAGACCATGAGATTTATATATAACAATAACTTCCATTTCTACCTTGATAGCACAACACACAATCTCTTCATAGCTACTAAATTTTCTTATAGCTAATTCCCTTCAAAGACTTGGATTTAATCCACTGAAGAATCGATCAAATTTTCTTTCAGGTTTAATGATTAATCTGGAAGTATACCTTGAAAGTCTTGTAAAATTTTCCTCGTATGCACCAACAGATCTATCATACTTTTTCTTAAGCTCAAGGAACTTATTTTTCACCTTTTTTTTAAGAATGTGAGGAAAGTACTTATTAAAAAATAACTTCTTGAACTCATCTCATTCCATGGATTCAATTTCATCTTGTTTATTTATATACTTGATTAGATTCCACCACTGGTCTGCTTCACCTTCTAAATGATAAATAACTAAAATTATTTTTTCATGTTCTAAACAAAGAAGGATGGAAAATATCTTTTCAATTGTACTGATCCATTATTCAGCAATAATTGGATCATAAGACCCACTGAAAGAAGTTGGATGTTGCCTCAAGAATGACTCAATAGAATTTGGTTCCCTCCTCTGCCCATTTGGAAGTATAGAATGATTCATAGCTTCTGTAATTATAGAAATAATATTTTCATTCTAGATCCCATAAAATTTGGTTTTTAAAGAGCATAATCATGTAATTTACCAGTGAATTTATCATTAACATGGTTTCTTTGGGTTCTATCGATTGTCTAAAACCCAAAAAGAATAGTGTTAGAGGAAAAATCATACTAGGAAAACAACATAATAAAGGGGTAGTACTTTCAATCTCTAATATCTTAGGTTTAATCCTAAGTTACTCATGATCATTACCATAATTATAGTACTGTAACCTATAGTTATAATTACCCTTAGGTACATCCCAAGATATATCTTAGAAATATCTATAGGTATCTCACTAAAGCTTTCACATCCTAGTTTCCAAAGGTTAACTAAACCTTCACTCTGATACCAACTGTAAAGACCCAATCTTGACATACATGGAAATTACATTTCTTTTTCATAATACCTAATACATTACAAAAATATACACCCAAATATTGTATTATTTCAGTGTGTTTGGAAACTTAAAACATAATCTTCTAACTTGGTGAAAGATCTTCAACATCTCCCATAAAGATCTTCCCCTTTTGTTTTCCTACCTAAAACCTTTCTTTATATCCTGGGGAAATGAAAACATAAAAAGGGTGATCTCAAATAGTCAGTAAGGGTAAAAATTGAGAACATAAAACAAATCATAAACATAATATTGTAAAAACATGAACATAAAATTTAAATATCCAAATCTTGAGTCATGAAATAAATCTTCGTAGTACGTAAGGCATAAATCATAAAGGACCATTAACCATGATAAAATATCATTAGAATAAAACATGGATTTATGGTAAAAAAAATAAGCACATAATATGATTTCCATATTAGCTAATGAATTTCTTCCAATACCATTATAGTGGACAAAGTCCATTATGAAATCGGGTTTACTTGTCGTTCCATCCATGTATTACTAAACCGGATTTACTTGTTGTTCCAGCCCTATATTACTATACCAGATTTACTTTGCATTCCATTAATGTATATATCATGAGATATAAATCATTACCCAATGAATTGGAGGGATATATAGGTCCCACCCATCTCATAATGAATGCATTCTTATGTGTTCCATAAAAACAAAAATCATTGCATAACCCACATAATAAAATGGGTTTCTTAAACATCATTCCATCATAATACATATAAAACAAATGGAGTTCATAAATAGCATTACATCATAAAAACAACTCAAATTATAGTAATAATAGGTATAGAAACATAACCCTATTTAAATAATTTCATCTTATATGGAAAATAATTTTGATAAAACACTTGGAATTAATTCTTGATGAAAATATCCTTTCTTCTTCAAAAACATTTTCTTTTCTTAAAATTCCAATAAATTTAAAAAAAATTATTTGAAAATATACTTGAAATATTGTGAAGTAATATTACTGGAAATAAGGTGCTATGAAAGCGTAAGAATCCATTCATATCATACAAGTTAAAAAAACATTCCCCTTATACTTTTTCCGAAGAAGTCAAAAATTACCTCGTATGGTAAACAAAAGAAATATTCCTTCCAAACAATGTAGTAAAATT
The DNA here is from genome assembly GCA_963277665.1 of Viscum album. NCBI lineage: Eukaryota > Viridiplantae > Streptophyta > Magnoliopsida > Santalales > Viscaceae > Viscum > Viscum album. The sequence goes on along the minus strand of OY728143.1, from coordinate 644,545,400 downwards.
CAAAAATGGGTAAAAATGAATTTATAAATATAATAATATTAAACATTTATGATAATTTTTTTATAAAACATGGGCATAGATGGTAAATATACCCATAGTAAATACTTACATATAAACAATCTCAGAAAAAAATGAGATTGCAAAATTATCTCTTACCTTAGGTATGATATACTTCGTATGTATCTGAAACTCCTATATAATGATTCAAATAATGTTATTGATTTATTATATAATCATATTAATTTTTATGATATCATATATGATCATATTATTATCCATTTTTTAGTATCATTTTATTATTACACGTTATTCAGATATTAACTGCTTTATGTTCTTATGCATGTTTTGTCAGATAAGTTCATGTTACACTTCTTTGGTTAAATTTATATCATTTAAAAAATTATATTATTATAATATATATCATATTTATTCATTCCATTCATGTATATAATTTTGTTTTAATAAATATCATGTTGAATGAATCGCATTGCATCGTGGAGATGGTAGGTCGAACGTACGCACGAGCGACGATATCATTCATTTACTAGTTAAATGGTATATAATTGGATGTTATATTAATTATACATAATAATTATCATGTTATATTAATTATTTAATCTCATCTTACTCATTATTTTACATATCCAAATTAAGTATTATTGAATAAAAAATTACATCATGGTGTGGAGACCGTAAGTCGTACATACGCCCGCATGGTGATATTGTTTGTTGTACGATGGATAAAAGGAGGTATAAGGTTGTCCCATAATTATAATAACATCTCATAATGTATAAGATATTTTATTTATTATTTTATTATGGAAACAACATAAGAATAGGAAGTAGAAGAAGAAAATAATTTTGAAATAGGTGACAAAACAATTACCTCTTTTTTGAGTATCTTATTTTAATTTGCACAAAAGGTCTCCTTAGGATAGATTTATGCACAAATTTCGGACTCTAGAATGATTTTATGGAAGTTGGGAGAGTAAATGGGTAGAATGTGGATAAGAAAAATGGATTTATATGTGTGATTAAAAGAAGATAGGTTCCCTTTTATAAGAGAGGAGAGGGGCACCTTTGGAAATACCAAAACTATTAAATTAATATAAATTAATTTTTAAATTCAAATGCCTCCGAAGTGGATTATTCAGAAGATAAGATGAGTATGGTTTTAAATCATCATAACTGATAAAATTTAAATTGTTTTGATTTTATTTTAAACCTTATCATTTGGATTTATCTGTGTTTAATCTATTTAATTTTAATTGTGGTAATAATAAAATAAATATTAAATGGTTATAAATATTTACTTATGTGTTATAAATTATCCATAATTGGATAATTTATGAAATTTTTTACCTTATAATTTTTAATTTCTAATTTTTTAAATATTTTTGTGTTTTTTAAATAATTTAATAATGTGTTGTTTTTATAAAATATCAATAGCGTTAATTTTGACAGTATTCATTTATTTGACTTTAAATAAAATACACAGAGAAGATAAATTTGAACCAAAATATTTAATACACTAATAACATTTCATAATCACCAATAAAATTAGTGGATCACATTAATTTGTTCATATTATATTTCTTTTAATATTTTTAAACCCATTTATTTTATATTTCTATTAATAAAATAATTTCTACATCACTATTGTGTCATCGTTAATGGTAATTATTTAATATATAAAAATTATAAATAAATTCACATGATGTATATAATTACATTATCTTTCTAGAGACAATTTATTTTCTATGTTTTATCAATTTTATTAGTACATTAAAATTATTATACTTATAAGAGATAAGAGAGTGACATGGTGTCACTTTCATTTGTTTTAATTATAATTACATCACTTTCATGGAAACAAATCCATTAAATGAATAAATTATGACTATTAGGTGATATTGGTCTAATTTAATTCATCCAATAGTATTTTTAGGTGTTAGTTAATTTTATTATCTTTATCATATTGTTTTTTACCCTAATTTACCTGATTTATCTTTAACTATGGTAAAAAACTACCGTAGTTACTATTCATAATATCTAAAAATAAAAGTAACCTATTAACATAATTTAGACTCACTGATTCCAAATATGAAATCCATTTTCAAAAATTAAAAACAAATAAGTTTCATAAATTAATTTAAAATTAATTCTCATTGTTAAAACCGCAAAGCGAGTTTTTAAGAAGTAAAAAATATTAAAATATTGATATGTGTTTATGTCCAATTTAAATGTGAAATTACTTAAAATTACCAAAATTGGATTAAATGATAGAAACATAATCCAATAACACTTCAAACCCAATTAAAATATAAACTAACTATATAAATTAATTAGACGAAAAGGCAGTTTTGAATTAAAATGTTGTATTTTTCACTATTCATTAAAATATGAATTTCATCCGAAAAATAACAAAATTTCAACCAAGGTAAATTTTTATGTCCCTATTCCAAATAATAAGTTTATTATTTCAAATAAAACTTATAAAATTTTCAAAAGCTATATTTAAAAAGGGTTCACCATCAAAAGGTGATAAAACTATATTTTTTTGAAAAATACTTCTTTTATCTGAAAAATTGAATTTGATCTTATATAATGTATATAAAATATATAACATAAATTTAAAACATTAAATTGAATATATTACATATATATATCACTAATAAAATCCTTAAATAGTGATTTTATTATTTTATAGACTCCCTTGTTTTCATTTAAATAGTTTTTTTAGAAGGAAGTCAATACTATTCATACTCGCCATTACAATGACTAGTTTATAATATTTAGTTATCACTTATAATATATCTTTAATGAAATTAATTCTATCAAAATAACTTTAAATTGTGTGTAACACAAGCCAAGAATAGTGTTGCGTATATTGTAAGCTAATACGGTGTTGTGTATAACCCAAGCTAATATTGGTGTAGCATACAACACAAGACATCAAATAAATTAAAAAGAATATATCTCATAAAATCTTGGGGTGTTACATTATACCCCCCTTAAAATTAATTTCTCCCTAGAAATTCATCAAGGTTATAAAATTATTACTACTTGAAATTTTCTTTCATAGAAACCCACATCGTAAAAAGGAATACTAAAATTTCAATTTAAAAAGGAAAGTTAGAAACATAACGGTTACCCAAAGTAACTCATCACTGGGTTTCCATATAGGATAACATAGGTGGTAATTGTAAACATGTATATAGAAGAAAAAACTAACCATCAAGTTCTGATGGATAGTGATAGAGAACAAGGTTTGGAGAAAGTTAACAACCAAAAATCCATAAATCTGTGATGATTTAAGGGACCATCTGATTCATAGAATAAGAAGTTACTAAGATAAAATTTTTGGTTTTCAAGATCCTTTCCCTAAAGTTGAATAATTTTTCATGATAATAAATACTTAATTGATTTTGGTACAATCTCACCATTGTTCATGCCATGAACAATTTCCACTTCATCTCTTATTTAAATAAATGAAGTTGAATTTTTCATTCTTGAAGTGTTAGCATATCATTCGATATAATGATAGGTAATTCCATCTATCTCAAAAAAATGGTTAACACTAGTAATCAAATAGTTATAAGTCCACCAATAGTGAGATAATACATTAATCTAAAAACCTTCAACTGGAATATAAATTATACAATCCATAAATGGATATCATTACAATCCTTTCAAAATATGGAAATATAAAACTTTAGAAAGAGGTGAACTAAATCAACTTAACATTTATCTCCCATATCTCATAAGGTAATTCTTGTTTGTCACATTCCAAACATATGAATACCTTAATCATGTATTCACTTGAAACATGATAAAAACATGAATTACCATATAACCTTAGTGAAAACATGAATTCTATCAAAATTAACTCTTTTTACACACCAAGAAATATATACACTCAAACTATGATATCACTTTGTCCTTATATCAGTCATGAGGTCATTAAAAATATCAAACATCTCATTATATCCTTATCCCTTCATTATGCACATATCATGTGCTTTCCAAAAATATTTCAATCACTTTTCATGGTTATCGGTACCATATTATTATGGAAAACCACAATGGACCAATACATAGATATTCCAATATTTCATAATACTATAAAAAGAGATTCAAAACACTATTTTGGAATCCCATTTCTTAATCATTTCACCACTTCATTGTCATACTCAACATCACTAATAGTGATCACGTGTGATTTTCCTTTATATGTGGACTTAAGAGGTTTTTGACGTTCATAATAATCTATAACCCTTGGATTAGGTCATTGGTTAGCATAATGCCCCATTTCCTTGTACTTGTTGCATTGAAAAGTGGATGGTGTATTCTCTATAGTCTTTTTCTCTATTCACATCATTAGAAACCTTTTCCCATTACTTCAGAACTCAACTACTTGATGACCTTATTTTCCACACTTAAAACATTTTCTAGACCCTTTAAGAAAATATCCACCATGATTCTTTCCACACTTTGATCATAAGGAAACATTCATCTTCTTTTCAACATTTCTTTGAGATTTTCCCTTGAACTCCATATTTTTTTTCTTATTAAGACCATGAGATTGATATGTAACACCAACTTCTATTTCTACCTTGATATCACAATGCATAATATCTTCATAGCTACTAAAGTATCTTATAGATAATTCCCTTCAAAGACTTGGTTTTAATCCATTGAAGAATCGAACAAATTTACTTTCAGGTTTAATGATAAATCCAGAAGCATACCTTGAAGGTCTTGTAAAATTTTACTCGTATGTACCAATGGATTCATCATCCCTTTACTTAAGCTTAAGAAACTATTTTTTCCATATTTGTTTGAAGAATGTGAGGAAAGTACTTATTGAAAAATAAGTTCTTGAACTCGTCCCATTCCATGGATTCAATTTCATTTTATCGCCTTGTATTCTTGATTAGAGTCCACCACTGGTCTTCTTATCCTTCTAAATGATAAACATCCAAAATGAATTTTTCATCTTCCAAATAGTGAAGGATGGAAAATATCTTTTCAATGGTACTGATCCATTATTCAGCAATAAGTGGATTAGAATACCCACTGAAAGAAGGTGGGATTTTCCTTATGAAGGACTCAATAGAATGTTGATCCCTTCTCTAATCATTTGGAAGTCTAGAATGATTTATATCTTGTGTCGGTATAGAAATAAGATTTTTCATTCCATATCTCATAACATTTAATTTTTCAGGAGGAAAATAATTTAATTTCCCATTGAATTGATCATTAACATGGTTCCTTCGGGTTATATCCATTGTCTAAAACCCAAAAAGAATAGTGTGAGAGGTAAAAATCGTACTAGGAAAACAACATAATCAAGGGGGGGTAATTTCAATATATAATATCTTAGGTTTAATCCTAGGTTAACCATGATTGTTACCATAATTCTAGGATAGTAACCTATTGTTAGAATTACCCTTAGGGACATCTCTAGATATACCTTAGAAATATCTCTAGGGATCTCACTAAATCTTTCACATCCTAGTTTCCAAAGGTTAACTAAACCTTCACTTTGATACCAACTGTAAAGACTCAAGCTTGAATTACATGGACATTACATTTATTTTTCATAATATTTAATACATTACAAAAATATACGTCCAAATACCATATTAGTTTAGTGTGTTTGGAAACATGGAACATAATCTTCGAACTTGGTGAAATATCTTCAACATCTCCCATAAAGATTTTCCCCTTTTGTTTTCCTACCTAAAGCCTTTATTTATATCCTAGAGAAATGAAAACATAAAAATTGTGAGTTCAAATGCCCAGTAATGGTAAACATTGAGAACATAAAACAAACCATAAACATAATATTATAAAAATATAAACATAATGTTTAAATATCAAAATCTTGAGTCATGAAATAAATATTGTTATTATGTATGGCATAGATCATAATGAAACATTAAACATGATAAAATATCATTGGCATAAAACATGGAATTGTTTCAAACAAATAATCACATAATATTATTTCCATAGTATCCAAGTTATTCCTTACAATACCATCATAGTGGACAAACTCCATTACTGAATCGGATTTACTTTTCATTCCAACCAGGTATTACTGAACCGGATTTACTTGTCGTTCCAGCCATGTATTATTGAACTGGATTTAATTTTCATTACATTCATGTCTATATTGTGAGATATAAATCTTTACCTAATTAATTGGAGAGATATATAGGTCCCACCCATCTTATAATGAAATCATTCTTACTTGTGCCATAAAAATATAAATCATAGCATAACCCATGGAATAAAATGGGTTTCTTAAATATCATTCCATTATAATCCATATAAAACAAATGGAGTTCAAAAATAGCATTCCATCATAAAAACAAATCAAATCATAGGGATAATTGGGATAGAAACATAACCCTATTTAAATAATGTCGTTTTATATGGAAAATAATTTTGATAAAACAATTGGAATTAATTCTTGAGAAAAATATCCATTCTTCTTCAAAAACATTTTCTTTTCTCAAAATTACATGAAATTTTAAAAGAAAATAATTTAATTGAAAATATACTTGAAATATTGAAAAGTAAGCTTCATGTAAATAAGGTGTTATAAAAGCGTAAGACTCCATTCATGTTTTATAAGTTAGAAAAACATTCTCCTCTTACTTTTGCTGGAGAAGTCAAAAAGTACCTCGTATGGTAAACAAATGGAAGATTCCTTCCAAACCATGTAGTAAAATTCAAAAATGGGTAAAAATGACTGTAAATATAGAATAATATAAAACATTTTTAGAAAACATGGACATGGATGATAAATATACCCCTAGTAAATACTTACATATAAACAATCTTGGATAAAAATGAGATTGCAAAATTATCCCTTACCTTGGGTCTAATTTGTTTCGTATGCATCCAAACCTCCAATATAATGATTTAAATAATGTTATTGACTTATTATAGAATCATATTCATTTTTATGATATCATATATGATCATATTATCATCTATTTTTAGTATTATTTCATTGTCACCCGTTATTCGGATATTAACTGCTTTATGTTCTTATACGTGTTTTATCAGATAAGTTTATGTTCCACTTATTTGGTTATAGTTATATTATTTATATAATGATATTAGTATAATATATATCATATTTATTAATTCCATTCATGTGTATAATCATGGTTTAATGAATATCATGTAAAATTAATCACATCGTATCGTGGAGACGGTAGGTTGTGCGTACACACGAACGACGATATCATTCATTTAATGGTTAAACTGTATAGAATTGGATGGTATATTAATTATAAAGAATAATTTTCATGTTATATTAAATATTTAAATCCATTATAATCATCATTATACCCATACAAATTAAGTATTTTTTAATAACAAATTACACCATAGTGTAGAGACGATAAGTCGTACGTACGCACACATGGTCATATTGTTATTCGTAGGATGGATAAAAAAAGGTATAAGGTGGTACCATAATTATAATAAAATATAATCTTGTAAAATATATTTTATTTATTACTTTATTATTGAAACAACATAATAATAGGAAGTAGAAGAAGAAAATAATTTTGAAAGAGGTGATAAAACAATTACCTCTTTTTCGAGTATCTCCTTTTGATTTGCACAAAAGGTCTCCCTAGAATGGATTTATGCCTAAATTTTGGCCTTTAGGATGAAGTGAGTAAAGTTGGTATAGGAAATGTTCAGGTTTTTTTTGATAAAAATGGTTTTAAAGGTCTTATTAAAATATAAGGAGAGGTTCCCTTTTATAAGAGAGGTGAGGGGCACCTTTGGAAATACCAAAACTATTAAATTAATATAAATTAATTTTTAAATTAAAATTCCTAAAAAGTGGATTATTTATAACATAATATTAGTATGGGTATAAATCATCTCAACCAATAAAATTTAAACATGTTTTAATTTTATTTTAAACCTTATCATTTTGATTTATCCTTATTTAATCTATTTAATTTTAATTGTGGTAATAATATTATAAATATTAAATGGTTATAAATATTTACTTATGTGTTGTAAATTTTCCATAATTGGATACTTTATAACATTTTTGACCTTATAATGTGAACTTTTTAATTTTTTAATTTTTTTTTTAATTTTTAAATAATTTAAAAATATGTTATTTTTATAAAATATCAATAGTGTCAATTTTGACACTATTCATTTATTTGAATTTAAATAAAATCCACACATAAGATAAATTCAAAAAAAATATTTAATACACTCCAAACATGTCATATTCACATATAAAATTCTTTTATCTCATTAATTAGTTCATATTAAATTTATTTTAATATTTTTAAAACCATTTATTTGATATTTCTATTAATAAATAATTTCAACATCACTATTATGTCATCATTAATGGTAATTATTTAATATCTAAAAATTATAAATAAATTCACATTATGTATATAATTTCATTATATTTTTGTAGAGTATTTATTTTAAAAGTTTTATCAATTTTATCACTATATTAAAATTATTATACTTATAAGAGATAAGAGAGTGACATGTTGTCACTTTCTTTGGTTTTAATTATAATTACATCAATTTCATGGAACAAAAGTCCATTAAATGAATCAATTACTAAAAATAGGTGATATTTTTAGACTTTAATTCATCCAATAGGATTTTTTTAGGTGTTAGGGTAATTTTATTATTTTTATCATATTTTTTGTTACCATAATTTACCTGATTTACCTTTAACTATGGTAAATAAAAATTACCATAGTTACTATTCAGAATATCAAAAAAATAAAAATAACATATTAACATAATTTAGGCCCATTTATTAAAAATATGGAATCCATTTTTAAAAATTAAAAACATATAATTTTCATTAATTAATTTAAAATTAATTCTCATTATCAAAACCAGAAAGCGGGTTTTGAAGAAGTAAAAACTATCAAAAGACTGACATGTGTTTATATCCAATTTAAATGTAAAATTACTTCCAATGAACAACATTGGATTAAATGATAAAAAAATAATCTAATTACACTTTAAAACATATTAAAAAGACAATCTAACTATATAAATAAATTAGACGAAGAGGTAGTTTTGAATTAAAATATAGTATTTTTCACTATTCATTAAAATATGAATTTCATCAGAAAAAATCCAAAATTTCAACCAAGGTAAATTGTGATGTCCTACTTCTAAATAAGAAGTTTATTATGTCAAATAGAGCTTATAAATTTTTCAAAACTAGATTTAAAAGGGGTTTGTCATCAAAAGGTTGTAAAATTGTATTTTTTTGAAAAATACTTATTTTATCTAAAAAATTGAATTTGATCTTACATCATATATAGAAAAAATATAAGATGAATTTAAAACATTACATTTAATATATTACTTATTTATTTCACTAATTAAATCCATAAATAGTGATTTTATTATTTTATAGACTCACTTATTTTCATTTAAATAGTTTTTTAGAAGGAAGTGAATAATATTCATACCTTCCATTAGAAAGACTAGGTTATAATATTTAGTTATCACTTATAATAGTTCTTCAATGAAATGAATTCTATCAAATGAACTTGAAATTTTGTGTAACACAAGACTAGAATAGTGTTTCATATACTCCAAGGTAATACGGTGTTACGTATAGAGCAAGCTAATCTTGGTGTATCATACAGCACAAGGCATAAAAGAAATTAAAAATATATATCTCATAAAAGCTTGGGGTGTTACACCATCTTGTATATTTCCATCACCATTTGGGACTAGAAATATATTCATTGAAACTAATTCCATAAAAACATATTTAATCATTTTTAAAATTTTCTTCTATGATAAAATGATTTCTTCTAAGGTATAGTTTAATCTAAATGATGAATTTTGGTTTTGAGAGACTTAAAAGGCATATACTATGGTCTAAAAAACAAATATCATGGAGTGTTAATTTAATACCATGGTTGAAAAAAAACTATGATTATTAAAATTTTAATATTTAAAAAATCTAGACTCCAAGTGATATGACAAAAAATGTTGAAAAAATAATCAAGTTTAATTATAAATATATATATCTTAATATATCCAAAGATTTTGAACTTGTTCCTCATCTTTTTCTCTATTAAATATCACTTTAAGAACCTATTCATAATTTAATGATCTCTTTTTCAGATGGTATGAATTTTTAATTATGATGATAATTTTTCTCTCTTTAAATTTTTCTGTGAATATTATTTTTATAATCTGTTAATGTTCAATTTGGTTTTAGTTTTCCTATTCCATATTTTATAATTTAAATGTGTGTGTTTTATACCGTTGGTATGATTTTATGGAAAATCTAAGAGGAATATATGTTATAACGTGATGTGTCAGATATATCTAGTTCAACCCTTACCTAGAACTTTCAAAGTATTAAGGTTATAATTTTTATGGATCATGAATGAAACATACACACATATAAATAATAGTGTGAAAAAATGATAATGATGATAAAAAGTTTTGTAAGCATATAAAAATTTATTAACTGTTCAAATTCAAGTAGCTTTAACATTTGGTAGCATTAAAAATTTAATTTCAACATGGGTCTTCATATTTAGGGAATAATGTTTTAATATTAAATTTGATTGATTTTATTTGAAAGTGTGAGATTTATTAAATACCAAAGTGAGAAAATATTTAATATTAAAATATTTTGTTTATTTATCCTAGAATAAATTTAAAAATAAAATTTATTTTTTGGATGGATTAAAATATATTATTAGAAGTTATTCATTTTTATCCAAATTTTACTTTATTATAATTAATGACCATGACTCTTGGTTATTTAAATTAACTATTAGTGTTTATTTATTCAAAAATTGCTAAATATTTCCTGTTGTGTGGGTATATTTCTCTGATAATGTTGAATTATATTAACATCATTGTGATCATTTTTGTGTATTGATGTATTGAATCGGCATGATATATATGTTAATGATTCAAAGAACTCATATTAATTATTTGGCTATTTCAGTTTTTTCCCTTCTGTTTTTTGTACTTCTATTCATCATTTTTTATAAACATGACTGGGTTAAATTTTTTTTATTGAAGTGCACTAATATTATGTATATTTGATACTGATTTGGAAGTTAAAATTATGGAATCTTTTAAAGATGAATGAAAACCTTAATATATTACTTGAAAAACCTTTTTTAATAATAAACTTATCCTAGGTCAAAGTCAGTGATAGTTCCAATTTAATTAAAAGTTATTTTAACCATAGATTAAACTAGAGTACATGAAAGAGAAGGAATGACATCTTTAAAATACATAAGAAAAACACAAGGCTGACAAAAATGTTAGATGTATTAGGGTTGATGTTTATGAAAATAAGCATATCAATTGGTATCTAGTTAGTTATTAAAACTATAAGTGTTTTTCTTGGTCATTTTTTAAGGCTCGGGATAGACCTGGGGTTTGGAAAGTGGGGGAAAAGGGCCATACCTAGGGAAGGCAGATAGTTGGGAACTATGGCCCATTTTGGAAGGGGGAACTCGATTTTTTTTATATGTTTTCTAAAAAATTTAAAAAATGTGTAGGTTAAGTTTTTTTAAAATGTGTACTAAAGGGGGCAGGGTCAATGCCACCTTTTAATTCAGTCCAAAGTTGGCAGCATGCCTACCACCTTTCTGGAAAAAAAATTCATTTTTTATATTTATTAATATATTGGTTTGTATATTATGATTTTTATGTATATTGTTAGAAATAACTTATATAGGTTATTATTTTTCATTTCATTTAGTTAAATACTAATTTTTTTCATTACTAGATAACTATAATATTATTATATTTTATAAATATATATATAGATATATTATGATGAAATGTATTATGTTTGTGCCACACTTTATGCTACCTTATATTTACCATACTCTTATGAAATTTGACACTTATGGCATGTTTGTAAGTGATGTCTTATAATCATTCCATTTTTTCCATTATATATTTTCAAGATATTCCATGTAGTAAGAGTAAGGTGATGTCTAGGAGAAAGTATGGGTGTGGGAATAAAATATTATGTTTATTTTTATCATGTACCCAATTCCCAAAGATATTGGACCTCTATATTTTTTGGAGTATTATATAGATTTTTATGATAAAGATGATGTAGTTAAATGAGATCTATGTCATTAAAAAATATTTGAATATATATTATTTATTATATTTATGAAATTCATTTTATTTTAAACTAATTTTTATATGTATAGAATATGTTTTAAATTATATTTAGATTGTTTTTATAGTGTATATTTTATAAGATTTTAAAGTTACCTACTTGAAATTTAATAAGTTTGCCTATGTTTCAAGTAGTCGACTTTGAAATCTTATAAAATATAAATTGTGACTAAAATATTAATAAAAACTGAAACACTGGCTAAAAATGTAAAAATGACCGATATTAATAACAATATATTTATTTTAATAGACATAAAACATATACATGAACAAGTGAAATTAATGTCTATGGGGGAGATTATGTCCCACATGGTGGTCTGTGAAGGGTATGCCCGTATCGAGATCGTCAAGCTTCGTGCGGGGGTAGAGTTTGATGACTTGGAGAGGGATGATCCTCAGGCACTAGAATGTCAACTATCACATGCTCCACCTGTGTTTCAGTGGGAGGAGATGTCAACTGAATGGAATATTGTGCTCCTGATCCTTCTCCCACTAGAGTTGTAGAATGATCCTCCATCATCGCAGTGGGAAACCAAGCCTGTGATGGATCTGGACCCCAAGCCTATGATGGATCTGGACCCCAAGATAGAGAGAATTGTAGATATCCTATCAAGAAATATGGATCCCATATCGCTTGATTCACATCCACAATTAGCTAAGGATGGACTGATAGGGGATGACCTCTGCCTATAGAATAGGTGAGGGCTCACGTGTAGGATAATGTGATCTACATCGTTGTCATTGTGGCTCCTCAGTATCAGCAACTTCTATAGGAGGTGTTGCTTGGGGAGGTTCATGAGTATGAACCTCCACTCTCTAAGGTGGTTGATCAAAGATTCTATCATGAATCGCCTCAAAAGATGGAATATGTGTGTCTTCGGTCTCCACCTCCTAGGAGGGAAACAAGCAGGTGATAGTAAACAAATTTGAAATCAGATATTGTAATGTTATAGATGACAGCATGATAGAGTTATGGTATAATGGAAGATGCAGGCAGCCTATAATGAAAATTGTGTGCTTGATGCACCCTGATCTATCAAACTGCACCACCCTATAGCATGGCCTGGGAAATATGCTCAACTTTCTCAGTGATTAGTATAGTATCCTCCATCTTTATGTAAAAAAATGAAATGATTCATAAGTGTAAAATGTAAATATAATGTTAGGTTCTGCAGAATGCTATGACTTATATAATTTAAGACATGTCATGTTTATTAACATTGTTTTATAAAGTTATTTTTTATCAAAATAAAATTGAATGTATTCATGTTTCTCAAAACATAGTTTTAAAGTGTTTTTGAGATATGTTTTTACCTAGAAAATGGTGTTTTGTAAGATATGGTTTTATATATTCATAAATATAAACATTTTTCGTTTGTTATCTAAAATTTTATTAGAAAATAGTGTAACTAATATTGAAAATGATGTTTGATCATATAATCCTTATTATACTAAAATTTTAGAATGTCTTTATATACCCTAAAATTTGATACTATTGATTAGTTATATATAATTTTATTAGAATATTAGTCATAGAATGTTTTGGAAATTGAGGTAAAAACAAGATAAAACACCAAATTAACTTAACTATCATTGATAAAATGAAAATTATGATCATATAAAGTGAAATAGAGAATAAAAAACATTAAATAATATCATGTAATTTAAAATATGAGAATATCACAATGGAGACAATACATAATTGTGGATGAGAGTGTGAGCTCAACCCAGAAAATTTAGGGCATCATTTTCAGTTATGACCTTCTTGATGAAATATAGTGCATATAAAACTTTTTCCTTGTTCTTGAGGTTATTCTATCTCATTCTTTATTCTTCTGGCCTTCATTCTCCCATGGTTACACAATCGTTTGATGTCATGGATCACTACCGGATAGCCTTTGTGCATTGGGAAATATCAAAACTTCCCAATAGGCATCCATAGTGCAGCATAACAGTTAGAAATTGAGTACATATGGTACATTGTATAAACATATACTTCCCATGATATGTTTATAGAGGCACATGTTGTGATAGCATGTGTGCATGGAAACCGTAGGGCCAGAAAGTTTCTACATTGATATTACCTCACTTCCAATAATACCACCATTTTTTCACCGATGTTATTTGTGATGGGGTCTGAATGCTCTTGAACTTCAAAATGAGAGTCTTCTCCATAGAAAAGACATACATGATAACTAGAAGCTTCTTCAATGTTCTTTTCAATCTCTCACTAAAAGTTCCTTCCATTCCTCAGCCCCTGATGAATCTCATCAGAGGCTAGTTTTTTTATCAATGGATTAATTCATGCAATGATAAAATGTCTCCTAAACTAGGGTAGTTATAGGTAACTTGAGAATTCCCTTAAAGACACCATTTTTTCACTCCACAATGTTTTTGGTCATGTGTCTGTACCTCCCCCCCCCCATCATATGCAAATGTCCATTTTTCTTTAGGAATCCACATCATATAATCATACACTTCTTGATTAGACTTGTGGATTTTTAAAAAACTTTATTCAAATATCCATTGATCCGAATCATATGTTATATATAAGTGATTATATTTCACATAAATTTATGTTATCTTTAAGTTGAAATAGTAAAAAATAACAAAGATAATGCATATCAAGCCTCATGATTTCCTTCTTGATAGGTTCATTATGAAATGTTTTCCACACATTTCTAGAAATGTGTTTGATGCAGTAATGATGATGTGAATTTGGGGGTATCTATGTATTAGGGTCTACATTGATTGCCTCATTGATTTCCTAGTGCCTATTAGATATCAAAAATACACCCTGAATGTTGGTGAAATGGTTTTTGATACATGCCAAAAACCAACTCCATGATTCATAGTTTTCCTTCTCCACAATGGAAAAGGCAAGGAGAAGAGGTGAACAGTTTTCATCTTGGGTTTCTGTAATAAAAAATACTCCCTTGTATTTTATATATAGAAATGCTCCATCAATCTTTATGGATGGTTTGCTGAAACGAAATGCAAATATGTAGGGGAGGAATGCCCAGAACAACCGATGAAATTGAACGCAAGATGGATCAAGTAATTTATCATGAGACACATGTTAGTTCATATGAATATGGAATAAAACATAGTTTGTGAGTCTTATTATGGCTATAAATTGTAGCAACACCTGATACGAGTCATCCCAATCACCATAGACCTTCGCAATTGCCTTCTTTTTCTCCATCCATGCCATATTATAGGAAATCTTATAACCAAAAGTTTGTTGTATCCTCTCTTGAACAAGGTCTATAGGAACATCTTAGCATGTCATAATCATATCAAAAACAATGGATGACACAAATTCAATATCCAATGATGTAAATATCCGTAAAATTCAAGGAAAAAATTTTCTTAATTTTCTTTGGGATTTAACAAGAATGTAGTTTCTGACGGCACATGATTCTGAGGCCCGGTGTGCCCGGAATTTCTATTCAAAGTTTAGCTCGGGTACGTTCAGTGAACGAACGAGCGGGAATCTCTAACTTTTGAACCGGTGCTCGGAATCGAATTCTGAGGGCACTGATGGAACCGTAGCGCTGGTAATTGCTTAGGAACACCTATTCCGTAGTTGCGTTTTCATGAGAGAAGATGATAAAAATTGTGGAAGTTTAATTAATAATTTAACTACAATTTTTATTTCCTCTTGATAGTTTTTAGCTTTGGGTGGAAGTTGGGTAACTACACAACTTCCCAAGGGAGGTTATGAGGGTGGTGGGGCCCACAGGAACCCCACCCCTTTACATTCCTTAACTCTCTCAACTCACATTTAAATTTGATAACTTAAGTATTAATAACTTATGTTATTAATGAAGTGAGTTTAATGTGTGTGTGGGTTTGAAATTCAAACTCATGTCTAGTTAATAAATTAAGTGAGGGCTTAATTTATTTTGGGTTAGTTTCTTGTGGTGGAGTCTTGGGGAGAAAAAGGCTAAGGATTGAGGAACTTATTCATCTTCGACTAAGAACACGAAGAACACATCGGTCTCCGACGAAGAACGCCGAGTTCTCAGAAACTGATTACGTGATGCCGTGTACCGCGACGCCGATGATGTCTTCTTTCACGACGTCTCTTTCCATGATGGTTTTTCCGCAACGAATCCTCGTTCGACGAACCTCCATTCAAGCTACGCTCGAGGTAGGGGTTTATTTATTTATTTTGTTCGTGAATACTACCTTGTCATTCTTCGTGTAAATATGACCAATTGTTATCGATTAACGAGAGGGGTCTGGACCGCACAAACATGGCCGACCCTCCTCCCTTATCCATGTTATTGTTTCTAATGTGGTTGGAACGGGAATGGTGCGATGTCGTCGCACCGCGCGGGATCGTGCGGAAAGTAATGCGCGGCGCCATCGTGCCGCATCGTGAAATTGAACCAAGTCGCGGCACCGTCACGCCGCGCCAGAGAACCGCAAAAGCACCGTGGCCGGAGCGGGGCCGCGGCGGAGGGGTGCGGCACTGGCGCCCGCACCGGACGAATGAAGGTCGCAGCCGATACCGGGCCGCGGCAGAGCATGGGAACCGGCGGCCAGAAGCGGGCCACTGGTGTCAGATCAGGGAGGGGATCGGCCGTCGCCGGTCCTGTGGTGGCAGAAACCGGTCGGCCGGGGCGGGCCGGCCGGGCAAGGAAAAGTCGGGGGTTCAAACCCCCGGCCGGCTAGCTAGAGGCCCCCATTAAGGGGGGTCGCGGTTACAAAACGCGGGGGGCAGCGCCCCCCCCCCCCCCCCCCTCAAACCGAACGGCTCGGCCGTTCAGCTGAACCAGCTGGCGCCGGGCTGCCCCGGCCCAGCCGGGCCGCCCAGGGGGTCTCGGGCCTAGTCGGTCCAGGCCTGAAACCCCCATTTTCGGACCCTCTTCAGTCTTTTTCCCATATCTTGTGCTACGGACCTCCGAACAATGCACCGTCAATTGCGATGTGATCCTTGGATCGAGATGGTCGTTTAGGTATATCGCACTCAAGGTTTCGGAATACTTTGGGTTCGGCCGAGTTGGTTCATACACGAAACCAACCGGGCCCTCGGAGCGGAAACGCTCAAAACTTGAACTCCAGATGTCCGATTGATGTGTCGTTGACTTTGTTGGATTCCTCTTAGTGAGACGGATCTTTTGGATTACTCCACCCAAGGTTTGGACGTAGGTGGAGTACGGTCGGGTTGGTTTTGCCTTAAAAACCAATCGGGCCACTGGGACGAAAAAGCCAATAACTCTCAGACCGGGCGTTCGATTGATGTGTCGTCTGCGACGTTGAGTTCATGTTGACGATACGGAACTTTTGGATACATCAACTCTGAACTATGTGTCATTTGATGTATCAGCCTCTCGGCTCGTGGAGCGAACCCTCCCGAACGAGCTTGCTGTGTGCAGGAACCCTAGAGTTGGCTGTGTTTGCGACTATGACGATGACGACGACTGTACAAAGATCCTCAGTGGATTCGACGGCGATGACTACAGCACTCAGCGATCCTACGTGGATCAGTGCTACCGATCCTGTGTGGGTCTGATCCTATGTGGGTCAGCGCTCAGCGGTTCTGTGTGAGCCAGTGCCTATAGATCCTGTGTGGGTCCGATCCTGTGTGGGTCTTTGTGGGGGTTAGTTACCTATCGATCCTATATGGGTCAGACCCTTCCTGGGTCATTACGGGGGTTAGTACCTATCGATCCTTTGTGGGTCCGACGACTTAGATGAATCAGTGGATATATCTGATCATCTCTATCGTCATACGAAGAAGTATACCTGTGTGAGCTGAATCCCGTTTACTTTCCTTTGTAGATTGTGTTGTGCTATCCTGTGTGGATTTACGTTTTTCTTTCCTGTGTGGATTGGGTTGTACTTGAGCTCGGATGTTGGAGTCGAATGAGAATTGATGACTTAGGTTTATGTATGGGAATATACCTAAGCAGTGTCAGATGTCACTTCGTGATTGTATCTTTCTTTTGTGGATTATCCTTTGTGGATTCTGGGAGACCATCGGGGGTCTCGGGGTCCCTACTGAGTAGCTTATACTCACCCCTGCATGGTCTATGCCCGCACTACGTTGTGTTGGTTGCAGACGACAGACAGCGTTGATCGTGGTTGAGGCTTGCGGAGCAGGACGGTACCTGGAGGTGGACCACTGGCGGGACGCACTCGGAGTGGATGGTTGGACCCGAGGAGCTGTGGAGGCTATCTGTACTCACCCTTCAGGTGGGAGTCCCAGTGGACGACTCGACGCTGCAGCTTACTATTCAGTTGTTGTTTTCCCTTTAGAGTTGTACTTTACTTTCAGTTTGGGTTTGTATTCTGGCCCACTTACTGTTGTACTCAGTTTTTACTTAGTGTTTACTTCTTCTGCTTGCTTACTCTGTGGTGTTTGTTTACTTTACAAAGGCAATGCCTTCCCTTTTTACCGGGATTTACACCTTGGGGCTAGTCGCCAGCCCCTGGCCTATGGAAGGAGGGCTTGGGGTAGTCACAGCATGAGCCCCGAGGACGGGTCGTGACAAATTGGTATCAGATGATTTCGGTTCTACCACAGAACTTGGGACTCTGATCTTTTTCTATGTGAAGCAATAGTGTTAAGTGTATTGGGTGTGGTTATCAGTCCAGGGATTCCAGTGTTGGTGTGGCGGCCGACGTATCCGTACACCAGGACCCTGACTTCTGATTTCTGACTTAATGCATGAAAACATTGATTGCATGTGTGATTCAAGTTTTCTTTGTGATTACTTTGTGTCAGCTCACCAGGTATACTGTTCTGACTGTGGCACACCTATTTCCTTTTCAGGATGGCCCCATGACGGCATCCAGCTAGGGTTCTGAGATTTGTAAGTGACGATAGCCCACCGAGTGACGAGGCCTCGGTGCAAGGCCCTTTGACAGCTGAGGCACCGGCGGTACCTTTACCCACCGAGCCACCGATGCTTCCATCCCAAGCCGCTGATGATGCACGTCGCCTTAGTGCACTGCACGAGTTCCAGCGCCAGCGACCACCCAGGTTCCATAGGGATACGGACTCCCAGGAAGTCGAGGACTAGCTGGAGGCAGTTTTACGAGTTTTCCGGTTAGTGAGGACACTAGCAGACCTCATGGTGATCCTCACAGCGAGCCTACTGCACGCGGCAGCGGGCCGATGGTGTATCTTTATGCTCCAGGTTCACGATGAGGAATCTCTTCTCTGGATGGACTTTGAGAGCCTCTTATGCTCGTAGTTTGTCCCAGCCACCCTCCGTTCAGTGCTCATCCAGGAGCTTCTACAGTTGCGGCAGGGCAGCTTGATGGTCGCCCAGTACTCGACAAGATTTACCAATCTCTCGCGCTACTCGACAGACATGGTACGGGACCCATTCTTCCAGGCACGGACCTTTGAGCAGGGATTGAGGCATGATATCAGGGCATCGCTGATCTCCCTCACCATTCCGACTCAGGCAAGAGTACTGGAGCGAGCTCTTTTGATCGAGATCTTTCTTGCTGATCCTTCATCAGCGCCGAGACCCACCGCAGGGCGGTAGGTAGCAGAGTCTTCTGCAGTAGGCAGTCGACGGATGACTCATGGGTCCAGGCAGACCAGACTCTCAGGAAGATGACCCCAGGACACTGGCTCAGCTGTTCAGGGCACACAGCGTGGGGCCAGTCTTTCAAGAGGCAGGCAGTGCTACTCATGCGGCGGGCAGGGCCACATGGCTCGTGATTACCTGACCCGTCGTGCTGAGGAGCAGCAAACAGTTGAGGGACCACCGAGGCAGAGGCAGAGGGTCGACCGTGGCGGTCCACAGGGAGTGGGTGGACGAGGCAGAGGAGCAGGCCGAGCAGCAGGTGGTGGGCAACGCTTTGAGGCTCTACCACCACCACCACCAGGAGGTCCACCCTGACTACAGGGAGCTGGCGGGCAGAGACAGGCACAGCTCCAGGCAGCGGAGGCCTACGACCACGGAGCGCCCAAGATGATTCGAGATACTATTTGTGTCTATTACACCCTTGTTGCAGTTCTTATAGACACAGGAGCGAGTCACTCTTTCATAGTCGCTGCCCTTGTTCAGAGCTCGGAGATTCCGATAAAGCTGTTGGCTCGATCCTTACGGCTAGAGACTCCTACGGGAGCAGACTCGACGATTATGCACTGGTTCCGGCAGTGTGAGCTTACTCTAGGAGGCGAGAGCTTCGTCTGGGATCTTCTTATAGTGGCGTCAAGTCCTTACGACGTTATCTTGGGCATGGATTGGTTATCTAGATTCCATGCACAAATTGACTGTATTAGGCGTAAGGTGCGATGTGTACGCACCGATGGGAGCAGGTTCACCTTCCCCGGAGAGAAGGGAGCCTTTGCAGCACATGATGGACTCTCGCAGAGGAGAGGACATCCCATCACTCATCATTTGGCTAGTATCATCCTAGGAGTAGTTGACGTGCGGAGTCCTGGTATCCCTGTAGTGGTGGATCAGTATGTGGGTGTCTTTCCCGACGACGTTCCAGGGCTACCTCCTCACAGAGAGGTAGACTTTTATATTGACCTATACCCCGGGACAGCCCCGATATCGACTCCAGCATATCATATGGCCCCCGCTGAGCTTCGAGAGCTATGGGTACAGTTGGAGGACTTGCAGGGCAAGGGGTTCGTCTGACCCAGTGTTTCACCCTGGGCCTCCCCGATTTCGTTCGCCAAGAAGGCGGACGAGAGCTTGTGACTTTGTGTCGACTATCGTCGCCTGAACCAGGTGACAGTGAGAAACAAGTATCTGCTACCGAGGATTGATGACCTATTTTATTAGCTCAAGGGAGCATGGTGGTTCTCAAAGATAGACCTCAGGTCAGGCTATCATCAGCTCAGAGTTCGGGACGAGGACGTGCAGAAGATGGCCTTCAGGTGTCGGTATGGACATTATGAGTTCTTGGTTATGCCATTCGGCGTAACAAACGCTCCAGCAGTGTTCATGGCCCTCATGAACAGGATCTTTCAGCCATGCCTTGATCGATTTTCCGTGGTCTTCATCAACGACATTTTGATTTACTCGACCATTGAGGAGGAGCACGCCTACCACTTGCAGGTTGTACTAGACACACTCTGAGAGCACCAGCTTTATTTTAAGCTCTTGAAGTTCCAGTTCTAGATACGTGAGTTACACTTCTTGGGACACGTCATCTCTAAGGCGGGAGTTGCAGTGGATCCTGCGAAGATCGAGGCAGTGCTAGCTTGGGAGCCACCCAGGAGCGTGATGGAGGTGTGGAGTTTCTTAGGACTAGCTGGATACTACCGGAGATTTGTGCCAGACTTCTCCAGAGTTGCGGCACCACTCTCAGCTTTGACGAAGAAGGGGAAACCCTTTGTGTGGTCCGACAGATGTCAGCAGAGCTTCCAGGAGCTGAGACAGAGATTGACCAGCGCACCTATCTTGAGGTTGCCTAAGGAGGGAGTAGGGTACGTAGTCTACTACGATGCATCAGGGACCGGACTTGGATGTGTCCTGATGCAGGAGCGGGCTGTGATCGCCTATGGATCACGTCATTTAAGGCCGCATGAGCAGAACTACGCCACCCACGACCTGGAGTTAGCAGCAGTGGTCTTCGCTCTGAAGACATGGCGACACTACCTGATGGGCGAGCGCTTTACAGTCTTTTCTGACCATCAGAGTCTCAGGTACATCTTATCTCAAAAGGACCTGAACCTGAGATAGCGGCGATGGCTCGAGTTCCTCCAAGACTATGACTTTGAGATAGTCTATACTCCTGTGAAGGGGAACGTGGTAGTCGGTGCTCTCAACAGGAGGACGGGCATTCAGCTACTTGAGGAGGCGATAGAGCAGCTAGCCTCTTTGCAGATATCCTTCATGGATAGAGATGGAGTGGCCTTCCTTCAGTCTCTCACAGTCACCCCTCTACTACTGTAGCAGGTCAGAGAGGCATAGCGTGGGGATACTGACAGTGAGACGCGGCGTGCACAGATATCCTCAGGACAGGCACCTGATGGTTTCTCCTTTGGAGCAGAGCACGACATCCTTTTCAGAGGACGTACCTTGGTACCAGTTGCTTTACGGGGGGAGGTGCTGAGAGAGTTTCACACTTCTCCTTTGGCGGTACATCCTGGAGTGGCGAAGATGTACCAGGACCTCAGACGACAGCACTGGTGGCCGGGCATGAAGAAAGCTGTGGCAGAGTTCGTTTCTCGATGCCTCACCTACCAGTAGGTGAAGGTAGAGCATCAAGTACCAGCAGTCTTGGTATAGCCCTTGGAGTTCCCAGAGTGGAAGTGGGATGGGATATCTATGGACTTCATGACCAGACTTCCATGCACTTCCAGAGGTCACGACTCCATTTGGGTGATTGTCGACCGACTCACCAAGTCAGCTCACTTCTTACCCATCAGAGAGCAGGGCTCAGTGGAGAGCTTAGGCCGTCTCTACGTTCAGGATATTGTGTGGCTTCATGGTGTGCCATCATCTATCATCTCCAATCAAGATGCTTGCTTTACTTCCCGGCTTTGGAAGGGGTTGCAGGAGGCGTTCGGGACGCAGCTACGTCTGAGCACTGCCTTTCACCCTCAGATAGATGGTCAGACGGAGAGGACCATTTAGACTCTCGAGGACATGCTCCGCGCATGTGTCCTCAACTTTGGTCGTAGCTGGGAGGACCACCTACCCTTGGTGGAGTTCGCGTACAACAACAGTTACCACTCCACCATCGGGATGGCACCATACGAGGCGTTGTACGGCAGACCTTATAGATCTCCTTTGTGCTGGACAGACCCTGGGGAGTCAGCACTAGTGGGACCGAAGATGGTCCAGGCCATGACAGAGAAGGTTCAGGTCATCCAGGAGTGGATGAGGACAGCTCAGAGCCGGCAGAAGTCTTATGCTGACAGGAGGCGGAGGCCACTAGAGTTCGAGGATGGAAACTACGTCTTCTTGCGTGTCTCACCTCAACATGGATTACGAAGATTTGGCCGAGGAAGCAAGTTGTCTCCATGCATCATCGGACCCTTTCAGGTCCTCAGCAGTATTGGCGAGGTGGCTTATTTCCTGGCTCTACCACCTCAGTTGCACCGGGTGCACGACGTCTTCCACGTATCTCAGCTGAGGAGATACGTGCACGATCCGACGCATATCATTGACCATGGGGAGCTAGAAGTTGATGATGGGGTGACTTTTATGGAGGTTCCAGTGGAGATCGAGGATCGATAGGATCGGGTCCTACGTGGATGGTCGATTCCTCTAGTGCGCATCAGATGGCAGTACGGGAACCTCCAGGAGAGCACTTGGGAGCGGGAGGCTCAGATGCGTGCTCAGTACCCACATTTGTTTCCCTAGCTTATGATGTATCTTTACGGGGATGTAAAGCCCTGAGGTGGGAGTAATATAAAGACCCATAAAATTCAAGGAAAAATTTTTCTTAATTTTCATAGGGATTTTACAAGAACGTAGTTTCTGACAGCACATGATTCTGAGGCCCAGTGTGCCCAGAATTTCTATTCGAAGTTTAGCTCGGGTACGTTCAGTGAATGAATGAACAGGAATCTCTAACTTTTGAACCGGTGCTCGGAATCGAATTCTGAGGGCACCGATGGAACCGTAGCGCTGGTAATTACTTAGGAACACCTATTCCGGAGTTGCGTTTTCATGAGAGAAGATGATAAAAATTGTGGAAGTTTAATTAATAATTTAACTACAATTTTTATTTCCTCTTCATAGTTTTTAGCTTTGGGTGGATGTTGGGTAACTACCCAACTTCCCAAGGGAGGTTATGAGGGTGTTGGGGCCCACACGAACCCCACCCCTTCACATTCCTTAACACCCTCAACTCATATTTAAATTTGATAACTTAAGTAATAATAACTTATGTTATTAATGAAGTGAGTTTAATGTGTGTGTGGGTTTGAAATTCAAACTCATGTCTAGTTAATAAATTAAGTGAGGGCTTAATTTATTTTGGGTTAGTTTCTTGTGGTGGAGTCTTGGGGAGAAAAAGGCTAAGGATTCAGGAACTTTTTCATCTTCGACAAAGAACGCGGAGAACACATCGGTCTCCGACGAAGAACATCGAGTTCTCGGAAACCGATTACGCGACGCCGTGTACCGCGACGCTGATGACGTCTTCTTTCACGACGTCTCTTTCCATGACGGTTTTTCCACGACGAATCCTCGTTCGATGAACCTCCATTCAAGCTACGCTCGAGGTAGGGGTTTATTTATTTATTTTGTTCGTGAATACTACATTGTCGTTCTTCGTGTAAATACGACCAATTGCTATCAATTAACGAGAGGGGGCCGGACCGCACAAACATGGTCGACCCTCCTCCCTTATCCATGTTATTGTTTGTAATGTCGTTGGAACGGGAACGGCATGGTGTCGTCGCACCGCGCGGGATCGTGCGGTAAGTAATGTGCGGCGCCGTCGCGCGGCGCCGGATAACCGCAAAAGCACCGTGGCCGGAGCGGGGCCGCGGCGGAGGGGTGCGGCGTCGTCACGCCGCATGGGACGAATGAAGGTTGCGGCCGATACCGGGCCGCGGCGGAGCATGGGAACCAGCGGCCGGAAGCGGGCCGCCGGTGTCGGAGCAGGGAGGGGACCGGCCGTCGCCTGTCCCGTGGTGGCAGAAACCGGCCGGCCGAGGCAGGCCGGCCGGGGCAGGCCGGCCGGGCAAGGAAAAGCAGGGGGTTCAGACACCCAGCCGGCCAGCTAGCGGCCCCCATTAAGGGGGGCCTCGGTTACAAAACGTGGGGGGCAGCGCCCCCCCCCCCCCCCCCCCCCCCCGCAAACCGAACGGCTCGGCCGTTCGGCCGAGCCAGCTGGCGCCGCGTGCCAGGGCACCGGGTCGCCGCGCCACGCCGCGCCCAGCCGGGCCGACCCAGGGGGACTCGGGCCAGGTCGGTCCGGGCCCGAAACCCCCGTTTTCGGACCCTCTTCGGTCTTTTGCCCATATCTTGGGCTACGAACCTCCGAACGAGGCACCGTCAGTTGCGATGCGATCCTTGGATTGAGACGGTTGTTTTGGTATATCGTACTCATGGTTTCGGAATACTTTGGGTTCGTCCGAGTTGGTTCATACACGAAACCAACCGGGCCCTCGGAGCGGAAACGCTCATAACTTGAACTCCGGACGTCCGATTGACGTGTCATCGACTTTGTTGGATTCCTCTTAGTGAGAAATATCTTTTGGCTTACTCCGCCCAAGGTTTGGATGCAGGTGGAGTACAGTCGGGTTGGTTTTGCCTTAAAAACCAACCGGGCCCCTGGGACGAAAAAACCAATAACTCTCAAACCGGGCGTCTAATTGACGGGCCGTCTGCGACGTTGAGTTCCTATTGACGATACGGAACTTTTGGATACATCAAATCTGGACTATGTGTCAGTTGATGTATCAGCCTCTCGGATCGTGGAGCGAACCCTCCCGAACGAGCTTGCTGTGTGCGGGAACCCTAGAGCTAGCTGTGTTTGCGACTATGACGATGAGAACGACTGTACAGAGATCCTCAGTGGATTCGACGGCGACGACTACAGCACTAAGTGATCCTACGTGGATCAGTGCTACTGATCTTGTGTGGGTCCGATCCTGTGTGGGTCAGCGCTCAGCGGTTCTGTGTGAGCCAGTGCCTACAGATCCTGTGTGGGTCCGATCCTGTGTGGGTCTTTGCGGGGGTTAGTTACCTATCGATCCTATGTGGGTCAGACCCTTCCTGGGTCATTGTGGGGGTTAGTACCTATCGATCCTTTGTGGGTCCGACGACTTAGATGAATCAGTGGATATATCTGATCATCTCTATCATCATACGAAGAAGTATACCTGTGTGAGCTGAATCTTGTTTGCTTTCCTTTGTGGATTGTGTTGTGCTTTCCTGTGTGGATTTACGTTTTTCTTTCCTGTGTGGACTGGGTTGTACTTGAGCTCGGATGTTGGAGCCGAACGAGAATTGATGACTTAGGTATATGTATGGGAATATACCTAAGCAGTGTCGAATGTTACTTCGTGATTGTATCTTTCCTTTGTAGATTATCCTTTGTGGATTCTGGGAGACCTTCGGGGGTCTCGGGATCCCTACTAAGTAGCTTATACTCACCCCTGCATGGGCTATGCCTGCACTACGTTGTGTTGGTTGCAGACGAAGGACAGCGCTGATCATGGTTAAGGCTTGCGGAATAGGACGGTACCTGGAGGTGGACCACTGGCGGGACGTACTCGGAGTGGACGGTTGGACCCGAGGAGCTGTGGAGGCTATCTGTACTCACCCTTTAGGTGGGAGTCCCAGTGGATGGCTTGACGCTGCGGCTTACTATTCAGTTGTTGTTTTCCCTTTCGAGTTGTACTTTACTTTCAGTTTGGGTTTGTATTCTGGCCCACTTACTGTTGTACTCATTTTTTACTTAGTGTTTACTTCTTCTGCTTGCTTACTCTGTGGTGTTTGTTTACTTTACAAAGGCAATGCCTTCCCTTTTTACCGGGATTTACGTCATGGTGCTAGTTGCTAGCCCCTGACATATGGAAGGCGGGCTTGGGGTAGTCACGGCACGAGCCCCGAGGACGGGTCATGACAAATGAGGTATGATCTTATGTCGGGTTTGGCTGAATGCAAGTATAAGCTGCCTTAATCTTCGTGAATCTCCAACCTCTAAATGAAATGTCCGAAATCACCCTCAAGAAGAATCTACAATCATCCCCATACTTGTCACACCATATGAGGTATTTTTTATATCCTAAATCCTAAATTATATATCTATAGTTCCTCTCAATATAAAATATCTTTAGCATGATTTTTAATGAAACTTTACTTGGAAATTTCCTTCCAGCAAATAAGGTTTTGTCCAACTAACTAAAATTGTCTGATACAACTCTATGAAACTATGTTGTGGGTGTGATAGCATTGTAGTAGAATTCAAGAACACTTGTCATTGATTCCAACCAAGATGAAAATAGTGGTGGATGATTTATTGTGGTTTGATGTTGTTGTACAACTACTGAATTTCTAAAAACTTCCTCCCTAACTTCCACTTCTCCCTCCTCATCAACACTATTGTCACTATATGTTCCATCATTACCAAACTCCTTATCAGAAGTCATATTGACATGTATATCCAAGAGATTGTCTAGTTTGTCCTCTTCTCCATCATTTGGAATGTGATCAATTTCATGGGGCGGATCTTGAACCACTCTTATAAGTCTACATATTCGTAGAACTATACATTATTGTTGTATATTAGAAACATAAACATATAACTTTGTCACGGTACCATCTAACCATTGGGAAAATAAATTTATTACATGTGCCCACTATGCATCAACAACCAACGTACAATCTAGATGCCACAGTGTAGCTGGTAATTGCAAATTTCTATAGCTCAAAGACTTTTTTGGTCATAGTACGACACTCAAGAGGGGGGTGAATTGAGTTACTATAAAAAAATTGTTAAAAATTTTATTTAAATGATTCCCCCAATTAAAATAAAACAAGCCAATTAACCAAGGTAGTAAAATTATAATAGTTTGATTGTTAAAATAGTTTCTCAGAAGATTGATTAATTCTCAGGTATAGAAATATTAGATATTGATACAACTTTTGAAACTAATCTAATAAGGCAAAACAGTTATAACTATTATCCAATACTAACTATAAAAGTAAAACTTATTTTTCTGAAATATTAGTTAAAATAGAGAAATACTAAATTGAAATAAACAATGGATAAAACAAGTGGTTTAGTCTCAAGCCAAGAACTAATCCACTCCACTTGGTTATCACCTACCACCAAGCAATATAAATAAAGTTTTGATTCACACCCTGGATCGAGGTTAACAATAGTACACAAGACTATCTAGGTCACAAGACCTCTTCTACTGTTCTACATGGGAAAACTTGCAACCAGGTCACACAGAACCTCTTCCACAATTATACGTGGGTGAAACAAGGTGTAAAATATATTTGAGTGAGGATATCCTATATACTCAAGTTTAATGCAGGAGACAGTGTGTTTTTTTAATACAGAAACACACACTACTCAAAAAGTAATAAAAGCAGTACACAACAGATCAATGACAATGAGAATGGATTATAAATTCTCTAAGTGTTGTTCTATGAAACTATAGACTTTTAAGATGTAGCAGATTTGATTTTCGAGTCTTCTTAGAGAAACAGAGTATTTTGAATATCATGTTATGGTTTCTAGTTCAATTATATGTGCTGTTTATCGCTTTTTATTCTTAGAATTTCTACTATGATGATGTTTGAGATTCTGATCTACAGCATTTCAGCCACCAGGAATCAAGAGTTCTTCATGTGTTCTTCAGTGTATATGTGTTCTGCTCTTTTGCTTGTAATCCACTGTTCATTCTCTAATGCTCTAGTTCCATGATTTTATTTTTATTTTGGGTTCTTGTGTTGGAGCTGATAGGATGCAATATCTCTACACATCATACCTCATATTGTCTACTGATAAGACTACAAAATAACATTAATTATATCAGTGTCATTAAATGACTCAAATGTGACCGTTAGAAATAACTTTTGAATTTAATTGAAAATGACATAAAAATGGTTAAGTATAGAACGGTGTCACAGTTGCAGTGAGACAGTCATGGTGAGACAGTCATGGTGAGACAGTCATGGTGATACAGTCACTATGAGATAGTCATGCTTAGACAGTCATGGTTCCATAGTTGCATTGAGTTTTGGAATTGTAGCACATTTATGGTGTCTGGTCCTTTGTGAATTCTGGAACAGGTAGCAAGATTGTGGTGTCAGGAAGACTGTGTATCACGTAATTGGTGTCTAGTCCTTTGTCAAAAATTCTGAATGGTGTCTTGTTATTGTGTCTTGGAAATGGTATCATGGAAATAGTGCCAGGTCCTTTGCAAAAATCTGGAACTGGTAGCAGGCTTATGGTGTCACAGACTATGAAAATATGGAACTGGTAGCAAACTTATGATTTCACAGACTTAGAAAAATATCTATAAGATATCTTAAGAATCAATATTCACAGAATGGATTAATATTAAACAATAATCATACTAAAACATAATAGAACAAGATTAAACATAGTTTACAAGATTCATACATGATTTTTGATATGTTAAACAAGATTTGTGAGCATTAAAATATGATACATGATTTTTGACCATTAAAACATGATGAGTCCAACAATATACACCTTTTTAATGATCACAAATCATGGAATTTATAATCCATATATTTTATTAAAGCTAGATATTTGAGTATATATGTGACAGGCTATATAAAAACTATTTTTTTCCTACGAATATCCTTTTTCCATAAATTCTTCTATAAATGTCTTGTCTTATTTCTCCCCCTTTTGGGATTATCAAAAATAAAAAGAAAAATAAACACTGAATGAAGGCAAGTAAGAAAATAAAAAACAACAGTGCACATTTCATTGAATAGAATGAAGGAGTTCACTACAAGCACGAGGTAAAATACAAAACATCCCTATCAAAATATATCCTTCACTTCTCTTTAGATCCATCAGTCTTTTCTTTTCCCTTGGCAGAGACATCAGGAGGAGCCACAGGAGCAAAAGAATAAGTGTTATAAGGGATTTATCTAACGGTAAGAGAAGGAAAAGGCACTTCTTCAAATATAGAGGGTGTAATATATGGTTTGGTTGAAGACTTAGGCAAGGTTTTCTCAATTATAACAAGTACGAACTAGCTCAGATCCTGAGATATAGACATGGTAGTAGGAGAAAAGGTAGTGGAGGAGGAAGGGGTTGAACTAGGCTACAAAGGGACAATTGTAGGACCCACAATGCCAATACTTTTCACATGTAGATAGAGAATTAACAACTTAATGAAATTAGTGATGATCTCACCTGCATATTGCATAGCCTTCTCAAAGTCATATTTGTTTTCCAAAAACTTTTCCAATAGGGGAGTGAATTATTTTATCTTCTGAACTTGAGTCTTGAAGGCTTGAGTGATAGTAGGAATTTTTAAATTCTCTATGAGATACTTGAAGTGATTGTTCAGATCATGCTTAGAATAAATTTTTTTGAAGTATAATTCCTCCTTTTTAGATATTTCTTCTTGACCATCATTGGAAATATTTCAATAGATCTTCACTAAATCAAGCACACGGTCACTATTCTTGATGATAGCAGAGAAACTTTCCTTATCAACACTACTCAACATTGGCTGAAGCTCTTCTTTGAAAATTGTTCTGAGTAGGTCACTATCCAGAGGCTGAGATGGCTTTCCAGAGATAGTTGAAGCCGTAACGGATAATGTGAGATACTTAATCTGATTTAGAACCTTTTGTAAACATCCCCTATACTCATCATTAAGCTTATTAAGTCCAATAAAAAGTGCATACATCTCATTGACTAGCTTAGTGTTGCTCTCAGCCACCTTTTCATAAACTATAACCAGGTTTGGTTGAATCATAGATACAACCTTATGTGGGATTTGATCACAAAATTTATCAATAGGATGAGCAATAGGAGCTTGTCCCATTTTCAACACTTTCTACATATCTTCAACCATAGATTTCATAGACTTCACCTCATCACTCAACTGTTTGTTCTCAATAATAACTTCATGTATTTCATGAAGCATCTTTGATTGAATCTGTCATATAATTTTCTCTAATAGTAAGGCAGCATCTCTTTCACTGAGATTAGTCACAGGGGTAGGTTGTGACTTCATGACCTTTTAAAATCCAGATAATAAGGTGTTTCCAAAGTCTTTTAAGTCATATTTACTTATATAAGCATGAGTTTCTTGGGTAGGTTCAGAAATATAAACTGATACTGGTTCTGATTCCACTAGAGGTACAATTTATTGATCAAATATTGGTTTGAGATTAAAAATTTTAGAGGGATAAACTAATTTAATAGAGACTCATTGATAATCAGTAACATCAAAGTACTCTATAAATATATACCAGGTATCCACTGAAATTAAATTCATAGGATTGGTTACTTCAATTATTTCCAAAATAGGGTTCTGCTCTCCCTAAATAGATGCATCTCTTCTAGGACTAAGAGATTCAGTCTCTTGACCCATTTCAAAATTCTTAGATCTATCAGGTTCACCGATCTCTTTTCTAGCTAGCTGAAAAGCCTCTTCCATTATTTCCTTAGAAGATAAGATTATTTCAGTTTCAACCTATTTTTCTGACTATTCCCTAGCAGCAGGCTCTTCCTCAACAATAAGATCTTCCTCAGCAACATGCTCTTCCTCTATATCAACACTTCTTTTAGCAACAGCTACATATTTTGCAACTACTTCTTATGGAACAAGTAGGCCACTGTCTTCTTTTTCTAAGACAGTTTCTTCCTCAGGTGAAACTTTTGCATATTCTAACTCTTCACTTGAGTATTCAACAACTTTATCAGGTTATAGACTAGGGTCAGATACATTCTTAGGTCTTGAAGGTTTCTCAACCAGATTGAAACTTTCATAAATTCTTTAATTATCTTCCACCCAATATTTCTTCCAAGGTTTCCAGCTAATTTTCATTCTTCTAATTGTATCCTTTGAGATAAAAAACTCATAACCTTCAAATACTTTTTTATTCGGACTAACTACCCCTTTGGATAACAACATTGCATAAATTAACCTTGAGTAAAACAGAGAAGTTTATTTCGAAGTTGTCTTGATCATATCACACATGTGAAGTATAAAATACTTACACAGATTGATGTTGTACCCATTATTCATAAGATGTAGCAAGAATACATCTTGATACTTAAGGGTAGAAAAATCTCCTTTCCTTGGACAAATAATATATTGAATAAACTTAAACTATAGTATTGTCTCACCATCAAGATCAGTAGAAATTGCTCTTCTTTTATTTTTGTTTTCAATTAAACTTCTAAGAGTCTATTCTACGCTAAACACATCACTGGGTGGAGGAGGATATCTTTGGTAATCCTAAAAAATTTCTTCATGGTATATTCTTAGGAAGCCAGCCCATAGCCTTAAAGAAAAGGTACACCTTTGATTATTTACCTAGCTTCTTACTACAAAATCATCTTCATAGTTGAAAGATAACTGAACATACTGATAAAACTTAGAAAATAGCTTCAGATAAATGGGTCTTTTCTCTTTTGTGAACCAGTCCAACCATCCCTATTCTTCCAATACTTTCAAGACAGTTGAATTAATTTTTAGTATCCACTTTGTAAAAACTTCTTTCTATGGAACTACTTTTTAATAAGAATGGGTTGGATTCAGTAGTTTCTCAAGAATTATTTTCGTAGCCTTTTTCACTTTCTTCATAGACCTGCATTTCTCAGGAGTCGATGAAGAAGAACACTTCATTTTGGGCATCCAATTTGGGTTCAAGAAAGATGAAAGGTTGAAAAAGGGAGAACTATTTGAGAGAGAAGGGTTTTGGTTTTAATATAAGAGATCTCGAGTGAATAGAAGAGTTAAAAATATCGGGTTTTTATCATTTAGAGATTTGAAATGTTACAAAAACAAATACATAGAATAAAATCAATAAAATAATTGATACAGTGATACGGGAAAAATAAATTCTAAAAATAGAAGTATGAGTCATTACGGTGAGACCAGAATAGGTAGTCATAGTGTCAGTATTACAATATGACTCCAAACGGTGTGACTGTATTATTGAGACAACAAGTATGAGACCGTAATCTAGAGACAGTAACTGTAAGACTTTAAGTGTGAGATAGTAACTGCATGACAGTAACTTGTGAAACTCTGAATCATGAAACCGTAAACTGTGAAACAGTAAACTGTTCACTTAAGTATTATCATTACTAACTCATTTATGATGTAATTTATTCTTTCAGAATTTAATGGATCAGTGGATATATCAGAAAGTAGATGTTCTGTGCCAATGAATTCCAAAGTGATGTCACCCTTTTGATAATTATCTCTCAAAAATTTAGGTCTTACATCAATATGATTTGTTCTATAATGTGAAATAGGATTATTTGAAATTTTAATAGCCCTTGTATTGTCACAATTTAAAGGTACATGTCTGAATTGATATCCATAATCTAGTAAATTGTGTTTCATCCATAAAATTTTTGCACAAAAACTACCAACAACTATATATTCATCCTCGGCAGTAGATAATGCAACAAAAGTTTTCTTTTTACTACACCATGATACTAGAGACTTTCCTAAAAAGTGACATGTTCCAGAGTTTCTTTTTCAATCTAACTTAAAACCACCAAATCAGTATCAGAATAGCTAACTAAATCAAATGATTGTCCTCTAGGATAGAATAGTCATGAATTGGTAGTATGTTTGAGGTATTTGAAAATTATTTTAATACCAAGAAGATGTGACTCTTTAGGATTTGCTTAAAAATGAGAACACATACAAACACTAAACATAATATCAGGCCGACTAGCAGTTAAGTAGAGTAAACTTTCAATCATTCCTTTATAAGTGGTTTCATCAACAGATTTACAATTTTCATTAAGATCCAACTTACAGGTAGTACTCATTGGAGTATCACTACTTTTAGTGCTATCTAAGACAAAATGATTTATGAGATATTTTGTATATTTACTTTGATTTAATATAATTCCTTCTTTGTTTTGGAAAATTTGAGATCCAAGAAAGAATTTAATTCACCTATTAAACTCATTTCAAATTCATTTTGCATAATTATTGAAAAATTAGTACATAAATAATTTCTTAAAGATCCAAAAATAATTTCATCTGCATAGATTTGAATAACTAAAACATCTTAAGAAATTCATTTTATAAAAAGAGTACCTTTTGTAAAACCTTTTGAAATAAGAAAAATACTTAATATATCATACTAAGTTCTTAGAGCTTGTTTTAAACCATATAAATATTTAGTTAATTTAAAAACATGAGTTGTAAAGTGAGGGTTTGTAAAACCAGGGGTTGTTCAACAAAAGCATCATCAACTATATAACCAATTAGGAATGCAATCTTGACATCCATTTGATAAAGTTTGCAATTGAGATTTGTTGTATATGAAAGAAAGATTCTAATGTCTTCAAGTCTAACTATTGGTGCCAAAGTTTCTTCATAGTCAATTCCTTCTTATTGAATATAACCTTGTACAACCAATCTAGCTTTGTTTCTGACTATGTTACCAGCTTCACCTACTTTATTCTTGAACACCCATTTAGTGCATATGTTCAAAGTGTCTTTGGGTCTATCCACAAGTTTCCAAACTTTATTCCTTTCAAAATTATTTAGCTCCTCTTGCATAGTCATCACCCAAAATTCATCATTGATAGCATCATTGATGTTTTTAGGTTCAAGTTGTGATAGAAAGGCTTGATGTTTAACCTGATTTATTAGAGAAGCTCAAGTCATTTTTCCTTTATCTAAGTCTCTAAAAAACAGCATCTAAATGATGGTTCTTAAGGGTTTTAATAGATCTAGAAAAATAAGGGATAGTTATTTCATATTCTTCAATAGGTTTGGGTTCATTATGTCTAGAATCTAAAGAATTTCAAGAATTGGAAGTTTTAACAAATTCCTTTATAAGATGGCCATAAGATTTAGCATTAATGTTCAGATTTGACATATCATTCTCAAGATTCTCTAGAGAGGTCTTTAGTTCATGTGGATCTATTTCATCAAATTTGGCATGTACAGATTCTTCCACACATTTGAATATTTTGTTAAAGACACTATAGGCTTTACTAGATATTTAATAACCTAGAAATATTCCTTCTTCACTCTTGGAGGAAAAATTTTACAGATTATCCTTAGGGTTAAGGATATATACTTTTCAACCAAAAACTTTGAAGTAATTAATTATTGGTTTTATATTGTTCCACAACTCATAAGGTGTTTTATTAATAATGGGTCTGATTAAAACTCTGTTAATAATATAGAATATTGTATTAATAGATTCATCTCAAATGTATATAGGCAGGTCATACTCACTAATCATTGTTCTATCAATTTCTTGTAAAGTTATATTCCTTCTTTCCATAACACCATTTTGTTGAGGTGTCCTAGGGGAAGAAGAGTTATGACTATAGCTGTTGTGTGAGAAAAAGGATTAAAAATCTTGGTTTTCAAACTCATGGTCATGATCACTTCTTAGGGATTTAATTCTAATACCACTAAAATTTTCTACAGTCCTAGAATACTTGGTAAAATGAGAGCAGGATTCACTTTTGTGAGCCAAAAAGTAATTCCAAGTATACCTAGAATAGTAATTGATTAGCCACTAAATGAGGCTAATATTTATTGTTAATATATATAATATTCATGTGCTTTATTATTCATAAACACCATTTCAGTGAATTTTACACTTTGAACATCATTTCACATTATGATTGTAATTCCTTATTAAAATGCACTATTATGTGGTACATTTTTTAACATCATTTAAAGTACCCAATGATCTTGATTTTATTTTCATATTTAATTTTCAGGTTTCTAATTATTTTGGTAAAAATTCATACTTGTGTAGTGTTGGAAGATTCACATTGGAATACCACCAAAATGGGATTTCATGCAAACAATTCTGGAGAAGGCAGATTGGACACCAGCCCACTAATGAGAATGTGGGGCCCACAATACAGACCCAATGAAGCCCAAATTTTGTGGGATTCTAGAATACTTATATAGGAACAAATCATTATTCAGAATATAGTGCTAATTTGGCCTCCATGATGGTGGTTAGGAGACATCTAGAGCTCCATTTTCTTCTTCTATAGCCCACTCTAATTTGGCCATCTAGAAGGTCATTTCAACATGTCTTTTCGGTGGTTGCAAGATGGCTGCCACCTCGGGTCAAGAGTGGGAAAGTCCAAGTTCCACAAGATTTCCACCACCCTAAGTCTACCATAATCAACTGTGATGACTTTCACTATTGGAGGCTCGACCCAAGGATCCCAAAATTCCTATTTAAGGCAGTGGTGTTGGAGGATTGAAGTATCTTTGGTGCTTGGTTTCATTGTAGTGTAATGTTGTCGTTTTGTGTTTGTAATCGCATTTATTTCTCATGTAAGTTGCTTAATTCACCCTGGTGTCTTAATAAAAGTTCTTCCTTTACAATTATTCTATTCTTCTAAATATCACGTTGATACCGTTGGTTCAAGGTGTGAATTTATTCACACCATACTTTATGATATTTATCACACAATGGTGGAGTGATCGATTTTTGTTTTTGTTTTTACTTCTTCAATTTCACCCTCGTAAGTCTACTTCCCGCTTCCATTGAATACATGTCATCAATGGAGGTCTAACTCTTTTATAGGTTAATCCAAGGGAGTAGTAAGGGTCTGTATTGGATGTTATTTCTCACTCCATTAATGGATAATCACTTCTTTTAAATGAGATTTTTATTTGATTATTTTAAAACCTCTTCATCCTTATTGAATTTAAGGTCACACATTTCAAGTGCTAATACGAACATTTACCTTGGAGTGCTCAAAACTTTGATCCTTCAAGTGTATAGGTGATTAGTATTAAGTGTGTAGGAATTAAACCAGTAAGTGATGATTTTGTTTGATATTCTTAAATGAACCCATCTCAAATATAAGAAATTGAAATCATTAAAAAAGGAATTCATCCAATCCACCCCGAGTGATAACCTAGGATCAACTCATTACCTTAATTTGAATTAACTTAAATATGTTAGTTATCATTTAAACCCATATAAAATCAACCCAATTTGTCCACTTCATAGCCAAAAAATAGTCCTTATAATGTGCATGTCTATAGGTTACTTCTTAGGTCTCTGAGGATTCAAAAACCTAAGATATACTAGAAGGACCGTTCAACCTTCTTCTCTTGGGTAAATTTGAGTGTGAACCAGTCATCTACAAGAACATATACATAGTATTTCCCATTAAGACTCAATACTCTATAAGTTCCAAACAAATCCATGTGAACCAACTCAATAGGTTGAGAAGTTAAAACTTATTTCTTTGGTTTGAAAGAGATTTTGTGTTGTTTACCCTTTTGACAAGGATTACAAACTTTATTATTTGGAAACACAAGTTTGGGTAGATCCTTGAATAAACCTTTTCTAGTAATATTTATAAGGGAGTGTATATTATAGTGTCCTATTCTTCTATGTCACATCCAAGAATCTTTGTGAAAAACACTCAAGCATGAGACATTTTGAGAGACTAAAGAATCTAAGTTAACATCATAAACATTTTCATTTCTAAAATTAGAAAATACTAATTCATTTTTAGAGTTAGAAAAAATACAAGAATCATTTTCAAATTTAACATGAAATCCATAATCACATGTTTGTGAAATACTAAGTAGATTATATTTTAATCCATCAACTAAAAGTACTTTAAAAATTAATATTGAGTTAGAGTTACCAATATAAATGTGGCCAATTATTTTTTCTTTAGCATTTTCACTGAAAGTGACATGCCCATCATCAATCTTTATTAAATTCTTGAAGAATGAGTAATATCCTATAATGTGTCTTGAACATAAACTATCCAAGTAATATAATATTTTTTAGGATCTCTTCAAATAGTTTTTCTACAAAATAATCAAACAAAAACAGCTTTTGGTACCCAGATTTGTTTGGGTCCTGTAACATTAGTAATCAGTGCTTTAGGAACCCACATCTGCTTCATGGGATTCCTATATGCATTATGTAACATATTTTAAAATATACTTTATTTTGTCTAGAAAAACTATAGGTAGTAAAAGATTTTCTAGAACTATAACTAGCAATAGAATTTTCATTTTTAGGTAGAAAAATAGATTTTCCAAATTTAGTTACAAACTTTTTTTTGGTGAGATTTCTTTGCCCATGTTGGTATCCTATACCAATAGTGTATCTATGGGAAACTTTTTTACCAAGCATATGTGTAAGATTATTTTTTCCATTGGTAAATTTCTCTATCTCCTTTTTCAATTTCTGATTTGAAAACATAAGTTAATTGTTCTCCTTGAGTAATTGAACATTTTTCTATTTATCTACAGAAAGTTCAGATTTGAAAGTAGTAGTCAAGGCATGTTGTTTATTTAAATATTTATATTTATCTTTTAGTTCAT
This sequence comes from Viscum album, assembly GCA_963277665.1. NCBI lineage: Eukaryota > Viridiplantae > Streptophyta > Magnoliopsida > Santalales > Viscaceae > Viscum > Viscum album. The sequence goes on along the minus strand of OY728143.1, from coordinate 644,507,239 downwards.
TGTATGTGTCTTCAATAATATTACAGTATTCAAATAATTATTTATTTTTCATATTTTCATAATGAATTTCATCTCCAGAATAATAGGAATTTTGTACATGAGATTCTTATGTTACCTCATATGTGTTTTTCAAAAAACACATATTGGATTTTTCAACCTTTTCATCATGTGAAGACTCTGAGTCACCTGAATTTTCCTTAGAATCACTCCATGTTTCTTTCATGGCCTTTTTATACTATATATATTTGTACTCATACCTCTTATTATATTTTATCTTGGGATAATCTACCTTTACATGTCATTTTCTCTTGCATTCATAATAGACTATTTCATCATATTTATCACTTCTTTTCCAATCCTTCTTCCAGTTTCCGTTGTGATCGTATCTTCATTTGAAGTTGGGCTTTCTAAAAAATTTATTTCTTCTATAAAACTTCTTGAATAGTCTATCAAATTGAGCCATTTATTTTTTATGGGCTTGTAATTTCTCTATTTCATTTTATTTAGTTTTGGAATTAGTGGTTTTGAAAGCCACTGACTTTCTCTTCAGTCCATCTTCCTCTTCCTTTTTGACTTTTAATTCTTCCTCATACATCATCAGCTTTCCTGTTATCTTCTTGACTGGTAACTTTCTGATGTCACAGGATTCTCTAATTAAGAAAGAGGTCCCTCTCCATCTATCTAGTAATAATCTAAGTATTCTCATAATTCGATCCTTGGTTGTAACATATCTTCCCAGAGAGATCATAGTGTTCACAATTTCATTAAACCTGAGATAAATTTTAGAAATAGTATTATTAGGATTCATTTTAAAGTTATCGTATTTAATATTATATGTGTTAAGTATCATTTCCTTAACACTAGAGGTTACTTCATTTGAAATAGATAAAGTATCCCAAATTTCATGGGCTATTTTACATGAAAAAATTATGTTAAACTCTTAATATCTTATAGAATAATATGGGGTATTCATGGATTTTCAATTATTGTTATAGTAAGCCTTAGTTGGGTCATCCCAAGTATGACTATCAGTAGTAGGAATCATATATTCATCTATAATGGAAGACCAAATCTCAAAACCAATACTTTATAAGTTTATTTCCATTTTAATTTTCCATTGTGAATAATTTTTTCCATTAAATAATTGAGTTATATTGGTAAAAGAACCTTATAATCTATTATCCACACTAAAGAATAAAGTGTAAAGTTTTTTTAAGAACTAAAAATTTAGAACAAATAGAAATTTTGAGATCTTTAAACTACAACTAAAATCACAGTTGAAAAAGATTTTAAAAACATATTTAAAATTTTGAAAATAGTGATTTTAAAGAAACCTATGATACCAAATGTTGGTCGGAGTAGGACACTCAAGAGTGGGGTGAATTGAGTTCCAATAAAATTTTATGTTAGAAAATTTATTTAAAGTATTCCCCTAATTAAAAATAAAATAGGTCAGTTAACCAAGGTAGTAAAATTATAATAGTTTGACTATTCAAATAGTTTCTTAGAAGATTTATTAATTATTAGTTATAGAAATATTAGATATTTATACAACTTTTGAAACTATTTTAATAAGGAAAAACAATTAAAATGACTATTCAAGACTAACTATCAAAGTAAAATTTAGTTTTATGAAATATTAGTTAAAATAGAGAAAGAATGAATTGAAAGACACAGCAGATAAAACAAGTGGTTCAATCTCAATCTGAGTCCTAATCCACTCCACTTGGTGATCACCTACCACCAAGAAATATAAATAAATTTATGATCCACACCCTGGATTGGGGTTAACAACAGTACACAGGACTATCCAGGTCACAAGACCTCTTCCACTATTCTACGTGGGAAAACTGACAACCAGGTCACACAGGACCTCTTCCACAATTATATGTTGGTGAAACAAGGTGTAAAATATATTTGAGTGAGGATATCATGTATCCTATAGTTTAATGTAGGATAAAATGTCGGTTTTTAATACAGATACACACACTGCTCGAAAAGTAATAAAAATAGTACACAATAGAGAAAAGATAATGAGAATGGATTAGAAACGCTCTAAGTGTTATTCTATATAGCTCTGGACTTGTAGGATATATAATATGTGATTTTTGATTCCTCTTGGAGAAAAAGAGTATTTTGAATATCATGTTCTGGTTTCCAGTTCAATGAGATGTGCTTTGTAGCTCTTGTTCTTCTTATAATTGATGTTGTGAGGATGTTTGAGATTCTGATCTATAGCATTTTGGCCACCATGAATTGATAGTTATTCATGTGTTCTTCAGTTTATATGTGTTCTTATCTTTTGCATGTAATCCATTTCTCATTATTTAATGCTCCAGTGCCGCCCTTTTATTTTTATTTCAGGTTCTTTTGTTGGATCTGACAGGATGCACTATCTCCACACCTCGTGTCTTTTATTGTCTGTTGATAGGACTAAAAAAGAACATTAATTATATTAGTGTCATTAAATGACTCAAATATTACTATTAGAAATAACTTTTAAATTTAATTTAAAAAGACAGAAAAATGGTTAAGTATAGAATGGTGTCACAGTTGCGGTGAGACAGTCATGGTGAGACAGTCACAGTTCCATAGTTGCGTTGAGATATAAAATTATTAGCACAGTTACGGTGTCTGGTCCTTTGTGAATTCTGGAACTTGTAGCAAGACTGTGCTGTTAGGAAGACTATGTCTCAGGTAAATGGTGTCTAGTCCTTTTTCAAAATTCTGAATAGTTTCTTGGAAACGGTAACAAGGAAACGGTGTCAGGTACTTTGCAAAAATTCGGAACTGGTAGTAGGATTACAGTGTCACAGACTTTGTGAAGATTTGAAACCGATAGCAAACTTACAGTTTCACAGACTTAACCAAATATTTTTAAGTTGTCTTAAGAATAAATATTCATAGAATGGATTAAGATTATACAATAATCATACTAAATCAAAATAGAACAAGATTAAACATAGTTTACAAGATTCATACATGATTTGTGAGCATTAAAATATGATACATGATTTGTGACCATTAAAACATGAGGATTCCAACAGACTTAATCTCTTGATCAAAACCTAGATTCAAGGAACCATGAATTCTATCTTGAAGGTCACTTAGGGTAACACAATTAGTTGTACTAACCACTGTTGTTAGTTGTGTACTATAATAAGCTCCTTTATCAGTTTGAATAACCTCCATGTAGCAGTACACACAGGAAAACATGTCTCTTTATGTCAAAAATGTTTTTTGATCAAGATTCTGATAATGTAACTAATATTTAAAATGATGGCTGAGTATATATTATTTATTATACTAAAATTTTAGACCATATTTTTATAACCTAAAATATGATACTAATGTTTATTAGAATATAAGTCGTGGAATATTTTGGAAACTGAGGTAAAAAAGAAGAGAAAACATCAAATTAGTTTATTTATCCTTAATAAAATGAAAATTATGATCATATAAAGTGAAATGGATAAGAACAAACACATAAAATAACACATTAATTTTTTACAACATACAATAAATACCAACATTTTTCAATAAAACATGGTTTTGATGAGATGAGCTTAACTTAGTAAGTGAGGTAAAATCCAGCATATTTTTATTTGGTAGCTTAATAACATCTTCTAAAGTTATATACTTAACTTATTAAGTACATATCTTTATATGATGTTATTAAGCTAGCAAATAAAAATAAGTTGTATTTTACCTCACTTCCGAAGTTAGGCTCATCTCATCCAAACCATGTTTAATTGAAAAATGTCAAGGTATTTCTTGTATATTTTAAAACATTAATGTTTTATTTAATGTATTTGTTGTTATCCATTTCACTTTATATGATCATAATTTTCATTTTATCAATGATAAGTATTATTATCGAATCATTATTTGTATTCATCTTTTAATCCTAAGATATTCATTAATTAATATATACTTAATCATTACTAATAATAACCATTATTTCTAAACTATATAATCTTTAGGATACTAAATTTTTTTAAACATATTCTTATATACTAAAATATGATATTGATGCTTCTTATTAAACTTTTTAACTAGTTAATCATTCTTTAATCACTAGTTAATCATTACTAAGTTATTCTTTTGTTAATAATTCTTTAATCAGTCTATAATCATTCTTTATTCAATCATTAATCATATGATATTCATTAGTTAATTATTATTAACTAATCATTACATATATTCATTTGTTATTCCTAAGTTATTAGTTAATTAATCTATACTTACGCATTACTAATAATAACTATTATTTCTAAACTTTGATACTAATCTCTCTTAGTACAGTTTTTTAATTAGTGAGTCGTTATTTAATCATTAGTTAATCATTACTAAGTTATTAATTATTTAGTGTATTTGTACTTATCCATTTTCATTTTATATGATCATAATTTTTATTTTATCATGGATAAATATACTGATTTGATGTTTTATTTTCTTAGGTATTTTAGTAGTATAAAAAGAAAATATGAATCATCTAAAGTATATCTCCTGGGAGTGTCAAACTAAGATACAGCAAGGCACATTGTTGTGTACCAAGTTACCCCGAGTTAGGCGCAGGACACCTTGTCGAAGTTGTTACTCCAAGGTAAATCTGTGAGAGAGCCACATCCACTTGTTTTTATCTAGATAGATATTTTATTGCTTAGATAACCACATAATCTTTATGCTACCAAAATTTTAGAATGTTTAATCCTGAGTTATTTATTAGTTATTCTATAATTAATCATTACTAATAATAACTATTATTTCAAACTATATATAACTAAATAAACTACTTGATAAATAAAATATTTATAACTAAGTAAACTAATTAATAAATAAAATATTTAAAACTAACTAAAAATAATTCAATCAAAAAAATAAATAACTTTAAATTAAATAAAAAAAATACCTCTAAATGATGCTTTGTGAAAAATTAGGACTTCTTTTAGACTATCGAATCCACCACACACAAAAAGGACTATTTTAGAGAGAGAATATCTAGGATATAGAGAGAGGAGTGGAATTATAAGTGATGATAAGGGCATGTGGTTTCCTTTTATAGGGTGTTAATGCAAAGGCGGCAAGGGGTGTTGCCTTTCACATAACATAAAGGTGAAAGGTGGACCCCCCCCCCTCTCCTTTTACTTTGTCTTTAGGTGAAAGGTGGAACACCACCCACCACCTTTCTCATTTCATCGATATAGGGAAAAATGTGGTGGGTGGGAATGTGGAAGGCATGCTACTGCCTTTTGACTGAACCAGAAGGCGGCAGTGGGGCTTCCACTGTTCATGCCCATTTTCAAAAAAAAAATTAACCTACACATTTTTGAAAAAAAATCATAAAAAATATAAAAAACTTGTGGAAATCAGTTATAAGTGGGAATGGGATATTTTTCTATCAATACTTTATCCAAAAGGCTTAGAAATGAGAGATGAGTCCATCTCAAGAACTTCCTCTCTCATTTCTACATCTTCTCTTTCACTCTTATGTTATATTTGTAATGATTTTTTCCACACTAATTAATACATACTAAACTACGTATGAATTGAAAACCTAACATTTGGACCAACCTACCAGATATCACTGAACTGAAAGGGAGGATTCTCCATAGAGACTAGACATCAATCTTGACTGAATGGATTTGAACAACGACTAAGATATTTTGATACAATATTGAATAAGCTAGTTTCTAAGGTCAAAAACCTTTTATAAGTCCATCTTCGAATGAAATAAGATAAAAAATGAACATAATATGATCAATAGTGATGGGATTAGGTGATTAAGTATTAAGATGGATTCCTCATATGCATGGTGCATCACATAGAAAAGTAACCACTGAAAGAGGAATCACAATCAATGGTAGAGATTGTGGAGACAGGTCTAAGTCTAGGATGAACTGTAGTAGGAGAGTAGTATAGTAATACTAATCATTGGTTGATAGAGATGCATGTTCCACCACCTAATCTGATATCGCTCCTCAGATGGATCGAGTTCCTGGTGTCTAATGGTGCAAATCCCAGGGTTCAGATAACTCGAGTCAAGTCAGAGTTATGTTCAAGCAGAACTACAACAATAGAGAGGTCTGAGTGTACTGTGCCTTGATCAATGGAGGTTCTCATGCCAACACATGATCTAATTCCATTCTTTAGAGGTATTGAGTTATCAGTTTTCAATGGTGTGGATCCCAGGTTTTGGATAACACAAGTCGAGTTGTATTTTCGAATTCATCAAAACCCTATGATTCTAAAGCTATCATTAGCTCAAGTTCTCTTGGAAGAAATTTCCATTCACTGGTTCTGGGTACTGGAGGAAGTGTATTTTAACATCACCTAACTTTTTTTAAGGAAGTGATCATATATCATTTTAGTGGACTTGAAATTAATAATTCATATGGGTAACTCATAGTCGTACAACTCAAGGTATTATTTCCAAATTCATAGAAAAATTTGAGTACTTGGCTTCGTTGATCCCATAAAAACTAGAAACTTTTTATATGGGGTAATTTTTTCAAGTATTATGGGGGGAAATTCGAAGTTGTGTGCAGATTCACAATCTAGAAACTCATTTGTAGGTAATATGGATGGAAATACATGTGTAGTTTTCCATCACGAAAGGTGTGGGTGCTCGATTATAGGGATTATCTCCTCAAGTTTTCAGTGTTATGCATGAAGAGAATATGTGGTGGCCTCTAAATGGTTTGGGGATGATAATGAAGGGATGAAATTCACAAATCTCCTTCAATACAGGGATAGTAAAGTGGGAGGTGTGAGATAGGAATTTCTGGAAAAAAAACCAGCTCTAGGGGGTTTAAGAGTTCGTTACCAAATGAATCTTGAGTGGGAGGATCGACAGAAAAAGAGTTTTGTTTTAGGTGTGGTTTACCTTAAAACCCGCTTCCCAAATATACTAATCCTAAATTGAGGGTGATTCTTTTTGGATATGGTGATATTGAATTAGATTATGGGATTATAGTGTTTTGAAATAAAAACAAATCGGAGACCATAGAAAAACAATATTATGTAGAATGCACAGTGGTATAGTACCAGGATCTGGGACCATTCTATTCAGTCTGAGGATTGAAAATGGTGAGGCAATATTTGTGAAGGTGGAGGGGAGAATAGATATAAAAAATTATACTGATATTGATGGGTAGTGGGAAAACCCATAATTTTATATCACCCAAGATGGTTAAACTACTTTACTTTAGCTTTTCAACAAACTAATGGAATGAGTGTAAAGTTAGTCGATGGACATCAGGTAAAAACATATAGGTTTTGTCAGTTGGTTGTGGGGGAATTATCTTGTAAAATTGATGCTCATGTTCTTGAATTAGGAGGATTGGACCTAATTTTGGGTATTTCCTGGTTGGGGACACTTGGGGAGGTGATGACCAATTCAATATAACTGACTATGAAGTTTTACATTACAAGAAACAAATACATCCTTAAGGGAATGATTCATTCCTATCAGCCCACCTCATCTTTAGAGGGTAGAGTTAACAATACCAGCCATAGAGGTATCCAACAGTTCATTTTAGGAGGTAATAATAGGTAAAAATAGATATCACACTCTATAAAACAACACAAGTCTTTACATGTATTTCTTGGAGATCTTAGATGTATGTTTAACGAACCTCGTGGATTACTTACAGTCTAACAAAGGGTACACATAATCAATTTGGAACAGGGATCAGGTTAAGAGAGAGTGAGGCTTTATTTATACACTTATTTCCAAGAAAATTATATTTAAATGCAAGTGGGTGAAATGCTATAGGTTTGGATTATCCATCATAGTTCTAGTTCTTATTATAGTCTAGTTTTGTTGGTCAAAAAGAAAGATGAAATTTAGAAGATGTGTGTGGACAATAGGTTCCTTAATTGAGTAACCATTTTGGATTAGTTCCCCATTCTTGTAGTGGATGAATTATTGGATGAGCTGGGTAGAATAACCTATTTCTCCAAGTTATATTTGAAATCGGGGTATCATCATATACAAATGTGGGAGGATGATGTGTAGAAAACAACTTTTGGAACCCACAATAGCCATTATGAATATCTGGTGATGCATTTCAAGCTAACCAATGTTCTAGGCTACATTGAATGATCTATTATTCCCTTTACTTCATATGTTTTCTAGATTTTTTATGATATTTTTGGTTTAAAATAATGAATGGGTGGTTTACCTCCAAGATGTTACATAGATTCTCCACAATAAAAACTTCTTTGTTAACAAAAAAATGTCTTTTCTCCCAATAATAAGTTAAGTATCTAGAGAATTTTATCCCTTGTGTGGGGGTTTCAATAGATCCTACCAATGTATAAGTGGTTTTGGAATAGCCTAAAGCAATGACAATCAAGAGGTTCAGAGGATTCCTCAGCCTTGTAGAATATTATAGAATGTTTATCCAAGGGTACGAAAGAATTTCTCATCCCCTTGGAGTTTTAATGTGTAAGGGCAGGTTCCATTGGCCGAAAAAAGCTAAATAATCTTTCAACCACTTTAAATAGATCTTTACAGAAGCCCTAGTTTTAACTCTATTGATCTTTTACAAGGAGTTTTACATTGGGTGTGACACATAATTCCATGGTGTGGGTGTTTTAATCATGAATAATAGGAACCTTATTGCCTAATTCAGTAAGGTATTCATAGAAAATAATCTAACAAAGTCCACATATAAAAAAGTAAATTATGGATTAGGTTTGGATATACAACATCGGTGTCCTTATTTGTTGGTTAGATCATTCATAGTCTATTCCAACCACTATAGCATCAAGTTATTGATGTATCAATGACTATCCACTGTATACTAAAAAAGTTGTATATCCAAGTTATTAGTATATCACTATAACATCAAATTCAAGCCAAGAACTAAAAACACAATTGTTGATTATTTATCTAAAAGTGATGAACCATTATAGTTCCATCTACTCTAATAATACCTAGTTTGGGGGGGTTATAACTTAACTAAAGGACTCCACTATAACCCTTACATCCAAAAATTCATTCAATCCATCTTGGTAGGGAAACATTCGTACCCCATATTAACCTATTCCTAGAGTATCATTAAATAAAATAGTAACTTAATCCTACCCTGTTTATCCCACTGGGTTCCAAAATTATTGATGGAGTTTCATTCCATTCCCCAAGGGGGACATTCAAGTTTTTACAGGACTTACCATAGATTGGATATGAATTTGTATTAGATTCGCATGAAGTGGTATATACTCAACTTTGTTTGAAATCATGACATTTTCTAACATTCTAAGTATTCAAATTTGTCCTCACCTAGGATGTTGCATCCTTTGAAAATTCCATCAGTGGTCTAGAAAGATCTTCCTATGGAATTCATTTCCAAGTTATCAAAGTCACTATGTTATGATGTGATTCTAGTTTTAGTTTATTGGCTCTCTAAATACTCCCACATTATTTCCTTGAAACATCCTTATACTTAAAAATGGTTGGATGAAGCTTTTATATGGGTGGTGGTTCATCTACATGACATTCCACATTCCATTGTTAGCGATAAGGGTCTCATATTCATTATCCACTTTTGGACTAAATTGTTTTAGCTTAATGGTATTAAACTGAAGCTTAGTTGTACCTATCATAAACAAATTGATGACAAAATGGAAGTGGTTAACCATTTTCTTGAAAATTAACTATAATGTTTCATAGATGAATAACCCAAAGGGTGTTCATATTGATTATCATAGGCATAATTCAATTAAAACACTTCCTAACTCCCCTCTATAAATACCAAGCTATTTGAAATTGTTTATGGTTGGCCACCACCCCCAATTATAAGTTTTCTACCATTTGAAATGTGGATGGAAGTTGTTTCTATGGCCCTAGGGGAGCATGATGAGGCTTTGTGGAAACTCAAGCACCATTTGGATCAGTCTTGGAGTTATATAAAGAATAAGGCTGGAAAACATAGACGTGTAGTGGATTTTTAGGAAGGGTAACTGGTGTATGTGAAGTTATTCTCACATAAACAACATTACCTTGCTCAAAGAATTAGTTATAAATTATCTCCTTACTTTTATTATCCTTTCACTATCCTTAAACGGATTGACCTAGCTGCACATAATCTTGATTCACTTTTTCCTTCCCACATTCACCCAAGGTTTCACGTTTCCCAGCTTAAGAAATTTTTTGTCACTCAACTTTTCCACCCCACTCTCCCTGTGGATTGGAGGAGAGAGGTGGCAGACTGGCCAAAACCAGGCGTAGTGTTATCTCACAAATTCCAAAAAAAAAAGATGTATTAGACACTACTTAGAGTTTAGTCAAGTGGAATGGGTGACCAGTAGTGGATTCTACTTGGTAGGATGACTTCAAAATCGGCAATCATTTTCCCTTTTAATTCTTATGTACAAGACTATTTTTCAGTAGGGGGCGAGTGTTAAGGCTCGAGATAGACCCAAAGTTTGAAAAATGTATTCTAGAAAAGGAAAAATGGTTATACTTGAGGATGGAAGTCATCTGGGTGTTTTGGACCACATGAGTGGGGGGAACTTGGTTATATGTGGGAGCGGGGGATAATGAGAGGGTAGAGAATATTTTTTTCACTTTGTCCAAATAGCATGGGATGGAGAGGTGAGACCCTCTTGAGAACTTCCTATCTCCTTTATATGTATTCTCCTTACCCCCTATAATACATTTGTAAATCTTGTTTCCGCACTAATTAATACATACTACTCTACATCTAAATCGAAAGCCTAATAATTTTTTTTTATATAATGGGCACAAGGCCAATATGTATTTTATTTTTATGAAAAAAGTGTTTGGATAATATTTACAAAGTATGAATAAAATTATTTGTATAAATATATTATAATGATGATTTATATATCCAATATAATTAAGAGAAAAATAAATAAATTAACAAGACAAGAGAAGAATAAATATATTTATATATGCATGAATTTATGAATGCATCTATATACATGGTAAATTATCTAGATAGTAGTATAACATAATTCAATAATTAGTTACATAAGATAAATATTTATAAATAATAAAAATATATTAATGAACATTATTTTTGACTTATTAAATTACACGTATGATAATCTCACTTCAATCAATAATTATTTAAATAATCTAAATTTTTTGAATGAGAAAAATGAAGATAATGTCTCCAAACATGTTGGGTGTAAACAATATTTATAATCATATTTTAAGGATTAATAACCATTCCCCAATTTGGTCCTATTCTTGGTCATTAATTATATTCTAATCTCTATCATCACTAATGAACATGACGAGATAATAATGAGTGTGTTTCTAGAAATTTTCTATAATCTCAAGGCATTAACCAATTAGTTTAAGTTATCACATTTTTTATGATGTGTGAATTATGGAGTGTAAATTTATCTTAAGTATAGTTATAATAATTTTAGGAAATTCAATTATAATTATATTATTTAAATTTTTATTATTATAAGTTAATTTTTTTCCTTATTTTTATCAGACGTTTTTCATTCATTGACATTTTTTCCTTGTGGACTAGAATTGTAGAAATGATTGATAGCTTGTACAAAAATTATTTTCCCTAATTTTTTATATCTGAGATATCTATTCCATTAAAATTATATAAAATATTAGATTATTTTAAATAATTTTAGTATCATGATAGTTGAAAGTACAAGTGGCCAATCTTTAATGATCGTTTGACAGCACTTACCAAAAACTGCTTATGGTTATAATTATCACTTATGATAATTGGTTAAAAAAGTGGTGTTTATTTTGTTTTGTATCTTAGGTTTTCAAGAATTATGGATTGTACAGTGATGCTCAGTTGTCTTCAACATGTATTCTAAAGAGAACCAGTGCTGATCAGAAATGATTGATGGTGTTTTTCTCAATGTTTTGTTGTTTTAGAACAATAAATTTTTGACCTATTATTAATTTATATTTAATCTATCATGTAGGTATTGGATACCTTCTTTCTAAGTATATTAGAAATCATGGAAGGAGTTTATTTAAATAGGAATCCCACTACAAAAGAAAACTTGTAGATTTTGAATTCAGTTGACATTAATCAAATTTGCTATAATCAAATTGTGTATAGGAAATTTGGGGTATCCTATTAGGTTACTTTTTGTATGAGATAAGTATTTCTAATAAAAATTGAAAAGGCATGGATAAGGAATAATAAATATATTTACCTATTAATACCTTTTTTGGTATTCATGAATAAAATTTGATGGAATATTCTGAATAACATCTATATATAATAACAAAAAAAATATAATATATTTTTTCTCCATTGTTTAAGGGGTACTCTTTTCAATAAAACATAAAATTAGGGATAATTGTGTCCAAAAAAATATTTTATAGGGAAGGAATGGAATTCCATCGAAATTGTAAGGGTATACCACTTCTCTTAAATGATGAGAGTGGAACTTTCTCTACCCTATATAAAACATGATTTATATATTTTTCCTCGCCCATTTCTTTTCTCAAAACCAAAAATAGACTTTATTAATTTATAACCTTCCATTGGTCTCTGTATAATTGGTTGATCATTCAGTTCTCTGATTATTATATACTATTATAGGAAATTTTTTATGGGATTGATTCCATGAAAATAATTTTTATAGATTTTTTTTATACAGCATAGGATGAGTTGAGGTTTACTTCAAAAAAAAATTAAAGCATTGTGGTTTTCTCCTCCCAGTGTTCCATTATCTGTTATTGGAAACTGTGTAAATGGGCCACTATTGGGGGGTTTTATTTCAGAGATCCTTATTGATCAGATGAGTCCATTTTCCTAAGTGTGGTGGTAACTTCAATTTGGTTACATGATAGTTTAAAATCCTTTATTTAAATAAATATAATGCCCATTATTGATTGTCCCTTCATGATTTTCTCTGAACCCCATTGTTTTTTATTGTTGTTTTTTCAAAATAAAATGGTTTATTTTAATATTTGTTGAAGTATCTATGAAATTTCCAAATAGACATGTTTCATATATATAATTTGTATTTTTTTATGGGAAGTTAAATATCAAGATAGTTAATTGTGAAAATGTTGGGTTCTTTTATAATACACACTGAAGCTAACTATGGGAGTGCTTATAGAGATTTATCTTGTGTTTGATTTTGGAAGACATTTTCCCTTTTCATTTTTTTAAAATATATTATAAAATATATTAAATTATGTGAATAGAAAATATTTTTTAGAAAATGGAAATAGAAATGAAAGTGTATTAGAAATGAAAATATTAAGATGTACATTTGGACATACTAAGATGAATAAGATTAAAAATTAATATGTTTGAGAGAAATTATAGTGACTCTAATTGACAAGAATATAACTGTGACTAAATTAATGTGATTTGGAATTGTTAGAATAATACCTAGGGATTAACCTATTAATAGGTTAAAATTTATACCAATTTCACTTATTAAAAGAGGTAGATTTAGGCCTAAAATGACCCTTAAACAAATCATTCAACATGATCTTGTTTTAAATAATTTAAATGAAAATATGGTATTTATTAGAGATAATTGGAAACATTGGATTGATGTATCCAACCTCATTTAGTTGAGTTTAAATCTTGTTTGTTGTTTGTTTTTAGAAATTGAAATGGAAATTTGTACATGGTTTTGGAAAACATATTTGTATTTTCATTTTCCAAATATGTATCATAAATTTTGTTAGAATATGTTTTGAAAAGTGAAGTGAAAGATAGAAAGTGCAGAACTTAATTATCAAATAATTTATATGTTATTGAAAACATGAATATATTATAGGAATGTGAGGAAGTTTGGGTGTTGTATATGTGGGGGATGTGTGCAGTGAGAGGGGTAGTTGTTAGTAGTTGGATAGTAGTTGCTAGTGGAAGGGGCATCATTGTACTTTTATAATAAAATATAGTTAGGGGTTTTTATTGGTTAGGTGTATTAATTTGGGAGAGGGATGAGAGAAGGGTATAAGAATGAACATTAGGAAATTAGCTTGGTGGATGGTTTGATGGGCAACTCAGAACTTGGTAGGTTTTGACTAAGACTCTTCAGGAAGTGGTCTTTCCATGAGAGTCCTTATTCCTTTTCATCTCCCTCCTCTCAAACTATAATCATATACTATTTGAATTCTATATAGAATTTAGTGTTTCTTCTTCCTTATATTATAGTTATGGTGTGCGAATACATGTTAGGCTATATTTATAACACTTGGTACTCTTATTGAGAGAGCTTCTACTAGTGAGGAACTCAAGAAAGAAGATCTTGATTACTACTTGTGTGACTACTGGGATCATAAATACTAGTGAAATGTAAGCACAAAAGGATGATCAAAGTTAGACTAACACCATAATTAGCAAAACTAGACATTGAAATGGTTGTTTTTAGGATGACTCGAGAGGTCAGTTATAGAAAAATGAACTTTGTGAAGTTATTTTGTGGTTTGTACATATGATGAGAGGGTATTAAGAGACGTTTTCTACTCAGATGTTAATTTTTCTAGAGCATTATCACTAAACCAACTCAAGAAAAGTTTCTTGATCTGGTTTTTTTTAATAAAATTTGATATTGGCTGGTTTTTCCACTATAGTTGGAACAATTATAGTTGTGAGATGAGTTGGATGGTGAAATTTAACTTGAGAGTAAGATCTTTGAGGGAGTAACAATTTTGACAATCAGACCGATCAAACAGTAGAGATCGGGTCATTTTCTTACAACTATTATTGGGAAGTGAGGTAGTTTGAGGTTGGGAAATTACTATTTGGAAGTCAGGAATTATTTGTTAATATTTTTAAGATGAACATGAAGGATTAATTGGAGAAAATTTGTGTAGGTGAAAGTGATAGTATTTTTTAAGGAAAAATAGAGAGAGAAGAAGAAGTTTGATGGGAAATTTTAAAATAAAAAATGTTGATAGAGTTTCAAATATTGATAGAAGAGTTTGATATTGAAAATTTTGTGTACATAAGTTAGATGCATGATATAAAGAACATAATATATAAGACTATGATTGTATTGAAAAACATTAGTAGAAGAAAGGCTTCTACAAGTTTTGTTGGGTGACTAGAAAATTTTGGTCAATTAACATGAGCCACAGAGGTGGCAGATAACATGTTGCAACTATATTCTAGTTTATAAATTATTATAATGGTGGTTTTTTATCCTCGTTAAAATGTGGTTAAGTGGGAAAATAACATCAAGGAGCAGTATCTAGTTCTTGATATGTTTACAAAACCTCCTAAGCTATATTTGAACTATCCTACTATTCAGAGTTGAGTGGACAAGATTGATTCTGATTTAAAATCTAATGACTAAATAGATTGGGAAGTGGAAAAAATTTCTATATAATAGGATAGTTTTAATTGGATTGAGGATAAAAATAACTCAAGTTATGTTCGGCTATAAGGCAGGAAATTAGAAGAAGTTTTTTGTGAATTTTTTTTGCTGGTATCAGCGGGAGTGTGGTCCTAGAACCACTGCACTAGATTGAGTGACATTGTGTTCCAATATTTGTTGAAATGGAGGGGGTTCAAGTTGACTAGAGTTTAGTGAAACTGGACAGGTATCATTTTGGAGTTGAAAAGGTTTCTTTTTCTGGTAACAACACCACTGGTAGACAAAACAAGGCTATAGTAGCATAAAAGAAGGGATGTGAGCTATTATTACTTACGTACAAGTGGTGGAAACTAGACAGTATGTTGGATATAGTTTATACCGAATTATAGATTCATTTTTATGCTATAGTAGCTTCTAGTGTAGTAGATGAGGGGTTAAATCCTCCAGTTTCAAAAGAAAAAACCAAGTATGTTTCACAGAGTAATATTTTGTGTCCTTGAAGTAATGTCTAGATGTGTTGATGTTTATATAACCATTGAAGCCACCACCATGAGGATTTCATTCCGAGGTTTAGGAAGCTATACAGAGATTTTGGAGAATGAGGGGGTCTTTTCCAGTGTTAAATACTCCTAGCCTAGTTGGAGGTTCCACCTTGAGAACAAGTAGGTTTTCAAGGGGGTGGTAATGATAGAAATGTGGGGAAGGCTAGGTTCTTTCTGTGTGGGGATGTGTATAGTGAGAGGGTTAGTTGGTAGTGGTTGGGTAGTATAATCTAGTTCTAGGGGAATCATTTTACTTTTATACTAAAATAAATTTGGGAGGAGTATTAAATAGGTAAAGGGGAGGGAAGGGGAAAAGAATGAACATTTGGAAATTTTCTTCATAGTTGGGCAGCTCGAACCTTGGAAGGTTTTAACCATGACTCTTTAGGAAGTGGTATTTCTTGGATATTACTTCCTTTTCTTCCTCCTCCTCCTCTATAAATTTAATCCTATATTGTAATAATTCTATATAGGGTTTAGTTTTTTTATTCCTTATATTGCAGTTTTGTTGTGTGATTTTTTGTTAGGCTCGAGTACTAACAATATATGTTTTTTTATTTTCTAAAAAATTACCACTTTCATTTTCATTTTCTAAAAAACATTTCATAGTTACATAATTTAATAAATTTTCTAATACATTTTTTGAAAATAAAAATAGAATTTTTTCCTAAAACCAAACACAAATTATGGTTTTGGGAAAAAACTGTTGTTTTCATGTTTCTTGAAAAATAAAAAATTATAGAGAGGTAACTCATATACATTATTCACCCCCCTCCAAAACATTTTGATAAAAATTTTATAGTACCTTTTTAGAAAATGGAATCATAAATTTTTTTCCTAAAACAAAACGCTTCCCTAAGGCCAATGAAGTTCATGAATTGTTTGAGTTTTGATTTTATCATTCTTTTTTCTTTTATTTTTCATCCATGTTAGTAAACTAATTTAATTTACCAATACTTTAGAATTAAATATCCTTGTGAATTAGGGTTTTAATTTTATTGTATAAATCTAAATAAACTTAAAACTGAAAAATATGCTTAAGAATGAAGTGGACTGCATAATCACATTGCTTTTTTTTCTATATTTAATGTATTTTACTAATAAGATAGAGAGATGTATTATATGTTCAAATTATAAAATATTTCTTTTTAATTTTCTAAAAATTAATTAGATAATGAGTTTAATTGTATGAATATGACATTTTTTTAAAAATGAAACTAAAACAACTGATTTTTATAAAACACAAAATAAATGAAAAAAATGAAAATGATGGGAAAGTAAATATATTTAATTTCTTTCCCTTTTATAAAATTCTAAAATATTCTTTAACACCTTTTATGGTTAAGTTTTATAAGTGAAAACAAAAAAAATCATCTACCAAAGGCACTCCAAGCTAGATAATTTGTGTTCACAGGTTGGAGGGTCCACCCTAAACCATCCCTTTTAATTAAATCACTTGACCCAACCCAATCCATTTATAAAGGGTTAAACTCTAATCTAACCTACCAACATGTTTAACTATAAATATATAACATATACTGCATCATGACATGTCTAACTACATAATATAACATGAACTCAATGTCCGAACCAAATTAAATTAACCCATTTAGGCTAAAAATAAACAAATTAATATGAAACATATGTTATTCATGTTGCAACTTGATCCTCTTAAACCATATAAAATAAATAATGTTTTATAAACATGTGAAATTATTTCAAATTAATTTTATTATAATAATAAAATATATTATGAAATTAATTATTATTATTTTATTTTTAATATTTTATATTATCTTCATATTATTAATTATGTTAGAGGGGCTAAGAGTGATCAAATTAAATCCAACCTGAATATTATTTGTGTCAGATCACTCATCCTGATTATAATCTAAACCCATTTATACATGACACAAACCTTTTTAACTTGTTTCATGTTGTGTTGGTATATCATGTTGGTTTCAAAATTTTCACCCATGATCTAAGCTATCCTAGATAGTATTGAGACTCTGATTTTTGTTGTTAAAAATTAACCATAAATCTACTAGTATATCTTCTTTATTTTGAGATAGAAAAAACGGTATTATAACTTGAATAATTTTTTGAGTGTGCCTCTCATCTTGCTTTTATTTTCTTGTGAATGGAATTTCTTAGTATTGCATTGGGTCTCTTGTTTCTTTATTAACATTTTGGAATGTATTGTTTAGTTTGGTTGGGTTCAGTTTGATTTATTTTAATTTAGTTATAGTAGGTATGTTTTGGTTCAGTATATTTATTTATTTCTATCTTAAATTGAGGATATTTTTTATGGAAAATGAATAATTTTCTATTTTATTTTTATTAATTCTAGTTTGGATTGACTCAATTCGGTTTGGTTCCATTTGATTCATCTTGACTTTGTTCATTTCATTTTGATTCTCTTTATTTTTGTTTGGTTTTATACCTTCTATAAAATATTCATATCAAAAAAAGTACCAAATGAATATATGAAATAATTACAAAATATATAGTAATATATAGAAATGGTAATGATCATGTAGCTATTTCAAGTACATTGAGATCATTGGCATGGGAAAAGACTTTAAATTCTGAATTCCAACAGTTGGTGTGGTGCTCGTACATTATTCACAAGCTAAATGTTAGAGTTGGGTTTGATTTTTGAAACCATTTGGTGTTTTTATATTCCAAATATTTATTAGATTATGTAAATAAAAAATATTTTTTAGAACATGATAATAAACATTGTGGGTTATTAGGAAAAACCTACTTATTTGAATGTTTGAAAATTAAACTATTATACTTGTTTTCTATTCAATTTTCAAAACATTTTATAACATATTTTTTGATACATGTTTGAAATATAAAGGGAATAAATGTTTTCCACAACCAAACACAACCTGATTTTTTTCAACTTAACTTTTAGTTTGTGGGTAAGTAGGGAAAGTTAATATACTCCTTGGACCCTTGTTAATGGATATTCATTGAGTCCTGTGACCATTCTCACACATCAAATAAATTCAAAATTTAATGATTTTAAAAATATGAATAACTTCCTTGAAGAGAATGGATATTAGTTGAATTATTATGGGTGTGTTCTTAAGGGTTCGTATCTTATTCTATGGTTATTTTTATTTTTATTTTCTTAGTTAATCTATTAGAGAAATTAAACTTATCCTAGCAATCAGAATCCAAAAAAAACATGCAGGAATATTGGTTTCTTTTCTTTTGATCTTTTACCCTATTTTTTATGATTTTCTTCCATTATATTATGAAAATATAGTCATTATTGAAAAATTTATACCATCCCTCTACCATTTTTTAATTTGAGTTTTTTTATACTTCTGGTAAGTCAATATTGTTCTATTTTATGTAATTTCTAGGATATTTGTAAATTTTTTAACTTATTATGAAAAAAATGGTAAAAAAAAATTAGTGAAGTTTATTAACATGATTTTTTTAGATTTTTGTTACTGCTATTTTATCAAAATTTTAGATATTTTGAATCGCCTGAAGGTTATGTTTAAGAGTTTTGATGGGATGGGATGACATGGTCATTAATGAAAATTGATTAATTAAAACATGAAATGGAATGAAATTGAATGTTTCATCGTTTGTAAGATTCATGATGAAATGAAATGGTTTTACCCAATCATTATTTAAGAAAAAGTAAAAACTTTTTTTTTATTTTCAAAAATTAACATTATTATTTTTATCTATTTCATATTTTCTAAAAACAATATGTATATTGCTATAAATATTACTCATTTTTTTAATCATTATGTTCCCGAACCTATGATTAGATATTATTAATGGGATTTATCAAGATAGAGTATGCCTTGTTTCTATGTATCAGGCCTAAAAATGTCCAGTCTCTTTAGGTTCGTATTTAATGAAAATTCAAAAAAAATCGGTCAGGTTTGCATTTTAAATAGGCTGGTCTGTAGGTTTTTTTGCATTTGTAATTAGGATTTTATTTTTTCTAAATAAAATAACACTTATTATTAAGGAATATTAAATATTAAACACATAATAGTTATCTTATAAATTTTAATTTATATATATCACAACAACAACAAAAAATCCTTAAACTCAATTAATTGGTGTAGACTACATGGACTAAACATCTCCAATAAGCTCTATTAAAGACCATATTTTCATTGAAATCACTTGGAACAAGATTTTATTAAATTATTTGTTTAAGGTCCCTTTTAGGTTTATTTATACCTCTTAATAAGTGAATTTTTCATTAAGATTACCCTATTAACAGGTTCATCCCTAGGTATTCTTTTAACATGTTCAAACCATCTTAATCTAGTCTCAGTTATCTTCATGTAAATCAAAATCACTCTAATTTTCTCTCAGACACATTCATTTATAATATTATTCATCTTAGTATTTCCACATGTCCAACTTAACATTCTCATTTATGCTACCCTTATTTTTTCAAAATATCCCATTAAAGGCCAAAACTCACTACCATATAGAATAGTTTATCTAATAAAAGCCATATAAAATTTACCCTTCAATTTAAAATGAATTTTACAATCACAAATCACTCCTAAATCCTTTCTCTATTTTATCTATCTAGTTTGAATTTAATGAGAGAAAATTTCATTAATATCTACATCACATTGTGGAAATGATCCTAAATATTGAAAATGATGAACCTTTGAAATAACATTGTATCCCAATCTCATATCCAAAACATTTCTAGATAATACTTTTCTAAAATGAAATTCTATATTTTGTCTTATTCCTACTAATATAGAAAACTTTCAATTATAAAGTCTCTCTCTAAATATCTAACTTTAAATTGATAGTCTCTTTGGATTCTATAATGAGAACTATACCATCTGAAAAAAAAACATGCAATTAGTTATCTCATCTTAAATATTCTTTACATGTTCATATAAGACCAAAGAAAAAAATTGTATGGGCTTAAAGTTGAACCTTGATGCAATCCTATCGAGACAGGGATGTTTTTAGTGTCACCTACTGGAGTTTTAACATGAATTAA
This sequence comes from Viscum album, assembly GCA_963277665.1. NCBI lineage: Eukaryota > Viridiplantae > Streptophyta > Magnoliopsida > Santalales > Viscaceae > Viscum > Viscum album. Next base: position 644,486,368 of record OY728143.1, on the reverse strand, counting down.
AATATCTTCATACATGTCTTGGATGAATTTGATATATTCCACCTACACTTATTTTCTTTCAATATCTTTACATAAAATAGCTATAACAACTTTATCATATGAATTTTTCAAATCAATGAAAACCATATGCAAGTATTGACCTTTTTTTTATAATACTCTATTATACCTCTAATTAAATAAATTTATTTTGTGGTTAAACATCCCAAGATAAAACCAAATTGATTTTCTGAAACTTTAGTTTCCCTTTGAATCTCCATTTCAATAACTCTCTTCCAAAGTTTCATGGTATAACTCATAATTTTAATGCCTCTATAATTCTTGAAACTTAAAATGTATTTTTTATTTATACATAGGTACTAGATAACTCTTTCTCTTTTCATTGTTCATTTTCTTATATTTCATTATCTCATTAAATAACCTAGTGATCCAATTAATACCCAAATATTATAAATATTTCCATAATTCAATAAGGATGTTATCTAACATAATTGCATTATCATTTTCAATCCATAAAGTGTCTTTAACCTCAAAAGGATGAACTTTTCAATAATAGTTGTAATTGATTTTCTCTCTCATAATACTTTGATTATCTAAGTCTAATCCAAACATCCAATCTTCATTGAAGATATTATTAATTATCATCCCCATATTTTCTTAATTTACTCATCCTTAAAATGGTATGTACTTTTTCATATTTTATGCACTGAATTTTATCTAAATGTCTATATTTTTTATATCTTCCAATAGCTAAACTGTAGATTTTTCTTTCACTATTCTTTGTATGTAATGAATGTTACAACTCCTCAAAAACTTGATATTTATCCTTACTAACTAATTTTTTATACTCTCTATGAGCATCATTATATTAATACCAAATATAATCATTACTACAAAGGTTTAAAGCATTAAAACACTCTTGTTCCACTTTAACATTTAGCTGAACATTCTCATTCTACCACTAAAATTATTTTCTTTTTGGAAAAAACTCCTTTTGATATTCCTATAATGGAAATAGCTATATTCTTAATACTTTTATCCATATAATCCCATTTTTATTTGGTGATTACTTGAATTTCCCAATCCACTTATTTTAAAATTTTATTCTTAAATTCCATTATAAGGTTATCCTTTAGGTGTCACCATCTGATTCTCAGATTACTTAATTATTTAATATTTCTCTTATAATTTTTAACTTTCTGGTCTAAAACTAATAAATGATGCTGGATTTATATTATTTCACCAATTATAACCTTTTAATCCTTAATAAATATTTTATCTGACCTCTTTACCAAGAAATAATCAATTTGAGATCTTGTGATTCTACTTTGATAAGTAATAAGATATTCTAGTAAATGAAATTCCAATGACTTAACTTCTACTTAAATAAAATAAAAATCACATACCAACAATAAATACATGACATGACACCCTGCCTAAAGTTTTTAGGTATGGTTTAGGATTTTTTTCATAAGTTGATTGGTTTCTAGTGTAGGATGAAGTAGGTATGGTCAGGTGTCGTGGTGGTCTAGTTAACACGCGATGACTTGACATGCATTTTTATTTATTTATTTTTTGTTCCTCATGAATACACATATATAATGACATATATTATAGGTACTTTGTGAGAATCTATTGTGATGTATTTCTCACACCCTGTATGGACACCCTGGTGCGCGTGAAAACCCTATGTTTGACTTCTAAGCCAAGCACATGTTGTACAGTGGATCGGGATGGGGAAAATGATAGGCACTGGAGATAGGAATGAGGTGAGTCTTGGGGATTGAATTAAATAATTTTGTGTATTTTATTTATTTTTTTTTTATATAGTATATTTGATTGACTCTGTGGGAGATAAGTTGAGATATATGGCTGTATGTTTCTGCATTTCATTTTGTTATGACATGTTGTATTTATTACATTTGTATACTATAATAATTTTACATGGATGATGTTCGGTAATTTTTATTATTATTTATGATTATTAAATCAAGGGAATAATATCCCCAAAATGTGATTTATACTCTCACCACTCATTATCAGCTTCTAGTATATAAGGAAGCATGCTTGAGGTATTGTGGAACTTTGATCGGGACACTAACGAGTGGTCTCAGACTAATGTGTCACGGGATGTTAAGACAAAAAAGAAGTTATTATTATATAGAATCCTTACATTTTGTGATCCTTGACATCCAATTGTTTAGAACCCACTTCACACAGTTGACCCCCCAGTCTCGCTCTTTTTCTTTCTGGTTGAATCTAGGTGAAACTATCAACGATCATGCCCCTATTCACAACACATCAGGTGAAATCTTTTGGAGCTGAATTATTAACCTAACGAGCAACCAATGACAATAAAACCCCTAAAATCAAGGATTATAAAGAGAGAAAAAACCACTAGAACTCACTATGGGGGAATTTGAGTGATCCCAATGATCTACGGTTAAACTCACACACCCCAACACACATACATAGATACCCGAAGGGGGAAGACCCTACTATAGAGACTTAAGAGAAAGTCTGGCCATAAGAGGACTTAAAAATAAAACCTTAGTGACTAAAAGGACCATGGTTACCACTAGTACAAGGATTTGTGAGTAAATAGTGAAAATAATGCACTGCTTTAATCATAAGTACTTGAGAATAGTGTACTCTTTGTTTCTTTTATCAGATTTTTTCTTATTAGGTTTTCTAAGAAAAATGTTTAATGAGTCTACTAAAAATGGTATAAAATTGAATTATTTTTGTTGGGATTATTTTTTATTACATATTATTTTTAGTTCATGATAAATAAAATTTTATTAAATTAACAATATCTATTATAAGGTATTATAAATTATTGTGAATATCATCATTCACATGCACAGAGGATTAGGTGATAATAATTATAAACTCTCACTTTTGAAATTTCAATGAATTTGATGTGGTATATAAATATTATTATACTCTATTATTATATTATCATGTATTTTTCATGTTTATTTCATTAATATTTTTATTTATTATGATCCACTGCTAAATTTGATCAATGATGGAAGCACTGATTCATTTTCCCTTCACCTTGTTCTTTGTGAGCTCTCCTTTTCAAAACCCTTCCTACCTGTATTTTAAGTCTATATGCTCTCTAAATTTATACTATTTTTCATCTTCTTCTTCCCTATTTAATCCATTAACCTACTCCAAAACTTCCATTAATCATAACATAAATTTATCCATAAATTTTAGTTCTATGAGTAAAAAACTTTCAGTAGTTTGAGGGTTTAAAATGGGGGTTGGTGATCAAGACTCGGGATTTTAGGTGCTTATCTATTACTTCTATTTTTTTTTTGAATGTAATTTTGTGAATATATGGATGTTTTTAATGTATTTTCATTTATTTTCATTAAATGTTAATATCTCAACTGATAATCAAATTAATTTTATTAATAATAGAATATTTTGGATATTTTTTATTGTTAATAGAGAGATGAATGATCTTTGTTGATACTAAGAACACTAACCTTTAATATTACTGAGAAAATATCTAAAAATGAATTATATATTGAAAATTTATGTTCATGTGTGTGATGTTTGTGTTTCTCTATGACTCGGTGTATACCTTAAGCTCTAGAGACAAATATGGGCCAAATTAATTCTTTTGTTTAATTTATGTCTTTTTCCCTAGATTATGATATTTTTAAGGGTAGTTTTCGAATTTTAGTTTATTTAGGGTTTGATAAAAATAGGTTTTATGTTTTCAATTGTAATCATTTTTTAAATTATAATAAATTTTCAAATTGTTCACTTTTTATGGGAGTTCTACCCTAGTTCCTCTCATAAGGATTTGTATATACTTGTTGTGATAAATTAGTTCGTATTAGAATGAGGCCATTCCTCATTTTCTATAATATGATTATGTTTCCCAAATATAGTATTTTGGTAAGGAAAAACCTATAAAAATAAGCATAAACCTTTAAAATAGGTGTTCTCATCACATCTTTCCTAGTGTAGTGCATCGTCACTGATCTGATGTATCTGAAGCCCCATTCATAGCACATTGTCCCAATTGGCCAGATGAATCCCTAATAAACTTAATAAAAAAATAGAGAGTATAACATTCAAAAATTTTGGATTTTCTTATTGGTGAATTGAATCATGATTTTCTCCTCCTCCTCATGATTCATGGGTTGAATGGCACCAGCAACGCTTTCCAGAGATGCAATCCCCAACACAATGCGACCTCCTATGAAAAATTACCTCTCCATTCTCCTATCAACCCAAAAATTAATCCCTATGAATTAGTTATTGTGATCCTAGTATGAGCATGCCCCAGGCCCCATGTGCTTATTCTCCTCATGTGCCCAAGCTTCCCCTCTAAAACCAGTGCACTAAGACCCCATGCATGCCCAGGTCTAGAGCCTTGCACATGCAAGACCCAGGTCTAGAAAAAATACAGTAAATGAAAAGAAAAGTATTAAAAAAGGTGAAAATGGTGAAAAAGATATAAAGGGGTTCAAGATACCCACAGACATAGAAGTTCATATCCTATCAGTGCATCCCAACAACACACATCCCACCATTTTTGTTGGCCTCGGGGTCTGAAATCACCTTGTCCTAAATAATAGGTTCATCACATGTTGAATAGGGCTACAACACATACCTCAATGGTCATGAACAACAATAATGAAACTAAGGAATCTGTCTCACACACACTCTATCTAGAGAAACTTTAGTCGTGACAACAAAAATCTTAGCAATAAATCCCCCAAAAACATGAATAACATCATAAACAACAGAATCAATCTTGAGACCAGAATAAAGAACTATTGGAGGTACTATGAGACCTTATCATAGAATTTGTATCATGAACTAGATTGTCAGTTACCCATCTTCAAGAAGTCTAACCCCATGATAGGTCTTCATTTCCCACCATGGTTCATGAAGAAATTGGTGCACTAGTTAAAGTTCTACCAGCTTTTCGAAGGGATGATTTGGAATCCAATGATGATTATATCAAACCACCAAGATCCCATCATGATATTTGCATTAAATCATATCTTCCGACCTTCTAAGACAACCTCGACACAAAATAATTTTAAGATTCTATTGTAAAGTTTGAAAATTATTTTGACTTGATGGATATACCATAGAATATTTAGGTCAAATACATAGACTATAAGCTTCGTGGTGAATATTCTTTATGGTGGGGACAATTACAGAACAATTTTTAGAAAAATAGAAAGAATCTCATCCACTCTTGGAATCAAATAAAGGAATCCTTTAACTTTAGGTTCCTTTCAAACAATTATTATAAAGTTTTATATTAGTGGTACTAATATTTCTAGAAATGAACCTATACCATCAAACAATACACTCAATATTAACAAAGGGTATCATCTCAAAATAACTTTTGGGAGATAGAGGTTCAGTAAATCTCAAGGTTTATTAAAGGCATCCATCCTTCTATTTGGTACTAGGTACAACTAATTACCATATTTATCCTAGATTAGAAAATCACTAGAGCTTTTTGGGTAAAACAAAAACTCCAATAACAACCTCAATAATTATCTTCAATGACCCAAAATTGAGATCTCACGAGGAAAAAAACTTTTGGTTTAATTCCTAACAAAGAGGGAAGGAAAATACCTAGAAGTAGTCATTAAATATAATGAAGATTAGATGTAATGATTATCTACAGGAACTATTATTAATTACAATCATCCTGGGTAACACCCCCAACCTTAGCAAAATAAAAACTTGTATTCCTAAAAGTTTGTCGATAAGTGTTATCATTTCCAATAACCCGATATCTTTTCAAAAAAAATCTCAAATCAAGGCCGATTGAATTTAAAAGTAGATTCTGAATAATAGATAACAACTAATCATGGAAAAGAGGAGGTATAATATTTTATCTCTACAAAAGATATCTTCAAAGAATAATAGGATGTCTAAGTTGTGCAATTTTTTATGATGACTATTGAACCTACACAGGAGGACCTATGACACCACAATCTCTTCTAAACCCATTTTTGGGTGAATGGTTTCATGCTTGAAAATATTATTGATAGGGAATCCGAGATAAATTAGTCTCTTGATATTTCATAAGAAATCTCAAATTTCAGACAATAAAGTTCCATCATGTTATCTCATTAGATTGATAATGTTGATAAGAGGTCATCATGTAACTAAATAATGCAATATACTATTCTAGATAAACTATTATGAAATTGGGTGAAGTATGATGCAGTCGAGATAATTGTTTGATAACTTATATTGGGATGACTGTAGAAATTCGATCTTGATACTTGGAACAATAGTTGAGCCAACATGGTTGATTTCATAAAAGATATATCTTTCTACACTTTGTCATTTTTTACAACTCATCAAGACACTCATGTTCAAGTAAAATCAATTATTTCTCTATGTACAACTGTAGAATTTAGGAATAAAGTGGGAGAGGCTAATTGCATCCTGATCATGGTAGCCCAAGTGTTCTCAGACAGCCCTACTGAAATTCCACCACCCCTCCAATAATTTCTCAGTTAGTTTTATAAGATCATTATTATCAATCAGATTACTACCAATCATGGATGTACAACACCACATTAAGCTAGTCAAAATATATTCCTTTCCAAGTCTACCACACTACTGTATGAGTCCAAAAAAGCATGAGATCCTTCAGGGGAAGGTGTATGAGTTTCTCATTAAAAATGGAATGTTACCTTGAATTTTCTCAGATTTATTAATACCCAATAAGGATGGATCATGGTGGATATGTGTTTAAATTCAGGCTATCAATAAAATCTCTATCAAGTATAGATTCTCAATCCAATGATTGGATGATATGCTTGATATGAGTCAAGGAGTGGTGTTTTAAAAGGAATACCTTTGGATTGTCTAGCACCAAGTTCAAATATAGCCAAGGGATGAATGGATGCCAACTGTGCAAGAAGAGGTTATACTATGAGTACTTAGTAATTTTATTTGGGTTTTCCAATTCCCTTATCAATTTTATGAGGCTCATAAACCATATTATAAATCTATTCATTAATAAGTTCATCATGGTTTATTTAAATGATATTTTGATATATAGAAAGACCACTTCTCTTCATATTGAACATATAAATAAGGTACTTTGAGTTTTGTAAGAAAACATACTTTATGTAAACCCTAAGAAGTGTAGTTTCTTTCTTCCCAAGTTGATCTTACTTGGGTATATAGCATTGATTGGTGGAGTTCAAGTAGATGAGGATAAATTTAAAGGTATCAAAGAGTGTTCTTAACCCAAAAATGTTAGTGAATTTTGAATTTTCCATTAACTTTATACCCTTTATTGAATATTCATGTGAAATTTCAACTTGATCGTGGTGTCACTTATAGATTTCTTGAAAAATGAACATTTCTATCGGGGAGACGACACTAAGGAGATCTTTGACACCATCATGTATAAGTTTTCCACCACTCCACTCCTGGAATTTCCCAACTTCAATAATTTCTTCCAGTTGGATATGAACACATCCATTATTGGAATTAGTGTTTCCTTTCCCAATATGGATAACCAGTTGTTTTTATTAATGAAAAACTCAGCGACTCCCGTCATAATTTGTTTATATATGAGATCGAATTATAAGTCATGGTAATGGACATGGATAATAGGGATAAGTACCTCTTATATTGAGACTTCATCCTCCATATTAACCATAAAGTCCTTAAATATATACATTCCAAGAAAAATCTCAGTCAGATGAAATCTCGGTGGGTCACCATTTTGAAATAATTCACTTTTGTGATTAAGCACAATAGTGGTTGGAAAAAATGAGTGGTAGATACATTAATAAAGAATGATCATACACTCATATCCATATAGAATGAGATTGTCAGATTTGAATATTTAAAATACCAATATCTAAAAGATCATAATTTTGAAAAATAATGAGAACATTGCTAGTAAAGGATGTCTATTTCCAACAAGGGATGTCTGTTAGCCCTAAGAAACCTAACTTTTCAAGTGAATTCCAAATTAATAATAACCATACTTTTCTATTGGAGGAATAACCAAAACTCAACATTAATTTTCAAGGGGAGTCACAACCCAGTTACAACTAGTACCTTTTATAGAGTTATATCCAAACAGATCTTTCTTTTGTATGGGAAAGGATAAACTGATTACAAAAATAGTAGATAAATAGATAAAGAAATGAAAAGGAACAAAACCAGAGTTAGACGAGTAAGGTATGAATAGTTGTAGTGGCTTGATCACTTTTAGAAGTGTACTTCACCATGATGAATTTTAACAAAAAAAATGCAATAGTAGTGATTGCAAGTGTCTCGTTTACTCACATGGTATCTATATATCAGTACTATATTTTCCTAATCTCTATTTATAGAGATTTATTTATAATCTTCGTCTTTAAATATTTATATCCATTATTTAATTTCTTTTCCAAAATCAAAGAACTGCTTCATAGTTGTTAAATCCTTCATTCAAAATCTTCATATCATTTATGACTTTGATTTCCTATAAATTATTCTCAACATAATCTCCATAATTAAGACGCTTGAAATATTTAATTAATTTCCTTAGAAGAATAAACCACAACATAGAAAATAAATCTATTTAAAAATATTCAAATAAATAATTCCACACGAAACAACTGAAAATTCCTATGTCTTCATTCATAAAGGTCCTCTCAATTGATAAAATTACATGTGAAAAATTCAGAACATCATATGAAAGAGTCATCTCACAACACCTATGCTAATATGTAAGAGTTAATCCTTTGTGAGGAATCGATACAGAAAATTAATTTCCAACATCCTTTATATATGAAATACTTCATGAAAATTCTGATGTGCAAGAGTAAAAATTCTGTTTACAGGATACCTAAGAGTCAAATAGTTCCAAAATCCAATATGTTAGAGTAAATATTCCAAACATAAGAGACGTGACATAATGAAAATTTTAATATGTAAGGGTATATAATTTATAAAAAAACTTCATACATAAGAGTCTTTATAAAATCTACTATATGCATAAGGTTTGCTGATTTGGCCAAATATCACTGAACTCTTAATGAATAAAAGTAAAATCTTAAAACATAAGATTCAATATATGAATTCTATTATAATGTGTAAAGGTCATGAGTTGGATAAAATTTCAGTCCATAGAATACGTAAGAGAAATTTAACTTCCGAATCCTTAACTTTCAATAAATAACATCTACTCAATACGTAAAGGTTTCCACTTTATACATGAGAGTAAAACCATAATATGAAAGGGTAAATCACAAAACTTTTGAAATCTTAAAATCTTAACTTCCAAAAATTGTACTTGAGAAAATTCTTTCAATATGAAAAGTGGGAAAAACATAATATAAAGAAAAAATCATGAATAAATAATAATATAATATAGATAATAATAAATAATGAAAAAATAACCAAGTATGTTAGAGAAATAGAAATAATCAAAATAAAATAAAGAAAGATTGAAAGTGTAATTATCAAAAATTAAATAAAAGTGGCAAGGATCCACTCAAAAAATATTCTAGGGTTTCCTATAGATTTTAGGAATATACTTTGATACAATGATGAATGATAACACTCAAAATCATTCCAATGAGTGAGGTTCGATTGTTATATTTATAGATGGATAAAATAAAGTAACAACTAGGATAAAAAAAATATAAGTCAAACTATCAACTGTTGACTTAATCAAAACATTAATATGGTTAAACCCATATCTAAATATCAAATTTTATTAAATAATTGTACATATTCATTCTATAATCACTGTTATAAATTTTCAAATTATATTTATTTTAATATTTATAATATCATTTATTTGAATATTTCATTAATAAGGTAATCACCACATCATCATTGTGTCATAAATAAATGTATATATTTAGTGTCTAAAAATTATAAATAAAATACCTTGATGTAGGATTTTTTTATCTTTATAATTAATATTTATAGTCAAAGATATCATTTATATAAACCAAATTAAAAAAATAGTTAGAAGATACATGTTTATGTTATACATCTCTTTTCTTTAAATTGAAAATTATAAAAGGATGCTATCACACCCAAGTGGATCTATAGGGTCCTAAAATCGACCCAAGGATGTTCATGGTTGGACACATCTCATAAAATATAATTAAGATACGTTTTAGGGTATTTTAATATTATTATAATAATATTTTTTACCCTTATTTACCATATTTACCCTTTAACCATGGTAAATAAAAATAATTACATAAGTTAATATTCATAATGTCCAAAAATAAAAGGTACCTATTTACACAATTTAGACCTTATGACTCCAAATATTGAATCCATTTTTCTAAATTCAAAATATATAATTAGAAAAAATTAATTTAAAACTAATTCTCGTTGTCAAACCAGAAAGTGAGTTTTTAAGAAGTAAAAAATATCAAAAGATTGACAAGTATTTATGTCCAATTTCATTGTCAATTTACTTACAATGAAAAACATTGGATTAAATGATAAAAACATAATCCAAATACACTTTAAAACCAAATAAAAGATAATATAACTATATAAATAAATTAGATGAAAAGATAGTTTTGAATTAAAATGTAGTATTTTTCACTATTCATAAAAATATGGATTTTATCAAAAAAATACCAAAATTTCAACCAAAATAAATTTTGATGTCCCAATTCTAAATAAGAAGTTTATTTTTTTCAAATATAACAAATAAAAGTGACAAAAAATATATTTAAAAAGGGTTCTCCATCAAAAGGCGGTAAAATGATCTTTTAAAAATATTAGAGTATATTATGCTTAAAATTGGATTCATTATCATTTTAAGCCTTAAATATTTATTGGATAAATGTAAAAACATTTAACAAAAGTGTGTAATAATATTTTTTTTATTCTTTTTCATTCTCTCCAATATAACGGCTAGGCGTTAACTAACATTTAAAATAATATTATTATTATTATATTGTTTTTCGATATAACTAAATGTTGTGTGCAATGTAAGGTTTCGGAGAAACCCATTATTATGTGTCAAGTATACTACTAAAAAAAGCATCCCCTTTAACATAAAATTAATATATTATTCATAAATATTAATAGATATGAAAAATTATTATTCTATAAATACCTGGGATGCTACACCATTCTCCCCTTTTGGAAATTGTGACCCCGCAATTTTATTTACTTATCAAATAAGTGGGGGGTTTATCTCTCATAACATTTTTAGATTCCCACATTGCCTCTTAAACTATATGGTTTTTTCACAAAACATTTACTTGATGAATCACCTTATTCTGCAACACTTTCTATCTGCAGTCAAGAATCTGTACTAGTTGTTCCTCATAATAAAGATTCTCTTCCAACTAAACTACCTCTGGACTCAAAATGTGAGATAGATCCAGTATATATTTTCTCAACATTGAAACATGAAAAAAATTATGTACCTGGGATAAAATTGGAGGTAAATACACCCTGTAGAAAACTGATATAACTTTCTCCAAGATTTTATAGGGTCCAATAAACCTCAGACTTAGCTTTCCCTTATTACCAAAACGCATCAGACTTTTCCATGGAGAAACTTTGAGAAAGACATGATCACCTACCTTGAAAGAAATATCCTCCCTCCGGTTATCTGCATACCTTTTCTTCCTGCTCCGAGCTATCCTTATGTGATTCTAAATCAACTAAACTTTTTATTTCATCTCTTCTACCAATCTTGTTCCCATCAACTTCCTTTAACTTGCTTCATCCCAAAAAGCTAGAGTTCAACACTGTTTTCTATATAATGCCTCAAATGGTTCCATCTATATACTGGAATAAAAACTGTTATTATAAGAAAACTAAACCAATGAAAGGTATTGATCTGAAATTCCTTGGTAATACATTGAACAAGCATGTAGTATATCCTCCAAGGTCTGAATTGTTCATTATGACTACCCATCTGATTGAGGATGAAAGGTTTTACTGAAATTTAATTCAGTTCCCAATGACTTTTGAAGGCATTTACAAAAGTTATAATTGAACATAGGATCATGATCAGATACAATGGAGAGAGGAAATACATGTATCATGACTATCTCTTTAAGATACAACCTAGAAATTTGATCTAAATATAGAGTATCTCGAATAGGAAAAAATGATCAGATTTATTCAATCGATCACTAATAAACCAGATTGCATTGTTACCTTGAGAAGTATTTGGTAATCCAACTATGAAGTCCATGGACACATTTTCCCATTTCCAATCTGGAGCTGGAAAAAGTTGAAGCATCCCTTTTGGTAACTTTCATTCTACTTTAACCTATTGACAATTCAAACACTTCACAGTAAAGTCAGCAATATATCTTTTCATTCCATCCCACCATAAATACTCTTGAATATATATGTACATCTTATTACTGCCAGGATGAACTAAAAACGGAGAACTATGAGCTTTACATAACAATTCTTTCTTCAACTTTGAATCAAATGGAACACATAATCTCTTTCCAAACCTCAAAAAATAGTCTTTATTAATGTTAAATTCCACTAACTTACCCTTCTAAACCAATTATACATTTTTTTGCAACTTGTTTTCTTCTTTCCATGCTTGCTTAATTATTTCTGATAGAGATGATTTCACTTCCACCTGAAACAAGATAGAGGAATTCCATGCACCAGCAACTTCCAATGCAAAATTCATCAAGTCAGAAACCAAAGAATCTCATTCCAAACATATCATGATTAATATATCATTACTCTTTCTACTCAAACCATTATCCACTTTATTTTCCTTTCCCATATGTTAATGGATCATGAAATCATAATCCTTGATTAATTCTATCCATATCCTTTGTCTCATGTTTAATTATTTCTGAGTGAATATTTACTTAAAACTTTTGTGATCAGTATATATTTTACACTTTACACCATACAAAGGATGCCTCCAAATTTTTAATGCAAAAACAACAGCAGCTAATTCCAAATCATATGCAGGTTAATTTAACTCATGATTTTTTAACTGACGTGAATCATAAGCAATTACCTGATCATTCTACATTAGGACACAACCAGGTCCTTTTAGTGATGTATCACTATAGATAAAAAATTCACCATTCCTGGAGGGTAGGCCAAAACTGGAGCATTTACCAATCTTCTTTTCAATTCCTAAAAACAATCATCACATTATTTTGTCCAAATGAACTTAATTCCCTTACGTGTTAGCTTAGTTAGTGGGATATATAACCAAGAAAAGTTTTCAACAAACCTTTGGTAATAACCCACTAATCCAAGAAAACAATGAATCTCTGTGATATTGGTAGGTCTTGGCCACTCCTCAACAACTTTTATTTTAGAAGGGTCAATAGTTATGCCATATTTAGAAATAATATGAACAAGGAAAGAAATTTTTGCAACAAAAATTCACTCTTACTAAACTTTTCATATAGTTTCTTTTATTTTAAGCTTTTAAAAACAATCCTTAAGTGAAATTCATGTTCCTTACGACTTTTAGAATATACCAAAATATAATCTATAAACACAACCACAAATTGATCCAAAAACTGATGAAACTCTCCATTCATGAGATTCAAAAATACAGCAGGTGTATTAGATATCCTAAAGGGCATAACTACAAACTCATAATGCCCATATCTTGTTCATAAAGCTGTCTTTGGAATGTCATCCTCTTTCACCTTCATCTGATGGTACCCAGACCTCAAAACAATCTTTGAAAAATACTGATCTCCCTGGAGCTGATCAAAAAAATCATCTATGTGAAGCAACGAATAATTATTCTTAATATTGATGATATTCAAGGCTCTGTAATCAATAAATAGTCTCATAGAATCATATTTCTTTTTCAAAAATAAAATTGGATTACTCCATGGTGAAGTGCTAGGTTGAACGAAACCTTTATCAAGTAATTCATATAACTATTTTTTTAATTCCACCAGTTATACTTGAGTCATTCGATAAGGGGGTTTAGAAATAGTTTTAGTATCATGCGCTAAATTGATTTTAAATTCAACCTCCTGGTTGGGAACAATAATAATCAATTCATCAGGAAAAAAAATATGTGAATTCATTCACTACTTGAATGTCACCAATCAAAACTATTTCTCTCTTCTCAACAACATGATCCAGATAACTTTCACTGCCATATTTAATCAATCTTTCATCTTCTTGGTATGTTACCAATGGTATGAAATCATTGAATAAAACGTTCTTGTATTTACAATCTATTTTAGCATGATATACTAAAATCTAATATATACCCAAAATAATATCAAATTACACTATGGGAAGTTCAACAAGATTTGCAGGAAAGACTATCCTACTAATGATAATAGGTATATTTCTATAAATCTTGGTTGCTTTAATAGTTACACCTAGAGTTTTTACCAATAGTTCTATATCACATTCATGAGGTTATATTTAAAATTTACTTGTAAATATCTCATAAATGAAGGAATGTGATGATATAGAGTCAAATAGAGTATTGTCATATTTTGAAAAAATATGTAACATACTTATCACCAATTCATTTGAAGGTCCCACATCAACTATAGTAGTAGAAAATGATTTTTTTTCATGCCTATATGCTTTCAATATTTCTGGTTTCCACCCTGGGTAATAAAATTTGGACACACATTGTCATAATGTCCTAACTCATTACAACAAAAACATATTACCGCTGGTTTTTCATTGCCTGCCTGATCATCTTCCTTATAGTTACGAGCAATATGACCAGTCTTACCACATCATAAGCAATTCTTGGACTTTGAGAGGCATTTTCCAGGATGTTTTTTACCACACTTATCACAAGTTATAAATTTAGTTTTCTTACCTCTAGACTTCTTTGATAAATTTTTTCCCATTTCCTACCAACCGGATCGCTTCTTTTGTTTGCCCTCATGGAACACAAGCTCATCAAAAAAACTCCATTTCTACCTTCTCAGCACATCATACAAGTTTTTCATAGCTTTTGAACTCACGGTAAGCTAACACCCTTCGATATTTTAGCTTTAATCCTAAGTAAAACCGATTTATCTTACTATTGATATCTTGGATAAAATTTGGGAAGTACCTTGAGAAACGGGTGAAATTTTATTCATATGCAGCCACTGAATCTTCCTCATTTTGTCTCAATTCCAAGAATTTATTTTCCATCCTAATTCGAACAACCTTAGGAAAATATTTATCAAGGAATATATTCTTAAATTCATTCCATTCCATGGAGTCAATCTATTCAATTACTCTGATATTTTTAATCATTGAACACCACTGATCAGCTAATTACATCAAAAATATTCTCCAATGCTTTAATCCACCCTTCATCTTGCACAGGTTCATATGGTCCTCACTGAATATAAGATCATTTCTTACCCTTTTTTTAACCAAAATATTACCATAAATTCCATATAAAGCAACATATAACATATAAAGGTAACTTGGTATATAAACATACTTAAATGGAATAACCATAAGGTTTATATCCACATATATCACTAAATGAAATAGCCATATGGATGACTTCCATACCCAATGCATTGGAGGTTATAACGTAACCACCCATCCATGGTTTATCATGGAACCACCCATATTTGGTTTATCACATAACCACTCATCATTGGTTTATCACGTAACCACCCGTCAAATGTCCAAGTACCATTATATAATCATAACACATAAAATATTGAAAATATCAACATTTCACTAATAAAATTTCATTTGAAATCACAAGAAATCATTCCAAGATATTGAAATATTCAATCCACTACAAAAACAATTTTCAATACCAAAACACCCAAAAAGGTAATAGTGGATTTCTTTTCCATAAAAAAACATTAAATCTTATAGTGGAATCCAAATATCAAATAACAGTTACGGCGGCGGGGAAGTCATCATCACTGCATACATTAAAAAAACATACCTTTTTATCATTTAGTAAAACGCTTCGTAGGAAAAAATTACCTTTGAATAAAATTAGAATTCAAAGGGGTTTATTATACATTTTATAAAAGAAGAAGGTGTATCTTATCAAAATATGCCTCAATGAAATGAGATTGAGACGAAGTCCCTTACCTTGAATCCAAATCGTCATGTATGTTCCTTGTTCTAACTGGATAATAAAATTAAGCTAATTTATACTTGTTTGAGAACATTTTTCAAGTTAATTATTTCTTTTATATCACTTATTACCATGTTATAACAATTACATAATTATTTAAGTTCATATTGGTTGTTTTGTCGATATTCGGTACTTGAGTCGAAAATGAACTTGTTTTGATGTAAATTATCAATGTAGTCAAAATTCCATCATCTCCAGAGTGATATTCATGATTTAAATATCATATATATCCATTATATATATATATAATATTCCATAATATTTATAGATAAGAAATTAAATGCACCATTCGTGGAGAGGGTAGGTCGTACGTACGCATGAACGCTACTTTCATTTCATTGTTATATTAAAGGAATGAAAACTAAATGATACATAGGTATTTTATAATTATAGTATAATATATATGTTATATATGTTACATAAGTTCATTAACTCTATCATTTATACATTCCATGTATGGAATGAATGAGTCATATCACTTTGAGGGGGCGGTAGTCTGCACTTCCTCAAATGAAATTATCGTATTTATACAATATGGAAAGCATAAAGGTATATTGTAAATAAAAATTATAGAAGCATAGAGAAAATATAAATATAATATATATCAAATATAAATATAGTTACATAATAATGACCACCATGAGAGGTGGTAGGAGAAAATTGAACAATTATCGTTTCGTGAGGCATTAGTTCGTTGTACACAAAAACAGTATGTTTGTATCCATTAGATAAAGGTGTGTGTAAGTGTAGTTTGAATAATTATAATAAAAATAGCCTAGTATATTTAAGATAATATTTTGGTTATGTAATCATATAATAAGGATATCATAGGGAGTGGAGAAGGAAAATAAAGGAAAAGAACATGAGAGAAGACGTTACCTATAAATCGGGTAACTTCTTTTGATTTGAGCCAAAAGACTTACTTGAATTTCCTTATACCAAATATAAGGATTATAATAGGAATTTAGTTATTTTGGGAGTTTATTTGATTAGAATATTAACTATCCAAGGGGATTGATAGGTGTAAGTAAGTGGGTAGAGGTGGTGGCCTTTTATAAGAGGGAGGAGGGGCACTTTAGGAAAGTCTTGAAATATTATATTATTATAAATTTATTTTAGAATTATAATAGTTAAAAAGTGATAAAGTTAGAGTATAAGATAAGGATGTGTCAAAATTATCTCAAAAAATAGGTTTTAGACAAGTTTAAGTCACAAAATTAACCTTATCTTTTAGCTTTAACCCTTAGTTAAAAACATTAACTCTGACCATGTCTTCTTGTATTTTTCATAATATATGGTTACTATAGTTACTATAAAATACCAATAGAACCATAAGTAGATAATTAATGAAATTTGAAACATTATATAAGTAAGTTGGGTGAATATTAGATTTTTAGGACTATTATATAATTTAATAAAATAGTATTTGTTTTAAAACTCATTTATATCAATTTTGACACTATTTAGTAATTGATTTTTGTTAATGTCATAATAACTTGATTACTTCAAACCAAATGGATTAAATCAAATATGATATGTAATAATCATACAAAATATTTTTTTATGGCATAAAAATGTTCAAATTACATTTATTTTAATATTTATAATATCATTTATTTGAATCTTTCATTAATAAAGTAATCATTGTATCATCATTGTGTCATAAATAAATTTATTTATTTAATTTAAAAAGATTAAAAATAAAATATAATGATGTATGAAATATTTTTTTTCTTTATAATTAATATTTATAGTCTAATATATCATTTATATAAACCAAATTAAAATTGTTTTAGTTAGAAGATACATGTTTATGTTATACTTCCCTTTTCTTTAAATTAAAAATTATAAAAGGTCACTATCACACCCAAGTGGATCCATGGGGTCATAAAATAGACCCAAGGATGACCATGGTCAGAAATATCTAATAAAATAGTATTATAATACATTTTAGGATAGTTTTATATTATTATAATATTATTTTTTACCCTTATTTACCATATTTACCCTTTAACCATCGTAAATAAAAATAATTACTGAAGTTACTATTAAAAATGTCTAAAAATAAAAGGTACCTATTTACATAATTTGTACCTTATAATACCAAATATGGAATCCATTTTTTAAAATTCAAAACACATAATTGACAGAAATTAATTTAAAATTAATTCTCGTTGGCAAAACTAGAATGCCAGTTTTTAAGAAGTAAAAACTATCAAAATATTGACATGTGTTTATGTTCAATTTCAATATAAATTTACTTAAAATAACCAAAATTATATTAAATTATAAAAACATAATCTAATTAAACTTTAAAACCAAATAAAAAGATAATCTAACTATATAAATAAATTATATGAAAAGGCAGTTTTGAATTAAAATGCAACATTTTTCATTATTCATAAAAATATGAATTTTATCAGAAAATTACCAAAATTTCAACAAAAGTAAATTTTGATGTCTATGTTATAAATAAAATTATTTTTTCAAATATAATATATAAAAGTGAAAAAAAACTAGATTTTAAAAGGGTTCTTCATCAAAAGGTGGTAAAACAATCTTTTAAAAATATTAGAGTATTTTATGCTTAAAATTGGATTCATTCTCATTTTAAGCCTCTAATATTTATTGGATAAATGTAAAAACATTTAACAAACTTATGTAATCATATTTTTTTCAATATTTTTCATTACCTCCAATACAACGGCTAGGCGTTAACTTACATTTAAAATAATAATATTATATTATTATTATTATTTGGTATCACTCAATGTTGTGTGCAATGTAAGATTTTGGAGAAACCTATTGTTATGTGTCGAGTATTCTATCATAAAAAACATCCCCTTTAACATAAAATTATTATCTTATTCATAAATGTTAATAGATATGAAAAGGTATTATTTAATAAATACTTGGGATGCTACATGTTTTGTATTGGAATTTCCACATATCTAGGGTTGGAAAGATACTTATCATGAGAACCTTAAAACTTTTATAAATTTATTATAAAATACTTTAGGATTATCTAATCAGGGTATGGTTGAGTATTTTTTTGATCATGTAATCATTTAAAGCTTAATTAATATGATATTTTTCATCTCGTATGATGAGTATGACATCTGGGCCCTCGATTGAGATAGATTGAAGAAGTGTGTGGTATTATTAGTCTTGTCACCTTGAAATACCACCTTATATTAAATGTGGTAATTATGAAAATATATATTAATTATATTATAATCTTCTCAAGTTGTTTTATCATCTGATTTTTCATGTCATTTAACCATCCACATTTGTGGTGCTCCATACTTTCATGCGGCCAAAAAAACTTTGGATAGTCATCGTCTTAGATAATACTATTAGGTAGTTCTTAATATACTTAGTGATCTAAAATACTAGCTTTTATATGTGAGAAATGAAAGATAGGATGCACCTTTCTATCCATTGGTAGATTAAGGTAGTAGGAAACAACTCTTACTCTCTCAGGGAAAGTATGTAGTCCATAATATTTGTGTGTCGGTTTAGTGTGAAATCTAAAATTTCACCCAAGTCTGTTTGGTCTGAATTTGACCCATATCAAGTGTACCTCCTCATATTTAAACTCCTTCCAATGTTTATTATCATAATTAAGCATTAATTATTATTCCCAATGTAAGTTTTCACAAAGTTATCTCAGATCTTTTTTATCTTTCTACTAGTACACTAGTTTTGGATTCAACTTTTGCCTCCCCTATAGCATAATAGAAGACCAATGGAGGCTTGAGTTTTTATACCACCTAAAATGGTGTATTCATAATGGAATTATGGTAATAATTATTATAGTTGAACTCAGCCCATGGTATCCATGTTATCTAGTGCCTTGGATGGTTAGAGGTAAAACATCCTAGATATATCTCTAATCACATGTTCACCACTTTAGTCTGGCCATTAAACTAAGGATGGTAATGGGAACTCATTTTAACATGGTATATTATATATTGAAGAGTTTATGTCAAAATAAACTCATAAAAACATTTCTCTATCACTCACTATTTCTCTAGGCATTCCATGAAACCTCATGACCTCCTTCATAAACACATCAGTGGCTGTTTTCACCGTATATAGAAGTCTCAATGGAATGAAGTTAGCATACTTACTAGGTTGATCAACCATGAAAAAAACACCTCATAACCTTGATATTTTGGTAGTCCAGACACAAATTATATGGAAACCTCATCCCAAACTAAGTCTATTACAAGTAATGGATGAATCAAGCCTGCTAGGCTCATCGCCTCATACTTAGTCTGTTAGAATATGTCACAAGTATAGACAAACTATTGCATGTCTTGTGTCATACCAGACTAGTAAACTCTATACTCAAGATATTTTGTAGTTTTTTAAGTACC
Organism: Viscum album; assembly: GCA_963277665.1. Lineage (NCBI taxonomy): Eukaryota > Viridiplantae > Streptophyta > Magnoliopsida > Santalales > Viscaceae > Viscum > Viscum album. Next base: position 644,465,896 of record OY728143.1, on the reverse strand, counting down.
CAAAATGTCATGAACTAGGCCAGGTCATCCTTTAACTGGACACATGATTCGTCCTGAGACATACCCAAGGAGCATCCCCAATCCCCATGGGTTGATGAATAGCATCAAGGGAATCATGGTACAATCATTGGGGATGATTTCACCCAGTAAATAAATAAAAAACACAGGATTCCTCCATGAATCTTAACAAGTTCAACCTGTATATTAGAGTCAGTACACAAATATAACCCAAAATAAAATTGAAAATAATACAAATTGGGGATAATCAAAATAAATAGCCAACTACTCATAAATAAATAAATAATCAACAAGAACAAGATATAAGGAGGATGACTAGCCTGATATATCCCATATATAAACCAAAAACCCAAAAAAACTAGGATAGAACTCTATGTGACCTCCTAGTCACCATCTATCCACAATGACCAACTCGCTCCATGAGCAAACCATAGACAAAACCTGAATCTATAAAACAGATCGGGTCTAATGACATTGAGTGGAATAAGTAGTGTATAAGAATATAGAAACTCATTTAGTAATCACTAAAGAATCTATGCATTTCCTTACCAAAATAGGTCATAAACAGTAGTTTGGAAATACAAGTAGGAAGTGGGTTTTCATAATTTTATAAAACAACACAACACTTTCTCAAATTCTTTTTAAAATCCATTTTCAAACATTGCTTTAAAAAAATTTAGTTACAAAATCCAACTTTGAAAGCCAAATTGAAGGGAAGAGTACAACCCAAGTGAATGCATAAGTGAGAGGGGTCAAAACTAAATGTAAGAAGTAATATACATCAACATGAAGCAAAAAAAAGAGAAAATAACCTAAAAAATATAAGTGAAAAAATATATGAAACTAAAGTTCTATCAAGAATTGCTAAAATATAGATCATGTAATAATGGTAAAATTATAAACTTCAAATTGATTAAAACCTATATATACTCGATTCAGAACCATATATCATATTATCGATGAATTTATTAAGTCTATAACCAACTAGATCACCCTAAAATAGTCTCACTAAAAACACAACCCATTGTGGTCTCTAATGCTATAGGGATATTGTAAATCTCATCGGGAATAGATAGTAATTATCTTTCCACCCTCACTGTGGAACCTATGATTCCATGACAATAGTAAAGGTGGTGGGGAAGAAAGAAAAAATATAACATCTCAATTACGAATCAATATAATCCATTATACATGCTAATACCACCTCTTGACACCATCCATATGAAAACCCTCCCTAGATTAGAGGAAATCCAGGGAGGCATTTACTTTTAAAGAAAACATTTAAAGGTACCAACATGGCCTTTTCATTTGAAATTCACAATCATTTTCTAAGAAAAAATATTTCTTTTAAAAAACAATTCCAAATATGAGGTGTTCATCAAACCATATATTAAATTTTCCAAAAAATACTTTAAAGGAATCATTAAGAAAAAAAACTCTATATATATATTAATAAAAATATTTAGGAACCAAGAAACCATTTTAGAAGACTGAGATTTCAAAGACGGCATTCCATGGAATTCCCATTTATATACTTGAACAAATTTATATGTGCACCTCTTATCACACATATAAATGTGTACACAACACACTTGTATATATATGAACATCCACATGGATGTAAAAGGTTTGTATGAAAGAATTTAAATAAAATACATATCATAAGATATGAGTTTTTCAAGTAACCACCCAAGACCCTCAGAAGACATTAAACTAAAAAAATTCACAATTCAACCCACAACTCATATTTTATAATTTTAATAAGTTATAATTGTAAATACATAGAAATTTCAAGGAAAATTTTTTTCTTAAATTCTTTGGAATTTTACAAGTCCTCAGTTTCTGACGGTGCCTGATTCCGAGGTCCAGTGTGCCCGGAATCAGTTTCTGAAGTTTTGTTCGGGTACGTTCAGTAAATGTACGAGTGGGATTTTCTAACTTATAAACCGGTGATCGGAATCGAAATCTGAGGGCACCAATGAACTCGCAGTGTCGGTATTCGTCTAAGGGGACCTTTACCACAGTTGTGTTTGGACGGGAGGAGGAGTTATATTTTGGGGTTTCATAATAATTTAAATAATTTTTTGTGTTACAAAAATTATTTTATGTGGTGGTTATTTCCTCCAAAGGGAAGTTGGAGGTGGGGCCCACACCCCACATAACTTTCCTTGGGAGGATATAACTAAGTTTGGGGCCCACACGAGAGCCTAACCCCTCAACTCCCCCCTTAAACTCCCATGAAACCCCCCTTATTAACTCTTAAAACTCTCTACCTCCTCTCTTTGAATTTTTAAACTTTTCACCTCCCTTCTCTCTTAATTATGTCAACCCATCTAATTAATATCTTCATTAATTAATTGGAACCTATTATTTGAATCAATTTTAATTGCATGGCAATGATATTAATATTGGGGAGCCTTATTATAATATTTGCCTTGGCAAATATTTCGGTGGGAAAAACTCTGGAAAATTAGAAGAAAGGTATTCCTCTCCTGACGAAGAACATCATTCTTCAGCGAAGAACATCTCCGACGAAATACGTGAAGAACTTCTCCAATGACGCTTCCTATTCGGACGCACCCCAATGTCAATAGAATTGATGTCCGTCTTCCACGAGGCCCGACCTCAGCGACGCTCATCTTTCGCAGCTCGTTGACGTGCACCGTTCTTGAAATTGAGGTAGGGGGCTTGTATAATTTTAAGTAAATTAATTTATACCTCGTTCTTGATGTATTAAATGGTTTGTCTTTACCTTATTTGTTTTCGTCTAATGAGGAGGGCGTAGACCGAACGAACATGGCCCAACGAACCTCCGTTGGTTCGTGATTTTTTTGGTGGCGAACGAAGGCAACGGCGACCGGAGGTGGTGGTGTCCGGAGGCGACGGCGACCGGAAGAGGCTACCACACACTAGCCATGAGAAGGAGACGCGGCCCGCTTCCACGGGCCGCTCAGTAGACAAACCATCCGGCAGGTGTCCGGCCGGGCTAGAAAGATCCTTCGATGCCCTCTTGGCGTCGCGCTGCGGAAGAGACGCAGCCCGCTTCCACGGGCCGCTCGGTGGACGAACCGGCCGGCAGGCGGCAGGCTGGGCTGGGAAGACCCCACGGCACCTCATGGTGCCGTGCTAGGGAAACAACGGCCTACCCATGTGGTCCGCTCGCGCTGGGGAAGATCGGACGACTTTGGTCGGCCGGACAGGAGGGCGGTGCCGCTCGGCATTGCCGTTTTGGAAAACCGGGGGTCGCGCCCCCTGATCCGCTCGGCCACCTGGCCGAGCCATGGTCAGCCACGAGTCGGGCCGGGTTGTGCCAGCTGGGCTAGGCCACGCCCAGCCGGGTCAGACCCACCGAGCCAGGACAGTCCGACCCGCCATCCCTCCGGGCTTGACAGGCCAGGCCCGTTTTTCTTAAATGTGAATAACTTCTTGACCGTACGTCCGATCGACGTGCCGTCTCCGGCACTGGGACCCTTGCGACGAGGTAGTCCTTTTGTTATACTCTAACTTATTTTTGGAAAACTTTGGAAAATGGCCATGTTTGGAACGAGCGTAATTCCAACCGGGCCCTGGAATGGAAAAGCCAATAACTCTCAAACCGGGCATCTGATTGATGCGTTGTCTGTTGCGTTGGGTTCCTTTTGATGAGATAGAACTTTGAGATACATCAACTCTAGACTTTGTGAAAATTTATGTATCGAGCCCCTTGGATCGAGGAGTGTACCCTCTCAGAATCAAGTGTGCTATGTGCAGGAACCCTAGAGCTGGTTGCGACTGCGTCGACTACTGTACTGGAATCCTCTGTGGGTTCGACAGCGACGACTACTATAATGGAATCTTATATGGGTTCGACATCGACAACTACCATAATGGGATCCTCCATGGGTTCGATGGCGATGGCTACTGTTCTTGTATCCTATGTGGGTTCGGAAATATTGACCTATGAACTTGTATCCTGTGTGGGTCCAACAGAGTAGTTGGTCTTGTATCCTATGTGGGTCTGACAGCTTAGCTGGTCTTGTATCCTATGTGGGTATGACAGCTTAGATGAATTAGTGACTACATCTGGTCATCTCTATCGCTATACGAAAGATGTATACCTGTGTGAGCTAAGTCTTGACTTTTAATCATTATCATCAATGTGATTGACTTCTTTCCTGTGTGGGCTGGATTGTGATTGGGCTTAAGAGTTGGAGCCGAACTGAGATTGATAACTTAGTTATATGTATGGGCATATACCTAATTAGGGTTCATTGATACTTCGTGGTTGTATCATTATTCTATGGTTTATCCTTCGTGGATTCTGGAAGACCTTCGAGGTCTCAGGGTCCTTACTGAGTATCGTATACTCACCTCTGCATGGGATATTCCCACACTACGTTGTGTTGGATGTGGACGATGGACAGCACTGATCAAGTTAGAGACTTTTAGAGCTGGACGGTACCCGGAGGTGGACCACTTTCCGAGACGTACACGGAGCATATGGAAAAACCAGAGGTGCAGAGGAGGCCATATGTACCCGCCCTTCAGGTGGGGTTCCCGGAGGAAGACTCAGTAGTTGTTGTTTTACTTTACTGCAGTTGTACTAGCTTTTCAATTGTACTAGTTTTCATTTGTACTGTACTTAATGCTTGGCTTGTATTTTCAGCCCCTTTTCCTTTTAGAACTTACTTTTGTATACAGTATTACTTAGTGCTTACTTCAATTGCGTACTCTATTGTGTTTGTTTACTTTCTTAAAGGCAATGCCTTCCCAGCTTAGGGATTTACACCTTTGGTGCTAGTCGCCAGCCCATGGACTTTGGAAGGCGGGCTTGGGGTAGACATGGCACGGGCCCCGAGGATGGTTTGTGACAAATTGGTATTAGAGGAGTTGGTTCTACCTCAAAACTCAGTACTGTGATCATTCATTTCTGTGAAGCAATAGTGTTAAGATTATTGAGTGTGGTTTTCAGTCCAGGGAGTCCAGTGTTGGTGCGAAGGCCGACGTATCCATACACTAGGACCCTGACCTCTGATTTCTGACTCAGTGCATGAAAACATTGATTACATGTGTGTTTAAAAAGTTTTCTTTGTGATTACTTTGTGTCAGCTCACCAGGTATACTGTTTTGACCGTGTCACACCTGTTTCTTTTCAGGATGGCCCCACGAAGGCAGCCATCTAGGGTTCTGAGTTACGTACAAGATGGTATCCCACTGAGCGACATGGCCTCGGTTCATGGACTCATCACAAAAGAGGAACCAGCAGTACCACTACCCGCTGGTCCACCGATACCACCAGCCGCAGCAGCAGACAGTACATGCTGCCTGAGTGCATTTCATGAGTTCCAGCAATAGAGGCCTCCCAGGTTCTATGGAGAGACAGACCCATAGGCAGCTGAGGATTGTCTAGAGGCTATCGTAAGAGTTTTCAGATTGGTAGGGACACCAGCCAACCTTATGATGATCCTTGTCGTGATTCTCCTGCACGCAGGAGCAGGTAGATGGTGGAGCATGATTATCCAGGTGCATGAAGAGGCATCACTACTTTGGACAGACTTCTGAGTCTCTTCTGCTTGGAGTTTGTTCTAGCCACCCTTCATGCGGTGTGGATTCAGGAGTTACTTCATCTGCAGTAGGGCAGTATGACAGTAGCTCAGTACTCACGAGGTTCACTGACCTCTCACGCTACTTCGTGGATATGGTACGGGACCCGTTATTCAGGGCCCGGACCTTTGATCAGGGACTGAGGCACGAGATCAGGGCTTCGACGATTCCCCTCAGCATCCTGACGCAGGCAGGGGTGCTGGAGTGAGCCCTTCTAGTGGAGAGTTTTCTCGCTGAGCAGACTCCAGAAGCGAGACCCACCACAGGGTGACACGTAGCAGAGTCTTCTGCAGCTGGTAGTAGACAGTTGATGTAGAGGTCCAAGCGGACCAGGCCATCAGGTGGGAAACCTCAGGATTCAGGTTCGGTTTTGCGGGGCACACGAAACAAAGCCAGCCTTATGAGGAGCAGGCAGTACTATGCATGCGGTGGGTAAGGCCACATGGTTCGTGACTGCCCGACCCCCCATGCAGATGAGCAGCAGAGGGTAGAGAGACCTCCCAGGCAGAGGCATAGGTTCGACCGTGGTGGTCCGTCGGGAGCAGGAGGACGAGGCAGAGGATCTGGCCGAGAAGCGGGTGGTGGACAATGTTTTGAGGCTCTACCACCATCACCACCAGGAGGTCCACCCTGACCACAGGGATCTGGCAGAAAGAGATGGGCTTAGCTCCAGGCAGTCGAGGCCTATGACCACGGCACACCTGAGATGATTTAAGGTACTATCTGTTTCTACTCCACCCTTGCTGCAGAACTTATAGACATAGGTGTGAGTCATTCTTTTATTTCCGCTGCCCTTGTTCAGAGCTCGGAGATTCCGATGGAGCCGTTGGCTCAATCCTTACAGCTAAAGACTCCTACGGGAGAAGGCTCGATGATTACGCACTAGTTTCGGCAGTGTGAGCTTACTCTAGGAGGTGAGAGCTTCGGTTGGGATCTTATTGTAGTGGCGTCGAGGCCTTATGACGTCATCTTGGGTATGGACTGGTTATCTACAGTCCATACTCAGATCGACTGTATTAGGCGCAAAGTGTAGTGTGTCCACACGGATGGGACCAGGTTCACCTTCATTGGTGAGAAGGGAGATTTTGTAGTGCAGGATGGACTTACGCAGAGGAGAGGTCATCTGATCACACATCAGTTGGCTAGTCTCATCCTCGGAGCGGTTGATGTGTGGAGTCCTAGTTTTCCTATTGTGGTGGATCAGTACATGGATGTTTTCCCTGATGATGTTCCAGAACTACCTCCTCGTAGAGAGGTAGACTTCTACATCGACATGTACCCCAGGAAAGCACTGATATCTACTTCAGCATATCGGATGGCTCCCTCTGAGCTTCGTGAGCTGCGGGTACAGTTAGAGGACTTTCAGGGGAAGGGATTTATCCGACCTAGTGTTTCACCCTAGGCATCTCCGATTTTGTTCACCAAGAAGGCAGATGGGAGCTTGTGACTGTGTGTTGACTACCGTCACCTGAATCAGGTGACTGTGAAGAACAAGTACCCACTACTGAGGATTGACGACCTCTTTGATCAGCTCAAGGGATCAAGATAGTTCTTGAAGATATACCTCAGGTCAATCTATCACCAGCTCAGAGTTTGAGACAAGGATGTGCAGATTATGGCCTTTAGGTGTCGGTATGGACACTACGAGTTCTTGGTTATGCCCTTCGGCATAACCAATGCTCCAGCAATGTTCATGAGTCTCATGAACAGAATCTTCCAGCCTTACCTCAATCAATTTTTCATAGTCTTCATTGACGACATACTGATTTACTCGACTACTGAGGAGGAGCACGCCTACCATTTACGGGTAGTACAGGACACACTCTGAGAGCACCAGTTTTATGGTAAGCTCTCGAAGTTCCAGTTCTAGATTCGATAGGTTCACATCTTGGGACACGTCATATCAGAGGATGGGGTAGCCGTGGATCCAGTGAAGATCAAGGAAATGCTTGCTTGGGATCCAACTAGGAGTGTGACAGAGGTGAGGAGTTTCCTAGGTATGGCTGGGTACTATCGGAGATTTGTGCCAGACTTCTCCAGAGTTGCAGCACCGCTTTAAACTTTGATGAAGAAGGCGAAACCCTTCGTGTGGTCAGATAGATTCCAGCAGAGCTTTCAGGAGCTGAGGCATAGGTTGACAAGTGTGCCCATCTTGAGGCTACCAGAGGAGGGCGTAGGGTACATGGTTTACTGCGACGTGTTAGGGACCGGACTCAGGTGTGTCCTAATGCAGAAGCAAATAGTGATCGCGTACGGTTCATAGCAGTTGAGGCAGCATGAGCAGAACTATGCTACCCATGACCTGGAGTTAGCAGCAGTGGTCTTTGCCTTGAAGATGTGGTGGCACTATCTGATGGGTGAGCATTTTACAGTCTACTCTGACCACCAGAGTCTCAGGTATATCTTCTCGCAGAAGGACCAGAACCTGAGACAGTGACTTTGGCTCGAGTTCCTCCAGGACTATGACTTCAAGATAGTCTATACTCCTGGGAAGGGAAACGTTGTAGCAAATTCTCTCAGTATAAGATCGGGCATTCAGCTGCTAGGAGAGGCGACAGAGCAGCTGGCCGCGTTGCAGATATCCTTTGTGAATAGAGATGGAGCAGCCTTTCTTCAGTCTCTCACAATCACTCCTCCACTTCTTCAGTGAGTCAGAGAGGCACAACATGGGGACGTTGACTGTGAGGCACGACGTGCTCAGATATCCATAGGGCAAGCGCCTGATGGATTTTCTGAAGGAGGGGAGTACGTCATCCTCTTCAGGGGACGTACCATGGTACCCATTTCATTACAGGAGGAAGTGCTGAGGGAGTTTCACACTTCCCCTATAGTGGTACATCCAGGTGTGGAGAAGATGTATTAGGACCTCAGACAACTGAACTGGTGTCCAGGTATGAAGAAGGTTGTAGCAGAGTTCATTTCACGATGCCTCACTTGTCAGCAAGTGAAGGCAGAGCACTAGGTACCAGCAGGCTTGGTACAGCCCTCAGAGGTCCTAGAGTGGAAGTGGGACGAGATATCCATGGATTTTGTGATGTATCTTCCACGTACATCCAGAGGACATGACTCTATCTGGGTGATAATCGACTGACTCACCAAGTCGTCTCACTTCCTATCGATCATAGAGCAGGGCTCATTGGAGAGCTTGGGATGCCTCTATGTTTAGAAGATCGTACGGCTTCATGGTTTTCCATCGACGACCGTCTCTAATAAATATGCACACTTTACTTCCCAGCTTTGGAAGGGGTTGCAAGAGGCTTTTGGGACGCAGCTACGTCTGAGCACCGCCTTCCATCCTTAGATGGATGGCCAGATAGAGAGGACCATCCAGACTCTCGAGGACATGCTCCGTGCATGTGTCATTGACTTTGGTCGCAGTTGGGAGGATCACTTACCCTTGGTGGAGTTTGCGTACAACAACAGTTACCACTCCATCATCGGGATGGCACCATACGAGGCATTCTACTACCGACCTTGCAGATCACCTCTGTGCTGGACAGACCCAGGGGAGTCAGCACTTGTAGGACTAGAGATGGTGTAGGCTACGACAGAGAAGGTACAGATCATCCAAGAGTGGATGAAGACTGCACAGAGCAGACATAATTTCTATGCTGATAGAAGAAGGAGACCACTAGAGTTTGAGGATGGTGACCACGTATTCCTACGGGTCTCGCCTCAACGAGGTCTACAGAGATTTGGCCGGGGTGGCAAGTTATATCTGTGTTTCATTGGGTCATTCCAGGTCCTCAACAAAGTAGGAAATGTGTCTTACCACTTGGCCCTTCCACCTTAGATGCATCGGGTGCACGACGTCTTCCACGTATCTTAGCTGAGGAGATACATGCACGATCCAACCCACATTATCGACCACGGGGATCTAGACATCGATGACGGGACGACATTCACGGAGGTCCTGGTAGAGATTGAGGATCGACAGGAGCGGCTCCTATGTGGACGGTCAATTCCTCTGGTTCCCATTCGCTGGCAGCACGGGAACCTCCAGGAGAGTACATAGGAGCGGGAGGCTCAAATGCGTGCTCAGTACCCCCATTTGTTTCCCTAGTGTGTGTTGTAGATTTACGGGGACGTAAAGCCCTGGTGTGGGGGTAATTTAAAGACTTTTAAATTTCAAGGAAATTTTTTTAAAATTCTTTGGAATTTTATGAGTCCGCGGTTTCTTACGGCACCTGATTCCGAGGCCCGGTGTGCCCGGAATCAATTTCTTAAGTTTTGTTCGGGTACGTTCAGAAAACGTATGAGCGGGATTTTCTAACTTCTAAACCAGTGCTCGGAATAGAAATATGAGGACACCGATGAACTCACAACGTCGGTATTCATCTAAGGGGACATCTACCGCAGTTTCGTTTGGATGGGAGGAGAAGTTATATTTTGGGGTTTCATAATAATTTAAATAATTTGTTGTGTTACACAAATTATTTTATGTGGTGGTTATTTCCTCTAAAGGGAAGTTGGAGGTGGGTCCCACACCCCAAATAACTTCCCCTAGGATGATATAACTAAGGGTGGGGCCCACATGAGAGCCTAACCCCTCAAATCCACCTTAAACTCCCATGAAACCCCCTTATTAACTCTTAAAACTCTCCACCTCCTCTCTTTGAATTTTTAAACTTTTCACCTCCCTTCTCTCTTAATTATGCCAACCCATCTAATTAATATCTTCATTAATTAATTTCCACCTCTTATTTGAATCAATTTTAATTGCATGGTAATGCTATTAAAATTGGGGAGCCTTATTATAATATTTTCCTTGGAAAATATTTCAGTGGGGAAAACTCTAGAGAATTAGAAGAAAGGTGTTCCTCTCTCGACGAAGAACATATCTCTTCAGTGAAGAACATCTTTGATGAAGAACGTAAAGAACTTCTCCAATGATTCTTCCTCTTTGGATGCACCTCGATGTCAATGGAATCAACGTCCATCTTCCGTGATGCTCAACCTCCGTGACGCTCATCTTACACGACTTGTTGACATGCACGGTTCTTGAAATGGAGGTAGGGGGCTTGTATAATTTTAAGTAAATTAAATTATACTTCGTTCTTGATGTATGCAATGGTTTTTCTTCTCCCTATTTGTTTCCACCTAACACAGAGGGCATGGGCCGAATGAACACGGGCCGACGACACTCCGTTGGTTCGTGATTTTTTGTGGTGGCGAATGGAGGCGATGGCGACCAGAGGCGGCGGCATCTGGAGGTGACGGCAACCAGAAGCGGAGACCACACATCGGCTGTGAGAAGGAGACACGACCCGCTTCCACGGGCCGCTTGACTGAAGAACTGGTCTGCAGGTGGTCGTCCAGGCTGGGAAGACCCCGTGGCACCCTCTTGGCACCACGCTGCAGAAGAGCTGCGGCCCGCTTCCACGGGCCGCTCGGTGGAGGAACCGGTCGGCAGGCGGTCGGCCGGGCTGGGAAGACCTCGCGGTGCCTCATGGCGCCGCGCTGGGGAAACAACAGCCCGCCCATGCAGGGCGGTCACGCCGGGGAAGACAGGCCATCTTTGGCTGGCTTCGACCGGCCGGATAGGAGGGCGGTGCCGCTCGGCGCCGTCGTTTCGAAAAACCGGGTGTCGCACCCCCCGATCCGCTGGGCCACCTGGCTGAGCCACGCCCCTCCGGGTCGGGCCACACCCTGCCAGGACGGGCTACACCGGCTGGGCTGGGCCACGCTCCACCAGTCCGAGCCTAACCCTTATCTGGTTTGGACCCCCTGAGCCAGGACTGGCCGACCCACCATCCCACCGGGCTTGACGGACCAGGCCCGTTTCGCTTAAATGCGAATAACTTCTTGATCGTGCGTCTGATCGATGCGCCATATGCGGAATTGGGACCCTTGTGAAGAGGTGGTCCTTTTGAAATACTCTAAGTGAGTTTTGGAAAACTTTAGAAAATGGCTGGGTTTGGAACGAGCGTAATTCCAACCGGGCCCCTGGAATGGAAAAGCCAGTAACTCTCAGATCAGGCATCTGATTGATGCGCCGTCTGTTGCGTTGGGTTTCTTTTGATGATACAAAACTTTGGGATACATCAACTCTGGACTTCGTGACAGTTTATGTATCGACCCCCTTGGCTCGAGGAGTGGACCCTCCCGGAATCGAGCATGCTATGTGCGGGAACCCTAGAGCTGGCTGCGACTGCGTCGACTACTGTACTGTAATCCTCTGTGGGTTCAACAGTGACGACTACAGTACTGGAATCCTCCATGGGTTCAACAGCGATGACTACCATACTGGGATCCTCCATGGCTTCGATGGCAATGACTCATGTTCTTGTATCCTGTGTGGCTCCGGCAGTATTGACCTCTGTACTTGTATCCTGTGTGGGTCCAACAGAGTAGCTGGTCTTGTATCCTGTGTGGATCTGATAGCTTATCTGGTCTTGTATCCTATGTGGGTCTGATAGCTTAGATGAATCAGTGACTACATCTAGTCATTTCTATCGCTATAAAAAAGATGTATACCTATGTGAGCTGAGTCTTGACTTTCAATCATTATCATCGATGTTATTTACTTCTTTCCTGTGTGTATTGGGTTGTGCTTGGGCTCGAGAGTTGGAGCCGAAGTGAGATTGATAACTTAGGTATATGTATGGACATATACCTAAGTAGGGTTCATTGATACTTCGTGGTTGTATCATTCTTCTGTGGTTTATCCTTTGTGGATTCTGGGAGACCTTTAGGGTCTCGGGGTCCCTACTGAGTATCGTATACTCACCCCTGCACGGGCTATGCCCGCACTACGTTATGTTGGATGCAGACGATGGACAACACTGATCGAGGTAGAGACTTGTAGAGCTGGATGGTACCCAGAGGTGGACCACTTGGCGAGACGTACACGGAGCAGACGGACGGACCAGAGGTTTATAGGAGGCCATCTCTACCCACCCTTCAAGTGGGGTTCCTGGAGGAAGACTCAGTAGTTATTGTTTTACTTTACTGCAGTTGTACTAGCTTTTGAGTTGTACTAGTTTTCAGTTGTACTGTACTTACTGTTGAGCTTGTATTTCTAGCCCCTTTTCCTTTCATCACTTACTTTTGTATACAGTATTATTTATTGCTTACTTCAGTAGCGTACTCTGTTGTGTTTTTTTTTACTTTCTTAAAGGAAATTCCTTCCCAGCTTAGGGATTTATGCCTTTGGTGCTAGTCAACATCCCCTAGTCTATGTAAGGCGGGCTTGGGGTAGTCACGGCACGGGCCCTGAGGATGGGTCGTGACACTAATAATCATTATAAACACACAAAATCCTTTAAAAGAGTTACTTAAACATTTTAGCAAACAACTAGTGTCATAGACTTTAACACATGATAATAATTATAGAAATCCTTAGAAAATCTCTTTTTCAATAAAACCACTAACATGAAAATATTTGACAATTTGATTTTTAAATTAAGGACCATGAAGAGCATAATAAAAATATGTTTATATAGGCCCAATCATCACACAGAATGTTCTAAAAAAGAAAATAAATGGATACACCTGCCTCAATGGTGTGAGAATGTGACAAAACCTCTAGGGTTGGAAAGAAAAATCCTAAGAGACCAACCACACACCCTAACATCACAATAAATAACTCACATAATCCAACCCTCACCCTAGGGTTTGGCCAAAAGCAACCAATCCAAGAAGAAAATGGAGAGAAAATAGTGGAAGGAAATAAGAGATAAAATGCATCCAAAACCAAGAAGAAATTACCAAGAATCGATGTAAGATATTCAAATCATGGGGGAAGAGAAAATGGAGAGTGGTTTGGTGACCCCTTCATGCACCAAAACAGAGTGGGGGAAATGTAAGCGTGAATGGGTATTTATTAGTAGGAAGTTAGAATAGGAAATAAAATTTTTAGAATTTATGGGAAAGTAACATGGTTTGGTCACATGGTTTACAAAAATATGTGCCAATCATACACCCCTACTAGAAAGACAAAATTATCTCACATGGTTTGGCCACATAGTTTCCTCAAACCATGTGAAAGTTGTGTTTCAGTTCCCAGATACCCCCATACTCCCACATGGTTTTTCCTAAGACTCTCATGGTTTGTAATAAACCATGAATTGCATGTGTGAGATAAAATATGCAAGAAAAAAATGAACTATAAACCCCACATTTGATCAGGTAGTCATATGGTTTATCTTAGACTATTCACACCAACCATTCATGTTTCCAAAAACTGACAAAAACATCTAAATTTTAAATTTATTCAGGAATCCAACCTAAAAACCAATGACAAGATTAAAGAACCAAAAATAAATAAAATAATAAGGAAAAAATAAAATTAGGGTGTTATAATTATCCCCACTATAAAACTTTCTACCTCTATAAATTCACCAAGTTCAAGATGAGAAGAAAAACTAGAACCCTCAAACCAAAAGAAAGAACCACTAGAATAAAATCTCCAAACCAAACTCGAAAATGAACAAAATTTCTAACTCTAGTGTGACCCCTTAATTCCGTGAGTCACATTTGAATCTCTCAATAGGAAACAAAAAATTGATATATGGTGGATCTACCCACCATTTAAAAACCAAATAACATGGTTTTTCAATAATTAAGGTAATTAAATGGAACCACCACCTAATAGGATAAGGGTTTTAACTAATGAAATTTCAACAAGACACCAGACCAAACCACAATTCATAATTACACAAAACACATTCTTCTAAAAATGGGCATGGGATATCAAATCACCCCAAACAACATGAAAATCGATTATAATAATTAAATGAAAGAAAAAGAACAAAACAAATAAAAAATAAAATTTTACCTCAAAATATTGGAGGGGAAAAGTATTATGATTCTAGAGCTAACCTGGGTTTATTTTTCTTATATTGAGATCCCAACCCATAAAATTTATGAAGATACCCCATCCCACTACATTTATGGAAATTTTTCAAAGCATTATTGAAATATGGCTTAGAATTACTTAACATAACACATTGGAAGCATATGAGTGAATGATCCTTTTGAAGAGGAGTATAGATGGATAAGAGTGATTTTGTTAGAATAGGTTCCTTCAGTTTACACCCCTCACTAGATAGGGAACCCTCACTTACATTAAGGGAGAATGGTCTGCCAACCATTATGGGTTGATCTCAATAAACTAACTTATCTAAAAACACCCATCCACTAACTCTTTAAATAAGACTTTCCCATATGAAAGAACTTGGTCGCTAATCTTTGGGAAAAGACCCTTCACAAAGAGATGATACTTTAATGAATAGCTCAACACTACTTCTAGAGAAAAGGGATCCTTCTCCTTAAAGTGGTGAATATACCCATTCATTGTTCATTGATCTTATAGAATAACCATAATCTCTAACACTTTATTTACTTTCACTTCCTTAGGGATGAACCATTAAATGAAGGTGGTATTGAAGGACTCATGTGTCATCCCATCTTGTAATGAGGCTGGAATGACTAACTCCCACTAATTAAAACTTGATCAATCGAATAAACCCAAGAAATCTCCCACCCTCAAGGATTCTAGAGTTCCTAGGGACCTAAATAACTTTTCAATTTCCTATAGCCACTTTGCAGACTCTAGTGGACCATGTTCACCTCAAAAGATAGGAAACAACCAAGAAGATATCAACTCTACCACTTGATTAAATGTTTGGGTAGAGTCATCCACTGGAAGATACTTACTAGAAACCTTTCAGACTTTTTGGGGAAGTATATGATAAATATCATGAAAGCATAAAACCAAATAAATAATAGACCAGATCTAAACTGAAACTCAACCAAGATAACACTTTAACTCAAAATACCAATCCCACAAACCAAAACATAACACAAAACAAAGTCAAAGTTAATCTTTTAAAAATAACCATTTATATTTCAAATCCATAATTTTCACTTAAAAAACTATTTCAAATAAAAAATAATCTTTAATTCACCCATTTCACTTCAAAAATAAAATTTCCCTTTTTTGTTAAAAACCAAATTATCATTACAAAAGAACACCCTTTTTATTTGTCCTTAAAATCCAAATCATTTTTCTTTAAAACCAACTAATTATAATAAAAATTATACTAATAACATCACCTACACCAAAGCCTATTAAATAGGGGACTAGTAGTTATGCATGAATTGGCCATATGGTTTAACAAACCATATATTGAGCATGCATCAACACTAAGAGCTATATTGAAATGTGCACTTGGGATCTACATGGTTTTCTAGTCCATGAAATTTTATCACATGGTGTTGGTTTACTCCCATTATCATCCCCCAAAACATAAAAACCCATCAAGAAAAATATAGAACTAATAGTATAAACCCAAAATAAAAATTAAAGACTCAAAACCCAACAACCCCTGGTCACTAGAGGCTTGGGGTGAGTAATAGTTCATGATTCTATTCCCACACCTACTTTCTGAGTTCTGAAAATCCTAATATTTAATCTACCTGACATAACAACTAACAAAAGGTTTCTCTGATACCATTTTTTCGAGAACTATCCTAGTTCATCCCTAAACCGAACACCCAAGTTGGCCCAAGACATTCCTGAGGGGTGTCACCAATCCCCACAGGCTAATGACCAATATCAAGGGCATCACGAGTTAATCATTGGGTATGATTTCACCAAGTAAATAAATAAAATTAACAGGATTTCACCATGAATATTGGTATGGTTAACCTATATATCAAAGTCCATGTGAAGAAATATAACCATGGATAAAACTAAAAGTGATAAAAACAAGTAATAACCAAAATAAACAAAAAAACTACTCATAAATAAATAAAACATAAATAAGAACCAGATACAAGGAGGATGACTAGGCTGATACATCCCAAATACAAACCAAAAATCCAAAAAAAAAATAGTATCGATCCCTATGTGACCTCCTGGTCACCATCCATCCACAGCTACCAAACTACACCATGATTGATCCATAGACAAAACCTAAACCTATAAAACAGCATGAGTCTACCAACACTGAGTCAAACAAGTAAGGTGTGATCATACAATATCTTATTAGGTAAAAAAGAATACATTTATTTCATTTCCCAAAACAGTACACAAACACTAGTTTGTAAATAAAAGTAAGAAGTTTGTTTTTATCATTTTATAAAAAAAATATTTCTCAAATCCTCTTTAAATCCCATCTTAAAAAATTCCTTTAAAAAATTAGTTCCAAAATCCAAATTTGAAAACCAAACAAAATGGAAGATAAAAACTCGAGTGAATGAATAAGCAAGAGGGGTCAACATTAAACATAAGTAGTAAGATATATCATAATGAAGAAAAACTAAAAGATAAAAGAATCTACATAAAAAATATAATTGAAACAAGACATGGAACTAAAATTCCATCAAGAAATAAGAAAATACAAAGTATATAATCATGGAAAAATCTTAAACATCAAGTGAGTCAACCCTAGATGTATTGGGTTCAGAACTATCTACCAGAATATCAATAAAGTTTCTAAGTCTATAACCAACCAAATCACCCTCAACTAGTCTCACCAGTAGCACAACCCCACCAATGGTCTCCAACACCATAGGGGATCTAGTATGTCTCATTGAGACTAGATAGTAACTGTCACTCAACCCTCACTATGATGCCTAGGATCCCATGAAAATAGTAAAGGGTAGGTGAGGAATCAAGTGAAAATATAACATCTCAATCATGAATCAATATAATCCATTATATATGCTAATCCCACCTCCTAACACCATAAATGAGAAAACCATCCCAAAAATTAGAGGAATTACATGGAGTCGTGAACTTTTAAATAAAACATTTAAAGGTACCAATCAGGCCTTTCATTTGAAATTCACAATCATTTTCTAGTAAAACATATTTATTTTAAAAAATTAAAATTTGGGGTGATCAAAAATCCATATATTCAAGGTTCCAAACATGAATTTAAATAAATCTTTAGGAAACCACACTCTATAAATATTTTTAGAAAAATATTTAGGAATAAAGATACCATTTGATAAGAATGGGGTTTTAAATAAGGAATTTCATGGAATTTATATTTATATACATGTACACATTTATATGTTCACCTCCAAGAGAACATATTAATATGTACACATCACACTTGAATATATATGAACATACATGGGAATGTAAAAGGTTTTTATGAAAGAACATAAATCAAATACACATCATAACATATGAGTTTTTAAGTATCCACCCTAGAGCCTAAAAAGACATTAAACCAAAATAATTCAAAATTATACCCACGTGTCATATTTCGTAATTTTAATAAAGGTAATTTGTTTACGAATCTTTCTACCAGGGCCACGCATCGTGATGATTTTTTCATGCATTTTTTCTTTCTAAAGGCGGGTGGTTTCCATCAATTTAATCAGAAATTTTGACTCCTTAATTGAAAGGGTGTGATGGGATATTTGTTCCTCATTATATGGATTCCTCCTTTGAGATCATTTTTTAGTCTGTGTCACCCTTAAATATTTGATTCCTGTTTGTGAAACTCATTCTCGATTCCATCTTGAGGTGTACATCGGTTAATTGTTCTCCTTCTATATCGATAGGGAAGAAACCTTTTGTTGGAGTAGATAGTAACATTAGGAATGTCTAGGAATTTATGGGCATTGGGTGTGTTGGGAACTTGTAAATTCTTTTCAATTTGGAGGTCATATCATGTGTAAGGTATCTCAAGTATAGAACCTAAGGCATCCTATATTGACCACGAGGTAGTTGAAATTAGGGGTATAAGTATTTAGAGGCTTTTTACCTCAACCATACTAGGTTTATTGTATGGGGTATAGATTTAGGATTTATTTATAGGTTTAACATATCATTGGTATATATGGGTCATAGGTTTAAATTATTTTTGGGATATGTTAGTTGCAGGTTTAATATATTATGGGGATAGGTTTTTCATAGGTTTAACATCTTGTGGGGATAGATGGGTTGAAAGTTTAATGTCTTGTAGGGATAGGTTAGTCACACGTTTAATGTATTGTGGGAAAAATTTGGTCATAGTTTTAACATATTATGGGGATATGTGGATCATAGGTTTAAAATATTATGGGGATAGATGGATCTCAGGTTTAACATCTTTTGAAAACTAGTGGGTTGTAGGTTTAACGTCTTGTGGGGATAGGTTGGGTCACGGGTTTAACTTCTTGTGGGGATAGGTGAGTGGTTAAGTGTGTACCCAAGGGGGATATGATCACAATTTATATTTGATGGTAATATTGGGGTGTTAGTATTTAACCTCAGAGAGGTGTTCTACATACCCTATTTTGTAAGTAGGGATCAAAACCCACATAGTTTGATGTCACGGTTTAAGGTCATGTGATAGGAATAATCAATGCAATTTAGCATCGTATAGTAAGGACATTCATATCATAGAAATATAGTCAATGAGGGATGGTGTGGGGATTTCATATATGGGATTCCAAGATTAGGATTCCATGGGTGTGAGGGCCTCAGGCCTAGAGTAGATGTCAATGGGGGAATCATCCCATGATGATTATACATGGGGAATCTTGTGCTCATCACATGGGGTAAGGATACAGTTTAAAGTTGTGTGATGAGGATGTTGTCATACAGTTTAACATCATGCAACTAAGATATGAATCTAATAATTTTTACTTCATTCAACTCGGATATTATTTGGGATTATGCCTATGGAGGAACATGTCAAGGTGAGAGGAAGATCTAGTAAAATGAATCTCTACCGAGATAGGTAATACTATGTGAAAAATGTTTTACACAAGACATGGTCTCTAGAGTAATACAATAGCATAGATACTGGGGGCATAGGCACGCATAAATTATGATATTGTGCGCAACTTAGGGTGGCGCAAAGGTAGATTCTCTTGCATGAACCTAATTAAACTTAAGGGATATTATGTGAGGATCTATCAAGCATGGGCCAAGATACATTGGGGTTTATTGGGAGGTTTTTCATGAAAATTATCTTCCTTGTAGAATTCATCATAATTTCATGAAGTTTCATAAGAGAGGTTTTCACAAGTTAAAGTTGACTCTTCATCTTCCAGAGATCCCCCCCCCACCACCCAAAGTGAGGGAATGAGGTTTTATTTAGAGATTAAATGGGAATCCAGTGATGTGAAACCCTATTGGGTCATGTAAAGTGATTTCACACTCTCTGTGAGTTTTTCATGGATCCATGGAAATGAAATCTAGTGGTTTCTCATCACCTTTCTCACATAATAGAATGTGGGGAGAAATTTTCAATTTTTCACATAAGAAACCACTATTGAGCACAAATTCCTTTCCCGTCATTTTAGGGATCATAAATGATCTAAAAAAGAATTCTCTTTGGCATCACATTTCACATAGAAATGGATTGTGTGCGTAATGAGAAAGTCACTTACAACCCATAAATATTGTGACCAAATTATTCATTGGTTCTAGATTGGTCATTTGGTCTAAACAGACCATTTTTAGGGAAAAATTTCCATGCATATATTTTTGGATCCAATAACCCCCCCCCCTCATAATTGGAGTGGATAGGGGATCAGAAGTTTGAGTTATGAGGGAAAATTTGGATTGTAGGGCTCATTTTTTTATGTCATACAAATTTGAGGTCAGGTCACACAACTCCATTTCACACGGATGAAACTTGGGGGAGTCAGAGTGTATCTACGAAAAAATGATCCAACACTTGGTAATTTGGTCATTCAAGATGATCTAGTCTCAATCCTAGGAGGAAACCCATTGCATACATGGGAGATATCTTCAAGGAGGTGTATATTTGGGTTGGCAGAAATGGTGTCATCAATGGAGATTTAGATGAAGACAGACACCCTCTCGACCTGGAGCCTGATCCATTAGATAGGACCCTAGAGGAAAACCCTAACACCCCTATTCTCATATCCCTCCTATAGTATGAACATTTTCTACCAGAGGAATTAAAATAATATAGTTCTCATTTTTCTGAGTAGAATTTCATTATCTGATACAGGGTGTGGAGGAGAGTGTGGAACTTTATTACCCACACTCAAAATCCTCAACTAGTGAGTTAGATGGGGTCCCACTACAATTGGATATGAAACTTGGGAATAATAGGGGAGGAAATCCATGATCTCCAAGCATTGTTCCATGATTATCTCACCAAAAGTTTGGACATGGAAAGTCAAGAGTTCAACATCACCTAGAACTAGGAGAAATATGATGGCACCAAGAAGTTCCAGGTGGCCGATCAGGAACTTCTATAGTTAGAAGAGTATATAGAAACCCTAATATTCTTACATTAATTTTACATAATTTTAATGATAAACAACATAAAAATATTACACCACTAGGATCCAAAGTTTTAATGTATTGGGAAAAATAGGACCATACATAACTTTTACAACATAAAACATAAACATTTAATTATTTTCTTCTTCTCTAGCTTCTTATTGGACCTTGAGTTCTATTTAGTACACATAATCACCTGAGGATATAAATCAAAAAGGTGTGAGATAAAATCCAAGTAATATGATAGATAATAACATGAAACAATGTAACATCGGTTTATCATAACATCATCATCATAATTATGAGAAGAAGCATTAGATAATAGCATGTAATGTGGAAATGCATAAAAATGAAACATCATGTCTTAGTGGTCAACTACCACACATAGTTTTGAAAAAATCTATCATCATTTTCATGTATATTTCACTTTACTCATGATTTTATTCACATTACCCAATTCATTGGAGCACTATATAATTTTGGGCACACCTGTCACATCATAACATTTACATTACACTATATAATTTCTGGTGCACCCATCACATCATAACATTTACATTATCATTCATACAACATAGAACACATATAAATATTGGAAATAACCCATGGAAAGTAATGGGTTTAATTTCATAAATCATACATTCATAAACTTTGGGTTCCCATATGAAATAGGGAATAACATACTTTATATAAGAATTATCAACCTTGAGTGAAAAGTAAAAGGTGTGTTTTTTAAAGAAGAGTTCATTTGGAAAAAATTTTGTAAGACATAAATTCAAGTAGAAAACATTTATATCCTATAATAGGTAATATAATTATGAAGAAATTATTTTTAAGGAATAACCATACTGAAAATGGGGTGAAAGAGGGAAACCCCTAAGAAAGAAAGTTGGGTTCGAGAATTCCCCTTACCTTGTGTCTGAATGCTTTCTTCACTTTAATGTACTATATAATAACATTATATTCATTAATTAACACTTAAATAACCTTTAATACTTGTAATTGATTAATTATGGTTTTATTAATTTCTTTTATGGTCCTTTGGATGAGTTATAGAGTTTAAATTCATTGTTTGGGAGTGTTCTTTTTCTTTGTTTTCATGAACGGTTCACTTATGCACATGAATGGAAGTTCATTTAGAACATGTATAAACATAAAAAATTTATATTACATGATATTAATTATCTTAAAGGATTTTAAATGATCTTATAATTAATTTTTTTATGAATCATTAGATTAAATTTAATGATGATTATTTTAGGTTAATTTGGGTGGTTTTTGGATCACAACAAACATGTTTTGTTTTATCATTTAGTATTATGTATAAAAGTTGTTTCCAGAACATAAAAGGGGTTAAAAACACATATTACAATATTTTTTCAACCATTTAATGGTTTTATTTATAGACTTTAAGGCATTTAATGAAAATGTAAGTACATCTCCGATGATGTAGGTAAATTAACACATCATGGACGATGACTTCATTTTTATAAAAAGAGAGAGGGGGGAGGAGTATAATGAATAATATTCCAATAAAATGATATGATACCGGTATATCAATCAGACAAGAGTTATCATGAAATTTGGATAATATAAGATGATGTTAAGAGAAGAAAAGAAATGAAATTTGAAAGGAAATTGAAAGAAAATAGAGAGAAATTACCTCTTGAATATATCTTCCTTGTGAGTCTCTTTAGGGGAGAGGTTTTGGTATTTTTATGAGACCATGGTATTTTGGACATGGGGGGATCTTGGGAAGATATTTGAGTATAATTTGGAGTAGTAATAAGGCTTTAGAGGTGTGAGGAAATGAGGTTGTGAGGGTGATATTTATAGTGGAGGGGAGAGGGGTTTTCTCAATATTATATTTATTAATTTATTATTTCTCCACAAGATAAGAAATAGTGATGATTTCATGATTAAATATAGTAAATTGATCATGTGGGTTCGAACCAATGTTTCTTACATCATCAAAACATCATCCATGACTCTATAATTCATGTATTTATCATTTATCATAAATTATCGTATTTTACTATTCACCAAAAAATCAAGTATTTCAAAAAAAATCTCAAAAATTAACCCTAACCATTTTTTAATTTGTTGAATCAAAAAATGAACTCCATTTTATGAAAATAATTTTTTAAATATGATTAATTTAATTTTTAATTAAAACCATCATTTACTTAAAAATTACATATTTTAAATTTATAACTAATTTTATAACATTTCGAAAAATTACTTAAGGACTTATAAAACTATCTTAAAATAATAAGACATAAAAATATTAATTTATAAATACATTTTATGAAAATAAATTTTCTTTTAAATTAATCATAAAATATTTATGACTTATAAAAATACTAACACTTAATTAATAATTTTTAAAATATTTATTTACTTATACTTTGATATAATTATATCATATTGTCCCTTATAAGATGGATAAATTTTATTTATACTATCATTGGTATGATTACTATTCATAAGGGTCATATTACTATACATAAGGGTAACATTACTATTCATAAGGGTAAGTTTCTATTCACCAAAAATTAAGTTTGTCCTATCAAACTCTAAATATCTTACTGATCACAACCATGTATATCGGATTCTTGAAATTCAAATCATAAAAGTGGAAAAATTATGTTTAGTGGCTAGTCTATAAAAGTCACATGGTATTTAGTAGCATGATTTTTCATTGTGTTTCCTAATGTGGTTTTATGTGACATGATTATAAGAAGGGGATTTCTATTGATAAAATAGTGGGTCGTTACATTCTTCCCCCATTTTGAAATTTCACCCTTGAAATTTCATTTTACATAAATAGGTGAGGGTACTTCTCCTTCATCGCATCCTCTAGTTCCCAAGTTTCTTCTTCATACTTATGGTTACTACACAACACATTGACAAGGTGGGTTGTCTTTTTGTTTAGAACCTTATCTCTTCATTCCATAATCTTTATTAGTTGCTCCTCATAAGAGATATCATCTTCTAACTATACCACCTCTGAGTTCAGTACATGCAATGGATCTAGTATGTACTTCCTTAGGAGTGATACATGGAACACATCATGAACTTGAGCCATATTCAGTGGAAGTGCAAACTGATAGGGCACGAATCCTATGCGGTCAAGAATCTAAAAGGGGTCAATGTACCTTGGGATTAGCTTCCCTTTCTTTCCAAACTGCATGACTCTCTTCCATGGTGATATTTGAAGCAAGTCTTTATCTCCAATGGCAAACTTCAAGTCCCTTTGACGGTTGTTATCATAGATCTTTTGCTGATTTCGAGCATCTTTGATATGTTTTAGGATGACTTGAACCTTCTCTGTCATCTCTAGCACAATATTAGGTCCAAGTATCTTTCTTTCTCCAACTTCATCCCAACAGGTTAGATTTATACATCACTTTACATATAGGGATTCATATGGATCCATCTTAATACTCGAGTGGAAGATATTGTTATATGATAACTTAACCAATGGGAGATGTTGATCCCATCCATCTTTGAATTCTAAAGAGAAGGATGTTATTATATCTTCAAGCATCTAAATAGTACTTTCAGATTGGTCATCAGTTTGAGGGTGATAGTTCATGCTAAAATTTAATTCAGTACTCAAATAATGTTTAAGACTCCTCCATAATTTACATGTGAACCTTGGATCACGATCAGAGACAATCAAGAGTGGAACCCCATGTATTCTCACCACATTCTTCGTATATATATTTACAAGTTGTTCAAGCAAGGGATATTCCCGAATAGCGATAAAGTGGTCAGTCTTGGTGAGTCGGTCCACTACAACCCATATCACATTATTTCCTTTGGATATCTTCATAAGATCCATGACAAAGTCCATAGTGACATTATCCCATTTCCACATGGGTATAGGCAATGGTTTCATCATCCCTTTGGACTTCTGTCACTATAATTTAACTTGCTGACATATCAAGCACCTTGAGATATAATCCGTAATCTCCTTATTCATGTTGTCTCACCAAAAGTGTTCTTGGATATCACAGTTTATCTTGGTACTCCTATGATGGATAGATAAAGGTGAGTTATGTGCATTATTAAATAGCTCCTTCTTTATCCTAGGTGATTAAGGCACACAAATCCTCATTCCAAATAGAATCACACAATCATCATTGATATGGAACTCTTTCATCTTCCCTTCCTTTACTGCATTCACCTTATTTTGTAACTCTAGATCATCCCTTTGTGCCTCCTTATATTCTCTTATATAGATTGTTGGGAAATCATTTGGGAAAGGTAGGATATATTCCCTGTCATTATGATTTCCAAATCCATCCTTTTCATGTCCATGAAGATAGGGTATTTCTCAATCCACAACATGGATAGAGTAGTGGGTTATTTTCTTCTAAGAGCATCAGCTGCCTTGTTCACCATGCTAGGATGATAGTGAATAGATAAATCATAGTCTTTGATTATATCTAACCGTCTCCTTTGACACATTTTGAGCTCCTTTTATGTGAATATATACTTTAGGCTCTTGTGATTGGTATATATGTCACACTTCTCACCATAGAGGTAGTTCCGCCAAATTTTCAAAGAAAAAATCATAGCTGGTAGCTCCAGATCATGCATCAGGTAGTTCTACTCATGGATATTCAACTATCATGAGGAGAAGGATATAAAATTATCATTTTTCATGATTACACAACCCAATCCTTTCTTCAAATAATCAATGTATATCACAAAACTTTCTCAAGTTTTCGGTAATATGAGTATAGGTGCAGTGATCAGCCTTATATTTACCACCTTTAATCTTTCCTCACATTTTTCATCCAGGAATTTTGTACCCCTTTCCTTGTTAACTTAGTTAGTAGGCTTGACAATTGTGAGAAATTTCTCACAAAACGTCAATAGTACCCTGTTAATCCAAGAAAACTATGGATTTCTGCGACACTAGAGGGTCTAGGCCATTCCTTAATTGCCTTTGTTTTTTAAGAGTCCATATAAATTCCCTCACTTGTGATCACATGTCCCAATAACGTGACCCACTTTATCTAAAAGTCACACTTTCTTAACATAGAGTACAAATTCTCCTTCCTTAATTTTTCCACCACAATCCTTATATGTTATTCATGTTCCTCCTTTATCTTGGAGTAAATGATAATACCATTGATAAACACTACCAAAAATTTGGCAAGGTAATGTCTAAATACTCTATTCATCAAATCCATGAATATTATAGGGGCATTAGTAAGTCTGAAGGGAATCACTAAAAACTCATAGTGTCCATACCTTATACAGAAGGCAGACTTCTTAATATCTTCCTTATTTACCTTTAGCTAATGATATCCAGAACAGAGATCCACCTTTGAGAAGTATTAAGATCCTCTCAACTAATCAAACAAGTCACCAATCCTTGGAAATGGATACTTGTTCTTTATGGTGATCTTGTTGAGTTTTCGATAATCGATACATAGCCACATTGATCTATCCTTCTTATTCATAAAGAGCACTGGTTCACCCCAAGGTGATGCACTAGGGTGTATGAACCCTTTATCCAAATGCTCTTGCAGCTGCTTCTTTAACTCCTCCAGTTCAATAGGATCCATACTATAGGGACACTTTGAGATAGGAGTATCTCTTGGTATAAGTTCTATTGAGAACTCTACCTCACAATCCAATGGAATTTTGGGTAACTCTTCAGGAAATACATCACTGTATTCCCTCATGATGGGAATTTCCACTAGGTTTACACTTTCCTTTAACTCAAACATTTGATTGAGGTATGCTTCTTCATAGGGAACCAACACCCACACCATTTAAGGATTTTTCAAAGGATATTCATGATCTTACTTACATTTTTATAGGATCATGGGATGGTTCGGAATATGAAAATATATTTCATTTTCCCAATAGTTTGTATGTGATCTATATAATGAGATTCAATCCATTCCCATTACAGCATAAAATTCTAACAAGGGGAGTAGCACGTGATTCACTAGAAGAATCTTCCCATATACACCAATAAGAGAAGAGTCCAACACTTGGGTTTTAATGATTACACCACTTGGTTTTTTTATAGATATCTCTACTACAAGGTTTTGGGTCTTTGATTCTATAATTCTAGAAAACTTACAAGATATAAAGGAATGTGTAGAACTAGAATCAAATAAGACTTTTTCCATTCTTGAGTGAATAGGAATTTTACCTTTTACAACATCATTTTCTTTCTCTACTTCTATAGTTGTGATGGAATAATCCTTCCCTTGATCCTTTGGATTTGGTGGATAATGACACTGATTACCCTCAAGGTCTCGAGATTTAGTGTACTGACTCTCATAGTTCCCTTCTCCCTATAGTTGTATCATTGGACCATGGGTGGTGCTCTCCTTTCCTCCACCACATTCTCTTGCCTTATCATGTCTTTTTTACACTCTTGAGATTTGTGGCCTTCTCTCCCACACTTGAAACATTTCCACATCCCTTTGAGGCAGTTCCCATGATGTTTCTTCCCACATTTTTAACATGTGAGTGATTGAGTTTTCTTTTCAACTTTCTCATTAGATCCTCATGAATGAAACTCCATCTTTCTTTGATTATCACCATATCCATGGTACCATTCTCTAAACTCCATATCCACTTTGAAATCACATCGAAAAACTTCTTCAGAACTCCCAAAGTCTTGAATTGTAATATCCTTTCAAAGGTGTAGTTTTAATCCTCTAAAAAATCTATCGATTTTTCTAACATTGTTGATAACAAAACCCAAAGTGTACCTTGTAAGCCTTGTGAAATTTGCTTCATGGGCTATGAAAAATTATCCATCCTTTTTCTTTAGCTCTATGAATTATCTATTCATCTTTGTACGAATAGTTCATGGGAAATACTTGTTGAGAAACATTATCTTAAAGTCTTAACACTCCACATCTTCAATTTCATCTCTCAGCTTGGTGTTCTTAATCAAACCCACCATTGGTTGGCCTCTCCATCGAGATAATAAATATCCAGATTCACCTTCTCCATCTCAGAATAGTGAAGCATAGAAAATATCTTCTCTATTGAGTTGACCCACTATTCTGTAACTATTGGATCAGAAGATCCACTAAACGTAGGTGGTCTTTTCCATATAAAACACTTGATAGCCAGTTTATCCCTATTAGGTGAAGGAGTATGTTCCACATTATTTAGTTTATTATTAATAACCTGAGACAACTGGGTAATCATCAGCATAAAGTTTTGAACTCCACCTCCCAAAGCATTGGGGATATCATTTGAGCAATCACTGCATTGTCCCGTGCACAGGTTGTTGGCTTGGTTTCTCCGGGTTCCCACCATTTTCTAAAATATAAAATGTTATAAGAAAACATAAGTCAACAAGTCATGAATAAATAATTTATTCCTTTGTTTAATTAACACAAAAATAATATCTTATGGGATACCTATATTTATCAAAGCTTCTTGTGTGCTTATATATACTTAGTCTCATACTATAGTTTTTCACTAAGGTCCTCTAATCTTAATTCCCAAATTAACTAAACCGTGCCTCTGATACAAACTATAGAGACCCTACTTTTATTACATTAATTTAACATCATTTTAATAATAAATAACATAAAAACATTACACCACAAGGATCCAAAGGTTTAGTGTCTTGGAAAAACTAGGACCATACGTAACTTTTACAATATAAAACATAAACATTTATTTATTTTCTTTTTATCTAGATTCTTATTAGACCTTGAGTTCTCTTTAGTACATGTAATCAGATGAGTATATACATCAAAAAGGGGTAAGATAAAAGTCTAGAAAAAGTTTAGATAATAACATGAAACAATGTAACATGGGGTGAGCATAACGTCATCATCATAATAATGAGAAGAAGCATTAGATAATAGTATAGAATGTGACAGTGCATAAAAATGAAACATCATGTCTTAGTGGTTAAATACCACACATAGTTATAAACAAATATATCATAA
Organism: Viscum album; assembly: GCA_963277665.1. NCBI lineage: Eukaryota > Viridiplantae > Streptophyta > Magnoliopsida > Santalales > Viscaceae > Viscum > Viscum album. The sequence goes on along the minus strand of OY728143.1, from coordinate 644,437,129 downwards.
TGTTCATGAATATTTCACTTTAATCATGAGGTTCTTTACTTTACCCATGCATTGGAGTGCTATATAATTCTGGGTGCACCCATCACATCATAACATTTACATTGCGCTATATAATTCTGGGCGCACCTCTCACATCATAACATTTACATGAACACATATAAATCTTGGAAATAACCCATGGAAACTAATGGGTTTAATTTCATAAAGCATACATTCATAAACTTTGGGTTCCCAAATGAAAGAGGGAATAAGATAATTGATATAAGAATCATCAACCTTGAGTGAAAAGTAAAAAGGTGTGTTTTTGAAAGAAGAGTTCTTTTGGAAAACATTTTGTATGACATAAATTCAAGTATAAAACATGTATATCCCAGAATATCTAAGATAATTATGAATAAATTATTTTTAAGGAATAACCATACTGAAAATGGGGTGAAATATGGAAAACTCGAAGAAAGAAAGTTGGGTTTGAGAATTCCCCTTACCTTGTGTCTGAATGATTTATTCACTTTAATGTACTATATAATCACATTAGATTCATTAATTAACACCTTTTATACATATAATTTGTTCATTATGGTTTTATTAAGTTCTTTTATGGGTCTTTTGATGAGTTATAGAGTTTAAATTTATTGTTTGGGAGTGTTCTTTTTCTTAGTTTTCGTGAACAGTTCACTTGTACACATGAATAGAAGTTCATATAGAAAATGGATAAACATAAAAATTTGATATTACATACTATTAATGATATTCCATGAGTTTAAATGATCTTATAATGAATTTTTTTATGAATCATTAGATTAAATTTAATGATGATCGTTTAAGGTTAATTTGGGAAGTTTTTGGATCACAATGAACATGTTTTGTTTTATCATTTAGTATTATGTATAAAATTTGTTTCTAGATGGGTTAAAACATAAATATTACAATATTTTTTCAACCATTTAATTTTTTTTATTTACATCCTTTAATTTTTTTTATGGAAAATGGAAGTACATCACCCACGATGTAGGTAAATTAACACATCACGGGCGACGATTTCATTTTTATAAAGAGAGTGAGAGAGAGGGAGGAGTATAATGAATAATATTACATTAACATGATAGAATACTAGTATATTAATCATACTATATTTATCATGACATTTGGATAATATAATATGTAGATAAGAGAATAAAATAAATAAAATTTTAAAGGAAACTGAAATAAAAGAGAGAGAGAAATTACCTCTTGAATATATCTTCCTTGATAGCCTCTTTAGGGGAGAGGTTTTGGTATTTTATGAGAAAATGGTCTTCTGGATGTGGGGGGGGGGGCTTGGGAAGAGATTTGATCAGAATTTTTAGTAGGAACAAATCTTGAGAAGTGTGAGGAAATGAGGTTGTGAGGGGTGGTATTTATAGTGGACGGGAGAGGGGTTTTCTCAATATTATATTCATTAGTTTATTATTTCTCCATAAGGTAATCAATAGTGATGATTACATGAATAAATATAGTAACTTTAGTATGTGTGTTCTAAACAATGGTTATTATATCATAAAAACATCATCCATGACTCTATAATTCATGTATTTAGCATTTATCATAAATTATCATATTTTACTATTCACCAAAAATTCAAGTATTTCAAAAAAATCCCAAAAATTCACCCTAGACATTTTTTTATGTGTAGAATCCAAAAATAAACTCTATTTTATGAAAATAATTTTCTAAATATGATTAATTTAATTTTTAATTAAAATAATCATTTACTTGAAAAATACATATTTTAAATTTGTAACTCATTTTATAACATTTTGAAAAATTACTTAAGGACTTATAAAATTATCTTAAAATCATAAGACGTAAAAATATTAATTTATGAATTCATTTTATGAAAATTAATTTTCTTTTAAATTAATCAAAAAATATTTATGACTTATAAAAATACCAACACTTAATTAATAGTTTTTAAAATATTTATTTACTTATACTTTGATATAATTATATCATATTTTCACTTATAAGATGGATAAATTTTATTTATACTATCATTGGTATGATTACTATTCATAAGAGTCGTATTATTATTTATAAGGGTAACATTACTATTTATAAGTGTAAGTTATTATTAACCAAAAATTAAGTTTGTCCTATCAGACTCCAAATATCTTACTGATCGCAACTGTGTATGTCAAATTCTTGAAATTCAAATAAAAAAAGTGGAAAAATTATGTTTAATAGATAGTCTATAAAAGTCACATGGTATTGGGTAGCATGATTTGGCATTGTGTTTCCTAATGTGGTTTTATGTGACATAATTATAAGAATGTAATTTTCATTGATAAAACATTGGGTCATTACAGAGTAAGTAAATGAGCCTAAAGGCATCATCAATTCCCAAGAAGAGATCATCATCCAGTTAAGGTCCCATCTGGAAGCAACCAAAGCTCTGACAAAAGAGGCAGCATCTTATATGGATGAGTTCCAATATGAGTAGGGTCGGGTGTGAATTAGGGACAAAGAGGTTCATTATATGTCTAAGGAGGAAGTTGTAGAGCTCATTAAACTAAAACAGGTTCTAGAGGCCACACGCCAAAGGTTGGCTAGGTTGGAGTGCTCAATTGCTAATGTGGATCCCTAGGGAGTATTATTTTTGTTGGGATAAAAGAGAGGCTCGGGTGTGTAGATGACCCTCATAAACTCTTGAAGTTTATTTATTTTAAACTCCTAGTATGCATAATCATGTTTATTTTTCCACACTTCACTCTCGCACTTCAATCACATTAATGATACCACCAATAATTAATCCCTAAGCCCGCATGATTCATGATAGGTGTGAGAAATGTAACACCCCATGTTTTTATGAATTAAGTTTTTTCAAATAAATTAAATTTATTTGATGGCTTTCATTTCACTCTACACCAAGTTATAATTGCTTTATACAACACCAAATTATTATTTCACTACACACAACACTTATATTAGCTTTCGGTACATGAAACACTATGTTTGGCTTGTGTTACACACAATTATTAGTTCCTTTGATAGCTTGTCTTACACACAAGACTGAGTTTTACCAAACTATAATATACTATTAGTATTATTATTAAAATATTATAATTGTTATCACCCAACCATTAGAATGGAAGATATGAATAGGATTTAATAAATTATGAAACAATAGTTTACACATTTTTATAAAATTAATTATTTGGTTATAAATTTATTAGAAATGAAAATAAAAACCAATTGAATATAAAGAAGTGATTTTATGAAAAAAAAAGTGTTTTTATGACCAAAAACGAATTTTATCTTAATAAATTAAATTAATCACTATTATTGATAGATATTAATGAAACTTATATATTATAAATTCAACCAAATTTTTTAACATTCATCCAATAGTTTTTATAGGCATAAAATAAGAACAAATTCAATTTTTGGGCCTAAAAAGCTATATTTTTATAAAAGGCACTTTTATCGCCTTTTATAGGAATAATTGTTTTAAAACTAAATTTTGAAACTTTTATAATTTTTTTTTTGAAAAAATAAAATTCATTTTTTAAAGGTTAATATCAAAATTTACTTTGGGTAACTTTTTTTATTTTTATGAGAAGTTTCATTTTTTGATGAACAGTGAAAAATACTGAATTTTAATTAGAAATTGACTTTTATTTTATTTATTTATACACTCAAATTATATTTTTTATTTGGTTTTATAGTATATTTTTATCAATTATTTATTTATTAATCCAATTTATGTTATTTTAATTAATTTAAAATTGAAACTTTATATAAAAACATTTCAAACATTTGAACATTTTCACATTAAAAGGTTGTTGTCTCATCCCGTCTACGAGATTAATTTTAAATTAATTTATGAAAAGTATGTGTTTATAATTGAAAAAAATGGATTAAATATTTTTAATCATCATAATTTATAATTTCTAGTAAGTTCAAATTAGTTCTTTACAAAAATATTAGTGAAATTAAATAAAATTAATTACAATAATTAAGGTAAAAATGAGTTTACTTAGTGGTTAAACTTTAACTTAAGGGATAAAATAACCTAGAAACATGTTCAAGAGGAATTTTAATGCCATATTTATACCATATTATCTATAATATATATAATTTATAATTATTAGAGGGACATTATGTAAGGGAGACCTCTCAATAGTGTTTACCTTTTTATATTTACAATAATATCACTCCTCCTCCACTATAAAAGGGAACTCACCCACCTCATTTATTCACACCACTCAAGCCATTTTTTCTCATAAAAACGCTCCCCAAATAAGCTCTAAACTTACTTCCTCTCATTTTATAATCCTCTATTTTATTATAAATCAAACCAAGTTAGTCCTTTGGTGCAAACTAAAAGGAATTACCCGAAGAAGAGGTAACGTTCTTCAACAAGAACTATTGTTTCATTTCTTTCTCCACCCCTTAAAATATTATTATTACTTGAATATATAATAAAATAAGTATAATAAATATAAATAGGTATTTTTATATTAAATTTATGACCTAAAATTTCACACACTTCTATCAAATCGGATGTAAAATCATCGTTCATGAGTACGGCGGACTACCACCTTGCGAACCGGCGTCGTTTGTTTCTTCACTACCCCATTTAAAGGTTGGAAATAATGATGAAATTAATAATTTTGTATTATATATATTATATTTATGATATATTTATTCTTATGGTATTATTATATAACTCATACCTTCATTATTTCCATTTTTTGGGAATACGATAACTTCATTTGTGGACTTGTGGACTACTGCCTCCTCAAAGCGATGTGATTTGTTCACACTTTACATGGAATGTATTAAAGATGGGTTTAGTGAAATTATATGATATATATTACATAATAATTATGATATAATGATAATATATATATATATATACATATATATTATTTACTTTATTTCTTTCAATACGATAAGAAAATGGAAACAGCATTCATGCGTAAGTACGACCTACCATCTCCATGAACTGTGTATTCCATTTCATATTTATATATTTTATATATTATTATAAATAATTATATATTTAATATATATGATATTTAAATAATTTTTTAAATTATTTAAATAATTAAATAATTATCTAAGTAAGAGTATCAATAATAACAAGTCAAAACATATACAAAAAAACAAAGTGGTTATTACCCAAAATGCAACTTTAACATGAAATTGTTAATAAATTGGAAATATAAAGTAATAATAAAATAATATATGTTATGATATATATTAATATTTTTCTATGGTATATGTATAATAAACTTATATTTATTATACTGAAGGTTTGAACGTGTATGAAGAAAGTCAAGACTTAAGGTAAGGGTCTTCTCGCCTCACTTTTATTTCTGTGAGATATATGCTACATTCACAACTTATTCTTATTGTGTGGTGTATATATTTCCCTATGAAATTTTATATAATGAATTTAATTTATTTAATTATATTAAAAGTTTCAATTGATTTTATTATTTTGTGTATCTCACGATTCAAAAGTTGCTCATGTAGTAAGGGGATTTCTAGTCTCGCTTTTATTTCTACATGACATATTCCATATTCACCAGTCATTTATTTTTTGTGGTGTATATATAATTCACATGGATGTATTATATTATTATTATCCTTAAATTTATGGGTATTTACATATCCAATTGATGATATATATTTCATGAGGTTTATGGTTCAAAAGTTTCCAAATCAGTAAGGTAATTTTGTCTCAATTTTCCTTCTTTAAGACATATGTTATGTTATACACCTATATTATTTTATGAAGTGTATATACTTAACTCTTACATGTTTTATCATGAATATAAGTCTTTTAATGATCTTATAATATTCATTAAATGTTATTATTTTATGTGGATCATGATTCAAAGTTACCAAAGTGGTAAGAGTTTATTTTTATAGTCTCATCATTTATCGGTATTATTCATGATTATGCTTCAATTGATGAAATATTATGATCTATATATCAATAATTCTCATGAATTTTATTCTAATCTTGTTATTAATGATATATTTAAGTAATGGTGCCATTTTTTCACTATTTGGTACTTAATATAATTAAGAAATAATTTTTATGAAAATCTAATATTATTTCTCTCTTCAGTGAGAAATTTGTGTTCTTTCAAAAAAAAATCTATAAATTTTTTAAAAATGTTTTTAAATTATATTTTATGTTAATTATCAAGTAAAAGTATTTTAAAAATGTTTTATGTTTTAAAAAAGTGTTTAAAATGGTTTTCAAATAGAAGGATTTTGAAAATATATTATGTCTTAAAAATGATTTTCAAAGCATGGTTATTTTCCTTAAGAAATGCTCTAAGTGATCTTTCAAAATCCTTATTCACCTAAGATGACATCCTTTTATATAGATTTTTCTTTACTGGGGATATTATCCAAGTTCACAATTTATATCCTTTCTTTGAATGGTATATGTTTAAGATGAGAAGTTTTATATGAAACGCATTTCTCTTCCATGCATTATACCATGATAAATACTTATGAAACCCGCTTCTTTTCATGGGTTATTCTATGATAAAATTATTATGAAACTTGTCTCTTTTCCATAGGTTATGATATGATGAAATTTTTATGATACCCATTTCCTTTCATGGTTTATGATACGATGTTTATGAAACCCATCTCTTTTTATGGGTCATGATATGATGAATGTTTTATTATCTTATGGAACATGCATGTATGATTTCATTATATGATGGGTGGTACCTATATCTCTCTTCAATTAATTGGGTAATAATAAATGTTATATGAGCTTATAGGGTACACATTTTGTAGCCCAAGACTGAAAATAAGAGGGTACACTGGTTGTATCCCAAACCTAAAAACAAGAGGGTACACGGGTTGTTGCCCAAGACCGAAAACAAGAGGTTACATAGATTGTATCCCAAGCCCAAAAACAAGAGGGTACATAGAATGTATCCCAAGACCTAAAATAAGAGGTTATATGGGTTGTATCCAAATCTCTTAAATAAGAGGTTACATGAGTTGTATCCTAAGCCTGTGAATAATAGGGTACACTGGTTGTAACCCAAGCCTGAAAATAAGAGGGTACATAGATTTTTATCCCAAGAATAAAGTAGTTTCATGGGTAATTATCCCAAACCTAACATTTTATGAAGGTATTGTTAGGTATCCTTGACATAATATTTTATATAATTATGTGTATTACATAATTCCATGTCTTATTACTATGTTATGCTTTCATGGCTTATGCTCTTGATTCTCTTATGATTCATGTCTTATGAATTGCCAATATTTATTCCATGACTCATGTACATGCACTACTATAAATTCAGGCTATAGCCACAGACCTATAGCCATGGTTCTATCGGTCCGTGGCTATAGCTTGTTTATAGACACGGTTTAATAGGATGACCGTGGATATTTGTTGGAAACCCTCCTCAAACCCTCCCATTCTCTGACGAACCCCTCCTGCCCTCGCGATTCCTCCTCCCCCGTGATCTCCTCCTTGTCGCGCCCTCCTCCTCGCCACGACCTCCTCCTTGTTGTGCCCTCCTCCTCCCTGACACCTCCTCGCCGCACCCTCCTCATCACCGTGACCCTCCTTTCCAACGCCTCCTCATCATCGTGACCCTCCTCCCCGACGCCTCCTCACCGTGACCCTCCTCCTCGACGCCGCTCTTCCGACACATCCTCACCGTGACCCTCCTCCTCACCGCGACCCTCCTCCCCGATGCCTCCTCCCCGACATCTCTCTTCCAACGCCGAGGTCAACACCCCCATCTCCCTCCCCGACACCTTTTCACCAGCAACCCTCAAAACCCTCGACCCCTCCTCGTCATGACCCTCCTCACCCCGACCCTCCTCCAGCGAAGCTGCTCCGAGCTGCCTCCCCTCCTCCTCCATTCCCAACAGTTCTCCCCCACAACCCTCAACACTAGAGGTAATCCCCTATCTCTTCCTTCATCCCCATCCGCCATTCTTGTTGAATTTTTTAAACCTTAAGTATTTTTAATATTATTCTGTACTTACTCCCATTTCCACACTGATATGCACTGCTATAACCCCTCAATTTACCACACAGTAACCACTAATTTGGGACTTGACCACATCAACCTCCTATAATGTGACTGGTGCAGAGTTTTGAAAATGATCTTCTCCTTAGAGTCTTCAACTTCAGTGGGATGCGTGTGAGGTTCTATAAAAAAGAACACAAAACCAACATGAATTGTCATGCTTAAGTTATAAACTGGATAACGGCGACTTTGTATATTTTTATACAGCAGCTGTGAAGAATCGAAATTGCAGGAGGAGGAAAACAGAGAACAGGGGAAGAAGATAGTGATAATAACATTCAATCAGTCTCTCTTTTCTCCTTTCTATAGGTTTTACCTCTTTTAAATTATACCTTTGATATTAGTTTTCAATTTGATCATTATCTGTATTGTTTTATTTTGGCTTCTTGTTATCTTTTACTCAGTGTCTATTAATTTTCACCTTGAACACATATATTTGGAAATATGAATATACATGCCATATTACCACTATTAACATCTTCAAATTTACTATATTTTTTATCCTTAATTATTCATCACATGAATCAACTAAATTTGTAAATTTTATACCTTGTAATTAACCCGTTAGATTCTTGAGAGAATATAATTGTAGTTATATAGTGGAAACACCAATAATAACTCATGTAAAGTGATAATAGACCATAATAATTTTTTTCAAAGCATGAAGGACATTCTTAATGCAGTTGATAAATCCTATGATGCTTTCTATTTTCTTTCCATGGACTATGAGTGTTCTAGATCATCATCCCCACATAATTATTTCCTTCAAGAAAAAAAGGTTCATTCCCACCCCACCATTACTTTTAGAGAGGGATCTACAATGTCATGATTAGGGACCATAACATATGATGCTTTTATGGAATTTTTAGGTGTTAAATTGATGTGTCAATTAAATTACACGATTTCATCCTTTGTATCTTAAATTGGAATCCTTCCATAATTTTCATTATTTTCCACTTTATTCTTCATAATTACAATGAATATCTAGAGTTTTGAATTTTTATATCAAAGAAACTATCATTAGTTCACCCATTTTAAAATTTATTCTTTCAATTATTTTAATTTTTTTATAGCCCACAAATTATTCCATGTTTCAACCTCCAAATTTTCCAAAATGTCCATGAAGTTTTATTGATAAATACAACTCACTGTTTTACTAGAGCTTGTATTATTTCTTAATTTATTTATGGGACTTACATTTTGTTTTCACCATCAATATATCGAATCATTAGAGGTATTTAGATAATAATAATTTTAACAATCTATTGATTGGTTTTAATTTGAAAAATGTTATTCATCTTAAATTCATTATTCCGTTGGATAGTGACTAAAATGTTAATGAGTTAATAAATTATTTTATTAGAGAAAATAGCATGGAGATCTCACAAATATTAAAATAAATTTTTTTGAGTCAGCTAGTTTAAAGGAAGTTGTACTATTTTTTCATTAGTTGGGAAAAATAGGGAATGACCAAAGGAGGTGAGACCAAATTTTAAAAACTTGTAAAATAATTATTCCATGATTTTGAATTTTTCTTCATTCATGTAAAATAATTTTTTTGAATTCATTAACATTAGGGTGGAATTTTTTTATGAACTGACTCACTGGGGCCCACCTGGATAGTGGTAATCTGAGTGTGACACCACAAGCCCACCTCTAATTGGCTAGGGGTTAGTGACCATCCCTGAGTAGGCATAACACACACAAGGTTGTCCTTAGCCTATGGTACCTGTACACATGAAAATAATAAAGGGGAAAATAAAATCCTACAAAAACAGATAAAAAAGACTAACTTGTTATGAGGGACGGGACTACTGACATATGCCACAACCTAGCATGAACCATGGTCTATCTAGATCACTATCTTATATCTGCTCTTGGTCCTCCTAGGATTCCTTCAAAGGAATATTGTCTACATAAGACATGAAAAATATGGTTAGATCCCATGCAGTGTTTAGTATAACAATGCTCAATAGGACACTCCAAAATCACTAAACAATGGTCATTTATAGATTAGTTATCTCATCATTACATAGACACATCATTACAAATATGAGATATAGAAATAGGAACAATAAACTAGATATACTCATAACATAAAACATGCCTCAATGGCATATTAACCATTATTTTATCCATAAGATTCTACTCAAGGATACAATTTAACACTCTTCTGGTTTCACTCACAACATGATCTATGATTTCATTGATGGTGCATTCCCAAGAGGTCATGCTCATCAGACCTCACCAAATATGTACTCAATGTAACTCCGAAGATCTCGATACATAGATAGGGGATCTCTCCAAGGGAATCTGGGGTATACCATACCATACCTAGAATATCCCACTAAGTATGGGATTGTACACACAGATAAGTTGGTAATAATGATTCCACAAAACCCACCTAGGGAAATAGAAAAAATTATAGAGGATCACACCTCGGGTCACACAGAGGGATTCCCAAACACTATCTGAAACTAATCCCACAGAGGATATCACAGTCCTATTATTAAGATGTAATACCAAAATTTACCCTCATGGGGATGACCAAGGGGAACGCACACAAGTTAAGATAGTCCATTGTTGTATCTCATCTTCATATAATTAATCTTCCTTCCAATTATATAATCTTAATATTCTAACAATAATGTAGAAATATATTCTTTCTTCTAGTTATTATTCTCATCTTCTTACCATTGTAATTCTCAGCCAATTATTTAATATTAATTCTTGGTATATGATATGGTTTATATTTTCAAAATTTCTCTAAATTTCAATAAATCTTTGTAGATTTAATACAAAACATCACAACTCGTTATGAATTAACCCAAACACTTTTGGGAATTGATTATTATTATCTCTTAGATTTCATATAAACTCTTTTTACTATAATCAATCCTTATTCTTGGAACTTATGTATGACTATTCGTGAATTTTTATAATTTAAAACATTTATGAATTCACTAAACCATAATTTTAATATATTTGTTATGATTTTTTATTAGCTTGTTATTGATGATTACTTAATATCTTATGAATCAATACATATAATGTTAAGTCATTTTTTAGATTATTTATTTAATGTATGTTTATCTACCTCAGAATGGATAGATACTGGATGTACAACATTGATCGGATCACTAATGAATTTCAGAAGGAGTTACAATATTTTTTGGACTTTGCATTCACTAATGATTCAGATGGCGGATTGATTTGATGCCCGTGTTTTGATTGTGTTGGAAGACCTTGGTTAACTCGTGAGGAAGTGAGTTACCATATCGCTAAAAGTGGTTTCCAAAAAAATTATCATGTGTGGTATCACAATGGATAAAAATCTCAAGTGATCGATTCAGCAGAAAAGATTGGTATGAAAAATCTGATTTCTGATCGGTTTCCTTTTGTTTCTGAAGCTATCTCCTCGTGTAGACCAGTGCAAGAGGAAATGAATACTGGAACATAGTTCTCATCTATTAATCAGGATGATGACGTTGAGAGTGTTATAAAGCTGATGGAAGATGCAAATAACCCAGTATATCAATCATGTGGAAAAATGAGCAAACTTGAGTTTTTAATGCGATTATATCATGGGAAAACAATGTATGGATTTAGTAATACTATAGTCGACTATCTCCTTACATTTATTAAGGATTTACTGCCTGATGATGCATGTATTCCAGAAAATTATTACATGGAATCAAAGTTGGTTGACAAATTTGGATTTTCATCTAGTAAGATTCATTCTTGTCTAAAAGACCGTTGTTTGTTCTAGAAGGAGAATTCAGACTTGAGTCAGTGCAAACAGTGTGGCACGTCAAGATAGAAGACTAATAAAGACGGATCTCAATCTTTCATACCACAAAAAGTGATGTGGAACTTCCCTTTAATTCCCAGGCTTTAAAAAAAATTTATGTCAGAACAAATGGCAAAGAATATGAGATGGCATGCAGATGAAAGAAATAAGGATAACGATGAAATAGTGCATCCTGCAGATGGGTTGGCTTGGAAGAAATTTGATAGGTTACATCCTGATTTTGCAGTTGACCCACGAAATGTTATATTGGGATTATCCTGTGATGGTTTCAACCCATTTCACCAAATTCCTACTACACATAGTACTTGGCCTATTTTCATTCACATTTATAACTTTCCTTCATGGATGTGTATGAAGAAGTCGTTCACTATCCTAATTATATTGATATCTGGACCCAGTGATCCTGGAAATGATATTGATATATACTTGCAGCCATTAATAGAGGAGTTAAATGAGCTTTGGATTGTTGGTTCACAAGCATATGATGCATTCAGAAAGGAGTACTTTATGTTTCGTATAGCTTTATTATGGACGATAAATGATTTCCCTGCCTACGGAATGATGTCTGGTTAGAGTACTAAAGGGAAATTATCCTGTCCTGTTTGTATGAAAAATACACGTTTATGAAGATTAAAGTTTTGACTAACTTTCATCTTCATAGGGCATTGACGTTTTCTACCAATGGATCATCCATACAGGAAAAATCGAAGACAGTTCAATAATGCCATCGAGATAGATGAGACACCTCAACGAATGTCAGGGACTGATATTGTTAAAGAACTTGATGATTTGAATTATGTTCTTGGAAAAAGTCAATCAAATATCAGAAAGCGAAAGCATGCTAATTCGAATTCCAATAGCAATTAGAGAAAGAAAATCATATTCTTTGAGTTTCTGTATTGGTCATCAAATTTATTACATCATTGTTTGGATGTAATGCATATCGAGAAAAAAATTTGTGAGATGTTACTTGCTACTATTTTAAATGTCAAAGTCAAAACAAAAGACAATTTGCGGTGTCGTCGTGATTTGATGGATTGGGGTATAAGAGCAAGACTTCATCCTGAGTTAATTGGTCAAAATAAGTGGAAAGTCCATGTTTCCTATTATTCGATGACAAATATAGAGAAAAAACAATTTCTTCAGGTCTTGGAAAGTTTGAAGGTTCCGGATGGTTATTCAAGTAATATTTCGAAAAGGGTGAACACACAAGATGTGAAACTCAAATCTCTTAAAACCCATGATTACCATGTCTTGTTACATGAGTTGATTCCCATTTCCATTCTCCATTTACTTTCACATAATGTTAGAGTTTCGGTGATTAAGTTATGTCAATTTTATCGAGATCTTTGTGCCAAAAGATTGATCAGAAGTGTTGTTCAGAAATTGCAGAGAGATGCACCGATTATTCTTTGTGACTTGGAGAAAATTTTCCCACCGTCTTTTTTCACATGTATGTTACATTTGACTATGCATCTTCCCACAGAAGTTCTCTTTGGTGGTCCTGTTTCGAGTCGGTGGATGTATCCTACCGAAATAATGATGTTTACATTGAAATCTTATGTGAGAAATAAATATCATCCTGAAGGCTCTATTGTGAAATGCTATTTAGCACAAGAATGCATGGATTTCTGTTCATCGTACTTGGCTAACGTCACTACGAGGTCTAATAGACTAATGAGAACTGAAGATGAGCAATATGATCATATTGAGCCTGCATTTCCTTCACTTCCCCAAATAGGAGGGATATCTGGATCTTACTCGTTATGTACTTTAAGCAGGGAAGAGTGGGAAATGGCACATCGCACAGTATTATTCAACTGTGGTGTGCTTGATGATTATATAAAGTAAGTAAAATAATAAATATGTATTTTTTCATTGTGTGATTTCTTTATATCTTCTGACATTTTAATTCTTTCATATCTGTAGAGAACATTTAGAAATTATAAAAAAGAGACATCGCTCTTTATCTATTAAGAGGAAGGAATTGTTGCACAGCAAAGAATTTGCTGCCTGGTTAAAGTCAAAGGTAATAGATTTATTTTTCTTCTTCTCATAACATAATCACATGTCTTTATTTAATATTATATGTTGGTATCTTTTAGGTTTTAACTCTACCAATGATTGAAGTATCAGATGAAATAAAAGCATTGTCCTTTGGTCCAAACGATGTGGTACGTGATTGTAAGTCTATGGTTGTCAATGGATTTAAATTTTTTATAAATAGTTGTGCAAAAAAAATGGTAACACAGCATGAAGGTGTCACGATAAGCACCACAACATATTGTTATGCGATTGCATCGGACAGGCAGCCTCGATCAGAAAATATATCATATTACGATGTTGTTGAAAGAATCATTTTATTAGATTACTATGCACATGGTCATGTCACAATGATGAAATGAAAGTGGTTTGATTCAATGACATGATAAGGAATGCATATTGATAACTGTAGATTTAGAGTGATTGATATGAACCGCCAGCTTCGTACCGATGAACCTTATATTCTTGCGTCACAAGCTAAACAGGTGTTTTATGTAAGTGACCCGTTACAACCACAAATTGGTGTTATTGTTGATGTTATTCCTAGACATATTTTTGACGAAGGCATGGATGAAAATGATGTTGTGGATGAACCTATCGGTATTTATTCGAATGTTTCATTTGATGATACGGATGATGCAATTGTTAGAATAGATTGTGAACCAGAAATTGTCACAGACCCCACATAGCGTTGACACATTTGTAAGTATTTACCTGATATTATCGCAATATTTTATGTGTTTTTTTAACTTCCATACATGATATCAAAATAACTAGAATATTTTATACCATTATCAAATATAAAACTATTAATAGCCTGACCAATTTATGTTTAAACACTTCTCTAGTAAATCTTGAACATAGAAAAGTCTTGATATTTTATCAATATAAATATCACACATGAAAATGTATCTCATTGTTTTATGATACAATTGTATTATTTAACATTTTGCATTATTTCTATTTATTTGAGAATATTATTTTAAATTTCCAGGTCAAAATGTCTGATTATGATGATACTAGAAGGAGTAGAATAATACCAAGAAACGAACAACGTAGGTCTCCTCCTAGAAACAATGTAAGTACAAATTATATTTGAATATTATGGTCTTTCATATTATTTATCTTGTTATCATTCATTTTATTTTATCATCTATGTTATTTTATGTTGCATCGTCGAGGAGATTCTTGGATTATTCCACTGAGGATGATATTGTGGTGGGGGGTACTGATTCTACAGGCCAGCCTACTACTACGCCGCTTGAGACACTAGGAGGCCATCCTCCCATTATGCCACCACCATATTATCCATACCCACCTTTTCTATATCCCTTTTTGCCTGCACCCACATCGAATGGTAGTTCTCATACTCCCATCCCTCATTTTCCATTCCCACCATCCACTGTACAGGGTATTGTGCCCCCATATATCCCACTGCCATATCCATATCCATATCTACCCTCATCTGTACAGGGTTATCCATCAGGTTTTCCGCCTCCATCAGTACACTTTTCATCTACTATACATAGTACTCATGTAGATATCTCACCTACCATGGAGGCTACCCCCCCCTCCAGACGCAGCACTTCAGGGTTCAGCAGATCCCCCATCTACTGGTATTTGTTGAAACATTACTGTTACTAATTAATGATAAATTCATATATATTATTTTCTTTTATTTTTGGTTTCATGATTAGCTCCATCCTCTACCAGACAACGAGGCCACACAAAAATGAGTGAGGTTTGGAATCGACGCATGAAAATCATAGTTGATTACAATGAGGACAATGCTATAATTAATAAAAATGGCATGGAATGTAAAAGTTTTATGGGAACACTTGCTAGACACAGCAATATCATTCCAGTTCAACCGATAAGTTGGAAGGCAGTTGGACAAAAAATAAAGGACAAAGCCTGGGCAAAGATTTGGGTAAGTAATGTTAATCACCTTTTATATATATATATAAATTTATAATATTTTCTTAACAAATATTTTGTCCATTGCAGCTTAGATATAATTTTCCTGGTGGAAAAAATGAAAAGGCTGCAAGGATAATGGATTTAGGTGAAATGTGGAGAGCCTACAAGTATGATTTATATCTTGGTTGGAAAAAGAGAGTTGGTATAGAGCTTGAAGAAGTATCGGTGATTCAATATTGCCCAATATCACAATATAAAGAGATGGTCAGCTATTGGAAGAGTCCATCATTTAAGGTGTTTGTTAAATTTATATATATATTCATTTATTTATTTGAAAATGATTTTAAATTACTTGTTTTATTTATGTTAATGAATTTATATAATTATTTTTTTATAGGAGAAATAAAACAGAAATAAAACAAACAAGAGTGCAATGAAACACATTTATACTCGCGGACACACTTCATTACCAGATCATGAGCAGACGAAGGTAATTTAACATTTAAAATATTTAGCTTTGTTTATTATAATTTTTTTAACTTCCAATTTTGATTTATTTCTTTTTTTTTCAGAAAAAGGAATTGAATATCGAGGGTCGCGTTCCTCGCTCAACTTTGTTTTTTACAAGCCGTAAAAAGAAAGATGGTACTGTGCCAAATACCGACACTGAGAAGGTGATTGTAAGTATATTTCAATTTCTTTGATTTTTACTGAATTTAATTCCTTATATTATTTTATCATTTTAATTTATGTTATATATCAATCAACAAAATGATTTAGAGGAATTGGTAGAAAAAGAACCTGACAATTTGGGCCCAAACGATCATCTACATCAGGTATTAGGAGATGAGCATCTGGGTAGAGTGTGTTGTCGACCTGGGAAGAAGATTATACCATCTCGATACTGGTCTACTAATGTTTCTTTGAGTACTAGTTCTGGTTTTGTCACAGTGGAACAAATGAATGCCACAATCAAAGAAGCAAGTCAAAAATCAGAACAGGCGATAACTGCAAATATGATGAAATTTATGTCTTCCTTTTCTTCTACACTTCCACCAGAATCAGCTGCAACGGTTGATGCCTTTTTGATGTCGATGCATTCTGCTAATGTAGATTCTTCTGTCAGAGCTGGAGCCAGACCTAGTGCTGGACCCGGTGCTGGTGCCGGTTCGGATGCAGATGCCGACGATGATGTTGGTGGTGTGAGAGGTGGTGATGGTGTTTCTGTAGGAGGTGTGGATGAGGGTTATCATGATTCTGATGATACTGATATTGAGACTCACTTTTTATGTAAATTGTATTTTTGGATTAGTAATGTATGACGAGTTTTTTAAGACATAGGATGGTGTGTTTCATGTACATGTTCTTGAATGGGTTTCTTTTCCTGGTAAGGGATTCATGCTTGAGAATACAAGTTAAAATGTCCCAGATGCCTGAATTCTGATTTATCACTATTATCCTTGTATGGTCCATGGTTTTCTACTTCTCCATTCATTTTATTGGAGTTTATATACATTCTCAGGATGCTTGGAATATATTCATGGAGCCATTCATGATGAGTAGTTGGATGTTTGGACCTGAGAATTTGGTATGCCTGGGTTACACAAAGATCTAATATTTATATGGTTGTCATGATATCATGAAATGCTTAGGGGGAGGGGGTGTGCAGTGGGGAGGGGGCAGTGGGGGTGCAAGGGGCAGAGGGAGGGGTGCAAGGTAGGGAGGGGGTGTGTTAGGGGCGGGCGGGGGTGAAAGGAGGCAAGGGGCATTGGTGCAGGGGCAGGGGGGTGAAAGAGGGGGCAGGGGGTGGGGCAGGGGGTGCTGGTGTAGGGGCAGGGGGTGAAAGAGCTTCTTGATAAAAAAACATCATGAGTTTTTAAGAATAATAGATGATGTTGATTAGATGCTTGGGTTATTCATCACAGCTTAAATCATTGTGATTTGAGCTGAATGAGTGATGTTTGAAAAATAAAGAGATTTATTAATGATCATCTCATTATATCAACCACTCACATAGGTTGAGGTCCCATATCTCATCTCATATCACCAATCTATTCTTTAGGTCAGGTATCTTATCAGATCATGTACCACCACTATCTCATTCAAGACATGGCCTACATGAATACAGTAAGGGAGTATGAAATACATAGAGAACACAGTCATAAACCTAGCACATGGCTATCCAGTAAGCCATACCTAGTTCCCCACTAGAGGATACCCCACTATAAAACTCATAATCAACTATTTTTTCCTTTATTAAACTTGGTACCCAGTGTACCTAGACATGGTAATTGATGGGTCTTAAAATTAAGTGGAATGGACTAGAAACCCTCTAACTGCTACTTGATTACCCCATGAACCACCTAAACACCTAAATAGGCATAAAAACTCCTCAAGAGACATCCCAACACTCAGATTGTTTTTCTAATTACCACTTCTTGAAACTCTCGCTACTTAGAGACTAAAAATTCGATTTCATTTGAATTATTTGACTCATAATGATATAGGTAATTATAAACTCCCCACGAAATGTATACACATCCTTGGAAAGTATTCTGGATTATCCAACAAATCAAGATTTATTAATCATAATGGAAACAACTACTCATTCCAAATTCAAGATTGGATTCCTGGAAATCATCCATCATCATGATCTAGGGAAAAAAAGGTTTTTTCTGAAAAAAAAATCATGAATGATCCTTTATACACATATTTCATTAAGTGGTTGAAGTGGAATAAAATGTGGAGGGTGGGTAGGGGGTGCATGGGGTGGGGAGGGTGGGTGTGGGGTGGGCAGGGGGTGGGCAGGGGAGGGGGCAGGGGGCAGGGGGGTGCTAGGGGGAGGGGTGTCTAGGTGGGGGGGCAGGGGCAGGGGGTGTGCTGGGGGTAGGGGGAGGGGTGTGTGCAGGTGGGGGCAGGGGGTAGGGGGCAGGGAGAGGGGGTGTGCTGGTGGGGGGGGGGGGGTAGGGGGTGTGTTGGGGGCAGAGGGAGGGGTGTGTACAGGTGGGGGGCAGGGGGAGGGGGTTGTGCAGGTGGGGGTAGGGGAGGGGGCAGGGGGTGTACAGGTGGGGGGCAGGGGGCAGGGAGAGGGGGGTTACTAGGGGGATGGATGTGCAGGTGGGGGGTAGGGTAGTGGGCAAGGGGGGTGTGAAGGCGGTTTTTTTATCAATTATTATGTATAGATATTGTTCAATGTGTCGGATGAACATCAGTACAAAGGTACAATGTGATTATCATTTATGTTTTCTACTATTTTAACTATCTCTATATTTAATCCACTTTTATTGCAATATTTTGTACCACTAATTTATGCATTAAATATATTCAATATAATCAATATTAATGCAATGTTTCGATCCGGCATACAAGGGGACATGGTGGAGTAACACTAGATTTTTTAGAAATACACCATCGTGGAAGGTACAACGTGGTTATCATTTAATAAACTGCAGCTTTTGTAACCTCACACACCATTCTTTTCACAATTAATTTTTTTTCTGTATAGATTTTGTTATATTTGATTGGTTTCCAAACTATCTCCATTATGTTGACATTCACAATTACAGTGTTCTGGTTTCAATGTTCATTACTATTAGTTATTATTTGAACAGTACGTTACATCATATATTTTATTTCTCAATGGTACAAATAAATCTTTATTCCTTTTCATATAAAATTAATGTTTACTAATATTGTGATGATGTCTTAGAAACTTCTACAACTATTAGTTATTATTTGAATAGTATGTTCATTTATATGTTATTTGTTTTGATGAAAATTTAAAATTTGCACATATGATTAGAGCATTACAACTGCTTTAGAATGAGAATGGGTGATGAATCATTAGTAAACATTAACTGTGTTGGGATGTTCTTGATCCTACATATAGGGTCACAAGGTGGAGTCACACTACAATTTAGAGAAATACACCATCATGGAAAGGGGAGTAGTGACTCATTTTGAAGCTGTGTATCTTTACAAATTAGTTGCAGCACTGATGTTGGGTAAGTTTTTATTATTTCATCATGTTTCAAACAGATTTTTATTTTAGCATATCTGTTACATCTCCATTACGCACATATTAGTTTAACCAGTTATTTCTAAAAAAATTGTACATTCAACATAAAAATCTTCAGTAGGGGGGGCTGCTGTCCAGCAGGGTAGGCTGTCCAGGGGGCTCCAGCAGGGGGGGCTGATGTCCAGCAGGGGGGCTGTCTAGGGGGTCCCGCAGGGGGAGGCTGTTGTCCAGCAGGGGGGGTTGTCCAGGGGTCTCCAGCAGGGGGGGTTCTATCCGGGGGGGCTTCTGTCCAGGGGGGATGTCTGGGAGGGGGGCTACTGTCTAGGGGGGTCCAGCAGGGGGTGGGGGGGCTGCTGTCCCTGGGGGTCCAATAGGGGGGCTGCTGTCCAGCAGAGGGGGCTGTCCAGGGGGTCCAGTAGGGGGGGGCTTATGTCCAGGGGGGCTTCTGTCCAGGGGGGCTTCTGTCTAGGGGGGATGTTGTCCAGGGGGGTCCAGTAGGGGGGTGGGGGGTGCTGTCCAGGGAGGTCCAACAGGGGGGGCTTCTGTCTGGGGGGGTTCTGTAAATTATCTTTTTGGAGTTCTTTTATATTTTTATTTTCATTTATTGAGTCCACTTTTTTCTTTTCTTAATCTGTTATGTTAGAAGGTTCTTGTTCAATTGAATATTATTTTATAATGATTTGTTTCACGTACAGGGATCTCTCATACAACTCAATGACGGGGAACTTACCTCACAGTTTCGGGTCGCTTTCAAGCCTTGGTACATTGTAAGCAACTGAGACTTTAGTTACGATAATTATCATTTTTTAATGTATTTATGTCTTTATTCAGGTATTTATAGATCAATCAATTCACTGGTCTAATTGATTCCCTTGCTGGCATTCCCCTTGATGATTTGTAAGTTGATAGTATGTTTAAACAACACTTACTTGAATTGACATCTTTCTAGTTTACATAGTTTTTTTTACCATGTAATTAATCAGATTTCACTTCTTTAGTTTGTATGAATTATGAGCATCCTTAGTGAAAAGTCTTTAATATTTTATTTCTTTTATTGATGCTATCAGGAATGTTTCAAACAACCAATTTATTGGAGCTTATTTGTGTATCGTTGTGACATTGTTAGCACTTGGTGGACCACCCTTGTTATCTGTATATAGATTGTTACTATTTTATTTATTTTACTTTATATTCACTAATCCAACATATTATGGGATATATTAAAGTAATTATTTTTAGTGAAAAAATTAATTTTATGCTCATTTCCCACACATGTATATAGATTGTTACTATTTTATTTATTTCATAGGTCTTGTGTTTTTTTATTTTCAATAGAATGGTTTTTTTTCTACTTTTGTATTTGACTGTTTGCATTTTTTCAAGTTTTATGGTTGCAGGTTTATAGGTTTCATGGTTTGAAATATTGTAATATAGCAGGTTTGGAAGTTATAAGTTGATAGTTTGTGCATTACACATTTACATGTTACTAATTTTCTGGTTTTTTGGTTGTTAGGTTTGTGGGTTTTAGTTGCTAGGTTTACAGGATGAAGGTATTCTTGTTTGTAAGGTATGAATGATGGATATTCAAAGGTTTCCATGTTTATAGATTTCAATGTTTTTAGATTATAAGATTACATGTTTACAGATCATTTTACAGATTCACTAGTGGAATATCCACCTATACCGACACCTCTATACCAACAGCTTGAAAAACTCGTTGGATTAAGTAAACAATAGCAATGGTTCAATGAAACCGTTGGTGAAGGGGAAAATGGTGATTTTTTCTAACGGTTTGAAAAACCCGTTGGATATTAGGGGTAATTGTACCAATAGTTTAACAAAATCATTGGTAATAGCTGGTTTTCCAATATTTCTCTACGGTTTTTAAGAACTATTGGGAAAAACCCCCAAATACCCCCTACCCACGAACATAATCTCTCCTCCATTTAACCCATCATCGAATAGGTGTCTCTGCTAACCCGTGAATAGATCTCTCCTCCGTCGAACAGAATCTCTCCTCTGTCGAACCCTGCTTCCCAAGCACAAACCCATGAGCCCACTTCCTCCATCGAATAGAATCTCTCCTCCTAAAACAGATATCTCCGCTCTATGAGATCTACTCCTCCAACGAGATCTCTCCTCCAACCCTACTTCCCGAGCACGAACCCTACTTGGTGAGCTCACTTCCTCCGTCGCGAGCTCACTTTCTCTGGAATGGATCTCTCCAGGATGCCAACCCTAAATACATACAGAATTGAATTCTGTGAGACATTTTTGTGTAGGGTAATTGACTTCTGAATTCTGAATTGAATTCTGAATTCAATTCTGTATCTATTTAATTAACTTCATAATTATATGTTATACTTGCAGGTAATTGCTGAATTCTGCATGTGGGCTGGGGGTGCAGTGGGCTGGGGGGGAAGTGCAGTGGGCAGAGGGTGTGTGCAGGGGGGAAGGGGGGTGTGCAGTGGGCTGGGGGGGAAGTGCAGTGGGCAGGGGGGTGTGCAGTGGGCTGGGGGGGTGGGGGGGTAAGTGCAGTGGGCAGGAGGAAAGTGCAGGGGGAAGGGGGTGTGCTAGGGAAGGGGGCAGGGGAAGGGGCTGTTTTATTATGGAATGGGGGGATATATAGCCACGGTTTTAAACCGTGGATATAGGGATATAGCCACGGTTTAAAACCGTGGAAAAAGGCCTATATCCATGGTTTACAACTGTGGCTATATATATTTCCTGACTTAGGATTCTGCCACGGTTTCAAACCATGGCTATAGGGCTATAGCCACGGTTTGAAACCCTGGCTATAGGGATATAGCCACGGTTTGAAACAGTGGCTATAGGTTTTTCCCTATAGCCACACCAATACCAGCCACAGTTTATGAAACCATGGTTATAACCTATAGCCATGGTTTTTGGGCCTATAGCCACGGTTCCAAACTGTGGCTATAACCTTATTTTGTAGTAGTGATGATATTTGATATGAATGGTATGATCTTTAAATGTTATTCTCATGTTATCATACCCTTATTCTCTTGTTATGATTATGTATCTCCTCTATTTACCCTTACTAAGCATCTGAGATCACCTTTTCTTTTATTTCATTTTCCCAGGTTAGGAAGAAAGGTTTTAAATAGGAGTAATAAATGGGAAGATATTTATAAGGTATGTTGAAGATATTTCACCAAGTTTAAATATTGTGTTCCCTGGTTCCAAATACACTAAACTATTATAGTCCTTAGGCATTTACTTTTTTAATGTGCTGAATATTCATCTAAAATGATGTAATATCTATGTATGTTAAGTCTGGGTTATTATAGTTTGTATAAAAGGAAATGTTTAGTAAACCTTTGGAAACTAGGTTGAGAAAAATTTAGTGATACCCCTAGGGATATTTCTAATAATGTCTCTAAGGATGAGTCTAAGGATGAGTTAAAGTATAGGAAAATGTCCTGGAATTTTGGTAAAGGACAGAGTGAGTAGTTTCCTAAAATACATCCTTGTCTGGATACTACAAGTGGATGTGGCTCTGGAACAGATGTATATAGGGTTAATAACCCTAAAAACACCGTATTGAGCTTTAATCGATCAAGAACTGGTGCATGAAAATGGGTCTTGCTGCACACCTGGTTTGACACTCTCATGGGATATAATTTTGGGAATTCACAAAATCTTTATAAACCTTTATGAAGGATTTAAATATAATATGACTATGAATAACCTAGTAAAATACTAGGGTTTTATAAATTTAAAATAATGTTTCATGACTTTGACACACAATAGGTAATTTTTCATGATTATGTGGTTTTCCACTATGAAAAGTGTTTATCATGCTATTATTTATGGTTTTAGTTAATGGATATAACATGAAGGAACCATTTTAATGATTAATGTAATGTAAAATGTGATGATTTACCTATTGAGACACCAAATTTTATGGGATCAGTAATGGAGAACATTGTTTCTATGCTCACACAACTTTCCCAAGTTATGAATCATGTTGGACTTCCAAAAAATCAAAGGAGGGAACAACATTATGTTTATTCCTTCATAAGGAAATGTCCACATTATTTTAGTGGTTCCACTTATTCACTAGTTTCTAAGTAATGGATCAATATCACTGAAAATATATTTTCCATTATTTAGTGTTCGGGGAATGAAAAAATCATTTTGGTTGTTTATCGTTTAGAAGGTGAAGCAAATCATTGGTGGAACCTTATTAAGAACACAAGGGAATAAGAAGAAATTGAATCAATGGAATGGGAAGAGATTAATGGGATATTTCTCAGTAATTATTTACTTTATATTCTATAAACAAATATAGATAAGGAATTTATAGATCTTAAACATAAGGATAATGAATTTTTTGGAGCCTATAAAGCAAATTTTACAAGACTTTGGAGATACTACTCAGGTATTATCATTCATCCTAAAATTAAAGTTAACCAATTATTCAATGGCTTAAAATCAAATCTCTGAAGGGTGTTAGCCATAAGGGACTTCAGATTCTATGAAGAGATTTTTTGATTCACTATTAAGGTGGAAATGTAGGTTGGAGTTATGTATCAACCTCATGGTTTTGATAAAAAGAGAAAAATGGGATTTGAAGGAAAATCTAGTAACCATGGAGAAAAGAAGATGAGTTATCCTTTGTGCTCAAAGTTTGGGAATAAACATGGATAGAATTATCTTAATGGTACTAGTAAAAATATTTTAAGTGTAGAAATGAAGGACATAAAGTTGTTGAATGCCTAAGTGATTGTAAAAAGTTATATAATTATACTAATAATGATAAATCTCCACAAAATTCACCTCCCACACTTCAATGTTTCAATTTCAGGGAGTTTGGGCATTTCTCAAAAAAATTCTCAAATCCAAGGGTTAATAATGGTGATCAATTCTAACAACCTATGAAGACAAGGGACAAAGAGAAAGCATATTCAATCACAATAGATGAATTGAATCATGATAATTATGGAAATCCATTATGCGGAATTTCATGTGGGATTTTTTTAAAATAATATTTATGAAAATATAATTTTTGAACCTTTAGTGGAACTTTTTATGATTCTAAACATTAATTACCTCTCTATATATGAATTATGGATTAATGAAATCACATTTAAATTATATCAGTCCAAATCTAAATCCAAGCCTCCAGTAGAAAAGTTTTTTATGAGATAAAATACTATTTAATAAAGGGTTAATTATATTTTGAAATCATGTATGTTTTCAATAAGGATTTATGGAAAATTCACCTTCATTCCCTAGAGTAAGAGATGAATTGGGAATTTATTAAGTCACAATCAAAGGGTGAGATTGTGATTATGAAAGGGAATAAAATCAAGTAAGTATATCTTCTTATAAAAAATATTTAACTTTAAGAAAAGGGTCTTTAAATAAAATGATATCATGTTATTATCATTTTTTATGATATCAATGACCTTCAAGCCTCTTTGGTTTATGTATTTGTGATCGTTAACTTTCTTCTGAAAATATTATATATCACTCTCCATCAGAATTTGATAGTTATATTTCTCTTCCATGTTTTTGTTTTCACTTGCCACCTATGTTCTCCTATGTGTAAACCTAGTTATGATTTACTTTGGGTAACTGTTATATTTCTAACATTCCCATTTTAAAGAAAATTTTCGTATTATTTTTTATGATATGGGTTTCTATGAAAGGAAATTTAAAGTATTAAAACTGTGATAACTCAAAAGAATTTTGGGGGTGAAATTCATTTTAATGGGGGTATAATGTAACACCTTGAGTTGTTATTAATTAATTTTTTTGAATAAATTAAATTTCTTTGAATGTTTACATTTCACTATACACTGAGTTATGCTTACTTTATATGCAACACAAAGTTATGATTTTACTACACACAACACTTAGATTATCTTTAGGTACATTAAACACTATTTTTAGCTTGTTTTACACACAATTCTGAGTTCCTTTGATAGCTTTCATTAATGCAAGACTGAGTTTTACCAAACTACAATATATTATTAATATTATTAATAAAATATTATAATATTTATCACCTAGTTGTTTGAATGGAATATATGAATAAGATTAGATAAATTATGGAACTATGGTTTACATATGTTTTTAAAATTAATTCTTGGGTAATAAATTAATTATAAATGAAAATAAAAACCAATTGAATATAAAGAAGTGATTTTATGAAAAAAAAAACTATTTTTATGCCCACAAAGGATTTTATCTTAATAAATTAAATTAATCACTATTAGTAAGAGATATAAATGAAACCTATATATTATAAATTCATCCAAATTTTTTTACATTCATCCAATAAGTTTTATAGGCATAAAATAAGAACAAATCCAATTTTAGGCAAAAAAAGATATATTTTTCTAAAAGATAGTTTTACCATATTTTAATGAAATATTTGTTTTAAAAATAATTTTTGACACTTATAATTTTTATTTGAAAAAATAAACTTCATTTTTTAAATCAGAATATTAAAATTTACTTTGGGTAAATTTTTTATATTTTTATGATAAGTTTCATTTTTTGATGAATAATGAAAAATACTGAATTTTAATTGGAAACTTACTTTTCTTATAATTTATTTGTATACATAAATTATATTTTTACTTGGTTTTAAAGTATATATTTATCAATTATACATTTATTAATCCAATTTAGGTCATTGTAATCAATTTCACAATGAAATTTGATATAAAAACATTTCAAATTTTTGAACATTTTCACTTTAAAAACTTGTTGTCTCGTCCCATCTACGAGACTAATTTTAAATTAAT
Source organism: Viscum album (assembly GCA_963277665.1). Lineage (NCBI taxonomy): Eukaryota > Viridiplantae > Streptophyta > Magnoliopsida > Santalales > Viscaceae > Viscum > Viscum album. Next base: position 644,410,483 of record OY728143.1, on the reverse strand, counting down.
TTCTTCTAATTTGATGCTTATAATTTTTAAAAATGGTTTGAAATATTTTTAATAATAATAATTTATAATTTATAGTAATTTAAACTTAGTTTTTGACCAAAAATATTAGTGAAAGTAATTAAAATTAATTACAATAATTAAGGTAAAAACGAGTTTACTTAGTGGTTAAAATTTAAATTAAGGGTCCAAATAACCTAAAAACTTATAAAAAATCCATTTTTTGGATATATTATGACCATATCCTCTATGTTTTTATAAAATATAAAATTATTGGAGGCACATGATGTAAGGGAGGTCTCTCAATATTGTTTACTTTTTTGTATTTGTGAGAATGTCTCTCCTCCTCCGCTATAGAAGGGAAATCAACACCCTCACTTATCCACACCTCTAAAGAACTTTTGTATCATCCATACCCAACCAAAATAATATCAAAACTTTTCTCCTCTCATAATATAATACTCACTTTTGGTATAAATCAAACCAAGTTAGTCCTTTGGTGAAATCCAAAAGGAGTTACCCGAAGAAGAGGTAACATTTTTCAATGAGAAAATTTATATCATTTCTTTCTACACCCATTCAATTATCATTATTGCATGATTATATAATAAAATAATTATACTAAATATACTTATATATTTTATGTTAGTTTTATGATCTACACTTTCACTCACTTCCATCAAATGATATATGATCTCATCGTTCGTAAGTACGGCAGATTACCACCTCACGAATCGATGTTGTTCGTTCTTCCATTATCATTATTCAATGTTAGAAATAATGATGAACTTAATATTTTTATATTATATATATTTTATTTATGATTTATTTATTATTATTTAATTATTATATAACACATACCTTCATGCTTTTCATTTTGTGAGAATACGATAATTTCGTTTGTGGACGTGTGGACTATAGCCTCCTCAAAGCAATGTGATCCATCCACACATTACATGGAACGTATTACAGATGGTTTTATTGAAATTATATGATATATATGAAATAATAATCCTACTTTAATGATAATATATATATATATATATTTCATTTACCTTATTTCTTTCAATACGACAAGAAAACGTAAATAGCGTTCATATGTACATACGACTTACCATCTCCATGAACGGTGTATTCCATTTTATATTTATATATTTATATATTATTATAAATAATTATATACTAAATATATATTATATTTAAATCATTTTTTACATTTTTTAAATAATTAAATCATGATCTAAGTAAGAGGATCAAGAATAAAAAGTCATAACATATACAAAAAACAAAGCGGTTATTACCTAAAACGTAACTTTAACATGAAATTTTTAATAAATGGGTAATGTGAAGTCATAATAAAATAATATATGGTATTATATATAATAATATGGTTATTAGGTAGATGTATAATAAACTTATATTTATTATACATAAGGTTTTAATGTTTATGAAGAAATTCTAGACTTAAGGTAAGGTTTTTCTCATCTCACTTTTATTTCTGTGAGATATATGATATATTCACCACTTATTCTTATTGAGTGGTTTATATATTTTATTATGCTATTTTATATCATTTATTTCATTTATTTCATTTACTTCATGATATTAAAAGTTTCAATTGATGTTATTATTTCATGGATCTCATGATTTAAAAGTTACTCAAGTAGTAAGGGGATTTTTAGTCTCACTTTTATTTATGCATGACCTATGCCATATTCATCACTCATTTATTTTTTGTGGTATATATATACTACCCATTAATATATTATATTATTATTATCCTTAAATTTATGGGTATTTACATATCCATTTTATGATCTATATTTCCTGGGGTTTATGGTTCAAAATTTACCAAATCGGTAAGGTAATTTTATCTCAATTTTTTTTCTTTGAGACATATGTTATGTTATGCATATGTACTCTTTTACGAGGTGTATATAATTTACTTTTAAATTTTTTATCATGAATATCCTTCTTTTAATTATCTTATAAGATTCATTTAATGTCGTTATTTCAGGGGCATCATGATTCAAAGTTACTAAAGTGGTGACAATTTGTTACTATGATCTCATCGTTTATTAGTATTGTTCATGATTATGCTTAAATTGATGAAATATTATGATTTATATCGCAATAATTCTCATTAATTTTATTATAATCTATTTATTCATGATATATTATATTAATGGTAGAATTTTTTCACTCTTTGGTACTTAAGATAATTAATAATTTTTTTAATAAGATCGTACCTTATTTATCTCTTCCGTCAGAAATCTGTGTTCTTTAAAAACAATGTTTTCTATAAATGTTTTAAAAATTATTTTAAAAGATATTTTAAGTTAATTTTTAAGTAAAATTATTTTAAAAATGTTTTATGTTTTAAAAAAGTTTTTAAAATTGTTTTCAAAGAAAATGATTTTGAAAATGTATTTTGTATTAAAGAAAATGATTTTCAATGAAAGGTTATTTTCCTTAAGAAATGATTCAAGTGATCATTAAAAATCCTTCTTCACCTAATATGAAATACTTTGATATAAATTATTATTTACTGGGGATATGATCCAAGGACCCAATTATTATCCTTTATTTGAATGGTATATGTTTAATATGATAAGTTTTATATGAAAATCATTTATCTTCCAAATGTTATACCATGATAAATTCTTATGAAACCTACTTATTTTAATGGGTTATTCTATGATGAAATGATTATTAAAATTTTCTCTTTTCTATAGGTTATTATATGATGAAATTTTTATGATACCCATTTTATTTCATGGGTTATGATATGATGTTTATGAAACCCATCTCTTTTAATGGGTAATGATATAATGAATGTTTTATTATCTTATGGAACATGAATGTATGATTTCATTAAACCTATATCTCCCTCAAATGCATTGGGTAATGATAAATGTTATATGATCTCAAAGGGTACATAGTTTTTATCCCAAGATCAAAAACAAGAGGGTACATGGTTTGTAGCCCAAGGCCATAAACAATAGGCTACACGGGTTATAGCTTAAGTACATAAACAAGATGGTACATAGGTTTTAGATCAAGCCTAGAAAAAATAGGGTACATGGGTTGTTATCATAAGCCTGAAGTAGGTACATGGGTGATTATACCAAGCCTAACATGTTATGAAGGTCTTGGTGGGTATCCTTGACATAATATTTTCTATGACTATGTATATTCCATAATTCCATGTCTTATTACTATGTTATGTTTTCATGTATTATGCTATTGATTCCCTTATTATTTATGTAGTATGAATTTCTAATCTTTATGACATGACTCAAGTACATGATCTTTGATATGCAAGGTATGATATTCAAATATTATTCTCATGTTCTCATGCCCTTATGATCTTTTTATGCTTATGTATCTCCTCTATTTACCCTTACTAATCATGTTATCTCACCCTTTATTTTGTTTACTTTCCCTAATTTATGAATAAAGGTTTTAAGTAGGATTAATAAATGGGAAGATCTTTATGGGGGGTGTTGAAGATATTTCACAAAGTTAGAATATTGTGTTCCAAGTTTCCAAAGACACAAAACTATTATGGTCCATGGGAATGTACTTTTTTAATGTGCTGAATATTCATCTAAAATGATGTAATATCCATGTATGTTAAGCTTGGGTAATTATAAGAAATAAGGGATGAACATGTGATTGATCACTTATATGAGAATGTCAGACAATGGTCGAACACTCAGGGTTTAAATTGTTCATTTACCATTGAGAGTGTCCTGACCAAGAAATCTTTGGTTGAAGAGTGATAATCTCTACACAATTTACTTTCTTTATCAACATGCACAGGTGCATGAATGGGGTAATTTCAGGGGTGTTTAAGTCAACCCAAAAAAAAGGGTGATAAAGGTTGTGAATCGGGGTTCTTAGGATCTGGAACACAAAGGGGTGACGAGGAGATGGGGGATAGCTACTGACCAAGTTCAAAACACAGGTTCCACCATTACTTCATCAGTAATGGGTAAAAATAAATTTGGGTCAACCGTTTACCATGTTCAAAACACAAGACGTGTCAAAATGTCATGAGATGCCTTTCATAGCATGATTCTGGGACAGTAGGTGAGCTAGTGTGGCCAGGCACCATTGCCGTTAGGGGGGAATTCAGACATGAAAGATGACGGGGATCCAAATACTGGGTGACAAGAATCATGGTAATGAATTGGGGTAATTTTTGAATGGAGTTAAATACTCTTAGGATTATTCCAATATGCTTATGATCACATTGGGTTAGCATATCAGTCTGAACAAAGTCCAGACTCATCTTCCAAGGTGAGTGCCATCTTGGATGTTTAGTGAATGAAGAACTCAAATGGTGTGGTAAGTGACTGGAACTGAGGGGAGGAAAGGGATTCTTAGTTAAGGGCTTAAGATGTATCATAGTATAACATTATTCTATGAGGATGAGGAGCATTCAGTTTAACATCTTGAGGCAATTACGTTGAACATGCATTTTAAAATCTTATGGTAAGTATGATGCATCACACGATTTAACTTCATGTAATTAGGATGTTCATAACACAATTTAGAGTCTTTGTGACCTTGATGTGTGATCTTATGTGAATAAATATCATTTTTTGGGTAGTGGGATGAAAAAATAGGAATCACAATGGGTTGAACCTAATATAGGAGCTCATTAGGAAAAGGGGGTTGATATTTAGCTTTAATTTTTTCCTGAACCAATGGGGTCCAATGAGAACAACCAAGTTTTTTTCGAGGACCATGGTGGATCCTTCTGAATTTGTAACTTTTTATTATGCCCATAATTTTTTCCATGCTATGAAAGTGACCTAAAAGGTGGGAGCCTGACTTTTGATTAGGTTTACCCTATGGGTTTTCAACCTGATATACATTTGTGCCTCTTACCTTGGTAATTTTAAGGTCATACCAGTTGGACTAAGGGATTAAAAATAGTTTAAGGCCATAATGCTTAGACCACTATGGGAGTGTCTCAAAAGATTGTGTGTAGAATGTAGGAGAGGTGACCTGAACCGAATTGAGGGCCAAGTAGGCCCAATGCCACATGTAACATTTCTAAGACAACCTACACACATTTTAAGGTCATGATGATTAAATGATTAGACCTGAAATTTTATTTTAAGGTCATAGATTTTGTACTAAAAGAGGGTTGAACAACCCAAAAGATCATACATAGAATTATAGAGTGGAAACTTGATGTGAATTTAGGTCCAAGGATGCCCACAACCACATGAAATGTTCACAGGGTGACTTGAATGTGATTTAAAGTTGTAATGCTTGGACTTGGGCTCTAAGTTTAAGTTCATAGTGTTCAGACAAAAAGAGGAAAATCTTTGTTTAAGTAGGGACACAAATCTTAACTTTACTTAGGGAAACTCCTCCCCAACTCCTAATCTCATGTGAGTCATGCTCGGTGTGAGAAACAAGGAGTGGTAAAAAGTTCCATTTATTTTTATGGGAGAACACAATAAGGGGTGAAAGTGACTAACATGGGAAAGTCACAAAAGGTGTTTTATTACTTGTTAACCTTGCGCATGTGTGTGGGGAGATGACACAAATAGTGCTAATATCCCTACCAGAGTAATAGGAGATGGAAGGGAGGGTAGATCATGACTTTAAATACTTGTATGGTGAAAAGGGGATGAATTATGGGTGGGGGAAACTGTTAACCATGATCAAAACATAATTTCCACACCTGCACTAGCCAAGGATAGGGAGAAAAAATGTGGGATCAACCATTGATTGGGTTCAAAACACGGGAACCGCTATATGTTATTAAGGACCCTTTGAGGTGTGAGCATCAAACGATAGGTGAGCCAGAATAGACTGAAACCATTGCTATTAGGGAGCCTATTCAGGTCAAAAGGATGATGATCATCCAAATATAAGAAAGAACGAATTGTGGAAATTGTAGTAGGGAATGTCTCGGAGAGGATATTGAGAACCCTAGGAATTGTTCTTCCATGTGCTAAAGTGTGTTGGATGAAGATGCAGGTTTGTGAATATTAAGCCTAGACTGGAGGGGAAAGAACCCTAAATGAGATAGTGGTGGGTTTGGACCCATGATAGGAGATTCAGGAGTCACCACATATCCCATGGTAATAGGAATCTAGCCACACATAGTCCTAGAAAATGATGTGGTAAAAGACCGATGCCAGAAAGATGACATCCCCTATGGTGAGGACATTTCATCATCTAATATTTGTCATATGAGGCATCCTATGTTTATTTTATATTGTTAGTCTATAGTTTAATTTCATGTTTTGAGTACGTGGCTTTTTTTCATCTCATATTTTTCATATGATACATCCTATTTTTATTTCATAGGGTAAGTATATGGTTTAACATCATGTGATGAGGATGTGGTTTTTTAGTCATCTCATATTTATCATATGAGGAATCCTATGTTTATTTCATAGGATAAGGTTGTAGTTTAACATCATGAGCTAAGGATGTTGGTTTTTTTTCATATCATATTTGTTATATGAGGAAATCGATGTTTATTTCATAGGGTAAGTCTACATTTTAACATCATATGTTGAGGATTTTGATTTTTTATCATCTCATATTTGTCATATGAGGCATCCTATGTTTATTGCATAGGGTAAGGATACATTTTAACATCATGTACTGAGGATGTTGGTTTTGGTTTACCTCATATTTTCATGTTATTCATCCTATGTTTATTTCATAGGGTAAGGCTATAATTTAATGTTATATGCTAAGGACATGGGTTTTTGTTCATCTATCATTGTCCATGTAAGGAATCCTAGTTTTATTCATGTTAAGGATGCAGTTTAACATCATGTGCTAAGGATATTGGTTTTGGTCATCTCATATTTTTCATATGAGGCATCCTGTGTTTATTTTATAGGTTAAGGATATAGTTTAAATTAATTTCTTGAGTATATTGGGATTTTCAGTTTAACATCATGTAATTTGGATTATAGATACTATTAGTTTAAGGTCATGGATCTTAGACTAGAAAGACTTCAAATAGTTTAATGTCATAATTCTTGGACCAAAGGTACTAAAAATAGTTTAATGTCATAATTCTTAGACCAAAGGTACAAAAAATAGTTTGAGTTCATAATTCTTGGACCATGGTTTCTATAGTTTAAGGTCATGTAGCTTTGACCATGAAGTGTGTGTGTCTTAAAGGGGATTGTGTGGTAAGAATGAGTGATAAACTAATGTGAAATGAGGGATAAGGAGACCCTTTTCCACATGAACTTTCAAAACACACTATATAAAAGTTAAAATTATGAAGATGAAGGAAGAAATTCATCACAATGGATTTATGGTGGGGGTTGGACCCAAAACATGAGATATGAGTGTCTCTATGTATCCCATGACAATGGGAATCAAGATACACATAGTTCTAGAACTTGAAATGGTAAAAGACTAATGTAGGTAATTCTCTTTAGTGAGGATGCAATGAAAAATAAAATGGGGCATTGGATTTCTAAAACATTGGGGGTAAATCAAACTACATAAAGAAGGGGATACAAGAGGGTTGGTTCACATAGTTTAAAGTTCATAATTCTTGGACCTAAAGGTGAGTGGGTACTTTGAGGATGCTTGGGTGGTTTTAAGGAGTTAAGTATGATGTAAAGGAAGATCCAGGGAGTCCTTGTACTACATAAAGAATTCCTAAAACTAGTTGTATGCAGTTTAACTTCATGAGGCTTGGACCATAGGTAGACCCCAAAATAGGCTGGACTCAGGGTGTTGGATCCATGAATTCTTACGTATCCCACCATTCATGGGAATCAAATCATATGTAGTTCTGAAACATGGAACAGTAAAATACCTAAGCTGGTATGGTGGTTTCCTCTCTGGAAAGGACACTAAATATTCTCATATTTTTTTGATATAAGGCATCCTACATTCATTTCATAGGGTAATATTGTAGTTTAGCATCATTTGATGAGGAATTTCATGTTGTCCATCCCATATTTGTCATATGAGGCATTATGGGTTTATAAAAAGTTAGGATTATAGTTAAAAATTGTGTTTTGAGGATGATTGTGGGTATTACGTATTGAGTTTCCTGTTCTTTTCTTCCTTATGTCATGTCATGAGAGAATCTCAATTCGTTGGAAAACTGAGGAATGCGATTGGGTCTTACACCTACAGAGAAAACTCATAAGGTAATTTTTAGGGTGATATAGTCATTAGTAATGGGGATTTTTTAATCATTATCCCTCCCTAGGGAGGGGGTTTATGATGGATTTGTGACTAGGCCTAAAGACAAGAGGTCTAAGCATCACTATGTATCCCATGAAATTGGGAATCAAGATAAACGTAGTTCTAGAATGTGGAATGTTATAAGTATAATACCGAAAGGGAATCATACTCACTGAAAATAAAATTAAATCATATCATCGTTATGATATGAGGCATCCTATGTTCTTTTCATAGAGTAAGGCTACAGTTTAACTTCATGTGCTTAGGATGTTTTGATTTTCAGTTTAACATCGTGAAACTCATACTATGGATGATACTAATTTAAGATCATGTATCTCAGAACAAATAGTATTGAAAATAGTTTAAGGTCATAATTCTTGGACCAAAGGTACTAAAAATAGTTCAAGGTCATGATGTTTGGACCAAAGGTACTATAAATAGTTTAAGATTGTAATGCTTGGACCAAAGGAACTATAAATAGTTAAAGTTCATACTGCTTGGACCATGGGGGATTCTATTAGTTTAAGGTCATAGAGCTTGGACCCTAGTTTCTACATTTTAAGTTCATGTACCTTTTACTAGAATGTTCATGTGAAGTACTAATTTAGAAACTTAACATTGGTGGGAGGTGTGATGCACTATCTATCCACGGTGATTAAAGAGTATGCTTTATTAGAATAGACCTTATGGATGACATAAGGTCCTTCCTATTTGGGCTCCAACTTAGGAGGATTTTTTTGGGTATCATCGGCATTCTGAGAGACGGTACCATGTCACCCTAGAGAAAGAAGTGAAGGAGAAACTTCTTGTTTAGCTATCTCTCTCTATCTATATAGTTCTGGTGCCTCTCTAAGTTATGCAAGGCCTGGAGCCTATTTTCCTCAAGGGATTACAACTCAGTTTTATAGACTTAATCCATTCTTTATATAATCTTATAGCCATAAAAACCCATTAAAAGAAATGATAAATGAACCTCAATGGGTAAGACTGTCTCTGTTCCATACACTAGGGAGTATGGGGTCACCTAGGTGGAATTTTGAGTTATTGTCTAATAGGCCCAAAGGGTGGTGGGGAGATTTCTGGGACAATTATTTTTGTTCTATCCCACCATTTTTTTCAAGATTTTATAGAGGGACTTTTTTAATGCCTCAATCTACCCATTTTCCTATGCATGGTAGCATGAAGAATGGTTGGACCAGATTTTTTACTTATAATACAATTTATTCATCTCAACAGCCCAAAAGTTGGTACTATTTTCTGTGAGAATAGTGTAAATCATCTCAAACTGATGGATGATGTGGGAGCTCATGAACTCAATCACGAACTAGTTTTTGACTTATTTGAGGAGAGACACTTCTATCCATTTATAAAAAAATTCAGTTGTGGTCAAAATAAACATACACTATCAGGTCATCGTTGGTGGGTAGGGCCCCATAATTCGAGTCCCCAAACTACAAAGGGATAATAATATTTGGTATTTTGGATAATCTCTAGTGTTTTATGCACAAATTTATCATGGATATGACACATATTACATCTCTTGGTGAAATCAATGCAGTTATGAACCATGGTGGGTTAGAAGTAGCCCAACCTTTGAATTTGGTAGGAGAGCTTCACTCCTTCTTAATGGGAACCACATGATCCAACATAGACCTCCTGCATGACAAGAGGTATCTCATCTCCTTGGATGAAAAAAAAGATAATTACATCAAACCCACACCTATAGAGGGTTTTTACAAGGTTAGGGCCACTTTATAGGGTAAACTATGTTGCACATCGGCAGATTCTCTCACTCTCAACTTGGTCTGGCGAGAGGATGTCATGCTAGAGATACTCAAAAAAGGGAGTCGCCAATAAGGTGTTTCCTCACCTGTAGGGGGATTTGAGGGTCCTCAAAAAAAGTACCAATAGCCATTTGATACACTTATTGGTTTCCATCATCTAATGTGTCAGTTTTGATAACCCTCTGGTGTGTCACATGAATGACTAGGTCATCTTGGTTAGGTTCTATACAAGATACATCCAGGCTTTAAAAAACATTTTCTCAACCATTCTGAAACTGAGTAACATAAGTCACCTTTAGATGGGAATGGAATTGGGTCATTAACTTATGGGTATATTCTAGCAGGGGAACAATCTATTGCTTTCTAATGATATAGTCAACCTTGATCTATTTGATAACTAACTCAGGATATCCCTACACATGTAAATAGGGGACATCAATATAAAGGGTCAACATGAGACCAGTGATAAGAGCATGATATTCTACCTCATTTTTAGTGAAACCTTATGAAAATGGGAAGGGTTATAGTAATATTTATTATTTAGAAATGATGAAAATGATCCCCAAGACTACCTTGTTGAGTTTGGAGTCATTGAGCCTTCTACTGGTCGGGATCTAGGAGGCACTGTCGAAATGAATCTGCCAACATAGTACAGCCTGGTCCATAGAGATAATAGCTTCATCTGGAAAATCAATATCCAAAGTCAATTATTTAGGGGATGGATGTGTGTCCAGGAATTCTACCAATGTATGGACTTTGATATCCTTTTGTGGTAAAAACCTGATGTCAAACTAATAGAGTATTTTATCCTAGTGCACTAATCATCCCATCAGTATGGGGTGATTGAGAATGTACTTTATCATGTCTAATTGGGACACCAGTTGTATCTCATGTTACTGAAAATAATGTCAAAACTTCTACACTGTGAAGACCAACATGAAGCAACTCTTCTCAATGGGGTAGTGTCTGGTCTTCATGTTGGGGATTATGCAGTTGTGATAATATAGGTTATTTTCCCCACCCTTGTTGTTTTTATGGGATAGAAGGGCACTAAGATACCATTATAGAGTGATCATGTAAATGACCAAAGAATTTATTAAGATAGATGGAATCAGAATTGGAGGTTATAGAAGGTACTAATTAATATCCCCAAAGGTATTTTGTAAGTCCACATCCCACTGGTAAATTTTGTTTTTATTCATGAGGATCCAGAAGGAATTACACTTACTAGACATATTTATAATAAATCGGTGTATTTAGGATAAGTGGACTTGGATACCTTGAAAATCTTGGAGTTTTATTAAGAGAGGTATTTGATTGATAGCCTTGATTTTATATGGGTTAATATCAATGCCTTTATATATTATGAAAAATACAAGAAATGTTCTATAGGTAACCCTGAATACATACTTCAGGGGGTTTATCTTCAAGTTTATGGAGTAGAGGAAGCAAAACACTTTCTTAGGATCCTTAATATGGTCTTGATGCTTGAAAGATTTAGCCACTAGATAATCTATGTAACACTCCACCAATGTCTTGAGAATTATCTTAAAGATGGGTTGCATGGCCCATTGGTACATGACTCCAAAATTCTTTAATCTGAAAGGCATCACCAAGTAGAAAAAAGTTCCTTGGGGTACCCAAAAGGTAGTGGAATATGTATCTATAGGGGCCATATGGATCTGATTATACCCATAGTATCTATCTATGAAAGAGAGGACCTATAACCCATTCATATCGTCAATCAATAGATATATCATCATAAGGGGAAATTAACATTCATATAATGGCATTTGAGGTCCCAAAATTCAATGTAGACTCTTATCTACCCATTATTCTTTCTGAATGGTATAATTTTAGCTATATACCTAGGGTACTGGACCTCTATGAAAAATTTGGCTTTAATAATCTTGTTAACTCTATCCTAACCATGACACTATGAGAGAATTGAATCTTTCTGGGAGGTAGTTTTAACCTATGATGACCCACTAGGATGCCAAGATGATGAAAAAAACTTAAGGGTCTAGCCCTAGCATCTTGTCATAGCTCTAGGTGAATATTTCATGGTTCTATTTTAAGAAGGTAAAATACTATTTTTACTCCTATGGGTGATGGTTTTTCTGATTAGTATCGGCCTTGGATCTTCCTTAAAATGAAGGTTCACCTAGGTTAGCTCATCAAAAGTGGTGGATACACCCTCTTAAAATGTAGGAGAGGCATCTTCCAAATCCTCTTCATTATCTGAGATTGGAGTAGGCGATTATTCTATGATTTCTAGCCTAGGAAGAGCACTAGGGTTTTCTCTAGTGGATACAGAATCCTCAACAAGGGGTTCCCATTCTATAGAGTCTATGGTGACAAAGTCTGTTGATTTAATTCTATTCAGTTTACGACTATGAGTTCCACTCTTGATATCAAATAAATGGTGATGGTTCGACCCCCATCGAGTCAGCCCTACTTTTTGGAACATGCAGGAATGTCATGGATCAATTTTCATGGAGATAACTTCTCAATACTTCATAGGAGTAGGATCTTCCAATATCAGTCAGTCCTATCAGATGTAAGATTATGAGGTAATATGTGATAATTTTTTTTTCTTAGATATGGTGAAATAACCCCTAGGTCTGGTGTCATGGGATAAAGCTAATGAATTGGGAGAACAAATTTGTCTTTTAAGTCTACCCATGGATTAGTTGTAGTGGTTGTTCGATCATTAGGGGAATTAATGAGATCAACCCTATCAATTTGGACATGTTTTCCTTCCCTTTTGTAGTAATCAGCATCCAAATAGTGAGCCTCATAGAAGTTTGAGGGGGACACATCACCCTGGAGTACCCTTTACTTGACCATCAAGTAGTTCTTGAGGCATTGGTAGTATTAAGAGGGTACCATTCCATGAAAATGTATCCATATCCCTCCCAACAATGTGTTGTAGGTAGTGTCCTATGATACTACCATAAACTTAGTGCTTGATACTAGGAAACTAAATTGAGTCTTCAGTCGAATTATATTACATGGTTTTTGTTCACTCTTGTCATATCCCTAAATTTTTAGGTTTTAGGGAGTCAGATCTACTTCTATAAGTTCAAGATTATAGAGCATCCATTTCTAGATGAGGTTGATCCTAGAGCTAGTATCCACTAAGTAGTGGTAGATTTCCACACCATTGAACTAGATTATAATATGCAGTGGGTGTATATTACCCTAAATAGTTACACCATGCATCTTATCCAAAAAATTATATGATGGCCTAAAATTCCTCTCACTCGACCTCTTCTACATAGTAGTCCTCAGTGGAATCTACCTCAGTCCCGAACTGAAGAGATTTTTTTTAAGTCTTTGAAAATGGATTCATGTATTTCCTTTAATGGGAGGAGTGCATCAAGGATAGAGAACCTCACAGATATACCAAATAAGTGCTATAAAACATCATACTTCCATGCATATGGCATATTTTTACCTATATGGGTTGTTTATTAGTAGGGGAATAGAAAATGTTGTTGGATGAAGCTCTAGGGCCTTGTTAGTACTAGAAATATTCTGTTGTTGGTTAGATGGTCTAATCTAAACAACTAATGTCTAGGTGCGAGTCGGTTGAGGTCATACCCTAGATGGATGTGTCCAATATCTGTATGCTTATGGTTGAGCAGTGTGGTCAAATAATATAGTCGGTTGTGGAGGCATACCTAATAGAGCGGGATAGGAGGGTTGTGCTTGTTGATCCCTATGAAAATCTTGGTTTTGGGTCTCAGTAGCTTGAACATCCTAGTTCAAAGTGCTATCCTAAGAATTATAACAAATTTTATATCCCCTACCTCTCCTTTATCGACATTGTCTAAATTTGATTGAGGGGTTCACATGGAATTCCTCATTTTTTGGAGTTGTGAATTATTATACTAGTTCAACAACATTTACAGAGGTGTATTCTTTCTCCTCATTGGTGGAATAGTCCATGTATGTATGTGACCTGGGAACATCTCTCAACTCGTGATTCAAAAATTCATTATGGGTACGAACTATTTTTGGCACTGATAGGGGACTCAAATTTCCTTTATGCCATCATTTTATGTTCTTTTGAGACCTAGGAGCCTACATCATAGATGTGGAGGTAGTAGTCAGAGGGGGTGTGACAACCACAGGAAGTTCTATAATAATCAATAGGGCACAGATGATACCATAGGTGTGAGAAACTACCTTAAGAGTCAATAATTCATTATAATTCTGTGTCTCATGGCCAAGAACCTATTTCCATTCATCGAAGTCTTTTCTTTCACTTTCAGTGTCGGTGGCAACATGTGCCAACTATGTTGGGATGTCTCCCAATTTGAATAAGTCATGATCCACTTAGTCTTAGTTTCAAGATTTAAAGATGAAGCATTCTTTTATGGTGTGTCTAAGGATATTGTGATATGGGTAGTTATCATAATGGCCAGTGATTTTGGCCTCCTGGGGTCTCTTATATTTTGGAAACTTCAGTATTACCTTTTCTAAGGTGCGGGTGAAATGTCCTAGGACCTGTACATCCTTGAAAGGGTAATTTTTTTTCCTTTCTGAAAAAAACCCCAAGATCCTATCCCTAATGGGGGCATAGAGCCATATTCTCTTTGCATGGCTGTTGTGCTAGGTGATTTTGTGCCTGGTTGGGATATATTTGGCAAGGCTCATCTAGAAAAGGGACTAGTAGGTGTACTGGATCAAAAGCCTCTGCATGCACAGTAGTAGTTATCTCTACTTTTATAAGCTTTCTTATGGGATTTAGAAGTAGAAATGGGTGAGACCATTGTTGGGTCTGTAGTAAGGCTTCTTCTAGATGCTGAGATTTTTTTAAGAACTCTCAAAATCCACTTGGGTGGTTTAGGGAGATGAGGGTAGGGACTATATCATCTCTAATGTTCTCCACACACATCACGAGTAGTTGTTCCTAGGAAAAAAGCATGAAGAACAAATATGTGAGTCCCTTCCATCAGGCGATGAAGTCGGTGACTCGCTCATTAGGCCTATGTTTTCATTTGAAGAGGTTGGTGATGCTTATATTATGTAAGGTGGAACTAAATTGGTAAAGGAACTATCTATGGAGGTCTTTCTGACTAGAAATAGACCCTATGGGTAGCTGACTCTACTAGAAAAAAGTGGGTCCTTCCAAAATCTAGACAAAGTATCAGAACTTGGTGGATTCTTACTGTACTAGAGTCCCTAACATTGGACTGAACCTTGAGGTGAAGTGGTCTAGATTCTATAGTGGATCACCCATTCTATTAAATAGGTTAAATCTAGGATTACCTAATTCTGGGGGAACTTGAACATGGTCCATCCATTCTGGTTAGGGCTTTCCTTTAGGAATAATTGCCACCAATCACATTTCTAGAGCCTCAAGATGAGAAACAAGAGCATTTATCATGCCATCTTGGCAAGGATTTGTGGTACCCAATGCATTGATAGGATCATAAACTTGGGGAGTGGTGCGACCATAATCCTAAGGTGGATAATCACACTACTCGATCAGGGTGGGTGACTCATATCTCACTCATTTTCCATAGCCCCTAGCTTATGCCATGACTGGGTGCACAGGGACACCAAGTTCAAATAAAAGCACTTAGCATAGGAGGACTGGGTGCCCTACTATAGGAGATATGGGATCCCTTCCAAAGTTTTCAAGGTTTGGACTCTTCTTTCCAATAATCACAGTAGTGATCCTTTTATATTCTTCAATATCTTTAAGCAAGGAGGCTATCCTGGGGTCTGAATTGAATTTTGGTGAAACCTAGAATGGACCGGTGAGCTCAACAGGTGTAAGGTCTGGATATTTCCTATGAGGTACGGATATTTTTTCTAGTTTAATTGCTTGTTTTTTCCTAATATATTTTCTTAATGAGATCAAAATAGTTTTGAGGGTGTCTGAGGCTTTTTTGGAGCCCGAAGGCCCAGTTTTTGGAAGAGATGGTTGGGCTGCATGGTTAGTAGAAACCCTATGACCCAAGCTACACAATTTGATGAAACCATGCGAGGTGGTATCGGACTCTATCTAGGGCTATACAGTTTGAGGGAACTATACTGCCAGGATCACACGCCCATGAGAGTCACCTATAGTATTTAGTATAGGCTTAGTTCACATTCAACGCATAGTTTTTCTAAATGTGTTCCATGACCACGTAGGTCCCCCTTGAGACAGAAAAGGGAACATAGTTTGTCCAACTGTGTGTCCAAACCATGCAACTCGGTGTTTTTGGGTGAATTTATCATTTTTTTCCTTAATGATTTTAAAGGTTTAAACCCTATTCTTCTTTTTTTATTCTCTACCAGTAGTGGCATTTTCTTCTCCCATTAGTGAGCTTCTTCAAGCCTAAAGGTAGGATTTAGTCCAATTCATCAATACAACATCTGATTCTAATGTTGTTTGTATCGTTGTATTTGTTCCAATAAGTTCTATATTACACTTGTGTCATTATTAGTTTGACTTCATATCGACAGAGTTATTTTTGGTGCAAGATAATTTTACATATTTCTAGTTTTTTCATCTGTTCTTCATTTTTCTTTCAATCTGGACTGGATAAAAGGTTGATACTGGATGAGTGCTCTACTACGAACCTATGGTAGGTGTTCTATACCTTTCCCTTAAGTTTTAGTGTTTTATAAGCATAGTTTTCATTATGTCACACACCAAACATTACAACAATGCCACTTTAATTAATTAAATGTTTGAATTAAATGGATTGGAACCTGTTAGGTTGCCCTTTGTGTACCATTGTGATGGTAAGAGGTCATTCACCTCAACTTAGGCCACCCATGGGGTTTGCCTTTGTAATTTTCCTATGTTGTACCACCTCGTTGGATGTGTGTGATCTCACCAATCTTTGTGGGAGCCTTAATGAGAATTAAATGAATTGTTTAAGGTTGTTAGAACCTTTTTTACATATTCATTTATAAATAAAATGAATTAATTGAATTGAATTGATAGGAGATGGTTTTTGACTCCTTTGCATGTTATGGAATATGATTAAAATTGATAAATGGATTGTTTGTAAAATGTTGAATGAGTTGGAAGAACTCATTGGTTGTGAATAATTAATGATCTATTTGATGAATTTTAATGGTAGTGGATTCCTTGGAAAAGCTCCTTGGATCCTGATTTCATAGATTCCATGTACATTTCCCCTATGAATCTTGTTTACAGTAGTGGATTCCTTGGACCTTCTTACTCCTTGGATCCCAGTTATATAGGATGACACAAGCCTTGCTACCCTTACATCTAGATTTATTAGACTCACATTGGATATGCTCTATTTACATGCTCCTTGGACTCCACCCAAGTCTTTATCGAGTTTCCATCAAGATGATCTTAGGACTTGATGAGGATGTATTCGTCTTCTATACCTTGTATCCAGCCCTTTATGGTCTAATACTTGATTACATGATGTGTTTGTTGTGGATGTTGACACTAGATTTCACAGCGAGGCTATTGTAGATGATTTACATTTGATTACACAGTACGGCTGTTGTGGATATTTCTATTATGATTTTCAAAAAGACCTGGTATGGGTATCATTTTACAATTTCAAGACTTGGAAGTATTACACTTTTTTATTTATGCTTTATAGCTGCCCTTTTTTTAGGAGCTTGACTACTATTTATAGGGAGCCATGTTTGGCT
The DNA here is from genome assembly GCA_963277665.1 of Viscum album. Lineage (NCBI taxonomy): Eukaryota > Viridiplantae > Streptophyta > Magnoliopsida > Santalales > Viscaceae > Viscum > Viscum album. The sequence goes on along the minus strand of OY728143.1, from coordinate 644,392,853 downwards.
GGACAGGATCACACTTTACTTTATTTACTATTATACCTATGATATATTGCACACTACATTTGTTTATATTACATAGACTTTACATGTTATAGACATCATTGATAGTGGCTTACTGAGTGTTATCTCACACCCTATTCAGGTCGTCATTGGGTAATCGTACAGACTTCATAAATACAGGTAGGTATTGGGTCAAGTGCTCATTGTATGATGATTGATTGTTCCATGCATAGGAGCAGGGGAGCATAGGACTGAACTAGGATCATGATGTTATCTAGAGATAGTTCTTTTTTGTCTTTTTTTAATTTTGATACATGTATTGTATTGGATTACTTTATACTTTTTTTATTAATTTTTAGATACATGACATGATCATCATATTGTATATGAATTATTTTGGATTATTTATTATTACATCCTTTGGATGTTTATATTTTTTTTGTTGTTTAGTTATTTATCTATTTCTACTACTTGATTATTCCATTATGTTATACTCTATAATGAGGGAATAGTCTCCTCATAGACACACCTTAGGCCCTCACTACTAGTCGGAAGCCTCTAGCATATGAGGATGTGTGCTTGAGTCCATGTGACCCACCATATTGGGGCACCATTTAATGAATCTCAGTTCAGGACATTACAAAGTGGTATCAGAGCATTTTATTTTCTGGTTGCTTTATTATTTTGGTATAATAGATAGGAAATTAGAAAGGTATTGGAATTTGGTAATGATTTTTACTTGGGAGTAGTTAACACATGTACTGGAAAAAGGCAAATTTCTTGGAACAGAAATTGCTATTTTCTGGATTTTTCCTATCACAGTTGATTTGATTCCACTATTGGGTGACACACTTGATATTTTATGTTCCTTATGATTAAAAATATTTATATTTGTCATGATGAGATAAGGTAATTCCATATCATGCATCATTTTAGGTGCCTTATAGGATTCACATGTCATGCATTATGCCACGCCATATAGGATGCATTGCTTGGTTGTATGACTTTATTATGTGTGCCTTGAGTGATATACCTATTGTTGATAGATGATTTGTGTATGGAATTGAGAAACACGATTGGTACTTAGAGTTCCTATGGTAACCTAAATAATGTTTTCCATCTTAGGCTACAAAATACACTCTAAGCAGTGAATTATGTCACATTGAGTCGTGGACTATTGGTCCCATGGATTGGAACATGTAATGGTTTGGATTAAGTGGATGCCTCATTAAGGTTCATGGGGTTTATGGGTCCTTATGTATTGGAAGTGGTGACCCATTTGGTTTAACCAATTAAATAGTATTGTAAAATTAATATGAATTTAAATTAAACTACTAAATTGTGAAATAGAGAACTCAAGCTAGACATGTCTTTAGAGTGGGTAGTAGGTAGTGTCTTTGGTAATTTTTATAATTGTTACTATTTACCTATTCAGGGATTTAGAAGTATTAAGGGGGATGTGACTTGTTTATAGGAAGGTGTACACCTGTCCTATGCTTTTAAATTGTGATCTTTTCATTATTTATTTTTTCTTAGGTGTGTGTTTGGAATTATAGATACATGCCACCATGAAAACCACCAGTCATGCTATAGGAGGGTATAAATGAACATGATCTGAAGGTGGTGGACCATGGGATACTAATAGATCCTCCTGGAGTTCTAGATACAGAACTAGTATTAGTACCAGATATGGGTGTTAAGACATAGTTTCACGAGGGTTTTATGTGGTTTATGTAGACTATTCAGGGATCCTTGTGGCATGCCTTGTCTATGGAAGAGTTGACGTGTGTTTTATAGTATTAGAAGCCACCCACATTTTTGGGGGATGGAGGTCCATAGGTGATCACGTTGTCGAGAACGTCAAATTAGTTGTTTAATTTTGAATAGAATTTCTACAGTATAGCAGCAACCCTAGGTCGTCTCTCGACGGAGCCTTAGATCATTAATTTAAAAAAGGGGTTTTGATTATGAAAGTATAAGGTGAATGAGGTTTTTTAAAACTTGGGGGTTTGATGATTAAAGATGAAAATAGAAAATGAAAGCGATAAAACAATGTAGATATTAACAGAATTAATTAATCATGATTAACCTGGGGTACTCTCATGATGTTTATACTTCATCGCTTCATGATATAGGGTTATGAAATTTTAATTCCTGGTTTGTAACACCTAGAACCATAATGTTACTGATTTTATACTAAGATACCTCCTAGGGTTCAGTCAAAAACACACAATGATTCATCGGACACCGCTGATGATTGGGTGATTTGTGTTTGACTTCATAACTGAAACTCACCAAGGCAACACACGAAGAACTCAATGTGCTGAACATGTTTGTATGTTATTTATTTTTGATACCATGACATAAATGTATATGGACTTGATAGTGCTTATGTGAGTTTATTTGACCAATATTAACCACAAAAACACCGCAATTGAAAGGGGGAAAAGGAAGTGGTGAACGGTGTGTGAAACATCACATGAATGGGTACCCCCAAACATGATCATATGAGTTGAGAATGACATACCAGTGCATAACTCAATAAAATTAAAATATATTATGAAGAAAAAGAACATACTACCTGTAATTAAAAATATCATTCATTATAATACAAAAATGAAGCTCGGGATTACATCACGTTCCTCCCTGGGTGATCACAAGGGGTTTAGAAACCCATGGGAGAGGAGGAAGAGAAATATGTTGGGGTAGAACTTCCCATAGCCTCCAGAAATTATAAGGATGTTGAGAAGACTCCTTTGGGGCTCCAAAATGGCAGCACCTTGCCTCCTGTCTGAAATCTCAAATGGGGAGCCCAAGGTGCTATGTTATAAGAAAATTGGAAGGTGGTTTTAGGCACACAGATTTCTTCAATCCACTTGTACCACGCGTTTCAACCAATAGAAACACGAATATCCCTTTTTTAAAAACTGTAAATTGGTATCCCCACTTCTTTACTATCTCCACAGAACGTTTGGCATCAATTGGACAAGTGGATCCGGAGATATGGACATATTACATAACACCGCATTTGACTTTGTGCAGATTTGATTCCTTGGACAGATCAGTTTGGTCAGGCCCCTTGACGGCCGAATTGGGATTGGTTTCCTTCATAAGAGTTGTAGATAATTATATTTTGTAACAGTACACAAAATATGAGCCCATTTTGATGCACTTAATTTTCTATACAAGCATAATAGTGGATAGGTCTTCATGGATCCATGCAATTTTGGCCCATTTTTCTTCCACTTCATCAAGGGCCCTCCAAATCATCTCCTCCTACATTGAAATAATAAAAACAAGTAACATTGCCCATTATAATATTTATTAAAATTAATTTATTTATTCAAACATAAAGTGCAATTTATTATTATATTTGGAATATTCATTACAAAACTAGTTTTAAACAGCGGTGTAAGGGTGGATAAAAAACAGTGAATTATGGTACGATCACACCCCCACACCTAAACCTTTTCACTCCTGAGAAAAGTCACATATCCAAATAAAATGATGAATATATATATTCCCAAAATTATTAAGATTTAACATTTGAGGAAATTTTAATTATTAAAGCAATGTGATCAATGCACGAACCACACCAAGGAGTTCTTCCTAGTGAAAATAGAAAAAGATGTCTCATAAATCATATCATAGTGAAATTCAAAAAGATTCATGATACCAAATTGAGCAAGGAATTCAGAAGTCAACCATGACACTAACTCTCCATGTGTGTTTGTGAAAACCATTCCATGTTATTCTTTCCACTTACTATCCAATAAATATAGGTTATTTTAACATTTTTCAGCTTAAATGATTTTGTCCACCAAACTTACCCTACATCCTTTGAAATCATATTTCAAGACCCGCTCACTTAAGAATTCCTAGAAGGCAAACCATAAGCTCTTGACCTAGATATCCCCATATGTTGCACATGTTATCACTCCCCTCATTTATTTATTTTTTAGAAGTTGCATTTGGAAAAAATCTCACACTCATATCTCAACCCTTGTTTGATCTCCTCATGACACTAATTGCAATAGTTATAAGAAGATAAAAGGTTGAGGAGGAGTGGTTTTTGAACTACCCAAGACACAACCATTTTTTTAGGGCGTACAGTAGTTAGACATTAGGTACACACACATAAGTCAATCTGGTGCAGTAATGAAACAGATCGGATAAGGAACGAACGTATGGAAATATCATTTAAAGCTGAAAAATATTAACCTAACATATATTTACCTTATATTAAGTAAGAAATATTCACACTTTGTGTTTTGATGCAAAAAATTATGGAGATATTAGTGACACAGTTTTCCTAAAAACTACTCACACAAGGGGCATCAATCATCTCAAAGGTTTCACATAGATACGACCATTTATATCATTGACAAAAAACCAATTCACTAAAAAATAAAATCACTCCTTGATGTTAAATTCATACAAATATTCTTTTTAGCCTTCGTTATGGTATTTTTACTTTCCCCCCTTTATGGTCACCAAATCATGGTACTTTGAAATTGTTGATGGGGGAAAATGAAAACACCATAAAGAAGGCCAAAAAGAGAAGAAAGGAGAAAATGATGAAAATTCCTAACTAACCCAGGAATGTATCCACCCCCCACACCTAGAATGTACAGTGTCCTCACTGAAATAATTGAGAATATGAGAATTAAGGGTAAAACATGGTGTGTTTTATTGGTATGATGCATCGAGAAGGTGGATTTCCTCCACCTAATTCTTTAGAAAATCCTCATAGAAGTGTTTAAGTCTCTGCCCATTGACGGTAAGACTTCATCCGCTCTGTTCATGCAAAATTTTTATTACACCAAAAGGGTAAACATTAGTAATAGTATAAGGACCGATCCATCGGGAACGAAGGTTACCTGGGTGGAGCTTAATCCTGGAATTGTACATGAGGACCTTCTCACCAATATGGAACTTCCGTTGGTGAACCATGCTATCATCAATAGCCTTTTTATTCTCTTTATAGATCTGGTAGTTCTCATATGCATCACATCGAATTTCTTCTAACTCTTGAATATTCAGCTTTTTTTGCTCACCTGCATCTGAAAGGTTCATATTACATTGTTTAACAACCCAATATGCATGGTGTTCTACCTCCACTGGGAGGTGAAAAGCCTTTCCAAGCACAATTCTGTATGGTGACATTCCTATTGGGGTTTTAAAAGTTTTACGGTATGCCCAAAGTGCATCATCCAAGTGCAAACTCCAATCTTTCCTATTGGGTTGTACCATTTTTTCCAATATTCGTTTAACTTCCCGATTTGATATTTATGCTTGTCCATTAGTTTGGGGTGATATGCAGTGGAGAATTTATGATCAACCCCATACTTATGAAGCAAATTTTTCATGTTGTGATTGCAAAAATGTGAACCCTGATCACTAATGATGAATCTTAGTAAACCAAACCTACTGAAAATTTGGGACCTCACAAAATCAACCACCACTCGAGAGTCATCGGTCCTGGTGGCCTTTTCTTCCACCCATTTAGATACATAGTAAATAGCCAATAATATGTACAAAAAGCTAAATTAATTTAGAAAAGGCCCCATGAATTCAATGCCCCATGCATCGAAGATCTCACAAAATAACATGGGTTGTTGGGGCATTTCATTCCTCTTGGAGATATTCCCTGTGAATTGACAATGACTACATGACTTGCAAAATCTATGGGAATCCCTATATAAATTTGGCCAATAAAGTCCTGAGTCAAGGAACTTTCGAGCTATACGTTGAGAGCCAAAGTGGCCCCCACAGGCCAAAGTGTGGCAGAAGGTCAAAACAGAGGTGAACTCATAGTCAGGGACACACCGACGAACTACTTGGTCACTACAAATTCTCCACAAGTATGGGTCATCCCAAATGTACCAATTAGAATCATGCTTAAGTCTCTATGATTGTGAAATGATGAAATTAGTGGGGACCCTATATGTTGCTAGAAAATTCACAATGTCCGCATACCAGGGGGTAAGGTCCACAACATCACAAAGGTTCTCATGAGGGAAGAATTCTCTAATGGGTAGGGGTGAGTCAACATGATGGTCCAATGGTGGGGAAATACTACTGATGTGGTCAACTACCACATTCTCCACTCCTCTCTTATCTCTAATCTCAAGGTCAAACTCCTGGAGGAGGAGCATCCACCGAATGAGGTGGGGCTTGGCTTCAGGTTTCTTTAAGAGGAAACAAAGAGCAGTATGATCAGAGAAGACGGTGATTTTTGACCTGAGAAGATATAAACAGAATTTTTCCAAGGAAAACACAATAGAAAGGAGTTCTTTTTCAATGGTTGTGTAGTTTTCCTGGGCAGGGTCAAGCGTACGTGAGGCATACGCAATGACATGAGGAGCCTTCCCAGTCTTTGTGATAAAACTACCCTAACTACAAAGTTAGAGGCATCACACATAAGCTCAAAGGGGAGATTCCACCTTGGTGGTTGGATGATGGGAGGTGATGTGAGACTCTTTTTTAGTGAATTGAATTCATCCTCGCAATTTTTATCAAACACAAACTCAAAATATTTTTGCAATAACTGGGATAATGGAAGTAAAATCTTACTAAAGTTTTTAATGAATCAGTGGTAAAAACCAACATGACCCAAGAAAAATCGCACCTCACGAACACATTTTGGATATGGAAGGGTTGAAATTAATTCAATTTTAGATTTATTAACCTAAATTCTCTTAGTTGAAATGACATGACCAATAACTATCCCCCGCTCAACCATAAAATGGCATTTCTCATAATTTAAAACAAGATCTTTTTCAATACAGTGGTAGAGGACAGAACCTAGGTGATCCAAACAATCATCAAAATATGATCCATATATTGTGAAATCATCCATAAAGACATCCATACAAATCTCAAGGTACTCAGAAAAAATACTCAACATACATCACTGAAAAGTACTAAGATCATTACATAGACCGAATGACATCCTTCTATATGAAAATGTGTCGAATGGACAGGTAAATGTTGTCTTTTCTTAGTCCTCAGGGGCTATATGGATTTGGAAATAACCCGAATAGCCATCAAGGAAACAATAATGGGACTTACTGGCCAATCATTCTAACATTTGGTCAATGAAAGTTAGAGGAAAGTGGTCCTTTCGTGTGGCTTGATTCAGTCGATGATAGTCAATACAGACTCGCCAACTATTTTGCACACATGTTGGAACCAATTCATTACTTTCATTTGACACAACTGTTATTCCTATTTTTTTAGGCACAATTTTCACTGGGATAACCTATTTACTATCATATATAGGATAAATGATCCCCGCAGTAAGTAATTTACTGACTTCCAATTTTACCACTTCAAGGAGAGTGGGATTCAACCGGCATTGAGATTGTCTTACGGGCTTAGCCTCATCATCCAAAAGTATATGGTGCATACAAATAGATGGGCTAATCCTAGGAATATCATCCAACGTCCATCCTATTGCCTTTTTACACTCTCTCAAAAGTTTGATTAGTTTTGATTCCTGTTGTGGAGAGAGTTTATTAGCAATAATGATGGAAAATTGGTCAATACCCTCAAGATATGCATATTTTAAATTAGAAGAAATCTGTTTAAGCTTCAACATTGGTGGTTTATGGATTGAGGGAGGGGATTTAGGGGGATTGAGGGATATTAAACTGTCTATTTTCTCATGTTTATTCTCTAAAGATAGAGAATCTATAGAAATGAGATTTTCAGAATCATCGACGGTCATTGGTACCTCAGAATGAACACACTCATCAATTAAAGAACAAAATTTACACTTTTTAGAACCCACACAACACTCAAAACATGAATCAAAACTCAAATCATCCAAGGGTGAAGAAAACAAAAATTAATCAGAGTTTGGGTTGAGGAGAGAAATGTGTGTGTGTGCATCGTTTGAGAGCACTTCCATCGAATAGACAAGAAGAGTGGAGTGCTCTTAAACGAGTTGTTTCATAACCTCGAGGATGTTAAAACTTACCTTTTATCCTCTGAATTCCATGGACAGTGTACCATTGTAAACGTTGATGATCGTCTTTGCTATTTTAAGGAATGGCCTCCCAAGTATGAGAGGAGCGTGTCCTTGGGTTCGGGTATCCTCCATCTCAAGAATGTAGAAATCAGCAGGGAAGATGAGATTCTTCACTCTGACAAGGACATCCCCAATCACTCCGTTTGGATTCGTTATACTATGGTTGGAAAGTTGCACGACAATGCTTGTTGGTTGAAGCTCTCCAACCTGTAGATAAGTATACACGGAGTGAGGAATTATATTAATGGAAGCACCTAAATCTAGCATAGCATCAGAAAATAAGGTCTCCCCTATGGTACATGGTATCGTGAATGTACTTGAATCCTTGCATTTGGTTGGCATTGCTGGTTGAATCAAGGCTGAGACATTCCTACCCAAGTTGACTCTCTCATTACCCTCCAGTCTTCATCTATGGGTGCAAAGTTCTTTAAGAAATTTGGCATAACGGGGAATTTTCTTGACTGTATCCAATAAAGTAATATTAACTTGAAATTTTTTAAATGTATCCATTATCTCATTATCAATATCATTATCAGAATTTTTCTTAGATTTAGAGAGTCTTTGTGGGAAAGGAAGAGGAATGGATTGTTCATTTGAATCATCAATGATAATTTGATTGCCCTTTTTATTTTGTTTTTTATTACATAAAATTTTTGAGGGTCAGGAAGGAGTGTTTTCAAGATGGGGACATACCCATTTCATAGAATCAGTAGAAGGAGAAACTTCTTTACCACTAAGAAGTGTAATTACACATACATTACCTTTTTCCTTCAGATTGGAAATGGGTTGGGATGGTATTTTTCCAGACCCTTGCATCTTAAGCTCATTGATGGTGTTCTCCAATTGTCCCACTTGAGTTCATAAATCTTGAATTTCTGATTGTGTGGTCTGTTGGAACTAGAGGTTATGGGTTTCAATTTTCTTCACCATATCCTCGAGGCTTGGTTCATATTTGGGAGGAGTAGGATGATTGTTTTGATAAGTTGAAGGATAAGAAGGTTGCATACCTTGGCCTTGTTGATACCAATTCTGCTTGGGGTAGCTTAAGTTTCCTCCTTGTCGGTACTGGGGTTGTGCTTGTCACCTTGGATTTGGATTTGGTCTGAATTGTTCTTTCTTGAAGGGAGGTTCTTGTTGGAATGGACGCCCTGGGAACACATCTGCACAAGACTCAGATGAATCTTGAAGTTGTGGGAACTGATCAGAAAAATGAGTGTTATTAGAACAAATACCACAATTTAAGGGAATAGAAGTAGAGTGTGAGTTACCTTGTGCTTGATCAAATTGCCTTAGAAGGGTATGCATCTCATCGAGTTTAGTATCTACCTTTTATTCTAGGTCTGAATGACTTACTTCATGAACTCCTCAGGTTGGTGCAATTGCTTGTGTACCAAATTGTTGTGCATTTTGATCCATGTTGGCTATTAAGTCACGAGCGGCGTAAGGAGTTTTATCAACTAGGGCACCACCAGCTGTAGCATCAATCATTCCATGATCCATGAGAATAAGTCCCTCATAGAAGTATTGGATTAATAGTTGTTCACTAATCTGGTGGTGGGGGCAGCTTGAGCAAAGTCTTTTGAATCTCTCCCAGTATTCATGAAGGGTCTCTCCTTGTGATTTCCTAATTCCACAGATTTCTTTCCTAATTGATGTAGTTCAAGAGGCAAGGAAGAAATTCTCTAAAAAGAGTCGTTTAAGGTCATTCCAGCCCCCAATTGTGGTAGGTAGATAGTATAGCCAGTCTTTGGCTACACCATCAAGGGAGAAAGGGAAGGCCCTAAACTTAATTAGGTCCTCATAGACATTTTGGGGTTTCATGGTAGATCACACTATGTGAAACTCTTTGAGATGTTTGTGAGGGTCCTCACCGGGAAGACCATGGAATTTAGGAAGAAGGTGGATGAGACCTTATCTCAGCTCAAAGTTGGCTGCTTACTCGGGATATTGGATGTACGCAGGTTGGTACTCCACATCAGGGGTGGTCAGTCCTTTTAAAGTTCGATTATTTGCAGCCATGTTTTATTGGGTTTAATTGGGTTCAATTTTGGATTGGTTTAGGACCACTTGAGGTTCCAAAAAGGGTTACTTGATGTTACTTGATTGACCTTCTCTAGATGCCTTGATTTGTGTGTGAAGTGACTTTTCAATTTCAGGGTCAAATTCAAGTAGTGTTTCTTTACCAGATCGGGTCTTGAAAATAATTTGTGAAGTTTGTTTTTTTTTAATATTTATAAAATCACTTAAGAAGGTTGAAAAGAGAATATAATGTTATAATACAGAATTATAGAGAGAGATATGGATAATAAGAATAAGAAGAGAGAGAGAGAGAGAGAAAGAACACACACAAAAACAAAAATAATGACAAAAACCCAAAACAAAACAATAAAATGGGAGAGGAGTATTTAAAGGAGAACTAATTAATAACTAAAATAAATAAATAAAAGGAAATAAAGAAAAAAATGATCTTGGATCCTCGGAAATGGTTCCAAAATTTGATCGCATTGTCGAGCGCATCAAATTAGTTGTTTAATTTTGACTAGAATTTCTGCAGTATAGCAACAACCCTAGGTTGTCTCTCGATGGAGCCTTAGATAATTAATTTAAAAATAGGGTTTTGATTATGAAAGTAGAAGGTGAATGAGGTTTTTTAAAACTTTGGGGTTTTATTATTAAAGATAAAAATAGAAAATGAAAGTGATAAAACAATGTAGAGATTAACAGAATTAATTAAGCATGATCAACTCGGGGTACTCTCATGATGTTTATCCTTCATCGATTCATGATGTAGGGTTATAATATTTTAATACCTGGTTTGTAACACCTATAACTAGAATGTTACTGATTAACTCCTAGTTTTTAGTCTAAAAAACACAATGATTCACCGAACACCGCCGATGATTGGGTGATTTGTGTTTGACTTCATAACCGAAACTCACCAAGGCAACACACAAAGAAATCAATGTGCTAACCAGGTTTGTATGTTATTTATTTGTGATACCATAAAATAAATGTACATGGCCTTGATAGTGCTTATGTTTGTTTATTTTACCAATATTAACCACACAAACACCGCAATTGAAAGGGGGAAAAGGAAGTGGTGAACGGTGTGTGAAACATCACATGAATGGGTACCCCCAAACATGATCATATGAGTTGAGCATGACATACCAGTACATAACTCAATAAAATTAAAATAGGATGATGAATAAAAACAACATACAACCTATAATTAAAAATATCATTCAATATAATACAAAAATGAAGCTCGAGATTACATCACGTTCCTCCTCGGGTGATCACAAGGGGTTTAGAAACCCATGGGAGAGGAGGAAGAGAAAGATGTTGGGGTAGAACTTCTCATAGCCTCTATAACTTCTAGGGATTTTGAGAAGACTACTTGGGGACTCCAAAATGGTATCACCTTGCCTCCTGGCTGAACTCCCAAATGGGGATCCCAAGGTGCCATTTTATAGGAAAATTGGAAGGTGGTTTTAGGCACACAGATTTCTTCAATCCACTTGTACCACGCATTTAGACCAATAGACACCCGAATATTCCTTTTGAAAAAACTTTAAAGTTGTATCCCCACTTCCTGACTATATCCACAAAAAGTTTGGCATCAATTGGACAAGTGTATCTGGATATATGGACAGATTACAGAACACTGCATTTGACTTTGTGTATATTTGATTCATTGGACAGATCAGTTCGGTTGGGCCCCTTGACGGCCAAATTGGGATTGGATTCCTTCATAATAGTTGTATCCCATTATATTTTGTATCATTACACAAAATATGAGCCCATTTTGATTCACGTAATATTCTATACAAGCACAACAGTGGATAGGTCTTCATGGATCCATGCAATTTTGGCCCATTTTTCTTCCACTTCATCAAGGGCCCTCCAAATCATCTCCTCCTACATTAAAATAATAAAAACAAGTAACATTTCCCATTCTAATATTGATTAACATTAATTAATTAATTCAAACATAAAGTTAAATTTATTATTATATTTGGAATATTCATTAAAAAACTAGTTTTAAACAATAGTGTAAGGGTGGAATAAAACAGTGAATCGTGGTACGATCAATAGGCTATTGATATGTGTCTAGATACTATATTTTATATTTTTGAGTATCTAGAGACACCTCCTGATAGGTGAGGTAATCTTGTAATATATGTGCATCTAGGATAAGCTAAGCACTAGAGGGATGTTTTGAACCAGGCTAATATGCTTCGAGATATGGTTTGGAGGGATTTCTAAACCAGGTTCTATTTTTACCTCTTTCTTGAGACTAGAAGATCTGAAAGTTCTAGTGATTTTATGCATCTATAGTAGGGTGTGATGATTTTTATGGAATATTATTCAAGATTTATAGATCTTCAGGGTTTTGTGCCGATTTATCTTTATAATGAGCCATCAAGGGTGAGACGCTTCAAGTAAGTTCTCAAGCATGCCATTCTATCATAGGTAAACATGTTTCATATGAATACCATTGTAGATATATTGAACCATGTTCTTATTACTAAATGGAACATGAGGGAATTTGGGGGCATAGAGAAGGTTAGTTCATCCTCTTGATCCAGTGGTTTAGCAACTTATAGCAGGAAGCATCATTTTAAGGTTTCTCACAAGGGGAATTATAGCTAGGATATTAGTACTGGTAACACTGTCTTCTATCATTAGTGTTGCAGATAGGTGCATTGAGGAATTAGTGTTATTGAGACCCAGTCAAGTGCCGATTTTGCGGTAGGATAGTCCATGTAAAATGTTTTTGTAGGACCTTCCCTCTAGAAGTCAGTGGAAGGGGATTGACTTTGAATCTAGGTTTAGAAGAGGTATTTATAACCCTGCATCAGGCTAGGAGCTAGAATAGTGTTTCTCATTTAGGCTGAGGTGGTGGTCATGGCCAAGGAAGCTAGGCACCAGTTGTACCTAGACAGTTTAGTGGGCCTACTCTGGGTAGTGAGTTTGTTTCACAAGTCCACGATTCAATCCAGATTTATCATTTATATTCTAGCCCTAAGGAGTAGAGTGTCAGGATATCTATGGTGAGAGGTATGATATTAGTAGCCTCTACTCTTGTATCTTCTCTTTTAAATATAGGATCTTCATATAGTTTCATATTTTTTCCTTTTGTGGACAGACTTGGGCTTATTGTTTAGTTTTCTAATGGAGTTTTGACTTTGGATTCTCTATTGGGGATCATAATGGAGGGTATACACCATTGTAGGGAGTTTCTCCTTGATATTGTAAGGTGTAACTTCATATGGAATCTCATTATACTTGAGATGAAAAGGTTTGACTTCATACTCAGGGTAGATTAGTTACTCTCTTATCAAGACCATGTCAATTATTATCGCTAGAGGGTGACCTTCACATCACTAAAGGGAAAAAATTTTATTCAAAAATATTAATGGGATGTTTAAGAGAGACAAGATGGACCAAACCATTGTGGGTTGGGTGGGATGATAGCCTAGATCGCTAGTTTATATCTAGATGATTAGGGAATGCAACAGACTAACTTTCCTCCAGTGGTTGATTATTTCAGGGATATTTTCCTGGATGACTTTTTTGGTTTACCTCCTAATATAGATGTGGATTTATCTGTTGATATAGTGTTAGGATCTACACCAGTATCTATTTCTCCTTCTTGGATGGATACTATATAGTTTTAAGAGCTTAATAGGCAGCTAGAGGACTTGGAGGAAAAGGGGTTTATAAGAACCATTACTTTTGTGTGGGGTTATCCGGTCCTTTTTTCAAAAAAAAAGGTGGATATCACCCTCAGGATATGTGTGGGTTATTGGAAATTAAACTAGTAGACGATTAAGAACAGGTATCCCTTTACTTGGATAGATGATAAATTCAACCAGCTCTGAGGAGATCAGGTTTTCTCAAAGATTGATTTGAGGTCAGGTTATCATTAGGTACATGTTATACTTACAGACATACCTCATACAACTTTTTGTAGCAATTATGGTCTATATTAGTATCTGGTTATGTTGTTCAGTCTCATTAACATGCTAGTAATTTTTATGGAACTGATGAACCAATTTTTTCATCCTTATCTAGATTCATTTGTAGTGGTATTCATGGATGATATCTTGGTATATTCTCAAAATTTAAATTCCTGTGAAAAACATCTTGAGATCATTTTAGATACACTTAGAGAGAATTAGTTATATTCTAAGTTCACAAAGTTCCACTTCTAGATGGATTAGATTCACTTCTTAGGTCGTATTATCTCAAAGATAGGAGTATTAGTTGCCTAGATTAGGTGAGAGTTGTAGTTTCCTGGGAGTATCCCAAGAACTTCTTTGATATATGGAGTTTCTTGGGGATATATGGATATTAAAGGTGTTTCATACATGACTTATCATGCTTATCATCACCTCTTATGAGCTTGAAAAATAAGGGTGTGAAGTTTTTATGGTCAGATACCTATGAGATAAACTTTTAGGAGTTGAAAGTGAGATTTACTTCAGTGTTGATCCTGATTCTACCAGATTCAGGAAGGAGATACATTGTGTATTTAAATGCATTAGGTATTAGGCTGGGAGAAGTTTTGATGTATGGTGGGTGAGTCATGGAATAAAATTCTCGTCAGTTGAGGCCACATAAGAGGAATTACCTAATGCATAATCTCTAGTTGTCTATTTCTGTACATGTCTTGCGTTCTTGGAGGCACCATTTATTGGAAGAATGTTTTGTGGTGTACACAGACCATGAAAGTCTCAAGTATATATTTACACAGTGTGACTTGAATTTGAGGTAGTGAAGGTGGGTGGAATACCTAGATTCTTTTGACTTCAATCTTACCTATACACCTGGTAAAGGCAACATAAGGGATGATGCACTGAGTATGAGGACTCATATATAGGCGGTTTAGGAGGATATTAGTGATTAGAAACTTGTGGAATTATTCTCAGAGATTCGCTTGAAGGTGTAATATAGTCAGGGATAGATTTTTCTCTCATCCTTGGTGATGATGTATACTCTTCTAGATAGAGTAGGGATGAGATAGTTATCTGATTTAGAGGGAATATTCCTATGGAAGAGTGTGGTAGGTAAGGTCCCACCTCCTGGTTGGACTGTGGGAGAGGATAAAATTTTGTGTATTCATGGTTTCATTTGAGTTCTAGCAAGCATACATAAGGATCTATTGTGGGAATTTCATGCCTTGGTTTGGGAAGGGCATCCTGACATTACTAAGATGTATCTTGATTTATGTCACCAATACTAGTGTCCAGGTATGAAATGAGAGGTAGATGATTTTTTCATGAGGTGTTCTTCTTGACAACAAGTGAAGGAAGAGTACCAAAAACCAACTGGGTGTTTATAGTAGTTACCTATTCTCAGGTGTAAATGGGATGATGTTATAATGGATTTTGTGACCGAGTTGCTGAGGTCGAATCGAGGTATTGATGTTGTGTGGGTTTTTGTGGATAGGCTCATGAAGGTCACTCATTTCCTACCAACTAGGGAGAACTTCTCTGTAGATGATCTTGGGAGACTTTATATCCATTAGATAGTGTGACTTCACAAGGTTCCTTAGACAATTTTATTGGATAGGGACACCCAATTTACGTCTCATTTATGGAAAAGTTTGTAGATGGATTTGGGTACACAAGTACTCCTGAACATTACATACCACCCTCAGAATGATATCCAATTAGAACACATAATTAATGTGCTTGAGGACATTCTTAGAGAATGTGTCCAATATTTTAGGGGCACTTGGGAGAGGCATATACCCCGAGTTGAGTTTGCACAAAACAATAGCTATCAGGAAACTATAGAGATGGTGCCTTATGAGGCTTTGTATGGTAGGTCATGACAATCTCCTTTGTGATGGTTAGAGGTAGGAGAGACAACTTTACTCAAAACTCATCTCATTAAAGATACTTTAGAATAGGTCTAGTTGATTTAGAAATGAATGGCTACCATGAAGTCGAGACAAAAATCTTACACCGATCACCGTCAAGGACCTTTAGAGTTTGAGTTCGATGATCGGGTCTTTTTACATATCTCACTGAGGCTAGGACACAAATGGATTGGGATATAGAGTCAGTTTTCACCATGATATGTCAGGTCATTTGAGATTCTAGAGAGAGTCAATCTAGTAGCCTAGTGGTTGCAATTACCTCAGAGTTACTGATCCATATGTGAAATCTTCCATGTATCTCAACTATGCCATTATCACTCAGAATCATCTCATACTCTACAGTTGGATGAGGTTGAGCTATAGGTAGATGTTTCCTTTGAGGATCATCCTATTAATATCATTGAAAGAATCATGAAGGTTCTTCGAGGCTAGTCTATTTCTCTAGTATGGGTGTTATGGCAGCACATTCATTTATAAGATGATACTTGGGAGTGAGTGGTTGACGTATGTTCCAAGTGGCCATAGTTATTCTTAGATTATTCTTGAACACCTTTGAAAGGGAAATTTGGGGATGAATTTATTTAAGTGGTAAATATTGTAAGATCTTGATTTTTCTTATAAGGTGTGAACCTTTTTATTTTATATTTAATTACTTGTTTTTTACCTAATATGTTTTTCCTAATGAGATCATGGGAGTTTTGGGGGTGTTTGGGTCTTGTTCTAAGCCTAGAGAACTAGTTTTTGGAAAAGGAAGTTGGGCCACATGGTTAATAGAAACTGTGTGACCCAAGATGCATGGTTTGATGAAACCATGAAAGGTGGTACAGGTATCTATCCAGGGCTACATGGTTTGAGGAAACCTTACATCTAGGGGTTCACACCCATACGATTCACCTACAGTATTTTGTAAAGGATTAGCGCACAGTCGATGCATAGTTTATCTAACCATGCACCATGACCATGTAAGCCCCCCCTTGAGATAGAGAAGGGTGCATGGTTGCTGCATAGTCTGGCCAACTGTGTGGTTAAACTGTGTGACCCAGTGTTTTTGGGTGGATTTACCATTTTTTCCTTAATGAGTTTAAAGGTTTAAACCCTCCTCTTTATTTTTTATTCTACTCTAACAGTGGCCTTTCCTTCTCTCATTGGTGAGAGTCTTCAATCCTAAAGGTTTTTTTTCTAATTCAACCATACACATCTGATTCTAGCACTGTTTGACTCATTGGATCTATGTCGGTAGGTTATTCATTCCTCTTATGTTGTTCTTTGTTTGACTTCATATCTATGAAGTTATTGCGGTGCAAGATAATTTTACCTATTTCCATTATTTTCATCTGTTATTCATTTTTATTTTGATATATACCGAATCAGAGGTTAATACTGGATGAGTTCTCTACTACGGACCTACGGTAGATGGTCTATACCATTACTTAAAGGTTTGGTATTTTATAAGCATGGTTGTCATTATTCTTCATGATGAACTTTCTGGTGATTACCCTTTAATTAATTAAATGCTTGAATTAAATGTATTGGAATCTGTTGGGTTTCCCTCTATATACCATTGTGATAGTTGGTGGCCATTCACCTCAACCCAGGCCACCCATAGGGTGTTACTTGTTATCTTCCCTATTTTATACCACCTCGTTGGGAACGTTTGAGCTATCCAATCTTAGTGGAAATGTTAATGAGAATTAAATGAATTTTTTAAGGTTGTTAGAACCTTGTTTTACCTGTTCATATTTAAATTAAAATAATTAATCAAATTGAATCGATAGGATATGTTTGTTGCCTCTTTTTTATGTTATGAAATGTGATTAAAATGGATAAATGGATTATTTGGAAAATATTGAATGATTTGGAAGAACTCATTGGTTGTGAGTGATGAATGATTTGATTGCTGAATTGAAATGGTAGTGGATACCTTGTATGTGCTCCTTGGATCCTAATTACATAGATTCCATGGATGTTTCCCCCATAGATCTTGTTTATGGTAGTAGATGACTTAGCCCAATTTACTCCTTGGATCCTGATTCCATAGGATGCCATATTCCTTGCTACCCCTTAGATATGGATTTATTGGACTCGCATTGGACATTCTCTATTGACATTCTCCTTAGACTCCACCCAAGTCTTTACCGAGTTTCCATTGAGATGGTCCTGGGACTTGATGAGGATGTCTTGGTATTCTATACCTTGGATCCATCCCTTTTTGGTTTGACACTTGATTACACAACATGGAAATTGTGGATATTGACACTGGATTACATAGAAACTCCATTGTGGATGATTTAAATTTTGATTACATAGCACGACCATTGTGGGTATTTTTTCTATGATTTATAGATATCCCTGGTATAGGTATCAGTTTACAGTTGTTAGACTAGACAGAATTACACTTGTTTATTTATTATTTATAACTAGCATTGTTTTTTGGATCTTGGATATTGTTTATAGGGATCCATGTTTAGATAGATAGGATCTAAATTTACTTTCTTTATTGTTATACCTTTGATATGTTACATAGTGCATTTATTTATATTACATAGAATGAACATGTTATAGACACCATTGGTGGTGTCCTATTTAGTGTTATCTCACACCCTTTTTGGGCCACTATTGGGTACCTGGATAGAATTCATGGATACAGGTAGGGATCGGGGAAAGCACCCATTGTATGATGATTGATTGTTCCATTCTTAGGATCAGGAGAGCACAAGACTGAGCTAGGCTTGCGATTCTATCTATACATAGTTCTTTTTGGTCTTTTTGCAATTTTGATACATGTATTATATTGGATTGCTATATACTTATTTTTATACTTTGTAAAGACATTAAATGTTTATCATATTGTATATGAATTCTTTTGGCTTATTTATTATTAAATTATTTGGATGTTTATCTTTTGTCTCTTATTTAGTTATTTATCTACTTATTATACTTGATTGATATGATTATTATTCTATGTTACACTCTAACATAAGGGAATAGTCTCCCTATAGACACACACTAGTCCCTCACTACTAGTCGGTAGACTCTGAAATATGGGGAGGTGCACTTGAGGCCTTGTGACCCACTAGATCAGGGCACCATTTAGTGGTTCCTAGGTTGAGAAGTTACAAAGTGGTATCATAGCATTTTATTTTCTAGTTTCTTTATTATTTTGAGATAATAAATAGGAGCTTAGGAAGGTATTGGAATTTGGTAATGAGTTGTGCCTAGGAGTATCTAACCTACATACATAAAAAATACAAATTTCCTGGAATGGAAATTGTTATTTTCTGGATTTTAACTATTACAGTTTATTTGATTTCACCATTGGGTGATGCACTTGATGTTTGATATTCCTTATGATTACAAATTGTTATATTTGGCCCAATGAGATAAGGGAATGAAATCTCATGCATCATTTTAGGTACCTTACAAGATTCATATTTCATGCATTGTTTCATGCCATATAGGATGCATTGCTTGAATGCATGACTTTATTATGTGTTCCTTGAGTGATATTCTTATTGTTGATAAATAATTTGTGCAGGGAATTGAGAAATATAATTGGTACTTAGAGTTTCTTTAATAACCTAAATAGTGTTTTCCTTCTTAGGATATAGTATAAATCCTAAGAATCCAATTATGGAATGTTGAGTCATGGACCATTGGTCGCATAGACTGGATTGTGCTAGTTTGGATTAAGTGGACGCCTCATTTCGGTTCATGAGGTGTATGGGCCATTATGTATTGGAAGTTTTGACCCATTTGGTTCAACTATTTAAATATTATTTTAAAATGAATATGAATTTAAATGAAACTGAGAAATTATAAAATAGAGAACTCAACCTAGACCCAGCTTTAGATGGTAATGTCTCATTAGGAGGACTCCCAAGACCTAGCACATGTCTCTGATGACAAGTATGGGCACCTATCGAGGGGTCTTCTTGGTACTATGTTTCCCCTTGAGGTGGGTTTTCCCTATCATACCCTGTTTCAGTGGTTCTATTTCTATGATCCTCCAGTGGGTTGATGGTGACAACATTAACCATGGTGGCAGTCAGAGAGGAACCTTCATTTATTAGTGGATTGGCCGGATTGACGATCTTGTCGTTCTTGTAGGATAAGTCTGAAATTGAGGGCATCATACAGCTCCCATCCACTGATTTTTGTGTATTTAGATGCCTCTTTCATGACCCTATGGAGTATGGTGAGGCTCCTAATGAAGTTTTTCTAGAAATTTTGGTGGTAGCTATACAATTCAGGATAATGAGCTACTAGGAGTGTTGTGATTTCAACCCTCTTTCACTATTGTTGAATGGACTATAGGTGTTTATATCTCCCTAGGTAGGTCATCTAATGGTCCTCAAGGTGGTGAAATGACTACCAATCATTTTGGTTAAAACAAACCACCTGGTCCTTGGTGAGGGACTCCAGGATGACAAAATCTAGAACTACATGTGGCCAAAATGTGATTGATAAATGGTCAGTGTATAAGAGTATCAATAATTCCTCATATTAATTTAAAAAGGGATGGTTCTACTCCTGTTTGGACCAAGCCTAGATTGTTTCAGGATGAGATATTGTTAGTGGAGCAAACGTAAATCTACTTTAATTCTGATTTATTGGGAGAAGGGGTGTTACATGGGTCAAACACCCACTCTATGTTGTAATGTCTCTTAGAGGCAGATCCAGATTCAACATAATATCCATATATTATGGGTTGTTTAACACCTTCTAATGTACAAGGGTGAAATCATCCCTTTTAGGGTCATCACAGTGCTCACTATCACCTAAAGGAATCAACCCAGATCTTGACATTTCTCTAACTTCTAGTGTGGAGGTGGATAGGGAAGCTAATGATGGTGGGTGCAATTGAACTGTAAGTACTTGGAAGGAGTCCAAGATGTCCTATGCCTTCAAATACCTATGTAGGTATTTGGTGATCTTGTGGACCTTAGATTTCATGATTGTAAGCCTCAATTGATGGACTTCTTCCCCTAGCTCTTACAGTAGGGGTGATGGTTCCCTCATCAGATCATTTGTCACTTCGAAGTCTGAGAGGTCGATGGTGATGTGATACTTCACATATTTCATCCTCCAATGGAATGATACTTATCTGAGAATAAAATTTTTATAGTCACTTGGGTCCCCCCCATGTGTGTTGCAACTGACGTTGTGAGCACGATACCCATGACGGGTGTTCTCCCTCCTACCTCGGGAAGGTTCTTCCGAACATGGCATGTTTTTGGCATGGGGAAGACCTTAATTCTAGTTTATGATGGTGTGGGGAAGACCTATACACTATTATATATCATCATTGGATGACATGTAATAGCTGAAGGTGGTGTCAGCGAATAAGAGAGTCAATCTGGCCTACTTGAGAGACAACTGGGGTCTCGATCCTAGGTGGGTGGAGACAGATCCCCATTGATAGATTATGAGGATTTTATGGGATATTCCAGTAGTGGAGAGGGAAACTAGGGCTATAGAATAATCATTCTATTGGTAAATGTTCTAGGTATACCCCCTTTATTGGCATCAGGTGTTCTGTACAGGGGCTAGTGGAGTGGGTATGGATTCAACCCGCTCATCGACCTATGGGACTAGTCGATGTTGGCACTGACATGGACTAGTGAGAGCCCTCCTAGGTAGCTCCCAAGCATTGAACATGGTGGGTATGGCTTGACCATCCCCTACATCCTCAGAATAGCAGAGTGAGTTATTAGTGCGCTCTAGGGAGAGGCTCCCAAAGTGGTTTACTATTGTAACAAGGGTGGTTTCCCTCTGTATGGCCCTTTGGGGTGGCAGTGTTAGTGATTATTCGATGATTTGAGATCTTATCAGGCCATATCCCTAGTGGTAATTACCCCTTATTGTTAATATTTATTAAAAAGGGTGTTTATCATTGGTCTCGCCCAAATTTACCCAAGATTTTAGGGTTAAGCGGTCGCTTGTAGTTTAGCTTGGGTTGTCGAATCCTCGGAGACTTAAGAAGTAACTTAAAAATGCATACATTATATGGATTGTTTTTGGATATTAAGTGGTCAAATTGGGTTGATTTTAGATGGTTTTAAGTGAATTATAATATACTTAAGTGAATTTAATTTAAAATAATGAGTTGGTCCTAGGTTATCACTTAGGGTGGATTGGATGCATTCCTTTTTCAACTATTTAAATTTCTTAGATTTGAGATGGGTTCATTTAAGAAGATCAAAAAACATCCTCACTTACTGGTTTAATACCTACACACATTAATAATAATCACCTATACACTTGTAGGATCAAGGTTTTGAGCACTCCAAGGTAAATTTTTGTATTAGCACTTGAAGTGTGTGGCCTTAAATTCAACAAGGACAAAGAAGTTTAAATATCACCAAACAAAATTCTCAATTAAAAGAAGTTATTGGCCATGAATATAGTGAGAAATAACATCCAATATATCCCCTTTATACTCCCTTTGATCAACCCATAAGTGGGTTAGCCCTATATTGATGATATGTTATCAACGAAAGTGGGAAGCAGACTCATGAGGGTGGAATTGAAAAAGTAAAAAAACAATGAAAAGAAAACGATCACTCCACCGTTGTGTGAATAATTTCACAAGGTTTGGTGTGAAAAAGTTCACACCTTGATGAAACGATATCAATGTGATAATAAGAATAATATAATAATATAGGATGAAGAACTTTTATAAAGAATTTAAAAAATTCAAGAAACTTACAATTAAAGAAATGTGATTACAACATCAAATTGGTAGCATAACATTAAAATGAAAAAAAAGCTAAAAATATGATAAAATCATCCACAACCACTACCTTAAATAGAAATTTCAAGTGTCTTGGGTCGATCCCCAAATATTCAAAGTCTTCCCACTTGAGTATGGTAGGCCTAGGGTGGTGGAAAGTTTGTAGAATTTAGACTTTTCCACCCTTGACCCGAAATGACATCCAGCTTGTATCCACAAAACAGAGGCGCCTAAATGAGATTATATATGTCATAATTGGAGTGGTCCATAGAAGAATAAAATGAATATACTAATGTCCCATAACTTTATGTAAAGTTTCATCCCAAAATAGTTTATGTTTTACAAGATATGTGTAAAATGGTGGGCTATTTTTCTGGGTCGTAGAATCTGGCCCAGAATTTTATCTCCAACTTGGGATGACTGGAACTCTATTAAAACATCCAAATTATCTCTTGTAAATTTTGGATTAAATGTTCTACATTATTTCAATTATATTCAGTTAAATTTTTAGAATCATTGTAATTTTATCTTGGCTGCTATAGTCTATTTATTGGGATGTTTTCCAGTTTACTTTGCCCAGAATGTGTTGGCATGAAAGCCCATTTTGGTGGTCTTCAAATGTGAATATTTAAGTACTCCAAAAGTATGAATTGTTCCCAATGTAATAAGAAACCTGAAAAAAAATATGAAAATAAAATCAAGACCATTTGGCATTTTATATGTTGTTCAAATATGTACCAAGTAATAGTGCACTTTAACAAAGAATTACAATCATAATGTGAAATAATGTTCAAATTGTAAAATGAACTAAAAATGTGTTTATGAATAATTAATCTCATGAATATTATAAATGTTAAAATTGAATATTAGCCTATTTAAGTGGCTAATCACACCCCACAACTTGAGTTTTTCTATTCTCGAGCAAAATATATCTCAAAAATATGAAATTCGAATTCCCTTTTCCAAAAACATTTTAATACAAAATGCTCACTAAAAACCCTTATAAAAAACAATCATGAAACCCATAAAAATATTTTAATACAAGATAGTTTCATAATAATATCCCAATCCAAAGATCATTTCTTTGTTCAAATTCATCACCATATTTCATCCAATATCAATTAAGCATGATGATGTGTTATGCATCACAATAGACATGGGGGTTCATCTTTATTCAAGGGGGAAATGATAAAAGTGCTAGGTGGAATCACATTTCAATATTAAGATGATTATTCAATTTTTTTCATTTTATATTTTTTTTTTGTTTTTTGTTTTTTTTGTTTTTTTGTTTTTTTTTTCAATTTTACCATGGTAATTGAAATTTCACTCAATATAGTCAACCCATATAGCGATACTTTTCTGATGACTCCTAGGCTCAAAGACCATAGGGAGCAAAGTGAAGCCCACATACTTGGGAATCATATCAAGTAAACTCAGTCAAAAACAAATTCAAATTACCACAAATAGAGATAAAATTACTAACTTTGGGTCATAAAACTATGGAGTCATGATCCCCAAGTGCCTAAAGACAAACATTAGGTCATTTCATTGCTCTACGCACAAATTTTTATTTTTTTTATTTTTTTTATTGAATACTCATATTAAAACTAAAATGATCACCAAACCTATGTTATTTATTTGGGGGACCCCATGAACTCAAACTAATACCCCACAATCCATAGGATGTGCATTGTGTTTTTTTGTTATTAAATGGATGAAAATATAAATGGTGAAAAATTACATCAGACAACCACACTTTCCAAAATCTATGCACATGAACTTAAACTTTCATTAAAATCCAAATCAATGCATGAAAAATTATTTGATATTCAATTTTCAAAGTGTACAATGTTTATTATCATGTTCAAGGTTAAATTAACTTTTCCTTATATTAAGGAACACTTTTTTTCAAATCATTTTTTTCACACAAAATAAATTTTTTTATTTCATATTCCCCCCCTAACTTAAAATAACATTTTCCCCAATGTTTGAAGAAAAGAATATTTATAAGGGGGTAGAGAAAATGAAGGGGGGTTCAAAAAGTAAATTAAAAATGAGGATCATGGAATTAAGTCACTAGGTGGTTGAAGTTGAAGTTCTTGTTTCTCCCTTTTAATCCCTTGATCTCCATGTCACTCGGAGAAGCCTCATCAATGATGATAGTTTCTATTTATATATATATGATTTGTCTAAAAAATCCATCAACCCAGTATCCCATGAATATCAAATACCAACACAATTGGAACACAATGGAAACCCCTTGAGGTCCCTTTAAATAAATAAAAACAAAAGGAAAAGGAAAAAACACACCTGTTTATTTAATCATACCAAAGAACGATACTAGGAACAAGTAAAAATTAGAATAATATATATGTGTGTGTGTGTGTGTGTGTGTGGATATATAAATTTTAAAATATAAGTATGTATATATATATAAAAATAGAATAAGGAAACACTATAAGTTATAGGTTAGTGGTAGGCGCACTCCCCTATCTCCCTTCGGTCTCGGGTTCGAATCCCCACGGCTTCGTCGGTTGTGACGGGGTTTTCCCCACGACCTACGACGTGTCCTTTTAATGTTTTTTAATCATTATTTTTTTTGTATTTTTTATTTTAACCTATAAACACATAAAAATAAAATAAAATAAACTGATAATACATTGGCTTCTTTTTAAATTTCTAGGTAAGGTATTACTCGGGGATCACACCACATGACACAAATTAATATGGCACTCCCCTTTCATACCCATCCATACTCATAATAGAAGAACATGTCAATAGTATAAGGTACTATCATATTCAGAGTTGATTCATTAAGTATTTTTTTAATATCAAATTGATTTATTAATCCTGTTTGAAAAATAAAGATGATTCATAATTATTGGAACTATGAAAACCATGGGTTTCCTTCTATGCAGCACTTTTGTTTAATGTCACTAGCTCAAATTAGACCTCTAATTGTTTAATTATTTTCCTCATCTATGGTTGGTTCCCACAAGTCTTCATCAAATTCATGTTTTTGGAATGGTTCAATGAATGGCTTGACTCTATGACCATTAAATTTAAAGGTTTTACCATTGGTGGGATCTTGAATTTCTACAGCCCCATGGGGGTACACCTTATGCACTATGTATGGACCTGACCATCTGGACCTCAACTTTTCTTGGTGTAAATGAAGTTTTGAACTATACAAGAGCATGAATTTTCCTAGTTCAAAGTGTTTGACTTTGATATTACTAGATTGGTAGGATTGAACTCAAGATTTATTTGTCCTTGAATTTTCATAAGCCTCTATCCTAAGTTCCTCAAGTTCATTAAGATCTAATTTTATATTTACTTCGGCCAAAGAAATGTCAAATTTCATTTTTTTGAATGCCCAAAAGGCCTTATGCTCAATTTCAACAGGTAAATGGCATGATTTTCCATAAACCAACCTATATGGTGACATTCCTAGGATGGTTTTGAATGCTTTAAAATATGCCCAAATGGAATCAAAGAGTTTCTTGGACCAATCTTTCCTAGAGGTATTGACAGTTTTTTCAAGAATTTTCTTAATCTCCATATTTTCTAACTCAGCTTGACCATTGGTTTGAGGATGGTATATAGTGGAAACTTTATGAGAAATCCCATACTTTTATATGAGTGAAGAGAATTGGCAGTTGCAAAAATGGGTTCCTCAATCACTAATTATAGCCCTAGGAATTCCAAATCAAGAAAATATGTGCTCTTTCAGAAATCATATCACAACATAATGGTTATTTGACTTGGTGGGAATGGCCTCAACCCATTTTGAGACATAATCAATAGCTAAGAGGATGTATAGGTATCCCCTAGAGTTTGGGAAGGGACCCATGTGTAGGATCAAAATAATGATGTAGATGCTCAATATACAAGAGGGGGTGAATTTTATACTTTAAAATTCATTTGTAACCTTTAAAGTTGGTTACGGATAACTATGTTTTCCTTAGACAAGGAAAGATCTAAGTTTAACGAAGTTAAACTAAGCAGATTCACAACACCTCTAACACAAATTGTAGAATTGGAACTAAGGTTTTCAATGTGAGATTCTACCTTAAAGCGTATATAATCTAAACTTATCAGAGTACAAGTGTAAGGAAATACAAGAAGGTACTTTCCTTACAATACAGTATTCAGCGGAAAAACAAGTAGTAAAACTACAAGTAACAAGATATAAGTCTTTTAACCCAAAGACAAGGGTATCTAACAACCTTGGATAAAGTTCCCTTGATTTATACTTTCAAGCAAGTCAGTCTTACCCACACCAGGGTAAGCCCTCGATACGAAGATCGTAATCTCTGTCTTGCTATCCCCGCAAGCCCTCAACTTCAAGGTAGTTGGAACCTCTGTCTTCCTCAGCAAGGAAGACCTCGAACTTCAAGGCAGTCGGCACCTCTGTCTTCCTATCCCCAGAAGTCCTTGAATGTAATCACTAACATTCGGAGTTGCACGAAGCAATATGAATGAACGGTTCAGTACGCACAAGGAATGAAAAGATTCTCTCTCTAGAAATCACCTTAACAGCGTGTGGTCTCTAGATCGATTAACCTCTTTCATCTATATTGAGCTCTTTCAAATGAGATCCTATTTATAGGAAAATTTCCAACAGTCGGCTCCCTCCTTCAACAGTCATATTTTCCATGAAATTCGGAGGGACCTGTACACGTGTAACTCAACCAACGGTTAGTTTGAAACAGAATAGACGACATCGTTTTATAACTAACCAAGTATAACTGAATACACAACATCGTTTTGAAATGAAACACATGTAAGTAAAAACTATTCAATATTTCGGAGTGTAAGTAAATTAAAATTTCAGAGTCTAACCAAAATAAAATTCGGAGTCTATGTTAAGAAATATTCGGATTCTATTTTATAGGGATTCGGAGTCTGGTTTCACCGGAGATTGGAATCTGAACTTGCAGAGTTCGGAGTCAAACCAGTAAAAGTTCGGAGTCGAGCTACTTAAGAGTTCGGAGTCGAACTACTTAATAGTTTGAAGTCGAACTACTTAAGAGTTCGGAGTCGAACTACTTAAGAGTTCGGAGTCGAACTACTTAAGAGTTCGGAATCGAACTACTTAAGAGTTCGGAGTCAAACTACTTAAGAGTTCGGGGTCGAACTACTTAAGAGTTCAGAGTGGAACTACTTAAGAGTTCAGAGTCGAACTACTTAAGAGTTTGGAGTCGAACTACTTAAGAGTTCGGAGTCTAAAATTTGGATTGGAACTTCATTATAGTTCACACACAGAATTCAGATCCTAAAAACAGAATACTCCAATTCTTGTCATTATATGATTCTGGGATTTTGGTTAACAATCCGGGTTTTATACTTTAGGAAAAAAATATTGCTATATAAAAGGCACTCTAGGTAAGAGTAAATTTCCTTAAAGAAGAAAATTTTCCTTATGGGAGTAAAATTTATATTTGTTTTAGTATAAGGTGTTTGTGATTTTCAAAACAAGAAGGAATGGAAAAGTCATAAAGAAAACCTTATTGACTCAACACCATGAAATCAATTACCCAACAATAAAAGATTTTAACAACCAGAATGGGAGTGAGGGGAATTTGATTCTTTTTGGTAATGGATCCTAATTATTGACACTGAAGAAAACTTTTTCAGAATTGGGATGAATCCTTAGTGATGTTAGGCCAGTAAAACCCACTTTGGAGGATCTTTGTAGTGGTTTTCTTTTTGGAAAAGTGGCCTCCATGTACCTCTCCATGATAAAATTTTAGAATGAACTCTTTCTCAGACTCGTGAACACATCTCCTAATTATTTGATCAGGACAAAACTTGAAGAGGTAAGGATCATAAAACACATAGTGTTTGACATCAGAAAGTAATTTACTCTTAGCTTGGGTACCTATGAATTTTTTAATGTCACTCATCACCAAATGGTTTGCTATGTCATCAAACCATGTGAAATCACTCACATAATAGAGGTGCTCGTTGGGAAATGAATCAGACACAAAAATGTGATGTGAGTTGTCTTTTAATTCTGTCCTAGAGAGGTGATCAGCTAAAACATTTTCAACACCCTTTTTATCCTTAATGGTTAAATATAACTCTTAAAGAAGAAGGATCCACCTAATCAATCTAACCTTAGCATATTATTTTTGGAAAAGGTATTTCAGGGTTGAATGGTCAGTGATTATCCACTAAATGAGGATAATATTCATTGTTAATATATATAATATTCATGTTATTTATTATTCATAAACACCATTTTAGTGCATTTTACACTTTGAACATCATTTCACATTATGATTGTAATACCTTCTTAAAATGCACTATTATGTGGTACATTTTTGAACATCATTTGAAGTACCTAATGATTCATCTAACTATACATATTTTAATTTGATATTTTTGGAAATTGATCTACACTCCAATATGAATATGTCTCATTCAGGTATTAATGGAGAATTCATGGAATAAGATGGGGATATTTTGGAGATGAATGGAAGCAATTCTAGAGAAGTCAGATTGGACACCAGCCCACTGATGAGACTGTGGGGCCCAACATACAGGCCCAATTAATCCCAAATTTTGTGGTATGTTATAATAAAGGTATAGGAACAAATCACTCTTCATGAGCTAATGCTAATTCGGCCTTCATGGTGGTCATTTAGGCGGCCCAAGTTAGAGATAAAATTCTGGGCCAGATTCTGCGGCCCAGAAAAATAGCCCACCAATTAAACCATATATCGGAAACCATAACTCCTTTTGGGCTGAGATTTTTCAGGCTGTTAGGGGACATCCGGAGATTAATTTAAGTCTTCTATGGCCCACTCAAATTCGGCCATCTAGAAGGTTTTTCAAATGCGTCTGTTCGGTGCATGAAAGCTGGATGCCTTTTCGGGTCAAGGGTGGAAAAGTCTTCTTTCCACAAACTTTCCACCACCCTAGGCCTACCATAATCAAGTGGGATGCTTTGTACTATTGTAGACTCGACCCAAGGCTTCCAAAATGCCTATTTAAGGCAGTGTTGGTGGAGGAGTTGAGAATCTTTGAGCTTGTTTTCATCTTAATGTTATGCTGCCAATTTCTCTTTGTAATGTTCTTCCTTCACATGTAAGTTGTTTTAATTCATCCTTATTTCTTAATAAAAGTTCTTCTTATCTTATTATTCTGTTCTTCTCCTTATCACTTTGATACCGTTGGTTCAAGGTGTGAACTTGTTCATACCAAACATTGTGAGATTATCACACAACGGTGGAGTGATTGTTATTTTATTGCGTTTTTTTTACTTCTCTATTTCCTCCCTCATGAGTCTACTTTCCGCTTCCATTGAAACCATAGAATCAATGGAGGGATAACCCACTTATGGGTTGATCCAAGGGAGTAGCAAGGGGATGGATTGGATTTTATTTATCACCTCATTAAAGTATAATAACTTCTTTAATTGATATTTTTATTTGATGATTTTTAAACTCCATCATCCTTGTTGAATTTAAGGCCACACACTCCAAGTGCTAATACGAACCTTTACCTTGAAGTTCTCAAAACTTTGATCCTTCAAGTGTATAGGTGATTAGTATTAAAGGGTGTAGGCATTAAACCAGTAAGTGATGATGTTGTTTTATCTCCTTAAATGAACTCATCTCAAATATAAGAAATTGAAATCATTAAAAAGGAAATACGTCCAATCCACCCCGAGCGATAACCTAGGATAAACTCATTCTTTTAAATTGAATTCACTTAAATCTATTAGATATATTTCAAATCCATCCAAAATAAATCCAAGTTGGCCACTTCATATACAAAAACAGTCCATAGAATGTACGTGTCTATAGGTTTCTTCTTAGGTCTCTGTGGATTCGATAACCCAAGCTAAACTACAAGGATCGTCTTACCTTCTTTTCTTGGGTAAATTTGAGCGAGAATCAAATTTTGGCATCGTTTCCGGGGACCTAAGTAAGTTATCTTAGACACTATCATCCTTTTTTTCATCCCTATTCTCTATTCTCACCCCCTCACTCCTATGGAAGTCAATTTTGAACACATCCAAACACGGGAAACCTATCCCTACTTTGATCACCCTACCCCATGTGTGATGTATAATGATCATCCTAGTTTATACATGTGGGATCATCAACAACCTAATAAACCACAATGCTTTTACTCCTATTCTCCACAAAACATCCCAACCTATTATGAGTTCTAATCCCAACAAGGCCAATTTGAACATCCTCCTATGGAATTCCAACAACATAATTATCCACCTAGAATAGACCATTTGGATCAACCACTTATCCATCCTGATCCACAACAATTACTTGAAAAACTATGTCAAAAAATGGATATAATGAATTTTGAGGTTTCATCATTGAGGTTATAACTACAAAGCATTAAAAATTGTGAGGAACCCATCCCTACACAAACTATCCCTTCCATAACCTTATGTGAAGTGTCTAGTTTCCCACAAACCTCTCATGAATTTACTGAAGAGAAAACCTTTGGATTTGGGGAAGATGGAGAGGATCAAGGAATTTTTTAAGGGTATTTAAATCAAGAGGAAATTGAATTTTTGGATTCAAAAGAGTATAATTTGACATCATGGATTGAGTCTCCTAAGTATAACACCGTTAAAGATTTTTCAAAAACACCAATCACTAAACCATTAAGAGAAATCACAAACTTTGAGTCCATAACCATTCCCATCACTGATATTTCCAATTTTATTGTTGAATCTTCTATTCCAAAGGAACCAATTCTATTGATAAATTTTGAAAATAAAATTGAGATTGATCCAAATTCCCAACCTATGTCTGAAAGTGTTAGTCTGTCTGAACTTGAACACGTGTCCTTTCCATCCTTCCACAAGTTTTCATTCATTGAGGATATCCAAAACCATCATGTTTTCATTATTTCTTCTCTTGATATAAATAAAATTGGAATGACCCTTGATGTATTAGGCAAGACTAGAGAAGCAACTAGATCCACCATTTCTGATATTCTAGGGATTTACCAACTCATTTTAGAACATAGGTTTGTTAATGAAACAAATTCTAAACATATAATCAATCTCAACCTAGTTTAATTGGTGAAACATGTTCTCCTTAAAATGTTGAAAGTTGGTATTGGATAAGTTGGGGGGTCTATGTCGGGCTAACGACATTAAACAAAGCGCTGCATGGGAGGAAACCTGTGGTTTTTATGTTTTAATCTTTCTTAATCATCTTTATTTTTCAAATAAGATTAATTAATCATTTTTATATTTTAAAAATACAAAAAAATATAGACTTTTGACCTGTTCTTCTATTATGAGTATGGATGGGTATGAAAGGGGAGCACCATATTCATCTGTGTCATGTGGTGTGATCCTTGAGTAATACCTTACCCAGAAATTTAAAAAGAAGACAATGTATCATCAGTTTATTTTATTTTATATATATACTTATATTGTACTTATATATATATACTATTTTGTTTTGTTTGTTTGTTTTCCTTTTTTCACTAAGGGAACTCTGCAAGCGACATGGATATCAAAGGACTAAATTGGAGCAGCAAGAACTTCAACTTCAACCACCAGGTGATTTCATTCCATGATCCTCAGTTTCAATTTCCTTTTTGAACTTCCATTATCTGCCTCTACTCCTTCTAAATTTTTATTTCTTCAAACACTGGGGACAATGTTGTTTTAAGTTGGGGGGGGAGATAAAATAAAAAAAATTCTTTTCTGTCAAAAAAAATGAATTATTTGAAAAAAAATTGTGAAAATGGAAGGAAAAATTCCTTTAACTTTGAACATGGTAATACGCATTGCACACTTTGAAACTGAATATCAAATAATTTAGCATACCCTAATTCTGATTTTAATCCTTGTATAATTTCATGAGCATAGATTTTGGAAAGTGTGGTTGTCCAATGTGATATTTCATCGTTATATTTTCATCCAAATAAAAAAAATGCCACAATGCACGTCCTCTAGACTGTGGGGTACTAATTTGAATTTTTGGGGTCCCATAATAAATAGCATAGGCTGGTTTGATTTTTATGAATAATATGAGTATTCAAAAAAAATAGAAAATTAAAAAAAAATAAAAATAAATAAATAATAAATAAAAATAAAAATTTGTGTGTAGAGCAATGGATTGATAAAATGCGAGGCTTTCGGCACTTGGGGTTTATCGGCAAAGTCTTGCTACATGGGTTAATTTGATTAACTGAAATCTCAATTACTATAGAAATATTGAAAAAAAATCAAAAAAAAAGTAATTAAGAATACTCATATTATAATTAAATGTGATTCCATCTAGCGCTTCCATGATTTCCCCCTTAAATTAAAATGAACCCCCATATCTATTGTGATTCACAACACATCATTACACCTAATCGAGTTGGATGAAGTATGATGATGAATTTGATCAAAAGAATGGGCTTGGGATTGGGATCTGCTTATGAAACTATCTTGAATTAAAATATTTTTATGGGTTTCATGATTTTTTGGTATAAGGTTTTTTGGGTGATCATTGTGTATTAAAATGTTTTTGGAAAAAGGAATTCGAATTTCATATTGTTGAGATATATTTTGCTCGGGACTAGAAAAACTCAAGTTGGGGGGTGTGATTAGCCACTAAATGAGGATAATATTCATTGTTAATATATATAATATTCATGTTATTTATTATTCATAAACACCATTTTAGTGCATTTTACACTTTGAACATCATTTCACATTATGATTGTAATACCTTCTTAAAATGCACTATTATGTGGTACATTTTTGAACATCATTTGAAGTACCCAATGATTCATTTGACTATACATATTTTAATTTGATATTTTTGGAAATTTATCTAAACTCCAATATGAATATGTCTCATTCAGGGATCAATGGAGAATTCATGGAATAAGATGGGGATATTTTGGAGATGAATGGAAGCAATTCTAGAGAAGGCAGATTGGACACCAGTCCACTGATGAGACTGTGGGGCCCAACATACAGTCCCAATTAATCCCAAATTTTGTGGGATGTTAGAATACATGTATAGGAACAAATAAGTCTTCAGTATCTAATGCTAATTCGGCCTTCATGGTAGTCATTTAGGCGTTCCAAGTTAGAGATAAAATTCTGGTCCAGATTCTGCGGCCCAGAAAAACATCCCACCAATTAAACCATATCTCGGAAACCATAACTCCTTTTGGGCTGATATTTTTCAGGCTGTTAGGGGACATCCGAACCTTAATTTAATTATTCTATGGACCACCCAAATTCTGCTATATAGAAGGTGTTTCAAACGCGTCTGTTCGGTGCATGAAAGCTGGATGCCTTTTCGGGTCAAGGGTGGAAAAGTCTTCTTTCCACAAACTTTCCACCACCCTAGGCCTACCATAATCAAGTGGGATGCTTTGTACTGTTTTAGGATCGACCCAAGGCTTACAAAATGCCTATTTAAGGCAGTGGTGGTGGAGGAGATGAGAATCTTTGAGCTTGTTTTCATCTTAATGTTATGCTGCCAATTTCTCTTTGTAATGTTCTTCCTTCACATGTAAGTTGTTTTAATTCATCCTTATTTCTTAATAAAAGTTCTTCTTATCTTATTATTTTGTTCTTATCCTTATCACTTTGATACCGTTGGTTCAAGGTGTGAACTTGTTCATACCAAACCTTGTGAGATTATCACACAACGGTGGAGTGATTGTTATTTTATTGCGTTTTTTTTACTTCTCCATTTCCTCCCTCATGAGTCTACTTTCCGCTTCCATTGAAACCATAGAATAAATGGAGGGATAAACCACTTATGGGTTGATCCAAGGGAGTAGAAAGGGGCTGGATTGGATTTTATTTATCACCTCATTAAAGTATAATAACTTCTTTAATTGATATTTTTATTTGATGATTTTTAAACTCCATCGTCCTTGTTGAATTTAAGGCCACACACTCCAAGTGCTAATACGAACCTTTACCTTGAAGTGCTAAAAACTTTGATCCTTCAAGTGTATAGGTGATTAGTATTAAAGGTTGTAGGCATTAAACCAGTAAGTGATGATGTTGTTTTATCTCCTTAAATGAACTCATCTCAAATATAAGAAATTGAAATCATTAAAAAGGAAATACGTCCAATCCACCCCGAGCGATAACCTAGGATCAACTCATTCTTTTAAATTTAATTCACTTAAATCTATTAGATATCTTTCAAACCCATCCAAAATCAATCCAAGTTGGCCACTTCATAGCCAAAAATAGTCCATAGAATGTACGTGTCTATAGGTTTCTTCTTAGGTCTTTGTGGATTCGATAACCCAAGCTAAACTACAAGGACCATCTTACCTTCTTCTCTTGGGTAAATTTAAGTGAGAATCAGTCAGTGAAGACAATTATGGTTGATCCTAAGAGATAGGACCTGAATTTATCTAAGGCAAATACAATAGCAAGAAACTCTTTCTCAATGGTGGTGTAGTTTATTTGTGCATCATTTAAAGATTTTATTACATAATCAATGACACGTGGAGTTTTCTCACACCATTTTCCTAAGACTTCTCCTACATTGAAGTCACTCTCATCACACATTATCTCAAAATTAAGTTTCCAATTTGTATATTGCATGATAAGTGGAGATATAAGAGCTGAAGTGATTGTAGATAATGATTCCTCACAGCTTTCTGTCCATAAAAATGGAGCATATTTCACCAACAGAACACAAAGTGGTCTAGAAATAGAGCTAAAATTTCTAATGAACATTCTATATAAACCAGAATGTCATAAGAAGGACTTCACTTACTTAATATTTTTAGGATAGGTAAGGTGAAAAATGATATCTACCTTAGATTTATCAACTTTAATCCCTCTACCAGATACTAAATGGCCTAGAACAAGTCCTTCCTTTACTATTAAATGGCATTTTTTACAATTTAAGATAAGATTCTTATCCTCACATCTTGACAAAACCCTTTCAACATTCATAAGGAATCCCTCAAAAGTATCCTGAAAGATAGAGAAGACGTCCATGAATACCTATAAACAATCCCCCACCATATCCTAGAAGATTCCCATCATGAACTGCTGGAAGGTACCAGGGGCATTATATAACCCAAAGGGCATGTGCTTGAAGGAAAAAGTGTCAAATGGACAAGTGAGTGTTGTTTTTCCTTGATCCTATAAGGATACCAAGATTTTATTATACCCTGAGAATCCATCTAGGAATCAATAGAATTGATGACTCGCCACTCGCTCGAGGACTTGATCAAAAAAGGGAAAGGGGAAATGGCCTTTCTTGGTACAAGAGTTGAGCTTCATATAGTCAATATAGACTCTCCATCCACTAATGACCCTTATGGGTAGAAGGTCACCATCCTCATTGGTTATCATAGTGATTCTATCTTTATTTGGGAAAACTTGAATTGGTCTTATCCACTCACTCTCAACAATGGGGTAGATGATACCCACTTTCAACAACTTAAGAAGTTCTTTCCTTACCACATCCATAATATTTGGATTGAGTCTCTGTTGAGGTTGATGACATGGTTTGGATTCAGATTAAAGAACAATCCTATGAGATCCAATGAGTGGTATAATCCTAGTAATATCAGAAAGGGTCCATCCAATTGCTTTTTTATGCTTTCTTAGGACATCCAGAAGCATCATATCTTGATTGTATTAAAGAGAGGAAGAAATGAAAACATGAAAGGATCAATTGTCCCCTAAAAACGCATACTTGAGTGATGAAGGTATAACCTTAAATTTGAGATCATATTGGTTATCACTTTCCAATAAAGGATGGGACTTTTTATTGAACTCAGTTTCTTTATTCAGAATTCTTGACAGAATTGGTTCCTTGTGAACATAATTTTCATCCACTAAATTGGACAGATCAGTGTCATGAATGGGTATGGAATCAATGTTATTGATTTCATCAATGGTATCATTGATTGGTGATTCTAGAAAATCATCAATAGAGCTATTTGTAAAATATTCAAGTCAATGAGACAAATTTCACTCATGTGAACAAATAAAATCAATCTCTTCTTAACTTAAACATCCTTTAGTAATTCCTTGATGTTCCTTGAGTTCACTATCAACACTACTAATCCAATTAACCTCATGAATATCTTCATCATCCCCAATTTGAGAGTTTTCATTGTAGATGTTCAAGTCTAGACTCATGTTTCCAAAGGTGATGGTCGTGTTCCCATTTCGAACTCGGATAACAGAGTTGATTGTTGAAAAGAAAGGATAGCTAATGATGATTGGGATTTTCTCCTTAGGACCTAAACTTGGCTGATTGTCAAGGACAATGAATTCATCTGGGTAAATGGAATTTTAAACTTTCACCAAAACATCCTTTAAGATACCCTTAGGAAATCAAACACTACGATCATCAAGTTGAAGAGTGACAGATGTGGGTTAGAGTTCTTCGAGCCCTAACTAACAATACATGGAATAAGAAGTGAGGTTCACATTGGCTCCCATATCACAAAGGTCTTTGACAACTTTGTTCTCTCCCAACTCAACATTGATGTATGGACATCTTGTATCTTTCAACTTTTGAGTAATGGTCCCTTTAATGGTGGTACTCACATTAGCAGCTAAAAGAACTTGATTTTTATGTGAAAATTTCCTTTTAGAAGTGCACAAGTCCTTAAGGTACTTTGAGTAGGTAGGAATTTTTTGGATTGCATCGATAATTGGAATGTTCCACTTAACCTAAGAGAATATTTCCCTCAAAGTTTCATTCAGTTCTGGTTTAGATTTTCCTCTTATGTGTTGAGGGAAGGGAGCATGTTGTTTGATTGTTTGGTGTGGTTGTAATTTCATCACATTCTCATCAGGTTTTTCAGATTATATGGGTGGTTCTTCATCATTTCCATGAATTTTTGAATCTTTTAATGGTTCTAGAATGTCTTGTTCAGGTTTCTCAATGGATTTACCACTTCTTAAAACAGTCACTACTTTGAGTTGTTCATGAGAGTTTTGTGTGTAATTTGATTGTCCCCTTAAATTTGAGGATGGTACCACATGAGTAGGCATGGGTTCCTTACTAGTTTTAATTTTTTTTAGTTCATGTTTAAGGGATGATACTTTTGAGTTAATTTTCTCTATTTTTTTACACAACTTCTCAAGGATTGGAAGAGGGGCAGATTGAGTAGGGGCTTGTGCTGGTTGGTTTATCCCAGGAGGATACTTTGGTTGTTGGATTGGTTGTTTCATGGGTTTTTGGATGGTTTGATGGTATTGGATAGAATGGTGTTGGTATTGTACTAGTTGTTGTTTTAACTGGTTATGGTTTTGAAAATTTTGTGGAGGGTAGGTGTTTGGTCCTTGTGGCTGACTAGGTTATTGGTTATCTTTCCAATGGAATCCTGAATGGTCATTGTACCTTGGATTGAAAGAGTTTTGGTATTGTGGCTTCTAAAAGTTCAGATCATTGACCTCCACTGGTAGTCCTCCTAGAATAACATTTGTAATGGAAGGGATGGTTGGTAAATTGTTAGTCTTGTGGTCATGTTTGTCACATATTGTGAAAACAGGGTTAACTGTTTGAATTTCATGGACATTCATAAGATCAATCTCCTCGACCTTCCTAGTGAGTGAAAAAAGTTCCACCCTAAGGATTTCCTCCTCCCTAAGTGTGTCAATTCCACCAGATTTGGGTGGCTTCTCATAGTAATATGATTTTCCCCATGTTTGGTTCTATTTGTACATTCCTTCTAGATACTCATAAGCATCATTTAGGGATTTGTTCTTGAAGACTCCATTACACATCATGTCAATGAATTGCTTATTTCCCAGACCCAACCCTTCATAGAAAATTTTAAATTGTTCTGGGATTGAAAATCCATGGTAAGGTACCATGTTGAGTGTGTCTTTGAACCTTTCCCATGTTTCATAAAATTACTCCACTTCTTTTTCAAAAAAGTTTTGGATTCTCTTTTTAAGTGAAATTTTTTTGCAATGGGGGAAGTATTTTTTATAGAATTATATTTTAAATTAGTCCCAGTAGTGGATTTATGTAGGTATCAGATTTTTTAACCAATTATTTTCTTGATCCTCAAGTGATAAAGGAAATATCATCATCTTAGATGACTCAATTTGATGTGGTGGGAACATGGTTTCAACAATGTTATTGAACTCTTTGATATGAAGGTATGGCATTTCCAACTCCATCCCATAGAAGGTTGGAAGGTGGTTTAGGGCATGAGGTTTGAAAACATATTGGGATTCTCCTAGGGTATCATTCCTAATGCAATAGTGTGCATTGTTCTATGCAGGTGTGAGGTAGTCATTCATAGTTTGATCTATTGCATTCCCCAAGTTTGGGGCTGCCTCATTTGGATTTCCATTTTTGTTCCCACTAGGGTTTATGAGTTGATTTATTTGAAGAATATCCATTAAAATTAGATAAATTTATGAATCTATAGTATTATGAATATGTGGATCTAATGGTAAGAGACCCCTATGTGTTCTTGACTCCCCAAACCTAGGACTTTCCACCCTAACTAATCTATTTGAGTTATCGTGGGTGTAGGCAGACATGCGCCAAAAGAAAAAAAAAGTGAGAAAGGGAAAAGATAATAGAGTTTGGGGTGATAAAAGATAAATTTGGGAGAATATAATGGTTATTGAGATGACTTACTTGGTTCCCCAGTAACGGTGCCAAAAAAATTTCTCGCCCAAATTTACCCAAGATTTTAGGGTTAAGCGGTCGCTTGTAGTTTAGATTGGGTTTTCGAATCCTCAGAGATCTAATAAGTAACCTACAAAAACGTACATTCTATGGATTGTTTTTGGATATTAAGTGTCCAAATTGGGTTGATTTTAGATGTGTTTAAGTGAATTCTAAGAGACTTAATTGAATTCAATTTAAAATAATGAGTTGATCCTAGGTTATCACTTGGGGTGGATTGGATGCATTCCTTTTTCAACTATTTCAATTTCTTAGATTTGAGATGAGTTCATTTAAGAAGATAAAAAAACATAATAAATTACTAGTTTAATACCTAAACACCTTAATACTAATCACCTATACACTTATAGGATCAAGGTTTTGATCACTCCAAGGTAAAGGTTCATATTAGCACTTGAAGTGTGTGGCCTTAAATTCAACAAGGATGAAGGAGTTTAAAAATCGTCAAACAAAATTCTCAATTAAAATAAGTTATTAGTCATTAATGGGGTAAGAAATAACATCCAATACATCCCATTTCTACTCCCTTGGATCAACCCATAAGTGGTTTAACCCTCTATTGATTATATGTTCTCAACGGAAGTGGGAAGCAGACTCATCAGGGCGGAATTGAAGAAGTAAAAAAACAATGAAATGAAAATGATCACTCCACCATTGTGTGAATAATTTCACAAGTTTTGGTGTGAAAATGTTCACACATTGAGACAAAGGTATCAACGTGATAATAATAATAATAATATAATAATAGGGGATGAATAACTTTTATAAATAAGTTAAGATAATTCAAGAAACTTACAATTGAAGAAATTCAATTACAACATCAAATTGGAAGCATAACATTAAAATGAAACAAATATCAAAATATGATAACCTTCTCCACCACCACTTCATTAAATAGTAATTTCAAGATTATTTGGTAGATACCCTAATATTCCAAGTCTTCCCACTTCATTATGGTAGGCCTAGGGTGGTGGAAAGTTTGTGGAATTTAGACTTTTCCACCCTTGACCCGAAATGATATCCATCTTGCATTCACAAAATAGAGTCGCCTAAATGAGCTTCTATATTTCCAAATTTTAGTGGTACATATAAGAAGAAAATGAATCTCTGGATGTCCCCTAACTTTCTGTAAAGTTTCAGCTCAAAATAGTTTATGTTTTACAATATATGTGTAAAATGGTGGGCTGTTTTTCTAGGACATAGAATCTGGCCCAGAATTTTATCTCCAAATTGGGCCGTCTGGAACTCTATTAAAACATCTGAATTATCTCTTTTAACTATTGTATGAATTTTTCTACATGACTTCATATATATTAAGTTAAATTTTTATTATCATTGGGTTTGTATCTTGTCCTCTATAGTCTCATTATTAGGATACTTTCTAGTTTACTTTGCCCAGAATGTGTTGGCATGAAAGCCCATTTTGGTGGTCTTCTAATGTGAATATTCAAGTACTCAAAAAGTATTAATTATTTCCAATGTAATGAGAAACATTAAAATTAAATATTAAAATAAAATTAAGACCATTGGGTATTTTATATGGTGTTCAAATATGCACCAAGTAATAGTGCACTTTAACAAAGAATTACAATCATAATGTGAAATAATGTTCAAATTGTAAAATGCACTAAAAATGGTGTTTATGAATAATTAAGCTCATGAATATTATAAATATTAACAATAAATATTAGCCTATTTCATTTGATAATCAATCACCCTCCTCTGTATGATCATGGAGGGTGAGATGGGGTGTGGGTGCCCAATAGCTAAAGGCATGGTGGCTGTCGTGGTAGGAATATAGTCACATGAGATTGTTGCACCAACATTTCCCTTACCCCTATAACTATTGTATTTAGTTCACTAATATCCTATATATTGAGTTCTGTAAAGTATATGGAATCATTTTTTAGTAAAAATATATTGAGAGTAATTCCCAATTCCCCCAACATCTTCTATTCTTCCTGAAACGGGGGAGGGATCCATACCGGTGATGTCGCAGACTGAGGATGACCAATGTGATCTGCCCCAAGTCATAAGATCTTTCATGCTGGGACCATCGCTTGCCTGGTGGAACCTGGAATTGAATATCTGGATCTGGTGACATGAAAATTTTATGGTGCCCTAATTTTAGTATTCCTTATAGTTTAAAGAGAATAGCTTCACGTTGGGTTTACCAATTTTGTTTAGTGAAGCATGATGCCAGAAATTTATAGACACAATGATTCCCAAATCTAATATTGTCGAACATTACTAATCTACTTGTTGTTTGAGTATAATCATTTCATATCAGGTTCACTACTTTTGTTTCTAACACTTTCTGGTGGTACCCACACCATTCTGTTTTCCCCCACATTCCTACTTTCCAAAGGTGGGTGGATTCCATCACTTTAATAGATGATGCTCCTTAATCTAAATGGGATGATGATATTTCAATTCCTCCTTCCATGGATTCCTCATTGGAAATAATTTCCTAGTCTAGGTCTCCACCAAATATTTGAGTCATGTTTTTGAAACTCATTCCCAGATGAATCTCTAGGTGGATACCAGTTAATTACATTTCTTCTATCTCGATAGTCCAACAAAATTTGGTTAGAGTAGATAGTAACATTGGTTATATCTAGAAATTTCTTGATGTTGGGTGTGTTGGGAACTTATAAAGTCTTACCACTTTATAGGGAATCTCATGTGTAATTAATCTAAGGTGTGAAACCTAAGGCATTCCATATCATCCATGAGGTAGTTGATGCTAGGGGTGTAAGTATTCTGAGACTTTTTTACCTCAGGAATCCCATGTTTATTATATGGGGTAGAGATTTATGATTGGGTCATAGTTTTAAAATCTTGTAGAGATAGATTGATTGCATGTTTAATGTCTTGTGGGTATAGGTTGGTCACATGTTTAACGCCTTGCGGGGGCAGGTTGGTCGTAGGTTCAACATCTTGCGGGGATAGATGGATCATAGGTTTAACATCTTACAGGGATAGGTTGGTCATAGTTTTAATGTATTGTGGGGATAGGCTGATTGCAGGTTTATTTTATTATGGGGATAGGTGGGTTACATGTTTAACATCTTGTGGGGATAGGTGAGTCACTGGTTTAACATCTTGTGGGGAAAGGTTGGTCGTAGGTTTAATGTCTTATGGGGACAGGTCGGATCATAGGTTTAACTTCTTATGGGGATAAGTGAGTGGTTAAGTGTGTTCCCAATGGGGGAAGATGATCACACTTGATATTTTATGGTAATGTTGGGGTGTTGGGATTTAACCATAGGGAGGTGTCTTACATACCACATTTTGGAGATAGGGATGAAAACTCATGTAGTTTGATGCCATAGTTTAAGGTTGTGTGACAGGAATGGCCCATACAGTTTAACATCATGTGGTAAGGATTCTCATGTTAAAGAAGGATAATTAACAAGGTATGGCATGGGAATTATACATATGGGATGTCTATAGTAGGATTTCATGGGGAAAAGGGGTGAGGGCCCGAAGTAGATGTCCATGGGGTGTCATCCCATGATGATTTATACATGGGGCATCATATGCTCATCACATGGGGTAAGGCAAAAGTTTAAAATCATGTGTTGAGGATGTTGTCATATAGTTCAATGTTGTGTGACTAGTACGTGTAGTTAGGCACTTTTACATCATGTATCTTGGACATTGTTAGGGATTATGTCAAGGGAGGACCATGTCAAGGAGAGAGGAAGATCCAGAAAAAAGGACTCTCTACCAAGATAGGTAATCCATTTCCATCGATGATGCCACCTTTAAGGATTATGTGTCCACTGCTCATGCACCTCTAGTGGGGAATGACATAGAACCTACTATGAAGGAATAGAAATTAAGGGTCCTGATGTTAGGGTGCCTATTATTAGGATCACAAGGCATTAGGGTACCTATTTTTGGGAGAAACATGTGGGGTAATGGTCTAGGCTACACTTGAAGCATGAGGGGGCATGGGGTCAGGTACCCAAAGGTTTTTGTGTACAATTTTATCATACCAAACACAAAAGTGTTTTGTGAGATATTTTCTCTAGCACAAGACAACAACATAGATCCTTGGGGCGTAGGTGCATGAAAATTTTGAGATTGTGTGTATCTTAGGGTGGTACGAAGGTAGCTACTCTTATGTGAACCCAACTAGCCTTAAGGGATATTGCTGAGGAGCTCTTAATAATGGTCCAAGACACATTGGGATCCATGATAGGTTGTCCGATTAAATGCTTTGACTTAGAGAATTCAACGGAATTATGCAGTGTCACAGAAGTGAGGTTTGTGTGAGATAGTGCTGCTGCTTTGTATTCTAAAGACCCCCCCCCCCCAGTGAGGGAGTGATGTTCTATTTATATCCAAAATGGGTTTTTAGTGGCACAAAACCCTATTAGGTCACACAAAGTGGTTTTTCTCTCTCCATTCCTGTGTCCCAGGGCCATGGATATGCAATCCATTGGTTTCTTATTATCTTTATCACTCAATGTAATATGGAATTCAAATGTCAGTTTTGTGCATAGGAAACCACTATTGCACACAAAATAGCTTTCCCATCATTTTAGTGCTCTGGGATGATCCGCAGAATCATGTTCTTCAGTATCTCCTTTCACGTTCAAATAGATTTTTCATGTAATGCAAAAGTCATGTGCAACCTAGGAATATTTCATGAAAATGAATCATTGGTTCTAGAATGGTCATTTGGTCCAAACTTACCTTTTTTTAGGGAAAATTACCCATGTCGGGGTTTTTGACACCAACACCAATCATCATTGTAAACCCCCAAAATCATTTAATAAAGTCACTTAAAATTTTTAGCAAGCAACTAGTGTACATAGACTTGAACACATGAGAATAATAATAAAAATCCTTAGAAAACCCTTTTTTAATCAAACCACTACCATGAAAAGCTTTTATAATTCAATTTTTAAATTAAAGAACATGAATAGCATAGTTAAAATCGGTTTAGAGAGGCTCAAGCATCACATGGAATACTCTAGAAAGGAAAATAGATAGAGACACATATCTCAATGGAGTGTGAGAAAAACAAAACCTCTAGGATCAGGAAGGATAAATTACAAGAGACCAACCACACACATTAACATCAAAAGAAACAACTCACATAATACAACCCTCGTCTTAGGGTTCATCTAAGAAGTAACCAATCCAAAAATAAAAGGAAGAGATAAAGAGGAATGAGATAATATATAAAAAGAATCCAAAACCCATAAGAAATTACCAATAATTGATGGAGGAGATTTAAATAATAGAGGAGGAGAAAAGGGATAGGGGTTTGGGGACCCCTTCATACACCAAAACCAAGTGTAGGGGCTTGAATGGGATTTTATTTTTAAGAGGGTATAATAGAAAATCCAAGTTTTAGAAATTATGGTCAAGTCACATGGTTAGGTTTCATGGTTTACCAAAAAATGTACCAACCATGAACCCCATAATGGAAATAAAAACTTCCCTCACATGGTTTGGTTGTTCGGTTTCCTCAAACCCTGTGCAAGTCATACAC
Organism: Viscum album; assembly: GCA_963277665.1. Classification (NCBI taxonomy): domain Eukaryota; kingdom Viridiplantae; phylum Streptophyta; class Magnoliopsida; order Santalales; family Viscaceae; genus Viscum; species Viscum album. The sequence goes on along the minus strand of OY728143.1, from coordinate 644,348,030 downwards.
TATCTCCCAAACACCCCCAAGCTTCTGCATGATTTCTCCTAAGACTTGCATAATTTATACTCAACTATGTGTTGCTGGTGTGAGCTAAACCATGTAAGAAAAAAATGAATTTGAAATTCTCCCTTAGATCAATTATTTTCATGGTTTCTCCTAAATGGTCTTCAATAAATGTGCACAGAGCTAAAAATGGAAAAAACTCCAAAAAATTAAATTTTACCATGAATTCAACCTAAAAACTAATGAAAAGATTAATAATGCTGAAATAAATAAAATAATAAAGAAAAATTAAATTCAAGGTGTGACACCAGATTCCCCCTTTTGAGGAACAATGGTAATGGTGTAGAATCTTTGTTATTAAGGTGGATTTTCCATGTAGTACTAATCTATTTCTATAGAACAACAATCCATTTCGATGTGTGTATCCTGACATAGATGTGTTATCATGTTTAAAAGTTTTTATAATGGTCATAATATGTTCATCTTGTAATATCTTAGCCTTCACTTACTGAAATTTTTCCCAACGGGGTTCTAAAACTGCGAATTACCTGCACTCCACGTATGGAACTACCACAGATAATGAATCTTCAACAATGTTAAGCCTTCTGATCTTATAAATGGCATCAAAATTGTACCCCATAATCTTTTACAACAACATTTTTGGTTCATTATCACTATACACTATTTCAATATGTGTTTAAGGCTATGGAAATTAGTATACACCTTGAATCATCTTCCCAAAAAATATCCCCTCCAGTGTTGTATTGATAACACTAATGCCATTAACTCTTTTTCATAGAAGGATTTTTCTAAATTAGGTTCAGATAACACCATGATTAAAAATTCAACTGGATATTCATCCTGTATTAGCACAACTTCAATACCTATATCGAAATCATCACACTCCATTGAGAATGGATTCAAAAAAATTGGAATTCCTAGTATTGGACAAGTAGTCATACGGTCCTTGAGTGTTTGAAAAGCAACCACGGCCTCATTGTACCATTTAAATCCTTCCTTTTTGGTCAATATTATGAGTGGTTTAGTTATCTTTCCATAGTCCTTGATTAATTTCCGATAGTATCTAGGTAAGTCTTACAAATCCCCTTACCACTTTTACATTTCGTGAAACTCTCCACTTTAGTACTACTTCTAACTTATTTGGGTCTATCAAGACCCCTTCTACCAAAATTATGTGTCCTAGGTACTCAACGGTCTTCTTTCCAAAAGTAAATTTATTCTTATTTATATATAACATATTTTCTTTTGTCACTTGTAATAGCTTCTATAATTTCATCAGATGGTGGTCCCAACCTCAACTATAAAGAAGTATATCATTAAAGAAAACCCACACTCATTTTCATAACATAGGCCATAAAACTATGTTCATTTTAGCCTTAAAGATCACAGGTTCATTAATTATCCCAAATGACATAACCATGTATTCATAATGACCATTTTGATACTTAAACATAGTCTTTCTAATGTCATCCTCCTGTATTTGAACCTGATGAATCCTAGACTTTAAATCCTTCTTAGTAAAATATATTTCCCCATGCAATTAATCCACCAATTCTTCAATTTTTTGTATTAGATACTGGTTTAGCATTGTTACCCAATTTAGAACCCAATAATCTATGCACATCTTCCATCCCCCATCCTTTTTCTTCACCATTATTATAGGGTTGGAGTAAGTACTAGTACTATGATGTATAAATCCTAGTTCCAACAATTCATGAACCAACTTATCTATCTCATTCTTTAAATGGTATATGTTCTTATATGACCTCATGTTAATTGGATCTACTCCTTCCTTCAGTTTTATGACATGGGTAGTTTATCTCCTTGGTATTATTTCCTTGGGGGCTTAAAAACTAGGTTATTCTATGACAACACTTCATGTAATTATTCTAGTAGTTCAGTACTCAAGTCTACCTCCAAATATTTACCATTATTATCCTTATCCCAACATATCTTGTGAATTTTTAGTATTCCTTCTCTATGATACTCCTGAAATACTCCTAGGGTATCCTGAGTTTGTCACATTCCTTGAAGCATAACGTTCCTTACCTTCCAAAAAAACACCATCGCCATTCTCCTTAATATGTAATAACATGTCCCAAGGTCTCTAGATAGGAAATTCCCAAAGCTAAGTCTATTCCTATCATGTAAAAATATAAGAATCAATCAAAATTTCTTTAGTCCCCAAGAAAAATGTAAGTGATTTTAAAATTTCTATATATGTAAATCAGTGTCCATCTCCCAAGATAATATTTTACGAATTTTTCTCAGTAACAGAAGCTAAAAGATGTCTAACTGGATGCTTCAAAATGAAATTGTTGCTTGAACCACTATCCATTAGGATCAACATTGGTACCCCATCTATACTTCCTTCCATAATCACTATCTTAGTGTTTCTATCCCAATTCCCACTTTTTTCACATGTCATATTTTTCATCATCTCCATCTCCCACAATTCTACAGCCTCCACATTCCTAGTTTCTACTTTCTCAAATTCCTAGACTTCTTCCACTCTTGTATCTATAAATTCCTACGTCGTTAACTTAAACCCATTTTGGGGGAACCTATGGTCAAGATTGAACTTTTTGATATATTTATAATAGAACCCTTTTAATCTCCATTCTTCATTTTCCTCTCTAGACAAATATTATACTCCCCTCCAATGTGACACAACTCCCCCTTTTCTATCTCTCGTGGTTTCCCTTACAGTTGAAATAAACTTTATAATACATTTAGTACTACACCTCCCAAGTATGAAGAAATTATTTAGCCCACTTCATACATTTTTATTCTTAATAATTCCCATCACCTACAAGTATCTTTCACCCTTTGAGACATTTTTAACAGTTGTGCCTTTTCGGATGGTTCTAGTATCAACACAGTCCTACCAATCTTTGGCCTCAAACCACTAATGAATAAACTCGTATACCACAATTTAAATATTTCTAAAATTCATAATTACACCAGTTCAAACTCATTAATGTACTCATCTACCATTTCAGTATTCCACAGACCCTTGAGATAAATTACGGGATCCTCCTCCAACATTGCACCATACCTTCCAAGAATATCCTCCTTTAATTGCACCCAAGTCAATTTAACTCTATTATTTTTTAATTATATGATCCAATATTAGACCATTTCCTCTATTAATAGTTATTCCAATGAAAATTTTATTTCCTCACGTGTCCAATGAATGGAAAAGTGGATCTCTGCTCATACAATCCAAGATACCAGATCCTCTCCTATAAATATTGAAATTTCCACTTGCCTTGTCATTGCACACATCTCCTCTCATATGCTAGGTCACATTCCCATTTCATCATATTATGTATCTTTTATCTCTTATTATTTTGTAACCAAAATCTTTGATCTTATTCCTTCATCATCCTCGATCACTGATTTTCCTTTAGTGTCTTCACATTTCGATCCATTTTTCATAACTTCAACCAGTCATACCAAGGTCTGCGATATTTCCTATACCAGTTTCTCAAACCATTTTTTTCCTACCTTATGTTGGAAGAATCTAGTTTTTATCTCTAAAACATTCACCTCTATAATATAGAAGTGGATATCCATTCAAATGGGAATAAATTTCCTCAATTTCTGGTTTAAGAATCAATTTCTTGATTTTCTCTCTCTAGAATCTCATTATCCTGAGCCAACATGTTATCTCTCTAGAACCTAATTTTATTAATTTTTATCTATCTATAATCTCATTATACTAAGACAATATGTTTAGCTATAAGTTAGATATTTGGTGATAAATTCTTAAATATTTTCATACTGTTTGAAAACATTTACAAAATACTTAGGGCTCCCGAGCTCTGAGATCGATGCACTTGGGAGATTCTCTATCAACAGGTCCAAGTGTGTTGAATTCTTGAACTGAATAACTATACATAGGTATTCTCCTTGAACCCCTATTATACTAGGACTAATATACCATTAATGTGTCTGATTATAATTCTTCCCCCAAACCTACTTTACCTCCCATCCTATATTGGTAAGTAAAGTACACATGTGGTCTTTTAAGGCCTTGGTCATCCCATCCTATAATAAAACCATTCACAAGTCACACACTCCTATCATGTACCTACCTATTGTGATACATCACTCCATCATGTCTGAAATTAATTCAAACTCTATTGGGATTTTATTACATCATTGTGTTTAGTCCATGAACATCACATATTTTTTTAATGGCATGTGAATGTTTCATCATGTTATTTCAATCTGATTTGACAAAAGAGACACTTCTAAACATTGTTTTTTTGAATTGGGAGGAAATAATAATCAACACGACCTATTTTCAATTACTCTGATTTGATTCTAAAGAAATAATGTGTCTGGAATGATTTCTCAATTTGTAAAATGGGGGATGACCCTTTATACATTTTTGTTAATAAATATAACTATAAGAATTGAGATATTTTATATCTTTATTTTTATGCTTAACTAATATATTTTTAATGATTAAATTATTCTTTCTTTTTATAACATTAAGAATCCATATATAATGGAATGTATCATTAAATTTAAAAAATATGTGACATCTTAGCCGAAATATGAAATAAACACCATATCATTATTCCCTGAAAATAGAGTATAAATTAAAAATGTAAATTCATCATGATTTCTATAAATAAAAGGTGAAGTGAAACACATACAAACATACACATGAATTTCATAAATATACTATGGGTATTCTCAAGGAAAACACACTATTTGTATTGAGCTAATAATTTTCAAGATAGAGGTTAAAAACCTTAAGTGAATATTATTGTTGTGATGAGTGTGCTTTTGAGAATTTTTTTGGAAGAATATATAAAAGTGTAAGGTAATTGTTAGGGATAATTTAATAGTTAGAAAGGTAACCACTTTAGTCATTTTTAATAATAATTGTGAATAATTTTCATCATCTGTAATCATTTTTGTGCATGCATTAAAGAGCGTAAGTTCACAGGGAATATCAATATGAAGTCGGGCGATGGTTCCTTCACTAGTGATATTAAGGTGACTGGACCTTTAGTCACCTCATCTTTTTCATATTCTCTCACTATTTCACAACTTGGAATGAGAGGAGGATACCCTAGGTAGGATGAGGATGATTCTTTCCTTGACAATATTCCATGTTCCATTGATGAGTACCATAATGCAGTCATGGATTACATTCCTGAGGATGAAATAAAATATGCTATATGTAGTCTCAATACTAATAGTCCACTAAGTCCCACTGACTTCCCTGGTTCATTTTATGTTACAATATGGGATATAATTAATAAGGATATTATCAATTTTATGAAAGACTACTTAAAAGGGTGTTTACTTACCAGGGCCACTTGTGTGACAGACCTAGTCCTTATCTCTAAGGTGTAACACCCCTGCTCCTTTAACCAAGATCAAAACACTAGCTTGTGTAAATTTTCCTAGAAGGTCCTCACTAAGATAATGAATGAAATACTCTCCTTGATTCTTTCCAACCTAGTATTAGGTGACCATAATTGATTTTTTAATGGAAGAAATATTCAAGGAGCCATTAACTTGGATTAAGAGATAATGGAGGAACTCTACCAAAAAGTAGTTAGTTTCAATATAATAATAAAAAAATACATGGAAAAAACTTAAAATAGAAGGGAATAGAACCTGGTTTAAAAGGTTATGGGGTGATGTGGATTCTCAAAATGGGTATGTGACTGGTGATTTAGAAGTTATTCTTCACTGTGGTTCTTGATCACTCTTATAAGTAAGAAGCTTGGATTCTTCAAATCCTCCCATGATCTATAATAGGGAGATACTCTTTATCCCAACCTTTTTTTATCATCCCAACCTTTTTTTCCAAGCCTAGTACCTACTTAGTAGAAATCTTAATAAATAAATATCTAATGGAGAGGTCAATTTGTTCAGAGGAAGGCTTAGATGAGTTGGTATTTTACACATATTCTTTATTGATGATATACTTTTCTTCCTTATTAGTAAAAATATTTCTATACATAAATTCTTAAGGATTATTAACTCATATAGTTCGTAGATTAACTAACATATTAGTAATTCTAAGATTAATTTATTTATATCAAATGGGTGTTTGGATAGACACAATAATCTCATTGAAAGTTGGGTAGGTTTCTTTAAATGGTGGTTATCAATGATCTATCTTGGATCTCCTCTATCTACTGGAAGAATTCACATTCACCACTTTGATTGGGTAGTGGACAAGATCAAATATCACATAATGAATTGAAAAGGTTGGTTTCTATACTTCATTGGATGGATCTCCCTCATTGATATTATTTTTTATTTTTTATCGATATATGTGCTATAAGTTATCAGGGTCCCCAAAGGTATAAAAACAACAACAAAAATAAGAAATCCTTAAACCCAATTAAATGGGGTCGACTACATGGATTAAATTTCACCAATTACCTCAATTGAAGACCATGTTTTCATTGAATCCATTTATAATAAGATCATCTTGAATGATTTTTTTCGGGTTCGTTTTAGGTCTACTTATACCACTTTTAAAAACTAAATGAGTCATTAAGTTTTCCCTATTAATATCTCCCCAAATCTACTAACAAATAAATTGAAAATATTATTAATGTATTCCTATGAGACTCACACTGAGAGGGCCTCTATCATTGGGCTAATTAGATATTCTTGGTTAAACCCTTTTAAGAGGGTGATATCAATATCGGAAGGCTTGAGGAGTGCATGAAAATCATGTTAACCAAATTAGCATGGTATGCCTTGGAAGACCATTCAATATAGCCCAAACATATCTAAGCAAAATATGGGAGGGTCTTTGTTTGTAACATCCTAATTTTTTAAAAGTAAACACTATGTTTGATAGCGTACAAGATACGCCCCATCGAGCTTAAACGAACAACTAAATATTATTATTTAACATTATAACTTAGCCGTTAAATTGGTGGGTATGAATAAGAATAACTGGTTTTTGAAATAAATATAAAGGTAAAACTCAATATTAATATATTTGTAAATTATTATAAAATAATAATATAATAAAGTAATTTTTATCTTCAAAAATACATTTTCTTCAAAAATGGGTTTTCTTGCTTTTCATGAATGAATATTATAATTAATTTATGGATGTTTTATAAAATTAATTTTAAAAAATTAATTTCATTTTTTGTTTCATCGTATCAAAATTATCTTAGGATTAAATTTTAATAATTTTATGAAAGCATTAGTTTTTCAATGAATAGTGAAAAATACTGGTTTTATTTTGAAAACCGCATTTTATTTACAATGTAAAATTATTATTTAGATTAGTTTTAAATTATATTTAGTTATTTTTAATTTAAAATAATCCAATTTTTTTAAAATTGCTTTTATACTTGAATTTAGTATAAAAAGATTTTATATTTAAAAGGGACATTTTTCTAAAAAACTGGTTTTCATTGCATTTTTTTGTTTAATTTTAAATTAAATTCTTCTAATTCTGTGTTTTTAATTTTGAAAAATTGATTCCATATTTTTAATTATAATTTAAAATTTGATAAAATAGGACTCTCTTTTTTGGATAATATGAATAATAAACTTAATAATTTTCATTACCACAGTTAAGGGTAAATCAGGTAATTAAGGGTAAAAATAATATGATAAGAATTAGTAAATTGACCTAAAACTTGTCCAAATTTATTGGATGAGTTATTTTTTACCAAAATAATCCATGGAAAAATTTATAACCCTTTGGAGACACTTTTTTGACGTTAATTGCCTTATAGTATTTTATTTAAAAGAAGGTCAAATTGTTCACACTATGATTTTTAATTAGTGTAACATTTTTAATATGTGTTCATCCAGAAGATATATTAGACCATAAATATTAATTTAAAATATAATATATTTATATTAATCATGGTAATTTATTTTGAATTTTCAGGTAACAAATAAATACCATGAATTCTTGCACAACGATGATGTTGTAATTATTTAATTAATGGAAAAATAAAATAAATGCTATTAAAAATATTAAAAGAAATATAATTTGAGATAATTATTGTAATAAACAAATTTTATATATGAAATTGAAATTTTTAGGCTATACTAAAATAATTGGATCTAATTATACTTGTTTTCTTGATGTTTTTAAAGTCATAGTAATAAATAGTATCGAATTTTAAAATAATGAAATTTCATGAATATAATATTTTATTAAATTATTTAAAATAATAAAAATATTAAATAAGGCCATAAGGGATAATATATGGTCTAAAATGTTATCCCCTATGAATTTATAGTTCATTTTTACATCTTTGGCTCTATAATGGTCTTAATATATTTTAATCTTATGAGAAATTCCAAGAGTGCCCCTCCCCTATCTAATAAAAGGGAACCTCTTCTTCTCAATATCTCACACTTAAAAAACCTTTTAATTTAGACAATATATGATAAATTATATTCATGGAATCCCTCCCCTCATTATTTAGAACTTATTTTAGGCATAACACCAATATTAGTGGTCTTAAGGTGTTAAGAAAAGGAGTTTGTCCGAAGAAGAGGTATCATTTTTAATCAAGTGTTTCTATTTTTTTATTCTTCCACATCCATAAAAATTTATTAAACCATGATAAAATAATAAATATAGTATCATACATATACTTATATGATATTATTTTAGTTTCATGACTTATATCCATCTCCACTTCCATCAAATGGGAAAGGAATTAATCGTTCTTGTGAACAACGGACTACCACCTCGCAAACTGATATAATTTTTTTTCATAACTATCTCTCAAGAATGTTTATAATGATTTAATTTATGTTTATATATGATATTAATGACATATTTATCGTTATTAAAAGATAATATATCATTTACATTCTTATCTTTCCATGCACAAAAAAAATGATAACATCATTCATGTGTACGTGTAAATTATCACCTCTATGAAGCGATGTGATTCATTTTTCATCCCCATGTCACATGGATGATATATATATATATAATTATATTTAAAATATTAATATTATATTAATATCATTATGACCATTTTGTAAAGATAAAATTATACTTATCTTCTTTCCATAATGATCATTGAAAATGGAAACATTACTCATGCATACGTACGGCCTACCGTCTCCATGATGGTACCATAGTTCATTTTTCATAACCATATTTAATGGATGTATTTAAAAGTATAATTGATTCATAATAATAATTATTATTTCATAAATATTATTCTGGATATGGTGTAATAATGACCACTTTTACTAGAGACATCATACCAAAGTCATTTTGGACTCAAGTACCAAATATCGTCAAAACATCCAACATAAACTTAAATAATTAAGTAATTGTTATAACATGGTAATAAGTGAAATAAAAGGAATAATAAAATTTAAAAATTATATCAATAAAGTAAATAATCAACCTGGTTTTATTATTCAGGAAGATAAGGAACGTACATGATGAATCAGACTAAAGGTAAGGGACTCCTTAACTAAAAACCTCATTTTAAAATCTATAATGATTTATTTTCTAAATATTAATATTTAATGTCAATTTTTTTAAAATTTTTTATATGTACATGAATGTTTTAAAATTTTTATTTTATAATTTCTCTCAAATGTTTTCAAAAATTAACCATTTTAAGGTTTTATGTAAAGGACTTTCTTTTAAAAACCCTCTTTTAAAATTCATCTTTAAACTCTTTTTACAGAAGTCAAAAGGAATGTTTTTTTAAATATATGTAATGAATAGAATTTCCCAATTTCATTTCACCTTAATATTTTTAATCTTACTTTACAAGTTTATATGGTTACTTTCAAAGAAATGTTTTTCCATTGTACGTGCACGGTTTTTCAAAATAAGTGATTTTAAAATGGAAAGTTTGTTTTATTCAAATAGTATTTTATGATGAAAATGGTAATTCCAAAATTTAACCTATATTTATAAGTGGTTTTTTAGTATAGGTAGGGATCAAATCCATAGGTATTGAAGAAGAAACTTTGAGACATTCAAATTTGATGGGAGGATTGGCTATGAAGTGGCCAACTTTGGTGTTGATTGCAATTGGGATAGAAGAATACTAAAGTACCTAATATAATGGATTTAATTTAAATATTAAAAACCTAATTATTTTAATGGAAACAATTAATGGAGATGGGTTGATCCTAGTTTTTTGTTGGGGCTATAATGGATGTAATTTTTTTCATATGAAATCACAGCTCACTAGTTCAAGAAGCATCCAATTAATGAGATAAGTCCACAATATCATTCACAAATTTAATCCATACACAATTACAAGGATAATAATCAATGAAATTATAATATCACTTTCATTATCACTCCAAGAAATTGGGTTTTACTAGCACTAAAAATTTGTAGTCATTAAAGTCAATGAAAAAAAGGAAGAAAATATGTCGAAGAAAGGAACTGTCAAATGATAGAACTAATTAAGAATTTAATAACATAAAATAACATCCAATACATACCCAAAAACTCCCTATAATCTAAAAAAAATTATCCTTACATTGATTCAAGTCTCTCAATGTAAGGTGGAATTTGACTTATAAAGGTGGAATTGAATAAATGACAAACAAATAAAAAACAAACACTCCACCATTATGTGAGGAATTTCACAATTACTAGTGTGAATAAATTCACAACTTTGTTAAATGGTATCAATTTGATATTAAAAATGATATAAAAATTTAATAATAAGAAGAATAATAACTTTTATTAATAAACTAATGTGAATGAAAAAAACTCACATTATAAAAAAACATGTGATTACAAAATGAGAGTGTAACATTGCAATTGAAAGAATAAAACATCTACCCCCAAATTTACTTCACCAAATCCACCTTAAATGGTAATTTTAGGGTCCTAGGGTTGATACCCCATCATTCAATGTCATTATAATTAATTTTTATAGTCAAATTTGGGTGGGAAAAAAGGGAAGGTAAACTTTTCAATGTTGACTAGAAAAATTAGATCAAGATTCTTCCACCATGTTGGACCTAAAATTAAGCATTGAAGAAGGATGAATTTTAAGGGTTAGTAGGATATAAATATGATCTTTTGTATTTACTCTAATTTATTTTGAAATATCATCCCAATTTTATATTTCATTCAAATGTTATGATGAAATTGGTGGGATTAATTTATGGGCCTTCAAATATGTCCCATAATTTAATCTTCAACTTGGACTCCCTAGATCTCTATGAATGCTTAAAAATTAGCTCTATCCACTGTTTAATGAAATGATCCCCATAATTTTCTATATCTGTAGTTAAAATTTTAGCTTCATTGGGTTTGAATTATGGGCTCCACTTTTATTTTATGGGTCTAAGGCCCATTATTCTTTGATCATAAATTTCTACATCTATGTCCAAAAATGACCATCTTCCCATGAGATTCTATAGCATCCCGCCTTTTTATCACATAAACTTTCATTACATTATACAAAACTGAGGATCTTTAAGGTTTAGTGTCTTGGAAACCAGGAACTTAAAACATGAAAACATAAAACATTCTTCTTAAACACTTGAAATGCTTCTCCTCATGTTCATCCTATGTTCATTACTGCATCTCATAACCTGGGGACATACATCAAATGAAAGGGTGAGAAGAAGGCCCAGTAAGGGAAACAAGGGAAACATTTAAAATGTGAACTTGAGATACATCAATTATGTCATGAACAAGAACTTTAAGGCATGATAAAAAAAATCATGTGGAATATCATAATAAAAATAACATTTTTCATAATTTTAAGATGTGGCTACATCATTTAACATAGACAATCATGAACATATCACCAAGGTCCATCCCCAAGGTGTCATTTGAAAATTACCAAGGTTATTCACCAAGGTATCGTGAAAATTGTAATATCTAGTGGTTACATCATTACCCAATGCATTGGAGCGCTATCAGGGCGCACCCTTAAATTTGCCTTTATTATCATGTGAGCCACATATATCATCATCAAACATTTCATAAATAACCCATATAGCATAAAATAAATGGGTTTCATTTCATAGTCATAACGTTTTAAAAACTGCTTTAAAGACATGATCTTTACGTCACTTTAAAACCCACAGAAAAGAAAGGTGGGTCTCATGTATGTAAATCCCAGAATTTAAAATAGAACATTTTTGTATATATGTGAATACCCCTTTAGAAGAAAGAGCTTTTAGTATTCACTTAATAATATAAAAGAACTTTAGAAAAAGAGAGAGACATTTTGAGACGGAAATTCTGCAGCATAACGGCTATGTTACGAGGTTTTAGAAGACATTAAAAAGAGAGGAAAATGGGTCAAACATTCATAAATGACCCATAAAACAGTAGATGAATAGAATAAGAAGGATACATGATCATGGTAATGAAATTTCAAGGATATACCATTTGAAATGAAAAACATGTAAGGAAGACAAAAATTAGATTTCTCTTATGAAAGTTCGGCAACCTAACGGCGTTACTTAAACTTCAACAAAAATGATTTGAAAAGATCAAATAGGGTCTCTCATCATGTGAACATAAGAGTTCAGTATGATAGATATAGAGATAATTCCCCATAATAATTAAAAAGGAACTTGAAAGACTTGACATGAAAGTAGAACTTTGAAAAGAATGAGAAGGGTGAAAGAATCCCTTAAAAATTCGGCAGCCTAACGGTGCCACTTAAAACTTCAAAATACTGAATTGAAGAGATCAAATGGGGTCTCTCATCATATGAACATAAGAGTACAGTATGATAGATAAGAGATCATACCCCAACATAACAAAAAGGAACTTGAAAGAATTGACATGAAAGTAGAACTTCAAAACGAGAAGGGTGAAGAACCACTTAATAAATTTGGCAGCCTAACGGCGCCACTTAAAACTTCAAAATACTGAATTGAAGAGATCAAATGAGTTCTCTCATAATATGAACATAAGAGTCTAGTATGATAGATATAGAGATCATACCCCAATATAACAAAAAGGAACTTTAAATAATTGACATGAAAGTAGAACTTCAAAACGAGAAGGGTGAAGAACCACTTAATAAATTCGGCAGCCTAACGGCGCCACTTAAAACTTCAAAATACTGAATTGAAGAGATCAAACGGGGTCTCTCATCTTATGATCATAAAAGATCAGTATGATAAATTTATAGATCATACCCCGACATAACAAAAAGTAACTTGAAATACTTTACATGATAATAGATCTTGAAAAATGAGAAGGGAGAAAGAATCCATTACAAAAATTTCGGCAGCCTAACGGCGCCACTTAAAACTTCATAAAACGAAATAATGAGAGCAAGAGGGGATATCTCATTATATGAACATGAAAATGGCAGTAAGAGGATTATAAAAGAACATCCTTTAACATAAGAACATGGAGCATAAAAGAAATTACATAAAAGAGATTTCTTGAAAAGAAAGAGAGAGATCGGATCCCTTACCTTAAAATGTAACTCTTAAACCTCAAAGGATTGGACCTTTAGGGCTTGGGGGAACCTTGGGAGGACTCCTTGGGAGGTAATGAGACCAGAACTTCATTGGGGAAGAGTGGGTAGTCGAATGGATGATAGGAGGGCTTGGTATTTATAGGGAAAGTGAGGGGACAAGGCATTAATGGCCAAGGGACACCTCACATGTGCTTTTCTCAAACCCATGTGCTCTCCCTTGGCATTTACCATGGAGTTAGGCCACATGGGGCCCCCAAAACAATAATTCATCACCCTTGGCCGTCCATCCCTTAAAATATCTCATGAAATCATCATGACACAGTTATGAGATCATTAAACATACCGAAACCCTAAAACTGTATTTTTACTATTCACTGAAAATTCAACTTTCTCAGAAAAATCCCAAAATTTCACCTTAACCAAATATCAATGCTCTGATTTCAAAAATTAACTCCATTTTATAAAAATAATTTTTTAAATATTTTTAATTTAATTTTTAAATAAATACACTATTCACTGAAAATTCATTTTTTCAGAAAAATCCCTAAAAATTACCATAACATAATATCGGTGATCTGAGTTCAAAAATGAAATCCATTTTATAAAAATAATTTTCTAAATATTTTTAATTTAATTTTTTAATTAAAAAACACTATTCACCCAAAAAAACTAATACTTGAATAATAATTTATGAAACCGTTATTTAACCATTTTATTGAATCACATTACTTAATCAAAGTGTCTAGATTATTTTAAAACTTTCTTTAAGTGAGATTACTAATCCATTTGGTCATATTACTAATCCTAATCATAAAATCACTATTCATAATTTACTATTCATCAAAAATCAAGTTTATCTTATTAGACTCCAAATTTTGTACTGAACATAATTGTAGAAGACCATTTTTTGAAAATCATTACACATTTATAATTATTTAAGGTTTACATAAACATTTTTAAAATATCCTTTTTCTAAAATTCATCAAAAATATGCATACTATATTTATCCAGTCATTTGAAAATTCATAAACTTCATCGTAAGAAGAAATCCCAATTTTTATTTAAAACAAAGGATTACACAAGGAAGTTATGGTCTCCTTACATAGCCCCTTATCACACCATCATAGGACCTAAGTGTAAGGTGTGCTAAGGTTAGAGAATCTGAGGGAGGCTCGGCCAACATCGCACGAGTAGTAATTTCTATCAGTTTGAACTTCTCGTGAAGGTGATCCCGTTCTAGCTTCACACGATGAAGTTCAGCTTGGGTTTGGTCCAGAGAAAAGCCCAGTGGTGCTACCTCCTTCCCAAGTTCTGTTAGATGGGCTTTGATCGGTCCAAGACTACTGGGTGAGGCCATCGAATCTTCTTTCTATATTAATTAACCAAGATTACTTGTATTTAGAGACAATAATCAAAATGTTTAGTTTCCAGCGGTCATATTGACCAATGGTCATATAACAGTCAAAAACCAATGGTATCATTTTAATTATACTCATGTCATCAAATGAAACATTTTTGTTGAGTATAAAAATAAAATAAAATAACACTTAAAATTAGGAAACAAGATTTATTCAAAATTTCGGGTCGTTACAATCTTCCCCCCTTAAGAAATTGCGTCCTCGCAATTTTTAAAATTAGGTTTTGAAATTTCATTGAAAGTACCACATCGGAAAAGGAGTCAGTAAAACTATTACTTTAAAAGAAAGAAAGTGAAGTACGAAGGTCACCCGAGTTAGCCCACACCGGGATTCCATGTAGGAAAACATGGACATGGAAGAAAAACAAAGGGTCAAGTTCTGAGAGAGAGTGATAGAGAACATGATTAGGAGAAAGTTAACCATAAGAAAATCCCAAACTTAGGATGTGTGCAAGCGGTCTTTGATTACCTAGTAGGAAACGTAAACAAACAACGTTTTTGTTTTACGTTCCTTTTCATAACTTTGAGGAATTCATTTACAACATAGAAAAAAAACATAAGGAAATATATCTACCTTCATGTAGAGTTTCATCCTTTAATAAGTTTCTACCCAAAACTAATCTTTTCTCCAAACTATGAGCATTCAAAAATACTTGGTCTCATCAAAACACAAGAATCATCTTATAGAGAATCACATAATCCACAAAAGATTAACTATCTATTTCTTCTATCTTTAAACATTATCCCAAAAACAGAAAGGGTAAGGTAAAACAACTCTTCAAAAAGAAAGAATCCCATAGGAAGGGAAACTATTTTTAAATCTTCAAAGTTCCATGGTACTACCCAAATTTCATCATAGTCCATTCCATAAATAACGGTCCTTAAGATTCCTGAAAATAAACCAAACTAAGATTGAAACCCAAATACAAGAAGGATTTGATAACATATTCTTCCAAAATAAACTTCATTGTTCATCTCCAAACAACATCAACCACTCCTAAAATCTTATAAAAAAAGTAGCTAACCTAAACATATTTTACCCAAGATAGGTTAATCATTCCCATAAGTAACCTAAATTACTATAAGTCCACCTTAAATTCATCGATTCTTCAAAATATAAGTCAACCTTACTCCTCAATGAAAATACCGTAGTAATATATTTACCTCAATCATATAGGGTCCCAAAAATAGTGAACGTCTTCCAAAATAATAATCATCTTTTAATCCCCAAATCATCTCTTTCATATTAATACGGAAATCGTCGCATTTCCTATCATATTGGTTGTTGGGACATGTTCTTCAATTTCCCACTATTAACTAATAATAGAAAGTATAATTAGGGGCTTAAATACTTAGCTAATAATCATGAAAAGGAACTTAAAGCATATAAGGATAAATTGTAGAAGAAAAGTATACCCTAACTTGTGATCCCCTAGGTTCTCATCTAGGTTATCCATGATCATATATTCTTATGTGAATCTTTATTTTATTTTATCTTTGTTCCTTTAAAAATGGTTCATACTAAGCTTATGAATTTACCAAAGCATATCCCCCGGGAGTGTCGTAACCAAGAGTGCAGCAAGGCCCGTTGTCGTGTACCAGTTCCCGTTCGAGTTTAGCTCAAAGCGGTGTTTTCAGGTTTTACCCCTATGTACATCTGTGTCAGAGCCACCTCTACCTGCTCGTATCCAGACAGGGATGTATTTTCTTGGAAACCCCTTACTCAATACTCACCAAAATACCAGGAAGATTTCCTATATTTAAACTTTTCTATAGGGTTATTCCTAGAGTTTTCATATCCTAATTTCCACAAATAACTAAACCATCCTTTGATACCAACTATAGCATCCCGCCTTTTTATCACATAAACTTTCATTACATTATACAAAACTGAGGATCTTTAAGGTTTAGTGTCTTGGAAACCAGGAACTTAAAACATGAAAACATAAAACATTCTTCTTAAACACTTGAAAGGCTTCTCCTCATGTTCATCCTATGTTCATTACTGCATCTCATAACCTGGGGACATACATCAAATGAAAGGGTGAGCAGAAGGCCCAGTAAGGGAAACAAGGGAAACATTTAAAATGTGAACTTGAGATACATCAATTATGTCATGAACAAGAACTTTAAGGCATGATAAAAAAAATCATGTGGCATATCATAATAAAAATAACATTTTTCATAACTTTAAGATATGGCTACATCATTTAACATAGACAATCATGAACATATCACCAAGTTCCATCCCCAAGGTGTCATTTGAAAATTACCAAGGTTATTCACCAAGGTATCGTGAAAATTGTAATCTCTAGTGGTTACATCATTACCCAATGCATTGGAGCGCTATCAGGGCGCACCCTTAAATTTTCCTTTATTATCATGTGAGCTACATATATCATCATCAAACATTTCATAAATAACCCATATAGCATAAAATAAATGGGTTTCATTTTATAGTCATAACGTTTTAAAAACTGCTTTAAAGACATGATCTTTACGTCACTTTAAAACCCACAGAAAAGGAAGGTGGGTCTCATGTATGTAAATCCCAGAATTTAAAATAGAACATTTTGTTATATATGTGAATACCCCTTTAGAAGAAAGAGCTTTTATCATTCACTTAATAATATAAAAGAACTTTAGAAAAATAGAGACATTTTGAGACGGAAATTCTGCAGCATAACGGCTATGTTACGAGGTTTTAGAAGACATTAAAAAGAGAGGAAAAATGGGTCAAACATTCATAAATGACCCATAAAACAGTAGATGGACAGAATAAGAAGGATACATGACCATGGTAATTAAATTTCAAGGATATACCATTTGAAATGAAAAACATGTAAGGAAGACAAAAATTAGATTTCTCTTATGAAAGTTCGGCAGCCTAACGACATTACTTAAACTTCAACAAAAATTATTTGAAAAGATCAAATAGGGTCTCTCATCATGTGAACATAAGAGTTCAGTATGATAGATATAGAGATAATTCCTTATAATAATTAAAAAGTAACTTGAAAGACTTGACATGAAAGTAGAACTTTGAAAAGAATGAGAAGGGTGAAAGAATCCCTTAAAAATTCGGCAGCCTAACGGTGCCACTTAAAACTTCAAAATACTGAATTGAAGAGATCAAATGGGGTCTCTCATCATATGAACATAAGAGTCCAGTATGATAGATAATAGATCATACCCCAACATAACAAAAAGTAACTTGAAATAATTGACATGAAAGTAGAACTTCAAAACGAGAAGGGTGAAGAACCACTTAATAAATTCGGCAGCCGAACGGCGCCACTTAAAACTTCAAAATACTGAATTGAAGAGATCAAATGAGTTCTCTCATCATATGAACATAAGAGTATAGTATGATAGATATAGATATCATACCCCAACATAACAAAAAGGAACTTGAAAGAATTGACATGAAAGTAGAACTTCAAAATGAGAAGGGTGAAGAACCACTTAATAAATTCGGCAGCCTAACGGCGCCACTTAAAACTTCAAAATACTGAATTGAAGAGATCAAACGGGGTATATCATCTTATGATCATAAAATATCAGTATGATAAATTTATAGATCATACCCCGACATAACAAAAAGGAACTTGAAATACTTTACATGATAATAGATCTTGAAAAATGAGAAGGGAGAAAGAATCCGTTACAAAAATTTCAGCAGCCTAACGGCGCCACTTAAAACTTCATAAAACAAAATAATGAGAGAAAGAGGGGATCTCTCATTATATGAACATGAAAAGGGCAGTAAGAGGAGTATAAAATAATATCCTTTAACATAAGAACATGGAGCATAAAAGAAATTACATAAAAGAGATTTCTTGAAAAGAAAGAGAGAGATCGGATCCCTTACCTTAAAATGTAACTCTTAAACCTCAAAGGATTGGACCTTGAGGGCTTGGGGGCACCTTGGGAGGACTCCTTGGGATGTAATGAGACCAGAACTTCGTTGGGGAAGAGTGGGGAGTCGAATGGATGAGAGGAGGGCTTGGTATTTATAGGGAAAGTGAGGGGACAAGGCATTAATGGCCAAGGGACACCTCACATGTGCTTTTCTCAAACCCATGTGCTCTCCCTTGGCATTTACCATGGAGTTAGGCCACATGGGGCCCCCAAAACAATAATTCATCACCCTTGGCTGTCCATCCCTTAAAATATCTCATGACATCATCATGACACAGTTATGAGATCATTAAACATACCGAAACCCTAAAACTGTATTTTTACTATTCACTGAAAATTCAACTTTCTCAGAAAAATCCCAAAATTTCACCTTAACCAAATATCAATGCTCTGATTTCAAAAATTAACTCCATTTTATAAAAATAATTTTTTAAATATTTTTAATTTAATTTTTAAATAAATACACTATTCACCGAAAATTCATTTTTTCAGAAAAATCCCTAAAAATTACCATAACATAATATCGGTGCTCTGAGTTCAAAAATGAAATCCATTTTATAAAAATAATTTTCTAAATATTTTTAATTTAATTTTTTAATTAAAAAACACTATTCACCCGAAAAAACTAATACTTGAATAATAATTTATGAAACCGTTATTTAACCATTTTATTGAATCACATTACTTAATCAAGGTGCCTAGATTATTTTAAAACTTTCTTTAAGTGAGATTACTAATCCATTTGGTCATATTACTAATCCTAATCATAAAATCACTATTCATAATTTACTATTCATCAAAAATCAAGTTTATCTTATTAGACTCCAAATTTTGTACTGAACATAATTGTAGAAGACCTTTTTTTGAAAATCATTACACATTTCTAATTATTTAAGGTTTACATAAACATTTTTAAAACAACCTTTTTCTAAAATTAATCAAAAATATGCATACTATATTTATCCAGTCATTTGAAAATTCATAAACTTCATCGTAAGAAGAAATCCCAATTTTTATTTAAAACAAAGGATTACACAAGGAAGTTATGGTCTCCTTACATAGCCCCTTATCACACCAGCATAGGACCTAAGTGTAAGGTGTGCTAAGGTTAGAGAATCTGAGGGAGGCTCGGCCAACATCGCACGAGTAGTAATTTCTATCAGTTTGAACTTCTCGCGAAGGCGATCCCGTTCTAGCTTCACACGATGAAGTTCAGCTTGGGTTTGGTCCAGAGCAAAGCCTAGTGGTGCTACCTCCTTCCCAAGTTCTGTTAGATGGGCTTCGATCGGTCCAAGACTACTGGGTGAGGCCATCGAATCTTCTTTCTATATTAATTAACCAAGATTACTTGTATTTAGAGACAATAATCAAAATCTTTAGTTTCCAGCGGTCATATTGACCAATGGTCATATAACAGTAAAAAACCAATGGTATCATTTTAATTATACTCATGTCATCAAATGAAACATTTTTGTTGAGTATAAAAATAAAATAAAATAACACATAAAATTAGGAAACAAGATTTATTCAAAATTTCGGGTCGTTACAGATTCATCCATTGATCCTAAAAGAAAAAAAAAATTAAAATAAAATTGATCAATAATATCCAAAGATATAAAATTTGAATAATTAAAATAATGAGTTCCACAAGCTTATGATTAATTGGGGAAAAATTGAACCACTTTAAACATTAATTACATAATGATGCGAAATGAAGTTAAATTTTGAAAATTCACTAAAATTAGTGTTTATGGAATATGAAACAAATGAATATTAAAATATAATCAATGAATATTAGCCTCTTTTAGTGGCTAATCACACCCCCAACTTGATTTTTTCTAGTCTTGAGCAAAAAGTATCTCAAAAATATGATATTGAATTTCCTCTTTCAAAAATATTTTAACATACAATGCTCATAAAAATACATCATTCTAAACAATCATGAAACCTTAAAAAATAATTTAACATAAGATGGGTTCAAAAGCATATCCAAAGCACAATACCATTCTTTTTTTCAAATTCATCGACACATTTCATCCAATTTCTATTAAGCATGATGATGTGTTGCGCATCATAATAGGTATGGGGCCTATTTTTTTCAAGGGAAAAAATATAAGCGCTAAGTGAGAATCACATTAAATCTTAAGATGAGTATCCGGTTTTTTCTTTCTATTTTTTTTTTTTTAACCACAATAGATATGAAAAGACTGAATATGGGTGAGACAAGTATGGAGTCACAATCCCCAAGTGTCTAACACTATACATTTTATCAATTATACGCACTATAATAGAGATTTAAAGCCTAAATTTGGGCAATAAAACTATAGAGTAATGATCCCCAAGTGTCAAACACCACACATTTGGAAAAAAATTGCTCTATGTAGTCTTCTTTTCAAAAAAAAAATTATTAGATGCTCAAATTAAAATGAAAGTTGTCTCAAACCCTATGCTACGATGAAAGGGTATCAATAATTCAAACTTACACCCAATATCCAATGGATGTGAATTGTGTAATTTTGATTAAAATAATGAAAATGTAAACACTGAAAAATCACATCAAACAACTGAACTTTCCAAAAACTATGCTCATGAACATAAATGTGAATTAAAACCATAATCAAGACATTAAAAATAATTTGGCATTCGGTTTTCATGTTTGAAAAGTGTATTATCATGTTCATGGTTAAAAGAATTTTCTATAAAATCCCAAATTTTTTAATAAAATCATATATTTTCACTCCCCCCAACTTATAATGACACTATCCTTGGTGTTGAAAGAGAAGAGAAGAGAGAGATCAGAATTGGGAAGAAAGAGGGGGAGATGTGTTTTGAAATGATATCATGGAACAAAACCACCTGGTTTGAAGTTGATGAACCATCAATAGGAAATTGATCACTTTAGATCCATGTCACAAGTAGATTCTTTAAGGGTTATTAAAGTTAGGTTTGAATTATGTAAGGTGTGTGTTTCATTTGGAAATACTAAAATTATTTGGCTACTAAATCTCAAACATAAGATACATTAGATCACTTTGAAAACCCCAAGGGGCCTCCTTGAATAAAAAAATAAAAAAACACAAAATATAAAATAAAATCAATGTAGAAGATGGGTTGCCTCCCAAAAAGCACTTAGTTTAATGTCATTAGCTCAACTTGGACCCCCCAACTTACCCAATACCAACTTTCATCATCTTAAGGGCCACATTTTTTCACCAATTCTACTAGATTGAGATTTATTATTTGTTTATAATTTGTTTCATGTATAATATTATGTTCTACTATGAGTGGGAAAATAAAAGGAATATCAAAAATGGTTGATCGAGTTCCTTTTATAGTCTTGACTAAGACATCAAGGATCATTCCCCCTTTGTGGGTTTTAAGAGAAGGATGAATGAAAACTGCAAGGTCATGGTTGTACCCTATGAAGGTATACATTTGGGGGGAAGGAAGGATTATAATTTTTAGTTTGGGTTTATTGAAATTTCTTAAAGAAGATTGTAAATTTGAATCAAAAATAGTTTCTTCTCCAAGAAATGCAGAAATATTTGGTTCATTGTGAAAATATGATTCATCCCCAAAATTGGCCAGTTGAATGTTAGGAATGGGTATGGACTCGATGTTTGTGATCTCTCTCAATAGTTCAGTGATTGATGGTCCTGAAAAATTGTCAATGGGGATATATTCAGAATATTCATTCCATGAAGACAAATTTTACTCTTTTTAATCCAAAAAATCAATGTCCTCCTAATTTAAAGACCCTTAAACAATTCCTTGATCCACTTAATATATCCTAGGTTGAAAGTTTGGTTCTTCAGTAAATTCATGAGAGTTTTTTGTGAATCTCAACACTCTACAAAAGGTTATGGAAGCGATAGTTAGTGTGGGGATAGTTTCATCATAAGTTTCAATGCTTCGTAGTTCTAATCTAAAAGATGAAACTTCGAAATTCATTTTATTCATTGGTTCACACAAGTGTTCAATAATTTGTTGGGGATTATTCTAGATAGAAGTTTGTACATCATGGAATTCCCCAAGATTTATCACTTCAAACATCCTTGAGAGGGATGAAATTTTATCCTTTAAACAATCACCATCCACGTGATTGTACATCTCTACGGGTGTGGGGTAATAATTCAAGGGTTGATCAAAGAAATTCCCTAAGTTTGGTGATTCCCAATATTGATTTCCCATTTGACTCCAACTTGGGTTTAATATGGTCTTATGTTGAAGAAACTCCATTGGAGTGTACACAAATTTTTATTTAGATTTTTCAAGAAGATTAATATGAAAAAGAAGAATACCCCTAGGTTTTCTTGATTCCCCTATAGAAAGATTATTAACCCTAATAGAATGGTTAGAATGATTCGGGGTGTGAAATCTCATGCGTAACTAGAAAGAGAGGAGATAAGAGATATGGGGGTGAGAAAAGAAGGTGGGTGTCTAAGATACTTACTTGGTTCCCTAAAAACGGTGCTAAAATTTGGTGATGCCCAAATTTACCATACATGTAGAAGCGGTTTTGTAGTACATGTAGGGATCAAATCCATAGGGATCGAAGAAGAAACCTTGACCCACTCATATTTGATGGGAGGGTTGGCTATGAAGTGGCCAAATTTTGTGTTGATTGCAATTGGGATAAAAGAATACTAAATTACCTAATAGAATGGATTGAATTTAAGAATTAAATGTCAAATTATTTTAATGGAAACAATTAATGTATATAGGTTTATTTTAGGTTGTTGTTAGGGCTATAATGGATGTAATTGTTTTTATATGAAAACACAACTCACTCATTCAATAAGTATCCAATAAATGAGATAAGTCCACAACATCATTCACTAATTTAATATATGCATAATTCCAAGGATAATCACAAATGAACTTAGAGGATCACTTTCATGATCACTCTAAAGAATTAGATTGTACTAGCACTCAAAATGTGTAGTCGTTATAGTTGGTGAAGATGAGGAAGAAAATAAGTCAAAGAAAGGAACTCTCAAACCACAAAACTAATTTAAGAAATTAATAACATCAAATAACATCCAATCCATACCCAAGAAACTCCCTAGAATCAAACCAAAAAATTTTTATCCTTCCATTGATTCGAGTCTCTCAATGGAAGGTGGGATTTGACTTATAAAGGCAGAATTGAAGAAATGAAAAACAAAGAAAAAATGAACACTCCACCGTTGTGTGAGGAATTTCACAATTTCTAGTGTGAATAAATTCACACCAATATTAAATGGTATCAACATGATAATAAAAATTTTAGAAAAAGTGAATAAAAATAAGTAGAATAAATTTTATTAAGAAACTAATCTGATTGAAAAAAATACATGATAAAAAATGAACATGCGATTACAAAATGAGAGTGTAACATTACAATTGAAAGAATAAAACATATACCACAAAAAATCCTTCAACACCACCACCTTAAATAGTAATTTTAGGGTACTAGGGTTGATACCCCATCATTAAATGTTATTCCATTTAATTTTTATAGTGAAAGGTGGGTGGGAAAAAAGGTAAAGTAAACTTTTCAATATTGACCAGAAAAATCAAATCAAGATTCTTCCACCATGTTGACCCTAAAATTAAGCATTTAAGAGGTCCAAATTTTAATTATTCATAGAAGATAAATGTTATCTTTTATATTTAATCTAATTTATGTTGAAATTTCAAACCAATTAGATATTTCATTCGGATGTTATGATGAAATTGGCGGGCTGGATTTATGGGAATTCAAATCTTGACCATAATTTAATCCTTAAATTGGGCTCACTAGATCTCTATGAAGACATAAAAATTATCTCTATACATAGTTTAATTAAATTATACTTGTAATTTTATCTATATACAGTTGAAATTTGAGCTTCATTGGGATTGAATTGTAGGCTCCACTTTTATTTGATGGTCTTAAGGCCCATTATGATTTGATCATAAATTTCTACATCCATGACCAAAAATGTTCATATTCCCTTATGATTCATCCATTGATATTATAAGAAAAAAATACAATCAAATTAATCAATAATATCCCAAAATATCAAATTAAAATAATTAAAATAATTAATTCTACAAGGTGATGATTGATTGGGCCCAAATTGAACCACTTTAAACATGAATTGTAAAATGATGAGAAATGAAGTTCAATTTATAAAATGCACTAAAATTGGTGTTTATGGACTTTGAAATAAATTAATATTAGCCTCTTTAATTGGAAAATCATAAATATTTCATGATTTATGTTTATGGTATGGTTTTTGGGCATTATTTATGATAACGGGTGGTTCTGTTATAAACCAATGATGGGTGGATTTTTTGATAAATCAAGGATATTTGGTTGCATTATTAACCAATTATGGGTGGTTCTATGATAAACCAAGGATGTGTGGTTACATTATAACCTCTGATGCATTGGATACTCTAGAGTTGGAGTTTGTACATATTGGTTGCTCCATTTTTAAGATTGGTATGGAAAATGATGTCCCAAGTTACCTACATTACTCTTATATTCTTTCTTATGAGTTTACATGAAAATAAATTGATTTTAAAAAGGTAATATGATCATATTTTTGAAAAATTGATTCCTTTTTTAGGGTAAAAAATTTATGTTTTTAAGAAAACAATTATGGGTTTTCACTGGACTAACAGTTTCCATTCTTTTATGTCCCTTACTGAGATTTTTGTTCTCATCCAAAGTTTTAAAAAAATCATAGGGTTTAAGTAAGATTTGGGACAAGGATGAAATCAAGGGGAAATTTGTGAAGATTTTCCGTAAAGTGAAACCATGTTTTATTTTAAAAAGTTTCATGTGGTGAAAAAAATGGATACTGAGTAATAAGTGTCCACTTATAATGTATGGGTTTACTTTGGAAGAGTTTTTCCTAATTCTCTAAAACTCTAAACCGAAAATATGCTTGGAATTTTAAGAATGTGAATCTAGTTCAAAAACACTAGAATATGCAATGATTAAGTTTGGGTCCTTGCAATTGGTATCAGAGCAGGGTTTAGATAACTTTGGATATTAAGATGTTTTCTTGTGAGGTATTATTAATAGTTATGGATATTATCATAGGTTTATAATTTTAAGTTTGATCATAAGAACAATGTCTTAGGAACCCCTTTTGAGGATTTACGTTATGAAATTTTAAGGCGACTAATGGTATTTTTGGATACATTTATTTTTGAGGTAATTATGGGATGAAAAAATAAAAAAAAAATGAGATAACCTTTGAGGTTAAAACATTTATTTAATGTTAAATATATTATGGTTATTTTTTAGAATGTTTTTGAAATTTTATAAGGATTTTATTAATATAGTTTTAGAAAAAATACAACCCACAGTATGGGTTACAACCCATCACATCCGGTAAGGCCATGAGTTTTGAACCCACAAATGAAGAGAGACAAGGGTACATCACCTACCACTGGCCAACATGATTTCCCAGTTAGTATGATTTTTTTATTTTTAGTTAAACAATTTGATAGATGTAGAATAAGTTTATTTGGGGAAATCATAGAGATAATTATGAGATTGGAAAATGATTTGGTGATTAATTTATTAATGTTATTTTGGAAGACATTCACTATTTTTGGAACTCTATATGATTAAGGTAAACATAATACTACGGGATTTTATTTGAGGAATAATTTCTGATTTATATTATAGAAGAATATATGATTTTATTGTGTATTTATGGTCATTAAGGTTATTTATAGAAATGATTAGCATATCTTGTAAATTATATGATTAAAGAATTACATTTTGGTATGAGACTTTAAGAGTCATTAATTTTATTTAGGGATAAATTTTAATATTATCTTGGAAGTATATCCTTCTAATTTTTGGGTTTTAATCTTATCCTAGAATATTTTTGAGGAATTTTAAGGAAAATTATTTGTTGAATGATCTATGTTGAACATTGGTTATAACTATTGAATTTTAGAGATTAAAGTAGTTTTTTATAAAGGTTTATCCTTTCTGGAGAATTATCTTATCTTGTACAAACCATTTTGGTTTTGGATAAGTTATAAATATAGAAGGAATATATAGTTATAATTTTGTGGATTTTGTGATCTGTAGAAGTTGATTATAGTGCTTTAGGAATAAAAAATTCATACCCATAAAAAGATGTGATTGAGGCAGAAATTGATTAAAGGATGAATTTATTATTTTCAAGTAGGCACATTTCCCTGTGTTCTTAGACTAGGCAGTAAAGTAATATTGAAATAATAAACGTTATCAGTTTACTTTTATTACCTATAAATCAATGCCCTTTTGACCTATCACATATTTATGGTTTTATGATGGTTGACTTTCTCATGACCATCTTCTTTATCACTCTCTATCAGTATTTGGGAGTTAGTTTTCTCTTTAATGTTTATGTTTTCCTACATGGAAACCTAATGTGTGTTATCTCATGTGACCTTCGTACCTTCTTTTCTCTCGTATCAAGTGAAAGTTTTATTAATTTTTTTTATGATGTAGGATTTGAAAAAAAAGGTATTTTGAAAAGTCAAACCTTTAATTTTTTATCCCAAGTTAAAATTTAAAGGAATTAATTTATTAAATGGGGGAGAATATGACATCATGAGTTTTTAAAAGGAAACACTATGTTTGATCACGTATATGACATGCCACATCGAGCTTAAATAAACAACTAAATATTATTATTTAAATGTGACTATTAGAACTTAGTCGTTAAATTGGCGGGTCTGAATAGGAATAACTTATTTTTGAAATAAATAAAAAAAATTGACTCAATGTTAATGTATTGATAAATTATTAGTAAATAATAATATAATAAAGTAATTTTAATCTTCAGAAATACATTTTCTTCAAAAATGGGTTTTCTTACTTTTAATGAATGAATATTATAATTAATTTATGGATATTTTAGGAAATTTATTTTAAAAAATTGATTTCATTTTTTGTTTCATTATGTCAAAATTATCTTAGCATGAAATTTTGAGAATTTTCTAAAAATATTAATTTTTCAATGAATAGTAAAAAATACTGGTTTTATTTTGAAAACTGTATTTTATTTACAAGGTCAAATTATGATTTGGAATAGTTTTGAATTTTATTTAATTATTTTTAATTTAAAATAATCCAATTATGGTTTTTTAAATTTATTTCATACTTGAATTTAGTATAAAATCATTTTATATTTAAAAACGACATTTTTTAGAAAAACTAGTTTTCATTGCATTTTTTCGGTTTAATTTTAAATTAAATTATACCAATTATGTGTTTTTAATTTTTAAAAATGGATTCCATATTTTTAATAATTAGTTCCAAAATCATTAAATAGTTCCATTTTATTTTTTGTACAATATGAATAGTAAACTTAATAATTTTTATTACCAAGGTTAAGGATAAATCGGGTGATTAATTGTAAAAATAATATGATAATAATTATTAAATTTCCCTAACACTTCTTTAAATTTTATTTTATGATTAATTTTAGACTAAAATCATCAATGGGTAAAATTTATGACATTTTGGATCCACTTGGTTAACATTAATTCCCTTATAATATTTTATTTAAAAGAAAGTCAAATTCTACACACTATGGTTTTTAATTAGTATAAAATTTTTAATATGTGTTCATCCAAAAGATATATTTTATAATAAATAGTAATTTTAAATATAATATATTTTTATGCATCATAGTAATTTATTTTTAATTTTTAGGGAATAAATAAATACCTTAAATGCTTACACAATGATGATGCGGTAATTATTTAATTATTATAAAAATCAAATAAATGATATTAAAAATATTAAAAGAAATATAATTTGAGATAATTATTATAATTAATTAATTTATATATTACATTAACATATTTAGGATATAATAAAATATTTTTATCGAATTAGATTTGTTTTTTTTGATGTTTTTAAAGTCATAGTAATGAATAGTATCAAATTTGAAAATAATGATATTTCATGAATATAATATTTTATTAAACTATTTAAAAACCATAAAATATCAAATAAGTATATATAGGATAATTTTTGTTTAAAAATTTCATCCCCTATTCATTTATATTCCACTTTTAAGTATTTTTCTCTAGAATGGTCTTGTTATATTTTAATCTTTTGAGAAATTCCAAGAGTGACCATCCCCTCTCTTGTAAAAGAACACATCCTCTTATCAATAACTCACAATTAAAACCCATTTTGGTTCAGAATAACTCTACACAATTCACTTAATATAATCCTTACCCTCATTATATAGTCTTTAGTTTAGGCATAATACCAACCTTAGTGGTCTTAAGGTGTTAAGAAAAGGAGTTTGTCCAAAGAAGAGGTGTTATTTTTAATCAAGTGCTTCTATTTTGTTTATTATTCCACATCCCTCAAACCTTATAAAACTATGATAAAATAATAAATCCAATATAATAAATATAATTATATGTTATTATTTTATTTTCATTGTCTATATCAATCTCCACTTCCATCAAATGGGAAAGGAATTAATCATTCGTGTGTACGACGTACTTTCGCCTCGTGAACTGATATATTTTTTTTCCATCACCGTCTCTCAATAATAGTTATAATTATGAAATTTATATTTATATATGATATCAATATCATATTTATCATTATTAAAATATAATATACCATTTATGTTCTTATATTTCCATACACATAAAAATGATAATGTCGTTCGTGCGTGCATGTGAATTATCATCTCCACGAAGCGATGTGATTAATTTTTCATCACCACATCACATGGATGATATATATAAGTATATTTAAATTATTAATATGATATTAATTATATTATTATAATTCTATAAATATAAAATTATACTTACCCTATTTCTATAATGATCATTAAAAAATGGAAACGTTACTCATGTGTACGTACAACGTACAGTCTACGTGATTATACCATAGTTCATTTTTCATAACCATATTTATTGGATGGATTTAAAAGTATAATTAATGTATAATAATTATTAATATTTCATGAATATTATTCTTTAGATTATGGAATAATGACCACTTTTACTAGACACATCATACCAAAGTCATTTTGGACTCAAGTACTGAATATCATCAAAACATACGATGTGAACTTAAATAGTTAAGTAACTATTATAACATGGTAAGAAGTGAAATAAAAGGAATAATAAACTTTAAAAAGGTTCTAAAGAAATTAAATAATTAACCTAAGTTCATTATTTAGGAATATAATGAATGTACATGACGAATCAGACTCAAGGTAAGGGACTCTTTAACTAAAAACCTCATTTTAAATGTTATAATGATTTATTTTCTAAATATTTCTCTTTCATGTCCATTTTTTCAAATGAATTTTATGAATTTATTTATATTTAAATTAATGTTTTAAAAACAATATTTTATAATTTCTCTCAAATTTTTTCAAAAAGGAATCTTTTTAAGGTTTTATGTAAATGAATTTATTTAAAAAACCTTTTAAAGTTCCTCTTTCAGCTCTTTTTACAAAAGTTAAAAGGAATGTTTTTTACATATATGTCATGAACAGAATTTCCCATTTTCATTTTTCCTTATTATTTTTAATATTACTCTACATTTTATATAAATACTTTCAAAGAAAATGTTTTCCATTGTACGTGTGTAGTTTTTAAAAATAAGTGATTTCAAAATGGAAATTTTATTTACTTAAAAGAGTATTTTATGGTGCAAGCTTTAATGATTTATGTAGATGTTTTGGTTCTTGTGAATTTTTTATGATGATGGGTGGTTCTGTTATAAACCAATTATGGTTGGTTTCATGATAAACCAAGGATGGGTGGTTTCATTATTAACCAATGATGAGTGGTTTCATGATAAACCAAGGATGGGTGGTGGCGTTATAACCTTTAATGCATTGGGTACTAAAGAGTTGGAGTTTGGACATATTGGTTACTCCATTTGTAAGAGTGATATGTAAAATAATGTCCCAAGTTACCTACATTACTATTATATTCTTTCTTATGAGTTTTCATAAAAATCGATTGATTTTCAAAAGGTAAGATAATCATGTTTTTGAAAAAGAATATTCTTTTTTCAGGGTAAAAAAGTATTCTTTTAAGAAAATGTTTTATGTTTTTTCACTAGACTAATATATTCTTTTCTTTAATTTCCCTTACTAATATTTTTTTGCTCATTCCAATTTTTAAAATGTTTTTCATGGGGTTTAAGGAAGAATTGGGACAAGGATGAAATAAAGGGTAAAATTTCAAAGATTTTTCATAAATTCAAGACATGTTTTATTTTATAAAGTTTTGTGTGGTGAAAAAAATGGATACTAATTAGAAAGTGTACACTTGTAATGTATGGGTTTAATTTGCAATAATTTGTCCTAATTATCTAAAACTCTAAACCTAAAAGATCCTTGGAATTTTAAGAATGTGAATTCTAGTTCAAAAACACTAGAATATGTAATGATTAAGGCCATATCCTTACATTATGGATCTTAATAATGGAGATACTAAGTATTATTATATATGGAAGATTATTTATGGTACCTTGCATCTAATTATCAAGCATTCTAGATGGATCATAGGTCAAAGCGACACATGATTCTTGGATGAAAATTGGTCAAGAAATTCTCTCTACTTCCCAGGTTTCGCATCTCAAACTTTGAGATTCCATGAGGTGATGGATCATCCAAGGTTTTTAAATGTCATCCTTGATGATGAGTTGAAAAAATCAGTTTCCAACATCATGTTGATTGATGGACTAAACTACCATGTCTTCACCCCTTCTAGGTCAGGGTTGTTTTGTACATTTGGTTTTTGCAACCTCACTCATTATTAACAAGGCTCAAATACCTAGGATAAAGTTATTTGGATGAATTCCTTACCAGTTAAACATAATTTATTGATTTGGAATATCGGGAATTATTTCATTCCCATTGAAAATTTTATTAAAAGAAAAGTTATTCCTATAGAATCTAAATTCCCATGTGGTACTAACCTATATATGGAAATGATCTAGTACTTATTTAAATAAAGGGAGTGGTTGAGGTTTATTTGGATACCTAATTTAGCAATGTGGAGGCGGTCTCTATGCTAAGAAGGGCTCACAGTGTGGATTTTATGGAAATTTGATTTATTACTATAAAATTATTTTCCATCAAAGTTCTAGTCCTTCCACAAAACTTCTTCATTGAAATTAATATTGTAACTCCTAATGACTTGTCTCCAATATTTATCCTATAACCAGTATCTAAAGTTCTCATCACCATCCCTAATGAAAAAACAAACATTGGACTTATCCTAGAGCTTTCCCATGTTCTAAACATCAATATTCATGTATGTTAAGCTTAAAAAGACTTTAAGGTGCTGAAATTACAATATTTTTTTGGACGATAGCTCCTCTAGAATCTCACGTCCAATCGTTATTGCTAGAATTTTTTTGACTTCATATATCTCTATATCAAGATCTTACACCCAAATTTCCTTATTCATTCCATGTTTAAATCTCATACTATAATACCTTTCTATCCATGTTTGAATCATCCTCTTATCCACTATATTCTATTGTGGAATTCTAAATATCATCTTCTCATGCCTTATTCACTTCTTTTTTTAGAAGTGCATGAAGTTGTATCTGATGTACTCACCTCCATTGTCAGAATGTTGTAATTTTAGCTTCTAACCACATTCCATTTCCATAATGGATTTATATTGAATAAAATAGTGAAAAAAATAGATTTATGCTTCAAAAAATAAATCCAAACTTTTCTTATACCATCATTACAAAGTAAAGTGAACCCCTAATGGACTGAATAGGGGAGGGTCCCCAAACTTCAGTATGGACAAGTTTTGACTTATGGTCATTAGGTTTCCATACATCTAAGTTGTAGGACACCCTTATTTATTTTCCTAGTATACAACTTTCACATATTCCAATTTTCGTTTGATCGATCTTCAACATGTTTTTTTGATTTTATAAATTTTATGTTATTTTCACTGAGATGACCAATCCAACAATGTAAAACCTTTGGATTTTCTAAAATTCCAACCAATATAATTTTTTTGTGCTTCTATTCAAATACAGTGTCCCATACTTTACTCCTTTTGAAACCACCATGGAGCCCCAAGAAACTTTCTATACTTTGTTGTAAAAGGTAGTTTTATACCCTACCTCATCCAATCATCCAATTTAAATTAGGTTATTATATAACCCTGGGATATGTCTAACATTATTCAACTTCAAGACTCCATAATTATTCATCAATATATTTACATTGGATTTTCCAATGATCTATAGGGATTCATCATTTACTAAATATACTTTGCACTTTTTTTGGATACATAATTTTCAATACATCATCACTCTCCCGTTGAATGGAATGATATACCTGAGTCAACTACCCATAACTCTATCGGAATATTGAAACTTAACAAAAATTTGTTACCCCCTTATATAGTAATAAAATAATTTGAGATTCCATAAGCTAATGGTAATCTAGGGATTTCCTTATGACTCCTACAGTCTTTCTTGAAGTGTCATCTTTTCTCACACTTCTAACATACAAGGTATAGGCCATTCGACTTGCCTGGGATATTATCTCATGATTTATTTTAATGAATAAATTTTTTTCCATGTATTATTTTTGGATATTGTATGGATTATTTTCAAGACCAAGCACTGAGACAGTTTACGAATATGAGGCTCAGTGTTCCTAGAATAAATGTTTGAAATATATTAAATATATTAAATATCACTTATGCTTAGTTTTCCTAAAAAATATAATAAAATCTAAATAGAAGATCAAATAAAAAATCCAAGGATACCATTGATTTCAGAATGTGGTTTTTACCTTAGGTATGACATAAACTTTGTCGGTACAAAACATTTGTGGAAGAGTCATCGCGGGCATAAAAATGAATAAAATAATTAAATAAATTATTTTATTTCATTCATTGACACAAGGAACTAAATTATTCTATAATAATATATTTATAATTGAATTCTAGGGTTAGCTTCATAACCCTTGAGCCATTATAGAACCCTTAGAGAGGGCATTGGAGGATCTCTCTCAGGAAAACATCAATTGGATTGTAGATCGGCAATCGGTGTGCAACGGGATTTAGAGATCTCACCAACGACAATGATACAAGATCATTCTTTATAATTGATTGATCCATATCAAGGTAAGATATTGTTTTTATTGGATTATTTCCCCATTATCTATTTCTATGATGAACATGAATCAATCAACCAACGGATTGGTTCACAGATCGGTCATTTTACAGGATGGGTTTATCTGCGGGAATCTTTTTGAGTGAATTTCTTGTGATTATTTTATTATCCTTTAATTTATCATTATAATGATAAATAATCGATTTTAACATGAACAACAACTAAGGTATGTTACTCATAGATGTTCTTTGTGCATTTCTTCCCCTTTCTCATTCATCACGGGTGATTTCCTTGGCCTACGGTTCGAAAAACCCTAAAGAATCAAATGATGTGCACCCATTTCTTTCCATAACGATTCGATATTGTAGATATGGGCTCATCATGTCATTATGATGGTGAGATGATGGAATCAAAAATAGATCAGATGTTGTGGATATTTGGTTTTTGTGTTCTTTGTCATGTAATGAAGAACGATGTTCAAAGGAATTTTTCGAATAGATTTTATGGACAGATTTCGATGATTCAAAGATGGAAAGGCCTAGTTGGTGACACTCATTGATTTAAGCATGAGTTGTATCCATATTTATGGTCAGATAAGCGGAGGAGATGCATGATTATAGATATGGGATTCTGGAAATTTTCGATATACACAGCGTGTACTTCAGAGCTACATGTCATGTGGGACCCTTGTGCAGTGACTATCATTTCAAGATAAATTTAAGGATCACATGGTGTGTGACCCCTATCACATGAAATGTGACCCTCCCTAAATGAATTTTCATATACCTTGGAGTATAACTAGACACAGGTAGGGGTATATGGCCAGGGGCATGTCGTATACTCCCATATGGACACAGCCAACTTGGATGTACATGAGCTTAACTGTGTACTTGGACACAGGTATAAGTACATGGGTAATGTCACATCGTTTACTTCTACATGTACACAGGCATGATCCATTTTACACTGGTAGGACCCGAGTCCAAGGGGACATGTCATGTACTCCTTCAAAGTTGTCTTGGAGCCCTTATCCTTTTTATATTGGAGAATTTTTGTTAGGGTGTATTCCCTATATCCATTCCCGGAGTATTGCTATGGAATATCCTCCTACACATATGATATCGATCCCTTCATCAAGACTTCTTGGATATAGTTGTTGTAATCCTTCTATGAGACCCAAAGTGAGATCCTCTGTCATCTTCTTTCCCTAGGTGGAGTTCTTAGTATCATCATGACCAACAATATGTGGATATCGATCCTCTACTTATAGGGTTAATCTAGATTAAGTTTTTGGTATACCCCATGGACTTGGTAGTGATACTCATTAGTGTATTGCATCTATTCAAACTTCTAACATATTCTCCTAATGAAAAGACCCGATGAGCACTGCTTATCGAATAGACTTCATCAGTGTTATCTGAATCATGGAGTGTGTTCTCCTAGATAAGTGCTATGTGGAACCTTTGAGTAGGAATCCTAGTTTGGAATTAAAGTTGTGACTTTACCTTTAGACTATGTGTTTTTTTTATTATATCTGGATATTCTTATTATATGTGTTGTAGACATATACCTGTGTAGATATTGTTATTATTCTTTTGTTATATGATTTTTGGTTTCAGGGTGTTATACTGGGTATTATTATACTCACCCATACACAGGCTTTTCTCATACGTGTCATGCCTTGTGAAAATAATGGACCTTTTGACAGAGTCCTAGAGGGACCAGGTCTAGGTGGTGCTTAGTAAGATCGAGCAGACCAAGGTGTGTTCCTACGGTACTTTTACAATAGTCCTCATCTTTACTTTTAGGTTGGACTTGTTTTCAGACACTTTATGGTAGCCTTGTATTTATCCATGTTTACTATCCTTTACATTTTTTCGTACTCTGGTTGTGGGATTTATATGTATACATGCATTCTTGTTTAGTTGTTTTTTCATTTTAGCATTGTATGATATTGGATGATTGTGTGTGTGTGTGTACAGGTACCTGGGCTAAGGCCTCCCATGTTAGTGATATGCCTACTCGATGTTAGTCATCAGGCCTTGGCCTATTAGAGGCAGGCTTGGGGAGTCTCTCCATAGGCCCCATTCAGATGGGTATTGATAGAGTTGTATTAGAGTAGTCGTTTTTACCTTAGGACCAGAGTATATGAGATTGGTTTAGTTAAATAGTGTTAAGTGTTTTGAGTTTGACATTCAGGCCAAGGAATCTAGTGTTGGTGGGGTGGCTGATGTATACATACACCATGACTCTAGTAACCTACCTTTATACTCGATACATGAGAACATTGTTTGTAGGGAAAACAATGGTACATTCATCATATATGAATGGGTTGTGGTTTTTATATCCTTCTTGAGTCATCCCTCCAAATATACCCATTGACTATGATACATCTTGTTTACTTTTAGGGTGCCTCTTTAAAGTATGTTAGCTAGGATTTAGTATCAGGATCATGAGGATGATTCCCTCGATGATTAGGAATTGATACAGGGTTTAGTTCCAAAGAAGTTACCTCAATGTGGTGCACTAGTTATTCCACCACCTGTAGAGAAACATATAATACTCGTGGTACCAGAAAATGAGGTGCATAGGCTGAGCGTACTTCATGAGTTCCAGCAATAGCGACCCCTCAGGTTCTGAGGTGATCCTGATCCATAGGCAGTTGAGGACTAGCTTGAGGTAGTGACATGAGTTTTTCTTCTAGTTAGGACACCAACAAATCATATGGTGGTCCTGGCAATGAGCCTTCTTCATGACTCAGCAGGATGATAATGGGTTTTGGTGACTCAGACATATGATGAGATGACTCTAGCATGGTCAGAGTCTGAGTGCCTTTTAAGAGAGGAGTTCTCTATAGCTTCACTGAGAGTTGTATGTATATAGGAGATTTTGCAGCTTTAGTAGAGAAACACAATAGTGTGTGAGTATTCATCAAGGATCACCAACCTCTCTAGGTACACAATGGATATGGTTTGGGATCGGTTCTTCTAGTCTTGGACCTTCGAGTGAGGACTACATAGAGACATATGATCTAGTGTTATACCTTTATGCATTCCAACCTTATGATGGGGTGCTAGAGTGAGATTTGGTTATGGAGAGTTTTCTTCCTGAGCCGACGCAGACAGTGGTTTCCAGTAGTGGGAAAGCAAGAGTAGAGACTTTGGTAGTAGGGAGCCAATGTTAGTCTCAGGAACCTGAACATATGAGGCATTTCAGGAGGAGGTCCCAAGAAAAAGGTTTTGTAGTTCAGGTCTCACAGGTTGGGTCCAGTCAGTCTAGGTAGAGGTGGTGTTACTCATGTGACAGTAGAGGACATCTTTCACAAGATTTTCCAATCCGTAGTGTGGATGATAGGGAGATCATGGATGGGCCACTGAGGCAGAGGCAGCGGTAGGAACAGATAAGTCTGCAAGGTGGAATACATGGAAGAGGAGTTGGGAGAGCAGCTGGAGGTGGTAGACACTTCGAACTATTACCACCACCACCCCTAGATGGTCTGCACTAAGATTAGGGAGCTGAAAGATAAGGGCAGGGGTAGATGCAGATGGTCGAGGCTTACAACTTGTTGGCTTTGGGAATTATTCGAGGTACGATATGTGTCTTTTATACCTCAGTTTTAGTATTTATAGATACAGATGCTAGTCATTTCTTTATTTACACATATCTTTTTCGAGACTTAGAGATTCTAGTTGAGCCCTTAGCTCGATCCTTTCACTTGGAGAATCTTACTGGAGATGACTTAGCAATCACACACTTGTGTCGACAGTGTGACTTGACTCTTATAGGCAAGATTTTTTGTTGGGATCTCATTGTATCAGTGATTATACCTTATGAATTCATCTTAGGTATAGACTAGTTGTCCACAATTCATGCCCAAATTGACTATTTCAAGTGGAGGATGTGGTGTGTCCGCAATGATGATACAAGGTTTTCCTTTGTGGGTGAAAAGAAGACCCAGACATCATAGGATGGACTAATTCATAGGGGTGCATCCAATTACTCATCAGTTGGTTGGCCTAACCCTTGGTGTAGTGGATGTTGTGAATTTTCAGTTCCCTACAGTGGTGGCAGAGTATGAGCATGTCTTTCATGAGGATGTTCCAATCTTAACTCCTCATTGAGAGATAGACTTATGCATTAATACACACCCTAATATGACCCTGATATCTACACCCACATATCAGATGTCTCATGCAAATATTCTCAAGATGAGGGTGCAGTTATAGGACTAGCAGAGTAAGAGCTTTGTTAGAACCACTATTTCAACCTCGGCAGCCCCAATTCTGTCCTCTAAGAAGGTGGGTGAGAGTTTGAGGTCATGTGTGTACTATTGGTTCTTGAACCAAGTGACCATAAAGAACAATTATACACTACCAAAGATTGATGAACTCTTTGATCGGTTGAGAGGGGCATAATGGTTCTCAAAGGTTGACCTCAGATGCTATCACCAATTATGAGTATGGGGCAAGAATATACCAAAGATAACATTCAGATGTCGTTATAGTCACTATGAGTACTTGGTGATGCCCTTTGGAATGATGAATGTCCCAATAGTGTTCATGGTACTCATGAACTATATCTTTTATCCCTTCTTAGACCGGCTCGTGATAGTCTTTATAAACAATATCCTTGTGTACTTGGAATTTGAGGAGGAGTACGCGAGACACTTAAGGACAGTTCTGGACGTACTCCAAGAGCACTAAATTTATGGGAAGCTCTTGAAGTGAAAGTTCTAGATTTAGGAGGTCCATTTTTTGGGACATGTTATCTCAATAGATGGTGTGTAAATGGACCCATCCAAGGTCTAGGTATTGTTATCTTGGGATCCACTCAAGAGCATGATAGGTGTGTGGAGCTTCCTTGGGTTGGCAGGCTATTACCGAAGATTTATACCTGATTTCTCTAGGATATCAGCACCCATGAAATCTTTGACTTGAAAGGGCCATACTTTCATGTGGAAAGATAGTTTCTATCAAGATTTTTAGGATTTTAGGTAGAGATTTAAGATCACTCCCATATTGAGATTACCATAGGAGGGTGTTGAGTACGTAGTGTTCTACGATACTTCAGGAAATGAGCTTGGTTGTGTTTTGATGTAGGGGAAGGTGGTGATTATCTATGGTTTATGTCAGTTGAGACCATATGAGTAGAACTATTTGACCCATGATCTTGAGTTATCAATGGTAGTATTCTCACTAAATATGTGGTGACACTAACAGATGGGAGGGCGGCTTGTCATCTATTCTGATCACAGGAGCCTCAAGTATATCTTCTCTAAGAATGATATTAACTTGAGATATATTCGATGACTAGAGTTCCTCCAGGATTATAACTTCAAATTTTTTTATACTTCTAGAAAGGGGAATGTGGTAGCAGATACTCTCAGTGGAAGATATTGTTCGCAGTTGCTGAACGATACATCGAGGTAGTTGGTCTCATTGTAGTTATCCTTTGTGGATGGAGATAGAGCAGTTTACCTCTAGTCGATGGTTGTTATCCCTCTTCTTTTCAATGGGTTGGGGAGAAACAGATTGAGGATACTTATTGTGAGACCCTACATACTTAGATATCTGGTGGGCATACTTCTGATGGGTTTTATGAAGGTAGAAAGCATGTCGTTATTTTCAGAGGATGCATGATGGTATCAGTGACATTGCGGGAGGAGGTTCTAATAGATTTTCATACATATCATTTGGTGGTACATCCATATGTGGAAAAGATGTATTAGGACCTCTAATATCAGTTTTGGTGTCTGTGAATGAAGAAGGGAATTGCGGAGTTTGTCTCTCGATGTCTTATTTTTCAACAAGTGAAGGTTGAGTACCAAGTTCTAGCGGGTTTAGATCAAACCCTTATAGTACTAGAGTCTAAGTGGGATGGGATATCTATGGAAATTATGATGGTCTTACCAATAACATCTAGGGGACATGATTCCATTTAGGTGGTTATAGAATGACCCACCAAGTCATCCCACTTCCTAGATTTTTGAAAATAGAGTTCAACAGAGAGCCTAGGACACCTCTACATACATGAGATAATCTGACTCCATGGAGTTCCATTGATGATCATTTTTTATTATGATGCTCACATTTTGGTTATATGAGGGATTTTAAGAGGCGTTTAGGACTCATTTACGCTTGAACACAATGTTTCACCCCTAGACTGATGGCCAAACTGAGTGGACCATTCAGATTCTGGAGGACATGTTGCGAGCTTACATGTAAGACTTTTGTCGTAGTTTAGAGGATCATCTACCATTGGTGGAGTTAACTTATAATAGAATATACTATTCCACCATGGGTATGATGTCATTCGAGTCCTTGTACAGGCGACCATGCACGTCACCACTTAGTTGGATTGACCCAAGAGAATTGGCACTCATAGGCCCAGAGTTAGTGTAAGCAACTACTGAGAAGGTACATATCATCCAGGAGTAGATGAGGACTACACAGATTCATCATAAGTCTTATGTGGATAGATGATAAAGGCCTTGGAGTTCGAGGAAGGAGACATGTGTTCATATGGGTTTCACCTCAATATGGATTACAGAGACTTTTGTCGGTGTGAAAAACTATCTCTAAGATCCACCAGCCCTTTTCAGATACTATGTAGAGTTGGCGAGGTGACATACCACTTAGCTCTACCTCTACAGTTAGACCGGGTACACAACATCTTCCACATGTCACAGTTGAGGAGGTACGTGCATGATCCATCACATGTTATCGACTAGGACTATTCGGGCATCGGGGATAGAATTACCTTTGTTGAGTACCTAGTAGAGATTAAGGATTAGTAAGATAGGATCCTTTATGGGTGAGTGATTCATTTAGTGTGTGTCTGGTGGAAGCATGGGAATCTTCAGGAGAGATCTTGGGAGTGGGAGGCTCGAATTCATGTTTAATACCCACATCTATTTGTGTAGCCACTTGTTTTGGTTTTTCAGTACGTAAAACCCTAAGGTGGGGAGAATGTAATGACTCATATTTTTTTCCAATATTTTATGAATTATTTTTGAGACCAGGTGTTAAGACGACATGCGAATTTGAGGACCAGTGTGCCCAAAATAAATGTTTGAAATATATTAAATAACACATGCACACATTTTTCCTGAAAGAGTAGAATAATGTTTAAAAAGAAGCCTGAATAAGAAATCGGAGGGCACCGTTTAGTTCAAAATGTGGGTTTTACCTTATATGAAACATTACCTTTTTCAACATAGGGTGCTTATGGAAAAGTCATCATAGGTGTAAAAATGTTTAAAATAATTAAATATATTAATTTATTTTATTCATTGACACAGTGACCTAAATTATTCTATAAAAATATGATTATGATGGAATTTTAGGGTTATCCACATAACACTAGAGTCATTGGAGAACCCTTGGAGAGTGCGTTGGAGGATCTCTCTCAAGATAACATTAACCGAATCATAGATCGACAATCGGTGTGTAACAAGATTCATAGATCTCTCCAATGACAACGTTGCAAGCTCGATCTTCATCAATAATCGATCCATCTTGAGGTATGACATTTTTTTGATTGGATTATTCCCTCATTATCTATTTCTATGATGAACGCAAATCAATCGACCAATAAATTGGTTCACGGATCAATCAGTTGTGGGATGGGTTTATCTATGGTAATCCTTTTGGGAGAATTGCTTGTGATTATTTGATTATCTCTTCATTTATCATTCTAACAGAAATGAATCGAGTTTGACATGAACATAATCTAAAGTCCATTCCTCATAGACGTTCTTTGTGAATTTATTCCCCTTTGTCATTCATCATGGGTGATTTCCTTGGCCTGCGGTTTGATGAACCCTGAAGAATCAAATGTTGTGCACCTATTTCTTGGCACACAGATTTGATATTATAGATCTGATCTCAGCACAAAATAATGGTTTTGCAGCGATGGAAGTGGCAGTGAATCAGATGATATGGATACCCAGTTTTTTATTCTTCGATGCACAATAAAGAATGAAATTCGAAGGCATTTTCTGAATAGATTTGATGGCCAGATTTCGATGATTTGATGATGACAAGGCCCGACTAACAACACTCCTTGATTCTGGCATGAGGAATGACTGGATTGATGTCCAGAGGATTGGAGGAGACATGTGATTCCAAATATGGGGTTCTGGAAATTTTTGATATACACGGCGTGTACTTTGGAGCTACATGTCGTGTGGGACCCATGTGTGGTAGCTAGGGTTTCAGGATGAAGTTAAATATCACATGGTGTGTAACCCCTATCACACAATGTGTGACCCTCCCTGGATGTCTTGGCGTATACCTCATAGGGTACACAGACACAAGCAGGCGTACACGGCTAGAGGCACGTTGTGTACTCCCACACAGACACGAACGTCCCGGATGTACACAGGCTTGGTTGTGTACTTGGACATGGGCATAAGTACATGGTCAAGGGCACACCGTGTACTTCTACATGGACACAAGCATGGGCCATTTTACATGGGTAGGACCTGAGGCCAAGGGGATACGTCGTGTACTTCTTCAGAGTTATCTTAGAGCCCTTGTCCTCTATATCTTGGAAAAAATTTGTTAGGGTGCATTCCCTATATACATTCTTTAAGGGTTATTATCGAATCTCCCCCTACACATAGGAAAATAATCCCTTAATAAGACTTCTTGGATAGAGTTGTTGGAATCCTTCTGTGGGGCTCGAAGTGAAAACATATATTGTTTTCTTATCCCAGGTGGAGTTCTTGGTATTGTCATAACCAACACTATGCAAGCATCAATCCTCCAATTAATGGGTTAATCCAAATTGATTTGTTAGTATAACCCATGGCCTTGGGAGTGATCCTCACCCATGTATCATATATCTTAATACTTCCAGCGTATTCTCATAATGGCAAGACCCGACGAGAACTACCTCTCAGATGGACATCATCAGTGCTATCTAAATTATAGAGTGTGTTATCTTAGATGAGTGTTATATGGAACTTTTAAGTATTAATCCTAGGATGACATTACAATTGTGAATTTATCTTAAAGACTACTTGTATTTGTTGAGTATATCTAGATATTATTATTATATGTGTTGTAGAAATATACCTATGAAGAGCTGACTGTTATTATTTTGTTATATTCTTTGTGGTTTCGGGGTGTCCTAATGGGTATTGTTATACTCACCCCTGCACAGGCTTTGCCTGCACGTGTCATGTCTTGTGCAGATTCTCAACCTTTTGACAGAATCCTAAAGGGACCAGGACTAAGTGGTTCTTAGTAAGATCAAATAGATCAAGGTGTGTTCCTATGGTACTTTGACAACATTCTCCATATTTACTTTCATGTTAGACTTGTTTTTAGACTCTTTGTGGTGGGCTTGTATTTGGTCTTATTTACTTTCTTATACTTCATATCGTACTCTGTTTGTGGGATTTAGATGTATGCATGAATGGTTGTTCAGTTGTTTTTACATTTCAGCATTGTATAGGCTTGGAGATGTGTGTGTGTGTGTATACAGGTACTTAGGCTAAGGCCTCTCATATTAGTAATATGTCTACTCTGTGCTAGTCATCATCCCCTGACCTATTGGAGGCAGGCTTAGGAAGTCGTGGTACTTGCTCCATTGGGATGGGCCATGACACTTATCTTCTGATGGTTTCTTTTTTATGGTCTTGATTTCATTAAGGTTATCGTCCTCATCCATCGACATTGTGATAATTATTGTATAGTACTTGTACTTCCCTATGATAGAGTTCTTCATTGAGTATTAGATTCTTGATATCTTCGAATACAAATTGTATCTCCCCACTGAAATTATTGATGGAAATCACTATCACATCCCAACTCCCTGGTAGCGATTACAATAGTAAGAGTGCCCGCACATTGTCCATGAACTTCACCTTCACCAATTCAAGCTACCCTCATATCATATTGAAGTTGTTCACATGATCATACGATGGTCATCCTTTTGATAACCTTAGGCTAAACAACCTCTGCATAATGAGAAATTTGTTCAATAATATAGGTTTTTCAAATATATCCTACATCATCTTCATTAC
This sequence comes from Viscum album, assembly GCA_963277665.1. NCBI lineage: Eukaryota > Viridiplantae > Streptophyta > Magnoliopsida > Santalales > Viscaceae > Viscum > Viscum album. The sequence continues at coordinate 644,304,078 of OY728143.1, read as the reverse complement.
TTCTATTTTTGTCTTTATTTCATGAATGTTGAATGCCATGTTTCTTGATAGAGACATCACCACCAATGATAATGTTTTCCTATCCATTTGTTCCCATTCTACCTTTTCTATCTTCTTCAGATAAACATTGGTAAGTGAATCATCATGGTCCTTATGAATCAAATGATCCTCCATCTACATCCTCCAAAATAAAATAAAAAATCCATTTCATCAAGCCTATTCACCTAGATATTGCTACCATCTAACACCATATCTTCAAAAAATAATAAACTCCCACTAAGATGTAAATATTTTCAAGGAAAGAGAGAGATTATGCTACTCTAAAACTGTGTGCTCTAATACAACTTGTTGGTGTCAGATGTCAAAATGAGAACCTATTTTGATACCAATTATTGGGAAAACTCCTCTCTTTGAATCGTGCTTCTAATAAAACCATCTGAATGAGTATATTTATGAATAACCTTTGTGGTGTTTTGTTTTAACAATGTTTTTTGTATTTTTTGACAACTAACCTTTTTGTATAAGAATGTTTTTGTTATCCAAGAATCAGATCTAGTCCCTCATAATGATAATTTGTAATAAAAACGAAAGTTTCTAAAAGAATCGAATCCATCTACATCGTATTCAGATCATCATATCCAAAAGAATCTAAGGTATAAATTTTTGTTTGCTGGAAGTTTTCCTTTTTCATAATCAGAGAAAGAAAGAAGTTGTTGAGTGAAGAAGTTGTTTTGTGGCTAAAGAGTTTTGAAAGAAGATTGCGAAGTGAGGAGTTAGAAAGTTTTCATACTTTCTAAACAAAATGATATGATGATTTTCTGATTAAGAAGTTCTCACAAATCATGAAAACTTTCATGATAAAAGATTTTGAAAAAATGGTGGAGAGGTTTGAATAAATTCAAAATTGTAGAGTGAAGAATTCCATAATAATGAGAAATTATATCGTAATGATAATTTCATCAAAATTTTCATTCCATCGTTATGGAGAAATCCATCAAAGGTATAATGTTTCAGAAGATTGGATCCAAAAGTCAGAATGTGTGAATCTGATGAAATTTGAAGAATTTCAAAGTTGAAGTATGGAGATTCCATAATAATGAGAATTCCATCGTAATGAGAATTCAATTGTAATAAGCTGAGAAGGATTAAAAATTTATATTCACTGAGAAGGATACAAAAAATGGATTCACTGAGAAGGATACAAAAATCAAATTCACTAAGAAAGAAACAGAATTCAGATTCACCGAGAAAGAAACAAAAATCAGATTCACTGAAAAAGAAACAGAAATAGTATTGAGCTAATTATGAAGAAGACTCAAAAATAAAATTCAAGAAGTTTTATAGAGAGTTGAAGAGGTCAAACTTGAAATTCAATTTTTCATAAATATCATAGAAATCTAAGAGGTTTGAAGAATTAAATGTTGAAGTTTAAATGCAATATATTTTCAGAGATTTTGAAATCTGAGGAAGCGGGGAAAGTTTTCAAGTTTCCCACTTCTATTTTCTGAGTTACCTATAAATACTTCCTCATACCATTCATTCATTGTTAACTTGTATGCAAACAGAAAAGGTGGAGCGATGAAGAAATCAAGTGAGAGTCATTACAGGTCAAATATCACATGAGAAGGATGAGATAGTTGAATGTTTGTTTACCGGATTGAGCAAGATCATATTGAGAAGATCGTATTCAGTCAATCATATTTAGTCAATCAGACTGAAGAATATAGTATTGAGTATTTGAGAAGAGTTTGAGTTTTGCAGATTGAGATTAAGTTCATCGTATTGAGTCTATCATATTGAGAGAATCAGATCCAACTTCATCGTATTAGTAGAATCGGATCCAGACTCATCGTGTTTGAGAGAATCAGATCCAAACTGATTGTATTGAGAGAATCAGATCCAGACTCACCAGATTGAGAAAATCGGATCTGGCCAAATTGGACCGAGGATTCAGACTGAGAAATTGTGGTGCAGTTTCAACAAAGTCTTTATTCCTTTTGTTTAGATCAATTTTTTTATAAGAAAACATTGTAAACTGATGAGAGTCAGTATAATCTTTATTATTGGGAGATAAAAGGTGTCTAATAGGATTTGTCACAAGTTGTATTCACTTCTTCATAATAATGGATTTCTATAGACCCACGGGAGTGCTATGGAAAGGATGTAGGTTCTCACACTGAGGTTAAACCTTGTAAATCTTGTGTGATTTACTTGTTTTCCTACTTTTTCATGCATGAGTATTTATTAAAAGTTGACCGGGAAATAAATCTTAACAGGTTTTAGGGGTTCAGTTTCTAAAAGTTTTGAAACAGATAAAAAGTTAACAACTGATTCACCCCCCCCCCCCTCTTATTTGTTATTCGGTTCTTTGGAACTTCACTTTGGTCCACTGAAACTTTGCACATCAGAGGCTCTAAATAGTGGAAATGCAACCTATGGAAGTCCCCTTCCCCATGAAAGAGTGTACCAGAAGTAGGTATACTATGCACCCTACTCACAACACAAAGTTGTCCTTATTCACACAAGCAGACTCACAAACATTCAAGGCAACAAAAATACAAAAATAAAGAAATAAACACAAGAGGTTAACATGCTTCAGACGATGTGTCATACATGTACAGGAGAAACACGGTTGCTCACTATATTATAATAAGAATATACAAGAGATTAAAAAACAAAATTACTTATAAACAAGTAATTTACAAAATCTTTACCTTTATCCTTGATCTCTTCTTTTTCTTGTCATCTTTAATAGTTAGTACCGAGGCCTTTTTGCTTATATACTAAGCATCATCTGGTCAACCTGAAATTCTTACTCCCCTGAAACCATAGATCACTGAGAAATGACCGCCACATCTTGATCACTAACCCGGTGACCCATCAGCTTTGTTGAACTTCCGAACCTCTAGTGATTCACGATAATATCATTGAATGGTGTAAACTTTTGATGGACCTATTGCCTCTGGAGAAGAGATGTTGTTGTTGTCTGCATATTGTGTTAAACACCTTTCACTGACTAATTTCCAATAGACAAAAATATGGTGACTTAACATCCAGTGAACTAAAACTAACTTCATATCCCATAAGTCAGGACATGACATGAAACCCTACCTAGAGTCTTCAGGTATGGGTTGGGATTGTGGCTTAAGGTGATTGGTTTTCATTGTAGTTCGAAGCAAGTGTGGTCGAGTGTCGCAGTGGCCTGGTTAGCACATGACGACATGACATGCATGTTTATACCTGTCATTTGTTTTCTTCATGCATACACATATGTGATGATGTATATTAGGGGCACTTGGTGAGACCCAACCAATATGTATTTCTCACACCATGTATAGACACCTTGATGTGCGTACAGACCTTATGTTTAACTTTCAGGCTAAGTGTGTGTTATGCAGTGGATCAGGCTGGGGAAGATCGACAAACATTAGGGATGAGATTGAGGTGAGGTTTGGGGTGGAATTAGAGCCTTTTTTGTATTTTATTTCTTTTTTTTATGTGGTATATGTGATCGGCTCTGTGGGAAATCAGTTGGGGTATATGACAGTATGTTTCTACATTTCATTTTATTATAACATGTTGTATTCACTGCTTTTGCATGCTTTGATCATTTGCCATTGATGATGTCTGGTATTTTTTATTATTATTGATGATTATGGAATCAAGGGCATAATATCCCCAATGTGTGATTTAGACTCTCACCACTCGACATCAGCTTCTAGTGTATGAGGAAGCATGCTTGAGGTCTTGTGGTGCTCTGACCGAGACACTAACTAGTGGTCTCAATTCGATGCGTCATAGGATGTGGAGACTAAAATCCTTTTTCTTTATTGTACAAAACCCCCTCTTTTGGTGAGCTCTAGTTTCCAATTATGTAGATCCCCCTTGTAACGACCCAAAAAATGTACTTTTATTTTTGGATCTCTTTTCTCCCAATAATTTTTTATTATGTTTTACAATAGAAGCACATAGAATTACTTTTTATTTAATTAGAACATTGTACATCATGCATAAATTTGGATTAGTACAACTATGAACAATAGTGGAATATACACATTTAAGAATAATTTTGATTAATAAAATATATGTTTAATTAAGAAAAATTTGATAAATTGATTTTAAATGTAAAAAATTGTACTTTTTAGAGATTTCTCATATATAGAGAATTATTATGGTAAAATAAACATTTTTTTTGAATTTCAAATGTCAAAATTAATCTAGGTTGAATTTTTAGAAGTTTTTTAAGAAATTTAATTTTTTTAGTATTTGATGAATAGTGTTTTATGATGAATAGTATTTGATGAATAGTGTTTTTGATGAATAGTTTTATTATTAAATAACTTTTTTTTTGTGAAATGATTTTCGAAAATCGGACATACATGGTTGTAATCAGGGTGAAAAATGTGGTTCAATAAGATCAAAATAATGTTTTGGTGAATAATAACTTTACCCTTTGGAATAGTAATTTTACCCTTGTGAATGGTAATTTGAACAATGAAATAGTAACCTCACCTAAGTATAAATCTATTTTTTCCATCTTAAGTGGTAATGTGATATAATCGTAGTATAAGTAAATAAATGTTTTAGAAATTATTAGTTAAGTATTAATATTTTATTAATTTAATTTAATTTAAAATGAAGTTAATTTTTATAAAATGGAGTTCAATTTTTAATTCTACATGTCAAAAAATGGTTATGGTGAATTTTTTGGATTTTTTCTGAAATAGTTGAATTTTCGATGAATAATAAAAATACAGCTTTGAGTTTTCGGTATGTTTAATAATATTGTAATTGTGTTATAATGATGCAGTGAGTAAGATAAGATGCTAGTTGACTCTTTTGGATTAAAATATTATATGAGGTGTCCCAAGTGGCCAATACCATAGGCAAATACAACGAGCAAGCCCATGGTTTTGAAAATACCACTAATGAGGTGTCATTTGAAATTAATAAAATATTCTCTCACTTTGTTATAAATACTCACCCATTCCTTCATTTCCTTTCATTTCAAAATCATTATCCATGGATTTCTTCTAGTTATACCTCCCAAGGAGTCCTCTCAAGGCATACTCAAGCCCTAAAGGTCCTGATCTTAGAGTTTTAGAAGTTACTCTTCAAGGTAAGGGAATATATCACCCTTCTCTTTTCAAGAACTCCTTTTATGTTGTGTATTTTTAATTTCTATTTTCTTATATTGGGATATGTCATTTCATATCCCCCTTACTGTCCATATTATGTACAGATGGTGAGATACCCCTTTTTTCTCTCATCAAATCATTTTATGAATTTTTAAGTGACGTCGTTAGGCTATCAAAATTTCGTAAGGAAATTCTCAACGTCTCTTTTTCCATTCAAGTTCTCTTCTATGTGGCATGTATTTCAATTTCCATTTTATTATGTCCCTCTAATATATTATGATTCTTTTATGAATGGGTGACCCATGTCCCCTCTCTTTTTAATGTTTTCTAAAACCATGTTGCATAACCGTTATGTTGCAGAATTTTCATCTCAAAATCTCTCTTTTTCTCTCAAAAAATTCTCTTATTTTCTTTATGTGAATACCCAAACCTATTTCATTTTCAGGGGTATTCATCAAGAAATAAAAATGATATATTTGATTCTGGAATTGACATGCATAAAACCCTCATTCTATTTCCATGGGTTATGAATGACATAATGATCATGTTTTTAATCACTTTTTAAAACGTCACGATTTTAATATGAAACTCATTTCTTTTATTCTCTTTGGGTTATTTATGAAATGTTTGATTATGATCTATGTGGCTCGCATGAAAATAAAGACATATTAAGGGTGTGTCTTAATAGCGCTCCAATGCATTGGGTAAATAATTTAATCTCTAGGGATGATGATGCATTGGTGAATAACATTGGTAATTTTTACAATACCTTTGTGAATAACCATGATAATTTTTACGATACCTTGGTGAATAACCTTGATAATTTTGACGATACCTTGGTGAATAACCAAGGTAATTTTTATAACACCTTGGGGATGGACCTTAGTGGTATGTTTATGAATGTCCAAATTAAATGTTGTAGCCACATTTACATGTTATGATTAATGTTATTTCTTTTATGGTATGCCTCATTTTCATACGATCATTCCTAGTTATATGCCTCTTGCTCACATTCTAAGTGTTTCTTTTTCCCTTAATGGGTTTTATACTCACCCCTTTTTTTGATGCATGTCCATGGGTTATGAGATGCAGTCTTTTGTACTTAGTATGAACCTATGATGAAGCCTTTCATGTGGAATAGAAGATTTTTTTATGTTTTCATGTAATATGTACCTAATTTCCAAGACACTAAACGTAAAAGATCTTCTGAATTGCTAAATGTGTATTATGTATTGAAAAAATTATGTAATAAAAAGGCGGGATGCTATTCCCCTTCACAAAGTTGAGCCCACAGTATCGTACATTGTTTTGTCGGTTGAAGTCGCGTAAAATTGTTAACGGCCACGCGCCCCTGCACAACACGTCGGGTTAAATCTTTTGGAGCGGAATTGTGATCCTTACGAACAACCAGTGAGAATCAACCCCATGGCCTCGAGGAGTCAAAAGAGCGACTAAACCACTGGAACACCCCCAAGGGGGCAAAAGGTGAGTGGGCCTAACACTCCCTGGTTAAACTCACACACTCCAAACGCACACACCCACCCGGAGGGGTCGAACCCAATTGTAGCGACTTAAGCGAAAGTCCAACCACAAGAGGACTCAAACTTGGAATCCCAATGACTGTAAGGATCACGATTACTACTGAGACAAGGTCTCACAAGTAAAAATTGGAAAGTATACACTGATTTAAGGAGAGGGAGTTGAGAATGGTGCACTTTTTGTTCCTTTTATTGGGTTTTTTCTTTCTATGTTTTATAAATATAAATTTTAACAAGTATGCTAAAAAAAGGTATGAAATTCAATTATTTTTAAACATTTTTATTTACAGTGCAAATAAATAAAGTAAACCGGTCTGGGAACTCGACCTCGTGATCGTCACCCCAAACCCTAAAACTCTTGCCACCACAACTGTTCGTGTGGGGCGATGAAATTCAATTATTTTTGTTTCAAGTTTTTTATTATAGTTTTTTTTAAAGTAAATCATAAATAAAATTATATGAATTTAATGACATCCAACGCGATATATTATAAATTACTGTGATGACTCAAAAGCAGATAGTGATTTAATGAGCCTGAGAGTTTAGAATGGTTCACTCTTATGATAGTGCACTGGGGTTAGGTGACATTAATTACAAATTCTCACTCTTACATTTCAATGAATTTGATATGGAATGTAAAGATTATTCTGGACCGTTATCATATTATCATGAATTTGTCGTGTTTATTTCGTTACTAAGTCGATTTCCGACGAGCCACCGCTGGATTTGATCGGCGATGGAAGTGCTGAGGCATTCGCCCTCCACCTTGTTCTTTGTGAGCTATCCTTTTCGAAACCCTTCCTACCAGGCTTTCCAGTCCGCCCGCTTTATCAGTTGCGGCTCCTTTTCGTCTTCTTCTTCCCTGTTTCGTCCGTTAACCCACCCCACCACTTCCATTCACCATAACACAAAATTATCAAGAAATTCTACCTCTATGAGTCGAAAATTTTCAGTAGTTTCGGGGTCTCAAATGGGTGTTGGCAATCAAGGCTCAAGCTTTCAGGTGCTTATCTGTTGCCTCTCTTTTGCGCGGCTAGAATTTTGCGAAGAGATGGAAGTTTTGAATGTATTTCTAGTTATTTTCGTTAGATTTTAATGTCTCAATTTCTTATCAGATTATTTTGATTAATAATGGAATATTTTGGATATTTTTTATTGTTAATAGACAGACGGATGATCTTTGCTGATTCAATGAACACTAACCTTTACTCAGAACAAGTCTAAAAATGGATTACAGATTGAACATTCGTGTCCATGTGTGTGAACTTTATGTTTCTCCATGACTCAGCGCCTGCCTTAGGCCCAGTCGCACGTGTGCCAAATTAATTCTTTTGTTTAATTTATGTTTTACGCTCTAGCTTAGGATATTTTAAGGGCAGTTTTAGTGTTTTAATTTGTTTAGGGTTTGCTATAAATAGGGTGTATGTTGTCAATAGTAATCAGTTTTGCCATTATAATAAAATTTAAGCGTGTTCTCTCCATTTGCGGGAGTTCTAGCCGAGTTCCTCCTGTACGGATTTGTACATACCCGCTGCCCCACATCAGTTGGTATCAGAGTGAGGTTGTTCCTCGTTTGCCGTCATACGATTGCGTTTCTCAAATCTAGTATTGCGGTCAGGCAACCCTCGCGACAATAAGCACCAACCTTTAAAGGAGGAGTGGTCGTCGCATCTTTCCCAGTGCGGTGCACCGTCGTAGATCCGATGTTTCTACAACCCTAGTCGTAGCACATCGCCCCGGTCGGTCGGCCAGAGCCCCAATCATCTCTGTAACAAAACAAATCAGACAGAATAAAATTAAAAAATTTCGAATTTGCTTGCTGGTGAATTGCGTCACAATTTGAGCTCCCTCCTCGTGATTTGCGGCTTGAATGGCGTCGACGTCGCTCGCCAGAGATGCATGCCCCAACACCATGCGACCTCTTGTGCGTGACTCCCTCTCCATGCGCTCAGCCACCCCGCGCGCAAGCCCTCTTCGTGAGTCACTGCGCGCCCAACCTGAGCACGCCTCAAGCCTTGTGTGTTCACTCTCCTTGCGCGCCTCAAGCCTCGTACGTTCACTCTCCTTGCACGCCTAGACCTCCCCCCCAAAACCAATGCGCCAAGGCCCCATGCGTGCCCAGGTCTAGTGCCTTGCACGTGCATGACCCAGGTTCGGACAAAAGATAGAAAAGGAAAAGCAAAGTATTAAAAAAACAAGAAAAGAGAAAAAAAGGAAAAAAAGAGAAAATAAAAGGGGTCAACTTGCACGTAGACTTAGCAGCACATGACCCATCGACGCATCTCTGCCGCACACATCCCAACCTTTGCGCCAACCTCAGGGTCTGAAATCGCCTTGTCCTGAAGAACAGGTCCCATCATGTGTTGACCATGGTTGCACCACCTACCTCAATGGTCACGACCAACAACTGTGAAATTAATGAATCTCTCTCTCTCTCTCCCTCTTCCCTGAATCAAACCATGCTAATAATTCTAGAGCAACTTCGGTTGCAACAACAACAATCTTAAGAACAACTCCTCCAACAATAGGAATAACTCCATAAACTACAGATTCAATCCCGAGACCAACACAAAGCACTGTTGGAGGCACTGCGAGAGCTTCTTATAGCATATGTGCCACAACTCTTCAGTGCCAGTTGCCCGTCATCGGGTAGTCGAACCCCATGATGGGTCTTCATTGGCCTCCGTGGGTTATAAAGAAATTGGTGCGCCAGTTAGAGTTTTACTGGCTTGTCGAGAGGATGATTTGGACTTTGAGGATGAAACCACCAAGACCCCAACATGCTCTTCGCATTAAAGTAGATTTGCCATCCTTCAACAATAACCTCGACGTGAAAGAATTTTTAATTTGGATTTTAGAGGTCGAAAAGTATTTCGACTTGATGGGTACACCGAAGCATCTTCGGCTCAAATACATGGACTATAAGCTTCGCGGTGGAGCTTCTGCATGGTGGGAACAATTGCGGAATAATTGCTGGCGACATGGCAAAAATCTCATCCACCCTCGACATCAAATGAAGGATGCCTTGAACTTTAGGTTTTTTTCGAACAATTATTATCAAGTGTTATATCAACAGTACCAAGATTGTCGACAAGACACCTATACCGTCCAACAATACACTCTAGGTTACCACAACTTATTGGCTTGAAATAACTTTTGGGAGACGGAGGGTCATCGAATCTTGAGGTTTATTGGAGGCCTCCAACCCGCTATTTGGGACCAGGTACAACTAATTATTGTGTTTAGCTTGGATGAGGCAATCACCAGAGCTCTATAGGGAAAGCCACAATTCCAATGACACCCTCGCTCAGGCTCTTCAACGACCCGAACTTGAGATCTAACGAGGCAGCAATAATTTGGGTTTAAGCCCCAACACAGAGGGAGGGAAAAGCCCTTGAAGTGGTCGTTAATTCCGGTGAAGGCCGGTCGAGACAATTCACTGCAGACACTGTTAATAATCGCAATTAGCTTGGGCAACACCCCCAACCTTGGCAAAATAACAACTAATATGCCTGAAAGTTTGGTGATAAGTGCTATCGTTGCCAACAACCCAGGCGTTGATCAAACAATTGCTCGAATCGAGGCAGAGTAAATTTAACAGCAGATTGTGAAGAAGAGGGAACAACTAATCATGGACATGAGATAGAACAATATTTTATCGATCCAAAAGATATGGTCGAAGAAGAGCGAGAGGTCCAAGTTGTGCAACGTTTGGTGGTGGTCACTGAACCCACACAAGAGGACCCACAACCTCACAATCTCTTCTCCACCTGTTGTTGGGTGAATGGACACGTGCTCGAAATTATTATTGATGGGGAAGCTAAGAGAATTTAATATCTTGAGTTGCTTCCATAAGCAAGCTGCAATTGAAGACAACAAAGCACCCATCCCTCTATCGCGTTGGATTGATAAGGTTGATAAGAGACAATCATATTACTGAACAATGCAATGTACTATTTTCGATCGACCGTTAAGAAGACTGTGTGAAGTGTGATGTGGTCGAGATGAATGCTTGCCAACTTATATTGGGACGACTGTGGCAATTCGATCTCAATGCTTGACACAATGGTCGAGCCAATATGGTGGAAGGACAAAGTTTGCTACACTTTGTCACCTTTGACGAGGCACCGAGACACTCAGGTTCAAGGAAAATCAATTATTTCTCTATGTACAACAACTGGATTCAAAGAGGAGGTGAGAGAGGCCAACTATCCTGATCGTGGCAGCCCGAGCATCCTCAGACAGACCTTCTGGCGTTCCACTACCCCTCTAAGAATTGCTCAATGAGTTTCGTGACATCATGCTTGACGAGCTACCAGTTGGCTCACCGCTGATCAGGGATGTCCAACACCATATTAAGCCAGTTCCAAGAGCCTTTTTTCCAAATCTGCCACACTACCGCATGAGTCCAATAGAGCATGAGATCCTCCATGGGCAGGTGTATGAGTTGCTCATGCAAAAAAGCATGTGCCCTTGCGCTGTTTCGGCTTTACTAGCACCCAAGAAGGATGACTTGTGGCAGATGTGTGCCATCAACAAAATTACCGCCAAGTATAAATTCCCAATCGCACGATTGGATGATATGCTTGATATGCTTCAAGGGGCTACGATGTTTTCAAAGCTAGACCTTTGGAGTGGCTAGCACTAACTTCAAATCGAGCCAAGGGATGATGAAAGACAACCTTCAAGTGCAAGCAGGGGTTGTACTACGAGTGGTTGGTAATGCCATTCGGGCTATCCAACGCCCTTAGCACTTTTATGAGGTTCCTGAACTAGGTTATGAAGGCGTTCATTAATAAGTTCATCATGGTTTATTTTTCAATGACATTCTGAACATCTAAGGGATACACTCTGAGTTTTGTAGGAAAACATGCTTTATGTCAACCTTAAGAAGTGTAGTTTCTTGCTTCCCAAGTTGATCTTCCTTGGGTATGTAGTATCGATTGGCGAAAACTCAAGTCGACGAGAACGTTCAAGCTATCCGATAGTGGCCTTGATCCAAAAATATTGGTGAATTGTGAAGTTTCCATGACCTTGCAACCTTTTATCGAAGATTCATCCGAGATTTCAGCTCGATCGTGGCGCCGCATACAAATTACTTGAAAAAGGGAAATTTCCATTGGGGCGACGCAACCGAGGAGTGCTTTGCCTCCGTTAAGGAGAAACCTTCCACTGCCCCACTCTTGGCATTGCCCGACTTCAATAAGGTGTCCGAGTTGGAAACAGGCGCATCCATTATTGGAATTGGCGTTGTCTTTTCCCAATCCGGATGGCCAGTTGCTTTTATGAATAAGAAACTCAGTGATTCCCGTCACAAGAGGGCTGCATATGATTTTGAATTATACGTCGTGTTAATAGCCATGGAGCATTGGAAGCAGTATCTTTTCCAGTGAGAGTTCATCCTCTATACTGACCATAAAGCCCTCAAATATATACATTCCCAGAAGAATCTCAGCCGGATGCATTCTTGATGGGTCACTTTTTGCAACAATTCACTTTTGTGATTAAGCACAAAAGTGGTTGGAAAAATCAAGTGTTAGATGCATTAAGAAGACGTGCTCATAAACTCATCACCATGCGGAATAGGGTTATGGGATTTGAATGTTTGAAAGACCCATATCCAGAGGTTGAGGATTTCACCAAAGAATGAGCATGTTGCCAACAAGGCATGTTTGTTGGCCTTTTTATACTCCAGGATGGATTTCTTTTCTTCTAGGACCATTTGTGCATTCCGCAAGGGTCGGTATGGGGGAGCATAGCTACCAAGCTGCACCGTGATGGGCACTTCTGAAAGGCCAAAATCATTTCTTTAGTGGAGAAACAATTCTTTTGGCCACAATTGAAACAAGATGTTGCTAAGTGGTGAAAAGTTGCATGACCCGTAAGTTCCGGGTGCAGCGGAAGCGCCTGTATGACATGCCCAACTCGGCTTTTTAGTCTTAATTTATGAAGGATCATTACTGTACATAACGAATGACGTCATGACTAACAGAATTCGTAGATTACCTGACTTGATTAAACGCCGAAACCAGAAGAGGAGGATCTTCACATGTAATTTGTAATTAATTTATGAGTCGATCTATAATTACTTGAACTTGAAATTCTTTCTTTATTGATGATCCGGTTAACTCGATCTCATTGTACTGTCGCGCTGTAGGTTCAAAGTGCAGAATCCCTCTAGCGGTGATCCACACATGCACGCCAATCTCTGAACGACGTCGTGGAATCGCCGGTTGCTAACATGGTCGATCCCGATCACTTGCGCCGTTTGTGGTTGATTGTAGCAAAATTCTTCTACGAGGACAAAGAACTCTTGGTGTTCTCACGATGACTTTGAGAGAAGAGGAGGAGAGGTCACATTTTAGATCTATAGAACTCTCTCTATTGCTTGAGAGAGCTTCTCTCTATTGTTGTGCACAAAAGTGTGTCTAGAGAAAATGATATAATTAGATATTTATTATGACAGGTTTAGAGTTGACAACTTGCACACACGCCCCTTTCCAATTACTTATTTCTTAGTGAACCCAATGTCTTAATAATAATATAATTACTATTCACTTGACATGTGCATCACCTAAGAATAAATAAATATCATCTATATCATTTTCAATCAAACCATTAATTTCGGTCCGCTTATCCTCTTTGACATTTACCGAACCTTGAATAATGACTATTTATCTAATAAATAAATATCACTACATTATTCCTCGATAAATATAATAAATATTATATTTGCCAAACCTTGCAAATAAATTTTTATTATCATTATTTAACTCACTTTTACTTTCGAATGACTTGTGAATAAATCTTGACGATCAACCAAACCTGAATAATAATTAATCCACAAAGCAGGATTAATATTATTCTAACTTGTTAAATTCAACATTGAATTTAACATAGATTGCAGATACACTTAGTGTGTGACCCTCTAAGCCTCTTTCTTAATGACATTTAGTCGAACCGCTTAAAATACAAGGTTAGCGTTTAACAACACGCCAAGACACTTATAGAGAAAGGAGTTAATGTCGCAATGACATACAACCTCCTATGAATGCTTACTCTGTAATATAATCTATTTACCGCGTTATCTCTAATCAAGCAGACAAATAGCGGATGAATCGCCACGGTAGAGGCAACGACATGATTATGGATCTACCAGGTGCGGGCAGTGTGGCCTTCAGGGAGGCGAAGTTGGAAGAGGAGCAGGTGGGGCTCCAGGAGGAGTTGTGGGTGGTGGACGACGTTATGAGATCCTTCCACCACCACCACTAGGCGTCCCATGTCACGCTCAACGAGTTGTCAATCGGGGCTGCGTACAACTGTAGGCTATGAACACTTATGATCCAGTGGCACACGAGATGATTAGAGGTACGATATGTGTTTATTCTACTCTTTCTTTAGTATTAGTAGATACTGAAGTGAGTCATTCCTTCATCTCTTTACTCCTAGTGCGAGAGCTAGAGCTCCCAGGTGAGGCTTCAACCCAACAGCTTCGTCTTGGGGTTCCTATGAGAAATGCTTCTTCTATATCTTTTATCTGCCGACAGTGCGAGCTATTGCTTGGCGGAAAGAGGTTCTCGTTGGACCTTTTGGTCGTCACGATAGAACCCTATGACGTCATCTTGAGTATGGATTGGTTGTCCACGATCCTAGCCCAGATTGACTGTCATCGCAGACGAGTCAGATGCCTTCGCACTGATGAGTATAGACAGATAGCGGATGAACCGCCACAGTAGAGGCAACGACATGATCAGGGATCTCCCAGGCGAGGGCAGTGTGGCCCCCAAGGAGGCGGAGATGGAAGAGGAGCAGGTGAGACTCCAGGAGGAGCTGTGGGTGGTGGATGACACTATGAGATCCTTCCACCACCACCACCACCACCACCACCACCATATGTCCCACTTTAGGCTCAGCGAGCTGTCAGTCGGGGCCGCAGGCAGCTGTAGGCTATGAACGCTTATGATCCAGCGGCACACGAGATAATTAGAGGTACGATATATGTTTATTATACTCCCGCTTTAGTATTAACATACTTGTATTATCACCCTATGTGCTCAATGTCTTTTTTTTTTGACTTTTCGGAATGAACTTGCTCATAAAACACTATGACCATGGATTTATTTAGTCAGTTTTATTTCCATCAAAGAGCCTGAGATATTAACTTTCGTTAATAGACAAAAGGGATAAATCCTTTCTCGCATTATCCAATAATGCAATATCACTCGTGACGCACCCAACATATCTTACTTCGCCACGAACATACGTCGTCACGGTTTTCGTTAATCATCAAAGCACGCGACTTATGACATTTATTAACGATAATCATAAAGTCCAAGGATCAATACACATGTCCGCAGATAGGAACATCTAATGACAAATAAAATGTGGATTTATTACTGGTGGGTTCGTTCTCATAACTCCACTTCTTGGCGATTATCAAGGGCGAACACCATGAGAAGGTGTCTTAATGTCTTACGAGTCTCTTACTTCTAATAACTTGTATTGTCCGTGTCCTGTTGGACAATATCATCCGGTTATATAACATTTATTCAAGAATACTAGCGTGACACCTCGAGGTTCTTATCACAGTAGAGAACTGCTATGACCTTTCAATGCGACATATATTCTTAGGATATTATCACATATTGTGTCATGCAGAGGAACAATCATGATTTGATACAAAACTTTATCAATATATACTGGTGGGTTACAACGCACGCAACAAACAAAAACACGCTCGGGGACTTGACCTCGCGACGCATGCCCGGGGACTTGACCCCACGACGCACGCCCAAACCCCGCCCACCCCAATCACCCTGAATGCCCGTGGGGGGCAACGAAACTTTGTCAATATTCAAAACAATGAATACATGTAATCATCAAGTACTTAGAAGTTGGTTCTAGGGTACCAACTCCAACAAACTCCCACTTGCACTAGAGTCAACTGTTAACAACCTTTAATCCACTATCTCTAACATGATACTCATGTCTTTGCTGAGATAGAGCCTTCGTTAAGGGCTCCAACATGTTTTTCTCCGTGGATACTCGGCTCACTGCAACTTCACCTCATTGAGAAAAATCCCTAAGAGATGAAACTTCGAAGTATATGCGTTGTCCTTTGATGTGACCTTGGCTCATTGGAAAGAGTCATCGTTGCAGTGTTATCACAGTAAACTGTGATAGGGTCTTGACTGCTAGGCACCATATCAAGCTTTTGGACAAAATTGTGAAACTGATTCTTTGCTTGCATTAGAATCCAAAATATACCCAGACTTCGCTGTAGAATCAGCGACAACTGGCTCCTTCGAACTCTTTCACCGCACAACTCTTCCATTGAGACGAAAGACATATCCTGACTACGACTTCAAATCATTCTGATATGTTTGAAAGCTAACATCTGTATAACTCTTCCATTGAGACAAAAGACATATCCCGACTACGACTTCAAATCATTCTGATCTGTCTGAAAGCTAACATATGTATAAACCCTGATGACTAGTTCTTTATCTCCTTTATACATGTCCTTAGTTCGCCTCATATACTTAAGGATAACCTTAACAACAGTCCAATGATGTTCATCTGGATCAGCTTGATATCTGCCTACCATGCTCAAAACATAGGTAATATCAAACCTTGTACTTAATATGACACACATGATAGATCCTATAGTATAAACGCATGAGATCTTACTCATTATCTCTCTTTCCTGTTGTGTCTGAGGACACATCTTCTTGGAAAGACGTAAACTATGTGGCGCTGGAATCAATCTCCTCTTGGATTGTTTCATACTGAATCTCTTCAGTATCTGATCAATGCATGTACTTTGACTTGGTTCAAACAACCTCTTTGATCTATCACGCATGATCTTGATCCTTAGAATGTAGGCTGATTCAGGAAACACTTTCTCAACAATGTCTTAACCTCTTGTAAGGTTGATATCTCGTTTCCAATTAATAATATGTCATCAACATATACTACTATGAAAATGATCATACTCAAACTAAATCGCTTGTACACATGGCTCACATTCGTTTTTAATTAAACTAAATTCTCTTATAGCTTTATCAAACCAAATGTTTCATGACTTGGTTGCTTGTTTTAATCCATAAATGAATCTCTGAAACTTGCATACCATTTTGACATTGCCCGGAGTCACAAACCCTTTTGGTTATGTCACATACACATCTTCCTGAAGGTTTCTGTTAAGGAAAACGATTTTGACATCCATCTCTCAAATCTCATAATTATGGAAAACTGTTATAATAAGTAGAATTCTGTTGGATTTAAACATGACAACTGGAGAAAAAGTTTTTTCATAGCCAATGCCTTGCCGTTGTCTAAACCCTTTAGCCACTAGCCGTGATCTATAGTTACTAACCTGACCTTCCATGTTCAACTTTCTCTTGAATATCCATTTGCACCCAACGGGCTTTACATCTACTTACAGATCGATCAAGACCCAAACTTGGTTCTTATAAATGGAATTCATCTCGGAATTCATGACTTCTTGCCATTTTGAAGCTTCTGAGCTCTCTACTGCCTCCTTGTAGGATAGAGGGTCATTATTGTCAACCCATAATGAGTCACCATCTTCTATGACTAGAAAACCATATCGTTATGGTTCTCTAATCTCTTTGGCGCTCCTATGCAATACTTGTGTTTCAGGAACAACTTCTTCCACGAGGCCTCGTGGAATCTATTCTTATACCAACTCTTGTGTATCTTGATCATCAATTTCATCGAAGTCAATCTTGCCCCCACTATCCTCCTTTAGGATGTGTTCCCTCTCAAGGAATACAACTTGCCTGACAACTATAACCTTTTTATACAAGGGATCATATATGTAGCATCCTCTCGTTTCCTTAGGATAACCTATAAAGATACACTTCGCGCCTTGGGGTGACAATTTGTTGCTTGAGCTAACCTTAACAAACACCTCGCACCCCCATGCATGAGTATGTGACAAAACGAGTTTCTTTCCACTCCACAACTCAAAGGGAATACTATTTACTGCTTTAGTTGGTACTCAATTTAGTATGTATGATGCCGTGTGTAATGCATATCCCTAAAAGGATAATGGAATGCTTGCGTGACTCATTATTGACCTTACCATGTCCAGTAAGGTACGAATCCATTCACTAATGCCATTCCACTGCGGTCTATAAAGCGGAGTAAGTTGAGATAAAATCCCATATTCCCATAGAAAATAGATAAACTCTTGGTTAAGATATTCACCACCTCGATCCGATCGAAGTTTCTTTATTTTCTTACCAAGTTGATTCTCAACTTCATTCTTGAACTCTTTGAACTTCTTAAAGGATATTCTGACTTATACCTCATTAAGTAGATATTGCCGAGTCATCGATAAAAGCAATAAAGTATAAGAATCCACCTCTAGCTTCCACTTGAAAAGGTCCGTACACATCAGTGTGTATCAATTCTAGAAGCTCTGTGACCCTTTCACCTTGATCACCAAATGGTGGTTTGGTTATCTTGCCTTGTAAACATACATGACATCTTTCAAGTGGTTTAAACTCAAGAGTAAGTAACCATATTGATAGGGCTTTTGTTGGTTTATTGTAGCCCGATCCATTTTGAATGTTGTTGGGCTGAATGCTTTTGTCCCATACTGTGCACCAGGCCGCAACTTTCGCGGGTCGAGCTCCGCGGTGAGCTCGTTGGAGGTTGGAGGGGGTAATGCGCCCCTGCTCCGGGGGTCTGAGGGCCGAAGGTCCCCAACGCAAATATTGGGCAACTGTAGCATCTCTGACCACTGTAACAGAGTTGACCGACCGACACCGACAGGACACTGTAGCAATACGGACTTTGGAGTCAATAGTACTGTAGCTCCGTAGAATTCCAGTTGCCGGCCACTGTAACACTTTTGATTTGGGTGACCACCTTTTACTGCAGCAACGCGGACTTCCAGCCGTCTTTCACTGTTGCTAGCGAACTTTCTGACGGTTGGTGGAATAGTGTTTCGTCCTCTTTATTAGCCCATTTCGGGCTAGGGTTTTGAGTAGTGAGAAACTCTGAGAAATTCCTGTAAATTGTGCTTCCAGATTTTTCATAGTGAAGTTATTCTGCCTCTCCGTAGACGTAGGGATTATTCCCGAACCACGTAAATTTCTGTGTTCTTGTTCTTTTTTTTCCCTTTTACTCTTCTCCAAATCGTTGTTTTGTCATTGCGACTTCCGGTGTTTCCGCATCAACTGGTATCAAAGGTTGAGTTTAGGATTCTCCAACGATGGCTATGGAAGGCAAGGTGAAGATCGATCGTTTCGATGGAACTGACTTCAGTTTCTGGAGGATGTAGATCGATGATTATCTTTATTAAAAAAAGATGCCCTTGCCGCTTCTGGGTCTGAAGCCAACGAACATGGAGCAGTCGGAGTGGGAGCTGCTGGATCGACAGGTTCTGCGCATTGTGCGCCTGACGGTGGCAAAAAAATGCGGCGTTTAACATCAGAGAGGAGAAGACAACGATTGAATTGATGAAAACTCTCGCGAATATGTACGAGAAGCCTTCTGCGGCAAATAAGGTGCATTTGATGCGACGACTGTTCAACCTGAAAATGGTTGAAGGGAGAATTGTTGTAAATCACATCAATGAATTCAACACCATCATAAGCCAGCTGACATCGGTGAACCAACATCGGTGAACATTGATCTTGGTGATGATTTATGCGCATTGGTATTACCTTCCTCTTTACCTATGTAGCGACTCGGGTTTTTGGCCCTGTCAGACTTTGGAATATTTCTACGAATAATTTCAGAGCTAGGCACGAAGACGGCGTGCGATTCTGAGGCCCGGTGTGCCCGGAATAAATTTTATAAAAATATTAAGTATTTTTGTACTATGCACGTGGCGGAGGTGTGATATCTCCTAAACGGTCGCTCAGATCGGGAATCTGAGGGCACAGTTGTGTCCGGAACGTGCCGTTTACCCTAGGCGAGGTGTAAAATTTGCGGGCGCGGGCCTGCGGTGGAAAACGCCACCAAGGGCGTTTTCGTAAATAAGTGGAAAAGTTGGTTTTCGAGCGTCAGCTCGAATAACTTCTGGACGGAGTGTTGGATCGCAAATCCGAGTCCGCCGTTGCGTTCAGAACGACGCGTTTACCCTAGGGGTGACCTTAACTTTGTTCGCATCAGGCGCGGAGTCGGAGGCGCTACTTTAACCGGAGGTTTTTAAATAAAAAAAGGAAAAAAAACCCATTTCTCTCCCCTCCCACCTCCTACGTGCGGCGCCGGACGAACCTACCCCTCCGTTTCTTCGCCAGATCAAGCCAGAATCGTCCGTTTTCTGCGCCGTTCGTCAGCGGATCTAGCTTCAGGGCGTTGCCGGCGTCGATCTGCCCCCAAAGCTTCGGCGTTTCGCCCGCGAGGTAGGCGGTTTGCGTTTTATTTCCCCGATCCCGTTTTTGCTGCGAATTGCTTCATTTTGAGGTCGTTGCAGGGAAGATCTCGTCCCGGGGGTCCCACCGGTGCTTTCAGATCGCAAAACGGACCCCCGGGGTGCCCCCGGCGGTCCGCGGAGCACGACGGAGGGCCGGCGGCGGCGGCCGGTCCAGGCCGGCCGGACCGGTCGGCTCAGGCCGGTTCAACCACTTTTGTCATACGGGGGTCTTTAAACCCCCGTATCTTGCAATCTGGGAGTCGGATTCGCGTGCCGTTTGCGGCGACGCGACCCTGACGACGAGGCGAACCCTCCGGTGTGGGTTCGAGAGTTTAAGGGTTCGGGACCGTGGCCCGGGAGTTAGAAACGTCGTATAAAATAATATTATTTTGTTATTTTACGACTTCGGGCCGTTGTAATTTCTACCCGGAGCGTCCGATTGACGTGCCGTCAGTGGCGTTGAGACCCTGATGGTACGACGGACATTTTGAGATGGTTTCCGGGTGTTGGGACTGAGAACGGGGTGCGGGTCCCATGAGGCCGAGTTTTGGCGTTTGCGGAGAAACACAAGTTTTGCACCAGGAGTCCGATTTTGGCGGATGATTAGTCGATCCTGTGTGTCTTTCCGAGAGGATCGCAATGATGCGATCCGTTCGATGTGTTTCGGGATCGAGGCGTGGGCCCCACCCGAGTTGGCATTCGGTGAATAGTACCTGTTTCACCGGGTGTCCGTTTTGGACGAACGAGTAGTCGATTCCGCTTGTTTTTCCGAGGGGATCGCCGTGGTATGATCCGCTCGATGAGTTTCAGGATCGTTGTGTGGGCCCCGCACGAGCTAGCTACGGTGAATAGTGTCTTTTTCACCGGTGCTCTGTTTCGGGCGAGTAAACAGCCTATCCTGCGTATTTTTCCGCGTAGAACGCGATGGTGGCCTCGGTGTTGGCCTTGGAGGTGCGCAGTGTGGCGTTGTTGTGGGTCGCTCGGGTTAGCGATGTTTAAGACCAGCAGTGGTTGAGGGTACTCCCTTGGTTCGTTCCCACGAGGGTTCGTGTGGCATCACAACCTTCGTATAGGTTTGTGATCCTCTCGATGGGATGTTTAAACTGTTAGAGTTGTGGCATCCCTCCGGTGGGCCCGGAGCGGGATCCTCTAGCATCTTTTCCCTAGATCGGGTTCTTGGTATCGCTGTGACCGCTTATTCACGGGTGGCGATCCCCTATCTAGCAGGTTAACCCCGTAGGGTTTGTGGCATCATCCGGAATATGATCCCCTACGCAGTGGGCCGTGCTCAGTAGGGTTGTGGCATCGTCGGATATACGATCCCCTGCTCAGCATCATGTTTATAGTAGGGTTGCGGTATCGTTGGTTATGCGATCCCCTACTCAGTGCGTGGTTTCGGTATGGTTGCGGCATCGTCGGTTCGATACCCTACATCGCGAGTTATACCAGATAGGGTTCCTGTATCGTCGTGACCACCTTTATATGGGCGATGATCCTCTATCTGAGTGATGTGCTTCTGTCGAGCACCAGATCGGGTTGTGGTATCCCCCAGCGGATCCTGGGTGTGATCCCTTATCTGTGAGAACTACGTATGCCAGATTGGGTCGTGGTATCCCCCAGCGGACCCTGGGAGTGATCCCCTATCTGTGAGCTTCGTATACCAGAGTGGGTTCTGGTATCCCCTAGCGGACCCTAGGAGCGATCCCCTATCCGAGGAGTTTGGTGGTTCTGTTGTTTTAGCGAGTTTTTCTCAGTGATGCTATCCAACGAGCGTGGTCTCTCGGGTGAGCGTCAGAGAGGTTTGTGGGAAACCCGATGGAGTGTATCTCTCAGATGAGCGTCATCTGGGATGACAATGCTCATGGAGCGTGCTCTTCTGGTTGTGGACAGTTGTTGGTGTTGAGGTCGGTACCTCAGGTGGCTTGGTGCGTGAGCTGGGTATATCTGGATTGTTCAAGGTGTATGTATGGGCATACACCTGAGGTGAGCTGACTAGTGTTTGGCCGAGGATGGTCACGAGATGGAGTTTCTCTCTCGTCTGGGTTCCCTCTGGCTGGGATGAGTAGACTGTTGCCTTTCAGTTGCTCTCTTTTGTTTTGGGTTTTTGGGGTGTCTACTGAGTATGTTTATACTCACCCCTGCACGGGCTTTGCCCGCACATGTTTGTGCCTTGTGCAGACCACATGCCTTTCGACGGAGTCCCAGGAGGACCCGGAGCAGGCGGAGCTGAGTGAGCGAGATTGACCGAGGTGTTTACCGGTGCGGTGCCGAGAGAGCTTTCCGACGGGTGTTTGTGGCAGCGTTCCCCTTCTTCAGAGCAGGTTGGACGCGCTTTGTAGTTTTATTTTGGTGGACCCTGTTTTGCCCTTTGTACTTCTGTTGCACTCTGGTTTGGGATAGATTGTATGCATGCTTTTACTTTTCAGTTTCTATATCTCTGCACTGTTGCATGGAGGTGTTGTGGGTGCGTGTGTACAGGTACCTTAGGCTAATGCCTCCCATGTGTGTGATAGCCTACTCGGCGCTGGTCGCCAGCCCCTGGCCTATCGGAGGCGGGCTAGGGGAGTCGTGGCTCGAGCCCCATTGGGTCGGGTCGTGACAGAGTGGTATCAAAGGAGGTTCCACCTTTGGGATCTCAGAGCGTAGCTGGTCTAGCTGTGAGTTTGGTTTGGGTTGCATAGCGACAGTGTTAGGATGTTTCGAGTTCGGCTTTCAGGCCAGGGACTCCAGTGTTGGTGCGGCGGCCGACGTATCCATACACCAGGACTCTGATAACCTGCCTTTCGACTCGGGACATTCGTACACTGGTCGCAGTGACATAATGGTACATGCATCATATAGGACTGGTTTTTTGGGTTTTTCCTTATCCTTCTCGAGTCAGCTCTCAAGATATACTCTTTGACTGTGGTGCGTCTTGAATGTATTTCAGGATGCCTCCACGACGACAGCCAGCGAGGGTTCCGCAGCGGGATTGTGGTGACGATCCGCCCCGTGCAGAGGCTGTGGAGCAGGGTGCGGGTTCTGAGGTTGCACCTCCAAGTGATCTGCCAGTTGAGCCGCCACCTGTTGAGCAGCTGTTTGTGCCGGTAGTGCAGGATGAGGTTGCGCGCAGGCTAAGTGCGCTGCACGAGTTCCAGAGGCAGCGACATCTGTGGCATCATCCATGTGTTTCATGTAGAGAGATAATTCCTCATCACTAGCCTCTTTCCCAGGCGCAACTGGAATAGACTCTTCCAGCACATATAATTTCTTTTCGTAGCGAAGGACGACGCGTAAACGCCTCTGCCACTCTTGGAAATTGGTGCCGGTGAGAAGGTTTTCTTTTTCGAGTATGGTGCGCAATGATATGTTTGAAGTCATTTTCTTGTCGTTTCTACAAATTAAGATGAACAAAGATTTAGTACTTTATTACAAAAATTGAGACAAATAAATAAATTAAGATGAGCAAAGGTTTTCTTATGCATCATGACAATTTCATATTCATGAGCATAATTAAACAACTCATGATTTGGAGATAATTGTGGTATTTTTTCATTAGATATATAGAGGTGTCATCTATATAATGAAAATTTTAATATATATACCAATCATAAAAGATTAAATTATATATTCCCATAGAAGGAGTTAAATATGTTCCAAAGAAGATAGTTAGAGAAGATTAATGATTATGAGTGCTCAATAAAATACCACCCTAGAATAGCTAACGAGGTGGCTGATTCATTAAGTTGAAATGATCATGCTAGCTTATCCATAATGAGGATGAAAAAATATCCATTATTTATTGATTTATAGAGAATAGAAATGTAAATCTAAAAGGTAGAGGAGAAATACTAGTTTTATTAATTCAATGTTCAAACATCTATGAAAGTAAATATTAAAAAGAAACATAATTAAGATAGAGAGATAAAAAATAAGTTTCGAAATTTTCTTGAGTTTAAACTTTCTCACTATGGAATGATAATTCTTAGGAACCATGTATGTGTTCTGTGAAAACTATATTTGAACGATTTATTAGAGTAATATCATAGTTCTTCATTATATACTAATCCCATATGTATAAATATGTATAGATATTTAAAGTGGTATTTATGGTGGGATTAAATAAAAAAAAACCATTGACTTCGGAATATTCTGTTGCGTGAATATTCTAGTGGCAATGATCCATATTGCCCTTCGCATTACCCCAACTAGGGTTGGTCAAGCAACTTGAAGGGTTTTAGGTAGGCATTCCAAATGCCAACTGCATTAACTCGCAGCTCCTTGATCCGCTGAGTGGACTCCCCAATCCTGAAATCCTTTTTGGATTTCCTCAACCTTTGCCTCTTGGTCACATTAAGTCTTGCTGTGGCAGTCAACCCTTGATGCGAACCAAGTCAAGTCAACCCAAAACCTTGAATTAGAATTCCCCGATAATTGAAAGCACCCCAACTAGGGTTGGTCAAACACTTTGAACTATGGTTCGATTCTAACCAAGATTATGGAAGGCTATGCCGACTTAATATTTATTTTGAGGGATTTTATCCTTATACGTAAATTGCCATTTTATTATCTTTGATTACATGCTTGTTAATATTAAGTGGGATATACTTAAGTGATTAACCATGTTTAAGATAATATTTACGTATAAGCCGGTTTTATTTTAGTTCCATCTTGCATGCTCGTTTAATTCATTAATTGTGTGATCGTGACAACACACCCACAATAAATAAACCATGCAACTGACAGAAATAAAATAAATGGTATGATCATGAGCTTTTCTATTGGTTAGTTTATCTAGCGGTTGATAAACTAACCCAAGACCTAGGGGAGAAACACCTTGAACCTTTCGGGTTCGTGTTTACAGCTTTCCACCCGTCCACCTTTGTACCTCCTTGGATTGGTTTCACCTTGGCTCCTGACTTGAGCCGCTTCCACTAGCTTGGGAGCTCCATCCATTACATATGCATTTATCTCACACGCAGGTGAGGGGTAAAAGGGGTTTTTACATAAAAGAATCCTTGGGCGCGCAGGCCCTACATATTAATGAGGAGATGACTCGCAGACCAACAAATTTAATTTAAATAAATAAATTAAAAGAAACCATTCACATACAAAGGTCTCGGTCTAGCTCATGATCATCCATACATGCAACGATATTTACGCATAAATAAAACTAGCATTCAATTCTTTAATCGTTCTTGTTTAAGATAAATCACGCTCAAATCAATTAATTATCTTTAATTAATCAATCCTTTTATCTTAAATCCCTTTTCTGAATTTCCTTGAGATTCTCATCCATCATAATTTTAAACAAATAAATTCATTTAAAATTATCCTTGTACGTAACTTGTACCTTGGAGGCAACCCGGTGAATTCCCATTTATTACGCAAATGTTAAATTAAACACATATATATAAAACACCTATCACGTGTTGTGCCTCAGCTTTACGCCTGCACCATGGTACACGTCTCAAAGGTTTGTATAATATAATAATAAATTTTAATAAATCTGCGTAATTTGGGTGAGTACACGGCGTGTAGTTCCGACTACACGGCGTGTACTTTTCTTCACCGTCCATCCGAAGTACACGCCCGGGGACAGTGCGTGTTAATGTACTTCGAAAATTTTTGGAGTACACGGCGTGTACAGTGGGACACACACCGTGTAGTTTCCGCGTTACACGGTTTCCAGCCGGGCAGGCCGTGTACGGAGTACACGACCCAACCCTAACCCGAAGGGACTACACGCCGTGTTTATTGGACCACACGACGTGTATTCCGGAAACCGTGTGCCACCTGTTTCTGGTCAACACACGGTGTCTTAAATTCTTAGAAAGAATCCAATACACAACCTGATTTGGCGGATCAGTCAATGCATTGAACCTAGACTACACGGCGTGTACTTCCGAATACACGTCGTGTATTCTGGTGTTATACGGCCAGAAACGTTTGGTTCTCCTCCGGATGAGTTCCTCTATTTTATTTTAATCAAAATTAAAAGAAAAATTCGTTTCTGTGAGGTGAACGAGAAACGAGGGAGGAGAAACAGATCTCGAGATTCAGATTTCCAGAACGATTAAACATGAATTGAAATAACTAAATTATTAAATGCGTAAATCACCAACGAAAAACTAAATAATTATAACCAACGATATGACCCCGCTCTAATACCACTTGTAGGTTTCGGGCGCAGCGGAAGCGCGTTGGTGGGTTTGCCCAACTTTAATTTTAACGTTAAACAACGTTCAATCCGAGATCCGTCACGATATAAAACGCCGAATCTTCGGAATAGAACGAAGAACGAAAATAAAAGAAGAGTCCCGGAACCCTTGAGGAGGATCATCATATGTTGATTATAATTAATTTAATTAATGCATAAAAATTACCTCGTTGGAATTCTTTCTTCGTTGATGTGTTCGGTCACGATTCGGTGATCCGTCGTTGCGTCGTAGAATCCAAGTGTAGGATTCCTCTAGCGGTGATCCACACGTGTGTCACGTATCTCCGGACGTCGCCGAAGGGATCTCCGGGTGCTAGCGCGGAAGAACCTTTGCTTGCGATATCCGCCTTCGACCGCCTTGATCTGGTGGAGGATCTTGCTCTCGTAACTTGAGGGCGTTCTTGGTGGAAAGAGAATTCTCGCTTGGCTTGAGAGTATTTCCAAATCCGTTGTGCACAACAATGACTCTTCAAAATGTTGGGGTTGCGAGGATATTTATAATCGGGTTTGAGGTTAATAGAGTTATGGCAATAAATAAACGCGTTACGCGTTTTATTTATTTCATTAACTCTTATTGAAAGCCCCCGTGTCGAATTATTAATTCCTTAACATGCGCTCATGCTGATTATAATAAATATCATTTAATAAAACAATATTAAATCCTCAAAATCCCAACTGGAAAAACTACACGGCGTGTAATAATTAATACACGGCGTGTACTTTTATTTTCCATTTTTCTCCAACACATTTATTAGACCTTGAGTAATGACTATTTATTTCTTAAATAAATGTAACTGCATTACTCATTAATAAATATATTATTTCGTCCACAATATATTCTCTCGAATAACTAGTGTCAAAATAAATGCGATCAGACATCCTTAAATAATTATTAAACCACAGTCGGGAATAATATTTATTTAACTTGTTAAATTAATATTTAACTGAGATACATGGACACACTTAGTGTGTGACCCTCTAGGCCTCTTTCTCAGTGGCATTAGGCTGAGCCTGCCTAAAGTACAAGGTTAGCGTCTAGCAACACGCCAAGGCACCCATAGAGAAATAAGTTAACGCCGCAATGACGTGTCAACTCCTACGAACGCTTGCCGTGTAATATAATCCCTTTGTCTCGATATCTCCAATCAAGCGGGTTGCATGCTAGTGCCATCAACCCATGTGCTTGATTATTCTTTTTTTGACTTCCCGGAATTGAACTTGCCCATACCTTACCATGGCCATGGATTTATTTAGGCTATATCAATTCCATCAAAGGGCCTGAGATATCTACTTCCGTTATGGAACGGAAGGGACAAATCTTTTCTCGCATTATCTATTAATGCGGTATTACTCGTGACGCACCCAACGTATCCTACCTCGCTGCGAACAGTGTGTCGTCACAGTTTTCGTCAATACATCTAAGTGCGCGAGTTGTAATACCCATTAATAATAATCTTAAAGTCTAAGGACCAATACACACGTCCGCAGATTGGAACATTCAATGACACTATGAAATGTTGATTTTCTACTGGCGGGTCTCGTTCTCATAATATCCTCCTGGATATTACCAAGGGCGCACATCATGAGAAGGTGTCTCAAAGTTTTATGAGTCCTCACCCCTAATGACCTGTATTATTTGTGTCCCTCAAATAATATCATCCGGCCATAGAACATACATTCAAGAACAGTGTTATGACACTTTCGGGTTCTCATCATAGCAGGGATCCGCTGCGACCCTTTAATGCAACAGCTGTCCTTAGGACATTATCACATGACATGTCACGCAGAAGAACAATCAAGATGTAATAAGACTTTTATTTAATGAATAAAGTACAAAGTAGTTGGTTTTAGACCACCAACTCCAACAGTTCGGTGGTGGAGGAATCACAACAGAGAGCTGACATAGCAGCAACCGACCACACACACACATAGAGGAACAAATGAGAGAGCTCTGGATGAATTTTGCAAAGCTGGAAATAAGTCAGAGGGAGCGCCGTGGGCTGAAGAAGATACCGGAATTTTCTGGTAAGGATCCAGAAGATTGGATCATGAAAGCGGAAGCATATTTTTCAGACCGCCAAATTCCAGAACAAATGAAGGTACCAATAGCCGAATTGAGTATGCAAAGAGCGGCTTGAGTTTTGAATTTCTTGTTGGAACCGAATAAGAATGGTCTTACCTGGACGCAATTCAAAGAAAAGTTGTTTGGAAGATTTGGATGTGCGGCGGTAGAAGAATTGGTGGCCCAACTTGTGAAGGAACAAGCTGAGAGTAATGCTCAGAAGGAAAGTTAGGAAAAATCAGCTGTGGATGCGGATGGTGGAAGTAGTTTGCAACTTGTAGCTGAAAGAAGTAGGCTTGGGAAGAATGGAAGAATCATACGGCAGAGAAAAGCAGGCTGGAGGAGTGAAAAACGGATTAGTTTCTAAATTGAGTTTGCCTGTACGTATTGAAGAGAAGGTGGAACTATGTCCAGTCATGGTCCAGAAGAAGGGCGGCCGCCACGAGAGGTGCTGCAAACTCTGTAGGCACCAATACATGTGGTACAGAAGCATAAAAGACCTGAGATTTTTCTAGAACAAAAGAAGTGTTCTGAGTACAAAGGTATGAGTATGGAAATTGCCTCAAAAGACCTGAGAATCTTCTCGACTGGACAATAAAGCACAAACAAAGAGCAGGGGAGTTTTAAATCTGGTACGGTCTGAAGTGATAATACCGAATTCGTATATTAGCATGGAAAGAGCGGCACGGCTGAATAAAATGTGTAGCTGGAAAATATTCCGACCAGCACCCGGGGCTCATGTAATTGCTCAAATTGGAGTAAAGAACAACTTTGTATTTGAGGAAGCTGTAGTAGAAATTTTCCCTCAAGTTACAGATGTTCTAACAGTTGAAATGTCGAATATAACCTGGGATGAATCTGCTTGTGTATGAGTAGCAATTCCAGCTGTAGAAGGGAGTTACAAGCAGTTGAAGGTGTCTGTTGCAAAAGTTGGAGTCTGTGTTCGAGGACCACCGCACCGGAAGGTGATAGCCAGGGGAAGGGCGACCTCTATAGCGACAACACAAGAGGTTGGGGACTCTACCAAAGTAGTCAAGCTGCGTCCAGACCTTGGAAGAGTCACTTCAAATGGAAGGCTATAGAAGCTGGCAACCACTATCGAAGAGGCCAACTAGCACTGGCTGCCTAGAGAAGGGTTGGTCGGCCACCTCTTGGAACTCCACCTCACCTTGAGGACAATGTGGTTTTTCAAGACGGCGGGAATGATAGGAAGGTGGGCTGGAGGCGTAGGCCAGTTAGGCCATTGGGCTTGGATCGTGCGTGCATGAGTGCTGAAGGTCTTTGGCCTAGGTGTTCTTGCATGAGAGTTCAACAGCAAGCCTTGCTGCTTGTGTTAGGTTGTTGCATAGGGGTCTAAGGGTGGTGCTGTGCATGTAGGGGCAGTATTATAAAAACAATAAGAAGTTGTTAGTTAGTTAGTTAGTGGGGCTATTAGTAGACAACAAGTAGTTTGCCAACTGTTAGGAGGGGGGTTGTCTAGAAGGTTCTAGTGGAGTCCATAAATAAGGGAGTTGTGGGCTGTTTGTGGACAAATGGCATTTTGAGAGTAATCAGCTGCTGCTGATTGGTGGGTTAGGCCACAGACCTTGGGAGTTATGCCTTTCAGGGAGTTCCTTCTCCTTCTTTCCTCTCCCTCCTCCGTAACTTCTTCCTCTTGCTTTCTTCTTCTATCTCATTTTTCTACTGTAATTTTTGCTGCTATTAATTGAAGTGTCTACTGTTTTTATCTCTCTTCCAATTGATACCTATCATTAATTATGTGGTTATTTAAGTTTTTTTCCTTCTGTTTTTGTGCTTCTATTCATCATTTGTTATAAACATGAATGAGTTAAATTTGATTGGTTGAAGTGCACTAGTCTTATGTATATTCGATATTGATTTGGCGGTTCAAATTATGGAATCTTCCGTTATTATTGACGAGAATAGTGATGAACGAAAACCTTAATACTATTATTGCAACAGTCGGGGGAGGGGGAGAAATACAAGAAAATCCCTAAACCACTGACAAGAAAAAACTCAGCGAGACTCGAACCTGAGACCTCACCAGTGAAAACCTTAATATATTGCTTGAAAAATCTTTTTTTTTAATCATAAACTTATCCCAGGTCAAAGCCTGAGATAGTTCCAATTTAATTAAAAGTCCCTTTAAGCATAGATTAAACCCCAATACGTGAAAGAGGGAATGACACCTCCAAAACACATAAGAAAAACACAAGGCCGACAAAAATGTTAGATGTATTATGGTTGATGTTTATGCAAATAAACATAGCAAGTAGTATCAGGTTAGTTCTTAAAACCAGAAGTGTTTTGCTTGGTCATTTTTGTTAAGGCTTGGGATAGATCTGGGGTTTGGAAAGTGTATTCCAGAAAGGGAAAAAGGGTCATAGGGAAAAAGGGTCATACCTGGGGAAGGCAGTTAGCTGGGCGCTGTGGCCCATTTGGGAGGGGGGAACTTGGTTATAAGTGGGAGCGGAGAATAGTGAGAGGGAAGGGAATATTTTTCTGTCAGCACTTCTGCCAAAATGGCTTGGGCGGGAGAGCTGAGGCCCTCTCGAGAACTTTCTCTCTCCTTAAAACGTCTTCTCATTCCCTCTGCTACATTTGTAAAGCTTGTTTCCACACTGATTAATACATACCACACTAAGTCTGAATGGAAAACCTAACATTTGGTCCAACCTGCTGGAAACAAGCTTGTTTCCACACTGATTATTTCTAGGCACCAAGCTTGACTGAATGGCTTGGAACAACGACTAAGACGTTTTGAGACAATGTTGAATGAGCTGGTTTCTACCGCCGGAAACCTTTCACAAGGCCAACAACGAACGAAACAGGATCGTTAACAAATGGAACATGATCGGCAGTGATGGGAACAGGAGATCAAGGATCAGGCTGGATTCCGCAAATGTATGGCGTGTCACCTAGAAATACAACCACTGCGGGAGGAATCCCAAGTGGAGTCGGAGCTATGTCCAGGAAGAACTGCAGCAGGAGAGAGGTCTGAGCGTACCGAGCCTCGGGCGATGGAGGCGCTCATGCCAGCACCTGATCCGATGCTGTTCGTCAGACGGTTCGAGTTCCCAGTGTTTGATGGTGCAGATCCCAGGGGTTGGATAACTTAAGTCGAGTTGTATTTTCGAATTCATTAGACTCCTGAGATTCTAAAGCTTTCGTTAGCTCAAGTTAGCATGGAAGGCATTACCATTCACTGGTTCAGAGTACTGGAGGAAGTGCATCCGAACGTCACCTGACTGGTTTTTAAGGAAGTGCTCATGGAGCGTTTTAGTGGACATGAAATTCAGAATTCATATGGGGAACTCGCAGTCATACAACAAGGGACTGTTTCTGAATTCATAGAACACTGAGTACTGGGCCTCCTTGATCCCATGGAAACCAGAGCAGTAGTATGTGGGGTACTTTTTGCATGGATTGTGGGAGGATATTTGGAGTTGGGTGTGGATGCACAATCTGGAAACTCCTCTGCAGGCGATGCGGATAGCACGACATGTGGAACTTGCCATCAAGAAAGGTGTGGGCGCTCAATTCCATGGAGGAGCTCCTCGAGTTGTCAGTGGTATGCGTGAAGGGAATCCGTGGCAGCCTCTAAATCGTTTGGGGCCAACACTGCAAGGAGGCAATGCACAATGTCTCCTTCGACGCGGGGATGGTGCACTGGGATGTGTGCGACAGGAATTTCTGAAACAACCAGCTTCAGGGGGTCAAGGAGTTCGTCACCTAACGACTCAGGAGTGGGAGGATTGATAAAAAAAGGCTTGTGTTTTAGGTGCGGTTTACCTTACAATTCTGCACAAATGTATCGATCCTAAATTGAGGGTAATGCTTCTGGGAGAGGATGATATTGAACCGAAGGATGGGGAAGTGGTGTTGGGAAGCACAAACAAACAGGAAACCACAGAAAAACAAGAAGATGTAGAATGCACGGTGGTTGAGTACCAGGATTTGGGACCTTTCTATTCAGTCTGAGGATTGAAAAATGGAGAGGCAATATTCATGAAGGTAGAGGGGCGAATAGAGGAAATTCCTATACTGTGCTGGATAGTGGGACAACCCATAATTTTATATCACCCAAGCTGGTTAAACTACTTGCCTTGGCTATTCAACAAACTAACGGAATGAGTGTTAAGTTAGGCGATGGACATCGAGTAAAAACTTAGGGGTTGTGTCAGTTGTTTGTGGGTGAATTCTCTTGTAAAATCGATGCTCATGTTCTGGAATTGGGAGGATCAGACCTAATTTTGGGTATTCCTTGGTTTCGAACACTTGAGGAGGCGACGATCAATTGAAGAGCATTGACTATGAAGTTTTGCATTGGACATATTCAGCTTGATTACAGAATAAGACGAAAAAAAAATCATCCGCGATCACAACTCTTCCTCAAGATGAAAATGATGGATGATGCCGCTGAAAAATATGTGCCGACCGAGGAACAATGCTTGTTATGCAGAACCAACAGGAATAGCTGGAAATAGAATGCATTGACAGGAAGAGCCGGATCGAGCCTCGATAGGAATAGTCAGGTAAGGAGCATTTAAGCGTGCATGAACAACACTTGACGAGATCGAATATCTGACAGGAAAGGCATGAACTGGTGCAACAAGATGACAGCAGGGCCATGCAGGATGGACGGAGGGGTTGGACAGCCGGATCCGACGACAAAGGGATTGGAGCGCGCAGGGTGGCGCGTGCACCGTGAAACTGAGGGATGTTGCCGATCCATGGGGTTGCGACCGGCGTCGGAGGGAGGGACGCCGCTTGTCAGTTGCGGCTCCTTCTGAGGAAGGAGCAACGACAGCGGGTCAATGCTAAGAGGCATGCACAACCACATCAGGGCAGGGCGACGAGAGGGAACACAAAAGGAAGAGTCGTCGCGCCCGAGAGGGTCGTCGCGCAGGTGGGGCAATGCGAAGGAGGGAGTCACCGCGACTACTGGACGCCTGACGAGGGGAAGGGGCGACGACGACGATGAAAGGGGGGGGGGGGGGTTGCTGCAATTGTTGGGAGATGAGGCAGGAGGCGATGACTGAAGGAGGGGAGGTCATTGTGCGGGGAGGGTCGTCGCACAGGGGGTGAGTAACGACGGGGGGGGGGGGGGGGGAGGGGGGGGCGGCCGACTGAAATTTGGCTGGGAGCCGCCGCCCCCTACTAGGGAAATCCCTGAGAAAAAATCTTAGGCGGGGAGAGAAGATAGACGGGATGGAGTGTTTTGAGTTAAAGATGCTTTGATACCATGTTAAAATAGAGGGGAGTTGACCCAATACCCAAAATACCTTTAAGAGAGGTCTTGATGTTTATTTATAGAGAATTATAATGATAACAAAACACCCAAGACCGATGTGGGACACACTCCAACAATGACAAATAGATATCACTGTCTACACAGCAACACAAGGCTTTACATGTCTTGCTTGCAAAGGTTAGCAGTGTGTTTGACGAGCCTTAGGGATTACTTCCAGCCTGACAGAGGGTGCACATAATCAGGTTGGAACAGGGACAAGGTCCGGTGTGAGTGAGACCTTATTAATACCCTCATTTTTATGAAAATGAGATTGAAAGGCAAGTGGGTGAAATGCTGCAGGTGGGAATTGTCCGGCCCAGTTCTAGTGCTTATTCTAGTCCGGTTTTGTTGGTCGAAAAGAAAGACGAAACTTGGCGGATGTGTGTGGACTATAGGTCCCTTAATCGAGTAACCATTCTTGGTAAGTTCCCCATTCCTGTAGTGGATGAATTATTGGATGAGGTGGGCAAAACTACCTATTTCTCTAAGTTAGATTTGAAATCGGGGTAAACAGCTTTTAGAACCCACAATGGCCATTATGAATATCTGGCGATGCCTTTATGGCTAACCAATGCTCCTTCAACGTTCTAGATCGCAATGAATGATCTGTCATGCCCTTTACTCAGCAGGATTGTCCGGATTTTTTTGATGATATTTTGGTTTACAATAATGAATGGGAGGATCACCTTGATCACCTTGAAGCTGTTCTACAGCTGCTCCGCAATTTCAACTTCTTTGCTGACAAAAAAAAAGTCTTCACCCAACAAGAAGTCGAGTATCTGGGGCATGGTATCCTTTGTGCAGGGGTTTCAGTAGATCCTACCAAGGTCCAAGCGGTGTTGGACTAGTCTAAACCGATGACGGTCAAGGGGTCAGGGGATTCCTCAGCCTCACAGGATATTATAGAAAGATCATCCAAAGGTACAGAAGAACTGCTCAGTCCCTTTCAATTTTAACGTGTAAGGATGGGTTTCGTTGGCCGCCGAAAGCTTGAGCTTTCGACCCCTTGAAACAGCTCTTAACAGAAGCCCCAGTTTTAGCTCTACCGAGCTTTTCCAAGGAGTTTGAAGTTGGGTGTGACGCATCAGGCCATGGTGTGGGAGTTGTCCTCATGGAGAATAGGCACCTTATTGCCTAATTCAGCAATGTATTAGCAAAAAAGACTCTGACAAAGTCCACATATAAAAAGGAAATTATGGCTTTAGTTCTGGCTATACAACATCGGTGTCCTTATTTGTTGGGTAGGTCTTTCACAGTCTATTTCGACCACTGTAGTCTCAAGTTCTTGCTGCATCAACGCATAGCCACTGCGGGGCAACAAAGTTGGATGGCCAAGTTATTAGGCCATCACTTTGACGTCAAATTCAAGCCAGGAACTGAAAACACAACTGCCGATTCTTTGTCCCGAAGGGATGAACCTTCATAGTGTCAACTGCTCCAATCATACCTAGTTTGGGGGGATGGTGCCAGCTTGACTGAAGGACTCCACTCTGACCCTTACATCCAAAAAGTCATTCAAGCCATCTTGGTAGGGCAACGTTTTTACCCCGACTTAACCTATTCCCAGAGCATCCTCAAATACAAGGGTCATTTAGTCCTGCCTGCTTTATCCCACTGGGTGCCCAAATTGTTGATGGAGTTTCATTCCAGTCCCCAAGGGGGACATTCAGGTTTTTACAGGACTTACCATAGATTGGCTGCGAATTTGTACCGGGTTGGCATGAAATGACATATACCCGACTTTGTTTGAAATCGTGACATTTGCTAACGTTCTATGTATTCAACTCTGGCCTCAACTGGGCTGCTGCAGCCTTTGGAAATTCCATCAGGGGTCTGGGCAGGTCTTTCTACGGACTTCATTTGCGGGCTGTCAAAGTCACGAGGGTATGACGTTATTCTAGTTGTGGTTGATCGGCTCTCTAAATACACCCACTTTATTTCCTTGAAACATTCTTATACTGCAGAAGGGGTGGTGGAAGTTTTTATGCGGGTGGTGGTTCGTCTACATGACATTCCTACTTGTTAGCGATCGGGGTCCCATCTTTGTCAGCCACTTCCGGACTGAATTATTTCAGCTCAACGGTATTAAACTAAAGCTTAGTTCTACCTATCATCCACAAACGGATGACCAAACGGAAGTGATCAACTGTTGTCTTGAAACTTATGATGTTTCACAGATGAACAACCCAAAGGGGGTGGTCATATTGGTTATCATGGGCAGAATTCAATTACAACACTTCCTGGAACGTCTCTATCAAGACCATGATGTTTGAAATTGTTTATGGCCGGCCACCACCCTCAATTCTCTGTTTTCTGCCTTCTTAAATTCTGGTGGAAGCTGTTGTTATGGCCCTGGGGGAGCACAATGAGGCTCTGTGGCAACTCAACCACCATTTGGCTCAGTCCCAGAGTTAAATGAAGAAGCAGGCAGGAAAACATAGACGTGTAGTGGATTTTCAGGAAGGGGAACGAGTGTATGTGAAGCTGCGCCCACATAAACAACAGTCCCTTGCTCAAAGGATTAGTTAGAAATTGTCTCCTCGCTTTTATGGTCCTTTCACTATTCTGAAACAGATTGACCCAGTTGCATATCAGCTTGATTTACCTTCGCTTGCCTGCATTCACCCAGTGTTTCACATTTCCCAGCTTAGGAAAGCTGTTGGCACTCAACTTGTCCACCCCACTCTGCCTGTGGATTTGAGGAGTGTTGTGGCAGACTGGCTAGAACCGGACGCAGTGCTGTCTCACAGATTCCAACAACAGAATGGCTTGGACAGTCCTCAGAGTTTAGTCAAGTGGCATGGGCGACCAGTGGAGGATGCTACTTGGTAGAATGACTTCATACTCCGCAATCAGTTTCCCTTTTCAGTCTTGAGGACAAGACTGTTTTTCAGGAGGGGGCGAGTGTTAGCTCGAGATAGACCCGGAGTTTGAAAAATGTAATCTAGAAAGGGCAAAAGGGTCATACCCGACCGAGGATGGCAGTTAGCTGGGCGCTGTGGCCCAAGTGGGTGGGGGGAACTCGGTCATAAGTGGGAGTGGGGGATGGTGAGAGGGCAAAGAATATTTTTTTGTTAGCACTTTGGCCAAACGGCTTGGGCTGGAGAGCTGAGGCCCTTTTGAGAACTTCCTATCTCCTTTCTGCGTCTTCTCCTTACCTCCTCTGCTACATTTGTATATCTTGTTTCCACACTGATTACTACATACTACACCGCGTCTGAATCAGAAGCCTAACATTTTTTGGTTATACAATGGGCACAAGGCCAATATGTGTTTTATTTTTATGAAAAAAGTTTTTGGATCATATTTCCAAAGTATGACTAAAATTATTTGTTTAAATCTCTGATAATGATGATTGATGTATCCAGTATAATAAAGAGCAAAATAAATAAATTCACAAGCTAATGGAAGAATAAATATATTTATATATGCATGAATTTATGCATGCATGTTGGTAAATCATCGAGATAGTAGTATGACTTGAGTCATTAATTAGTTATATAAGATAAACTTGTATAAATAATAAAAATGTATGAATGGTCATTATTTTTGACTTATTAAATTATGTGCATGATAATCTCACTTCAATCAATAATTAGTTAAATAAGTGAAATTATTTGAATGAGAAAAATGAAGATAATGTCTCCAAACATGTTGGGTGTAAACAATATTTATAACCATTTTTTTAAGGATTAATAACCCTTCCCCAATTTGGTCCTATTCTTGGTCATTAATTATCTTCTAATCTCTACCATCACTAATGAACTTGAAGAGAGAATCATAAGGAGCGCGTTTCTGGAAATTTTCTACGATCTCAAGGCATCTACCAATCGGTTTAAGTTATAATGTTTTTGTGATGTATGAATTATGTAGTTTAATGTTCTCTTAATTATACTTATAATAATTTTATGAATTTGAATTATAATTAGAGTATGTCAATTTTTTATGATTGTAAGTTTATTGTTTTCTTGATTTTATTAGATGTTTTGCGTTCATCAACATTTTTTCATTGCGGACTAGAATTGCAGCCATGATTGATATTGTCCAGAAATGATTTTCCCTGCTTTTTGATATTAAAGATATCTATTCCGTTACAATTATATGCAATATTAGATTATTTTAAACAATTTTAGGATCACGATAGTTGAAAGTACAAGTGGCCAATCTTTGATGATCGTTTGACAGCATTTACCAAAAACTGCTTATGGTAATTATCGTTAAGTGGTTAAAAAAAATAAGTGGCGTTTATTTTGCACTGGATCTTGGGTTTTCAAGCATTCTGGGTTGCACTGTGATGCTCAGTTGTCTTCAACCTCTATTCTAAAGAGAACCAGTGCTGATCAGAAATGATTGATGGTGTTTTTCTCAATGTCTTGTTGTTTCAGAACCACAAATTTCTGACCTACTGTTATTCTATTTTTACTCTTTGATGCAGGGGTCAGAGACCTTCTTTCGGAGTATATTAGCAAGCATGGAAGCGGTTTATTTAAATAGGAATCCCACTGCAAAAGCAATCTTGGAGCTTGTGGATTCAGTTGACAGCAATCGAATTTGCTATGATCACATTGCGTATAGGACATTTGGGGTATGCTATTAGGTTACGTTTGGTACGAGGGAAGTATTTCTGATCAAAGTGGAAAGGCATGGAGAAGGAATAAGAAAGAGATTGACCTGTTAATACTTTGTTTGGTATGCATGAAGCAGATGTGATGGAATATGCTGAATAATATCTATATATAATAACAAAAATAAATATAATATGTTTTTTCTCCATTGTTTAAGGGGTACTCCTGTCAATAATACATAAAATCAGGGACAACTGTGTCCATAAAATTTATTTTTCAGGGAAGAAATGGGCATTCCATCCAAATTGGAAGGGTATCCCACTTCTCTTAAACGATGAGACTGACACTTTCTCCGCCCTGTATCAAACATGATTTCTGCATTTTGCCTCACCCATTTCTTTTCTCAGAACCAAACGCAGCCTTAATTCATTTATAACCTTCCATTGGTCTCTGCATAATTGGTTGATCATTCGGCTCTCTGATTCTTGTGGAGTATTGTAGGTCAATGGTTATGGGATTGATTCCATGTCAAGAATTTTTCTAGATTTTGGTTATACAACACAGGATGAGTTGAGGTTTCCTTCAAAAAAATTGAGAGCACTGTGGTTTTCTCCTCCCAGCGTTCCACTGTCTGTTATTGGCAGCCGTGTTAATGGGCAGCTGCCGAGGGTTTTTATTTCAGAGCTACTTGTTGATCAAATGAGTCCACTGGCCCAGGTGTGGCGGCAACTTCAATTTGGTTACTTGATAGTTTAAAAGCATTTATTTCAGTAAATATGATGCCCATTATTGATTGTCCCCTTCATGATTCTCTCTGAACCCCATTGTTTTTTGTTGTTTTTTTCAGAAACAAGCTGCTGGTTTTAATATTTGCTGAAGTATTTATGCAACTGCCAAACAGACACGTCATATATATAGGCTGTAGTTTTTTATGGGAAGTTAAATATCAAGATAAATTATTATGAAAATGCTGGGTTCTTGCATAATGCACACTGAAGCTAACTAGGGGAGTGCTTATGGAGATTTATCTTGTGTTTGATTTTACATTTTTCTTTTTCATTTTTTAAAAATATATTAGAAAATATATTAAATTATGTAAATAGAAAATATTTTTTAGAAAATGAAAATGGAAATGTAAGGGTAGCAGAAATAAAAATGTTAAGATGAACATTTGGACATACCAAGATGAATAAGATTAAAATTGAATATGTTTGAGAGAAAGTTGGAGTGACTCCGATTGACGAGAATATAACCGAGACTAGATTAAGATGGTTTGGACTAGTTAGAAGAAAACTTAGAGATGCACCTGTTAATAGGGTAAATTTTATGATAAGTTCATTTATTAAAAGTGGTAGATGTAGACCTAAAATGACTCTTAAACAAATCATTCAAGATGATTTTGTTTTAAATGGTTTCAATGAAAATATGGTTTTCAGTAGAGCTAATTGACAACGTTTGATAACCGACTCCATTTAATTGGAAATGGAAGGTTGTGCATGGTTTTGGAAAACATTTTTGTATTTTTATTTTCCAAATACGTATCATAAATTTTGCTAGAAAATGTTTTGAAAAGTGAAGTGAAATCTGTAAAGTGCAGAAGTTAATTATCAAAGCGATTCTATGTTGTTGAAAACATGAATATATGATAGGAATGTGGGGCCAGGCCGGGTGCTGCCCGTGTGGGGGATGCGTGCAGTGAGAGGGGCTCTTGGTAGTGGTTGGGTAGTAGTTGCTAGTGGCAGGGGGCATCATTGTACAGGAATGGGCATTTGGAAATTAGCTTGGCAGCTGGGCGGCTCGGACCTTGGGAGGTTTCGACTGAGACTCTTCGGGTCTTCGGGAAGTGGTCTTTCCAGTAGAGTCCTTCCTTTTCTTTCTCCTCCTCTGTGTTTCTTCTTCCTTCTATTATAGTTCTGCTGTGCGACTACATGTTAGGCCAAAGTCCTAACATTTGTTGCTCTCATTGAGAGAACTTCTACTGTTGAGGAACTCAGGAAAGAAGATCTCGATCGTTGCTGATGTGACTGTTGGGAACGCAAACACCAGGGAAATGTGAGCACGGAAGGGCGATCAAAGCTGGACGAACGCCGTAAGTAGCAGCACCGGACGTTGACACGCTCACTGTTAGGACTACTGGAGAGGACGGTTGTGGCAAGATGAATTTTGTGAACCTGTTGTGTGGTCTGGACATACGCTGAGAGGCTAATTTTGGCGGACCGTTATTGCTGGACGAACTCAAGAAAGTGTTGATCAAGTTTTTTTTTTTAAAAAAAACAAAAAACAAAAGTTCTCAGTAGCTGATTTTTCCGCTGCAGTTGGAACAACTGCAGTTGTGCGACGAGTTGGCTGGTGAACTTGCACTTGAGAGGAAGATCGCTGTGGTCGTAACAAGTTTGACGATCAGGCTGATCTAACAGTGGAGATCGGGTCGTTTTCTTGCGACTGCTGTCGGGACATGAGGCAGTTCGAGGTTGGGTGATTGTTGTGTGGAAGGACGCCTTTGCTACTGCTGTGAAGACGAACGGGAAGGAGTCGTTGGAGCAGATTTGAGCAGGTGTGAGCGTCTGCATTTTTGAAGGAAAAAAAAAGAGAATAAAAAGTTCAACGGGAAATTGAAAAAAAGAAATGTTGCTAGAGTTTCAAATGTTGCGGAAGAGTTCGATAAGGCAAATGCTGTGTACATGAGTCAGATGCGTGATGTACTGAACGTACTGCAGAAGACTATGAAGGTACTGCAGAACACGAGTGGCCGCAAGGCTTCTGCTGGTTTTGCTAGACGACAGGAAAATTCTAGTCAGTTGACACAAGCCATGGAGGAGGCAGATGACGTGCTGCAACCAGATGCCAGTTTGGAATTTCTTGTAAAGGTAGTTTCTGATCCTCATTCAACCATGGTTAAGTGGGAAAAGAACGCCGAGGGGCAGCTAGTTCCTGGTATGCTTACGAAACCTCCTAAGCTATAGGTGAACTGTCCGACTATTCAGAGCTGGGAGGACGGGATTGAGTCTGCTTCGGAATCTGATGGCCGAATTGATGGGGGTAGTGAAACACTTTGCTATGGAATGGGTCAGTTGTGGTAAGCTTGAGGAGCAAAATAAGTCAAGTTATGTTCGGCTAGAAAGTGGAAAATTAGAAGAAGTTTTTCATGAAATGTTTTTTGCTGGTATCAGCGGGAGTGTGGTCCTAGCACCACTGCACTGGTATGCTTACGAAACCTCCTAAGCTATAGGTGAACTGTCCGACTATTCAGAGCTGGGAGGACGGGATTGAGTCTGCTTCGGAATCTGATGGCCGAATTGATGGGGGTAGTGAAACACTTTGCTATGGAATGGGTCAGTTGTGGTAAGCTTGAGGAGCAAAATAAGTCAAGTTATGTTCGGCTAGAAAGTGGAAAATTAGAAGAAGTTTTTCATGAAATGTTTTTTGCTGGTATCAGCGGGAGTGTGGTCCTAGCACCACTGCACTGGATTGAGCTACATCGTGTTCCAATTGTTGCTGAAAAGGAGGGGGTTCAAGCTGCCTGGTGTTCAGCGAAACTGGAGGGGGCTCATTTTGGTGCTGAAAAGGTTGCTTTTGCTGGTAGCAATGCCACTTGTAGACAGAACAAGGCAGCAGCAGCACAACGGAAGGGATGTGATCTATTATTGCTTATGCACAAGTGGTGGCAATTGGACAGAATGTTTGATCTGGTTTCTACCGAATTGCAGATTCATTTTTCTGCTGCAGTAGCTGCTGGAGTAGCAGCTGAGGGGTTGACTCCTCAAGTTTCCAAAGCAAAAAACAGAGTGTTGCACAGAGAAAAGTTTTGTGTCCTTGAAGGAATGTCTAGCTGTGTTAATGTTTAGACCATCACCGAAGCCACTACCAGGGGGCTGCCATTCTAGTGTTCAGGAAGCCGTGTAGAGCTTTTGGAGAATGAGAGGGTCTGTTCCAGTGTTAAAGACGCCAAGTCCAGTTGGAGGTTCCACCTTGAGGACAAGGTGGTTTTCAAGAGGGCGGTAATAATAGAAATGCGGGGCAGGTTGGGTGCTGTCTGTGTGGGGGATGTGTGCAGTGAGAGGGGCAGTTAGTAGTGGTCGGGTAATAGTTACTAGTGGCAGGGGCATCATTGTACTTTTATACTAAAAGATAGTTGGGGTTGTTGGTTGATTGGTTAGGAGTATTAAATAGGGAGAGGGGAGGGAAGGGGACAGGAATGAACATTTGGAAATTAGCTTGGCAGCTGGGCGGATTGGACCTTGGGAGGTTTCAACCGAGACTCTTCGGGAAGTGTTCTTTCCAGGAGAGTCCTTCCTTTTCTTCTTCCTCCCCCTCTCCAACTATAATCCTATGCTGCGAGAATTCTATACAGGGTTCAGTGTTTCTTCTTTCTGTTATAGTTTTGATGTGCGACTGCTTGTTAGGCCAAAGTCCTAACAATATATGTTTTTTTTATT
Organism: Viscum album; assembly: GCA_963277665.1. Taxonomy (NCBI): domain Eukaryota; kingdom Viridiplantae; phylum Streptophyta; class Magnoliopsida; order Santalales; family Viscaceae; genus Viscum; species Viscum album. The sequence goes on along the minus strand of OY728143.1, from coordinate 644,261,451 downwards.
TTCTAAAAATTTACCACTTTCATTTTCATTTTCTAATTTTTTTTTCACATTTACATAATTTAATACATTTTCTAATACATTTTTTGAAAATAAAAACTGAATGTTTTCTAAAACCAAACACAAATTAAGGTTTTGGGAAAAAATTGTTGTTTTCATGTTTCCTGGAAAATAAAAATGTATGGAGAGGTAAATCACATACTTTCTTGCCCCCCCCCCCCCCCCCTCCAAAACATTTTTTTACACATTTTATAGTACCTTTTTAGAAAAGGAAAGCAAAAAACGTTTTCTAAAACCAAACGCTTCCCTAAGGTTAATGAAGTTCACGAATTGTTTGAGCTTTGGTTGTATCATTCCTTTTTTCTTTTCTTTTTCTGTCATGCTGGTAAACTAATTGACTTGCCCAATCCTTTGGAAGCAAGGATCCTTGTGTACTGGGGTTTGACTTTTATGGTATTAAGCTAAAGAAACTTGGAACTGTATAATATGCTTAAGGATGAAGTGGACTGCATCATCATGCTGCTACTTTTTGCTATGTTGAATGTATTTTACTAATAAGACAGAGAGATGTCTCGCAGGTTCAAATTCTTAAATGAACTTTAAGGTGCATTTGGCATATAAAAATATTTCTTTTTCATTTTCAAAAAATGCATTAGATAATGAGTTGAATTGTATGAATAGATTACATTCTTTAGAAAATGAAAATAAAACAACTGTTTTTTAGAAAATGAAAATAAAACGACTGTTTTTTAGAAAACACAAAATAAATGAAAAAAAACTGAAAATGCTTGGAAAGTAAATCCATTTACTTGTCTTTCCGTAACATTCCAAAATATTTTCTAACACCCTTTAAAATTAAGCTTTAGAAGTGAAAACAAAAAATGTTTTCATCTACCGAAGGCACTTCAAGCTTGAGAATTCTTGTTCACGGGTCGGAGGGTCCGTCCTAATCTGACCTGCCGACTTGTTTAACTATAAATATATAGCATAGACTGCATCATGACATGTCTAACTAGTTAATATGGCATAAACTCAATGTTCTAACCAAATTAAATTATCTCATTTAGACTAAAAATAACCTGATTAATACGAAACATTTGTTATTCATGTTGCAACTTGACCCTCTTAAAACATATAAAATAAAAAATGTGTTATAAACACATTAAATTATTTTAAATTAAGTTGATTATAAGAATAAAATATATTATGAAATTAATTATTGTTATATTTTTAATATTTTATATTATCTTCCTATTTTTAATCGGGTTAGAGGGGTCAGGAGAGGTCAACTTGAATCCAACCCGAATATTATTTGTGTCAGACCACTCAACCTAATTACAATCTGAACACATTTATGCATGACCCAAACCTGTTTAACTTGTGTTGTGTTGTGTTGGGTTATCATGTTGGGTTCAAAATTGCAACCTCTGCTCCGAGCTATCCCTGATAAGGTTGAGACTATGATTTATGTTGTTCAGGAGAGGTCAGCTATGATTTTTTTTTCGAGAGTGCCTCTCATCCTGCTTCTGCTTGCTTGTGAATGGAATTGCTCAGTCTTGCACTGGGTCCAGTCTTGTTTGTTCATTAACCTTCCAGAATATATTGTTCGGCTTGGTTGGGTTCGGTTTGATTCAGTTTAATTTGGTTATGGTAGGTTTGTTTTGGTTCAGCATATTTATTTATTTCTATGTTAAAATGAGGATATTTTTTTTTAGGGAAAATGAATAATTTTCTATTTTATTTTTATTAAGTCCGGTTTGGCTTGGCTCGGTTCGGTTTGGTTCCATTCAATTCAGCTTGACTTTGTTCATTTCAATCCGGTTCTCTTCAGTTTGGTTTGGTTTTGTACCTTCCAGAATATATTTGGATCAAAGCAATTGCCTAATGAATACAGGAAATAATTACAAAGTACACAGTAACATCTGGAAAAGGTAATGAGCATGCAGCTCTTTCAAGTGCATTGGGATCATTGGCATGGGAAAAGCCTTCATATTCTGAATTCCAACAGTTGGTGAGGTACTCGCGCTTCATTGACAGGCTGAATGTTAGGGTTGGGTTTGATTTTTGAAACCATTTTCTGTTTTCATATTCCAAATATGTATTAGATTGTGTAAATGAAAAATATTTTTTAGAAAATGATAATAAACATTGTGGATTATTGGGAAAAAAAGATACCTATTTGTATGTTTGAATATTGAACTACTGTACTTTTTTTCTCTTCAATTTTCAAAACATTTTCTAACATATATTCAAATACATGTTTGAAAAATAAAAGCAACAAAAGTTTTCCACAACCAAACACAACCAAATTTTTTTCAACATAACTTTTAGTTTGTGGGTAAACAGGGAAAGTGAATATGCTGCTTGGACCCTTGTTAATGGATATGCATTGAATCATGCGACCATTTCCACACATCGGCTGAATTCGCAATTGAAGAATATTAAAAGTCTGAATCACTTCCTTGAAGAGAATGGATATAAGTTGAATTCTGAAGGGGGTGTTCTTAAGGGTTTGTAGCCTATTCTATGGTTATTTTTCTTTTTCTTTTCCTAGTTTATCTATTAGAGAAATTACACTTGGCCTGGTAATCGGAATCCAAAAAATTGCCTTGCAGGAGCAGTGTCTGTTTTGTTTTTGATCCTAAAAACTTTTTTATGATTTTCATCCATGCTATTATGACAATATGCTCATTGCTGATAAATTTATTCCATCCCTCTACCGTTTGTTTTTGTTTGATTTGAGTTTGTTGTACTTCTACTAAGTCAAGATTGTTCTGTTTTATGTAATTTCCAGGATATTTGCACATTGTTTTTACTTATTATGGAAAAAATGGTAAAAAAACTTTTTTAGTGAAGTTTATTGACATGAATTTTTTGGATTTTTGCTACTGCTATTGAAGGCTATGTTTGAGAGTTCTGATGGGATGGGATGACATGGTCATTAATGGGATGGGATGACATGGTCATTAATGGAACTTGGTGAAGTGAAACATGAAATGGAATGAAATTGAATGAAATTGAATGAAATTGAATGTTTCATTGTTTGGAAGCTTCATGATGAAATGAAATGATTTTACCCAATCATTATTTACAAAAAAAAAGGATTTTTTTTTTATTTTTAATTTCCAAAATTACCATTATTATTTTTATGTATTTCATTTTTTCTAATTTTTTGTCCGTGCATTGCTATAAAATGACTCATTTTTTGCATCATTCTATTTTCGACCCTTTTATTAGAGATGCTTAATGAGTTAGATCGGGATAGAGTAGACCTTGTATAACAACCCTGCTCTTTATTTCACTTTAATACTTGAATTATTACATAAAAGTACACATAATACAACTTGGAAGATCGCGTAGTCTAGTGTTTTTGGGAATTAGGTACATTACATAACAATTTAAAATTGGAAAAACATCATCTTTATTGAAAACATTCTTAACATGCTCGCATTTAAAAACTGCATGAGATAACCTGGGGACGTACATGAGAAATGGGTGAGCTATAAATCCTAGTAAAGAAATAAACATGATATAAGGTGATACCTGTAAGACAATAGGCATATGAATGACACAAAAATATTATGAATCTTAAACATGAACAATAAGACATGATATACCATGATAGTCATCATAACATAAGAAATGTGACAACTTAAAACACTGCATCATAAACATAGGTTAAGGTTAACCGTCAAGACATCATGATGGACAAAGTCCCATAAAGGAATCAGGTTCACTCCCTGTCCCGACATGACGTCTCATGAGACTAAACATTACCCAATGCATTGGAGCGATATATAATTTTAGGTGCATTCGTCAGTTTTATTTCATTCTCATACTTAAAGTTTGCCACATAGATTATACAACATGGATTCATTCATCATCATATTTTATTCCACGATCAAAGAGTGTGAAATACATACATGCAAGTCCCAATTCAAAGAGGTCTAAGTTATAAAGGTGAATACCCTTGATAGGAAATGAGTATGGTATTTACTATACAATTGTTTTGACATGAAAAATCGCGGTGAAATTTCAGCAGCATAATGACATCACATAAAAATTCATAAAATGGGTTGATGACAGCGAAAAAGGTATCATTTGGACATTGTTGGAGTCTGTATCCCACATCGGACTTGAGGTCCGGTGTGGTCTTTACCATTTGTTATAAAAGCACCCCAAGGGCTCCTTAGAGAGTAGATCTTGGGGGTTCGGTCTCTCTCTCTTTTATCCCTCTACATGGTATCAGAGGGAAGTTAATCCCGACCCCTCAAGCTAGGTGTACCTAGCTTGGACACATAATGAAAAGAAAGCAAGAAAAACATACACTAATAGACATCAATTGGATAGTAAGGAGATATGGAATAACATATCTTATCATAAGGAAATGAAGATAAAAGACATAAGGTAAAGAAGATACTTGAATAAAGTGGAGAAAGAAAGGAAAAGATCCCTTACTTGAGTGTATGACTTCAAATGATTGGGAGGAGCTTCTTGAGAGTTTGGGGGTGCCTTGGGAGGACTCTAGAGAGTGGAGGGTAGAGTGTGGACGTACTCCAAGGAGTTTGAGTGAAGAGAAATGAGAGTTTGAGTGAGTTTATATAGGAAATGAGAGAGATTTCTTTATTATTTAGCTTTTGGACTCTACATAATAAAATAATCAAAACCGCAAACAATTTCAGGGTTTTTGCTTATGGTTTCTGCCAAATAGGAGTGATTCTCATTATTTAATAAAATAATGCATTTGTTTATGTGGAGGTGAGTCACACTCTTAAAGAAATGATTTTAAAACCTTAAAATATATTAATGATTTTGGAGGATTCATAAGGGCTTTATAAAATTAATCAAATAAACATAAAATCAAATTATTTTAAAGGGAAAACATAGATTTGGTCGTGTATACATTTTATAGTATTTATTACATCACTTTTGGGTGATTGTGATGTCATAATATACAAAGTATATTTATACAGTATTTAATTTTTATCTAAAATTCGACTCAGAAAATTATGAAAAATTCACCGTTAGATAATTTTGTTACTTTGATTCCAAAAATAATATTCATTTTATCTAAATAATTTTTTAAATATATGTAGTTTCACTTCTAAAATATTAATCAACATTTATTGAGAATGTTGAGTTTTTTTTGATAATAACAGTTTTTGAACTCTTATAAAAATTACATTTGACTTCATAAAAATTATATCATCATTTATTTTTAATAAACATTATTTAATAATAATATTTTATTAAAATATTATTTATTTCAAAAATCCATTAATTCGTCAAAATAAATTACTTAATTGAATTTGAATATTACTCAAAATACAATTTGTGTTTTATTGTTTAAGAATAAAAAAAAACATTTACAAAGTAACCATAATAGGATGAAAATATATTCTTTATTCTATAAAATAATGTACATACTCATAATGCTAGGGTCTTGATACATATCCCTTTAATACACTAGCAAATGCCCTAAGAGTAAGGTGCGCGTTGGTGAGACTTTTATGGGGTGGTTCGACGCACATGGTTTGAGTCGTGATCTCGATGAGCTTGACCTTCTTCTGTAAACGGTTTCGCTCATGTTTAAGCTGTTGGATCTCAGCTTGGACTTGGTCAAGGGCAAAACCCAAAGATGAGCTTGACCTTCTCCTGTAAACGGTTTCGCTCATGTTTAAGTTGTTGGATCTCAGCTTGGACTTGGTCAAAGACAAAACCCAAAGATGCTATCTCCCTCGGAAGCTCCGATAAATGGGCTTTATAAGGTACAATCCTATTAGTTGAGACCATCATTTCTTTTGTCTGTGTTAATTGGATTTGTTAAAACTCTATATTTATACTCATCTTGTGATCACTGTTCAACGACTATAATATCAACGTTAGTGATGCTTAACGGTTTATTAAATCCAATTGGATATAATAAAATAAAAAAAGTGCATGTGTTTTCTATAACCATATTACTTAATAAGACATTTAATCAAAACAAAAAGGGAATTTTATTTATAACTGTTGAGGTCGTTACACCTTGTCTATATGTATCGGGTCTAAAATTGTTAGTTCGTTTAGGTCTGTATTTAATGCGGATTCAAAAAAGTTAATCCAGTCCGGTTTGCATTTTAGGCAGACCGGTCCGTAGGTTTGCCTGCATTTGTAATTAGGATTTGATTTTTTTTAAATAACACATTATTAAAGAAGATTAAATATTTAACACATATTAGCCATCTTATAAATGTTAATTTATACATATAACAACAAACAAGTCTTAAACCCAATTAAATGAGGTTGATTCCATGAATCAAACATCTTTAATTAGCTCTATTGAAGACCATATTTTTATTGAAATCATTTCACAGTTGTCAAAAAGCGGCGTCTCGCCCGCAATCTAGACGGTGTGGTGCGGAGCGGCGACCCTCTGCTTCTAGTGGCTGGATCGCACGCGGAACGCGATCGCGCCCCGTCTACCGCGATTCTGATTGTCGCGGTTCGCTGCAATCCCGACGGGAGCGGCCGCACCCTGTTTTGGCTCCAACCAAATGTTTTTTTTGCCCCCGCCTGCGACGCTGCTGCCGTCCCCTGCCTGCGACGCTGCTGCCGTCCCCTGCCTGCGACGCAGTCGCCGTCCCTGCTGCCTCTAGCATGCGCCGCCGCCGCCGCCCTAGCTTGCGCCGTTGCCGCCGCTCATGCCGACTCTAGCCCTCGCTGAGTCTAGCCCCCGCTGACCCCCAGGCTGGTCAGATAACTATGCCAATAATTTTTTTTGTTGTCGCTCCATCCATTCTGCGGACCTCCCGTTTTTTATTTTGTTTTTGTTTTTTATTTTATTATATGTGTTTTGGTTAATTTCTATTTTGTTGGTTTCGTGCAGCCCGATCCGTTCTAGATGTTGTTGTGCCGAATGCTTCTGGTCCATACTATGCACCAGGCCGCAACTTTTGCGGGTCGAGCTTTGCGGTGAGTTCGTTGGGGGTTGGAGGGGGCAACATGTGTTGGATTGGTGTAGCCCGATCCGGTTGGGCCGAATGCTTGTTGCCCTTAACTGTAGCAGTGCGGACTGACCGACCGACACTAACAGGCACTGTAGCAGTGCGGACTTCGGAGTCAACTATACTGTTGCACTCTTGACTTTCAACTGGCAGCCACTGTAACACTTTTGACAAAGGTGACCCGCCTTTCACTGTGGTGACACGGACTTCCTGTGCAAACAGTGAATCATTTTCTCTTTTTTATAGCCCATTTTCGGGCTAGGGTTTTTTACTGAAACACTCTGTAATCTGTGCTCTCGAAATAGTGAAGTTCTCCCTCTCCGTGAACGTAGGGATTATTCCCGAACCACGTAAATTGTTGTGTTCTTGTTGCTTTCCTTTCTTCTGTATTTTCTTTTTGTTGGAGTCTGCATCCCATATCGGACTTGAGGTCTGGGTTATAAAAGAACCTCAAGGGCTCCTTTAGAGAGTACACCTTGGGGGTTCAGTTTCTCTCATTTTATCATTCTACATGGTATCAGAGGGAAATTAATCCCGAACCCTCCTCCCGTTTTATTTCTTCTTTTCCCGTCGGCCTCTAGAGTTTCTCCCCGTGAGGGGCGGCCCCCCCCTCATGTAGGGCTGGGTTTACTTTATTCCGCCGCCCCTCCGAGCTCTTTTTTCCCAGGCGGCGGATCCCTCCCAGTACCGCCCTCCCGCAGCGCGTTCCGGCCCGCCACCCTTCAAGCGGAATCATCTGCTCCGACTTCTCCCTCGGTGGCTCCCAGCCCGCCTCCTTCCTCCGGCGCTGCTCCCTCCGGCGTCGTCCCTGCGCGATCGACCCCGCCTCCATCAGGCGGCCCTCGCCCCTCCGTCGTGACGCGAGACGACCTCCCGTGCGACGACCCTCTTGTGCCGATCCTGGCCAACGGAACGTCTCCCGCTTGCGGCCCTCCAGCGGCGTCCCTCCCCCTGGCGCACTCCCAGCCGACGATTCTCCCCGACGACGCCCCTTCCGCCCCGACGGCTTTCCTCCCGACGCGACGGCCCCGTCCTCCTGCGCGACTCCCGGCGTCCCGATCGCGCCATCCCTCCCTCGCGACTCCTCCGCCTCCCATCCCAGTCCCGACGCCTCTGTTTCTCTTGGCGGACCAACCATCTCCAGGCGCGACCCTCCAGTCGGCCTCCTCTGTGTGCGCCGGCCAGCCCCCCCTCCCCCGCGCTCTCCCGCCTTTGCCTCCTCGTGCTTCTCCCGGCCCTCTGCCTTCGTCGCGACACCGTACTGGATCGCTGCTCCTCCCGTGCGAGACTCCCGACAGACCAGGTTCCCCATCCGCTGCTCCCTCCACGCCGTCGGCCTCCTCCTGCCAGGCAGCCCCGCCTCTTTTCGCCGGCCTCCTCCTGCCAGGCAGCTTTGCCTCTCGTCGCCGGCATCTCTCGACGACTCCCGGCAGGCAGTCGCCTCCTTGTCCGTCAGCATGCCCTCGCACCTCCTCCACTGTGGTGCAACATTTTGACCGCCTGAGATCCGGGCCCTTTGGCGCCGCCAGATCCCGCAACGATTCTGTGGAATCCCCGCCTCTCGTTGTCGGCCCCGCAAGTGCGGTTTTCCCGGTGCTAGTGTGGTTTTCCCGGCGTATCATCGACCGGCCCCACTAGTGCGGCATTCTTGGCGCTTCGTTAACCGGCCCGGTTTGTGTGGTTCCTCCGCTGCGCCCATGACAACTTAATCTATCCATCATCCTAAGGGGGAGCTGCGATTTTGAGGGGGTGCTTCAAACGTGTAGAATGGGAAAACCCCCTTGGCCTCCTTACCTCAAAGTGAGGAGGAGACGTTCTTTTATAATGAATGATAAACTCCACATCGGACCACAAGTCCGATGTGGGATACAGACTCCAACACTCCCCCTCAAGCTAGGTGTACCTAGCTTGGACACATAATGAAAAGAAATCAACAAAACAGACGCTAACACTCCCCCTCAAGCTGGACATGCCCTGCGTGATGACAGAACAAGACAAAGCAAAAATAAAAGATAAAAGGTGCAAGGATGATGCTCCCCCTCACGATCGCAACTCCCCCGCACGATCGAAGCTCCCCCGCAGGATGATGGATGGATGATGTTGCGGACGCAACAGATTAACCACGCAAACCGGGCCGATGGACGGAGCGCCAGGAATGCCGCACTAGTGGGGCCGGTCAATGAAACGCCGGGAAATCCAAACTAGCACCGGGAAAACCACACTTGCGGGGCCGACGACGGGAGGCGGGGATTCCGCAGAAGTGTTGCGGGAGCTGGCGGCGCCAACGAGCCCAAATCTCGATGGTCGAGCTGTTGCGCCGGCGCATGGGCGTGCCGGCGGACAGAGATGCGGCTGCCGGAAAGATGCCGGGAGATGCCGGCGAGGCGGGGATTCCGCAGGAGGTGGCCGGAGATCCAATACTGGAAGCAGGGCAGCCGTTGGGGAAGGAGGCCCGGGAGGGATCAATTGCCGAGCTGGAGCACTGTCGGTCGCAAGAGGAATCCACCGGGAAAGGGAGGGATAGCCGGCAGGGGGGGCAGAGGGAGGCGCGTCGGGACCGGGAAGCGCCGGGAGAGGCGGGGCTGCCTGGCAGAGGAGCAGCCATGGTGGACAGGATCCGTCGCTGGAGGAGATGGAGGAGGTCGGCCGGGGGCGCCGGAAGCAGCGACTGGAAGGGGAGCGCCGGATGGGGAACGACTGGCCGACGTGCGCAGGGAGGAGGGCCGGAACCGGACAGAACCGGGAGGGCAGGCCTCGGGCAGAGGATACACAGGAAGGGTGGAAGGAGCCGCCGGGATGGGAACCGTCGGGATGGAAGAGAGGGTGACGGGAGAAGCGGGAGCCGGGACTAGCGCGGGAGGGCGGGAGGCGATCCGCCGGGAGCCGCGCAAAGAGGAGGTGGGCCGGGAGTCGCGCGAGATGATGAGGACGGAACCGCCGGCAGTTGCGGGATCTGGAAAGCTCGTCGGGGAATGCGGGAGCTGTTGAGGAGGCCGGAGCAGGTGGAGCCGCGTCGGAAGGAACGCCGGATCTGGAGAAGAAAGGCGCCGGGATGTGGAGGGCGACGCCGATATCTGCAGCGGGACGATCCGGCGCGGGACTGCCGGGAGAGAGGGAGACCGTCGGGATTTGTTGCGCGACGGGAGAGTGCAGGGAAGCCGCGACGGGAGCCGGGATGCCGCTAGGAAGGAGGAAGCGCCATGGGACGTCGCAGCAGCTCTGAACCGGGAGGGAGATGGCGCCGAAAGTTTCTGGAACGGGAGGCGAGGGACATCGCGCCTGGAGGAAAGCCGTCGAGGAGAACCGTCGGCTTGGAGTGCACGGCGGGGAGGGACGCCGTCGGGAGCCGGGAGGGCCGCGGTCGTCTGGACGCCGAGTAGAGGTCGTGCAGAGCGGAGGAACGCCGCGGGAGGGCAGCAGCGATCCGCCGGGAGAGGGGCCGTCGCCGTGCCTGGATCGGGAGCAGAGGAACGCCGCAGGAGGCGGGCTGCCAGGGGAAAGCCACAGGGGGCGGGCGGGAAAAACTAAGGCTCGTAGGCCATGGAAGCCGCCGCCCCCTGTGGGGGAGAAAAAAAAATATTAAACCCTAGAGGGGAATAGAAAAAAAAATAGATGGGAGGGAGGGTCGGGATTACGTTCCCTCTGATACCATGTAGAATGGGAAAACCCCCTTGCCTCCTTACCTCAAAGTGAGGAGGAGACGTTCTTTTATAATGAATGATAAACTCCACATCGGACCACAAGTCCGATGTGGGATACAGACTCCAACAAAACGTCACTTGTTTCTTTTATTTCATCTTGTTTTGTAATCAAGCTGGGTATGTTCAGCTTGAGGGGGAGTGTTTGCAGTCTGTTGATTGCTTTGTTTTTTCTTTATGTGTTCAAGTTTGGTACACCTAGCTTGAGGGGGAGTGTTGGAGTCTGCATCCCACATCGGACTTGAGGTCCGGTGTGGTCTTAATTATTTGTTATAAAAGAACCTCAAGAGCTCCTTTAGAGAGTACAACTTGGGGGTTCAATTTCTCTCATTTTATCATTCTACACTTTCGTTTCTCGTTTTTGTCATTGCAACTCCCGACGATTCCGCAACAACTGGTATCAAAGGGTGAGTTCGGAATTTTCCAACGATGGCTCTGGATGAAGGCAAAGTGAAGATCGATCGCTTCGATGGAACTGACTTCAGTTTCTGGAGGATGCAAATCGAGGATTATCTTTATAAAAAAAAGTTGCACTTGCCGCTTCTGGGTCTGAAGCCAACGGACATGGAGCAGTTGGAGTGGGAGTTGCTAGATCGGCAGGTTCTGGGCGTTGTGCGCCTTACGTTGGCAAAAAACGTGGCGTTCAACATCAGAGAGTAGAAGACGACGGTGGATCTGATGAAAGCCCTCGCAAATATGTACGAGAAGCCTTCTGCGGCAAACAAGGTGCATTTGATGCGGCGATTGTTCAACCTGAAAATGGTTGAAGGGAGAATTGTTGCAGACCACATCAACGAATTCAACACCATCACAAGTCTGCTGACATCGGTGAAAATTGATCTCGATGATGAGGTATGTGCGCTGGTCTTACTATCTTCTTTACCTGACAGTTGAGAAACAACTGTAACAACTGTGAGTAGTACTTCAGGGAATACCAAACTGAATCTGAAAGATATACGGGACCTAATCCTTAGTGAGGATGTGCGAAGAAGAGAATCAGACAAATTCTCTGATTCTGCTCTAAACATTGAAGGAAGAGGAATGTACTCACAGCGAGACAATCATAGAGGGCGATCAAGGTCAAGAGGGAAAAGCCGAGATAAAGCAAAGGGGCCCGGTCCTACCTGCTGGACTTGTGGGAAGAAATGACATGTCAAGAAGGAGTGCAGAGATAATCAGAAGGGACCTGAAACTAGTAGAGCAAATGCGGCAACTGAAGGAATTGATGACGTGCTGCTGTTGAGCGTGGATAGCCCAATGGAGTCTTGGATTTTAGACTCTGGGGCGTCTTTCCATTCTACATCAGAGAAGGGATTTTTGGAAAATTACGTTTCTGGAAATTTTGGCAAGGTACATCTTGCTGATGATGAGCCCTTGCAGATTATGGGAAAAGGAGATGCACGGATCAAGACCAACAGTGGGAGCTTGCTGGTTCTGGAAAATGTGAGGTACATCCCTGGTTTAAGAAGAAATCTCATTTCTGTGGGACAACTTGATGATGCAGGGTTGAGTACCACGTTCACTGGTGGTGCATGGAAAATCACCAAAGGAGCTATGGTCATAGCTCGGGGAGCAAAGAATGGTACCCTATACAACATGACAGAAACTTGCATGGACATGGCTGCATCACTCAAAGCTGTAGGAGATTCACAACTGTGGCACAACAGGCTAGGCCACATGAGTGAGAAGGGGATGAAGGTGCTGGCAACAAAAGGGTTGCTACTGGAGCTGAAGTCAGTGGAAGTTGGCCTATGTGAAGATTGTATCTTCGGAAAGCAGAAGAAGGTGTCTTTTGCAAAAGGAGGCAGAACACCAAAGGCTGGGAAGCTGGACCTGGTGCACACTGATGTTTGGGGGCCTGCACCAGTACTTTCCCTCGGAGGGTCACAATATTATGTGACATTCATCGACGACTCAACAAGGAAGGTATGAGTTTACTTTCTGAAAAATAAATCTGATGTGTTTAAGATGTTTCAGAAGTGGAAGGCCATGATAGAGAATGAGTCAGGAGCTAAGCTGAAATGCTTGAGGTCTGACAACGGTGGAGAGTATGATAGTCAGGAGTTTAGAGAATTTTGTTGTAATAATGGAATTCGGTGGGAGAAGACAATTCCAGGTACACCGCAACAGAATGGTGTGGCAGAGAGGATGAATAAGACGTTGAATGAACGTGCCAAAAGTATGAGGTTACACTCAGGGTTGCCCAAAACCTTCTGGGCTGATGCAGTGAACATGACAACATATCTGATCAACAGGAGTCCATCTGTGCTAATGGGAGAACGTCTACCTGAGGAGCTCTGGTCTAGTAAGGAGGTAAAACTCTCACATTTACGAGTCTGACAGTTTGGCTTATGTACACATTGATGCTAACTCAAGGGACAAACTTGATGCTAAGTCCAAGTCATGTTTCTTTATTGGCTATGGTGCTGACGAGTTTGGTTACCGCTTTTGGGATGATCTCAAGATGATGGTCATCAGGAGCCAGAACGTGGTGTTCAATGAAGGTGTCATGTACAAAGATCGTCATGTAGCTGAAGATGAAAATGAGAACATTGAATCAGAGTGCAAAGAGCAAGTAGAGCTTGAAGGTGTATCTGAGCATGAGAGATTCGAACCGGTGGAACCTACTACTCCAGTGGAGTTGAGGAGATCAACAAGGGTGAGAAGGCCTATGCAGAGGTATTCACCATCCCTGCATTATCTATTATTGACTGACGATGGAGAACCAAAATGCTTTGAAGAGGCAATGCAGCTGAAGGAGTCGAGCAAGTGGGAGCTGACTTTGAAGGAGGAGATTTCTTCACTGCATGATAACAACACTTGGGAGCTGACACCTCTGCCAACAGGAAAGAAAGCATTGCACAACAAGTGGGTCTACCGGGTCAAGGAAGAACATGATGACAAGAGGAGGTTCAAGGCAAGGCCGGTGGTGAAAGGTTTCCAACTGAAGGAGGGAGTGGATTTCACTGAAATATTCTCACCGGTAGTGAAGCTTACCACTATCCGGGTGGTTCTCAACATTGTGGCATCAGAAGACTTGCATCTTGAGCAGCTTGATGTCAAGACTGATTTCCTTCATAGAGATTTGGAGGAGGATATATACTTGCACCAGCCAGAGGGATATGTAGAGTCTGGGAAAGAAGACCTGGTGTGCAAACTTCAGAAGAGCTTATATGGATTGAAGCAGACACCCAAGCAGTGGAACAAGAAGTTTGATTCATTTATGTCTAAAAATGAATATAAACAATGTGTCATGGATCAATGTTGCTACATCAAGTCCTTTGGTGATGAATACATTATATTACTTCTGTATGTGGATGACATGCTCATTGCAGGATCATGTATGCAGATGATTAATGAGCTGAAAGGGCAGTTAGCTGAGGAGTTTGAAATGAAAGATCTTGGAGAAGCTGACAAGATTCTGGGGATGAAGATCAAGAGAGACCGCATAGCTGGAACGTTGATGTTGTTATAGACTGATTACATTGGGAAGGTTCTGAGAGGATTCAGTATGCTGGAAGCAAAGACCGTCTCTATTCCCCTGGCGAGCCATTTCAAACTATCAAAGCAGCAATCACCGAAGACGACAGAAGTGGTTGAGTACATGGTAAAAGTTCCATATGCATCAGCTGTTGGAAGCCTGATGTATGTCGTGGTCTGTACTCGACCTGACATCGCTCATGCAGTGGGAGTTGTGAGCATGTATTTGGCTAACCCTAGAAAGCTACATTGAGAAGCTGTGAAGTGGATACTGCGGTATTTGAAGGGCAGCAAGGAGGTATCCCTGTGCTTTGGGAAAGGAAATTCATTGCAGGGATATGTGGATGCTGACCTTGGAGGCGACGTCGACAACAGGAGGAGTACCACGAGTTATGTATTTACCTGTGGAGGAACTGTGTTAAGTTGGATATCACAATTGCAGAAGGTCGTGGCTTTATCAATCACAGAGGCAGAATACATTGCTGTAACATAAGCTGGAAAAGAGATGGTTTGGTTGAAGAACTTCTTGGATGAATTGAGAAGAAAGCGAGAGGAGAGTACATTGCACTGTGACAGTCAGAGTGCTATAAATCTTGCAAAGAACCCAGTGTTTCATGCCCGGACGAAGCACATTCAGTTGAAGTACCATTTCATCAGAGGTTTGATATAGGATGAATTGCTGACATTGCAGAAGATTTGTGGAACCAACAATTCGGCAGATATGTTGACGAAGCCCATGGTAATACAGAAGTTGAGGAATTTCTATGCCTCTATTGGTCTCCACTGATGAATGGAGGATGGGAGGCAGAATAAGGGAGGACACGATGGGAGCACAAGAGGAAAACAGTTTGTATTTTATGAATCATCAGGTTGAAATTGAAGCTGTGAATGGAAAGCACGCGCACTGGTGAGTGAAGAAGAGGAAGAACTTAGATTAAGTTGTCTTTGTCAGTTGCATCGAAGCATAGCAGTGCAGTGGATCAGGTTCCAAGTGAGAGATTGTTAGATTGGTGTAGCATCTCTGACCATTGTAGCAGAGCTGACCGACCGACACCGACAGACACTGTAGCAGTGCGGACTTCGGAGTCAACTATACTGTTGCATTTTTGACTTCCAGCCGGCAGCACTGTAGCACTTTTGACAAAGGTGGCCGCCTTTCACTGTAGCGACGCGAACTTCCTGTGCAAACAGTGGATCGTCTTCTCCATTTTATAGCCTATTTTCGGGCTAGGGTTTTTTACTGAAACACTCTATAATCTGTGCTCCCGAAATAGTGAAGTTCTGCCTCTCCGTGGATGTAGGGATTATTCCCGAACCATGTAAATCGTTGTGTTCTTGTTGCTTTCCTTCTGCATTTTCTTTCATTTCTCGTTTCTGTCATTGCAACTCTCGACGATTCCGCAACAACGTGAACCTGCTTTGGGGGTTCGGGGCCTTTGGGCTCCGGCCAAAATTTTGGGTCACTGTAGCATCACTGATCGTTATAGCAGAGTTGACCGACCGACACCGATAGGGCACTGTAGCAATGCGGACTTTGGAGTCAACAGTACTGTAGGTTTGTGGAATTCTAGCCGTCGGCTACTGTAGTACTTTTGATTTGGATGACCACCTTTCACTGTAACGACGCGAACTTCCATCCGTCTTTCACTGTTGCAAGCAGACTTTATGACAGTTAGTGGAATAATGCTTCGTCCTTTTTATTAGCCCATTTCGGGCTAGGGTTTTGAGTAGCAAGAAACTCTGTGAAACTCTTTGTAACTATGCTCTCGAATCATAGTGAATATTCTGCCTCTCCGTGGAT
Organism: Viscum album; assembly: GCA_963277665.1. NCBI lineage: Eukaryota > Viridiplantae > Streptophyta > Magnoliopsida > Santalales > Viscaceae > Viscum > Viscum album. The sequence continues at coordinate 644,245,489 of OY728143.1, read as the reverse complement.
GTAGGGATTATTCCCGAACCATGTAAATCTTTGTGTTTTTGTTCTTTTTTTCCCTTTTACTCTTCTCCGAATATGAGTCCATCTGTACCAATGGGAGAATGTCTACCCGAGGAGCTCTGGTCTGGTAAGGAGGTAAGACTCACATTTACGAGTCTTTGGCAGTTTGACTTATGTACACATTGATGCTAACTTAAGGGACAAGCTTGATGGTAAGTCCAAGCCATGTTTCTTTATTGGCTATGGCGCTGTGGAGTTTGGTTACCGTTTTTGGGATGATCTCAATACGATGGTCATCAGGAGCCAGAATGTGGTATTCAATGAATGTGTCATGTACAATGATCGCCATGCAGTTGAAGATGAAAATGAGAACATTGAATCAGAGTGCAAAGCGAAAGTGGAGCTTGAAGGTGTACCTGATCATGAGATATCGGAACCAGTGGAACCTACTACCCTGATGGAGTTGAGGAGATAAACAAGGGTGAGAAGACCTGTGCAGAGGTATTCGCCATCCTTACATTATCTGTTATTGACCGACAATGGAGAATCAAAATGCTTTGAAGAGACAATGCAGCTGAAGGAGTCAAACAAGTGAGAGCTGACTATGAAGGAGGAGATTTCCTCATTGCATGATAACAATACCTGGGAGTTGACACCTCTACCACAAGGAAAGAGAGCATTGCAGAACAAATGGGTATACCAGGTCAAGGAAGAATATGATGACAAGAGGATGTTCAAGGCAAGGTTGGTGGTGAAAGGCTTCCAACAGGAGGGAGTGGATTTCACTGAAATATTCTCATCGGTAGTGAAGCTTATCACCATCCGGGTGGTTCTCATCATTGTAGCATCATAAAACTTGTATCTTGAGTAGCTTGATGTGAAAACTGCTTTCCTTCATGGAGATCTGGAAGAGGACATCTACATGCAGCAATCAGAGGGATATGTAGAGTCTGGAAAGGAAGACCTGGTGTGTAAACTCCAGAAGAGCTTATATGGATTGAAACAGACACCCAAACAGTGAAGCAAAAAGTTTGATTCATTTATGTCTAAAAATGAATATAAACGATGTGGCATGGATCAATGTTGCTACATCAATTCCTTTGGTGATGAATATATTATATTGCTTCTGCATGTGGATGACATGCTCATTGCATGATCATGTATGCAGAGGATTGATGAATTGAAACGACAGTTGGCTGAGAAGTTCAAAGTGAAGGATCTTGGAGAAGCTAGCAAGATTTTGGGAATTAAGATCAAGAGAGCCGAAGTCTTTCTTCATTCTATCTATTTAGTTTGAATCCTATGAGAGACAACCGCATTAATATCTCCATCATATTGTGGAAATGAGCCTAAATATCGAAAATGACCAACCACATTAATAGTCTCTTTGGATTCTGCAATGAGAACTATACAATTAGTAAAAAACATGCAATTAGCTATCTCATCTTGAATATTCTTATAAGTTCATCTAAGACCAAAGCAAAAAGGTACGGGCTTAAAGCCGAACCTTGATGCAGTCCTATTGAGACAGGGAAGTTTGTAGTGTCACCTATCAAAGTTCTAACTCAAATCAAACTCCCTTCATACATGTCTTTGATGAATTTGATATATGCCACCCACACCCTTTTCTTTTAAGAGCTTTCCATAAAACCTCTCTAAGAACTTTATCATATGCCTTTTCCAATTCAATGAAAACCATATGTCAATCTTGAGCTTTTTGTTGATACTCCATTAGATCTCTAATCAAATAAATTGCTTCTGTGGTTGAACGTCCCGACATAAAACCAAATTGATTTTCTGGAACTTTAGTTTCTCTTTGAATCCTTGTTTCAATCATTCTCTTTCAAAGTTCCATGGTATACTCATAAGTTTAATGTCTCTATAATTCCTACAACTAAAAATGTCTCTTTTATTTATACATAGGTATTAGAGAACTCTTTCTCCATTCATCGGACATTTTCTTATATTTCATAATCTCATTAAATAACCTAGTGAGCCAATTAATACCCAACTCTGTATATTTCCATACTTCAATGCGGATGTTATTTAACCCGATCGTTTTACCATTTTCCACCCTTAAAAGCATCTTTAACCTAAAAAGGATGAACTTTTCAATAATAGTTGTAATTGAGTTTCTCTCTCCTAATGCTTAGATTATCTAAGTTTAATCTACACATATTCTCTTCATTGAAGAGATTATTAAAGTAGCATCCCCATCTTTTCTTAATTTCCCCATCCTTAAAAATGGTATGTACTTTGTCATCTTTTATGCACCGAACTTGATCTAAATCTCTTGATTTTCGCTCTTTACCTCTACCTAAACTGTAAGTTTTTCTTTCACCATTCTTATTATGTAATGAATGGTACGACTCTTCAAAAACTTGAGATTTAGCCTCACCAACTGCTTTTTTAGCTTCTCTTCAAGCATCACAATATCAAACCCAAATATCTTCATTACTATAAAGGTGTAAAACTTTAAAACACTCTTGTTTCACTTTAACTTTTATTTGAACATTCACATTCCACCACGACGACTCTTTTCTTTTTTGACAAAACCCTTTTGATACTCCTGGAATGGAAGTAGCTATACGGTGAACACTTTTATCCATTTAATCCCATTTGTAGTCGGCGGTTCCTTGAATTTCCCAATCCACTTCTTTTAAAACTTTGTTCTTAAATTCCATTATAAGGTTATCCTTTAGGCGTCACCATTTGATTCTCAAATTTCTCAATTGTTTCATATTTCTTTTATAATTCTTAACTTGCTGGTCTAAAACTAATAAACGATGTTGGGTGGTTAGACTTTCATCGAGTATAACCTTTTAATCCTTAATAAATCTTTTATCCGACTTTTTATGAAGAAATAATCAATTTGAGATCTTGTGATTCCGCTTTTATAAGTAATAAGATGTTGATCTCGTTTTTTGAAGAGAGTATTTGCTACCACAAAATAACAACTATAGTCAAAGTCTAAGATAGCTAATCCTTCATCAACTACACCCAAACTAAACCCTCGGTGACACCGTCTCTAGAATCCTTTCCTACATGCACCACCTATAAAAAACTTTTCATTTGTGGCGAACTCTGAATCTCAGTTTCTTAATTTTTACATATACTCATCACATATTTAAAAAATATATATGTTTGATATAAAGAAATGTTACATTAAATTGAAATAACATTAAAAAAAAGGGGGAAAAAAAAACTTGGTCCATAGTCTGATCCGCATATGCTAAGGCCGATCTGCTTAAGCCCGTAGACTTTTTTTCCCTATCCATTTAAATATAGGTTGGCCTGCAGGCTTGAGGCCCATTAAGCACCCCTACCTTTGATTTGGAAGGTCAGGGAAAATAGGGCATGAGATGGCTCGGAAGTCCATTACTTATGTATTCCGTTTTCTCTCTCTCAAACAATGATTTTATCACATAAGTTATTCCATGTCACCCATGCTATCCAAAATAAAACTCCCAAATATAGAATTAAGTATTTTTTGGTTGAAGCTTTTGGAAATGAATAAACCGTCACCCTTAAATTCAATGAATTGATTAGATAATAATGATCCATGAAAGTTAATGGCGATGCTTGATCCAGTTTAGGGAAGTTCACCAAAAAAACAGGCGAGCCAGCCTAAATTCCCTAAACCGATGTTTCATTGTCAGCAACTTGAATAATTTTCTTAGGCTTTAATGTTATTCTTGTTTGTTTAAATCATTGGATGTTTCTATTTTATCATATTGTTCAAACAATTGACACCTTCATTTATATAATGGTCAGTTAGTCCCGACGGTCTCTTGTTGCAAAGTTCGACCATCGCAGATTCAGTTTCTTTTGAGTTCTCTGACGGTCACATGGAATCAGTCCCATGTTCGTACATCGAGTTTGCCGAACGCCTTGTGCTTCCTCAGTTCAAGGATTTACCTGAAAATGAGGTAATTATATCAAATTCATTCGACGTTTCATCTTTAAAACTTGTTTGGATTCAAACTAATTTAGATCAAACTGGGCAGGACTTCTAATGACGATAAGATTGTGTTTGGTTTTGAAAAACATTTTCTGTTTTAATTTTCTCAAAAACATATTAGAAACTATGTTAGAACATAGTTCCAACAGCGAGAGAAGTAAATGAATTACCTGTGCAAATATGTCCATTTTAAGAAAACATGAAAACATTTTTTTTTCTTTTTCAAAAACTGTTGTTCATTCTATGCAGTCAAATACATTTTTGAAAACAAAAAACAGGAAATGTTTTTCAAACCCAAATGCAACCTAATTTTTCCTACAGGATATTTGATGTGTAGATCTCTGGTTAAGCTGTGTTTGCCTGTTATCAATTTTCTTAAAAGATTTTTATTTTGCATTTTTCATGCTGAATCTGACAGGTGAAGGAGCTTCACAGGAGAGATGGATTTGAAGTGGGAAATGCAGACAAGATCTTTGAGAGCACTTCTAAGCATCAGTTTACGAGGTCAGCCGCCTGAAACTAACCTTTTTTTTTTGTTCTTCTAATTTTTTTTTTTTAAAAATGGATGTAAAAGGTTTCAGCTTGTAAAATATGCTTGTAGTAAGCAATAATAATAAAAAAAAAAAAACTACTGATATTTGAATGAAATTATTATTTATGAAAATTTCATTGGTTAGAATCCAATTTCATTAATGTACTATGTAAGACATTTTTATGATACAGAAACAATTTCCTTTTACTTTCACGTACAGTTCTACCATATCTAACAAGCTATTGGGTTTGCGTTTAATTCACAAGAACATTTTTTCTGGCCTTTTTACATATTTTTTAAAATAAAATTTAATCATATAAATTGAAAAAAAAAATGATTTTCATATAACAAACAATATTTTCATTTTTTCAACAAAATAAAAATACAAAAAGCAGAAGTCATATTTACGTTCATATGAAAATCAAGAAAGTAAAAAAACATAATTTGATATCAATCATTGAATTTGGTACCGTACAACACTTTAATTGATGAATGTTAGGTGGTATCATTTGATCTTGTTGGCTCTATTAAGTTGGGTGAATCAGAGTCTGACCGATTAAAACCCTTCTTTGTTTGGATCTTGTTTTCTCCCCTTTCGAATCAATGTACGAGCATAAATGAAAATATGCACATGACACAACAATTTTACTTGATTCACTTTTAATTGGGTTAGTCCAAGGAACATGTAAAGACAATGTGTTGATGTACCAAATCCACTAAAGCGAATCGGTGTTACAAGTTTGGAGTGAGCTCACTATCCCTCCTGGTTCACTTTCAATTACACTTTGAAAGCTCACTGCTTTCTCAACTGAAGTATACGCTCTGCTCTTTCAGAAAATTCTTTCGTTAATTACTTGAGTCAATATTGTTTACACCCCATTTAGTTCGTCACAAAACACTTCTTTCATTGAATTGATGAATTACAGTTTACCACAGAATTTCTGGGCAATTCTTTATTGGTTCACGCAACTTTCACCTTCGCGCAACATTTGTACGACTTGCGTGGAACTTTATCAACTTTTGTGGAACTTTTATGTTTTATTGTGGAACTCCAACTTTTGCGCAACTTTTCAGTCGCGGAACTCTCAATTTTCACACAACTTTTGGATTGTTGCGGAACCCACTTGGTCTTATAGACACAAGTCCCTTTCTATGCCCAACTGATGTTTGAATCGCTGCTTCACGCAACTGTCGCGCGATTTAGAGCCCTGAAATTTGTTGGATTGGTGTAGTTTGATCCGTTCTGGATGATTGGGCCGAATGCTTCTGGCCCATACTGCGCAACTGGCCGCAACTCCGCGGGTCGAGCTCTGCGGTGAGCTCGTTGGGGGTTGCAGGGGGCAATGCGCCCCTGCTATGGGGGTTTGAGGGTCGAAGGACCCCAACCCAAATTTTGGGGCAATGTAGCATCTCTGACCGACTGTAGCAGAGTTGATCGACCGACACCGACATAACACTGTAGCAGTGGGGACTTTGGCACAACTATTGTAGCAGGTCAGATTTTGGAGACACCGGTATTGTAGTTCCGTGGACTTCCAACCGCTGACTACTGTAGCACTTTAGACTTGGGTGACATTGTAGCGATGTGGACTTCCAGTCGTCATTCACTGTAGCACAACAGACTTTCTGTGCGGTTGGTGGAATAATGCTTCATCCTCCTTATTAGCCCATTTCAGGCTAGGATTTTTGTGTTTGAGAAACTTTATGATCTCCCTGTAAATTGTGCTCCTGAATCATAGTGATATTCTGTCTCTCCGTGGGCGTAGAGATTATTCTCAAACCACGTAAATATCTGTGTCTAAGATCTTTTTTTTTGTTTTTCCCTTTTGCTCTTCTGTGAACCGTTTTTCGCTTCGTTGCTCCTGGCGTTTTCGCTACGAAATTCCTCAAGGGTTGGGCCTATCAAACTAGTGGGGTAGCAGCCTATTTATAGACGTGACCGACCCTTCGCGCAACTGCCTTACACTCATCGACACGACACACAACTTTCCTTGCTCATTGAACTTCATCGATTTGACGTCGTGTTTAGCGTGCAACTTTCTGTCATCATGCAACTCCATCTGTATTTTGCGGGTTCATTCAACTCCATTTTCGTTGCGCAACTTAGACTTGCTCGCAACTTCAGAACTTCTACGAAACACTTTCCTTGATCGTTATTTGACAAGGTGGCCTTAAATCTTCACTTACGCACAACTTCACAAAACTCTACCATTTTGCGCAACTTTTGCATTTGTGTGGAAATATTTCCTTTGCAAAAAGCAACTTTTCTCTTCCTCCAAATTTTGGAACTTCACAACTGACTTTTTCAACCAGCTTTGTCAACAAACACAATCAATCCAAAAACACTATAAAGTCACATTGAAATATTTTTGCCCAACAGATCTGTTATATGCAAAGTTAGCTTGTGCAAGATGCAAATCTCGATGTCTCATATTGTTGTTTATCAATGTTCATAGATAGGTTTTGTTTGTTTAACATCTGTTTGTTTATAATTTATCAGTTTGAGGGTGATTAGAAGTGTTGAAATGAAGTTTCGTTTCAAATTTCTTTTAAGTCCTCCATAAATGGATGAAAAATTTAGTGTATGTCAGAAGCAATTCAACTATTTCTTTGAGGAATAATTTTGATACTTTTGATGCATCTTGACTCTTAAGGTTATAAAATCAACCATTGGCAACTGTTATCGAATCATTACCTCCTTGAGTCTTCGATAAATTCTTAGTGAAATTTATGTTAAAATCCTCTTAAAGCTGCTTTTGAATTAGCAGGGGGTACTTTAATAAGCCTCACATCTTAAAAGAATTGTTTGAACATTACCCTGCACTCCTTTAGTTTTTTTTATCATTTTATGGATGTCAAAGTGACAAAGAAGCCCTTAATGAGTTTCCCAAATATTGTGATGTTGTTGATCTCCTTCAGGATAAAGCATCTGGCATAATGTCATCCTGCCCCTTCTTGTACTTTGATACAAATGAAAACGATTAAAGAAACACTATCCATTTTGCATGTCTTGAGCTTAACTCGTGTTATTTGTTGATAAATCTTAATGTATGGTGGTTAAAATGAAGAACAAACCATTTTGGGCTCAAGTAATAAGACTAGTTATTTCAACTTTTCACAGTAACATAGAACTCATTGTCATAAGTGTTATTTTCTCCCTAAATCAATCAATTTCTTTGTGAAATATGTAATAGGACGCTTGTTTTGGATTAGAACAATGTTTATCTCAACTTTATTTTGCATCATATTCTTCCTCAAAAACTTGATCACAATTGTGCAAGGTTGAAACAAACGCTTCACATAATTTCTTCTTAATGCTTTCAAAAGTTTTTTTTTTGTTTTTTCTGACCTTTCAAAATATTCATTTTTTAAACATTTAGTGATGGGTGTCATGGTATTATTGAAATTGGAAACCAAGTTGTGATAAAAGGATGTTAAACCCTAAAAACTTCTTTAATGATGGTGTTTATGAGTTCTCTTCAACTTTTGATTGAACTATGTCTTTTTTGGATACAATATATTCTAGAAACACCGCTTGACATAAATGAATTCACATTTTTCCAACTTTCCATATATTTTTTGTTTATCACAAAATGCTAAACACTTATCGAAGATGATACACACTCTTCGCATCCTTTATTTATAAAGTGAAACATCATTAAGATGAACACCAAATTTATCAATTATCAATTTCAAAACTTTATTCACGAGTCACATGGATGTACCGATGATGTTTAACAAACAAAATGACATGATCATGTTACTAAAATGCTAGGAGCACCAATGATAAACTATTCAAAAATAACAACAAATGAGGGAAAAAAGAACGAAGAATAAGAATAAGAATGCAAGGATTTACATAGTTTGAGAAGAATCCCTATGCCTATGAAGAGGTAGAGCAATTTCACTATTTTCAGGATCAAATTATAGGGCGTACACACACACTATCTGAAAACCTTAGATGGATATGAGCACATAAAGTAACATGGTCATGTTGTAACCTGTGTTGTCATTGTACTCAGATTCGTACAATAGTACAATACCCATACAGATAAAGTCCACACTGTTACAGTACCTGTGCTGCTAAGTCTGTACCGCTATAATACCCATGTTGATAAAGTCAACACTTCTATGGTGCCTGTTGTTGGTGTCACTGATCAACTTTGTTATAGTGGTCAACTCTGTTATAGTGTCGTAGTGCCTCCAAAATTTGGGTCGGGGACCTTCGATCCCTACCCCTCGGTCCCCGACCCCTCGACAACCTCATTATAGAGGTTAAACCATGAGAGTTGTTGGACTTGGTGATATATCAGACTCCACCATTTCAATAATCCCTCACTTAGAGCTTGATCTAGTAAATTGATCTCCTTAAACACTTTCAACTTAGACAACTTACTTAATCCGAGTTTCTCCTCTTTTTTCACTCACCATTGAGCGCTTTCCCTTTAAAGTTTCAATTTCAAGTTGATGATTCATGAAAGACCAGCTCCTTTCCTTACCATTTTCCCACAACGTGCTCCTCATTCTACCTCTTAACCTCCATTCATCAATGAAGACGGACCGAGGCACAAAAGTGACTCAACTTTTTAATCACCATTGACTTTGTCAATATGTGTGCCTGATCGTTGGTTTCTCGAATCTTCTGTAATGACAACAATTCATCCTGTATTAAGCCACCGATAAAGTGGTACTTCAACAGATTATGCTTCATACCAGCATGAAACATTGGTTCTTCAAAAGATATATAGCACTTTGACTGTTACAGTACAACGCATTCTCCTCCCGATTTCTGTTCAGCTCCTCTAAGAAGTTCTTTAGTCAAACCATCTCCTTCTTTACTTTTCTGACAACAATGTACTCTGCCTTTATGGTGGATTACTCTATCACCTTTTGTAACCGAGTTATCCAACTTGTTGTAGTTCCTCCACAAGTAAACACATAACCTGTGATACTCTTCCTGCTGTCGATATCACCTCCAAGGTTAGCTTCCATGTACCCTGTAATGAATTTTCTCTAAAAGCACTAGGGTACTTCCTTGCTTCTCTTTAAATACCTTAGTATCAACTTCACAACTTCCCAATATTATTTTTCCGAGTTAGCCATATACCTTCTCACAACTCCCACTAGATGAGCAATATCTAGTCTGGTACAAATCATGACATACATCAAGCTTCCAACAACTAATGCATAAGGAGTCTTCTCTATGTACTCAACTTCCTCTTCTGTCTCTGGTGCTTGCTCCCTAGATAACTTAAAATGCCCGCCAGGGGAATATAAACCGACTTTGTTTCCATCATACTAAACTTGCTCAAAACCATTCCAATGTAGTTAGCTTGCGATAACATTAAAGTCCCAACTACCCGATCTCTCTTGATCTTCATCTTTAGAATCTTGCTAGTTTCTTCAAGATCTTTCATCTCAAACTCCTTAGCCAATTTCCTTTTTAACTCATCAATCCTTCATATGCATGATCCTGCAATGAGTATGTCATCTACGTACAAAAGCAATATAATGAATGCATCACCAAAGACTTAAAATGGTAGCATTGGTTTATGGTGCACCATTTGTATACATTTTTACTAATGAATCCATCAAACATCTTATTCCACTGCCTGGTTGTTTTCTTTAACCCATATAAACTTTTCTAGAAGTCTGCACACTGAGTCTTTCTTTCTCGACTCAACAAATCTATTTGGCTGCACCATATAGACATCTTCATCCAGATCTCCATGAATGAAAGAAGTTTTCACATCAAGATGCTCAAGATACAAATCCTCTGATGCAACAATACTAAGAACCACTTGAATGTTGGTTAGCTTCACCACAAGTGATTTTTTAGTGAAATCCACACTTTCTTTATGATGAAATCCTTTCTCCACTAGTCTTGCCTTGTATCTCTCCTTACCATCATGATCTACATTAACTTGGTATACCTATTTTCTGCAATGGTTTCTGTAGCACCCCCGGTTTGAGGTATGTAGCCTGTGTTTATGCCTTTTTTATGTGTTTAAAGTGCATGGAATGAGTTGGGAAGACGTTGAGAGAGTTTGGAATGATTTTGAATAAGTTTGACGGTTTTTCTTAGGGAGCACGGTTTGAGCACGGTTAGAGGGAACCGTGCGGGTTTTCTAGGAAACCGTGCAGGGAGAGACAGTAGGCTTCGCATGGCCTGCGCACGGTTTGCCAAACCGTGCGAGACAACCGTGCAGACCCTTCCTCTCGAGACAGTGGCGTGCGCACGGTTAGCGCATGGTTTGCTAAACCGTGCGAACTAACTGTGCAAACACTTAAAGGAAGAGTTTTTAAATCCGGGCTCCCTCGGGCTTGACCTATTTCACTCCCAATCTTCTCCCACTCGAGCCTCACTCGGGATTTTGGGTTCTCAGAGGTTGGAGGTGCTCTCCCACACATTTTGGAAGCATTTTGAAGAGGTTTCTTGGTGGATTGAAGGTGGTTTCTCCTGGGTAAGTCTCTCCTCTTGGCTTCTTTTGGCTTCTCTCTAGATCTACTCTTCCCTCTTTCTTGGTTTTCTAGATCTACATCCGTTGCATGTAGATCTAGGGTTGTGGTCGCCTTGAGTGTTAATTTCTTAAGGCCTGTGGATGTTAGGGAAGGGGATCTAGAACGGTTTTGGTGGTGCGTTCGTCGGTTTGGGGTGTAGTTGCTTGTGGGTCGAATTCACTGGAACTCTAAAGGTAGGTGACTTCTTTCTCGACTCCACTTGGTTAGAACTAATGATTTTGGTTACAATTAATTTGTTTGACTTCAAATTAATTATGATTTTGATGTGCGAAATGTGTTAGAAATCCCTTTGGTCATGTTTTGTGGATTTTTGGGGAAAAAGGGGTTTTACGGTTGAATGTTCTTATTGTTAAATTTTAAAATATTGATTTTAAAATTTGTTGCTTGGCTTGGGTCAAGGAAATAGTTTATGAAAATGGTTTTCAATAAAGAGGTTATTTTATTGAATTGGGGTTTTGGCATGGAAAATGGTTTAAGGATGGTTTCAATAAATGAGTGATTTATTGAAGTGGTTTGTCATGTAATGTAAATGGTTGATTGCATGTTGTTGTGGCCTTGGTGGGTCATATGCTTGGCTATGGTTTGTTTGAAATGTTGTGTGGAAGTGGGTGAGAAGTACCGCTATAATAAGGGGATGGTTAGTGGACAGAAGAGCCACCATCAAAAGATAAGTGGGCGGGAAGTACCACTAGTTGGGAATTGATGAACAGGTTGGACGGAAGCTCCACCGTTTTGGTTGCCTTGTTATGTGTTGCTTTGCAAGATGAGATTTGTTGTGCTAATGTGGAAATGTGAAATGGCTTATGGCATGATTGTTTGGCTTTCCTGTGTGTTTGAGCATTTGGGTGGAAATGGCTTAGTGAAGGAGTGTTTGGCTCGTTGTAAGTTGTTGCATTATTGAATGTTTTATATGAACTGCTTATTATAAACGTGCTAATGGTTTTATCCTAGTGGCATGTGTAGGGAAGTCATTTGGGGAAAACCTACCGAGTATTAGTACTCACCCTCTGCTTTGGCACTTTGGTGCTTTTGCAGATGTCATATTCCGGGACACAGGTAAAGGTAAGACATCTCATTGCCAGTGGTTCGTGGTGATGCTTGGGAGATGTGGTGGTGCTTGGAGCATGGAGCTTGATGTGGAGCCATGGAGTGTGTCTTGGTTTATTTTGGGTCTCTTGTTTAGTCTTCTGCATAGTACTATGAATTGTGTTGGTTGTATTGGTTTGTGGGTTGTATTGTGGAATAATGTGGTTCCTTTTTGGTAATGTATGAGTTGGTTGTTTTGTTGACATGCATCATGTAGTTTGTTGACAATGGATCGCTTGGTTGGTTGATTTTGTCTCAAGGGAAAATCGTTCCCCAATTGTTTCTCGAAGACCTCGACATTTATTGTCAGCCTTTGACACTTTGGGAACATCGCTTAAGGCCAAGTAGCATTCATCTGCCCGCTCAAGCCAATGAGATGAGAGAGATGTTACAGTTTTTTTCCTTACGACAATGGAGTTAACACCCAATTATTGTTAACATGTAAATGTTGCGAAAACGTCGGGAGCAACAAGCGACAAACGATTCACAGAAGAGTAAAAGGGAAAAAAAACAAAAGAACAAGAAGAAGATCACAAGACACAACGATTTACATGGTTTGGAAAAAATCCTTACGTCCACAGAGAGGCATAATCACTTCACTAATTCAGGAGTAGAATTTCAGGGGAATAATCAGAGTTTCACACATTAGAAACCCTAGCTCAAATGAGCTAATAAAGAAGATAACACACTGTTCCACCAATCGCACAATAAGTCCACTGTTCTACAGTGTCGCAACCACCCAAGTCTGCACTGCTACAGTACCACAACCACCCAAGTCTAAGCTTCCATAATGTCAGTGACAAGAAGTCTGCAGAGCTATAGTACCATAGTCTCCAAAGTTCGAGATGCTACAGTGCCCCATCAGAGTTGCGATATGGTGTACAGTACAGACCGCTAGGTTTCGACCCAACTTTATCTAAATGGATCAGGCTACACCATTCCAACAGTAAAGAAGAAACATCCTCCTGCATAATCAACTCTCACTTTTTTGACTCCTTCAACTGCATTGCTTTTTCAAAGCATTCAGACTCTCCACCACCAGTAAATAACAAATAGTGTAAGGATGATGAATACCTTTGCGCAAGTTTTTTCACCCTTATTGATCTCCTCAACTACACATGAGGTGCATGCTCCACTTGTTTTATGGTCACATGCTCAGGAACACCTTCAAACTCTACTTGCTCCTGACACCCTACATAACGACCTCCTTTCCCGACCATAGGTCCTCAGGAAGTTGTTCTTTTATTGGCACCAATTGACTTCTATTAATTAGATACGCTTCCATATTCACTATCTCCACCCAAAGTCTTGGTTAGACTTGAGTGCAACCTCATACTTCCAGCATATTCATTTAAAGTCATATTCATCCACTCAACCACATCATTTTGTTACGGTGTACCTGGAAGTGTCTTCCACTAAATTCCATTATTAGCACATAATTCCCTAAACTCTTTACTGCTATACTCTCTTCCTTTGTCAGGCCTCAAGATTTTCAACTTTGATGCTGACTCATTCTCTACTAGCCATCTTCCACTTTCAAAACATACTAAACACATCACATTTATTTTTCAGAAAGTAAACACATACTTTCCTTACTGAGTCATCGATAAATGCTACATAATATAGTGACCCTCTAAGGGAATGTATTCGTGTATGCCCCCAAACATAAGTGCACATCAAGTCTAACTTTCCAGTCTTCAGCAACATTCCTTTTTTTGCAAGCACCTTTATCCCATTCTCACTAATGTGGTGTAGCCTGCAATGCCACAATTGTGAATCCCTGAAAAAATTTGTTATTACAACCATGTCTATTCAATTTTCTGTCATATTGTATAGGGTTTTATTCTTTACTCCACGAGTCATGACTATAACTCCCTTTGGTAATTTTCCATACATCACTAGTGAATATGATGCTAAATCCTACATCATCAAGCCGCTTGATAGAAATAAGATTCCTTTTCAACCTAGGAATACATCACACATTCTCTAAAACGAGAAAACTCTTACTGTTAGTTTTGATCTGCGCATTACCTTTCTAGTAATCTGCAAGAGTTCATCATCAATAGGATATACCTTTTGAAAATCCCCTAAAACATAATTATTCAAGAAATTCTTCTCTGATGTTGAATAGAATGATGCTCCTAAGTCTATAATCCAAATCTTCATTGGCCTGTCTACACTCAATAACAAAACATCATTAGTTCCTTCTATTGTCGTGTTTGCTGAATTGGTTTCAGGTGCCTTCTGTTTATCCTCGCACTCCTTGGAGAGTCCTTTCTTCCCACAACTCTTGCAAGTAGGACCAGACCACTTTGTCTTGTCTTGACTATTTTCTCTTGATTTTGATAATCCTTTATGATTACCTCACTGCATATATCTTCCTCTTCCTTCAATGTGTAGAGTAGAATCAAAGAATCTGCCCGGGTCTCTTCTCCAATTTTGATGAGCCTATATGATTATCTCATTCAACTTCAATTTTATATTCCTCAAAGAACTACTCATGACTGTTACAGTAGCTTCTCAACTATCAGGTATGAAGAAAATAAAACCACTTCACATAGCTCATCTTCTAGTGCAATTCCCATCAATGTCAACTGATCTGTGATGCTGTTGAATTCGTTGATGTAATCAACATCAATCTTCCCTTCAGTAATCTTCAAATTGAATATCCATCACATCTGGTACAATTTGTTCGATGTAGACAACTTCTCATACATATTCATGAGTGATTTTATCAACCCAACCATCGTTGTCTCTGTTTTGATGTTGAACACCATGTTCTTTGCCAATGTAAGATGCACAACTCCATAAACCTGTCGATCCAGTAACTCCTACCTAGTCTTGTCCATTTCGTTTGGATTTACACCTAGAAGTGACAAGTGTATCTTCTTCTGATAAAGATAATCTTCAATCCACATTCTCCATAAACTAAAGTCATATCCATTGAAAGGATTAATATTTTCATTGTATTCTTCCATAGTCATTGTTCAACTTGAGAAATCCGACCTCAATCTTCCAAACTCAAGCTTTGATACTAGTTGTTACAAAAACTTTGAGAGCACCAACAATAAACAATTCCAGAATAAGAGTAAACAAGTGAAAAAAGAAAGAAGAAGAATAAAAACAACAATACAAGGATTTACATGGTTCAAGAAGAATCCCTACATCTACAGAGAGACAAAATGATTTTACTATTTTCAAGAGAAAATTAAAGAGCACACACACACTATCCAGAAAACCTAGCTCGATATTAGCTCATAAAGCAACAATGCTATAGTAATCCGTATTGCTACAATACCTAGATTCGTATAGCAGTCCATGGTGCTACAATACCTAAGTCGATATCGATAATGTATGTAGTGCTACATTACCCATTATCGGTGTCATAACAACTCTGATATTTATTTCACATTAATATTTGATTTATTGCATAAGACTACACTTAATACAACCCGGATGACCAAGAAGTCTAGTGTCTTTGGGAATTAGGTACATTACATAACATAAAACAGGGAATACAACATTTTTATTGAAAACTTCTTTAACATGCTCAAAATACTCCTTCAAACTTAAAACTGTATGGGATAAACTAAGAATGAACATAAGAAAAGAGTGAGATATAAAGTCTAGTAAGAGAATAAACATGGAATAACATGGAGATGATAATACATGTTAAACAATAGGCATATCAATGAGGCATAAAAAAGTATGAATCATAAACACGAACAAAGAGACATGATATAACATGATAATCATAACATGAGGAATGTGACAAAAACTTAAAACATTACATCATAAACATATGCCAAGGCTAAACCCGCCAAGACATCATGGTGGACAAAGTCCCATAAAGGAATCATGTTCACTCCCTGTCCCAACATGACGTATCATGATACTAAACATTATCCAATGCATTGAAGCACCATCTGAGCGCACCCATTATATTCATTTCATACTCATGCTTAAGTGTGCTATATATATCATATAACATGAATTCATTCATCATCATGATTTATTCCATGATAAAGGAGTGTGGAATACACATATGTAAGTCCTTAATCAAAAAGTATATGTGCATAAATGTGAATTCCCTTGATAGGAAAAGAGTATGGTATTCACCACACAATTGTTTTGGCATGGAAAATTGAGGTGATCTTTTGACAGCATAACGACGTCACAAAAAAATTCATGAAATGGGTTGATGAGAGAGAATTTGGTCTCCATCATTTAGACATGAAATTGAAAGTAATAGGGACATTGAAAGACATGTCCCAAAATGAGGAATTGGAAATAGAAGGCATACGATATCGAAGAAACTTTAATAAAGAAAAAAGGAAAGTACATTTACAAAATTTCGGCATGGTAACAGGTGTACATAAGGGTTCATAGGAGGGAAAAAATGAGAGTGAAAGAGGATCTCATCATTTATACGTAAAATGAGTAGTAAGAGGGATATGTAAGAACATATCCCAAGATATGAAAATTGAAATTAGAAGACATAACATAAAAGGAGTGCTTGATAAAAGAGGAGACTGAGAGATCCCTTACTTGTGTGTGACTCCAAAGGCTTGGGAGATGCTTCTTGATAGGACTTTAGGGAGTGGAGGGCTTAGTGTAGTCATGCTCCAAGGAGTTTGAGTGAAGAGAAACGAGAGTTTGTGTGAGTTTATATAGGAAAAGAGGGGGATTTCTTTATTATTTGGGATTTGGACTCTATAATAAAATATCCAAAACCACAAACTATTTCATGTTTTTTGCTCATGGTTTCTGCCAAATGTGAGTGGTTTTTATTATTTTATAAGTTTAATGGCCAAAATTATTAAAATAATGCCTTTGTTTATGTGAAGGTGAGTCTCACTCTAATAGAAATGATTTTAAAACTGTAAAATATATTATTGGTTTTGGAGGATTCATAATGACTTTACAAAATAAATCAAATAAGCTTAAAATCACATTATTTTAAAGGTAAAACATTTATTTGGTCATGTATACCATTTATAGTAATTATTACATCACTTTTGGGTCATTATGATGTCATAAAACACAAAGTAAATTTATACAGTATTTAATTTTTACTCGAAAATTCAACTGTCTCAGAAAATTATGAAAAAATCAGCGTTGGATAATTTCGACACTCTAATTCCAAAAATAATATCCATTTTATCTACATAATTTTCTAAATATGTGAATTTTCACTTTTAAAATAAAATCGACATTTATTAAGAAATGCTGGGTTTTTTGACAATATTATAAAAATTATATTTGATTATAAGATCATTTATATTTGATAAAAATTATTTAATAATAATGTTTTATTAAAATATTATTTATTTCAAAAATCCATTAATTTCATAAATTCATTAATTGAATTTGAATATTAACCAAAAATACAATTTGTGCTTTATTGTATCAAAATAAAATTCATTTACAAATAACAGTAATAGGATGAAAATATATTCACTATTCTATACAAAATAATGTAAATACTTATATTTCTAGGGTTTTGATACATATCCCTTTGATACAACAGTAAACGCCCTAAGAGTAAGGTGCATGATGATGAGACTTTCATTGGGCAGTTCAGCGAACATGGTTCCGGTCGCGATCTCGATGAGTTTGAATTTCTCCCATAAACGGTTTCGCTCATGCTTAAATTGTCGGATCTCAGCTTGGGATTGGTCAAGGACAATGCTTAGAAATGCCATCTCTCTCGAAAGCTCCGTTAAATGGGCTTCATAGGGTACAATCCTACCTGTTGAGGCCATCACTTCTTTTGTCCGTGTCAATTGGATTTGTTAAAACCCTATATGTATACGAATCAAGTGTTCTCTATTCAACAACTATATTGTCAACAATAAAGACACTTAATAGTAATTTAAATTCAATTGGATATAATAAAACAAAAGAAATTCATGTGTTTTCTATAACCATATTACTTAATCAGAAATTTAATTGAATCTAAAGGAGAATTTTGTTTATTACAGTTCAGGTTGTTATAGGTGTCACTAGTAAGCTCTACTACACTGGGTTAACTCTGTTATGATGCCTCCAAAAATTCAGTCAGGGACCTTCAACCCCTGGACTCCCAACCAGGGGGCGCTACCCCCTCAGAACCTCTAAAATCCTCACCATTGAGTTGAACTGTGAGAGTTGCTTGACTGGTGTTCAATATGAGTCGTTAGCACTTGGTCCAACTTCATCTGATGGATCAGGCTCCACCATTCCAATAGACTAAACACTCAAATAATCAAATCTTATTTTTCAATGTTGTCTTTCAGTCATCACCTTCCTTCATCTAAATCTGGTCTCAGCCTATCCTCACTTAGACCCCTCCCTAGGTCGGTGATGAGAACAAGAGTGTCATCCCAAGCCCACCTTTAATAAGGTAGTGGCTAACGATTAAAATCGAGGGTATAATTCATACCGATGGGATACATTTCCCTCTAATTCCAACCTACAATGACAAACTCAGAATATATATATGCATCAAAATAATAGTAAAACCTTGATCACATCCAATAAATAATATGAATGAATACCAAACATTAAAATTATAAAATTTGATACATCAACATCAAATTTCCAATGCAACCTTAGTTTTCCCTTGTTAAACTATGGAATTTTTCATCTCCTTAATGTACATTGAAACAACATAAATACCAACTAAAGACCAACACCAACTTGAACCGGAGTTGCAAAAGATATATACGAAGTATGGGGTTAGTATAAACATACTCAGTAGATTACTCCTCTAGACTCAATAAATCTAATGTGAGTAGAACATATTAATGCATCTAAAGTAAGTAGAAAAAATATAACCCAACTAAGGGTAAAGTCCACATCCACTAAAACTATCTCATAGCTTGTATGCTTCCCAAACACGGAGTATATATATATTATAACACATGCCATTAAAATATAACCAGTTAAGCGCCCCCACAAACCGCTGCTTCCAACTATTCATTACAAGTCCCAACATTTAACATCATGCCATCCACCCATATACTAGAATTTATAACCACAATCAAATCTAATCAATGTAACTATACCATAATCATATCCAATAGTGGGTGTGAGGAGGGGGATTACCAGTTTAGCCATCAAGTTATCCAACTTGGATGTTAAGTCGCAGTCGAGAAAACTTCACTTAGGTGATAATTGTGTAGAAAATGCTACTTTTTTCACTCGAATAATATAAAATATAATATAGTACTCTCATAACTCAAATCCTCTATCAACTTTCCATGTCATTTCATAATCCATCCTTAAGTTTGTGAAACTTGTGATGCTCTAGACCCACACTCCCAGATCTGGTGCTCATAAACACATACGTTACATTACTTGATTGATATAAGTTGTAAAAGCATGAATATAACCAACATTAATTACAAAATCAGAATGATTATTAAATCTATTACATCTGAAAGATTTTTTTTAGGTTTAGAGCTTTAGAGAATTAGAAAACAACATAAACTAATAAATCTCATGTTTGTATCAAATGTACAATTCTCCCATTATATTTGAAACTACTTAATTCATGATAAGTCTTTAACATCTCCCACAAATTCTTTCATACATGATATCCTTTGAAACATGTCACATGTAATATTTTTCTCTATATCATGGGGAAATGGAAAATATAAGATGGGGTCTCAAACACTCACTAAGGGAAACATATAACTGAAACAATCTTAGCATAAATATAACATAAATATTATGGCAGGAATATGTAAACAACATGAATACATAATCAACTTGAAATTGGGAGCATGCTATATCCATGACAATAAATGAAAACAATGATATCAATAATACTAATCTCATATTGATGGAATGCATAATTCCAGACATCAAAAACCTGCTGTTAAGGCCTTGTGCCAAGACACTTTACTTGTCGTTGAGATCATAGTAAAGACATCCTGTTGGTAAGGCCTTGTGCCAAGACACTATCCTATTATGGGAATATGCATACACCAAAACCCAACCTGTTTTCTATCACGAGACACATTGATGCATTGATGGGATATATAATGTTGGGCCCTACCCATCACTTGTTTAAGTCCAATGCATTCACTATAAGAGAAAATGAATAAACAATACATTATCAACCTTTCCAATACTCATCCGTATCGAAATAAAAACATACCTAATGCCAATACTTTTTTCCATGTCAATAAAAGCAACAACTTGATTATAACCCATTAGGTGGAAGAAGGTGGATGGATAAACAATACACAGTCAACTTGAAAATAATAATCCATATTGGAATGCCGATACCTTTACCCATGTCAATAGAATATAATAATTCCTAGGTGAACATCATCCAATCCGAGTTATGTAAAATGTGATGTTCACACCATATACAACAATGAGTAGACGACTAAGACAACACTGGAATAACATGATCATAAATCATCTGGAGAAAGAAAGTGAATGGTTTCAATAAAATATATCCCACGAAGTGAGAAATATTTATCAAAGGGTTTATGTGGTAGGAATGTATATCCCCAAAAAACAATGAGAGAATACCACATAATACAATGAAAGGATAGAATGTACCTAACTTATATGAAATAAGTTCAGAAAATAATCATAACTCAATGAATGAAAATTGAGTTACCAAAAATCTTAAACAACTGAATCATTTGTCACTTGAATAAGGGAACATGATTTGACTAGTAAATCCCATGAAATTCAAGGAAAAGGACATTCATGGGATATTAAATCACTAGAACATCATACAAATAGAATACAATGTATAAAATGTATTATGTCTCAAAGAATGAGAATCAAGACCAAGAAAATCCTTACGACTTAGAAACTTTCGAATCAAAACCTTTTGGAAGAGAGTGATTGTAATTTAACTTCAAATAACATGATTAAAAGATAATTCATTATATGATATCTCAAATATGTAATATATACACCATATAAATGAAATTAGGTGCATAAATACAATACTTGTCTCAATGAAGGGAAATTGAGATGAAAACCCATACGACTTGAGTTACACATTGTTATCTGAAGACCTTGAGGGTTAAAACATGAAATGTATATTTATATACCATGAAATAAATGGGATTCATGATTCAATATCTTAAATTGGCTGTGTACACACCTCGAAAATGAAAATAGGTGCATAAATACAATACCTGTTTTAATGAAGATAAATTGAGATGGAAACCCCTATCTCTTGTGCTGACTTCCACAAATGCACTTTAACCTTATATATCTTAAACATAGAAATCTTAATAACTTAATTCAGAACCTTACTCATGTCCATTTTCATTCATACTCTTCACAATTAATCATTCTTTACATGAATTATTCTGATTTTCCACATCGGGTGTTTATAGCTTTGATCGTTTGTGCTAGTTTCACAATAGTGGTGTTCTTGTTTAATCTTATTTCAAAGTTCATCATTACTAGATCATCTAAGCTACTGGAATAGATTTTACAAGATAGTTTATAAAGTTATAATGTCATTTTATGTCAGTTTTTGGTTACAAACCATGATGATGAAATTGACGATGATCATGTTTCGGTGATTCTTAACGAATAAAAAATGTTTTCTTAATTAATGATTTAAACATTGATATTACCTTACCAGAACAAAAAACAAAGCATTACTTACATATTTATATCATATTAAATTAGTAAATAATTTCTCATAGTTATACATGACATAAATTCATAGTATTGTTCGATTAGGCGGTTGAATTGACTCAAACATGAACATATCGTGATTTAATGAATGATTATGATGATCTTTAGTTGTAATATCATTATATCAAAATAATATTTTGTGATTATACATGGTAGGTATGGGGGTGGGGGTATGAAGGAAATAAAGCTGCAAACGTGGAGGTTCAAAACAAGGACCTCCTCAACTCACCGCCACAAGTACAACAGGGGCGTAACCACTGAACTGCGCACCATGGGGATCTTATTTGGTGATTATTAGTGTGATATATCAGAATTAAAAGGAAGTAGAAGAAGTAATAGATATGAAAATATTACACAATTTGAATAAAAGATTATTCTCTTAGCACACTTATTTTAAACTATTAAATTAACAATGATTGTTTATTGTTCATTTCATTAATAGGTTCTTATGTTTGCCATACCATAACCTTAATGATATCATAAACATAATATTTATCCTTTAATACCATCTTTAGATCCAACCTTGTTAAGTGGTTAAGGAAAAAAAACGCATTACGTCGTGGATGCGGTAGTCCGCATGACATATGAACAACGGTTTTGTTTTTCTTAATGAATTTGGTACATGAATAAAAAATGAAAATAACCTTAATATAATAAAATTACAATATATAAATGATACTAATATCATTACATTAGTTTGGCTAGAATAAATTTGAAAGAAGATAATTAATAAGAAAAACTAAGTAGTTGTTAATAATCACGTTGAGGTCTTGAATTTTCTTTGGAAGTCTCATTGAATTTGAAGGGATTAAGCTAACTATGAGTGACCATGTGATTATGTTCTTGGAGAAAGTTATAGGGAGAGTAAAATGATATAGTTTCAAGGAGAAATTTGAAGGTAAGGTGTGCCTTTAAATGGTGAAGACGTTACCCTTTTATAAGTGAATGAAAGACATGTTTTGGAACACCTTTACATTTTTCAATAAAATCATGACACTATTCAAGGGTCAATGACTCAAAAGTGGAAAAAAGTGCAGGAGACACATGTCTTGGTTGATCTAAAACTCAACCATTCATTTTTTGGCACATTATTAAGTGTTTTAGGCTGTTACACTAGGTTAAACTCAATTTATCCCTTTTACTATTACCTTGGTAATTAATTTCCAACCTTAGTAATTAATTTTAATGAAAAAGATTAAGATTGATTATTTTGCCTAATTTAATAATTATTATTTTAAATTTGAAAATAATATTATAAAATATAATTTTTGAAGACATGAAAAGCTAATTTTAAAATAAACACACTTAATTGCGTAAAACATTTTTTTAGAAAAATAACGTTTTAACCTTTAAATTTATATATAAGATAAAATTATCATAGTTACCGATTTTAATGATATAAATTGATTTATAATAAATTTAATAAAAGGTATGAGAGTTCAAAGACAAGCAAAAATCAAACCTCACCTTGAAAATACTCAATTTAAAGAAAAGAGTGATTTTTTTTAAATTTAAGTAACATTTTAATTAGTTATTAAAATGTTTACCAAAGAATATTTAAAAATGAATAATTTTATTCCTTAAATTCATATTTTATTACTTAAAAGGTTTTTAAATCTTCTAGGTTATGGTTACATAGTGATAAAATCATGGAAATTATAATTTTCATAAATCTCATATTTTTAGAATAAAATTCAACCTTTCTAGAAAATATTAAAAAATTCATACCAAGTCAATTTTGATATGAAGAATTAGAAAATGAATTTCATTTTTATTGATTTCAAATTCCAAAACTTATAAATTCAGTTTTTAAATAAAATCTTAAAATATAATGGAAAACCATTTTTATCAGAAAATGACATTTTAAAATATTAACTGATATTATTCTTATTTCGTATCATTTTCCAATTAAATTGGTATTAACCGATTATTAATATCAAACATAATTTATCATTAATCATGTTTCTTGAAATAGAAACGCATATCGCATAAAAGACATTAAAAAAACACTTTTTGTAAACAATAAATGATCTTATTAGTCATTTAGGTAAACTAATTGATTTTCATTCATATTAAAAGTCATCTTTATTTTCATTATACATATATTTCATAAAGTGGTTACTCCTATTCATTCCCGCCAATTCAATGACTATGTTTTAACAATCGTACTTAAATATTTATATTTTATCTAAATATATTACTGTTTTATTTAAGTTTGGTGTTGTGTGCAGAGGAAGATATCAAACAAATTAACTTATTTAAATGTAATCATATATTAGATTTTTGTGGTGTTACATCCCCCCTTAAATAAATTATGCCATCACAATTTTTCTCATCATATTAGAGTAATTCCTATAGGGAACTCATAATTAACCATACATTGCTAGATGATAATGAGTTTATTTTGGATGTGGAAAGAGATGTTGGATTTGGTGTAGCCTGATCCCCTTTGGATGTTGTTGGGCCGAATGCTTCCGGCCCATACTATGCACCAGGTCGTCAACTCATGAAGAATTTCGACACAAAGCACCATCATGGATTCAGTTTTCTAACCAATCCGATATCACCATTTCAATGTCAAACTGGTTTGGGGATATACTATCCACATCATGACTGGGCTAAACTATGACTTTGATATCACTTATTAGGATCATCTTTTCAACCTAGATCCTGTAGGTTCAACACATATGTCCAAAATAAATTTCATCTTAAAACTAATTGATGATAGGAATAGCCCATTGAGCTTGTATTTTAGCCAACACTCATCTTTAAAATCAATGTGATATTAAGTTTGGATCCAAAAATTTTCTTATTTGATCTTTTTCTTTTGGATTCTTTGTGAACATCAAGAATAACATGGAAAAGTGCAATGCTTTGACCATATTTGACAACTATTATTGATAATTGATTGCATTGATATGAGGATAATGTTAGTCCTACGCCCTCATGTAATATCCCATGAAGCACTTAATTTTTCATTAGTTTATTTAAGTTGAGAAAAAAAGTTGAGAAGTAAATGAAAAACATATAAGCAATTGTTTAATGATTTAAAGTGTGTAAAGAAAAGAAAGAAAATAGAAATGCAAACACAAATTTAATGTGATTCGAACCAGTTTGTTCCGATGTACATGACAAGAACACAACCTTATCCTGGATGTCATGACTAGCCTTCAAGACGAGGGAAGGGATAACAAGGTGCTGAAACCTTCCTTCCTCAAGATGAAGGAGAGATAATGACCCCCGAGTCCTGTCTCCAATAGGCCCTGGGGTGGCGACCATCACCAAGGGTATAAAAATCTCACAAAAATGGGAGACATTACCCTTTTTATAGTAACCAAGATCGGGAGATAATATGTATTAACCTCAAACAACTCCAAGACACATATATATAAAGAAACCAAAATCCATCCCACATGCATGTTTAAAGTAAAACTATTAGAAAAACAAATAAAACTCTAAATTAAGTACCAAAATAAAACTAAGCACTGACACAATAACCGTTCCCAATGTTTGAGCTAGTAAGGTCCAGCACGGTCCACGTAATCTCCTTGGAAACCTGAAAACAGTTTTATATATGTAGGGTGAGCATACAAGTATACTTAGAAGGGAAAAACCAAAGTCTCTCATGCACAAGTGGGATAAGCATACTAATGCCCTTATGAGAAAAATAATAGAGACTCATAATCACCTAACAAAGTATACTACCCACCCAAAACTCACCAAGGAACACTCACCAACTAATGTAATTCAAGTAAAGTAAAGTAGTAAGCACATCAATATTTGGGTACCCACACTACTTCCCACTGGTTAACTACTCATCCCTAACGGTGAACATCCTGACGCTACCATGCTCTTCCACAAGATCCACTGTCACAACCTACCCACACACACCTAGTCCAAATAACACATCATATATCACTCGCAAACACCTGGGTCACAAAATACAACCCCATCCCGAAGACACATGGTAATCACCACACAACTCATTCTGAAGACATCTAGCAAGCACACCTCGTCTGCAGACACCTGAGCCTCACAACCACACCACAACCTGCCCGAAGAGTCTAAGGATACCAATGACTAGAAGAGGAAGAAAAGAAGATTCAATAACCAGCCATCCATCCTCCCACCATGATGTTGAAAAAGGACACACTCCCCCCATAAATATGAGGATGTTCGGCACGTAGTGCTCAACACAGGTGGGGTGTGTATAGAAATTACAAGGAACTACATGTATATATATAGGTACCAAGCACTCAACCCAACCTATGAGTTTTCAAAACAACCATCCCACACAAAACTACCCTTGCTACCACCTCTAAGTGCATGTATCAAAACGAACAACGGTCACTTCCCAATTTGATAAATGAATGCCGCTTCACTACAAGCCACAACTCAAAACATATCCCCAACCAATTCATCTAACCAAATGTCATTATGCATTATCAATTCATTCATTATTTATTCCATCCCTACCCGAATACTAAACACTGCAAATGTTATAAGGCAAAGCAACCATACCAATCACTACCAAAGCCAAACAAGGAAGGAAGGGTCAAGGTAAAAGAATCCATTCTAACACCCATTCAACCACTGCCACCATCATTCTTCAAAGTCATGCCACCCTGTACTTCCTATCAACAAGTAAAACCCGCAACACACCTCATTACTACCACCCTCTACAGCCTTGCTGCACAACAACACCATGCCCAACACACCCATAAACATGAACATGATACAACCTAGTCCTGCAACCCTACTGCCCAACCACTTCCCAGATGCAGTCCCACTGCATAAAAAGTTCATCCATTCCACTATCAACCAATCTCTCAGCCTGAGATACCATTACACCACCCGTACCACCCCATACTCACAACCACACTCCCATCCACAACACCACACAAACAATACAGATATAAGTCTGAACAAAACCACACACAACACACAACCCCACCAACAAGGCAATGTCTATTCAGATTTAGCAGCACTCATTCTTTAATTCCACTTGATAAAACAAGGGTTATGACAGAACAAGTTCGATCCTAGGGAATCCATTTATTTAATCGAATATACATGATTAACCAGATTCCAATTCTTACAGCAGTGATTCAAAAATCATATAGGTGCACAAATAGAGACCACCAACGACCATGATTTTCAAAAGAATAAAAATCACACAAAACACAATATGGATCAAGGATAATATATAAAAAAAAGTGATCATCACCATTGTACTCCCATATCCTAATTTATTACTTCTTATTATCTTCATTAAATTGGTTTCAACCGTATTCACAAGGGGATGTAAGTACACCCACCCCGCATGATGCCCAATGGAAAGAGAGATGAATGAATACCTACTTGGAACAATATAATATCAACAATTATTCCTTGCGTCAAAAATAGGGGGTCGCACGAGTAGCAGGAAAGATTCCAGGGGAAAACCGAACAGAATATTATAGCACATACGCACAACTCCTCAGGGAAGAAAGGTTCTCGATGCACCAAGAGAAAGTGGAAGGGTTCAAAGGAAGTGAGGATTTCAGGTTTAGAAAGGCCAAATCCTAAATCTATGAGGGAAATTGTTTTAAAGGCCATTAAAGCCAGATCATGATCAAGACCATGCAGTTTAGGATTCAAAGGAAGATTTAGGTTTTTAGGAGATGAATACCATTTGAAACGGCCTAAAAACTCATTAAATATGGCATTCAAATCATTTAATGTCAAAGGAAACATCAAAGGGGTGAAATTGGAAAAATTGGGAGAAACTGGAAATGACTCACCGATGGGTGAGTCACCAACGTGACTAACTGACATGAGTGAGTCACCAACGCTAAGCCACCAACATGACTCACTAACAAAGATTCACCAATGTGACTCACCAACAATGAGTCACCGGTGACGTGACTCACCAATGCCTAACTCACTGACACCACTCACCAATGCCACTCACCGACGCCACTCACCGACGCCACATACCGACACCTCGAACTACCAACGGCTCGAATCACCGATGCCTTGAATTACCGATGCCCTGAGTCACTGATTTTGAGCTACCAATGCCAACCTACTGACGCTGAGCTACCGATGCAACTCACTGACACCTGACTCACCGATGGAAAAACTGGAAATTTGGAAAACTCTTGAAACGAGCTACTGCTGCCTCCAAGAACACTCCAAACATTGGATTTTGACAAAGTAATGGACCACAGAGGTCTGGTCCATTACATTAGATACCTATCAAACTATTATCACCCTCGAGAATTCAAAACCAAACCCAGAAAATAGAAGGGTCCAAACAACCACCCCATAAGATACCTCTCAAGGATAAACCACCTTGTGTTGTTCGAAAGCTGGAGTGGAACCTCAATATCCAAGAACACCTCCTCCCACATCTGCTAACCCAAACATACAAAAGATACCCCATATAAGTACCAACTATCCGAATACATGAATTAGGGAATCCCTTCCTCCATGTCAAGATACTATCCAGTCTGGGCGGCACGGAATCGCCTGTACAGGTTTAATCGCATCTCAATTAGGAATCAGGTCTCCCCATTTTCACATATTAGGACTTCGTCACACACTACGAAACAAGGAAGCAACCCATATTATAAAAAATAAGGTTCAATAAATACATCACCGATTAAAACACACAAGAAAAACTCAAAAAAACTCTGGGTACAGAGCACACATTTTCATCTCTCGCTCCCAAGTACCCTCCTCCAGGTCACCGTGCCTCCACAACACATGAACTAAGGGAATGGTCTGTCCACGCAGCACTTCTCCTGACAATCCTGGATCTCTAATGGCCCCTCCACAAACATTGCATCATCCTTGATATCCAACCCTCCCCAATCAATGACATGAGAGTCATCATGAAGATACCGATAAAATTGAGAGACATGAAAGACATCGTGGATCCTTCTTAACTACAGTGGTAATGCCAACTGATATGCCACCTCGCCAACTCATCCCAACACCTCGAAGGGTCTGGTGAACCTGGTAGAAAGCTTACTCCCTCTGTCGAACCTCTACTCCCACATAGAGGATAAACCTTCAAGAACATATGGTCCCCAACCTCAAACTCCAAGGACCTTCTCTTGTGATCGACATATGACTTCTGCCAGTCCTGTGTTGCCTTCATCCTTTCACGGACAAGCTGTACCTTCTCCATTGTACTCTGCACCATGTCTGGACCAAGAACAACTGCCTCCCCAACTTCCATCTAGTACAAGGGTGAACTACACAACCTTCCGTATAAAGCTTCGAACGGAGCCATGCCAATGGAAGAGTGATAGCTATTATTGTAAGAAAAATCTACCAAGGGAAAATGTTGCACACAAGACCCACCAAAGTTCATGATGTATTCTCCCAGCATGTCCTCCAACATCTTGATGATCATCTCTTTCTGCCCATCCGTCTGAGGGTAGAAAGTAGTGCTGAGGCGTAAATAAGTGCCAAAAGAACACTGAAATTCCCTCTAGACTCATGAGTGCACCCTGATCTGAGACAATGGATCTCAGAACTCCATGAAACCACACCACCTCATCCACATACCTATGTGCTAAGTCATCTACTACGCTCAACTCCTTGATCTCTAAGAAGTGAGATGATTTCATCAACTGATCCACTACTACCCATATTTCATCAAATCCTCCCTGAGCCCTAGGTATTCCTATGATGAAATCTATCAATATGTCATCCCACTTCCACTCGGTGACATCTAAGGGATACAACAATCCACCGAGAACATGGTATTTATCCTTCACTTGCTTTCACACCAAGCACTTTTCCACAAACTCCACCACTTCTCACTTCATCCCAGGACACCAAAACTATTCCCTCAAGCTATGATACATCTTGGAAATTCCTAGGTGTACCACTAGGGGTGAACTATGAAACTCACAAAGAACTTCCTCATGAATTGCCACTGGAAAAAACAGCTTCTCATGAAACAACATCTGGTTCTGACCATCCTCTGACCATCCCTCCAGAGCATCACCCTGGTCAAAGAGACCACACATTACCTCTTCCTATGAGTCTTCCCACTGAGACTCCTCCACCTGCTTCCTCAGAGATGACTGCACCATCATCTGAAATAGACAACCTCTTCTTCCATCCATTCTTGCATCTAATTTTAAGGTAACAAACCCCTCCATCACCCTCCAAGCGTCCATAGATTCTCGAACTACCTTCTTCCACAACTTTTTCCTCAAATAATTGGCCACAACATTCCCATTTCCTAAGGTGTAGGAGATATCAAAATCATAATCCTGGAGAAACTCTATACACCTCCACTGCTGCAAGTTCAGATCTCACTGGGAAAAGAAGTACCTCAAGATCTTATAATCCATGAAGACCACAAAGTGCTCCCTAATGAGGTAATGTCACCACAAATTTAGCAAAAACACAACCACTGCTAGCTCCAAATCATGGGTGGCATAGTTACGTTCATGGAGACGTAACTGCCTAGACCCATATGAGATCACCCCTATTGCTTCATCAACACACACCCCAAGCCTAGACATGAAGCATTACAAAACACATCAAATGTCACACCTTCCTCTAGCAACCCGAGAACTGGGGAACTGATCAAATTCTCCTTCAGATAGCCAAACACTGCCTGAAACTACTCGCTCCACACAAAAGCTTGGCCTTTTCTAGTCATAGCCATCAACATGGCTGATAATCAAGAGAAATTGGGTATGAACCTCTGGTAATAGCCTTCCAGACTGAGAAAATTGCAAACCTCTACTACATTCTTGAGTGCTTACCAAGAAACAACTGCCTCAACCTTCAAAGGCTCCACTACTACACCCTTATAAGACACCACATTCCTAAGGAAGTGTACCACTCATGTCCAAAAATTGCACTTGGACAACTCTCCGTAGAGCTGGTGGTGCTGAAGGACCTCTAGGATAGCCCTGAGATGCTCGGTATGATCCTCCTATGACTTCGAGTAGATCAGGATGTCATCTATGAATACGATGATGAACCGATCTAGGAACTCATGAAATATGGTGTTCATAAGCCCTATGAATAAGGCTAGTGTGTTCGTAACACTGAACGTCATAACCAAAAACTCGAAGTGCCCATACGTGCACATGAAAGTAGTCTTCAGGATGCCATCCTCCTTCACCCTCAACTGGTGATACCCAAACCACATATAAATCTTAGAAAACCAACTTTCTCCCCTCAACTAGTTGAAAAGATCATCTATCCTCAAGAGAGGGTGATGTTTCTTAACCGTTACCTGATTCAGCCTCTGGTAGTCTATATATAGCCTCAGACCACCATCTTCCTTCTTCGCAAATAAGACCGAATCACCCCACGGTGACACACTGGGTCGAATAAATCCCTTCTTCATCAGATCATTAATCTAGATCTAAAACTCTCATAGTTCAGAAAGCACTATCCGATAAGGATCCATCGAAATTAGACTATCACTGGGTTGTAAATCTATCCCGAACTAAATGGCACATGGAGGGGGTAGAGTCACAACCTCCTCAGGTAAAACATCCAAGAAATCACTGAAAACTCCCGAAACCTCCACCATCTCAGCACCCATGGATTCCACTGACAGCTCATCCAATAAGGCAAGAAAAGTCTCCACACGCTGACTGCACATCTGGAAACTCCACTCACCAATAAAAGCTACACGCTGGCCACCCACATCTGAAAACATGACTCTTCTCTGAAAGCAGTCGATAAAAAACACACAGAGTAAAACTAGTCGATGCCAAGGATAACACCATATGACTGCATATATAGCATAAAGAGATCCCCACTATACTGATGCGGCCCCAACATCAGTCTACATCCTCGAAAAATATCAAACAAGTTGGTATAACCTTCAACTGGTGTACTCAACACCAGGGGCACAAAAAGTCTCTCTATGTCCAGTCCCAGAGCATGGACTAGACTGGGTGCAATGAAGGAGTGCGAATCTCCCAAATCAAGCAAGGTGCAAACAATAGTATTGAACAAACTGACCATACCTCGAACTATCTCTGACACTGCTGGAACTGTTGCCTCTGTAATGTGAAACTGACCACACCTAGATCCTCTGCCCCTATGCTTTTGGCCACCTCCCTGACCATGCCTGGGTCAATGTCATTGTGTAATTCCCTCAAGTTGGCCTCTGCCTGCTCCGTCTCCCCTCAGTGGAGTAGGAGCATGTTGTCCTTGTTGCTAAAGCGGCCTGGCTGACAACTACTACTAAGGCGGGTGCTGGACTTGTCCACCTCCACTATACTGAGCTTGAACTGGGCCCTGACTTTGAAGCAGCCCGCGACCTCCACAAGTGAAACACCTTGGTCCCAAGCCTATGGGAAAATTAAGAGGACCCAAAGGTTGGAACTAAAACTACTGGGGTCGGCTTCCGGCCGATCAAAACCTGGAAGGTCATGATGCTAGAGACCTGCTACTGACAACCTTCTCCTTTGAAGAACTCGGCTGGTTCCCCTCTCGTGGTAAACCTCCTCATGATTGCATCTTTTCCACTACCTTATCCTTCTTCTAAACCTCTAAGTATGTTGGTAGAGTGAAGGGAGTAACCACATACTAGAGGGAAGGATGAAGCACCTCCTCCAAACGTCTCACCCGAGACTCCTCATCTAGAAAGAGGTCTGAGGAAAAGTGAAAGAGATCCTTAAACTTGATCTCTGGATCCCTCACCGACATACTCCCCTACTGGAGGGAGAGTAGCTCCTTCCTCTTCTCATCCTTCATCATTGAAGAAAGGAATTCCACTTAAAACTCCTTCTCAAAGTCAACCCACATAACACCGACCTCCTTCCTCTCCCTAAGGTAAAGTTTCTACCACTGACGCACTGATCCCCTCATCCGGCTCACTGTCAGGGAACCCAGTACTCTGTCGGAGCCCGGATCAAGCTGAAAGTGATCACCATCTCCTTGAGCCAACCCCCAGTCTTTGCATTCGAGACACTACCCTCGTACTTTCCTAGAGTCTATCATTGAAAATCACAAAGCGTCTTCTACTATTGATTGTCCTCCTTCTTTATATCATCCCTATGCTGATCATCTGAATTGGCCTACTGAGCCTCCACTGCCTGACCCACTCATAGAAGATAACCGAGTGCCATAGCTGAAAGGTAAATAAGGAATTCCTAATCCTGAGTAGTATGAAATTTATTCAAGATTAATTTTAACTCATTGTTTATTTTAATTTCTTGAAAATACCCAAAACAAACAAGAAAAAAAGTCATCATGATACATTTACCTTTCCTATGGTCTCTACCCTACAATCAGTGTAGCTTCACTTGGTTGTTCGATAAGCTCAGAGTCCTTGCATCGGATCACAGGGGCCCTAAAATCCCATATCCTAGCTGGTCTTCCCTGGCCTATGTCACACACCAAGATTGCCTAACACTGTTTCCCTACTAACCCATGAAATTTTCATTGTGCCTAACTCCAAACTCTATCCAATCTCTCAACCATTAGCTCTAATATCATTCTATTATGACCCGTCTTCTTCAAGATGAGGGAAGTGATAGAAAGATGTCGAGACTTTCCTTCCTCAAGACAAAGGAGAGATAATGACCCCTGAGTCCCACCTCCAAAAGGCCCTGGGGTGGCAACCAACACTAAGGGTATAGAAATATTACAAAAACGGGAGACATTACCCTTTTTATAGTAACCAAGATCTAGAGATAATATGTATAAACCTCAAACAACTCGAAGACACATATATATAAAGAAACC
Organism: Viscum album; assembly: GCA_963277665.1. Classification (NCBI taxonomy): domain Eukaryota; kingdom Viridiplantae; phylum Streptophyta; class Magnoliopsida; order Santalales; family Viscaceae; genus Viscum; species Viscum album. The sequence continues at coordinate 644,211,998 of OY728143.1, read as the reverse complement.
AAAATCCATCCCACATGCATGTTTAAAGTAAAAATACTAGAAAAACAAAGAAAACTCCAATGTAAGTACCAAAATAAAACTAAGCAGTGACACAAAAACCTTCCCCAACATCTGAGCTAGCAAGGTCCAAAACGGTCCTTATAATCTCCCTAGAAGCCTAAAAACAATTTTATATGCGTAAGGTGAGCATACAAGTATACTCAGTAGGAAAAAACCAAAGTCTCTCATGCACAAGTGGGAGAAGCATACTAATTCCCCTGTGAGAAAAATAGCAGATTCTTAAAAGCACCTAACAAGGTATACTATCCACCCCAACCACACCAAGTCATGCTCACAAAATAACCCAAGTCATGTCAAGTAAAGTAGTAAGCACATCGATATTTGGGTACCCCACACCACTTCCCACTAGTTAATTTCTCATCCCTAACAGTGAACATCCTGATGCTACCACACTCTTCCACAAGCCCCACTATCACAACCTTCCCGCACACACCTGGACTACATACCACATCACATCTCTCCCGTAAACACTTAGGCCAAAAACCACAACCTCATCTGGAAGAAACCTGGGCCTCACAACCACACCAAAACATGCCTGAAGAGTCTAGGGATACCAATGCCTAGAAGAGTGAGCAAAGAAGAGCCAAGAACCATTCATCCATCCTCCCACTGAGATGTTGGGAAAGGACACCCTCCCCCCATAACAATGGGGATGTTCGGCACGTAGTGCTCAACACGGGTGGGGTGTGTATAGAAATCACAAGGAACTACATGTATATATATAGGTACCAAGCACTCATCCCAACCTATGTGTTTTCATAACAACCAGCCCACACAAAACTACCCTTGCTACCACCTCTAAGTGCATGTATCAAAACGAATGATGGTCACTTATCAATTTGATAAATGAATTCTGCTTCACTACATGACACAACTTGAAACATACCCTCAAACAATTCATTTAACCAAATTTCATTCTGCATTATCAATTCATTCATTCATTCATTTCATCCCTACCCAGGAAATTACCACCCACTTCAAATTTTATAAGGTGAAGCAACCATACCAACCACTGACAAAGCCAAATAAGGAAAGAAGGGCCAAGGTAAAAGAATCCATTATAACACCCATTCAACCACTACCACCATCATTCTTCAAATTCATGCTGCCTTTTCCTTCCTATCAACAAGTAAAACCCCCAACACACCTCATTACTACCACTCTTGGCAGCCCCGCTGGAAACAACACCACACCAAGCACACCCATAGACATGAACATGACACAACCCAGTCCTACAATGCCACTGCCCAACCACTACCCAGATGCAGTCCCACTTTATAACAAGTTTATCCATCCCATAATCAACCAATCTCTCAGCCTGAGATACCATTACACCACCCATACCACCCCATACTCATAACCACACTCCCAACCACAACACCACATGAAAAACATAGACACAAGGCCGAACAGAACCACACACAACACACAATCACACCAACAAGGCAAGGTTTATTCAGATTTAGTAGCATTCGTTCTTTAATTCCACTTGATAAAACATGGGTTATCACAAAACAATTTTGATCTTGGGGCATCTATTTATTTAACTAAATATATGTGATTAACCAAATTCCAATACTTACAGCAGTGATTCACAAATCATACAAGTGCGTAAATAGAGACCACCAACGACCATGATTTTTAGAAGAATAAAACCCACACAAAACATGCCATGGATCAAGAATAACATATAAAACAAAGTGATCATCACCATCATACTCCCATCCCCTCATTTATTACTTCTTATTATCTTTTTTAAATTGGGTTTAACTGTATTCATAAGGGGAAATAAGTACACCCACCCCACATGATGCACAAAGGAAAGAGAGATGAAGGAATCTCTACTTAGAACAATAGATGATCAATAATTCTTCCATGCATAAAAAAGGGGGTAATACGAGTAGTAGAAAATAATCCAAGAGAAAACTGAACAGACTGTTACAACACAGGCACATGACTCTTTGGGGAAGAAAGGTTCTCGACACACCAAGAGAAATCAGAAGGGTTCAAAGGAAGAGAGGATTTTAGCTTTATAAAGGCCAAATCCTAAATCTATGAGGGAAACTATTTCAAAGGCCATTAAAGTTGGATCATGATCAAGACCACAAAATTTAGGATTCAAATGAAGCTTTAGTTTTTTAGGAGATGAATACCATTTGAAATGGCCCAAAAACTCATTAAATATAGAATTTAACTCATTTAACGTCAAATGAAACGTCCAAGGGGTGAAACTGAAAAAATTGGGAAACACTAGAAATGAATCACCGATGGGTGAGTCACCGACGCGACTCACCGACATGAGTGAGCCACGGACAGATGAGACACTGATGCTGAGATACCGACACGAATCACCGATATTAGGTCACCAACATGACTCACTGATGCCACTCACTGACACCACTCACTGACGCCACCTACCGACATCTCGACCTACCAACGCCTCGACCCACCGACACCTCAACCTACCAATGCCTTGAGTCACTGATGTTGAGTGAACATCACCAATATACTGATACTGAGCTACCAACACTGAGCTACCGACGCGACTCACCCATGCCTGACTCACTGATGGAAAAACTGGAAATTTGGAAGACTCTTGAAATGAGCTACTGTTGCCTCTAAGAATACCCCAAATACTGGATTTTGAAAAAGTAATGGACCAAAGATGTCCGGGCCATTACACTTTATTTTATTAATTCTCAAACAAGACCAAATAAAAGTGAAACAACAAATAAAATATAGTGAAACAAATCTTACAATATGAAACACAAGAACTTAAAAGAGCACAAATGAGAAAGGAGCTAGAAAAACCACAGACCAATCAACCTTACTATCGACTAGTTCTTGGATGAAAAAGTGCTCTGAAGATGATTTGGTTTAGCTTCAAAATACAGAAATCATTAATCAAAACTAAATAGGAGCCCCCTTATTTGTACCAGCTTCAGATCTCCACCAGACCACAACATCAGGATAAGATTGGCATGACAACATCAAGGCTTTAGGAACAGTTTTGAAAGGACAGTTCTCTAGAAGTAAACTGATCGAATGGAATCAAAGTGATCGAATGTCTCAAAAAGGTGAAGAGCTGATAATAACGGCAGATCAATGCTTGAGGCATCGATGTTACAACCTTTAAATAGGTGGAAAACTTCCATCAAACCATCCATAACAACCTACATATGATGATGGCTACCCAGGGGCATGAAACAACAGAAGGTAAAAGAGGTGGTTCTAGGTGCCACATAAGATAAAATCACCCATGCTATGAGAAATTAAATAAAACTATGGTGTAATATTAAAATTTAGGGAAAATAACTCACGTAATATTAAACCACAAAATCAGTGTTTTAAATACCCATAAAATTCATGGAAATTTTTTTCTTAATTTTCTTTGAAATTTTACAAGAACGCAGTTTCTGACGGCACGTGATTCCGAGGCCCGGTGTTCCCGGAATCATTTTCCGAAGTTTGGCTCGGGTATGTTCAGTGAACAAACGAGCGGGTTTTTCTAACTTTTGAACTGGTACTCGGAATCGAATTCCGAAGGCACCGATGGAATCGCAGCGCCAGTATTTTCTTAGAAACACCTTTTCCGGAGTTGCGTTTGCTTGAGTGTGGTTTTTAATTTTTGGGGTTAAGTTAAGAAAATAAAATAAAGTGTTGGGACAACTTTATTTTATTTCACTTAAAGCCACTTAAAGCTAATTAAGCTAAGTTGAAGCGGATAGGGTGGAACCCAAAATATCCTACCCTCTTGGTAGGATATTTGTGAGGTGGGGCCCGCACGAGCCCCGCCGTTTCTTTTCCTCTAAGTAACGCACCCGCGAAAACTCCTCTTTAATGAAAGTCAACTGGTGCGTTTTTCTAAACTCTTAATGCTCATATTAATTGGATAGTTAAGGCGTTACCATTAATTCACCGAATTAATGGTTCGTTTCTTAACTTGTTTTTCAAATTTGTTGGCATGTTAATAAAATAAGACCAACAAACGTTTTTCTTGGGTGCGGATTGTTGAGAGGATTTGGAGAAACTCTATCTTCATCCTCCTTCGCGAAGAACGTGAAGAACGTGAAGAACACGAAGAACACCGACCTTTGACGAAAGGCGACGAAGAACGCCGAACCCTCGGAGATCGACGACGTGACGCCGTGTACCGCGACGCCGACGATTCTCCTCCCACGACGTTCTTCTGTGACAATCCTTCCCCGCGACAACCTTCGATCAACACCGATTGAGGTAGGGGATTACAGATCTTTTAAATTTCCTTTGTGGATTTTATCCTCAACATGGATTTAATTCGTGGAATTAAATCTGTGTGTTTCCTTTAACCCTCGGAGATCGTCGACGCGACGCCGTGTACCACAAGGACGCGACACCCCCTTCCACGACGCGACGATCCTCTTCTTCCGCGACGGTAAATTCCGTGAAGAACTCACGCTCGACGACAACGACAAGGTAGGGGTTTTAATTCTTTAAATCTTTGTGATTTATACCTGCGGTGTTTGTTTAAAAATTTTTGTGAGACTTTTAAAACCGCTAACGCGGTGGGTACGGACCAACGAACGAGTCCTAACCCACCGCCCCTTTTGTTCTTGGTGTGCGAAACGGCGGACGTCGACAAAGCAGGCTGCACAGACGACGCGGGGTCCTCACAGTGAAGAAAGGACCCTGGGAGGACCTTCGGCAAAGACGGCGTAATTTTCTGACCACTGGAACTCGTCCGGTGGTCCGCGGAGCAAACCGCCGGCGCTCCACGCCGGCACGGCGGCGGCGCCCGACGCGCTGCCGTGGAGACCCGCCGCGGTGGCGGGCCAACCGTCCTGCAACCGCGCGGGACACGGCCGGCTGCCGCGTCCGCTGGCAAGGGCGGCCCCACGCGGGGCCACGACTTCCTCACGCGGGGGCAGCGCGCCCCCCACCCGTGGCTCGACCGTAACAGCAGAGCCGACCCGCTGGCTAACCGGCCATCCGGGTCGTGCCGGTCGGGCCGGGTCGCGCCCAGCCGGGTCGGACCCAGACCCGGGTCGGGTCGACCCGGTTCGGGTCGACCCGGGGGTGGGGGGGTTGGGCCGGGTCGGTTCGGGCCCAGACCCCCCGTTTTCGGACCTTTTCGGTCTTTTGACCTTATCTTGGGCTACGGACCTCCGATCGACGCACCGTCTACGGCGATGTGATCCTTGAATCAAGATGGTCGTTTCGGTATATCGCACTCAAGGTTTAGGAGTACTTTGGGTTTGGCCAGGTTGGTTCGTACACGAAACCAACCGGGCCCTCGGAGCGGAAACGCTCATATCTTGAGCTATGGACGTCCGATTGACGTACCGTCGACTTTTTTGGGTTCCTCTAAGTGAGACGGATCTTTTGGCATACTACGCCTGAGGTTTGGACGTAGGTGGAGTACGGTCGGGTTGGTTTTTCCTTAAAAACCAACTGGGCCCCTCGGACGAAAAAGCCAATAACTCTCAGACCGGGCGTCCGATTGACGCGCCGTCTACGACATTGAGTTCCTGTTGACGATACAGAACTTTTGGATACATCAACTATGGACTATGTGTCAGTTGATGTATCAGCCTCTCGGCTCGTGGAGCGGACCCTCCCGAACGAGCTTGCTGTGTGCGGGAACCCTAGAGCTGGCTGCGACTGCGACGACGACGACTGTGCAGAGATCCTCAGTGGATTCGACGATGACTACAACACTCAGCGATCCTACATGGATCAGTGCTACAGATCCTGTGTGGGTCCGATCCTGTGTGGGTCAGCGCTCAGCGCTCCTGTGTGGGCCAGCGCCTACAGATCCTGTGTGGGTCCGATCCTATGTGGGTCTTTGCGAGGGTTAGTTACCTATCGACCCTCTGTGGGTCAGATCCTTTGTGGGTCATTACGGGGGTTAGTTACCTATCGATCCTGTGTGGGTCAGATCCTTTGTGGGTCATTGCGGGGGTTAGTTACTTATCGATCCTTTGTGGGTCAGATCCTTTGTGGGTCATTGCAGGGGTTAGTACCTATCGATCCTTTGTGGTTCCGACGGCTTAGATGAATCAGTGGAAATATCTGATCATCTCTATCATCTTACGAAGAAGTATACCTGTGTGAGATGAATCCTGTTTGCTTCCCTATGTGGATTGTGTTGTGCTATCCTGTGTGGATTTACGTTTTTCTTTCCTGTGTGGACTGGGTTGTACTTGATCTCGGAGGTTGGAGCGTACTGGAATTCATGGCTTAGGTATATGTATGGGCATATACCTAAGCAGTGTCAGATGTCACTTCGTGATTGTATCTTTCCTTTGTGGTTTATCCTTTGTGGATTCTGGGAGACCTTCAGGGGTCTCGGGGTCCCTACTGAGTATCTTATACTCACCCCTGCATGGGATATGCCCGCACTACATTGTGTTGGTTGCAGACGACGGACATCGCTGATCGGGGTGGAGGCTTGTGGAGCAGGATGGTACCTGGAGGTGGACCACTGGGCGAGACGTACTCGGAGCGGACGGCTGGACCTGAGGAGCTGTGGAGGCTATCTGTACTCACCCTTCAGGTGGGACTTCCAGTGGACAACTCGACGCTGCGGCTTTACTTTTAGTTGTTGTTTTTCCCTTTCGAGTTGTACTTTACTTACAGTTTGGGTTTGTATTCTGGCCCACTTACTTTTCCACACTTACTACTGTACCCAGTTTTTACTTAGTGTTTACTTCTGCTTGCTTGCTCTGTGGTGTTTGTGGTTTACTTTACAAAGGCAATGCCTTCCCTTTTTACTGGGATTTACGCCTTGGTGCTAGTCGCCAGCCCCTGGCCTATGGAAGCCGGGCTTGGGGTAGTCACGGCATGGGCCCCGAGGACGGGTCGTGACAAATTGGTATTAGAGGAGTTAGGTTCTACCACATAACTTGGGACTCTGATATTTTTCTATGTGAAGCAATAGTGTTAAGCGTATTGGGTGTGGTTATCAGTTCAGGGAGTCCAGTGTTGGTGCGGCGGCTGACGTATCCGTACACCAGGACCCTGACTTCTGATTTCCGACTTAATGCACGAAAACATTGATTGCATGTGTGTTTCAAGTTTTCTTTGTGATTACGTTGTGTCAGCTCACCAGGTATACTGTTCTAACCGTGGTGCACCTGTTTCCTTTTCAGGATGGCCCCATGACGGCAGCCATCTAGGGTTCCGAGAGTTGAGCATGACGACAGCCCATCGAGCGACGAGGCCTCGGTACAGGGCCCTTTGTCAGCAGAGGCACCGGCGGTACCTCTACCCGCCGAGCCACCGATGCTTCCAGCCCCAGCTGCTGACGATGCACGACGCCTTAGTGCACTGCATGAGTTCCAGCGCCAGCGACCACCCAGGTTCCGCGGGGAGACGGACCACCAGGCAGTCGAGGACTGGCTAGAGGCAGTGGTACGAGTTTTCCGGTTAGTGAGGACACCATCAGACCTCATGGTGATCCTCGCAGCGGGCCTACTGCACGCGACAGTGGGCCGATGGTGGAGCTTGATTCTCCAGGTGCACGATGAGGCATCTCTTCTCTGGACAGACTTTGAGAGCCTCTTCCGCTCAGAGTTCATCTTGGCCACCCTCAGTGCGGTACGCATCCAGGAGCTTCTTCAGCTGCGGCGGGGCAGCTTGACGGTCGCCCAGTACTCGGCAAGATTTACCGATCTCTCACGCTACTCGACAGACATGGTATGATACCCATTCTTCCGGGCCTGGACCTTTGAGCAGGGATTGAGGCATGAGATCAGGGCATCACTGATCTCCTTCAGTATTCCGACTCAGGCAGGAGTACTAGAGCAAACCCTTTTGATCGAGAGCTTTCTTGCTGAGTCTACACCAGCGGCGAGACCCACCGCAGGGCGACATGTAGCAGAGTCTTCTGCAGCAGGCAGTCGACTGATGACTCATGGGTCCAGGCAGACCAGACCCTCAGGCAGACGACCTCAGGACATGGGCTCAACAGTGCGGGGCACTCAGCGCGGAGCTAGTATTTCGAGAGGCAGACAATGCTACACATGCGGCAGGCAGGGCCACATGGCTCATGACTGCCCGACCCACCGTGCCGAGGAGCAGCAGACGGTTGAGGGGCCACCCAGGCAGAGGCAGAGGGTCGACCGTGGCGGTCCGCAGGGAGTAGGCGGATGAGGCAGAGGAGATGGCCGAGCGGCAGGTGGTGGGCGACGCTTTGAGGCTCTACCACCACCACCACCAGGAGGTCCACCCCGACCACCGGGAGCTGGCGGGCAGAGACAGGCACAACTCTAGGCAGCGGAGGCCTACGACCACGGTGCGCCTGAGATGATTCGAGGTAATATCTATGTCTATTCCACCCTTGCTGCAGTTCTTATAGACACAGGAGCGAGTCACTTTTTCATAGCCGCTGCCCTTGTTCGGAGCTCAGAGATTCCGACAGATCCATTGGCTCGATCCTTACGGCTAGAGACTCCTACGGGAGCAGACTCGACGATTACGCACTGGTGCCGGCAGTGTGAGCTTACTCTAGGAGGCGAGAGCTTCGGCTGGGATCTTCTTGTAGCAGCGTCGAGGCCTTACGACGTCATCTTGGGCATGGATTGGTTATCTACAATCCATGCACAGATTGACTATATTAGGTGCAAGGTGCGATGTGTACGCATCGAAGGAAGCAGGTTCACCTTCACCAGTGAGAAGGGAGCCTTTGCAGCATAGGATGGACTCTCGTAGAGGAGAGGACAACCCATCACTCATTAGTTGGCTAGCCTCATCCTAGGAATAGTTGACGTGCAGATTCCTAGTTTTCCTGTAGTGGTGGATCAGTATGCGGACGTTTTCCCCGACGACGTTCCAGGACTACCTCCTTGCAGAGACGTAGACTTTTATATTGACCTGTACCTCGGGATAGCCCCAATATCAACTCCAGCGTATCAGATGGCCCCCGCTAAGCTTCGAGAGCTACGGGTACAGTTAGAGGACTTGCAGGGCAAGGGTTTCATCCGACCCAGTGTTTCACCCTGAGCTTCCCCGATATTGTTCGCCAAGAAGGTGGACGAGAGCTTGAGACTTTGTGTCGACTATCATCGCCTGAACCAGGTGACAGTGAGGAACAAGTATCCACTACCAAGGATTGATGACCTCTTCGATCAGCTCAAGGGAGCACGGTGATTCTTGAAGATAGACCTCAAGTCAGGCTATCATCAGCTCAGAGTTCAGGATGAGGACGTGCAGAAGACGGCCTTCAGATTTCGGTATAGATACTATGAGTTCTTGGTTATGCCCTTCAGTGTAACCAATGCTCCAGCGGTGTTCATGAGCCTCATGAATAGGATCTTTCAGCCATACCTTGATCGATTTGTCATGGTCTTCATCGACGACATTTTGATTTACTCGACGACTGAGGAGGAGCACGCCTACCACTTGCGTGTTGTACTAGACACACTCCAAGAGCACCAACTTCATGGAAAGCTCTCGAAGTGTCAGTTCTGGATACATGATGTCCACTTCTTGGGACAAATCATCTCTGAGGCGGGAGTTGCAGTGGATCCTGCGAAGATCGAGGCAATGCTAGCTTGGGAGCCACCTAGGAGTGTGACGGAGGTGCGAAGTTTCTTGGGACTAGATGGATACTATCGAAGATTTGTGCCAGACTTCTCCAGAGTTGCGGCACCACTCTCAGCTTTTACGAAGAAGGGGAAACCATTTGTGTGGTCAGACAGATGTCAGCAGAGCTTCCAGGAGCTGAGACAGAGATTGACCAGCGCACCTATCTTGAGGTTGCCCGAGGAGGGAGTAGGGTACGTAGTCTACTGCGATGCATCAGGGACCGGACTTGGATGTGCCTTGATGCAGGAGCGGGCGGTGATCGCCTATGGATCACGTCAGTTGAGGCCGCATGAGCAGAACTACGCTACCCATGACCTGGAGTTAGCAGCAGTGGTCTTCGCTCTGAATACATGGAGACACTACCTGATGGGCGAGCGCTTTACAGTCTTTTCTGACCATCAGAGTCTCAGATACATCTTCTCTCAGAAGTACCTGAACCTGAGACAGTGGCGATGGATCGAGTTCCTCCAGGACTATGACTTTGAGATAGTCTATACTCCTGGGAAGGGGAACGTAGTAGCTGATTCTCTCAGCAGGAGGACGGGCATTCAACTATTTGAGGAGGCGACAGAGAAACTAGCCTCTTTGCAGATATCCTTCGTGGATAGGGATGGAGCAGCCTTCCTTCAGTCTCTCACAGTCACCCCTCCACTACTGCAGCGGGTCAGAGAGGCACAGCATGGGGACGTTGACTGTGAGACGCGTCGTGCACAGATATCCTCAGGACAAGAACCTGATGGTTTCTCCTTTGGATCAGAGCACAAAGTCCTTTTCAGAGGACGTACCTTGGTACCAGTTTCTTTACGGGAGGAGGTGCTGAGGGAGTTTCACACTTCTCCCTTGGCGGTACATCCTGGATTGGCGAAGATGTACCAGGACCTCAGACGACAGCACTGGTGGCCGGGCATGAAGAAGGCTGTGGCAGAGTTCGTTTCTCGATGCCTCACCTGCCAGCAGGTGAAGGCAGAGCATCAGGTACCAGCAGGCTTGGTACAACCCTTGGAGGTCCCCGAGTGGAAGTGGGACGGGATATCTATGGACTTCGTGACTGGACTTCCACGCACATCCAGAGGTCACGACTCCATTTGGGTGATTGTTGACCGAATCACCAAGTCGGCTCACTTCTTACCCATCAGGGAGCAGGGCTCAGTGGAGAGCTTGGGACGTCTCTACGTTTAGGAGATTGTAAGACTTCACGGTGTTACATCATCTATCATCTCCGATCGAGATGCTTGCTTTACTTCTCGGCTTTGGAAGGGGTTGCAGGAGGCGTTCGGGACGCAGCTACGTCTGAGCACCGCCTTTCACCCTCAGATGGATGGTCAGACGGAGAGGACCATTCAAAATCTCGAGGACATGCTCCGCGCATGTGTTCTTGACTTTGGTCGCAACTGGGAGGACCAACTACCCTTGGTGGAGTTTGCGTACAACAACAGCTACCACTCCACCATCAGGATGGCACCATACGAGGGGTTGTATGGCCGACCTTGCAGATCTCCTTTGTGCTGGACAGACCCTGGGGAGTCAGTACTTGTGGGACCGAAGATGGTCCATGCCATGACAGAGAAGGTCCAGATCATCCAGGAGCGGATGAGGACTGCATAGAGCCGGTAGAAGTCCTATGCTGACAGGAGGCGGAGGCCACTAGAGTTTGAGAATGGCAACCACGTCTTCTTACGTGTCTCACCTCGACGTGGATTACGGAGATTTGGACAAGGCGGAAAGTTGTCTCCACGCTTCATCGGACCGTTCCAGGTCCTCAGTAGGATTGGCGAGGTAGCTTATCGCCTGGCTCTACCACCTCAGTTGCACCGGGTGCACGACGTCTTTCACGTATCTCAGCTGAGGAGATACGTGCACGACCCGACGCACATCATTGACCATGAGGAGCTGGACGTTGATGATGGGGCGACTTTTGCAGAGGTCCCGGTGGAGATCGAGGATCGACAGGAGCGGGTCCTACGTGGACAGTCGATTCCTCTAGTGCGCATCAGGTGGCAGCACGGGAACCTCCAGGAGAGCACTTGGGAGCGGGAGGCTCAGATGCGTGATCAGTACCCATATTTGTTTCCCTAGTTTATGATGTATCTTTACAGGGACGTAAAGCCCTGAGGTGGGAGTGATGTAAAGACCCATAAAATTCAAGGAAATTTTTTTCTTAATTTTTTTTGGAATTTTACAAGAACGCAGTTTCTGACAGCACGTGATTCCGAGGCCCGGTGTGCCCGGAATCATTTTATGAAGTTTGGCTCGAGTACGTTCAGTGAACGAACAAGCGGGTTTTTATAACTTTTGAACCGGTACTCGGAATCGAAATCCGAAGGCACCGATGGAATCACAACGCCGGTATTTGCTTAGAAACGCCTTTTCCAGAGTTGCGTTTGCTCGGGTGTGGTTTTTAATTTTTGGGGTTAAGTTAAGAAAATAAAATAAAGTGTTGTGACAACTTTATTTTATTTCACTTAAAGCCACTTAAAGCTACTTAAGCTAAGTTGAAGTGGATAGGGTGGAACCCAAAATATCCTACCCTATTGGAAGGATATTTGTGAGGTGGGGCCCGCACGAGCCCCACCGTTTCTTTTCCTCTAAGTAACACACCCGCGAAAACTCCTCTTTAATGAAAGTCAACTGGTGCGTTTTTCTAAACTCTTAACGCTCCTATTAATTGGAAAGTTAAGACGTTACCATTAATTCACCGAATTAATGGTTCATTTATTAACTTGTTTTTCAAATTTGTTGGCATGTTAATAAAATAAGACCAACACACGTTTTTCTTGGGTGCGGATTGTTGGGAGGATTTGGAGAAACTCTATCTTCATCCTCCTTCATGAAGAACGTGAAGAACACGAAGAACGTGAAGAACGCCGACCTTCGACGAAAGGCGACGAAGAACGCCGAACCCTCGGAGATCGATGACGCGACGCTGTGTACCACGACGCCGATGATTCTCCTCCCGCGATGTTCTTCTCCTACAATCCTTCCCCGCGACAACCTTTGATCAACACCGATTGAGGTAGGGGATTACGGATCTTTTAAATTTCCTTTGTGGATTTTATCCTCAACATGGATTTAATTTGTGGAATTAAATATGTGTGTTTCCTTTAACCCTCGGAGATCGTCGACACGACGCCGTGTACCGCGAGGACGCGATGCCGCCTTCCATGACGTGACGATCCTCTTCTTTCGCGACGGTAAATTCCGTGAAGAATTCACGCTCGACGACAACGACAAGGTAGGGGTTTTAATTCTTTAAATCTTTGTGATTTATACCTGCAGCGTTTGTTTAAAAATTGTTGTGAGACTTTTAAAACCGCTAACGCAGTGGGTGAGGACCAACGAACGAGTCCGAACCCACCGCCCCTTTCGTTCTTGGTGTGCGAAAGACGGACGTCGACAAAGCAGGCCGCACGGACGACGCGGGGTCCTCGCAGTGAAGAAAGGACCCCGGGAGGACCTTCGGCAAAGATGGTGTAATTTTCCGACCACCGGAACTCGTCCGGTGGTCCGCAGAGCAAACCGCCAGCGCGCCACGCCGGCACGGCGGCGCCAGCGGCAGCGCCCGACGCGCCGCTGTGGAGACCCGCCGCGGCTGAAGCCGCGTCGACAGGCCGGCCGTCCCGTGACTGTGTGGGACCGGAGGAGGAGCATGGGTCGCGGCCGGCTGTCGCGTCCGCTGGCAAGGGTGGCCCCACGCGGGGCCGCGACTTCCTCACGCGGGGGCAGCGTGCCCCCCGCCCGCGGCTTGGCCGTAAGAGCCGAGCCGACCCGCTGGCCAACCGGCCAGCCGGGTCGCGCCGGACGGGCCGGGTCGCGCCCAGCCGGGTCATACCCAGACCCGGTGGGGGGGGGGGGGGGGGGGGGTTGGACCGGGTCGGTCCGGGCCCAGACCCACCGTTTTCGGACCTTTTCGGTCTTTTGCCCGTATCTTGGGATGTGGACCTCCGATCGACGCACCGTCAGTGGCGATGCGATCCTTGGATCGAGACGGTCGTTTTGGTATATCGCACTCAAGGTTTCGGAGTACTTTGTGTTTGGACGAGTTGGTTCGTACACGAAACCAACCGGGCCCTCAAAGCGGAAACACTCATATCTTGAGCTACGGATGTCCGATTGATGTACCGCCGACTTTGTTGGATTCCTCTAAGTGAGACGGATCTTTTGGAATACTCCGCCCGAGTTTTGGACGCAGGTGGAGTACGGTCGGGTTGGTTTTGCCTTAAAAACCAACTGGGCCCCTGGGACGAAAAAGCCCATAACTCTCAGACCGGGCGTCCGATTGACACGCCGTCTGCGACGTTGAGTTCCTGTTGACGATACGAAACTTTTGGATACATCAACTCTGGACTATGTGTCAGTTGATGTATCAGCCTCTCAGCTCATGGAGCGGACCCTCCCGAATGAGCTTGCTGTGTGCGGGAACCCTAGAGCTGGCTGCGACTGTGACGACGACGACTGTGCAGATATCCTCAGTGGATTCGACGACGACTACAACATTCAGCGATCCTACGTGGATCAGTGCTACAGATCTTGTGTGGGTCCGATCCTGTGTGGGTCAGCGCTTAGCGCTCCTGTGTGGGCCAGCGCCTACAGATCCTGTGTGGGTCCGATCCTGTGTGGGTCTTTGCAGGGGTTAGTTACCTATCGATCCTGTGTGGGTCAGATCCTTTGTGGGTCATTGCGGGGGTTAGTTACCTATCGATCCTCTGTGGGTCATATCCTTTGTGGTTCATTGCGGGGGTTAGTTAGCTATCGATCCTTTATGGGTCAGATCCTTTGTGGGTCATTGCGGGGGTTAGTACCTATCAATCCTTTGTGGGTCCGACGACTTAGATGAATCAGTGGCAATATCTGATCATCTCTATCATCTTACGAAGAAGTATACTTGTGTGAGCTGAATCCTGTTTTCTTTCCTATGTGGATTGTGTTGTGCTATCCTGTGTGGATTTACGTTTGTCTTTCCTGTGTGTACTGGGTTGTACTTGAACTCGGAGGTTGGAGCATACTGGAATTCATGGATTAGGTATATGTATGGGCATATACCTAAGCAGTGTCGGATGTCACTTCGTGATTGTATCTTTCCTTTGTAGTTTATCCTTTGTGGATTCTGGGAGACCTTTGGGGGTCTCGGGGTCCCTACTGAGTAGCTTATACTCACCCATGCATGGGCTATGCCCGCACTACGTTGTGTTGGTTGCAGACGACGGACAACGCTGATCGGGGTGGAGTCTTGCGGAGCAGGACGGTACCTGGAGGTGGACCACTGGGCGAGACGTACTCGGAGCGGACGGCTGGACCTGAGGAGTTGTGGAGGCTATCTGTACTCACCCTTCAGGTGGGACTTCCAGTGGACGACTTGACGCTGCGGCTTTACTTTCAGTTGTTGTTTTCCCCTTTCGAGTTTTACTTTACTTACAGTTTGGGTTTGTATTCTGGCCCACTTACTTTTCTGCACTTACTACTGTACCCAGTTTTTACTTAGTGTTTACTTCTGCTTGCTTGCTCTGTGGTGTTTGTGGTTTACTTTACAAAGGCAATGTCTTCCCTTTTTACTGGGATTTACACCTTGGTGCTAGTCGCCAGCCCTTGGCCTATGGAAGGCGGGCTTGGGGTAGTCACAACACGGGCCCCGAGGACGGGTCGTGACAAGTGTGGTATGTAATAATAAACGATCTAGAAAACAGATCATGTTAGGTGAAACCAAACACCCGAGTTAGTTAAAAAATGAATCATGTCATATTAAACAGATGGACACAATAACTACAAAGATTTAATACCTACGGGCCATGTAATACTTACGCTTATGGGCCTTTTAAGGGTTCCACCTCACCCCTTGAAAGGTGGATTATCAAAAATCAATAAAAAATGAAGGCCTTCAGGCCATTGGAGGAGGACACGTGTGATTAATATGCATCTCATGAAAGATAAAGTAAGAACCCACATATGATTAACCAAAGTCTGTGTAAGAATAAACCACAAGGGGATCACATCAGATTCAAAGGAACCTCATGTAATATTAGTTAGGGAAGAATGCTTCATTCCAAAATAAACAGGTCTCATGTAGGATTAAACTGGGAATGAAAAAAATAGACCGAAGAACAAAAAACAATATATCATGGTGAATTATAATCATGTGAATCATGAAAATTTAAACAGAGATCTAACAAGAAATTTATTTCATTTTTAAATCAAATAAGACATGCTAAATCAATAAATCTACACCATTAAAAAAAAGAAACCAAGGTTGATATCCTTGCACTTTATGATATTGAAGTGGAACCATATTCAAAGTATCTAAATGATGCCTAAATTTGGACAAATCCATAGCCTTAGTCAAACTATCAATTTGGCTGTCATCAGTGTGTATCTTGTGGACACACATTGTTCCACATTGAATAAATTCTCTAATAAAATTCATCTTAATGTCTATGGGCTTAGACCTACCATAGAAAACTGAGTTTTCAGACAAATGAAAAGCATATTTAGAGTCTAGGTAAATAGTAATACCAGAATTGCTTAACTTCAACTCAAAAATAAAACCTTTGATTCAAATGGATTCTTTAATTTCTTCCATCAATGCAATATACTTGGACTCAGTGGTTAAGAGGCTCACAAATGATTGCATGTTGCATTTTTCGGATATGGGACCTCTATAGAAAATAAAAACATATTCTTTTAGAGATTTCCTAGTGTTAATATTTCTAGCATAATCAGAATCAACATATCCATTCACAAACTCACCAGGCTTAATATTTCTTCCTTAACATATTGAAATAGATGCAATAAAAGAAATGTACCTCAAAAACCACTTAAGGGCATGCTAATGTGGCTTATCTTGATTTACCATGATCTTTCTTAAAGTAAAAATAGAAAAAGAAACATCTAGTCTAATACAAATAATCACATACATCATGTTACCCAAAACATTAGAATATGGGATTCTACTCATGTATTCAACATCAACAGTGATGTTTTGGAGACTAGGAAAGAGACGGTTTAAAATGTTGGTAAAAAGGGACACTATCAGGATTTAAAGAATCAAAGATATATATTTTAAGCACTTTAATAATGTAAGCATATTGTGACATGTAAAATAGTTTATGTTTTTTTATCTCTAACTATTTCCATACCTAAAATCTTCTTGGCATAACCTAAATCTTTCATTTCAAATACTGGTTTCAATTAATGACTGAAAATTAATTTTTTTTTTAAAATCATAGATCCCCTTTTTAGGGATGAGGGGGAACCCAACATGACTTCTTGTACTTCAGACATCAAACCGTTCCCTAACATTCCAAAATCTAAAAAACCAGATCAATTCAACAGATGAAATCCCCTCCCCAGCATAAAAACCATTAAGTCCGGTCTCCACCTTTCTAACACTGCTCGATAAGCTGTCCCGTGCAAAGATGAATGTGCCTGGTACTGATGGAAAATGCCATACCCTCTCAAACATACGAATCTGAATCGCCAAGGTCTGGTGAAAACTCCCAACTCTAAAACTCATCTGGAGCAGCCTATGAAGAAAATCTGGAATCAAAGACCCTTGAACCGCAGACCGTAGGCCACACAAAAAATAACAGATTCACACCATAATAGAAGATTCATAGCAAGAAGCATAATTTAACCAAAATCAATCATGAAGTCAAAGATTTAAATCCATCGCCACAAAAAACAGCCTCCTGAACATCAGAGTTGACACTGGAAGGAGCTCTGCCGAAAACTGAACCAAACCAAATCCCACCGCCACCATCAAGCTCACTCGAGGAGACCAATGAACAACCCAAATCACTCACAAGTGAAACAGAAGACGTGACTGCAACCTCATCCCGTAGCAGACTAGATCTTGACCGCATACCTTCACCGCACCACCATGTACAACCGAGCCCACCGAAGATCGTGACCTTTGATGCTACAGAAGCCTGTTGTTGGCTACAACCCATGACGCCGCTAGAACCCACGACACTCTAAATGAAGGGACCTGAAACTTTTCCACCTTTTTAGTCTGGATCTTGAACCATGATGTCACCACAATAAGAGGAGAAAGCCATGATCTCTCTAAGAAGTGCTGAGGAACAAATTTAAAGCTGACTAAGACAGAGGAGACGACGACGATAGGGAAACCCTACCACCACAGAGCCCTTTACGGGCTCATCCTCAATCACTAATACTAGTTTAAATTACATTTTGAAAGTTTATATCAATTTCATATTACTACAAACAAGAAGCATATCATCAACATAAAGTAATAAGTAGATCATGTAGTTTTAGATAGATTTAAAATAAACACACACATAAAACTTCTAGTGAATTTATTATATATCATGAATGAATCAAATTTCTTTTACCACTACCTAGTGGTATATTTTAAACCATATAAAGACATGTTATGTTGGATTGGTCTAGCATGATATGTTCTGAATAATGGTTGAGCCGAATTCTTTTAGCCCATATTGTACACCAGACCGTCAACTCCACAGGTCGAGCTCTACGGTGAGGTCATTGGGGGTTGCAAGGGGTAACACACCCCTACTTCATGGGTTCGAGGGATAAAGGTCCCTGACCAAAATCTTGGGGCACTGTAGCAACTCTAACCACCGTATCATAGCTGACCAACCGACATTGATAGAGTGCTGCAGTAGTGCAGAATTTGGCATGACTACTATAGCAGGTCAGACTTTGGAGTCAATGATACTATAGCTGCTTAGACTTCCAACCACCAGCCACTATAGCACTTTTGACTTGGGTGGTCGCGACACTATAGCGACACAAACTTCTAGCCACCTTTCCCTGTAGCGATGTGGACTTCCTATGCGGTTGGTGGAATAGTTGATCATCTTCCTCCTTTTATAGCCCATTTCGGGCTAGGGTTTCTTGGTGAGAAACTACGAGATACTCCCTATAAATTGTGCTCTTGAATTTTTTGTAGTGAAGTTATTCTGCCTCTCTTTGGATGTAGAGATCATTTCCCAAACCACGTAAATCTTTGTATCCTATGTGTTTATTTTTTTTGCAAATCATTTCTATCGCTGTGACTCCCATCATTTCCGCATCAAGAGTTTTATTTATATAATTTTTTTATAAGTTCTTTATAAAGGGAGCTAAACCATTCCTAATTTCACATAAAATTATACTAATGGATGTTGATCTAGATCCATAAGGAGTAACTTACCACAAACCTTGAAAATGATTTATACGATAATCATACCACTAGGGGTTTTTATAATTTAATATCTAGTTGTTTGTGAAGACTTACATGAAATAGGACTCTAGAAAATCTAGAGCGAAAACTCGCTATCTAATTCATTAGTAATAGTTTCATAGGATTTCCCTTATTCACATAGTTGTTGGTGACTATCTCCTTAGTTGGTTCTTGGATTGGGATATTGATCTACATAATGCCCAACTCTCTTGAAATTGAAGTAATTTTTTTATAGAATCTCTCTTTTCCTTCCACTTGTGAGTTTGATGACCTTTAACTCCACACTTATAGCATTTACCCATCCCTTTAAGTCAATTTCTCCCATACTTATTCACAAATTTTTTACATATAGGAAATTGAATATTTTTTCTTTCATCATCTACATCCCTTGATCTTTCATGTGACTCCATCTTTCTATTACTTAGTGTTTTTGAGACTTTGACTATGTTCACATTGTTAATCATATTTCATGATAGTTATTTTGACATAATCACAAGGATTCTCACTCCAGCTCCCATTCTGATGGGTTGTTCGTCGAGGTAATCTCCGCATTGTCCCTCACACCCATGGTTCCTTTAGTTCTATCCATTACTACAATAAATAGATTCATCATGAGTGGAAATTATTTTAAGTGAATAATAATAAATAACCATAAGAAAATTTAACCTCAAGATATCTCACTTTATAACACTATCATGTTAGCCTGTAGTTCTTATAGCTCAACTTGTATCAGACTCGATTAAACCTATGTTACTTAGAGTTGAGTTCTCTAATACTTACAAACCTAATCCTTAGAGATCCCAAATTACCATGAACTTTCTTGAATTTTTTAAACCCAATAATCATAGAAATCCATGCTCTAAAAATCCAACTTATCCTTACTCAAGCAACATTAGTCATTCTTATAATCATATTCCCATGTTTGTATATACCCTAATCATATACTCTCAATAAAATACCTTTCCCAAAACCATTTGATTCTCCAAGACATTAAACCATGATGAGATTATATATTACTCTAAAAGTTAACTCTATCTCTAACCCTCAACTGGTATTAGCCACTAGTTCATAAATCCACACACTAGTCATTATATATCATAATCCCAAAAATGAGATGAACTTCCCAAAAAATATCATGAATGAATTATCAATCCCAAGGTTAACGATTACTATCTAACTTACTTCTTCAAAATCAAACCACCCTTTAATATCTTAATATCAAGAATATATTAAACTTAAGAGTTATCTATACCTCAATCATGTGTTCTCCAATAGTTATTCCCAAGAATACAACCTTGTCATAAAATCACATTTTAAGGTTATTGATACCATTTCATATATGCCACCATACATTTAAAGTAAAACTACTGAATAATAATCCTTATATATTTCACATAATCCTCTTAACTTTTAGAATATATCAGAATATCATTGATAAATATTTCTCACTAATGGAAATCACTAGGAGTTTTAAGATTACATCAATATCACTACCTTAGATAAGACTAGGAAACTCACCTTTTCCATCATAATATACATATACTAAAATTCATAACCATTTACGTATGCTCCCTTATTCAGTTATAAGACATAGTGGTTTCTAGATACATACCTTTCTCAGATTTATCTTCATGATATTGTTTCAATGAAATACTAAAACCAAAATGGTTATGATAATATCCAAAATATGAATATGGAAACATCAATCTGAATATTTCGTCCCTTATAACACCTTTATTTTCAACATATAATACTTTTGGATCAACCTAAGACTCTTTTTTTTTAATCCTTGGTTATACATGATAATTTTTTCTATTAGGTTATCTAACCTAATTAGTTATCATCATTCTTAAATCCTTCATAATGATTTGTAAAGAGAATGTGAATACCCAAAGCATATCCCCCAAGAGTGTCTTGCAAGGTTTGAATTCTTAGGTCCACTCATCAATTATCAGATGATGATTGAGTCAATTCTCAACCATCCCTTTCCCAGGTGATTACCCCTAGGTGCATCTGTGCCCCAACCACATCCACTCACCAACATCCAGACATATATGTATTGTTAGAAAAAAAAATCACACAATCTCTATTTTACCAACACATTAGGATGTTATCCAATACGTAGACTTATTCATAGGGTTTTCACTAGGGTTCTCTAATCCTAATCCCAAATAACACGTGTATTATTACCTTAACATCAAATAATATACCATTCTGAAGGGTTATATATACCTTCGAAATTGTGATCATCCTTAAATTATCAACCCTTAAATTATCCTGAACAAACATCATAATCTCCAAAATTATCCAAACATTTCCTTTGATAACAACTGTGTTAGTTCAGAACCACACTCCCAAATATGGTGCTCATAAACATATACATCACATTACTTGCTTGATATTAGTTGTAAAAGTAAGAATATAACCAACCTTAATTATAAAATAAAAATAATTATTTTATCTCTCACATATGAATGATCTTTTTAGGTTTAGAGCATTATATAATTAGGGAACAACATAAACTGATAAATCCCATGTTCTTTGTATCAAATGGAAAATTCTCCCATTATATGTAGAAATAATTAATTCATGACAAGTCATTAATGTCTCCCATAAATTCTTTCCTACATGATATATTTTGAAACATGTCATATGTAATAATTTTATCCATAATCCAGGGAAATTGAAAATATAAGAAGGGGTGAGCTCAAATGCTCAGTAAAGGAAACATATAACTAAAACAATCTTGGCATAAACACGACATGAATATTATGGTAGGAAAAGAAAACAAAATGAAGTTGTGATCAACTTAAAACTGGGAGCATGCAATATCTATGATAATAAATGAAAACATGGATATCAATAATACTAATCTCATACTGATAGAATGCATAATACCAGACATCAAAAAACTACTATCAAGGACTTATGCCAAGACACTTAACTTGTTATTGAGACCAAAGTCAATATATTCTACTGTCAAGACCTTTTTCTAAGACACTATGCTATTATGGGAAGAGACATACTCTAAAACCCAACCTGTTTTGTCTCATGAGACCCATTGATGTATCGAGGGGCTATATAATGTCACCCCTCACCCATCACTTGTTTAAGTCCAATGCATTCACCATAAGAGAAAACGAATAAACAATACATAATAAACCTTGACAATAATTAGGCATATTGAAATAACAACACATATAATTCCAATACTTTTCCCCATGTTAATAAAAGTGATAACCTGATCATAACCCATATGGATAAAGAAGGTGGATGGATAAACAATACATAGTCAACTTGCCAATAATAATCTGTATTGAAATTCCAATACCTTTTCCCATGATAATAAAATATCATACTTTCTAGGTGAACATCATCTAATCCATGTTATTTAAAATGTGATGTTCACACTGTATAGAGCAATGGGAATATGACTAACAAAATACTAGAATACCATAATCATAAACCATCCATAAAAAGAAAGTGGATTGTTTCAATAGAACATATCCCAAGAATTGAGAAATATTTATCAAAGGGTTTATGTGGAATGAATGTATATACCTTGAAAATAATGAAAGAATACCACATAATACAATCAAAGGGTAGAATATACCCAACTTATATGAAATAATTTCAAATAATGGTCATAAGTCAATGAATAAAAACCGAGTTACCAAAAATCATCACTATTGGGGAAATAATAGAATCACTTGTTACTTGAATAAGGGAACATGATTTAGCTAATAAATACCATGAAATACAAGTAAAAGAACATTCATGGGTTAGTAAATCAATATAACACCAAAGGTAACATGATGCATAGAATATATTATGTCTTAGAGAATGAGAATTGAGACCAAGAAAAGCCTTACAACTTAGAAACTATTGAATCAAAAGCCCTTGAAAGAGAGGGATTTCAATTGAACTTCAAATACCATGATTAAATTATAATTCATAATATTATATCTCAAATAGGTAATATATACACCACATAAATGAAATTATGTTCATAAATACAATATTTGTCCAAATGATGGGAAATTGTGATGAAAACCTTTAGGACTTGAGTAACACATTTTTATCATAAATTCTTGAGAGTTAAAACATGAAATGTATGTTTATATACCATTAAATCAAATGGATTCATGATATAATATCTCAAATTGTTTTTATAGACACCTCGAAAATGAAAATAGGTGCACAAATAGAATACTTGTCTTAATGAAGAAAAATTGAGATGGAAACCCTTACCTGTTGTCCTGAATTCCATGAACATACTTTAACCTCATATATAATAAATATAGATATCTTAAAAAATTAATTCATAACTTTACTAATATCCATTTTCATTCACACTCTTCATAATTAGTCATTCTCTATATGATTTCTTTCAATTTTCCACATCGGGTGTTTATAGTTTTGATCATTTGTACTAGTTTCTTAATAGTAGTGTCCATGTTTATTATTATTTCAAAGTTAATCATTAATAGATCATATAAGATATCATCATATATCTTCCATTATATTTTATAAATTTATAATTTCATTTCATGTCACTTTTGGTTATGAACCATGATGATGAAATCGATAATGATCATGTTTCGATGATTCTTAACGAACAAACAATGTTTTATTAATTAATGAGTTAAATGTTGATATAAAATTACCATAACCAAAAAGAAAAAATTATTTACATATTTATATCATATTACATCATTAAATAAGTTCTCATAGTCATCCATGATATAAATTAATAATATTGTTTGATTACGTGGTTAAATCGACCCAAACCTGAACACACCCTCATTTAATGAATGATTATGAGATAATTTAGTTGTAATATAATTATATAGGAAGTATAATGATATTATTTTGTGGTTATTAGTGTGATAAATCCTAATTATTAAAAATTAGTATAAGATGTAATGAATATGGAAATATTACACAATTTGAATAAAAATTATTTTCATAGCATGCATATTTTAAACGATTAAATTAATGATGATAATTTGTTGTTAAAATCATTAATAGGTTTTAATATTTTTTCATATTAGAGGCTTAATGATATTATAAAAAATATATTTATCATTTAATACCATCCTTATATGCAACCTTGTGAGGTGGTGAAGGAAAATGAAACGTATTATGTCGTGGAGGTGGTAGTCTGCACAATGCAGGAACAATGATTTTTCCTTAATGGATGAGGTATATGGATAAAAAATTGATAATTAACTTGTATTGTAAAATAAAATTATATTAATGATTATAATATCATTATATTAGTGTGTCTAGAATAAATTTTAAATATTATAATTAATAAGAAAAACTAAGTAGATAATACTCATATTAGGGACTTGAATTTTCTTTGGAAGTCTCCTTGAATTTGAAGGGATTAGGCTATCTATGAGTGAAAATGGGATTATATTATTTGGATAGGGTTCTAGGGAGATTAAAATTGAATATTAAAATGGATTAATTCTAAGGTAAGGTGTGTCTTGAAGTGGAGAATATGTTACCCTTTTATAAATAAAGTAAAATCTAATTTTGGGAACACCTTTATATTTTTCAATAATGTCATGAAACTATTCATGGATCAATGACTCAAAAGTGGAAAAAAGTGTACGGGACACATATATTTGTTAGGAAAAAGCTCAAACATTCATTTCTAGGAATGTTTTTAAATGTTTTAGGACTTTTACACTAAGTTAAATTAAATTTACCCCTTTTACTTTTACCTTAGTAATTAATTTCTTATCTTAGTAATTAATTTTAATGAAAAAGATTAAGATTGAAACTTTTAACTAATTTGATATTTATGATTTAAAATTTGAAAATAATTTTATTAAATATAAATTTTAAAGGTGTAAAATGTTAATTTCAAAATAAACACACTTTATCACGTAAAAATAGTTTTTAGAAAAATGATGTTTTAAAGATTTAAATTTATATATAAGATAAAATTATCATGATAACTAATTTTAATGGAGTAATTAATTTATAATGAATTGAATAAAATGTATGAGGATTCCAAGGTAAGCCAAAACCGAACCTCATATTGAAAATACTTGATTTAATGAAAAGAGAGAAAACCATTTTTATATTAAAGTAACATTTTATTTAGTTTTAAAAATGTTTTCCACAGTTTTATAAGTTAAAAATAATATTTTAAAATGAATAAAGTTATTTCTAAAATTAATATCTTATTACTTAAAAGTTTTTGAAATATTCTATGTTATGTTTACAAAGTGATAAAATCATGGAAATTATAATTTTCATAAATCCTGTATTTTTTGATTAAAAATCAACCTTTTTAGAAAATGATCAATCAGTCGTGATATTATTAATTCAAAAATAAATTTCATTTTTTTTATTTTAAATTCCAAAACTTATAAATTCATGTTTTGAATAAAATTGTAAAATATAATGAAAAACTGTTTTTATCGAAAAATAGAATTTTAAAATATTAAAGGATATTATTCTTATTTCGTAACATTTATCAACTAATTTGGTATTAACCAATTATTAGTATAAAACATAATTTATCATTAATCATATGTTTCTTGAAATAGAAATGTGCATCACATAAAAGTTAATTTCTTAGAAAAATACTTTTCTAAATAATAAATGATATTATTAATCA
Organism: Viscum album; assembly: GCA_963277665.1. NCBI lineage: Eukaryota > Viridiplantae > Streptophyta > Magnoliopsida > Santalales > Viscaceae > Viscum > Viscum album. The sequence continues at coordinate 644,186,532 of OY728143.1, read as the reverse complement.
TTTTATTTAAACTAATTAATTTTCATTCTTATTAAAAGTAGTATTTATTTTTACTATATATTGATTTCATAAAGAGGCTACCCTTATTAATTCCTGCTAATTCAATGGATAGGTTTTAATGATCATACTTAAATATTTATATTTTATCTAAATATACTAGGTTTCGTTTAAGTTCAATGTTCCGCGAAGAGAGTTCCATTGAACAAATGAACTTATATAAATGTAATCATATATTAGAATTTCAGGGTGTTATAATACTATCTTGGTCAACAACCTCCATTATCTTCTCTTGATAGGAACTCCTACTAAATAAGTATCAAATTATTCCCATATCAATGAGTTTGTATGAATCTCAAGACATACCAACAATGTAATCACACCACCCTCCATTTAGACCTATTGATAATAGTGGATTTTAGAATAAATGATTTACAAACTTCCATATCTTAGGAACTAACATGATTTAAGATCAATATATCAATTAGAATCCACTTTAAAAACATCAAAATTAAGCTTTCACACTATTTTAAGAGTTCTCAAAATTCAAAACAATAAGAGGAATACCCCCATGATGTCTAGAACACCACCTTATAAAAATGTGAATATAAAAGAATAAGAACATAAAGTGGCATAAAACCCATGTGATCTTGTCTTGGTGTTGTGCCTGTAATGCCCCACATATTTTTGGGACTGTAATGAATTGATTGTCACCCAAGCCGGCCCGCCACATGATTTGAAGCGCGTTCTTGATCGCCACCAGATGGAACATCTAGAGTATGCAATAAAGACTAACCAAACACCACAAACAACATCATACATCATAAAAAAACATACGATAACATGAAATATATCTGGTATCTCAAACAAAAAAAACCCAAAACACAAAATAAATGGGTAAAAGACCAAACAAGGCCTATACATACATCCCAACAAATAAAAAATCCCAAATAAAACTCCATATGAGCTAATTCACATGCCAATTTCACAAATAAACATACCCATTTCATAAAACACATTACCACAAGGCAAAACCATTACTAAAACCATCTTAGAAATCCAAATTAAAATATAAAACCTCTTTGAGACATTTTATCAAACACTTGGAGTGCACTCAAGCCACTTCCATTTGGAAAACCCACTTTAAACCACTAAATTGCCAAACCAAACCATAAAGCACATCAAGCATGGGATCAACATCAACTCAGAAATGGTTCTAACCTCATCGCCTTTAATGAAAACTACCCAGAATAGGAAGATCAAGGCCTCAAACACCTAATTATAAGTAAACCAACCATTTTCTTCATTACACATCCAATATTCAGCCAACACCCCTCCTAGGGTTACACACTTCCAAAGAAAAGATAAAACAAGCATGGAGAAGGGTAAAGGAGGAATAAAAGTCAAGAAATCGACTTAACTCAAGAAAAATCACTAAGAAATCAAGAGGAATCGACCATCAAAGGAAAGGGGAAGCTCCAACTCCAAAGGAGATGGGTTACACACAATGGGAGGAATAAATGATGTCCAAAGGAGGTATACAATCGATAGGTAAAAATAGTAAATTATTAATTTTAAGTGAGTTGGGATATAACAACCCTACTCTTTATTTCACATTAATACATGATTTATTACATAAAATTACACTTAATATAACCTGAAATATCAACAAGTATAGTTTCATTGGGAATAAAGTACATTACATAACAATTTAAAATATAAAAAACATCATCTTTTTTGAAATATTCCTTAACATGATCGCACTTAAAACTACATGGGATAACCTGGGGACATATATAAGAAAGGGGTGAGCTATAAATCCCAGTAAGGGAATGAGAATGGCATAAGGTAATACATGTTAGTAAATATTCATATCAATATGGGAATATAAGGAACACAAATAATAAGACATGATATAGCATGATAATTATAACATGGGAAATGTGACAAAAACATAAAAACACTACATCATAAACATAGGTCAAGGATAACTGCCAAGACATCATGATAGAAAAAGTACCATAAAGGAATAAGGTTCACTCCCTATTCTAACATGACATCTCATGATACTAAGCATTACCCAATGTATTTAAGCACAATATAATTCCAATAACACTTGTCACCTTCATTGAATTCTCATGCTTAAGTGTGTCACATAGATCATACAAAATGGATTCATTCATCATCATATTTTATTCCATGATTAGGGAGTATGGAATACATACATGTAAGTATAAAGTAAAAGAGTTATAAGTGTATAAAGGTGAACACCCTTTATAATAAATTAGTATGGTATTCACTACACAATTGTGTTGTCATGGAAAATCATGGTGAAATTTAGGCAGCATAACGATGTCACTTAAAAATTTATAAAATGGGTTGATGAGAGTGAAAGGGGTATCTCATCATTTGGACATAAAATTGGTAGTAATAGGAACATATAAAGACATATCCCAACATTAGGATTTATAAAATATAAGGCATAAGATAATAAATAAACTTTCATAAAGAGGAGAATAAGAGAATTCCTTAATAAATTTTGGCATGGTAATGGGTGTACAAAAAGGTTCATGAAAGGGATTAATGAGAGTGAAAGGGGTATCTCATAATATAGAAATAAAATATATAGTAAGGGGGATATGGAAGAACAAATCCAAACATGAACAGATTGAAATTGGGAGACATAACATAAAAGATGTGCTTGAATTGAAATGAGAAGAGACAAATCCCTTACTTGAGTGTGTAACTCCAAAAGATTGGGAGGAGATTCTTGAGAGTGTAACGTCCTAAATCTGGATTCCACTCAAAGGTTCCCCATACTTGGTTGGCCACATGGCCTCAAGTGCATCTCCCCAAATACTAGAGGCTTTGAATTAGCAGCGAGGGCCTAGAAGTGATAGTGGGGAGACTATCCCATCATTGGTAGAGTATAACACAACAAAATACAATAATAAATCAATAGTGGAAGTAGTAATACCATAAAACATAAATAAATAGGGGAAGACTAATGATATAAATAACCAGATGTCATATCATACCAAAGAGATGCTACATGTTACATGTTCTAGGAAAATAGCCAAAACAGGTTACACTGTAGTAATACATGATATAAGTACCAACAATACAAAAAGGATAAAAGAAACTCAGAAGCATCACAAGCCTCAGTTTGGTCCCATACTATCATTCTCCTAAACAACATATCAAGTACCTATAGAAGGTCACTTTCCCTTATCGACACCTACAACAATATAATCTGTTTAGGCCCAAAAACATGATCCAAATAGGGTGTGAGACTAAATCTCAGTATCCAACCACCCAAGGTCTGTGCCAATCTATCGGTGAATATATATAACAGGAAATGTAAAGTAATGAAAGTAGTATGCTATAAAGTACTCAAAAGTAAATAGTCTACAATAAATGGTTTCCATTTACATTCATTTCATGTTCATTATCAATTCAATTACATTGAATTATATAAGTCTTAGAATACGACATAAGCCCGAAGATCCTTGTATAAAATTCAGCACAAAAAATGTCTCAAAAGACCATCTAAACAAGTATAAGTGAAGACAGAATCCAAGATTTTTCTTTAGATTTGTAGACATGTCATAATTCATTCCATTTCAAAATTTAATTTATAATCTGAGTATATCCTTGAAATTCCTAAGTTAGAATTCAAGTATTACTCTTGGTGCAATTACACTTACATCCTATGATCCCATCCATACAATCCTATTAATAACCTAGTCTCACTCTAGGCGTGGTGTGAGTATATGACAACTGAGTCATCATTGGATCCTATAAATAAGACCCAAGTATCACCCAAGACACATAAAAATTTCCAATAGAACCCGTTTATGGAATCCCTCATTCTATGATTCGTTTGACATTTAAACAGAGCATCCATGAGCTCTACCACTACATCCATGGCTCGCTCACAACTTAACATATAACCCCCTTTTGGTCCATCCGTGGTATCCCTCAATGGATCCATGGGTCACCAAAGGTATAAGGTACAATAGTCACATGAACCTGTCCATTCCATTCAAATCTGAAAACATGGTTCACCCATTTCTAATTTCCCTTTTATCACATAAGATTCAATTAAACATTTCATCAGGCATGTAAATGTTAAAACCAAAAGTATCCAATACAATATCAAGCAAGGACCAACCTCATAAGGCTCGACCTATCAATTACGCACATGGGAATAATTTTTATAATAAGAAACACATGTAAATTAAACTATTACATGTCTTGATCATTAATAAACTCACGTGGGAACAATTCGTATAATAAGAATAACATGTAAATTAAACTATTACATGGTTTAATCATTAATAAAATCATGTTGATAGGACATTATAATAAGAAATTCAAAACAACATGCTTATCAAGGCATAGGAAAACAAAGGTTAAGGGGAAATACAACCATCCCAATAACCATAACCAATTAAATTAAAATTTAACAACCTTGTAATTCATTAATAATATCAATTCATTTTTAACAACCTAATAATTAGAAACAAAGGCATGCCTTATTGGCATCCTAGTCCAAACGGACATAAATAGTCATCCAAGGGAAACACACCCATGGGGTGGACCTAATTCAAGGTAAACAACCTTATATAAGAACAAGAACACATATTCAATTACCTAAACATCAATAGGAAACAACAAGGTTCAATTCTAAATCAAGGTGACACCCAAAAAATGGTTACGCGACACTACAACATATATAAATAGCTTGACAATTAACAAAAGGCATGAGACCACCTACCTCGTACTCATATAACTTTCCTCATACAACATCATCATATAATTTGACCTAAAATGGAGTAAATCTATAAAACATGCATAAATTAAAAAGATACAATAAATAGGTCAAGAGAAAAAATCACAAAGAATGGATCAAGAGGAATTGATAACTCACCGATGGGGTTCTAACGCATCCAATGAAATTTGAATCAGAGTTAGGATGACGAATCAGGAGCCAAATCTTTGTCTGGAACTTCTGTTTGAGAAAAACCAGGTGAGGGTTCTATCCAGTTAAAGAAGATGAGGTTACTACCTGTTTTAACAAAAAAATAAAAGTACATGTCATGTACTTGAGAATACACTTTGTGTATATTCCAATTTTCCCTTCTTCTACTAACATCCCTTACACATTGTAAATAGTTCATGAAGACATCCATTACACAACGTGTAATGGGATTACACGATGTGTAACCCCTAGTCACATTTTGTAACTGACTTGTAGCTAGTACTTGGCCTATTTTCCTCCTTTTTATCAAGTACAAACTAAGATGAAAATATCCATACCTCAAAGGGAGAACCAGGTTCTTACAAACTTCCCCCTTAAATCAATTAGTCCCCATATTTCCCTTCGAAGGGTGGTGAAGAAATATCTAAGAACAACTCTGGCTACTGTTATCATACATCAGCCTCCCTCTCCCAAGTCTCGTCCTGTACTTGGCCATGATTCCATAGCACCCGTACTAAAATAACAAACTATCCATGAAGAACCTTCGTGCTACAATCCACAATTTGTATAGGATGATCCTTTAAGGACGCATCTACCTATAAATCAACCTCCTCGGGCTGAAAAGTGTGAGACAGATCTGAAAAGTAATGTCGTAACTAAGAAACATGGAAGATGTCATGCATATCCTGGTACCTCTGAGGAAGCTTCAACCGATAGGCAATCAGATCGACCCTCTCTAAAATCTCAAATGACCTGAAGTATCTTAGTGAAAGCTTACCCTGTCTCATGATCCTCTTATGTCCCAATCTCTGTGCAACACGTAGGAAAACTCGATCCCTAACCTCGAACTCTAGAGGTCATCTATGGCGATCGACGTATAATTTTTGACGAGACTGCACTGTAGCCATATAATTCCAAATCAACTGTACCTACTCAGTGGTCTCCTGGACAAGATGAGGTCCCAACATAACTGCCTCTCCTTCCCCCATCCAATACAGGGGTCATCGACATGTCCTACTATACAAAGCCTCATATGGTGCCATATGAATAGTATCTTGAAAGATTTTTGTTATAAGAGAAATCAACCAAGTATATGTGTCTCTCCCAAGAACCCCCGAAATCTAGGACACATGTCCGGGTCATGTCCTCGAGCACCTAAATCATGCGCTCTGACCGACCATTTTTTTGGGGGTGGTAAGCTGTGCTCAGAAGCACTTATGTACCCATCGTCCTCTATATACCTTGCCAGAAACGAGAAGTAAACTGGGCATCCCTATCTAAAATGATAGAATGTGAGACCCCGTACAATCATACACTCTCACAGATGTACAACCTACCAAGATCATCAACACTAAAGGTTTCCTTGATTGGTAGGAAATGTGCAACTTTCTTGAGCCTATCAATAAAAACTCACATGAAATCATTACCATGACACCTCCACCATCTAACCCCCCCCAAAAGTACACCCTTGAGCTTTCCAACAACACTAGCAGAATGATTTTCCTTTAATTGGGTGAACCCAAACACAACTGAGGTTATATCAGTGACCTCATAGAAAAGAACGGTCAAACCCCTATCAACCTCATCAAAACTGGTAATGCAATATTCCCTCAAAAGACATTGTGTACTTTCACATCACACCCACCTTAAACTAGTGGAGTGTTCAAACTGGTTCACTCGAACCATACACAAAGAACAAAAAGGTTAATGAGTCAAACCATCACTGAATGAATTATCTTAGAAACACCCAACTTAAGAGGTAGTGTGTTGCAACAGAAACACAATGCCTTCTCCCAAGACACCACACACCCACAACAACCACATTCACCGAAGACCATACCTATCTCTCAGTGAAGTGCATTTTTCAAACCATACCCTAATAATTTAGAAAGGTCATGCCATAATATGAGTAAAATCATAATCCAGATCCATCCCACTGGAAACCTTGCCCTGTTTAAAGCATTAAATCCAAGACCGACAAAAAGATCAGGATGACCTCAGATTCATTAACCCAGAGTCTAAGGAACTCACTAAGGTGGTCCATACTCCCCGTTACAAGTGATATATTGGTACAAGTAAAAAATTATACATAAGATCACTGATTGAACCCAGAGAAACATCCTCCTGATAGTCACGTCAAAGAAAGCGTCATGCACCCATATTCTGTCTAAGATGTTCCTACATAGAAACCCAAGTATCACTTTGGATTAACCAATCCTCATCTAAAACCACACATCCATCACATGATGCGGAAAAGATCATGAACTAGACCAACAAATTTCAACTATAGGGCAACGTATAATCGATACTCTCTTAGTGCATCTAGGACGACATCAAGATATGGGACATGCTCATCTATTAAGAAAGAACACACTAAGAGGATCTCAAGGATTACCAGAAAAGGATAGCCAAACCACTATTGGACGACCTCCCAAAAGAAACTTGACTTCACTTACTGATGTATCGTCATTTAACTGAACACAATGCCTTTATCCAAATAAATTTCCATGATATATTATGCATAACCACTGAGGTCCATTAATGATCATAGTTGCCTCATTAGGTCTATACACACAACCAACCACAACAACTTTCATGCTGCCTAGAAAGCATCAACATGAAATGTGACTCGCAAGCCTCAAATGCATTCAAGCAGAACCGAACATTTCCGAATGGTCCTTAATTGTGATCCTTATACCTAGAAGGAAACATTTAAATAGAACCAATGTGATGATCCCCACCCAGGAGTGTTTAATATGTCAATAAGAAGGAACAATCGCTGTCAAATGTGCTAGTTCATAACCAAATTAAACGTACGAGTGTTGTTCCACAATCCATGATCACCACATCATATTACTTGGCATGAAATCCAAAATTAAACCAACCAGCATGTCAAAACACCTGTGTCTCAGAAATTCCTACTGAGTAGTGGGATGAACTTGGTTCTATAATGCTCAGGTTACTCTACTCTAGTGATAAGCTGAGAACATACACAAAAGCTCAAAGCTCAATGATTTAACCAAACTTGATGGCTCATTTCAACATTTAACACTCGATGGGTACCTCATATGTCAACATATACTACCCCAAGTTTATAAGAGAAAACGACACATTATGTTTACTATTCATAGGTAGTTCACCCTATGAATCCTAGTACCAGATGGATCTCATAGGAACTAGCTCAAAATCACATCATATACACAACTATTTACATGGATGGTGACATAACAAGTTTCCCATCACTTAAGAAAAGAGTGGTTCACACGACCTCCTAAGCAGTTGACCATGCTTGAGGCATGTCTAACCTATTGAACCGAGCATTCCTCAATGAAAATTTCCATATCAATGGTCAAGATTCAATGATCATCCATCCAAACATGGGTTTCCTCTTGAAAAACCAAACATCATACCAGGGACAATGAAACTTGAGTGGCACCAACGTCAGAAAGCTCACAGAGAAAAACAAGACAACAAGCTCTAAGGGTTCTACCTACCATGGGCTAGCCCCTTATGAAGCATAAACGTTGAACCCCATCACTAGGTCATGCGAAAAAAGTTTCAATAGGCTCAAAATATATTTTTATTTAAGCCAAATCTAAAAGAAACAACCTATAGATGATCACTCACATCTCCATTCTAAGGAATATCTCCAAAACAGTTAAACTATCCTTACACAAGGGACTCATATGAAGTGAAACCCACCAATATCAAGGGGTAACTCCTTAAATAGATGCACACCTGTTGTTATAATCCCAAACAGAGTGTATAACATCATAACATCATCAGAAGTATAAGCACTAAGGCCAAGGTTCTTTACAACGGGCACCCACTGGTTCCCTCAAGTCAAACACTGAGAGGCATCCTACTCAGGATTATCTAGGTAACATGAGAAAAGGAATCCTACTTGGGATCCATAGCTAAAAGGAAAAGGAGGAATCCTGCATGGGATCCTTAAATGATAGACAAAAGAGGCTTCCTACAATAGGGATCCTACAAGGGACTCCCTAGATCAATATATAATCAAAGTCACCCCTCAGGGGATTCTTGGTAGCCAAATAAAAGATAGAAGCATCCCACATGGATCCTCTATAGCACAGTTCTCATAGCCTCACATGCTAGAAGGGCATGTCTCTCAAGGGAGACGTCCTCAAAGAATAGGTCATGAGAGATAACTCACAGATCATCTCAGATCATAGGTCTCAACTAGGTTGGTCCGAACACCTAACCGATCTTTCACACTTTGTTCTCACTCTTAGGAGACAACTGAAAACAATAATTGGAGGAAGAACCTGTCCATTTAGATATAAGCTCCAAAACACCCATTAGGAGTCCTCATAATTCTCCATGGGTTTCACCATCACGATCTATGTGGAAAACTATTCAGAAATGACTACTCATAGGTCCAAAAATGACAAAAGGGGATAAAACAGGAAAAGAACCTCAAAGGGTACCAAAAGTGGAGTACACGACTTGTAGACACCATACACAGCGTGTACCCTCAATATCTCACATGGACATGTATTTACACTGGTCTAGGCATGTAAAAATACCAATTACATGACGTGTAAGATTGATACATGATGTTTACCCAAGTCTCCCCTCTTGGACATGTACTTTTACATGGCCAGAACCACATGGGGTCTGCCTGTGTAAAACTACATAGTGTGTACCTAAAGTTTACGATGTGCACTATAAAAAACCCATCATTCTATGTTCATTCTCACACGACTAGACACATGACCATGTAACATATGGCATATACTCAGAGCACATGGTGTGTTCTTAAGAAAAGTCTTTATTCCTGAATATAAGAACACATGGTGTGTGTTCATAGAACCACATGCCACGCTGTCTGCTTTTTTTAGTAGGAAATCCCTAAAACTTCCCCAAAACCCTTGTTAATCATTTAATTTAACATTCATATCCATAATTGACACTCATTTAAAATTTATAACATTCACTTTTCAAAGGGAATCCCAATGGTATTCCGAATTCTGATCTGTGAGGGCCCATACTCCCCATGAATCAAAGCTTGGAATCCAAGTATAAAACATAGTAGCATAGTTCAATATAATTCTGAAACATGATCCACAAAATTATGATCCAAGAGGGCCCATACACCTTAGGGACCAAAGCTTGGAATACATCCAATTCAAACCATAACATGTACCAATACACCTATCACAATGGAAAAAAATATCTAGCACAACATCTATCACAACAACATGCAATCGGTAATGCTCTCTAAATGGAATGAAAAGAATGCATGACATGTGATTCTTAACAAGTGATTATATGATGCATGAGATGACTTACCCTCATCTCATTGGGATGAGACAAAATAGAACCTCAATGATATCAACAATAACAACACAACATAAGTGCATCACCCAATGGTGAAATCGAATCAATTACAATATCTCAAAATCCAAAAATCACAATTCAATTCAAGGCAATTTGGATTTACTCTATACGTGAGGTAGCTGATCTTGGGGAAAACTTATTACCAAATCCCATTTCTTTCCTATCCATGTATAATGTCTCCAAATAATAATAAAAACCAGAAAATAATACTCTGATACCACTTTGTAATGTCCCGAATCTGAATGCCACTCAAAGGTTCCCCATACCCGATTGGCCACATGGTCTCAAGTGTATCTCCCCAAATTCCAGAGACTGATGACTAGAAGTGAGAGACTAGGAGTGATAGTGGGGAAACTATACCCTCATTTTCAGAGTATAACACAATGAAATACAATAATAAATCAATAGTGGAAGCAGTAATACCATACAACAGAAATAAACAGCGGAATACTGATAATATAAATAACCAGATGTCATATCATACCAAAGATGATGCTGCATGTTACATGTTCTAGTAAAACAACCAAAATAGGTTACACTACAGTAATACATGATGTAAGTACCAACAAGACAAAAATGACAAAAGAAACTCAGAATCATCACAAGCCTTAACTTGGTCCCATGCTCTCCTGCTCCTAAACAGCATATCAAGTACCTGTAGAAGGGTACTTTCCCTTACCGACACTTGCAACAATATAATCTTTTTGGGCCCAAAAACATGACCCAAACAGGGGTGAGACTAAATATTAGTAGGAAACAACACAAGGTCTGTGCCAATATATCAATGAATATATATAACAGGCAGTGTACAATAAAGAAAGCAGTAAGTTAGAAAGTACTCAAAAGTAAATAGTCTACAAGCACTAGTTTCCATTTACATTCATTTCATTTTCATTATAAATTCAATTACATTGAATTATATAAGTATTGGAATCCATCATAAGCCCAACAATACCCATATAAAAGTAAGCACAACAGATGTCTCAAAAGACCATTTAAACAAGTATAAGTGAAGACCAAATCCAGGATTTTTCTTTGGATTGACAGATGCATCATAAGTCATTACATTTCAACATTTAATTTATAATCCGAGTCTATCCTTAACATTCATAAGTTAGAATTAAAGTATTAATCCAGGTGAAATTCCACCTATATCCTACAAGCCCATCCATACGATCCTATCAGGAACCCGGTCTCACTTTAGGTGTGGTGTGAGTATATGTCAACTGAGCCATCCTTGGATCCTATAAATAATATCCAAGTATCACCCAAGAAACATAAAAAGTTTTAATAGAACCCGTTCATAGAATCCCTAATTCCATGATTCATTCAACATTTAAACAAATCCTACATGATCTAGAACACTACATCTATAGATCGCTCATAGATTAACATATAAAACCCCTTTTGGTCCATCCATGACATCCCTCAATGGATCCATGGGTAACCCAAGGTATATGGTACAATAGTCACATGAACCCTGTAATGACCCAAAGTTTCATTAATGGAAATCCCTCTTGATCTAATTAAATGTCTCTTTATGTAAAATGTTTATATAAAATGTCAAATTCTTTGGTTTTATGTTAAGTATTGTGACCATTTCTTTTATAGCCATTGAACAATGATCACATGATTAGTATAAATATATGGATTTAATAAATCCAATTTACTCAGAAAAAGGAAGCGATGACCTCATCCAGTAGAATTGCTCCATACAAAGCCCATTTTTTTAGAGCTAGGAAAAGAGGTGGCATCTTTGGGCTTCACTCTTGACCAAGCCCAATCTTATCTTCATCATGTCAAGCTCGAATGAGACTGTCTACGGGAAAAGTGGAAGTTGATAGAGATTACCACTCGAGAAATGTTATCTGAGCCACCACAAGAGTCTGTCACCATCGCACACCTTACCCTTAGGTCTTATGTGGGTGTTTTAAGGGGTTATGTAAAAAATCTCTAGTACTATGTTCATGTACATTATTTTTTTATATAATAATGAATATACTTTATTGTCATTATTGAAACATTGTAAATAGTTTTTAAAGTACAAGTAGTGTTTTTAGTTATTATTTAATTACGAAATCTATTTTATTAAATTAAGGGATTTTTTAATTAAATAATATTTTAATAAAATATTATTATTATTATTAAATTAATTTTATTATATATAAATTATCATATAATTTTATGAATGCAATTATAATTTTTTATTAAGGTTTGAAAGCCATTTCTGTCAAAACCCGTGAATTTTCGATAAATGTCGGTTTTTATTTTAAAAATGACAATTAAAATATTTAGAAAATTATTTAAATAAAATAAATTATATTTCTGGAATCAGGACGTCGAAATTATCCAACAGTGAATTTTTCATAATTTTCTGAGATAATCAAATTTTTGGGTAAAAATTAAATACCGTTTAAATACATAATGTGTTTTATGACATCATAATGACCCAATAGTAATGTAATAAAATACCATAAGATTTATGTTCAGCCAATATATGTTTTTCCATTAAAATAATGTGATTTTGGGTTTGTTTGACTTACTTTTCAAAGCATTAATGGACCCCTCAAGACTTATTAAACATCTTGTCTTTTTAAATTATTTTCCACAGGAGTGTGACTCACCTCCACATAAGCAACCCCATTATTTTAAGAATTTCAGACTTTGTCCTTATAAAATATTGTTTTTCTCTTTCCTTTTCCGAAAACCATGTGAAAAAACCATGAGTTTATTTGTGGTTTGGATTAGTTTAATGTAAGGGGTCCCAAACCTAAATAATAAAGAATTCACTCACCTTTCCTATATAAACCCACCCAAGCTCCCACTTTCTCCTCACTCAAATACTTTGGAGTTCATCCAAAATCTACCCTACTCTATCTATAATCCTCACAAGGTGACCCAAGCTCCCAATAAGCCTCTCTCAAGCCTCTCTCAAGCCTTGGAAACACACTTCCAAGTAAGGGTTTTTCTTCCTTTCACTTTTTTTCTCTAATTTTCTTAATATTGTTATGCCTTTTTAATTTCAATTATAAATGCTGGGGTATGGTTTCGAACCTCCCCCATAATTCCCTCTTATTGTTTTAATGATGGGATACCCCTTTCTCTCTCAGTAAATGCATTCCATGTACACCTGTTACTATGCCGAAATTCCAAAAGGAACTTCTCTCTCTTCATTTACATTCAAGCAATACTTTTGTATCATGAATATAAATTCCCTTACAATTGTTTGGAAATGTATCTATATGACCCCCTTACTATCCATTTCATGTAAATATGATGATTCACCCCTTTTCTTTCTCATCAACCATTTTTATGAATTCTTATGTCACATCGTTACACTGCTGAAATTGCACCGATTTTCTAAGCCAATGCCTTTGTGTAGTGAATACCATGCCCATTTCTCCATCAAGGGTATTCAACTTCATGCACATTTAATTATTGATTATAAATTTTCATGTATGAATTCCACATTACTTTATCATGGAATAAATGATTATTTTTAATGAATCCATGTTTTATGATCCATGTGGCACACTTATGCATGAAATGAAATGTTTAAGAAGGGTGTGCCCTTATAGAGCTCCAATGCATTGGGTAAAGTATAGTATCATGATACATCATGTGCAATGAGTGTTGACTCATGCTAATTCAAGTGCAACGAGGGTTTACTCATGCTTCATGTGCAATGAGAATTTACTCCTGGTCCATGTGCAATGAGTCTTGGCTCATGCTAAATCCATGTTAAGTGTTGTTGCCACATTTCCATGTTATGATTATCATGCTTTATCATGCCTTTATGTTCATGTTTCTCTTATAATCCATTGATATAACTATTGTCTAACATGTATTGTACTCCTCATGTATTCCATGTTTAGTCCCTTACTGGGCTTTATAGCTTACCCCTTTTCTTATGCATGTCCTCAGGTTATCCCATGCAATGCTAAGTACGAGGGAATGTAGTGGTCATGTAAAGGAAGTTTTCAATAAAGATGTTTTATTTCATTTTAAGTTGTTATGTAATGATCCTAAGCCCCAAAGACACTATAACTCTCAATATTCCATGTTTTATCAAGTGAATAGTTTATGTAATAAATCATGTTTAAGTTTTCATTAAAAGTAGGGTTGTCATAGTTGGTATCAAAGGATAGGTTTAGTTATTTTTGGGATTAGGATTAGAAAACCACAGTAAAGACTTAGATACAAGAATAAGTATAATAAAAACATCCCTAAGTTTTGGTATGTACTGAGTGAGTGGTTTGTCAAGAAAATACATCCCTATCTGGATACGAGTAGGTAGAGGCGGCTCTGGCACAGATGTATCCTAGGGGTATAACCCAAAAACACCGCTTTGAGCTAGACTTGAACAGGAACTGGTGCACGAAAATGGGCCTTGCTGCACTCTTGGTTACGACACTCCCAGGGGATATGTTTTTATAAATTTACAATCTTAGTATGAACCCTTATTAAGGAATTAAAAAAAATTCCCCTAAGAATATATGTTAGAAAGTAGATCATGAAAAGCCTAGATTGAAGCCTATAGACTCATGAGTTAAGGAAAATAAAAGTTTATTTATAAGTCATCAACTTTTGTCTTTGGATTAACCTTTATGTGTTACCCCCTAACATTCCTTTTATTCCAACCAATGGCCGGTAATAGGAGAACTCGGGATAACAACCGATGTGAAGATCAGTGTGATGACTGTACTAATGAGATGCCCAATCCAATGGGAGCGGGAATCACGAACTTTGTCACTCTTCTCTCTCAGCTAACTCAAGCTTTGAATAGAAACATGGGTCAATAGGAACATCCAACCCCCCTAAGAAGGAATAAGTCACTATCGAGAGCTTCATGAGACAAAGGCCTCCTACTTTTAGTGGATCATCCGATCCCACGATCGCTGAACAATGGATCAAATCCATTGAAAATATCTTCTCCATCCTTCAATATTCTGAAAAATAGAAGGTTCTCCTGGCGGCTTATCATATGGAGGGTGAATCCGATCAATGGTGGATGTTGATCAAAAATACAAAGCCTGAGGAGGAGATCGAGACTTTGGAATGGAAGGATTTCCAGAAGATGTTTTTCGATAAATATTTTCCGTGCACCCTCCGGATTAAGATGGAAAGGGACTTACTTTACCTCAACCTAAAAGACAAAGAATCTATTGGAGTGTATGGGGAAAACTTCACAAGGCTTGCACGATACGCTTCTGGCTTTATCGTTACCCCCGAATTCAAGGTTGACCACTTCTTTGGAGGGCTGAAGCCTAGCCTACGGAAAGCATTAGCGATCCGTGACTTCGACAGCTATGAGGAAATTGTACGATGTGCCCTCAAGGTCGAAATGGAGATCGGGGAATCACAGGGGTATCATGGGGAAAAGAAGCATAAGGTGGACTTCAATGCTGGTGGTATGATGGATAAATCCAACAGTGCTAAGAAGATCCAGCACCCCACTTGCCAAAAGTGTGGAAAGAAGCACCCTGGAAATTGCCTCAAGGGGAT
Source organism: Viscum album (assembly GCA_963277665.1). Taxonomy (NCBI): domain Eukaryota; kingdom Viridiplantae; phylum Streptophyta; class Magnoliopsida; order Santalales; family Viscaceae; genus Viscum; species Viscum album. The sequence goes on along the minus strand of OY728143.1, from coordinate 644,170,682 downwards.
GAGGAAATGATTTAGGTGTAGAAGAGAAGGGAACCTAGCTGTTAACTATTGGCAAGAAAGACCCGCAGTTGCAACAGAGGAGAGGAACGCTCCGTTCGAACTTCAACGCGTTGTTCATTGCTAAAACTTTAAAGAACCAAGGAATTTTTCAAATCAGTGCCCTAATCCAAGGGTTTTTGGAGGCAACCAACAACCTCCAAGGCAACAAGGAAGAGGTTTTGCCATCACTTCTACCGAAGTGAACCCTGACAACGAAGTGGTGACAGGTATGCTAGTTATTCATTCAAGAATAGCGAACATACTTTTTGATTCAGGTTCTATGCATTCTTTTATATATCGAAAGTTTAATAGAACAATCCCAGCACCACCACAAATCATGGAAGTGAAGATGTCGTTGAGTACGACAAATGGGGCAATAATTGCATCCCATGAATATAACTCCTCCCCTATCATAATCCGTGGATCGAATTTCCCGGCGAACCTTGTCATACTCCCTCTAGTGGAATTTGATACAATTCTTGGCATGGATTGGCTTTCCTTATATAAATCCAACATAAATTGTTGGGAGAGGGAAATCACACTCCATATGGAGAATCAACCCTCGATTCTTTACAAGTGTAAGGAGGAAGATGAATCTACTTTAGCTCCATCATCTCAATCATGGATAGTACTGCCCTATGAGCACGCATATCTGGAACAGATGATTGAGTCCAAGGAAGAAACCATCCTTAAAGAAATGCCTATTGTGAGGGAATTTTCTGAAGTGTTTCCTGAGGAACTTCCTGTTCTTCCTCCTAAAAGAGATGTTTAATTCTCAATTGAACTTATACCAGGGGCACTACCAATATCCAAGACTCCATATAGAATGGATTTCGTGGAGCTTGAAGAGCTGAAGAAACAACTACAGGAGAATCTAGATAAAGGGTTTATACACCCAAGTGCTTCACCATGGGGTGCACCAGTCCTCTTCATCAAGAAGAAGGATGGGTCAATGTGACTTTGCATCAATTATCGTGAACTTAACAAAATCATGATAAAGAACAAGTATCCTCTACCATGGATCGATGACTTGTTTGATCAGCTGTGTGGAGCACAATACTTCTCCAAGGTAGATTTGTGGTTTGGATATTATCAAGTAAGGGTGAAGAAGGAAGATGTCCCCAAGAATGCTTTTCATACAAGATACGGGCACTATGAATTCATAGTAATGCCTTTCGGACTCACTAATGCTCTATCAATCTTCATGGACTTGAAGAATAGAGTCTTTAGATATTACCTTGACAAATTTGTGGTAGTCTTTATAGATGATATTCTAATTTACTCCAAAACCAAGGAGGATCATGAGGAGAATTTAAGAACTGTACTAGAGACTTTGCACAAGGAGAAGATCTATGAAAAGTATAGCAAGTGTGAGTTTTGGTTGAAGGAGGTCTCATTCTTGGTCCATATCATCACAAGAAATGGGATATCTGTGGATCCCTCCAAAACAGATGCAATTGTGGGATGGCCGAGGCCAACATTGGTAATGGATATCCGTAGCTTCTTGGGGTTAGCTGGATATTATCGACGATTTGTGAGAAATTTCTCACGATTGTCCAACCCTCTTACCAAGCTAACTCGAAAGGGAGTAATGTTTGCTTGGAGTGATGAATGCGAAGAAAGCTTCAAGGAGTTGAAAAGGAGGCTTATCACTGCGCCTATGCTCACTTTACCCACAATTGGGGAACCTTTTGTGATATTCAGTGATGCTTAGAAGAAGGGATTAGGCTGTGTGCTGATGCAGAATGATAAAGTGATATCCTACGCCTCAAGAAAGTTGAAAATCAATGAGAGAAACTATCCAACGCATGATCTAGAGTTGGCAGTGGTGATCTTTTCCTTGAAAATATGGCGGCATTATCTCTATGGGGAGAAATGTGAGATATATACTGACCACAAGAGTCTTAAATATATATTCACATAGAAATAGATTAATATGCACCATAGAAGATGGATAGATCTTATCAAGGATTATGACTTCTCAATACATTACCACCTTGGGAAAGCGAACAAGGTGGAAGATACCATAAGTAGAAAGGACCCAACGATTCTATCAATGAAGAGAATTGAGAAGGATCCAATCTTCTTAGAGTTGATGAAGATGGACATGGGAATCATAAAGAAGGGAACATCATCAATCCTTTCACAAATGATTGCTCAACCATCTCTTTTGGAAAGGTTAAAGGATGCTCAAAAGGATGATGTGGGAATTCAGGAAAAAGTGGAAGCTATCAAAAAAGGGAAATCCTCAGAGTTTAATATTAATGAATAAGGGATTGTGTGATTTGAGAAAAGACTATATGTTCTGTCAAGTCTGGAGTTGAAGAAGGAACTTTTGGATGATGCACATAGTTAAAATTTCTCTATTCACCCAGGGAGCACAAAGATGTATTGAGATCTCCGAGAAAAATTTTGGTGGGATAATATGAAGAAGGATATCGTTGTATATACATCAAAGTGCCTAGTGTGCCAGCAAGTGAAGGCATAGAGGAAAAAGTCTAAGGGGATGATGTAACCATTGCCCATACCAGAATGGAAATGGGAGAACATCACCATGGACTTTGTCACTGGACTTCCGAAGACATCCAAAGGCAACAATGCAATCTGGGTTGTGGTGGATCATCTTACAAAGACTGAACACTTCATTGCTATTCAAGAAGATTTCTCATTGGATCAACTGACACATATATATATTAGGGAAGTGGTAAGGCTGCATGGAGTACCACTATCTATTGTGTCTGACCAAGATCCAAGATTCACCTCTAAGATTTGGAAGAGTCTTCAACATGCTCTGGATACTGAACTGTACTTCAGTACGACTTATCATCCTCAAACTGATGGCCAATCCGAGTAGACTATCCAAACACTTGAGGACATCTTGAGAGCATTCTCAATGGACTTTAAAGGAGGATGGGGTCAACATATTCCTATGGTTGAGTTCTCTTATAATAATAGTTTCCACTCGAGTATCCAAATGGCCCCATATGAAGCCCTTTATGGGAAAAGGTGTAGAACACTAGCATGTTGGGATGAGGTCGGTGAACGTAAGCTGCTTGGACCAGAAATGGTCGAGGAAATGGTGGAGAAGGTGAAAACCATTCAGCAGCATATCAAGACAGCCCAAAGTCGACAGAAGAGTTATGCAGATAATCGTTGATGAGACCTTGAGTTTAAAGTTGGAGACATGGTTTTTCTATGCATATCTCCATGGAAGAAGTTCATGAGGTTTGGAAAGAAATGTTATTTAAGTACAAGGTACATCGGCCCCCTTGATATTCTTGATCGTGTCGGGACAGTGGCCTATCGACTAGCACTTCCACCTACCATGGCCAAAGTACATGATGTCTTTCATGTATCCTTATTAAGAAAGTAAATACCGAACCCTTCATATGTACTCTCTTCTGAGGTGGTACAATTGGAGGATGATCTTTCTTATGAGGAGAAACCAGTGAAGATCTTAGATCGTAGAGAAAAAGTTCTACGAAATAAGACAATTCCCCTCATCAAGGTGTTGTAGAGAAACCACAAGTTTGAAGAAGCGACTTGGGAATTGGAGGAAATGATGAATCTGAGTTACCCACATCTGTTTTAGTGTGGGAAAAGGAAATTTCGAGGGAAAAATTTCTTAAGGGGGGAATATTGTAATAACCCAAAGTTTCATTAATGGAAATACCTCTTGATCTAATTAAATGTATCTTTATGTAAAATGTTTATATAAAATGTAAACTTCTTTGGTTTTATGTTAAGAATTGTGACCGTTTCTTTTATAGCTATTGAACAGTGATCACATGATTAGTATAAATATAGGGCTTTAACAAATCCAATTTACTCAGACAAAGGAAGCGATGACCTCATCCAGTAGAATTGCTCCATACGAAGCCCATTTGTCAGAGCTCAGAAAAGAGGTGGCATCTTTGGGCTTCACTCTTGACCAAGACCAAGCTGAGCTTCATCATTTCAATCTCGAACGAGACCGTCTACAGGAAAAGTGGAAGTTGATAGAGATTACCACTCGAGAAATGTTATCTGAGCCACCCCAAGAGTCTATCACCATCGCACACCTTACCCTTAGGTATTATGCGGCTGTTTTAAGGGGTTATGTAATAAATCACTAGTACTATGTTCGTGTACATTATTTTTGTATATAATAATGAATATACTTTCTTGTCATTATTGATACATTGTAAATAGTTTTTAAAGTACAAGTAGTGTTTTTAGTTATTATTTAATTAAGAAAACTATTTTATTAAATTAAGGGATTTTTGAATTAAATAATATTTTAATAAAATATTATTATTATTATTAAATTAATTTTATTACATATAAATGATCATATAATTTTATGAATGCAATTATAATTTTTTATTAAGGTTTGAAAGCCATTTCTGTCAAAACCCGTGAATTTTCGATAAATGTCGATTTTTATTTTAAAAGTGAGAATTAACATATTTAGAAAATTATTTAAATAAAATAAATGATATTTCAAGAATCAGGACGTCGAAATTATCCAACGGGGAATTTTTCATAATTTTCTGAGACAGTCAAATTTTTGGGTAAAAATTAAATATCGTTTAAATATATAATGTGTATTATGACATCATAATGACCCAATAGTGATGTAATAAAATACTATAAGCTATATGTTCGGACAATATATGTTTTACCATTAAAATAATGTTATTTTGGGTTTGTTTGACTTAATTTTCAAAGCATTAATGGACCCCTCAAGACTTATTAAACATCTTGTCTTTTTAAATTATTTTCCATGGGAGTGTGACTCACCTCCACATAAGAAACCCCATTATTTTAAGAAGTTCGGAATTTGGACTTATAAAATATTATTTTCCTCTTTCATTTTCCAAAAACCATGGGAAAAAACCATGAGCTGATTTGTGGTTTGGATTAGTTTAATGTAAGGAGTCCCAAACCAAAATAATAAAGAATTCACTCACCTTTCCTATATAAACCCACCCAATCTCCCACTTCCTCCTCACTCAAAGCCCTTGGAGTTCATCCAATCTTTTCCCTAATCTCTCTAGAATCCTACCAAGGTGCCCCAAGCTCCCAAGAAGCCCCTCTCAAGCCTCTCTCAAGCCTTGGAATCACACTTCCAAGTAAGGGTTTTTCTTCCTTTCACTTTATTTGTCCAATTTTATTAATATTTTTATGCCCTTTTAATTTCAATTATAAATGATGGGGTATGGTTTATCACCTCCCCAATACTGCCCTATTATTGTTTGAATGATGGGATACCCCTTTCTCTCTCATTAAATGCCTCCCATGTACACCCGTTACTATGTCGAAATTTCAAAAGGAACTTCTCTCTCTTCATTTACATTCAAGAAATAATTTTGTATCATGAATATAAATTACATTACAATTGTTTGGACATATATATATATGACCCCCTTACTGTCCATTTCATGTAAATATGATTAGACACCCCTTTTCTCTCTCATCAACCATTTTTATGAATTCTTATGTCACACCGTTACGCTGCAGAAATTACACCAATTTTCTAAGCCAATGCCTTTGTGTAGTGAATACCATGCCCATTTCTCCATCAAGGGTATTCAACTTTATTAAAATTTACTTAATTATTATAAAGTTTCATGTATGAATTCTACATTCCTTTATTTCGGAATAAATTATTATGTTTAATGAATCCATGTTTTATGATCCATGTGGCACACTTATGCATAAAATGAAATGTTTAAGAAGGGTGCACCCTTATAGCGCTCCAATGCATTGGGTAAAGTATAGTATCATGATACGTCATGTGCAATGAGTGTTGACTCATGATAATTCAAGTTAAACTAGGGTTTACTCGTGATTCATGTGAAATGAGAATTTACTCATGCTCCATGTGCAATGAGCCTTGGCTCATGCTAATTCCATGTTATGATTATCATGCTTTATCATGCCTTTATGTTCATGTTTCTATTGTGATCTATTGATATACCTATTGTCTAACATTTATTGTACTCCTCATGTATTCCATGTTTATTCCCTTACTGGGCTTTATAGCTCACCGCTTTTCTTATGCATGTCCTTAGGTTATCCCATGCAATGCTAAGTACGAGGTAATATAGTGGTCATGTAAAGGAATTTTTCAATAAAGATGTTGTATTTCATGTTTTAAGTTGTTATGTAATTATACTAAGCCCCAAAGACACTAGACCTCTCGATCTTCCATGTTGTATCAAGTGAATAGTTTCTGTAATAAATCATGTTTAAGTTTGCATTAAAAACAGGGTTTTCATAAACCCTTCCATGCCATTAAAATATAAATACATGGTTCTCCCATTTCTAATTAACCTTTTATCATATAAGATTCAATTAAACATTTCATCAGGAATTAAAAGGTCAAAACCAAAAGCATCCAATACAATCTCAAGCAAGGACCAACCTCATAAGGCTTGTCCTATCAATTACTCACATGGTCACAATTCTTATAACAAGTAGCACATGTAAATTAAACTATTACATGGATTGATCATTAATAAAATCACACGGGAGTAATTATTATAACAATAATCACATGTAAATTAAACCATTAGATGGTTTAACCATTAATAAACTCACATGGGCATGCCATTATAATAAGCAATTCAAACCAACATTCTTATCAAGGTATATGAAAACAAAGGTTAAGGGGAAATCTAACCATCCCAATACCCATAACCAATTCAATCACAATTTAACAACATTATAATTCATTAATAATATCAATTCATTGTTAACAACCCAAGAATGGGAAACAAAGGCATGCCTCATAGGCATCATAGTCTAAACGGCCATAAACAGTCATCCCAGGGAAAAACACCCATGGGGTGGCCCTAATTCAAGGTAAATAACCCTATACATGAACAAGAACACATATTCAATTACCTAAACATCAATATGAAACAACAAGGTTCAATTCTAAATCAAGGTGACACCAAAAAATGGGTGTGTGACACTCTGACACATATAAACCGCTTAACAATTAACGAAAGGCATGAGACCACCTACCTCATACTCATATGAATCTCCTTATAAAGTGTCAGCCTCTAATTAATCCTAGAATAGAGTAGATATAAAAAATTATCATTAACACAAAATATAAAATAACTAGGTCAAGAAACAAAATCACAAATAATGGTTTAAGTGTAATTGAGAACTCACCGATGGGGTTCTAACGCATCTGACGGTGTTCAAATCAGAGTTCGGATGACGAATCGAGAGACAAATCTTCGTCCATTACTACTATTACAGAAAAACTAGGTGAGGGTTCTGTCTAGTTGAAGAAGAAGAGGATACTACTCATTTTAACAATAAGAAAATAAAAGTACATGGTGTGTACTTGAGAATTCATGCCATGTATATGCCAATTTTTCTCTTCTTTTTCCGACATCCCTTACATGCCATAAATAGGTCCTTCTGACATCTATTACACAACTTGTATTGGGATTACATGACGTGTAACCCCCAATCACGCTGTGTAGCTGATATATAGCCAGTGATTGGCCTATTTTCCTCCTTTTTCTCAAGTACAAACCAAAATGAAAAGATCCGTACCTCAAAGGAAGAACCAGGTTTTTATAGAGAGCTTAGAGGAACCTTGGGAGGACTCTCAAGAGAGGAGGGAAGAGTAAGGACATGATGCAAGTATTTTGAGTGAATAGAAGTGGGATCTTGGGTGGGTTTATATAGGAAAAGAGTGGTAAATTTTTTAATATTTCTCAAACATAGGTTTTGGACTCTATATAATAAAATAACTAAAATCACAAACCTTCCCATGGTTTTTCACATTTTTTCTGCCAAATTGGAGTGGTTTATATTATTTTATATGTCCAAAGTCCGAAAATAATAAAATAATTCCATTTATTATGTGGAGGTGAGTCATACTCTTAAAGAAATGATTTTAAAACCTTAAAATATATTAATGGTTTTGAAGGATTCATAAAGGACTTATAAAATTAATAAAATAAACATAAAATCACATTATTTTTAATGTAAAACATAGGTTTGGTCATGTATTCCCTTTATAGTATTTATTACATCACTTTTGGGTCATTATGATGTCATAATAAACACTGTATATTTATATGGTATTTAATTTTTTCCCAAAAATTCGATTGTCTTAGAAAATAATGAAAAATTAACTATTGGATAATTTTAATGTTTTGATTCCAAAAATAATATTCATTTTATCTAAATAATTTTCTAAATATATGAATTTTCAATTTTAAAAAATAAAATTGACATTTATTAAGAAATGATGGGTTTTTTTGACAATAACATTTTTCGAACACTTATAAAAATTATATTTGGATTAAAAAAAATTATATTATCATTTATATTTTATAAAAATTATTTAATAATAATATTTTATTAAAATATTTTTATTTCATAAATCCATTAATTCATCAAAATAAATTCCTTAATTGCATTTGAATATTACCCAAAAATACTATTTGTGTTTTATTATATCAAAATAAAAATCATTTATAATGTAATAAAAATAGAAAGAAAATATATCCATTATTTTATAAAAAATAATGTACATACTCATATTGATAGGGTCTTGATACATATCTCTTTAATACACCAGAAAACACACTAAGAGTAAGGTGTGTGATGGTGAGATTTTAATGGGGTGGTTCGACGAACATGGTTTTGGGCCATGATATTGATGATATTGAAATTCTCCTATAAATGGTTTCACTCATGCTTAAGTTTTTATATCTCATATTGGGCTTGGTCAAGGGTAGAGGCCATAAATGCTATCTCCCATAGAATCTCTAAAAAATGGGCTTTATAGGGTACAATCCAACTGGTTGAGGCCATCACTTCCTTTTTCGGTGTCAATTAGATTTGTTAAAAACCTATATTTATACTAATAATGTGATCAATGTTCAATGAATATATTATCAATGATAATTATTTTTAGAGATCTTTTAAATTTGATATAATATAATAAAACCAAATAAGTGCATGTGTTTTCTATAACCATATTACATAATAAGATATTAAATCAAATCAAAAGGGGAATTTTATTTATAATTGTTAGGGTCGTTACAATCTTCTCCCCTTAAGAAATTTCACACTCAAAATTTTCTTTTCCCATATTAAAATTGATGGCTAACTCTATTTCATCACCTCCTTTGGTTCCCATGCCACTTCTTTAAACTTGTGGTTTCTCTATAGCACTTTGACAAGGTTCATTTTATTATTTCATAGAAATTTATCTCTATGATCTTAGATTTTCACCAGCTTCTCTTCACATGAAAGATCATTCTCTAATGGTTCCACCTTTGGATTGAGTAGATTAGAGGGGTTTGATATGTAATTCCTCAAGAGGGATACATGGAATACATGATATACTTGAGATAGATTAGGTGGGAGTTCCAGTCGATAGGCCACCACTCCGATGTGATCAAGGATCCCAAAGGGGCTGATGTATCTTGGACTAAGCTTTCTATTCTTCCCAAATCTCATCACTTTTTTCCATGTAGGTATGTATAGGAATACCATGTCTCCAACATCAAACTCTAGGTATCATCGATGATTATCATCATAGCTCTTTTGTCAAATCTGAGCAGCCTTGATGTTCTGCTGAATGGTCTTAAACTTTTCCACCATTTCCTCAACCATTTCAGGACCTAGAAGTTTTCATTCCTCAACTTCTTCCCAACATAAAGGTGTTCTTCACCTATTCCCATAAAGGGATTCAAAGAGATCCATTTGGATGCTTGAGTGGAACCTGTTATTATATGATAACTTATCCAAAGGGAGGTATGAATCCCATCCTCCTTTTAAGTCAATTGAGCATGCTCTCAACATGTACTCAAGTGTCTGGATAGTCTGCTCAGATTGACCATCTGTTTGAGGGTGATAATCTCTGCTGAAGTTCAACTCTATATTTAGATCATGTTGGAGACTTTTCCATAACTTGGAGGTGAATCTCATATCTTCATTAGATACAATCAATAGTGGTAATCCATGTATCCTTACCACTTCTATGATATATATCCTTGCAGGTTGATCTAGTGAAAAGTCCTCTCGAATCAAAATGAAGTGTGTAGTCTTTGTAAGACGATCCACCACAACCCATATAACATTGTTTCCTATGGATGTATTTGAAAGTTTGGTGACAAAGTTCACGATGATGTTTCCCCTTTCCATATAGGTATGGGTAATAGTTACATTATCCCATTAGATTTTTTCCTTTCCACATTCACTTGCTGACATACAAGACATCTTGATGTATATTCCGCGATCTCATTCTTTATATTGTCCCACCAATAGTGTTATCGGAGATCTAGATACATCTTTGTGCTCCCAATATGGATAGATAAGGTTTAGCTATGCGCATCATCCAATAACTCCTTCTTTAGCTCAAGATTTTATGGTACACATAGTCTTGACCCAAATCTTACAACACCTTCTTCATTAACAATGACCTCTGAGGATTTCCATTTTCTTATAGTTTATAATTTCTTTCGAATTCCCACATCATCTCTTTGATCATACTTTAATCTCTCTAAAAGAGACAATTGAGTAATAATTTGTGAAATTATTGATGATGTTCCTTCATTTATGATTCCCATGTCCATGCTTTCCAAATCTGAGAAGATCACATCCCTCTCAATTATCATCAATGTTAGAATTGCTACATCTTTTCTACTTAGAGCATCTACCACTTTATTTGATTTCCTAGGATGGTAGTGTATTGAGTAATTGTAGTCCTTGATCAGATCTAACCATCTTTGTTGGCACATATTCAACACTTTCTATGTGAATATATACTCGAGGCTTTTGTGGTCTGCATATATTTCACACTTCTCTCCAATGAGATAATGCCACCACATTTTCAAAGTGAAGATCACTGCAACCAACAATAGATCATGCATTGAGTAGTTTTGTTCATGATCTTTCAACCACCTTGAATCATAGTCTATGACTTTTTCATTTTTCATCAACACATATCCCAATCCATTTTTCAAAGCATCACTGAATACTATGAAATATTCTCCACTTGTGGGTAGTGTGAGTACAAGTGTAGTGATAAGTCTCTTTTTAAACTCATTGAATATCTATTCACATTCATCATTCCAAGAAAACTTGACTCCCTTTCGAGTTAGCTTAGTTATAGGGTATGACAATCGTGATAAATTCCTCAAAAATTGACAATAATACCCAGTTAATCCAAGGAAACTATGGATATCTATCTCAATTTTTTGCTTTGACCATCCTTCAATTGTTTCTATTTTTAAAGGGTCCATAAATATCCCATTTCTTGTGATGATATTTACCAAGAATGAGACTTCCTTTAATTAGAAATCACTTTTTTTGTACTTAGAATAAAACTTCTCATTTTGTAAGTCCTTTAAAAAAGTGCGCAGATGCTCCTCATGATCCTCCTTAGTTTTAGAGAATATTAGAATATCATCTATAAATATTGTTACAAATTTTTCAAGGTTATCTATAAATATTCTATTTATCAAGTCCATGAATATTTCTAAAGCATTAGTGAGTCTGAATGAAATTACTATAAACTCATAGTGCCCATACCTTGTATGAAAATAAGTCTTGGGGATATCCTCCTTCTTCACCCTAACTAGGTAATATTACGACCGTAGATCCACCTTTGTAATGTCCCGGATCTAGGTGCCACTCCACGGGTGCCCCGAACCTAGTTGGTCACATGACCTCAAGCACATTTCCCCAAACTCCAGAGGCTTCCGACTAGCAGCGAGGCCCCAGGTCTGATAGTGGGGAAACTATGACCTTACTTGTCAAAGTGTAACGAAGCAGAATAAAATATACAAACATACAACAACAGTGTAAGAAATAAACCATACACATTTAATATGAACAACTGCAGTAAAAGATAACCAACAGTTATATAGATAATGATGCAACATGCCTCTAGTTCTAAGAAAACAGCCAGAACATGTTACAAAACAATACAGTACAATACCATAGAAAGTACAGGTACAACAGAACAAAACAAAACAGCTGGCAGCATCGCGAGCCTAAGATTGGTCCCATGATTCTCTACTCCTCAGAAACAATCAAGTACCTGTAGAGGGACCCTTTCCCTTATCCATACCTGCAGAAATGTAATCTGTTTGGGGACGAAGACATGACCCCAAATAGGGTGTGAGAAATAAATCCCAGTAGGCACCCACCAAAGGCCCGTGTCCAACTGTGTGAAAATATGCAACAACAATGTACAGTAGTAAATGCAGTAAACCAGTAAGTACTCAAAATTAACTATCACTATTAGTTTCTTTGCCATTTTTTGTTTTAACCGTTTAATTTAATAATATTCTGTGCTCATCAGAACCAACCCCTCAGGCCAATCAGAATCTTTCCCTCAGGATAATATAGTAAAACCATGCCCTCAAGCTTGTGCTCAAGCTATCGATTATTTCCCTCAGGCATAAAAAGTGTCACCCTCAGGCACAGAATCTACAGCCCTCAGGCACAGAAAGTTTCCCTCAGGCGAAATAGAACATTTCCCTCAAGCTAAGCAATACCTTGCCCTCAGGCTAAACAAACAATGCCCTCAGGCTGAAAAGAACACTGGCCTTAGGCTAAACAAGTAACCAGGCCATGCCCAAGATATAAACATGCAATTCACATATAATTCCTCTCAAGGAAATTCAATTATTATCATTACAATGGCATACCCTCGGGTATCCAGCCAAATGGATAAACAGAGGAACGCACCCCCGGGGTGGTCCTAGATCCAAGCAGTGATTCCAAACAATAGTTTATTATCAAATTTAAATACCTATATGATTCTAGGTATTTAAAACAGCCAAGGCCTCAGCCACACGACACCCCAACATGGGTTCGTAGCACAATGGTACACATAAACGCACAACAGTTGGAATTTAAACACTAAGCCACCTACCTCGATCACCCCTGATCGGTATACATGAACTACGCTCCTCGAATCATCCAAGAACAAAGAAGATCTGAGGTGAAAGAAAATCCTATTCAAACATAAATAACTTTCCCTCGAGAAAGAATTGGTAAGAACGACTTAAGGAGAAGGAAGAACTCACTCGTGCGGTTCCAACGTGATCGACGGAAGCGAGATCAGATTACCAGTGTTCAATTGGTTGATCCTCAAAGATTCAGCCGTCCTTCCGAGCTTCCCTCTGATTCTAAGCCTTCCCTGTGAATAGGGGAGGCTATTTCCCATTTTAAGCGAAAAAACAGACTACACGACATGCACTATTGAGTACATGACATGTACTTTCCATTTTTTAACTGTTCTTATGGCGGCTTCTCACCAGCGTGACACTTTTCATCATTTGACATGAGTAAACGGAATGTATTCCATGAGTACATGGCATGTACTGATGCTCAGTTGGAGGATGCCTCCACTTCCTTACTATTTGTCTGCCGACTGACTACACGATGTGTAAATACAAACTACACAGCGTGTAGTCGGTTTTTACACTTTTTGTCACCGATCGGGATACACATCCTGTGTACTCATACCACACGTCCAAAGTACATGGTGTGTGGATAAGTACACGGCATGTAGTCCCAAAATTTAGGATTTTCCCCCATTTTCCTTATTTTCTCAAAAACACTTAAGGAAAAGAGAAAAGAAGAAACTCGAACCTCAAAACTAAGAACCAGGTTCTTACAACCTTGGATAAGTATTGTTCTCCACATAGCTGATCAAACGATTCATCAATACATTGAAGAGGATACGTTTTCTTTATTGTGATCTTGTTGAGCTCATGATAATTGATTTTAAGGTGAATTGACCCATCCTTATTCTTAACGAAGAGGATTGATGCACCCCATGGTGAATCACTTAGGTGTACGAACCCTTTATACAGATTATCCTATAGTATTTTATTCATCTCTTAAAGTTCTAGAACATCTATTCTATATGAATTCTTGGATAATGGTAACACCCCAGGTATAATATTTATTGAAAATTCAAGCTCTCGGGTAGGAAGAAGGCCAGAAAATTCCTCGAGAAACACATCATTTTATTCCCTCACAATGAGATTGTATTCAAGGATGATATTTTCCTTAGACTCAATAATTTGAGCTAGATACCCTTTCTCATAGGGAAATAATATCCATTATTTATATGTTGGTGATAAAGATGATTCATCATCCTCCTTGAACTTGTATAGAATTGAAGGAAGATTCACAATACGAAGATTGATTTCCTTCTCGCAGAAATTTATGTTAGATCTATATAGGGAAAGCCAATACATGTCTATAATTGCATCAAATTATACCAAAGGGAGTATGACAAGGTTAGCTGGGAAGTTCAACACACACATTTTAGTAGGGGAGGAGTTATATACTTGGGATGCAATAATTTATCCATTTTCAATTTTCACCGACAGCTCTTCTTCCATGATTTGTGGTGGCATTTGAATAGTTCTACTACATTTTCTTGATATGAAGGAATGCATAAAACCATAATAAAAAATTACATTCGCTATTCTTGAATGAATAACTAGTGTACCTATCACCACTTCATTGTTAGGATCCACCTTATCGATTGTGATGGAAAAAACTCACCCTTTCTACCTTGAAGGTTGTTGGTTGTCTTAAAAAACCCTTGGATTAGTGAATTGGTTTGCAAAGTGCCCTGGTTCCTTGTAGTTAAAGTAATGAACAATGCACTGAGGGTTGACTGGAGCATTCCTCTCCACTAGCACATTAGTGGGTTTCTACTATCGGCAATCTCTAGCTAGGTGTTCTTCCTCCCCATACCTAAAGCATTTCCTCATTCCCATTGGAAAATTTTTGGGGTGCTTCTTTCCTCTCCTTTGACAAGTGGGATGTTGAAATTTATTAACACCATTAGATTTCTCCATCGACCCACCAAAATTAAACTCCAATTTTCACTTCTTATACCCATGATACCCTTGAGATTTTCCAATATCTATTTTCACTTTGAGGGAACATCATACAATTTCCTCATAGCTATCAAAGTCATGGATTGCCATGGCTTTTCATAGACTAGGTTTTATCCCACCAAAGAAGTGGTCAACCTTATATTCAGGGGTAAATACACAGTTGGAGGGATATCATTCAAGTATTGTGATGTTTTCCTTATACACACCAATATATTCATAGTCTTTTTTCTTGTGGTTAAGGAAATACATTTCCATTTTAAGCTGGAGAGTATAATGAAAATATTTATCAATTTTTTTTCTATAATTCCTTCCACCCCATAGATTTGATCTCTTCCTCAGGCTTCGTATTATTGATCAATGTACACCATTGATCAACTTTTACCTCTATATGATAAAAAACTAGTAGAACCTTCTCTTGTTTAGAACATTGAAGGATGAAGAATATCTTCTCAATGTAGTTGATCCATTGTTCTATGATTAAGGTATGAGATAATCCATTGAAATTCAGGGGCCTTTATCACATTAAGGACTCAATTAAAATTTGTTCTTTATTTAGGGGATTTGGGTGCTCCTCCTAATCCAGGTTTCTATTCATAACCTGAGTCATCTGAGAGAGTATCTTCACAAAGTTTGCGATTCCAGCTCCCATCGGTTTGGGAATCTCATTGGGGTAGTCATCACATTGTCCATCACTTTGATTGTTTACCTGATTCCTCCTATTTCTGGTCATTGGATAAAATAAAAAGAAAATTAGGGATGTGTATTTTTAAACTATCAAACACATAAACTAGAATTTAATGACATTAAAGGGATAACTTATAACTTACATTTATTTCCTTAACTTATGAATTTTTAGGATTAAATCTATGTTATCCATGATCTATATCCTAGAATATATTCTTATGGGATTTTTTTGTTCCCTTAATAATGTTTTGTAATGAGATTTTTATTTTACCAAAGAATATCCCCTAGGAGTGTCAAACTAAGTGCACATTAAGGCTTGTTGTCATGTACCAGGTTATGACGAGTCTGGATCGACACACCTTGTTAGAGTTGTTACCCCGAAGTACATCTGTTCCAAAACCACTTCCAATTGTAGTATCTAGACAGGGATGAATTTTCTTGATAAACCACTTAATCTATACTTTCCAAAATTTAGGGATGTTTTTTTATACTTAGTTTTATCCCTAAGGCTTTCAATAGAGTTTTCTAATACTAATCCAAAAAATAACTAAACTTTTCTTTTGATACTAATTATAACATTCATACTCTTTAATTCACATTAATACATGATTTATTACATAAAATTACACTTAAAACAACCCAAAATATTGAAAAGTATATTGTAATTTAGAATTAGGTACATTACATAATAATTTAAAATAGGAAAAACATCATATTTATTAAAAATTTCCTTAACATACTCGCACTTAAAACTGTATGGGATAACCTGGGGACAAATATAAGAATGGGGTGAGATATAAATCCCAGTAAGGGAATAATCATGCAATAAGGGAATAATCATGAAATAAGGTAATAAATGTTTGTAAATATGCATATCAATTGGAAATAAAAGGAACATTTATTATAAGACATGATACAACATGATAATCATAACATGGGAACTGTGGAAACAACTTAAAACACTGCATCATAAACATAGGTCAAGGCTAAATTCCAAGATATCATGATGGAAAAATTCCCATAAAGGAATCAAATTAACTCCCTATCCCAACATTATGTCTCATGAGATTAAACATTACCTAATTCATTAGAGCACTATATAATTCCGGGTGCACCCATCACTTTCATTTCATTCCCATGCCTAAGTATGTCACATAGATCATACAACATGGATTTATCCATCATCATATTTTATTCCATGATCCAAGAGTATGGAATATATAAATTTAATTCCCAAGTAAAATTGGTATAATTTTATAAAGGTTAACACCCTTGTTATGAAATGGGCATGGTATTCACTACACAATTGTTTTGGCATAGAAAATTGTAGTGAAATTTTGGCAGCATGACGACATCGCTTAAAAATTCATAAAATGGATTGATGAGAGAAAAAGGAGTCTATCATCATTTTGAAATAAAATGGTAAGTAATCGGAACATTTAAAGATGTATCCCAACATTACGAATTGGAAAATAGAAGGCATAAGATAATAAAGAGACTTTAATAAAGAGGAGAATGAGAGGACCCCTTACTAAATTTCAGTATGGTAACATGTATATATTAAGGTTCATGAGAGGGATTAATGAGAGTTAAATGGGTATATAATAATATATAAATAAAATTAACATTAATTGGGATATGGAAGAACATATTCTAACATGAAAAAATTAAAATTG
This sequence comes from Viscum album, assembly GCA_963277665.1. Taxonomy (NCBI): domain Eukaryota; kingdom Viridiplantae; phylum Streptophyta; class Magnoliopsida; order Santalales; family Viscaceae; genus Viscum; species Viscum album. The sequence goes on along the minus strand of OY728143.1, from coordinate 644,153,383 downwards.
AGAGACATAACATAAAAGAGTTGCTTGAATTGAAATGAGAAGAGAGAAATCCCTTACTTGAGTGCGGGACTCCAAAAGATTGGGAGGAGATTATTGAGAGATTGGAGGCACTTGAGAGGAAAATATAGAGGGTAGGGTAGCGTAAGGATGTGATCCAAGTATTTTTGAGTGAAGAGAAGTGAGATATTGGGTGGGTTTATATAGGAAAATAGTGGAGAATTCTTTAATATTTCTCAAACTTAGGCTTTGGACTTTATATAATAATATAATCAAAACCACAAACTTTACTATGGTTTTTGAAAATGGTTTCTACAAAATGGGATTGGTTTATATTATTATATAAGGAAAAGGGATGAATGTAATAAAATAATACCCTTTCTTATGTGGAGGTGATCCATACTCTTAAAGAAATGTTTTTAAATCCCTAAAATATATTAATGGTTTTGGAGGATTCATGAAGGATTTATAAAATTAATAAAATAAAAATAAAATCACATTATTTTAAAGATAAAACATATATTTTTTCTTGGATACACTTTATATTATTTTTTACATTACTTTTGGGTTATTATGATCTCATAATACACACTGTATATTTATACAATATTTAATTTTTACCTAAAAATTTGACTGTCTTAGATTATTATGAAAAATTAACCATTGGATAATTTTGATGTTATGATTCCAAAAAAATTATTCATTTTATGTATTTTTTTCTAAATATATGAATTTTCACTTTTAAAAAATAAAATAGATATTTATTAATAAATACTGAGTTCTTTTGACAATAACCGTTTTCGAACACTTATAAAATTTTATTTGGCTTCATAAAAATTATATGATCATTTATTTTTAATAAAAATTATTTAATAATAATATTTTTTAAAATTATTATTTATTTAATAAATCCATTAATTCATCAAAATAAATTCCTTAATTGAATTTGAATATTACCCAAAAATACTATTTGTGTTTTATTGTATCAAAATAAAAATCATATATAATGTAATAATAATAGGATGAAAATATTTCCATTATTTTATAAAAAATAATGCACATACTAATATATCTAGGGTCTTGATACACATCCCTTTATTACACCAGCAAACGCCTTAAGAGTAATGTGTGTGATGGTGAGATTTTCATGGGGTGGTTCGGCAAACATGGTTTGGGCTGTGATCTCGATGAGCTCGAACTTCTCCCGTAAATGGTTTTCCTTATTCTTAAGTGTTGAAAGTGGGTTCCCTATACCTAATTTGTTATGTACTATGATTACCACTACATGTTTATAGTTTTTTATATATACTTGTGTTTGTCTTACCATAATATTGTTGATACTTTTGCGTCCACTACATTTATGGTAATTTACTTAGATTATGTGTCATGTCAAAGGGTTATAACAGATTTGAGGCTATAATAAGAACCTAGAGATACTATGATAGTAATCTTAAAGGAATATCCTATGGTCCAGATACATCATACTGGCAGGACACAGATGATATGCGACTATCAGGTGTTGGGGAATCATAATCATTGAGACTTATTCTCATGAAGTTCACACTTGGTGATCTCTAGTAGTTGAGACAATGAGGAAAGAACTGCCGATAGAAACACCAAATGTTTCAGGTGTCATTGGTCATTCCTATCTATAAACATGTGTATTGGTCTCCTGACTGGATATCATTATCAATGTATGTCATTTGATCACGTACTCTGATGCATGGAGAAAACCATGAAAATAAAGTTGTGGTGAGGTAGTTTATGTTGGGTATATCATTGGTGGAATGTAATTGGTTGAATTATCAAGATAATATTTTCTTCTTTCGAGTTGGGGAAGAGATATCTTAGACCTAGTTGATTAGGATGGCAGTACCTTCATAAATCCATGACCATGATAATTGAAGGTAAGTCCATCCGGTTAGATCAAAAAATAATAAATAAAGCAAAATATGACGACACAAGTGTGCATCATACTTTATGAGATATCAATAAAAAGAGATTAAATTATACAGTGTGTGTTCATAGGTTGGTAGTCATTACTTTGAATTTTTCCTTATCTCTTTAGGTGCCTTGATGGGTTTCTAGACCCCGCTCTTGGTTTGTGAAAGTTATTCACTTCTATTGAGATAAGATCCTAGAGGGTCACACATAATAGTGATTCGAGAATCTGCCCTATTCTATTGAATATGAATATAGGACTTGGTGGGACCCACCACAAGGTCTGGGTATTATCCAAGTTCTATCAATCATAAATGAATAAATAAATTCATTATTATTCAGGAAAATAATAATTGGTTTGAATTTATTTATTACATATATTTATACATGATTAATTAAATCCAAGGTTAAATCTTATACGAATGAATATTAACGTAATATTACAGGTTCGTTTAATATTATCAGGAGATGTGAGTCGAGTTAATGACTCAGGATTATCACATAATATATTTAATATATTACAGGTAAGTGATAAAATATAAATAATATTTATGGTGTAGTTTAGTTCATTATAAATAATTATTTATAATACATATTTAGAGGATGTTTATTACAAAGGGGCCGAAAACCCAAAATGAGTATTATAGATCTCCACTATATAAGTGGAGATAATCTCTTCCAATAGTGACTATTCATTCATTGGAATTGAGATCTTCTCTCTCCTCCTAATTCCTAGAGAGATAATCGCTCAATCGAGAGAGCGATCCAAGTTCATCTTCACAGATTGAAGATAGAGGATTGTGGTGATCGTCGCTACATCAAAGTGACCATTAGAGCTCCGTGCTAGCACCCGAAATATGAAAAATGGCATGTGCACAGATTCAAGAAGCATGTGTAGACCATTTAGAGGGATTCAACATTGGATACTTCGAGAAATGAACACTGAAAACCTATGATGGGTGTGCACACATTGAATCAGAATGAGGTATTTATTTGTTTTTATTTTTATGCTCTGATTAAACCATATGGGATCCTCAGACTATACCGGGGTAGGATTGCTGGAGACATTGATGTTTCATTTCTCCAATGATTGAAAAAATTTAAATTCCCGACCCACTAACTTCCTCTAAGAGACACGATACCTTCATTAAGTTGTTGGATCTCATGTTGGGGTTCATCAAGGTAAAATCACAGAGAAGCTATCTCCCTCAAAAGCTCTGATAAGTGGGCTTCATAGGGTACGATCCTACTAGTTGAGTCCATCACTTCCTTTTTCTATGTCAATTGGATTTGTGAAAACCCTATATTCATACTAATAACGTGATTACTATTCAATGACTATATTATCAATGAAAATGATTCTTAAAAGTCTTTTAAATCTGATAGAATATAATAAAACCAAATAAGTGCATGTGTTTTCTATAACCATGTTACATAATAAGACATTTAATTAAATAAAAAGGGGAATTTTATTTATAAAGGTTAGGATCGTTACATGGACAAGTTGCATGGTTTGTCAAAACACGTGCCAACCGTATAGGGATACAGTCTCTCTAAAGATTGAGCTGCATGGTTACCCCTAGGTTTTTTGTGGTTTGAAAAACCCTGGTCAAACCTTGAAAAAACCAATTCTCACCCTCTATAGCCCTCTTGTGCAGTTAGCCACATGATTCAAAAAACCATATGCTAACTGTATTCCTTATTCCATTTTCCCCAATTTTTTTCGATCCCCGACACCTGGGAACTCCAAAAATATACTAAAAAGGTAAATAAAACTCAAAATTAGATGTACCAGTGACCTAACAAGTGTCACAAACTCCATACCATGCCACCACCCCAAAGAAAGTCCTTAAGCATCCTTGGAAGAAAACACGCAAGACCACTGATCCCTCTCCCAAGATTCCCACTCCCATGTCTCATGGCTATTTCCACAACACTTCCAGAGCACACAGACCAATGAGATAAATTTACAATGAAGCACCATGTCCTGACTATCCATGATACGAATAGTATTCTACGCAATGGTGACATCAGTCTCAAGTTCCACATCTTCCAACTCTAAAACATGGGATGGGTTCGAATAGTATCTATTCAACTAGGAGACATGAAAGACGTCATGGATTAAGGTTATCCATGGTGGAAACACTAACTGAAAGGCTACCTTTCCCAAATGCTCCACAAAATGAAATGACCCAACATAATGCAGTGCCAGTTTCCCCTACTTACCCATACGATGATGTCCTAGTTGAACTGATACCTAGAGAAACACCTGATCAGTAGCCTAAAACTCCAACAATTGATGATGAAGGTCGGTATACAAATTTTGGAGACTCCAAGATGTTTTTAACCACTTTTGAATCAGTTAAACTATGTCAGTCATCTCCCGAATGAGGCTTGGTCCAACCAAGGAATTCTCACCCACCTTAGTCCTAATCAAAGGGGATTTGAATGACTATCCATATGAAACCTCAAACGGGGCCATCCTGATTGAGGCTTAACAACTGTAGTTATAAGAAAACTCCAGCAATGATAGGTACCTTTCCCATGAACCACTAAAATCAAGCAAACATGCTTGCAACATATCCTAAAGAGTCTAGATGGTTTGCTCAAACTGACCATACATCTATGGGTGATTTGTGGTGCTCAAATTCTGTTGAGTTCCCAAAGCCTCCTGGATTCCCTTATAGAATCAAAAAATTAAATAGGTATCTCAGTCTGAAACTATCATCAAGGGTAGTCTATAGGGATGAATGACCTCTTTAACATATAGGCGTCTGAGGTCCTCTACCTTCATCGACTCTTTAATGAGAATAAAATGGGATGATTTCATCAGACTATTGATGATCACCCATATGGAATCTTTACCACTCAGAGTATGAGGTATCCCGATCATGAAATCTATATAGATCTCATCCCACTTATACACTGAAATGGGAAGTCGATTCAATAACCTAGCTGATATCTGATGTTCTGATTTGATTCTATGGAAGGTTAAACACCTAGACACAAAATACACAACTACACATCTCATCCTAGACCATCAATACCTACCTATCAAGGTATAAAACATCTTGGTTTTCCTAGGTTGAATGAACCACCTAGAATGATGTGCCTCCCACATCACCTCTTGCCTCAAGCTCAAAGGAAAAATCAGCTAATTCCTAAAAATGAGAGAACTATTTGAATATTAAGACCAATCATTTGAGGTCTCCCATACATTTAAGGCACTGCTAATCTGTTGGCACCTGGGGTTGGATAACTGCACACTCCTAACCTAATCGATGATAGAGGGTGTAACCTGTACACTAGCTAAGAACACCTAACCTCCATACTCTTGCTCCTCCAGATTCAAATCAGAAAAAAAAAACTCATCATACCCCACTCATTTATAGTTTTTCAAACTGTCTACACTAGAAGCTTCCCACTCAGTGCATCAGCGACCACATTCCCCTTCCCGAGTGTATAAGAAATGAAGAAATAAAAAATATGAAGGTATTCCTAAAGGTACCAGGTATGCAGTAAAATCCCAAAAAATGAGATTTTAAAATTTTTCATCGACGTACAACATGAAATTGTTTACATCAGTGAATCGCTTCCCAGTTTAATATGAAGATCTTGTATAAAGAGTTTTAAGCATAAAAATAAACCGTAAAATACCTAGTTTAGATTCAAGCCGTGCATGATGTATGATCATCATTGGTAATCACTGCATGAATAATATGAAGGCAAATTTCTATAGATCATCCACATGAGATTGAAGAATCTGTGGGAGCATTGTTCTTCGAATTTTGGGTGCTAGCGCGAAGATTTGATGACACCTTCAAAGCTCTGACAATCACTACATCACCTTGCTTACGATGCCTGAGAGAGAGATCAATCCAAACTCTTGGATATGGAGATTCTCTCTCTAGATTTTGGGATAGATAAGAGAGAAAAATCTCATGAATAGTCACCGATAAATCCCTCTTCTCCTTTATTTATAGAGTGTTTATAAATTACTTGGAATTGCCTCCTAGCCCCTGAATAATTAACACATTATAAATGACATGTTATGACTGCTGAACTAAGTCATAAATATTATTATCATTTTATTATAATACATTAAAAATATTATGTGATAATAAATGAGTCCTAAACTCAACTTTTCGTTCCCACAAATATTAATTGAACCTTGAATATATTAAACTAATATTTTTTCAATTAATATTTTCCATGTATTTAACTTAATACTTATAAATACATTTAATAAATAGATTCAATGCTCATTATTCTAAACTTGAATAATATTAATTTATTTATTACTTTGGTGATTGTATCTCCTTGGACAATTCCTAGACCCTAGTGGTGGGTCCCACCATGTCCAAAATTCCTATTCAACTAAATAAGGTAGATTTTTGAATATGCTATTGTGTGTGACCCTCTAGGACCTTATCTCAATAGTAGTGAATAATATTCACAGACCAAGAGAGAGATCTATCAACTCAGAATAGCCCCTAAATAGATAAGGATTGTCACAGTAACAAAAATCAACCAACAAACACGCACTGTGTAATATAATATATTTGTCTTTAATATAGCATAAAGCATGACACACACCCCAGTCACGGTTCTTTTCTTGATTTATTGTTTATTGATTCAAATGGACAGATTTACCCTTGACTTCCATGGCCATGATCTTATGAATTTACTATCATCCTTATCAACATAGCCCGAGATATATTAGTTCCAAAATCTGAAAGTGAAAAATCCTTTCTTGACCATTAAACCAATACCATGCCACCAATGACACACCCAACACAAAATACCTTGAAAAGATTTCAATATCATGGTTTTCATCTTGTATCAAATTACGCAATCAAATGATATACATTGGTAATGATCTCAAGTCAGGTGACCATTACACATGATCGTAGATAGGAACAACCAATGACACCCAAAACATGTGGTGTTCCTATTGGAGGGGTTTCCCTCATAATCTCAAGACTAGAGATCACCATATGTGAACTTCATGAGAATAAGTCTCAATGCTTATGAGCCCCCAACACCTAATAGTCAAACATATACTATGTCCAGTAAGTATGATGAATCTAGACCATAGAACCTATATTTAAGATTAATTTCATGGTATCTCAAGGTTCTAATTATAGCCTAGGATATGATATAACCTTTTGATATGAAAATTAATCTATAGAAATTACCATTAAATAGTGGATGTAGAAAAGTATACACTATAATGGTAAGAAAAATTAATGTATTTCTAACTGTATACATGATATAGAAATCAAAAGCACTGAATAGTTGGGTATAAAGAACCCACTATTTCAACAATTCCACCCAGCTTCTATACCTAAGATTTAGGTCAATCTGGGTAAAAATTTACTTCAGGATCTTATGATCCAAATATACTATAAAATACTCTCCTAAGAGGTAGCGTCGCCATGTTTTCAGCGCATACATCGCAGCTGATAATTCCAGGTCACAGGGAGGATAATTCTGCTAATGTGATCATAACTTTTGTGATCCATATGATAAAAATGGTTATCATGTATCAGTACACATCCCAAAACCACACCAGAAGCATCACGATACATGACATAAGCTCTTCTAGGCTCGAGAAGAATCAAAATTGGAGAAAATTTCAAATGGGTCTGCAACTGCTTGAAATCACTATGGCATTTCCCATCCCATTGAAACCTCACCCCTTTCCTGGTCAATGCCATCAAGAGAGAATCTAGTCAACAGAAGTTTCAGATGAAGTATCTATAATACCCAATCAAGTCTAGAAATATGAAGATCTTTAACACATTCTTGGGATGCTCCCAAGACACAACTACTCAAACTTTCTCAGGATCCACTAAAACTCTTGACTCATAAATCTAGTGGCCCAAAAAATTCACTTCTTTAATCCAAAACTAGAAATTAGGAAACTTAACATATAGATGGTTCTCTCTAAAAACACCCAAAAAAACCTCCATATGGCCATCCTTCTCCTCTTGTGTCTTGTAATACACCAATATTTCTTCCAAACACATGACCAAAAAGGATTATAGAAAATGATGGAAGACACGATTCATTAATTCCATGAAAACTATGGGAGCATTGGTAAGACTAAATGACACAACCAAATACTCAAAATCACCATACTATCTTCAAATGGTGGTATTTGGAACATACTATTCCCAAAACCTCAATTGGTGGCACTTGGATCTCAGGTAGATCTTTGAAAACCAATAGGTTCCCTTGAGATGATAAAAAGGCCATAATTTTGGCCAATGGGTATTTATTTTTTACGGTCACCTGGTTAAGCTTACGGTAGTCTATGCAAAGTAGGAGGCTCTCATTTTCCTTTTTTGCAAATAAATTTAGTGAATTCCATGATGACATGATGGGATAGATAAATCCCTTGACCTTAAGACCCTCTATCCATAACTTCAACTATTTCATCTCAATCGAAGCCATCTGGTAAGATGGTAAGGAAATCGGGCTAATCCTGAGGAGAATATTGATGGTGAAATAAACCTCTCGTTGGGGAATAAATCCTAAAAAATATTCCATAAATAAATTAGGGTACATTTCCACCACCACTGGAAGTTCACCAATAGAGCTATACTCAACAAAACTAAGAAACAACCTAGAAAACTGGTAGGAAATCAATGCCAAATCTGAATCAATTGGTCCAGACCTCCCTAATTGTGGATCCCAATCACCCTGGAAGACATGAGTGATCCCATTAGGAGTAAAGAACTGAACCCTATGATGAAAATAGTCAACTAGAGACTTGAATCTGATAAACCAATCCATGCTGATAATCAGGCCTAAAACATCGATGTCCAAAAAAAGGAACTCCTAGACGACCTCTACATATTCTATCAAAACACAACACTCAGGGATCTTGAAAATTTTCTCCTTCTTCTTACCCAAAGAGGTTAGAAAATCCATAACACAATTCTTTAACTCAGTTTTCAGAACCAAAACATCAATTAGTTTCAGGGAAATGAAGGAATGGGATTCATAGGTTTCAAACTAAATAGATTCCATGGAAGAAGAAATAAACACCATACCTCTCATGGTGGTCAACTTGGAATTTGAGTCCTATAGCATAGCCTTTACTGCTTGGATACATCCTTATATCAGACCCAATATGCGCCTTCTTTCACTAGTGACAATCTCCCTTACTATAATGGTGAGATCTTCCACCCTTGGAAGCGATTGACTACATAAGAGAAACCTTTGAAAAGTAGAGTCTACACCACTCCCCCATGAAGCCAACTGAAAGAAGCGCTGGAGATTCCCTAACTACCCACACCAGTGGAACATCCACAGAGTCTCTGGACAATGAGGCCTAGTGCGCCCCGCCTTCCCACTCTAATAATATATGTCTAGATTATTACCTTAAGAAGCCAAATGAGCTAATCTTTATGACTGTTGGACACTTTTTCCACTGTCCCGATGAGGCTCATCTCGCTTCCACTTCGGTTCCAACGAATATTTTTTGGATTTCACCCACTAAAAGAACACCTCTAAGACCTATATTTCTAGTTAAATCATCATCATCCATAACTTTCTTATTGACCACCTCTATGTAGGTCAATAGACATAAAATAATAAGAATAAAATTGATCTCTAGACTCAAACCCATATCGAAAGGTTGAGACTTGAGGTAATCGTTCAGGAGGAGATATGGAGAAACTTGTACCAATTAGGTAAAATGGGTAAAATACTCCATCAATGGACAATAACCTTGCTTGAAATTCTAAAAATCATGATCCTTTTCTTCTCTCAAGGTCTTTAGGTAGAACTTGTGATTGAAATTCACCATGAAAGTGGTCCATGTGAGATCCTTGTGCCTTTTAGAGAGCACCATCGAATCCCATAACTTCCTACCTAGTCCTCTTCCAGAACATATGTGTCTAAGCCCACTTTAGAGGTCTATAGGGTCTTCAAGAACTCAAAGATTCATTCATTACAATCCAACCACTCCTCGGGATCATTGGGTCCCTTATCAATAAGGAACACTGGTGGACTCTGCCTCATAAACTCTTGAGCATGGTCCACTATTCTTGTTTTCTCCCGATTACCCACTTGATATATGGATTGGATTGTATGAATCACAAACTCCCCCAAATATAGATCAATAGGATGGTTCACCTATGGGGTATTCTTCATAGCACACACTCTATGACTGGACGAGGTTCTTTTGGGATATATAGTCTACAAGACACAAAGCACAAGCTTCATCAAACACAATTCAATATCAAACCACATAAACATTACCAAAAGAAACTCCCATCATGGGTATCACCCGGAAAAATTAACATAATAAGAAACTCCAAATGAAAAAGGAGAAAAAACATAAAAAATCTAAATCATTTAACACTATGCATGGTTTGGTCACATAGTTTGTAAAATTGTGTTCTAACACTATGGGTGACATTGGAGTTGGGAGGTAAGGATGCACGGGTTGCACATGATTAATATTAACTGTTCACCTCCTCGAGACCTCCCTATTTCATCCTAAAACTCAAAATGAACCTTGGTATCACCTTGAGACTCAATAATGACTAGGAAATACTTCAAAATCTCATCAAACAACCCATAACTGGGCTCAAAACATAATTACAATCTCAGAAAATCCTTGGAAACTTAGGGTTCGACATAGAGAAAAGATGACCATGCACTCCCCCATTCCTACCTCTCGAGTCTCAACGGTCCTAGCTCATATCTACCATTGACTTCTAAGTAATAACCCCAACTCTGATAACATTTTGTAACAAACCAACTTGGTTTGACCCTACCCATAACCCGAGTTAGCCCACCACATGCCCCGAAGTGCATTCCCGATAACCACGCTCTAGCAAAAAGCACCGGACATAGCCAACTATATCTTGGGAATGGTTTTCCATTGGTAAACCAGAATGACCCATCCATAAAATGGGATGATCACACCAATATCATTAGAGTCAACAACATAAAAAGGAACATATAGAGTACAAAATAAAGAATAAGAATACACCATAAGTAACATCATACACCATATAAAAACATGCCATAACTGGACATATACATGGAATCAGAAGTAAAAAACCCAAAACTGAAAAGCAAGGGGAACACCACAAAAAAAGGCCTATACATACATCCCAATAGATACAAAATATAAAAAATGGCTCCATATTATCCAATTCATAAGCCAATTTCACAAATAAACATGCCCATTTCATAAAAAACCTTCCCATAAGGTAAAAACATTTCTAAAACCATCTTAGAAATACAATTTAAAACATAAAACCTTTTTGATCCACTATACTAAGGATCTTAGTAAAATAAACATTAAAATCAAGAAATATTTATTTACTCCATAAACATTGAGCACAACAATTAGTATTATCTATATATCCAGCTTCAACTATTAATAAAGTAATTGATAATTATTTCTTTGATCTCTAAAAAATTAAACTTTTTCCTATAAAATGACACATTTGTGATATATTATTTCTCTTAATTATATAACATTCAAAATCTGAATCATAATATGAAATTAAATCCAAATAGTTTTTTCCAGAATAAAACAATCCATGATTTATAGTTCCTTTAATATATCTAATGATTATTTTAACAGCATTTAGGTGTTATTTTTTAAGATCATCTTGAAATATAGTACATATGTATACACTAAACATAATATTAGATCTATAAGAAATTAAATAATATAAACTACCGATCATTCCTCTAAATTTTTTTTATATCAATAGATTTTCTAAACCTATCTAAATCCAATGTACAATTAGTACTCATAAGGGTTCTAAAATTACTATAATAATCAAGTGTAAATATTTTAATTAGTTCTTTAACATAATTATATTGACTAAAAAATATTCCATATTTAATTTGATAAATTTGAAGACCTAATAACAATCTTAATTCTCCCATGTGACTCATATCAAATTCACTAATCATTAAATTAGAAAATTATTTACAAAATAATTCACTAGTTGAACAAAAAACAATATCAACAACCTAAATTTGAATAATTAAAATGTCATTATAAATATTTTTAAAAGACAAATTAGGATTGACTTTACCTTTAACAAAACTATTTTTCAAGATAAATTGAGAAAACCTTTCATACTAAGCTCTAGGAGATTTCTTAATTCCATATAAAACTTTTGATAATTTTAAAAAATGATTATGAAAATTTTCATGTTCAAAACTTGATGGTTGATTAACACAAGATTCTTCAAAAATAAATCCATTTAATAAAGAACTTTTAACATCAATTCAATACAATCTAAAACCTTATAAATATTCCAATACTACATATCTTCCCTTTCTTAGTGCACAAAAAGGGTTTTGTCAGTGCATAAAAGCACTGATGTTGCAAGTGAATTTAAAATCCTATCACTTTCATCAACATTGATAAACACCCCCTTTATTAGTGATAAAAAACATATGATAAAATTAGGGTTTATTAACGTTAATTTTTTTCAACACTCAGTGCCCACGATACCACCTTTATTAGCACTCATCCAACCCTAGCTAACCACTACCTTTATCAACACTTGCTATCCCACCATCACCCTTACCTTTATCAGTGCTAACACACCCCCTTTATTAGAGCCCCCACCCTCACACCTACATGCACCTACCGAGATTTAAACTTATGGATTACACCTCGGCACGCCTGTGCACTACCATTGATCTATGTAATATTCTTCTATATTTTATGATATATTAATTTATTTATATATATTTAAATACACCTTTTTTATCCATATATTTATTCACATATATATATAATTATTTTTAAATACACTTATAAAATATGTTTGTGTGTGTCTGTATATATACATATACGTGTCTATATAAATAAATAAATATATATATATATATTCATATATTATATATTAATTTTTATTTACATATATTTTAATATACACATAAATATATATATTTGTTCGTTAATACAAACACACACACAAACACATTTATATATAAACATTATATATACATTTGTATAGGTATATTTACATTCATATACTTTTAGTTTAAATAAAATGGATAGTAAATATTTATTTCCATATAGTTTATATATTTAAAATGATTATTTATATATAAATATATTTAAATATTTATTTGTGCAATTAAATATTTATATAAAAATATATAAAAATATGTATACATGTACATATATTTAATTATAAATAACACTACAATATGAAAAAAGGGTAAAATATCAACACCATTATATCAATATGAGTGTAAGACATAGAAATAAATTCATTATTGTTGATTCTCCTTTTCGTCACATTGTCTAAAAGAATGGAAAGGGAAATGACTTAGCACAAATTGATTCATCCTTTGAAGAAAACATCAAAAATCGACAAAGGCATAAACAAGGGATCAAAAGCACATGTGCCACGCAAGTTCTATCACTGTCGTGCAAGTCCACCTGCGTGACGACTAGTGGTCACGCAAGTGACTTGCGTTTCCTAAAGGATAACCGCCCGGGTCTTCTTCAGCCTATAAATAGACCCTGTGGGCCCCCCATTCGGGGGTAATTTTTCTTCTTCAGAAACTCAGATTTGAGATCCCAGCGCCCTAATCTCTTCTCAAAGCTTCCGAAACACTTCTAAGGTAATTTCTTACCTAGAACGGAAGATCTAAAGAGGGGGAGGAAGGCCTAAGTGTTGAAACTCATCAACACTTGCGCGCCTGAGTGGCCAACCCTTAAGGGTAATGGCCACACTTGCGCGCCGCCTAACTCCTTTAATAGAACTTGCGCACCTCCCTTATGGAAGAACCTCAAGATGATTCTAAAGGCATTGATCAAAGGATCACTCAAGTATACCCTGCTAGTTAACAATCACGCAAGTACCCATGCGTCGCGCAGGTATACCTGCGCGACCAGACTTGCGCGCCCACGTAGTACCTGCGCGCCTGCTAGGACTTGCGCGCCCCTGCCTTTTTGGGTGCCCTTCTTGCCCATTTCACCCCTCTTAAGCCATTCCACCTCTCTTATTCAAGATTCAGTCTTCAAGACACTCTTAAAATCCATTCATGGCATGATTTATTGATTTGACTTCCTTATCTGAAAAGAATTCTGTGGAACATTTCTCAAAACCTAGTGATTTACACATCTTGTCACTAAGGTTAGAGATTCCATTCATTCAACCTCATCCTTTAAAGATGAGAGAACCCTAATATGGGAATCCTCCTCAAGAGTAAGCCCCAAATCCTCATTAACCTGGGCCTCCTCCTCAAGAGTAAGCCCCAGTCCAAGTTCTCAAATTTGGGCCTCCTCCTCATGAGTAAGCCCCAATCATAATTCAAAGTTCCCTCCTTAATTCTGGGTACCCTATTCAGGGGTAAATCCCAAATTAAGAGTATAAATCTCCATAAAACACATATAACTTTTATGGACCCTTTTCACCTGAGAATCCTTTTTTAGGAGTAAAACCCAGTCATAAATATGGGCATCCTCTTCAGGAGTAAGCCCCAAGTCCCTTAATTTTTCAAGTCTCTTAACCTGGGACTCTTTTTCAAGAGTAAACCCCAGTCTTAATTCCTATTAACCAGTCCTAATTTACCTTTGATCCGAGATTCCTTCTCAGGAGTAAAACCCAATCATAAGTCCTATCCTAATTTGGGCCTCCTTTTCAGGAGTAATCCCCAAGTTAGAGTATTAAAATCTCCATGAAGCACATATACCTTTATGGACCCTGTTCCTGGATTTCTTCCCTAATGTAAATCCTAATATTCATTTATCTGGGCAGTCATACATACATAAGTCCCACATTATTTCTTATGATTGCATCTTTCATGGCACAATTTTATAATTTTTACCAATACCTCTTGTTTCTCCACCGAGCATGACTCACGTGAGCTTAGAGTGTAAAAGTAATTATGACATCCTTCTTTGATCCATCAATCATAAACATCATACTCCCTTACTCGAACTACGTGGGTTATGATTCCTTTTATAAAAAAAGGATACATAGGTAGCCCATCTGCGGGTTCGATCCCAACTCTGAAATAATCCATGTCCTTCTGAATGACAATAAACTTCAAGTGCCCCACTGAGTGGCTTTAAAACCATCCTGGTCATTATAATGACCAAGAGACTTCTATATAAATGTGTCGAAGGATACCATTGACCAAGAATCTCTAACAAATACAGATGATTCTGTATTGATGAAGAACCTCGAATACATATAAAAGATTCTCTAAATTTCCTACATATTTAATCATTGATTGTCAAATATGAAGGAAATCCCATTTTATACTTGGTAATGTAATAAGGATTCACGAACATAACTTAAATCTATAAAGAGAGTCCCAGAGTAGACAATAATTCCCCTAAAAAAGGTGTGATGAGTCTGACCTCCCATCCTCTCAACCAATGCAAATTCCTAAGCCTCATCAGTCCACAAAATAATGAGTGCCTACATTTGGAAAGTAGGTCCAAATGGATGTGGAATCATTGGATGTTTCTGGTTCTATGAACAAACCCGTTAGAAACCGATCGGAATGTTTGAACCTCCCATCAAGGCGGTCATCCCCGAATTCCAAGGGAAACAAAAAATGGTGAACCCGACGTGAATCCTTAACCAAGTTAAAATGATGTTTTACCTATTTGTTAGGCCCTTATTTAAAACTCAATGAGAGGGCCAACAAAAACAATCATTGAAATATGTGCTCATCCAAAAGATGTAGTGGCTGAATTTATCTTGATTACGTCTGTTATATCAAACATGCACTCTTTTCCAAGATCTTCTGCATTTCTAGAATGGATGCTCTCAAATTCACACCTATGAATACCACTGCTGCAAATGCCACTGCTGCTACTCCTGCTGGATCGTCGTCCACTCTGAGGATGACATCACCTAATCAGCATCTTCAACACTAGGTATCAAATGCGTTGGTTAAGGAGTACCATCAACATGGTACCATCCCAACTTTGGAGGCTGCCCGACAAGCCCTCCAAGTGAACAACTCACACCGGTCGTCCGGACAACGACGACCAGTGATCAAGAAGCAGGTGGTACTGACTACCGTCTCCAACCATTTTGGGTCGTTATCCCCAGAACACAATCACCATTTTCTCCCTTATTCTGAGGAGGTGAATAAGCAGGTCCCTCGGGGCCTTAATCCAAGTGGACAGGAGTCCTTCTCAGGGCTCCCACCAACAATCTCCGCCAGACTCGTGCGGAAGTGCGCCCTCAACATGATGAGGGTACCGACTCCAAGCGTTTGGATCAGGTTCCTCGAACCCGAGCAGGCAAGACGAACCACCAAAGGCGGAATCCGGTCAACAGTGAGCAGGTTCTCATCTCTGCCATCTCCGAAGATGTCCACCAACCTAACTTGGTGGCAAGCAACGAGCGGGCACATACACCTGCCCGTTTTAATTCCGCTGTCCAGCAGACTTGTCTGGCAGCATCACACAAATCCCTCCATGAAATTCTGGGGGAGTACTATAGGCAGGAACATACACCTATTTATACATCATCAGCTAGTTAGCAGGCTCGTCTGACTACATATGATGGATCTTGTCAACCAAGTTTGGTGAAGTGAAATTAGAAGGCACATACACCTGCTAGTTTTAATCAAGACTACCAACAGTCTTGCTTGGTAGCATTCGGAGAAGTCATTCGGAAAGCTCCGATGACAAACAGGAGGCAGACTCAACTCTCTGCCCCCACACTTGAGTACTTTCAGGATTCACTAATAGGAAAAGGAGGACAGGAGCAGGCACATACACCTACTCCAAGCACGGAATGGACGTATATCCCCGTTCCGGCAGCTGAAGTCACCAAGCATATTTTATCAATGATGAAAGAGTAGAAGCAAATCCCTTCTCATATTCTAGACGCTTTCCAGAATATTATAACAACTTCAGTGGAATCTTAGGGAAAGAAACATAAATCTATCCCTACCAGTGGAGTGACACATCAAAAACTCACTCCAGAACAGACACACACATCTGTTCCAGTCCAAGAGGGTTGTGGGTCATACTCCCCTATATCATACGGACAACCAAGTCAATCACATACACCTGATTTGAGTGAAGATTGTCAGCCTAACCTGACCATCTTTCCTGATCAGGCACATACACCTACTCAGAGCAGCCACTTTCATCAATAAGTGGTTTCCAAGGCGAGTAAGAAGGCGTCTAAGAAAAAGACCCACCCAGCACAGTCAGGAGATCAAGAGACAATCTTTAACAAGGCCTTGCTCAATGCTGGAGTTCTTGAAGCCCTCAGATAGTTATATGTTGTAATTCAAGATTCTACTTCCTCATTTATCAATAATGGGAACATTAATTCTGAAGGTCTTCAATAGACACTTCCTCATGAAGGCTTGCTTCATGAAAATTCGGTCGATCTCAAAGTTTCATCTTCAGATGAGAGCCACAGGAACCCTCTGTATGGTTAGAAGACCAAGGAGCATGATATTTCATCTTTTACTGTAACCCATTATGGTGGTCCTCCCCATGATGATGAATTTCGCTGTGAAATTCCTCTCTGAAGTAGTAATGAATATTGCCCGGAAAATGCTCCAGTGGAAAATGTAGTGTCGAGAAATCCCTCTTACCTTGAGGCACTTACAAATGCGAAACCAGTCATGTCTGATGCTTCATCTCTAGTAGGTGAAATACTTTCTCAATCAGAAGATATCTCGGGGTGTAGGTCATTATCCGAACCACCCCTAAGTCATGCATCTTCTAGTTTGATCAATGATTTCTCTACCAATCTTATTGAATCCGATGAAGCAACAAGGAAACACCAACTCTGGTCAAATCAGGTAGAAGAATATTCATTGAATGATAAAGAGGAAATGATGAACATGAGAAAACAGCTGGAAAAAGGTGAAGTGCCAGTCATGTTTTGGCCTCTGGATGAATTTCAGTATGACATTCCAGAATTGTTGACGGAAGATGGAATTCATGATATTCGTCTCAACATATGGAAAACTCTTTCTCAGTTGAAAAATAAAGTATTATCTTATGATGAATATGAAAATAATCTTAAGATAATAGAAGGGTTACAACGTCAGATTGATTTGGCATCTCTATCAGTCTCTTGATATCCGAAGGCTAAAAAGAAACAGAGATCCCTTCAACGTTCATGCCTTGGCGCACTAAGAAGATTGCGTCAGTTAATTTCCAATTCCCCATCTGGTATTCGTGTCAGAGGATGGGGTGTTCATGGAGTACTGCATTTCACGGTGCTCTCCAGTCAGCAAAGCCCGCTGAAAATGGTGTCATGCAATGTTATTGCCCATGGCCGACCATAATCAATGGGCTTTGTTTGTAATCAAAAGATTGCCCAAGAACAAGATTCAACTAGTTCCTCTCAAAATCAAGCATATAGAGAAAAATTTGTTGAATTACTCCTGCATCAAGCAAACGAGAATATTGAACAAGCTTCTCGTATGGAGAAAGCACATCATCAAGTGACAGAAGTGTCAGAAATTATCCAATGGTCTTTTGAACCAGGTGATAAAAGTGGATACAGATTAATGCATCCATCTAATTTCCGGACTAAGGTTCGCAAGATCAGGAGATATTTTAAGAAAGTCTCAGACATAGTATGTCAAGAGCCATCCCAGCTTTCCAGACTGGGGACTCTTTTAAACCAACCCTCAGATCAACAAATAGGATTCAAGGAGTTGATCAGGAATAGTAGGAACATCCCCAATCCACCGGACTGGGGACTTTTTCAAATCATCAATCCCCTCCTCAGAGAAAGTCGGTCTTTTCTCGATTGGGGTAGAAGCCTCAAGAGGAACGAAGATCCAAATTATCAGGATATTATCTCTAAATTATAGTTCTTCAAGAAGTTCCTGAGGGATTGAATCAACAAAAGGCAATGTCTCATCAAAGACATGGAAGAAGATAATATCACAGAAATGCTGATAGAAGTGATGCAATGCGTTATGCATCAATCAATGTCATCAATATTGTTGTTGCTGATCCACCAGATGAGGCTCACTCAGGGGACTCAGATGAAGAGGTTCCTGCTCAAGAATATGTACGCACTGACACAACTGAAGAAGGTGTGTGTACAAAAAATAAAAGGATTACTCAAAACCTAGGTAATCCTTCGAGTAACCCACTTCCCCCTCTCCGAAAAGGATCCAAAAAAGGGAGGGGAAAGAATCAGGTTACATATCCTTCCTCTGGAGAAGGCCAATCACTCTCACTAGAGCAAAGGTTTGCACAACAGGAGGAAGAAATGAAGGAATTAAGGAGGTTGAATGTAGAACTACTTCAGGGTAGCCTTCTTCGTGAGCATGCTGGAGTCAGTCAACCAAAGGAATTTTTTGCAGCTACTGAGATGGATCAAGAATATCCTCCTCTATCAGTACACCCTCACAGGTCTAATCCTATGAGTCAAGTGTAATAATAGTTGGTAGTGCTACCATCAGTTGCAGCACCAACCACCACATCTATCCAAGCTCCAGTCATTGCACCTACCCAAGTACAAGTTCAACCGGATGTTTCTCAAAAGTTAATAACTACTATTGAGTCATTAACAGCTCGGTTAGAAACTATGGAAGGTAAAATTATGCAAGTTCAACCAGAAAAGAAAGTTTACCCTGAATGGGTAGATTCAATCTCTCCTCCATCCAATTTTGGAAACCCTGTATTCCCTATTTTCAATGGATCAGGTGACCCTGAATAGCATTTGACGCATTATGTGTCTTTTTGTGATCCTATGATGGGAACTCCGGAGCAGAAAGAAGTAGTAAAACTCAGATGCTTCGTACGGACCTTGCAAGGACCAGCCTTTGTCTGGTATACAAGCTTGCAATCCCGATCAATTACCGGATGGGAGGATCTTCGCCAAAAATTCCTTTTTCAGTTCAGCTCAAATTTGAAAAAGACAACAGTTTTAGATCTTACAAACTGTAAGCAAAGATAGAATGAAAGAGTCTCAGATTTCATTACTCGCTGGAAGGGATTAACATATTCCCTAATCTTAGCACTTCCTCAAGAGGAATTGTTGCTAATCTGTGTGGAAAATTTGTGTGATGAATTACACACGCCGTTAATCCCTATGAAATACACAGGAGGGTTTTGAGACCTTACTTCAATCGCTCAGTAGACTGAAGATTCCCTTATACAGGATAAGGCTAAATCTCGTGTAATTCCATTAGCTCCAGGAAGGAGAATGGGTAAAGCAGAAACTGCTACAGTTATGCTTAAACAAGCACCCGTACCTATTTCTACTTCAAAACCTTCATCTTCTCGAAGGGCTCCACCTCCTGAGCGCCAACAACAAAGGTTGTTTCATCCATATGATCAAAGAGATCAAAGACGAAAATAATTTGAGGATTTGAAGAGAAAAACATACTCTTTCCGAAATGAACAAGTTCCTGGTTACTTCATTTAGACCCTAGAGAATAATTTGGTTTAGCTGCCAAAGCCCAAGAGGACAAACAAGGAAGGATTTGAAGACCATCCCAATTATTTCCCCTTTCATCAAATGTTGGGGCATCCCATCTAGGAGTGTTTTGTCTTCAAAGACCTCATGCAAAATATGGTCGACTCGGGACAAGTCAAACTGAAAGGCTCTTCAGCCCAGGTAGCATGTGTCACTACTACAGTTCCAGAGGAGGAAGGCGAATGACAAGAAGTCAAAAGAAAAAATGCACAAAAGTATGATGATTGGATGGTCAGAAAGACAATAAACTGAACTCATGCTATTTTGAGAACACAATTAAAGAAACAAATTGTGTCTTCTGCCATGAATGTTGTGGCAGAACCCTCTTCATCAGAGGGAAAATCCTCAAAGAAACGACATGATTCAAAGAAAGAAAAAGAATCAGAAGAAGATGAGTATGTGTCAAAGCCTAAGTTGTATTTGACTTTGGAAGACTTCATGCCATCTACTTCAAATCCACATGCACCGACCACCAAACGGCACAACCTAAACAGGCTAATCAGGCAAAGTATTCATCAGACGAAGAGTTAATCTTCAGTTCTGTTAATATGATTCAATTAACAGATCCATATGCTAGTCACAGTTTTGATTTCGATGAGCCTGAATTCCCTGTATCAAACAGTGGAATCAGAGGAAGTTCCAGAGGCTCAGGATACAGGGGAAGATGTGGATATTTCAGAATCCACTATTCCAATTCTACCCCTGCTAGAACTGTGTATGCAACAGAAACTTGTGGTAGAGCCCTTCAGCGAGCTCAGAAAGAACAAGCAAGTTCTTCTACCAATAACAAATTCAGTCCTGACACAGTTATTTTGGAAGACTGGTTGAAGGTTCCATCTTCTTCCTCTCAGCAAATAAATGGATCTAATCAGTCTAATCTTCCAAAACCAGGAATATTGCCAACTCCTATCCCATTACAAGGTGCATCAACTTCCAAAGCATCTGCTTCCATGGTACCTACCAAACCACATATTCCTGTTGGGAAACGCAAATGTATGGATCAAAAGTATGATGTATTGAAACACTTGGCCCAAGTACCATCCAAGTTATCAATTATTGATGCTTTGAATCTATCAAAAGATCTTCAGGAATCACTCATCGAGGATTTGTCAAGTACTCAGGAGTTTGAAACTGAAATTGCTGCAGCTGAAGTCTATCACATAGAGAATAATCCTGTAGAATTCCATGCAATAATATATTTTACCGATGAAGATGAAGATGATGTTGTGCATGGGCATATTAGACCTTTGTACTTATCTGGAAAGGTCAATGGCGTAGATGTTCGAAGAGCTTTCATTGACAATGGTTCAGGAGTCAACCTCATGCCTATTCGTACACTTTGTTGATTGGGCCTCATGAAATCTGATTTATCTCCTTCTACCATGATGTTACAAGGATATGATAAAAATGAACAAGAACCACTGGGCGAAGTTACACTCAGAACTCAGTTTGGAGATCTTGTATCCAATTCAGATTTCATGGTTGTTGATCAAGACTCAACCTTCAACAACTTTCTTGGAAGACCTTGGCTACATCAGCATGCGACTATCCCTTCATCATACCATCAATGTCTCAAATATTGTTTCGATGGTCAAGTTGGGACATTGTATGGTGATAAGGACATGTTCAAGACATGTGAGTCTCAATACATTGAGGCAGAATTCTATCACATGAAGGGAAGGGAGAAATCCACAACAAAGGAAATTACCAATGTTAATGCTCCATATGGTTTGGAGAAGATTTCAGTAAATCCATTTACACATGTGAATACAGATTATGTGTTGCCTATCAGTCAAATTGACAAGATAGACCCAAATCAAAATACTCTTATGGAAAGATCCATAATGTCAATTATGACAATCGAGCCAGACAACATGGGAGAAATTGGTAACCCACCAAGCAGTGATGAAAGCACAAATGGTGACGTCTTCATTTCATCTGCTGAAATCCAACAAGTCTATACTTCACCAATCAGGCCAGAAGAAGTTATAGCAACATCAGAGGTGAATAATGATGTGGATTCTCAATCCATCATCTCCTCCTTATTACCCAAAGAAGACCCTTCATCATCAATCAGGTCGGAAATGGAAGCTTCTTCTTCAAGATGTGAAAATTGTGACATCTCTTATGATCATGAAAATTCTGCTTTATCATCTACTATGAAAGTAGAAACAGAAGAAATAACACATGATGAAGAAGAAGAAAAAGATCTCAGAGATGCTCCTCCAGCATTTGAAGAGGGTATCTCTACCACTGTGGATGAACTCAGAGAAATAAATCTGGGTACAAAAGAAGATCCACGCCCCACTTTAATTAGTGCGGCCATGACTCTTGAAGAGAAAGAGATGTATATTTATTTTATAGAGAAAAATAAACATATATTTTCTTGGAACTATATAGAAATGCCCGGGCTTGATCCTGATGTTGCTACTCATTATTTGGGTTTACCAGAAGAACATCGAGGATTTAAGCAAGTCGCGAGAAGAACACACCCAACTTATGCTTCCAAAATTAAGGCTGAAGTGGATAAGATTATCAAAGATAAATTCGTCATAGAAGTTCAATATCCCAAGTAGTTGGCTAATATTGTCCCTGTAAAGAAGAATAACGGACAAATTAGAGTTTTCATCGATTTCAGAGATCTTAATCGGCATTGTCCTAAGGATGATTTCCCAGTTCCGATTACATAACTTTTAATTGATGAAACAACTGGAAATGAAGCACTTTCCTTCATGGATGGATATTCCAGATATAATAAGATCCGAATGGCCCCATAAGACAAGGAATCCACAGCCTTCATAGCCCCTCAGGGTGTGTTTTTCTACCGGGTAATGCCTTTTGGCTTAAAGAATGCAGGTGCAACGTATCAGCGTGCCATGCATCGTATCTTCAAAACCTTATTAGGGAAGTCTGTTGAATTCTATGTAGATTATTTGGTGGTTAAATCTAAGCAACGTTCTAATCACTTGGCTGATTTGTAAGTCATATTTTGCAAGCTTCGACAACATAATTTTAAGATGAACCCCTTAAAATGTACTTTTGGGGTAACCTCTGGAAAATTTCTCAGCTTTGTTATACGCCATCATGGTATTGAAGTCGATCCTAAGAAGACCAAGTCAATACTTGGTATGTCACCTCCTTGAAATTTGAAATAATTAAGAGGTCTTCAAGGAAACTTATCCTATATTCGGCGTTTCATCGCCAATTTGGCAGGCAAAAGTTTACCCTTCACCAAATTGATGAAGAAGGGAGTCACTTACCAGTGGACTGAAGAATGTCAAGAAGCATTCGATATTCTCAAAAATACCTCTTGAGTCCACCGGTACTCATGCCACCTGTTGAAGGAAGACCACTTATCCTCTACGTGACATCTCTAGAGCAATCATTGGGTGCCTTTCTTGCTCAAAAGAATGATGCTGGGAATGAAAACAGCCTCTACTATCTCAGTCGAACTATGCTTGAAGCAGAAACCCGGTATTCAAGTATTGAGAAGTGCTTCCTGGCATTAATATTTGCAGTTTAGAAGTTGAGACACTACCTGCAACATCACGAGGTCCAATTGGTATCTCGCAATAACCCGCTCAAATTCATCCTTAGTCATCCAATGCTTACAGGACGTCTGGAAAGGTGGACAGTTATTTTGCAGCAATTCGACATTCAGTATGTGTCTCAAAAGGAGATAAAGGGACAAGATCTGGCTGAATTCCTGGATGAACACCCTTCAGTGGAAGACACATCTTCAGATATTGAACTCCCTGATGATGAAGTCTTCTCTGTTCAAGAAAGTACTTAAGCATGGGAAATGTATTTTGATGGTGCTTCCAGAATTCCAACAGGGAGGAAAATGGAAAATCCTAAATTCAACAAAGTTGGATTTGGATTTGTGATCATTTCTCCAGAAAAGGTAGTGTTACCTTATTACTTCTTATTGTGGGAAGGTGGTACCAATAATGAATCAGAATACCAAGATCTAATTGCAGGCTTGGAATTAGCACTTCAAGCACAAGTGAATCACTTAAAGGTGAAAGGTGATTCAGACCTGGTAATCAAACAAATCAATGGGGATTATGCTATCAGAAAAGAAGAACTAATCCCTTTTTATGATTATGTCAGAGAGTTAATGGTGGAATTCCCTTCAGAACCGACATTTTCTTACATCCCAAGATCACAAAATGCTCAAGATGATGCACTAGATAATATAGTCACAGCTCTGGCAGATCCAAATTGGGACGAGACAACCATCAGTATTTCCCACCATCGTGCAATTTCACCTTATGTTCGAATCAGAACAGAGGAAATTAATGAAATTAGTCCCATTCCTGAACCGTATGGTCATACTACAGGATGAATGTCACCTATCAGGGAATAACTTCAAAATGGAACACTTCCACCTGATAGAGCCGAGAAAGAACAAATCTGGCGACATGTGGTCAATTTTACTCTTTATGATAGCCTAGATCACTTAGAGAAAATTCTCTACAAACATGGTTTTGATGGAGTTATCTTCAGATGCATTGATGGTGAAGAGACAATGGATGTCATGAAACAAGTGCATGCAGGAGTCTGTGGTGCCCACCAGTCTGGACATAGACTGTCTGATCAAATTCGAAGGCTTGGATACTTTTGTCCTTCAATGATACAATATTGTGTCGATTTCATAAAGAAGTGTCATTCATGCAAAGTACATGCCAACTTCATTCATCAACCTCCAAAGTTGCTTCATACAGATAAATACTCATGGCCATTTTCCACATGAGGAATGGATGTGGTGGGACCTTATCCTTCGGCTACGACCAAGCAGTTTAAGTACATTATTACTGCTACTGACTTCTTTTCCAAATGGGCAGAGGCAATACCTCTCAAGGAAGTCAGTTCTAAATGCATTTTTAGCTTCATCAAGTCTAACATCATTACCAAATTTAGTGTCCCTCATACCATATTGACAGACAATGACACCAACTTCTGTTCATCCGAGGTGAAGAAGTTGTATCAAGAATACAACATCAAATCTGACCATTCATCTCGGTATCATGCAGCGGACAATGGCCAGATATAATCCTTTAACAAGACTCTTTCAAATATACTACAAAAGATGGTGGATAAAGATAAGAGGTCATGGCCTGATAAACTCTTTCATTCTTTGTGGGCTTATCGGATTACCACCCGCACTGAAACTCGGTCTACTCCATATTCACTGGTATATGGAACGGAAGTCATCTTGCCCATTGAAGTTAAATTGCCTTCACTCAGAGTAGCCATTTGTGATCAGTCATCTACAGATGAACAATCTCAAAAGCGATTCAATGAATTAGAATGGTTAGATGAGAAAAGATTGTGCACTTTTCACCACTTGGAAGTCTACCAGAATCGAATAGCACGAGATTTTAACAAAAAAGTTCATCTTCGTTCATTCACTCAGGGAGAATTGGTATTAGTTCTCAGAACTCCAATGATACCAGGAAAGAAACCTCCCAAGCTTGATCCAAAATGGGAAGGACCTTACTCAATACATAGGGTCTACTCCAATGGAGCTTATTCATTAATCTCGATGGATGGAGAACTCATCACTACTCCAACCAATGCCAGATTTTTGAAGAAGTATTTTGTATAAACACAAAATACATCAACAACTTGGTCCAGTATGACCTTAAACTGCAACTTGGTCCGGTATGACCTTAAACTACACCACTGTCCAGTAAGACATTAAACTGCATCATCAACGGTCTATGCATATGACCCTAAACTATTTGCACATACGTCCAACATGACATTAAACTGTGTCCTAAACTTAGTCCAGTATGACCTTAAACTGCAACTTGGTCCGGTATGACCTTAAACTGCACCACTGTCCAACAAGACGTTAAACTGCATCATCAACGGTCCATACATATGACCCTAAACTATTTACACATACATCCAACATGACATTAAACTGTGTCCCCAACTTGGTCCAGTATGACCTTAAACTGAAACTTGGTCTGGTATGACCTTAAACTACACCACTGTCCAGCAAGATGTTAAACTGCATCATCAACGGTCCATGCATATGACCCTAAACTATTTGCACATACATCCAACATGACATTAAACTGTGTCCTCAACTTGGTCCAGTATGACCTTAAACTGCAACTTGGTCTGGTATGACCTTAAACTGCACCACTGTCCAGCAAGACGTTAAACTGCATCATTAATGGTCCATGCATATGACCCTAAACTATTTGCACATACGTCCAACATGAAGTTAAACTGTGTCCCCAACTTGGTCCAGTATGACCTTAAACTGCAACTTGGTCCGGTATGACCTTAAACTGCACAACTTGGTTCGGTATGACCTTAAATTGCACCACTGTCCAGTAAGACGTTAAACTGCATCATCAACGGTCCATGAATATGACCCTAAAATATTTTCACATACGTCCAACACGACGTTAAACTATGAAAAAGTTCCCTAAATGGTCCAGTATGACCTTAAACTGCAACTAGGTCCTGTATGACCTTAAACTGCATCATCAACAGTCCATGTATATGACCCTAAACTATTTGAAAGTCCCTTACGTCTAGCAAGATGTTAAACTGTGACGTCCTAACTACATGATGCTAAACTGTATAAAAGTCCCTTATGTCTGGAAAGACGTTAAACTACATAATCATCAAAGGTCCTGTATGACCTTAAACTACACCACCGTCCAGCATGACATTAAACTGTACCATCCACGGTCCATGCATATGACCTTAAACTATTCACACTTTCATCCAACATGATGCTCAACTGTGGGGAAAAAAAGTCCCAATGCGTCCAACATGACATTAAATGGTGTACGCTTTTGTCCTCACTGCATGATATTAAACTGCACAGTCCCCCTTTCGTCCAACATGACATTAAACTATATTTTCCCCATCGTCCTAACTACATGATTCTAAACTGTACAGAAATTCCTTGATACGTCTTACATGACATTAAACTGTACTTTTTCCCTGCTATATGACATTAAACTATGCAGCACCAATAGTCCTAACTGCAAGACTTTAAACTGCATAGTCCCTTCATACGTCCTACATGACGTTAAACTGTGTATCGTTAAGGTTATTGATACCTCTTGTTTCTCACACCGAGTATGACTCATGTGATCTTGGAGCAAACCCCAACCATAAAACTCTCTCTGGGCTACTAACCATGTGTAAGTCCCAACATCATTTTTTAGGTCGTTGTCCCCAAGAACGACTTGATCATTAATTCATTCTTTAATTGAACTACATGGACTTTGATCCTTGACCTCCAGGTTGGGTATGTAGGCAAACTCCCAAGGTTCAAGCCCAAAATAAATCTCTTCACATCGGTTCACCTCCATCTCATACGATGTTGATTCGTGAAACCGCCCCTAGAATCAATATCTTTACATTGGTTCACTTTCTTCCTTGTTATACGACGTTAAAATATACAACACTTTTGTCCAGTATGACAATAAACTACAATATTCTTTGATACCCTCACTTGAGAGGGAATAATTATTTACATTTATTTTCAATCATGTTTCATTTCAAAGACTACGTGCATACATGGAAATGCCCAAACCTTTTATCTTGGGTTAAACCATCACTGTACTAAAGTCCCCTTTCACCCTTCACATGTACGAACCAAATTTGTACAGAGGGTATTTCTAGAACTAAGTGGGCTTAATTCCCATCCTTACAGGATACGTAGGAACGTTCAGGTGTCCCTAGAATCCAGCCCCAAGTCTTTGGGCCTAACCCCAAATTCCACTTTCAGTCCCTTGGCTGAAAAGTCCCCATGAAAACACACACTGTGTATTTCTTATAATGGTCCAAGCTCTATGACCCTAAACTAAGATCTCTAATCCTTTTGTCCCACATGATGTTAAACTGTAGTTTAATAACTACGTATGGCTTGATTCTCATCCTTATGGGATACGTAGTGAAGTCCAACATTTCAATTCAGGACCCAACCACAACATGATTATGGTTAGCATTGATCTGTGTATCTCTGTATACATTAGACAATACCCATATTTATGTGTCATAATCCTAACCTTAAATATTTTTAGATCTTCATAACCCTTTTCATGACTTCCAGTCACAAAAATGTCAAACTTCTGAGAGTTCTTTTGCCTGACTATGCAGCACGTGCCCATAGGCGGCCTTGCATAAACAGTCTACATAATAGATTTGTCAGCCAAAAGATACTATTATTTGACTATGCAGCCAATGCCCTTAGGTGGCCCTGCATAATTCAACCCCCTAACAGGTTTTTCGGATAGTGGTAACTTCATTCTTGGGAAGAATGCCTCTTTTTTCCTTATTTGTCTTAAATGAAAGTATGTAGGGATCTGAAAAAATATCCATCCTTAACATATTTTTCCCATATCCTTTTTCATGATCTGAAAAGTATTCAAGTATGTGGTTTATATTATCCTTCCCTACATTTGGGTCAGACCTTCGTAGGAGTGATATCTATTCAGTTCTTCGATAATCTTGGTTGGAAATATCTTCTCCATATTCAAGTACTTCTTTCCATACATCAAACTCTATACTTTGGAAAATTTTAATCTCCATAAACTTTCACTAGATTTTAGCACTAGGAAAGTAAATTTCTGAGAGTTCTTTTGCCTGACTATGCAGCACGTGCCCATAGGCGGACTTGCATAAACAGTCTACATAACATACTTGTTAGCCAAAAGATACTATTTTATTTAACTATGTAGCTAATGCCCTTAGGTGGACCTGCATAATTCAACCCCCTAACGGGTTTGTTAAATAATGGTAACTTCATTCTTGGGAACTAATTCTTCTAATGCCTTTTAGCCCTTTTTTATATCAATCCTCAGATTCAAATATTCTTAAGTCATAGTTTACATATTTTTCCTTCATACTTGAGTATGGTACTATGTTTTCAGATGAATTGTCAAGGAATTGAGTCAATTCTAATTCATTCAGTCAAAGCTATTTCGACCTTAAACATTAGCCTTTTTATGTCCGACGTGCATGACTTTAAACTGCCCACAAAATACAAAGGAAATCTGAATAAAAGTCAAGTTCCAAGCTCACTAAACATACGTTTTGTATGATTTAGGTAATATTGAGCAATTAAAAGGTTCGAAGTTTGTAGGGTTATTTACATTAATCCTAGTAAAAATAAAACTATGCTTACTAGGCCCATTGGCTTAGGTAAAATCTAAAGCATGTAGAAAAAGAGAATGCAGGTACAAATGATTGAAGATGAAAGTGTTTTTCATTGATACATAGGAGATATAAGGACATCCACAGACTGGAGTCTCTTCTCTTTTTCAAGAATTACAAGAGGCTTTTAACATAACTCTTCATTTGATTTACGGCATCCCGAGCTTCATCAGAAACCACTTGGAATTCATTCATTCAACTGGATACAATAAGAGATGCAGTGATACCAGCTCTTCTTGGAACAATTGTAAAAGGATGTTCTTGAGTGCGTTTTGAGAAAATTTTCTGCTGATCAAACAGTGACTCTATTTCTGTCCAAAAGACTTGGAAGATGGATACATGGATTTGAGAATGAAGAATTGGAAGTAAAGAGCCATTTGGAGAGAGTAATATTTTCAGATATTTCTCTAATACCATGTTTGTCTTTGTCACGACCTGAACCTACCCGAGCTCGAGCCGCAACTACCCCAAGCCTGCCTCCATAGGCCAGGGGCTGGCGACTAGCGCCGAAGGCACAACAACTCAGGGAGGCCTTTGCCTAAGTACCTATACACACCCATGCAGCAAACTCAATGAAAAAGTGCAGAGTAAAAGAAAGAACAAACAGAGTAAAAAGAACAAATGCTATATATATATACCACATATGTGCATCAACCTCTAACCAGTACAAAGTACAAGATGAAAAGAAAAGGGAAAAAACACACGCCCAACCAAAAAGTGCCACTGTAGAGACCCGTAGCCTGACGTACATGGACATTACATTACATTTGCGGAATACTTAGTACATAACAAAAACATACACACACAAGGATCGTAATAGTTTAGTGTCTTTGGAAACTCGGAACGTAATCTTCTAATCCTGGTGAAAGATCTTCAAAATCTCCCACAAAGATCTTCCTTTTTTTTACCTAAAACCTTTCTTTATATCCTGGGGAAAAGAAAACATAAAAGGGTGATCTCAAATGCTCAGTAAGGGTATACAAAAGAAAAATCAATCACATAATTTTCATAAGAACATAACTTTTTGGAAATCTTAACCTGCAAAAGAGAGCATAATTTCATAACATGGGATAAATCATAGTAGTGAAAATGAAACCCTTACTTAAAATATTACTCATTTTGGCATACACACATAATCATAGAGAATCATTTCTTGTTAGTCAAGACTCATTGCCAAGACTATCTTAGTGGACAGAGTCCCTTTCTGAATCGAGTAATCCTCGTTTCAGTCCTGTTTCACTGAACCGGTATAACCTACCATTCCAGCCATGTCTATCTCATGAGATATGAAATCTTTACCCAATGCATTGGAGGGAGATATAGGTCCCACCCATCTCTTAATGAATCCTTTCTTATGTGTGCCACAAAATCATAAATCATACATCATTGCATAACCCATGTAATAAAAATGGGATTCTTAAACAACATGACATCATAAAACCATTCATATAAGATAAAGGAATTCATAAACATAATTTCATCACAACATAGTCAAATCAATGTAAAAATATGGATAGAAACAGAACCCTTTATTATCTTATATGGAAAATAATTTTGATAAAACACTTGAATTGAATTCTTGAGGAAAATATCCTTTCTTCTTCAAAATCAATTTCTTTTCACAAAACATCATGCAATTTTAAAAGAAAGAGATTTTATTGAAAATAGTCATGAAATATTTTAGAGGAATCTTCATGAAAATAAGGCTTTATAAAACAGTATAAATCCGTTCGTGCCGTATAAGTTAAAAAAAACATTCTTCGTACATTTGTCGGAAAAGTCAAAAAGTACCTCGTACGAAAAACGAAAAAAAGATTCCTTTCATATCCTTTAATAAAAACTCATAGAAGGGTAAAATTGGATTTTAACAATTGTAGGTGGATGGAAATAATATTACATATTGAGGGAACATGAATGTGGATGATAAAATACACCCCAGTAAATACTTACGAATAAACAATCTCGGATAAAAATGAGATTGTGATATTTCCCTTACCTTAGGTCCGACTTGCTTTGTAAGTGTCCGAACCTCCTGTATAATGATTTAAATCATGTTATTGACTTATTACAGAATCATATTCATTGTTATGATATCATATATGGTTCACTTATGACATTATATTACCCGTTCTTTTGTAAATTCCACGTTAAAGAAGCGTTTTGGGTAAAATCGTTTCATTTATCGTAGGTGTTTTGACTTGTTGTTCTTGACATCATTATTACTTATATCATGATTTACTTACTTCCAGAATATAAAATATGATTTATATATCATATATATTCAGTATATATATATATATATATAATAGGTAGATAAATAAAATGAAAAACACCGTTCATGGAGACGGTAGTCCGTACGTACGCATGAACGCTGTTTTCCTTTCCTTATTGTCTTGAAATGGAAGTAAGTTGATGACATACATATGTATATATATACATAAATCCAGTAGCTTTATAATGTCATATATTTCATTATTATTTCTTATATATACTTTATAATCATTCTTAAATGGTTAACATGGAGAATGAATCTCATCGCGTCGTGGAGACGGTAGTCCGTACGTACGCACGAGCGATGATATCATTTCTATAAATATTGAATTGAATTGGAGTGGATTATACAATATATCAGAATCAATATGATGTTGTAATAACTATGTATAGTTATTCTTTACACCATTATATCCATCCATGTAAGGTGGTGGTGGAAAATAGATTACACCACGGCGTGGAGACGGTATTCCGTACGTACGCACGCGCGGTGATTTCTTTTTCCGTAGGATGGATAGATGGTGAAATAGGGTTGTTTCATAATTATAATAACATATCAGTATATGAGTGATACTGATGTTATTACTTCATAATGAAACAACCTAAGAAGAAGAAGTGGAAGAAGAAATAAAGATGAAAGAATTGGTAACGGTAATTACCTCTTCTTTGAAGTGCCTCTTTGAGACCTCCTCTTAGGGCACTAGAATTGGTCTTTGAGGGAGACCAGAACCTCTAGGATGTTTCTAGGGAAGTGGAGAAGAGATTTTTGCAGGGGTTGGCCGAGCTTGAGTGCTCAAATTGGTGTGAGGAGGAGGGGGAGGAGGTGTCCTTTTATAGGGGAGGAGAGGGGCACCTTAGGAATATCTCAAAATATTATTTTATATTAAAGTCAAAATCGGTTTATAATGGTTCCAAAGGGTCTTATTTCGAAGCTAAAGTGGGGATGGGTCGAAATCCTATCAACCAATAGAATTTAGACAAGTTTAGGATATTATTTTAACCTTATCAATTAGATTTAACTCTAAGTTAAATAATTTAACTTTTACCATGTCTTTTTGTTTTCTTTCACTATATGGTTAATAAACTTACTATAACATGACAAAAGAACCCCAAATTGTTTATTATTAATATATATATCCTTATCTAAATCATTTGGCCGAACCTTAGATTTTTAGGAATACAATAACAATTAATAATATAATATTTGATTTAAAAACTATTTTGTGTCAATTTTGACACTATTTGATATATGATTTTTGTGAAAGTCATAACAGAATTAAATGTTCGAACCAAGTTGATTAAATCAACATTAATATATCATAGTAACCTAGAAAATTAGTGGAAATCATAAAAAATCTCAAATTACATTTATTTTGGTGTTTATAACATCAATTATGTCAATATTTCATTAATAAGATAATTACTGCATCATCGTTGTGTCATAAATAAATTAAATTATTTTATGTCTAAAAATTACAAATAAAATACCATCATGTAGGAAATCTTTCTAGCTTTCTAATTAATATTTACAATCGAATTTATCTTTTGTATAACCCCATATTAAAAATGATTTACTTATTAAACTTTGATTTTAACTATTTTAACCTTTCTTTAAATAAATTAATAATAAATATCCTAATCTAATCCAAGTGGGCCTAAATGGTCATATTTTATTCCTAAGTTTGTTTTTGGTCGAATTACACTTGTCCAATAGAATTAGGACATGTGTTAGGGTAATAGTAATATCATATTTACCCTTAGTTACCCTATTTACTATTAACCGCGGTAAAAAAGTAAAAAGTTACTATTCACCCAAAAATTATTTTCATCTCATTGAACCACATTTTAGTCATTGATATTAACCGTGTCTCTCGGATTTTCGAAATTCCATTCACAGAAGCGGCAAAATTAAGTTTTATGAAAAATTCAGTTTTTTTAACTACCACTTAGTAGTTTCACTATTCATCAAAAATTGATGTTTTTCAGAACAATGCCAAAATTTCATCCTAAGCTATATTTCATATTCCGAATTCAAAAATGAAATCTATTTTACCAAATTCATGACATAGAAGTTGCATTAATTAATTTTATAATTAAATCCTGCTGTTAAAATAAATAGCGTGTTTTTAGGAAACAATATATATCAAAAGATTGACACTTGATTATGTCTGGTTTAAATGTGAAATTACAACCAATGACCAACATTGTATTAAATTGTAAAAATATATTCTAAATATACTTTAAAACCACTCAAATTAATAATTTATCACTATTAATTATTTTGATTAAAAAAGTTGTTTTTAATTATAATTTAGTAATTTTCACTATTCATCAGAATATGAAAGTTATCCGAAAAGTACCAAAATTTCACCTTAGGCTAAATTCGATACTCCGAATCCAAGAATGAAGTTCATTTTGAAAAATAAGATTTACAAAATTCTAAAAAGTGGTTATTACTATTCATAACGGCTAGTTTTAATAATATTTTAATAGCACATCGTTGTTTAGTGAAACTCGGTATTGCGTATTACACACGCTATCGAGGAAGGTCGCGATCGCGTGTAATGCAAGGCAAGACAAGGATGCGTGTTGTGCAAGCTCCTTTTGGTGTAGCGTACAACACAAGACATTAAAAAAAAAGAATATTTTTTATAAAATCTTGGGCTGTTACATTCTACCCCCCTTAAAATGAATTTCGCCCTCGAAATTCGTCGTGGTTATAAATGGTTTACTATTCGAAAGTTTCTTTAATAGAAACCCACATCGTAAAAAGGAATACTAAAACATGGCTTTAAAAAACTAAAGTATGAAATGTAACAATTACCCAAATAAACTAATCATTGGGTTTCCACATAGGTGAAAATATGGATATGGAAGAGAAATCTAACCATCATGTTCTGATGGAGAGTGGTAGAGAACATGGCTATGGAAAAGCCAGTAATCACAAATCCATAGATTTGTGATGATATAAGGTACCATCTGATTCATCAGGTATAAGATCACTAGGACCACATTTTTGGTTTTCAAGATCATTTCCCCTAAAGTAGAAAATTTGAATTTTAATAAATACTTACTTTATTTTGGTACAATCTCACTATTGTTCATGCCTTGAACAATTTCCACTTCATCTCTTAAATAAATGAAGTTGAATTTGTTATTCGTGAAGTGTTAGCAGATCATGTGATAGAATGACGGGTCATTCCATCTGTCTCAAACAAAAGATTAGCAAAAATTATATGCATAAATAGATCTATAGTGAGATTAATCATATATGGTTCCTAAAATGGACTTATACTTCATATATCATACTGCTTAATATAATAAAACTAGTTTCTACTAAACAGGGACTTCCTGTAGGCCAGTGGTAGGCGATAAAGGCCAGTCGCACTTCGGTTGTGGGTTCGATTCCTACAGCCTTGTCCGAAGCGATGGGCTGTCGCCCGTCCTGCAGGTTGTCCTTTTTCTAAAACTACGTTACTATAACATCCCATCAATAATATCGAAAATCTTCTATCCTTAAACAATACTAACTTATGTCCAACATAATCCAGTCTAATCTTTAGGCTTATACATAATACTGCAGTCCACTCTCATAATATAGTGACAACGAGTACCAGAGATTTAATACTGTCGTTGATCCCCACATATCATAAGATATGTCTTGTTGGTCACATTCCAAACATTCAAATTCCTTAATCGTGTATTCTCATGAATACCTTAGTGAAAACATGAGTGCAGTTAAAAGTTAACACTTTCCACATACCAAAATCCTCAAAATTCTATATACTCAAACCATGATATCACTTAGTCCTTATATCAATCATGAGCTCATGAATACTATTAAACATTTCATTTTCTCGTCTTCATTATGCGCATATCATCTTATTTCCAAAAAATATCTCAATCACTTTGAATACCGCATCAATAAATATTGCAATACTTAATGATACAACATTATTTTGGAATCCCATTACATAAACACTTAATCATTCCACCACATCGTTGTCATATTCAACATTGCCAATATTTATCGCATGTGATTTCCCTTTGTCCTTTGCCTTCAGTGGTTGCTCATGTTGATCATCACTAACCCTTGGATTAGGGCAATTATTAGCATAATGCCCCATTTCCTTTCACTTGAAGCATTGAAGTGTTGGTGGTGCGTTCTCTGCAGTGTTTACTTTATTCACATCATTAGAAACCCTTTTTCCATTACTTCGACACTCAGCTGCTCGATGACCTTCTTTTCCACACTTAAAACATTTTCTAGTCCCTTTAAGACAATCTACACCATTCTTCTTTCCACACTTTGTGCATAAGGAAACATTCATCTTCTTTTCACCATTATTCTGAGATTTCTCCTTGAACTCCATCTTTCGTTTCTTGTCAAAACCATGAGATGGATATGTAACACCAACTTCCATTTCTACCTTGATAGCACAACGCACAATTTCTTCATAGCTACTGAAGTCTCTTATAGCTAATGCCCTTCGAAGACTTGGTTTTAAGCCACTGAAAAATCGATCAACTTTACTTTCAGGTTGGATGATAATGCCAGATGCATACCTTGCAAGTCTTGTAAAATTCGCTTCGTATATACCAAAAGATTCATCATCCTTCTGCTTCATCTCAATAAACTCCTTTTCCATCTTTGTTCGAAGAATACGAGGGAAGTACTTACTGAAAAACAAGTTCTTGAACTCGTCCCATTCCATGGACTCAATTTCATCCCTTGGCCTCGTATTCTTGATAAGATTCCACCATTGATCAGCTTCACCTTCCAAACGATATACTGCTAAGATGACTTTATCATGTTCAGAACATTGAAGAACTGAAAATATCTTTTCAGTGGTACTGATCCATTGTTCAGCAACAAGTGGATCGGAAGTCCCACTGAAAGAAGGTGGACGTTGCCTCATGAAGGACTCAATAGAATATTGTTCCCTTCTCTGCTCATTTGGAAGTCCAGAATGATTCATAGCTTGTGTAAGTATAACAATAAGATTTTGCACTCCATCTCCCATAACATTTGTTTGTTCAGGAGGGAAATCATTGCATTGTCCATTGCATTGATCAACACGGTTCCTTCGGGTTCCAGCCATCGTCTAAAACCCAAAAAGAATAGTGTGAGAGGCAAAAATCATGCTAGGGAAAACAACATAATAAAGGGGGAGTACCTTCAATATCCAACATCTTAGGTTTAATTCTATGATCGTTAGCGTAATTCTATTACTATAACCTATACGTATACTTATCCCTAGGGACATCCCTAGACATACCTTAGAAATATCTCTAGGGATCTCACTAACGTTTTTGCATCCTAGTTTCCAAAGGTTTACTAAACCTTTCCTCTGATACCAACTGTAGAGACCCGTAGCCTGACGTACATGGACACTACATTACATTTGCGGAATACTTAGTACATAACAAAAACATACACACACAAGGATCGTAATAGTTTAGTGTCTTTGGAAACTCGGAACGTAATCTTCTAATCCTGGTGAAAGATCTTCAAAATCTCCCACAAAGATCTTCCTTTTTTTTACCTAAAACCTTTCTTTATATCCTGGGGAAAAGAAAACATAAAAGGGTGAGCTCAAATGCTCAGTAAGGGTATACAAAAGAAAAATCAATCACATAATTTTCATAAGAACATAACTTTTTGGAAATCTTAACCTGCAAAAGAGAGCATAATTTCATAACATGGGATAAATCATAGTAGTGAAAATGAAACCCTTACTTAAAATATTACTCATTGTGGAATACACACATAATCATAGAGAATCATTTCTTGTTAGTCAAGACTCATTGCCAAGACTATCTTAGTGGACAGAGTCCCTTTCTGAATCGAGTAATCCTCGTTTCAGTCCTGTTTCACTGAACCGGTATAACCTACCATTCCAGCCATGTCTATCTCATGAGATATGAAATCTTTACCCAATGCATTGGAGGGAGATATAGGTCCCACCCATCTCTTAATGAATCCTTTCTTATGTGTGCCACAAAATCATAAATCATACATCATTGCATAACCCATGTAATAAAAATGGGATTCTTAAACAACATGACATCATAAAACCATTCATATAAGATAAAGGAATTCATAAACATAATTTCATCACAACATAGTCAAATCAATGTAAAAATATGGATAGAAACAGAACCCTTTATTATCTTATATGGAAAATAATTTTGATAAAACACTTGAATTGAATTCTTGAGGAAAATATCCTTTCTTCTTCAAAATCAATTTCTTTTCACAAAACATCATGCAATTTTAAAAGAAAGAGATTTTATTGAAAATAGTCATGAAATATTTTAGAGGAATCTTCATGAAAATAAGGCTTTATAAAACAGTATAAATCCGTTCGTGCCGTATAAGTTAAAAAAACATTCTTCGTACATTTGTCGGAAAAGTCAAAAAGTACCTCGTACGAAAAACGAAAAAAAGATTCCTTTCATATCCTTTAATAAAAACTCATAGAAGGGTAAAATTGGATTTTAACAATTGTAGGTGGATGGAAATAATATTACATATTGAGGGAACATGGATGTGGATGATAAAATACACCCCAGTAAATACTTACGAATAAACAATCTCGGATAAAAATGAGATTGTGATATTTCCCTTACCTTAGGTCCGACTTGCTTTGTAAGTGTCCGAACCTCCTGTATAATGATTTAAATCATGTTATTGACTTATTAAAGAATCATATTCATTGTTATGATATCATATATGGTTCACTTATGACATTATATTACCCGTTCTTTTGTAAATTCCACGTTAAAGAAGCGTTTTGGGTAAAATCGTTTCATTTATCGTAGGTGTTTTGACATGTTGTTCTTGACATCATTATTACTTATATCATGATTTACTTACTTCCAGAATATAAAATATGATTTATATATCATATATATTCAGTATATATATATATATAATAGGTAGATAAATAAAATGAAAAACACCGTTCATGGAGACGGTAGTCCGTACGTACGCATGAACGCTGTTTTCCTTTCCTTATTGTCTTGAAATGGAAGTAAGTTGATGACATACATATGTATATATATACATAAATCCAGTAGCTTTATAATGTCATATATTTCATTATTATTTCTTATATATACTTTATAATCATTCTTAAATGGTTAACATGGAGAATGAATCTCATCGCGTCGTGGAGACGGTAGTCCGTACGTACGCACGAGCGATGATATCATTTCTATAAATATTGAATTGAATTGGAGTGGATTATACAATATATCAGAATCAATATGATGTTGTAATAACTATGTATAGTTATTCTTTACACCATTATACCCATCCATGTAAGGTGGTGGTGGAAAATAGATTACACCACGGCGTGGAGACGGTATTCCGTACGTACGCACGCGCGGTGATTTCTTTTTCCGTAGGATGGATAGATGGTGAAATAGGGTTGTTTCATAATTATAATAACATATCAGTATATGAGTGATACTGATGTTATTACTTCATAATGAAACAACCTAAGAAGAAGAAGTGGAAGAAGAAATAAAGATGAAAGAATTGGTAACGGTAATTACCTCTTCTTTGAAGTGCCTCTTTGAGACCTCCTCTTAGGGCACTAGAATTGGTCTTTGAGGGAGACCAGAACCTCTAGGATGTTTCTAGGGAAGTGGAGAAGAGATTTTTGCAGGGGTTGGCTGAGATTGAGTGCTCAAATTGGTGTGAGGAGGAGGGGGAGGAGGTGTCCTTTTATAGGGGAGGAGAGGGGCACCTTAGGAATATCTCAAAATATTATTTTATATTAAAGTCAAAATCGGTTTATAATGGTTCCAAAGGGTCTTATTTCGAATCTAAAGTGGGTATGGGTCGAAATCCTATCAACCAATAGAATTTAGACAAGTTTAGGATATTATTTTAACCTTATCAATTAGATTTAACTCTAAGTTAAATAATTTAACTTTTACCATGTCTTTTTGTTTTCTTTCACTATATGGTTAATAAACTTACTATAACATGACAAACGAACCCCAAATTGTTTATTATTAATATATATATCCTTATCTAAGTCATTTGGCCGAACCTTAGATTTTTAGGAATACAATAACAATTAATAATATAATATTTGATTTAAAAACTATTTTGTGTCAATTTTGACACTATTTGATATATGATTTTTGTGAAAGTCATAACAGAATTAAATGTTCTAACCAAGTTGATTAAATCAACATTAATATATCATAGTAACCTAGAAAATTAGTGGAAATCATAAAAAATCTCAAATTACATTTATTTTGGTGTTTATAACATCAATTATGTCAATATTTCATTAATAAGATAATTACTGCATCATCGTTGTGTCATAAATAAATTAAATTATTTTATGTCTAAAAATTACAAATAAAATACCATCATGTAGGAAATCTTTCTAGCTTTCTAATGAATATTTACAATCGAATTTATCTTTTGTATAACCCCATATTAAAAATGATTTACTTATTAAACTTTGATTTTAACTATTTTAACCTTTCTTTAAATAAATTAATAATAAATATCCTAATCTAATCCAAGTGGGCCTAAATGGTCATATTTTATTCCTAAGTTTGTTTTTGGTCGAATTACACTTGTCCAATAGAATTAGGACATGTGTTAGGGTAATAGTAATATCATATTTACCCTTAGTTACCCTATTTACTATTAACCGCGGTAAAAAAGTAAAAAGTTACTATTCACCAAAAAATTATTTTCATCTCATTGAACCACATTTTAGTCCTTGATATTAACCGTGTCTCTCGGATTTTCGAAATTCCATTCACAGAAGCGGCAAAATTAAGTTTTATGAAAAATTCAGTTTTTTTAACTACCACTTAGTAGTTTCACTATTCATCAAAAATTGATGTTTTTCAGAACAATGCCAAAATTTCATCCTAAGCTATATTTCATATTCCGAATTCAAAAATGAAATCTATTTTACCAAATTCATGACATAGAAGTTGCATTAATTAATTTTATAATTAAATCCTGCTGTTAAAATAAATAGCGTGTTTTTAGGAAACAATATATATCAAAAGATTGACACTTGATTATGTCTGGTTTAAATGTGAAATTACAACCAATGACCAACATTGTATTAAATTGTAAAAATATATTCTAAATATACTTTAAAACCACTCAAATTAATAATTTATCACTATTAATTATTTTGATTAAAAAAGTTGTTTTTAATTATAATTTAGTAATTTTCACTATTCATCAGAATATGAAAGTTATCCGAAAAGTACCAAAATTTCACCTTAGGCTAAATTCGATACTCCGAATCCAAGAATGAAGTTCATTTTGAAAAATAAGATTTACAGAATTCTAAAAAGTGGTTATTACTATTCATAACGGCTAGTTTTAATAATATTTTAATAGCACATCGTTGTTTAGTGAAACTCGGTATTGCGTATTACACACGCTATCGAGGAAGGTCGCGATCACGTGTAATGCAAGGCAAGACAAGGATGCGTGTTGTGCAAGCTCCTTTTGGTGTAGCGTACAACACAAGACATTAAAAAAAAGAATATTTTTTATAAAATCTTGGGCTGTTACAGCCACAACCTGGAAATAGGTAAACAAAAAGAAACAGCTGATGAGTCTCCCACCTGGAACCCGGCCACGACCACCGCACGCGGTCCAAGCTCCCAAGATCCTACGCTCCACTAAAGTCACGCTCCACCTGTCCGTCGTCTGCAAGGGCACACCAAGTGCGGGCAAAGCCCAAGCAGGGGTGAGTATAAAAATACTCAGTAGGATACCCCAAAGGCTCGAGGGAGCAACAAAGGAGGTACCAAATGGTGAGCAGTAGAGCAAACAGAGGAAAAGTAGAGAAGTACAACCGAGAGTGCAGTAAAGAGTCCAGCTCAACCCAACAAAAGGAAAGAAGGTAGACTCGTCTAGACACAAGGAGCTGGAAATGGTGAGAAGATGAACTTCTCGTCGAGTCTTCGCTACCTATAGCAGGAGAGTAGACTCATCCAGCCACGAGAAGCTAGACACGGAAAGCACGTGGCATACCCCGCGCGTCTTCACCTCTCCTGGAGGGAGAGTAACCAGGACCAAGAAGTGGGTACTCGA
This sequence comes from Viscum album, assembly GCA_963277665.1. Taxonomy (NCBI): domain Eukaryota; kingdom Viridiplantae; phylum Streptophyta; class Magnoliopsida; order Santalales; family Viscaceae; genus Viscum; species Viscum album. The sequence continues at coordinate 644,111,434 of OY728143.1, read as the reverse complement.
ACAAGGTATATACATAAATTTATGCTCAATCAAGAAGCCCTAACATTGTCGTAAGGGGATCTCCATCCCGTAGCTCATCCTAAGAAAAAGTAGCCAACAGTCCCAGAAGAAACTCAATTGATGCCCAGCATCCAACACGTCTACCCCGAACTGCAAGCCAAGGGGCTCAATCACCGCACCTCGACACTATCCGCTTTGGGAAGAACTGACTCGCCCGCATGGTTTTAGATCGCGTCACAAGAACGCGTCTCGGTGGGGAAAGTGCCCCTCGTACTTGAGAGTTCTAAGGAAAGTCAAACCACACCTCGTTACTGCCCTGCAGTCGAGAGGTCTCCTCAAAGCCAAAGCCAATCCATCACCAACCCGTACAACCAAGGGTCCCGCTCCGGTGGTCACGGAGGAAAGCCACAGACTATCCTAGTAGGAAGGACTGAGTCTGGAATATCAACGGGTGCCCCACTTCCCAGCCTTGCTGGAGGGTAATTCATAACTAGATATCGGGTGTCCTACTGCCCAGCCCTGCTGGAGGGTAAACCCTAATACATCGTCAGACGGCCTGCTGCCCAACCCTGCTGAAGGGTAAACCCTAATAAATCATCAGGAGACCCACTTCCCAGCCCTGCTGGAGGGTAAAACCTAATAAAATACTGGGTGACCCACTACCCAGCCCTGCTGGAGGGTAAATCATAACACATCATCCGACGACCCACTGCCCAGCCCCGCTGGAGGGTAGACCTGGAATAAGTCGACAGGCGACCCACTGCCCAGCCTTGCTGGAGGGTAGACTTAGAGCTAGATGACAGGTGACCCACTGCCCAGCCCTGCTGAAGGGTAGACCCCAAGAGGTCGTCGGGTGACCCACTACCCAGTCTATGCTGGAGGGTAGACCCTAAGAGGTCGTCGGGTGACCCACTGCCCAATCTCTGCTGGAGGGTAGACCCTAATGGCATCGGGCGACCCACTGCCCAGTCTCTGCTGGAGGGTAAACCCTAAAAGTCAGTGAGCAACCCACTACCCAGCCCTACTGGAGGGTAAGCCCGGGGAACTCGATGAGTAACCCACCACCCAGCCCCGTTGGAGGGTAAAACTCAGAACTCCTCTAGCCATCTCTACAGGAGGGTACAACACTGGCCAACCGAACACGGAGTGGGTGTCTCACAACCACCCAACTCTGGAACAACTCTCCCAAAAGAGGTACAATGTTTTCTCCATCCCTGGGTGTCACTAGCACCGCTACCGGCCAATCCATCGCGAGCGAAACCAGGGGGAGACCACTCAACCCTGCTGGTCAAACAAATGAGCACAAAGCCAGGGGAAATACACTCCACCCTGCTAACCAGACAAACGAGCACAAAGGGACCCTCTACGCCGTGAGAGGTCCAAGTACGCAAAGCAGAACCCGACACGCACGTGGGGCCCACCCAACGTGTGGCCCCATCTCAACCCCAACTGAACGCACCAACGTTCTCAGGTACGAACAACCACATGTACCTCCAAGAATTTCTGTATACTCCCAGAGTATACACAGTCTCAGCCCAAGGGCCATCGTGCACACAGCACCCAACATCAACGTGAAGGCGTGACGTAACAAATCCACCTCAAAGGCCCAGGCACGACCAACCACATCTTGTGAATCATTTATCGCTCTCCCAAGAGTGCGCGATCACATTCCAAGGTTCCGCTACAAACAAGGTAGGGCGAACAACCACTAGAGCACCTTCCATGCTCCACATTCAATAAGATCACGCAAGAGGCTATACACAACCAAACGGATCACACCGTTGTAATCCTCGCACAAAAACACGCGAGATTGACTACTTACTCGCCTCCAACGGATATCCGACGAAAAATTCACCAACACCGCCTCACGCCCGAACGACATCCTGTGATCCTGAGCCTCGGCCCCGAAAACAGTCGGGCGCATCGCACCATTGCGATCCCCTTGGGAAAACACGTCAAAAGCACTACTCACATGAGTGCAACGGATATCCGGAGAAAAAGATGCATTCCGGCGCACCGCACACGAGCGGTGCCACGTGGGACCCGCAACCCGGTCCTGAAACTCAACGAACGGATTGCACCGTTGCGATCCTCTCAAAAAAGCACACAAGATGGACTACTCACTTGTCCAAAACGGTCGCCCGGTGATAAAGATGGAAAATCACCGTCGATGCCCAAACGTCCCTTGCGAGGCCCGCACCATCGTACCGAATTAGGGCGGGAGGATTGCACCATTGCAATCCCCTTGGAAAAACACCCAACATCGAATGCTCGCACGCCCCGAACGGACGTCCGAGGAAAAAGGTGTAAAACGCTGCACGTAGCTCGAAAGACGGGCCGTGGGGCCCACGCCTCAAATCCAGTCACAACGCCCAAAACCACCCTGGAAATCTTCTCCCCTGCGTCAGGGTCCCAAGGCAACTGACGGCACTCAAAGCAAACGTCGCATGCGCCCGCGCCGTCCAAAACAAGAAAACTCGGGGAATACGCTCGCCCACTTAAGGACACGTCGCACCTCTGCGGCCCCTCAATTCGGGAATTAAAAATTCCCAAAACTATCTCTAAACATTCCCCATAACGCAAGGTCCGCGCTGCCGCTGACGGCGCGCAAAACGGACGCTCGTAACGAAAGTTACGGGCGTCGGAAATTCAAAGGGGCACTCCCTTGGGCCGGACCGGCTCGGACCGGCCGGTCCGCCCACATCCGGCTCGTGGCCCGGCCGCGGGTCCGGTTCAAGCTGCCATGGCCAGGTGGTCGCGGCCTGTCGCCACCGACCGGCCTTCAAGGCTGGTCTCCCTCTTTCCGCAGCGACCCGCGACACGCGGCTCGCGGTCGCGCCGCACGGGGTCGCGCATCCCGTGCCCTCCTCCTTCGCGCTTCGCCGGCGCTGCTCGACCGAAGCCCGCCGCCACGGACCGGCCTGCCGCCGCGTCGCCCGCCTGAAGCCGCCCGCGCCGCCGGGGCTACCGCCTGAAGCCGACGAGCCCGTGCCACGCCACCCACCTGAGGACGCCACCCACCGCCAGCCGAAGCCCCTGCCACCGCCGGAACCCGCTGGAAAACACCCCAAAAAACCCCTAATTCCCGCAACCTTCAGCGAGCCCTTGAGGGCTTCTCTGAACTCGGATTTCAAATCCAATACAAGCATTGGAAAGGGGATAAAATCTACTACGCGTTCATCAGCTTAGATCGGAGATCAGACAGCAATTCAACGTGCAAAATTGCGTTGGAAGTTAAGTGCGGGAATGAAAATGCCAAAACGCAACGTCCTACCTCGTGGGGCTTCACCCCAAGCTTCACGACGATCCGCCAGCACCACCGCACCTCACCGGAGTCGCCTCGCCGGACTACCTCGCCGGAGATGGAGGAGTAGAGGAAGAGGAGGGGCTGCCAGAGGGAAGGGGAAGGAGAGGGGTGGGGTTTAAATAAATTAATTAAAGATTTAATTAATTTAAACTCCCCGAAAAGACCCGCATCCAAAACTCCCGATGGGGTCGAGGTTAAGCCTCCCCTAGGGAAAACACCAACTCCCGAGAACAACGGTGGTCTCAGAATTTTAATCCGAGACCCCTTTCAAAAGTTATAAAATTTAACGTCCGAAGCCGCTAAATTATGAAAACGCCCCTCGGGCCATTTTTCACAAACGGGCTGCACCCGCAAAACTTACACCCCTCCTAGGGTAAACGGCACGCTCTGAACTCAGCGGTGCCCTCGTTTTTCCAATCCGAGCCACTGTTTAAGAGATATTCGAGTTTCAACACTAAACTAATTAATATAATTAATTAATTAATCCGTTAGACGTTCCAGAAGCGTGCGATGGGTCCAAACGTCCCGCGCCGATGAGTTTTATGTCGTTCCTAGGGTAAAAACCCCATTACGGACCCATCCATACACTCGGATCTATGATCTGAAGCTCTGTTTAGGAGTTATCCCATTTATTTTGTGTTTCCAGTGTGAATGCACTGAAAATTTAATTTCGGCCACTCCGGGGCTCGAAATCACACGCCGTCTGAAGGCACTGCTCTGGAATATTATCAAGAATATTCCAAAGTCTTTCTCAGCAAAAAAAGGGTTCTTACATCATTCCATCCTTCAAACTTTTCGTCCCCGAAAAGAAAAACTAGGGAGCAACACAGGGTACTAAGCCCACACCTGGCTTTCCCATACCCAGAAGAACCCACGCACAACTATACATCACCGCACATGGACCAAAGGATTGATCCTTTCACGCTAGGTCAGCCCTTGCCGACGTCGTGCACCCACTCCAGAATTTGGGGTTAGGGCAAGGCGGTAGAGAGCCCCGTCATCCCTCTGCATGGTCTCAAACGGCCCGAAGGCTCTCAGGGGTAGCTCACCTCCCCGATCACACCACTACGTCGCACACCGCGACTGGAATCACCGCCCGCACCTGGAACAAGGCCCGGTGATTCCCTCCTTCAGAATATCCACATGGTGAATCACCCAAGGATATCTGGTCACACAAGATTTCACAGTCGATGCTCTCTTACATGCTCAAAAGGCGAAGGAGTCAACACCATCGACTAAAGGAAAAGGTCTCACGCCTTTTTCCTTACCAACACAGGGTTACACCCGACGCCCTGCGTCACCCTGGCAACACCTCAAACAAGGAGCAGAGAGAAAAGCCTTTCACACGCAGAGCCTAAAAATTCTACTGTAAGAAGTAGAAGAGTCGCAAGGGGTACCTCTCATCACCTCATGCTCTACAGGATAATAGACATCCAAAGCTCGCGGCTGCCCACGGTCCCAACCGTCAGCTCCCGGAGCCTGACATGGACCGCCTAGTGGTGGTGGGGAGATCTTGTAACGTCGTCCCCCACTACCAGCTCCTCCCGCTCCTCTTCTAGAACCACCTCCTTGGGTACTACTCTGATCACGGTGCTGCCTCTGCCGTGGTGGTGCGCCTGCTGCCTGCCCGAAGCTCCCAGTAACTCGGGTCGGGCAGTCTCATGCCAAGTGACTTCGCCCATCACAAGCATAGCACCGAATCTCTCTGGGCTGCACTGGTGCCCTCTGGCGCCACTGTGGTGTATGACCACGGCCCGGGATCCACTCACGGAAGGGCATCCTTGGATGAGGCCCTGCGACTTTTCACCACAGTGGTATACGACCACGTCTCCGAAACCGGCAGTGGGAAGGCCACCTGCATCGAGGTCCTTTCCTCCAGCGCCTGCTAGCTATGGCAGACGTCCCGGCTCCGTCGCGCCCACTGCCACTACCAACCGCAAAACATGACAGGAATCCCTCTGTCACCAGCGCCTGCTCTAGCACCCCGGCATATGTGGGAATGCCCAAGGGTACTATGACAACATGAATCTCTCGGCGGAGACCCTTCTCAAACTTCTGCGCTCGGATGTTGTCGTTATGGATCAAATCTGGGTAAAAGCGTGCACGGTCTGCAAAACTAGCCACGTACTCGGCCACCGTCATCCCTCCCTGCTGAAACTGAAGGAGCTCCTGAATCCGAACAGAGCGCAAGCAGGAGGGAAAAAACTCCCCACGAAACAAAAACCGAAAGTCTCCCCACGAAAGCGACGACTTGTCAAGAAACCGAGTCACCAGACTCCACCAACGCCAAGTTGATCCATGAAAAAGGCTGGCAGCCAAAGCCACTCTCTGATCTGTCGGCGTCTGTACAAGCCTAAAAAGGAAAACCACTGTCTCGAGCCAAGCCTCTGCTGCCTGAGGGTCTGACTCACCACTGAACCTTAGCGGTCTCTGCCGCTGGAACTCATGGAGCGCGCTCAACCTGCGCTCAAGCTCAGCCTACTCTGCTGAAACTATATGCTGCTCAACAGGTGGGGTGCTGCTACCGGCCCACCCGGAGAAAGAGGATCGCATGATGGGTCCCGGACTGTGGTCTCGTAGCTCACAGGGTCGTCATCACGCACCCAAAGCTAGTATCCTGGCTGGCTGTCTTCGCGGAGACATCCTGATCATTATCAAGGAGTGCCGCGGTCAGATGAGCATATATATATATACCAAAAACAACAATGATGGGGAGATGACTCAAGAAGGACAGTCAAGACTCATTCCTATGTGATGCACAACCAAATTTCCCTGCAACAAGTGTCTCAGTATGCCGAGTCAACAAGCGGGTTATCAAGGTCCTGGGGAATGGATACGTCGGCCGCCGCACCATCACTGGACTCCCTGGCCTGAGAGCCGCTCTCGAGACACGTTAATACTGTTTCCCTATATCCCAACCAATTCCTCTTTTAGAGACGTCCGCACAACGTCCCAAGGAACGAACCACCTCTGATACCACTTTGTCACGACCCGACCCTACCCGGGCTCGAGCCGCAACTACCCCAAGCCCGCCTCCATAGGCCAGGGGCTGGCGACCAGTGCCGAAGGCACAACAACTCGGGGATGCCTTTGCCTAAGTATCTGTACACACCCACGCAGAAAACTCAATGAAAAAGTGCAGAGTAAAAGAAAGAACAAGCAGAGTAAAAAGAACAACTGCTATATATATATACCACAGATGTGCATCGACCTCTAACCAGTACAAAGTACAAGCTGAAAAGAAAAGGGAAAAAACACACGCCCAACCAAAAAGTGCCACAACCCGGCAACAGGTAAACAAAAAGAAACAGCTGACGGGTCTCCCACCTGGAACCCGGCCATGACCACCGCACGCGGGCCAAGCTCCCAATCTCCTACTCTCCACTGAAGTCATGCTCCACCTGTCCATCGTCTGCAAGGGCACACCAAGTGCGGGCAAAGCCCAAGCAGGGGTGAGTATAAAAATACTCAGTAGGATACCCCGAAGGCTCGAGGGAGCAACAAAGGAGGTACCAAAGGGTGAGCATTAGAGAGAACAGAGGAAAAGTAGAGAAGTACAACTGAGAGTGCAGTAAAGAGTCCAGCTCAACCCAACAAAAGGAAAGAAGGTAGACTCGTCTAGACACAAGGAGCTGGAAACGGTGAGAAGATGAACTTCTCGTGGAGTCTTCGCTACCTATAGAAGGAGAGTAGACTCATCCAGCCACGAGAAGCTAGACACAAAAAGCACGTGGCATACCCCGCGCGTCTTCGCCTCTCCTGGAGAGAGAGTAACCAGGCCCAAGAAGTGGGTACTCGAACAAGGTATATACATAACTTTATGATCAATCAAGAAGCCTGAACATCGTCATAGGGGGATCTCCGTCCCGTAGCTCAGCCCAAGAAAAAGTAGCCAACAGTCCCAGAAGAAAATCCATCGATGCCCAACATCCCGCACGTCTACCCCGAACCGCAAGCCAAGGGGCTCAATCACCGCACCTCGACACTATCCGCTTTGGGCGGCACTGACTCGCCCGCACGGTTTTAGATCACGTCACAAGAACGCGTCTCGGTGGGGAAAGTGCCCCTCGTACTTGAGAGTTCTAGGGAAAGTCAAACCACACCTCGTCACTGCCCTGCAATCGAGAGGTCTCCTCAAAGCCAAAGTCGTTCCATCACCGACCCGTACAACCAAGGGTCCCACTCCGGTGGTCACGGAGGAAAGCCACAGACTAGCCTAGTAGGAAGGACTGAGTCTGGAATATCAACGAGTGTCCCACTGCCTAGCCCTGCTGGAGGGTAATTCATAACCAGATATCGGGTGTCCCACTGCCCAGCCCTGCTGGAGGGTAAACCCTAATACATCGTCAGGAGACCCACTGCCCAGCCCTGCTGGAGGGTAAACCCTAATACATCGTCATGCGACCCACTGCCCAACCCTGCTGGGGGGTAAACCCTAATAAAATACTGGGTGACCCACTGCCCAGCCCTGCTGGAGGGTAAACCATAACACATCTTTCGGCGACCCACTGCCCAGCCCCGCTGGAGGGTAGACCTAGAATAAGTCGACAGACGACCCACTGCCCAGCCTTACTGGAGGGTAGACCTGGAGCTAGATGATGGGTGACACACTGCCCAGCCCTGCTGGAGGGTAGACCCCAAGAGGTCGTCGGGTGACCCACTGCCCAGTCTCTGCTGGAGGGTAGACCCTAAGAGGTCGTCGGGTGACCCACTGCCCAGTCTCTGCTGGAGGGTAGACCCTAATAGCGTCGAGCGACCCACTGCCCAGTCTCAGCTGGAGGGTAAACCCTAAAAGTCAGTGAGCAACCCACTGCCCAGCCCTGCTGGAGGGTAAGCCCGAGGAACTCGATGAGTAACCCACCGCCCAGCCCCGCTGGAGGGTAAAACTCAGAACTGCTCTGGCCATCTCTACAGGAGGGTACAACACTGGCCAACCGAACACGGAGTGGGTGTCGCGCAACCACCCAACTCCGGAACAACTCTCCCAAAAGAGGTACAGTGTCTACTCCAGCCCTGGGTGTCACTAGCACCGCTACCGGCCAATCCACCGCGAGCGAAACCAGGGGGAGACCACTCAACCCTGTTGGTCAAACAAACGAGCACAAATCCATGGGAAATACACTCACTACGGCAAAAAAGGCATTTAGCGGCGGTTTTTTTCGTTTCGCGGCGGTTTAAACCGCCGCTAAATCGATTGGCGGCGATTTTGAAAAACCGCCGCTAAATCGTGCGTCGGGAAACTATTCGCGGCGGTTTTTTAACGGCGGTTTAAACCGCCGCTAAATGATTTACCGGCAGTTTTTTTGTTATTTTTTTTTAATTTTTTTTTATTTTTAATTTTATATATTTATTTATATATTTATTTATATTTTTCGTATTTATTTATATATTTATTTACATATTTATTTATATATATATTTTTATATATTTATTTATATTTTTTATTTATTTATATATTTATTTATATATTTATTTTTATTTATATTTTTATTTTTATTTTTCGTATTTATTTATATATTTATTTCATAGTTATTTTATTTATTTATTTTATTTATTTATTTATTTATTTTATTTATTTATTTATTTATTTTATTTATTTATTTTATTTATTTTATTTATTTATTTATTTATTTTATTTATCTATTTATTTATTTATTTATTTTATTTATCTATTTATTTATTTATTTTATTTATTTATTTATATATTTATTTATTTATTTTTCGTATTTATTTTATTTTATTTTATTTATTTAATTTCGTATTTTTTTATTTCGTATTTATTTTATTTATTTATTTATTTTATTTCGTATTTATTTTATTTATTTATTTAGTTCATATTATTTTATTTACTTTATTTATCCATGCATGCACATCCCATGCACATGCACATGCACATGCATACCCATGCAATATAAAGAAATTCTACGTTTGGTGAGATTTGAACCCCTACCTCTTGCATATTTTCCAAAGACTTTACCACTCCAGCAAGCTCGCCATGTGGTTAATAAACAGAATTTAATATACTTATATATATTAATTGAAAAAACAAATAATACATAAATAATAGATATAAACTCAATAATAATAAATAATAAATAATAAATAATACATAATAAACAAGGAATAAGGAATAATAAATATAAATAATAAATAATAAATAAATATTAATAATAAATAATAAATAATAAATATCAAATAATAAATAATAAATAATAAATAATAAATAATAAATAATAAATAATAAATAATAAATAAATATAAATAACTAATAACTAATAAATAATAAATAATAAATAATAAATAAATATAAATAATAAATAATAAATAGAAAATAATAAATAATAAATAAATATAAATAATAAATAATAAATAATTATAAATAATAAATAATAAATAAATATAAATAATAAATAATAAATAATAAATAATAAATAATAAATAAATATAAATAATAAATAATAAATAATAAATAATAACTAATAAATAATAACTAATAAATAAATATAAATAATAAATAATAAATAATAAATAATAAATAATAAATAATAAATAATAAATAATAAATAATAAATAATAAATAATAAATAATAAATAATAAATAATAAATAATAAATAATAAATAATAAATAATAAATAATAAGTAATAAATAATAAATAAATATAAATAATAAATAATAAATAATAAATAGAAAATAATAAATAATAAATAAATATAAATAATAAATAATAAATAAATATAAATAATAAATAATAAATAATAAATAAATATAAATAATAAATAATAAATAAATATAAATAATAAATAATAAATACATAATAAATAATAAATAATAAATAATAAATAATAAATAATAAATAATAAATAATAAATAATAAATAATAAATAATAAATAAATATAAATAATAAATAAATATAAATAATAATAATAAATAAATATAGATAATAAATAATAAATAAATATAAATAATAAATAAATATAAATAATAAATAAATAGAAATAATAAATAAATATAAATAAATAATAAATAATAAATAATAAATAATAAATAATAAATAATAAATAATAAATAAATATAAATAATAAATAATAAATAAATAATAAATAATAAATAAATATAAATAATAAATAAATATAAATAATAAATAATAAATAATAAATAATAAGTAAATATAAATAATAAATGATAAATAAATAATAAATAATAAATAATAAATAATAAATAAATATAAATAATAAATAATAAATAATAAATAATAAATAATAAATAATAAATAATAACTAATAAATAATAACTAATAAATAAATATAAATAATAAATAATAAATAATAAATAATAAATAATAAATAATAAATAATAAATAATAAATAATAAATAAATATAAATAATAAATAATAAATAGAAAATAATAAATAATAAATAATAAATAATAAATAAATATAAATAATAAATAATAAATAATAAATAAATATAAATAATAAATAATAAATAAATATAAATAATAAATAACAAATAATAAATAATAAATAATAAATAATAAATAAATATAAATAATAAATAATAAATAAATATAAATAATAAATAATAAATAATAAATAAATATAAATAAGAAATAAATATAAATAATAAATAATAAATAAATATAATTAATAAATAAATATAAATAATAACTAATAAATAAATATAAATAATAAATAATAAATAAATATAAATAATAAATAAATATAAATAATAAATAATAAATAATAAATAATAAATAATAAATAAATAGAAATAATAAATAAATATAAATAAATATAAATAATAAATAATAAATAATAAATAATAAATAATAACTAATAAATAAATATAAATAATAAATAATAAATAATAAATAATAAATAATTAACAACCAGTTACAAATATTAGATAATAAATAAATTAAAGTATATTATAAATAATAAATAATAAATAATAAAGGAAACACATGAAAAAGTATGAAAAGACGTGAGAAGGGATGAAAAATCATGAAACCGCATGAAAAAGGATGAAGAAGCATATGAAGAATGAGGCATTAGAAAAAATGAGAACGCATGAAAACTCATAACAACTCTGGAAAACTCCTTAATAATTCAACATAATCATCATAATAACCCATAAAAAACCATTGATAAAGATAACAAGTCATGGAAACCCAAATAAACAGTAATAAATGGAGCTACCGTTAAAACCCGTCAAAACGGTCCTAAAGAGACAAAAACATTGGACTGACATTAACGAAGATAACTTATGATCCGAGAGTCCATTTTAGATCCGCGACTTGTCAAATCAAAGATCCTGAAACGCTCTTCAACCTGAAAGGTGAAAGATTCCGAATGGACAGACGGATCGGAAGTTATGACCATTTAAAAAAAGCTGACGGAGAACGGGTGCTAGAAACGAGGCATTGAAAACATAACAGACCCGATACCCACTAAAAAGGCCATAACATATGATCTAGGAGTGCATGTGGGCTCCGCGACTAGTCAAACTGAAGCTCATGGAACGAGCTATGATCTGGAAGGTGGAGGAGGCCGAACTGACACGCAGATCGAAAGTTAGGTCTGTTTGAAGACAAGTTCGACGGGACACCGGTGACAGAAACGGGGTTTTGGAGGCCTTTGGAGGGGTTTTTGGGGTCGAAAAACACGATAGAAGCTTGCTTATGTTGAATTGGTGCGTAGCTCTCTTCGCTGGCTTCGATTTGATATGTGGTAGAGCCCAAACGGACACCCGGAGCGAATGTTATGGCTGCTTGAAGTTGGAGAACTTTTTTCAACTTTCTTATAACTCTAATATCTTCCACACCTTAGACCGTCTCACGGTTTTGATTAAATGTGCCTCTAGATCTGTCTATGAGCTTCGATTTGACTGGTCGTGGCACTTCAACGGACGCCCGGATCAAAAGTTATGGTCGTTTTAGTGATTTAGGGGTTTCTCGCGTTTTTTTATTTTTTTCATTTCATTTCGCGGCGGTTTTACGGAAACCGCCGCTATTTCGCGGCGGTTTTTTAAAAAACCGCCGCTAATCCTCGAATAAATATAAAAAAATAAAAAAAATTTAAAAAATAAATAATTTTTTTTGCCGTTTAGAGGCGGGTTTTTCGCGGTGGTTCTTAAAACCGCCGCGAAATGGCGGCCCGAAAACGTGTTTCGCGGCAGTTTTTAAAACCGCCGCGAAAAAACTGCCGCTAAACGGCGGTTTTCTTGTAGTGACTCCACCCTGCTAACCAGACAAACGAGCACAAAGGGACCCTCTACGCCGTGAGAGGTCCAAGTACGCAAAGCAGAACCCGACACGCACGTGGGGCCCACACAACGTGTGGCCCCATCTCAACCCCAACTGAACGCACCAACGTTCTCAGGTACGAACAACCACATGTACCTCCAAGCATTTCCGTATACTCCCAGTGTATACACAGTCTTAGCCCAAGGGCCATCGTGCACACAGCACCCAACGTCAACGTGAAGGCGTGACGTAACAACTCCACCTCAAAGGCCCAGGCACGGCCAACCACATCTTGTGAATCATTTATCGCTCTCCCAAGAGTGTGCGATCACACGCCAAGGGTCCGCTACAAACAAAGTAGGGCGAACCACCACTAGAGCACCTTCCATGCTCCACATTCAATAAGATCACACAAGAGGCTCTATACAACCAAACAGATCACACCGTTGTAATCCTCGCACAAAAAAACACGAGATCGACTACTTACTCGCCTCCAACGGATATCCGACGAAAAAGTCACCAACACCGCCTCACGCCCGAACGACGACCCGTGATCCTGAGCCTCGGCCCCGAAAACAGTCGGGCACATCGCACCATTGCGATCCCCTCGGGAAAACACGTCAAAAGCACTACTCACATGAGTGCAACGTATATCCGAAGAAAAAGATGCATTCCCGCGCACCACACACGAGCGGTGCCACGTGGGACCCGCAACCCGGTACTGAAACTCAACGAACGGATCGCACCGTTGCGATCCTCTCAAAAAAGCACACAAGATGGACTACTCACTTGTCCAAAATGGTCACCCGGTGATAAAGATGGAAAATCACCGTCGACGCCCAAACGGCCCCCGTGGGGCCCGCACCATCATGCCGAATTAGGGCGGGCGGATTGCACCATTGCAATCCCCTCGGAAAAACACCCAACATCGACTGCTCGCACACCCCGAATGGACGTCCGAGGAAAAAGGCGTAAAACGCTGCACGCAGCTCGAAAGACGGGCCGTGGGGCCCACACCTCAAATCCAGTCACAACGCCCGAAACCGCCCTGGAAATCTTCTCCCCTGCATCAGGGTCCCAATGCAACTGACAGCACTCAAAGCAGACGTCGCATGCGTCCGCGCCGTCCAAAACAAGAAAACTCGGGGAATACGCTCGCCCACTTAAGGACACGTCGCGCCTTCGCGGCCCCTCGATTCAGGAATTAAAAATTCCCAAAACTATCTCTAAACATTCCCCATGACGCAAGGTCCGCACTGCCGCTGACGGCGCGCAAAACGGACGCCCGTAACGAAAGTTACGGGCGTCAGAAATTCAATGGGGCACTCCCTTGGGCCGGACCGGCTCGGACCGGCCGGTCCGCCCACATCCGGCCCGCGGCCCGGCCGCGGGTCCGGTTCAAGCCGCCGCGGCCAGGTGGCCGCGGCCTGTCGCCACCGATCGGCCTTCAAGGCCGGTCTCCCCCTTTCCGCAGCGACCCGCGACACGCGGGTCGCGGTCGCGCCGCACGGGGTCGCGCACCCCGTGCCCTCCTCCTTTGTGCTTCGCCGGCGCCGCTCGACCGAAGCCTGCCGCCACGGACCGGCCTGCCGCCGCGTCGCCCGCCTGAAGCCGCCCGCGCCACCGGGGCTACCGCCTGAAGCCGACGAGCCCGAGCCGCGCCACCCGCCTGAGGACGCCGCCCGCCGCCAGCCGAAGCCCCTGCCGCCACCGGAACCCGCCGGAAAACACCCCAAAAAACCCCTAATTCCCGCAACCTTCGGTGAGCCCCTGAGGGCTTCTCCGAACTCGGATTTTAAATCCGAGACAAGCGTTAGAAAGGGCATAAAATCTACTACGCGTTCATCAGCTTAGATCGGAGATCGGACATCAATTCAATGTGCAAAATTGCGTTGTAAGTTAAGTGCGGGAATGAAAATGCCAAAACGCAACGTCCTACCTCGTGGGGCTTCGCCCGAAGCTTCGCGACGATCCGCTGACACCACCGCACCTCGCCGGAGTCGCCTCTCCGGAATTCCTCTCTAGATATGGAGGAGTAGAGGAAGAGGAGGGACTGCCAGGGGGAAGGGGAAGGAGAGGGGTGGGGTTTAAATAAATTAATTAAAGATTTAATTAATTTAAACCCCCCGAAAAGACCCACATCCAAAACTTTTGATGGGGTCGAGGTTAAGCCTCCCCTAAGGAAAAAACCACCTACCGAGAACAACGGTGGTCTCATAATTTTAATCCGAGACCCCGTTCAAAAGTTATAAAATTTAACGTCCGAAGCCGCTAAATTACAAAAACGCCCATGGTGCCATTTTTCACAGACGGGCCGCGCCCGCAAAACTTACATCCCTCCTAGGGTAAACGGCACGCCCCGAACTCAGCGGTGCCCTCAGTTTTCCAATCCGAGCCACCGTTTAAGAGATATTCGAGTTTCAACACTAAACGAATTAATTTAATTAATTAATTAATCCGTTAGACGTTCCAGAAGCGGGCGAGGGGTCCAAACGTCCCGCGCCGATGAGTTTTATGTCGTTCCTAGGGTAAAAACCCCATTACGGACCCATCCGTACACTCAGATCTATGATATGAAGCTCCGTTTAGGAGTTATCCCATTTATTTTGCGTTTCCAGTGTGAACGCACTGAAAATTTAATTCCGGCCACTCCGGGGCTCCAAATCACACGCCGTCTGAAGGCACTGCTCTGGAATATTATCAAGAATATTAAAAAGTCTTTCTCAGAAAAAACCAGGTTCTTACAGTCTTATCTCCACCAACCGGCAGCGGAAAACATTTCAGCCCATGGGTTTTCCATTTTCATATCTGCAAGGAAATGGCATGGAAGGAGAATTTGAAAGTTCACACCATTGTTGTTGCTTATAATGCACAACATAACCGAAATAGATGAGTAGCAGTGCAGCTTCATTTTAGGCATATAGTTCTTTGCATCTGAAACATGGACTCCTTGCAGATGACCATGACCATACAGGGACAGGTAGATTCTCTATGGGAAATTAAGATGATATTTCTTCAAGTACTTAGCCAAATCTGGGAGAGTGCTGTCGCAGATATTATATTAATCATGGCCAATGATGTTCATCATATCATAAATCTGCTTTCTAGCCAGTTCATCGACTATTCCAGGTCTAAGATCCATTGATTCTGCACAAAAGTTGAATAAATTAACTTGTAAGAAAGTTGATTTTTCATAAAATTTGTGAAAGAATTTCGAAAAAATGGCTAAGGCATTAAGGCGCGCAAGTCTAAACTTGGCACACAAGTATGGATGTTCCGCGCAAGTATTTGGCACGCAAGTGTCACTGCGCAAGTCCAGATACCTTGACAGCAGCGCGACATCAAGGAAACACCGGAAAACAGAGCAACCTGCGCGGTTAAGGTGACCTGCGCGGCGAGAGCTCGAAGGTTTGAAATCCGGAAATCTAGATGATTTGTACGAAAGTGAGGCCCTCTATTTATAGACGTGGACAGAACCCTGCGCGTCGTACCCTGGGCGAATAAAGTCCGTACCCCTGCGCGCCGGACCCTACGCGCCCAAAGATCATTTGCGCGCCCAGACTTGCACGCTGCCTTTCCTTTGGTTTTCTTCTTTTCCTCAGAGTCAAATCCTCTTTTCTCTCCAAATACAACTCTGAGGGGGGACTTTTGTTGACACTCCTTTTCGTCACATTGTCTAAAATAATGTAAAGGAAAATGACTTAGCAAAAATTGATTCATCCTTTGAAGAAAACATCAAAAATCGACAAAGGCATGAACAAGGGATCAAAAGCACATGTGTCGTGCAAGTTTTATCACTGTCGCGCAAGTCCACCTGCTTGACGACTAGTGGTTGCGCAAGTGACTTGCGCGCCCTAATGGATAACCTCCTGGGTCTTCTTCAGCCTATAAATATACCCTTTGGGCCCCCATTTGGGGGGAATTTTTTTTCAGAAACTCAGATTTGAGCTCCCGGCGCCCTAGTCTCTTCTCAAAGCTTCCGAAACACTTCTAAGGTAATTTATTACCTAGAAAGGAAGATCTAAAGAGGGGGAGTAAGGCCTAAGTGTTGAAACTCATCAACACTTTCGCGCCTGAGTGTCCAACCCTTAAGGAAAATGGCCACACTTGTGCGCCGCCTAACTCCTTCAATAGAACTTGCACGCCTCCCTTCTGAAAGAACCTCAAGATGATTCTAAAGGCATTGATCAAATGATCGCTCAAGTATACCCTGCTGGTTAACAATCATGCAAGTATCCATGCGTCGCGCAGGTATACCTGCGCAACCAGACTTGCCCACCCATGCAGTACCTGCGCGCCTGCTAGGAATTGCGCGCCCCTGCCTTTTTGGGTGCCCTTCTTACCCATTTCACCCCTCTTAATCCATTCCACCTCTCCTATTCAAGATTCAGTCTTCAAGAAACTCTTCAAATCCATTCATGGAATGATTTCTTGATTTGAATTTTTTATCTGAAAGGAATTCTGTGGAACATTTCTCAAAACCTAGTGATTTACATATCTTGTCACTAAGGTTAGAGATTCCATTCATTCAACCTCATCCTTTAAAGATGAGAGAACCCTAATCTGGGCATCCTCCTCAGGAGTAAGCCCCAAATCCTCATTAACCTGGGCCTCATCCTCAAGAGTAAGCCTCAGTACAAGTTCTCAAATTTGGGCCTCCTCCTCAGGAGTAAGCCCCAATCATAATTCAAAGTTCCCTCCTTAATTCTGGGTACCCTTTTCAGGGGTAAATCCCAAATTAAGAGTATAAATCTCCATAAAAAACATATAACTTTTATGGACCTTGTTCACCTGGGAATCCTTTTTTTAGGAGTAAACCCCAGTTATAAATATGGGCATCCTATTCAGAAGTAAGCCCCAAGTCCCTTAATTTTTCAAGTCGCTTAACCTGGGCCTCTTTTTCAGGAGTAAACCCCAATCTTAATTCCTCTTAACCAGTCATAATTTACCTTTGATATGGGATTCCTTCTCAGGAGTAAAACCCAATCATAAGTACTATCCTAATTTGGGCCTCCTTTTTAGGAGTAAGCCCCAAGTTAGAGTATTCAAATCTCCATGAAGCACA
This sequence comes from Viscum album, assembly GCA_963277665.1. Taxonomy (NCBI): domain Eukaryota; kingdom Viridiplantae; phylum Streptophyta; class Magnoliopsida; order Santalales; family Viscaceae; genus Viscum; species Viscum album. The sequence continues at coordinate 644,093,815 of OY728143.1, read as the reverse complement.
TATACCTTTATGGACCTTGTTCCTGGATTTCTTCCCTGAAGTAAATCCTAATCTTCATTTATCTAGGCAGTCATACATACATAAGTCCCACATTATTTCTTATGATTGCATCTTTCATGGAACAATTGTCTAATTTTTACCAATACCTCTTGTTTCTCACACCGAGCATGACTCATGTGAGCTTAGAGTGTAAAAGTAATTATGACATACTTCTTTGATCCATCAATCATAAACATCATACTCCCTTACTCGAACTACGTGGGTTCTGATTCCTTTTCTAAAAAAAGGATACATAGGTAGCCCATCTACGGGTTTGATCCCAACTGTGAAATAATCCATGTCCTTCTGAATGACAGTAAACTTCAAGTGCCCCACTGAGTGGCTTTAAAACTAGCCTGGCCATTATAATGACCAAGAGACTTCTATATAAATGTTTCGAAGGATAACATTGACCAAGAATCTCTAATAAATACAGATGATTCTCTATTGATTAAGAACCTCGAATACATATAAAAGATTCTCTAAATTTCCTACATATTTAATCATTGATTGTAAAATCTGAAGGAAGTCCCATTTTATACTTGGTAATGTGATAAGGATTCACGAACATAACTTAAATCTATAAAGAGAGTCCTCGAGTAGACAATAATTCCCCTAAAAAAGGTGTGATGAGTCCGACCTCCCATCCTCTCGACCAATGAAAATTCCTAATCCTCATCAGTCCACAAACTAATGAGCACCTACCTTTAGAAAGTAGGTCCAAATGGATGTGTAATCATTGGATGTTTCCGGTTCTACGAACAAACCCGTTAGAAACCGATCTGAATGTTTGAACCTCTCATCAAGGCGATCATCCCCGAATTCTGAGGGAAACAATTATACACTAGAAAAATACAAGAAAAACCTCTTAAAAGAAGCTAAAATCCTATTTAATATTAAAAAAATTAGGGTATCCCAACTAAAAAATCAGTTTTAAAGGCCTTCTGGATCTTTTTTGATCTCAAAAAATAGTAACTGGGTCCTACCAATTGATATTGTAACATCCTCACTAAATTTATTGTACAAGATGATTTAAGTTTATAAAAATCCCCATCTCTCTATTGGTTCATCTCTATTATGGGTGTTTAGAGGTTGGTTTTTATGTATAAAGGGTCTGAGAATCAGTGGATGGAGAGATGTGTAGAGGCTTGGCCTTATAGTGGCTATAAACTACCACATGATAGCTGGTGGACTCCATAGGATTCCTGATGGAGTTACTGTAAGTTTGTATATTTCTATAGACCCCACCAACCAACTGGTGGTGCTAGTAGAACCCAGGTGGTTCTTCCTTGCACACTCACTAGTCGAGGGTTAGTCATCAGCCCACCAGTGGTGCCACTGACCGATCGGTGGGGCTGACCGAATCATTGGTATAGCCTGAATTGGTGTGTATTAAATGAACCCCATGAATTTTAATTTTAATCAGTTTCCCACATTGTTAATTACCAAAATCTGATACAAATCCCCTATTTCAAACCATGTTCCTTGTCCCTTGATTCTTGAGCTCCCCCATTCATCTCCTCTTGGTTCTTCAAGGTTGGATCAATCTGGTGGTGCAAGAATAGTAAGTTTACTCTAGATATACACCAAATCAATCTTCTTTTTTGAAATATGTACTTGGATATATGATGGATGTTAGGTTTCTATACTAATTCAATGATGATTTCTTCCTTCCTCTATAGACCGGTGACTGATCTAGCGAGTTAACATCTCTTGGCTGCACATGAGCCTCAGCCCGGTTGGTGAGGACTCTTAAGTGCATCCAGGCGACCCGGGATCAAATCCAGGCAGAGGCACAATTTACGAGGGTACTGTAATAGCACTGTATCATGTACTATAGAAGCATTGTAGTGAGAACTATGCAGTACTGTAGCAGGCACTCCAACAGGGCTGTAGTTGGCACTATTTGGCACTATAGCAGCTGGGAATTTTCCCCCGTTTGGGCCTTCGGGCCATTGATTTGATCCTCGAGTCCTTTATGGCCTTCGGGTCACCCAAGCCTTCGGGCCAGTAAGGCCTTTGGGGCACCTCAAGGCCTTCGGGCTACCTTTAGTGTAGATGCAAACCAGACAACCTATAAGGAATAGGCTCTATAGGAGGATGAGCAAGGAGCTTTCACTACAGAAGAAGCTACATAGATTGCAAGAATGATAGGGTATGAAACCTACCATCGGGACAAGCCTGTGTATGCATGAGATATCCTAGCTAAACAACCATGCAAAGGTGGAGAGCTGATTTCACGATGAAGATGATGGGAGGAGCAGTTCCAAGTAGTTAGTCTGGGTTGTATGTAATGTTTGAAGCCTACAAGAAATGAATTCCTCTAAGGACTACAAGGGCCATATAATACTTACACCTATGGTCATTTTAAGGGTTCCACATCACCCCTTGAAAGGTGGATTATCAAAATCAATAACAAATGAAGTCCTTCAGTCCATTAGATGGAACATCGCTTGGTCTGATCTTGATCTACCTTCAATTATGAGTATCTCATGGGTATGTGCGTTGACACTCCATTTTTATCAATGGAGATGAAAATATTATGAATGACACCTCAAACATGTTGAAAAAGTGAAGATCCCCAAGTAAGATCAAAGGTACTTACCTAAGCTAGCCTGTATGTAACCCTACACACAAAATTCCCACATAGGAGGGCTTGCATGACACTAAAAGACAGGCCAACCCTATGTGGGAGACCTACGCTGAGAAGCTACACTGGGAACCTATGCTAGAAACTTCCTTCAACTAGGGTCCTATATTTTCCTATAAATAGGACCCTTGGGCTCCTCATTTGCACAAACATAAAATCATAAGAACCCCCAAGCTCTGGTCATGCAATCCCTTTGTCTAGGTCTCCAAAAATTCATTAGGTAGCTCTCCAAAATCCGAGAGAAGAGAGAATTAAGGGGGAAAGTGAGATCAAAGTACCCTTAGGGTCTGAAACACAAGAAACCTATATGAGGATCCTCTCTCCCCTAACAAGGGACCTGCACAGGACCCATCTCGGGACACTTGAGGAGACCCGTGGTGCCTAGGCTAAAGCCTCACCTATGTGTTGTTGTCTAGGTGGTCCATTTCCTGAGGCATATACAGATTTCATAGGCCTATACCCCCTTGTGCGAAGCATTTCTAGTTTCTCCCAAGCCCTACGTGAGGCACCTATTCCCTTTAATCCAGGATCTATGTGAGCCCCTCTTTAAGTCCTCTTCTAAGCCACCAATGGAAGGAATCCTTTTCCTTTGGCTCCATCACCCAAAAGGGATGAAATTAAAAGCTCAACTAAAGCATCCAAACTTGAAAAAACATGGGAAAAGGCACACCAATATGTCACACATTTGGATACACATTCCTACAAATAAAAGGTTTCCCGCACTTATCCTACCATATGGTTAGGGTTCTTAGGGTGATTGTGAATATGCATTACCACGTTCATGAGGACCCCAACCTCGGGGGCGGTGTTAGGGAACTACCGGTCTTGGGAACAAGGGATAGAACCATGTTCTTCCCTTTTCATTCCTAAGACTCGGAGCATTCGGTTCCATGCGGGGAGGGTGATGATTACACCTACTATTCAATTCAACATGGAATGAGATCCTCCTCCCTCACCATAAAACCAATTTTAGGGAATCCATCATAGAGTAAGCCCCTATCCTTTCTTACAGAACCTCTCCTGATTCAATCCTTCCTCTGTCTATCCCAGTCACTAAGATGGGGGGAGGGGATAGATGGGCATATTCAAATCCCTTTCTCCCTCCCTTTGGGTATAGGGTACAATAATGGGAGGGGAGCGTCATACCCCTAACTCCTCCACCAGCGTAAGAGGGATTGTGTAGTTTGCTGGATCTTTCGCTTCCTCTTGCTTCTCATGTTCAAGAATGACTCCTCATGCATCATGTGAGATTTAGAGGATAGTCATGATCATGAAATCCACTCAGTCAGATGCATGTTTTGGTAGAGGATCTTCTCCTAAATCTTTGTCCTGCCTTTAATTAGAGTGCCCCCATAGGCATGGGTCCTCAAGGTTATGTATCCAACCTCATGGTAAAGTAGATCGTGTGGTTTCTCAGATTGTATGCTTCCTATTGTTTCTCACATTGATCATGAATCATGTTTCCTTAGAGGTTGACGATAGTCATAATATCTACATGATCCCAAACCATATATGAGAATCCTCCTCAGTAGTAAGCCCTGATCGTACCTTCACCGGGCATCCCACTTGCTATAAGACCCAAACATATCATCATACTCATCTATGGGCCTCCTACTTGATATAAGCCCCAACCATATCATCATACTCATCCATGGGCCTTATCCTTAGGTATAAGCCCTGAAAAAGCCTCCAAATCACAATGATTCAAGTCATAACTCATGGCCACTTCCATAGGAAATCCCCTTCAGGAATATGCCCCAACTTAACCCTCTCAAAGGGCCATAATCCCCTTTGAGACAAACTTGAAGACCTCCATAGGTGTGTATCCTCACAACTGAACTATGTGGGCTTTGATTCATGTCCAAATGGGATACATAGGAAGCCTCCTGGAGGTCCAAACCCAACACCCTAAATTGACCCTATTCTCTCTGGGACACACTCTCAGTAGGGTCTAATTCAACCTGAGAATTCATCTACCTTCTAGGTTACCTAGGATTCTTTGACATAAGTCCTACACTAAACTTTAAATAGGAACCTTTAACCTATAAATCCTTTCCACATGATGCTAAACTGCATGGTTAGGTCCTTATCACTGAACTTAAAAGGTATGATGTGCCTTATTAAGTGGCACTGAACTATGTGGGTTCTTATTCTTTTCATAAGGATACATAGGAAGCCTATCCATGTGTCCAATCCAAACATAAAAATAACTCCCATATCCTTGGATGATGATACACTCTAGAGTTCCCCATTTTGTGGATGAAAACTGACATCATCATAATAACTACCAAAGAATCTATAATCAGTATATAAGAGGATACCATCAATGAAGATCCTTGGATACATATAGATATCTCTATTGATGAATAAACTCTGATAAATACAGAATATTCTAAGTTCCACATATGATAATAATTTATTATTAATTCAAGGGTGTTCCATATCATACTTGGGAATTAATGAAAGATTCATGAACATATCATAAATCTATAAGAGAGTCTCAGAGTAGGAAATAATTTTCCCCCAAAAGGATGTGATGATTCCAACCTCCCATCCTCTCTACAAGTGTGAGTTATTAAGCATTGTTGGAAAAACTCCCAAACAAGCATCTACCTTTAGAAAGTAGGCTCCTCTTGGATATAAAACCATTGAGTGTTTCTGATTCCATGAAAAAACCCATTAGAAACCATTTGGAAATAGTGAACCTGACATGAATGATTGGAAAAAACTCAACCCCCTACAATCGATCATTGGAAGACATGATTTCGTCAAAAAAAATGCTGAACCTGATGTGAATCCTTAACCAAGATGAAAGCGTCACCAACTTGTTGGGCCCCTTTTTCTCTAAAAATGAAAGAGGTCCATGTAAGACAATTAATCATGCATGTGTTCATTCAAATGAGATTATTCTTTGATAGAGTTTTCTTGTTTGGGTTTGTTATATATTCAAGTACTTTTTATTATGACTCCCTTTGATCCAATAATATCCTTCCATCTTTCAGCAACATATTCCCCAACTCTATTCATGTCAGGTCTTATTCTAATTGAAGGATTCCATCACAAACCTAGTGTATTCAAAACTGGGTATCCAACACACTAGTTTGGGAGTTCCATCATAACTGTACAATCCCAACCCTGGAGGCTGCTCGATAGACCCTCCAGCTCGTGAAGCCCCACTGATCATCTGATCAGCGATGGCCGGTGGCCCAAAATCAGATAACACTAACTGCCATCTTCAACCATTTTGGGATATTATCCCTAAAACAAGACAACCAGTCCCTCCCATACCTTAGGGAGGTGAATCAAGAGGCCACATATGACCTCATTCATAAAATATAGGGGTCCTTACAAATGGATCTTGTCAAAAATCACCACAACCAATGCCATGCGGTAGTGATCCCTCAACATGATGAGGGTGCCATCCTTGCCCATATAGCCCAAGTCATTCAACCCCGGGTGCATAAGACGGTCCAATGAGGGTAGAAAACTATCGATAGGGAGAAATTTTACACCTCTTCCCCATCCAGATAATCCCACAAAAAAAATTTGGTATCCAACTACGTGTGAGAACATAGACCTACCCACCTTAATTTAGCTTTCCAGCAGATTTGTTTGGTAGCATCTAGAGAAGCCCTTCATTCAAATCAGGTGGAAAATTATGAGCAAGAACATAAAATTTCCCACACTAACTTCTCCTTTCAGCATCCTCATCTGACAACACTCAAATAATCTTTCCAACCAAGTTTGGTGGCCATACGAAAGAAGGCGCACACACCTGACTTAATTCACCAATCCTGATAGCAGTTTTATCTAGCAGCTCCTGGAGAAGTATGTTGGAAAGTCTTGGTGATGAATAGGGGCAGACCCAACTCTCTACCCCCACATGTGAGTACTGTCAATATCCACCAATATAAAATAAAGGATTGGGGCAGACACATATCCCTGCTCCAAATACAGAATTTTCATATATCTCTATTCCAATCACTAAAGTCACCAATCATATCCTGAAGATGGTGAAAGGGTGGGCACAAATCCCAAACCACATCTTATAGACCTACCCAGACATCATAATGGTGAAAAAAGTAGTGCCATAGGTATGAACACAAAGTTATATCCCTAGAAATGGGGTGGATTATCTACACATCACCCCAGAAAAAACACACACCTATGCTCCCATCCAGGAGGGTCATGGGGAAAATTACCTCATGATATATGGGCAATCAGATCAATAAAATACACACATTCCAATAGGAGGTAATAGACTTATCCCAATGGATGATCCAAGGAAGGAAGAAACCCCTATATATGAAAACCACTTCCCCCAGAAAGTGTCCCCAATCACTCTCAAGAAGGAATCCAAGAAGAAGCCTTACCAAATACAACTAGAAAATGAAGAGTCGATCTATGATCTAGCTCTACTTAATGTTGGAGTTCTTGAATCCCTCAGATTCTTATATGTGGCATCTCAATTTCTTACTCCCTAGTTACCAAATTATGGGTGTATTAGTAGTAATATTGAAGGTCCTCCTTATACACTTCACCTTAAAGTCTTGCTTCATGACAATAATTTGATCAATCTCGAGACCCCATATCCCGATGAGAGTCATGGAAGCCCTAAAAATGGCTACAAAATCAAGGATAAAGAGGGTTTTCCCCTTGCTGTAATCCACTATGGTATTCATCGCCATGATAGAGTTCTCTATGAAAGTTATCTCCATAATATTACTTCACATTATCAAAAGGGTCATCCCCTTGGTGATGTAGTTATGAGAAATCCCTCCTACCACAAGGCACTTGGGAAAACAAGGCCAGTCATGTATGATGCCTTATCATTTTCAAGTGAAATACTTTATAAACTAGAAGATAACCCAAAGTAACAATCATTCTCCAAACCTCCTTTGGATCGCTTTCCTTCCAACATAATAGAGGAAATCCCAACCAATATCACCACTTAAAATAAAGTGATTGGGAAACTCCCACTCTGGTTAGACTAGGTAGAGGAAAATCAAGAAAAAATGAAGAAAACATGATAAACATGAGGAACCAACTGGATATATATGACATACCAATCATGTTCTGGACTTTATAAACCCCTCAATACAACATTCTAGAGGCACTGTGGGAATATTGGGTGCATGATGTCCTCCTCAACATATGGAAAACTCTTCTTCAATTGAGAGTAAAAACATTTTCTTACAATGAGTACCAAATTTACATCAAGGTAGTGGAAGGGATGAAATTCCAAATTGACTTAGCAGCTCTTCTGGATGCACGACATCCAAAGATCGAGAAGTAGAAAGGAGACCTTCAGTGTGCATGACTCAACGTGTTAGAAGGATTGTTATAGGTGATCACAAATACCCCATATGGTGTTCATATTAGAATATGGGGTGTACATGGAGTGTTACATTTCACTTTGCTCCCCAACCAGAAAAGCCCACTGAAAGTGTTATAATGCAATGTTATAGATTTAGGCTGGCTTCAACAAGAATACCCTATTCACAACTAAATATGTTCTCAAAAACTCTTACTGACATCTGGCCATAAGAGAGTAGGATTATAATGACCCTATCCTTTTCCATATAACATTACATGATTTTAAGCATAATTATACATCATAGTACAATCTAAGGATCGTAAATTCTAGTGTATTGGAAGACTAGGTAGATAATCAAACATTATGAAAACAAATTTTTATTTAAACTCCATAATGAGCTCCTATCTTACATTGTGATCATACATATGCACAGGATAACCTGAGGATAACATGAAAAAAGGGATTATCTAAAATCCCGGTAAGAGAATAAACATAAGAACAAAGCATTAGAACATGGGATAGAAGACATAAAATGATGATATAAAAAGGCACGTAACATATGGAATCATAACATATAAACATGGGATCATTCAAACATAGAATCCTATAAATGTGGAAGAAACATAAAACATGAATTTAGTATGAGTCAAGGATAACTTCCAAGACCATTTCCTATAGTATCACAAGCCAAGTCTAACCACCAAGACCATCACACATAGTAATACAAGCCAAGACTAACTGGCAAGACTGTCACACATAGTATCACAAGCCAAGGCTAACCGCCAAGATCGTCACACAGAATGTCTCATGAGACTAAAATTTACCCAATGCATTGGAGTACTATATGGTAGAACCCATCTTACATTTCATGAATATGTTTTCTACATAAATAATCATACATAATCAATCTTACTTAAACCTAAGGGTTACCCATGGAAAGAATTGGGTACCACAATCATGACATAAAGCATAACCAATGGGCGTATTATGAAAGTGTCCTTGAAAGAAAGGAATTAGAAAATACATGGAAATTCATAAGGTAAAATATTCATTTATCATGGTGAGTGACTTCAAACATAAGTGACAACATGTAAGAAATGTATTTGAGAAATTTTATCATTAAAACATTTTTGTGCAGTTTTAAGGAAAATACTATAGAGATTTTAAAATAAAAAATGGGAAAATATTTTATATAAAACCATAATTGAAACAAGAAGGTTTTCATAATAAAAATAATTATTTTATAAATATAATGGTGGATTAAAATAGAGGATAGATTTCACTTGAAATTGGGTAAAAATTTGGGGAGTTCCCTTAAGATGCGTTTTTTTACTAGGAAGTATCGAGGAGGGAATCACTTAAAAGCATGTATATACCCAAAAGAGAATGAGGTATAGATATTGAAACATTATTTTAGAGAATATAAACATCATTTATAAGTTTTACATAAAAAAGAAAACTTCATTTGGGTAAAAAGAAAGACATAGCAACCCGAAGAAATAAAGGCGGTTCAGGTAGAATTCCTTATGGATTATCAGCATGGTATCGAGTGTACTTAAGAGGGATTATTGAGAGATAAAGGGGTTTTTCATCATTCATACATTATTATGGAATTATAGGGAAGGTTAAAAATCATACCCCATCATTATGGATTACACCTAAAATGACATAACATAGAGGACATTCTTGAATTAAAGCGAAATAGAGAGGATCCCTTAACTTAAGTTTGTTGGTGTTATCCACTTGTTATTAATGACCTGAATAAACAAATTAGTTTTATTAATTAATTATTCACGAACCTCTTATATATATAAAATATTCAGTATAACCTTTTAAAGTTCATTCATGACCTTTTTTGATGGGTTAAGTGGTTCAATTTCATTGTTCGGGTCCGTTTGTTTTCTTGGTTTTTATGATGGATTTACTTATTTCCATGAATGGATAAACATGTAAGATGAAAGTGGATGCCCTGAATTGAAGTTATATGACATTAGTGAACATAAAGGAGATTATATGGTTGTAAATTTAATTTGGTTACTTGGAGTAAAGTCAAAACATTATATAAAACATTAATGACAAACACTTGAATTAATTTTACCGATTTTACTCACAATTAACTTGTTTTGTATTATTATTTTATATCTTGAGTACATAAAGATTATAGAACATTAAATAAGATAAAATAAACATATAATAGTTTTTTTCAACCATAAAAATGGTTTCATGAACATAATTAAAGATAGTAATAGAAATTGATAACCCGTCGTCCTTGATTGTGCTAAATTAACACATCTCAAACAGTGTTTTCATTTATTTCAAATAAAATGTGGAGAAAGGAGAGATGATAATAACTTATTCCATTATCATAACAACATTACAGTACATGTAAGTTACTAGAGTTTTCATAACATTTGTATTAGTAGGGGTAAGGATATAAAAAAACAAATGAACTTGAAAAAAAAGAAAGAAAGGAAAAGAGAAATTTACCTCTTGAATCAATCTTCCTTGAGAGCCTCTTAAGGGGAGAGGATTTGATATTTTTAAGATAATAGGGGATGTTGGACATGGAGTAGGAGCTTGGGGAGATATTTGGGAAAAATTTTGGCAAGGCACAAGGCTTGAGAGAAGTGAAGAGAAGAGGGTGGAAGAGGGGGTATTTATAGTGGAGGGGAGGAGAGTTTTCATAATATTATAATTATTAGTTTATTATTTTTCTATAAGGAAATAAATAGTGATGATTCTATGATCAATAATAGTAATAAATGCATGTGAGTTTGAGATTTGGGTTCTTACATCACTTATGATGTGGGGAATAGTGGATTTAAATTATAATGTATTTATACGGTAAATTAATGTATTTTACTATTCTCAAAAAATTCATGTATTTCAGAAAAATACAAAAAATTCACCCTATCCATTTTTTATGTGTATAATCCAAAAAATAAATCCATTTTTTAAAAATAATTTTCTAAATATGATTAATCTAATATTTAATTAAAATCATAATTTACTTGAAAAATACAGATTTTGAAACATTTATTTTCTTATTCCCAGATATAAGAATATCGTAATTCCACTTAATTTTTTTTATATATTATCACAGGTAAGATTACTATTTATTAGGTTATTCCACTATTCATAAGGGTTACATTACTATTTATAAGGGTATGTTACTATTCACTAAAAATTAAGTTGGTCATATTAGACTCCAAATAACTTACTGATCGTAACCGTGTATGTAAGATTTTCAAAATTCAAATCATAGAAGTGACAAAATTATGTTTAAAGGTACCATTGAACTTAATAGTTTTTTGTGTTCTGATTTCACGTGATTATATGACATTTTTATAAGAAAGGAATTTCCATTGAAAAACATTGGGTCATTACATTCTTCCCCCTTATGAAATTTCGCCCTTGAAATTTCATTTTAAATTCTAAGAAATAAACAGGTGATGGTACTTTTCCTTCATTGCATCCTCTAATTCCCGTGTTGCCTCTTCATACTTATGGTTCCGCCATAGTACTTTGATCAAGTGAGTAGTCTTGTTACGTAGAACTTTATCTCTATGATCCAAGATCTTCACTGGATTCTCCTCATAAGAAAGATCATCCTCCAACTGTACCACCTTTGAAGAGAGTACATGTGAATGATATGGTATATACTTACTTAAGAAGGATACATGAAATACATTGTGTAATTTGGACATGGTAGACAGAAGTTCCATTCGATAGTACCCAACTCTGACACGATCAAGGATCTATAAGGGGCTAATGTACCTGGGATTTAGCTTCCCTTTTTTCCCAAATCTCATGAAATTATTCCATAGAGATATACATAGAAATTCCATGTCTCTAACTTTGAACTCAAGGTCTCATCGATGATTGTTTGCATAACTCTTCTGTCAACTTTGGGTTGCCTTGATGTGCTGCTGAATGGTTTTCACCTTATCCACCATTTCTTTGACCATTTCAGGTCCTATCATCTTATGCTCACTGACTTCATCCCAACACGCTGGTGTTCTGCACCTTTTCCTATAAAGGGATTCATATGGTGCTATTTAGATGCTCGAGTAGAAACTATTGTTATAGCAGAATTCAACCAGTGGAAGATGTTTGTCCCATCCTCCTTTTAAGTCCATAGAACATTTTCTCAACATATTTTCTAGTGTATTAATAGTTCTCTCAGATAAACCATCAGTTTGAGGATGATAGGCCGTACTGAAGTTCAATTCAATGCTTAGGTCATGTTGGAGACTTTTCCAGAACTTTGAGGTGAATCTCAGATCATGATAGGATATAATATATAGTGGTAATACATGAAACCTTACTACTTCTTTGATGTATATCCATGATAGTTGATCCAATAAGAAGTCCTCTCTAATTGAGATAAAGTGAGATGTCTTCATATGACGATCCACAATGATCAATATAGCATTGTTTCTACTAGATTTCCTTGGAAGTCTGGTGACAAAGTACATGGTGATGTTCTCCCACTTCCATGTTGGTATGGGTAGTGGTTGCATCATACCCTTATACTTTTTCCTCTCATATTTCTCTTGCTGACATACCAGATACTTTGATGTATATTCAGTAATATCCCTTTTCATATTATCCTACCAAAAGTTTTCTCGAAGATCTCGATACATCATTGTGCTTCCTGGGTGAATAGAGAAGGTAGAAATATGTGTGTCATTCAAAAGCTCCTTCTTTATCTATGGATTGGATGGTACACATAATAATGACCCAAATTTTACAACTCCTTCCTCATCAATCAAGAACTCATAGGATTTCCCATTTTTAATGGCTTCCACCCTTTTCTTAATTTCCACATCTTTTCTTTGAGCATCCTTTATTTTCTCTATGAGGGTTGATTGAGAAATCATCTGAGAAAGTATTGATGATATTCCTCCATTAATTATTCCCATTTCGATAATATGAAAATATAAGAAGATCAAATCCTTTTCAATTCTCATAATTGATAAAGATGTAGGATCCTTTCTACTTAGAGCATCCACCACCTTATTTGCCTTACCGAGATGGTAGTGGATTGAGAAGTCATAATCCTTAATGAGATCTATCAATCTTCACTAGAACATATTAATATATTTTTGTGTAAATATATATTTGAGACTCTTTTGGTCAGTATATACGTCACACTTCTCCCCATAGAGATAATACTGCTAGATTTTCAATGCAAAGACCACAACCGCCAACTCCAGATGATGCATGGGATAGTTTTGCTCATGGATTTTCAGGTACCTTGAGGTGTAGGATATCACTTTATAATTTTTCATCAGCACACAACCTAAGATCGTATTTGAAGAATCACTATACACCACAAAGAGTTTTCCACTTATTGGGAGTGTGAGTACTGGCATAATGATTATCCTTTTTTCAACTCCTTAAAATAGTTTTCACATTCCTGGGTCTAGACAAACTTTACTCCCTTCTGTGTCAGCTTGGTCATTGGGTTCTAAAATCATGAAAATTTCTTCACAAATTATAGATAATACCTGGATAGACCCAGAAAGTTGTGGATCTCTATTACAGATGTTGTCCTGTGTCACTCTTCAATTGCCTTTGTCTCGGAAGGGTCTACATATATCCCTTTGCTGGTGATAACATTCCCCAAGAATGATACTTCCTCCATCCAAAACTCACATTTACTATACTTTTCATACAGATTATCCCTTCGTAAAGTCTTTAATATAGTATTCAAATGCTCCTCATGTTCCTCATTTCTCTTGGATTATATCAGAATATCGTCGATAAAGACTTCCACAAATTTGTCGAGGTAATATCTAAATACTCTATTCATTAAATCCATGAAAATTTATAGAGAATTAGTGAGTCCTAAGGGAATCATTAAGAACTCATAGTGTCCATACCTCGTTTGAAAGGTAGTTTTGGGAATATCTTCCTTCCTCACTTTTAATTGGAGATATCCTGATCGAAGGTCCATCTTAAATAAATAACTAGACCCACGAAGCTGATTAAACAAGTCATATATCCATGGAAGGGGATAATTGTTCTTTATCATGATTTTATTGAGCTCATGATAATCAATGCAGAGGCACATTGATCTATCCTTCTTCTTGACGAAGAGGACTGGCACACCCCACGGTGAAGCACTTGGGCGTATAAAACCCTTCTCCAAATTCTCCTGTAACTACTTCTTCTACTCTTTCAGCTCTATGGTGGCCATTCTGTAAGGTGTCTTTGATATAGGCAGAGATCCAAGAATAAGTTTAATTGAGAACTCAACCTCTCGGTCTGGAGGAAGACTAGGAAACTCTTCAAGGAATACATCAGTGTAATCCCTCACAATGGGCATGTCCTCAAGCATGATTCTATCCTTTGTCTCAATCATTTGACCTAGACATGCTTGCTCATAAGGAATTAATATCTACACTTGAGACAATGATTCTAAATGAGATTAATCTTCCCCCTTACACTTGTAAAGAATCATAGGATGCTTCAGGATGTGAAGAGTGATTTCACTTTCCCAAAATTTGATATTGGATTTGTATAAATATATCCAATCCATACCCAATATAATGTCTAACTACACTAAAGTAAGTATAACAATATTTTCTAGGAGGTTTAGTCCACAAAAGTTAACTGGGGAGGAGTTATCAACCATGGATGGAATAATTTCCTCATTTGATATTCTCATAGATAACTTATCCTCCAAATTTTGAGGTAGTATTTGAATAGTTCTACTAAACTTGAAAGATGTGAAAGAATGCATAGAACCTAAATTAAATAGCATGTTCACTATTCTTGAATGAATAACTAGCATACCTGTCACCACATCAATGTCTGGATCCACCTCAATAATAGTGATAGCATAAGACCTTCCTTGTTTCCTTTGAGGTTGTTATTGATTTCCTCTAACAAACATTGGCTTAGAGAAATTGGTTATATAATGCCCATGCTCCTTGCAGTTGTAACACTACACCACTAGTTGAGCATTGATCTAAACCTTACTTTATTCTTTAACATTAGCAGGATTTTTCATATCCCTTTAGAAATTATTGGCAAGATGTCCCAGCTTTCCACATTGGAAGTAATTCCTGGTTCCCTTTAGATAGTTCCCAGGATGCTTTTTCCCACAAATTTTACAAGTGGGATATTCAGGATTCTTTCCATCATGGGAGTTATTTTTTGAACCACCCATGTTGTTCTCTATTTTTTTCTTCTTGTCACTGGGACCATGAGACCACTGAGAATCTCCAATCTCCATTTCAAAATTGAGGGAACAAAAAATAATCTCCTCATAACTGTCAAAGTCCCGAATCACCAAATATTTTCATATATTCAGCTTTAGTTCGCTAAAGAAGCGATCCAACTTACTTTCGGTGTTCATGACAAAGCCAAAGGCATACCTTGAAAGCCTTGTAAAATTTTCTTCATACGCCCTGATGGACTCATATTTCTTTTTCTTCAGACTGAGGAACTCTCTTTTCATCTTGAGATGGAGGGTTCGAGGAAAATATTTATTGAAAAACATCCTTTGGAATTACTCCCAATTCATAGAATCAATTTAATCTTGGGACTTTGTATTCTTGATCAGTGTCCACCATTAATCAGCTTACCCATCAAAACGATAGACTGCCAGTACAACTTTCTCTTTTTCTGAGAACTGGAGGATGGAGAATATCTTTTCAATGGAATTAATCCAATGTTACATGATAAGGTGATCATAAGATCTGCTAAACATGGTAGGACTTTGCTACATGAAGGATTCTACAAAAAATTGCTTTTTTCCTTAGAGGAGGAGGGCGTTCCACATGATTCAAGTTATTATTCATAACTTGATCCAGCTGAACAAGTATTATCATGAATTTTTTAGCACCCATTCCCATCATATCAAACATATCATTAGGGAAATATTCACATTTACTATCATATTGGTTGTTGGAAAGTGTTCTTCTATTTCCCTCTATTAACTAAGAAAAAGAACATACAATTATAGGGCTTGAATACTTAGTAATTGATCATAAAAAGGAAACTTTTGAACATAAAAGGATAAACTTGTAGAGGAGAAGTATATCCTAACTTGTGATTCCTTAGGTTTAAATATAGGTTATCCTCAATCTATTTCTTAACTTATATTCTTATGGTATTTTTTTATTCCCTTAATAATGGTTTGTACTAAGCTCATGAATTTACCCAAGAATATCCCCCAGGAGTGTCAAACCAAGAGTGCATCAAGGCCTGTTGTCGTGTACCGGGATACCCCAGGTGAAGCCTGAAGCTCATTGTTAGAGTTTTCACTCCTAGGTACATATGTGATAGATACGCCTCTACCTATTTGTATCTAGACATAGATGTATTTTCTTGATAAACCACTTACTCTATACTTACCAAAACTTAGGGGTGTTTTCTTATATACTTTATCTCATCCTTGAGGTTCTCAATAAGGTGATCTATTCCTAATCTCTAAAAATAACTAGACCATCCTTTGATACCAACTATAGAGACCCTATCATTTTACATATAACATTACATGATTTTAAGCCTAATTATACATTAGATTAAAAGACAAGGATCTTAAAGTCTAGTGTCTTGGAAGACTAGGTACATAATCAAACATTATAAAAATGACTTTTTATTTAAACTCTATAATGAGATCCTATCTTCCATTGTGCTCATACATTTGCATAGGATAACCTGAGGATAACATGAACAAAGGTATGAGATAAAATCCCATAAAGGGAATAACCATACGAACAAATCATTAGCACATGGGATAGAAGACATGACATGATGATATAAAAAGGAATGTAACATATGGAATCATAACATATAAACATGTGATCATTCACACATAGAATCTTAGAAATGTGTTAGAAACATAAAAAATGAATTTAGTATGAGTCAAGGATAACTGAAAAGACTATTTTTCATAGTATAAAAAGACAAGGATAACCACAAATACTGTCACACATAGTAGCACAAGCCAAGGCTAACCGCCAAGACCGTCACACATAGTAGCACAAGCCAAGGCTAACCGCCAAGACTGTCGCACATAACGTCTTATGAGACTCAAATTTACCCAATGTATTAGAGAACTATCTGGGCACACCCATATTACATTTCATTAATATTTTTTCCATATAAATAATCATACATAATCAATCTTACATAAACATAAGGGTTACCCATGGAAAGAATTGGGTACCACAATCATGACATAAAGCATAACTGATGGGCGTATCATGAAAGTGTCCATGAAAGAAAGGAATTAGAAAATATATGGAAATTAATAAGGTAAAATAGGCACATATCATGTTAATTAATGTCAAACATAAGTTATAACATGTAAGAAATGCATTTGAGAAATTTTAGCATTAAAACATTTTTGTGCGGTTTTAAGGAAAATACTATAGAGCTTTTAAAATAGAAAAGGGAAAAATATTTCATATAAAACCAGAAGTGAACCAAGAAGGTTTTTCTAATAAAAATAATGATTTTATAAAGACAATGTTTGCTTAAAAAATAGGATATAGTTCACTTAAAATTGGGTAAAAATTTGGGGAGTTCCCTTAAAATGAGTTTTCTTATTGGGAAGTATCGAGGAGGGAATCACTTAAAAGTATGTATATCATAGAAATAGAATGAGGGATGGATATTTAAACATGATTTTGAATAATATAAATATAATTTATAAGTTTTACATAAAAATAAAACTTCATTTGGGTAAAAATAAAGATATAGAAACTCAAAGGAATAAAGGCAGTTCAGGTAGAATTCCTTACGGATTATGGCATGATATCAGGTGTACTGAAGAGGGATTATTGAGAGAGAAAGGGGTTTATAATAATTAATATATCATAAGGAAAGTATGGGGGAGGTGTTAAATCATACCCAATAATTATTTATTACACATAAAATGGCATAGCATAGAGAACATTCTTGAATTAAAGTGAAATGGAGTGGATCCCTTACCTTAAGTTCGTTGGTGTTCTCCACTTATTATTAATGACCTGAATAAAAAATTAGGTTTATTAATTAATAAGTAAATAACATATTATGTATGTGAAAGATTTATTATATCCCTTTTAAGTTCATTCATGACCTTTTTGACGGGTTAATTGGTTCAATTTCATTGTTCGGGTCCGTTTGTTTTCTTGATTTTTATGATGGATTTACTTTTTTTCAGGAACAGATAAACATGTAAGATGAAAGTGGCTATCCAGAATTGAAGTTATATGAAATTATTGAACATACAGGAGATTAAATGGTTGTAAATTTAATTTGGTTACTTGGAGTGAAGTCGAATAACTATATAAAACATTAATGACAAACGCTTGAATTAATTTTAGCAATTTTGCTCACAATTAACTTGTTTTGTATTATTATTTTATATCATGAGTGAATAAGGATTAAATAACATTAAATAATATAAAATACACATAAAATAGTTTGGTTCAACCATAAAAATGGTTTCATGACCATAATTCAAGATAGTAATAGAAATTAATAACCCGTCGTCCTTGATTGTGCTAAATTAACACATCTCAAACGATGTTTTAATTTTTTTCAAATAAAAGGTGGGGAAATGAGAGATGATAATGAATTATTAAATTATCATAAAATAATTAGAGTAAATTTAAGTTAATATAGTTTTTATAAAATTTTTATGAGGATGGGTAAGGATAGAAAAGAAAACAAATGAACTTGAAAATAAAAAGAAAGAAAGGAAAAGAGGAATTTACCTCTTGAGTCAATCTTCTTTGAGAGCCTCTTAAGGGGAGAGGATTCGGTATTTTGAAGAGAATATGGGATTTTGGACATGGGGGAGGATCTTTGGGAAATATTTGGGTGGAATTTTGGCAATGAAAAAGTCTTGAGAGAAGTGAAGAGAAGAGGGTGGAAGAGGTGGTATTTATAGTGGAGGGGAGGAAAGTTTTCATAATATTATAATCATTAGTTTATTATTTTTCCATATGATAATAAATAGTGACAATTACATGACCAATAATAGTAATAAATGCATGTGATTTAGATATTTGGGTTCTTACATAACTTATGATGTCAATAATAGTGGATTTAAATTATAATGTATTTATACGGTAAATTAATGTATTTTACTATTCACAAAAATTCAAGTATTTCAGAAAAATACCAAAAATTCACCCTAACCATTTTTCGACATGTAGAATCCAAAAATGAAATTCATTTTTCAAAAATAATTTTATAAATATGATTAATTTATTATTTAATTAAAATCATAATTTACTTGAAAAATACAGATTTTAAAACATTTATTTTTTTATTCCCAGATATAGGTATATCATACTTCCACTAGAATATTATTTTTATACTATCATAGGATGGTACTATTAATTAGGGTATGTCACTATTCATAAGGTTAACATTACTATTTATAAAGTTATGTTACTATTTACTAAAATTTAAGTTGGTCATATTACACTCCAAATAACTTACAAATCGCAACTGTGTATGTCAAATTTTCGAAATTCAAATCACAGAAGTGAAAAAATTATGTTTAAAGGTCACATAGAACTTAGTTGTTGGTTTTGTTGTTATTTCATGTGATTATATGATATATTTATAATAAAGGAATTTCCATTGAAAAACATTGAGTCATTATAAGAATATTGAGAGAATTTTACTTCAATCATTTGAAAATATCGAGCAAGCCTCCCATTTAGGAGAAGTCTATCGTCAAATAGTGAAAATTTCCGAAATAACACAATTATATTCAGAGGTGGGGGTGGGTGATTCAGGTTCATACCAAATGATACACCTAACCCATGTTTAGAAAAAACTCCATAGAATCAGAAGGGCGGCTGTGATAGTAGAATCCACGACCTTTCAGGGGGAACCCCTACTCACAGGACTGGGGGATTTTTTAACCCAACCCTTGAGGTTAGAAAACCAGTCCCAAAGGGTTTTGAAAACAGAATAGGAATATCCCCAGCCTGTAGGGATGGGGTATTTTTCACCTTAAAAACCTTCACCTCAGTGGGAATCGGTCTTCTATCGATTAAGGAAAATGCTGAAAAATTGATCCTCCTAGTTTGTCCCATTTCGTAATCTAATAAATTCGTTAGGAACATGCATGAGTGAACTATTTGAAGATTCCCTTTGGATTAATTTCCACCAAAAAATTCCTAAATAACCATTAAAGGATAGGACAAGGCCCCATGAAGGGCATTGAAAGAGGCATACTCGCAAAGTCACTGATAGAATACTTATAATACATTATAGATCGGTGAATGTAATCAATTCTACCCTTGTAGATTTTACAAAACACAAGACCAATTCAGAGATGGAGTTAGAGGAGGGATTTTTTGAAGTATATTTTCACATAAAAGGAATTGAACATGAGACAAAGGAGATGGTTGGAACTTCTTAAAGACTATTATTGTTCAATTCATTATCATCCTGGAAGAGCAAACAAAGTCATTGATGCATTAAGCAGGAAAGACATAGTTATTCTATACATGATGAGGATTCAAAGAGATCCTTTGATCAATGACCTAGTGAAGTTAGACATGGGAATTATAAGGGAAGGGACATCATCAAACCTAACCCAAATGATTTCTCAACCATAATTATTAGAGAAGATCAAGAAAGCTTAGAAAGAATATCCTTTTGTTACAAAAGAAGTTTGAGGCTGTGAAGGATGGTAAGTTTATTGAGTTCAATATTGATCAAGAAGGTGTAATAAAATTTTGTACAAGACTATGTGTTCTATCTATTCTGGAAATAAAGAAGGAGCTTATGGATGAAGCTCATAACTCTACGTTCTCTATACATCCTGGAAGTACAAAAATTTATAGAGACCTTCGTGATCATTATTGGTTGGATAATATGAAAAGAGATATTTATCACTACACTACAAGGTGCTTGGTATGTTAGTAACTGAAGGCAAAGAGACAAATTCCTAAAGGGGTATTACAACCACTTTCCATACCAGCATGGATGTGGGACAATATCACTATGGATTTTGTCACCGTTCTCCCAAGAACTTCCAAAGGAAATAATACTATATGGGTTTTTATGGACCATCTCACAAAGACTTTCTATTTTATCTCTATTTGGGAAGATTTATCTCTTGATCAACTTGCCAAGATTTACGTGAAGGATGTGGTAAGGCTACATGAAGTTCCAATTTCTATCATATCTAATCGTGATCCAAGGTTCACATCAAAATTATGGAGAAGTATTCAACATGATCTGAGTACCGAATTGAATTTTAGTAAGACCTATCACCCCAAACTGATGGAAAATATGAAAATACTATTCAAACACTCGAGGACATGCTGAGAACATGCTCAATAAAATTTAAAGGTGGATGGGATCAAAATCCCCCATTTGTTTAGTTCTCTTACAACAACAGCTTCAACTTGATCATTCAAATGGAACCCTATAAAGATCTTTGTGGGAAGTGATGCAGAACTCTTACTTGTTGGAATGAAGTTGGTGAGAGAATGCTTCTTGGGCCTGATCTTGTTCAAGAGATAACAGAAAAATCCCATTCCATATAGAAACACATTAAGGCTGCTCAGAGTTGAAAAAAAGAGCTATGCCGACAACCGTCAAAGGGACTTGGAGTTTGATGTTGGTGACAAAGTCTTTCTTTGAATTTCACCTTGGAAGAGAGTCATGAGTTTTGGGAATAAAGGGAACCTCATCCCTAGGTACATTGATCCCTATGAAATCCTTGATCGTGTAGAAGAAATGGCCTATCATCTTTCACTTATTCCAAATCTAGCACAAGTACATGATGTCTTCCACGTATCCCTCTTGAGTAAGTACATACCTCACCCTTCACATGTACTAAATATAGAGTCAATACAACTAGAACATGACCTCTCTTATGAGGATCAGCCGGTGGAGATCTTGGATCACAGGGACAAGGTTCTATGCAAAAAGACTACCCACCTAATTAAAGTGCTGTGGAGGAACCACAAATGTGAAGAATACATGTGGGAACCAGAGGAGTCTGTGAGGTAGAATTACCCACACCTTTTCTCTTCTGAGGGTACGAGTTGAAATTTCAAGGAAAAAATTTCTTAAGGGGGGAAGAATGTAATGACCTGAACTTTTGAATAATATTTTATTCTTGAATTTGTGTGTTATTTTATTCTCAACAAAACTATATACTTTAATTAATGAAGTGAGTTTAATTGAAATGAGACTATTGTGTTTCAACTGTTATATGACCGTTGGAAACTATACTCTTAACATTATGATTATTGTTTATAAATACAAATGATCATGGTTAAATAATACAGAAAGAAGAGTCGACGACCTCATCCAGTAGACTCGGGCCGTACGAAGACCATATTTCAGAGCTTGGGAAAGAGGTATCATCACTGGCCTTTGCTCTGGACCAATCCTAAGCCAAAATTCAACATGTTATGATTGAACAGAATAGCTTACAGGAGAAGTTCAAGCTGATATAAATCACCACTCGAGCAATGTTTTCTGAACCACCTCAAGATTCTATCACCATAACACACCTTACTCTTAGGTCCTATGCAGGTGTTATAAGAGGCTATGTAAAGAGGCCTTAGTTACTTTGTGTAATGCTTTTGTATAAATAAAATTTTCATTTCTTATTATGGTAAAATTTGTGAATTTCAAATGCCACGATAAATATAGGATGAATTTATAGAAGTTCTATATTATTGATGAATACTTGAAAAAAGGAATTTTAAAATATTTTTTTATACTTTGAATAATTAATAATGTGAAATTATTTTCAAAAAATAGTCTTCTATAGTTGTGATCAGTAAGAAATTTAGATTCTAATAAGATCAACTTAATTTTTGGTGAATAGTAAACTATGAATAATAATATTACCATTATGAATAGTAATATGACCAATGGAATAGAAAACTCACCTAATAAAGTATAAATATAATTTAGGCATCTTTATTGAAAATGTGATATGATATCTTAAGTAAATAACTATTATAGAAATTATTAGTTAAGTATTAGTATTTTTTTCAGGTAAATAGTGTTTTTAATTCAAAAATAAATATCTCATTATTAGAAAATTATTTTCAAAAAATGGAGTTAATTTTTGAATTCAGATCATTGATATTAGGTTAGGGTGAATTTATGAGATTTTTATAAAATGTTTTATTTTTTGTTGAATAGTAAAAATATAGTTTTGAGTTTTAGTGTGTTTAATGACATCATTAATGATGTAATCATGATTTAATAATTATGGTAGAATTATATATAGTAATATATGTTATTATATGTCCCAAGTGGTTAATACCATGGGCAAATACCATGGGCAATCCCATGGTTTTACAAATACCACTTATGAGGCGTCCCTTGGAAATTAATAAAATATTCCCTCACTTTTTCTAAAAATACCAACAAATTAATTCATTCCTTTCATTAAAAATTCATCCTCAACAAATATATGGTATTTTTACCTCCCAAGGAGTCCTCCAAAGGTTCCCTAAATCCCCCAAAGGTCCCAACCTTTGAGTTTTTTAAGTTACTCTTCAAGGTAAGGGAACCTTTCACCCTCCTCTTTAAGTCAAGACTTCCTTTATGTTATGTCTTCTAGTTTATATTTTATTATATTGGGTTATTTTATTATATATCCTTATTTCTGTATATTTTATGTCCAAATGATTATAGACCCTTTTTTCTCTCAATAATTCATTTTCTTAATTTTTAAGTGACACCGTTAGGCTGCCGAATTTTCATAAAAGAAATCACATCTTCTCTTTTCTTTCAAGTTTCCTTTTCATGTGGTGTTTCATTAAAATATCCATTACATGATCTTATTTATTTTAATTTATTTACCTATAATTTATTTTGAATTTTTTATGAGTGTGTTACCCTTTTCACTTCTCTTTTTAATGTTTTTTAAACCATGTTATATAGCCGTTATGCTGTAAAATTTTAGTCTCAAAATCCCCCTCTCTTTTTCTCAAGAAATTCTCTTATTTTATTTATGTGAATACCCAAAACTATTTAGTTTCTAGGGGAATTCATAAATACATAAAAATGATATATTTTATTCTAGAATTTACATACATGAAACCCTTATTCCTTTTCCATGGGTTATAAATTACATAACGATCATGTGTTTAAGCACTTTTTAAAACGTCACGATTTTGATATGAAACCAATTACTTTTATTCTATTTGGGTTATTTGTGAAATGTTTGATCATGATATATTTGTATCACATGAAAATAAAGACATTTTAATGGTACACCCTGATAGTGCTCCAATTCATTAGGTAAAGAATTTAGTCCATAGATATGACAAGTTTCACGATGCCTTGGTGAATAACCTTGGTAATTTTTATGACACTTTGGGGATGGAACTTGCTGATATATTCATGAATGTATAAATTAAATATTTTAGACACATTTTAAAGTTATTATTATATTTATTATTTCTATGATATGCCACTTTATCATTCCTTTATGATATCCCTCATGTTCTTATTGATATATCTCAAGATCACATGTAAACTGTTTCACTTATTTTCCTTAATAGGTCTTCTGCTCACCCTTTCCTTTGATGTATGTCTCCAGGTTATGAGATGTATTAATTGTAAATAGTATGAAACTATGATGAAGACTTAAAAGTTTATTAGAATAATGTTTTATGTTTTCATGTATTTTGTTTCTGATTTCCAAGACACTATACTTTAAATATCCTCTATTTGTAAAATGTAATGAAAAGTTATGTAATAAAAAGGAAGGATACCATACTATACCTTGGTCCAGAGGCAATCACATAGAGTCAAATTCATCATTTCTACATGAATTTAAACTACATGGATAATTTCCTCACCTCATGATGTTAAAATACATGATATATTTCTTGACCGCATGATCGTAAACTGCATGGCTGATGTCCTGACCGCATGCCTTTAAACTACATGGTACCTTGAGAAATACCTATGGCTTAAATATTATTATAATTAGATACTTAGTGACACCCATGCCTCATGTCCTAGTCCCAACCATGACGGAAAAGGAGAAATTCCCCATCTCTTGCATACGAATAAAGATCTATGCAGGAGCCTTTAATTTGGGTCCCCTCATTAGGGGGTCCACCAAGGAAACAAAGTTGTACACCTTATACATATGAGTCATATCTATTAAAGGGAATATTTAATTCTATCATGAACCTCCCTATAAAGATACCTCAATGAAGGGATATTGATAATGAACCCTGAGTTCCACCTACAGTAGGCCCCGAGTTGGTGACTAGCACCGAGAGTGTATGAAAATATCATATATGGGAGATATTTCCCTCAATAATATAAATAGGTTTGGGAGATATGATGGATCACTCGAAAACAACTCCAAGACACAATATAAAAAGAAATCCAAAAACCATCCCACATGCATGAATCAATATAATTGATACAGATACAATAAATTCTTCAAAGTAAATACCCCAAGTAAAGCTAAAGCAGTGACCTAAGAGCTATCCAAAGGCCTGAGCTAGTAATTCCCAACATGGTCTATGTAATCCTCCTAGAAAACTGAAAACAATTTTATATATGTGGGGTGATCATACAAGTATAATCAGTAGTAAAAACTCATGTCTCTCATGCACATGTGAAACAATCATACAAATTCCCTTGTGATAAAATAACCAAACCAAACAACACCTATCAAGGTATATTAACCATCCCAACTGCACTAAGAAATTATCACCAAATAATGTAAACCAAGTAATATAGTATAATAAGAATCACATATATAAGGGTACCTCAGACTGCTTTCCCACTGGTATGCCACTCTCACACCCAACGTTATACATCCTGGAACTCCCATCTCTTCTGTATACCACACTGACCCACAAGCATGGTCACAACACACCTTGTCTACAAACACCTGGGCCGACCACCCCATAAGTATAACCACAACACATCTCACCCAAAAACACCTGGGCCACAACACAACTATCACCATAACCAAAGTAATATGGTATTGTGAAAATGTAGGACATCAAACTCATTCCCTCCTTCTACCATTAACGACCCCCACCAGAATCCGCCCCACAAGCACAATCATGTCTATCCTGAAAAAACATGGGCCATCACATCTCCCACATTAATACCTTGGCTATCACATCTCACTTGAAGACACATGATACATCACAAACACCATCTAATTCATGAATAGACTGTAGGAACCCTGAACCCAGTAGTCCAAAGTCAATTCCTTACTTTCTTACATTGGTATGATTATAAGGAATCACATCTTGAAGGAATAATCAGTTTAGTAGTTTTGGAATCCATATTACATACATGAAATTTACATTAAAAGTTGAAAAGAAAAAAACATAGAAACTCCATTGATAACACCCAATAAATCTTAGATTAACCATGCAATCCATTCATAATACACCTCTCTAAATCCTAGGGAAAAGAAACATATGAAAGGTGAAATCTCATATGCTTAGTAAGGGTACAAAATATATTAGAATCTATAACATAAATAAAAATTCACGATGAATAAATAATAAAACATTCTATTAAAACATAATTATTGAGCAGAATATGATAGGAATAAAATCTGAATAAATAATTCCATATAAATAATCACATGAAACTTAACCGTGGATATTCTACTAGTAGAATAATCACATGATTTATCATTTAATAATATCATAATGAGGGAATTCATATTCCAGACATAATAAATCTATCATCAAGGCCTCATCCAATACTTATGAAAATAAATGGTTAAGGCCTCAACCAAAATCCATTTCTATTTTGTCTCATGAGACCTACCGATACATCGAGGGGATATAACAGGCTCTACCCATCATATAATAAGTCCAATGCATCCCTAATATATCAAATAAAATTATATATTCAAATAAAAGTGTCCCATACCACTTTTAAGTATCATATATGAAATTAATCTAATAAAATCATTAAGAAATTCTTGAGGAAAATAACCTTTAAACCTTACAAAGTGTCCCATACCACCTTGAAACATTTAAATCATAATACATTTTAACATTAAATGAAACTTGGAATATCATGATAGTAATAGAATTCATGGTATAATATATAAAAGGGAAATATGTACACCACACACAAGGAAATATCATTGAATAAGGCATATAACTTATAGAAGTAAAAGTGAGATGCAAAAAACCATTTTTTACTTTAGAAAGAAGAGTTTTTTGGAAAATCATTTTTATTTGTCATAAAATTAGATTTTAAACATGTATATACAAAAAAAAAAAAAATTTAATGACATTGAAATTATATTTTAGTCACAAATGATGCCCCAATTAAGTGAAATCACGTATAAATAGATTTTAAGAAATATTAGAAATGAAACATTTTAGTACAGTTTAAGGAAAACATTAAAGAGATTTTAAAGCAGAAAGACATGTTTGTTTTCATAAAAATAGAAATGAAAAAAGATATTTTTTCATGATAAAATGTGTGATTTTATAAAAATATTTATGGATTAAAATATATTATATAGTTTACTTGAAAATGGGTAAGAATTTAGGAAGTTCCCTTTTATCTGGATTGCTTATCGGGAAGAATTGAGAAGGGAACCCTGTAAAACATTTATTATCCCATAAAATAATGATTAAATGATATGGATATATGATTTCGGAACATATATATTTATATAATATATAATAATTATATAAAAATAATGAATAATTACATCGATGTATAGAGAAATAAAGCATGACCCGAATGAAAATAGAGGTTCGAGAAGAAAACCCTTACAAAGATTGTATCATTAGAGTGAGGATAAATTAAGAAAATAATTATGTGAGACAAATATAAATACACAAAATATAATTGTATATATATTATAAAACAATCACAGGTCATTCAAAAATATTCTTGGAAAAACATAACCAATGACATAGATGATTAACTTAATGAATAGAAATTGAGTTAAGATATCCCTTGCCTCAAGTTGGAATTCCTTCAAATTTGTTCAAAAATCTTGTATAATGGTTTGGATAGTGTTATTAATTTATTATATAACTAAACTCATGTTTATAATACCTTAAATAAACTTATTATAATATTTCCACCCATTTATTAACAATATTTTGTTATTTTCATTGATTCGGGTGTGTTCTTTTCATGATTTCCAAGGTCGGTTTATTTTGGTATTCCTTGTCAAAAAGAAATAATAATACAAAAGTGATAGAATATATATATATATATATTTCATTTTAAACAATTACATGTGAATTTAAACATTCCATGATTTTGGTAAAAATGAAAATGCAGAATCATCGTCGATGAAGGTGTTGAATTGATACACCATAGATGACAATTTCATTATTTAAGAATAAAAGGAGAAGTTGAAAGATTTTATGATGATTTTAACATAAAAAAATATTCCAATATATATATATATATATATATTACATTGGAGTTTTCATGAATCATTGGATAATAGGTATGGATAAGGTAGAAGTGAGAAAGAATTTGAAAGAGAAGAAGGAATCTTACCTCTTGAAAATTTCTCTTTGAAGACCTCCTTAAGGCTCTTAGAGGTAGTATTTTCATGAGACCAGAAGCACTAGAATGTGGAAAGGGATAAAGAGGAGGGAATTTGGCATAGATTATCTAAGAAATAAGGCTTAAGGTGATGAAAATTTGTAAAGGAGGGAACCTCCTTTTATAATTGATGTGTGGGGTAACATAGGAATTACTCAAATTATTAAAATATAATAAATTTATTATAGGGTTTAAAAATTAAAAAAGCCTCAAAATAATAGGATATTCTATTTTAAAAATAATATTATCATTTTAGAACTTTTTTGTGATTTTTTTATTTTTAAATAATTTAATAAAATATTTTATTCATGGAAAAATAATTTTGTCAAATTAAAAACTATTCGCAATCATGACTTTAAGCATATGAAAAAAAAGTTTCCAATTCGAATTAATTTTTTTATTATATCATATAAATATTATAGTCACCTATATAAATCGTTAATTTACTTAAAAATATCAAATTATATTTATTTTACTATTTTTAAAATCATTAATTTTATTTATTCATTAATTAAATATTTATTGTATTATAATTGTTCATGCCATTAATGTAATTATTTATTACCTAAAAATTAAAAATAAAATTCTATGAGAAATATAATTATATTATATTTCCAAATAAAAATATTTTTCTAAAAACACTTTTGGAAAAACTCATATTAAAATACCATACTAATTGAAAATTTTAGTGTGAACAAATTGTCTTTATTTTTAATAAAATAATACAAAGGTAATAATGTGATCCATGTGGGTCCAAAATATCCCCAATTTGAATCCAAAATAGGTATTGTAAGAAACATACACATAAAAGTAAATTTATATAGTTTATGGGTCAAATAAGTATTGTTATAAATCAATTAAAACAATTTATTTGTTTTTTTCTTCCGCTTGCTCAAGCATTGAATCGACATTGCATAAGAATTAAAGTTAATTATTTAATATATAAAAATTAAAAATAAATTACTATCATAAAAATAAATTAATTAGGTTCAAAATAAAATTATATATTCATTCATTATATATATTCACTCATATACATGCTAAGAAAACTTCTCAAATTTGTTATTTTGTCTTTCCTTATCCTACACAAGCATTGCACAAGAATTTGGATAATATTATAACTATAAAATTATAAATTATCATACAAAAACATAAATTATACATAATAAATAATAAAAATTCTGTGAAAATAATTTTTAGCTCTTAATTATTATTTTTAAGAAACCAACTTGACTTTGTCAGCGCGTTAGAGACACTGCGTCTACAATGACAATGATTCTTTTATACTTATCTAGAAAATTATAATTTATATGTTAGGAATTATTTATATAAAAAATTTATCTTATAACCTCATTATTTATTTATTCCATAAGTTAATAAATTTTATATCACAAATATCTCTTGATGCTGTCACAAAAATATACCGTATTTTCTTAAAAACATTATTTTTACTGTTCACTAAAAATTAAACTATTTTAGAAAAATCCAAAAAATTGATCCTTACCATTTTTAAACATGTATAATTCAAAAATGAAATCTATTTTACAAAAATAATTTTCAAAATATGAAAAATCAAAATTTTAATTAAAACCATCATTTACTCGAAACATACAAATTTTAAAATTATAACGGATTTAAAGACACATTGAAAAATTAACTAAGGTCTCATAAATATATATTATAATCACAAGACATCAAAATATTAACTTATAATTCTATTTTATGAAAATAATTTTTTTTGAGTCATTATATTAATTACCAAAGTTCAAATAAACATTTATGTTTTATAAAAATACTAATACTTAATTATTAATTAAAATGTTTATTTACTTATACTATTATATTATTATATCATAATTTCATTTATAAGATGCTTAAATTTTATTTATACTTTCATGGGTGAGGTTACTATTTATTTTGCTAGTTTACTATTCATAAGAGTCATATTACTGTTCATAAGTGTAACATTACTGTTCAAAAGGGTCAAGTTACTATTCACCAAAAAAATTAAGTTGATCCTATAAAACTCTAAATATATTATTGATCGCAACCATGTATGTCCTTTTTTTTGAAATTCAATTTATAGTATCAGAAAAATTATGTTTAATGGCTAGGTTATAACTATCTTGTTTAAATAATTATAAAAAAAAGTGTTGTTTCACAGAGACTTAGTGTTGTGTGAATTGAATTCTATATTAAATTTATTTATAAATCTTTGGGGTGTTACATTATCACCTCCTTCAATAAATTGTGTCCTCACATTTTTAAATTTCACTTCAAAAAAAGGTTGATACTAGAAAATACCTTTGTGGAAAACCCACATCAGAAAAGAAGGTACCATGATAACTTTTTTTTTGTTTCATGATCCTTTACTTAATTTTTAGAAATTATTTCATTCTTTAACAAAGTAAGGAAATATGATTAATTGATACGTTTCTATAAACAAAATCTTATCCTTTGTTTGTGCCTTTAACTATTCCTACCTCATTTCATGGCACAAGTTGTATCATAGGGTAAAATAATCTCTAAAACATTGTACAAAGATAAAATTCAACCATTTCATAAATGGTTAACTTTTCAAAAATATCATGATACAAAACTTTAGAAATAAGGTCACTAAATTTCCATAATGAACTTATTAAACAATATGAAGTGGCTCTGAATCATCACATATAAACATGTGTGTACATTCTCTTTGTATTCTCTTGATGCATGGTAATAACTTGAATTTCCATAAAACCTTATTGAATATGTTAATGCTTCCTTATTACTTATGTAAAACATAAGAATTTAGATATATTACTTAATTCCAAAATGTTGTATACTCTTCCACTTTTTTGATAGTCCTTTATTTAGATCCAAGATAGTAAGTTCTATCCAATTTACATTATCCAAAACAACTATCTCTTTATTCTGAAATTGATATCTCAAAATCAGGAACATAGTAAGGATTGTCTTTCCATCAACTATATACTTTTACAAAAGATTAACTTTCTATTGAGTCACTTTTAATTTGTACCATTCATCATACATCCTCGAATCCTTAATGAAATAGTACTGTAGTAAAATCCATATATATTATATAATTCTTATAACCAGTACATCATTGATTAAAATACTAAAAATACATAATTCTTGAATCTAAACATAAAAACATCAATCATTCCTCTTCATCTATGGTAATAGCATAATCAGGACCATGATCCATTTTCTTCTTTTGGTTTATATTCCTTTGATGCATGGGACATTGATTTGTGTAGTGTCTAATATCCTTGCAGTTGTAGCATTGTACATTAGAAATATTTTTTTTACCCTTGAAGTCAAAAAAATGGTGGCCTTTACCTACACACTTATAGAAAAATACCATTCCTTTTAAGCATATACTAAGATGTTTCCTTCCAAAATTATCACATGTGGGAAAATAATTCTTTCCCTTCTTTCATTTATCTATATTTCCCTCCTCTCCTATCCTTATCATGCTTCCTTCCGAATATGTAATACTTAGAAAACCTTCACTCCTTCTTATTAGAACACAATACCATCTCTTCATATGATGAGAATGTTTGAGATAATAGTTACCTTCAAAGGATTGGCTTAAACCCACCAAGAAACGATCATTCTTACTCTTTGGATTATGTGCATTGAATTAGTTCTCATTCCTTTTGGCAAGAACCACTTCTAAACAATGGAATACAATAGATTAGATCATAAAATTATGAAACATAATATATAATCCCAAAACTATTGAAATAATTAACATAAATTGAAAGATTTATGTATAACTATTCTTATAATCATAAACATGGTTTATTTGGGGAAATATTTACTTTTAAATACTTTATAATGGTTTGTAAAGAAAATGTAAATTATCCTAAGAATATCCCCTAGGAGTGTCAAAACAGGTGCGTAGTAAGGCCCTTTTTCATGTACTAGGTTACCCTAAGTTAGGCCTGAGACACCTTGTCGATGTTGTTACCCCTAGGTATATATGTTCCAGAACCACATCCACTTATATTATCAAAATAAGGATTTATTGCTAGGAAGACCCACATAATATCCACCTTACCAAAATTCTAGGATGTTCTTCTATTTTTATCCTCAAAGTATATCTCAGGGTTATGTTCCCTAATATATGTTTTCTAAATCTAGTTTCCAAGGTTTCAACTAAACTTCCTCTGATACCAACTGTAAGAACCCCCAACCCTAGTAGCCCAGAGTCAGTGCCTTATATTATTACATTGGTATGATTACAAGGAATGAAATCCCAAAGGGCCAACTAGTTTATCAATTTTGGAAACCAGATTACATACATAAAATTTACATTACAAAGTAAAAGAAAAAACAACATAGATACTCCATTGATAACACCCAAGAAATATTAGATCAACATTTCAAATCATTCATAATATACCTCTCAGAATCCTGGGGAAAAGAAACATATGAAAGGGGTGAGATCAGATTCTTAGTAAGGGTAAGGAATACAGAGGAAGTTTTAAAATGAACAACAATGCATTATGAATAAATAATAACACATCCAATTAAAACACAATCTTGATCATAATATAGAAAGAATAAAAGATAAAAAAATAATTCCATATAAATAATCATATGAAACTTCACCATGAATATTTTACTAGTAGAATAATCACATGATTTATCAATTAATAATATCATAATGAGGAAATTCATATTTTGGAATTATAAACCTGTCATCAAGGCCTCAACCAAGACTTCTGAGAATAAATGGTTAAGGCCTCAGCTAAAAACAATTTATATTTTGTCTCATGAGACCTACCGACGTATCGAGGAGCTATATCGAGCCCCACTCATCACATATTAAGTACATTTCATTTATCACATGTCAAATAAAATTATATCTTCAAATCAAAGTGTCCCATAACACTTTGAAGTATCATAGATGAAATTACTCAAATAAAATCATTGATAAATTCTTGAGGAAAATAATCTTTAAACATTCCAAAGTGTCCCATACCACCTTGAAACATTTAAATCATAATCCCTTTTACCATTAAATGAAACTTTTAATATCATGATAATAATATAATTCATGATTTAATATATAAAAGGGTAGTATATACACCACACACAAGGAAATAGTGTTGGACATGGCATATAACTCATAGAAGTAAAAGTAAGACGAGAAAAACACCTTTTTACTTTGGAAATAAGATTTATTTTTGAAAATAATTTATATTTGTCATAAAATCATATTTTAAACATGTATATACAATAAAATAAAAGTAAGTAAATTAGAATTATATTTTAGGCCTAAATTATTTCCCACTGAAGTGAAATCATGTAGAAATAGTTTTTAAGAAACTTTTAAAATAAAACATTTTCGTACGGTTTATGGAAAATATTAAAGAGGTTTTAAAATGGAAAGAAATTTTTGTTTTAATAAAACTAGAAATGAAAAAATATAATTTTTTAATGATAAAATGTTTGATTTTAGAAAAATAATGATGACCTAAAATAGATTATATAGTGCACATAAAAATGGGTAAGAATTTAGGAAGTTCCCTTTTATGGAGATTGCTTATCGAGAAGAATTGAGAAGGGAACATTGTAAAACATTTATTATCCCATAAGAGAATGATGAAATGATCTTGTTGGACTCACTTGTTTTGATAATCCCAAATCATGTTTAAATATTGATCATGATAGATTAAGTTAGTTACTAATCCTTTTAATCTACATTTATAATTATATTATTCTGATCAATGTATATTCTTAAGACTCATGACTTTGCTGCATCAACTTACAGTCCATATTTATCTAAATATAAGTTCACTGTTAAAGGATACTGGTAAGAGCCTTATGTTCATAGTCACTGTTATAACTCACTGTCACTCTAAGTCACTGATTCTAGAAAATCACCATTGAAGATTTACAGTCACTGTTGGAAGCTATCGGTACAGGGTTACTGTTACAAACCTAGTGATGATCTACTTATCAAAGCTCACAGACAAAGAGTTACTATCACAAGGAGGTCACGGATGTAACAAGGCTTCTGTTAGAAGTCCACTGTCAGACTCTTTCTCAAGTCTTCTGTTGAGAACCTCTCTGTTCAAGCCTACAGTTGGACAATTTTAGTAGAAGGCTACCGCTGGACAACTCCTACTGTCGAGATAGTTGACTATTGCTCAAAGTCTACTGATGAGGAGCCACTGTTACAAAGAGTAAACAAATACCATTATAAGACATCCACTAAGAACAAAGTTCACCGTTACAAGCCTACAATCAAAGATATTACCGATGAAGTTCGCAGTCAAATAGTCCACTGATGAAGTCCACAGTTGGAAAGACCACAGTTGAAGTCTACCGTGTGACATGCATATGTTACTAGTCAAATGATATTATATTCTTTACTTTACCAATTTTATTAATACTACTATAACGGTCATGTCTGGACAAATTAATGCACCTGAAATTATTTAATGTTATTTGCAGGGATATCAGGAGACAATACGATGTAAGAGGAAGACCACACGCGGTTGAAACATTTCTCTTGTTGGCCTCTACTGAACAACAAAACACGAAAAACAAGAGACTATATAAAATATACAGGAGAGACACAAAATCAGAACCTAAATACCAGAAAGAAGTAGAGAACACTCAAGTACTCATTTAGAAGAACATAGAGCCTCACAAATATCTATTGAAAGAATCTTCTTCAATCTATCGTGGTGTGCTGCAAACAGCTTAACATCAAAAATCTGATCATCTCTACATCTGGAAGTCATAACCTGAATGTTGCAACACTCTGTTTTGGAGTCAACTTGCAGAGAAGGACCAAAACTTCATCTCATTCATTCCAACGATTCCAGAGCTGATCTTCCAACACAACAGAGCATTCTAAACTCATCCCTACTATATTTAGCTCTACTGTGATTAAATACTTTACATTTGTGAGCAGTGTGTATGAGTTACACACACTGACTCTTGTACTTGAACTAAGGGATACTGAAAATCCCAATTATAAACTCTCTTTATTTTTTTTTCCCATGTATAACTGTGGAATAAGCCTGGTGTGGCTTGGAAGTTTATTTTCCCACGTAGAACTGTGGTAGAGGTTGCAAAACCTGGACAGTTTGTGAAAGTTGTTGTAAATCCCGATACATGCCGTGTATCACTTTTAATATAATTTCTTGGTGGCAGGTGATCACCAAGTGGAGAGGACTAGGTCTTGTCTTAAGACTGAAACTCTTGTTTAAATTGTTGTGTTCCCCTTTCATTACTCTGTTTTATTCCTATCCGCTGTGCTTATATTATCAAAAACATAAATCAGTTTTTACATTCACTCTGATAGTTAGTTCTGGTTAGTGTGTATATATGAATTGTTTAGTAAACTTGTTTCAAAAGTGGAATTAGTTCTCATACTGACTCTACTGAGGAGTAATCAACCTTTGAGAAACCTATTGAACAATAGGTCACTTATATATCTATTGCCTTAATTAACTGGGCCATTTTAATTTTGGGGACTTTAAGCCTAAAAGTTTTTAATAGAAATTTTAAATTGGAAGTTAATTCACCCCCCTCTTGAGTATCCACTCTGACCAACATTTGGTATCAAATCTTTTCATTTTTATTCATAAAAAAAAGGTTTTCAAACCCTCTGTTTTTAAAACTGTGATTTTAGTTTTATCTTAAAGATCTTAAACTTCTGTTAGTTCTAAATTTTATCTCTTTAATATATTTTCTAAAATCTAGTTATAGACAATAGACTAGAAGGAGATGCTACTAACAGACCACCTTTATTTAATGGTGTGAATTATGCTCAATGGAAAATCAAAATAAAAATTCATCTGGAAAGTATTGGTTTTGATATTTGGTCTGCTATAGAATTAGAATATGAAATTCCCAAAACTGCTAGATCTACCTGGGATGATTTTACAAAATCTGATTATAATAATAAATATAAAGCTATGAATGCCCTTTACTGCTGTTTAGGAGATGAGTAATTTAACCAAATTTCTGCTTGTAAAATAGCTCATGAAATCTGGGACACCTTGGCTGTTTCTCATGAAGGAACAACCAACGTGAAGGAAATGAGATTAAATACTTATACTATTAAATATGATAATTTTAAGATGAGACCTGATGAACCCATTTCTGATATGTATCTTAGGTTTAATTAGATTGTTAACATCATGAGTTCACAGGGAAAATCTGTTCCAGAAAAGGAGCAGATCATGAGAATATTGAGATGTTTTCCTGACAGATGGAGAGGCACTTCTGTGTCTATCCGAGAGTCATGTGACATCAGCAAGCTACCGGTTAAGGAGTTGATTGGTAAACTAATGATGTATGAAGAGGAACTGAAGGTGAACAAAGAAGAAGATGATGAAACAAAGATAAAATCTGTGGCATTCAAGTCTACTACTTCAAAGAGCAAAGACAAGGAGAAAATACATGTACCTATTGAAAGTTTAGCTAGTGAAAATTCAGATTCAGACAGTGATGAAGAAATGGCTCAAATATCCAGGAGATTTAAGAAGTTCTATAGGAAGAAGAAGTTTTTTCAGAAAATCAAACTACAAGGGTAAGTATGATCAACAAGGTAAGTGGAAGAAGGATTGAAAGAAATCTGATAAGGAAGATGATATAGTCTGCTATGAATGCAAGAGGAAAGGACACATCAAGGCTGACTGTCCAAAGTTAAAATCCAGGAAGAAATATGATTATAAGGACAAGAAGTATAGGAAAGCCATGAAAGCAACTTGGAGTGCTTTGGAAGACAACACAAGTGAATCAGAAGCCACTAATTCTGAAAAGAATCATGCCAACATGTGCTTCATGACTAACGTATCTGAGGTACCTGTTTCCCCTATTCTAAATGATTATTATTCTAGAAATAACAGTGATTCAGATAATGATGAAAATATGTCTAAGGATGAACTGTTTGAATATTGCAATATACTGGAAGATACCCGCAATGAACTGAAAGATAAATATAAATCTTTAAAGAAACAACATGCCTTGACTAGAAATATTAAAACAGATCTAAGTGTAGAAAAAGAAAAGAATGCTCAATTGTTAAAAGAGAACACTAAACTCAAATTATCTAATGAAAAATTAAGAAAGTATATTGATAAGTTTACCGCTGGTAGGGATACCTTGACATAGTTCCTAGGAAAACATATTGCACCAAAATATACAACTGGTCTAGGATATCAGCCTGGACAGAGGCAAATTAGAAAAACCAAATTTGTTCCAAAATCTGGACAGTTCACTGCTAATTATGGAAAATATTTTGACAAAAAATTCTCTAAAGGACGGAACAAAGTATTTATGTCTCAAAATATGTTTGTTGATTTTAGAAAACCTATAAATCAAATATTGTTTCCCAAAGTTTTATTGGCTAACCTTTCTGGACCCAAGAAGATCTGGGTACCAAAATTATCCTATGTTTAATATGTTTTGCAGGGAAGTTGTTTAAGGAGTTCCTGGAAGACCCTATGGTACTTGGACAGTGGATGTTCAAGACATATGACATGAGACTATTCGTGCTTCAAGAGTCTAATTAAAGTTGATGGTGGGCATGTCACCTTTGGTGAAAATGCAAAAGGAAAAATCCTCGGGTTAGGCTAGATTGGTAACCCTGATACAATATTAATTTCTATAGTACTTTTTGTTGATGGATTAAAATATAATTTACTTAGTATATCTCAGTTATGTGATGATGGACTTAATGTTAAATTTGATAATGATTCATGTAATGTTTTTAATTCAAAAAATGATTTAGTTTTCACTGCATATAGGAATGAGAATGTATATGCTGTTGATTTAAACTCCTTAGCCAAACAAAATGTTTCATGCTTATATGATTTTCATAAAGAGTCTTGGTTGTGGAATAGAAGATTAGGACACTGTAATGTGCACTCACTTAGGAATATATCTAAAAAATGATTAGTTAGAGACCTACCTAAATTGGAATTCCGAAATGATAAAGTGTGTAATCCCTGTCAAAAGGGAAAACAACACAAAGTTTCCTTCAAACCAAATAAAGAAGTTTCAACTTCTCAACCACTTGAGTTGGTTCACATGGATTTGTTTGGACCATCAAGATTTTCAAGTCTAAATGGGAAGCACTATGTTTATGTTCTTGTAGATGACTTTTCTATGTATACTTGGGTATACTTTCTATCTCACAAAAGTGAAGCTTTTTCCTACTTTGTCAAATATTCCAAGTCTGTAAAAAACCTTAGTGTACTTAAAATTAAGACCCTGAGAAGTTATCATGGCCGTGAGTTTGAGAATCATGAGTTTTGAATCTTACTGCTCACACAATGGCTATAGTCACAACTATTCTTCCCCTAGGACACCTCAAAAAAATGGAGTTGTAGAAAGGAGAAATAGGACCCTTTAAGAAATTGCAAGGAATATGGTTAATGAGTATGACTTACCTATTTATTTTTGGGCTGAAGCTGTAAATACAGCTTGTTATGTTATCAATAGAGTTTTAATTAGGCCTATTCTAAAAAGGACCCCTTATGAACTCTGGAATAATAGGAAGCCTAAGGTTAATTATTTTAGAGTCTTTGGTTGCAAAGTCTTTATTCTTAATACTAAAGATAATCTTAACAAATTTGCTCCCAAAAGTGATGAAGGAATTTTTCTTAGTTATTCTGTTTCAAGTAAACCCTATAGAGTGTTCAATAAGAAAACAAAATGTGTGGAAGAATCAGTTCATATCAAATTCAATGAGACTAATCCACATGAGCCTAAAACCTCTCTTGGAAATATTGAGGAATACTTTTCAAATCTGAACCTTAATGATAAGGATAGTGAATCCCCTATAAAAGTATCCAATTCTAGAAATTTTCCAGAATCTACTCCTACCGATTCTGAACCAACAGACAAATATGAAGAATCTAGTTCAACCCTTCCTAGAGGTATTGTGACTCTTAAGAATCATCCTCTAGATGCTGTTGTAGGCGATTTGAATAGAGGAACACAAACTAGAGATTCTATAAGAAACCAGGTTGAACATCAAGCTTTTCTTTCACAGCTTGAACCCAAAAATATTAATGATTATATCAATGATGAATTTTGGGTAATGGCTATGTAAGAAGAACTAAATCAGTTTAAAAGGAAAAAAGTTTGGGAATTAGTGGAAATACCCAAGGACACCTTGACCATAGGCACTAAATGGGTGTTTAGGAACAAAGTAGATGAGTCTGGGAATGTTGTTAGAAATAAGGCCAGGTTAGTTGCACAAGGATATAG
This sequence comes from Viscum album, assembly GCA_963277665.1. Lineage (NCBI taxonomy): Eukaryota > Viridiplantae > Streptophyta > Magnoliopsida > Santalales > Viscaceae > Viscum > Viscum album. The sequence goes on along the minus strand of OY728143.1, from coordinate 644,054,024 downwards.
TCAAGAGGAAGGAATAGACTATGAGGAGACCTTTTCACCTGTAGCTAGATTAGAAGCTATTAGAATACTACTTGCCTATATAGCTCATCTGAATTTCAAACTTTATCAAATGGATGTCAAAAGTGATTTTCTAAATGGGTATATAGTTGAGGATGTATTTGTTGAACAACCTCATGGTTTTACAAATCCCCATTTTTCCAACCATGTTTTTAAACTATCTAAAGCTTTATATGGATTAAAACAAGCTCCAAGAGCATGGTATGATAGGCTCAGCTATTTTCTTATTTAAAAAGGTTTATCCAAAGGGATAGCTGATCCTACTCTTTTTATTAAATGGATTTCTAAAGATGTTTTGATAGTACAAATTTATGTGGATAATATTATTTTTGGATCTTCTAAAAATTCATTATGTGTTTATTTTTCAAAAATGATGCAAAATGAGTTTGAAATGAGTTTAATGGGAGAACTCAAATTTTTCCTTGTATTTAAGATCTTTCAAAATAAAAATGGAATTGTTTTAAATAAAATTAAATATATTAAGGATCTTCTAAAACGTTTTTCTTTGTATGGTAGTAAAGGTAGTGACACACCTATGAGTACCACCTGTAAGTTGGATGCTAATAAAGCTGGAGAACTAGTGGATCAAACCAACTACAGAGGTATGATAGGGAGTCTACTCTATCTTGCAGCTAGTAGACCTGACATCATGTTCAATGTATGCATGTGTGCTTGATTTCAAGCCAATCCAAAAGAATATCATTTAACTGCTGTAAAAAGAATTTTTAAATATCTCAAACATACTCCTAACTTAGGATTATTTTATCCAAAAGGACAATCGTTTGATTTTTTGAGTTATTCTGATGCTGATTTTTCCGGTTACAAGTTAGATAGAAAAAGCACCACTGGGACGTGTCACATTTTAGGAAAGTCACTAGTATCTTGGTGTAGTAAGAAGCAGAATTCTGTTGCATTATCTACTGCCGAAGCTGAGTACATAGCTACTGGTAGTTGTTGTGCTCAAATTCTGTGGATGAAACACACTTTACTGGACTATAGATATCAATTCAAACATGTCTCTATAAAGTGTGATAATACAAGTGCTATTAACATTTCCAAAAATCCTGTATCTCATTCTAGGAAAAAGCATATTGATGTGAGACATCACTTTTTGAGGGATCATTATCAAAAGGGTGATATCACTCTTGAATTCATTGGCACTGAACATCAATTAGCTGATATATTCACAAAGCCTTTGAATTCTGAGAGGTTAAATTACATCAAACATGAGTTAGGTATGATTAATCTCCTCACAGTCGAACCTCACAGTCAAACCTCACAGTCGAACCTCACAGTCGAACCTCACAGTCGAACCTCACAGTTGGACCTCACAGTTGAACCTCACAATCGAACCTCACAGTTAGACCTCACTGTTATACCTCACCGTTACACCTCACTGCTGTACCTCACTAATATATCTCACTATTGATACCTCGCTGTTTTTTTATTTTTGCGATAATTCGAACCGTTTTTATTCCTATTTATCATTTATATTTTATTTTGTTTTAATGCCTAAATGATAAAATCAAAGGCAACGAACATATTTCAATCTACCTTCCTCTCCCAATATTGAACCCTGCTCTTGAAATTCCTAAACCCTAACCCTTCACCTGAGCTCTCGAACCTTTCTCAATCTCTATGGACAGAACAAAGTGACCCCGACTATCAATGAGGATGCGCCAAGACCAAAGAGGACTCGATCCGAATCCAGTGGCACCAGTAACACCCCGTCAGGACCTGTAAACCCGCATCTGACCAAGAGAAAAATATTGCTGAGAAAGAGTTAATCAAAGAATGGCTGCTGTCGAGCAATTCATTAGTACTGAAAGCACTAGATGCCCAAGGATGGACTGAATGTTTTTCCAACAACAATGGACCTTACTACCCGAAGCTTGTGAAAGAATTCTATGAATATCTGACGTTTGAAGAGGAAGAGGATTTTCATAAGCTAATGTCCAGAGTCAATGGCAATGAAGTTAGTTTCTAGTATGCTGAGTGGGATACCTATTTGAGAGTTCCTCATGAAGGAATATTTGATTACTACTATGGAGTAGCTCCTTCAGACAGTGATGTTTTTGAATATGAAAAAGCTCTGGAAGAACTGACAGGATATGGAAAATCAAAGAGGATCATTGCAGCTGAGATAAATGGAGAAGACATGCTTTTATTCAAGTTTATTCAGCATGTAATTAGTCCAAGGAGAGGATATTTCACAGTACTGAAGTACGAGGACATATTACTGATGTAATTACTGAAGCATGGAAAGAAGATTAACCTATGTAGGTTACTGATGGCACAATTGGAGGATATGACTAAGGAAAGTTCAAAGTCCAATGCCTTATTCCATACCAAGATTATTTCAGTTATGCTAAAGGTAAAGAGTGTGACTGGAAATCAAGAATAAATGATAGTGGCCAAGAACAGTGTCTATATCTCCAAGGTGATTTTCAAATTCATGAAAATTAGCTGGAATCCCTGGAAAAAGGCATGGGTGAATGATGATGGAAAGGTGTATGAAAAGTTTAACCCTATTACTCATCCAACTAGGCCTAAAGACAAAAGAGATCCATGCCTGAAGCCTGATGAGCTAGAAACGGTTTATTCTGATGAGGAGGAGGCTGAAGGATCTATGGACCCTCAACGAGAGAACACCCCCATTGATGATGGGAGTGATCCTAATTTACCTCATAGTCCTGTAAGGATAGTAGCATTTAGAGTAGCTAGCCCTCCAAAAGAACTACCAAGGAGAGAGAATGTTCTGAAGGATAGTGATACTGAGACCACTGAAGAAGAATAAGAAGAATATCAGAATGTTGTCAAGGACACCTCTGAAGAGGATGAGGCTACTGAGTCAGATCATTTTGCTCATGAAGACAAGGAGGCTGTTTCTGAAGCAGATGATGAGTACAATGAAGAAGAAGAGATCAGTTTGAGCCCTCTGATAGATAGTACAGTCAAGTTAGTGCCTGATCAGGAAGTAGGAGTGGCATCTACTGCCATTGATGAGGGAGTCATTGATGACTCAGAAAAGGATAAGACTCAGCCTATTGTTGAATTAACAGAGCAAATGGTTGTTGAATCTGCTGAAGTTGTAGAGGAGGTTGTTGAGTTACCTAGAGAAGAACAGTTAGAGGAGATTCCTCAGGAGAATGCTCTAAGCGAGGGAGAGCATCTTGGTTCAGTTTCTATGTTATATGACATCGAAGGTTGGTCATAAGATCCAGGATATATGTTACTTGGACTCAATTATGGAGATTCTGATGAGGAAGACCAGACCCAAAGGGATTCTGTTATCCTACCTGTTGTGGCTAACAATTTGGAAACCAAGGAGGACCTTGAGTCCTTAAAGTCTAAAATGAAAGAGGCCCTGAGAGAATCAATAGAAGATTTGAAGAAAAGCCTGGTTGAAGAGATGAGGAGTATGGAGCAATCCCTGGAGCTATCTCTGGGATGTGTTGTGTCTAGTACAATGAAGGAAATTATGGATGAAGTTAAAGTATGCCATACTCAAATTGAAATTTATATAGGAGCTGTGGTTTCTCTAAGATAATAGATTGCTTCATTGACTGCCATGAATAGTTCTCAAACCCAAGTAAATGATGAGATTAGATATATCAAAGAAGTAGTCAATCAATTTGTGGAAGTTTTTGAGGCTTTTAAGACATCAGTAAAAGAACATTTGAATAGTCAAGATGCACTTGTTCAGAAGGTGATTAGTAACTTGACTCAGTATTTCAAAGAGACAGTGGATTTCTCGGTCAAACCCCTTCCCTCATCCAGCTCCTCTGTGAACATTGACTAAATCAGAACTGTGATCCAGGAAGAGCTTGCTAAGGCCAGTACCAGTGGCACCTAAGATTATCAGATACTTGCTACCACTAGGGAAGTCAGCAGTTTTGTTCGTAACCACTTGCGGGAAGCTACTAATTCTCAAGAGGCCATTAAGAATAAGGTGGATGCTTACTTTGAGAAAGTCTATACCAAGCATCAAATGACCAACCATTTCAAGCTCTTGATAGAGAATATAAAGCTGCCTCTAGTGAATCAGGCATTCAGGGAGCATGTCAGCAATCTGAGATAATTGACACCTGCTTTGGATAAGTTTTTAGAGAATAAAGATGATTTTTTATCTGCTATGGACAGAGGAGGAAGCATTATTATGGATTTCAGAAACCTTCTTCTACCCTTTCTCCATGTGGACTGCAACCCTGTAATTATTACTCCTGACTTACCTGCTTCTCAACCCAGTGGTTCTTCCACCATGTCTCCTACTGAAGCTATCAGAAACCTTACTCCACTGATACCTCAACGAGCTACCCATTACAAACCCACAAGAGCTTCTGTTTCTGCCCCTTCAGTCATTCCTGCATCCATTCCTAAACCTGCTGATCCACCAGCTCCTTCTCCATCTTCTTCTTCCAAAGGGAAAGACCCCTTACCTACGGATGCTGTGGATTGAGTCTGTTTCTGTCTTTTGATAGGGACTATGTATTCTTTTTGGGTCATGTACTGAACTGTTTATTAATACAATCTTTATATGTTCTCTCATTTGTCTTTCTTTTTTCTAATCACAAAGGGGGGAAATATTGTACTAATTTGAGAAATATTGCGCTAATTTGAGAAATATTGTGCTAATTTGAGAAATATTGTGCTAATTTGAGAAATATTGTGCTAATTTGAGAAATATTGTGCTAATTTGAAAAATATTATGCTAATTTGAGAAACATTGTGCTAATTCTAGACTAATCATATGATTGGGGAGAAATATGCTACTATGATACTATGTTGAATCTTATCTGCCTTTCTCTCCAATACCATGTACTAATATTTTCTGGTTTTACACTCTTATTACTCTCTGATACTTATCTTTAATACATACTAACATAATTTGTGATTATCAAAAAGGGGGAGATTATTGGACTCACCTATTTTGATAATCCCAAATCATGTTTAAATATTGATCATGATACATTAAGTCAGTTACTAATCCTTTTAATCTACATTTATAATTATATTATTCTGATCAATGTATATTCGTAAGACTCATGACTTTGATGCATCAACTTACAGTCCATATTTATCTAAATATAAGTTCACTGTTAAAGGCTACTGGTAAGAGCTGTCTGTTCATAGTCACCGTTATAACTCACTGTCGCTCTAAGTCACTGATGCTAGAAAATCACCGTTGAAGATTTACAGTCACTGTTGGAAGCTACCGGTACACGGTTACTGTTACAAACCTACTGATGATATACTTATCAAAGCTCACAGACAAAGAGTTACTGTCACAAGGTCACGGCTCTAACAAGTCTTCTGTTAGAAGTCCACTGTTAGACTCTTTCTCAAGTCTTCTATTGAGAACCTCTATGTTCAAGCCTACAATTAGACAAGTTTAGTAGAAGGCTACCGCTGGACAACTCCTACTATCGAGATAGTCGACTGTTGCTCAAAGTATACTGATGAGGAGACACTGTTACAAAGAGTAAACAGCTACCGTTACAAGACATCCACTAAGCACAAAGTTCACCGTTACAAGCCTACAGTCAAAGAGCCTACCGATGAAGTTCACAGTTGAATAGTCCACCGATGAAGTCCATAGTTGTAAAGACCACAGTTGAAGTCTATCGTGTGACATGCATCTGATACCAGTCAAATGATATTCTATTCTTTCCTTTACCAATTTTATTAATACTACTATAACGGTCATGTCTGTAAAAATTAATGCACCTGACATTATTTAATGTTATTTACAGGGATATCAGGAGACAATACGATGTACGAAGAAGACTACACGTGGTTGAAACATTTCTCTTGTCGGCCTCTACTGAACAACAAAACACGAAAAACAAGAGACTATATAAAAGATACAGGAGAGACACAAAATCAAAACCCGAATACCAGAAAGAATCAGAGAACACTCAAGCACTCATTCAGAAGAACATAGAGACTCGCGAAGATCTATCGAAAGAATCTTCTTCAATCTATTGTGGTGTGCTATAAACAGCTTAACATCCAAAAGATGATCATCTCTACATCGGGAAGTCATAACCCGAAAGTTGTGACACTCTGTTTTGGAGTCAACTTGCAGAGAAGGACAAAAAATTCATCTCATTCATTCCAATAAGTACAGAGCTGATCTTCCAATACAACAGAGAATTCTAAACTCATCCCCACTATCTTTAGCTCTACTATGTTTAAATACTTTACATTTGTGAGCAGTGTGTATGAGTTACACACACTGACTCCTGTACTTGAACTAAGGGATAATGAAAATCCCCATTCTAAACTCTCTTTATTTTTTCTTCCCATGTATAACTGTGGAAGAAGCCCGGTGTGGCTTGGAAGTTTATTTTCCCATGTAGAACTGTGGTAGAGGTTGTAAAACCTGGACAGTTTGTGAAAGCTGTTGTAAAGCCCAATACAGACTGTGTATCACTTTTAATATAATTTCTTGGTGGTAGGTGATCACCAAGTGGAGAGGACTAGGTATTTTCTTAAGACTGAACCTCTTGTTTAAATTGTTGTGTTCCCCTTTCATTACTCTATTTTATTCCCATACTTTGTTCTTATATTAGCAAAAACATAAATATGTTTTTACATTCACTCTGATAGTTAGTTCTGGTTAGTGTGTATATCTGAGTTGTTTAGTAAACTTGTTTCAAAAGTGGAATTAGTTCTCATACTGACTCTACTGAGGAGTAATCAACCTTTGAGAAACGTGTTGAACAATAGGTCACTTATATCTCTACTTCCTTAATTAACTGGACCGTTTTAATTTGGGGGACTTTAAGCCTAAAAGTTTTTAACAGGAATTTTAAATTGGAACACAATTCACACCCCCTCTTGAGTATCCACTCCGACTAACTGATATTTATATATGATTTTGGAACATATATATATATATATAATTTAGAATAATTATATAAAAATAATGAAGAATCACATTGTTTTATAGAGAAAGAAATCATGACCCGAATGAAAAGGGAGGTTCGGGAAGAAAACCCTTACTAAGATCATATTATTAGAGTGATGATAAATCAAGGACATGATTATGTGTGACAAATATAAATCCATACAATATATGTTTATGTATATTATAAAAAAAATTAGAGTTAATTCACACATATTCTTGGAAAAACATAACCAATTACATAGATGTTTAACTCAATGAATGGAAATTGAGTTAAGACATCCCTTACATCGGGTCTGAATTCCTTAAAATTTGATTAAAATTTATATATAATAGTTTTAATAGTGTTATTAATTTATTAAAAAACTAAACTCATGTTTATAATACCTTAAATAATCTTCTTATAATATTTCCACCCATTTATTAACAATATTTTACTATTTCTATTTTTTCAGGTGTGTTCTTTTCATGGTTTCCAAGGTCAGTTTATTATGGAATTCCTTGTAAAAAATAAATAATAATATATAATTGATTGAATATATATATATATATATATATATTTCATTTTAAAAAATTACATGTTAAATTAAACTTTCCATGATTTCGGTAAAAAAGGAAATGAAGAATAATCATCCATGAAGGTGTTGAATTGACACACCACAAGCGACGATTTAATTATTTAAGAATAAAAGGATAATTTTAGAGATTTTATGATACTTTTACTATAAACACAACAACATTATAGTATATATATTATAATTTATTTTTTATGAATCATTGGATAAGAGGTAGCGATAATGTAGAAGTGAGAAAGAACTTGAAAGAGAAGAAGAAATAATCTTACCTCTTGAAAATTTTTCTTTGAAGACCTCCTTAAGGCTCTTATAAGTGGTCTTTTATTGAGACCAGAAGCACTAGAATGTGGTAATGGGTGAGTAGGAGGGAATTTTGTAGAGGTTATCTGAGAAATAATGCTTAAGGTGATGAAATGTTTTGAAGGAGGGATCCGCCTTTTATAATTGAGGTGAGGGGTAACATATGAATTACTCAAATTATTAAAATATAGTAGATTTATTATATGGATTGATAATTAAAAAATGAATCAAAATAATAGGATATCCCATTTTAAAAGTAATATTATCATTTTTGGCATTTTTATGTTTTTTTTTATTTTTAAATAATTTAATAAAATATTTTATTCATGGATAAATAATTTTTTCAAATTATAAAATATTCACAATCATGAATTTAATCACATAAAAAAAGTTTCAAATTTGAATTAAATTTTTTATTATATCATATACATATTATAAACACCTATATAAATCGTTAATTGACTTAAAAATATCATATTATATTTATTTTACTATTTTTAAAATTATTAATTTGATTTATTCATAAGCCATTAATGTAATTATTTATTACCTAAAAATTAAAAATAAAATTATATGAGAAATATAATTATATTATCTTTCCAAATACTATTCTTGTTAAAAAAAACTATTGTAAAACCTCATATTGAAGTACTATACTAATTGAAAATTATAGTGTGAACAAATTGTCTTTCTTTTTAATAAAATAACACAAAGGGACAAATGTAAACCATGTGGGTCCAAAATGTACCTAATTTAAATAAAAAGTGATATTGGATGAAGAATATACAAACAATTAAATTTATACAATTTATGGGTCAATTAAGTATTCTTATAAATTTAATTAAATCAATTTATTTATTTTTTTCTTCTGCTTGGTCAAGCATTGCATCAACATTGCATAAGAACTAATGTTAATTATTTAATATATAAAAATAAAAATAAATTACTATCATAAAAATAATTTAATTAGTCTAAAAATCAAATTCTATATTCATTCATTATATATATTCACTCATATACATGTTAAGAAAACTTCTTAAATTTGTTACTTTGCATTTTCTTGCCCTGCACAAGCATTGCACAGGAATTTGGATAATATTATAACTATAAAATTCTAAATTATCTTAAAAAACATCCATTATACATAATAACTAATCACAAGTTTGTGAAAGTAATTTTTATCGCTGAATTATTATTTTTAAGGAACCAAATTGTCTTTGTCAACGTGACGTAGGCACAACGTTGACAATGACAATGATTCTTTTATACTTATCCAGAAAATTATAATTTATATGTTCTGAAATATTTATATAAAAAATTTATCTTATAATATCATTATTTATTTATTCCATAAGTTTAATAAATTTTATATCACAATATCTCTTAACGTTGTCCCAAAAATATACCGTATTTTCTTAAAAACTGTATTTTTTACTATTCACTAAAAATTTAACTATTTTAGAAGAATCCTAAAAATTCATCCTAACCATATTTATACATATAGAATTAAAATATGAAATCTATTTTATGAAACAAATTTTCTAAATTTTAGAAATTTAATTTTTAATTGAAATCATTATTTACTCGAAAAAACAAATTTTAAAATTATAACCGATTTAATGAGACATTGAAAAATTAACTAAGGTCTCATAAAATCATATTATAATCATAAGACATAGAAATATAAAATTATGATTCTATATTATGAATATAAATTTTATTTGAATCATTATATTAATTAGAAAATTTTAAATAAACTTTTCATCTTGTATAAAAATACTAATACTTAATTAATAATTAAAAAATTTATTTACTTATACTATGATATTATTAAATAATAATTTCATTTATAAGATGCCTGATTTTTATTTATACTTTAATGTGTGATGATACTATTCATTTGTGTAGTTTACTATTCATAAGGGTCATATTATTATTCATAAGGGTGACATTACTATTCAAAAGGGTCAAGTTATTATTCACTAAAAAAATTAAGTTGATCCTATCAGAATCTAAATATCTTACTGATCACAACCATGCATGTCATTTTTTTAAATTCAATTCACTGAAGAAACAAAATTATGTTTAATGGCTAGATTATAACAATCTTGTTTAAATAATTATAAAAAAGTGTTGTTTCACAGAGACTTAGTGTTGTGTGCATTACATTCTATGTTAAATTTATTTGTAAATACTTGGGGTGTTACACAGACCTCTGACCATCACAGCCTGTGAAATACCTACCTCATTTGGAAGAGAGAGTGGGAAATAGTAGGTACCCAACCATCTATACTCCTCACCAGATATTGGGAAAAAAACCCTCCGCATGACTATGCGGGTGTCAGCACATATTGCTCGATGTGGGTGGGCTGTGTATAGAAATCACAAGAATATACAAGTATATATATATATAATATCAAACACTCAAGACCAACCTATGGGTTCAAAAAAAAACAAACCAACTCAAAACACCATCACTTTTTCTGCCACCTCTAAATGCATGACATCCCACAACAAGCCACAAACCCCATTTCACATTTCCAATCAATTTCATTTATTCGTCTCATTCTTTTCATTATTTAGAATCAACTACATTTAACAACACAACCCACTATTTAATTATCTACTAAAAATTTCCATTCCATTAACCAAACCAACCCAATCCATTACAAACATTATTGAACAATTATTTATTTATTCCATCACTAATCGAGCATCTAGCACAAAGCAACCACCACCTCGCCACCCCAAAAGCACAACCAAACAAACTATGTCCTTGATACCCCAAAATCATGGAAAAAAACCCACCTCCTCACAACCCTAAAAGAACGAACAAACAAACTATCATCCACACATGAACCAACCACACATTGCCATGTCACAAGCATGACCACACATCACAACACATCAAGACTATTTCAAAAATTTACAAAGGGGATTTTATCACATTGCACTTTATTTTAATGGTATTATTACACAATCCAAAATACCAGGGTAAACATTTTATTATCCAAATATAAGTGGTTAATTAATTTCCATTTTAGGGTGATATTACAACAATCACAACCAAAGAATAAATCACAACACATATATCCAATGCAAACAAAGCCCCCAATAACCATAATTTTTAGTGGGGCATAAGCCTGTACAATTCACAATATCACAAATAATATCAAAGCTGTAAAAGCATGTGAAGAAAACCCAATTTTACCATTTCAATTCATTTTAACCAATTATTTATCTTTTATTGAACTATAATAATAATAATCCATAGATAAAAAAAAGTAAATTTCTCCCGCATGATACACAATAAAGAGAAATGAGGGAATCCATACCTCAAAGAAGCTTTCTAACTCGCTGCATACCGCAGGGTGAAGAAGAATGCTCGCAAACCACAACCGAATAATGGGAACTAAAGATCAAAGTACAACAAAACCAAATACCATAAAAACTCAACCCAAACACACACCCCAAACCATAATAACATCATCTCAACAAATCCCTGGGAGAAGAACAGAAGAAAAATCACCAAGAAGGGAGAATAACCTACCAAAAATCAACCACAGATTGCCAATGAACAACCACAAGGAACAATGGATCAAAGAGGGAGTAATATGGCTTGAAGAACTACTCAAGGAACCTAGGGTTCACATCATTTGATACACTTACATGATGTGTATTTCCTACAACAACTCCAACTCCCATGAAAACTCCCTGAACCTACCCTGAACACCTCCAACAACCAAAATCGGAAAAGTAACAGACTAGGAGGGAACATAATGTTACATTAGATAACTCTCAAATTATTCTCTCCCTCAAGAATCCAAAACCAATCCTAGAAGTAAAGGGTTCCGAACAAACATCCCATGATATACCTTTCAAGGATCTCGTCACAACTCAAATGCTACAACTGGCTAAACATTCTAACCTAAACGACCAAAAACACACTATATAACCACATCATCACAACCACAAGACACCTCCTATCACACAAACATATCAAAATCCACGCATCCCAAACCAACAACTATTATATAAAATGAAACACACTATCCCAAACACACAAATCATATAATTTCATATTCCATGTCATGATACTATCCACTCTGGGCAACACTAACTCACCTGCACGAGTTTAATCACCCCAAAGTTAATGCGTCTTGATTATGAATCAGGTACTCACCTTTTCATATGTAGAGAATTTATCACACATCACACCACACACATCATAAACCAAGGAAAAAAAATAATTTCATAAAACAAAAGGATCCAAAAATCACATCACAAATAAAAAGAGAGAAAAGAAAAAATTAAAACAACTCCAGGTACTAGGAATGCATTTGAATTTCTCACTCTCAAGTACTCTCCTCTAGGACACCATGCCTCCATAATATAAGAACCAAATAAATGGTCCATCCATAAAGCGCCTTCTCTTAGTTATCCTAGATATCTACTGGTCGTTCCAAAAACGCCGCATCATCCTCAATATACAACTCTCCCCAATCAATGAGATGGAAGTCATCATGAAGATTTCGATGAAACTGAGAGATGCGGAATACATCGTGGTTCCTCTCCAACTGTGGGGGAAACACCAACTAATATTCCACCTTTCCAACTCACCCCAACACCTCAAAGGGACCAAAAAACCTGAGGGAAAGCTTACTACCTATGTCAAACCTCTACTGCCCATGTCGATGGAAAACCTTGAAGAATACATGGTCCCTAGCCTCAAACTTGAAGGGCCTCCTTCTGTGATCGACATAAGATTTCTAATTGCCCTATGCTTCTTTCATCCTCTCACAAACAAGCTAAACATTTTCTATTGTGTTCTGCACCACATCAGTATAAGAATGATTGTCTCCCCAACCTCCATCCAACACAATAGATAATTCCATGGTCTTCCATACAAATCCCCAAATGGAGCCATTCCAATGGAATATTGATAGCTATTATTATATGAAAAATCTACCAAAGGAAGGTGTCATACCCAAGATCCACCAAAGTACAAGATGCATTCCCACAACATATTCTCTAATGTATGGATATTATGTTTCATTTTCCCATATTTATGAGGGTGTAAATTAGTGTTGAGGAATAACTAAGTGCCAAAAGCTTGCTGTAATCCCCTCCAGACTCGGGAGGTAAATCATGTGTCCCAATCTAAGGTAATGGACCTCATAACTCCATAAAACCGCACCACCTCATACACATAACTCTTATACAAATCATCCACTATGTCCGATTCCTTAATCTATAAGAATTGAGTTGATTCCATCAATCGAGCTATAACCGCCCAGATATCATCACAACCTACCTGAGTTCTATTGGAGTTTGTTCCCTAGAACCAGATTATTTGTAATTTATGATAAACATGTATTCATTTTTTTAATATTTATAAACTACTTATCACATTATGATTGTTTTTCTATATAACATATTATGTGATAATGTTCTAAGAGTAGTTGTCACACTAAAAGGTCATAGTAGTTCCCCTCTATGATGAGAACCCGGAAGTGATATGACACTATTCTTGAATATATGTTCTATAGCTAGATGATATCATTTGAGGGAAAAAATGATACAGGCTATCAGGGGTGGATACTCATAGGACTTTGAGATACCTTCTCATGGTTTACACCCTTAGTAATATCCAGTAGGATATTATGAGAACGAGACCCACCAATAGGAAATCCATATTTATATGTGTTTGGATATTCCAATATGTGGATGTGTGTATTGGTCCTTAGAATTTAAGATTATTATTAATGAGTATTATGAGTTGTGTACTTAGACATATCGAAAACAATCATGTTGATAGATGTTCATGACGAGGTAGGATACGTTGGGTGCATCCTGAGTAATATTTCATTAATGAATAATGCGAGAAAGGATTTATCCCTTATATTATTTAATGAATGTTAATATCTTAGGACCATTGATGGAAATGATATAACATAAATAAATCCATGGCCATGGTGACCTATAAGAAAGTTCTATTTCTATTAATTCAAAGAAAGGGATAATCAAGCACATAGGTTGATGATACTGGCATTCAACCTACTCGATTTGAGATATTGTGATAAAGGGATTATATTTCATTGTAAGAATTCATATGAGGTGACATGTCATTGAGACATTAAATTCTTTCTCTATGGGTTCCTTGGTATATTGCTAGACTCTAACCTTGGAATTTAGGTTGCTTTGCCTAGTGCCACTGAGAAAGAGGCCTAGATGGTCACACACTAAGTGTATCTAGAATCTCAGTTAAATAATATATTATTATTTATAATTTAATAGGCTAAATACATATTATCCCCATACACGATTTAATAATTATTCATGTATTATTGATCACATAAAAATATTTATTTTCTTTTTAGTAAATATAATATTTATTTATTTATTGGTGAATAATGAAGTGATATTTATTTAATAAATAAACAGAAATTATTCAAGGCCCGATAAATATTGTGGAGGAATGGAGGACCGAGTTTAATTTTCCAGTGAGAAATGATAATATTTAATATTATTTAATTAAATAATATTTAATTATAATTTAAAAGTTAAACACGTGCAGGAAATAATAATATTACTATTATTATTTGAAATGGGGGTTTTCTAGGATTAAATAATAATAAGGGCACTTGTGAAATTATTTTATTTTAACCATAGAAATATAAATAACCAATTATATTATTTTCACAGAAGCTTATTCGGTTGTGCACAACAATCTTGGAGAATCTTTTCAAGCATAAAGATCTCACTTATTCAAGAACTCTCCTAATAACGAAAGGCAATACTTCTTCACTAGATCAAGGATAATGCTTTGGAAGCAATTATCGAGGTGATCAAGGCAGACGATACAAGCGTAGGGATCTTCTATGGTAACACCCAGAGGATCCTTCAACAATGTCTGAAGATTCTTGGAACACGTGTGGATCACTACTAGAGGAAATCCACACTTGGATTCTAAAACACAATAATGGTGCCCCATAGATCTATTGTTAGACACATCAATGAAGAAATAATTCCTAAGAGGTAATTATTTATCTAATTAAATTAATTATAAATAATATGTGTTGATCCTTCTCTCTTGGTTTCAGTGAAATTATTCTAGCTTATTTATTTGACTCAATTTCATGGATCACAGTGTTCATTATTGTATAAATCCTAGATTGATAATTTATTATAGAAAAAATTAAAGTTGGGCATCTCCCATCGCATACTTCTTCTGTGCCCGAAACCTACAAGTGGTATCAAAGTGGGAACATTATTTTTTATAATTATTTATTTTTGTTGGTGATTTATGCATTCATAATTTAGTTTTTCAATTAAACTTTAATCATTATTTTAATATGAATTATGAGATATTCTTCTTCCTCTATCGTTTCTTATAGATCTGTTAAAAAAAACTTAATTTTATGATTAAAATAAAATTGAGGAACTCATCCAGAGGAGCCAAGTATTATTCCCAGATAACACAATAGTACACACCATGTAACCAATGTTACATATTGTGTAGTTTTGTTCAATGCACCAGGAGTTAATTTAGAAATTACTCAACCTTTGTGAATTAATGAAATGTGGTGTAGTTAATTCTTACATCACATGTTGACTGTGATAGACTAGCGTACGGTTAGTTAGACTACACATCGTGTGGCCCATTGGACATGGAGTGTGGTATCTTTGCATCCAATATGGGTTGTGTATTCAATACATGACCTATATGATGGGTGACCATGTAACACAAAGTCAACACAGTGTTATGCCCATTGGACACACCATATACTCCAAATTTTACAAGGAATAGACTACACACCGAGTCCCTAGGCATCTGTCTCAGATAAATAGTGAGAGGTGTATATGCCGTGTAGATCAGATCCCCATGACATGTACTTATACCAAGTTACACAGATTTAAAATTTATTTATTTTACTATGAAAACCTTGAGACTTGTACTTGTGTGTGGTCATAAATATAGGGCACACCATGTGATAGGTTTTAATATAAAGAAATATTTAAATGTTTAATTAATATCTACATAATGTTCAAGATCTGTTTATCATGTATGAGTCATATTACAAGTTGTTACTCTACATACATTGAATAATAACACATGACCAAAAAATCATGTAATTCTTATAATCATATGTGAAGTACATGTCATGAAAGTACATGATAAGTCATGTATGCCATATGTCACAAGAGTAAAACAATATATGAGTATAATATATTGGGTAGATTTGGATAGGTATTCATCATGTTCCCTCCAAGGTACATTCATGTACAATGTTAATTCTAAATGAATTTATTTAACTTGTTTAAAATTATAATGGATGAAAATATCAAGGAAATTCAGATAAGGATTAAGATAAAAGGATTGATTAATTAAGGATAATAATTAATCGATTCGAGCATGATTTATCTTAAATAATAATGATTAAATAATTGAATGCTAGTTTTATTAAATGCGTAATAAATTGCATGCATGTGGATGATCATGATCTAGACCAGAACTTTTATATGGGATTGGTTTCATTTAATTTTTTATTAAACTAAAATTTTGTCTTGCATGACCTCTCTACTCATTATTATGTAGAGCCTACATGCCCATGTTTTCTTTTATGTAAACCCCTTTCCCCCCTCACCTGTATGTGAGTAAAAGGCATATGTAATGGATAGAGATCCTAAGATAGTGGAGGCTATTCAAGTTAGGAGCCGAGGTGAAACCAATCTAAGGAGATACAAAGGTGGACAAGTGTAAAGCAGTAAACATGAAACTAAATTGGTTCGAGGTGTTTCTACCCTAGTTCAATGATTAATTCATCAACCTCTAGATAAACTAATCATTAGTATAAGGTCATGATCATACCCTTTATTTTATTTATTTCATTTTAATGGTTATTTCATTATGTATGTCTTTTTTTGATTAGATAATTAATGAATTAACAATCATGCAAGATAGAATTAAAATAAAATAGACCATGAATAAATATTATCTAAGACATGGTTAATCACTTAAGTAATCCCACTTAATATTAAAAAGATTTTAATAAATATAATAATTGGAAATGTATGCATAAAGGATAAAATCCCTCAATAAAATATTAAGGAGATATAGCCTTCTATTAGTTCGCTTAGAATCGAACCATAGTTCAAAGTTCTTGACCTGCCAAAGTTGGGGTGCTTTCAATTATCGGGGAATTGTAACATGAGGTTTTGGTTTGAATTAACTTGGTTCACATCAAGGGTTGACTTCCAAATAAGGACTTATTGTAACTGAGAGGAAAAGGTTAAGGAAATCTAAATTAATGATTTTAGGATTGGGGAGTCCACTCAGCAGATCAAGGAACTGTGAGTTAATACAGTTGGAATTTGGAATGCCTACCCAAAACCATTTGAGTTGCTTGAACAACCTAAGTTAGGGAAATGAGAAGGGGAATATTGATCCTTGCCACTTGAATGTCCAAGAAACATGATATTACAAAGCTATTGGTGAGGTCTATTGGGTTTCGATAAAATAGTGGGAGTATAATAAATATAATATTTATTTATTTGTCTAAATTTTATTAGATAAAGTACTAAAATTCTGCTTATCCATTTTGTAGAAACAAAATTAAAAATGAAATAAAACATATCATTATGATCCATACTTGAGAAGGAAAATATTCTAATCGAAACCAATTTCCAGGAGTGGTAAAGGAACCTATGGGTTATCCTTCACCATGAAAGGAAATTGTATGTGTTGGAAGAACCTTTACTAGTTGTGCTTGGTAATGAAGAAAGTGATGAAGAACTATCTCTCTATGAGAAACATCTGAATGATACTAAATATGTTTAGTGTTTCATTCTATGATCCATATCCAATGATCTCTTGAAGAAACTTTAGGATATGGATGCCTATAGCATGATGTATGAACTTCGAAATCTCTATCAAGAGAAGGTGAGACAAGAGAGGTATGTGATCTCTAATGAATTTTTTACCACTAATCGTAGAGATTCTGCACCAGATGGGCCTCATGTATTAAATCTTATTAGAAACATTGAATGCCTGGACATATTAGGAATTAAATTCATAGATGATTTGTGTATAGATCTCATAATTTCATCACATCCCAAGACCTTCTATAGTTTTATTATGAATTATAATATGATCAATAATGAGAAAATTCTATCAAAACTTCCGACCTTGATTTTCTAAGTGGATAAAGACATAGGGCATGAAAAACCTACAGTCCTTATGGTGAATAATAAGAGGAAGGTTAAGGAAAAGGGTGATAAGACTTATAAACAGTCTAAAGCTTCTAAGCACCATCTTACCAAGAAGAAGAAGATCCATATCTAGGTCAAGGAAAAGGAGGTAGTGTGTTTTTCATGTGGTAAGTCATGCCACTAGAAGAGGTACATCACCCAAAATCATATGGAAGCTAAAGGTGTTTTCATTATTGAGTGCAATCTTTCCATATCTTTACATTGGGTATTAGATAATCTTGTGGTGCTCACATCTATATCCAAATGCAGGAAACAAATAGATTCCGTAAAATTTCTAGAGGAGAGGTGGATCTGTGAGCTACTAATAATGCGAGGATGGATGATTTTTACATTGGTGAATACCACCTTTAATTTCCAATGGAAATGATTTTGGTTTTATGTTATTGTTATTATTTACCTACTATTAATAAAAACATAATTTCTGTATCAATTTTAGATACAGATGAGTTTATTTTAAATATTGGAAATAAAAGTTGTTTCTTTTATAAGGACAACATATGTTATGGTATGGAACATTTAAATAATGGCCTGCATGTATTAAATTATGAAAACCATGTGTTTTCAATTGATAACAAATCAAGTTCACATTACTCATATAACACCCAGATTTGGCATCACCATCTTGGTCATGTAAATGAGAAGCATTTAAAAAATCTATATCAAGATAGTTATTTAGACTCATCTGAGATAAAACCACTTGATAGATGTCATGCTTGTTTATAAGAAAAAATGACCAAACCTCCATTTTGTGTATAGGATGAAAGGGCCCCAAAGCTTTGAGGAATGGTACACACTGATGTGTGTAGACCATTTCTAGTAGAGGATAGAGGTGGATATTCATACTTCATAACTTTTAATGATGATTTGAGTGGATATGTCAATATCTAATTAATGAGGTATAAGTTTGAGTCTTTTAATAAATTCAAGAATAAAGTAGAGAATTAACTTTTTAAGAATATAAAGAAACTTCAATTGAATCGAGGTTGTGAATATCTTAACCAATAGTGTTTTGAATTTATATAGGAGTTTGGGATTATATCTCAACTCACTCCACCTTATAAACTATAGTGGAGTGATGTTAGAGAAAGAAGGAACCATACCATGTTAGGTATGGTACAATAGATAATGACTCATGTATATCTTACATGATCCATTTCGGTATATGCATTACAAAATATAGAAAACACATTAAATTGAGTACCAAATAAAGTGGAAAATGGAATTTCATCGAAGCTATGTACTGGAAATAAACCCATTTTATTGCATACATGTGTATGGGGTTGAGAGACATTTTTAAGGCCTTATCAAATAACAAAATAACACATAGGGGAATGAAGTGTATCTTTATAGGGTATTCCAAGGAAACAAAGGTATACTACCTAAACAACCCCTAAGATAATAAAGTAACTGTTTCCAGAAAATCAGTCTTTATTGAGAGGTATCACATCCTCAAAAAGGGTAGTGGGAGAAATATTGGCTTAGATGAAGTTGATTCTCAAGATACATAGAAGTTCGTACAGAAACAAGTTCCATAGGTCCCTATGGAAGAAGTAGTTCTTGAAACACAAGTACTGCATAGGAGTGTAACAAAGGTAAGGGAACCAGAGATATATGGTTTTCTAGTCACCGAGGTTGGTGACTCATTATTTATGGAAAATTATAAACCACTCTCCTATAAAGAGAAATTAAAGATCCCATAAGCTTCAAGATGGCTAGAAGCTACGAATTATGAGATGGATCCCATGTATCAGAACCAAGTTTGGGTTTTGGTTGATGCACTGGGTGATTTAAAGCCCATTGAGTTTAAATGGGTATTCAAGAGAAAAATGGACATGGAAGGTAAATTAAGTACCTATAAATCAAGGATAGTGGCTAAAAGTTTTAAACAACATTGATGTATTGACTACGATGGATCCTTTTCACCAGTTTCCATGTTTAAATCTATAAGAATCATACTTTCCATAACATCTTACCATGACTATTAGATTTTGCATATGTATGTCAAAATTGCATTTCGTAATGGTAACCTTCAATGAGATGTCTATATAACATAACCAAAAGGGTTTATGACTCTAGTTGATTCCAAAAGGATTTGAAAGTTACAGAGATCCATTTATGGATTGAAGTAAGAATCCAGGTAATGGAACATTCAATTTGATAAATCTATAAAAGAATTTGGTTTCATTAAGAATGAGTGTGATTTGTGTGTTTATAAAAGGTTCAATGGGAATTCAGTCATTATCATAGTAGTGTATGTTGATGAAATATTACTTATTGGAAATGACATACCAGTCTTAAAATCTATTAAGAACTAGTTAAAAAAGTGTTTATCCATGAAAAAATTAGGTGAATTAGCCTACATTCTAGGGAACAAGATCATTTGTGATAAACCCATGAGGCTTCTTGGACTAAGTAAAAGTACATATATTGACCATATACTAAATAGATTTATTATTTAATAATCCAAGAGGGGAATGGTTCCAGTTTCACATGGTTTACATATTTCAAATAAAATGTGTCCCCAAACACAAAAGGAGAAAGATAGAATGAGTAAGATGCCGTATCATTCAGTGATAGGACCAACCATGTATGCCATGTCATATACTAGACTTGATATTGCCTATTAATTGAGCATGGTAAGTAGATATCAAGAAGATCTAAGAGAACATCATTGGAATGCTGTTATGGCTATCCTTAAGTATCTGAGAATAATTAAGGATATGTTCCTGGTATATAGAGGAGATAAAGAGTTTTTTATCATAGGGTATGCTGATGTTGGTTTTCAAATAGATCAGAATGATCTGAAGTCACAATCAAGATATGTTTTCTGTCTCAAGGGAGGAGATGTGAGTAGGAAGAGTTCAAAGCAGCTATTTTTAGATGATTCTATAGTGGATTCTGAGTATATACAACTTCTGATGCATCCAAGGAATCTGGTTGGATTCAAAACTTTGTCTAAGAGATTTATGTGGTATCTAGTAGTAAAGAATCTATCACATTGTATTTTGATAATACTGAAATGGAAACTCTTTCAATAGATACAAGGTCACACCAATGGACAAAGAATATACTCTAAAAGTACCACCATTTGAACTATTTCTATCATAGGGTTGAATTTGTAGTAAGAAGAGTACCCATATAAGAGAACATAGTGGACCCCTTGACTAAAGTCCCATCTCAGTAGAAACATGAGTATCATGTGAGAGCTAGAAGATTGAAGGTTGTTAGTAGTTGGATCTAGTGAAAGTGGGAGTCTGTTGGAGTTGGTTCCCTAGAATAAACTTATTTGTACTTTATGATAAAATTTTATTCATTATTTGAATATTTATAAACTACTTATCACATCATGATTGTTCTTCTACATAACAAAGTATGTGATAATGTCCTAAGAGTAGTTTTCACACTAAAAGGTCATAACAATTTACAGGTATGATGAGAACCCAGAAGTACTATGACACTATTCTTGAATATATGTTCCATAGTCTGATGATATAATTTGAGGGACACAAATTATATAGGCTATCAGGGGTGGAGACTCATAGGAATTTGAGACACCTTCTCATGGTGTACACCCTTGGTAATATCTAGTAGGATATTATGAGAACGAGACCTGCTAGTAGGAAATCCATATTCATATGTGTCATTAGATACTACTATCTATGGATCTTTGTATTGTTCCTTATAATTTAAGATTATTATTAATGAGTATTATGAGTCGTGAACTCAGATGTATTGATGAAAACCGTGATGACAGATGTTTGAGGTGAGGTAGGATATGTTGGGTGTGTCACAAGTAATATTGCATTAATGAATAATGAGAGAAAGGATTTATATCTTCTTTTATTTAATGGAAGTTAATATCTCATGACCTTTAATGTAAATTATATAGACTAAATAAATCCATTTCCATTGTGATCTATAGGCAAGCTCTGTTTCCAAAAAGTGAAAGAAAGAGATAATCAAGCACATAGGCTGATGGCACTGGAATACAACCTAATCAATTTGAGATATTGTGATAAAGGGATTATATTACAGGGTGATCATTTATATGAGGTGACATGTCATTATGACATTAACTTCTTTCTCTATGGGTTCCTTGGTGTGTTGCTAGATGTTAACCTTGGAATTTAGGTTTCTTCGCCTAATACCATTGAGAAAGAGGCTTAGAGGGTCACACACTATGTATATCCATAATATCAATGAAATAATATATTATTATTTATTATTTAATAGGTTTAATAAATATTATTCCCATACCTAGTTTAATTATGGCATCCCAGATTTTTATTACATAACTTTACATGACATTTTACAAACAGAGGATATTTTAAAGTCTAGTGTCTTGGAAATAAGGTACATAATACATGAAAATTTAAAACATTATTCTATTACACATGAAAGGATTATTCAATGTTCATCATAATTAAATTTATTTCATCCCTTAACCTAGGGACATAAATCAAAGTAAAGGGTGAGAAGAAGGCCTAATAAGGGAAAAAAAGAGAAACAATTTACACGTGAACTTGAGAAATATCAATAAGACCATGAGGAATATCGTAATGGCCTGATAAAGAGGAATATAATAATAATAATAATATCTTTAATAATAAATTGAAAATGTGGATACGACATTTAATTTAGACATTCATGAGAATATCACCAAGGTCCATCCCCAAGGCATCGTAAAAATTACCAAGGTTACTCCCCAAGGTATTGTAAAACTTGTCATATCCAGAGATTAAATTATTTACCCAATGTATTGAAGTGATATCAGGTCACACCCTTAATATGTATTTATTTTCATGTGAGGCACATAGATCATTATCAAACATTTCATAAATAATCCATAGAGAATAAAAGAAATGAGTTTCATATCAAAGTCATGACATTTTAAAAAGTGCTTAAAAACAAGATCTTTATGTCATTTATAGCCCAGAGAAAGGGAATGAGGGTTTTATGTATGTCAATTATAGAATAAAATAAATCAATTTTATATATTGATTAATACCCTTGGAAATGAAAAAGTTTTGAGCATTCACATAAAGAAAATAAAATAATTTCTTTAGAAAAAGAGAGAGATTTTGAGATGAAAATTCTGCAGCATAATGGGTATGAAACATGGTTTTATAAAAAACATGAAAAAGAGAGGGGATAAGGGTCACCCATTCATAAAAGACTAATAATACAGTAGAGGTATATAAGAAAATTTAAATAATAAAATGGTATGGAAATTTGAAAGACATACCACATAAAAGGGAACTTGAAAGGAAAAGAGAAGTTGAGAATTTCTTTACCTTGAAGAGTAACTCCTAAAATTTAAAGATTGGGACCTTGGGGGATTAAGTGAGCCTTGGGAGGACTCCTTTTAAGGTAATAATATCATAAATTAATAGAGGATGATTTTTTAATGAATGTAAATTAAGGAATGGTTGGGTATTTCTAGAAAAAGAGATATTTTTTTTATTAATTTCCTTGAACACCTCATTAGTGGTATTTGCAAAACCGTGGGCTTGACCATGGTATTTTACCATGGTATTTTACCATGGTATTAGAAACTTGGGACACCTATTGAGTTAATTTAACACATAATAGTCGAACATAATTTTAAATTAATCATTAAATCATTATTACATAGATATGGTGTCATTAAACGTATTGAAAAACTAAAACAATATTTTTACTATTCATGAAAAACTAAAGTATTTTTAAAAATTCTCATAAATTCATCGTAACCTAATATTGACCTTATGAATTTAAAAATAACATTTATTTTATCATAATAAATCTCTAAATATGATAATTTTTAATTTTAACTATAAAAATACTCATTTATTAAATCTAATAGCGGATAGAAAATGCATAGTAATATGCATAGTAAAATTTTTGACACTTGAAAAAAATAAAATTATTTTATCATTTTTAATTAAAAAAGAGTGTTTTTATAACTCTATTTAATTATAATAAACATTATTATTAAATAATTATTTTAATATAGTAATAAAAGTATTTTTTTACCCAAAAAATCAATTTATCAAATTCCATCACAATTTTTAAACAAAACTATTCTTAAAACAGAAATGATGAAATAAAAATTTTATTTAAACAATGGGATTAAATTTTAAATAACTAGGTCCTCGAAAAATAACCCCTTAAAACACCCACATACGAACTAAGGGTAAGTTGTTCGATGGTTATAGACTCATGGGGCGACTCAGATAACATCGCCTGAGTGGTAATATCCACTAACTTGAAATTCTCCCATATGTGATTTCGTTCAAGGTTAACATGTTGAAGATCAGCTTGGGATTGGTGTAGATTGAAGCCTAGTGATTCTACCTCCTTTACAAGATCTGAAAAAATGGACTTCATGCATCCCAAGTCTACTGGATGAGGTCATCAACTCTTCTTTCTACATTAATTATCCATTATCATTTCTATTTATGAACAAAAATTATAATATTAAAAATTATTATTGTTTCCAACAGTCATATTAACCAACGATCATATAACAGTCAAAAACCGATGGTAAAATTTCATTTATAATTATATATTTTTATTTATTATGATATAGTAAAACATACATTTTCAGGAAACAACATATTATTCAAAAGTTTGGGTGGTTACATTCTTCCCCCCCTTAATATATTTCGTCCCAAAAATTTTAACTCGTACCCTTAGAAGAGAAAAGGTGTGGGTACTTCTGTCTCATAGTATCCTCTAGTTACCACATGGCTTCTTCATATTTGTGGTTCCTCCACAACACTTTAACAAGGTGGGTAGTCTAGTTGTGTAGAATCTTGTCTCTATGATCCAAGATCTCTACCGGTTGCTCGTCATAAGAGAGGTTGTGTTCCAATTGTACCACCTCTAGATTTAGTACATGTGAAGGGTCATGTATATACTTCGTTAAGAGGGATACGTGGAACACCTCATGAACTTGATCTATATTTGGAAGAAGTGAAAGATGATATGCCAATACTCCTATGTGATCAAGGATTTCATAGGGGCCAATGTACCTGGGGCTCAACTTTCCTTTGTTTCCAAATCACATGACTCTCTTCTATGGAGAAATTTAAAGGAAGACCTTATCACTAACATAAAACTCTGAGTCCTTTCGATGATTGTCAGTATAGCTCTTCTTCTAACTCTAAGAAGCCTGAACGTGTTATTGGATGACATGAACCTTTTTTATCATCTCTTACACAAGATCAAGTCCAAGAAGCTTTCTATCACCATCTTCATCCCAACAAGTAGGAGTTCTACATCACTTCACATATAGATCCTCATAGTCTTCCATTTTAATGATCGAGTTGAAGTTGTTGTTGTACGAGAACTCAACTAATGGGATATGTTGATCCCATCCACCTTTAAATTCCATTGAGCATGTTCTCAATATACCCTCGGGTGTCTGAATATTCCTTTCAGATTGACCATCAGTTTAATGGTGACAGGCTGTACTAAAATTCAATTCGATACAAAGAGCATGTTGAAGACTTATCCATAATTCTGATGTGAACCTTGGATCATGATCAAATATGATAGAAAGTGGAAATCCATGTAGCCTTACCACTTCCTTCACGTAAATCATGGAAAGTTGTTCAAAAGAGAAATCTTCCTGAATAGAGATAAAATGGGCAGTCTTGGTGAGACGGTCCACTATAACCCATATCACATTATTTCTTTTTGAAGTTCTTGGGAGACCAGTGACAAAGTCCATAGTGATATTGGCCCACTTCCATGCTGGTATAGGTAGTGGTTGTAATACCCCTTTAGGAATTTTTTACTCTGCCTTCACTTGCTGACATACCAGGCACCTTGTAGTGTATTCAGAAATATCCCTTTTCATATTATCCCACCAATAATGATCATGAAGGTCCCTATACATTTTATTTCTTCTAGGATGTATAGAGAATGTAGAACTATGAGATTCATCCATCATCTCCTTCTTTATTTCTAGAATATATGGAACACTTAGTCTTGTATGAAATTTTAGTAACCTTCTTGATTAATATTGAACTTGGGAAACTTCCCATCCTTCACAGCATCAAACTTCTTTTATAAAAAAGGATCTTCTTTTTGAGATTTCTTGATATTATCTAGAAACAATTATTGAGAAATAATTAGTATAGGGTTGATGATGTCCCTTACCTTACAATTCCCATGTCTAGTTTCACTAGGTCTTTGATCAAGGGATCTCCTTGAATACTCATCATTGCTAGAACAATAGGGTCTTTCCTACTTAATACATCAACAAATTTGTTTACTCTTCCAGGATGATAATGAATTAAACAATCACAATCTTTAAGAACTTCTAACCATCTCCTCTATCTCATGTTCAATTAATTTTGTGTGAAAATATAATTCAAAATTTGATGGTATGTGTATATATCACACTTCTACCCATAAAGATAGTACCTCCATATCTTTAGAGCAAAACTAACCATAGCTAGCTCAATATCATACGTAGGATAATTCTACTCATGAGACTTTAGCTTTCGAGATTCATAAGTAATAAACTTGTCATTTTTATGAGGATGCACCCAATACCTTTTAAAGATGCATCATTAAAATAAATAATCCTTCTCTGATTGAGGGTAGAGTTAACATGGGTGTAGTAACTAATCTACTCTTCAGCTCTTGGAAAATTTCTTCACACTCCTTCGTCCATATGAACTTAACCAATTTTTGAGTTAACTTGGTTAATGGTTTAGAAAGTTGTGAAAGGTTTTTCAAAAACCTCATATAATATCCTATTAATCCAAGGAAACTACAAATCTTAGTTACTGTTGTAGGATGAGGCAATTCCTCTAAAACCTTTTTCTTTGTAGGGTCAACTGACAGACTGAAAATTCATTTTTTGATTTTAAAAAACACTTTTTAGTTAAGTGAGAACCCACCATTACAAATAACTTTGAGGCAATGTGAGAACCAGAAGATCATTACAAGGAGCTATTGACGGACTGAACAAAGAACCCTATCCAAGACAAGACCCGCCCAAAACACCACAAAAACATGCATGATCATCACTTTGAGACTAAGTGGGAACCGAACAAACAAAAACAAACTGAAAACCCACACTACAACTATCCAAAATAAAACCACACCCAAGATCCTCCAAGATCATAAACACCATCATCATATCCACCAACACCATCCCAATTTTGCAAAGAAACCTTCGAACCAGTCCATAGTGGGGATGTGTGTGAAGGGTAAGGCCAAATTTTTTAATCAATTTTTTTATTTTTTAAGAAGCCACTTTTTGGTTAGTGGAAACCATACAGAAACCTCCAAAAATCATCCACACATACCCCAAAATCAACATACATTAAATAGAATTAAAAATTCAAAAAAAAAATTCACTTTAGACTAATAATCGCTGATAAAACACTATTTTGTTGAATATTTTATTGATAATAAATGATATAATTTTCTCACATTGTGCTAAATATGTTTATTTATAAAATATTTGGGATTTGATCATTCATTTGAAAATTTGGTGAAAATTCCAGTTTTACCCTTTATAGTGCACTGTAGTATTTCGAAGATAAATATTTTTATATTTATTATTTGAATTTTAAATTTTTTAACAGTGTTCCTAACTTAATTTTCTACAACTTTAATTCAGGACACTGGAGCTAAAGAGTGCATTTGGATGGAGTAAATGGGCCATTAATCAAATGGTGGGCTGGACTCGGAAGAATGGAGATGGGTTCTGTATTTGGGCCATATGTTCTACATCAGGGCTTGGATTGAGCCCAAATTTTGAGGAAAGATCGGGGACATGATTTTAAACAAATAATAATTCTAGAAGGACGGTCAATTCACGCGTTTTGGAGGTCAACTAGGCGGTTAAAATTGGAATAAAATATTTGGCCGAGTTTTTCATTTCACACTTAAAAAGTTATGTATCCCTGGCCCTCAAAAACTCTATTTAAAGGGGTTTTTAACTCTTTTAGAGGTCTGGTAGAGGCTTTGGGAAGGTTTTTCCGAAAGGGTGTCTCTTGGGAGCCCCTCAAAACTCTTGGAAGAAGTAAGCATTTGTGCAAACCTCTCTTCCAAAAAGGATCTCCTCTCCCACCTCTTCTTTGTATTTCTTTTCTTTCATGTTTGTTTCATGAATTTTTCTTCAAATAATATTCTGTGTTCTTCCCTCTTATTATTCTCTTAATCTTCTTAATTGGGTTGGAATCAAGAGTGGAGACAATATTAGGTTCTACCCTTTCAATCCTTTGCTTATGCAAAACGTCTCCACGATGACTACACCACCCATGGAAGAGTAGTTCTTTTTAGTAATCGACCGACCTCTATCCTTCTTCATTCATTTATTTTAAATCAATGAGATAATGTAATTCATATATTATGATCTATTAATTGAGTTTTTAATTTAAATGAAACTAAGCAAGCAATTGAATAGTTAACACAAAACACGCGAGGTCGGGAATTGTGTGAACTGTGAGAGCGCAACCTTAACTATTAATTCAAAACCACATGGGATCAATTTATAGGGTTAAAATATAATCCCTAAACTCAATTAATCCTCATTTCCAGAGTGGTTATGTGCCTTAATTTACCACTGACCATAAGCTAATTTTAGAACATCAATCAAAGCAGGGTGTTGCGATTGCATGTTCCGAAGTTAGCCTAAGGTTAAATTCACTTCAATCTTCGTGGTAAAGTTAATTCTCGTAGGGTTAAGGATTTAAAAAATTAAGGGATCATAATTAAGTGGATATTGATTTAAATGATAATGATTAATAATTTAATGAAGAGGTAGAGTTAGATCGATTACTCCTTTTAAAATATTTTCTAAAAAAATATCTTCTTGTTGTTTCTTTTTAATCAAAGTTCATTTCAAAATTAAAAACAAAAAAAATGAAATCTTCTTCCAGAAAACTTTTTCTAGATTTATAAACTATAAGCAACCACAACAATAATTTCAAGTAGTGTTTTTATTCCCTTTTATTTTGTTTCTATAATACCTCTGAAAAGTTGTTTTAATTCACTTCCTCCTTTGAGAGACGACCTTGGTCAGCCACTTTGCTGCACCTAAGTACCCCAAAATCACACTAATCATTTAAGGGCGCCCAAGACAGTGCTATTTAAAATTGGCGTCATTGTTGGGGAGGAAAGTAATTATTTCAACTAATTAGAGGTATTTATTTTGTTTTACATTTTATTCTCTTCCTCTCTTCTTTCTTCCGTCTTTACCCAATCTGATTTTTTTCTCCTTCTTTTATTTCCTTCTACTTCTTTTTGGACCATCAACTCAAACTTCTAATTTTTATTTTACTATGGTCCAATTTACTTCTTTTCATCTTTCATTGATTGATGGCACGAACTAATCCTGAAGATCTCTTAGATCTTGACCCTGATATTGAACGTAGCCTTAGGGCACGAATCAGACATTCTCAATCCATAGGAAGTTTCAATATTCAACCAGTTGGTGAATTCCTCTCTTCTAGAAACATTGAAATTGGAAGAAATTCAAATTCAAACATAAAATAAGAACCAATGGCTGAAAACAATGGAAATGAACTTAATAGAACCATTCGAGAATTGGCTGCACCTGATATTAACTATCAACCAAATTGTATTGCATACCCAAATCTTGAATCGGACTTTGAACTAAAATCTGGGTTAATTCACTTACTTCCAAAGTTTCATGGCCTCTCTGGTGAGGATCCCAATAAATATTTTAAAGAATTTAATGTGGTTTGCTAAACCCTTAAACCAAGAAATGTTTCTGAAGATCAAATCAAATTAAGAGCATTCCCATTCTCACTTGATGGAGCTGCAAAAGGCTGGATGTATTATTTACAACCCAAAGATGTAACTTGTTGGAACGATTTCAAATATCTTTTCTTGCAGATATTTTTTCTAGCATCAAGGACCACTTCAATTAGAAAGGAGATATCGGGGGTCAAGCAAGCACAAGGGGAGTCAATGTATGAGTACTGGGAGCGATTCAAAAAGTTGTGTGCAAGCTGTCTGCATCACCAAATCAGTAAGCAACTCCTCATCCAATACTTCTATGAAGGACTCACACCCATGGAGAGGAGCATGGTGGATGCTGCAGCTAGAGGAGCATTGGTGGACAAAAAACCATCATCCTCACGTGCATTGATCGACAAGATGGCCTAAAACTCCCAACAATTTGGTGATCGAGGTACACCACATATCAGGGGAGTACATCAGGTAAGTCCTTCTTCTCTTGAGAGTCATTTGATTGATACCAAGTTAGAAGAATTGAAAACTATGGTGAGGAAAATTGCTTTGGCACAAAAGAAATTTCTACCCCCTTCTTCAAGGCCTTGTGGAATTGGCACTGAGACAAGCCACCCAACTGACTGTTGCCCATAACTACAAGAGACAGAGGATTGCGCAGCAGTATTCCCAAGGAGACCATTTCAGCAGCAACAACAACCATATCCCCAAAAGAAGTTTTATTCATTTGCTTCAACATACAACCAAGGGTGGAAAGATCAGTCGGACATGAGGTATGGATCTGGACAACAACAAAGGCCCCCTTTTCAACCAAACTTCCAGCAGCCTCCGCCTTACCAGCAGGGTTTCCAACAACCCCAAAGGATATTTGAAGCTCAAACATCAACAAGCCAATAACAAGGGAATCCCCCACCCAATGTAGATTCTAACACTGATAAAATTTTGAAGAAAATTGTTCTTAATCAACAGAATGAGCTGAAGAGTCAAGGTTCGGAGTTGAGGGAGTTAAAGACTCAAATGAGCCAGATTGCCACCGCCCTCCATGAACTTGTAAGTAAGAATTCCGGAAATCTACCTTCCCAACCAACTCCAAATCCAAAGGGGAATGTTAGTTCCATCACATTGAGAAGTGGGAAGAAAATGAACAATACATATGTACCTACCATTCCACCGGGATTCACCTCAATTCCAAAGAAGCCGCATTCCATACCAACTGATGAGAAATCCAAGGAGAAAGATAAAGGTAAGAAAAAGATTGATGATGTTCCTCCTAAAACCCTTCCTTTTCCAAACAGGGTTGTTTAAACCAAGAAGATGGCTGAAGAAGCAATGCAAAAGGAGGTTTTGGACACATTCAAGCGTGTGGAGATCAACATTCCTCTACTTGAAGCCATTAAGAAAATCCCAAGTTATGCCAAATTCTTAAAAGAACTCTGCACCAATCTAAGAGGGCTCAAGGGAAATGAGAGGATCATCCTTGGAAGGAATGTCTCAGCACTCATTACACCAACTCTAGCAATTCCAACAAAGTGCAAGGATTCTGGGACATTCACCATCCCATGTACCATAGGGGAGTTGCACTTCTCTGATGCTCTTTGTGATTTAGGAGCTTCAATAAATGTGATTCCTCACTCTGTATTCTCTTCCTTCCAGGTTGGTGAGTTGAAGCCAACAAGATTAGTGGTGCAATTGGCGAATAGAGCTACGACATATCCAGCTGGAGTCCTTGAGGATGTACTTGTCCAGGTAAGAGACATGATCTTCCCAGAAAATTTCTATGTGCTTAACATGGAGGACGATCAGGTAAGTTCTCATGCCCCCATTATCTTAGGTAGAACCTTCCTCAAAACTTCAAAAACTATCATAAATGTCAATGAGGGTACACTTTCCATGGAATTTGGGGATGAATTTGTAATATTTAATGTTATGGACTCCATGAAGTACCCCTCAGAGGATCATTCTGCATTTGTTATCTCCCATTTTGAACCACCAAGTAAAAACACCATGGAATTGGATTGTCCTATGCTTAGGGATATTATGAATATTGGTTCTAGTTTTATGTCTAAAAGTACTTCCACACCCGTTTCTAAGGAATACGACTCTCTAAGATTTGATTTTTAAATGGAATCATATTCTGATTTTGATCATGTGAACTCTGATTATGACATGGCTATAGAGTATGCTGATGGATTTGATGCTTTATTCTCTGATTTTGATGATGTATATTCTGATACCGATGCTCTTTGTGCACATATTTCGGTTCCTTCAATGTCTCCATCCATACTACACCCTCCTTCATTAGAACTCAAGCCATTTCCACCAAATCTAAAATACTCATACTTGTTGAGTGGTGAGAGATTAAATGTTATCATTGCTAACAATCTCCCTTTTGAACATGAAGAAAATCTTTTGAATATTTTGAGGGAGAACATCAGGGAGATTGGGTGGACCTTGGATGACATATCAGGTATTAGCCCCTCCATTTTCATGCATAGGATTCTCTTGGAGGATGGGGCTAAACTGGTGAGACAACCACAAAGAAGACTCAATCCCACCCTCCTGGAAGTTGTTAAAAAAGAAGTTGAGAAATTTCTCGAGGCAGGTATAATATTTCCCATTTCAGAGTCCCAGTGGGTAAGTCCTATTCAGGTTGTGCCAAAGAAAAGTGGTGTTACTGTTGTTAAAAATGAGAAAGATGAGTTAGTTCCAATGAGGGTGCAAAACAGTTGGCGTGTGTGTATTGATTATAGGAAACTAAATCATTCCACTCGCAAGGACTATTTCCCCCTCCCGTTTATTGATCAGATGCTTGAGAGACTAGCTGGGAAGACACACTATTGTTTCTTGGATGGATTTTCTGGATATTTTTAGGTTCCTATAGCTTAGGAGGACCAGGAGAAGACGACATTCAC
Organism: Viscum album; assembly: GCA_963277665.1. Taxonomy (NCBI): domain Eukaryota; kingdom Viridiplantae; phylum Streptophyta; class Magnoliopsida; order Santalales; family Viscaceae; genus Viscum; species Viscum album. The sequence goes on along the minus strand of OY728143.1, from coordinate 644,021,274 downwards.
CTGCCCATTCAGTACCTTTGCCTACCGGAGGATGCCATTTGGACTTTTCAACACCCCAGGTACCTTCCAGAGATGCATGGTGAGTATTTTTTCTGATTTTATTGAGACCTTCATGGAGGTATTTATGGATGATTTTACAGTGTATGGATCCTCATTTGATGAATGTCTAAAGAGTTTGGGAAAGGTGTTGAATCGTTGTATTGAGAAGAATCTGGTCCTGAACTTTGAAAAGTGTCATTTTATGGTAGAGCATGGCATTGTCTTAGGGAATGTGGTGTCAAAACATGGGATAGAGGTTGATAGATCTAAGGTAGAAATTATTTCATCCTTACCCTATCCTTCATGTGTGTGTGATGTTAGATCTTTCCTAGGACATGCAGGATTTTATCGGCGCTTCATCAAAGATTTTAGTAAGATCGCTCTTCCTATGTCACAATTACTTCAAAAAGATTCTGATTTTGTGTTTGGCGATTCTTGTAGGACTTCCTTTGATGAGCTAAAGAAGTGTCTGACCACTCCACCTATCATACAACCCCCACGGTGGGAGATTCCTTTTGAGCTTATGTGTGACGCCTCCAACTTCACGGTTGGAGCAGTCTTATCTCAGAGGGTGGAGGGACGTTCACATGTGATCGCCTATGCATCAAGGACACTGGATTCAGCCCAATCAAACTACACAACCACAGAAAAGGAGTTTCTTGCTGTCATATTTTCTTTAGATAAATTCCGTACATATTTATTGGGCTCTAAAGTAGTTGTTTTTTCTGACCATGCAGCTTTGAGGTACCTCCTAAAGAAGCCAGATGCAAAGCCAAGACTTATCATTTGGATGCTCCTTCTTCAAGAGTTTGACCTTGAGATAAAGGACAAGAAGGGGTCAGATAATTTGGTGGTAGACCACATGAGTAGGCTTACTCACACACTAGAGGATGACACCTTGGACCAGGTACCACTTCGGGACACTCTTCCCGATGAGCATCTTTATTCCATCTCAGGTACGCATCCTTGGTATGCTGATTTAGTGAACTACATTGTTGCCTCTGAAATCCCTGCAAATTTAAAGAAATATCAAGTCCAAAAATTAAAAAGCGAGTCTAGGTTTTATGTGTGGGATTATCCTTACCTCTGGCGCATGTGTAGTGACCAAGTCATTAGGTGGTGTGTTCCCGATCATGAGTTTGATTCTGTTTTTCATTTCTGTCATACACTTGCTTGTGGTGGACACTTTGGACCCCAACAGATATCTAGGAAGGTTTTGGACTTTGGATTATATTGGCCTAGCTTATTCCATGATGCCCATGTGTTTTGTAAGTCATGCTCTCGTTGCCAACACACTGGGAAGATTTCTAGGAGACATGAGATGCCCCAACAACCCATACTATTCTGTGAGATTTTTGATGTATGGGGCATTGATTTTATGGGTCCTTTTCCAAGTTCATATGGTTTCTTGTATATTTTTGTTGCTTTTGATTATGTGAGAAAATGGGTGGAGGCCAATGCCACCAGGACTAATGATTCTCATGTTGTTGTGGACTTTGTCAAAGCACAGATTTTTTGTAGGTTTGGAGTACCAAAAGCCATCATCAGTGACCAAGGGACACACTTTTTCAATAGGAATTTTTCTTCCCTCTTTCGGAAGTATGGGGTGACACACAAAACATCAACACCATACCACCCCCAAACAAATGGCCAGGCTGAGGTTTCAAATCGTGAGTTGAAACAAATATTAGAGAAAACCGTGCAGCCAAATAGGAAGGATTGGAGCAAGCGCTTGGATGATGCATTGTGGGCTTATAGGACAACATACAAGACACCCATTGGTATGTCCCCATTTAGGATTGTTTTTGGGAAAGCATGTCATCTCCCAGTGGAAGTCGAGCATCGGGCATATTGGGCTATAAAGAAATGCAACATGGATTTGGCCCAAGATGGAATTCAAAGGAAGTTGCAAATTCAAGAGCTTGAGGAGATTTGACTGTCATCATATGAGAACTCAAGGCTCTACAAGGAAAGATCAAAAGAAGCTCATGAAAAAATGATTCAACAAAGGGAGTTTCATGTTGGAGAGAAAGTCCTTCTCTATAGTTCACGACTCAAGATGATGCCTGGTAAGTTGCGTTCCAGATGGCTAGGTCCTTATATTGTATCTAATGTTTTTCCTTATGGTGCAGTGGAGATCACACAAGAGGACACTAGAAGGAGCTTTACAGTCAATGGGCAATGTTTGAAGAGATACATTGAGGGACTTCCTACTGATACAGTGGATTTTATCACACTGCATGACCCCATCATAGCTTGATCACATCAGGCTGTTCCTAACCCTTTCACTTTTATATTATTTGTCCTATTTAAAAATTCTGCATTTCATGTGCATATATCATATCATGGGTTCACATTGAGGACAATTCAATATTTTAAGTGTGGGGGATGGAACCTTTTAGTTTAGTAATTTCAATTGTTTTCCTTAAAAAAAACAAAAAAAAAATTGTGTGTTTTTCAAATTTTGTGTGTTTATTTTTCAATTTTCTTTGTGTTTTTGAAATTTTTGAGCTGAAATGATTCTCATCACAATTTTGAAATGCATATCAATGAGTGAAAAAATTTATCCCTTGAAACTAATCTTAAATTAATGCTGAAAATGACTTTGTTTCAAGTTCAAATTGTTAGTAATTTCATGGAAAGTACGCTGAATTTTGAATCCCATGCCACATCTCACTGTCTTTATATTTGAAATCACTTTCCTGTGAGGCTTCTAAACCATTATTTTCATATTCTTTACATTCAACTCACTTCTTGAGAGAACCAAACCATGCTTGATTTAACCAAAATTTGATCTATTCCAATCAAAACTTGAGGGTTTGAGGTACATATGTTTAAATTATTGAGGCATTTGTTTGGTATTAAAGCCCCTATTTCAAAGAATCCTTTTTTTTATAATGGCCTACCTTGAATATTTAATCCTTGTAGACCTTAGAAGCCATGCACAGCCTGTTAGGTTAGCCACATTACAAGCCAATTTTCCCTATCCAACCAACTCTTGAAGTGAAATTGCATAATCTAGTTGAGCTTAAGTGTGTGGGAAGCTGTCTTGTGTTGTGCCACCACATTCTGTGATACTTTGGGTAGAAAATTAAATTCTGAAGAGATGTGTTTTCTACTGAAGAAATCCATTATATTGAAATCTGTGCCTTTTCTGGAGATTTCATGACAAGTGAAGCAGTGCCTTTTTTGGAGAATCTAATTGAGGTGGAAAGTTGTGCCCATCTGGAGCTTTCAAGAAAATCATGTTTGAGAAGATTGACATTTTTGATGCTGAAATAATGAATGGTGTAAACCTTTCATGACTTTTCATGATGATGGAGCTTAATTGATACTATTGGGATTGAGGAGAAGACCATATTTAAGTGAAAATTATATTAATGCAATTTTGCTTCAAAAAGAGTCAAGCCCTCCTCATTCAGCCTCAGATTTTTTCACATCTAAATCCTACCAACCAGAAGCCACAGAACAACCCTGAAAAGTCCTCATGATAAACATATGTCCTTGAATCACATCAGGTAGCGATGTAGGAATCTATGAAGCCTATGGTGACCCTTGTATGAGTTTGGATGAGAAAGACATTGCAAAAAAAATGACATTTGTGTGATAAGAGAAAATTCAAGCGAGGTAAGTGTTTTGTGCATGGGAGGATAAATGAAGTGGAAATATATTGAATGATATAAATGGATAACTTGAAATAATATTTTTTATTAGGCATGATATCTTTTGATTCTTGGTGTGAAATTGTTTGATCTCAAGGATATGTGTTTTAAAATTGGTTTTGATTTGATATTGATGTTTACTTAATATGAGATTTTGCTCAGGAGTGCAAAAGGGTAAGTGTGGGGGATTTGATAAAACACTATTTTATTGAATATTTTATTGATAATAAATGATATAATTTCCTCACATTGTGCTAAATATGTTTATTTATAAAATATTTGGGATTTGATCATTCATTTGAAAATTTGGTGAAAATTCCAGTTTTACCCTTTATAGTGCACTGTAGTATTTCAAATATAAATATTTTTATATTTATTATTTGAAATTGAAATTTTGTAACAGTGTTACTAACGTCATTTTATACAACTTTCATTCAGGATACTAGAGCTAAAGAGTGCATTTGGATGGAGTAAATGGGCCATTAATCCAATGGTGGGATGGACTCGGAAGAATGGACATGAGTTCTGTATTTGGGACATATGTTCTACATCCGGGCTTGGATTGAGTCCAAATTTTGAGGAAAGCTCGGGGACATGATTTTGAACAAATAATCCTTCTAGAAGACCGATAAATTCACGCGTTTTGGAGGTCAACTAGGCGGTGAAACTCGGAATAAAATATTTGGATGAGTTTTTCATTTCACAGTTAAAAAGTTATGTATACCTAGCCCTCACAAAATCTATTTAAAGAGGTTTTTAACTCTTTGAGAGGGCTGGTAGAGTCTTTGGGAATGTGTTTCCGAAAGGGTGTCTCTTGGGAGCCCCTCAAAACTCTTGGAAGATGTAAGAATTTGTGCAAACCTCTATTCCAAAAAGGCTCTCATCTCCCACCTCTTCTTTGTATTTCTTTTCTTTCATGTTTGTTTCTTGAATTTTTCTTCAAATAATCTTCTGTGTTCTTCCCTCTTCTTATTATATTAATCTTATTAATTGGGTTGGAATCAAGAGTGGAGACAATATTGGGTTATACCCTTTCAATCATTTTCTTATGCAAAACGTCTCCACGATGACTACACCACCCATGGAAGAGTAGTTCTTTTTAGTAATCGATCGACCTCTATCCTTATTTATTCATTTATTTTGAATCAATGAGCTACTGTAATTCACATATTATGATCTATTAATTGAGTTTTTAATTTAAATGAAACTAAGCAAGAAATTGAATAGTTAACACAAAACACGCGAGGTCGGGAATTGTGTGAACTATGAGAGCACAACCTTAACTGGTAATTCAAAATCACACAGGATCAATTTATAGAGTTCAAATATAATCCCTAAACTCAATTAATACTAATTTATAGAGTGGTTATGTGACTTAATTTACCACTGACCATAAACTAATTTTAGAACATCAATCAAAGCAGGGTGTTGCGATTGCATGTTCCGAAGTTAGCCTAAGGTTAAATTCACTTCAATCTTCGTGGTAAAGTTAATTCTCGTAGGGTTTGGGATTTAACAAATTAAGGGATCATAATTAAGTGGATATTGATTTAAATGATAATGATTAATAATTTAATGAAGAGGTATAGTTAGATTGATTATGCCTTTTAAAATATTTTCTAAAAAAATATCTTCTTGTTGTTTCTTTTTAATCAAACTTCATTTCAAAATTAAAAACAAACAAAATGCAATCTTCTTCTAGCAAACTTTTTCTAGATTTATAAACTATAAACAACAACCACCATAATTTCAAGTAGTGTTTTTATTCCCTTTTATTTTGTTTCTAGAATACCTCTGAAAAGTTGTTTTAATTCACTTCCTCCATTGAGAGACGACCTTGGTCAGCAACTCTGCTGCACCTAAGTACCCCAAAATCACACTAATCATTTGAGGGTACCCACGACAGCGCTCTATCAATCACCACTACCGCCTTAAAAAATCCACAATATTAAAATTTCAAAAGGCAAGCCATCATCACCCATCTCAGAGAATGAATACTTGAACGCCTCCGCAACAGACCACAACTCCAGTGAGATTCAACCTATGTCTTTAATCTCCATCAAAAACACATTGTACCTAGATTCAAATTTTAATGAACATCATCAACCTCAGACGACTAAACTCGCGCTGCAATCCCTGCAAATCGACCGACATGACACATCACCAACTTTGATGTCACCGTCAGCCACAACCACAGGGCCTGAATTTACAAGACCCATCTTCTTAATACGAACTCCACACCATGGTAGAACACCATCAAAGAAAATTCAAAAAGAAGCAGAAATATAGAATAGATCCTTCATGATAGCCAAGGACATATCCAAATCTAAAATGAAATCTTGAGGAAGAAAACCAAAAAACCAAAGAATCAAATCAGGCCATGCATGGAGGACCATCGATAGCCAAATCCCACCTCCAAAAACCTTTGAATAACCACTGCTCCAGGTCTAAATCGGAGGGGAGGTGATGGTCTTGAGGTTAGGGAAGGGATTAAAACTTCATAGGCCTCTGAACAATAGAACAAACACGATACTGAAACCAGCATCTGAAAACGAGAACTCGACGATATGGTCTCTCTTGAAAGACCCTTGACCACTGGACCGCATATCCCAAAACAACTGTGAATCCATCATTATAGATACGACCTGGAGAAGAACAATGGAACGGGAGGTCAAAACCAGGAAGAAGACCACCACAAAGCTATCAAGGTAGTTTTTAAATACTCTATTCATCAAATCCATAAAAATATCAGGTGCATTTGTCAATCTAAAGGGAATAACAACAAACTCATAATGAGCATACCTTAATCTAAAGGTGGTCTTTTTAATATCTTCTTTCTTCACCCTCAATTGATGATAACCATATTGAAGATAAATCTTGGAGAATAATTGATTCCCATGAAGCTGGTTAAATAAATCATCAATTCTTGGAAGAGGGTACTTGTTCATTACTATGATCCCATTCAGTTATCTATAATCAATGCATAATCTCATCACTCCATACTTCTTCTTCACAAAGAGAACATGTGCATCCCAATAAGACACACTTGGATGGATAAACCCCTTCTCCAAATGATCTTGGAGTTTATTCTTTGATTCCTCCAGCTCCAGATTCACTATTCTATATGAGGTTTTTGAAATTGGCTTATAACTAGGCATGAGTTCAATGGTGAACTCTACCTCTCTTTCTAGAGGAGGTCCAGGTAAGTCCTCAAAAAATACATCAATGTATTCTCAATTATGGCGACATTATCTATCCTTATACTCTCATTTCCTTATTCTTGTTCACTGATAAACTCCATAAAAAAGGCTATAAGAGGTACTTATAGACAAAGATCAGGCTGAGATATCCATCCTTGGAAGATAACTATAGGTTTTTCACTCAAGAATACTGAGATTTCCTTGCTTCTTAATTTGATATCAGCATTATACTTTGAGATCCAGTACATACCTAGTATAATGTTGAGTTCTAACATTGGAATGACTATTATATTTGTGATAATATTGTACTAGATAAAGTAAATACTAGAGTTTATAAACACTGTTGATGCTTGGATAATCCCTCCAGGAGTCTTGAATTATAACTCTACTTTTAGTAGTTCAATAATTGATTATATACTCTTTGAAAAATTAGAGGAAATAAAGGAATACGTAGAACCAGAATCAAACAAAGTACTTGATATCTTTGAGAGAACAATAAGAGTACCTGCCACCACATAATTTAGAGCTTTAAATTCAGAATTCATGATAGAAAAAGAATGACCTTGCTATCTTGGCCTATGCTAAGGCTGATGGTGATTCCCCTCTAATTCCCTCAGATTCATATAGTGATTGGAAAAGTTCCAGAGCTATCTACACTTGAAGCATTTGAATTCAGGTAAGGCCTACACCATCTTCCCTTTTCCATTAGTGTTGGGAATTTTAGGCTTAACCTCACTACGACAATTACGAGCGATATGGCTATCTCTTACACACTTTTAACACTTCCCAATCCCAAGCAGGCAGTTCCCTAAATGCTTATTTCCACATTTATTACATGTGGGAAGTTGCACTCACTTTCCATGTCTTACCTGATCAAAGAACCTCCCCAAGCTTGGCACCATTGATATCTTATTTTCATTGGATTTATGGGACCATTTCATCTCACTGAAATCCAATTCTACTTTCATTGCACTTCATACAATCTTCTCATAACTGTCATAGTCTCAGTTGGATAGATTCTTCTATATATGAGGTCTTAGTCCACCAAAGAATCTTTCAACCTTACCATTAGGATCATGAAAAAGCTAAAGGTGTAATGTTAAATCCTTGTGAAGTTCATCTCGTAGATTTCCATAGATTTATTCTCCTTTTAATTTATCTTAGGAAATTCTTTCTCCATTTTTGTTTTCATCAAATGAGGGAAATACTTATTGAAGAAGATACCTATGAACTCTTCCCACTTCATAGATTTAATCTCCACTATTGGAATCATGTATTTAATCAGTGCCCACCACTGACCAGCTTCTATCTCTAAGTGGTAAACAACCAGGGTGACTTTCTCTTATTTAGAATTATGAAGTACAGAAAATATCTTTTCTATAGAGATTATGTACTGTTCCTCAAATAATGGGTCGATAGATCCATTGAATGTTGGTGGTAATTGACACATAAAGGACTCAATGGAATATTGTTCCCTTCTTGGTGAAATCAATATCTCTAATTGATTCAAGTTATTTATTATAACTTGAGTCATTTGATTCATCATTCTTATAAATGTTTCCATTTTGGCTTCCATCGAAGGGCTGTCAACGAATGGTCTGTTGCGATCACTATTTGCATGGTTCCTCCTATTTCCTACCGTTTTCAAAAAGAATAAAACCTTAGTGAAAACATGTTTAATTTAAGAATCTTATAACTTTAAAGGTTTTTTATGTATTAAAACATCATGATTAAACACGTTATTAATTATCAACAATTACATTTTCTATAAATCCTTCATAATGGTTCATAAAAAGCTTGTGATTAATGAAACATTTCCCCTGGGAGTGTAAAAATAGGAGTGTAGAAAGGTCCACTGCCATGCACCAGTTCCCTTTTGAGTCTAGTTCAAAGATAATTTTTCAGATTTTACCCCTAGATACATCTATTCTAGGGCCACATCCACTTGTTCGTATCCAGAGATGGATTTATTTGTTTGGAAACCACTTACTTAATATTTCACCAAAACAATAGGAAGTTATCCTATATTTAAAATTTTCTATAGGGTTGTTCCGAAATTTTTCATATCCTAATTTACACAAATAATTAATCCCCCTTTGATAAAAACTACAGAATTCTTCCTTTTTATTAAATAACTTTACATGAAATTTTACAAAGAGCAGATCTTTTAAAGTTTAGTGTCTTGGAAATAAGGTACATAATACATGAAAAATTAAAAAATTATTATATTCCACATTAAAAGATTATTTAAGGTTCATCCTAAGTACATTTATTGAATCTCATAACTTGGGGACATACATCAAAGTAAAGGGTGAGCATAAGGTCCAATAAGGGAAAACAGGTGAAATAGTTTACATGTGAACTTGAGTAATATCAATAAGAACACGAGGAATATTGTAAAGGAATGATAAATAGGAATATCATAATAATAATATCTTGAATAATAACTTGAAAAAGTGTCTACAAAAATTAATTTATACATTCATAAGCATCTCACCAAGGTTCATCCCCAAGGCATCGAAAAAATTATCAAGGTTATTCACCAAGGTATCGTAAAAATTTTCATCTATAGAGATTATATTCTTTTCAAAATTCATTAGAGAACTATCAGGGCACACCCTTAATATATACTTATTTTCATGTGATCCAAATAGATCATAATAAAACATTTCATAAATAACCCATGGAGAATAAAATAAATGGGTTTCATATGAAAGTCATGGCGTTTTAAATAGTGCTTAAAAATAAGATCTTTATGTCATTTATAACCCATGGAAAGGAAATGGGGGTTTTATGTATGTAAATTCTACAATACAATAAATAATTTTTTAACTTGATGAATAAACCTATAAATTAAAGAGGTTTGGGTATTCACATAAAGAAAATAAAAAAATTTCTTGAGAAAAATAGAGAGAATTTGAGATGAAAATTCTACAGCATAACGGGTATGAAACATGGTTTTATAAAACATTAAAAAGAGAGGGGACGAGGGCCAAACATTAATAAAAGACTCATAATATAGTATAAGGATAGAATAAAATTTAAATAAGAAAATGGTATGGAAATTTAAAAGACATACCACATAAAAGGGAACTTGAAAGGCAAAGAGAAGTTGTGAATTCCCTTACCTTGAAGAGTAGCTCCTAAAACTTGAAGATCAAGACCCGAGGGCTTAATGGAACATTGGGAGGACTCCATGGGAGGTAATAATATCAGAAGATCATGGATGATGATTTTGGAATGAATGGAAATGAAGTAATGGGTGGGTATTTATAGCCAAAGATAGGAAGTTTTTTATTAATTTCCTTGGATACCTTATTAGTGGTATTTGAAAATCCATGGGATTGACCACGATATTTTCCCATGATATTGGCCACTTGGGAAACCTATTGAGTTAATTTAACATAGAAGAGTCTAACATAATTTTAAATTAATCATTACATCATTATGACATAGCTATGATGTCATTAAACTTACTGAAAAATTCATGCAATATTTTTACTATTCACGAAAAACTAAAATATTTTATAAAATTCTCATAAATTCACTAGAACCTAATATCGAAATTATAAATTAAAAAAATGATATTTATTTTATCATAATAAATCTTTAAATATGATAAATTTTCCTTTTAACTATACAAATACTCATTTATTAAAAATAATAGTGTACAAAAAATGCATAGTAAAATTTTCGACACTTGAAAAAAAAAATTATTTTATTATTTGTAATTAAAAAGGAGTGTATTTATAACACTATTTAATTATAAAAAACATTATTTATAAATACTTATTTTAATATAGTAATAAAAGTAAAATTTTTACCCAAAAAATAAATTTATCAAATTCTATCACATTTTTTAAGCAGAACTATTCTTAAAACAAAAATGATGAAATAAAAATTTTATTTAAACAATGGGATTGAATTTTAAATAAATAGAGAATTAAAACATGTCACGAAACACCTTCACCAAGATGAGGGAAGGGACAACAGATTTACAGACCCTTCCTTCTTCAAGTTGAAGGAGAGATAATGACCCCCGAGACCCACCTTCAATAGACCCCGGAGTGGCGACTTGCACCAAGGGTATAGAATCACACCCAAGATGGAAGGAATTACCCTTTTTCTTTATTAGGATCGGAGATAAGATAGTAAATCCCCAAAACACCAAAACTGGGGGGTAAAAGTAAATCCAAAGAAAACCATTCCCATATGCATGTTACAAAAGTAAATGCCACAAAGTAAAAGGAGACTACAAAGGTAAAGTTCCAAAGAAAAGAAAAGCAGCAACTACAACTGTCCCAACGTCCGAGCTAGTACGGCCCTGCACGATCCCTGAAGTCCTGGAAACTTGAAAGAAGTTTTATATATGTATGGTGAGCATACAAGTATACTCAGTAGGGAAAACCAAAGACTCTCGTGCACAAGTGGGGAGGAATTCTAATGCCCTGTGAGAAAAGAGATAACCAAATCACCTAGCAAGGAAAACTATCCACCCAAGCCTCACCAAGGAACACTCTCCAAATAACAGAAGTCAATTAATGTATAGTAATATCCCATCGATATTTAGGTACCCTGCTCCACTTTCCCACTGGTTATTGAAGACATCCTACGCATCGAACCAATCCCATCATTCTCACTGCAGTCCCACTACCACACCCTACCCGCACACACTTAGGCCACAACCACACATCCCGCTTGCAAACACCTGGTCCACAACCACTATCCCACCCAAAAACACCTGGGCCACAACCACCATGTGTAACCATGCCCACAAACACCTGGGCGAGAACAACTACTGCCATGCCCGAAGACACTTGGGCCTCATCACGAAGACTCTTGGGAAACAACCTGCCCGCACACACCTGGGCCAACCACCACAACTACCCTGCCCAAAGAATCTTGGGCTATAATGGACCTCAAGCCATCATAGCCTACCCGAAGAGTCTTGGGATATTCGAGAAATGGAGCAGAAAATGAGCTAATAACCAGCCACTCATAGGAGTGTTGGGAAAAACACCCTCCCCCATGGAATGGGGGTGTTCGGCACTAAGTTCTCAACTTGGGTGGGGAACGAATAAGAAACATAAGAACTACAATTATATGTATAGGTAACAACCAATCATCCCAACCTAGGGTTTCCAAAACTAACCTAATCACAAACACCCTCGTTACTATTCATTCATAGATGAAAGGCACAATACTCACGACCAAGTCACAACTCATTCCCAAAACCAACTCCCCATTTAACCCATTCTTGGTTTCATGTTCAATTGATTCCATTTAAGTAAATTATGCACTAATGGGAATCTAACAGGCATAACCACAAGCTAGAGAAAGAGAAACATCTAAACAACAATTTAAGTATTCACACCCGGTTCTCTTGTAAAGTCACAACAACAAAGGGATCAGTGAGATCCCTCAAAGTACTGAAACCAAACCAAGCCTTGAGATACAACCCCACATAGCTTCAGATTCAGGAACAACAACCGTTCCACAATAGAGGATCCCATCCTCATCCACGTCACCCCATAAGCATCGAGTAGAACAAACAGGCATGCCACCAAGACAGAACAAAGAAGTTTCCAGACTCAAGTACATCATTCACTAAGTTTTTTTCTTTCTGTTTGGTTAACCGGGGTGATCACACAAGGTTTGTTATTCACTAGACATTCATTTAATCGGCCTAGTTTACATAATCAACCAAATTCCCATGTTGAAGCCATTCAATTATCACAGAAGACAAGGAGTCATTAGTGCGCAAGGAAAGACCACCAACGACCATGATTTTCAATGAGCATAGCCCATAAAGTTCACAACATATAGAAATTATAAAAGAGTACAGCAGAAAATTCAAACACTCCCCATCATTCTTTAACAGTCTATTTATTATATTTGTTAGGGTTTGGTTTCATCCATTCCCACAGAACAATAGTGTACCCACCACGCATAATACATAGTATGGAGAGACGAAGGAAGATCCCTACCTGGTTGATCAAGGATCGAAGTTCTTCTCCACGTGCCATGAACTGAGGATGCGCAACTTTCAGGGGAGGAACTCTGGGGACTCCAAGGAGGAGTGAAAAAACTCCAACACAGGCGCACCACAAGCCTCGAGAAGGGGGAGTCCAAACGCACTAGGAAGAAAGGGAGACTATCCAAGAGAAATAAGAAGAAGGAATTCCCATGCGATATAAGGGTGAGATCCCATTGTTATAGGATATGGAAATTTGAACGGCTTTAAATTTAGATTGTGGTTCTCCACACAGTTGGGTAGTTACGCATGATGGAATTAATTATCATTTAAAAATTCTCCTCAGAGGGGTGGTCATAACAACTATGTGTTAAACTATTTTCTTTAATAAAAAGAAAACGCGTTATAGGAGCAGAATTGGAAGGTATGGGGAAGGGCTTGACACCGAGGAAAAACCACATGTTTTGGTAATTTAAGGGTTTCCCAACTCTTGGAGGATTTTAGATATTATTTATGGGATTTAAATGGCTTTGAAAGGGGTATTAAATCATCTTTACGTTAAAAGATATGTTGTGGGAGCGAAAAAAGTTGTAAACTGAAAAAAAGGGATGAAGACCACTCGGTGAGGACACGGTGCCACCATCACAGTGTCACCCTTATGGTGCCACTGTCACGGTGCCACCGTAATCGGTGTGCGACCGTCACAGTGCCACCGTGATCGATGTGCGACCGTCACAGTGCCACTATCACGGTGCCACCGTGAATGGTGTGCGTCTGTCACGGTGCCACCAAAACTGGTTCCCCCATGACTGGTGCCACCATTTAGGTGGAGCTGCGTTTTTGAAAAAGTAATGGACCAGGTGGGTCTGGGCCATTACATCAGATACATCTCAAACTATTCTTTCCCTTGAGAATCAAAACTAGACCCGAATAAAAGAGGGTTTCCAAAAAACCACCTCGAAAGATACCTCTTAGGAGTGAACCTCATGGAAATCTAGGAACACCTCTCCCTTGAGTAACTAGGCAACATTCGAAGGTCAAACTGTCCAGTCATATGGGTTAGGTAGTTTCTTCCTCCATGTCAAGATACTATCTGATTTGGGTGGCACTGACTTTCCCACACGGGTCTAATCACATCCACCTTAATGCATCTCAATTAGGGATTAGGTCCTCCCCTCCCTATAGTCTGGACACTTCACACATATCCACAGAACAAGGAAAACTGTACGTTCCAGAGTTAACAAGTAAAGCGTTCCATCAAAAACAAGTACAAAAAAACAGAACAAAACTCAAAACAGCTCTGGGTACTAGGTGCGCATCTGCATCTCCCATTCCCAGGTACTTTCCTCGATCCTGCCATGCCTCCACAACACAAAAACCGAAGGAATGTTCCATCCATGGAGCACATTCTCCTCACAATCCTCTATCCTCATTGGTCTTTCCACAAAAGTCACGTCGTCCTCGATATCCATCTTTCCCCAGTTGAGGATGTGTGAAACGTCGTGTAGATACTGTCATAGTTGTGACACATGGAAGACGTCATGTATTATCAGTAGCGGAGGTGGAAGCGCTAGCTGATAAGCCACTTCTCCAACCCTCTGCAACACTTCGAAGGGTCCAATGCACCTTGGAGAAAGCTTACTCCCCCTATCTAACCTCCGTTTTCCACACCGAGGGGATACCTTCAAGAATACGTGGTCCCCAACCTCAAACTCCAAGGGACTCCTCCTATTATCATTATATGACTTCTACCGGTCCTGATCTGCCTTCATCCTCTCCCGTATAAGCTGAACCTTCTCCGTCGTAATCTGCACCACTTCCGGGCCAAGAACACCTGTTTCCCCAACCTCGGTCCAGCACACGGGTGAGAGACATGGCCTTCCGTACAAGGATTTGAATGGAGCCATGCCTATGGTAGAGTGATAGCTATTATTGTAGGAAAACTCTACTAGAGGCAAGTGTCGCACCCGCGATCCACCAAAATCCAGAATACATGCTCGTAGCATATCCCTCAACGTCTGGATGGTGCGCTCTGTCTGTCCATCTGTCTGGGGATGGAAAGCAGTGCTAAGATGTAGTTGGGTGCCAAAAGAATGCTGCAATCCCCTCTAGAATCGTGAGGTAAACCTTGCATCCCTATCCAAGACTATGGACCTTGGAAATCCATGAAATCGCACCACCTCATCCACATACCTCTGTGCTAAGGCATCCACTGCACCCGACTCCTTGATCACCAGAAAGTGAGTCGATTTCATCAACCGGTCCACCACTACCCTGATAGCATCGCAGCCTCCTTGAACCTTGGGTAGCCCTGTGACGAAATCCATCGATATGTCATCCCAATTCCACTCAGGGACATCTAAAGGATATAACAGACCACTTGGAATACGGTGTTCAACCTTCACCTGCTGACACACTAGGCACCTGACCATGAACTTTTCCACCACTCGCTTTACCCGAGGCCACCAAAACTGACACTTCAGACCCTGGTACATCTTGGAAACTCCCAGGTGCACTGCTAGGGGTGAGTTGTGGAACTCACCAAGAACCCTCTCGCGCATCGCCTCTGGAACAAACCAATTTCCTCGGAAAAGCATCTATATCTAACCATCCTTCGTCCCCCCTTCCGGAGCATCACCTTGGTTAACCTGGTCACTCATCACTTCACTCTCTATGTCTCCCCACTGAGACTCCGCCACCTGCTATAGTAGAGAAGACTACACTATCATCTGATACAGGAAACCTCTACCACCATCCATCCTCGCATCCAGGTGCATGGCAGCCAACTCCTCCATCACCTTCCAAGCATCTGCCGACTCTCGAACCACATCCTTCTGCGACTTCCTGATCAAGGCATCGACCAACACATTCCATTTTCCTGAGGTGTAAGAAATCTCGAAGTCTTAGTCCTGAAAGAACTCTATCCACATTCACTGCTGTAAGTTCAGGTCCCACTGGGAGAAGATATACTTCAAGCTTTTGTGATCCATGAAGACAACGAAGCGCTCCTCGATGAGGTAATTCCGCCAAAACTTTAGTGCGAACACGACTGCCACAAGATCCAGATCATGGGTGGCATAATTACACTCATGAGGTCGTAAATATCTAGACCCATAAGAGATCACCCCTTGTTGTTGCATCAACACACACCCAAGGCCTTGTCCTGAAGCATCACAGAACACCTCATACGCCGCCCCTTCTTCTAGAAATATCGGCACTGGGGAACTTACCAACTTCTCCTTCATATATATAAATAACCACACTTATTTCATACATAATCTTGAATTTATTCAAGAAAACACTCCCTTTTACATTGAGGATCTTTTAAAGTTTAGAGTTTTAGAGAATTAAGACAAAACATTCATAACATTACACATTGTTACATAGTGGATACCATAAAATCAGTTTCCATTTTCCTCAGAATATAAAACATTAAAAATTAAAACAAGACTCCTTGAAAATTATTCAACATTTAACATGTCTTCCTTCCTTGTATTACTCACCCATTAACCTGTGAAAAATCATTTAAAAACTTGGGATGAACACAAAATCTCAGTAAGGTATGAAAAATAAGGAAAAATCACATTAGTCCATGAATACACATGACGTATGAAAACATTTTCAAAAGACATGATTTGCACCCATAAATACTTACTTTGTGTAACATGAGATTTACACAAGATCCACACAAGCATAAATATAATCATAGAGGTATCTTGGGGCATTACTTACATAATCTTGTAACCATCTTGGCTACCTTAAAATTTGTAACCCTCATGGCTACCTTACTTTGTGTAACCATCGCAGTTACACTTGGAGTAACCATACGGCCGACCTCCAACTTACTCATACCCAATGCATTGGAGGGAAATATAGGTCCCACCCTTCATCATAAACAATTACCAATAACCAAAACATAATCATACAACATAAATAATAGCAAAAAAACATTGCTTTTGAATATTGCAAAACAGAATTTTAAAAAAGGATTTTAGAAGAAAAGTCCCTTATAAACATCATATACTTGAAGTGAGACTTAATAGAGTGGATGGAATATGTATATACTCTGTAAATAAACATAATGAAACATAATATAAATAGAACCCATCATACAAACAATTTAAATAGCACATACATAATAAAGTAGAAGGTTAACCCAAAGAATGGAAATCGGGTTAAGAATTCCCTTACCTTAGGATTGTCTTACTTAAAAATTGTTTAAACCTCCTGTATAATGGTTAAAAGAGTGTTATTAGTATTTTACAGAAACATGTTCATGTTTATAACATATTATATGGTCATTTCATAACCTCATTTCACCCCTTAATTGTTAGTATTTTGTTCCTTGCATTATTTTGGGTGAGTTCTTTTGTGATTTTCACGATCAGTTCATGATGAATCGTTCTTGTTGATTGGAAGTGAAACTCTAGAATTGTAATGGAGTAGTATTTACATATTTCCAGTACCATAAATTATACCATTTATCACTTTGATCCTTTATATGATGATGATTCATAAGTTAAAACATTAATTATGTTCGTTTAGATCATTTAAGTGGTTCTTTGATAATTACAACCTCATTTAGTCTTATAAATTTGAACCATGGGTACAAAAGAATTCCAGAACCATATATGAGTTATAAAACATATATTATAACCTGGTTCAACCATATAAATGGTTTCATGACCAGACTTGAAAGAATTAATGGAAAGTGAAATTACATCGTCCACGATGTCGGTAATTCGACACATCACAGACAATGTTTTTATTCCTTAAATAAGTGAGAGAGGAGAGGAATAATGATTTGTAATTTTCCATAAACATGACAACATCCAGAATATACATGATTATGGAGATTTCATGCCTCTTGGATAATAGGGGGTGAATAAAGAAGAGAAAGGAATCATGAAATAAAGAAAACATGAGAAATTTCTTACGAAAATTCTGCAGCCTAACGACGTTTCTTAAAATTCCATAAAAACAAGATTGATGAGAGGAATGGAATATCTCATCATTCATACAAAATTTTGACATTAAGGGGAAATATTTAATGAAATATCCCAACAAAAGACAAAGGGAAAGGAAGAGAATAACATAAAATGGAAGAAAAGAATGAAAATGAAAGAGGATGTTTACCTCTTGATCTCTTCTCCTTGAGATCCTTCTTAAGGGCTTTGATTTTGGTATTTTGGTGAGACCAGCAGCTCTAGGACGTGGGGACGAAGACCGGGGAGGGAATTTGGCAGAAATTAGACAATTCTCAAGGCTTGAGAGGCGTGGGAGGAAGAGGGGAGTGAGGGTGATATTTATAGCAGAGGAGGGGAGGTATTTTAGATTATTTAAATTATTATTATAATATTTTTATCAAGACTATGAATAATCTCAAATCAAGTGGCCCTAAATAGTGAAAATATCATGTGAGTTCGAATCACGTGGCCTTGAATCACTTATGATGTCATAAATAGTGCATTTTTACTGTTAAATTGATTATACGGTATTTTATCGTATTTCACTATTCACCGAAAATTCAAGAGTTTCAGAAAAATACCAAAAATTTACCCCAACCATTTTTCAACGTGTAGAATTAAAAATTGAACTCCATTTTTCAAAAATAATTTTCTAAATATTGTTAATTTAATTTTTAAATAAGGTCACAGTTAATTCAAAAAATAACAATATTGAAGTGCAATTAGTTTTATGTGACATTGGAAAATTAATTAAGATCCAATTATCCTATTTCCTTGGGAAAATAAGTTAATAATATTATTTACTATTCATGAGGTCATATTACTATTCATATTACTATTCATAAGGGCATGTTACTATTCATCAAAAAAACAAGTTTGTTTCATCAGACTCTAAATAACACACTGAACACAATTGTAGATGATAGTTTCTTGAAATTCAAAACATAGAAGAAATAAAATTATGTTTAAAGGATACTTATAAATATATAACTTAAACAAAATTTCAAGCATTTTCAATTTATTTTTAGAAAACCTTGGGATGTTACATTATCCCCACCTTCTTGAAATTGCGTCCTCGTAATTTTATTTACTTATTAAACAACTGAGGGTATTTTTCCCTCATAGCATTTTCAGACTCCCATGTTGCTACTTCAACCATGTGGTTTCTCCACAAAACCTTTACCTAGTCGATTACCTTATTCCGCAATACCTGTTCTCTTCGATCAAGAATCTGAACCAGTTTTTTTCATAAGAAAGGTTCTCTGCCAGCCGAACTGCTTTCGGCCTCAAGACATGTGATGAATCTGGAACATACTTTCTCAACATCGAAACATGAAAACATTGTGTACCTGAAATAAGACTGGAGGCAAAGATACGCGGTATGAAACTGTTCCAATTTTATCCAAGATTTCAAAAGGACCGATGAACTGTGGACTTAGTTTCCCTTTCTTACTGAAACGCATCACACTTTTCCAAGGATAGATTTTAAGGAAAACATGGTCACCTACCTCAAAAGAGAAGTATTTCCTTCTGTTATCTGCATAACTTTTCTGCCTACTCTGAGATGTCCTCATGTGTTGCTGGATCATCCTCACTTTCTCAGCCACTTCTTCTACTAATTCTGGCCCCACAACTTTCTTTCACCGACTTCATCCCAAAACACAGGAGTCCGACACCGCTTTCCATACAAGGCCTCAAAAGGTGCCATCTGAATACTGGAATGGAAATGTTATTATAAGAAAAATCAACTAATGAAAGATGTTGATCCCAACTTCCCTGATATTCCATTGAACAAGCTCGAAGCATATCCTCCAATGTTTGAATCGTTCTTTCTGACTGCCCATCTGATTGAGGATGAAAAGCTGTACTGAAACTCAACTCTGTGCCCAAAGACTTCTGAAGTCCCTTCCAAAATTTAGAAGTGAACCTGGGATCTCGGTCAGAAACAATGGAATGAGAAACTCCATGTAACCTGACAATCTCCTTGAGGTACAATCGAGAAAGCTGATCTAATGTCATTTTATCTCGAATAGAAATAAAATGAGCAGACTTTGTTAGCCGATCAACAATAACCCATATCACATTGTTACCTCGAGAATTCTTTGGTAGTCCCACCACAAAATCCATGGATATATTCTCCCATTTCCATTCTGGCACTGGTAAAGGCTGAAGCATCCCCTTCGGTAACTGCCACTCTACTTTAACCTGCTGACATGTCAAACATTTCATTGTAAAATCAGCAATATCTCTTTTCATCCCATTCCACCAGTAATACTCTCGAAGGTCTCTGTACATCTTAGTACTTCCAGGATGAACAGAAAATGGAGAACTATGAGCTTCACACAACAATTCTTTCTTCAGCTGGGAATCACAAGGCACACACAACCTTTTTCCAAATCTTAAAACACAATCTTTATCAAGATTAAATTCTGGAAACTTACCCATTTTAACCAATTCTACCTTTTTCTATAGCTCACGGTCTTCCCTCTGCGCTTTCATAATTCTGTCTGACAATGAAGACTGTACTGAAACCTGAAACAAAAGAGAGGTATTCCTTGCACCAACAACTTCCAATCCAATATTCATCAAATCATTAATCAAGGGATCATGTTCCAAACTTAGCATGGTTAATGATGCATGATTTTTCCGACTTAAGGCATCTGCTACTTTGTTTGCTTTTCCAGGATGGTAATTGATTGTGCAGTCATAATCCTTTATCAGTTCTAGCCATCTTATCTACCTCATGTTTAATTCCTTCTGAGTGAATATACACTTAAGACTTTTATGGTTAGTATATATTTAGCATTTGGATCCATATAGATGATGCCTCCATATTTTCAAAGAAAAAACCAAAGCTTCCAATTCCAAATCATGTGTGGGATAATTCATCTCATGAGGTTTAAGTTGCCTCAAAGCATAGGCAATTACCTGATCATTCTTCATCAAAACACAACCAAGTCCCTTCAAAGAAGCATCACTGTAGATGAAAAACTCACCATTCTGGGAAGGTAAGGCCAAAACTGGATCATTCACCAATCTCTTCTTTAGTTCCTGAAAACAAACATCACATTCCTCTATCCAAACAAATTTAACCCCTTTCCGTGTTAACTTAGTTATTGGGCTAGATAACCGTGCAAATTTCTTAACAAACCGTCGGTAATAACTTGCTAAGCCCAGAAAACTACGAATCTCTGTAACATTTGTGGGTCTTGGCCATTTATCAACTACTTTTGTTTTGGCAGGATCAACTGTTATTCCATCCTTATTTACAATGTTCCCAAGAAAAGAAATCTGTTGCAACCAAAAATCACACTTGAGGAATTTTCCATATAGTTTCTTTTCTTTTAAAGTTTGTAAAAAAACCCTTATATGTTTTTCATGCTCCTCTTTATTTTTAGAAAAAACCAGAATGTCATCAATAAATACAACCACAAATTTATCCAAGAACTCATGAAATACTCTATTCATAAGATTCATGAATACAGCTGGTGCATTAGTTAACCCAAATGGCATAACAACAAATTCATAATGCCCATATCTAGTACGAAAGGCTGTTTTTGGGATGTCATCCTCCTTCACCTTCAACTGATGGTATCCAGATCTCAAGTCAATCTTGGAAAAGTACTGAGCTCCCTAGAGCTGATCAAACAAGTCATCAATATGAGGAAAAGGATACTTGTTTTTAACAGTGATGTTATTCAAAGCTCTATAATCAATGAAAAGTCTCATGGAACCATATTTCTTTTTAACAAACAAAACAGGGGCTCCCCATGGTGAAGTACTGGGATGAATGAAGCCTTTGAAAAGCAAATCCTACAACTGATTTTTCAATTCATGAAGTTCTATTGGAGCCATATGATATGGGGGTTTTGAAATTGGCTTAGCATCAGGAACTAAATCAATTGTGAATTCGACTTCTCATTCAGGTATGACACTGGGTAACTCCTCAGGAAAAACTTCAAGGTATTCATTTACCACTGGCACATTATTAATTTTAATAGTTCCCTTGTTTTCAACAACATGAGCGAGATAAATTTTACTTCCATATTTCAGTAGTTTCTCAGCTTCCTGATATGTTATCAATTTTATGGGTTCATTCTTGTATACAAACTGAAACTCTTTCGGAAAAACAACTTCTTTAGCTCTACAATCAATCTTAGCATGATAATCAGAAAGCCAATCCATCCCCAGAATAACATTAAACTCGACTAAGGGTAAAACAACAAGGTTTGCAGGTAAAGTATTTCCACATACCACAATAGAAATATTCTTATAATTCCTCTTTACTATAACATTTCCCCATGGTGTTTTAACAACAAGTTCAGGTATCATTTTTTGAGGTGATATTTCCAATCTACCAGAAAATTTCTCAGAGATGAAGGAATGTGTAGACCCCGTATCAAACAAAACTTTAGCAAAATCTGAGTGAATAAACAAAGTACCTGATACAACTTCATTAGATGGCCCAACACCTGCTGACGTAGTCGCAAAGGATCTCACTACACCTTTCTGCTTGTAGTCTGGCTTCTTTTCATCATTTAGATCCCTCTTTGGATAGGCATTTGCATAGTGACCCATCTCACCACATTTAAAACACTTTACAGTTTGCTTATCAGGATTAGTCTTTGGATCATTTTCATTTCAATCTCGGGCCATATGTCCAAAATGACCACATTTAAAACACTTCCCAGTTTTGATAAGACATTCCCCAGGGTGCTTCTTGCCACAATTTTCACAAACTGGAAACTGGATTTTCTTACCATCAGTTTTCTTTGGTTGATTCTTACCCATTGCTTGCCAACAGGACCTCTTCTTCTCTTTGTTTCCAAAATGCATGTGATCATCAGCAAATTCCATCTCTACCCTCTCAGCACATCAGACAAGTTTCTCATAACTTTTAAATTCACGGGAGGCCAACACCCTTCGATACCTTGGCTTCAATCCTGAGTAAAAGCGGTTGATTTTGCTATCGATATCCAGAATAAGATTTGGAGCATACCTCGCCAGTCGGGTGAAGTTCTCTTCATACACAGCCACTGAATCTTCCTCCTTTTGTTTCAATTCAAGGAATTGATTCTCCATTCTAAGTCGCACCACCTTAGGAAAATATTTTTCAAGAAAAATACTTTTAAATTCATCCCATACTAAGGCATCAAAATCCTCTCTACCCCTGATATTCCTTACCATTGACCACCACTGATCAACTTCCCCTTCAAAATGAAAAATGGCAAGACTTACCTTTTGATTGTCCGAACATCCCATAACATCAAATATCTTTTCAAGGGCTTTAATCCATCCTTCTGCTGCCACTGGGTAAGAAGATCCATTGAATGCAGGAGGATGTTGTCTCATAAAATGTTCCACCACTGTCATGTTCCGTTGGGGTACCTCTACTGGTTCTCTTGCATGGATTCCACCACCATTTATAGCCTGCGTTAGTTGAGCCATTACTGTCACAAACTGCTCGGTTCCAATCCCTACCATTCTGGGCTGTAGATCAGGAATGATGTCATTCTATTGGTGCCTCTCCTCTTTAGCATCCATTTTCCTTCTGCGGACAACAATTCTGAACAAAAATTTCTTAGATTAAGCAACATGGTAATCTTCAAATGCTATAACAAATTAAACATAGAGTGAAAATTGTTTATGGTATTCTATTAGCATCACCTTAAACCATCCTCTGATACCAACTATAAATACCCGCACTTATTTCATACATAATCTTGAATTTATTCAAGAAAACACTCCCTTTTACATTGAGGATCTTTTCAAGTTTAGAGTTTTAGAGAATTAAGACAAAAAATTCATAACATTACACATTGTTACATAGTGGATACCATAAAATCAGTTTCCATTTTCCTCAGAATATAAAACATTAAAACTTAAAACAAGACTCCATGACAATTCTTCAACATTTAACATGTCTTCCTTCCTTGTATTACTCATCCATTAACCTGTGAAAAATCATTTAAAAACTTGGGATTAGCACAAAAGCTCAGTAAGGTATGAAAAAGAAGGAAAAATCACATTAGTCCATGAATACGCATGACGTATGAAAATATTTTCAAAAGACATGCTTTGCACCCATAAATACTTAATTTGTGTAACATAATATTTACACAAGATCCGAACAAGCATAAATATAACCATATAGGTATCTTGAGGCATTACTTACATAATCTTGTAACCATCTTGGCTACCTTAAAATTTGTAACCCTCATGGCTACCTTACTTTGTGTAACCATCGCAGTTACACTTGGAGTAACCATACAGACGACCTCCAACTTACTCATACCCAATGAATTGGAGGGAAATATAGGTCCCAACCTTCATCATAAAGAATTATCAATAACCAAAACATAATCATATAACATAAATAATAGAAAAAAAAACATTGCTTTTGAATATTGCAAAACAGAATTTTAAAAAAGGATTTTAGAAGAAAAGTCCCTTATAAACATCATATACTTGAAGTGAGAATTAATAGAGTGGATGGAATATGTATATACTCTGTAAATACACATAATGAAAAATAATATAAACAGAACCCATCACACAAGCAATTTAAATAGCACATAAATAATAAAGTAGAAGGTTAACCCAAAGAATGGAAATCGGGTTAAGAATTCCCTTACCTTAGGCTTGTCTTACTTAAAATTTGTTTAAACCTCCTGTATAATGGTTAAAAGAGTGTTATTAGTATTTTAAAGAAACATTTTCATGTTTATAACATCTTATATGGTCATTTCATAACCTTATTTCACCCCTTAATTGTTAGTATTTTGTTCCTTGCATTATTTTGGGTGAGTTCTTTTTTGATTTTCACGATCGGTTCATGATGAATCGTTCTTGTTGATTGGAAGTGAAAATACAGAATTGGAATGGAGTAGTATTTACATATTTCCAATACCATAAATTATACCATTTATCACTTTGATCTTTTATATGATGATGATTCATAAGTTAAAACAGTAATTATGTTCGTTTAGATCATTTAAGTGGTTCTTTGATAATTACAACCTCATTTAGTCTTATAAATTTGAACCATGGGTACAAAATAATTCCAGAACCATATATGAGTTATAAAACATATATTATAACCTGGTTCAACCATATAAATGATTTCATGACCAGACTTGAAATAATTAATAGAAAGTGAAATTACATCGTCCACGATGTCGGTAATTCGACACATCACGGACAATGTTTTTATTCCTTAAATAAGTGAGAGAGGAGAAGAAAAATGATTTTTAATTTTCCATAAACATTAAAACATCCAGAATATACATGATTCTGGAGATTTCATGCCTCTTGGATAAGAGGGGGTGAAGAAAGAAGAGAAAGGAATCATGAAATAAAGAAAACATGAGAAATTTCTTAAGAAAATTTGGCAGCCTAACGACGTTTCTTAAAATTTCATAAAAACAAGATTGATGAGAGGAATGGAATATCTCATCATTCATACAAAATTTGGACAGTAAGGGGAAATATTTAATGAAATATCCCAACAAAAGACAAAAGGAAAGGAAGAGAATAACATAAAATGGAAGAAAAGAATGAAAATGAAAGAGGATGTTTAC
Source organism: Viscum album (assembly GCA_963277665.1). Lineage (NCBI taxonomy): Eukaryota > Viridiplantae > Streptophyta > Magnoliopsida > Santalales > Viscaceae > Viscum > Viscum album. The sequence continues at coordinate 643,995,852 of OY728143.1, read as the reverse complement.
CTCTTGATCTCTTCTCCTTGAGATCCTTCTTAAGGGCTTTGATTTTGGTATTTTGGTGAGACCAGAAGCTCTAGGACGTGGGGAAGAAGATTGGGGAGGGAATTGGGCATAAATTATACAATGCTCAAGGCTTGAGAGGTGTGGAAGGAAGAGGGGAGTGAGGGTGATATTTATAGTGGAGGAGGGGAGGTATTTTAGATTATTTTAATTATTATTATAATATATTTATCAAGACTATGAATAATCTCAAATCAAGTGGCCCTAAATAGTTAAAATATCATGTGAGTTAGAAGCAAGTGGCCTTGCATCACTTATGATGTCATAAATAGTGCATTTTTACTGATAAATTGATTATACGGTATTTTATCGTATTTCACTATTCACCAAAAATTCAAGAGTTTCAGAAAAATACCAAAAATTTACCCCAACCATTTTTCGACGTGTAGAATTCAAAAATGAACTCCATTTTTCAAAAATAATTTTCTAAATATTATTAATTTAATTTTTAAATAAGGTCACAGTTAATTCGAAAAATAACAATATTGAAGTGCAATTAGTTTTATGTGACATTGGAAAATTAATTAAGATCCCATTATCCTATTGCCTTGGGAAAATAAAATAATAATATTATTTACTATTCATGAGGTCATATTACTATTAATATTACTATTCATATTACTATTCATAAGGGCATGTTACTATTCATAAAAAAAAACAAGTTTGTTTCATCAGACTCTAAATAACATACTGAACACAATTGTAGATGGAAGTTTCTTGAAATTCAAAACATAGAAGAAATAAAATTATGTTTAAAGGATACTTATAAATATATACCTTAAACAAAATTTCAATCATTTTCAATTTATTTTTAGAAAACCTTGGGATGTTACAATATAGCTAAAGGCTACCTCACATTTCCCATTCCACATGAAGGCCTAGTCCTTCTTGGTCAAAACTGTCAAGGGTGCTGCAACTCGGGAGAAGTTGGGAACGAACCTCCGATAGTAGCCTGCTAGTCCAAGGAAAATACGAACCTCTACCACATTCTTGGGTGCTACCCAAGAAACAACTGCCCTGACCTTTGATGGGTCCACTTCTATTCCCTCCTTGGACACCACGTGCCCAAGTAAGTGCACTTCTAGCGTCCAGAACTTACACTTGGACAACTTCCCATAGAGTTGGTGCTGTCGGAGGACCTCTAAAACCATTCTCAGGTGCTCAGCGTGATCCTCCTCTGATCTTGATAGATCAGGATGTCATCAATAAACACGACTATGAACCGATCCAGCTATTCCTGGAAGACGGAGTTCATGAGCCCCATGAACACAACTGGAGCGTTTGTAACACTGAACGACTTGACTACAAACTGAAAGTGTCCATACCTACACCAGAAGGCAGTCTTCGAGACGTTGCACTCCTTCACCCTCAATTGGTGATATCCTGACTACAGGTCAATCTTAGAGAACCATCCTGCCCCTTTTAACTAGTCAAAAAGGTCGTCTATCCTCGGGAGAGGGTAACAGTTCTTGACCATTACCTGATTCAGTCTTCGGTAGTCTATGCACATCCTGAGACCACCATCTTCCTTCTTTGCGAATAAGACTGGAGAACCCCATGGTGAAACACTTGGTCAAACAAAACCCTTCTTCATCAGATCATCAATCTGAATCCGCCACTCCCGTAACTCAGAAAGTGCCATCCAGTAGGGGGCCATCGAAATCGGACAGGCACCAGGTTGCAAGTATATCCCAAACTCAACATCACGTCGAGGGGGTAGAGTCGCCACCTCCTTAGGGAAGACATCCATAAAATCCCAGAAAATCCCTGGGACTTCCACTATTTCTACATCCACCAACTCCACTGATAGTTCAACTAACAAGGAATGGAGGGGCTCCTCTCACCTACTACTTTTCTGGAAACCCCGCTCACCGATGAAAGTTACACGTCGGCCGCCCAGATATGAAAACATGACTCTTCCTCGGAAGTAGTCAATGACGACACATATAGAGAAAAACCAGTCAATTCCTAGGATGACATCGTAAGGTTGTATCTGCAATAGTAGAAGATCCCTGATAGACTGATGTGGCCCTATCATCAGTCCACACCCACAGAAAACATAAAACAAGTCATTCTAACCTATTAATAGTGTGCACAACACCATGGGCACTAGAAGTCTCTCAGATTCTAAACCCAGAGCAGGGGCCAGACTTGGTGCAACAAATGAGTGTGAAGATACTGTATCGAACAAGGCATAGGAAAGGGTACTAAACAAGATGATCGCACCTCAAATGAATTCTGACCCTGCTAGAACTACTGCCTCTATGGCGTGCGACTGCCCACACCTAGTTCATCTTCCCCTCGACTGTCGGCCACCTCCCCGACCACGCCCTGGTCGAGGTCCTTGAGGAGCGTCCTGAGGTCGGCCTCCTCCTGAAACGCCTGCCCTTGAAGGAGTGGGAGCTTGCTGCCCCTACGGCTGCTGCTGGAAGGGCCTAGCTGGAAACTGCTACTGCTGAGGTGGGAGCTGAACGTGCCCACCCTCTCTGTATTGTACTCTATCCGAGCACTGATTCTGAAGATGCCCATGGCTTCTATAGATGAAGAATCTCGGTCCTGGGCCCGAAAGGAAAGGGTGAGGGCCGGGGGATCGGAACTGGAACTGCTGAGGCCCGCTTCCTACTGGTCGAAACCTAGAGGGCCTTGACGCTGGAGGCCTACTGCTGATGGCTTTCCCCTTCGACGAGCCCAACTAGATTCCCTCTCACGATACACCTCCCAGTGTGTGCACCCTTTCCACCACTTCATCCTTCTTCTGGACCTCCAAGTACATCGGTAGGGTGAACAGAGTAACAACATACTGGATAGAGGGTCAAAGTGCCTCCTCCAAACGTCTTGCCCGAGACTCCTCATCCAAGAAGAGGTTAGGAGAAAAGTGAAGGAGATCCTTGAACTTGATCCCCAACTCTCTCACTAACATACTCCCCTACTAGAGGGAGAGTAGTTTCTGCCTCTTCTCATCCTTCATCGTGGAATAGAGGAATTCCTCCTGGAACTTCTTCTTGAAGTCAACCCATGTAACCTCAGCTTCCCTCTTCTCCCCAAGATAAAGAATCCACCACTACCGCGCTTCTCCATGCATTTGGCTTATAGCCAGAGGAACCCAGTACTCCGTCGGAGCCCAGATAGAGATGAAATCTATCACCAGCTCCTCTAGCCAGCTCTCTGTCTCCATGTATGAGATGCTACCCACATACTTCCCGAGGGTCTGCCACTAAAAGGCACAAATCGTCCTCTACCACTGATCGTCCTCCTCCTCTCATTCATTCCTCTACCGATCGGCCAAGCCAACCTTCTGGGCCTCGATCGCTCGCACTACTCATGGTCATTTCCCAGGTGCCACAACTGCAAGGTAAACAAGGACTGCCTAATCCTGAGTAGTGTATAATATTATTCTTTAATTTTCTTAGACTTCTTATTCATTTTAAATCCACAAATACCCATGAAACATAAGAACACAAGTCATTATGATGCATGTAACTTCCCTAGGGTCTCTACCCTGCAATCAGTGTAGCCTTTCTTGGTCGTTCGGTAGGCCCAGAGTCCTTGCATCGGATCACAGGGGGCCCTAAAATCCCATGTCCTAGTTGGTCTTCCCTGGCCTATTTCACACACCAAGATCACCCAACACTGTCGCCCTAACATCCCATGCAATCCTCACTGTGCCTAACCCCAGACTCCATCCTATCTCTCAACCTCCTGCCTATGATACCATTCTGTCATGACCCGCCTTCACCAAGATGAGGGAAGGGACAACAGATTGCCAGACCCTTCCTTCTTCAAGTTGAAGGAGAGATAATGACCCCCAAGACCCGCCTTCAATAGACCCCAGAGTAACGACTAGCACCAAGGGTATAGAATCACACACAAGATGGAAGGCATTACCCTTTTTCTTTATTATAATCTAAGATAAGATAGTAAATCCCAACAACACCAAAATTGGGGGGTAAAAGTAAATCCAAAGAAAACCATTCCCATATGAATGTTACAAAATTAAATGCCACAAAGTACAAGGAGACTACAAAGTTAAAGTACCAAAGAAAAGAAAAACAGCAACTGCAAATGTACCAACGTCTGAGCTAGTACAACCCTGCACAATCCTTGAAGTCCTCCTGGAAACCTGAAAGAAGTTTTATATACGTAAGGTGAGCATACAAGTATACTCAGTAGGGAAAACCAAAGACTCTCATGCACAAGTGGGGAGGCATTCTAATGCTGTGTGAGAAAAGAGATAACCAAAGCACCTAGTAAGGAAAACTATCCACCCAAGACTCACCAAGGAACACTCCCCAAATAACTCAATTCAAGTAATGTATAGTAATATCACATCGATATTTGGGTACCCCGCACCACTTTCCCACTGGTTATTAAAGACATCCTACGCATCTAACCAATCCCGCCATTATCACCGCAGTCCCACTGCCACACCCCGCCCGCATACACCTGGGCCACAACCACACATCCCACCCGCAAACACCTGGGCCACAACCACTATCCTGCCCGAAAAAACCTGGGCCACAACCACCACACATAACCATGCCCACAAACACCTGGGCCAGAATAACTACTACCACCCCCGAAGACACCTGGGCCTCATCCCGAAGACTCTTGGGAAACAACCTGCCCACACACACCTAGGTCAACCACCACAACTACCCTTCCCAAAGAATCTTGGGCTATAATGGACCTCACGCCATCATAGACTACCCAAAGAGTCTTGGGCTATTTGAAAAAAGGAGCAGAAAAGGAGCTAATAACCAGCCACTCATAGGAGTGTTGAAAAAAACACCCTCCCCCATGGAATTGGGGTGTTCGGCACTAAGTGCTCAACTTGGGTGGGGTGAGAATAAGAAACATAAGAACTACAATTATATGTATAGGTAACAGGCACTCATCCCAACCTAGGGTTTCCAAAACCAAACTAAGCACAAACACCCGCATTACTATTCATTCATAGAAGAAAGGCACAACACTCACAGCCAAGTCACAACTCATTCCCAAAACCAACTCCCCATTTAACCAATTCTTGGTTTCATGTTCAAGTGATCCCATTTAAGTAAATTATTTACTACTAGGAAACTAACAGGTATAACCACAATCTAGATAAAGAGAAACAACCAAACAGTAATTTAAGCATTCACACCCGGTTCTCTTGTAAAGTCACAACAACAAAGGGATCAGTGAGATCCCTGAAAGCATTGTAACCAAACCAAGCCTCAAGATACAGCCCCACACAACTTCAGATTCACAACCAACAACCGTGCCACAATAGAGGATCCCATCCTCATCCACATCACCCATAAGCATCGATCAGAACAAACAGACATTCCACCAAGATAGAACAAGGTAGTTTCCAGACTCAAGTATATCATTCACTAAGTTTTATTCTTTCTGTTTGGTTAACCGGGGTGATCACACAAGGTTTTTTGTTCACTGGACATTCATTTAATCGGCCAAGTTTACGTAATTAACCAAATTCCCATTTAGGAGCCATTAAATTATCACATAATACAAGGATTCATTAGTGCACAAGGAAAGACCACCAACGACCCTGATTTTCAGTGAGCATATCCCATACAGTTCACAACATATAGAAATTATAAAAGAGTACAACAAAAAAGTCAAACACTCCACATCATTATTTAACAGTCTGTTTATTATCTTTGTTAGGGTTTGGTTTCATCCATTCCCATAGAAAAATAGCATACCTGCCCCGCATGATACATAGTAAGGATAGAAGAAGGAAGATCCCTACCTGTTTGATCAAGGATCGAAGTTCTTCTCCACGTTCCAAGAACTGAGGATGCGTGGATTGTAGGGGAGGAACTTAGAGGACTCCAAGGATGAGTGGGAAAACTCTAGCACAGGCGCACTACAAGCCTCGGGAAGGGGGACTCCAAATTAACCAGGAAGAAAAAAAGACCATCCAAGAGAAATAAGAAGAAGGAATTCCCGTGCGATATTAGGATGAGATCCCATTGTTACGGTATATGGAAATTTTAACATATTTAAAGCCGGATCGTGGTTGTCCATGCAGTTGGGCAGTTACGCACGATGGAATTAATTGTCATTTACAATTCTCCTCAGAGGGGTGGTCATAACGGCTATGAGTTAAATAGTTTTCTTTAATAAAAAGAAAACACATAATAGGGGCGGAACTAGAAGGTACGGGGAAGGGCGTGACCCCGAGGAAAAACCACACGTTTTGGTAAGTTAAGGGTTGCACGATTCTTGGGGTATTTTAGATATTATTTATGGGCTTTAAATGGATTTGAAAGGGGAATTAAATCATCTTTATGTTAAAAGATATGTTGTGGGAGCAGAAAAAGATGGAAACTGGAAAAAAGGGACGAAGACTGCTTGATGAGGACACGGTGCCACCCTCATGGTGCCACTGTCACGGTGTCACCCTTACGGTGCCACTGTCACGGTGTCACCCTTACAGTGCCACCATCACCGGTGTGTGACCGTCATGGTGCCACCGTCACGGTGCCACCGTGACTGGTGTGCATCCGTCACGGTGCCACCGTAACTCGTGCCCCCATGACCAGTGCCACCATTTTGGTGTAGCTGTGTTTTTTCAAAGTAATGGACTAGGTGGGTCAAGGCCATTACAAAACAAAACCCCTTAAAACACCTACATATGACCTATGGGTAAGGTGTGAGATGATGATGGAATCTTTGGGCAGCTCAGATATTATCACTTGAGTGGTAATCTCCACTAACTTGAACTTCTCCCATAGGAAATTTTGTTCAAGCTTAACATGTTGAAGCTTGGCTTGGGCTTGGTCTAGAGTGGAGCATAGTGACACTACCTCCTTCCCAAGCTCTGAAAAATGGGCTTTGTATGGACCGAGTCTACTGGATGAGGCCATCGACTCTTCTTTCTACATTAATTATACATTATCATTTCTATTTATAAACAAGAATTATAATGTTAAAAATTATTATTGTTTCAAATGGTCATATTAACCAACAGTCATATAACGGTCAAAAACTGATGGTCACATTTCATTTATACTTATATATTTTTATTGATTATGATATAAAACATACATTTTTAGGAAAAAAATATTATCCAAAAGTTCGAGTAGTTACATTAATAATTATTCATGTATGATTGATTGCATACAAATATTTATTTATTTATTAGTGAATAATGTAGTGATATTTATTTAATAAATAAATCGACATTATTCGAGGCCCGATAAATATTTTGGAGGAATGGTAGACCGAGTTTTATGGTCTGGTGAGAAATGATAATATTTCATATTATTTAATTAAATAATAATTAATTATAATTCAAAAGTTAATCATGTGTTAAGAAATAATAATATTACTATTATTATTTGACATGGGGGTTTTCTAGGATTAAATAATAATAAGGGAACTTGTGTAATTATTTTATTTTAACCTTAGAAATATAAATACCCAATTATATTATTTTCTCAGAAGCATATTCAATTTTGTACAACAATATTGAAGAATCCTTTCAAGCATAGAGAGATACCTTCTTCAAGAACTCTCTCAATAATGGTGAGAAAACCTCCTCTACTAGATCAAGGAGGACGCTTTGGAATCAATTCTCAAGTCGATCAAGGTGGATGATGCAAGCATAAGGATCTTCTGTGATATCACCTAGAGACTCCTTCAGCGATGTATGGATATTTCTGGAACACATGTGGATCAATGATAGAGAAAATATACACTTAATTTCTATAACACAATGATGGTGTACTGAAGATATTTCATCAGACACATCAATAAAGAAATATTTCATTAGAGGCAATTATTTATCTAATTAAATTAATTATAAACAATATGTGTTGATCCTTCTCTCTCGGTTCTAGCATAATTCTTCTTTGTCAATTTCTTTGAATCAATTCCATGGATCAAGATGTTCAATGTCATATAGATCCCATACTGATCATTGATTATGGAAAAAATTAAAGTTGGGCACCGCCCATCGCATGTTTCTGCTACAACCAGAACCTAAAAGTTCTGGGTAACCCTATGAAAAAATCTATCATGATGTCATCCCCTTTCCACTCGGGAACATCCAAGGGCTGAAACAAACCACAAGGAACATGATGCTCGAACTTTAGTTGCAGAAAAACAATCACATTGCCACAAACTCTACCACTTCCCATTTCACCCCGGGCCACCAAAACTGCAACCTCAATCCACGATACATCTTATAAACTCATGGGTGTACCGAGAAAGGTGAGTTATGAAACTCATGAAGGGCTTAATCATGCATTACAATCGGAACAAAAAACCTTCCCTGAAACAATATCCAGTTTTGACCATCATATGACCATCCCTCTGGAGCGTCACCATGTCCAACATGATCGTGCATCACCTTTGCCTCTGAGTCCCCCTTGAGACTCCTCTACCTACTATATCAGAAAAGACTTCATTTTCATCTAAAACAAACATCCTCTACCACCATCCACTATTACTTCTAAGTTTAAGGCTGCAAACTCCTCCATTTCTCTCCAAGAATCCTCAGACTCCTGAAAAACACCCTTCCATGACTTCTTTCTCAAAGCATCGACCAAAAAATACCCCTTTCTTGAGGTGTAGGAGATATAAAAATCATAATCCTGAAGAAACTCCATCCACCTATACTATCAAAAGTTTATCACACTGAGAAAAGACATACCTCAAGTTCTTGTGATCCGTAAATACCACAAAGTGCTCCCCAATGAGGTAACATCACCACAACTTCAGTGAAAACAAAACCTTTGTTAACTCCAGATTGTGGGTGGCATGGTTTTTCTTATGGGGATGTAATTTCCTAGACCCATAAAAGACCACCTCACACTATTTCATCAACACACATCCCAATCCTAGATTGGAATCATCAAAAAACACCTCAAACATAACCCCTTCCTTAGAAAACTAGAGAAATAGATTTCTAAAAAACTTCCCCTTCAGGTAACAAAATGCTACCTATTACTGATCAATCCAAACAAATGTTTGGTCTTTCATAGTAAAAGTTGTCAACGAGGATGAAACCTGAGATAAATCGGGTAGAAAAATCTGATAATAGCCCATGAGACCAAGGAAACTATGAACCTATGACACGTTCTTAGGTGCTACCCAAGAAAAAACTGCTTCAACCTTCAATGGGTCTACTACCAAACCTTTTTGAGACAACACATTCCTAATAAAATTCACCTATCATGTTCTGAACTTACACTTGGAAAACTTTCCATAGATATGGTGGTGTCGAATAACATACAAGACATTTTTGAGATTCTCTACATGCTCCTCCTATGATTTCAAGTAGATTAAGATTTAATCAATGAATACGACGATGAACCAATCTAGAAACTCATAGAACATGGAGTTCATAATCCCCATGAACATGATTGGTGTGTTCATAACACCCAATGTCATGACTATAAACTTGAAGTTCCCATAACTATATCTGAATGAATTCTTCAGGATATAGACCTCTTTAACCCTCAACTGGGGATATCCAGACCGTAGATCAATATTATAAAACCAACTCACCCATATCATCTAGTCGAAAAGATCATCTATCCTCAAAATAGGGTAACCGTTTTTGACTGTCACCTGATTTAAACTCTGGTAGTCTATGCACAACCTTAGAATACCATACACCTTCCTTGAAAACTACACTAGAACACTACGAGATGACACACTAGGATGGATAAAACTCTTCTGCATCAGATCATCAACTTGTACCCTAAACTCCCACAACTTGGAAGGTGGTATACGATAAGATCCATCAAAATCGGAGAAGTACTGGGATGCAATTCTATCATGAACTCAACATCATGTCAAGGGGGTAGCGTTAAAAAATCCTTAGGGAAAATATCTAGGATATACCCAATAACCCTGGGAACTTATACCATCTCAGCATCTACTGATTACACTAAAAAATCAACCAAAAAATAAATAATGGGCTCCACACACCGAATGCCCACCTAAAAACCCAGCTCACCAATGAAAACAACTCGTTGGCCATCCACATAAAAAATGACTCTACTATGAAAGCAGTTGATAAAATCATGTATATAATACAACTAGTCACTACTGAGGATAACATTGTATGGCTGCATCTATAGTAAGAAATGATCGCCATGGGATTGATGCAGTCCCATCATTAGTCTACACCCCTAGCACACATCAAACAAGATGGTCTAACCTCCAAATGGTGTAGTCAACACTAGGGGTACGAGAAGCCTCTATACATCTAGTCCCAGATCATGGGATAGAGTGGGTGAAACAAAGGAGTGCAAAGCTCTTGAATCAAACAAGGCACAAACAAGGGTACTAAATAAACTGATCATACCTCTTAATATCTCTAGACCCTTTGGAATTGCTACCTCCATTGCATGAAACTGGCTATGCCCAAATCCCCTAACTCTCTACTGATGACCACCTCCATGAACATGCTCAGTTCATGGTCCTTGAACACAAGGAACATCTTAAGTTTAGACTCTTCCTACTATATCTCCCCTTAGAGGATCAAAAACATACTACCTCGGCTATTGAAACAACTTCACTGGAAAGTGCTGCTGAGGCTAGCATTGAACCTATCCACCTCCACCAAACTGATCTCATGAAACCACTGGAAACTGGTTATGGTGATGGCCATAAACACCATAACAAAAACACACTGTCACAAAACTCATAGAAAAAGAATGGAAACCACTAGCCCCAGAAGGCTGGAAAGGAAGCTGCTGATGTCAACTCCCTGCTGATAGAAACCTTGAAGGACCTCATTCTTGAGACCTTCCACTAGCAATCATACCCCTAGAGAAATCCTACTAGTTCCCATATCATAGAAAACCTCCTCATGAGTGAATCTTCTCGATCACCTATGCCTTCTTTTGAACCTCTAGATACATTGAAAACATAAAAGGAGTTACTACATATTGGATACAAGGATGGAGTGCCTCCTCAAGATTCATTTCATGAGAATCCTCATCTAAAAAAAGATCTAGGGAAAAATGAAAAAGTTCATTAAATTTGATTCCTAGCCCTGTACTGACATGCTTCCCTGCTAAAAAGAAATAATCTCATGCTTTTTTACTACCTTCATGGTCGAAGGAAGGAACACTACTCTGAAATACTTCTAGAAGTCGACCCACAATACACCTACCTCCTTACACTCTCCTAGATACAACATCCACCACTGATGCATAGATAACCACATCTAACTGACTGCCAAAGGGACCCAGTACTCTATCAGGTCCCAGATCAAATTGAAATTGATCTCGAGATCCTCCATCCAACTCTCTATCTCCACATTTGAAACACTACCCTAGTACTTACCAAAATCATTCTTCTTGAAAGTTCACAATCTCTACTACCACTAATCAACCTCCTCAACCAAATCAACCCTATGATGATCAATCAGACCAACCTACTAAAACTCAACTACCCAAGCCACACAAAAATGATGAACGGGAGCTATAACTGAAAGGAAAACAAGGATTTCCTAACCCTGAGTATTATGAAATTTCATTAAGATTCATTTTAACTCATTTAATTAATTTTTTATTCATTTCGACTTTCACAAAACAACCATATTCAAACAAAACACAAGTCATTATGATGAATGCACCTTTCATAGGTCTCTTTCCTATAATCAAGTCTATCTCACTTGTTCATTCCATAAGCTCAAAGTCCATGCACTGGATCTAGGGGGACCTAAAATCCTATGTCCTAGTCAGTCTCCCAAGCCTATGTCATGCGCCAAGGTCAACTGAAACTGTTTCCATACCAATCCATGCAATCCTCACTGTTCCTAATTCCAAACTCCACCTTATCCCTCAACTATAACCTATGATACCACTCTATCATGAACCCCTCCCTCTAAAGATACCAAAATGGAGGGAGAGAGATAATGACCCCTGATTCTCACCTCCAGTAGGACCTAGGTTGGTGAATATCACTGATGGTATGAAAATATATTATATGGGAGGCATTTCTCTCTATAACATAAATAGGATTAGGAGATAATATAGATCATCCACAAACAAATCCAAGACACAATATAAAAAGAAAGCCTAAAACCATCCCACATTCATGTATAAATATAACTAATATAGAAAAAATAAAGTATACAAAATAAATACCCAAATTAAAGATAAATTAGGGACACAATATCTATCCAAAGGCCTGATCTAGTAATACCCAACACAATCCTTTTAATCCTCCTAGAAACCTGAAAACAATTTTATTTACGTAGGGTGAGCATACAAGTATACTCAGTAGGAAAAACTAAAGTCTTTAATGAACATGTGAAAGAATAATACTAATATCCCTATGAGAAAATAGTAGAACTAAATAAAAACTATCAAGGAATACTAACCATTCAAACCTCACCAAGACATGCTCACCAAATAACGCAAACCAAGTAATATAGTATAATAATAAACACATCAATAAGGGTACCCCATACCATTTCCCACTGGTATGCCACTCTCACACCCAACATAATACATCCTAGTGATCCAATATCTTTTGTATACCATGCCGCCCCACAAGCATGGTCTCTACACACCTCGCTTGAAAACACCTGGGCCCGCTGACCCACAAGCATGACCACAAAACATCTCTCTCAAAAACACCCGGTCCACAACACAACCATAGCCATAACCAAAGTAGTAGGGTATCATGAAAATATAGTACATCAACCTAGTTATATCCTCCTACCATGAATGACCCCCACTAGAAGCCTCCCCACAAGCATGTTCACGTCTCACCCAAAAACACCTAGGCCGTCACATATCACCCGCAAACACCTGGGCTATCACATCTCACCCAAAGAAACCTGGTCCATCACAACCACCATCTAATGCACTAAAAAACAACCGAACATCATAGCCTATGAAATAATTAATTCTCCTAGAATAGAGAGTATGAAAGAGTGGGTACCCAGCCATTCGTACTCCTCATTAGATGTTGGAAAAAACACCCCCTGTGTTACTATGCGGGTATCGAAACATAGTGCTCAACATGGGTGGGATGCATATAGAAATCACAAGAATGTATAAGTATATATATATATATATATATATAAAATATCAAACACTCAAGCCTAACTTATGGGTTCACAAATAAATGAACCAACTCAAAACATCATCACTTTTTTTGCCACCTCTAAATTCATAACATCATACAACAAGCCCCAAACCCCATTTCACATTTCCAAAAAATTACATTTAATCATATAATTCTTTTTATTATTTAGCATCGACCATATTTAACCACACAAACCAACATTTAATTATCTATTAAAAATTTCCATTCAATTAACCAAACCAACCCAATCCATTCCAAACATTATTGAATAATTATATATTTACCCCAACACTACTCGAGAATCTAGCATAAAGAAATTACCACCTCACCACCCCAAAAGCACAACCAAACAAACTACCTCACCACTGCCCCAAAAGAATGAAAATAAAACCACCTCATAGATACCCCAGAAGTATGGCCAAACAAAATATTATCCCCACATTCCACAACAACACATCACCATCCCACAAGTATGACCACACATAAAAACACATCAAGATCATTTCAAAAATTTACAAAGGGTCTTTTATCACATTCCACTTTATTTTAGGGGTATTATCACACAATCAAAAATCCTGGGACAACCATTTCATTATCCCAATATAAGTGGTTAATCAATTTCCATTTTATGGTGATATCACAATAATCACATCCAAATCAGTAATCAAAACAAATATATTCAGTGTAAACAAAATCCCCAACAACCAAAATTTTCTACGGGGAATCAAGCCCATAAAAATATCACAAATAATATCAAAGCTATAAAAGAATGTGAATCAAACCCCATTTTCCCCTTATAATTAAATTTAACCAATTATTTATCTTTGATTAAACTGGAACAACCATAATCCATAGATAAACAAAAGTAAATACCTCTCACATGATACACAATAAATATAAATGAGGGAATCCCTAACTCAAAGAATCTCGCTGACTCGTTGCACATTGTAGGGAGAATAAGAATGCTCACAAACCACAACCGCACCATGGGAACCACAGATAAACCTACACCACAACAAAATACCATCAAAATAAAACCCAAAACACACCCCAAAACATAACAAAATCACCATAGCGAATCCTTGGTAAAAAATGGAAGAAAAACCAAAAAGGGATAAGAACTGACCACCGATCAACCACATATTTAAAAAAAACACTAGGACCAATGAATCAAAGAGGGAGGAATAGGGATTGAAGAACTAATAGGGGAACCTAGGATGCACCCAAAATGATAGGAAGAAGAATTCATGAATAAGTAAATGAGAATTCATCTATAAAATAATTTTATAACTTCATTGGATTGGGGGTTTACATGATGTGTTATCCCCTTTCACGTCATGTAATCCTCAAGGTTTAGTTTTGCATAAAAACATGCCACATTTTTATTATTTAACCCCAAAAATATACATGTTGTGAACTAGCCCTGGACAAGCCATGAAACCAACTTTCACATTGTGTAATACATTTTCACAATGTGTATTTTCTATAGAAGCTCTGTTGCACCTCCAAATCCCATGAAAACTCACAGAACCTCCCCCGAACACCTAAAACAAAAAAAAGGAAAAGTAAAGGACTTGGAGGACAAAAACCATTACAACTTCATCGCCAATATCAGTCCAAATTCTACTCGTATGATCAGACATATATCTCCCACACATCATACTTCGAATCTTGAACATTTTTTGATCTTCATAATATTTCCGTAGCTTTGGATGATAGAATGTATGATACCTAAGGACTCCTTTTCCTGACTATGCTATAACATTCCCCATTTGTCTTTTCATAATCCTCCCACAAAATGGGCATGTTAGCCGAAGGATTCCACTACTTGACTATGATGTAACACGACCCAATTATCTTTTCATAATGTATCCCAAAAAATAGGTTTTTTAACTAGTGTAAACTTCATCCTTGGGATAATCCTCTTATGTCTTCATAAGCTTTTAATGCCATTATGTTGGAACCTACAACTGAAATTATTTCACATTCATCCCTTGCATATTTTTCCCACATACTTTCTCCTGATATGAAAACCTCTAAAAACATGGTTTATAACTTCCTCCATCATGAACAAATTATACAAGAATAATCTTGGTCCGATAGGACATATACCACCTATCATTTCCATAATAACATGGTTGTATTCATATGACCTAAAAAATTAGAGGCACCAAATTTCCCACCCTTGGATCACACTTGCATAGGGAACATTTCCCCCCAATTATTTGGTGATTTTGAATTGAAATGATTATTTCTGGTTCAAGTATTTACTTTACAAAATTACAAACCCTATATCTAGGGAAATAAAAATCTTCATAAACTTCCTTTGGCCATCGATGATAGAATTTCAGAATTTATAAGAACAATTTTTCCCAACTATGCTATAACACTCTCCATTTGTCTTTACATATGTCACCCACAAAAATGGGCTTATCAGCTGATGGATGACACTATTTGATTATGCAATAACATGGACCACCTATATTTTCATAATGTATCCCATAAAATAGATTTTTCAACCAGTGGTAATTTCATCCTCAAGAGAGACCTCCTCTATTTCCATGAGCCCTTTTCTCCATACCACACTTTGGATTCAGAAATCCCTAGATTAAAGCTTACAAACTCCCCCTTCTCATACCTGAAAGAAATAATTCATTCTAAGATAGATTACCATGAAAAAGTAGAATTATTACCCTTTTGATCAAAGCTAAGGTCCTTGAATTAGAACACCCCTAATATCCTTGCTGTATGAATTTAAAACTACATATCATAACATCCTAGTCATAAGGCATTAAACTATATGACAATATACTTTCTATAAGATGTTAAACTACACATTTAATTTTCAAGTCGCACGACATTAAACTACGAGAAACTTCATCCCTTTTCATAAAGGGGCCTCCCCCCTTGACATCAGTCATTTGAAAAAATGATCATTCCTTCACACAAACCAAATTAATGTAGGATCTGTTTCCCATTCAGGGACACTGCCAATAAAAATTTACTCCTTATTATCAAACATAGTCCATTGAAAAAACAACCCATTGTGGTCTTGAGAAATATGAATCTCCATAAAATTATATCATCCATCAACAAAAAAATGTCATAATTCCTGAGAACTCCTTTTCCTAACTATGTTGTGATAAGACCCAATTGGATTTGCATAAGTCACCCACAAAACAGGCCTTCTATCCAAAGGATTCCAATATTTGACCATACAATAACATGCCCCAGCTATCCTTGCATAAAGTAGACTATAAAATAGGTTTTTCAACTAGCAGTAACTTCTTCCTTGAGAGAGACCTCCTCTATTACTAAATACCATGCTTTAGATTTGGGAACCAAAAATCATGGATCAAGATTCCCCATCAGGTATCTGAAGAATGTTGGAATATTCTCATCCCACAAGACTTTTTTGGGTCATCATTTCAAAAAAATAAAAGAAATTTAAGCTAAAACACCAGTCTCATTAGTCCAGCTAGCACAAATTTAAAATTACCATAAAAAGAGACAAGACTCACCCGGTTGAAAACCCACATAGGTAAATTTGGAAAAAAAATCAATCCTCAGCTCACTAGACATACACTCCATGTGATTTAAGAAAAAATGGAGCAATAAATAAATAAATAAATAGGCACAAAAACGTTAGGTTGAAAACCTAAAAGGGTAGTCTAATGAAAAGACAAGTATTTCCTGCTAAGTCTTCCTTATATTGAACTTAGGATAAAATTAGGGTAATGACATAAGAATACAAAAAAAATTTGTGGGGTATGTTCATATAACCATAGAAACAATAGAACTATGATCTCTAGGCCCCATGGATTTAAAAAAAATCAGATAACTCTCTCATCATAGTCATTGTAATTTTAACACGATGAAATCTAATCAAATGAGTCATTTTTAGTGTTGTATTATGAGTATAGTAATAATGGGAATGAAAAAATGAGTGATTGGGAACAAAAATCCTTCTCATTTATGTTTCAAAGTGTAGGGGTATTTCCACATTCTAGAGGCTCTCTACCAAATTTTACAGTTTACCCTTGACATAGGATTTTAGAAGTTGAACTATACCTCATGTAATTTCCACATCTTCCCATAGCTTATCCATTTGTGTAGTAGAAATATCCTCAGATTTATAGAGCTTCTCTTTCTCGGTTCCAATGAAATATCTTCTTTGTGCCAAAGCCCCCACCAAGGATCGATGGAGTTGGACTACTTCTTTCTTTAAAACATTTAATTATTCTTTGAGGCACATTATTTGGAGAGAATTATCATTGAGGTGATCTTGATACTCCTCCAACTTCTTAAAGTGGCTGACCTCAACTTGGATTATGGCAGCTCTGAGTTCCTCAAACTATCCCACCTACTGCACCTTGACCTACTATAAAATTTACTTATCTTCCATTTTATAGATGATAACCTTCACTTAATTATGGATCTCATAGTAATAAAATATTATATATCCCAATATGTCAAGCTTAAATAGAAGTCAGTGAAGTCGCGATGACATTTCTTCAAGTGGAATATACTCGATTATCTTCCAGATAACTTACCAGACCAAAATTTGTGTAGTTCAGAAAGCCTCATGGGTCCCCAAATCAGACTCAAAACCACTTTTGGATGTAGAAACACAATTCAGGATCAGTGAACTGAATGATCCCCCTTGTTCTACTCCCTCTAAAACAACATCAACTTCACTTACCGATGTTGGTGGAACTGGCATGGAATCCCCCATCTCAAGACCAGTCTCCAAATCCAATGACACTAAATAATAAGTGACACTTCACATCAACAATAGGAGTTCAACAAGTATCAAAGGAAATTAAGTGACCAAAATAGTTGATGACACTCACCGATTGTTGGTTCAACCGTTGGAATCGATACCTCTCTAATGCCTCCAGCCTCAAATCTCAGAGTGGGGACCTCCAGATGAGTTTCTAAGTTTTCTCAGTAGATGGGATCATAGGATCTCGAGAATCCCCCACTTCAGGATGCTCATACATCACTCCCTTAGAAATAGAAGAAGGGTGGAATTGGATTCCTTGTTTGTGATGTGACTAGGCAACTTTCTTTGTAGGAAAAGTTTCACAAGTTGAGCTTTGATGTGATCCCTCATGTGAAAGGAAGACAAATGTGTTTGAAAAATGCAAGAATGATAAAATTCACATCCCTCAAATTCCTTAAGTAAGTCCCCAAATTTTTTGAGGGAACCTAGAATATCAATGTCTGGATATTTAGATCCATCATTACATGATACTTGGAATAAAATATTGTAAAATCCTCACCAGTAAGGGTATATGAGACACGTTTCTCAAGACCAGAATTAGTTCTGTTGACAATCCCCTCTGCTGAAACCTTAATAGACACAACATCATTAGGACCTATAGAGTCAGAGTCAGTATCAACACCTTCATTAGACCATAAAAGATCCCTGTCATTCCCTTTCAGGGAAACAATGAGATCAATTTTGACCACAATAGGTTCCTCTGGTGTAGGCAATGAATATGAAATATCACAAGGAGAGGAAAGTCAAAAACAAAACATGACACTAAGGGAGTCCATATGACATTAACATGAACCTATACCATCTCTATAGGAATGGGAGAGATGCGACTGCATCTCTTTATGCTTCATCTGTCAAAATGATGGACTCGTCAACATGAGTCCATGCCTCCTCCAGGGTATCCTATTCAATCCTTGAAGGACCAGTCACAGATCTCGGAAGGGAGGAAAGCGACACACATTCTGTAAAAGTTAATCATAATCAAAAGGGTATATCAAGCAGGTCATGATATCAAATGATGGTACAAAGACTCACTGTGATGCATGCATCATGCCAACTTTTATTCCCTTCTTCTCTTTCTCTCTTGATATGGCAAAGGGATCATCTCAGTTCTCTTGGAAACAAAGACTTGAGGGTAAAATCGAGGTATTCTTTCCACCATCTTATCCATCATGTTAATTTTTCCCAGGGATAGCTTGGGGGACCTAAGGGCCTCATCCATTTCCCCAATGGGGGTTCTCGTAGGCCCATACTTTGGTGACCCCAATGCCTCTTCAATCGGTTCTTCTTCATCATATTATTCTCTTTCGAGCTGTAAAATATAATCCACTCAAGATTATTAATGGTAGATGAAAACAGTAGAAAAGGGAAGGTAGAAAAAAAATTAGTTAGGCTAAGTAAGATGTCCCATTCCTCCTAAGGATGAACAACTACCCCCTCAAAAATTCCTTCGTCTATCATGTTAGACACCCACTTAGTGATCAGGATTTGATCATCAGTTGCATATATCAAGGCTTCCAACTTCTGAAGATATCTCACCACCTCAACCAAATCCTTTTCAGGGTGGAGATTGAGGGGTTCTCTGATATCTCCTAGCTTTGGGATTTTCATACCAGCATGGTAAACATCCATTCATCTCTAAAATCATGAGTTATGCTCTCCCAAGATCATATTACTAAGGGTGTCACATAATTTGGATCTGATGTGGTTTTATATGAGGAAAACCTAAAACTTTTCAAATTGGAAACCTCTTCAGACCTATTTTCTCTCATAGAATACTAAGGTGATAGAACACTAGTATCCTCTCGACGGTGATGATTGGACCAACTTTTCATAGGAGGTGTTCTCTTCTCAACACTAGCATGGTTGGTGGTATTTTTCTAAGAACACTTCAAAGCCTCCGAAGCTTCATCACCATCATCTTTGGTCCGATCATTTTTACCATGAATACCATAACCATTAGTCTTAATGGCCTTGACTCGATAAATTACTTTCATAAATACCCCCTGAGTGTATGAAGATATCCATCCCTTTGTATACCTAGCCTCCAACCTGATTGATACATCTGATGGGGGCAGTGTGAGTGGAATTTTGGACACCTCCATGGAAATCATGATCCATAACTATCAGGATACCATTATTTGTTTCTCAATAATAACATATGTTGGAGGAAATATGCTTGAATTTTGAAGACATTTAAATTGAAGAGAAAATTGGTACAGATCATGGGCCTCACAGATGATCTCACTATCAATGTGAGTCGACAATACATTGTCTCTAAATGCTATCATATACAACCTTAATTAGTAATTATGTTCCTTTCCATCATTGATGAATGTCCCTATCAGTGCATTAACAAATGGGAATAATTTAAATTCTCCTGAAAAATTTAGCATCCTTATAATGTCATCACACTTCAGGCTTAGAGGTTGGATTCCATAGACAACCAGAATGAATGGGTGGAATTGGATTTAAGGGATTTTAACTGGGCTCAACACCTCATATGAACTGAAATTTGCTAAAATCCACCCCCACAACACTTGAAATGGACCTAGAATTCTAAACAGAGCCTTCTTATTGTATGTATGCAGTAATGTTGGGAAAAAATCCCTCAAGGTATCATTGAATCATTTTTGAGGTGATTGTGTTTGTTGACAAAGTGAACATCTGTGTTGTGATTGTTGACAATACAAACCATGACATACAAATTTGTTGACAAAGGGGATTTCATGATGGAATGTCGAGTTCAAGAGGTGTGGTTAACTATCAATATTTTATTCAAGAACTTTGACAAAGGAATGGATGATCTGGAGGTGGTACAAAAATAACAAATACAAGGTGGCGCCGTTTTCCAGTGTTTTCCAAATTTTTGGGCCTGCAAATCGACAAATGAAGAAAAGTGGTTTTTGGAAAAGGGACTTGCACACCGTGTACATGAAGGCTTGGAAACTTACGCGCCATATGTTTTTCAGGATCAGATAATCAAAATATGGAAAAGGGATAAGTGTCGCACAAGTATTGGTGGTGTCGTGCAGGTGACTTGCGCGCAGTGAATAGAATTGCGCACCGATGCCTTGAAAGCTTGAGAACTTGCGCGCCTATGGTTTTTAAAGACCAGAAGATTAAAATATGGCAAAGGAAAGAGGGTAGCGCAAGTTTGGATGTGGGTCGCACAAGTGACTTGCAGGGGAAGATACCTTCATGACGAGACTTGCGCGCCGAGGGTTGACTTGCTCGCCATCGTGCAGGGTGGTCAAATTGCCTATAAATACTGGACCACCCCTCCTCATTCTTCACTGGAGTTCAACACTTTGAGAAATCAGAGCTCCCGTCGCATAGGTGTGGAAGTTGCACAAGTGGTGGTCTGTCGCGCAAGTGGGACTTGCACGCCAGTGTTGGAAGTTGCGCAACAAGTGTTAGTTGCATGCCTGAGGTGGTTTAGGAAAGGAAGGAAGTGAGTCGCGTAGGTTTGGAGTTACAGAATCTTGTGTCACACAAGTGGTTGAGGAAGACTTGCATGCTAGTTGTGACTTTCATGCCGATACTTGCGCGCCGACTTAGACTTGCGCACCAAGTAAGGTTGATTCCCTGGCCATATTTTTGGGCCACGTGGAAGCTGGAAGATTGCCCGATACCTTTGGTGCAAAGTGAGATTCATCTACGGGTGAAAGTTGATCTTCAACAGAGCATCTACATACTGAGGAAGATGAAATCCTTCATTCAAATGAAGATACCTACATGTCTATAAACTGTGAGTGTATTCTTTCCATAGTAGTGAACAAAGAAAGAGAAAGAAGGTGATCCTCTCCACCGACAGTGAGTTAGAGAGAGAGAAACAGGGATTGACCCTTGGGAAAATAGTGAGCTGACCCTAAACATTGTAAAGGCAGTGATCCTGGGCGTAGAAGTGATCTAGCCCAAACCTTGTAATCCATAGCTAGTGAAGTTTAGTGGAATTGGGTACGACCGGGAACCTGTCGGCGTATGCTCCTTGGACGTAGCCCTTAGCGGTGAACCAAGTAAAATTACTGTGTCCTATGCTTGCTTTACTTTATGTTTATATTGTTCAACAGGAAAGAGATAGAAGAGTGTTTTGATCAACAACGAAACAAGATTAGAAAGAGCTTTAATTTTAAATTAGTCATACCCTGATTCACCCCCCTCTCAGGGTATTCATCCTTGTGGACCTAACAAGTAATAATTGATAAATTATCTCTAGGATAGGGGAATACAACCCCATGTACTTCCCCTCTACTAATTTTTCCATGATAACAGAAGTGATTGGCCTCACACATCCATTAGACTCATGGATAAGAATTGGATAAATTATTAACCACATAGAAAGGAAGCCAGTCGGGAGAGTCTTTGAATCAACAATGAGGTTGACCTTATAACCCCAATAAGTGTACTAGCCTTTCTCTAGTGTAGTCCAGAATGTGCTGACAACACCCCGATTCAATGTAGTGGGACATATGGTAGGGTGCTAGTAAGTGGGACCTTCCCCTATTATCTCAAGAAAATACCCCATCCAGGTTCTAGGATAGATTTCACCCTTGGGGAGAGGGTCTTTGTCCTACAATTTCTTCACCGATGTAAAAATCTCATGGTCCAAAGGAGGTTTTCTTTCAACATCATCTCATGTTGTCTTTAATGGGATAAAATAATCATACATTTCCCCAAGAATAGGGGACCCATAAATTCTATAGATATACCACAAGTTGATGCTAACTTCACCATGTGTCAAGTGGAAGGAATTTATTTGTAGACTCCATCATCTCAGTAGTTCGGGGATGATATACGTGTTCTTATAAACATAGGTCTGTACTACCAAAATAGCCTCATAAATATGGACATCTTGCAGCTAATTTTTGAATTCTTCACAAGTTTGGCACACCTAGTATTCCCACATCCACTCAGGTCTGACTCCCCCTCCAAAGTGGAATTCCCATCCCCCTTCTAGCCTTACGTATGATCTATCTGTGAAGTGTGGAAAATAAAATCATAATAATGAGGATTCAATTCTTGGATATGTGACTTATTATATAGAGTGCAACCATTGTGATGCATGATACAACCAACATGAACTATTCCCTGATTTATATAAACACCCTTGGAGGAAATGTTTTTAGAAGGGTAGTTGGTGTGCTTCAAAAACCAAGACGTCAGGAAGTAAACTCTGAACCCCATGGATAAAGGCTTCCTTCAAAATACCATGATCATACAATGGAAGTTAATAACTTCATGGTTACTCACATTTATACAAAATCAAATACTTCTCCAAATCTGGTAGATCATGTTCAACCACGTCATAGTAATCTATCTCAACAACATTGACTATCTCAGAAGAAAATGCATCAAATTGTTCAGTAGAAGTCATAAAGGATGCCACTGAAAACCTAAAAAATGGAACAAGTTTCTCATTAAGTTAAAATATTGACTTACAAAAAGTTAATTTTTTTACTTGGAAATAATATGGAATTTTGACAAGGAAAATCCTCATGCAGGTCCTTTGGCCATGTCCCATGTACAAACACTGTGATGAGGTTCCACGTACAGGCCCCCCGATTAGGGCCTTCACAAATGATCCTCGATGAGGTTCACCACACGTAGCACTGATGTGATGGTGGGTGTACCGTATAAAATTCTTTATAAGACCTTCATGAAAATAGAATCACGATAGAGTTGAGCAGATGACCTACAAGATGAGTTAAAAAATCATTAACCCAGAATGCGAGAAAAATGAAAAGGGGGGCTACGGTATTTATAGACCCCACTAGAATGAACATAGGAGCTGTGCTGTTGAGATATGCCATAGACCTATGCACTGGACCTATTCCATCAACCTATGTCGATTACATATAAGGTTTAATTACACCCCCTACATAATATTTTCCCCATTTTACCTTAGGACTAGATTCTTTCGATCAGATCCAATCCTGGGGGGGGGGCTTTTTTTGTTACTCAGTTTTGTCAAGGGAGATGAGAATATTATTTAAAAATCATCAAACATGTTGAAAAATTAAAGATCCCCAAGTTGGATCAAAGGAACATACCAAAGCTAGCCTGTGCGCAACCCTGTGAATAGAAGGCCTACGCAGGGGGCCTACATGGCACTAAGAGACTGGACACCCCTATGTGGGAGACATACATAGAGAACCTATGGAAGGTACCTACGTGGGAAAACTCATTTGATTAGGGTCCCCAATTTACCTATAAATAGGACCCTTAGGATCCTCATTTTCACAACTGGAAAATAAAAAAATCCCCCAAGCTCTGGTCATGTAACCCCTTTTCTCAAGTCTCCAAAACTTACTCAGGTAGCTCTCTAAAATATGAGAGAAGAGAGAATTAAGGGGGATAAGTGAGATCAAAGTCCCCTCAGGGTCTAAAAAAAGACACTTGTATGAGGACCCGCTCTTCCCTAGTGAACACCACCCACATGAGGCCCCTTCCCTAACAAGGGACATGTGCGATACCGGTCTAGAGACACTTGAGGATAAAAATAATGCATAGACTAAAGCCTCTCCCAAGTGTGGTTTCCTAGGTGGTCAATTTCCCAAGGCATATTGGGATTGCGTAGGCTTATACCCCCCCACACGAAGCACTTCTAGTCTAACTTAGGACCTACGTGAAAAACCTATTCCCTTTAAGCTAAGACTTGTGAGAGCCCCTCTTTAATTCCTCTTCTAATCCACCAATGGAAGGAATCATTTTCCTTTTTCTCCTTCATCCAAAAGGTACCAAATTGAAACCTCCATTAAAGCCTCTAGAATTGGAAAACCATGGTAAAATTCACACCATCATGTCTCTGATTTGGATACGCATTCCTATGGCCATAGGTTTCCCTCACTTGTCCTACCATACATTTAGGGCCCTTAGGGTGAATGTGAATATGAATTCCCATGATCATAAGGATCCTAACCCCATGGATGGTATTAGGGAGTTCCCATTCTTGGGAACACGAGCTAGAAGAATGTTCTTCCCTTATCATCCCTAAGATCCAGAGCCTCCTGTTCTAGGTGGGGATAGTGAGGATTAAACTTTATTTTCCATTCAACATGGAATGAGGTCCTCCTTCATCACTGAAAAACCAATTTTAGGGCATCCCTCATAGAGTAATACCCTAGCCTTTCTTGTAGGACCTCTCCTACTTCATTCATTTCTCCATCTACCCTAGTCACCAAGATGGGGGGGGGATATGAGAATCTTTAAATCTTTTTCTCTCTCCCTTTAGGTCCATGGTATGATAGTGGGATGGATGTGTCATACCCACAACCTCCTCCACCAGTGAAAGAGATATTGGGTGGTTTTCTGGATATCCATCTTCCTCTTGCTTCTCACATTCAATAATGACTCATCATGACTCATGTGGGTTTAGAGTATAGTCATGATCATGAAATCCACCTAGTAAGATGAATTATATGGAAAAGAATATTCTCTTGAATCTTTCTTTCACCTTTCTTTAGATCACCCCATAGGAATGGGTCCTCAAGGTCATGTATCCAACCTCAAAATAAGGTAGATCGTGTGGTTTATCAGATCATCTACTTCCTCTTGTTTCTCACACTAATCATGAATCACATGGGTTTATAGTTTTATAAAAATCATAATATCTACATGATCCCAAACCATATATGGGTATCCTCCTCAAGAGTAATCCCCATATGTACATTAAATGGGCCTCCTACTCGGTATAATCCCTAACCATATTATCATACTCATCTATGGTCCTCTTACTTAGTATAATCCCCAACCATATCATCATAATCATCCATGGGCCTCCTCCTTAGGTATAATACATGAACAAGCCTCCAAATCACCTCGAGTCAAGTCATCACTCATGTTTCCTTCCATAGGGAAACCACTTCAGGAATAAGCCCCAACTTAACATTCTCAAATGGAAATACTCCCCTGTGTGAAAAACTTGAGGGCCTCCATAGGCATGGATCTTCACAACCAAACTATGTGGGATTTGATTCCCATCCAAATGGGATACATAGAAAGCCTCCCTAAGGTCCAAATATAACACCCTAAATTGTCCTTATTCTCTCTGTGCTACACTCCCAATGGGGTATAATTCAACATGGAAATTCATATCCCTTATAGGTTACCAAGGATAATTTATCATTATTCCTACACCAAACTTGACTAGGCACTATTTTCCTAGACATCCTTACCGCATAACGCCAAACTACATGATTAGGTCCTTATCACATGAACTTAAAAGGTATGGTGTGCCTAATTAAGAGGTACCAAACTACATTGAATCTAATTATTTTTTACAAGGATATGTAGGAATCCCATCCATGGGTCCAATACCAACATCAAAACAAATCATATATCCCTAGATAATGATATAATCCATAGTGCCCCGTTGTGTGCCTGAAAACTAGCATCGTCATAATAATGACCAAAGAATATCTAATTAGTATATAAGCAGATACCATCAATGAAGAACCTTAGATACATATAGATATCCCCATTAATGAGGAACCTTTGATACATACAGATGATTCTAATCTCCACACATGCTAATAATTGATTGTTAACTCATGGATGATCAACGTCATACTTAGGAATTAATTAAGGATTCCGGAACATATCTTAAATCTATAAGAGAGTCCCAGAGTAGACAACAATTCACCACTAAATGGGTGTGATGAGCCTGAAATCCCATCCTATTGACCAATGTGAGTTCTTAATAATTGTTGGCAAGAATCCCCAATAAGATCTTGCCTTTGGAAATTGGGTCCCTTTTGGATATAGAACCATTGGGTGTTTCCTGTTCCATGAATAAACCCATTGGAAATCATTTGGAAATAGTGAACCTGACGTGAACGATTACACAAAAATCAACACCATACAATCAACCATTGGGCAACGCGATTCCTTCAGAAATAATATGGTTATGGTTATTCTTCCTAGACATATTTTTGATGACATATTAATGTTAGAACAATAATATTTTGACAATATATTTGTGGTTCTTCAAGATCTAACATGATATTGACAATCCTTTGGTAGATTGGTGGTGGATTTAACATGTTAATGACATCCCCTTGATCAGAGCTAGATATATCATGAGCGATGGATGTTTCCAGGTAATTTACCATAGATAAATCATCTTGATACCTTTTTATTCTTGAATCTCATATTGGATCTCTTTTCTAATGATGGTTTTATGGTAAATGAATGTTCATTAGTTAGAACCTATATTATATTCTAGATTCAATGATGAATTCATGATCCTTTTTAGAATTGACAATGAATTCAGCAAATTAACATCTTCTTATCCTATATAGCTCGGAACTAGTTCTATTGATAGAATCTGTATGTCATGTGCATCTAGAACAACCTTTATTTGCATAGAATCTTCTTGGACCTCTTTTATAAAACCATTATTTAATGAACCAGAACCAAACATAGGCATCCTTGATGTTCAAGATAGTTTTCTATGGGTGCATTACATGTTTTATTCTTTGATCCTTTGACGAATATTGAAGTAATTCATCAATAAGATTGAGGTAGGAAGTTCCTTACATTTAGTTCCCTTGTATACACTTGTTTCCTTGATATGATTATTGTAATGCAATTTTTTGTTTAACCATGCTTGATAGTGATCACATGTTGGTGTGTGTGTAGCCCATGATACCTATTTATAATGTTTTATTCCATGATTACACTTATATATCTTGATATCATTTTAGATTTTGATTGCATGTTTATGTATGTTATTGATTTTTCATGATAATATGTCTTATGTTGCATTTATATGCTCTATTTTTTTGTATGTATTACCACACCTTTGAAGGCATTGTTTGGTACTCAAAATGGGCGGATCATCATGATATGATTATCCCTTAAAGGGGGAGTGAAAATGACATGTAATGATGAAGATGTTGGACCTAGGGATGCCAAGTGACATGCTCACTCAATGCTTTGAGGATACCTAGTGAGATGTTTCCTCGATAACTTGAGGATTCCAAATGAAATGTTCACTCAATGCCCTATGGATTATGAGTGACTTGTTGAATTGATGTTTTGTGGATGCTGAGTGACATATTCATTATCCTTGTGGAAAGATCTTGATTTTACCAACACCAGTTACAACCATCCTTTTGACATGGTTCCAAAGATGGTACAGTTAGGACCCATGGTTGCTTGGTTAGCACCCAAATTCTTGGTATATGGTTGTCATTCTTGTTTTCACATTTATTATATCATTCCATACACTTTTTATAGCTATTCACACTTTTTAATGACATATTGATGTTATATACCATGTTTTATTACTCACACCCTGTAGGAGCATCTTGATGCGTATATGAAATTAATATATAAGGATCCAGATAAGGACAAGGGGACCATGGATGATAACTAAGCAATAAATAACAGTGCTTATAGTGGTACCAGGATGAAATTAAGAGGTTTATGCAATGTTTATTTTTTTATTTTCTTACACCCTTATATTCTGGGTTGGCCTACCACACTGGGAGTGCAATTTATTTATTTTGGCATGACATGCATTCCATCAGTTATTTCATTATGATGATTTATCTTCCTCATTTACTCTGAATTTTTTATATCTTATTTATATTTTTGGTATATAGTTATGATACTGAGGGTATAATATCCCTACTGATGGAGTTCAGACGATCACTGCTAGTTGGAAGCCTCTTGTATATGGGGATTCATTCATGAGGTTTTTTGGATACTCAGCTTGGATCAGGTGGTTTCGGTCAGGGTGTTACAAAATTGTATTAGAGCACAATTTTATTCTTTTCTCATTTTTATTTTGATACATATTAAAAAGAGATAGGCTATGTGGAACTCGGGTAGGGGAGTTTCCATGTGCCTAATAGAATCATGTGTAATAGACCTCTAAGTTATTGTTGATGAGATTGCTATTAAATTTTTATGGGATTTGGATGTTTTCATTCATAATGACTAGTAATGTAGGGTCACATTCTATATATATATCTACTATGTGGTACATAGTTTTTCTTTAATTTAATCCCTTGATTTGTGCTATCAGTTTGGGATAGACTTGTATTTCTCTACTTATTTGATATATCTATTTTGGAATTAATTAGTTGAACTTGAGAATGTTATTATTATTTATATATATATGAATGTGACTAATGTGTAGGTATGTTGAACCATGGGTAGTGTTAGGATGGACATACCTTGGGTAATGGGTAGCCTCCTCGGGGAACCTTTGTGTGTGAAAGATACCCAAGCTTTGGAGGAAGCATGAAACGTGGTATATTAAAATTTTTGGGTATGGATTTGTGTTGAAACATAAAATATTCTATACCTAATCCTAGATTCATCCAAAAATCATGTTCAATTTAATTAATTATGAATAATTAATAACGAAAAATTAAATCAAAATCGCACCTCATATGATTTCGATCGGAAACACGTTTCACTCATCATCAGTGATCATATATTCAAGGAACTGAACCCAAAATCCTTTAGATCATCCACATGTGTTCTAAAAGCTTGATAAATTGTATAATTTTGAAATTCAGATTCTATCAGGGAGAATTAGAGGGTCTTCAATGTCGTCTCAATCATGAGAGATGAAGCTAACAGTCCATGAACTTCGATCGAGAAATATTTGATCTTCCCTTAACTTTCTATCTCTAGGACTTAAGAGGGAGGGGGAGAAGAGAGACAATTTATAAAATCTCTTATCACTATCATTTTGGGTCTTAAAATATCTTATATACTTCAGTTTTTACTTCTATAAATTTCATTTAGGTCCATATGGATGTTAACCCTTCAAATGTATTAAAAAATGACATAAACGACACTAAAAATATGTTGAAAATGTCATCGATATTTTATCACATTATTGTAAAACATAAAATATGTCAAGTGATAAAATAAAATTAATTAAATCAAATCATATCTTCTATAATATTAAACAAACCTTTAATATTAAATGTTTAAAATTCATTTCAGAATATTTTTCATTATATTCACTGAATAAATTACGAATATAATAAGTTAATAAATTACATGGTTGGTATTATAAACTCAAATAATATTGAATTTATTTATTTAATTTATTATCTTATAAACATGGACATGAAATTTCCCAGATCTCTCCAGTCCGTTACTTTGTGAAAATTTGGTGTTTGAAGTGTTCTAGGAGGTCAAGGTGACTTATTTCAACACTTTGTAGAATTTTATAGTTTTTCAAGTTATAAAAAAGAGACTCATGATACTTATTGGTAATAGTGACTCATAATAGTGACTCATGATGGTGAATCATACCAGTGACACACACCACTGACTCGCATTGGTGACTCATCTAATGGAGAATTATTCCAATTTTTTCCTTTTTTCCAGTTTTCCTAGTTTTCAAGTTTTTCCCTTTTGATGACTTTATTTGAATTAAAATGAGTTTAATACCATATTTAAGTGGGTTTGGATCAATTTCAAGGGCTATGAGTCATATATTTAAATATCTAAGAGTACATAGGTTTTTAATTAGTCAAACTATGTAATATTTACTGGATCCAACTTTATTGGAAAATTAAAGATGTATCCAAACCATTACTCCATTTTAGTTCTTCCTAGGGCCGAAACATCTTTCTCCTTGTTATTTAATTTTTGTTATCTATTGGTACAAGGTTCCTAGAACCTTTCTCCCTATAGGATTTTTTCCATTGTTCTGCACCAGTTGGTTTGTATTTTTGTTGGAGTTTCTTGCTGCATGCGCGCCCCTGTCTTGGTGAAATCAGGAAGTTCCGATTTTCTTTTCTTTTAGGTAGGTTTCCTTCATCTCTATTTATTTTTTATCATGTGAGGTGTATTTAAAAAAGTTTCCCTTGTTAAGATAGTTTAATTCAAATTAAAAAAAGATAAATGAATTGGCTTTAATTCAATAAACTAGGGATGAGAAAAAGTGATGTAAGTTTATATTTAATTAATTTTGCTATTATTATGATCTATATGGGCTAAATACCCACTGAAAATCATCATTGTTGGGGGTATTTGTTTTTTTTCATGGGATGATATATGGAATTAATTTTTTTTGTTTTTCATTGAATGATTATATATGAAATTTTCTAACCACATATACCTGGATAATAAATAGATGCCCTAGGATCATACCTTCTGGGATAACCCCAGAATTTGACAAGTAGAATTAAATAGCATATGACTTGTGAAATATAAATATGTTTTTCCATGGTTTGTGTGGTGATGCATCTGTGAGCATAGTTGTGTGTTGTGGGATGTCTTAGGTGGTGTAATAGAATCTCAGGTTGAGGGATTGATTGATTGTGGAATGGATGAGCAATGTTGTGTAGTAGGGCTGTCGATAATGGTTGTGATGAGATTAGTTTCTAGGTGCAGATATTATTTGTGGGTTTTCTTTGGTTAGAGGATGGATTGGGTGGAATGACTTTGAATAATTATTATGTAAGTGGTTGGTACGGGTAATTCTCCCAGAGTTTCTCCATGTTTAGATTTGGATATGTTGCTCACTATGTGTTGTGATTTGTAGTTTCCTAGATAATAATGAAATAAACAAATAAATGAGCAGTGAATAAATAATGGTAATGGTTTAACCAAATTTGTTTGGGAATTGGAAATAATTTTTGACTTGTTTTGTGGTGATTTCATTTAGAGGTAGAAGTGAAGTTGGTAATATTGTGAGATGGTTGTTTTTTTGGGAACCCCTAGGTTGGGAAAGAGTGTTTGGTATTATATATATATACATACTTGTATTTCCTTTGTGATTTATTTATGCACCCCTCCCTAGTTTAGAAATATGTGTCGAACACCCCCATCATCCCAGGGGAGGGTGTATTTCCCAAACATCCTGGTGGGAGGATGGATGATAAACCACATGCTCTTCCCTACTTTTTCTTCTATGTGGCATTAACCCAAGATTCTTTAGGTAGGTTGTGGTTTATGGGTACCAGGTGTGTGCGGGTGAGTTGTGTTTTCACATGTGTCTTTGGGAGGGATGAGTTTTATTTTACTAGGTGTCTTTGAGATGAGATGTGCTGTGTTTTCCCAGGTTTTTTTGGGATGAGATGTGTTGTGCTTTCCCGGGTGTTTTTGAGATACGACATGGTATGTGGACCATGTGTCTATGGGTAGGATGTGATGTGGTATGGGAACCATGTGTTTGTGGGCATAATGTGATGTGTCTTGTGGACCTGATGATGGGATGAGGTGTGGTTATGAGACCTTGGTGTGTACAGGTGGGTTGTGATGTGGTGTGTTTAAAAGAGGTGGGAGTGCTAAGACATTTTATATTAGTGTGTGAGAGCGACTAATCAGTGGGAAAGTGGTGTGAGGTACTGTATTATAGATGTGCATTATATTAATTTGCTTGAATTTCATTATTAGGTGAGCATTCCCTAGTGAGGTTGGGGTGGTTAGTATACCTGCTTAGGTGCTATTCGGTTATGCTATTTTCTCACATGGGTATTAGTATGATTCTATCACATGTGCATGAGATACCTTGGTTTTTCTACTGAGTATATCTGTATACTCACACTACGTATATAAATTTTTTTTATGTTTCCATAAGGATTACGTGGAATGTGCTAGGCGTTACTAGCTCATGCTTTGGGATAATTGCTGAGTTGCTTCTTTATCTTCCTTTTGGTACTTACTTTGGAGTTTTATTGAAGTTGTAACAGTTTTATTTTAAACATGCATGTGGGATGGATTTTGGTTTTCTTATATATATATATATATATATATATATATATATATATATATATATATATATATATATATATTCTTCGAGTTGTTTTGGGATGAACCATCTTATATCCCGATCTTGTTTTCCTAAAAAGAGAAATGCCTCCCATTTTTGTGAGATTGTATACCATTAGTGCTGGTCTCCACCCCATGGACTACTGGAGGCAGGACTCAGAGGTCATTACCTCCCTTTATTCATTTCCACACTAGGAGGGTTATCTTTGGAGGGAGGGGGTTGTGACAGAATGGTATCAGAGGTGATGGTTGAGAGATAGGATGAAGAATGGAGTTAAGCATAATGAGGATTGCATGGGTTGGTAGGGAAACAATGTCAGGTGACCTTAGTGTGCAACATAGGCCAAGGAAGACTATATATGACATGGGATTTTAGGACTCACTATGATACGATGCAAGGACTCTAAGCTTACCGAATGACCAAGTGAGGCTACACCAGTTGCAGGGTAGTGGCCCTAGGAAAGGTACATGCATCATAATGACTTGTGTTCTTTTTGAATAGGGTATTTTGGGAAATTTTAAATGAATAATGTGTTAAATGAGTTAAAATTAATCTTAAATAAAATTAAATACTATTAAGGATTAGGAATTACTTGTTTAACCTTCATCTATAGCTTCTGGTCTTCATTCACATGTGGCTCGAGTAGTTGAGGCTCAGTAGGCTGATCCAGTTGATCAGCGGAGGGTTGATCCAATGGTGGTGGATGAACATTGGTAGATAATGTTACATTCTTTCTAGTGAGAGGCCTTGGAAAAGTATGAGGGAAGTGTTTCATACATGGAGACAGAGGGCTGGATCAAGGATATTTAGATCACCTTTAGTTTGATCAAGGATCCAAAAGTGTAATGGGTTCCTTTGGCAGTTAGTCAGATGTGGGGAGCTACATGTCTATGGTAGAAAATTTATCTAGGGGAGATGAAGGAAGAAGACATGTCGTGGGTCTAATTTTTGAAGGATTTCTAGGAAGAGTTCCTTTTGTTGACTATGAAGGCTGAGAAGAGGTGAGAGATACTCTCCCTTCAATAGGGGAAAATATCAATGTGGGAACTTGGGATCAAGTTTAAGGATATTGTTCTCTTCAACCAAGATCTCTTTTCGGATGAGGAGTCTCATGTAAGATGGCTTGAGGAGGCCCTCCACCCTTCTATCTAGTATGTTGTAACTCCTTTTACATTTCCAATGTATATAGTGGTTCAGGAGAAGTAGGAGGTAGTGGAGCAGATGAAATTGTGGGGAGGTCTACCGTGAGGAGGGAGCTAGTAGAGTTCTTTGAGGAGAAGGTTTGTCTGTGAAAGGTTCAAGGAACCAGGACCTTTGAGGTTTCAACTGGTAGGGATTTGACCTCAATAGTTTCCCTTTCAGATTTCCAGTTCTAGGGGATCCCGTGCCCTTTTTGTGGGATTAGGGATGAGGTTTATCTTCTTTGGGGTCTACAAACATCTTTTGAGTCAATGATCAGTGGATATGTTAGCTCATTTTAGTGGAGGAGGATATGTTCAATGCCATACTCAGTAGTAGTTTCCAGTTAGGCAGTTTCATCAGTAGGGACAACAGGATTTTGCTTTGCCGAGGGGAGATGGAGTAGGTAGGGACCGACCTCATGGAGTTCCTTAGGGACATCGACCTAGGTGTGATTGTGGAGGTAGTCGTCATCATATGGGTAGATTATCTAGTCATGGTTAGTTTCACACTGTAGAGGTAGTAGTTCCAGCAGGACCAAAGATTGTTAGAGGTATGATCAATTTATTTAGTACCCTTTCTTGTGTTTTGTTTGATTTATGAGTTTCACACTCCTTTTTCTCACCCACTCTATCCCATGATCTGAGACTATACATAGATAGGATTCCCGTTCCCCTGGTGTTGAGTATGTTAGTTAGAGTTTAGAATAGTTTTTTTGATGTGTGCCGAGGATGTAGACTGATGATGGGACCACATAAGTCTTCTGATAATATCTTCTTGATACAGATGCAACCATACGATGTCATTCTTAGCAACTACTAGTTGTATTCCATGCATGCTATTATCGACTGCTTCTAGATAAGATTTGTGTTTTTAGATGTGGATAGCCGACGTGTGGTTTTCATTGTTGATTGGAGTTTTCAGGTGGACAGTCAGTGTATAGAGCCACTTCTTTCATTGTTAGATAAGATTTTAGTGGGATCATCAGATGTTTGGATAGTGGAGGTTCCCATAGTTGTTGCGGAGTTCCTGGATGTTTTTCCCAAGGAGGTTGCGACTATACCCCCTTGATGCGATGTTGAGTTTGAGATAAACTTGCATCTTAATGATTCTACAATTTTGATGGATCCTTATCAGATGGAACCTTCTGAGTTGTAGGAGTTGAGGATACAGATTGGTGATCTGATGAAGAAGGAATTTATCCGGACCAATGTGTCACTTTGGGGTGCTTCAGTGTTGTTTTCAAAGAAGTTATATGGTGGTATGATGTTGTGCATAGACCATCAGAGGTTGAATCAGGTGAAAATTAATAATTTCTACCTTCTTCCAAGGGTAGATTATATATTCGAATAGCTGAGTAAGGAAAGTTGGTTTTCTAAGATCTATCTATGGTCTGGGTATCACTAGTTGAGGTTGAAGGAGGGAAATATACTAAAGACTACATTTAGATGTAGGTATGGGAACTTCAAGTTTGTAGTCATTCCATTTAGTGTTATGAACACACTAGCTGTGTTCATGGGGCTTATAAACTCCATCCTTCGTGAGTTCCTAGATTGGTTCATCATCATGTTCATCGATGATATCCTGATCTACTCAAAGTCATAGGATGAGAATTCCAAGCATATTAGTAATATCTTTCAGGTTCTTCGACACCACCATCTCTATGTAAAGTTTTTCAAGTGTAATTTTTGGAAATGGGAGGTGAATTTACTTGGGCATGTGGTGTACCAGTGGGGTGTGATAGTTGACCTGTCAAATGTTGAAGAAGTTGTTTCTTGGGAAGCACCCAAGAATGTGACAGAAGTTTATAGTTTCCTTGGTCTCATGGGCTATTATTGATGGTTTGTACCTGATTTATCTCAAGTTATTTCTCTATTTAACTCTTTTACTAGAAAGGAACAAGATTTTGTGTGGAGTGATAAATGCCAGAAAATGTTTGATTATCTAAAGGGGAAGTTGGTTAGTACTTCAGTGCTTTGGTTTCCAGAGGAAGGAGTGATGTTTGAGCTATTATGCAATACTTCCCATCTGGTTTTGGGATGCATCTTGATGCAGTAGTGCGTAGTGATCTCTTATGGGTCCAAGAAGTTATTTCCCCATTAGTATAACTATTTAACCTATGATCTGTAGTTAGAAGCGGTCGTGTTTGTGCTGAAGTTGTGGTATAATTACCTCATTGGGGAGCTCTTTGTGGTCTTCACATATCACAATAGTTTGAGGTATATATTTTCCCATTATGATCTGAATCTGTGACAATGAAGGTGGATGAAGATTCTTCAGGACTATGATTTTGAGATCTCCTACACCTTAGGAAAGGGGAATATTGTGGACGATTCCTTGAGTAGGAAGTCACATAAGTAATTTATTTAGGAATCTACAGATTCTTGGAAAGTTATGGAGGAGTTATAATCCTTGCACTTAAATACATGAACAGATGGTGGTAGAGTCTGTTTGTTCTAGATGACAGTGAAATCTTCCTTGATGCAATAGGTGGAGGAGTCTCAGTGGGTAGAATCAAACTCAGAGGTGTTGCACGATCATGTTGGCCATGGTGATGCTTTGGAGGGATGGTCAGAATCATATGCTATTCAATGGGAGGTTGTTTGTTCCAATAGAAATTCATGGGGGAGTTATTGAGTTTCATAACTCACCTTTAGAAGTACACCCTAGAATTTCTAAAATGTACCATGGTTTGAAGATGTAGTTTTTGTGGCCCAGGATGAAACATGCAATTACAGATCTTGTGTAAAGATACTTGGTCTGCTAGTAGGTAATGGCTAAGAACCATGTTCCTGGTGTTTTTTTGCATCCCTTGGATGTCCCTAAGTGGAAGTGAGATGAAATATCGATGGATTTAGTCATAGGGTTACCTAGGGATCAGGGAGGCTATTATGCTATCCGGGTAGTAGTGGATCAGATGAAAAAATCATCTCACTTATTAGCGATCAAGGAATCAGAAATAGTGGATTCCTTAGCCAAGAGGTATGTGGATAAGGTAGTAAGGTTGCATGGAGTTCTGAGATCAATTGTCTCAAACTGGGACATGTAGTTTTCCTCACAAGTCTGGAGGGGATTAAAATATGATTTTGGAACCCAGTTTCATCTCAACACTCATTTCCACCCTCAAATAGATGGGAAGATAGAGCGGACTATCTAATCATTGGAGGATATGTTGTAGGAATTCATCTTAGACTTTGGAGGATCTTGGGTAAAATACATTCCCTTAGTAGTGTTGTATTATAATAATATCCATCACTCATCAATTGGAATGGATCTATTTGAGGCGTTGTACATGATACTGTGTCATTCTCCGTTGTGGTGGATGGAGGTAAGGGAGACAACTATTCTTGGAGAGGATCCTTGATGTCTTCCAGATCTCTCAACTTCATTGGTATCTTCACAATGAATACCATGCCCTATAATGAGGAGAGTTGGATATCAAGGATGACGAAACATATGTGGAATGACTGATAAAGATACGGGACAATTGAGAGAAGGTGCTATATGGACAGAACATTCCTTTCGTTCATGTGTTGTTGTGTCACAGTTGCCTAGAGGTGAGTACTTGGGAGTGAGAAATGTAGATTCATGCCCAGTACCCAGAGTTTTTTTTGAGTTTTTACTTGTTCTATTTTGTTTTGAAATGTAATGTTTGAACCTTGTTTTTATGAAATGATATTTCCCCTTGGGTTGAGTTATGTGTGGTGTAATGTGTGATAAAGTCCTGAAATGTGAAAAGGGGAAGACTGGACTCCTAATCGAGACACATTAACTGTGATACGATTGAACCCATGCGGGTGAGTCAGTGCTTCCCAGAGAAGATAATATCTTGAAATGGATGATGGGATTCCATGATGAATGTATTTGAGATGATGTGGTTTTTGTTCTTGTGTGGTGTGTTTTGTGATTTTTTAGGTCTATGTCTTTAGATGGTGGTAGTTCTTAAGGAGTGATGAGATTCTTGAGAGGTATCTCACATGGGGGTTGTTTGGACCCCTTGTCCCTTCTAGGTTCGGTTTGAAATTATCGAGTATGAGAATAGTTTGAGTGGTATCTGATGTAATGGCCCGGACCTCTCCAATCCATTACTTTGTGAAAATCTAGTGTTTGACATGTTCTAGGAGGTCAAAGTGACTTATTTCAACACTTTTTATAATTTTCCATTTTTTCAAGTTTTCCAATGGTAACTCATGGTAGTGACTAGTAAGGGTGAATCACGATAGTGAATCGCACTGGTGACTCACACCAGTAACTTACAATTGTGACTCATCTAACAACGATTCATTCCAACAGTTTTCATTTTTCCAGTTTTTCCAATTTTCATGTTTTTCCCTTTTTATGACTTTCTTTGATGTAAAATGATTTTAATACAATATTTAATTGGTTTTGGAGCCATTTTAAGGGATATGAGTCATATCATTAAAGTCCTAAGAGTCTGTGGGCTTTTAATTAGTCAAAGTGTGTAATCTTAACTAGATGAAAATTTAATGGAAAATTAAAGATTTATCAAAACCAAAACCATATTTTATATCTTATAAGGTCTAAAACAACTTTCTACTTGATATTTCTTTTTTCTTATCTCTTGGTACAAGGTATACATAGCCTTTCTCCCCATAGGAGTCATTCCATTATGTTTCACCAGTTAGTCCGTGTTTTTCTTGGAGTTTCCTATAGCATGCATGCCCCTATCTTGGTGAAATCAGGAAGTGTTG
Source organism: Viscum album (assembly GCA_963277665.1). Classification (NCBI taxonomy): domain Eukaryota; kingdom Viridiplantae; phylum Streptophyta; class Magnoliopsida; order Santalales; family Viscaceae; genus Viscum; species Viscum album. The sequence goes on along the minus strand of OY728143.1, from coordinate 643,957,301 downwards.
ATCACCTTTTCTTTTAGGTAGGTTTCTTTTATCCCTATTAATTGTGTATCATGTGGGGTGGGTGAATGAATGTTTACCTTGTAAATATAGTTGAATCCAAAATAAATAAATATAATTAAATCAACTTTAAATCAATAAACAAGGGGCTAGGAAAAAGTGATGCAAGTTTCTATTTTATTCATTTCATTATTATTGTGATCTGTATGGGCTAACTACCCAATGAAAATCATGGTTGTTTGGGGTCTTTGTTTTAACATGGGTTGGTCTATGGAATAAATTTTCATTGAACAATTATATATGCAATTTTCTATCCACATATACCCAACTAATAAATGGATTCCCCAAGATTATACCTTTTGTGATAACCCTAGATGGTAACAAGTGAAATTAAATAATGGATGAATTGTTACATTTGAATATGTTTTTCCTTTTTTTGTGTGGTAATTCAACTGTGATCATGATTGTGTGTTATGGGATGTATTGGGAGGTGTAATGGAATCTCATGTTGAGGGATTGGTTGATTGTGGAATGGATGAATAGTTTTGTGCAATAGGGATACTGAGAATGGTTGTGATGAGATGTGTTTTTGGGTGAGGCTGTGACTTTGGGGTTTCATTGGTGAGAGGATATATTGGGTGGAATGACTTCGAACAATGATAATGGTAGTGGTTGGTATGGGTAATTCTCCCAGAGTTTCTCCATGTTTGGATTTGGCTATGTTGCTCATTGTGTGATATGCTTGGCAGTTTCTCAGATATTAATGGAATATATGAATAAATTAGTTATGAGTAAATAATGGTAATGGCCAAATTTTTTTGAGAACTGGAAAGAATTTTTGGCTTCTTATGTGGTGATTACATTTAGAGGTAGCAGCGAAGTTGGAAGTGTTGTGAGCTGGTTGTTTGTTTAAGAACCCATAGGTGTTGAAAGTGGGTGCTCTAGACCCAACTTGTCTTGTACTTTGATTACTGTTACATGTATTCAGTATGGTTTTATGCATGTGTTTATCTTGCCATGATAGTATAGATACTTCTGCATCCACTTCATCAATGGCAATGTCCTTAGATTACCTGTCGCATCAAATGGTTATAGCAGTTCCCAGGCTATAATGAGAACCCTGAGATGCCATGACAGTAATCTTAAAGTAACGTCCTATGGTCCAGTTACATCATTCTGAAAGGACACAGATGATGTGTGACCATCAGGTGCTGGGGGCTCATAAGCATTGAGACTTCATCTCATGAAGTTCGCACTTGATGATCTCTAGCTAATGAGATCATGAGGACAGACCCGCTTAATAGGAACACCACATGTTTCTGGTGTCATTGGTCGTTCCTATCTATGGGCATGTGTAATGGTCTCCTGACTTGAGATCATTATCAATGAATGTCATTTAATTACGTACATTTGATATAAGGCGAAAACCATGGCGACAAAGTCGTGGCGAGGTAGTTTGTATTGGGTACGTCATTAATGGCATGGCATTGATTGAATGATCGAGAAAGGATTTGTCGCTTCCAAGTTTAGGAAGAGATATCTCGGGCCTGGTTGATTAGGATGGTTGCACCTTCATTAAATCCATGGCCATGGTAGACGAAGGTAAGACCGTCTGGACAAATCAACAAACAAAAATAAAGCAAATAAAGAATGATGACACTAGTATGCATTCTGCTTTATTGAGATATCGTTTGACGAAGAGATTATATTACACGGACCATGTTCATAGGAAGGCAGTCGTTGCTTTGACTTTGCCTTATCTCTATAGGGGCCTCGATGGGTTGCTAGAACCCGCTCTAGGTCTGTGATATTATTCACTGCTATTGAGATAAGGGCCTAGAGGGTCACACACGATAGCGCCTTGAAAAATCTGCCCTATTCTGAGAGTAGGAATTTAGAACTTGGTGGGCCCCGCCAAAGGGTCCGAGTACTATCCAAGTTCTATGGATCACCAAATAATAAATAAGTTCATTAGTTATTCAAGTTTAGAATAATTAGTTGAATTTATTTATAACAAGTATTTACAAGTTGTATGGTAAATACACGTATTAATATTATTCGACTGGATTTAAATATCCTAGGTTCGTTTAATATTAGTAGGAGGTATGAGTCGAGTTAAAGACTCAAATTTATCACGTAATATATTTATATATTACAAGCAAGTGATAAATTGTAAATTTTATTTATGGCATAATTTTATTTTCCATAAATAATTATTTACATCACTTATATAGCGGACGCCTAATACACGGGGGCCGGGAACCTACACCGCGTGTTTTAATACTCCCTATATAAGTGAGAGAGATGCTCTCCCACCATAACTATTCATGTGTCATTTTGAGAGCATCTCTCTCCTCCTGGAATTTAGAGAGAGAGTCTCTCAAGCAAGGAGGATCTTCAAGCTTATCCATCCCGGATCGAAGCATCCTCCCTTGCGGTGATCATCGCTGCGCTGAAGTGTGCGTCGTAGATCCGCGCTAGCACCCGGATCTTGACGAACGGCGCGCGTGCAGATTTGCAAGGCGTGTGTGGACGATCTAGAGGGCTTCGACATCGGAGTCTTCGAGCAACGATCGCCGGTGCCTTACACGTCAATTCTGAACAAAGGTAAACGTTCAATTTTATTTTGTTCTCCTTATGAACCTTGCGAGATCCTCGGACCAAGCTGGGACGAGATCACCGGAGTCGACAGGATTATGTCACTCCGATGATGCAGAAAATTTAAAAAATCCCGGCCCATTGGCTTCCGCTGCGCAGTCTCGAACCCAACAGTGGTATCAGAGGGAGCGCAAGGTTTTTTCTAAGTCAAAAATATTAAATTGCATTAAATTTAATTGCGGGGTGTTAAGACGGTTCATTCGGATTCGACCGCGCGTCGTTTCGATTTCAAATGATCAAGATACGATCATTTGAAAAATTTTAATCGGATCGACGTCGCAAGTTCTTGATCGTTTGATGTTATTTCTCAAATTGAGATAAACATCAAATATATATATTTTATTATAAATAAATTATATTATAATAATAAAATATATAAAATCTAAAATAATTGGAGGAGACCAAGACTTGGGGTCTTCCTCCTTTTATTTAAAAAAAAAAGGGGGAGGAATCAAAGACCCAAGTTGGGGTCTTTCTTTTTAAAAAAAAAAAGGAGGGGTGGGGGCGGCTGGCCTTTTGAGGCAAAGCAAAAAAAAAAAAAAATTAAAAAAAAAGGAAGAAGACCCTTACGGGTCTTCTCCCTCGCGCCGCCAAGGGCCGGCTAGGGTTAGCCGGCCGCGGCCTCCTCTCCGGGCTCCTCCTCCTCCGCACCACGGCCTCCTCCCGGACCGGCCCTCCTCCTCCGCGGCGCGCCGGACCTTCCCCGCGCCGGACCTCCCCGCGCTGGACCTCCCGCGCCGTCCCCTCCTCGCGCCGGCCTCCCCTTCTCCGGTGGTCCAGCATCACGGCGCACCGGCGCCGGCCTTCCCGCGCCGGACCGGACCTCCCAGCCGCGGACCGCCTCGCCGGACGCGGCCCTCGCCGGACGCGGCCCTCGCCGGACGCGGCCCTCGCCGGACGCGGCCTGCCTCGCCGGACGCCGCCCTCGCCGGACGCGAAACCCTGCCGGACCACCCCTGCCGACCTCGGTCCGTGTCGGACCAGCTCCGACCGGCCGCCCCGAACCATCGCCGGAGTTGCGGGCTGCCGGGAGATGCAACCGTTGCGGGAAGCGGTCACGCCGCGGTCACGCCGCGGTCACGCCGCGGTTCAGGACAACATCCCGCAGCGGTACGCAGACCCGTCGGACTTCTCTCCGGTTAGAGGTAACCTGCACTGAATTAATTTTAATTAATTTATTTTAAATTAAATTAATTAAAATTAATTTAGGGGTTTAGATTATTTTTAATCCAAGAATATTAATTTAATTTTAGAATTAAATTAATCGTTTAATTTAATTTTAGAATTAAAATTAAATTAAACAAATGGAACCGATAAAAATAAATTATTTGAATTTTATCAAATTCATTTAATTTATTAAAACACCCTCGCATAATTTAAATTTATTGCAGTTTAATTTTATTGCACTTTTACCCCGACTGGTCTTGAGCTTTTGACCGACCTGTGCATGTTTGGGATGTATGTATTTATTTAAATATTTATTCAATGCGTGTGATGATTGTAATAATTAATTAGATAAATGACGGTCTGCGAATTGTCTTTTAATTCAAATATGTATAAGGGCCTGCGCGTCCATTGCACTATATGTATATTGTACCCCAGACCCCCTCGCCTGCGTGCGAGTATATTTGTAATAATTCGTGACGATCCGAGAGGCAGATCCCGCCAAGATGAGGCGGTAGTCCAGACATGAGTTGGGCTTTGCACTGGGGCCAGCAGCGACACGAGCCTTGTGTTTACTCAGGTACGTGTGCCCCTAGGTAATGATTGATCAGTTAATGATCAATCATTATAGAATGCTCAAGACCAGTCGGAATGCTTGATTTACTTTATGCATAGTTTATTATTTTTTTATGCGACTGCATGATTATTGCATGATCACATAGGATAGTAAACAAGAGAAAAATGCATAAAGTTATGACGAATAAATACTCTTTTGAATGTTCCGTTGTGAGCGAGACAACCTAGTTTGAACATAATAAATAGAAAAGAGATTATATTCGTCAATTAATAATTTAAAAATCCCTCAAAGATATATTAAGTCATAGTGCCTTCCATTTCTCATATCTAAACAAAACCGGCTGTTTGGGTGCTCATCAGCCTCAGTTGAGAGTGCCTCTTACTACCGGGGCGTTTCCATGTGAGGAATGGGTCGACTTAACTAAAGTGAATAATCAAGGTTTAGCCTTAGCTAACTTATTATCACTTTAGAGGCAAGAGTTTGAGGGAATTAAGTATAGATTCCAAAAAGCTGGGACTTTACTCAACTACACAAGGAACCACAAGAACAGGTGGTTGGCCAGCATAGCGCCTACCTTGAAACCCTCCAAGTAGTGTCGTAGCCCTAGCTTGTAGACTACGAGGGAGGTTTCGAGGATCCTTGCCACTAGAATGCTCAAACGATAGAGTATTCCGAATCTAATGGTGAGGGCCATTAAGGTTCGTTAAAATAGTGGGAGACATTAAATGATATAATAATTTATTAATCATAAAATGTCAAAAGGTAATCAAGACAAAGTACTAACTGCTAAATGTTTATCTGATGTAGATTTAAAATGGCAATCACCAACACCACTAGTACTTTATCACTGCGATCAATCTTGGATAAAGAAAATATCCTGACCGGCAATAACTTCCAGGAGTGGTACAGGCGCTTGCGCATAGTACTACGCCAAGAAAGGAAGTTATATGTGCTGGAATCCCCAATTCCTGCTGAGCCTCCTCAGGGAGCAAGCAAGACGGAAAAAGATAAGTGGAAAAAGCATGTAGATGATGCACTTGATGTACAATGCATCATGTTGTCATCCATGTCCAGCCAATTGCAAAAAATGCATGAGGAAGAGGATGCCTACAAGATGCTTTCACACCTCCAAGAACTGTATGAGGAGAGGGCTAGGCAAGAAAGGTATGAGATCTCAAGTGCACTTTATAAGTGCAGGCTAGGAGAAGGGCACCAAGACGGTCCTCACGTACTCAAGATGATTGGGTATATTGAGAGGCTTGAAGCCCTTGGGTTCAAACTGAACCAAGAACTAGCAGTGGATCTCATTCTTGCCTCTTTACCGTCAAGCTTCTCGACTTTCATTGTCAATTATAATATGAATGATATGACAAAGTCGCTCCCAGATCTTTTGGCTTTAGTTCGCCAAGCTGATAAGGACATGAAAAACACCAATACATCTGTCCTTATGGTGAACAAGAAAAACAAGGGCAAGGCAAAGGCGTCTAAGGCCAAGTCAAGGCCAAAGACACCAATGCATCGTCCTGCCAAGAAGCCAAAGATTCAGAGGCAGAGTAATGAGCAGGAAGCTGTCTGTTTTGGATGTGGCAAGAAAGGCCACTGGAAAAAGAATTGCAGAGCTGGGAAGAAGAAGCAAGCTGACGCTTCTGCTTCAGGTATTTTTGTCATTGAATGCAATATATCATTATCTACAAGTTGGGTATTGGATACGGCATGTGGCTCACACATTTGTATTTATATACAGGAACCAAGTAGGTTCAAGAAGTTTGCAAAAGGTCAAGTGGATCTCCGAGCTGCAAATGGTGCAAGTCTGGCGGCCTTGGCAGTGGGAGACTACCACTTGACTTTACCAACTGGTTTGGTTCTTGTTTTAAACAATTTCTATTATGTACCGTCTGTTACCAGAAACATCATCTCTGTGTCATGTTTAGACACTATGGGTTTTTATTTCAAGTTTGGAAATAAAAGTTGTCTCTTTTATAGGGATAACATATGTTATGGTATGGCACATCTTAACAATGGTTTATATATACTAGAACTAGAAAACTCAGTAATGGCCATCAATGACAAAAATAACCAACATGACTCAAATAACACCCGCCTATGTCACTTTAGGCTTGGTCATGTAAACGAGAAGCGATTACAAAAATTACATCAAGAAGGGTATCTAGACTTGCTACAGTTAGAACCCTTAGATGTATGTCAAGCTTGTTTACAAGGAAAGATGACCAAAGCACCTTTCTCAGGAAAGGGAGAAAGAGCAAATGCAGTACTGGAATTAATACATACCGATGTATGTGGTCCATTTCCAGTAGAGGCAAGGGGTGGTTTTCTATACTTCATCACTTTTACCGATGATTATAGTAGGTATGGCTATATCTACTTAATGCGGCATAAGTCAGATTCCTTTCGTTTCTTTAAGGAATATCAAAGTGAAGTAGAAAACCAACTTGGTAAGAAGATAAAAGAACTTCGCTCAGACCGAGGCGGAGAATATCTTAACCAAGCTTTCATTGATCATTTGAAGGAGTCTGGAATAGTATCTCAACTCACTCCTCCTTATACACCACAATGGAATGGTGTTAGTGAAAGGAGGAATAGGACCTTGCTTGACATGGTCAGATCAATGATGAGTCATACAACTCTTCCATTATCCTTTTGGGGATACGCCTTACAGACAGCAGCATATACCATTAACCGAGTACCAACTAAAGCCACAGATGGGATTCCATATCAGTTATGGTTTGGAAAGAAACCCAATCTGACACACATGCGTGTGTGGGGGTGCGAGGCATTTGTCAAGACTTTGCCAAGTGACAAATTAGCATCCAGAAGCATTAAGTGCATCTTTGTAGGTTATCCTAAAGAAACTAGAGGATACAACCTATATAACCCTTTAGATAGAAAAGTCATTGTGGCAAGATACGCCAAATTTCTAGAAAGGGATCACATTTCTACTGGAAATAGTGGGAGCAAGATTGACTTCGATGAAGTCGATGCTCTAGATGCACAAGAGTTGGTAGAGGAACAATCTCTACAAGAACAAGTGGAAGAAGAAATTGTTCCTCAGACACAGATACTGCGTAGGTCTACGCGAGAGGTTAGAGAACCGGAACGTTATGGTTTTCTTGTCACCGAGTCAGGTGACACAATAATCCTTGAGGATGATGAACCTCTGACCTACAAGGAAGCAGTAGAAGGCAAAGAAGCTGCTACATGGCAACAAGCCATGAATTCTGAGATGGAGTCCATGTACCAAAATCAAGTTTGGATTTTGGTAGACCCTCCAGCTGATGTGAAGCCCATTGGTTGTAAATGGGTATTCAAGAAAAAACTGGACATGGATGGTAAGGTTAATACCTTTAAAGCAAGACTGGTTGCAAAGGGTTTCAGACAACGTCAAGGCATTGACTATGATGAAACCTTCTCACCAGTGGCAATGCTTAAATCCATCAGAATATTGCTTGCAACAGCAACCTTTCATGATTATGAAATTTGGCAAATGGATGTCAAAACTGCTTTTCTAAATGGGAAGTTGGTTGAAGACGTCTATATGACTCAACCCGAAGGGTTTGTTAAGTCAAAGAATGCCAATAAATTATGCAAGCTGCAGAGATCCATTTATGGATTGAAGCAGGCATCAAGATCATGGAATGTACGATTTGATGAGGCCATAAGAGATTTTGGTTTTGTCAAAAATGAAAGCGAGCCTTGTGTCTATAAAAAGGTTGAAGGGAATGCTATTGTTTTCCTAGTTTTATATGTTGATGACATATTAATCATGGGAAACGAGGTGCAAGTCTTACAGTCAGTTAAGACTTGGTTAAATGAATGCTTCTCCATGAAAGACTTAGGTGAAGCGGCCTACATTCTAGGGATCAAGATCTATCGAGATAGATCTCAAAGGATTCTTGGCCTAAGTCAGAGTACATATATTGACAAGGTACTCAAAAGGTACAATATGGAACAATCCAAGAGAGGATTGTTACCTATGTCACATGGTATTAATCTCTCCAAGAAAATGTGTCCACAAACACAGGAGGAGATTGACAGAATGAGTAGAGTCCCTTATGCTTTAGCAGTGGGTTCTATCATGTATGCCATGCTATGTACTAGGTTTGATGTTTCCTTTGCTTTAAGCATGGTGGGTAGATATCAAGCTAATCCAGGAGAGCTGCACTGGTCAGCTGTTAAAACTATCCTTAAGTACTTGAGGCGTACTAAGGATATGTTCCTGGTGTATGGAGGAGATGAGGAACTAGTTGTGAGGGGATACACTGATGCTAGTTTCCAGACAGATCATGATGATATGAAATCGCAGTCAGGCTACATCTTTTGCCTGAATGGTGGTGCAGTGAGCTGGAGAAGCTCAAAGCAAGCTGTGGTTGCTGATTCTACAGCAGAGTCCGAATATATTGCAGCTTCCGATGCAGCAAAGGAAGCAGTCTGGATACGTAGCTTTATCTCAGACATTGGTGTTATACCTAGCAGTGCAGACCCTGTTCCAGTATATTGTGACAATACTGCTGCAGTGGTGCTTGCCAAGGAGCCCAGGTCTCACCAGAGGACAAAGCATATTCTTCGGAAGTTACATCTCTTGAGGGATTTTACTCAGAGAGGTGAAGTAACAGTTAGCAGAGTAGCCACAGAGGACAACGTGGCAGACCCCCTAACTAAAGCCATTTCTCAGCAGAAGCATGATTCACATGTGAGAGCTAGCGGATTGAAACCTGTTAGCAGTTGGCTCTAGTGCAAGTGGGAGTGTTGAAAGTGGGTGCTCTAGACCCAACTTGTCTTGTACTTTGATTACTGTTACATGTATTCAGTATGGTTTTATGCATGTGTTTATCTTGCCATGATAGTATAGATACTTATGCATCCACTTCATCAATGGAAATGTCCTTAGATTACCTGTCACATCAAATGGTTATAGCAGTTCCCAGGCTATAATGAGAACCCTGAGATGCCATGACAGTAATCTTAAAGTAACGTCCTATGGTCCAGTTACATCATTCTGAAAGGACACAGATGATGTGTGACCATCAGGTGCTGGGGGCTCATAAGCATTGAGACTTCATCTCATGAAGTTCGCACTTGATGATCTCTAGCTAACGAGATCATGAGGACAGACCCGCTTAATAGGAACACCACATGTTTCTGGTGTCATTGGTCGTTCCTATCTATGGGCATGTGTAATGGTCTCCTGACTTGAGATCATTATCAATGAATGTCATTTAATTACGTACATTTGATATAAGGCGAAAACCATGGCGACAAAGTCGTGGCGAGGTAGTTTGTATTGGGTACGTCATTAATGGCATGGCATTGATTGAATGATCGAGAAAGGATTTGTCGCTTCCAAGTTTAGGAAGAGATATCTCGGGCCTGGTTGATTAGGATGGTTGCACCTTCATTAAATCCATGGCCATGGTAGACGAAGGTAAGACCGTCCGGACAAATCAACAAACAAAAATAAAGCAAATAAAGAATGATGACACTAGTATGCATTCTGCTTTATTGAGATATCGTTTGACGAAGAGATTATATTACACGGACCATGTTCATAGGAAGGCAGTCGTTGCTTTGACTTTGCCTTATCTCTATAGGGGCCTCGATGGGTTGCTAGACCCTGCTCTAGGTCTGTGATATTATTCACTGCTATTGAGATAAGGGCCTAGAGGGTCACACACGATAGCGCCTTGAAAAATCTGCCCTATTCTGAGAGTAGGAATTTAGAACTTGGTGGGCCCCGCCAAAGGGTCCGAGTACTATCCAAGTTCTATGGATCACCAAATAATAAATAAGTTCATTAGTTATTCAAGTTTAGAATAATTAGTTGAATTTATTTATAACAAGTATTTACAAGTTGTATGGTAAATACACGTATTAATATTATTCGACTGGATTTAAATATCCTAGGTTCGTTTAATATTAGTAGGAGGTATGAGTCGAGTTAAAGACTCAAATTTATCACGTAATATATTTATATATTACAAGCAAGTGATAAATTGTAAATTTTATTTATGGCATAATTTTATTTTCCATAAATAATTATTTACATCACTTATATAGCGGACGCCTAATACACGGGGGCCGGGAACCTACACCGCGTGTTTTAATACTCCCTATATAAGTGAGAGAGATGCTCTCCCACCATAACTATTCATGTGTCATTTTGAGAGCATCTCTCTCCTCCTGGAATTTAGAGAGAGAGTCTCTCAAGCAAGGAGGATCTTCAAGCTTATCCATCCCGGATCGAAGCATCCTCCCTTGCGGTGATCATCGCTGCGCTGAAGTGTGCGTCGTAGATCCGCGCTAGCACCCGGATCTTGACGAACGGCGCGCGTGCAGATTTGCAAGGCGTGTGTGGACGATCTAGAGGGCTTCGACATCGGAGTCTTCGAGCAACGATCACCGGTGCCTTACACGTCAATTCTGAACAAAGGTAAACGTTCAATTTTATTTTGTGCTCCTTATGAACCTTGCGAGATCCTCGGACCAAGCTGGGACGAGATCACCGGAGTCGACAGGATTATGTCACTCCGATGATGCAGAAAATTTAAAAAATCCCGGCCCATTGGCTTCCGCTGCGCAGTCTCGAACCCAACAATAGGTTGGGTAGGAGTGTTTGGTATCATATCTATATATACATGTATTTCCTTTGTGATTTATATATGAACCCCACCCTAGTTTAGAACTATGTTCCGAACACCCCCATCGTCATGGGGGAGTGTGTTTTTACCAAACATCCTAGTGGGAGGATGGATGGCTGGACACATTCTCTTCCCTGTTCCTTTTAGACAGTGGTAGCCCAAGATTCATTGGGAAGGTTGTGGTTTGTGGGGCCCAGATGTTTGCGGGTGAGTTGTGCTTTCCCAAGTGTCTTCGAGATGAGATGAGTTTTGTTTTCCTAGGTGTCTTCAGGATGAGATGTGTTGTGTTTTCTTAGGTGTCTTTAGGATGAAATGTGTTGTGATTTCTTATGTGTTTTCGGGATGTGATGTGGTATGTGTCCTAGGTGTCTGCGGATGAGATGTGATGTGGTATGGGGCCTAGGTGTCTATGGGTGTGATGTAATGTGGATCTTGGCCCTGGTGATGGTAAAAGGTGTGGTTTTTAGGCCAAGGTGTGTGCGTTTGGGTTGTGATGTGGTGTGTTCGGAAGAGGTGGGAGTGCCAGTACATTTTTCGTTAGGGTGTAAGAGCAGCTAATCAGTGGGAAAGTGGTACGGGGTACCATATTATCGATGTGAATTATATTTCTTTACTTAACTTGTTTTATTTAGTGAACATGCCTTGGTGAGGTTGGGGTAGTTAGTATACCTGCTTAGGTGCTATTTGGTTCTGCTATTTTCTCACAAGGAAATTAGTATGCTTCTTTAACATGTGCATGAGAGAACTCAGTTTTCTTACTGAGTATATCTGCATACTCACCCTATGCATATAATTTTTTTTTAGGTTTCCTGGAAGATTATGTGGACTGCGCTAGGCGTTACTAGCTCAAGCATTGGGACAGTTGTGGAGTCAATACTTTAGCTTTCTTTTGGTACTTACTTTGGAGTTTTATTACACTTGTAAAAGTTTTATTTTAAACATGCATGTGGGATATATTTTGGTTTTATCTTCCGATCATGTTTTCCTAAAAAGGGAAATGCCTCCCATTTTTATGATATTGTATACCCTTGGTTCTGGTCTCCACCTTGGGGCCTACTAGATGTGGGACTCGGGGGTCATTATCTCCTTTTATTCAATGCCAACCAAAGAGGGGTGTCTTTGGAGGGATGAGGTCATGACATAATGGTATGAGAGGTGATGGTTGATAGGTTGGATGGATTTTGGAGTTAGGAATAGTGAGGATTTCATGGTTTGGTAGGGAAATAGTGTCAGGTGACCTTGGTTCATGACATAGGCTAGGGAAGACCAGTTAGGACATGATATTTTAGGGCCCCCATGATCCGATTCAAGGACTTTGAGATTACTGAATGACCAAGTGGGGCTACACCGGTTGTAGGGTACATACCCTAGGAAAGGTTCATGCATCATAATGACTTGTGTTCTTATTTGAATCAGGTGTTTTGGGAAATTTGAAATGAATAATGAGTTAAAATGAATGTTAAATAAAATTCCATACTATTTAGACTTAGGAATTCCTTGTTTATCCTTCAAATATGGATCCCAATCATCTTCCTCATGTGGCTCAGGCAGTTGAGGCTTAGAAGGCGATCCGGTTTATTGGAGGAGGTTTGATCTAGTGGAGGAGGTTGACCAGTGGTAGAGAATGTGACATGCTTTATAATGGAAGGACTTGGAAAAGTACGAGGGAAATGTTTTAGACATGGAGACAGAGGGATGGTTTGAAAATCTTGAGATCACCTTCTGTTTGATCTAGGATATGATAGAGTACTAATTTCCTTTGGAAGTTAGTTAGATATAGGGAGATTCATGTTAGTGTTGGATGCTTTATCTAGGGGAGATGAAGGAAGCAGATGTATTGTGGGTCTAATTTCTAAAGGAGTTCTAGCTAGAGTTCCTTTCGTTGACTATGACGGTTGAGAAGAGGCAAGAGTTACTCACTCTTTAGTAGGGGAGTACATCAGTGTGGGAACATGGGATAAATTTCAAGGATCTTCTTTTCTTCTCCCCAGATCTCTTTCCAGATGAGGATTCTCATGTGAGATGGCTTGAGGAGGCCCTCCAACCTTCTATCTAGTATGTTGTTACTCATTTTATGTTTCCAATGTATCTAGAGGTTTAGAAGAAGGCGGAGGTAATTGAGGAGATGAATTCAAAAGGAGGTATATAATGAGGAGGGATATAATAGAGTTATTCAAGGGGAAATTTTTTCTTTGGAATGTTCTAGGAACTAGGACCTTCTAGGTTTCGACCGACAGGGAGTCGACCTCATTAGTTTCCCTTAATTGCTTATGGTGCCAGTAGTTCCCATGCCCTTTTTGTGGACATGGGGCTAATGTGTTTCTCTTGTGGGGTCTATAACCATATTCAGAGTTAGTGCCTAGTGCTTGCTTGATCTCAGTTTGGTGGAGGAGGACAGGTTCAGGGCCAGCCTCAGTAGCATTTTCCAGTCAGGCAGTTTTAGTAGTAGGGACAGCTGGGTTTCCCTCTATCGAGGGGAGATGTAGTAAGTAGAGACCGACCTCAGGGTATTTATTAGGGATCTTGACTCTAGCATGGTCATGGAGGTAGTCTTCAGCATAGGGGTAGAGGATATGGGTGTGGTCAGTTGCACGTAGTAGAGGCATCAGTTCTGATAGAACCATATATTGTTAGAGGTACAATCAACTTGTTTAGTACCCTTTCTTGTGATTTTTTTGATTCAAGATATTTGAAATCATTTATTTCTCCTTCTCTATCCCATTTTCTAGTATTAGACTTATAGAGGCTTCCCTTTCCCTTGGTGTTGAGAACACTAGTTAGAGGTTGGACCAACTTTTTTGATGTGTGTTGTGGTTGTAGATTAATTATGGGACCACAACAGTACCATGGGAATATCTTCTTGATATATATGCAACCATAAAATGTCATTATTGACATTGACTATTTGTATTCGTTGCATGATTTTATTGAATTCTTCTAGAGAATAGTTGAGTTTTTAGATGTGGATGGCAGATGTGTGGTTTTTGTTGGGGAGAGGATCTATCAGGTGGGAAGTTGGTATATAGAGCCTTTTAATTCCTTATTAGCTAAGCTATCAGTGGGATCTGTAGATGTTGGGATATTGGAGGTTCCCAGAGTTGTTGAAGAGTTCTTGGATGTTTTTCCTGAGGAGTTTGTGACTCTACCCCTTCAATGTGATGTTGATTTTGGGATAGAATTACAACCCGATGCTTATCTGATTTAGATGTCTCTTTATCGGATGGAACCATCTACGTTTTTGGAGTTGAGGATTTAAATAGATGATGTGATAAATGAGGGATTTATCTGGCACAATGTGTCATCGTGGGGTGCTCCAGTGTTGTTTTAAAAGAAGGAAGATGGTGGTTTGAGGTTGTGAATAGACTATGAGAGGTTGAATCAGGAGACATTCAAGAACCGTTACCCTCTCCTAAGGATAGAATATATTTTCAACCATCCGAGAGGGGAAATTTGGTTTTTTAAGATAGATCTATGGTGTAGGTATCACCGGTTGAGGGTGAAGGAGGTAGATATTCTAAAGACAACTTTCAGATTTAAGTATGGTCACTTCAAGTTTGTAGTTATGCCATTTGGTGTTACTAACACACCATTCATGTTCATGGGGCTTACGAACTCCATATTTCATGAGTTCCTGGACTATTTCATTTTCATATTCATCAATTATATCTTTATCTACTTGAAGTTAGAGTACGAGCACATCGAACATCGCAGAATTGTCTTGTAGGTTCTTCGATGCCACTAGCTATATGGAAAGTTGTCCAAGTGTACGTTTTGGACATTAAAAGTGAGTTTACTTGGGAATGTGGTGTCCTAGTAGTTTTTGGAAGTTGACCCATCAAAGGTTTAAGTGGTTGTTTCTTGGGAAGCACCAAATAATGTGGTACAAGTTCATAGTTTCCTTGGTCTTTTGGGATATTATCAGAAGTTTGTACCTAATTTATCTTGAGTTATAGATCCATTGACTGATTTGAATAGAAATAAAAAAGATTTTTGTGTGGAGTGAGTAGTTCCAAACAAAATTCGGTTATCTAAAGTGGAAGTTTTTTAGTGATTTAGTGCTCCGGTTTCCAGAGGAAGGAGTGACGTTTGAGGTGTTTTGCAATTATTTCCATCTAGTTTTATAATGTATCTTGATGCAACATCAAGAAATGATATCTTATGGGTCCAAGAAGTTATGTCCCCATGAGCATAACTATTCCACCCATGATCTGGATTTAGCAGCGGCCATGTTTGCGTTGAAGTTTTGGTGGCATTACCTCATTGGGGAGTGCTTTGTGGTCTTCACAAATCATAAGAGTTCGAGGTATATCTTTTACCAGCATGATTTGAATCTATGGTAGTTTAAGTGGATGAATTTTATTTAGGAATATGTTTTTTATATCTACTACACCTATGAAAGGGGAATTTTATGGCCGATTCCTTGAGTAGAAAGTCACAGAAGTAAGTTTTTTAGGAATTTGGAGACACTTGGAAAGTGATGGAGGAGTTATCATCCTTTCACTTAGATGGAGGAACAAATTGTAGTAGAGAATATTTTTTCTAGATTAAAGTTCAGTCTTCGTTTATGAAATAGGATGAGGAGTCTCAGTGGGGAGACTCAGACGTAGAGGTGTTGTGAAATTTTGTTGGCCATCGTGATGCTCTAGAGGGATGGTTGGATGATGGTCAGAATCAGATGCAGTTCCATGGGAGGTTGTTTTTTCTGGTAGAAATGAATGAGGGATTTATTCATGAGTTCCATAAGTCTCCTTTAGTATTACAACCAAGAATTTATAAAATGTACTATGGATTGAAGATGGAGTTTTGGTGGCTTGAGATAAAATGGGTAGTAACATAGCTTGTTGAAAGATGCTTGGTCTGTTAGTAGGTAAAGGCCAACCATCATGTTCATGGTGGTTTTTTTCATCCCTTAGATGTCACTGAGTGGAAGTGGGATGAAATCTTGATGGATTTATTCATATGGTTGTGCAAGGCTTAGCGAGTCTATGATGCTATCTGGATACTAGGGGATCGACTGACGAAATTGGATCACTTCTTAGAGACCAAGAGTCGTGCGTAGTGGATTCCTTATCCAAGAGGTATGTGGATGAGGTGATATGGTTTCATGGAGTTCCAAGATCCATTATCTAAGACCATAATATGCAGTGTACCTCACAAGTATAGAGGGGATTAAAACATGCTTTTGGAACCTAGTTACACCTCATCACTACTTTCCAACCTCAGATAAATGGGTAGACTGAGCAGACTATCCAAAAGTTGGAGGATATATTGTGGGTGAGCCACTTAGAGTTTTGAATATCTTGGGTACAACACCTGACCTTGGTAGAGTTTACTTATAATAATATCTATCACCCTTCCATTGACATGCCTCCATTTGAGGCATTGTACGGGAGGTCATGTCGTTCTCCATTTTACAGGATGAAGGTTGGGGAGAAAAAATTTCTTGGTCTCGATGTAGTACATAGCATTAAAGAGAAGGTTCAATTAATTTTTGAGAGGATGAAAGAGGCATAGGATCAATAGAAATATTATGTCGGTCATAGGAGGAGGCCCTTAGAGTTCTAGGTTGGGGACCATGAATTCTTGAAGCTTTTCTATTGACATGGTAAATGGAGGTTTGGAAGAGGGAGGAAGCTTTCTCCTAGGTTTTTTGGACATTTCAAGGTGTTGGGATGAGTTGGAGAAGTGGAATACCAGTTGGAATTAACACCACAGTTGGATAGGATCCATGAAATCTTCCACCTCTCTCAACTTTTTTGGTATCATCATAATGAATCCCATATCCTTGACTGGGGAGAGTTTGATATCAAGGATGACACCAAATACATGAAATGGCTGATAGAGATCCATGATCATCAGGAGAAGGCGCTACGTGGATGGACCATTCCTTTGGTTCATGTGTTTTAGACGAATGGTGGCCGGGAGGAGAGTACCTAGGAGTGAGAAACGTAGATACTTGCCGAGTTCCTAGAGTTGTTTTGAGTTTTTCCTTGTTCTATTTTGTTTTGACATGTAATGTTTGATTTTTTTATGAAATGAGTTGTTTTCCCTTGGGTTGAGATGTGTGTGGTGAAATGTGTCATAAAGTCCTGACATGTGAAAATGGTAAGACCTGAATCCTAATTGAGACACATTAACTGCGATGTGATTGAACCCATTCATATGATTCAATGCCACCCATAGTGGATAGTATCTTGACATGGAGGATAGTATTACATGATTCATGTGTTTGATATGATGTAGTTGTTATTCTTTCATGGTGTATTTTGTGATATTTTAGGTTGGTGTGTTCAACTGGTGGTAGTGCTTGAGGAGTTATGAGAGTCTTGAGAGGTATCTCTGGTTGTTTGTACCCCCTTTCCGATATAGTTTTGGTTTAAAATTCTCAAGGGTAAGAATAATTTGAGAGTTATATGATGTAATTTCCCAAACCTCTCTGTTCAATTTCTTTGTGAAAATTCGGTGTTTGAATTGTTCTGAGAGGTCAATGTGACTTATTTCAACACTTTTCAGAATCTTCCAAGTTTCAAGTTCTCCAATGGCGACTTCTGACAATTACTCATAAAAATGACTCATGATGGTGACTCACACTGGTGACTCACATTGGTGACTCGCAATGGTGACTCATCTAATGGTGAGTCATTCCAATAGTTTTTACTTTTTTTCTTCTTCAGTTTTTCTAGTTTTCTAGTTTTTCAATTCTAACAACTTTATATGATGAAAAATGAGTTTAATACCATATTTAATCAATTTTGGAGCTGTTTTAAGGGTTATGAGTCACATATTTAAATTCCTAAGAGTTTGGAGGATTTTAATTAGTCAAAGCACACAATCTTGATTGGATCTGACTTTAATGGTAAATTAAAGTTATATCTAAACCATGAACCTATTTTATATCTTCCAAGGGATTAAACACATTAATTATTGTCATTTACTTCTTATTATCTCCTGGTATGAGGCATCCAAAACCTTTCTCCCCATAGTATTTGATCCATTATGCTGCACAAATTGGTTTGTGTTTTTCTTAGAGTTTCCTGCTGCATACGTGCCACTATATTGGTGAAATTAGGAAGTGATGATCGCCTTTTCTTTCTGTTAGGTTTCCATCCCCACTCTTAATTATTTCTCATGTGGGGTGGGTGTATGAATTTTTTCCTTGTGAAGATAGTTTAATCCAAATTAAATAAATATAATTGAATCAACTTTAAATCAATAAATAGGGGGGTGGAAAAAAGTGATGAAAGTTTCTATTTTTTTCATTTTTCTATTATTATGATCTATATGGGATAACTACCAACTAAAAATCATGGCTATTGGGGGTATTGTTTTTCACTTGGGATGTTCTATGGAATGAATTTTGTTTGTTTGTTTTTTATTGAACAATTATATATAAAAATTTATAACCGCATATACCCGGCTAATAAATGGATTCCCTAGGATCAAACCTTCCGTGATAACCCTGAAAGTTAAAAAGTGGAATTAAAGAATGAATTAATAGTTAAATATGAATATGTTTTTACTTGGTTTGTGTGGTGCTGCCGCTGTGAGCATGGTTTTTTGTTTTTGATGTCTTGGGTGGTGTAATGGAATCTTAGGTTGAGGGATTGGTTGATTGTGGAATGGACGAGTAATGTTGTGCAGCAGGGCTACCAAGAATGGTTGTGTTAAGATGTGTTGTTGGGTGTGACTATGAGTTAGGGGTTTTATTTTGTGAGAGGATTTATTGGGAGAAATTACGTTTAAGAATAATGCTGGTAGTGTTTGGTATGGTAAATTCACCTATAGCTTCTCCATTTTTGGCTTTGGATGTGTGGCTCATTATGTGTTGTGCTTAGTATTTTCCTAGATATTAATGGAATAAATTAATAAATGAGTTTTTAATAAATAATGGTAATGATTTAACCAAATTTTGTTGGTAATTAGAAAGAAGTTATGGATTTTTTTTGTGGTGGTTTTATTTTGAGGTAGCAGCGAAGTTGGCAGTATTGTGAGCGGGTTGTTTGTTTGAGAACCCATAGGTTGGGAAGGAGTGTTTGGTATTATATCTATATATACATGTATTTACTTTGTGATTTATATACGTACCCCACCCTAGTTGATCACCAAGTTACAAACACCCCCATCGTCATGGGGAGGGTTTCTTTCCCAAACATCTCAGTGGGAGGATAAATGGATGGCCACCGAATCTTCCATGATCCTTCTTCCAGGAAGCGGTAGCTCAAGATTCTTTGGACAGGTTGTGCTTTTTGGGGCCCAGGTGTGTGTGGGAGATTTTTATTTTCCCAGGTGTCTTTGGTATGATATGTTTTGTGTTTTCCTATATTTATTCAGATTGAGATGTGTTGTGTTTTCTTAGGTTTCTTCGAGATGAGATGTGTTGTGCTTTTCTAGGTATTTTCAAGATGTGATGTGGTATGTGGATCAAGTTTTTGTGGGAAAGATGTGATGTGGTATGGGGCCTAGGTGTCTGTGGGTGTGATGTGATGTGGCTCGTGGAACCGGTGATGGGATGGGGTGTGGTTGTGAGGCCTAGGTGTGTTCGGGAGGGTTGTGATGTGGTGTGTTTGGAAGAGGTAGGAGGGCCTAGATATTTTCCATTAGGGAGTGAGAGAAGATAATCAGTGGTAAAGTGGGGTAGGGTACCCTATTATCAATGTGAATTGTATTACTTTACTTGACTTTCATTATTTGGTGAGCATTACTTGGTGAGTTTGGGGTGGTTAGTATACCTTCTTAGGTGCTGTTTGGTTCTATTGTTTTCTCACATGGGCATTAATATGCTTCTTTCATATGTGCATGAGAGACCTTGGTTTTCTTACTGAGTATATCTATATACTCACCCTATGCATATTAAACTTTTTTCAGGTTTACAATAGGTTTATGTGTACCATTCTTAGAGTTACTAGCTTGGGATTTGGGATAGTTCTTGAGTCGATGCTTTATCTTTCATTTGGTACTTACTTTGGAGTTTTATTTCACTTGTAACTATTTTATTTTAAACATGCATGTGGGATAGATTTTAGTTTTATTTTATATATCTTGGAGTTGTTTTGGGATGATCTATCTTATCTCTCGATATTGTTTTCCTAAAAATGTCAATACATCCCATTTTTGGGAGATTGTATACCCTTGGTGTTGGTTGCCACCCTGAGGCCTATTGGAGGAGGGACTTGAGGGTCATTATCTCCCTTTCTTCATTTCCAGCCCAAGAGGGATATCTTTAGAGGGAGGGGGTCATGAAAGGACATCAAACAACCACTTCCATGAGGTCCACCATGTCTCAAACTCTAATTCATTAGAATTCAATAATATTTTGAACACAATTTGTGTATAAACATCTAGACCCTTATCTTGATAGTAGTGAGTGATACTCATAGACTAGAAGTGAAGTATTGCAACCCATCGAGGCCCCAAGGAGATAATGTTTAGTCAAAGTAATGAAAACCTCCTATGAACACACACTATGTAATATAATCTCTTTGTATCATGACATTTCATAATGAATGGCACACACTTCATTTAATTATCATTTATTTATTTATTCATGAACTAACTAGATATACATACCTTTAATCACCGTGACCATGAATATAATAAAGGTAATACCATCATAGTCAACTGGGTTTGATACATCCCACCCTTTGATAAGTGATAAAAACTATCTTGATTATTCAATCAATGTTATACCACCAAGTATGAAACCAATACAAGCTACCTTACAATGACACAAATTTCATGGTTTTCATATTGCATCAAATAATGCACACTGATAATGATCTTATATCGAGAGACCAATATACGTTTTTGTAGATAGGAACTGCTAATGACACCCAAAATATGTAGTGTTCCAATTGGCAGGTCAGTCCTCATGATCTCTTCTACTTGAGATCACAAAGTGTGAACTTCATGATAAGAATTTTCAATGATTACGATCCCCTGGAACTTGATATTTAGACGTCATCTGTGTCTAGTTAGTATGAAAATAATAGGATATATTTTAAATATTAATGACATAGTATCTCAAGGTTATCATTATAGATGATATATTATATAACCTATTGATATGGAAAATAGTCTATGAACATTACGATGTAAATAATACATGTGAAAGTTTTGACAGTATTATAGTAAGTATTCATCATGTATAGCTATATGTATACATGATTCGATAATCGAAAATTTATTTTCATGTTGGGTCTAGGGAACCCACTTTTAAAATACCCCCACTTACAATAGAGCCAACTTGTTAACTATCAACCTGTTAGCTCTTTCATGATAAGATCATGCTTCTACTGGGTTATGAATTTATTCAATGGGTTTACCAAATTTTCCTACATGGATACTCTTCTATTTGTGACTTCACCTCTTTGAGCGAATCTTCCCAAGAGATTATGTCATGAGTATAAAATTTTTTCCCCTGTGATAACCTTGACATCTTGGTCAGTACCTAAAATATGATTCTAAGAATTAGAACAGATCATTTCATATTTTATTATTCTTTAGCAGCATCAAAAGATACAACACACTCATTGTTTATAGATATAAATATCGTTGAATTGAATAAGATTCTCTTGATCATTAACTTATTATAACTATCATATTAGATCATTTTAATCCATAATAGGGCTAGTTTGTTCCCCCTTATATCTAGTGTACCTACATCTCTAAGTACCAGGTACATATCCTTTATACCTTTTCAGGTATAATTGGATAGTTCTGACTGGTTCCCTCATAGTTCTCCTAGATTTAACAGATATTTTCTTAACATAAAGTATATATTGGAAATTTCTAGAACATAGCATGACATATTTGATAGATCCATCACTGATACATATATAATTATACTCACCATTTTAATCTTATGAAATGTCTCATACATGTCTTCTTAGAGAGATTTATTCAATGTTACATTTTCAAAAATTATTTCTTAAATTGTCCTAATACATTATCAATTTATGTACATTGACTTGGTCCAAGTAACCCATAAATATATCATAGTGAATATTCTTCCCTAGAACTTGGGTTGCTACTTTAAGTCAATCTCTAGAGTGTTTCTTTCAACCCAGTCTTAACTGATTGTAAAACAATTAACAGTTTTCTATATACTATTAAAATATCTTACTTGGAAATGATGGTGCTCCCACTAATCTCTTGTAGAAACCTGAAATACTTTATTTATAGAATAATATTCTATGATCACAATGCTTTAATTAATCAATTAATGTATCTCTACAACTTTCATTTCTTATTGGCATTATTTGGTGTCATTAACCCTTTCTGGTTGCATTGTATACACAGCTTCTAAGATTAGTGGCCTTGAAATCCAATGCCCAATATGATGATCATTGAAAATTTCCATGATAAGTAGAATTAAAATGGATTTAAGCATGATGATTTGGTATAACCAATAAATCCTTATTGTCACCATTCTTGTCCCACCCATATATAGTTTCTATTTAATTTCCACCAACAACTATACATCGATTAGACAAACTACCAAAATAATGACTTGATTTTGGTACATGAAATCCATTTTCTTGAATTCATTTAATCTTGTCAATAATATCAGATTTCCATTTAATGTTTCCTTATAAGAACCATTATTCTCAATTAATACTGTATCAACTACCACAATGGATATAAAATCATCACTAGGGTTTTAACCTTTCTACATAGTATGTGTCTCTACAACATTCATTTCTAACAAACTCTTGTGGAACTTGTTCCCATGCCAACTACTTGTGCATATCTAGTGTTGATTTGACCTAATTCAATCTTTCTCCCACTATATAAAATATACATGTGAAACCTTTTATAGAAATATAATAAAAAAATTAACTATAATTCTTCTATCATTTATATTTCTGTAATATCCTTAGAAATCATTAGGATAAATACCTTAGATTCACATTGTTTTATTCTTGATGCAAGTTTGTTTATTGACTTATCCTCACCAAAATATATTCATATAAACACATGGAGTAAAAAATAATGTTATTTCATTCACATTTTAACTCAAATTATATCCATTTGTCATTATAGTTTCCATATGGTTATGGGATAACACCTCTATTTGCAAAGCATGTCTTGAAAAGATAATGAATGATTTTGCATGAATTATTAAATCACAT
Source organism: Viscum album (assembly GCA_963277665.1). Classification (NCBI taxonomy): domain Eukaryota; kingdom Viridiplantae; phylum Streptophyta; class Magnoliopsida; order Santalales; family Viscaceae; genus Viscum; species Viscum album. Next base: position 643,934,121 of record OY728143.1, on the reverse strand, counting down.
AATTGGTGACACTTTTACCAACATCATGAATTTTATGTTTATAAGGAAATGTTTGTTTATGAGTTTCTCAACACTATATTTTAATGATAAATGTATACATGTAATAATCATAATTGATCCACCTTTTACTAATATCATGTATATGATGTATATAAAGAAATGTGAGTTTAGGAATAAATAAACTCAACATTTTCATGATCAATGAATTCTTGGTTGAGATATTATTCGATTAACAGGACCAAAACAAATAATATATTCTAACCATGAATGTTTCTTAATTAACTTTTAGATTACTTAAAACTCTTAAAGTAATATCATGAAGTATATGAATTTACCTCTAGCTTTTCCGTGGAACAGTTCATGCTCCCTTGTTGAACTAATTCCAAAATCATTATGGATTACCTTTATTTCTAAAGGTTTATATATCAAAAAATGTTATGAAATTATGTCAATAATACCTAAGACTTTTTATCTCCAAAATTTTTAAATAAAATATTGGGTATATCCTTGAAAACTGCTTTAAATTTTACTAGACAAAGAATCATCTTGACACAACTTGATATTTAAGCCTTACATTTTATATTCATCAGATATTTCCAATGATCCAAGCATTAATGAAATATTAGTTTAGTATGTGACACCAAAAACATATTTTATTCCAAAATGGAATAACATATTATTGTTCCCAATAGACACATGAGAGAAATGTTTTTTGTAAAAATCAATAAAATACCAACTAGAATCATTAAACTTGGAAATTATAAGTTTTTTACTTCTCATCATTTACTTATGAATCACCCTTTCTCAACCACTTGAAGAAATCACCTTACTTATTATAATGTTTATATACTTACTTGGTCACTGTATTTAGATACAAATGTGTGATACAAATTCGATATCTAATACCCAATAAGTAAATTAGAAACATCACAAACTATGATGAATATACCTTAAGTGTAAACCTCTAGTTTGTTCTACTTCAATTCATTACATTTTATCTTCTATAGGCTTATCTCATGAAATGAAAAAATAGCATACTATATTATGATTTTACTACTTTCCTTGAAGTAAATTTTAAAGGTACCTTTTGTGTCACACTTTTCATTATCTGTTTCTCCTTTTCTTTCTACTTGTTCACAATAATAACTAAATATTAATCATTTTTTAAGTTCTCATCTGCTTATCGAACCTTACCCAAAAGGTAATGCATTAGTTTCTCCATATTGTTCATTTTATACAATCCTAAAAATAACTATATTAATTGGTTGATAAGGAAATTAGAAAGAGGTGCATTAAAATATCATGATATATCTTTTAATTTAAACATATTTAGCATTATCATAATCACATTCATTTATTGATTCACTTTATCCTCATAGAATTCTTGGAGATGATATAGCATGTGAGTCCATCCATGTACTGATGTTGTTTCCACAAATTATTGGACATTGATGACAACATTATGATGTAAACATCAAATACACCATCCATGCATATCTGGTAAGCTTAATTTTCACCCTTTCTTCTTGAGGTGGTTCAACAGGAAGTGAAGACTCTAACATATAGAATTCCCATTCACATTGTAAAACTTTTCCCAAGTGCCTGTACTACACATGGGAATTTATAATGATGAGGGCATGCTATTTGTACAATATTGACCACAATGTATTTTTAGTATTAATTTTCATTCTTATACAAAATAAAACTTAATCATATTAGTGATTTTATCTTGATTACTAGTTATTTGATATTGTAAATTTTATAATATTAAATGTCTCCCACTATATTATCTAATTTTAGTACCTCTCAGAAACTAAATTCAAAATACTTAGTCATTTGATTATTCTAGTAGAAGTTATCCTTAAAACCTCTCCTCATAGTCAATGTTATGGCTACCCCATTACTTGTAAAGTCTCAAGGTAGGATTTCATCTGACCAACCACATTAATTCATGGCTCCTGGATCTGTTGATTGGAGTATCATCTCTTGCAAAGGATAACCTTGCATTGATTAACACTTTTCCTCTAAAGTTATAACAAGATAGCTATGAATATTTATTTTTCATTAAATTTAGTTAAGTAAACCCATTGATCTAATAAGAACTCCCTAGTAGTAGGATACACCCTCAATTAGGGATGACAAGCACATCATACAGTCAGTTTTGTTCAAAATTAAGCATGCATAAATAAGCAAGTAAATACCAGATATACATTGGTCGGTCTAAAACTCATGATTATTCAATAATAATTAAACCCAAATAAATAAATTAAATTTATGATTAATTCAACTTGAGTGTATTTTTATGCATTAAAATAAATTTAATTTAATTTTTAATTCAGAAACACGTTTTGCACTGTGCTATAAATAATTAAATTAAATTCCAAATATATTTTTTAAAATTTTTTATAATTATTTGGGATACAAGAGTATTTTTTAAACCCCATAGAGGGGTTTTAGATAACGGGGAAAGAATAAAAAATATTAGATGGTTCAGGCAGAGCTCGATTTGGTAGAGGTGCTGGGTTAATGGCATGTATGAACCTATCTACTTTGTACACATGTAGGGGGGAAGGCATGCCTCAAGGGGTGCTACTCAATATTTTGTTTATAAGAATGTTGCAACACCTATAAAATATTCACCCTCCCAAATGGGTGGGGTTTCCATGCAGGGAAAGGGGGTGGTGGATGAGCTGCCCCCACATATATAAAAAAAAATTTATATATTAAACATAGGGTGAACCTTAATTTTCCCCCTAAAAGGGGGCTTCAATTTCCACATAGTGTACCCAAAATTCTCCTAAGATTTTTTTTGTTAATTTTCAAAAGCATTCATGCATTATCCTTGACAAAAAACCATGGAAGCCTCATTACCCCATTTTCCAAGTTCCAATATATATATATATATATATATATATATATATATATTCATGGGCCTATACATATTATATATATATACAATCGTGTGCCTATATATATTATATATATAATCATGTGATTATATATATATATATATATAATCATGTGCTTATATATATATAATCATGCTACTATATTTGTATATATTATATTATATATATAACAACATATTTTTAATTAACTAAACATTTAATTAGACTTTCCCACACGGTTAGTGTTCCGACCATCACTTCCAACCTAAAATAATTGATCAAGAGTGATATTATCCTGCACCTATGAAATATATATATATATATATATATTAATTTATGGTTTTAAAATTGAAAAATTATCATTTCGTTCTTTAGACGACCATATCCCGGTCATACGATCTATAATTGAAGTGTCTTTTATGGGAGTGAGACCGTTGCGACACCCTATTCTTGAATAAATGAAAATTTAATTTTTAATTTGTCTTAATAAATGAACACCTTAGCCTAATACCCATTAAAGGACACCTGAGCTTTGGCAGAAGCATGTAATATGGTATATTAAAATTTTTGGGTATATATTTGTATCAAAATATCAAATATTCTATACCCCAACCTATATTCATCCACATATCATGTGAAATTTAATTAATCAAGAAGAATTAAGAACAAAAAATTAAATCAAAATTGCACATCATTCGATTTTGAACATAAAAATCAATCATCGTCAACAAACATCAATCGAAGGGACCAAACCTGGAACCCTCTAGATCATCCACATGTGATTTATAATCTTGATCAATCATTGGACTAAGAAATTTAGGTGCCATCATGGAGAATACGAGTCTCTTCAACATCTTCTGAGTCATGGGAGATCAAGCTAATGATCCCTGAACTTGGATCAAGAAATATTTGGCATTCCATTCACTTTCTCTCCCTAGGACTTGAGAGAGGGGGGGGGGATAAGAGAGAGAATTTTTGAAATCCTTTACCAATATCATTTGGATATTAAAACAACTTATACACTTAGGTTTTAACTTCTATAAATTTCATTTATTTCCTTAGGTAAGTTAACCCTTTAAACATACCCAAAACACATAAATAATAGTTAAAACATACTGATGATGTCATGGATATTTTATGACATGCTTGTAACACATAAAACACAATCCATGATAAAATGTGATTCATTAACTTGACTAATATTTCCTATAAATATTTAATAAACATTGAAAATTAAATATTTAACATTCATTCAAATTTTTCCCTATATTCATTGAATAACTTGTGAATATAAATAGTAAATAAATTCAATGGTTGTTATTCTAAACTTGAATAATATTGAATTTATTTATTTCCTTTGCAATTGTATAAACTTAGACATTACTCGGACACCTTTGTGGGTCCCAAAATGTCCTAATCTTCAATTCACGAGAATTGTCCAAGTTTTTGAATAAAATTTGTGTGTGACCCTCAGGCCCTTATCTCTATAGAAGTGAGTGATACTCACAAACCAGGAGAAGATTCTAGAAACCCATCAAGGGCCCTAAGGAGATAAGGTTTAGTCATAGTAACGACAACCTCCTACAACCACATGCTATGTAACATAATTTATTTGTCTCATGATATCTTACAGAGGAGGACATACAATTCATATCATCATACTTTCTTACATTATTCATGGTCTTACTAGATAGACATACATTTATTCACTATGTCCATGTATTTAATAAAGGTACTACAATCTTGGTTAACTAGGACTAAGAAATATCATCCTTTTAAAATTGATAAAAACTATCTCAATCATTCATTAAATTCCAAACCACCAATCATGCACCCAATGCCAACTACCTTTCCAAGACACAAATGTCATGGTTTTTATTTTTCATAAAATCATATAATGAAATAATAAAAATTGATAATAATCTCAAGTCAAGAGACCAATACATGTGTTCACAGATAGGAATTACCAATGACACCTAAAACATGTGATTTTCTTATTGGCGGGTCATCCCTCACGATCTTGTTTACATGAGATTACTAAGTGAGAACTTCATGAGAAGAAGTCTCAACGCTTATGATCCCCCATCAACTAATAGTCAGAAATCATCTCTGTCCAGTCAGTATGATGTATCTAAACCATATAATATATGTTAAATATCACTATCATAGTATCTCAAGGTTCTCATTATAGCTAGGATCTTCTATAACCCATTGATATGACAAATAATCTAAAAAAATTACCATGTAAACAATGGATGAAAAAGTGTTGAATCTATCATGGTATGTATTCATCATGAATAAATATCTGTATAAATGATTCAATAATTGAAAAGTAATTTTCAAGTTGGGTATATGGAACCCACTTTTACAACAATGTGATCCCATAGATTGGTTAGGGTCTATCTTAAATTAGCAGATTTAGACATCATAAAATCTCTTTTGGAATTTCATAAAAATAAAACCTAATAGATGCTTGAATGATCCTTCTAGGTATGATGTGCCAGTTAAACCATATCCTATGCAAGATTATTCAAATGATCACGCTCCCACACATGATCAAGTGGTTCAGGTGTTGGATCCACTCCAGCCCAGAGTCTTTCAGATTGTGCCTGCCTAGGGAGGAGGGGAATTGAGGTCTATGTTCGACTATTAGAGAGACCTCCATCTCTATCATCCACCATCCTTTTAGGAAACCGAGGTACAATAGGATGCAAAGGAGTGTATAGATATTATTGAGGGTGTTTTTGACCTCACTAAGACACCTGGCGATAGAAAGGTGAAGCTGGAAGTGTTAATGATATAGGGACCCATCAGATGATGGTGGGATGGGATGGGATAGACTAGAAGATATGAGGGTCTCACCTAGGAGGCCTTCGAGGACTTATTTTTCAGGGAATTATTTACTAATAGATTGAATCTGGATTGAGTGAAGGAGCTCTTAATGATGCAGTAGAGAACCATGATGGTTTTATAATACTTCTCTCATTTCACTTAATTAGTTTTTTTCTCCTCTCTTGGTTGGAAATGAGGTAAAAAAGTATAGGAAGTTAAAGATCTATCTTCGTCTTGATATCAGATGAAAAATTTGGATCTTCAACCTAATGATATACTTGGGGGTTTCACACAAGGCCTTGATTATTGATAAGGTCCTAGAGGAGGATTGAAAAGTTAATATTCTTCTACCCTTTAGTAGTTAGGCAGGTGTACCTCCTACTACTATGATGAGTGTAACTTTTATTAGGTAGAAGAGGAATACCTGGTACATGAAACCAGGTATAATGGTAAGTGGGTTGAGAAGATAATGGCTTCTTCATCCCCCTCAGGAGGAGTTCCACAATTCTTCAACTGTGGAAAGATCAAACAATATATAAAGTTCTATAAAACACTTTAGAGTAAGTGTTGAAAATATGGTAAAATGGGGAGTCTCCAGAAGTTATACTCTATAGCTACAAGGTCAAGGTTATATTGGGGTTCAATACAAGAATGATCTACTACACATGGATCCATCTGGGTTCCTAACTAGTAGGCTGAGATAAAAATGAATCAGGTGAGTCATGTACCTCAGGGATATGTCCCAAATATATAGAAAGTCAAGTATATTATATGGATCAGAATATAGAATATGGTGGTGTGGGAATGTATACTATTAAAGGTATGATTTTGATCACTTCAATATTATCTAGTGCTTTTTTTGATACTGGTTCTTCCCATTCATTTATATGTACAAAATTTTTTACTAGACCTGAATTAATATTCAGGTTATCTTCTAAGTTTCTTTACCTTGATACACCATTGGGCATGAAAGTGGACCATATTTAGTGATACCTAGAGTGTATGATAGTCATTTATAGTTATAGAAATCTATAGTACTTAATAATTCTAGAGATTATGATCTTTTATGTTATTCTTAGAATGGACTGGTTGACCAAATTTTGATCCTACATTGACTGCTATTAGAGATAGGTATCATATACATTTCCCAAGGGAGAGAAGTTCATGATGAGCTGTGGGTGGGAGTTGGGAGTATATAGAGTGGGTCCAGAATTGATATATCTTGGGATGATTATAGCACAGATTGTAGGCTTGGACCTTTCAATAGGATTATTGGTAGCCCCCTAATATTTTTCTCCAGTTGCAGATCTCTATCCGGATGTCTTCCTAGATGACTTCACATGTCTTCCCCTTGATAGAGGAGTTTAATTCAAGATATAAATCATGCCATGTGTGCAAAACATTTTTATACCTATATATCATATAGAATCAACCGAGTTGAAGGAGAATAAAGTAAATATTGAGGAGTTGGAAAAGAATGGTTTTATCATGCAGAGTACATCATCATGGGGTGAACCTATTCTATTCTCTAAGAAATTAGATGATAATCTTTGAATCTACATAGATTATAGAAAACAAAATTAGGTGATCGTGAATATTAATCACTTTTTTCCCAGGATAAATTATTTATTTTATTAGTTATGGAGAGCCTGGTGGTTCTCAAAGATTGATCTTTGATCATGCTATCATCAGTTGAGGGTTAAAGAGGAGGATGTTCTGAAGATGAAATTTGGGAGTAGATGTAACACCCCGACCCATCTAGACCAGAGCCAGTGCATTACTTGTTATATTGTCATGGTTAAAAGTAAATAAACCCCAAAGGAATGATCATTTTAGTAGTCCTGAAGAAACTAGATACATATATGTAACTCAAATTACATAGGAAATGGTTACAAAATAAAATACATAAACAAAACTAAAAACTGCATCCACAGAAACTCAATAAATGATCTCCTCTTCATAACCTGTTGAAGGTAAAAAAATGAAAGGGGTGATCTAAAACACTAAATAATGGTTAAAAATAGTGGAATCATGAATCATTAATAACTAAATCATAAACAGTTTGACATAATAAATATGGCATGGTGAATAAATGAAAAACTCACGCCATTAATGAACTGAGAATGAAACTGCATCTATAGATTTTTCCATAGTGAAATAAACTTGGATAGTAATAAATAATAATGAATAAAGAGAATTATTATTAATTTGGTGTCATGTATCTGGCACATGATACCATAATACCATTAAAACAGTTTAGTTCTGTGGGTAGAAACCCATCTGTTTTTTGAAAACAAACTCGAAGGGTTTGTCGCCAACTGATTTGTATCATGAGACATTTCAATGCATCAAGGGGATATAGTAGGCCCCAAACACCACTAAAAGTTCAAATCATTTATATATATATATTTAATACAAGTACAATCTACCTTCTCAATATCCATATAGAGTAGATGATATAGATTCATCAATATTTCCTCAATTAAAACAACATTCCAAGTAAACACCGTATGTAAAAATGGTATATGATTTAGAAAATAAACATATCCATGATATGTGAATAAGAATATTTAATAGAAATATAATTTCAAATGAAAATTGATCTCAAATGTGAAGTAGGTAAACCACATAAGAATTATTAGGTGCACAATACAAAGTAAGTCACAACGAAATGAAAAATTGACACAAAGCCCATTACCACATTGTAATCAATCATTTTGTGTGAACAAGAATTAATTATTATCAAATGAATCATTGAATTACATGAAAATAAAGAGAATCATGATAAAATGGTAGTACACATACACCACATTTAAGAAATATGTGGCAAATAATTGAAATCTCAGAGAATTAAAAGTGAGATAAGAAACCCCTTACCTTATGCTCGAGTGTGTTCTTCATTTGTTTTAATGACCTGAATAATAAAATTTAGCTTCATTAATTAATAATTACATAAACTCTTATACATTTAATTTATTTAGTATAACCGTATTAGGTTCATTCAAGTCCCTTTTTATGGGTTTAAGAGGTTCAATTTTATTGTTTTGGAAGAATTTTCTTCCCTGGTTTTCATGATTCATTTACTTATATTCATGAATGGAAGTTCATTTGAAATGTGGTTAAACATACAGAATTTTTAATATATATTATTAGTGACATTAAAGAGAAATAAATGATATTATATTGATTATGGTTTATATACTTGAGGATGAATCATTAGTTAAAAGTCATTGATAAATGCTTGGATTTATCTTAGCGGTGTTGTGCACAATGAACTTGTTTTGTATTATTATTTCATATTATGAGTGTGTAGGGATTATAGAACATTAAATATATAAAATAAATATATTATGATCTAGTTCAACCATAAAAATAGTTTCATTACTAGAATTTAATATGGTAACAAAAATTGAGAACCTCCCGTCCTTGAATGTGATAAATTAACACATCTCAGACGGTGTTTTCATTTTTAGTATAAGAGGAGGGAGAAAGAGAGATGACGATGAAATATTACATTAGCATAATATAATTCAAGTTCATGTAAGGTACTGTAATTATCATATCATTTGGATGAGGGGAGATGAGGAAAGACTTATAAAATAAAGGAACTCAAAATAGAAGAAAAAATTGAGAAATCTCTCACGAAAATTCGACAGCCTAACGACGTCACATAAAATTTCATAAAATATTTTGATGAGAGAAATGGGGTATCTCATAAATTTTACATAATATGGGAATTAAGGATAATATTGAATGAAATATCCCAACATAATCCTATTTAAAATAAAAGATAAAACATAAAAATGAAAGATTTAAAAAAAGAGAAGGCGGGTTGATTCTCTTACCTTGTAGAGTAACTCCCAAAAATTGAAGGTTAGGAAATTGGGGGTTTGAGGAAACCTTGAGAGGACTCATAAGGAGGTAGTAATACCATATATTTGATGATAATGAGTTTTTAATGAAATAAATTGAATGAGGTGAGTGGGTATTTATAGAAAATGAGAAGGAGTTTTTTATTAATTAAAAGGGACACCTCATTAGTGGTTTTTGCAAAACCATGGGCTTGCCCATGCTATTTTCCCATGGTTTTAGCCACTTGGGACAAATCATGTCATATTTTATTGTAAAAAATTATACTATACTTTTATATTAATTATTATATCATTATGATGTCATTAAACCACCAAAAACTCAAAACTGTATTTTTATTATTCAAGAAAATTCATGTATTTTAGAAAAATCCAAAAAATTCACCCTAACTATTTTTCGATGTGTAGAATTAAAAAATGATTTCCATTTTTTGAAAATAAATTTCTAAGTATTTTTAATTTAATTTTAAAATAAAATCATAATTAATTCGAAAAATAACAATTTTAAAGGTATAATTAGTTTTATATTACATTGAAAAATTAATTAATATCTCATTATCTTATTACCTTAAGAAAATAAAATATTATCATTATTTACTATTCATAAGGGTATGTTACTATTCATCAAAAAAATCAAGTTGGTTCTATCAGAATCAAAATGACTTACTAGTCACAACTCTAGATGACTGTTCTTTGAAATTCAAAACATAGAAGTGGAAAAATTTATGTTTAATAGATAAGTTATGACTATATCCTAAATAACAAAGTGTTGTTTTAAAGGAACATAGTTATTTATGAAATATAGGCTATGAATAGAATATATTTAGGATAATCATACCATAAAATTTTTGGGGTGTTATAGTAGATATGGGCTATATGAGTACTTAGTGATGCTGTTTAGACTAAATAATGCACCAATAATGATCATGGATCTCATGAAGAAGATAATCCACCCATACCTTGACTCATTGATAATTGTGTTCATCAATGATATCCTCATTTACTCACCAACCCTGTAGAATCATTTCAAACATCTTGAGATAGTATTGAGTACACTTTAATCACATTATATTTATGAAAAGCTTTTGAAGAATCGCTTTTGGATTCATAAGGTGTAATTCTTGGTGATTTTTTTTCGATATTGATATATCAGCGAACCTAGAGAAATTAGAGGCAATGATGTCCTAGAAACATCCCTAAAACATGTTTTTGATCCAAATATTTCTAGATTTATTGGGAAAATATCAAAATTTTATCTAGGACTTCACCCATGACTATGTTGGTGAAGAAAGGGGTGGATTTTTAGTGGTTGAACTACTGTGAGATATTTTTCTTGAGATGAATAGGTAGTTTACTACAACTCTAGTGTTGATTATTCCTGAACCATGTTTCAGATATTCCATATATTATGATTCATCAAGAGTTTTTTTGGGGGAAGTGTTGATGTAGAGTTAGCGAGTAGTAGCTTACAGGTCACGTCATCTGAAACCCCATGGGAGGAAATATCCTACCCATGACATTGAGATGAAAAATATGTTCAATGATTTAAAGTGTTGGCGACACTATCTCTTTGGTGAGAGGTTTATTATCTACATAGATCATAATAGCCTCTACTATATCTTTCCATAGTGGGATCTATATTTAAGGTAGATGCATTTGGTAATGTACCTAAAAACGTTCAACTTTGAGATGACCTATGCATCTAGAAAAGGTAATGTCATTGAAAATGATCATAATCATTAGATGTAGGTAGCTCAGGATATTGGTGAATGAACATCAAAGGAATAGTGGTTCCTGATGAGATTTTCAGCCTATTGAAGGATGGATGCTATCGAGGTCTAGGGATCAATGAAATGTTACCCATTAGTGATCACGTCTTCCTTAGTAGACTGTGTAAAGAATAATTTGAAAATTGACCCTAAGTGTGCTGTGATGCGGTAACAACTATATGGTGGTGACTCGATACCTGGGTGGTCATTGAACGATGATGATGAAATCCTAGTACATGGGAGAGTTTTTTTCCTTACTTATATCAAGTAACAGTTGATGAGATATTTACATACATTCTAGTTGGTGATGTATCCCAGAGTAACAAAGATGCACCATGACTTTAGGTGGTAGTTTTGATGCTAGGGATGAAGAGGGACATTACTGTATTTGTTTCCCAATGCCTCACCCAGTAGAGGATAAAGGCCGGTTACTAACATCCCGGTGGTTTTATCCTACCAATTCTTATGCCCATATGAAAGTGGGAGGAAATAATGATGAAATTTTTGATAGGGTTACCCAGGACCTTGAGGATCTATGTCACTGTTTGGATGATTGTTGATTGACTAGTGAAATTTTCTCATTTATTACTAATCCATGAGACTCACTTAGTAGTGTAGCTGATAATGATCTATGTTCGTGAGATGGTATGATTTTATATATTTACCTTGTGCATTATATTTGATAGAGATTCACATTTTACATTATTATGTTGGCAGGGATTGTAGAATGCATTAGAAACTCAGCCAAGATTGAGAACAACGTACCATCCCCAGATAGATGGATAGTTATAGAATATGATTCAAATATTGGAGGATATAATTCAGTCCTGAGTATTATATTTTGGTGGAGTATGGGATGGTCACTTATCCATGGTTGAGTTTACATACAACAATAGTTACTAGAATTTGATTCATATGGAACCTTTTAAATCTATTTATAGTAGACAATTTCGTTCACCACTTTGTTAGAATGAGGTTGGTCAGGTAGTAGTTGTGGGGCTCAATATAGTACAAGATAAATTTGAGAGAAAACAACTGATTCAGAGGAGTTTTATCTCATCATAGAGAAGGAATAAGTATTATTCCAACTACAGGAGGATACCTTTTGAGTTTTGTATAAGATACTAGGTTTTTCTGAATGTAATCCTTAGTTAAGCCATTACATTTTGAGGAAGTAAAGGAAGACAATGCCACATTATATTGGACCTTTCAAGATCACTGAGAGGATTGTAAGATTCATGTACTGACTGGATATTCCTTCTCACTATCGAGGTATGAATGATGTGTTTCATGTGTCTTAACTCTAGAGGTACATGCCTGATCCTACACTTGACATCAACTACAAGTATGTTTAACTAGATCCTAACACATTATAAATGGAATTCTTGGTTCAGATTGTAGAACATAGTGAGAAAGTCTTACGAGGGAAGATGGTACCACTTGTATGGATTCTATGGCATCATGGATGGATCTAAGAGGAAAGTTGGGAGCAGGAGGAAGATTTTCAGGCTCAATGGATCAAGTTGTTTGAGCATAACTATAGATGGTACTTCTCAATGATGAGAAGTCATTAGAGGGGGAGAATTATAACATTATCAATAATTTCGATATATGAAATTATTTAAGTTTATGAAACTCCTTAATTATCTATTGGTTAATCTATTTTATGAGTTTTAGAGGTTGGTTTTTATGTATAAAGGGTTTGAGAATCAGTGATTGTAGAGATGTGTAAAGGAGTGGCCTTATGGTGGAATTAAACTACTGCCAGCCAGCAAGTAGACTCCTGCAGATTGATGGTGGATTTACTGAAGGTATTTATTTTTCTGTAGACCCCACAATCCATGTCATGGTGATGGAAGAACCTAGGTGGTTCTTCCTTACACACTGGATGATTGGTGGTTCCACTGATAGGCCGGTGATGCCTAATGTCTCACCGATACAACTTGGATGGGTGTGCATTAAATTCACCATATGTCTTTTAATTCCACATGGTTTTCCATCTAATTAATTACCCAAATCTGACACAAACCCCATATTTCAAACCAGGTGCCTCCTCTATTTATTCTTGATCTCAACCATTCATCACCCTTGATTATTTAAGGTTTGATCAATCTAGTAATGCTAGAACAATAAATTTCATCTAGATCTACATCAAATTCCTCTTTATCTTTGAGAGATGTGCTTATATCCATGATGGATATAATGTTTCAATGCTAATCTGATAATCATTTATTCTTTCTTTTATAGATCAATGATGGATCTAGTGAGTTGATGTTGTATCTTTATTTGATCTTGACCTACATTCAATTATGATAATCTCATGAGCATGTGGTTATGGTTCTTCTTCCTAGACCTCTTCTTTATGGAATATTGATGTTAAAACTATAATTTTTTGGAACGATCTTTGTGATTATTTAAGATCTAATTTTATATTGATGATCCTTTTTTAGATTGGTGGTTGATCTAACATCTCAACTACATCCCCTTGACTGGAGTTAAATCTCTTATAAATGATGGATGTTTCTAGATAATTTATCATAGGTAGATAATCTTGAGACCTTCTTCTTATTGGATCTCATATTGGATATATTTTGCAATTAATTTTTGATGGTGGATTGATGTCCATTAGTTATTCTTGATGTTCTCTTATAGTTTCCACAGGGAATTCATGATATGTTTTTGAATAAAAAATAGTTCTAGTGAATTGACGTCCACATCTTTGACATATTTCAGAACTAAATCCATTGACCATCCATCCAATGGCCGGAAGGCCTTCATTTTTTATTGATTTTTGATAATCCACCTTTCAAGGGGTGAGGTGTAACCCTTACAAGGCTCGTAGGCGTAAGTATTACATGGACCGTAGGCCTTAGAGGAATTCATTGCCTGTAGGCTTCAAACATTACATATAACCCAGATTAACTACTTGGAACTGCTCCTCCCCAGCATCTTCATCATGAAATCGTCTCTCCACCTTCGCATGGCTGTTCGACTAGGCTATCCCATGCATACACAGGCTTATCCCGATGGCAGGTGCCATACCCTCTCATTCTTGCATTCCGTGTAGCTTATGCTATGGTGGAAGATCCTTTCTCATCCTCCTTATAGAGCTTGTTCCATGTAGGTTGTCTGGTTTGCATCTGCACTTAAGGTGGCCCAAAGGCCTTGAGGTGGCCCGAAGGCCTTAATGGCTCGAAGGCTTGGGTGGCCCAAAGTCCATAAAGGACTTGAGGACCAAATCGATGGCCCAAAGGCCCAAACAGGGGAAATTTCTGGCTGCTAAAGTGCCAAATAGTGCCTGCTACAGCCGCTACAGTACCTGCTACAGTAATGCAGAGTTCCGCTACAGTACTTGCTATAGTACTGCACAGTTCTGCTACAGTACCTACTACAGTACTGCTACAGTCTCTGCTAGAGTACCTGCTACAATGCTGCTACAGTACTGAAATTTGTGCCTCCACCTGGATTTGATCCCGGGTCGCTTGGATGCACTTAAGAGTCCTCACCAACCGAGATGAGGCTCATGTGACTAGTTCCATTGACAAACTCCATGAGGAATTTAAGTCTAGAACTACTCTTCTTATCATGGAATATCCTCATGTATCTTTTATAAACCCATTCTTTGATGAATTGGAAACTAACATATACATCCTTGACATGTGAGCTAGTTTTCATTGGGTGCACCTTGTGTTTCAGGCTTTGATCATTTGATGAATATTTTAATACTTCATCAATGATCTTGAGGTAGGAAGTTCCTTACCAATTGAGGCCCTTGTATAAACTTGTTTCCTTGATATGGTTCTTATGATGGAATTGCTTATTTGAACATGCTTGATAGTGATAGTATGTGGGTGTGTGTGTATCCCGTGAGACCCTTTTATAATGGTTGATTCCATGAGTATTATTATATATATTTTTATCATGTTAGATATTGATAACATGTTTATGTATGTTGATACTGATTTCTCATGATGTCATGCCATGTGTTGCATTTATATACTCTTCCCTATTGCATGTATTACCATGCCTTTAGAGGCATTGTTTGGTACTTGGAACAGGTGAACCATTGTGATATGGTTATCCCTTAGATGGGGAGTGCACATGACATGCAATGATAATGATGTTGAACTAGTGGATATTGAGTGACATGCTCACTTGATGTCTTGTGGATATCAAGTGACATGTTATCTCAATGCCTAGAGGATACCAAATGACATGTTTTCTCAACGCCTTATAGATTCTGAGTGACATGTTGACTCAATGCCTTGTGGATGTTGAGTTACATATTCATCAGCATTGAAATAGTCTCTTGATTTCTCCTAACATTTTTATGACAATCCTTCCAACATTAAGCCAAAGGAGGTACATTCGAGACCTTTAATGTGTTGGTTAGCACATGAGTACTCAGTATATGATTTTTATTCTTGTTTTCACATTTATTATATCATGTAATAAAATTTTTATACATGTGGACACAGGTTAAGGACTCATTGATGGTGTTCTACTGGGTTTTATTACACACACCCTTTTTGGCCATCTTGATGCACAAACAAACTTCATGTATAGGGATCCAAGTAAGTAAAAGGGTCCTGTGGTAGAAATATGAGAAGTGGAGTATGGATCTTTTAGTGGTACCAGGATGGAATCCCAAGGTTTCTTCAGTGTTTATTTTTATTTCCTGGCACCCTTATGGATTGGTTTTTCTTACCACACAGGGATCTTGATTTATTTACTTTTGTATAACATGCATTCCATCTATTATTTCATTATGATGATTTATATTATACCTTTTTTACTTTGATTTGTTTTATATCTTATTTATATTTTTGGTTTATGGATATTATAATGAGGGTATAGTCTACCCATTTATGGTGTTCAGAACCATGATGCTAGTCAACAACCTCTTACATACTAAGAGGCACACATGAGGTCTTGTGGCTCTCTAGCTTAGACTCGGTAGTTCAGGTTGGGGCATTACAAATATGGAATAAATCTTTTTGCAAGCTTAAGTTTGATATCTCATGGATCCCAAATGAACACTTGGATAAAAATTTATGGTTTTTTGAAGTTGAAGTCATGTTTTCAACTTATCTTAAGATATTAAATAATTTTTTAAATCTTTATATCACAAAATTAATATTAAATTTCTATTACTCAATACTAACACCAAATTATTATTAAATTTCCATTAATAAATACTAATTAGAAAATTATTAATTAATATAAATTTTTTATTATTTTTAAAATATTCTCAGTAAATATATTACATATTAAATGTAAATACATATATAGTATTATATAAATCACATTTATAAAAATATATTATATAAATGTAAATATAAATATATTTATATATTAAAAATATGATATTTAATATATATATATATATATATATATATATTCATGAAAAAAATATTTTATTAGCGCTAAAAAAAGTACTAAAAATGTCCTCCATTTATTAGTGCTAAGAAAAAACACTAGTAATGACCCCCTTTATCAATGTTGATAAAGGTGGTGATTTTATCAGTTATTTTTTAGCATTGATAAAGGGGGCCTTTATCAACACTTTTAGATAGTAATAACAAAATAACCCCCTTTATCAGTGCTTTTTTAGCACTGATAAATTCTAGATCTAAATAATAGTTTTTCTATAACAGTTTTCAAAAGTTAATATAATTCTAATATATTCAACTCCATCAACAGGTGAACAAGATTCATCAATATCTATACCTACTTCTAGAAAAAACATTATTCAACTAACCTTTCCTTATTCTTTAAAATATTTCTAGATTCATAAAATTTATTTATAAAATATCCATTTAGTTACAATAATATGTTTATCTTATGGGGGTTTAACCAAAGACCAAACATTATTCTTAATAAATAAATTAAGTTAATATTCCATAAAAATAAATCAATTAGAATATTTCAATGCTTCATTAGAATTATTAGGTATAAATTCATAAACAAAATAAAAATTTTCATAGAAATTCAAAATAAATTTCCTAGTTTTAATCCATATTCAATAATACCACTAATTTTATCAACAAGGTGATATATATGAGTTCTCTAAGATATAAGATCAAATTGAAAAGGAATATTATCCCCCATCAATTGATATATTATTTTGAGGTTTATATTCTCAAAAGTTAAATTATCTATATTGTTCTTCAATATGATCTAAATTATAATTCTAGTTTTCAATCACATCATCAAATTTAATATAAGAATATTATTATAAAATCATAGTTATTTTATTATAAACTTTATAAATATCCTAGGAAGGTGTTGCATCGATAAGGGGTAAATCAATTGTGTCTTTTTCTATTTTTTATAAACTGTCTCTGTTAAAATATTTAGACCCGATCCACTATTATATAATTTCTCAAACTTACTTGAATATAGTAAGAAATAAATACCACAGGAACATAAGATTATTACAAGTCCCAACCTCAATGTGATAACACACTCATTTATGTGAATTGTTAGATTTCCCCATCACATATTATCCACTTTAATAAAAAGTGGTTACAACATACGATCTCCTATAACATAGAGTCAAAATATCCCTTTCAGAGTCCCATAGGAACAATATGTTGAATGTGGGTTCCTTAGACCCAACATATGTATGTACTTTGATTACCATTACATGTATACAATTTGATATATACATGTGTTTATTTTACCAGAATAGTATTTATACTTATAAATACACTATATTTTTGGTAATTTCCTCATATTACATTCCATATCAAATGGTTATAGAAGTTCCTAGGATATAATGAGAAGCTAGAGGTACCAGGAAATCAATCTTAAAGTTATGAATTATCATCCAAATACATCATACTGACACGACACTGATGATGTGTGACCATTAAGTGCTGGGATCTCATAATCATTATGAATTCTTCCCATAAAGTCCATATTGGGTGATCTTTAGTAGGTGATATCATGAGGGTAGGCCCATCAATAGTAACACCACATGTTTCAGGTGTAATTGGTTGTTTATATCTATGAACATTTGTATTGGTCCCTGACTTGAGATCATTATCAATGAGTTCTATTTGATTTCATACTTTGATGAAAGGAAAAACCATGATATTGAAGTGACGGTGTAGTATCTTGTGTTGGGTGAATCATCAGTGTTATGTCGTTGGTTGAATGGTCAAGATAAAATTTGTAGATTTCGAGTTGAGGAAGTGATATCTTAGGCCTAGTTGATTAGGATGATAGTACTTTCATAAATCCATGGACATGGTAGTGAAAGGTAACTCCATCCAGTTAGATCAACAAATAATAAAGCAAGAATGGTTGATGTCACAAGTTAGATAAACAAATAATAAAGCTATAATGGATGATGTCACAAGTGTGCATCATGATTTATGATAAATCATAAGACAAAGAGATTATATTACATAGTGAGTTTTCGTATGAAAGTTTATCATTTCTATGACTTTTACTTATCTCTTTAGGGGCCTTCATGGTTTTATAAACTCCACTCTGGGTCTATGAATAATATTCACTAATATTGTGATAAGTTCCTATAGTGTTACACACAATAGCGTATTCAATATTCTACCCTATTATAGTGAATATGAATATAAGACATAGTGGGTCCCTTCATAGGGTCTGAGAGTTGTCCAAGTATTAAAAATCACTAATAAATTGATAAATTCATTATTATTCAAGTATAAAGTAATTAAGTTGAATTTATTTATTAAAAGTATTTACAAGTATTTATGTATATATGCAGAATAATATTATATGAACAAATATTAATTTAATATCCATGGTTTGTTTAATATTAAAGGGAATTATGATTAGAGTTAATGAATCAATTTTATCACATAAAATATTTATTATATATTACAAGTGGGTGATAAAATATTAAGTATATTTATGATGTGGTTAGTTCAGAATAATTTTTCATTTATTTCTTATTTAGTGGATGTTAAATATATGGGGGTCAGGGAACCCTAACTGGGTGTTTTGACATCCACTATACAAGTAGAAAAGTGTTCTCATTCCCATGACTATTCATCATTCAAAATTCAGATATTATATCTCTTCCCATATCCTAGTGAGAGAAAGGCTCTGTCCAAGTGATCCATCTAAGAACACCTTCACAAATCGAAGGGACATGATCAAGGTGATCATCGTGATGTTGAAGGAATCTTCAGAGCTCTAAAATAGAACCTGAAATTCAATGAATGACATACACATAGATTCTTGAAGTGTGTTTTAGATATAGAGGGGTTTAACCTCATATGTTTCAATAAATTATTTCTGACAATGATAGGCCATCAAACATGCTTCGATTCGAATAAGGCTACTATTTGGTTTAAATTTTTGTGCTTTGATTATTCATGTGAGATCCTCAAACATCTACGAGGTTCAAAACATCAGAGACGATGATGTTTTTCCACTCTGGTGATGAAATATTTTAAATCCTTAGACCACCAATTTCCAAATCATGCTCAGATACCATGAATTTGTATCAAAGGGATCTCATAAAATTTCTGAGCTAAAAAAAAATAATTTTCATTAAATTAAGTAGAGGGATTTAATTTAGTCTCAACAAAAAAACCGTGCATCGATCTGATATCTAATGGAAAAGATATGGACATTAGAATTTTTTTATATAGATCATTTTTGGTATTTATGGTAATAAATTTTTGAATAAAAAATTATGTATGTGTTCTCATTTTTTAGTGAATTCTATTTTTCTGATCAAAATTGAGGCAGCCGGAATATGCATCTAGAATTGCTCTATCCTGTGGTGAAAACTTCCAATGATTGTGGAATAAAAAAAATTCAAATGGGATAAAACCCAGGCTTTTGAAATTTCATAATAAAGATAAAAGTTGCAATCCATGGGTTTTTTAGGGAGTGGGTTTCATGGCTTAATGGGAAAAAGGAATACTTTTAAACAAAAAAGGTTGTCCATGCCAGTTGTAAAAAAAAAGATCCTAGATTCTGTTGTAAGCTGAAATCCCCTAGATCCTCCTCCCAACTAGTGACCACTATGAATACCATCTACCATACAAGACACAACCTCCTTTTCACTAGGTTATCGACCCTCAACTATGTTATCCCCTTCATTCAGGCTAACCCCTTGTCAGCCGCCACCTCTATTCTAGCTGACCCTATGGCCGTAACTGCCATTCCAGCTGACCCTACGATCACCAACTCCTACATAAGTATCCACCATCATTCCTATGGACAACACCTTCATCATCTACCCTGACCTCTACATCTCCCTATAACTAGAATGTTCCACACATAAACTCCCAAGCTGATTCTCTTGGTCATCGACACCATGAAACCCCTAGCTATCGCGCAATGTGGCCCCTGCCCCGATCTGGTGACTCAAGTGGATCCTACTAGATCTATCTCACCTTACATTAGGCTAGGGTGGTTTTGACCGACCTGAAATGGGCTAGGATAGGTTGTCATGACATGGAACAGCCCTACACGGGGTCCACCAGGCCTGAAACAGGACTGCATGGGTTCGGCCTGACCCGCAATGGGCTTGGATAAGGTTTATGGGTTTGAGAAAAAAATTAATACCACAAAAAATTCAGTTATTATTTTTTGTATTAAATATAATAATAATTTTTTTATTTAAAAAATTAATTTTTTTGGTATAAAATTAAATTAATTAAATTTACTTAATGTTTGGAATAAAAATTAAATTAATACTGGTACTGAATGAGAATAAATTATTTTAATTTATATAATTCATTTAATTTATATAAATTCCCTTGTACTTTAAATTTAATTTAATTTAATTTTATCACACATTTATTTTACCCATTTTCTAGTCTTGAGAACTGATTGAACCTATGTATGTATGGGTCAATTTTTTTTAATTATTTATTATCTATGCATGATTATTGTAATACTTAGTTAATTCTATGACGTTCTGTGCATCATAATTTTAATTTAATATATAGAAGGTTCGAAGAGTCCATTATTTTATTTATGTAAAGTGTTCTTCGCGAGACCCCCTCACCTACATGTGAGTATGTTTATACAATTAAATATGACGATGTAAGACATAGACCACACCAACATCATGTGGTATGTTAGACAAGAAGTGAATACAATAGATTGAGGATGAGTTGTTATACGAGTTAGGACTCGACTTAGGTATGATACCTATAGGTCACAGTTGATCCATTAAGTTTAAATGGATCAACAAATAATAGATTCCCAAGACCAGTCGGGTAATTTATTTTCTTTATTAATTGTTTATTATTTTATGTAGGTGCATGTTTATTGCGAGATCACATAAAATAATAATATAAAAATGAATAAATATGTGATTATTGTTTTTTTTCTATTATTGAATTTTTAGTTATGAGAAAAAAATTTTTATTAACAAATTTAATAGAAATGAATTATATTTTTCAAGAAATATTAAAAACCACTCAAAGTAATATTAAGTTGTGAATGCCTTTCACCATTTACATTTGAAAAAAATGGGTCTATGGGGTGCTTATCAACCATAATTGAGGGTTCCTCCTAATACTAAGGAGTTATTATGTAAATGATGGGTTGAATTAACTAAATTTTGTAGTATATAATTATCCATAGATAGATTTCTATAAATTTAAAGGCAAATAGTTGAGGGAATCAAGGTTATAATTTCTATAGGCTAGAAATTTACTCAATAGATCAAGGAACTGAAATTTAATGCAATTGGACAGCCTAGTACCTACCTTGGAACTCTCTAAGTAATGGTGTATCCATATATATTGTAGACTATGAGGAGAGATTTTAAGTATCCACACTATAAGGATACTTAAGAGATAGAGTATTTTGATTCTAATAGTGATGAATACTAGAATTTGATAAAATGGGGGTAGATAATTAATTATTTAATTAATTAACCAGTAATGAATAAATTAGTAAACAAGATAAAGTACTAATTAATAAAGTTTATTTATTTTAGTGAAAAATGGAAATCACCAACACCACTAAAACATTATCACTACGATCTACATTATATAAAGAAAATATCCTGACTGGCCATAACTTCTAGGAGTGATACAAACATTTACACATAGTATTATGCCCCTAGAAGAATATTTATGTGTCGGAGTCCTCATTTCCTGCTAAGCCTCCTCAAGGAGAAAGTGAGGCAGATAAATATAGGTATAAGAAGCATGTAGATGATTCCCTAGATGTAAAATGTATCATGTTTTCATCTATATCCTATGAGTTTAAAAAAATGCATGAGGATGAAGTTGACTACAAGATGATAACTCATCTTCAATAGTTATAGTAGGAGAGAGCTAGGTAAGAAAGGTATGAGATTTCAAGTTCACTGTATAGGTTCAGTCTAGAAGAAGGGAATCAATTAGGACCTCATGTACTTAAGATGATTGGGTACATTGAGAGACTTTAAGCACGTGGGTTCAAGCTAAACCAAGAACTAGATACCAATCTCATTATTGCCTCTTTACCACTAAGATTTTTGACTTTTATTATTAATTATAATATGAATAACATGAAAAATATGCTCCTAGATCTTTTGGAATTAGTTCTCTAAGATAATAAGGATATAAAGAATACCAATTCATTAGTATTTATGGTGAACAAGAGGAGGAATGGAATTACTAAGGGGTCTAAGGCTAAGAGAAAGATGAATACATTTATGCACTGTCCTTACAAAAATAAAAAGATATAGAAGGAGGGGAATGAGCAAGTGGTTTTCTTCTTTTTATGTGTAAATAAAGTCTAGTGGAAAAATAATTGAAGATATGAAAAAATAAACAAGTAAATGCTTCTACTTAAGGAATTTTTTTCATTGAATGTATCTATAAGTTAATTATTAGATACAACATATATATTACACATTTTTATTCATATTCAGGAACCAAGTAGTTTTCAAAATATTGAAAAGGGTGATGTAGATCTATGAGCTACGAATGGTGTGTGACTAGAAGACTTGATAGTTAAATAATATCAGCTAACTTTTCTTAGTGGTTTAGTTCTTGTATTAAATAATTTTTGTTATGTACCTTCGGTTACTAAAATAATAATCTCAGTGTCAATTTTGGGCACCATGATATTTTATTTTAATCTTTGAAATAAATGTTATATATTTTATAAGGATCACATGTGTTATGTTATGTCACATATTAACACTGAATTATATATAATTGAACTAAAAAACCTAGTAATTATAATCAATGACAAAACCAGTGAACATGAATCATGTCACAACAACCTACAGAACTTCATGTTTGGTCATGTAAATGAGAAGCATTTATAGAAACTACATTAAGAAGGGTATTTAGACTCAGTCAAGTTAAAACCTATCGATGTATGTCACATTTTTTACAAGAAAAAATGACTAAAGAACCCTTTTTGGGGAAAGGGGAAAGATCCATTGAATTAATGGAATCAATTCATACAGATATATGTGGACCATTTATCATAGTGGAAAGGGGTAGATTTTTTGTACTTAATTACTTTTACTGATGACTATATTAGATATGGTTTTTTCTATTTAATGTGGTATAAGTGATATTCCTTTCAAATGTTTAAGGAATACAAACATGAAGTAGAAAACTAGATTGGTAAGAAGATTAAGTCACTCCACTCCGATAAAGGCATAGAGTATCTTAACCAATATTCCATTGATAACTTGAATAATTATAGGATAGTATCAAAACTCACTCCTACTTATACACATTAGTGGAATGATGTTAGTGAAAGGAGGAATCATACCTTGCTTGACATGGTCAAATAAATGATGATTTTGAAAACTCTTCCATTATCCTTTTAAGGATAGTCCTCATAGACAATGGCATATACCCTTAATTGAGTACCAACTAAAGATATAGATGGGACACCATATGAGTAGTGCTATAAAAAGAAACCCTTTATCTCATACATACGTGTATGGGGATGTGAGAATATTCTGAAGATTATATCTAGTGACGAATTGGAACCTTGAAGCATGAAGTTTTTCTTTATAGGTTATCCTAAACAAACTAAAGGATATTACCTCTATAACCCATTAGATAAGAAATTTATTATGGAGATACAATCCATATTTCTATAAAGGGAACACATTTACAGTGGAAATATTGGGAAAAAGATTAAATTTGATGAAGTTAATCCTCCATATGCACAAGAGTTGTTATGAGAACAATCTCTATAAGAGATAGTGGGAGATGAAGAATTTTCTAATACACAATTACTACATTGTTCAACTCGAGAGTTCAGATAACTAGAGTGTTATGATTTTATTATCACCGAGTGTAGTGACACATTACTCCTATATAATGATGAACCTATAACCTACAAGTAAGTATCCAAAGTCAAGGATTATTCTAAATAGAAATATTACATGCATAATGAGATAGATTCCATATATCAAAGTCAAAGTTTTGATTTTGGTAGACCCTCAAGATGATGTAAAATGCATAGGGTGAAAATGGGTATTGAAGAAAAAGATAGACATGGATGATAAGGTTAACACATATAAGGAAAGACTGGTAGAAAAAAGGTTTCAAGAAACATCAAGGCATAGACTAGGATGAAACATTATCTCCATTAGTGATGCTTAAATCCATCAGAATATTACTTGAAATATAATCCTTCCATGATTATGAATGTTGGAAAATGTATTTCAAAAATTATTTTGTTGATGGGAAGTTGGTTAAATATGTCTATAAAACTCAACCTGAAGGGTTTTTTAATTCAAATAATTCCAATAAAGTGTGAAAGTTGTAGAGATCCATTTATGGTTTGATGTTGGCCTCAAGATCATCGAATGTTCATTTTTATGAGTCCATAAGAGGGTTTTGTTTTGTTAAGAACAAAATAAATCCATGTGTCTATAAGAAGGTTAATGATAATTCCATAATTTTCTTTGTATTATATGTCGATGACATGTTAAATATGGGAAACAAAGTGAAAGTATCATAGTAAATTAATACTGGTTTAAATGAATGCTTCTCTATGAAATACTTAGGTGAAGAAACCTAGTTTCTAGGGATTAAGATCTATTGAGATAGATCTCAGATACTGTTTTGGCTATGTTAAATTACACATATTGTCATGGTACTTTAAAGGTATAGTATAAAACAATATAAGAGAGGGTTGTTTACAATGTCACATGGGATCAATCTCTCAACGAATATGTGTCCACAAAAATAGAAGGATTTTTAAAGAATGAGTAGAATCACTTATGCCTATATAGTGGGATATATCATGTATGCCATGATATGTACCAGGTTTGATGTTGAATTTGATTTAAGAATAGTGGGACGATATCAAACTAATCCTGGATATTTGTATTGGGAATGTGTAAAAACAATACTTAAGTACTTGAGGTATAATAAGGACATGTTCCTGGTGTATGGAGAAGATGAATAACTAATAATGAGAGGATAAACTAATCCCAATTTCTAGATGGATCATCATGATCTAAAATAATATTCAAGATATGGTTTTTTTCTGAATAGTGGTGTAGTGAGCTGGAGAAGCTTGAAGATACCTATGGTTATTGATTTTGCAATAGATTCCATGTATATAGCAGATTCCTATGCAATCAAGGAGGAGTTATGGATATAAAACTTTGTCTCAGACATTGGTGTTGTCCCCACTAGTTCAGAACCTGTTCCAATTTATTATGATAATACTGCAGTAGTGGTTCTTTCTAAGGAGCCTAAGTTACACTAGAGGAAAAATAATATACTTCATAAGTTTCATATCTTGAGGTAATTTACATAAATAGGTGAATTCACAGTAATCATAGTAGCCACATAGAAAAATGTGGAATACCCCTTGACTAAAGCCATATCTCGGTAGAAGCATGATACTCATGTGAGAGATAGTGGGTTGAGATATGTTAGAAGTTGTCTCTAGTACAAGTGGGAGATTGTTGAAAGTGGGTTTGTTAGACACAACTTATGAATATACTTTGATTACCATTATATATATATAGTTTGATATATACATGTTTTTATCTTACCATAATACTTTTGATACTTCTGCATCCACTACATTTATAGTAATGTCCTTAGATTACATGTCATATTGAATGTTTGTAGAATCTCCCAAGATATAATGAGAACCATGAGATACCATGATAGTAATCTTAATTTTATTTCCTGTGGTCAAGATACATAATACTGAAAGGACATAGATGATGTGTGACCATCAAGTGTTGAGGTATCATAAGCATTGATAATTCTTCTCATGAAATTAACACTTATTTATCTCTAGTAAGTGGGATCAGGAAGAAATAACCTCTAATATAATCATGAAATGTTTTTGGTGTCATTGGTTGTTTATATCTACAAATATCCGTATTGGTCTCTAGACCTGAGATCATTATCAATGTGTGATATTTTATCTTATAATTTGTTGCAAATCAAAATCTACGAAATTGAAGTGAAGGTGCGGTAGTTTGTGTTGGGTGTGTCATTGGTGGTATGAAATTGGTTGAATGATCAAGAAATAATTTATCACTTTTAAGTTGAGGAAGTGATATCCCAGGCCCCATTAATCAGATGTAACTACCTTCATAAATCCATAACTATGGTAGTCAAAGGTAAGTTCATCCAGCCAGATCAATATATAATAAAGCAAGAATAGATGATGACAAAAGTGTGCATCAAGATTTATGAGATATCACAAGAAAAAGCGATTATATTACAAAGTGAGTGTTTTTAGGAAAGGTTGTCATTGCTATGAATTTTCCTTATCTCTTTAAGGGGCTTGATGAGTTTTTTAAAGTCTGCTCTTAGTATTCGAATATTATTCACTGCTATTAAGACAAGGTCCTAGAGGGTCACACCTAATATCACATTTAGGATTTCCCTTTTCTTGTCAATAGAAAAATAGGACATGGTGGGCCCCACCATGAGGTTTGAGAGTTTTCCAAGTATTAATGATCACTAAAAATAAAAAATTTTATTATTATTTGAGTATAGAATAATTGGGTTAAATTTATTTATAAAAATTATTTACAAGTATTTAAGTAAATACAATAAATAATATTATATGAATGAATATTATTTTAATATTCAAGGTTCCTTTAATATTTGTGGGAATTATGAGTAGAGTTAATGAACCAGTTTTATAAAGTAATATATTTATTATATATTACAAGTATGTGATAAAATATAAATGTTGTTTATGATGCAGTTAATCATAATTATTCATTTATTTCTTATTTAGTGGATGTTGGATATACGGGGACTAGGGAACCCTAACAGGGTATTTGGACATCCACTTTATAAGCAGATAAGTGTTATCATTCCCATGACTATTCATCATTTAAAATATAGAGCTTCTTTCCCCCTCATCCTAGAGAGATAATGGCCCTATCCAAGCAGCCGATCCAAGAATGCATTTGCTTATTGAAGACATGGGATTGAGGTGATCATCAAAACATCAAAGGAATCATCATATATCCACAATAGCACCTATAATTTGATAAAAATCATTCACGCATAGTCTTGAAGTGTGTTTGGATGATCTAGATGATTTTAGTCTTGAATACTTTGAGAAACAGTCATCGATGACAAAATCCTATTGAGTTTTCATCAATTTGAACAAGGTAACAGTTCAATTTTAATTTTCGTGTTTTGATTATTCATGTGAGATCCTTGGACCTGTATCGAGGCTCGAATCACTAGAGACGATGATGGTTAATCACTTCAGTGATGAATTTTTTTAAATCCCCAACCCACCAATATCCGTAGTGCGCTATAGTACCATAACAACAACTCATTTCTTCCAAATTTAAAAAGTTTCAAATCAATACAAGGAAAATCATTATTTATTCCTAGTTTCTTCTACACTTTTTAAAATAGATATTTCTCTACAAGACTCCTAAATCAACTATTCTATGCATGATCACTTATTCAAGAACTTTAGTGTATGATAATCACAAATAGATTAACAAAAATTGCTCCATCTCTTTAAATATTCAATGATATGATTCTTCCTTAATACAATAAATACACAGACACTGCATATTCTCTTATCTTTATCTGAAAAATCTTGTATCTAGTTTCTTTTTTCTCCATATTTTTCTATTCTCAATTTTGTGCTTTGCACAAAATCTTCACACAACTGCTTCTCATTTTTTATTCTTGATATTTCTTCATGAATAATATTTTTTAATTAATCTTCATGATACACTAAATTCACGCAGTTATTACACACCAATATTTTCATAACTCTTTATTTTCATAATTCATTCTCCCACACATGCACTTCGTGAACAAATTTTATCATGAAAACCCTTCTCTTCACATATTGATGATTTAAATACGGCCACTAATTTTCATAAAACTCATGTGATTCTAGTGAAAATATATTTAACTTATATTAATCTCTTCTCATTTTCTTTAACAATGTTTACAATGAGTTATGGGGGGGTATTTATAGGGTGATTGAACACACTTATCCCTTAAATCCTCCAATAATCTCTATTAAACACTCATCATATGAAATTTCAAAAATCATGGTGTCTAACTATATCTAACTCATTCTCTAGATGCAATTCATGCATACTATATTCACACACAACTTCTTCACAGTGTACTTAATACATTTCAAACTCATTCTCATTGTGTACTTACTTCATTGTAGTGAAGAAAATGGTGCCACTATCCCATAAACGACATAGAGCATGAATAAATAATTATTCAATCACATTGACATTTCATACTAACTTAGAATAAACATGAAGAATATTCATGAATATATTTACTTAGCTAATTTTATTAAATTCATTGAGATCCTGATGATATCACATGGAGTTTACGATGATTTCATGTGCTTCAAAAACTTAGAAGAACTCTGTGTTCTCCCTGCAAACCCTGGATTCTTTGCAGGAGAGGGACAGTTAAAATGGTTCTATTTCACACATACACGACACAAATTTTAAATAGATGAACAATACCAAAATAGGGATTATCCCACATGGGAATTTACCACTAGATAAATCCACTAAATTACTCCTTGTGTGCATCATTCAACCATGAAAATCCCTCAAGGTTTCCCTACTCTGGTAGTCCACTCATGATATCTCACATAGTGACTGGATCTTTCTATGAACCAACCTTCACACCATCTTCTTAGACCAGTTCTAACATGCATTGGATATTTTTCACCCCTATTCTCCTCCATGGTTTCCTTTAATTTTGAATAATACACTTATACTAGGATTCTTAGGTGGTTGGATTGATAATATTTTTTATAAACACTTATTAAAATATTTTCCACCATAATAATAATATAATACCATATTAATAAGGTCCTCTCAAAACATGATTCATTTTTTTCAACATATAAAAATTAAATTATTCATACCTCATAAAAATAATATATATTTTTTACAAATAATCAAAGGATGTTTACTTAAATTCTTAACAAATTAAACTTCAAAATTCTCTTTAGATAGTTGTTCAAAACACTTCACATTCTTCATGTTGTAAACAATGTGTTATCTCCAAGAATCAATAGAGCATGTATTGATTATTAAGACCAACTCACCAATCATTTTAATTAAATCCACAAATTCCATAACACTCAAAAAAATTCACCCACAATTGGATGGAAACAATTACAACTTCATCAAAAATTCCATGGGTTATTCAATTCCACCATTTATATTTGTTGTAAAGTAATACGACACTTCCAAAAAATTTCACCAAGAGTCATCAAAGCACAACCTCTATCAACGAGAAATGTACTGAAACCACACTACCAAATTAGGTAATGTTTATGAGAGAATTCAATCTCTTGGTGATAGGAAATATGTGTCCAAGTGACTTAGATACTCTGCTTAATGTTGATGCATTTTATCCCCCTTTTTACAATAACAAAAACATTATTTTCATTGATATAGAATAATACCTCTATGCCTTTAACAAATTAGAGAAGACTTTTTCTCCCCATTTGAAAAACAATTCAAACCCCAGTGGGGGTTCAATCCATAAAACTTCAAGTGAGAGTAGAAGGATGAACATGAAGTTTCAACTGTAATTCAAAAAACATATCTCTTGGAATAGTTTTGGTGAAGATATATGAAATCTAATCTTTAATATAAATATATTATAACTTTATATCTTCACTGGAAACCTTTTCTTTGATGAAATGATATCTGATCTCAATATTCCTGGATCTTGAATATTACACTAGGTTATTTTACAAATCAATAACACTATGATTATCAAAGGAAATTTTCAGTAGCCTATTAATATTGACTTTTAAATTTTCCAACTGCATTTGTATCCAAAGAATTTGTGTACAAGAATGTGTAAGAGCTATATATTCTTCCTTCACTATGGTTAGTGTCACCAGATTCTTTTTTACAGTATCAACTTATACAACCATCTTTTAAAAGGAAAGTTCTACTTGAATTGGGGTTTCTTTCAGTGCAATCACACACCCAATAAATATATGTAAGGTATAGTTGGTATAAATATGCAATGTTTCTATATAAAATCCCATAATTCACTATTCCTTTCATATATCTCAGGATTCTATTAGTATCTAACAAGTGAGATTCTATATGATCTCTTTAAAACCATTCACATAGATTCACTGCACAAGTTATATCTAGCCTCAATATTGTTAGATAAAGCATGTTTCCAATGATTATTCTTAATTATTTTGGGTTAACACTTCTTCCAAATTCATCCTTGCACAATTTGGTTACAAATAAAATGGGATTTGAAACTTCTTTTGAATCTTCCATGCCAAAATTTTTCAACAATTCTCTATTATATTTTTCTTGAGATAAAAATATGTAATTAGGATTTTTCTCAATCTATAATCCCAAAACGTATGTTCTATCTCCTAGAATGGAAATATCAAAACATCTTTTAATATAATTTAAAAATTCATAACATAGATACTCTTTGTAATCATAAAATATAGCATCATCTTCATATATAATGACTGTGATAATATCTGTGGACATATCTATCAAATAAATAATATTATAAAATTTCCCTTTTATGAATTTAATGTCCCTTAGGTATCCATTAAACTTGGAATACTAGGTTCTAGGTTTCTATTTCAAGCCACACAAATCTTTCTTTAATTGATATACCATGTTACCATCACTGCATATAATGTAACACTTTGGTTGTTTAATGTAAAATTATAATTCATGATCATCATTTAAATCGGTATATTTCACATCCATTTGGTAAAACTTATTTTTTGTGAGAATCTACTAAAAATAACATTATGATAGTCTTTAGCCTTACTATTGGTGAAAAAGTTTCTTCAAAGTCAATACCATCTAATTCAGTAGCCTTTGCATTCCACCCTATCTTATTTTATCAATACCTCACCTTCCTAATTTAGTTTATTCCTAAATTCCCACTTGGTTCCAATAAAATTTAAATTTTTTGGTCTTGGAACAAGTTCCCAAGTGGATTTCTTCTCAATCTGGTAAAGTTCCTCATTAATGGCTTGTATACACTCTCAATATTCAATTAATTCAGATACTTTTTGAGTTTTAATTAGTGATATGAGTGAAATTTGATAGTCAAATCTCAATATATTTTTATTTTTTATTGGATAAATATTGAGGCTTGATTACATGTTTGGAAAGATAAATTTCAAAAGCATCATATCTAAATTCATTTCCATGATATGATATTATTATCTTGATGTAGAGTCCTAGATCATTCTCTACTTGTCTTATAAAGATTTTGAACATTTGAATTTCTTCTAAATTATAATTTTAAAACATGAAATTACTCCACTATGTATAATCATGAATGAATGTAATGAAATAAAAATAAAATCTATTTGAATTTTTTCTCATGGGACCACATAAGTTTGTGTGAATAACTTCATGGGGTCTAGTGGAAAAAATTTCTACTTATTTATGAGAAGCTTGATAAATTTTCCCATTTTGATAGGTTTAATAGATATCACCCATACATCTATTCATTTTGGTTAATTTTGATCCCAAGTAAGTGTTTAATTTTTTTTTTCAATGAGTCAATGTGTGTTTTTTTGAGTAGAGATAACTTGATGATTCTTAGTGAATTGTTATGAAGGGTAGGGTCTTGTTGTATATGTAAAACTAAGAGACTTATATGATTTGAGAAATGATTTTGAAGAATGGTTTACTAATAGTGAACCCTATCAATATGAATTGATTGATTTGTTTGTCCATGATGACATTGAAACTGACATTCTTGCAAAATAGGGTGAAGATGAGGACATCATGTTAACGATGGATGATAATAATCAATTATGAATGCATCCATTGTATGTTCAACCTTCTTTTAACTTATTAATTTTTTTTCACTATTATAATAGAGTTATTAATTATTTAATATATTTTATATCATATACACTGTTTTCACCGTATTTTTACAAATATTTATATTCAAGTTTATAGTGCAAAATTTTTATGCTTATAAAAAAAAATCCAATGTCAATTATCACAAACTAGCCCGGGTACCCTGGTAACCCAATAACTGATCTGACCCTGACATAGCCCTAAGGGCGTTCTCGATCCCCATGGGCCAGTGATTAGAACCTAACATCATACATATTAAAATTGGGAATGATTTTTCTACTAACAATGAGAAAAAAAAAGAAACAAGATAGTATGCATATAAAAAAGAAACTCCACTAGGAGTAAAGTACCAAAATAAAACATGGAATAAAAAAGCCCAAAGTACTATAAACCAACTACCAAAATAGAGGAAAACATCACAAGTCCCCAAGTACACAACTCACCAAGTCCAAGGTTCAACAACTAGATCCACATCCAAGAGATCCTTTCCCCTTGCTTGAACCTGGAAGGAGATAATCTACAAACACCCGAAGGCACAAGTAAGGCGCGAGATAAAAAATCCGAGTAGAGTATCACCAAGGATTACATAAAATATTCCAATAATATATTAACCAAAGGAATGCTTTCAATTTTAAAATAACAAGGTTTGGAATTTCAAATCACATTTAAACAAATCATAATATACAGTTAAAATGATGGAAAATACTTTAAGAAAAATCTTATAAGTGATGGAATATTTATAAAAAATGTCTTAAATAAAACATTTTATATAAAACATTTTATATAAATTTATAAGTCTTGTAAATTAGTTTAACAACATTGGCATACATTTATATCTCAAATATAAAACAAGTGAGCAATATGGTTATCTACCAAATAGGTAAAAAAGTTCTAGTCTATAGGAATCACCACTCTCCACGTGATCAAAAAAATATGTGTATATACACATCCCTATAACATTGTCCAAAGGCGACTCGTCACCATCCCATTAGAGCTATGTCCTGCTATATTTATTTTTTAGAATGTCATATAATCATAGAGTGTGTCTAAAGAACTCAAAATATACCTAAGGATTGAATGTGATATTACACAATAAATTATGTGAAATTTATTTTAATATTACTTAAAATACAATTAAATACCATTACCTCATTTCAAATTCCAAATTTCCATTTAAAACCAAAACTCATTTTTATAAAAAATATGCCTTTATAATAAGATAAAACCACTTGGTTCCTATCAAAACATTTTAAGCCATTTTAAAAAGTTTGAAATCAACTCAAAATCCATTCCATAAATTTAAAAATTCATTTCAACAATAAAATTCAACAATTTAATTGAAATAGTTTCCATAAAATCTATGATTTCAAACAATTTCCATAAACACACCCCAATGGAATTGGTGGTTTTCCCAATTTTCATGCCAAAAACATTTCAAATATCCCAATTAAATGGAATTGGGTTTTATTAAATCAATTGAAATTAAGTTAGAGAAATTTAATTTAAATAAATAGTTGAAATAAATCAAGTAATTCAAGGTTAATCAATTTGTCCAAATGGAACAGAATCACAAACCTTTCTCTGAGACACAACACCCTCAATGAAACCTGCCAATGAGAATGAAGGCATAAAAGACCTATAAACTCAACCTAGAAACAAGATATCGAAAAAAATTATAGATCCATCAATTTCAGGGTGATCAATTGAAATCCTAGAGGATAAAGAGATACAGATGAAGAATAATGGAGAATGCTTACCTGAGATTTTTACCACAAGCACAATGATGATCAAACACTAAAAAAAGGAACCAGACGGGTTGGAGAGATCTAAGATTTACTAGCTAAGTCATTAGGTTTAGATAATATAAATTAGATAGGATCTAAAAGGGAGAGATCAATTGTTCTTCCGGTTTTAAAATAGAAGTTGGGGTATTACAGGACATGTAATACCATTGCACGTCATGAAATAGTTATGTTTTATAATCACTGAAAAATGCATCTATTTTAATGAAAAACCATTCATTAAATAACTCAAGAAGTGTAAAGGATTGTAATGCTTTGTAACCTTTCATGGTGTGAATATTATCATGACATGAACCTTCTCATAGTATGCCTCCAACAACCTTTACATGGCATGTAACTTAGTTACATGGCGTGTAACTCTCCTACAGCCTACAAAAACACCAAGTTAAAGATAAGAGTCAAAAAAATATATGAATTCACCATCATAGGTATCCTACCAATTCATTATCAACCCAACCAAATTAAATAAAATAAAAAAACATGAAAATTTTAAAGACATACCTTTTAGATTAGTAACAAGATGTTACAACCACCCCACCATAAAAAAATTTCTGTCCCCAGAAAGCCTATAAAGAATCTTCCATGACAAAGAGATGCAAACACAAATATCTTATAATTTCATCATGTTCCTACATCTTATGAATATCAGAACCATGCTGTCATAACACACAAACCAAAGGTATTATCCTCTCATTAAGTACCTTGATTTCAGAATCAAATATCCTGACTGGATGCTCTATAAAAGATAAATTAGGTTCAATCTCAAGATCATTCCATCTCAAAACGTGATATGGATTAGAAAGATACTTTCTTAGACGCGATACATGGAATATGTTATGTATCTATGTCATATGTGGTGGAAGTTCTAAATGGTATGAAAATTTCCTCACCCGCTCAACAACCTCGAAAGGTCCCACAAAATGAGGAGCAAGCTTCCCTTGCATCCCAATTCATCAATGATACAATCAAGATGAAACTTTCAATAACACTTGGTCACTAATTTAAAATTATAAAGGTCTATGACAATGATCACCATAACACTTATATCAGCTCTGGGCCATCAACATTCTCTGATGAATCAACTAAATATTTTTTATCTTCTCTTGTACCAAACTTGATCCAACCAAGGAACTTTCACCAATCTCCAACCAATACAATACATATTTACATGGTTGGACATACTAGGCCTATAAGGGATCCATTATGATTGTGTAATGGTAACTATTATTATAAGAAAACTCAACCAGACCCAAATGATCATCCCAAGCCCCACAAAAGTCGAGAACATAAGAATAGAGTATATACTCAAGAATCTATTTAGCTCTCTCTATTTGGACATCTGACTACTGATGGTAGGCCATAATCAAATAGACCTAAGATCACAGTGCCTCCTGAAGACCTATCTAAAAGATATAAGTGAATCATGGATTCCTATACAAAAATATAGCTGACGAGACTCCATGAAAATGAACAATCACTTTTATATAGATATTTCCTAACTCCTCAACTTTGGATGTATCATGAATGGGTATGAAGTGAGCCAATTTGATCAGCCTATAAATCACTAACCATATCACATTATTCTTTCTCTGTTTACAAGGAAACACAACCACAAAGTCAAAAGAGATCTCATCCCACTTCAAATTAGGGATTGGAAGTGGATCAAGTAAACCAGAATATTTTTGGTGATCAACATTCACTTGCTGGCATGTATAACAGTCAGAAACAAACTCAACAATTCCCAATCTCAAACCTAGCCGACAAAACTACTACCACATATTATAGAACATCTTAGTTATTCCTGGGTTCACATACCACTCAAAATTATAATAGTCCACCATCACAACCTTCATTGCAGTTAACAATAAAACATAGCGATTTCGATAACATAGAACACCCACTTTGGAGAACGACTACCAAGAAAATATCTCCCCACCATAAAGAGAGCCTCTAATGGTACATAATTAATCATCAATATTTTGATCATGAAGAATCATCTCTTTAAGAGTGGATGATAACTAAATTATTCCTAAATAAACCTTATCCCTTGATTCATGGACACTAATATGAAACTGTGCAAATAGAGCCATAAAATTCCACTCTTCTAAAGATTCTATCACTGTCTGGGTCAGAAGTTTCCTACTTAAAGTATTAGAAATTACATTCCCTTTCCTTGGGGTATAGGCGATGTAAAATTTGAAATATTGCAGGTACTCCACCCAATGCCTCTAGCGGAGATTCAAATATTTTTGAGGGAAGAAATAACTCAAGATGTTGTGGTATTAATATATAGTAATATTTTCTCCATAAAGTTAATGCCACAAAATCTTAAGTGAATGCATTAAAAATTAAATTTGAAGATCGTGGTTAGGATAATTCTTCTCCTATGGCCCAATCTAACGAGATGCATAGGAAATGGCATGATTACCTTGCATAAGAACAAAACCCAATCTTGAACCCAATGCAACACGAAAGACCACATAGCCCTACACAACCTCTAGAAGAGTAAACACAAGAACTGTAATCAAAAGACATTTCAACTTAGAAAAATAATCATTAAATTTATTATTCCAAGAAAAATTTACTTCCTTCTGAGTTAGAGTAGTCATCAGAGATGAAAACATTGAGAAGTCCTTCATGAACCAACGATAATATCTGGCCAATCCAAAGAAGCTCCAAATCTTGAAAACAATTATTCGTTGTTTCTAATTCATAACATTAATTAATTTTTTAGGATCAACTGATATACCATGTTCTGACACCATTTTCCCCAATAATTTCACTTCCCAAATCCAAAAATCATATTTCGAAAACATGGCATAAAGTCTATGATTTCTCAGCAAACCCAAAATTTTTCTAAGATGGTACACATGATCCTCTTTATACTTAGAGTAAATGAGGATTTCATCCAAAAATACTACCACAAAAATATCCATATACTCATGGAAAATCTTGTTCATCAAATCCATGAAAACTATAGGAGAATTTGTTGGACCAAAAGGCATTACGAGGTACTCTTAATGGTTGTACCTACTCCAAAAGTAGGTTTTGTAAATGTAAGACTCTTTTATCCTTAACTGAGAGAAAAATATCTAAGTAAAATCTTCGAAAACTACTTCAACCCTTCAAATAATCAAATAGTTCACCAATCTATGGAAATAGATACTTTTTCTTTACTGTTACTCGATCGAGCTTTTAGTAATCAACATATAGGCGAAGAAAGACAACATATTTCTTAGCAGTGAGTATCGGCATCACCCAAGGTGACAAACTCAGGCATATAACTCCTTTATCAAGAAGATATTCCACTTGGGACTTCATTTATTTCAGTTCATTTAGGGACATGCGGTAATGGGGAATAAAAACTTGTTGAGTACTAGTGATTAATTCAATAGAAAAATCAACCTCTCTCACCAATGGAAACCTAAAGAAATCTGATGGAAACACATCGAGAAAATTTATGAAAATTGGATGGAGATCACTTCTCAAAGATTCATACTACAGATCAAAATAAAAAACTAATATTACCTTACCCAAATCCAGATAAAAAGTTCTGACCCTACTCAACCTTAGGTCCCATTCTCCTTGAAAGACAAGAGACACACCAATAGGTAAAGTAAAGGAGACCTATTGAATATAACATTCAATCTGGGATTTTTTTGAAACAATCCAGTCTATCCTGAATATGACACCAATAGATTTCATGTTGAGAACTAGAAAAATCCATGAAAGTTTAACATATAATTGAAATAAGGCACAAGTATAACTATGGGGGCCCTTCTCTCTATTCATACCAAGGGGTGTATTAATATCCATTGCACAAGATAAAAGATCCATAGAAAGATTTAGAAGATTAACAATACAGGTTGAAATAAAAAATGAGATGCACTGATATCAAATAGAGAAATTACTAATGACGAAGCTATAGTAATGGTACCTCTCATAGTCTCTAGACCCGTATCTTATTCCTATGGAGTCTCTTCCACAACGTGAAGAATATTCTTTCTAAATATAAGTGGTTGGAACCCTTTTATACATGAAGAATTTGATTTATCCATAGTTTTAGGAGGAGATAATGATTCTATTCCACTATGTGGAGTACGAAATATATGGTAGAATGTCTGTAAGTGTCCTTAACGTCTGCAGGAGCTACAGTTCTTGGGTACCTTAGTGAAAACCCTCTTAGAATAACCTAGATTTCCACACTGATAGCAAATCAATGGGATTACTCCTAGCATTGTAGTAGTTCTGGAATGACCCTACCATCAAGAAGTGCCATGAGGACCATCAAAATTATGATTTCCCTTAAAGGAACTAACACTGCCACTGGGAGAAAAAGGAACCCCCCAAAACCCTGACTTTCCAATCAAGTCCATCTCAACCATCATCACCCTATCCAACACATCAATATAAGTGGATAGATTTAGCAAGAAAAACCAAGAATGGATATTTGATCAAAGTCCCAACTCAAACCATTGATCCATAATCCTCTTATTATATATGATTTCTGGTGAAACCACATGATTTTAGTGAAGATATTTGAATACTTGTTCATGGTTCTGTTAACCCACTCAATCTTGAAAAAACTCATATCCTTGGCCAAAACCATTGAATCTATAAATAAATGGTTGGTGAAAATAACCTTGAAGTCTTTCCATCCTAAGCCCTCATGTTTCTTTTCCATCACCATTGTGTCCCACCACCTCCTACTTGGTCCCTCTAGCATGAAGGTGGAATACTTCACCTTGATCACATCTAGTGTATCAAATAACTCAAACATACATCTATATTAACCAACCATTCTTCATCATGTTGAGTATCAATGGATCCTTTGAAAATTGGTGGATTATAGTGAAGGAACTCTTGATAATGACTTAGAAAAACATCCCCCCGAGGTTCCACAATTAGAGCCTAAATGGGGTTTGGAGGTGGTGCCTGTCCTAGAGCATGGATAGTGTGAAAAATCACCTCAACTAGATTTGGCTCCACTAAAGGATTTAATAACTACTATTCATCAAAATATTCTTCCTAGATCTGATTCTCACATCTTCTCAGAGGCATGATTCTACACAACATCAAAATATAACAAGGAAGACTTCAGATAATGCTCAAAGAGAGCAATAAGGGAAACACGATCCTGAATGATAGAACAAATAAGATTTGGATTTCACTCTATCCAAATCAAAATAGGGAAAATACTAGAACTAATCCACAAGACATCTTCCCCTTACCAACCCTTGAAACTTATAGTTCATTGCAATGAGATTTGGCCAGACACTCCATCACAACTACCTCTTAAGTCCTGACAAGATTTCACAATGCATACTGGCTTCAAGATAAGAAGCTCAACCTTCCCTATGATACAAATTATTCAAAAACCACCCTAGGTACCCAGGTAACCTGATAACTGATCTGGCCCTGATATAGCCCGAAGAGTGTTCCCGATCCACACGGGTCGGCGACTAGCACCTAGAATCATAAAAACTGAAAGTGGGAATGATTCTTCCACTAACAATGCATAAGTAAAAGAAACAAGATAGTATGCATATCCAAAATTAACTCCACTGGGAATAAAGTACCAAAATACAACAAGGAATAAACTAGCCTAAAGTACAACAAGCCAAGTACCAAAATAGAGGAAAACATTTTTAGTCCTCAAGGAAATAACTCACCAAGTCTGAGGTTCAACAAATAGATACACCTATAAAAGATCCTTTCCCCTTGCCCAATCCTAGAAGGAGATAATCTAAAAAAAGCTAAAGACATAAGTAGGGTGTGATATAAAAAGACTAGTAGGGTTTCACCAAGGATTCCATAATAGATGTCAATAATATATTAACCAAAGGAATTCTTTCAATTTTAAAATGAAGAGGTTTGACATTGTAAATCATATTTAAAAAAATCATGCTATACAATTCAAATGATAGAAATTAAATTAAGAAAAGGATTACAAGTGATGAAATATTTCTAAAATAATATATTAAATAATTTTTTTATATAAAATAGTTTATATAAAATCAGAAGGCATGTAAAGAAGTTTAACAACATTGGAATAAATTTATATCTCAAATATTAAAAAAGTGAGCAACATGGTCAACTTCTAAATAGGTTTAAATTTTCTAGGATATAGAACTCCTAACTCTCTAAGTGATCATAGAAATATGTGTATACAAATGTCCCTATGAAACTGGCCAAAGGAAACTCATCACCATCCCATCGAGGATGTGATGAGATTGAATTTATGTTTTAGAATGTTGTATAATTGTAGAGTGTGTCCAAATAACTCACAAAATATATAAATATTTCATGTTATTTTACACAATAAGTGATTTGAAATTTATTTTTAGAATTCTTAAAATACAATTAAATCCCATTCCCTCATTTAAAATTCTAATTTTCCATTTAAAACCAAACAGGTTTTAATAAAAAATGTGCCTTTATAACAAGATAAAACCATTGGGTTTCTATAAAAACCTTTTAAGCCATTTTCAAAAGTTTGAAATCAATTCAAAACCAATTACATTAATTTCATAATTCATTTGAAAAATTAAATTCAAAAATTAAATTCAAATATTTTTCATCAAATCTATAATTTCAACCAATTTCCATAAACACACCACAATTTAATGGAATTGGGAGTTTTCCCCAATTTTAATGCCAAAACCATTTCAAATCTCCAAATTCACTTGAATTGGGTTTTATTAAATCAATTAAAATAATGTTTGATCAATTAAATTTAAATAAACAATTGAAATAAATCATTAAATTTAAGGTTAATCAATTTGGTCAAACGGGATGGAATCACCTACCTTTCTTTGAGACACAATGCCCGCAATGAAATTCACCGATGAGAACAAAGGAAAAAAATACCAATAAAATCAACCTAGAATTGAGATATAGAAGCACCGTGTATAGACCCAAAAATTTCAAGATGATATATTGAAATCTCAAAGGAGGATAAAGATATAATGATAAAGAATAAGGGAAAATACTTACCTAGGAATCACATCTCAAGCGCAATGATGATCGAATGCTGAATGAAAGGATATGGAAGGGTTAGAAAGATCCAAGATTTCATGGGGAAGGATTTAGGCTGAGAGAAGATAAATTAGAGAGGATCAAAAAGGGATGTATTAGTCATGCTTCATATTTTAAAATATCAGCCAGGGTATTACTTGATGTGTTATCCCATTACATGTCATGAAATAGTTAAGTTTCATAACTGCTAAAAAATGCACCGATTTGAGTGAAAAATAGTTCAATAAATAAATGAAGATTTTTAAAGTTTCATCACATCATGTAACCTTTCAAAGTGTGAATATTCTCGCAGTAGGAACCTTATAACAATATTCCCCCAGCAGCCCTTACACAGCATGTAACCTAGTTACACAGTGCGTAACCCTCCTGCAGCCTACAGAAACACTTGATTAAAGATGAGAGTAT
The DNA here is from genome assembly GCA_963277665.1 of Viscum album. NCBI lineage: Eukaryota > Viridiplantae > Streptophyta > Magnoliopsida > Santalales > Viscaceae > Viscum > Viscum album. The sequence goes on along the minus strand of OY728143.1, from coordinate 643,892,208 downwards.
AAAATATATATGAAATAATCATCATTGGTATCCTCTCAATCCCTTCTCAACCCTACCTAGTTAACTAAAAAGAAAACCATGACAAGTGTATAGATGTACCTGTTAGACTGGTAATGGGATGTTACATCGATTGTGAATGGTATGGGGGTAAAGTAATTTCCTTTGAGATTTTAATGAGAATAAATTAATGGAATGATGTTAAAATAAAAAGGAATATTTTTTTGATTATATATTATAATATTTACTTTTTGGTAAAATAAATCGGTATTTTTGAGCATTAAATTTATTTTTTAAATACATGCACATGATTTAAATTTTTTAAGTTGGTAATTTTAAATTTTATAACTGTATTGTATTATTTCAGATACTATAACTACTTTAAAAATTTTCTATATTTTAGAAATAAGTCCAAGGACTAAATGGTTTGTAGACCATAGTTGGTCAACACAGTCAAATGATCTTCAGACACCGCTAGTGAAAATCCATATTCCATCAGGTACGCCACCTACTGCTATATATATGATTACCCCTGATATAGGGATTCCTATGGACATGAGTTTTAGGGAATTGGGTTATCTAGTAGATAATATTGATTTAACTAAAAATATTGTGTTTACCATACCATCACAAGGGTATTGGCGGGTGACCATTATTGGTATGCATGTAATTGTGAACACATTTTTTATTTCATAGTTATACTAACTATTGAATATATTTGATTACAAAAATAAAAAATAAAATAAAAGAAACAAAAAAATGAAAAAATAATTTTTATATGTTGGATAATTTAAAGGTTTTTGTGTTGTTTTATAGTTTTAGGGTTCCTACGAATGATGCAGGAGGCATGTGCAATCGGTTTTTGGGTCATATAGAATCTGATCCAATGACCCTCCCCATCACATATCATGATTGGAGGCATCTTAAAATCAACTGGAAGAATGAGTTTTTTTAAAATAAAATAAATTTAAATGAAAATAAATATTGATAAACTATTTATTATTTTGATATTATTGTAAATATTATTGTTTTTACATTTTTTTCATTTTGTATTTGTAAGAATTTTTCTATTTTGAGGTGGATAACACCATTACAAGTCAGTGCAATTTTGAAAAACATGGGAAGAAATGTAAAAATTTCAAGTGTAGACTATGTTGAAAGTTCATTGATAACTCATTAAGACTTCAGTTTATGTATGATAAGGTACCAGAAGAGATTCCTAGAGAGTATTGGGAGTCATTTGTGCATCTACTGTATACTAATTTATACAAGGTATTATACAATGTGATATTATATTTCTTTTAATTTATTAATCATGTTACTTTTTTTTATTAATTTACCATATTACATTTCATAGTAATATATCTTCAATTTTTTTGGAAATTTCTATGAAAAATGTAGTGAGTAGAGAGAAAAAAATAACCTCACACACAAAAAAGTTTATGATTTCTCTAACGAGAAGATTGAAAAAGGTGATATTTTAATTATTATAACATATATATGGGTTAAATTTTAAGTTATTAATATTTTATAATTATTAATTTTCTACTTTAATGATATAGGATTTATAGGTTGGTTATCAGGTTTATAAGACCAATATGTGGTATGATGTGTATACATTTTTTGGAAAGAGTTATGTGAATGAACCTTCTTAGAGCATAGGGGTAAAATAATTTAATTATTACTTGATTTTATTTAGTCACTTTATTATTTTATATTATTTAATGTGTAGGATATAATTTTCGGGGGCATGATATGCAAATCCCGCATAGTCATCATTGATTTTCTAGAGTGATGTTATTTCCCATGTTTTGGGAAATAAACATCAAGGTCATGTGCTGATGATGGGTCTTAGATAATTCCAATCATGAGTCTTTGGGAGGCCCTAGACATGATTCACTATAATGTATTAAACTACCCTAAGTCCTTGTAGTGTCCATGATCCAACATTTTAATAGAAAAATTTGATATTGGAGACCAAAATACAGGTGAGGGAGTCACACATGAGAACTTGGGATGGGTAGTTTAGTTCATTAGGATATGATTTGGATGCTTTATTTTAGGACATGACATGGAATATTTCATAGATGATTTTATCCATGATATGATAGTATTAGTCGGTACAATTAGTTCTTGTTTATATTTTTTATATCATTATTTAATATAATCGAGTTAATGTTTTTAAATTCTTTAATTGTAAGAACCACATGATGGAAATCATCAAGATAATGAGGGTAATATACCATATTAAGGAAACCATAATGCTGAAAATGGAATTCCTGGTGGTCTCCGATGAATTACATGTTTTTATGCATATGCATACACTACTTGCATAATATTTTTTTATAATGACGGGTCAATTCCATTCTCATATGACCAATGATACATTATGTATATTTATGAAATATTTGAATCTAGGTTGATTTTTTAATAATGATAATTATATTTACTTTGGTCATACTTTTTTAGTAACTATGTTTTCTTATTTTCTCTGGTATAGGATCTTGAATTGAAGGAGAATATTTTTCCTTTTTTAAATATACTTGGTGGTTAAAACCACCATTATATACTAAAAAACCACTAATAATTGATATGGTATTTAGGGACCATTATAAAAAAAATTCTTTGTGGTTATTACTACCACTAAATATAGAGAAAAAATATAACATATTTTATATTTTTTTGGTGGCATTTTTAATAGTTGAAAAATAATTTTTTAGCGGAAATTTAAAATACAACCAAATAATAATTATAATTTTTTTATGAATTTACATGAATAAAAAATCTTTGCATTTAAATTACCGATAAAACTAAACCTGATGGTTTAAGAAACAACTACAAATTAGTTAATGGTGGTTTAAAAAATCATGTATTCTAAAAATACCACAACTATTGTTAAGAATCCCTAGAGAGAAGGTATTCAATAAGGCTTATTCTGGCCATAAAATTCATTATGTAATCATTATTGAAAATTTTATAACAATTGGAATGAATTAAATAAAATTTTATCTGGTTTCCTCATTGTTTTGAGGATAGATGAGCATGGCATGTGATGACTAAGCTCCAGTGCTGTGTTGACAGTACAAGTGGGTAAAGTTTTGAGCCAGATAAAGAAGGTTGTACTTTTCCAACAGTTATCCATGGTCATTAAAACCTAAGATTGGTTTCAAGAAGGAGAATCAATTATTCTATATTTGATAGAATTATGCAAAATACTATAAAGGGTTTTAGAAACTCCATGGAGTGTTCGTGTAAGGTATTAGTGTTATAGAAACAAATTATTCTATTTTAAAGGGTATATTTTACCTAAATGTATACTATAGAAATGTCTTAAATATATAAGTGTTCATAACCAAGGAAAGAATTATTGGAGCTTATAGTTTTCATTCAAATGGAGAATCAAAGGGCTGTTAAATCATTAGATTGAATGTAAAATAATATATCAATATTAGATGGATCTATATAAAGGATATGTATAGTTATGTTATTTCTATTATATGATAAGAGATGTTGTTTATTAACGATGATTTATTATGAAAAATATGTGATAAAGGTTATAAACATGATTATGATTAGATACAATTCTATAACATGTATTTAAAATAAGATAACGATAATATGAGTTTTATCTATAATAAAAGAGTTTATCTAAATTTTTGTTAAAAAATGAGGGAAAGATACTCCACCACTCATCAGTGACATATTTTAAAAAATAAAGTCTTATATTTAAAATAATGCTCCCAACACATAAAATACTATATAAGTTATAGTTGTTGATATTTTATTTTTTGAATATTTACACAAAAATGAAATTTTGTTATTTCTTAACACAATGAAGTTTGCACATCTTAACATAATATTATTAAGATAATATAGTATCTAGGAGGATATATGTTGTATATTTTGACTTAATAATGTTTAATTACAACAAATAAAATATTATACCAATAAAAATACAAATTGAACATAACATAATATCCTAAAATAGTTTGGTTATATTAGTAAGGATAAATGTAAAATTTATATTTAGTTGATGTATAATAGTAAAAAAAAATTATGAACTAAAGAAGTTTTGGATGTGATGGTAAAAAAATAATTTAAAGAGTAACATTTATTACCAAAATGATATCAAAGGGAATATTTTATGGAAAATTTCCAAGAATGATGGAGATAATTAAATTATAAAGAGTTTTAAGTATACAATATAAATTATTAACATCATAAAGTTGGATGTTACTACCTAGAAGAGTTTAGTGGGATGAATTTATCAGATGGTCACATAGAGATATGGTAAGAAGTGCATAGGTATGTAATTATTTTAACAAAGACTTAAAAGTAAATCATACATAAGGAAACTTTAGTGGTATATCATATAATATATGATTAGATAGGTGTTTATATATGGTTTTTAAGTATTCTTAAAGAGTTTAATAAAATAAAATATATTATATTATACTAAAGGCAGTATCTACTTTAATATTCTTTCATATTATCTACACATATCACATGAAGTGAAATTATAATTGACCTCTTGAAGTACGTATTTCTGTTATCCATAATTGATTTCTATCATGTTGTATTATATGTTGTGATGAAATTTTATTGTTATCATGGATATCACATAGAGATGTGGAATATGATCACGGGATAGAAAAAGATTTTTTTTGTTGGATGGCCCACCAAATATACCACATGGAGTGTTATACATTCTATATTTGGTATACTAGGGTGCATGTTTGATATTGAATCCTCATGCCTAAGGTTGGAAAGAAACCTCACATGATGGAATTCATATTCAATACCATTCTTATAAATCCTTGAGACTTAGATAATCATGGAGTGGTTGGATATTCCACTGATCATGTTGTCAGCTAAGGCTTAACTAGGATATTATTTTTCCTCTTAATGAAGAATATGAAATTTGGGTTCTCAATTTACATAGACCAGGGAAGTGTATAGATATACCTATATAAGGTCTATATGATGTTCTTTTCTATTTTGATGTGGGGAATGTGATATGTTTATCTACTTTTGATACATTCATTGACGTAGTTAGTCTATACTTGTACAATCATGAATATATGAGTAGGTTATAAGGGATTGACATAATCAATGTCCTATGTTCACTTGATTTATTGGATAAATGGATTATATGATTATGCATGTTTTTATATGGTATACCAGGTGGACACTAGTATAGAGATATATGTTTTTTTATAGAGGTTACACTAGAACTCTTTGTAGATTATGTAGCACTGTTTCTTCTCTAAAGGCCACTAATTGACCATATTTATAAATTTAGGAACTGATATTTTTTTCCAACATTAAAAAGAACCATGGGGTAACAATTCATGGTTTATTGATTGGGTATTGTTATTTAGGAAACTGAAATATCCACTCTAAAAGTTTTTAAAGTTTATTGAAATTTAGTTTTGGATATAGTTTCAAAAGTTATTATATATGATACAACATAAGGTAAAATATAATAAAGTATATTTGCATTTTATAAAAGTGGGATATTTATGGATATATGTCCTAAATATAATATAAACCATGAGATGTTTTTGGCTATTTCATATTATACGATATATATATTGTTGTGAGTGGGTTCCCTAGACCCAACTTCTTTATGTTCTTAAATTACCATTACATGTATATAGTTTTATATAAACATGTGTTTATCTTACAATAATAGTATAATTACTTCTACATGCACAATTTATATGGTAATGTCATTATATTATATTATATATCAAATGGTTTTAGAAGTTACCACGCTATAAAGAGAACCTAGAGACACCATGATAATAATCCTATACTTATGTCCTATGGTCTAGATACATCATGCTGATCAGACATAGATGATATGTGACTATCAGGTGTTAGGAGATCACAAGCATTGAGAATTATTCTCATGAAGTTCACACTTAGTGATCTTGAGTAGATAAGATCATGAAAACTAACTCACTAAAAGGAACACCACATATTTTAAGTGTAATTGGTAGTTCCAATCTATGAACACATGTAATGATCTCTTGACTTGATATTATTATCAGTGTATACGATTTAATTATGCAATTTGACACAATATGAAAACCATGATATTTATTTCATGTTAAGGTAGATTTATTTGGGTGAACCATTGGTGGTATTACATTGTTATAACATTCAAGATAGAATTTTTCTCTTCCTTAAAGAAGTGATATCTCAGGCCCAGTTTATCAGGATGGTAGTACCTTCACTAAATCCATGGGCATGGTAGCAGAAGGTAATTGCATCCAGTAAGGTCAAAAAATAATAATTCATGAAAGGATTATGAAATAGAGTGTTGTTGGTCAGAGTGGACACTCAATAGAGGGGGGATTGAGTTCCAATTAAAATTTCTGTTTAAAATCCTTTACTAAAATCCCCCAATTTAAAATACTAATTGAATTGTAGTGAATTTGAACTAAAGAAAACATTCAGTCAGGTTCTCAAGGGATTGATTAATTCCCAGTTAATCTAATCAGAAGATCATATTAGCTTTTGAAACTAACCTAATGATTTGAAATTAATGTAAACACTTTCTAATTCAATTATCATAGTAACTTTAAAAAACAATTTTTAAGTTTTAAATCACTTAGCATCGGAATAAAATGTTTTAGATAAAACTAAATAAAGCACAGAAGATATAACCAAGAGGTTCAGTCTCAAGCCAAGACTTAGTCCTCTCAACAATTTATATAAATTTGATCCACACCCTGGATCAGGGTTCACAACAGTTTACAACTGTCTAGGTCAAAGACCTCTACCATAGTTCTTCATGGGAAACAAAAACAACAGCAAATACAGCTGTCCAGGTCTCACACGACCTCTATCACTATCCACAGTGGGAAATAGAAGATGTAAAGAGTTTGAATGAGGATTTTATATCCTCTAGTTAAAATTCAGGAGACAGTGTATGTGTAAATTAAAACTGATGACACACACTGCTCGTAAAGTAAATAATAAATCACCGAGCGAGATATAGAATTTTGAATGGCTCTAGTGATTTCAGTGTAGCTCTGGACTCCTTCGGATTTGATCAGAAATGGTTCTAAGTCCTCTTCTGGTTTCTGTATGGAAAAAAAAGTGTCGTATGCTTGACATCCAGGTTTATAGACAGTGAAAATTTAGTCGATGATGTTCTTCAAAATCCTCGTGAAAGTAAAGAACTCTTCTTGAGTAAGCTTGAGTGTGTATGAGCTTTTGTGTCTTCTTGGTTGTGCATGTATATCTGTATCAGCTCTTCTTGTGCATGTTGCTTGTATCACTTCTTTATTTTCCTTGTATCTTATATATTGTATATCGTATGTCGTATATCATATATGGTCTCTTGTACAGCAACAAGGACTTTTATAGCACGAGCTCCTATAAAAGAAATGATTTCTTTTTGTAGGTACGAGGTACGGTTCTCTGACATCCAACAACCTTCATTAAATAAATGACAGAACATTAAAATATACCTGATATGACCATTGGTTAGATTAAACAAAGATAAAGAAATTGAGGCAGCGTCGGATTCTCTGGAACAGTAGCTTTGGATATCGGTAGCCTTGTGTATCGGTAAGTCTTTGTATCGGTAACCTCTTGTATAATGGTAGCCTTTCTATCGGTAGACTTCATGTCTGTCGGTAGACTTGATCGGTAGCGATAGACTTAATGTACCAGTGACCTTTCATGTAACGGTAGTCTTTCTATCAGTAGACTTCATGTCTATAGGTAGACTTGATCGGTAGCGGTAGACTTAATGTACTGGTGACCTTTCGTGCAATGGTATCCTTTCTATCAGTAGACTTCCTTCGGTAACTTGTCTGTAATGGTAGGCTTGCATAACGGTAGACTTGTTGTATCGGTAGGCTTGCATAACGGTAGAATTGTTGTATCGGTAGACTTGATGTATATGTAGCTTTGTTATGTAACGGTGACCACTTGTCTGTTTAAGCATTCTATTGGTATAATGGGTTAAGTTAGAATATATATCCAACCAGTAACCGAATTCTCTAGAGATAATATAAATATTATAATATATGAATATGTGCATGGTGTACAAAAATACTAAAATAAGTAATTAATCATTAATCAATATAGGGATTATCAAACTATAATTGAGCATAATTAGGTTTATCAAAATATAAGTTCAACTAATTCTACAAAGGGTTCAACAATCTCCCCCTTTTTGATAATCACAACTTATTCCAAAGTATTAAAAAAATTAAAATGGTGTGAGAGGAAAAATTTCAAAAGAAAAAACTTTAAAACAAAGTTCTCATTTTTTCTTCCCCTTTCATTCTCCCCCTTGCAATTACACTCCCATGTCTCATTAGTTTCATTTTCTCCCCCTTTGTGATTAACAAAAAGAAGGGTAGAATTAGAGAAATGTAGATAATAAAAGAGAACAGATTACACAGAAACATAGTAAAGTAGAGAATGTAAGAGTAAATTTCTATTAAAGCACAAAAGATACAAACTGATAAAGTCAGTATTACAAGAGAAAATAAAAATTAATCCTATAAAAAACATCCATAATCACTCAATCATCCTCTGGAACAAGAGTCTTTACCTTATGACTAGAAGAGGGTGCAGGTTCAGATTGAGTAGATGGCTTGGGAATAGCTGAAAAAACAACTGGAGGTTCAGCCACTGAAACTATACCGGATCTAAAATCTGTACTTCTCTGTATGATCATAGGAGTTAAGCTTTGAATAGCCTGAATTGGAGTCAACTGAGGTGTACTCCTAGAGGCAGAGGCAGGAAGGGTAGGAGGGAAAATCACAGGTCTGGCATCTACATGCAAGAATGGTAGCAGCAGGTTCCTGAAATCCATAATAATACTACCTCCTCTCTCCATTGCTGACACAAAATCATCTCGATTTTCAATGAATTTATCCAGGGCAGGAGTAAGCTCCCTGAGCTTACTAACCTGTTCTCTGAAAGCATGAGTCACTGGAGGCAAATTCATATTCTCCATCAAGAGCTTGAAATGATTGGTCATTTGATACTTGGTATAGAACTTCTCAAAGTAAGCATACAATTTATTCTTAATTGCCTCTTGAGAAGTAGTAGCTACCCATAGGTGATCACGAAAAAAACTACTAACTTTCTTAGTGGTAGCAAGGATCTGAGTATCTGTGGTACCACTGGTACTGGCCTTAACCAACTCTTCTTGGATAACAGTTCTGATCTGATCAAGGTTCACAGTGGAGCTGGATGAAGGAAAGGGTTTAACTGAGAAAGCTACTATCTCCTTGAAAGATTGTGTCAGATTACTAACTACCTTCTGAACAAGTTCATCTTAACTGTTCAAATGTTCTTTGACTGATTTCTTAAAAGCCTCAAAGACATCCACAAAATGCTTGACTACTTCTTTGATATATCTGATATCAATATTCACTTGGGTTTGAGAGCTGTTCATGGCAGTCAATGAAGAAATAGACTGTCTTAGAGCAACCAAAACTCCTGTACAACTTTCAATTTGAGTAAGGCATATTTTAACTTCATCCATCATTCCCCTCATTGGACTATAAAAAGAACATCCCAGAGATATCTCCAGGGATTGCTCCACACTCCTCATTTCATCAACCAGACTTTGCTTCAAATCTTCCACTGATTCTCTCAGTGCTTCTTTCATTTCAACCTTTAAGGACTCAAGGTCCTCCTTGGTTTCCAAATTTTCAGCCACAGTAGGTAGGATAACTATTTCCCTTTGGGGCTGGTCTTCCTCATCCGAATCTTCATAATTAAGTCCAGGAACCATATATCCTAGATCTGATGTCCAACCTTCAATGTCATGAAACACTGATACTGAACCAAGATTCTCCCCCTCACTTAGAGCATTCTCCTGAGGTATCTCTTCCAATTGTTCTACTTGAGGTAATTCCACAACTTCCTCTACAACTTTAGTAGATGCAACAACCATTTTCTATAAGGGATCAAAGACTCTCTCATCAATGGAAGATACTTCTGCTTCCTGATCAGGCACTATCTTGACTGTACTATCTATTAGAGGGCTCAAACTGAGCTCTTCTTCTTCATTTTCCTCATCATCTACTTCAATAGCAGCGTCCTTTTCTTCATGAGCACGCTGATATGATTCAGTTGCCTCATCCTTTTCAGAGGTGTCCCTAACAACATACTGATATGCTTCTTCTTCTTCTTCTGTGGTCTCAGTATCATTGTCCTTCAGAATAGTTTCTCTCCTTGGTAGTTCTTTTGGGGGGCTATCTGCTCCATAGGAAATGTTTTGGGGCATAGGACTAGGAGGTAAATCAGGGTCTCCTCCTTCCTCAACTGATGTCTCTTCCTCCTCAGCTTCAGCTTCATTATCACTGTAGACCAGTTCTGGATCATCTGGTCCAAGACCAGGATCCCTCACATCCTTTGGTCTAGAAGGATGATCCACAGGAGTGTACTTGTCATAGATTTTACCATCATCATTAAGCCATGATTTCTTCCAAGGGTTTCAGCTGACTTTCATAAACTTACAAATAGTCCTGGTGATAAAAAATTATCCTTAACCACAACAGTTTCATCTTGAGGTCCAGCTACCTCCTTTGCCTTCAACATAATAGAAATCAACTTAGAAAATAATAGTGAATTGGACTTAGACTTTGGTCGAGTCATATCTTCAATCTGAATCATTAGAAATCTGCACAAGTTCACCTTTACTCCATGCTTTAACAGATACAACAAATAAATATCTTGAAATTTGAGGGTAGAAAAATATCCTCTCCTTGGACTAATCACATGCTGAATGAACTTGAAAATTAGTTTATCCTCCCCTGCCATCTCTGTAGCAATGACCTTTCTAGGGGCTCTATTTCCTATAAATTCCAACAAGGCATCCTCATAATCGAAAAATTCACTAGAAGTAGGTATGGATTTTGAATAAAATCCATAATCACCACTATGAGGAACTCTAAGGTTCTCAGCCCATTCAATTGATGAAAACGAAAACTTTTGACCATTCACATAGGAAATCATCCTATTATTCTCTTCTGAAGTCTCAAAATAGAAAAAATCATAAAAATCTTTTACCAGTGCTGGATAATATGGTCCATTATTGTTCATGAAGCATTCGATCCATCCTTGTTCTTGTAAAACCTTCAGAATCAAGGACTTTCTTTACAACATCCATTCCGCACATAATTCCTTTTCCACTACAATTTCTCACTTCGATAAATGTAGATTCATAGGATTTCTTCGAACAACATCTCTACTGCTTCCACTGGCACCAGAATTGGTTAATTTCTGCTTCTTAGCTTGTGGCGTATCACTCCCTTCATCCACTAAGGGTCGCTTCACACGGGCCATTTCAGATTCTGAGGCTTAGGGTTTTGCGAGCTTGAGAGGTTTTAGGTAGGAGGGTTTCAGACATATGGGTTCGCGATGATTGAGTGATGTCTAGAGTTGGGTTTAATATCATTTAGGATTCACATATAAAATAAATCTTATATTAAAAAAAATTTAAAGTCTCGACCTTAATACGAAAATTTAAAACAGCACGAGAGATGTACCGGTGAGGTATCCTTAAACGATGAGGTCTATCCTGGTGGTGGGGTTTAGCCTAAAGGTGAGGTTTATCCTAACAGTGAGGTTCATCCTAACGGTGAGGTTCATCCTAACAGTGAGGTTTATCTAATAGTGAGGTTTATCTAACAGTGAGATTTATCTAACGGTGAGGCTTATCTAACGGTGAGATTTATCTAACGGTGAGGTTTATCTAATGGTGAGATTTATCTAACGGTTTTAAGAGTAAGTTATCATTCCTAATTCGTGTCTAATGAAACTTAATATTTCTGAACTTAAAGTCTTAGTGTAAATATCATCTAATTGAAGTTCAGTGCCTATAAATTCAAGAGTTATATCACCTATTTGATAATGATCTCTTAGAAAGTGGTGTCTAACATCAATGTGTTTGGTTATAGAGTAAGACACAGGGTTCTTTGAGATGTTGATCACACTAGTGTTATCACAGTTAATTGAAACATGTTTAAAATCAAATCCATAGTCCAATAAAGTGTTTTTTACCCACAGAATCTGTGCACAACAACTAACGGCAACTATATACTCTGCTTCAGCAGTAGATAATGCAACCAAGTTCTGTTTCTTACTACACCATGATACTAGGGACTTTCCAAGTAAATGATATGTTCTAGATATGCTCTTTCTATCTAACTTGCATCCAGCAAAGTCAGAATCTGAATAACCTATTAAATCAAATGATTGTCCTTTTGGGTAAAACAGTCCCAAATTAGCAGTATATTTAAGATATTTGAAAATCCTTTTTACAGCAAGTATGTGTGACTCTTTAGGGTTATCTTTAAATCTATCACACATACATACACTAAACATAATATCAGGTTGACTAGTAGTAAGATAGAGTAAACTCCCAATCATACCTCTGTAATTAGTTTGATCTACTGGTTTTCCAGTTTCATCAGTATCCAATTTACAGGTGGTACTCATAGGTGTATCACTTCCCTTAATACTATCCAAACCAAAATGTTTTAATAAATCCTTAGTATATTTACTTTGATTTAAAATAATACCATCTTTAGTTTGAAAGATTTGAAATCCAAGAAAGTACTTAAGCTCTCCCATTAAGCTCATTTCAACCTCATTTTGCATAACCTTCGAAAAATCAGTACATAAAGAATTTTTAGAAGATCCAAAAATAATATCATCAACATAGATTTGTACTATTAAAAAATCTTTTGAAATTATTTTTATAAAAAGAGTGGGATCAACAATTCCTTTTGTAAATCCTTTTGAAGTAAGAAAATTTGTATGTCTTTCATACCAAGATCTTAGAGCTTGTTTTAAACCATATAAATCTTTAGAAAGTTTAAAAACATGATTTTGAAAGTGAGGATTTGAAAAACTAGGTGGTTGTTCTACAAAAACATCTTCAACAATAAAACCATTTAGAAAAGCACTTTTCACATCCATTTGATATAACTTGAAATTCAGATGCGATGCAAAGGAAAGTAAGATCCTAATTGCCTCTAATCTAGCTACAGGTGCAAAGGTTTCCTCATAGTAAATTCCTTCTTCTTGATTGTAACCTTGTGCAACTAGTCTAGCTTTGTTTCTAATGATGTTTCTAGATTCATCAACTTTGTTTCTAAACACTCACTTTGTGCCTATGGTTAAAGTGTTCTTAGGTATTTCTACTAATTCCCAGACTTTATTTCTTTCAAATTGATTAAGTTCTTCTTGCATAGCCATTACCCAAAATTCATCATTGATAGCATCATTGATATTTTTAGGTTCTAACTATGAAATAAAAGATTGATGTTCGACCTGATTTCTTAGAGAAGCTCTAGTTTGTGTTCCTCTATCTAGATTACCTACAACAACATCTAAAGGATGGTTCTTTAGGATCCTAGTTGGTCTCGAAAAGGTAGGGCTAGAGATTTTAGGTTCATCAACAGGTTGGGAATCAACAGAAGCAAGTTCTGGAAAATTTCCAGAACTGGATGTTTTAACTATAGGTCCACTGTCTTTATCATTAAGGTTCAAAACAGAGAGATCGTCTTCAAGATTTTCAAGAGAGGTCTTAGGTTCATGTGGATCAGTTTCATCAAATTTGATGTGAACAGATTCCTTCACACATTTGGTTCTCTTATTGAAATCTCTATAGGCATTACTAGAAATAGAGTAACCTAGGAAAATCCCTTCATCACTCTTGGATACAAACTTGTCAAGATTATCTTTGGTATTGATAATAAAGACTTTTCAACCAAAAACTCTGAAGTAGTTAACCTTAGGTTTCCTATGGTTCCACAACTCATAAGGGGTCCTCTTAAGAACAGGTCTGATCAAGACTCTATTGATAATATAACAAGATGTATTGACAGCTTCAGCCCAAAAATAAATAGGTAGGTCATACTCATTGAGCATGGTTCTGGAAATTTCTTGAAGGGTTCTATTCCTCCTTTCTACTACACCATTTTGCTGAGGTGTCTGAGGGGTAGAGAAATTGTGACTACATCCATTGTGTGAGCAGTAGGATTCAATCTCATGATTTTCAAACTCATGACCATGATCACATCTCAAGGTTTTAATATTAAGTCCACTAAGGTTCTCTACAGACTTGGATTATTTAACAAAGTATGAACAAGCTTCACTTTTGTGAGCTAGAAAATACACCCAAGTATACCTAGAATAGTCATCTACTAGAACATTGACATAGTGCTTCCCATTTAAGCTAGAAACTCTAGAAGGTCCAAAAAAATCCATGTGAACCAACTAAAGAGGTTTAGAATTTGACACTTCTTTCTTTGATTTGAAAGAAACCTTATGTTGCTTCCCCTTTTGATAGAGATTACAAACTTTATCTGCTGGGAATTCACGTTTTGGTAGGTCTCTAACTAAGTTCTTCCTATTATGTTTTCTATGTGAATGTACATTACAATGTCCTAATCTTCTGTGCTAAATCCAAGACTCTTTATGAAAAGTATTTAAACAAATAATATTTTGCATAGCTAAAGAATTTAAGTCAACAGCATAGGCATTTTCATTTCGCAAGGCAGAAAATAATAAGCATTTTTAGAATTAAAAACATTGCAAGAATCATTTTAAAATTTAACATTAAAACCATCATCACATAACTGAGAAATACTTAGTAAATTATACTTAAGTCCATCAACCAATAGAACTTTAGAAATTAATACTGAGTTAGTGTTACCAATCTGGCCTAAGCTGATGATTTTCCCTTTAGAATTATCACCAAAGATGACAAAACCTCCATCAACTATGACTAAGCTTTTAAAGTATGAGAAGTCTCTTGACATATGTCTTGAACATCCACTGTCCAAGTACCAAATCTTTCTATAGGATCTCTTTAAGTAGGTTCCCTACAAAATAGATTTATATAGGTAATGATTTTGGTACCCAGATTTTCTTGGGTCCAGACAGGTTATCCAATAAAACTTTAGGTACCCAAATTTGTCTTATGGGTCTCATAAAATTTGTAGAATCAATAGATTTTGAAAGATAAACCTTGTTAGATATGTAACTATGAATATAACTAGTTGAAGTATATGGACTTCTAGAACTAGAACTTTCTACATTCTGTTCAGATTTAGAAATAAATCTAGTTTTGGTAATTTTTCTTTGTCCAGGTTGGTATCCTATACCAGTAGTATACCTTGGTGCAATTTGATTACCTAGAATTTGAGTAAGAGTATCTTTTCCATTTGTAAACTTTTCTAAATCCTTCCTAAGTTGCTCATTTGACAATTTTAGTTCAGTATTTTCTAAAAGAAACTGAGCATTCTTTTCCATTTCTATGTCAAGATCAGATTTATGTTTAACAGTTAAAGCATACTGTTTATTTAAACCTTTGTATTTGTCTTTCAGCTCATTATAGGTTTCTTCTAACATATCACAGTATTCAAACAGCTCAGATTTTGAAATATTTTCAGAATCAGAATAATCTCCAGAATAATATGTATTTAAAGCAGGAGTTTCAGATGTTACCTCAGAAGTGTTTGTCATAAAACACATGTTTGACTTATTTCTGTTTTTAGTATTAGAACATTCTGATTCACTGGAGCTATCCTCAGAAGCACTCCAAGTAGCCTTCATGGATTTCTTATACTTATTGTCATTATACTCATACTTCTTCTTGTATTTCAGATTTGGACAGTCTTCTTTTATATGTCCTTTTCTTTTTCATTCATAGCAGACAACTTCATCAGATTTTTCAGATTTCTTCCAGTCCTTTTTTCAGTGTCCCTTGTTGTCTTACTTACCTTTGTAATTTGATTTTCTGAAAAACTTTTTTTTCCTATAAAACATCTTAAATCTTCTGGTTATGTGAGCCATTTCTGCATCACTATCAGATGCACTTTCACTTTCTTCACAGCTTTATCTATCACTTACATCTTGAAGTTTCTCGTTATCCTTATTCTTTGAAGTAGATGTCTTGAAGGAAACTGAATTCCTTTTTGGTTCATCTTCTTCTTCTTTGTATACCTTAAGATCTTCTTCATACATCATCAAATTTCCAAATAAGTTCTTTGATTGGAAGTTTACCAATATCACAAGATTATCTGATTGAAACAGAAGTACCCCTCCATCTTTCAGGTAGGCATCTCAAAATTCTCATGATCTGCTCCTTTGATGAAACGTCCTTTCCCAGTGAGATCATTGTATTGACAATTTCGTTAAACCTAAGATACATATCAGAAATGGGTTCATCAGGCTTCATCTTAAAATTATCATATTTAATATTATAGGTGTTCAATCTCATTTCCTTAACATTAGTTGTTCCTTCATGAGAAACACCTAAAGTATCCCAAATTTCATATGCAGTCTTACAAGCAGATATTCTATTAAATTCGTCATCTCCTAAAGCACAATACAGAGCATTCATATCCTTGCTGTTATTATTGTGATCTGTCTTAGTAGCTTCATTCCAATTAGATCTAACAGTAGTAGGAATTTTATATTCTGATTCTATGGCAGTCCAAATATCAAAACCCATGCTTTCTAAATAAATTTTCATCTTAATCTTCCACTGAGCATAGTTGTTTCCATTGAAAAATGGTGGTCTATTAGTAGAAACACCTTCAAGTCTATTATCCATGATAACTAGGTTAAAACAAATATTTTAAAGAGATAAGAATTTAGAAATAACAGAAATTTTAAGAACTTTAAAATACAACTAAAATCACAGTTGAAAAACAGAGTACTTCAGAAAATATTTTAAACCTCTGATACCAAATGTTGGTCGGAGTGGACAATCAAGGGGGGGGGGGGGGTGAATTGAGTTCCAATTAAAATTTCTGTTTAAAATCCTTTACTAAAATCCCCAAATTTAAAATACTAATTGAATTGTAGTGAATTTCAACTAAAGCAAACTTTCAGTTGGGTTCTCAAGGGATTGATTAATTCCCAGTTAACCTAATCGGAAGATCAGATTAGCTTTTGAAACTAACCTAATGATTTTCAAGTAATGAAAACACTTTCTAATTCAATTATCAGAGTAACTTTGAAAAACTGTTTAAGTTTTAAAGCACCTAGCAGCGGAATAAAAGGTTTTAGATAAAACTAAATAAAGCACAACAGATATAACCAAGAGGTTTAGTCTCAAGATGAGACTTAGTCCTCTCAAAAATTTATATTAATTTGATCCACACTCTGGATCGGGGTTCACAACAGTTTACAACTGTCCAGGTCAAATACCTCTACCACAGTTCTTCGTGGGAAACAAAAACAACAGCAAATACA
Organism: Viscum album; assembly: GCA_963277665.1. Taxonomy (NCBI): domain Eukaryota; kingdom Viridiplantae; phylum Streptophyta; class Magnoliopsida; order Santalales; family Viscaceae; genus Viscum; species Viscum album. The sequence goes on along the minus strand of OY728143.1, from coordinate 643,874,952 downwards.
GCTATCCAGGTCACACACGACCTCTACCACTATCCACAGTGGAAAATAGAAGATGTAAAGAGTTTGAATGAGGATTTTAGATCCTCCATTTATGATTCAGGAGATAGTGTATATGTAAATTAAAACTGATGACACACACTGCTCGTAAAGTAAATAATAAATCACTAAGCAAGATATAGAATTTTGAATGGCTCTAGTGATTCCAGTGTAGCTCTGGACTCCTTAGGATTTGATCAGAAATGGTTCTGAGTCCTCTTCTGGTTTCTGTCTGGAAAACAGAGTGTCGTCTGCTTGACATCCAGGTTCAGAGACAGTGAAAATGTAGTCGATGATGTTCTTCAAAATCCTTGTGAAAGTAAAGAACTCTTCCTGAGTAAGCTTGAGTGTGTATGCGATTCTGTGTCTTCTTGGTTGTGCATGTATATATGTATCATCTCTTCTTGTACATGTCACTTATATCACTTCTTTATTTTCCTTGTATCTCTTATATTGTATATCATATGTCATATATCGTATATGGTCTCTTGTGCAGCAACAGGGACTTTTATAGCACGAGCACCGGCAAAAGAAATGATTTCTTTTTTCAGGTATGAGGTACGGTTCCCTGACATCCAAAAACCTTCATTAAATAAATGACAGAGCATTAAAATATACCTGATATGACTGTTGGTTAGATTAAACAAAGATAAAGAAATTGAGGCAGCGTCGGATTCTCTGGAATGGTAGCTTTGGATATCGGTAGCCTTGTGTATCTGTAAGTCTTTGTATCGGTAACCTCTTGTATAACGGGAGCCTTTCTATTGGTAGACTTCATGTCTGTCGGTAGACTTGATCGGTAGCGGTAGAATTAATGTACCGGTGACCTTTCATATAACGGTAGCCTTTCTATCGGTAGAATTCATGTCTGTCGGTAGACTTGATCGGTAGTGGTAGACTTAATGTACCGGTGACCTTTCGTGTAACGGTAGCCTTTCTATCAGTAGACTTACTTCGGTAACTTGTCTGTAATGGTAGGCTTGCATAACGGTAGACTTGTTGTATCGGTAGGCTTGCATAATGGTAGACTTGTTGTATCGGTAGACTTGATGTATCGATAGCTTTGTTCTGTAACGGTGACCACTTGTCTGTTTAAGAATTCTATTGGAAGAATGGGTTAAGTTAGAATATATATCCAACCAGTAACCGAATTCTCTAGAGATAATATAAATATTATAATATATGAATATGTGCATGGTGTATAGAAATACTGAAATAAGTAATTAATCATTAATCAATATAGGGATTATCAAACTTTAATTGAGCATAATTGGGATTATCAATATATAAGTTCAACTAATTCTCCAAAGGGTTCGACAAGTGTGAATATTTTTTTATGATATATCGTGTGACAGAGAGATTATATTACATGACTTGTGTTTATAGGTGAGGTTTGCATTGCTATAACTATACCTTTTCTCCTTTGGGACTTGATGAGTTTCTAGACTCAACTCCTGGACTGTGAGTAGTACTCACTACTATAGAGATAAGGGTATATAGGGTCATATGTATTGTATATTCATAAGTTCAGCCTATTCTTATGAATATGAATATAGGACATGGCAGGCCTTATGATAAGGTTTAGGAGACGTACAAGCTTAAATGATCTTTATAAAATAAATAAATTAATATTTTTCAAGTTTAGAATAATTTCTATTGAAATTATTTATTAATTTTATTCACAAGTTATAGTGGATACATAGAAAATATTTAATGAATGAATATAATTTAATAATCAAGGTTCATTTAATATTTGTAAGAACAATGAGTTGAGTTAATGACTTAATTTTATAAAGTAATATTTTTATTATATTAAAGTTCAGTTATAAAAAATATAAATTACATTTATAATAATGTTAATATGTCATAATATGTCATTTATGACTTATTTAGTGGATAATATATATTATGGGGTCAAGAAGGTATTTATTGATGTTTTTACACTACTATATAAGTAGGAGAAAGCTCATTTTCAAGGGACTATTCTTGCACTAGGATTTGAGTTCACCTATCTTATCTCTCTTGCATCCTAGAGATAGATCATTCTCTCTATGAAATCAATCATATTTCTCATTCATAGATTGAAGGAATGACAAAGCGATGATTTTTGTGATGTCAAAGACTTTATCAAATATCTGTGGTAGTACTCATATATCGATGATTTATATTCCCACAAACTTTTGAAGAATGTGTGGAAAATATAGAGGGATTAATCATTGATTCCTTTGAGTATACGTCGTTGGATATTAACAGCCTTCACTAGTGTAAAAAAATAAAATGAGGTAATGTTTTGATTTATTAGTCATGATTAAATACTTCACATAGGATCCATGGGTTGATTATCAGGTTGTGCGTCACTAGATACAATGTAGTCATATCTTCCCTATGATAAAAATTTTAAATTACCTATCTATCCACTTTCGATGTGTGCCATGAAACCAAAAATTCACATCAGAGGGAATTTTTAATCGTATAATAAATTAAATTTTCATTAAATTCATGTAAAGGAAATCATTATGGTTCTATCGCACTGAACCTAGATTTGATCTAATCCTGAATGACCATGTTACAACTATATGATGTTTTATTATAGATCTAAACCATTTTTAGGGTTTTAAATGAATAATATATATATATATATATGTGTGTGTGTGTGTGTGTGTGTGTTATAAGTTTTCAGGTAGTGTTTCTCTAGGTTCTTTCTAGAATTCTAGTGGCATAAATAATAACCGATCGAGGTTGAGAATTTCATACTTTTTTGGAATTGTATTTTATTCCACAATCCTAAATAGTATGCTTAAAAGAAAATTAAAGAAGAAAAAAAGGAAGGCAAAATGAAAGGTGGCACGCGAGCCACATAGGGGACCAAACATTTAATTTTTTTTAATTTTTTTAGTATGTATTAAAAATATTTTGGTGACCATGTAATTAATATTTTATAAATTAATATTTGCTAAAATTATTTTAATTTATTTAAAATGCCTTAAAGTAGAATTTATTGCACAATTAATTTTATATCTCATGTTTATCGCCTTCTGACTGATCTTGACCATCAACTGACCAATCTATGTATGAAATTTAATTTACTTATTTTTTTATTATAATTGAATGAGATGATTGTAATAATCATTTTATTTTTAAGGGCCTACACATTATCTTTCTCTTCTTTGTATATATAAGTTCATCCACATCCTTGGGTATTATTTTACATGTACTTTGTACATTCACATGTTTTTACATATAATTTAGAGTATGATATAAAATGAATAACACATTGAGATAAGGAAGTATTCTCGATGATATGAGGATACATTGGATAGGGGTGTGAGTTATGATACGGGTCTGACATGACTCAGGTATTCAAACCCTTGGGAAACAGTTTATCCATTTATGCTTAATGGATTAACCAATAGTAAATTCTCAATATTAGTCACATTTTTTATTTAATTTATATAAATTTTGTTATTATTTTATGAATTTTCATGTTATGTGATCATATAAAATAATAAACAGAAAATTAATAGGTAAAAAAATTTAATATGTGAAGAATGTTTCTATTTAATGCATTTTTAGGTTGTGAGTACAATCACATTGTTTGAGTATATCAAATAGAAAATTAATTCATTCATAAAGTAATAATTAAAATTCTCAAAGAAATATTAAGTTGTAACTCCTTACATTGCTTAAATTTAAACAAAAATGGTTATACAAGGTGATCATAATCCCAAGTTGAGGGAGCCTTTTACTAATGAGGATTTCATATGAGAGAGATGGGTTGTATTGAATAAATATGGAAGTAACTAAGAATCTATAACTAGATTGTTTATACTTTATAGGTGAAGTGTTGAGTAAATGAAGTTTACAATTCCTAAAAGTTGTCACTTCAGTAAAAAGTTTAAGGAACCTCGAGTCAATGCGGTTGTCCAATCAGAATCCTACCTTGAAACTATTTGAGAAGTGGTGCATCTATATTTTGGATTATAAGGATAGGTTTCATGGATCCTCACCACTAGAATACTCAAGAAATTGAGTATTCTAAATCTTATAGTGAGGAACACTGAGGGTTCAAAAAAATATTGGGAGACATTTAATGATTTAATTAATTGATAACATATAAATGAAAATCAAGATAAAGTACTAATCTGTTAAATTTATTTGTTGTAGATAAAATGGAAAACACCCCCACCAGTTCAATATCATTATGATCTATTTTGGATAAAGTGAATATCCTGATTGGCAATAACTTTAAGGAGTGGTATATTAACTTGTGCATAGTACTACACCAAAATAGGAAGTTTTATGTGATAGAGTCCCAAATTATTGCTGATACTCTTCAAGGTGAAAGAAATGAGGATAAAGAAAAATATAAAAATCATGTTGATGATGCACTGGAGGTATATTGTTTTATGTTATGATCAATGTCCAATCAATTATAGAAAATTAATGAGGAAAAATATTCCTACAAGATGTTATCTCATTTCCAAGATTTATATCAAGAGATAGATTGAAAAGAAATATATGAGATATCAAGTGCACTATACAGGTGAAGGATTGTAGAAAGGAATAAAGAAGGACCTCATATACTCAACATGATTGGGTATATTGAGAGACGTGAGTACCTTGGGTTCAAACTGAAGTAAGAACTAGTGATTGATCTCATTCTTACCTCTTTACCACCTAACTTCAATACTTTTATTGTTAACTAAAACATGAATAAAATGAAAAAGTCACACCCAAATCTATTTTATTTAGTTTTATAAGATGATAATGATATGAATAAAACAAAATCTTTAGTTATTATGATGAACAAGAGGAGGAAGGGAAGTGATAAGGTGTATAACGATAAACCCAAGATAAAGACACTAATGAACCATCCTTCCAATAATCTAAATATATAGAGAGAGGGAAATTAATATTATGTTTTCTGCTTTTCATGTCGAAAGAAATTCAATTGGAAGAAAAATTTCAGTGTTGGGAAAAGGAAGAAAGGCAATGATTTACTTTAGGTATATTTTCATTGAATGCAATATGTATTTATCTATTAGTTGGGTATTGGATACAATATGTCAGTCAAACATTGGCATTCACAGGAACTAAGTATATTTTAGAATATTTAAAAGGGAAAGGTGGATCTCTAGGATACAAATGAGATGAGAATAATATCCTTAATAGTGGGAGATTATCATCTGACTTTACCCAGTGGTTTGATTATTGTATTAAAAAACTATTATTATGTACCTTTAATAACTGGAAACATAATCTTAGTGTCTAGTTATCTCACAATGTGATTTTATTTCAAGTTTAAAAATAAGTGTTGTCTCTTTTATAAGTATATCATATGTTATGGTATGAAACATATTAACAATATATTATATATTCATGAACTTAAAAACCCTATAATGGAAATCAAGGAAAAAACATGTGAAAATGGATCATATAACCAACTATAGAAATTCATGCTTGGTCATGTAAATGAGAATAATTTTCATAAGTTACATCAAGAAGGTTATTTAGACTCCACAGAGTTACAACCCTTGAATGCATGTCACAATTGTTTATAAGGGAAAATAAATAAATCACCTTTCATTAGAAAAGGAGTAAGGGCCACAAAACTACGAGAATTGATTCATTATAATATGTGTGGTGTATTTCCAGTTGAGTCAAGGGGTGATTTTTCACACTTCATTACTTTTATTGATGACTATAGTAGGTATGGTTATATCTACTTAATGTGGTATAAGTGATATTTCTTTTAGATTATTAAGGAATATCAACATGAAGTTGAAAAATATCTTGGTAAGAAGATTAAGGAACTCCATTTAGACTGAGGAAAATAGTATATAGACCAAGAATTCATTGATAATTTAAAAGAGTATAGGATAATATCCCAACTCACTCCTACTTATAAACCTTAGTGGAATGTTGTTAGTGAAAGGTGGAATCAGGACTTGCTTGACATGGTCAGATCAATGACGAGTTAGAAAAATCTCACATTATCCTTTTGGGGATACACATTATAGACATAGACATATACCCTTAACCGAGCACCAAATAATGCTAAAGATGATATTTCATAAAAGTTATGGTATGGAAAGATATACAGTCTATCAAACATACATGTGTATGGATGTGAGGATTATTTCAAGACTATACGCAAAAAAAATTCATTATAAAGCATGAAGTGCACCTTTATTGGTTATCCTAAAGAAACTAAAGGATATTACCTATACAAACCTTCAGATTGAAAATTTATTGTGGAAAGACATTCCATTTTTCTAGAAATGGAACACATTTCCAATGGAAATAGTGGGGAAAGATTGACTTCAATGATGTTGATTATCCAGGTGTATAATATTTTATTTTGGAACAATATATATAAGATATAGTGGGAGATAAATATGTTCTAGAGACAAAATTACTGTATAGATCCACTCGAGAGGTTAGAGAACCAGAGTGATATGGTTTTCTTTTCATAGAGTTAGGTGACACATTAATCTTAGATAATGATGAACCTATAACCTACAAGGAAGAAGTAAATGGAAAGGATAATACTAAATGGAAATAATCCATGCATTCTTAGATGAAGTCCATGTATCAAAATAATGTTTGGATTTTGGTAAAATCTATGGCTGATGTAAAACCCATTGGTTGAAAATGGGTATTACAAAAAAGGATGGACATGGATGGTAAAGTGAATATCTATAAGTAATGACTTGTTGTGATGGGTTTTAGGTGATGTCAAGGCATAAAATACCATGAAACATTCTCATCAGCTGAAATGCTAAAATCCATCATAATGTTACTTGTAATAACATCCTTCAATGATAATGAAATTTGTAAAATGGATGTCAAAACTTCTTTTCTAAATGGGAAGTTATATGAAGACATATATATGACTCAACACAAAGGGTTTATTAAGCTAAATAGTTACAATAAAGTATAAAATCTGTAGAGATCCATTTATGGGTTAAAGCAGACATCACGACTATAGAATATTCATTTTTATAAGTCTAAAAGAGAATTTAGTTTTTTAAGGAATGAAAGGGATCCATGTGTCTATAATAATCTTCATGGTACTGAAATCATTTTTCTAGTATTATACATTGATGACATATTAATTATAGGAAATGAAGTGTAAGTCATACAGTTAGTTAAGACTTGGTTAAATGAATTCTTCTCTATGAAATAATTAGGTGAATCAGACTACATTCTAGGGATAAAGATGTATTGCGATATATATCATAGGTTTCTTGGGCCAAGTCAAAGTATATATATTAACAAGGTACTCAAAAGGTACAATATGGAACAATACAATAGAGGATTGTTTCCAATGTCACATGGTATCAATATATCTAAGAAATTTTTTCCATAAACATATAAGGAGATTGACAAGATTAGTAGAATAACTTATGATCCAACAATGCGATATATCATTTATTCCATTCTATGCACAAGGTTTGATATTTCCTTTTATTCAAATATGGTGGGAAAATATCAAGCCAGACCAGGAGAGATACATTGGGAATATGTAAAAACTATCTGGAAGTACTTGAAACATACAATGGATATATTCCTAGTTTATGGAGAAGATATGGAATTAGTAGTTATAGAATACACTAATTCTCGTTTCCAAACAAATCATGTTGATCTAAAATCGCAGTCAGGCTATGTATTTTGCCCGAATGGTGGTTCGATGAGTTAGAGAATCTCAAAGTAACATGTGGTCAGAGATTCAGAAACACAATTTAATTAAATAGTGTCTTTATATATAGATAAGGAGGAAGTATGGATATATTGTTTGGTCTCATATATTGGAGTTTTACTTAGTAGTTTAGACCTTATTCTATTTTATTATGATAATTCTATTGTGGTGTTACTTTCCAAGGATCCCAAGTCACACCACATGACAAAGCATATACTATATAATTTTCATATCTTGAGGGATTTTAATTAGAGAGGTGAATTCATTTTTAGGATATTATCTATAGAGGATAATGTGGTAGACCCATGACTAAATACATATCTTAGTAGAATCATGATTATCATGTGAGATTTTTTGGGTTGATAATTGTTAGAAGTTGGATCTAGTAAAAGTTGGAGTATTGTGAACGGGTTACCTAGACCCAACTCCTTTATGTATTTCTATTACCATTACAAGCATATATCTTGATATATACATGTATTTATCTTACCATAATATTAATATTACTTCAACATGTACAATTTATATGGTAATTTATTTATATTTAATGTCCCGTCAAAGAATTATAGTAGTTTCTAGGATATAATGAGAACCTAGAGATACCATGAAATTAATCTTAAACTTATATCCCATGGTCCAGATACATAATGCTAACAGGACACAAATTATGTGTGTCTATCTGGTGTTGGGGAATCATAAGCATTGAGACTTCTTCTCATGAAGTTATCACTTGGTGATATAAAGTAGGTGAGATTATGAGGGATGATCCTATAATAGGAACACCACATGATTCAAGTATCATTGGTAGTTATTATCTACAAATAGGTGTAATAGTCTATTTAATTAAGATTATCTTCAATGTATTCTATTTTATTACATACTTTGATGCAAGATGAAAACAATTAAATCTATGTCATGGTGAGGTAGCTTGCATTGGGTGTGCCCTTGGTGGTGTGAAATTGTTTGAATGACCAAGATCAAAATTGTTTCTTAAAAAAATAAGTTATATCTTGAGCCCAACTAATCAAGATAGAAGTAATTTCTTTAAATCCATCGCCATGGTAAAATATTTCAAGTACATCCAGTAAGTTCAATTAATAATAAATCAAGAAAGGGTGATGACTCAAAGTACGCATCCTTCTTTATGAGATATCACAATACAAAGAGATTATATTACAAAGTGTGAATTCATAGGAGGTTTTATCATTACTATAACTAGGGGCCTTAATTGAGTTTCTAGAATCTACTCCTTGTTTGTGATTAGTACCCATTTCTATCAAGATAAAGTCTTAGAGGGTAACATACTTAGCATAACCATAAGTCTATTAATTAGAATATAGGACATGGTGGGACCCAACACAAGGTCTGGGAGATTCTGAATTTCCCTGAAATAAAAAAACTCATATTATTTGAGTTTAGAATAATTGATAATTTACTTATTTATTAATTTTATTCATATTTTATTGTGGATACATGATAAATATTTAATTAAAAAAATATTATTTAACATTAAATGTTTGTTTAGTATTTTTAGGAGTAACAAGTTTAGTAAATGAATTTATTTTATCATGTAATATATTTATTATATTAAAATTATGTCATAAAAATTTATAAATTAAATTTATGACATGGTTAATAGTTCATAAGATGTCATTTATGGATTATTTAGTGGGTGATATATACTCGGGGGTCATACATCCATTTCTAGGTGTTTTTACACCACTATATAAGTAGGAGACAAATCATTTTCAAGGTAATCTTCATCTAATTGAATTTGAGATATTCTCTATCATCTCTCCCATAACCTAGAGATAAAATAAGACACTTCATGTAATCAATCGTAGTTCTCCTTCACAGAAAGAAGGAATGATGCGACAACGATCATCAGGATGTCAAAGGTTTCATCAAATATATGCACTAGTACTCAAATATTAATGATCTGTGTTCCCATAGACTTTTTAAGCATGTTTAGATGATCTAAAGGGATCCTACATCAATTACATTGAGCATTGGTTTCCGATGATGAGTATTCTTCTCTAGAGTCAACAAATCAATAGAGGTAAAGGTTTAATTTTTTTTCATTATTAAATCTTTCAAAAGGTATAATTGAATCAGTCATAGGTGTATAAAACTCATGTTAGAAGTGTCATGGATGTAGTGAGTTTGGGAGGTGGATATTCAAGGTAAAATTAGGATTTCAATGAGTAGGTGGATCCAATTATTTATAGTTCCTTGATAAATACAAAATTTGTGATTTGAATGTGGTGTGATATGGAGTCTGAGTATCTTCATCAGGATTAAGAGAGATTTAGTGTGATTTGGGAGTGATTCATATTGGAGGTGCACTGATTCTCATAGAGAGATTATTATTGATAGTGTGGGTGGTTTAGAACCCCAAAATGGATTTACATAATGTGTTGGGATTAGAATTTTGTGTGGGGGTGTTGAATGATTTCATGATGCCTCTAGGAATAAATGGACCGTGATCAGGTTATGTGAAAGTGAATTAATGGTAATGACATAGAATTTACAAGAGGGGTTTTCAATTAAAGGAATGACTAATTTTTTGTGTGTGGAATTGGGTGTGGTGATTTGGAAACTACATCATGCATGATGGTTTACCATTGGAAGTGTATTTTTGATAGGTGATTCCTTTGGAGGGGAGTACTATGATCCAAAATAAATCTTTATGACTAGATTCATGAAGTGGGGAGAAATATAATCCTAGGTATGAATTAGTTGTTGACACTTCAATTTATTGGGATAAATGAGTGTAGGTGAGCACCGTCTTAGTGTTCAGTAATGGTGGAAAGTAGTTAAATTGTCTTTTTGTGAACAACTTGACATGGTTTTGGAGTTACTCATTAGAAGCATGTTCAATGTTAAAGGATATAACATGGTAAGTTGGTGGTTAATTGGAAACCAAGGTGGGTCAATAATTATGGTGGAAAGACTATCATAGATTCTTTAGAGCCAAAAGCATTGAGTTTGTAATAAAACGTGGATTTTTGGGTCATTATTTTTAGAGTAAATTTGAATTTTTAGTCCTGAGGTAGTGAATTTTTTGAGAATTAAGACTCAAATCTTGATTATGAGGGTTAGTGACAGGGGAAGCTTGCACTGTGATGAGAACTGGTTGAGGAATAACACCATGGATTGGAAGGCACCGTGACATGGATGTAGGGGGTTACAACATTACTGTGGGGTGTCACAACGTGTTTGAGGTTATTTTAAGTGCACTAAAATAGTCACCACCACATTATAGTGGTTCATGTGATGTTGAGGTCAATAACCAATATCACTATTTTCATGCATAATATGCATACAATTTCCAAATATATACCCACTTAGTTTTCTTCTATTACAACCCATTTATGAATGTATTTTTATGGATTTTGATCATATTTAATGGGTTTAATGTATATTTCCAAATAAGAAGTAACACATGTGATGTATTACACATTGACAATGTTTAATGAAGTTGCATAAAGGTGCCTATATAAGGATGGGATCCTTATCCCAATGGGGGTGTGTTCATTCATTCCAAAAGTAGTGAATTATTTTTAAGCCAATTGAAGCCCTCTTCCCTCCCAAATCTCATTCACCATTACATGAAAGCTCTATATCCCCTTTATGAATTTAGGGTTACTCATGTAATATTCATGGATCCAATGGCTTCCCCCTCATATTTATGAGGAATACATCTTATACTCCTCAAGATCATTATAAAATGTACATTATCAAGAATTAAGATGAAAGCTGGTGATATTCAGGCATTTGAGGTACTTTATTTTATGCACTATTTTGTGGATATTTTTGCAAGTTTGATTCTTATAGATATATTTTCATGTGTTTTGGGTTTACTTATTCTTCTAATGATCATAATATGATCAAACAATACCCATTAGTGGTATTAGAGTGGGTTAATTAAAGGAATATATATGTTTATACCATGATTTTGAAAAACATCACCATCACCATGATGTATAATTGCCAATGGGTTCTTCACTGGGATTCTCCTACCACCACGACCAGATCCATGATGTAGGACTCTCTATGGTCTTTAAAAATAGTAATTGAATAGATAAACATGGCATTAATAAGTCATGGATATCTATGTTATCTTTACAAAATTGTGTTGCATAAATATAAAATCTTGGTTACCTTTATGTAGGACAAGCTATGTAAGTTAATCTAAAATGGTTTACCTTTATGTAAGTATCCAATACATAAAGGTCATAAAACTTACCTTTACGTGTAATTCCTATTTATAATTTATTGCACCATGCATTGTGAAATGGATTGGTTGGGTATTTTTGAAGGAATTTTTCATGGAGAGTCTACTAGTGTGAAAGGAGGACCAATTAAACACCCTAGTTTGGATATTTTTATAGGCTGATTCTTAAAATAAGATTTTGATATATTTAAAATATGATTTATAAAAGTTTTATAAATTATAATTATTAGGCTTTCGAAAATGATATTTTTAAGCCCTAATTAAACATAAAGAAGTTCATATTTGTTTCACATGTTTGAATAATTATGTAAATCATTTATTTATTAAGAAAATTCAATTATGAATTGAATTGGATTATTTATAAATTATTTATAAATAATAAAAAATATATTTTGTAATTTTTATAAAAGTTTTTATATGGAATATTTCTAATTATTTATTTTTTATAATTTTTTATAACAATATTTATTTATAAAAATGTTTATAAATTTTTCTCAAGCTTCAATATTTTAAATTTTAATTTATTTAGAAGTTATTACTTTCTTTATCTATATATATAATTTTTTTATATTGTGAATATTATGTATGATTTAATTTTTTGATAAATATATTATAGGAGATAAATGCTTTCATTTCAGGTTGGGTACTATCCCATAAAATTTAGTTTTCATCTACCTTGACCTCAATTTGTAATTGAAGTTATTTTCTTGAATTATTTTATTTGGTGTAGTTTTTTCATATTGGGTATTAGATCTATCATGTATTGAATTATATTTTGAGTAAAGTATACCTATGGATAAGGACTTTCTCTTGGACTACCTACCATCTTGGAGCCATATTCCGTATCTATAAAGGAGAATGAGGTTAGAAATATGTCTCTCTAGGACTACTCACACAGTGATCATAAATCTCACATTACACTATGATATTAAATGAAAATTTCATGTTAAATATGAATATGATGAATTTATATTTTTATGAATATCTTTGGGGCTCTATTTTTTGGTGAGTAACACATATTGTGGGTTTTGTAAAGTGTTACACATTAATATAGTATGAACACATAACTTAGTTGTTGAAATATGGATTCTAAAACCAAATAAATAGCAACATGTTTAAAAAAAGGAATAAAACATGAGAATATGATGATTATATAAGATTTAATAATTATGAATTCAATATTAATATGATTTATAATAATTTAGAGAGACCTTAAAAAATCACCTCAAATACTAAGCGTGATATTCTTTCAAAAGAGGCACTTTTTAGGACCTCAATCATCCAACCAGTTATGTTCTAATATAGTAGTGTTCCCCTAGATTATTTTATATAAGGAAATGTAGTTCTAGGTTATATTGGATCGTCATTGGGTATGTTCTTCTATAGCAGGGTTCCCGTGGGTAGTATTTTTTAGCTCGCCTTTGATGTTTTCTTTATGTGACACTTAGTTGGGAAACCCTTAGGAAGGGAACTCAATGAATGATGCTATATTAATTCATATGATGGATTTAGATCAAAGGTTATTTAATAATTTATCCAAGAATCATAATTTCTATGAGTGAGTTGATTCCCTAACTAAATAACCAAGTGATGAGAGGGATTCCCTAACATAATCATTACTTAGTAAAATATGAATATTTTCTCACTAAAAGAATATAATGTATGGGATAATCAATTTTAGCGGGAGAAATTTCATTAAAAGTCCTTGATGAAAAGATATAAAATATGAAACTCACTCACTAATATGTCCTTGTTATATATTATGGCGTTATTTATATAAATCATATTGGTATCTAGATTTGAGAGGAATTCTCAATGAGAAGCATTAAACGCCCCTGGATTTGAATGTTATTGAAGTCAATTTCACCAATTCTATCTCACAGGTATTAGATACTAGGTGTTCATCACATATTTGAGTTAAAAAATATATAATAAAAAATATTATGGAATTGATGAAGGTTGAATTAGACCTTTGTGTCCATAATGGAGAAAGTGTTATTGTAATAGTGGTTAAAACTTATGATCTGGTTTTCTAATTGGATTGATACTATAATTAGAAAGATTTTATTATGTTCCTGAAAAATATGGAAATTTTATTTCTATATCTTGTTTAGAAATGACAGGATTTTTATTCATTATTAATAATAAGAGTTATTATATATATAAGAATGAAATCTTATATGACATTGGAAATATAATGAATGTTTTATATATTATAGGCATGTATAATCCTATATATAACATTCAAATAGATTTTTAGAGTTGATAATAATACCATATACCTTTGGCATTTTTACCTCATACATATAAACGATAAATGCGTCCAAAGACTCTATAGTGATAGATTGTTGGAATCATTCAATTATGAATCATTGGATATATATGAATCGTTTTTATTGAAGAAAAAAAGAAAAAATTCACCTTTTGGGAGAAAATGTGAAAGGTATAATGGACTATTTGATCTCATTTATAGTGATGTTCATGAAAAAATAAGTATAGAAATAGTTGGTAGTTATAGGTACTTCATTACTTTTAAAAGTGACTTTAGTTATTATGGATATGTGTTTCTGATGAAAAAAGTGTAATTTTTTTTGAAAAGTTGAACGATTTTTAGAATGAAGTAAAAAATAATCTAGGAAATATTATAAATATTCTTTGATCAAATAATGGTGATGAATAATTAAGCCCATAATTCATATATTATCTGAGATATTGTGGAATTTTTTCACAACTCACTCCTCTTGAACCACTATAATGAAACAATGTCTGAAAGGAGGAAATGTACCTTATTATACATGGTTCAATCTTTTATGACTATATCTAACTATCCAATTACATTTTGGGGTTATGATCTTAATATTTTAATATTATTAATAAAAATCATTCCATAAAAATAATTCATAAAGATATAATATGTGATATGGTGTGGGAAACATCCTAGTTTGTCTTATATAAGGATTTGAGGATGTGAAGAATTCATAAAACAATTATATTATGACAAGATTGACTCCAAATATGATAGATTCTTACATTTTTTCCATCCTAAGGAAAAAAAGATATTATTTCTATAATACTATGGAGAAAAAAGTGTTTGTGGCCTAATTTTCTAAATTTCCTAATAAGTAATTTATCAATCAAGGATTTAGTTGGAGAAATATTGAACTTGGAGAAGTTCAAGACTAAAAAATAAGAAGTTTTTTTTGAGAAATAACTTGATAAAATTATGCCAAATATCTTGGAATATGAAATAACTCAAGTTAAATAATAACCTTGAAAGTAAGGTAGTATTCATTAGGAACCTAAGAGGTACAGATTTATCATGGATAATGATGATGAAGTTATGTTTATAAGTGATGAACCCACTTCCTACTGTAAATCCATTAAGGGTTATAATTCCTAGAAATGGTTAAATGACATATAATATGAGATATAATCCATTTACACTAACAAATTATGGAACTTGGTGGATGAACCTAATGGGGTAAGACCCATATGGTGCAAGTGGGGTTTCCGCAAGAAAACTAACATGGATTGTAGTGTTTCTACCTGTAAAGTACATTTGGTGGTGAAGGGTTATAAACAAATTTATGGAATTGAATAGGAATTTTTTTACCCATTATCTATGTTCTATTCAATTCATATTATATTTTCCATGGAATCTCATTATTATTATGAGATATATTAGACAAATGTAAAAATTTGTTTCCTTAATGAGAATTTAGTCTAGGATGTGTATATGATACAACACGAAGGTTTTGAAATTAAAAATTTTATTAATAAGGTATGAAAGATATAATGGTCCATTTATGGATTAAAGAATGATTATTTGAGTCTTAATATCTGATTTAAGGATGTAATTAAATATTTTGGTGTCATTAAGAATGCAAAAGACACCTGTGTATATAAGAATATTAGTGGGGGTGTCATATTGTTTTTGATATTGTATTTAGATAAAAAACTTATTATTGTAAGTGATATAATGACTCTTAAATTTATTATAATATGGATGGGTAAGTTATTCTCAATGATAGACATAGGTAAAGTTCCATACATACTTGGTATTAAGATCTATAGAGATAAAACTAAGAGGTTATTTTGGTTTAGTTAACACACATACATTGGTAAAGTGCTTAAGTGGGTTCACATGGAGAACTCCAAAAAGGGGTTATTACTAATGATTCATGGAATTAATCTTAGGTTGATTTAGGATCCTTCAAAAGGGTTAATAAGGATGAATATAATTTCTTATACATTTTCTATAGGATCTATCATGTATTCCATATTGTGTACTCAACCTGAATTCACCTATGCTCTTAGTGTAACATTAAGATACTAGTCCAATATTTGAAAAAGTCACTTGATTTCTATTAATAACATTCTTAAGTACTTGATAAGGATTAAGGATATGTTCTTGATCTTTATATGATAGAATTAATTCTATGTAAGAGGTAATATATATGCTAGTTCCAAACCAAAAGAAAGATTATATATTGTCTCAATATGGTTTTGTGTTTTACCTGAATGGTGGATCTGTCAGCAAAAAAAGTTCCAAAAAATCCACCATTGTAGACTTGAAAACAAATAGAAAGTAAATAAATTAATAAAATGTTGTGAAGAATTATTTTTTGATAAAAAATTTCATCAATGAACTTGGGGTGGTTCCTAGCACTGAGGGAGCGATCAAGATTTACTATGACACTAGTGGACCCATTGCTCAATCCAAGGAACACCAATCACACCAAAGGAAAAAAGACCATAATAAATACTATATCATATGAGAGATCATTGTAAGAGGAGATTTAATGATCTATAATGTGGATATTGAGAAGAATATATCAGATCCATTGATGAAACTGTTAACATAGAAAAATACATGAGGGTCATGTTACGTCTCTAGGTATACAATACCTGAGAGACTGATGTAAAAGTTGTAAAAAATATCATGATAAAATAATAAATTCAATATCTATTTATCATTAATTCATGAATGTTATGATTTATTCAAACTAAATTAATGAATGTTAATATCCCCTCAAAGTATAAAACATAAATTTTGTCCCTCATCGATGATCATCATGGTGTATCATGGGTTGTGATGATATGTTAAGATTTTCTTGAATAGATTTTTATACACATTACAAAGGGTTGTATATGTGATACAAATAATAGATTCATGTGGTAATGATCAGAGAATTATTACTTGGAATATCCCTCTAAATAATATCGTGTCAAATTACATACAGTCATTGATATACTTATGTGGTGTATTCTTATTATTAACCCTTATTACTTGAGGTTTTATAGATACCTAGAATGAGAATCTACATACTTTGATACCTTAATTACCCAATTAAAAATATATACTATGATAATTATGGGGTATTTGGGTTTATTGTCAAATATCTCATCAGATGGAGTGCAACGAGATGGGATTTTCCACTTGTATGACAAAGAATAGAATCTATACCTTGATTGAATTAAAGTGGGGGAAATTTATGGAAATAATTAGTTGGGTAACATATTATGTGTTGAAATATTTGGATAAGGGTATTGTTATGAACTCATCTATTAGATGAATGGAATGTGATGTATTCATCAACATGGTTATTCTTTTTTAAAGAATAAAGAAATTATAAGATGGCTTATACTAGATTATCATTTGGCAGACATGTTCATATAGAGATATGAGTATGTTTGATGGATATCACACAAAAAAACTTAAATAGATTGAGTAGCATTTATTATTTTATATAGGATTCTCTTTACTTACAATAATTAAATAAGGATTTTATATTTGTTTTCAACACTACTAGGGAATTAAGGGTCACACAATTAGTCTCGTGGATAAGAATAATGTTTTGTACAAAGTGGTTTGTTCCAAAATGAAGAGAAATATAAGAAAATGTATCCAAGAGTGGTTTTGTATGGATTTATAAAGATTTATAAGGTTTTTGATTAAGTCCTTTTGGTATTTTAGTGTAATTTAGAGATTTTTATAAGTGAACTAAAATGGGTATCATCAGACAATGGTGAAGCATGTGATGTCATGGTCTATAATCAATAACATCATTTTCATGCATGCGATGCATGAAACTATGGTGTCCTTATCCTCTTTATTTTTCAGTTACAACTCATTTAAGAATGCATTGTTAAGTCTTGTGATCACATTGAATGGGTTTAATATATATTTCCCAACATGTAGTATCACATGTGATGGATTACATATTGATGTTTTTTAATGGATATGAGACAAAAATCCTATATAAGGATGTGATACTTCTCTTGTTGGGGGTGATGTAATTCAATCTATAAGTGATGGCCTGTTTATAAGACAATTGAAACATTATTTCATCCTAAAGCTCATTTCTCCTTCCAAAAAGTTTCTAGAACCCATTTATGAATTTGGGAGACCTCACAAAACATTTATGGATCCATTAGCCCATTTCCCCTACTAAGGTAAGAGGCATACATCTCCTACTCTCCATGATCATTATCAAACATACTTTATCGAGGAAGAATATGAAAGTTTATGATATTCAAGAATGTTAGGTACACCATTTTTCTCTATTTTTAAAATATTTTTCATTTTTGATTCATGGAGATGGTTTTTTCTCTGTTTTGGGTTCAATTTTACTACCAATGATCATATAATGATCAAACAAAACCCATAATAGATGTCCAGACTGAGATGACATGCATGCATGGAGGGTCACACTATGGCAAGTAGGTGTCACAACATGGAATATGTTTTTGGGCTTTTCACTAAGGTATGAACCTTACACATTTTAACTCAATGGAAAAGATGGTTTCATTGTGATGGTGACTATTATATATGGGTATTATAACCCTTAATTTCAGATATTGTGATTTTCATTGAGTAAAGGCTGGTTACACCGTGACCCTCAGGTCATGCAGTCATGGATTTTTGTAAGGGGAATGATGAAGTCACAAAGGCCTGACCCATGAATAGGAATCATCATTCTATAGGGAAAAGTCCACACTATAGAAGTGAGGATTCCACGTTGTGGAGGCTAAGTCCATAATATTGTGATTATTCTCAAAGCCATTATACCACACTATGGCCAAAGGGGTCACACCTTAAGGTCTTTGAGCAACAAGATGATGGTTCTTCTTGGTGGAGGTCTGTCACATTGCAACCCAATGATACACACCTTGAACGATGAACTCAATAGGGAATAAAGATGTGACCCATATAGGTAATTTCATAATGGCCCCTATTCTGGTTTTTAAAATAGGGACAGACCCATCATTTTAGGGTTAGGCCCCCTTTATTTTTTGTATATGGGAAATGCTGGGAGGACCATTTCAGTCATCTCTCCCTTCCTTCATGCATTCTATTACCCTTTATGATCAGTAGTTTATATATGGATTTTCATGGTGATTTATGGTGAGTTACTCTCTCTGTACCCTATTATTTCTTTACTCCTTTTTTTGACATTGATTTGGAAATATTTAGGCTAGGTTTTTTATACAAATTCTACCAAAGCATGGTAGAATTGGAATGTTATGATTTTGATTTTTCATAGTGTGGCTAGATAATGTCTTATAAGGATGAATTCATGAGGTTATATGTGATTTTTGTGGAATGTCTTTTCCAAGTGAGTTTTTAAGTGATTAAAACTCTTTAGATTAGATTGAAAAATTAATTATAAATTGTTATAATTAATTATTTCATTTTTTTCCTAAGATGGGAGATTGAGTGTTGATAAGATCTTAGAAGAGGAATGGATGAGCATTGTTGGGGATGTATGGAGTTTGAAATGGGGATAACTCCATGTTTGAGGTAATTGGTCCCTTTAATACAAAACAATATGCTTGTTTATACATGGATGTGAATGATTTTATAGTTTTATGGGATTGGGTAAAGGGATAAGGACCAAGATCAACATATAGAAAGAGGTATGATAAAATTGAGCCTCCTAGATATGGAATAATTGCTATATAGAAGTTATGGTATTTTGGGATCACCTAAAGACTATATTTCTAATAGGAGAAGGCACTTTTTGAGTTTATTAGAGAACTTGAGATGATTATTTGGGGTGTGATGAGATGAGGATAGACTAGTTTGGGTTTCTAGGGCTAGGGGGAAGGAATGAGTGGCGTAGGCCTATTGATGATAAATGAAATATTTGTATGTATCATGTGTTAGGGATAACACCCTCTTGAGGGTAGAGTGGAGACTTTCTAAGTGTTGTGAGATAGATAATTCCTTTGAGACTAGATAAGGGGTGACAAGGAGGGTTTACTCTTGATAATGAGTTATGATATCTCTAAGTGGGATGTGGGATAAGACCCTACCATGGTCCATGGAAATTGTTTAAGGACATGGAATAATATTTCCAAGGATTTGAGTGTAGGTTAGCTGAAGATGGTCCCAGTTTTAGTGGACCAATTTGTGATTTCAAAACCAAAAGAAGACAAGGCTTTCTTTTAAGGTTAGGGATATATAAATATTATGGGATGTAAAAAAATTATGGGGTATTGGGTATGGATTTTTGTTGATTATAAGAGTTTGGGGATGGTTTTGAAATACCCAAGATGATGGCTATGGGAAAGATGAAGATTCTTAGTGGTTCAACATTTTGTTCTTGTGAGACCTAGATAGTCTATAAGACATTAGATTGGGTAGATATATGTACATTGAGGCATACCTAGAGATGTGGTGCTAGATCCTGAGTGGTAGCACCTTGGTGAGAATCTAGTGAGATTGTGAAATGGGTTACCTTCCATGTATGTTATTTCTTGCATGTTCTTAATTGTGTAATGTTAGATGATGAGTCCGGATGAATGGACCCTACCTTAAGTGAGAAGGTAGTGGTGAAGATGTTTTTGGTGACATAGATGACTGTTAATGGGACACCTTTCCTATAAAAGATATAATGGTTCAATACTTTTTGAATGACATTCCCTAAGTGTTTTTGAAAGGGCACTATTTTTGCGACATCACCATAAGTGATAGGGGATGATCGAGGTACTACATGTGTAGTATCGTCTTCCAATAGGGTTGAAAAATGTATTATTTTTGTGAAATCAGTTGTGTGAAGGGATGATTGAGGTATTATTTTTATAGCATGTCCTTGAGTGATAGGGGATGACTAGGGTACTATTTTTTCAGTGTCACCATGAGTGATGGGGGATAACTAAAATACTACTTTTGCGACAATACTTGTGTATAAGAATCAGTAAGTTACTATTTTTGTCACCTCTATTGTGAGTGGGGATGTCCTGGGTAATTAATATGGATCCTACCATGAGGAAAGGTGGGTAAAAATCAATGTTGGTATAAAATATGAAAATGAGGACCCGATTTGATACCAATTATTGGTGAAACTCATCTCTCCAAACTATTCTTCAGATAAAACCATCAGATGGAGGATCTTTCATCCATTAGAACTTCACACACCATGGGATTTTCAAAGTAGAAATGTAACCTTATAAATTTACCTTACCCACAATAGAGTTCACCATAATTAGGTAGACATTGCACCCTACTCACCAGAAAAGTCATCCTTGATTTTATAAGAATAGTCACAAACATTCAAGGAAAATGAAATATAGAAAGTGAGAAATTAACAAAATATATTAACATACATAAGATGATGTTTCCTATGTTCATAGGAGAAACACAACTAATCACAATATTATAATAAAAATGTACAATAGATTACAAAATAATATTACTAATGGATATGTAATATACACAATATATACCTCTCTCTTTGATCTATTTTACACTTTTCACCTCCCATAGTTAATACTAAATTCCCACTAGTTATATAATAAGAATAAATTGGTCAATTTATATTACATACTCCTATAAAATCAGGGATCACTGATAAATTACCCCATTATCTTGATTATCAACTTGGTGACCCATCAGAATTTTTGATCTGATGAACCTAAAATGATGCACTATAACATAATCAGAAGATGTAAACTTTCAAAAAACCTTATTCCCATAGATAAGAACCAATATTATTATCTAGATACTATGTGAAGAACCTTCCTCTAAAAAATTTCCAGTAGGTGAAAATTTTGTGACTTACTTCTGGTGAACTGAAACGAACACTACCTCCAAAAAAATCCCAATTAAAGTCTTGCTTCAATGAAACTAAGAACTATACATACTTTGTAAATATTCTTCCTTATTCATAGAAAATTAGTTTTATCCATTTTCTCCATAAACTTACCCAAGCCCCACTAAGGCATGATACTGCCTAAAAATTTCTTAAGCTATTTTCTTGGTAAACATGTCCACCGGATTTTGGATTCCCACTCCAATTTTTTCGGATGAAATTATACTTTAAGACAATATTTTTTCCTTTCATTTAACATTGGATTATTATCCATGTGAATTTCAATTTGGATTTCATAGAAAAGAAATAATCATTCCTAAATTATCCTATGATAATTAAAAATATCATTAACCAAATAATTTTTTCCTAGCTTCTATTGAATCTACATACCCATATTCTATTGTACTTAATGTAATAAGATTTTGAAGTCATGAAATCCAGTTGACCAGTGTTCCTATACAGGTAAAAAAAATTATGTCGATATTTTTTGGATGTCTGAATCTATTGAAAAGACAACATCAAAATATTCAGGTAATGGATCATTTATCCCATAGAATAAGGATGTATTTTTGTTCCTTTAAAATAGTAAAGGATCCATTTGATAGCTACACAATGTACCTTTACTGAATTAAATATATATCAAATTACAAATCCCACAATAAGTAGTTTCTAGATGAGTGAAAACCATTTCATATATCAAAGTTAGGATTTCTGATGAATATGAAATTTTCTCCATTTACTTGGACTCAACCACTATTTTGGGAAATTGTTTCTTGGTTATTTTAAAGTTTTTGGCCAAAGTAGTTAAGAAAAAAGCACATATTCATTAAAAATATTTGTATCACCTTATAGATGTTTTTCTTATAAGAAATAACCAAATTCTCATATTTACAATCTCCCTCAAATTTCATCCTTAAAATATTGTTATCTTACAAAAAATCGTTTAATTTGAGTATTTTGGATAAGT
This sequence comes from Viscum album, assembly GCA_963277665.1. Taxonomy (NCBI): domain Eukaryota; kingdom Viridiplantae; phylum Streptophyta; class Magnoliopsida; order Santalales; family Viscaceae; genus Viscum; species Viscum album. The sequence goes on along the minus strand of OY728143.1, from coordinate 643,851,913 downwards.
CACTTTTCAAATTATGTATTCTCCTCTATCCAATCTATAAAATAATATTTCATCCACATATAAAATAAATATGATGAAAGTAACTTCTTCCCATTGCCTTCAGTAACAAAATGATCTACATTGCATCTCTCAAACCCTTCTCTTAACATAATTGAACTAAATTTATGATTTCATTGTCATAGTGGTTACTTCCGATCATAAATACAACTTTTCCATTTACATAAAAAATTCTAGTTTTTAGATTTCCTGGAATCCATTGGATGCTTAATATAAATTTCTTCCTCTGAATCACCATGAAGAAAGGAAATATTTACATCCATTTATTCAATGAATGGGTCTTTTGATTCTACCATGTGAAACATTACATGGATTATTGTATATTTAACTACTTTTAATAATATTCACGAGAAACAATATGCATGTATACTAGTATTTTTAAGACTTTGAGGTTATCGACTTTCGGCCATTTTATAGAGCATAGATCCTATGTAATTTCCTTCCCAATCACTATTTCTAGACATCTATTGACTAGATATACCATTATGTTAAGATATTCTACCCAAATTCCCTTACTCATTCCACTATGTAATATCATACTATGGTGATTTTCTATTAATATTTGATTCATCCTCTTATACACTAATTTTTCTATAGAGTTCTAAGAACCATATTCTTATGACTTATTCCCTTATTTTGGTATAAGTTACTGAAGTTGTATCTGATATAATAATATTATTGTCAGAATGTAGGAATTTTATATTTTGACAACACTCCCTTTACACTATGTCTTTACATTTAATAAAAATTTTAAAAACATCAAATTTATGATTCAAAAATTTAATATAAACTTTTATTGTAACATCATTAAAAAAATTTACAAATTAAAGTAAACCATTGAGGGAATGAACATGGGTAGGTCCCCAAATCTCAGTATAATCAAGTTCTAACTTCTAAGACCTGGGTTTCTATCCATATAAATTAAAATAAACCCTTCATTTTTCTCCCAATATATAACTTTCACACATTTTAATGTATGTGTGATCAAGATTCAGTATGTATTTTTCTTTTTAAACTTTCATATTATTTTCACTGAGATGACCTAGTCTAGAATGCCAAAACTCCACATTTTATTATCTTTCAGACAATAAAACTGTGTTTATGATTCCAGTCAAATATAATTTCCCATACTTTACTATTTTTGAAAGCAACATGGATCCTCAAATAAATTTTCATAATATGTTGGAAAAATTAGTTTCATACCCTACCACATCTGATTGTCCAACTAAAATTAGGCACTTCTATAGCCTTGGGATATGTAAACCATTATATAACTTTAATAACCCTTTATTTTTCTAAATCCAAATATTTAAATTTAATTTTTCAATGATATCTAGAGCTTCATTATCCACCAAATTTACTTTTTTTTTAATTTTATGGATACATTATTCTCAATGGATCGATACTCTGTTGTTGAATGAAATAATGCACCTGATTCAACTACCCATGACTCTACCAAAATGTTGACACTTAAAAACAATTCACAACCCCTTATGTTGTACCAATTAAATTTGAGCTTCTGGAAGTTAATGGTATTATATAGATTTATTTATGACTAATACAATATTTCTTGAAGTGTCCTATTTTACCTCAATTCTTACATACTATAGCTAGGAAAACCAAATTACATTGGTTCTTCTCTTATGACTTATATTCCGATGGGTTCTGATGATAGACTTGATTCAATTGAGGTGTCCATATCCTCATCCATTGGTATTAAGAGTAATAACATATTGTTCTTGTATTTCCCTATCATGGATTTCTTCATTGAGTATTAGATTTATGATATCATCATATACCAGCTCTGTCTCCCCTTTGGAATTATTAATAACAATGACCATCACATCCCAACTCCCCAGTAGTGATTACAGTAGTAGGAGTTCCCACACATCATCCATGAACTTCACCTTCACTAATTATATACTCTCTTGGATCATATTGAAATAATTAAAGTTATTATCTTTTTTCCATCCTTTTGATTACCTTAGGCTAAATAGTCTCCACATCATGAACACTTTTTTTAATACTGTTGGTTTTTCATATATATCTACCTATGCATTCATTACTTTTATCATTGTATTTATTTTATGAATGTTGAATGAAAACTTTCATACCAAATACATCCTCACTAGCACTAATTATTTCCTACCCATCTGTTCCTACTCTTCCCTTTTCATCTTCTATAGACAGACCCTGTTTAGTGAAGTATCATGATGCATTTAAATTAGGTGATCCTCTATCTGCATCCACCAGAATCCAAAATCTATGCCATAAAACTTTTACACCCACACCTTTCTATCATCTAATGAAATATATTTGTAAAATAGTGAACTCACAATAAGATCATGATATTTTTCGGGTAAGAGAGATCTTGAGTTTCTCTGAAATCATGTGATATAATAGCACTTGTTGTTATTAGATATCAAAATGAGAACCTTCCCATATAATAATTGTTGTGTAAACTAATCTCTCTAAACCATTATTCTAATAAAACCACTAGAAATAAGATTTTTGGTCCACTTGAGAATCCCATACCATATGCTCTTTGTAGTTGAAATAAAACCATTAGAAGTTCCCTTAACCATGATAGAGTGTACCAAAATTAGGTAGACTATGCACCCTACTAACCACACAATGTCATCTTTTATTTCAAAATAAGAATCAAAAGTATTCAAGCAAAAAAACATAAATAAATAAATTAATTAATAAAATATATTTACATGCTATAGATGATGTGTCCTAAGTGTATTGGAGAAACACTACAACTCAATATTTTAAAATTAGATGATACAAGAGATGAAAAAACAAGATTACTAATGGAAAATTAATATATAAAATATTTAACACTCTCTTGTATTTATTATTATTTTTTTCACCTCCCATAATTATTAGTTAGTCCCCACTTACTATAAACTAAGTATCAACTAGTCAACATATAGTACCCTCTCCCTTGAAATCATGAATCAATAAGAAATGACTGCTTTAGCTTGATCACCAAAATGATGAACCATAATATTTACTGAACTTCCAAACCAATAGTGATTTACCATAAAATCATCAAAATATGTAATGTTCTTATGAAACTACTACCCATCGAGATGAACCACTACCACTGTCAGCATATAATGTCAAGCACATTTTGCTGACCAATTTTCAATAGTTGAAATTATAGTAACTTAATTTCCAATGAATTGAAAGAGACTTCACCTACCAATAGTAAAAAAATACCATTTCACCCTACCTAGAGTCTTTGGATATGGGTTAGGATTATAACACAAGGTAATTCGTTTCCAGTATGGGCCAAAGTAGGTATTTTCTGGTGTCGTGGTGGCTTGGTTAGAACATGATGACCTGACATGTATGTTTATTTTTGTATTTTATTTTACACATTAATACAAACATATAATGAAATATATTAAGAGAACATCGTAATACCCTACTGAGATATATTTCTCACACCCTATACAGACACATTTGTGTGTGTGTAGACCTTATGTTTGACTTCTAAGATGAGTACATGCTTTGTAGTGGATCAGATATGGTTAAATCGATGGGCATTGGATATGGGATTAAGGTTAGGCTTAGGGGTGGATTTATATCCTTTGTGTATGTTATTTTTTTTTTATATAGTATATTGTATCAGCTCAGTGCGTGATTATTTAGGATATGTAGCAACCCCGACCCCATTAGCTCGAAGCTAACTCTACTTTATTACAATACCACTAGATACATGGAATCACATCCCAAAGTACTGAATATTTTAGTATTCTTGGTACATTATTGAAATTAAAATTATATTTTAAAACATAAAGTACATAAATAATTTTATTTGATAATACCATTATTCTCCTTATCATATCCTTTCATATCAATCACAAAATACTTCCTCGTATCCACTTGTTTCAATCCCTTCATATGTTTCCAAAACTCATATATAATAAATTTTGGTTTATTAAACATATTTTTTAGAATCATTATCATATATATCATATAATATATTATTTACTTATAGTCTTTTATCTCTCATTTATTAACAATTCTAGGTTGAAATCACTGTTTCAGGTGATAATTGCTTCGTCTTTCTTGTATGTTTTGGTTCAGTAATTTTGGTCCTTTTAATATAACCATGGTTAAATAATATTTAGAATATTAAAAATAATATAAATATCATTATATATATATTTAGAGTAATATATAAATGTTATAGATAAAAAATGGATTATACTATTCATTGAGACCGTTGGACGCACGTACGCATGAATAAAGTTTCCATTTCTTCTTGATGGATTGAATGAAAAGAAAGTAAATATTAATTCAAATTTCAAGAATCATTATATATATATATATCATTTAAATTAATAAAATACACCCTTTTTACCATCCATGTAAAAATAAAATGAAAAAAATTTCACATCACTAAGTAGAGGCGGTAGCCCACTTGTACGCACGAGCGACATTATTGTTTTTCAATGGATTGGAAGTTAAGAAGTCAAATGTGATATTATATCTCCATAAATATCTTTATATCATAAATATAACATATATTCATTAACTTTTATCCTTAATACCTTCCATGTAAAGTGCATGTGAAAAACAAATCACATTTTTTCGTGAGGTGGTAGTTTTCCATACACACGAGTGACATTATCATATCTCTCACAGAATATAAATTAAAAGGTAATATGTGATATGATAATTAAATAATTATAATAATATCATAAATATCATATAAATATTTTAAATCCATCATTACATCCAGCCTTGAAATATGGTTATGGAAAATGAATGACATTGGTTCGCGAGGTGGTAGTCCGCCGTACACATGAATGATGATTTCATAACCTATTTTATTCAATAGAAGAATTATTTTGGGATATTAAATTAACATAATAAAATATAATTATATGTAAGATACTTAGGTTATTATATCATAATGTTATAAGAGTAATTTAAGGATGTGGAGGAAGAAATAAAATAAAATGCCCGATTAGGGACATTACATTTTCTTCAGAAAACTTATTTGGTTTGCACCAAAAGGATTATTAGGTTGGATTTATGAAAAAAGGTATTATAGGATGATATTATGGAGGTAATGAAGTTATTTGGGTGGGTTTTGGTAGATCCAATGGGTTCAAATGTGTGAATAAGAGAGGAGAGTGAGTGAACTTTTATAAATGAGGTGAGTAGTACACTTGTAATTTTTTAAAAGAAACAGATGTAACCATGTTATTAACATGAAAAAAGAATAAAAAATGTGTAATTATCTAAAATAGAAGATATAAGTTTGAAAATTCCCATAAAATTGGTGTTATACAAGTTTTGGACCATTTTAACTCTTATTCTTTTAGTTTAACCCTCGATAAAACCAATTTACCTTAACCGTAGTAAATCATTTTAGTTTTTTTAATATTCATTATTGTCAAAATTTAAGATGAAATTGTTATATATTTTAAATTATGAGTATTAAAAATATGGAATAAAAATTTCAAATTACATTCACATAAGTGGAAATTTTTAATTTAAAATTAATCTCATTGACGTGATGTCAAAGAGGGTTTTTAAAGAGAAAATATTCAAAAACTGACAATGTTTTTATATCAAAACTAAATATGAAAATTATTCCAATGAACTAAATTGGATTAATAGATATATAATTTAAATAATTTTATGTTTAAAACCATATTAAAATAAAATTTATCATTTATATGATTTGAATGAAAAGGAAGATTTTAATAAAAACCAGTATGTTTAACTATTCCCAGAAAAATTTATCTTTTTATAAAATTATCAACAATTCACCAAAAAATAATTTTTAAATTTAGATTTAAAAATTAATTTTGTTTTTTCAAATAAATTTCATAAAAGTGGTAGAAGTTAATTTTAAATTTTGTGTGTATAATGTGACTAAACTGCCTTTTAGAGAAATATAGTTTTTTTAGAAAACATTTCTTTTTTTTTCAAATGATTATCATTTTATTTATAATAAATATATAACCATTTAATTTATTTTATATATTTTTAAGCCATATAATTTTCATAATTTAGTTATTACTATTCATACCCTCTAACTTAATTACTTGGTTATAATGGTCATGTTTAAATAATAATATTTTAATAGAGCATCATGTTTTGTTTAAAACTGATGTTGTGTGTATCAAAATCTACCAAAGAGATTGAATTTATTTAAAAAGAAATTTACTATCAATTCTTAGGATATTATATTCACTTATAATCTTATTATTGTGTATCATACATGTTATCAAACATGATGTTCCTATTTTAAAAATATTAGGGTGTTACATTCTCCCCCTTAAATAAATTGCATCCTTGCAATTTAGTCTTGATTTCAATAATCAAGGGTTTGAAATTTGAAAATACCTTCATTGAAAACCCACATAATAAAAAGGGTTAATAAAAAATACTATTAATTAGATAAAAATTTAAGTACAAAGGTCACATAGAATAAAAAATAACTAGGTTTCTAAGTAGGATAAAATTGTTGGAAGTGAAGATATGAACATATAATAAAAGCATAAATAATTATAGAGAGTGACATAGGTCATTGATCATAAGAAAGTGAATGACCAATGAAAAGTTAAGGATATCAAAACAACAAATCTATGATGATTTAAAATTATATCATTTCAACATAAATAAAGGCATTAGGATAACATTTTATTTTAATATACTTTTCCTAGAGTTGAGGAATTTCTTTACCATCTAGACTGAGAATATATGAAAATATACTTACCTGATATATTTCTATTTAAAAGGAACATTTTCATATTTTGGTTGTGCTTTGACCATTTTCCACTTCATTTATTACTATAATAAATGAATATACAAGTTGAATTTGTTATATCTGAAGCACTAAAATTAACTTTTAACGAATCATTAACTCAATAAAATAATAAAAATTCATTCCTATTATCTATAGATATTTTCCAAGACTAAAACGGTTAGAAAAAAATTATCCAATAACACCTAATGTTTAACTAAATCCATTACATAAATAGTAAACCTCAATACTCATCCAAATTTTTTCTATCCAAATTCAAAGTCAATTTTTTTGAAGGAAGGTCACTAAATAAACATTATATTCCCCAAACAATATAAATTGGATCTTAATGTCACATTCCAAATATATTAATACCTTGATCACCATAAGAACTTAATAAAAACATGCATTATTCTAAATATAAAATCTAAAATGGCTAGATATAATCCATAAATATATATTTTTAGTAAACTCCAGAAAATATGACATAATCCATCAAAAAACTATCCAATTTCATGACCACCAATAATATCCCATAAAAATATCACTATTATCTCAACATCATGAGCAAATTAATTTTTATCCTCCGTAGATAATTTATTTTACAATAGGTTTAACTTTTAACTGAATCATTTTTCTTGGTCATCAGTATCATTCAACATAATCTCACAAATCCTTTAATAAATAGTACTGCAGTACAATCCTTATACATTTAAGGATTCTTATAACCTAATTATCATTGATAAAATACAATTATAACATAATTATTGAATATAAACACAAGCTTATTAATCATTACACTTCATTTACAGTAATAAAATAAGCTTTACCTTGACCCCTGAGAGTCTTTAGAGGTATATTCCCTAAATGCTTAGGGAACTCATTTGCATAGTGCCTCATTTCCTTATAGTTGAAGCATTGTACATTGGGACATTATTTATTTTCCTTGAAACCATGACCATGATTTATTTTCTCTTCACACTTGTAGTAAAATCCCATCCCCTTCAGTTAAGTACTAGAGTGTTTCTTTCCACAATTATAACATGTGGGAAAACCTATCATTCGCTTCCCCCCTTATCATTTTATTTCTATTTCATCTTCTTCTTCTCTAAATTCCCTTCTATACCATAATAATTATATAATTATTCCTCTATCTTGATATCACATTATACCATGTCCTCATATGATGATGATTTTTGGGAGACTAGTTTCCTTTGAAATATTGTATTAAACTCATCAAATAAATAATCATTCTTAATTTTTTTGGATTACATGAATTGTTATCTCTGACTTCACTACTTCATTTGGGAGGTAATTCTCACTCATTTAATAGGTGTGGGGCATTATTAAGGGTTTGTAATTATTCAACATGTAAAAAATCAATCTAGAAGTTGTGGAAATAGATTTCCAGGTCATTCATGATTCCCTCAAAGGTTTCACCTCCACCCAATATGATATCACTTATCACATTTGACTTTGTAAGAAGTTAATCATTGAATAGATAGAGGTTCTTCATATATTCCATGTGGGTAATCAAGTTGTGCATTTTCTCTTAGGTAGGAATGCTCTTGATCACTCTTTTAATTACTATCTAGCATGGGTTCCCTCCCTAGTGAGTGTGAATATTTATTGAGGGGACTCACTTGGACTTTACTTCATTATAAGTTCTTGAACATATCTACCTTGTTTGATTTTTTCTTGAGGAACTTTTTCCATCTTTCTAATAAAACTTCTTATTAAGTGGTAAATAGACATGTTTTCTTTGGGGATATCATTATTTCCAACTCTTTTACAATGAGTTTTAAATAAAATGTGATTTATCTTAATCATATCCCCTGGGAGTGTCAAATTAGGTGTATATTAATGCTTGTTTTTGTGTAATAGGTGATGACCAGATCAAGAATAATTCTCTCTTTTCAAATTTATTACCCCTAGGTACATTTGTTCTAGAAACATTAACACTTTTAGTATCTAGACATAGAGAAATTTCTAAGAAAAGCACATAATATTTTCCATACCAAAATATTAGAATGTTCTTCTATACTTACCCTAAAAGTATATCATTTGGTCATGTTACTTGATATATGTTTTCCTAAATATAGTTCCAACCTCGGTTTGACACTTAGAAAAACCAGATCTCTGACCTCGAACTCCAGAGGTCGTCTCCGTTGCTCAGCATAAGACTTCTATCGATACCGTGCAATAGCCATCCTCTTCCAAATCAACTCAATCTGCTCTGAGGTCTCCTGAACAAGAAGAGGTCCCATCATAGCTGCCTCTCTTGCCTCCAGCCAACATAAGGTTAATCAGCATGGCCTACCGTACAAAGCCTCATAAGGTTCCATCTGGATAGATTCTTGAAAACTATTATTTTAAGAAAACTCTACAAGAGGTATGTGCTTATCCCAAGAACCTCCAAAATCGAGAATACATGATCGAAGTATGTCCTCAAGCACCTGAATCGTATGCTCGAATGGCCATCTTTCTGGGGGTGGTAGGCTGTACTCAAAAGTACCTGTGTACCCAAAGCCTTCTGAAGCCCCTGCCAGAACCGAGAAGTAAAACGTGCATCTCTATCTGAAACAATGGAGTGTGTAACTTCATGTAAGCGTACAATCTCACATATGTACAACTGTCTCAACCCATCAACACTGAAGTTCTCCTTGATCAGTAAAAAGTGAGAAACCTTCATGAGTCTATCAATGAAAAATCAAACTACATAATTACCTCAAGGAGACCTCGGTAAACCTTTCATGGAATCCATCGCGACATCATTCAACTTCCACTCGGGAATGGATAACTGTTGTAAAAGCCCTGCTAGTCACTGATGTTCCACCTTCACCTACTGATAGGTGGAACACCTCATGATGAAACTAGAAAATTATTGTTTCATACCTGGCCACCAATACTGACGGTGTAGATCATGATACATCTTGGTGACATGAGGATGAACTGCCCAAACTAGGGTTTCATGGATACTAGGCCTTCTAAATATGATAGATACCTCATTTTCACTCGATCAAGAAGAGTAGAGGTAACAACCATAGAAGAAAGAAACATCTTCCCCTATCTTTCATGAACCTCCAAATGCATCTCAGAGAACAGATCCATAGGTTTCCACTCACTACTGGCCTCTTAAATTGCTTATATATAAGTCCTCCTGCTCAACGCATCAGCCACTACGTTGCCTTTCCCAGGTTTATAGGAAAGCTCAAAGTCAAAATACTGAAGGTACTCAACCCACCTTCACTATCTCAAATTTAGATCATGCTGAGTGAAGATGTACTTGAGACTCTTTTGGTCGGTGAAAATCACAAAATGCTCTCCCAGAATATAATGTCTCCAAAATCATAAGGCATGAACAACAATAGATAACTTGAGATCATGCATCAGGTAATTCCTCTCTTGTGGCCGCAATTGCTGAGACCCATACACAATGACTCTTTCTCCCTGCATAAGCACAACTCCCAGCCCGATACTTGAAGCATCACAGTACATAATATAGATCTTTCCTGGCTCTGGAAATACTAGTATCGGTGCTGAATTCAACCTCCCTTTTTTCTCGTGAAAGGTTGACTCACAAGAATCTGACCAAAATAACTTTACACCCTTGTTAGTCAGATCTGTCAGTGGTGCTAATAAGCATGAAAAGTCCTGAATGAAGAATCTGTAGTATCCATGCAACCCTAGAAAACTCCACACCTCAAAGAAGTTCTTCGGTTGCTCCCCGAAAACTACTACGCTCACTTTTTTTTGGGGTCTACTGACACTCCTGTCTCAGAGATAACATGACCCGTGAAGTGAATCTGATCCATCCAAAATTGGAATTTTGAGAGCTTAGCATATAAATGATGCTCTGTCAGTGTACTCAAAAAGATCTCAAGATGTGTGGCATGGTCGTGTCGAGTGTGAGAGTACACCAAAATATCATCCATGAAAACTACCATGAAGGAATCCAAGTAGGGATGGAACACTCAATTTACAAGTGCCATGAAGACTGAAATCACGTTCATGAGACCAAACGGCATAACCACATACTTGAATAGACCATACCTACTCCGAAAAGTTGTAAGAGGTATATCAGATGGTATAACACACAACTGATGTTAACCGGACCTCAAGTCAATCTTTGAGAACACCCGGGCACCTTGAAGCATATCAAAGAGATCATCAATCCTCGGTAATAGATATCGGTTCTTGACAGTCAAGTAGTTCAACTTCCGATAATCCACACAGAGCCTGAGGGTACTGTCTGCCTTCTTCACAAAAAGGATAGGTGAACCCCAAGGAGAAGTACTGGGTCAGATGAAACCCTTTGCATGGAACTCCTCCAACTACTTATTGAGATCCTGTAACTCTAGTGTAGCCATCCTATAAGAAGGAGTGGACACCGGTGCCGCTCCTAGAACAAGCTCAATAGAAAAGTCTGCCTCATGCTCCAGAGGCAAACCTGAAAAGTCATATAGAAAGAAATCTCTGAAACAATCCACCACTGGAGGAAAGTTCATCTGTGAAATCCCCTGGTCATCCAGATATAGACTAGTAATCTGGGCTGTCACTCCTCCTAACCCATGATGCTCAGGTCCCGATCTGCTCACCTGGACATCCCATTCTCCCTTATGAAGAAAAGATTCACCCTCTAGTGATATGAAACTCACCCTACGATGATAACAGTTGAAGAATTCTGGGAAGGGAACTAACCAGTCCATTCCGAGAATGACATTATAACCTGTCATCTCTAAGACATAGATGTCACATAAGAAGTGACTCCCACCAACTTCTAGAGGGAACTCCTTACACTATATCACATTATATGTTCTAGTCCCCAATAGAGTGTATAGTGTCAAGATATTAGATGAAGAAAAGATGCAGATCCCAAGGCTCTCTGTAACTGTAACAAATATAAATCTATGGGAAGCCCTTGTATCGAAAAGAGTGGAAGCTAAAATTGAGGCTACTAAGATCAAACCTTTCACTATAGAGGTCTGGGATCCTGCTCCTGTCGGGTCTGATCCACTGCAAAAGTCTGACCTGCACCGCGGCCCAGTGACCCTATCTAGCTACCTTGAGCTAATCCACCCTATTATCACTGAAAACCGGGTGATTGTCTACCACGACCACGACCTCCACCTCTTCCTGAACTGCTAGAAGAACTCCATTTCCCAGACTGGTGAGAAATCGGTGGTGCTACTCCTGAACGAGGAGTTATAGAAGAACCCGTGTCACCAGCTACTGGTGAGAAGATTTGACCAAAGCGCTGAAGACAACCCATATTTCCACAAGATTAGAACTCCACTAGGTCTCTCAAGTAATGTGGCCTTATATTCCCTCTCTTCCCACACTGGTAGAACACCACATGGATACCAGAAGAAGTGTCTCTCCTCCTTGGTTCACTGCACAAAGACTCCCTGTGGTGCTTCCTAGTGTCAGTAGGAGGGATACTAACTCCAGATGCCGAGCCGCCCTGGCTCACAACTCTAGAATCTCTCAGATTGCGCTCAGTGATCAGTGCCTGGTTGACGATAAAAGTGATAGAGGTCAACTAAAAGATATTCAACTATGATCAAATGTTGTGCCTCAGAGCATCCTTGAACTCCCTTGCAAGGAATAATTGATCAACTCCTGAAATAGGCGTGAAACACTACAGCTCGGTAAAAAGAGAGGAATACTCCATAACTGAAAGAGTACCCTACTCCAAACTCATAAACTCTCGGGCTCGATCATTCCTCAAGGTATTTGCATAGAAGTAGTCTTGGAAGATACACTGGAACTCTTCCCATGTCATGACTTTATGGTGTCCCATTTGTGAGATCAAATCCCACCACCTCTTAGAGGAATCCTGATGCATATAAGTAGAGAGCTTGAACTGACTCTCTAGAGGAATCTATATAGGCTCAAAGATAGTAAAAATGGATTCTATCCATGAATCTACAGCCTGTGGTCCTCCATCCCCTGATAAAGTGGGAGGATACTGCTGCTGAAAGACCCACATCAATTCTGCCATCGACGAGGCAGGAGGTGGTGCTCCCTGAAAGGTCTGCATCATCCTCAAAAATCTTTCCTTGAACTGTGAATCAGCACCTGCGTCTGTTATAATGGCTAGTTACAAGAATAGAACAACGTGAGGATCTACCGGTAGTCCCTGATCATCCATATATGGTGTCCGATCACTACCCTGCAACTGGCATACAACTGGAGGACGTCTCGGTGTCATGACTTTGCAAGGTCAAACACACACCTTAGATCAATACTATCAAGGACTAAGAACCGAATGTATAATAAGGGAACATGATAAAGAAAACATTCAAGTTTTGTCAAACATGAATACATGACGTGTATAACCCCTACACGGTGTGTTCCATTCAACTATTCACATGGGCGTGTACTCCTACCAGAACTGGTCGTGTAACACCCCATACACACGATGTGTTCACCTAATACATGGCGTTTACTTGAATCCTCTTCCCCTACCCGAGTCCTTCTACATGGCTAAGCCACACGGTTCTCCTTATAGAGAGACTACACAACATGTTAGGGCCAAACACGGCGTGTACTAGACGAACCTCACCGACCCATGTTGTTAGATACACGGTCGGTTACATGGATCACACTACAAGACATGTATCAGGTGGACACGGTGTGTATGAGAAAGGATAACACATACCCGTGTTGTAAGTTAAATGACTAGGTACCTGGGTTACACCACACGATGTGTACTAAGAAGATTTTTCTGAGCCATGTTGTTAGTGACACAGTCGGTTACACGGTTCTATGATACGGCATGTATATCCTCAACACAACATGTCTTACCAAAGATTCTAAACCCCGTGTCCCTGCCCACATATTCTAAGACACAGTTAGATACTACACGGTGTGTACATATAGTACATGGCATCTACTTAAGAAAAACAGTTTCTTCCCAAATAGAAGAACACATGTCATGTAGTTAACATTACACGCCGTGTATTCTGGGTTTTTCCAGACATTAAGACTCAGAAACTACTCCAGAGCCCATAAAAACACTGAAACAAACATTAAAGTTCTAAATACCAATCCGTGAGGGCACATACTCCCTGAAAATCAAATCTTGGCATCATACACATGTTATAAACAAGGTAAACAAGTCAATGATCTACCAAATTCTGGTCAATAAGTTCCCATAACACCTTAAGAACCAAAGCTTGGCATTCATTCAAACAAATCCTTACACAAAGAAATACCCTATCAAACAAAAGGTATTTTATCAAGGAAACTATCACAAAAACATTCATATCTAGCACAACATCCATCACAACAACATGAAATCGCTAATGCACCCTATATGGCATGGCAAGAATGCATGACATGTGATTTCTAGTAAGTGCCTAAATGATGCATGAGATGGAATACCCTCATCTCATCAGGTTGCAACAGAAATAGAACCTAAATAATGTCATCAATAACAACACAATACATGTGGGTCACCCAACGTTGAAAATCAGATCAACTTTAAACTTGAAAACCCAGAAAAATTGCAATAAATGAGGTAGATTGGATTTTCCCTATACACGGGTTAGCTACTCCCAAACACAACTTATTACCAAGTACCTATTCCATCCTATCCCTAACTATAGGCTCAAAAAAGTAAGTCAAGAGAAAATAATTCCTCTGATACCACTTTGTAATGTCCCGATTCTGGAAGCCACCCAGAGGCGCCCCGTACAGGGTTGGTCACATGGCCTCAAGCACATTTACCCGAATGCTAGAGGCTGCTGACTAGCAACGAGGGCCTTGGGTGTGAAAGTGGGGAAAATATGCCCTCATTTACAGAGTAACAAATCATAAGTAAAACAAATAGAAAAAGTGGAAACATGAATAATCCATACAAAAGTAAACAGCAGAAGACTGGAAAATAATAAACTAGAGCACACACATATATATGAATGATGCATGATACATATGTCTAGGAAAACATACAAACAAATAAAAATGTTGGAATACAAAAGTAATCAACCCATGTACAAAATAAAGAAAAGTAAACCACTCCTTAGCATCACAAGCCATAGCTTGGTCCCATGCTCTTCAGTTCCACAACAAATCAAGTACCTGAAATAGAAGGGCACTTTCCCTTATCTATACCTGCAACAATATAATCTGTTTGGGCCAAAAAACATGGCACAAATAGGTTGTGAGACTAAACCTAGTAGGTAATCAAAAACAGGTAACCCTCTGAGAAGTATTCACAGCCTATCACCTCTAGTCCTACCTAACAACACAAGCAACCCTATAGGTAGTACACTCAGTCTAATCCCTCTGGTTCAGCTTAAGCATAGAATCTCTGAGGAAGAACTCACTATTAATTCCTCTTATAGTCTTTTATCGATAACTAATGGCGCTTTGGGGAAGCACTCAACATCTATTCCCCCTGTGGCTCACGTTGAGGATTTACCAGAACTCTGAGGAAGCACTTACATCAATTCCCCTATGGTCTCACATCATAAGTAAAATAGACACTCTGGAGAAGCCCTTATGCCCATTCTCCCTATGGTCTACTACACCAGGTTCTCATGGCCCTCTGTAAGTCAAGTAGGCATAGCAATGCATATTAGCCAAAGTAAACCTCAAGAACTACTTGGATAACAGTCTATAACATTTTAGCATATCATAATAATCACACCATCCTACAACTAGGCATTAGAAAGTAAACAGTAGCCTAACAGGAAAACTAGACCCAATGATCAAAACAGACAATCATGCATGGGAAAAAACTTCCAAAGCATAGAAATTAACCCTATTCAGATTCAATCAACCTCTACTCAAGTATACAAGCATAGCAGACAAACAATAGGGCAAAAATAGTAAACACACAATACCCTGTTCATGGGTATTGGAAAAAATTGCTCATATAACTCAAATAATTTTAAAGGAAAGGCAAAAACCACCTAACTTGGTGTTAGGAGATCAATATACTTGAGTCTCAGGGCTTGAATCACCTTAGAATGCCAAATATCTACAAAAATGTCTAAAATGTTCAGTAGAGGATAACTAGAGAAAGAAGAGAAATCATGAAACAAAGCTCAATTAGATAGAAAAGCTTACCAAGGCGATCCCAACGCAATCGACGACAGTCGAATTAGATATCAAATTCTCATTTAGGGGCTTGGAGGAAGATCGTGGCCGTACGGAAGCTCTCGACCAAACGAAAGCTAGGAGAAGACCTTTCTGGTGATTAGACGCGGCCCCAGTCCATTTAATGAAAAAAAGAAAATACACAGTGTGTACTTTGGAAGTATACAGTGTGTAATTTCTATTTCCGTACTCCACTTTAGGTGGTCTCCAGGTCACCCCCACATGGTCATGTGCATGGCCTCTACACGACCAACACATGACTACCTGTGGTAACCGAGTACACGGCATGTACTCAGAAAGTACACAGCCTGTACTTCAGAAATTTCAAAAAAATTACCCTTTTTCTAAAAAATGACCAGAAGAAGAAAAACATACTTGAAAAGAAGATCCGGGTTCTTACAAATATCATGTCATATTTGTTATTTATAACCATTATATCCATCATTATACCCATCCAAATAAAGTGGTGATGAAAAACAAATTACTCCATGATGTGGAGATGATATGTCGTTTGTACTCATACGTAGTGCTTTCATTTTTCATAGGATAGATAAAAGGTGGAATATGGTTTTCCCATAATAATAATAACATCTCATAATATATATGATACTAGATTTATTAATTTAGTATGGAAACAACACACGAAGAGGAAGTTGAATAAGCAATGATCTTGAATGAGTTGGTAAAACAATTACCTTTTTTTGGTGGACTTCCTTTAGATATCTTCTCAAGGGTTATATAGTCGGTATTTTTGGAATAAAAATACCTCCATAACTTGTTTAAAGAAGTTTTAGGAGAAATTGGTAGAGTTAAGTTAGGTTAAAAGGCTCAAAGCGGCGTGATAAAGCGAGGAAGGAGGTTCCCTTTTATAATTGAGGTGAGATGAACTTTTGGAAACCCTCAAAATATAAAATTAATATAAATTAATTTTCAATTCAAAATGGATCCAAAGTGATTAATTTAAAATATAATATGATTATTAGTCTAAATCATCTCATAAAATAATTTTTATACAGGATTATCTCAGATTATTACCTTTATCTTTTGTCTTTAACCCTTATTTAATACCTTTAACTCTTAACATGACAACATGTGTTTTTATTCCTTAAGGGTTAATAAAGTTACTATAAAATGAAAAAAAAAATAAATGGATAATTTATGAAATATTTAACCTTATAAAAATAATTTGGCATAATAATATAATTTTTTTGAATTTTATATCATTTAATAAAGTATTATTTATTTTAGAATATCACTAATGTCAATTTTGATAATATTCATTAATGGACATTCTTAAAATATCATAAAAGCATGATATATTCAAAAAAAAACCTTTAATAAGTCACTAATATGTATATTTAATCTTTAAATTTATTTTATGACATTATTTATATCAAATTATATTTATTTTATTAATTTTAATATCATTTATTTGATATTTCAATTAATTATTCAATTACTACATCATCATTGTATAAGACTTTAAGGTAATTATTTATTTTGTAAAAATTAAACATAAATTAACATGATGAATAAAAAAATTTTATATTTAAAATTAATTTTTATAGTCAAAGATATCTTCTTAATAACCACATATAAAAAATTTAATACTTATTGAAAACATGATTGTAACATATTGGACTTTCCCTAGTATAAAATACTAAAAAAGGAATAAAGTCATCCAAGTTGATCTAAGAGGCCATAAAATATTACAAAGGATTATTTTTATAAAAGAAAACTCATAAAGTATAATTATTTCAAGTTTTAATGTAATTTTATAATGTTTATAATATTATTTGTACCCTTAATTACTTGATTTACATTTAACCGTGTTAATAAAAAATAACTAAAATTACTATTCATTATATTAAAAAATAAAAGGAAAATATTTAAATAATTTAGAACCACTGATTACAAATATTTAATCCATTTTTTAAAATTCAAAACACATAATTTGGAGTAATTAATTTATAATTAATCCTATTGACAGAACGAGAAAACATGTTTTTAAAGTGAAAACATACAAAATATTGAAATTTTTTATATTCAAATTCAATGTGAAATTGATTAAAATGAAGTAAATATGATTAAATGATAAAAATTTTATATAATTATACTTTAAACACAATTAAAAATACAATTTAACACTAAATATTTAGACAAAAAGCTGTTTTTAATTAAAATGCAATATTTTATCCCAATTCATCAAAACATGAAACTTAACAAAAAAATTCCAAAAATTAAACCAAAGTAAAATGTGATATTTCTATTTATAAAAAGAAGTTTATTTTTTCAAATATAATTTATAAAAGTGTGATAAACTATATTTAAAACAATCGTGTCATTAAAAGGTGGTAAAACTTCCTATAGAAAAATATAGCATTTTAATACGTAAAATTAGATTTATTTTTATCCTATTCCTATAAAATATTTTGGATGAATAAAAAACATTAAATATATAAATTTAATATTGTGCTTAATAAAATTAATTCCCTGTATTTTAATATTTAGGTTATAAGGGTCACTTATTAATAGATCCTGATGCGTTTGAACTCAGTGTTGCGTGCAACACAAGCTATTAAATTTATTTAAAAAGAAAACATACCATAAAATATTGGGGTGATAAAAGTTAGATATGATATTATATTTCCAAAATTTTGGTCAGATAATAAATATCACATTTATTCATTAACTTTCATTACTACTACCTTCCTTGTAAAGCGTAAGTGAAAAAGGAATCACATCACTTTACGATGTGGTAGTCTGCTGTACACATGAGCTATGTTATCATATCCATCACATAATGGAATGTAATAATGTATATGTAATATGATAAGTATAAAAGTATAATAATACCATAATTATAGTATAAATATATTAAATCTATTATTATATCCATCCTTGAAATATGGTGATGGAAAATTAATTACATTAGTTCACAAGACAGTAGCGCGTCGTACACACAAATGGCGATTTCTAACCCATTTAATGGAAAAAGAGAAATAATTTGGTAATTAAACTAACATAATAACATATAAATATATTTAATATACTTATTTTATTATATCATCAGGGTCTAATAAAAATAGAAGGTGGTGGAGGAATAAATAAAATAAAATGCTTGGTTAGGGATGCTACGTCTTCTTCAAAAAAGTTCTTTAGTTTGCACCAAATGCTTCTTAAGTAAGATCTATGACAAAAATAAGGATTTTAGGATCATATGAGGAAATTATGAAATTTATTTGGGTAGGGATTTTTTGAAATAATGGGTTTTAGAAATGAAAATAGGAGAGAAGAGTGTGTAGCCTTTTATAAGTGAGGTGAGTGACACACTTGTAATTTTTTAAAGGAAAAAGGTGTACCCAAATTGTTTACTCTCCAAAAAGATACCAAATGGGTCATTATTGAACCTATAAGTGATAATTTCTAAATATTTCCAGAAAATTGGTGTTTTAAAAGTGTTAGGGGGCATTTGTAGCCCTTATTTTTTAGTTTAACCCATGGTAAACTCATTTTTACTTTAACCGCAGTAAACCATTTTTACTTTTCATTATTGTAAAAAATTAAGTTGAAATTATTAAATAATATAAATTATGATGATTCAAAATATAAAATCCATTTTTATTATTAATATAAGTGTAAGAGTTTAACAATGAATTAATCTTGTAGATGCGATGAGAAATCAAGTTTTCAAAGAGAAGATGTTCAAATGTTTATAATGTTTTTATATCAAACTTCAATATGAAAATTATTAAAATAAACTAAATTGGATTAATATATATATATATATAATTGATATAAATTTAATTTTAAAAATATATTAAAATAAAATACATCTTTTAAATTATTTGAATGAAAATGCAGTTTTTTTTAATAAAAACAAGTATTTTTCATTATCCACTGAAAATTTTTTCTTTTCAGAAAATTCTAAAAAACACACCAAAAGATAATTTTGACATATATATTTAAAAAAGTTGGTTTTTTCAAATAAATTTTCTAGGAGTGGTAAAATTACTTTTAAATTATGTGTGCAAAGCAAGATTAAGCCAACTTTTAGTAAAATATAGTTTTTTTCAGAAAAAATTTCTTTTTATTTCAATTGATTATTATTTTATTTATAATTAACATATAACCATTAAATTAATTTTATAGATGTTTAATAAATATAATAATTTTAATGTAGTTATTATTATTCATACCCTCCAAATTAATGGCTATGTTGTAATGGTCATGTTTAAATAAAAATATTTTAATAGTGTATCATGTTTCCTTTAAACCCGGTGTTGTGTGTTTCACAAGATATCAAATAGATTGAATTTATTTAAAAATAAATCTACTGTATATTCTTGGGAAGTTATATTCTATTCTAAACTTGGTGTTGTGTGTCACACACTCTATTGAAAATGATGCTCATATTTTAAGATACTAGGGGTATTACAGGATATAAGATTTTATGTTTTTGCATTTCATTTTGTTATAACATATAATATTTTATTAATTCTATGTACTATGAGTATTTTATATGTATTATGTTTAATAATAAAAATAATTATTATTAGTGTTTACGAAATCAAGGGAATAATCTCTCCAAAGTGTGATTTGGACTCTCGCTGCTAGTCATCAGCTTCTAGCATATGGGGAAGCATGCTTGAGGTCTCATGAGACTCTAGGTGGGACCCTAAGGAGTGGTCTCAAGTTAATGAATTATAGAATGTGAAGGATAAAAATACTTTTATTATTTTATAGACCCCCATTGGTGAGTGTTGAATTCCAATTATGTGGAACCCCCTTACAAAGTGGAGCCTCTAGTCTCATACTTTGTCATGACAGTTGAAGTAGGGTGAGAATGTCGATGACCATGTGCCCATACAAATCATGTTGATTTAAATATTATAGAATGGAATTATGATCCCTATTAACAACTAGTGTGAATCAAAACCTAGACCTATAAGATATAAAAGAGTGACCAAACAACTGGAACACCCTAGGGAAAAAATGTGAGTGATCCCAACAATCCCCATTTAAACTCACAGGCCCAAATGTATACACCCAAATACCTAGAGGGGTCGCACCCAATTTTAGAGACTTTAGTGAATGTTCATCCATAAGAGGGTTCAAACCTAGAACCTTAGAAACTACATGAACCATGGTTACCACTAGGAAGAGGAATTTTAAGTGAATAATGAAAAGCCTAAAATGTTTTAATTAGTGACTGCAAGGACAAAAAAACCTAAACGACTACAAGGACCATGATTATTTTTAAATTTTATTTTCTACATTTAAATTACCTTTGTATTATAATTGCATTCCTATATTAAATTTTTAATGTTTTCAACTTCAATTGATATCAATATTAATTTATAATTCATGGATGATTTTTAGTTTCTAAATAACTCATTGTATAATTTACCATTCCATAAGAAAACCTAATTATGGATAATTTTATATATTAATTTTTTTAAATTATTATTAAAATCATAATATTCAAATTTCCTATCAGTATTTATCATGTTTATTTTATTACTCCACCAATTTATGAAGATCCACCGCTTAATTTTATTAATGATGGAAGCACTGAGTCATTCACCCTCTACATTTTTCTTTGTGATCTCTCCATTTAAAAATAATTCCTACTCGACTTTCCAGTCTACCTAATCTCTTAGTTGATGTTCTTTTTCATATTATTCTTCCTTGTTTATCCCATTAACCCAATCCATTACTTCCATTCATCATAATATAAAATTATCTTGAAATTATACCTCCATGGGTAAAAAAATTTCAATAGTTTCAAGGTCTCAAATGAATACTATTAGTCAAGGATCAAACATCCATGTTCTTATCATTTGACTCTTTTTTTGTTATAAGTTTTTTAAAAGATGAAGGTTTTGAAAATATTTAGAGTTATTTTTGTTAAATTTAAATATCTCAACTACTAATCAGATTAATTTTATTAATAATGACATATTTTGAATATTTTTATTAGTAATAGATAGATGGATGGTATTTGTTGATACTAAGGAAACTAACCTTTACTCTTACTTAGAAAAAGTATAAAAATGAATTAGAGATTTAACATGTGTGTTCATGTGTTTTAAATTTATGTTTCTCCATGAATCAATGTTTACCTTAGTACCTAACATCTCACATGGGAAAAATTAATTATTTATCTTAACTCATGTTTTACACTCTAGATTATGACATTTTAAGTTTAATTTTTTTCTTTTAATTTGTTTACTGTTTTTTATAAATTGTTTTTATATTGTCAACTATAACTAGTTTTTTCCATTATAATAAAATTTCAAAGATTTATCTCTATGGAGAGTTATACCTGATTTCTCAGGTAAGAATTTTTACATACCCACTATTCTACATTAGTTGGTATCAGAGTGAGCTAGTTCCTTTTTTTCATCATACAATTATGTTTCCAAAATTAGGTATTGTGGTTAGGAAACACCTGTAATGATGAGAATCAAAATTTAAAAGAGTAATGTCTATAATATCTTTCAAAATTAAGTGAACCATCACAAATAATATGTCTCTATAACCCTAGTCATAGCACATCTCCCTATCCAGCTAGATGGAGAGAATAAAATTCAAAAATTTTGGGTTTTCGAGCTAGTGAATTATGTCACGATTTGATCCCCATTCCCATTATTAACATCTTTAACGACACTGGAATCACCCTCTAGTGATGAAAACACCAAAAAAATATGACCTTTTATGTGTGAATCCCACTATACAAGCCTTATCACCTCACACATAAGACTTATTTTTGAGCCATTGCACACCCAACATTCATGTTTCCCAGAACCCATTCATTCACTCTCCTTGTGAGCTTAGAATCCCCCTTGTAACTAGTGTTTCAAGAACTTATGAATTCCCAGGTCCAGATCCTTGCACATGAAAGACCCAGGTCCAGAAAAAAGATAGAAAAGGAAAATAAATTCATTAAGAAAAGAGAAAAAAATGAAAAAAGAGAAAAGAAAAGGGTTCAATCTTTGCATAGACTTAGTAGTGTATGACCCTTTAATGCATCCCTACTATACACATCCCATATTTTTTGAAAACATCAGGGTTTGAAATCACCCTATCCTAAAGAAAAGGTTCACCATGTACCTTTATAATGACCTCAGGGTCTAAAGTCACCCTGTCATAAAGAATAGGTCCATCACATATTGAATAGGGCCAAAACACCTATCTCAATGGTCATACCAATCAATGGTAAAATTAATTAACCTATATCTACCTCCAACTCCCTCTGAAATCTCACTATCCTAAATAATACCATGTAAATAATTTGGGATAAACCATGGTTTTAAAAATATAAATCTTATGAAAAAATCTACCAACAAAATGAATAACTCTATCAATAGTAGAATCAATCCTGATTCCAAAATGAATAATAGTTAGAGGAACTATGATAGATTATCATAATAGCATTCCATAACCTAGGGGTATAGCTACATGTCATCAAGAAGTCAAAACCCATGATGGGTCATTAGTGGGCACCATGGGTTATGAAGAAATTAGTCCACCAGTTAGAGTTCTACCAACTCGATGAAAGAATGATTAAAACTCTGAACAAGATTATATTGAACCACCAAGACCCAAACATGAACTTTTCATTAAATTATACTATCTAACCTTACCAAAAATCTCATTTTGAAAGATTTTTTGGATTATATTTTAGTGGTAGAAAAGTATCTCAACTTGATGGATATACCAGAGTATATTTAGATCAAATACATGGACTATAAGCTCCACGATGAAGCTTCTACATAGTGGGATAAATTTAGGAATAATTTTTGGTGGAATGGAAATAATCCCATATAGTATTATAATTTCAAGAAGTAATAAAAAAAATTAGATTCCTTTTAAACAATTATTATTAAGTTTTATATCAGTGATACCATGTTTTTTGGAAAGACACCTAAACAATCCAATAATCCACTCAAGTTTACTATAGGATATCAACTCAAAATAACATTCATGAGATAGAGTATTATCAAATATCAAGGTTTATTAGAGTCTTCAAGATGATATTTATGAAAACATACAACTAATTAATGTGTTTAAACTAGATGAGGCATTCACAAAAGTTTTGCGGGTAAAGGTACAACTCCATTGACACACTCTCTCAGGACCTTCAATGACCTAAAATCGAGATCTAATGCAGTTTCCAAACTTTGGTTTTAATCCCCCAATATAGAGGTAGGGAAAATCCATTGAATTGGTTATTAAATCCAATGAAGATTCGCTAATTTAATCCAATGTGGGTACTGTTAATAATTGAAATCATCTGGGACAACACCCCCAAACTCATTAAAATAATAACCTTTATGGATAAATGTTTAGTGATAAGTGATATTGTTTCCAACAACCTAGGCGCTTATTAACTAATTACTCGAATCAAGGATGAGTGAATTTAATAGAATATAATAAAGAATAGGGAACAAATAATAATGAAAAATAGGAGGAACATTATTTTATCAATCTAAAAGATATCATCGAATAATAGTGGGAGGTCCAAGTTCTGTAATATTTGGAAATCACTCTTGAATATCTATAGGAGGACCTGTAATGTCACAATCTATTTGTCACCCTTTTTTAGGTGAATGAATGAATTATTTAAATTATTAGTAATTGGGAATACAATAGAATTTAATCTCTTCATATTTTGTAAGAAACATGTAATTGAAGATACAAAATCACCCATCACTCTACCAAATTGGATCGATAAGGTTGATAAGATACAATTTTGTTACTGAATAATGTAATGTACCATTCTCGATCGACTGTTATGAAAATTAGGTGAAGCGTGACATGGTCAAGATATATGCTTGACAACTAGTTGGGATGAACATAGTAATTTGATCTTGATTCTCGACATAATGGTTTAGATAACATAGTGGAATTTACTATGGAAAAATATTTTTACCCTTTTTCACCTTTTATGAGGTTCCAAGAAACTTAGATTCAAGTAAAATCAATTTTCTCTATATGTGAAACTACTAAATTTGGAAAGGATATTGAGGAGGCCAACTACATATTGATAATGATATCCCACACATTCTCATAAAAAGCTACAATTATTCTATCACCCCTATAAGAAACACTCAATTAGTTTCATGAAATCATTCATAATGAGCTACTAGTCGGCTTACCACTGATTAGATATTTCTAACACTACATTAAGATAGTACCTAAATCTTATTTTCCAAATCTTCCACACTACCATATGAATCCAATAGAGCATGAGATCCTACATGGGTAGGTGAATAAGATACTCATGAAAAGAAGTATGCTTCCTTGCACTATTCTAGATTTACTATTACCTAAGAAGGATGGATCCATGTGGGTGTGTGTTGACAATCAAAAAATCAACAAAATCACAATTAAGTAGAAATTCTCATTCTTATTATTGGATGGTATTATCGATATTATTCAAGGGGATATGGTGTTTTCAAAGATATACATTTATAGTGGCTTGCAAAAACTTCAAATATAGCCAAGGGATGAATGGAAGACAACATTAAAGTGCTACCAGGGGTTGTACTATGAGTGGTTAGTAATGCCATTCAGGCTATCCAATGCCCTAAGCACTTTTATAAGGCTTAAGAAATAGGTTATAAATACCTTTATTAATAAGTTCATCTTGTTTTATTTTGATGATATTTTGATATATATCAAGAATTCATCTATTTATCTAAAATATATAAGGGTGGTACTCTGAGTTCTATAGGTAACCACAATTTATTTCAACCATAAATAAGTATAGTTTTTTTCATCCAAGTCAATATTCCTTGGGTATGTAGAATCAGACATAATTTAAGTTAATAAGGAGAAAGTTTAAGCTATCTGAGAGTGTCATTAACCCAAAAACATTGGTGAATTAAAAAGTTTCCATGATCTTCTAATATTTTATCAAACATTCATATGGGATTTTAAGTCACTAGTGAATAAAGGATTACCATGTAAGAATTTTTTACATCAGTTATATTTAACCGACATGAAAAGCTGTAAAAATTGCTTTATCACATCAGTTATAAAATAACTGACGTGATAAATCACTGGGAATCAATTTATAACATTTCTTATTTTATAACCAATGTAAAAAATACCATGATTAGATTTATCATGCCAATTATTTTATAATTGACGTTATAAATTGATTCTCGGTAATTTATTACATCGGTTATAAAATAACCAACATGATAAATCAAATCTCGGTGCTTTATCAGGTCAGTTATAAAATAACCGACATTATAAATTCTGATTTATAACGTCAGTTATAAAATAATTGACGTGATAAAATATTTGTTACATTGGTTATTAAATAAATGACATGATAAACATAAAAAAACTGTTTATCACGTCGGTTATTAAATAACCCACGTGATAAGGATTTTAAATGATTTATCAGGCCCTGTATTCTGTCATTCTATTTTCTTCGATTGGTAGACCTATGACTCATCTCTCTTGTGTGGAAAACCTAGAAAGGATTCTTAGAAGTCGTTCCCTCTATCCTCATTTTTCCAACATCATTCATCATATTTATTATCACCAGATCTATCAGGTCGATTCACAACACTCAAGTAATCCTCACACGCCTTAGTGTCATTATTTATTTTCCAGTATTCCTTAAATTTATGTTTTGAGATATTATTTTTCTATCATTTTTCTTTCTATTAGGGTAAGTTTCATAGTGTTCCTTTATACCACGCTAAGTTCTTTTCTACTAAAATAAACCAAGGGAGTGATATCATGCAAGTTCTATGATTTTTTTTCTACCATGTGTGTTCTATATTGTGTGTGTGTGTGTACTTCCTTGTGTGTGCTACCATGAAATCATTATCATATAAGTTCTTCCCCAACCCCCTGGAAACCCCCACACCTAGGGATAACCCCCACCCCCTCGACAACACCCACCCCCTAGACACCCCTTACCCCCTTGGAAAGCCCCCACCCCTGTACATCCCCACCCCACTGGACACCTCGACCCCCTTGGATAGCCCCCACCCCCTGGACATCCCCCAACCCCTGGACACCCCCACCCCCTAAAGAGCCCCCACCCCATGGACACCCCCACCCCCTTGGATATCCCCCACCCCTCTGGGCATCCCCCACCCCCTGGACACCCCCACCCCTGGACACCCCACTCACATGGACAACCCCCACCCAATTGGACAACCCTCATCCCCCCTAGACACCCCTACCCCCTGGACAACCCCCACCCCCTAGACACCGCTACCCCCATGGACAACCCCCACCCCCTAGACACCCCGACCCCTTGGACACCCCCTATTCCTGTGGACAGCCCCCACCCCCTGTGGACAAACCCCACCCCTAGACACCCTGACCCCCTTGGACAACCCCCAACCCCTGGAAAACCCCCCACCCCCTGGACACCCTACCCCCTGGATAGTCTCCCACCCCCTAGATACCCCCACCCCCTAGACAACCCCACCCCATGGACAACCCACCCCTGGACATCCCCCACCACCTGGACAGCCCCCACCCCCTGGACACCACTACCCCAATGGACAACCCCCACTCCTCTGGATAGCCCCCCACCCCTGGACGTTCCCACCCATGGAGACACCCTACCCCTGGACATCCCCCACCCCTTGGATAGACCTCTCCCCTGGAAAACCCCACCCTCTAGACACCACCACACCCCACTAGACAACCCCACCCCCTGGAAACCCTCCCACCCCTACCCCCTTGGACACCCTCCCACCCCCTGGACACCCCCTACCCCCTTGGACAACCCCCACCCCTAGATACCCCCACCCCCTGGACACCCCACCCCCATGGATAGCCCCCACCTCACTGTATAGCCCCCCGCTCCCCTAGACACTCCTACCCCCTGGACACCCCTACCCCCTAGACACCCCACCCCCTGGACACCCTCCCACCCCCTGGACATCCCCCACCCCCTGGACACCCTACCACACCATAGACACCACCCCACCCCACTAGATAGCCCCCCACCCTCTGGTCACCCTCCCACCCCCTAGACACCCCCAACCCCTGGACACCCGCCCACCCCCTGGATGCCCCCACCTCCTTGGACAACCCCCCACCACCCTGGACACCCCCACCCCCTGGACAGCTCCCCAACCCCCTAGATAGTCCCCACCCCTGGATACCCCCACCCCCTGGACACCCCCACCCCTGGACATCCCCCACCCCTAGACACCCCCACCCCCTTTACAGGTTCTGGAAGTCATGTGTACATGTTCTGGAAGTCCAGAAGAGGATAATGGGTACTGTGATGCATGGTTTTTGGGTGAAGAGTGTACGCTACTGGTTGCTGGGTGAAGAGGATATACCAATAGTTTCATAAACTTTTTCAATAGATTATTTAATAGAGAGTTGTTGACGCTCATTTCTGTCACAAAGTCTAAAGTACTTAAAAAGGAAAATACCTGTGTCCAAAGTGATTCATCCTTTTAAGAAACATCAAAAATCGATAAAGGCATGAAGAAGGATTTCTTCCCACTTGGGCAATGCAAGTTTCATCATTGTCACACAAGTATACTTGCGGACCGCATAGTGGTCGCGTAGGTGACTTGTACGCCCTCATTGATTTTCGCCCAGGATCTTCAATAGCCTATAAATACCCCTGTGGGCCCCCCCATTTCAGGACGATGAAAAATTCCAGAAACTCAGATTTGAGCTCCCGGTGCCCTAGTCTCTTCTCAAAGCTTCGAAACACTTATAAGGTAATTTTCTACCTAGAACGGAAGATCTAAAGAGTGGGAGTAAGTCCTAAGTGTTGAAACTCATCAACACTTTCACACCTAAGTGGCTAGACCTTAAGGGAAATGTCCACACTTGCGCGCCGCCTTGCTCCTTCAACAGAACTTGTGCACCAACCTTATAGAATCCCCTAGGTATAATACTAAAGGCTTGATCCAAGTCTCAACCAAGTATTTCCTTAAGGGTTGGCCGTCGCGCAAGTACCCATGTGTCGCACAAGTATACTTGTGCGACCAGGACTTGCACACCCACGTAGGACTTGCGCACCACCTTATTTTTGGGTGCCCCTCCTACCTATTTCACCTCTCTTATGCCTATCCACTCATCCTCTTCAAGATTAAGCCTTCAGAACTGTCTCCAAATTCATTTATGGCATGATTTCCTTGTTGGATTCCTTATCTGAAAGGAATTATGTGGAACATCGCATAAAACTTAGTGATTCACATATCATTATGTCACTAATGTCAGAGATTTCATTCATTCAACCTCATCATTTAAGATGAGAGAATCCTTAACCTGGGCCTCCTTTTTAGGAGTAATCCCTAGTCCAAGTTCTCTTAATTTGGGAATCCACCTTAGGAATAAACCCCAAGTCCCCTAACTTGGGCCTCCTTTCCAGGACTAATCCCCAGTATTCAAGTTCCCATAATTTTTTGGGAATCCTCCTTAAGAGTAATCTCCAAGTTCC
Source organism: Viscum album (assembly GCA_963277665.1). Lineage (NCBI taxonomy): Eukaryota > Viridiplantae > Streptophyta > Magnoliopsida > Santalales > Viscaceae > Viscum > Viscum album. Next base: position 643,822,517 of record OY728143.1, on the reverse strand, counting down.
CAAAATCCAAATTTCCTTAATCTGGGCTTCCTTTTCAGGATTAATCCCGAGTCATAATTCCCTTTAACCTGGTTCCTTCTTTAAGAGTAAGCCCCAGTCATAATTTAACTAGTCTTAATTTACTTTTGACTTGGGATTCCGTCTCAGGAGTAAAACCCAATCATAAGTCCCCTCCTAATTTGGGCATCCTCCTTAAGAATAAGCCCCAAGTTAGAGTATCAAAATCTCTATAAAGCACATATACCATTATGGACCTTGTTCCCGGGTTTCTTCCCTGAAGTAAATCCTAATCTTCATCTATTTGGATAGTCATACATACATAATCCCCACATCATTTCTTATAACTACATCTTTTATGGAACAATTGTCTGATTTTACCAATACCTCTTATTTCTCACACCGAGCATGACTCACGTGAGCTTAGAGTGTAAAAGTGATTATGAAATCTTTTTTTTGATCCATCAATCATGCATAAACCTCATACTTCTTTACTCGAACTAAGTGGGTTCTGATTCCTTTTCTAAACAAAGGATATGTAGGTATCCCATCTACGGGTATGATCCCAACTCTAAAATTATTTATGTCCTTCTAAATGAAAATAAACTTCAAGTGCCCCACTGAGTGGCTTTAAAACTAGTATAGTTATCATAATGACCAAGAGATTTATATATAATGTGTCTAAGGATACCATTGACTAATAATCTCTAAAAAATACTGATGATTCTCTATTGATAAATAACCTTGAATACATATAAAAGATTCTATAAATCTCATACATATTATTCATTGACTATCAGATCTAAAGGAAAGATCATTTTCATACTTGGTAGTATAATAAGGATTCACGAACATAACTTAAATCTATAAAGAGATTCCCAGAGTAGATAATAATTCCCCTCAAAAAGGTGTGATGAGTCCGACCTCCCATCCTCTCGACCAATGCAAATTCTTAGGCCTTATTGGTTCATAACTAATAAGCACCTACCTTTGGAAAGTAGGTCCAGATGGATATAGAATCATTGGATGTTTCAGGTTCTACGAACAAACCCGTTAGAAACCGATTGGAATGTTTGAACCTTAAATCAATGAGGTCATTCACAATTCCAGAGGAAACTAAAAATGGTGAACTCGTCGTGAATCCTTAACCAAGTTAAAATGATGTTTTACTTATTTGTTAGGCCCCTATTTAAAACTCAATGAGAAGGCCTACAAAACAATCAATAACATATGTGCTCATCCAAAAGATGTAGTAACCAAACTTATCTTTATTATGTTTGTTATATTAAGCAAGTTCTCTTTTCCAATATATTCTGCATTATAGGAATGACTTTTCTTAAGTTCACATCTGTAAATGCCTCTGCTGTGAAAACCTCTACTATGAATCCATCTGCTGCTACTCCTACTGGATCATCGTCCGCTTTGAGGGTGACATCACCTACTCAGTGTATTCAACGCTGGGTATCAAATGCACTAGTTAAGTAGTACCATCAACATGGTACCATTCCAACTCTGGAGGCTGCTTGAGAAGCCCTCTAAGTGAACAACTTACCCTGGTCATTTAGACAATGACGACCAGTGATCAAGAAGCAGGTGGTGCTAAACACTGTCTCAAATAGTTTTGGGTCATTATCCCCGGAACACAATCACCATTCACTCCCATATTCTGGGGAGGTGAATGACCAGGTCCCTCAGGGCCTTAATTCAAGAGTCAGGAGTCCTTCCCGAGGGATCCCACCAATAATCACCGCCAGACTCGTGCGGCAATGCGCCCTCAACATGATGAGGGTGTCGTCTCCAGGCATTAGGCTCAGGTTCCTCGAACCCAAGTGGGCACGACGAACCACCAGAGGCGACAACCGGTTAACAGTGAGCAGGTTCTTATCTCGGTCGTTTTCGGAGAAGTCCACCAACCTAACTTGGTGGCAAGCAACGAGCAAGCACACACACCTGTCCGTTCTAATTCCGCTGTCCAACAGACTCATATGGCAGTAGCATGCCAATCCTGCCAAGCAATTCCAGTAGAGTACTATAGATAGGAACATACACCTATTTATAAATCATCAGCTGGTCAGAAGGCTCTTCTGACTACATATGATGGAGCCCGCCAACCCAATGTGTTGACAACTGGTAAACATGCACATACACCTGCTCACACTCATCAATCCTGCTAGCAGCCTCGTCTATCAGTATTGAAGGAAGCTCGTTAACCACATTTGGCAGAGTGAAATCAGTAGGCACATACACCTATTAGTATTGATCAAGCCTACCAACAGTCTCGTTTGGTAGCATTCGGAGAAGTCAGTCAGAAAGCTCTGGCGACAAACAAGAGGCAGACTCAACTCTCTGCCCCCACACATGAGTACTGTCAGAATTCACTGACAAGAAAAGGAGGACAAGAGTAGGAACACACACCTACTCCAAGCACGGAATGGAAGTATATCCACGTTCCAGCAGCTGAAGTCACCAAGCATATTCTGTCATTGGTGAAAGAGCAGAAGAAAATCCATGCTCATATTCTAGATGCCTACCAGGATATCATAACAACTTCAGCATTATCACAGGGAAAGAAATGAAAATCTATCCCTACCAGTGGAGTGACACATCAATATGTCACTCCAGAATAGACACACACCTCTTTTCCAGTCCAAGAGGGTTGTGGGGGCATACTTCCTCATATCATACGGACAACCAAGTCAGGCACATACACCTGATTTGAGCGGAGATAGTCAGCCTAAACTGATCCTTTCTCCTGAGCATGCACATACACCTACCCATAATGACCACTTTCATCAACAAGTGGTTCCTAAAGTGAGTAAGAAGGCATCTAATAAGAAGACCCGCCCAGCACAGTCAAGAAACCAAGGGCCAATCTGTAATAAGGCCTTACTCGATGCTGGAGTTCTTGATGAACTCAGACAATTATCTGTTGCAACTCAAGATTCTACTCTCTCAGTTCCCAATAGTTAAGACATTAATTCCTAAGGTCTGCATCAGACACTTCCTTATGAAGGCTTTCTTCATGACAATTTGTTCAATCTCGAAGTTTCATCTTCAGATGAGAGCTACAAGAACCCTATGTGTGGTCAGAATACCAAGGAGAAAAATGTTTCATTTTTTGCTGTAACCCACTAGGGTGGTCCTCCCCATGATGATGAATTTAGCTGTGAAAGTCCTCTCCATACTAATAATGCACATTTCCTGGAAAATGCTCCAATGTACAATGTAGTGACGAGAAATCCCTCTTATCTTGAGGCACTTGAAAATGTGAATCTAGTCATGTATGATGCTTTACCACTAGCAGGTGAAACACTTTCTCAATCAGAAGATAGCCTGGGGTGTAGGTAATTCTCCGAACCACCCCTGAGTCATGCATCTTTTAGTTTGATTAGTGAATTCTCTACCAATCTTGTTGAATCCGATGAAGCAACCAGAAAGCACCAGCTCTAGTCTAATCAGGTAGAAGAATCTTCATTGAATGATAAAGAGGAATTACTGAATATGAGGAAACAACTAGCGAAAGTTGAAGTGCCAGTTATGTTTTGGCCTATGGCTGATTCTTAGTATGACATTCCAGAGATGTTGAAGGAAGATGGAATTCAAGATATTCGTCTCAACATATGGAAACTCTTTGTCAGTTGAAAAATAAAATATTATCTTATGATGAATATGAAAATCATGTCAAGATAATATAAGGGTTACAATGCCAAATTGACATGGCATCTCTCTTAGTTTCTCGATATCCGAAGGATGAAAAGCAGCAGAGAGCCCTTCAGGGTTCATGCCTTGGCACACTAAGAATATTGCGCTAGTTAATTGCCAATGATCCATCTGGTATTCAGATCAGGGGAGGGGGTGTTCATGGAGCGCTACATTTCACTGTACTCTCTAGTCAGCAAAGCCCACTGAAAATGGTCTCATGTAATGTTATTGCCCATGGCCAACCACAACCAATTGGCTTTGTTTGTAATCAAAGGCTCGCTCAAGAACATGCCTCAATTAGTTCTTCTCAAAATCAAGAATACAGATAACAAGTTGTTGAATTACTCCTGCATAAAGAAAACGAGAATATTGAACATGCCTCTCGTTTGGAGCAAGCACATCATCAAGTGACAAAAGTTTCAAAAATCATCCAACGGTCTTTTGAGGCGGGTGATAAGAGTGGATGCAGGTTAATGCATCCAAACAATTTCCGGACTAAAGTCCATAAGAATAGGAGATATTTTAATAAGGTCACTGATATAGAAACTCAAGAGCCACCACAGCTTTCCAGAATGGGGACTCTTTTAACCCAACCCTCTGAATCAACAAATATGATTTGAGGAGTTGAGCAGAAACAGCAGGAGCAACCCCAGTCCACCAGACTGGGGACTTTTTCAAATCCTCAATCTCTTCCTCAGAGAAAGTCAGTATTCTCTCGATTAGGGAAGAAGCCCCAAGAAGAACGAAGAGCCAAATTATCAGAATATTCCCTCCACATTACGGTTCGTCAAGAAGTTCCTGAGGGATCAAATCAACAAAAGGCAGTGTCTCAACAAGGATATGGAAAAAAGCAATATCACAGAAATGCCGATAAAAGAGATGCAATGTGTTATGCATAAATCAATTTCATCAATGCCATTGTTGCTGATCCACCAGATGAGGCTCACTCATAGGGACCAGATGAAGAGGTTCCTGCTCAAGAAGTTGTACACACAGACACAAATAAAGAGGGTGTGCATACACGAAATCAAAGGATTACCCAGAATCTAGGTAATCCTTCAAGTAACCCACTTCCCCCTCTCCAAAAGGGGTCCAATAAGGGGGAAGGAAAGAATCAGGTTACATACCCTTCCTTTGGAGAAGTCCAATCACTCTATCTAGAGAAAAGATTCACACAACAAGAGGAAGAGATAAAGGAATTGAGGAGGTTGAATGTAGAACTACTTCAAAGTAGTCTTCCTCCTAAGCGTGCTGGAGCCAGTCAGCCAAGGGATTTTTTGTGGCTACTGAGATGGATCAAGAATATCCTCCTCTACTAGTACACCCTCATAGGTATTCACCTATGGGTTAGGCAAAACAACAACCAGTGGTATTATCCTTAGTTTCGGTACCGGTCGCCACACCTATCCAAGCTCCAGTTATTGTACCTGCACAGGTCCCAGCTCAACTAGATGTTTCTAAAAAGTTAATAACTACCATTGAATCATTAACAGATTGGTTGGAAGCTATGGAAGGAAAGCGTGCACCGGTTTAACCAGAGAATAGAGCTTACCCTGAATGGGTAGACTCAATTCCTCCCCCATCAAATTTTACAAATACCACATTACCAATCATTAATGGTTCGGGAGACCCAGAGAAACACTTAACACATTTTGTTTCTCATTGCGATCCTATGATGGGAACCCCTCAGCAACAAGAAGCAGTTAAGCTCAGGTGTTTTGTACATTCATTACAAGGGCCTGCTTTTTTCTGGTATACAAACTTGAAATCCCTGTCAATTACTGGGTGGGAGGATCTTCGTCAACAATTCCTTCTTCAATTCATCTCAACTTTTCCAAAGACAATAGTTTTTGATCTTAAAAATTGTAATCAAAGGGAGAATGAAATGGTTTCATATTTCATTACTCGCTGTAAGGGACTAACCTATTCCCTGAGCTTAGCACTCCCTCAAGAAGAATTATTTCCAATTTGTGTGGCGAATTTGTGTGATGAGTTGTGCACACCGTTGATCCCTGTGAAATACACAAGAGGGTTTAGAGACCTTACTTCAATCTCTCAATAGATTTAAGACTCTCTTATAAAGACTAAGGATAAAGATTGTGTAATTCCATCAGCTCCAGGAAGGAGAATGGGTAAAGTATAGACTGCTACAATTATGCTTAAACAAGCACCTGTACCTGCTTCTACTTCAAGACCTTCATCTTTTCGAAGGGCTCCGCCTCCTGAGCGTCAACAACAGAGGCCGTTTCATCAAGATGATCAAATAGATCAAAGATGAAAAGAATTTGAGGATTTACAGAGAAAAACATACTCTTTCCGAAATGAACAAGTTCCTGGTTACTTCATTTCGGCTCTGGAAAATAATTTGGTTCAATTTCCAAGGCCCAAGAGGCTAGAAAAGGAAGGAGATGAAGACTGTCCCAACTACTTCCCATTTCATCATATGTTAGGGCATACCATTCAGGAGTGTTTTGTCTTCAAAGACCTCTTGAAAAAAAATGGTGGACTCTGGACAAGTCAAGTTGAAAGGTTCTTCAGCTCAGGTTGCATGTGTAACTGCTACGAATCTAGAGGAAGAAGGTGAGTGGTAAGAAGTCAAGAACAAAAATGAGCAAAAATATGATGATTGGATGGTCAAAAAAAACAATCAACCGAACTCATGCCATTTTGCGAACGCAATTGAAGAAGCCAATTGTTTCTTATACCATGAATTCCACAGCAAAAACCTCTTCATCAGAGGGAAAGTCCTTAAAAGGGCGGACTAATTCCAAGAAAGAGGAACAATCAGAAGAAGATGAAATCATGTCAAAGCCCAAGTTTTCTTTGGCTTTGGAAAATTTTATGCCATCTACTTCAAAGAAATGGTCACCACCCCACCAAACGGTACAACCTAAACAGGCTAATCAGACAGATTCTTCATTGGATGAAGAGTTGATCTTTGGTTCTGTTAATATGATTCATTTAACAGATCCTTATTCCAGTCGCAGTTTTGATTTTGATGAGCCTGAATTCCCTGTATCAAATAGAGGAATTAGAGGGAGTTCCAGAGGCTCAAGGTACAGGGGAAGACATGGATCTTTCAGAGGCCACTTTTACAATTCTACCTCTGCTAGAATTGTGTATGCACCAGAAAATCATGGCAGAGCCCTTCAATGAGCTCAACAAGAACAAGAAAGTTCTTCTACACAAGGCAGATTCAATCCTGGCACAGTTATTCTAGAATATCGGTTGGAGGTTCCACCTTCTTCCTCTCATCAAGTAAATAGACCTAATCGGCCTAATATTCCAAATCCAGGAGTATTACCAACTCCTATCCCGGTACAAGATGCATCAACTTCCAAAGCATCAACTTCTAAGGCACCTTCTAAACCACATGTTCCTGTTAGGAAACCCAGACCTTTGGATCAAAAGTATGATTTACTGAAACACTTTTCCCAAGTACCGTCCAAGTTATCAATTCTGGATGGCTTGAATTTATCAAAGGATCTTCAGAAGGAACTCATTGAGGCTTTGTCTAGTCCTCAAGAGTTTGAAACTGAAATCGCTGCAGATGAAGTCTACCATGTAGAGAATAAACCTGCAGAATGCCATGCAGTGATATCTTTCACAGATGAAGATGAAGATGATGTTGTGCATGGAAATATCAGACCTTTATACTTATCTGGAAAGGTCAATGGTGTAGATGTCCGAAGATCTTTCATCGATAATGGTTCAGGAGTCAACCTCATCCCCATTCGTACACTTCTTTGATTGGGCCTCACAAAATCTGATTTATCTCCTTCTACTTTGATGTTACAAGGATATCATAAAAATGAACAAGAACCACTGGGTGATATTACACTCAGAACTCATTTTGGAGATCTTGTATCCAATTCAGATTTCATGGTTGTTGATCATGACAAAACCTTCAACATCTTGCTTGGTAGACCCTGGCTACATCAACATGCGGCTATCCCTTCATCATTCCATCAATGTCTCAAATATTGTTTTGATGGTCAAATTTGGACATTTTATGGTGATAAGTCCCCATTCAAGACATGTGAATCTCAATACATTGAGGTGGAATTCTTTTACATGAAGGGAAAGGAGAAATCCACAATAAGGGAGATTACTAAAGTTAATGCTCCATATGTTTTGGAAAAGATTCCAGTAAACCCATTTACACATGTGAGTACAGATTATGTGTTTCCTATCAGTCAAATTGACAGGATAAACCCAAATCAAAATACTCTTATGGAAACTTCCATAATGTTAATTACGACAATCAAGCCAGACAACATGGGAGAAAGTGGTGATCCACCAAGCAATGATGAAAGCTCAAATGGAGATGTCTTCATTTCATCCACTGAAATTTAACAATTCTATACTTTTCCAATTAGGTCAGAAGAAGTTATAGCAACGTCAGAGGTGAACGATGATTTCGATTCTCAATCCATTATCTCCTCTATATTACCCAAGGAAGACCCTTCATCACCAATCGGGTCGGAAATGGAAGCTTCTTCTTCAAGATGTTCAAATTTTAACATTTTTTCTGATTATATAAATTCTACTTCATCATCTACTATGAAAGTAAAAACATAAGAAATAACAAATGTTGAAGAAGAAGAGGATGATCTTAGGGATGCTCCACCAGCATTTGAAGAGGGTATCTCTACCACTGTTTATGAACTCGGAGAAATAAATCTGGGTATAAAAGAAGATTCACGCCCCACTTTAATTAGTGCGTCCATGAATCTTGAAGAGAAAGAGATGTATATTTCCTTTTTAAAGAAAAATAGAGGTATATTTGCTTGGAAATATACAGAGATGCTAGGTCTTGATCCTCATGTTTCCACTCATCATTTGGGTTTTCCAAAACAACATCGAGGATTCAAACAAGCCGCTAGAAGAACACACCCAACCTATGCTTCCAAAATTGAGGCTAAAGTGGATAAGCTTATCAAAGATAACTTCATCAGAGAAGTTCAATATCCCAAGTGGTTGGATAATATTGTCCCTGTGAAAAATAAGAATGGACAAATTAGAGTTTTCATTGATTTCAGAGATCTTAATCTGCATTGTCCTAAGGATGATTTTCCAGTTCCGATAACATAACTATTAATTGATGTGATAGCTAGATATGAAGCACTTTCCTTCATGGATGGATATTCAGGATATAATCAAATCCGAATGGCTATAGAAGATGTTTAATCTACAGCTTTCAGATCCCCTCAGGGTGTGTTTTTCTATCAGGTAATGCCCTTTGGCCTGAAGAATGTAGGCGCAACATATCACCGTGAAAGGCATCGTATCTTCAAACCCTTTTTAGGAAAGTTTGTTGAATGTTATGTGGATGATTTTGTGGTTAAATCCAAACAACATTCTAATCACTTGGCTTATTTGGAAATCAAATTCCACAAACTTCAGCAACATAATTTGAAGATGAACCCCTTAAAATGTGCTATTGGGGTAACCTCAAGGAAATTTCTTGGCTTTTTTGTATGCCATCGTGGTATCAAGGTCGATCCTAAGAATACAATGTCAATCCTTGGTATGTCACCTCCATGAAATTTGAAATAATTAAGAGGAATTCAAGGAAAATTAGCCTATATTCGGCGTTTCATCGCCAATTTACCAGGAAAAAGTTTACCCTTCACCAAATTGATGAAGAAGGGAGTCAATTATAAGTGGACTGAAGAATGTCAAGAATCATTCGAGATTCTCAATAAGTATCTCTTGAGTCCACCAGTTTTAATGCCACCTATTGAAGGAAGACCACTTATCCTCTATATGATAGCTATAGAGCAATCATTGGGTTTCTTTATTGCTCAAAAAATTGATACTGGGAATGAAAACAGCCTCTACTACCTCAGTCGGACTATGCTTAAAGTAGAAACTCGATACTCAAATATTGAGAAGTGCTACCTAGAATTAATCTTTGCAGTTAAGAAATTGAGACACTATCTGAAACATCATGAGGTCCAATTGGTATCTCGCAATAACCTGCTCAAATTCATTCTTAGTCTTCCAATGCTTATAGGATGTCTGGAAAGGTGGGAAGTTATTTTGCAGCAATTTGATATCCAATACGTGTCTCAAAAGGAAATTAAGGGCCAAGCTCTGGCTGATTTTCTTTGCGGAACATCCTTCAGTAGAAGATACATCTTCAGATATTGAACTTCCTGATGAGGAAGTCTTTTCTATTCAAGGTAGTCTTCAAACATGGGAAATGTACTTTGATGGTGCTTCCAGAAGTCCAATAGGGAGGAAAATGGAAGATCCTAAGTTCAACAAAGTTGGGTTAGGAGTTGTACTCATTTCCCTAGAAAAGGTAGTGCTACCTTATTCCTTATCATTGTTGGAAGGAGGTACAAATAATGAAGTAGAATACCAAGATCTTATCACAGGATTAGAGTTGGAACTTCAAGCACAAGTGAATCACTTAAAGGTGAAAGGTGATTCAGACCTGGTAATCAAACAAGTCAATAGGGATTATGCAATCAGAAAATAAGAACTAATCTATTTGTATGATTACGTTAGAGAGTTAATGGGGGAATTTTCTACAGAACCGACATTTTCTTATGTCCCACGATCACAAAATGCCCAAGATGATGCACTGGCTAATATAGCTATAGCTCTGGCAGATCCAAATTGGGACAAGACAACTATCATTATTTCCCATCATCGTTCAATTTCACCTTATGTTCAAACCAGAATAGAGGAAATCGATGAAAATAGTCCCATTCCTGAACCATATGGTCATACTACAGGATGGATGAAACCTATCAGGGAATACCTTCAAAATGGAACACTTCCACCTAATAGATCCGGGAAAGAACAAGTTTGGAGACATGTGATCACTTTTACTCTTTATGACAACCCTGATTACCTTGGAAAAATTCTCTACAAAAGATTTTTTTATGGAATTCTCTTCAGATGCATTGATGGTGAAGAGACAATGGCTGTCATGAAAGAAGTACATGCAGGAGTCTATAGTTCCCATCAGTCTGGACACAGACTATCTGATCAAATTCGAAGGCTTGGATATTTTTGGCCTTCAAAGATACAAGATTGTGTTGATTTTACAAAGAAGTGTCATTCTTTCCAAGTACATGCCAAATTCATTCATTAACCCCCAGAGTTGATTCATATAGCTAAATACTCGTGTCCATTTTCCATATGGGGAATGGATGTAGTAGGACCTTATCCTTCAGCTACAACCAAGCAGTTTAAGTATATTCTTACTGCTACTGACTTCTTTTCCAAATGGGCAGAGGCGATACCCCTCAAAGAAGTCAGTTCTAAATGCATTGTTAGCTTCATTAAGGATAATATCATTGCCATATTTGGTGTCCCTCATACCATATTGACGGACAATGGCACCAATTTCTGTTCATCTGAGGTGAGGAAGTTGTATCAAGAATACAACATCAAATCCAATCATTCATCTCGGTATCATGCAGCGACCAATAGCCAGATAGAAGCTTTCAACAAGACTCTTTCAAACATACTACAAAAGATGGTGGATTAATATAAGAAATCATGGCCTGATAAACTCTTTCATGATTTATGGGCTTATCAAACCACTATCCGCATTGCAACATGGTCAACTCCATATTCAATGGTATATGGAACAGAAGCAGTATTTCCCATTGAGGTTCAATTACCCTCACTCAGATTAGCCATTTGTGATCAATCATTTACATATGAACAATCTCAAAGTGATTGGATGAATTGGAACGGTTAGATGAGAAAAGATTGTGCACCCTGCACCACTTGGAAGTCTATCAGAATCAAATAGCACGAGCATTCAACAAAAAAGTTCGTCTTTGTTCATTAGTTCAGGGAGAATTGGTATTAGTTCTCATAAATCCAATGATACCAGGAAAGAAACCTCCCAAGCTGGAGCCAAAATGGGAAGGACCTTATTCAATACATAAGGTCCACTCCAATGGAGCTTATTCTTTAATCTCAATGGATGGAGAACTCATCACTACTCCAACCAATGCTAGATTTCTGAAGAAGTATTTTGTGTAACACAAATACTTCCTTTCATCCAGCAAGATGTTAAACTGCAGCATCAACGGTAAATGCATACGACCTTAAACTATTTCCATTTCATATCATCCAGTAAGACGTTAAACTATAGCATCAACGGTCCATGCATACGACCTTAAACTATTGGCATTTCATATCGTCCATCAAGAAGTTAATCTGCAGCATCAACGGTTGATGCATACGACCTTAAACTATTGGAATTCCATATCGTCTATCAAGACGTTAAACTGCAGCATCAACAGTCCATGCATACGACCTTAAACTATTGGCATTTCATATCGTCCAGCAAGACGTTAAATTGCAGCATCAACGATCCATGCATACGACCTTAAACTATTGGCATTTCATATCATCCAGTAATACGTTAAACTGCAGCATCAACAGTCCAAGAATATGACCTTAAACTATTTGAACATTCGTCCAACATGACATTAAAATGTGAAGTCCTAGCTACATGATTCTAAACTGTATATAAGTCCCTTACGCCCAGCAAGACGTTAAACTTCATAATCCCTGGTCCATGCATATGACCTTAAACTATTCGCACCATTGTCCAACATGACGTTAATCTGTGGAAAAGTCCCTAATACATCCAACATGACATTAAACTATGTCCTCGTTTGTCCTCACTGCATGACATTAAACTGCACAGTCCCCCTTTTGTCCAACATGGCGTTAAACTGTATTTTCCTCATCGTCTTAGATACAGGACACTAAACTATACAACACCCTTACATCCAACATGACATTAAACTATGTCCCTATATTTGTCCTACATGATGTAAAACTGAATAAAGTACCTTAATACATCCTACATGACGTTAAACTGTATTTTTTCCCTGCTACATGACACTAAACTGTGCAACACAAATAGTCCTCACTAAAAGACTTTAAACTGCATAGTCCCTTCATACGTCCTACATGACATTAAACTATGTATCATTAATGTTGTTTCTACCTCTTGTTTCTCACACCGGGTATGAATCACGTGAGCTTAGAGTAAACTTCAACCATAACTCCCTCTCTGGGCCGCTAACCATGTGTAAGTCCCAGCACCATTTTTTAGGTCGTTGTCCCCAAGAACAACTTGATCACTAATTAATTCTTTAATTGAACTACGCGGACTTTTATCCTTGCCTTCTAGGTTGGGAACATAGGAAAACTTCTGAGGTTCAATCCCAAAACCATTATCTTCACATCAGTTCACCTCCATCTCATATGATTTTGATATGTGAAGAAGCCCCAGAACCAATATCTTCACATTGGTTCACCTTTGTCCTTGCTACATGACATTAAACTGTACAACACTTTGGTCCTGTACGACAATAAAATACAACATTCTTTGACACCCTCACCTGAGAGGGAATCATTATTTACATTGATCTTTAATCATGTTATATTCCAAAGACTACGTGCATACATGGCAATGCCTGAACCTTTTATCTTGGTTCAAACCATCATTGCACTAAAGTCCCCTTTTCACCCTTCATATGTACGAACCAAATCTGTACAGAGGGTATTTCAAGAACCACGTGCGGTTTGATTCCCATCCTTATGGGATAAGTAGGAACGTTCGAGCACCCCTCGAATCCAGCCCCAAGTCTTTGGTCCTAACCCCAAATTCTACTTTCAATCCTCTGGCTGAAAAATACCAATTTTTATGTGTCATAATCCTAACCTTAAATACTTCTAAATCTCCATAACACTTTTCTTGACTTATGGTCACAAAATGTCCAATTTCTGAGATTTCTTTTTCCTAACTATGTAGTATGTGCCGTTAGGCGGGCTTGCATAAAAAGTCTACATAACAAACGTGTCAGCCAAAAGATGCTATTATTTGACTATGCAGCCAATGCCCTTAGGCAGCCCTACATAATTCACCCCCCTAACGGGTTTGTCAAATAGTGGTAATTTTATTCTTGGGAAGAAAATATATTTTTTCCTTAGTTGTCTTAATGACAATATGTAGGGATCCACAAAAAAATAACCACACTTAACATATCTGTACTATACTCTTTTTCATGATATGAAAGTATTCAATTCTATGGTTTAAATTTTTCTTCCCTACGTTTGGGTCAGACTTTTGTAGGAGTGACATTCATCCATTTCATAGATAATCCTATTTGGAAATATCTTTTCCATATTCGAGTACCTCTCTCTATATAGAAAACTCTTTGCTTTGGAAAATTTAAATCCCCATAAACTTCCACTGGCTTTTTTAGTAGTAGAAAGGTAAATTTATGAGAGTTCTTTTTCCTGAATATGGAGAACGTTCCCTTAGGCGGCCTTGCATAAACAGTCTATATAATAGACTTGTTAGCCAAAAGATGCTATTATTTAACTATGCAGCCAATGCCCTTAGGTGGCCCTGCATAATTCAACCCCCAAACAGTTTTGTTAAATAATGGTAACTTCATTCTTGGGAACTACTTCTTCTAATGCCTTTTTAGCCATTTTTCATATCATTACTTAGATTCAAAATTTCTTAAGTCATCGTTTACATATTTTCCCTCATACTTGAACATGGTAATATGTTTTTAGATAAATTATCAAGTAATTGAGTCAATGTTAATCCATTTGGTCAAAGTTATTTCGACCTTAAACATTAGTCTTTTTATGTCCAACGTGCATGACTTTAAACTGCTCACAAAAGACAAGGGAACTCTGAATAAAAGTCAAGTTCCAGCTCACTAAACATACATCTTGTATGATTTTAGGTAATATTGAGAAATAAAAAGATTCAAAGTTTGTAGGGTTATTTATAATAATCCTAGCAAGAATCAAACTACGATTACTAGGCCCATTGACTTAGGTAAAATTTAAAGCAAGTAGAAAAAGAAGGCATGCACAAATGATTGAAGATGAAAGGGTTTTTCATTGATGCACAAGAGTTAGAAGGACATCCACAGATTGGAGTCTCTTCTCTTTTTCAAGAATTACAAGAGGCTTTCAACATAACTCGTCATTTGATTTACGACATCTCGATCATCATCATCAACCACCTATAATTCATTAATTCAAATGGATACAATAAGAGATGCAGTGTACCAACTCTTCTTAGAACAATTGTAAAAGAATGTTCTTGAGTGCGGTTTGAGAAAACTTTCTGTTGATGAAACAGTGACTCTATTTCTGTCCAAGAGACTTAGAAGATGGATACATGGATTTGAGAATGGAGCATTGGAAGTAAAGAGCCATTTGGAGAGAGTACTCTTTTCAGATATTGTTTCTAATGTCATGATAATCTTCTCTCCATCAACTGGCAGCGGAAAATAGAGAAAATTGTGTGGCGAAGGCAACTTGTAACACCCCGAGATTTTATGAAAAATATTATTTTAATTTCATTAACGTCTTATGTTGTATTCTACACCAAGATTACCTTGCGCTATACGCAACACCGTATTAGCTTGCAGTATACGCAACACTATTCTTGGACCGTGTTACACACAATTTTGATAATAGTTATTCTACGCAACATTGAGTATATATATATATATATATTAAATGTATAAATGAAATATGGTTGGATTCTGTTATACGAAACAATGAAGGATTCTTTCACAACACGCAACCCTGACTTGGCTTGCATTACACGCAATCACGACCTTCCTCGATAGCGTGTGTAATACGCAATACCGAGTTTCACTAAACAATGATATGCTATTAAAACTAGCCGTTATGAATAGTAATAATCACTTTTTGAAATTTTATAAATTTTATTTTTCAAAATGGACTTCATTTTTGGACTCAGAATATCGAAATTAGCCTAGGGTGAAATTTTGGTATTTTTCTGAAAACTTTCAATTTTTGATGAATAGTGAAACCACTAAGTGGTAGGTTAAAAACTGAATTTTGCATAAAACTTAATTTTACCGCTTCTGTGAATGGAATTTCGAAAATCCGAGAGACACGGTTAATATCAAGGACTAAAATGTGGTTCAATGAGATGAAAATAATTTTTGGTGAATAGTAACTTTTTACTTTTATTTACCACGGTTAAAAGTAAATAGGGTAATTAAGGGTAAGAATGATATTAATATTACCCTAAAACATGTCCTAATTCTATTGGACAAGTGTATCTCGACCAAAAACAACCTTAAGTGTAAAATATTATCATTTAGGCCCACTTGGATTAGATGAGGACATTTATTATTAATTTATTTAAAGAAGGGTTAAAATAGTTAAAATCAAAGATTAATAAGTAAATCATTTTTAATATGGGGTTATACATAAGATAAATTCGACTATAAATATTCATTAGAAAGCTAAAAATATTTCCTACATAATTATATTTTATTTATAATTTTTAGACTTTAAATAAATTAATTTATTTATGACACAACGATGATGCAGTAATTACCTTTTTAAGGAAATATTAACATAATTGATGTTATAAATGAACAAATGAATGTAATTTGAGACTTTTTATGAATTCCACTAATTTTCTAGGTTACTATGATATATTAATGTTGATTTAATCAACTTGGTTCGAACATATAATTCTGTTATGACTTTCACAAAAATCATATATCAAATAGTGTCAAAATTGACACAAAATAGTTTTTAAATCAAATATTATATTATTAATTGTTATTTTATTCCTAAAAATCTAAGGTTCGGCCAAATGACTTAGATAAGGATATATATATTAATAATAAACAATTTGGGGTTCTTTTGGCATGTTATAGTAAGTTTATTAACCATATAGTGAAAGAAAACAAAAAGACATGGTAAAAGTTAAATTATTTAACTTAGAGTTAAATCTAATTGATAAGGTTAAAATAATATCCTAAACTTGTCTAAATTCTATTGGTTGATAGGATTTTGACCCCTCCCCACCTTATCTTCGAAATAAGACCCTTTTGAACCATTATAAACCGATTTTGACTTTAATATAAAATAATATTTTGAGATATTCCTAAAGTGCCCCTCTCCTCCCCTATAAAAGGACACCTCCTCCCCCTCCTCCTCACACCAAATTGAGCACTCAAGCTCGGACAAACCCTGCCATTTTCCCTTCTACACTTCCCTAGAAACATCCTAGAGGTTCTGGTCTTCCTCAAAGACCAATTTTAGTGCCCTAAGAGGAGGTCTCAAAGAGGCACTTCAAAGAAGAGGTAATTACCGTTACCAATTCTTTCATCTTTATTTCTTCTTCCACTTATTCTTCTTAGGTTGTTTCATTATGAAGTAATAAAATAAGTATCACTCATATACTGATATGTTATTATAAGTATGAAACAACCCTATTTCACCATCTATCCATCCTATGGAAAAAGAAATCACCGCGCGTGCGTACGTACGGAATACCGTCTCCACGCCGTGGTGTAATCTATTTTCCACCACCACCTTACATGGATGGGTATAATGGTGTAAATAATAACTATACATAGTTATTAAAACATCATATTGATTCTGATATATTGTATAATCCACTCCAATTCAATTCAATATTTATAGAAATGATATCATCGCTCGTGCGTACGTACGGACTACCGTCTCCACGACGCGATGAGATTCATTCTCCATGTTAACCATTTAAGAATGATTATAATGTATATATAAGAAATAATAATGAAATATATGACATTATAAAGCTACTGGATTTATGTATATATATACATATGTATGTCATCTACTTACTTCCATTTCAAGACAATAAGGAAAGGAAAACAGCGTTCATGCGTACGTACGGACTACCGTCTCCATGAACGGTGTTTTTCATTTTATTTATCTACCTATTATATATATATATATACTGAATATATATTATATATAAATCATATTTTATATTCTGGAAGTGATTAAATCATGATATAAGTAATAATGATGTCAAGAACAACAAGTCAAAACACCTACGATAAATGAAACGATTTTACCCAAAACGCTTCTTTAACATGGAATTTACAAAAGAACGGGTAATATAATGTCATAAGTGAACCATATATGATATCATAACAGTGAATATGATTCTGTAATAAGTCAATAACATGATTTAAATCATTATACAGGAGGTTCGGACACTTACAAAGCAAGTCGGACCTAAGGTAAGGGAAATATCACAATCTCATTTTTATCCGAGATTGTTTATTCGTAAGTATTTACTGGGGTGTATTTTATCATCCACATCCATGTTTCATCAAAATGTAATATTATTTCCATCCACCTACAATTGTTTAAATCCATTTTTACACTTCGGTGAGTTTTTAGTAATATGTATGAAAGGAATCTTTTGTCGTACGAGGTACTTTTTGACTTTTCCGACAAAAGTACGAAGAATGTTTTTTTTAACTTAAACGGCACGAACAGATTTTTACGGTTTTATAAAGCCTTATTTTCATGAAGCTTCCTCCAAAAGATTTCATGACTATTTTCAATAAAATCTCTTTCTTTTAAAATTGCATGATGTTTTGTGAAAAGAAATTGATTTTGAAGAAGAAAGGATATTTTCCTCAAGAATTCAATTCAAGTGTTTTATGAAAATGATTTTCCATCTAAGATAATAATGGGTTCTGTTTCTATCCATATTTTTACATAGATTTGACTATGTTGTTATGGAATTATGTTTATGAATTCCTTTATCTTATATGAATGGTTTTATGATGTCATGTTGTTTAAGAATCTCATTTTATTACATGGGTTATGAAATGATGTATGATTTATGATTTTGTGGAACACATAAGAATGGTATCATTATGAGATGGGTGGGACCTATATCTCCCTCCAATGCATTGGGTAATGATTTTATATCTCATGAGATAGACATGGCTGAAATGGTAGGTTATACCGGTTCAGTGAAACAGGACTGAAACGAGGGTTACTCGATTCAGAAAGGGACTTTGTCCACTAAGATAGTCTTGGAAATGAGTCTTGACTAACAAGAAATGATTTTCTATGATTATGTGTGTATGCCACAAAGTTTCATGTTTTAACTTATGATTATTGGGATTTCATTTCACTACTATGATTTATCCCATGTTATGAAATTATGCTCTCTTTTGCAGGTTAAGATTTCCAAAAGTTATGTTCTTATGAATATGATGTGATTGATTTTTCTTTTGTTTACCCTTACAGAGCATTTGAGCTCACCCTTTTATGTTTTCTTTTCCCCAGGATATAAAGAAAGGTTTTAGGTAAAAAAAAAGGGAAGATCTTTATGGGAGATGTTGAAGATCTTTCACCACGATTAGAAGATTATATTCCGAGTTTCCAAGGACACTAAACTATTACGATCCTTGTGTGTGTGTTTTTGTTATGTACCAAGTATTCCGCAAAAGTAATGTAATGTCCATGTAAGTCAGGCTTCGGGTCTCTACAGTTGGTATCAGAGGAAAGGTTTAGTCAACCTTTGGAAACTAGGATGCGAAAACGTTAGTGTGATCCCTAGAGATATTTCTAAGGTATGTCTAGGGATGTCCCTAAGGATACGTATACGTATAGGATATAATCCTAGAACTACGATACCGATCTTAGAATTTAACCTAAGATGTTAGATATTAAGGGTACTCCCCCTTTACTATGTTGTTTTCCCTAGCATTATTTTGCCTCTCACACTATTCTTTTTGGGTTTTAGAAAATGGATGGAAACAAGATGATTCATGATAATGGAGGATATGATGGACAATGGAATGATATTCTTCATGAGCAACCAAATGAAATGGGATTTGGAAGTCCAAAGATCATTATTATGCCGAATCAGCAATCTCATAATATGATCAATAAAGTAAAATTTGGTAAGTTTCCTGACTCGGCTAATAAGAGAAAGATGGAGTTTCATGATGATCATAGAGGAAAGAAAGTTCAATTTCCCCTATGTAAATCATGTGGGAAGAGGCATCAAGGAGAATGTTTCAAGGGAACTGGAAGATGCTTTGGGTGTGGAAAAGAAGGACACAAAGCAAGTAAGTGCAAAGGAAAAGGTTCGGTTAACACCATGGATGAGGATAATGGTATTGCTACGACATCAAAAATGGTTAAGTGATTTAAATGTGGAATGTATGGGCATTATGCAAACAAATGCCCTAAGGGAAAGACTCATGAAGAGAATCAGTATGGTCATATGGGTAGTATTTATGTGGATGATGATGATGAGACTACAAATGATATGTGAGATGAAAGAATTTTTGAAGCTCGGTCAATGGTTTAAGAATGTAGTGGAATGATTACATGTTTATCACGTGTAATGTTGTATAAGTAATCTCATGGTACTATGGAATAAAAAGACATCTAAGGATTGTTACACTGTTGTCTTTCCTTGAGTTTTGAAAGTGTATGATTAATGGTACAAGTATCCATGAAAGGTTATTCAGATATTTTTGGAATGTAGATGATATGTGCATAATGAAGGGATAAGACGATAATGAGATGTTTAATAGTATTCATGAGCTCATGATTGATATAAGGACTAAGTGATATCATGGTTTGAGTATATAGAATTTTGAGGATTTTGGTATGTGGAAAGTGTTAACTTTTAACTGCATTCATGTTTTCACTAAGGTATTCAAGAGAATACACGATTAAGGACTTTGAATGTTTGGAATGTGACCAACAAGATATATCTTATGATATATGGGGATCAACGATGATATTAAATCTCTGGTAATCGTTTTCACTATGTTATGAGAATGGACTGCAGTATTATGGATAAGCCTAAAGATTGGAATGGATTATGTTGTACATAAGTTAGTATTGTTTAAGGATAGAAGTTTTTTTCGATATTATTGATGGGATGTTATAGTAACGTAGTTTTAGAAAAAGGACAACCTGCAGGACGGGCGACAACCCATCGCTTCGGACAAGGCTGTAGGAATCGAACCCACAACCGAAGTGCGACTGGCCTTTATCGCCTACCACTGACCTACAGGAAGTCCCTGTTTAGTAGAAACTAGTGTTATTATATTAAGCAGTATGATATATGAAGTATAAGTCCATTTTAGGAACCATATGTGATTAATCTCACTATAGATCGACTTATGTATATAAATTTTTCTAACCTTTTGAGACAGATGGAATGACCCTTCATTCTATCACATGATCTGCTAACACTTCACGAATAACAAATTCAACTTCATTTATTTAAGAGATGAAGTGGAAATTGTTAAAGGCACGAACAACAGTGAGGTTGTACCAACATAATGTAAGTATTTATTCTAATTCAAATTCTTTAACTTTAGGGAAATGATCTTGAAAACTAAAAATGTTGTCCAAGTGATCTTATACCTGATGAATCAGATGGTACCTTAGATTGTCACAAATTTATGGATTTTTGATTACTGGATTTTCCATAGCCATGTTCTCTACCACTCTCCATCAGAACATGATGGTTAGATTTCTCTTCCATATCCATATTTTCACCTATGTGGAAACCCAATGATTAGTTTATCTGGGTAACCGTTACGTTTCATACTTTTGTTTTTAAAGATTGGTTTTGATATTCCTTTTTACGATGTGGGTTTCTATTAAAGAAACTTTCGAATAGTAAACCATTTATAACCCCGACGAATTTCGAGGGCGAAATTCGTTTTAAGGGGGGTAGAATGTAACACCCCGAGATTTTATGAAAAATATTATTTTAATTTCATTAACGTCTTATGTTGTATTCTACACCAAGATTACCTTGCGCTATACGCAACACCGTATTAGCTTGCAGTATACGCAACACTATTCTTGGACCGTGTTACACACAATTTTGATAATAGTTATTCTACGCAACATTGAGTATATATATATATATATATATATATATTAAATGTATAAATGAAATATGGTTGGATTCTGTTATACGAAACAATGAAGGATTCTTTCACAACACGCAACCCTGACTTGGCTTGCATTACACGCAATCACGACCTTCCTCGATAGCGTGTGTAATACGCAATACCGAGTTTCACTAAACAATGATATGCTATTAAAACTAGCCGTTATGAATAGTAATAATCACTTTTTGAAATTTTATAAATTTTATTTTTCAAAATGGACTTCATTTTTGGACTCAGAATATCGAAATTAGCCTAGGGTGAAATTTTGGTATTTTTCTGAAAACTTTCAATTTTTGATGAATAGTGAAACCACTAAGTGGTAGGTTAAAAACTGAATTTTGCATAAAACTTAATTTTACCGCTTCTGTGAATGGAATTTCGAAAATCCGAGAGACACGGTTAATATCAAGGACTAAAATGTGGTTCAATGAGATGAAAATAATTTTTGGTGAATAGTAACTTTTTACTTTTATTTACCACGGTTAAAAGTAAATAGGGTAATTAAGGGTAAGAATGATATTAATATTACCCTAACACATGTCCTAATTCTATTGGACAAGTGTATCTCGACCAAAAACAACCTTAAGTGTAAAATATTATCATTTAGGCCCACTTGGATTAGATTAGGACATTTATTATTAATTTATTTAAAGAAGGGTTAAAATAGTTAAAATCAAAGTTTAATAAGTAAATCATTTTTAATATGGGGTTATACATAAGATAAATTCGACTATAAATATTAATTAGAAAGCTAAAAATATTTCCTACATAATTATATTTTATTTATAATTTTTAGACTTTAAATAAATTAATTTATTTATGACACAACGATGATGCAGTAATTACCTTTTTAAGGAAATATTAACATAATTGATGTTATAAATGAACAAATGAATGTAATTTGAGACTTTTTATGAATTCCACTAATTTTCTAGGTTACTATGATATATTAATGTTGATTTAATCAACTTGGTTCGAACATATAATTCTGTTATGACTTTCACAAAAATCATATATCAAATAGTGTCAAAATTGACACAAAATAGTTTTTAAATCAAATATTATATTATTAATTGTTATTTTATTCCTAAAAATCTAAGGTTCGGCAAAATGACTTAGATAAGGATATATATATTAATAATAAACAATTTGGGGTTCGTTTGGCATGTTATAGTAAGTTTATTAACCATATAGTGAAAGAAAACAAAAAGACATGGTAAAAGTTAAATTATTTAACTTAGAGTTAAATCTAATTGATAAGGTTAAAATAATATCCTAAACTTGTCTAAATTCTATTGGTTGATAGGATTTTGACCCCTCCCCACCTTATCTTCGAAATAAGACCCTTTTGAACCATTATAAACCGATTTTGACTTTAATATAAAATAATATTTTGAGATATTCCTAAAGTGCCCCTCTCCTCCCCTATAAAAGGACACCTCCTCCCCCTCCTCCTCACACCAAATTGAGCACTCAAGCTCGGACAACCCCTACCATTTTCCCTTCTACACTTCCCTAGAAACATCCTAGAGGTTCTGGTCTTCCTCAAAGACCAATTTTAGTTCCCTAAGAGGAGGTCTCAAAGAGGCACTTCAAAGAAGAGGTAATTACCGTTGCCAATTCTTTCATCTTTATTTCTTCTTCCACTTATTCTTCTTAGGTTGTTTCATTATGAAGTAATAAAATAAGTATCACTCATATACTTATATGTTATTATAAGTATGAAACAACCCTATTTCACCATCTATCCATCCTATGGAAAAAGAAATCACCGCGCGTGCGTACGTACGGAATACCGTCTCCACGCCGTGGTGTAATCTATTTTCCACCACCACCTTACATGGATGGGTATAATGGTGTAAATAATAACTATACATAGTTATTAAAACATCATATTGATTCTGATATATTGTATAATCCACTCCAATTCAATTCAATATTTATAGAAATGATATCATCGCTCGTGCGTACGTACGGACTACCGTCTCCACGACGCGATGAGATTCATTCTCCATGTTAACCATTTAAGAATGATTATAATGTATATATAAGAAATAATAATGAAATATATGACATTATAAAGCTACTGGATTTATGTATATATATACATATGTATGTCATCTACTTACTTCCATTTCAAGACAATAAGGAAAGGAAAACAGCGTTCATGCGTACGTACGGACTACCGTCTCCATGAACGGTGTTTTTCATTTTATTTATCTACCTATTATATATATATATATATACTGAATATATATGATATATAAATCATATTTTATATTCTGGAAGTGAGTAAATCATGATATAAGTAATAATGATGTCAAGAACAACAAGTCAAAACACCTACGATAAATGAAACGATTTTACCCAAAACGCTTCTTTAACATGGAATTTACAAAAGAACGGGTAATATAATGTCATAAGTGAACCATATATGATATCATAACAATGAATATGATTCTGTAATAAGTCAATAACATGATTTAAATCATTATACAGGAGGTTCGGACACTTACAAAGCAAGTCGGACCTAAGGTAAGGGAAATATCACAATCTCATTTTTATCCGAGATTGTTTATTCGTAAGTATTTACTGGGGTGTATTTTATCATCCACATCCATGTTTCATCAAAATGTAATATTATTTCCATCCACCTACAATTGTTTAAATCCATTTTTACACTTCGGTGAGTTTTTAGTAATATGTATGAAAGGAATCTTTTGTCGTACGAGGTACTTTTTGACTTTTCCGACAAAAGTACGAAGAATGTTTTTTTTAACTTAAACGGCACGAACAGATTTTTACGGTTTTATAAAGCCTTATTTTCATGAAGCTTCCTCCAAAAGATTTCATGACTATTTTCAATAAAATCTCTTTCTTTTAAAATTGCATGATGTTTTGTGAAAAGAAATTGATTTTGAAGAAGAAAGGATATTTTCCTCAAGAATTCAATTCAAGTGTTTTATGAAAATGATTTTCCATCTAAGATAATAATGGGTTCTGTTTCTATCCATATTTTTACATAGATTTGACTATGTTGTTATGGAATTATGTTTATGAATTCCTTTATCTTATATGAATGGTTTTATGATGTCATGTTGTTTAAGAATCTCATTTTATTACATGGGTTATGAAATGATGTATGATTTATGATTTTGTGGCACACATAAGAATGGTATCATTATGAGATGGGTGGGACCTATATCTCCCTCCAATGCATTGGGTAATGATTTTATATCTCATGAGATAGACATGGCTGAAATGGTAGGTTATACCGGTTCAGTGAAACAGGACTGAAACGAGGGTTACTCGATTCAGAAAGGGACTTTGTCCACTAAGATAGTCTTGGCAATGAGTCTTGACTAACAAGAAATGATTTTCTATGATTATGTGTGTATTCCACAAAGTTTCATGTTTTAACTTATGATTATTGGGATTTCATTTCACTACTATGATTTATCCCATGTTATGAAATTATGCTCTCTTTTGCAGGTTAAGATTTCCAAAAGTTATGTTCTTATGAATATGATGTGATTGATTTTTCTTTTGTTTACCCTTACTGAGCATTTGAGCTCACCCTTTTATGTTTTCTTTTCCCCAGGATATAAAGAAAGGTTTTAGGTAAAAAAAAGGGAAGATCTTTATGGGAGATGTTGAAGATCTTTCACCACGATTAGAAGATTATATTCCGAGTTTCCAAGGACACTAAACTATTACGATCCTTGTGTGTGTGTTTTTGTTATGTACCAAGTATTCCGCAAAAGTAATGTAATGTCCATGTACGTCAGGCTTCGGGTCTCTACACAACTTGCGCGACGAGAGCTCGAAAATATGAAATTCAGTGATTTGCGCAAGGAATGGCCGCATATATATAGTCCATGCCTCAACCGTGCATGCCTAAAGCCATCGCGCGCAACCCTGCGCACTGACGCCTATGCGAATCTCACTTTCGCACCGCCATCTGCGCGTTCAAACACTTGCGCGCCACATGTTCCTTGATTTTCTTCTTTACCTCAGAGTAACATCCTCATTTCTTTTAGATCCAACTCTGAGGGGGGACTTCTGTTGATGCTCCTTTCCATCACAAAGTCTGAACGACTTAAAAAGGGAAATACCTGTGTCCAAATTGATTCATCCTTTGAAGAAACATAAAAAATAAGCAAAGGAATGAAGAAGGATTTCTTCCCACTTGGTTCACGCAAGTTTCATCATTTTTGTGAAAGTATACTTGCGCACCACATAGTGGTCACACAGGTGAATTTCGCACCCTCTTTGATTTTCTCCTAGGGTCTTCAGTAGCCTATAAATACCCCTATGGGCCCCACCACTTCAGGACGACAAAAAATTCCAGAAACTCAGATTTGAGCTCCCAGCGCCCTAGTCTCTTCTCAAAGCTTCCTAAAACTTCTAAGGTAATTTCTTACCTAGAACAGAAGATCTAAAGAGGGGGAGTAAGGCCTAAGTGTTAAAACTCATCAACACTTGCATGCCTAAGTGGCCATCCCTTAAAGGAAATGGCCACACTTGCGCACCACCTTGCTCCTTCAACAGAACTTGCGCGCCACCCTTCTGGAATCCCCTAGGGATAATACTAAAGGTTTGAGCCAAGTCTCACCCAAGTATTACCATAAGGGTTAGCCATCATGCAAGTACCCATGTGTCGCACAAGTATACTTGCGCGACTAAGACTTGCGTGCCCACGCAAGACTTGCGCGCCACCTTCTTTTTGGGTGCCCCTCCTGCATATTTCACCTCTCTTATGCTTATCCACTCATCCTCTTCAAGATTAAGCCTTCATAACTCTCTCAAAAGTCATTTATGGTATGATTTCCTTATTGGATTCCTTATCTGAAAGGAATTATGTGGAACATCTCTTAAAACTTAGTGATTCACATGTCTTTATGTCACTAATGTTAGAGATTTAATTCATTCAACCTTATCCTTTAAGATAAGATAATCCTTAACCTGGACCTCCTTTTCAGGAGTAAGCCCCAGTCCATGTTCTCTTAATTTGGGCATCCACCATAGGAATAAACCCCAAGTCCCCTAACCTGGGCCTCCTTTTCAGGACTAAGCCCCGGTCTTCAAGTTCCCATAATTTTTTGGCATCCTCTTTAGGAGTAAGACCCAAGTTCTCAAAATCCAAATTTCCTTAATCTGGGCTTCCTTTTCAGGAGTAAGCCCCAGTCATAATTTCTTTTAACCAGTCTTAATTTACATTTGACTTGGGCTTCCTTATCAGGAGTAAAACCCAATCATAAGTCCCCTCCTAATTTGGGCATCCTCATCAGGAATAATCCCCAAGTTAGAGTATCCAAATCTCCATAAATAACATATACATTTATAGACCTTGTTCTTGGGTTCCTTCCTTGAATTAAATCCTAATATTCATCTATGTGGGCAGTCATACATACATAAGCCCCACATCATTTCTTATAATTTCATCTTTCATGGTACAATTGTGTGATTTTACAAATACCTCTTGTTTATCACACCGATCATGAATCACGTGAGATTAGAGTGTAAAAGTAATTATGACATCTTTCTTTGAGCCATCAATCATGCATAAACCTCATACTTCTTTACTCGAACTATGTGGGTTCCGATTCCTTTTCTAAACAAAGGATACGTAAGTAGCCCATCTGCAGGTATGATCCCAACTCTGAAATAATTTATGTCCTTCTGAATGACAATAAACTTTAAGTGCCCTACTGAGTGGCTTTAAAACTAGTATGGTTATCATAATGAAAAATAGATTTCTATATAATGTGTCGAAGGATACCATTAACTAAGAATATCTAAAAAATTTAGATGATTCTCTATTGATGAAGAACCTCAAATACATATAAAATATTCTCTAAATCTCATACATATTAATCATTGATTGTCTGATCTAAAGGAAATCTCATTTTCATACTTGGTAGTGTAATAAGGATTCACAAACAAAACTTAAATCTATAAAGAGAGTCCTGTAGTAGAAAATAATTACCCTAAAAAAGGTGTGATGAGTCTGACCTCCCATCCTCTCGACCAATGAAAATTCTTAACCCTTATTGGTTCATAACTAATGAGCACCTACCTTTGGAAAGTATGTCCAAATGGATATAGAATCATTGGATGTTTCCGTTTCTACGAAAAAACCCGTTAGAAACCTCTTGGAATGTTTGAACCTTAAATCAATGAGGTCATTCCCAATTCTAGAGGAAATAAGAGTGTATGCCAATGGTTCTTGAACAATTGGTATACATATATCCCAATAGTTTCCATGAAACCTTTGGAATAGATTATATGCTGGACATCATGTATACCAATGGTTCATAAACTGTTGGTATATATATATATATATCCCCATGGTTTTGTTGAAATCGTTGGCATATATTAACTTTAGACAGTCTATATAGTTTTAAAATTCTTCCTCTTCAACTTATTTAGAGATAACATCTTCATAGGAAAGAAAGTTCTTCTTTCTAAAGGATTTCCATTCTAAATTACACTTTCCTCTCACACCCTTTGAAAAAAATTTCATGGGTCTTTTATCATAATAATATAATAATTTCATTTGACCCTTTTCTATGAGATGACTAAATTTCTTATATCGATAGAAATCAAGTAGAATATTTCCTTTAAATGTTCCCCAATCCCTAATTACTAACACATATATTCCCAATTTTTTTTCAAAACTTTTTTACGTTCAAATTATGTAATTTTTTATATAAATATAAAACTATGAAATCTAACTAGATTTTTTTTTAAAATTATTTCCAAGCATATCTTTTTCAAATACGTATATATTTGTTTTATATTTCAAAATTATTTTACATTCAAATTATGATATTTTTAATATAAATATAAAATTGGAATATCTTAACAAGATGTATAATTTTGAAATTTTTTATAGGTAATAATGATTTGAAGTTAGATTACGTCACATCGAATGAGTAATGAAAATGAGGAAGGCTTTGATTATTTTTTGGAATTTTCTAAACAAAATATTCCTAGCAACAAATTGTTTTTCTATCCATGTCTGAAATGTTTGAATATAAAGAAGTTGAAAAGTAGAGAGATCAAAGATAATATAATTTTTCATGATTTTAACCTGAGTTACAGCCCTTGGATTTGGCATGGTGAAATTGGACAGAATGTCAGATCTACTGATGATGATGATTGGAAAGATGGTAATTTTGATGAAATTGAAGAAATGATTCCTGATATTTTAGGAGAACAATTTGAGATAGAACCGACAATTGCGTGTCTATATGGTGATGCTGAAAAACCATTGTATACTGATTGTATAAATTTTACAGTTTTATTGGTGGTGTTAATATTGATTAACCTGAAGGTGAAACATGGATAGAGTGACAAAAGTTTTACAGAGCTGCTACAATTGTTGAAAGACATTCTTCCAAAAGACAATGATATTCCAGATTCACATTATACTGTGAAGAAAATATTATGCCGGATGGGATTGGGATACAAGAAAATACATTCTTGTATGAATGATTGTATGATATATAAGAATGACTATGAAGTTATGTTAGATTTTCCTAAATGTGGGACATTACGGTATAAGTTAAAAAAAATCACAGGCTGATGTAGAGATTATAGAGATCTCTACCAAGGTATTTTGGTATCTTCATATAATTCATTGTTTGAAATTTTTATTTTCTAATTCACATGATGAAAAAAGGTTAATATAGAATGATGATAAGTAGATATGTGATGAAAAAATATGTTATCTAGATGATTGTCCATAATGGAATAAAATTGATGAACAATATCCTATATTAGGAAATAAAATTAGAAATCTCAAACTAGGGTTGTGCACAGATGGAATGAATCCATTTCGAAGCCTCAGTAGCACACATAGTTCATGGCCTATTTTATTGGTAATTTACAACCTTTCTTCTGATGTTTGGCCGAAGCCCAAATATGTCATGTTGAGTATAATGATCTCTGATTTGAAGCAACATTGAAATGATATTGATGTTTTCTTGCACTATCGATTGATGATTTGAGTCTTTTATAGGAGGATGGTATTAGGGTGTATGATTCTTATAAAATGGAATATTTTCAACTGCATGTAGTGATTATGTTCACTATAAATGACTTCCTGGCGTATGGAAATTTGTCTGGAAACTATGTTAAGGGGTATAAAGCATGTTTAATTTGCAAACAAAAGACTTCATATTTTCAATTGCATCATGGGAAGAAAATAGTATACATGGATGATCGAAAGTTTTTTCCTATGGATCACTCTTATAGAAGACTAAAAAAGGCATTCAATGGCTCACCCAAATTTTATATTTATCCAAAACCTTTATCCCATGATTTATATTTTGATAGGGTGCAAAACCTTGATGTGACATTGGGAAAGACACATAAATCTGGTAATGATAGATATATTTGGAAGAAAAGGTCAATATTTTTTGAGCTACCATATTGAAGATATCATGAAGTGAAAAATAATCTTGATTTCATGCATGTGGAGAAGAATATCTATGACAATTTTATTTGAACATTGTTAGATATTAAAGGAATGAGTAAAGATGTGTTGAATACAAGATTGGACTTACTATCAATGGGAACACATTTGGAGTTATCTCCCACTCCTAATGGAAGACCAACATTTATTCCCCTAGCTTATTATAAATTATCCAAGAGGGAGAAAATTTGATTTTTTAGTGTCTTCATGATATCAATGTACCTCAAGGTTATTCTTCAAATGTAATTTTTTTTGTCTCTTTGAAAGATTTGAAGTTGATATTTATGAAATATCATGATTTTCATATCATTATGCAACAACTTCTACCAGTTGCATTGTGAGGAATATTTCCTATCCGTGTTAGAAAGACTATAATGAGGGTGTGTTATTTTTTCAATTCAATTTGTAAGAAGGTGATTGATGTGAATGATTTAAACATTTTGGAAAAGGATGAAATTTCTATACACTGTGGATTGGAAATGTATTTTCCTCCTTTTTTGATATAATGGTGCATTTAATGGTTCATCTAATTCAAGAAATAAGGCTTTGTGGACTTTTATATCTTCGTTGGATATATCCTTTTGAAAGGTATATGAAAATATTAAAGGGGTATATTAAGAATCCATATTGACCTGAAGCCTCCATTATTCAAAAGTATATTTTTGAGGTGGTTGTGGAGTTTTGTATGAGATACTTGGATATGGAGGAGCACATAGGTTTTCCTCCATCTCACCATAAACAAGTTAATAATGAAGGAAATGGGACTCATGGCTTGAAAGTCAAATCGTTGTCAGCTAAACAGATGAAGAAGGTACAATTATACATCATGAATAACATATATGATGCTCAATTGTATATCAAATTAAATATTAATGAGTTGAAACAATGTCATCCAAAGAAGAAAGAAATTTAGATTTTGAATAAGCACAAAAAAACATTTTTTCCATGGTTTAAAAAGACCTTGCTTGGTAGATCAGATATATGAGAGACATTAAGATGGTTAGTGGGTGGTCTAAGTTTAAATGTGATAACATAGTCTGGGAATGACATTAATGTCTATACAATTCATAAAAAATCTTCGGACAATAAGGGTGTAGTTCAGAATAATGGTGTATTGGTGTTTGCATAGGCAATGCATTTTTTGAGTTCTAAAGAAAAAACCCAATATCTGCATCAAGTGCATATTATGGAGTCATTAAAGAAATATAAGATGTTGATTACTTTAAAATTGAATTTCCTATTTTTAAAAGAAAATGGTTTATCGATAATAAAATTATTAGACACAATGAATTTGGAATGACAGTTGTTAATCTGAATAGAAGACACATAAGATTATTTTATAATGGAAACACATGAAAAATAGATTTTCTATGTTGTTGATCAATCATATATGCAGTGATCTATTATTTTACAAGGAAAAAACAATATGTTGGTGAGGATCAACTTGAGGAAGATGCAGATTTATGTGAGATCCCTACTTCCATGAAAGGATTAGTATAAAATAATAATCATCATGTTTAAGACATGGTTTGTGCCATATGAAACGATCATAATGAAAGAATTTGGGAGAACAATCCACTTGTACATTCCTAATATTTCAGGTAACACATGTTTATTTCTTATATACATTTATTAATTTCATAAAATGTTCGACATTTTAATTTTTTGTTTATTAAAATGTGTATTAAAAAAAATAAATAGAAATGTTTATTTATTTAATTTTGTTTAGTTTAGTTTATCTTTTTTACCATTATGTAACTTATATATATATTTATTTTTTTAATGAAGATTACTTTACCATGTTTACCATGTTAACCATAGTTTACCATAGTTCACCTTTACGTAACTTATATATTTATTGATTTTTTTGAATGAAAATTACACTACCATTTTTACCATGTTTACCATTTTTACCATTGTTTAACATTATTACCATATTTA
Organism: Viscum album; assembly: GCA_963277665.1. NCBI lineage: Eukaryota > Viridiplantae > Streptophyta > Magnoliopsida > Santalales > Viscaceae > Viscum > Viscum album. The sequence continues at coordinate 643,790,600 of OY728143.1, read as the reverse complement.
TCATGTTTACTATTACGTAACTTAGTTAAAATTTTCATTTTTTGTTTACATTAGTATTGTAATATTTGAATTTTTATATTTGTGAAGTAATGTTTTCTTTTTTGATTTGAAGGATTATGAAAGATCAATTAGTTGATTAACCACATGGTTCTAGAGATGATCGTCATGATCATTCCTCAGGGGAGGAACATTCACATGCTCTTGATGTTCTCCAATCTTCCTCGTGTTCTCGCATAACAAAAAATAAAAGTTCCAGAGTTGGTAAACATGGTTGCACATGCATACCAAAATTATCACTTACCTGTAGCCAGGACCCAAGGATACTCATTGAGTTGGATGACAATGATATTCCTAGAGGTATAAATGAAAAATATTTTAAGAGTTTTGTATCAACTCAAGGTAAAATAAAAGTAAGAATTTTGTATGATGATTGGAGAAGTGTGGAAAAGGAAATAATATCTCATTTATGGGAGACAATTTTGGTAAGGTCTTTTGTTATTGTTTGACTAATATTTAAATGTTTATAGTATAATATGTTTTACATCTTCTTTATTAGATGACATTTGATATTCCTGACACTATAGGAGTCAAGAAGAAATGTTTATCGATGGATTCTAGGAGATGGAGGGATTTCAAATAAACTATCACATATGATTTCATTTTTGGCCATAGGAAACATGATAGTCCATGTCATATATATCATCTCATATATGAAGACACATAGAAAGAATTTGTTGATAGTAAAAGAAAAGATTCATTCTTGGTAATGAAAATGTAAACTTTTTTATTTTTTTCTTATATAAATGATCTTATAAATGTTTTTTAATGATTTCTTATTCTTAATTTATAGAAAACAAGGGCATCTCATCAGGAGATCCAATCTAAAAATTTATACCCTCATAGTTTATCTTGGAGAGGGTATAGTTTATTTGAAGAAAACATGATGGTGAAAAAATTACAAAAACTTAGAGATGATTATTCAAGCTATGGAGAGGTTTCCCCACCACCCCCTCCATATAGAAATGAAAAATGGAAGAGAGATTAGATGACCATAAAAGGGTAATATCTTTTGGAATAATTGAGAATCATATCTGAGAGGATTTTAAGATATTTATTTTATTTATTTTATTTAATTCTATTCTTTATATACTTTGAATCATTACAAAAATGTTAAATTAATTAATATACGATTTTCTTAAGGAGTAGAGCACACATGGGGTATTTATAGCTGTTGGAAGGAAATATATTTTATCTATAGCATTGGGAAATCCTGAACATCCCCACCGTGTACAAGTATACTTTATGGGTGTATTGGTAAGAAAAGTGTTTCAACATTCTTCAACTTCTCCCATTGAGGTTGTTTATCAAAAAAAAAATATAATCCTTGGAGACTGAAGTTCATAATATCAATGTGACGATAGAGGAATCTATTAGAGCATTGGTATAGTATATGTTTGCAGACATGCAAAGACAATCTCAGACTGTAGCTCCCACTCCTCCACCTCCCCCTACAGACCCCATTATTTATCGTCCTCCTCCACCAGTAGCTCCCACTCCCCCACCTCTAGAGCCAATTATTTATCTTCCACCTTAGCCTGTGAACCCCATTTTTTATCTTAGTCCTCCACCACAACTTATTACTTATTATGAGTTATATGTTGATGATACTCACCATCATATAGTTTCATATGGGCTGGTATATTGTATAAGAGATACCATTCATCATAAAAAGTTAGAGGTAGAGCGTCATATGGTCACTGTACATGATATTATAGATAGATCAGATAAATTACCACTACCTATATATGAGGTGACAACAGTTGGACATAGTATCAATCACTTTTTAGTTTGGCCATCCAGACTTTTTTGACTCATTAACATATAGGTATGTATGTTATATCTTTTATTTTATTTTTTATTAAATTTGTTTTAACATTTTGAAAACTATTATATTTTTCTATTTATTTATAGGAATACTTTAAAGGTAAATAAATATTTTATAGACAACAACAAAGACAAATGGGTATGACATCAGATATATATTCTAGTAGTCTTGACCGATTGTCAAGATATTCAAATTTGTTGGCAGATCATTATTCATTTCCAATGGATGTTCATGTTTGTGGATGTGAAATAAATGTATTGATTTTAAAAAATGATATCATTGAGATTTTTACTAGAGATAATTTGGGCATCAATGTGGTGAAGATTTTTTCCATGTAAGTCTTAACACCTTTCCTTGCATTATATTTATTAAAAATGTATACAAATGTATGTTTTGTATTAGGTATCTCTATAACATGTGTGAGAAGAATGATCAGAAAGATATATATGGATTCATTGACCCACATTTGATTTCCCTTGAAGCACATACATTGGATGAGGAATAAAAAACACTTCATATTACATATTTATTTGAACAGAATATAATCACATAGTGTTGGATGATGCCTTTTTGTGAGAGGTATTAAATATATATCTAGAAAAGTGTTCATTATATTTTAACATAAAAAACCACTAACTTTAAATTTTATTTTATATCAGTGATCATTGGATGTTAAGTGTTTTTTTTTCAATGGAGAAAACTCTTTATTGGATATGCTCTGTCCATGGAGATGTGCAGAGAAGTTTTAAGAATATGTTGTAAAAGTAAGTTTCAATTTATTAATAGTTTTTTTTATATTATAATGAATTTTAAATTTATCCCATTCATATTATTTTCTAACAGGGTATGGGTCTACTTTCAAAAAAACATAAAGAAAAATATTTCTAAGATCAAATATGTAAAAGTAATGGTAAATATCCTTTTATAATTTTTAATTTTCGATGTATTACATAAAAATGATATTTTGAATTAACACTAATTTAAACAGAATTTTCATGAACAAAAATGCATCATAAAATTTGGATATTATATTTTAAGATTTATGTATGAAATAATTACAAATGGAACACTTGTGAAGTTTTACCTGGTAAGATTTCCTTATAAACATTGCTATAATATTTCATTTTTTTATTCATTATACATGTTAACTAATTTACTTTTAATTTGTAGTTATTTAATGACCCTAAAGACTATAGTTCTCAAAAGGTCAAACACTTAAAAGTGGAATGGTCAAATTATTTTACAGGTTTGATTGGATTTTAGTTTGTTTGTAGTGTAAAATGTAATTTTGAATATTATAATTATAATTGTGTATTTGGTAGTTGTTTTGGTTGGATTTAGGTTTTTAGTTGAAATTTTAAGTTTTGAATGTTATATATGTGAATGTTTAATTTTTCTTTGGTTTTTCTTATTTTGGTTTACTTCTGATATTTTTATGGTATGGGTTCTGGTCTGGTTTTGTTCTGATTTCTGCTTGTTTCATACTTTGGCAGAGCATTGTAATGGTTTCATGGGGGGGGGGGGGGGCTTTACAAGGGGTAGGGGGTATCCAGGGGGTTGGGTTGTCCAGGGGGGATATTCATGGAGGGTGGGGGTGGTGTATAGGGGGTGTGAGGGTGTCCAAGGGGGAAGGGGGTGGAGGTGTCTAGGGGGGTGGGGGGTGGGGGGGGGGGTGTCCAGTGGGGTGGGGTGGTGTCTAGGGGGTGGGGGTGTCCAGGGGGTGTTCAGTGGGTGGGGGTGTCTGGGGGGTTGTCTAGGGGGTGGGGGTGTCTAGGGGGGTGGGCGCGTGTGGGGGGGGGGGTGTTCAGAGGGGGTTTCCATGGGGGTGGGTGAGTGTCTAGGGGGTGGGGATTCCATGGGTGGTTGGGGGTCCAGGGGGTGGGGGAGTTCAGGTGGTAGGGGCTATCTAGTGGGGTGGGGTGGTGTCCAGAGGGTGGGAGGGTACAGGGGGGGGGGTATCCACGGGGTGGGAGGGTGTCTAGTGGGGTAGGGGTGTATGGGGGGGGGGGGTGTCCATGGGGTGGGAGGGTGTTCAGGGGGGTAGGGGTGTATTGGGGGGCTGTCCATGGGGTAGGGAGTGTTTAGGGGGGTGGGGTGGGCTGTCTAGTGGGGGGGGGGGGTGTCCATGAGGGTGGGGATGTCCAGAGGGTGGGGGATGTATAAAAGGGTAAGGGGTTTTCCATGGGGGTGTCCAAGGGGGTTGGAGGGTGTCCAAGGGGGTAGGGGTGGGAGGGTGTCTATAGGGTGGGGGCTTTCCAGTGGGGTGGGGTGATGTCTAGGGGGTGGGGGGCTGTCCAGGGAGTGGGGGGGCTATCCCTGGGGGTTGGGGTGTCCAAGAGTGTGTGTGGGGGGGGGGGGGGGTCTAGGGGGTGTAGGTGGGGGTGGGGGCTGTCCAGGGGGTGGGGGTGTCCAGGGGGTGGGGGTGAGTCTGTCCAGGGGGGTGGGGGTGTCCAAGGTAGTGGGTGGGTCTCCAGGGGTTGGGGGGGCTGTCTAGTGGGGTGGGGTGGTGTTTGGGGGGGGATGTCTAGGGGGTGGGGGCTGTCCAGGGGGTAGGGGTTGTCCAGGAGGTTGGGGGTTGTCTAGGGGGTGGGGTGGGGGTGTCGAGGAGGGTGGGGGGGGGGGGGGCTATCCATGGGGTTTCCAGGGGTGGGAGGGTGTCCAGGGGGTTGGGGGCTGTCCATGGGGGTAGGGGATGTCCAGGTGATTTTCAGTTTTTTAATTGACATTGTATGATTTGAATGTTTTGTTTGAAAATGTTTAATTTTTATTGGTTATTCTTGATCTTGTCTAGTTATGGTGTTTTCATGGTATGGATTCAGGTCTAGTTTTGGTCTAGTTTTGGTCTAGTTTTTGCTTGTTTTAGCTCTTCTTTGGCATAACATAGTAATGGTTGAATGATTTTATTAAAAAAAATTGCTTTTTAAATCTTTTATATTATAATTTACGTAATAAATACATAGGAATGATTTTTTACATTGGTTATTTAAAAGTAGACCTAGTATATCTGTTTTCACTTCGGTTATTGTTTAACCTACATGAAAAAATGCTTCGCAGATTGGTTTATCACGTTGGTTGTAAAAATAAATGATGTAAAAAACTTGTTTTTCACATCAGTTATTTAAAAAACGACTTGAACAACACTTAGAATGTGTATTTTATTACATCAGTTATGCAATAACTAAAGTAATTAACTATATACCACACAATTTATTTAAAAACCAATGTAATAAATCGTGACTCCGAAGAATTTTTCATGTCGGTTATTTAAGAAATTACATGAAAACGGTTTAGATTTATGTTTTTTATGTCAGTTTTATAATAACCGAAGTAAAAAAACAATATTTATAACATATAATTTAATAACATAGTCCAAAAACGAAAGTAAAAAAAAAATAACCGACGTAAAAAATGTTTTCCACACTAGTGAGTTGATCATGGAATCACTCTTTAATTTCTTAAAAATGGGAAATTACCATTAGGGTGGATCATTTGAGGGGAGATTTAATATTTTTAAGTGGATTCATTCCACCAATTAACTCTTGGAATTGACCAACTTCAAAAAGGTGTTTGATTTAGAAATAGATGCATCCATTATTGGAATTAGCATTGTCCTTTCCTATTTTTAATGACCAATTTCTTTTAAGGGTATAAGTTTCCCCTGATGGCCTGAAATGATCACCCGACCCGGGCTAGGCCCATGCCACTATAATTTGTCCAAGGAAATCCTGGAAGAACAACCCATAGGGGTTTCCTAGTATCTTGACCCAATGGATCACCCAATAGGTCCAAATCAAGCTTCAAAAGGCCAAAAAATTACTAAAAAACTTATGGTAGGAGATTTGAACCCCCTATCCTTATGTTTTTTCAATTTCCCTTAACCAAATAGTCTAGGAATGTGCCTAATAAGTTTATATGATATTGTTAATTATTTATCTATTTTATAAAAATATTGTAATGGTAATATTTAAAAAATATTTTCTTTACTTTGATATCAAATTCCTGGCCACCCAAGATTATTTCCCATCCCAAAAAACCTTGTCTGACCTAGAGAGTCAGGTTTTCCCGAGGTCAATCCTAGTCTGAGTAATGACATTGTTCATGAGGGTCTATCCCAACCTAAAGATCTTGGTGTTTTTATGGTCAATCCCAACCTAGCCTGAGCGGGCTCCAATCCGGCTGAGATGAGCTATTTTTACACCCCAATTCGATTTAGGAATGAGAAACTCAATGTATCCCATCATAATTTGGATACATATGAGATTTAATTATACTTCATGGTTATGGTTATAGAGAATTGGGAGAAATAAATTTTCTAGTGAGAGTTAATTCTCTATATTGACCATAAATCCCTCAAAAATATATACATTCCTAGAATAATATTATTCAGATACATGCCTGATGGGTTACCTCTTTGAAATAATTCAATTTTTTGATTAAGAAAATAAGTGGATAGAAAAATATAGTGGTAGAAACATTAAGTAGGAATTATCATACACTCATCACCATGTAGAATGAGGTTATGGGATTTGAATGTTTAAATTAATTGTATCTTGAAGATGAGGATTTCAACAAAGAATGGTCATATTTCCAACAAGAGATATCTCTTTTCCCGTCTATATTACATAATGTATTTCTTTTCTTCTAGGGCCATTCATGTATTCCTCAAGGGTTGGTATGGGGGATCATAACTTCCAAGATACACCATGATGGACACTCTAGAAAGGAAAAACCATTTATTTCCTAGAAAATCAATTTTTTTGTCCATGGTTGAAACAATATATTTTTTAAGTGGTCCAAAGGTGCATTACCTAGAAGGAGAACAATGGGTAAGAAGAAAATACCGGCTTTTATGTGTAATTTTCTATTATGGTGGACCTTTGGGAAGACATATCCATTGATTTTTACATTGGGATACCCCATACTAAATGATTCCATGACTCCATCTCTATGGTAGTTGACTGATTCTCAATGATTGCACACTTCATTCTTTAAAAAAATATAGTTGGTTCTTTCTATGTTTCTATATTGTTATTTATGGATGTTTTTAGACTCTACAAAATTCCAAAAAACTATAAAATCTAAATTTGATACTCATTGCCTCAGTAATTTATGATGAAATCCATAGAGAAGGTTTTAGAAAGACATGAATTTTAGTCATTTCTTCCACTCCAAGATCGATGGGAAAAAATCCATAAATTACACCCTCAATGCTCTTATCCATTTCTTGTATGATGACCATCCTAAGAAATTGGATATTGGTCATTCCTAAACAGAGTTTTATTCAATAATTTGGTGAATCAAACTATAAGGGAAACCCTTTTGAAGTAGTGTATGAGAAGTCATCAAAGCACATACTTGATCTAATATAAAGTCGATACGTTTTAAATCCTAATATACATGTGATATATGTTAGCCTATATTATACTATATGATATAGGGATACCATATGGTATGATATGATTATTTAAAAATGCATGTTCTTACCTTTATGGGTATATCTTATCTTATGGTTTGATGATATCATAAATCCCTCCCGCCAAAGAAAATCATAGTTTCTAATTGGGTTATATCATATAAAAGTGTTGTATAAAGAATCGTATTATACACAGTCCTTTTTTTGTATTATTTGAAAATCCACTTCTATGATTTATATAAGAATTTTAATGTTAAGTATTAACATTCAAGACCTTCCATGTGTGGATATCATTGATTGTATACATTTTCTATGATGAATCATTAAAGAAAATTCATTTGGATTATGGTTACAAGAATTTTAACCATCACTCGCATGTTTTATAATGCATGAATACTCATGAGTGTTATGGGGGATATATAAGGTGGATGGTCCCATTGATACGATTTTGTTTGAGTTTGTTCTTTCATCTAACAATTCTACCTTTTATCTCTCTTCTCCTCCATTCTTTTCTAGATGAGATACTAGCATACCAAATTGTTGGGTGATTCAACCAGCCCATAGATTTAGTATGTAGGGAAGATTTTGTTGGCTATGTCTAGTGATATTTATCAAACTAATGTGATTTAAGAAAAGTGTATAATTCATATATGGTTAAAGGTACAAATTATTTTGATTTTAAGGTGAGTTAGAAGCATATTCTAGTATGAGTAAAGGGTCTTGGGTCTATGGGATTCAATTTTTTTGGAATATATGTCTATATGGGTTTGTTTGTGTTGGGAAATATTAGGTTAGTAATAAATAGTTTTCCTCAGGTTTATGTTTATATGGGGGGTTTTTAGGGAATTAATAAGCTCTCAAAGTTAGTATAGTAATGTGTAATGGGTAGTGGTTGGTGTAGTTGGGTTTTCAGAAATTGGGAAGGGGTATTAAATGTTAGCATATTTTTTAGGGGGAAACACAAATGTATTTGGAAACCAAGCTTCCAGCAGAAGAAATAAGAGGGTTGTTGCCCGACCCAATGGTGCAATGACTCCACACGATTATTCTTCTTTATACTCTTATATTCTTCTTATTATCCTTCTTATTATTTAATATATTTTTTTATTCTATATCTTTTTTGAAAATAAAAAAATAACTCTATTTTTATCTCTTCACACACAAAAAAATTGGGGATTTCGTTAAGATAAATTCAAGAGAGAGAGATATATTTGATGCATGAAACCAATAAAAATATCAATAGAGGAAGCTGGATCACATTGGCTAAGGTAGAATAATTTCTCTTGCATGGTAATAATAAAATGATCTACTATATTGTAAAATATAACAATATAGTGGGAGATGACTTATAATAGAGAGAGGAAGACAAAAAATGGTATGAAACAGAAGTGGAACCTCACTTGATGTAGAAAAAGACCAACCAAATTATTTCTCACAATAGAAAGAGATTAAACACAACATATTATTAGGAGACCTCACATAGGAGAGGGAAAAATAATAGTTATAGGTGATGAATCATAAAAATGGGTAGAGGTGACAAAAAAAGGTAAAATAATTTATAGAGGATGAATTTAGAGCTGATGTCTATGTGTATGGATTCATGAGAATATTTTTTGGAATATCTAATAGATTTATTAGAATATATAGCACATGAAATTATAGATCTTATAAGTTTAAATGCGAGTCATTAAGTGAGATGCCCAGTTTCTCTAATTGAGTTCAACTATGCGAGTCATTGAATCATGCTGGTTTGGAGATAAAGAGGGATTATACAATAGAACGAGGTATAGGTGTATAACCTTATTCCTACTCTTCTGATACTGATTAAACTACAATGGGAATTATGAGTACCATTCATTGGATGGATGGATTGAGACAATAAAAAAAGGGCAAGCAATATGTTTTTTTGGTCAGGAAAAAGATCGTAGGAACTAACTAGTTCATGTTTGGTGTAGCTGGATGAGGAGAACATGTTTTAAGGGAAGCAGTGGGATCAAGTGACTAGATTTTATAACTTTTCATAATGATAGGAAAGTCTATAGTAGATAAATTATACAAAATCTACATGAATAGTGAAATGACACAAAATATTGAGTATTTAAGACACATGGAAATTTCAATTGGAACAATAGGGAAAAAATTATGGTATGATAGTTTTACCTTGAATAAAAAAAATTAATTGGATAGGTATAGCTCTATAAAGAATATTGGAGGATTAATCCAAAATTATTTGGATGTTTTGTAGAAAATTTGGTGAAGTCTCATTTCTGGGAGTTGAAAAGGGAGAAAATGATTTCAATCTATATTTTCATGAATAATAAAGAATTTGTTTCTCTTTATAATAAACAATTACATTGAAAAATTATTTTTTAAATGATGGAAGGAACGGTGCATGGGAACTTCTCAAAGATGGAGGGTTTACTACCCCTATATCTATTAGAACATTAAAAAATAATAATAATTTTTTTGTAGATGTGGTTTATTTCTTCAAAGGATTAGAAATCAAGAAAGACAAAGAGGTTAAGGAAATGATTGTCTAAGGAGGATACATGGGTCCTCTCTATGGTATTTTTCATGGGATGAAGATTAAAATTAAGTACCTAAATGAAAAAGGTTGGTGATTTTCGTAGTTTTTTTGATTTCAAATATTGTTTCTATGTATTTGGAAACTAATTGCAACTGATATGGTGAGAGAAAAAGGAACTCATTTATCATTAAGGATTGGTGGAATGAATTATTTCAAAAAATAATAATTTTATAGAAGTATACTAATGTGGTAAAATGGTTTTTATACTTGGCATATTGTTTATGTTTTTGAATAACGGTTTCCTTTAGCTAATCTTTCCAACCATATAAATAAATAATTTGGTAATTAATAATTGAATCATCTCCAAATTATTATCCTAATGAACTAAATGACTATATCATCTTCAACATTAAGGATAAGATGCTACTGGTGAAATGATGTGAGCCCAAAAAGATATCAGAGAAATGAATGATAAGATGGGGAGGGGGAATCATTTACCTCACCTTGAGGACAAGGTGATTTTTCAATAAAGAAGTAATGATAGGAATGTGATTTATAAGAGAAGGATAGTAAGGCTAGAGGGTCCTAGGTCTTGGGGTTTTGTTTGTGTAGAATGTATTTCTTCATGGGATTATTTGTGTGGGGTTGTGTTGGGGGGTTATAAAGGGTTGTCTGCATAGTTCTGTTTATGTGGGGTTGTTATGGGGAATTAATAGGATCTTAAGGGAGGTATAATAATTTTAAATGGGGATAGGTTGTGTTGATAATAATTGGTAAGGGGCATTAAATATGGATGAGGCTGCTATCTAGGGGTAATCACATATGTATTTGGGAATCAATCTTCTTGTGGTAGCAATAAGAGGGTTAGACATTACCTTAGAGGTGAAGTGAATCCATAAGGCTCTTATCCCTCATCCACTTATCCTATTCTTTAATATTATGTTATATAACTATATTTAAAGTAATAATATACCTCTGTTTCTCTCTCTCACTCACTTATTATCTTTATTTATATTATATATGGTTTTTTTCATAGTACTTTTATCTTTGGAATATGGTTTTTATTTTCTTACTATGTGTTGAACAAGTGTTTTTCAATACTTATAAAACCATCAGTGGTATTAGAGTTTTACCATCCTTATTAATTATCAAAATCATATTGAAAATGAATAAAAATTTATATCATGTTTTAAGTCATTTTTGATATTGTTAATAATGATATATAAATTATACCGTGTCATTTCTTATGATATTGTATATCATAATACATGATAGTTTCTATCTATATGACATGTGATATCATAGTGAGTGATTTAGATTAATTATTTACTTCTTAATATATCATAATGTATGATATAGGAAATCACATGAGATGACAATGTCGATTCCATGTTTCATAATAGCTCATTGTATCATAGAGATGATATCGAGCATATAAAAAAAATGACACACTACCTGCCGATGAAGATATCGTAAACTAGGAATTATCTATCATAAAATTGATAGACAATGAATCAAATTATAGAATACGATATAGATATTTTTTATTACTCTAAATATTCAATTATCAATTGATTAAATAGATTATAAAATGTTTATAAATTATAGGATTTGGTATTTTGAGGTATTTTTTTAATTTATAACATGTTTATAAATTAATTAATTTTAAAATGTTTATCAATAATTATTAAATGTTTATAAAACATTTAATGAATAAATATTTTATAATATTAAATGTTGATATTAAATTATTTTTGAAGATATATTACATGACTTAAAATTTGGATTTAAAAAGATTATATAAAAATTATGTATAATTTAGAAAGTGTTTATGAATTATAAAATAAGGCCAAATGTTAGAGTTAATATTTATTATTATAAATTCTTCATAATAATTAATTTGAAATGTTCATATTAAAATTCCTTATTTTTGAAATTACTTAAACAAAGTTAGCATGATTTTTTACAATTGATATGATAAAATTCTAAATAATAATAAATGTATGATATTTTAAATATTTAAATAATATATGAATATTTCATATATATAATGTTTATATTTCAAATATCATATATTTAATGAAAATTCCACATAAAGGGACAATATTAGGAGTTAATATTGGAAATAACTATAATGTGTTTATATTTATATAATTATGGAATTTCCATAATGCATTACTAAATTATAATGTGTTTATAATTTATTTATGAATTTCTCATAAATTATTTATCTCATGTTTAAAAATATGAATTGTTCATTTATTTAAATTATTCCACACTTTATTCATAGATATAATTTTTTTATATTATGAATAAATTTATTTTTTAGTTTAATATATTTAATTGATTTTATTAAATTTTTGTACATCCATTAAAGGATTTACATTCTAGGTATGCTAATTTATTTAGTTTTCTACTACCTTCACTCTATTTTCTAATGAGTTTTATAAATATTTACACATAATATGATTTAAAAATATTTATTTTTTGGGATAAATGACATGAGATAAGATGAAGAGATTAAATCCTAGTTAAAATACTGGGTTTCAGATTCCTTTCAAATAAAAAACTTTTGAAGACATCGATCAGGTAGCTTCTATCAAAGAAGGGTGCTCATAGATTATGTTGTGTAAGGGAAAAATGTAATGAGGTGATCCTAAGAGGTAGGTGTGTTGTTTATTTTCAGTTTATTTGTGTCACAATTAGTTGAGAGACCCAAATAGATTAGGTTACCAAGGGAATAATGGTGATTGAATCTATTTGATGGATTAAAATAAAGAGTTATCCACTTAACTATCCAAGATTCATATATGATATGATCAATATAATTTTCTACCTAAATACCTAAGTGGTGAAAGGAATGCTAAATTAGACTAATTTCTAGTGAAATATGGATATTTTTTCATTAATAGATATAATGTATTTTAAATGGGGCCACCATTTTAGTGGGAACACATTTAATAAAAGTCTACTAAATGAATGTAAAACATGATAATCATGTGATAAAATATTTTTTTTGTTGATAAATATCATCACCATTATCAAAAAATAATTATAGATAAATCCTATAGAAAAAATAATTTTAATGTAAGAAATTTATTATACTAATGAAAAACTTAATAATCATTCATAAATAGGAGGGAAAAAATTCTACGAGTTAGAGAAAACTGTTACTTGAGTAACCAAGTATTGAAATTATTCAAAACATGAATCTATATACTTATGATAAGTATAAAATTATTCAATTAAGGTTTAAAATCCATTAGTTGAAAAATTACTTAAATAACTTTAGTCTTTGTTCGTGTATACATTATGATTGAGTACATTAATAACTTTGAGTAACTGAAGGTGTTGTTAATTATTTTTTTGAAAATATCCTTCTATAAATTGATAATACCTAAAATCCTTCCTCTAAGAGAGGTTCAAATATATTTATACATGAAAAAAATCAAATTTATAACCTAGATTATAAATATAAGTCACACTATTGATTTCTTACTTAGTCAAAAAATTAATCTAGTCAAAACCATATCTAAATATCTAAATTTACTAAAACATATAACAACCCTCAACCTAGGTTTACCTATCTTGGATAAAAGATAAAATAAAACAAATTAAAAATTAAAATAATAAGAAAATTTATTTTTATCTTTTTTTGTTGGCTTTGTACTTTTGTTTATAAGATCCCCCTCATAATAAAAATGATTTAGCTGAAGTAGATATAATAGGTGAATCGATACACTCCCATGTTATAGAATAATATGTGATTCTTCTATACTAATGAGGACTAATACTTGAATATATTAGATTAAACAAAGACTAATGAGAAACCTAAAAATATCCAAGTTAAATAACACCGATTTTTCAGACCTAAAAGGACTAGGGAAATGATGCCCACCTTAAAGACCCAAAAGTCTAGGTGAAATGGAATTTCATTTTATAGACCCAAAATGATGGGAGATATGGTGAAGGATCTATGTCCTCGAAAGGATGGGTCATACAATTTCTAATTTTTCAGTCCCAAAAGTCTTTTTGATAAGGAACCATATTTTGTTGAACTAAAAGGCTAGGTGATACGACACTTGATTTTGCAGACCCAAATGGTAAAGTGAAATGAAAATCGTATTGCAGACCAAAAAGGATGGGTGATACGATGCCTAATTTTATAGACCCAAAAGTCTAGGTGATATGATTCTTGATTTTGTGCAACCAAAACACTGTGTGATATAATGCCTTATCTTATAGACCCAAAAGGGTTAGTGATACTATTAATATAATATCCCTACTTTTATAGAGGAACAAATTCTTTTTAAATTTGATTAAACCTATTGTTTTATCTAAATAAATATTCTTAAGAGTGTATGGAAGGTTTCAATTTTTTTTCAAAATTGTTAATAACCTAATGTTATGAATTTTGGAAGGATAGGATGAGGTGAATGATTAGTTAATAATTATTTATAACTATGTGGCTCAATTTTCTAGGCCCTAAGGGGTGATGTATAGTTAGTTTAACTATGCACGGGAGGTCGTACGACCCTGAAAAACCTAAATAAAATTATAGGTATGTTGAGCATGGTTTGTTTAACCATATTCCTAACCCTATAAGGGGGTGAAGGCGTTATATAGTTAGAATTTATAGGTTGTGGATGGTTTGTCAAATCATGTTCCTATCCATACAAGGGAGTGAGACCTTAGGCAATGGGTTCCCATGGCTGGCACATGGTTTGTCCAACCATGCAGCCAAACCATACACCCATTAAAAATTTGGGAAATTACCTTTTTCACCTTTGGTATTTAACTCTTGTTCCTCCCATGTCTCTCCAAAATCACATTGTAGTTCCTCCCATGATTTGAGAGCTCTCCTCCACCTCAAGCTTGGCTTTGAGCTTCCTCCTACATCCAAATTTCGAATTAAATTCCATCAGTCCCATTGAACTAGTCTTGGTATGTTATTTAATCCCATTGTTTCCTTTATTATTTTCTCTAATTATTTATAATTCTATTTATATATGATATAATATTCCATATTTTTAGTTATTTTTTCTGTCTCTCTAATTTATCCCATTATATCATGGATTAGAGGCCGATATTGGCTAAGAGTTGACTGCCCATCTATGGTAGCTAGTTTAATGATTTTACCTAAATTTAAATATGAATATATTATGAACCATAATGTTTCACATGAGACCATTCATACTTTACCCCTTAAATGGGAAATTTATTAAATAAATTTCTAATACTTAAAGTTGGATAGTCCTTATGAATGAATTTTCATCATATGAGGTTTTCAACCTCTATGTAAACCAACCATTTGGATGCGTTGACTCAAATTTCCTTGAACTCCACGCCTTAACACATATTTAAAACACCTCTTGAGGTATGTTGGACTACACCTCATAAGTTAAATTTTTTAATTAAATAAAATGGATTGTATTATACCATTCCTGGCCCTTATACTTGGATATGGAGTAAACCAACTTCTAAGGAGAGTTTGTCTTATCCCTTAAAAATGAAATTCTTATTTAATTGAGTGAATTATAGATAGATCTTTCTATATTATATTTATTATTATTATTGTTATTGATTGTTAGTAAAACATTAAGTGGTGAGACATGACTTTCTTGACCCCTTTAAAAAGGAGGTTGTACATGGTGTTTCCTCTCCTTGGTTTTGAATATTGGTCATGGAGATCCTTAACTATAAAAAAGAGGTTAGACGGAGTGTTTCTTCTATTTAGTTTATATTATTGGACATGTCATTCTTTATCCTTGAAAATTATGCTGGAAATTCCGATACAAATCCTTGAATTAGGTGCTAGACAGATTATCTAAACACCAAGTAACCTAACATGATGTGGGTTTTTAGTACTTATCACTGAGACCACCTAGTACATATTATAATGGATTAGGTAGAACACCTTAGGGTGATATGTCGAGGGTACACCCCTTCATACTTATACTCGATTGCTAAAGTTATGAGAATCATGGAACCTTGTAGTTCCCTTATGAGATCATTAATTGTGGATTCCTCAGCTATGCGCCATGGGTCCCAAAAAATCTTATGAATACTTATATATATATATATATATATATTTAAATAGATCTAGTTCAAAGACATTATAGCTTTAGCTAAATCAGGTAGAGTTGGATGGCTGTCCCCTCAGGAACCTAAGCTGACTTGGTTTTGTTTATATTACTTATTCATTATTAATTTACCCACACACTATTCATATTAGATTCACTGGATGGATAGTATTAGATGATACTATTGAGTTTTAGTCATAGACTTTTCAGGATGCCAGTTGGTACCCTGATAGACTTCATGGTTGTAGGTAGGGACAAAGGGAATATTCCAACTATAGATAACTAATTTTCTATAATAGGATGGAGTATAGGGGTATCAGATCAAGATAGTTCTAATGATTCTATTGGAGATAGATTTTGTAAATTTTTCCTATTTAGTATAACAACACAACATGGAATCATTTTGTATATGTTACTATATATGGTCATGGTTATCATTTATGATACTACCCATTGATTATTATTAAATTTAGATGATCTATATTCCACTTTTTTTATTTATTATGTTTCCATTATTTATTCATTTATTATAACAATATTATAATAATATGATAAGAGAGGTTATAGTCTCACCACCATAACATTATGGACCCTCTTTTCTAGTCAACATTCTATGGCATACGAGGAGGTGTTCTTAAGGCCATTTTCCCACCAAGACAGGGTAATTATCAGTGGATTGGGACTAAGACTCCATAGTTACATCCATAGTCCATCACACCCTAATAGGTGTGGGGGTGAATGTGGGTTTACAATTATTCTTCTCTATCTCCATCTTTCTCTTATATTATAAGGATAAAGAAAAACCTGTTAGTCTTTAAATATAAACCCAAAAACTAGACACAAGAAAAGAAAATATAGGGACATAAGGTTTTTAATTAGTTCATCGCTAAGTGTGAATCTAAGGAGGATACACCAACAATGTTTCAAGGTACTAAATAGTAACTCTATTCACTATAGGTGTTATAAGGATTCAGGATGGTATCATTGTCAATCCTAGGAGCACTTTCATTTCTTGACTCTTTACACACTACTTCAAGATAAGGAAAATAACAAGAATAATGATATGTAGTTCACTTACAATGTTTCTTCACAAAAATCTAAAAACTAGAACTAGAGAGGGTGTTATCTCTTTACTTCTCTAATCCTAGATCATAAATTTATTTTTCGCACTAGTTTTTCTTATTCTATAGATAGTCACACGAAAAGAAACACCATTTCTTTATTTTCCAAAAGAAGACCCCTCTATTATTATTATTCCTAATAAAGAATAATTATCTATAATATTTTCCATATTTTCAATATGGATATTCTATGAAATCAACATAAAAAAATCATATATTTTTCAATTATACATAATACTTGTGATTTATCCCAAATACCATGGTATTATATTCTTTTAAAAATCCATAAATTCCTAATTTTCATTTGATTATATTATAAATCATATTTTATGACTGATAAAAAGTAAATGCATGCATTTGTCGTAGCATGAGGATATTAATCATATAAAGGTGGATATTTTATTTTACCATATTTATAAGTATAAAAAATTAATTTTTTTTATGTATATTAATTTTCAAAATTATGTTTTTTAAAATCATTAAATTTTATGAAAAAACTTTACACTCACTTTTGAAAACCATTATGTGATGCATTTTATTTGTCCCTTTTCGGTATTCTTCTTCTACTTAGAATTCCTTATGCATCTTATAAAAAAACTCATGAAAGTTAGGTATTAAGTGTAAGGGATGTTAGTGTATGGGATTGTAGCAGCAGGACTATATCCTGTAGAGGGGCCTATTGGGAATGATCATGGGATTTCTGTGTGTGGTTAGTAGTTACTTACAAGGGGAAATGTTGTCATTTAATTTGTAATGGTTTCTATTTTAGTTGGGAAGGTAGAGTATAATAAATTTGGGTAGGTAGTAGGTTGGGAATAAGTTTAGAATTTAATTATAAAGTATTACCTACTAATGATGAGCTTAGGTGAGGTGGTATCTCACTGGTTTAATCCTCTCAGAGCAAGAAGAATGATCTAGAGATGGTCGAACACAATATACCCTTGTTGTACCTCTATCTCTTCCTTCCACTCATTCTTTCCTACCTACTGTATTCCTCATAGAGGTTCTACACAACACATATCAATATAGGGTTTCACTTATTTCATATACTCTCCCTCTCACCCCTATCACCTATAAGTCATAATAATTTGGGTGCTATAATTTAGTGGTGCATCTATTGCTGGAGACTCATACACTGAGGGAATGATCACTACTAGTCATTCATAGAGAGAGGGAATACAGATGTCATTTAGAGTAAAACTCTATCCACAAACACAACTGAGAAATTATCACTGAGTGAAGTCTCCTTGTGTGACAAACAAGGATCAATGATCTAAGAAATCCAATTGAAGAGTGGTGGTCAAGATTCCTCCATAATAGTTATCTGAGTGATTGTATCCATATAGAGTGTGTGAATGTTTGATTTATTCTGGAAAAAATGAAAAATAAAATAAAATGAATACAATAGCGCATCACTAGATAGATTCCAACACTATAGGGGGAAGTTTATGATCATTTAGAATATGGTTATAATGCACCGTATCATAATCATCTCCTAATTACATGATCTAAAATAATAGTTTCATTTAATTAAATTTCTAGGATATCATAGGTAATAGTTTTATAGAATTAGGAAAACCATTACAAAACATGGTGTACATTTCCACAAAGTATACATTTTTTCCACAAAACATGTTATTAAATTTATATCCCTATTTCATTCATGAAAATTCTTTTAAGAGGATTCAAAATAGAGAAAATATTTACCTTGAAATAATTTCTAATAATCCATAGATTCTATCAAAATCATTTGAAAACTTGATATGAAGGGAAAAAAATATTATTATGGTATATTAAAAAATATATAAATCCCATTAGTCCATTGAAAAACATGAAAACTCTTGAAATTTTTTACCTTTTTTATAATAAAACTTTGAGTACTTAAATAAAACTTATTCCCACGAGACTATAAAAATTTTATCAAATAAAAAATTTAAAACCCATTAGAAATAATAATAAAATCATAAAGAAAACATGAGGTATGTGAGAACTCATGAAAACATTGATTTAAAAACAAACTATTATCCTTTAAATGTTTATAAACTTTTATTTCCTCATGAAATAAATAGATTTTCATAAAAAACGTTATCATTAATGGAATAAGTATCTTAGAGAATCATATCTATAACCTTTTTTCACTCATGTTTAACCTGTATTAGAATAAATAATTCCTATTTAATTATATTGGATTAAACTATTGAGTTATCTCCCATATTTTTTTGCCTTTGAATACTAATCATTACCTAATTCATTTGAGAGCTATATCAGGATCACCAATAATCATGGGATATAATGGGATCACCCATTATTATATAATATTCCAAAATAGCATATCATGAACCAAAAACTTGTAATATTTCACCTTTTCATCATAAAACCCATGAAAAACTCATTTGAACCAATAAACAAACCACTTTCCATTTTCATATAAAAATATAAGAAATGTCACCTTTATTTTGAAAAATATTTAATAGAAATATTCCTAGAAGAATGGGAATATGATCTACTTAAAAAAATGAAACTTTTTAGAGGGATTTTTATAATGAATAATGGATATGATGGTGGGAAAAGTCATCCAAGTCATATTTGTTAATAAAAAATTATTTTTCATTATGGTAAACAAGTAAAAATATACCATACAATAAATGTTAAAAAGATTAATTTTTTAAATACTTTTAAATAATGTAAAAAGTACCTGAACATGACCATTTAAAATATTTGATTTATAAATAAGAACATTCATGGAACATTTTTAAGAACATGGATATGGAGGAGAAAGTTTTTAAAGTAATATGTTAAATGAAGGTTTTAAAGAAAAATCACTTACCTTAAGTCCTGTCTATATTCATACATTTTATAACTCCTCAATAATAAAATTATATTAGTTATTTAATTGTTTAATAACATTTTTCATGTTCATTAAAATATCATTATTCTTTTTATTTTATTTATTACCATGTTTTATTTAGTTACCAAAATGGTCAAGTTCACGTTAGTCATTTTGGGGTTATTCGATTTATAATCTCAAAGCAACATCAATGCATTGAACATGGTAAAAGGTATAATTTTTTACATAATATTTATAATTTTAATCCTATTATAGTTATCATTTTATACATTAAATATATATTTTTAACCATCCATGTATGGTTGTCATGAAAAATTAAAACACATCGTTTCATGGAGACAGTATTCTGTACCCAGGCATGAGTGAAGTTTTCATTTTTCTATTGGGTGAAAAAGAAGTAAAGTATATTAAATTTTACTTTCAAAAAATTATAAATATGTTATAAATTTAATATTTTTTAATTATTTTTATCCTTATTACCATCCATTTTATGTGGTAAAGAAAAACGAATCACATCTTTTTTCGTGGAGGCAGTAGTCCACACGTATTCATGAGCAACATTATTATTTTCTACCAGATGAAATGGTAAGAAGGTAAGTAATATATTATATGTGAATATAATAATAATTACATAACTATAATATATATTCAATTTATCCATAAATTTAACCATTTATATTATTCAGTGATGAAAAAAGAATCACATCGCTTCATGGAGGTTGTGGTACACACGTATGCGTGAGTGAAGTTTTTATTTCCCATAGGATGAAAAAAGAGATGAAAATGGTAGTTCCATCAACATAATAAAACATCAGTAAATTTAAGACATTTATGTTATTATATTAGTATAGTTAAATAATATTTGAAGGTGGTAGAAGAAGAAATAAACATGAAAGCACTCGGTTAAGAGTTTTACCTCTTCTTTTAGAAACCTCATTTGGATTATATATTAAGACATAGAAGATTTGTCCTTTACTGATACCAAAAACATCTTGTATGAAAGGAGAGATTTCTAGAATATATTTTTTAAGTCTTTTTCGATCTAAAATACTCAAAGTATGTGAATAAGAGAGGCAAGGATTCTCTCTATTATAAGTGAGGGGAGTGACACTCTTCAAAGCACTCAATGACTTCAAATAATATAAATTATTATTAATGATAATGTGAAACTAAATAAACTAAAGTTATATGATAAGATTATAAGGGTTGAAATAATATTAGTCAATCATAATTAAGATAATATTTTTTGACTTTATCAATTAGTTTTTACATTAATTAACCCACATTACCCTTTACACTAGTAACTAAATTTTACCATGGTAACTATTCATTAAGACCAAAAATAAAATTAAGCTAATTAATAAATTTAAACATTATAATAAAAAATATTAAATATATTTTTTATGATTCAATTTTTTATAAGTGGAATAAATTAATTTTATTTTAATAACACAAAACATAATGAATAATTTTTTTTTAGAAAAATGATTTTTTATGCCAAAAAATGAAATTTTACCAAAAATAAAATATTATGATGATAGATATGGAATTAATTGGAATATATTTAGTAAAAAAATAATATTACTTAAAAATTAATAAAAAAATATAATTATACTTTTTAAATACTTGAAAAGAAATGGAAGTTTATATAAAAACCGGTATTTTTCACTATTCACTCAAAAATAAACCTTTTCATAAAATTCGCAAAAATTCACCCTAAGATATACTTGATATGATGATATAAAAAAAGAATTAAATTTTATAAATTTAAATTTATAAATTTTAAAAATTTAACTTTTAAGTAAAACAATATAATAGATGGAGGAAACTTTTTTTAGAATAAAACTATTTTTTTTCAATTTGAAATGAATGTGAATCCATAAAAATAATCACAAATATTAATAAGTAATTAAATTGATTTATTATTAACATCCCATGGGTTATCAAATTCTTTCCCCCTTTAAAAAATTTCATCCTCATAATTTTATTCATTACCTAAATAGGTGAGGGTATTTTTCCCTTATATATTTTTTTTGATTCCCATGTAGATTCCCCAATATATGATTCTTCTATAAAACCTTATACTAGTGAATAAACATTTTATAAAAAAACAAATCTTTATGTTATTGAATATGAATTGGATTTTATGGAAAAGAAATATTCTCTTCCATATAAAATACATCATGGATCAAGACATGAGATTCATCTGGTACAAATTTCCTTAACAACAAAATATGAAATATATCAGGTATCCAAGATTATCGTGGAGGTAAGGCCAATCAATATGAAACCAATAAAATTTTTTATAGAATTTAATATGGAAAAATATACCATGGAATTAATTTTCCATTCTTTCCAAAACCCATAACACTTTAACATGGATATATTTTAAGAAAAACACGATCTTCTACCTCAAAAAGAGATATTTCCTCTAATTATCTGCTCAAATTTTCTTCTTTCTATGATCTTCTATCATATAAAAACAAATAATATTTACCTTCTCAAATATATATTATACCAAATTTGGTCCAAAATAACCTCTTTTAACCAAAATTTTCCCAACATGTTGGCTTTCAAAATAGATTTTGAAATAATGCCACAAAAGGTGATATCTATATACTGGACTAGAAATTATTATTATGAGAAAATTCCACCAATGAAAGACATTTATTATAAATTATTTAATAATCCTATAAGAAATATTAAAACATATCTTATAAAGTTTAAATTATTCACTCTGACTGTCTATCATATTTAGGATGAATTTTTTTACTGAAATTTAATTATATACCCAACAAATTTTGAAGTCCTTTCCAAAATATTTGAGGTAAATATCAAATCAAGATCAATTATAATAATTAGAGGGGATCCATGTAATTTGAATATATCTTGAAGATAAGTTTTTTGATGTTTATCCAAAGTAGTAGTTTCTCAAATAGTAATAAAATGCATAGTTCTAGTAAAATGATCAACAGTAACCCAAATTGCATTATTACCTTGAGATGTATTTGGCAATACAACCACAAAATCCTTGGATATATTATACCATTTCCATTAAGGAGTTAGAAAAGGATAAAGAATCTCCATTAGTAGTTTCCATTTAGATTTAAAATATTGAAAAATAAAAAAATTCTTGAAAAAATCATCAATATCATTCTTCATTACAGCCGACAAATAATACTCCCAAAGGTTTCTTTGTATTTTAGTATTGCTGGGATGAATCGAAAATGAAGAAATATTAGTTTATATTAATAATTTATTCTTTAAATAATATTAAATAAAAAAAAACCTCTTTAAATTTATTATAAATCCTTCTTTATCAATATTAAATTCTATAAAATTATCTTTCTTGGCCAAATCTACAATTTCCAGTAAATCAGGGTTAAATTTTTTAGTATGATTAATTATTTTTGAAAAAAATGATTAAAATATCACCTAAACAATGATATAAATATAGATATATATGTTCTACATAGATAATTTCAAAGAAAAAATTCATTAAATCATTAACCAAAGGATCATGTTCCAAACATTGAATAGTTTATGATACCTTATCTTTTTTTTAAATCAATGCATTTCTACTTTGTTTGATATACCCAGATGATAATGAATTTTGAAATCATAATCCTTTGTCTGTTCCAAACATCTTGTCTACATCACTTTAAACTCTATTTGAGTGAATATATATTTTATAAATTTTTTTGGTATGTATATATTTTACATTTTACCCCATAAAAAATATTCCCCTAATTTTTTAAAGTAAAAAACCACTATTGAAATCTCAAGATCATGTATAGAGTAAATCTACTCGTGGAGTTTCAATTGACATGAAGCACGTTAAATTACTCAATCATCTTACATCAAGACACACCCAAGTCCCTTCAATGAAGAGTCACTAGAAAAAATAAATTCATTATTTTTTGTTATAAAGGATAACACTATAGAATTAACCAATTTTATTTTCAATTCTTGAAAAAATACATCGCATTCCTTTATCCCGGTGAATTTAACTACTTTTTGAGTTATATTAGTTAGTGGGATAGATAACCAATAAACATTTAAAAAAAACACTCATATTAACCTTATAATATAAAAAAACTTTTAATCTTAGTGAAATTTTAAGTCATGAACACTCTTACACAAATTTAGTTTTAAAATTATCATTAACTATTCCATATTTAGAAAGAATTTGTCCATAGAATGGAATATTCTATAACAAAAATTCACATTTGGTAAATTTTTCATATAACTAATTTTATTTTAATGCCTTCAAAATAATACTTTTATGTTTATCATGTTCCTTCAAAATTTATAGTGAACCATAATTTCATCAATGAAAACCACCAAAAATTAATCCAAATACCCATGGAAAATTCAATTTATAAGATCCATAAATATAGAGGGTACATTCTTCAACCCAAAAGGCATAATCAAAAACTCATAATGGACATACCTAGTATGTAACACCATCCTCATAATATATTCCTTCTCAAATTTCAGATAGTGGTACAGATACGTGAGATCATTCTTTGAAAAATATTTAACACCCTAGAGTTGATCAAATAAATCATTGATATGAGGTAAGATATAATTTAAATTAATAGTAATGTTATTTAGTACTCTATAATCATTGGAAAGACTCATGGAACCAGCCTTATTTTTAAGAAACAAAAAATGATCACACCGAGGTGAAGTGATAGGATGAATGAAACCCATATCAAGAAACTCTTGTAACTTCTATTTTAATTCCAAAATTTCTATTGGATCCATTTGATAAGAGGGTTTTGAAATTGGATTATCATAATACATTAAGTTATAAGTAAATTTAACCTCCTAACCAAGAATAATACCAAAAAATTATAATGAAATACTTCCATATATTCATTTACTATTGAAATGTCACTAATTTGAACAATTAAATTATTTTGAATGATGAATTCAAGATAAATTACACTTCAATATTTAATAAGTTTCTCAACATATTGATATATTTTCAAAGGTATGAATTCATTATTATATATAAACTGAAACTCATTTTGAAAATTTAATATGAATTTTTTATCTCTATATATATCTTAGAATGATAAAATAAAATCCAAAACATACCTAGAATATGAAAAAACTCTAAAATGGAAAAGACGAAAAGGATTGAAAGACAAAAAATTCCATAGATGATAATAGGAATATTGCCATAAATTCTTATTTCCTTAATACTACCCCCAAGAGTTTTTACAAAAAAGTTATAACTTTAATTATTGAAATGGTATTTATATTCTACCTATAAATTTCCTATAAATAAAATAATTCATGGATCATGAATCAAACAAGACTTTGAAATATTATTAATAAACAAGTAATGAATCTAAAACCATTTTATTTGATAGTCTAACATCTTCCATAATAGTAGGAAATAAATTTTACACACTGTTATGCTATCAGTCTTGATGATTCCCCCTTCAGTAACAAACATTTGGAATACATTAGAATAATTAACAACCACATTAACTATTTTCTCATTACTGGGTTGATTAGAACTCTTTTCTTTATAGTCAAGAGACAAATTTCCAATATTAATATATCACTAACTATTTCCCGATCCTATAAAACATTTAATAAAATGACATAAAAAATTTGAAATATTTTAGGGCTTACCTATAAATTTATTGGTTGACTACTTATCTATTACTTTATACCTTGAACTCTTCATACACTTTTTGTCACATAGTATACAGGTGTTAGAAAAATCAATCTCAAATTTCTCAACATAATGAAAAAATTACTCATAACTTTAAAATTAATGAGAAGAAAACTCTCTTCATAACTTTAGTTTATACATGTGTAAAATCTGTCAATTATAATCTCATGGTCCAGAATGAAATTTTGTGCATACCTAAATAGTTTGGTAAAATTTTCTTTATAAGAATCTACTATGTATTATTACGTTTGTTTCTACTCCATAAATTACCTTTCCATGCTATGTTGAAGAATATTAGGAAAATATTTCTCATGAAAATATCTTTAAATACCACACACTCTATGAATTATATCTCATTATTTCCTTAGTATTCTTAATTATAGATTAATATTGATTAAATTAATGTTAAAAAAGATAAATAAAAAGAGTTAGCTTTTGATTTTCCATACACCCCAAAACTTTAAATATATTTTGTAATAAATTTATCCATCCTTTATCTTTCACTAGGTCTAAAGAACTAGTGAAATCTAGAGGGTGTTGTTTCATGAAATGATCTACCATAGAAAAGTTCCACTAGGGATAATTCATTCACTCTCTTTTATGGGTGCTACCATTAATAAACTATGTTAACCGAGTTAACACTTCTATATACTTCTTTATCCCAACCATTCAAGGTTACTAATTTGAAAGGTTATTATCATCTTGAAACCTTATTACTCCAACTACCTTGATTCCTCAATTGAAACACATTCTTAATAGACATGGATTTTATGAAGAAAACAATTACATGAAAAAGAGTACATTTATGTATAGTTTTCATTTCCCCACAAAAATAGGTTTTTAAATTTCACACCTATTTCAATCAAGACACTTATTCTTCTTTAAAGATGACTCACTATATCAAAATGATAGGCCTTTCTATAGTTCCTAATCATACATAGATCCTATTTTTTTTGAGAATATATGATGATAAAAATAAAGGTCATTAATGGATATAAATAAAATTTAATCCCATTAGTCTAATGGAAAACATGAAAACCCTTGAAAAGTTTTACCCTTTTCACAAAAAAAAATTGATGACATAAAAAAATATATCCACATAATAAAATCAACATTTTCTCAAATAAAATATTTTAATCTCATTATAAAGAATAATAAAATCATGAAGTTAACATGAGGTATATGAAAACTCATGAAAGAATTCCTTAAAAATAAACCATTCACCTTTAAAAGTTTAATGATTTTTATTTCCACATGAAATCAAAATATTTACATAAAAACCCTTAGTAAGAATGAAATAAGTATCTTAGATAATCATGTTCATAAGCCATGTTCAATCATGTTTAAAATTCTTCAGAATAAATGAGGCATAGTTATATAATTCTATTAGAGTAACCTTCTTGATCATTTCTCTCATTTTTACCTTGTAAGACTAATCATTAACACATTAATTCGAGAGTTATATCAAGATCACCCATATTTATGAGATGTATTAGGCTTACCCATCATCACTAATAATTCTCAATAATATTATCATGAATTTTTTTTAGATTACACGTTTTCACTATAAAACCCTTGAAAATATCATTTAAACCCATAAAAAATCACTTTCTCTTTTCATATAAAAATAGGTAGAAATATCTATTTCTTTTGAAAACCCTTTAAAAAATATATTATTATAAGAAATATATTTGGTATTCTTTAAAACCCATGAAAAATTGTAGAGAAATATTTATATTAAATGAAATCCATGATAACATGAAATGGTGGTCAAGTTGCATACATTAAAAAACATTATTTTTCACTTTGGTAAAAAAGCTAAAATAACCCATACAGTAAATGTTAAAAATATTAAATTTTTAAAACTCTTTTAAATATAGTCAATATTAGTTTAAAATAACATTTAAAAATATTTTACTTATAAATAAGAACATTCTTGTAACATTTTAAAGAACATGAATAATGAGGAGAAATATTTTAAAGGAATAATTTTAAACAAGGTTTTAAATAAGATGGATCTCACTCTCATGATATAGGATATTCTCTAGAGAAATTATTCATGTTTTTTTGGAATTAAATTATGATTCTTCCTCGATCTAATACTTACCTTGGGTTATGTGGTCATTTAATCTAGAATGTGATCATTGTTTCAAGGATGTGGTATGTGAAACTTGAGAAAGAAAGATAAAACCGATTGAAAACATAAAACTTTATAAAAAATCTTAGATTACTAAAATAAATGGAATAACTTTTGTAGAGGCTCTTAGTGGCATGGAAACTTACAAGGATAATCTTACTAGGCCTTATATTTTCAAAAAAATGTAGGATGGAGGATTCTGGTTGTTACAAATTAGGAGGCATTATATTAAAGACTTGATTTATGAAAATTCTCTATTTCTAGCATGTCATGTACTCAATGTGAGATAAACCATGGTCTTATAATGATTTTAATTCATATATTTTTCTCTAATAGGGAGTAAATTAATGGAAAATGATTTTGATTGGAAGAATCTTCTTTCATATTATTATGGAGTATAAAAATGATATTGATTTAGTTTAGAAGTTTGGGAGTATTCATCTAAAACCTATAATTTTAATGATATATGAATGGGATATAAAATCCAATCCCTTAACACAAATGAATTCAACAACCAAAATTTGGGTTAATCGACATAGTCTTAATTGTATGTTTTTATATCCTAAAATTATAAATGATCTCAATTCTTATATTGGTGTGCCCCTTAAGATAGATCATCATACTGTCAATGGTGAGTTGAGATTATATACCAGAATTTTGGATAATTTCAACATTGAAACAAAGACCCAGAATGTGATAAACTATATTGAAAATTATCACAAAACTAAATTAAAGGTCAAATATTAATATATACCACCCTTTTGTGAATTATACATGATTTTTGAGAAATCTATTTCTAATTACAGGGTTATTCAGATTCAATTAAAACCTCCACCTGATGATAATTCGTGGAAATAGTTTAATTAAAATAAGAAATTAAAAGTTTTTATCCTAGATAAAGGTGATCTTGGAAGAAAATTTTATACTATAAAATAGTTGAAGAGAAATCTAAATACCTTTTAATTAAAGAACACCAATGGAAAAAATTGGAATGCTCTTATTGATGAAGAAGAAAAAGAGAATGATTCAACTGGGAATCCCATAATTATGAATAATCTTGAAGAGAAAATTATTGGAAACATATAAGGTAATGGAATCTTGAATAGTGAAGATAAAATAATTTATCTTGAAATTTCTAAAGACATCAAAACCTTCGTTGAGTCTCTTTAAGATGAACAACCTTAAAGAGTCTCTAACAAGAAGCCTAAAACATTAGTATCTCATACCGAATCTCAAGATCATTTATCTGTAAATGAGGGAAATAAAACCACTATCAATTATACTATGGAATCTACTAGAGATAAAATAAGGGGATCAAATGGCCTTAAATTTTTCAATAGGCCCGACCAAATTCCACAAAAACTGGATTTAAAAAATGATGGAAATATTACTAAGTCTCATACTCCTGCTAATAGTTCCTTTATGATTTCACTTTGACATACATGAAACATATTGGATTAAATTTCACAAAACAATCATCATGTGATACCTATTTAAGACGATAGAAAATCCAATTCATAATCTCATGGGATCTGTACACAATATATTATTAGGCCTGGTCCTTCTCAAGATCAAATAAAATAATGAAAATTCTAGGAATATTCATAGTCATTATGAATGTGATTCCATCACTATTGAAAAAATATATTTAGAAGAATTCAATACATGAATAAATGGTAAGATTAATGTTAGTGTAGTCTCTACCTCCTTTGAGGGATATCCAAAAGGATAATTCCCTGATATTGATGATTCTTATAATCATAAAAAGGCATTGGACTACTCATTTATAGCAACTCTATGAAAGGAACACGATGAAAATTTGAGTAAGGATAGGAAAGAAGCTATTACAATTAGAAAATATGTTAGTTACAAATATTATAGTGGAAATAAAAAAGGGGGTTCTATCCCCAAATACAAATTTAAATGAGGATCATGTTCTTAAATTATCAGGGACTAGCCAACCCTAAAATAAATAGTTCTCTTAAGATTTTTATCAATAAGCACAAGCCAGATATTATAGGTATTTCTAAACCTAAAAGTATTTTTTAATAAGATTTATTCTCTTTAAAATATGGGATACAATATGATAATCATTAATTAGTCATGTAATTTCATCGAAAGGATTTGAGTCGTAGGTCCTTCAAGAATGGATAAAATATCATCTATCAATTCAATAGAGTAGATGATCACTTTAAGTTTTAATTTTTTAAGAATTAATCAATTTTTATCTTTAATATATTCTTAAAATAGATATCAAGAAATAAGATACTTATGGATAAACATATAGATTCTAAGCAGTACAATGAATGGTTCTTTATTTCTTCTTAGAGACATTAATTCCATTCTCAATCTAGAAGATGATACAAGTTTATTCTTTTAAGTAGTAAAATGAATGGTTCTTGAAGTTCTAGCTTTTGTTTCATGCTAATCTCTTAAAATAATAAACTTGTATAATCATCCTATTTCGATAAATATCATCACTAGGGAGGCTAATCCATTAAAAATTAAGATTCAAAAATTCATGGATATTTTATCTTGAATGTAGAAAAGTGGTTGAAGACACATAGAGCTCCTTAAACTATAAGGATGATTCCTTGGTATGTGTTCTAAAGATCAAAGTGATTAAGAGTCGAATGAAATTATGGATTCGTGAATGATTTTCCCACATGGAGGAAAATATTATTTAGATTGAGTGTTTTCTTCACACCATTCAAGAGATTGAAACTAGTTGTGATTTTTATACTAGTCCTAAGTAGGAAAATAAGATTATACATGATCTCAATTATCTTCTTAACCTAAAAGAATTCATTCAATGAGAGGACTTTAAAGTAATTTTTCTTAAAGAGGGTGACCAGAATTCCAAAATTTTCAAATCACTCTAAGAAGTTAAGAAGATTAATATACCACTAGATATTATCAATAATAATGGTGTGTTCCTTCAGAAAAGAGAGTAATTAGATACTCATGTGGTTTCTTTTCACAAGAACCACTTTGATGGAAAAAATACTAGTTTTGATCTTATGAAAGGTATCTTTCCTAGGGTTTTCAATAATTAAGACAATATAATCCTTATTTTTCTTCCCCTTGAATTTCAGATCAAGGAGGATGTTCTTGGATTAAAATCTAGTAGTTATCTTCGACCATATGGATTCATAACCTCCTTCTTTGAAACTTATTAGGAGATTATTCATTTTTATGTTTGTAAACTTTTCATAATTTTTGATTGGTGGAAAATTGACATAGGGTATTAATTCTCAGTTTCATTCAATCATTCACAATGTGGATAATGAAAATTAGATCCATATTTTTAGTCCTATTTCTCTTGTCAAAAATATTTAAAAAATTAGAGGGGAAATTATTTCCAACAAACTTTCCATCCTTTCCAACGGGATTGTGTCTCCAAATCAGTTTTGTTTCATCAAAGGTATAAATATTTAAGATTGTAATATTACTACTTCTGAATGTATTAATATTCCTAATAAATCCACCAAAGGGGGTAATATCACTGTTAAGATTTATGTTAAGAAAAATCTTGATATGATTGATTGGGGATTTATTTTCATGGTTTTGACCAGTTTTGGATTTGATGAAAATTTTATTAAATTGTTTTAAATTATTTTGAGATAAACACATATCATAGTGATTATCGATGGAACCCCTGAGGTATATTTGATATGTATCAAAATTTTAAGGAAATGTGATCCTATCTCAACCATTATTTTCTCTATTTTTTAAGAATACTTAAGTAGACACCTTCTCAACAGGTAAAATGACAATAAACTCAAACCCATTTGAGATTCCAGAAAACTTGCTAACCCCACCCACTTATTTTATTCAAATTATATCATCCAAATAACTCATGGTGACAAAAGAAACATCAAGCAAATAAAAAATGATCTCTTTTATTATGATAAATTCCCCAGATAGGAGATCGGTTAGAATAACCCATTCTTATAATTTGGAAAATATATTTCTGTTGGTAGAAAATATGATATCATGGATGATATAATAATTAGGGAAGGTGTGATTACTTTCAATTATCTTGGTGTACCTATGTTTTGGGGAAACCATGTGTTAGTTATTTTTCTAAAATTATGATTTTAGCTAGAAATTAGTTGGAATTCTAGAAAGGAAAGACTCTCTCAATTAAAATAAGGGTTAGCTTTATCAAGGATATTATAATCTAAATTTTTTACTCTTTTATGGTTTATAAATGGCCAAATAACCTCATTTAGAGTATCGACACCTCTATCAGAAATTGTTTTCTGGATTTGAATCATTCTTTATAGAATAACTATGGATATTACAAATAAAAAATTCTTTAAAACAATCAAATTTGGTGGTATTGGTATAAAAAAACTCTATAAATTCAATCAGTATTTTCATTATGACTTCATTTGGAGGCTTATCAATGAGAATTTTAGGATCTTTATTTTCATAGATCTAAATTTTTAAATTGGCTCAAAAATGGGAATTAAAATTATGTGAATTATTTAATTTTTTTCCTTCCCTAAATAATTATTTCTCCATAATCTTAGTGAACTCTCAGTGGCTTTCAAACATAAACTAATCCTTAAATTTTTAGTTGGAAAACTGGAATGGTATTCCTCCTCTAAATACTCTTAACACAAATGTGTTGATCAAAGAGAAACTGAAGAATTTTTTAGATGGTCTTCCTACTAAAATAAAGGGATTGATTTGGAACTAAATTTTTTTTAATGGTGATGACACCCTTTTTGGGTATACTTATTTAAATGGGAGATTATCCATAATGGTTTTTTACCATGAGGTTGTATAGGATTATATAGATAGTTGTGTCAAGGTGCTGGGAAGGGGATGAATTCTTCCTTCCAGATTCTCCCTTTCTTGGGGAATATATACTCCCAGATCCCTACTAATGATTTTGTATAGGGTTTTGGTATTAATATATGCTCAAGTTGTGTTTTATGAAATAAATATTAGGAGTAAATTGACTATATGTTATTAAGTTGTGTCACCATCTCTTCTTTGTGGAAAAAAATAACACAATTTTTTGAAACCTGTATACCCAATATAGACAACATACAAGACCATATGCACAAATTTATTTATCTACCACTTTTTAAAAATATGATGAATTTTTTTATGGTGGCATGTTTTGAAGTCACCCACACTCTATGGACCAGTAGGAACAATCAAATTCAGGTCAGTATAGATTTTCTCTAAAGTAGGCACTAAATGGTGTGATTTCTCCTCTGAAGAAAGAAAATGATATTCAAAATGGGTGTTGTGATAACTCAAATCATGAATTTAATGTGTTTAATACTTTTTACATTATTCGTTATTATCATCCTCTTTCTGTAACCTTGGATGTTATGTGGATACATCCTCTTCTGGGCTAGATAAAATGCAACACAAATAGAGACTAAAGAGGAAACCGAGGTCCTTTTGGATATGGTGAAATTTTCAAAAATGAGAGAGGTGAATCAGTGTTATTTTTCTATGTTCCTTATAGAATCACCACATCCTTTGATTTTAAAATGGTTGGTATAATTAATGTAATGGAAATTGAAAATCAATGTCGATACCTGGACTTTCAGCTTGAATGTGATTCCGCCACTATTGCGAAAGCTGTAAGAAATGTAATTATTATCCATTCATGGAAGTTTAATACTTGAAAGAGTAACTGTTTGGAATAACTTTCCTTAATGAACTACATTATCACACATTCATATCATGAGGAATACTAATTTGTTGATGGACTTACTAATAAAGGTATTACTTCTCTTGAGTTAGCCTAGATCAAAGATGTACCTGATGAGATCCTATATTATTGGAAAAGGAAATATTGTAAAATACTATTTTTTTAGACTTCTATAATTTTTATTACTCAATAAATAAGGCTTTTACTTTTGGGAAAGCTCCCATTCTTATAAAAAATGGTTTACAAGAAATATCATTTACCTTAAGTACCATCAAACTTCATAAATTATCTAACTCCTGAATAATAAAATTATAAAATTTTTAATTTGATTAATAAAATTTTTATATTCATTCCAATTCCATTATTAATTTTATTTCATTTACTACCATGTTTTATTTGTTTACAAAAATGGCTGAATTCACGTTGGTTGTTTTGGGATCTTTTAGTTTATAACTTCAAAATAAAATTAGTGCATCTACCATAGTCAATGGAGTTATTATTACATCATCTCTATAATCATTAACATTTTATACTTTTCAGGTTTATATATATAATATACTTCTATATCCATCAATGTAGGGCAATCATAAATAATAAAACACATTGTTTCATTAAGATAGTCTATACATACGTATGAATTATGTTTTCATTTTCTTATTGGGTGGAAGGGAAATAAAGTAGATAATATTTTTATTTTATAGAATCATAAATATTTTATAAATTTAAATTCATTAGTTTTACCCTTAGGAACAAAAATGTGAGGTGATAATTAAAAATGGATCACATTGCTTCGTTGAGGTGATAGTCCACATGTACGCATGAATGACATTATCATTTTCAAATGGATGAAAGTTTAAGAAGGTAAGTAATATATTATATTTATTAAATCATAATTATGTCCTAAATATTATATATATTCATTTTATCCATCATTTTAACCATCCATATGAGTTTATGATAAAAAATGAAACACATCACTTTGTGGAATTGGTAGTCCACACGTACAAACATGTAAAATTGTCATTTTCCATAGGTTGGAAAAAGAGGTGAAAAACAGTTATGACATAAACATAATAAAATTTTAGTATATATAAAATTATTATAATATTATATCAACATTTTTAATAAATAATTGATGTACGTAGAAGAATAAATAAACATAGAAACAATCGGTTAAGTGTTATACCTCTTTATTGATAAACCTCCTTTGGATTACACCTTAATCCTTCTAATATTGGCCTTTTGGTGATACAAAAACCTTTAAGATGTGGTAATGGATGTTGTAATGGTATTTGGGTTGGGATTGGTTGGGTTCATGACTCAAAGTACGTGAATAAGAGGAGATAGTGACAATAAATCAATTCAATTTTGAATATAAGGAAATAAGGTTCAAAATAATCTCATCTAATAATAATTAAGATAATATTTTTTTTCACCTTATCACTTATTTTTTATCTTAATGAACACACATTACCCTTTATCATGGTAACTAATTTTTAAAACGGTAACTATTCATTGTGACCAAAAGAAAATTAAAATCATTATTAAATTTTAATAACTTGATTAAAAATATGAAATCTAATTTTTAGGATTAAATTTGTGTAATTGGTATAAATTAATTATAATATAAGAAAATAAAACGCAATGAAGAATTGTTTTTTTTGAAAAATGTATTTTTATGCATAAAAATGAATTTATATAAAAATCAAGAATAATGATGAAAAATATTTAATTAACTAATTTTTTTAGTCAAATTGTACTCATGTTACTTTAAATCCAATCTAAAATATAATGTGACTTTTAAAATACTTGAAAATAAATGTTAGTTTTTCTAAAAATCGGTAATTTTCACTATTCACCCAAAAATAATCCTTTTCAGAAAATAAAAAAGAATGAACCTATGATATATTTGATATGATAATATCAAATACTAATTAAATTTTATCAAAATACATTTTTTAAATATACTAGTTTTAGTTTTAAATAAAACTATATAAAACATGGAAAACACTTTAGTTAGAATAAATTTATTTGTTTATTTCTTCAAATATCATATAAAATCATTGTAATGAATATGAATCCATGAAATAAAATATTAAATATTAATAAGATAAGAAATTGATTTATTATTAAAACTATATGGTTTTGTACAATGATGGCTGGTAAGAGTAGTGTATCGAGATGCCAATATTTTTTAGAGAGGATCCTTTGGATTGAATCATAAAGGATATCACTTATTTTTTATTATATTGGACATGGATAAATATAAAACCAACTATAGAATTATTTATATGGAGTTCAATATCAAATTATGGTTTCTATATTGACTAATAGATAATCCTGGTGTGATTTGGGAGCAGTTGATGCCAGTGCTTTGAGAGAAGTGTGGGGGTTGAAGGAAATATCTAGTATTGGGAATTTGTTTGAAACCATTGATCAAGGAAGAAGTGAGTTTGATCATAAAAAATGTTTCATAGGATACTTTTCAATGAGGTGTATGTAATAAAGTATAATTAGAGAGTGTTTCCCTCATTTCAAGTGGAAGAAATTTGACAGATACATTTTTATACTATACTATGGATTTTACCACTAATTGAAATACAATTAGTAATAGAGGGTATGAGTTAATGAAGAGTGATTATCCTGGAAAGTGTTCCAAGAAAGGAGTGGTATAATGTATATTTTGATGCATCCAATTCATTCCAAGGATAAATAGTGTGAGTATATTTACATATAACAAAATGCTATTGGTATTTTAGAGATTCTAACCATAGATGAATCTTAACTAAGAGAGAATCCAACTAGAAAATTCCTAGATGGTTTCAATATAAAATTTATAGAGTACAAATAGAAGTTACCTAATGAAAATTATAGATATAAAAGGTGACCTGTAAAATAGGAAAATAGATTGAAAGCTTACTTTATTGAATAGGAGGAGAATGAAAAGGAGAAACAACTTGAACCTGGTTTTCCAGTTGAACAAGTTTGGTACAGAACAAAGAACATTACATCATCTACTACTTTTAGAGACATGGTGAATCATTAAACCTTTACTAGATATATTCATGAAAAGGTTTTTAGTGCTATTCTATTTTCTTTGATTCTAAGGAATTAAGTGGAAGTAAAATAAAAAATTGGCCGAGATATGATAAAGCTTTAACTATAGGACTTAAGAATGAAACCAATGATGTTTTGTTGGAAACAATTCATTACTTCAAAACATATTTCATAAATAATATTCACAAGATTGTGGAGCTAATATTCATGGGGGGGGGGAGAATTTGTGTATATGTGGGGATATAGGCCTGGTTCAGATAAGTTTAATAGTGGTGTTTTTGAGGAGTAAAACGACTCTAATTGTGTTTGATCAGGAGGGGGAAATTAGAATATATTTCTAGTAAATTTTATCCAGTGATGATAGTGGGAGTGTATTTTAAAAAAAATCATTCTTAATGGACATACATTGTGTTTCCAACCTAGGGATGGGTGAAGTGTAAAGAGGGTAAAGTCATTTAGTTAGTGCTCTAGATGACTTCACAGATTTAGACCATGAAGCTGGTACAAATTTGGTATTTCAATATGACCTCAAAAATATTTCTTATACTAGGTTTCGAAAAAATTACATATAAAACAAGGATATTATTTCTACAAATAAATTTGGGTCATCTCTTAGTTTTATTTTGGGAGTTTATGGATCATAACTATTCAGTTCTTAGTCAGTATTTGTTTAAAATGGTGGGAGGTGGTCACTTCTTGGAAGTTTTTGTGTGTGATTCTAAAGTTTATATTATTATCCTCTTTACACCCAATACACAATGATCATATATTATAGAATATTATAAAGGTTTAGGCTCTCAATTTTTTGGTATATGTTTATAGTTTGACACCTCCACATATAGTATCTTTATTATTGGTAATTGTGGGGATGGGACAACTATGAAATATCCAAATCCACATTTTAGTTTCCATGATCCACACAGATCTAGATTAATGATGGATGTTCCATTACTTAGAGATATGTTTTAATCATTTTTATTATTATTTTAATTATACTCACAAGTTAATATTTTTTGGGGTTTGGTGAAAGAATGTAATAAAACTTATATTCCTAGAATAGATGTTGTTTCCTAGCCACATGAACATTCGATCATTAAGATAGATGCTACATTAGATATAGTTTTTTTATACCCCAATATTTATATTTTGATGTTGGTCTTGATTAATGGACAGATGTAATTGCTGCTAGGCATCTGAAGGGGGAAGATCTAATTTTAAAGGCTCCTAAATCCTCTTTTTTCTTGAAAAAGTTGTGCACTTGGAATATGGGTTGAAATATATTTTTTATTTTGTAAAATAGCCTAAATTAGTATAAAATTTGGTTGATGGATTAGTTGAAATTTATGGTGAAACTAGGGAAACATAGATAAAATTATACTATCATGTTATAGAGTATGCAAGGTTAACTTGGACTGATGCTGGTGCTGGATCAAGAGTTATGCCATCTTCAAAGGAGCTTTAATGTTTAGATACTTTAAAATCTAGGATGATACTTTAGTGGTACAACTTGAGGAAATTTTGATTTTTAAATAGGGATTAAATGTTATGTATGTGGGGTGAGGGATATCAGTGTATCAAATTGCAATAAGAGACCCATATGTTGTATGAGGCCTGCTAGGATAGATCATGTGCTATCTTTATATGGTTAGTAGTAATTCATAAGGATAATGTTTCAAATTTAATTTGTAAATTGTTTTATGTTATTTGGGTAGGTAAGGGATAATATACGTGGTTAAGTATTAGGTTGGGGAACTATTTGGAATTTTATTAGAAAGTATTCTTTGCTAGAATAGTGCTCGGGTGAGTTGGTCTCTCTTAGGTTTCTTCCTCTTGTAATAAGGTTATATAGATGTGGTCTCTCAAATTTTACCCTTTTTATCCCTCTATCTACTCCTTATACTACTTCTCATGCTAGTGTAATTCCACATGAAGGTTCTATTCTAAATATATCTTTATAGTGTTTCTCTTGTTTCTTTTATGTTCTCTATCTCTCACCTATGAGTCCCAACAATGCGTGAGTTAAAATATATTATATACAAGGATAATAATTTTACAAACTTAATTCCATTTATATTGTGAAGATATCTATAAGAAAAATATATTATGCATCAACACAAGTATACTACTCAAAGAGAGAATCTACCTTTCGTTTATCGCATTTTTTCACCATAAAGGATATAATGTATCCTAAGAGAGTCCCAACTTTTCCATATTAAAGATTTTTCCTCTAAATATTTAACACATATATTGAAATATGTTATGTATATAGGGAAACTCCATGATTTATCTAATTAAAAGTTTTCTTAATATATTACGTATACATGACAAGAATATTATGTATTATCATGAGCTTCATGCCTTTTCTAAATTTGCCTCCTCTGAGTTTCATATGTACTAGTCTTCATAATATTATGTAATATAATGAGATATTATTAAACTCAAAATATCATATTATTATAGTATAATATTCTTACGTATCATTTCAAAATGTCACACATCATCTTGAAGATTGACTTTTTTTTATTTTCACTACTTCCAGTATATATTATCTATTTTGGGAACTTTAAGAATTTTTCATTTATTTTCATCTATAATATCTTATATACTTAGGGAAATTCAATAATTTTTTTAATTTCCCATATTTCCAAGTATCTTACATATCTAGGTGTAGTATATGAATTTTTAAAATTCATAGAAACATTCTCAAAATAGTTTCTTTGGAAATCTCAAAATAATTCAAAAACCCCTAGAGATGTATCCAAGGATACTCCAAAACCATAATATCCAAAAATTGAGATTATATAGCCTTTATATTCCACTGATTATTCCATATATCTATAGTTAAACCTATAGAATTATCTTCTAGTTTATAATGTTTCCAATTAACAAAAAATATAATGGTATACGATACAGTTCAAATAGATACATTTCCCAATTTTGTGGACCCAAAAGGTTGCATGAAATTAATATCGTCTTGTAGATCCAAAAAATTAGGTGATAAATGATTGATTAGAGGAACCAAAATGATCTGAAAATAACCCAAGAAACATGAAATTAATTCGAGTAATGATTAATAAACCTGATAGAAATCTAGTAAATGATGGAGAGATTTGATGGAGATATAAGAAACATGGGACAAGAATAACTGATTTAATGTTTGATGTAGTGGAGAGGGGTCTAACACTGATTGTGGGAGAAGTAAAAATGGTAATAGGGGTGAATTATTATTATAACCACCTTTGAACAAGATCCTACACCCCTTTTTGGGGTACTCTTTTTCCCCAGATGAAAGATGGTATATATTTCAAGTGGGAGGGATTAACAGAATTGAAGAATTAAATTAAGAAAACATGGTGGAAAAATGAACACAAGTGATTTTTATAGCAGTTTAAATATCAAAGATCCTATATCTACCCTTCAAAATATTGTACTCCTTGAGAAGTATTACACCCACTAATAAAACATATTTTTCTAGGGGAGTCACAAATCAATTACAACCTTTATTTTCTAGTGGAGAAAGAACTTAAACACAACCTGGATTTTCAAAGGGAGTCACAACCCACACCTTTTATTGTGGTATAACAAAAAAGATCTAGATTTTATATGGAAAATAATAAACATATTATAAAAAAAATAGATAAAGAAATTCAAAACCAAAAAAATGATGTTATGTGAGTAAGTTATGAAAAGGTTTAGTAGCTTGACCACTTTTGAAATTATAGTTCATCATGATGAATTTTAACAAAAATAATTCAACAATAGTGATAAAAGGTGTCTCATAAAATCATGTAGAATTTATATATTAGTACTAGATTTTTCCAATAGATATTTATAAAGAATTTTATCATAACCACTGAATTTTTATCTTTATTTCCATTGTATAATTTCTTTTACAAAAAAAAAACAAATTAATTAATATTTGTAAAATCATTCTTTCAAAATCTTTATAGACATTATGGAATTGATTTCCCAAATACTAGTCTCGAAATAATCACCATAACTAAGATGATTGAAATATTCAATTAATTTCTTCAGGAGAATAAAACACAACATATAGAATTCAACTATTTAAAAATTTTAAAATTAATAATTCTTACACAACAACTGAAAATTCATAAGTCTTCATATGTTAAGGTCTTATCCAATAATAAAATTACTTGCATAAAAGTTAGAATATCATACATAAGAGTTAACTCCCAACACCACTGATAATATGTAAGAGTTAATACGTTATTAATAATTGATATGTAAATGTCATATAAAAAATTATTTATATACATAGAAGTCATATAAATTTTGAAAAATCTGAAAAATAATATTAAAACTTCATTTCATTGGATACCTAGGAGTTAAAGAGTTCCAAAATTCAATTCGCAAGAGTAAATCTCCAGAAAATAAGATTCATGACTTAAAAAATCTCTAATATGTAAGGGTATTTAGTTTACAAAATATTGATACAAAAGAGTCTTCTATAAAATATAATATATCCATAAGGGTCACTTATTTTCCAAATATCGCTAAACACTCAATGCATAAAAGTAAAATCTTGAAATATAAGAGTCGATGCCTAACTTATACTATAATGCATAAAGGCTATGACATGGAAAAACTTTCAGTCCTTAGAATATGTAAGAATAACTTAAATTCTGAATCCTTAAATATCGATTAAATAAATCTAATCAATATATAAATTTGACACCCTAATATATTTTAAAGGACATTATGTTTGATAGCGTATACGACACGCAACATCGAGCTTAAACAATCAATGAAATATTTTTATTTAAATATGGATGTTATAACCTTGCCATTAAATTAGAAGGTATGAATATGATTTATATCATTATAAAATATATATAAATTTCCTAATAAATAAATATTTATTGATTAATTATTAGTAATTAAACACTCAATTTTTAGAAAAGACATTTTATTCTTCAAAAATATGTTCTCTTCAAAGATAGTTTTTATTGCTTTTTGTGAGAAAATATTATGACTAATTTCTCAAACCTATAGAAATTTTATTTTATAAAATATATTTAATTTTTTCCATCATCATATCAAAATTATCTTATTGTGAAATTTTTATATTTTTCTAAAAAGTTTTATTTTTCAATGAATACTGAAAAATTATGATTTTTATTAAAAACTCTATTTAATTTTAAAGTATTTAAAGAAAAATTATTTTTTGGATTATTTTAAAATTTTAATTATTAATTTTTTATTAAAAAAAATGAATTTTATTTTTTTCAATGAATTTTATACTTTAATTTAGTATAAAATCATATTTTTACTTAAAGATTCATTTTTCTAAAAAGCAGGTTCATCGTGTTTTTCACACTCACTTGAAAATTAATTTATACCACTTATAGGTATTGAATGTGATAAAATGGATTAAATATTTGGAATCAGTAGTTTCAAAATTGTTAAATATGCCCCTTTTATTTTTTTTCTCTATGAATAATAACCGTGGTAAAATTTATCCCCTAAAAAAATGTAAATTAGGTTAATCTAGATTAAAACTAAGTGATAATTCCATAATTGTACATCACAATTCATATTGGATGAATTTTATTCAACCATTATCACCTTAGCATTAAAATTAATTTTTTATAGGAAAATTATCCATGAAAATGACCTATATAATATAAAAATTATAGAAACATATAAAATGTCATTCTCTTGGGTTTAAATATCTCTTTTGTGTTCACATTGGGTAAAAAGAAAGTTATTAATAAATATAAATATATATATTTTTAATAATGATATTATATTAATGATGGTAATTTATTTATCTTTTTAGTGATTAAATAAACACCTTAAATGATTTCACAATGATAATATAATATATATTGAATTAATTGAAAAATAAAATAAATAATTTTAAAAACATTAAAAGTAATATAATTTTAGTGTGTTATAGTGTTATATTTTTGTTAGATAAATATAAAATATTATTTATTTTTAAAAGGATTCAATTTTGAATTCAAACTTTGTATTTAAGTATTTTAAGTAAAATTAAACAAATAGTGTTAAAATTGACATTAATAGTAATTTATCATAATAATATATTATTAAATTATTTCAAAATAATAAAGATCTTGAAAAAGGTAAATGTGGATAATATATATTCTAAAATATTATCCATTTTCCATTTATGAACCAATTTACACCCTATAAGTAAAATTATAACTCTTTAAGAGTAAAAAATGCATTACCATTGTTAAGGCTAAATTTGGTTAACCAAGTGATTAATTAAAAAGATAAGGTTAAAATGACAAAAAAATTACCAAATATTATTGGTTGATGGTATTTAAACCCCATAAAAACTTATCTTCAAATATATGTCCATTTGAATCATTTTTTATGATGATGAATATATTATATTTTAATCTTGGAAGAAATCCCAAGAGTGCCCCACCCGTCAATTATAAAATGTCACCCCTCCTTTATCTTATTCACACCACTTTGGGCCTTCTTACTCGACCATATATTGAAAAATAAATCCCATATTAAATTTCTTATCTGAATTGTAACAGTTATTTTATTCCCAAAATACTTACCTTAGGAACCTTAAGAGGAGATATATAGGAGTTCTTTCATAGAAGAGGTAATCACCTTAACCAATCAATTTTTTTAATTCTTATTTACCTCCTCTAAATATAAAGTATTTATTATAAAATAATAAATTCATTATTATTAATATACTAAAATTTTATTATTATTATGAAATCAAAATTATCCACCCTCATCCCTATCAAATGGGAATTGAATGTTTCACCCGTGCATGCAGACAACTTACCATCTACACGTATAGATACAATATATTTTCCACAACCATATTTCATGGATAGTTATTATGATGGGGTTAACATTTATATATAATAATTATGAAATAATTATACTTTTGGAGTCATAATATCATATCCACATTCCTACCTTCCAATCTATTGGAAAACAACAACGCCACTCATGTGTACGTGTGGACTGTCACATCCACAAAGCGATGTAATTTATTTTTCATTTTTGTTTTACATAGAGGGAAGTAAAGATAGATTAAATTAATATAAATTATGAATATTATTTTATATTTATTATTAAAGGTGTATTATTATATTCTTTTTTTATCTTTTGAAAATTGAAAACAACATTCATGTGTGTGTACAACTTACCGTCTCCATGAACTATGTAATTTATTTATGTGTCACTATATTTTATGAATTATTATATATATATATATAATGGATATATATGATATTTATATCGTTATTATATTTTTAGAGATGATATAACCATGATCAATGTATAAAGACTAAAACTATTGAACCAAAACATACATGAAAAATGAAGAAGATATCACCAGGAACATTGATGTTAATAAAGAAATATTAATAAAAAAGTGATAAAAGGTTATAAGTAAACCATATATTTTAACTAACCAAGATTAAAATAAATTTATATTACATATTTCTAAAGTAATATTTATTAAATTACACAAAAAAAATTATGGACCATAATAGTTTAGTGCCTTTGGAAACATGGAACCCAATCTTCTTAATTCACGAAAGATCTTCAATATCTCCCATAAAGATATTCCCCTTTATAACTACTAGAAACCATACCCTAATTAAAACCTTTATTCATAACCTGGGTAAAGAAAACATAAGAAAGTTTGATATCAGATGCTCAGTAAAGGTAAGTAAGGGAGATACATAAGCATAACGACATGAGAACATGATAATTACATTTAAAATCATACCCTACATATCGAAGATCATAATATTGAGTCATGGTGAAAATATTGGTAGTTTGTAAGACAATAATTATAAGAAAATCAATGAAAATGGTCCGTGAGATCATAAAATTAGAATAATGAATAATTTTTTTGTATACAAATAAGCATAGAAAATCATTTCCATATTAGTCAAGGTTCACTGCCAAGGTTGTCATAGTGGAATTGGTTCACTCCCAAACCCATCATTGTAGTCAAGGTTTACTCCCAAGACCATCATTGTGGAAAAATTACCATACTAAACCAAGTTAAATCCCCACTACAGTCCTTTATATCTCATGAGATATTGATATTTACCTAATTCATTGGAGGTAGATATAGGTCCCACCCATATCATAATGAAAACCATACATATGTGTACCCTAAGATCATAAAGCATTCATAATATAATAACCCATGAAATTAAATGGGTTTCATAAAAAGTTCATCATATCATGACCTGTTGAAATTATACCGGTTTCATAATAATCCCATTATTTCATAAATTGATAACTGTGAAAAGAAGCATGTTT
Source organism: Viscum album (assembly GCA_963277665.1). NCBI lineage: Eukaryota > Viridiplantae > Streptophyta > Magnoliopsida > Santalales > Viscaceae > Viscum > Viscum album. The sequence goes on along the minus strand of OY728143.1, from coordinate 643,745,847 downwards.
CATAAGAATTTCATCATGGTATAACATGTGGAAGATAAATGGGTTTCATAAAAAACATGCAACCATAAAAATAAACCATTCACATAAATAATATGAATGGTATCCTTAGATCATATCCCCTTCAAGGAATAAGTGACATCATAAGATTCCATATAAGATGGAAAATTATTTTTAAAGATTATTTAAACAATTTCACGAGGAAAATATCCTTTCCACTTTAAGAATCATTTTTATTTATAATAGAAAACATTTTTAAAATAATTTTCTTTTAAAATAACCATAAAAACTTATAAAAAATCTTTAAATATCATTTAAAATACTTCTTAAGGAAAACATCCTTTCCTATTTTGAAAAAACCTTTTAAAACAAAAAACATATTGAAAATCCATTTCACTAAAAATAAAATTGAAAACTTATAAAGGAAGATTAAAATAAAATAATGGCCATGAAAATAGGGAGTTTCGTTCATACCATACATGTTTAAATAGAGATTACTTTCACATTTTTAGTAAAATCACAATAATAATTGTTTGAAAAATTATATGAATATAAATTTTTAAAAAAATTTAAAAAATTAAAACATGAAAAAAAAAATTATTTCAAAAATCATAATAGAATATTAAAATATTTTTAAAACATTTTTATAAAAAAATTTAAAAATTAAAACATAGAATGTTTTTAAAAAAAATCATAATATAATATTAAAATATTTTTAAAACATTTTAATAAAACATGGTTTTAAAAGAAAAAATATTCCCAACTGAAGAGTGAAATAAATTCATATTTTCTTTAAAATATTTTCTAAAACATTTTAAGTTCCAAAGAGTAGTAAAATGGTAATATTACATGAAAATATCATTAATAACCATAGTAGAGAAAAATTAATAAGTTTCTTGAGATATGGATCAATAGATTTTATCATTGAAAGATAATCATTAACATCCCTGATAAACGATGAGATTGTAACATAAAATCAAATCTGATTTGGTAAGTTTAAATTATAAGACCCTTGAAGGAATAAAATAAAACGGAACTTAAAATATCACGAGGATAAATAAATTTATTATATTACATTTCAAAGGGGTTGTATATAAACCGAATGATAGAATATAGGTGCATAACATAACATATATATCAAAGAAGGAAAATTGAGATAGAAACACCATACCTTAATTATTGAATTCCTTCATACATGTTCAATACTATTGTATAATAAATTTAAGTTTAATATACATATATTAAAGAAAAATATTTATATTTATCATACCATATATGATTTTATTATGATCTTTCATTACCTATTTATTAATAATTCCATGTTAAAGTTATGTTTCGGGTAATAAATGCTTTATTTGTCATATATGTTTTTATTTGTTGTTTTTTTCTACTTAATTTGATCATGATTTAATCATATCAGGAATGTTAAAAAAGATATAAATATAGTATATATTTATTATATATATATAGAGTAATACATAAAATTTAGTTATATAAAATGAAATACACTGTTCAAGGGGACGATATGTGTACATACATATAAACATTGTTTACATTCTCTTATCAGCTTAAAATAAAGATAGGTAAATTATATATTATAAATAAAGAATATTTTTCTGCCATATATATCACATATTTTTATTAAAATCATCCTCATCACCTAACATGTATGGTGTGAATGAATTACATTGCTTCGCGAGGCGGTAGTCCACCGTACACACGAGCGACATTATCACATTCCCAAAAAATAGAGAGTATGAAGGTATATGTGATATAATAATTAAAAAAGTATAATAATATCATAAAAATAATTTAAAAGTTATTAATCCATCAATATGTCCATCCTTTATAGGTGGTAATGGAAAAATAAAGGGCATTGTTTCGCAAGGTGGTAGTCCTCCGTACACATGAACAATGATTTCGTAACCCATTTGATGGAGGTGGAGACGGTTTTAGGTAAATAAATTAAATAAAAAAAATCTCATTATATTAATTATATTGGGTTTATTATATCATCATGTTATAATAATAATTTATTTAGGTGGAGGAAGAAAAAAATAAAAATGCTCATTGATGGACATTACATATTCTTTGGGAATTTTCCTTAGGTTTGCACAAAATAATTCATAGGTTGGATTTATGTAAAAAAAGACTTATAGAATTATATTATAAAATTTGAAAAGTTATTTGGGTAGTACTTGTCTAAAAAAATTGAATGAAGGTGTGAATAAGAGAGGATAAGTGGTGGCATTTTATAAGTAAGGTGAGTGGCACACTTGTTATATTTAGAAAAGAATGAATTCTAACCATGTATTTTAATGTCAAAATGATCCAATAATAAACCATACTAGATAATAGAAGGGATAGGGTAGAAATATTCCCATAAAAGTGGTGTTGGACAAGTTTTTGGTTATTTTTAATCCTTATCTTTTTAGATTAACCCCTCAGTATACCCATTTTTACCTTAATCGTGGTAAATAATTTTTACAGTTTTACTATTAATTTGGGTCACAAATTAATATGAAATTATTATATAATATAAATTTTCCTAATTATGAATATGGAATAATTTTTTTTACAAATTCCATTCACATAAGTGGGAAATTTAATTTTAAAAATAATTTATGAGACACGATGAGAAAATAAGTTTTTAAAGAGAAATTTTTCAAAAGTTTGGAATGTTTTTATATAAAAATATAAAATAAAATTGTATTAAATAAATAAATTTGATTAATATAATAATATTTGAACTAATTTAATTTTTCAAAAAAAGTAAAATATAATATAAATTTATAAATAATTTAAAGGAAAATGCAGCTTCAATTAAAATTCAATATTTTCACTATTCATCCAAAAATGAAACTTTTTAGAAAAATACCAAAAATTTACCCTAATATAATTATGAAATTATAGTTTAAAAAATTTAGTTTATTTTATCAAATTAATTTTACAAAATATTTAAAAATTAAATTTAAAACAAAACCAGCAAATTTGAAGAAAAAAAAGGTTTTTGAGAAGTGTATTTTTCCAACACAAGATGATTTAATACTAAATATATAAATAATAATAATAATTTTATGAATATAAATTAATTTTTTTGATATATAATATAAAACTCTAATTTCAAAAATTCCTCATTAGGGATTATTTAAATTAATTATAATTTAGAAACATTATACACTTTAATCCAATTTTCTGAAAAAACTTCTTTTTAAACCTAAAATTAAACTCCACTAAAATACAATATAAATTTTATTAAAAATTAATTAAGTGGATTAAATATAAACAATAAATAATTATATTCCTTTAAAAAGTAATAATTTATTTAATGAAATTTAGTTAAAACAAATCATAATTTTTTAAAGAATCTATATTTTTCACTTTTCATTGAGAAAGTAATATTTTCTAAAAAGTCCCAAAATTTCACCATAATTTAATTTATATATATTTATTTCAAAAATTAAGTTCATCTTATCAAATAATTTTTCTAAAATATCTAAAAAAATAATTATAATAGTTTTTTATAAAATAAATAAATATAATTTTTGAAGGAAATTTTATAAATAATATAATTACTTTACATAATATTGATTTATTATTTACTAAGAATTTAAAAACAAATTTATATTTAGTAGGAAATTTTTATATATATTTAATATTATATTTAATACTATCCATACCTTCATATTTATTGAATATGTTATAATGGTCATACATAAAATAATATTATTTCATGGTTGGTTAGAACTCAATGTAATGTGTCATTCACATTATCAAGTAAAATCATTATTGCATGTAACACAAGATAAAATCAGTGTTGTGTATAATGAAAGCTACCCAAAATATGAAATTTATTTTATTTTTTTATAAAATCTCAAGGTGTTATACTCTACCCCCTTAAAATTAATTTCACCCTAAAAAAGAATTACTTTGGTACCTACAATTGAGGATATTTGTTCCTCATTACAACCTCAAGTTCCCACATAGTTACCTCAAGTTGGTGGTTTCACAACTAAACATTGATCATGTGAGTGGTTTTGTTTCATAGAACTTTCTCTATTTGATCCAGAATCTCTACCAGTTGTTCCTCATAAGAAATATCATGCTCCAACTGTACGACCTTTGATTTTTATACATGTGACAGATTAGGTATGTAATTACTTAAGAGTAATACATGAAACACATCATGAACCTAAGAGAGGTTCAGTGGAAGCTCCAAATGATAAGATACTATCCAGAGATGATCAAATATTTCAAAGGTACTGATATACTTAGGGCTTAGTTTTCCTTTATATCTTTCATAGAGAAATTCATGGAAAGGCATTCTCAAAAACATCAAATTATAGATGATCCTGAAAGTTTTTATTATAAAACTTATGTCATTTTTATGCCACCCTTATGTGTTGATGAATGTATTTAACCTTCTCTACTATCTCAACATCTTTATCATGTACTAATAGCATTCTTTCTGCAACATCATTCCAGTATGTTGGGTTTCTACACTTCATTCCATAAAGGTCTTCACAAGGATCTATATGAATGGTAAATGGAAAACTATTATTGGAAGAAATACCAACTTGAGAAGGGTGTTAATCCCAATCACCTTTGAAATCTATAGAATAAGATCTTATTATATCCTTTTGGGTTTTAATTATTCTCTCAAATTGACCATCTATTTATAGATAATATGTTGTTCTAAAACTCAACTCTGTATCAAGATAATTCTAAAGAATTCACTAAAACATTAAGGTAAACTTCAGATATTGATCAAATATAATTGCATTTAGTACTTAATGAAATCTTACCACTTCCTTAATTTATATCCTTTAAAACTTATCCCACGAAAAACATTCTCTATTATATATGAAGAGTGATAACTTCACACAATAATTTAATAAAACCCACGTAGCATTATACTCTATAGAGTTTTTTGGGGATTCTGAAGAAAAAACCCATGGTGATGTCTTCCAATTTCCTTTCTGAGATGGATAATGGTCTTAGAATCCTTTTAGACCTTTTAGTCTTAGGCATGAATTACTGACTAACTAAGAATTGAAATACATAGTTAGTAATATATCTCTTTAGGTTACCCCTCTAGAATTAATCTTTCATATAGTCTATTGTTAGGTGTTATACCCTTGTCTCTCTTCGTTTATGGGTTCAAGCCCCGTGGCCTTACCAGATGTAAAATGTTGTTTCTTGGATTACAGGTTATCATTTTTAGAGAATATATTAATAAAAATGTTATAAAAATTAAATAACTCATAATTTCCTTAACATCAAAGATAATATAAACCCTAAAGTTTACAAATACCTTTAATCATATGTATATAAAAAGGTATTCTTACACAAAACTGAAGGGTTTCATTTCTATAAATGTATCCTAGAATATATTTAATATTGATAAACTCCCATCACATATTACCTCATGAGGGGGGTCTAGGACTTTGGACTTATGATCAACCTCAAACTTATATACCCATGATGGAATCCATAACTTTTAAGTTAATCCTACATAGAGACGTATATGCTTCCAAAATAATATAATCTTTAGATGTTTCATTATTCATACAACTGAAATAACATTGGTAAAATAAGTTTACACAAAATCCTTGAATCCTAATGCATAAATACATAAACACTTCCACTTTAATGATTGACATGGAACATTTTATTCCTTGGTCTAGAAGTTAATTCATATGTCAGGGAATTGAGTTGGATAATTCTCATGTTCCCCACATATAAGACATTGAACTCCTCAATAATATTTCACTCTATGACCATATTTTCCACACATATAACATCTTACACTCTATTTGAGATATTCTTTTAGGTTGAAGTACTTCCTTATTATAGAAGTTAATTCCTGTGTCAGTTAATTGAGTTGAATAATTCCCATGTTCCCCACATATAAGGCATTTAAATACTTAACAATTTGTTACTCTATGACCATATTTTCCACACTGATATCATATTGCCCTCCATTTGATATTTTATTCTAGGTTATTCTTCCCTCCTTATTGAAATGTATTAAGATTAATCTTCTTTTATATATGTTCATTACCACACATACATTCAAGAATCTCACTAAAGTTCACATTGTTAGTCATATATCATGTTATCTAATTAGGAAGAACCATAATATCTATCTCTATAGAAATAATAAAATTTGGTTTCTCATATTCACGAAATCTTCTATATAATTAACTGTTAACACGATTCCTTATGGTTCCATCCATTGAAAACAACCAATAAATTATTGTGTGATAAATGATAATAATTTTAGAAAACCACATAGTCTGAAAAATCAATTAGGTGGTCTAAATCGAGTTAATTTATTTAAAATCTATAACACCTTATGTTTGATATAAGTCATTAATATTCATCATCTATTTAAATATTTCATGATGGTTCATAAAGAGTTTGTAAATTTCCAGAGCATATCCCCTAGGAGTATTAAACTAGGAGTAAAGTAAGGCCCATTATCATGAACCGTGTGATGATTGAGTCCAGATCAATGCACCCTTTTTGGAGTTATTTCCCCAAGGTACATATTTTCTAGATCCACATCCACTTTTAGTATCTAGAGAGGTATTTAATTTCTTGGAAACCACTTATTATATCCATTACCAAAATCCCAGGACATTTTCATATACATTGAATCATACTTAGACTTATCCATAGAGAAATACCTAGGCATATCACTAATGTTTTCTCATCCCAGTTTCCAAAGGGTAATTAAATATATCCTATGATACTAACTATAATGACCTAGGATTATCATACATGGATATTAGATCCTTTTGGATGCATATTCATTACATTACACAAACACAAGTATGAGGACCACAATTTTTTGGAGACATTGGATAATTGGAACAAAATATTCATAATTTATGATAGATCTTCAATGAATCTAAAAAATATCTTCCCCTTTAGTGCTCTTCAAAAACATACCCCAATTAAAATACTTGTTCATAACATTGGGAAAGGAAACAAAAGAAAGAGTGATCTCAGATGCTTTTTAAGGGTAAACAAGAGAGACACATAATCATACTATGAGTATAAGGGTATGAAAAAATTATAATAACATTTTAAAATAGTTCTATATATATAAAAGATCATAATATTGAGTCATGGAATAAATATAGGAAGTTCAAAAGACCTAAATCATAAGGGAATCAATGGACATGAGCCTTGAGAGCACAAAATCAGAATAATAAATATACAAATATGAATAGAAAATCATTTAAATATATTCAAGACTAACTACCAATGTTATCATAGTGGAATGAGTTCTCTCACCAAAACATCATAGTAGTCAAGGTTTACTTATAAGGCCATCATAGTAGGAAAAGACCCCTATTGAACCAGGTTCACTCCCCATTTCAGTCTTGCCTATCTCATGAGACATATATCATTACCCAGTGCATTGGAAGGAGATATAGGCTACTCCCATACCATAATTAAAATCATACATATTTGTTCCACATGATCATAACACATTCATCATATCATAACCCATGAAATGAAATTTGTTTCATAAACATTTCATCGTATCATAACCAATAGAAAAGTGGCAGGTTTCATAATCATTTTATCATTTAATCAAAGAATAACCTATAGAAAAAAGTGTGTTTAACAAGAATTTCATCATGGTATAACCCATGGAATATAAATGGGTTTCATAAAACTCAATCCATCATAAACATAAAACAATAATAAAAATAATATGAATGGTATCCTTGGATCATATCCCCAGTAAAGAATATGTTACATCATCTGATTTCATCTTAGATGAAAAATGATTTTAAAAGATCATTTGAAATACTTCCTAAGGAAAATATCCTTTCCAATTTAGAAAATACTTTTCTTTAAAAAATAATACATTTTTAAAAAAAAATTCGTTTAAAATTACCTTGAAAACTTATAAAGTAATCTTTAAAAATCATTAAAAACATTTTTTTGTCTAAAATATCTTTTATGATTTGAAAAAACTTTTTAAAACATATTTTTTTGAAAATAGTTTTAATTGAAATTAAAATTAAAATATTATAAATTAAAATTAAATTAAAATAATGTTCATGATGATGGGAAGATTCATTTATGCTTTACATGTTAAAACAATGATCCCTTTTACATTTTCGAGGAAAGCCAAATAAGAATTGTTTTGAATAATAAATAAATATTAATTTATTTTTTTAATAAATAAAAACATGGTTAAAATTTTCTTTTAATAATTTTAATATAATAGTAAAAAAAATTATTTTTTTTAGAAAATATGTTTTTGGAAGAAAACATTTTTCTGACTAAATAATTAAATAAAGTCAGTTTTTATTTAATTTTTTTTATCAAATGTTTTAAATACCAGAGTGAAAAAATGGTAATATTACCTTAAAATATCACGAATAAAAATAGTATAAGAAAATTCATGACTTTATTGATTGATGGATCGTAATATTTTATCATAAAAAATATAATAATAAACAACCACAATAAATGAATGGATTGTATCATAAAATAATTTCCACTTTGGTAACTTTGAATCATAAGATCTATGATGGAAGAAAATAAAATGGAACTTAAAATATAATTAGGATAATTTAATTACTGATATTAAAATTCAAATTTTATTTATATACACCACATGAAATAATATTGTCACACAACATAACGTATATCTCAAATAAGGAAAATTGAGATAAAAATCCTTTACCTTAATTTTTGACTTCCATCATACATGTTAAAACGTCATGTATAATAAATATAAGTTTATTATACATATATTAAATAATATATTTATATATATTATACCATATATGATTTTCTAATGTCCTTTTATTACCCTTTTATTAAATATTTCATGTTAAATTTACGTTTTAAATTATAACTTCTTTATTTTTCTTATATATTTTATTTGTTATTTTAATTCCAATTAAATAGAAAATTATTTAATAATATAAAAAATGTTAAAAATTATGTAAATATCATATATATTTATTATATATGTATTTAGAGTAATATATAAAATTTAGTGATAGAAAATAAAATGCACCGTTTATAGAGATGGTAAGTCGTACATACACATGAACACTATTTCCATTATATATTAAATTGAAAGAAAGAAATGTAAATGATATATTATCATTATAGAATAATTTTTATATCATATATATCACATATTTTTATTAAACTGATCCTTATTACCTTCCATATAAAGTGTGAATGAATCACATCGCTTCGTGAGAAGGTAGTCCACTGTACACATGAGAGACATTATCATATTCCCAAAAATGAAGATTATGAAGGTATGTGTGATATAATAATTACATAAGTATAATAATATCATAAAAATATTTTATAAAAAATAAATACATCATTATGTCTTGCTGTGAGAGGTGTTAATTGAAAAATGGATGACATCGGTTCACGAGGAGGTAGTCCTCCATACACATGAATGATTAATTCATAACCCTTTTGATGGAGGTAGAGATGGTTTTAGTTCATGAACTAAATATAAAGACATATCAGTATATGTATCATACTAATTTTATGATATCATCATGATATAATAATAATTGAAGTAGGTAGAGGAGGAAATAAAAAAATACTCATTGATGAACGTTACCTATTCTTCTTGTATCTTCTATATGTTTTCACCAAAATCCTTCCTAGGTTGGATTTGTGTAAAAAATAATGCTTCTATGATGAGAATAGGGAATTTAGGAACTGATTTTATTAGGTATTTTCTAAACCAAAAAGTTTTTAAGGTGCGAATAAGAGAGAATATGAGGTTGAATTTTATAAGTACGATGAGTGGAACACTTGTAATTTTTTGAAAAGAAATAATTCCACACATGTTTTTTTCATATCAAAAGGTACTAATTATCATGAAACAACCAGGGTCAAACCCAAACTGGTTACCAAATATAATCTACAAAAATGTTTTAGATGCATTCTTGATCCTCTCGGGAAGGAAACTAGTGCCTGAACATCAATATAGTAACTAATGGAATGCTTTTTCCACAATAAAAATAAACTAAAGAATGGAAAATAGACAGAGAAACCGAAAAAATAAATGCAATTACAAAACTAATGATCATTTATAAAAAATTGAAAATTAAACAAAATTATACAACAAAACCCAAATTGAACATGACGACCACAAAATCTCCATTTGACCCTAAGGGTCACTCTCTAATACCCAAAATAACCATCACCATGATGATTGAAACCAAGCTAAAACCTACACCAAAAGATGAAAAATAAGAAAGAACTATAGGTGTGAGTACTATAACTCAATATGCATGCCCAAAAAATTATATTTCGATTGAACTTACATTAAATAAAAGCAACATAAATTTCAGTTTTGAAATACAATATATAAAACTAGGTTTTTTCACATGCATTTTACACTTTAAAACAAAACACGAATCATTTACCTTTTCTCATTTAAATCAATATTCCTTTCCAATAATCCTACATCAACATTTTCCAAGAGAAAGAAAATGTTTTCATCTAAAAAAGGGGGAAATGGAGTGTAAAACAATTCCAAAACATTTTTATAGATACCTTTGAAAACCAATTCAAATCTTTTATCTAAGAGGTATACCATAAAAGTTAGCAACAACAATAGTTACATAAAAAGGGAAATAGAGAAATATAACACAAGAGAAACCAACCAACAGAGCATATCAATCATCCTAAGAAGACAAATAAGTGCTTAAGAGCATAGGATATCCTAGGAGATCGGTGGAATAATTTAGAACACACTGATACATATTGACTCATCCCAAAGAAATGCCTCACCTGATGAAATCAAATTCCACCCACAGGCTGAATCACACCGTACATAGTCTGACTGAGGGGAGCTATCCCATTGTAAAAAAAACATATCCCCTACCATGGGCCACTTGTAATCTAGTATAGAAACCATTTACTAAAAATATACTATTTATTCCCAGTTCCCTTGTCAAGACTAAAGTGGGGGTAATCCAACAATGCCAAACAAACAGCCAATCACATGCGCATATATCATAAAAAACTAACTCACAAAATAAGTCACCCCTGAGCCACCCTAAAGAACAATATGTTTCATTTCAACTATTCAATCACAAGGGGACCTCTTAGCATGGGCATCCCATAACAACCAACATAAATAAGGTAATAGAATTATTCAAGTAGAATTTTCATGATTACCAAATTTCACAAAAATGGAAAACATGCCTCAAACACCCTTTGAGAAATCATTCTTTTCCAATGAACCAAACCCAACTTTCCAAAAAGGTCAAAATAAACCATTTCATATTTCACAATCATTTAGAAAATTCCATTTAAGCACTCACAACACCTTTTCAAACCAAAACCACTTCCATCAAGATGCCAAACATGCCACACACCATTGTCACATACCAACCCATTTTCACTATCCAAGAACACACCAAATTTAAACACAAAAACACTTGGAAAACCCATTCAAGAAACCCAAGCCATCATTTCAAATTCCATAATTAATTTTACAAATCTGAACCATGCTTTAAAAGTAAAAATTCACTTACAAAAGCCAACTGATAGTTTTATCAAATACTTTGTGTAAAAAACTTAGAAAAAAATGGAATACAGTTCCAAATAATAATGAAAACCACATCATTTCATATAATAAAACTATTATAAAGATCAAATATCACTATTTAACATATAAGTAAGGTGTAAAAATCATGAAACCAATTATTCTTTAATTTAATGGGTGTGTGAAAAGGAAAACCTACCTCAAATAATACACACTTCAATAAAACCAACCTAAAACAACTCCGTAAAGGTTCCTAGAGGCAAGAACAGCCAAGATAAATCATTGGAAGAAAAACCTCCCAACATAAACCAAGGGAATAAAAAAACTAGATCCACAAGACCATTAAAGAAGATAAAATCAAGAGGAAATGGAAGTAGAAGGAATAGGGAGAAGAGAGAACAATATTACCTTGATAAATAATCCTTAAAACTTGAATAAAACCCTAGATACAAACCATGGGAGAGGAGGAAAAGCTTTGATAATAAGGGGGGGATCTAATTGGGTTACACGAACTAGGAGAAGGGAAAAATAGGTGTTTGGGGGTAAAAATACTAAAAGGGTAGAATAGTAATTTCACATATTTAAGGACCTAGGAACTGTACACGGTTAGTCCACATTATTTCCATGACCGTGTGCCAACCATGTTCCCCTTACTAGAAACATTGGACACTCACATAGTTTGGATGCATGGTTTGGTAACCTGTGTGCCAACCGTGCAACATGGTTCTATACAAATGGAAGAACCATGCACATGCCTTCCACACAGTTTTCCTAATCGTACATGGGCCGTGTGACACAGAATAGAGGCATCCAAATTCCCACATAGTTTCCTAGATCATGTTACATGTTTTCCTCTAACTATCCACCACCTGCTACCAAGGAAAAAATGTCACAAACTTGGTCAAGATGCCATCCAACCCGACATCTAAACCAGTCTGAGACATGGCTCCAAGGGTGTTCCTAATCCACATGGCCTGAAACATGTGAAAAGCATCAAAGGTAATCCAAAGGGAATGATTTATCTCATTATATAACTAGGATGAAGATAAAATAAACTGAACAAGTATAAGAACCAATAATTAATAATTGAATATTAAATAAATATACAAAAATGATTCAGTTACAATAGCTGAACAAAACAAAAAAAAAGTAAAAAACTGATACTGAACCATGCTACCTCAATCTCCATGTGACCTCTTGGTCACCACCAACCACAAGGGCAACATTCTAAAACCACAAGAACACAATCTGGGAACTAAACCTATAAAATAGCTTGGGTTTATCGACACTAAATGGTACAAGTAGGGTGTGAGATTAAAAATTAAGTAGGAAACCACCAAAGAATCCATACATTTTCCCCCTAAATAGTCTACAAACACTAGTTTGAAATTCAGTTATGAAAATTGGATTTCAACATTTTAAAAATACAACCATAAATTTCCCTTTTCCAAAAAAACTCATGCCACATTCCACCTTCTCAAAATAAATTCACCATTTTAGAAACCAAATAACAAAACTGAAATCCAACAAGGTGACACCAAGAAATGCTCAACATAAATAGATAATTTTTACAATAAACCATGTATAATGTAAAGTAAATGAGAAAATTTAGAGAGTAACTATGGGTATTTTCTAAACATCCTTAGAGTGATCCCTAGGTGTAATCTATTTGGAACCACCTATCAGCGTATGGCGAAACTCCATAGTCTATAACAAACTAGCCTCTCTAATATAGGCAATATAGTGGAAATAATCACATGGACTTAAAATCCATAAAAGGGGTACCAACCAATATAATCAGGGTTTATAAGAAATTATCACTCAACCTTCTTGAAGAACCCAAGAAATCCATGCTAAAATTATACTGTGTAAGTAGGATTCCCTCACACATGTGACTCACCATACATGTCGTCACCAAACTTGCTTACCCCAAACACTAACACCACCTATATGATAACCCATGTAGGGAAAGTCCTTTATTAGAGTTCCCATTATAAATTACATCATTCTCAAGTGACAACTGGGCTGTCAAATCATTTGGTATTATAAAACATTTCTCAAAAACATTTAAAGATGCCAACCATGCATTCATACTTTCAAGCTATAATTCATTTCCAAAATCATGAAGTGCCAAATAGGACCTCCACTCTTAAAATTCAAATACATCACAAATATATTACCAACCAATTCCAAAATATCATTATACATCATTTTTGTGTTTACAATGGATAACCGGCCCTTAATATTTCCAAAACCAAATATATTTACAAAACCCCTTCCAAAATTTTATTAAAACATGAAACCTCATGTAATGTTCCAAACGGGACTTTATAACAATTTTTATCAAAACATATATGAATTTTTAAATGGGCCAAGTTTTAAAGGATGCATTCTAAACCACATGACGCACCACAAAACTTTTTAAAATTAAGCTACCATTTGTGAAACCAAGGTTTAAGAAAAACATATCTTAGAGTTCCATCATCATTTGAATGCACTTCCATGTGTTAACCTTGTGCACTCATGAATATTACAAAATCCAATATAACACTTAGAGTGTCTAATAAATAATCAAAAACCCATTTTAAATAGAAATAAATTTCCTTTAAAATATAATAAGAAGTCAAAAAATTCAAATATCAATAATAATCATTATAAAAATGGGGAATGTATTTATAAATAGTTTTAACACAAACCACTATACCATAAAAAGGAATCCAATCAAATAAAAAGGCCCAATTTTTAATTTCTCCCAAGTTTTCAAAACATGAACAAGGTAAAATGACAGTACAAGTTTTAAAATTAACTTTAAAAATTAATTAAATTTTTAGAAAAAATATTACATGCATTAAAATTTAACAAATTTGAAGAAAACACATTAAAAACCACTACCACTATTTTTTTCCAATATAAAAACACCATAAAAATTCTAAAAAATATACCATAGGAATTAATAACACAATTTTATATTATTTAAAATCCCACACATATCAATGGAATTAATTGAAAAAAATAATAGAAACACCTACCTCAACAATGTGAGAATGCGATGAGACTTTAAAAGGAGGAAGAATACACCCCAAGAGACAATACACACACCCTAACAACCAATAAAAATGACCCACAAATCAAAACTATCTTAAAGGGTTTGAAAAAGGTGAAACCCCACCAAAATAATACAAGGTATAAAGGGATGTAAGAGAGGATAAGAGGAAATGGAAAGATTTGATGGAGAAATCACGAAGAATCACTAACCTTTAGTGATAAGTCACCTAAAAAGTGGAACAAGAAGAAGGAGAACTAAGGGGGGGGATCCCTCTAGTCGATATCAAACTATTAGGTATTCAAATGGGAGGTGTAATCACTTAAATTTGGTTTTTAAAATAAAATTTATTTAGGTCGTAATGGGATATATAGTTTTGTTGCACAGTTTTGTAAATCATGCGTAAACCATGTGAATGCTACTGGAAATGATCTGAAACTTACAGGTTTAGGTTTTACGGTTTGGGAAAACAATTCT
Source organism: Viscum album (assembly GCA_963277665.1). NCBI lineage: Eukaryota > Viridiplantae > Streptophyta > Magnoliopsida > Santalales > Viscaceae > Viscum > Viscum album. Next base: position 643,730,761 of record OY728143.1, on the reverse strand, counting down.
CAAACTACATGACCTGAAAAATTGGCCAAAATCCTAAAATAGAACCCAAAACACTAGGAGAGTTCACCCAAAGATCCTTGATAGATTTAAAGACAATTTAATGACACTGTGGATGTCACAAACTCCACTCCATGCCACTTTCTCCCAATACCTTTAATAATAACCATGCACCTAGCTAGAAGCACAATGAAACCACTAAAAGTCAAATACTATTGTCGTACACTCAACCTAAACCTCAACCAAAATATCCAACATTGAGAAATAAATAAAAAAATAAAAGAAATACATGGTTGGCATGGGGCTAATTTTTTTTTTATTCTTCTACAAAAATCAAGGGGAAATTAGAGAATAAACATGAGACTAAAAATAAAGAAATAAAATCATGGAACACCCTAAAAATCAATAGGAAAACCAAGATCCAAATGATGATCTAGAAAAAAGGAAAAAAAATAAAAATCCATGTGTGAAAATTATCCCCACCATAATTCTTTCCACCCATAGAATGCCACAACATTACCCAATTGATCGATTAAAGAAAAAGGACTATCAAAACTGCATGATTTGAATTCTCAAGACAAGAACACCTCAACCAATAACAAAAAAACTCATACCTGTTACCTGAAATGAACCAATAAACCAGAACCAATTCTCAAGAAAAAACATAAAACTCAAACTATAGCCTGCACAACCTAGCCATAAATAAAACCATTTGCTGTGCTCCAAAAGCCCAACATTCAACCAAATGGATAGGAATTAAAAATTAGATAACTTCAAATGAAACTATCCATTTCTAAGAAAACACAAGAAACTAAACCAGATTATTGACATGGGATGCCATAACGAACTCCCCACCATTAGAAATTAACAAGCACCAACCATCTCAGGCAAAAACCAAAACAAGATCCATGGTGGGTCTCCCCACCATTAATGAACCAACTAGTTTAAAGAAACATCGCAAACTGTCATAAACCATCCCAGGTACCCTAGTAACTTGACAATCGATCCGGTCTCGACATAGATCAAAGGGTGTTACTAATACCGATGCGTCTACGATTGGTACTTGCCATCATTAAAAATGGAAGCGGGAATGATTTCTTCACTAATAATGAAAAATAAAAAGAAACAAGACATTATGAATATCAAAATAAACTCCATTAGGAGTAATGTACTAGAAGTAAAAGAGGCCTAAATTGTCCCATGTACTACAACCAAGTACCATAAAACCAGAAAAACTTTAAGAGAAACTATCCCAACCCCAAAAGATGAAATTCACCAAGTCTATAGTTAATAGCTAGAACCACCTCCAACATATTATTTACCCCTGATCGAACCTTGAAAGAGATAATCTATAAACCCCTAAAGTCAGAAGTTGGGTGTGATCAAAATACCAGTATAATTTCACCCAAATATTCCATAATAATATTCTAATATCAAATTAACCGAATAAATTATTTCAATTTTAAAAACAAACAGGTTTGAAATTTCAAAAGAATATTTAAAAAAATAATGATTTATATTTTATATGATGGAAATAATTTAGAAACTCATAATTCACATTTCAAATGATTGAATTATCTTTCAAAAATGTTTTATTACACAAATGGAACTATTCACAAAATGACTTAAATAAACACTTTTATAAAAAACTGTTTATATAAATTTACAAGGCATGTAAAATAGTTTAAAACAATAGAATATATATAATTGAAATTAAAAAATGTGAGAAACATAGTTATATTCCAAATAGGTATGATAGTTCTAGGATATAGAGACGCAAAACTGTTAAATAGAAAATATGTATATATACCCCATTTGGGCCTAAGGAAAAGGGGACTCATCACCATCCCCTAAGGGATGCGATGTTCTAATATGAAGTTTTAGAATGCTGTAAGTTATAAAGTGATGCCCAAAATAAATCACTAACTACCTAAAGATTTCATGTGCTCTAGTATAATACAACGATTGAAAATTTATTTCAAGACAACTTAAAATACAATTAATCCCATTCTCCATTTCAAATATTCCATTTTTACCTTTAAAAACTATAACAAGTTTTTAATAAAAAACATTCATTTTAATAAAGATGAAACCATAAGGTTTCCATTAAACCATTTTAAGTCAAATTTCACTAATAAGTATTTGAAGCCAATTCATGCAATTTCACAATCAACTTTCAAAAATTAAATTCAATAATTTAATTTTTCAAACAAATTCCATCAATTTCTTAATAAACCCCTAATTCAATGGAATTGGGGGTTTTCACCACTTTCCATCAAATCCATTTTTCATAACTAAATAAAAAAAATTAATTGAACCAATTTAAATCAAATACAAAATTTAAATTCAATAATTTAAATCTCACAAATTTTCATAAACATACCCCATTTCTATGGAATTGGGGGTTTTCCAATTTCAGGCCAAAAACCTATTTCTCTAAAAACCAAAATTCATTGGGATTAGGTTTTTAATCAAACCATTGAAATCAATTTAATAATAATAAATAAATTTCATTTAAATCATCAATTGAATTTTAAACAACAATTTAGGGTTAAGATAAATTTGGAATTATAACAAAACCACTTACCTCGGGATAAATGGATCATGAATCAAAACACAGTATCTACAAAACTCTAATAGAAAATGACGAAAATAAGGATATAAGAATCAAACCTAGGTTTTGATCCAAAACATTGGGTATTAGATCCAAAAAACAAAGATGAGGATCCACATAACCTTAGAGAGAAGAAGATAGACCGTGGTAGAATAAGAATAGAAGGATGAAACTAACCATGATAAGATCAAAGTGAATTACTCAAGATTAAGATCACTTTAGGGATGGGACAAAGGGTCCAAGAATCCTTCTTAGGAGATCCAAATATGGGATAAACTGGTTTGGGTTGAAAGAGGTCCATATGGGACCTAAATGGAGGGTTTAGTAATATTTAATAAAAATTCATCTAAAGGGAAAACCCATCTGTATGGTTCCTGGGAAGAGGCACATGATTTAGTCTAACCATGAACAAGCCATGTACTTGTTTTATATGTGACACATAGTTTTCTCAAAATGGGATCATGGTTTGTAAAACCGTGTACAAGCTGTGTGAAGATCACTGTCTAATTATTCCAATTTTCTATTGCAGGGTGCACAATTTGAAAAATTGTACACCGGCCATATGCCAACCATGAAATACCTCCAAAACATCCAATTTTTTTTTAGAATTTCACCCGATTCAACCCCAAATGAAACCCAACCAAAGAAAGCGCAAAATGAGGGGTACAGGAATACCTTAAAATAGTAACTAGATGTTGCAACCTCCCCACCATAGAAACTTTCTATCCTCAGAAAGTCTACAATGAAGCTTCCATATTAAAAGATGAGTACATTTATCTGTCATCAGTGCCTAACTCTACCACATATCATGAGAATTAGAACTTTTCTACCATATCACATGAACCAAAGGTATCATCCTCCCATGAAGTACCCTGGTTTCAGAATCAACTATCCTGATTGGATGTTCAGTTCTGGATAAATCAAGTTTAACATTAAGATCACTCCATCTCAGAATGTGAGATGGATCATATAGATACCTTCATAGTTGAGATAAATGAAACAAGTTATGTATCGATTCGAGATGCGGTGGTAGTGCTAAACGATATAAATATTTTCCCACCTGCTCAACAACCTAAAAAGTTCCCACAAAATGAGGAGCAAGATTCCCTTTCCTCCCAAGCCGTCAATGACCCAACCTAGGTGAAACATTCAAGAACACCTAGTCACCAACTAAGAATTCAAAATTTCTATGAAGATGATTATAATTTGAATTATATGAGATCTATACTGTCAATATTATATAACTAATCAACTGGATCTTTTCTATCATCTCTTGGACCAAGCTTGGTCCAACCAAAGTACTTTCACCAATTTCTGACCAACACAACCCAGATTTGAAAGGTTAGCCATACAAGGTCGCAAAAGGATCCATCCTAATCACGAACTGGTCAATATTATTATAATAAAACTCAACAATATCCAAATGATCATCCCAAGCCCCAAAAAAGTCGAGAACACAAGCATGGAGCATATCCTCAATAATATTTATAGCTATTGTTGTGTGGCCATCTGATTGTGGATGGTATGCCATACTCAAATGGATGTGAGATCCTAGGGACTCTTGAAGGCCTATCTAAAAGTGAGAAGTAAACCGAGTATTCATATAAGAAACTATAGCATAAGGAACTCTGTGCAACCAAACAATCTCTTTCACATAGATATTTCCCAACTCCTCAACTTTTGTAAATTCATGAATGGGTATAAAGTGTGCTGATTTAGTTAGAATATAGTTCAACAACCGTATCACATTATTCTTTCTCTAGGTATGTGTAAACCCATCAAAAAAATTTCATAGATATCTCATCCCACTTACAAGTAGGAATTGGAAGTGGATGAAGAAAACTCAATGGTTTTTGGTGCTCAAAATTAACTTGCTAGAACATATAACAAGAGAAACATTAAGCAATACCCCATCCAATACCTAGCCACAAGAGCTTCCACAGCTTGTCATAGAACATATTTGTGGTTCCTAGGTGCACTACCCACTGGGAATTATGACAATCCCCTCTCACAACTTTCCCTACTAAAGACAGTACCACTAAATGATTTTGATAACATACAATGTCCTCTTTGGAGAATGACCACTGGAAAACTATCTCCCAACCATAAAGAGAGTCTCTAATTATACAGAACTCCTCATCAAGATACTCGACTAGAATAATCAATTGTATAATAGAGAATGTTAACTAAATACATGATAGAGAAACCTCATCCCCATTTTAAAGAATTCTAATATGAAATTGTGCAAATAGAGACATCAAATTACACTCTTTGGAAGATTCTTTCTCTTCATGGATCAGAATTTTCATACTCAAAGAATCTGCAACAACATTCCCTTTACCTAGGGTATAGGGGATGCCAAAATTTAAAGACTATAGGTATTCCACCCAATGACTCTAGAGGAGATTGAAATATTTTTTATAGAAGATATAACTCAAGCTCTTGTCGTATGGAAACAAAATAAACCTTTCCCTATAAAGGTAATGCCACAAACTCTTAAGCATGTGAATTAAAATAGGAAGTTTGAGGATAGGGGTCAGATAATTCTTCTCATGTGGCCTAATATAGTGAGAGACATAAGCAATGATATGATTACCATGCTTAAGAATGCAGCCCAAGCCTGAACCCGATGCATAAAAAAATATCACATAGCTCTACACAGCCTTTGGAAGAGTCAACACCAGTGTTTAGTAAAAATAAGTTTTATATCAATAAAAGAATTATGACATATTTCATTCAAAGAAAAATTTACTCCCTTTTGACTTAGGGAAGTCATTGGAGAATCCATCTTTGAGAAGTTCTTAAAAAACAAGTGTTAATATCCAGTTAAGGCCAATAATATCTGGATCTCAAAGACATTTTATAGTTATTTCAAAGTCATAACAACCTTAAACTTCTTAGGATCAACTGATATTAAATGTTCTGACACCATGTTCCCCAAGAACTTCACTTCATGAATCTTGAAATGAAATTTCAAAATATTGTTAAAAAGTGGTTGATTTCCCAGCAAACTCATAACTTTTCTCAGATGATGCACATGATACTCATCAGACATAGAGTAGAAAAGGATATCATCAACAAAAAAACCTTGAAAGTATCCATATACTAATGGAAAATAATATTCCTTAAATCCATGAAAACTTCAGGAGAAATAGTTATACCAAAGGGCATGATAAGGTACTCATAATGACTATACCTTCTCCGAAAGGTGGTTTTCTAAATTTCATATTCTTTTAACCTCAACTGATAGTAACCAGAGAAAAGATCAATCTTCAAGAATTAATTTTTCCCATTCAACTAATCAAACATATCATTTATCCATGTCAAATTATATTTTTTCTTTACCATAAATCGATTGATATTTTGGGGATAAATGCATTGGTGAAGTGAACCATCGACCTTATTAGAGAAGGGAATATGAACAACACAAGGTTCCATATGGTAAGAAGGGATAAAGACTAGTTGAGTACCATGAATTAAGTTAATAGAAAACTCAAACCCCGTTATCGAAGGGAAACCATAGAATTCTGACAGAAACTCATCAGAAAACTCAACGACTACTGGAGGGAGAACACCATTAAAATATTTCTTCTCTATATAAAAAAAAACAGAAATATCACTTTCCCCAACTTCAGATAGGAAGGTCTAGCTCTGATCTACCTTGGATCCCATTCTCATGGGAAGAAGTGAAACACACCAATGGGTATAGGAAAAGAGACCCGATGAAGATAATAATAAATCCTACCTTTATTGGAAATTATCCAATCCAACCTAAAAATGATGTCAATAGATTTAATGTTGAGAATAAGAAAACTAAAATCATGATCGACATCATATAGAGAGAAAACATAAGAGGGAAAATGGAGACCCTACTCTTTCTTCATACCAAGGGGTGTAGTAATATCCATTTCACAAGATAAAACATCCATAGCAAGATTAATAATACCAACAAAATGAGTTGAAATAAATGAATGATATGTTCCAGTATCAAATAGAGAAGTCACTAATGATGAAGCTATAGTAATAGTACCTATCACATTTGGTGGACTTGTATCCACTTCCTCTAAAGACCATTCCACTACGTGAAGATGCTTCATTTCAAAAGCCTATGGCTTGAAACCTTTTTCATGTGAAGCACCTGATTGTGTCACAATTTTAGAAGGTGAAGATGATCCCATTCCACTACACAAAGTGGAATAAACATGGTAGAATAACTTTAAGTGATATGAGTGTCCATAAAAAACACAGTTATTGGTGCCTCAGTGAAAACCCTCTTTGAATTCCCCAAATATCCACACTATTAGCAAACCAAAGGACCTCCGTTAGGCACTACAAGAGGTTTATAAAAACCATTCCATCCAAAACCACTATGAGATTGATCATGCTGTCTATTTCATTTAGAGGAACACACATTTCCACTGGAAGTGAAAAAAACTTCGGATAACCCTGACTTTCTAGCAAATTCCATCTCAACCATCATCTCTCTATCAAAAAAATTAGTATAATAAGGTAGCTTCATTAAGAAAACCTGAGAGAAAAAATATCTTAATGAAGTCCCAACTTAAACTGGTGAGACTTTAAGCCTCTCATTTGATACTATCTTAGGTGCAATGTGCATGAGATCAAAAAAATATTTTTCATATTTTTTCAGGGACCTTTCAAACTTATCATGTTTGAAAAACTCAATGTAATTGGCCAGTAACATCAACTATAAATAGAAAAGGTCAGTGGAAATAACATTAAAGTATTTCCACTCTATGAAATCGTGTTTTTTCATCTCTATCATTATGTCCCACCATATCTAGCTCAGTTCTTATAGCATGATAGTGGAAAAGTTCAATTTTATTTCGCTGGGTGTGTCCAAGAACCCAAACAGACACTACATTCTACTCAACCACTCCTGAACCACTTGAGGATCATTTGAGACTTCGAATGGTTCTAGATTCTAAAGAAGGAACTATTGAGAACAAATCTTGAGAATGTCCCCCTAAGGATACATAACTGTATCCTGAATGGGAACTAGAGGTGGTTCATATCCCAGAGCTTAGACAATTCACAAAGTCACCTCAACCATATTCGAATCTATAATTGGATTAAATCACTGAGGTTTAACAAAAGCTTCCTCCTAGAACCGATTACCATGTCTTATCAGAGGCATAATGCTATAAAAGATCAAAAAACAATAAAGAGGACATTAGATTACACTCAAACAGAGAAATAAAGATAATTAATCCCAACAAATATAATTGAAAATATTTGGATTTCAATCTATCCAAATCAAAATAGGGAAAAGACTAGAAATCATCCACAGGGTGTGTTTCCCTTACCACCTCTAGAGACTTAAGGTTCATTTTCTTGATAGATGACTATACACTCAACCAAAACTACCTCCTACGTCCTGATAAAATTTCATAATACATAATGACTTTAATAAAACAATATAAACCTCCCATTGATACCACTTTGTCACAAACCACACTAGGTACCCTGGTAACATGATAACCGAGCCGGTACTCATATAGCCAGAAGGGAATTCTCAATCCCCATAGGCCGACGACTACCACCTAAAATCATAAAAAATATAAGTGGGAATTATTTTTCCACTAACAGTGCATAAGAAAAAGAAAAAAAAATACAATATTCATATAAAAAAACTCCATTATGAGTAATGTACCAGAAGTCAAACATGGATAATCATGCCCCAGTAATACAACCAAGTACCAAAAAACTAGAAAAACTAGAAGACAAACTTCCCAAGTCCCAAAGGATGCAACTCACCATGTACACAGACAACAGTTGGAACCATCTCCAAGATATGCATTACCCCTACTCGAACATGGAAGGAGATAATCTAAAAATACTCGAAGGCACAATTAGGGTGTGAGATAAATCCCCATAGGATTTTATCTAGATATTCCATAATAATATTCCAATATCAAAATAACTAAATAAATGCATTCAATTTTTAAAACAAATATGTTTGGAATTTCAAAATCATATTTTAAAAAATCATACTTCACATTTAAAATTATGTAAATACTTTAACAATTCATTGTTAACATTTAAAATGATGGATATACATTTCAAACAATAGAATTATGTTTCAAAAAAGGGTGAATTACAGAAATGAAACTTTTCAAAAAATGGCTTAAATAATTCTTTTTATATAAAATAGTTTATATAAATTCATAAGGCATGTGAAATAGTTTACAAAAATGGTATATATATAATTGGAATAAAAAAAAAGAGAGCAAAATTATCATATTATAAATAGGTATGATAGTTATAGGCCATAGGTACCCAAAACTGTGAAATGGAAAATATTTACATACACCCCTTTGGGCCTAAGGAAAAGGGGACTCATCACCTTTTAGAATGTTGTAGGATGTAAAGTTCCGCCGAAAAAAACATAGTAACTACCTAAGGATTTAAGGTTCTCTAGTTTGACAAAATAATCAGAAATTTATTTCAAAACCATATAAATTCAATTAATCATATTCTCCATTTCAAATATGACAATTTCCCCTTTAAAACCAATAATGTTTTTTTAAAAAGAACATGACTTTACACAAAATATGAAACCCTATTGTTTCCATCAAGCCATTTTAAGCCATCTTTTAGAAAGAAGGATTTGAAACCAATTCATGCAATTTTACATTATACTTTCTCCAATTAAATTCAATAATTTAATTTTTCAATACAAATTCCATAAATTTCTTAACAAACCCACAATTCAATGGAATTGGTGTTTTTCAAAACATTCCATAATATCTATGTTTCCAAAATTAAATAGAAAAATTAATTGAAATAATTTCCATAAAATCCAAAATTTAAATTCAAAAATTTAAATCTTACAAATTTCAATAAACATACCCCTATTCAAGGGAATTGGGGGGGTTTTCCAATTAAATGCAAAAAACCTATTTTTCCAAATACCCCAAATCAATGGAATAGGGTTTTTAATAAAAAATTTGAAATAAATTTTATAATAATCAATAAATTATATGTAAATCATCAATTGAATTTAAAACATCAATTTAGGGTTAAGATAAATTTGGCTTCGTAATAGAAATACCTACCTCGAGATAAATGGATCTCAAATCACAATGTTGTATTCACAAAACTATAATAGATAATGGAATAAAAAATGATATATGAATAAAACCTAGGTTTTAATCCAAAACAATAGTTATTATATCCAAAAAATAGTACGAGGATCCAAGGAACCCAAGAGAGATAAAGAGAGATTGCGAGAGAATGTGAACAAAAGGAGGAAACTAACTAAAAGCAGATCGAAGGAAGTTACTCAAGATTCAGATCACTTCCATAAGGATTTCAAGTGGCTAAGAATCCTTCTTGGGAGCTCAAACTATAAGAGAAAATGGTTTGGGATGAAGGAGGTCCATCAAGGACCTAAATGAAGGGTTTACAATATTTTAATAAAAATTTAGATTAAGGAAAAACCCATCTGCATGTTTTCTTGGGAAGAGGTGCATGGTTTTGTCAAACCACGCATAAGACATGCACCTATTTCATATGGGTAGCATGGTTTCCTCAAAAATTGTGTGTGGTTTATAAAAACATGCGCAATATGTGTGAATCCCACTATCAAATTTTTCCAATTTGCTATAGCAGGGGGCACAGTTTGGTAAATCGTACGCTAACCCTGCACTAACCTAAGAACTTAATTTTTTTTATAATTTCACCAAATTCAACCCAAAATGAAACCCAACCAAATAAATTGAAAAAATATGGGGCTAGGAATACCTATAAATATTAATAAGATGTTACAAAAACTGAAACGGGAATCCCATCACAGACTAAACTGGGAATTCCCACACCGAACAACATTCTCGCACAAACTAACCATTCCCACCACATGGGTGGTCTAGAATAAAGATATCTCAACCCAAAAAATAAGCACAAACCATGAATCATTTCATCCACATGACACAAAAATCTCCAAAATAGAAAAAACCATAACCAAAACCGATCCATTAGGGCCAATCACATAAGGAAAGACAAACAAAGACGTGCATCAGAAAGGGAACAACCAAGAGAACATTTAAATTGTCTACACCACAACAGTGGAAACAAGGGTTTGGAAAGGTTCCCCACACACCGGTCGATTGTTGACTATGTAAAGATCCTCAATATGAGACCTATAACTAGATCCATGATGTCTTGAATTATTTGTTTCCCCGTATTCAAGAGTTGATAATCCCCAATCATAAGTCCTTCTTTTAGTGTCATGAGCAGCCACACAACACCCCAGGTAGAACCAAAATAACAAAACACCCCACAAGACTCACTTAAATTCAACAAGTTACCTTCACAAAGAAAGGGATTTAAAATATGCACACTCATCATCCTTTTTCACCCCAATGAGAAAATAATAGGGACACGATACCCGCAAAACACACCTCTACATATAATAGAAAAATTTATAATTTCCAAAAGAAAACATGATTGCATTAAAATAGAAGTTATAAAGAGTTCCACAACATCAAATTTTATACATTCAAGAAAAATAAAACACCAAAAATCACCACCAGACCCAACCATTACAAACACTGAAGCATCACATAGAAATGGACTTTTAAACTAATCCAAAAGAGTACCCAACTCTTACAACTGAGCTAGGGTGTTTTCAAAGGGGTGGATCTGGCTGTACACGACTTCCTAGAAACACTCTAATAGAACTGTTTCAAGTGATCAAGACATCTAAAGGCATGTATGGTCTTTGTAAAACTCAAAAAAGATGACTTATTATGATCTGGATTGCTATAGTGATGACACACCATGACACTATTCTTAGATAGAGATGACAAAAGACCTAGAGGCCATTAAATTCCATGAACAATACCATCTTCTTTAAGACACTTCCCCATATCCTTACTGGAATTACCTTCACTGATTCCATATATCATAGGATGATTTCCTTCTTTATGAACTCCTAGTAGCACAACTTCAACCCTAATAACTTACCTTACCACATCGGCAAAAGATGTTTGACCTAACTCTGACTACAGATCAGGACTTAGCTTGCTCTCAAAGCACCAAGACCTTGAGGAATCATTCGAAGATGACTCTAGAAGGTAAGAAGATTGATATAAGAAATGATGAAATTACTCTAGCATCGATCCATCACCCTGCTAAAGATAACATATCTCCATCCCCTTCCTCACCATTATTGCCTCAGAGAAATACTGTTGGATGGAAAAAGCCTGGAAGAACTCCTAGGTAAGATCTTCATATGGCTTGGTCTAAGAGGCTGACTTCCACCACTTCAAGGTCAGAACTTCAAGTGTAAAGGTAACAAAATTTCCCTTTTAATGACTCATGAAACTCTAGAAAACTGAAGTTCATATCAATTTTCTACATCCACTCTTCTAATTCAAGAGGATTTTCTTGACCATAAAATAGAGGAGGATTTATATTTCAAAACTCAGCAATGAAGTAATTTTATTGATATACTTTTGGGTCTTATAAGGGTAAACCACCAGTAGCTTCACCAATAATATCCATCAAATTCTTATGGGGGCATACACTATCCAATCAAGAAAACCAAGAACCCAATCAAAACTAATTCACCAATAAGAATTCTAGAATTCAAAACACCATATAACCAAAATTCCTAAATCATAAGGAAACATGATATATAACCATTGGTTTTCAAACCATTTCTATTTCCTATTAAAATAATTTTAAAAAGAAAAAAATTGATGGGTTACACACCCACCAATTGTATTCATTAGGGCCTCACTCACATGCACATTCCCATGAAAATGTAGGCACCCATCCACTAATACCAATAAGGGAACTCATATTCCCATGACATCATCCGTCCACTTTCCCACACATATCCATGCATATGAGAACTCATGGAAATACCAAATATCAAAACAAATCATTCAAGTGTTTTTAAAAAAAATTCAACCTAATTTTTCATATTCTCAATCCACTTCCCATTTCAAAATTTATAATGCTTCTCAAGATCTCACTAACCACAAAGTCAAAAACCATTTTTAAACTCCAAACACAAATCTTTTTTATCTTTTTCAAACCAAAATCCCATAGATTCTATTTTAAGCAATAATTCATCTCATTAAAAACACTTTCAACAACTTAAAAAACTTCATTCCATCAAAAATCATTTGATTAAAAAATCATTTCCTTTCATAAAACAAATTTAAAAAACCATGTTTAAAATAAAATTCCACTTCCAAACAACAAGTTCCAATAAACCCTAGGTTTTGATTATGAAAATTAAATCTCGATAAATGCATCCCCATTTTACCTAAAAAACATTTTATAAAAATAAATTTTCCAAAAATTTCTTCAAAATTGATCTAAAAAATTATTTTCTATCTTCCCAAAACCAAACTTCTACCACTTTAAAATTCATATTTTGAAAATTACAAAACAAGGGTTTTCAAAAAAAAATTCTATAGTCAAGGAAGACAAAAAAACCCACAAGGGGAAACTAGTGTCGATGGGTGACTTGGCCATATGGTTGGAGGCCATATTCTAATCACGCCACCATCATAGAGATTATTTCACAACCATTTCCCTAGATCTGCATGGATTTATAGGACCTATAAGCTCAGTAATTCAATTGGCCAAACACTCTTTTCATTTTACAAGAACAAAAAAACCCATAAGAGCTAAATAAACTAGACCAAAACCTAATTTTAATAGATACTCAAGGTTAAATCCATAAAGTGTTGGCCATACACTCCTCTAGACCTACACCCCAATCTATGAAATTCCTACTCGATCTACCTTGAAATCCCAAGTAATAGAGGGTTATTTGAAACCAAGGTCCCTTAAATAACTAACTTTCTATGATACCATTTTCTCATGAAAAAACCAGGGTTAAACCTGAACTGGTCTCCCGATTCGATCAGTAATAAGGCCCGAGAGGCATTCCCAGTCCTCCTAGTTTGGAAACTAGAGGAATGAATCAATATAGTAAAAAATGTAACAACATTTCCTAATGAAAACTAACTGAACAACGGAAAAATAAATTGATAATTCCAAAAAATAAATATATTTAAGAAAACGATGACCATTTATAAAAAACTAAAAATACAAAAAAAACTATACAATAACAACAAAACTCAACCAAATGACAAAAATGTCTTTAGGTGACCTCGAGGGTCACTCTCCAATACCAAAACAAACCATCTGCCATGATGATCAAATCCATGCAGAAACCTATACCAAAATTTAAAAATAAGAAAGAAATATATGTGTGAGTATTAAAACTTATTAGGAATGCCCAAAAAATTATATTCCCAGTCCACTAACTTTAAATAAAATAAAAATCAATTTCAGGTTTGAAATACAATATATAAACCTAGGATTTTCATAGGCATTTTCCACTTAAAATCAAAACATAGTCCATTTCACTTTTCCCATTTAAATCAAGATTCCTTTCCAAGAAGAATATATAAAAAATTTTGAGGAGCAGGATAATTTTTTCATTTGAAAAGGGGGAAAGGATGTGTAAAAATTTCCATTTTTTTTTCTAGAAACCTTTTTAAAACCAATATAAATCTTTTATCCAATTGGTACACCATACAAGTTACCAACAACTATAGTCACATAACAAGGGAAATAGAGAAATATCAAACAATTGGAACTATCTAATTAATAATCTCAATAATCCATTATAGAAAACTATCTTCTAAAGAACATGGGAGAACCCAGAAGCTCAGTGGAATAATCTAGATCATAATATAGATCTTGACTCATCCTTAAGGCATGCCTCACCTGATGACATCAAATTCCTCCCAAATTCTTGATCACACCCTACTCGGTATAATTGTGGGGCACTATCACATAGAAACAAAAAAAACATATCCCCTTCTATGGGTCACTAGACATAGAATAATCATAAGATATTGAAACAAATATTCACTAGGAATCCACTAGTTATACCAAGTTCCCATGAAAAGACTAAAGTGGGGGTGAACCAACAATTCCAAACAAAAAATCAATCACATGTGCATATATTATACATAAGAAAATCAGACAACAAGTCACACCTGGGCGACACCAATGAAAAATATCTTTCCTTTCAACTATTTGATCATAAGGGAGCATCTTAGTGTGTGCCTCCCACAACCACCAACATAAATAAGGAAACATAATTATCGAAGGATAATTTTTAGGATTACCAAATTTAAAAAAAATGAAAAATAGGCCTAAAAAACCCTTCAAGAAATCATTATTTTTCAAAGAACCAAATCCAACATTCCTAAAAGGGAAAAATACATCATTTAAAATTCCAAAATCATTTAGAATATTACATTTAAATATCCACCCCACCTTTTCAAATAAAAACCAATTCTATCAAGATTCCAAATGAGACACACACCTCTGTCACATGCCAAACCATTTTCACAAGCCAAGCACAAACCTCTTTTAAATCCCAAACCACTGGGAAAACCCATTTATGAAATCCAAACCATTATTTAAAATGTCAAAATTAATTTAAAAATAAAAACCATGCTTTAAAAATAAAATAAAAACTTAAAAAATAACTTATGAATCTTATCAAACACTTTGTGTGAAACACTTAGCAAAATATTGACATATACATCAAAAAAAATTATGAAAACCACCTCATTTCATATCAAGAAATTATTATAAAGATTAAACATAAATATTTAACATATAAGGAAGGCATGAAAAGTAAGAGACCAATTATTCATAAATTTAAAGTGCATGTGCAAAAGGAAATATACCTCAAATCACATGTGCTTAAACAATGACAACCTAAAAAAACTCAATGAAGGTTCTAAAAGTAAAGAACAATGGAGAGATATACTACGAAGAAAAAAGGCCCAACATAGACCAAGGGAATCACAAACCATAGATACAAAATACCATTTAAGAAGATAATTTTAATATAAAATGTCATGAGGGAGAAGAGGGTTAAGAGATGAGAAGATTATCTTGATAAATCACCCTTAGAACATTAATAAAACTCTAGATCCAGACCATGGGAGAAGAGGATAAGCTTGGATAATAAGGGAATGGATTCCTTTGGGTCACATGAACTAGTATTGGGGAAATTGGTGTTTTTAGAAAAAAATACTAAGAGGGTATAAGAGTAATTTTACATTTTTATTGACCTAGGCACTGTGCACGGTTCGGCCGCACCATTTCCCAAACCGTGCACCCTTTCCAGGACACACTAGTAAATCGCACGATTTAGCAGCACAGTTTGATAAACCATGCACCAACCATGAGATATGGTTCTATAAAAAATTTAAAAACCATGCGCACACCTTCTTAATGGTTTTCATAATCATGTGTGAGCTGTGTACCCCTGACTAGAGGCATCCTAGGGCCCACATAGTTTCTTAGATCATGTTGCATGATTTGCTCTTACTGTGCATGAACCGTGCACCACCTACTTCCAAGAACCTAATCTCTATTTTTTACCAAAAACCCAAGGTTAAATTAAATAATAAACATGGGAACAAAAGTAAACAAATGAACACATCAAAAAAAATCACAGAACACCCGAAAATCGAGAGGAAAACCAAGATCCAAAAGATGAGCCGTAACAAAAGATGAAAATAAAAAACTGGGTGTGACAAAAATAATGAACCATTTTTTATAATATAGGGGATAAATTATAAATATTTCCATCCAATTGGTGTTTTAAAAGTTTTGGGTTATTTTTAACACATATTTTTTAGACTAAACACATGGTAATCCCATTTTTACCTTAACCGTGGTTAGTAATTTTTACTATTTTTACTATTAATTTTGGTCAAAAATTAATTTAATATTATTAAATAATATAAATTATGATGATTCAAAATATTTAATCCATTTTAAAAAAATCCATTTAGAGAATTGGAAAATTTTAATTTAAAAAAAATCCCACAGATGTGATGGGAAAAAGGGTTTTTAAATCGAAAATGTCCAAAAGTTTAAAATGTCTTGGTACAAAAAGTTAACATCAAATTTAAAAAAAAGTAAGAAATTGGATTAATAAATGTATAATTTAACTAATTGAACTATAAAACTAATTTAAAATACAATTCTTCTATATAAATAATGTAAATGAAAATGCAGTTTTTAATTAAAATTAAGTATTTTCACTATTCATTAATAAATAAATGTTTTTAAAAAAATACCAAAAGTTAACCCTGAGAAAATTTTAGCATGATTATTGAAAAAATTATTTTAATTTTATCATATTAATTTTCAAGATGTGTGAAAAATTAAATTTTAAACAAAACCCACATATGTGATGAAAAAACAGGTTTTTGGGAAATGTACTTTTCAAGCATAATAGGATTTTATATTAACTATATGTATAATAATAATCATTACATGAATATGAATTAAAATTTATATATATATATATTATATAAAATTTATTTAAAACATTTTTCATTAGAGATTATTCAAAATAATTTAAATGGAAGAACATTGTAGTTTTCTGAAAAAAACTCTTTTACACCCAAAAATAATATTACACTAAAATCTAATATAATTTTCATTAAAAATTAATTAAGTTGATTAAATATAACTAAATAATAATTATTTTAATTTAGAAAATAAATTTTCATTTAAATCACTTAATTTATTAATAAGAAGTAATTGTTTTAAAAAATTACTATTCTTCACTATTTAATGAAAAACTAATATTTTTCAAAACGTCTCAAAATTACACCATAAGTTAATTTTGATATGATGATTTAAAAAATTCAGTTCATTTTATCAAAACAATTTTCCAAAAAAACTCCATAAATTAATTATGCTATTTTACACATGTGCATTAAAAATATTTTTTTAAGAAAACATATTTTTGAAGAATATAATTAATTTACAAAAAGGATTGATTATTTAACAATGTTTTATAAATAAATTTATATTAGGTATGAAATTTATATTTATATTTAATGACATAGTTAATTGTATTCATACCTATCTATTTAGTGGCTAAGTTATAATTATCATATTTAAAATAATATTATTTCGTGGTTCGCTAAATCTCAGTGTCACATTTCAAGAATTCTATAAAAAAACTCATTGCTGCTTATAACAAAAGCTAAAATCTGTGTTTCATATAATGCAGGATAACTAAATTATTAAATTTATTTGAAAAAAATCAAAATCTTAGGGTAAAAATTATTTTGTATTATATATATGATTATTATTCTAGATAGATGAATATATGAATAATAAATATATATTTGTTATACATGAGGTTTGAATACGTACGAAGGAAGTCAGGATTGAGGTAAAGGATTATCATATCAAATTACATTCATTGGGAGATGTGTTATGTTGTACACCTATATTTTTTATGAGGTATATTTAATATCCTTTGACAAGTTATATCATGATTATCCTCTTGTTTATGATATTTAAAGTTTTATTTTAATGGGGCTTATAATTCATATATCACCAAAGTGGTAAGGGTTTTATATTATAATCTCATTATTTATCGGGATTGTTTATAACTTTGTTTCTAATGATTAAATCATATCTACCTCTTAATAGACTCATGTATTTTCTTCTCCTCTTTTTATTTTTTGATAATACATTTTTGTTCAATTCATTTTTCTCAACTTAAGTACTCAAGAGAGTAAAAATATATTTTAAAGGAAAATATACTTTATTTCATTATTTGGTTGAAAACCCATTTTATTCAATATCAATGTTTCCTAAAAATGTTTTAATTTTATTTACTATTCCCCTAGGATTGTTTAAATCCAATTTTACCAATTTATTACTTTTTAAAAACTGGTTTAAATGGAAACTTATTATCATTTTATGAATGAGGTAATTTTTGAATTTTTCTAAAAAAGTGTGAAAGGAATGTTTTATTTTAATGTATTCGAAATGAATGCAATTTCTTACTATCATGATTAATCAATTCTTTGAATATCCCTTGGATGGTTTCCAATGTTATTTTTAAAGAATTTTTTCCTTAATATTTATGAATTTTTTATATTCTAAAAAGGTTATTTCAAAGTGAAAAGGATATTTTCCTTAATAAATCTTCCAATGATCCGTTAAAGGTATTTTTTCACCCATGAAAATATATTTTGATGTAACTTATGTTTTACTGGTGATATGATTCAATGATACCATGATTATTATTTCTCTGGGTGGTTTATGATTATGATAATGAGATTTTAACAAAACCTTTTTATTTTTAATGGGTTATGTTATGATTCCTTGAAGAATGATTTATGATCATGTGGAATTTATTTCAATGGATTATGATTATGTGATTATTGGGTTTATTAAATCCATCTAATTCATTGGGAAAATGATTTGAATCCATGATGATCATGTGGGAAGATCTTTATTTGATATGTTTAAGATATTTTATACAGAAGATGTTTATGTATCCAGTATCTAAAAAAATAAAAAATTTATAGTTTTGTTGTGGATATTAATGTTTTGTATTGAATATTCATATAAAAAACATGTCATATTTAAGTATGAAATGTTCGAGTCTCTGTAGTTGGTATCATAATAGGTTTTAGTCACTATTTGGAGATTAGGATTAGATAAATTTTGTAAATAAATTAGGGATAAGTCTAAGTTGAGGATAACTTGCTAAAGTTTGTATAATATAGAGATTAAGTGTCTTTACTAGTAATACATATCTATCTGGATACTAAAAGTGAATGTGGTTTTGTAATATATGCATATATGGGTAATAACCCCAAAAATAATTGGTGTAGAATATCTCATCCATCATTACAGTGAAAAGGGAGTGTGACCTTACTACACACCTAGTTTGACACTCATGGGGGGCATGCATGGGTTAAATCACATTTTATTTATTTACCATAATAAAACATTTAAATAGATGATGATCATGTATGAACTAGATTAAGCCTAATGTTTTGTGGATTGAAAAGAAAGTATCATGATTTAAATAGTGTACAAATGATATTTCATGATTCTATACTGGGATTATTTGTTCTCAAATTATGAATTTTAGTTTTTGTTAATGTATTGAACTTGAAGGAACCATGTTAACATTGAATGTGATGGACAATGTGATGATGAGAAACTAAATGGGATGATTACCAGAGTGAAATATATCGTGATAATACCTAATCATTTGTCACGATATATGGTTAAAAAATTAAACCTCACTGAAGAAGAGAAGGATAAAATTTAATGCGGGATCAGGTGGTGAAGAATATGAAGAAAAGAAGATTCATTTTTCTATATGTTGAGAATGTGGGGAGAAACACTCAAGTGAATGCCTCAAAGTAATAGTAAGATGTTTTTATGTGTAAATGGAGGTTATAGAGAAATTCATTTCCAATTAAAAGTTAATAGTTCAATGGAGGTAAGTTAATATCATCATAAGGTACCATTTATATCTCAATGTCTTACATATAGGGAGAATATGAATTATCCGAGCCAATTCCTAAATCCAAGGGTTAAATACTAGAGTAAGAAAGAAAATATTCTATGCTAATTGTTGAAGTGTAAGGATTTAAGTATTTATCAATATTGTTTAATTATGTTGTAGATGTTTTATATCAATGATATTCGGGATATAGGAATTAGAAAACATACAGGTATTATTCTAAAGTAGTTTATCTTTAAGTATTTAAAAACATATATTGAATGGAAAGACAAGTGATTTAGAATTAAAGTGATAATTTTTAATTGGGATAAATAAATTTTTAACATTGATAGAAGAAAATGGGATAGTATTGGTGACATTGAAATTGGTTTTTGATATGATGTAAAAGTTGTTTAGGTCATTTTAGATGATATTTTTTTTGTATTTTTATATTGTTATTTTATTTTTGGAATAAGGATTATTGTATCATATATTTTCTGAAGTGAGTTTAACATAAGAGTTATGGATACTATATTGGGTTTATAGTCTTAAAGTCATAAACGCCCCCTTTAAGTGAAGGAATTTTGAGTTGATTTGGAACCTTTACTGGGTTTTAGGAAGAATAATCTATTAAAGTTTAAAGAAAAATTTGTGTTAGTATATGATTTATGGTATGTTAATTATGGTCTATTGGACAATGGGATATAGATAATTTTGATGGATGAATTGTGATTCATTGATAAGGAAATATTTTCAAAGATATTTATTATCTAGCTAATGATTACATTGTCAAGTTGGTATCTAAATTTTATTCATGATATTTTTTTGAAGTTCACCACATTATATGATTTATCATAGTGATTAATTGTACTTTGGGAGATGTTTTATTGGGTTGAGGTATATTTAACTCTTATATTTAACATGTTATTTAACAATAAATATTAATTGAGGAGAATGCATTTAAATTTTTGGGATGTAAGCTGAAAGGTATTAGTTCACCATTAAGGTTATAAAATTATTTAATATTTAGGTTATTTATGAATAATCTAAGTGGAACCTTTATTTTTATTGTGGAAATTTTAGACTAAAATGTATCATTGAAAATTTTATTAATTTTGGGAATTATCTTACCTTGTGACAAATATTTTTGATTTTGATTAATGTATATATATTGAAGTGATGACTTTTTATTCTTCTTATGGATTTTATAATCTATTTAAACTTAATTTTAGTGATTTAGGGATGAAAAAAATTTACCTGGAATATTTATTTCTTGGAGTAAGAGACGGATGGAAAACTAATCAAAGAAAAACCAAGGGATAAAATTATTCTTATGATATGGAATGAAATAATGTAAGTATATTTTATCATGTTCTCTATCTTGATAGTAAAATAATACATCATATTTAAGAAAAGTATCTTGAAATAAATTGCTATACTTTTACTCTAATTTATGATGAATCGATGGTATTTTCACCCATCATAGATTTATGATTTTTTGGTTGTTAACTTTATCTTAAAAATGTTCTATATAAATATATATTAGTCATTGGGAATTATTATTCTATTCTATGTCCATATTTTCACTTACAATTAATTTTCTTCAATTTAGAAACCTAGTTTCTTGTCATTTCAGTTGACATTCATATTTCTATTTCCTACATTTCAAGAGAATGAGTTATTAAACCTTTTTATGATGTGGGTTTCAATAAAATGATTTTTCAAATATCAAACCATTGATTTCCAAAAAAAGTTCAAATTATGAGGATGAAATTTATTTAATGGGGGAGAATGTAAAACCTCTTAATTTTTTAATAATTACTTTATGATCAATAACATATGAGACAAAAAACACCGAGCTTAAACAAACAACAAAATATTATTATTTAAATATGATAGTTATAACCTTGCCATTGAATTGGTGGGTATTAATAGGATTAAATGAATTATGAAATATATATAAATTTCCCAAATCAATAAAAACATCTTGATTAATGATTTAGAATCAAGCTTTAAATTTTTTGAAGACATTTTATTCTTGAAAAATACATTTTCTTGAAAAATACATTTTCTTGAAAAATTGTCTTTATTTATTTATGTAATTGATAATTATAATTAATTTATAAATTTTTTATAAATTTTATTTTATAAAAATTATATCATTTTTAGAATCATCATATCAAAATTATTTCATTGAGAAATTTTTATATTTTTATGAAAATTTTGATTTTTCAATGAATAGAAAAAAATGCTGTTTTTATTGGAAAAAATATTTCATTTTAAATTATTTATAAAAAAATTATATTTTGAATTATTTTTAAAATTTAATTAGTTATTTTTTATTAAAAATAATCCAATTATTTTATTTTAAAAAAAATTTATTTTTCAATTTACTTTTAAAAAATTTATATAGTTAAAAAAGCATTTTTCTAAAAAGGGGTTTTCATCACGTTTTGTGAAATTATTTTAAAATTATTTTTTTCTACATATAGGTGTTGAATTTTATAAAATTTATTCCAGTGTTTAAAATAATAGTTTTATATTTGGTAAATATTCCGCTTTTATTTTTGGTCAATACGAAGAATACCCATGGAAAAAATTTTCACCCCTCAAAAGGGTAAATCGAGTTAACCTAGGTGAAAACTAATTGATTAAGAAATAATTATTAATAATAATTATTATTTTATAAATATTATTTGACCATTATCACCTTATGATTAAAATATATTTTATTAATGGGAACTTTTTCATGAAAATGACCTATATAATATTTAAAGCAAAGAAAGTTACAAAATTTCACTCTCTTAGTTTTAAATATATCTTATGTGTCAACAATGGAAAAAAATGAAAGTTATGAATGAATATAAATATCTATTTTATGAATAAATAAATTATATTCATTATAGTAATTTATTTTTAATTTACAGTGATTAAATAATTACCTTACATGCTTGTGCAACGTTAATATAATATTTATTCAATTAATAGAAAAATAAAAAGGATGATTTTAAAAATACTAAAAGAAATATAATTCAAGTGGTTTATAGTGTTAAAAAAATTATATATATAAATATAAAACATTATTTATGTTTTAAAGTATTATATTATAATTCAAAAAATTTCTTTATGTATTTGAAGTTAAATTAAATGTAAAGTGTCAAAATTGTTATTAATGAAATTTTATCAAGATAATATTTTATTAAATTATTTTAAACTTATAAAAAAATTTAAAGATAAAAATTTGGATAATATATTGTCTAAAATTTTATACCTTGTACATTTATGAACCAATTGTTACCTGATAAGTAAAATTATAACCCTATAAGAGTAAAAAAGACGTTACCGCGGTTAAGGTTAAAATTGTTTAACTGAGAAGTTAATTAAAAATATATGTTTTAAAATAACACCAAAACCTATCCAATTTTTTTTTGATGGGATTTAAATCTCATACTACATTATATTTAAATTCTTTTCCATTTTGAATCATTTGGTTGGAGAATGACTTTATTATATTTCATTCTTTTAAGAAATTTCAATAGTGCCCCTCCCCTCAATTATAAAAGGGCACTCCTACTTTATCTTCTTTACACCACTTTGAGCCTTATAAATCAACTATAAAAATACCTTATATTATTCATTATCCAAATTATATAGTTTTATTTCTTACCAAATGACTAACCATAGGATCCATAAGAGGAGATCTAAAGGAGTTCATTTATAGAATAGGTAATTAACTAAACCAATAACTTTCTTTTTTTACTTCTTCTTTACATTCTATAAATATATTGCATTTATATTAAAATAATAGCTTAATTATTATTGATATACTGAAATTTTATTATTATTTTTATAAAATCACCATCATCCACCATATTTCCCATCAAATGGGACGTGAATGTATCACTTTTGTGTATAGACGGCTTACCGTCTCCACATAGTGATACAATTATTTTTCCACCACCATATTTCATGGATGGTTATTATGATGAGTTTAATGTTTATATATTATACTTATGAAATATTTTTTTTATTATGTAATCATGATATCACATATACCTTATTACCTTCCAATCTATTTTAAAACAATAATTCACTCATGCATGCGTGTGAACTACCACCTCCACAAAGCGATGTGATTTTTTTCATTTCTGTTTTACTTGGATAGTAATAAGGATAGGTTTAATTAATATATATTAGGTATATGATATATTAATTACTCTAAAAATGTGAATTATTATTTACCTCCCTTTTATCCCATCCATTGAAAAGTGAAAACAATTTCAATGCAAACGTACACCCTACAATATCCATGAATGGTGTAATTCATATTTCTATATCTATATTTTATGAAAGATTATAAATAAGTATATAATAGATATAAATATGATATTTATATCATGATTAAAATTATAAATATTTTGGAACCTATATCAAAGTATAAGGATCAAAACTACTGATCCAAAACATACATACAAAATGAAGTAGATATCACATAGAATAATGATTTTTATAAATAATTTTTAATAAATTGGTGATAAAAGGTTATAATAAAACCATATATGGTATGATATATATTATTATGGTTATATAATATATGGATAATAAATATATATTTATTATATAGGATTTTTTTACACGTATGAAAGAAGTCATACCTGAGGTAAGGGTTTATCGTCTCAAATTATATTTTTTAGGACATATATTATGTTATGAACCTATATTATTTTATAACGTATATATACTACCATTATAAATTTTATATAATTATTATAATGTTAATTATATTTAAAGCTATATTTTAATGGGGATTACTATCCAAATACTATAAAAGAGGTAAATATGTAATGTTATAATCTCATTATTTAATAGGATTGTTTATGATTATGTTTCTGATGATGAATTATTATCTACCTCTCAAGAAATTTATAAATTTTATTTTTATCTAGTTATTTCTTGAGAATATATGTCTTACTTTAATTTTAATCACCAAAGTAATCAATAGATTAAAAATAAGTTTTTTTATGGAAAATTTATTTTATTTCTCTCTTTGGATGAAAAACCATTATCTTCCATATCCATGTTTTCTAAAAATATTTTAAAAAATGTTTAATATTATAATATAAATATTTAATGTAATCAATACCCTTGTTTAAATATTTAGAAAATGGTTTAACCTTAATCTTCTTTTCATTTTCCACATGAGGTAATTTTTTACTTTTTTTAACAAATTGGAGATGAAAGTTATATTTTAACATATACAACATTAAAAGAATTTACCACCATCATGACCAATCAATGATTTGAATCTTAAATTAAAAATAATCAAATTTACTTTAAATGAAATTATTCCCTTAATATTTGAGAAAATTTTATGTTTTAAAAAGTTTATTTCAATGTGAAAAGTATATTTTTCTTAAGAAATTTTATAGTGATCCTTTAAAGGAATTTATCATCTATTATAACATCCATTGATGCTACTTATGCTTAAATGGGGACATAATCCAATTATACCATCATTCTTCATTATTTTTGTGGTTTATGATTAGGATTATGAGATTTTTTTTAAACCTATTTATCTTCCATGGGTTATTCTATAATGAATAATTTATGTATTGAGTCGATTTTTTTACTTTCTACAATTTCTATCCTTAGTTTTAAAAATAAAAACACACCTTCTTAAAACAATATTTTACTAAATATATATTTCCCAATTCTTTGTAATTATTTTTGCATAAAGCCATTTATTCTACCAGATTAAGAAATATCTCTAAACTGAGGAATATAAACTTTCCACAGTAAATTATAATCCATAAATATGATTAAAGTCTAGTCAATGAGAATAACTAAAGTATAATCCATTATAATGAAAAAGGCAGGTACATTAGAGTTACTTAGTTTAGTATATCAAACTAATTTTTTTTATTCTATCAGAATAATGACATTTGTAATCAGGTAGTCTAAATTATTTCTATCGAACTAAATGACTTTTATAACATTGTTATTGTACTATAAAAATGGAATTGGACTGAGTTGTACATGATAATAGGTCAAGCTGGAGCTCATATAAGGTCATTAAAACTAACTCTGAGAATCATAGAATATGGATATTGGAAGTGTGCCAATAAATAACAGTGCATTCGAGGAGTTAGGAGTTGATGCTTTTAAAACTCAACCCATATGAAGTTTTATTTTTTATAACCTATTGTTACATAATTTTTTTTAAAGTTTCAGAGAGTTTTAGTTCTATGTAATATGAGTGAGGATTGTAAATTATATATAATATTTTTCAATTATATTTTATGTTTCCAATCTGGGTTTAGATTAAGGGTTTCTGGGGATATGAATATTTCTTGTTCTAATCAGTCTGATCGAGGGATTTGGGGGATTAAAAGACAGAGTTGATTTTGATATTCTAGATAGAGGGATTTCTTATTGTAGAAAGATAGACCTTATGATTAGTTTAAAAACCGTGGATACCTAAATTTAGGGTTTTTGACTTCATTAACTCTTAAGGTAAAAGAGTAGAAAATATTTTATAAATAATTTTGTCAGTCAATTAATATTATTTTAATATTTACTTTTACTTGTTTCTATAAGTTATTATATTTCCATTATACATATTTATGGAATTTTTATTTTATTAAACTTCAAAACTATGACTTAATAGAAATTTTGTGTGTCCGTCACACTCACTCTGATCATTGGATTATATATGAGTCTAATAAATTTTAAGAAAGAGTATTTTCATTTTTATTTAGTTTAAATTTTCAAACATAAATTCACCCTACTATATCCATTATTAATTAAATGATCCAATAATTGGTATCAGATAACGTTATTCTTCTTAAAATTTCAAAGTTTCTACTTTTTGTTTGATCAAGTAGGTTTTCATGTTTACATCTTTTTCTAAAATACTATTACAGTAACATGTATTATAGAAAGAGTTTTTTTTATAATATTATAGGTACTCATGAGAATTTAAATTTTTGAAGACTACCAATTTTTTATGGTGTTGAAATTGAATACTAGAGATATATAATAAAGAATATTTTTTATAAACAATAGAGTTGATAACTTTTTCATGGTGAAATAAAGTTATAAAATTCCTATGAAGGAAGTTTATACTTTTACCAATTTATAGAAATTAGAATATTAGTTGAATTATCATATGAGAAATAATTTTATTTATTTCATGAAAGGAATTATATATAATTAAATATCTTCGTGCAAATACGAAAAAATTATATAGAAGAATTTAGAAATTACTCATTTTTGAAATTCTAAAGTAATTTTAACTATAAGTTCCATGCTTCATGTATAATATCAAGATTATAATTTTTTACTTGGTGAATATATTTTAGGGATGAATTAGATATTTATGACCAATGTAAAAAAATTTCAAACTTTTGGGGATTAAGATCTTGCAGGTGAGATATTAGTTTAAAAGATCATTGAAATCATTCATAGATAATGGGAGTTTAAAAGTACAGCTTTAGATTATACTAAGAGAATTAAAAATTTTACTTTGGATGATCTTATAGGTACTCTTATAAAGTATGAGAGAATACTGAAGAAGGATGCTGATAAAATAAAAATAAGTATGGTGGAGTTTTATTTTTTTTTCTATATTAGATGTTTATAATAAAGTAATGTTATCTATGAAATGTTATAAAACATTGAAGAAAAATAAATTTAGTGTCGAAAAAAATTATTTCATCTAAATAATGTCAGAATTAACTTACTCAATTAGAAAAAAGGATAAATAATATTGTTGAGGAAAAGGATTTTCATTATAAGTATAAGAAAATTTATAAAGATATAAATTATAAGAAAGAAAATTAAGAAGAACATTTTTATTATTCCAAAATGGATGGTTATAT
Source organism: Viscum album (assembly GCA_963277665.1). Classification (NCBI taxonomy): domain Eukaryota; kingdom Viridiplantae; phylum Streptophyta; class Magnoliopsida; order Santalales; family Viscaceae; genus Viscum; species Viscum album. Next base: position 643,702,914 of record OY728143.1, on the reverse strand, counting down.
AAGACTGAACTATCCCTAGATTAAAGATAAATAAAATAAGGATAGAAATTCTGAAAGTAATTCTAATAAATCCAACAAGCATAATAAAAAAAAGTCTAAAAGAATCAGACACTTGGAGGTCAAGTGGAGTTGATAGTTTATAATAAATGTTTTCAAATAACGAACATGAAGATCATAAAATTTTTGGTTTCTATACTAAGGTTCTAATGGACAATAATTTTCTTCAGGGATAGGGTATCTGTTGAAAAATTAACTAATATTACTTTAAATTACAATTATCATGAGTGTGATAATAAAAATAATCCTATATATTTTTATGGGGGATCTAATTAATCATAAGAAAACAATATTTGACCTAGTTATGAGTCTCAATATTTTCAGATCTTTTACAAAACCTAAATTTAAAAGTTTCTAAAAAACATGATGCTTCTAAGCAAAAAATTTCTAAAACATTCAAGAATATCTATATTTACTAATAAGATTTATAATACATTAAAATAATTAGATAAAACTAATTTTGAGAAAACTAATATTTCAAAATAATTAGTGAATCCCAATCTCTAAAAAACTATTTTTCAAAAAAAATTGAAAAACATATTTCAAGTAAAACTTCTGTGAAGGATAGATATTTAGTTGTTAAAAATTATGAAATATAAAGTCTAAAAAATATAATATTAAAGTTTACTATTGGAAATGAAAAATTTGATAAGGTGTATAGATAAATAAAATATCATAATGATGTGTCTAAAATGGGTTATACTAATTAAAAAAAATGTCTAAAAAAAATTACTTTGTTCTAAAGTGTTACTCATTTTTTATGAAATTTTAAGTGGAGGTCATTAGAAGAATATATGTTTATTAAATAAAGTAAAAGCTTTAGGTTTTCAAAAATATTATTTTTCCAAATAATTAAAAACTTCTTATCATATTAATGTTGAAAAAATGTGGATTCTGAAAATATTATATTCTAATAATTCTACACCCAAATATGTTTCGATTCCAAAATAATAATCTTTTTGTTTTTATGAAAATAATAAGTGAACCGAAAACAATATATGGTGCATAGATAGTGGTTTTTCTAGGCATATTACAAGGGAAAAGTATTTCCTCAAAAATATTATTAAAATTAAAGGTTTCAAAGTTACCATCAATGATAATTCTTAAGGACAAATTATTAGTATAAGTAACAAAACTCTTCTTGGTAAATCTTTAATTTATAATGTTTTATTTTTTATTAGACTTAAGAACAACCTTACTAGAATAAGACAATTAAGTGATGAGGTATATCTTGTGAACTTAAGTAATGATAAATATACTGATCATAGTTTAAAATATGAATTTATTCTTTCTACCAATGAACACGAGAATGTTTATAAACATAACAATAAAGATCTTAGGAGCCAAGATCCACATTGTCATAGCGAAATGGATGAACAAGAATGGTTATGAAAAAATATTAGGATATTTAATAGTTATAAATTTATCTTAACAATCATATAAAGGACTAGTTAAATATTCACCAAAACATAAGTTTGATTCTTCTAAAGTTTTCGATCCTGGTTAATTCATAATGAAACATAAGTCTAGTTTTTAATATATTAGTGAAGTCTTAACTAATGATAATTATAGTTAGTGAAACTGGATTTATTTGGTCCTATAAAAATAGAAGTATTATTATAATATACTACGTATATGTTTTAGTTTATGATTACACTATATATTCTTGGTTTTATTTTTTTAGAAAAGAATTTGGAAGTATATTTATGTTTTAAAATTTTTATAGCTTGAGATAAAAATGAGAAAAATATATCCTTGATAACTATTCTTAGTGATCAGTCTAATGAATTTTAAAATTTGAATTTTGATATTTTTTTATTAAAATGATATAATACATTACTTTTTAGCAATTAGAACTCCACAACAAAATGGTGTAGTTAAAAGAAGAGATAGAATTATTCAAAATATTACAAGAACTATACTAAGTGAATACTCAGTTGCAATTTTTTATGGGATAAAGTAGTTAGTACTACCTTCTATAGTATAAATTGAGTTTTAATAATACTTTTGTATTAATAAAAATACTTTTGAGTTATGGACTGGAATAATGAAAAAATATTCATACTTTATTGTTTTTGAATACAAAGTGTTCATTTTGAATACTAAAGATAATATATTTAAATTTTTACCAAAATATGATGAAGGAATATTTCTATGATATTCTATAACTAGTAATGATTTTAGAGTTTTTAATAAAAACACAAGTTATATTGAGGAAATAGTACATGTTAAATTTAATGAAATTGACCATTTTTTTTCAAATAACCTCAATTCACATATTTGGATGTTATTTAAAAAAATAATTTTCAACCAACATTTTAAATCTCTTATTATGAGATAAAAACTGAAAATATGTATCTCATGTTCTACCTCAAGAATTATTTCAACCTATTATTGAAGTATATAATTTTATAAACCCAAGGAATCAGTTGATTCTTATGAATCTTCCTTGTGATAATGTCATTGTTGATGTGGTTAAACCTATCAGAACATGAAGTTCATTAAGAAATGAAGTTAAACATTGTTCATTTTGATCACATTTTGAACCTAAAATTTCCGATGAATATTTTAGTGACAAAGATTAAATAAAATATATTCAAGTTGAACTTAATTTATTCAAAAGGAATCAATTTTGGACTTATGTTGAGGAATATGATATTTCTATAATTGGTATAAAATGAGTTTTATGGAATAAGAATGACGAAAATGCAATTATAGAATGAAATAAAGTAAGACTTGTTTCAAAGGTTATAATCAACTAGAAGGCATATACTATGAAGAAAATTATGCTTTAGTATCTAGACGTAAATCAATTAATATTCTATTAAATATGCATCATTTATTAAATTTATTTCTTTTTAAACTGATGTTAAGTGTGTTTTTATTAATACATATATACAAGAGGAAGTTTATATAGCACAAACCCAAGGTTTTGAAAATAAAAAATCTCCAGATCATCTATTTTTACTTACCAAGCCACTTTATGAACTTAAAAAAATCCCCTAGAACCTGGTATGATATATAAATTTTATTTTTATTTAAATTTTTTTTAAGGGAGATACAAATCAAAAAAATTTATTAAAAAAGTTTATAAAAGCACTATAATTGTTTAAATTTATGTCAATGAAATTATACTTGGATCAACCCAAAGATATCTTACATATTCTTTTGCTGATATTATGAAATCTGAGTTTGAAATGATCATGATGGGAGAAATTACTTATTTTACTGGTTTTGAAATTTCACAAAAACTAAAAGGGAATTTTATATCTCAATATAAGGATATAAAATATATCCTTAATACATTTTGATTTGAAAATAATAAAAGTATTTGTACTCCTATCAGAACCTAAAATACTTTAGATATTGATGAATATAGGAAACCATTTGATTAAATGATCTTTAGTGGAATGATTGTTTGATTACTATATTAAATTACTAGCCTTCTAGATTTAATTTTTTATGTATTCTTGTGTGAAATATATTAAGAATAACCAAAGGAGTCCCTTATTAGGGTGGTAAAACTAATTTATTGTTATCTTAATGGAGCAATCGATCTTGGATTATTTTATGATTTTGGAAATGATTTTGACCATTATAGTTTTTCAGATGATGAATTTTGTGGATGTAAGATGGATATAAAATGAACTTTTAGAACATTTTATTTCTTAAGATAAGCTTTAGTTTCTTAGTATTGTAAGAAATTACACTCAATAGCATGTTCCACTTCTAAAGCCGAATATGCTGCATTTGGAAGTTGTTATCCTCAATTGTTATGAATATAACACTCAATCAATGAATATGGACTGAGTTTTAGAAAAAATATAGTTTTTTTTGACAAAATAGGATACATTTCTTTAATAAAATACCAAAAAAATCACCCATGAGAAAAACACCTAGATATAAGGCACCATTTTTTTAAATATCACTCAAAAAAGGAGATATTATTTTACAATTCATAAAAATATATGAACCACTTTCTAATATATTTATTAAACCCTTTAGTTCTAATATATTTTAATATATTAAATAAAATCTAGGGAGAACAATACCATGTTCTCATTCATATCCAATTCTTATTTACCAATTTTTTACCATTAATGAACTATTTTATAAAGGGGAAAAAATATTTCATGAGTTTTCTATAAACTTTAGTTTTACTAGAATTCTTAGTTTTCTTGAAAAAATTATTTTTTCCTAAAACTTCGGTTTTAATAACAAATTTTTTCTAAATTTTTATTATTTTTAAAAAATTTAGTTTTCATAAAATTAAGTAGAATAGTTACTTGAAATAATTTCCCATAGAAAGTTACATTTTTACTATACGAGGTAATTTTTAATTTTTAGTCTTTACTATCTTCATTTCTATTTATTTTTTTGTTGGCCATAAATTTCTATATATATAATAGTTTTTTCAAAAATATACAGAAAACATTTTGATCCAATAAAAATTTCTTGAAAAAATCATTAAGAGTTTATAATATACATTTAAATATTTTGACGATAAATTTTCATTATCAGATCACTTTTATAATTTAATCTGTGTCTTCAGTTCTTTATAAGTCGAATCATCACCCCGGAGCCTATAAATATGAGCATGGATTACCACATCCCACATCAAACATTCATATTATTTTTGATTCTTGACCCTTAATTTCTTTGTTCATATGATCTTTTGGAATTTATCTGACCAGTTTATCATTCATATAATCAAATCATGTTAGTCCAATCAAATTTAAAAAAATGAATACTCATGATGAAATTTTTAACAGGGAAGTTGTGAAGGATATATTATTTTAAAATTAGTGATTTAAAAAAACTTATTATTTGTTGAAATAAGTTATCAAATTACAAGGATGAGAGAAAGTTCTTGTTGAGAATTTTTTTGATATTCACAATCCTTAGATAGTAAATGAATTATATTCATAAGTTTTTTATAGTGTAGAAAATGATCTATATGTAATAAATTTTAATCTTCTTGATTAGTGTTACAAGATGAATAATAAAAAAGATTCATATCTAGTAGAAGTTATTATGGAAGGTGAAACCTTTTTAGTTTCACACAAGCTACCAAAAAAGATTGATTATTTTGTGAAATACAAGGATAATACTTCAATATTTCATAATAATGAGAAGGTAAAGATATTATGTCATCTTAAAACGTATTCCATGGTTGTTTCTTTATGGATACGTGGATACCTAATTTTCAGGAAAGGATACAAAGATTCTTTAAAGGCACCAATTTTTTTTTGATTTTCTAATGAACACGAGGAAGTTAAAAATAGTAAAGTTTGTGGTTTTATCAATCAAGGTTGTCAAAAAGAGTTTGATAAAACTGATAATTCCATTTGGTAAACATCTTATTTATTAAGAATACCAAGAATGGGTCATTTTCTATGTGAGAGAAAGTATATTTTATAAATAAAGAAAAAAAAATTAAAGAATGGAATTAATTTTCATACCAAATTTAAAAAGGTTTTTTTTGAGAAATCATAAAAAGTATCATATGATGTTGAGGTTCTTCAGTTGTTGTAAAAAGTTCAAGAAATAATAAATGTTGTTTCATCACTACTAGGACCAAAAATAAAAGTCAAGGATATGTATGATGAGGCATACAAAGTTTTAATGAATAGAAAAGTAGAAAATAATCCTAGAGATATAGATTAAAAACTTGATAAGGATAATCCATTAGATTTGAAATAGAAAACTGATGAAGTTTGAAAATATAAAGAGAAAAACAAGAAACAAAAGAAAAGATTTTATGAAGAAAAAATAGTTGAAATTCTAATGAATTGAGTTTAACAAGATCATAAAGATATCCCTCTTGCTGATAATTAATGTTCTATTTTAGTTTAACCATTCTTAATTGTCCAACCAGTTCCTTAATCCATTTTTTCTATTTCTAAAACAAATTTTAGAGGACCAAAATATTTTTTAACCTCCAATGTTTCTCTAACTATTGATAAATGGAAAGATAAAATTGTTTTGGAACAAGTTTTCAAAGATAAAAAATATATCAAGGAATCTAGAAAAATATGATTTTAGAACCGAAGAGATATTAGTAAGGAAGATAGAAAAATATTTCAAGAAGAATAAGAAAAAGAAAACGAATTTATAGAAGAAAGAGAAGAAGAGGAAGAAAATTCTTTAGATTCCTCATCTTTTAGTACTCAATTAATGAAATACTATGTGTTAGTAGTTTGAAAGAAGAAGAAAATTTCTGAGAATATAATATAGAATCATCAATAATATAAAGGGGAATTATATAATTCTATGTCCAAAAAAATATTGATGTAATAGATGTTTGGGATACTGGAAAAGTGAAATAACAATATTAATAAAAATTAATTAAGGTTCCTTGAATAATACATGTTTTTGATGTCTCAATAGACTCAAATAATTCTACATCTACTAAATCATATCAAAGAGATAAAGACATAATTAATTACCATAATAAATCATTAAAGAAACTTGTGGGTGATATTCATTTTCTTCAAATTATTGAATATTTATTAATAAATATTCAAATAATACATAATGTTTTAGAACAATACAATGATTTGAATCAATTAGGATTTTTTTTTTCAAAATGAAATTGATTTAAAGATTAAATAATAAAGGAGAAGGGTAAAAAAATTCAAGATTACTAAATGATATAGAAATAGATTTGAATTTTCATGATTATCATATTGAAATTTTAAGAAAACATCTATAAATATTGAATATTTATTTCAAAACTTATCTTTTTATGTTTCTAAAAAGTTAAAATGAGTTGATTATATTAAGATTTTTTTAGAGTATCATGATTAATAACATTAAAAATTAAGGTAAAAGAATATATCTGTTTAATAATAAGTTGTAATGTTGAAATATGTGAATAGTTAGATCTAGTATCATGAATAGGAAGTTGATATATTGAACCAAGAGGTTAAAATTTCTATAAGTTCTTAAATAAATAGTTTCCATGATGGATTCAACGATAATAGAGTCTGATAAGAATCAAGAAGATTTATGAAAGTTGAGATTAATTTCAAAAAATTACAAAAGAATGATTGATATTTTTTTTTCTAATTCTTGATGTAAAAAATAAAACTTTTGATTAAATATATATTTGAATGAATTATTCTCCATATATTATATTTGAATGCTTTTTTTAAAATTATTTGGTTGAATGTTCTTTTTATATTCATGGATGATTTTTTATTTCAACAGAATTTATTTATAGTATTATTTCTCTAATTTGCATCTTTATACAACCAATATTATTTTTGAGAATCCTAACGACACAGAAGTTATTGGGGGTGAATTTATTGAATGATAACTTATTGGAAGAGTATTTTATTTTAAGATCTTATTTTGAGGGATACTTTATTAAGAATTTTTTATCTTATCTTTTTCTTCTAGATAAATTTTGTTAGAAAAAGGGAGTTACAAAAAAAGTGGTATATAAGAAAGATATGGGGATAAGTGTTCTTAAATGATTAATAAGTTTGTATGTTTTTCAAATTTAATATTTTTTTATTTTTAAGTGTTATGTTTTTTTATTTTCAAAAAGGGGAAGATTCTTGAGTTGAAATGTTTAATTTATAGACTTTCAATCCTTAGTTCATAAAATCATAACACACTATCTTAAAAAAATATTTATTCACTATATATTTCTCAATTATATAGAATGTTTTTTTGTAGAAAACCATTTATTCTCTAGGATGAAAAAATATTTCTAAAATAATGAATGTGAAATTTCCATACTAAATTATTATCCATCAGAATGACTAAAGTATAGTCCATAGGACTAACTAAAGTATGATAAATTATATTAACTAATTTTTTTTCCATGAAAATGAAAAACTCTATTCCATCAGAGTGGTTGAGTTTAGCCCATTGGTCTAACAATTTTTTTATTGCATCATAATAATGAAGTTTATAATTAGATAGTTTGAATTATTTATATCATATGGAAGATAATTTAAATTATTGTAATGGTGCAATCAGAATTATATCACATGGAGTTTTATATGTTGAGATTTCTAGATAGATAATATATGATGCCATGAAAACCAACTTCAAGAACCAAATAATATAACCTTTATAGGTGTACCTATAAATAGTGTTTTATTTGAGGAGCCGGGACCTAATTATTTTTCAACTCAACCCATATAATTTTTTCTCTAATATAATATATTATTACTTATAATTTTTAAATTTCTAGATAGTTTTATTTCATAGGTATCTTAGTGAGTATTGTGAATCATTTAGAAATTTTTTCAATTTTATTCACTATGTCTGATCTCGGGTTAGATCAAGGTATTTTGGGGGTAAGAATCCCATTGGTTTCAATCAGGACGATTGAGGGCTTTTGAGGATAGGAAGAAATATGAGATTCTAATCTTTTAGATTTAGGTATTTCTTACTATAGAATAACATACCTTATGATTAGGTTAAAATCTTCAGATACTGAATTCCAGGGTTTGTGACTTACTTTACTCTTAAGGTTAAAGAGTAGAAAATATTTATTAAAGCCTTTTATAAGTAAATTACTTTTACTTAATGATTTTCATTTACTTATTTTTATAAGTTATTATATTTCAAATATGAATTATTATAAAAAATCTATTTAATTAAAATTATAAAACCTAATTTAATATATGTTCTATGTGTCACTTATAGTTCTCTGATCATTGGATGATATCTAATTTTGATAAATTATAATTAATAGTTTTGGGTTATTTATTTAGTTTAAATTTATAAACTAAAATTCACCCCATATTGTAGCCATCATTAATTCTATGATCAAACATCTTGATCTTGTGGAATTTATATGTATAAATTATGATTATGTGATGGATGGGTCTATTAAATCCCCCCAATGTATTAGATAAAGAATGATAACTCATGAGGTAAATATTTTATGCATGAAGTTGATTTGATGTAAAAATTTCATGCATATACGTAGTTTTCATGTCCATAAGATTATGTGTGGACCTAGGTTTCATGTCCCTAAGATTAAGTGTGGACCTCAATTAATGTCCATAAGATTATTCATAGTCCAAATTCTCATGTCCATAAGTTTAAGAATGAACCTATATTTCATGTCCATATGGGCATGCATGGTCCTGGTTTCATGTCCATAATTTTATTCTAGGTATTTTTTTCATTTCCTTAATATAATGAGTGAACCTGTTTCTATTTTAACATGTTCACAATGTTATAATATTATGTTTTTTTACACATTCTTATCTTTATGTTATTACCTCATTGCCTATGTTCTTTGATTACTTTATGATTAATGTTTTATGAACTACCAAGATTTATTCCATGAATCCATATTATAATTTGTGATATGTTGGGTATGATTTCCAATTGTTAAGCTCAAGTTCTCCAACCCTTATTCTCATTTTATGCTTATGTGATCATTTATATCTCCCCTATTTACCCTTATGGAGCATCTGATCTCACCCTTTCTTATGTTTCCTTTCCCCATGTTTTGAAGAATGGTTTTAAGTAGGGTATGTATAAGAGAGTATTATATGGGAAGATATTTATGGATATGTTGAATATTCTTCCTGAATAAGATTTTTATGTATCTAGTCTACAAAGATAATAAAACTCTACAGATATGGCATGAATATTAATGTTATGTATTGAATATTTATCCAAAATGATGTAATATTTATGTATGAAATATTTAGGTTTCTATAATAAAGGTCTATATATTATACATGAGAGTAAAACCTTAATAGGTAATGGTAAATTACTAAACATTCAAAAACATCAGAACATAACTTCCAAAAACTATACTTTATAAAATTCCTTCAATACAAAAAGTGAAAATATAAGAATCTAAAGAAAAAATAAATAATAAATAATAATGGAATATAAAAAATAATAAATAATGAAAAATTAACAAAATATGTGATGGAGATAGAAATAATTAAAATAAAATATAGATAAAAATGTAATTGTAAAAAAATAAATTTGAAAGGAGATACTCAATAAATATTATATGGTTTCATCTAGAGTTGAGGAATCTACTCTAATACCATGTAGAATGAGAATACTAAGAATCATTCCTCTTAGTGAGGTCTGGTTGTTAAAATAATAAGTGAATAAAATAAATATACATCTTGTATTACAAATACAAGTCAAATTATTGATTGTTGACTTAGTCAAAACAATAATCTAGTTAATCCCATATCTCAATATCTAAATTTCCAAAATACTCTGACATCTTCATTCTATAATTATTGTTAGAAATGATCTAATAAATGAATGAGTTTAATAAATTTTTATCCTTAGTGGGGAGTATATATGAAGTATACATGAGATTTCTTGGTCCTAGTACTATATTGAGAGTATAAATGGGAAAAAATTCCAAGCATAAGAATAAATGTTAGTTAGAAATCCCAAAAATGTTTCTTTAAATAGTCAGTAAATTTTATTGAATCCTAAAAGGGTTTTCATGAAGAAAGGATAATGTTTTCATAAGATGAAATATTCATCGATACCTAAAGGGGTTCAGTAAACACTTTAGAGAGTCCATTCCAGATATTGATGATATAGAAATCAATTATTCTGTTTTGAAAAGTTACATTATATCTACTATATGTTATAATTTTTTTAAATACAAAAGAGTTCAAAATCAAGGTAATAATTTATAAAACATGTAATTTTCATTAAAATGATGAAGCAAATGGTTACATAATCAAGAATTTAAATAAAAAAGGAATATATTAAGCTTATATGGATCTAAATAAAGGATATATATTTTCATTTTATTTCTATAATACAATAAGAGAAGATATTTCTTAATAAAGTGTTGTTATGAACAATTTGAGATGATAATTTTGATACACATTATTTATGATTCATCAGATTCCATTAATTTTTTGAAAAGGAGATATGGATAAAAGTGTTCTTGTCCTTAATAAAAGAGTTTATCCAAGATATTTTCTTAAAAACAAGGAATTGAGTTTCCACTACCCATTAGTATCATATTTGAAAGAATAAAAACTTATTTTTAAAATAATTCTTTAAATACATCAAATATCATATAAGATATGTATCTCATCATTTATTTGTTAAATATTCAAAATTTTAAAGGGAAATAATTTTTTTTAATAACACAAAAAATTTCTTATTATATTAGCATGATGTTATGAAGACAATATAGTGTCTAATAGGGGAGTGATAATATTTTTGGACTTAGATAAGTTCAAATTTAACAAATAAAAATATTATACCAGTCAAGATTCAAAGTTAATATCAATTAATATCCAAAAATAGTTTAGGGTATATATAAAAATAGAAATTTAAAGAGTTAAAATTATTTACCATAATGAAGTGAGTATAATTTTATATCCTTAAATATTTTAAGATATGTTGGTAATGAAAAAATGTAAAGAGTTATAATTTGTTACCAAAATGATCTTAAGGAAAAATAATGATAGAAAAGTTCCAAGTGTAACACCCCAGGATTTCAGAGTGTGTTATTTCTTAAAAATAATTCAATAACTTGCACTACACGCAACACCGAGTTCAATCACACCATTAAAAGAGGTCATGAATAGTATTAACTACATTTTGAACTTTATATAATCCTTATAATTTTAGAATCCCTATTATGAGTTTCTTAGTCATAATGCAAGAACAAATTCATTTTCAGTATTTCACTTTTATCAACTTCTAATAGTGAAACCTTTTTAAATAAAATATTTTAAACTTTTTGACTAAATGGAGACATCAAAAAATTTAAAATGAAACATCCCAAGCATCCACGGTACGCTTTCCTTTGGATAAAACAGTAGCGTGTGTTGTACGCAACTTCGAGTTCTAACACACCGTAACCAATCAAACTAGTTGTTATGAATAGTAATACCTACTTTTTGAAGTTATATATATTTTATATTTTAAAATGGACTTCATTTTTGGAGTCGGAATATCGAATTTAGCCTAAGGTGAAATTTTGGTACTTTTCGGATAACTTTCATACTTTGATGAATAGTGAAAATTACTAAATTTTAATTAAAAACAACTTTTTAATCAAAATAATTAATAGTGATAAATTATGAATTTTAGTAGTTTTAAAGTATATTTAGAATATATTTTTACCATTTAATATAATGTTGGTCATTGGACATAATTTTACAATTAAACCGAACATAAACAAGTGTCAATCTTTTGATAGTTATTATCTCTTAAAAACACGCTTTTTGTTTTGACAGCGGGAATTAATTTTAAATTAATTTCTGCCACTTCTGTGTTTTGAATTTAGGAAAATGGATTCCATATTTGGAATCAGGATGTTCAAATTGTGTAAATAGGTAACTTTTATTTTTAGACATTTTGAATAATTACTGCGGTAAATATTTTATTTACCATGGTTAAGGGTAAATCCGGTAAATAAGGGTTAAAAAAATAATATTATAATAATACTAAATTACCCTAAAAACGTGTCTTAACCCTATTGGTTGATAGATGGTCGACCATGGGCATCTTTGTGTCAATTTTGGGACCCCATGGATCCACTTGTAAGTGATAATGACACTTTATTTTAATTTAGTAAAAATGAATACAAAAATGACACAAGCATATATCTTTTAGAACAACAATTTTTACATAGGGTTATATATGTTGGATTTTAGATTATAAATATTCATTAGAAAGATAAAACGATTGCCTACATAATGATATTTTATTTATAATTTTTAGACATTAAATAATTTACTTTATTTATGACACAATGATGATGCAGTAATTACTATAATAGTGAAAAATTAAAATAATTGATATTATAAATACCCAAATAAATATAATATGAAACTTTTAATGAATTAAACTAATTTTCTAGGATAATATGATATATTAGGATTGATTTAATTGACTTTGTTCGAAGTAATCAATCTTTTATGAGTTTCACAAAAATCAACTATTGAATAGTGTCAAAATTGACAAAAAAGAGTTCTTAAAACAAATATTATATTATTAATTGATATTAAATTACTAAAAATCTAAGGTTCGGCCAAGAGACTTATATCATGATAGGTTCATAATTAATGGACCACTTGGGGGTAGCTTGGATGTATATAGTAAGTTTATTAACCATATTATATAAAAATACAAAGAGACATTGTAAAAGTGAAACTAATTAACTTAGAGTTGATACTTAAAGATAAGGTTAATATAAGTACCCAAACCTGTCTAAATTCTATTGGTTGAGTGTTTTTCGACCTATCCCCACCTTAAACTTTGAATAATCAACTTTGGAGCCTTTAGAAACCGAATATGAATTTAATATAAATTAATATTTCTAGCTTTTCCAAAGGTGCCCCTCACCGCTCTTATAAAAGGGAACTCCTCCTTCTCATTTCTTCACACCTCTAAAGCCTTTTGGTTCGGCCAAACTCTGCCCAAATACTCTCCCAACATCCCTCACTACAACCTAGAGGCCTTAGTTGGATCAGAAAGCCAACCTAAGGAGCCCTTTTGATCAAATCAAAAGGAAGAACCCGAAGAAGAGGTAATGATTTCACCACCCTTCTCCAAGTTCATTTCTTCTTCCACTTATTCTTCCTTTGTTCTTACCATTCTAAAATAATAACTCCAGTATCTCACATATAATGTGATGTTATTATAAATATGGTATAATCATATTCAGTATTCTATCCACCCTTTGAATAACATGTCACCATACGTGCGTACGTACGGCTTACCGTCTCCACGTCGTGGTGTAATTGTTATTCAAAATAATATTATTTGGATGGGTATAATAATGATGTGTAACTCATGTAAATAATAAATATAACATGTTAATGATTCTGTATATATGATATAACATCCATTTATATATTATTTTAATATCAAAAGAATGATATTGTCGCTCGTGCGTACGTACGGACTACCGTCTCCACGAACGCGATGAGATTCATTCTCCATCGTATCCATTCAAGTATAATTATCATTTGATGATTTAAAAATGATGTTTAAGGACTGGATATCATTATGGATATGAATAAGATACAACAAACATGGCTTATGTAACAAAACATATAAAAGAAAATGAGTAAGTTAACTCCCGAAACGACGATAATTCTAATATATTATTAACAAATCAATGTTAAAAGATCATATATGATATCATATTAATATATATGATTCTTGTATAATTTAATAACAACTATTTCACCATTATACAGGAGGTTAACCTACCCCAACCAAGGAAAAGTACAAGGTAAGGGTTTATTTCACAATCTCTTCATTATCCGAGGTTGTTTATACGTAATAATCTACTGGGATATCTTTATCATCCACATTCATGTTTCTTAAAAATGTATTTCAAAACATTTTTACTATTTACAATAATATGGGTTAAAGTCATTTATACCCTTGTTTTACTTTTTATAAGAGGTTTATAAAGGAATCTTTCCATCGTTTTCAAAACAAGGTCCTTTTTAACCTTTTCGACAGAATTGAGGTAAGAATGTTTTTTTTACTTATACGGCGGGTGCGGTTATTTTACGCCATTATAAAATCTTCAAAGCTTTCCTTAAAAGCTTATAAGAATATTTTCAAAGAAAATGTTTTATTTTATATGGATCTTAAATGATTTCAAAATAAAAGGAGATATTTCTTTAAAAAGAATTTTGATTTCATCTATGTCAACATCCTTTGACGGATTTTAAGATTATTTGAAGTTGATTTATTATGATACAAAACTTCTATATTGTATTGAAGGTTTTGTGATATGTTTGACTATGGATGTGCTATTTTTATACCATTCATAGTTTATGGTGAAATTATTGACATTTCGTATGCTAGTTTTAATACGAATGTTTATGTTATGTTTAAACCTTTTCATATGGGAATGCATTGGACTTAATAAGTGACGGGTGGAGCCCGCTATAGCTCCTCGATGCATCGGTAGGTCTCATGAGACAAACTAGTGTCTTGGCACAAGGCCTTGACAAAATCTTATTTTTAGTCTTGGCACGAGGCCTTGGCTATGTGGTTATGATAGTCTGGCATTATGCATTCCAACATTATGAAAGTGGTTATTGATTTTGCATGTGATTATTCGATTAGTAGAATATCCATGTGCACAAGTAAATGGCATTTTTTTCATTTTACTTTTGCCATACTATGTTGAAGTTCAAGTTTAAAAGGCTTTTGTTTTAGTAATTCATTGCCTTAAATGTTTATGATTATTTTTGAATGTTCCGCTATATTGTTATCCTTACTGGGCATTTGAGCTCACCCCTTTTCTATGTTTTATTTTTCCCAGGATGTGAAGATGTAAGTTATGAATGACCTGCAGGGATATTATGAGGGGATTATAGTGTGGACTGTGGAAACATTATGTTGTTGTAGTAGTTTTTCATTTTATGATGTAATGTAAAACTTATGAATATATCTAGTGTTTCCAAGGCTACTAAACCAATCGGTCTTTCGAGATTTGATCTTTCTTGTGATCATGCCAATGTTATTTATTAATGCACCGACTCTGGGTAACTAGGGTCGGGGCGTTAAAGTTGGTATCAGAGGAAGTTTAGTACAAACCTTGGAAGCTAGATTTAGATAAACTCTGATTAGAGCACGTAGACCTAAGATGAACTTTGAGGATTAGTATAGAAGAACTTCCTAGAATTTTGGTATTGTAGAGATTTTGTGAGTTTTCTAAGCAATACATCCCTATCTGGATACGAGCAGGTAGAGGCGGCTCTGGCACAGATGTACCTAGGGGTAAAACCCGAAAACACCGCTTTGAGCTAGACTCGAACGGGAACTGGTGCACGACAACGGGCCTTGCTGCACTCTTGGTTACGACACTCCTGGGGGATATGCTTAGGATAACTCTCATTTTCTTTACAAATCATTTTGAAGGGATTATGAGTATATACTTCCTCAAAGAAAACATTCTTATGATTATGGATTATATCCATAAATAGTTCAATTTATGTTAGGTGTTTTATAAGTATGGGATTATGTATTTTGATTCATAAACTGATCTAGTTTATGCCATGGTATAGAAATGGCGCCCAGTAGAAGGAATGAGAACTCCAGAAATACACATGATTCAAAGAGAAGGAAGGATCATATCATTCATGGTCTTAAGCTAGAATTTATAAGAGAAATAGTCTCCCATGTATTATCATCATATGAAGAAATAATATCATATGTTGATAAGATATGTAAAGAGTTTACGGAGTCCTATGGCTTTGAAGGGAAGCAAGAGAAGAAAAGGATGGAAGAGAGAAAGATGGATAAAGGGAAGAGGGAAAAGAAGAATTTTCCCATATGTGGTAACTGTGGAAAGAAACACCCTGGAACTTGCCTGAAAGGAATGGGAGTTTGTTATAAGTGTGGAGGAAAAGGGCACAAAGTACGTGACTGCAAGGGTAAGAAAATGTTTTTAAATGTACAATGCTTCATTTGCAAGGAGTTTGGACACTACGCGAACCTATGTCCCAGTCATCAGACTATGCCGCAAATGATGTTATTGGATAATAATCAAGTTATGATACTACCACAGATGAAGAGGAATGATTAGAGTTCTTATATTGATAATGTCAATTGAGCTTTGTATCAACAATGTACTTGTTATAATAATTATGGAGTATATAAGGATTGTACTGCAGTACTATTTCATTAAGGACTTGAGATTGTGTGGAACAAAGAAAAGTGACTCATTAGCAGGATAGATTTTTGGAAAATATATGGTTGAGAGAATGATAAACCATAATATAGTTCTGATACTGAGGTAGTGATTTTGGAATAATATGTGATTGTTTTGGATAAATTATATTGGATATTCTTGACTACCTTGGAACTGATTAATGATTTGTATATTCCATCATTGTTGGGGTTTAAAACATTTTTGTATTAATGAAGTATATCCAGCATTCTATATGGAATAAGGGAGCATGAATGTAATCAATAAGGAATATGGTAATACATGATGAAGGTATTCATATGCTATTACAGGGTAAAAAGGATCTATATTATGTTTACCTTCCTTATGAATGTTGGACTGTGAGTTTGGACAGAAGTATTTTGGATAGTTCTAGTTTGGATTATTTTGGATTGCCATAAAAGGACAACCCGGAGGTCGGGCGGCAACCCGTCGCGTCCGGCAAGGCTGCGAGACTTGAACCCGCAACCAAAGGGCGACAAGGGTGTATCACCTACCACTATCCCACGAGATGTCCTGAATTAAATAAAGTAGTTTTTTAAAAGATCTGGTAGATGAATTATAAATTCGTTTATTTTGGAACCCTCTATGAATAGTATAAATAGAATTTTTTTTACGAGTGAATGATGAGTTTTGGTAGAAATTTATTAATGGATAAAACTCTAATTATAAACTAAGTATATCTCCTTATTATCTTATCCAATCTCATAAATAAATTCCTCAACATTAATAATAGAAACTTAGAACAAAAATGTTGTCCTAGATGGTACCTTAAATCATCACAAATTTATGGCTTTGGGATTGTTGGCCTTTTCATAGCCATGTTCTCTACCACTCTCCATCAGATAATTGATGGCTAGATTTTTCTTCCATATCCATATTTTCTTACATGGAACCCTAGTATGTGTTATTTTCGGTAATCTTCATACTTTCGACTCTTTATTTTAAATAGAGGCCTCGTTAATTCATTTTTCGATGTGGGATTTCAACTAAGATATTTTGAAACGTCAAAAATGTGTTATCCCAATACCCTATATTTTGTTGAACCGATGGTACTTCAAATCATCATAGATTGATGAGTTTAAGGACCTCAATTATACACTTGTTTGTGATTGATGACCTCAATCACTACCTATAAATATTTACGTTTTTCCTCCGATTATATGTCTCTAATTTCCACCAATGTTCTCCTAATCGAGATCATAATTTGGTGGTGACCCTTTAATTTCTCTTTTCCTCATATTAAGACTAAATTTTAGTAACCCAATTTCCAATGTGGGTTTTCCCACAAATATATTTTCTACTTTCAACCTTTTATCTTCGAAGAACAATTTCAAATTGCGAGGACGCAATTTATTGAAGGAGGGGAGAATGTAACACCCCAGGATTTCAGAGTGTGTTATTTCTTAAAAATAATACAATAACTTGCACTACACGCAACACCGAGTTCAATCACACCATTAAAAGAGGTCATGAATAGTATTAACTACATTTTGAACTTTATATAATCCTTATAATTTTAGAATCCCTATTATGAGTTTCTTAGTCATAATGCAAGAACAAATTCATTTTCAGTATTTCACTTTTATCAACTTCTAATAGTGAAACCTTTTTAAATAAAATATTTTAAACTTTTTGACTAAATGGAGACATCAAAAAATTTAAAATGAAACATCCCAAGCGTCCATGGTACGCTTTCCTTTGGATAAAACAGTAGCGTGTGTTGTACGCAACTTCGAGTTCTAACACACCGTAACCAATCAAACTAGTTGTTATGAATAGTAATACCTACTTTTTGAAGTTATATATATTTTATATTTTAAAATGTACTTCATTTTTGGATTCGGAATATCGAATTTAGCCTAAGGTGAAATTTTGGTACTTTTCGGATAACTTTCATACTTTGATGAATAGTGAAAATTACTAAATTTTAATTAAAAACAACTTTTTTAATCAAAATAATTAATAGTGATAAATTATGAATTTTAGTAGTTTTAAAGTATATTTAGAATATATTTTTACCATTTAATATAATGTTGGTCATTGGACATAATTTTACAATTAAACCGAACATAAACAAGTGTCAATCTTTTGATAGTTATTATCTCTTAAAAACACGCTTTTTGTTTTGACAACGGGAATTAATTTTAAATTAATTTCTGCCACTTCTGTGTTTTGAATTTAGGAAAATGGATTCCATATTTGGAATCAGGATGTTCAAATTGTGTAAATAGGTAACTTTTATTTTTAGACATTTTGAATAATTACTGCGGTAAATATTTTATTTACCATGGTTAAGGGTAAATCCGGTAAATAAGGGTTAAAAAATAATATTATAATAATACTAAATTACCCTAAAAACGTGTCTTAACCCTATTGGTTGATATATGGTCGACCATAGGCATATTTGTGTCAATTTTGGGACCCCATGGATCCACTTGTAAGTGATAATGACACTTTATTTTAATTTAGTTAAAATGAATACAAAAATGACACAAGCATATATCTTTTAGAACAACAATTTTTACATAGGGTTATATATGTTGGATTTTAGATTATAAATATTAATTAGAAATATAAAAAGATTTCTTACATAATGATATTTTATTTATAATTTTTAGACATTAAATAATTTACTTTATTTATGACACAATGATGATGCAGTAATTACTATAATAGTGAAAAATTAAAATAATTGATATTATAAATACCCAAATAAATATAATATGAAACTTTTAATGAATTAAACTAATTTTCTAGGATAATATGATATATTAGGATTGATTTAATTGACTTTGTTTGAAGTAATCAATCTGTTATGAGTTTCACAAAAATCAACTATTGAATAGTGTCAAAATTGACATAAAATAGTTCTTAAAACAAATATTATATTATTAATTGATATTAAATTCCTAAAAATCTAAGGTTCGGCCAAGAGACTTATATAATGATAGGTTCATAATTAATGGACCACTTGGGGGTCGCTTGGATGTATATAGTAAGTTTATTAACCATATTATATAAAAATACAAAGAGACATTGTAAAAGTGAAACTAATTAACTTAGAGTTGATACTTAAAGATAAGGTTAATATAAGTACCCAAACCTGTCTAAATTCTATTGGTTGAGTGTTTTTCGACCTATCCCCACCTTAACCTTTGAATAATCAACTTTGGAGCCTTTAGAAACCGAATATGAATTTAATATAAATTAATATTTCTAGCTTTTCCAAAGGTGCCCCTCACCCCTCTTATAAAAGGGAACTCCTCCTTCTCATTTCTTCACACCTCTAAAGCCTTTTGGTTCGGCCAAACTCTGCCCAAATACTCTCCCAACATCCCTCAATACAACCTAGAGGCCTTAGTTGGATCAGAAAGCCAACCTAAAGAGCCCTTTTGATCAAATCAAAAGGAAGAACCCGAAGAAGAGGTAATGATTTCACCACCCTTCTCCAAGTTCATTTCTTCTTCCACTTCTTCTTCCTTTGTTCTTACCATTCTAAAATAATAACTCCAGTATCTCACATATACTGTGATGTTATTATAAATATGGTATAATCATATTCAGTATTCTATCCACCCTTTGAATAACATGTCACCATACGTGCGTACGTACGGCTTACCGTCTCCACGTCGTGGTGTAATTGTTATTCAAAATAATATTATTTGGATGGGTATAATAATGATGTGTAACTCATGTAAATAATAAATATAACATGTTAATGATTCTGTATATATGATATACCATCCATTTATATATTATTTTAATATCAAAAGAATGATATTGTCGCTCGTGCGTACGTACGGACTACCGTCTCCACGAACGCGATGAGATTCATTCTCCATCGTATCCATTCAAGTATAATTATCATTTGATGATTTAAAAATGATGTTTATGGACTGGATATCATTATGGATATGAATAATATACAACAACCATGGCTTATGTAACAAAACATATAAAAGAAAATGAGTAAGTTAACTCCCGAAACGACGATAATTCTAAGATATTATTAACAAATCAATGTTAAAAGATCATATATGATATCATATTAATATATATGATTCTTGTATAATTTAATAACAACTATTTCACCATTATACAGGAGGTTAACCTACCCCAACCAAGGAAAAGTACAAGGTAAGGGTTTATTTCACAATCTCTTCATTATCCGAGGTTGTTTATACGTAATAATCTACTGGGATATCTTTATCATCCACATTCATGTTTCTTAAAAATGTATTTCAAAACATTTTTACTATTTACAGTAATATGGGTTAAAGTCATTTATACCCTTGTTTTACTTTTTATAAGAGGTTTATAAAGGAATCTTTCCATCGTTTTCAAAACAAGGTCCTTTTTAACCTTTTCGAAAGAATTGAGGTAAGAATGTTTTTTTTACTTATACGGTGGGTGCGGTTATTTTACGCCGTTATAAAATCTTCAAAGCTTTCCTTAAAAGCTTATAAGAATATTTTCAAAGAAAATGTTTTATTTTATATGGATCTTAAATGATTTCAAAATAAAAGGAGATATTTCTTTAAAAAGAATTTTGATTTCATCTATGTCAACATCCTTTGACGAATTTTAAGATTATTTGAAGTTGATTTATTATGATACAAAACTTCTATATTGTATTGAAGGTTTTGTGATATGTTTGACTATGGATGTGCTATTTTTATACCATTCATAGTTTATGGTGAAATTATTGACATTTCGTATGCTAGTTTTAATACGAATGTTTATGTTATGTTTAAACCTTTTCATATGGGAATGCATTGGACTTAATAAGTGACGGGTGGAGTCCGCTATAGCTCCTCGATGCATCGGTAGGTCTCATGAGACAAACTAGTGTCTTGGCACAAGGCCTTGACAAAATCTTATTTGTAGTCTTGGCACGAGGCCTTGGCTATGTGGTTATGATAGTCTGGCATTATGCATTCCAACATTATGAAAGTGGTTATTGATTTTTCATGTGATTATTCGATTAGTAGAATATCCATGTGCACAAGTAAATGGCATTTTTTTCATTTTACTTTTGCCATACTATGTTGAAGTTCAAGTTTAAAAGGCTTTTGTTTTAGTAATTCATTGCCTTAAATGTTTATGCTTATTTTTGAATGTTCCGCTATATTGTTATCCTTACTGGGCATTTGAGCTCACCCCTTTTCTATGTTTTATTTTTCCCAGGATGTGAAGATGTAAGTTATGAATGACCTGCAGGGA
This sequence comes from Viscum album, assembly GCA_963277665.1. Taxonomy (NCBI): domain Eukaryota; kingdom Viridiplantae; phylum Streptophyta; class Magnoliopsida; order Santalales; family Viscaceae; genus Viscum; species Viscum album. The sequence goes on along the minus strand of OY728143.1, from coordinate 643,680,947 downwards.
TATTATGAGGGGATTATAGTGTGGACTGTGGAAACATTATGTTGTTGTAGTAGTTTTTCATTTTATGATGTAATGTAAAACTTATGAATATATCTAGTGTTTCCAAGGCTACTAAACCAATCGGTCTTTCGAGATTTGATCTTTCTTGTGATCATGCCAATGTTATGTATTAATGCACCGACTCTGGGTAACTAGGGTCGGGGCGTTACAGTTGGTATCAGAGGAAGTTTAGTACAAACCTTGGAAGCTAGATTTAGATAAACTCTGATTAGAGCACATAGACCTAAGATGAACTTTGAGGATTAGTATAGAAGAACTTCCTAGAATTTTGGTATTGTAGAGATTTTGTGAGTTTTCCAAGCAATACATCCCTATCTGGATACGAGCAGGTAGAGGCGGCTCTGGCACAGATGTACCTAGGGGTAAAACCCGAAAACACCGCTTTGAGCTAGACTCAAACGGGAACTGGTGCACGACAACGGGCCTTGCTGCACTCTTGGTTACGACACTCCCGGGGGATATGCTTAGGATAACTCTCATTTTCTTTACAAATCATTTTGAAGGGATTATGAGTATATACTTCCTCAAAGAAAACATTCTTATGATTATGGATTATATCCATAAATAGTTCAATTTATGTTAGGTGTTTTATAAGTATGGGATTATGTATTTTGATTCATAAACTGATCTAGTTTATGCCATGGTATAGAAATGGCGCCCAGTAGAAGGAATGAGAACTCCAGAAATACACATGATTCAAAGAGAAGGAAGGATCATATCATTCATGGTCTTAAGCTAGAATTTATAAGAGAAATAGTCTCCCATGTATTATCATCATATGAAGAAATAATATCATATGTTGATAAGATATGTAAAGAGTTTACTGAGTCCTATGGCTTTGAAGGGAAGCAAGAGAAGAAAAGGATGGAAGAGAGAAAGATGGATAAAGGGAAGAGGGAAAAGAAGAATTTTCCCATATGTGGTAACTGTGGAAAGAAACACCCTGGAACTTGCCTGAAAGGAATGGGAGTTTGTTATAAGTGTGGAGGAAAAGGGCACAAAGTACGTGACTGCAAGGGTAAGAAAATGGTTTTAAATGTACAATGCTTCATTTGCAAGGAGTTTGGACACTACGCGAACCTATGTCCCAGTCATCAGACTATGCCGCAAATGATGTTATTGGATAATAATCAAGTTATGATACTACCACAGATGAAGAGGAATTATTAGAGTTCTTATGTTGATTATGTCAATTGAGCTTTGTATCAACAATGTACTTGTTATAATAATTATGGAGTATATAAGGATTGTACTGCAGTACTATTTCATTAAGGACTTGAGATTGTGTGGAACAAAGAAAAGTGACTCATTAGCAGGATAGATTTTTGGAAAATATATGGTTGAGAGAATGATAAACCATAATATAGTTCTGATACTGAGGTAGTGATTTTGGAATAATATGTGATTGTTTTGGATAAATTATATTGGATATTCTTGACTACCTTGGAACTGATTAATGATTTGTATATTCCATCATTGTTGGGGTTTAAAACATTTTTGGATTAATGAAGTATATCCAGCATTCTATATGGAATAAGGGAGCATGAATGTAATCAATAAGGAATATGGTAATACATGATGAAGGTATTCATATGCTATTACAGGGTAAAAAGGATCTATATTATGTTTACCTTCCTTATGAATGTTGGACTGTGAGTTTGGACAGAAGTATTTTGGATAGTTCTAGTTTGGATTATTTTGGATTGCCATAAAAGGACAACCCGGAGGTCGGGCGGCAACCCGTCGCGTCCGGCAAGGCTGCGAGACTTGAACCCGCAACCAAAGGGCGACAAGGGTGTATCACCTACCACTATCCCACGAGATGTCCTGAATTAAATAAAGTAGTTTTTTAAAAGATCTGGTAGATGAATTATAAATTCGTTTATTTTGGAACCCTCTATGAATAGTATAAATAGAATTTTTTTTACGAGTGAATGATGAGTTTTGGTAGAAATTTATTAATGGATAAAACTCTAATTATAAACTAAGTATATCTCCTTATTATCTTATCCAATCTCATAAATAAATTCCTCAACATTAATAATAGAAACTTAGAACAAAAATGTTGTCCTAGATGGTACCATAAATCATCACAAATTTATGGCTTTGGGATTGTTGGCCTTTTCATAGCCATGTTCTCTACCACTCTCCATCAGATAATTGATGGCTAGATTTTTCTTCCATATCCATATTTTCTTACATGGAACCCTAGTATGTGTTATTTTCGGTAATCTTCATACTTTCGACTCTTTATTTTAAATAGAGGCCTCGTTAATTCATTTTTCGATGTGGGATTTCAACTAAGATATTTTGAAACGTCAAAAATGTGTTATCCCAATACCCTATATTTTGTTGAACCGATGGTACTTCAAATCATCATAGATTGATGATTTTAAGGACCTCAATTATACACTTGTTTGTGATTGATGACCTCAATCACTACCTATAAATATTTACGTTTTTCCTCCGATTATATGTCTCTAATTTCCACCAATGTTCTCCTAATCGAGATCATAATTTTGTGGTGACCCTTTAATTTCTCTTTTCCTCATATTAAGACTAAATTTTAGTAACCCAATTTCCAATGTGGGTTTTCCCACAAATATATTTTCTACTTTCAACCTTTTATCTTCGAAGAACAATTTCAAATTGCGAGGACGCAATTTATTGAAGGAGGGGAGAATGTAACACCCCAGGATTTCAGAGTGTGTTATTTCTTAAAAATAATTCAATAACTTGCACTACACGCAACACCGAGTTCAATCACACCATTAAAAGAGGTCATGAATAGTATTAACTACATTTTGAACTTTATATAATCCTTATAATTTTAGAATCCCTATTATGAGTTTCTTAGTCATAATGCAAGAACAAATTCATTTTCAGTATTTCACTTTTATCAACTTCTAATAGTGAAACCTTTTTAAATAAAATATTTTAAACTTTTTGACTAAATGGAGACATCAAAAAATTTAAAATGAAACATCCCAAGCGTCCACGGTACGCTTTCCTTTGGATAAAACAGTAGCGTGTGTTGTACGCAACTTCGAGTTCTAACACACCGTAACCAATCAAACTAGTTGTTATGAATAGTAATACCTACTTTTTGAAGTTATATATATTTTATATTTTAAAATGGACTTCATTTTTGGATTTGGAATATCGAATTTAGCCTAAGGTGAAATTTTGGTACTTTTCGGATAACTTTCATACTTTGATGAATAGTGAAAATTACTAAATTTTAATTAAAAACAACTTTTTTAATCAAAATAATTAATAGTGATAAATTATGAATTTTAGTAGTTTTAAAGTATATTTAGAATATATTTTTACCATTTAATATAATGTTGGTCATTGGACATAATTTTACAATTAAACCGAACATAAACAAGTGTCAATCTTTTGATAGTTATTATCTCTTAAAAACACGCTTTTTGTTTTGACAGCGGGAATTAATTTTAAATTAATTTCTGCCACTTCTGTGTTTTGAATTTAGGAAAATGGATTCCATATTTGGAATCAGGATGTTCAAATTGTGTAAATAGGTAACTTTTATTTTTAGACATTTTGAATAATTACTGCGGTAAATATTTTATTTACCATGGTTAAGGGTAAATCCGGTAAATAAGGGTTAAAAAATAATATTATAATAATACTAAATTACCCTAAAAACGTGTCTTAACCCTATTGGTTGATAGATGGTCGACCATGGGCATCTTTCTGTCAATTTTGGGACCCCATGGATCCACTTGTAAGTGATAATGACACTTTATTTTAATTTAGTTAAAATGAATACAAAAATGACACAAGCATATATCTTTTAGAACAACAATTTTTACATAGGGTTATATATGTTGGATTTTAGATTATAAATATTCATTAGAAAGATAAAAAGATTTCCTACATAATGATATTTTATTTATAATTTTTAGACATTAAATAATTTACTTTATTTATGACACAATGATGATGCAGTAATTACTATAATAGTGAAAAATTAAAATAATTGATATTATAAATACCCAAATAAATATAATATGAAACTTTTAATGAATTAAACTAATTTTCTAGGATAATATGATATATTAGGATTGATTTAATTGACTTTTTTCGAAGTAATCAATCTGTTATGAGTTTCACAAAAATCAACTATTGAATAGTGTCAAAATTGACATAAAAGAGTTCTTAAAACAAATATTATATTATTAATTGATATTAAATTCCTAAAAATCTAAGGTTAGGCCAAGAGACTTATATCATGATAGGTTCATAATTAATGGACCACTTGGGGGTCGATTGGATGTATATAGTAAGATTATTAACCATATTATATAAAAATACAAAGAGACATTGTAAAAGTGAAACTAATTAACTTAGAGTTGATACTTAAAGATAAGGTTAATATAAGTACCCAAACCTGTCTAAATTCTATTGGTTGAGTGTTTTTCGACCTATCCCCACCTTAACCTTTGAATAATCAACTTTGGAGCCTTTAGAAACCGAATATGAATTTAATATAAATTAATATTTCTAGCTTTTCCAAAGGTGCCCCTCACCCCTCTTATAAAAGGGAACTCCTCCTTCTCATTTCTTCACACCTCTAAAGCCTTTTGGTTCGGCCAAACTCTGCCCAAATACTCTCCCAACATCCCTCACTACAACCTAGAGGCCTTAGTTGGATCATAAAGCCAACCTAAGGAGCCCTTTTGATCAAATCAAAAGGAAGAACCCGAAGAAGAGGTAATGATTTCACCACCCTTCTCCAAGTTCATTTCTTCTTCCACTTCTTCTTCCTTTGTTATTACCATTCTAAAATAATAACTCCAGTATCTCACATATACTGTGATGTTATTATAAATATGGTATAATCATATTCAGTATTCTATCCACCCTTTGAATAACATGTCACCATACGTGCGTACGTACGGCTTACCGTCTCCACGTCGTGGTGTAATTGTTATTCAAAATAATATTATTTGGATGGGTATAATAATGATGTGTAACTCATGTAAATAATAAATATAACATGTTAATGATTCTGTATATATGATATACCATCCATTTATATATTATTTTAATATCAAAAGAATGATATTGTCGCTCGTGCGTACGTACGGACTACCGTCTCCACGAACGCGATGAGATTCATTCTCCATCGTATCCATTCAAGTATAATTATCATTTGATGATTTAAAAATGATGTTTAAGGACTGTATATAATTATGGATATGAATAATATACAACAACCATGGCTTATGTAACAAAACATATAAAAGAAAATGAGTAAGTTAACTCCCGAAACGACGATAATTCTAAGATATTATTAACAAATCAATGTTAAAAGATCATATATGATATCATATTAATATATATGATTCTTGTATAATTTAATAACAACTATTTCACCATTATACAGGAGGTTAACCTACCCCAACCAAGGAAAAGTACAAGGTAAGGGTTTATTTCACAATCTCTTCATTATCCGAGGTTGTTTATACGTAATAATCTACTGGGATATCTTTATCATCCACATTCATGTTTCTTAAAAATGTATTTCAAAACATTTTTACTATTTACAATAATATGGGTTAAAGTCATTTATACCCTTGTTTTACTTTTTATAAGAGGTTTATAAAGGAATCTTTCCATCGTTTTCAAAACAAGGTCCTTTTTAACCTTTTCGACAGAATTGAGGTAAGAATGTTTTTTTTACTTATACGGCGGGTGCGGTTATTTTACGCCGTTATAAAATCTTCAAAGCTTTCCTTAAAAGCTTATAAGAATATTTTCAAAGAAAATGTTTTATTTTATATGGATCTTAAATGATTTCAAAATAAAAGGAGATATTTCTTTAAAAAGAATTTTGATTTCATCTATGTCAACATCCTTTGATGAATTTTAAGATTATTTGAAGTTGATTTATTATGATACAAAACTTCTATATTGTATTGAAGGTTTTGTGATATGTTTGACTATGGATGTGCTATTTTTATACCATTCATAGTTTATGGTGAAATTATTGACATTTCGTATGCTAGTTTTAATACGAATGTTTATGTTATGTTTAAACCTTTTCATATGGGAATGCATTGGACTTAATAAGTGACGGGTGGAGCCCGCTATAGCTCCTCGATGCATCGGTAGGTCTCATGAGACAAACTAGTGTCTTGGCACAAGGCCTTGACAAAATCTTATTTGTAGTCTTGGCACGAGGCCTTGGCTATGTGGTTATGATAGTCTGGCATTATGCATTCCAACATTATGAAAGTGGTTATTGATTTTTCATGTGATTATTCGATTAGTAGAATATCCATGTGCACAAGTAAATGGCATTTTTTTCATTTTACTTTTGCCATACTATGTTGAAGTTCAAGTTTAAAAGGCTTTTGTTTTAGTAATTCATTGCCTTAAATGTTTATGCTTATTTTTGAATGTTCCGCTATATTGTTATCCTTACTGGGCATTTGAGCTCACCCCTTTTCTATGTTTTATTTTTCCCAGGATGTGATGATGTAAGTTATGAATGACCTGCAGGGATATTATGAGGGGATTATAGTGTGGACTGTGGAAACATTATGTTGTTGTAGTAGTTTTTCATTTTATGATGTAATGTAAAACTTATGAATATATCTAGTGTTTCCAAGGCTACTAAACCAATCGGTCTTTCGAGATTTGATCTTTCTTGTGATCATGCCAATGTTATGTATTAATGCACCGACTCTGGGTAACTAGGGTCGGGGCGTTACAGTTGGTATCAGAGGAAGTTTAGTACAAACCTTGGAAGCTAGATTTAGATAAACTCTGATTAGAGCACGTAGACCTAAGATGAACTTTGAGGATTAGTATAGAAGAACTTCCTAGAATTTTGGTATTGTAGAGATTTTGTGAGTTTTCCAAGCAATACATCCCTATCTGGATACGAGCAGGTAGAGGCGGCTCTGGCACAGATGTACCTAGGGGTAAAACCCGAAAACACCGCTTTGAGCTAGACTCGAACGGGAACTGGTGCACGACAACGGGCCTTGCTGCACTCTTGGTTACGACACTCCCGGGGGATATGCTTAGGATAACTCTCATTTTCTTTACAAATCATTTTGAAGGGATTATGAGTATATACTTCCTCAAAGAAAAAATTCTTATGATTATGGATTATATCCATAAATAGTTCAATTTATGTTAGGTGTTTTATAAGTATGGGATTATGTATTTTGATTCATAAACTGATCTAGTTTATGCCATGGTATAGAAATGGCGCCCAGTAGAAGGAATGAGAACTCCAGAAATACACATGATTCAAAGAGAAGGAAGGATCATATCATTCATGGTCTTAAGCTAGAATTTATAAGAGAAATAGTCTCCCATGTATTATCATCATATGAAGAAATAATATCATATGTTGATAAGATATGTAAAGAGTTTACTGAGTCCTATGGCTTTGAAGGGAAGAAAGAGAAGAAAAGGATGGAAGAGAGAAAGATGGATAAAGGGAAGAGGGAAAAGAAGAATTTTCCCATATGTGGTAACTGTGGAAAGAAACACCCTGGAACTTGCCTGAAAGGAATGGGAGTTTGTTATAAGTGTGGAGGAAAAGGGCACAAAGTACGTGACTGCAAGGGTAAGAAAATGGTTTTAAATGTACAATGCTTCATTTTCAAGGAGTTTGGACACTACGCGAACCTATGTCCCAGTCATCAGACTATGCCGCAAATGATGTTATTGGATAATAATCAAGTTATGATACTACCACAGATGAAGAGGAATGATTAGAGTTCTTATGTTGATTATGTCAATTGAGCTTTGTATCAACAATGTACTTGTTATAATAATTATGGAGTATATAAGGATTGTACTGCAGTACTATTTCATTAAGGACTTGAGATTGTGTGGAACAAAGAAAAGTGACTCATTAGCAGGATAGATTTTTGGAAAATATATGGTTGAGAGAATGATAAACCATAATATAGTTCTGATACTGAGGTAGTGATTTTGGAATAATATGTGATTGTTTTGGATAAATTATATTGGATATTCTTGACTACCTTGGAACTGATTAATGATTTGTATATTCCATCATTGTTGGGGTTTAAAACATTTTTGGATTAATGAAGTATATCCAGCATTCTATATGGAATAAGGGAGCATGAATGTAATCAATAAGGAATATGGTAAAACATGATTAAGGTATTCATATGCTATTACAGGGTAAAAAGGATCTATATTATGTTTACCTTCCTTATGAATGTTGGACTGTGAGTTTGGACAGAAGTATTTTGGATAGTTCTAGTTTGGATTATTTTGGATTGCCATAAAAGGACAACCCGGAGGTCGGGCGGCAACCCGTCGCGTCCGGCAAGGCTGCGAGACTTGAACCCGCAACCAAAGGGCGACAAGGGTGTATCACCTACCACTATCCCACGAGATTTCCTGAATTAAATAAAGTAGTTTTTTAAAAGATCTGGTAGATGAATTATAAATTCGTTTATTTTGGAACCCTCTATGAATAGTATAAATAGAATTTTTTTTACGAGTGAATGATGAGTTTTGGTAGAAATTTATTAATGGATAAAACTCTAATTATAAACTAAGTATATCTCCTTATTATCTTATCCAATCTCATAAATAAATTCCTCAACATTAATAATAGAAACTTAGAACAAAAATGTTGTCCTAGATGGTACCTTAAATCATCACAAATTTATGGCTTTGGGATTGTTGGCCTTTTCATAGCCATGTTCTCTACCACTCTCCATCAGATAATTGATGGCTAGATTTTTCTTCCATATCCATATTTTCTTACATGGAACCCTAGTATGTGTTATTTTCGGTAATCTTCATACTTTCGACTCTTTATTTTAAATAGAGGCCTCGTTAATTCATTTTTCGATGTGGGATTTCAACTAAGATATTTTGAAACGTCAAAAATGTGTTATCCCAATACCCTATATTTTGTTGAACCGATGGTACTTCAAATCATCATAGATTGATGAGTTTAAGGACCTCAATTATACACTTGTTTGTGATTGATGACCTCAATCACTACCTATAAATATTTACGTTTTTCCTCCGATTATATGTCTCTAATTTCCACCAATGTTCTCCTAATCGAGATCATAATTTGGTGGTGACCCTTTAATTTCTCTTTTCCTCATATTAAGACTAAATTTTAGTAACCCAATTTCCAATGTGGGTTTTCCCACAAATATATTTTCTACTTTCAACCTTTTATCTTCGAAGAACAATTTCAAATTGCGAGGATGCAATTTATTGAAGGAGGGGAGAATGTAACACCCCAGGATTTCAGAGTGTGTTATTTCTTAAAAATAATTCAATAACTTGCACTACACGCAACACCGAGTTCAATCACACCATTAAAAGAGGTCATGAATAGTATTAACTACATTTTGAACTTTATATAATCCTTATAATTTTAGAATCCCTATTATGAGTTTCTTAGTCATAATGCAAGAACAAATTCATTTTCTGTATTTCACTTTTATCAACTTCTAATAGTGAAACCTTTTTAAATAAAATATTTTAAACTTTTTGACTAAATGGAGACATCAAAAAATTTAAAATGAAACATCCCAAGCGTCCACGGTACGCTTTCCTTTGGATAAAACAGTAGCGTGTGTTGTACGCAACTTCGAGTTCTAACACACCGTAACCAATCAAACTAGTTGTTATGAATAGTAATACCTACTTTTTGAAGTTATATATATTTTATATTTTAAAATGGACTTCATTTTTGGATTTGGAATATCGAATTTAGCCTAAGGTGAAATTTTGGTACTTTTCGGATAACTTTCATACTTTGATGAATAGTGAAAATTACTAAATTTTAATTAAAAACAACTTTTTTAATCAAAATAATTAATAGTGATAAATTATGAATTTTAGTAGTTTTAAAGTATATTTAGAATATATTTTTACCATTTAATATAATGTTGGTCATTGGACATAATTTTACAATTAAACCGAACATAAACAAGTGTCAATCTTTTGATAGTTATTATCTCTTAAAAACACGCTTTTTGTTTTGACAGCGGGAATTAATTTTAAATTAATTTCTGCCACTTCTGTGTTTTGAATTTAGGAAAATGGATTCCATATTTGGAATCAGGATGTTCAAATTGTGTAAATAGGTAACTTTTATTTTTAGACATTTTGAATAATTACTGCGGTAAATATTTTATTTACCATGGTTAAGGGTAAATCCGGTAAATAAGGGTTAAAAAATAATATTATAATAATACTAAATTACCCTAAAAACGTGTCTTAACCCTATTGGATGATAGATGGTCGACCATGGGCATCTTTGTGTCAATTTTGGGACCCCATGGATCCACTTGTAAGTGATAATGACACTTTATTTTAATTTAGTTAAAATGAATACAAAAATGACACAAGCATATATCTTTTAGAACAACAATTTTTACATAGGGATATATATGTTGGATTTTAGATTATAAATATTCATTAGAAAGATAAAAAGATTTCCTACATAATGATATTTTATTTATAATTTTTAGACATTAAATAATTTACTTTATTTATGACACAATGATGATGCAGTAATTACTATAATAGTGAAAAATTAAAATAATTGATATTATAAATACCCAAATAAATATAATATGAAACTTTTAATGAATTAAACTAATTTTCTAGGATAATATGATATATTAGGATTGATTTAATTGACTTTTTTCTAAGTAATCAATCTGTTATGAGTTTCACAAAAATCAACTATTGAATAGTGTCAAAATTGACATAAAAGAGTTCTTAAAACAAATATTATATTATTAATTGATATTAAATTCCTAAAAATCTAAGGTTAGGCCAAGAGACTTATATCATGATAGGTTCATTATTAATGGACCACTTGGGGGTCGCTTGGATGTATATAGTAAGATTATTAACCATATTATATAAAAATACAAAGAGACATTGTAAAAGTGAAACTAATTAACTTAGAGTTGATACTTAAAGATAAGGTTAATATAAGTACCCAAACCTGTCTAAATTCTATTGGTTGAGTGTTTTTCGACCTATCCCCACCTTAACCTTTGAATAATCAACTTTGGAGCCTTTAGAAACCGAATATGAATTTAATATAAATTAATATTTCTAGCTTTTCCAAAGGTGCCCCTCACCCCTCTTATAAAAGGGAACTCCTCCTTCTCATTTCTTCACACCTCTAAAGCCTTTTGGTTCGGCCAAACTCTGCCCAAATACTCTCCCAACATCCCTCACTACAACCTAGAGGCCTTAGTTGGATCATAAAGCCAACCTAAGGAGCCATTTTGATCAAATCAAAAGGAAGAACCCGAAGAAGAGGTAATGATTTCACCACCCTTCTCCAAGTTCATTTCTTCTTCCACTTCTTCTTCCTTTGTTATTACCATTCTAAAATAATAACTCCAGTATCTCACATATACTGTGATGTTATTATAAATATGGTATAATCATATTCAGTATTCTATCCACCCTTTGAATAACATGTCACCATACGTGCGTACGTACGGCTTACCGTCTCCACGTCGTGGTGTAATTGTTATTCAAAATAATATTATTTGGATGGGTATAATAATGATGTGTAACTCATGTAAATAATAAATATAACATGTTAATGATTCTGTATATATGATATACCATCCATTTATATATTATTTTAATATCAAAAGAATGATATTGTCGCTCGTGCGTACGTACGGACTACCGTCTCCACGAACGCGATGAGATTCATTCTCCATCGTATCCATTCAAGTATAATTATCATTTGATGATTTAAAAATGATGTTTAAGGACTGTATATCATTATGGATATGAATAATATACAACAACCATGGCTTATGTAACAAAACATATAAAAGAAAATGAGTAAGTTAACTCCCGAAACGACGATAATTCTAAGATATTATTAACAAATCAATGTTAAAAGATCATATATGATATCATATTAATATATATGATTCTTGTATAATTTAATAACAACTATTTCACCATTATACAGGAGGTTAACCTACCCCAACCAAGGAAAAGTACAAGGTAAGGGTTTATTTCATAATCTCTTCATTATCCGAGGTTGTTTATACGTAATAATCTACTGGGATATCTTTATCATCCACATTCATGTTTCTTAAAAATGTATTTCAAAACATTTTTACTATTTACAATAATATGGGTTAAAGTCATTTATACCCTTGTTTTACTTTTTATAAGAGGTTTATAAAGGAATCTTTCCATCGTTTTCAAAACAAGGTCCTTTTTAACCTTTTTGACAGAATTGAGGTAAGAATGTTTTTTTTACTTATACGGCGGGTGCGGTTATTTTACGCCGTTATAAAATCTTCAAAGCTTTCCTTAAAAGCTTATAAGAATATTTTCAAAGAAAATGTTTTATTTTATATGGATCTTAAATGATTTCAAAATAAAAGGAGATATTTCTTTAAAAAGAATTTTGATTTCATCTATGTCAACATCCTTTGATGAATTTTAAGATTATTTGAAGTTGATTTATTATGATACAAAACTTCTATATTGTATTGAAGGTTTTGTGATATGTTTGACTATGGATGTGCTATTTTTATACCATTCATAGTTTATGGTGAAATTATTGACATTTCGTATGCTAGTTTTAATACGAATGTTTATGTTATGTTTAAACCTTTTCATATGGGAATGCATTGGACTTAATAAGTGACGGGTGGAGCCCGCTATAGCTCCTCGATGCATCGGTAGGTCTCATGAGACAAACTAGTGTCTTGGCACAAGGCCTTGACAAAATCTTATTTGTAGTCTTGGCACGAGGCCTTGGCTATGTGGTTATGATAGTCTGGCATTATGCATTCCAACATTATGAAAGTGGTTATTGATTTTGCATGTGATTATTCGATTAGTAGAATATCCATGTGCACAAGTAAATGGCATTTTTTTCATTTTACTTTTGCCATACTATGTTGAAGTTCAAGTTTAAAAGGCTTTTGTTTTAGTAATTCATTGCCTTAAATGTTTATGCTTATTTTTGAATGTTCCGCTATATTGTTATCCTTACTGGGCATTTGAGCTCACCCCTTTTCTATGTTTTATTTTTCCCAGGATGTGAAGATGTAAGTTATGAATGACCTGCAGGGATATTATGAAGGGATTATAGTGTGGACTGTGGAAACATTATGTTGTTGTAGTAGTTTTTCATTTTATGATGTAATGTAAAACTTATGAATATATCTAGTGTTTCCAAGGCTACTAAACCAATCGGTCTTTCGAGATTTGATCTTTCTTGTGATCATGCCAATGTTATGTATTAATGCACCGACTCTGGGTAACTAGGGTCGGGGCGTTACAGTTGGTATCAGAGGAAGTTTAGTACAAACCTTGGAAGCTAGATTTAGATAAACTCTGATTAGAGCACGTAGACCTAAGATGAACTTTGAGGATTAGTATAGAAGAACTTCCTAGAATTTTGGTATTGTAGAGATTTTGTGAGTTTTCCAAGTAATACATCCCTATCTGGATACGAGCAGGTAGAGGCGGCTCTGGCACAGATGTACCTAGGGGTAAAACCCGAAAACACCGCTTTGAGCTAGACTCGAACGGGAACTGGTGCACGACAACGGGCCTTGCTGCACTCTTGGTTACGACACTCCCGGGGGATATGCTTAGGATAACTCTCATTTTCTTTACAAATCATTTTGAATGGATTATGAGTATATACTTCCTCAAAGAAAACATTCTTATGATTATGGATTATATCCATAAATAGTTCAATTTATGTTAGGTGTTTTATAAGTATGGGATTATGTATTTTGATTCATAAACTGATCTAGTTTATGCCATGGTATAGAAATGGCGCCCAGTAGAAGGAATGAGAACTCCAGAAATACACATGATTCAAAGAGAAGGAAGGATCATATCATTCATGGTCTTAAGCTAGAATTTATAAGAGAAATAGTCTCCCATGTATTATCATCATATGAAGAAATAATATCATATGTTGATAAGATATGTAAAGAGTTTACTGAGTCCTATGGCTTTGAAGGGAAGCAAGAGAAGAAAAGGATGGAAGAGAGAAAGATGGATAAAGGGAAGAGGGAAAAGAAGAATTTTCCCATATGTGGTAACTGTGGAAAGAAACACCCTGGAACTTGCCTGAAAGGAATGGGAGTTTGTTATAAGTGTGGAGGAAAAGGGCACAAAGTACGTGACTGCAAGGGTAAGAAAATGGTTTTAAATGTACAATGCTTCATTTTCAAGGAGTTTGGACACTACGCGAACCTATGTCCCAGTCATCAGACTATGCCGCAACTGATGTTATTGGATAATAATCAAGTTATGATACTACCACAGATGAAGAGGAATGATTAGAGTTCTTATGTTGATTATGTCAATTGAGCTTTGTATCAACAATGTACTTGTTATAATAATTATGGAGTATATAAGGATTGTACTGCAGTACTATTTCATTAAGGACTTGAGATTGTGTGGAACAAAGAAAAGTGACTCATTAGCAGGATAGATTTTTGGAAAATATATGGTTAAGAGAATGATAAACCATAATATAGTTCTGATACTGAGGTAGTGATTTTGGAATAATATGTGATTGTTTTGGATAAATTATATTGGATATTCTTGACTACCTTGGAACTGATTAATGATTTGTATATTCCATCATTGTTGGGGTTTAAAACATTTTTGGATTAATGAAGTATATCCAGCATTCTATATGGAATAAGGGAGCATGAATGTAATCAATAAGGAATATGGTAATACATGATGAAGGTATTCATATGCTATTACAGGGTAAAAAGGATCTATATTATGTTTACCTTCCTTATGAATGTTGGACTGTGAGTTTGGACAGAAGTATTTTGGATAGTTCTAGTTTGGATTATTTTGGATTGCCATAAAAGGACAACCCGGAGGTCGGGCGGCAACCCGTCGCGTCCGGCAAGGCTGCGAGACTTGAACCCGCAACCAAAGGGCGACAAGGGTGTATCACCTACCACTATCCCACGAGATGTCCTGAATTAAATAAAGTAGTTTTTTAAAAGATCTGGTAGATGAATTATAAATTCGTTTATTTTGGAACCCTCTATGAATAGTATAAATAGAATTTTTTTTACGAGTGAATGATGAGTTTTGGTAGAAATTTATTAATGGATAAAACTCTAATTATAAACTAAGTATATCTCCTTATTATCTTATCCAATCTCATAAATAAATTCCTCAACATTAATAATAGAAACTTAGAACAAAAATTTTGTCCTAGATGGTACCTTAAATCATCACAAATTTATGGCTTTGGGATTGTTGGCCTTTTCATAGCCATGTTCTCTACCACTCTCCATCAGATAATTGATGGCTAGATTTTTCTTCCATATCCATATTTTCTTACATGGAACCCTAGTATGTGTTATTTTCGGTAATCTTCATACTTTCGACTCTTTATTTTAAATAGAGGCCTCGTTAATTCATTTTTCGATGTGGGATTTCAACTAAGATATTTTGAAACGTCAAAAATGTGTTATCCCAATACCCTATATTTTGTTGAACCGATGGTACTTCAAATCATCATAGATTGATGAGTTTAAGGACCTCAATTATACACTTGTTTGTTATTGATGACCTCAATCACTACCTATAAATATTTACGTTTTTCCTCCGATTATATGTCTCTAATTTCCACCAATGTTCTCCTAATCGAGATCATAATTTGGTGGTGACCCTTTAATTTCTCTTTTCCTCATATTAAGACTAAATTTTAGTAACCCAATTTCCAATGTGGGTTTTCCCACAAATATATTTTCTACTTTCAACCTTTTATCTTCGAAGAACAATTTCAAATTGCGAGGACGCAATTTATTGAAGGAGGGGAGAATGTAACACCCCAGGATTTCAGAGTGTGTTATTTCTTAAAAATAATTCAATAACTTGCACTACACGCAACACCGAGTTCAATCACACCATTAAAAGAGGTCATGAATAGTATTAACTACATTTTGAACTTTATATAATCCTTATAATTTTAGAATCCCTATTATGAGTTTCTTAGTCATAATGCAAGAACAAATTCATTTTCAGTATTTCACTTTTATCAACTTCTAATAGTGAAACCTTTTTAAATAAAATATTTTAAACTTTTTGACTAAATGGAGACATCAAAAAATTTAAAATGAAACATCCCAAGCGTCCACGGTACGCTTTCCTTTGGATAAAACAGTAGCGTGTGTTGTACGCAACTTCGAGTTCTAACACACCGTAACCAATCAAACTAGTTGTTATGAATAGTAATACCTACTTTTTGAAGTTATATATATTTTATATTTTAAAATGGACTTCATTTTTGGATTCGGAATATCGAATTTAGCCTAAGGTGAAATTTTGGTACTTTTCGGATAACTTTCATACTTTGATGAATAGTGAAAATTACTAAATTTTAATTAAAAACAACTTTTTTAATCAAAATAATTAATAGTGATAAATTTTGAATTTTAGTAGTTTTAAAGTATATTTAGAATATATTTTTACCATTTAATATAATGTTGGTCATTGGACATAATTTTACAATTAAACCGAACATAAACAAGTGTCAATCTTTTGATAGTTATTATCTCTTAAAAACACGCTTTTTGTTTTGACAGCGGGAATTAATTTTAAATTAATTTCTGCCACTTCTGTGTTTTGAATTTAGGAAAATGGATTCCATATTTGGAATCAGGATGTTCAAATTGTGTAAATAGGTAACTTTTATTTTTAGACATTTTGAATAATTACTACGGTAAATATTTTATTTACCATGGTTAAGGGTAAATCCGGTAAATAAGGGTTAAAAAAATAATATTATAATAATACTAAATTACCCTAAAAACGTGTCTTAACCCTATTGGTTGATAGATTGTCGACCATGGGCATCTTTGTGTCAATTTTGGGACCCCATGGATCCACTTGTAAGTGATAATGACACTTTATTTTAATTTAGTTAAAATGAATACAAAAATGACACAAGCATATATCTTTTAGAACAACAATTTTTACATAGGGTTATATATGTTGGATTTTAGATTATAAATATTCATTAGAAAGATAAAAATATTTCCTACATAATGATATTTTATTTATAATTTTTAGACATTAAATAATTTACTTTATTTATGACACAATGATGATGCAGTAATTACTATAATAGTGAAAAATTAAAATAATTGATATTATAAATACCCAAATAAATAAAATATTAAACTTTTAATGAATTAAACTAATTTTCTAGGATAATATGATATATTAGGATTTATTTAATTGACTTTGTTCGAAGTAATCAATCTGTTATGAGTTTCACAAAAATCAACTATTGAATAGTGTCAAAATTGACATAAAAGAGTT
The DNA here is from genome assembly GCA_963277665.1 of Viscum album. Classification (NCBI taxonomy): domain Eukaryota; kingdom Viridiplantae; phylum Streptophyta; class Magnoliopsida; order Santalales; family Viscaceae; genus Viscum; species Viscum album. The sequence continues at coordinate 643,663,508 of OY728143.1, read as the reverse complement.
CTTAAAACAAATATTATATTATTAATTGATATTAAATTCCTAAAAATCTAAGGTTCGGCCAAGAGACTTATATCATGATAGGTTCATAATTAATGGACCACTTGGGGGTCTCTTGGATGTATATAGTAAGTTTATTAACCATATTATATAAAAATACAAAGAGACATTGTAAAAGTGAAACTAATTAACTTAGAGTTGATACTTAAAGATAAGGTTAATATAAGTACCCAAACCTGTCTAAATTCTATTGGTTGAGTGTTTTTCGACCTATCCCCACCTTAACCTTTGAATAATCAACTTTGGAGCCTTTAGAAACCGAATATGAATTTAATATAAATTAATATTTCTAGCTTTTCCAAAGGTGCCCCTCACCCCTCTTATAAAAGGGAACTCCTCCTTCTCATTTCTTCACACCTATAAAGCCTTTTGGTTCGGCCAAACTCTGCCCAAATACTCTCCCAACATCCCTCACTACAACCTAGAGGCCTTAGTTGGATCAGAAAGCCAACCTAAGGAGCCCTTTTGATCAAATCAAAAGGAAGAACCCGAAGAAGAGGTAATGATTTCACCACCCTTCTCCAAGTTCATTTCTTCTTCCACTTCTTCTTCCTTTGTTCTTACCATTCTAAAATAATAACTCCAGTATCTCACATATACTGTGATGTTATTATAAATATGGTATAATCATATTCAGTATTCTATCCACCCTTTGAATAACATGTCACCATACGTGCGTACGTACGGCTTACCGTCTCCACGTCGTGGTGTAATTGTTATTCAAAATAATATTATTTGGATGGGTATAATAATGATGTGTAACTCATGTAAATAATAAATATAACATGTTAATGATTCTGTATATATGATATACCATCCATTTATATATTATTTTAATATCAAAAGAATGATATTGTCGCTCGTGCGTACGTACGGACTACCGTCTCCACGAACGCGATGAGATTCATTCTCCATCGTATCCATTCAAGTATAATTATCATTTGATGATTTAAAAATGATGTTTAAGGACTGGATATCATTATGGATATGAATAAGATACAACAACCATGGCTTATGTAACAAAACATATAAAAGAAAATGAGTAAGTTAACTCCCGAAACGACGATAATTCTAAGATATTATTAACAAATCAATGTTAAAAGATCATATATGATATCATATTAATATATATGATTCTTGTATAATTTAATAACAACTATTTCACCATTATACAGGAGGTTAACCTACCCCAACCAAGGAAAAGTACAAGGTAAGGGTTTATTTCACAATCTCTTCATTATCCGAGGTTGTTTATACGTAATAATCTACTGGGATATCTTTATCATCCACATTCATGTTTCTTAAAAATGTATTTCAAAACATTTTTACTATTTACAATAATATGGGTTAAAGTCATTTATACCCTTGTTTTACTTTTTATAAGAGGTTTATAAAGGAATCTTTCCATCGTTTTCAAAACAAGGTCCTTTTTAACCTTTTCGACAGAATTGAGGTAAGAATGTTTTTTTTACTTATACGGCGGGTGCGGTTATTTTACGCCGTTATAAAATCTTCAAAGCTTTCCTTAAAAGCTTATAAGAATATTTTCAAAGAAAATGTTTTATTTTATATGGATCTTAAATGATTTCAAAATAAAAGGAGATATTTCTTTAAAAAGAATTTTGATTTCATCTATGTCAACATCCTTTGACGGATTTTAAGATTATTTGAAGTTGATTTATTATGATACAAAACTTCTATATTGTATTGAAGGTTTTGTGATATGTTTGACTATGGATGTGCTATTTTTATACCATTCATAGTTTATGGTGAAATTATTGACATTTCGTATGCTAGTTTTAATACGAATGTTTATGTTATGTTTAAACCTTTTCATATGGGAATGCATTGGACTTAATAAGTGACGGGTGGAGCCCGCTATAGCTCCTCGATGCATCGGTAGGTCTCATGAGACAAACTAGTGTCTTGGCACAAGGCCTTGACAAAATCTTATTTGTACTCTTGGCACGAGGCCTTGGCTATGTGGTTATGATAGTCTGGAATTATGCATTCCAACATTATGAAAGTGGTTATTGATTTTGCATGTGATTATTTGATTAGTATAATATCCATGTGCACAAGTAAATGGCATTTTTTTCATTTTACTTTTGCCATACTATGTTGAAGTTCAAGTTTAAAAGGCTTTTGTTTTAGTAATTCATTGCCTTAAATGTTTATGCTTATTTTTGAATGTTCCGCTATATTGTTATCCTTACTGGGCATTTGAGATCAACCCTTTTCTATGTTTTATTTTTCCCAGGATGTGAAGATGTAAGTTATGAATGACCTGCAGGGATATTATGAGGGGATTATAGTGTGGACTGTGGAAACATTATGTTGTTGTAGTAGTTTTTCATTTTATGATGTAATGTAAAACTTATGAATATATCTAGTGTTTCCAAGGCTACTAAACCAATCGGTCTTTCGAGATTTGATCTTTCTTGTGATCATGCCAATGTTATGTATTAATGCACCGACTCTGGGTAACTAGGGTCGGGGCGTTACACCAAGAGTTACAATGATATATTAAAAATCGTTCAAAGTAGGCATCATAAGTTATTGACGTCGTAAAATATGATAATTTGTAGTTAAATATTTTTAAAATTTCAATCAAAGATTTTAATATTAGGAATATGATTCCTAAGTCTCACTATTATTCAAACATACTTTGGTTCAAAGATGTTACTCACTATAAGAGATTAGTGAGAGATTTTTTTTAGATTGTGACTTAGAGATATGATATAAATTATATAAAGGTGTAATGAGGTTAATAAAATCCTTAAAGTGTAGTAAAAATGGGGCACCACTGTTTATCTACCATATACGATATGATTAGATGGGCTCTTATGTATGGTTTTGTTAGTATTCATAAAGGTATAAAAGTTATCATGTTATAAAAAATTAACACTCTACATTTTCATTATTTCTTATTGGTTATAGATATTGTGTGAAGTGTAATGATAATTAACTCATTAAAGTATGAATTTGAGCCATCTATAACCAATTTACATCATGGAGTTTTATTTGTTCTGACCAAATATTATGGTTATCATGGGGAGTATTTCACATAGATATATGAAATATATCCATAAGGCACAAAAGGTGTTTTTTAACACTAGATGACCTTCCATTTATACCACATGTATTTTCATAAAACATTTATTAGTTATAACATTGGTGCATGTTTCATATTACAATTTATCCATACTCGAGGCTGGAAAGATACCTAGAATGAGAACCTTAATACTTTAATACAATTTTTATAAAATCCAAGAGTCTTAGATAATTAATTGTGGTTGAGTATTTTTCTAATCATTTCATCAGTGGAAGCTTAATCAAGATGATATTTTTTCCCTCATATGATGAGTATGACTTCTGGGAGCTAAATTGAGATAGATTAAAGTTGTTTATAGTCTTACCTAGATAATATATATGATGTTCTTATCTATTGGGTTAGATTCATGTTATGTGCTCATCCATATGATGAATTAAATGTTATGTATTCATTAACCTGGTTAGTTTATACTCATAGAATCAAAAATATATGTGTAGTTATATGATATTGATAAACTATATGGTTTTCGGTTACACAATATCTTGGATAAAGAGATCATATAAAAATGCCTACTTGTATATGATACAACTTGTGGAAACATATATAGATATATATGTGTTTGATTGAGATCACATAAGATCTCTTTATATATTTAGTAGTATTGACACTTTTTTGGAGGATGATATTTTGTTAAATTTATGAATTTTGGAATTCATATTTTTTAATAATGATATAACATCTAGCAGGGCAAACATTTTTGTTAATTTAATTAGGATTTAATTTAAAAAGCCTAGAAATCTATTCTAAATGTGTTTTATTATTTATCCAAAATGTGTTTTGATAGATATTCAAAAGTTATTACATAAGATGTGATACATGGGGAATTTAATTATATATTTATGAAATCATTTTAGAAAGATATCAAAAATTAGTTTTGTATATGGCTTTGCAAGTTATTATATATGATACAATATAATGTGAAATGGCAAAAAGTATTAAGGATTTAGTAAAAGTGGGATATTAAAGGAGGTATACCCTAAATCCTAATATATATGGGATAAATGTTAGAAAATATTGCATTATACTATATAGATATATTTATGGTATGTTATCCTTGTTGTAAAAGTAATTTCCTTGAATTTATAGGAATATCATATCTTATGGTATGATGATATCATAAAGTAAACATACTAGAGCTAATCATAGGGTTTGATTAGATTTTATTTCCTGAAATTATTGTATGAAGAATCATATTGTACACACACTCTTTGATTTATATAGGTATTTGAATGTTAAGTGTTAACAATCCGGATCATCCATGTATGGCTATCATCAATTGTATATATTTTATATTATTAATTGTTGGGGAGAATTCATTTGGATGAAGGTTACAAGAGCTATACCGAAGCCATATAATTGTGCATTTTATAATGAATGAGTAAATTCATTAATATTTGGGAGTTTATTAAGGGTTATATATTGTTTCTAGTGCCATTGTGATGGTCGTGTTCAATCTTATTCTTACAACCCATTTATTATTCCATTTCTATCTCTTATTTATTTTCTACAAGATATACTATAATATCATAGAAGAAAAGAAGGTCCTTCCGATTTTTTTTGTGATTTTGTTGGCCTGCATATACACTTTAGAGGGACTAGACTGTTGGATATTCTTAGTGATCTTCATAAAATGATTTTTTTTAATGGTAGGAGTAGTATCCATCTATGATGAAAGGTAAATATTCTTTGTTTATATTATACATGGTTTTAGTTTTTCATAGATTGATGATCTTGGGAATGAGGCTTCTATTTTATTACACTATGGTGAAAAAGTATTACTTGATGATTATAAATGAATTATAATCCCATTTCCCAAACTTCCTAGATATAATGTGGCTATTGTGCACATGAATTTTCACACGGATGACATCCAAGTAGAAGTGATTTAAAATATTGAAAACTCAAATGCAAAATATAAAGCTGATCCTGACAATAAGTGTAGAAGAGATATTTTAAAAGAGGGGGATATCGTCATGACTTAAATTAAAAGGAATGATTCCCATTGGGAACCTATAAAAATATAAAACCAAGGAATATCTACCCTTATAAAGTTGTGAAATATATCAATGATAATTTTTATATGATGGATCTTCTAGTTGGATGAGAAATATCTCCAACATTGAATGCTGCTACTTAAATATGTTCATCCTAGAGGAGACACTTTATCCTCTTTTATACTTAATACCGCTTCCATTCCAAGTTAGGGATATTGATGTAATTCCTTCTTTATCCCCTATAACCCTATATGGGCCCGATTTATTCCATTTAATAATTTATTCTTTCCCTCTAGATTTTGATATTTCAAGGGTAGTTTTATTTTTTTTATGGTTTAGCCTATAAATAGGTTTTCTATTATCATTTGTAATCAGGTTCTCCCTTATAATAAAATTTTAGAGTGTGTTCTCCCCATTTTTGGGTGTTCTATTGTGATTTTATTATATATCAATTTTTAGTCTATGAAAATTACATGTTTTTAAATGAATATAAATTTTAGAGCATGTTATTTCAATTTAATTTGATAATAGATGAACTTAAATCTTATTTAGGGCATGAGATACAATGATCATTGACATGACATATTTTTTATTACTTTGATATGATTTTTAAGAAATCATGTTCCTGGAATGATTTATCAATTGTCAAAGAAAATAATAGTTGATGTCTTGTTATATTTTTTGTAAATAATTATAATTATATGATTCAAGATATTTTATATAATTTCTTTTTTAAATAGCCAATATATTTTTAATGATTAAATTATTATTTCATTTTACAAAATTAAGAACCATTACAGTATGGAATGTAATGTCACACTGAAACAATATGTGACATCTTAGTCAAAATATGTAATATACACCATATTTTTATTATATGATAGTATAATATAAATTAAATATGTATATTTACTATAGTTCCTATAAATAAAAGGGTAAATTAAACACATACAAACATAAAACAAAATATCATTAACCTCCTTTGGGTATTCTTAAGATAAAATACACTATTCATATTAGCCTAATCATTTTTTGGATAGAGGTTAAATACCTTATGTGAATATTTTTGATGCGATGTGTGTGCTTTTGAGATAAATTTGGAAGAATATATAAAAGTGTAAGGTAGTTGTTGGGGATAAGGTAATCATTAGAAAGTTAAACTATATAAAAGTAATTTGATTATTAGGTTAAAAATTTGGTCATTGTTAGTAATTTTTATGAATAAAGTTCATCATCTGTAATTGGTTTTTTCATTAATTAAAGAGAATAAGTTAATGGGTAATCTCAATATGTAGTTATACAATGATTCCTCCACCGGTGATAACGAGGTTAATGTACCTTTAGTCATATTACATTTTTCTTCTTTTCTCATTGGTTTGTGGTTTGTAATGAGATAAGGATATCCCCAAGAGGTTGAGGATGATTATTTCCTTGAAAATGTTCCCCATTATATTTATGATAATGATAATAAAACTATGGCTACCATTCCCATTTATGAAATAAAATAGGTTATTTGTAGTCTTAATAGTGATAGTGCACCGTGTAGAGACCCGTATCCTGACGTACATGGACATTACATTACATTTGCGGAATACTTAGTACATAACAAAAAACACACACACACAAGGATCGTAATAGTTTAGTGTCTTTGGAAACTCGGAACATAATCTTCTAATCCTGGTGAAAGATCTTCAATATCTCCCATAAAGATCTTCCATTTTTTTTTTACCTAAAACCTTTATTTATATCCTGGGGAAAAGAAAACATAAAAGGGTGAGCTCAAATGCTCAGTAAGGGTATACAAAAGAAATAAAAATCATATCATATCTTTTTGAAAATCATAACCTGCAAAAGAGATCATAATATCTTAACATGGAACAAATCATAGAAGTGAAAATGAGATCCCCATAATCATAACATAAGACTTGAAACTTTGTGGCATGCATACATAATCATGTAAAATCATTTCTTGTTAGTCATGACTCATTGCCAAGACTATCTTAGTGGACAAAGTCCCTTTCTGAATCGAGTAACCCTCGTTTCAGTCCTGTTTCACTGAACCGGTATAACCTACCATTTCATCCATGTCTATCTCATGAGATATAAAATCTTTACCCAATGCATTGGAGGGAGATATAGGTCCCACCCATCTTATAATGAATCCTTTCTTATGTGTGCCACATAATCATAAAACATACATCATCGCATAACACATGTAACAAAAATGGGATTCTTGAAACATCATGACATCATAAATAAACTCATATAAGATAATGGAATTCATAAAAATAATTCCATCACAACATGATCAAATCAATGTAATAATAGGGATAAAAACAGAACCCTTTTATTATCTTAGATGGAAAATAATTTTGATAAAACACTTGAAATGAATTCTTGAGGAAAATATCCTTTCTTCTTCAAAATCAATTCCTTTTCACAAAACATCATGCAATTTTAAAAGAAAGAGATTTTATTGAAAATAGTCATGAAATATTTTGGAGGAAGGTTCATGAAAATAAGGCTTTATAAAACCGTAAAAATCCGTTTGTGCCGTATAAGTTAAAAAAAACATTCTTCGTACTTTTGTCAGAAAAGTCAAAAAGTACCTCGTACGAAAAACGACAAAAGATTCCTTTCATTTCTTTTAATAAAAACTCACCGAAGGGTAAAAATGGATTTAAACAATTGTAGGTGGATGGAAATAATATTACATATTGATGAAACATGGATGTGGATGATAAAATACACCCCAGTAAATACTTACGAATAAACAATCTCGGATAAAAAGGAGATTGTGATATTTCCCTTACCTTAGGTCCGACTTGCTTTGTAAGTGTCCAAACCTCCTGTATAATGATTTAAATCATGTTATTGACTTATTACAGAATCATATTCATTGTTATGATATCATATATGGTTCAATTATGACATTATATTACCCGTTCTTTAGTAAATTCCATGTTAAAGAAGCGTTTTGGGTAAAATTGTTTCATTTATCGTAGGTGTTTTGACTTGTTGTTCTTGACATCATTATTACTTATATCATGATTTACTTACTTCCAGAATATAAAATATGATTTATATATCATATATATTCAGTATATATATATATATAATAGGTAGATAAATAAAATGAAAAACACCGTTCATGGAGACAGTAGTCCGTACGTACGCATGAACGCTGTTTTCCTTTCCTTATTGTCTTGAAATGGAAGTAAGTAGATGACATAAATATGTATATATATACATAAATCCAGTAGGTTTATAATGTCATATATTTCATTATTATTTCTTATATATACTTTATAATCATTCTTAAATGGTTAACATGGAGAATGAATCTCATCGCGTCGTGGAGACGGTAGTCCGTACGTACGCACGAGCGATGATATCATTTCTATAAATATTGAATTGAATTGGAGTGGATTATAAAATATATCAGAATCAATATTATGTTTTAATAACTATGTATAGTTATTTTTTACACCATTATACCCATCCATGTAAGGTGGTGGTGGAAAATAGATTACACCACGACGTGGAGACGGTATTCCGTACGTACGCACGCGCGGTGATTTCTTTTTCCTTAGGATGGATAGATGGTGAAATAGGGTTGTTTCATACTTATAATAACATATCAGTATATGAGTGATACTGATGTTATTACTTCATAATGAAACAATCTAAGAAGAAGAAATGGAAGAAGAAATAAAGATGAAAGAATTGGTAACGGTAATTACCTCTTCTTTGAAGCGCCTTTTGGAGACCTCCTCTTAGGGAACTAAAATTGGTCTTTGAGGAAGACCAGAATCTCTAGGATGTTGCTAGGGAAGTGGAGAAGAGATTTTGGCAGGGGTTGGCCGAGCTTGAGTGCTCAAATTGGTGTGAGGAGGAGGGGGAGGAGGTGTCCTTTTATAAGGGAGGAGAGGGGCACCTTAGGAATACCTCAAAATATTATTTTATATTAATGTCAAAATCGGTTTATAATGGTTCCAAAGGGTATTATTTCGAATCTAAAGTGGGGTTGGGTCGAAATACTATCAACCAATAAGATTTAGACAAGTTTAGGGTATTATTTTAACCTTATCAATTTGATTTAACTCTAAGTTAAATAATTTAACTTTTACCGTGTCTTTTTGTTTTCTTTCACTATATGGTTAATACACTTACTATAACATACCAGACGAACCCCAAATTGTATATTATTAATAAATATATCCTTATCTAAGTCATTTGGCCGAAACTTAGATTTTTAGGAATAAAATAACAGTTAATAATATAATATTTGATTTAAAAACTATTTTGTGTCAATTTTGACACTATTTGATATATGATTTTTGTGAAAGTCATAACAGAATTATATGTTCGAACCAAGTTGATTAAATCAACACTAATATATCATAATAACCTAGAAAATTAGTTTAAGTCATAAAAAGTCTCAAATTACATTCATTTGAGCATTTATAACATCAATTATGTTAATATTTCCTTAAAAGGGTAATTACTGCATCATCGTTGTGTCATAAATAAATTACTTTATTTAAAGTCTAAAAATTATAAATAAAATATAATTATGTAGGAAATCTTTTTAGATTTCTAATGAATATTTATAGTCGAATTTATCTTATGTATAACCCCATATTAAAAATGTTTTAGTTATTAAACATTGATTTTAACTATTTTAACTATTCATTAAATAATATAATATTAAATGTCATAATCTAATCCAAGTGGACCTAAATGGTCATATTATATTCCTAAGGTTGTTTTTGGTCGAATTACACTTATCCAATAGAATTAGGACATGTGTTAGGGTAATAGTAATATCATATTTACCCTTAGATACCCTATTTACTATTAACCGTGGTAAAAAAAAGTAAAAAGTTACTATTCACCAAAAATTATTTTCATCTCATTGAACCACATTTTACTTACTGACATCAACCGTGTCTCTCGGATTTTTGAAATTCCATTCACAGAAGCGGTAAAATTAAGATTTATGAAGAAATTAATTTTTTTAACTACCACTTAGTAGTTTCACTATTAATCAAAAATTGATGTTTTTCAGAACAATGCCAAAATTTCATCCTAAGCTATATTTCATATTCCGAATTCAAAAATGAAATCTATTTTACCAAATTCATAACATAGAAGTTGCATTAATTAATTTTATAATTAAATCCTGCTGTTAAAATAAATAGCGTGTTTTTAGGAAATAATATATATCAAAAGATTGACACTTGATTATGTCTGGTTTAAATGTGAAATTACAACCAATGACCAACATTGTATTAAATTGTAAAAATATATTATAAATATACTTTAAAACCACTCAAATTAATAATTTATCACTATTAATTATTTCGATTGAAAAAGTTGTTTTTAACTAAAATTTAGTAATTTTCACTATTCATCAGAATATGAAAGTTATCCGAAATGTACCAAAATTTCACCTTAGGCTAAATTAGATACTCCGAATCCAAAAATGAAGTTCACTTTGAAAAATAAGATTTACATAATTTCAAAAAGTTGTTATTACTATTCATAACGGCTAGTTTTAATATTATTTTAATAGCATATCATTGTTTAGTGAAACTCGGTATTGCGTATTACACACGCTATCGAGGAAGGTCGTGATTGCGTGTAATGCAAGGCAAGTCAAGAAGGTGTGTTGTGCAAGCTTCTTTTGGTGTAGCGTACAACACAAGACATTAATAAAATTAAAAATAATATTTTTCATAAATTCTCGGGTTGTTACATTCTACCCCCCTTAAAATGAATTTCGCCCTCGAAATTCGTCGGGATTATAAATGGTTTACTATTCGAAAGTTTCTTTAATAGAAACCCACATCGTAAAAAGGAATACCAAAACTTGGCTTTAAAAACTAAAGTATGGAATGTAACGATTACCCAAATAAACTAATCACTGGGTTTCCACGTAGGTGAAAATATGGATATGGAAGAGAAATCTAACCATCATGTTCTGATGGAGAGTGATAGAGAACATGGCTATGGAAAATCTAGCAATCACAAAGCCATAAATTTGTGACGATCTAATGTACCATCTGATTAATCAGATATAAGAGCACTAGGACAACATTTTTGGTTTTCAAGATCATTTCCCTAAAGTTGATGAATTAAAAGAAATACTTACATGATTTTGTTACAATCTCACTGTTGTTCGTGAATTGAACAATTTCCACTTCATATCATAAAGAAAGGAATTTGAATTTGTTATTCGTGAAGCATTAGCAGATCATGTGATAGAAGGATGGGTCATTCCATCTATTTCAAACAAAAGGTTAGAAAAAGTTATAAGTCCATCTTATAGTGAGATTAATCATATATGGTTCCAAAAATGAACTTATACTTCATATATCATACCGCTTAATAAAATAAAACTAGTTTCTACTAAACAGGGACTTCCTGTAGGCCAGTGGTAGGCAATAAAGGCTAGTCGCACTTCGGTTGTGGGTTCGATTCCCACAGCCTTGTCCGAAGCGATGGGCTGTCGCCCGTCCTGCAGGTTGTCCTTTTTCTAAAACTATATTACTATAACATCCCATCAATAATATCGAAAAAACTTCTATCCTTAAACAATACTAACTTATATCCAACATAAACCATTCCAATCTTTAGGCTCATAATACTGCAGTCCATTCTCATAACATAGTGAAAACGATTACCAGAGATTTAATACCATCGTTGATCCCCATATATCATAAGATATATCTTGTTGGTCACATTCCAAACATTCAAAGGCCTTAATCTTGTACTCTCTTGAATACCCATTGAACCTTAGTGAAAACATGAATGCAGTTAAAAGTTAACACTTTTCACATACCGAAATCCTCAAAATTCTATATACTCAAACCATGATATCACTTAGTCCTTATATCAATCATGAGCTCATGAATACTATCAAACATTTAATTTTCTCCTTATCCCTTCATTATGCGCATATCATCTACATTCCAAAAATATATGAATAACCTTTCATGGATACTGGTAACATTAATCATACACTTTCAAAACACAAGGAAAGACAACAGTGCAACAATCCATAGATGTCTCTTTATTCCAAAATTACACATGATAAAAATGTAATCATTCCACTACATTCTCAAACCATTGACCGAGCTTCAAAAATTCTTTCATCTCACATATCATTTGTAGTCTCTTCATCATCATCCACATAAATACTACCCATATGACCATACTGATTCTCTTCATGAGTCTTTCCCTTAGGGCATTTGTTTGCATAATGCCCATACATTCCACATTTAAAACACTTAACCATTTTTGATGTCGTAGCAATACCATTATCCTCATCCATGGTGTTAATCGACCCTTTTCCTTTGCACTTACTTGCTTTGTGTCCTTCGTTTCCACACCCAAAGCATCTTCCAGTTCCCTTGAAACATTCTCCTTGATGCCTCTTCCCACATGATTTACATAGGGGAAATTGAACTTTCTTTCCTCTATGATCATCATGGAACTGCATCTTTCTCTTATTAGTCGAGTCAGGAAACTTACCAAATTTTACTTTATTGATCATATTGTGAGATTGCTGATTCGGCATAATAATGATGTTTGGACTTCCAAATCCCATTTCATTTGGTTTCTCATGAAGAATATCATTCCATTGTCCAGCATATCCTCCATTATCGTGAATCACCTTGTTTCCATCCATTTTCTAAAACCCAAAAAGAATAGTGTGAGATGCAAAAATCATAATAAAGGGGGAATAACTTCATTATCTAACATCTTAGGTTAAATTCTAAGATCGTTACTGTTGTTCTAGGACTATATCCTATACGTATACTTATCCTTAGGGACATCCCTAGACATACCTTAGAAATATCTCTAGGGATCTCACTAACGTTTTGGCATCCTAGTTTCCAAAGGTTGACTAAACCTTTCCTCTGATACCAACTGTAGAGACCCGTATCCTGACGTACATGGACATTACATTACATTTGCGGAATACTTAGTATATAACAAAAAACACACACACACAAGGATCGTAATAGTTTAGTGTCTTTGGAAACTCGGAACATAATCTTCTAATCCTGGTGAAAGATCTTCAATATCTCCCATAAAGATCTTCCATTTTTTTTACCTAAAACCTTTCTTTATATCCTGGGGAAAAGAAAACATAAAAGGGTGATCTCAAATGCTCAGTAAGGGTATACAAAAGAAATAAAAATCATATCATATCTTTTTGAAAATCATAACCTGCAAAAGAGATCATAATATCTTAACATGGAACAAATCATAGAAGTGAAAATGAGATCCCCATAATCATAACATAAGACTTGAAACTTTGTGGCATGTACACATAATCATAGAGAATCATTTCTTGTTAGTCAAGACTCATTGCCAAGAATATCTTAGTGGACAAAGTCCCTTTCTGAATCGAGTAACCCTCGTTTCAGTCCTGTTTCACTGAACCGGTATAACCTACCGTTCCAGCCCTGTCTATCTCATGAGATATAAAATCTTTACCCAATGCATTGGAGGGAGATATAGGTCCCACCCATCTTATAATGAATCCTTTCTTATGTGTGCCACATAATCATAAAACATACATCATCGCATAACACATGTAACAAAAATGGGATTCTTGAAACATCATGACATCATAAATAAATTCATATAAGATAATGGAATTCATAAAAATAATTCCATCACAACATGATCAAATCAATGTAATAATAGGGATAGAAAAAGAACCCTTTTATTATCTTAGATGGAAAATAATTTTGATAAAACACTTGAAATGAATTCTTGAGGAAAATATCCTTTCTTCTTCAAAATCAATTCCTTTTCACAAAACATCATGCAATTTTAAAAGAAAGAGATTTTATTGAAAATAGTCATGAAATATTTTGGAGGAAGCTTCATGAAAATAAGACTTTATAAAACCGTAAAAATCCGTTCGGGCCGTTTAAGTTAAAAAAAACATTCTTCGTACTTTTGTCAGAAAAGTCAAAAAGTACCTCGTACGAAAAACGACAAAAGATTCCTTTCATTTCTTTTAATAAAAACTCACCGAAGGGTAAAAATGGATTTAAACAATTGTAGGTGGATGGAAATAATATTACATATTGATGAAACATGGATGTGGATGATAAAATACACCCCAGTAAATAATTACGAATAAACAATCTCGGATAAAAAGGAGATTGTGATATTTCCCTTACCTTAGGTCCGACTTGCTTTGTAAGTGTCCAAACCTCCTGTATAATGATTTAAATCATGTTATTGACTTATTACAGAATCATATTCATTGTTATGATATCATATATGGTTCACTTATGACATTATATTACCCGTTCTTTTGTAAATTCCATGTTAAAGAAGCGTTTTGGGTAAAATTGTTTCATTTATCGTAGGTGTTTTGACTTGTTGTTCTTGACATCATTATTACTTATATCATGATTTACTTACTTCCAGAATATAAAATATGATTTATATATCATATATATTCAGTATATATATATATATAATAGGTAGATAAATAAAATGAAAAACACCGTTCATGGAGACGGTAGTCCGTACGTACGCATGAACGCTGTTTTCCTTTCCTAATTGTCTTGAAATGGAAGTAAGTAGATGACATAAATATGTATATATATACATAAATCCAGTAGGTTTATAATGTCATATATTTCATTATTATTTCTTATATATACTTTATAATCATTCTTAAATGGTTAACATGGAGAATGAATCTCATCGCGTCGTGGAGACGGTAGTCCGTACGTACGCACGAGCGATGATATCATTTATATAAATATTGAATTGAATTGGAGTGGATTATAAAATATATCATAATAAATGTTATGTTTTAATAACTATGTATAGTTATTTTTTACACCATTATACCCATCCATGTAAGGTGGTGGTGGAAAATAGATTACACCACGGCGTGGAGACGGTATTCCGTACGTACGCACGCGCGGTGATTTCTTTTTCCTTAGGATGGATAGATGGTGAAATAGGGTTGTTTCATACTTATAATAACATATCAGTATATTAGTGATACTGATGTTATTACTTCATAATGAAACAACCTAAGAAGAAGAAATGGAAGAAGAAATAAAGATGAAATAATTGGTAACGGTAATTACCTCTTCTTTGAAGCGCCTTTTGGAGACCTCCTCTTAGGGAACTAAAATTGGTCTTTGAGGAAGACCAGAATCTCTAGTATGTTGCTAGGGAAGTGGAGAAGAGATTTTGGAAGGGTTTGGACGAGCTTGAGTGCTCAAATTGGAGTGAGGAGGAGGGGGAGGAGGTGTTCTTTTATAAGGGAGGAGAGGGGCACCTTAGGAATACCTCAAAATATTATTTTATATTAATGTCAAAATCGGTTTATAATGGTTCCAAAGGGTATTATTTCGAATCTAAAGTGGGTTTGGGTTGAAATCCTATCAACCAATAAGATTTAGACAAGTTTAGGGTATTATTTTAACCTTATCAATTTGATTTAACTCTAAGTTAAATAATTTAACTTTTACCGTGTCTTTTTGTTTTCTTTCACTATATGGTTAATACACTTACTATAACATACCAAACGAACACCAAATTGTATATTATTAATAAATATATCCTTATCTAAGTCATGTGGCCGAACCTTAGATTTTTAGGAATAAAATAACAGTTAATAATATAATATTTGATTTAAAAACTATTTTGTGTCAATTTTGACACTATTTGATATATTATTTTTGTGAAAGTGATAACCGAATTATATGTTCAAACCAAGTTGATTAAATCAACACTAATATATCATACTAACCTAGAAAATTAGTTTAAGTCATAAAAAGTCTCAAATTACATTCATTTGAGCATTTATAACATCAATTATGTTAATATTTCCTTAAAAGGGTAATTACTGCATCATCGTTGTGTCATAAATAAATTACTTTATTTAAAGTCTAAAAATTATAAATAAAATATCATTATGTAGGAAATATTTTTAGCTTTCTAATGAATATTTATAGTCGAATTTATCTTATGTATAACCCCATATTAAAAATGTTTTAGTTATTAAACATTGATTTTAACTATTTTAACTATTCATTAAATAATATAATATTAAATGTCATAATCTAATCCAAGTGGACCTAAATGGTCATATTATATTCATAAGGTTGTTTTTGGTCGAATTACACTTATCCAATAGAATTAGGACATGTGTTAGGGTAATAGTAATATCATATTTACCCTTAGATACCCTATTTACTATTAACCGTGGTAAAAAAAGTAAAAAGTTACTATTCACCAAAAATTATTTTCATCTCATTGAACCACATTTTACTTACTGACATCAACCGTGTCTCTCGGATTTTTGAAATTCCATTCACAGAAGCGGTAAAATTAAGATTTATGAAGAAATTAATTTTTTTAACTACCACTTAGTAGTTTCACTATTCATCAAAAATTGATGTTTTTCAGAACAATGCCAAAATTTCATCCTAAGCTATATTTAATATTCCGAATTCAAAAATGAAATCTATTTTACCAAATTCATAACATAGAAGTTGCATTAATTAATTTTATAATTAAATCCTGCTGTTAAAATAAATAGCGTGTTTTTAGGAAACAATATATATCAAAAGATTGACACTTGATTATGTTTGGTTTAAATGTGAAATTACAACCAATGACCAACATTGTATTAAATTGTAAAAATATATTCTAAATATACTTTAAAACCACTCAAATTAATAATTTATCACTATTAATTATTTCGATTGAAAAAGTTGTTTTTAACTAAAATTTAGTAATTTTCACTATTCATCAGAATATGAAAGTTATCCGAAATGTACCAAAATTTCACCTTAGGCTAAATTCGATACTCCGAATCCAAAAATGAAGTTCACTTTGAAAAATAATATTTACATAATTTCAAAAAGTTGTTATTACTATACATAACGGCTAGTTTTAATATTATTTTAATAGCATATCGTTGTTTAGTGAAACTCGGTATTGCGTATTACACACGCTATCGAGGAAGGTCGTGATTGCGTGTAATGCAAGGCAAGTCAAGAAGGTGTGTTGTGCAAGCTTCTTTTGGTGTAGCGTACAACACAAGACATTAATAAAATTAAAAAGAATATTTTTCATAAATTCTCGGGTTGTTACACACCGAGTCCTAATGACTTCCCTAGTTTATTTTATATTATATAATGGGATATTATTATGAAATAGATTATAGATACTAAAAAACAATACATCAAAGGGGGTTCACCTCCTAGGTCCACTTGTGCAATGACCGTGATCTTTATACCGAAGGTGGAACACCCCTAATCCTTCATCCAATACCTACCAATTATCTTGTATAACTTTTCCTACAAGCTCATTTCCAAGATAATTAATGACATAATCTCTTAAATTCTACCCAACCTAGTCTCAGATGGGTATCATAGATTTTATAATGGAAATAATATTTAAAGAGGCATTGACTTGTCTGAAGAGATGATGGTGGAACTCAACCAAAAATTAGTAGGTTCTAACGTAATGATGAAAATTTACATGGATAATGAAAATAATATAATGGTATAGAACTTGGTTTTAATTTTTATGGGGTGATTTAGATTCTTGGAAAGAGTATGTGATCAATTATTCAGAAGTTATTCCTAACATTGGTTCTTGATTACAATTTGAATAAGAAGATAAATTTTTTTCAAATCCTACCTTGATCTATGATAGGGAGATTCTATTTCACCTACCCTTTTTATCTTGTCCTAGAATTTTTGTCATATCCTAAGACCTTATTAGTAGAAATATTAAGAATTCCATGTCTAATGTAGAGGTTATTTTGTTTAGAGGTAGGCTCAAATCAGTAGGTATTTCAAACTTATTTTTTGGTGATGACATGATCTTAATTGATGGAAGACATCAATAAATACAGAAATTATCGAGGATAATTAACACATATGCTTTACAGAGTGGTAAATAAATCAAAAAATTTATGATTACTATATTCATACAAAATAATTGTTCAACCAGATGAAAAAATGTCATTGAATGTTGGGTTGTTTTATCTATAGGGAGGTTTCTGATGCTCTATCTTAGAGATCCTCTATCCACTGGGAGAATTTTTATGGACCACTTTGATCGAATGGTGGGAAATATTAGAGGTCAAATAATGAATTTTAAAAATTAGTTTCTCTATTTTGGAGGATGGATCATCCTTATCAATATTGAGGTTTATTTTATGCCAATATATGTTCTATCGATTATCAAGGTCAATAAATCTACATAAATTTTTAAAAAAAACAATACTTAATCCCAATTAAATGGGGTCACCTACATGGATCAAATGTGTCAAACTATTCCAATTTAAGAACAAATTTCCATTGAAACCATTTAGAATATGATCATATTAAATTATTTTTAAGGGTCTTTTTTAGTCTACCTACACCTCTATTAATAATTCGACGCGTCATTAAGTTTACCCTATTAACAAGTTCTCAAATATACCATTAGATGAATTAAAATATTCATAATGGATTCTTATGGGAATCACATTAAAAGGGATTCTATCCTTGGGATATCTGGAAACACCTGGATAAACCATTTGAATAGGGTGGGGTGAACATTATAAGGATTGAGGAGTTAATATAAAGAATGAGGTCTAAATTATAATGGGATTCCATAACAGTCTATTCACAATGGTCAAGACATATATAGAAAAAATATTATAGGGTATCTTTTTCGCTTTATAATTGGGATGTTATTTCATTTTATATCTATCAGTGTCTTTAGGGTACCATGATTCTACATCTCTAGAATTTTAGATGGATCATAGGGCAAGGTGAAATATTCTTCTATGGTAAGAACTGGTCAGTAAGTTCTCTATACTTCCCGGGGTAATTATCTATGGAATTTATATTCCATGAGGTGATGAATAATTTGATATTTTTAAACACCTTCCTTGATGAGGAGTAGTAAAAATTAGATTCTAACATCACACTAATTTATGAACTAAACTGTTTTTTCTTTACCCCTCGAAGCTCTATGTTATTTGTATGTATGGTTTTTGTATCCTCACCCATTCTTAATAAATATTGGATACTTGGTCCAAGTCCATTGGTATGGAATATTTACCTTTTAAATATTTTTCTGGGTTTGGTGTATCATGCATGATGTCATTACCATAAAAAATATGGTTAAATGAAATTATATTCTTATGGAATCTAAATCCCCTTGTTTTAATAAGCCGGATGTGAAAAGTTTTTATCATTTATTTCAAGAAGGGTAGTGGACAAGGTTCACCTAGATTCCACATTTAGAAATATGGAGGTGTTCTATGTGGTATATTAGACCCATAGTGTGGATTCTGTGGTAGGTTTTTGGGTTATTGGGTGGCGTAGAATGTATCCTAATACTTGGGAACCCAAGCTAACTCTATCATCTTGAAATCAAAACTGCTTCCCCTAATTTCTTAGTTGGGATCAATCTACACATTGAGTTACATGGGTTCTATTTTTATTCTCCCTCATATCTATTATCATCCCCGGATAGGAAATACCAACATAGGACAGAGCCACTGGATGTCTTGAAAGACACCTAGTGAAGTCTTAAACTCAAAACCAATGGTTCTTATACTAGTGGTGAGATATGCGGATGGGTGGTGCCATTCATGACACTCAAGGATATTCTGTTCTAATATTAAATTCATTTTATGGATATGGAAATTTTCACATTGATAAAACATAGGCACTTCTGATTAGACTTCTTATCTTACACCTCAACAACATTGGCCATAATATAGTGGAATCTGACTCAGAATTACTTGTTCATCTTTTAATGAGCTCTACTCCTATCCACTAGTAAAATATTTACTATATTGGAGAATTTAAGAAATTTCTTGATAAAAATATGGTTATTAGGAACACTTGGAATGATGGTAATAAAAACTCTAACATCAGGGATTCTAATGGAAATATAGATGATTCCATATAACTATTTTATAACACATGATCCCTCCCCCCTAGACTATGTTTTCATTATTTCAGGGGATTCTCTTATACTTCACTATTTCATATTCCCATGATTATTTCATAGGTCGTTTCAACCTTTTAATAAATATATTTATTCTTGTGTGTCAATTAATAATTAAAATTTTCTTTGTTTGAAATTTATTTTTATAAAATAGGTGACAATTTTGGAATCAAAATTAGTTAATGATAAAATTTTATAAATTTTTATCTGTGTTTAAAAAATTAATAATCCCCCAATTTATTTATATTTTTTAGGATCATTATTATAATATTAATTGTTTATTTATTTTTATTTATTACTATTTATTATTATTCTTTTTTTATTCTCTTATTTTGTTGAAACATTTCTCTAAGTGTAGGAGTTTTATGTATTAGTTATCTCTTGTAAAGGAGCCTTACATTTCAGAATATCCACATAGTATATGACTTTATGTGTCATTTTTATGTACCTTTTATAAATAAAAATTTTCTAATGGAATGTATTTTGCGTACTGATTTTTTACTCTCACATATTGGGAATTTAAGAAAATTATGACCTTTATATATTTAGTCAGATAATGAGACTTTGATATTTTATTAAGTGCTTGACCATTAAATATACAAGGAAAATTTTATGTATAACTCTTTCATACTAAAAATATAACTCTTATATATTACATAAGAGCGCTAGATTTGAAGAATTTGGTATAGGGTTTTTCTTTTATGTATCTATTGGAAGTTAAGAAGAGTATAGATTATCTAAGTATTGACACTCACACATTCAACACTGTTTAGTAAAAGGATCTTACTCATTTAGTTGACTACTTTTACACATGGGCTGAAGGTAAGAAGTTTTGAACATAAGAGATTAAAAGATGTTAGTTCATATTTTCATGAAATATTATCTGAACTGTTTCACCATAGATAAATTCATAATATCATGGTTAAATATTATTCAAATGATTATTTATATATCATTATTTAAATTAAAATATTTTATATTATCAAAGATAATCTCTCATTATTATTTAATTATTTCTAAGGATTAATGATAATTATTTTTGGAGGTATTAATTTCGATGATTAAGGGGTTATTTAATATTTTTTAAAAAGTTTATTTATTTAATATTATAATATTTTGTATTTTTACTAGTTGGATATTATTAAATATATCCATGTGATATTTTTCATTGATAATTAAAGAAGTATTATAAAGATGTCTGTTTCGAAGGATATAATCATTAGAGTTTTTCTATAAAATCCAAATCGATAGGAAATAAAATTTTTATACACTCACAATATGACACAATTTGTTATACTTAAGTTCCACAAGTTAAAAAACTAATTTTCTACATAATGCCTTTGATAGAATGTCGAAGCCTATATTGTTTTACATCCTTGAATGGTAGAAGATAATTGTTCTATACCAAAATTCCTTCTATATGATATCATTGGTATAATAGTTTAATTATTTCATTGTACTATATTATTTGTGTGAGATCGTATGAGTACTCAATGTACTACAAGAGGGGGGGGGGTGTATTTTAGTTTATAAAAAATTAAACATATAATTTTACAAACACTATATTTAAGAAATTCTTATATACAAAGAGTTTTGCTGATATAATTTATAACTAAAGTAAGAAAGTTTCATAGAACATAATATTAAATTTACTTAAAAATATAAAGATTAAATATATAAAACTTATAGAAACAAGGTTTATAAATTATAAAATATTTTATAAAGTATATAAAAAAATTAGAGATTATTACTTAACAAGTATATTCATTTTAAACTCAAGTGACATGGAAGTATCTTAATATGAAATTATGTATCCCTGGCATAACTTGTTGTAAGGTCCATCTTTATAGCCTTATAATCCTTTAATACACTATATGATACAAAGATACATCTACCTATTCTTGGTATACCTCAAAAAAATAGATCGAACACATATCTATCACTTTATACCTAAGAGATCTCAATCCAACAGATCAGATAAACAAATATTAAAAAAGATATACCTTCAAGAATTTACCATGCAACCCTAACAAATGAAGCATTAAGTAAATTCTCAAATCACTTCAAGTGAAGCACACTCAGTAAAAAGATAATAAAACAATTAAAAAAACATTAAATCATCAAATTAAAACATATTATTCTTTTCAAGGTTATGGTCCTCTTAATAGATGATATTACAATAGTCCAAATCTATACTTCTCAGGATCAGTTACAAAAATATCAAACAAAATTATTATTCTCTTCTTGATTTTAGTACAACATAACTATATGTGATGTTAATTATTTGTAACACTATAAAAATTATTTCGAATATTGAATCATGGAAAACTGATAAGGTTTAATCCTATATAATTTGTACATATATTTCTGGTTGGTTAAGTAAATCAATATTCAGAAGACTTTGTAGGTCTTCATTTGATGAAATTTTTTTGATACACTTTTTAGCACTCCATCCATTGGACTATGTATAAATGAATTCATAAAATTATATCTGATTTACTTTTCTATACTTCATTCGTTTGACTTTGTCTGATGGAATTCCTAAAAATTGTCAGATAGAATTTATATGACTTCTGTTCATCAGAATTTATATACATATATCTGATGTACTTTGTACATGTTTTTCTGATGTATTTGTTACTCGTCTATATAATATACTTGTTAGATTTACATCATAAATTACTAAATTTATCCATATAGTAAAACTGATTACTTTCCTACAAAAAATATATATCTTTTGAAAGATAAGAATTAGTAATAAGGATGAATTTAACAAGTGAATTGTCATTTTAAAAAGTAATGTTTGAAAGAAGTATTTTGACTCAACAATTTTTTATGTAATGTTGTTTTTAGTGTGTCTCACTTATGGTCTATACCTTTATTAAAATTTATGTGACTTGGTTAACTTATAAAAAATCAATACATAGGTTCTACCTGAACCTGTAATAGGTAATTTTGGTTATTCCTTCACTAAGAAATAAATGAGTTTAGGTTATGTATGATCCTTGAATGTCTGGATTAGGTCTCCTCAAGATAATATGCTGGGTGTTTTTGTAAGACCCCAAGATTTTATGAGAAATATTATTTTTAATTTCTTTGATGTTTTGTGTTGTACGCTACACCAATATTAGCTTGCTCTATATGCAACACCGTATTAGCTTGTAGTATATGCAAACACTATTCATGGCTTGTATTGCACGCAAAAGCGACCTTCCTCGATAGCTTGTGTTGTACGCAAGACCGAGTTTCACTAAAAAATGATATATTATTATAATATTATAAATTATACGTTATGAATAGTATTAACTGAATTTTGAATTTTATAAAATTATAATTCATCATACACATTTTCTAGAATTATATATGAAAACAAAATCAATTTTTTTGATAAAAGAAGTATTTTTTAGGAAATGCAGTTTTACCACTTTTTGATGGTGCACCCATTTTAAATATAATTTTTGAAAAGTGTATAAGTTAAATTTTACAAAATAAACTTCTTCTTTTGAATTAGGATATAAAAATTTATATTGGATACATTTTTTGATACTTTTCTGATAACCTTCATATTTTGATAAATAGTAAAAATACGCTAAATTTTAAATAAAAATAAATTTTCTCATCGAAGTAAATTATATGGTTAAATTATAATATTGAATGATTTTAAAGTATAAATAGAATATATTTTTACCATTTAATATAATTTAAGTCATTAGCATTAATTTTACATTGAATTAATAGGTAAGAACATTTCAATCTTTTTCAATGTTTTAACTTTTAAAACTCGTTTTCTTAACAACAGGATTAATTTTAAATTAATTACTGAAAATTAGGTGTTTTGAATTTTGAAAAATGGATTCCATATTTGGAATCAGTAGATCTAAATTATTTTAATAGACTACTTTTTATTTTTAGACATTTTGAATAATAACTACGGTAAATTTTATTTACTACAGTTAAAGGTAAATCGGGTAATTAAGGGTAAAAATAGGATTATAAAATTACCATAACACCTAACAAAATTATATTGGATGAAGAAAAGTCGTCCAATATCACCTAAGGGTAGAAATAGATTCATTTCATGGACTTTTGACCATGAAAATGATTTAATTATTATTAAAACCAAAGACAGTGACAACATGTCACTCTCTTATATCTTATAAGTGTAATAATTTTAATTTAGTGATAAACTACATAAAACCTAGAATATAAATAGTTTAAAAAAATATAATAAAATTATCTAAATAATGAAAATTTATTTATAATTTTTAGGGATTAAATAATTTTCATTAATGGTGACACAATAGTGATGCAGAAATTGTTTATTTAGTGTAAAATAAATAATATAGTTTTTATTAAACTAATAGTGACCATAAAAGGAACAAAAACCTGACCAAAAACTATTGGTCATGTACATGTAAACCATAACCATACAATTATCTTATATTTGGCCATTTGGATCCTTATAAAAGCGATTATCACACTTGGATTATTTTATTTTAAATGATTTCAAAGTTGTCACCTTCATAATTTAATATATATAACAATTTAAATGTTGTAATTTTAAGATGATAAATTTGAGTAAAAGTTTTATTATAAAAGGTAATAGATTTATCTTAATCATAGGATTTTATTTTTAATTTTTATGCAAAAAATAGATATCTTAAATAATTATACAAAAATGTTGTAGTAATTATTTTATTAAGAGAAATATCAAATAAATGGTTTTAAAAATATTAAAATAAATATTATATGAACTATTTAATGTTCTCAACTAATCTTCTAGATGAATATGACATGTTTGGAATATATTAAATATTTTGTATCAAATATATATTCTCTGTGAATTTTATTTAAATTCAAATAATGGAATAGTTTCAAAATTGACACTATTGATATTTTATAAAAAATACATATTATTAAATTTTTTAAAATTCAAAAAAATAATTAAAAATTAAAAATTGATAATTATATGGTCTAAAATATAATAATTTATCTAATTATGGAAAATTCACAACACATAAGTAAGTATTTATAACAATTTAAAAATTAGAATTTTATTACCATAAATAAATTTGAATAGATTAAATAAGGATAAATCAAATTGATATGGTTTAAAATAAATTCAAAACATGTCTAAATTTTATTGGATGATGAGATTACAAACCTATCTCATATAATATTATAATTTTATTCATTTTGGTTGTTTCTATGTGGGGTTTTAATTTTTTATAAATTAATATTTCTTATGTTTCCAAATGTACCCCTCTCCTCCCTTATAAAAGAGAACCCCCTCCCTCTCCTCCTCACAACACTTTGAGCCTTCAAGCATGGAAAAACTCGGCCCATTTATCTTCTAAACTTCCCTATAAACATACTATAGTTCTTGGTCTTATTCAAAGACCAACTTTAGTGCTCTAAGATGAAATTTAAAGGAGGCAATTCGAGGAAGAGGTAAAACCTTCTACCGATTCTTTCAAGTTTATTTCTACTTTTACTTCCTATTATTTAGTTTTTTCATTATAAATTAATTACATAAGTATCAATTATCTACTGATATGTTATTATAAATATGAAACAACCCTCTTTCACCTTCTATCCATCCTATGAAAAATGAAATCACTACGCGTGCGTACATACGGAATATCGTCTCCACACTGTGGGGTAATCTGTTTTTCCACCACCACCTTACTTGTATGAGTATAAGGGTGTAAAGAATAACTATATATGATTATTATAACATGATACTAATTCTGAGATATTATATCATCCACTCTAATTCCATTCAATAATTATGGGAACGATATCATCGCTCGTGTGTACGTACGGATTACTGTCTCCATGACACGATGAGATTAATTCTCCAAGATAACCATTCAAGAATGATTATAAAGTATATATAATAAATAATCATGAAATATATGACATATTAATTATACTGGATTTATGTATATGTTATTTACTTACTTCCATCAAGTTAATAAGTAAAGGAAAACATCGTTCATGCATACGTACGACTTACCGTCTCCATGAACAGTGTGTTTAATTTCATTTATCTATCTATTATATATATATACTGAATATATATGATATATAAATAGTGTTTTTCCTTATTTAAGTAATTAAATCATTATATGGGTAATAATAATATCAATAATAATAATTCCAAACACGTACGATAAATGAAAAGAATATTACCCAAAATGTTGCTTTAACATGGAATTGACAAATGAATGAGTAATATAAATACCTAAGTGAATCATATATGATATCATAATAATGACGATGATTTTGGAATAATTCAATGACATTATTTAAATAATTATACAAGAGGTTCAGATACCTACAAATCATATCGGAGCTAAGGTAAGGGATAATTTCTCAAATTTCATTTTTATCTGAGATTGCTTATACTTAAGTATTTACTGGGTTTATATTTTTCATCCATGTCTATAAAAATGTATTTCATAAAGTGTTTAATATTCTTCAATGTATGTTTAATTTAATTTTTACCCCTCTTTGACTTTTACATTATGTTATGGAAGGAATATTTCTTTTGTTTACCATATGAGGAACTTTTTGACTTTTCCGGCAAAAGTACGAGGAGAATGTTTTTTTAACTTATACGACATGAACAGATTTTTTCGGTTTCAAAAAGACTAATTTTCATGAATCATACTCTATAATATTTCATGACTATTTTCAAAAAAATCCTTTTCTTTTAAAATTTCATGGAATTTTGTGAAAATAAAATTATTTTGAATAAGGAAGGATATTTTCCTCAAGAATTCATTTCAGGTGTTTTATCAAAACCATTTTCCATCTAAGATGACATTAATTAATATGTTTATATTTCAAGTATAATTTCTCTATTATTTACATGGTTTCATTTTTATTATGATGAAATGATATACATTTCTTTTATATGGATTATGTTATAATGGGATGATGTTTACGAAACCCATTTTATTCGTTGGTTTATTATGAATGATGTATGTTTATTTTATGGCACACGAAAGAATAATTTCATTATGAGATGGGTGGGACCTATATCTACCTCCAATTCATTGGGTAAATATTCATATCTCATGATATAGACAAGGATGGAATGGTAAGTTAATCTGGTTCAGTGATACAGGACTGGAACAAGGAGTGAACTTGATTCAGTAAGGGACTTTGTCCACTAGGATGGTCTTGGCAGCAATGAATTGGCTGCTATGGAAATAAAATAAAGTGATTAATGTTTTTCCACAATTACATGTTTTATTCCCATTTTATTTTATCATGATGGATGTTCCATTATGATCTATGCCTTACGTACTGCCATGTTTTATGTCATTGCTCAAGATTTTGATGTTTAAACATTATGTTCATGTTTTTAATTTTAAATGTATATGGTTTGTTTTATTTTCTCCATTCTTACCCTTACTGAGAATTTGAGATCACCCTTTTTATGTTTTCTTTTCTCCAGGATATAAAGAAAGGTCTTAGGTTAGAAAACCAAAGGGGAATATCTTTATGGGAGATGTTGAAGATCTTTCACCATGATTAGAAGATTTTGTTCTGAGTTTCCAAAGACACTAAACTAATAAAGTCTTTGGGTGTCTATTTTTTTAATGTATTAAGTACTCTGCAAAAGTAAAGTAATGTCTATCTATGTCAATATTTGGGTCCCTACAGTTGGTATCAGAGCGAAGGTTTAGTTAACCTTTGGAAACTAGGATGCAAAAACTTTAGTGAGATCCCTAGAGATATTTCTAAGGTATGTCTAAGAATGTCTCTAAGGATAAGTATACGTATAGGTTATAGTCTTAGAATTACAATAACGATCATAGAATTAAACCTAAGATGTTATATATTTAAGGTACTCCCCCATTATTATGTTGTTTTCCTAGCAAGATTTTTGCCTCTCACACAGTTCTTTTTGGGTTTTAGACGATGGCTGGAACCCGAAGGAACCATGTTGATCAATGTAATGTACAATGCAATTATTTCCCCCCCAAACAATAAAATGTGATGGTATATGGAGTGAAAAATCTTATTTATATACTTACACAAGTAATGAATCATTCTGGACTTCCAAATGAGCAGAGAAAGGAAAAATATTCTATTGAGTCCTTCATGAGGCAACGCCCACCTTCTTTAAGTGGGTCTTCTAATCGACTTGTTCCTGAACAATGGACTAGTACCATTGAAAAGATATTTTCCATACTTCGCTGTATAGAGCATGAAAAATTCATTTTGGCTATTTACTGGTTAGAAGGTGACGCAGACCAGTGGTGGACTCTAATTAAGATTACAAGGCCCCAAGATGAAATTGAATCCATGGAATATGACGAGTTCAAGAACATGTTTTTTTGTAAGTACTTCCCTCATATTCTTTGAAAAAGGATGGAAAAGGAGTTCCTTGAGCTTAAGAAAAAGTATGAAGAATTTATTGGTATATACGAGGTGAATTTTACAAGGAATGCAAGGTATGCATCTGGCTTTATCATCCAACCTGAAAGTAAAGTTGATCGATTCTTCAATGGCTTAAAACCAAGTCTTCGAAGGGCATTAGATATAAGAGACTTCATTACCTATGATGAAATTTTGTGTTGTGCTATCAAGGTAGAACTGGAAGTTTTTGTTACATATCTATCTCATGGTTTTGAAAAAAAAACAAAAGATGGAGTTCAAGGAAAAATCTTAGAACAATGGTGAAACGAAGGTGAATGTTTCTTTATGTTCAAAGTGTGGAAAGAAGCTTGGTAGAGATTGTCTAAAAGGTACTAGAAAATGTTTCAAGTGTGGAAAAGAAGTTCATAGATAAGTTGAGTGTCGAACTAATGGGAAAAAAGTTTCTAATGACGTGAATAGAGAAAATACTATAGAGAACGCTCCACCAACACTTCAATGCTTTAAGTACAAGGAAATGGGGCATTATGCTAATCAATTCCCTAATCCAAGGGTTAATGATGATCGACGTGAGAAACCTCTTAAGGAAAAGGAAAAAGTGAAGTCACATGTGATCACTATTTGTGATGTTGAGTATGAAAATGATGTTGTGGATTGATTAGGTGTTTATGTAACAGGATTTAAAAATAGTATCATGGAATCTCATTTACAGTTACCGTCAAATTTTGGAATATATTTGTATTGGTTTTCAATAATTGTATGGTACCGGTAACCTTGAAAAGTGATTGAAATATTTTTGGAAAGCAGATGATATGCACATAATAAATGAATAAAAATAAAATAATATGTTTGATAGTATTCATGATCTCATGACTGATATAAGGACAAACTCATATCATGGTTTGAGTATATAGAATTTTTGGGATTTTGGTATGTGGAAAGAGTTACCTTTTGACAGAATTAATGTTTTCACTAAAGTTCGATGGTAATTTATGTTTCAAGAGAATACATGATTAAGGAATTCACATGTTTGTAATGTGACCAACAAGATATATCGTATGATAAATGATGGTATTCACATGCTCGGTAGATGTAATCGTTTAATTTATACTATGAGATTGGATAGAAGTATTTTGGATAAGCCTAAAGATTGTAATAGATTAAGTTTGACATCAAATAGTATTGTTTAAGGATAAAACTTTTTTTCGATATTATTTTTGGAATTTTATAATGGTGAAGTTTTAGAAAAAGGGAATCCTTCAGGATGGATGAAAATCGGTCGCGTTAGACAAGGTTGAGTGAATTGAACCCACAACCGAAGTGAGACATGCCTTTAACGCCAACCACTATCTTACATGAAGTCCCTAGTTAGTATAAACTAGTTTTATTTTATTAAGCGGTATTATAGATGAAGTATAAGTCCATTTTTGGAACCATATATGATTAATCTCACCATAGATGGACTTATGTATATAACTTTTGCTACACTTATGTTTGAGAAAGATGGAATGACCTATCATTCTATCGCATGATATGATAAAAATTCATGAAAGACAAATTATACTTCATTTCTTTAAGAGATGAAGTGGAAATTGTACAAGGCACGAGCAACGGTGATATTGTACCAAAATCAAGTAAGTGTTTCTTTTAAAAATTATTCAACATTTGGGAAATGATCTTGAAAACCAAAAATGTTGTCCTAGTGCCCATAAATCTGATGAATTAGATGGTAACTTAGATCATCAAAAATTTATGGCTTTGTGATTGTTTGATTTTTCATAGCCATATCCTCTACCACTCTTCATCAGAAGTTGATGGTTATATTTCTCTTCCATATCCATATTTTCACCTATATTCTCTTATGTGGAAACCCAGTGATGAGTTACTTTGGGTATACATTATGTTTCTAATTTTCCTTTTTAAAATGTTTCTTTAGTATTCCTTTTTACGATGTGGGTTTCTATGAAAGAAAAGTTCATATAGAAAACCATTTGTAACCCTGACGAATTTCGGGGGCGAAATTCATTTTAAGGTGGGTAGAATGTAACACCCCAAGATTTTATGAGAAATATTATGTTTAATTTCTTTGATGTCTTGTGTTGTATGCTACACCAATATTAGATTGTGCTATACGCAACATCGTATTAGCTTGTAGTATACTCAAACACTATTCTTGGCTTTTGTTGCATGCAAGAGCGTCCTTCCTCGATAGCGTGTGTTGTACGCAATACCGAGTTTCACTAAACAATGATATATTATTATAATATTATGAACTAGATGTTATGAATATTATTAACTGAATTTTAAATTTTATAAAATTATAATTCATCTTACACATTTTCTAGATTTATATATGAAAACAAAATCATTTTTTTTATAAAAGAAGTATTTTTTCAAGAAATGCAGTTTTGCCGTCTTTTGATGGCGCACCCTTTTTAAATATAATTTTTGAAAAGTTTATAAGTTAAATTTTAAAAAATAAACTTCTTCTTTTGAATCAAGATCTAAAAATTTACATTGGATAAATTTTTGATACTTTTCTGATAACCTTCATATTTTGATGAATAGTAAAAATACGCTAAATTTTAATTAAAAACAACTTTTTCATTGAAATAAATTATATGGTTAAATTATAATATTGAATGTTTTTAAAGTATAAATAGAATATATTTTTACCATTTAATATAATTTAAGTCATTATCATTAATTTTACACTGAATTCATAGGTAAAAGCATTTTAATATTTTGCAAAGTTTTAACTTTTAAAACCCGTTTTCTTAATGACATGATTAATTTTAAATTAATTACTGTAACTTAGGTGTTTTGAATTTTGAAAAATGGATTCCATATTTCGAATCAGTAGTTCCAAATTATGTTAATAGACTAATTTTTATTTTTATACATTATGAATAGTAACTACGGTAAATTTTATTTACTACAGTTAAAGGTAAATCAGGTAATTAAAGTAAAAATAAGATTATAAAATTACCCAAACACCTTCCAAAATTCAATTGGATGGATAAAAGTCAACACATATCACCTAAGTGTATAAATAGATTCATTTCATGGACTTTTTACCATGAAAATGATGTAATTATTATTAAAACCAAAGAAAGTGACAACATGTCACTCTCTTATATCTTATAAGTGTAATAATTATAATTTAGTGATAAACTACATAAAACCTAGAATATAAATAGTATCCATGAACTAATAAAATTATATAAATCATGAGAATTTATTTAGAATTTTTAGGGATTAAATAAGTTTCCTTAATGGTGACACAATAGTGATGCAGAAATTCGTTATTTAGTGAAAAATCAATAATATATTTTTTTATTAAACTAATAGTGACCATAAAAGGAACGAAAACCTGACCAAAACTTATTGGTCATGTACATGTAAACTATAATCATCTAATGGTCAAATATTTGACCATTTAGAGCCTTATAAAAGTGATTATGAAACTTATATTATTTTATTTTAAATGATGTCAAAGTTGTCACCTTCATAATTTAATAAATATAACAGTTTAAATGTTGTGATTTTAAGATGATAAATTCGAGTAAAAGTATTATTATGAAATTAAACAGATTTATATTCATCATATGATTTAATTTTTAATTTTTATGAAACAAATAGATATATTAAATAATTATACAGAAATGTTGTAGTAATTATTTTATTAATAGAAATATCAAATAAATGATTTTAAAAATATTAAAATAAAAATTATATGAACTATTTAATGTTCTAAAATAATTTTCTAGATGAATATGAGATGTTATAAATCTATTAAATATTTTTTATCGAACATATAATCTCTTTTTATTTTATTTAAATTCAAATAATTGAATAGTTTCAAAATTGACACTATTAACATTTTATAAAAAAATATATTATTAAATTGTTTAAAAATAAAAAAATTAATTCAGAATTACAAATTCAAAATTATATGATCTAAAATGTAATTATTTATCTAATTATGGAAAATTCACAAAACATAAGTAATTATTTATAACAATTTAAAAATTAGAATTTTATTACCACAAATAAATTTAAATAGATTAAATAAGGATATATCAAATTGATAAAGTTTAAAATAAACACAAAACATGTATAAATTTTATTGTTTTATAAGATTACAACCCTATGTCATATTATATTATAATTTGATTCATTTTGGATTTTTTTAAGTGGGGTTTTATTTTTTTATAAATTAATATTTCTTATGTTTCCAAAGGTGCCCCTCTCCTCCCTTATAAAAGGGCACCTCCTCCCTCTCCTCCTCACACCACATTGAGCCTTCAAGATCGGCCAAACTCTTCCAATTTCTCTTCTTAACTTCCCTATAAACATACTAGAGGTCCTATTATTCTTCAAATACTAACGTTAGTGCCCTAAGAGAATGTTTAAAGAGGCACTTCGAGGAAGAGGTAATACCTTCTACCGATTCTTTCAAGTTTATTTCTTATTTTACTTCCTCTTCTTTAGTTGTTTCATTTTAAAGTAATAACATAAGTATTACTTATACACTGATATATTATTATAAATATTAAACAACCCTATTTCCCCTTATATCCATCCTATGGAAAATGAAATCACCGCGTGTGCGTACGTACAGAATACCGTCTCCACGTCGTGGTGTAATCTATTTTTCCACCACCACCTTACATGGATGGGTATAAGGGTGTAAAGAATAACTATATATGATTATTATAACATGATACTAATTCTGAGATATTATATTATCCACTCTAATTCCATTCAATAATTATGGGAACGATATCATCACTCATGCATACGTACAGATTACCGTCTCCACGACGCGATGAGATTCATTCTCCAAGTTAACCATTCAAGAATGATTATAAAGTATATATAATAAATAATAATGAAATATATGACATATTAATTATACTGGATTTATATATATGTTATTTACATACTTCCATTCATGTCAATAAGGAAAGGAAAACATCATTCATGCGTACATACAGCATACCGTCTCCATGAACGGTGTGTTTCATTTCATTTATATATCTATTATATATATATACTGAATATATATGATATATAAATCATGTTTTACATTCTATAATTAATTAAATCATGATATAAGTAAAAATAATATCAAGAAAAACAATTCAAAACACATACGATAAATGAAAATAATACTACCCAAAACGTTCCTTAAACATAGAATTGACAAATGAACGGGTAATATAAATACCTAAGTGAATCATATATGATATCACAAGAATGAATATGATTCTGGAATAAGTCAATGAAATTATTTAAATCATTATACAGGAGGTTCGAATACGTATAAAGCATATCGGACCTAAGGTAAGGGATAATTTTTCAAATCTCATTTTTATCTCAGATTGATTATACATAAGTATTTACTGGGGTTATATTTTTCATCTATGTCCATAAAAATGTTTTTCATAAAGTTTTTAATATTCTTCAATGTATATTTAAAGTCCTTTTTACCCCTCTTTGACATTTACATTGTGTTATGGAAGGAATATTTCTTTTGTTTACCATACGAGGAACTTTTTGACTTTTCCAGCAAAAGTACGCAGATAATGTTTTTTTAACTTATACGGCATGAATGGATTTTTACGGTTTCATAATGCCTAATTTTCATGAAGAATCATATATAAGATTTCATGACTATTTTCAACAAAATCATTTTCTTTTAAGATTTCTTGGAATTTTGTGAAAAGAAAATGATTTTGAAGAAGAAAGGATATTTTTCTCAAGAATTCATTTTAGGTGTTTTATCAAAAACATTTTCCATCTAAGATGACATTATTTAATATGTTTATATTTCAAGTATAATGTCTCTATTATTTACATACATTAATTTTTCTTATGATTAAATGATATCAATTTCTTTTATATGGATTATGTTATGATGGGATGATGTTTATGAAACCAATTTTATTCGTTGGGTTATTATGAATGATGTATGTTTATTTTGTGGAACACGAAAGAATGATTTCATTACGAGATGGGTGGGACATATATCTCCCTCCAATGAATTTTGTAAATATTTATATCTCATGAGATAGACAAGGCTGGAAGGGTAATTTAATCCGATTCAGTGATACAGGACTGGAATGAGGAGTGAACTCGATTTAGTAAGGGACTTTGTCAACTAGGATGGTCTTGGCAGTAATGCCTTGGCTACTATGGACATCATATCATATGATTACGGGTTTCAACAATTACTTGTTTTATTCCCAATTTATTTTATCATGATTGATGTTCCATTATGATCAATTCCTTACTTACTGCCATGTTTTATGTCATTGCTCAAGATTTTGATGTTAAAACATTATGTTCATGTTTTTAAATTCAAATGTATATGGTTTGTTTTATTTTCTCTATGTTTACCCTTACTAAGAATTTGAGCTCACCCTTTTTTTGTTTTCTTTTCCCCAGTATGTAAAGAAAGGTTTTAGGTAAGAAAACCAAAGGGTAATATCTTTATGGGAGATGTTGAAGATCTTTCACCATGATTAGAAGATTATGTTCTGAGTTTCCAATGACACTAAACTAATATGGTCTTTGGGCATCTGTTTTTTGTAATGTATTAAGTATTCCTCAAAAGTAATGTAATGTCTATGTACATAAAGATTTGGGTCTCTATAGTTTTTATAAACCTAAATAAGATAAGGGTGTACGGTATGTGCAACCTGGTTGAAAAATGTGGGAATGTAAATTGTTTTACCTCTCCTTCAAAAGTGATATACATCTAGTGAATGTCTATCATATTTGGTTGAGAGTGAGAAGAGTGAACATATGATAATTTATATTCAAAATAATATAAAATTATAATGTTTCATATTTTAATTATTTTACTGAAACCTTTACACATCAACTACACTTATTGTTTATGATTGAATTATTCTTATTATCCATGAAATTCAACTAATAACTTTTAATTACTCTGATTTTTTATGAAAAAAAATTGAACTATACTCTTGTCTCTTTTCATCACCATCTAAGAATAACAATATATATAAGATCCATTCACTTTAAAATTTCATCTCTATTACTTTAAATTTGATACCTCTATAATTGGTATCAGTGTTAAGCCTTTGATGTCATGATAGTTTAGATTTTTATTGAATTTAATTTTTATATCTATTTTTTTACATCCAATCATTTTCTCTGGAATATAAAAAGTATGAAGAGATTTTTTTTATGATGAATAGATAGAGGAGAATTTTGAAAGATTAATACTTAATAAAATTTATCATATGTGACTCTTTTTACCAAAGAGAACCTCTGTGTTTTGAATATAAAAATCTTGGGCACATAAGGCTGAATAGTTCTAGAAAGAAATGAAAGTGGAGAAATAATAGATGGAACATCAAATTGATTTTAATATTCTAGTTCAAAATTTCAATGGAAGAAAAATTCTGGTAATATATGTTTCATAGCTGAATCTATTGAGGTGACATCATCATCTTCCACTTCATTCCCTTCATCTTCTTATTCTAATCTTAATTCTAAATTCAAAAAATATATATTTAAAGCATATGAAAAGAAAAACAATGAATTAAAAATAGGGTTTTCAGCATGGGGGAGTTGATTATAATTTATATTTCAACAATGAATATAGTCAAAGGGTGATGGTGCTAGTTTATTTAAATGACATAATCATTGGTGGATCAGATGAACCCCAATATAAATAGTTTTCTGAATACATGACAAGAGAGTTCGAAATGTTGATGATTCGTTAGATGAAATTTTTCTTTGGATTAAATGATACACAAGGAAGTAATGGAACATTTATTCTTCAATCTAAATATTCCAAGGATTTTTTTTGAAGATTTGGAATGGATAATTCCAAAGAGATGAAGACTCTGTTTGCTACCTGGTTGAAACTGTCACGGGATGATGAAGGCATGATAATTAATATCATAGAATATAGACAAATCATTAGAAGTTTGTTGTACCTAACAACGACAAGGCTTGATATTGTATTTTCCACATGCCAAGAAGTAAGGTATCAAAGTAATTTCATGGAAAGCCAGATGATTTCAATAAAGATAATTATTTAGTATATCAAGGGAACATTGGATTTTTTCTTAATGTATAATGATAAATCTCAACCCAGGTTATTGGGATATATAGATATGGATTGAGCTGGTTCCACGGATGATAAGAAATCAACATCAGGAGGTGACTTTTATCTTTTAAGTTATTGTATTTCTTGGTTAAGTAAGAAACAAGATTGAATTTCATTGAGTACTTTAAAACCTGAATACATTGTGGCTACTGAAGCTTGCATGCAGCTATTGTAGATAAACCAGCAACTTGAAGATATGGGAAATGAATTGAAATCTCTGATCAGAATTCATTGTGATAATTCAAGTGCTATAAATCTAAGAAAAAAATCCAGTCCATCACTCAAGAATAAAGCACATTGAAATAAACTCTCATTTTATCAAGGAGAAAGTTGAGTAAGGGCTTGAGAAGTTGGAGTATGTGCCTACAGAACAACAAGTTATAGATATTCTTACAAAGGCCTTACCCAAAAAATCATTTGAAAGGAATAAAATGGCTTTGGGAGTCCATTAGAATCCCCACACTTGAAAAAGTGTGGATATGGGTCCCCCTCTACCTGAGGTATGGTGTGTTTTTTCATACTATTCCAATATGTGTTCTTTACCATATTATAGATAACCTTGAAGTGCCATTTGGGTTCATTGACAAAGGGGGAGAAAGTGTTGCTATTCAGGGGGAGAAAAGAAATGGGTAGAAACTATTAAACAAAGTAGTGAGATAGGGAGAGTTGAAGCCGAGCTGAAGTTGGTTAGAGAAGCTATAACATAGGGGGAGCATTAAATCTAATGATTCTAGAAGTGATCGATCAATGATTAGATATCACAACAAATGAGGTTTGCAATGAAAGCAGTTCATTGGTATTAGTGTATCATTATGGTATCAGTGATTTTTGATTAGAAATGAAGTGATTCATTGATAAACGTTTCATTATACTCTTGTTTCTCATGCTGAGCATGGCTCATGTGGGATTAGAGTATGTGTTGAGTAAATCCTTGATCGCTATCTTAATCTCCTAAAGCCAATGGTGGTTGATGTTAGAAGGGGTATTAATGAGGTATAAAAATGTGAATAAGAGTTTTCAACAAACCCAAAGTGGGATATTGTTGGAAAAAATCCATAAAGGTGTCCTCCCAGTAT
This sequence comes from Viscum album, assembly GCA_963277665.1. NCBI lineage: Eukaryota > Viridiplantae > Streptophyta > Magnoliopsida > Santalales > Viscaceae > Viscum > Viscum album. The sequence goes on along the minus strand of OY728143.1, from coordinate 643,625,702 downwards.
GTTTTGGGTGTGATTGTGTTGGTTGAAAATGCGAGATGATCATGAATGAGAATGGTTGGTGTTTGCTAAAGACATATTTTTAGGGTGACACAGTTTCCCAGTGTTTTCCCAATATTGGGGTCTCAAAATTAGGAATATGTGTGAAGAATGGAAAATGAAGTCAAAAAATGAAGAGAAATGAGGATCCTAGGACATTGATCGCATATCGTGTCTGGGAAGAGTACACGACCATGTACCAGGCAGTGGGAATGGTACGCGAGTGCCGTTTGTGAAACCGAAAATGGTTTGAAGTGGAAGGAGATGTAGTATGGAGATGGCTTGATATTAGAAGAGGAGGTCGATTGTGTGGGAGAAAAGGCAGTATGTAAATCACGTATAAAAAAAGGTTCACAGGTGGCTTGTTGTTTGAGGAGGTAGGAGGATTGCTTTGTTGTAGAGGATGGATTGAATATTTTTTTAAATCTTTGATTAACGAATTTTGTGAATATATTTTACTATATAAGAATTTCTAATCCTACAGATTACTGTAGATATCGAATATCATTAGAGAACATCTTTTTGATCTGAGATTTTGGCAAAGGATGAAGGAAGTTCGCGAAGGCTGAAGTGGTTCGCGCAGAAGAGATTTCACAGAAAGTTTTTATGGAGGATTTTATCCCGTAAAGGTAGTGGTATGAAAAAGAGGAAGTCTGGTATGCATAAGAATATGACTCGATACGCAAAAGATGAATCTACGGTATGCAAGAGAGAGAATTTCTCATGCGGTTCGTGGAGGGGTGGATTTGGTATGTTGAGGAGAAGAGTGTTCATGAACAGAGAACAATTCTCAGATAGAGTGTAGTTCACAGAGGTAGAACAAATGAAGTGGTACGCAGAGACGATAATGGTCCATGGAGAGAGGAAGTTCACAGAAGAGGTAGCAGTACACAGAGTTGGTTGTCCACGTACCTTTCTTAGTAAACAGTACGTGAAAGAGGTAGGTGGTTCGTGAAAAACACAAGGAAGATTTTGAAAGCATAAAATTAGTTTTAGAAAGTATTTTCAAGTACCTAGTAGTACCTGTGATGGTGGAATTCATCTATAGGTGAAAACGGGACTTCAACAGAGCATCTACCAATAATTGAGGATATAAGAATTCATAGAAATGAAGGGACTTAGATGTCCATAAACTGTGTTTGACCTATAAGTCTATAAACTGTGTGTGGATTCCTTTCTATGGTAGTGAGCATAGGAAGAGGAAGATAGTGACTGTTTCCACCAATAGTGATCCAGAGAAAGAGGCATAGGGAGTGAACCTTGGGAATGGAGTGAGCAGACCCTAAACCTTGTAAAGTTAGTGAGCCTCGGCATATAAGATCTAGCCCGAACAATGTACACATTATTGGCTATGATCCTTAGTGAATTAGGTACATCAGCACATCACTATTGTATTCTCCTTGGACACAGCCTAGTGAGGGTGAACCAAGTAAAAAACATTGTGTCTTGTGCATGATTTCATATCTATTTGTATGTTGCTATAAGAGGAAGATATAATTGAGTTTTGTCTAACAATTGAACAAGATATGAATGGGAGGAAGCTTTAATCTGTCATAACCTGATTCACCCCCCCTCTTGGGGTATTTGACCTAGAAAACTGAAAAATATTTTTTTATATTCATCCAATAGATATTTTTTTCATAGGGTATGAATAAACCCTATTTGATGTATACAAACCTATATTTTTTAAAGGAAAATTTTTAATGCCTTTTAATGGAGAGACATTTTTAAATTAATATTTTGAAACATTAATAATTTTTATATGAAAAAAACTTTTCCTTTTGAAGAGGGTTATAAAAAATTACATTGAACAAATTTTTATTATTTTTTTGATTACTTTCAAATTTTGATGATTTGTAAAAATACACTAAAATTTAATTGAAAACAAATTTTTTTCATCGAAACAAATTTATATGGTTATATTATAATATTAAATTGTTTCATAGTATAAATAGAATATATTTTTATCATTTATTATAATTTATTCTATTATCATTAATTTTTCATTGAATTCAGATGTAAAAACCTTTCAATCATTTGCAATGTTTTATCTTTTCAAAGCTCATTCTCTCTTTCCAATACTAAGAATAATTTTAAATTAATGACTGAATATTATATATTTTGAATTTTTAAAAATGGATTTCATATTTGGAATCATTATATAAAAATTATTTAAATAGATCTATTTTATTTTTGGGTATTATGAAGAGTAACTTTGGTAATATTTATTAATACGGTAAAAGAGTAAATCAGGTAATTAAGGGGTAATAATGCTATTTAAAATTACCCTAACAATTTTCTTAATAACATTGTATGAGTTTGTTTTGACCTAAATAATCCTTGGGTCAAAATGGAGTTCTTTAGAAGCCACTTGGATGAGATTATGACATTTAATTTATTTTATTTAAAGAAAAATTTAAATATGTATTACTTAAATTTTAATAACTATATCATTTTCTATATAAGGTTATACAAAAGTTAAATTAAATTATAAATAATTATTTTAAATATATTTTTTTATTTATCAAGGTAATTTAATTATAATTTTTAGGAAATAAAGAATTACCTTAAATTCTTATACATTGATGGTGTAAAAATTAATTAATTGATGAGAAATCAATAAAACAATTTTTATTAAACTGATTATAACCTTAGAAAGACCCAAAAATTTGAAAAAATATTATTTATCAAGTATATATGGACCATAACCATCCATGGGTCGAGTTAGTGGGAATTTTTGGCCTTATAGGAGATATTGTGATACTTATATTATTTTATTTAAAGTGATATTAAAGTTGTCACATTCATTATTTAATAAGTATAACATTTTAAATGTTGGATTTTCAAAAAGTTAAATTAGAATACATACATTCTTTTAAAATATAGTAGATTTATCTTCCACATAATATTTTATTTTTAATTGTTTTTCAAAAAATTAGTATATTAAATAATTAAACAATATTGACATAGTAATTATATTATTAATAGATATAACAAATAAATGTTATTAAATTTTTTTGAAATAAATATATTTTGGGATAATTAACATGTATAATGAAATTTATATATGACCTTTTAATCTTGGGAATATAACAATATAGTTGGTTAGAAGTTAACCTATTATCTTAATATTTATAAAAATAAATGAAAAGAATAGTGTCAAAATTTACACCATTGATTGTTTATCCAAAAAATGTTTTATGAAATTATTTAAAAATTATAAAACATTTTAAAAAATAAAAAATATTATTATATGATTGAATATGTTCTAAGGTATTTATTTATGTTTTAACTGACATAAAATAACTAAATATTGCACCTTTTTAATATTGAAATATTTTTTACCCGAGTAAAACATTAAATATGATAGTTTAGTGATAATTAAAATTAAAAGGCTTAAATTGATAGAAATACATGTAAAGAATTTATTGGTTGATTATATTTAGACATTATATAATATCATATTCAAATTTGGGTCGTTTTTTAGGTTTTTTATGGTGTTTCTTTATTATGAATTAATATTTTTGGAGATCCCCAAAGTGCCCCTCACCTAAATTATAAAAGGGAACCTCCTCCCTCACCTATTCACTTCACTTTGAGCCTTCAATATTAGACATCCTCTACCCATTCCCCTTCTAAAATTACCTATTTATATTCTAGAGGTTCTGTTCTTCTTCAAATACCAACTCTTGTACTCTAAGAGAATATTTAGAGGAAGCACATCGAAGAAGTGGTAATCTGCTCTACTGATTCTTTCAATTTTCTTTCTTATTCTACTTCCTATTCATGATTAGTTTAATTATTAAGTAATAAATATAGTATAAATTATATAATGATATGTTATTATAATTATTAAACAACCATATTCTAATTAATATTTATCCTACGAAAAAAATCACCATGCATGCGTACATATAACTTACCATCTCTACATTGTGGTGTAATCTGTTTTTCACCACCACCTTACATGGATGGGTATACGGATGGAAATAATAAAAATATATTATTATTATAACATGATATTTATTTTAAAATATTATAAACAATTCAATTAAATACCATTCCACAATTATGGTAATTATATCATTACTTGTGCGTACGTACGACCTACCGTCTCCACAATGCGATGTGATTTATTCTACATGATATTCATTAAAGAATGATTATATAAATGTACAGAATGAATAAATATGGCATATATTATCTTAAAATAATTTTTAATGATATAATTGTGACCTATGAAGGAGAAACATAACTTATTCTACAAACATGCAAAAGAAAATGAAGCAGTTAATACCCAAATAATAAGTAATAATGAAATGTTGTTAACAAATAGATAATTATATGATCATATATGATATCATAGAAATGAATATGATTATTAAATTATTAAATAAGATTATTTAAACCATTATACATGAGGTTCAGATACATACAAAGGAAATGAGACCTAATGTAAGGAAAAATTTTATAATCTCATTTTTATCTGAGATTATTTATACTTAAGTATTTATTGGTGTATATTTATCATCCATTTCCTTGTTTCCTAAAAATGTAATATTATTTATATTCTTAATTTTTTTTTAAAATTTAGTTTTTCCCATTGGTGTTTTTTATTAAATGGTATGAAAGTAATCATTTGTATTTATTCGATATGAGGTACCTTTTGAATTTTCCAGAAAAAGTATGAGGAGACTGTATTTTTAACTAATATGTAATGAAAAGATTTTTACATCTTCATAACACCTTATTTATATGAAGCTTCTTGTACATGATTTAAAATTTATTTTAAAATAATTTTAATCTTTTAAAATTGTGCATCACTTTGAGAAAATAAAAGCTTCTGAAGATGAAATGATATTTCCATTATGAATTAAGTTTAAGTGTTATATGAAAATTATTTTCCATCTAAGATGGAATTTTTTAATAGGGTTATGTTTTCAAGTATAATATCCCTATAATTCCGATGGTTTGATTTTTTTATGATGAAATTATACTTAATAAATCCATTTGTTTTATATAGATTATGTTATATGGAATGATGTTTAAGAAACCCATTTTATTCCTTGAATTATGCTATGATGAATGATTTATGTTTTTGTGGTAGTCATAAGAATGATTTCATTATAATATTGGTGGGACCTATATGTCTCACCAATACATTGGGAAAAGATTTATATATCATGAGATAGACATGACTAGAATGGTAAATGATCTTGATTCAGTATTACAAGACTGTAACGAGGAGTGAACTCGGTTCAGTAATAGAATTTGTCCGCTATGATGGTCTTGGAAATGAGCCTTGACTAATATGAAATATTTTTTCTAACATTATGTGTATTCATAAAAACTTCATGTATTATGTTATTACTTTTCGGATTATGTTCAAAAATTAGTACGAGCTTTCATGATTTATCCCATGGCATGATATCACGATCATACATATGTAGGATAAGATTTTCAAATGTTATGTTATTATGTCCTGTGATTATGATATGATTTATATCTCCCTTGTTCCTTACTGAGAATCTGAGCTCTCCCTTTTATATGTTTCTTTTCCCCAGGTCCTGAAGAAGGTTATTAAGTCAGATATGTCAAAAGGGGTTCTAGTTATGGCGAAATATGTGGGAGATAATGAATATGTCTTATGAATCGGTTTTTTATGTTTCAAATTTTCTAAAGACACTATACATATACTGTCTTGTCATAAATTTTTTATATTTTTCAATGAATATTTTTCAACTTTGAAGTAATATCAATGTTTGCAAAGTTTTTTTTGTTATTATACCCCACTCATCCATATACCATATCGGTTTCTCAAAGAGGATTCATTCTGCTTTATTAGCTAAGTCATGCCACAACACATCTAAGATAACAATGAGGGATCAAAAATGAAAAAATATACCTCATTCCACTATAGGGAGCACCAATATTATCTTCCCCACCGGTATGTGTGCATGCACTATGCACCCATTCTTCCTCTTTAGGGCTTATACACAACCCCTGCAGGCTCTTCACCCACCTCTTTCACCTCCTGACTAGTCTGAGACGACTCCATTAGGTGTGGATGGATATTTTCCCATAAGTTCCCAAGGATAAACTAGCCTTGTATGGATGGTGGGTTGGCCCATATATTTTTATAATCCAACATATTAATTAATCATAAAAATCTTAGTATCAAATGGAATACCACTTTCCCAAACTAAAATTCTAAGCCAACCTTTCTTCCTGCATTAATATAAAAAGGAATATTTTGCATGTTATTTATAAATTTTTTTATATAATTCATCACATCATCATGAAAATAAATATTTCAATGTTCTTCACTTGTAATAAACAATGTGAAAACTCTTTATCACATTTCTTCAAACATTAAACGCATGTTCAACGATCGTCATACTTATCTAAGGAGAATTGTCCAAGTGTGACATCCAATTCCATTACATGAGTCCATAAAAATTCTCCAGGCATAAACACTTCATAAAAACTCATCAAACACATATTGACATTTCATTGACAAAAAAAAAAGAAACACCAGGCCCAAAAATTTAGAGTTGGGTGTGAGTTCAAAATCTTGAAACTCGTTTTGTGGTGATAAAGATTACACAACATGTGGAACATGACATCATGAAAAGTGTGGGTAATCAATTATAGGGAGGGTCTCCTTGAATTTATACTATTATATATGAAGGTAATTCCTTAAAATATATTGGGGAATACACTATAGGGAGTAGATTCACAACATCTCCTTCGACATAATAATGGTTCGTTGGGAGTATTGTGATAGGAATTTACAAAACAATCTGATCCAGGTGATATATATAATTAATTACCAAATTAATTCGGATTGGGAGGATTAACATTAACAATACTTGTTTTTTAAGTGTTTTTTAAATTAAAACCCTCAACAAAAATGTACCAATCTTAAGTTGAGGGTGATGCTTTTGGGAGAATATGATATTGATCTAGAGGATGATGATGTAGTGTTTGGAAATGAATAAAAATAAGAAAACATATAAAAAACAATATAATGTAGAATGAATGGTGGTGGAGTATTAGGGTTTGGGATATTTCTATCCAGTCCAAGGACTAAAAAATGGAGAGGCAATGTCCATCAAGGTGGAGGAAAAAATAAGGGAAAATCATATGATGATATTTATAGATAGTGGGATAAACCATAATTTTATACCATCCAAGATGATTAAGAAACTTTACATAGATTTTTGAAAAACTAATAGAATGGGTGATAAGCTTGGTGGTGGGCATCGAGTAAAAACTCAGGGGTTGTGTGAAGAATTGCAATTTGTTGTGGGTGAACTACCTTGTAAAATAGTTGTTCATGTTTTGGAATTGAGAGGATTGAACATAATTTTGGGTATTTCCTTATTACAAACAGTTGGGGATTTGAAACAAAACTTAGGAGAATTGAATATGAAGTTAAATATTGGATTCAAGTATGCATCCTCAAGGGAGAAAGTTGATCCAATTAGACATCCTCCTCTTTAGAGAGCAAGTTGATCATATTAGACAACCCATAGAGCCTCTCTTCCCAATTTATCCTTTCTTGTGAGATTTTCAAGGTTGGTCATTTTTAATCTTTTTTTAGATCTATATTGATCTAAGCTGATTCAAGGGCTAGCGTTCAATTATATCGATCATACGACATCGTGTTAGGGGTTTGTGCCTTTCGTTTTGTTTTCTTGGATTATATATGCCTAAAGTGTTGGATACCCACATTTGGGGTATTTCTTGATTTGGAAATTAAAACTATTTATCACCTAATGGGGCTTATTTAATTGAGAAAGGGTAGTTTATTATGCATAAGGTCAAATATGTTGTTTATGGGACACCCCATGGGGGTGTTTCTCCCATTGATTGTTTATGACCGTTTGTTCTAGGTTTCCTATGAGGCGTACCATGTTTTCCACGAATTGTTGATTAAGATGAATTTTAAATGAATATGTGAAATGTATTTGATATTCATTAGGAATGTTCACCAAGGGGATTGGACTATGAGAGCTTCCCAAAGGGGTTAGACCATGAAACCTGCCCATGTTTTCATTTATATTTGATTAAATGAATCCTCGACCAAAGGTGTTAGACCATGAGAGTTTCCCATGTGGTTGTTTATATTGAATTAAATGAATCATTGACTAAAGGGGTTAGACTGTACGAGCTAGCCAAGTGGTAATTTGTATTTGATGAAATGAATCTTGGACTAAAGGGGTTAGACCGTGAGAGCTGCCCATGTGGACATTTATATTTGATTAAATGAATCTTGGACCCAAGGGTTTAGACCATGAGATCTTTCCCAAGTGGTCATTTATAATGGTTTCTTATATGTGGGACTAAAGGGGTTAGACTATAAGAGCATTCCCACAGGGTCATTTGTGAATAGTTGAATGGCTGCAACATGTCTTTAAAGCCAAAGTACAAGCTTGGATTCAATCTTACTCGATTATTTAGATGGTCTTATGAGATGCATGTTCTGGTTACTTTACACAAGGGGTACAGAGATTAGGCTAGATCCCAGTGTTACATGATTTAAAATATTGCATAATTAATAAATGTAAATGAACGTAAATGAAAATTTTAGGACTTTTTATTGTTGAGTACTTCCTAATTTATTGTTCCATTATTGCATATTACTTGCTATATATATATTTCCACTAATAATTAAGAAAAAATATTGTGGTGGTTTCCTACCAGGATTCATATCACACCTTGTTTAGGTCATAATTTTTAACCCAATAAGATTATATGATTGCAAGTATAGATAATGTAAAGAAACCTTCTTCATCGTGTATATGAATTTTATTGGAGCTAAAGATCTTGGGACCAATATGAGACTTGAGATGCTGCTAGAGTTTACTTATTTATTTTTTTACATTAGTTCCTATATTTATTTCAAGAATTGTGACCTATTTTAATGTTTCCTCAAATACATATTCCATGCATCAAATATATCTATTGTGGATTCTATTGGATTTACTTTCAGTATTCCACTGTTATTCATGTTTGGTATTATTGATTCTGCTATTGTTAACTACATGTTTTATGCTATGTATACTATACCAATGAGGGAATAGTTTACCCAATATCAAAAATTGTATCTCAATTTTTGTAGTATGCCTCTGGAAATCGGGTAAATGTTCTATAGATTATGTAACCAACCAGGTTCAGGGAAACTTTGGGAGGCACCCATATCCGGGACGTTACGAAGTGGTATCAGAGCAATTTTTTTCCTGCTTTACCTTACTATTTGGAGCCAATAGAATGGGATAAGAAGGAATATGAAGTTGTAAATAAGTTGTGCCTGGGAGTTCCTAACCCTTGTACATGGAAAATCCAAGTTACCTCAAATATTGCAATTTTTCTAGTTTTGAGCCATTACAGTTCATTCGATTTCACCATTGGGCGACACACTTTTTTTGTGATGTTATTATTGATGTCATTGTAGTTCTGTTTTGTTGAAACCCAATGATATAAGTTTATGAAATCTCATGTATCATATATTCACTTGCTAGATATCACATGTCATGCATTCATATCATGTGATGTAGGGTGAATTACTGATTTCATGTTGTTGTGATAGATGTCATGATAGATATTTATGTTGTTGTGATTGATGATGTGATAGAAATACCTATTATTTTGATAGGTTATTGTTATATGAAAAGTTTATTTTTGGTGGACCCCAAAATTTTCTCTCTATGGTGTTGTGGGCCGTCTTGGATCGGAATTTGGTGGATCATGTTTGAACTTTAATTGAATTCTGTAAAGATGTGATATGAATAAGGATGTAAAAATTTGATTCGTAGGGAGTATGGGCTCTCACTGATCATAACATGGAATTCCTTGGACAAATTTTATGATTTTTGGGGTTCCTGAGATGTTTTAGAGGCTTACTATCTGGGAAACCTAGAAAACACAATGTGTGATATTATGAACACACACCACTTGTCCTTCTGTTCTCTAATAAATGAATTTTATTAAGTACATGTCATGTACCTTATACACATGCCATGTAGTTATTTACCGTGCGACTGACTGTGTGAGAAGATACACGAGGTTGGTAAACTTTTCTTAGAACACATTGTGTACTGGTATTACACACCATGCTATATTCAACTGTGTTTCTGGATGTGTGACTAATGACTTGGGTGGAGGGAATGTTTATAGTAAACATCATGTCTAGAGTGTGAACGTCGTGTAGTTTTACACTAGCAGAACTCGAGCAGTTATAGCTATGTAGAAGTTCCTTGAAAAAAGGGAATATTCTAATACATGTCATGTCTTAAGAGGAACACGTCGTGTGTATGGGTGTTACACAACCAAGTTGGTATAGGTACATGCCCATGTTATGGCTTAAGGGAACACGTCATGTAGTGGATCTTCACATCGTGTAACCCTATTTTATAAAAAATGAATATTTTATTTCCCATATTTCATTCTTTCACTTTTGAGTTTCAGTTCCATTAATCTTGTACTGGGGTGCAAGCTTGACCTTGTAGAGTCATGCCACCAAGATATACTCTGATTGTATTCCAGGTACAAGTCAATTATCAGACACCAAAAATAGCATATTAGGTAATAATAACAGATCCTACCATTGGTCTGGTCTTAACACCAGCTGTTATACTAGAAACAAGTTCTAATGCGTAGTTCCATAAAGGTTTTATGAGGATGATGCATACCTTTCAAGGAGCACCAAATCATGATATGACTATGTTAGATTTGACATAGGTGTTCCAACAAAAACATCCTCCCACTTTTTTTTTGGGATGGAGGACCACCGACTGTAGATTCATGGTTGGATACCATGCTTTCTATCTTCAAGAATCTGAAGATGCGTCCTGAGTGGAGGGTGAATCTAGAGACTTACATGCTAAGAAATTCCACCAAGATATGGTGGGATATTATCTCAAAGGCGGGATTTCATCATGATATGGAATGGGAAGACTTTCAAAGGAATTTCTATTATTACTTCTACCCTGGGATTTTGAGGGCCAAATGAGCCCATGGGTTCCTATATTTGGGGAAGGGCGCTCTTTCTGTGATGGATTATTCTTCTCTCTTTACAGAGCTTCAACGCTTCAAACCTATTTTGGGAGGTGATGAGTTATCAATAGCTAGGAGATCTGAGTATGGTCTTAGGTATGACATCTGATTATAGGTGAATGTTTTAGGCTGACTTTGTTTAATACTATTGTAAACCATGTGTTGATTACTAAGCACAACATGAGAGAGTTTGGAGTGGTGATCTAGGGCAGTTCAACATCTAGAACTGGTACTTTTTCTATCGATAGAATGAATCACCATAGGGATGTTTCTTTAGGTATCCAAGTGGTGTTATAATAGTGTAAAAAGAGTTATAATACGAGACCATATTTCTCGAAGGATCCAATAGAGTACCAATATTGTGGAAATATGGGCCATATTCATCATTTTTCAGGATGTTCTCACCACCAGTGAGTTAGATGGGATCCGTTATGACTCCACATTTAGGAGTAGGACCACCATTTTCTCATCAGTCAAGAAACTGGAGTTTTTAGGTCATCCAGGTCAAGGAGTTTGTCATGGAAGTGGTATCTAAATGATAGTTTTTCACCAAAAATAGGGTCAATTAGCTCAGGGTAACCAGGAAGGGTCGCAGGGCCGCTGTATAGGTCAGACTTTTGTGATTGAATAGACCCAACAAAAGAATGATCTTGTACCGTATACGGTTAAAGGTACTATCCTAGTTTCCCCAGTTTTCGTTTTCTCTCCTTTAAATACAGGGGCTTCCCATAGTATTATATTTTTTTCTATTGTAGAGAGACTTGGGCTCTGTATATTTACTTATAATGATGTTATAATGCTAGAAACTCCGTTGGGGATTAAAACAGCTAGTGTACATCAGTACAAGGAGTGCCCTATTGAGGTTGGTGGGTTTCACTTCTTATGGGTCCTCTATGTCTTAGATATGAAAGGATTTGATGTCATTCTAGGAATGGACTGGTTGGTATTATTTTAGGCCTTTTTTGACTGATATCACCACTAGGTGAGTTTTACATCCCTAGAGGGAGGATATTTTTTACAAAAGGGTGAATGGGATGTCTAGGCAAGCAGAGCTAGACCCGAGCACCATGGGTTGGGAAAAATCACATCCCATATTGATAGTTTGTATCTGGATGACAATGGGACTTCACAGATGGACTTTCCTCCAGTGGTCGATCATTTCAGAGATGTGTTTCCATATGAATTTTTAGGTTAACCTAAAGAGTGAGAGGTGGATTTATCTATTGATCTTGTTCCAGGAGCGACACCAATTTCCATTCCTCATAATAGGATGGTTACACTAGAATTATAGGATCTCTAGAAGTAGTTATAGGATTTACATGCAAAGGGTTTCATATTACCCAACACTTCTAGTTGGGGCTCGCATGTTCTTTTTGTGAAGAAGTTGAATGGTACCATTAGAATTTGTGTGTATTATCAAAAGATGAACTGGTTGATGGTCAAGAATAAATACCACTTTCCAATGACTGATGATCTCTTTGATTAGCTTTGAGGATCCCAGGTGTTCTCAAATATTGACTTGATATCCTGTTATCACCAGTTGTGCATTATACCGTTAGATATACCTTTTACAACCTTTCGGAGAGTTATGGTCTATATGAGTATTTGGATATGTCTTTCGGTCTCATGAATGCATTGATAATTCTCATGGCACTGATGAACCGAGTGTTCCATCCTTGGATTCTTTTATAGTAGTCTTCATGGATGATATCTTAGTGTACTCTCACACTCGACATGACCATTCCATTCATCATGAGATCGTATTGAGTACACTGAGAGAGAATAAGTTATATGATAAGATCACAAAATACCACTTTTTGATGGACCAAAATCACTTCTTGGTTCATGTCATCTCAGATATACGAGTAACAGTAGAACTAGAGAAGCTGATAGTAGTAGATTTTTGGGAATAGATGAAGAACGTCTTTGACATAGAGATTTTTCTGGGTCTAGATGGTTAATCAAGGTGCTTTATTCCAGACTTTTCATACTTATCAATGCCATTGAAGGGACGGACTAATAAGGTTGAGAAGTACTTGTAGATAGATTCTTGCGATTTAGCCTTTTAGGAGATGAAAGGGTGACAGACTTCAACATTGATCCTGATTTTTCCAAAGCCGGACAAGAGTTACACTATTTACTGTGATGCATCATGTATTGTGTTAGGAGCAGTGCTTATTCTAGGGGAAAGATTTTTTCTGTATGGGTATCGACAGTTGAGGCAACATGGGAGGAATTAATCATTGCACGATCTCAAGTTGGCTATAGTTGGGCATGCCTTGTGCTGTTGGAGATATTATTTTTTGGGAGAGAATTTTGTCTTCTACACTAACCACAAAAGCCTCAAGTATATATTTACTCAACAAGATTTGAATTTGAGACAATGAAGGTGGGTTGAGTACCTTCATTATTTTTAATTTGAGATTGACTATATACCTTGAAAAGGTAATGCAGTGGCAGATATATTGAGAAGGAGGACTTAGATTCAGGCAGTTCAGGAGGCCAGTAGTGAGTGGAAGCTTATGGCTCTATTCTGTAATTTTCATTTGGAGGTGTATGATAGAAAGGGGTATACATTTCTTTCTTGGAGGTGTATGATAGAAAGGGGTAGACATTTATTTCTTCTATATCTATTACCTCTACTCTACTAGATCGACTGTGAATAAGGAAACAATCAGATTCTGAAGGTATATTCTTACGAGAGAGTGTGTTATGCGAGGACCCTACTCTAGGGTATACCGTAGGTGAAGATGAGGTTTTTCATTTTCATGGGCTCATATGGGTGTTAGTAGAAATACATGAGGAGTTTTTGTGATATTTTCATGCCTAAGCATGGTCATTTCATCTTGGTGTCTCTAAGATGTATCGAGATTTACATTGTCAATATTGGTGCCTAAGTATAAAGAAGGATGTAGCTTGTTTTATTATGTGACATTCCAATTATCAGCAAGTGAAGGTGGAGCATCAGCAACCAACAAGGTTATTAAAGAATTTATCCATTCTCAAGTGGCAGTGGAATGATGTAGTGATGGATTTTTTGATAGGTTTACTAAGGTCTCCATGATGCAATGATACAGTTTGGGTAGTTATTGAAAAACTCAAGAAGGTTTCACACTTCTTTCCAATCAAGGAGACCTTTAGTGTTGATGATATTGGAAATTTGTACATCAGAGAGATTGTACGTTTTATAGGGGTTCCACACTCTATTTTTTTAGATAGGTACTCTATAGATACCCAAAGCTTGACATACATGGACATTACAATACTTTTGTGGAATACTTAATACATGACAAAAACAGACGCCCAAAGACCGTATTAGTTTAGTGTCTTTGGAAACTCAGAACATAATCTTCTAATCACGGGTAAATATCTTCAACATCTCCCATAAAAATCTTACCCTTTGGTTTTCTTACCTAAAACCATTATTTATATCTTGGGGAAAAGAATACATAAAAAGGGTGAGCTCAAATGCTCAGTAAGGGTAATTATGGAGAAAATAAAACAACACACATATATTTGAACGTAAGAACATGAACATAAAACATCAAAATCATGAGTAATGACATAAATCCTGGCAGTGCATAAGGCATAGATCAAAAAGGAACATTAATAATGATAAAATAGAATGGGGAATAAAACATGTAATTGTGGAAAACCATTAAGAACATGATATGATTTCCATAGTAGCCATGACATTGCTGCCAAGACCATCAGAATGGAAAAAGTCCCTTACTGAATCGAGTTCACTCCTCATTCCAATCCTATATCACTGAACCAGATTAATTTTTCGTTCCAGCCATGTTTATCTCATGAGATATAAATCTTTACCCAATACATTGGAGGGAGATATAGGTCCCACCCATCTCATAATGAAATCATTCTTACATGTACCACAACATAAACTTAAAACATTTATCATAACCCAAAGAATAAAATGGGTTACATAAACATCATCCCATCATAACATAATCCATATAAAACAAATGGATATCATTTCATCATAAGAAAAGTGAAACCATGTAAATCATAGAGACATTATACTTGAAACATACAAATATGAAATAATGTTATCTTACATGGAAAATGGTTTTGATAAAACACCTGAAATGAATTCTTGAGGAAAATATCCTTTCTTCTTCAAAATCATTTTCTTTTCAAAAAATGCCATGAAATTTTAAAGGAAAAGGATTTTTTTGAATATAGTCATGAAATATTGTAGAGTAAGCTTCATGAAAATAAGGCGTTATAAAACTGTAAAAATCCATTGATACTGTATAAGTTAAAAAAAACATTCACCTCGTACTTTTAACAGAAAAGTAAAAAAGCACCACTTATGGTAAACAAAAGCAAGATTACTTCCATAACACAGAGTAAAAGTCTAGATAGTTAATATTGACTTTAAAAATTAATATAAGAATATTAAACAATTTATGAAAACATTTTTATGGACATGGATGAAAAATATAACCCCAGTAAATACTTACGAATAAACAATCTCGGATAAGAACGAGATTGGAATAATTATCCCCTACCTTAGGTTGAATTTATTCCGTACGTGTCCGAAAATACTGTATAGTGGTTTTAAACATATTATTAAATTGTAAGAGAACCATAATAATATTTATGATATCATATATGATTCACTTATGACTTTATATTACCCGTTCTTTTGTCAATTCCATGTTAAAGCAACATTTTGGGTAAAATCGCTTCATTTATCGTACGTGTTTGGACTTGTTGTTCTTCATATTATTACTTATATCCTGATTTACTTAATTCCAGAATGTAAAACATGATTTATATGTAACATATATATTCATCATATAAATATATATCGTATATCAATAAATGGAATGAAATACACCGTTCATGGAGACGGTAGGCCGTACGTATGCATGAACGCTGTATTCATTTCCTTATTTAATTGAATGGAATTAAGTAAATGAAACATATATATACATAAATCAAGTATCATTATTATTTCATATCTTTCATTATTATTTATTATATATACTTTATAATCAATCTTGAATGGTTAACATGGAGAATGAATCTCATCGCGTCGTGGAGACGGTAATCCGTACGTACGCACGAGCGATGATATCGTTACCATAATTATTGAATGGAATTGGAGTGGATGATATAATATCTAATAATATGTATGATGTTATAATAACCATATATAGTTATTATTTACACCATTATACCCATCCAAGTAAGGTGGTGGTGGAAAAACAGATTACACCACAACGTGGAGATGGTATTCCGTAAGTACGCACGCGCGGTGATTTCGATTTCCGTCGGATGGATAGAAGGTGAAATGGGGTTTTTTCATATTTATAATAAAATATCAGTATATTATTTATACTTATGTCATTACTTTATAATGAAACAACTAAATAAGATGAAGTATAAGAATAAAGAAACATGAAAGAATCGGTAGAAGAGATTAACTCTTCTTCGGCGTGCCTCCTCTTAACCTCCTCTTAGGGCACTAAAGTTGGATTTTGAATAAGACCAGGACCTATAGTATGTTTCTATGGAAGTGGGGAAGTAAAATGGGAATGGTTAGGCAGATATTGAATGCTCAAATATGTGTTAAGAGGAGAGGGAGGAGGTTCCCTTTTAATAGGGGGTGAGGGGCACCTTAGAAAAAGAATAAAATATTATTTTATAATAAATTCATATTCAGTTTATAATGGCTCTAAAGTGACTTATTTCGAGGATAGTGTGGGGATGGGTCTAAATCCTCTCGACCAATAGGTTTTATACAAGTTTATGTTACCATTTTAACCTTATCATTTAGATTTAACTCTAAGTTGAATAATTTAACTTTTACCGTGTCTTGTTGTATTCTTACACTATATGTTTAATAAAATTACTATAAACTTCCAATCGAACCCCAATTGGTTCATTAATGTAATATATATTATTATATAAGTCTTTTGGACGAACTTTATATTTTTTGGAATATAATAACAATTAATATTATAATATTTGTTTTAAAAACTCTTTTATGTCAATTTTGACACTATTTGGTATTTTTTTTAAATTAATAACAATATTATTACTTCATAAAACATTCTTCTAACTAACCCTAATATTATATATTAACCTATAAAATTAGTTTAATTCATAAAAATTCTCAAATTACATTTATTTGGGTATTTATAACATTAATTATGTTAATATTTTATTAATAGGGTAATTACTGAATCATCATTATGTCATAAATAACTTAAATTATTTAATGTATAAAAATTATAAATAAAATATTATTATGTAGTAAATCTTTTTGTCTTTATAATTAATATTTATAGTCAAATTTATCTTATGTATAACCCTATATTAAAAATGTTTTAGTTATTAAACTATGATTTTAACTCTTTTAACTCTTCATTGAAGTAATTAATAATAAATATCCTAATATAATCTATATGGACCTAAATGGTCATATTTTATTCATAAGGTTTTTTTTGGTAGAATTAAACTTATACAATAGAATTAGGATATGTGTTACGGTAATAATAATATCATTTTTACCCTTAATTACCCTATTTATTTTTAACCGTGGTAAATAAAAGTAAAAAGTTACTATTCACCAAAAATTATTTTTATCTTATTGAACCACATTTTACTTAATGATATCAACCATGTCTCGTGAATTTTTAAAATTACACTCACAAAAGCGGTAAAATTAAGTTTTATGTAAATTTGTAAATTCTTCTAAGAGGTGGGTAAAAGACGGTGACAAGTTCAATAAAACTTTTATATATCTAAAATTAATATAAAATGACTCAAATAAATTACATTGAACTTATATAGGTATTATGTATCAATTTTGACCTAAAATAAATTTAAATAAATAATTATTTAAATAAAAATTCGGTTTAAACTATAACTCAGTGTTTTTCACTATTCATCAAAAAAAAATTGAATGTTTTTAGAAAAATACCAAAAATTAACCCGAGGATAATTTCGATATTCCAAGTCCAAAAATGATGTCCATTTTGAAAGATAAAATTTATAAAATTTCAAAAAGTGGGTATTATTATTTATAACGGCAAGTTTATATAATATTTTAATAACATATCGTCGTTTAGTGAAACCCGGTATTGCGTACTACGCACGCTATCATGGAAGGTCGTGATTGCATGTAATGAAAGCCAAGCCAGAGCTGCATGTAGTGCAAGATTACTTTAGTGTTTCATATATCATAATAAAAAATCCTTTCATTTATACATTAAAAAAATCTATACTTAATGTTGCGTTGAATAATTTCCACAAAACGAACTTGAAATAGTGTGTAACACGAGCCAAGAATAGTATTGAGTATACTGCAAGCTAATATGGTGTAGTGTATAGTACAAGCTAATATTGCTGTACTTTTCAGTATAGCTTACCACCCACAAAAAGATGGCCAGTCCGAGCACACGATTTGGGTTTTGGAGGACATTCTTCTAACATGCGTCCAAGATTTTGGGGGTTTTTTGGAGAGACACATACCCTTAGTAGAGTTTTTCTACAATAATAGTTATCAGAAAATGATTCAGATGGCACCCAATAAGGCTTTGTATGATAGGCTGTACTGATCACCCCAATGTCAGCTAGAGGTAGGAGAGGCATCTATGTTGGGACCCCATCTTGTCCAAGATACCACTGAGTAGGTGGAGTTTATTTTGAATAGGATGGATACTTCACAGTATCACAAAAAATCTTATGTTGATCGACAGAGAGAACCTCTGGAGTTCGAGGTCGGAGATCAAGTTTTCTGGCATGTCACACTGAGGATTGGACATGAGAGGATTAAGAGATAGGGGAATATTTCACTGAGATACGTCGGACTGTTTGAGGTTTTGGAGAGAGTCAGGATGGATGCCTATCAGTTTCAGTTACCTCATAGGTACCGGGATATGCACAAAGTCTTTCATGTTTCTCAGCTACAATGTTATTTTCAAACCAGTCTCATGTTTTTTAACTCAAGGAGGATGATTTGGAGGTGGATTCATCCTTTTAGGAGCACCCTATTCATATTATATATCACAACACATAGGTTCTCTGAGGCTAGTCTATTCCTCTGGTATGGGTTCTATGGTAGCACGACCGAGTGCAGGATGAGACTTGGGAGAGGGAGGCCGATGTGCAATCATAGTGGCCAGATTTGTTCACAGATTCTTCTTCACCACAATTGGAAGGGAAATTTGGATATGAATTGATTCAAGGGGGGAAGTTTTTAAGAACCAAAATCTTCATTTCTAGAATGGATCTTGATTTTGGGTTGTTTTTATGAAAAAGGAAGAAAGGGATATTTTCTGAGTACATGCCGTGTACTTCTATGTACACACCGTGTACCCGCTTGCTACGTACAGTCATGTACTGGTTGTGTAATAGCTGAGTACATGTTCGTTTGGTGACCAGGATGACCGATTAAGATGAGGGATGGTTAAGTCTACTACATGGAATCTAGTTTTAAAGAAACCACCTTGTAGATTTCTTTTTTATTTTATAAATCAGAGAGGGGTCACATCTCATATCTGGAAACATCTTATTTTCGCTATGGTATGTGAAGGATCACTACAGAACGACTGAAAAACTACAAACCCCTCCTGATTATCCATCCAAGATCTGATTGAGACATTTTTGGGTGTGTTGGAATCCCACTGGTGAGTTCTCAAAACCCTTATATCCTCTCTTCCTAATTCATTCTCTCTTGTGAGTTGTTCAAGGTTGGGTGTTTTCACTTTTTTGTAGATCTACTCCAATCTAGGCTGATTCAAGTGTCAAATTCCAAGTATATCAATCATACGACATCAATGTAGGTGGTTTGTGCCTTTTTTTGTGTTTTATTGGATTATATATTCTCAATGTTCCTCATATCCATGTTTGGGGTATTGCTTGATTTGGAATTTAACACTATTTATCACCTGTTATGGGTTATTTCATTGATAAAGGGTAGTTTCTTATGCATAAGGTTAAATACCATTTTTATGTGACACCCCATGGGTGCGTTTCCCCCATTGATTGTTTATGACCATTTTTTCTAGGTTGAATAAGAGTCATACCTTGTTTTCCAAGCCTTGTTGATTAGGATGGAGTTTAAATGATTATATTATATGCATGTGATATGCATTGTGAATGTTGACGAAGGGGATTGGACTACGAGAGCTTCCCAAAGGGGTTAGACCATGAGAGATGCCCATGTGGTCAATTATATTTGATTAAACAAATATTGGACCAAAGTGGTTAGACCATGTGAGCTTCCCATGTGGTCATTTATATTTGATTAAATGAATCTTGGACCAAAGGGGTTAGACTGTGAGAGCTACCCATGTGGTCATTTATATTTGATTAAATGAATCTTGGACCCAAGGGTTTAGACCGTGAGAGCTTTCCCAGGTGGTCATTTATAATTTTTTGATGCTATATGGGAGCAAAGGGGTTTGACTATGAGAGATTCCCCAAAGGTTCATTTGTGAATAGTTGAATGACTATGACCCGTCTGCTGAGCCAAAGCACAATCTTGGATTCGGTCTTACGCAATTTTTTATATAGTCTTATGAGATGCCTATCCTGGTTACTTTACAAGGGGGATAAATATCTTAGGCTAGAACCCATGGTTACATGATTTAATGGTTTGCATGATTGATAAATGTAAATGAATGAAATTCAAAACCATAGGGTTGTTTACTATTGAGTACTTCCTAGTTTATTTCATTGTTCTTTCATATTACCAGCTACACACACACACACACACACACATATATATATTCACTGACAGTTAGGAAAAAATATTTTGTGGTTTACCTGCTGGGATTCATCTCACACCCTATTTGGGTCATGATTTTGTACTCAAAAAGATTATATGATTATAGGTATATATAAGGGAAAGAACATTCTTCATCAAGTCATTGATTGTTGTTGAAGAAGAGACCATGAGACCAAGCTGAGGCCTGCGATGCAGCCAAAGTTTACTTATTTCTTTTGTACATCGGTTTCTATATTTCTTTGCATCATTGTGACTTTTTTGGCTTTTTTCTTAGATACATATTCAATGAATCATATATATATATATATATATATATATATTTATTCTATTTGATTTACTTTATATCTTCCACTATTATTCCTATTTGGTATTATTTCTTCCTCTGTTGTTAACTATCAGTTTTTTTGTTGTGTATACTATACCAACGAGGGCATAGTTTCACCAATATCACCCCCTGGACCTCGCTGCTAGTCAGCAGCCTCTGGCATTTGGGGAAACACACTTGAGGTTATGTGACCAACCAGGTTCGAGTCACCATTTGGCAGTACCCAGATCTGGAATGTTACATAAATCAATAAGACCAGCCACATGGGATGCTATTGGTTGATATTGGGAGGTAAGAATAATGAGAAAAATATATCATTATCTATTCAACAACACATGGATTTACATGTCCATATTTTAGAGCTTATTAGTTTGTTTGAGGAGCCTCATATATTACCTCTATACTGGAAGAGGATCCAAATAAGCAATTTTTTAAAAGGATAGGGTCTTATAGTCATGAGACCTTATCGATACCCTCATTTTCAAAAAAAGATATTAAAAGGAAAGATGGTGAAATTTTATGGGGGAGACCTTTATGACCTAGTTTTAGTTCTTATTGTATAATAGTCTTATAGGTCAAATAAAATGATAAACTGTGGTTGATGTGTGTGGATAACATGTCCCTTAATTGAGTAACTATTCCAAACAAGTTCCCCATTCTTTTAGTGGATGAATTATTTTATGAGGTGGTTAGAATAACCTATTTCTCTAAGTTATATTTTAAATATGGGTTTCATTAGATATTAATGTGGGAGGATGATTCAGAGAAAGAATATTTTGATAGCCATAATGGCTATTAGGAATATATGGCGATGCCTTTTGGGCTAACCAATTCTCCTTCAATATTCTATGTTGCAATGAATGATATGTTATTTACTTTACACTGAATTTTTTTCCAAAATTTTTTGATGGTATTTTGGTTTATAGTATTGAATGGGATGTTAACCTTGATCACCTATGAGCTATTATATAATTTCTCTATAATTAGAACTACTTTTACAAAAAAAATTCCTTTTTCCATAAAAAAATAGGTATATTGGGAATGTTATCTCTTGTATGGGGGTTTCAATTTATCTCCCAAAGGTCTGAGTAGTGTTTTAATGACCTAAATTGATGATGGTAAATTGGTTTATTGGATTTCTCAACCTCATATAATATTATAGAAAGTTCATCCAAGTGTATGGAATGATTGTTCATCTCTTTATAGTTTTAACTTATAAGGATGGGTTCCATTGGTTATTATAATCTCAAAAAGATTTTAAAAACTTAAAATAGATCCTAATGGAAGCTAAAATTTTATCTCTATTATAATTTTCCAAGGATTTTAAATTTGGTTGTGACGTACTAGGCTGGGGAGTTGGACCTATCCTCTTACAGAATATGTGTCATATTTAGTAAGGAATTATCAGAAAGGACTCTGAAAAATTCAATATATAGAAAGAAAATTATGGATATGTTTTTTCCATAGAACATTGGAATCCTTATTTAATGGGAGGTCTTTCAATCTCTACTTCAACCACTATAGTATCAAGTTCTTACTATTCCAATTCATATCCACTGTAGGATAAAAAAGTTGGATAGACACTTTATTAAGCTCTCAGTTTTATGTTAAATTCAAGATGTGAATTGAATGCACAATAGTTGATTATTTATCCTGAAGGGTTGAACATTCAGAGTTCCAACTACTCCAATAATTTACAGTTTTAGGGTATGGTTCCATCTTGACTAAAGGAATCTACTTTGAACATTGTATAAAAAATTATTCCATCCATCTTGGAATGGAAATGTCATTACCAATGATTCACCTATTCATAGGGTATCCTAAAATATAAGGTTTACTTAGTTTGGAGTTATTCATCTCACTAGGTTCCTAAATTATTGGTGGAGTTTCATTCCACTCCAAAAGGGGTATATTTAGGTTTTTTACAGGAATTACAATAAGTTTTTTTTGAATTTTTACTAGGTTGACATAAATTGGTATATACTCAAATTTGTTTGAAACAATGAAAATTTCCAACATTCTAAGTATTCAACATTGGCAACATGTAATGTCCCAGTTCTGGAAGCCACCCAGAGGCACCCCGTACCCGGTTGGTCACATGGCCTCAAGCGCATTTCCTCAAATGCTAGAGGCTTCCGACTAGCAGTGAGGGGCTTGGGTGCGATAGTGGGGAAACTATTCCCTCATTGGTAGAGTACACAACGGAAGTAAAAAAATACATACAAGAGCGGAAGCATTAATAATATTAGACAAAAATAAATAGCGGAAGACTAATAGAACAAAACCGGACCACATATATAAAAAGATGCATGATACATATGTCTAGGAAAGCAGTGAACAAAGAACAATGCTGAAATACAGTACTAAACCAATTACAAAATAAAAACAGTAATCAGCTCCAGGGTATCAGAAGCCTAAGCTTTGTCCCATGCTCTCCATCTCCACAGTATGTCAAGTACCTGAAGCGGAAAGAAGATTTCTCTTTTCTATGCCTGTAATAATATAATCTGTTTGGGCCCAAAATAATGGCCCAAACAGGGTGTGAGACTAATCCCAATAAGAAACCCCCATGAGATCCATTCCTAATAGTCAGTGAGTATATGTAAGGTAAAAGTACATGAAACAATAAAAAGTAAGGTACTCAACAGTAAATAATCAATAGCCTCAATATCAAGAAACAACTAAACAAGCAGATAAACACAAAAGGTAACCCTTTAAAAGGAACACTCAGTCTAGCCCCTCTGGTCCTACCTAACAAGTACAAGAAACCCTTTGGGTAGTACACTCAGTCTAACCCCTCTTGTTCAGCTTAAGCATAGACTCTCTGAGGAAGCACTAGCTGTCAATTCCCCCTATAGTCTTGTATTGTAACTAAAGGAACTCTAGGGAAGTACTTACATCACATTCCCTCTGTAGCCCACATCGAGGAACTACAGACACTCTGGGGAAGCACTCAACATCAATTCCCCCAATGGTCTCGCATCGTAAAATTATAAATACACTATGGAGAAGCCCTCAACGTCCATTTTCCTTATGGTCTATATACTAGGTTCTCACTGCCCCATTTAAGTCAAGAAAATATAGCAGTGTGTATCAGCCAAGGTAAACCTCAAGAACTACTTGGATATAATTCTACAGTATAACAACATAACAAAACAATAGTGACACCATCCTACAATACTAGGCATGGGAAAATAATCAGCCTCCTATCAGGAAAATTAGACCCAAGGGTCAAAACAGGAAAAACATGAATGGGAAACAAAGCCAAAGCACAAAAATTATCCCCATTAACAATCAAATATCATCTACTTAAGAATACAAGCATAACAGGAAACAATAAGGCTAAACGGTAAACACGCAATACCCCATTCATGGGTATTGGGTAATTTTTCACATAAAACTCAAGGACTTTCAACGTAAAGTCACAAACCACTTACCTCAGCATTGTGAGATCGATATAGGTGAACCTCGAAGATTCAATCTCCTTAGAACGTAGAACATCTACAAAAACATATAAAATGTTCAACCCACAGTATCTAATGAGAGAAGAGAAATCAAAAGATGGTGCTCTAGGAGAATAGAGAACTCACCGATGCGATTCCAACGCAACCGATGATGTTCGATTTGGAGGACAGATGCATGCTCATGTGTTCATCGAAGATCTGCAGTCATGCAGAGCTCTCGGTTGAGCGAGGCAAAAAATAAGGGCATTCTGGTGATTAGACGCGACCCCAGTGCATTTAATTAAAAAAAAGTACACAACATATAATTTTGAAGCACATGGTCTGTACTTGCCATTTCCATACTCCGCTTTAAGCGGCCTCCATGTCACTCCCATATGGTCGTGTGTCTGGCTACAACATGACCAGTACACGGCCACCTGCAGTAAGGCAATACACGACATATACTCATAAAGTACACGGTGTGTATTAGAAAAATTCCATAATTTCCTTTTTCCTCAAAAACGACCAGAAAAGGAAAAAAATTCCTGAAAAGAAGATCCACGTTCTTAAAAAATTCCCCCTTAAAGAAATTTGTCCCTAAATTTCCCTAGCGTGGCGTATAAGAAGAAACCCCGAACAGTTCCAGCCACTGTGCTCATACATCGGCCTCCCTCTCCCAAGTCTTGCCCTATACTCACCCGTGCTGTCATAGCACTCATACCAGAGGAATGGACCGGCCACAAAGAACCTTTGTACTGCAATCAACAATCCGGATAGGTTTCTCCTCAAAGGATGATTCCACTTACAACTCAACCTCCTTGGGTTAGAAAACATGAGACAGGTCTGAAAAGTAATGTCAGAGCTGAGAAACATGAAAAACATTGTGCATAGCCCAGTACCTCTGAGGTAACTGAAATTGACAGGCAACCGGACCAACTCTCTCCAACACCTCAAACGGTCCGACATACCTTGAAGAAATCTTACCATGTCTCTTAATCCACTTGTGTCCCAACCTTGGTGTGACACACAGGAAAACATGATCCTTGACCTCGAACTCTAGAAACCGTCTCTATTGATCAGCATAAGACTTCTTTCAAGACTGTGTAGTAGCCACTCTCTTCCGAATCAACTATATCTGCTCTATAGTCTCTGGGATAAGATGAGGCCCTAGAAAAACTACCTCTCCTGCCTCCAGCCAACATAAGGGTGATCGTCATGGCCTACCATACAAAGCCTCATAAGGTTCCATATGAATAGTTTCTTGAAAACTATTATTGTTGGAAAACTCCACTAGAGGTATATGCTTCTCCCAAGAACCTCCAAAATGTAGAATGCATGCTCAGAGCATGTCCTAATGAACCTAAATTGTACGCTCGAATTGGTCATCAGTATGTGGGTGGTAAGATGTACTCAAAAGCACTTGTGTACCCAAATCCTTCTGAATCCCCTTCCAGACTCAAGAAGTAAAACATTCGTCCCTGTCTTAAACAATGGAGTGTGGAACTCCATGCAGACGTACAATCTCATGGATATAAAACCGTCCTAGCTCATCAACAATGAAGGTCTCCTTGATAGGCAAGAAGTGAGTGACATTCATGGGTCTGTCAATGACAACCCATACTACATCATTCCCTCGAGGAGACCTCGGCAAACCAGTCACTAAATCCATCACAACATCATTCCACTTTCACTCAGGAATGGGTAACTACTGTAAGATCCCTACTGGCCGCTGATGCTCTGCCTTCACCTACTGACAGGTGGAACACTTAATGACAAAACCAGCAACATCCCTCTTCATACCTGGACACCAATACTGATGGTGTAGATCATGATACATCTTGGTGACACCTGGATGAACTGCAAAAACTAAGGAATGAGAGTCCCACATTATCTCCTCACGCATGTCTGTTGGGACCCATACGCACCCCTGGAAACACAATATCTCATCCTTGTCCATGGTCCATCCCGGAACAGGGTCCTCTCCTGACACACTTTCCCACAAGAGCAGGCCTTCAGAATCTGATAGTTGCCTCATTCGTACTCGATCAACAAGGGTAGAGGTAAAAGTTAAAGAAGAAAGGAATGTCTTCCCCTGTCTATCGTGCACCTCCAAATGCATCTCAGAGAATAGAGTCATAAGCTGCCACTCACCACTGGCCTCCCAAACTGCCTGTATCTGAGTCCTCCTGCTCGATGCATCAGCCACTGCGTTGACCTTCCTAGGTTTATAGGCATGCTCAATGTCAATGGACTATATGTACTCAATCCACCTTCGCTGCCTCAAATTCAGATCACGATGAGTGAAGATGTAATTTAGACTTTTTTGGGTGGTGAAAACCACAAAATACTCTCCCAGAAGATAATGTATCCAATAACGTAAGGCATGAACAACTGATTCTAACTCGAGATCGTGTGTCGGGTAGTTCCTCTCATTTGGTCTCAACTACCAAGACCCATACACAATGACTCCATCTCTCTGCATAAGCACAACTCCTAGCCCAGTACCTGATGCATCACAAAAAATAGTATAGCTCTTGCCCATCTCTAGCAATACTAGTATCGGTGCTGAAGTCAACCTCCCTTTCAGCTCCTAAAATTTTGACTCACAAGTATCTAACCATAAGAACTTTTCACACTTCTTAGTCAGACTCGTCAGCGGTGCTGCTAAGTGTGAAAAGTCCTGAATAAAATGTTTGTAGTATCCAGTCATCCCTAGAAAACTTTTCACCTCAATGATGTTCTTCGGATGCTCCCAGGAAACTACTTCTCTCACTTTCTCTGGGTCTAATAAAACTTTTATCTCTAAGATAACATGACCCAAGAAGTGAATCTGATCCATCCAAAAGTGACATTTTGAGAGCTTAGCATATAACTGTAGCTCTCTTAGTGTACTCAAAACGATATCATGATGGGTAGTATAGTCATCTTGAGTGTGAGAGTACACCAAGATATAATCCACGAAGACCACCACAAAGGAATCCAAGTATGGATGGAACACTCAGTTCATCAGTTCCATGAAAACTTCAGGTGCATTTGGGAGACCGAACTGCATAACCATATACTTGTATAGTCCATACCTGCTCCGAAAGGCTGTGAGAGGTATATCAGATGGTCTAACACACAACTTATGATAAGCAGACCTCAAGTCAATATTCGAGAACACCCGGGATCCTCAAAGCTGATCAAAGAGATCATCAATCCTTGGTAGAGTATATCGGTTCTTGACCGTCAACTAGTTCAACTTTAGATAATCCACCCAAAGCCTGAGGGTACCGTCTGCCTTCTTCACAAACAGGACTGGTGAACCCTAAAGGGAAGTACTGGGTCAGATGAAACCCTTTTCCTGCAACTCCTCTAACTTCTTCTTAAGCTCCTGCAACTCAGGTGTAGCCATCATATAAGGAGGAATAAACACTGGTTCCACTCCTAGCCCAAGCTCAATAGAAAATTACACCTCTCGCTCTAGAGGCAAGCCTAAAAAGTCCTCTGGAAAGACATCCCTAAAAATATCCACCACAAGAAAATTCTAACTGAGAAGTCCCCTGATCATCCAGATATAACTTAGAAATCTAGGTTATAACTCCTCCTAACCCATGATGCTCTAGACCTGCTCTGCTCGCCTGGACATCCCACTCGCCCTTATAAAGAAATGATATTCCCTCTAGTGATATGAAACTCAACCTGCGGTGATAAAAGTTAACAAATTCCTAGAAGGGAACAAGCCAGTCCATTTTTAGAATGAAATCATAGCCTATCATCTCTAGGACATAGAGGTCCCATAAAAACTGACACCCACCAACCTCTAGAGGGCACTCCTGACACTACGTACACTTTCAATTCTAGTTCCCAATGGAGTGTCTAGTGTCAAGATATATATAGAAGAAAAGATGTAGATCCCAAGGATCCCGAAAAATGCAACAGATATAAAGCTTTGAGAATCCCCTATATCGGAAATAGCGGATGCTCAAACAAAGGAAACTAAGATCTTACCTTGAACTGTAGAAGGTCCGGGATCCTGCTCTTACTGAGTCAGCTCCAATGCAAAGGTCTTTCTTTCTCCATGGATTTGGGACCCTACCTGACCACTTTGAGCTGATCAAATCTGTTGTTGCTGAAATAATGGAGACTTACCACCACAACCATGACCTCCACCTCGGCCTGAACAGCCAAAAGAACTCCAGTTCTCTGACTGGTGAGAAACTTAGGGTGCTTCTCCCAAACACGGATTCATAGAAGAACTCCTGTCACTAGCTGATGGTGAGAAGATCTGACAGAAGCATTGATGATGAACCATCTTTCCAAAAAATCAGCACTCCACTGGGTCTCTCTGGCACTACGACCTCATATGTCCAGCCCTTCCACACTAGTAGCATACCACCTGGCTACCTGAAGGTGTATCTCGCCTCCTTTGATCATCACATGAAGACTCTCTACTATTATTCCTACTGTCAGTAGGAGGGATGATAAATCTAGATGTCGAGCCACCCTAGCTCAAAACTCCTGAATCGCTCAGAATGCACTCCGTGATCAGTTCTTGTTTGATGATAAAAGTGATATAAGTCAACCGGAAGATGTTCACCTGTGATCGGATGTCATGCCTCAGGCCATCCTTGAACTTCCTTTCCATGAAAAACTAATCACCTCATGAAAAAGGCATGAAGCACTGCAGCTCAGTAAAGTGGGAGGAATACTCCATACCAGAAAGAGTACCCTGCTCCAGACTCATAAACTCTCAGGCTCGATTGCCCCTCAAGGTCTCTGGATAGAAGTAGTCATAGAAGATGAAATGAAACTCCTCCCATGTGATAACCTTCTGGAGTCCTGCCTATGAGATACCATCCCACCACCTATTAGCAGAGTCCCGTAGAATATAGGTAGCGAGCTTGACCCTCCTCTATGGAGGACTCTCTAGATGCTAAAATATCGTCACCATAGATTCTAGACATGACTCTGAAGCCTGGGGTCCTCTATCCCCTGAGAAAGTGGGAGGATGCAGCTACTGGAAAACCCGCATAAAATTATTCATCGATGGGGCAAGGGGTGGTGCCCCCTGAAACATCTGCATCATCCTTATAAATCCTTCCTTGAACTGTGCATCAGAACCTATGTCCAGTATAACGGCTGGTGTCGAGACAGGAACAACGGGAGGATCTGTGGGAAGTCCCTAATCAGCCATGTTCGGTGTTTGATCACCGCCTGGGAACTGGCGTATAACTGGATGATGTCTCAGTGGAATGACTTTTAAAGGTCAAACACTCACCTTAGATCAAGATTATCAAGGAATAAAAACTGGAAGTACTGGAAGGGAACAAGATAAATAAAGCATTCATGTTTTCAAAACATGACTACACAACATGTATGTCCCCTACACAGCGTGTTCCCCTATGTCATTCACATGGGCATGTACTTCTACCACAACTGGTCGTGTAACACCCAAACACATGGTGTGTTGTCTTAACACACAATGTGTACTTGAATACTCTTTCTCTACCTGAGTCCTTCTATATGGTCAAGCTACACATTTCTCCTAAGACAAGACTATACGATGTGTTGAAGGTAGAAACGGCGTATACTAGACAAGATTCACCTGGCCTGTGTTGTTAGTGACATGGACTAACACACAGCTCACACTAAACGGTGTGTTTAAGGAGGACACGACGTGTACGTGAAAATATAACATCGACCCATGTTGTTAGTGACATGGTCGGGTACCTGGGTCAAGCTACACGGCGTGTTCAACTGGTACACAACATGTTCTCACCAGACTTTCCCATCCCGTGTCTTTTCCCACACGATCGATGACACATTTAGAGACTACATGATGTCTTTAACTGATACACAAAGTGTTCTCAACAGATTTTCCCATCCCGTGGCTTTTCCCACACGGCTGATGACACAGTTAGAGATTACACAGCGTGTACATATAGTACACGACGTGTGTTTAAGAAAAAATGTTTCTTCCTGAACAGAAGAACACATGGCTTGTAGTCAAAACTACACGACATGTATTCTGGGTTTTTCTGGATAGTAAGCCTCAGAAACTACTCCGAAACCCAGAAAAACACTGAAAAGAATATTGAAAGTGCCAAATTCCGATCCGTGAGGGCCCATACTCCCCATAAATCAAATGTTGGCATCTTACTCATGTTATAAAATGGTAAAAAAATCAATGATCCACCAAATTCTAGTCCATGAGGGCCCATAACACCCCAATAACAAAATTTTGGCATTCATTAAGACAAATACTTACAAAAAAATACCCTATTAGAAAAAAGGTATTTTTATCAAGGCATCTATCACAAGAACATGCATATTCTACACATCATCAATCACAATTACATGCAATCGCTAATGCATCCTAAATTGCATAGAAATAATGCATGAAATGTGATTTCTAAAAAGTTTCTATATGATGAATGAGATGGAATACCCTCATCTCATTGGGTTGCGACAAAAATAGAACCTCAATAACATGAACTATAATAGCACAAATCATGTGAATCACTCAAGGTGAAATAAAGTCAATTGTAATAATTGAAAAACCGGAAGAATTACAATTGAATGAGGTAGATTGGCTTTTCCATGTACACGAGTTAGCTACTCCTAGGCACATATTATTACCATATACCTATTCCATCATATCCCTAACTATAGGCTCCAAACATTAATTCAAGAGAAAATAATTCCTCAGATACCACTTTGTAACATCCCGGTTCCAAAAGCCACCCAGAGGCGTCCTGTACCCGGTTGGTCACATGGCCTCAAGCGCATTTCCTTGAATGCCAAAGGCTGTCGACTAGTAGCTAGGTATTTGGGTGTGATAGTTGGAAAACTATTCCCTCATTGGAAGACTACACAACATAAGTAATCAAATACACACAAGAGTGGAAGTAGTAATAATATCATACAAAAATAAACAGAAGAAGACTCATAGAACAAACTGGAGCACATATATAAAATTATGTATGATACATATGTATAGGAAAGTAGTGAACAAAGAAAAATGATGAAATATAGTACTAAACCATGTACAAAAGAAAAACAGTAATCAGCTCCACAACATCACATGCCTAAGCTTGGTCCTGTTCTCTCCAGTTCTACAGCATGTCGAGTACCTGAAGTGGAAGGGCGCTTTCCCTTATCTATGCCTGAAATAATATAATCTGTTTGGGCCCAAAAGAATGGCCCAAAAAGGGTGTGAGAATAATACTAGTAGGCAACCACCATGAGATCTATGCCTAACAATCAGTGTGTATATGGTAGGTAAAATTACATGAAACAATAAATAGAAAGGTACTCAACAGTAAACAATCCACAACCTAAATATCAAGCAACAACTAAACAAGAAGATAAACACAACAATTAACCCTCTGGGAAGCACACTTAGTCTAACCCCTCTGGTCCTACCTAACAAGTACAAGCAACCCTCTGGGTAGTACACTCAGTCTAACCCCTCTGGTTCATCTTAAGCATAGACTCTCTGAGGAAGCACTCTCTGTTAATTCCCCCTATAGTCTCATATCATAACTAAAGGTGCTCTAAAGAATAACTTTATCACATTCCATCTGTGGCCCAAGTTGAGAAACTACAGACACTTTGAGGAAGCAATCCACATCAATTCACTCTGTGGTCTCACATTGTAAAATTATAAAGACACTCTATAGAAGCCCTCAACGTCCATTCTCCCTATGTTATATACACCAGGTTCTCACGACCTTGTGTTAGTCAAGAAAATGTAGCAGCGCGTATCGGCCAAGGTAAACCTCAATAACTACTTGGATAGCATTATATAGTATAACATAATAACAAAACAATATTCACACCATCCTACAATACTAGGCATGGGAATGTAAATAGTCGCATATCAGGTAAACTAGACCCAAGGGTCAAAACAGGAAAAACATGCATGGGCAACACAACCAAAGCACATAAATTCTCCCTATTCACTATAAAATATCATCTACTGAATCATAAAACCATTTCAGACAAAAAATTGGTATAAAACGGTAAACGTGCAATACCTCGTTCATGGGTATTGGGCAATTTTGAACATAAAACTCAAGGACTTTCAACGGAAAGGAACAAACCACCTGCCTCGACATTAGGAGATCAATATAAGTGAACCTAGAAGATTTAATCTTCTAAGAACATCAAAGATCTAAAAAAACATCTAAAATGTTCAACTCATAGTATCTCAGGAGAGAGGAGAAATCAGAAGATAGTGCTCTAGGAGAAGAGAGAACTCATCGATGTGATTCCAACGCAACCGATAATGTTCGATTCAGAGGACGGATGCACGCTCGGGGGTTCGTCGAACATCCACAGCCATACGGAGCTCTCGATCGAATGAGACCTAAAAGAAGAGCATTCTGGCGATTATATGGGACCCTGGTGCGTTTAATGGAAAAAAGAAAGTACATGGTGTGTACTTTTTAAGTACATGATGTGTAATCTCCGTTTCTGTACTCTTCTTTATGCGTCCTCTAAGTCACTCCCACACGGCCATGTGTGTGGCTACTACACGGCCTACACACAGCCTCCTACGGAAAGGTAGTACACACTATGTACTCATAAAGTACATGACGTGTATTTAGAAAAATTCAAGAATTTTCTTTTTCCTCCAAAATGAACAAGAAAAGGAAAAACATAACTGAAAATAAGATCCGAGTTCTTACACCACAACTGTGTTACTGCAACCTTGGGAAATTTCATCAGTGTAATGGATATATCTTTCTATAGAATTTATTTTTTGGCTTAAAAAGACACAAGGTATTGACATTATTCTAGTTAAGGTTGATTGTCTCTCCAAATACTCACAATTTATTTCCTTTAATCATTTTTATACTGAAAAAGTGATGGATAATGTTTTTATGTGGGAGTTTTTTCATCTACACGACATTCCTACTTATATATTTAGTGATTATGATCCTTTCTACATTATTCAATTCTATAAAAATTACTTTAGATCAATATTAATAAACTAAATCTTAGTTTTGATTATCATACACAAATGTATGACCTAACATAAGTGGTTAACTATTTTCATAAAAATTTGTTATGATGTTTTTGTGGATGAAAAAACCAATGGGTGATAATAGTGGTTTAATGTGAAGAATCCATTTAGAAATGTTTTGGTAGCCTCTACCATGACCATGAAATTTGAGATTATTTATGGATAGCCATGACCCTCAATTTTCAGTTTTCTACCATCTAAAATTTTGGTGGAAGGTATTTTTATGGACCTGGGGAGCATGAAGAGGCTCCGTGAAAACTCAAAATTCTTAGGATGTGTATAAATAGAGAGGAATAAATATTGGATTTTAATTACATCCATTAGAATTATAGAACAAAATAAGATGAAAATAAAAATAAGAAGTTTTATAATAAGAGATGAAGTCACTGAGAGGCACTACGCCCTAGGTCAATGGCCTAACCCAACCAAACTATACCCATAAGAATACAATTTTGGTATACAAATTTTCCCCCTTCCCCGTCCATCCCTGAATTATTTAATACACCTCCAACCACTATATATAATTATTACCAATATACACTTGATATTTAACTACTACTACATTCCACACCCCACCTTTATATCATTTCATCCCTCTTAAAACTACACTGTACACAAGGCTAGATGGTGAAACTATAAGTAAATCCCACTCCTATTAAGATCCTATTACTCAGCTAGTTGTCTAGTACCTTCTTATCATTGGTAAATTACCAAACATTTGTTCATATCTATGATGGAGGATCTAGTGGTGGACTTGGAAACTAGGATTTCTGTCCATTGAGTGTTGGGGATGAATATATCATGGATTTTTTTACAAGTATCTATAACCACTCATGCTACCATTTTACCAATAAGCATTCTTGAGAAATTTCCTATTGATGTGGTAGCTCATAAGGACATCCCTAGATGTTCAATGCTATAACTTGCCTCTATTTGTATCCCCTTATTGTATGCATTTGATTTGGACATTTAGAAATGAATTCCTTCTTATAAACTATATCTCATGGTTCTTATTGCTAAATCATCTCTTCAACAACACTAAAAATGTCAGCATTTACTCGCACACAATGTTAGGTTGTACCAAAATAATATAAATTATTGGAAATAGCTATCATCACAAACATTCTAGGTACTCTAAATTAAATATTAATCCTGCCAGTTGTATGTTTAGGTTTGTGAAAAAAATCCTTTTGATATAATGGTTCTTCAAGAATTACACAAGTGTCTCCAAAGATAAAAATTTGTTGTCTATACAACTAAATAACTCTATATACTAAAAGTTTTTATTCATAAGGATCTGAATCATCCAAAACAGCTAAATAATCTTACTATTCCATGGTCTGGAAAATCTAATAGAGGTCAACAACACATTTTCATTGGGATTTAATAAGTGGAGAAACCATTGGAAGTTCAATAGGTGGTTCATGTATGACAACACAACCGAAACTAAGTGAATTAATGTAAATATTTACCTTTACTTCCCTAAAATCATCTAGATGTTACAAAAATATTTCATTCTACTTCTTGTCACCCTATTCTTGACCAGTCTAGATTATATACCTAATTTCATTAGTTATTTTACTATTTGTAGCTTCATTTTTCCTATGTTGTTCCTTTTATTTTATGTATTTTTTAAATCTATAGATTCATCCTCAACTTCACTTCCATATTTTTAGATTATATATTCTTAGAGTTATGGGTAAGAGAGATTATTCTTAGAATCATACGATGACATAAACCAATCTTTAATTGTACTTAAAATACATAGTCATACCCTTAAAATATTTATCCCATCCATAGTTTGGTGCTCGGAAAAATAATTATCAACTTCAATGATCCAGGTCTTAATATCTTCTCCAAAAAATATCAGTATCAT
This sequence comes from Viscum album, assembly GCA_963277665.1. NCBI lineage: Eukaryota > Viridiplantae > Streptophyta > Magnoliopsida > Santalales > Viscaceae > Viscum > Viscum album. The sequence goes on along the minus strand of OY728143.1, from coordinate 643,590,182 downwards.
CAAAACCCTTGGAATCACCCGCCACTCCTCTAAAATATTGGTTAGTCTAGATAGTATCATCCCATACTTCCAACATCATATCCAACTTCTACATTGGAGAAGGGATTCTATATTTAGAGTAATCTATTATTTCTATGCATGTCAAACTCCACTTCTTGTAGTGAATTTCTACTTCATCGACTATAGTGTTTAGAACTAGGATCTCCCACAACTGGTGTTCCCACCAGTTGATTCTTCATCTTATTTAATTTACATTGAAATCCCATATAGAACTATCTAACCTAAATCTCCTATGTATTCTTAGACTATATTACTCGAACCAAGGATGATTTGAATGGTGAGTTATCCTAGTGCATGTCATTTTCTCCAATGTTAGTATCCCAACTACCATTAAAGAGTATCTCACTAGTTGGAACTACATTGAAACATTATATCATCCTTCCTCAAATATGAATGTGTCATTTTCTTCTTCTTCATCTATCTATATCTTGATTAACCACTGCATCATCTCTAGAAAAATCCAATCAAGAACATTCTGTTGTTGTTAGATCCTCGAGGATCAATGATTCAAGATACTCTTTCTTAAAGAACACCTCTGTATATATTTCTCAACACACTCTGAATATTCTCTCAATTGAAGCACAAAAGTTTAGGATACACAGATTGAGAGAGTAGAAGAAATAAATTATTTCCATTACATCCAGTTTAATTAAAAAACAAAAGAATATGGAAATAAGAATAAGAAGAAGTTAGAGAAGAAGAGAAAAAGTTCCTTATATGAAGAACTCCCTAAGTTGATGAAGTAGATCACCAAAACTACTCCCAGAAGAAGCTAATTCTTGAATTAAATTTGTGTCCCCCTCCCCCAACCAACCCCTTGTTATTTAATACCCATCCAACCACAATATAAAATTATTTCTATACTTCCCCTGAGAATTAACTATTAATAACTTCTATACCCATATTCCTATCAAACATCATTTGGGTAAGTCCCAAAGATAAATGAATGAAAGGAAGACAAACAAAGATGTTTAGTGTATTTCAAAGGAGAATAAGTGTATGTAAAGATCCAACCACATAAACAACAATCCCTTGATAAAATTATTAGTCAAAAATTACCTTCTTGATTTTATAATCCATTCAATATTAGATTTTCCTTATTTAATATTGAATTGATTTACCTTAACTTTCCTATAGTCACCTAGTGTTACACATTTACCAACTTAAGAAAGTTACTGGAACTCAACTTTTCCACCCCAATATACCATTGTATTTGGGGAACAATGTGGAGGACTAGCCAAAAATTGATACAATTCTGTCTCACATATTCTAACAACATGATGGCTTATACAGACCTCAATGTTTAGTCAAGTGGCATGAATGAATAGTAAAGTATGCTACTTAGTAGGATAAATTCATACATCACAATCATATCACTTTTATAGTCTTGAGGAAAGACTATTTTTTAGGAGGGGGAAAGTGTTAAGGTTTGAGATAGAGTTGTGGTTTGAAAAATGTATTATAGAAATCATAAAAGAACCATTCCTAGGGAGTAAAGTTAGCCGAGTGTTGTGCCCCACATGGGATAGGTAACTAGGTTCAAAGTTAGTGTTGGGGATAGTGAGAGGACAGTGAATATTTTTCTATTATCACTTTAGACAAAAAACATGGGAGGGAGAGATTTGGCCTTATTGATAACTTTATATATACATTCAATGCATTCTCCTTACCTCATCTATTACATATATAAATATTTCTTCCACATTGATTAATAAAAAGTGCACTATATATAAATTATAAGTTGAACAATGTTTGGTTATACAATGGTCACAAGGCCAATATGTGATTTTTATTTTTATTAAAAAAGTTATTGGATCCTTTTTCTAAATTATGAAAAAAATTATTTTCTAAGATCTCTGATAGTGATGATTGATGTATCCAATATAATAAATAGAAAAAATAAATAAATTCACAAGACAATGAATGCATAAATATATTTATATGTTCAATAATTTATGAATTCATGTATACACATGCTAAATTATTGAGATGGTGGTATGAATTGAGTCAATAATTAATTATATAAGATAAATTTTTAAAAATAATACAAATGCAAGAATGGTCATTATTTATGACTTATTAATTTATGAGTATGGAAATATCACTTAAATATATAATTAGTTAAATAAACTAAATTAGTTGAATGATAAAAATGAAGATAATGTATCCAAAAATGTTGGGTGTAAACAATATTTATAACCCCTTTTTAAGGATTAATAATCATTCATTAATTTGGTCATATTATTGGTCATTAAGGATTAATAAACATTAAATTAAATAACCCTTTAATTTAATCAATAATTAGTTAAATAAGCTAAATTATTTGAATAAGAGAAAATGAGATAATTTCTCTAAACATGTTTGCTGTATATAATATTTATATAATTTTTTAAGGATTAAGAACCATTCCTAAATTTATTCACATTCTTGGTAACTAGTTATCTTATAATATCTACTATAACTAATGAAATTGAAGATAAAATCAAAAGGAAACAATTTTGTGAAATTTTCTACGATCTTAAGGAATATACCAATAAGTTTAACTCTCATAATGTCTTTATGATGTGTGAATTATGGAGAATAATATTATCTTAATTTTAGTTATAATAATTTTATAAATTTCAATTATAATTTGGAGCATGAAAATTTTGTATGATTTTATGTTTGGAAATCTATAAAACCAAAAATTTCTCTTAGAAAAGAATTTAATTGGTTGATTTTTCTATCATTTTCATGCATTTCATTTTTTATTAATTTTTATTATATTTATTTCAATCATTTACATTTTTCATTGAAAATTAAAATTACAGCCATGATTGATAGCTTATTTAGAAATTATTTTCCCTACCTTTTTATATTCATGATATATATTTCATTATAATTATATTAATTGCTATATTATTTTATAAAAATTTAGGATCAAGATAATTGAATTCACAATTGGAAAATATTTTATGATCATTTTAAAACACTTACCAAAAAATGATTATGGTAATGATCAGTTATTATAAGTGGTTTAAAAATAATTGGTGTTTATTTTGTATTATAAATTGGTTTTTCAATAATTATAGGTTGCCATTGATGCTAATTTTTATTCAAAATTTACTCTAAAGAGAACCAATGATAATAAGAAATTATTGATAGAATTTTTATTAATCTATTTTTATTTTAGAACCATAAATTTTTGACCTACTATTATTCTATTTTTACTGTACGTTATAGTGGTTAGAGACCTTCTTTCAGTGTTTAATAGCTAAAATAGTATAAATTAACTTAAATAGGAATCTAACTACAAAAGATATCATTGATCTTAATGATTTAGTTTACAATAATCAATTTTTCTATGATCACATTGCTTATGGTACATTTGGGGTAGGTTTTTAGGTTACGTTTGGTATGTGGGAAGTATTTTTGATCAAAATGGAAAGGCATAGAGAATGAATGAGAAAGATATCAACCATTTAATACTTTTTTTGGTATGTACGGAGTAGATGTGATGGAATATAATTAATAACTTATAAAAATAATAAAAAATATTTTTTTACTTTTTCTAATGGGTACTCTTGTCAATAATACATAAAATCAGGGAAAATTATATAAAAATATTTATTTTTAAAGGAAAAAACTTAGAATTCCATCCAATTTAGTAGGGTATCCCAGTTATGTTAAATGATGATTTTGAAGTTTTCTCTATCCTATTTCAAATATATTTTTTGTATTTTTCCTCACCCATTTCCTTTCTCTATGCCAAATGTTCCTTAATTTATCTATAACCTTTCATTGGTCTCTATATAATAGGTTGATTATTAAACTACCTAAATCATGTGGAGTATTATAGGTAAATTAGTTTGGGATTGATTCCTTGGAATTAAATTTTCATATATTTGTTTTATAAAACATTGGATTATTTTTTATTTCCTTAAAAAAAATTGAGTGCATTTTGATTTTATCCTCCCAGTATTCCGCTATATGTTATTTGAAACCGTGTTAATAGAATGATTATGAGGGTTTTTATTTTAGATCACATTATCGATCAAAATAATCCATTGGTCCAAGTGCATTGGCAACATAAATTTGGTAATTTGATAGTTTGAAATCATTTATTTAATTAAATATGATGCACATTATTTATTTCCCCTTTATGATTCTCTCTAAATCCCATAGTTTTTGTTGTTTTTTTCATAAATAAGTTTTTGATTATAATATTTTCTAAATTATTTGTGAAACATTCAAAAATAAACACATCATATATATAAGTTTTATTTTTTATGGGAAGTTAAATATCATGATAATGTTTTTTTCTGAAAATGTTGGTTTTTATCATAATGCAAAGTCAAGCTAACTACGAGAGTTCTTGTAAAGGTTTTTCTCATTTTCAATTGTGGATAAAATATACATTATAATGTTTTTAAAAATATATTATAAAATATATTAAACTATGTAAATATAAAATATAAATTAGAAAATTGAAATTTAAGTGTATTAGATATGAAAATGTTAAGATAGACATGTGGAAATACTCATATGGATAAGATTAGAAATGAATATGTTTGATAGAAAATTAGAGTGGATCTGATTGAAAGAATATAAATGAGAAAATATTAATATGGTTTTAATTTTTTTGAATAATCCATAGGTATTCAACTGTTAATAGTAGAAACTTTATGAAAAAATTATTTAATAAAAAAGGTAGATTAGGAACATTAAAAAATAATTCAATACGATCTTTTTTCAAGTGGTTTTGAAGAAAATTTAGTCTTCCATATAGTTAATTTAGAAAGTTTGATCCATGTGGCCAACCTCATTTGATTTGGTATAAGACTTGTTGGTTGTTTATTGTTATTGTAAATGGAATGAAAGGTGGTGCATGTTTTTTTATTTTTTATTGTATTTTAATTTTCTAAATTGGTATGATAAATTTTATTATAATTTTTTTAAAAGTGATGTAAAAGACAGAATGTATATAAGTTAATTATCAAAGTGTTTCAATATGTTTTAAAAAATGAATATATTTTTTCTTTATTTTTCAAAATTTATCACTTTTATATTCATTTTCTAGAAAATGTTTCACATTTACATAAATTAATAAATTTTATTATACATTTTAAATTAAAACTAGAATTTGTTTTATAAATCCAAACATAAATTATGGTTTTAAGAAAAACATTATTTTCTTGTTTACTGGAAGATAAATATATATTGAGTGGAAATTCACATAATTTCTTACCCCCTCTCCAAAACATTTTTCACTCATTTTCTTGTACCTTTTAAGAAAATTAATGAAAAAATGCTTCTAAAACCAAATGCCTCCCTAATGTTAACAATGTACCTGAATTTTTTTCTATTTGGTTGTATCATTATTTTTTCTTTTATTTATCTATCATACTTGTAAGTTAATTTTCCTTCCCAATCCTTTGGAAGAAAGGATCCCTTTACACCAGGGTTTTACTTTTTTGTCAGCAATCTAGAGAAACATAAAAATAAATAATATTTTAAAGGATGAAGTATACTGCATGATTATGATGGCACCCTTTTCTAGGTTGAATTTATTTTAATAATAAGGTAGAGTGATGTCTTGGAGCTTTTAATTATTAAATGATCATTCAAGTGAATTTGGAATATAAAAACATTTTTTAAATTTTCCAAAAATTCCTTAGATAATGAGTTGAATTGTATGAATATATGATATTTTATAGAAAATGAATATATAATAACTGATTTTTAGAATATAAAAAATAAATCAAAACAACTGAAAATACTTGGAAAGTAAATCCATTTACTTTATTGTATTTTTGTAACATTCCAAAATATTTCCTAAAAAAATTTATAATAAATTTTTATAAGTGAAATCAAAAATTGTTTTTCTCTACAGAAGGAAATCCATGCTAGAGGTGAAATTTTTCGTTCATGTATTAGAGGCTCTACCCTAACCCAACCCATTTAATTAAACTATTTGACCAAACCCAATCCATTTATGAAGGTTTAAACCCTAATCTGACTTTATAACTTTTTAAATTATAAATATATGACATATACTTTATCATGACATCACTATGTAGTTAATATGACATAAACTCAATGTCCTTACCTAATTGAATTATACAATTTTGACTAAAAATAGCCTAATTAATATGAAACATCCGTTATTAATGTTTCTACTCGATCATATTAAATTATTTATAATAAATAATGTGTCAAAACATGTTAAATTAGTTTAAACTATTTTTATTATAAGATTAAAATATATTTTCAAATTAAATAATATTATATTTGTAATATTTGACTTTATCATCATATTTTTAATCTGGTTAGAGGGGTTAGGAGTGGTCAACTGTAATAGAACCTGAATAATATTTGTGTTAGATAAATCAACCTAATTATAATCTTATCCCATTTATACATGACCCAAACCTATTTAACCTCTTGTAAGTTTTTCCAGGTTAACATGTAGGGTTCAAAATTTAAAACTTTTCTTCGAGATATCCAATATAGGGTTGAGACTATGATTTGTGTTATTAAAAATTAACCATGAAGCTACTAGGATCACAACATGATTTTGAGATAGAAAAAATTGTATTAGAACATGATAGCTTTCCAATTGTTCCACTCATCCTGCTTCTTATTTATTGCAATTGGAATTTCAAAGACTTACATTGAGTTCATTATTTTTTGTTCATTAAACTTTTAGAATATATTTTCTAGGATGTTTGTCTTAGGTTTGATTCAGATTAATTTTTTTATGGTAGGTATGATTCAATTTATATTTATTTATTTCTATGTTAAAATAGGGATATGTTTTTAATGGAAAATGAAAAATTTTATATTTTTTTTTAATTTCTATTAGGATTGAATTAGTTTTGTTTGGTTTCATTTTATTTGGCTTGAATTTGTTCATTTCAATTCAGCTCCCTTCATTTTAGTTTATTTTTGTACATTCCAGAATATATTTCAATCAAAATAATTTCTTAATGAATACAAGAAATTTGTACAATATAAAAAGTAATATATGGAAAAGGTAATAAGAATGAATCCCTTTCAAGTGCATTAGGATCATTGTATTGGGAATATTCTTCATATTCTAAATTCCAACAGTTGGTGTTGAAACCTATCTTCATTAATAGACCGAATGTTATTGTTGGGTTTTATTTTTAAAACCATTTTTGGTTTTATTTTTCCAAATGTGTATTTTATAGTGAAAATGGAAAATATTTTACAAAAAATGATATTAAAAAAAATAATATAAGGAAATAAGATACATATTTTCATGTTTCAATAGTGATCTACTATACTTGTTTTATCTTAAATTTTCAAAACATTTTCTAACATATTTTTCAATACATATTTGAATAATAAAAGAAATTTTTTTCGACAACCAAATGGAACCTAATTTTTTTCAAACTAACTTTTAGTTTGTGGGTAAATCAGGAAAGTGAATATGATGATTGTAATATTTTTAATGGATTTGAATTGAATCATGTGACCATTTCCACAAATCAACTGTATTTGTAATTGAAGAATATTAAATGATTGAATCAATTCCTTTAAGAGAATGGATGAACATTTAATTCTAAAGGGGTATTTATTAAGGTATTATAACATATTCTATAGATGTTTTAATTATTTCTTTCCCTTTTTTATCTATTAGAGAAACTAGACCTATCTTGGAAAATTATAATCCAAAAAATTGAATTATAAGAGTAGTGTATAATTCTATTTTGGATCTTTTACACTATTTTTATGATTTTCTTCAATTTTTATGACAATATTCTCATTGATGATAAATTTATTCCATCCCCCTACTATTTTTTTGTTTATTTGGAGGTTTGTATACTTATACTACGTTATTAATTTTTCTCTTTTATTTAATTTCTATGATATGTTCACATTGTGTTTACCTAATATTGAAAAGTCATAATTGTTTTAGTGAAGTTAATTGAAATGGTTTTTTTCTTATTTTTCATACTGCTATTTTATCAGAAATTTAGTTACTTTAAATCACTTGATGGGTATGTTTGATAGTTTTGATGGGATGGGATGACATGGTCATCAATGGAACTTGATTAATTAAACCATGAAGTAAAATGAAATTGATATATCCTTATTTGGAAGCTTCGTGATGAAATGAAATGATTTTACCTAATAATTATTTAGAAAAATTAAAAAATATTTTATTTTTTAATTTCAGAAATTACCATTATTTTTTTATTTGTTTTATTTTTTTCAAGTTTATTACCCTTAAATTGCTATAAAAGTGACTCATTTTTTACGCTATTCTATTCCCAAACATCTGATTAGAGATTCTTAATGGGATTGATCAGGATAAAGTATGGATTTTATATATTTACTGGGTCATAAAATATCTAATAAATTTATGTCCTTATTTAATGTAGATTCAAAAAAATATAATCCAGTTTAGTTCATATTTCAAGTATCCCAGTCTACAGGTCCACCTGGATTTGTAATTAAGATTAAAAATATTTTTCTAAAAAAACAAAACTCTTATTGTTAAAGAATATTTAATCTTAAAAACATAATATTTATCCTATAAATGTTAATGTATACATATAACTAAAAAATAACAACAAACAAGACTTAATCCCAATTAAAAATGTTTAGCTACATAGATCAAACATTGCTAATTATCTCTATTAAATACCATATTTTCATTAAAAACATTTTGAATAAGGTCATCTTAAATGGTTTGATTAAGGTTACATTAGCTCTAATTATACCAATTTTAATAAATTAATTTTCATTAAGATTTATTTATTAATAGGTGCATACATTGGTTTTCTTATAACATTTCTAAACTATATTAATCTAGTTAAGTCATCTTCTTGTCAATCAGAACTACTCTAATTTTCCATCAGACACATTTATTTATAGTTTTATCCATATTTTTATGTGAAAACATTCAACTTAATATTTTCAAATCCACTACCTTTATTTTATTGTTCAAAATATCCCACAAAAGGCCAACACTAAAACCATATATAATAGTTGGTTTAATAATAGTCTTATAAAATTTACACCTAAATTTCAAAGGAATTTTATGATAATAAATTATCCACAAAGACTTTCTTCATTTAATCAATCTAGTTTTCATCCTATGAGAGACATATGAATTAATATCTTCATCAAATTATAGAAATGATCCAAAATATAGAAAATAATTATATTTTCAAATACCAAGGTCTCCAAATATCACATCCATAACATTACTAAACAACCCTTTTCTAATGTGAATCTCTATATTTTTTGTCCTATCCCTACCAAGATTAAAATTTTCATTTCTAAAGTCTCTCCTCATAGTAGTAGATTTATCAAAATTATCTAAACCGTTGATTTTTAAACCAATATCCATGTACCTATGAAAGTTTATTAAAAGAGGTATACGTACATGGTGAAGGATTATATTCCTAGGGCACTAAATGAGGTTTGAATCCCCATTATAAAAATTAGACTCAAAATTAATGACATAATATATAATATTTTTGAAATTATCCGTTATCCATAATCCACTTGTAGCAGCTCATTTTCAATCTATCTCCAACAAATTTCACTACATCACCAACATAATTTTAATTGAAGCCCCATATAATCAAAGTTAATATAATAAGTATAATAAAAGTATCATTACGCTTCCTTTAAAAATGAATCAACTGTAAAAAACATTTCAAATAATAGGCCATGAACAAGAATAACTTGAATAAGGAAAAATATGAAAACAACAAACCAAACAGTAGAAAACAATATCACTACCCGTATGAAGTATGAAATATTGCACAACTAGATAAACCTATAACTTTTAAAGAAAATAAATCAATACCATAGATATTTATGGTAACTAGAAAAACATTAAATTGATAGTATATTATGATTCTAAAATGATGAGAATATCATCTGAAAAAAAACGAAATTAAGTATCTCATCTTAAAAATGCATCATAAGTTCACCAAAGATCAAATAAAAAGGGAGTGACATTAATGATAAACCACATTGTAATCTAATGGAGATATGTAATTTTTCTGTGTCACCAACTAGAGTTTTAATTGGATCTAGACTCTCTTAATACTTATCTTGGATGAATTTGATATATGCTACCTAATATAATATTCATTCCATAGGTTTTGAAAAATCATTTTGAGGAACTTTATCATATGCCTTTTCCAAATCAATGAAAACTATATGATAATGTCAGATTTTTGGTCGATAATACTCCATTATACCTCTAATGAAATAAATTGTTATATAATTGAACATTTAAGAATACAACCAAATTTATTATCCAGCACATTATTTTTTATTTGAGTCTCTAGTTTAATAACCCTATTCAAAAGTTCCATGGTATTAATCCTAAGTTCAATGCCTCTATTATTTATACTACTATAAATGTCCCTTTTTTTACATATGCATTAGTGAACTCTTCCTCTAGTCATTAGTCATTTTCATAGATTTCGTAATCTCATTAAATAACCCAATGAGCCAATTATTACCCTACTCCTCTGAATATTTACCCACATCAATGAATATATTATCTAGAACAATTTATTTATCATTTCCTATCCATATTAAAACAAATTTGACTTTAAAAGGATGAACTTTTCCATAATAACTATAATTAATTTCCTATCTCCTAATACATAGATAATGTATGTCTAATCTAAGAATCTGTTGTTAATTAATGATATTATTAAAATAACATCCAAAATTTTCTTGATTTCCTCTTTCCTAAAAATGGTACATACTTTGTTATTTTTATACACTGAACTTGATTTAAATATCTAGATTTTATCTCCTTACCTCTAGCTGAATTGCATATTTTTTTCTTTCACAATTCTTAGTATGAAATTAATGGCCCAACTCCTCAGAAACATTATATTTAGCATCACTAAAAACATTGTCAGCCTCCATATGAGTAACATGATATCATCATAATTAAATTTAATGAATGGAAGAGATAATAATAATCCATGAAAGTTAATAGTGATTCTTAATCCAATTTAGGAATGTTCAACAAAATGATTGGAGAGCCAACCCAAATTTCCTAAACTGATGTGTCATTATCATCAAATTGTATAATTTTCTTAGGAATTATTGTTATTATTTCTTGTTTAAATAATTTCATGTTAAAATTTTATCATTTTGTTCATAAATTTGATGAATTAATTTATATAATGGGAATTTATTCACAACTATCTCTTTTTTCAATGATCGACCATCATAGATTTAGTTTCTTTTGAGTTCATTGGATATCACATAGAATTAGTCCCATGTTCATACATTAAGTTTTCCAAACTCCTTGTTCTTCTCCAATTCAATTATTTACCTAAAAATAAGGAAATTTTATCAAGTTTATTAGATATTTCAACTTTAAAACTTTTTTTTGATTAAAACTAATTTATATTAAATCAGGAAGGACTTATAATGATTATAAGATGTTGTCTAGTTTTAAAAAAAATTCTATTTTTATTTTATCACAGTTATATTATTAGATATGATAGTACATAGTTTTAAAATCATATAAGGAAGTAAATGGATTACCTATGAAAAAATATTAATTTTAAGAAAACATGAAAATATGTTTTTTTATTTTTCAAAAAATAATGTTCATTCTATGTAGTCTAACAAATTTTTGCAAATATTAAAAATAAATTTCTCAAAATAAAATTCAACATAAATTTTCATAAAAGATATTTAATGTGAATTAATTTTTGAGAACTCAAAACTATGATCTCTATTTAAGATGTGTTTTTATATTATCAGCTTTAATAAAATGTTTTTTATTTTGTATTTTTCATGTTGAATCACATTGGTGAAGGATTATTATATGAGAGATAGATTTGAAGATAGACATTCAAACAAGATATTTGAGAGAACTTCTATGGATCAATTCAGGAGGTTAACAACCTAAAATAAAATTTTTTGTTGTTTAAAAAAAATTAAAAATGGATATTAAAGGTTTCATATTATAACATCTTCTTATTATAAGCTGTAAAAAACTATTTAAATTTGAATGAAATTATTATTTATGAAAATTTCATACCATATAATTCACTTTCATTAATGAATTGTGTAATACATTTTCACAGTAGAGAAATAATATTATAAATTTTACTTTCACCAAGTGTTCTATCAAATATAACAACCTATTGCATTTGTGTTTAATTCCTAATAACATTTTTTTAGATTTTTAAATATTTTTTAAATTAAAATTCAATCATATAAATTGAAAAAATATTTTTAAAAAAAATATTATATTCATTTTCATTAAAAAAACATAAATATAAAAAATATTAAAAGTCATATTTTCTTATATTTTTTCATTTCTATACATTCTATCAATTTCATAAAAATATATATAAAATATTTTCTTCCTTAATAATGAAATGAGTGAGTTGAGGGATGAAATAATTGTTGAGAATAATAATTATATTAATAAGGATTAAAGACTTCCTCTTTCAAGGTTCATTTAAGTGTAAAATACAAATCACCCTCAACAGCATTATGAAAACAAACTCCAAAATTGAATTATAAATGGATATTTCTAAGGGTTAAAAAATAATAATAATGCTCATACAAAGAGAAAAACATTTCAGACAATAAATATTTAAAAGTTATAAAAAATTTAAGTATTATTTTTATGTGAGCTTAAATATACCCTTTTATATATTGTGAAATTCTACATGAATGTTCTATTTTCAAATTATATTTTTCCAAATACTTCTATTTTCATAAAAATACTTCAATTTTTTGTAGATATTTTTTATTACAATTTATTACCCACTAATAAATTAGAGGTCATGAAATTTGGGTTAGTGAAATTTAAATAATAATCATTCTTAATATTTTTTTTTCACACAAAAAAATATTATCCATGAAATGATTATTCTCAATATAATATTCCCATTTCTGGATAATGTGTCCTAAAATCCATATTAATATCATCCTGAAGATAAGTTCACAAGTATTTGATGTATAATGTGGTTGAAACTCCTTCAATATCATCGAGTAGATTGATATTTTATGCATTATCACCAACTCATTCAGGTATTTTGAGTGAACCTTATGATCATGGAACCGACCTTTTATTCTTTATGAAAATATATATTTTCAAATATGAATATACACCTTGTATTTAGGTTTAAAAAATTTATTGTTTCTAGTGATTATTGACTGGATTTCATATAATTAATATTTTATTTAACTATTTTATCACAAAAAGATTCATGATTTTTTCATCAACTTCTTCTTATCTTAGGAATTTACAATCATATAAAAATGAACATGAGAAAAGTATAATTTGATAACAATCATTAAATCAGTGTTATACACCACTTTAATCGATGAATTCGAGGTGGTAACACTTGATTTATTATATACAAAGTTAGCTTGAGTGACATGAAAATCTTGATATTTCATATTCTTGTTTAAAAATGTTCATAGATACATTTTCAAAGTATGATTTATAACTTATGCCTTTAAATCGGTCATTGGGTGATTAAATGTGTTTGAAAGAAGTTCTTTTTAATTTCTTTTAGGACCTCCATAAATAGATTAAAAATCTAGATTATTTATAATTCAGTTAAACAATATATTTAAAGAATAATTTTGATACTTTTAATAAAACCTTGACTCTTACTATAAGGTTTTTAAAATAAATCAACGAAAATTATTATCTAATCATAACATCCTTGGGTCATTGATAAATCCATAGTCAAATTCATGTTAAAATACTCTTAAAGAATCTTTTTAACCAATAATGGGGTTATATTCTTGATTTTAAATGACTACACTTTAACAAGTATCACATATTAAAAGAAATTTATAAACATTATATTATAATCCTTTTAGATTTTTATCATCTTATGGATATAAAAGTGACACAAAACTCATCCTTAATGAGTTACCCTATTTTATATGTTTTTGTGATATTGATAATCTCCCTCAGGATAAAGGATCTTGCACAATGTTATCATGCCACTTATTATACATTGATACAATTGAGAATTATTGAATAAAATGCATCTATTTTTCATTTCTAGATATTAAATTGTGTTATTTGTTGATAAATATTAATTTATGGTGGTTATATTGAAAAAAATCATTTTTGATTAATTAATGAGTTCAATTATTTTAAATTTTAATAATAACTTAGAACTCATTCCCATAAGTTATTTAATTTATCCCTAAATAATTCAATTTCATGTTGAAATATGTAATAGGTTGCTTTATTTGGATGATAACTATTTATTAAAAGTAATTATTTCATTTATTTAATGATTACATATGTGTTTGGGGAGTGGATATGACATAATGAGTCATAGAGTATTGTAATGGATTCAAAAAATTGCATTGGAGGCCAGACATGAGAAATTCTACTTGGGAATTGGGATGATTGTTGAAAAAATATTTAATGTAAAAAACATGTTTCAATTGTACCAAGGATGAAAAATTGTTTGAAACATGTTGAAGATAAATATATTTCATGAAGAATTTTATAATTAAATTAGAGAGATGTGTTATGGAATTAAAAAGGGAAATTAATGTTGAGTTTATGGGTTTAAATTTATAATTGAGACATTTCACTTAGATATTTATTTTTAAGTGTTTACTCTTTTTGTCCAACCGTATAATATATAATTGCAAGCTCAACAGAACACATTATGGGAGCATGCTCAACACAAGGGATAACCAGTTTGAGAAACTTGCATGGAGACAGTAGAGGCCTACACATGGATAGGTTGGAGCATGCATGGGTGAAAGAGCTTACTCCTGGGAAAGAATGGTGTTCACCTAACACTCAAAAGAGTGCACATTTGTTTTTTGTATGAGGCCACTAAATACACTTTCCCCATGTAGTTTGTGAAGTGTTTTTGGGTTATGTATTTGACACTTGTTTGATTGTCTGATGAACTAATGCCTATCAATAAGAAATTCCCTATTAAATAAATATTCTATGTGAGGCATAATTTTCATGAAAACTCTTCCTACATTTAAGAAACATACAAACATATATCTACTATTAAATATGAAGTTATTAAAGGAATATCATGCATCCACATCACTGTCTTCCTCAGTGGTAATAAAAAATATATCCATGAACTACCATGATCATAATAATCTATCATAGATGAATTATCTAGGTAAAAAAATCAGATGTAATTCTTAAAATTTAAATTCATCATACATGAAATATTTTGAATATTCATCATTGAAAAAATTTAAAATGAATCTATAGAAGGATGTTTGAGTGAATGGATGAGTTCAATATTTTAAATAATAAGTATAAGTATGCGATTATTTTCACACGCACTTGAGAACATCCTTGTGAAGAGAAAACTCAATATTGTTTAAGTTGAAAAAACATGTTTTTTAGTGTTAGAATATTTGAGAAACAATGATATAAAATTATTATTAAAATCTTGATTGAAATGACATATTTTTTATATTCTTATAACATAAAATGATCTTGAAATTCATTGTAGAGTTATTGGAGACCTCGTCTATAAATACTATGGAAACAAGGTTGATAGATCCATTTCAATTCGATGAGAGATCTTGTTTTCTAGGGAGAAATATAGCACCATGAGACTTTATTTTCACAAATAGGAGATCCCATACTTCTATTTGTGTAAAGTAGAAGATCCCTAACAACATTATTCTTATGTGAAGAATAATGAACCATGTGAATTTAATGAGGGAAAGGAGATCCCAAATCCTATTACTTAAGAATCTAATACTTAATTGTTTTATAAAGAATCTATGACACTACATGATTTCACTTTTGAAGAGATTCATGAAGAAATGATCCATAAACCAATGTGGATAATCAAATAAATTTATTTCACATGAGGATGATGAATAATTTGAGTATTCATCTGGATGAAGAAAAACGTATACATCTCGTACTTATATGTACTTGGGAATGGAGAACCATCATTTACCACTTTTATTAAGAATGAGAGTACAAAAATTAAGCAGAAGAATGTGTGCATGCATGAATTTATAAATTCATAATCACTTGAGAATATAAATTTCATAAAAAAATAACATGAGATATCAAATCTATTTTCATCAAAGAAATTTGGGTAAAACATAAAAGGAATCTCAAATAACTGTAATTGCTAAATATCACATAAAATAGTAGAGAAATGAATATTTTGTGTTAGATTTGAAAAATATAAGAACAACATGGAAAATTTGTATGAAATAAACCCATGGAATTTCAATTGATATTGATTTGAGATTGTGTACAAGGGTTTTGTTTCATAAAATATTATTGATGAACTTGTGTGCACCACTTTTACACATTTAAGTGAGGTCAGAAATTCATTTTAAAAATGAACAATTCTTTCTTGACCATTTGAGACATACACTGAGGAAATGTTTCAATCATAAGTGTTCATTCATAGTTGAGTACATAGTGGATTGAGAAAGTCTATATCATTTTAAGATCAGTTGATAATGAGTAAGATTTGGTAGTTGAAAACTAGTTAAAAAAGTTCCTAAATATGTACAAAATTGATCAAGGGACTCAAATTTCTTCCGGAGGTAGATTATATCCCGAGGTAATGTAAAAATAGTTATAAAATGAGAATGACCTTTTTATTAGTAGATAACAATTTAAAGAGAAGTTGAAAAATACAGTGGTACTTTATAGAAGGGGAATAAATAATGGGACTCTATGTTGAATTCTTATATAGGATAGAACTTGTGATATCTAGTAGGACTCTAGAGTGGGAACAGTATAAGACTTAGTGTTAATGGGAATGATAAAACACTTAATAAAAGGATGGATCCATTCTCTCCCAAATATTATCCACATGCTTTGGAATATCCCTAGGGTTTCTTATAAACCCATTTTATTCAGGGTTGGCAGCACATATGAGTACTATCCTTATTCATTTCTTTGTTACTATCCTCTTTTCTCCTTCTCCATCTTGCTCCCTATTTCTCAATCACATCTTCCCTGTGGGCCTTTCCCCCGCTTCTTCACATTTTTTCTTCAACTAGTTTGATATTCATATTTGATCTTGATCCTCAATTTAACTCTTGTGAAGGTGCTCTGATTTTAAATATTAACAATGAAATCTTCTATCAAAGAGTTCTAGAGGTCATAATAATGGTTGTTTTCTATTGAAGCTCTTAGACTCTATTTCCAAAACTCTGAACTATCATTCCTTTGAACCTCATTAAGTTGGATATTGAGTGGTTGTTAAAAAAGGTTTTTGGTCTTTTGGTTCAGTGTATGATGGGTCTTAAGGCACTTCCTGGGTTATCTTGCTCCTATTTTGTTGGATATCAATTTTCTTCCTTGCCGACGAACTCGTTGTTCAGAGAACTGGGCTGCTCAAACCACTACTCTAGCCTCACATTCTGATACTCCTCTCCAATTTAGACCGAGAGTGGTGTTAACAATGAGGTTTTGGGATGTGTGGTTCAGTTTCCATTAGTGTTCCAGGAATGATCCCATCAATGATGTAGATTTTCAGAGTTGGAAACAACTATGTCAATGGTAAAGCTACTGGTTTGTTGGGTTGTTCAATGTATCTCCCTCAAATCCATCATGAATGTGTGTTGGTTATGGTTTGATCTTTTTTTTCTTATTAGGTGAAATAAATATTTTTTTATGGTTTTAATTTCTTCATGGATGTTGTGGATCTTATTTATGGTTCCAATGGTTTGTGGTGGTCTATTATGGGGTTTTTATGGTAGCAACAATGGACTGTGATAGACGGTAATCTCCAGTGATCTAGTGTAGTGATGGAAGATGATGATGACTATGGTGATTGTTTGGTGATGTTTATAGTTGTGAATCATTAGGATAATGTAAGGAATGTTATCTATAGATGATGCAGGTTACTCTCGACTCGATGTCTCATCGAGTTCTGTGTTTGTGATGTGGTTTTGAATTTAGATGTTTGAATTTGGCATGCTTTTTTTGTGCATCTCAGGTTAACCCTAAACCATAAAGCAGATATTTTAAAAATATGAAAATATAATATTCAATTAGTGTTTATGGGAATGAAAATTTCATTTGATGTAAGCACCTATGTATAGTTAAGAATTTATAACAGGTGATGATAACTAGTTGCAGTAATAAGTAGCTATTTTGACCAAATCTTGTAAAATACTTGTGTGTTGGGACCTTTTTATTAATTTTTATTACTGGAAGAGGATAATAATTTAAGACCAGGTATTGAAATCGTAATCAGACACATAGGTTGAATTAAAAGTGATATTTTATTAAAATATTGTACCATTAATTTAACCCTCCTCTCAGTTGTACCAAACTAGTCATTGGGTACTTCAATTAGTACCAGAGTAATGTCCCATTGAAATATCCAAGAACATTATGAGAAATTGAAAATTTTAATTCTATGAGTAGTAGATGAATATATACGTTTCATGGCATAAACTACCATAGCCGGAGGAATAGGATGCTACCTTACCACTTGTCTATTGGCCTGAAAGTGAGAGATGTAGTAGTAGTGGGCTTCCCACCTATCACAGAGGATATATCTATGGATTAATATGATTAGATGAATTTATAAGTTAAATAAATGGTTCAAAATTATATCATTATGGATTTATCATAAAAATTTTACACTAATGTGATGGGTCTCCGAACAGCCAAGCAAATCTTGGATTAATTAAGAGGAAATTATAAAAGGCAACCTCAATGTCAAGAAATCTAAATTGAAAATATAGAGAAAAATGTTTAAGGATATTAAAATGAAATATGTTGAAAAATTTTATGACTATTTCATTATAGTCAATTATATTATAATTAATATTTATGGATTTCCTGAGAATCTAGAATATTCTACAATATTGAATAATTTTATAAGAAATTTTCAAAACATATTTTATCCCAATGTTTCATCCTTGGATGAAAGGGAATACATTTAGTTGGATGAGTTACAATACATAATTATAGATTATTAAATGTAATTGGATCTATATTTCAAAATGAAGATAATATATGAGATGTAATTTTATAATAAAATAAAAGTAAAGTTAAAAGAGTTGGATGTTTTGGAATAAATTGATTCTAATAATGATGAAGATGATCAAGAACTTAGTGAAATTATTTCTCATATTTCAAGAGGTTTTGAAAAGCAACAATGGAAAGGAAAAGGGATGAATCCAAAAAAATGATAAAACTATAACAAAATTTAAAACATTTCTATAATTTTTTTGATGAAAATGGATTAATCAGAATATGATGATGTAAATGAGAATCCTCAAAAATATAAAAAGCACAAGAAGAAGTATCATTATGACATAAAAAATAGAAATATGATGAGAAAATATACACAATCAAATTCATTATCTAATAGTTAATTAGAATATGAACAAAAATTCCTTACTTATATTTAGAAAGGATCTAATAATTAAAGTATTGATGATGATGGAGAAATAATAATATATCTTTAATGGATGTTGAAAGATGATTTGGAATCTACTCTTGAGTAAAACACATATTTTTAGAAAAAGAAGAGGAAGGTGGGGAGAGGAAATAAAAAATTATCTACTTAGAAAGAAGAAAATAATAAAAAAGATTTTTTTTTATAATAACAAAAAGTAAATATTTATGGTGTCTAAGATTGAGAATATGGTGAGTGATCTTGAAGATAAACGAATTCTCAATGAAGAAGATTTTTACGATATAAAATAGATGTGTGTAAAAATATAACATGAATTAAACAAGAATAGAAAAGACTTCAACAAGTATGTTGAGGTAAAGGATGAGTCCTCTCAAGCTGGGGGATGAAGGGTTCCTACTAACAAGGCACATTAGCACTAAATAGTTTTAAAATAGTAATATTATATTTAACAGTTAAGGTGAGTTTGTGTGAAACAATAATTCAAGATAAAATAATTATATATAAATAAATACTGAAAGAAATTTGAATGATTAGAAGAATAATCTGACATATGTCAATTAAAATATCATAGATATAATTTTTTCATGAATAATTTACCTAGATAATTTACTTATGATATAAAAGGTAAGGAAACATAAAAATAAAAAATAAAGGAAGTTATTTACATCTGATAAGTAGTTTGAGACACTCAATAATGCTGAGGATAAAAAGAAATGTTTAACAATTTGTCTAGATCAAATGAAAATGGATAAACAAATATAGAATGATCAAATTCATGAATATGATAAGGGTAAGTAAGTTATTTGAAAAAAATAGGTTGAATATGATAAGAGGATATCCATTGGTGATGATCTAAACATTCAAAAGAATATCTTTAAAAAGTGTGAAAAATGTGGTCATGAGATGAATAATTTCATGATAATCCAACCGACTTAAGAAGATGTATTAAGAGGTTAATAAAATTAAAAGATAGTAAAATTTACTTAATATATGATACATATGGAACCACTACACATGATTAATTATTTCTTGAGAATAATGTATACATTCATGCTGTGAAGGATAATAACAGAAAGAAAATTACTTCATGATCTGAGATCAAAAGAAATAAGATCAAAGAAAGGTTGAGAAAAATATCTCATCCTAGGAATCCATTTACATAAAAAAGAAATTTGATATCCCTCACCTGTATATACTAGTGTGAATAAGAGAAATCTTTCATAGATTTTATGAATGAGGAGTGAAAAAAGTAGGGAGAATAACTTGTGTATGCATGCATGAATTTGAAAATTCAAAATCACTAGAGAAGATAAAAAAATAAAATAAATAAATTTAGATATCCAAGAAATTTTCATTAGATAGTTTGGGTAAAATGTTCATGGAATTTATAATAAATATAAATTCTAAATAGAAAATTCAATATCAAATAAAAGAATATTATGTACTTGTTTTTAGAAATATAGGATCCACATGAAACACTTGCAAGAACTTCACCCAAGGAGTCTCAAATGTGATTTTTTTAGATTGTGTGCAAGATTTTTTTTGTATAAAATAATATTGAATAAATTGTGTAAAATACATTCACACATTTAAGTGAGGTTGGACTTCATCAATAGAAGGAATAATTTTTGACAGATAAGTTAAGACAGAAATTGGGGTAATATTTCCATGAGAAGAGTTCATTCAAACCTAATTACTATATGGATTGAGGAAGTACACATCATTTAATATTAGTGGATAGTGAGAAAGATTAAGAATTTAAAAATTAGCTGCTCAAGTTATTGATGTTTTACACAAAATTATTAGGTGATCTAGTTTTCCTATAGATAAATATTATATATCTGGGTAGTAAAAAAGTGGATACAAGCTGACATAGTTCTTTCTATAAGTGCATAATAATATGAAGAGGAGTGGAAGTATCCAGTGGGACTCTATGTTGAATGATTTTATAGGTGGGAACTTGTGATATGTAGTGATACTCTAAAGTGGGAACATTTTGGCACTTATTGTTGATGGTAATGAGACTTTTTATAGATGTAACCAAATATAAATAGTGAAGAATCTGTAACCAGGGGGTATAACCGGTTGTAGCTAGGGGTTGTTATTTTGACCAAAACTTTTAAAATAATTTTTTATTGTGTTCACTGTATTATTGTTTCATAAAGGTTAAGGATGAGAATCAATGTAAGGTAATCAAGACTTTAATTGGGAACATATGTTGAATTAAAAGAGAATTAATTTTTAAAAATATTACACTACTAATTCACCAACCCCCTCTCAGTGGTACCACGATAGTCATTGGGTACTCTAATAATGATGTCTATCTCCAATTTATTTTCATCAAATTCTACATCAAAATATTGATCAAATTTGAGAAAGTATGAAATAAATTCTTTATATAATTTCTTCTTAATAGTTTTAAAAGATTATTTTATTACCTGTGACCTCTTAAAATTTTCATTTTTAAACATTTAGTGATGGGTTTTATAGTATTATTTAAATTGAAAACAAAGTGGTGAGAAAAGGATGAAAAAACTAAAAAATAATTTAATGATGGTTATAATGAGTTAATCACTTAAAAATCATGATTGGACTATCTATTTCTGGAATTAAAAATATTCTTGAAACACCTATTGGAATAATAAAATTCACATTTTTACAGATTTATTTATAATTTTTTTATCCTAGAATACTGAAGACCTATCAAAGACGATACAGATGATTGTCCAAATCATTTGTTATAAATTGAAACAAAATTAATATAAACAACAAAAAATTAGTAAGTTAATAGTTTCAAAACATTATTCATGAGACACATGGATGTATTAAAGAGATTTTACATACCAAATGGCATGATCAAGTTATAGAAACACATGGAACACCAATGATAGCCTATTGTAGAATAAGAGTAAATGAGGGAAAATATATAAGATTAATAAGAACAAGAAATAAGGATTTATATGGTTTTAGAATAATGAAAACATCTATAAAAAGGTAAAAAAATCACTTTTTTTGTGATCAAATTATAGGTCACACACATACACTATATCTATAAAGCCTAACTAAAAATGGGAACATAATGAAATAAAATGATGTTGTAAATAGGGTTGTATTAATACTTACATTCATATAGTAGTCCATGGTTATACTGTTACAATAAATAAAAAGTCCACAATTCTACAATACCTATGATGGAATAAGTATGAACTAATATAATATCCATGCTGATAAAATCCACACTTATACAATAATTTTTGTTGGTGTCACTAGACAACTCTGCTATAATAGTAAAATTTACTAGAATGCTGTATTTCCTAACAAATTTGTTGGAGGGGACCTTTGAACCCCTACCCTTAGATAGTCGCATCATAGATGTTAAACCGTAAGAGTTATTGGATTGGTTCTCATTACAATATAAAATATTGTATCTCAAATTATTCTAATAAATAAAGCTACATCATTCTTATAACATACCACTTAGATATTGATCCCAAAAATAGATCTCTACTAATGCTTCCAGCTTAGAAAACATACTTAATATGAGCTTATCCACCTTTTCACTCACTAATGGATGCATTCATTTTAAATAATTAATTTCATGTATGTGATTCATGAAAGTGTATCTTATTTTCTTTCAATGTTCCCACAATGTTCTTTATATTCTTCCTCTTAACCTCTATTCATCAATAATGAAGAACTGAGGCCCAAAAATAACTCAACTATTCAATCACCAATGACTTATTCAACATGTCTTTCTGATCACTGGTTCCTATAATATTCAGTAATGAAAAAAAACATCACGTATTAAGCCTAGGATAAAGTTTAACTTAAACTGAATATGCTTTACCCTAACATGATAACACTTTCACTATCACATTTCAATATATTAACCTCTAATTTTTTTTTTTCATATCCTTTGAGAATTTATCCTCTTAAACCATCTCATTCATGGCTTTTTTGATAATAATATACCCTACCACTATGATGGATAGCTCCATCACCTTTTTCAACTGAGATATCCAATATACTACATATCCACCACAAGTAGTAACTTAAACTTTGGTATTGTTCTTACTATCGATATGAACTCCAATTTTAGAATCCATGTACCCCTATAATGAATTTCCTCTAAAATACCAAAGATAATTTATTTCTTCCCTTAAACCACCTCATTATCCACTCCAAAACATCCCAATATTGTTTTTCTAATTTATCCATCTACCTTATAACAAATCCCACTACATGGGAAATATCTAGTGAGGTACAAAAAATGACATATATTAAGCTTCAAAAAACCAATGGAAAAGGATCCTTCCCCATGTAATCAAGTTCTTATTATATCTTTAGTGTTTTATCCATAAATAACTTAAAATAACCTAATAAGATAATATAATCCATCACCGTTTCATTTATAATAAATTTAATCAAAATAATTACATTGCTTTTAGACTATGATAACATTGGGGTTCTAGCTACACGATCTCTCTTAATCTCTACCTCTAAATTCTTTCCATATTCTTCAATATATTTCAACTAAAACTCATTATCCAATTCCCTTTTTAACTAATCAATACTTTCCATACATGATATTTCATTTAGAATATCATCCACGTATATACGAAATATAATGAATGATTTTTCAAAATAATTAAAATTATGTAATTGGTTAATGTCACACTATTTTTATGTGTTTTACTCATTATTGCATCAAACTTATTATTACACTACATGAGTGTCTTCTTTAACCTATATAAACTATTCTGAAGTCTACACACCAGTTTTTTTTACAAACTCAAAATATACCTATGGTTGCACTATATATATTTTTTCATCTATATCTCTATGAAGGAAATAAGTTTTCATTTAAATCTTCTCAATATAAAGATCCTCCAATGAAAAAATACTAAGATCCATCTAGATGGTGGTCAACTTCATTATAAGTGAGATAGTTTTAGTGAAATACATACATTCTATATGATGAAAAGATCTAGTTGTGGAGGTTCGAGTGAACTATTTTATTCGCAATATCTTCTAATACTATATTTATTATTGATGTTAATGCCTTCTATATATGTGATTTCTAATCCCTCTCTCCTAGTCTCCAATCAATGGATTACCAAAGAAAGAATTTAGGGTAAATCTAAGTTACCATTTTTCAAAGTCTTTAATATAGAACTCAAATTCTCCACATCTTACCCAATACTTTTATAGTACATAAATATTTCATCTATAATATCTAAAAAAAATTAAGTTAATATCTAAATAAATTATTCATCAAATACATGAATATTGTGGGATAATTAATGAATTTGAAGGACATAACTATGAACTCATAAAGATCACACCTTATTCAAAAGTAATCATTGGGAATATCTTCCCTCTTAACTTTTAATTATTCATATCTAGACCAAGGGTCCATATTATAGAATTACTGGGCTATATGCAGTTGATAAAAAATTTCACAAATACATGGAATGAAATACTTTTTCTTTATCATGATATTTTTGAGTTCATGATTATCAATTCAGAGGTGCATTGACTCATCCTTCTTCTTGATAAAGAAGACCTTGTCACCCCACAGTGACGCACTCAGGTATATAAAACTATTTTCAAGATTCTATTTTAACTAATAGTACTATTATTCTAATTAACTGATATAATTTTTTTAGGAATTTCTTGATATGGGATGAGATCTATGTATATGTTCAATTGATAACTCAACCTTTTGGTAATGAGAAAGACCATAAAACTCCCTAGGGAATAGGTCAGTATAGTCCATCACAATTGGAATAACATCAAGAATGATTCTATGTATTGTATAGATAATTTTAGCTAGATATTTTTACTCATATGTAAATAATATAAATGTGTGAGAAATATATTCCAAATTAGATTCAACCTCTTCCTTAAACTTATAATGAATCAAAGGATGACTCGGGATATAAATTGATATATCTATCAACAAATAGTAGATGTTTTCATTATATAAAAGAAACCAATCTATTCCCAATATTGAATCAAATGTCACTTAATGAAGTGTAATAATATTTTTAATACGTACATTTCATTAAACATCAACTTTGGATACAACAATCATAGAATATTTCAATGATGATATCAAATTGAGGGACACCATTAAGGTTTGATGCTCCCATCCACTTATCATGATGTCGAAAAATATTGTTCCATCTCCCCACCCCACCTAGTGGGGGAAGTAACTTTTCTAAACATTGAGAGATCTTGGAAGAATTCCTTCTCCCCTTTCTATAATCAAGATATTCTTCCATCCTTTTGGTAGATTCTGCTTTTCCCTAAGGTTCCCAATCTCTTTGAGGGCCAACTTTAGCTTTATATATCGATTTGAGAGTATAATAAGGCTTTGTATATTATTTAATAGATGATGATAGATAAATTCAAGAAAAATAATCCTTTGTTGGATTATTTTTATAGGTTTATTTTGGGATCTTTGGGTTTTCAAGTTCGATCTATAACGATACTTAATAACTAGAAACACTTCATGATTCATTTCACTATAGAGGAATACCTGATTCATGTGTGGTCTGGTGACCCTTAGATCTTTAATAGATCCATATTTTACCTATTCATATGGAGCTATGATTTCCATATGAGTCAAGACTCCTCATCCATGGCTATCTAGGTTAGATTTATTGAACGACCTCTTCCATTTCAAAAAAAAATCAATCAATCATATGCTAGGTAATCTCATGGGTTGATACCTATGCTTAGATGGTATAACTCGGTCTATTATTCATCCAATTTCTCAAAGATTTTGCGTCGAAATTAATGTTTCTAGTGAGTCGACTGATTTTGTGTCGATTATTGTTGGAGAAGAGTACTAATATATAAAACATGTTGTCCTTGAATCATGGGTGGATTTTTTTCTTCATGCAATAAATTGGGGCACACAATTGATGTGTGTTAGAATGGGGGTATGAATATGTTGGGTTCGGTATTAGAAAGCGGTGTTTCCACTTATGGTGTTGGTTCAACAGAGGTAGTATAGATCAGTAACAATAGTGATCAAAGAAATAATTTTGAGGCTTGTTTACATGGACATCATGTGGATGCTGGTCCTGTGTGTTCGAGTGAAATAGCGATGAAAAAACAATTACAGGTGGTACTTCCTGATCTGAAGGTCACTAAATTTTTTGACATAATGAAACATGATCTGAAGGTGTCTTGATCATTAAGATAAATTGTGAACCTTGTGGATAACACTACTACTACAGGTGTTTTTAAAGATGATATTGTTAGTGGCTCTAACTAGGAAGTGGATGTATGAAACACTGATGAGGAAGGTTCAAAGGCCCTCAAGGTTTTTTCTTATGTGGAGTCAGTGTTTTAATGGCCCGGTAACACTAGAAGATAGAAAGTTATAGAAAATTATACAATGTGAGTTGATAGGTCATGTCCAAGGAGGAATTTTTAAGCTATTAGGATGGGTAACCATTTTTAGGGATGGGGGAATAAAGGTATTGTTTAGAAGGGTGACCTGGTAGAGAATTCTAATGAGGAGCAGGGAATACTTAGAGACAAGTTTGGTGATGAGTCATCTGGTTAGTTAGAAAGAGAGAGTGCATAATAATTTCAAGGTAGACACATCCTCAGTCTGATGAGGAATAAGGGTTGGCATGCGATTAATAAAGTTTGAAATGACTATTCTTATTTTCAATTACCAATGCAGACATGATCTTCCCAAAAATAAAAGGTGAAGGTGATTGGATGTGATTCCCAAAAAAAAAAATTCTATAAGACATGAGGCTGCAGACTGTAGGGAAGCTTATTTCAGGGGTGACCACCATGAGGTAGTTTTGTATGATGGGAATATGATGGATATGCTCATGCATTTAAGAGAAAAAAATGAAGGAAGAATTCCTTGTTATAAATTACTCAATAAACGTATCTATTAAGATGATGGAAAAAACAATCGTGTGAATACCAATAATGAAATGTATTCTTGGAATAACAAGAATAACCTTATTATGGTGTGTGGTTTTAATGAAGGGATGATTAAACAAGAAGAGTACATGAAAATGTGAGAAAAGCCAGAGATTTTATTTGAAGGCCTTCTAAATTAGGATCTATAAACATCAATAATCTCTATTACCTAGAAACCTTTTAAGGATAATAATGTTAATAGGCTCAAGGTATCTTTTAATAATTAATTTTTCTCATTTTATTAATGTACTATGTGAATCATGGGGCTTCTCTCTTTTTCCTTAAAAGTTTTTTTCTAATAAAAATTTAATTTCCAGTCATATCAAATCATTTACAATGGAAGCTTGATTCTCTAAGAAAACTAAATTAATATACTAGAGTGGAAGGAATTAAAATTAAAAAAACACATACTAAACTATAGATTTCTAGATAAAATTACATTAATTATCAAGATTCATCTGAATAATTGTAAGACCCATATATTATAATAGAATAACATTATTCATGATAGCATATACGACAGATAACACTTAGACTAAACAAGTTGTGTTATACTAATTCATTGTGAAAGTTTTGACCTAACCATTAAAATTGTTGTTACGAACATGAATAATTTTTTTTGAAAATTATGTATAAATATTTTAGATGAATTTATTATATTTATAAATAAGGAATCAATTTTTAGTAATGAATTTATATGCTTCAAAAAAATATGTTTTGTCAAAAATGTTTTTATTTTTTTTATGATAAAATTATACAATATATTACTAAAACTTTTAGAAATTTTATTATAAACAATTAAATTAAATTTTTAAATCATCATATCAAAATTAAATTAGGAAGAAATTTTGATATTTTTTTGAAAAGGGTGATTTTCTTGTGAATAGTGAAAAACTACTTTTTGTAAAGTTTTCATTTCATTTTAATAAATTCAGTAATTTAAATGTCCCCCTATAAATTTAATTTTATTTAAAAGTAACATATTAATTATTTATATATATTTAATCTAATTGATTACCTTTTCATCATATTTATAAAATATTTTGGTATATGTTTTTATATTCTTTAAAACTACATTTTCAAAAAACTATTTTAAGTATATGATGATTCTTCATTTTAATTAATTTCAATAACCCCTAATGCAGAATTATTTAAATTAAATTTATATATTATATCTATATATATATTAATTTAAAATTTTAAATAATAATTTATAGTTATAAAGTTAATGTAAGACCATAATATTCTTGAAAAATACATTTCTTGAAAATCCTTTTTTTGAAACATTTTATGGGATCGTTTTTAAATAAAATTATTCGACTTCTATGAATTAAAGTGGATAAAGTTTATTAAATATTTCTAATAATAATAATTAATATTATTTAACAAGGGGAACATAATTTTTTTCTAAAATGAATATTAAAAATAGTAGAAATTTGACACCATGATGAAAGGGTAAATTGATAAACCTAGGTTAAAACAAAGTGATAAGGCCACCATTTTACACCATAATTATTAAATTTTATTTTTAGTATAATGATATTATTTTCATAATGTTAATTTATTTTTAATTTTTAGTGATTATATAGTTACATTAAATATTTATACAACACTGACAAAGCACTTGTGCCAAATGTGGAAAACCTAAGGTAAATAATTTTAAAAACATTAAAAGTAATGACTTTGGGATGATTCTTGGTTACAAAAGAATTTTATAGTTAAAAATTATGTATTATCAATATTCAAATGGATTTTATTAAAAATTCATTTTTATATTCAGGTATTTAAATCCAAATTAAATCAATTGTGTCAAAAATGGCATTAATGATATTTTATGTTTTTTAATATTTTATATTATTTTTAAATAATAAAAAACATGAAAGGGGAATTTATTTGTAATAAATGATATAAAATTTTATTAATTTTTCATTTAGGATCCAATTTTTATATTCTAAGAAAATTTATAACCCTATTATTTTGAAATTTTTTTACTGTAGTTAAGTCTAAAATGGGTATACTAGGGGTTAAACCAAGTGATAAGGGATAGTTGCTAATTAAACATAAATAAATCCTATTTTTTTCTCTATTTTAACCATATCCTATTAAAAATTGTAGTCTATGGCCATTATTAAGTATTTTAATTTAATATAAACTTATTATAATTAATTTTT
Source organism: Viscum album (assembly GCA_963277665.1). Classification (NCBI taxonomy): domain Eukaryota; kingdom Viridiplantae; phylum Streptophyta; class Magnoliopsida; order Santalales; family Viscaceae; genus Viscum; species Viscum album. The sequence continues at coordinate 643,560,598 of OY728143.1, read as the reverse complement.
TTGGGAAATTTTAAAAGTTCTCCTCCCATAACTTATAAAAGGTAACCTTCTAACGTCTTTTATTCACTATTCATGAAATATTCTAATTGTCCATGATCATCCTAAATTCCATCCTTACTTCCCTTCCAACATCCTAGAGTCCTTGGTATGATTAGAAACCCCTCATAGGAGGGATTTTGGTTTAACCCTAAAGAGGTTGTCCGAAGAAGATGTTTCACTATTAACCAAGAATTTTTGTTTTATTTATTCTTCCAACTTCATAAAATATTATTCAACCATTTTGATATAATTACATCAATATATCCCAGATACTAATATATGTTTATGTTAATGGAATACCCTATATCCATAACCTCTTCCATCAAATGGGAAACAAAACCATCGTTCGTGTGTAGAATGGAATACTACATAACGAAATAATGTAGCTAATTTTACATCACCACCCCTAATGGTTGCGTTTGATTGTCACACCCTAGTATTTTGAAATAATAACATTTTGTTTGATAGCATACACGATAGACAACGCCGAGCTTAAATGATCTGTGAAATATATTATTTAAATATGACTATTATGTCATAGATGTTTAATTGGAAGGTATAAATACGTTTAATTAACACAATAAAATTATATGGTTTACACATGTATAAATAATTTCATTGTACATGAATTTATTATAATAAAACTAAAAAATGGAAGAAAAACACATAATTTTATACACTATTTTTATGTAGTAAATGTTTTTTTATCTTATGAAATTAAATTATACACTATTAGAGATTGATTTTAATGAAATTTAAATATTACATACTCAATAAAATATATTATCATTTCTATAATATTTTTTTATAGCATTGGATAATAATAAATAATGTTTTGTGATTAAAAACTTTATTTTTTTTTCTAAAATCTGTTTCATCTCATTTTTCATTCCTATGATAAAAATAAATTTTCAATGTTTAGAAAATGAATTTGAAAAAATAAACTTAAATTTTTAAATAATCATGATAAAATAATATTATATTTCAATTTTTTAGGTTTTTTGAAAATTTTAATTTTCAACGAATAATGAAAATGCTGATTTTTATAGAAAAATTAATTTTTGTTTAATACTTTTAAAATGTAAGATTTTGTTATAAAATTGATTTGAAACCTAAATTATATTAATATTATATTAATATTAATCCAATTTTGATCAGTATAATGAATTTTATGATTAAATTTTTTATAAAAACATTTTGTGCATAAGAAAACATTTCTTTTGAAAATAACATTTTCATCACGCTTAGAGGTTTAATTTTAAATTAAATTATGCCACATATATTATTTAAATATTAAAAAATTTATTCTTTATTTGGAATAAAAATAATTTATAATAGTTAACATGGTCAACTTATTTTTTTTCATAATGCATAGTAAAAACATTAAAAATTAATTATAATGGTTAAGGTTAAAATGGGTTACATGGGATTAAACTAAAAAAATAATGGCTAAAATGACATAAAAACTTATATTATTTATATTTAATGGATATATTTTGACATTTTCTCATCCATGGTTATATAATGGTAAAACTTTTATCCATTTGGGATGTGTAAAACAAACATATAATTTATTATTTTCAAATATCCCAAGTGTGTCCTCCACGCCACTTATAAAAGGACACATCCCCTACTCTCATCTCCACACTTCTAGAGGCCATTGGTTCTAGAAATACATGAAAAAATGCCATAATTACATCTATAAAAATAACCTAAATCCATTTTTGATCATAAAAACTCTTTTATGAAGGCTTTAGGTATAAAACATAAGAGGTTTCTCGAAGAAGAGGTATAGTTCATAACCATGAAATTAAATTTTTTAATAAGTACTTAAAATATTCGTCTAATATGATAAAATAATAAAAACTGTATATTAAATATGTTATTATTTTTTCATGTTAATTAAATAACCTATATCCATATTCTATTCAATCAAATGGGAAATGAAATAATCGGCTGTGTGTATGGCGTACTACCACCTCGCAAACCAATGTAATTCATTTTCCATCACCACCTATCAAGGATGTATATAAATATGGATTTAGTTTTTACATATGTTATTTATTAAATAATTTTAATTATATAATTATTCTATCATTTATACCTTTTTACCTTAGAATCCATATGAAAATGATAACAACACTTATACATACGTGTGGACAACCGCTACCACGAAGCGATGTGATTCATTTTCCATTTATTTTGAAACAAATGGTAATAATGATCAAATCTATGAATATATAGGATGTATATGATATAATAATGATTCGATAAATTTTAATTATTATTTACCTTTATTTATTTTTATCTATAAAAAAATATCATTCATACGTACAAACGACACACCATCTCTGCAAACGGTGTAACTCATTTTTCTATCTATAACTTGTATGGAATATTTTGAATAATTATATAGTTAATACATAATACATTTATATCATTTTTAATAATTTTTATACAATTTAATAATTATCAATATAAAATTATTGATTCTACCAAACCATAACATATATGAAAAATGAAGCAGTTACTACCCAAAACTGTGATTTTAACAAAAAATTGGTAATAAGCGGGTGATAAAACATTATAAGTAAATAATATAAGGTTATATATATATATATAATTATTGTTATATAATTTATTTATAATAAATTTTTATTTATTATATATAATTATTTATGAATTATGAAGGAATTCATACGTGATGTAAGGGTTTCTTGTCTCAGTTCAACTTTTGTCAGACATATTCCATATTTGTAACTTATTTATTTTGTGTGGTGTATATACTAAACATGCATTTATTTTATGATTAATATATTGAAAATTATGGTATTTAATTATTCATATATGTTACTTTCATTCATGGATCTTATGATTCAAATGTTAATAAAGTGTTATGGTTTTAATTCACAATCTCATCATTAATCAATATTTTTTTATGTTTAAGTATTAATGAGAATAATAATTTAATATTTTTATGTTAAAACTAATATATTTCCTTATCCTATTATTATTCATGAAATTTTAAATTAATGTTACCATTTTCCTCTCTATGTTACTTAAATCGTTTGAGAAAATGATTTTATAACAAGCTATTTTTATGTCTCTTTTATGTTGAAAATAAATGATCATCTCTATCCATGTTTTCTAATAATGATTTAAATAATGTTTTTAATATTATTCAATGATTATTTAAATTCATTTTAACCCATGATTATATTTTTAAAAAATCTTTTAAATGGAATATTCTTATCATTTTATGATTAATTTACTTTTTTAATTTTTACTGAAAGTGTGAAAGGATTGTTTTTTAATTATACAGTATGATTGCAATTTCTCACTATTATGACCACTCAATACTATGAATATTCCTTAATGAGTTTCTAAGTATATTTCATAAGAAATTTTTTCAAAAATATTTTAGAATTTTTTTGTTTTCAAATGTTAATTTCAATATGAAAAGGGTGTTTTCATCCAGATTGATATTAATGATATTTTTATGGGATTTCTATTCATCAGTAGTATTATACATTTGATTTAATTATTACATACTAAGGATAAGTTTAAATTATACCATCATTATATTTTATTTAGATGGTCTATGATAATTTGGACTTGGGATATGCTATAATTATACCATCCTTATTATTTATCTAGATGTCTTATGATCAGTTTGACTTGGGATATACTATTTTAATACCATTTTCCATATTTATCTGGATAGTTAATGATTTTTATTATTGATTGGAGAAAGTATTAACATTTTAAATGATTTTTTTTATATGAATGTTTACGATGATTATTTTTCTTTACTTTTATATGAGGAATGAATTAGACTTAGTTAGTGTTGTGTGGGGACTGTTATAGCCCCTCCATGCATTGGTAGATCTCATGAAATAAACTAGATTTGGTATTTGGAAGAGGCCTTACCTACTTATGTAAGATGTATTGGAATGGTTGCTATAAGGTATGTTTATGATGTCTAGAATTATGAAATTCCTTATTATTAATTTACATATTAACGTTCATGTAATTATTTGAATAGTTATGATATTCATGGATAAGTTTCATGCCCATTAACTAGTAAAATATCATTATCTTTAAATAATTCATTCCTATCATATTATTCTTCATTATCAATTTATTTATTAAATGGAATATTTTCTTATCTATTTTCCTTGACATATTGATTATGTCTTATATATTAATGACAACATCTGATTTAAGCAACCCCTTACTAAATATCCAATCTCAACACTTTCTTTTGTGTCATTTCCATAGGATTCAATAAAGTGCATTATGATGGATATATAGGGGGGAGATTATGAGATTAAATAGTTATCAAATAAAATTCAACGTTGTAATTTATTTTTTTCAAATTTATTTTTAAAATACTGTACATATTTAGTTTTCCTATACAAATAAATGATTCGATCCTTTGGGATGAAATAGATTATATCTATCACCAATATAATAATGTGACCACTTAATATGGGATATTATGGTTAGGGTATTTTTTAGATAATATTTAGTAAAAATAATGGGAAGTAAATTTTTTAATATATAGATTATAGATCATAAAACTATAACTAACTTTTAGCATAATTCTATGTATATGATAACATCCTAATGTTTTTTTAAGGTATAGAATATGTATATTATTTAGAAATTCATCCTTATATAGATACTATAAGTAGATGTGTCTCTATAACAATTTTAACATGGATTAATAACACACAAAAGGTAGAATTGGGATTTGCATTGATGGGAACCTGTTGCACGATAAAGGGCCTTTCCACACACCTAGTTTGACACTCACAAGTGATATTATTTGGTTGATTCAAAATTTATTTAAAACCCTTTATAAAGGATTTAAATGCTGAAAGTTAATGTACTAATTTAAACCTAAGGGTCTTAGATTTAAATGAATAATTCATGATTTTCACATCCTTCAAATTATTATATAGTTTCCCACTATCATTATTTTTTCTCATGATATTATTTTCAGTTTTGGTCAATGTTTAGAACTAGAATAAATCATGTCAACATTTAATGTGATATAAAATAAGATGATTATGAAAAACCAAATTGGAAAATGACTAGAGATAAAGATATTGTGATTATTAAGAATCTATTTTCATGATATATGATTAATAAAATTCAACTTAACCAACTCTCAAAATACCCAAATAAGTGAAGGATGGATTATAGTAAGAGCTTTAGTGGTGGAGACTATAGAGGAAAGAAGAGTAAATTTTATTCATGTTAGAAATATGGAAAAACAGACCTTGGAGAATTCCTTAAAAGAATAGAAAAAAATTTATGTGTAGAAAATAATGGAACACAACAATGAATTATAGAGGTAAATTGAGGAGTTTAATTTAGAGAAATAAATTTCATATTAGGGACTATTTTATAGTTCACTATATTAATTAGGGAGAACCTAATAATTATCTCAATCAATAAACAATTTTAAAGTCTAACTCCTTGACCAACGAATAAACTATTTTATATGAATCATTAAAGTGAAAGGATTAATGTATTAAATTATTAGGATTCAATAATTATTATGTAAAAGTTATTTTTAAATGGTATTTTATTTATAAGAATCATAAAGCTTCTACATATTATGTTAAATTTTGTAATAATGTGTCTTGTTATCAAAGATTAACTTAAGAGTTTTGTATACCATTATGAGTTTTTGAAATTATATTTGATCAAAAGTTCAATATCTTAGACAACCATTTAATGTTTTTAAGTGATATGAATTTCATGTGTTTAATGATATTTTTTGAGACATTAATGGTAATATAAACCTTATTTTTATTATTTTTCTTAGTAAAAGAGTTGTTTGATGTATAATTCCTTTAATTTTGAGGATAAAATTATAGACGAATTGATAACTTATAGGGTTTATATGATTTTTGATGATAAGGTATATATATATATATATTAATAAAATATGGGAACACATTTTTTGTCATATAGATAACTATAGGATTTAAAATTGTTTTGTTGATTAATATTTTTTTGTACATTCATCATATGTTTGGGAATTTTATAGAAATTATATGAATATATTTTTAGAAAAAGGACAACTAGTGTGTCAGCAGACAAATTGTCACATCTAGAAATATTCTGGGCCTTAAACCCACAACCGATGGATAATAAGGGTGCATCACCTAAGAATACTCCAAATGGACTGAAGGCCTTATATTTTTATTTATTTTTGATAATACCCCTTTTAATGGTTGAAGGGGAACCCTTATATGTCCCATAAGCTTTATGAAATTAAATGACCTAAAGGTTATAGAGGAAATAATCCAGACAATAAATATTTTGAACTGCTCCTCCCAAGTGTCTATATAATGATGTCATCTCTATACCTTCGTACGGCTGTTTGTATAGGCTTACCATGCATACAAAAGATGGTCCTAATGGAAATTTTCATACCCTCTCATTCTTCCAAAATTTTTAGCTCTACCATGGAAAATTATTCTTTCTCTTGAATCCTCATCTATAGACTACTCCATTGTGGAGTCTTCTTTGTCTATTTAAGAACAATTTCATGTTACCCGATGGCCTTGGGGTGGACCTAAGGCCTTGTGGTATCCCAAAGTCCTTGAGGTAGCCTAAAACCCTTATGGGCCCGAGGGCCATGGGTGGCCCAAAGTTCTTGAAGGACTCGAGGACCAAACCGAGGCCCATAAGACCAAACATATATATATTAAAAAAACACATATTTATTCATGGAAATTAATGTTTAAATTGATGTTTATTATTTATAGTGGTTATATTTCAAAAGTTACAAAATAGGTAAGGATTTATTTTACCATATCATTTTTTGGGATTACCTTAATTTTCATTGAAGGAATCCAACAATCCATCCTTTATCAATCCCATTTATTTTTTGATCCTATTTATTTTAGAAGTTTCCATATTTTCTACAAACAAATTCCCATATTTCTATCATTAATCGATGAATGAAACATTTAATATTGAAGTTGATTTTATTTATTTTCTTTTCTGGAGACATTTTTCTTCTATATCCATATTTTTTTTAAACAAAAAAATAATTTCCTTATTACTCAAATAATATATTAAAGAAATTTTATGTTACACTTTTTTTTACATGGTTTAAAAGGAATATTTATAATATTTGTCTAAGAGTTTTGTTTTCAACATTCCTTATAAATGTTCTGAAGAAATGTTTTTTTTAATGTATATGGTGTTAATAGAATTTCTCACTACAATAACCATTTTTTCCAAATATATTCTCTTATAATATTTTGATGGTTTTTAAAAGGGATATATTTGTGATTTTTTTAAATTTTCCATTCCTTTTTATTATAATTATAAAAAAAAATTTATTTTACTGTAAAATATACTTTGATGATGTTCATATTTCATCACTTCATTATTCTTTTATAAATTAACTCTCTCTTTAAACATTCACTATCTTGTGATCATTTGACATTACATTTTTCTTAAATATCAAAATTATTTGTTTCCTTGATATGATTATTTACTATCTAGTATAACATTTTTATATATAGTGTCTTCCTATGAATTTGTTTTAATTAAATGAGAGAAAATATTAATATTTTATATTATTTAATCAATACAGATATTTATTAATAATACATATTGTTTATGAATTTAATTGATAATTAACTATTTGAGGAATGAATTGGGAAAAATGTGATAAGGGAATGATTATATATAGCCTATTGATGTATCAATATATATCATGAGAAAAAATAGTAATCTAGTGTTAAATGGGTGTCTAGATTATTCTTACCCACAATTTATTCTATCATGGAACAATTCCTAGATGTTATGTTTTAGATGCTCATAATTATGAATTCCATCATTATGAAATCAGTTATTAATTTTTAGGATATTGTTTGATTAGTTTCAAAATAAATGTATTATCATTGAATGTAATTATTTACATAGCATTATTTAATCATTATTTATTATTTACATATCAATCTTCTTCCTCAAGATATTGATTAAATGGACTATGTGTTCAGTTATTTACCCTTATATATTGATTATTCCATATTTACTCCATATATCATTCAAGGTATGTGAATATTTCATCGTTGAAATCAAGTCAATGTTTTAAATTTTTATTTTCCATCTAACTATTTTATAGTGGTTTGAAGGTTTGAACCCACAGGGAAGGTTGGTGACCAATTGTTTTTCCTTTTCAAAACAACCCACCAGTTTTAACACTGGTTGAAATATACTTCTTATTTTTTATAACTTTTTTAATTTATATATATTTTTTATAAGTAGTAATGAAGAAGTGAAGTTTTGACTAGGATATTAATCCTTAAACTATATTAATGATGAATCTATTAGAAAAACATTGAACTAAAATCAAGAGCAAGGACTGAGAAACTTTTAATCAAGGTATAAGCCTAGGGAATATAACTCTACTGGTTGAATAGATAGATTTTTTAGTTGTTTACAACTAAATACATGACCTCTAAAAATGATCAATTAATCTCCCTCTCTGAGAGATTAATCTCCCTACTAAGTGAATATAGAATTTGACCACCACTAGAGTCACCCAGCTGTGAGATTAATTAACTATAAGATATAGAAATAACTCTCACTGATTTAATACAGTAGTAATTAATAACAAAATTGAGAAGGTAATCCTTTATATTTTCTCAAAAATATCAGGGAGTTAATAAATTAGTTTCATTGTCATGGAAAAAAAATAAATTTTAAGTAACAGATACAACTTCACCAATTGAATTTGCATCTTTGTTTTGAAGAAAAAATTAAAGTTGAGAAATGAAATAACCAAAAAAATTAAATTCCTTGAACAATAAAGTATATATGAAAATAATATTTATTATAGAGATTAAAACTTTTTATTATAATTAAAGAAATCAAAAAATGAAAGAGAAGAAATCTACCTCTCTGATCTCGAGTTGTTACTTTTTTCACGCTCTACAAGTATCCAGATGTATGTCCCTGAGGAATCATATGGAAGTGTTCCTTCTCTTTGAGGGTGGAGCGAATGAGTTGTGAATGATTAGTTAATGATTTATATTCATTGATCTATACTACTTGTCTCTAATTTTAAATCATCTGTTATCTACTGCCAGTAACTAGTGGGTTCCACCGACTCAGGTAAGTCATTATCTACCTCACCTTACATGTGTATTTTTTCATGAAATGGCTGAGAATGTATCAACACCCCTCTAACTATCTACCATCTAGTTAGTTATGATTTATATAGATGGGTTTCAGATCCCGTATGTATCTGTAAACAAAAAAAGAAAACAAAGAACAATTAAAACTATTAAAAATACAATAAAAATATTAAAAAACAATTTTCTTATCAAATTAATTATATTATAATTTTTAAATTAATTTTAAATTTCTATTTAATAGTATAAATAGTTATTTTTTATTTAAATTATTAATAAATATTATAATTGATTATTTTATTTATTTTTTATTTTATGTAAAACTTAAATTAAATTAATTATTAAATATTAAATTATTAAATTAACATTATTATTATTAGTATGTTGATAAAATATTTTACGATCAAAATTTACTATATTATTAAGTTAATTAATTATTTTATTTATTATTATTATTATTATTAATATTTAATTTAAATTAATATAATTAATTAGGTTCTTTTTATAATAATTATTAAAGTGTTATTAATTTATTAATATTAATAATTAATTTTTTTATTTTAATTATATTAGTTTCATTTATATAGTTTATTATTATTATTATTTTAAAGGGGGTCGGGAAGCTTCTACCCCAGTTCCACAAGTCCCTACCTTCTCGATGGCTTCTCCTCCCTCCAAGGTCGTGCTTCTCCATGACGGTGACTACAATGATTCATGGTGTTGGCTCCACCTCGTAGTATATCTAGGTGATGGTGGGTCAGTTAAGCATGCCTGAGATCTGGTTCTAATCATGAAAAAATCGCACTATGGTATCAGTCTCCACTTATGGATTCTACAGAGATAGTGGACTCAAGACCGGTGGCTCACGACGACCTTCATAGTAGAAACAGGGAATGCCTTCCAATAAAAGTAGAGGTCAGAACGATCTGGATTTCAAGTTTCGATTTCTCGAATGGTTGATGACTTTGGATGGTGGTGACAATATGAGTTATGAGAAACCAGTGGATTTGGGTTCCTAATGTGGTGATAGTATGATGCAAGATCGGTGAGAAATTTTTGTGCAGCAAGGGTGAGACATATCATCGATGGAAGATCGGTGAGACAAATGAATCAGTGGTTGTGGGTAAGATCAGTGTGTCATGTGGTTGACGGGAGAACTGACAGTGTCATTCATTGATGTATTGGTGGGTGACATAGTGAGGAGGCATTGATAGGTTGAGAAGGAAATGAGGTGTCTCAGCTGTCGGTAGGTGGTGAATGAATAACAATGACTGTGAGAATAGAATCAGTTAGAAAACTGATTGGTGGATGTAGGTGAACCCACCGGTGAGATAGATGGGGAAAGTAACTGTCTGTAAGTTAGTGGATTCCAACAGTTTTAGTGAATCTATAAAACTATTGTCGGTAAGAAAGCAAAAATTGATAAAGGGAGGGGTATCGACAGCTCAAGGAATCAAGGAGTCAGCTGGAATTGTATTTTTAACTCAAGCTCCAAATGTACTGCATCAATGAGACAAATAATGTCGGTGAGACACAATCCACAACAGAACATTGAGAAATAAAAAAACAAAAGTAAAAAAGAAGTCACTGATTTCTCATTGGTAAGTCACAGATGTTACAACGTCTTATCTACAACAAAATAAAAGTTAATTATTAATATAAAACAAAGTTAAAAATAAAAGTTTAATATAATTAAAATCTCATTAAACAAATTAAAATTAAAATAATTTCATGAAAACCAAATTAAAAAATAAAAATATAAAAATTAAAACTATATAATTAATTAATAAATTAGATTAACATCGATGTGGCAGATCAAATTTTTAATTTAATTCTAAATTAATCAATTTAAACAAAAAATTAAATATAATAAAATTATTTTAGTTGTTTAGAAATAATAATAAAATTAATTATGATTATAAATACAATAATAAAAATTAAATCAAAGTATAAATTAATTTGTTAGGGTAAATTTATTGACTAATTAATTAATATCTAGAAAAACACCAAAAATAAATAAAGAATAACATTAAATTATAAATATTAAATAGAAAAATTATAGAACCTAAAAACTAATTTTGATAAACTTAATTAATAAAAAGAACCTAAATAAAAAATTAGTTAAAAAAATCAAATTTATGAATTTAGTTATAAAATTAAAAAAGTTCACTTAATTATCAAAAAGTATAAAATTAATTAACAAAATGAAAATAATATTAATAAAAATATGTGGATAATTTGTAGAATTTAGAGCCATATAAAAGTCATCTACACTTAATCATTGATTTTCCTTAATCAATTACATGATTTATTGTATTTTTTAAAATAGGAAATTGTTCTCTATTAAACAACTCATATTGAAGCATGTTAAACAGTTTAAAAAAAGAGGAACAAAAAATATAAGTAAGGATTTTGAAATGTATTATTCCAAATAAGTCTTTCCCAATTTCAAATACTTATTAGATGATCTAGTGAGCATTGATCATTCACTTTTGAGGATGTCTTTCCACAATTATGAAATTACTTCATGTCTTAATTCCAATCATATCTAAGTCATAAATTCAAGGGTAATAAAAGGTTGAAAATCAATGGATTTAAGAGCATAACCAGAGCCACTATATACTTTGACTCTCCCCTATGTTCCAAATGGAAAAAATAAAAGTTAAATTTAAAAACAAATTAACCACCTTATTAAAAAAAGTAAATGGTTATATAAAAATCTAATCCCCCTTATTCATCTGGTGTTCATTATTTCTCTCACCTTAATAAACTTGTTTTTTACCCTAGAAACTTTATTTTATTTTTCCACGCCACATTCATTTTTCAAAGCACTATGAACTAACACTTATTCAAATGTATTTATTTATCATAAATTCTCCCAATGTCTAGTGTCTTAGAGGATCACTTTGGGTTCCCAAAAGCCCATTTTACTATAGTTTCAAAATATCTCTCTGAAAAACATTTATATTTCCACACTAAGGTAATTAATTTTTTAATAATTAAAATTTGAGCCTCCTAGGATAAATGTAAAAAGATTAGGTTTCCTGAAGTTATGATCTCAATTCCACTAAAATGTATCATATATCACTGTCAAATATAGTTCCTAAACTGAATATTCATAAAATCACTATGAACATTCGCTCAGCAATCATTCATCCTTAAAAATTCCAGATTCAAGTCGCTCTTAAGTACCCATAAAAAACTGTGCTTAAGAAAGAATGACTTGAAGTATAGTGTAAATCCAAAAGAAACTAAAATAATGCAAAACAATTGAATAATTTTAACAATTGTTTTGAACAAAAAGTTTAAATGTAGAGGTATTTTATGGGATTTCATTAAGGAACTGTTTATCCCAATCATTAATTGACCCCCTTTACCCCACACATAAAACTGAAATTTGTCCCCAATATTGAATTCCAATATGTAGAAGGAAATTTGAAAATCAAATCTAAGAACATAATTTTCATTGAATTAGATTAGTGACATGTAACAAGGGTCTCATTGATGTCCCAAATTAATTGTTTTCCACAATAATTATTTTACTAAAAAATTACATGAAATTAAATTTAGCCGGATGAATAGAATTTCAATACAGTTCATCTAGTTGCATATAAAACATGTGGGTGCACTGTGAATAGGGTGTAATCAAGTTTACCAGATTAGATTCAATTATATGTTCAATAAAGAAGAAAAATGCATTATAAAACCCGCAAAAAATTAATGAAAATTAAATAAGAAACACAAAAAAGCATATATAAACCCCCACACTTAATTTATAATAGTAAGTGGTTTTAATATCAATGAACTTTAATTTTTAGTAAGTGGGCATAAGAAATAGAAATTACAATAAACAAGACATGCAGTATAACTTTTCCAGCATAGGCATAAGCGTAAAACAAATTTAGCAGCATCATGAAGCTAATGAATCACCGACACTTCAACCAGTGAGTCAACGCTAAGTGACTTACCATTAGTAGTGTAATGGTGACCCAAGTGCATCAGTGATGTAGGGACACACCGTTAAAATGTGACTAAGTAGTGAATTCTAAATAATAATAAGGAGAAGAAAAAGGAAAGAGGAAATAAATATTAAAGAAATTCCATTAAAAAACATTTATCCATTTATGCTTCATCATGTAATTCTATATAATTTGAAAAACTTCTAGAATTCTTCTCCCTATTAACACCAATAACAACATGCACCTTACTCTGAAAACAAGAACCATGAAGACCAAGATAGATCCAATAGAAACACATAGTACAAAGAAAAGTAGTCGTAACACATTATTCAATAGTAAAACAAAAAATAAAAAAAATTAAAAACAAAATAGAAACCATGAGTTGAATCCCATGAAGCACTGAATTTTAAGTCTTCAGTTAGACTTTATTGAAATTCAATTTTCCAGTACAGTAAAGGTAGCCATGCCCATTGTTTTTCCTTCAAAATAGAGCTAGAAACTTTTCCAATTTATTAGAATGGTTTGTTCACTTATCCAACTATCTCAACAACATCATTGTTTAAAACTCTAACTACAGTAAAAGGCCCAGACCACATAGATTTCAATTTTCTTGGAAAAAATTTAAGTCTTTAATTAAAGATAAGAACATTCTATAAAAATTTTAAATATACATCGTTAATTATAGAATCATGAAATATTTTAGACCACTCTTTGTATATCCTACAGTTATCACAAGACTCTCTAATTATCTCCTCAAGATCACATAAATCATGAAATTTTCTCTCTCCATCACTCTTAGTATAAAAATTTAAGGCCTTAACTACCCAATACAGATTGGGCCGCAACTCCATAAGAAAATGAAAACATTTTCCAAATATCATCATATATATAAACATACATATTGGGGTATTAATAATTGTTCTATTTCCCCACAAAGCTTCATCTAACTTAAGAGATCAGTCCTTTCTAGAGTGTGAGACTGTTTTCTCAAATATCTATAAAAGCTCTCTGTGTGATATCTCTACCTGTCCACTGGATTGTGGATGGTAGGCAGTACTAGTTTTATCAACACAACCATACTTTTCTATTAAATCCATAAACTTATAGTTTTTACATTGTGTTCGATTATCATAAATGAAGGGTTTTGGTACTCTAAATCATTAAAGGATATTTTTTAAAAACCTTTATTACACTCATGGCCTGATTATTGGGTAGAGATACTACCTCAAACCATTTAAAAACATAATATATAATAGAAATAATTTAATCATTCCCATGGGATGATGAAACTGGACCCATGAAATCTAAACCCCAAGAATAAAAAATATATACTTTTAAAATTCACTTTTGAGGTAACTCCTGCTTCCTCTCAATATTGCCAAACCTATATCATATATCACATCCTACAACGAAGCTCCAAGATTCCTTGAATGTGGTGGGATAATAAAAAGCATCTTGAGGGACTTTTTGGGTTATCCTTTAACCACCATGAATTCCTCCACATGGTGTGGAGTGACAAATTTCCAAAATTGGCAGCAATTCCTCCTATGGAACAAATCTTCTAAGAATACCATCAACACACCTCTTAACAGCAAGTGGTCATCCAATAGTTAATAGTTAAGTTCCAAAATGAATTTATTACTTTGGTTATTAGATAAGTCATTGGGAAAGACAATAACTTCTAGAAAATTAGCATAGTCTGTAAACTAAGAAAACTTTCTTATTGAGATAGTGATATTTTTTTTGTTAGGAAAGGAAGAGTTTACCTCCCTTGGATATTCACAACACGTATGAGGAATCCTAGAAAGCTATTATGAAACTAATTTTTAGATCCCTATATATCTTTAATATTAAAATAAAATTCTAGTAACAATAGAATCCATCTAATAAGCCTTATTTTGGATTATTTCATTGAAAATAAATATTTCAAGGTATAATGATCATTAAAAATGATGCCTTTTAAACCTAGAAGATACGACCTAAACTTATCAAGAGAAAAGACTAATTCCAACAACTCATTTTCGATAGTGGTGTAATTATTTTAAAAATCATCTAGAAGCCTACCAGTATAGTAAACCACATAAAATTTCTTATCCCTCCTCTATCTTAAGATAAAACCAACAACCATATCACTTGAATCACACATTAATTCAAAATGAATTTTCTAATCATGTGAAATAATGATAGGTGATGAAGTGAGTATTTATTTAAGTAGATTAAATGATTTTAGATAGTTTTAATAAAATAGAAAGGCTGAATCCTTGACAAGAAGTGAACATAATGGATTAGTGATGTTTTTGAAATCTTTTATAAACCTATGATAGAAACAGGCATGACCTAGGAAACTTATAACTCCCTTAACATTTTAAGGAGGTGTTAGTTTTTTAATTACCTCTATTATTGAAGTATCAACCTCCAAACCCCTCATGGGAACTTTATGCTCAAGAAAAATATCTTTTATGACCATAAATTGATATTTATAACAATTAAGAACAATATTGGTCACTAAAAACCTCTCTAACACTAATGCTAGATTTTTAAGACAAGTATGAAATGTAATACCAACAAAGGAGAAATCATCCATGAAAACCTCTATTATCCTACCAATAATATTAGAAAAGATATCCATAATTCACCTTTTAAATGTTGTAGGATCTCCACACAACACAAAGGGTAACTTCTAGTAGGAAAATTTCCCAAATGGGCATGCAAAGGTAGTCTTCTTCTAATATTTTAGAGCTACTAGAATCTAGGTGTAACCAGAATACACATCTTGAAAACAAAAAAATTTATTTCCAACAATCCTCTTGAAAATTTTAACAAGGAAGGGAATTAGAAAATGGTACTTCATAGTGGAAGTATTGAGCTTCATATAGTCTATACAGACTCTCCATTTGGTGGATTTTCTAACTTGAATTTCTTCCTTTCTCACATTTGTAATAACATTGAATCCTTATTTCTTTGGGAATATTTAGACTGGATTGACACAAGTGATGTTAGGTATAGGATATATTATTCCAATGTCTAATAGCTTAATGACTTTCTCTCTAACAACTTCTTTCATGTTTGGTTTTAATCTTCTTTGTCACTCAACTCTAGGCTTGTATTCTAGCACCATAAGAGTTTTATGCATGATAAATAAACAAATAATTTCCATAATATCATATATGGTACATCATATGTAAGATTTTAATTTTTAAAGAACATTTAACAATCGTTCTTCATGTTTATCTTTATGATTAACATAAATTATAACAGGAAGTGTGGAATTCTCAACCAAAAGTGAATAATTTAGATTTGTATGAAGTGGTTTAAGTTCAAGAGTGGGCGGTTCTACACTAAAATGAAGGATATTGGGATTGAGAGACCAAGTTATTCAATATATCTCTTATTGAGAATTTTAAATATTGAAATATTTTCAATTTTGTGACCAGATTTAAAATTTTCTTCACTACTGTCCAAAGTGGAATGCTCACTGTCAAAGCATTCCAGTTCAGAATTTCGGAAATTTAATAAAAAAGAAGCTTTGTTTAATAAGATCTTCCTCTACTTCATCAAAGTTTTCTGAATGATTATAAATATCAAAGTCAACCTCAAGTTCATTATAGAATTATTTATGTTCAGAAATAGATGGAAAATCCCTAGTAATAGAAGAAACTGGATAGTTTTCGAGTTCTGGAAATTTTTCTTGATTCTCAGTTTGAGTATATTGGTGGGAATACAAAGAATGATTTCCTACTTCCAACATTATTTCTTCAGAAAATAATTGATTTTCATACTATTCAAAATTTCTAATTGAATTTCCATATTCAAATAATTCTATCTTAGAACAATTCTCAGAAAATGTTGTCCCCTTGATAGTTTTAAATTCATTAAATTCTTCTTGTTTCAATTTAACATTAAAAATTAACTAACCCCTAGAAACATCAATTTCTTCTCCAATAGTGTCCAAGAAAGGCATACCCAAAAAGATGGGAACCTATTGGTCACACTCCATATCAAGGACTAATAAGTTAGTAGAAAAAAATAGCTTCCCTACCCCAACTAGAAGGTTATCTACTCTTCCCAAAGGATGAGTGAAAGAAAAATTATCCAACTGTAATATGACTGTAGTGGGTTTATGATCACCCAAATTAAATGGTAGGAATAGTGAGTATAAGAGAAGGATGATACTAGAACCCAAGTCACATAGGCCGTTGTGCTGAGTAGAATTACCTAAGGTGCAGAAATGACAAATAAACTTGGGTCCTTGAGTTCTATTGGTATCTTCTTTAGGAGGACAACACTACAATCTTTCGTGAGACTGTAAGTCAAAAATTTATCTAGATTATATTTGTTTAATATAATTTTTTAATAAATTTTAGATTATATGGGATTTTTATTAATGCTTCAATGAAAGGGATGTTCACTTGGAGCTTGGTTAATATCCCATGTAACAAAAGAGGCATAACCTTGGTGTTACTTTTAGGTTTAAATTATATTTGGAAAGGGATGGGTGGGGAATAATTCTTAAGAACATTAGGTTTTCCATAATTTATTCAAAAACAACTTCCTTTCATTTATTATTTTTATTTTTAGAAACATTTTCATCTTGAATTTTAGGTGAAAAAATTAGATTTTCCTCATTTCTAGTAGCCGTTTCATAATTTTCAAATTGTGTGCAAAGAAGATTTTTCTTTCTAGATTATTTTATTTTTTCAGTTTGTGAATTTTTAAGGCCTTTTAAACTATATTTTGAGTGTTAATATGACTTCTAGTAACAACAACCATTACATTACCCAAGTATTTAATTCAGTTGTACTTGTTAGCCTTCCTTTATCCCTAGAAGTAAAGTATCTAGCTATTTGGCCCAATTTCGATTCCATGTTATCCATTCTAACATCATTTTTAATTTAATCAGATTCATATTGGTATTGAAGTTTATTCAATTGAGTTTTGAATATTTCCTCTTGAGAGTCCATTCTATTTAATATTTGATCCAGTGTTGAAGATACTTGATGATCATAATTTCCTTATGAATTAGAAGATTCTCCCCTCTATTGTTTTGGATAATTTTATATAGATTAGTTTTGGTAATTAGGGGTAGTGGAATTTTAACCATTACTTACACTAGTAGACAAATAGACTTTAACGTCGGTTTTTTTTAAATTTTGACGTCAGGTTTTAAACGACGTTGAAGCTGCTGACATAAAAACTATGACTTTTTATGTCGGTTTTTTTAAAACTGACGCCAAAAATGAATTACATATGTTTTTTATCAATGGGTTTTTAAAAAAATGACACCAAAAAAATCAATCTGAGTCATTTTTGGCATCAGTTTCCTTAAAAAACAACGCAAAAAAGTTAAAAAAATAGTTTCGGCGTCTGTTTTTAAAAACAACCGACGTAATAAATGAAAAAACGTTATTTTTGATGTATTATATCATTTATTAAGCTTTGATTTGATAGGTTGTGGAGCAAAAACAGAGTTACGGATCAAAAGTTATGGTTTTCGGATGTTGGACTTGTCAATATTTCAATTGGTTTAACCCGTTTCAAATAAAATTTGATAAACATAAATTATAATCACATACAACAAATGAAAATGGTGATCAATAATTAAATTTACACCAATGTTATTAAATCTCATTTGAATGTTCTATATTATTAACTGGATAATAATAATAAATTATCTCTATAAGCAAGCTAATAGAGTTGTTTTAAAATAATGGAAAAGAATAACAATGAAAATAAATGACTATAATAGGTATCGTGTTTAAATTAATGATTAAATCCATGTTGAAAACTTGAATGAATTGAAGAGGATGAAAATATTGAAAGAAGGATTAAATGGATTTATATATAGTAAACGAAACTATTTTCGATAGCGTTGTATGGAAATGGAGGTGGGATTTTAAAAATTTAAATGTTCGTTGTGAAAAAATTGAAATTTTGATCCCGCATATTGGAGAATACTCTTTGGTGTCGGTTTTGTAGAAAATGAATTCCAAAAATTCCAATAGATATCCTTTTTTTCACCTATTTCGAAATAAACCGACGCAAAAATGTAAAAAAGAAAACACTTTTTCACGTCGTTTTTTTTCAAAAACGACACCAAAAATATATTTTTTTTTTACTTTTTGGCATCGGTTTTTAAAACAAACTGACGCGAAAACTAAGAAAAATATTTTTGGTGTCGGTTTTCATAAAAACTGAGGCAAAAATGAAAATAAATAACAATGTTTTAGATAATTTTTTAAGCTTTGATTTGATTGGTTATGGAGCTAAAACGGAGTTACGGATTAAAAGTTATGGTCTTTGAAAGATGGACTTCTTTAAGACTTCTATTAGTGAAGATCAACTTCCGACAACCATAACTTTTAATCCCTAACTCCATTTTTTCTCCACAACTTTTCAAATTGAAGATTAAAAAATAATATAAAACTTAGTAAAAAAATATATTTTTTTTGTGTCGATTTCTATAAAAACCAATGACAAAAATATATTTTTTAAATTTTTCACGTCGGTTTTTAAATAAACTGATGCTAAAATTTAAAAGGAATGACTTTTTCGCGTCGGGTTTTTTTCAAAATCCACGCCATTTTTTTTACTTTTTTGGCATCGGTTTTTAAATAAACTGACACTAAAATTTAAAAGAAAACAATTTTTCACTTTAGTTTTTTCCAAACCGACTCCAATAATATTTATTTTACTCTTTGCGGTCGGTTGTTAAAAAACCAACGTGAAAACTAAAAAAAATATTTTTTGCGTTAGTTTTCATAAAAACCGACAACAAAAATGAAAAAAATTACAATGTTTTAGATAATTCCTTATGCTTCGATTTGAATGTTCATGGAGCTAAAATGGAGTTACGGATTAAAAGCTATGGTCTTTGAAAGATGGAATTTTTTAGGACTTTTATTAGAGAAGATCAACTTCAGACAACCATACCTTTTAATTCGTAACTCCGTTTTTGCTCCACGACCTGTAAAATATAATCCTAAGAAATAATATAAAACTTAGTAAAAAAATCTATTTTTTTTGCATCATTTTCTGTAAAAACCGATTCGAAAAATATATTTTTAATATTTTTCACATCGGTTTTTAAATAAACCGACTCTGAAATTTAAAAGGAAACCCTTTTTCGCATTGGTTTTTTTCAAAACCGAAGCCATTTTTTTTACTTTTTGGCATTGGTTTTTTAATAAACTAACACTAAAATTTAAAAGAAAACACTTTTTCACATTGGTTTTTTCCAAACTGATGCCTATAATAATTTTTTTTACTTTTTGGCATCGGTTTTTAAAAAACCGACGTGAAAACTAAAAAAATATTTTTTTCATTTGTTTTCATAAAAACCAATTCAAAAAATGAAAAATATTACAATATTTTAGATAATTTCTTAAGATTCGATTGTACTGGTCTTGGAGCTAAAACACAGTTACAGATTAAAAGTTATGTTCTTTGAAAGATAGACTTCTTTAAGACTTCTATTAGAGAAGATCAACTTCTGACAACCATAAATTTTATTTCGTAACTCTGTTTTTGATCCACAACCTATCAAATTTAAGTTTAGGAAATAATCTAAAACATAGTAAAAAATCTAATTTTTGGCATCGTTTTTTGTAAAAACCGACGCCAATTAATTTTTTTTAGTTTTTAGCATCAGTTTTTAAAAAAACTAATGCCAAAAATTCTCCAAAAAATTATATTACAGCAGTTTATATTAAACCGATGTCAAACTAACAATGTTAAAAACAAATCTTCCACTAGTGTTAGTTCTTCCAAGATATACTAGGGTGGTTCATATAACATTGGTTATAGTTGTTTTAAAATGGGTCTTCTTTAGTAGGAATCCTAAGACCATAATTGAAACAAATTGAGTTTTATTGTTGGGATGACATATCAAAATTTGGATAGAAGTTCTTAGTGTTCCCTAGCATTCCACACTGGTCACACTGTTTCCAAGGAGATTGGTTTTGGTTTTGAAAGCCCAGTTTATTTACACATTACTTAGAATTCTGGTTCGTTAATATTTGATGATGGATGGTAATTTTAGAAAGATGGGCTTAATTATCAATTCTAGAACCAGTGTTTGTATTTGTATTCACTCTTTTTCTTCTGAATTTTTATGTGGATAATTCATTGAAATATTTTTATAAATTTTTATTAACACTTTATCTATTTTATCATTGTAATTACCCACAATATCTTGGTCAATAAGGTTTTGAATAGAGGAGGGTATCCCTTTATAAAAAATTTCCATAAGAACATGGGATGATAGTTGATGATGGGGACACAACCGAAACATGTCCCTAAATATATCCCAATCCTCATGAAAGGCTTTTCCAGCCTCTTGGTATACATTTTTTATTTTTATTATTAATTATCCTTGAAGTATTTAGGGATAAAAATTCATTATGAATTAATTATACAATTGATCCCAATTTTCAAAAATATTTTCTTCTAGACTCAATAACAATTCCTATCATTCCGTTTAAAGAAAAAGGGAAATACCCACATTATACGATCATTCTCAGTGACTCCTAAGAGTATAAGGTTTTGCATAGTTTTTTAAAAGACTCTAGTAAATTTAGAAGATTCCTAATTAGAGATCCCAATTAAATTTGGTGGTAGAAAAATGTGGGATTTTTTGAGTTCATATATTATGGTTCTCGAAGATAACCTAATCAAATATTGATTTCTTGACACTTCAGGGAGTTGGAACTCTATCATCCTAGGCCTCTATACTTATTCTAGGAGTTTTCGATCATTGTTCTGGAAGTTGTTAATAGGAACTCTATCACCTAGATTTTCTCTTTTAGATTTATTCTTCTTATTAAGAGTAGTTAAGTGTTTATTAAGTTTAGGGTTTAAGGATCTAATCTAATAGTTTAACACCTTGTGCTCATGAAGTGGGTAATAAAAGATGAAATTCAGCCCAAAATCAATGAACAATAACATAGAAGTTCAAAAACAGTAAAGCAGTACTAACAGTGAAAATAGTAGACAAATACTGACAATAAAGCACAACAACAAAAAATTATAGTAGTTTTTGAATTTCAATTTTTTTTGTTTTTTTTATCCATTTTTTTTTATTTTTTCATAACAACAAAATGGTCACTTGAAACCTTCCCCAAAAACAGCACAAAAAACATGAATGATTCATTATTAAATTCATGTCAAAGTTTAAAGTTTTTATTTTCCTACTAACTAATATATATCGGATTGTTGGGTCAAACCCCCAGGGATAGTTGGTGACAAATGTTTTTTTTCTTTTCAAAACAACCCACTAGTGTCAACAGTGGGTGGAATATACTTATATTTTTTTTACTTTTTTACTTTATATATATATATATTTGTAACTAGTAATGAGAAAGAAACATTTTTACTGTGATGCTAATCCTTAAACTATAGTAATAATGAAACTGTTGGGAAAATAGTGAACTAAATTCAAGAGCAAGGATTAAAAAACTTCTAATCAATTTATAATAAAAGATAATCTAAATCTACTAGTTTAATAACTAGAATTTTTAGTGGTTTATAACTAAATCCATGACCCTTAAAATTGATCAATTAATCTCCCTTGACAGAAGTTTAATCTCTCTGCTAAGTGAATCTAGAAGTTCGCCACCACTAGTGTCACCCAGCTATGCCAATAATTGAATTTAAGATACTAGAATAAATCTAATAGATTTAATATAGTTATAGTGAATTTAAAATTTGAAAAGGTAATCCTTGATCCATTTCACTGAAATATGACGGGGTTAATAAATTAGATTCAATGGTATGAAAAAAATTTAAATTTTAAGAAATAGATTCAACTTCAATAGTTTAATATACATCTTTTTTTGAAGAAACATTTGAATATGAGAAATGAAATATCCAGTAAATTTAAATTCCCTAAATAATATATCTAGACTAAAGTCATAATTATTATAGAGATTCAAAACATTTTATTACAGGTAAATAAATTGAAAAATATTGGAGAAGAAATCACCCTCTCTGAGCTCGAGCTGTTGCTCTGTTCTCGCTCAACAAGTCTCTATATGTCTCCCTCCATGGAATCCCATAGAAGTGATCTTGCACTAAGGGTATGGGGTGAATTAGTTGTGAATGATCGGTGAATTTTATCTATTCTATAGTCTTTGATTTTTCTCTCTAATTTAAAATCATTTTCCATCTATTGCTAGTAAGAAATGAATTCCACCATCTTAGGTAAGTCCTTATCTATGACAATGTACACATGTTTTTTTCATTAAATGGTTGTGAAACTATCAAACACCCTCTAACGAACTATCATCCAGTTAGTTAGGATTCATCTGGATGGGATTTTGACTCTTGCATGTATCTATAAACAAACAATGAAAACAAACCAGGATTAAAACTATTAAAAACACGATAAAAAGATTTTAAAATAATTTACTTATAAAGATAATTATAATTATAATTTTGAAATTAATGTTAAATTACTATTTAATAGTATTAATAGTTATTTTTTCATTTAAATTATTAATAAATATTTTAATTTATTACTTGATTTATTATATTTCATTTAAAACTTAAAATAAATTAAATATTAAATATAAAAATTAAATTAACTCTATTATATTTAGTATTTTAATAAAATATTTTAATATTAAAAGTTATAATATTATTAAGTTAATTATTTATTTTATTTAATATTATTATTAATGTTTTATTTAAATTAATAAAATTAATAAGTTTATTATTATTATAATTACTAAAGTATTATTAATTAGTTTATTTTAATAATTAATTTTATTAGTTTTATTTGTATTTATATAGTTTATTATTATTTTTTTGATTTTTTTTGTTTTATTGAATTTATATATTTATTTAGGTTTTATATTTTTTTATGTTATGTTTTTTTATTTCTTTCCCCCTTCCATAGTGCATAGTCATGGAAGGTGCAGAAGCCACCAAGCAAGGAGGGCCTTGCAGCACTAGAGAAGAAGCTTCTCGACCCCACTGCCTCGTGTCAGCACACAGTGGAAGGGGAATGAAATTAAAAGGCTTAACATAAGAAAACACATAAAAATTAAAGAAATAAATAAATTCCATTACATAAAAAATTTTATAATACTAATAATAACCTATATAAATAAAACTAAAATATATAAAATAATCTAAATTAATTTGTTACAATAAAATAATTATTAATTCTGTAATAATCATAATAATACAATTATTAATTATATTAATTTAAATAAAACATTAATAATATATTAAATAAATTAAATAATTAAATTAATAATATAATAACTTTTAATATTAAATTATTTTATTAAAATACTAACTATAATAATATTAATTTAATAATTTAATATTTAAAATTTAATTTAATTTTACTTTTAAGTAAAATTAAATAAATACAACAATCAATTAAAATATTTATTAATAATATAAATAACAAATAACTATTAATAGCATTAAACAGTAATTTAATATAAATTTAAAAATCATAATTATTATTAATTTTATAAGTAAATTGTTTTTAAATTATTTTATCATGTTTTTAATGGTTTTAATCATGCTTTGTTTTCTTTATTTGTTTACAGTTACTTGCGGGAGACAAAATCCCATCCAGATGAATCCTAACTAACTGGTTGGTAGTTATTTTGAGGGGTTTTGATACTATCACATCCATTTCATTAGAAAATGCACATGGGTGGTGTGGTAGAAAAGGACTTACCTAAGTTAGTGGAATTAACTATTGACTGGAAGTAGATGAAAGATGATTTAAAATTGGAGAGCAGTAGTAGAGATTGGGGAATAGACATCATTCACTAATCATTCACAAATCATTCACTCTACACCCGCAGAGTAAAATCACTTCCACAGGATTCCTTGGGGACAGACATCTGGAGACTTGTAGAGAGAGAATAGAGTAGCAGTTCGAGCTTAGATAGAGAAATTTATTCTACAATATTTTTCAATTTATTTACTTGTAATCAAATGATTTCAGTCTCTGTAATATAGAATATTCTATGCTAGACTTTATTTTTTGGGGAATTTAAATTTTTTTCGTTATTTCATTTGTCATCTTAAATTGTTTCTTAAAAACAAATAATCTAATTAAACCAGTGAAGTTGAATATGTTTCTTAAAATTTAAATTTTTTTCACACCAATGAACCTAATTTATTAACTCAATGCTAAGTGAATCTAAATATTCACCACCACTAGAGTTACCCAACTATGAAAGAAATTGAATTTAAGATTCTAGAATAAATCTCCCCAATTTTTCCCGCAAAAACATGAAATGTTCATCATTGAAATAAATTCAATGTTTAAAATATATATTTTCCTACAAACTACTATATGGTGGTTTGTATGGTCGAACCCATAGGGAAAGTTGGTGACCAATTTTTTTTCTTTTCAAAATAGCCCACTAGTGTCAACAGTTGGTGGAATATACATTTTTTTAACTTTTAAATATTTATATATTTTTATAAGAAGTAATGAGAAATAATTTTTTTTTCAATAGGATGCCAATCCTTAAACTAGAGTAATGATTAAAGTATAGGAATAAAATGAACTAAAATCAGGAGCAAGGACTAAGAGACTTCTAATCAAGGTATAATCTCAAGATATCTAACTCCAATTTTTTAATAGATAACATTTAAATTTGTTTATAACTGAATCCAAAACCTCTAACAAGGATCAATTAATCTCCCTTTCTAGGAGAATAATATCCCTAATAAGTGAATGTAGAAGTTCACCACCACTAGAGTAACCTAGCTATAATAATAATTGAATTTAAGATACAAGAATAAATATCACTGATCTAATCTAGTAGTAATGAATTAAAAATTTGAAAATTTAATCCTTTATATTTTTGCAAAAGGCCCTAAAAGTTAAGAAATTATGTTCATTGGAGTGAAGACAATTTAAATTTTAAGAAACTTATTCAACTTCACTAGTTGAATCAGTATCATTGTTTTTAAGAAACAATTGAAGATGAGAAATGAAATAACCAGAAAATTTAAATTCCTCAAAAAATAAAGTACATCCTACAATCATATTTACTAAAAATATTGAAAAAAATTGATTACAAGTAAGGAAATTGAAAAATATTGGATAAGAAATATCTCTCTCAGAGCTCGATCTACTACTCTGTTCTCACTCCACAAGTCTCTAGATGTATGTCCCTAATGAATCCCATGGATGTGATCCTGTTATGTGGGTGTGGAGTTAATGAGTTGCGAATGATCAGTGAATGATGTATATTCCAGGATCTCTACTTCTTCCCTCCAATTTTAAATCATCTGTCATCTGCTACCAGTCACCAGTGAATTACACCGACTTAGGTAAGTCCTTATATACCACACTGCACACATGTTTTTTTATGAAATGGATGTGAAAGTATCAAAACCCCTCTAACTAACTATTATCTTGTTAGTTAGGATGCATCTATATGGTATTTCGGTTCCCGAATATATCTGTAAAAAAAACAGAGAAAACAAAGCACGATTAAAACTAATTAAAAACAAGATTAAAATATTTAAAAATGATTTTCTTATAAAATTAATTATTATTATAATTTTTTAAGTTAATGTTTAGTTACTATTTAATTGTATTAATAGTTATTTTTTATTTAAATTATTAGTAAATACTTTAATTATTTAAAACATAAATCAAATTAATTATTAAATATTTAATTATTTATTTTATATTATTATAGTTAGTATTTTAATAAATTACTTTAAGATTAAAATTTATAATATCATTATGTTAATTTTGTATTTTATTTAATATTATTATTAATATTTTAATTAAATTAATATAATTAATAATTTTATTATTATTATAATTATTAAATTATTATTAATTAGTTTATTTTAATAACTAATTTTATTTAATTTTATTTATTTTAGTTTTTTATATAGTTTATTATTATTATATTATTTGTTTTATTTTTATTTTATTGGATTTATTTATTTATTTAAGTTTTAAGTTTTTTTTATGTTAAGTTTATTTATTTATTTATTTCCCCCTTCCATTGTATTCTACCACAGGGGGTGAGAAGATTTTTCTCAATCACTACAAGGCCCCCTACCCGATGGCTTCTCCCCCCTCCAAGGCTGTGCTCCTCCATGACAACAACTACAACGATTCACGATGTCGACTCCTCCTCACAATAACTCTAGGAGATGACGACTCAACTGTGTAGGATCGAGATCTATTTATACTCATGGAAAACATCTCACTGCAGAGTCATTCTCCACTTGTGGATTCTACAGAGGTAGCAGACTCCAGACTAGTAGCTCGTGACAGCATTCATAGTGGCAATGGTTGACAACAACTAGTCATAACAGTTGACAGACTGATCTAGATTTCTGGATTCAATTTCTAGTATGGTTGATGACTTTAGATGGAAATGAGAATATGATTTGTGAGGCACTTGTGGATTTGGGTTGCTGACGTGGTAAAAGTTGGATGCAAGATCAGTGAAAAATTTGTTTGCAGAAACGGTGAGACATTTCACTGATGGAAGATCGGTGAGAAAAATGAATAGGTGGTTGTGGAAAGGATCCGCTTGTCTTTTGGTCAATGGGAGAACTGATGGTGTCATATAGTGAAGTATTAGTGGGTGATATAGTGAGGAGGCACCAGTAAAACGTCTCACCAATGGGGTATCGATGAGATTATGAGGGCATCCGTAGGTTGAGAAGGAAAGAATGTGCCTTGACTGTCGGTAAGTGGTGAAGGAATATAAGTTACAATGAGAAGAGTATATATGAGTAAAAGGATTGGTGGCTATGGGTTAACTCACCAGTGAGACAGATGGGGAAAGGAAGTGTTGGTAAGTAAGCCGGTTTCAATGGTGTTGGTGACTTGAGAAAATTGTAGTCGTTAAGAAAGAAAATTTTTTTAAAGTGAGGGGTATCAATAACTCAAGACAATAGTGAGTCAGCTTGAAGAGTATCGTTATCTCAATCTAATTATGTACTGTATCAGTTAGAAAAATAGCGTCAGTGAGACATGATGCATAGAAGAAAAGTGAGAAAAAAAAATTAAAAAATAATTCATCTATGTCTCATCGATAACTCACAAATGTGACAGTGGCTTCTCAACAACAAGCTAAAAGTTAATTATTAATGGAAAACAAAGTTAAAACTTATATTTTAATAAAATTAAAATCACATTAAACAATTTAAATGTAAATGAATAACATGAAAACCAAATTAAAAAATAAAAATGTAAAAAATAAAACTAAATGAATAATTAATAAATTAGTTTAGAATCAATGTGGAAGAGCAGATTCATAAATCAATTTTAAATTAATTAATTCAAATAAAACATTATATATTAAAGAATTAATTTTGTTATTTAGAAATAATAATTAAATTTATCATAATTACTAATAAAAAAATAAAAAATTAATTAAGGTTTAAATTAATTAGATAAGGCAAATTGATTAAATAATTAATTAATAGTCAAGAAAATACAAAAAATAATAATAAGTAAGAACATTAACTTATAAAATATAAATAGAAAAATTAAAAAACCTAAAAACTATGTTTGAAAAAAATAATTCATAACAATTACATAAATATAACATTAATTACAAAAAAAATATTAATTTATGAATTTAGCTATAAAATTTAAAAAGTGCATCTAATTAGAAAAAAATGAAAAAATCATTAATAAATTGAATTAAAACATAATAAAAATATGGGAAAATCTATATAATTTAGTGCCACATCAGTTTGTAACCCTTAGTAAGAATCTGAGGTCACCGTTATTTGATTTTCTTTCCATATGATATGAAGAAGGGATCTTTGAATGAGTTCAAGGATGTCGAATATTTATTTTCACTATGTTTTATTTTTATATTATCAAATGTAATATTTGATTCATGTATTTATCTAGTTTACAATAACTACTTAACTATTTAGTTCTTTAGGATGTGTTCTATTGAATCTTATTCCACGATTGAAAGTAAAATTTTTATTGATAGAATGACAAGTACATGCCCACCTCGCAAAGGGAGAAAGTGGTGAAGATCTAGATCATCACCTTCAGCAATAAGCTTACAATCATTAGGTATGGAACCTAATCTGGTGTACAAAATCAACCTTTCCCAAGATGTACCTTTTTCAGAAAGAGCGTCAACTACACCATTCCCCACCCTCCATGTGTGAAGAATAGAATTGCGTTGAGTAAGGATGATCCTACATTTCCTAATGATATACATTAACTACAATGGTATATTACCCTTTTTTGTAGCATCCCAAACATAACTATTGAGTCAGAATCCACTTCAGATATCTCAATATTGAATCTCCTTCAAAGTGATAAACTAGTGTCCATAGCATGAGCCTCAACTCATATAGACGTTTTTTCACCATAAAAAGAACTAAATGAAAGAAAAAATGATCCCTTGTTGTCCCTTATAAAACCTCCCCCTCTCATAAATCTTTCCAGATAAGAGCTGCCCACATTTAGTTTAGTCTCGAAGTGAGGGGAATTTTAGAATACCCACCACCCCTACTGCATCACTGAGCCTCTGTGCACGCAAGACACAAGAATTATCTTCCTAAAAAATTATGTATGTCCCCATTTAATGTGCGCAACCACATCCGTCACTAGCAGATTAACACGGATTTGAAGAAAAGTGTGAGACCATTTGATGACTTCTCCCACCTTGTTCCTCACACCCCATAGAGTTTAGAAAGATGCCAAAAAAACCATACCTCGAACCTTGAATTCCACCTCCAACTTTCCAGCACCCAAAAACTAGTCTTCTAGAAAGTTTTGAATTAAAACCCCGCACCCATTGATGTTCAAACTTTTCCTCAAGAATCCCAAAATCACTCTCACCCAATCCCCCCTGAAAAACACATGTTATATAGATTTATTTTGACAGCGAATACAAAAATGGAAATGGGAACCTAATGTCACCCCCTTCTTCTGAATATTATCCTCTATAGGAATGGATTGGTTTTTTATTTTCCAAATAATGAAATTTAATTTTCTGAGAATTTATTTTCACCAGATTTTGTTATTCCACTCATCTCCAGTTTCCCGCACATGTGTCAGATTTATGTAATCATGTCCATAGAACTGTCCTAATTTTTATCTTATGAATATGCAACGACCAGGTTCCTCTACCAGACTAATAGTATATTAAACCTATTTCTGCTCAGATTTGAGGATTGAATTCAGGGAAAAAGGATGTCTGGAGGCCTCTTTGAAAGCGATGTTTGGCACCAGACATCCTGGAAAAAAGAGCTCCTCTCTTACCCAGTTATCCTTCCACAATTTGATATCTCCACAACCAAAAATCCATCTCACTTGATTCTGAAGGACCTCCATATGAGCGCTCATGCATCAACCAAGTCTATACAACCTACTATTGCTATCATTCCAACTCCTCCAGTCTTTCCCATAACTTTTTTTGCATGAACTTCACCCATAATGAATTTATAATGACCAACTCTTAGGCCATTCTTTCCTGCATGGCTTGTATGGTTTCACCCACATTTTAAAGCCCAATACCACCCTCCCCCATTGGTTTGGCCATCCATTTCCAAGAATCCCAATGACACTGCCCTGTCTGATTTGCATCCCACAAGAAGGAGCTCATGATGTTCTCTATCATGGAAATCTTCCCTTTGGGGGGTTTAATAATGGAGAGAACATGCATTGGGACCGAGGTTAGAACAAATTTTATCATCATTATTCTCCCACTAAAAGAGATAAATTTACTTTTCTAGTTGCATATCCACCATGTGATCCTATTAAAGATGTCATCAAAAGGACCCTTTAGATCCTTCCATTGGAAATTGGAGCACCAAGGTAAATCAATGGCTATTGATTTTTTTTCATTCCCAACCATTCTTTAATATCCCTATTACACCTCCCATAAAATTTGTTAGAAATAAAAATGTTACTTTTTCTGAAATTGAACCAATGTCCACTAAACACCCCATATGTTGTCATGGTCATTTTAAAACCATCCACTGATCTTCTCCTGCCATTAATAAATAATAGCATGTCATCAAAAAACATGATATGGGAAACCAAACTAACCCCTTCTTCTTTTAGAAGGTATTATCCACTCTTTCCCCATCCCCTTGAGAATGTTACTGGTAAGCACCTCCTGATCCAATATAATGAGGCTAGGAGACAAAGGGTCTCCATGCCTTACTCCTCAAACTAATTTGAAGAAACTGAAGCCTTTCTCTATAAGTGAAATTGTAATCCAAGGAGAAGCGTAACACCTAAAACCCAAATCACAAAACCATTCCTTGAAACAAATTTTTGTCATTACTTTTATTAAAAATATCCATTCTAATTTGTCACACACCATATCTATATCCAATTTCACCATCACATTAGATCTGACAGTTTTTTGTTTAGTTCCTCCACTATTTCTCTCAAACTTATGATGGATCATTGTATACCTCTACCTTAAACAAATCCATGTTGCTCTTTAGAAACTATCTTGGGTATCACCTTACTGACTATTCTATTTAAAAGGCTAGCTAATATCTTATACACAAAACTGCATAGATATATTGGTATATATAGACGGATTTTGGTGGGATCTTTACCCTTGGGAATCATAATAACCCATGAAGCACAAGTAGATCTATTATGTTCTCCTCCCCTAAAAAAATCCAAGACTACCCCCTTAACCTGCTCTTTCACAATACCCCCAATACTCAATGAATAAGGAGCTGTGGAACCCATTTGGTCCCAGGGCACATTTCTTATTCATTCAGAAAACTGTTTCTTTAATTTCATCATCGTTTGACAGTTCCTCCAGATCACTATATTCCCTATCATTCACTAGTTGTGGGATAGATACTAGAAAGTTCATCTCTTTTCCACCCCTTCTAGACTAGTCTCCCTGCAAGTTATCTTATCCTTCCATCAATCCCTCGAAGTGTTTAAGAGTGATCTCTTCATCCACATGTAGATCAGAAGTAAACATGCCATCATCGAGTCTAATATTGATCTTCTAATCCTTCCTTCTTTCCTTGAATAATTCCTGAAAAAAGGATGTATTATTATCCCATTATTTAATCTATAAGTCTCTATATTTATGTCTAACAATCCTCTCGATTTCCAGATAGTTTTTAGCAAAAATATTTTTCTTATCCACCAGACAGGAAAACTTGTCATCATCCTATACCTCATGATGGATTTACTCCATCCTCTCTATATCATCTTTAATGTTTACCATATTTAGATCCTCTCCTACACAATTGTCACCCCACACTTTTAGGTCCTTTTTGAGCCACTACAGACATATCATGAGACTAACCCATGTAGATCACTACTAGAAATTTCATCTTTACAAACGGTTTAAAACAATTGGTAAAGGCTGGACAATGGTTGGTATAAACTATTCCAATGGTTGTCCAAACTATTGGGTATTGAGTTGTGGGGATAAAAATATCCCAACTATTCTATAAGAACCATTGGGATGTCTGAAAAATTGAGTATATACCAACGGTTCATTGAAACCGTTCATATATATGTTTATCAATAGTTTAAAACCATTGGTAATATAAAAAATCTTCTTTATACCAATGGTTTAATAATTGTTGGTATAAAATTTAGCAATGGTTTCCCACAAACCGTTCATAAATATTAAGTAAAAATACCTATACCGACGGTTTATAAACTATTGGTATATAGTTTTACCAATTATTTATAGAAAACCAATGGTAAATATTAAATAAAAATACCTATACCAATAGTTTGAAAACTGTTGGTATATAGTTTAACCAACGATATACATACAACCATTGGTATAAGTTCTATTTTTACAGATATGCCAATGGTTGTAAACCATTGGCATAGCCTTTATATACTTGCAACAGCAAGCCGGCCTCCCCCTGTGCACCAGCAGCAATCCCACCAGGTTCCACCAGTAGGCCTACAAAATTCATACACAATTCAGAATATCTGCTTAATACATACAAGGGGTTGGGGGCAGTCCATATAGAATACCGGTACAATTCATACACAATTCATTCACAATTTATAAAAAATTCCGAATAGTTTCACAATTATCAATACCTGCAGAATACATACAGAATTTTGTAGTAATTTATGTAGAATTCATACAACACACAATTCATACAGAATTCTAAATACCTCCAATTCTGTATTTAATTACCCTCTACACACATATAGTATTAACACATAATTCATAGTGTAATTACAGACAATATACACATACAACAATTATAACCATAAAACAAGTATACCCATACACCATTGACACATAATTAAAATGTTAATTAAATACATAAAGAATTCATGTCAAAATTTAGGGGGTTGGGGGGATGTTCAGGGGGTTGGGGTGGTTTTCCAAGGGGGTAGGGGTGTCCAGGGGGTAGGGTGGGGCGGGGGGATGGGGGTGTCAAGGGGGGTGGGGGGGGGGGGGGGGGCTGTCAAGGGTGGTGGGGTGGGGGGTTTCCATGGGGGTGGGGGTGTCCAGGTGGTTGGGGGGATTTCCAAGGGGGTAGGGGTATTCATGGGGTGGGGGTGTTTGGGGAGGGGGGTGGGGTGGGGGCTATTCAAGGGAAGTGGGGTGGTGTCCAGGGGGTGTCCAGGGGGGTTGTCCATGGGGGTGGGGGTGTCTGGGGGGTGTCTAGGTGGTGGGGTGGTGTCTAGCTGGGGTGGGGTCCGTCCAGGGGGTTGGGGGATGTCTAGGGGTTAGGGGGGTTTTCCATGGGGGTGGGGGTGTTCAGGGGGGTGGGGGTGTCAATGGGGGTGGGGGTGTCTGGGGTGGGAGTGGGGGTGTCCAGGTGGAGGGTTGGTGTCTAGGAGGGGTGGGGGCTGCCCAGGGGGTTGGGGGGGGGGGTTGTCCATGGGGTGGGGTGGGAGGGGGGTTCATGGGGGTGGGAGTGTCCGGGTGGTGGGGGGATTCCAGGTGGTGGGGTGGTGTCCAGGGGGTGGGGGGGATCCAGGGGGTTGGGGGGCTGTCAATGTGGGTGGGGATGTCCAGGGGGTGGGGTGTCTAGGTGGCGGTGGTTTCTAGGAGGGGTGGGGGGCCGTCCAGGGGGTTTGGGGGGCTGTCTAGGGTGTAGGGGGTTTTCCATGGGGGTGGGGGTGTCCAGTGGGTGGGGGGGCTTTCCATGGGGGTGGGGTGTCCAGGTGGTGGGGTGGTGTCTAAGAGGGGTGGGTGGACCATCTGAGGGGTTGGGGGGGGGGGCTGTCTCGAGGGTATGGGGTTGTCAATGGGGTGGGGGCGGGGTTGTCCATGGGGGTGGGGTGTCTAGTGGGTGGAGGTGTCCAGGTGGTTGGGTGGTGTCCAGGGGGTGTGGGGTTGTCCAGGGGGGTGGGGACTGTCCAATGGGGTCGAGGTGTCTAGGGGGTGGGGCGTGTCTAAGTATGGGGGTGGGGGTTGTCCATGGGGGATGGGGTTGTCCAATGGGTTCGGGGTGTCCAGGGGGTGGGGGTGTACAGGTTGGGGGGGGGAGGGGGGTTGTCCATGGGGGTGGGGGGCTATCCACAACGGTGGGGGGCTATCCATGGGGGTGGGGGTGTCTAGCGGGGTCCAGGAGGTGGAGGGGAGGGGGCGTCCAGGTGGTGGGGTGGTGTAAAGGTGGGGGTGTGGCGTCCTGTGGGTTGGGGGTTATCCAGGGGGTAGGGGTGTCCAAGGGGGTGGGGGGTTGTCTAGGGTGGGGGTGTCCAGGGGGTTGGGGGCTGTCCAGGGGGGAGGGTATGGTAGGAAAGGGGATTATGTTATTAGGAAATGGATTATATTTTTATTGTGGGACCAAAATACTATATTATTTTTGAAATGGAATGTTAAAATGAATTTTTATATACCATTGGGGAGTTTTAAATAGAAGGAAGTCTCTATTATGTGATTTTGAAATAGTTTTATGAAGAATTATTTATGATATATCTTTAAGGGATTTGTGATTTTGTGTCCCTTGTTTTAGAACATCATATTATTTTACTAAAGGTTTTGATCTTGATAATTCTTTATAATGTTACCATTATAAATGAATCAAAAATTAAATAAAGGGATATCTCAAGTAGTCATTCTTATAATCCTATTATTGTATTCCTAGTCTTGGTCTCTACTCAAACTCTTATGGAAGTGGAATAGCCATGTTCTTCTCGGATCATTGATTATGCATGGAAGTTTCTAAAATAGCATCAACTATTTATATTTGTGATCAAGGATCCCCAGAGGCAATGAAGTGGGTAGCTATGATTAATGTGATCTTAGAGTTGTAGAAAACCCTATAATCCACAGGGGCGGGGGCTGTCCAGGGGGTGGGGTGGGGGGTGGGGGGGGGGGGGGGGGCTGACCACGGGGGTGGTGGGGATTTCCAGGGGTAGGGGTGTCCAGGGGGTGGGTGGGGCTATCCACGAAGGTGGGTGTGGTTTCCAAGGGTATGGGGTGTCTAGGGGTATTTCTAGGGGTATGGGGTGTCTAGGGGGTGGGGAGTTGTCTATGGGGGTGTTAGGGATATCTAGGGGGTAAGGGTGTCCGGGGGGTTGTCCATGTGGGGAGGGGGTGTCTAGGGGGTGGGCGGGTTGTCCGTAGGGGTGGGCGGGCTATCCACGCGGTGTGGGGGGGGGGGGGGGTGTCCAGGGGGTATGGGGTGTCCAGGGTGGTGTTTGGGCTATCCACGAGGGTGGCATGGCTATCCAGGGGGTATGATGTGTCTAAAGGGGTGGGTGGGTTGTCCACAGGGGTGGGTGGCCTTTCCACGTGGGTGGGGGATGTCGAGGGGGTACAGGGTGTCTATGGGTTGGTAAGGGATTTCCAGAGGGTACAGGGTGTCCATGGGGTGGGCAGGCTGTCTACGGGGGTGGAAGGGCAATCTAGTGGGTAGGGGTGTCTAGGGGGTGGGTGGGATATCCAAGGGGGTGAGGGGTGGGGGGATTTCCATGGGGGGAGGGGTGTCCAGGGGGTTGGGTAGGCTATCCACGGGGTGGGCGGGGCTGTCGAGGGGGGTAGGGTGTGTCCAAGGGGGTGGGATGGTTGTCTATGGGTGTGGGTGAGTTGTCCACGGGGGTGGGGGCATGGCTATCTAGGGGTGTACATGGTGTCCAGGGGGTGGGTGGGCTATCCAGGGGGTGGTGGGGTGTCATAGGGGTATGGGCTGTCCAAGGGGGTGAGAAGGCTATCCACGGGAGTGGGTGGGCTATCCATGGGGGTGGGGAAGTATCCAGGGGGTACAAGGTGTCCAGGGGGTGGGTGGAGCTGTCCAGGTGCTACATGGTGTCTAGGGGGGTGGGAAGGCTGTCTACAGGGGTGGTGGGGCTGTCCAGGGGGTATGTGGTGTCTAGGTGGGCTTTCCACGGGGGTGGGGGTCTGTCCATGGTAGGAGGGGCTATCCAGGGGGTGGGAAGGCTATCCATTTTGGTGGAGGGGTTGTCCAGGGGGTCAGCTGTGTCTAGGGGTGGGTGGGATGTCCACAAGAGTGGGAATATCTAGAGGGATAGGGGCTGTATAGGGGGGCGGGCGGGCTGTCCATAGGGGTGGATGTGCTTTCTAGAGGGTATGGGGTGTCCAGGGGGGGTGGGTGGGCTATCCACGAGGGTGGGGGGCATCTAGTGGAAGGGTGAATCTGTCATAGATAATCATCATGTCAATTTTTATTATTTACAGATAAAAAATGAAGATAATGTGACCTACCTAATCACACATATATTCAGGCACAACAAATCAATAAACATCAAATTTCAGTAATATCAATAAAAAATGTAACGGATCAATCTGTCCCTCATCACCATCACTATCATCACGGACATCATCAGCCTCAGTCTCATCCTCATCGTCATCCCCATCATCTTCCCCACCCTCCTCAATTCCCTCCTCACACTCATACTCATCCTTGGCCTCCTCATCACCCTCCTCCTCCTCCTCCTTGGCCTCCTCCTCGCCCTCCTCCTCTACCTCGGCCTTCTCCTCACCCTCCACCTCCTCCGCCCTAGAATCCTCCTCACCATTGTCTTGACCACAACTAGAAATTCAATCTGGTACACCATATATAGAACACATCGAAGAAATATATTCATCCCAAGATGTTCTGGCCTCTGGTGGAAGTGTTGGACATAAAACTTCCAACATTTTCATAAATGCAGTGTTTCCCCTAGCAGTCTGTTCTCCCATCTCTAGGGTCCTTTTTCAGCCTATTCTTTCTGTGCCTTAACCTACTGGTACTCGGTGGTAATACAACTCATACCTGAGTAGGGCCAATACCTTGTCAGAACTATACTCTTCCCAGATCGGTTGAGTACTCTAACAGGGTACTCATCTCCCAGCACTTGATGTAAGTGATCATTTGGCCCAAAATTATCAGGTTCTTGGGCATCAAGGGCCTCTAAAAAATCATGTTACAAATATAAATATATTATAAATTTAAAAAATACAGATTAAAAATTTTAATCTACAAAGTAAAACTTATAATCTACGACAGAGTCTGTTCATTAAACGCCCTTCCATATTTATTCCTTCTACTCGAGCAAAACAATTTTTCTCAAGGAACACTTCCTTTTATATTCAATTTATGCCTCTACAATGACATTTAATGTAGGAAACCAAAATTAAAAATAAAATACCAATAATTAATTACATAACTAAAATTATATAACACTTTTAGAAATCAAATAAATTATGGAGGAAGCAATAGAAAGTGTAAGTCGTAAAGAAAAATTATAAACTGTCATACCCACTGCCTCTCATGATCTGACATCGCAGTATGTCCCACTGTGTGGAGGTATTTTTTAGAATTAATGTTTTTTTATTTCATCTGGATGATTCTTAAATAAAATTTAATAAATATTATTAGCGTAAAAAATGAAATTTTTTATTCAAATACCTCTAATGTGATTAAAACCTTAAATTAGATAGTCGTCCAATGAGTAATCATCTGTCAATACTATTCTAACAGACAATCATCCATGACAGGGACCACCTATAACTCCATGCAAACTCTACCACGCCAGCTAATATATAACTAATTCTTATAAGCTCTCCAAATCTCACCAAAAACTTTTAGACATGCTTGTCGTGCACCCTCACCATCAGGGAAATAAAATTGAAGATGACTCCAAAATATTAATTCATATAAATTCAAAAAATAATATATTTTATTAAATACAATTTTACCCACATCTCTACCCAAGCTGAATCCTTGAATTCATTTGGCCAATGTCACCATGAGAGTGGGATGATAGGAATGTTGTTAGAGTATTTGGAAAGTGTCGCAAAAAAACTGCAACATTGCTGCCCGGATTTTTCAATCATTTGAATATCTTCATTGTAGTCCACCATCAATTGCATGCAGTAGTTCCACACTGCATGCATGAGTGTACCCCCCTCCCCCACCTCCTAGTAGTAGATTATCTATTATGAAAGAAAAAAAAATATTTTATCAATACATATTATAATGAAAATAAATAATTGTGTTAAAATTTGTTAGGTTTGTATAAGTATACCTGCGATTGATTAATCAATGGGTGCTGCTGGATCTGTAGAAACTAAAGGAAAACTTTGTACAGGTGGAGTGGGTCCTAATGTATGCTCTGTAGGGACAGACTCTGGTGGATCAGGAATGGAAAATAAAATCCTAGAGAGAAGGAAGCATAAGTAAAAGAAGATGACAGGGATGGCTGAACGAATGCTGGATGGGGAGTGGGAATCATCATCAGATATGGTACAGATGGGTTAGGAGGCTCAGATGTAAAGGGTGGTGAAAACATGGGAGGCCTAAATATCCCATGTGTCCCTAAATACACACCGGGATTAGAATGTGGGATGGATGGTATGTCAATGAGAGGGGAAAGGTTAAATGTGGTATGCCGACCGAATTGTCAAGCGCTCATACCACCCCACTCATACAAACACCTAAGAACTGGGACCACTACTAGGCTACTCATCAAATAACTATCGCCTAATAGATGGATCCTCCAAAAATGTTGAATTTTTTTTTAATAACATGACATTATATATTATTTAAATATATATATTTGAAATAAAATAATCACTACAGGCACTTATGGTGGAATTCTCATCTCAGTCATGCGATTATTATTGTCCATCAACTGTTTTTGTCGCCTCTCTTCAATTGGCTGCAATTTATGCTTTTGAAAACAAATATGGAAGTAATTAGAAAATAATAACTAACGTGTAACCAAAAAAACAAAATAAATTATATTGAACATATATATATATATATATATATATATATATATATATAATGAAGTCAATAAATTGTACAAGATGTAATAAAGAAATTTAATTTTTAGTAGGATGGTTGTGTACAATGTTTCGTCAATCTATTAAAATCATGGAACATTGATACTACCATATTCATAAGGGGTAAAGCAGTTTTCAAAATTATGGAAAAAAATTAATTTCTTTAGACCAGGTATATGATGCAGGTTTCTATACAGGTTTTTCAGAATAATACAAACCATTTTGTTAATTACCTTGTAAAATGATAAAGATAGGTATTAGAGTAATACTAATTTTATACAAATAATAATTGAAGAATTGAAATGTTCACCATGTTAGAAATGTTGGTTTCGTAGGTTTGAATATAATTCAATTCCAAATTAGAAAATGAAATTAAAATAAAATTGAAACCAATGAACATTGAAAATTCACATAATGATCAAGTTGGATAAAATATATTTTTAATCAATATTAAATCAATTTGAATAGTACCAACCTTAACAACCCAAGTTGAGGTAAACCAAAAGGATTGAGAAAATTAATGGATGATTTTATATATTTCCAACCACAACTTCAGAATCGTATTCAACTCAGAAAATTGATCTATTAGAGTCATCAAAAGTAATAAATGGATCGTTTCTAATGATAATAGAGATGTTTTCAATTCTATCATCACCATCATAAAAAATATGTCTTGGAATTACTTCAATAATGACACCAAATTAAGGTTGATGATGGTTTTTAAAATAAAAAACTTGTTTCACCATTGATGCCAATACATATGGTTAGTCGGTAGTAAGAGTGTGAGTCATATCAATTACTCGAAATCCACAATCATCAATAAATGTACCCTATCTTGTCATCAAATCAAAGCACTGGCATTTCATCATCATGACTCGTCCATGTGAACAATAATCCAATATTATTACTTTTTCAATGACTCTATAATAAACTACATTTTCAAATCAGGGTCTACTATTTGATGCACTAGTATAACAGTCTGTTGTGGTAGTAACCAAAACACGATCATGTTGTGTTCTCATGTTTTTTGCTCGTTCAGTGATAATATATATGTACTCATTGGTAACAATTGATTTAGAGTCATGCACCATGATATTAAGACCAAAAGCCAAAACTCTTATTTCTTTAGAGGCAGAGGTAGTAAGAAAAATCAATACTTGAAATATAAATGAATATTAAACATAATTAAATATTTTTTTAATTATTTTAAATAGTAATATTATTACCTTCAATTTTAACTAAGCAGATAACTCTTTTATATGAAAAGTTTCCCTCCTTCTCAAAGATAATGAATGATGGTTTCTTTTTTATCATCTCTTTATGTTCCCTATAGATAAAAATAGGAATAGATTAAAATATACATATATATAAGATATACATATTCAATTTACTTACAAGAATTAGTCATTGAACAAATCACAGTTAAACAAAACG
The DNA here is from genome assembly GCA_963277665.1 of Viscum album. Lineage (NCBI taxonomy): Eukaryota > Viridiplantae > Streptophyta > Magnoliopsida > Santalales > Viscaceae > Viscum > Viscum album. Next base: position 643,519,798 of record OY728143.1, on the reverse strand, counting down.
GTGCGATGTGCCATCTCCTGCTCTTCAAGGCTTAATGTTGTCAATGTATATGATCCTGGAATTATTCATGTTTGAGGAAGTGATGGAAAACTGGGATCAATTTCATCATACTATTCTTCTTTGTTTCTTGTTAGTCTATTCATTCTTGTAGTAAGATCAGAAAAATACATAGAGCAGAAATCCATACATTCTCGAGCCAAGTAACCGTTCACAATAGAGCCTTTAGGATTATTCCGGTTACGAATATAATACTTTAATGTGTACATATTTATTTCAGTTGGATACATATAATGAAAAGAAATAGGTCCTCCAATAAGTATTTCAGTTGGAATATGGAAATTTAGATGTAGCATGAATGTATAAAAAGTGATGGAGGAAATATTTTCTCTAACTCACACAAAATTAATAGGGAATCTACCAACATTTTTTACAAGAAATACTTGGACAACATCTTTTCAAAATGATCTCCAAAAAATGGCATAACCAAATAAAAACCACCCTTACATTGTTGGAAAAAAGATAAATAATTTTTATTGGAATCAACTCATGTGGAAGGATGTGACAATCATAAGTCTTCAAAGATTTCAGCATCAACTCTATTCAGTTGACCCATTTAGATATTTTTCTTGAATAGCCATCAGGAACTTAAATAGTCTCTAGTACTTTTATAAATTTCTTTTTTTCTGTAGGTTTCATCACATAAGAAGCACATGGAACTTGACATTTAATTTCACTGATACGCATAGGATGCAATTTTGGTCTGATGCCCCAATCCACCTAGTCACGTTGAGACTGTAAATCATCTTTTGCCTTTCCCTTTACATTTAGAAGAATCAAAAGAAACATTTCACATGTATTTTTTTCAATGTGAGTTATGTCTATGAAATGATGTAACAAATTGGTTGACCAATAAGACAAATAAAAGAAGATAACTATCTTCTTACAATTGTAATAGGTTTCAGTGGAAACATTCTTTCTCTTTATATATTTCTTTTGACCCTTCCCAAATGAAAATATGAAATATTTCAATTTATTTATCACATAAGTTCTATACATAAGCTAATGTGGATCATTGGTCTCCAAGGTATTGTCAAATCTTTGACGATTATTTCTATATGGATGGTCCATTGGAAAGAATCATCGATGTCACATAAAACTGAAACTACAATGATGTTTCAATCCTCTGGATCATGTATTATTCATACAAATAGAACATGATAGTTTTCCCTTCGTTCTCCATACAGACATCATTTCATAAGTAGGAAAATCAATGATCATCCACATAAGTGCAACACACATCTGAAATATGTCTTTCAAACATGCATTGTATGTGCACACATCCACATCCCAAAGAAGTTTTAACTCTTTTATTAAAGGTTACATGTATAGGTATATATCATTGCCGAGATCCAAAGGGCCAGATATTAGTATACTCATGAAAGTGAAAGTTTTTTTCATACACAACCATGGGGTAAGATTAAAAATGTGTATAAAACCGGCCATGTGTTGTGTGATGTAAGAGTTTGCCAAAATAGATTAAAACTGTCACATGAAAGACCCAACCTCACATTATACATGTAAGCTGCAAAATATGGATATCGAGCATTAAATCTCTGCCATGAAAATCCATCTGTAGGGTGAACCAACTCATCATTAGTCTTCTTTCTCTCAGTATCATTCCATCGCATTTTTATTGATATTTCATCAGGCATAAAAAGATTCTGAAGTCTTGGGATCAATGGAAAGTACCACATTACTTTCTGTGGAATACGAGATGGTGTTCCATCAGTTGTTGGATTCCAGTGGGATGTGCCACATTTTATATAATCATTTCATTCAGCAGTTTTATCCCAGAATAAACTGCAATATTTTGGGCAAATAAGAATTTTGTTTCTTTAAAATTAAACTTCCTCAACTAACTTCCATGCCATATAGTATATTGAAGGAATATCTTCATCATGTTGAAGTAAGTCTTTCAAGAAGGTAATAATGTAATCGATCATAGTATTAGAAATCCCATACATAGTTTTTCCATGAAACAATCAGATTAAAGATTATACCCTTTTCATTTTACTGCATTGTCAATATACTGGAGTCATGGAAGCAACATTCAATTTTTTGACCCTGACAATATCATCATTTTTAGTAGATGCATCATGTGTTCTCATATTTAAAAAAATTTGGGTCAGAATACTTTCTTTTTTACGATGACAAATAAACACAAACCGATTATATAAAAAATTCATAAATCTATTCCTTTCATTTGGATCATCAACAATTTGAGACTTCATTTTCACCCCATTATGATACCACATGAAGTAGTTTTTTTTGAAAAAAATATTTGGTAATGTAGTAGATGACTTATCCATGGCTCAACCAAGGTCTTCCAACACAATTGTAATAGGGGAAGTGTATGAGACCACTATCTAAAGTACTGTGAAATGAAAATTCTAAAAAGATATCCAAATTGTTTTGAAAATCTCTTGAGATCTAATCAGTTTCATATATCCAACTTCTATCCATTCTTTAAAAAAATTATTATAATTAATTTCATAAAAGCAATTCAATAATATTGAAGTTTCATCGAAAATATATTTAAGTAAACTAGAATTATCTAGGGGTGGGGGTGTCCAGGGGGTGGGTGGGATATCTACGGGGGTGGCAGGGCTGTCCAGGGGGTTGTGGGGGGGGGGGGGGGGGGCTTTCCAGCAGAGTGGAAGGCTACCCAAGGGGTATGAGGTGTCCATGGGGGTGGGCGGGCTATCCAAAGGGGTGGTAGGGTTGTCCAGGGGGTACGAGGTTTCCAGGGGGATGGGCGGGCAGTACATGGGGTTGGGGGGCTGTCCAAGGGTACAGGGTGTCCAGGGGGGTGGGAGGGTTGTCCACAAGAGTGGCAGGGTTGTACACGAGAGTTGGGGGGATTTCTAGGGGGGTGTCCAGGGGGTCCGAGGTGTCCAGGGGGCGGGTGGGCTATCCATGGGGGTGGAAGGGCCGTCTAAGGGGGTGCGGGGTGTCCAGGGGGTGAGCGGGCTGTCCAAGGGGGTGGGGGGATATCCAGGGGTACGAGGTTTACAGGGGGTGGGAGGGCTATCCATGGGGGTGAAGAGGCTATCTAGGGGGTTGGGGGGGGGGGGGGGTTCTAGGGGTGGGGGGCTGTCCATGGGGGTACGAGGTTTCCAAGGGTGGATGGGCTATCCACAGGGGTGGCGGGGCTGTCCGGGGGGGGGGGGGTATGGGTGTTTAGGGGGGCTATCTACAGGGGTGGGGGTGTTTAAGGGGTACGAGGTGTCTAGGGGGTGTGTGGGCTGTCCACGGGGGTGGGGGGTCTCTGGGGTTCGGGGTGTCTAGGGGGGTGGGCGGGATGTCCACGGGGGTGGCGGGGCTATACCGGGAGTACATGGTGTCCATGGGGGTGGGTGGGCTGTCCACGAGGGTGGGGGCTATACAGCGGGTGGTATGGGATGTTCACGGGGTGGGAGGGATATCCACGGGTGTGTCGGGGCTGTCCAAGGGGGTTATGGGGTTGGGGGGGCTTTCCAGGGTGTGGGGGGCTGTCCATGGGGGTACAAGGTTTCAAGGGGGTGGGTGAGCTGTCCACAGGGGTGGCAGGGCAGTCCAAGGGGTACAGGGTGTCTAGGGGGGTGGTCGGACTATCCATGGGGGTGGGGGCTGTCCAGGTGGTATGAGGTTTCAAGGGTGGTGTGTGGGCTTTCTACAGGGGTGGCAGGGCTTTCCTGGGGGGGGGGGGAGTTGGGGGGATTTCTAGGGGGTGAGGGATGGTTAGGGGGTACGAGGTGTACAAGGGGTGGGTGGGATGTTCACGATGGTGGAGGGGCTATCCAGGGGGGTATGAGGTGTCCAGGGGTGGGTGGGTTATCCCCAAGGGTGGAGGGGTTGTCCAGGGGGTACGGGGTGTCCAGGGGGGGTGGGAAGACTGTCCACAGGGGTGAAGGGGTTTTCCAGGGGGTAGAGGGTGTCCAAGGGTGTGGGCGCGCTATCCACAGGGGTGGGGCTGCTGTCTAGGGGGTACGGGGTGTCTAGGGGGGTGGGCGAGCTTTGCATGGGGGTAGTAGGGCTATCCTTGGGGGGGGGGTGTCCATGCGGGTGGGCGATGTTGTCTAGGGGGTAGGGGTGTCGAGGGGGATGGGCGGGTTTTCCATGGGGGTGGCAGGGATGTCCAGGGGGTAGAGGGTGTCTAGGGGGTGGGTGAGCTATCCACGGGGGTGGTAGGGATGTCTATGGTTGTTGGAGTTGTCTGAGGGGTGGGAGAACTGTCCACGAGGGTGGGGGGATATCCACGAGGGTGCTGGGGCTGTCCACAAGGGTGGTGGGGCTTTCCATGGGGGTTGGAGGTGTCTAGGGGGTGGGGTGTTATCCAGGGGATTGGGTGATATCTATAGGGTTGGTGGGGCGATTCACGAGGGTGGGGTGGTGTCTAGGTGGGTGGGGGTGTCCAGGGGCTTGGGGTGGGGGAGGGGTATCCTGGTGGTTTTGTTGGTTGTTCCAGGGGGTGAGGGTGACCAAGGGGTCGGGGTTGTCTAGGGGTTTGTGGCTATCTAGGGGGGGGGGGTGTCTATGTAAGATTGATAATCAAAAAGCACAACTTCATAACCCTATTAACCTATATTTACCACTAGAGATGGGTTTATGACTCACCTGTCCAACACAAACCTATCACCATATAATTATCCACAAATATTAAGAAAAATAAAACACTCTAATATTGATTCCTAATGCCCATAGTAAAAGAAAAACAATATAATCTAAGAAAGTGCACAACAACACCTTGGGTGCACCTCCACACACTTCCAATACTATCAACTAGCAATGAATAATTATGTGTACATGACCATGCTATTTTGTTTCACGAAATATATATCAAAGAGTAAATAATGTATAGGCATGAAAAACCATGGTGAGTTCTATGATGGTTATAATCCTTTATTATGGGTGCCTTCTAAGGATAAAAAATGATATAAATACCTTAATAATGCTTTATAAATACCTATTAAAATTGTGACCTGAATTCCTAACACTCATTTTGAATTTCAAAAAATATTACAAGTGTATGACCGAACAAATTGATGGAGTAGGAATAAATGATCATGTAATAGAATAAATTTTGGTTCTATCACTATTCACATATGAAAATTACCCCAAACCCACTCTAGTTGTTTAGGTGGAAGCACTACTTAATTGAATGAATTATAGTATGGGTATCATCATCTTAAAGTTAGTGTGTGATATTTCAAAGACAACATTTAGGGGTACATTCATAATGCATGAGTATCTTATCGTTCCTCTTAGGATAAAAAATTCTATAACTATATTTATGTCTAACCAATGAAATCATGTCAATAGAACTGAAATTTAAAATAAACCAAGGATAAATAACTCAGGATCATATTGACTTTTTCAATATCAATAAAAATTATTCTATACAGATAAATAACAAAAAAACCGCAACCTAAAATGATATATTGATTGTGCTCATTATGAGATTATAATACATAGTACATTAAAAGGAAATAGAATGAAAAAATCTAAAATAAATGATGGAACACATACCAATTTAAAATGGAAGAACAAAGATTACTTGAATCAAAGATAGATGCCTAGTTTGAAATTATAGTTAGCACCCTCAAGAGCAGGTTGGGAAGTAGGGTTCGAACCCCAACCTAAAATGATATATGCCTTCTATTTATAAGGGGATCATAATACAGACTACATTTCAGTAATATAGAATGAAAAAATATAAAATAAATGAACTCACATGTACCAATTTAAAGCAGAAGAACAAATCGTTGGAAAACAGACCTGTTTTTCTGGGAAGTAGCATTAGCGTCGAGATTTAGGGACAAATCTTCAAGATGGTAAAAGTTTAGGAAAAAATATTCGAGATTGTGAATTGAGCTCTGGTTTAGTGGAAAACATTCAAGATCTCTGGAGTTAGAGATCCCTAGAGGCATCGATATTCGATTACTTTATTTGGAAATGTTTTTAATAAACAGTTGGTGAAAAAATCTTCAAAACTATACCCAATGGTTTGTTTAAACTGTTGGAAAAAAATTCTTCATCAGAACTATACCAAATAGGTTCCTGAAAACATTGGGAAAACTAAAAAACCATATGAATATACCAACAGTTATATATAACCAATTGTATAGTTTCCTTTTCTAAATGGGTTTTTAAACCGTTGGGAATATTGTGTTGGTATAGGTGGGATTTCCACCAGTCGAGGTAATTCCCCAATGACACAACGTTTATGATTCAGATAATAATAGTTTAATATTTTTAGGTAACATCATGTTTTTATATGTCTGAGTATGATTATATGTTTAATTTCACCGATACACCTTTATAGGTTTTATGTGATATAAGTACCATGGAGACATTAAATCTAATTTAATAGATGTTTGAGGAATATGTAACCTTTTTTTATAACCTGTGTTTCTATGAGAAGTTTATTTGTGTAAAAATTATTTTATTTTTTTAGAAATAATATTATTGTTATTGAAACCATTAGGGTATATATGTTCATTTATGTAAAGGTAATAATATTTAATTATTATTATTTGATTTTGTAAAAAAAAAGTTGCATAGAAAACCTTTTTTGTTAAAAAGTGATTTGAGGAAGAATGTTGTTTTTAGGATGTTGATCATATTTTTATGAATTTTATTATAATTATATTAATATAGTTTTAAAACAATTACAACCAATATATAATATGACAACCCTTGACATCTGGTAAGGCCTGAGGGATTGAACCCGCAACTGAAAGGCGATAAGGGTGTGTCACCTAGCACTGACATGTGTGATGTCCTGGTTAGTAAAAAAATGTTTTTTCTTAAATAGTTTAACAGGTAAATATTATTTTAATTTTTTGAAACATGTTATAGGATAAAATGTTGTTGATTTTGAGTTTACAAATAATATTTATGGAGACATTTTATTGTGTTGAGGTATATATAACCACTAGGTTTAACATAATGGTTTTTTTTTGGAAAAATTAAATAAAAGTTTTGAGTTTGTAAGTTAAAATATATGAGATCACCTTTGAGGTGAAAAAAATCATTAATGTTAAGAAAATTATGGTTAATTGGGATATATGGTTATTTATTTTTGGAATAGTATATGTTGAACCTTTTTTTGGAAACATTGAAGTAAAATTTATTATTTCTTCAAATGAAGGTTTATAAATTTTCAATATAATCTTACCTTTTGGAAACCATTTCATGTTTGGTTAATATTGAAATATTTTTGGAATAAATTATTATTTTAGAGATCTTATGATCCATTAAAATTTAATTTTGGTTACTTGGGAATAAAAAAATCATATTTGATATTCACTTCTTAGAGTAAAAGATGAAGTGGAATTTGGTCAAAGCATAATGAAATGATAAAATTGTTCTTATTAAATAGAAATATTTCAAGTAATTAAATTCCGCTGTGTTCATAGTCTAGATGGTAAAGGAATTGACAAAATATCTAAAAAGGATCTTGAAACAAAAATGTTATCCTATTATAATCTTTTCTAATGAATTTATGGTCTTTCTACTTATTAGAGATTTATGGGTAGGTAGTTTTTAAATTTATCCTGACCACATTCTCTATCACTCCCTATTAGTACTTGAGCTTTAATTTTATAATCCTTGACTATATTTTAACTTCACATTAATGTTCTTCTTTTTGGGAACATAGTTTGGTGTTGTTCAAAATGAACTTTGTGTTTCTCTTTCCCTCATATTAAGGGCAGGTTTTATTAACACTTTTATGATGTGGGTTTTCGACATATGAATTTTCTAAAGTCAACCCATTTATTTCTGAGTAATATTTAATATTGTGAAGATGGTATGTATTGAAGGTGGAAATAATGAAACACAAAGAGATTTTAAAAGAACAACATTATGCTCGATAGTGTATATGAAACAAAAAACTAAGCCTAAATAAAGCGCAATATACTATTTAAATGTGACTATTATTAACTAGAAGATTGAATTGGAGGAATGAATTAGATTAACCACCTTTTAAAAATTATGTATAATTATTTTAGATTAATCTAATATATTGGTAAATAAGGACTCATGATGCACTGATATGAATCATTTGATTTGTACAGGGTGCTATCAGATTAGAATTATTGATTTCCCATACTTCATGTACTACTCATGTGTAGTATTGCGGTAGTTTTGGGTCAATCCCATATGGAGAAATCTGGATCTTGGAGGTAAATGGATTGAGACCCTTTGAGTAGGAGTGCTTTCTTAGTTGCTTTAGTTATGGAGTTAATAAATCTATAGTGGTTGGTAGTTACTTCAAGAATGAGGGGAGGGTTTAGGATCAATTTCAAGTATCTATAAAAGGATAATCTTAATTCTAATCTTGGTAAGATCCTAATGTTTAAGCTATGAAGCAATCAAAAGTCACTAGTTTACTTTGGACAAAGTCACATAGTTCTACCTATGAGGTCCCCATTCCTTGATTTAGAGATAGTGATAACCTAGATGTATTAAGCTTATCTCTTATGGAAAAAAGTATCTTAGGATAGTGGTCGTAGCCTAATGTACTCCAATCAGAATATGGTATTCTGATCAAATATCCCATGGTCAAGGATGTTTAATTTAATTACATATAAATTTATAATTTATCGTGATTAATAATCCTTTAATGTTACCAAATTTAGAATTAAAGATTTTTTTCAGATACATCTACTCTCAATCTCTACACCTGAGTGGTTTACCATCCATGGTAGATTTGAATGAAAATAAATAAATAAATGCCATTCTTTCCATGTTTAGAACAATGAAATTAATTTTATTTAGAGTCATGAAATGATTTGAATTTACAACAGGGAAGATCAAGAAATCAAGGTTTAAAGAAATTTAAATCATAATGTTAACAATGTACTTACATGGAATGGAAGCAGAAATGGATTCGATATGATTTTAATAATGAAGGATGGTAAGAACGTGAAGGGAAATAGAAGGTGATAATGAAAACACAATCAATAGATCATGTACTAAAATAAAATACAAAAATGAGGAATAAATTAAAATTTGAGAGGGAATAGTTGAACGAACCCAAAAGGGGAAAAAGCACAAAATAACTCTACTCTGGGATTCTATAAATACTATTGTGGTGTTATTGTAAAAATAGGTTAAATGGTTCACAATGTGTAAAATATTACACGTCATGTAACATAGATCCCTATAGATTTCTACAGTTTTTGAATGTGATGCATATCTCACATGTATCTCACCCAAGATATGTGGTTTGACTACTTACACATCATTTACCAATGACTCACAATGTGTACTGGCCTTCAAGTTATTCCTCCAGAGTGGTTTTCTCGATAAAAGGTATTGACTACGCTCACGTCATTTATTTTACATTAATTATGCATACATGATTTTATCACTTCTTGATTTACAACTTGGTTCAATACTTGTCTCATGACTTTCGAGATGCTATAAAATCCCATTACACGATGTGTACGAATGGTTCACGATGTGTAATAGGTGAATTCTGTACTTTTTCTACATTTATTCCTTTAAAACCTTGAAAATCCTCATTCCAGCAAAATTAATTACACAATAAGTGCATTATCTAATAAAATAATTAAAATAAATAATTAAATGGTCGTGAGATGTATATATGAATCTTTCTTATCAACTCAATTTTTAGTAAAGTCTTTACACTTCAAAAATGTTTTTTTTTCATCAAAAATGTTTTTATTTACTTTTGTAAGAAAATCATATATATAATTTATACCAATTTTATAAATTTTTTATACAAAATGAAATAAATTTTTAATTTATCATTTCAAAATTAACTTAGGGTGATTCTTTTTTATTTTTATGAAAAGGGTTATTTTTTAGTTAATAATGAAAAATATCACATTTTTAAAAACAACCATTTCATTTCAATAAATTATTAATTTTAAAATCCCAATTATTAATTTTATTTTATTTAAAAGTAACATAAGTATTATTTAATTATATTTAATATAATTAATTACATTAGAATCATCTTTATATCCGATTTTGGTATAGGTATTTTAATCCTAAAAACATATTTTTTCTGAAAACTATTTTTATGTGCATGATGATTCTCAATTTTAATTAATTAAAATTACAACAAATAAAGAGTGATTTTGTTGAAATATATATATTATATATCTATATATTTTAATTTAAATTCATAAAATTATGACTAATAGTTATATTGTTAATGTTATAACATCTGAGGCATGAAAGTTTCATTTCTTGCAAAAACATTTTTCAACAAGCTTTGTTGGTTCAATTTTAAATTAAATTATTCCACTTCTATGAATTGAATTTGAAAAAATATATTCCATATTTTTAATCATAATAATTAATATAATTTAATAAATTCAACTTAATTTTTTCTTATAATGACTGGTACATATAGAAAAACTGTGTCACCATGGTAAAAGGGTAAATCAAGTTAAACTAGGTTAAAACTATGTGATAAGGCCTCTATTTATCATATTAATTCTTACTATATGAATTAATTTCAACCGTGATCACCATATTCTCAATATTTAATTATTTATGGGACACTATTCCATGAAATATTATATATAATAATTCCAGTAAAGAAAAAAATAAAATGTCACTCACATTCCTTTAAATATTATATGTTCACACAGGGATAAAAATAAGTGGAGATAGAATATTAATGTTTATCTTGATTTTAAGGAAATTTTTTTATGAGGTAAATTTATTCTTAATTTTTAAAAATTATATAGTTACCTTAAGTTATTATACAATGTTGACAGATATCGTGAGAAAATAGTGGAAAAATCAAGGTAAATAATTTTAAAATAATTAAAAGTAATGTATTTGGGAAGAGTTCTCGCTCCAAAAAAATTTATAGTTAACATTGATGTATAATTTATGGTTTAATGTATTTTATTAAAAAATCATTAATATCTTCATGTTTTTTAATTCAAATTAAATGAATTGTGTTAGAATGACATTAATGATATTTTATGTTAAATAATATTTTGTAAATTATTTTAAAATCCTAAACATTATGAAAGAGGAAAATTATTACCTATGTATTATCACCTTTGTGAAGGGGCATGATTCGTTTTTCATTACTGAATAACATAGATGATATATATAAGTATATTTAAGGGAATAATATGGTATTATTATATTATTTAAATATGTAATGATAATATAATACTTACCTTCTTTCCATAATGATCATTGATAAATGGAAATATTACTCATGTGTTTGTATGACCTACCATATCCAAGATTGTAATTTAGTTAATTTTTCATAACCATACTTATTAGTTTCTTTAACAATTATAATTTATGTAAAAATATTATAATTATTTTTTGGTCGTTATTTTGAGATGAGGGAACAATAATCTTTTATTATAATCAAAATCCCAAATTCAGTATGAACATATGAACAAAATATCGTCAAAAAATCCAACATGAACATAATTGATTAAGAGATTAAATATAACATGGTATTCAATAAAATAAAAGGAATAATAAACATGGAAAACATTATTAATATATTAAATAATTAACATAAGTATATTATGCAGGAATCCAAAGAACGTACATGATGAGTCAAATCTCAAATAAGGTATTATGTCTCAGTTTTCCTTTATTAAGGAATATTTTAATTTAATTCTACTAAATTATTTAATAATATGTATATAATTACACATTTATAGGTTATATCATGAATCCTTCATAATTCTTGGTATTTCAATTTGTAATTAAAATTATTCTTTCCATGGGGATCTAAATTGAAAGATACCATGTGGTAAGTGGCTTTATAACTCAAGTTTTTTTCATTAAGTTATATTAATTCTTCATTGTTTATGATATTATAAGATTACGTGTTTAATTAATTTTATTAATTTTATATTTTATTTCCACTTTTTTATGTGTATTTATATTTTATATAGATAATCAATTCATTGATTAATTCATACATCAATGGTATGATCTTTGTAAGATATTTCGTCTTAATTTATACTCCATTGAGAAATATTTAAAATTATGAACCTATTTACTTATGTGGTGTATATACTATAATTTCATAAATTTATCACGAATATATATATATATATATTATTTATGGTTATTATTTTAATTCACTTATATTCTCCAAAGGTGTTATTCTTTAAAATTTACAAAAGTTGTAAGGATTTGTTTTAAAATCTAGAAATTTGGGATTGCCTTAATTTTTGTTTAAGGAATCTTATAATCAATCATTTATAAAATAAATCTATTTTCTTATCCTATGGATATTTAATAAGTTTTCATATTTTTTTTCATGTTATCCCCTCTCAATAACATGAATCAATGAATAAAACATTTAATAGAAAATATGATCATATTTCTCTTCTTGATTAGGTACATTTTTATCCGATGTCAATATTTTTCAAATTCTTTTTACAAAATTCCTTTTTGTTAATCAAATAATTTATTAAGTAAATTTTAAGTTATTACATACTTTTTACATGGTGTGAAAGGAATATTTCTAATTTTTCCCTAAAGGGTTCATTTTGAAAATTCATTCTAAAAATTTAGAAGGATTGTTTTATTTTTAAAATATACAACATTAATGGACCTTCAATCCTCCATAACTATTTTAAACCCTTTAGATTACTCTATAATATTTAAATTATTTTTAAATGGAATGTATTTATGAAAAATTATTCAAAAATAAATTATATTTTCTTCTATTCATTATAATAATTGATTAATAACCACAAAATTAAATAAATAGATAAAACTTGACCGTTAAAATTATTGATTTTACTACAAAATCTTCTTTTCTAATGGTCATATTTCATATCTTGATTAATTTTATGGTAATTAACTCTATCCTGAAACATTCACTTTCTTCTGGTAATTGGATAATGGCTTTCTATTAAATATCCTTATTTTTTGTGTCAGGAATTTGATAATTTCTTAATCCATTTACGAATTTTACATATGGTGTTTTATTATGAAAGTTATTTTACTGACTAGAAAAAATATTGAAATTCTTTATTCTATAATTAATATATATATATTTTTGATAAGGTTTATTTTTTATGAATTTAATTGGTCATTCAATATATAAGTTGTAACGACCTGAAAAAAATGTACTTCTTATATTAATGGAACTCTTTCCTCTTAATAACTTATTATTATTATTTACAATAAAAGCACAAAAAATTACATCAGACCCAAATAGTAGTTTTCTGAAATGATATAATTATTATAAGAAATTATGGTATATGGAATAACTATTATTTTAATTAAATATTATGATTAAAACACACCTTTTAAAATTAAATGATAAAATATTTATTTGTTTTTTTGTGTTAAAAATTTCACTATACAATTTCACTATTGACTTTTATCTGATATTATTTTTAACAACTAAAGATTTTTCATATTTTAAAAGATAAATTTCTCATACTTCGGGAATTTTTAGGGTTAAATAAACATGATTTTTGAATTCCAAATGTCATAATTAATCTCGGGTGAATTTTTATTTGTTTTCTAAGAAGTTTCTATTTTTTGATAAATAGTATTTTATTTGATGAATTGTGTTGTATGAATTGTGTTTTCTTGATGAATATTATTTTATGAATAGTGTTCTTTTGGTGAATAGTACATTTTTTTATTATTAAATAACTTTTTCTGTGTAATGATTTTTGACGAACGGACATACACTATTGCGATCAGTAAGATATTTAGAGTCTAATGAGGTTAACTTAATTTTTTAGGTGAATTGTAACTTAACCTTTGGGAATATTAATTTTACCCTTATGAATAGTAATGATAATTAATGAATAGTAAATCAGCCAGAAAAATAGAAACTTCACCCATTAATGTATAAATTCAATTTAAACATCTTAAATGTGAAACAAATGATCATAGTATAAGTATTTGTATTTTTGTATGTCATAAATATTTAATTTACAATTTTATGATTAATTTAATATTTTAAAATGAAAATTTATTCTCATAAAATTTAATCATAAATTGTTACTTTATTGTCTCATGGTTATATGATAATTTTGGGGGACCTTGGTTACTCTCTCACAGTATTACAAAACAAGTTATAGTTTTAGAGTTGTTTTTTGAATAAATAATGATTTTATTTAAAAATTAAATAAAACATATTTTAAAAATTATTTTCATAAAATGGATTTCATTTTTCATTCAGAGCATTGATATTAGGTTAGGGTCAATTTACAAGGGTTTTAGTTTTTTTTTGTTTTTTAGTGAATAATAAAAATATAGTTTTGAGTTTCAATGTGTTTAATGACATCATTAATGATGTAATAATGATGTAATGATTCTTGTCAACTTTTAAATAGTTAGATATGTTAATAGGTGTCCCAAGATGCCAATACCATGGTAAAATACCATTGGCAAGCCCATGATTTCGCAAATACGGCCGATGAGGTGTCCCTTGGAAATAAATAAAAATATTCCCCCACTTTTGCTATAAATACAAACCCATTCCTTCATTTCTTTTATTACAAATTCCTCCAAAACTAATATATAGATTTTTACCACCCAAGTAGTCCTCAAAAGGTTCCCTCAATCCCCCCAAGGTCCCAAACTACAAACTTTCAATGTTACTCTTGAAGGTAAGTGAACCTTTCACCCTCCTATTTTATGTCACGACTTCCTTTATGTTAAGTCTTCTAGTTTCCATATTCTTATGTTGGGATATATTCTTTTATTTCCATATTTCTGTCTAGTTTATTTCCAAATTATGAGAGACCCTTACCACTCTCATTAACTTATTTTTTTTGAAATTTCAGCGATGCCATTGGGCTGCCAAATTTTTCTTAGAAAATTCACATCTTCTCTTTTATTTCATGTTTTCTTTTCATGTGGTATGTAATTAAAATATATATACCATGATCTTATTTTTATTTTAATATGTCACTATACTATATTATGAGTTATTTATGATTGGGTTATCCTTGTCCTATCTATTTTTAATGTTTTCTAAAAACATATTATGTAGCCGTAAGGTTTTAGAATTTTCATCTCAAAATCTCTCTCTTTTTTCCCATGAAATTATCTTGTTTTATTTATGTGAATACCCAAATCCATTTTCATTTATAGGGGTATTCATTAAGACATAAAATTGATTTATTTGATTCTTGAATTGACATACATATAACCCTCACTCCCTTTCCATGGGTTATAAATGACATAATGATCTTATTTTTAAACACTTTTTAAGCATCTTGATTTTTACATGAAACCCATTTCTTTTATTCATGTTGGGTTATTTATGAAATTTTTGATTATAATCTATTTTAGATCACTTGAAATTGAATAAATATTAAGGGTGTGCCCTTATAGTGCTCTAATGCATTGGATAAAGAATTTAATTTGAAGAGATGACAAGTTTCACGATACCTTAGTGAATAACTTGGTAATTTTTATTACACCTTGGGGATAAACCTTGGTGATGTATTCATGAATGTCTAAATTAAATTTTGTAGCCACATATTCAAGTTCCTTTCATTATGATATTTCTTTACTTCCATTTCTCATGTCTTTATGTTTTTCATCAAGTTCTTATTGATATCACAAGTAAACAGATTCCCTCGCTTTCCTTACTTGGCCTTCTGCTCAACCATTCCTTTTATGTATGTCTCTAGGTTATGAGATGTCGTAATTGTACTTAGGATGAACCTTTAATTAAGCCTTACAAGTGTATTAGAAGAATTTTTAATGTTTTCTTGTATATTTTTCCTGATTTCTAAGACTCTAGTCTTTAAATATCCTCTGTTTGTAAAATTTAATGAAAAGTTATGTAATAAATGGTGGGATGCTATAGTTGGTATCAAATGATATATTAGTTATTTATGGAAATTAGGCTATGAAAACTTTAGTAATAACCCTATAGAAAAGTTTAAATATTTGAAACCTTCCTGGTATTTTGGTAAAATACTAAGTAATTGGTTTCTAAAAAAATAAATCCATCTCTGGATACGAACAAGTGGATGTGGCTCTGGGAATAATGTACTTAGGAGTGAAAACTCCAACACGGAGTTTCAGGTTTGACCTGGGGTATCCTGGTACACGACAATGGGCCTTGTTTCACTCCTGGTTTGACATTCCTGGGGGGTATGTTTGGTTAATCACAAGATTTTTGCGGATTATTATGGAAGATTTATAGAGAATGTAAATATTTTTAAAGAACAATATTTTTTAAGACATCAAATTACATTATAATTTTAAGTTTCCTAGGAGTAACAAATTTCTAATAAGAGAAACTTGAGAGGATGCAATTTCTTTAAGAGGGAAAGAATGTAATGGCCCAAAAAATGTACTTCTTTTATTTATGGATATTTTTCCTCTTAATAACTTTTTATTATTATTTACAATAAAAGCAAAGGAATTACATCAGACTCAAATTGTAGTTTTCAAAAATGATATAATTATTATAATAAATTTTGGTATATGAAATAATTATTATTTTAATTAAATATATTGATTAAAAAAACTCATTTTAAAATTAAATGATGAAATATTTATTTGTTTTTTGTGTCAGAAATTTCACTATTCATTTTCACTATTCATTTTCTATCCGCTATTATTTTTAACTAAGGATTTTAATATTTTAAATGTTAAATTTCTCATACTTATAGAATTATTATAGTTAAATAAACATCATTTTTGAATTCCAAATGTCAAAATTAATCTTGCATTAATTTTTAGTAGTTTTCTAAGAAGTTTCAATTTTTTGATAAATAGGATTTTATTTGATGAATAGTGGTTGATGAATAGTGGTTGATGAATAGTGTTTTCTTGATGGATAGTATTTTTTTGCATAGTGTTCTTTTGTTGAATATTTAAAAAATATTTTGTTATTAAATAACTTTTTCTGTGTAATGATTTTTGAAAAACAGACAAACAAGGTTGTGATCAGTAATATATTTAGAGTCTAATGAGATCAACTTAATTTTTTTGGTGAATAGTATCTTAACCCTTTGGAATAGTAATTTTACCATTATGAATAGTATTGAAAATTAATGAATATTAAATTAGCCAAAAAAATAGAAACTTCACCAATGAATGTATAAATATAATTTAGATATCTTAAAACTGAAAAAATGATCATAGTATATGTATTGGAATTTCTGTATGTCATAAATATTTTATTCACAGTTTTATGATTAATTTAATAATTGAAAATGGAAATTTATTATCATAAAATGTAATCATAAATTTTTACTTTATTGTCTTATGGTTATATGATAATTTTATGGGACCTTGATTACTTTCTCAAGGTGTTATAAAACGTGTATAGTTTTAGAGTTTTTTTATTGAATAAATAATGATTTTATTTAAAAATTAAATTAAAAATATATAGAAAATTATTTTCATAAAATGGAGTTCATTATTTAATTCATATCATCAATATTAAATTAGATTTAATTTAGGATACTTCTATAAAAAGTTTTGTTTTTCGGTGAATAATAAAAATACAGTTTTGGGTGTCTGTGTGTTTAATGACATCATTAATGATGTAATCATGATGTAATAATTCTGGTCAACTTTTGAATAGTAATATATATTATGAGGTGTCAAAATTGGCCAATACAATTGGAAAATACCATGGGCAAGCCCATGGTTTTGCAAATACCACCGATGAGGTGTCCCTTGGAAATTAATAAAATTTTCTCTCACTTTTGCCATAAATACCAACCCATTCCTTCATTCCTTTCATTAAAAATTTCTCCTCAAAGAAGCTATGGTATTTTTACCACCAAAGGAGTCCTCCCAATGTTCCCTAATCCCCCCAAGGTCCCAACCTTCAAGATTTTGAAGTTACCCTTCAAGGTAAGGGAACCCTTCACCCTCCTCTTTTTAAGTCAGGACTTCGTTTATGTTGTGTCTTCTAGTTTCCATATTTCTATGTTAAATTATGTTCTTATATGTACTTATTTCTGTCCATTTTTTGTCCAAATGATGAGAGAACTTTTCCACTCTCATGAACTTATTTTTCTGAATTCTAAGCATCACATTTAGGCTGCAGTATTTTTCGTAAAAGAAATCACATCTTCTATTTTCTTTCAAGTTTCCCTTTCATGTGGTATGTCATTCAAATATACATACCATGATATTATTTATATTTTATTATGTTCCCATACTTTATTATGATTTATTTGTTATTTTTTTATCCTTTTACCCTCTCTTTTTAAGGTTTTATAAAAACATGTTATGTAGCCATTATGCTGTAGAATTTTTGTCCCAAAATCTCTCTCTTTTTCTCAAGAAATGATCTTGTTTTAGTTATTTGAATACAACAATCCATTTTAATTTATTGTCTTATTCATATATACATAACATTGACCTAATTTATTTTTTAATTGACATATATATAACCCTCACTCTCTTTCCATGGGTTATAAATGATAAAATGATCATATATTTAAGAACTTTTTAAACGTCCCGATTTTGACATGAAACCCATTTCTTTTATTATATTTGGGTTATTTATGAAACGTTTTATTATGATATATATGGATCACATGAAAACAAATAAATATTAAGGGTGCACCCTGATATCTCTCAAATTCATTGGGTAAAAAATTTAATCTCTAGAGATGAAAATTTTTAGGATACATTGGTGAATAACCATTGTAATATTTATGACACTTTGGGGATAAACCTTGGTGATATGTTAATGAATGTCTAAATTTAATTTTTTAGCAACATATCAAAGTTATGATTTAGGTTATTTTAGTTGTGATATTCCTCTACTTCTATATCTCATGGGTTTATGTTTTCAATCAAGTTCTTATTGATATAACAAGTAAACTGATTCCCTTGATTTCCTTATTGGGCTTTTTGCTCACCATTTCCTTTAATGTATGTCTCCAAGTTATGAGACATAGTAATTGTACCTAGTATTAACCTTTTATGAAGCCTTAAAATTATATTAGAATAATTTTTAATGTTTTCATGTATGTTTTTCTTGACCACCATTTCAATAGACTTTAAAGATCATCTGTTTGTAAAATGTAATGAAAAGTATTGTAATAAAACGTAGGATGCTATATAAGTAATGTATTAGAAATGTATTAATGGGCGGTGATCAGTTATATATAGCCCCTAGATGCATCAACAAGTCTTATCATACAAATCAGTATCCTAAAATAAATTGGATTTTTGGTGTATACTGACCCATAGTTTAAACTATCATGGAATAAGGCTACCATGGAATGTTTCAGATGTCCAATATTTTGAATTCCATAATTACAAAATTAGTTATTGATGACCATATAATTATTCTATTAGTTATAATATTTAGGTTTTATCTTAAAACTCTTGTTATTATTTATATTTCATTATTTGATCTTCATTTATTCCTTTCATATTTTTCTTCATTCTCAAGTTATTTATTAAATAGAATGAGTGTTTTGTTATTTACCTTTCTAACTTGACTATGACTTATGTACTCATTACATATTCCAATATACGTAACCATTAATAATAATATGATCTCACCCATATATTTTTCCTTTTAATGATTTCATGATTGAAGAAAATTTTCATTCTCTATATTATATTTTTACATTTTCAAGTGTGATATAAGATTCAAGTATGAATCTATTTTACCAAGACTACTAAACTATTTGGTCCATTGGGATGTGATGGATTGTATCTTATATCAATTTAATAAAGTAACCACTATATATGGGATACTTTTTATGGGAAATTTACAGTTGGTATCAATGAAATATTATTAGAAACCTTAAGAACTAAATTTTGAAAAAAAAGATCAAGGAACATAACACTATGACAGACATTGAGGGAATTCCCCAAAGGCACAAATTTTATTTTTCATATGAAGAGAGTTTAATATTTTAAGTTACAATTATGAGTTAATAAGACTCAATATTATTATACGTTTAAAGGAACATATAACCCTTTGGTGGGTTTATGTGACGAAAGTGCATTGGACACATTTATTGAGTTTTAATTTATGTTTGAGGTATATGTAACCCTTATGTATTACTTATGTTTTGGTGGGAAGGTTATTTAAAGAATAATGATTCTATAATTTTTTATATAAGCTAAAATTTATTGATATCATTTAGGGTTAATATAATAATTACGGTTAAGTTAATAACATTTAATTATGATTTTATTATTTTATAAAAATAATAATAATTAGCTATATAGAAAATCTTTGTTGTTAAAAAGATATTTGATGAATAATATTTTTTTGAGGATTTTCATATTTTTTTGTAATGTTTTTGAATCATATTAATATATTATTATTAAAATGATAACCTACATGTTATAAAACAACATGTCACATTCTGTAAAGTAACAGGTTTTGAACCCACAACTTAAGGGCGATAGGGATGTGGTGCCTACCATTGGCCTACACGATGTCATGGTTAGTATGAAATTGCTTATACTTAGATAGTTTAATGAGTAAATGTTAAGTGGATATTGAAAAAAAATATTATATGGTCAAATTAATGATATTTTAGGAGACGTTTTATTGGGTTATGGTATATATAACCATTAGGTTTAACATAAATGTTTATTTGGGAAGAATAAAGTTAAATTTTTTGGGTTGTATGTTAAAAATGTTGAGATAAAATTTGAGCTAAAAATACTCTTTATTGTTAGAATATAGAGGTTAATTAGGATGTAGATTTATTTATTTTTTGAATAATATTTATTGAAAATTTGGTGGAAAGTTTTAAGTAAAATATATTATTTCTTCAAACTATATTGTATACATTTTTTTATTTTACCTTTTGGTAACCATTTTAGTTTTTTTAATATTTAATTATAAGGACAATAGATTATTATTATTTTATGTACATTATGTTCCATTAAAAATAAATTCTAGTGTTTCATGTATAAACATTTATATTAGATATTCACATATAAAAGTAAGAGATGAAGTAAAAATTGATTAAATCACAACTAATGGCTGAAATCATTATTCTAAAATATAAATTTATCAAGTAAGTATATTTCGTTCTGTTCATAGTCAATATGGTAAAGGAATTACTCAAATATAGGGAAAAAACACGAAAAAATGTTACTCTATTATAATATTTATAGATGAGTTGATGTTCTTTCACCCATCATATATTTATGCTTTTGTGGTTGTTAAATTTCTTTTAAAAATGTCTTTTATCACTCTCTATTAGTCATCAGGTGTTAGGTTTATCATCTATGTCCATATATTCACATCCCATTAGTGTTCTCCTGTTGTAAAACATTGATTTTTGTTATTATATATGAATTTATTATTTTTATTTCACTCTTTTTAAGAGGATGTTTTATTAAGCCTTTTACTATGTGTTTTTTCAAGAAAGGAATTTTTAAATGTCAAACCTTTAATTTTCAAGCACAACTACAAATTCTAAGGACACAATTTATGGATTCTTGAGATAATATAACACCTTGTGATTTTAAAATATGATCATTATGTTTGATAGTGTATATGAAACACAACATAAAGCTTAATGGAACAACAATATATTATTTAAATGTGACTATTATAACCCAGCTATTAAAATTTGAGCTATTAATAGGAATATAAAATTTTATAAAATAATTTTTAAATATTCTAGATGAATCAAATATACTGGTAAATAATGGCCCAATTTTTAGTAAACTCATTATATGCATCAAAAATTTAGATTTCATCAAAATGTTTTCTATATTTTTTTTGAGAAAATAATATAATTAATTTATGCCAATTTTGGAAAATTTATAGTAAAAATTAAAATTTATTTTTGAAATTATCGTATCGAAATTAAATTATTTTTAAATTTTTATATTTTACAAAAAAAGTGTGATTTCTTAGTGAATAGTGAAAAATACAGATTTTTGTAAAACTGTCATTTATTTTCAAACAATTTAGTAAATTAAAAGTATCATCATCCAAAAAACATTTTTTAAAAATAAAATAAAAATTATATAGTTATATATAATTTAATTAATTACATTTTAATCATATTTATTTCAGGATTTTTTTTACTTTTTTAGGCTTAGAAACACATTTTACTTAATACTGTATCAAGGGAATAATCATTCTCAATTTTAATTAATTTAAATAAACCCTAAAGAGTAATGATTTTAATGAAATATGTAAATTATATAACTATATATAATAATTTAAGTTAATTTAACAATTATTAATATTTTTATAATTAATGTAAGATATTCTAATTCATGAAAAATACATTTCTTGAAAAAAATATTTTTCGACACGGTTTTTAGGTCTATTTTTAAATTAAATTAGAATAATTGTATTTATTTAATTTGATAAAATGGATTAAATATTTAAAAACATAATATTTAATATGTTCATATTATTTTTTCACAATTAGCGTAAAAAAATATTTAATGTTTTTTCACTATGATAAAAGGGTATATCAGGTTAAACTATCTTAAAACTAAGTGATAAGACCACCACTTTTCTTCTTAATTATTATTTTATGAGTTTATTTTATCCATTATCACATTAGGATCATGATTAAATTATTTATGGGAAAATTTTATTTGAAATTGACCTAGATAATAATTTAGGTAAAGAAAAGGAGCACAATGTAACTCTCTTAACTTTAAATATATCTTATATGTTTGGATATATATAAAAATATATAGTGATTGAATACTAAATTTTATTTTGAGTATACTGGTATTATATTTATAATGATAATTTATTTTTTTTAGTGATTATATATTTACATTAAACTATAATTCAATTATAAAACAACGCTTTTGAAAATAGTGAAAAATCAAGTTAAATAATTTTAAAAACATTAAAATTAATGTATTTGTGATGAGTTAAGGTAATAAAATAATTTTATACTAAAAAAGGATTTATTCTTGATTTGAAAATGGATTATATTTAAAATTAATTATTACATCAAGTATTTAGAATCAAATTAAATTAATAGTGTCAAAAACAAAATTGATGATATTTTATAATAATTATTTATTTATTTATTTATTTAGAAATCCTAAAAAACATGAAAGTGGAAATTATTTATGTAAAATGGTATTAAATTTCATCCCATTGCCTTTTATTCTCAATGTTTTATATTTAATGTAAAATTATAACACATTTAGTTTGAAAATTTTGTTTCCACAGTTATGGTTAAAATTTGATTATCGAGGTTTAAACCAAGAGATAGGCATTAGTTCCTAATGAAACATTCATAAATTAAATTTAATGATATATCTCAACTTTATCCTATCCAAAATTATAATCGTTTCCATTTTTAATTATTTTAATTGAATATGGAATTTTTATAATTTCATATTTTAAGAAATTCCAAAATAGATCCTCCTCTCCCTTATAAAAGGGAACTTCCACTACTGTTTTTCACACTTAATGGACCATTTGGTTCATCCAATACCTACCCAAAAACAATAATTACAACCCTTAAAACATCATATGTTCCTTGGTTTTATTATAAAACCCTCGTAGTGAGTCTTTTAGTGTAAAATTAAATTGGTTGTACGAAAAAGATATATTGTTCCTTAGCAAGCATTTTTTTTTATTTTCTTCTTACACATCCTTAAAATATTAATAAACTAATATGATATAATAGTATAAATATATAAAATATAATTAGATATTTTTATATTAATTTCATACCATATATCCTTATATTTTACCAAATGGGAAAGGAAACCCTCATTCGTGTGTATGGTGGAGTACTACCTCGTGAACCAATGAAATTTATTTTCCATCCCCACTACTCATGGTTGGTTTTAATGATCGATTTACTATATATATATATATATGTATATATTATATTAATTAAATGTTTATCACTACATTAATATAACATATCATATAATTTATTACCCTTTTATTAATTTAAAAATGACAATACTGCTCACGTATATGTGTGAATTACCACCACCACGAAGCGATGCGATTCATTTTTTATTAACATATCACATAGATGATATATATATATATAAGGAAAAAATATTCTATTTATGTTATTATTACCATTATATGAAGTTAAAATAGTACCTACCTTCTTTCTATAATGATCATTTAAAAATGTAAATGTAACTGATGCGTGCATACAACATATCACCTCCATGATTGGAAAGCAGTTCATTTTTCATAACCATGCCTCTTGGTTTTATTAAAATCTATAATTTATGTTTAAAATTATAATTCTTCAAAGATTTTTATTTTTTAGATGATATAATAATGACATATTTTACTATAATCAAACAACTGAAGTCATTTTTCAAATATGAAAAAATATCATCAAAATACATGACTTGAACTTAATTGATTATGTAATTAAATATAACATGGTATTAAATAAAATAAATGGAATAAAAAACACAAAAATTTTCACAAGGAATTAAATAATAAACAAAATTATATTATTTAGGATTATAAATAATGTATGTGATGAGTCACACCTAAGGTAAGGGATTATGTCGCAATTTTCGTTTATTGAGGTGCATTTTAATGTCATGCACCTAATTTCTTCAATATGTTTTAGATAATACCAATTTAACATTTTATATCATGAAACCTTCAAAATTCAAGGTATTTTCAGTTTTAATTCAAAATATTTCCCTCAAGGGTATTTGAATTGAATGTTTCCAAGTGGTAAGGGGTTTCAAAACTCAATTTGTTTCATTATGTTATATTTCTTCCTCATTGTCTTTGATATTATAAGATTATGTGTGTAATTAATATTGATTATTTTATCTTGTATTAATAATTTTATTATATGTATTTACATTTGATACACATAATCATATCAATGATTAATTATCAATTCAATTATATGATATTTAGAAGAGATTTTGTCTCAATTTTCACATCATTGAGACATATTTAGTATTATGAACCTATTTACTTTTTTGTGGTGTATATACTACCACTTTGATATATTTAACATGAATACATATATATTAATTATGATTAATTAATTAATTCATGCTTATTAATTTAATGGGATACAAATTAAAAATTATCAAAGAGGTAAAGATTTATTTTATAATCTCATTTTTTTAGATTTCCTTAAAATTTTTTGAAGTAATTTTATAATCCACCCTTTATAAAAATCCATTTTATTTTTTATACTACGAATATTTAAGTAGTTTCTATATTTTCTTCCATCTTTTACTTTATTTAAAACATGAATCATGAAATTAAACATTTAAAATAAAATATGATCTCATTATTCTTTTTGATCAGGAACATTTTTCTACCATGTCCAATTTTTTAAAAATCTTTTACAAAAATCTTTTTTATGTAAATTTAAAATTATACTTTCCTTTATATATGGTTTTAATGGAATATTTCTAGTGTTCCCCCAAAAGGTACATTAATATATTTCATAATAAAAAGTGAGATGGAATGTTTTATTTTTATTGTTTACGGTGATAATAGTTTTTCCCGCCACTATAACTGTTTTTCACACTTTAGATTCTTCTATAAGATTTCAATGATTATTTTATGAGAAATATTTATGAAAACATATTTTAACTTATTTGATTCTATTTTCCTCAATTATTTAAAATAATTTATTTTACATAAAAATGTATTTTTCTAATGTTTATCTTTTATATCCATATTAATTTTGTGAACATAGAATATCTCTTGAAACATTCACTTTCTTATGATAGTTGGACAGTAAATTTCACATAGATACACATACTAATTTTATCATGGATATTATTATTTTCTAAATTTTATACCATTTTTACATACACTATTTTACGATGAAAGCTTTTCAATTGGAAGGGGAAATATTGATGTTACATATTCTTTAATCAATATAGATATTTATTGATAATGAATATTGTTTACATATTTAACTGATCATTCAATATATAAGGAATGTTTTGAAATGCAGTATTGGGTGGGGTCTAGTTATATGTATAACCTTGATTAATATACATGTATAATGATGTAAAACAGTAAAATAGCATTAAATTTATTTTTCGTATATACCCACCCATATTTTAAACTATTTTGGAACAAGTCATCGATGATAAGTTTCTGTGGTCCAGCATTATGAATTCCATAATTACTAAATTATATATTGATTTCCATGTTATTTTTTTACTATTTATGATATATAGGGATTTCCCTCAAGCTGATGTGATTATATATATGGTAATATTTGAGTATCATTTATTTCTATCATATTATTCTTTGTGATCAATTTATTGATTAAATGGAATGTGTGTTCAATTATTTACCTTACTATATTATTTTTTATTTATTTACATGTGATTTATTTTTTTATGTAACCCTTAATAAGTATCTAAGCTAACCCTTATTTTATTTCCTTTCTCTAGGATGTGAATAAGGAATCTTTGAATGAGTTCAAAGATGTAGAATATTTTAATTCACTCTATTTTATTTTTATTTTTCTAAATGTAATGAGATATTTAAGTATGTATCTAGTTTACCCAGACTACAAAACTATTTGGTTATTTGGTATGTGATATATTTTATCTTATTTCATTCTAATAAATTAACCACTATATATGGGATACTTGATCTAGGGTCTTTAAATTAATTATCATACTACAATTCATTCATTGTTCCCTTGGTTTTGGGATTTATAGTGCATATCATCTTTATTATAACATGGATAGGGGTATTTACTAGGCTAATTCCTATGTTCAGTGCATCTGTGACATTAAACTATTATTTGTTCTATAGGTTGAAATTTATTTCCATCCATAGTGTTAATTCACAACTTCATTCTTCCTAAGAAAATTATTTCTCTATACCCTCCTTTTCCATGAAAAATATATTTTATGGTTTCTTTTAGAAATCCCCCTTGGTGTGTCTTCCCACTTTTTTGAAACATAGAAAATTGAATCTTTATTATTATATTTATCACATGATCTTCCATGAAATTTCATCTTTATCTACTTTAATGTTTTTGAAAATTCAACCAAGTTATAGTTATTAATCAAAATTCACAATAGTCAATTTTCCAAAATCAAAACATGTATCACTTTCAATCCCATCAACTTAGGAATATTTTTAGATAAATCATCACTTTTACCATTAAATTGGTTATTAGAAAAATTCCGCATATTTCATACTATTAACTAATATAAACAAAAAAAATATTGTGTGAGAATACTTAATCTAATAAAAAATAAAAGGTAAACTATGAACTTAGATGGAAAAAATTTAAAATGACATATAAATCATAAATTATCAGTATTCAGGATTCAATATGGGTTATCATTGGTAAATTCATATTAGTTTTTATAAACTAGCAATCAATTCAAATTATCTATAATGGTTCATAAATAGATTGTTAATTTACCAAAGCATATCCCTCTGGAGTGTCAAACCAGGTGTAAAGCATTGCCTCTTTTTAATTCACTAAGTACAAGTTGAGTTAATAACCAAAAATATATTCCAAGGTTATTACCCCTAGGTATATATAAATTTGAGATAAATCCACTTATAGTATTAATATAGGAATTTCAATTCTCAGAAACCACTTTCTCTATACTTTAAAAATATTTTATGATGTTTTCCTATACATGGAGAGATCCATAGAGTTTTTATTAACATATTCTAGTAATTATACAAAAAAATAACAAGGCATTTATCCGATAATAAATATAGAGACCTAATCGTTTTATACATATTATTACATGTTTTTTAACATAAATATCCAATCAATACAAACCAAGGATCCATTGGAGTAGTATATTTGGTAGACTAGGTACATAATAAATCATCACAAAACTAAAACACAAAGTCTTAATTCTAATACAAATGGGGAGATCCTACATCTCATTGAACTTATAAAATTGTATACGAAAAATGGGGAACACATAAAAAAGTGGTGATCTAAAAATCCATGTTAGAAAATAATAATGATATCAAATCATAGAAAATGAGTCAAAAGGAATAACATGATATCATAAAAGAAAAGGATTATAAAATTATAATATGGGATAATGAAATAAATAAGATTGAATCATAAAATCATTGAAATATTAGGATGTGAAAACAATATAAAACAATACATAAGTATAAGTCAAGTCTCACTTCCAAGACAACATAACAAGGTGGACAAAGTCCCTTCGTTGATTAATTTTACTCACTAATCCCATACATATCATCTCATGATATATAAAAAATATCCAGTGCATTAAATCACTATCAAGATACACCCATCATAATTTGTAAATTTATATTTTTTCCACAAAATGAAATCATTCATAAGGAATAAGCATAAGGATTACCCCATTAAAAAAGAAATGAGTTACATTATTGGGTCTTATTGCATAAAAAATAGAATATCATAAATATTCACATGAAAGAAATAATTAATTTTTTTTGTTGGATTTTCATGATTTATTAGAGGATTATAAATAATTTAAATAATTTCCAATTTATATTAATGTATAAAAATAATACAAAAATGTTTTTTAATGGACATATTAACTAGGGTTTTAAGAAAACGGGTTTTGAATCATCAAAGAGGTTAAGAGAATAATTATTTATACAAAAAAAACAACAAAAATGTTTTACTTCTAAAAATTATTGTGTTTATAAATCCTGTGTGCTTAAAAAAATTTATTGAGTGGAACTTTAAATGTGGTAAGAAAGAATATAATTTCAATTTAATTGGCTCTGCTTAAATAATAAAATTGAGAAGTGAACTATTAAAAAATCAACATCCTCATTGGGAAAGGTTGAATTAAAAAAGGTATATATTTTTGGGATATGTATAAATAATATACAATATTTGTATAAAAAAATATAGTGATAAATTTAGTTTAACATAGATTAACCATAACCCAATTATAAATGGGTGGTTCAGAGAGATCCCTTACCTCAAGTAAGATCTTGCTCTATATTTTCACTTAAACTCTTGAATAATAAAATTAGATTTATTAAATAAAATATTATAACCTTATTCAAATATATTTTATTTATAAAGTTGATTTCCTTATTATTTTAGACTCATTTAATCGATGTACGTTTCCTATTTTTACTGCCCAAAGGTCAACTATGTCATGCGCCCAAGGTTGTAGTATTTGTAGATCATTAGGGGAGTTCTTTATGAAATGTAACATCCCAGGTATTTATAATATGAATTTTTCATTTATATATAAATATTTATCAATAAGATATTTATTTTACATTAAGGGGTATGCTTTTTCCGAAAGCATACTCGACACACAACAATGGGTTTCCTTGAAATCTTACGTTGCACACAATACTGAGCTATACCAAAAAATAATAAAATAATAAAATTATTATTTTAAATGGAATTTATCACCTAGACATTTTAAATAGTAAGATATGTTATTAGGTGTACCAAGTGACCAATACCATCGTAAAATACTATTGGAAAGCCAATGGTTTTTCAAATACCACCGATGAGGTGTCCCATGGAAATAAATAAAATATTCTCTCACTTTTGCTATAAATACCAACCCATTCCTTCATTACCTTCATTAAAAATTCTTCCTCAATGAAGATATGGATGTTCACCACCCAATTAGTCCTCCCAAGGTTCCCTCAATCCCCTAAGGTCCCAAACTTCAATCTTTCGAAGTGACTCTTTAAGGTAAGGGAACCTTTAACCCTTCTATTTTAAGTCATGACTTTTTTATGTTAGGTCTTCTAGTTTCCTTCTTCTTTTGTTGGGGTATTTTATTATATGTCCCTATTTCTATCCATTTAATGTCCAAATGATGAGATACCCTTTCCAATCTCGTCAACTTATTTTCTTTAAATTTATGTGAAGTCGTTAGGCTGCTGAATGTTTCGTAAAAAATCACATCTTCTCTTTTATTTCAAGTTTCTTTTTCATGTGGTATGTCATTACAATTTCTATACCATGATCTTATTTATATTTTATTATGTCACAATACAGAATTATGAGTTATTTATGAGTGGTTTATCCTTGTACCATCAATTTTAAATGTTTTCTAAAAACATGTTATGTAGCCGTTATGCATTAGAATTTTGGTCTCAAAATATCTCTATTTTCCTCAAAAAATTATCTTGTTTTCTTTATGTGAATACCCAAATACATTTTAATTTCTAGGGGTATTTATCAAGAAAAAAAATTGATGTATTTAATTCAGTAATTTATATAAATATAATCCTCTCTCCCTTTCCATGTGTTATAAATGACATAATGATCTTATTTTTAAGAACTTTTTAAACATCATGATTTTGACATGAAACCCATTTATTTTATTCTAGTTGGGTTATTTATGAAATGTTTGATTATGATATATTTTGATCACTTGAAAATAAATACATATTAATGGTGTGCCTTGATAGTGCTCCAATGCGTGGGTAAAGAATTTAATCTCTAGAGATGACAAGTTTCTTGATACCTTATTGAATAACTTGGTAATTTTTATTACACCTTGGGGATGAACCTTGGTGATATATTCATGAATTTATAAATTAAATTTTGTAGCCAAATATTAATGTTACGATTCAAGTTATTTTCATTATGATGTTCCTTTACTTCTATCTCTTATGTCATTATGTTTTTCATTATGTTCTTATTGATATCACAAGAAAACTAATTCCTTTTCTTTCTTTACTAGGCCTTCTGCTCAACCTTTATTTTTATGTATGTCTCCAGGTTATGAGATGTCGTAATTGTACTTAGTATGAACCTTTGATGAAGCCTTACAAGTTTATTAGAAGAATTTTTATTATTTTCTTGTATATTGTTCCTAATTTTCGAGACTGTAGACTTTAAAGATCCTCTATTTGTAAAATGTAATGAAAAGTTGTGTAATAAATGGTGGGATGATATAGTTGGTATCAAAGGATAGATTACTTATTTATGGAAATTAGTCTATGAAAACTTTAGTAAGAACCCTATAGAAAAGTTTAAATATAATAAACCTTCCTTGTATTTTGGAGAAACATTAAGTAAGTGGTTTCCGAAAAAATAAATCCATCTCTGGATATGAACAAGTGGATGTGGATCTAGTAAAAATGGACTTAGGAGTGAAAACTACCACACAAAGTTTCAGGCTTGACTCAGGGTATCCTGGTATAAGATAATGGGACTTGCTGCACTCCTAGTTTGACACTCTTGGAGGGTATGCTTGGTTAATCACAAGCTTTTTACGAATCATTATGAAATATTTATAGAGAATGTAATTGTTGTTAAGGAATAATATTATTTAAGACATAAAACTACTTTATAATTTTATGTTTCCTAGGAGTAACAAATTTCCAATAAGAGAAAATTGAGAGGATGAAATTTATTTAACGGGGGAAGAATGTAACAACTAGAAAAAATGTACTTATTTTATTTATGGATCTCTTTCTTTCTGATAACATTTTATTATTATTTACAATAAAATCACAATGAATTACATCAGACTCCAATTGTAGTTTTCAGAAATGATATAATTATTATAACAAATTTTGGTATATGGAATAATTATTATTTTAATTAAATATTTTGATTAAAAAACACCTTTTAAAGTTAAATGATAAAATATTAATTTATTTTTTGAGTCAAAAATTTCACGATTCAATTTCACTATTAATTTTCTATCCGCTATTATTTTTAATAACTAAGGATTTTTATATTTTAAATGTTAAATTTCTCATACTTTTATAATTATTATGGTTAAATTAACATCATTTTTTAATTCCAAATGTCAAAATTAACCTTGCATGAATTTTTAGTAGTTTTCTAAGAAGTTTTAATTTTTTGACAAATAGTATTTTATTTGATGAATAGTGGTTTACGAATAGTGTTTTCTTGATGTATAGTATTTTATTAATAGTGTTCTTTTGATGAATATTAAAAAATTATTTTATTATTAAATAAATTTTTATGTGTAATGATTTTTGAAAAACAGACAAACACAGTTGCGATCAGTAAGATATTTAGAGTCTAATGATATCAACTTAATTTTTTATGTGAATAGTATCTTATCCCTTTGGAATAATAATTTTAGCCTTATGAATAGTATTTAAAATTAATTAATATTAAATCATCAAAACAAATAGAAACATCACCCATGAATGTATAAATATAATTTAGACATATTAAAAGTGAAAAAATGATCATAGTATAAGTATTCGAATTTCTGTATTTCATAAATATTTTATTTAAAATTTTATGATTTATTTAATAATTTATAATGGAAATTTATTTTCATAAATTTAATCATAAATTGTTATTTATTATCGTAGTGTTATACGACAATTTTATGGGACCTTGATTACTTTGTCAAGGTGTTACAAAACAAGTTATAGTTTTAGAGATGTTTTTTTAAATAAATAATGATTTTATTTAAAAATTAAATTAAAAATATGTTGAAAATTATTTTCATAAAATGGAGTTCATTTTTGAATTCAGAGCATCAATATTAAGTTAGAGTGAATTTAGGAGATTTCTATAAAAAAATTTGTTTTTCGGTGAATAGTAAAAATATAGTTTTGATTGTCGGTGTGTTTAATAACATCATTAATGATTTAATAATGATTTAATAATTATGGTAAATTTTTGAATAGTAATATATGTTATTAGGTGTCCAAATTGGCCAATACAATGGGAAAATACCATAGTCAAGCCCATGTTTTTCCAAATACCACCGATGAGGTGTCCCTTGCAAATTAATAAAATATTCTCTCAGTTTTTCCATAAATACCAACCCATTCATTCGTTTCATTCATTCAAAATTCCTCCTAAATGAAGATATGGTCTTTTTACGTCCAAATGAGTCCTCCAAATGTTCTATAATCCACCCAAGGTCCCAACATTCAGGATTTTGAAGTTACTCTTCAACGTAAGGGAACCTTTCACCCTCATCTTTTAAGTCACGACTTCGTTTATGTTATGTATTCTAGTTTCCATCTTGTTGTGTTTCAGTATGTTCTTATATGTCCTTATTTATGTAAATTTTATGTAAAAATGATGAGAGACATTTTCCACTCTCATAATCTTATATTTCTGAATTTTAAGCATCATCTTTAGGCTGCCAATTTTTTCGTAAAAGAAATCTCATCTTCTAATTTCATTCAAGTTTCCCTTTCATGTGGTATGTCATTTAAATATACATACCATGATATTATTTATATTTTATTATGTTACCATAATTTATTATGATTTTTTATGATTGTTTGATCCTTATACCCTCTCTTTTTATGTTTTTATAAATATATTTTATGTAGCCATTACGCTGTAGATGTTTTTGTCTCAAAATCTCTCTCTTTTTCTCAATAAATTATCTTGTTTTATTTATTTGAATAACAAATTAATTTTAATTTATTGGGGTATTCATATATACATAAAATTTACATTCTTTATTTTGGAATTAACATAAATATAACCCCAACTCCCTTTCCATGGGTTATAAATGATAAAATGATCTTATTTTTAAGCACTTTTTAAATGTCATGATTTTGACATGAAACCCATTTCTTTTATTTTTTTTAGTTATTTATAAAATGTTTGTTTATGATATGTGTGGATCAAATTAAAATAATTACATATTAATGGTTTTCCCTAATATCCATCTAATACATTGGGTAAAAAATTTAATCTCTAGAGATGAAAAGTTTTAGGATACCTTGGTGAATAACTTTGGTAATATTTATGACACCTTGGGGATAAACCCTGGTGATATGTTAATGAATGTATAGATTAAATTTTGTAACTAAGTATCGAAGTTATGATTCAGGTTATTTTAATTATGATATTCCTCTACTTACATTTCTCATGTCTTTATGTTTTCCATCAAGTTCTTAATGATATAACAAGTAAACTGATTCCCTTGCATTCCTTATTGTGCCTTCTGCTCACCCTTTCCTTTGATGCATGTATCCAGGTTATGATATGAAATAATTTTAACTAGGATTAACCTTTGATGAATCTTTACAAGTGTATTAGAATAATTTTTTATGTTTTCATGTATATTTTATCTAACCACCATGTTAGTAGATTTTAAAGATCCCCTATTTGTAAAATGTAATGAAAAGTAATGTAATAAAAGGCGGGATGATTTATAATTAATGTATTAGAAATATAGTAATGAGTAGTGATCAGTTATAGATATCCCCTAGATTCATAAAAAAGTCTTATGATACAAGTCAGTAACATAAAATAAATTGTATTTTTGTGGTATAACGACCCATAGTTTAAACTGTCGTGGAAGAAGGCTATGATGGCAAGTTTCAGATGTCCAATATTTTGTATTCCATAATTACAAAATTATTTATTTATGTCTATATAATTATTCGACTAGTTATGATATATAGGTTTTATCTTAAAACTCATGTTATTATTTATATTTCACTATTTGATCTTCATTTATTCCTTTCATATTATTCTTCACTCTCATGTTATTTTTTAAATGGAATGAGTGTTTTTTTATTTACCTTTCCAACTTGACTATGACTTATGTACTCATTATATCTTCCAATATATGCAACCATTACTAAGAATATGATGTCACCCTTATATTTTTCCTTTTAATTATTTCATGATTGAAGAAAAGTTTTATTCTCTATGTTATGTTTTTATGTTTTCAAGTGTTATATAAGATTCAAGTATGAGTCTATTTTACCAAGAATACTAAACTATTTGGTCCATTGG
Organism: Viscum album; assembly: GCA_963277665.1. NCBI lineage: Eukaryota > Viridiplantae > Streptophyta > Magnoliopsida > Santalales > Viscaceae > Viscum > Viscum album. Next base: position 643,485,149 of record OY728143.1, on the reverse strand, counting down.
GATGCTATGGATTGTATCTTATGTCAATTTAATAAAGTAACCACTGGATATGGGATACTTGAGATGGGGAATTTATAGTTGGTATCAACATAAGATTATTATAAACCATAGGAACTAGATTTAGAAAAAAAGATTAAGGAACATAACCCTGTGACAGACTTTGAGGGAATTCCTCAAAGACATAAATTTTATTTTTCAGATGAAGAGAGTTTAATATTTGAATTTATAATTATGAGTTAATAAGAATAAGGATTATTATACATTTAAAGTAATATATAACCCTTTGGTGGGTTTATGTGATGAAAGTGCATTGGACACATTTATAGAGTTTTAATTTACGTTTGAGGTATTTGTAACCCTTAAATATTACTTGTGTTTTGGTGGGATGGTCATTTAAGGAATAATGATTCTATAATTTTTGTATATAGGTTTAAAGTTATTGATAAAATTTAGGATTAATACAATAATCTAGGTTAAGTTAATAGTATTCAATTATTATTTTCTTATTTAATAAAAATAATAATAATTTGTTGTATATGAAATCTTTGTTGTAAAAAATATATTTGAGGCCTAATATTGTTTTGAGGATTTTCATATATATTTTTGTAATGTAATTGGAATAATATTAATATAGTTTTATAAAAATGACAACTTTCATGTTAGAAAAAAACATGTCACATTCTATAAGGTCATAGGTATTCAGCCCACAACTTATGGGTGATAGGGATGTGGTCCCTACCACTGGCCTACACGATGTCATTGTTAGTATGAAATTATTTATACTTAGATAGTTTATTGATTAAATGTTAAGTAGATATTGAAAAAAATATTATATGATCAAATACTTATCATTTTGATGCGATTAATGATATTTTTGGAGACGTTTTATTGGGTTATGGAATATATAACCATTAGGATTAACATAAATGTTTATTTGGAAAGAATAAAGTTAATTTTTTTGGGATATATGTAAAAAGGGTTGAGAGAAAATTTGACGTAAAAATACTATTTAATGTTAGAATATATAGGTTAATTATAATTTATGGTTATTTATTTTTTTGAATAATATTTTTTTAAAATTTGGTGGAATGTTTTATGTAAAATATATTATTTCATCAAATTATGTTTTATACAATTTTTTTATTTTGCCTTTTGGTAATAATTTTAGTTTTTGTTAATATTTATTTATAAGTATAATGGATTATTATTATTTTATGTACATTATTTTCCCTTAAAAATAAATTCTAGTGTTTCATGTATACAAATTTATATTATATATTCACATATAAAAGTAAGAGATGAGGTAAAAATTGATTAAAGAACAACTAATTGCTGAAACCATTATTCTCAAAAATAAATTTATCAAGTAAGTATATTTCATTATGTTCATAGTCAATATGGTAGAGGAATTACTCTAATCTAGGGAAAAACATGAAAAAATGTTACTTTCTTACAATCATTTTAGATGAGTGGATGTTCTTTCACCCGTCATAGATTTATGGTTTTGTGGTTGTTAAATTTCTTCTAAAAATGTTTTTTATCACTCTCTATTAGTCATCAGGTATTAGTTTTATCCTTTATGTCCCTATTTTCACCTACCATTAATTTTATCCTATTAGGAAATAACGAATTTTGTCATTATGTGTGAATTTCTTATTTTTATTTCACCCTTTTTAAGAGGATGTTTTATTAACCCCTTTTCTATGTGTATTTTCTATAAAGGAATTTTTAAATGTCAAACCATTAATTTTCATGCACAACTACAAATTATAAGGAAAAAATTTATAGATTTTTGAGATAATTTAACTCCTTGTGATTTTAAAATATGATTATTATGTTTGATAGTGTACATGAAACACAACATAAAGCCTAATAGAACTATGATATATTATTAAAATTTGACTGTTATAACCTAGATATTAAAATTTGAGCTATTAATATGAATATACAATTTAATAAAATAATATTTAAATATTCTAGATGATGCAAATATACCGGTAAATAATGGCTCAATTTTTAGTAAACTCATCATATGCATCAAAAATATAGATTTCATCAAAAAAATTTCTTTATTTTTGTGAGAGAATTTAATAATTAATTTATGCCAATTTTGAAAAATTTATTGTAAAAATTAAAATTTCTTTTTGAAATTATCATGTTGAAATTAATTTTTTTTTAAATTTTCAAAATTTTCAAAAAAACTGTGATTTCATAGTGAATAGTGAAAATATAGCTTTTTGTAAAACTGTCAATTATTTTCAAACAATTTAGTAAATTGAAAGTATCATCATGCTAAAAAAATTATTTCAAAATAAAATAAGAATTATTTAGTTAAATTTAATTTAATTTATTAAATTTTAATCATATTTATTTGAAGATTTTGTCTATATTTTTTAGGCTTAAAAACACATTTTACTTAAAATTGTTTCAAGGGCATAATATCTCTCAATTTTAATTAATTTAAATAAACCCTAATGAGTAATGATTTTAATGAAATTTATAAAATATATATCTATATATATTAATTTATGTTAATATAAAAATTATTAATATTTTTATAGTTAATGTAAGATAACCCTATTCTTGAAAAATACATTTTTTGAAAAAAATATTTTTCGACATGGTTTTTAGGTCGATATTTAAATTAAATTATTAGAATTATGTGAATTTAATTTAATAAAATGTATTAAATATTTTAAAAAATAATAATTAATATTATTTAATAAGTTCATATTATTTTTTCACAATTAGAGAAAAAAATAGTTAAAGTTTGTCACTATGATAGAAGGGTAAATCGGGTTAAACTAGCTTAAAACTAAGTTATAAGACCACCATTTTTCATCTTAATTTTTATTTTATGAGTTTATTTTATCCATTATCACATTTTTATCACAATTAAATTATTTATGGGAAAAATTTATTTGAAATTGACATAGATAATACTTTAAGTAAAGAAAAGGAACACAATGTCACTCTCTTTACTTTAAATATATCTTATATGTTTGGATATGTATAAAAATATATAGTGATTGAATATTAAAGTTTATTTTGAGTATACTGGTATTATATTCATAATGATAATTTATTTTTATTTTTAGTTATTATATATTTACCTTAAACTATAATACAATTATGAAACATAACTTGTACAAATAGTGAAAAATCAAGATAAATAATTTTAAAAACATTAAAAGTAAGAATTTGTGATGAGTTATGGTTATAAACTATTTTTATACTAAAAGATGATTTATTCGTGATTTGAAACTCGATTATATTTAAAATTAATTATTATATCAAGTATTTAGAATCAAATTAAATTAATAGTGTCAAAAAAGAAATTGATGATATTTTATAATAAATTTTAATTTATTTAATTATTTAGAAATCCTAAAAAACATTACAGTGGAAATTTATTATGTTAAATGGTATTAAATTTCACCTCATTTCCATTTATTATCAATTTTTTATCTTTTATGTAAAATTATAACACGCCCAGTTTAAAAATTGTGTTTCTGCGATTATGGTTAAAATGAGATTATTGAGGTTTAAACCAAGAGATAGGAATTAGTTCCTAATGAAACATTCCTAAATTAAATTTAAGGATATATAACATCTTTATCCTATCCAAAATTATAATTTGTTTCTATTTTTAATTATTTTAATTGAATATGGCCTTTTTATAATTTCATATTTTAAGAAATTCCAAAATGGATCCTCCTCTCACTTATAAAAGGGAACCTCCACTACTATTTTTTCACACTTAAAGGACCATTTGGTTCATCCAATACCTACCCAAAAACAATAATTTCAACCCTTTTAACATTATAGGGTCCTTGGAATTATTATAAAACCCTCCTAGTGAGTCTTTTAGTGTAAACTTAATTTGGTTGTTTGAAGAAGATGTATTGTTCCTTGCCAAGCATTTTTTATTTATTTCTTCTTTCACATCCTTAAAATTTTAATCAACCATTATGATATAATAGTATAATTTTCTAAAATATAATTAGATATTTTTATGTTAATTTCATACTATATATCCTTATATTCTACCAAATGGGAAACAAAACCCTCATTCTTGCGTACGGTGGACTACTACCTCGTGAACCGATGAAATTTATTTTTTATCCCCACTACTCATGGTTGGTTTTAATGATTTATTTACTATATATATATATTATATTAATTAAATGTTTATCATTACATTAATATAACATATCATATAATTTATTACCCTTTTATTAATTTAAAAATGATAACACTACTCACGTATACGTGTGAATTACCACCACCACGAAGCGATGTGATTAATTTTTTCATTAACATATCACATAGATGGTATATATATATAAGGAATCAATATGTTATTTATGTTATTATTACCATTTTATGAAGTTAAAATTTTACCTACCTTCTTTCTATAATGATCATTGAAAAATGTAAATGTAACTCATGCGTGTATATAACATATCATATCCATGATTAGAAAGTAGTTCATTTTTTCATAACCATACCTCTTGGTTTTATTAAAATCTATAATTTAGGTATAAAATTATAATTATTCAAAGATTTTTATTTTTTAGATGATATAATAATGACATATTTTACCATAATCAAACAACTAAATTCATTTTTCACATATGAAAAAATATCATCAAAATACACAACTTGAACTTATTTAATGAAGTAATTAAATATAACATGGTATTAAATAAAATAAATTGAATAAAAAGCATAATTTTTTTTTCAATAAATTAAATAATTCACATAATTCTATTATTTAGGATTATAAATAATGTATGTGATGAGTCACATCTAAGGTAAGGGGCTATGTCTCAATTTTCCTTTATTGTGGTGCATTTTAATGTTACGCACATAATTTCTTCAATATATTTCAAATAATACCAATTTTAAGTTTTATATCCTAAATCCTTCATAATTCAAGGTATTTTCAGTTGTAATTCAAAATATTTCTTTCAAGGGTATTTGAATTGAATATTTCTATGTGGTAAGTGGTTTCAAAACTCAATTTCTTTTCACTGGGTTATATTACTTCTTAATTGTCTTCGATATTTTAAGATTATGTGTATAATTAATATTGATTATTTTATGTTGTATTAATAATTGTATTACGTGTATTTACATATGATACACATAATCATATCATTGATAAATTCACCCTTCAATTATATGATATTTATAAGAGATTTTGTGTCAATTTTTACTCCATTGAGACATATTTAGTATTATGCACCTATTTACTTTTTGTGGTGTATAAACTACCACATTGATATATTTTACATGAATACATATATATTAATTATTATTAATTAATTAATTCATGCTTATTAATTTAATGGGATACAATTTAAAAATTATCAATGAGGTAAATATTTATTTTATAATATCATTTTTAAGGATTGCCTTAATTTGTTTTGAAGTAATTTTATAATCCATCCTTTATAAATATCAATTTAATTATTTATACTATGAATATTTAACTATTTTCCATATTTTCTCCAATATTTTACTTTTTTTAAAACTTGATTCATGAATTGGAACATTTAAAATAAAATATGATCTGATTTTTCTTTTTGATCAGGAACATTTTTCATCCATGTCCAATTTTTAAAAATTATTTTACAAAAATCCTTTTATTACTAAAATGATTTATTATGTAAATATAAAATTATACTTGTATTTTTATATAGTTTTAATGGAATATTTCTATTATTCCCCCAAAAGTTACCTTAATATATTTCATAATAAAAAGTGAGATGGAATGTTTTATTTTTATTGTATATGGTGATAATGGATGTTCCCACCATTATAACTGTTTTTCACACTTTTGCTTATTCAATAAGATTTCAATGATTATTTAATGAGAAATATTTATTACAACATATTTTAAATGATTCAATTCCATTTTACTCAATTATTTAAAAGAATTTTTTTACATAAAAATTTATTTTTCGAATGTTTATCTTTTATATCCATATTAATTTTGTGAACATAAAATCTCTCTTGAAACAATCACTTTTTCATGATAGTTGGATATTAAATTTCACTTAAATATGCATATTACTTTTATCATGGATATTATTATTGTCTAAATTTTATACCATTTTTACATACATTATTTTCCAATGAAAGTTATTCAATTGGTAGGGGAAATCATGAGGTTACGTATTATTTAATCAATATAGATATTTGTTGATAATGAATATTGTTTACATATTTAACTGATAATTTAGTATATGAGGAATGTTTTAAAATGCAGTATTGGGTGGGTTCTAGTTATATGTATACCCTTGATGATGTATCATGATTTAAATCAGTAAAATAGCATTAAATAGATTTTTGGTGTATACCCACCCATATTTTAAACTATTTTGGAACAAGTCATTGATGATAAGTTTCTGTTTTCCAGCATTATGAATTCCATAATTGTTAAATTAGATATTGATTTCCATGTTATTTTTTTACTATTTATGATATCTATGGATTTTCCTTAAGATCATGTGATTATATATATGGTAATATTTGATTATCATTTATTTCTATCATATTATTCATTGTGATAAAGTTATTGATTAAATAGAATGTTTGTTCAATTATTTACCTTACTATATTATTTTTTATTTATTTAATTGCGATTTATTTTTTTGTATGTAACCCTTATTATTTATCTAATCTCACCCTTATTTTATTTCCTTTTTCTAGGATATTAATAAGGAATCTTTGAATGAGTTCAAAGATGTAGAATATTTTTATTCAGCCTATTTTATTTTTATGTTTTCAAATGTAATGTGCTATTTAAGTATGTATTTGGTTTACCCAAACTATTAAAATATTTTGTTATTTGTGATGTGATATATTTTATCTTATTTCATTGTATTAAATTAACCATTATATATGGGATACTTGATATAGGGTATGTAATATAATTATCATACTGCAATTCATTCATTGTTCCCTTAGTTTGGGGATTAATAGTGCATATCATCCTTATTATAACATGGATAAGGGTATTGAAAAGGATAATGCCTAGGTTCCCTACATCTATTACATTGAACTATTATTGGTTCTATAGGTTAAAATTTCTTTCCATCCATAGTGTTAATTCACCAGTTCATTCTTCCTAAGAAAATTGTTTCTCTATGCCCTCCTTTTCCTTGTAAAAAATATTTTATGGTTCCTTTTAGACATTCCCCTTGGTGTGTCTTCCCACTTTTTTGAAACATAGAATATTGAATCTTTATTGTCATCTTTATCACATGATCTTCCAGGAAATTTCATCTTTATCTACTTTAATGTTTTTGAAAATTTAACCATGTTCTAGTTATTAATCAAAATTCATGATAGTCAATTTTCCAAAATCAAAACATGTATCACATTCAATCCCATCATTTTAGGAATATTTTTAGATAAATTATCACTTTTCCAATTAAATTGGATATTAGAAAAATTCCACACATTTCCTACAATTAACTTATATAAAGGAACAGATATGGGATGAGAATACTTAAGCTAATAAAAAATAAAAGGTGAACTATGAACTTAGAATGAGAAAATTTAAAATGACATATAAATAAAAAATTATCAGTATTCAGGTTTCAATATAAGTTATCTTTGGTAAATTTATATTAGTTTTTATAACCTAACAATCAATTCAAATTATCTATAATGGTTCATAAATAAATTGTTAATTTACCAAAGCATGTCCCTCAGGAGTGTCAAACCAGGTGTAGAGCAATGCCACTTTTTAATGCACTAAGTACAAGTTGAGTTAATAACCAAAAATACCTTCCAAGTTTATTACCCCTAGGTATATATGTGTTTGAGATAAATCCACTTATAGTATCAATATAGGGATTTCAATTCTCAGAAACCACTTTATCTATACTTTACAAATATTTTATGATGTTTTCCTATACATGTAGCGACCCATATAGTTTTTATTAATATATTATTGTAATAATACGAAAAAATAACATGGCCTTTATCTAATACCATATATAGTGACCAAATTATTTTATAAATACTATTAAATGATTTTAACATAAATGTACAATCAGTACAATCCAAGGATCCATTGGCATAGTGTATTTGGTAGACTAGGTACATAATAAATCATCACAAAACTAAAACACAAAATCTTAATTATAATACCAATGGTGAGATACTACATATCATTGAACTTAGAAAATTGTATAGGAAAACATGGGGAACACATAAAAAAGGGGTGATCTAAAAATCCATGTTATAAAATAAGAATGATATCAAATCATAAAAAACGAGTCAAAAGGAATAACATGATATCATAAAAGACAAGGATTATAAAATTATAATATGGGATCATGAAATAAATAATATTGAATCATAAAATAATTGAAATAATGGGATATGAAAACAACATGAAACGATACATAAGTATAAGTCAAGTCTCACTTCCAAGACAATAAAACAATGTGGACAAAGTCCCTTCCTTGAATAATTTTACTCACTAATCCCATACGTATCATCTCATGATATATAAATAATATCCAGTGCATTAAATCACTATTAGGACACACCCATCATAACTTTTAAATTTATATTTTTCTACCAAATGAAATCATTCATAAGGAATAAACGTAAGGAATACTCCATTAAAAAGGAAATGGGTAACATAATTTTTCCTTATTGCAAAAAAATAGATTATCATAAATATTCACATGAAAAAATTAATTAGTTATTTTTTGGATGTTCATGATGTAGTAGAGGATTATAAATAATTTAAATAATTTCCAATTTATACTAATTTACAAAAATAATGGAAAAATGTTTTTAAGGGACTTATTAAGTAGGGTTTTATGAAAAAGGGGTTTGAATATTTAAAGAGGATAAGAGAATAATTATTTATAAAAAAATAATCAACAAAAATGTTTTAATTATAAAAATTATTATTTTTATAAATCATGAGTGCTTAAAAAAATTTCATTGAGTGGAACTTTAAATGAGGTAAGAAAGAAGATAATTTCAATTTAATTGGCTCTGCTTAAATAATAAAATTGAGAAGTGAACCATTAAAACATGGATATACCCATTGTGAAAAGGTGAATTAAAAAAGGTATATATTTTTGGGATATGTATAAATAATATAAAATATTTGTATAATCAAAATATAGTGATAAATTTAGTTTAAAATAGATTAGCCATAACCCAATGATAACTGGGTGGTTTAGAGATATCCCTTACATAAAGTAAGATTTTGCTCAATATTTTCACTTGACCTCTTGAATAATAAAATTAGATTTATTAAATACAATAATATAACCTTATTCAAATATATTTGATTTATAATAATGATTTTGTGTTATTTTAGATTCATTTAATTGATGTATTTTTTCTATTTTTACTACCCCAAGGTCGATTGTGTCATGCTTCCAAGGTCATAGTAGTTGTAGATCATTAGGGGAGTTCTTTATGAAATGTAACATCCCATGTAATTATAATATGAATTTTTCATATATATTAATATTTATCAATAAGATATTAATTTTACATTAAGGGGTATGCTTTTTCCGATAGCGTACTTGTCACGACCCCCTCCCCACAAAGTGTACCACTCCTGGGTCGGCAATGTGGGAAGGGAGATAATGACCCCTGAGTCCCGCCTCCAGTAGACCCTAGGTTGGCGACTAGCACCAAGGGTATTGTAAACATACAAATGAGAGGCATTACCCTCTAAGAGAACATATGCAGAAGAGAGAGATAAGATAGACACCAATCAACTCTAACTCAAAACTGGAATATAAAAGAAACCCAAGTGCATATATTAAATGTCATGAAACAGTACCACAACTGGAAGGGAAAACAACAAGTACCCAAAAGAAAGTAAAAACAGCAGCAACCACAAGCCCGGATAGCTCCTCTAACCCCAAGCTAGTAGAAACCAGCTTGATATCCAACCTGCTCCAAGTGACCTGAAAACAGTTTATATATATACATAGGGTGATCATAATAGTATACTCAGTAGGATCCTCTTAGAATCCTCTCATGAAAAAGTAAAGGAAGCATGCTAAAGCACAATGAACAACAAGTGAAACTAACTCATCACCTAAACAGGTATACTAAGTTACCAACCTCACCATGGCTACTCTCACCAAGTAACACATACAAGAATATATCGAATAATAAAGAATATCAAGGGTGCCCCGCTACTACTTCCCCAATGGTTTGTCGCTTTGCCCCAACATCGCATGTCCTGAGCATCTATATCCAAAAAGGATTGCCCGCAGACACCTGGGCGAAGCACCACAATATGAACCTCATGCAACAAAACCACCACGTTCGAACACCAAAGTAACCAGGTAGTTTTCGGGAGCCACCACAACTCGCATAACTTGTATTATACATCAGGTATTATACCTCAAGACATAACAACCCATACACCGAGTAAGGATCATCAAGCCATCACAACCTATACATGTTACACCTATAATAGTACATAGAAAACTATATCCAGAATATATGTGTGTGAATAACCACAAGCCATTACAACCCTCTACAGACATATATGGGGAACACTAACCAATGTGCCTACCAGCACAAGTAACTACCAATAGAACAGAGTGGGGCCAAAGGGGGTAGTCATCCATCCATCCTCCCACAAGAATGTTGGGGAAAACCCCCCAGGGCTCAGAATCCCCAATGTGTTAGTTTCCCTTACTGACAAGGTGGAGTAGCGTATAGAAACCCAAAAAGTACATAATATACTATTACTCACAACCAAACTATGGGTATAACATAGTCTTAGACACAACTGAAGCTAATGTCTCTCAGACTCCGTGCTGCTACTTCTAAGACTAGGTATCCTATAAGCACACAACCATTTAAAGAGAATTATTATATTACTTCATTCCATTTTTATCAGTTTCACTTTATGTTAATTAATTCTTTACATATTAATTAACCATGAACAATTACACATTAAATTTCATTAGCATCATACCCAAGTCAATTGTTCCTTCAAAATTACAACCTCGTCATTATGTTCCAGAAACTCCATCCCCATGGGTTAACACCATTTATTAAATTATTCATTATAGAATTACTTTCCCACATTCCCAAGCATTCTAGAAAAACATTATATGCTACTAAATACAAGGGGATCAACACAGTGAGTAGATGTACTACCCTTCGGTTCTTTTCCGCTTATAACAAGAGTATATACCCATCCATCCTTGAGATGCTAGACACAGAAAGCACATGACATACCCTGTGTGTCTTTTCCTCTTTCAAAAGAAGGATAAGTAAGACCATATTCCTTGAGGAGTGGGGAAAATTAAAGTAGATAAACAAACAAAAGAAACAGCAAGCATCCAAAAATGACATCCTTCCCATTCCATCATCCCTAGGGTCCTCCCTGACACTCACATGCATAAACCGATATATCTATCCACTCTAGGTTTCATTTTCTACCACAACCAAAAAGGCCTCCATGCCTCCAAATATTACCACAACCATCCAGGCTCACATCAAAACACAAGAAGCAGGAAAACAACCTCACGTCAATAGGGCTCTTGGCCCTTTTACAATCAAGAGGGTAACTCAGAACTCTTTAAGGAATTATCAAACAATGAGTTCTTTAATCCATATTGAATTTAGATTTATTATTCATAGGTTCCAAATTTAGGAAACCTAATTAGTAAGCTATCACAAATAATTAAACATGATTACTGCAGCAATTTGATTAACATCAAATTACAACAGAAACCAGATTCATTTACATGTCTCTTTATCCTTAGCCAAAAAATATCCATTAATCTCGGTTTACCTTCTTTAACGATTTCCATCAAGAACAATAATAAATATCACACAATCTAGAAAAACCAAGAGGTAATAAAATATCCTTGATATCAATTTATTTATATGGTTCAAATATTTTTTATGTCAATTCAATTGTCATCTAGTGGGATAAATCATGCTAAAGATACAGTTTCACATAAAAGAAAGAGAAGAAACGAATCCCCTACCTCAAACAGTTCCTCATGTGATTTATCCACACAATGGGTCACGATCCTCCTCTCGCGAAAACTGCATCCACCTGAGGATGCCACGATATGATCGCAACAACCAAACACCAAGAAAAACCCCATTAGAAACATAGAGATTACATGCTATAAAATTGAAAGGATAAATAGGAGAAGATGATCCCCATAGGAGCGATGATAAAACACACCTTATATTAAAGAATACAGCTCGGTTGCATCAAAATAGAGTGGAACCAATCTGAGGAGTAATGTTTGATTGTGCAACTCCAATGGGAAGGATTGAAAGGTTCTAGCGTCTCATAGCCGAGAACAAAGGGGAAAAAAGGGAGGAAGATATCTCGTCCCTTTTGGAGATTTAATGGGGAAACGGTTTAAGATACGCTTAATTCCCCATTAAAAGCGGATCGCATTAACCCACGTGTTTTGACTAAGTAAAAACATCCTGATCTATAGAAATAATTAATATAGGATTTATGGCCTTTCAATCGGCCTTATGAGTCCTTAAAATAAGGATTTAAATGTATTTTACATCAAAGGAAATGTCAAAGGGGAGAAACTGTAGGAAGCTGTAAACACTATTCACCTACCATTACTGTACACCTACCGATCTGTGAAACTGGTCTATGAAACCGATCTATGAAACTGATCTGTGAAAGTGATCTGTGAAACTAATCTATAAAACTGATCTATGAAACCAATCTGTGAAACCGATATGTGAAATGGATCTGTGAAGTGGATCTTTGAAACCGATATGTGAAACTGATATGTGAAACTAATCTGTGAAACCGATCTGTGAAACAGATCTGGGAAGCCGATCTATGAAACTGATATGAGAAACCGATCTGGGAAACTGATCTGTGAAACCGATCTGTGAAACCGATCTCAAAAACCGATCTGTGAAACCGATCTGTGAAACCGATCTCTGAAACTGATCTATGAAACTGATATGTGAAACACTGTACACCTATCGTTACTATACACCTACTGATACTATACACCTACCGTTACTGTACACCTATCGTTATTGTTCACAGAATTTAAAATATGGAAAAGTGTTGGGGATAAGTCACCTTGACCTCTCGGAACACCTCAAACACCACATTTTCACAAAGTAATGGACCAGATAGGTTCGGGCCATTACATCAGATACCTCTTAAAACATTTTCATCCTCAAGAATTCAAAACCCAGCTAAAGAGAAAAAAAATAAACAGGGTCCGAACAACCACCCATCGAGATACATATCAAAAGGGAGAAAGACACAAAAGAAACAAAAGAAAAAAATTAATAAAACATGAAAGGTATAACCAAAAAGTAAACATCATTACATGAAAATATTTAAACATCGAACAACTTTGGGTACTGAGAATGTATCTGTGACTCACGTTACTAGGTACTCTCCTCCATGCCACTATGTCGCCACAAGATATGAACTAAGGGAATAGAACTCCCGTGAAAAACCTTCTCCTTGTGGTCTTAGATCTCCACAGGTTGCTCCTCTAAGGTTGCATCATTATCAACATCGATCTCCCCCCAATAAATGATGTGAGAGTCATCATGAAGATAACAATGGAGCTGTGAAACATGTAAACCATCATGTATCTGACTAATCTGTGGGGTAAGTGCTACTCGATACACCATATCTCCAATACAAGCTAACACCTCGAATGGCCCAAAAAATGGGGAGAAAGATTACTTCGACGACCAAACGTTCACTGCCCACGGCGGGGAGTCACCTTTAGAAACACATTATCCCAAAAATTAAACTCTAAGGGTATCCTTCTTTGATCAGCATATGATTTCTGATGATCTTGCGCTGTCTTCATCCTCTCACGAATCACCTGAACCATCTCTATTGTATTCTGCACCAGTTTTGGTCCGAGAATTACTGACTCTTCGACCCCAGTCCAGCACAAAATAGAACGAAAAGGCCAGCCATTAAAGTATTCAAACGGTGCTATACCTACGGTAGAGTTAAAATTATTATTGTAAGCGAACTCCACCAAGGGTATGTACCTCATCCATGATCCTTGAAAATCAAGAACACAAGAGCGTAAAATTTCTTTAAGAGTCTGGATGGTTCGCTCTATCTGACCATCCGTTTGAGGATAAAAAGAAGTGCTAAGGAATAGTTGTGAACCAAAATCATGTTGGAGACCTCTCCACACCCTAGAGGTAAAACGAGGATCTCGATAAGAAATGATCATCCTAGGGACTCCATGATGTCTCACCACCTCCTCTAGATACTTCCTTGACAAAACTTCCACTGAGCTCAACTCCTTGATCACTATGAAGTGGGCCGATTTGGTTAAACGATCCACTACCACACAAATAACATCATGTCCTCCCGAAGATTGAGGTAAACTAGTAACAAAGTCCATTGAGATTTCCTCCCACTTCCACTGAGGAATTACTAATGGATGGAGATGACCACCTAGAACACTATGTTTTCCCTTCACCTTCTAGAAACTAAACATCCAGACAAAAACTCCACAACAGCATGCTTCAGCCTAGACCACCAAAACTGGCTTCTTAAGGCTCATTACATCTTTGTCACACCAGGATGCACCACTAAAGGCGATCTATGAAACTCTCAAGGAACCATCTCATGCATCATCAAAGGAACAAAAATCCTTCCATGATACAACACTTGGTGTTGTTCATCTTCAGTCCAACCATCAGCAGCCTCACCACAAACAAATCGGTCTCTCCAGACCTCCACCTCTAGATCTCCCAACAGGGACTCTTCCACCTTTGGCATCAGGGATGACTGTACCATCCTCTGAAAAATACAACCTCTACCCCCAAATTCTCCCATATCAAGATGTAAAGCTGACAGTTCTTCCATTACTCTCTAGGAATCACCGAATTCATGCACAGCATCACTACGTGACTTTTAGGTCAGCGTATCAGCTAAAACATTCCCTTTTCTAGGTGTATATGATATTTCAAAGTCATATTCATGTTATAACTCCATCTACCAACACTTTCATATGTTCTGGTCATGCTGGGGGAAAACATACCTCAAACTCTTATGATCGGTGAAAACCACAAAGCGCTCACCAATGAGGTAATGTCTCCACAACTTTAGAGCAAACACCACAGCTTCCAAATCAAGATCATGGGTTGCATAGTTGCATTCATGGGGACGTAACTGCCGAGACCCATAAGAAACAACTGAACTCTACTGCATGAGAACACATACCAACCCCAGATGTGAAGCATCACAGAATACATCAAACTAAACTCCCTCAGCTAGAAGACAAAAGACTGGAGCACTTAATAACTTCTCTTTTAGATACTCAAAAGCTTATGGACACTGATCATTCCATATATATGACTGATCCTTCCTAGTCAAAGCTGTCACAGGAGTCGCAAATCAAGAGAAATCGGCTACGAACCTCCTGTAGTAGCCTGCCAGACCAAGGAAACATTGCACATCTAACACTGTCTTGGGAGCTTCGCAAGACACAACTGCTTCTATCTTCGATGGATCCAAAGCTACTCTCTGTTGGGACACAACATGCCCCAAGAAACGGACTTCTAGATCCCAAAACTCACACTTCGACAACTTACAAAACAACTGATGTTGGGGAAGAACTCCTAAAACGGATTGTAGATGCTCTGCATGTGCCTCTTCAGATGTGGAGTAACCAAGGATGTCGTCGATAAAAACTACCATGAACTTGTCCAGGAACTCATGGAACATAGCATTCATCAATCCCATGAATACAGGTGGAGCATTCGTTACACCAAATGTCATTACAACGAACTCATAATGCCCATGACAATAAAGGAAAGCAATCTTCAGAATATCCTCATCATTCACATGCATCTGATGATATCCCGACCGCGAGTCGATCTTTGAGAACCAACTTACACATTTTATTTGATCGAATAAGTCATCAATACGTAGAAGAGTATAGCGATTATTTCTTTTCGCTTTGTTTAATCGATGATAATCGACACACAACCACAAACTATCGTCAGCCTTCTTCACGAACAAAACGGGTGCACCCCACAGTGACACACTTGGATGAACAAAACCACACTGTAACTGACCATCAAGCTATATAAGCAGCTCTCATAACTCATAAGGGGCTATCCTATATATAGACATAGAGATAGGGGACACTTCTGGCTGTAGCTCGATCCCAAACTCGATCTCTTGTCAAGGGGGTAATGCTACAACCTCTTCTGTAAAGAAATCAGGGTACTCCTCTACGACCCTAGGAAACGCCAACTACTGAACCTCTGAAGAACTTAGCATCATCTCAGCCATCATGGATGATAAGTATGGAATGCGCCTATGACCCATTCGATGATATCGATCCCCAAAAAACACCACTTTCTCTCCATCTGCACCAATAAATATGGCCTTCTTCCTAAAGCAATCCATGATAGCCTACACCGAATACAACCAATCCATGTTGAGGATGACATCATATGGTTGTATATGTAATCATAGGAAATCTCCTTGAGAGTGGTGTTGCCCCAACACTATCTCACAGTCTCTACATACTTCAAACAAGTCATCTCGACCTCCAACTAGTGTAGTCAACGCCAAGGGCACCAGAAACCTCTCCACCTCAATTCCCAAATCTTGGACAAGGGTATGTGATATGAAGGAGTGTGTTTCTCCTGAATCAAACAAGGCAACCAA
Source organism: Viscum album (assembly GCA_963277665.1). Classification (NCBI taxonomy): domain Eukaryota; kingdom Viridiplantae; phylum Streptophyta; class Magnoliopsida; order Santalales; family Viscaceae; genus Viscum; species Viscum album. The sequence goes on along the minus strand of OY728143.1, from coordinate 643,468,453 downwards.
CAAGGTAGACAACAAGAAAAGGGTACCTCAAACGACATATGGATCACCTGGAGCTCGCAACGCTATAGCATGAAGCTGACCACGAACTCCTCTATGACCTCTATGACCCTGATGATAACCACCACCACGGCCACACCCTGCTCTTTATGGATGGGGAGCATCTTGGGGATGTCCTCTACCTTCCCCATCTACCCTCTTCTGATCTAATGCTGGTAAAAATGGCTGCTGCTTCCTCAGCTAGAACTGCCTCAATGGAGGAACCTGGAGCATAGCACCTGGTGCACGATGACTGATCTGAAAGGTCGGGCACTCTTACTGCTGATGGCCATGACCACCACAAGAAAAACAAGCACCTGATCCCTTGGCATAGGCCTGAGAGTTTCTACATCTGGAGAAACGAGATGTTAAGGGCTGGGACCTACCCCTGGTTGAATAGAAACTCTTCTATCCTGAAAACTAGGAACCCCAGACCACATATCTTCTTCGTGAGGAATCTTGCTGATTCCCCTCTCGTGATGATCTGGTCCTAGCCAAAGTCCTTTCGACAACCTCTACCCTCTCCAGTACCTCAAGATATGATTTCTGTATAAATGGGGTGACCTGGTACTGGATATCTGGATGCAAAGCCTCCTCAAAATGTCTCTCCCTGGCCTCCTCATCAGGCAACATGTCTGAAGCATATCTTAAAAGGTTCCAGAAAAGGATTCCAAACTCTTGAACACTGGATCTCACCTGTCGGAGGGTAATAAGCTCCTGGCGACTGGACGCCTTCACAGTTGAAGAAATAAACTTGACTCTAAACTTATCTTGGAACTACTCCCATGAGATCGCTGACTCCTCACGATCCCCGAGGAACAAGAACCACCACTTCCTCACTGCTCCACGTAGCATCGTCACAACCAAGGAAACCCAATGCTCCTTCCGAGCACGAATCGAACTGAAGCCAATCTAGACCCCTCTAACCAGTATTTCGTGAATGTATCTAAAACATATCCCTTGTACTTCTACAGAATCTAGCACTGAAACTCTCGGAGTGTATTCCTCAGATTGTCATCGTTGTCAACCTCTACCCTACGGTGATCTACTAGAGTAGCCTGCTTGACATTTTTTCCGCAAGCCTGACGAGGACGTCGACCTGGAGCCATACCTGTAAAATAATAACCCATTAGATCACCTAAACCTGGAATGTGGAAGACTCTACATTAACTAATTAATTATTTTATTTTATTAATTTTAGGTTAACCTTTCCCAAGGTCTACCCATTCAAACACAGGCACAAAGAAGAATGATGCATGATCCTTTCCTAGGTCTCTACCCTACAACAAGTAGCACCCTGTTTAGGAGCCATTACAAACATAATGGTTCATACATCAGATCATAGGGGGCCCTAAAAGCCTATGTCCCAGCTGGTCTCCAGTGTTTACCTCACTTGATAAACATGAATGACAATGTTTCCCTACCAACCCATGTAGCCTCACCTAGGCCTAACTCCAAAATCCATCCTATCCCACAACTAGACCTCTAATACCACTCTATCACACCCCCTCCCCACAAAGTGTACCCCTCCCTGGTCGGCAATGTGATAAGGGAGATAATGACCCCCCGATTCCCGCCTTCAGTAGGCCCCGGGTTGGCAAATAGCACCGAGGGTATAGTAAATACACAAATGGGAGGCATTACCCTCTAAGAGAACACATGTGGAAGAGAGAGATAAGATAATCACCAATCAACTCCAACTCAGAACTGGAGTATAAAAGAAACCCAAGAGCATAGATGAAATGTCATGCAAAAGTATTAAAACTGGAAGGTAAAAACTGCATGTACCCAAAATAAAGTAAAAACAGTAGCAACCACAAGCCCAAACAGCTCCTGCAACCCCAAGCTAGTAGAAACCAGATTGATCTCCAACCTGCTCCAAGTGACCTGAAAAACAGTTTATATATATACATAGGGTGAGTGTAACAGTATACTCAGTAGGATCCTCCCCAAAGCCTCTCGTGCAAAAGTAAAGGAAGCATGCCAAAGCACAGTGAACAATAAGTGAAACAAACTCGTCACCTTAAAAGGTATACTAAGTTCCCAACCTCACCATGGCTACTCGCACCAAGTAATACATACAAGAATATATCATATAATACAGAATATCAAGGGTACCCTGCTACTACATCCCCACTAGTTTTTCGCTTTTCCCAAAAATCGCACGTCCTGATCATCTCTCTCCAAAATGTCTTTCCCACATACACTTGGGAGAAGCAACACAATATGCACCTTGTGAAAAAAACACCACATCCACACACCAAAGTAACCAGGTAGTTTCCAAAAGTCACCATAGATCGCATAATGTGTATCATATGTCGTGTATTATACCCCAATCCATCACAGCCCATACACCGAGTAAGGATCCTGAATCCATCATAGCCTATACACGTTACACCAATAGTAGTCCATAGAAAACTATATCCAGAATATATGTGTGTGAAGAACCACAAGACATTACAGCCCTCTAAACACATATATGGGGAAAACTAACAAATCTTCCTGCCAGCACAAGTAACTACCAAGAGAAGAGAACGAGTCCATAGGGGATTGTCATCCATCCATCCTCCCATCAGAATGTTGGGGAAACACCCCCTAGGGCTCAAAATCCTTGGGGTATTCGTTTCCCTTACTGATAGGGTGGATTAGCATATAGAAACACATAAAGTACAGAATATACTATAACCCACAACCAAACTATGGGCATAACCTAGTCTTAGACACAACTGCAGCTAATGTCTCTCAGAAATCGGGATGCTACTTTTAAGACTAGGTGTCCTATAAGCACACAACCATTTAAAGAGATTTATTTGATTACTTCATTCCATTTTTATCAGTTTCACTTTATGTTAATTAATTATTCAAAAATTAATTAACCATGAACAATTCCACATTAAATTTCATTAGCATCATACTCAAGTCAACTGTTCCTTCAAAATTACAACCTCATCATTATGTTGCAGCAACTTCATCCCCATGGGTTAACACCATTTATTTAATTATTCATAATAGAATTACTTTCCCACATTCCTACGAATTCTAGAAAAACAATCTAGGATACTAAACACAAGGGTCTCAACACGGTGAGTAGATGTACTACCCACTGGGTCTTTGCCGCTTATAGCAGGAGCATATACTCGTTCTTCCTTGAGAAGCTAGACACAGAAAGCACGTGGAATACCCCATGTGTCTTTGCCTCTTTCGGAAGAAGGATAAGTAATACCAGCTACCTTGAGTTGTGGGGAAAAGTAAAGTAGATAAAAAACCAAAAGAAACAGAAATAATCCAACAGTCACATCCATCCCATTCCATCATCCCTAGTGTTCTCCATGACACCCACATGCATAAACCGATGCATCTCTCCACTCTAGGCGTTATCTGATGCCACAACCAAAAAGGCCTCCATTCCTCCACATATTACCACAACCATCCAGGGCCACATCAAAACACAAGAAGTAGGAAAACAAAATCACATCAATAGGGATCTTGGCCCTTTAATAATCAAGAGGGTAACTCAAAACCCTTTAAGGAATTATCAAACAATAAGTTCTTCAATCCATCTTGAATTCAGATTTATTATTTGTACGTTCCAAATTTAGGAAACCTAATCAGTAAGCTATCACAAATAATTAAAAATGCTTACTGCACCAATTTGATTAACATCAAATTACAGCAAGAACCAAATTCATTTACATGCCCCTTTATCTTTAGCCAAAAAAATTATCAATTAATATGAGTTTATGTTATTTACTAATTTCCATCAAGAACAAGCATAAATATCACACAATCTAGCAAAAAAAGATGCAATAACATATTATCGATATCAATTTATTTATACAATTCAAATATTTATTATGTTAATTCCATTGTCATCCAGTGGGATAAAACATACTAAAGATACAGTTTTACATAAAAGAAAGAGAAGTAATGAATCCCCTACCTCAAATAGTTCCTCAAGTTCTTTGTCCACACAACAGATCACGATCCTCCTCTCGCGAAAACTACATCCACCCAATGATTCCACAGTACGATCGCACCAACCAAACCCCAAGAAAAATCCCATTAGAATCCTGGATATTACTTGCTAAAAAATGGAAAGGAGAAATAGGATAAGATGATCCCCAAAGGAATGCCGATAAAACACACCTTATATCGAAGATTGAATGATACAGCTCGGTTGCATCAAAATAGAGCGGAACCAATCCGAGGTGTAAAGTTTGATTGTGCAACTCCTATAGGAAGGATTGAAAGGTTCTAGAATCTCCTAGATGAGAAAAAAAGGAAAGAAAAATAGAGGAAGATATCTTGTCCATTTTGAAGATTTAATGGGGCGACGGTTTAAGATACGCTTAATTCCCCATTAAAAGAGGATCACATTAACCCACACGTTTTGACCAAGTAAAAACATCCCGAGCCATAGAAATAATTAATATACGATTTATGGCCTTTTAATCAGCCTTAAGAGTCCTCAAAATAATTCTTTAAATGTATTTTATGTCAAATGGGAAAAACTGTAGGAAGCTGGAAACACTGTTCACCTACCATTACTATACACTTACCGATCTGTGAAACCGATCTGTGAAACCGATCTTAAAGGACATGTGTTGGAATGTGGGGACTTTCATTAGTTAGATGACCCGTTCATGCATGTGGATGGGCCCCATGGTGGGGACCATGTGTCTGTAGGGAAACTGGTGGGCGGGGCCCAGTTGTCACATTTGGTATCACAGGTGGTACCCAGCCTTAAGTGTGTTGCACTGCCTGGGTTAAGTTGTAGGGCCCACAATGAGGACGTTGTGTTCTAAAGGAGGGGTGATTGTAACACCCTCAAATGATAACATGTAAAATTACTAAATGATATGACTCATGTCAACAAGGTGCACCTTCCTTTTCAGGAGCCTACCTAATTAAAACTCCAAAGTTAAGCATGATTGGTCTAGAGTAGTGATCGGGATGGGTGACCTTCAGGGAAGTTTCTCAGGGTGTGTGTGAGTGGGGACGTTTTTCTCTAATGGAGGACTTCAGGGATCATGGAGGGTCATACTAGTTCAGACGTTGGGATAGTTTTTTTTGCTGTTTTTCATTATTTTGGTACTTCCTTTTGGGGTTTTCTTTTACTTTTGTATCATGTACTTTGGAACATGCATATGAGAATGGTTAGTTTAGGCATTACATGTACTTCCACCTTTGGTGTTTTTGGGAATTACTATCTTATCTCCCGATCCAATTAAATAAAAAGGGTAATGCCTTCCATATTATGTGTGATTCTATACCCTTGGTGCTAGTCGCCACTCCAGGACCTATTGAAGGTGGGTCTTGGGGGTCATTATCTCTCTTTCAACTTGAAGAAGAAAGGGTCTGGAAAACTGTTGTCCCTTCTCTCATCATGGTGAAGGCGGGTCGTGACAGCTGTCGTGACCCCCTCCTCACAAAGTGTACCCCTCTTGGGTCGGTAATGTGAGAATGGAGATAATGTCCCTCGAGTCCCACCTCGAGTAGGCCCCGGGTTGGCGACTAGCACCGAGGGTATAGTAAACACACAAATGGGAGGCATTACCCTCTAAGAGAACATATACAGAAGAGAGAGATAAGATAGAAACCAATTAACTCCAACTCAGAACTAGAATATAAAAGAAACCCAAGTGAATATATGAAATTTCATGCAAAAGTACTACAACTGGAAGGTAAAAACTACAAGTACCCAAAAGGAAGGGTCTGGTAAACTGTTGTCCCTTCTCTCATCTTGGTGAAGGCGGGTCGTGACAGCTGTCAGGACCCCCTCCCCACAAAGTGGACCCCTCCTGGGTCGGCAATGTGAGAATGGAGATAATGACCCCCGAGTCCCGCCTCTTGTAGGCCCCAGGTTGGCGACTAGCACTGAGGGTATAATAAACACACAAATGGGAGGCATTACCCTCTAAGAGAACATATGTGGAAGAGAGAGATAAGATAGAAACCAATCAAATCCAACTCAGAACTGGAATATAAAAGAAACCCAAGTGCATATATGAAATGTCATGAAAAAGTACTACAACTGGAAAGGAAAAACTGCAAGTACCCAAAAGAAAGTAAAAACTGCAGCAACCACAAGCCCGAACAGCTCCTGAAACCTCAAGCTAGTAGAAACCAGCTTGATCTCCAAACTGCTCCAACTGACCTAAAAAATATTATATATATATATTTTTAGGTTGAGTATAACAGTAAACTCAATAGGATCCTCCCCGAAGCCTCTTGTTCAAAAGTAAAGGAAGCATGATAAAGCACAGTGAACAACAAGTGAAACTAACTTGTCACCTAAACATGTATACTAAGTTTCCATCCTCACCATGGATACTGTCACCAAGTAACACATAGAAGAATATATCATATAATAAAGAATATAAAGGGTACCCACTACTACTTCCCCACTGGTTTGCCGTTTTTCCCCAATGTCACATGTCTGGAGCATCTCTCTCTAAAAAAAGCTTGCCCACAGACACCTGAGCGAAGCACCACAATATGCACCTCATGCAACAAAACCACCACGTCCACACACCAAAGTAACCAGGTTGTTTCCGGGAGCCACCACAACTCACATAAAGTGTATCATATGTCGGGTATTATACCTCAAGCCATCACAACCCATACACCGAGTAAGGATCCTCAAGCCATCACAGCCTATACACGTTACACCTATATTATTCTATAGAAAACTATATCCAGAATATATGTGTGTGAATTATTACAAGACGTTACATCCCTTTACACACATATATGGGGAAAAATAACCAATGTGCCTGCCAGCACAAGTAACTACCATGAAAAGAGAGCGGGGCCAAAGGGGGTAGTCAGCTATCCATCCTCGCACCAGAATGTTGGGGAAAACACCCCCCAGGGCTCAGAATCCCCAGGGTGTCAGCTGCCCTTACTGATAGGGTGTAGCAGTGTATAGAAACACATAAAGTATAGAATATACTATAACTCACAAACACACTATGGGCATAACCTAGTCTTAGACACAACTACAGCTAATGTGTCTCAGACTCCGGGCTACTACTTCTAAGACTCGGTATCCTATCAGTACACAACAATTTAAAGAGATTTATTAGATTACATCATTCTATTTTTATCAGTTTCACTTTACGTTAATTAATTCTTTAAACATTAATTAACCCTGAACAATTACACATTAAATTTCATTAGCATCATACCCAAGACAATTGTTCCTTAAAAATTACAACCTCATCTTTATGTTCCAGCAACTCCATCCCCATGGGTTAACACCATTTATTCAGTTATTCATTATAGAATTACTTTCTCACATTCCCAGGCATTCTTTAAAAACATTCTATGCTACTAAACAATAGGGGATCATCATGGTGCGTAGATGTACTACCCATCGGGTATTTTCCACTTATAGCAAGATCATATACCCATCTTTCCTTGAGAAGCTAGACACGGAAAGCATGTGGCATACCCCGTGTGTGTTTGCCTATTTCGTAAGAAGGATATGTAAGACCAGCTGCCTTGAGCAGTGGGGAAAATTAAAGTAGATAAACAACCAAAAGAAACATCAAGCATCCAACAATCAAATATGTCCCATTCCATCATCCCTAGTGTCCTCCATAACACCCACATGCATAAACCAATGCATCTTGCCACTCTAGCTATCATCTTCCGCCACAACCAAAAAGGCCTCCAGCCTCCACATATTACCAAAACCATCCAGGATCACATCAAAACACAACCAGCAGGAAAACAACATCATATCAATAGGGATATTGTCCCTTTAACAATCAAGAGGGTAACTCAAAACCCTATAAGGAATTGTTAAACAATCAGTTCTTTAATCCATCTTGAATTCAGATTTATTATTCGTAGGTTCCAAATTCGGGAAACCAAATCAGTAAGCTATCAAAAATAATTAAACATGCTTACTACACCAATTTGATTAACATAAAATTAGAACAAGAACAATATTCGTTTACATGCCTCTTTATATTTATCCAAACAATTATCAATTAATCCCAGTTTATTTTCTTTACTAATTTCCATCAAGAACAAGAATAAATATCACAAAATCTAAAAAAACAAGAGGCAATAACATATGATCGATATCAATTTATTTATACGGTTAAAATATTTATTTTGTCAATTATACTATCATCCAGTGGGATAAAACATACTAAAGATATAGTTTCACATAAAATAAATAGAAGGAATGAATCCCCTACCTCAAAAAGTTCCTCACATTCTTTATCCACACAACGGGTCACGATCCTCCTCTCGCGACAACTGCATCCACCCGAGGATGCCATGGTATGATCGCACCAACCAATCCCCAAGAAAAACCCCATTAGAATTATGGATATCACATTATATAAAATTTAAAGGAGAAATAGGAGAATATGTTCCCCCAGAGGAATGATTATAAAACACACCTTATATCGAAGATTGACCGATACAACTCGGTTGCATCAAAACAGATCGGAACCAATCTGAGGAGTAAAGTTTGATTATGAAACTCCTATAGTAAGTAATGAATGGTTCTAGAATCCCATAGCTGAGAAAAAAGGGGAAGAAAAAGGGAGGAAGATATCTTGTCCCTTCTAAAGATTTAATGGGGTGACGGTTTAAGATACGCTTAATTCCCCATCAAAAGAGGATCGCATTAACCCACATGTTTTGACTAATTAAAAACATCCCGAGCAAGAGAAATAATTAATATAGGATTTATGGACTTTGAATCATCTTTATGAGTCCTTAAAATAAGGATTTAAATGTATTTTATGTCAAAGTAAATGTCAATGGGGTGAAACTATAGGAAGCTGGAAACACTGTTCACCTACCGTTACTGTACACCTAATGATCTATAAAACCGATCTGTGAAACTAATCTGTGAAACTGATCTTTGAAACTGATCTCTGAAACCGATCTATGAAATCGATCTATGAAACCGATCTGTGAAACCGATCTGTGAAACCGATCTGTGAAACCGATCTGTGAAACCGGTCTGTGAAACCGATCTGTGAAACCGATCTGTGAAACCGATCTGTGAAATAGATCTGTGAAACTGATCTGTGAAACTAATCTATGAAACTGATCTATGAAACCGATCTGTGAAACACCGTACACCTACTATTACTGTACACCTATCGATATTGTACACCTACCGTTACTGTACACCTACCGTTACTGTTCACAAAAAATGAAATTTGGAAAAGTGTTGGGGATAAGTCACCTTGACCTCCCGAAACACCTCAAACACAAAATATTCACAATTTAATGGACTGGATAGGTCCGAGCCATTTCATTACTCGACGCACAACAACGGGTTTCTCTGAAATATTACGTTTCACATAATAATGAGTTATACCGGAAAATAATAAAATAATATAATTATTATTTTAAATGGTAGTTATCACCTAGCCATTGTATTTTATGGAATTATCATAACTAACTAAAATATTATTACACATGTTTTTTAAATGTTTTTAAATTAATTCTATAAATTTTCGAGGCTTAAAATGAGAATAAATGAAATTTTAATCATAGAATACTCTAATATTTTTTTTAAATGGTCATTTTAACACCTTTTGATGGAGAAACATTTTTAAATATTGTAACATCCCAAGGTTTTCTAAAAATAAATTGAAAATGATTGAAATTTTGTTTAAGGTATATATTTATAAGTATCCTTTAAACATAATTTTATTTCTTCTATGTTTTGAATTTCATGAAACTGTCATCTACAATTGGGTTCAGTATGTTATTTAGAGACTGATGAAACAAACTTGTTTTTTTGGTGAACAGTAACATGCCCTTATGAATAGTAATATGACCTCATGAATAGTAAATAATATTATTATTTTATTTTCCCATGGAAATAGGATAATGGGATCTTAATTAATTTTCCAATGTCACATGAAACTAATTGCACTTCAATATTGTTATTTTTCGAATTAACTGTGACCTTATTTAAAAATTAAATTAATAATATTTAGAAAATTATTTTTGAAAAATGGAGTTCATTTTTGAATTCTACACATTGAAAAATGGTTGGGGTAAATTTTTGGTATTTTTCTGAAACTCTTGAATTTTCGGTGAATAGTGAAATACGGTAAAATACCGTATAATCAATTTATCAGTAAAAATGCACTATTTATGACATCATAAGTGATGAAAGGCCACTTGCCTCGAACTCACTTGATATTTTCACTAATTAAGGCCACTTGTTTTGATATTATTCATAGTCTTGATAAAAATATTATAATAATAATTAAAAGAATCTAAAATACCTCCCCTCCTCCACTATAAATACCACCCTCACTCCCCTCTTCCTCCCACACCTCTTAAGCCTTGAGCATTGTCTAATTTCTGCCAAATTCCCTCCCCAATATTCTTCCCCACGTCCTAGAGCTGCTGGTCTCACCAAAAGACCAAAATCAAAGCCTTTAAGAAGGATCTCAAGGAGAAGAGATCAAGAGGTAAACATCCTCTTTCATTTTCATTATTTCCTTCCATTTTATGTTATTCTCTTCCTTTCCCTTTGTCTTTTGTTGTGATATTTCATTAAATATTTCCCCTTACTGTCCAATGTTTTTATGATGATGAGACATTCCATTACTCTCATCAATCTTATTTTTATGAAATTTTAAGAGTCGTCGTTAGGCTGCCGAATTTTTGTAAGAAATTTCTCATGTTTTCTTCATTTCAAGATTCCCTTCTCTTCGTTTTTCACCCCCTCTTATCCAAGAGGCATGAAATCTCCAAAATCATGTATATTCTGGATGTTGTCATGTTTATGGAAAATTAAAAATCATAATTCCTCTCCTCTCTCACTTATTTAAAGAATCAAAAAACATTGTCCATTTGTGTCGAATTACCGATATCATGGACGATGTATTTTCAATCTCCATTAATTCTTTCAAGTCTGGTCATGAAACCATTTATATGGTTGAAACAGGTTATAATATATGTTTTATGAATCATATAAGGTTCTGGAATTCTTTTGTACCCATGATTCAAATTTATAAGACTAAATGAAGTTGTAATTATCAAAGAACCAATTAAATGATCTAAACGAACATAATTAATGTTTTATCTTATCAATCATCATCATATAAAGCATCAAAGTGATAAATGGTATAAACTATGGTACTGGAAATATGTAGATACTACTCCATTCCAATTCTGTAGTTTCACTTCCAATCAACAAGAACGATTCATCATGAATCGATCGTGAAAATCACAAAAGAACTCACCCAAAATAATGCAAGGAACAAAATACTAACAATTAAGGGGTGAAATGAGGTTATGAAATGACCATATAAGATATTATAAACATTAAAATGTTTCTGTAAAATACTAATAACACTCTTTTAACCATTATACAGGAGGTTTAAACAATTTTGAAGTAAGACAAGCCCAAGGTAAGCGAATTCTTAACCCGATTTCCATTCTTTGGGTTAACCTTCTACTTTTTAATTTATGTGCTATTTAAATTGTTTGTGTGATGGGTTCTGTTTATATTATGTTTCATTATGTTTATTTACAGAGTATATACATATTACATCCACTCTATTAAGTCTCTCTTCAAGTATATGATGTTTATAAGGGACTTTTTTTCTAAAATCCTCTTTTAAAATTCTGTTTTATAAGATTCAAAAGGAATGTTTTTATGCTATTGTTTATGTTGTATGATTATGTTTTGGTTATTGGGCATTGTTTATGATGAAGGGTGGGACCTATATTTCCCTCCAATGCATTGGGTATGAGTAAGTTGGAGGTCGGCCGTATGGTTACTCCAAGTGTAACTGTGATGGTCACACAAAGTAAGGTAGCCGTGAGGGTTACAAATTTTAAGGTAGCCAAGATGGTTACAAGATTATGTAAGTAATGCCCCAATATACCTCAATGATTATAATTATGTTTGTGTGGATCTTGTGTAAATCTCATGTTACGCTAAGGAATATTTTATGGGTGGAAATCATTTTTTTGAAAATGTTTTCATACGTCATGCGTATTCATGGACTAATGTGATTTTTCCTTCTTTTTCATACCTTACTGAGCTTTTGTGCTCATCCCAAGTTTTTAAATGATTTTTCACAAGTTAATGATGAGTAATACAAGGAAGGAAGACATGTTAAATGTTGAAGAATTTTCAAGGAGTCTTGTTTTGTGTTTTAATGTTTTATATTCCGAGGAAAATGGAAACTGATTTTATGGTATCCACTATGTAACAATGTGTAATGTTATGAATGTTTTGTCTTAATTCTCTAAGCTCTAAACTTGAAAAGATCCTCAATGTATAATGAAGTGTTTTCTTAAATAAATTCAAGATAATGTATAAAATAAGTGCGGGTCCTTATAAATATAGTTTTTGAGACTTTTATATTATATATTTAATAAAATAAACCTCTTATTTGGAATTGGGATAGAAATATTTATTTGGTTGAAATTTTGGTATTTTTCTGATAAAATTAATATTTTAACGAATAGTGAAAAATACTGAATTTTAATTCAAAAATACATTTTCTCCTAATTAATTTATATTTATAGATTATAATTTTAATTGGTTTTAAAGTATATTTAGATTGTATTTTTTATCATTTAATCCAATGTTGGTCATTTGAGGTAATTTCACATTGAAATATGATATAAACACATGTTAATCTTTTGATAGTTTTTACTTTAAAAAACCCATTATCTTGTTTTGAAAATGAGAATTATTATTAAATTAATTACTAAAACCTATGTGTTTTGAATTTGGAAAAATGGAATCCATATTTTCATTCATAAGTTCCAAATTATGTTAATAGGTACCTTTTATTTTTGGACATGATGAATAATAACTTTTGTAATTATTTTTATTTACCAAAGTTAAAGGGTAAATCAACTAAATAAGGGTGAAAATAATATAATAAAAAAACTACCCTAAAACATTTTTAATACTATTTTATGATATATGGCCATCCAATACAACCCTTGGGATGAAAATTTGGCCTTTGGAAGCCACTTGGGTGTGATGATGACACTTATATCATTTAATTTAATGTAATCGAAAATATGTTATAAATATAAAACTTCTTAATAATTTTATTTAATATGGGATAATATAAGTGATATATTCTAGTATAAATATTCATTATGAATATAAAAATATTTCCTACATCATGGTATTTTAATTTTAATTTTAAAACACTAAATAATTAAATTTAATTATGACACAATGATGATGCGATAATTTTTTAATGAAGTAATATATTAAAATATATTATAAATATTAAATTAAATATTATTTTAAAAAAATTATGTCATCCATGATTTTAATAGGTGAATATTACATGTTATAATATTATTTAATTATTTGGTACTGGGAAATATTCAATAAAATGAGTAGTTTGAAAATTGATATAATTGAAGTTTTATAAAAATAGTTATTTATTAAATTATTTAAAAATAGTAAAAATATATTAGAATAAAAAAGTGACTATGATAAGGTCTAAAATTTAATTAAGTTTCCAATTATGGGAAATTTCAATCATATAAAAATAATCAATAGCCTCTTAATAATTAAAATGTTATTACCATAATTAAAATTAAAAGAGAATAATTAAGGTTAAACTGAAAATATAATGTTTAAAATAAAATAAATACATTTCTACAAAGCATTGGATTAGAATATTTAGACCTATAATCATATTATATTTAAAATATCTCATGTGGGATCCTTTTTTAATTACAAAACAAATTTACATTATTTAAATAATTTATGTTTTTTCCATGGGTGTTGCTTCCCTCTCCTATAAAAAAAGTACCATATCTTCTCAAATAATCACACTTCATGAACCCCTTAGTTCAGCCATTTCCTAGAAAAAAATCTTCATAGAAACCCTCCCATAATCCTAAAATCATCACTTAGGGTAGAATGCCTCCCAAAGAAGCCTTTTGGTATAAACAACAAGAAGTTACCCTATTAAGAGGTAACACCTTCTCTCATACTTTGTAGTTTCATTTCCATTATACACTCCCTATACTATTATTATTTTATGATTAAATAAAAACACTAGTATATTAAATATACTAGTATTTTCTTATAATATGCATCCAACCCACACTTACACACACCTCTATTTAATGGGAAATGAACATAGTGTTTCTGTGTACAGTGAACTACTACCCCACGAAACGATGATTGTTCAACTGTTCTCTACTACCTCTCATGGTAGAAATTATGATAGAAACTATATTTATATATTAAATTTATAGTATTTATATCTTCTCTATGGCTTTTTAATTTTTATTTAGAACCTACCTTTATGTTTTCCATGTTGTGTAAATATGATAATTTTTTATGAGGAAGTGTGGACTGCCACCCACTCAAAAAGATATGACTCATTCCCGCTATACATGAAACGCTTAAAGAATGGTTTTATTAAGCCTATGAGACATTCATGAAATTAATATAATAATGGTTTTATAATATACATACCATTGTATTATTATTCTTTTAATATGAAAAAGAAATTAATGTAGTGCTCATGCGTACGTACGACCTACCGTCTGTATGAACTGTGCATTTCATTTCTTATATCCAAATATTATGGATATTATAAATACATATATTATTGATATATATGATATTTAATTCATGAGTAATATTCTATATATGATGGCATTTTTTCCACATAGACAATTTACATCCAAATAAGTTCATTTTTGACTCAAGTACTGAATATCAACAAAACGTCTCATATGAACTTAAATAATTATGTAATTTTAATAAAATGGTAATAAGTGACATAAAAGGAATAATAAAATTAAAAAGGTTCCAAAGCATGTACTAATTAATCCAATTTTATTATTCTTGAAAAGAAGGAACGTTTGAGATATTTAATATTTCAATATGGGGGAAATATATCTTGTGATTACAAAATAAATTATATGAGTGAAATGTTAAAAATTTATATTTTTTATGTGTTATGAGTATATAATGGTACTTAGACATTCTATGGGTCATTATGTGATAAACAGGAATGGTGGTTATATGATAAACCAAATCTAGGTGGTTCCGTGATAAACCAAGTATGGTTAGTTGCGTTATATCCTCTAATTCATTGTGTATGGAAGTCATCCGTATGGAAATTCCATTTAGTAATATGTGTGGAAGTTTACCGTATGGTTATTCCATTTTTGTATGTTTATGTCCCAAGTAACCTTTATATGTTATATTTGATTTCTATGAATTTAAGGTGATATTTTTATTTCAAAAAAATGGAAATAAATGAGCTTATATTCAGTGATGTACATTTGTTACTTCTTAAAGTTGGAAAATATTACTTTATGATATAGTATTCATGTTTTACATGTTTTCAAAAGACTAATAGTTTTCCTTATTTGTGTATCCCTTATTGAGTTTTTATGATCATCCCTTGTTTTAAATGTTTTTTAAAGGATTTAAAATAGAATAGAGTCAACACTGGGATCAAGGGAAAGTAATGATTAAACATGAAAAGAAACCACATTTCATATTAAAAGTTTTTTTATTGAAGAAATGTATATTGTTGGAAGTGTCCACATTGAATTTTTAATTTTTTGTTTTGTATGAGTTATGGCCTAATTATCTAGAGATATAAACCTTAAAGGATCCTCAGTGTGAATTAAAGTCAAATTATTGACTTATCTCAAGATTAATAAATGTTTATGGTTTTGGCCTTATAGTTGGTACTAGAGGATGGTTTAGACAACATTGGATATTATGATTTTTTCTTAAGTGATAGGTATATCATAATGGGTTTATAATTTTAAGGTTGACCATTATTTAAATGTCTTAAAAACCTAATTTTAGGCTTTATTATATGAAATATTAAGGTTACCAATGATATTTTTTAGATATATTCAAATTTGTGGAAATTATGGGTTATTAGTTTTTGTGAAGAAAAATGAGAGGTATGAAATAACCATTAAGGTTAAAACATGTTCTGGTTATTTTTTAGGTCTTTATAATATTTTTGGTATTTTTATAAAATCATGTACTTTTTTATAAAGGACAAAATGCAGACCATGTGATAACCTATCGTGTTGGACAATGGTGTAGGAATCGAACCCACAACCGATGTGTGAGAAGGCTTTATTTCCTACCACTAGCCTATCTGATGTATATAGTTAGTAATACTTTTTTATTTTTAGGTATAATAGTTTATGTAATAAGATGAAGTTGATTATGGGAACTTATGTTTTACGAAATGGATATCCTTAGTATTGTAAAATGATTTGGGGATTAAGTAATAGATCTTATTTTGGATAAAATTTACAATTTTTAAAATTTTATATGATTAAGATAAATAAAATACTATGGGATTTTATTTGAGGATAAATAGTGTAATTTTATTATGGATGAATCAATGATTTTAATTAAGGAATTATTGGATTTAGTTTATTTATGAAAATGATTAACCTATCATGGATAATATGTGATTGGTTTAAGTACTTTTTAGTACGAGACATTAAGAGTGATTGATTTTATTTGGAGATACATATTAATATTTATCTTGGAAGACTATGTGATCAAATTATTATGAGTTTTGGGTTTAAATATTATTTGTATTATTTTGAGAAATTTTAAGGACAATTATTTGTTGAATGGTCTGTTTTGAACTTTGGGTATTACTATTGAATTTTGGAGATTAAAATTAGTCCTTCTCCTTATAAAGGATTATAATTTTTGGAAGAATTATATGATCTTGCACTAATAATTTTGGTTTTCTTAATGTTTAAATGTAAAAAAATGGATAGTTAATCTTTTTTAGTTTAAGTGATTCTATTGAAGTTGATTTATCATGAATACTCATCGTTTGGAAAAAATACGAGTTTACAGGGGAAATTGATTAAAGGTTGAAACACTACTTTTCAAGTACGTATATTTCCTTATCATAATAGACTAGGAAGTAATAAAATTCTACAAATATATGAAAAGGATCACGAATAAAAAAGTTATGTTCTTTCTTTTATCAATAGACATTTACCTAACTACAAATCTATAGTATTGTGATTGTTAACTTTCTGTGATCAAGTTCTCTATCACTCTCTATTCGTCTATGAGAGATATATTTTTTTTTCAATATCCATGTTTTCATACATGGAACCTAATGTGAACTTTTAACTTCACTTTCTTACCTTTAATTTGGAGGTTTTATTGACTTTTTTTATGATACAGGATTTCAATTTAGTTAGTGATCCCAATTTTAAAATTGCGAGGATGCAATTTCCAAAAGGGGGGAAGGATGTAACATCTTAGGTAATTATTATAATACTTTTTCATATCTATTAATATTTATGTATAAGATATTAATTTTACATTAAAGGGGGCACTTTTATCAATAGTTTACTCAACACACAACAACGTGTTTCTCTGAAATATTATGTTGCCCAAAACACTAAGTTTTACCAAAAAATAATACAATAACATTATTTTTTAGATGGTAGTTAAATCCTTTCCATGGTATTGGTTATAATGGGTATAACTAAATACAATTTATTAAACATTTTTGTTAAATGTTTTTACATTTATCTAGTAAATTTTAGTGGCTTAAAATGAGAATGAATCCAATTTTATGCCTTAAATACACTATTTTTTTAATTCCATTTTACCTACTTTTGATGGAAATCCATTTTTAAATATATATTTTCTAATTTTATATGTTATATGTGATAAAATAATCTTTTTATTTTTAATTGGGACATCAAAATTTACTACGGTTTAAATTTTGGTATTTTTCTGATAAAATTCATATTTTAATAAATAGGGACAATATTGAATTTTAATTCAAAACTACCTTTTCATCAAATTAATTTATATTGATAGATTATAATTTCAATTGGTTTTAAATTATATTTATATTATGTTTTGATAATTTAATCCAATGTTAGTATTGGAGGTAATATCACATTGAATTTTAATATAAACACATGTCAATATTTTGATGGTTTTTACTTTGAAAAAACAAGTTTTTTTGTTGTGAAAATTGGAATTTATTTTAAATTAATTACTAAAAATTAGCTGTTTTGAATTTGAAAAAATTTATTTCATATTTTTAATCATAAGTTCTAAATTATGTAAATATTTTCCTTTTAATTTTGGACATGATGACTTGTAACTTTGGTAATTATTTTTATTCACCACAGTTAAAGGGTAAATCAGGTAAATAAGGGTAAAAATAATATTATATTAATATAAAAATAAAATAAAACTTGACCTAATCCTGTGGTATGATATATGTATGACCAATACATCCATTGGGATGGAAATTTGGCCTTTATAATTCAGTTGGGTGTGATTATGACACTTATATATTTTAATTCAATATAAAGGAAAATATGTTATAAACATAAAACTTATTAATAAAAAATTTTAATATGAGTTAATATAAATGAAATATTTGACTATAAATAGTTATAAGAAATAAAAAATTACTTCCTACATTATGAAATTATAATTATAATTTTTAGACATTATATAATTAAATTTAATAATGACACAATGATGATGGATTCATTTTTTTAATGAAGTAATCAAAAATAAAGTTATAAATATTAAAATAAATATGATTTGGCATAATTTATCCCATAAACTATTTTTAAAAGTGAATATGACATTTTATAAGTCTATTAAATTCTTTCTTTTTCTAAGTTATCTCTCTGTTTGTATTTTATTTAAATCTAATAAATTGATTAGTGTAAAAATTGACATAATTGATGTTTTATAAAAATAGTTTATTATTAAATTATATAAAAATAATAAAAGTATTTTAAACTCCCAAAGTGACTATGATAAGGTATAAAAGTTCATTATGTTTCCAATTATATAAAATTGACCCCATATTAGTAAAATAAATATACTCTTAATAATTAAAATTTTATTACCACAATTAAAATTAAAAGAGAATAATTAATGGTAAAACGAAATGATAAGGTTTAAATATATCAATACATGTATAAATATTATTGAGTGATAGTATTACAAATTATCACCATCATAGATTCTTTATATCCCATGTTGGATCCTTTTTAATTAAAAAAAGTAATTTATATTATTTTAATAATTTAAGAGCATCCAAGGGTCCCCCTTCCCTCTCATATAAAAAGGTACCATCTATTCTATAATAATCACACTTAAATAACCCTTTGGTTTGGAAAATTATTGACCGATAATCTTTCTAAAAATCCTACCCTCCTCCTAGAATCCTTAATTAGGGCAGAAATTCTCCCATGGAATCCTTTTGGTATAAACCAAAAAAATATACCAGATCAAGAGGTAACGCCTTCTATCATGATTTTTAGTTTCATTTCCATTATCAACTCCCTATACTATTAATTTTTATAATTAGATAAAAAGAAATGTATACTCAATATACTAGGTTTTTTATGGTATTTATTTAACCTACACTTTCACACGCCTTTATTTAATGGGTAACGAACATACTGTTTCTGTGTACGGTGAACTAATGCCTCATGAAATGAGGGTTGTACAATTTTTCCGTACCAACTCTCATGGTGGCCATTCTGATGGAAAAAATATATATATATGATATATATTATCTTTTTGTTTTTTTATGCTTTTGAAATATTTATGTAGAACAAACATTTATGCTTCCCATGTTGTGTAAATACGATAATTTCATTTGACAAAGTGTGGACTACCACCCACTCAAAGAAATATGACTCATTCCCTCTACAAATGGAACATATGATGGATGGTTTTATTAAAACTAAAAGACTTACATGACATCAACATAAAACTGGTATTATAATAAACATACTATTTTATTATTATTCATTTAACATGATAAAGAAATGAAAGTAGTGTTCAAGCGTACGTATGACCTACTATCTCCATGAATGGTAGATTTCTTTTATTATCTACAAATATTATTGATATTTTAAATACATATATAATAGATATATATTATATTAAAATCATTAATTATATTCTAGAGAGGATATAATGTTGACTACATGGACAATTTACATAAAAAAGTTCATTTTCAACTCAAGTACCGAATATAAACAAAACGTCTCATATGAACCTAAACACTTATGTAATTTTTATAAAATGGTAATAAGTGATATAAAATAAATAATAAACTTGAAATTTTTTTCTCAATAAAGAATTAATTAATCTATTTTTATTATTCCAAAAAATAAAGAATGTTCATGACAAGTCTGACTCAAGGTAAGGGAAGTCTTAACTGAATCTCCATTCATTGAGTTAAATATCCATGTCATTGGTTTTGTTTTTTTAAGAATCTGTGTGAATGACCTCTGATTGTTTTACACTGAATATCCACTTATATTGGGATTATTTATATTTTTCACACATAATTATGTCATTGATTTATCCTTAATCCAATGATATGATCTTTGTAAGGGATTTCATCTCAATATACTTTCATTAGGGAATATCTTGATGTTATCCACCTTTATTATCTTATAAGGTGTATATACAACCCTTTTGACAAGGTATATCATGAAATAGTATATGTCCAGATATTTAATGTTCTGTTCAATGTTATTCTTTAACGATTTTTATTCATGTGTTTGTCAAGTGGAAAAGGACTCTTTAACTAAAACATTGTTTTTAATGTTTTAATGATTTAATCTTCTAAAAACCTTATATTTTCATGTCCATGTTTTAAAAATGGGTTTTGTGAATTTATTTTCATGGGCATGAATGTTTTAAAATTTAAATTTCTATTAAATGTTTAAAATCGGTATGGGACACTCTAATTCAAAAGTCTTTTTATTAAATGTTTTAAAATGTCAATTTCATTCAAAAGTTTTAAATTTGTATGGGAGACTTGGATAAAAAAGTATGTTTATTAAATTTTTTAAATGGTTTTGTAAATATATTTAATATTTCAATATCTTCAAAATATTTTTTATTATTACAAAATAAATTTTATAACCGAAATGTTGAAAAATGATATCTTTTACATTTTATTATTATATAATGGTACTTGGACATTTTATGGGTTGTTACGTGATAATACAAAGAAGGGTGGTTACATAATAAACCAATAGTGGGTGGTTCTATGTTAATACAAGGATGGTTGGTTACATTATAACCTCTAATGAATTTGGTTTAGAATTCGTCCAATATGTCTATTCCATTTAATGATATATATGGAAGTCGATCGTATGGTTATTCCATTTAAGTATTTTTTTGTCCCATGTTACCATTATATGTTATATTTGATTTTTATGGGTTTAAGGTTATCCTTTGATTACAAAAAAATTGTAAGCAATGATCTTATATTCCGTGAAGTGTATTTGTTATATCTTAATGGTGAAAAATATTACTTTATGATAAAGTATTCATGTTTTACATGTTTTTTCAAGACTAACATTTTTTCTTATTTGTGTACCCCTTAATGATTTTTTATACTCATCCATAGATTAAAATGTTTTTCAGAAGATTTAATGGAGAATAGATTCAAGGATGGGTCAAGGAAAATTAAAGATTTTACATGAAGAGAAACCATCTTTCATATTAAAAGTTTTTATTTTATTCAATAAATTGATACTTTTGGAATTGTACACATTTTATTTATACTATTTTTTTATGTATGAGTTATTCCCTAATAATCTAGGATCCAAACCTAAAAAGATCCTTAATGTGAATTAAAGTCAAATTATTGACTTATCTCAAGATTAAGTAACATTTAAGTCTAGGGACTTATATAAAATGCTTCCATAGCTCTATATGCATAATGGTATGGGGTTAATGTATATACATAATTTCAAAAGGTTCTTAGTATCTAATATTATTAATAAATAATCAAGATTTATAGAGTATAATTTTTATATGATTAGTTCATTTTGGTGGGTTTTTCGACAATGATGAACTTATTGTGTATCATTTAATATTATGGATATATATTAATTATGGAATTTTAAAAATATATAATATATATATTTAGGTAATTTTTACCATTATAAGTGTATTTAAACCTACCATTAGGCTAGTAATGGGAAAAAGAATACATAGTCTATGGACGTGGTGAACTAACCTTAATATAGAAAATGTCTTCATTTTTAGAATAAAATAATTAAAGGGTGTGGATAATAGATATTTCATAAATATAATATCAATTATTTATATAGAAAAAACAATAGTTTTATCATAATATCATGGTATAAATATATATGATAAGGTATAATAAGAAATAATTAAAAGATATTTTGGTTAAAAATATTACCTCTTTAGATGTCCTCTCTTAGACTTCCCCTTAAGGAAACTTGGATTGGTCTCATGATGATTAAAATGATTATATGGAAGTTTGGGAGATATGGGTAGAGAATTTGGAAGATATTTAATATTTTATGGAAATTAGAATGTGTGAGGAGAAGGGGAGGTGAGGGGTGTTATTTATAAGGGGAGGAGATGGGTGTTTTGAATTTAATAATCTTTGATTTATTATTTTTACTCAAGACTATAAATATTAATGATTTTTATGAATAAATGACGTGATTTATGCATTTTAGGTTGAGAAAATGGTCTCCTAACTTATCTATGAATCATTTATTCATATATATTTTTCATATAATTCAAATTACTTTATTTTTTCATATTTTAATGTTCACAAAATATTCCACTATTTTAGAAAAATAAAAAAAATCCCCCTAACCATTTTTCAATGTGTATATTCTAAAAAAGGAATCCATTATTTGAAATGAATATCTTAAATATAAGATTTTTTTATATAAAATATTCATTTATTTTAAAAATACCATTTTAAAAATTATGTTCATTTTTTAGACCCTTTAGAAAATTAATTATGGTTTTATAAAATTATATTATCATTATAATGAAACATAATATAAATTCCTAAAAACATTTTATGTAAACAAATTTTATTTCCAAACTTTTTATTTTTTATAAAAATAAAATTAAACTGATATGTATAAAAAATTAGAATACTTATTTTATCATTTTTAAAACATTTATTTACTTATATCATGATATAAATATATAATATTTGTGGGATGTACACTAAAATTTACATTCATGAGATAAATGTTCACATAATTATGATTCATGATATATATTTATGTATAATATATTGTTAATTATATATGATTTACATTTAATATATTCATTTAATGCATGCATTATTCATGCATGTGATGCATGAAATTATACATGGGTGTAAGTCATATATATAGATATATTATTTATTTTATCTCAATGGTTTATTCATTAGTTACATGGATTAATGGATTTTCATTAACTCATTAAAACTGTTAAATGAATTATACCGTATAGGAAATAATTCTCAAGATGGGTTATGTATTTTAGTTGCCTCGGGATTTGCCTATATAAGAGGATGAGATACTCACCTATCGGGGTGTGTGATATGTGATTTTTATGATCCTTTATTAATATAATTTCCTACCAACATATAGTTTATCTCATTAGATAAGGTACTAGCCCCATTTTTGATATCAGGTATCCTCACAAGGTATTCATATATCCATTAGATGGTGTACTCCCTCAAAGGTAGGGTTCTTATGTTCATTGATCCTCATGATCCTCCTCAAACATTCACCATGTATAGAATATAAAATATGATTCAACTCACATTTTCCTGGTATGTTGTTTTTCAAATCATTTAAACATTAATTTCTCGAAGATATATCTCATATGTTTGGGTTTTTCTTCTTCTAGAAATGGTAATTAGATGATCATATGGAATCCATCAGTAGTATTTGAGAGAGGTAATTCAGGTTTTTATCATGTTTGAAACTATGATTTTCAAAAAATTGAAAAATAATGCTTTAATAAAAAATAGAGAATGATTACATACCCATATGTATTCCACATAAATGTAAATTCTTTTTACACTTATATAGGTTGGATACATAATACAAATACCCTTACATAGATGGTATGCTTAAGGGTAACCAATTTTTTACCACCACATAAATGATTTGTTTAATGGTAATACCATTTCATAGGTAATATTCATGAATTTTTTAACCACACTCATGACATTACGTGAATGTTATTCCCTTACAAAGTTTTTTACATAAATTTAGAAATTTATACACCCTTGCACTGACATGAAGAAGTGATACATAAATGTAAAACCATTATGTATAAGGGTTTATGTAATTTTTAAAAACACATTACCCTTATGTGTAATGTTATTCGAGAAAATTTCTAAAGCTTTCTGAGGTTTAAAATTTTGTAGCATCTAAATATTAGGATTATATATACTAAAAGGTGTTGTGTAAAGGTAATACATTTAGATGTGGGAGTTTCATAAAGGAAATTTTTGTATTAAATTACATTGGCTAAGAAAACATCAACTTTCTTTTAGTAGAGCATCTGTATAAGTGTAAAAGGGAGGATACCATTATGTAGTATATGAGTTATATATAAGGGGAATAAGAAAAATTTTAATTTTTTTAAAAAAAATATATTAATTGGTTTTATGGTTTATAAAATGTTTATAAATGATAATAAAATTAATTTAAGGGTTATTTAATTTATAATTGTATGAACCCGGTTCTTATTATTGAGGTACATGTTTCTTCTTTTCCTTTTTTCCTTACGTGTTTTTGAGAAAGCAAGGGAAATGTGGGGAAAATCCCAAATTTATGGGTACACACCGTGTACTTTTGTACACACACTGTGTACTTTGGCCGTGTGGGATGAGAATACATGGCGTGTAGGCTTAGGTGTGTAAACTAAATACATGCCATGTACTGTTGTGCACATGCCATGTACCATGGTTGTGTGGGATGAGAATACATGGCGTGTAGGCTTATCGACAATTAAAGGTGTAAAAACTAACTACATTCCATGTAATTAGTAATATACGTTGTGTAATCAGTCGGCAGATAAACAGTGAGGCGTCGCAAAGTAGCTGCCAATGAAATAGTTAAAAAAAAATTGTACACGCCGTTTAGTTATGTTTTTTCATTAAAAACATGTAGTATCCCCCTCATTTGGCAAAGGATTCAGATAACTCACTAGAAGCCATGGGAGAGGAGGCTGGGACTTGGAGGAGCTCACGATCACACACTGGGACTTCGATTCTTCCACCATCGATATCGTTTGAACCGCGCGGGTAAGGTCTTCCCTCTTCTTGAATCTTTCCCTACAATTATTTCCCTAAGGGAAGTTATTTAGATTTGAATGAGTAATAATTTATCTATGATCTACATCATTATGGGTTGTTTCGGGAGGCACCTTTAACACATACCGATCAGAGGAGATTGAGGTAGGTGGTCTTGTGATTAATTCCAACTGTCGAGTTGATTTTTTGTACCTTTGTGCCATGTTCCCATGTTAGGTGTGTTGTATGGTGTATAATTTTACTACTGAGATAACTATAATTTCTTAGGTAATCTAATTAATAAGTATAAATTGTTTTTTGGGATCGTTGCTTTGATCCAGGGCCACCCCGAGGGTGAGTTTCCCTTGTTTAGCTGTTTGGACAGGATGCCCATGGGTATGTTGTGATTATAGCATGTTTTGAGTTTTCTTGAGAGGAAACATTTATAAATTTCTTGCTTATGCATTGGGCTCGGCCCAATTTCTTGTTTTCATTTCATTAGCCTGAGGGAAAGGTTCTGTTTAGCCTGAGGGCAAGGATTCTCAAACCTGAGGGTAGTTTTTGTTTAGCCTGAGGGAAAGGTTCTGTTTAGCCTGAGGGCAAGGATTCTTATGCCTGAGGGCAGTGTTTGTTTAGCATGAGGGTAAGGTTCTGTTTAGATTGAGGTAATGGTTTCTTATGACTAAGGGAAGTGTTTGATTAGCCTGAGGGCAAGGTTCTATTTAGCCTGAGGTCAAATTTTCTTATGCCTATGGGCACTGTTTGTTTAGCCCGAGGGAAAGGTTTTGTTTAGCCTGAGGGCAACGATTATTATGCCTGAGGGAAATATTTTTTATGCCAGAGGGCAGTCACCTAAGGGTTTCATTTCTGTTTTCCTAAGGGTAAGGATTTTAATGTCTGAGGACAATGTTTACTTTGAATATTCATTGTTGTTATTTCGTATGTTCTACCTACCAAGATAAAGCACATGCTTGGAATTGTTAAATAATTATTAAAATGATAATGTAACTGGTAAAAATAGTTACTTTTGAGTACTTCCTAGTTTACTTCATTTTATTATTGCACACTATTGTTGCACATTTTCACTAACAGTTGGTAATGGGCCTTTTGTGGTTTCCTACTGGGATTTATTTCTCACACCCTCTTTTGATCATGTCTTGGGCCCAAAAAGATTATATTGCTGCATGTGTCGATAAGGGAAAGATTCTTTACACAGGTACATGATTATTGTAGAGGAGTAGGGGAGCATGGGACTGATCTTAGGCTTGCGATGCTGCTGCATTCCTGTTTCACTACTTTGGTTTTGTTTGGATGTACTTTGTAATTTGTGTTGTATTGTATCTGATTTCAGTGTATCCTGTTTTGGATTCTTTTTTAGAACTAGTGACATGTTGCATCATCATATATACGACTGCCGGTTATCTTTTACTTTAGTTCTGTTGTCCATTTCCGGTTTATATTATTTACTGTTTCTACTTTTGTATGTTTATCTGTATTTCCGCTATGATATAATTTAAAAAATGTGGGCATAGTTTACCCACTATCAGTCTTAGTCCCTCACTGTTGGTCGGTAGCCTCTGGTATTTGGGGAAATGTACTTGAGGTCATGTGACCAACCGGGTTCGGGGAAACCGTTTTATGGCACCCGGATCCAGGATGTTACAAAGTGGTATCAAAGGGTTTCTTTTATTTGACTTAATGTTTGAAGACTATAGTCAGGGATTGGATAGAATTGGTATTTGGTAATAAGTCGTGCCTGGGAGTAGCTAACCCTTGTATACGGAAAATCCAATCTACCTCGTTTAATTGCAATTCTTCTAGTTTTTCAGTTTTACAATTAATTTGATTTTCACCGTTGGGTGACGAACTTGTGGTGTGCTTTTTATATTTTATACATGGGTTATATTTAGTTTCACCCCGATGAGATGAACGTATTCCATCAAATATTCCATTTAGGCACATGTTAGAATTACATGTCATGTATAGTTTTCATGCCATGTAGGTGCGTTAGAAATTTCATGTTGTTGTGATAGATGTTTTGATAGAGAATACATGTTTTTGTGATAGATTCCTTGTTAAAATACCTATTATTTGATAGGGTATTTTTATGTAAGGTTTTGTGAATAAACGCTGAACTTTGGTTCTTGATGAGTATAGACCCTCATCAATCGGAATTTAGTGGATCATCGACTTTTTTACCTTGTTATAACACATATAAGATTCCAAGATTTGATTCGTGGGGAGTATGGGCCCTCATGGATCAGAATTTGGCAATTTTGTGTTTGTTTCTGTGTTTTTATAGACTTCAGAGTAGTTTTTGAGGCTTACTATCCGTAAAAACCCAGAATACACACCGTGTAGTTTTGACTACATGCCATGCGTTCTCTATTTGGGAAGAAACTATTTTTCTTAAGTACACACTGTATAGTCTCTAACCGTGTCATAGGATTTGTGGGAAGAGACATAGGATATGGAAGTTCTTGGGGAAACACGCTATGTCGGGTTAACCTTGTGTCCGCATGTGTAACTAACAACACTGATGGGTAATCCTTAATCTATACATGTCGTGTTAGGATTGAAAATGCTATGTAGTCGGACCCAGGTATCCTACCATATAGCCAACAACACGGGTTGATTGGGGATTTTTAGTACACATCGTGTTCGTCTGGAATACGCCATGTAGTGTAACCTGGGTACACAGGCCATGCCACTAACAAAACGGGTCGGTAAAGCTTGTCTATTACATTCCGTGTCTACCTTGAACACACTGTGTAGTCTTGTATTATAATATCTATGTGGATTAACTGTTTAGATGGAATCAGGAATGGAAAGAAGATTCAAGTACACGTCGTGTGTTAAGACAACATGTTGTGTGTTTGAGGTGTTACACGACCAATTCTAGCTGAAGTACATTAACATGTGAATGGATTATGGGAACACACCATGTAGGAATTATACACACTGTGTAGTCATGTTTTGTAAAAATTTAGTTTTTTTCCTCTCATGTTCCCTTCTTGGTCTCCTAGTTTTCAGTCCTTTATAATCTTGATCTAAGGTGTGCGTTTGACCTTGTAGAGTCATGCCTCCAAGATGACCACAAGTTTTTCTCAAATAGATTGGTGATTATTATACTCTAGAGATGGTAGTCTATGGGATACCAATGGATCCTCTAGCAGTTCCAGATGTGGTGCCAACCATTATACTGGATGCATGCGTAGATATGCAGTTCCGTGAAGGCTTTATATGGTGCATACAATCCTTCCATGGAGCACTACCTGTTGCAACATCTATGGCAGAGCTGACATATATTCCAACAATAGTATCCGCCTATGTTTTCAGGGGATAGAGGAACACATGTTGTGGAGTCATGGATGGGTTCTATGCAGACGATCTTCGAGCATTTGGAGACGCCTCCTGAGAGGAGGGTCAAGATCACTACTTACATGCTACACGATTCTACCAAGAGATGGTGGGATGTGACCACCCATACTGAGCATCACTGAGACATGGTGTAGGAATATTTTCAGGCAGTATTCTATGAATTTTTCCTTTCAGAGATTCTATGGACAAATTGAGCTCGAGTGTTCATGAATCTGTAGCATGACATCATGTTAGTGATGGACTATTCTACCCGCTTCACCGAGCTATAGGGTTTTTCACATATTCTGGTTGGTTATGAGACGTTAAGGTCTAGACGCTTTGAAGATGGTTTTCGTTATGACATCAGAGCACTGGTGAATGTTTTCAGCTTGCCCACATTGCATGCTATTGTTAACCAGGTGTTGATTACTGAGCCAAACCTATAGGAAGCTAGTGGTGCGGACCAGGGAAGTTCGGCACCGGTATCTGGTACTATTTCTACCAGCAAGAGGAAAAGGCAAATGGATTTCTCTCATGAAGGTAGTATTAGCCAGAATAATTCTTCATGTGGCCCGATAATGTGCTACCATAGCAGTAAAGAGGGACACAGGAGACCTCAGTGTCCACGTGACCCAGTGGAGTGCCAAGCTTACGACAAGATGGGTCATTTTCAGAGTTTTTTCAAAGCGTTTCCACTAGTGACTAGTGAGAGGGGTTCTGTGTAGACTCTGTGTGTAGGAGTAGGACCAACAGATTCTTACCAGTTAGGAAATTGGACTACGTTAGGACGTTCGGGCTGAGGTGGTAGTCGTGGCCATGGTAGCCAGACACCGGGATCTCAGAGACAGCAGTGTGAGTCAGCTCAGGGTAGCCAGGCTGTGTCGTAGGGCCACGACACTGGGTAGACATATATAGTGCAACATACCCAATAAGAGTAAGATTCTAGACCTTCCATAGTCAGAGGTACTATTCTAGTTTCTTTTATTTTATCTTCTGCACTTTTCGATACCAGTGTTACGCATACCTTTATATCTGTGCACGTTGTGGTGAGCCTTGGGTTTTGTGTTTCTTCTTCATTGGATATCATAATGCTAGAAACTCTCTTGGGAATTAGAACGTCAAGTGTGCGTCAGTTCAAGGAGTTCCCCCTAAAGGTTGGGGGGTGCCACTTTTTATGGGACCTCTATGTCTTAGAGATGACAGCCTATGATGCCATTCTTGAGATGGAATGGTTTGTACCCTTTCGAGCATTTGTATATTTCTATCATTGTAGGGTGTGTTTCACATCACCAGAGGGTGGACAGTTTCTATACAAAGGATAATGGGATGTCCATGAAAGTCTTACTAGACTCGAGCATCATGGGCGAGGTGGAGTGACAGCCCAGATTGCGAGTTTATATCTGGATGACCAGGAGTCTTGTCAGAAGTATTTCCCTCCAGTGGTTAATCGTTTCAAGGATGTCTTCCTGGATGAAAATTCTAGTCTACCTTTAGAGTGAGAGGTGGACTTATTTATTGATCTTGTGCCAGGAGTGGCATCGGTGTCCATTCCTCCTTATCGGATGGATACTCCAAAATTGTAGGAGCTCAAGACCCAGTTAGAGGAGTTACAAGAAAAGGGTTTCATCTGACCCAGTACTTATCCTTATGGTTCACCTGTTCTGTTTGCGAAGAAGGTGGGTGTTACCCTCAGACTCTACATGGATTATCGGACACTGAACTAGTTGACGGTTAAGAACCGATATCCCTTACTGAGGATTGATGATCTTTTTTATCAACTTTGAGGAGCACAAGTGTTCTTGAAGATTGACTTGAGATATGGATATCATCAGTCACATGTTAGACCATAAAACATACCGTTTATAGACTTTCGGAGCAGATATGGTCTATACGAGTACTTGGTCATGCTGTTCAGACTCACAAATGCACCCGCAGTTTTTATGGCTCTGATGAATCGTGTGTTCCACCCATATCTGGATTCTTTTGTGGTATTCATCATGGATGATATCTGGGTGTACTCTCACCCTTGACATGACCATGCCACCCATATTGAGATTTTCCTAAGTACACAAAGAGAGCATCAGTTATATGAAAATCTCTCACAGTGACACTTTTGGATAGAGAATATTCACTTCCTGAGTCATATTATATCAGAGGCAGGAGTTACGGTAGACCCGGAGAATGTGAGAGCAGTAGTATCCTGGGATCAACCTAATAACATGTTTGAAATATAGAGTTTTGGAAGCTAGATTGTTACTACAACCACTTTATACAAAACTTCTCCCCCTTAGCATCTCTGTTGATGGGTTTGACTATGATGGGTATGCTGTTCGTTTAGTTAGAATCTTGCGAGAAAGCCTTTCAGAAGCTGAAGGGAAGGTTGACATCAGCACCCGTCCTGATACGTCCATAGCAAGGGAAGAGCTATATAGTTTACTATTATGCATCAGGTATTAGGCTGGGAGCAGTGTTCATTCACGTTGATTGAGTAGTTGTGTACGGGTCTTGGCGGTTGAGACCACATGAGAGGAATTACCCGACACATGATATCGAGTTGGCTATAGTTGTTCATGTGTTACGCTGTTGGAGACATTATCTCTAGGGAGAAAATTTTGTGGTAATTACAGACCACAAAGGTCTTAAATATATATCTTTACCCAACATGACTTGAATTTGAGATAGTGAAGGTGGGTTTAATAACTTCAGTCCTTCGACTTCGAGCTTACCTATACACCTGGTAAAGGTAATGTAGTTGCTGATACACTGAGTAGGAGGACTCAGATACAGGTAGTGTAGGAGGCCAATGGTGTGTGGCAGCTTATGGTTTTGTTCTCTGAGATGCATTTAGAGGTGCATGATAGTCAGGGGAGAACATATCTTTCATCCTTAGCTGTGACTTCCACCCTCCTAGATAGAGTGAGGATGAGACAACTATCAGATTCAGAAGGCCTAGTTCTATGGGAGTCAGTGGCAAGTGAGGACCCTCCTTCTGGTTGGACAATAGGAGATGATGAGGTACTGCATATAAATGGATGAGTGTGGGTTCCGGGGGATATACACGAGGAGTTAATGCAAGAATTTCATGCTTCAGCTTGGGAAGTGCATCCTTGAGTTTCCAAAATGTACCCTGACTTGAGACCTCAATATTGGTGGCTGGGTATGAAATGAGAGGTCGCTAGTTTTGTCACGAGATGTTCCACTTGTCAGTAGGTGAAGGCGGAGCATCAGAGTCCAGCTGGGCTATTACAATAGTTATCCATTCCGGAGTGGAAATGGGATAATGTCGTGATGGACTTCATGACCGGGTTGATGAGGTCACCTCGAGGCAATTATGTCATATGGGTTGTTGTGGACAGACTTATGAAGGTAGCTCACTTTTTTCCGATCAAGGAGACCTTCGGTGTTGACAAGATATGAATGTTTTATATCCGAGAGGTAGTACGTCTTCATGTGGTCCCTCGTACTATCATTTCAGATAGGGACACCCATTTTACGTCTTGTTTCTGGCAGAGTTTTCAGAGGGTAATAGGTATACATGTTCCTCCAAGCACAACTTACCACCCTCAGACCGATGGCCAGTCAGAGCATATGATACAGGTGCTGGAGGACATCCTGCGTTCATGCATCCTAGAAATTGGTGGCTCTTGGGAGCAGCACATACCCCTTGTCATGTTTTCCTAAAAAAAAATTTTTAGGCAACTATTGAGACGGAACCTTATGAGGATTTATATGGTAGGTCATTCCAATCACCCTTGTGCTGGTTGAAGGTAGGTGAGGCAGCTTTACTAGGACCACGTCTCATGCAGGCAACTTCAGAGTAGGTCCAGTTGAATTAGAAGCGGATGACTATTGCACAGTCTCATCGGAAATATTATGCTGATCACTGCAGACAGCCCTTGGATTTCATTGTCGGGGATTAGGTTTTATTGCATGCTTCACCAAGGTTGGGACATAGGTGGATCAAGAGATAGGGTAGACTTTCACCGAGATGTGTAGGACCGTTTGAGATTTTGGAGAGAGTCGGGACTATTGCATATCGATTGCAGTAACCACAGAGGTATCAGGCCATGCACAAAATCTTCCACATATCTGAGCTGCACCATTATCACTCAAAACTATATCACGTTTTTCAGCCTGAGGAGGTTGAACTTTAGGTTGATGCATCCTTTGAGGAGCATCTGATTAATATTGTTTATAGGATCACGAAGGTTCTCTATGGCCGGTTAGTTCCTCTCGGACGAGTGCTATGGTAGCATGGCCTAGTGCAGGACGAAACCTGGGAGTGAGATACTGACATACGTTCCCAGTGGCCAGAATTGTCCCCAGATTTATCTTCACCACCATTGGAATGGAAATTCTGGGACTAATTGCTTTAAGGGGGGAAGTTTGTAAGAGCCTTGTTCTTATTCATGAGGTAAGAGTTTCTTCTTTTCCTTTTACCTTAAGTGTTTTTGGGAAAGGAAGGTAAATGTGGGAAAAATAACAAATTTATTAGTACACATCGTGTACTTTTTTACACACGCTGTGTACTTTGGCCATGTGGGATGGAAATGCAGGGCGTTTAGGCTTAGGTGTGAAAACTAACTACACGCCATGTATTTTTGTGCACACTTTACGTACCATGGATGTGTTGGATGAGAATACATAGCGTGTAGGCTTTTCGGTGATTAAGGATGTAAAAAATAACTACACACCATGTACTTAGTAACACATGCCATGTAATTAGTCAGTAGATGAATAGTGAGGTGGTGCAAAGTAGCCACTAGTGGAATAATTAAAAAAATAGTACACGCTGTGTACTTGAAAGTACATGTCGTGTAGTTATGTTTTTTTGTTAAAAAAAGGCAATAGCCACCTCATTCAATAGAGCAGACAATGAACTCACCAAGATCCATGGGAGAGGAGGCCGGGACTTGGAGGAGCTCTTGATCACACACTGGGACTCTGATTCTTCCGTCATTGATCTCGTTTGAACCGCGTTGGTAATATCTTCCCTCTTCTTGAATCTTTCCCTCCAATTATTTCCCTAAGTTAAGTTATTTTAGTTTGAATGAGTAATAATTTATCTAAGATATATATCGTTCTAGGTTGTTTTTGGAGGCACCTTTAATGCATATCGATCAGAGGAAATCGAGGTAGGTGGTCTTGTGTTTAATTTCAACTTTGAAGTTGATTTTGTGTACTTTTGTGCCATGCACCCATGTTCGGGGTGTCGTATGGCCGAGACTTTGACTGTTGAGATACCTAGAATTGATTAGTTAATCTAATGAACAAGTATAAACTACTATTTGTGATCGTTGCTTTGGCCTAGGGCCACCCTGAGGGTGAATTTCCCTTTTTTATCTGTTTGGCTAGGAAAACCGTGGGTATGTCATGATTATAGAATGTTTTGAATTATTGAGATGAAACATATATAAATTTATTTCATATGTGTTGGGCTCGACCCAATTACTTGATTTATTCGGATTAGGTGAGGGAATTTTTCTGTTTATCCTGAGGTCAAGGTTTCTTAGGCCCGACGGCAGTGTTTGTTTAGCCTGAGGGCAAGGTTCTGTTTAGTCCAAGGGAAAGGTTTCTTATGCCTAAGGGTAGTGTGTGTTTAGCCTGAGGGAAAGGTTCTGTTTAGCCTAAGGGAAAGGTTTCTTATGCTTGAGGGCAGTGTTTGTTTAGCCTAAGGGAAAGGTTATGTTTTCCTTAAAGGAAAGGTTTCTTATGCCTGAGGGTAGTGTTTTTTTATTCTGAGGGAAAGGTTATGTTTAGCCTGAGGGCAAGGTTTCGTATGCCTGAGGGAAGTGTTTTTCTAGTCTGAGGGCAAGGTTTTGTTTAGCCTGAGGGCAACAGTTATTATGCATGAGGTCAATATTTTTTATGCATTAGGGCAGTAGCCTGAGAGTTTTGTTTTTGTTTTCCAGAGTGTAAGGATTTGAACATCTGAGGACAATGTTTACTTTGAATATTCACTGTGGTGATTTCTTATGTTGTACCTTCCAAGTTAAAGCACATGCTTGGAATTGTTAAATAATTATTAAAATGCTAATGTAACGGGTATGAATAGTTACTTTTGAGTACTTCTTAGTTTACTGCATTTCATTATTGCACACTGTTGTTGCACATTTTCACTGACAGTTGGGCACGAGCCTTTGGTGGTTGCCTACTGGGATTTATTTCTCAAACCATGTTTTGGGTCATGTCTTGGTCCCAAACAGATTATATTGATGTAGGTGTTGATAAGGGCAAGAGTCCCTATATAGGTATATGATTGTTGCAGAGGAGTAGGAGATCATAGGACTGAGCTTATGCTTGTGATTCTTCTGTATTTCTATTGCACTACTTTGGTTTCGTTTGGTTATACATTGTACTCTATGTTGTATTGTATCTGATTGTAGTGTATCCTATTTTGGACTCTTTCTTAGAACTACTGACATGTTGCATCATCAAATATATGACTACTAGTTATCTTTTACTTCAGTTCCGTTGTCTATTTCAGGTTTATATTTTTTTACTATTTTTTCTTTTGTATGTTTATCTTTACTTCCGCTGCGCTATACTTTGACAAATGAGGGCATAGTTTCCCCACTATCAGTCCTAGGTTCTCGTTGTCAGTTGGAATCCTCTAGCATTTGGGGAAATTCGGTTGAGGTCTTGTGACCAACTAGGTTCGGGGAACCCGTTGTGTGGCACCCGGATCCGGGACGTTACAATAAGGATTTTATAAATAATTAATTATTTATGATTTTTTTAAAATTAATTAAATAAATTTAAGGAAAACATTTTCTCAAATACTAAAGGTTAATATTTGAAACACCTTTTAACCAAATTATATGGAATAACATATGATCTAGAAAAAAATTTGATAATTTAAAAATTGTAAGTAATAATTTATATTGGTTTATAAATTACGAAATAACACCAAATTATAAAAAAAAATTAATTTATTAATTGTTCATAATAATTTATTTTGAATTATTAAAAATAAAAGGGGACCAAATTTGGATATTATTTAAGCCACATAAAAAAGGTTTAAGGAATTATATTATCAAGGTTTAAATAATGTATAATTATATAATATTTAGATTAAGTAAAATGTTTACATAATATAAATTAATTTATAAATAGTTTATAATTTATAAAATATAATATATTTTAAATTGAAATGTTATATACTGATAAATATAAAATAGTTTATATTTAAATGAATATAAAATGTTTAAATTTAAAAATTATGGAATGTAAATAATGTTAAAGTTGAAATTATAAATTTTTTTATTGTTATCTTTTATTTTTGAGTTGTTCATAAGTTTTTATCTCATGTTTGAATATTTCAATTTTTCATTTATTTAAGTTTTATTCCCAGATTTTTTCATATTTAGTCAAAAAATTAAGAAATGTGAAGGTTGTGTATGTCTTAGTTTAAAATAATAAATTTATCCTTGAATATATCCATATATTACATTCTATGATTGACTATATGATGAATTTAGTTTTTCATCTACCTTGACCTGATTTTTTAATTGAAGTTATGAACATGAATTTGATATTGAATATAGTTTTTTATATTAGGTTTTAGATTTGTGATATATTTCATTCTATCTTGAGTAAATTATTTCCTGGTAGAAGGACTTGGGATCAGACTACCTACATACCTGGAGGTTTATGCCTTATCAAGGCTGGTGAATAGGGATAGATATATATCCCTCAGGGCTAGCTCAATTTAATAAATCTATGCATTTATATAAATTTTTCATGTTAAATATGCATATGATGCATCTCGATATGTATGGATATCTTGGACTACTATTATTGGGTAATTAACACAAACTTTTGGCTGTGTAAAGAGTTACACATCAATATGGTTTAAACATATTGATTACAGGGAAGGAATAAGATTCCAAATTTAAATTCTAGAAGCATGAATACATAAAATGGAATAAAATGAGATAATATGGTATTATTAAAATACTCTTCAAATAAAAGTTGTGCTAGTCCTTCCAAAATGAAACTTCACAAGACCTCAATCATTCAAATGAGTAGTTCCTTCCCAATAAGGGTTCCCCAAAATAATCTTGTGTGAGTAAGGAATGTGATAGAAAACATTGGATCATCCTTGGGTATTTTCTTCCTGAGAAGGGATCCCTATTATTGAATTTAATTAGTCTATTCCTGGTGCTTGTTTTGGTTTACACTTATCTGGTCAAACACATGGAATGATACTAGAGGAATCAAATTCACTTTATCCACATAATAGATTTGATTAAAGAGTTATCCAATAAACTATTAAGGATTCCCATGTATTGTGACTGGGATGCATCCCATATTGGATAACTATGTAATTGGATGAATGCCCAAGTAGACTCGTTTATTAAAGAAATATGGATCTTAGATCCTAAATGGATACAATGTATGGTGTCATCAATTTTAGTGGGATAAATTTCATTAAATATCCTTGATGAAAAGATATAAGACATGATATTCATCTAATAAAAAGTTATGTTGTTTCTGGATGCATAAAAATCATCAAACTAAACATTATATTTAATACTTTAAATGAGAATATTAAAGTAAAAAATCTTAAGAGTGGTCGCTTAAGGAATGTTCTTGCATAAGATAAATATTCTATGTGCTAGAAGGGTTCCATCCTGAGTACCCTAAAATTTAAATATTTTAACAAGTTAATATAGAATATTATAGAAGCATAGTGTTATTCATTTAAGGTTTCAATGGAATTAGATCTATAATGACCACATGAGTATTTGTATCCACTCATGTACTCAAATGGTTGGGTGCATTAATGATTTTTCTCTCATACACTCAATATTATTGGGTATATCAAATCATATTCAATGTGATCGAATATATTTATGACTATATAAAACAACAGGTTTATTTAATAAATTATTAGTTTGTTGAAAACAATTCAATTATTCTAAATGATATATGATTTCAACTTTATTGTTTAAAAAAGTGTTGTAAATATAAAAAATGTTAGAAGATTAAAATAATTGAATCTTGAATTTTTTTATATTAATAGAGAAAATTAATTTCTATATTGATAACTTGGATTCTTCAAGAGTCGATAAACTCATCATAATATGTGTATTTTTAGCTCATTTATATCTTCGTAATAGAATGTAAACAATCATTGTTTATATAAAATGAGATGGATGTTTTTACAAAATGATAATATTTGTTTAGTTCTATAATATGCAATAAATGGATAAAAAATGTCTTGTTTTTGTTAGGGAATTCATACAATTTCCATTTAAATAAATTTTCCAATAAAGTGAACGAATTAAAAAGAATGTTTACCCGATCTTTCCACGGTGTTGGGAATACATGTGAACTAGGCATATGATATCAATGTTATAAAGTACTATATAAACAGTACTAGTGGGTAAAAGTTAAAACTATAAGAAGAATGGTTAGTTGAAAATTTCAATAGTATTTCTTCAAGAATCTAATCAGGGTTATTAAAACATAGGGTTTTCAAGAAGGATTAATACTAATTCAATATTGTTGGATTATTTAAAATACTTGAATGGGATTATAAACTCCATGAAATATCCATGTCAAGTATTAATTTTATAGAAACTAATTATTATATTTTTAATGTTATGTGATAATTAATATATATTTTACAAATTATTATAAATACACTGGACTTATAAATGAATAGAAAAATTGATTGCAATTATTGTTTATATTGATGGGATGAAGTAAACAGTTTCTACATCATAAATTTGATTGTAAATTTTTTATCAAACACAAATTAATCTATTGTAATGATGGGTATATTCATCTCATCTATCTTATGAGATAAGAGAGTATGTTCAATAATAATTTTTTTATGAGATCGTTAAATGTATACACATGTTTTTTATTTAATTGGATTTCTATAATAAGTTTTTAGAAGAATATTTTGATAAAAGTGTTTATCCAAAATAAATTTTTTGTCGAGGTATTTATTAGGATTTGAGGGAATGTGTTCCTACCATCCATATCTGAGATATTTTAATAAAAAATTCTTTTCAAAAAGGGTATTATAAACACATTGAATATCATATATGATATAGAAACAATAGATTATTTGTTTAATATTCATATTGAAAATAATAATATATTATTTAGCCAAATAAAAAGTTGCTGGTGTGGTGTCTTACAAAGATATTCTGAAATGAATATAATTTCTATGAATCTAGTGGTAGTAATTTTGGAATTAAATAAGTTCAATGTTAATAAACAAAATATTTTTTTAATCTAAATTTTCATAATTTTTAACTTAATATCATTAACAGTTACGATATGAGGATGTAAAGAAAACTGTAAATTATTACATTTAGTTATTGTGAGAAATTGAATATCATTATCAACAAAAGGATTTTAATAGTCTACTATTATAATGATTCTTCACTTAATATCCCAAATAATTTAAGGATATGTGATTGTAAAGAAAAATGCAATTATTTGAATTTAGTTACCATAACAAGTGAACGTCACTATTACATAAAAGTTTATATTATCCAATACACAAAGTGTATAAATTAGTATCCTAAAAATTCATAGGGTATGATGTTAATTTAAAATATAAAGAGTTTAGTTATTTAGAATAATGAAGTGGATGTCACATTACCCAAAATAAATTAGCATTTTCTAGTAAAGTAAAGAAAACATAAATGGTTACATTATTTAATTAATATTTCATGTAATACTTTTGATATAAAGGGTTATAATAATGATCATGATGTATTTAAAAAGGGATTCTAGTAGGATATAGAAGATAAAATTATAAAATTTAATGATATTAAGTTAATTTTTTTGAATAATTTCAATTAGTTGTAATTGTGGAATATGATTCTAAAGTCTCACCCTTATTAAAATTTGAATGATTTATAAATGTTACTCACGATGAAGTTAGTGGGATAATTTTATCAGATGGTCACATAGGGATGTGACAAGAATTACATATGAATGTCATGTTCAAAAACCATTTCTGCATCTAAAATATGAAAACCATGTAAAATATCATAATATATTGGTTGTAAACATATCGTGAAAATATAAGAAGAAAATATTAATTTTTCATACATTCAAGTGTGATACAAATTTAATTTACATGAATGGTTTAATGATACATATCCTCTTAGTGTAGAATTATTGAGTTGACCCTAACCGACAATCATCATAAAGTGTAATGGGTTATGATGATTTCAAATGGTTATCCTAAATAAATTCGTAAATTTGTTATAAAGGATTGTATATGAGATATGAAGAATATATTCATGAGGTTATAATTAGAGACTTATTACATGGAATTACACACTAAATTATATCTCATGGAATGGAATATGGTCAAATATATACTTAGGGGTTTATGATTATTATAAATTATTCTTACCTGTGGCTAGATAGAAACCTAGCATGAGAATATTTATACATTGATGTCATACTTATGTAGTTCAACATATGAACATATCTAATTAAGAGGTGGCTGGGTATGTTCTTAACCGTGTGATTGGCTTGAGTTAAACCAAGACGATATCTTACCACTAGTATAAAAAGAAAATACATATGACCATAGGTAAAATGAAATATAGAAAATTCATGTTCATGCTTATTTGTTTCACATATAATGTTTTCATCTACTTCTACTAGTGTCATGGGATTTGATTATCAAATAGATGAATTACATGTGATGTATTCAATTACATGTTTGGTATTTTTTGGAGAATCAATAAATCATGGGAGGTCAATACAATATTGACATGTTCCAGGTCTATTAGTCACTTAATGACATGGATATGGGTATTATATAAGATATATATAATATATGTGATACATATTTTGGAGGACATGTTCATAAAGAGATGTGACTGTGTTTGGCATAGATCACACTTTACTCCTTAGTAGCTTGAGTAGCACTGATGCTTTACTAGAGGACACTCTTTTCTTTCATATATTAAATTTTTATTTAATAATAATTATTAATGTTGATAATTCCCATTGATTTACATATATAGTCACTCAGATAAGGATAAAATTGTGGTTTTTTTTCAAAATAAAGATTGTTTTATGAAAAAAATGTATCCAAAAGAGTTTGGATAGATTCATAAAAAGTTGTCTAGTATTTCATAATGTATTTTTTGGATTTTTGTTCCAATGGGAGATTGTTGGATGTGAACTAAAATATACATGAATTAAATACATGTACACTTGAATATGAGCATGAGATGTATTTTTATATAATGTATTGTCTATTATATATGGTTTACATTTAATCGATTCATTTCATTCATGTATTATTCATCCATCTAATGAATAAAATAATATTTATTATTTATTTATTTTGTTTTAGTGGTATTTTCATCAGTAAATTAATTAATGGTTTTTTATTTATTCATTGAATCAATTCAATGAATTATACCCTGTGGGAAATAATTATTTAGAGTGTTATGTATTTGAGATGCCTCGGGCTTCACCTATATAAGAGGATGAGATCTTATTTTTATTGGGGGTGTGTGGAATGGAATGCATATGAGTCTCTATTAATCTATCATCCTATCAAAACATTTTTTATCTTATTAGATAATAATTTCACCCTTTTTTTATCATGTATCCTCATAAGGCATTCATAGATACATTATCTGTTGCACTCCCTCATGGGAAAGGTGGTTTTGTTTACTACTCCTCATGATCTTCCTTAAACAATCACCATAGAAGTAATATGAACGCTCTTATTACTCAAGTTTTATAAGTACTCTATTTTTTGGATTATTGAAATGTTAATTTCTTGAATATTGATATCCTATGTTTTGGGTTTTCTTCCACTAAAAATAATAATTTTATGATCCAAAAAACCCTTCAATATTTTCATTTTATAAGATAATTAAATATTATTTTACAATTAAATAGGTGAGGAAATTATTCTAACGACCATGTTACAATTATTAATAGTTAAATTATTATTCCAATGATCAGATTTAAAATTTTATTATGGGTTCCCTAACATTTATAAATTCCTCCAATTATATTCATTCTGAATTCACTTCTATTTTCTCTGAATGTTATGAATATTTTCATTTCCCAAGCAGATGTTTCATTAAAAATATTTTTTTTCATTTATATAATGTTTTTCACCAGTGAGATCCTAATAGGGAAGCATTTAGATATAATGTTTTCATATTATAGTTATCTTATTTTATATTTAATATCTCATTATAACACATTCAATTATTATGGTCATATTCATTCCCTAAATTTAATGGTAAATACAATAATAAAATGTTGTTGATTCTATCATGGGGTGCATGTTCTTTTTATAATAATACACTAATAAATATGACACATTTATATAATATGGGAAGTTACATTGATAAAATAATGTTTGTTACAACTATAAATATAAATTTAAAATAAATATAAATTTTATAAATAAATAATCGCACACTAATAGAGTGCTCCAAACAAACAATGTGTGACCATAACTGCTAATGAATGTGTCTTAATGGGATGATATACCCTTGGATGAAGCATAGAACTCATGTATGATGATATATTACTCATCATGTAACAATTAAGCTTAATTATCAATAATTAAAATATATTCTAGGTGAATGATACATCACCATCACATACCCTATTGGTGAATTTTGCAACACCCAATTGATAAAAAAGTTGGATGAGTCATCACTGGTGAATGAGTCATCACTAATCCTAGGTAAACGATACACTACTCTTTCCATAATCAAGTAGCAAAAATAATCCCATTTCACAACATGATTCGATGAAGCACCACTAAAAATACATCAAGGTGGATTATCTACCACTACTATAATTCTCAAGGTGAAAAAATGTAGTGATCGAACCCCAGAATTCCTAGAGATAGTGTATGTTACTAAATACATTGGAATAATTACAAGGAAATAATCCTCAAAAGATTTAGAGATTAGTAGTCCTCGTAAACCAGATACACACATGATCCTTTTATTAAAAAATAATACACTAATTACCACATACTTTTTTATTTTAAAAAAATAAAATCAAGAAAAACTTTATTCCATCTAGTATATTCCTGCATATCATTATTACTTATTGGATTCCCGTGGAAAGGAAGAATAATAAGGGTGAGATCAAATTCTCAGAAAGGGTAATGTATAATGGAAATAATAATGAAACAATGAGAATAGTAAATTTGAAATGGTAAATATCTGAACTCACATTCCATATAATCAATAAACCGAGAGGGATGTTCATAAACATCATGGCAAGGTAATAACATGAAACACTAGCAATTAAAATAACTAGATAAGGAAAAGTAAATATGGAAAGGTTTGAAACTAATTAGAATCCATCTAATCAATAAACTGAGATATAATGCATCCATATATTTTATCATGTGAAAATAGCATGGATAATAAATAATGCATCAGAATGAAGGAAATGATTAAGTATTGGACATCACTTCTCAGGAACATGAAAACCTTTACTGTAAGGATCCATCCTCTGAACAATTTAAAACTATGGATAGAAACCTGTTTAATTTTTGGAACATATTTCTCTCATGGGAAACTATCGATGAATGAAATATCTATATAATGTCTAGGCTCTACCCATTTTTGTATGTCCAAATCATTCTTTATATAGAGTAATCGATTTAATTAATAAACAATATTCCTTATGAAATATCCGTATAGAATAAAGAATATAGAATTATCAATATTTCTCATAATAATAAAATAAAAATCAAAATTAGACACCATATGTAAAATGGTATATGGTTTAGTAAATAGTAATGTCCATGATAAATGAAATGAATAATTTATATGAAATTAAATGTTCAATGATCATAAGAGATTGTGTATTTTAAGGGGACTGAAAAATGAATCAAGGAAGTGAATTTGAATATTATCCTGAGACAAATTGATCTTAAATCAAAAAAAGTATCATTAATTATGGTATCAATAAAAAATAACCCAAGTGGATTAAAAGTAAGGGTTATCACCGTTAACGAATAGAAATAATATAAAATGATATTTTTAAAACTTTTTTGAGGAAAAAAACCTTTTATTATGAAAACCCTCTTGAAAATTCTAATTATGAAAACCCTCTTGAAGATCCTAAATGTCCATAAACATAAATTTTAGTGCATTTTATAAATTGAACTAAATTTCTCATCAGAAGTGCAATTCATGTTTAAAGTGAAAATTTGGGCCTAATAAATCATATATTTGTCAAATTAATTTATTTTTTAATTATATTTTTTGATATATGATTTATCAATTTATTTGTAACATTTTATATTTTAGGATCAATGTATTTATTTCAAGGGAAGATGAATATTTTTTCCATGAATAAAGAAATTTTATGGACAAAGAATAACGGCCCTAAGGCCCATCAAACAAATGTGGGGCCCACAATACATGCCCAATGAAGAAAAAATTGTAATTGTAGAATGATAAAATAATGGGGATTATTTAATTCAAATGTGGATAGATATAGTTGTATAGTTTCCATGAAGATAACAAGAACCCAAGTGGACATTTAAATGGTGGGCCACCATATCAAGCATAACATCAAAATGGATGATAAAATTGGACATAAATTGTTAAAGATGCTAAAGGGAACATTTAATAATATATTTTCATTCTAATACCCCTTTGTGTTATTCATAATTCAGTTACAAATTGACTTGTCACAAGGGGGATGAAGCTAGTCCTATTGTTATGGTCAACATTGTAACATACAATTCCTTTTATTTTCACCCATATACTAACTCAAGTAATTAATGGGGATGAGAATTGATTGTTGGTGGTAAAACTAAAGCTCCAAATACGACTATATATGGAAATGTTGGTGAAGGTATTTGTG
Source organism: Viscum album (assembly GCA_963277665.1). Classification (NCBI taxonomy): domain Eukaryota; kingdom Viridiplantae; phylum Streptophyta; class Magnoliopsida; order Santalales; family Viscaceae; genus Viscum; species Viscum album. Next base: position 643,424,093 of record OY728143.1, on the reverse strand, counting down.
TATGAAGGTTTTTCTTTCAATTGTAATTTCCCTCTTTAATTTTGTAATTGCAATGTCATTTTTTCTCATGTATGTTTTTCATTCCCATTAATTTATTATTAAAATTAATTCTTATAATTCTCTTATTTTTTTATTTTAAATATCATATTGATAACAATTTTTTAGGGATTGAGTTTATTCACATCATCTTTTGTGAAAGTCCACACACAATGGTGGAGTGATCATTATTTCAATGTTTTTCTTCTTCGATCCAACTTCTTTAAGTTGATTTCCCAATTTCATTGATAGAATATAATAAATGGAAGGATAAAAATTTATGGGATAATCCTATGGAGTTGTATGGTGTTGGATTGAATTCTATTTCATGTTCTTTACACTCATTTCATTATTTTATGATTTCCATTCGATGATTTATTTTCTTCATCATCTTCACCAACTTTAACGATGACACATTTGGAGTGCTTGTACAATCCAATTCCGTTGAGTGTATATTTATATAATCCTTTAAGTGAATTAGTGATTATAATTAGAATAGTTTATGAATTAAATTGGTGAATGGCGTGATGAATTATATCATTTTGTGGATACATCTTCAATTATTTACCCAAAAATATCTAAGAAACTAAATACATCCAATCTAACCCAAGAGAAAAACCTGAATCGACTCATATTATTTAATTGTTTTAGGTCAATTGATTTTTTTGTGTATTATTGTTAATTTAATTAAAAAATATTTCTTTAATCTAAATCAATCCCCCCCAATTTGGCCACTTCATAGCCCAAACCGCCCATCAAATTTGATTTTCTCATGGTTACTTCTTAGGTATATATGGATTTGATCCCTAACTATACTACAACAAGCACATATAAATATAGGGTAAATTTGGGTGAAATCACATTTTGGCCCCATTGATGAGGACCGAAGTAAGTACCTTAGACACTCATCTTCTTTTCTCACCCCAAATTTACTATTCTCACATGAATTTATCTTCTCTATTCCCCTTTCTGTTTCTATATGTCCAATGATTCCAAAAACCAAATTTCAATCAAATAAAAATAATTATCTTCCAAAATACCCTTTCATAAAACAATTATCTAATGAAATGTTAAATCAATATTGGGACGTACCTCATAAAGGGAGTTTCTTTGAACTAGCCCTGGATGATTACACCACACCGAATGAGATGTACAATCACTTTGATGATGAATGTTTCAAGGATCAATTTCCACCCTCTCAAGGATACTTGAATAGATTAATTTTAGGGATTTAAAATATGTAAAAACTCTTATACAAATTAATCTCCAACAGCTTCTTAAATAGTTTTGTGATAAAATGGAGAAAATGAATTCAGAATATTCATCATTGAGATCATAACTTGAAGGAATTAAAATTTATGTAGACTATATTCCGACTCAGATTATCCCTTCCTCAAATTTGATAAAATAATTTTGTTAAATAGAAACCCCTGTGTATTTACTAATTAGAAATCCTTTGGATTTGGTATAGATGAAGAATATCTAGGAATTGTTGAAGGGTGTTTAAATAACGAGGAAGTTGATTATTTGGATTCACAATATGGGAATTTTCCTTCATGGATTGAGTGTTCTAAAATCATCCCCATTGATGATTTTTGAAGACCATCGATCACTAATACATTGGAAGAGATCAGATTCATTTATTCCATAACCACTCCTAAAAATCAATTCACTAATTTGGGAAATGAATCATGTTTTCAAAATAAACCTATTATTTAAAAAAAATTAGGAGATACATATATTGATTCAAATTTCAATTCTCCTTTATGAAATTTCAATAGACCTGAACTCAAAATAATTATCCTTCCTTCCCCACTCATGTATCCCATCATAGGTGATAACCAATACCTTATGATATTAATTTATTCTTCTTATGAAACCAATAACATTGGAATGACCCTTGATGTCGTAATGAATACAATAGAAGCAACTAGATCAACCTTTTCTGATATTATCTGTAATTTTACACTTATTTTTGTACATGGGATTATACATACAAAAATTCAAAATAAATAATCAATATCAATCATGTAGAAGTTGAAAAAATGGTGTCCTTAAAATGTTAAAAGTTTGTATTGGATTATTTTTGGGGTCCAAGTCGAGCTAAAAACATTAAATTATGTGCTTTCTAGAAGAAAACCCAGCTTATGCATTTTTTATATGTTTTTGTTTTTTGTAAATGGAACCCTTTGGGGTTTCTAATGTGATCTCATATTTTTTTTGATCTTTAATAGTTGATAAATTTTGATCATTTCAAATAAAACCCATGCCATCCAGAGTTCAAACCAAACCATCAATCACCACCAAAGAATCTATACATGACCTGAATCCAAATTGATCAATTTATTATTAATGGGTCATCAACTGCTAACCAGGAGGTTTTATTCCATGATTTAATTTCAAACTACATCTCCTTTATTTCTTCCAAATTCTTTTTTCTCTCTTTTATTCTCTTTCAAAACACTGTTTAGTTTCATTCTATGTTGAGGGGAGTGAAAATCTTCATTTTAAAAAAAAATCATATTTTATGATAAAATATTCAATTCATTATCCATGAATGCATTAATGTACATTATGAAACAAGAAAAATAATTTAAAAATTATTCTTAACACCATGATTGTGATTTGAATTCATGTTTAAGTTCATGATCATAGTTTTTGGTATGTGGAGTTGTCTGATGTAATTTTTCAAATTTTACATTTTCATCATCTTATTCAAAATACCACAATGCACGTCCATTTTAAAAATTGGGTACAACCGCGAAAGCGGAACACACGCAAGGAAGAAAATTACATTAAATCGCAAGCCCGGGGACACATTTATTTTAATCATAACATAGAGTTTGAGGACACATTTAATCATAACATAGAGTTTGAGGACACATTTATTTTAATTTGAGTATCATAAAAATAAAAACAATGACCACAAAGAGCAAAATTTTTTCTAAATGTGTGGTGTATGGGACTTTGGGATCATGACTACATAGTGGTATTGCCCAAAGTTAGGCTTTATATCTCTATTGTAGATCATGTAATTGACACTATGTGTGTTGTACGAAACTTAGGGATTATGACTCCATTGTTATCTTACACAGAATTAGTCTTTTTATATCTATTTTGGTTCAAAAAAAACAAAAAAACAAAAAAAGGATACTCATCTTAAGTTTTAATGTGATTCACATCTAGATCTTCCATTTCCCCCCATGAACAAGAAAATGGACCCTTGTCTTTTGTGATGCACAACACATCATCGGGATTAATTGAAATTTGGTGAAATGTGGTGATGAATTTTAACAAAGGACTGGACTTGGGATTAGGATATTCTTGTGGACCTATCTCATGTGAAAGGATTTTGAAAGGTTTTGTGATTGTTTGGAATGATGTTTTTATGAGTAATGTATGTTAAAATGTTTTTGAATAATGGAATTGAATTTTATATTTTTGAGATAATTTTTGTTCTAGAAGAGAAAAACTCAAGTTTGGGTGTGATTATACACTAAAAAGGGATAATATTCATTTATTATATCTGAATATTCATTTGTTTAAATGTCCATAAACATCAATTTTAGTGCATTTTTTAAATTGTACCTCATTTATCATCACATGTGCTATTCATATTTAAAGTAGAACTTTGGGACAAATGTATCATCTATTTTTTTGAATTAATTTCTATAATTTTTTGAATTTTATATTTTAGGATATGATTTATCATTTTTTGGAACATTTTATCTTTTAATATCAATGGAATAATCCCAAGGAAAGATGAATATTTTTTGTCATAAATGAAGAAATTTTCTAGACAAACCATCGTGGGCCTAAGGGACATGAGATAAAAGTGGGGGCTACAATTGAATCCCAATGAATATTAAATTTTAAATATAGAAATATAAATTTATGGGATCGTTTGATTCATCTATTTCTAGAGCAAATTCAGAAATAATCATGAAGATAATGGGAACCCAAGTTGACATTTAAATAGTGGGCTAGATCTAAATGACCATAAAGTAATCACAAAATATCAAGAATAACATCCAAACGGATGATAGAACTGGATTGAAGTATTTAAAGATATTATAAGACACATTTAAGTAGAAATTTTACATATGCAACCCATTTAGATTTGACCATATTTAGTTACAAAATTACACATCAACAAGGGGGATGAATTTATGCCTATTTTTATGGTCAACATTATGACATGCAATTTATTTTATATTCACCCACCTTTTGAATCTCATAATTAATGGGGAGGGGAATTTTTGTGGGGGTCAAACTAAGGCTCTTATTATTCTTATATATGGAGATGCTGGTGAAGCTATTTGTGTGTTCAAGTTTTTCATTCAATTGTAATTTCCGGCTTTCATTATGTAATCACAACATCAATTTTTCTCATGTATATTTTTCATTCACGTTAATTTCATAATAAAATTTATTATTATTATTCTCTTATTTTATTCCTTCCAATATCACATTGACACCATTTCCTTAGTGAGTTATTTTATTCATGTCATCTTTTGCAAAATTCCTCACACAACAATAGAGTGATCGTTATTTCAATGTTTTTCTTCTACAATTTATCTCCTTTAAGTTAATTTATCATTTCTTTTGATATAATAGAATCAATGGAGGGATGAAATTTTATGGTTCAATCTTGGGGAGTTTCATGGGGTTGTATTTAATTCTATTTGATGTTATTTTACTTCAGTTAATTTTTTTAATATTTCTATTCGATGAATTATTTTCTTCTTCATCTTTACTAACCTTAATAATGACACATTTTGAGTGCTAGTACGATTCAATTCCTTAGAGTTCTCATTTAATTGATACTATACGTAAATGGATTATTATCCTTAGAATAGTGTAGGGATTAAATTAGTGAATAATTTTGGAAAATTATATCATTTTGTGGATACATATTTAATTATTAACATGAAAATTTCTAAGAAAATAAATACATCAAATCTAACCCAAGATACAACTTAAGATCGATTGATATTATTTAATTGTTTTAAATACATTAATTTTTTTTATTGTTCTTTAAATTAAATAATTAGTTCTTTAATAAAAAATATTCCCCTTCCATGATGGCCACTTCATAGCCCAAACTGTCTATCAAATCTGAGTGTCTCATGGTTTATTCTTGGGATATATAGAATTGATCTAGAGTTTTACTACAACAACCACATATAACTATAGGGTAAATTTGGGCACAACCAAATCAATTTTTTTGAAAATAACTTTTGTAAACATTTTATTTAAAAAGTAAAATTTTGTACATGAATAGGAAGCTTCAAGGAAATGATAGTTAGTAACTCTGTACTTTTTGTACTAGGAAAAAGTGCATTCCTTTTTCCAGGTAAAAATGTTTGAAAATACCTTTTCAGGAAAGTTATACAAAGATTACTTTTAAAACATTGGTAAAATAAAGAAATGGTAAAAATTGATTTACCAAATAATTTTAAAAGTATTCTTCAAAACATTTTAATAAAACATGTTTTTTAGGAGAAAATAGGTTTTCTGATTAAAGAGATAAATAAGGTATTATTTTCTTAAAAACATTTTCTAAACAATTTTCAGTACCAAAGAGTGGAAAAATGGTACTAATACTTAAAAATGGTCATCAATAGATTTATGAGATAAAATTAATGTTTTATTGAACAATAATCATATAATTTCTTTGAATAGACCACTGAATGATCATTAAAGTTATTGGTGTGGAAAATAATTCTAAAACATTCCAAAGTTTCTCATACCACATTAAAACATTTGAAATCATAAAACTCATGAAGGAATAATATTACATTGAATATATAAATACAATGGTGATAAAAAAATTCATGATATAATATATAAAAATTTCCAGTTGATACACCACACAAAAGAAGTAAGTGATGAACATGACATTTATCTCACAGAAGTAAGAAAGTGAGTTGAGAATCCTTGAACTTGAGTTTCCTTTATGGTGAACATCCTTTAACATCTTGTATATTAAAATTATGTTAATTTTATTATTTCTTCAGAACTATTTTCATGTTTATCATTAATTTTATTTCTATCATTATCATGTTGTGTACAACTACTGAAACAATTAAGTTTACATCGGGTGTTTTGACCTAATTCAGTTTATGTGTCAAAAATGAATTTGGTAGGTAAACTATGTTCAAATGGGAAATTATATAGTATCTACAAAATAATTATCATGACATAATTATTATATATATAAATCAATTATACTTTTTAAACCCATCATTTCATATGTTTATGAAAAATGAACCATCTTTACAAGCATATAGATAGTAGGTCTTACGTGTATGCATTAGTAACCGTCCCATTTTTCAATGATCATTATGGAAAGAATATATGTAACAACATATCAATACATAATTATAATTATATCATAAATTAAATTTTAAATAATTATATATAATTATATATATATAATTATTGAGATGTAAAATAAATTACATTGTGTTGAGGAGTCGGTAGTCCATATATCCACGAATGATGATATCACTTTTTATGAGTGTGAAAGGGTAATAAATAAAATGATATATATTATATTTCAAAAAATGAAATTAATTCATTCATATAATATAGATTTTTTATGTCACTATATTTAAATTAAAACCAACCTTTATACATTCCTTGTATAGTTTGAATGAATCACATCACTTTGATAGGGCAGTAGTCCACACTTCCACAAATAATGTTATCATTTTTACACAAAATTGAAAGCAGGAAGATATGTTTAATTAAAATAATTAAATAAGTCTAAAGAAATAATAAATATCATATATATAATATATATTAATATATTTTCCATCATATTCACCTCTTTGATATGTGGTAAAGGAAGAATGGACAATCATCGTTTCATGAGGCTGTAGTTCACCGTACACAAAAAAAATATGTTCGTTACCCATTAGGTGGAGTTGTTTGTAAATTTATATATAAGACCTATCATAAAAAATCTTAGTATATTTATGAAATTCTTTTTTATATAAAATAAATAAATAATAATATTTTAGGGGTTGGATAATGGAAATAAAACTAATGATCTTACAAAAAGATGTTACCACTTAATCAGGTAACTCCTTTTGGGTTATACCAAAAGGCTTACATAGGTGGATTTATAACAAAAGGGAGGATTTTAGGTCAAGGGAAGGGATTATGGGAGACTATTTGGTCATATTTTGGACGATCCACTCTGGCTTGAGAGGCGTGGGGAAGTGGGAGAGGTGGTGGCCTTTTATAAGGGAGGAAAAGGACTCACTTTGTATTTTTGAAAATAAGTTTGGTGTACCTATGTTTTTTGCTAAAAAAATCATAAAAAACCTACCAAACCCAATAATGAAATATTAATGTCCAAATTATGGCTATAAAATTCTTTTTGGAAAAGTGGATATGGTATTTGGTTCCTTAAGATAAACATTTAGTCCCTTAATAAGTTTAATTTTGTCTTAATAATTTTAATTAATTAAAATCACTTTCACTAATATTTTTGGCGAAAAAAAATTTGGAGTTAATATAAATTATAAATTATTCTGAATCAAAATATTTAATCTTTTTTTTCAAATTCCAATCACGTAAGTGGCATAAATTAATTTAAAATCCATCCTACAGGAGGGGTGAAAATTCGAGTTTTTAAAGTAAAAACGTCTTAACGATCACTATGTTTTTATAATCAGTTTATGATTAAAATAGATTAAAATTACATAACTTATAACGATTTTTAAAAATTATATCTAATTAAAAATTAAAACAAATTAAAATTATAATTTAACTGTATAAATAAAATAGAGCAATAAGTAGTTTTGAACTAAAATTACGTATTTTTATCAATTCATTAAAAATTGAAATGTTTCTCAAAAATATCAAAAATTGACCCTAATCTAATTATTATGTTTCAATTTCAATTATAATTATAATTTTTAAATATTAAATCAATTAATGGGTCAAATTAATATTAAAAATGGATTCTCCATTAAAAGATCGTAAAATTGTCTTTATAAAAATATAAATTTTTATGTGTAAAATAGATTTTGTTCTTGTCTTAGGTCTATAAAACCAAATGGATTATCATAAAAAATATATGATTCAATATATAAAATATATATTTCATTAAAATCATTAAATAATTGTAATTAAATATTTTTATTAGTACAAAAATCCTTTGGAATCATAAGAATAACAATATTTCTTTTTATATCTAATTGGTTATTATATTAGTTTCTCAGTAATTGGTAACCAATAAATTCATTTTATATTTATATAAACCACAATTTTTTATAAGTTAGTTTATACTATTCATAACTACTAACATAATTTCTAGTTAATATTATATTATATTAAATAATATTTTAATAATACATTGTTATTTAATGAAACTCGGTCTTTCATGTAACTCACGCTATCGTGGAAGGTGGTTCTTTAATGTTATTCAATGTAACACCCTAACCCCAGTTACCGAGAGGCGGTGAATTATTACATAGCATTGTCATAATCACAAGGAAATCATGTCCCAAAAGACCGATCAGTTTAGTATTATTGGAAATAAGATTTATACATAAGTTTAACTTTACAACTTGAAAAGAAATACAACACTAATTTATTCTATTAGAAACATCCAAGCCTCTAAGATTAATCCTTTAGGTTACACATAATTAACGTATTCATATCCAGAAAAAATGAAACATAAGAAAGTGGTGAGCTCAAACGCTCAGTAAGGGTAAGAAATACAGTGGAAGAAAACATAAATATTAATCATAGTGAATAATTGAAAACACATGCCTTTAATAGTAATAAACATGAACACTTTTATAGCAGAAATATGAGTTTAGTAAGTAATGCAATAAAAAAACATAATATTGGGTATTCTACTAGTCGAATGACCACAGGAAACATCAATATTATTTTCATAATGAGGGAATGTATAATTACGGACATTCTGAAACATTTTGTCAAGGCCTCATCCAAGACGTCTAAAAATGATTAAGGTCTCGGCCAAAACCATATATCAAATTGGGAAAGACCTTGTCCAATTCCATGTATTTTTGTCTCATGAGACCTACCGATGCATCGAGGAGCTATAGAAGGCCCCACCTGTCACTTACTAAGTCCAATAAATTCCTCATATGAAAAGGTTGACATATAACATAAACTTCCGTATTAAAACTAGTATAAGAAATGTCAATAATTTAACCATAAACCATGAATGGTATAAAAATAACAGATCCACATTCAAACATATCAAAAAACATCAATACAATATGGAATATTTGTATCATAATGAATTGACTTCAAACAATTATAAAATCCATCAAAGGATGTTGACATAGATGAAATCAAAACTATTTGAGAGAAACATATCTTTCTTTTTTTGAAATATTTTAAAGTTAAATAATTATAAAAGAAAACATTTAATTTGAAAATATTGTTATAGTAATCTAAGTGAAGCTTTGACGATGTTATAACGATGGAGAATAACCGTACCTGCCGTATAAGTTAAAAAAGGCATTCTTACCTTAATTTTGTCAAAAAGGCCGTAAAGTTCCTTGTTTGGAAAATGACTGAAAGATTACTTTCAAAACCTATAAGTTCAAACAAGGGTATAAATGAATTTAACCCATTGTATATTAAATATTAAAAATGTTTTGAATTACCTTTTTAAGAAACATGGATATGGATGATAAAGAGGTCCCAATAGATACTTATATAAAAACAACCTCGGATAATAAAGAGATTGTAGAATTAACCCTTACCTTATACATTTACTTGGTCTAGGTTAGGTTATCAAACTGTATAATGGTTAAATAATTGTTATTAAATTATTCAAGATCTATATACATTAATGTGATATCATATATGATCTTCTAATATTTCTTTGTTAATAATATTTTTTTTATTATTGTCGTTTCGGGTGTGAACTGATTGATTTTCCTTTATGAGATTTGTTACCTAATTTATGTTTGTTATATATTGGATGTATCTTATTCATATTCAGATTATATTAAGTATTTAAAAATTATTTTTAATCATCAAATGAATATTATTCTTGAATGGATACGATGGGTAATGAATCTCATCATGTTCGTGGAGACGGTAATCCGTACGTATGCATGAGCGACAATATCATTATTTTGATATGAAAATAATATATAATTTGATGGTATATCATATATACAGAATCAGTATCATGTTATATTTATTATTTATATCAATTATACATCATTATTATACCCATCCAAATAATAATGTATTGAATAACAACTACACCACGACGTGGAGACGGTAAGCCGTATTTACGCACGTATGGAGACATGTCATTCAAAGGATGGATAGAATAATGAATATGGTTTTACCATATTTATAATAACATAAAATTTTATTGAAGATACTGAAGTTATTATTTTATAATGGAAATAGAAAAGAAAGAATAAGTGGAAGAAGAAAGAAACTTGAAAGAGGTGATGAAATATTTACCTCTTCTTCGGGTTCTTCCTTTTGATTTGATCAAAAAGGCTCATTAGGTTGGATTTATGACTAAAGTAAGGCCTCTATGATTAATTGAGGATAGTTGGGAGGATATTTTGGTAGGGGTTTTTCAATCCAAATGGCTTTTAAGGTGTGAAGTTGAGAGAAGGGGAAGTCACCTTTTATAAGAGGGGTGAGGGGCACCTTTTGAAAAGATTGAAATATTATTTTATAATAAAATAATTTTCGGTTTCTAATGGCTACAAAATGAATTATTTAAAGTATAAGGTGTGGATGGGTCAAAAACCACTCAACCAATAGGTTTTAGATAGTTTTGTGTCACTATATTAACATTATCTTCTAGATTTGACTCTTAGTTAAATAGTTTGACATTTACCATGCCTCGTTGTATTTTTATATTATATGCCTAATAAACATACTATAAACTTCCTAGAAAACCCCAGGTGGTTCATTAATGACATATAAAATAGTATTTTATCTCTCTAGCCAAACCCTCGATTTTTAGAAATAGAATAATAATTAATAATATAATATTTGTTTTAAAAACTCTTTTATGTCAATTTTTACAATATTTGGTATTTTGTTTTTGATAAATTTATAAATGCATTATTAATTCAAAAAATTCATTTAATCAACTCTATAATATCATATTAACCTAGAAAATTAGTTTAATTCATAAAAAGTCTCAAATTACCTTTATTTTGGTATTTATAATGTCAGTTATTTAAATATTTCATTCATAAGATAATTACTACATCATCATTGTGTCACAAATAAATTAAATTATATAAATTTTAAAAATTGTAAATAAAATACCATTATGTAGGAACTTGTTTTATCTTTATAATGAATATTTATAGTCAAAGAGATAACATATATAACCATACGTAAAAATTATTTTACTAAATGATATATGCTTATGTCATTTTTATATTTTCTTTAACTTAATGAATATAAAGTGTCATTATCACTTACAAGTGGCTCCATGGGGTCCCAAAATCGACCCAATGATGTCCATGGTCGTACATTTATCATCCAATAGGGTTAGGACATGTGTTAGAGTAAATTAATATTATTATATTATAATGTTTTACCCTTATTTACCGGATTTACCCTTTAACCATGGTAAATAAAATATTTACCGAACTAATTATTGAAATGTCTACAAATAAAAGTTATCAATTTACACAATTTGGGCCTCAAAATTATAAATATTGAATCCATTTTTCTAAATTCAACACATAGAAGTGGAATAAATTAATATAAAATTAATTATCGCCGTCAAAACCAAAAGTGTGTTTTTAAGAAATAATAACTATCAAAAGATTGACACTTGATTATGTCCAGTTTAAAAGTGAAATTACATCCAATGACCAAAATTGGATTAAATGGTAAAAATATAATCTAATTATACTAAAAAACCATTCAATAGTATAATTTATCACTATAAATTATTTTGATTAAAAAATTTGTTTTTAATTAAAATTTAGTATTTTTCACTATTCATCAAAAACTGAATGTTTTCAGAAAAAATTCAAAAATTCACCCTAGGCTAATTTCAATATTTTAAACCCAAATATGAAGTCCATTTTGAAAGATAAAATTGATAAAATTTGAAAAAGTGGGTATTACTATTCATACCGACTAATTTTATTGGATGCGATGTGTTAGAATCTCGAAGTTACGTACAACGCAAGCTATTGCATTATTTAAAGGGAAACGAACTGTAGAAACTTGGGGTGTTAAATTCTCACCTCCTTTAAATAATTTTTTCCTAGAAATTTCTAGAATATTTCTGCATAAAATGATTCTAGTGGTTCTTCATCATAATTTCCTTGGGTTCCCGTGTTGCCTCTTCCATCTTATGGTTTGTCCATAGAACTTTTACCAGATGAGTCGTCCGATTTCTCCACACTTGTTCTCTTGTATCATGAACCTTGATAGGATCTTTTCAAAAAGACTGACCAGGTTCCGGTTCTAATTCCTCATAGGAAAGTACATGTGTTGGGTCAGGCATGTATTTTCTCAACAGTGATACTTGGAAGACATCATGAACTTTGGAGAGACTTGGAGGCATTTCCAAACGGTAAGCTACAACCCCAATTCGTTCTATAATTTCAAAAGGTTTGATATACATGGGACTCAATTTACCCTTCTTACTGAATCTTATAATTCCCTTACATGGAGATACCTTTAAGAAAACATGATCTCCTACCTAAAATTCCAAATCCTTCCTTCGGTCATCAACATAGCTTTTATACCAATTTGAGTTGCTTTGATGTGAGTGTGGATTATCTTCACATTTTCCATCGTTTCCTCAACAAGTTCTGGGCCTACTAGTTTTCTTTCACCAACATCATCCCAACAAGTTGGTGTACAACATCTCTTTCCGTAGAACGCTTCATATAGTGCCATCTGAATACTTGAATGGAAGCTATTGTTAAAGTAAAATTCTACCATAGGTAAATATTGATCCCACATACCTTGAATGTTAAGTGAGAAAGATATCAAAATGTCTTATAAGGTTTGAATAGTCTATTCTGATTGTCCATCAGTTTAAGGGTAGTAGGTAGTGCTCAAACAATGTTCAGTATCTAGTGCTTTCTGAAGACTTTTCCATAATCTTGATGTAAAATGAGGATCACGATTAGAAACAATTGATAGGGGTACTCCATGAAGTCTTATAAATTCATTAATATACAGTCTTGCTAAATGTTGAAGTGGAAAATCTTCTCTTCTAGCAAGAAAATGTGCTGACTTGGTAAGACGATCAATAATGAACTATGTTGCATCATTTCTTCTAGGAGTCCTTGGTAGCCCCATGACATAGTCCATTGTAATATTATCCCATTTCCATTCAGGTATGGAGAGAGGTTCCATGACTCCTCCAGGATGTTTCCTTCCAGCTTTCACTTGTTGAAAAACCATACCTCTTGACACAAAATCAGTAATCTCCCTCTTCATGTTGTCCCACCAAAAATGTTCCTTCAAATCTCTATACATCTTGGTGTTCCCAGGGTGTATAGAGAAATTAGAGCTATGAGCATCATCCAACAATTCTCTATTTAGATTAGGTATATTAGGGACACAAAGTCTCTTCACAAATTTTAAAATCCCATCTTCATATATGAATTCACTCAATCTCATATCATTCAAAGCTTTAATATTCTTTATAAACTCCTCATCATCATGCTGAGAAATTTTTATCCTTTCTAGTAAAGATGGTTTGGAAACCATTTGAAAAAGAATTGATGTTTCACCTTCCATGGTTATTCCATTATCCATCTATACTAGATCCATGTATATAAGATCCTTTTCAACTCTCATCTTGTTCAGAACTCCATGATCCTTCCTACTCAAAGCATGTTCCACCTTATTTGCCTTCCCAGGGAGGTAGTGTATAGTGCAATCATAATCCTGGAGTAGTTCAATCCATTTCCTTTTCCTCATGTTGAGTTCTTTTTGTGAGAAAATATACTTCAAACTCTTGTGATCTGTATAAATATCACATTTTTCACTATAGAGATAATGTATCCATATCTTCAAAGAAAATATTATAGCTCCTAACTCATGATCACGAGTAGGATAGCTTTGCTAATGAATTCTTAGCTATCGTGATGCATAAGAAATAACCCTATCATTCTGTATAAGGACACAACCAAGGTATTTATTTGAAGCATCACTATAAATGACAAACCCATCATTCCTCATTGGTAGAGTCAATATTGAAGCATTGATTAATATTCTATTCAGTTCTTCAAAACATTCTTCACAATATTTTTTCCAAACAAATTTAACCCCTTTATGTGTGAGATTTATTAATGGGTTAAACAATTGGGAATTATTCTAGAAGAAATATTGATAATAACCTGATAAATCAATAAAATTGTGTACCTCAGTTATAATTATCGGTGCTATCAATTTTTGGATTACCTTTGTCTTAGAAGGGTGAACATAGATTCCATACTTAGAGACAATATGGACAAGAAAAGAAATCTCCTAAAGCCAAAATTCACACTTACTAAACTTCCTATATAATTCATTTCTTCTGAGGGTTTTCAAAATGGTGTGCAATTGATTTTCATGATCTTCATAGCTTTTGGAGTATACTAGGATATAATAAATAAATACCACTTAAAAATCATAAAGATATTCCTTGAAAAATCTATTCATTAGATCCATGAAAACAGAGGGTGTATTAGTCATCCCAAAAGGCATTACTATAAACTCGTAATGTCCATACCTAGTTTGAAATGCTATTTTCAGAATGTCTTCCTTCTTCACACACAACTGATGATATCCAGATCGAAGGTCAATCTTTGAAAAATATTGAGCTCCATGAAGATGGTCGAATAAATCATCAATGTGAGGTAGGGGATACTTGTTCTTTATTGTTATAGCATTGATCTCCCTGTATTCAATTCACAACCTCATAGATCTATCTTTCTTCTTAACAAAAAGAATGTGGAATCCCCATGGAGAAACACTAGGGTGAATAAATCCCTTATTACTCAATTCCTCTAATTTTTTCTTTAGTTCCACTAATTCCATAGCGGCCATTCTATAAGGTTTCTTCGATATGGTCCTTGAACTAGGAATTAAATCGATGGAAAACTCAATTTCTTGTTCTGGAGGATGTTCGGGTAAATATTCTAGAAACCCAACAACATATTCTTGCACAATAAGTACATCCTCTATTTGAACATTATTTTCCTCACCCAAAGTTATTTCATTCTCTTCCTCTCTAATGATTGAATTTAGTTGAGCTATTGGGTGTGGATCTTGATAAGAATGAGTTGGTGATTTTTATTCTCTAAAGATAAGGTGTTCTTTATCATCATCATCAAAAATCGTAACCTCCTTCTTCTTATAATAAATTTTTTCATCATGGTCTGAAAACTAATCCATACTGAGGATTATATCAAATTAAATCATTTGTATAACGATGAGATCAGCTGATAAAGAACATTTATATACCCTAATGGGAACTAATTCCCAAAACTTTGTCGCAATGATACATCCCTTAGGAGTTTATAATAACAAATCCCTTGTTAAATCAAATTGGAAATATATAATTTTATTAAAAAACATGGAAGATATGAAAAAATGAAATGATCCAGAATCAAATAAAGCATTTTCTAAACTTGAGGAAACCATTAAATTACCTGCCCCCATGTCTTTCAGAGCATCAAACTCAACAGTAGTGATCGCATAAGCTTGGCATTGATCCCTTGAAATTTTTTGAGGTAAGTTTCCCTAGCGCTTAGGACATTCATTTTTATAATGTACCATCTCTCTGAAATTGTAGTATTAAACATTGGTATCATATTTATTTCCATTACAATCACCAGCAAGATGAACTTTCTATCCACATTTGTAGCATACTTCTTTTCCTTTTAAACTGGCACCCGGGTGCTTCCTTCAACAATTATCACATGGTGGATATTCCATTCTTTCCTTATTTCCTATTTCTTTATTTCCTTTCCTAGAGTGTTCATAAGATCTCTTCTTCTCTTACTTTTCTTTAAATCCATAAGACTAAGAGAATTATTTTTCTGACTTAATAGCACACGAGACAATATCGTCGTACGATGAAAAGGATTGTGATACTAATTATAAATAGAGAAATGGTGTTAACCCATCAAAGAAACAGTAATATTACTTATTGGGTTACATATATAATCTACAACATGCCTTGATAACCTTGTAAAGTTAGTTTCATACTTTGTGACATTCTCATCCCCTTTTTGCCTCAAACTCAGAAATTGCCTTTCCATATCCGCTCGATGGTAACGAGGAAAGTATTTTGCTATGAAATTTTCTTTAAACTTCTTGTAATCTATACTAGATAAATCGCCATCTTCCTTTGTGTTTTGAATCAATGAGAACCATTGATCAGCATCTTCAGTGAGGCGATAAACTGCCATGACAACTTTTTCCCTTTCGCTACTCCCTAAAGCTTGAAATATTTTCTCTAAGGAATTTATCCATTGATTAGACACTAAAATATTTTTTCTCCTATTTAATATTGGTGGTTTTTTCCTCATGAAGCGGTCTAACATTGATCCTCTACATTGTGGATTAGAGTTCTCCATACGGGTAAGGTTATTATTCATAACCTGTATGATTTGTCCCAGTATGGTGATAAGCTTATCAGCACCAGTTTCATCACCAGCTTAGCTATAATTATCTTGAGTATGAGGGAAATCCCTACATGGATTAAGTGAATTGATATAGTTTCCATTGCTTCCACAAGGCTCCATTTATAAACAATGGAATAAACTAGATTATTTTATGAATCGAAATATATAATTCCAAACTTGTAAACACTTAAAAATAAATTGAATAGTTTATGGATATAATCCATAATCATAAAAATGTTTTCTTTGAGGAAGTATATACTCATAAACCCATCATAACGGTCTTTAAAGAAAATGAGAATTTTCCAAAGCATATCCCCTGTGAGTGTTATAATCAAGAGCGCAGCAAGGCCCGTTATCGTGCACCAGTTCTCATTTGAGTCTAGCTCAAAGCAGTGTTTTTGGGTTTTACCCCTAGGTACATATGTACCAGATCCACCTCTACCTGCTCATATCCAGATAGAGATGTATTTCTTGGAAAACTCACAAAATCTCTATAGTACCAAAATTCTAGGAAGTTCTTCTAAACTAGTCCTCAAAGACTACCTTGGGGATATGTGCTCTAATCAGAGTTTATCTAAATCTAGTTTCCAAGGTTTGTACTAAACATCCTATGATAACAACTGTAATTCCCCAACCCCAATTACCCAGAGTTGGTGAATTATTAGATAACATTTTCATGATCACAAGGAAATCATGTCCTAAAATACTAAACAGTTTAGTATTATTGGAAACAAGATTCATACATAAGGTCAACTTTACAACTTGAAAAGAAATACAACACTAATTTATTCCATTAGAAACATCCAATCCTCCTAAATTAATCCTGCAATTCACTCATAAATAACTTCTTTATATCCTGGGAAAATGAAACATAAGGAAGGGGTGAGCTCAAACCCTCAGTAAGGGTAAGTAATACAGTAAGAGATAACATAAATATTAAGCATGGTGAATAATTTAAAACACATACCTTTACCAGTAATAAACATGAAAACTTTTATGGAAAGAATATGAGTTTAGTAAATAATGTCATAATAAAACATAATCATAGTTATTCTACTAGTTAAATGACCACATGAACCATCGATATTATTTTCATAACGAGGGAATGTATAATGTCGGATATTCTGAAACATTTGGTCAAGGCCTCAACCATGACGTCTAAAAATGATTAAGGACTCACCCAAAACCATATATCAAATTGGGAAAGGCCTCAACCAATTCCATGTCTAGTTATCTCATGAGACCTACTGATGCATCAAGGAGCTATACCGGGCTCCATCCATCACTTACTAAGTCTAATATATTCCTCATATGAAAAGGTTGAAATATAACATAAACATTCGTATTAAAACTAGCACACGAAATGTCAATAATTTAACCATAAACCATGAATGGTATAAAAATAACACATCAACAATAAATCATATCACAAAACCTTCAATATAATATGGATGATTTGTATCATAATGAATCTACATCAAACAAGTATAAAATCCATCAAGGAATGTTGACATAGATGATGTCAAAACTATTTGAGAGAAATATCTCTTTCTTTTTTTGAAATCATTTAAAGCTACATAATTATAAAATAAAACATTTATTTTGAAAATATTCTTATATACTTGTAAGGGAAGCTTTGACGATGTTATAATGAGAGAGAATAACCATACCCGTATAAGTTAAAAAATATATTTTTACCTTATTTTTGACAAAAGGCTTTAATGTACCTTGTTTGGAAAATGACTGAAATATTCCTTTTAGAACATATAAGTTCAAATAAGGGTATAAATGACTTTAATCAATTTTCTAGTAAAAAGTAAAAATGTTTGGAAATACATTTTTAAGAAACATGGATGTGGATGATAAAGAGGTCCCAGTAGATACTTATGTAAAAACAACATCAGATAATAAAGAGATAGTAGAATTAAACCTTACCTTGTACTTTTCCTTCTTCTAGGGTAGGTTTACCTCATTTATAATGGTTAAATAATTGTTATTAAATTATTAAATAACTATATACATTAATATGATATCATATATGATCTTCTAATGTTGCTTTGTTAATAATATTTTATTATTATCATTGTTTTGGGTGTCAAATGATTCGTTTTCCTTTATATGATTTGTTATTTATGTAATGTTTGTTATGGATAGGATGAATCATATTCATATTCATAATGATATTAAGTCTTTAAACATTATGTTTAATCATCAAATAAAAAATAGTCTTGAATGGATACGATGGGGAATGAATCTCATCGTGTTCGTGGAGACGGTAATCCGTACGTACACACGAGCGACTATATCATTATTTTGATATTAAAATAATATATAATTGGATGGTATATCATATATAAAGAATAATTATAATGTTATATTTATTATTTACATCAATTATACATCATTATTATACCCATCCAAATAATAATGTATTGAATAACAACTACACCATGGCATGGAGATGGTAAGCCCTTTGTACGCATGTATGGTGACATGTCATTCAAAGGATGGATAGAATAATGAATATGGTTGTAACATTTCTACAATAACATCAAAGTATATATAATATAATGGAGTTATTATTTTATAATTAAAAAAACAAAGAAAGAGGAAGTGGAAGAAGAAAGTAACTTGAAAGAGGTGATGAAATATTTACCTCTTCTTCGGGTTCTTCCTTTTGATTTGATCAAAAGGGCTCCTTATGTTGTCTTAATGATGAAATTAAGGCCTCTAGGATGAATAGAGGATAGTTGGGAGGATATTTGGGTAGGGTTTGGCCAAGCCAAATGGATTTGAAGATGTGAATTTGAGAGAAGGGGATGTGACCTTTTATAAGAGGGGTGAGGGGTACCTTTGGAAAAGATTGAAATATTATTTTATAATAAAATCATTTTCAGTTTAAAATGGCTCCAAAATTATTTATTTAAAGGATAAGGTGTTTATGGGTCTAGAACCACTCAAAAAATAGGTTTTAGACAGGTTTGGGACACTATATTAACCTTATCTTCTAGATTTAACTCTTAGTTAAATAGTTTGACATTTATGATGTCTCTTTGTATTTTTCTATTTTATGGTTAATAAACTTACTATAAACTTTAAAAAGAACCCCAAGTGGTTCATTAATGAAATATATAATAGTATTTAAGACTTTTGGATGAACCTTTTATTTTTAGGAATAGAATACCAATTAATAATATAATATTTGTTTTAAAAACTCTTTTATGTCAATTTTTACACTATTTGGTATTTTGTTTTTTCTAAATTCATAACAGATTTATTACTTGAAAAAAATTCATTTAATCAACTCTAAAATGTCATATTAACTTATAAAATTAGTTTAATTATTAAAAAGTCTCAAATTACATTTAGTTGGGTATTTATAATATCAATTAATTTAATATTTCATTAATAAGGTAATTACTGCATAATCATTGTGTCATAAATAAATTAAATTATATAATATCTAAAAATTATAAATAAAATACCATTATGTATAAAATATTTTTATCTTTCTAATTAATATTTATATTCTAAGAGATAACATATATAACCCTATGTAAAAATTGTTTTACTAAAAGATATATGTTTATGTCATTTTTGTATTTACTTTAACTTAATTAATATAAAGTGTCATTATCACTTACCAGGGGCTCCATGGGGTCCTAAAATCGACCCAAGGGTGACCATGGTTGGAAATGTATTAGAAAATAGGGTTAGAACACGTTTTAGGGTAATTTAATATTATTTTTTATTATTTTTTACCCTTATTTACTGGATTTACCCTTTAAACATGGTAAATAAAATATTTACCGAAATAATTATTCAAAATGTATACAAATAAAACATACCTATTTACACAATTTAGACCTACAAATTCTAAATATGGAATCCATTTTTCTAAATTCAAAACAAATAAGTGGAAGAAATTAATTTTAAATTAATTCTCGTTGTCAAAACAAAAAGCTATTTTTTAAGAAATAATAACTATCAAAATATTGACACTTGCTTTTGTCCAGTTTAAATGTGAAATTACGTACAATGAAAAAAATTGGATTAAATGGTAAAAATATAATATAATTATACTTAAAAACCACTCAGTAGTATAATTTATAACTATAAATTATTTTTATTAAAAAGTCATTTTTAATTAAAATTTAGTATTTTCCACTATTCATCAAAAACTGAATGTTTTCAGAAAAATACAAAAAATTAACCCAAAGATAATTTTGATATTTTGAAACCAAAAATGAAGTCTATTTTGAAATATAAAATTGATAAAATTTTAAAAAGTGGGTATTACTATTCATAACGGCTAGTTTGATTACTTGCGATGTGTTAGAATCTCGAAGTTGCGTACAACACAAGCTATTACATTATTCAAAGGAAACGTACCATGGAAGCTTGAGGTGTTACAAGAAAGATGTGGAGGAAGGTAAATATTGAATTTCAACCAATATAACTAAGTGTTTCATGCATTGAAATATATCAAATCTATTTTAAGTAGTAAATATGTTATAATGTATCTGAATCTTATATCCACTTACATGATTTGTGATGTGTATTGTACACGCTATCAAATACAAATTATACATTGGAATTTTAATTAGTTTCATAGATAAAAACTGTAATGATAAGTGTTAATGTGTTAAAATTTTGTTAGTTTCTATTTATTTTTATGGTAATAATTTATATAATATGTAACAAACATTTATTTAGAAAGAAAATATCATTTAAAAAGTCACGTTCGTTAAATTCTTTCCACTTTAAGAAATTTTGTGCCTGAAATTTCAAATGATTTTCTCTGTTTAGAAAAAAAGAGGGTACTTTTGTCTCATTTTCACCTATAGTTCCCGCATAACTTATTTATATTTATGGTTCCTTCACAATACTTTGACTAGGTGTATAGTCTTGTTATATAGAACCTTACTTCTATGGTCCAAGATCTCCATTGAATGCTCCTTATAAGAGATTTCAAGTTCCAGTTATACCACCTCTTGATTAAGTGCATGTGATGGTTTGGGTATATAATTCCTCAAGAGAGACACATGGAATATATCATGAAATTAAAAAATATTTGGTTTAATTTCCTGCTGATAGACCACTGCTCTTATGAGATTAAGGCTTTCAATGGGGTCGATGAACCTAGGGCTAAGATTTCCTTTATTTAAAAATGAAAAGACTCTCTTCCATGGTGATATCTTAAGGAAAAAAATTTCCTCAACATCAAAATTGAAGTCCCTTCGATGGTTGTCAACCTAGCTCATCTATCTGCTATGGACATCCTTTATAGATTGTTGGATGTCATGAATATTTCCTATCATCTATTGTAAAACATCAGGCCCAAGAAACTTCCTCTAACCAATTTCATCCCAAAAAGTAGGTGTTACACATGGCTATTAATATAGAGCTTCATATGGTTCCATTTAAAAAATCTACCTTAAGTTGTTTTTGATGATAAATCAAACAATGGGAGGTGTCTAACACCTAGATATTTTGTGAAATTTTTCTCACTGAATCAACATAAAATTTATTATATTTTCCATTTCACATTACACTGAATATAACATGTGTTACATGAAAAAACAAAGTTATTCTTTCATTCTACACTAATTATACATTATATTTTAGTACACACAATACTACGTTTGGATTTTTATACACATAATAATGAGTTCCTTCGATAACTTATGTGACATGTAAGACCTAGTTTTACTAAATTATAATGTACTATTAATATTATTATTAAAATATTATTATAGTTTTTACCTAGCAATTGGAATGGTGGTTATAAATATGATTAATTAAATTGTGAAAATATTATATACACATGTATATAAGAAGAATTATTTGCACACCAATTAAATATAAACGAATGTAAAACCCTTTTGATAATATAGAAAATATTTTTCTGTAAAACTATATTTATGAAATCAAACATGTTTTTTCTAAAATAAATTAATTAAACCACTTTTGATAGATGATTCTAATGAAATATATATTTATTATATTAATTAAAATATTTAATGTCCATATTATGTGTTTTCTATACAAGAGATTAGAATAAATCTAATTTTACACATAATGATATATATTCTTTCTAAAGATAATTTTATAACCTTTTTATAGCGCACAAATTTTAAAAGTAATTTTTGAATTTTAGTAAATTTTATTAGAAAAAACAATCTTCATTTTAGAAATATTAAATCAAAATTTTATTTGGTTATTTTTTTTGTATTTTTATCAAAATTTTCATTTTTTGAGAAATAGTGAAAACACTGAATTCTATTTGAAAACAGCTAGTTGGTCTAATTTATTTTATCAATTAAATATTTTTTAGTTTTTTATAAATAATAAATAGTTTAATTATAAATAAATTAAACCAATTTAGGTCATTATACCTAGTTTCATAATGAAATTGGATATAAAAACATTTTAACATTTTGGACCTTTTCACTATAAAACATCATTATCTAATATCTTCTATGGTATTAATTTTAAATTAATTTTTTCCAATTATGATTTTATAATTTTAAAAAATAGATTAAATAATTTTAATAATAATAATTTATAATTTCTCTAGTTTTTTAATGTATATACAGATTATTAATGTATCATATGATTATTATGCTTAAATTTATGGGTATTTATATATCCATTTTATGATCCCTATTTTTTGGAGTTTAAGGATCAAAAGTAACCAAATCATAAAGTTGTTTTTTTCTCAGTTTGCCTTATTCGAGACACCTGTTATGTTATGTACCTATATTATTTAATGATGTTTGCATATTTAACTTTTAGATATCATATAATGTATATAATTGTTTTATGATATTTTAAAATTCATGTAATTTTATTCTTTCATTTTGATTATGATTCAATGTTACCAAACTAGTAATAGTTTATTTCTATAATCTCATCAATTATCATGATTGTCTATGATTATTCTTCCATTGAGGAAATATTATTTTAAATATATCAAGAACACTCATTAATTTTGTTATCATTTTATTATTAATGATATATTATTGTATGGTCAACATATTTCCACTCTTTGGTTCTTATGATAATTATGAAAGTGTTTTTATGAAAATATGACCTTATTTTTCTCTTTGGTCAGAAATATTTTTTATTCAAAAAACATGATTTGAAAAATATTTTCCAAAAGGTTTTTTAAAAATGTTATCTTATGATAATTTTCATGGATGAAGTATTTAAATATTTTCTAAGGTTTTAAAATCTCCCTTATATGTCTTCAAGTTTATTTTCAATGAAAACGGTTTTCAAAATTGTTTATGATTTAAGAAAAATTAGAAGGAAAAATAATATTTTCCTCATGAAATGTTTTAAATTATTTTTAAAGATTATTTTGTATGTTTTAATTGTGGTTATATTATAAAATAATTTTTAATAATTTTTATGCCTTATAAAGTGATTTTCAAAGAAAGTATATTTTCCTTAATAAATGCTCTAAGTTATCATTAAAAATCTTTCTCTAGACAAGACGATATCCTTTGATATAATTTATGATTTAATAGATATATGATGAAGAACAACATTCACATTATTTCACTGAATGGTTTATGTTTATAATTTCAATAAATCCCATTTATATTACATGGGTTACACCATGATAAATTTTTTATTAAACCAAATTCCTATCATGGTTTATTAAATGATGAAATGATAATGAAAAATGTATCTTTTCTATAGGATATGATATGATTAAATACTAATGATAAAAATTTCATTTCATGGGTTATGATATGATTAATGTTTTTAATCTTGTTGAACATGTAGGTCTGATTTCATAATGTGATATGTGATACCTATATCTCCCTCCAACGCATTGGGTAAATATTAATATCTCATGAAATAATGGTTGGAAAAAAGTTTAAGAGCTTGATCTATAATGGGAAACATATGTGTCCTAATCAATAATAGGAAAAGGGTGTGTGATGATCCATAATGGGAAATAGGTGTGTCCTAGTCCATAATGGGAAACAAGTTTTCCCTAACCCACAATGGGAAATAGGTGTTTCTTTATCCACAATGGGAAACAACTGCGACCTAATCCACTATGGGAAACATGTGTCTCTTGATCCACTATATTAATTGTATATACACTTAACCTTGACATGTGAAATGGTTTTCTATATTTATGATGGTTCTAAAATTATATGAAAAGATATTATGGTAAATGTAGAGACCTGAAGCCTGACGTACATGGACATTACATTACTTTTGCGGAATACTTAGTACATAACAAAAACACACACACAGGGATCGTAATAGTTTAGTGTCTTTGGATACTCGGAATATAATCTTCTAATCTTGGTGAAAGATCTTCAACATATCCCATAAAGATCTTACTTTTTTTTACCTAAAACCTTTCTTTATATCCTGGGGAAAAGAAAACATAAAAGGGTGAGCTCAAATGCTCAGTAAGGGTAAACAAATGAAATATCAATCACATCATATTCATAAGAACATAAAATTTTTGAAATCATAACCTGCAAAAGAGAGCATAATTTCATAACATGGGATAAATCATAGTAGTGAAATGAAATCCCAATAATCAAAACATAAAACATGAAACTTTGTGGCATACACACATAATCATAGAGAATCATATCTTATTAGTCAATACTCATTTCCAAGACTATCTTAGTGGACAAAGTCCATTTCTGAACCGAGTCACCCTCATTTCAGTCCTGTTTCACTGAACCGGTATAACCTACCATTCCGGCCATGTCTATCTCATGAGATATAAAATATTTACCCAATGCATTGGAGGGAGATATAGGTCCCACCCATCTCATAATGATACCATTCTTATGTCTTCCACAAAATCATAAACCATACATCATAGCATAACCCATGTAATAAAAATGGAAATCTTAAACATTATGACATCATAAAAAAATTCATATAAGATAAAGGAATTCATAAAAATAATTCCATCATAGCATAATCTAATCAATGTAATAATAGGGATAGAAACAGAACCCAATATTATCTTAGATGGAAAATAATTTTGATAAAACACTTGAACTCCATTCTTGAGGAAAATATCCTTTCTACATCAAAAACATTTTCCTTTCTTAACATGTCATACAATTTTAAACTAAAAGTAGTTGATTAAAAATAAACTTGAAAACTTGTAAAGTATGCTTCTTGGAAATAATGTTTTAAAAATCCATTCATGTCGTATATGTTAATAAAAATTTTCTTCTCGTACTTTTGTTGGAAAAGTAAAAAAAGTACCTCGTATGAAAAATGACAAAAGATTCCTTTCATATCTTTTACTAAAAACTCACCAAAGGGTAAAATAGGATTTAAAAAATTATAGGTGGATGGAAATAATATTACATATTGAGGAAACATGGATGTGGATGATAAAATACACCCCAGTAAATACCAAAGTATAAACAATCTCAGATAAAAATGAGATTGTGATATTTCCCTTACCTTATGTCTGATATTGTTTGTACATATCCGAACCTCTTGTATAATGATTTAAATAATGTCATTAACTTATTACAGAATCATATTCATTGTTATTATATCATATATGGTTCACTTATGACTTTATATTACCCGTTCTTTTGTAAATTCCATGTTAAAGAAGCGTTTTGGGTAAAATCGTTGCATTTATCGTAGGTGTTTGGACTTGTTGTTCTTGAAATTATTATTACTTATATCATGATTTAATTACTTCCAGAATATAAAACATGATTTATATATCATATATATTCAGTATTTATATATTTATATAATAGATAGATAAATGAAATGAAACACACCATTCATGGAGACGGTAGTCCGTACGTACGCATGAATGATGTTTTCCTTTCCTTATTGTCTTGAATAGAAGTAAGTAGATGACATACATATATATATATACATAAAATTAAGTAGATTTAACTTGTCATATATTTCATTATTATTCATTATATATACTTTATAATCATTCATGAATGGTTAATGTGAAGAATGAATCTCATCGCGTCGTGGAGACGGTAGTCCGAACGTACGCACGAGCGATGATATCATTCTCATGATCGTGAACTTGTGTTGAAGTGTATTTAAACTATTTCAGTATCAATATAACTTTATAATAATCATATATAGTTACTCATTACTCCATTATAACCATCCAATTAAGGTGGTGGTGGAAAATAGATTACACCACGGTGTGGAGACGGTATTCCGTACGTACGCACGCGCGGTGATTTCCTTTTTCCGTAGGATGGATAAAAGGTTAATTAGAGTTGTTTAATATTTATAATAACATATCAGTATATAATAAATACTGATGTTATTACTTTATCATTAAACAACTAATGAAGAAGAAGTTTAAGAAGAAAGAAATTGAAAAAGATCGGTAATGGATATTACCTCTTTTTGACGCGCCTTTTCTTAACCTCCACTTAAAGAACTAACGATGGTCTTTGAAGAATACCAGGACCTCTAGGATGATACTAGGGAAGTGGAGATAAGATTTTGGCAGGGTTTGGCCGATCTTGAAGGCTCAAAGTGGTGTGAGGAAGAGGGGGAGGAGGTGCCCTTTTATAAGGGAGGAGAGTGGCACCTTAGGAAAATCTCAAAATATTATTTTATATTAAGGTCAAATTCAGTTTATAATGGTTACAAAGGGTCTTATTTCGAAGATAAAGTTGGGATGGGTTGAAATCCTCTCATACAATAGGATTTAGACAAGTTTAGGTTATTATTTTAATCTTATCAATTAGATTTAACTCTAAGTTAAATAATTTAACTTTTACCGTGTCTTTTTGTTTTCTTACACTATACGGTTAATAAACTTACCATAACAAGAAAAACTAACCCCAAGTTGTTTATTATTAATATATATATCATTATGTAAGTCATTTGGCCGAACCTCATATTTTTAGAAATTAAATAAAAATTAATAATATAATATTTGTTTAAAAACTAATTTATGTCAATTTTGACACTATTTGGTACATGATTTTTATGAAATTCATAAATGAATGATAATTTCTAACCAAGTTACTTATATCAACACTAACATGTCATATTAACCTATAAAATTAATTTAAGTCATAAAAAGTCTCAAATTACATTTATTTGGGCGTTTGTAACATCAATTATGTCAATATTTCATTAATAAGACAATTACTGCATAATCTTTGTGTCATAATAAATGATAATTATTTAATCCCTAAAAATTCTAAATAAATTCCTATGATTTAGGTTAATTGTATTATATTTCTGGAGACTATTCATGTTCGAAGTTTCATGAAGTTTATTACTAAATTAAAATTATTATACTTATAAGATTTAAGAAAGTGACATGTTGTCACATTCTTTGGTTTTAATAATAATTAAATTATTTTCATGGAAAAAAGTCCATAAAATGAATCTAATCTGACCCTTAGGTTATATGGGTCTACTTTTATCCATCCAATAGGATTTTTACAAGTGTTAGGATAATTTTAAAATCTTATATCTACCCTTAATTACCCGATTTACCTTTAACTATAGTAAATAAAATTTACCGTAGTTACTATTCACAATGCCCAAAAATAAAAAGTAGCTTATTAACATAATCTGGACCCACTGATTCAAAATATGGAATCCATTTTTCCAATTTTAATACATAAAAGATGCAGAAATTAAATTAAAATTAATCCCGTTGTTCGAAAGAAACCCGGTTTTTCTTTAAAACATTGCAAAAGATTGAATTGATTTAACGTAATTATTCAAGGTAAAATCAATGGTAATGACATACATTATATTAAATGGTAAAAATATATTCTATTTATACTTTAAAACCATTCAATATTATAATTTAACCACATAAGATATTACGATGAAAAAGATGTTTTTAATTAAAATATAGCATGTTTTTACTATTCATTAAAATAAGAAAGTTATCGGAAAAATATCAAAACTATATCTAATGTAAATTTTTATATCCTAATTCAAAATAAAAAATTTATTTTGTCAAATTGAACATATAAACATGTCAAAAACTAGATTTAAAGTGGGTGTGCCATCAAAAGGCAGCAAAACTGCATTTTTTGAAAAATACTTATTTTACCCGAAAAATTTATTTTGTTCTTATACCATGTTCCAGAAAATTTGTAAGATGAATAATAATGTTATAAAATTGAAAATTTAGTTAATACTATTCATAACGGCTAGTTCATGACAATATTATAATAATATATTGTTGTTTATTAAAACTCGGTATTGCGTACAACACACGCTATCGAGGAAGGTCGCGATTGCGTGTAATGCAAGCCAAGTCAAGGTTGTCTGTTGTGAAAGAATCCTTCGTTGTCTCTTATAACAGAATCCAACCATATTTCATTTATACATTTAATATATATATATATATATATATACTCAATGTTGCGTAGAATAACTATTATCAAAATTGTGTGTAACACAATCCAAGAATGGTGTTGCGTATACTGCAAGCTAATACGGTGTTGCATATAGCGCAAGGTAATATTGGTGTAGAATACAACACAAGACATTAATAAAATTAAAATAATATTTTTCATAAAATCTCAGGGTGTTACATTCTACCCCCCTTAAAATTAATTTCTCCCTCGAAATCCGTCGGGGTTATAAATGGTTTACTACTCGAAAGTTTGATTAATAGAAACCCACATCGTAAAAAGGAATACAAAAACATGGATTTAAAAACTAATGTATGAAATTTAATGGTTACCCAAATTAACTCATCACTGGGTTTCCATGTAGGAGAACATAGGTGAAAAAATGGATATGGAAGAAAAATCTAACCATCAAGTTCTGATGGATAGTGGTAGAGAACATGGCTATAAAAAAGCCAACAATCGCAAAGCCATAAATTTGTGATGATCTAGGGTACCATATAATTTATCAGATATAAGATCACTAGGACAACATTTTTGGTTTTCAATATCAGTTCCCTAAAGTTGAAAATTTTGAATTAGAAGAAATAATTACTTGATTTTGGTACAATCTCACTGTTGTTCGTGCTTTGAACAATTTCCACTTAATCTCTTAAAGAAATGAAGTTGAATTTGTTATTCGTGAAGTGTTAACAGATCATGTGATATATTGATGGGTCATTCCATCTATTTCAAACAAAATTTTATCAATAGTTATTAAATATACATAAGTCCGTCTTTGGTGAGGTTAATCATATACGATTCCAAAAATGAACTTATACTTCATATATCATACCGCTTAATAAAATAAAACTAGTTTCTACTAACCAGAGACTTTCTGTAGGCCAGTGGTATGTGATAAAGGCCCGTCACACTTTAGTTCTGGGTTCGATTCCCACAGCCTTGGCCGACGCGATGGGTTGTCGCACATCCTGCAGGTTGTCCTTTTTCTAAAACTACATTATTATAACATCCCATCAACAATATAAAAAAAATTGTATCCTTAAACAATACTAACTTATGTCCAACATAATCCATTCCAATATTTAGGCTTATCTAAAATACTTTGGTCCAAGCTCATAGTATAGAGAAAATGATCACGTGAATGCCATCATTTATCCCTCATATATCTTGTTCATCACATTCCAGTCATGTGAATACCATAATCATGTAATCTCTTGAAAAATGAATACCCATTGAATCTTAGTGAAAACATGAGTGCTGTAAAAAGATAACTCTTTCCACATACGAAAATCCTCAAAATTCTATATACTTATTCCTTATATCAATCATGAGCTCATGAATACAATCAAACATCTCATTATCTTCCTGTCCCTTCATTATCCGCATATCATCTACTTTCCAAAAATATTTCATTCACTTTTTTTTCCTGGTTACCAGTATCATATAATTATTGAAAACCAATACATAGATATTCCAAAATTCCACAATACCATAAATGAGATTCCATGATACTATTTTGAAATACCATTACATAAACACTTAATCATTCCACCACATCGTTGTCATATTCAACATAGCCAATAGTGATCACATGTGACTTCCCTGTGTCCTTTGCCTTAAGTGGTTGCTCATGTGGATCATCACTAACCCTGGGATTAGGGCATTTATTAGAATAATGCCCCATTTCGTTGCACTTGAAGCATTTAGGTGTTGGTGGTGCGTTCTCTGCAGTGTTTTCTTTATTCACATCATTATAAACCCTTTTTCCATTACTTCGACACTCAGCTGCTCGATGACCTTCTTTTCCACACTTAAAACATTTTCTAGTCCCTTTAAGACAATCTCCACCATGCTTCTTTCCACACTTTGTGCATAAGGAATCATTCATCTTCTTTTCACCATTATTCTGAGATTTCTCCTTGAACTCCATCTTTCGTTTCTTGTCAAAACCATGAGATGGACATGTAACACCAACTTCCATTTCTACCTTGATAGCACAACACACAATTTCTTCATAGCTAATGAAGTCTCTTATAGATAATGCCCTTCGAAGACTTGCTTTTAAGCCACTGAATAATCGATCAACTTTACTTTCAGGTTGGATGATAAATCTAGATGCATACCTTGCAAGCCTTGTAAAATTCGCTTCATATATACCAACAGATTCATCATCCTTTTTCTTTAGTTCAAGAAACTCCTTCTCCATCTTTGTTCGAAGAATACAAGGGAAGTACTTATTGAAAAATAATTTCGTGAACTCGTCCCATTCAATGGACTCAATTTCATCTCTTTGCCTCGTATTCTTGATAAGATTCCACCATTGATCAGATTCACCTTCCAAACGATATACTGCTAAGATGACTTTATCATGTTCAAAACATTGAAGAACTGAAAATATCTTTTCAGTGGTACTGATCCATTGTTCAGCAACGAGTGGATCGGAAGACCCCCTGAAAGAAGGTGGATGTTTCCTCATGAAGGACTCAATAGAATATTGTTCCCTTCTCTGCTCATTTGGATGTCCAGATTGATTCATATCTTTTGTAAGTATAGAAATAATATTTTTCACTACATCTCCCATAACATTTGTTTGTTCAGGAGGACAATCATTGCATTGTCCATTATAGTGATCAACACGGTTCCTTCGGGTTCCAGCCATCGTCTAAAACCCAAAAAGAATAGTGTGAGAGGCAAAAATCAGGCTAGGTAAAACAACATAGTAAAGGGGGAGCACCCTCAATATCTAACATCTTAGGTTAAATTCTAATATCGTTACCATAATTCTAGGACTATATCCTATACGTATACTTATCCTTAGGGACATCCCTAGACATACCTTATAAATATCTCTAGGGATCTCACTAACGTTTCCACATCCTAGTTTCCAAAGGTTGACTAAACCATTCCTCTGATACCAACTGTAGAGACCCGAAGCCTGACGTACATGGACATTACATTAATTTTGTGGAATACTTAGTACATAACAAAAACACACACACAAGGATCGTAATAGTTGAGTTTCTTTGGAAACTCGGAATATAATCTTCTAATCGTGGTGAAAGATCTTCAACATCTCCCATAAAGATCTTCCTTTTTTACCTAAAACCTTTATTTATATCCTGGGGAAAAGAAAACATAAAAGGGTGAGCTCAAATGCTCAGTAAGGGTAAACAAACGAAATATCAATCACATCATATTCATAAGAACATAACATTTTGGAAATCTTAACCTGCAAAAGAGAGCATAATTTCATAACATGGGATAAATCATAGTAGTGAAACGAAATCCCAATAATCATAACTTAAAACATGAAAGTTTGTGGAATACACACTTAATCATAGAGAATCATATCTTATTAGTCAAGACTCATTTCCAAGACTATCTTAGTGGAAAAAGTCCATTTCTGAACCGAGTCACCCTCGTTTCAGTCCTGTTTCACTTAACCGGTATAACCTACCATTCCAGCCATGTCTACCTCATGAGATATAAAATCATTACCCAGTGCATTGGAGGGAGATATAGGTCCCTACCATCTCATAATGATACCATTCTTATGTGTGCCACAAAATCATAAACCATACATCATAGCATAACCCATGTAATAAAAATGGGAATCTTAAACATCATGACATCATAAAACAATTCATATAAGATAAATGAATTCATAAAAATAATTCCATCACAGAATAATCTAATCAATGTAATAATAGGGATAGAAACAGAACCCTATATTATCTTAGATGGAAAATAATTTTGATAAAACACTTGAACTCCATTCTTGAGGAAAATATCATTTCTACTTCAAAAACATTTTCCTTTCGTTACATGTCATACAATTTTAAACTAAAAGAAGTTGATTATAAATAAACTTGAAAAATTTTGAAGGATTATTCTTGGAAATAATGTTTTAAAAATCCATTCATTTCGTATAAGTTAATAAAAACATTCTTCTCTTACATTTTTCTGAAAAGTCAAAAAAGTACCTTGTACAAAAAATGACAAAAGATTTCTTTCATATCTTTTACTAAAAACTCACCGAAGGGTAAAATAGAATTTAGAAAATTGTAGGTGGATGGAAATAATATTACATATTGAGGAAACATGGATGTGGATGATAAAATACACCCCAGTAAATACCAAAGTATATACAATCTCGGATATAAATGAGATTGTGATATTTCCCTTACCTTATGTTTGATATGCTTTGTACGTATCCGAACCTCCTGTATAATGATTTAAATAATGTAATTAACTTATTACAGAATCATATTCATTGTTACGATATCATATATGGTTCACTTATGACTTTATATTACCTATTCTTTTGTAAATTCCATTTTAAAGAAGCGTTTTGGGTAAAATCGTTTCATTTATCATAGGTGTGTGGACTTGTTGTTCTTAACATTATTATTACTTATATCATGATTTACTTACTTCCAGAATATAAAACATGATTTATATATCATATATATTCAGTTTATATATATATATATAATATATAGATAAATGAAATGAAACACACCGTTCATGGAGACGGTAGTCCGTACGTACGCATGAACGCTGTTTTCCTTTCCTTATTGTCTTGAATGGAAGTAAGTAGATGACATACATATATATATATATACATAAATCCAGTATATTTAACATTTCATATATTTCATTATTATTCATTATATATACTTTATAATCATTCATGAATGGTTAATGTGGAGAATGAATCTCATCGCGTCGTGGAGACGGTAGTCCGTCCATACGTACGCACGAGCG
This sequence comes from Viscum album, assembly GCA_963277665.1. Classification (NCBI taxonomy): domain Eukaryota; kingdom Viridiplantae; phylum Streptophyta; class Magnoliopsida; order Santalales; family Viscaceae; genus Viscum; species Viscum album. The sequence goes on along the minus strand of OY728143.1, from coordinate 643,390,261 downwards.
ATGATATCGTTCTCATGATCGTGAACTTGTGTTGAAGTGTATGTATACAATTTCAGTATCAATATCAATTTATAATAATCATATATAGTTACTCATTACACCATTATACCCATCCAATTAAGGTGGTGTTGGAAAATAGATTACACCACGGCGTGGAGACGGTATTCCGTACGTACGCACGCGCGGTGATTTCCTTTTTCCGTAGGATGGATAAAAGGTTAATTAGAGTTTTTTCCTATTTATAATAACATATCAGTATATAAGAAATACTGATGTTATTACTTTATCATGAAACAACTAAAGAAGAAGAAGTTTAAGAAGAAAGAAATTGAAAAAGATCGGTAATGGATATTACCTCTTTTTGACGCGCCTTTTCTTAACCTCCACATAAAGAACTAAGGATGGTCTTTGAAGAAGACCAGGACCTCTAGGATGATACTAGGGAAGTGGAGAAGATATTTGGGCAGGGGTTGGCCGTGATTGAAGGCTCAAAGTGGTGTGAGGAAGAGGGGGAGGAGGTGTCCTTTTATAAGGGAAGAGAGGGGCACCTTAGGAAAATCTCAAAATATTATTTTATCTTAAGGTAAAATTAGGTTTATAATGGTTCCAAAGGGTCTTATTTCGAAGATAAAGTGGGGATGGGTCTAAATCCTCCCATCCAATATTATTTAGACAAGTTTAGGTTATTATTTTAACCTTATCAATTAGATTTAACTCTAAGTTAAATAATTTAACTTTTACCGTGTCTTTTTGTTTTCTTACACTATATGGTTAATAAACTTACCATAACAAGCCAAAATAACCCCAAGTTGTTTATTATTAATATATCTATACTTATCTAAGTTATGATTCAATATATAGAAAATCCCACTCACACATTTACTGAACGCACCTTAAAAAAGATTAAAATTCCATTCTGGGCTCTCCGAGCCTCAGAATCACGTGCTGTCAATTTTTTCAGTATATAAATAATTCCATATAAATAGAAAACACATGTAAATTCTGAGACTTTCCTTATAGATGCCTCACTTTTGGTTTAAATCCAAATAATAAATACCTTTGGTGAAAACCAAAAGGAGTTACCCAACGAAGAGTTAACATTCTATCACAATAACTTTTGTTTTATTTCTTAATCCACCCAAAAATCATTCATATATAATGATTATATAATAAAATCAGTATCATGAATATATTGTGATGTTTTTATGTTATGTTTTATACCTACACTCACACACACTTCCGTCAAATAGGATACACAATAATTGTTAGTGAGTACGGTGGACTAACGCCTCACAATATGATATCATCTGTTCTTCTATTACCACCTTTCACGGATTGTAATAATGATGTGATTATTGCATTTATATTTTATATATGATATTTATGATGTATTTATTATTCTTTAATTATTATCTAACACATACATTCATGCTTTCCATTTTTTGGTATTATGATAACTTTGTTGGTGGATGTGTGGACTACCACCTACTCCTAGTGATGTGATTCATTCACACTTTACATGGAATGTATTAAGAATGGGTTTAGTAAATTTATATTATTTATATGACATAATGTTATACTATAATGATAATATATATATTATTTATTTTAATTACATTATTTCTTTCAATACGATAAGAAAACGAAAACAACGTTCATGCATATGTACGACATACTGTCTCCATGAACGGTGTATTCCATTTAATATTTATATATTTTATAGATTATAATAAATAATTATATAATGAAAATATATTATATTTACATCTTTTTTTTACATTTTGGAAATAATTAAATCATGATCTATGTAAGAGGATCAAGAATAAAAATTCAAAACATATACAAAAAATGGGTATTTCCCAAAATGTAACTTTAATATTAGACTATTAATAAACAGGTAATATAAAGTCACAATAAAATAACATATGGTATGATATATAATAATATGATTATTTTTATATGTATAATAAACTTATATTTATTATACATGAGTTTTAACATGTATGAATAAGTTAATACTTATGGTAGGGGTTTTCTCGTCTCACTTTTATTTCAATGAGATATATGTTATATTCACTATTTTTATTTCTATGAGATATATGTCTTGATCCACTATGTTGATGTTATTGGTAGTTAGCCATGACATATGAATTTTTTTTCTATATTTATGATGGTGACACACTTATATGATATGATGTTAGGGTTAATGAGGAATTTATGATTATTTATCACCCTTATGATTCATGTATTATGAACTTACAATAATTATTCATGGATTCATGCTTACGATATTTGATATGAATTGTATAATTTTCCAATTTTATGCTCATGTTCTCATACCCTTACCATTATTTCATGATTATGTATCTTCTTTCTTTACCCTTACTAATAATCTAATATCACCCTTTCTTATGATTCATTTCCCCAGGTTATGATGAATGGTTTTGTGTAGGATTCCTAAAGGGGAAGGTCTTTGTGGGAAGCATCGAATATCTTTCACCGTGATAAAATGATGTGTTCCATGTTTCCAAATACACTAAACTATTATAGTCTTCAGGAATGTAATTTTGTAATGTTCTAAATATTTATATATAATGATGTAAAATACATGTATCTTAAGTTTTTATCATTATAAGATATTGATATACTCCTCCTTTATATTCCATTTATCATGTTATTAGTATGTCCAAAAGTGTATGAATAGTTCTTTCATATTAGAAATCAATTTAAGGGTGAAAGGTCGTACTAAAATTTAATTTAGTATTTACAAAATGTTGAAGAATTCTCTACAATTTAGATGTGAACTTTGTGTCATGAAAAAAAAACGATTGAAAGTGGCACCCCAGTAAACCTCACCACTTTCATTACTTATATCTTGGAATGTGTTTCAAGAGATAAATATTACCGAATAGTGATGAAATGGGTAGTCTTGGTGAGTGGATCCACTATAACCCATATTGAATTTTTTCCTATTTTTGTTCTTGGGAGACTAGTGATAAAGTCCATTGTGATATTTTCCCACTTCCATGTTGGTATGGGTAGTGGTTTCAATCCCCCTTTAATAATTTATCACTCTGACTTCACATGCAGACACTATAAAAATCTTGCAGTGTAGTCAGAAATCCCCTTTTTTCATATTATCCCACCAATAATGATCACAAAGGTCCCAATACAATTTAGTTCTTTCAGGATGTATGGAGAATGTAGTAATATGAGCTTTATCCATCATATCATTATTTATCTCCAATATAGATGATACACATAGCATTGTATGAAATTCTAATACACCTACTTAATAAATATTGAACTCAGTAAAATTCACATTCTTTATAGACTCTATCTTATTTTGTATCAAATGATATTATCCTTGGGATATCATGAATATGTTTAGTAATAATGGCTGTTTAATAATTTGGGATAGGGTTGATGATTTCTCTTCCCTTACAATTCCCATGTCCAAATTTACTACGTCCTTAATGAAGGGATATCCATGAATCCCCATAATTTCCATAACAATAGGGTCTTTCCTACATAATTCATCAATGAATTTATTTTCTATTCTAGGGTGATAATGAATTGAATAGTCATAGTCATTGATAAGTTCTAATCGTCTCCTTTTTCTCATATTTAATTACTTTTTCTTGACTATATACTTCAAAATTTTGTGTTTTTTATATATATCACATATTCCCCCATAAATATAGTTCCTTCATATCTCAATAAAAAAATAACTACAGCTAAATCTAGGTCATGTGTAGTATGATTTTATTAATGAGGATTTAACTATTGATATGGAAAAGAAATCACCTTTTCATTTTTCATGAGGATATATACAATCTATTTTAGAGTTGAATCATAATAAATAATGAAACCTTGTCTGAAAAATGTTATATTTAACATGAGTGTAGTGACCAATCACTTTTTAGTTTATGGAATATTTCTTCACAAACCTTTTTCAATATGAACTTAGATCCTTTCTAAGTAAATTTTTTTAGTGGATTATAATGTTATGATTTTTTTTCAAAAACCTCATATAATATCCAACTAATCCAAGGAAAGTAAGAATCTTCGTTACTGTTGTAGGATGGGGACTCTCATCTATAGTCTTTTTCTTCACAAGGTCAATCAAGATTCCTTCATTGGTTAAAATTCTCCCCATGAATGCAAATTTTTGTAACCATAATTCAAATTTTATTGAATTTTTCAAATAGAATATCCTTTATAAGATTTTTCAATATAATACTTAGAAGATCCTCATGCTCCTTGTGAATTTTGGAATATATCAAAATATCATCAAAAAATACTTCCTTGAATTTATCAAGGCAGTCCTTAAAGAATCTATTCATGAAATCCATAAATATAAAAGGAGAATCAGTGAAGACGAATGGCATAACAATAAACTCATAGTGCCCATATCTTGTTTGGAAAGCATTCCTTGGATGATATTCTTTTTTTACCCTCAATTGAGGATACCTAGAACCGAGGTCAATTTGTAAGAATAATTTAGCCCCATATAGATGATCAAATAAATCATCAATCCTTGAGGGAGGGTACTTTTTCTTTACAATAATTCCATCGATTTTAATAAAATCAATGCATAGATACATTGATCCATCTTTCTTCTTCACAAAGTAAAAAAGGCGATTCCCTAGGATACCCACTTGGTTCAATAAATCCATTCTCCATAATATATTTATTTTGTTTATTTAATTGCTCAAAATCTATATTTTGCATTCTATATGGGGTCTTTGATATCTGCTTGGATCCAGTAATGAGTTCAATGGAGAGCCCTAACCATCTTTCTAGGGGAGGTCTAGGTAAATATTCAAGAAATACATTAATGTATTACTGAATTATGGGGATATTCTAAAAATATATACTTTCATTTTCTTCTCCCTCTTCACAGATCATCTCCATAATTAATGTTAAGGGATTTGGTTTTAAAAAAAAATCCATACATGAAATCTCTCCTTTGAAAATAATTGTTGGTTTTACATTCAAGACTACTCAAATTTCATTAATTTTATAGTTGATATTCAAATTATACTTTAAGAGATTTTCTGTCCAAAGTATGGTGTCAAATTATACAATGGAAATGACTACTTGATTTTTAATGGGATATTTATCTCCATTGTTAATACTATATTTTCAATACTTTTTTGATTCTAGGATAGTCCCTCTATGGGTATCAACTAATAAATCTACTTCTGGAAGATCAGAAACTGATTTATTTTCTTAAAAAACATGGATGAAATTAATTAATGTTTATAACCAGAATAAAAAAATTACTTTCTAGCTTTGAGAGTGTCATGAGTGTACCTTCTACCACATAATGTAGAGACTCTATTTCAGACGTCATGATAGAGAATTCCCAAACATCATTCCTTGGCTTATATTGAGGATGAAAATGGTTTCCCTCTATTAAAATAGAATTTGGAAATAGATTAGAAGAGTGGCCAAGATATCCACAGATTAAGCATTGAACATCTAGCTAGACCTATACCATCTTCACTTTGTCGCTAGTGCTGAGAAGTTTTGGTTTCACCTCACCACGAATGTTTTGAGAAACATGTCCATCTCTTAAAAACTTTTTTCACTTCCCACTCCCAATTAAGTAGTTCCATGAATGTTTCTTCCCACATTTTCTTCATGTGGGAAATTAAATTTTCTTTTCTCCACTTCCATGATCAAAATTACTCCCTGAGTTTCTATCCATTGATATCTTCTTTTTCATTTGACCTATGTGACTATTTCATCTCTCAAAACTCCAGTTCAAACTTCCTAGAAATCCACACTATCTTATCATAGCTTCCATAATATTGATTTTCTAGATTCCTTCACTTATGGGGTATAATTACCCAAAATAATATACCAGTGTTTCCCTTAGTATCCATAACAAAGATAGAGGTGTATTGAGATAGACTTATAATCTTCATATCATAGCTTCCCACCAATTCATTTTCCTTATTATTGAGCTCTAGGAATTCATTCGAACTTTTTTTTTGCATCAAATGAAGAAATTATTTATTGAAAAATATTCCCATGAACTATTCTCACTCCATATGATAGATCTACTATCTTGTATTTGTGTTTTTAATTATTCCACACCACTCACTATCTTCTCCTTCTAAGCGGTATACTGTCAGGGTGACATTCTCTTACTATGAACAATGTAGTATTGAAAATATCTTTTCTATAGACATTATCCATTGTTTAGAAATAAATGGGTTGTTATATCCAATAAAATAAGGTGGTTGTTGATGCATGATGGACTCAATGTAAATTTTTTTCCTTCGAGGTGAATCTGGTCTCTTGACTTGATTCAATTTATTTTTCACAACTCAATTTAGTTGATTCATCATCATTAAGATGTTTTAAAATCTATCTTACATTGAAACAACACCAGTTCATCTTCCTTTGAACTCATCATTTGAGTGATTCCTTCTATTTCCCAACATTTTCCTAAAAGAAAAAACATTTGTGAGAAATGTGTCACTTTTTTGAATATTATGATATTAAAGGGATTTTATGTCTTAAAATATCATGCTAAATTATATTATTAATATCCTCTTATAACAATTATATTTTCTCTATATCCTTCATAATGGTTCATAAAAATATTTTGATTAAACAAATATATTCCCTTGGAGTTTCAAACTAGGTGTGCATCAAAGATCATTGTCATGCACCAGTTACTGTTCCAATCTAGCTCAAAGTGGCGATTTCATGTGTTACCCCAAAGTACATATGTTGTAGAGCCACATCCACTTATAGTATCCATACATGAATCTATTTGTTATGAAACAACTTACTTAATAATTACATAAATACTATAATGTTTTCCAATATCTAGATCTATTGCTAGGGTTCGTAATAGAGTTTTCAATTCCTAATTTACCCAAATAACTAAACTGTACATTGATACCAACTATGGAATCCCAATTTTTTATTACATAACTTTTCATTAAATTGTAAAAACTGAGGATATTTTAAAGATTAGTTTCCCGGAAATAAGGTATATGATACATGAAAACATAAATCATTCATAAAGAATCTACTTGAAATGTATCTTCACGGGTTCAACATAATTTACTTTTAATGAATCTCATATCTGTGGGACATACATCAAAGGATAAGGGTGAGCATGAAGCCCAGTAAGAGAATAAGCAAGAGAGATATATAGCATGTGATCATGGGACATATAAAAAAGAACACGAGGAATAACAATAAGGCATGTAATAGGGGAATATCATAATAATAACAACAGGAATTATAACATGGAAATGTGGCTATAACATTTAAATGAGACATTAATTATCACATCACTGGGATTTATCACCAAGGTGTTATAAATGAAAATTACCAAAGAAATTGACAAAGGTATCATAAAACTTATCATTTTTAGAGAATAATTTATTTAAACAACCAATTGGTTCTTTATCAGGGAAAAACGTCATATGCATAAATTTCATGTGATCAACAAAGAAAATAATAAATCCTTTCATTAATGAACTATGGAGAATATGGAATGGATTTCTTATCATAAATCTTGGCATACAAAAGAGATTAAAGACATGATCATTATATCATTTTTATCCCAAAAAAGAAAATATCAGTTTTATATATGTAAATAACTGAATAAAAAATCATTTTAAAATCTATTTGAAAACCTATTGAAAATAAAAGTGTTTATGGTTATTCAAATAAAAATGAAAGGGAATTTTTCATATAAAAGATCTAAATTTGAGAAGTAAATTCGACTGCCTGATAGGTATAAAATATAGTTTTAGAAAAGGATAAAATGAGAGGGTAGAAGGGTATATAATTAAAAAAATAATATTATTACATTAATGGGATAATATAATGTGGAAAAATAATTAATTTGGAAATTAGATGACATGCCACATGAAAATGGAACTTGGATGGAAAAAAGTGGAGATTTCCATTACTTGATGAGTTCATACAAAAACATGAGGATAAAACCTTGGGGGATTGAGGAACATTTGGGGGACTCATTTAGGGGAAAAAACATAACCCCATGAAGGATGTATTGTGTGTGAATGGTAATGGATAAATGTGTGGGTATTTATAGAAAAAGTGTGGGAATTGTTTTATAATTTCCAAATACTGGTCTTGGAAATATAGGCGGTGGAAGATGTAAAACCATCACATTACATTTGGTTTATATATATGGTTTTGGAAATTTGTGTCACATTTTCTAATATTTAAAACTACCAAAACAGAAAACCATTTTTAATAATTCATTTGGCATGGAAAAGTAAATAATCCACAATGTAATATTTTTTACAATCTAATTTTCCTTTTTATAATTTTTAAAGTTACTTATAGTTTTAGATGTTGATTAAAATATATTAAAATAAATAATCTTAATAAAATTATATGATTTAGGTTTTTTACGGTGATAAATTAATTATTACATCATTATGACATAAATATATAGTCATAAAATATATTAAAAACTCCAAACATTGTTTTTTACTATTCAAGAAAAAAAATATTTTAGATCATTCTCATAAATTCACATGAACATAATTTAAATGTCATGATTTAAAATATAATTTTTATTTTTTCATAATACTTCTATAAATATGGTAATTTTAAATTTCAAATATGAAAATCTTTATTTACTTAATAACAGTGGTTTTTAAGGCACTATCAAATTTATGAAAACTAATATCCAAAGTAATTATAAAATTATTTTATCATTCATACATTGAAAATTGTGTTTTAAAATACTATTTGATTAAAACAAAGATTATTTAGAATACTTGAGTTTATTATAATAGTGTATATATTTTCTAGAAAAAAATATAATTTTGTTTTATTTTTTTCCAAAAATCAAATTATCATATTAATCTCAATTAAATATATATTTTATGTAGAAAAATATTATTAAGAGGAATATATGGAATAAAAAATTTATTTATAAAAATTAATTTACATATTAATTAACTAAGGCCTTTACATGTAACCTTTTATTGCACCCACATACACCCAAAGGGTAAGGTGTGAGATTGTGGCAATTTTATGGGTTGTCTTATATAAAGTCGAATGAGTGGTAATATACACTAACTTGAAAACATAACACATGTAATTTTTTTAATATTCACTTACTAAAGATCATCTTGGGATTGCTCATGGGAAAAACACAATGATGATTCCTCCCTCCCAAGTTCTAACAAATAGGATTTAAATATCATGACACTACTAGTTGAGGCCATAGATTATCCTTTTTTTTTTATCAATTTTCATTTGTTATTAATACTTATAAAAACTAAACATAACACTAAAATTATCACCCAAGGGTATATTTTTCAATAGTCAAATTTACCAATGGTTATATTGACTAACGACCATTTTTGAACAATGGTCATATAACAATCAAATCCCAACAGTCACATTTCCCTTCATACCCTATAAATACCACTTAATTAATTCAATAAAAATTCCATAAAATTTCCCTATAATGTTATATTATCATTTCTTAAAAAATTCTTGGTTTAATTTTTTCTTCATTTCAATACCTTTTATTTTTGGGATGATGATTCTAGCATACTAAGGTGGTCCATACTTTTCTATTTTAGTTATTCTATTTTAATTTTTTTGTTAATTTATAATGTTTTCTATTTCAATTAGTTTCGCAGATGTATAATATAATGATCTTTATTAATGAGATATTATTTTCTTATTTTACCTTTCTTTTGTACATGTATAATATTATCTAATATGTAACAATCATTTAATCCAGAAATAAATAACTTTTTAAAAGTCTAGGAAATTTCATTGAGGATGAATTGAACAAATTTAGGGTAGTTAAGTGGTACTCTATAAAAAAATTACAATTATGATATCACCAATCATAGGTTCATAAAGAGTATATTTAAAAAAAATTGGATTAGATATTGCAATTCCGATTATGTGATTATAACTTTCAGTATTTCAAATGAATCTAGATTTCTTTTTCATAGTTTTTGTGGTTGACATATTGGTGTATTCAAGGATAAGGGATGAGCATGAGAAACACTAGGCAATAATGTTGGGTATCTCAAGGGATTATCATCTACATACAAAACTTTCAAAGTGTGATTTTTAGATACACGAGTTATTTTTCCTTGGTCACGAATTCTCTAAAAGAGGGGGTTATGTGGATACATAAAATATAGAGGTTATTATATCATGGAAACCTCAAAACAATGTATTTGAAATACAATGTTTCTTTGGCTTAGCAGGATATTAATTATTCCTTTTTCATGATTTTACATAACTAGTTTCTCCAATGATATCTTTCATAAGGAATAGTCTTCTATTTCAATGTAATAATGAATGTAAAAATTATTTTCAAGAGATTAAAGTTTTCCTTAAATCAAAACCAATCTTGATATTATTGGAATCAAGAAAATGATATGGTGTGTTTTTTAATTCTTTGGGATCAAGTTTGTGATGTGTTATCATGAAGGTAGGTCATATTGTTTCTTATGGATCATGGTAGTTACTATTTCAGGATAAGAACTACCCAACAAAAAATCTCGAATTAGGTTTTATGGTTTATACTTTTTAAACTTCACATGATTACCTATTTATTTATAAGTATGTGGTGTTTGTAGATCATAAGAGTTTGGTACAAATTTTCTCATAAACAAAGTTGAATTTGATAAAAATAAGATGAATGAAGTATCTTCATATGTTCTACTTCAACATAATGTTTACAATTGGTAATGGAAATTAAGTGGTGGATGCATTAAGTTGGATGTCATATAGTAAGTTGGAAAAGGAGGATTTAGATCAATAGAATATGATTTCAGTGATAACCAACATGAACTTGTATTGTGAAGAATGAGGAAGTATTATGGTTTTATTTCAAGTTTCTTTTGTTTGTAATTTGTTTGAGAGGGTTAAATAGGACCATAAATCAAATTCTTAATGTTTTATTTTGTGGTGAAAACTCAATGGTGGTGATATCATTGAGGTATGGAATCTGAATGGGAGTTTAGTTTTGTGGTTTCAAGATCAGATGATCGTACCTATGGCCTTTCAGGAACAACTCCTTCATGCTTACCACCATTCAATATAGTCTTTTCATGTTGGAATAAAAATTATGTATATGGAAGAAAAAGCACAATTTTATTTTGATAGAATGAAAATAAGGGTGGGTGATCTAGTTTTGAGATGCCCTACCAGTCAGCAGGTTAAGATAGAGAAATAGTGGCTAGCAGGTATGTTATAGTCTTTAAATAATCTTATTTATAAATGGGAGCATATATTCTTAGATTTTTTTATAGGTCTCATGAGGATGGTTTTAAGAAAATATACCATAGGTTTGATAGTGGATAGACTCAAAAATTCAACCCATTAATTCAACTTAATGAATCTCATATGATGGAGGACTTGTCGAAAATCTATATTTGAGAAGTACTAAAGAGGTAATGAGTGCCAATTGTGATATTATCAGATGAATATTTGAGGTTTACATCTCATTTATGGAAGTCATTATAGTAAAACCATGGGAATCAATTGACTATGATCATGTCCAATCATCCTTATATGAATGGATGATTCAAAAGGAAGATGAAAAATTTGGAAGAGATGCTTCAGTATTGTGTAAGTGATTTTTGTGTCTCATGGGAGGATCATATAACATCAGTGGAGTTATAATATAAAAATAGTAATTAGGAATCAATATATATGGATCATTTGGAAGTATTGTATGATAATTCATTTCATTATCCACTTTTTTGGGTGGAAATAGGTGAGACTTCACTCATTTTAAAAAACTATGTGCAAGAAACAATGGAAAAGATTTTGTTGATCCGGAAAAGAATGGAGATGGCTCAAATTCATTAAAAATATTATAAATAATCATCATCAACTATCATTTTTATTCAAGGATAGTGAACAAGTGTTCTTGATAATCACTCCAAGTCTATGGAATCTTTATTTTTGGAAGTAGGGTGAGTTATCTCCTCAATACATAGGCCCTTTTGAGATACATTAATGGGTTAGGGAGGTGGAATATCATTTGTCTTTTCCACAATGATTCAGTTCAATGCATAATTTATTCCCTATATATTTGTTGAATATGTATCAATATAATCCAATCCATCTGCTTTGATGGGATCACATTGAACCAAATCTATATACTTCATTAATTCATGTGCCATTACGGATTGTGGATAGGCAATAGAAAGACTTATGTGGTAAAGTCATCAATCTAGTGAAAGTTTTATAAAAACGTCATCAGATTTTTTTAAAAAATTTGGAGACGTGAGAAAGAAATAGTCATGAAATGGCCTAAACTATTTTAGGCAAATAGTGGTTTTTAAATTTATGAGGATGTAAAGACAGATGGTGTGGAGAATTTATCACCCCCAATTTTAGGTAATTAACCCTTTATTTATGAATTTTATGTAAATAAAGTAATTTGGTTATGTGTTTGGAGGTTTGGAAATGTTTTGAAATGTTTTTTATGGATTTTATATAGGTTAAAAATTTGATTATGGTTAGTATAAACCATGAATCACCTCTCAAGAAACCATGCAACTGAAACAGTGGGAACTAGGTAGGTGTAAAGTTAGGCCCACAATTGGGCTTAACCGTGCAGTCACCTTGGAGAAATCATGCATTGGTGAATAGATTGTCTTAAAATGGTTGGTGAATGGTTTCTCAAACCATGTGAAACAATATCATGAGGGTTTTTTGGAGTTAGTGGCTAATGCATTGTTAGTGAACAATTTTCCTAATAATAAAACCTAACTGTATGACATTAAAAACATGGTCCTTATTTTGAGGATGTAAAATGAATCACATTAAAACCCACTTGGTTTTCCATTAATATGTCCCAAACTAAAATTCATGTCCTACTTGAGTATTTGGAGACCTTTCCCATTGATCCAAAAGAGATCTTTTGGTGAATCATGGTGTGTTGGAGGCTAGATTCATTGGTAAATTTTCGTTCTTGATGGTTTTCCTTATTTTTCTTCTTATTCTCTATCTTGGTAAAATTGATCTAATCTATTGAGGATAAATTCATGTTTTTAATACCAATAATGGTGATATATTTTTGTTTTTTAATGGGAACATGATCTAAGGAAGTTTTATAAAGTTTCATACCATTTTGTTGAAGAATTTGTGATGTTCTTCTTTTTCACCTATGTTTGTGAGGTATGTGACTTCACCAATGACTCCCCTAATATTGAACTTGATATCTTGATTTCATATTTATTTATTTTCTTAAATTTAATTTTGAATTTGATATGCAATTATTGATGGAAAACTCTCCTTAGTAATGGATTTTGAAATTATAGAAATTAGTTGTTTGTAGAAAGTGAAATTGGATACATGATTTTCAAAAGGATTTTTTTAAAAAAAGATTGGTTTCTATGCATAGAAAATTGGCTGGATAAAGTTTTAAATAAAAGGATTATTTTATGAAAATTGTTTAGAAAAAATGGTTTGGACTGGTTTTTTGAAAAAATGGTTACCGTGTGTTCATGTACATTTGGGATGGATAAGTGTATGAAATTTCCCCCATCAAAAGTGGGACATATAAGGGTATAAACATTCCCCCATTCAAAATGGTTCAACAAGTGATGGCTAGGTGAATGGATGACTCACCACTCATGAGAATAGTGAGGTTAATGGTTGCATACATGAGTGGATGTGTGGAATATAATGGGTTATTCCAAATGGATTTGAGAAAAGGATTAGAAGACTTTTTTGGTTTCTTTCCATGGAAATGGTTTTGTTTTGGACAACTTATTTTCATTAATATGATATTTTTTATTTGATTTATATAAATTAGTTTATATAAAAGTGATAAAATGTTCTATAATAGTTGTGTGTGTAGGGAATTCCATGGGGAAATCCTACTAAGTTTTATACTCACCCCCTGATTGGTCACATTAGTGCATTTGTAGATATTGTATATCAAGATACATGTAAAGGAAAGGTATTGTAGTTCATCATTTATACATCATGATACCTTGGATGTGGATTATTGATCTGGAGCTTGGATCTTGTGGGGAGTTTCTCTTGGATTTCTTGGTTATCTTTGAGTTATTGGTTTTGGTTTCTTTTTTTTTAATGTGATATTGTTCATGGTTGTAGTTTTGTATTGTTGTTAATTGGTATTACATTGAGTTATATAAAATTGTTCTCAAGAATCATATAGTTGTTGGTTGGTTATTGTATCCCTAGTTTATTTGTTTTATTTTAAAATGGAAAATAATCCCCTATTATTTTATGAATCCCTTGGAATATATTTCCATACTTTGGGGTCTTGGGGATTCCACATAATGCCTAATAATGTTCCACTACCTTCCTAAGACAAAGGAGAGGGGCATGATGTTACATAACCAATATTTTACACAAACAATATTCTTAATAATCTCAAAAAAACCCCATAAACCTGGATACCATCATGCATATCCTGTAAATACGTTCCTTTCCCAATTTAGACAATACTTACAAGATTAAGTACACTTCCACTTCAGACACCATATGATAGTGTATCTAACTACCACAAAGTCTCTACCTACTCTGAGGAGTCCCTAAATGATTGTTAATTAGTCGGATACGCTCTCATATCTCTTACATAAAACTTATACAAACCACTAATTACTCCATAACCATTATCCATCATAGATTAGATTAACCCATATTACCATATTATGCCTAAAAAGGTTTCATTTTATTTTATTTCTAAAAATATTTATTGTAGGAAAACTCTATATGTTCTATATGTTTCTCACACAAACAACCAACATTTGGGACACATGTCTTCAACATGACCTCAAATGCCCGAATTATATGATTATACCACTATTTCTTCTGTTGATGATAGGTAGTGTTATAAAACACTAATATTTTATATGTATTTCCTTTCAAATAAAACATCTTGTATTCAATACCATACATTACATGCAAGATAGAGTCTATATGAACTATGTTATAGTAAGTTGTTATAAAATAGACTTTAAAATAAAAATGTTTAATTGGAATAATAACTTTATTAAAAATATGTATAATTTTTTTATTAATGAAAATTTAATTATTAATTTAAAATAAATAAGTACTTAATTTTTATTAAAACCATTTTTCTATTTAAAAATTTGTTTTCTTCTTATGTGGTTTTAATCAATTTTTTTCATATGGAATTTATAAATAATTAATACCAATTTTTTATATTTAATTTTGGGAATTGAATTTAATTTTTAAAATAAACAAGTAAATATTATCTTATTGTGAATTTTTATGATTTTTTTAAAAAGATTTATTTTTTAGTGAATAGTGAAAATACTTTTTTTTAAAACTATCATTTATTTTCAAGTAGTTTTTACTTTATGATTTTAATTATATATTAAAGTAACATAAGCCTTCTTTAATTATAAAAAATATAATTAATTTCATATTAATAAAAATTATACATGATTTTGGTATAACTAAACTTTTGGGCTTAAAATACATTTATCAAAAAATTGTTTTTATGATTACAATGTGTTCTTATCTTAAGAAATTAATTTAATTTTTATTTATTAATGGTTTTAAATACATTTTTTAATTATATATTAAATCATATATTTTAACATTCAGTTTAGGACTTTTCAAGGAAATTATCATATCTTAATTAGGTTTTATGCATAAAGATTCATTGTTTTAAAATGGAGTTTCATTGTAGTTTGCTTGTTTAATTTAAATTAAATTATTATAATGATAAAAGTTGAATCCTGTAATATTGATTCCAATTTTTTAATATTAATAATAAATAAAATTTAAAAAGTCTATATTAATTTGTTTCATATTGTATTGTATAAATAATGAAAAATATTTACCACAATTAATGTTAAAACAGGTTTACTGAGGTGTTAAACCTGGAGATAGGGGTAATATTTCCACCCACACCTATAAAATTCAAATTTTTAGTTATATTTAAGACTTATATTATCATACCTTATAATAAATTTTTAATTTTATCCACTTTCTCCTAAATGTGTCCTTATAGTTTTGAAATATTTTACAATATTCTATTTGTGTCCCTTCCCTCACTTATAAAATTGCACCTCTCCTCCTCTCTTATTCACATCATTTTACAATTATTGCTATGAAAATACCTTCTAAAAATAATTAATATAATCATTACCATCTTCTTATATCCTAATTTATTATCCTAATACTAATCCTTGAAGGTTTATGTTTTATTCTAATGGAGCTCTCTCAAAGAAGAGGTATAAGTCTTAACCAAGCTCTTTCAATATTATTTCATCGTACACCTTCACTGAAATTATTTTTTCCAAAAAATCATCATGAATAAATTATAATATATAATGATATGTTATTATGATGATGGTAAACCCATTTACTAACTCTTCTCAATCAAATGGGATATGAACTTATCGCTCGTGCATACGTGTAGAATACAACATCCACACAACGATACACTTCATTTTTCATTACCATATTTAATGGTTGGTTATAATGAAAATTTTAATGTTTATATATGATATTTATGAAATAAAAATGATTATGATAATTTTTATTATTAGTCATATTCCTTTTATTCTATCCTTCAAAAAATGGAGATGACACTCATGAAAATGTACAAATTACCGCCTCTACATATTGTCGTAATTCATTTTTCATCTCTACTTTATATTAATGGTAATAAATATTTATACAATAAATATTTATGATTTTTATATCATTATTAATATTAAATATATCATGTATGTTTGATCAAATTTCAAGGACCATAACTATCGAAATAAAACATACATGTAAAATGTTACAATTAACACCCAAAATGACTACTTTAATAGAGAATTGATAATAAATAGGTATTTAAATGATTTAATTGTATAATATATGATATCATTTTTATTAAAGTTATAATATTATATAAATTTATTTTACATAATTATATAGTGATTAAAATCATGTTAGATATAATGTAAGTCTTTCATCTTAATTTCTCTTCAATAATACATGTTTTAATATCATGCACCAATTTATTATTTATATAGTGTATATAATACCAAAGAATGAATTTGTAATACTATATGATTTAATTAATGTTATATATAGATCCATATGATTTTATATCTCCCAATTACTTTTTATTCAATGATTACTGAAGTCATAATGGTTGTATGTTACAATCTCGTTTTTATCAGGATTATTTATGATAAATTTTCAAATGTTAAAATTATATGATATATTTTTCCCATGTATTATGTATCTTATTACCCTCTATTTATTTCTATACATTTCATGTTTTCCTTTCATTTTAATCTCTTTAATTACTCAAGTACTCAAAGAATGTTTTTAATAAAAACTGATCAAGTTTTTCTCTTCGGTCGAGAATATTTTTGTCCATGTAAATATATTCTATAATAAAATTGAAAGAATGTTTAAATATTCTAATTTTTTTTATTAAACTCATTTTAACCATGTTTTACTTTCTATGGAAAAAAAATATTTTTATCAATTTTCAAACAAGTTACTTTCTAATTTTTATCGATAATCTAAAAGTAATTTTTGTTTTATCATACACCACCTGAACCACTTTCTATACCATCCTAGACAATATTTTATCTAATCCTTAATTTATAAGTTACCTTGGTTCTTTTGAATGAAATTTTTTCCTTAATATTTTTTATATTTTTAAATTCAAAATAATTGATTTTAAATAAAAAGTGTATTTCTCTCAAAAAAATTTCTAGTGTTTTTAAAAGTATTTTTATCTATTACAACATAATTTTTTATTTTTTATGATTTACTAGGGATATTATCCAATGTTACTATCTTTATTAATTCTATAGAATGTTTACTATTATGATGATAAAATTTATATGAGACTCATATCATTTCCATTAATTATGATTTTATGATATGATGAATGTTTTATGATCATTTGAAAAACATATGTATGGTTTTGATTATGATATCGGTGGGTCTGAGATTATATATACCTCTAATAAATTAGGTAAACAACAGTATCTCATGGGTTAGTATGTTCTAGAATAGGAAGTGAGCCCAATTTAGTAAGGAAGTTTATCTAATAGGATAGTCTTGGGAGTAAACCATTACTTAGGAAATGAAGGAATGTGGAGTAAAACTGATCCACTATGATAGTCATAGAAGTAATACCTGTATATGTAAATGAATTTATATGCTTATATGAATTACATAAACTTATGTATTATGATTATAATATTTTTTTTCATAAATCGTGATTGATTATTGATGATTTCAAACTATTATGACATATATATTTTGATTGATATGACTTTATTCTATGTATCATTATTGTGATATGTGAATTAATGGGTATGAATTTCTAATGTTTAGATCATGTTCTCATACCCTTATTCATGTATTATATTCACTTATAATAGTTTATTAACATCTCTTATGTTTACCCATACTAAGAATCTAGGCTCACCCTTTATTATGAATCCCTTCCTTAGATTACAGATAAAGGTTTTATGTATGTTACTTTTATGAAGGGTTATAGTCATGAAGAACTAAATAGAAAATTGTATAGATATTTTATGAATCGTATTTTTATGTATCCTTGTTTCTAAAGAAATTACACTTTTATGCTTATCTTTATTCGCATTTATTTAATATATATTATGATGGATTTAAATAGATATTGACCATGGATATCCTATGTAAAATTAATAGTGTCATGGATTGTAATTAAGGTGTCATTATTTAGAAATCCTATTATTGATTTTTAATATTATAATAATTACCACTCTAATTAATTATGTTTGGTGGTCACAAAGATCATTTTTTTTAGTAAGGGGTTTAATACAGAATGAATAAGTTGATGTGGTGATAGATACACTTAATTATTGAAGTATTTTATTTTAGAATAGTCATGTGAGTTATTTTATACCAATAAAAATCTAATGGAATGTAAATTTACCCCCTCAATTATTAATTGTTTAATTTTCAGTAAAAACTCTTAATGAAATGATGATCACATCTAATGTGTAGGATACTTCCCCAACTGAAGGTTGGGAAGATTTTCTTCCTATAAATCTTGTTATTATTCCTTAAGTTAAATTTAATTGGATTTTGGGAATGTGTTATATTTATTTATAGAAACCCTATATCATTTTCTATGGGAGGGAAGTCGCATTTAACATTCAAAAATATCTTCAGATTATCTAATGCTATGTGGATAAATGTGAAGTTTAGTTGAGAATTATATCTATTTCATGGGTATTTATACCTATTTAATGAAGGTATTTATCTTAAATGGTTTGGGAGAAACTCATTATTTAAGATATTCCTATTTTCTTAGAGTTTATTGATGGATTTTAGAATTATTTTCCTAGTATTCCTCCAAATCAAGAATATGAGTTTGCAATAGAACTAATAATCATTGTTACACCTATTATAATGACTCTATATAGAACAGAACTGATATATTTTTGGAAATTGTAGAAGAAAATCCAAGATATTCTTGATGAAGTATTAATTTAATAAACTGCCTCACCATAGGGTGCACCTATATTTTTTATTAAGAATAAATCTAGATCAATGAGAATTTATGCTAATTATCAGGAAATTAGCAAGATCATGATCAAGAATAAGTATACTTTTCCTCATATTAATAACTTTTATTATCAATTATGGGGAGAAAAATATTTTTCCATGATTGATCTTTGATCTGGATACTGTTAGTTGAGGGAAAAAATTAAAGTCAATCCCAATACAAAAATATATATTTAGTATGATCACAATTATTTTATAGAGATTGAATTTTATCATACAAATTACCCTTTTATCTTCATGGTTTTATTGATCTTCATGAATTTAATGAATAAAGTCTTTATATATTACCTTGGAAATATTATGGTAATATTTATAGATGAAAATATTATATATTATATGAGTATATAAGAGCATAACAATCACTTGAGGGTTGTACTAAATCCCATAATGAAGGATAAGTATCATAAAAATTAGCAAATGGAAATTTTATATATATAAAATTTCATTTCGAGGTCATATAATACCAAGTATAGGAATGTCAGTGGATCCACCAAAGATCAACATTATTGAACACAAGCTCATAACAACCATTGTGACTAAAATATATTTTCTTCATATATTTATTGGATATTATGAATTTTTTTTGATCGATTTATCATGATTATGCAATAAAATAAAAAAGTTAACTTGGATGGGATTTAAGTTCCTTTAGACTATCGAATGTGAAGAAACATTCAAAGATCTAATGAGAAGGTTGGACAGTGGACCTATGATCAGGATACCCTATAGTGGGGAAGGGTTTTAAATATATAGTGATGCATTAAAAAAGGTTTGGGATGACTTTCAATGTTTAATGATATGGTGATAGCTTATGTCTCATTCCAATTGAAGGTTCATAATAAAAATTACCTAAACCATGATTTAGATTTAGTAGATGTAAAATTTCATTAATGATATGAAGTAATTATATTTATAAAGAAATATGTGATGTATGTATCGATGAAAAAGTTTAAATATATATATTCACCAATAAAGATTTGAATATGTTCCAAATAAGATGGTTAGAGTTGATTATACATTATGAATATTGAATAAACTACCATCATGGGAATGTATCAAAAGGATCATGCTAGATTACCTATGATGATAATCACAAAAGATACAATTTTTATAGATTTTAAAATAATGGAAAATCAAATATTTCAGAAACCAAGTGTCACATCAAAACCAAACCAGAAGAAGGAACTATTGGAAGAATCTCATAGATTATTATTCTGTATTCATCCTAAATGTTTAAATATATATAGATATATGAAGTAGTATTTATAGTGGGACAACTTGGAGATGGGTATTGTAGAGTATGTATCATTATTCTTGGTATAATAGTAGTTTATGGCTAAGAGGTAGTAGTATAAGGGGATGTTACAACAATTACCCATACTTTAGTAGAAATGGGAAAATATCACTATGGATTTTTTTATCACACTCCTGAAATGATCTAATTTAAATATTGTCATTTAGGTTTTAGTCAATAACATTCTAAAGTTAGTTCACTTCATTTATATTATATAAGATTTATCTCTCAATCAGATTTATAGGATATACTTTAAGTAAGTGTTACGGTTATATGTTTTACCACGTTATATTTTATTTTATCGAGAACCAAGGTATACCTTGATGTTATGGATATGTCCTCAGAAATCTCAAGATACAGAGTTGTGTTTCATTACTTCTTATCATCCTTAGCTATATAGTATGTCATTGAGGACTATTAAAATACAATATAATATTTTCAGACCATATTCTCTATATTTCAAAGGTGTTTATGATCAACACCTTTATCTATTAAAGTTTTTATAAAAAAATAGCCTTCAGTCAATAATTCTAATGCCTTCTAATGAATCCCTATATGGAAATAAGTGTATAACTATAATATATTAGGATGATGTTTGAGAAATAAATCTATTGGTACTTGATATATATAGAGAAATGTCAAAAAGGATAGATCCATCGATCAAAACATTATGGTAGCCTAGAGTTAACATAAGAGTAATGTTAACAATCAACATTGATATTTTCTATTTTAAGTTACCATGAATATTTTCTTGTGAATTTTTCCATGGATTAATATTATTATATTCTAAATTTTTAATGAAATTACCTAATAAATTCATCCTTCATATTATTGAGATGACCTTACATATACATTAGGAGCATCGTCGATCCCCCTAGGAAAACAAACAAACATCAAGGGTATCTAATATAATCATTGGGGATGGTTTCACCCTCAAATATACAAAAAAACATACAAAAATGGATTAAAAATTAAGAAATAATACACCCCAAGAGGCATCTTAGAGAAACAATAATTTAATAAAAAATTACAAAGATGCAAAAAAAGATAAATGAAAATAAAACAAAATACCAAGGAGGTTGATACCCAAAAATCAAGACAACTAATTCCATGAAACCAAAGAACTGATCCCCATATCTATATGACTCAAAAGTCACCAACACATTCCAGAAATCGAGTCACATACCGAGGAAGATGGAATTAGAAACCAATCCAAAATAAAAGAGCATAAAAAACATTCACAAAACTAGAATACTAGATACCCACCAATGTTAGTATGTAGGGTGTGAGATGAAACTAGTAGGATACCACCACAAGGCAAATTAATTCATTTTATATATGAATCCAAAATTTCTAGATTGAAATTAAATTTAAAAAATAGGTTATTTTTTCATGATATAATAATAAACCAAACATAAAACATTCACTTTCTAAAATAAAATGGTTTATAAAACATTATATAATTTGTTTTTACCACTCCCTTACTAATTCCAAAACCAAAAATGAATTTCCCTTTAGAATATAACACATTGGTAAATTAACTCACACAGAGTTTAAGACATTTCAAAGCATTACAACCAAAAAACCTCTTGAAAACCATTTTCATCTTTATCCTTTAGAAAAAATTTCAAAAAAAATTAAATGCTATGTAAGGAAACAAGGGAAGAAATATAGAAATCAAAAACATAATAGGTAACAAATAATGTAAATTAATGGATGTAATAAAACTAGACAACAATATGAATAAACAATAATAGGATCAACACATCAATAAATTTCATCCAAGAAGTAAATAATACACAAGAAAATATATACAAAAAAAGGAATAACATAGATAGATAGAATGAGACAACACCATAAGTACTCACATGAAAACATAAGACACATATAGGTGGATATACTTTTGGTAGATTAATGGTCACACATATTTCAAAAAAAATCACTTTATTCTATCTCCTTGGTGAATATACCCATGTCTAGGTCTTATATACAACTAGGGGGACTAGACAATAATAATCCTTAACTAGCCCAATAGTTTCCCACTAATAACTACTTATTATCCTCAATCTTCCCATGGAATAATAATTAAGGATTACCAAGAGAAAAAAAAATTCCTCACATAACTATAACAAATCCCATAGGGCTAACACCATAATAACATCCATCCCACCTCCCACACTGCCCTTTAAAAGATCCCAAAAAATAAAATTACAACATGAACGATATAAAAAATAATCCATTATATGGATATTAAAACATCATCAACAATACAAGGGTTATCAATAAGGGCATAATCAATATCACATCAAAATCTCCAACTAAGACTTCACTTATTTCATATATATTTGAAAATCACTTTTTAAAACAATTTTTAATTAAAACAAAACTCCAAATTGAAGTATAAAAACTTCCATGCATAACCAAATAAGTTAAGGGAAACTTCATTTTAAATTTATAAATCCAAAACAACACTTTAAAATAAGGAAAAACCATTAAAAATAAAAGCGATCCCACATTGAAACCTCCATTTTTTTAATCCCAATGAACAAGTGAATTTCACAAATAAAAACATCTTTGTAATTTTATCATAAATGAATAATGTATAAACAATATTTAAAAAAAATCCATTGTACTAAGAAAATCACCCACCCTTTCCAAATAAATCCACACCAAATCCTAAAAACCCATTATAAATTACAAACTATAAATCATATACATCATTAAATTAATTCTAAAAAACATTTAAAGCATTTAGAATTCATGGAACTATTAGATAAAAGGAAATCAATTGGAAACACCAACCTCAAGTGGTGGAAAATTTTAGTCATTGATAAAATATACCATAAAAGGACGCAAAAGAGGGTTAAAAACACCATATAATAAATAAGTAAATAATTTCACAACTCTAGGCATTATAATAATCTAATCATGTACACTAGGGATATAGGAGAAAAGGAAAAAGGATGAAAACCAAAGAAGATGCATAAAAAACTATAACCTTTAAATACAAGTGAACAAAATTCATGAAACCACTTCAAAAATCTCATTGAATGATCATATATGATCCAAATATAGATATGGTAGGCATCCATGTTATGGGGATTGAAGGGAGAAGGCCATGTGGAGAAAATTAGAATAAGAAATAGAATTTAAAAAATACTCCTCTTTGATTGGGTTTCATGGTTTACATTAACATTTAAACAAACTATATAGTAACCATGTTGATCCCAAATATCAATAAATACACGAGATTCAAACTTAGGAATCATGGTTAGTTTAACCATTCCCCTTAACTATGTGACCTGAAAAAATCACCACATTTTTCCCTTTTCATCCTGAAACGCCTCTACCTCAAGGGCTAAATTATCCATCAAATACCAACAAATAAAAGTGACACTTTTGGTACCACAGAAATAATGTAATGCTGATCACTAGGTATATTGATCACTTTAATTTTTTTGTATAGATTAGGGGTTTTATCTTATCGCATGGAACTCACACCAAACCTCTCTTAATTTTAGGACGTGTTTCATGTATTTATCCAATGAAAGTACATACCTAATCCTTCATATTTATAAATCTAATTGTTTATACAACTATATCATGATATTTATTATAAATAAAAACTAATAAAAAACATTGATCATAGAAAAAAAGTTAAATACAATAAGACTAATAACCTGATTAAAGTTCTTTAGAGGATTAAGAAATATGAGGAAGCTACAAGGGAACATGGTGATGTGATAAAGTAGATATATCCTCAACTGGTTGTAAGAGATTAATGAAATTTCAAGGTATACATTCATTTTAATAGGGTTAGAATTAAATATTCTAATATTTTATATATATTTACTTTGAAATAAAACATTAAATATTCGGTAACTTGCCTTACATGCAACCTAGGTTCTATATGAACCAAGATATTTTAAACCCTCATAACATATGCACAAAATCTGAAGGCATGAATAGTAATAACTAATTTATAAAAAATATTTATAATGGTTTATATTAAATAAAAAATAATTATTAATGAATAATAAATAATCAACCAATTTTAATGATGTCAATTTATTCTTCAAAATTATGAATTCTTCAAAAAAGTTTTTCTCGCATTTTTATATGTGAACATTATAATAAATTTATACAATTTAAAGAAATTTTTTTTGACTAAATATATATAATTTTTTAAATAATCATTTCAATATTATCTGAGGGATAATTTTTAGGATTTTTATAAAATTAAATATTTTTTAAATAGTTAAAATTTTCTATTTTTTTTAAAAAAAAATTTACTTTTGTAAACAAATTTAATTGTTTTCCTTAAAAACATTTTTCTAAAAACCTATTTTTATGTGCGAAATGTGTTTTTATTTTAATAAATTTATTTTACATAATTTTATTAATTTATTTAATTAAATTTATATATTAAATATTCAATAATATATTTTAACATTAATTTTATGGTTTTTATAAAGAAATTAATGCATGTAAATAGTGTTTTATGCTTAAAGATTCATGTTTCAAAAATGGGTTTTCATTGAGGTATGTATGCTTATATAAAATTAAATTATACCAATTATAGAAATCTAATATGGTAAAAAGGATTAAATATATTTAATTATAATAATTAAAATAATTTAATAAGGTCAAATTAATTTTTGATCGTACTTAATAGTAAAAATAGTAAAATTTAGTTTCCACGGTTATAGTTAAAATGGGTTTACGAGGGGGTTGAACCATAATATAAGGGTATTATTTCCACCCAAACCAATAAAATTTTTATTTTATGAATATATTTAAACTATATAGTATCAAAAATTCAAATACCTAGCCATTTTAGACCATTTTCCCATGAATGTGGCATTAAATTATTGAAATATTTTATGAAATTCTATTTTTTTGTCCCTCCCCACACTAATAAAAGTGTGAATCTATTCCTCTCTTATTTACACCATTTTAGTATTCTAAATATTCAAATTCAAACTCAAAATCATTTCTATAATGAATCTATCCATCATAGATCTTCTAGTCTTCTACTAAGACCAATACAATAAGGTTAAATGTGTAAGTTAAAGGAAGTCTCTCAAAGAAGTGGTATAAATATTAACAGAGAAATTTCAATTTTTTTTCTACTTACACATTCTATAAAAAAAAATTATCCATAAAAAATTCTAATATAGTATAAAAATATACTTATATGTTATAATGATGATTGAACAAACATTTTCCATCTCTTCTCAGTCAATTGGGAGATGAAATTATCACTTGTGTGTACGTGTGGACTACGGCCTCCACAAAGAGATTCAATTAATTTTAAATAACCATATTTAATGGTCGATTATTATGAAAAATTTTATTTTTATGTATGATTTTTTTATATTTATAATTATGGTACATTTAATTAAAAGTTACTGTTCTTTTGTTCCATCCATCAAAAAATTGAAACACCACTCATGCGTAGGTACTAAATATCATCTCTAGGTAATGATGTAATTCATTTTCCATCACTTATTTATATTAATGTTAATAAATATGTTTATATTGAATATATATTATATTTATATCATTATTAACATTCTATATATGAAGTAACCAAGATATATTTCTGAGGACTATAAGTGCTAGACTAAACAATACATGACAAATGAAGCAATTAACACCCAAAATGATAGCTTTAATATATATTTGATAATGAATGAGTGTTTAAATGATGAAATTGAAACATATATTAAACTAAATCTATGAATAATATTCTATTATATAATATAAAATATATAAATTCTTTATACCGGAGTCTAGATAACTTATGAATCAATTCAGATATAAGGTATGGGTTTCCTATTAATTTCGATTCACTAAGTAATGTTTTAATATTATGCAACAATTTATTATTTAACTGGTGTATATACATCAAAAATATTTATTTTGTAGTAATAAATAATTTAATTCATTTTATTTACCAATCCATATGATTTTCAACATTTCGATGAATTTTTATTCACAGATTACTAACTTCATAAGGATTTTATATTACAATTTCATTTTTATTAGGACAGTTTATGATTAAATCTTATAATGATGAAATTATATGAAATATCACTAAAAATTATTATTTATTTTCTTATCCTTTATTTATTTATATATTTTTCATTTTCCCTTTGATGTTTCTCTCTTTAAGTACTCAAGAGGTCAAAATAATGTTTTTATGGGAAACAAACCCTGTTTTTCTATTCGATCGAGAATATTTTCTTCCATGTTGATACCATAATTAAAAAAATTATTATTGTACTATTATCCATAAATTTTTTAAATAATTTTTTTAACCTTTTTTCACTTTCTATAAAAAAAATTAAAGGATTCAATTTTCATTTTCTGAAGAAGTTGCTTCTAAATTTTTATCTACAATATGGATAACTATTTTCGTTTTAATGTACTCCACATGAACTAATTTATACACCAGAATGAATAATATTTTCATTAAAGATTAATTTATTAGTATCTGTAGTTATTTTAAAATAACCTTTTTCCTGGTTTGTTGGAAATTATTATATTCCAAATAAGTGATTTTAAATAAAAACAATATTTTACTAAAATATGTTTTACTTATCCTTTAAAGGAAATTTTATCTATACAAAAAATATTTGATGTTTCTTATGAATATTTTTTATTGTGATCCAATTCCTCCATATTTATTATTTTTCTAGATGGTTTATTATTATGATAATGAATTGTTTATGGATCTTATATCCTTTCCACGAGTTCTGATTTGTTGATTTTTTTATGATCATGTGGAACACATATATATGGTTTTAATTATGTGATTGGTGGGCCTATAAATTTATATAACTCTCATACATTGGGTAAATAATGATATATCATGAGATAATAATGACAACAATGGGTAGTGAACCCAAGTCACAAGGGACATTTTCAAATAAGATAGTCTTTGAAATGAACCTTAACTAAAGAAATAATGGAAATGGGAGTGAAGCGAATCCACAATGATAGTATTGGAAGTGATAATTGACTAAGGAAATGATTTTATATGATTATGTGATTCTAAAAACATTTTTATTTTTCTTAGGTTATTTTTTCATGTCTCATGATTAATTATTATTGATTCCTCACTTTTATTTCTTATGAATTTTGATTCACAAAACATTATTCCATGTTTCATGAATATGATATATGAATTGATGAGTATGATTTTATAATATTTATCTCATGTTCTCACACCCTTATTAATTCCTTATTCTTACATATGATCATAAATTGATATCTCTTATGTTTACCCATATTGGGAATTTGAGCCCACCCTTTCTCATGTTTCTCTTTCCCATGTTATGGAGAATTATTTTAAGTATTTTAGTTCTAATAGGGTATCTATTTGGGAAGAACTAAATAAAAAATGATATATATATTTTATATCACAATTTTTTACATATCCATGTTTCCAAAGACACTAAGCCATTTTGATCCTAAGGTACATATTTTTTAAATGTATTTAATATTATTATAAATTGATAAAATATTTATCTATGAAAAATATGGGTCTATTTATGTTCTCACATACACATTTGAATAAAAAAATATTACACACCTATCTAGAAGTGTGATATCAAGCTGACATCCAGATAAAAAAATATTGTTTTTAGTACCCTTTGTAGATGAATTATATCAGGAATATATATCCAACCCCCACTCATTAGTGGAAAAGTCTCCCAAATCTGCAAGAAATTTTGGAATTTCCTTAACTATTCTGTGATAACCCATACTATATCACTTCCATGAGATGATCTCTACAATCCCATCAAGAAATTTATAGTCACATTTTCCCACTTTTTCTTAGGAGTGGGTAATTACGATATAATAAATTCATATAATTTCTTGTCAACCTTTACTAGCTGACATGAAAAGTTTCTTGGGATGAACCCTTGAAATGTACTTATTAATCAGGAGCTACAAGTAAAACCTTTGAATATCATGATACATCTTTGTAATCCCTGGGTGGAAATCCCATCCTGAGATATGGGAATCCCACATTAACATCTCATGCATGATTATGGGATTACCACAAGTCCTCATAAATAGATAACCTAATCAAAATAAAGGGTTTAATTAGGTGGGATATCCCCACCGTATATAATTTTCATCAGTACTAAGTAGATAGAGTAATATAAATGACTCTCTTTCCCAATTTCCAGGATTTATCATGGAATACTCAAGGATTTTAATTTCAATCAAACTTGGCACTTCTGAATATTAAGGGACATCTTGGAGAAGAGGATCATCACCTTCAACTCTCTATAATACATCTTTAGCACATATTTTTGAGTCATCCTACTTAGTGAATATTCTATAAATTTTACCTTCATAGGAATATAAACTATCCAGATGTCAAAAAACAAAATATACTCAACCCGACACTCTTTTAAAGATTAAAGTATATTTGATAAAATATATATTTGAGGATCATATGGGTTTTATACACCACTAAACTCTCACCCAGAATATAGTGGAACCAAAATATCAGTGTATGATCCTACACTTCTAAATCCAAAGCATGCATTGGGTAGTTCATCTCATTTGGTAGCAGATACTTTTACCCATATGTGTCCACTCTCCTGTTCTACATTTAAACTACCCCATTCCCCACTCCGGGTGAATTAATAAATAATTTTACTCCTTACTTGGATCAGGTAAATTCATGGTCTATATTAATATCAATATTCATTTCATCTCCTAAAATAATCAATCATAAACATTTGACCAACGGAACATCACCCCTTTCTTTAAAAAACACATTATTAGAAATGATAAATGTGAGAATTAATAAATGAATCTATAAAAATAACTAGCCAAACCTAGGAATCTATAAACCTAAAAGATGTTCTGGCTACAGTCCAAAGAAACCATATCATTGTCATTCTCTGAATCCACTTATATACATTCCTTATATATCAAAATCCCCAAGAAGCACACCTCACTGATCCATAATTGAAACATTAAGAGTTTGGAATATAACTGTTAGTCTCTCAATATACATATAATAATATATGAATAGAATGTATTATCCACCATTTACATTGATTATTCAAGAATTTCATCAAAGTAAATTATCATGAATGAGTCCAAATAATGTTGAATTCCCTATTCATTTAGTTATTGAACACATTTGGCGTGTTCGAAAACCTGAACAACTTCACAAGATACTCATATAGGTAATATGTTCTCTTAAAATAAGTATATATAATTTTATATAAAATCACACTAAATTTATGACAACCAAACCTAAAATATATCTTTGAGAACAAAATGTTATATTTTAGTTGAATGAACATGTCATCTATATGGGAAAAGAGATACAAATTCTTAAACATCACCTGATTCTTCCTACAGTAATCAAAACAAAACTGAATAAATCTATCTTCACTTTAAGGAATAATATAATAGTATCCATAGAGGGTATTCTAAAATTAATAAAATATTTCACCACCAAATTGTAATGAGTATACTTCATTTGTTGATACTTTATAGGATTTATCCTATAAAGAGTAATGGATATAGGCTCTATACCTAGCATAATAGTGATTGTAAAGTCGATCTAATTCTTAGGGGGAGAAATATATAATTTTTCATGAAATAATCTTTGGAACTGATCAATGATAAGTTGAAATACTACCCCGTACATCTCGTTATCTCTAAAAGTGAATATGTCTAACTCATCCCTTATCTACCCTAGTAGGTAATGACCATCCCCAATAAGAGTACCTGTAGATCCCACTCTTGACATAGGTAAAAATTTCACCCTCAATATACATAAAATATACTCATAATTGATAATAGTTTATGTTTACTTGATATAAATTCTACCAATTTGTACCAAGGATCACATCGAACCTACACATATCTAATAAAAATTAGTCTCCTAGAAACATATTCCCACTGATAATGATGATGCACAAAGGAAAAAAATATGATACCCACTTTCCCCCCTAAGGTAATATACATAGAAAACAACCCATACAGTTACTTCATGAATACCCAAGACCACTGATCAACTACTCAGACATAAAGAAGTGTAATATAGGCATATCAAAGAAAGAAGAAACTAGGGTTTATAAAACAAGAATCATACACATGATTATTAAAATCTCTCCACCTTACATGGAAATAGCATGTTTTATGACATAATATTTATCTGATCCCCATACCTTGGATTAAAATGACCATCTTCCCCAAATGAAATTCTTGTATTGTCAATAATTCCCATATATCTTATTACCTTGATTTCCACTATTACCCAAATGACCAAAGAAACCTCAACTATAAAACTACTATTGTGCTCTGGGAGCTTCCCCTAAAACCTTGGTCTAAGTAGATTTTTACTTACCATATAGTGAGAGTATTATTCCATAATATCATTATAGGTTCCCTAACTCCCAATATGAGTAAAAATCCTTTAGTGGTTTTTTATAATTCATCAAAATATATCCCATTTTTTCAGGAAAATAGAAATCTTATTTGAATTGATCTCTCAAAGGGAGTGATGATACCCTATCCTAACTACTATGTTTATTTCTATCATTTAAGACTACTGATGTATTTTATGTATACTTCTGAAATTATTTATCCCTATCTAAGTACAACAAGCCTGATTTCTATATGAACTACCCTATGTTCGGTTACACTCAGAGATCAAGGAATAATTCACAACTTATAAAAAATACATCAACCATAATATAATCACTTGGGGTTGAAAATAATTCCTCACATAATTCTGAAAACTTGCGACCCTATTAATCTCCTCATGTAAGGGAACATGCAAAAAATGCAGAATATTGAAAGAATGTGAATCATAATCTATCACCATAATTTACTATGTATGATATTAATAAACCGCCATGCTCTATCTACCAACATAATATCTAGGAATGAGTGATTTAACAACTAAGACAAAAAGTCCCCTTAGGATATCCCAACATGCTAGTTGACCTTGACCAACATACTAGTCCCCCCTAGTGCTCAAAAAGTGGTCACCTTGGTGGTATATCTCTATATTTCCAATCACATGTCTTAAAATGAAACTCTATCACATATATAATAACATAGTTTATGATAATAAATAATAATAATATGCCACTATACCCTAAATATACACCATACAATACAAGGATTTCCAAAAATAAATCTAGGGTCAAGCCTAACTTACACTCTCTTGGTTCATGTACATTCTCATAAAAGGGATCTCATGATAGTAATAGTATATCATATTATATAAGGTTGATCATGGGTTATTTATGTAGAGTTACACTAAATATTTACCTAGAAAAAACTCTATATAAGTTTTTTTACACTTTACATAGATAAACCTTATAAGGTATCTTCATCATCAAATATAGACAAACATACGAATGTCAAGTGAAGCATATGTGTTGTAAATATTGCATGAATACATACCCTATTACCACCTTATCTAAGAGAAAAAAATATATAAATCATGAATCAACTTCAAAATTCATTGTATTTAGTAAAATAACCCAACCCTAAAATCATAAACCAATAATAATAGTCCCATCATTAGTAACATATATTTCTGTCATATGTTTGTAAGCTCCTCCTAGGCACCAGATCTATGCCATGCTCCAAACAATCATATCTATTATATACCATATCCTAAATAGTTATCAAAAATAAAAAAAATGATACCACTTTGTTACAACACCCACCCATTTAACCTCCACTGTTAATAAACCGATTCTAGACACCACAAGTGTAACTCCTTGTATATTTGAGGAAACTAAAAAATAATCAAGGGTCAACATATAAAAGGATGGCATACTATACCCTTAGGTACAAATAACCAAAAACATAGTGTAAATAGAAATAATAATCTTTCACCAAAACATAATGGTAGTATGAAACTAATATCATAGGTAAATGTATATAAATATAAATATTAACACAAGTTATATCAAATAGATATAAAAAATGTTATTGAAGTCATACATAAAATGACAAATACACTGTGGGAAGATCATATAAAATTGAGTCTAAAATAACCAAAATAAAGGCTTATGTCAACATATAGTCCCAAGACCTATCCTATACCTTTATCCTAACACTTCTCAATCTCCACCATCTCATCCTTCCAATGTTGTTGGTCCCTTTTCCGTAACTATGTCATGAAATATGAAAATTTTTCATGTACCATGACACCCAAGTAGGTTGAGAGTATAATTTAGTATGACATCACTGATGTTATCACAAAAAAACCAATAATATATAGGATCATACTCAAAATTAAATTCTAATAAATTGGAAATTTTAAATAAATAACATATCACCCCAAAAGAGTGCTTCCTTTAGATCATGTGTTACTATACCTATTTCATCTAGTGCTGAAAAGGGGATGATATACCCATGGTATGAGCTCATGAATCATTTATGAATGATATATCACTACTCTTGTAATATTCATAGAGAATATTATATCACCGATATATAATCTACGAGAGTTATTCATCATCATCACATTCTTTCTAGATGAATATCCTATCACCCTATAAATATCATAGGCGAATGATCAATGACCAGTGAACTTGGTTCCCATCACATGTAGATGTTTTGATTACATTTATATTAGATTTATAATTGAATACTACTATTTCATAGATAATGTGGTTTAGTTACCACTAAGAAACTAATCTAGGTGGATAATATACCTATAATTCCAATCTCGGAGTGAAAAATACCATCATATCAAGTCCACTGGTTGATGATACACCATCAAGATTATATCCATAAGTGGATAGTGAACCAAATATACAATCCTATTAATATATGATTCAATAGTGGTATCATATATCTAGTGTATGATATACCACCAATATCAAGTCTCTAGTGGATGATATACCATTGGAATAGGACCTTATGCGGATGACGTTGTATAAGGAAAACTCACATAAGTGGATGATGCTCCACTGATAAGAAACTCAAGTGGTTGATATACAACTAATGATAATATAACATGGTGAATGATTAATCACCTATTTAATTGGCCCAATTGGAAAATATGAAAATGAACTATCATGGTTATACTATGTATCATAAATATAAAACATCACTGTAATTGATATACCACTAACTGAAAATAATTATTAATTTTTATATAGTAGTCATCTCAATGGTGTGGATGATGTATCACACATCTAATAGTTCAAGTGATCAATATATCACAAATAAAATTTTAAAAGCATATGATAGATTAAAATTTAAATTATCCTTGTAAATGACATGTCACATTACCCAAGTAATGTTTCCTGAATTCAAATATATCCTCCCTATCAAATCTTTTTTCCTAATCCAAATCTTCTCTAAAAAAATCTCATATGCAAGACAAACACCGACCCCGACAAGAAAAGGGCACTAGAATTGGTTCCTAGGACGTATTTCCAATCATAAGGACTCATAATTATTCCGAAGTCATGGTTTAAATCTCAATTACATATACAAATTGGTCGTCAATAACCTTGTATGTAAATGCACACCTCACATGGACCACTAAACACCATTCAAGTTCCAACCATACGTTAGAGATTTAAGAAAAAAAAATTATTGTTATAATAATTAATGAAATGAATTCCTAATATTTCATATGATACATGAAAACTGATTATAGTATTAAGAAATCATGGGATCACCTACCGGGGTCTAGTAGGTCCATTCTCATATAATGAAACTATTTGATTCAGTCTTAAATGGTATAATTTAAAAAACATGACAACCCCCTCCCCTAATTAAAGAATTGCCAATGATACATGAAAAAAATGAAAAAACCAAATAATGTATTGAATAGGATTCACAGTATCACCCGGGGAAACCACCTGTGATTGATGCTATGTAATTAGAATCCTAGATGAAGGAGGTATAACATGAAAGGGAAGAGGAATGTATATAGAAAGGGGGTGTGTTGTGGCTGCTATGAAAAATGAGGAAACAAATTTCACCTTTTTTTAATGTTTAATCCATTTAATTTAATTAATTAATGATTTAAAAACATACTTAGAAAATTTGATTGTAGTGTGACCCCTTTGGTCACATTTCAATTCCTTGTTATTGGGTATAAAAAAGAAAACCAAGACTCAATGTCTCATGACAGAGTCATCCTTCTTCATGGTGCATTACTTCCCTAATGGCCTAATACATGGTGTATCTAAAATATATTTCAGCATGATTCCTCCTTCCCAAGAATACCTTCAAGATGAAATAGATAGAATTTATCATTACTATCCACCAATAGGGGGATTTAATCCCACACATCTTGAGTATTATTTTTATGCAGCCTTGTGACGGTGTATCCCTTCTCTAATGTTATAACAACCCTTTGTCTATATTAAATATTAAATAATTATTTACTACACAAAATTACACATAATAAATCTTGGAATGTTAATAATTCTAGTGTTTTTGTAATTAGTTACATTATATAATAATTTAAAACAATAAAATAACATCTTTGTTGAAAACATCCTTAACATGCTCACACTTAAAATTGCATGTGATATCCTAGGTACATACATAAGAAATGGGTGACCTATAAATATTATTAAGGGAATAATAATTTAATATGGTAAAAAATGTTATATATTAGTCATATCAATTGTTAATAAAAGGAACTTGAAGAATAATGCATGATATAGCATGATAATCATAACATGGGAAAAGTGGGAACATCTTAAAACACTATATCATAATAATATATAAAGTATACTTCCATTAAATAATAATGGACAAAGTCCCATAAGTAAATAAATTTCACTATGTATCCCAAAATTTTGACTCATGAGACTAAGCATTTCCCAATGAATTAGAGCGCTATATAATTCAGGTTGCACCCATCACTATCATTTAAATATCATTATTAAGGGTTCCACATAGATCAAACAACATGGATTCATTCATCGTCATAATTTATTCCACAATCATGGAGTGTGTAATAAATACATGTTATTACCAATTTAAATAATTATAAGTTTATAAATGTAAATACCCTTGATAGGAAATGGGTATGGTTTTCACTACAAAATAGGTTTGGCATAGAAAAATGATGGTGAAATTTCGACCACATAACAACGCTGCAAAAAAAATCCATAAAATTGGTTTATGAGAGAGAAGGGGGTATATAATAATTTTTATGTAAAATGGTAAGTAATAGGGACATTGAAATATGTGTCCCAACATTAGGAATTATAAATGTAAGGAATAATAAAATATATAAACTTTAGTATAGAGGAGAAAGAAAAGAACCCTTACTTGAGTGTGTGACTCCAAATTCTTGGGTGGAGCTTCTTGAGAGAATTAGGGAACCTTGGGAGGACTCTATATATGGAAGTTAAGATTAATGACATGATCCTAGAAATTTTACTGAATATAAGTGGGATATTGAGTGGGTTTATATAGGAAAATAGTGGGTAATTCATTAACGTTTCTCAAACATCGGTTTTGGAAAATATATAACAAAATAAACAAAACCAAAAACCTTCCAATATACTTTCCAATTATTTCATCCAAATTGGATTGGATTCTATTACTTTATATGTACATGGTAAGAAATTAATAAAATAATACCCTTAATTATTTGGAGGTGAGTCATACACTAAAAGAAATTATTTTAAAACATTAAAATATATTAATCGTTTTGGAGGATTCTTAATTGATTTATAAAATTAATAAAATAACATAAAATCTTATTATTTCAAGTATAAAACATAGATTAAGTTTTTTATTCCTTTTATATTATTCATTACATAACTTTTCAGTCATTATGATGTCATAATACACATTGTATATTTATAGGGAATTTAATTTTTACACAAAAATATGACAGTCTCAGAAAATTATGAAAAACTAAATTATGGATAATTTATAAATATTTATTCCAAAAAAATATTCATTTTTTCTAAATAATTTATTATTTTTTTTATTTTCTCTTTTAAAACAATAATCTACATTTATTGAGAAATGATGGGTTTTTTTACAATAACGGTTTTCGAGCCCTTATAAAAATTACGTTCGACTTCGTAATAATTATTTGATCATTTATATTAGAAAAAAATTATTTAATAATTATATTTTATTGAAATATTATTTATTTCAACAATCCATTTATTCATCAAAATAAATTCATTAACTGGATTTGAATATTACTTGAAGAATAAACTTTTTATTTTATTGAGTTAAAATTAAAATCATTTATAAATTAACAATGATATGATAAAAATTTATTCAATATATTCTCAAATAATATAAAAAAATTTACTAGGGTGTTGAATTATATCCCTTTAATACACCATTAAACTTTCTAAGAGTAAGGTGCACAATGACAATACATTAATTGGGTTGTTCAACAAACATGGTTTGGACTATGATATCGATGAGCTTAACCTTCTCCTATAAATGGTTTCTCTAATTCTCATGTTGTTGGATATCATATTGGGATTGGTCAATGGATAATCCCAACAATTCTATCTCCCTCTAAAGCTTTGATAAATAGGATTCATAAGGTAGGATCCTATTAGTTGAGGTCATCACTTCCTTTTTCCGTGTTTGTTGGATTTGTTAAAACTCTATTCTTATACTAATCATTGGATCAATATTAAACGACTATATTATCAATGGTAATAATACACAATGGTATATCAATTAGATATAATAAAACAAAATTACTACATATATTCTCTATAACCATTTTACAAAATAAGACGTTTAATTATATCATATTGGGAATTTTATTTATAACAGTTCAGGTTGTTACAATCTTACCACTATTGAAATTTTACCCTCAAAATTTTCATTTCCCACACTAAAATAGATGAGGGTAACCATGTTTTATCACCTCCTCCAGTTCCCACATATCTTCTTCAAATTTTATGTTTATCCACTTCACTTTAACAAGGTGTATTGTCTTATATCATAGAACCTTGTATCTATGATCTAATATTTTCACTGACTTCTCTTCATAAGAAAGATCATTATCCAATGGTACCATCTATAGATTGAGTACATGCGAGAGGTCTGGTATGTCATTCATCAACAAATATTCATGAAATACATCATGTATTTGAGATAGGTTAGGTGTGAGTCTATGTCATTAGGCCACCACATTGATGCGATCAAGGATCTCAAAGGGGTCGATGTATCTTTGACTAAGAGTTCCATTCTTCCAAAATATCATAACATTCTTCAATTTATATTTATAGAGGAATACAATGTATCCAAAATAAAACTCTAGGTATTGTAAATGATTGTAAGCATTTCTCTTCTGTCGACTCTGAGTAGCTTTGATCTATTGTTATATGGTCTTAAACTTATCCATCATTTTCTTTACCACTTCATGAACTAGAAGTTTTCATTCAAAAACTTTATCCAAACATGAAGATGTTATAAACTTCTTCCCATAAAGGGATTTATATGAATCCATTTGTGTGACCAAGTATAAACTATTATTTTAAGAGAACTTGTACAAAGGAAGATGTTTGTCCCATCCCCCTTTAAAGTCAATTGATTATGCTCTCAACATGTCCTCAACTGTTTGGATAGTCTGATCAGATTGAAAATACATTTGGGGGTCATAAGTCATCTTTTAGTCCAACTCAGTTATTATATCATGTTGGAGAATTTCCATAACTTGGAGGTTAATCTTGGATCTTGATCAGATATAATCATTAGTAGTACTCTATGCCGCCTTACCACTTATATTATGAAAATACGTACAAGTTCATATAGTAAGATGTACCTAAGAATTTAAATAAAGTGAGTTGTCTTTGTAAAACAATCCACAACAACCCATATAAAATTCTTTCCTCTAGATGTCTTTATAAGTCCACTAACAAATTCTAAGGTGATGTTTTCCTATTTCCATTTAGTTATGGGTAATGGTTACATCATCCCCATGGATTTTTTCCTTTCCTATTTCACTTGTTAACATTTAATAAATATTGATGTATATTTTATGATATCCTTCTTCATATTGTCCCACTATTAGTTTTATCAGATATCTTGATACATCTATGTGATTCATGGATAGATGTAGAAGGTTGATCTATGTTAAGCATCCAACATCTCCTTATTTAACTCAATATTTATTGGTACACATAGTCATGACCAAAATCTCACAACTCCTTCTTCATTAACATTGAACTCCAAGGATTTCATTTTTCATATTTTTCCAATTTCTTATAAATTCTCACATCATCTCATTAAGAATTTATTATCCTTTACATGAGATATGGTTGAGTAATAATTTGTGAAAGGAATGTTCCTTATTTTATGATTCCCATGTCCATCATTTCCAAATATAAGAAGATTTGATCCCTCTCAATTTTTATCAATGATATAATTGCATAATCCTTTTTAATTATGGAGTCTTCCACATTATTAACATTACTAGTATGGTAGTTTATTGAGTAGTCATAGTCCTTGATCAAATATAACCATCTTGATTAGTTTATATTGACCACTTTATGTGTAAATATATACTTGAAGCTTTAGTGATCCGTATATATTTCACACTTCTCTGAAAAGATATAATGACACCATATTTTCAATGAAAATATCCCTAAAACCAACTCCAAATCATGTGTTAGGTATTTCATTTCATGAACATTAAACTACCTTAAAGCATGGGCTGTAAATTTTTCATTTTTCATTAAAACACAACCCAACACCTTCTTTGAAGTATCACAAAATACCATGAAAATACCTCTACTTGTGGGTAGTTTAAGCATAGGTACAATGATAATCATCCTTTTAATATCCTTGAATCTATCTTCACATTCATTATTCAATGTAAACTTGACTTCCTTTCAAGTTATCTTGGTAATAGGGTTTTAAAATCATGATAAATTTCTCACAAATCGACAATAATACCCAGTTAACCCAAAGATGGTATAGATATCTATCATAGAAGTTGGAATCAGCTATCCTTTAAGTTATTATATATTTTAATTGTCTACATATATCCCTTTTTTTTATGATGATATACCCCAATAATGAGATATCCTTCAAAAAGAAACCACACATTCTATACTTGGCATATAACTTCTCATTTCAAAAGGTCCTTATCATAGTGCTCAAATGTTCTTCATGATCCTCCTTGTTTTTTGGCTTCTATTAAAAAATCATTTATAAATTATACCAAAAATCTGTTAAGATAATATTTAAAGACTCTATTAATCATGTCCATGAATATTATTGGAGCATTAGCTAGTCTGAATGGAATTACTATGAACTCATATTTCCAATACTTTGTACGAAAAGTATTCTTGGGGGTATCCTCCTTCTTAACGCTAACATGGTAATATCCTGACTAGATATCCACCTTGTAGAATTATTATTATCCAAATAGTTTATTAAATAAATAATCAATCTAAGGTGGAGGACAATTCTTTATCGTGATCTTGTTGAGCTCGTGATAATCAATGCAAAGGTGCATTGACCCATCCTTCTTCATGATGAGGAGGATTGGTGCACGCCATGGTGAAACACTTGTTATATAAACCCTTCATCTTGATTCTCATGTACTTGTTTCTTAAACTCCTTATCTTCCTAAAAATCCAGTCTATACAGATTCTTGGATAATGGTAATGCCCTAGGTATAATCTTGATTGATAATCCAACCTCTTGACTATGAGGAAGGCCAAAAAATTCCTCAAAAAACACATCAACATATTCCCTCACAATGTGAATGTATTTAAGGATGGTATTTTGCTTATAATTAACCATTTTTTGTAGATATAATTGCTTTTAGGGAAATAATATCCATTCTTGATTTGTTATTTCTAAAGAATATTTATCCTCCTCCTTACACTTTTGGAGAATTGGAGGATTATTCTCTTTATGAAGAGTGATTTTCTGATTGTGCAATTTTTTGTTGGATCTATATAGGGAAAGCCAATCCATGACTATAATTTCATAAAATCCCACCAAAGGGAGTATGAATAGGTATGTTGGGATGTTCTTACCTTAAATTGTGGCTGGGGAGGAGTTATAAACTTAGGATGCAATAATTGACCCATTTTTGTTTTTCATTGAAATCTCTACATCCAAGATTTGTTGTGGTGTTTGAAAAGTTCCACTAAAAATTCATGATATGTAGGAATGTGTAGAACCAGAATAAAAAAGTATGTTCACTATTTTTGAATGAATAACTAACAAACCTATCACCAATTATTTTTCGGGATATACCTTAGTGGTAGTGATGGAAAAATCTCTACCCTGTTTTATTGGATGTTATTGGTTGTCTCTGAAAACCCTTATCTTATACTATTACTTTTTAAAGTTCCATTATTCCTTAAAATTTAATAAATGAACAATGCATTGAGGTTTGAATGGAGAATTCCTTTTCTATATCGCATTAGTGAGTTTATCATGTTAGAAATCATTGGTTATGTGTCCTTCCTTCATGCATCTATTTCATTTCCTCATCCCCATTAGGAAATTTCTTGGATTCATCTTTGTGCACCTTTGATAGGTGGGATGTTGAAATTTGTTGGGATTGTTATATTCCTCAATTGGACCACAATAATTAAAAATCCACTTTCCCCTTATTATCCCAAAGATACCCTTGGGATTCCCCAAGCCCCATCTCAAATTTGAGGGAACATCGGACAATTTCCTCATAGCTACCAAAGTCATGGATCACAAGGGCACTTCATAGAATTGGTTTTAGCTCGCCAAATAAAGGGTAAACCTTGAATTCATGAGTAATGAAAATTCTGGTGGTGTATCATGCATTTCTTGTGAACTTTTCCTCATACACCTTGATAGATTCAACATATTTTTCTCGAGGTAAAGTAAATCCCTTTTAATTTTAAGTTGTAGAGTGTGAGGAAAATATTTATCAAAAAAATTATAATTATTTCCACCCCATCTCTTCAATATTTTCCTTAAAATCATTATTCTTGATCAATTCCCACTACTAATAAACTTCTATCTCCATATGATAAATAGAAAATAGAACCTCCTCTTGTTAGGAACATTGAAGGATGAGGAAGATCTTCTCAATGGAGTTGATCCATTATTCTTTGATTAAGGAATAAGATGATCCATTAAACATAAGAGGCCTTCATCACATAATGGTATCAATTAAATCTTTTCCCCTGTTAGGGGTATTTTAACTCACCTAATGATTCATGTTTTCAAAACCTAAGATGGCTAAGAGAGTATCTTTATAAAGTTTGTGATTTCTGCTCCCATTGGGTTAGGAATTTTATTAGGGTAGTCATCACAATCCCATCACATTGGTTGTTTACCTTATTACTCTTATATCTGGACATTAGATAGAATAAAAGGAAAATTATGGATGATTATTTTTAAACTATTAAACACATAAATGGGAAATCCAAATACATTAAAAGGACAACTTATAACTTACATTTATTTTCTTAACATATGATTTTTCTAGGTTTCAATCTATGTTATCCATGATCTATTTTCTAAAATATATTATAATGTGATTTTTTAAAAATAATAATGGTTCATAATGAGTTTGTGATTTTACCAATTCATATCATCCAGGAGTGTCAAACTAGGTGCGCAGTAAGGCTCAATATCATATACTAAGTTATGTCGAGTCCAGTCTGACGCACCATGTCAGAGTTGTTAACCTTAGGTATATATGTTTCGAAAACACATCCACTTGTAGTTTCTATAAAGGGATGAATTTTATTTATAATCCATTTTCTTTTATACTTATCATAATTTAGGGATGTTTTCTTATACATAGTCTAATCCCTAGGGATTTCACTAGAGTTTTTTAATCCTAAACCGAAAAATAAAAAACTTTTCATCTCATAAAAACTTTAAAAAAGAATATATTTATTAAAAATTAATTTATTATTTATTTTAAAAAGTAAACATTATATGATCTAGAATATCAATAAGTCTACTGTCATTGT
This sequence comes from Viscum album, assembly GCA_963277665.1. Taxonomy (NCBI): domain Eukaryota; kingdom Viridiplantae; phylum Streptophyta; class Magnoliopsida; order Santalales; family Viscaceae; genus Viscum; species Viscum album. The sequence continues at coordinate 643,347,424 of OY728143.1, read as the reverse complement.
GAATTAGTTACATTACATAACAACTTAAAATAGTAAATGAACATATTTATTGAAAATTTCCTTAACATGATGGAACTTAAAACTACATGGGATAACCTAGTGACATACATAAGGACATGGTGATATATAAATCCTTGTAAGGGAATAAGAATTTCATAATGTAACACAGGTAAAAAAATAGTCATATCATTAGGGAATAAAAGGAACATAAATAATAATGCATGCCGTAGCATGATAATCATAACATTGGAAATATAGAAACATCCTAAAACACTACATCATAAACATAGGTTAAGGCTACTTCCAGGAAATAATAAAGGAAAAAGTACCATAAAGTAATTAGGTTTACACATTTTATGAACATGACATCTCATGAGTCGAAACATTAACCAATGCATAATTTCAGGTGCACCCGTTACTTTCATTGCCTTCCCATTCTTAAGTTTGGCACATAGATTACACAACATGGATTCTTGAATCGTTATAATTTATTCCTTAATGAAGGAGTGTGGAATAAATACATGTAATTACTTAGTAAAATAATTATAAGTGTATAAAGGAAAATATCTTTCATAGTTAATGGGTATGGTATTCACTACACAATTATTTTGGAATAGAAAAATCGTGGTGAATTTTCAGTACCATAATGATGTCCCTTAAAAATTCTTAAAATGGGTTGATGAGTGAGAAAAGGGTATCTCATCATTTAAAATGAAAGTTTTAATTAAAAAGGAAAATTAAATACATGTTTCAAAATTATTATTTGGAAATGGAGGTCATAAGATAATAAATAAACTTTAATAATGAGGAGAATGAAAATAACCCTTACTTGAGTGTGTGAATCAAAATTCTTGGGCGGATCTTATTAATAGATTGGGGGAACCTTGGAAGGATTCTAGATAGAGTTGGTTATAGTAAGTGTTGACCTCACCTTTTTTGATAATCCCAATTATGATTTCACATACTTTAATAATCCCAAATAATGTTTATCTATATATTAATTCTTTCAATCTATGATCAAGTTGATAATTATATTAAAATACTTTTTAAAATATGTTAATAAATTTTTATCAATGTTTATATGACTTTTGAAATAATTCAAACTCAATCGGATATGGTTTTGCATAAAAAAGACAAGTGTTAAGTCACTGATATGCTTGTAGTTACTGATACAGATCTACCGGTACTTAGTATTCTGATATACATAGTCACTAATAAGAAAAGGTCACCAATACATAGAGCTACCGGTACGTATAAGTCCACCTGTAAACATATGTCACCGAAAGATCAAGTCACCGATACAGACAGCTACTGATAGAAGCTGAGCTACCGACAGAAGTTAAGATACCAATATAAGCTAAGCTATCGATAGAATATATGCTACTGATAGAAGACGAGCTACTGACAGAATAAGTCTACCGATATACACTTCACTGGTACAAAACGGTGCTACCTAGTTACTGATAGCATAAGTCTGCCGATATGAACAAGTCTACAGCTATGAAGCTGCCGGTAAAAAACGAGTTACCGATAGAAGAAAGCTACTAATAGACAAGTGAGATACTGATAGATCAAGAGCTACCGATATAAGGAGTCACCGGTATACAGAGCTATTGATACACAGAGTAACAGCTACCGATACAAGGAGCTACTGGTACAAGGAAAAAGAGCTACCGATAGGAGCTCACTGCTATACAAAGGCCACCATTACTCTTATTCCAACAGAAGGCTACTAATAAAAGCATGACCAGTCAAACTCTATACTCTCAATACTATTTATTTATTAAGAAGTGGTAATATTTGATGTTTTTAATGGAATTAATGTTATTTAATGATAGTTGTGGGCATGTCAGGAAACCGTACCTAGTACCCATGAAAAGGTAATCATTCCAATTATCGGAGCTGAAAGCTATAAAAGGAAGGACAAAGGCCAAACAAAATATAGATACACAACAACGAAGAAGGCAAGTGTGAAGTGTGGAAAAGAAAGGGATGAATAATGTTCGAAAGTGGTGCATTCACACAGAATAAAACGGCTACATCGAGCTTGTAAGACCACCAGACATACACGAATCCACTCACTCAAGAAGAGAACACTATTCGAACTTCAGTGAAGGAGTGAAGAACCAAAATGAAAGATATTCATACACTTAAGCTGTTCAAACTGAACTTGAAGAAAACGACCCTCTGTTTTTCAGACAAAAACCAGAGAAGGACTCAGAGCCAATTTTGAAAAATCAAAAGGAGTCCAGAGCTGCACTTCAAATCACTAGAGCATTCTAAACTCACATATACTCTCTTAGTGATTCTTTTATTTACATTTTCGAGCATTGTGTGTAATCTATAGTTAATTTACTCACACTGTCTTCTAGACTGAACTGGAGGATACTAAATACTCACTCTAAACATCGTACACATTACTATATCCCACTGTGAATTGTGGAAGAGGTTAAGTGTGACCTAGATAGACTCTGTACTATTTTTTTTGTTCCCACGTAGAACTGTGGTAGAGGCCTTTGGACCTGGACAGTCTCTTGCACTGTTGTTTACACCGATCCTGGGTGTGGATAAAATTTTATATAAATTGTTTGAGAGGACTAAGTCTCGGCTTGAGACTGAACCTCTTGGTTACATTTTTTGTGCATCTTATTAAGTTTAACGTATACTATATATTTTATATTCCGCTGCTAATTACTTTGAAATACAATTTATTTTAAAGTTACTTTGATAGTTAAACTCGCAAGTGTTTATACATATTGTGAACCAGTAAGTTAGTTTCAAAAGTTAATTTAATCTTCTGATAAAATTAACTGAGACCTAATCAATATTTGAGAAACTAATTGAACTCTTACAATATGTATAAATTCACTACAGTTTAACTTGTTTTTAAATTGGGGGATTTTTTAGAGAAATATGTTTAACAGAAATTTTTATTAGAACTCAATTCACCCCCCCCCCTTTGAGTATCCAATCTGACCAAAATTTGGTATCAGAGGTTGTTTTGTTTTTCAAGTTTTTCGAAACCCTCTATTTTTCAACTGTGATTTTAGTTTCATCTTTAAAGATCTTAAATTTATGTTAGTTCTAAATTTTATCTCTTTAAATATATTTTCTAAGCTCTAGCTATTGAAAATAGACTAGAAGGTGCTACTACCAACATTCCACCTTTCTTAAATGGCACAAATTATGCCCAGTGGAAGCTTAAGATGAAAAGTCATTTAGAAAGTATATGATTTGATATCCGGACCTCCATAGAAACTCAATATAAGATTCCAGAAACTGTTAGAACTACTTGGGATGAACCTACAAAAACAGCTTACAATAATAATTGTAAAGCTATTAATGACTTGTATTTTTCTCTAGGAGATGAAGAATTTAATAGAATATCTTATTGCAAAACTTCTTATGAAGTTTGGGACACTTTGGCTATTTCCCATGAGGGAACAACCAATGTTAAAGAAATGAGGCTGAATACTTATACTATTAAATATGATAACTTTAATATGAAGCCTGATGAACCCATTTCTGATATGTATCTCAGGTTCAATGAGATTGTCAACACTATGATCTCCCTTGGTAAAGTTTTTCCTACAAAAGAACAGATCACGAGGATATTAAGATGTCTTCCAGAAAGATGGAGAGGCACATCTATTTCCATTAGATAATCATGTGATATCAGCACATTTCCTGTTAAAGAATTAATTGGTAAGCTTATGATGTATGAGGAAGAACTCAAGGTGAATAAGGAAGAAGATGATTAACCAAAGAGGAAGTCAGTGGCTTTTAAATCTACTGCTACAAAGAGCAAGGACAAGGAGAAAGTACACAGACAAACTGAAAGCTTAACAAGTGAAATTTCAGAATCTGATAGTGATGCTGAGATGGCTCAGATAGCCATAAGATTTAAGAAATTCTATAGGAAGAAGAAATTATTCATAAAATCATACTAAAAATGAAAATATGATAAAAAAGGTCATTGGAAGGACTAGAAGATGTCTGATAAAGGTAATGAGATTATCTGCTATGAATGCAAGATAAAAGGTCACATTAAATCTGGCTGTCCATAATTGAAGTTCAAAAAGAAATATGACTACAAGGACAATAAGTACAAGAAAGGTATGAAAGCTACCTAGAGTGCTTCAGAAGACAACAAAAGTGAATCTGAAGTTTCCGACTCTGAAAAGAATCAAGCTAACATGTGTTTTATGACAAACACATCTGAGGTAACACTGGATACTCTTGCTTGAAATTCATGTTATTCTGGAGTTGAATCTGATTCTAAATCTGAAAACATTACTAGTGAAGAACTATTTGAATACTGTAATATTATAGAAGAGACATGTAATAAATTAAATGAAAAATATAAGTCATTAAAAAAACAGCATGCTCTCACTGCAACTGTTAAATCTTCCCTTGATGTAGAAAAGTAAAAGAATGCTCAGTTGCTTAAGGAAAATACTAAACTAAAATTGTCTAATGAGAAATAAAGGAAGGACTTAGAAAATTCACAAATGAAAAAGATACTCTCACTAAAATTCTAGGAAAACAAGTGGAACCAAAGTATACTACTGGAATAGGCTGTCATCCTGGACAGAGATAGCTTACTAAAACTAGATTCATTTCCTAATCGGACAGAATGCAGCTAGTTCTAGTTCTAGAAATCTGTATGCTTCAACTTGTTTTTCATATGGTTATAGATCAAATATGGGTTAGCTTTTAAAATCTATTGATTATGTAAATTATATGAAAACCATAAGACAAATTTGGTTACCTAAAGCTTTGATTGCTAACCTTTCTGGACCCAAGAAGATTTGGGTACCAAAATCATTTTACATCTAAACATGTTTTGTAGAAACCTGCTTGAAGAGTTCTCATAAGAAGGTATGGTAATTGGACATTGGATATTCAAGGCACATGTCTAGAGATTAATCATGTTTTAAAAGCTTAATAAAGGTTGATGGAGGCTATGTCACCTTTGGTGATAACTCTAAAGGAAAGATCATCAGCCTAGGCCTGATTGGTAACACTGACTCGGTTTTAATTTCCAAAGTTTTATTTGTTGATGGACTTAAATATAATCTTCTAAGTATTTATTAGTTTTATTATGATGGATTTAATGTTAAATTTGAAAATGATTATTGTAATGTTTTTAATTCCAAAAATGTTTTAGTATTTTCTACTCTGAGAAATTAAAATGTTTATGTTGTTGATTTGAATTCTTTAGCTAAGAAAAATGTCACTTGTTTAAATTCATTTATAAAGAATCTTGGATTTGGCACAGAATATTAGGACACTGCAACATTCATTCACTTAGAAAACTGACAAGGAAGAACTTAGTTAGAGACCAACCCAAACATGAATTCCCATCAGACTAAGTTTGTAATCCCTGTCAAAAGGGAAAGCAACATAAAGTTTCTAATAAATCAAAGAAAGAAGTTTCAACTTCTCAACCTCTCGAGTTGGTTCACATGTATTTGTTTGGACCTTATAGAGTTTCTAGTTTAAATGGGAAGCACTATGTCTATGTCTTAGTAGATGAATTTTCTTGATATACTTGGGTATACTTCTTAGCTCACAAAAGTGAATCTTGTTCTTAATTTATTAAATACTCCAAGTCTGTAGAGAACCTTAGTGGACTTAAGATTTAAACCCTAAGAAGTGATCATGGCTGTGAGTTTGAAAATCATGAGTTTGAATCTTACTTCTCATATAATGGCTATAGTCATAGCTTTTCTTCCCCTAGAACACCTCAATAGAATGGTGTAGTAGAAAGAAGAAATAGAACCCTTCAAGAAATTCCAAGAACTGTGTTTAATGAGTATGACCTGCCAATTTATTTTTGGGTTGAAGCTGTAAATACAGCCTGTTATATTATCAATATAATCTTAATTAGACCTATTCTTAAGAATACCCCTTATGAGTTGTGGAATAATAGGAAACCTAAAGTTGGTTACTTGGCTGCAAGGTTTTTATTCTTAATACCAAGGATAATCTTGACAAGTTTGCACCTAAAAGTGATGAAGGAATCTTTTTAGGTTATTCAATAACTAGAAAAGCCTATAGAGTCTTTAAAAAAAGAGCCAAATATGTGGACGAATTTGTTCACATCAAGTTTGATGAAACTGATCCACATGAACCTAAGACTTCTCTTGAAAATCTGGAAGAAGATTTGACTGTTATGGACCTTAATGATAAAACTAAAGTACCAACTGTAAAAACATCCATTTCTGGACATATTCCAGAATCTGCTTCTATAGAACCTGAACTTAGAGAAGAGCCTGAAATTTCTAGTCCTACCTTTACTAGATCAACTAGGATTCTAAAGAATCATCCTTTGGATGCTGTTATTGGTAATCTTGATAGAGGGACACAAAATAGAGATTCTCTAAGAAACTAGGTTGAACATCAAGCTTTTATTTCAAATTTAGAACCAAAAAATATCAATGATGCAATCAATGATGAATTTTGGGTAATGGCTATACAAGAAGAATTAAATCAATTTGAAAGAAACAAAGTCTGGGAATTAGTAGAAATACCTAAGGACACCTTAACCATATGCACTAAATGGGTTTTTAGAAACAAAGTTGATGAATCTAGAAATATAGTTAGAATAAAATCTAGGTTAGTTGCACAAGGATATAGTCTAGAGGAAGGTATAGACTATGAGGAAACCTTTGCCCCTGTAGCTAGATTAGAATCCATTAGGATCTTACTTGCCTATGCTACTCATCTGAATTTCAAGTTATATCAAATGGATGTTAAAAGTGCATTTCAAAATGGTTTTATAATTGAAGATGTTTTTGTTGAACAACCACCTGGATTTATAAACCCCCATTTTGAAAATCTTGTTTTTAAACATTCTAAAGCTTTACATGGTTTAAAACAAACTCCAAGAGCTTGCTATGATAGACATAGTAATTTTCTTATTTCAAAAGGCTTTACTAAAGGGATTGTTGATCCAAATCTTTTTATTAAAAGAATTTCTAAAGATGTATTTATAGTACAAATCTATGTTGATGATATTATTTTTGGATCTTATAAACATTATTTTTGTACTGATTTTTCAAAGAATATGCAAACTGAATTTGAAATGAGTTTAATGGGAGAACTCAAATATTTAATTGGATTTCAAGTTTTTCAACATGAAAATGGTATTAGTTTGAATCAAGGTAAATATACCAAGGATATTTTAAAACATTTTGGTTTGGATAGTATTAATGAAAGTGATACTATTATGAGTACTGTCAGTAAATTGTTTGTAGATGAAACTAGAAAACCAGTGGATCAAACCAATTATAGAGGTATGATTGGAAGCTTAATTTATCTTACTACTAGTCGAACAGATATTATGTTTAGTGTGTGCATGTGTGCAAGATTTCAAGGTAATCCAAAAGAATCTCATTTACTTGTTGTTAAAAGAAATTTTAAGTATCTTAAACATACTATAAATTTAGGTTTGTTTTATCCAAAAGGACAATCTTTTGAATTAATGAGTTATTCAGATGCTGACTTTGCTGGTTGCAAGTTAGATATAAAAAGAACATCTGGAACATGTCATTTATTGGGAAAATCCTTAGTATCTTGGTGTAGTAAAAAGCAGAATTTTGTAGCTTTGTCTACTGTCAAAGAAGAGTATATAGTTGTTGGTAGTTACTGTGCACAAATTCTGTGGATGAAACACACTCTTTTGGACTATGGATATGATTTTAATCATGTTTCAATTAACTGTAATAACACTAGTGAAATTAACATTTCAAGGAACCCTATGTCTCACTCTAGGACCAAACACATTGATGTAAGGAACCATTTCTTAAGAGATCATTACCAAAAATGTGATATTACTCTAGAATTTATAGGTATTGAACATCAATTAGCTGACATTTTCACCAAACCTTTAAGTTAGGATCGGTTAAGTTACATTAGACATGAGTTAGGAATGATAAACCTCACTGATGTAATACGTCACCGATAAACCTCACCGATGTGAATACCTCATCGATGTACCTCACTGATGTACCTCACTATTGTGATACCTCACTGATGTAACTCACTGATGTCATACCTCACCATTGTGCCTCACCGATGGACCTCACTGATAGATAAACTCACTGTTAAGAATTCTCACCGATATACCCTACCGATTTGTTGTTTTAAACTTCTGTCTACCACCAGAATATGTATATTTTATACTTTACTTCTTATATTTTAATTATTTATGTTATCATTCCTAAATGATAAAACTAATCCTTAATCACTTTTCGATCCACATCAAACCCTTTTCCATCAAGCCTTAGCTCCCAAATCTCTCGAAAACCCTATGTTCCTCGAACCAGAGATGGAAAAAACCAAACTCCCTACTGTCAGAGATAACATTGATGAGCCGAATGCGAAGAAGAAGAACTCAGAGCTAGAAGCAAGTGGTAGTCTTAGTATAACAAGATCAGGAAGGTGACTAGTGAACCCACATTTACAAAATAGAGCTATTGTAATCGATAAAGAGTTGTGCATGGAATGGCTGATGTCTAGTAGATTTCTAGTTATCAAGGTGATGGAAGATCATAAGTGGGTAGAATGCTTCTCAAATAATAATGGCCCCTACTATACAATGCTATTAAAACAGTTTTATGAGGTTGTGAGTTTTGAGAAATCAGAAGATGAGAACTGAGTGACTTCTTTTGTGAATGGAAAGGAGATGTCTTCTTCATCTATTGAATGGGATGAATTCTTGAAGGTTCCACACGAAGGTGTTCCTGGATATTTCTTGAGATCAGTACCACCTACAAGTGACATATTTTTCTATGAGACTACCTTAGAGGAGCTCAGGGGTAGTGGCAAGCAAAGATAGGTGGTGGCTGCTGAAATGGATGGAGAGAACAGATTGCTGTTCAAGTTTGTTCAGCATGTTTTAATTCTAAGGATAGGGGAATTTGTGAATTTAAGATATCAAGATATCTATTTGTTAAATATTTTGAGAAACTGTGTGAAAGTGAATCTGTACAGGCTGCTAATGATTCAAATGGAGGATATGATTAGACCAAAACAAAAAACAAATGCCTTATTCTTTTCCAAGTTAATCTCAGTGATGATCAAAGTGAAAGGGGTATCTGAGTATCAAGATGAGATAGTGGTAGTAAAGAATAATTTTTGTATCACAAACATAGTTTTCAAATACATGAAAATAAACTAGAATCCATGGAGAATAGAGTGGGTCAATTATGACAATAATCTATATTATTAGTTCAATCCTGTGGATCATCCTTCAAGGCCTAAGGATGTGAGGGATCCAGGTCTAGGACCTGATGAAGAAGAACCTGAGTACAGTGATGAGTCTAATGAAGAGGAAACTTACATGGCTGATGGAAGGGATCTGGACTTGCCTCCAAGTTTTGCAGCTGAAATTTTATCTTCAGGAAATAGAACATTATTAGAAGAAAAAGCACTTGTTGATGAGGAAGACTATGCAACTCCTAAGAATAAAGAAGAAAGAGAGAATGAATCTGAAGCCTATGATTTTGTATGCTTAAGTCTGAGTCCATTGATTGGTAGCTCGGTTGTGCTTGTTAAAGATGTAGTGGGAGGGATGGAAGGACCTATGCCTAATCCAAAGGAGCCTCTTGCTGTTGCAGAGATGTAGTTGATTGTAGAAGACTCTTCTGAGGAAGAAAGACCTGCTGAGAATGCTATTGTTGTACAAGATAATGCACCAGTTGAGGGGGAGTATCAAACCAGGTTTGGCAGTGTGTTAGTGGATGTTGAAATTGAGGATTGGGCAGAAGAACTAGGTTTTGTGGTTTGTGGATTGGATTATCCAGATTCTGATAATGAGGCATTCCTCAATAGACCAATAACCAATTATTATATTCAGACTGAGTTGTTACCTGAAGATGTGGTTAGAATGCAAGATCTGATAATCGAAAGTATGGTCTCAAAATCAGTTATGTGGAAGAGATAAGGAAAATGCAGGCTTCACTGGTGTCATCCATTCAATCGATTATGAATGACTCAGTGACCAGTATAGTATATGAAAGAGAACCTGTTATGGTTGCACCTGATGCTATGCCTGAAAATATGATCACCAGAGCTAATCTTGAATCCTTAAAGAATGATCTGAAAGAATCTTTTAGTGCTTCTGTTGCTGAATTGAAGAACCAATTTGTTGAAGAGATGAGTAAATTGGAAAAGTCTTTTGAACTCTCTCTTGGATGTAATGTCTCTACCTTTGTGGAAGAAATAGTGGATGAAATTACAGCTTGCCAGAATCAGTTGTCCAGACTAGAAGAGGATGTTGAAGCTCTAATAAAATCTATAATCTCTTTAGAATCTTATATGAGTTATAGATCTCAAGATGACAAGGATTTAGCTTATGTAAAAATTGTTATGAGCTAGATGGTATCAGTCTTTGAAGGTTTTAAAACCTCCATGAAAGATCATGTTAGCACCTAGAATTCTCAAGTGAAAAATCTTATTAGTGGGTTGACCAAAAACTTCAAGGAAACAATAACCTTTTCTATTGGTTCTCTTGCCTCCAGACCTTCTGTGGATTTGGATCAGATTAGAGCTGTGATGAAGGAGGACCTTGGTTCAGTATCACCCAGTGGCTCTGTGGACTCATCCGATCTAACCAAAGTGGTGACTTTAACTAGAGATTCATCTAGATAAATAATGAAGATAGTCCAAGAATATATGAGAGAAGCTTCTACCTCTCAGAAAGAGGTGAAAGACAAGGTAGGATATTATTTATAAAGAGTTTACACCAAGCATCAACTCAATATTCATTTCATGCTTATGTTAGAGAACAGGAAGCTCCCTCCAGTCAATCAAGCCTTCAGACAACAAGTCAGCAAGCTCAGAGAGTTGACCCCTGCAATAGAAAAATTTATAGAGAACAAGGATGATTTCATATCTTCTATGGAGAGGGGAGGAGGAATCATTATGGATTTCAGAAATATTTTGTTGCCTTTATTTCATGTCGATGCTCGGACAGTGATTATACCTCCAGATTTACCTACCTATTACTCTATTCAGATGACTCCAGCCCAAGCTATCAGTAGCCTTACTCCGATGATCACTCAGAGAGCTACACAGTACAGACCAGGAACAGTTTCAGTAGCTCGGCCACCTATGATCATCTTTGGAATTCCTAAGCCTGCACCTGTATCTACTTCACCAGAATCTTCTTCTGATCCCAAGGGGAAATCTCATGCTGAAGATGTGGATTGATCAGTGGCTAGAATTTTTTTTATAGGAATTACCTATATTTCTTTTTGTATCTCTTTGTAATCTATTTTCTCCAAGGAATATATGTGATCTTACATTCTGTTACAATCTGTTACTTCTCTTTTTATGTGTTTTTCCTTCTTGTCCCACTTTTTTATTATCACAATGTTGGAGAAATATTATCTAAGGGAAACATATCTGGGAATAATATCTATTATGAGAAAGGGGGTGAAATTTATGAGTTTAATTCATTTCTCTCTGATACATTTGTTTCCTATTTTATCTCTGATATATGTTCTTTATAGTACATTGTTTTCTCTGATACAATTCGATTTAATGCTATCCTCTGATAAATTATTAATTATATTGGGATTATAACATCATAAGTTGTGATTATCAAAAAGGGGGAGATTATTGACCCCACTGGTTTTGATAATCCCAATTATGCTTTCACATACTTTAATAATCCCAAATAATGTTTATCTATATATTAATTCGTTAAATCTATTTTCAAGTTGATAATTATATTAAAATACTCTTTAAAATATTTTAATCAATATTTATCTATGTTTATATGACTTTTGAAATAATTCAAACTCAATCGGATATGGTTTTGCATAAAACAGACAAGTGTTAAGTCACTGATATGCTTGTAGCTACTGAAACAAATCTACCGGTACTTAGTCTACCGATAGACATAGTAATCGATAAGAAAAGGTCACAGATACGCAGAGCTACTGGTATGTATAAGTCCACCAGTAAGCATATGTCACCTAAAGACCAAGTCACCGATAGGAGGTCACTGCTATACAAAGGCCACCATTACTCTTATACCAACAAAAGGATACTAATAAAAGCTTGACCAATCAAACTCTATACTCTCAATATTATTTATTTATTAAGAAATGGTAATATTTGATGTTTTTAATGAAATTAATGTTATTTAATGATAGTTGTTGGCATGTTAGGGAACCATACCTAGTACCCATGAAAAGGTAATCATTCCCATTGCCAGAGCTGAAAGCTATAAAAGGAAGGACAAAGGCCATACAAAATACAGATACACAACAACGAAGAAAGCACGTGTGAAGTGTGGAAAATCAAGGGCTGAATAACATTTGAAAGTGGTGCATTCACACAGAATAAAATGGATACATCGATCTTGGAAGAACACTAGACACACACGAAGCCATTCACTCAAGAATAGAACACTATTCAAACTTTAGTGAAAAAGTGAAGAACCACAATGAAAGCTATTCATGCACTCAAGCTGTTCAAACTGAACTTGAAGAAAACGACCCTCTGTTTTTCACACAAAAACCAGAGAGGGACTCAGATCCAATTCTGACAAATCAAAAGGATTCCAGAGCTGTACTTCAAATCACCAGAGCATTCTAAACTTACATATACTCTCTTTGTGATTCTTTTATTTACATTTCGAGTAGTGTGTGTACTCTGTAGTTTATTTACTCACACTGTCTTCTGGACTGAACTAGAGGATACGAAATCCTCACTATAAACATCATACACATTACTATATCCTACTGTGAATTATGGAAGTGGTCAAGTGTGACTTGGATAGCCTGTGTGCTATTGTTTTTTTCCCATGTAGAACTGTGGTAGAGGTCTTTGGACCTGGACAGTCTCTTTCACTATTGTTTACCCTGATCTAGGGTGTGTATCAAATTTTATATAAATTGTTTGAGAGGACTAAGTCTCAGCTTGAGACTAAACCTCTTGGTTACATCTACTTTTCATCTTTGATTAAGTTTAAGGTATACTATATATTTTATATTCCGCTGTTAAATACTTTGAAATACAATTTGTTTTAAAGTTACTTTGATAGTTAAATTAGCAAGTGTTTATACATATTGTGAACCAGTAAGTTAGTTTCAAAAGTTAATTTAATCTTCTGATGAAATTAACTGAGACCTAATCAATCTTTGATAAAATAATTGAACTCTTAAAATCTGTATAAATTCACTACAGTTTAACTTGTTTTTATATTGGGGGATTTTTTAAAGAAATATTTTTAATATAAATTTTTATTGGAACTCAATTCACCCCCCTCTTGAGTATCCACTCTGACCAACAGTAAGGATGTGATCAAATAATTTTTATTGATGATAAGTGAGATCATTGGTGTGTTTATATATGATAGAAGAGGGGAATTCGTTATCATTTATAAAACATTGGTTTTGGACTTTATATATTAAAATAATTAAAACCACAAATGTTTACATATTTTTTACCATGGTTTCTAAAAAATGGAAAAAGTTTCCATTATTCAATAAGTCCATGTTCTGAAATTTATAAAATAATACCATTTCTTATACAGAGGTGATTAATACTCATAACGAAACGATTTTATAACCATAAAATATATTAATGTATTTGGAGGATTCCTAATGGATTTATAAAATTAATCATATAAATTTAAAATATAATTATATTAAAAAGGGAAAAATTATTTTTTATATGATATTATTATAGTATTTATTACATATCTTTTGGGTCATTATGATGTCATAATACACACCGTATATTAATACGGTATTGAATTTTTATCTGAAACTTTGATTGTCAAAGAAAATTATGAAAAATTCACTATTGGATAATTTCAACAATATGATTCCAAAAGTAATATTCATTTTATGTAAATAGTTTTATAAACATGTTCTTCTTCACATTTAAAATAATAATCGATATTTATTGAGAAATTCCAGGTTATTTGGAAAATAAAAAATTTTAAACCCTTACTAAAATTATGTTAGGTCCAGTAGGATAGATACCCTAAGAGGGGGTGTGAATCAGGGTATGACATATCAAAACAACTTACCCTTTTGATCTTGTTTTTCTATTAAACAAAACCATCTTCTCTCTCTCCTTCCTGTTGCAGAGTATGAATATACCTTAAAGCATTCATAGGATAGGGCAATTTTTACTTGGTTCACCCTCACTAGGCTATGTCCAAGGAGCATACACCGGCAGTGTGCTGATGTACCAATTAAACTAAAAATGCACTGTTGTTTACATGTTCAGAGCGGACTCACTGTCCCTCCTGGTTTACAACAACTCACAAAATGAAAGCTCGTTACTCTCTCAACTTAAGTGTGGTCACTGCTTCTTCAGAAGATCCACCTAGTGTTTATAGACCTATAGGTCTCTTCATTATAACTAATGAAATATACATACTTAACTATTGATAGATGATCTGTTAACATCCAATTTTCACCCGTAGATTAAGCTCACTTTGCACCGGGTGTACTGGGCAACTGAAATTTTTATGCGCAGCCCTTACCGCACCTTGTGCGAAATTCCCTTGACCTGCACGACACAACATATTATTTTACGCATAACCACTTCTTTTTCACACAACCTATTCTTTTTTTTCATAGCCTATTCACTACCTTGCATGTAATTTTCTTCTTTTGCGTGCAATCCACTTTTCAGGAAAAAATCTTATTTTCGTGCAACCTCTTATTTTTGCGCAACCTCTGATTTTCGTGCAACCTCTTCTTTTTGTGCAACAGTCTTTTATGTGAAAACTTATTGTATTCGTGCAACATTCTTGTGCACTCCAATTTTACGTGTTGGAGCTGAGATACAATCTAATTCTTGAGCTTCATCAAATAGAGGGGGTCACTTCATATTTATAGGCAAAATCGACCCCGCACAAAAAACACCCCTTGAGCGTGTAATTCTCTCCGAGGGAAAAAAACTCATGTTCCACACAACACCGTTTTTCGCACACTGCTCCATTATTTCACGCACCTCATTCCTTTGCCAATTTTTGAGCTTTTTATCACAAAAAAATCTCTTGGATGAAAATACACCAATCTTCTATTTTCCCACACCTTGCAAATATTTCACGCACCACATTCATATTTCATGCACCGTGTAAATATTTCGTGCTCCACTTTATTATTTCACGCACCACGCTGATATTTCGCACAACATTTTATTTTTCACACACCACACTGATATTTCACGCAACACTTTATTTTTTGTGCACATACCTTTCCCAAAAAACGCATCTCTCCATTTTCCAATTTTCAGGCCCAAAAATTTCGAAAACAGTGGAAAATGGCACCACCTTGTATCTGCACTTTTTGTACTACCACCATATTATCCATACCTTTGTCGAGGTTCTTCAGTCAAACATGGATTGCCAACAACATCTCTTGAACCCAAAAAATCACCATGTAAACCCCCTTTGTCAACAAATTTCTACACTGTGGTCTTCTTTGTCAACAATCACAATATGGAGGTCTGCTTTGTCAACAAACACAATTACCTCAAAAATGATTCAATGATACCTCGAAGGATTTTTTCCCAAACAATTACATTTGAGTTTATAAAAGATATATGATCTTTTATACTTGATAAAAATTATTTAATAATAATATTTTATTAATATATTACTTATTTGAAAATTATATTAACTCATTAAAATAGATTCCTTAATTGAATTTGAAGATTACTCAAAAAATATAATTTTCATTTTGTTGAATAAAAAAATAAATATAGAGTAACAATAATAGGTTGAAAATTAATTCATTATATTATAAATTAATGTACATAAAAATTTTAATCAGTTCTTGATATATATCCCTTTAATACACCAGAAAATGCCCGAAGAGTAAGGTGTGCGATGGTGATACTTTCATGGGGTAGTTTGACAAAAATGGTTTGGTCCATGATCTCGGTGAGCTTGAACTTCTTCTGTAAATGGTTTTTCTCAGGCTTAAGTTATTGGATCTCATTTTGGGATTGGTTAAGTGAAAAGACCAGTGATTATATCTCCCTCTGAAGCTCTGATTAATGGGCTTCATAGGGTATGATCATACTGGTTGAGGCCACCACATCCTTTGTCTGTGTCAGTTGGATTTTTTAAAACCCTATACTTATACTAATCCCATGATCACTATTCAATCGATATATTATCAATGGCAATAATACTTATCAGTATTTTAATTGTATATAATAAATAAACATAAGTTAAATTGTTTTCTATAACCATATTATAGAATAAAACATTTTATTAAATCATAAGAGAAATTTAATTTATAATAGTTTAGGTCATTAAAAATGTTGTGTGAAACTCAACATGATGTAACATTTTAATATTATATATATCACAAAATTATTCTTACACATAACCTCACCATGATACATGCTAGTTCATTATAATGTGAGGTCCACTTCCTAGCCTTAATCTTATTGCAACCACTATGTTTTATGATGTGAAGAGGCACCTGTTATTAAAATTCTACTTACACCCCAGACCAACCCCAAGAACTAAACCACCATTCCCATACCAACTCCTCCAAAACCTAAAAAACACTAAAATACATTATTCGAAAAGTTAAATAAAATTCATACCTTATATATATGCAAGGTGTTACAGTATATCTTCATATGGAGATGAACCATCCACCTCAATCACTGAATCCTACATGGGGAATTTTGAATAAGTGTCCTTGTAGAAAGAAGATACTCATTCTCACAATGAGTTATTAAGTCAATTTTCAAAATAATGGAACTTCATGAACTCATTCACCATCAAGGATGATGTTCAATGGAATAATCTCTCAAAATTGGCATCACATTTGGAAACTAACCTTCCATACTTATATAGCTTCATCATACTTTGGAGCATTCCTCAATGCAATAACATGAGTTGGGATCTCTTTTTAAATAGGGAATGGAATTCAATCCAATAATATATAACTTATTTCCCAAGGAAACCTGCTAGTAATGAACCTTCCACTCAAACCTGTAAAATTTCAACTAAACCAGTAGTTCCCACGAGCCACTAATCCATTCAAATAATAATTTGTTGTTTTAATTGTATTTTTTAGTGACCTATGATCCCAAATCAGCACAAAAAACAAAAAAAATATACTCTTGAAACCCATAAATGGATTTGGAATCATTCAATTCTCCCTTTTTAAAACATTTTTCAAATGTTAAAAACATTCATAATATACTAATTTTAATGGATATATCATCATAAAAATTAGATTCAAAAATATTTTCCACCACCTCTAATCAGAATTCTATTAATGAGTGTTGATGTAATATTATCCTATAATAACACCATCATCAATTAGAACCAATTTCTCTAGAAACCCCAAGAATTCCTCCAAATAAAACAAGAAATAATTTTACATTCACTTAAATCTATTAGATCATTTCATAACTACAACCACTCTACTATTAGGTCTCTTCATACCTTAATAAATCATATTATAATATACAGCTAGAATGAAACCAAACCCACTCACCTAAAACAATGAAAATAAAATAATATAAATCCATAATTCTTATTTCACAAAAAACTATCCAAGGAAACAATAAAACACAACTAAACCCAATCATGGGTCCCAAACAAGCATTCCCCTACTATCCCATCCCATTAGTGGGTAGGAAAACAACCCCAATCTGTAGACAAGTTCAAACAAACCATAGGGTTACCTATCATACCCTAAAACAGAAGGCATCTAACAACATAAACTACACACTAAAGGAATAATTAATACTAAATGATTAGATTAATAATATAAAATATCATATCCAGAATATAAAATACCACTAAAGATGTTTCATTTAATTAATATTTGAACAACATATTTTTCAGGAAAACATTGAATTTTTTATTATTGACATTTTAAAAAACTAAAACTCTTTTCCACAAGATAGTTCCAAAAAATTTCATTAAATTTTTATTTCAAATAGTTTTTCATTTTTTTAAAATAATTTCATAGTCACAAGAAATTGTGTACATATCTAAATAATCTTAAATTCTTGAAATAATCCATAAATGCATTCACTCTTACTACCTTGGTGTAAAAAAGGTAATTAATATCAATCTCAACCCAAAAAATCATATTTGTATAAACCCTTAATAAAAAAACCTAATGGGAGAATAATAGTCCCATACCCTTGGTGACTTGGATTCCCACTATACATGTATTCATGATAAACAAGACCATTGTATGCCTCAATATTCAATCAATATTTTCTCTATCATTGACATTTTTGAAGATTTAGTTGTAGAAAAAAAGGCTTTAATACCACTTTACAATGCCTCATCTGGGGTAAATGACCACAAACTAAGCCACAGGTGCCACATGATCTCAATCCTACCTCTCTATATTCTAGACCCTATAGACTAGTGGGGAGTCTATAACTAATATATGGGATATTATACTCTTGATATCATCACATAAAAAATCAAATTAATATTAGAGGAATAAATAAATATTGAATTGAACGTACAGAACCACAGGTAAGTAAAATACAGAAATATTTAATAAATAATTCCATGCTATAAAAAATTGGGAATTATTCTCAACATATAGTCATATATAAAGGGATCTCCCATTGGGATAATCATGTACTAAAATAAACAAGATATCACACCCAAAATGCAGACATCCCCACATGAACCAGATTCCCTCATTAGTCCAGTCTCACAGAATCCTTCAAACTACTCCACATAGAACCCCTATACAACCTATCACCTTAAAGTGAAACATAAATAATCTTCACATGCACTAGAATTCCTATACAAGGTATAAGAAATATAACATCATAGGACACCACCAATTGGGTTTATCATATTTGTCACAATATTTAGCGTAATGATAAACATGATAAATAAGAAAATAGAAAACAAGAATACATTCTAGGTTATATTATGCTAACTGGGCCACCAAATCACCTAGCCCCTCGTGTTCAAAAAAATCTAATAGAAGACATCATCACATACCATATATCTTGATCCAAACCCTATCACTTAAAGTACGGTATCACAGTTTATACATGACCAAAACCCTAACTATCCGGCTATGTTCCCAAAACCAACTCTCAATAACTACCCTCTCACTTAGGGTAGGTTCCCATATCTAATCTCAACTATACCCTTTTACTCACAGTGGAGTATCGTGATAGAGTCTCGACAAAATCTCTACCACTTAGGGTATGATCCCATAGCTATGTCTCAATCACTACCCTCTCACATTTCATAAGGTCTTATAAATTGTCTTGACCACTACCCATTCACTCAGGTTTGGGTACCATATTTATCCCCAATCAAAACCCTTTCACTTAGGGTTGGGTTCCATATTTAGTCTTTTACCTTCACTCCATCACTTAGGGTGAGGTCTCATTCCACATCCTATCATCAACATGAAAAAGTTCATGATACTTATACAAGTATAACAAAAATATCCATATTAGATCATGGTTAGTCATGGAATCACACATAGCACTCTATTATTGGTTAGTAAATATCAATCACTGGTCCAAGATAATCACATTATACATAGTACTCTCAAATGTTCCCATAACTAACATTAACTCACAATGATATTGAATCCCTTACATCATAAATATTCATCCATGATTAACTTTTCATTCATACTGATCCATAACCTCTACCATCCCCACTCACAGTCATTCTCAATAATTACCAACTAACTACACAACTCTCAAGACACACATACTCCCATATAGTCTCAATGTGATATGAAATCACTACACTCACTACAAGTATAATAATAGTACCCAAAACATCCTTTAGTGATTCTGTTGATTTCATTCCCCATCAAACGTTTCACCATGCATTAGGTCCATCCATGATATAAGGATTCAAACCACACTTCAATTTACTCCTAACATCAGTAATTTATGACCACCCATTTATCTAAGTAATATTGCCACCATTTGGAATACCATAAATTATCCTTACAAGTCTCATCCCTAGCCTTATAGAATTTATCAAATCAGCTAAGACCCTTCCAGAATATAACACAGAAAATTCAAGGCTACTACCCATAGAGGAGTAGCCATGAAGCATCACTAAAATTACCTAACCATGATAAAAGGGTCCACTCCTAGCTTAAGAGGCTCTAACATAGCATTAATTTCAATTTTGGACTTCTTTATCCCCTTTTCACAATTCCCAAATCTAGGCCCCCAAGAAGACACATGCATGACATAAGAATATTGGAAACATATTATAAGATATCAAAGGATCCATCTACCTAGAGAATATAAGAGTTAAATATTCCTTTATCATGGCTTGGTTTGACCTTGTTCACCTAAAATAAATAAATCAGATAATTAGGCCCTAAAAAGAGGTTTAAACCAAAATATTGGTAAAGAACATGAAATAGTGAGAGGGAATATAGACATTAACATAAAATTTCCAATAAAAGCCTACTTATTCATTAAAAACATTGATAAATTATGATACTAGGATCCATGAGAACAAAATATAAATAGGAAGGAAACAATTATTAGAGAGATTAGCAATAATGTCTAGGGTCAAGTTGTTAAACAAGGGAAAATCATTTAAAAAAAATTTAAAAATATTTTTCTCAAGAAAGGGTGAATTTTTAGTGACCTAGGGGTCATGGTGGATGTCCACCTTATGTGGATGCATTTGGGTGTGAACATAATGACCATTTAGGAATTCCCCTTTCTAGAGAAGAATTGGAAAATCACGATCGAGTTATTAATGGTGCAACCCCTTTGGGTTGTGGCATAATACCCTCCTAATACACTATTCAGGGTGTAACCCTTTGACTGTAGCACAACACTACCCCTCTAGGAAACCATAAAAATTAATTACCTACTAGTTATAGAATTATGTTCCATATATAATATAATTTTGGATTCTGCACTGGAAGATCCCCTCCAATATCTCCATGACACCCCTAAAACACATTTCAACACTATTACAAACATAAAAACACCCATGGGGATGTCCCAACCTATAAGATATGAATCTAAACCCCAATTATAAAAAACACCTCTTTCTATGGGGAACAAAATTAAAATTCTCAATGAATTCTCAAAACCATAACAATATGGATCAATAAATTTTTTCTGGGATTTCATGACAATATAATATTGTGTTTTAGTTTTTTACCCTTTAACGCATGTTTTAAAATAAATATATTTATTTAAAAACATACATGTGAACATTACATAAAAACCCCATATTGAGTTGGGATTACATCTCTTCAGACATGTCCCAAAAAATTTAACAAATATTTCCCATTAAATTAACATCAATTCATGGTATTTTTCTAGGTATTGACTCATACAGACCCACATTTTAAACCTTTGAAACTGTAAAACTATTTTTTTGGTAATTCTGGTAAAACCATATTTTAAAGGGAATAATTTTTATTCCTAGATGCAATAAATTAATTTATGGACATTTTCTAATGATTTAGTTATAATACAAGTCTATTTTAAATTTTTCATCCCTTTGACACATGTTTTTGAATAATTTTGTATCTATAAAAATTTATTTATGGTGTTTTTAAGAAAGATTCATGAAAAATTGTTGTGTAATATATTTTTATATTTCCAATATTATTAAATGATCATTTCGTTGAAATTATGAATCATTTAATAGATGTTTTATTGGTTATTAATATTATAAATAAGTTTTAGAGTTTTAAAACACTAAAACTACATATCATTTGTTATGATAAAACCAAAACTTGAAATGATGTTCTATAAATTCTCACATTTCCAAAATTAATCAAGTATCATTTTTCTAAGGATTTTCAATGATATTTAGTTGTTTTCTAAGTTTTGGCGCTATAACAGTTTCTTTTAATGAATTTTATACATAAAAATGTACTTGTGGTTATTCCAACCTCATCAAACATAACACTAAGATAAATAACAATATTATATTTAAAAAATTAATCAATAATAAATATCTTAGGATTATAATGAAATACAGGATTAATTGTTAATTTTTCACTCTCACACTACAGAATGTGACATTTTTTAATTAAAATAAATTTTATAATTAGAAAACAATATGATTCATTAATGACAAAAATTGATAAGAAAAAAGTAATATAAAATACACTATGCATTAGGTGAGTCCACATATGGATCACTTATGAACCCAAAATGATGACCACTCATATAATCTAGAGCCTATGAGAAATAAATATTAAATATTATAATAATATCAAAAAGCACCACTACAAGTATAATTTATTTTCCTCTTTATCTATAACATTATCACTTTCCCACCACAAAAAGGATACGTCATCACCTCTTCCACCATATGTACTGGCATATGTGATAATATATTCTTTTAATCATCCTGTAGATTCTCCAACTAAGTATCTATACTACATTTCATAGTCTTCATGATAGAATCTATCTTATCTAGTGTATGAATCCTTGTAACTGTTGATTTTCTCATCAAATTCACACTAATAATTTCATGATATGTGGGATATGTTCCATGTGACAATGAGTAATTATGTCCATAATGACTGATGATCCACTAAAATATCACATTTATGAGTTCAATAATATGAGGTTTCTCGTCCGGAATATATGTTAACAAATCATAAAATGGTGCTTATCAAATATAGATATTTAATTAATGAACAATTGTGACTATTATCTATATAATAATTTTCTTTATCTTAGTATTAAATAATTTTTATACATCATTGATGAAAATATAAATAATATTATCCCAAATATTTATCATATATCTTGATATTTGATTAGATGACGGACCTCATTAGAATAGCTAAATTTATTTTCCCCACCAATTACATATTTATTTATATCTATACAATAAAATTTTAAATATAATAATTTAAAAATGAATTTTGAACATAGTTTATGTCTATTTTGAGATACATTTTGAGTGCCATGTTTAGAAGGTGTCCCCTATAGTGACCAATTACATGAATTATAACAAGACTTAGTTATATTAAATGTATTAAATTACTAGAAATTTTAAATATTTAACTCATTTATATATTCAAACAAATTAATATTTTCTAGGACACATCAGTTGACCAAAATGTTACCAAATCCTAACTCTTCTTAGGAATAGCTCCTTGTGTGACTCGTTATAAGGCATCTGGTAAACCAAAAAATGGTTTCTATTGATCTATATTCACCCTTCTCCTATAATATTTCCATAATATTTGGCATTAATCAAAAAAAATATCTAAAACCACATTGACACTATATCAAATTATCTTATTCTAAAAAGTTATCATTATCTAAAATAAAAATAAAAATAACATCATGAATCTCCCTCTATAATTTATCTATCATTTATTATGGGGATAATTTCCAATCATGAGTTCTTAGAGAGAATATGTGGGTTTTCATATCATATTTCCAAGATTATGAATCAATGACCTCACTCTGCTATATTTGGATAAAAGGAATCATCAAATAATTCATCAAGTTAAGTGTCAAGGTTTTAATTTCAAACCCCTATACATGAGTCACTTTTTATACGGGAAGATTAACCATATCTTAATAATCATAAATTCATAATTCTACAAATCATTTATTAATTTTTAATTTCAAATTTTGGTAGATAGGAGAATATACTTACATAAAATCAAAGTACGTTGACATAAAATTGAAAACAGACATGATAACAAAGCTAGATGAAGTACCTTAAGATTCCTATGAAAAATGTATATTATGTTTAAACAAAATAATGTTAAACCAAGTAATATTTTTAAAAAATAATAATAAATAATAATAATTTCTAATTATTTTTGTATATAACTAGACTGAAATTATTGGGAAGCTTTCACTGATCATGAAAATTTATTATATATCCTTCATAAATATCCTAATCCAAATGAATATCATATTCTCATATATCTATAGTGGTTTGTTGATGAATATAATTAAGAAAGACAATAATATCATAATCTTCTCATTGAATCATAAAAACTCTCCTTCTAGACATTTTGACAACAACATTCTAGTTTGACGTAGTTTTGAAAATGTAAAACTACTTTTCATGTGATGAAAATTTAAATTACTCATTATATAGTTGATAATATTTATATAAAATACTTTTTAATGTTAACCAACATAATTTGGAAATGGTTCCCTTTTATTCAAAAAATAGACCTAATCACACATCAATGGTATATATTTTAATTAATTTTATATAAATAAATTCAATGACATCCCCCAAAAATCGATAGTAATTACCTACATTGATAGATGAATAATAAATACCACTAATTGTCATTTCTTAGTCACATCTAAATAACAAACATGAAATCAAAATCCATTAGAATCCAATGAATTTTAATGACAAGTCATAACAAATGGATTATCAACCAGTTCACTGAGTTCTCCAATCACTATATGAGCACATAATTCATGCATCTTATGAATATGTAAATTTTATGTATTTCAATGAAATATGGGGTGAAATAATGAAACTTATATACATTATATTAATATTAAATCAACTATATATATATATATGATATTTATAACACTCATAAAATGAATTGATATGAAGTTATTTGATTTTATGGTATGAGGAACATGGGATTTCCCACTTCAACTAAGTGATATACATACTAAATTTTAAATTAATAAAAATAAAGACTAATTTTATATAAAAAACACATAATAGGGGAACTATAAATCTTATTATATGCATGATATAACCAATGGAGTTTTGAATAATTCGTATTGATGACATTGAACACACACATCAATGTACATAACAAATGTTGTCCCCTTCTCTAATTGGGTCTTCATCAATCCAAGAAGGGTTTTCAACTTTATTTCAACATCATTTGAATATGAACCACATATGTAATGACCCGGACCCGTCCAACCACCCGAATAGTGCCAAACGGGTCAGGTGTTACGACCTTAGGCGCTCCTCCCCTGAACGCCAAAGGTTGCCGACTAGCAGTGAGGGTCTGTATAGGTATAATGGGGAGGCTATACCCTCTCAGAGGAATAAAAGTGGTACTGGTCTGAGTATAATACTAAAACATGTAGAGGAAATAAATGAATCAACAGACTCGAACCAAACCCGCATAGCGGAAGCATATCAAATATCAATAAACCAGTGGAAGAAATATAGAAACAACAACAACGAAAAGTAAACAGAATAACTTGCTAAAGAATACATGAAACTACTACTGTAAACAAACAAGGCATGCATCGAAAGAAAGTCATACATCTCAATATATAAAGGCTCCAATGGCTAACCAACAATTTCTATATAATAAGGTAAGCATACTGATACAAAAGGGAAAAATAAAAAAAGTAACTCCACTAAGGCACGACCTCAAGGTCCATACCAGTCTCCATGCCAACAACACTAAAGTCCAGCTCTTGAGGCTGACCCTCTACCTGCACGCAATTTCATAAAGTCTACACGTGTCCTGAAGGGCCCGTGTAGGGTGTGAGACAAGTCTCAGGGGGATACCACCCAAGGGAGCGTAACTAATATAAGTGTTTAGGCAGACATGCTTATATAAGAAAAACAGTAATAGTACAATGCCCAAATGTAAATAAAGGCTTCACTGGTGCTCAAAAGCCACCAGAAAGTGTCACCTGCTTCGGTCAACGCCAGAATCTATGGTCTGTTGCCCGACACCTCATGCCACCTGACACCATGTGTCTCAAGTACCGACGTCATGAAGGCACGCCCAACTGTTGTAACCCAACTCAAAAGCTCAATCTTCCCATGGAAAAACATCCAGAGGAACAGAGATAGATGTCCTCAAATCATAACTGGAGGGATAGCGATGTCTGCCCTCAAGTCACGGCGAGCCTCTTCCCCCAACCTGACCACCTCAAAGCTGTCTCCCGAAGGCTCCTCACCTTCCATGTGGCTTCCTATGGCAAGTACCCCCAAACCAAAATACCTAACTACAACTATCGGGTCCTCTATCCAGTGAGTGGTCGTACCACCTAATCTCAGAGTCTATCTATGTGCACACTACTCAAAAGTACCCGGTGAGTGGTAATCACCTCATCATGTCCCAAGCCAAAACACTTCTGAAACCTCATGTCCCTAAAAACCTGTCGCTCACGTCTGATGGCCTCGCCATCCATGTAACCCGGGCCAAGCCCAACCTGACAGTCCGACTACCTCAATCGATGTCTATGATGCCCAATCTCGCGGTAGAAACCACCCAAAGTAACCAGAGACAAAAGACCCAACCTGTGATCCTCATCACTCAGCAATATATATCCAGGCCATGCCCAACAATCAAGCAGTCCAACACAAGAAAACCACACATTGAAAAAAATATACTTGAAGGCATAAATTTTAACAAACAATTACTAAACAGTCAAATTGCACTAACATGTGCTAACCCAAACCAGCACCTAAGGTCTTAACACCTTACACAAGTTAACATCATGATTTAACAAAAAAACATAGCAGTTTAATTCAAAAATATCAATGGTAGCCTAAACTCAGCAGTTAATGCTGGTCCAAAACATACGAATTTCGGCACCCCTAGCCGAATTGCCCCAAACGAGCTATGGCCTCTAACCCGGCCTCACTCAAGCACAACAAGGGTCAAGGAATACCCAGAGGAATCCCACAATGCAGGTAAACTATTAAAAATAAATAAACAAGGGTTCCGCTCAATACCCACATCGCGCCCGAAGGTCGCAACCCCAAATTGTCTACGAAAACACGAAAGAAGGTATGCACCACCCACCTCGTACTTATACGATGACACTCTTTTGATTTCAGCCTCTGAATCGGACTGAATCGCGGTAGATCTGCGTTTCTGTTAAATATGGCAATTCTGTTTGGATGGAATCTGCGGAGGAATAGGTGAGGGATCAAAGACGAAGAAGGGTGCGCGGGGTTAGCCTTTCGGATGCGGTCCCGCTACCACCGACGGATCGAAGAACGGAGGTCATACAGAGATTCTGGGAGGGTTTGAGTTTTTCTGAGGTTCTTGGATGAACTAGTCATCCAAAGGGGAAGAAGAAGAGATTTCTAGGAATGAGGTGTGACGGCGTCTCAATCGCTCGAATAAAAATAAAAATACATGGTGTGTATTTCCAAAGTACACGCCGTGTAGAGGTGTTTCCCTACTCCAAATTAAGCGGAGTCCAGCACACGGTCTGAACCGTGTACACAGTCAACACACAGCTACTGTCTCGACTGTTACATGGGACAAAGGTACACGGCATGTCAAGGAATACTACACGTCGTGTAGATAGAAATTTACTCCTGGCACCACACGACATGTACTTGGCCTCACACAGGTAAGGGATACACGACGTGTCTATAAATACACACCGTGTAGTAAGAAACTTATACATGGTCTTCACACAACATGTACTCAGAGAACACACGGTCGGTCACTCGGGTAACTCATACACGGCATGTACTTAAAGTACACGGCGTGTAGTCTGGAAATTTCTAGATACTGCCCAAATTTTCTAGACTTCTCAAAAACTCGTCATAAAGTTTAAACAGGGTCGGGATTTGACCCGTTTCTAAAACCCGGGTTCTTACAAACTCCCAGCCTTAACGTAGCTCATCCCCGAGCTACCAAATGAAACCAGGAGATGGCACCGAACAAGCCCATCCTGGTTAAACAACCCGGACTACCCCAGTCTCAAGGTTCTGGCTAAATTCCTAAAAGGGTTCCCCAACTTAGGGATTGCCTACACGGTCTCAACCCGAACAAGGCTCAAGCAAAACAAATAATCAAGCAAGGGCCAACAACCTATTTCAAGGACCCATGGTCCTCCCGTGACACATCGTCACCCCTGCACCTCCTTGGTGCTCACGTGTCGCTTCCGACACCCAACGTAACCCTCACCACATCAGAGTCCGCCTCCCTGAGGTCCTGTATCTAATAGATGCACAAATCAAACCTGGTGCCATGCACCTCAAGTAACCCGCATCCACGATGCCCCGATGCCCACGACACCACAAGTAACCTGCATCCTTGTGCTCCTGATGCCATGCATCTCAAATATATAATAAAATATATAACGCATCTGATATAATTCCAATCCCACTAACTAGTCTGTAGTTAGTCCACAAATAACCTGTGCAACTCGTGCACTCCACCAGTCATGCCTCAAGAGGCCATGCCAATGAAAGCATGGAAATTCATGGCCACACCCGCGGTGTACCTACCATCGTCATCGGCTCTCCAGCCTGCTCGATCCCCGGAAGCTCCACGGCGTGCACCTAGCCTGAAGCACAACTGCCTGATGCCTGACCTCCCTGCGATGCTACTCCAGTCACCGGCCACTAACCCCTAAGCTAGGTCCCGCTATCCCTATCACATCCCCTGCATGTAGCTGAACCTTAGCTACCCTCTCCTAGTACCGAACCTGAACCAACTCCTGACGCCACAGTCTATCCTGGTCCCTGCCTACTGGCTGTCTGAGAAGGCTGCCTGCAAAACCTATCCAGATGCACGACCTGCCCACACGCCCGACACTCCTTTGGGGGCCTATCGTACTGAGCCCGAACATGTCCCGGCTGTCCGTACTAAAATCAAACCACCGCTGAACTTCCACGAGGTGGTCTAGATGAGTCCTTGGCCTGCCCGCCCTTCTAGAACTCGTCTCTGCCTCACTTCCTGCTATCTGAACCGTCACCTGGGGTTGTCACCCTACCAAAGTGAGACTTCTCTCTCTCGTTGCCCTCTGCTATAAGTGTCTGGTTCACCACCTCGGAGAAGGAACCCAACATGAAGATGTTTACCTGAACACAAATGGTGTGTCGTAAGCCTTCCTCAAAGCGCGTCACCCTAGCTGCATCATCGCTCACCATACCAGGTGAAAAACGAGATAACTCTGTGAAGGTGGTTGCGTAGTCCATGATGGACATATCTCCCTACTGAAGACTCAAGAACTCCTGATATCTCTCTGCCCTTAGTTTCTCTAGATAGAAGTGCTCGAAGAACCTATCCTCGAAGTCCTTCCATTCCAGTCCCTCGTGCCTACGAGCCTGTACATGTACATCCCACCAACGCTTCGCCAGTCCTCTCAGCATGTACGTCGTCAGTTTGACCCTCCACCCTAGAGGCATCTCGAGCTGCTTGAAGATCATCTGCATGCTCTCTATCCAGTTCTCAGTTGCTTATAGACCGCCCTCACCCTGAAAAAGCGGTGGGTGCTGCGACTGGAACTCCCACCTCAGATATTCCATAGAAAGCTCTACACCCTACGTGCCTCTGTCAATCCTCTGAAAGACACATACCGGGCTAGCTCGGAGCTACTCTTCAAGCCACGGTCCGAACGCTGCCAAACCCGGATGCTGCCCTACCTGTACTAGATCCCGAACCTGATCCTGTCCCTGAGCCTATACCTGCGGCTCATGCTCTGCCTGCACCGGATTCTGAACCTGATCTTGCGGTATCGTATCTTCTCCTGCCTGACGCTCCATCGTGTTGTGAAGGAGTAACCCGCTGAATACCATAAATGACCAGACATCCCATATATATATATATAACAACATATTCTATGCAGATAATGGAAGTAGTAAAAGGAAGTGCATAACAACTTCCCTTAATCCCCCTCATCGCAACCCATGCCCCACAGCATCCTGACCTCATGTCCTCCTTACCTACCCTCAACAGAGGAAATTATCAGTCGTACCTCGGTCCATGCCCATCCTGACATCCAGCATTGCCTCAATTTTCGACGACCAAGTCACCCAATCCTGACAGTTACAATGCCTCAACCATAGTACTTGCCTGCTCTCATAAGATTCAGACCCATATGTCCTGCACATTTAATTCTACAAAATACAAATCATGGAATACACATTGAAATAAACAAGCAATTCTATTTAGAGTTTTACCTATTCACATTTCAGAGCATACACAACATGGAAATTGATTTGATTCACCTGGTATTATCACTTCACAAAGCATACAAGAAGTTCTGAAATTGAAATACCCTAAGAATGTGCCTATCAAAATCCAACAAAACAACCCTTTCCATCCGACCAAGGTTTACATATCATAATAAATAGCATCATGCAACAAGTGAGCCACCGAGATGGAAATCATATCAACTGTAATCTAAGAAAAAATCAAACAGCAATTCCCACCCCCGGCAACTCAATCCATCCCTCGTACATGGGGCTGAAGGCACCCAAGAATAAGTTCAAAAATCAAGTTCCAACAACAACCTATCTCTAGTCTACCATATCCCAAATAGTAAAACCAATAGAAATAAAAAGAGAAGTCTCTAACTCATTAGTAGACAGAAAAACACTGCTACTAAATCCCTGTCAAGAACACCTCTGATACCACTTTGTAACGACCCGGACCCGTCCAGCCACCTGAACAGTGCCGAATGGGTCGGGTGTTACGACCTTAGGCACACCTCCCCTGAACGCCAAAGGCTGCCGACTAGCAGCGAGGGTCTGTATAGGTATAGTGTGGAGGCTATACCCTCTCGGAGGAATAAAAATGGTACTGGTCCAAGTATAATACAAAAAAGTGCAGCGGAAATAAAAGGCTCAGCAGACTCGAACCAGACCCGCATAGCGGAAGCATATAAAATATCAATAAACCAACGGAAGAAATATAGAAATGACAGAAGCGAAAAGTAAATAGTAAAACATGCTGAAGAATACAAGCAACTACTACTGTAAACAAACAAGTCATGCATCGAAATCAAGTCATACAACTCAATATATAATGGCGCCATTGGCTAACCAATAGTTGCTACATAATAAGGTAAGCATGATGATACAAAAGGGAAAACTAAACAATGTAACTCCAGCAAGGCATGACCTCATGGTCGATACCAGTCTCCATGCCAAATGCACTAAAGTCCAGCTCTTGAGGCTGACCCTCTACCTGCACACAATTTCATAATGTCTACACGCATCCCGAAGGGCCCGTGTAGGGTATGAGACAAGTCTAAGTAAGATACCACCCAAGGGTGCGTACCTAATATAAGTGTTTAAGCAGACATGCTTATATAAGAAAAACAGTAACAGTGCAATTCACAAATGTAAACAAAGGCTTCACTGGTGCTCAGCAGCCACCAGGAAGTGTCACTTGCTTCGGCCAACACCGGAATCTCTGGTCTGTAGCCCGACACCTCGTGCCACCTGACACCATGTGTATCAAGTACCAATGTCCTGAAGGCATTCCCAACCGTCGTAACCCAACTCAAAAGCTCAACCTGCCCATGGAACAACATCTAGAGGAACAACGATATCTGTCCTCAAATCATAACGAGAGGGACAACGATGTCTGCCCTCAAGTCACGGTGAGCCTCTGCCCCCAACCTGACCGCCTCAAAGCTGTCTCTCGAAGGCTCCTCACCTTCCACGTGGCTTCCTATGGCAAACACCCCCAAACCAAAATACTTAACCGCAACTATCAGGGCCTCTACCCAGCGAGTGGTCGTACCACCTCATCTCAGAGTCTATCTGTGTGCACACTACTCAAAAGTACCCGGTGAGTGGTAATCACCTCATCATGTCCCAAGACACA
Organism: Viscum album; assembly: GCA_963277665.1. Classification (NCBI taxonomy): domain Eukaryota; kingdom Viridiplantae; phylum Streptophyta; class Magnoliopsida; order Santalales; family Viscaceae; genus Viscum; species Viscum album. Next base: position 643,315,901 of record OY728143.1, on the reverse strand, counting down.
ACAATTTTGACACCTCATGTCCCTAAAAACCTATCGCTCAAGTCTGATGGCCTCACCATCCAAGTAACCCGAGCCAAGCCCAACCTGACAGTCTGACTGGCTCAACCGACATCTATGACACCCAATCCCGTGGTAACAACCACCCAAAGTACCCCGAGCCAAAAGCCCCAACCTGTGATCCTCATGACTCAGAAATATATATCCTGGACATTCCCAATAATCAAGCAGTCTAACACAATCAAAACACACATTGAAGAAAATATACTTGAAGGCGTAACTTTTAACAGACAATTACTAAATAGTCAAATTGCACTAACTTGTGCTAACCCAAACCAGCACCTAAGGTCTTAACACCTTACATAAGTTAACATCATTATTTAAAAAAAAAAACTCAACAGTTTAATTCAACAATATCAACGGCAACCTCAAATCAGCAGTTAATGTTGATCCAAAACATACGCATTTCAGCACCCCCGGCCGAATTGCCCCAAACGAGCTATGGCCTCTAACCCGGCCTCTCTCAAGCACAAAAAGGGTCAAGGAATACCCATAGGCATTCCACAATGCAGGTAAAATATTAAAAATAAATAAACAAGGGTTCCTCTCAATACCCACGTCGCGCCCAAAGGTCGCAACCCCAAATTGTCTATGAAAAACACGAAAAAAGGTATGCACCACCCACCTCGTACTCGTACGATGACACTCCATTGATTTCAGCCTCTGAATCGGACTGAATCGCAGTAGATCTGCATTTCTTTTAAATCTGAAAATTCTGATCAGATGGAATCTACAGAGGAATAGGTGAGAGATCAAAGACGAAGAAGGGTGCGCGGGGTTAGCCTTTCCGATGCGGTCCCGCTGCCACCGACGGATCCACGAACGGAGGTCGTACAGAGAATCTGGGAGGGTTGGAGTTTTTCGGAGGTTCTCGGATGAACTGGTTGTCCAAAGGGGAAGAAGAAGAGATTTCTGGGAATGAGGCACGACGGTGCCTCGATCACTTGAATAAAAATAATAATATAGAGCGTGTATTTCCAAAGTACACGCCATGTAGAGGTGTTTCCGTACTCTGACTTCAGCGGAGTCCAGCACACAGCCTGGACCGTGTATGCGGTCCACACATGGCTAGGTTCTCGGCCGTTACACGGGACAAAGGTACACGGCATGTCAAGGAAGACTACACGCCCTGTGGATGGAAATTTACACCTGGCACCACACGACATGTACTTGGCCTCACACGGGTAAGGGATACACGACATGTCTATAAATACACGTCGTGTAGTAAGAAACTTCTACACGGTCTTCACATGGCATGTACTCAGCGAACACACGGCCCGCCACTCGGGTAACTCATACACGGCGTGTACTTAAAGTACAGGGCGTGTACTTAAAGTACACGCCGTGTAGTCTGGAAATTTCCAGAAACTGCCCAGATTTTCTAGAATTCTCAAAAACTCATCAAAAAGTTTAAACAGGGTCAGGATTTGGCCCGTTAAAAAAACCCAGGTTCTTACAACACAAATAAGTGGATTTAGACATAAAAACCCTTAGAAATCAAATATTATAGACAATTGTTTTTGAAAGTAGTGGTAGCGAGTTATCTAAAATGATGTGTAATTTTATGTACTTACGTGCAATATAGTGGATGACAATGGTAGTTATCTTAAGTGGTTTCACTTAATAAAATATATTAAAGTTATTTTGAAAAAAATATAAATTCCCTAATAAAAATTAATGGTGTTTTTTGAGGTTTATAACACAATAATATATATGTTGGAAGAAGATTCTATTTTTTTATTTTTTTTCTTATTTTTTTCCTAAAACATAATGAGAAGATATTTTTTGAAAAAAATTTGAAAGTGTAATCATTTTAAAAAATCAATTAATCATTTGGAAAATTATAATTCAAATTAAAATAAACTTAATTGTGATCTCATAAAATATTATCCCCAAACCCTTTGAGAATTTACCTCAACAACAGATATGAAATATGTTGATCACTAGGATAGATTCAAAACATGCCATCATAGAACATAGGTTTAATTCTTGTTACAAGGATGGATTATAGTAATTGATGAATTAGGGAACGTATATCTATTTAAAATGAGGATAATTCGAGTATAAATATTATGTTTAATCCTTACAAAATAATCATTATTATTTTGGTTTTGATGATTAAGTTTATGTTGTTATGATTCGAACATTCTCGAACTCACATGTAACATACTTATCACTTGATTATTTATTTTTGAATTAAAATCTAAATTCATGTATAATATTAATATGAATTAATGTAATCTCATAGATTCAACGAAATAATTTTCAAATGAGATAATTTGATATGAAAAATTCACTTTCATGCGTAGAGTATCCATTTTAGAAATGAAAAGTTTATGCTACGTTATAAAAATGGTATAACCCAATCATATTTCTACTCTTGATTTAAACAAACAAATAAGATAATTAGAAATGAGTAAAAATTTAATAAAATAATATAAATGGAATATAAATAGATATATTTATTGAAAAAACATATGTTACAACATAAAGAAAAAGAAGAAGGTGTCATGGAAGGGATCCATGATTTAAGAGATCTCGCTCATTAATATATTTTATAATTGGGGTGAAACAACTTATAATATTCCCTAAATATTCTAATTCATGTACAACCACTTCCAAATAAGAAAAACATGTATTTATATATGGGAGATGAATTCGGGGTTACAAGTTTTTACAAGTGAAAATTTAAAAAATTAGAAAAATAATTTAATATAATATCATATGAACTGTTGACCTCCAAAACATGTAAACCAGATTTTATTACAATGGGATTATCTTTTCATAAGTCTTTTATATGATGAGTCCAGAATAGCGTTGTATTAATGGACCATATTCTTCCAACAATGTATGATCCATCATGAGTGGTCTAAATGATCATTGTTTCACACTGAGTATAAAATACTTTCAAAATATTTCATGTATAAAAAATTCCCAAAAAAATATTTATTTGAGCAATAATAGGCTTCTCTTTAAAGGGTTAAAATTTTAATTTTCATTGAATTTTCAAATTCATTGTTTAATCCCATATTTTTTTTATAAATAAACATATTCTTCATAATGTTGGGAAAATATATCAGTTATTATCTATAAAATGTTCAATAAAAATGTGTTTTATAAGTTTACACATATTATTTAATATTATTCAAGTATATTTCTACTATATACATCAAACTAAATTTTATGAGATCTCCAACATTGACATTACCCGTTAAATATACTGTAATGTGGATCATGAAAAAAATGAAGAAATAATTTCTATATGAAACAAAGTGTAAGAATAATATGTTTCTATAGTTTTTTCAAATTATTCATGTGATGACATCTTGAATAGGGACATCTAAAAAAATTAAAAACCTTAATCAACATCTCAATAAAATGATTAGAAAAAAATCATGAATTATAATTGGAATTAATTTTTGAAGTAAAATATTATTATCATGACCATCCTACCAATTTAATTTTAGGATCTTCACATTGATATGCTTATAAATATTATAAAAATATCCGTCAAGCACATTTATCATATTTGAAATTTATAGATATGAATCTTTCTATTATTTCTCACATCATTTACTGTGTTGAAATCATGTATTCATTATTACCCTCACCCAACTATAAATTAAAATTTTTATCAATACAATTTATTATAAATCAAACTTATCATTAACATTGTACATTTATTTACCATTGATTACCAAAATAGTCTATAGTATATTATTACACACATATTTGTCAATGTGAATCGTATGAAAATTATTTTTTAAAATTTTATAATTCAAATAATGAAAATTCAAAGAAAATACATTGATTTTTCCAATTTTTATTATTTTTTCAATTTATATTTGGAATATATGATAAGATAAGAGATAAAAATCTATAAAATGATACATCTTGTAAATAATTTATTGGTTAAGATATAATAAAAAGTGAACAATATAAATTATTTAATATTTTGTTTCAAGATCCTTATTCCTATAAAACAAAACTCAGGCTTTTCTAAACCTGTGTAGTAAAGAAAGAAATAATTTCTGACCTAGGTATATCGATTTTCTAAAATTATTAATTCATATTGATTTCTTAATTTTATTGTAATTAATATAGGTGAATCCCTTTTTTATAATTCAACATTTTTTGTTACCATTCACCAAGAAGTAATTAGTTATTTATTATAAGGAAATATGTAAAACATTTCATTAAATACCATATCAAATGTTATCACACCATCCAATAAAATTTATTATAGATCATTAATCAATGTTTTTGTATATGATATCAATTTTATCATTTGGTTCTCTTATTCCATAAATAAAAGTTAAAATTAATCAAAATGGTTGATTCATAAATTACTATGGGACACTTTTTTTTGAATTAACACCACTGTCCACGTACTATGTGTTTCACCAATCATAAAATTTAATGGGTTAAAAATATCTAATACCATAACCTATAAAATATTATGACTATCTTGGAAAGAATTTTAGGGTATATGATCAAAATTAATTTATTATAAAGACACTACAAGATGAGTTAACTTCTTAGCCTCTTTGTTTATCTCTTTATTCCACATCACAAATTTAATAATTTTATATGTAATAAAGAATCACTTAAACCTATATTCCAATGGTAACTAATTATTTTGGTGTGAAATGATCTATATTCCATGGTTCAAGACCCCATTAGGAATAATATGTTGAAATTTATTAACCTAGTTTTTATTTCACCTAAATGAGTTACAAAGAGTTCAAACACTGAGACACACGTTCTCTATTCGGAATACCATATTGTAGTTAGGTAATGCATCAAGGGTCTCATATGGGAAACCATGTCTATTAGTAACCTTAAAATATTGGTATTTTAACTCTTTAATATTTGATCAAATATAGTGTATAATCAAAAATAGAACCAATAACATATAAAAGGAGGTATTTGTCTATAGATTCAAGGTCTTGAAGAGTAATATCTCAATAATAAATGAAAATTTAATGAATATAGTGCAGCCTAGAAATAATTTATATCATTAACCATTAATAATTTCAAATTATTTATGCTTCTCCATTTATAATAGATCAAGTATTACTCCTTCCAATTTTATCTTTCTCAATGTTAATCTCTTCATAAGGAAATTGAAGTATAATGTAGTTGCGAATTATGTTAATCAGATAAAATATTATCATATAAAAATATATTGGAATAATTTTTTTATTAGTGAGAGGAAAAATATTTTTCCCCATGATTCTTCTACTTATAGATTTTCAAAAACAAAGTCAAAATATAATATTCTCTCATGGTTTCCAATTTGGATAGAAATATATGGTCACATTTTATTTATTTAAAAATAATAAAATCACATTGAAATCAACTGATTAAATCAACAAAATGTTAAATATATTTAAAATATTCTATTTAAAATATATTTAGTATATCACTCCATCTCTTATCTATATTTGTATATATTAAAATAATAATTAAAGCATCGAAAAAAGACTTTAAAAAAATTACTATATTCATACATACATATTATAAACATGTTAATATGAAAAAAAACATAAAACAGTTTTTAAAAATAATAATAACTTAATAAAGAAATTTTTTCAAAATTTATTGTATTGTGCCATTCGAATCAATATGAATAGGATAAAATATTACAACTTTTTAAACCATTATTTTATTCCAAAATAAAATATCATATAAATAAAATTAATAAAATTTAAAACTATAAACCAACACATAAATTTTACAAAACCTCCTATCAATATGATAATGAATATTGAAAACATCAATATTAAATTTATATTGATGATAAATATAAATTATTTTATTAAAAATCCTTATTAAACATATCAAAATTAAAAAATCTTCAAAACCAAATTATATAAATTATTGATTTTTTATTAAACAAAAATAGTTAGGTAAAATGTTATTTCATTTGTAATTCAAAAATTTGTAACTATAATTTTTGAAATTTTAAATGATAAAACTTGAAAATAGTTTCATATTAAATAAAAATAAAAAATAAAAAATTGAACTCTAAAATTAACTTCAAACATTCATTTTAATCTTTTTATAAAGAATTTTACATTGTCACCATCTTGGGGTATAGTTACATTCCACATAATTTACAAAAAAATCTCCAAAAATTATATTTATTGGAAAAAAATCACTTAATATTCACAAATTTTAATATTTTTTAAACTATAAAAAATTTATTTTTAAATTTTTAAATAAATAAATAAATAAATATTGATATTTTAATAATATACTGAAATAAATTATAAATATCTCCAAACTTAATTAATGTATAAATTATTACAAAAAAACTTATTTTTGAATTTAGGTATGGAATATGAAATGTTAATGATCCAATAATATATCTCTAAATCCACCATTATTAATAATCCCATTTTTTCTAAAAATTATTCAATCTAAATAAAAGATTCATTATGAAATATTTATGATTTTACTTATAATTCATATAAATTTATACCAACAAGGGTTGGCAGAATGAAAACCATCTAGACAAAAGGGGAAGGGATGCATGGTCATCTAGGGAGAAATGATGTTATGTCACCAATGACTATGATCATACCCATGATAAGGAGGAAATATTTTTTAGGAAGGGTGTCATGTGGGGGTTGGTGAATTTTTAGAGGGGAGGCATCTTAATAGGGAGGAATTTGGTGTGGGAATTTGGTGGTGGGTAGGGGAATAAATGTAAATTAATAGAGGGATATGTGTTTTAGTTGGGAGGAATTAGGAGTTGATGGGATTTTTTTGTGTTTTTAATGGCTTAAAGACCAAAAAATAATAGTCAACTGATTCCCCCCACACCAGTGCCCAAAATCCTAGTAGCGTCATGGGTTTAGTGAGGTGTAATTTTCCATTAAGTTATATGTTAATAGAATGGTTGTTTTAGATATGGGTGGCTAGATAGAGTTTTAAATAAAGTATAGGGATGGGTGAGGTTGATAGAGGAAACTAAGGGTTTGGAGTGGGGATAGGGAAGAAGAAACTAATGGGTGAATTATAAATCCCACATTAGTTTAAGAAATGAGTGTTGTCCAACATATCCATTGTATTGTGTTACTGATTTTATCACTGAGAGAACCCCATAAGATATTATTTTATATTCTCAAAAGGTTGTTTCTAGAAGGATAAAATGAGATAAGTGGTATCAGAGCTACTATATAGACCATTTATGATGTGAGCGGCATATACCCAGTTTTGTTTTGATAATGATAATGTTGGATTGAGTGAAACACACACACACATGCACATATATATATATATTTATATTCATGGTGTTACTTTTATTATAATTTATTCATTTTATCATCCACATCCCCTTAACTCATCAAAAACCCCACCACAAAACATCATTCCCTTCTCTAAATTGACTCTCCCCCACCTAAAATTTCCACTCCCTCTTCACTAATAAGTTCTCCAGTATTTATTCATCACCATAGAACCTCTTCTCTGTATTCTCTAACGTATCCCATTTCCTTTATTCACTACCTCCACCATATTGTGTAACAAATACACTCCCATGTTTTCCCTTTTCACCTCCCCCTCAAAACGATAAGGTCTCCCTCTTTGATATGATTTATTATTAAATCTAGAACATCCTAATTAATCTACATGATAAAAAACTCAACCATCATCAATCTAATGTGTAATATAATGTCTTTATGGGTATATTGTTTTTTCATTAAAAGTATATTTTCCAAATATATGATGGATATTATTATAATATTTTAATCATTTCTCAAATGTTACATTTAATTTATCCCTTTTTATACATCGCAAGTTAGACCAAAAGTGGCAGGGAACATTGATACAGTTGAATTGGTACCATATATTCATTCCAACACTATTTTTGAAAAATCATTTCAAATGGATGTAATGGTCTATTTCTAATTTATGGTAATTCTTAAATAATTTTTTTTACATACATTATATATTCCATGTTAAAAAATTCAGTTGTTATCTTAATGATTTTAAATTATTTATTTGTTCATTGTTCTCCAATGATTCCCTCATTTTTTGAAAATTTGGATCCCGGCTAAGAATTCCTAAGTCTTTATACTTTTTTAATTGAGTCCATTCAGGCCATCTTTCAATATTGGTACTGGAATTAAAAGTATTTTTTATTTGGAAGTCTTACTTAAAAGATTCTTCAAGTACCTTTTAGATTTGGATATATGTAATTGGTTTTAATGGTTATAATATACCTCAAACTATTGGTATTGCAATACCTTCAAAGGTTCACAATTGAGTACATATGTAGATTAATGAAAGTTACCCAACATTCATAATTTTTGAGTGAAGCTATAAAAATGGTCATTGGGTATCATGATTAATGATCATGACAGGTTAATTATTTGGAAATTTGATGCTGATATTTATTTCACTTATCTCAATCTTTTTTATTATAATTTATGTTTAAATATTTCTCTTTTTTGGTTCCACAAATGGATGATTTTTCAGATCTCTAAACATTAGACGTATAAATTATACATTGATATTATAGGGTAGTTAATCATTTTAACACCTCCCTGTAAATTGAGGGTGAAATTTTATGAAAAGGTGGGTAGGAAATAATAATTGAAGAATTACACACAAATGAAATTTGGACTGATTGATAAGACTTAATTAAAACATTGTATAGGTCTTATCACTTACATTTCCATAAAAACACAACTTTTACATTAATAAACTAGGAATACTTGATCAAATAAGCTAGTTTAACTCTATTAAAAGTCACAAAATTATAAGTAAAAAAGTAGTATTTTTTTAAACATCATGATAATTACATTATTATTTTTATAATTATAAACTTGATATTTTATTTCATTATATTACGGGGCAAGTATTTAAAATTACCCTTTAAAAAAATGAGTTCTATTATTCTTTTAGTCTTATGTATATATCAGAATATGCATTTCTTTGAGTGATTATTGTAAAATTTAGAACATTGAAACATGATATATATTTTTTTAATTTATTTTGGCTATATAAAATAATTTTTTTTGAAATTATTATTGGTATTATTTTGTTGGAATAGATAACATTTACATTCTAGAGATATATTATTCACACTATTTTGATGAATTTATTACCAATGAAAATTAAATAGTAACTTATTTAAAATTGGGATCCTTTTTTCTTTGAAGTCATTTTTTGAGTGAAAAGATATTTTTTAAATTGTCCTTTTATCTGACTAAACACCTTATATAGCTGAAAAAAAAATTACAAAGAATTATTGATCCACATTTTTTTATATTTAGAAAACAATTTTCATTCTTTATGAATCTTGATGAATAAATAATTTTTTTGATCTTGTTTGTAGTATCATTTCTACTTTTTTATATATAATTCATATATATAACTATATATTTATCAATAAAAAATTTAGAAAAAAATTAAAGATATTATAAATATTATAAATAAAAATGGTAGTGTTTCTTATTTTCTCTAGCAATAGTTATCAGTTAATTTAAATTGTGACCACGTTTGATGAATATTTTTTTATATGGGATTATTTTATTTATGTGGGGATATATTCATTGGTTGGATTAGAAATAAAAAAATATTTTTCATTTTTCAAATTGTTTCTATGGTGATCCCTATATAATATCTCGTTTTTTACATTCCATATCCTATATAACAACACTGATTCTCTTACAAATAATAATAAGTTATTATTATATGGTTTTCAGATTAGAAATTGCACATATATTTTTTAACACATATTTAAATGAGTATTCCATATTTATTTGTTTAACAATGCTTGAAAATTTCATATCGAACTCATAAGTTATTATTAGCAATTTTTAAATAATAAGAAGTATTTTATTTTTTATAAAAAATAATTTTATATCAATCATTACATATGGTAAGTAGTTTTTAAAAATAACTATTCTTTGGCTATTTTATTTCAATAACTAATTGCAACACTCAATAATATTTCTATATTTTTTTCCAAAATATCTGATGTTTTTCTATTTTATTTGAAAATTACTTATGTCACTCATTACTTGTGATAAAAAATTAGTAAAAATAAGTAGTGTTTTATTTTTTTAATTGACTCTTATATGACTTATCGCTTGTGATAAAAAAATAAAAAATAGGTGGTTTTTTTATTTTATATGAAAAAACTATAAAAGAAAGTTTTTTCAGCTTTATTTGAAAAATATCTTTTTTATTTATCAATTATGATAACTTATTTTTAAAAATAAATGGGGATTATATAGATATTTTGAATAAATTATTTTACCATAAATTACTTATGATAAACTATTTCTAATAATAAGGGTATTTTGTCAGTTTTTTATAATTAATATATAGACCAATAATAATTTGATTAAAATAAGGTTTTTCACGTTTTTTGAAATGTTTATATTTATCAAAACTTTTGATAGTCTATTTGTAAAAATATATTTTCCAATTATATTTTGTTCAAAAAATTTCTTATGGTACATTGTAAAAGTAAGTGTGGTTTATCTATTTTACTTTATAAACTTTTTATACCACTCATCACTAATAAAAACTGGTTTTATAAATAAGTTTTATTTTTATTTTTAAAATATGGGATACTTGAATTATAGAAATAATTTGAAGATGTAGTGGAGAAAATAGTCATGGACCAAGTCATTCCTTTCCCAATTTTTGAGATAATAAATGTGGAATCTCTAATAAGGAAATGTTTTTCCAATAATCATCAAATTGGTTAAGAACATGAATTTTAAAATTCTTTCATCTATGAATGATATTGATTTATATAATAGAATGTCATCTTAAATTTTTTTTATTAAAAATAATATATAATCTTGAATGTTAATGGAAAAGTTGTGACTATCAAAATTGGTATTCATTGTGATTTGAGTTCATCATATACAAATTTTTTTATTAGATGAATTATTGTGAACTATTTCTAGGATTTTTATTCCTAGTTTTGTGTCATGTGACTATGTGGTATAGGTAAAATATTTCATTTGTTAAGGGAAATTATATCAATTTCTTATAAATTTTTTATGAGTTTATTTTATTTTTTTAATTATATTTTTAATTTTAACAATAGATTTTATATTATAATTTTTAAACTAATTTATTTCTGATATGGGTTTAGAGATTGAGACTCGGTTCTAGAGGTATTTTATAACCCGATCCATCCTATTGGGACTCATTCTTTGACTCCCCAAACCCGCATTCTAATAGGACAAGGTCTGGTGACTAGCACTGAGTAAAAATATCACTAACATGGGGGGACTTAGCCTATGTACATATACACATGAACACAAACCCAATCTCATGCAATGACAAAATAGAAAATAACTAATAAACTAGGAATGTATACATCTAAATCCTAAAACCAGTTCATGTCAAAAAGTAATATAATGTAAGATGAAAAAAAATCCCACCAAAAAGAGTATAAAAATAAGTCCAACTCAAATGTAATTAGGGGCTTATTGTCAAGTATAATGCAAGAACACACCTCAGTCTATCTAGATCACTAAGAACTTCCTGGTCTTGTTCTCTCTCAAACTCCGTGAGAAGGTTGATCATCTGCAAAAGACATGAAATGTGTGAGCAAGGCCCATGTAGTGGTGATTGTAAAAAATATATAACAGGACACCCGAAAATCACTAAGAAGATAACAACAAGAATAACAATATTCTCTATACAGGTATATGTCTACAAACAATATAACAAGAATATCTACATATACTCAACAGAGACACATATTCCCAAGGTAATGTCACAACTATAATACCATCCTAGGATTCCTACTTAAAGGTACCACATTTAACACATCAGAGAGAACACACTCCACAATTCCAATAGGACTGATGAAATCTTCTTGAGAGGTCGATCTTGTTGGTTACTTCCAATATAAGTATATACTATATTTCAGAAGGGATATAATACACATAAAGGGAATTAAACACAAGTTTATGGGGTATACCAATAACCCAATTTCAGATAACCTCTTAAGTAAAGGATCGTCACCTGTATAGTTTTGGTCATGATGTTACCAAGAACTCCATGCAGGGAACTATTATTATAGAGTATCTCACTCTATGATTCTTGGAAGTATTAAAAAAACTCTATCCAAGAAGTCATACTAAAGGGGTCACTATCCTATGTGAAGGAAAAGATTCCATACATACTGTCAGGGAATGGATATTGGGAATGAACCCTAAGGAATCATTCCCATGATACGAAGGATAAGGGCATAATGTCTTCTTTGAGCGAGTAAATGAAATGTTATAGCAGTACATAGTATGTCCCTTTAGCACTGGGTCCTATCCATGTGAACGATACGTGTGTGTATCTATGTAAAATTACATTGCATTACCATTACCATGCACTTCAACTAATGTCAAAATACATGGTTATATCTATGTACACCTAGAATGGAGGGCTCTGTGTAGGAGTACAATGTTTTCCCATGCTTGGGTACTTCTGGTCGTGCCCATGTACCCTCCAAGGTGAAAAATAATTTTGTAGGGAAGGGTCACATGCTGTGTGACTGAGTCACACATCCTATGACACTTAAATTGTCAATAAAACCCTATCCATCACCCCATCGTTCCCACACATAGTTTAATCCTAGAATAAACACCATGTGTTATTGAATTTTATAGAAATATAGATCTGGATTCTGTGTATGTTCCCACACCATCGACCACTGATCTGGTCACCCACATTCCCAAAAAACCTGATTCTATGGATGGTTGAACATACAATCATCGAACAATGAGATTTGGAATTTGAATCCATTCAAAAAATGGCTTCACAGTTCATCAATCATTGTGATCCCAAGAACATGGATCAACTATCCCAAATACATCTGATACACTACTGCTTCCATCATCTCATTATCCCCAAAACATACAAATATGGGATTTGTGATGATGAATTTTTGTACCATAAAATGGGTGGAAAAAACTAAATTTACTGGTATGTGTCAAACCACAGGGAAATGTTTTTTTTTCATGATGAAAGAATAATATTGTAATGATAAATCACAAAGAAAAACTCTGATAAATGGACCTCATGCAATGTCTGTGTTGATGTCAATTCATTACTATTTGAAAATTGAATAAAAAGGTCTAAAATAATCACCAAGAAAATTTCCAAATCCTATGTAAGTCTATCTCGTTCTTACAATATACATGATACAAGAATCAACTAATTAGTTGATTGATTCAAATTCATCATAAGAATAATAATATGTGATGAAATCCAAATAAACAAATGTCTTACCTTGATTTGGATAGATCACCAATGAAGAACAAAGTTGTGTCATTCACTAATGGAAAAATTACCTATACCAACAGTTTGGAACCATTGGTATAGGTCCCCAAACCGTTGGTATAGCCTCTACAAACAGTTTGGGGAGCCGTTTGGTGATTTCGTTTGGGGAAAGACTTATCCCAATGGTTTGGAAAACCATTGGGATAGGTAAATATATAAAAAAGAGTTCCAGCGAAGGTTTGAACCCACAACCTCCATGTTATATATCAATGACTTTACCACTATCCTAGAGTATCCTTTGTGAATATATTTGGATATATATATATCTATATGAAATTTATATATTGATTTATTTAATGATATTCGATAAATTTACTCATAAAAAATAAGGGCACATATCCCAATGGTTCTCAAAACTTTTGGGAAAGGCCTATACCAACGGTTTTGAGAACCATTGGGATATGTACCCACCCTTTCCCAATGGTTTGGCACACCATTTGGAAAAGTGGCCTCAAAGTGGACTTTTACCAACAGTTTGGCCAAAATATTGGGAAATCCATACCCTTTCCCAATGGTCTGGCCAAACTGTTGGGAAAAGTGGCCTCAAAGGGGACTTTTCCCAAGGGTTTGGCCAAACCATTGGGAAAGACATACCCTTTCCCAATGGTTTTGGCAAACCGTTGGGAAATGTGACATAAAATTTGGATTTTCCCAACGGTTTTTCCAAACCGTTGGGAAAGGGTACCTATACCAACGGTTTTTACAGACTGTTTGTATAGATGCATTGGTATAGTTCAGTTTTCCAGTAGTGATTATAAATGGAAAGATCCTCTGATTCATTTGTGAATCGATCATAGGACTATGATCTAGTTTTTATTCTCCCATATAATCTCCTCCAACATATCTAATGGCTCTCCTTGATTTATAGGGTTATGAATCTAAACCTAAAAATATTCCATAATAATTTTTATAAATAGATTATTAGTTATAAGTGTCAATGAAAAAATAAATTTTGTTATTTAATTTATTATATTCATTTTTATGCTAGTGATGACTTTTTCAAAAACTCGCTATATCGAAAATGGTTATGCCATGCCTAAGGTAAAACTCAAACTCTAAAATCAATGGCTTCCTCAAATTTATGATCAGGTCCTCTATTTAAATGTAATTAAACTTTTCCAGGAAACATTATCATGTGTGTTATTTAATATATTAAATATATTTCAAACATTTTTTCTGGGAACACTGGTCCTCTAAATCAATATTCGTATTAGTGATTTGACTAAAAATAAACCATAAAATATCCAAATACAATACATTGAAAATATATGTATCTATATTCTCCCTACCTTGGGGCTTTACATCCTAAATATCCAAGAAAATAAGCTACAAAAAGAGATGTGGATACTGAGCACACATTTTAGCCTCCCACTCCCTATTTTCCTTCTGAAGATTGTCATGCTACCACTGAACATAAACTAAATTATTCACTTATCCATGAAGGATCCTCTCATTCCAATCCTCGATCTCTACTGGGTACTCAGTAAACGAAATCCCATCCTCGATGACCATCTCACCTAAATCGACAACGTTCGATGAATTATGTGTGATACTCCTCAGTTGTGACTTGTGGAAGATATCATATACCTAGTCTAACAAAATAGGTTTTCATAGGAAGTATTACTACTCACCATCTGTATACACTATCTGGAAAGAGCTAATAAATCTTGGAGATAAATTTCCTCTCTAATAAAATCTATGTATTCCATGATATGGAGAGACCCATCTGAACACATGGTCTCACTCCTCAAACTCAAAAGGTGTATATTTTATATCCTCATAACACTTATTATAGCTCGATGTAGTCCTCATATGCTCCTAGACGATCTTCACCTTCTCAATAGTTTCTCATAGAAACTCAGGGCTCATAGGTGTTTACTTTCCTGGGTCAGTCCAACAAAGTGGTGACCTAAATTGTGGCTCATACAATGCCTATAATAGTGTCATACAAATGGTGTAATAGTATTTATTGTTGTAGGAAAACATTACAAATAGTAATTGATCCTCCCAACTATGGACAAATTCCAACATGAAAGCTTGTATCATGTCCTCCAGAACCTGATTGGCCTTTTTAGTTTGGACATCAATTTAGGGGTGGAAATTTTTTCTAAAATGAATCTATGTCCCAAAATCCTCCTTCAATACCTTAAATAATAGATATTTGAGGTTAGAATCAATTTCATACATGATAGTTGAGGGAACTTCATGGAGTCATACTATCTATGGTAGGTAGACGCATCACAAGCTCTCTACTGAACTTTGCTATCAGATAACTAGGAAATGTTCTAACTCTGTGATTATGTCTAAGATCAACCATATTTAATAGTGTCCCCTAGATATACATGGTACCCCATCAAGAATTCCAAATATTTCTCATCCCACATTTAGTCTGGAACCTCAAGGGGTTGAGCTAATCCCACTGGATCTTGGTTCATAGCCTTCACTTTCTCATAAGTAAGGTATCAATAGATGAACTCTACAACTCCCTTATTCATCCCTGGACACCAAAACTAATGTAGAAGGTCTTGGAAAATCTTTTACACTCATAGATGCACCACCAAATAAGATTTATGAAACTCACTAATAACCTCCTCTCACATCGTCATTGGTACCATTGTGTTCTTTCTAAAAAGAATGAAACTCACCCCACCTTTAGTAAATCCATTATGAGCATATCTAGTGGATATCAAATCACGTAGAGTCTTATATTAATCATACCAAATATATCCCCATCCACAAGGGATTATTACAATGAGGCCAACTACTCTAATACCTTTCTTAGAAAATGAGAAAAAGAACTTCTACTGAGATCATCTACAACAGTGTTCCCCATTCTAGGAGTGTAGACATTCTCAAAGTCATAGTCCTAAAGAAACTCTATCCATTTCCTCAATATAATTTTAATATCCTTCTCATACAATATAAACTTAACACTCTAGTAGTCATAATAGGTGATAATCCAACAACCCATCAGGTAGTGTCACCACATATTTCGTGATAAGACAACTAATAATAAATCGTGTTCATGTGTCACATAGTCTTACTCATGTGGCCTCAACTAACATGAACTATAGTAAATCACCACCTTCCTATGAATCAGAATATAGACAAGCCTAGTTTGGGATGCATCATAGAGCACTACTTTCTTCATAATCACCTCTGGAAATCTCAAGATGAGAGAACTCATCAATCTCTGTCTCAACTTCTGAAAATCCTACCAGCACCTCCCCTTGCACATGAATGTATTCCCCTTTTTTTTTTGACAGAGATACACAGGGTGTTGATATTCAAGGGAAATAATGTATGAATCTAAGGTAGTATCCTTCTAACCCAAGAAATCTCTGCACCTCCATCGCACTCTTCGGTGGCTCCCGTACTAACATTTCCTTGACTTCTTCCAGGTCCACTATCATACCATCTTCTGAGATAAAATGTCACATAAATTGGAACTCTTGAATCCATAACATGAAATTCAAGAGCATCATGTAAAGATGGTTCTCTTGGAGAACATATCAAACCATCCTCAAGTACCTCACGTACTCCTCCTCAGATTTTTAATACATAATGATATCAACAATGAATATTAACACACACCAGTCTAAGAAAAGATAAAAAATCTAGTTCATGAGTCCTATAAACACTCATTGGGAGTTATTCATTCCAAAGGTAATCACCATGTACTCTTCATGACCATAAATACATCTAAATGTCATCTTCATTATATCATCATCTCGTACTTAGAAATGATGATAGCCTAATCTAAGGTTGATCTTTGAGAACAATTGTGACCCTATAAACTGATCAAAGAAGTCATCAATCCTTGGTAGTGGATACTATTTATTTATATATTCCTAATTTAGTTTATGGTAATCCACACATAACCTCAAGATCCTATATTCCTTCTTGGTGAACAACATTGGGGCTGCCGAGAGTGAAACACTAGGTCTGTAAAATCCCTTCATTTTAAAAATCCCCCAACTGCACCCTCATATCCTAAAGATTTTTGGGAGCCATCTGATATTCTAGGAAAGATATCAATATTTTTCTAGGGTAAATATCAATGAATAAATATATCTATTTGTGGGGAGGTAAGCCTAGAAAATTATTAGGAAAGATGGAATGATACTCTATCAGAACAGTTGGGAATGTAAAACTCACCACATCCACTTCACTAAGGTTCATGATAGTCAACTAATTAGTAATTGGCTTCACCCTCTTATGAATGAGTCTATCATTCACTTCCTGGGTTCTAATTTAATCCACAATAGAAAAGTCCCATCATTGCAGACACACCACATCCTCTTCTTAAGACAGACTATATAGGTATGAACTATAAGTAACCATTTCATACCAAATATGATGTCATAAGGCATCATTAAAGATAAAATGAAATCTCAATAGAAACTGTCGCCTCCAAGATTCAGGTAACACTATCAGAAAAAGTGTGTGATCGCTAATTCATCTCCAATAAGAGTCTCAAAGTTTAAGGTTTGAGCTATGGTATCAACCGAAATCTCTAAGTCTCGAACCAGATAAGTATAAATAAATAAATTACAAGAAAATGTGTCTATAATTACTATAGGTAAGTTATAAAAGACAAAAACTGTACCTCGAATCATTCTCAGAGCATCTAGGTCCTAAGCCTCAACTACCTATAGCTGCACCCACCCCTGTCCTCCAACACCCTGAGCACGAAATGGACCACGAAGGGGTGGTGGTGGTAATAATTAGAAGTATATACTAACTCCAACGACTCTCCTTGGTCCTCTGCCACATCCATTCCCCTATGGACCTATCTACTCCTACCACTACATCCACCTTGGCATACCATCAATTGTCTCCCTATCAGGCATACAGTGGGTCATTTAATACCTCTTATGATGTACCCTTCCATCAAGTACCTAGAGAGGTTGGTAAAACTCGATGAATACTCAACTACTATCGTTCTTCCCTGATGAAGTTTTAGAAGATACTGGATGTGTACATCTATCCTCATAGCTGGATATAACTATTATATGAAAAGGCACTCATACTCTAACCATGCTAGAGTCACATCGTCATAAGTGTTGGTCACTAAAACCCACCATCATCCCACTAATACATGGATAAGGCTCACTACTAGAACAAACATATGATCATCCAGTTTCCTAAATAGTTGTAAAACTCATGGAACTACCTCATTCCAGTCCTTAACCGCCTATGGGTTGGTCTTTCCTCAGAACTTGAGGGGTCTTCACCCTTATAACTCATGAAGTGTTCTTAGCCTATGTACCTCATCTACTGAACTATGTTTACCATCTACTTCTCTATAGGTGGTGGTATAACTAGTGAACCACCTAGAGGTAACATTTATGGAACTAGTCCCTATATCGATGACTCATCACTAAGGTGATCCTCTTTGAAATACTAATGGTGAATCCTATCTGACATACATCACAAAGTAATATTGAAATAAACAAGATGAACAATGGTCAATGATTATATTTGGAGTGATGGATCAAGAAGGACAAGGAAAATAGAACCCATTTTTATATGATAAATGTACTATTTATTTTCCTTTAAACCAATGTTCTCATGTACTGATTCAAAATTCCTGTGATTAGAGTCTTGGTGTATGGGTACATTGGCATCCATACCAACATTAGAGTCCCTAACCAAAAATCCGAACTCGAAACACTTAACATTGTTTCCTGAAACAAATCTCATAGACTCTGGTCCTAAGGTATAACCAACTACTATAATACCACTCAGTCACCACCCATCATATTGGGACTAATGTGGTGAGTCTCGAAGCCTACCTCCAATAGGTCTGCGGCTAGTGGCTATAACATAGTAGGCATATCACTAACATGGGAGGCCTTAGGCTAAGTACCTATACACATGCACACATATCCAAACCCATGATATTTTGAAATGTAAAACAACTGATAAAATATGCATGCATATATCTAAATATCACCACAAGAGTATAGAAAAAGTAATGGAAAGTAAATATGGTCAAATAAAATCCCACCACAAAAAGACTGAAAACAATTCCAACCTAAAAGTTAATATGGGGACTCCTATCAAGAATACCATAGGAACACGCCTTGATCATTCCAGCTAACTAAGCACCACTTAGTTCTGGTCTCTCTAGGACTCCATCAAAAGGTCAATCATCTGCATAAGAAATGATATGTGTGGGAAAATCATGTGAAGGGGTGGGTATGAAAATACCCAATAGGAAAAAATGAATTCAATAAGAAAATAACAGTAAGAATAACAGTCATCTATACACAAGTATATTTTTATAACACATATAACAAAGATCTCTAGATACACTCAATGATGAAACACAGCCTCATGGTAAATATATAATCTAAATTCCAGCCTAGGATTCCCGCTAAATGTTAGACTACTAGAAAATTTTCAGGTCAGTTGGTTCGTTGGCAGAGCGCGGTCACAATCTTTAACGAGAGACGCATCTTCGATCCCTGCTTTGTGCATTTTTAGAATTTAAATACACTGGATTAATATATATATATATGCAGATATATTTATATATCACAATTAAAGCATTTAGTTCGGTTGATCCCTCAGTGAGGCGCCATCGCTAGTTGCTGGGCGAGCCCCGGATTCAAAACCCGATGGCCGATGTTTTTGAAAATTAAATCCCCATGGGTTTTTGAAAATCAAATCCCCACAGTTCTCAAACTGTGGTGTTACCACTTTTCCAGCATGGCCACACATCTGCCACGCTGTCGAAATCCTATCCCCACTTTGCCAGCGTGGCCATACACCCTGCTGCCATTGTTACTAATGGTGCCACCATTTACACTTTGTTTCCACCAATCCTTCCCACCATTCCCTTTCTTGCCATTCCAAGAACAGTGAGACATATCACCATTTTCCCTTACATGTCTCACTGTTCCAGTATCGCCCCTGTCTCACTGCAACATTTCAACCATTCTTCCTCTTCTCTTCTACACTCATCGTTTTCCCAACCACCATTCGCACCCCATCCATTAACCTCCTTCCCACCATCACTTCATTAGAAACAAAATAAAATGAACCAAAACAAAATCAGATAGAAATTGAAGAAAAATTACACTAGAAACATGAAAATCATCAGCAACAAGAAGATTGAATAACAAAAAACCTTGATTCAAATTGGAATCTGAACGGCAGTCCACTGGATCTGATGAATCTGGCGACGTCGGTGCTAGTCTCCCGGTGCACTTCCACTCACTGAACCAGACCCTACCATTAGTTGCCCCATATGTCTTCAATGTTTCTCCTAGTTACCTTATGGATCTTCGCAATGACTTCAACTAAGCCCTATCGCCAGCACTACACCTAGTTGTTGCCTTGCATCCTCCGAGTTGTGTCATCTCTTTCCCTCACCCCTATATTATTTGTGGTGGCACCAAACTTCCCTTTTATTGTGACCTCACCTGATCTGAACCTCAACCTCGCCTCCACCCTCCGCCACAGCCTCACGTTGAACCACCTAAACCCCACCTTCCAACCTCGCCATTGAACCCCCTGCCTCTTATCTGCACACGACCCCCCAATTCCTACTTTTTTATTTATTTTTTTATATAATATAATATCTATTATATATATAATATAACATATAAAATATAACATAATATATTTCGATAATAATATATATATAATATAATATAACTAGTATAATATAAATTATATAATGATAATATATATAAATAATAAATATACTTTTATTATTATGTGTTTTACACATAATAAATTAATTGTTATATATGTTATATATATATATATATATATATATATTATAACTAATATATTTATTTAAAAATAATTACCACTATAAAATATAATTAATTAATAACACTTTTTTATGTTATATTTAATTTAAAAAAATTTTAACAGTTAGTAATAATTTGTAATTCTATCATTTTTTGAAAAAAATTATTGTAAATTAGTATATTAAATTTATTTATAAATATTAAATTTATTATCTCATTTATTGTGTTTAAATATTTTTATATATTTTAAGTAATACTTGTAATGAATATTTTCATTATTTATTTATAATTTTATAAATAAATTACTCAATTTATTTTCAATTTTTTATAATAATTATTTAAATTATAAAATAATATGTAGTATTAATAACACATAGTTTGAGTTTTCACTAAATCTTTTATTTGAACTCTGTTGTTTTTTGTTTCAGGGGGGATCATGGCACACATATTTTGAGTATGTTACAAGGACATCCTTCAGTAACAATCCAGGAGGAAACAGTATGGTGAAAGCACCGCGTGGAGGCCCGGGGCGACTTCCACTGTATTCCATAGAATTCCATTCATGCAGTATTAGAGACAAGAAGCTCATTCACTTCCAATACTGACACACTTTAAGACATATCATGAGTTCATTCGGTGGGGGAGTAGATCATAAAAGGACTTACATATTCCATTCATCCTCGACATCCACCACTTCTATACTACTCACAGAGGAGCAGACCATTACCCATCACTTCAAGACCAAAAAATCAGGTAAACATCCATCTCTTCCATACATGATTCCCACATAGGTAGATTAGGAGCACCTCTTCACCACCATCAGAAAGGGAAAAGAGTTAAAGAAATATAAAGATCGAATAGGGAGAGATATTTCTTCCTTTTTCTTTATTTTCTAATATTTTTCTGTGACATGAACTTTATTGATTTAATTTCTATTAAAATTTTGAATTCAGTCATTATGTATGGATAATCTCCTTAGGGGGAATAGGCTGGTCATTTAAATATGTGTTTATCTTGTTTTTTCACTCATCTTATGATGGGTGTCTCTCTCTACATCTAACGATTTTGGATAGTAATATTTTCAAAACATCATGATTAATTGAAAACCTATCTTTCTTGAATCTGAATTCATACTATTTTAAACCTGAGGATTTCATTGAAAAATGAGCCATGCTCAAACAATAGAGAGATTCACTAAGTTGAATCGACAAGTTGAACTCAATGATTCATAATTTATTCTCAACTATTGTCTATGAGAGTACTACAATTGATAAACTGTAGTATTCAAACAATCACAAGTTGATCAGATGAGAAATCTAGTCATCCAATTTGAATATGATCCATATTTTTTCATTAAGTTCATTAACAAGAGAAATTAGTATTGAAATCGGCCAATGGACTTCCCCATTCTTATCCATTAATAGTTTCTATTTTTGCTTATATGCTGTCACTCACTCACACACATTCACTTCCTCCCACACACACCTTCAATCACTTTATAGATTCACAAACTTTATCCAAAGTTGTTTACTTTTGTGTGTTTTTTCTTGTTTTGTTGAATTTTTTTTATCACCGAGCAAAAAATAGTCATCCCTCTAGTTTGACCCGGTATTACCACTGTACTAAGTAGTAAGTATGAATTATAAATTTTAATTTTTCACACATAGCCAATGACACATGATGCATCAACTTTTAGCATCGTTGCTAGGGAGTCCACGTGTGATCTAAAAAACAAAACAAAAATTCAAATAAAAAAACACAAAAAAATTCCCAAAAAATAAAAAAACTATTAAAAATTCTGAAATAAAAAAACTATAAAAATTACCAAAAACAATAATAAAATTGTGAACCTCCTACTATTTTATTACTGGGTCTAAATCTAAAACAATAGAACTTGTGAACCATAAAATTGAATATTACTTAAAAAACATGAAAAAAGAAAAAAAAATAAAAAATAGAAGATAAAAAATTGAACACTTAAACTATCCACCTCCCAAGAATTCAAACCATCTTGGAATGAATAATCAACCTTAAAATGAGAATATTGAGAGACACATTGTGAAAGAGTTTCATTGACCTTTAATATCTAGAAAACCTTCATGTATTAGGCTCTCACCTAGATCAAGAAATTATGAAATCATGTATTCCATATTTATTCAACAGTTGAACTTTAATGGAATGCCTAGTGAAGACTTTCTTAACATCATTAGATCTTTCTATTGTAATGCCCATTAGTTTCCAATTAGGGGATTTAGTGAGGAAGAATATAATTTGAGAGTGTTCCCAACCTTCCTAAAGGGAAATTCTAGGACCGGGTTTCAACAGTTAGTAGAGGAGAGTTTTGTCTCCTGAGATCATGTATACAATGCTTTGATATTGAAATTCAATCCTAGGAGGTTGACATATGAAACTAGACAATGAATCACTTGATTTTTTCAAGATGAGGGTGAGATGTTTTATAGAGACTAAGATAGGATTAGGGGACTACTTAGACAATTTCATAATCCCTAATACAATCCCAAATTATTTTTGGACACCTTCAATAATATCCTTACCTTTTACCACCAAACCATGGTGGATCAATCTGCTGGTGGTGACTTTAGTGATAGGACTACTGAAGAGTTTAATAAAATAATCAACAAATTATCTCAAAACCCCCAGCATAATTATTCTTGGTGGAGAACCATCGTGAGTAAATAACCCACCCTTTTCCCTCAATCTAAACCTCAAGATGTTGGGTTCTTCAATGAGAACCCCCACAACAACCTTAGGGAGTAGTGTCACCACTATAGCATGTATGGCCACTCACATACTTGATTTCCAAATTTTGACATGCCCACCTAATCACATGAGTGTTAGAGATTTTATGGCTATGGTTCTAGGATGAAACCTATAGAAGACTCATTTTCCAACACATAAAATAAAGGGTATAGGAACCATCCAAACCGTTCCTGTAGAGAGTAGAGGGTCCTTTGACTTACTACCCCTCCTAGTTTCCAGTAGACTCCTAGGCCGTAATTCAAACCCCATACCCAATGTAGGGTTGAGTCATACAATTCTAAATATGAGGTGAGAGATATCTACCATTAGTTAATAGAACAATTTGTTGAACAAAATTTAAAAAATGATTGATAAAATTTAAATAGATGCAAGAATGAAGAATCTATAAATTTAAATTGGGAAGTTGGATAGGGATTCAAGTAATAGAGAAAAAGGTAGGCTTACCAGCACCATTGAAGCCAACCAAAGAGAAAATTCAATGGATGTAACCACAAGAAGTGGTCTCCAAACCAAACAAGATCCTAGTAAAGAGACCCAAATAGCTTAATATTACAAAATGGATTAATCTAAGAATCTGAATCCAAAAAATGTTGAATCTGTAAAACTGGATAAAACCATTGGGAACCCTCTATTTCCTACAATTCCATCTCAAAAACCAAGAGAAAATGGATTGAAAAAAATAAAATAAATTCATGAAAACACTTGAAGAATAAGATGTTGGGATTCACTATATTATTAAAAACTTTATCCATATTGTCCTCTTTCTCAAAAGAATAAAAAACTAAACCATGATTCTAAAATTCATAAATTTCTCAATGTGGTTAAGAAATGGAACATTGACATCTCATTCAATGAATCCCTCATTCAAATCCCATCATACATAAAATCACTTAATATACCATGTTCAAATAAATATACATTGGAAAAATTTTCGACCTATAGTCTAACTGAGTACTGTAGAGTCATTCTACAAAATATATTAGATCCTAATCTTTAGAACTCAGGAATATTTGTCATCCCCTACACCTTTGAATATATAAGTGGTATGTTCAACTACTTTTGTGACTTGGGTTCTAGGATTAATATGATTCATCTATAACGCTTTCCACACATGAGATTAAGAGTTACCCAACACCCCATTGTTGTGTTACAACATGATGATAGGTCCATCACTCACCCAGTTGTTAGGGTTGTTGATTTTCTAGTTGGAGTAGGCCAACCATTTCTACCTACTGACTTTATCATTATTGATATGCAGTGTTTTGCAGAGGTTCCTATAATTCTTGGTAGGATCTTCCTAGACATAGGGAAGCCGTGATAGATGTTTGTAAGGGGAAGTTTATTTTTAACTTTGGTGCATAAAAAATAATAATTCAATGTGTTTAATAAAATAAAATAACCTAGACACCTAGTCTTTCCCAAATATGGGATGCTATTTTTTAAGTGTACCGTTGATGATGAGGAATAGGTGTTTATGAAGAAGATAGATGAGATCAATAGTGAGCCTAAGATCCCTACTACCACTTTCATGGGTATCAAATCAAGTAAGGAGAGAGATCCAATTGGTGAGTTTGATGGAGAGTTTTTAGATAACCTTGATGAGTTTTCCTTAGAACAAATTCTTTACCCAAGAAAAGATACTAATTGTGAGTAATGTTTTTCTGAAAATTCTTGAGATAAAGAGGAATCCTTTGTTACTGCATTTTTTAAGAGGAATCATGAAGACCTTGGGCCACCTAAACCCAAGTGTCTTCCATCTAGTGAGTAACAACCCAGTCTTGAACTCAAACCCCTCCATGTACATTTCAAATATTTATTTCTAGGGTAGAGTTCCACCATGCCTGTGATTATATCATCTATTCTGGAGTAAAGTCAAAAGGAAAACCAACTCAGTGTTTTGGACAAGTACATGTTTGACATGGTCTGGTCAATTGATTACATAAATAGGATAATTCTATCCTTCTTAATGCACCAAATTACCATTGAACCTTAATGTAATCTTAGAGAAGAATCCAAAAGGAGACTAAAAACAAACATGAATGATGTTGTTAGTGAATAAGTGATAAGGTTTCTTGATGCTGGAATAATTTTTCCCATTTCTGATAGCCCTATGGTAAGTCTTGTTCAGGTGGTACCCAAAAAAAGTGGAGTGAAAGTGGTCACAAATTAAAATAATGAACAAATCCAAACAAGGTAAGTAAAAAAATGGAGAGTTTGTATAGACCATAAGAATCTCAATGCTACCATAATAATAGACCACATTCCCATGAAATTTTCATACCAAATGATGGAGAAGCTTGCAGGCAATGATTATTTTGGTTTCTTTGATGGTTATTCTAGTTACAACCAGATTTCCATTTTTCATGAGGACCAATAAAAAACCACCTTCACTTATTCATTTGGTGCATTCATCTATTAGTGGATTCTATTTGGCTTGTGTGGTATCCTTCCACTTTTCAAAGATGTATGATGGAAATTTTATAAGAAATTATTGAAAGGATAATTGTGGTTTACATGATGATTTTTCGATTATGGGAAGTGACATTGAGAACTATTTAAAAAAATTCAGAACATGTTCTGGAGAGATGCCAAGAGACCAATCTCATCTTAAACAAAGAAAAGTGTCCATTTACAGCTACTTAAGGTATTGTGCTAGGTCAAAATGTTTCTAAAAGGGGGATAGAGGTCAATAATGTTAAGGTTGAGGTTATATAAGAGTTAAACCACATAAAATATTAAAGTAATTATAGTATTTTGGGACATTCTAGGTTTTAGCGGAGGTTTATGAAGGATGTTTCTAAAATTAGAAGACCCATGTGATCACTACTAACTAAGGACACACCCTTTGTTTTTGATAAGAAATTCATGGAGTCATTCAACCTTATTAAGGTGAAGCTAACAACCTCACATGTAATCACTATCCCTGAATGACATCTCCCATTTGAGGTAATGTGTGATGCTAGTGATTTAGGGATTGGATATGTTTTAGGGAAGAGGAAAGATATAAAGTTACATCTTATTTGTTATGATATAATGATTTTATATTATGCCCAAAATAATTATTACACCACTTAAAGGAGTTAGTTTCTATGATGTTTTCATTGTAGAAGTTTATAAAGTACATGATAGGGTCTAGAGTTATCATTTTCATTGATCATACACCTCGTAAGTACTTGGTAGAAAAAGAATTAATCAAAACCAATATTGATGAGGTGTACCTTTCTGTTGAAAGAGTTTGATTTGGAAATTATGGATAAGAAAGGGGATGAGAATTTAGTGGAATATCACTAGATTATATTACCCAATACCAAAAGTGATGAGCCATGAGAGATTAACACTTCATTCCCTGATGAACAATTATTTGTTGCTTCTATGTAGCAGTCTGTTTGGTTTGTAGATTATGCCAGATTTATAGTAGTAGATGGCATGCCCAAGGACCTCTCACAAAACAAAAGGAAGATGTTTATATCTGAGATGAAATATTATTTTTGGAATGACCCTCTTCTATTTAAGAGGTGTACTGATAGGATTTTGATAAGATATATGGTCAAGGAAGAGATGTTTCCTATACTTGAGAGCTTTCATTCATCACCATAGGGTGTCCACCATGGAGGAGAAAAGACTTCTCAGAAGGTCCTACATGATGGTTTCTACTTGAAAACATTGTTTAAGGATGCAAGGAGTCTTGTCATAGGATGTCAGAAATGGTAGATGCAAGGTAAAGTTGGATGAAGGAAGAAGTTTCCTCAAAAGATATTATGGAGGTAGAATTTTTTGATGTTTAGGGCTTGGAATTAATAGGTTCATTCCCATCCACTTATGGGAATGAGTACATTTTGGTTGGTGTGGAATATGTGTCCAAATCAGTTGAGTCAATAGCTCTTCCCAACAATTCAACTACTAGTGTTGTGAAGTTTATCAAGATTTCTTTTCTAGGTTTGGTGATCCCAAAGAATTCATCACTGATAATGGAACTAAATTCAAAAACTATAAGTTCAAGAGTTTTATGGAGAAGTATGGATGCTCTCATAGGACATAGACCACCTACCACCCACAATCTAGTGTACATGTAGAAGTTTCTAATAGAGTGCTCAAGCAGATTTTGGGGAAAACATGGTCTAGCTCTAGGAAGGATTGGTCAGTGAAGCTAGATGAGCCCTTGTGGTCCTATATAATTTCTTACAAGACTTCTATAATAATTTCACCATATATGATATTTTTTTGGGAAGAAATGTCTTCTGCCTGTTGAATTAGAGAAAAATTATTATTACGTAGTGAAATCCCTGAATATTGATTTCAAGTCTGCTGGTGAGAGGAGGTTGTTTGAGTTGAGTGAGATAGAGAAGATTAGGAGGGAGTATTATGAGAATTATGAAATGTACAAGGAGAGAGAAAAGGATTTTTAGGACTTAATCATTTAAAATATGAATTTTAAGGTTAGTTAGAGGGTCCTACATTTCAATTCCATATTGAAATTGCTTCCATGTAAGTTGAAGAACATGTATTTAGGACCCTTTACCATTGTAAAATTCTAGGTTAATGAAGTTTTGGAGATGATTTAAGAGTATAATAGGCCATTCTTGGTCAATGGTCATAGAAAAAAAAATTTCATTGATGGTAGGAAAATATAGTGGCTACCATATCTCTATTGGAAGAATAAGATGTCACAAGTCTAACTGAAGACTATAAACTCCATGTTTCATGGGAACTAACCCATGGTTGTTATTCTATTTTCCATTTAATTCTATTTTCTAATAAAAATAACGAATAATTCTTGATTATCTAGTTTATTTTCTTGTGTTTCTTATAGTGCCTCATGTCTTGGTGCAGCTTGAGATAAAGAGTAACTCTGCCAGAAACTCAGCAAAGGGAAACCAAGAGAGCAGACCACTGCTTCATATGGAAACAATTATTTCATTAATCCCTTGGTTTTATTTTTCATGAGTTTCAATTCAAGATTCTTATTTCTAATTTCTATACATGAATGAAATAAAAAGGACCATTAGACTCGAGCTCTAGAAGAGGACCTGTTTAATGAAAATTAAATGTCAAGGAACCACATTTTTAGGGAAGTGTTGATGTATTTTTCAATTTAATTTATTGCTCAAATTTTACCATCTTGCTGCATGATATTAAGGGTGGGGCTTCCCCAAATTGATTTTGAATTGATGTTTATTATCTTCCTCATGGGTTATAAGATTCTTTAATACTAGTCAATAGGAAACTCATGATGAAATGAAATGTGGAACCTTCTTGCACCCACTACACTCATTTTGATTCTGCTATAGATATGTATTCACCACTTGAAAACATTCTATTGTTTATATCACATCTTATGCTGCTAATATGAACTTCGAGTAATAAAAAAAATCACCATCACCCTTTTTGTTTTCTTATGTATATATTTGTCAATATTTTATTTTATTTTCTTTTTGATGTTTCAAATAATTCTTTTTTAACCTTCATGTCACCCCTCAAAAACAATTTCTAAACTAGAACTATGACTACCACCTTAGGATTCAACTTTGGGGAAAATATTGGGATTTATGTGTGGGGGAGAGGGGTTATCCTAGTGTCACATAAAATTCCCCACTTCATGAAGTTTGTTTAAAGAAAAAAGGGGTAAAATGTTTTAAAAAATCATCAAAATTTTCAAAATATTTCATATTCTTTGATCACCTGAGAGTCATTTGAGCTTCAATTTTCACATCAATTCTATCCTCCATAGGGATTACTTCTTACTAGATTTTGAGAGTTTCAATTAGTGAGAAATGTTTGAGTATTAGTGATTATTGAGTAGAGTTTTTCACTATTTCTAAGGAAATTATGTTTTGGAATAGAAGAAGGGTGTGTGAAAAGATATTTTTTGGGGAATAAGGATCATGACATAGGTTAACTTGAAATTTTTTCTAAAAACAATGGGACTCAACATTTAATAAAACAAAATATTAAATCACTTTAGGATGTTAAATAATATGATTATTATTTATGTCTCTTGTAAGTGGTGTTAAATGGGAAAATTGAATCCTATAGTGAGTCTCTAAGACAAGGTTCAATTAGTGCATTTCTGTGAATAAATAATAGCCATTTACATTTTTTAAAAAAATAAATGCTTTGCACAGTACACTACTACATATACGCCCTTTATCGGCGCTAAAAAGATCCTTTAATAGCACTAGGAAAAGCGCTGTTAAAGCTGGAGAAGATAAGGGGGGTCCCCTTTATCAGCGCTAAAAAAAGCGCTGATAAAGACCCCTTTTATCAGCGCTAAAAAAAGCACTGATAAAAGGGGTCTTTTATCAGCGCTTTTTTTAGCACTGATAAAGGGGTTCTATATCAATGCTTTCGTTTTAGCACTGATAAAGGACCCGTTTATCAGCGCTTTTAAAAAAGCGCTGATAAAAGGTAAAAAAAAAATTTAAAAAATTTACAAAAATTAGAAAAAATTTACAAAAAATTAAAAAAATCATGACAATCGTGGGGGGGGGGGGTTTATAGCACTTGATCCCCCCTTTTATCAGCGGTTTTTAGCCCCTCTAAGGCCTGCACGCACCCCCTCCACCCTTTATCAGCGCTATCCCCCAACATCCACCCCCATGCGCGCGCCACTGCCTCCAGCATGTTTTGAATTTGAGACCTCCCCCCTGCGCGCCTAAGCCCTTACCACTACTCTATTTTGATTTGTTTTCTATTTCATGATATCTATGTATATATAGTTATATTTATTCATGTAGTAATATATATTTATATTAATATATAGTTATATAGTTATATTAATATATATATAGTTATATTAATATATATATAGTTATATTAATATATATATAGTTATGTTAATATATATATAGTTATATTAATATATATATAGTTATATTAATATATATATAGTGATATTAATATATATATATATAGTTATATTAATATATATCTCTATTTATATATATATATAGTTATATTTATTCGTATAGTAATATATATTTATATTAATATATATATATATAGTTATATTAATATATATATCTATATATATATATATATATATATATTTAGTTATATTTATTCGTATAGTAATATGTATTTATATTAATATACATATATATATATAGTTATATGAATATATATATTTATAGTGATAATAATATAACTATTTATAGTGATATTAATATATATATATAGTAATATTAATATATATGTAGTTATATTAATATATATATATAGCTAGATTAATATATATATATATATAGTTATATTAATATATAGTAGTTATATAAATATTCATATATTGGTATTTTAAATAAAATGGATATTAGTTATTATTTAGATAGAGATAATATATTTTATATGTAAATATGTTTAATTATTTATTTTAAAAATTTAATTTTTAGGTGTGAATATATTAAAAATATGTACATATAGTTATACATTTGATTATAAATACTAGTTCATTATAAAAAACGATAAGATTTCAAAAAAATAATATCAATATGAATGTAATACCTTGGAATAAATTCAGTCCCCACCAAAAAAGCCAATAATACCCCCTTAAACGAGGCTGAAACCCCACAAAATGTTAAAAAATCTGGGTACCCCGACTAAAAACACAGTTTTGGAGGCCTTCTAGGCCGCTTTTGGCCTCAAAAAACGCTTGACCCAAGTCCTCTAAGGTGACATAGACGTAGAGCTCGTCGCAGGCTTCGATTTGATATGTGGGAGAGATCAAATGGACATCCAGATTAAAAGTTATGGTCGTTTGAAGTTTGAGTTGCGTTTTCAACTTATTTTGGATCTATTTTTAGTTTTTTTAATTTTTTAGTCTTCAAATTGATATTAAATGACCACTAATCCATAATAATTAGCAAATTATTAATTAAAAATATTTTTTAAATTTTTTAAGAATCCATTTTCACTAAATATTTTATATATTAAGTATATTAAGTGTTAATGTACATTTATACTTATCTAAAATATATTTAAAAATTATATATTATATCTATATCAATATAAATATATTTATATTTTAATATTTTATTTTTTTTAATTTTTTTAATACGACCCTTTATCAGCGATTTTAAAAAAAGCGCTCATAAAGGCCCCCCCTTTATTAGCGCTACTAAACAAGTGCTGATAAAGGGGGGGCTTTATCAGAGCTAAAAAAATCGCTGATAAAGGGGTACTTTTATCAGCGTTTTTTTAGCGTTGATAAAGACACCCTTTATCAGCACTTTTTTCAGCGTTGATAAAGCCCCCCCCCCTTATCAGTGCTTTTTAGTTAGTGCTGATAAAGGGGGGGGGGGGCGCTGGGAAAAACTGTTTTTGTGGTAGTGGTGCCTTGCACATGGGAAATGGCCGGATAAAATTAAAATAATGTGAACTTTTCAAAAATGACCCCATTAAGGTAAGTGTAATTTTGAACCCAAATAAAGAAGGGTGCAATTGACTTTGTTAAATTTCATTTGAGTTGAATCAATAAAGTGATGAAATAAATGGGCATTAATTTTTGGAACCTATGAGAATGTGATAATTGAATGTGCCTTTGGTTGTGGTTATAATTCCACATGATCTAACATGTCATTACTCCTTAAATCAGAACATGAATTTGAAATTGATGTAGGATGGTGTATGAGTTCATATTGGAGGCATGACATACTTGACAGTGTATGAGTTTGTGAGACTTTTGATTTCCATTGAGTTTTTGAAAATAGATAGGGCTTCAATTTTTGATACCTTTGAAAAACCTGACCCACTATCTGATCTTGTTCCTCTATTTGATAAAGTTTAGTCATGCAATTTTTTAACTGAATCTCACAATTCATTCCCTTTATTTTGAAAAGTTAATAAGCATGCATTTGTTTGAGGAAGACGAGGTTTTAATTATGGGGGAGGTTTATGTAGATGTGTTTTCACACTTTTTTCCACACTTTTTTCTACACCAATATTTATTTTTTTATTAAATTTTCAATATAAAAATAATATATTTTGTGGAATTGTCAATAATTGTTGTATTTTGTAAATTACATTGTAAAAATGTATTGCTGTGTAAAAGTGTATTTTTAGTTCTAACTTATCTTGTTTTTCAATGACACTATTAATTTACTTTTTACTATTATTTTATATTCTTTTGTCTAAATTACTTTTATATTTTATATTTTCATTATTACATGGTTTTCTAGAATAACAATTTCATTTAATTAAATAAATATTTTTCAATTTATTTTCAATTTAATAACATTTGATTAATTAACTTAAGTAATTATTTATTCATATTTATTTTTTATTCCTTTAAAAATAAACTAATCTTAATAACTTAATCCAATTCATTAAATATATTTTATTCTTTATTTTATTTATTCGTGATTTCATAAATTCTTTCAATTAATTAGTTGATCAATTAATTTAAGAAAGTGAATCTAATTATTTTTAATTGTTTTTAATCAATTTGTTTTTGAACCATTTATAATATTATATAAATCTATTTTTTAATAATTTTTTTTCATTGTTTTTTTCATTTTTATCATTTCAAAATGTTGTAAATTTAGTTAGTTAATAAAGTTATTTATTTAGTGTTAGTTTTATAAATTTATCAAACTAAAATTTTAATTAATTTATTTATGTTTGTGTTGCTAGTGACATCGTTCCACTACCACCGCCCCCTGGAACCATTCATACCCTGACACTATTGTCACCAATAGTGCCACCGTTTCACCTTTATAGCAATCGTTCTTTCCCACCGTTGTTATCCAGCCCCTGTCTCACCATTCCAAGAATGGTGAAACATCTCACCATTGTCCCTTTCCTGCCTCACCATTCCACTGTTGCCCCTATCTCACCACAACCTTTCTATCAATACTCTGATTCCCTTCTGCTACCACCATTCTCCCAACCACCATTCATAGCCCATCTACTCACCTCCTTCCCACTATCACTACTGTAGAAACAAACTCAAACACACCAACACACAGGAAGATAAAAATTGAAGTAGAATTATACTAGTATCATGTAAATCATCACCAAAAAGAATATTGAAGAAAAAAACACCGATTCAAATCAAAATTTGAATAGCAGTCCACTGGATCTGACGAATCATGTGACGCTGGTGTCGGTCTCCTGGTGTACCGACACTCACCGAACAAGCCCCTACCACGAGACTCCTGATTTTTCTTCATTGAATTTCCCTATTCCCTTTACAAGATTCACTATGACCTCAACCGTGCCCCACCAACAGCCCTACACCTTGTCGTCGCCATGCTTCCGGTGAGTTGCGCCGCCACTTTACCTCACCCCATCCTTCTTTGCACTGGTGCCGAGTTTCCCTATTACCACGTCCTCACCCAAACAGAACCTCGTCTTCACCTCCACCCTCCTCTATATCCTCCCACTAAACTAGCCCAGTGCCACCATCCTACCTCACAGATGAACCACCCCTCTCCCTTGCCTCTTCTCTACACACGAACCCACCCCCCTAATTCATCCTTTTTGTTTTATTTTATTATATTATATATTATCTTATATATATATATAATATAACATATAAAATATAACATAATATATATTTTAAAAAATTATATAATATAATTATTATAATGCAAACTATATAATAATAATAATACATATATATATTAATAATAAATATACATTTATTATTATGTGTATTATATATAAAATAAATTAATTGTTTTATATGTTATATATATATTAAAACTAATATATTTACTTAGTAATAATTACTACTATAAAATGTAAGTAATTAATAACACTTGTGTACATTATATTTAACTTAATAATTTTTAATAGTAAGTAATAGTATTTAATTGTTTTTTTAAAAAATTATTATAAATTATTAATTTACTCTTAACTATAACTATCACATTCATTATTTCATTTATTATGTTTAAATATTTGTAAATATTTTATGTAATACTTTTAATAACTAATATCATTATTTATTTATACTTATTATTAATTAATTACTTAATTTATTTTCTCCTTTTATTTATATTATAATACAATATGTCATATTAATAACATGTAGTTTGAGTTTTTTCTAATTATTCATTTTGAAATCTATTGTTTTCTATTTCAGGGGGGCTCGTGGAACACATTTTTTGAGTTTGTTAGAAGAATATGCTTTAGTAAATGTTGGGGAGGAACCAACATGGTGAAAGAACCAGATAAAGTCTTGGGGAGACTTCTAATGTATTTCAAATAATTCCATTCGTTGAGTAGTGGTGACGATCTTCTGATTCACTTTCATACATGACACACTTCATGAGATATTATCAATTCATTCAGTAGGGGAATAGATCATACAAGGACATTCATCTTCAATTAATCCTCGAAATACACCACCTTCATACTACTCATAGAGGAGCAGACCATCACCCATCACTTCGGGACTAATAAATCAGGACAAAAACCACCTATTCCACACTCGATTCCCATGGAGGGAGATCGAGAGCATCTCTTCCCCACCATCAAGCATAGTAGAGAGTTAAAGACATCTTCATATCGATCAGGGAGATATATTTCTTCATTTTTCTCGATTTTCTACACTTTTTCTACTACATGAAATTCAATGATTTAAATTATATTGAAATATTGAACTCAATCATTAGGTCCGACTAATCTCCCTTGGGGGAATATGTGAGCCTTTTAGATCTATGTTTCTAATGTTTTTTCACTCATCTTATGCTGGATGTCTCTCTCTCCCTCTCCCCTATGATTCTGGACAGTAATATTTTCAAAACATCAAGATTAAGTGAAAATTGATATTTCCTAAATCTTAATTAAAACTGTTTTCAAGATATGGATTTCATTAAAAAATGAGTCATGATCAAATGAGAGATAAATTCACTTAGTTCAATCAACATTTTGAACTAAGTGATTCCCACTTTTTTCTCAAACTTTGACCATGAGATTACTACTATTGATAAAAAAAGTATTCAAACATTCATAGTCTTATTAGATGAAAAATCTATTTATCCACTTTGAATTATAACCATATTTTTTCCATTAAGTGCATGAACAAGAGAAATTAGTATTGAAAATGGAGAGTGGAATTACCCCTGCTAATCTATTGATAGTTTTTGTTTCTATCTATCTACTTGCACTCACTCACTCATATTCACTTCCTCATACACAACCCTTCATTCGCTTCACATTTTCATAACCTTCATCCATAAATGTTTGCTTTTGTGTGTTTTTATTGTTTTGTTTATTTTTTTTGATCTCTAAGATTAACAATAGTTCTCCCTATGATTCGACCATGTCTTACCAATATACTAAGTTATTAGTAGGAATTATGAATTATAATTTTCCTCCCATGCCCAATGATGCACGAGGAATCACCTATGTCCGTGTAAAAGTACATGAAATTCCTAGGACCATGTACTTATACGAGTGTCCATGTTCAAGGTTATTTCCATGTATACCTATCCTACCCATGTCCATGTAAGAGTAAATGGCATACCCATGCTCGTGTACTCCTAGTTTTACCCATGTACCCTCATAGTTACACACCATGTTTCCAGAGAAGGGTCAATTATTGGGTGACCAATTCACATTTTGGGTGACCGATTCACATGTTTTGTGATACATAACTTCTCACAGAAACCCTAGAAACCAAACTAGGGGTCCCACATGTTGTGTAATCCCATATTACATGTTGTGTGTTATAGAATATTCCAAAACTCTATATCTAGATTCTGCATCTGTTCTTGTGCCTCCACCCATCGATCCGACCACCCACCTTTTAAAAAAAAAGTGAATTTGTGGATGGAATACATTTTAATCATCGAACACAGAGATCTAACCCTTGAATCAATTCAGAAAAAAAAATATTGCACGTCATCCATCATCATGCACTGAAAAACATGGATAAACTGTCCCAAATCAATTTGATTCAATGTCACTTCAATATTCACATGATTCCCATGGTATATCAATTCAATATATGTGATATTGAATCGTTGTGCCAAGAAATGGGTGATCAACATTAAATTTATCGGTATATGTCGAACCATGATCCAATGTATTTTCCCATGATGAATGAATAAATAGGGAAAGGGAAAGAACAATGAAAAACCATAAGGGAGGGACCTCAGATTATGTTCGTGTCGACCTCAATTCTTTTCCATTAGAATGAATAATTAAAAAATATAATATAATCACAAATCAATTTTTGAAATCCTGAATAAATTTGTCCCATACCCTAAATTATCATGATTCGTGAATCAATTTATTATTTGATTGATTCACATTCATGATAGGAATAATATAATAGGAATAAATCCAAATAAACAAATATCATACAACAATTTGGATTGATCACTAATTAATAATGAATCTACTCATTATTGTTGGTGAGATCCTCATATTCCGTTGAGAATCGATCATAGAAGAGAAATCTAGTTGTTGTTCGCCCCAAGAATCTCCTGTAATAGCTCTAGTGGATATTGTTGATTTATATTCTTATGTAGTTAACCCTAAAAATAAAACCTAAGTGTCTTTATAAAGAGATTATTATTTAGTTTCCTTCATAAAAAAATAAATTTATTTAATTTAATTTTTTTCATTTTAAGCCCGCAATGACTTTCTCACAAATGCCCCATACCGACAAAGTTTATCTCGTACCTAAGGTAAACCCTATTATATAAATTCATTAGTGCCCTAATATTTCTAATATGTCCCTCATTTTAGTTTTTATTCAACTTTTTCAATTAACCTGCATGCACATGCTATTTAATATATTTAATATATATCAAACATTTATTCAGGGCGCACCAGGCCTCAAAATCACACGCCATCTCTGTGCCTGTTCACAAAAATAATCCATAAAATATAAAGAAAATAATACATGGAAAATTTGAGACTCAATATTTCATGTTTCTATAAATACATATTTACATATTTACATTTTATTATAAAAATTTAGTTTTGTTAATGATTCCATATGGCAGTCATTAATGCCTTTATTTTTATAAAATAATTAAAAAGGTAATAAGTAGTTCCACATATGGTCACTAATACATTAACATTATTAAATAAATAGTAAGTATCATCAGCCTCTAATGGTGGTCACAAATATACTTTTTACAACCCCACATAATGTGGCTACATGGTGATCACCAAAAGTCATCGCCCAATCCATAGAATGAGATTGGGATACCACTTTTAGTTGTTGATAAATCTATTTGTTCAACATATAAACTGAAGAATGTATTATATATTAATATATAATGATCTACTAAAGGTGGATTTATCTAGAAAGAAACAAAGATTGAGGCAGGATATGGTATAATCACTATTGTAGATAAGGGAATTGTCGAAAAATGTTTTTCATTAATTCTTTAGAAGAGATGATAATGTGAATAATATTATTATACACAGGCTTATATAAATTGTAAATACATATTGATAATGGAATTATTTATAAATATTAAATATATTGCTTAATAAAATAAGAATTTTAGTGCTATTTTTAATAATGATAAATAAGTCCTTTATTAATGTCTTATTATAACTCATAAATAAGGCCTTTATTAGATCTAGTCTTGGGATTTATGACAGGTTTTTTAGCCATTTCAATATTAATCTTCATGAAAAACACACTTTAATTTCTAATAATAGAACATAAATAATATTTATATTAAAAAAATTCAAATATTTAGATATGATATTCAATATAATTACATTGCATTATTTGAATAAAAATAAATTTTCATTGAAAAATTAAAATTACATTTGATAATAAAAATTATTTTTTAAAAAATTTGAATTCCATAACAACTCAAAAAATAATTTATCCAATTTATAGGATATTGACATTATAGATTAACCTAACCTAGTATAGAAGAAAGTGTACCTGCGATAAAGAAATATTTATTTACATAATATAAAAAAAATAAAAAAAATAAATAATTTATAAAATAATTTATAAATAAAAAATAAATAAAATTATTAATATAATATATATAAATAAATCATATTTCAATGTATAATGACAATACAATAATATTTTCTTTTCTTGAGTGTGTGAAACACATTTTGAACTAAAATATGTCACCTTTAGACAGAAATATTCAATTCCAGTCATATTAGTCAAAACATGTTTCAGATTGATGTGAGGTTAATTTCTAAGCATCACAAATGAATCATGAGTTTTTAATTAATGTATAACAAAAAATAAAAGTGATTTTTATCATTTTTGGGTATGCAACACATGTTTGAAACTAAAATATTACTTTTAAAATAAAAAAATTGCACTTTGTCTTACCATGCATCAGGGTAATATTCAGTTAATTCATACAGTCCAAAAATAAACAATAGGTCACCACAGTAATGCATCATGAAAATAAAATTCTTTTTTATCACTATCGAGTTTGTGATGTATGTTTTAAATTGAAATTTCACTTTTAAATAGCAAACACAATTTTTTCCCTACCAGCCATAATGATCAATAGATTGATGTGGAATTAATTCCTAGAGATAAAAAATGAATCATGGATCATTTTTTAAAAAGTATCATTACAATTATCATTTTTCTTATTAGATTTTATTATGGGATATCGTTTTTAAAAAAAATGCATATTTCATCTAAAAATGAACACTTTCATCATATCGGTCGCACTTTTTGACAAGTTGATGTAAATATAATTCATATAGGTCATAAATGAACAAAGAGTCATTTTAAAAATGTATAATGACAATATTAGAATGTTTTTTTTGAGTATGTGATGTTCAGTTGGAACTAAAATGCCACATTTAAATGAAAACATGTATTTTTAATCATACCGACTATACCATAAGTTATATTGATGTGAGTTTAATTCCTAAAAGTCATAAAATTATCAAGAATATTTTTCCTAAATAATCCAAATAATAGATATTTGTTTTCTTAGTTTTGGGTATTTTATTTTTTTTAATTTAAAATATCACTTTAAAACTAAAAACATACAATTTCAGTCATACTATCCATACCATGTCACGACCCGCCCTCGGGGTCCGTGCCGTGACTACCCCAAGCCCGCCTTCCATAGGCCAGGGGCTGGCGACTAGCACCAAGGCATAAATCCCGGTAAAAAGGGAAGGCATTGCCTTTGTAAAGTAAACAAACACCACAGAGTAAGCAAGCGGAAAGTAACACTAAGCAAAAACAGAGTACAACTAAAAGTGCGGAAAGTAAAAAGGGGGCCGGAAATACAAGCCCAACTGTAAAGTACAACTCGAAAGGGAAAACAGCAACTGAAAAGCAAAGCTGCTACGCCGAGCTGACCACTGGAAATCCCACCTGAAGGGTGGGTACAGATAGCTCCTCTGCTCCTCGGGTCCCGCCGTCTTCTCCGAGTATGTCCCGCCCAGTGGTCTGCCTCTGGGTACCGCCTCGTCGTATAGTCCACCTCCAGGTACCGTCCAGTCCTCGAACACTCGGCCTCTGTTAGTACTGGCCGTCGTCTGCAACCAACACAACGAGGTGCGGGCATAGCCCGTGCAGGGGTGAGTATAACGATACTCAGTAGGGACCCCGAGACCCTCAAGGTCTCACTAAAACCAACAAGGATAACCACAAGAAGATCACAACAGATAAACTCTACTTAGGTATATGCCCATACATATACCTAAGTTATCAAGTAACCCATCTCAGTCATTAGGAAACACAAGGATCATGAGATCAACAGATAACCACTACCCAGGTATATGCCCATACATATGCCTAAGTTATCAAGTAACCCATCTCAATCATGAGGAAACACAAAGGTCAAAAGTCTCAGCTCAAACCAGGATTTTCATTATCGAAACCGTAACTGCTGAAGAGCTCCGTCTCTAGAGTGTACAGTGGTCCTGTCACGACTCCGAGGTACTGCTCACTAACCTAAGACTGCTGAAGTACTCCTCCTGTCGAGTACTGCGGGTCTCCTGCCAACTACCGGGCGCTCCGTCCGCTGAGGGTCTGCTGCCAAATACCGGGCGCTACCCAGATAGCCTACTGAGGTACTCCTCCTGTCGAGTACCGCGGGTCTGCTGCCAACTACCAGGCGCTCCATCCGCCGTGGGTCTGCCGCCAAATACCGGGCGCTCCGTCCACTGGGCTAGTCGACTCACTCCAAGTCGAGTCGGTCAAGCAGTCGTCAGGTCTCAGCCGGCTACACGGTCTCCGTACTCTGCACGCTCGTCTCCGGGAGGGTCCGCTCCATGAGCTACTGGTCGATACTCCAAGTATCACAAGGTCCCGCAAAGAAGTGTCTCAAAGGACCGTCTCGTCACAGGGGTCTCAACGCAACAGACGGCGCGTCGATCGGACGCCCGGTCTGTGAGTTATTAGCCTTTTCGTCCTAGGGGCCCGGTTGGTTTCGAGAGCGAAACCAATCCCGGCCGTATCTCAACTGTACCCCGAACTCCCATAGGGTAAACTCAAAGGGACCGTTACTCAACGTAACCACCAACGCCGCTGACGGTCCGTCAAGCGGACGTCCTATCTGAAAGATATTAGCTTACCCGTTCCAGGGGCCCGGTTGGATTTCGGGTGCGATCCAACCCAGCCTCTACTAACTGTATCCAAAACTCGGGCGAAGGATACCAAAAGTTCCGTATCGTAAACAGGAACTCAACGCAACATACGGTGCGTCGATCGGACGCCCGGTCTGAGAGTTATTGGCATTTTCGTCTCCGGGGCCCGGTTGGTTTTTAAGGCAAAACCAACCGACCGTACTCCACCTGCGTCCAAACCTCAGGCGGAGTATGCCAAAAGATCCGTCTCACTAAGAGGAACACAACGCGACTGACGGTGCGTCAATCGGACGTTCGTAGCTCAAGATATGAGCGTTTCCGCTCCGAAGGCCCGGTTGGTTTCGTGAACGAACCAACCCGGCCGAACTCAAAGTAATCCGAAACCTTGAGTGCGATATACCAAAACGACCGTCTCGATCCAAGGATCGCGTTGCCGCAGACGGTTCGTCGTTCGGAGGTCCGAGGCTCAAGTTATGGGCCAAAAACCAATTCTGGTTCGAAACGGGGGGTCCGGGTCCGGGCCGACCCGGCCCGACCCCCCCTGGGGCGGCTGGCGCCTGGCGCCGCACGAGGGTGGCACGCGGGGGGCTAAGCCCCCGCTTCTTCAAGGTGGCGCGGCCTTTGTGCCGCGCCCAAAAAAAAAATAAAACGCCCCCCCCCACACGTGGGGGGCTTGCTGGAAACGAACCGGGGGGCCGGCTGCCCCCCCCCCCCTTTTCTTCAAAGAACCGCCCCCCTCTCTTAAAGAGGGGGGGTTTATTAATACGGCCGGGGGATTAATTCCCCCGGTTTTAAAGACTTCCCGCCGGCCAGCTGGCCGGCCGGTTTTCTCCAACGGGACCGGAAATTTCCGGCCCCCCCTTCGGCTTCCGACACCGGCGGCCCGGCCGCCGGTCTTCTCTTCCGCCGCGGCCCGGAACCGGCCGCGGTCTCCTCGTCCCG
The DNA here is from genome assembly GCA_963277665.1 of Viscum album. Classification (NCBI taxonomy): domain Eukaryota; kingdom Viridiplantae; phylum Streptophyta; class Magnoliopsida; order Santalales; family Viscaceae; genus Viscum; species Viscum album. The sequence goes on along the minus strand of OY728143.1, from coordinate 643,273,530 downwards.
CCGCGGCCCGGAACCGGCCGCGGTATTCGTCGTCCGGCGCGGTGCGACGACACCGCGCCCCTTTGCCGTGCTTTGATATTCATTCAACGCGGCGCGACGGCGTCGCGTTCTTGAAGATTCTTCCTTGGCGTGGCGCGACGGCGCCGCGTAAATATTTGTACTATCATCCGCGTGGTGCGACGGCACCACGCCACTTGCTTCCACCCGCAAGAATAAACAAAACGATGGAGGGGGGGTTCGGCCGTGTTCGTGCGGTCCGGCCCCCTCACGTTAAAATAATAACGCAACTTTAAAATAATCAAGTGTCTCACGTTAGACGTGCTAGATCCACGATCAAGAACGAAATAAATAAATATTGAAACAACAACCCCTACCTTGGTATAAGGTTCGAAGATTTGTCTACGTTCCGCGGAAGACGACGTCGCGGAGGTCGGGCGTCGCGGTCGTCGTTCGTCAAATTCGACGACGAAGAGGCGCGTCCGAAGAGGCACGTCGTTGGCGAAACCTTGTACGCCGACGAAGGTTGTCCGAGGAAGGTGCGGTGTTCTCTCTCGTTGACACCGAAGACGAAGAAGAGCGGAGCGGCGTTCTTCGTCGGAACTTGAGCGTTCTACGTCAAGTCTTGAGGAAAGTCAAATAAAAAGGAAACAACGAACTCAAGAACCCCTACCTCGATAGTCGCACGTTGACGGAGTCGTGGAATATCGGTGTCGATTCCTTTGACGTCGGAGGAAGAGTCGTTGTCGATGGCGTTCGTCGCGGAAAACCGTCGCGGAAGAGATGATGCGGAAGAAGAACGTCACGTCGCGGATATGGCGTCGCGGAAAGACCGTGTTCTTCGGCGAAGAAGTTATTCGTTGAAGAACGGCGTTCTTCGTGTTCTTCATCAAGGTTGAAGAAGAAAGAAAAGCTCTCAACCACTCCAAGATGGCTAAGAGTTCTAACCCAACAAAATAAGACAATGTCTTATTTTATTCACAAAAAGAATTTCAAAGGTTTGAAATTCAAATAAGAGATAACTCCACATTTATTAACTAGTTGTCATGTTAATTAAAGAGGGGTTAGGGGAGTTTGAGGGAAGATGAGAGGTTTAGGTTTCGTGTGGGCCCCACCACACTTAATCCTCTCAAGGGAGGTTAAGTGGGTGTGGGTCCCACCCCTAACTCCCTTTGAGAGGAGTTAACCTACAAAAAGTAAAATAAAAAGAATTCACACTTTTTATTCAACTTTTTTATAAATCTCCCAAAAACTAACTTTCAACCCGAAACAAACGCAACTCCCAAAAAGGTCTCTTTAAGTGAATATCGGCGCTGCGAGTTCATCGGTGCCCTCAGATTTCAATTCCGAGCACCGTATCAAAAGTTAGAAAAACCCGCTCGTTCGTTTACTGAACGTACCCGAGCCGAACTTCAGAAATTAATTCCGGGCACTCCGGGCCTCGGAATGAGGTGCCGTCTGAAACCGCGCTCTTGTAAAATTCTAAAGAAAATTAAGAAAAAAATTCCCTTGAATTTTACGGGTCTTTACATTACTCCCACCTCAGGGATTTACGTCCCCGTAAAGATACATCAAAAACTAGGGAAACAAATGAGGGTACTGAGCACGCATCTGAGCCTCCCGCTCCCATGTGCTCTCCTGGAGATTCCTGTGCCGCCATCTGTTGCGCACAAGAGGAATCGATCGCCCATGTAGGACCCGCTCCTGTCGATCCTCTATCTCCATCGGGACCTCCGTAAAAGTCGCCCCATCGTCAACGTCAAGCTCCCCATGGTCAAAGATGTGCGTCGGGTCGTGCACGTATCTCCTCAGCTGAGACACGTGGAAGACGTCGTGCACCCGGTGTAACTGAGGTGGTAGAGCCAGGCGATAAGCCACCTCACCAACCCTGCTGAGGACCTGGAAGGGTCCGATGAAGCGCGGAGATAACTTGTGGCCTCGGCCAAATCTCCGAATACCACGTCGAGGTGAGACCCGCAAGAAGACGTGGTCACCATCCTCGAACTCTAGTGGCCTCCGTCTCCTGTCAGCGTATGACTTCTGCCGGCTCTGTGTTGTCCTCATCCGCTCCTGGATGACATGGACCTCCTCCGACGTGGCCCGGACCATCTCTGGTCCCACAAGAGCTGCAAGATTTCTTCTTTGCCGATAAGAGAAACCTGGTCTCATCCCTTGGATGAACCACATTCTTTGCCTAAAACAGTCAATCCTAACATGGATGATACTACTCCATACCAAGGATGACGTCGTAAGGCCTCGACGCTACTACTAAGAGATCCAACCGTTACTCTCGCCTCCAAGGGTTGATTCACACTGTCGGCATCAGTGTGTGGTAACTGGTCTCCTCCAGTAGATGTCTCACAAGTGAGGGTCAAGTCAACAGTCAACTGGAACCTCTTAGTAACATCACAAAAGAGGACAGGAATGAAAACATCACAAAGGATGCGTCTTTTATTATTGCAGCTCATAATACAAGACGCTACACAAAAGCAACATCAACATGGAACTAGAAGTACAAAAGACGTATCCACTAGTTCCTCCCCTGTCCACCTGCCTCCAGAGCTCCATAATCGTAAGCTTCAGCTGCCTGAAGCTGTGCTCTCGCATGTTCACCTACTCCCTGTGGTCGGGGTAGACCTCCTGGTGGTGGTGGTGGCAGAGCCTCAAAGCGTCGTCCACCACCTGCTGCTCGGCCAGCTCCTCTGCCTCGTCCGCCTCCTCCCTGCGGACCGCCACGGTCGAACCTCTGCCTCTGCCTAGGTGGTTCCTCAACCGTCTGCTGCTCCTCCGCATGGCGGGTCGGGCAGTCACGAGCCATGTGGCCTTGCCCGCCGCATGCAAAGCACTGTCTTCCACTCAAAAGACTGACTCCGCGCTGTGTGCCCTGCACTGCTGAGCCAGTGCCCTGAGGTCGTCTGCCTGAAGGTCTGGTCTGTCTGGACCCCTGAGTCATCTGTCGGCTACCTGCTACCGAAGACTCCGCTACGTGCCACCCTGCGGTGGGTCGCTGCGCTGGTGAAGACTCAACAAGGAAGCTCTCAATCAGAAGGGCCCGCTCCAGTACTCCTGTCTGAGTCGGTAAGCTGAGGGAGATCAGCGATGCCCTGATCTCGTGTCTCAAACCCTGCTCGAAGGTCCGGGCCCAGAAGAATGGGTCCCGTACCATGTCGGTCGAGTAGCGCGAGAGATCGGTAAATCTCGCCGAGTACTGAGCGACCGTCATGCTGCCCTGCCGCAGCTGCAGAAGCTCGTGAATACGCACCGCACGAAGGGTGGCTGGGACGAACTCCGAGCGGAAGAGGCTCTCAAAGTCCGTCCAAAGTAGAGATGCCTCATCGTGCACCTGGAGCATCAAGCTCCACCATCGTCCTGCTGCTGCGTGTAGTAGGCTCGCAGCGAGGATCACCATGAGGTCTGCTGGTGTCCTCACTAGCCTAAACACTCATACCACTGCCTCCAGCCAGTCCTCTGCAGCCTGGGGATCCGTCTCCCCGCGAATCCTGGGCGGTCCCTGGCGCTGAAACTCATGCTGTGCGCTGAGGTGACGTGCATCGTCAGCGGCTGCTGCTGGAAGCATCGGGGGCTCGGCGGGTAGAGCTACCGCCGGTGCCACTGCTGACAAAGGGCCCTGCACCGAGGCCTCGTCGCTCGGTGGGCTGTCGTCACGTTCGATTCTCGGAACCCTAGCTGGCTGCCGTCGTGGGGCCATCCTGAAGAAACAACGTAACACGATCAAACGATTATACCTGGTGAGCTGACCTGGTTTGAGCTGTTTTAAGGGGAAAAACCTTTGAAAACACACACGTAATCAGTGTTTTCGTGCACAAAGTCGGAAATCAGTTGTCAGGGTCCTGGTGTATGGATACGTCGGCCGCCCGCACCAACACTGGACTCCCTGAACTGAAAACCACACTCGGTACCCTTAACACTATTGCTTCACAGAAAGAAAGATCAGAGTCTGCGGTAGAACCGACCACCTCTGATACCAATTTGTCACGACCCGCCCTCGGGGTCCGTGCCGTGACTACCCCAAGCCCGCCTTCCATAGGCCAGGGGCTGGCGACTAGCACCAAGGCGTAAATCCCGGTAAAAAGGGAAGGAATTGCCTTTGTAAAGTAAACAAACACCACAGAGTAAGCAAGAGGAAAGTCACACTAAGCAAAAACAGAGTACAACTAAAAGTGCGGAAAGTAAAAAGGGGGCCGGAAATACAAGCCCAACTGTAAAGTACAACTCGAAAGGGAAAACAACAACTGAAAAGTAAAGCTGCTACGCCGAGCTGACCACTGGAAATCCCACCTGAAGGGTGGGTACAGATAGCTCCTCTGCTCCTCGGGTCCCGCCGTCTGCTCCGAGTATGTCCCGCCCAGTGGTCTGCCTCTGGGTACCGCCTCGTCGTATAGTCCACCTCTAGGTACCGTCCAGTCCTCGAACACTCGGCCTCTGTCAGTACTGGCCGTCGTCTGCAACCAACACAACGAGGTGCGGGCATAGCCCGTGCAGGGGTGAGTATAACGATACTCAGTAGGGACCCCGAGACCCTCAAGGTCTCAATAAAACCAACAAGGATAACCACAAGAAGATCACAACAGATAAACTCTACTTAGGTATATGCCCATACATATACCTAAGTTATCAAGTAACCCATCTCAGTCATTAGGAAACACAAGGATCATGAGATCAACGGATAACCACTACCCAGGTATATGCCCATACATATGCCTAAGTTATCAAGTAACCCATCTCAATCATGAGGAAACACAAAGGTTAAAAGTCTCAGCTCAAACCAGGATTTTCATTATCGAAACCATAACTGCTGAAGAGCTCCGTCTCTAGAGTGTACAGTGGTCCTGTCACGACTCCGAGGTACAGCTCACTAACCTAAGACTGCTGAAGTACTCCTCCTGTCGAGTACTGCGGGTCTGCTGCCAACTACCGGGCGCTCCGTCCGCTGAGGGTCTTCTGCCAAATACCGGGCGCTACCCAGATAGCCTACTGAGGTACTCCTCCTGTCGAGTACCGCGGGTCTGCTGCCAACTACCAGGCGCTCCGTCCGCCGTGGGTCTGCCGCCAAATACCGGGCGCTCCGTCCACTGGGCTAGTCGACTCACTCCATGTCGAGTCGGTCAAGCAGTCGTCAGGTCTCAGCCGGCTACACGGTCTCCGTACTCGGCACGCTCGTCTCCGGGAGGGTCCGCTCCACGAGCTACTGGTCGATACTCCAAGTATCACAAGGTCCTGTGAAGAAGTGTCTCAAAGGACCGTCTCGTCACAGGGGTCTCAACGCAACAGACGGCGCGTCGATCGGACGCCCGGTCTGTGAGTTATTAGCCTTTTCGTCCCAGGGGCTCGGTTGGTTTCGAGAGCGAAACCAATCCCGGCCGTATCTCAACTGTACCCCGAACTCCCATAGGGTAAACTCAAAGGGACCGTTACTCAACGTAACCACCAACGCCGCTGACGGTCCGTCAAGCGGACGTCCTGTATGAAAGATATTAGCTTACCCGTTCCAGGGGCCCGGTTGGATTTCGGGTGCGATCCAACCCGGCCTCTACTAACTGTATCCAAAACTCGGGCGAAGGATACCAAAAGTTCCGTATCGTAAACAGGAACTCAACGCAACAGACGGTGTGTCGATCGGACGCCCGGTCTGAGAGTTATTGGCATTTTCGTCTCCGGGGCCCGGTTGGTTTTTAAGGCAAAACCAACCGACCGTACTCCACCTGCGTCCAAACCTCGGCCGGAGTATGCCAAAAGATCCGTCTCACTAAGAGGAACACAACGCGACTGACGGTGCGTCAATCAGACGTTCGTAGCTCAAGATATGAGCGTTTCCGCTCCGAAGGCCCGGTTGGTTTCGTGAACGAACCAACCTGGCCGAACTCAAAGTAATACGAAACCTTGAGTGCGATATACCGAAACGACCGTCTTGATCCAAGGATCGCGTTTCCGCAGACGGTTCGTCGTTCGGAGGTCCGAGGCTCAAGTTATGGGCCAAAAACCAATTCTGGTTCGAAACGGGGGGGTCCGGGTCCGGGCCGACCCGGCCCGACCCCCCCCTGGGCCGGCGCGGCGGCGGGCCGCGGCGGCTGGCGCCTGGCGCCGCACGAGGGTGGCACGCGGGGGGCTAAGCCCCCGCTTCTTCAAGGTGGCGCGGCCTTTGTGCCGCGCCCAAAAAAAAATAAAACGCCCCCCCACACGTGGGGGGCTTGCCGGAAACGAACCGGGGGGCGGCTGCCCCCCCCCCCCCCCCTTTTCTTCAAAGAACCGCCCCCCTCTCTTAAAGAGGGGGGGTTTTATTAATACGGCCGGGGGATTAATTCCCCCGGTTTTAAAGACTTCCGGCCAGCCAGCTGGCCGGCCGGTTTTCTCCAACGGGACCGGAAATTTCCGGTCCCCCCTTCGGCTTCCGACGCCGGCGGCCCGGCCGCCGGTCTTCTCTTCCGCCGCGGCCCGGAACTGGCCGCGGTCTCCTCGTCCCGCCGCGGCCCGGAACCGGCCGCGGTATTCGTCGTCCGGCGCGGTGCGACGGCACCGCGCCCCTTTGCCGTGCTTTGATATTCATTCAACGCGGCGCGACGACGTCGCGTTCTTGAAGATTCTTCCTTGGCGTGGCGCGACGGCGCCGCGTAAATATTTGTACTATCATCCGCGTGGTGCGACGACACCACGCCACTTGCTTCCACCCGCAAGAATAAACAAAACGATGGAGGGGGGGTTCGGCCGTGTTCGTGCGGTCCGGCCCCCTCACGTTAAAATAATAACGCAACTTTAAAATAATCAAGTGTCTCACGTTAGACGTGCTAGATCCACGATCAAGAACGAAATAAATAAATATTGAAACAACAACCCCTACCTTGGTATAAGGTTCGAAGATTTGTCTACGTTCCGCGGAAGACGACGTCGCGGAGGTCGGGCGTCGCGGTCGTTATTCGTCAAATTCGACGACGAAGAGGCGCATCCGAAGAGGCACGTCGTTGGCGAAACCTTGTACGCCGATGAAGGTTGTCCGAGGAAGGTGCGGTGTTCTCTCTCGTTGACACCGAAGACGAAGAAGAGCGGAGCGGCGTTCTTCGTCGGAACTTGAGCGTTCTACGTCAAGTCTTGAGGAAAGTCAAATAAAAAGGAAACAACGAACTGAAGAACCCCTACCTCGATAGTCGCACGTTGACGGAGTCGTGGAATATCGGTGTCGATTCCTTTGACGTCGGAGGAAGAGTCGTTGTTGATGGCGTTCGTCGCGGAAAACCGTCGCAGAAGAGATGATGCGGAAGAAGAACATCACGTCGCGGATATGGCGTCGCGGAAAGACCGTGTTCTTCGGCGAAGAAGTTCTTCGTTGAAGAACGGCGTTCTTCGTGTTCTTCGTCAAGGTTGAAGAAGAAAGAAAAGCTCTCAACCACTCCAAGATGGCTAAGAGTTCTAACCCAACAAAATAAGACAAAGTCTTATTTTATTCACAAAAATAATTTCAAAGGTTTGAAATTCAAATAAGAGATAACTCCACATTTATTAACTAGTTGTCATGTTAATTAAAGAGGGGTTAGGGGAGTTTGAGGGAAGATGAGAGGTTTAGGTTTCGTGTGGGCCCCACCACACTTAATCCTCTCAAGGGAGGTTAAGTGGGTGTGGGTCCCACCCCTAACTCCCTTTGAGAGGAGTTAACCTACAAAAAGTAAAATAAAAAGAATTCACACTTTTTATTCAACTTTTTTATAAATCTCCCAAAAACTAACTTTCAACCCGAAACAAACGCAACTCCCGAAAAGGTCTCTTTAAGTGAATATCGGCGCTGCGAGTTCATCGGTGCCCTCAGATTTCAATTCCGAGCACCGTATCAAAAGTTAGAAAAACCCGCTCGTTCGTTTACTGAACGTACCCGAGCCAAACTTCAGAAATTAATTCCGGGCACTCCGGGCCTCGGAATCAGGTGCCGTTTGAAACCGCGCTCTTGTAAAATTCTAAAGAAAATTAAGAAAAAAATTCCCTTGAATTTTACGGGTCTTTACATACCATGTGTCAGATTTATGTTTGGTTAGCTTCTTACATGTTTTAAATGAATCATATATCATTTTCTTAATGTATCATGATTTTTGAAGTGTTTTTTATTATATGATAATCATTTTCAACTAAACCTTAACTTTATAATTAGAAACAAACACTTTCAATCACACCAGACACATTATGAGTCAAATTGATATGAGGTTAGTACCCATAGTTCCAAATGAATCTTGGGTATTTTTCCTAATTTATCATGAAAATCCAGGTTCATCTTCCTAGTTTTAAGTATGTGACATTAATTTTGACTAGAAAATAAACATTAAAATGAAGACATGCAATTTTTATCCTATATGACACACTGTTTGTTGGATTGTTGTTTGATAAATCACTACAACTCACAAATGAATCACAAATCATTTTCCTAATGAATTATAAAAAACTAAGCACATTTTATTGGTTTTAACTTTATAACACATGTTTTGAACTAAAATTTTTGTTTTAAATTGAAAAAACACAATTTGAAAACATGTACCATAAATAAAAAAGTATAGATAAATATATTTTTCAGAATGAATATGGGGAATTAAATATATGAAGAAATGTATCCTCTTGTACATAAGCTATATAATTCTAATATTAAATTCTAAAATAAAAAAAATACATTTCTAAAATTTTAATAAAAATATTAAATAAATAATTAGATAATAAAATTTAATATATGTTATTTATATATAAACTGAATTCTAAAAACCAATCATGCTAGTATGGAAATGTAAATAATTATATGGTATATTTTACCAACTAAAACCACTATACTACGATACTTAAGTTCATATATGAATAAATATGTCCATTTTACATACTATTTTTAATTTTTTATTATACTTTATATGGAAAATAAATTATAAAAGAAAAAATTTCTTGGTGTGGAAGTTGGAATCGATAAAAACTAATTATGAGTTATTGAAAATATCACACTAACACAATTTGTGAAGCCATTTTCTGTAAGAAATATTCTTTTAATTATAAATACATTAAGTATTCTTGAGTTATATTAAAAACTTATAATCCCATGGAACTAAAAAAAATGTCCCTAATAATGATATAAAACCACCACTTTAGGAATTTTGTAATCCTTCTAACACTATATAATCTTTCCACAAATTCCAAAAAAAATACTTCGTATTTTTTAAAATGTGGATTTTTTAATAGTAATAGTAGAAATGAAAAAATATAGATAAATAAATAATTAATTAATCTTTTAAAATAAATTGTAATTTCCTTCAAAAATACCTATTTTTATATACTATTTTGTTGATAGAAAATAATATATTTCATGAATTTACAAATGTAATAACCACAATTTATGTGAATACTTTGTTAAGGAAACTCCCAAAATTTGAGAAATATAAGAATTATTTTATATATGTTTTGATAGTGAAATATTATTAAACATAACCTAACACAAGGTTTCATGTGTGAATTGATTCCCCCCATACCCTGGCTTTGAGAATAAATTAATAATGCCTTATTATAGAAAACTTCATTAAAAAATATAATATAGAACATATAAATTAATGTTTATTTGTAAAATATAAAATGTAGTGTATTAAAAATTCATATTTTACATCATGTGTGGAAACTTTTTTGGATATATATGAATTATATATAAAAGCTATAAATTCAGAGTATGAAAATTGATCGCAACGAGCATCTAGTGATTCCTAAAAAACAAAATGTAATAAGTAACAATAAAAATTAAAATAAATTTTATATGAATAGAGTGTATAGTTTTAACTCTTCAATATAGTTATTAATAAGAAAATTTCAACTATTATTTTATATTTAAACATTGTACCTACATGGTGTGGTCTTATTAAATTTTCATCTTCTTCCATTATAGACTAATGAATCCAAAATTTTATTTTCAAGTTATTTCCATTACATTTTTGTGCTATAAATTCCTATATAAAATATGAATAGTTTTAATATATAATTAAAATACTAGATAATGTATTTTATAAAAAAATTATGATAATATACCTCATGTATACATTCACAACTAAGGGCCCCCAACCATCCATGCTTGATAATTTTATTTACATTATCAAGAAAAATACTGTTAATAAAGACATCTCCATACATTTTCCCATTATATTAAATATAATCCATATATTCATTTTGGAACATTTTAATTTCATGAATTTTTAACACTAATAAATGAGGCAGTGTAATTGGTGGAGAAAAGATACCCTCAGTGGGTCTTTTTAATATATTAGTTAATCCTTTACAATTTCATGAATCGAAATTCTATTTCTCCTTTTATTATAACATACCTCATTTTAGAACTTTTTTATTAAATTTAAAAGGTTTTCATAAAAAACAAATTAGAAAGTGTAATACACATTACCAAAATATTTCATTATTATAATAAATAACCATTTTATAATTGTTCCAATATAAATTTTTACCATGCGAACATTATGAAAATCAAGAGGAACATGCAACTCAGCACTCGACTAGTGATCAACATCATCCAATATTCTCATTTAAATTTTTAGAAGTTTATTATTGTGTATAATATCAACATATATGTTATAAATTAAACCAATGATAATAATGGGATAAGTGAGTGTTGATAGATATATTTCATAATCAACTTGACCCTATAGAATTTTAATACAAGAAAGTATTAGTAGTTATTTGATTCAAATTTAGAATAAAATTTTATAGAAACATTTATTACATTAGGTAAATAAATACATTTTTTGTAATAACTAGCATAAAAATTGTGGTTTTTGTCTCTTAATTTATTGGTTGATTATATTTTGATTCTATATTAATTTAGTTCATTAATCACATCAAAGAAACTAATTTATCACATCAGCCTTCCAACTACCATTTTCCATTAGATTATCTATTTATGTCTGTATCATTTTAATTTTATCATCTATATCCACCTATGAATTTTCTTTCCCAAAGTATTTTCATGGTGACACTCCAAATTCTACACCAATAGTTTTTTCATATTCTTTCAGATGGATCAAAGACACTAAAATTATCCATTCATCAGAAATAGTAGATGATGATTCTTAGGTCTAAACCAAATAAAACATTAAAATAATATAAGTATTAATTGTTGCATAACAATATTTTAATGTAGAATATATTTATATTATATCACATTTACACACGATTACCATACGTTTTACGTTTTTTCATCTTCTATTTACCCCTTTTTATTTACATGATCCCCATTTAATAAAACATAATGTTTTATTGTTGTTGATTGAAATTTAAATTCATCAATATTAATAAAAAGGAACATAATTTTTTTTCATACAATGTAAATACTTTACTATATATTTAAAATAAATACCATTTCTTCAAGTAACACACACCCCATCCATGCTTTATGGAAGGGTTATAGTGGTTTTGATGCACATTGTTTATTGTATGAGCTTCTTTTATATTTTATAAATTAAATTTTTTGAATAAAATGTACTGATACACACAATTTAAAATAAAATAATTCCTAATAGAATGTACCATAAATGATTCATCTTCTTGACATCGAATAAAATCATCTTAAGTTACATGGTTTTTTATGTGGGTCTATATAGATGGTGGGTGTTGTTTTACTTTTCCCTCAGCATCCTTAAGACGATGTTTCATAATAAGTGTATTAAATTATATGTGCTTCTTTATAGTGACCATTTGTAAGAATTTAATCTATCATTTTTATAATATAAAGTTAATATCCAATGGATAATGAAGATTATATTGAATTTTCATTATTTTATTTTTTGTTATATTACAGAAAGTATATCATAATTTTACCCAAGTAATATAACTACCCAGATCTCTTTTACATTTTATTTCATTATTTTTTTCATAAAAAACAATATAATAAAATCCCACATAATTAAGAGACCTGTTTACTTTATGAAATTAGATACATAATCTATTAACATAAAAATAAAATAAAAAACATGATTTAAATCTCTATATTTGATCTTATATTCTTTTGAACTTTTAATAGTACATAGGAAAAACTTTGGACATTTATAAGAAATGGGTAAGATATAAATCTTTGTAAGGGAAAAATCATAGTGAGAATGATACATGAGATACAAAAGTCATATTAATATGGAATAAAAGATAAAAAATTATAGAATCATGTCATATAAAAAATTATACCCAATGATATAGACAGAAAATTAATATAGCGACAACATAAAACAAAGTATCATAAGAATAAGTCAAGGTTCCCTAATAAGACATTATAACATAGTGTGACAGGATGGTCACCTATACACTGTATATTGTATATTATGATACCAAAACATTTCCCAATGAATTAGAGAACTATTAGGGTTCACCTTTCATATATTTATCTTTACATATTCCATATCTTTCATATAACATAAGAACATATTTAAAAATATTAATACCATTATTAAAGAATGTGGGTTTTATACATAGAATATTCCAGTAAATTATGGATAGTTATATCTTGGTGAATACCCTTTAATAATAATATGTTTAGGTATTCAAAAAATAAAGATATAAGATGGAAAATTAAGGGATAATCATTTAATCAAAAGGGTAAACATAAAATTTTATAAAAGTGATAAATGAGAGATAGGGGTGTTATATAATTATTAAGGAGTAATTTGAATTATAAGTGTTGATTAGGAACATATGAAAACAAAACCATTGGCAAATCAAATGTCTTATAATATATGATGTTCTTAAATGGAAAATAGGAGTGAGAGAAGCCCTTACCATGAGAGGATTCTTCTTAAATATTGTGAGGAGACCCATAAAACATTATAATCTTATTTGGGGGAATATTGAGAGATAAAATGAGAGAAAATTTATTCCCAATGGATTTTCAGTGAATATTAAAGTGAGATTTGGTGGGTATTTATAGAAAAATAGGGATAATCTATTCTAAATTTATAAACATATGCCTTGGAAATCTAGTTAATAAAAATGGAAAAAATTAGTCTTCTCATAGTTTATTCCCATTTAATTTTTCAAGGGTGAGTGGTTTTTAATATTTTAATATCTTAAGGATTGAAATTATTTAATTAATAACTTATTGGAGGTGGATGGTAATCCTTTTCATAAATATTTATATTTAAAACCTATAAAATATAATTTATGTCTGGGAAGAATCATTATAGGTTTTGAAAAATAATATTTTTACTTTAAAATAAATTATTTTAATTAATAATAATATTTTTGGTTGATAAATAACATTATAGTATTCATTACATCACATTTTAGTCATTATAATTTCATAATACTTACTGAATGTTTATAAAATATTTATTTTTTACCCAAAAATTATATTATCTGGGAAAATTATAAAAAAATATCCATGGGATAATTTCAACATACTTCAAAAATTTTATTTTTTTTATCAAATTTGTTTTCCAAATTTGGAAAATTCAAATTTTATATAAACTTGTTTATTTATTAAAAAATACTAGTTTTTATGAAATATTCAAATTTCTAACCCCTATAAAAATTACTCAGGACTTCATAATATTACATTATCATTCATATTGAAATAAATAATGTTTTAGAAGACCATTTGATGAAAATATATTTTATTTTTAATTCATAAATTTATCATAAAATTGTATTTTATTTGTAATCATATATTTTCCAAAAATATAATTTTGTTTTACTTGTATCCAAAAATATATTTATCACATTTATATTATGCTCATGTTTATAATAATAAAAATGGTCTTTAGGTAGACACTATTTCTTTTATAACAAGAAAACATACACCTTTATACTACTAAGGTCAAGATATATAACCTCTTATTAAATTATCAAATTCCCTTATGAGAAGGTGTGTGATGGTAGTACTTTCAAGGTGTGGTCCAAAAAAATTGTTTAAGTAAAGAATTATATAATAGTGAACTTCTCCCGTAATAGATTATTCTCAAATATCAATTGATGAATTTATTCTTGTTATTGTTCAAGGGTGAACCTTAATGATGTTATCTCCATTGGAATATATAATAAATAAACTTCATATGTGATGATCCTGCTAGTCGATTCCATAAATTCTTTCATCAATATAAATTGTATTTTTTATTACCCTTAATAAATACCAATCACAAAGGTCACTTTATAATTTTTGTATTATAATTAATTATAATTCTTGATTGTAATAATGCCTTACTGTCATATCATTTATTTATTTTATATTAATTATAAAGTGTTTTTGATTTTTATTACATGGTACATGTGTTTAATAATATACTATATTAGTAAATGGGACATATATTTATTCAAAATGAAAATTTTATTTTTAAAAGATTGGTTTAATATATTCTTCCCCCCTTAAAACTTTTCTCCCTCAAAATAACATTTCGTACACTAAAATATATTAGGGTACATTTTTTATTTCCCTTACCATGTCACCTCTTTATACTAATGGTTCTATTATAGTACTTGGACTAGGTGATTTTCCATGTTTCATGGAACTTTGTCAATATGATCTAAGAAATTCACCAGCTGGTCCTCTTAAGATAGATCATCCTCCAATGGTAACACCTCTTAATTTAATACAAGGGAGGGATTTGGAGTTTAATTTCTCAATAGGGATATGTGGAACACATTATGTACTTGTGAAAGGTTACATAGTAGTCCTAGTGAATAGGCCACAACTCTGATTCAATCAAATATCTCAAATTGGAAAATGTATCTAGATCATAAACTTCCATTCATCCAAAACCACATGACTTTATCCATTGGGATATATTAAGGAAAACATTATATCTCACAAAAAAACTAGATCTAATTGATTATTTTTAGAATATAATTTTGATTGAATTTATATTGATTTCATATTTCATTGAATGGTTTGAAATTTCTCCGTCATCTCTTTGACAAGATAAATTCTTATCAGATTCCTCTCTATAAGTTCATCTCTTCATATGGGAGTTCTAGACCTTTTCCTATACAGGGCCTCAAATTGTGGAATTTTAGTGTTATAATAGAAACTATTTTTAGAAGATAACACTATTAGGAGAATGTGTTTATCCAAAAAATATTTGGAAATATATTGAACATGATCTCAATATATCCTCCAAAGTTTGGATGATTTATTCTGAATAACCATATATATAAGAGTGATAAGCAATTAAAAAGATAAAAATTTTCTCCTTTTCTTACTAAATACTTCTCATGAACCTCTAGGGAAACCTAATATATCAATCATATGAAATATTATGTGGTACTCCATGTATCCTTACCACTTCTATTATGTATATCATGGGGAGTTGGTCATGATAAAAATATCCATTAATGGAATTGAAATGAGATTAATTATTTAGGTGATCTACTACGAACTAAATGGTTTTATGACCTTTATATTTCATCAAGATTCCTATGAATAAATCAATGGAGATATTTTCCCAATTCCATACTGGTATGGGTAATGGTGGTATCATACCATTATTATTCTATCAATCATCCTGAACTTTTTCACATTCCAAGAATCAAGATAACAATTCCGAATTATTTATATTTATGTTATCTAATAAGAAGTTTTTATTGAGATTTCTAAACATCTCTATGCTCCTTAGATGAATAAAGAAGTATGATCTATGTTTATCATCCAAAATATCCCACATTAGTTCTAGTTTTCATGGGGAACATATCCAAGTTCCAATCCTTATAAATCCATCTGTAACAACTTTGAACTATAAAATAATTGATAACTTCTTTTTAGCTCTATATTATCTCTCTAGGCTGCTATGATTTTAACATTGATGGATGGATGAGCATTCAATTGAATAAGTTATGATTTAATTCATTCCTTTATGATCTATATTTACACCCATTCAATGCATAATAATATTATAGCCCTATAAATTAGTGTCATAGATAAGGTTATGGGATATTTTCTACTCAAAGAATATGCCAATTTTTTTTCTTTCCTTGAATGGTAATAGATTTAACAGTCATAATCCATGGTCTGCATTAACCACCTTTATTGGTGAATGTTAATCAACTTTTGTGTGAATATATAATTGATACTATTATGATCTTTATGTATGTCATAACTCTCTACATATATATAATTCTGTTAAATCTCTAATGTGAAGATTAGTATATCTAACTCGAAATCATGCATTAGATAGTTTTTCTCATGAATCATCAGTCTTGATGAGGCATAGGAAATCAATTTATAATTTTGAATGACTAAAACTCACAAACCTTTTTTACATATCACAAGAGATTACAAATCATTCCCCCTAGGGGTACTGTGACTATCATTGTAGTGATTATCCAATTCTTTAACTATTTCAATCTCTATTTAAATTCATCAGTAAAAAAACTCCACTCCCTTATGTGTTATCTATTTTAATAGGTTTTATAATTATGAAACATTTCTTACAAATCACTAATAGTATTGAGGTAATATAAGGAAACTAAAAGGCTTTGTTTTAAATGTTTTTCTAGTTCATTAATTACCTCTATCCTTGAAGGATCCACATATCTTCTTTTTTTTAGTGATAACATACTACAATAATATTACTTTCTTCTTCAAAAGATCCCATTTATTATACTTATAATTTATCATACAATTTCTCAAATTTTCCATTACAGTACACAAATTATCTTCAACTTCCACCATGCTTTTAGAGTAGATAAGAATATCAACTATAAACACTACAACATATTTTTAATGTAATATACATAGAATTAATTCTTAAAATCAATTAATATTGTTAGATAATTTTTTATTCTAAATAGAATCACTAATAACTTATAGTGACCATACAATATTCAAAATGAAGTTTTGGGAATATCCTCCATCTTCACCTTTAATTGATAATATATAAACTGAAGGTCCAATTTAGAGATGTATTGGGTTCCACGTAGTAGATCTAATAAGTCATAAATATATGTTAGGGGATAAGTTTTCTTTATCATGACATTTTCAGAACAAAATAATCAATGTAGTAATTCATTAACCCTTCTTTTTTTTCAATGAAGGAAATCGGTTCACCCCAAGGTGAATCACTTAGGTGTATAAATCCCTTTTCCATATTATTTTTCCTTTCCTTTTTAATTTATTATAGTTTAATTTTGGAAATTATATATGGATTTTGGTATATTAGAGGAGATCTAGGTATATGTTCAATTAAGAACTCAACCTCCCAGTCATGAGGAAGACTAAGAAACTCATTCATAAATACATCAGCATATTCTCTAACAATGGGTGTGTCATCAATGATGGTCATTTATCTCAATAATTTGAGCTAGATATACTTACCATATTGGAATAGTATCTATGATTGAGATGAAGCATTAAAATTATATTCATCTTACTTCTTTCACAAGTATATTCTTTAAGGATGATCCAAGATGTGGAAATTTTCTTCCTTTTCCTATTAGTTTCTGTTGGTTGTATAAAAAGTCACCCAATTAGTGTCTATTATAGTATATAATTCCACTAAGGGAATTATGAAAAATTTTATAGGAGATTTATCAAACAAGTATTTACTAAAGAGGAGTTATATTCTTAAGATTCAATAATTATCCCATTTTATTTTTTCACTGATAACTCAAATTTGGTACTTTGAGGTGGTGGTTGAATAGTTCTATAAAACATCCATGATATAAATGAATACATAGGAATAGAATCAAATAGTATATTTTCTATTATCTAATGGATAACAAGGGTACTTATTAGAAATTCATTATTAGGATCCACCTTAATAGTTGTGATAGAATATGCTCATATTTTCTCTCTATTCCTCGGAGGTTGTTTTCATTGGTTATCTTTGACCATCCTTAACATATGGAATTGGTTTGTAGAGTTTCCATGTTATTAATAGGTGAAACATTAGACTATTGGAAAATGATTAACCATATCTTTATGTACATCCATTAAATTAATGGGTTTCTCCATATCCCTTTGGAAATCATTAGCATGATACCCCTCTTTTAAAAACATGAATCATTTCCTAGTTCCCTATAGGTAATTTATAGATTTATTTTTCCAATAATTTTAAGAAGTTTGAATTTATATTCTCTTAACACCATGAGATTTATCCATTACTCTCATATAATTAAACTCCATTATAAGGTTCTTATCTACAATCCCAAGAGACCATTGAGATTCACCAATATAGAGACCACTGCTTTTATACAAAAATATCACATATTTTTAAACGAATATTCTATACATTTCAAAAACACAAGCCCAAGGACTATAAAAATTTTTTGTATTGGGAAACTGGAAAAACAATATTTTTAATAAATGAATTATCTTCATAATATCCCATAAATACCTTCTCGTATAGTACTATTATAAGTCAAACCCCACCAAAACCATTCTTCATAAGTTGGAGAAGGAAGCATAATAAAGGGTGATATTAGATTCTCAATAAAGGTAAACATGAGATACCTAAACTAATGATGATATGAATCAATAAGACAAGAACAAGTGCATGTTTTTTTTGAAAAAAACTTAGAAACTTTATACCCAACCTGTCTTGGATCATATACACATGTCATGGCATGAAACATTATCGTTTTTGCAAACATAGACAATAAGATTGTGAAATCATTATAAATCAATCATTAACCATATTATTATTCTATAAAAGTGTGTAACACTCATAAATGTATAATAACCATTTCATATTTCATGGTTAACTACTAATACCATCAATGGAGTGAATCAAGACTTATAACCTCTTTCCAATTGTGGACCAGGAAGCACCTGTTTCCCATAGTGGATCAAGTAACACCTATTTCTTATAGGGTATCAAGAACCTCGACTTTCTTCCCATTGTTTTCTCACGAGATATAATAATTTTCCTAGTGTATTTGAAGGAGATATAGGTATCACCTATTACAAAATGAATACTATACTTATTTGTTCCACAATATAATAAAACATTCATCATATCGTCACATCATAACATGTGAAAATAAAATAGGTTTCTAAAAAATTTATTAAAATCACCATTTCATAAACCATGAAAAATAAATGGGATTCATAATAATTTAATTAACATAAAAATTAACCATCTAAAAAAGAAATTTGGATGGTATCATTAAAAATTATCCACAATAAATCATAAGTTGCATCAATGGATATCATCTTAGAAAGAAAAATATTTTGAAAGATCACTTCGAAATTTTCTTTAGAAATACACACTTTAAACATTAAACACTTTTTAAAACTTAAATCATTTTCAATATCCTTTTCTTTAAAAATTGACATGGAAATTGTAATAGAATATTTAAAAATAATTTAAAACATTTCTTGAAGATACTATCATTTTTTCTTATATTTTTTTAAACATAAAATATTTGGAAAATATTTTTCTTTAAAATAATTATAGAATAAAATATAAAAAAATATTTATATTAAATAATGTTCATGATGGTGATAAATTTTATTCATGATGTACACATTAATATAAATTTTTATTTCACATTGTGAGTAAAATCCAAAAGGGAATTGTTTGGAAAAAGAAATGAAGAATACTTAAATAAATAAAAATTAAAACATAGTTAAAAAATTATTTTAAGAAATTATTTTAAGAACTTTAAAATTAATATTGAAAATAATTTTAGAAATTTTTTTATGGAAAAAAGTGGTTTGTGATTGAAGAGGGAAATAAACGAAAATTTTGACAAAAATATTCATATTAACTATTGAGTATATAAAGTGAGGAAAGTGATAGAAACCATGTATTAATGTCAAATAAACGGAGGATAAGAAATTTCACGAGTTTCTTAGGATATGAATCATAATGTTTTACCATCAGAAACATAATCAGAAATAATCTCAATAAACAATGAGATTATAAAATTAAATCCTTATAACATCTGTATCTTTGAATTATAAGCCCTATGAAAAAATAAAATAAAATTAAATGTTAAAAATATGGAGAAAAAATAAATTTATGATATTAATTTTCAAAGGTGTTTTGTATAAACCTCATATAAGAATATTGTTTTATAACATAACATATTTATCGATGAATGAAAATTGAGACAAAAATCCCATACCACTTTGGATGCTTTTGAACCATAAACCCTATGAAAAAGAAATAATAAAATTGATATTTAATTTCAAATAAAATTTTCAATATGCATAGTAAAATAAATTCACATGTATTATATACATCAAATTAAATAAATAGTTGTTGAATTTGTCATGTGTCTCATAAAAGATAATAAGTGAGACGAAAATCGCTTACTAATTTAATAATAATTTGAGTTTTAAGCCTCAATAAAGAATATAATCAAATTAAAATTTAAATATAATGAAAATATTGGTATCTATGATATAATATTTAAATGGGGAAGTATATATAGCACATAAAGAAAATGAGTGGTGAATTTTCAGATGTCTCCCAAAATAAAAGATATACTAGAAATCCCTTACCATATGTATTGACATCCTTCGTACACATTTGAACCTCCTATATAATAATTATAATTTTATTATAGATATATTAAATATTCATAATTATAAATATATATCATACCATATATTATTTACTTATGATCTTTTATTACCCATTTATTAAAAATTCCATGTTAAAGTCACATTTCGGGCAATTACTACTATGTTTTTTGTGAATGTTTTCTTTTTTATTTTTGGATATCTTACTATTATCTTTGATTCATAATATCCATAATTACAACAATGATATTAATATAATATATATTAATAATATATATTAATAGTGATCCATAAAATTTAGTGATATAAAATGAAATACAATGTTAATCGAGATGGTACGTTGTACGTACGCATGAACGATGTTTTCCATTTTACCGGAAAAAAAAGAAAGAAATTCACATAAATAATATATTAATATTAAATAATCATTTTTCTTTCAAATATTTTACATATTTTCAGTAAAAAAATTCTTATTACCGTCCATGAAAAACATCAACAAATCCCATCGCTTAAAGAGGTGGTAGTCCACCATACACACGAATGATGTTATCGTATTCCCATTGAATGGAGGTTAAGAATAAAAATGTGATATAATGATTAAAAAATAATAATATTATTATAAATAAAATATATTTTAATAATATATCCATAATTATATCCATACATTAGAGGTGGTGACATAAAATTAATATCATCATTTCGTGAGGCAGCAATCCTCCATACACATGAATAATGATTTTGTAACACATTTGATAGAAGATGAGAAGGATTTAGTTGATTACATTAACATAATAATATATAAATACATTTACTATTATGATTTTATTATAAATATTTTTAATAATAATTAAAGGATGTGGAGGAAGAAATAAAATAAAATGTTTGGTTAGGGATGTTACCTCTTCCTCAGACAACTTGTTATGGTTTACTCCAAAAGGTTTATTATGTTGTATTTATGAAAAAAATAGGGATTATAAGATGATATTAGGGAATAAAGGAAGTTATATGGTCAATTATTTGTTGAAACAATTTTTTTTGGATGTGTGTATGGGAGAGGATATGGGGTGGCCTTATATAATTGTAGTGAGTGGCATATTTGTAATTTTATAAAAGAAAAAGGTGCACCAATGTTTTTCCACATACCAAAAGGATAAAAAATATTCCATTATTGAATATACAACAGATATGGTATAAATATGGAAATAAAATTAGTTTTTACATGTTTTGGGTTATTTTTAACCCTTATCTTTTTATTTTAACCCCCAGTAAACCAATTATTACCTTAACTGTGGTAAATAATTTTTACTATTTTTACTATTAATTATGGTAAAAAATTAACAATAATTTATTAGATAATATAAATTATAAATACCCAAATATTTAGCCCATTTTTATAAATTAAATTAACATTATTAAAAAAATTTAACTGAAATTTAATCTTCTAGGAGCAGTGAGAATGTAGGTTTTCAAAGTGAAAATATTAAAAATTTTAAAAGGTTTTTATATAAAAAGTCAATATGAAAATGGGTCTAGTGAAAAAATTGGATTAATTGATATAAAATTTATCTAATTTTTTTTAATGAATCTTAAAATAATTTTTCTGTTTTTTAAAGATTTAAAATAAATGACAATTCTTAATAAAAACCAATATTTTTCTCTATTTATTGAAAAACATTTATTCTAAAATTCTTCTAAAAAATACACCTTAGTTTTTTCATAAATTCTTATTTAAAAATAATATATTGTTTTTTAAAAAAATCCAAATGTTTCAATTATTAGTTTTGAAAAAAGTGATCAAAAGGTGACAAAACATCTTTTTTAAAAAATACATTTTTTTATTTGTAAAATTGGATTTATTTTTATCTCTTGTCTGTAAAACACAAAAGATTAATGTTAAATTTTTTATTGAATATATATTATATAAATTTAATTCAGATTATCCACAAATTTGTTTTAATTTATTGATGTAAAATACATTTTTTTGATAAAATAGTTTTTTAGAGAAAGATTTTATTTATTTTCAAATTGTTTTTATTTTCACTTATATATAATTTTCCACCAAAGAATTAATTATATATACATGTATAAACCATATATTTTCTTAATTTAGTAAATTCTAGTTATACCTACAATTCCAATGACTAGGTGATAACAATCATATTAAATAATAATATTTTAATAGTATTTCTCACTTTGTTTAAACTCAATATTTCTTGTAATGCAATATAAACTATATGTTTCATGTAATGTATGATAAATTTTGTGTTGTGTATAACATAAAAAAATGGTTATTGTTTTTAATATAATATAAACTCATTTTTCATATATATACATGTATAAAACATATATATATATATATCCAAAAAAATCATGGGATTTACATTCTAAACCCCTTAAATATATTTTATCCTCACAATTTTAACTTATGATTAGTAAGAATGTGGTAAACACATGAAAATTACATTGTGGGAAACACACATCATAAAACTGGTTAATTACAAATTCTTCATTAAAATAGATAAATGGATGTTTTAATTCCATATAGAATAACACACACTAGGTTTCCAAATATGAGAACACAGGTACGAAGTGAAAAAAATGGACATATAAGAGAAAACTAACACCTAGGAAATGATAGATAGTCATAGAGAACATGGTCAGGAAAAAGTTATTGACCAAAAATTCATAAAACAAATAGGTGTGAAAAAGGTCCTTGATATCATAAATAATGATGATAATATAACAAAATTTTATTTCAAGATCCTTTTTCTAATGTTGGGGAATTATTATGAGAATATATACTTACTTGATTTCATTCTACTTAATAAGCATGATATCATCATTTGGTTGTGCCATGCTCAATTTCTATATCATTTTTTACAATAATTAATGAATTTTTCATGTCTAAAGAACTAAATAAAAGATATAAAATAATGATAAGTCATTCCTTCCATATTTAGTCATTATAAAAAATGGTTAGAACAAGTTTGACATAAAACTTCATATAGTGAAATAATACATTTATTTCTAAAACCTCATACAAAACTTAAATAAAACCATTCTCTAAAAGGATAACCATATAACCCTTCCAAAATTTAAAATTAATAAATAATTTCAGTAAATTTCTTAACATTAATCTCCCAAATAACATAATGTTTCTCTTGACTACCATGTGCCAAATATGTGAATACCTTATTCATATATTTTCATGAATCATGGTACTGATTGGAATTTCTACAAAACATTAATGAAAACATACATACTTTCTCATTCCTTAAATAAAACCATAGATTATTGAATATATTTGATATATCCAATAATGTTTTAAACTCTATCAATGATAACATAAACCACCTTTTCCATAAAATCATTAACCAGTTCCATAGTAATCAATACTATCCAATTAAATTTATCTATATCAATCTTATATTTATCTAAACTAAACATAATTTTCTTAACATTAGAAACATATTAATGGTTATATTCCATTAATAAATATATCACATTATAATTAAATCAATTTTTTTGGTCATTATCATCATTCAACATATTATTGAAAATCCTTAATGAAAAACTTATAAGGAACAATACATATGTATTTCATGATTCATATTGTATAATTCTAGAATTCTAATATATAAACGCTTCAATCATCCCACTTACTTATCAAACTATTAATGATTATTAATTATCTTATTTCTTAATACCTATTTATTTTAATATGAAATATGAATCCCTTATTATCATTCATCAACATCAATTTAATTATTCTTCACATGTTTAATATAAAACATACTATTAAAACATCTTATACCTTTCATATTTCATTTATAGCTTACTCTTCATCAATAGCATAACCATTAATCATTCCATATTACATATTATCAGTATGATCATTCTCCTTAGGAAATATACTTTCATAATTCCCATAAATTATACATTTGAAACATTCTATCATTAGTGATATCTTAGGGATACCATTATTCTTATCCATTTTGTAAACTGAACTTTTCACTCTTCCTCTATTGTTACTTACATTGTCTGCTTCTTTTACACACTCAAAAAATCATCCCATTATTCTAAGATATCCACATAGGTTATTCTTCCCACATTCTAAACTTATAAGAAACTAAATCATAATTCATGTATGGTCTCCACCACACAAACTCTCAACTAACTATATACTTCTCTTCATTATTGATCTAGAGATTTGGTTAAAGTGAAATATGTTAATAATATATCATGATAAAATATTAGACATAATCACAATTCCATTCACTTCACTTGTCCTCCCATTAGGTTTCTCATAAACACATTTTCTATCTCATTAAACATTGATCTAGTTCTTTCTAGTTCCCGCCATTGACTAAATCCAAAAAGCTTAGTGTGAGGAAAAAATAATCAATATGGGGAAACACATAATCAATAAATATCTCTAATAATATGTATAAATCATGGAATATTCTTTTTAATCTATTACAACTTACGTTTATCTTAGGTCATTCATGTCCATTATTTAAATACCTCCTAATGATTCATAATGATTTTGTGAATTTCAATGAAAATCCCCTAGTAGTGTTAAACCATGTGTGCAGCAAGGAACATAATCGATCACTAGGAGATGGTTGAGTTCAAGTTCAATGAACCCTTTTCAGATTTATTACCCTTATGTACCTTTATGTCAGATCCACATCCAATTGTATTGTCTAGATAGGGAATTAGTTTCATGTAACCCACTTTCTCTATCTTTTACCAAAACTCCAAGACATTTTCCAATACATTGACTGATACTTAGAATAATCCATATAGATATCCCATGTTATATCCTTTTAAATATCCATAGGGATCTCAATAATGTTTTCTCAACATATTTTCATAAGGTTAATTAAATCATTCCTCTAATACCGACTATAGAAACCCATATTTTTATATATAAACATCATATATTCTTAGATGAATATTTAATACATTTTAAAAACACACAATAGATAACCATAATAGTTTGGTTTCATTGCATACTATACACATAATATTTTTTTTTTCTAAAATAGCTTTAATATCTCCTAAAAATATCTTCTGAAATAATACTCCTATTAGTGATACCCTACTTTAATATTCCCTTATAACATGAGGAAGGAAATATAAGAACAATTGAGCTTAGATTCTAGGTACAGGTAAACATAGAATGTATCCATATATGATCATATTAAATAATAATATGATCACAAGGGTATGTGATCATGAACATAACATAAGATTTTCATAACTAACCTATCATAGATAATAATCAATATTCTTGGCATAAAACATTGTCAATTTAGAAAATATATCCCATGATATTGAAAAACTAAAAAAAATACATAATTAACCATAAGATCATTTTATAAAAGTGTGAAGCCATAATAAATATCTAAAAACCTTTTCATATGTGATTTTTAACTACCCTGACCATCAAAAAAGTGGATCAGTACTTACCAACTATTTCTCACTGTGGATAAATATGCCCAAGTTTCCTATAATGGATTAGGATGCACTTATTTCCCATAGAGGATCAATCCTATCAACTTGTATCCCATTATTATCTCATGATATATAAATATTTACCCAGTTCATTTGAGGGATATATAGGTCCCACCCATCTCATAAAAAAGACCATACTTCTGTGTGCCAAAATACAATAAAGTATTCATATTATCATCACATCATAACCCTTATAAATAATATAGGTTTCATAAACATTACATCAATTCAACATATCATAACCCATAAAAAATAAACAGGTTTCATAAAAATTTCTTCTATATAAAATTTAACCATACAGATAAATAACGTGGATTGTATCATTAAATCTTATCAAAATTAAATCATAAGTAACATATAAGGATGTCATCATAGATGGAAAATTATTTTGAAAGATCATATGGAACACTTATTTAGGAATATATCTTGTCCACTTTAAAAAATAATTTTTAAAATATAAAACATTTTAAAAATACTTTTCTTTAAAAAATATCCTAGAAAGATTATAAATAAATCTTTAAAAATAATTTACAACATTTATTAATGAAAATGTACTTTCCAAATTTAAAAAAAAAATTATACATACAAAATTTTGAAAATTATTTTATTTTAAAATATCCCTGAAAAATTATAAATTATTATTCAATGAAAATAGTGTTCATGATGGTGGGAAATTCTATTCATGTTGTACATGTTAAAAGAAAGGTTCCTTTCACAATTTTAGTGAAATCCAAATTACCATTGTTTGGAAAATATCATGAATATTACTTTAAAATTATTTTGTAAAAATTCAAAAATGGATAAAAATTACATTAATAAATCATTTTAATAATGTTAATAAAATTTTTTATATAAAAAATTAGAAAACATGGTTTAAGAAAAAATGGGTTTTATACCGAAGAGAGAAATAAAGAAGATTTTTTCTAAAAACAATATTTTGAAATTATGAGTATATAAATAGAGAAAACTTAAGTAGAGGAAAATAAAATTCTTAATATTCTTTAGATATGGATCATAATTTTTTATCATTTGAAACAAAATCATAAACAATCTTGTTTAACGATGAGATTGTAACATAAAATATTTACCACTTTGGTAAAATTTTATTAAAATACCCATTAAGGAATGAAATTAAATGAAACCTAAAATATAATGATAATAAATAAATTTAAGATATTATATGTAAAAGGGTCTATATATAAAACGCATATAAGAAGAGAGGTACATAATATAACATATGTCTCAAAAAAGAAAAATTGAGACAAAAAATCCTTAATACTTTGGTAACTTTTGAACCATAAACCCTATGAAAGAGGGATCATAAAGTAGATATTTAAATAAAAATAATTTCTAGGATTAGAATCATAAAATACATTCATGTTCACTATGTACACAACCTAAAATATAGGTTTGAATATGACATGGGTCTCGCAAATATAAAAATGCTAGATAGAAATCCTTTACCACATTAGTATTATTTTGAATCATAATCCCTAATAAATAATAACATCAAAATAAAATTTAAATATCGTGAAAATAATTTTTTTAATGATATAACATGTCAAATGGGTAGTATATATACCATACAAAATAAACGAGTGGTGAATTTTCATATGTCTCCTAGATATAATAGAGAGACTAGAAAACCCTTACAAAAAGTCTCGACTTCATTCCTAAATGTATGAACCTATTATTTAATAAAGTTCTGTTTATTATAAATATATTAAATAACCATACTTATATATATCATAACATATATGAATTACTTATATATTATTTTTACCCTTTTATTAACATTTTATGTTAAATTCATATTTTGGGAAATAACTACTTCGTTTTTCATGTATGTTTTGATTTATTATCATTTTCATATTAATATTATAATCATTTAATCATATATATAAAATTTAAAATTATATAAATATCATATATATTTATTATATATGTATTTTTAGTGATCCATAAAATTTATATATAGAAAATTAAATACATCATTCATGGAGATGGTTGGTCGTACGTAAGAACGAACGTTGTTTCCATTTTCCCCAAATAAATAATGAATGAAAACTAAGTAATATATTACCATTATATAATCAATTTTATTTCATATATATCACATATCTTCACTAAACCATCCCTATTACCTTCCATGTAATGTGTGAATGAATCACATCGCTTTGTGAGGTAGTAGTCCGTTGTACACACGAACAATGCTATCATATTCCCGCAGAATGGAAGGTAAGAAGTAACATGTGATATTATGATTCTAGATTATTAATAATATTTTAAATATCATATATAAAAAATTAAACTCATTATTATATTCATTTTTATTGGTGTTTGTGGAGAATGAATAAAATCAATTCGCGAGGTGAGAGTAAGCAACACACAAATGATGATTTAGTTACCATTGATAAAAGAGGAGAATTATTTAAGTTATTTAATTAAAATAATAACATATAAATATATGTAAGGTAATTAATTTATTATATAATCGTTGTTTAATAATAATTTATTGAGGTAGAGGAAGCAATAAAATAAAATGACCAGTGAGGGAAGCTAACTATTCTTCGGAAAACATCTTTTGGGTTTCACCAAAAGTCTTCCTAAGTGGCATTATAACCAAAATAAGGATTATAGAATGATATGAGGTAAAAGATGAATTAATTTTGGTAGGTATATTTTGATGAAAATGGTTTTTTAATTGTGAAGAGGAGTGGAGAGGGGTGCCTTTTATAAGTGTGGTGAGTGGTACCATTGGAATTTCTGAAAAGAAAAAGGAGTACAACGATTCTTCACATGCCACAAGGCTCCAAAAAGGTCCATTAAAAAAACTAGAAGATATAATTTTAAAATATATCCATAAAATTGGTGTTTACTATTTTAGTTCATTTTACACCCCTCTATTTTTAGTTTAACCCCTTGGTAATCCAATTTTTTCCTTATGATGATAAATATTTTATATTGTTTTTACTATTAAATATAATAAAAAATTAATTTTACTATTTTTTCATATAATTTATTTTTATTATAAATATGGAATCCAATTTTCAAAAATTCCATTAACATAATTTGAAAATTTTTATTTAATATTAATCCTGCATACGCGACGAGGAAGCAGGTTTTCAAAGTGAAAATATTAAAAAGTTGTAAATGTTCTTATAACAAAATTAAATATGAAAATGATTAAATTTAAAATAATTGGATTAATAGATATATATTTGAACTAATTTTCTTATAAACATATTAAATAATTTTGTATTTTTTTAAAATATTTAAAAAATGATGATTCTTAATAAAAACCAATATTTTTCACTTTTAATCAAAAAAATTATATTCTTAGAAAATTTTCAAAAATTCACACTAAGATAATTTGGAAACTATGATTTACAAACTAAAGATTATTTTTAAAATTAAAATTTTAAAACGTGTGAAAATTTATTTTTAATATAAGTGCACAGAAGGCAACCAATCTAGAAAAATACAATTTTAAAGATTGAAATTGAATTTATTTTTATCTTTTGTCTGGAAAAAACATAAGTTTAATTTTAAATTTTTTTATTGAATATATAATTCATAAATTTAATTAGAATGATTTTCTAAAAGTGTTTTTTAATTTATTTAGATAAAACACGTTTTTTACAAAAAAATTGTTTTTTAGAGAAAGATTTCCTCTATTTTTAAATAGTTTTTATTTTCATTTCTAATTAATTTGTCAGAAAAAAAATTAATTATATATTATTTTATAAACCATATATTACCATAATTAGGTTATTCCTATTCATCAATTTTAATCCAATTTCTAGGTGGTAACTGTCATATTAAATAATAATATTTTAATAGTATGTCATGTTTTGTTTAAATTCGGTGTTTCATATAATGCAAGTTATATTGATTGTTTCGTGTAACAAAAGATAAACATAGTGTTTATTTTAACACAAGATAAACTCATTATTTCATGTAACACATGGTAAACAAAGTGTTGTGGGTAACTCAAAATAAAAAAAAGTTATATACATTTCAAAAAAAACATTTCCAAAAATCATTGGGTATTACAAGAAATCTCTATTTGACTTTAAAAGAATAATAGAAACAATCCTCATAGTTATCAAAGTCTCAAATGACCATGTATTTTCTTATAATAATTTTTATCCCACTAAATAAGTAATAAAATTTACTTTTGAGGTTTATTAAAAATTTATAGGTTTCTTGTGAAAGACTTATGACGTCTGCCTTATAAGCCTCAATATATTCATCAAGATTTTTTTTATACTCAAAAAATACCTCTCCATTTAAAGATGGATATTTTAGAGAATGTTTTTATTAAAACAATTTTTCATGAATACTTCCCACTCTAGTAATTTTAATTCTTACTAAGGTGTTGAATTGTTGATCAATATACACCAAAAATAAATATTTTATTTTAAAAAATCACTTTTAAGGAAAAGTGGTAAACCGAAAATGATTTAAAAACCAAAATTAACCTCAAACCTCAAATATTAAATCCTGATTTTTTCAAATAAAAATTAAAATACATTGAATGACTATTCCTATAATGTTTCCATTGGATAGTGGTAAACACCAGGTCTAGATAGTATTTTATTACTTTCTCAAATTAGAAGTCCATCTACTCCCATGTTCTAACATGTTCCTCCATGTTTGACTTCCCCTCAATGAATCCATGTATTAAAATATGATTTTTTATTAATCTATGAACCATGTTCTTATTTCAATTCCACATAAAGATGTCTTACAAATTTCTATGTTTGTCCGCCTTATAAATATTAATCTCGAAGGAATCTTACAACATCTCATAATTTGAATAAAGTAGAAGCACTTAACCCACCCCACTATTAGCATAATCCTTGTTTCTACCCTTTGAAGCACTAACAATTGTGATCAGAAAAATTGCACCATATTTATCCTCCTCGGCCCTGTCATTGGTAATTTGGGCATTATCACTCTAAGTGATAAAGATCCAAACTGAATTTATCTATCTTAGATCAGTAGAGGAATTATAATATTTTCTCGAAAAAGTTAATTCATTTCTTGGTACAAGAGTTTGATGTGATTCATGCATTTAATAATAACTTAAGACAGTTTTTCTAGTACTTTAATGATGTTCTCAACTCCTAATCCCATCATATTTTGTATTTCATCAGGTCAATCATTAAGTTTCCCATTACATATAATTTGGACATTATTCTACCTATTTCAATCCATTTTCTAAAATCAAATAATGTTTTGGATGAGTATAAATGATTCAATATTCATATAAAAAGGAAAAATCTAACTTATAATGAATGAAATATATACCCTAAATTATTAATCTTTAATTTTCAATCTAGGGTATCCATGGTTTATTTATTATTAAGTTATATAATCCTAAAATTATATTCAAATCTTTTATAAGGGTCTATAAAGTGTGTATAAATTAGCCAAAATCAAATCCCTTGGGAGTTTCTAGTGAGGCATGCAGTATTAGGGCCCCTCATCAAGCACTATGTGAAGATCAAATTGATACTCAATGGGCCTTTTAGGGTGATTACCCCTACGTGAATATGTGAAACAACTATATCCATAGGCTAGTATCTAGAGAGGGATGTACTTTCTAGGAAACCACACACTTTAAACCTTTCAAAAAATTTAAGATCATTCCCTTAATAATATATTTAGTGTTTTCTCTAATGTTTTCTAGTTATAATTTTTAAAATTAACTAGACCTTATCTTTGATACTAACTATAAAAACTCCAATATGATTTATATTTTATTTCATGAATTTTAACATAAATATATTTATAATAAAATCCTAGAGAATTGAGTGGCATAGAAACTTTGGTAAATTAGATACATAATTCATTAACATAAAAATAAAATACAAATTATTATTGAAAACTATATATTATGCTCTTATATAAATTTTAACTTGTAATACTACCTAGGATAATGTGTGCACATACATAAGAAAGGGGTGAGTTATTATAATAATATAGAATTAAAACATTACATAATCTTGAGTAAAGTAATTAATTTAAATTTATTTTACATTGATGATTATTTCAAGATTATAGTTTTATAGAATTATATAATAATTCAAACATAAAAACTAAAAGATTACAATGTATAGTCTTCTAATCAATATCAATTTTTCTCACCAAAAAACTTTTAAAATAAAACATGGTTGCTTTTCATGTTCAATAGTCAAATAATTTCCTTTGATCCCATACTTTTCTTTATTATCTATTAAATCCTTTTAAAAAAAAATTAAAACATTGTATGAGCACAATAATATTATAAAGGGATACACAAATAAGTAAAATTGTTAGTCTTTTTCAATCATGAAAACCAATGATTACTTTATCATAATGTAAAAGTGTTCACCATAAAGAAGTAGTAAATAAATTATTTTAAAGTTAAGATCATTCCATACCCTTTTTAATTAATTTAATTCCCTAAAAAACAATACCAAAAATATATAACACATAAAGGTAACTTGGGACATAATTATACTTAAATGGAATAACCTTTTGGTTGACTTCCACACA
Organism: Viscum album; assembly: GCA_963277665.1. Taxonomy (NCBI): domain Eukaryota; kingdom Viridiplantae; phylum Streptophyta; class Magnoliopsida; order Santalales; family Viscaceae; genus Viscum; species Viscum album. The sequence continues at coordinate 643,240,997 of OY728143.1, read as the reverse complement.
TATCGCTCTTATAAAAAGTAATAATTATATGGTCAACATCCATAACAGATGCCTTGTTTGTTATAACATAAACACCAATTCTTGATTTATCATGGAACCACCCATACTTATTTTATCATGTATCCAACCATAAGTACCATTAAATAATCATAACACATAAAATATTTCAATTTTCATCATTTCACTCTTAAAATTTCATTTCCAATCACAAGAAATAATTTCGAGATATTGAAATAATAAATACATTTTCAAAACCATTTTAAATTACAAAATACCTAGAAAATTGTAAAAATATGTTTATTTTTTCTTTTTAAAAACATTAATGTTTGTATAGGAATACAAATATAAAATAATTTTCACGATGACGTAGAAGTCATTGTCAACGTATACATTAAAAAAAGTATATTACTTTTTTTGTTTGGGAAGAAAGACAAATGATCCATATATAAAACAAATAAAAATAAATTTTTTAAAACCTTTTAATTAAATAAAAATTGAAATGGGTTGTGTATACACCTCATAAAAGAAGGTGGTGTTTAATATCAAAATATCCATCGATGGAAGAAGATTTTGACGTAGTCCCTTATTTGAGTCTGATTCATCACATATGTTCTATATATTCATGAATAATAAAATTAGATAATTATATACTTTATTCATTCCCTTTATAATTCTCACTGTTCCTTTTTTCCACTTATTACCATGTTATGACAATTAATTAATTATTTATGTACACGTCTGACGTTTTGATGATATTCAGTAAATGAGTCCAAAATGACTTTTGTATGATGTCTAAAGTCAAAAGTGGTAATTAGTCCATATTATACAGAGTAATATTCTTGAAATAATAATCAATTTTATTGATTAATTATACTTTTAAATCCATCCATTACATATTAATATGAAAAATTATCTACATTGCAATCATGAAGACAGTAAGTCGTACGTACTCCTGAGTAACATTTTCATTATTCAATTGTCATTATGGAAAAAGGTAAGTATTAATTTATGTACCCAAAATTATTATAATATAATTAATATCATATTAATAATTTGAATATAATTATATATATTATCCAAGTGATGTGGTGGTAAGAAAACGAATTACATTGCTTCATGGAGATGATAATTCACACATACACACGAACGACGTTATCATTTTTCTGTGAATGGAAAATAAGAATTTAATTGATATATTATTTAAATAAAAATATCATATTATTTCATTAATATGATATGTAAAATTTAATTCCATCATTATAACCATTTTTTAGAAATGGTGATGGAAAAAAATTATATCGATTCGTGGAGGAGATAGGTAACACAAACCCACAAATGATGAATTCCTTTCCCATTTGATGGAAGTGGAGATGGATTTTGGGGGTAAAATTAACATAATTACATATAATAATATTGAGGATACTAGATTTATTATTTATTCATGGTTTAATAATTTTTTAATGAAGTGGAAGAATAAATAAAATAGAAACACTTAATTGAAAAAAATACCTCTTCTTCGGGGGATTTCCTTTATTTATTATCAACTTAACACCACTAATGAGGGTGTCATACCTAAAATAAGGCCTATATAATATATGTAGGGACTCTAGGAATTTATATAGGAACATAATAGATGGTACCAATTGGTTTTCATGTGTGAATAAATGATAATAAGTAGTGCCCTTTAAAAGAGATAAGAGGGGCACTCTTGGAATTATACAAAGTGTTGAATTAATTTAAATTAAATTTCTATTCCATGTGGCTACAAATTGAGTTATATATATTATATGATGATTATGGGTATACATATATTAATTCAATGAGACTTATACAGTTTTTTATTTTTTTAATCCATATCTTTTTGTTTTAACCCTTATTTTATTATTTTATCTTTTACTCTTTTATCATGTAACTTACACTTTAAGGGTTAATATAATTGAAATAACATACCAAATGACCAATTAATTATTAATTAATATAATTATATGACTTATACATATTATTAGGCTGATTCATTTATTTTTAGAAATTTTATATCATTTAATAAAAAAATTTATATTTTAAAATACCATTAGTGTCAATTGTGAAATTGTTAATTTCATGACTTTTTTAAAATATCATAATATCATTATATATTTGAACAAACTAATTTAAAAAAAATAACATGTCAAAATATTCCATAAAATTAGTGTATGAAATTAATTTTACCAAATTTTATTTATTTTAATATTTTTAATATCATTTATTTGATATTTCATTGAATTAAAAAATTACTACATCAACATTATACAAGAAGTTAATTTAATTATTTATTCTCAAAATATTATAAATAAAATGTCATGATGAAGAAAAATATTTTATATTTCAAATTACTATTTATACTCAAATTTATCTTCTGTATAATCTCATATTAAAAATATTTCACTTGTTTAAAACAAAAGTACAAATTAATTGACTTTTTTTGAAAATAAAATATTGTAAATTTATGAAATTTATCTAGATAGCTCCAGGTTATCAAAAAATCATCCCAAGGATAATTTAAGAAAAAAATAAATCATACAAAAAAAATTTTACCCTTAATTACCTCATTTACTCTTAACCGTGGTATTACAAATAATTACTAAAGTCACTATTAAAATTGTAAAAAATAAAAGGGACATATTTAAATAATTTGGATAATATGATTCTAAATATTGAATTCATTTTTATATATCAAAAACATATAATTGGTAAAAAATAATTAAAAATCAATCCTGATGATGGAACAAGAAAATGTGGTTTTAAAGTAAAAACTTTCAAAAGATCGAAATGTTTTTTTATATCCAAGTTAATTTTGAAGTTGATTCAAATGACATAAATTGTATCAAATGATAATAATTTATCTAATTATACTTTAAAACAATTTAAATTTATTATTTAACACCATAAATAAATTTTATGAAAAATCTTTTTTCAATTAAAATATAGTATTTTTCCACTATTCATCAAAAAATATATCTTATCAGAAAAATAAAAAAAGTAATAAAAGTAAATTTTATTACTATTCATCTAAATAAGAAGTTTAATTTTTCAAATTCATTTTATTAAATTGTCAAAAACATTATTTAAAACAAGTGCACCATTAAAAGATGGAAAAACTACCTTTTAGAATATTAATGTTTTTAACCATAAAACTAGATTTACTATATACTATATTGAATACAATGCCTTTTTTAATGATCACCTGATTAATAAATAAATTAAAAATAATTATTCTATCATTACATGAGTTGTTACATTCTTCCCCCCTTTTAGAAATTCTGCACTCGCTATTTTTATTTACTTATTAAATTAGTGGGGATATCTTTCCATCTAGCCTTTATGGATTCCCATGTTTCATATTCAACCATATGGGTTTTCTATAAAAACATAACCAGATGAATCACCTTATTCCACAAAACTTTTTCTCCATGGTCATGAACCAAAACTTGCAGTTACTCATACGAAAGTTTCTCGTCCAGTTGAACTACATTAGGGCTCAAAACACGGGATGGATCCAGAAAATACTATCTAAACATTGAAAAATGAAAAATATTGTGTACCAAGGATAAAATAAGTGGTAAATCCAATTTAATGTCAACTAATCCATATTTATCTTTGATTTGAAAGCGTCTAATGAACCATGGGATTAACATCCCCTTCTTAATAAAACAAATCACTCTTTTCCATAGAGACACTTTGAGAAAGATATGATCACCTTCCTGAAAAAAAAATATCTTTCATTTGGTTCTTAAAATAAATTTTCTACCTGTTATGAGATATCCTCATGTGTCTCTGAATAAACTAAACTTTATTTATCATCTTCTTTACCAACTCTAGTCCCACCAACTTCCCTTTCCAATCATCACCCCAAAAATCTGGTGTCTGAGACTGCTTTTTATACAATTCCTTAAATGGTTCAATATGTATACTAGAATGAAAATTGTTATTATAAGAAAACTAAACTAATGAAATATGTTAATCCCAACTTCCTTAGAAATCCATTGAATAATAATGTAACATATCCATAAAGGTCTAAATTGGTTTTTCTGACTATCCATCAAACCGAGGATGAATGGTTTTGATAAAATTTAATTCATTACCTAATGACTTCTAAAGGCCGTTAAAAAAATTATAAGTAACCTGGTATAACAATCAGATACAGTATAGAGAGACTCAACATATAATCAGACAACCTCATTTTGATACAATCGATAATGTTGATCTAGAGATATGTTGTCTCAAATATGAAGAAAATTTGAATATTTAGTCTTTCGAAAAATAATAACCCAAATCACATTGTAAACTCGAGATGTATTCGATAATCCCACTACAAAATCCATAGAAATATTTAACCATTTCCACTCTAACACTCACAATGTTTGAAGTATCCCCTTTGAAAAATATTATTCTTATTTAACCTACTGATAAGTAAAAAATTTCTTGGTATATTTAGTAATATCTTATTTCATTCCATCCCATTAGTAATACTCCCGAAGGTATCTTCATATCATAGTGCTTTTAGGATGAACTAAAAATGGAGAATGATGATCTTCACATAACAAATCTGTCTTAAAAGTTAAATCACATGGAAAACACAATCTCTTAAAAAATATCTAAAAATAATATTTATCAATGTTAGATTCAGAAAACAAACCCTTTTTAAATAATTCTACCTTTCTCTTCAACTCACATTCTTAATAAGGGGATTTCTAAATTATTTATGGTTGATATAGTTGTAGTGAAACCTAAAAAGAGAATAATTTATAGTACCAATTACTTCCAAGAAAAAATTTATCGAATCATTAAACAATGGTTCACCTTCCAAAAGTAAAATGTTTAATGTGGCATTACTTTTCCATCACAAATAATCAACCACTTTGTTTTCTATTTTAGGATGGTAATCAATCTTATAATAAAACTCCTAAATTAACTCCAACCATCTCCTCTATCTCAAGTTAAATTATTTCTAAGTGAATATATAATTGTAACGTTTGTTATTAATGTATATTTTATACATTATTCCATTAAAATGATGCCTCTAATTTTTTAATACAAAAACAATAGTAGCTAATTCAAAATCATGTGTATGGTAATTTAACCTATGGGGATTCAAATGACATGAAGCTTAATCAATTGCCTTATCATTCTGAATTAAGAAACAACCAAGTCCTTCCAATTAATAAGTACTTTAGATAACAAATTAACCATTTCTGGAAGATAGGTCCAAAACTTGATCATTTACCATTCTTCTTTTCAGTTCTTGAAAACAATCGTCTCATTATTTTTCTATAGATGAACTTAAATCCATTACATGTTAACTTATTTTTTGGGATAGATAACTGAGCAAATTTTTTAACAAACCATCGGTAATAACATGGTAATCCAAGAAATATACAAATTTATATGACATTGGTAGATCATGGACACTCTTCAAAAACTTCTTTTTAAAAAGGTCAACAATTATACCATCTTTAGAAACAATATTTCCAAGGAATGATTTTTTTTGAAACCAAAATTCACTCTTAATAAAATTTCAATATAGTTTAATTTATTTTAAGGTTTAAAAAAATCACTAATTTCCAATCATGTTCCTCTTAGATTTTAGAATATATAAAAATATCATTTATAAACACAACCAAAAACAAACCTAAAAACACATGAAAGACACTATTCATAGGATTCATAAATGTAGTAAGTGAATTAGATGACTCAATGGGAAAAAACTCATAACTTCTATATCTCATCTGAAATGTTGTATTTGGAATTTCATCCCCATTCACCTTCAGATGATGGTACCTTTACATCAAACCAATTGTAAAAAATATACACATCTCCCTAGAGCTGATCAAAAAAATCATATATTTGAGGCGAATGATACTTTTTCATTATAGTGATGTTATTCAAGGCTCTATTATCAATACAAATTTTTACAAACCATCCTTAGTTTTCATAAATAAAACATGAGAACCCCATGGTGATGTTCTAGGTTGAATTAACCATTTATCAAATAATTGTTGCAACTCGTTTTTCAATTACACTATTTCTACTAGATCCATTCAATTATGGGGTTTAGAAAAAGTTTTAGCATCAGACACTAAATCAATATTAAATTCAACTTCCTGGTCTGGAACAAAACCTGGAAATTCATCATGAAAATATCTATAAATTTATTCACTACTAGGATGTCACTAATCAAAAATGTTTCCTAATTTTCAACAATTTGATATAGATAATATCACATCCATCTTTAATCACTCTCTCAAATTCTTATTATTTTATCAAAGGTATGAAATTAATGAATAAAACATTCTTGGGTTTTGAATCTATTTTAGTATGATAAACTGAAAGTCATTCCATAAACAAATTGATATCCAACTCTACTATGGAATGTTCAACATGATTTTCTAGGAAGACCATCCCACATACAAAAATAAGAATATTACCTTAAATATTTTTTGTTTTAATTCTTTTACAGAGAGTTTTTACCAAAAATTTCTATATCACATTCCTGAGGTGGTATTTCCAATTTACATGTAAAAATCTAAAAAATGAAAGATTGTTAAGATCTAGAGTCAAACAGACTATTGGACCAACTCAAAAAAAATTAACACACCTTTCCCCAATTTATTTGATGACCTAACATAAACCATATAAGTAGAAAAATATTTTTCCATACCCTTTTTCATTAGATATTATTGGTTTTCACCTTGGTTAATCATATTTGTATACACATTGTCACAATTTACTAACACATTGCAACTAAAATATCTTATCGCTGGATTTTAATTTCTTGTATAATAATCTCCCTTATAGTCATGATAAATATGACCAATATTACCACATCAGAAACACTTCATAGACTTTGAAATACATTCAACATGATACATTTTACCACACTTTTCAAAAGATTGAAATTTAGTTTTATTACCTCTAAATATATTTGATGAATGATGTCCCATTACCTCCCTAAATGACCTATTCTTTTACGTGTTCTCATGGGACACATGATCATCAGAAACCACCATTTACACCTTCTCAGGTCATTAAAAAGTTTCTCACATCTTTTCAACTCACACGAAGATTATATCCTTCGATATCTTGGCTTCAATCCAAACTAAAACCTATTTATCTTACAAAAAAGATCCTGAAATAAAATATGGGATGTACATTTTCAAACAAGTGAAGTTTTCTTCATATAAGGACAAATAATCTTCTTTTATTTGTCTCAATTCTAAAAATTATTTTTCTATCCTAAGCATAGAATCCTTAGGAAATTATTTCTCAAGGAATTTTCTTAATTTATTCCCATTCAATGGAATTGATCTCTTCACTTCCTCTGATATATTTAACCACTGACCACCACTGATCAGGTTCACCATCAAAATTATAAATTTCAAGAGTTTACTTTTGGTTCTCCAAATTTTCCATGACATCTAATTTCTTTTCTGTGGCTTTAATAATCCTCCAACTAAGAAGGGGTCAGATGATCCTATAAATTATAGGGGATGTAAACTCATAAAATTATCCATTATCATCATGTTCCTCTATTGTAGATCTATTTTCTCTCAGGCATGGACACCACCACTATTTATCAACTAAGTAAATATATCCATAAGTTCACCAACATTCATATTTCTAATTCAAACCATCTCAAGATATTTATCCATAATGATGGTTTCTACTAGGTTCTTTCCCACTACTGCATCCATGTTTCTATTGTGGAACACCATTCTAAGAAGACCTAGTTTAAATCACACAACATGGTATTATAAAAATGATGTAACATTTTGAAATAAAAAAGTATAATTTATCAGTTGTATGTTTTTAATATTATCTTATCCCCTAAAGTTATCTAAAATAACCTCTGATACCAAATATAAGGCCCCAACTATAAAAAATTACATAATCTTGAGTTAAGTTAATAATTTTACATTTTTTCACATTTAAGATCTTTTCTAGTTTAGATTTTTTGATTATTAGGCCATAATTAACATATAAAAAATCAAATATTACATTATATACACTTCTATTCAATATCCATTTATCTCACAAAACAAAAACATTTAAATTGAAACATGGTTTCTTTTCATGTTCAGTAGTCATAATTTTTCCCTTGATCTCATCCTTATCACTATTATCGCTTAAATCTTGTGAAAATTAATTTAAAAATTTTGATGATCATAAAAAACTCAAAGAGGAATATATAAATAAATAAAATTTTTAGTCTTTTGAAAACATGTAAACCCATGAATACTTTATCAAAAAGTAAAACATTTTACCCTCAAGAACTAGTAAATAATTTTCTTTGAAAGAAAGATCATTGCATAACATTTTTTTAATATAAATATTACAATAAAACTCATATAAATCATATATAACATGTAAATGTAACTTGGGATTTAATTATACATAAATGTAATAACCATATGGTCAATTTCCATACATGACACTCTTATAGAATGGAATAACCATACAGTCGACTTCCATAACTAGTGCATTAGAGGTTGTAACATAACCAACCATCTATGGTATATCATGGAACCACTAATCCTTGGTTTATCATGTAACCACCCATCAAATTTCAAAGTACTATTATATAATCATAACACATAAAATACTATAATTTTCTTTGTTTTACTCTTGAAATTTTATTTGTGATCACAAGAAATAATTTCAAGGTATTGAAATATTCAATAAATTTTCGAAACTATTTTAAATACCAAAATAAAAAGAAATGGAAAAGGGGGTTTATTTTCCTTTTAAACATAGTAAGTCTTCTATAGGTATCGAAATACGAAATAATTTTCATAACGATGTGGAAGTTTTTGTCACCATATATAATTAAAAAAACATTCCTTTTGTTATTTGTAAAAAAATGTAAAACGGTACATATAGAAAATATAAAAATATTAAATTTTTAAACCCTTTGAACTAAATTAAAATTCAAATTCGTTTTTTATACACCACATAAAAGAATTTGGTGTATAACATCAAAATATTCCTCTATGAAAGGAGAATTATATTATGTCCCTTACCTCAAGACTAATTCATCACATGTTCTTTATATTATTGAATAAAAAACATAGTATAATTATTTACATTATTTTCATTCTTTTTAAATTTTATAATTCTTTTTATATCACTTATTACCAAGTTATATCAATTACCAAATTTTTTAAGTTCCTGTCAGATGTTTTGATGATATTCGGTACATGAGTCCAAAATGACTTTTGTGTAATGTCTAAAGTAAAAAGTGGTAATTATTCCGTCATATAAAGAATAATATTCATGAAATTATAATCCCTTTTATAAATTGATTTTAATTTTAACTCCATCTATTATATATAGATATGAAAAAATAATTACATTATAATCATGGAGATGGTAAGTTGTACGTACGCATGAGTAACGTTTCCATTTTTGAGTGATTATTAAGGAAAGAAGTTAAGTATTAGTTTATCATCCTAAAATGATTATAATATAATTAATATCATATTAATAATTTAAATATAGTTATTTATATTATCAAGGTGATGTGGTGATTAAAAACGAATCATATCGTTTAGTGGATGTGATAGTTCACACATATGCATGAATGATGTTATCATTTTTATGTGAAAGGAAACTAAGAGAGTAATTGATATATTATTCTCTAATAATGATAAATGTGACATTAATATAATACATAATCATTAATTATATCATTATAAATAGTCTTTGGAGAAGAAGATGGAAAATGAATTATATCGGTTCGTGGAGGTGATGGTTCACACATACGCACAAACCATTATTTTGTATCCCATTTGATGGTTGTGGAGATGGATCTAGGCGATGATATTAATGTAATAACTTATTATAATATTTATTTTAATTTAGGTATTATTTATTCAAGATTGAAGAAAATTTTAATGAATATGAAGAAGAAATAAAATAGAAAAACTTAATTAAAAACGATACATCTTCTTGAGGTGATTTCCTTTGATTATCTTTTTAACATATCTAAGTAGTGTGTTCTAACTAAAATAATGACTCTAGAATGTGTTGAGGTATTCTAGTAATGGATTTAGGTACAGCTTGTCCGAACCAAACTGGTTTTTATGTTTGAAGAAATTATAATAAGTATATCCCTTTTATAAGAGAGGGCGACGACACTCTTGGAATTTTTCAAAGTATTAAATTAATATAAAATAATTTTATTTTCCCAGTGGATCCAAAATAATTTATTTCAAATATTAGTTGATTATGGTTAAAAATAAATTTATAAAATGAAAATTTAATTGGTTTTTATTATTTTTTTAAATCCTTATTTTTTTGATACTTTTTTACCCTTTTAACTCTTACCATGTTATCATGTAATTTCCAATTTTAGGGTTAATATAAATACAATTACATTCTAAAATGCCAATAAATGAGTCATTAATAATTTTTTCTAATTATAACCATTATTTTGATGAATATTATATTTATATAAATATTTTATTATTTAATAAAATATTTAATATTTTAAAATAACATTAGTGTCATTTTTTACACAATTCATTTCTTTACTTTTTAAAAATATCATAAAAGCATGATATATTAGAAATAACTCTTTTAAAAAAATCATTAACATGCCAAATTCATCTATAAATTTTTTTATAAAATCAACTATATCAATTTGTATTTGTTTTTAAATTTTTAATATCATTTATATTATATTTCCCTCAATTAAACAATTAATAGATCTTCATTGTAAATGCCTTTAATTTAATAAATTATTAACAAAAAATTGCAAATATAATATAATGATTAATATAAATATTTATATTCTCATTTATCTTCTATATAACATAATATTAAAAAAAATTCACTTGTTTAAAAAAAAGTATGACAAAATTGACTTTTCATAGAAAAAATACTATAAATTTCTTCAAGTCAGCCAATTGGCTATAAGGGCCTTTAAAATCATCCCAATAATGTTTTTGGTTGAAAATAACTCATAAAATAAAATTTTTACAAGTTTTAGGGAATTTTTATATATTTTATAATTTTATTTTTACCCTTAATTAGCAGATTTACCCTTAACTATGATAATAAAAATAAATCAGAAGACTTAGGAGTAGGCTAGCCTACTCCTAGAAAATTTATTAGTAACCATGATAATAAAAATAATCACTAAAGATATTAATAATATTGTCTAAAAATAAACAAAGACATATTTTAAAAATTTGAACCTTATGATTCCCAATATGGAATCCATTTTTCCAAATTCAAAACAGCAAATTGTAAAAAAGTAATTAAAAATTAATCTCATTAATGGAAAGTGGAAACAAGTTTTTCTAGTAAAAACCTTCAAAAGATTGAAATATTTTTCATATTCGAATTAAATGTGAAATTGATTCCAATGACCTAAATTGGATGAAATGATAAAAAAATTTATCTAATTATACTTTTAAACCAGTAAAATATATAATTTATTGCTTTAAATAAATGTTATGAAAAAATATTTTTCAAATAAATTACCTTAATTTTTCACTATTCATAAAAAAATATAAATTATCAAAAAAATACCAAAAATTAAAACAAAGAATATTTTGATACAATTATTAGAAATAAGAAAATTATTAATTTCAAATTGAATTTATAAAAATGTCAATAAATATATTTAAAACAATTTTGCTGTCAAAACGCGACAAAAACTGCATTTTTTTTAAAATTAATGTTTTTAACCATAAAATTAGATTTATCATATAATCTATTGAACATATTGTCTATGTTAATTACTATATAATTAATAAATATATGGAAAAGTTTTATTACATCATTATTGGGTTTTTTACAGTTATAACACTCAAAAATAGAACAATTATAGAAAACATGATATATAAGAGACAAAAGGAATATTATGATGACATAAAAGAGAATAGTATCATAGAATCCTAGCATGTACAAGATAATATAATAAGAACATGAAAAAAGGAATTTATCCATAGAATAAAACATGCAATTATAATCATAAGTCATGTATCATCACCAATACATCATAACATAGTGTTCTAGGGTAACCACCAATGCACTATTCATGGTATCTCATGAGATTAAAACATTACCTAATGCATTGTAGTGTTATAAGGGTGAACCATTCATATGTCTAAATTTCAGTGTTCTACATCTATTATATAACATAAAAATTTATTTCAACATTTCAATCCCATGATTGAGGAAAATTTACTTCATATGTTTAAGTCCCCAATAAATTAAGTACAGTTATATATAGGTTGATAAAATTGAATAAAATAGGGATATATATTTACAACATAAAGGTATGGAATGGAAAATGAAGGGATATTCTAAATAGTATAATAGGTGTGCATAAAAGTTCAAGGAATGAATAAATGATAGATATGGGTGGAACATCATTAATATGGAATGATTTTTATTGTATGTAATAATTATGAATAGATGGTAACCATTGGGAAATAAAAATACTTTAAAAAAAGGAAGTGTTTGAATGGAAAAGATAAGGTGGAAAACCCCTTAACTTGATAGGATAATTCTTAAAGCTTGTGAAGAGATCCTTAAATCCTTATAAACTCCTTAGGTGGGATCTTGAGAGATAAAATGAAAATATTTTCATGATTAAAGGCTTCAGAGTTAATAAGAATGGGAGAATCGGTGGGTATGTAAAGAAAAAGAGGGAGATTTTTTTAAATTTATAAACATAGGATTTGGGAATCTATAAAATAAATAATGAAAAAACATTGGTTTTACCCATGGTATTTTCAAGGGGGTTTGTTTATTAAAATTTTAATAGATTTAAGATCAAACATATTAAATTAGTTAATTTTCATAGGCGGAATAGATTTTTATTCATAAAGAATGATTTTTAAAAACTTTAAAATAAACTTTTGGTTTTTAAAGATTCATTATAGGTTATTAAAATTAATATTACCACGTTAAAATACATTATCTTAATTAATAATAATATTTTTTTTTTCAAAAAATACCTTTATCGTATATATTACACCAATTTTTTGTTATTATGATTTCATAATACTTACAATATATTTCTTCTATATTTATTTTTTACCCAAAGATCAGATTGTCTAAGAAAATTATAGAAAACAACTATTAGATAATTTTGATTGGATAATTTCAAAAATATCATTTTTTATCAAAATATTTTTTTTAAATATATGAAATTTAATTTTTAATTAAAAAAAATGTAATAAGAAAACATTTTTTATAACATATTCAACATTTTATCCCATTTTAAAATTTCATGGGAATTCATAAAATAATATTACCATTTATATTAACATAAATAAGGTTTTTCAAGATAGTTTAAAGGAAATGTATTTAATTTTTAAATATTTATATTATTATAAAATATTATTTTAATTATAATAATATATTTTTGTAAATTAAGATTTTTTTAGTTTGTACTCAAAAATTTATTTATATTATTCATCTTATGTTCAACAGTATAATAATGGAAATGGTATCTAAATAACAACTATTTTATTACTAATAAGAAAATTTATACCTATGTACTAGTGATTTCTAGATATGTAAACCCTTATTACACCATTGTATGCCCCAAGGGTAGGATGTGTACTTATTGTACTTACATGGGTCGACTTAATGAACATTGATGGGGTGGTGACATTTTAGACTTAAAATTCTACCATAGTTGATTCTAATCATGTCTCAATTGTTGAATCTTGATATAGGCTTGGTTAAAGGTGAACCCTACTAATTCCATATCCCTTGGAATCTCTGATAAATGATCTATATAACGGTTGATCCTACTAGTTGAGGCCATAAATTCTTCCATATGAATGAATTAGATTTTTTATTACTCTTACTATATAATAATCTTAAAGGTCACTGTATAACAAATATTTTGAAAATGTTTGTAATATTTGATATTCATAATTACCAACAGTCATATAATGGAATTATTTTATAATATTAATAAAATATTATTGATTTTTATAATGTGGTCCATGTTTTATTAATTATACCACATTACTTAAGGAGTCATATATTCATTTAGATGGTAAATTTCACTTATAAAATTCTGGGTTGTTAAAATTACTTCCAAAATTACTTCCTTTAATAAATGCACCAAAGTTTTTTGCATATATATATATATATCAATTGAAACATGAATTCGAGTACTAACCATAATGAAATCATTGATAATTGACTTGAATGGGTTTAATAAGTTGACCATGCACTTTTTATACAACCTGAAATGTTTTAACATTACTCATCAGTGAAATAAATTTTACTTAAACTATAATTATAATCCACTCTTATATTTTTACATCTTTATTATTTTTTCCTAGTTTATCTCCTTCAAGTTGTTTCTCACATTAAGAATGTTGTTCACCATCATCACTATGTCCTTCCTTGATATGTATATCATTAATAGGGGAAATCCCATTATTTGGAATGCTATTTAAAAATTTAAGTAATATTACATAGACATAGTAGTGAATACATAATATTATATGGAAGCACATTGTATATAAAAAACTAATCAAATAAATTTGACTTGTTCCTTGAATTATTTTTTTAATAACGGTTGAATGGATTTGGCATCTTTATCAAGTATCCAAATCCCCTCTTCATGGTCCCCTAGGACATAAAATACACTAAATACTATAGGACCTCCATGAAATTATTGGGATTCCCTAATGAAAATTTCATCCTCAATGGATTTCATTTGGACATGCAGTTGTTTTAATTGATAAAAGTGAAATTGAACAATTTATGTCAATAGGATTTCAGGCATAAAATACTTGTGTTGCATATGATTCAATTTTTAATGGCTCATCATTGTATATTTCATTACTTAAATTCATTTTCATGATTCCTATTTCATTAATTTTAACTATAATTATGTTATTAATTTATTTTCACTGAAAAATTGGCACATGTAATGTTCTTTAATATTACCTCTATTTTTTTGATGATGCTAAATTATGAAATAATCACATAAATTTCATTTTCTATTTTATAGAAAATACATGTGTCACTTCTTTCATAATAGTAACTCAACTATTCATCATCATACTATGTTCAACATATACCATTAAATAGAATGTATAACTATTAATTACATAACCATTATAAGATAATACATGTAAACTTGTTCCACTAAATGACCATCAATTTCGTTTTGAAATTGAATTTTTATTTTTTGATAACTCCTTAAAAATATATCCTCAAAACCATTCTATGAACTGTTTATTATGTGTATTTAATATCCCAATTTTATCCTTTAATGAAATAAAATAAATAAGAAATACATTATGAGTTTCAACATTTGGTGCACCCAAGATACATTTATATAACAAATAATGAGCCTTCTCCCACTCAATAATGGTTGTATATTATTTTTCTTTATAATTGCAAATAATTAATTATTTTCCCAAGATATTATAAAAACTAGGCCCCATAGATAGCATAGAAAGAATGCCATTTTTAATATGGTCATTCTGTCTTGTCCTTCCGGGAACAACCAGTTTCCCCACAAACATGTGTTCTCCCAACTCTAGGTCCCACCCACATTTCTAAAAGTGTAAAAAAACTAATGACTATCCCTAAACACCAACACATGTTATCTTAGTGTTCTTTTCCTCACTCACACACATCCTACGAAACATCACAAGTGTTTACCCATCCTAACATAACACCAGACCGAGCCCATTTAACTATTGAGTTCTGATTAGGTGAGATTTTTAAATGAAAGGTGCACCTTGTTGACATGGGTAGTGACATTTAGTCCTTTATGTATCACTTTTCTCGGGGTGTTAAAAAACTCTTCTAATATCTCCATATAAATCATGTTTAACCTATCCTTAATTCAATATTTTGAATTTCTATGTGCATTTAGTAACATTTATTTGACACTATCACATTTTTTTCTACATGCATGAAATTTAAAAAATATGTGATGTATAAAAAAATTATAATATAATAATTCAAATATTATCCCTTTTTCTAACTTATTTTCATAACGTTTTTCAAAAAGGGATTACCAAAAAGGGTGGTAGTATCCTTTTTGTTATCAAACATTTCATAACCTATTAATAGAGAAGATTTTTTATTTTTATATTAATTCCTATAAAATGATGTTATCCATGATTAATGATTATGTTTTCGGGTTAAAAATTTATGATTTCTTAGAAACATCATCTTTAAGTAATGTTTCAACTAAATTTAGTGTGTGTCTTCTTTATAATCATAAAACCCCCAACTTCCATTAATGTTATATTCATAAATCATCTATAAGTATTAAATTCATTTATCATCATGAAAAATATGGATCTCAATGTGAAATATTAATTTCTATGTGTTATACAACATAACAAAAAAATCCTACATCAATTTCATATATTCGATAAATATATCAAAATAAACATTAATAACATTACTATATTTTTTTATCCAGATATAAGAAAAGAAATAAAATGTACTTTTTTTGCATGAATAACACTAATGTTAGGTTATAAATAACCAACATTATTGAACTTGTACAACAAGTGATACTTTATACACAAAAATTATTCAATACATCTATAGATAGTATAACAGAGAGGGTTCACAACTCATTTTTATGATTTTGATTATTATTATGATCAATATTATTCCCCAAAAGAGGGTTATTTGCGTGATAATGTTTAATATATTTAATTATTATATCTTTATAGGATATTAATAACTTTTTAGTGTAAAAACCATTGATTTTAGAAGAATTACAATATGTTCAATAGCATATACGACATAAACAAATGAGCTTAAACAACCTCGGAAAAATATTATTTAATTATGATTATTATAACTAGTCATAAAATAGAAGGGTATGAATAAGAATTACTAAATTAGTGAAATTATATTGTTTAATTATGTATAAAATAATTTTTTTGGTTTTAAATTGATTATAAATAAAAATAAAAAACATTTTAATGTAAAAGTAAAAGAAATGTTTTTATTGAAAATCTATTTTTATGCACCAATTGAGTTTTTATCTTTAAAAATTAAATTAATCACCATTTATAAATGATTTTAATTAAATTTATATAATATATATTTAAAAAATATTTTGTCATTCATATAATATTCTTTTTAAATCATGATATAAAAATAAACCCAATTTTATGCTTAAAAATGTGTTTTTTCTAAAAAGTTGTTTGGCCATGTTCTGTGCACTAAATTTAAAATTTAAAATTTAATATTTTTAAAAATTTTATTGAAAAAATAATAATTTCAAATCAGTATGTAAAAATTATCTTAGAGTGAAATTTATGATTATTTAATGAAAATATTGTGTTTTCGATGAATAGTGAAAAAATAATGATTTTTGATGAAAAATCCCTTTTCATTTAAAGAATTTAAAATTTTTTTATTTTGTTTTATAAAATCTAAAAGTAAAATTATTAAAATAATATCATATTTAATCTAATTTATATCATTATAATTAGTTTTTATTTTCAGTTTTTGATATAAATTTTTTTTATACATTAAAAAAAATTCCTTTGGAAACACGTTTTTCATCACATATACAGGTTTAATTTTTAATTAAAATTTTACACATATATGAATTGAATTTAGAAAAATGAATTAAATATTTTGAATAAGAATAATTTATATTATATAATAATTTTAAATTAATTATATTTCTAAATTAATTTGTAATATAGCAGAAAATAATTTTTGAGGTTAATGTTAAAATGAGTTTACCAGGGGTTAAACTAAGATGATAAGGGTTAGAATGACCTGTAAAATTGTATAATTAATTTTTTATGTCCATATATATACCCAATATCTTCTTATATTCTATAATGATCCATTTGGGATCTTTCTGGATTGTGAAAAATTTGGGTACACTGTATTCTTTTTAAAAGATCAAAGTGTGTCTTCCCCTCACTTATATAAGAGAAACCATATCATGTCCTCTTAATACATACAAAGTCCTATGTTTTTTCTAATACCTTACCAAATAACTTTCTTAAAACCCTTATAACTACCTAGAGAGATTTTGTATCTGAAAACCAATCTAGTAAGGATTTAAGTATAAACTCAAAGAGGTTGTCTGAATAAGTGGTATAGTTTTTAACCATGTGTTTTCATATTATTTCTTCATTTAAATCCATCAAAAACTCCCTAAAATGATAATATAATATCTCTAATATATATAATATAATTATATGTAATTATGTTAATTTTAGGACCTTTATCCATCTTCTCTTCCATAAATGGGAAACTAAATCGCCGATCATGTATATGGCGCACTACTACCTCGCTAACCAATGAAATTTGTTTTCTATCACCACCTCTCAGGAGTGGATATAATTATTTATTTAATGTATATATATCATATTTACTACATAATTAAAATTATATAATTATAATATAACATCTTCCTGCTTACCATTTAATCCTTTGGAAAGAGATAATGTTTCTCATGCTAATGTGTTGACTACCGCCTCCATGTAGTGATGTGAAACGTTTTTCATTATATTTTGATATGGATCGAAGTAAAGATATAATAAAATAATATATATTATATATACGATGTATTAATTATTTAGGAAAGTTTACATGATATTTAACATTTTTTTCATCTGTTAGGAAATGGAAAAATTATCAATACATGCATACAACCTAAAGTCTCCATGAATAGTTTAACTAATTTTTCTATCTCTGATGTTTGTGGAAAATTATCAATAAATATATAATGAATATATAATATATTTATATAATTTTTATAATTTTTAATATGCTGGATCCAAGATCATTTTACAAGGATTGAAACTACCAAACCAAAATATACATGAAAAAAAAGAAATTAACACCCGAAATAATGATTTTAAAAACGAATTTTGGATAAACAGATGATAAAAAGTTATAAGTAAATCATATATGTAATAATATATTATTATTATTATTTAATAAGTATATAATATATATATTTTTTATACATTAGTTTCAAACATGTATTTTGGAAATCAGTATTGTGGTGATGGAATTTTGTCCCAAATTTTCTTCTTACGAATATATGTCATATTACATATATATCTTATTTTAGGAGGTTTATTTAAATCCCCATTGAAATTTTATATAATGAATTTATTTTCTATCATGATATTTGATGTTTTATTTAAATTTATTCTTTCATGTGTCTTATGATTCAAATGTTACCAAAGTATGTAAGGTTTTCTCATCTCGCATTTACTTCCATGAGACATATGTCATATTCACCACTTATTATTTTTTTGTAGTGAATATGATGTCACATTGATATGTTATATTGTCAATATCTTTACCTTTATTATAATTAAATGTTTCATTAAAAGTAATTCCTTTCATTATACTTATGATTCAAAATTTATTAGAGTAGTAACGAATTATTTCACAATCTCATCGATATTTGGGTCTATTTATTTTTTAAGTCCTAATTAGGGAAATTATATGATATTTTTATATTAAAACTAATATATTTTTTTCTCATAAGGTTATTCATGATATTATCAAGTAATTGTACCATTATCCTCTCTTTGGTGCATAAAATGATTGTGCTTTTTTTAACAAAAGATAACATTATTTATCTCTTTGCTAGAAAATAATTTTTCTTGCATATACCTGTTTTCTAAAAATATTTTAAAAAATGTTTCTAACATTATAAAAAAAAATTATTAAATAAATTTTTACACATTATTTAATTTTTGAAAAATAAGAGGAATGTAATATTCTTGTTATTTTTGTAATGAGGTATCTTTTTCCTTCTTACAATAGTGTGAAAATACTATTTTTTAATCTTATACGACATGTATTAAATTACTTGATGTCAGGACCTCTAATTAATTTGAAGCATCCTTTATAAGTTTTCAAGTTTATTTATAAAGAAATTTTTTTCTTAATATTATGTAATTTTTTAGTTTTTGAAAGTGATTTTCAAAGTTAAAATGATATTTTCCTCAAGAATATTTTTAATGGAATTGTTATAGTATATCTATTCATCATTGAAAAAAAATCTAAATTTACCTTATTATCCATTAAAAAAATATTGTAATCATTCCATAATTATTATTTATCTACATGGTTATTATTAGTTTAATTGGTATGTACTATTTTGATAGCATTATCCACAGTATTATGGATGGTCAATGATTATTTTTATTGATTTGGGAAACTGTTAACATTCATATATTCGTTTTTCAATATGAATATTTATATTGATTATATTTATTGATCACGAAATTATTAACATTTTATATAGTATTTTTATAATACAAAATTTTATATTGTTTATGTTTCTCCCCTTTCATATGAGGAATTCAATATACTTAATAAGTGATGCTGGGATCCTATTATAGCCCGTCGATGCATCGGTTGGTATCATGAGACAAAAGAACTTGGGTATTTATCTAAGGCATTACCCATTTATGTAAGATAAGTTTGAACAAGGCCTTAATAGAATAGTTATGTTTTTTGGTATCATGAATTCTCTCATTATGATATTATTTTTTGATTACCATGTGATTATTCGATTTGTTATAATATTAATGGATAATTTTCAAGTTCATGTGATTATTTATAAGGAATTATTTTGATCATCATTTATTCCAACCATATTATTCTTCATGTTTATGTTATAGATTAAATGTAATGTATTTTAGTTACATAACTTTCTATATTAATTATTTTTTATTTTTTCATGTTATATTCTCTTCTACATATACCCTTACTAAGAATTAGAGCTCCCCCCTTTCTTGTATTTTTATTTTATGATAATGATATTTTTTGGAGATGTCTTACACTTATATTCATGTATCTTATGGAATTGTTTTCACTATACTTTGGTTGAGGCATGTATTGGGTTTGTTTGGGTGAAATTTAGATGTTTTTTAGGGATTTCTGGTAATCCATGACTGGAAAACAGTTCTCCCAAACCATGTTCAATATCCTAGAAAAATATGCAACCCCAGGAAGGGATTAATTTCATGGCTGGAACACTATTTTTCAAACCATGTGTCCCTTAATATGAAACAATTAATGTGGATTTAATTCCATAAAAATTTATATTTAAAATTCATGAACCTCCAGCCTTCAACCTAATTTGACCAAACTCGACACTAACTCCTTAATATCAATTTTTTAGGATTTTAAATATTTTTATGTGTTTTAAAACTCTATTATTTATGAATAAAAGATAATATTGAAGAATATTCCCTTCTTCCCATAATAGATTCTCTTCCCAATTAGTTTTCACCATCTCTCCCACCATTCTGTCATATTTTGGAAGGAATTTTTTCTTCTATTGATAATGGATCTAGATCAAGGTTTTGATATATCTAATCTGTTTAATCATAGATCTAAGTTTTGGATCTAGATCTCAATATTTTTGTGTGATTGGACATTCTGCTTCAATTTTGAGACATCCATTAGTGAGCATACATCAATGATCTCGAGGTAGGTGATATAAAATGAAAATCCCATAGTCACAGTTTAATTACATGAATACAATTATGAAATTTTCAATTTCCATGAATGGGAAAGTGCATCCACAATTGAATTGACTAAATTAAATTACCATGTGTTGAAGAATTGGCTTAACCTTATGGAAATTTAAATTAGATTAATTGTGATCATGAAATTGTTTAGTTAATGGGATTATGTAATTGGTTAATTGATGGAATATAGAGTTTTTAGTATTGAGAATAAAAGGAATGTTTTGATTGAACATGAATAGTTAATGGTTTTTGTATTTAAATTTTGAGAATGTATTAATGGTGAAATATTCATATTATTCCTTGATATTTAAAGTATTGATCTATGTTTTTCTGATAATTGAAATGGGATACCCTGATGTGAAATGTTGATAATAGGTTTAATGTTGATTAACCTTGTTAAATTTTATATATGATATATATTTCATTGATTTACAAATGTGGTTTGGGGCATGGAATAGTGCTCTAAATATCCGAAGGGTGCTATCCATGACATTCTAAACCAAAATGAATGCATACAATTATTATTCTATGGGACATGGACTAATGCTCCAAATACCCATGGGGTGTGGGATATGGACATATGCTCAAACTAACCATGGGGTGCTGGACAAGATGTTCTATACCCATGATATTGGATTTAGACTATGGTTCTAAATGTGCATGGCATGATTACAAATTCAATGGATAATGAAAGAACATGTGATCATGAATTTTGATTCTCTATGGGATATGTGTTATCCCTTGGGGATAGTTCAAACTCTGGAATGGGTTAAATTTGGTATTATTAGGTTTGGTGTCTTTATGAACCCAAGGAAATTAGGTGGTTAATTAATGAATAATGAAATCTGATTACTATTTACTCTACACATTTTACTTTATTATTTATAAAACTGAATACACTATTATTGATTTGATATAGTTTTAGACACTGTTAGTGGTGGAATGCTAAATTATAGTCACACCCTACTCAGGATGTCTGATTAGTACCTGAATAGACTTCATATTTAAAATATAGAATAAGGTAAAGAGCCCAATTGTTTATGGAAACTTTAGGATGGAGCACAGATGAGAGAACCATACTTAGTGTCTAGACCCACATGGGGGAGTTTTTAGTGCCCTATTTGGTGTTTTCATTTTGATAATTGACATGTATTTTCAAGACATGTCTACTATTTTGGTTTGGATATTATATTCTTGTTTTGGTCATCTTGTAATACTGGTTTTCTATGGAAATTAGTTATATCTTTTGGTTATTGTTATTTATTTATGTTTTTGTGATGCTTTGATAAATATGGAATAGTGTTCCCATGTTATATATATTCAACCCTCACTACTATTTGGTAGCCTCTGGTATATCAGGAGGTGTTTTTGAGGTCACATAACTGACTGGCTTAGGGCACCAGTATGTGGAACCTAGGTCAGGATGTTATAAAGTGGAATCAAAGCCAGTTTCCTTTTCTTTTTTTGTATTGATATTTTTTAAAGGTATAAAGGATACTTGGAAGAGTCATTCCTTGAAAATGAGCTTATTCATGGGATTTCCTAGCCCATATGTGGTGGAAAACAAAATACCTAAGTTTTGACTGTTTTTATTGATGTGTTTTGTTATAGTTAAATGTTATTTCACCACAAGTGATTCACTTATTGTGTGATGTGATATATGTGATATAAGTGACTGATTGAGAAATGGGGTGTGGGGAATGGACTAGAACTCAAAATAACCATGGTGTTAAATCGATTATGTTCAAGAACCAAATGCATGCACGTGATTATTTTTGTATGGGATAGGGACTGATTCTCCAAATACCCATGGGTTGCGGGATAAGGATTAATTCTCCAAATACTGATGGGGTTCTAGACACAATGTTCTTAACACATGACATTGGATTTAGACTATGGTTCCAAATATACATAATATAATTTTAAATTAAATGTATAATGATAGAACATGTGATCAATAATTATGATTCTTTATGTGATATGTGTTATCCCCTGGGGATAGTTCGAACATAGGAATGTGCCGAAGTAAGTTTTATTGGGTTGGGTGTATTTGTAAACCCACAAAATTATGTGGTTAATTAATGAATAAGTAAATGTGAAAACTATATACTCAACTCATTTTACTTTATTATTTAAACAACAACATAAACTATTATTGACTAGCTATTATTTTTGACATCATTGGTGGTGGCCTAGTGAGTTGTACTTACGCCCTAATCAGGGTTCCTAATAAGTACCCAAATAGGATTCATGTTTATAAGATAGGATAACAGAAATATCCCTATGATAGATGGATGGTTTTGGAAAGAGGATAGATGAGGGAACCAGGATTGGCGTTATGACTCACTTAGGGGAGTTTTTCATGTCGTTATTTTGGGTTTTCATTTCGAAACAAGACACATAATTGTGTAATGTTTTGAAATGTTTCCTAAGATTTTTTTTCATTTTATATATATTATTCCATAATTATGCTTGTTGATAGTATGAATGGAGGAAATTGATAGAGATGTTACTCCATAAGTGGAACATAAGGATCTAATAGTTCTATAAGATGAATCTATAGATAATTTCCATGAGATATTTTCTTACTTCAAGGAGTTTATGGAAAGAGACCCATGGTGGGTTGTGGAGAGCATGTTTGACTTGATTTGGTAGTTTTAGTTGTAGTACCCTTACAATTTCACTAGAGAGTATGGAACTGAGTTAGTTGAGTTCTATATTGAGTGTATCTATATGATAATTGAACACATAGAGAATCTTGCTGAAAATAGAGTCAAGATGGTAGTTTATATATTAAAAGGATTAGCAAAGAGATGGTGGGACATCAAAACAATGGATGAACAACTAGAAAACATGGTATAGAATGAATTCTAAGAGAATTTACTTGATGTTTCTATCCAAAGACTCTGAGATAGGATAAGGCATCATAGTTTATGTGGATGACCCAAGAGAGTATGTTCATGATGTCCAATGTTGGTCACCTTACCAACCTGAAGTGATTTTATAAAACACTAGTAGGGAATGAAACAAATACAGAAAGATGTTTTTAGGATTATATTACATGTGAAGTCATGTATAAAGTTAACATATTTTGGTAAAATAATTTTACCGAGGGACTGCATTAGGCTCTCATATATGAGGGAGACCAGAAGGAGTCTTCTAGTAGAGGATTGGCTATTTCTATTAGATGATATGGAGGTACATATTTTGACTTTAGAATTTTCATTATGATAATACTGAGAAAATTAGTGGAAATTAAAATTGCTAGGGGGAGGTTCAGTTACTCACGATTATACTTGATTAATCTTCCACCAGTGTGGTAGACCAGGTCACTTTCATAGAGATTGTCCTTGAACACTAGTAGACTGTCGAGATTAAGTTAGGATGGGACATATACCGAGGTTATACAAGAACCCATGATATATGGTTAATGATAGAGGATCTAGGAAGAATCAGAGTGCTGGAAGGGGGTCTTCAACCACATATCAGTCTGGTATTATAGTTCTACTGGTCGTGGTAGTCGAGGTAGTAGACGTAGTGCTTATGGGAAGGATCAATCATACCAACTGTGTGGTGTAAATCATTGGACTCACACTACATCACAGGGAAGAGGAAAATAAAAGTTTCTTACAGTTTATACAACAATTATGGATAGCGAGGACAAACCGACAACAGTTAGAGGTACTATTATTATAGCTTATATACATTTTAGTGCCTTATTTGATATTGATGACTCTCATTCCATTATTTCTACACAACTTGGGTACAAGTTGAGTCTATAAGTAGAGTTTGTTAGTGTTTTTAGGACGACTAATACACCATTGACAGTACTGTAGAGAGACATATACTTGTGCAAAGGGTGTTATCTTCAGATTAAGGGGTATCGTTTATTTTTGGATATTTAAATTCTATACATGCCATGATCAGACCTAATTATGGGTATGGATGGTAAGTGTCATACTGATCCCACATATATTGTTACCACATGAGAGTAACTTTTATGCCTCTAGAAGGTGACAATTATATTCACCATGGATAGTGGGATATCTAGGAGGGTCGTATAGGGCAATTTCATTAGAAACTAGTGGTGCTCACTGGTTAGGTTGCTAGTGTATTTCTATATGATAGTGGTGTAAATAATTATTTATTTCCACTTGAGTGGATTGGTTCTAAAACATGTCCATAATAATTCTTTTGGATTCCACCTCAGAGAGTAGTGTCACACAGTGGCCGACCAGGGTCGTCTCACTTGAGGTGCGTTTCAGTTGGTTCAATCACTAATTCTAATTCACCTACCCTAATTATTTTTTGGGTTTTTTAATATTTATGGGGAATTTTTTTTGAGGGTTTTAAAAATCACGCAATTAAAATAATGCAATGTAGAATTGTAATCTAAATTTTGATGCAGATGAAATGCAGAATAGAAAGAAAGGTCTTGTTCCAGGGTTTGATAAAATGGGTTTATTAATTTTTTATTTGATATTTAAATTAAATTTTATAATTCATTTAGTGAAACCTCATTAATTAATTAATCACTATTGATTTATTAATTGTGTGATTTTAACATGCGTCCGACAAACCAAACCACACGTCATCCAGTCGTCAAGTATGGAAACACCTCAATTGAGAATGTTATTCCTACAAGACCTGGCTCCACAGTATGTTGTTTCATCCCTTATAGCAACCCCACCTCCACTATACAATGGGTTTTCCTAATATAAAATAGGTAAAATTATTAATCATGGGAAATAAATGGATTTAGAAATAGTTTCATGGGGGAAAACCACCATACCCGTGCAATATTCCCACCTCCACCACAAATAGATTTAAAACATTTTGAATTTAAGAAAAATAATAAAGTACTCCGTGAAACCTCCCCCAGGGTCAAGCCATAGGTTAGTCACTTTCTGTTTCAAAATGAAAATATATCACGATGGAAAGGGGGAATATATATAATGATATAATTAGAGTTTGAATACTAAGAATAATGGAATATTAAATGGGAAACACTTTAATAAAAAAATATGAATGTTTTACATGTAAAGGAAAACTAAAATAAAAAATAAAAAAAGAAATAAAATTCCTAAATGGCTCTTGACCTCCTCCCCTTAGTTCCCCAGATGGTGTGGGGAGGGAAGGATTGATTTACTAGGTTGGATCTCCTCTTCTTTTATAGACAAATTTTATCCTCCATAGTTTGTCACTTTTTTGACCCAATAAATTGATGTTTAACATGTGGTCCAATTAATATTAGTTTTTCCTAATTTGTTTTCTCTTCTCCTATAAAAACATTAGCTCATTTGGTCACTGGACGTGAGAGTTATGAATTTTCCATTGGCGATTTATTTTTCGGGATGAAGGTTTCAAGAAGCTTCCTTCAAACATATAACATCCCATACAAAACTTAATGAGTTCAAATATCCCTAAAATGACATTTAGAGATGCATCTATGTGTCCTTGTTCTATTATAGGTGGAATCACAACAATTGGGGTAGTGTAGGCTGATATGGATATCTGTTATGGTAGTGAGGTGCATGTTGTTCGCCTGAAAAATCCTTCAACATCATTGATTTTTAAGGCCTCTATATGCACAAATTATCCCCTGGTGTTGAAGAAAAATTTCAAGGAAATACAATACAGATTTGAATAAAAAATAATCTCTCAATTTAAATGTATAATTTTCTTGAAATGACTAAAATACCCTTTACGTAAAAACTATAAAAAATCCAGAATTAATCACTTTTCACCATTTTTCTCAAAACACATCATAAATCCATAATTGATCCATATAAGCTCAAATTGATAATTTTGGATGATTAAAAAATTATAAATTCATACAAAAAATGTGGAAAAGATTACCTCTATCAATTCCCCCACACATAATCCTTTCTTGTCCACATGCATGAAATATCAACATTGAAAATCTGAGGGCACCAATGTTACAACTATTCAAATTCCAAATTAATAAAAAAAAAATCAATGATAAATAAAATTTTCAAAAATCCACATGATGTATAAATTTAATTTCCCATTTTTCAAAGAAATAATCAATTCATAGATTTTAGGTTCCCCCTTTGAAGAATGATGACACCTCTCCTTTTATTCATTGAAGCTCCTTAAATAATAATTATTAAATATGAAAAATCATGATTTACCTCATATTTGAATCTTTCCTCTCATATCTCATGATAAATATCAATTAGAGTTATGCTCATATAATGAGAAAATGATTCTTATCCATAATATTGTAAAATAACTACTTCATCCACTTTGTAAAGACAAAAGACACATAAAATCATGAGGACTTGCAGTAAAGGTTCAAAATACTCTGAGGCATAAGGTTGGTAAAATTTGATGCTTTAAAAATGAATGATCAATGAGGAGGATAATATATTTAGTACAATTCATGATATAAAATGTTAAAGTTTAATGAACCTCTCATCATCAATCCAGAAACAACTACTTCCCCCCAAAACTAAATGTAAGGTCATGATCAAGTAAGCATAATGAGCGATTTGTGCACCCTCATGATTTATTTATTATTTATTTTTTTTTTGAAATTTATGAATAGATAAAACCATAAATCCATCACCTAACTGCATAATCTAAGAGGATCATCAGTTTGGAAAAAAGTGATTTTTGGTTTTTCCAAATCGAAACCCATTTTTCTCATTTTTTGGGTTCTTTTTTTTTAAATTTTTTAATTCAATAGGGGAAAAAAATGAAGTATAATTAATGATACCACAACCTTTTAAAATTATCACAATATCACCCCTACTCTTTTTCCTTACCATGTATAACATCACTTTTACCTTGATTTTCTTCACCCCCACACTTTATTTTTAAAATATCATGAAATACCATGAGTAGGGCAGGAATGGAAAAAATGGATTGAAACCTGGATCATTCCTATAAAGGTCATTTATGTCTTCTATGGTCTAAAAAGGATGGGTGTAAAGGTTGTTTTTAAGTATAATGTTTTTTCAAAAGATTCCTGAATAATTTTAAATTCTTATTTGCATAGTTATAGCTTCTACAAGTTCAAATACAAGTTCTAGTTAGTGTCATGCCCCAAGATCGCTAAAGAAATATGCTCAAGAATAAATAGGAAGTACTTGGTCAGGAAATCATCTTGGGAATGAGAAATATGATATTGGATAATCACTCAGGCATGGTCTATAATAACAATTCAATTTACATAAATTTCCAAAAATAGAAGCATGAAAAATGGTAGGGAAATTTCATTTATTTAAATAAACTAATTCCCTTAGATCATGAGTCATCATTTCAATATCCATGATTCACTTTAAATATTCGATTTTCCATTTTGTTCCATCAATCTCATTAACATTTAAATCTAAAACATAGCATCAAAGGATTTCTAAGAAACTCATGTCTCCTCTATATGACAAGTAGAGTATAAATAAAGTGCGGGAATGCGATTTTATCTTTTAAAGCTCAAATCCTGATTTGGAAAAAAATTTAATGAGTTTAAATGTTAAAAATTAAATTTGAACTCCCTTTTGGAATAAATATTCTATCCTCTTCCTACAATTTTTGGGGCTTCCTTCTACCATAATGATATTATAAAATAAAATTACAAAATTAATCACAAGAATCATTTCATTTAAGATAAAAATGAAAATTGGGCACGGGCCGCTTGCAGGATTAATCTATAAAATAAAAATGAAATATAATTTCTAGAAATCATCTTAAGATAAATCATGGTATGATCGCCCAAGTGGGACATGAATTTTCACATCCTTAAGTGGGAAGTACTAGCTATTATCCAAAGTCTGATTGTAGATGAAACCTCTTTGACTTAAACCACCACATGTGGATTTTCCCAGTATGTAGTTCTTTTTTATTGTTGAGGAGGAATCCATTGATATAGTAGACTAGATCCAACCCCTTTACAATGTGGTACAACATTCATGGAGGGGGTAGGATGAAGTATAGAGCATCCTCCTCCATTGATACTTGTGAAATGTTCTCATTATCTTATTGTACTATCTGTGATGAATTTCCAGTGTCTTTTGGGATGTTCCAGTTTTCCTCAATTGGATCAATCTCATTTTTATCTTCTTATAAAGAAAGGTATGTATTGAACAAATATGAAAATTCAAAATTATAAGGAGTTATGCTCAAATCAGATTGAATGAAATTAGAAAAGGTAGAGTTCATGGAAGGATCATCACCCTGAGTTGGCATGGTTCAATCACTTATTCAGTTGAAAGTAACTATTGGAGTTGATTATCACTGGATGGAGGTAGGTATTTGGGCTCCTCCACCGCGAGTTTGGATTCAACATTAGGGACTCCTTCATTGAAATCCTAGAAGACCTATGGCACTTCATTATTAGCCTTGAATATTTTTTTTCATCTTGGAGTTCATCATCCATGGCCATTAAATCTTCGAGTGAGATCCACATTGCTAGTAATATTTTTCTTTTGTTTGAAACTTATCATTAGAGCATCAACCCTTCATTGGAGTTCCATCTCAGTGTAGTTTATTTCATTTTCTTTCACCTGTGAGTAATTATTCCATGCATCATAATTTGTGTTTGAATACATCATTAAATATGGTTTTATTTTATATTTTTTTAATGAAAGGAAAGAAAAATATTTAAAATTTTCTTAATTTAGAAAAAATTATCAATGTTACTACTTTGATCCCCGGTAATGGTGTCGGTTTTGACGCATGCGTGTCATAGAGCGTGAAAAAAACAAATTTATTTTCTTAATGCAGCACAATGGCTAACTGTGATCGTCTAACTTGAGGAGAGTTGTAGTATGTTCCATCAATAATTATAATTCACATAATATAATTATTTTTGCGTTTCTTAATATTTATTGAAAATATTTTTTTAGGGTTTTGGAAAACATGCAATTAAAATAATGTAATACAGAATTGAAATAAAAATGTTGATGCAGATGAAATGTAGATTAGAATGAAAGGTACTAGTCTAGGGTATGATAACAAGGGTTAATTCATTATTTATTTATTATTTAAATTAAATTTAATAATTAATTTAGTGAAACCCTATGAATGAATTACTCTCCATTGATTTATTAAGATTGTTATTTTAGCAAGCATCCATCACACCAATCCACACCACCTCCAGTAGTCATGTAAGGTAACACATGAACTGAGAATGTTATTCCCACAAGACATAGATCCATAGTATATCATTTAATTCCTTATAGAAACCCCAACTCCACTATTTAAAGGGTTTTCCTAATATAATAGAGAGAAAATGATTAATCAAGTAAAAGAAATGGATTTGAAAATATTATTGTGGTGGATGACTTCCGCACCCGTGCAATATTCCCACCTCCACCACAAATTTATTTAAAACATTTTGAATTGAAGAAAAATAATAAATAACACCATGAAACCTCCCCCAGGGTAAAGCCACAAGTTAATCACTTTCCATTGCAAAGTAGGAATAGATCAAAGTGGAAAGAGGTAGGAGAGAGAATGATATAATCAGAGTTTGAGGATAAGGAATAATGGAAGAAGAAATGGGAAAAGCTTTAATAAAAATTAATGAATGTGTTACATGTAAAATAAAACTAAAATAAAAAAATGAAAATAAATAAATAAAATTTGTAAATGGATCTTTGCCTCCTCCCCTTGGTTCCCCAGATGGTGTGGGAATGGGAAGGAGTGATTTGGGAGGTAGGATCTCCTCTCCTTTTATAGGAAGATTCTGTCCTCTAAAGGTTGTCACGTTTTTGACTCTTTAAATGGAAATTTCATACATGTTCTTATTAATAAAAGGTGTTATTAAGTTTCATTCACATCTCCTCTCAAATTTTAAACTCATTTGGTCCCTTGATGTTGGATTTATGAATTTTTCATTAGCTCTTTTTTTTTGGATACACGTTCTAAGAAGCTTGCTTCCATCCATCCAATGGCCCGGAGGCCTTCATATTTTATTGATTTTTGATAATCAAACTTTAAAGGGGTGAGGTGGAACCATTACAAGGCCTGTAGGAATATGTATTACATGGACTATAGGCCTTAGAGGAATTCATTGCCTATAGGCTTTCAAACATTACATAGAACCCAGACTAAATACTTGGAATTTATCCTCCCCAACATCTTCATTGTGAAATCAGCTCTCCACCTTCACATGGCTATTTATCTAGGCATTACCGTGCATGCACAGGCTTGTCCCAATGGAAGGTTCTATACCCTCTCATTCTTTCATTCCATTTAACTTCTGCTATGTTGAAATCTCTTTTTCTCATCCTCCATGTAGAGCTTGTTCCTTGTAGGTTATCTGGTTTGCATCTGCAATTAAGGTGGATCAAAGACCTTGAGGTGGCCTGAAGGCCTTACTAACCCGAAGGCTTGGGTGGCCTGAAGGCCTTAAAGGACTTGGGGACCAAGTGGATTCTCTAAAATGTGAGTTTTTTAGGCTGAGATGGACTTCTATTGTTGTGGTGGGGTCCAAACAGTTTTCCTAGAAAATTCTTCAATTTAATTGATTTGTTAAGGCCTCTATATTCTCAAATCAGCCAGTAGTCTAGAAGATAAAGTTCTTGGAAATAAAAAAACATTTTAATAAAAAAAATCCCCCAATTTTGAATTATATTTTTCAAGAAATTACTAAAAATCCATTGATATAAAAATCAGTCAAAAATACAGAAGTAATCAGTTTTCCCCATTTTTCTCAAAACACATCAAAAATCCAAAATTCATCTATATAAGCTCAAATTTATAATTTCATATTATTAAAACAATTTAAATTTATAAAAAACCTAGAAAATATTATCTCTCTTAGAGAGACATGGAGTTTACGATTGATCTCATGTCAGGGGATGAATTTCTATTCCTCCATAAAAAATAGCACCTATAATGCTTTAAGAGCTTAAGAATCAACTGGGAGAGTTGATGGATAAGGGGTTTATCTATCTGAGTGTTTCACCTTATGGTTCTCTAGTATTATTTTTAAATAGGTATTATGGAAACTTTCACTTGTTTTTTGATTAATAGAAGATGAACTGGATGGATATGGAGAACCGGTGACCTCTTCCACATATTGATGATCTATTTGAATAATTGAGGAGAGCTAGTGTTTTCTCCAAGGTCAAATTTATATTAGGGTATTATCAGTTGATAAATCAACATGATGATATACCTCAGTCTACTTTTAGAAGTAGTTGTGGCCTTTATGAGTTTTTTGTGATGTTGTTCTGGCTGACAAATGCACTAGCAGTGTTTATAGCGTTCATGAATTGAATCATACATCCATACCTATACCAGTTTTTGGTAGTATTCATTGATGATATCATAGTCTAATCCAAGAATCATGGTGATTATGCCCAAAATACTGACATCATCTTGGGTATACTGAGATAGAATATTATATACACCATGATATCTAAGTGCCAATTCTAGATCGATAAGATACATTTCCTAGCTCACATCATCTTAGATTAAGCTGTTTTAGTTAACCTAGAAAAGGTGTAGGAAGTTGTTTCTTGTGAGAATCTAAGGAATGTTTTTGATATCTGTGTCTTTCTAGGTTTAGTGGGATACTATCATAGGTTTGTCCAAGACTTTTATTTCCTAGCAGTACCTCTTTCTGGCTTGACCAATAAGGTAGTAAGTTTTGAATGGTCTGGAGCATGTGATAATGCTTTAATGGAGTTAAATAAATGTTTGAATACCACACTGATCTTAAACCGACCATATATAAGGGAGGAGTATATAGTGTTCTATAATTATTATGGTATCAGTATTGGAGTAATATTGATGCAGGGGGACTAATTGTGATGTATATCTCATAGAAGTTGAGGAAACGTGAACTGAACTACCCTATACATGACCTCAAATTAGCTATAATGGTTTATTCCATGAAGTGATGGTGTCATTATACTTTAGAAGAAAATTTTACTATTTATACAGATTATAAGATCTTAAGTTATATATACTCCTAATGATATTTGAATCTCTATTAGTGGAGGCAGGTTGAGTATATATATTTATTTGATTTTGAGTTAGAATATATTTCTCAGAAGAGAAAAGGTGTTGTTGATTATTTTAGTAGGAAAAATCAAACTCAACTAGTTCAGGAGTCTAGATCTAAGTGGAAGATGATGAATTTTCTAGAAAAAATGCATGTTGTGGTTAATGAGAGTCAAGATAAGGTGACTCTCGTATCATTTACAATGGAGTCTAAACTTTTGAGAAGGATCATAGAGAGGCAGAATGAGGATCCATAATGTTTAGTAATGATAGAAATCCATGACGGTGGGGATTCCCCTTCATATTGATTGATATATAAGGATAATATCATTTATGTTAGGAAATGGGTTACTGTGCCTACAAGTATATGGGAGGAGATGATATGTGAATTTCATGCCTTGAAGTGGGATGTCCATCCAGATGTGACCAAAATGTACCATGACCTACATAGAAGGTATTATTGGTCAGGCATGGAAAAAAATATTTTAGTGTTTGTGACATGATGCTACACATGTCAATAGGTGAAGTCCGAGCACCAACTACCTGGTGGTTCACTTCAGTGCTTACCCATTCTAGAATTCAATTGGGACAATGTTACTATAGACATTATGGTGGGTCTCCTTTGGATTCCATGGAAGAATGATGCTATTTGGATGGTTATGGACCGATTAATGAAAGCAGTGAATTTCTTACCTATATGGGAGACATTCTTATTGGAATTAGTTGGTAGATATGTTTGTTTGGGAGACAGTATGTCTACATGGGATTCCATGAATTATCATTTTAGACAGTGACTCATGTTTTATTTTTTGATTCTAGAAGGGCTTGTAGAAGGAACTTCGTACATAGGTTTTTGTGGGTTCGACATTCCACCCATAGATAGATGTGAATTCATAATGTATTATACAAGTTCTTGAGGATATTCTTCAGGCATGTGTTCTATAATATGGTGGGTTATTGTAGAAGAACCTAGAATTGTTGAAGATATCCTATAAATATAGTTATCAGGAAACTATTAATATAATAACCTATGAGATACTTTATGGTAGGCCATGCAGATCACCTCTATGTTGGATAGAGGTTTGTGAGTCAGAGATATTGGGACCAAGTCTCATGCATGAGATGCCAGAGCAATTTCAGTTGATATGGAATCGTATTGATATGTCTCAGAGTATAAAAAATCTTATGTTGATACCCATAGAGTTTTAAAGGGTGATTGTGTTTTCCTTCTGGTGTCACATATATTGGTTCACTTTAGGATTCAGAGGTAGGGAAATATGGAACCTATGTTTATTGGATTATTTGAGGTCGTAGAGAGAATCAGGATAATGATTTACCATTTGGATCTTCCATATAGGTATAGTGAAATTTAAGATGTTTTTCATGTGTCATGTTAGAGGTATCACTCCGACCCTTATCATGTGATCGATGTGGCTGATGCTGAGTTTAAGACAAATTCTTCATTTGAGGTGCATCCAATACATGTTGGGGATTGTATTGAGAAAGTGTATTGAGGAATGATCATGTCGACAGTTCACGTATTGTAAAAAATGCGTGTGTTCATAAGGAAATAAGGTAGATAGAAGTGAATATATGGGCTATGTGGACCAATCATTTCACCTCAGAATCTTAAAGATGTTAGGGAGTACATATCGAGTTTGAGCTGTTATAAGGTAGTAAGATTGTAAGATCACAACCATTTATAGATATTTTTCAAGACCATTTTTTGATATTATTTTTCTTGCGTTTGGGTAAAATTTGGATGTTTTTGGAGGTTTTTCAGCTATTCAATCATGGTGAATGGTTTTCCCAAAATGTGTGACCTTCCCTATCAAACTATAAAAACCTAGAAAAAGAGGGATTTTCTGGTTGGTGCATAGTTTGTTAAATTGTGCTCCCTCTTAGGAGTAATTGTGCACCCCTATAAGATATTCTCATGGTTAGGTTTCTCGGTAAGGAATATCGTGCACCTCTTCCTCCAAAACCATGTGTGGGGAAATAATTCCATCAAAAATTAGTTTAAAAAATACATAACCCCTCATAATTCACCCTACATTGATGCAACTCGAACCTAACTCATTTCTCTCATTTTTTGAGGCTTATAGATAGATTCCAAGGGTTTCTGAACTTTGTTCATGGCTAATTGAAGACAAAAGTAAAGAATCTTCACCTCTCATGGTAAGAGATTCTCATCATGATTGTTTGTCTCCATTTCTCTCCTATTATAGAGGGATTTTCCATCTCTTAATAATAGATACAGATCAAGGTTTTGATAGACATAATCTATTTGACCATAGATCTAGGTTTTGGATCTAGATCTCATTCTTTTTTGGGCAATTGAACATTCCTCTTCAATTTGAGGATTCTTATTGGTGAGCATCCATCAATTATCTTGAGGTAGGTGGTCTAAATTGTAAATACCACAGTATTGATTTAGTTATATTTATGTAATTATGAAAATTTTAATTTCCATTATTTGGAAATTGAATCTGGAATTGAATTGACTAAATTAAATTTCCAGGTGTTAATGAATTGGGTTAAACTTGCGGTAATTGAAATTGGTTGAATTGTGATCATGAAATTTATGGGGTATTGGGAATGTATAATTGGTGAATTTATTGAATATTGAATTTTTTTAATAATATAAATAAAAGGTATATTTGGATCAACCTAGAGAGGTTAATGGTTTTAGTGATTAAATATTGAAAAGGTTTAATGGTTAAATGTTCATATTATTCCTTCAGATTTAAGTTATTTAACCACATTTGTTTTGATAATTTAAATGGAATACCACGATGAGAAATGTTGATAATAGGGTGAATTTTGATTTTCCTTTCTAAATGTGATATACATGATATATGTCATTGATTGATAAATAGGGTGTGGAAAATGGACTAATGCTCCGCATACCCATGGGGTGCTACCCATGATATTCTAGACCAAAATGCATGAATGTGATTATTATTATATGGGATGGGTACTGATACTCTAAATACCCATGTAGTGTGGGACATAGACTAATGTTTCAAATACCCATGGGGTGATAGACACGATGTTCTGCATCCATGATATTTCCTTTGGACTATATTTCCAAATGGATATGATATTATTCGAAATTCAATGGATAATGAATGACCATATGATCATGAATTGTGATTCTATAAGTTATATTTCTTATCCCATGTGGATAGTTCAGACTCTAGAATAGGCCAAAGTGGGTATTGTTTGGTTGGGTTTATTTATAATTGTGGAAAATTATGTGTTTAATTAAATAATAATGAAATTTTATAACTATTTAATCTATGCATTATACTTTAATAGTTATAAAACTACATACATTGTTATTGACTATATATTATTTTAGACACCATTGGTGGTTGCCTACTGAGTTGTACTCACACCCTACCTAGGATGTCTTTTTTTATCATAGGCCCATGGTCTTGACAGCGTGACCTACCCCTCACACTACCCAAAACCTTACCACTCCACCAACAATGGTAGGTCCTACCTGGGTTTCCTGATTGGTACCCGAATAGACGTCATGTTTGCTGAATTGGATAAGGGAAATATCCATATTTAAGATGGATGAGTTGGGATAGAGAATTGATGAGGGAATCATAATTAGTGTCGGGACCTTATTGGGGGAGATTTAATTATCTTTATTTTGGGTTTTCATATTGACACATGACATGTATTTGGAAATACATGTCTTCTATTTTGGGTTCAATATTGTATTCCTGTTATGGTTATTTTGTGATACTATTTTTTCTTATTATTATTTTTATTATTTTGTTATTCTTATTTGTTTATGTAGTTTTACTTCTTTGATAAAGAGTTTATAGTCTCCCCATGTTATATATATTAGACCCTCACTAATAGTCTTCAACCTCTTGAATATAGGGAGGTGCACTTGAGGTCATGTAACCTACTAGCTCAGGGCATTGGTATGTGGCACCCAAGTCAGGACATTACATTCATTGCTCAGAATATCGGAAAATGTATTAAGATTTATATGTTGGGATATTATTAAGGAATAATGGTTTTCAGAAAGAAAATAACATGTTATATTTTATATTTTCAAATGTAATGTGAAATTCAATTATTGATTTGGTATTACAATAATACTAAATTATCTGGTCCATTGGGATATGATCGCTTGTATCTTGAACCATTGTAAAATAGTAACCACCAATTTTGGGATACAATAGTCAGGGTCATTATAGTTGGTATTAGAGTAGGTTTAGTAGAAACCATAGAAACCAGATTTTGGAAAACATATATTAAAGAACATAACCTTATGAATGAAATTTAGGATAAGTCTAAATATAGGATAACATCCTAATGTTCTGTTAATGATTGGATTATATTTTTTTACTAATAATACATCCATATCAAGATACTAAAAACTTATGTTTCCCAAACATTGTTATACCTAGTGGTAATTACTACCAAATGATGAATTGGGATTTGATGTGATTATCTAATGGTGCATAACAATGTGCCTTACTATATAACTATTTTGACACTTGGGATATATTATTGGCTTAATTCATATTTTATTTATGAACCATCCTGAAATATTTTAATAAATGAGGAAAATAAATGGCCTAGGTTAAACCTAAGGTGTCTTATATTTAAAATAATGTTTCATGAGTCATACATCCTATAAAAAATTATATAGTTTTCAACTATGATTATTAAAACTCATAATATGATTTTTTTTATTTAGTCAATGGCTATAACCTAAAGGAATCATGATAACATTGAATATGATAGAAAATGTGGTAATTATGAGAAGCCAAATAGGATGATAACTTGGTTAAAAGATATTATGATTATTAATAATTGGTTACCATGATCTATGATTAATAACATACACCTTAACCACCTATGGAACTCACTAAATAAGAGAATAATATAGTTCATTAAGAGATTGGGTGGCGAAATCCATGGAGGAAAGAAGTCTCAATTTCATTCATGTGAGAAATATGGAAAGAGAAACCCATGAGAATGTCTCAACGAAATAGGAAAATATTTTATGAGTGGATAAGAAGGGTATATGAAAAACATTACTGAATAAAATTGAGGATTTCAATAGAATGAAATAAATTTCATCTTATAGATCAATTTATTGTTTGTTTTCTTAGTTGTGAGAACCAAGGAATTATCAAATTCAATTCCCTCTTTTAATGGTCAACTCCTATACCAAAGAATGACCTATGTTATATCAATTATTTAATTAAAATTGATGAATTATTTATGTATTGGGATCAAATAATTACATGGTTGATGTATTTTCATTAATGGTACTTTGGTTATAAGAATCATCAATCTTATAAGGATCGTGTAAATTTTTGGAAGAATATATGTCTTCATTTGAGATTAACTTTAGAGATATGGATAACATCATGGTTTAATGTGATTATGATTGATCATAAGTACAAATTCATAGACACATCTTTTGAAGTTTTAAGGGATCGATGTCCATGATTATATAGGGTATTGTGGGAGATATTTATGGAAATATAACCCTTGGGATTATTATGGGTTTTAGAGAAAAATTTATTTAAGGAAAAATGCCTTTACTTTTTTTGGACATAAGTTTAAAGGTATTGATTACCTTTTGGGTTAATATGACCATTGATATTAAGGTAATCATAGTCAATTAAGATTATCATATTTTTGCGGAAAAAATAATCTATATAGAAAACCATAAGGGTTAAAAATGATTTGATGATTAATGTTATTTTTGAGGATGTTCATCATATTTTTTGGAATGTTATAGGAATGTTGTTAATATATTTTTAGAAATAGTACAACCCAAATACTATGTGAAAACCATCAAATACGGCAAGGCTATAGAGTTTGAACCCACAAGAAATGGTTGACAAGGGTGAAGTTCCTATTATTGGACTATGTAACATACAAGTTAACATTGAATTTTTAAACTCAAATGTTTTAATGGATTAATATTAACTTAATCAAATATTTTTGAATTTCTATAATTTGATAGAAATTAATGATATTTTAGGAGGATTTTTATTAGGTTGAGATATGTATATAACTATTAATATTTACATAATGAATTATTTATGATGAATGATATTATGTATATAGAGATGTTAATTATGTTTTTTTGGGATAAATACTTATGGAATAGATTAAGTTAGACATTGAGTGTTACGATTGAGGTTTAGAGAATAATGTATTATATTGGATAACATGTGCTAAACATTATTGGTTTTAGTACATATTTAGGGACATACGGAAGAAATTTCCATTGTTTTATGGATATTATCATCTATTAAAAGTTAATTTTAGTTCATTAGGAGTAAAAAATCATCTCGGATATTCATTTATTGGAGTAATAAATGAAGTGGAAATTGATCAAAGTGAAACCAAATGACGAGATTGTGTATAGAAAATAAATAGATATCAAATAAGTATATTATTTGGTTTTATTTATCATGATGGTAAAATAATACCTCAAATTTAGATAATTTATCTTGAAATAAAAATGTTATACATTTACCTTCATTTATAATGAATCAAATGGCCCTTTTCACACCTCATCAGTTTATGGATTTGTGGTCATTAACATTATTTTTTTATTAACTTTATTATGATCAATGATATCTATAACTTGCTATAATTATTAATTCTTTTTCTATTTCAATATTTTCAAAAACCACAAATATTTACTAACTAGGAAAAAATGTTCTATATCATTCTAAAAAACATTTGTACTTATATTTCTCTCTTATCAAGAGAATGTTTTATTAAGACTTTTTACTATGTGGATTTTCAACAAAGGTATTTTAAAATATAAAACCCTTGATCTCAGAATAGAAGTTAAAAAATTTAGGTCATATTTAATTGATGATTTTGATAATGTAACACCCATATATTTTTTAAGTATAATAGTATGTTTGACAATGTATACGACATTAAACATTGAGCTTAAAATACCAATGAAATGTGTAATTTAAATATGATCATTATACCCTATCCATTAAATTATAAGGTATGAATAGGAATAAATAAATTATGAAAAGTATACTTTTTACATGTGTATAAATTAAATTAATTGGTTAACAATTAATTATAAATAAAAATCATTTAAAATTAAAATAATTTTTTTTTGAAAAATTAATTTTATTCAAGAAATATGTTTTATCATAATGAATTAAATTAATGACTATGGGTTAATTATATTAATGAAATTTTTATATTATATATTAAATAAAATATTTTATCATTCATCTAATATTTTTCTATGTATGATATAAGAACATATGTAGTTTTAAATTTAAAATTTGAGTTTTTTATAAAAAAGAGGTTTTATGGAATTTTACACACTTATTTAAAAATAAAAATTTACCACTTCTAGAAAATTTATTTTGAAAATAATTTTTTTAAATATTAAATTTAATTTTGGAGAATTTCCTAAAAAGAATTTTTTTTCAATGGATAGTGAGAAATTACTGATTTTTTGAATA
Organism: Viscum album; assembly: GCA_963277665.1. Classification (NCBI taxonomy): domain Eukaryota; kingdom Viridiplantae; phylum Streptophyta; class Magnoliopsida; order Santalales; family Viscaceae; genus Viscum; species Viscum album. The sequence continues at coordinate 643,199,992 of OY728143.1, read as the reverse complement.
CATTTTTTTCATTTAAAGAATTCAAAAAGTTCTATTTTCTGTAAAACTGTTTTAAAGGTAAAATCAGACCAATTATATAATATTTAATACAATTTGTGTCATTAGAATTAATTTTATATAGATTTTTTATATAAATCATTTTTATAATTTTGGAAACTTTTCTCTTGGAAAACATTTTTTTGTTAGGTCAGTGGGTTTAATTTTAATTTAAATTCATCAAATTATATGAATTATATTTGTAAAAAATGGAATTTTTTTTAATTATAATAATTAAGTTTTTATAATAAGTTCCAATTATTTTTTTGTCATAATTTATAATAAAAATATTAAAAATTAATTATTATGGTTAAGGTTTAAACATGTTTACAAATGGATTAGATGGAGAAGATAAGGTTTAAAATAACATGTAAACTTGTATAATTCCTATTTTATGGAAATATTTAGAACATATATCATATATTGTTTTATAATAATCCATTTTTTTATCATTTTTTAATTGAAAAAAAGTGGGTATAATTTATTCTTTTCCAATATTCCAACTGTGTATGTCCCCCCACTTATAAAAGAAAACCTCTTTCCTCTCATATTCACACTTCTGAATCATTTTGATTCTACCAAGACCCAACCAAATACCTTATTTAAATCCCAAACCATTACCTATATTTTATTTATCATAAATTCATCCTACGTATGCTTTAAGTATAAACCAAAATAGGTATTCTGAAGAAGATGTATTGTTCCTAACCATGTGTTTTCATTTTTTTCTTCCTTTAACATAGTAAAATATACATAAACTATGATAAAATAATTATAACATTATATTATGTGTTATTATGTCTTATTATGTTTATTTCATGACCTATATCCATATCCTATTCCACTAAATAGGGAATGAAATAGTTGATTGTGTGTATAGCGGACTACCACCTCATGAACTGATACAATTTTTTTTCATCACCACCTCTCATAGCTGAATATAATCACGAATTTAATGTATTTAAATAATATTTATTAAATAATTAACACTTTTAAATTATAATATCACATATTCTATATTAACTTCAACTCTATCGTAAAATGATAATGCCACTTAGACGTACGTGTGGACTACCACATCCATGAAGCGATGTTAAAAATTTTTAATTATATTTTTTTATGGATGATAGTAAAGAAATATTTAATGAATATTTATGATAATATTATATAATAATTATTCTTTAGTGGTAAAATATTAATTAACTTTATTTTGTTCTATCTGATAAGAAAAATGGATACAACATTCATCCGTACGCACAACCATCCTCCTCTATGAATAGTGTAACTAAGATTTATATCTCTAAATTTTGTGGAATATTATAAATAAATATATAATATATTTATATAATTATTAAAATTATTTATATAATAGAAAGATTATGAATTTACAATGACCAAAACTACCAAACCAAAACTTACATGAAAAAACAAGCAGTTATTACCTGGAAGTATGATTTTAACAAAGCATTTTGGATAAATGGGTGCTAAAAAGTTATAAATAAATAATATATGAAATTTTATATATTATTATGTTTATTAAATATATATATATATAATAAATATATATTTATTATATAGTAGGTTCAAACACATATGATGTAAATCAGACTCGAGGAAAGGGTTTTTTTTTCTCGAATTGTCTTATTTGGGATATATGTTATATTATAGACCTATATTATCTTAAAAAGAATATATAAATCCAATTATAAATTTTATATCAATATTTTATTTATTAAAATTATATTTGATGTTTAATTTAAATTTATTCTTTCATGGAGATTACAATTCAAATGTTTCCAAATCATGTAAGGGGTTTTTGTCTCACTTTTACTTCTATGAGACATATGTCATTCTCACCAATTGTTTTGTGGTCAATATAATTCCACATTGATTTATTATATCACGAATCTCTTTACATTTATTTAATTTAAATTTTTTGTAATTTATTTCTTTTATGAGGATTACAATTCAAACATTACCGTTGTGGTAAGGGTTTAATTCACAATCTCATAATTATTTAGAATTGTTTATGTTTAAGTCCCCCTTGGGGGAATTATTAGATATTCATATCTTAATAAAAATATATTTTCTCATAATATGGTAAATCCTGAATTATTCAAGTAATTTTCTCATTTTCCTCTCTTTGGTACATAAAATGATTGAAAAAATGTTTTTAAGAAAATATAGCTTATTTCTCTCTTCTGTCGAAAATCATTATTCTTCTTTTTCCATGTTTTTTAAAAGTATTTTCATTTTTTTAAATTATAAAAATTAGTTATTGAATTAATTTTTACATGTGATTTAATTTTTAATTTTTAGATGAATCTTCTTTTTTTATTCCGAATGAGGTACTTTTATCCTTTCTATAATAGGGTAAAAAATAATCATTTTTTTATTTATGCTAAATATATGGAATTACACACCATAATCAACCCTCAATGTTTGGAATATTTTTATGAATTTCTTTCCTAATATTCTATAAATTTTTAGGTTTTGAAATTTATTTTCAATGTAAAAAATGATATTTTCCACATTACTGTTTTAATAGAATTTTTATTGTATTTATTTACATAAATGAAAATAACCCTCACATTTCCTTATGTTATATTGAAATATGATTTAATTATTCCATAATCATTATTTATGTAGATAGTTTATCAGAAACTTATTGGGATGTACTATTTTGATACCATTGTCCATAATAATCTGGATTGTTTATGATTATTTTTACTGATTGGGAAAGTATTACCATTTTTATGTTATTTTTCAAATATGAATGTTTATGCTGATTATGTTCATTTATTTGAGAATTATTAATATTTCACATGATATTTCTTAAATAATAATGTTTACATTAATTATGATTCACCCCTTTTATACGAGGAATGCATTGGACTTTGTAACAGATCAATGAGGCCCAATATGGCCACTTGATGCATCAGTAGGTCTCATTAGAAAAAAAAATCTTCGGTAATTTGTCAAGGACTTACCCATTAATCTAAGATTTCATAGAATTAATCCTTAAAGGTATGGTTATGATGTCTTACATTATGAAGTACCCCCTTATGAAATTAATTGTGGATATCCATGTGATTATTTGATTAGTTAGAATATCCATGGATTGATTTCAAGTTCATATGATTATTTATATGGAATTATTTTGATCATTATTTATTACTACCATATTATTTTACATTTTCATGTTATTGATTTAATGGACTATGTTTCATTTATTTTACTTGACATATTTATTATGCCTTATTTGTTCATGATAGCTTCTGTTTTACGCATACCCTTACTGAGTATAATATCTTATCCCTTTTTTATGTTTTCATTCCCAGGGATTCAAGAAAATGTATTATGATTGAAATTATGTGATATGATTATGGGAATAACGGTGATATTAATGAAAATTCTATGATTTAATTTAATTTATCAAATGTATTGTCAAATTAAAGTTTGTATCTAGTTATCTAATACAACTAAACTATTCAGTCCTTTGGGATGTGTTCACTTGTATCTTGTACCAATGTAATAATGTAACCATAAATTATGGGATACTAGGTTTGAGGTCTTTACATGAAGTTTATTAATTACATATAGTTATATAAACCTTGTAATTTATTTAAAGTTCTATATAAATTTCTAAAAACATTGATCATCTTTCTTATATTGATTCTCACAACATGTAGGTAATTGTTTAATATTTATATAGACCTTAAAAAATAATATACACCTATTTAGATATAACTATATTATTTGAGATATCATTTTCATTGAATATTATATTATATTAGTTTCATTTGTTTGAAAAGGAATCTTATTATCTTATGTTAACATATCAACCAAAAGAGAATGTAGTTCTTTAAAATCGTAGTCAATCCATCCATTTCAAGTTTTCAAATTATGTATCTTCAGTATAACAAAAAAATTTGTATATTTATTATAATAACCATGTAGTGGAATCACTTCACAACACTTTAACTTCTCAAGAAACATTGGATAATCATTAAGGGAATCATTGACTATGGTTTTCATTTTCTTAATATGATCTCTATCATCATTTACATTTATACTCATATCAAATGATCCAAAATCCACTATGTTATCCCATTCATAAGATAAATTCATTATATGCTATTGTTTGGTCCTAAATTTATGACTTTGACCCATTCCTTAATAGGTAAAGTGTTCTTCTAACTCATATGGACCAATTCTCCTTGAATAACAACAACATAAACATAGAAACATGATTTAAAAAGGCTTATTTCCATAATTTGTTGAAAACCTTATCAAATATCTGATCTTATCCTCATAATAATTTTTCATATGATTTACATCTATCCATTTTCAATTCATGATCATTCTATTTGGTTTAGTAGTATTCATGTTTAATAAAATAAATAAATTCACATATGTTAATCAATCCAGTACACATATTTTATTCATATTTATTCTATTTGATTGAAAATTAATCATATTTTCCTCCCTAGTAACAAATTTTCTAAATTTTGGTAATTAATAAATTTATTAAAATTGTTTTTTTATTTAAATATATTTTATTATTCATTTATATTTATTTTTACTATAATGATTAATATGAATAATGGATTTTTGTTTGTGATTTTTTTTTATTAATTTCTCTTTATCATTGGTCATTTAAAGCATATTCGTATTATTTTTTAATCCCTTCTTTTAAAATTAATTAATGTAAATAATAATGAATCCATTTTTTAAATTTCATTTTTATCTATTTAATTCATAATTATTGATATTTCATTTTTAAATATTTTTAAATGATCCATTAATTATTATATTTAATTTTATTGATGGATACATCAGTTTATTATTTTTATATATAGTTATTATGTTTAATGTATTCAATTTTTATTTTCTATTTTCCAATTATTATGCATTTTTATCTGTTTCTTTTTCCTTTTTTTACTGATATATAGAATATTAAATTATGAAATCATTAAATTTGTATTTTTTATGGATTACGATTATCACTTGTATATTATCAAAACATGGGTACAAAATAATGTATTTAACATTAAAATAATTGATAAAATGAGTTTTTTATCCCACCTAAAATCAAATATAGGTTTAAGATAAAAAAAATTAATTTTAGGAAAAAAATTCTATATATATTTTTTGATTCCAAATTTCTTTTAAATTTTTTTTCAGTAAATTCAAAACATGTTTAAAAACTTAGATAATAAAGATAAATGGGTAATTTAAATAATATAGGGTTTATCTTCAAACCTATATTTAATATAACTATTCTAATTTTAAGATATAAAATATTAATAAAAATCAGAGAAGAAATTTTATGAAGACTTTAGAAATTTTCAAGAAAAAAAACATCATTCAAAAAAAATACATATACTTATAGTATTAATTTAAATAAAACATTCCATCCTTGGTTATTGATAGATACAATATATAACCAAAATTGTTCAGTGTTTTTTTATATCAATAAATAATAAAATCAATGATGTTTTTGAAAAAATAATCAATGACCTTTCCTTCACAAAGAATGAGGACATATTGAAAGAGGATATATAAAATTCTCAAAAATAAAACAAACCAGTACATGATTAGTTAAAAAATCATTAAAATAATGTTTTTATTAACACACCTTTGGTTTTTTATCTCAAATAATTCAAAAAATTGCATAGATGGATCAACAAGGTTCGACATTTGTAAAGGCGTAATGAACTAAGTTGATCACTAAAAGGATAAGTTATAATAAATGAAAATTTTATAAGCGATAATTTTAGTGTTGATAGATGTCCACATTTATCAATGATAAAATTTGCACTGATGGAAAGATGGAACTCCTTACACATATTTTGTTTTTATTACACTCAACCTTCTAAAAATCAATGTTATAATTATATATTTTAAAGCACTAGAAACTCTAATATTAGCATTGAAAATTCTTAAAGAAAAAAATCACATATAAAAAATGCCTATATACTATTAATTATATAAAAACATTATTAATTATTAATTAAATTAAAATATAATTAATTATATTTAATAATTATTATTAAATATATAAATAAAATAATTTTTTATAATATATAGTTAATTATTTAATGGAATATTTAAATATAATTTTTTTAAAAAATACATTTAAATTAAAAAATATTTGTTATAAATGATGAAATTTATTAATTTATATAATATTAATTATTTAAATGAGAAATTAATAATTAATAATTTTATTTTAATATTTTTACTCATATTTAAAAACTTCTTATTAGATATAAATAAATAATTATTTAATATTATAAAAAGGTATAATTATTACTAAATTATTATTATATTAAGAATGTATATAAAAATTACATATGTAATGATATAATATGTTACATAAAATTCCTAAAAATATAAATTTTTAAGGGTTTTTACTATATATTATTACTAATAAAACTATGAAATTAAAAGTAAAAATTTAAATAATTATAATTAAATATATTTTACAATTATTAATATATAGATATATTTGTATTATTAATTGATATATAAATTATAATTATTGTATAAAAATATAATTAATTATTAGTAACATTGAAAAAATATTCCTTATAATTAAAAATAATATTATTTATATAAATGAATATATATTTTTTAAAATAGTTCATTAATTATATAAATGTATAGTTAAATTAAAACATAATTATATGTAAACATATAATAATATAAATTCCCAGGATTAAAAAATATAAAATAACTAAAATATGTATATATTATTAATTATTTAAAACATTAATAGGATGGCTCTTAGGGGAGAGGAAGATGGTGATCGGGGAGGTAATGTATTCTAAGGCTTACGATGGCGTTTCTGTTGGATTAAGTTGAATATCTTGAGCTCTTTCTCTATAGGGTAGCACACAATTCTTATGGTGATGAAAAATGCTTGAATTTGTGTTGGGAATAAGAGATGAATGGGAACTGGGAACATTGAGGATAAGGTCACCACAGATTCAAATGGGAAGATAGGTTCCTTTTCCTAACTAAAATTCAAGGATTCTAAGTGGATAGTTCAGAACGAGATCACTGCTCATGTCTAGGACAACAATGATAACATTTTAGTGAGTCTCAAAAATTATAGGTATTCCAAAATTGCATGAATTTCTTTAAAAAAATGTGTTTATCCATGAAAGGTGTGTGATCTGATAATTTTCGTATCCTTGATTTGGGGATTTTCAAATTTGTAAAGTATTTCTCTTAAACATGGTTTTTCCACACCCGGTTTCCTTCCATGGAGAGAAAGGGGAAGAAATTGGGTTTTTTTCAGTTAACCTAAAACCTAGCATCATGATAATTTATGAGTGGCCCATAAATTTTAATCTTCTTGATTATAAATATATGTGTGTACAAGTATGGGTTTGAATTCATGGACTAAATTATATGTTATGGAATTCAAAAATTATTTTTGATATTGATAGAAGTATTATAATTTTTATTAGAAAGGATAGTGAAACTCAAATATATAATTATGGTCATTATTCTAGGGTGATAGTATAAATTTATCTCAACTCAACATTGAAAACAAACATATTTTTTAGAACCTAATGATGCGGTCAGTCTTATGATTGAATGTGAGAAGGATCCCCCTTTTTACTATTTTTGGATTAGTAGGCACTTGACTTCTAATTATATGAATGAAATAGTTTTCTCAGTATTTCATCGGAGATGTCACAATTTGAATCAATGTATAATTAGGAAATGTCACCCAAAAAATATGATGATAATCCTCATAAATCTGATGTTCATCAGAGTAAGGATGATAAAGCTAATAATGTGGGGAAATGTTCTGGGAATGGAAATCCAAAATCAGAGAGGCCATTGGTTGTTGTTTATCATGTAGGTTTATCTACATCAATCCAATACAATAGGATGGTGGGATCTAGTATGCAACATAATGTTTTTAAACAAGTTTAGAATAAGTGGTTTTAGGCATGGAAACTCAGAATCAATAAGGGTTAATTCATAGTCTACATCTAATGTAGGATATACAAATCCCTACCCATGTTTTGCAGGTCTAGATTAGGGGCACTCTAATATAGGAAATTCCAAACTCATAGGGATTGTTTTCTAGTTTTTATATTTGTAAATTAATTCAAATCCCTATTGAGATGAATCATCCCATGAGAATAGAATCTATGGGTTTTAAGTGTACCTAAATTAATGTTAATGATAAAATAATTTTTTTGAAATAATTATAAGGGGAAACATGATAGATTTTAGTTTTATAATCTCAAATGCAAATAATTAAATATTTAGGAATCAGGACACTCATGAACCTCCCTTAAAAGGTACCCCACATGGGTGAGCAAGTAAGGAAGAGAGATAATGATGCCTGAGTCCCTCCTTCAGTAGGCCCCATGTTGGCGGCTAGCACTAATGGTATACAAAATATCACATATAAGATGCATTAACACTTATAAAACATATGATCAGGATAGAGGATAATCAAACAGCAAGAAAATATATCATATAATACAAAGATAAACCCAAACCATCCCAAAATTCCTGAACAATGTCAAATAATATAAATAAAAATATCTAAGTAGAAAAAATGATAGTGATATGGTAGCAACTCAACGACAACCTCAAAACCAGAGTAAGTAATGTACAGATCAGTTCCTAAATTACTTATAAAGACCTAAAAATATTTTATATAATTAGGGTGTGGACAACCTATATAATCAATAGGATCATAACCAAGATCTCAAGTTCACATGTGAAAAGAGCATACTAATGAATCAATGAACAAATAAGAAAACTAACCTATATATAAATAGTTCAAATAAGCCATCACAACCTCACCATGTACGCTCACCAAATCATACATCCAATATACTAATATTATATCAATAATATGTATCAAAGTCACTTTTTAGTCACTTTCCGACTTATTTTCCTCTGTCACACCCCAATGTCAAACGTCATGTGATCTTATCCCTTATATACATACCACACAACATATCCAGTCATCTCTGATGTGGTTCAGGGCACATCCCCACCCACCCCACCCTCATAATTTCTCACATATATTCTTAGCATCATCAATAATCAGATCACATTTTCATCACATAACATCACATAACCAGGATAGTAAGATATCTTGAATGTGGAGGTCATCAACCTTATTACATCCTCTTACCACCAAAAACCCTAAACACATATCACACCATAATCACCATTAGATAATCTCCAATTCCATCCCCTATCATTACTAGGTAATCTCCAACACCAACCTATACTATAACTACTATTGAAGGAAGATCTTGGACGATAGGGTATTTAGCCATATATATCACCAAAAACTAGGATATTGTGAAAAACACTTGAAACCCAAATATTTGGGTGTTGGTAAGGATGACCAACTCTATTGGGGAGAATATAGAAATAACATAATATACATGATAGATATATAGTATACAATACCCAATCTATGGGTTCACATCAACTTCACTAGTGGACACCACAACACCCCTATTTTACAAAATAAAATCCATCACAACTATCACCATCACTAAATTCATCACACCACACAACCACCACCAAAAACCACACAATTCAACATCTAATTATAGTTTCCACCATTTTTTATTTTTCAATGAGTTCCCACTAACTCCCATTTACTAGTTCATTAATTAACATTTAAAAAATCCTTTCATTAGTCATTAATTTCATTTGACCCAATTATTACAGATAATTACTATTCTATTATTATTCAATTACTAGACAATGATTTTTAATTTTCATCATTACAATTTATTTTTTGGATAACTAGGCAAATAACACCACCACATCAAATATAAAAACTAACCCATCTAAAAAACCATTTCCACAACACCGCATTAGCTAATCCATCACACTATAATAATCACATGTCTCAAACACCAAACATAAAAAACACCACATGACACAACCACCACACATCATAGCCACTACACATCACAACCATAGTAAAACCTCCCATATCACAACACAAGAAAACCGATCATCCCATCACTAACCCTTAATTTCCACACAAAATACTATCACTTCCATCACCGCACAATATCCCTCCTCATACAAGGAAACCTAATAAGGACAAACACAAACACCACCACATATTAGATTCTATAATTTTAGATTCAATAATGTATTTATTTACATTACTTCATTACATAGAATTTATATTCTCACAAAAATTGCATAATTCCATAGGAATAAAATTTATTATCCAAATATAAATGATTATTTATTTCATTCAGGGTTGATAATAAGAAATCACACAATATGGTTTGTACAACCATATAAACTACAACACAATAAAGTCTCTTGATAGTTGTGATTATTTGGGAATGGAATAATTCATGTATAATCTCATTTTCAATAATATAAAAATCAGTAAAAAATGTTATTTATCCACATTCCCATCAATTTTAGTTAATCTAATTCATTATCTTATTTAAGAAAACCCTTACTATTTACCTAATTAATCCAAAAATCATGAATTCCCCAAACATGCACATAAATTGGGAGAGGAAAAAGATCACATACCTCAAAGGATCTATCAAAATCATTGTGAAAATTTGGGTGAAGGAGAAAAAAATAGAATACCCCAATCACATAAGGAAACCACAAATCAACCTGAACCATACCAAAGGATCATAAAAAATGTATCCCAAACACTCCTCAAACAATAACAATATCACCACTATGAACTCCAAAAGAGGAATCATAGAAATTTAGCAAGAAAATGATATACCCCCCTAGATTTCCAAATGTCATCCTTTGGAATCTATGGATTGGATATACGAATGGAGGGTTGGAAATTCCCCCCAAGATCACCTAGGAGTTTTCCAATAATTGATAGGGATAAATGAATTTGGGTGAGCCCTTGTATTTATAAACAATTTGTGCCTCAATACATTAATATTGTGAAACATAAATTCACATCGTGTATTTTTTGGAGGATTTCCAATTAAATCCATGAAACATATTCATGAAATGAATCTCTCAAACTCCAAACCTGATGAACATCCAATGATTCTCAATGAACATATTCATGTCATGAAAAATTACTTCATTCCATGAGTTCATTTGGCACAGAACTCCAATCCAAAACATTAAATCATGAATCATCGAACTCCAATCTGTGAATTATATATAATATCATAAATACTTATTTATTTCATGAACAACATTATACATTGGGATTACAACTCCAAACTCCAATGAAACCTCTTCAAGCCTCTTATGAACACCTCCAACTCCCAATCTAGAAATGTATTGGTGATAGAACACTCAAGCAATTATAGTATATACCTATCAAATGATTATTATCCCTAATATTAAAAAACAAACCCAAATGAAAAGGTGAGATTCTGAAAAACTATCCCATGAGATACCTCTCAGGTTCCTAGTTACACCTCAAACACTAAAACTAGAAGAACAAAACAATCAAATACAAAAAAATTAAAAAAAACCCTAAAAACCCATATCAATACCATCTTCCGAGCACAAAACCACACTATCTCACTTGAAATACATTCCACCTATACGCCACATAATCACTCCCATAACTATTTCAAACTCCATACATCCCAAACAAAAAACCACCTAAAAATCTACACAACACTAACCTGATAACACAAGTCAATGAAAACTTCCCACCATAAAAATATATTGTCCACATTTAGTGATAATGAATCACTTATGTGATTTTAAATAATGTCTTAAATATAAAGTGTCTTGATTAGGAAGGGGGTTTCCCTTATTTATGTAGTTGAATTCATAAAACATACCACTATAAGGGATAAAAGGAACATAGAAAAAATCAACATGGTTAAAACATCACATTATCGAAGTAAAACTTAATGAAACCCTAGTTACTGGGCACACATCTATGTCTCTCACTCTTAATTACTATACTTATGGCCATTATTCTTGAATAGAACAAAAACCAAGTGGATTGTTCATCCATGCAATCCTTTCTATAAACAATCCATGATCTATATTGTTCACTCTAAGAACATCTTATTTTCCACAAAAATCAATTGTCCCCAGTCAATAATGTAGGATTAATTAGGATGATAAAGGTAAAACCATGTCACATGGAAGACATCATGAATCCTTTTTAGCTATGGAGGAATCAGCAAATTCCATGCCACCGGGCCAACATGCTCCAATACCTCCAATGTCCCAAAGAAATAGGGAAAATTTTTATTATACCTACAAAATATGTTCTTCCCTATTGATTGGAAACCCTTGAGAACACATGATCTCCAAACTTAGTCTCCAAAGGGATCCACCTACAATAAGCGTAGCACTTCTGATAGTCTTAAGTTTTCATCATCTTATCTTGGACCATCTGTATATTCTCAATCATGATCTACACCACATCAGGTCCACGAATCATTGACTCCCAAACCTCCATCTAAATAAAGAATAATGACATGGTCGCCCATTCAACACCTTAAATGGATCAATACCAAGGGATGAGTGGTGTCTTTTATTATAAGAACACTCAACCAAATTTTGTTGTTTTTAAAGGATCTTATAAATCCCAAGACACAATCTAGTAACATATCCTATATCGTCTTAATAGTATACTCTATTTACCCCTCTATTTGTGGTTGTAAAGGAGTAATAAGTCACAACTGGGAGCCAACAACATTATTCAATCCCCTCTAGACCCATTAGATAAAATAAGGATCCCAGTCAGATATCATGGTCCATAGTACCCCATGATTCCTAACCATATCATCCATATAAATCCTCTCCAAAATATCCATGAATTCTTATTCATTAATCACCAAAAAATGAGACATCTTCTTCTGTAAAACAATAATCACTCAAACTATATCACAAAATCTATAATCATAGAGTAACCTAGTGTTGCAATTCATTGATATTTCCACCCATTTCCACTTAGGGGAATCCATGGGTTGTAACAAACGTCTTGGAACATAGTGTTTTTCTCTCACCTAATAACAAACCTGACACTTCATCACAAACTCCACCATAAACCAGTTCATAACAGGACATCAAAACTACCTCTTCAAGATAGGAAACATAATAGTCACATCAAGATTCACCACTAAGGGTGAGTTGTGAAACTCCCCAAAAACTCTCTCATGCATCACTATCATAACAAAAAGCATCCTCTATAACAATATCATATTCTAACTATACTATCACAATCCATCCTTGGAATCACCATGGATGAAATGTTCATGCTTCACCTTTGAATATGATCCCCCCCACTGATACTCCTACACCTAATTCAATAGGACTGAATCTACAATCATATGATAAAGACAACCCCATTTACTACTTTTTTTGAAGTTTATATACATCACTAAAAGAACTTATATCTCTTACAAAACATATTTATATTAATAAACAATATTTCCTTGGGACTTATGACTCAATGAAATGAAAAAGGATTCCCATTTCCTAGGTAGTAAGATATATTAAAATTGTAATTTTGGATAATCTCCATCAATCTTTACAAGTGTAGATTTCGGTCCAAATGATAGAAAATATATTTCAGGTTCATGTGGTCTTTGAAAACCAAAAAGTTCTGATCTAGGAGGTAATTCATTTATAGTTACAGAACAGCCCAACTACCACTAAATCTAGATCATGGGTGGAACAATTATTCTCATGGGGAAATAACCACCAAGAACCATAAAAATCACCTCCCATTACTATATATAAATTCATCCAAATACTAGAGAAGATATTTTAAAGAAAACCCCAAAAATCACACCCTCCTAAATTTACTAAAGCACTAGGGAATAGATCAATTTCTCTTCTAGAGAACCAAACACTACATAGAATTGATTCATCCATATGAAAGAAATGTCCATCCTAGTCAAATATGTGATGGTGCTGAAACCAGAGAGAAATAAGGCACAATCCTATGATAATATCCTATGAGAACAAGGAAATTGAAAACATGTTCCATGTTGATGGGTTATTCCCATGAAACAAGTGCCTCATCCTTTGATGGGTCTATAGACACACCCTAATAAGACACCACATGCCCAAGTAAATGAATCTCTCCCATCTAGAACATAAACTTGGATAGTTTCCCATAGAGATATTGTTTCCAAAGGATTAATAATAAATCCCTAAGATGATCATCATGATACTCCTATAACTTTTATTAAATCAATATATTATTTATGTACATGATGAAAATTGGTCCAATAACTCATGGAATATTGAGTTTATGAGCCCCATACACATAGTTGTTGTGCTCATGAAAATGAAAGGAATGAAGATGAACTCATAGTGTCCATATCTACAATTAAAGGTAGTCATCAGGATATTCTCATCTTTCACCCTCATCTTGGGATATTTATATCACAATTAGATCATAGAAGAACAATTGTTTTCCTTTAGTTATTTGAAAAAAAACATCGATCCTTGTAATGGGTAGTAGTTCTTGTCTTTCACTTTATTTAACCTTCGATAGTCTATAAACAACCTCAGGATACCATACAACTTTATATAAAACAAAACTATAAAAAAATAAGGACACATTATAGGTTATATGAAATCCATCAACATCATATCATTAACCTACCACCTCAACTCATGAAACACTATAGGAAAAAAATTCAAGAACCCATTAAAATAAAACAAATTCCTAGTTATAACTATAAATCAAAATTGACATCACGTTGAAGGGGTGGTGTCATAACCTCATCTAGTAAAATATCCATGAATCCTTTTATAGCCCCGAGAACACCCTCTACCCAATATTCTAATAGAATGTATTTTAAAATAAATAAAATAGGATCTAATTTTCTATCACACATCTTATAACTCCACTCTCCAATGAATTCCAGTCATATCCCCCCACATCGTAAAATGAAACTGTCATCTATAATGTTTTGATGAACTAATTCATTGAATATAACCAATACATACAAATGATAACATCATATGGTTTTATCTATAGAAAAAATAAATCTCTAATTGAGTGGTGCTACCCCATCACTAGCCTACATCATGAAGCTCATAAAATAAAGCATCCATACCCCCCACTAATGTAGATAACTCCAGGGGAAGAGGAATACTCTCCAAATTTACTATAAATATATAGAAAATAAAGTAGTATAAACAAAGTAGTGTGAGGATCTTTAATCAAATATGAATAAAAGAAGGGTAGAAGATAAACTAGTCATAATTGAATAACTTTTAGCCATACTAGCACTACCACCTTTATTAGATTCATTTGACCACACCCAGATCCTATGCCTCTATTTTATAATTATCCAAAACCACACTCTTTACTAGGTCCCTAATTAAGGGGACCATCATGGGGCTTCCCTCATATACCTCCATATACCCCTACTATTGAACAAGATTCAATAATCCTGGGTGATAAAACTAACTCGGAGCAAAAAATTTCTATTGTCCAAAATGGACTTGACCTCCTAAATAAGAATGGAATCCATGAGTAGTCAGAAATTAAACCAAGTAGTTTCTAGGCCCCCCGTAGACATTACATGAAAGTAGTAAGGCCACAGTATCTGCTCGAAAACCAAAAGTCTTACAAGGACCTGACAGGATCTTCCATGATTGGTTTCCCATTGGTCAAAGCCCTAAATGATTGAATGCATATGTACCACTACCCATAAAACATGATATGACATATTATCAACTCTCTAGAGGATCACATCCTAAATAAATCATACACTCAACAACCTCTACCTTCTTATGCACCTCTAGGTACGTAAAAAGTATAAATAGGGAGAAAAAATACTGGAACATTGAGTCCAATGCCTCCACCAAACAACATGACCCAAAATACTCATCCAGGAAAACATTAAAAGAAAATTGTAGGAGGTCCTTGAATATGATCCCAATATTCCACACACATGTGATATCTTACTAAAGAAATAGAATTTACTACCCCTTTATCACATTCATCGTCAAAGATAGGGTTTACAAATGAATATCCTTCTAGAATTGTAGTCACAACATATATTCCTCTTTATAGTCACCATGATACAACATCCACCACATATGAATAGTTATCCACATATGACTACCATCCAATAGCAGCCACAATTAATCCTAATATCAAATTATTCAAAAAAAAATGATATCGATCTCCTCCTAGAAGGAATGAAAGTCCCTCTTGAATTCTTTATCCTCCTATGTCATACTGATCCTATAATGATTAACATGATTAGCATTATGAACCTATGTACACTAATCCACTCATGGACTATGACTAGAATCCATTCCTATTAGAAAGAAGAAACCCTATTCCTAGTAGCATGAAAGTATGTCAAATTTTATTTAATTAATTCATTTTAATTTCCCAGAATGACCCAATTTAAACATTAATACAATCAACATAAAATTGTGCACCTCTTTGGGTCTTTAACTAGAAAATAGGAATACCTCACTTAGTCCTTAAATAAGATTAGTGTCTTTTCACCAGTTCATGGGGGGTCCTAAAATGTTATGTCCTAGCCAGTCTCATGCCCCTATGTCCAACACTAAAATCCAATGGAATCATTTCCCGAACAACCCATGAAATTCTGATAGTGTATAACTCCAAACACCATTATATCTCTCAACCAAAACCACAGATACCACTTTATCATGCCCCCTCCTTCCAAAGGTACCCCTAATAGGCCATTAATGAAAGAAGAGAAACATTTACCCCTAAGTCCTTCCTTCAATAGGCCCTAGGATGGTGACTAACATTGCGGATATAAAAAATATCAAATATGGGAGGAATTACTATTTATATAATATAAGATTAGGATATCAGATAACAAATCATTGATAAAATCCATGAAATGATATATAGATAAACCAAAAATATCCTGAAAAGCATGAAATTTTTTAATAAATACAAATATAATTATTCAAGTAAATAACAAAATATAATCATGTGGAAGAGACTCAAAAAAATCACTAAATCCTAATTTCTTTTTTCCTAGATCTGTCCCAAAAGTCTTAATGGAAACATGAAAAATGGTTTATAAATATACAGTGGGCATGAAATTTATACTCATTATGATCATACACAAGGTCCCAAGTGAACATGTGAACAAAGAATACTAATGAGATAGTGAACTAATAATAGAACCAATATGCATCTAAGAATTACAATTAACAAATCTCAGACTCACCATGGCATACTCACCAAATCATGAATCCAATATAGTAACTTGATATCAATAACATAAATAAAAGGCACCCCACATCTACTTAACCACTAATGTTCCACTCTCATGTCCCATCATTAAACATCACGTGCTATCATCCCTTCCATACATATCACATAACATATCCAGTCATCTCTGGTGTGGGTTAAGATTCTCTCTACATACCCCACCCATGCAATGTCTAGAATTTGGTGCTATAATCAATCATCACATAACATAAATATCACATCACATCACAACCACATAATATAATTGGGGTAGTGGGGTATCATGATTTTTATGTACATCAAACTCATGCCCTCATGCTACCATGCATGACCCCCACTATATATCACATCCTCATTTCCACTTGGTAATCTCTATCATAATCTTGTATCATCACTGAGAAATATCCAACACCAACCCATATCATCACTATTGATGAAGGATGTGTGGGGAAGAGGGGGTAGTAATCTATTTATATTACCACCAACCTGAATATTGTGAAAAACACCCATAATACAATTCATTTTGGCATCAGTAATGTTATCCGACTCGGGTGGGGTGCATATAGAAATAATATAAAATACATGTTAGATATATGGAACACAAAACTCAACCTATGGGTTCAATCAAATTCACAATAATAAACCACTACTATATTATTTCAACACATGACATCCATCACAACTTTTTTCACCGATAAATTAATTCCACCACACAACCACCACACATAACCACAAAATTCAAATTCTAATTATAGGTTCCATAATTTCTCAAATTTGAACAAGTTTCCACTAACTCCCATTTATCAAATCATCCAATAACATTTTTATATTACATCAATGATTCATTCAATTAATTTAAACCAGTTATCACACATCAATTCCAGACTATTATTATTCGACTACCAACCCATGATTTTTTATTTGCATCATTACAATTTATTCAATGTATAATCCGGAAGAAAACACCAACATTCCACATGTAGAATATCTACAATATCATAATGAACATAACCTAAACACCACATCATCCAGTCATTTGACCATAATAATTCCACATCTCAACCACCACACATCACAACCACCACATGATACAACCACTGAACACCACCACCACCACCACATATTACAACCACCACATGTCACCAACATCATAAAACCACCCACATTGTATCCCAGGCCAAACAACTATAAAATAACTTCCCCAGACTTTCCACTTCAAATATGAGAACCATAACCACTGCAAAACATCCCACATCTCACAAAGGAAAACAACAAAAAAACCCACACACCACCATAACCCGAATTCCACAAATTTTTTATTCAAAAAGAAATTTATTTAATTTACTTATCTACATATAATGTGTATTATCATATACATTCTATATTTACATGTAGAACGAATTCATTGGGTAGATGCAAGGGATTATTCATGTCATTTAGGGTGATAAAGAGAAATCACACAATAAGGGTCTCACAACCATATCGATTACAGCACAGGAAGGGATCCTTCCAGTAGTGACTTTTAGTAAAGGAATTGTGCATGTATAATATCATCATTAACAACATAAAAATTAATAATACATATGATTTCTCCCCATTCCATTGAATTTTTGTTACTATAATTAGTTATCTTCACTAATATTCCCCATACTATTTACCCAATGGAGGTAAAAACTATGAAATACCCACATATGCATATAAATAGAGATAAGAAGAGGATCCCATGCCTCAAAAGTGATATTTGAATTGTCACACACAGCAGGGTGAAAGGGGAACAACTAGAAGACCACCACCACACAAGGAAACATTTAATTAACCTAAACCATAATAGAGGATCATAAAAAATGAATCAGAAACACTCCTCGAACCAGAACAAAATTACCTCTATGAAATCCCAAAGTGGAACTAGAGAAAACAAGGAAGAAATGTGATTTTACATAATAATAATTTCCAAAGAAAAACCTCTACAATCCAAATATCAGAGCATAAAATGGAGATCTAGAAAATATCCCAAAATCTACTATAGTTTTCCTAAAAATTGAGTGGTATAAAATAATTTTGGTAATCCATGATATTTTAACATGTGGGGCCTCTCCACATGCATGACGTCAAAGGGAGATTCATGTTTAGAGTTTTTTGTGAGTATAAAAACTCAATATTATTACCATATCATGTAATTATTGTTTATATAAATATCCAATAATATCAAAATTAGGATCATGGGGCCCAGTTTCATTTGAAGACTTGGTACGTAAAATATCAACATGAAACTGAAACAAAAAATATCTATTTTATTCTCTATAATGAGCTATTAAACCCCCTTTATCTCCTTGAACCCCATAGTATTACAAGGAAGATATATAGAATAATGGGTTGAGATTAAAATCCCAGTAAGGTAATAAAAATGATAACGAATCATTGCATGTGAGTCAGAATGCATCACATGATATCATAAAAGAAAATCCTCATGAATAATCATTTGGAGGCATAAAATAAAGATCATGGAATCATAATATCATTGGAACATATAATAGTTTTATAATTATAAAACATGATATAAATATAATTCAAGTCAACCCTCTAAGAAAAGATCACATGGTTGATAGATTCCCATCATGGATTATGTTCACTCCTAAATCCCATTAATATAATATCATGAGATCAAAAAATTACCCAATGAATTGGAGTGTTATTTGGGTGAAACCATCATAACATATACATTATTATGTTTTCCACAAAATGAAATAAATGAAAATTCATAAATATAAAAATTTCCAATTTAAAAAGATAGGTTATATAATCTTTCCTAATATCATAATCAAAGAAAATTTCATAAATATTTTAAAGAGAAGAAGGAATTATATATTATGAGTATTTATATCTAAGTGAATATGTTTAGGTATAAAAATAGTTTTCTCATTTAGGAATAAATACTTGGAGGGAGTGTTATATAAAAGGATTAAGGTATAGAAAAGTTCCCCAAAATCAGGTTTCATTTTTAATGATGGCATTTGAGAAATTTAGTTTAGGAATGAATTACCCCATCAAAAGAAGCAATAATAAGATAGGTATATATGTAATATAAGTGTATAAATAATTTTTAATTATTCCATAAAATTAAAGGGACTGATAAAGTGAGTTAGAGGGAGAAAGACCACAAAATAATGAATATTGGTGGTTCTGAGAGATCCCTTTCCTTATGTTCGGATCTGTTCTACACTTTCACTTAATGTTAAAAATAATAAAAATAGATTCAAAAATTAAATAATTAATAATATTTTACCTCTATATTTTATTTAATATAATCTTATTATTTTAATTTATAAATGTTTCAATGAGTTATAAAGTTCAATTTTGTTATTCTAAGAGAGTTTGTTTCATAGTTACATGGTTCAAACACTTGTGGGTAATTATTGATGTTCTTTTTTACATGTGACTGAAAAACTAAAAGTTTAATGAAAAGGTATTCATGTACGTACATACATTTAAATATTCCCAAATATCATTTTTTAGAATAGGGATGATTATTTTACTAAAAAACTTAATGTTATAGTGTTATTTTATTTAGGCGGTTTTACCGACTATCCCAAAAATAGTTTCATTTTATTTAATATTATTTATATGTCGTATTATTAGAATATAAAATAAATTATAATATAATTATTATCATCTTATTTAACAATAATAATATTTTTGTGACTATCCCTAATGGATGTAATGGAAAAAAACTCATCATCCCCAGAGGCAATGAGTTGACATTGTATGGAAACAGTTTCATTTTTTGAATAAAAGTATAAAATAAGAGGATGGATGGT
This sequence comes from Viscum album, assembly GCA_963277665.1. Taxonomy (NCBI): domain Eukaryota; kingdom Viridiplantae; phylum Streptophyta; class Magnoliopsida; order Santalales; family Viscaceae; genus Viscum; species Viscum album. The sequence goes on along the minus strand of OY728143.1, from coordinate 643,178,938 downwards.
AAATATTCTATAAGAACCATAAAATTACATTATATCTATAATATTAGACTTATAATTCGTTTTTTTGTAATTTTGTTTTGTAGTATGATTAGGAATAATGATTAAAAAACGGTTGAGGAAATTACCTTCTCCATTAGACGTATCCTCTTGGGCTTCCACTTAAGGAACCTCAAGTTGGTATTTGGATGAGACCGGTAGAACTAGAACATTAGGGAAAGGATTCAAATGATTCTTGGAAAAAATTATGGTAATAACTAAGGAATATAAGGTGTGAGGAGAAGGGGTTATGGGAGGTGGTATTTTAAGGAGAGAAGAGGGGTGTTTTTTAATACTATAATAATTTTTTTGTTATTTCAACTCTGGAAAATTAATAGTATTAATTCATATGAATATATAAATTAACTGGTGCATGTGAGTTCAAATTAATGGTTTCTTACATTATCCATGACTCATAAATTAAAGTATTTACCTAATACTATTAATATCATATTTTAATGTGTTTCACTATTCACTTAAAATTAAACTATTATTGAAAAATACAAAAAAAATAACCCTAACCATTTTTTAATGTGTAAAATTTAAAAATGAACTTTTTAATTATAAGAATTTTAAAAATATGAGAAAAATAATTTAAAATAAAATTCATTAATTTGAAAAATAGTAATTTTAATACTATGATCTATTTTCTGATCCTTTTTAATTTTACTTAAGGTATCATAAAATTATCATATCATTATAATGAAACATAATATTAATTTATAAATTATTTTAATTAAAATAAATTTATTTCAAAATATTATTTTTTTATAAAAATTAATGTAAAACATATATGTTTTATAAAAATATGAATACTGATTTTTTTTAAAATGTATATTTTCTTGATCATGATACAAATTTTAAATATTTTCAAATTTTAAGATTTCTCAATATTATTTTTCACTTTCATATGCGAGTATACTATTCTAACTGGTAGGTAACTATTCATAATAGTCAGATTACTAATCCAATGGTCATGTTACTATTCTAACACTCATATAACTATTTCTAAAAGTAAGATTTGTAAAAGTCATATGCGATCCCTTATTCCTATAAATACGTCATATACCATTCATTATTCATTCACTTATATTTCATTTCAGGATTACATGTATTGTCATTTTTAGAATGCATATATTATTTCAAATATTATTCTTTATTTCTACAGTGTTTTTCATGAGTTTGATTATTCTGGGAGATCGAGATGATCCAAATTTTCCTATTATTATTGTCTTAGTTTCTATCTTTTTTCATATTGTAATATATTCAATTCCTTGGTCCATTTTTAATATCTACATGTAATGTTCAAATTAATATAATATATTGTTGTTGATTTTATCATGTGGTGGGTGTATATTATATTATATTAATAAATATGACACAATTATATATTCAGAATGAACATTCCACTGAAAATATTATGGTTTGTTACAGTGAGGACCTCCAATTCGAGTCATGAAATATATTCTATTCAAGAAACCCTCAAACTCTAGACCAAATTAATATCCATCAATTTTCAAGGAAATTATTTACATCATGAATAATTCTTTCACCTTGTTAATTCATTAAAAACTAAAATCCCATATGAAACTTCTTGTCGTGAATTTATAGATTTTCATCCACGAATAACCTCTCATATTGTGAATTCCTATTCAAACATTGAATAACCTGTTATAGTAGAATTTATTTTCTAAACTCTACTAAAACCTCATGGAGCCTCCTTCAATCACCTCCAACTCTCGAAAAAATAATTGTGACATCTCCAATATTTGGGGTGGGTCAATATTCTAATACATTTTGAATTTTTTGAATTGGTGGGTATGAAAAATTATTTTTCGATCATTAAAACATAATTACGAGTGTTTTCCCAATCCAATATCTTTTTTATGGGTTTAGAGGTTCCGAAAAATACTATGGTGTTCAGAAGTGTTTTGTGTGCATTAGTGCCTAGAAGGCCCTATTTTGGAGAGTTTTAAGTTGAGGTGAACATTTTGGGTATAAATTGTTTGGCATCTTAGTGAACAATATGCGACCTCATTTGGTTATGAAGCACGATTTGGAAAAACATGTAGGATGTGTCATACGACCAAGAATTAATCAATATATTTTTTGAAAAGGTTTTACACATTGTTTTTTTCATGGTATGAAAACCTATGTGCAAGACGCAAGGGTAACGCCAATTACGAAGTACCATCATACTGTATCATAAATGGTTTGAGCATGGTTAGGCCTAACTGTACAAGATAACACATTGTGGAAAGGTTCTTTATTAGAAGGATCCACATTGTTGTCGCATGGTTTGGAAAACTATTCTGGATAACCATACAACCTCATTAAATAGGTGAAATGACCAAATATCCCCTCCCTCCATATTTGTTTTTTCCTCTTATTCATTATTCTCTACACTTGCACAACATGGGTTCTCCACTATATATCCTCCTCCTCTTGGATTTGATACAAATTCTTCATCTAAGAACTGTTTTGATCAACATCAGGTGAGTTGGTACCATGTTGTTGAGTATCTCCTCTATCATGCTTCCTTTATTATTTTCTATCACCTAACATACCACTAAATCCATTGGATTTAGGTGTATTTATTATGTTAATTTATTTTTATTAATTAATTTAGAGTTTTTAAATTCAATTATATATAATTGTTTCTTTTAACATGAAGGAAATTTTGTATATATGAATTTCGTGTGATGAACTACTGAGTTACAATGGAACGTAATAGGATCATCCTATGGATTGATATATACATGGGTATCTTTTTTAAGGTGATGTGATCACTGGGATTGGTGTGTCCTGTGTTCATGGATGATGTGATCAACTATTGGGAGGCATGGTCATCAGTTGAGTTAGAATGGTTGTCGGGTTGAGGGAATGGTATATGTTATTGGATGGCATGGCCAACAAATTTGAGTGAAGTGGTCATAGGTGCCTGAGGTGCTAGACATATTGTGGTTTATGTTTTAAATTTGTTACTTCTTCTCAATAGTGTTGGATAAAGTGCCATTTGGAGTCCTGTTCACACAATTTGACTCGGTGAGGAGGTGTTTTTTCTAATTGTGTGTGTTGAAGCCCCTAATAGTTGCAACCTTTTAAGAGTGTTTATGATTTCTTTTCATATAAATATTTATGGAGGGAGAGGATCCATTAGATGATATCATTGATGATGATTTTTGGGGTTGAGACACGCTATGCATGAGGCTGTCAAGCTAATATCGTTTGGAGGATGGTATCACCTTTCCTCAAGATGTTGTGATTTGATCCAATGGAGATATTAGTTGAAGATATATATCAATGTTCCTCCAGACATTATGCATCATTTCAATTGGTGATTTTGATTAGGGGTCTGAGGGAACAATTTTTTATCGATTAGTTGTGATTTCGGGGCGTTAGTAACTTGATATGGACTCGAGGTGTCATGAGGAACATGGTGTCGGGTGACGTAGTTGGTGGAACCTAAGGTTTCACCTGGAATTTTCTAAATCAGGGGTTGCCTTAGGATTTGGATAAGGGACCTCTCTGCTACAGATTTTTGGTATTGGTTGAGGTAGGTGATATATTTCTATTGGATATTGTGCACTAGGAAATATTATATTTATTTTTCAATTCATATGTTGTTGATTATTTATTTTTATTTAAAACATGCTAAATCAAAAATGTAAGGTATGAATTTTTGGGTGGTTCCCTTTTGAGAATCATTTTCACACCCTACATGGGAACTTTGGGAAGTGAATAGACTTTATGATTTTACATTTGGGAAAGGGTTAGAGATTAGAATTTGGATCCTAGATATTGAGTTAGCATGGATTATAGGAAAGGGTCCAGTAGTTCTTTCCTCAACTAGAGTTACCATTTTAGTTTTCCCTTCAGTTTGAACATGTTAGGAATATGTATATACTATGGTCATCCATGGTAGAGACCTTTACTTCTTATTGTACTATATGTCCAATTCAATATACATGATCAGTTTAGTTTCTACAAAAGGAATTTTGATGTGTTTATTTATTTCCACTACTATTGTTGATTATGATTCCACTACTACATGACATTGATTATGATTTTCCCATTGGTGTTTCTGGTATTGAGTCTATTGGTATTATCTTACATGTCTATATCTATTATACCATTATCATATCATCAATAGAGGTTATAATCTTTCCACTATTACTCTTTCACACCCTCTCTTCTAGTAGATATCCTTTGGTGTACGAGGAGGAATGCCCGTGGACAATTGAAATAGTCTAAAAGCACTATTCTAGTGGCTAATCTTGTGAGGGAACAAAAAATTGTATCATAGTTGTTCTTGACTGGGAATTTGGAGCAGTGTTCGGATGGATACAAATGATATGAAATAAATTTATTTTGTTCTTGTCTTAATACCCGAGCTATGGTAGATTAAAGATTAGGATGTTGTCGGAATGGGGTTTATAGATCACGCATGGGTGCCTGTAGCCACATGCATGGGGGATAAACCATGTTACAATGGGTGTTAATTTTTTTCTGTTGTTGCTCATTTTATATTTTATATGATTTCCACCTTAGGTGGTGGACATGAAATATGAATTGTTTGTAGTTTTGATATGTGACCCATGGCCTAGAATGGGAAGGAATGAGTTATTGGACCCGTGTCCCGATATGGAAAGGGGTGTTGGTTGTGGTTTTTATACATTTTATGCCTCTGATTAAGCACACTTGATGTTTTATATTTAATATATGCATGTGTAGTGATATCAATTGCTTGTGAAATGTGATATTCCATATGAATCGAATATGTATATATGGTCTTGGATCTTCTACTTGTAGGAAGGTACGATGAAGTGGTGTGGTTTTGATCACCAGGCTGGGCATTGTGGTCATCAGATTGAGGAGACGTGGTTCATTAGGATGGGTGTGGGCCAATGAATATTTCATACTTTGCTCTAAAATGGTCAGGTAAAGAGGCCATGAGGCTGGGATTTCTTGTGACATGGTTGTGATGGGGGAGGGTAAGGGTAGTGAGTTGACACTACCTATTACTACATTCCCTATTTATGTTACATATATGTGTGTGTATTATCTAGCTTTTCTAACCATGTGATGGTATTAAATAGGTTTCCACATACATATATCTGATAGATCTTCATGTGAGCAATGATCGGGTTCCATAGGGGCACGAGTAGGCTAAGACCCCCAAGGGCCAGGTAGAGAAAGTGAAGGCTTAGACTGAGGCACAAGTTCTGGTGTTGGTGGGGTAGCCACCAGATCCTGTAGTATTCGACCTGTGGTTTGATGAGAAGTGAATAGAGATCCTGATATATGTGATCTAGGGTATCAACATGGGAGCTCAGTGTACAAAACCTTATAGGACATACCTTACTCGAGAGTTCCATTCACAACACCTTCCACCTTTTTAGGGTAAGGTTTTTCCACAGGCTACTGAGAACAGGATAAAGTACATGTAGATGATCTTGGAGTAGCTAGAGACACCTCCAGAGAAGAGGGTAAAGGTGGCTACCTATATTCTCAGAGGACCGTAAAAGCGTTGGAGGGATGTGTAGGTGAAGGCAGGTAGACATGAGGGATTGGCTGGGATGGACTTTGTGGCTATTTTCTTTTAGCACTTCATCCTGAATACACAGAGGGAATATATATATCAAGAGTTCTTAAGCCTTTATTATAATGAAATATTCATCATGGAAAATGTAGTGACATTGAGAGAATTGTATCACTTTTCACCTAACACGGTGAATGATGAAACCTTGGGGTGAGGTGTTTCAAGGATGGTTTTCAGTACACTATTTGGGTGTAGGTGAATATCTTCAAGTTTGCCTCATTCTCAAATTCAATGAATCATAAGATCATAGATGAGGGAAATTGGAAGGTCTAGTCCTACTTGAGTTGAGTGATGGAATCAACTGATATCAGTGGTGATTTTTCAAATAGTAGGAAGTGAGGTTTGGATGACTTCTAACTGGGTATTCAGGTCAAGCACATAATAATGCCACCTCAGATTAGATCGTCGATAATATTCTTCAACTGTGGGAAGCTAGAGAATGTCTGAACATAGTGAGGGAAGCCTCCAAATGAGTGTCAGGCATGTTGTAAGGTCAAGAATCTTGAGAAGTTATATAGGATGCCATCTCAAATAACCTGCAGTTAGGGATCAGGATAGACTCATGGTTCTACGATTAGACTGGGTGTATTACTATGTAATGGTAGTTGAGTATGAGCTACACACGAAGTTCATGATAGAGATAGAGGGACCCAGTAGGGGGTCATTTTCTGATGGATAGTGCACCACTGTAGGGAGTTCAGAAATTTGGCAGTCAGGCTTCAGGCCAGGTGCACAACATAGATATTCCAGGTTTAGAGAAATCCTTTGAGCTGACGATGATCAATGGTATTTCATGGACATAGTTTTTCTTTTTGTTTTCTTTTGACATGGACTTTTTTGGAATTTCTATTTTGGGTGTACGAGGTGAACGAGTTATATGTATATACTAACCAGATGATGGTTAATAGGTTGTAATTATCTCGGATGTGTTATATATGTATATATACGAGGTCTATAGAACAATGGATTATATATGAGAATCATTTTATGTATGATTATTATGGTGAATTGGAATTGTGGAATCAAGAAGATGTAGATTACTTGAGGTGTGTTGGCATCTGTGCATTTTTATGATGTTATACTTGACTAAGTTACAAGGAATGAAGACTTTTTATCATCTATTAAGATAAAAGACCTCATAGTTTCAATGTGTGACATGGGAACTAGGAAGGCACTATTACGATGCAAGATTATGATTGGTGTTGATATGACATGGGAGCACCTGACAATGTGTAGTGGTGAAGATGCATCATGAGGGGACTTTCGAGTCTAAAAATGGTCGATGGACATTTTCTTTGATATCAGTTTTTGGTCTGGTTGTGACTGGGGAGGGTTACTCATACTGTAGGGATCCCCATAATATATTTCACCTTTTCCATTTTTATTGGTGTAGTATTAGTTATTTCAAATGGGATGGTTATTATTGGTACTATTTCTATGGTTTTTATAGCATAAGGATAAGATAAGTTCCATTCCAATCTATTTTTTGGTATTTTCAATTGAATATTTTAAAGGTAAGTGTGATCCCAAAATATTACAACTAAATAACACCATTAAAATGTAAAATACATTCAAATAAAGACTATTTTGGAGATTCCCCTCCCTAGCACATACAATAATAAAAAAACATCCACCTTCTCAGGACTGCATGACTATTTGTCTTGTGCATGGTTTCACAGGCTTGGAACCGATGGCAAGTGCCATACCCCCTCATTCATCCAAATCTGGATGGTTGTGCATTAGTGGACACTTCCTTCTCTAAAACCAAATCTAAGGTGGATCCTCATAGAATAAATGAAGACTTTCACATAGAAAAACATAACAAAATAACCCTAGTAAGCAACAAACTGTCACAAATTCAGTCAAAGGCAGCATAAAAACATCACTTGGAACATCTCGGGTGTTTGGAGTAGGTTACAATCCCCTCCCTTTTTGATTTTTTGATTTTTTGGGTATTCCAAATTCCTTTTCGATCATTGAAACTTAATTTTTAGAGTTTCCTCAATCTAATATCGAGTTTTTTGGAAATTTAATGAGATATAAAAGTCCTTTGGTTTTTTAAAGTATTATGAGTGTGTTGGAGGAAAAAAAGACCAATTTTGGAGAGCTGTGGGATGAGGCACAGGGTTTGGGTTGAAACCATGTATCCTCTTAGTGCTAACCAAGCACCCTCATTTTGTATTGAAGCTCAGTTCAGTAAACCATGTAGGGTGAGGTGCATGTCTATATGTGAAACTTTATAGTTTTTTTCATATTTTCTATCCATGTTTTTCCCATGGTTTAGAAAAACATGTACATGACACATGGGTTGTTCCCCTTAAGTCATTACCCTCAAACTATAGTATAGATGTTTTACTCACGGTTAGGCCTAACCATGTGGGCTAACCGTGTGAGGTCAGGTTCTTTAGAAGCAAGAGCCTCACTATTTTAACACGATTTGGAAGACATAGTTGGCAATCTATGAGGCCTCATAAAATAGTTAAAATGACCACATTAACCCTCTACTCTTATTAGATTTTTCCTATTCATTCTTTTTCTCCACACATTCACAACAGTGGGTCTCCATGTTTTTTCCTCCACATATTGGATTTGATCCAACTTCTTTGTCTGAGATAAATTTTGATCTCTATTAGTTTAATTGGAACATAATTATTGAGTCTCTCCCCTCTAATGATTCATTTATTCTTTTTAATCACCTCAAGGACCACTAAATCTGTTCAATTAATTTTGGCCTATTTTCAGGGCATTCGATGGAAACATAGATTTCATCCAAATCAATCTGAGTTAGAGGATATGATCGGATGTACCTATGTAAATGACTCTAAGGTAGGATGTGCATGCTTTTCTTTGATATTTCAATACTGTTTTGAGTGTGTGGCTTTTACCACACCATTTTGTTGACTAAGGAAGGCCATTTAAAATTTATTATTTCTTTTAATTAAATAATTGGACCTTATGAGATGCATTTGGGAATGCTTAAAGGTGACTAAAATTGGTTCGAGCCATGCAAGATGCATTGAACCTTGGGTGGTTGGGTCTGGTGTATTGATTATGTTAACGGAATTTTCATTATTTAATTTAGAGTTGTTCAATTAAATTATATTGAATTTTTTATTTTAATTTGAATTGAATTATATATATTTTAATTTCTTGTGATGAAATATTGAGTTCCAATGGAACATGATGGGCTCGGCCGGAGGATTGAGACAGTGATGGCTATCTATTTTAAGGTGATGTGATAATCGGGATGGGTGTGGCTTTGATTACTTGAGTGATGTGATCACTGGTTTGGAGACACGTTCATCGGTTAAGGTAGAAAGGTTTTCCGGTTGATGGCATGACCCATGTTTTTGGATAACATGGCCATCAAATTTAACAGACGTGGTCGCAGGGGCATGAGGTACTGAAATTGGTGTGTCTTAGGCATTAAATTGGTTGTTTTTTCTCACTTGTGGTTGCCAAACCACTGTTTGGAGTCATGTACACATAGTTTGAATCAATGATGGGGTGGTTTTGAACAATCGTGTGAGTAGAGTCCCCCAATATTTGCGGATTAGGTAAAATTGTTTGGGGGTTATTAACATAGAAATCTATAGGGATGGTGAGGATCTATTAGATGACAGTGTTGAGACTGTCTATTGGGGGATGAGGCATGTCGTACTAGAGGCCATTGGGCTAGGATCATTTGGGGGAAATAATCGTCATTCCTTGACACGTTGTTATATGATCCAATAGTGATATTACATGGGGATGGATATTTTCCTGCCTCTAGATTTCAGACATTGATTTGATGGGTGGTTTTGAGTAGGGGTCCGGGGGACCAGTTTTCTATTAATTAGGCACACCTTATGGATATCGGGGACTTGATATAGACATGATTTTTCAGGAGGAAAATGGTGTCGGGGAAAATCAGATGTGGAATCTGAAGGCTCACCTACAATTTTTAAAATCAATGGTTTCCTTGGTAATAGGATAAGGTACCTTTCCTCTACTATATTCCATCATTGGATGAGGTAGATGCTAGCATTTTGGTGGTTATTGAGCACCAGGAAAGCTTTTGTTTATTTTTAAATGCATGTGTTGTTGTTCACTTATTTATAGTTCACACCCACTAAATCAAAATGGTAAGATATTCACACTCTAGTGGTACCTTAATGATAATATTTATTACACAATACATGGGTCCTATGGGACGTGTGTATACATTGTACTTCTATGTTCATGTATGGGTCCAAGATGAGAAGCTGAATCAATTTTATCGAGTAATCATGGATGGAATGCAAGGGACAATTGGTTCTTAATTCTGATGGAGTTACCATTTGAGTTTTCAATTCTATTTAAACATGTTATATATATGTATATTCTGTGGTCAGCTATGTGAGACCACTTTATTGCTTATTGTTCTGTATGAATTTTTTTTATGTATGCTCTATTTAGACTCTTCATATTCCGTGTTGTTGTTTTTATTTATTTTTTTTGTTTTTGCTGAATTTATTCTAATACTATGTGATATTAACTATGCTTCCACCATTGGCAGGACTAGTATTGAGTCAGTTTGTCTTATATACCACTACGATTTCTATTAGAGCATTATTATATAATCAACAGAGGGTATAGTCTCCCCACTATTACTCCTTCATAGCCTCACCGCTAGTCGGTGGCCTTTGGTGTATGGGGAGGTGTGGCTAAGGCCAGTGGAACTTGTCTTGAATGTATTGTTTGGGTGTCTAATCGGGTAGGATTTATACAATAATGGGCATTTCCTTGTATCTCATATCTCTTCATATCCACTTGTACTAACATGTATGCAGTTTTTATATATCATTATAGATCCATGGGTTTTATGTACATGTTTTATACCATTTATGATTAATAGTCAATAATTATATTTCAATGTGATAATTTTTATTTAAGATATATTATTAATTACAAAAATGTGTCAAAATATTTAACTATATATAATAAATTTTATAAAGGATTAATTAAATATAAAAAAATTATAAATTATATTTAAATATAATAGATTTATAATAAATTACAAATTATGTAAAGTAAAACTGTAATCATGCATTGACCAGGGTTCAAATCATGGTTTTCTCTTTTAGAAATACATATAGGACATTTTTGGCTAAAGAAATTAATGATTCAAAGTAGGCACTAAAACATATTTGTTCTAATCTAGTGATACCTTTAATGAGGGCTAAAAAGTGCTAATAAAGAGGATATCTTTATAAACACTACAAAATGTGATGATAAAGAGTGTTTTTATCGGTGAAAAAAAGTGTTGATAAGGGTACCCCTTTATTAGTGCTTTTCTTAATGCTGATAAAGGGTATTTTTATTAGTGATTTTCTTAGCACTAATAAAATCATGTCATTTATCAGTGCTAAAACAACCATCATTAGTGTTGATAAAAGGTATAGTTCATAAAAAAATATAATTAAAAATAATATATTAATATTAAAATATATTTATATTGATATAAATATGACATATTTTATAAAATATGTTTTGTCACGAACCGAATCAATCACCACCAAAAATGGCACCAAAACCAGCCTGTGACAAGGCGCGAAGGGCATTACCGATCCCAACAGGCTGGCACAAGTGCCCGGGTATCATAAAATGAAAATTGGGAACGATTTACCTGAGTTTATAAACATAAAACAACAAAAGAATCCAATGAAACAAATATGTATTTTTCAAACAAAACAATGTTTTACAAAAATTCAGAACATAATTACATAGTCTAAAAAAACTCACCAGGACTATAACAAAGGTAAAAAACCGAAAATAACAGCCCAAGAACTTCATCATGGCAAGAGGAATCACCCTCAATCCATCTCCACAACAACACATCATGAATGACCTGTGAAAACCCAAACTGTTGGCAAAAAAGTTGTACCCAAACCTACGAAAACAAAAATAACCAAGTCTACTTACACCCAAGGGTGTAAGTAGGGTGTGAGAAAATTCCCAGTAGGATACCACCAGTAAGAGATTCCATGTGATAAATATTCAAAGACGAAAAGCATGAATGTTTTCAAAAACATGTAATTTTTATTTACAATTTCTAAAAGATGCAACTTAAAAAAACAGTTTTCAAGTGGGATAATTTAAAGAATCAACACTTTTAAAATAAATTCAAAAGCTACTGAATTTTCCAGCCAAATATACCGTATACCGATGGTAAGTACAAAGGATCTAATGAGAACAAGCAATAAGAAATAACCCCTAGGCACTAGCTAGTTGTGGGTCCCACGTACCTCGTATCTCGGTGAGAGTAACAACAAAAATTATCCGTTCTTGTGCATGAGCCACTAGTAGGGAACATACCCATAACCTAGTGGTCCCCAATCATCATCACCATAGTTTATTTAGATTTGTAAGCATCACTCCTGTTATGTGAAACTGAGGCCAAACCCCATGGATTCACTAGCATACTAGTACACGTCCACCCACCTAGATACCCGGGTTTTCCCTTTGTTCTCAAACAAGTTCAACAAGCCAAGAAATATAGTTTTCACATGTAAAAATCACTTCCACATCACACATTAACCAAACAGCCCCATGTACATCATATAAGTCACAAATTCCACTTTTCATTCAAATGCATTTTGAAATCAAACTCACACCAAAATAGCCCACAACACTTTTTGCATAACTTTCACAATCCAACACATCCATTAACAATTTTATTAAGTCCCTCCAAATATGATAAATAACACATAACATCCCACTCACATGTTTCATAAAACCATTTTTATAAACAAAAATCCATTTTTCACATCGCACTCACCCAAGCAGCCCACATCACCTTCACACCTCTTTCACATTTCAGTAAATCCATTAAACATTTTTATAAAACATTTCCAAGAGGATACACATCACATGACAGAACTTTTCACATTTAAAATGGTCCATTTTAAAGTATAAACAATCCAAAACAGTTTTCCAATATGGTTACACCACTTACATAAATCATTCAACCATTCAAAACTTTCATAAAACAATTCTAAAGAGTGTACCAAAGCTTTTCACATAAAACCCATTTCAAAAACGTATTTCAAGGAAAAAATAACACCAATACAAATTAAAAACATAATTGGTAGCCCAAAAAATATTTATTAAACTACCCACAATTGTTATAAAAACACCTCAAACAATACCACAAAAAATCCACATGAAAAGCACACATTTTCAAAATCACTTTCAAGAAGTACAATAAGGTTTTACACCTTAAACCCTTTAAAAAACCTCTTTAAGACTTAATGGAACAAAAATAACCTATCAAATCAGAATTTTCATCCCAAACAAGATTTATGAAACCAATTTCATATGTTATAAAACACACCCAAATAATACCCAAAGGGTTTCACGTGAAAAACACCCAATTTTAAGCTAAAATGAAACTATAAAAACAAATATTTTACCAAATCCAACATGAAAAGTTCCCACACCACACAAAACATATTAGAAACATGCGTAATAATTAATTCAAGCAATCTAACTTATCTATAAGTGATTACACATGGAATCACCTACCTTTTATGTCGAAACCCTAAAAACATGGTGCGAAACATCAACCACACAACTACCGCACCTCAAGGAATATAAATCCAGCCCTAGACCACAATATTTGACAACAAATACACCAAATCAAACCCTAGTTTCTAACCTCAATTTATGCACATGATTAACTTATTTAAAGGGTGAAATAAACCCTATGGAAGGGTAAGAAATCAAGGAAAGAAATACTTACGTGAAACATCTTGAATAAAACGAACCAAATACACCAAAATTTGAATCTACAAGCAAACAAACAAAACATGGATTCTCTAATGGGGACTATAATGTCATGTGGGGACTCAAATGGGGGAAATAGAGTGAAAATTAAAAGATATATGAAAGAATCAACATACCTTCTCAAATCTGGACGATTTGAGGAACCCTAAGAAATTCGTCCCTAAATAGAAATTCCTAAGAGCTCCAAAGTGGATGGAAATATGCTGGGAGCGCGGATGGGTGTAATGGGATCGTGGGTGACTTGGAATCACCAAAATATACCTAATATTGAATTAGTTATGAAATAAATAAAATTAATTTTTAAAACTAGATATGGGCTTCCGGGAAGGCCCAATCCCTTAAATAAAAACCAAAATAAACATTGGTTATAGATTTCTAAAAGCTCCGAATTTTACTTTTGGTGTTAATATATCAGGGGAGGACATTTAGGAGTTGGAATGAGTGAAAAATATCAAAAAAATGAAAAATTTATAAAAGAAACAAAATTTATTTTAAAATATGAAATTGGGCTCACAGTTTGGCCCAATTCCTGAAAACTCACCTATTCTACATAAAACCTTTGGAAACCCCCAAAACAAAGTATTAATGGAAATTAAAATAAAAATACATTTAAAATAATCTATGTATTTGAAAATTCTCCCCACCATGAAAACTTTCCTAACTAGAAAGTCACAACAAGGCCAAAGCAACAACCAAACCAAATTGAGAAACCAAGATGTACTCCCTTGCCAGGTTTCTCCCCCAAAGGCCAAAACACCTCCAGTGATCAATGAAGGAAAGAATACACTCAGAAAAAAAATTATACCACTTTCATGAAAGAATCAAGCACATTAAGCCTTTATCCAAAATTAAAACTCCTTAAACACAAACTGAACAATACTCAATCAATTTACCCAAATAAACAACAACATTGAACAAGGTTACACTTACCCTAATATAACTAATTCATTGGGCACTCTCCAATATCAATTTTTACCCAAGGAAGATGTAGATAGTTATATATATCTGAATGATAATACCTAATTCCCAGATAATTCCAAGGAAAAATATGAGTTACTCGTATGAAGAAACACAAATGAGCTCCCCACCATAAGAGACAACTTAATTTTTTTTCCGAGACAGAATAAAGACACTAATAGGGGGAGGCCCAAATAGACTCCCTAGTACAAGGGGTATAAATCCATTAGAAATTTACAAAATAATATGCATGATACCTATGTTGGGTCTTCTCACCACAAGAACAAACCATCTTAACCGACCAACATGGGCCGACATAAAAAGACCCCAAAATTAAGGAGTTGGGATGGCCGCACGGTTAGTCTACACAGTTTGGGAAACTGTGCCATACAATGTAGATCCTTATATATACATGGTTATTTTTTTTGTCCATGTTTAGAACTAACCCATTTAAAAATGTGTGCTCAACTTGTCTAGCCATATTTCCAACCATTCTCCAAAGACTCAGTGGAAACCAAAGGGGGAGGGAATAACATTGTGTGATGACATGGGTACAAGACCCTCCACCTATTTACACTGAATTGGAACAATAGAAGAAATATGATGACACCATAGGTTTAAACTCTTCCTATCTTTCATATTGAGGATAGAACTTTGTACAAGGGTTTAAACGACACTGGGGTTTCCCCTGACTACGCGCCGGCTTCTCTCCGGGACCTATGGATGGAGCTCAAAATATTGAAGCATCTTTTGCCTCGCAGTTAGGTTGTGGAAACCCCTATATGGAACTTCTTATTTCAATGCCACAAACAACTACACAGCATACCCCGATGGGTTCATCAAGACATTACACACTCCATAACTCACTTTACCAAAAACCAGACATTTCACTGAAACAAGGGATCAAAAGATGCACAAACAACGCACCTTGTTTCTTTGGGTGAGAAACAACAGAAGGAAAGGACACATATAAACAACTTCCTCTAAGATAGAGGATTTGATGTTTTTCCCAAGGGAGACATATTCCCAACATAACAGAGAACCTCTGAGGATTGTGTAACCTTCACCTTTACAGTCAAAAGAGATCAAAACATCACAATGCGTCACTGAACATGACCCTTGCGATTGATATAAACAATACATGGAACAAGACCATATTATAAGTCCCTAAACAATAGAAAAGTCCAAAAAGTGGACACAATATCCTATCATGACCAAAATCTCAAAATTGGTGGTTTAATAATAACTTTTTATTCAATGAAACTATGAAGAACCCAGGGGCCCTCTTAGACACCATCATGACACTCATCCATAATAACAACTACAGAACACTGCCACCATTGATGAATCATGAAACTTAAGAAACTAATGTCTCTTTCAAACATCAACAAAAACTATCCCAATACAAGAGGATCCATAAATCAACGAAATTAATGGGTGTAGACTCAATCAACAATGATCGATAAAATATTCCTTATATTGATCAACTGGAGGATTTTCCAATGGCGAAACCATACGGGTTTCACTTTAGTTGTGCATTAACCTTTAATGGGGGTGTACCTTATCCAATGAGAGAACCCAAGGACCCAACCAAGCTGGTCCATTGTTCAAAACATGCCACAAACCAGATCCAAACACATGAAGGTAACCACCATAAAGGCATCCAAAAACATTTTTCAAAAGAGACCACTAACCGTACCTATATCACAACTTACCGACCAAACATAATCCAAAAACATAGTTCAAACAGAAGGGGTTCTTAGACTCAAAACATCCCACAAAATCAACATTTTCAAAACCATAATAAAAACCATACCAAACTATTCCTCAAGACATCATATTTTTCTTTAAAACAAATTCTTTGAAAACAAACAGTTTAACAGTAAGCGTATCCACTAATGGTACCCCATGGGCCTCACACATGCATGTTTTTGTGCCACACTAGGAACCCTCCTCATATCTGTCCCGGAACTCATACATTCATGCCATCAACCATCAATCTAACCCCATTCATGTGGTCACTCATGGAAATACCAAAGGTTAAAACAAATATTCTTTCCACTTTTCAAAACCAAAACGGTCAACCAACACATCCTTTTCTCAAAACTGCTAACCAGGAGATCCAAATCCCAATTCAAATATTATTAAAATTTTCATAAATACACAACCATTTATAAAAGAACTCAATTTCATGTTATTCACATTAATTTTATAACATATCATCCCAAAAAAACACCCTATGATAGTTTAGAAAACTCTATTGGAAACACTTTTTCAAAACCAACATCAGTATTCTTTCTGATTTCAAAAGAGTTGTAAGCACACCATTTTCCATTTCAAAATAATTCTGAATATTCAGTTCAACTATTTCTTAAATCAAACAATTCCATATTTATTTGAAAATCATTTCACAAAAAAATTACACTTCTTAAAACCAAGTCACTTTAAAACCAAAGTTCCAAGATTTCAAAACTAAAGAACACAAGACAATGCAAGAGGAAACTAGTTTCAGTGGGTGACTTGGACATATGGTTGGCAGCCATATTCAAATCACATCACTATCATAGAGAGTTGTATAGGGAATATCCGCAGCTCCACATGGCTTTCCAGGCCCTGTGATCATACTGTGACCATTAACCCAACTCTCTTTTCATTTCCCCTAATCATCATTAAACAAAGAAAACTAAAGGACTCAGAAAGGACTCGACTTCCCCTAGAGACGTGAATCCCACCATGAGGTGTGGTGATCAGCCACACTCTCATAAAAAAAATTCTAAGTCCTGATTATCCTAACTCCAGACTATGTCGAATGCTCACCAAATAACATGACCCAAAGATATCGAACTCTCTCTGATACCATTTTGTCACAAACTGAATTGATCACCACCGAAAATGGCACCAAACCTAGCCTATGATAAGGCCTCAAGGGCGTTCTTGATCCCCACATGCTGGAACAAGTGCCCAGGTGTCATAAAATGAAAATTTGGAATGATTTACCCAAGTTTATAAACATAAAACAACAAAAGAATCCAATGAAACAAATCTGGATTTTTCGAACAAAACATTGTTTTACAAAAAATCAGAACTGAATTACATAGTCTAAAACAACTCACCAGGACTATAGCAATGGTAAAAAACCGAAAAAAAACATCCCAAGAACATCAACATGGCAAGAGTCATTTTGCTCAAGCCATCTCCACAACAACACATCATGAATCACCGGTGAAAACCCGAACTCTTGGCACAAAAGTTGTACCCAACCCCGCGACAACAAAAATAACCAAGTCTACTTACACCCAAGGGTGTAAGTAGGGTGTGAGACAATGCCCAGTAGGATACCACCACTAAGATATTCTATGTGATAAACATTCAAAGATGAAAAGCATGCAAGTTTTCAAAAACATGTAATTTCTATTTAAAATTTCTAAAAGATGCAACATAAAAAAAATAGTTTTCAAGTGGGATAATTTAAAGGATCAACACTTTTAAAATAAATTCAAAAGATACTAAATTTTCAAGCCAAATATACCGTATACAGACGGTAAGTATAAAGGATCTAATGAGCACAAGCAATAGGAAATAACCCCTAGGCACTAGCTAGTTGTGGGTCCCACGTACCTCGTATCTCAGTGAGAGTAAGCACAAAAATTATCCGTTATCGTGCATGAGCCACTAGTAGGGAACATAACCATAACCAAGTGGTCCCCAATCATCATCATCATATTTTATTTAGAGTTGTAAGCGTCAATCCTGCTAAGTGAAACTGAGGCCAAACCCCACAGACTCACTAGCATACTAGTACACGCCCACCCACCTAGATACCCGGGTTTTCCCTTTGTGCTCAAAAAAGTTCAACAAGCCAAGAAATATAGTTTTCACATGTAGATATCACTTCTAAATCACACATTAACCAAACAGCCCCATGTACATCACATAAGTCACAAATTCCACTTTTCATTCAAATGCATTTTGAAATCAAACTCACACCAAAATAGCCCAAAACACTTTTTTCATAACTTTCACAATCCAGCACATCCATTAAAAATTTTATTAAGTCCATCCAAATATGATAAATAACACATAACATCCCACTCACATGTTTCATAAAACCCTTTTTATAAACAAAAATCCATTTTTCACATCGCACTCACCCAAACAACCCACATCACCTTCACACCTTCTTCACATTTTAGTAAATCCATTAAACATTTTTATAGAACATTTCCAAGAGGATACACATAACATGAAAGGCCTATTCAAATTTAAAATGGTCCATTTGAAAGTATAAACAATCCAAAACAGTTTTCCAATATGGTAACACCTCTTACATAAATCATTCAACCATTCAAAACTTTCATAAAACAATTCTAAAGAGTGTACCAAAGCTTTTCACATAAAACCCATTTCAAAACCGTCTTTCAAGGACAAAATCACACCAATACAAATTCAAAACATAATTGGTAGCCCAAAAAATATTTATTAAACTACCCCAAAGTGTTTTACAAACACCTCAAACAATACCACAAAATATCCACATGAAAAGCACACATTTTCAGAATCACTCTCAAGAAGTACAATAAGGTTTTACACCTTAAACCCATTAAAAACCCTCTTTAAGACCTAATGGAACAACAATACCCTACCAAATCAGAATTCTCATCCCAAAAAAGATTTATTAAACCAATTTCATATGTTATAAAACACACCCAAACAATACCCAGAGGGTTGCATGTGAGAAATACCCAATTTTAAGTAAAATGAAACTATCAAAACAAATGTTTTACCAAATCCAACATAAATAGTTCCCGCACCACACACAGCATATCAGGAACATGCATAATAATTAATTCAAGCAAACTAACTCATCTAGAAATTATTACACATGGAATCACCTTCCTTTTATGCTGAAACCCTCAAAACATGGTGCGAAACATCAACCGCACCACCACCGCACCTCAAGGAATATGAATCCAGCCCTAGACCACAATATTTGACCAAAAATTACACCAAATCAAACCCTTGTTTAGAACCTCAATTTCTGGACATGATGAACTTATTAAAAGGGTGAAAGAAACCCTAAGGAATGGGAAGAAATAAAGGAAAGAAACACTTACTTGAAACATCTTGAATAAAATGAACCAAATACACAAAAATTTGAATCTCCAAGCAACCAAACCTGACATGGATTCTCTAATGGGGATGAGAAGGTCATGTGGGGACTAAAATAGTTGTAATATAGTGAATATTAAAAGATTTATGAAAGAATCAACATACCTTCTCAAATATGGACGATTTGAGGAACCCTAAGAAATTCGTCCCTAAATCGTGATTCCTAAGAGCTCCAAAGTGGGGGGAAAGAGGTTGGGGGCGCGACTGGGTGTAATGGTATCGTGGGAGACTTGGAATCACTGAAAAATACCTAATATTGAATAAGTTATTAAATAAATAAAATTAATTTTTAAATCTGGATATGGGCTTCCGGGCAGGCCCAATACCTTAAATAAAAACCAAAACAAACATTGGTTATGGATTTCTAAAAGCTCCAAATTTTACATGTGGTGTTAAAATATTAGGGGAGGACATTTAGGAGTTTGAATGAGTGAAAAATATTAAAAAAATGAAAAATTTATAAAAGAAACGAAATTTATTTTTAAATCTGGAATTGGGCTCACTGTTTGGCCCAATTCCTGAAAACTCACCTATTCTACATAAAACCTTTGGAAACCCCCAAAACAAAGCATTAATGGAAATTAAAATAAAAATACATTTAAAATAATCTATGTATTTGACATGTTTTATATTATTTCAAATATTTAATCGAACATGATATATTATCTGTTTATTGGAAAATGATTTATAAAATAATTAAAAAATAATATCAATTAAAATATTCTATTTATTATTATTAATAGCCATTTAATAATGATTTGAAAATTGAAAAATTAAATAAAATAACAGTATTAAAGATGTTTAAAACATAACTCAATCTTGAAAAGGTAATAAGTTTTGATCATAGTGTATGTTTGAGCTTTACCACATATCAAATCGATGATTTTGAAAATCTCTAAACCGTAGTGACCTGGGGGAACCCTGGTAATAATTTCTTGGGGTTTAAAAGGCCCAGAAGTCCTCCAAAATTGGGTTTTTTGTTAGGGTATCCCTATTTTTTAACATTTGATGGAATTTAATTCTCATTTATGAGAGTCTTCTTATCTTTTATAGGTGGCGACTCAATTTATTCTCAAGGATTACACTCATATAGATATTATAAAATTCAAATTGAATTATTTTTATTCTTATACTTTTATTTATAATTAAATATACACACATATATTTATATTTTCATATATTTTCATATAAAAATAATTTTATAAATATATTTGCAAAAATATTTACATATAAAATATATTTCTAAATATATAAACTATATCTAAATAAAAAATAATATCCATTTTTACTAAAATAAATATGTATGAATATTTTTATATATATATACATTGTACAAATAATTTTTATATATATAAAAATATATTTTTGTGTGTACTAACAAACTGATATATTTTAATCGATATATTATAATATATGTATACAAATATTAATATATAATATATTTTAATAAATATTAACATGTATAATTATATTTAATTACACACACAAACAAAGATATATATATATGTGTGTGTGTGTGCATGTATGTGTATGTATCTATATGTAGGTATTTATAAACACCCCCCATAGAACATTTTTTATAAATTAATTTAATATATATATATATATGGATAAAAAATGTACCAAAAAATATATAAATAAATATATATAAAAAATAGAGGGAAAAAATATAGCAGAATGGTAAAGGTGTAGATCCGTTAGGGGAAGGTCTTAGGTTCGAAACCAGGTGAATACAGGGGTCAGTGGGGGTGGAAAACAGGCTCTCTAGCATTAATAAGAGATGTAGGGGCGTTCTAGCATGATAAAGGTTTTAGGGGCAGCTAGTTATGATAAAACGGTATGGGGGTGTGTATACAATCATTGATAAATGTGGGATGGTCCCCTTCACTAAATTTATTAGAAAAAAAAATTTATTAACTTTTATCAATGCATTGTTTAGCGCTAACAAAAGGGTTCTTTTATCATCACTAAAAATAGAACTGTTAAAAGTCACATTTTAATTGTGTTTTTTACCATTGATAAAATACCCCTTTATCAGTTATTTTTTTAATGATGATTAAAGGGATCTTTCTTGGTACTTTTTCTAGTGCTCATAAAAGGGACCCACTTTTAAATGCACTTAGATCAACAATGATTTTTAGCACTAATATATGTTTTTTGTAACAATTTTAAAAGCCAATTCTGAAATAGTGAGTGGTAGGGAAACTATGTGGTGAAGAACATGTTGTATGGTGGGGGAAATTTTTCAAGGGAAGTTGGGCATATTTAGGCAACTTCCTCAGGTCTTTCAAGATTCCAAACATATGGGTATTCAGACCATTATATAAAGTAAAATAGGTTCAGGGGGTCTATATAAATCATTGTGGGGAGGGATAGGGCTTAAACCTCTATGGTGTTTGGGTGTTTGTGTGTGTGTGGTTTATGGTTTGTAATTACCTCAACCAAATAAACTATAATAATTTTATTGAAATATTTTTAATAATATCTAAAAATATTAATTATATAAATGAATAGATATTTAATATTATAAAAATTTATAAATATATTGAAAAATATTAATATTGATATTTCAATTAAATAAGGATTATTTTCAATAGATTACTAATTAATATAAAATTTATTATATATTATATTTAAAATAAAACTATGTTTTTATTTTAGTAAAACATATAGAAATTACGAAAAATTACTAGCTTGAAGCTGAAGCTCCTCACTATTTATCAAAGGATGAAAAAAAAGATAGAAGAAAGCAAGAAAGTGGATGAGGTCATATAAAGAGACGTTCCCCCATCCAGATAAGAGAACTAATTTATATAAATTAAATATGTAATAATATAATATTTCTTATAAAACACATGATAATTTAACATGAATTAATGTATTTCATAGTATATTATCAATTATAAAACACTTAAATAAAAATTAATTTTTTTATAATTATATTTAAAATGATTTATAATTGCTATAATAGGTAGATATATTCTTATTAATAATTATATTGATGTACATATCATATTGATGATATATAAAAATATGAAAAATTATTATTTTCATTTAAAAATAAATAATAACAATCATTATACTATTGTTTATATAAATTGTAAATTTTTAAAATATATAATTTTTTATATAATTAATGGATAATTATAATAAAAAATCATTATATATATAAATACGAAAAGACATAAAATATGTAATACTAAATGTAAATATTAAATAATATTTTTAGTATATTAATAATATATAAAACGTTTAATTATATCA
The DNA here is from genome assembly GCA_963277665.1 of Viscum album. Classification (NCBI taxonomy): domain Eukaryota; kingdom Viridiplantae; phylum Streptophyta; class Magnoliopsida; order Santalales; family Viscaceae; genus Viscum; species Viscum album. The sequence goes on along the minus strand of OY728143.1, from coordinate 643,156,104 downwards.
TGTGTGTTATTTTTATATATCTTTTGGGATCCAAGAGTTTAATAAAAAATAGTAAATATCATTTATCATTAATAGTTAACAATTATATTTCAACGCCAAAATTTTTAATAAATACATATTATTAATCACATACACATGTCAATATTTGTTACTATATATAATTGATTTTATACATATATCAATAAATATTAAAATATTATAAATTTCTTATAAATATAAAATATTTACTGTAAATTACTAATTATGTATTAAAAAGAATTTATTACATTGAAGTATAATTGTTAAATATTAATGATAATGGATATTTATGTTAAATATAAAATAATATGACAAGGTTTAAAATATTAAAATATTTGATTATTTAAATATGAATTAAAGATAAAATATTTATAGTAAATTACTTATTATTTAATTCCATCCTGTAATCATGCATCTGACCAGGGTTTAAATCCTAATGGCCTCTTTAGGGTGGGACTTGTGGGTCATTTATAGAAAAATAAAATAAAGGTTCACGGTACCAGTAGGGAAATAATGTGGTGAAGCACATATGGTATGGAGAGAGATAGTCTGCATCGGCAGTAGGGAATCTTCAGATAACTTATTTAGGGCTTTCAGCCTTCTAAAAAATGGGCATTTTGACCATTATATGAAATTAAATAAGTCTTATGGGTGTATATCTATCATTGTGGGGAGGGATGGGGATTTTCCCACTATAATGTCTGAAAGTGTGTGTGGTTTATGGTTTTTAATCTCCTCAACCCAAAAATAATAATAATTATATTGAAACATTTTTTATAATAAATTAAAAAATTTAATTATATAAATGAATGAATATTTAATATTATAAAAATTTATAAATGTATTTGAAAATATTAATAACTATATTTCAATTAAAAGATAATTATTTTCAATAATTAACTAATTAATAAAAAAATAATATCAACTATATTCAAAATAATACAGAATTATTTTACTTTTAAAAATATATAATGAAATATCATATGTAATCATATCAAATTTAATATTAAATACATGAAAAAGAACAATGGATAAAGGTTTTTCACAGTATATAAATTATAAAAATTTGTTATTAAAAGTAAATTTTTTCATTATTATATTTAAATTAATTTCTAATTGCTATGATATTTAAATAAATTATTATTATTAATTATAAATATGTACATATTATATTGATTATATATAAAAATTTGACTAATTATTATTTTCTTTACAAATTATTTATTACAATCATAGTACTATAGTTTCTATAAATTAAACATTTCAAAAATATATCATTAGTTATATAATTAATGTATAAATATATTAAAAAACAACTATTTGTGTAAATAAAAAATATGTAAAATATTTAATACTAAATATAAATATTAATTAATATATTCTGTATAGAAATAACATAAAAAAATTAATTATAAAATGTGTGCAATTTTTATATGTCTTTTGGGATCTTTGGGTTTTATGCACATGGTTGATATCATTTCTGATTAATAGTTAATAATTATATTTCAATGTGACTAGTTTTATTTAAGGTATATTATTAATCACATAAATATCCCAATATTTTTTACTGTATATTATTTATTTTAAAAACATATAATAAAAAAATATTATAAAAAATATTATAATATAAAAGATTTAAATTAAATTACTAATTATTTAAAATCATTATTTAATCATGCATCTGATCAGGGTTAAAAAACCAGTAATTTACTTTTGAGAGATTTTTTGGTCATTTATGGATAAAGAAAGTAAAGGCTCATAGTAGCCACTACTAGATATATGGCTTAATCCTTTGCTACCCACTATGAGCACAAATAAAAAGCGATGATAAAGGAGGTATCTTTTTCACACCTAGAAAACAATTGAAAAATGGTGCTTCTATTATCACTAAAAAAAGCAATAATAAAAGTACTCATTTATCAATGATCTTTTAGCATCGATAATGGGTACTTTTTTCAGAATTTTTCTTTGTAGTGATAAAAAAATGCCTTTTACCAGCTATAAAAAACTAATTTTTGCACTTATAAAATTCACATTTCAAAAAAAATATTTATCATTAAAAATAATATATATATATATAAATTTAAATTGATATAAATATAATATAGTTCATAAAATATGATTTAAATAATATGAAATATGTAATCACAATTAATATATAATATAATTAGTGGAATATTGTTTATAAAATAATTAAAAATTTTAATTAAAAATTTTCAAATAATCTTTTTCAAATAGTCATTTAATTTCAATTTAATGAATGAAAAAATTAAATAATTTAATCAAAAGTCATAAATAAGTTGAAAACATGACTTGAACATCAAATGATCATAAATTTTGATCTGAGTGTCCTTTTGAGCTCTACCCTGTATCAAATAAAATCTTTTGAAAATATATACATTGTGGTGACCTGAGGTGACCCTCATCATTCTCTCATTTGGGTAGAAAACAGTGTAGAAGGGCTCTAAAACTGTGTTTTTTTGGGGTACCCCATTTTTTTAACATTTGGTGGAATTTTATCTTCATTTAAGGGAGTTTAATTATCTTTTTTTAGAGGAGACTCAGTTTATTAAATATTATTACACTCATATAAATATTATGATGTTCAAATTTTATCATTTTTCATATTGTTCAGTATTTTATAATTATATATACACACATTCATACACATTTGTATATATTTCGTACAAAAAAAGAAATTTTATAAATAAATATGTAAACATATATAAATTTAAAATATCATTCTAAATATATAAACAATATATAAATTAAAAATATTATCAATTTTATTTAAAATAATAATGTATAAATATTTATATACCTATACAACATATATATAATATTTATATTTTTATTAATATATTTGTGTGCGTGTATTAACAAACAAATATATATTTATCTATATATTCAAATGTCTTTATATAAATATTAATTTATAATATATCTAAATAAATATGAATATATATATATATAATTATATTTATAGACACACACATATATATAGGAATATATATATAAATATATGTCTGTATATATATATATATATATATATATATATATATAAACATACTCTCACAAAAAATATTTTTGAAAGGCATTTAAAATATATATATCAATATATGAATAGAAATGTATTTCAAAATATATAAATAAATAGATATATAAAAAATATATAGCAAAAAAATATAGTAGAGTGGTAATGGTGAATATCTGTAAGGGGGAGGTATCAGGTTCTAATCCAGGTGAGGGCAAGGGCTCGCGAGGGTGGGTAGCAAGTATTCTAGCATTAATAAAAGGTGTAGGGTCTCTCTATAATTAATAAATGTTGTTGGTTTCTATAACACTGATAAAAGAGTAGGGGATGGCTAGAAAATCATTGATAAAAGGGGTTTGTTCTCCCATTAAAAATTTATGGAAAAAATTATTTTTTTAATTTTATCAGTGCTTTCTTTAGTAGTGATAAAAGTGTATGGATGGGTAGAAAAGCACTGAAAAATGGTGGCGGTATCCCCCTTTGATTTGAAATAGAGAATAATTAATTTCTTTTAATTTTATGAGGACTTTTTTTAACGCTGATAAAAGGGGTCTTTTATCACTGCTAAAGAAATCACAAATAAAAGTCACCTTTTATTATTTCTTTTTTAGCATCGACAAAGGAAACCTTTTACCAAATTTTTTTAATACTAATAAAGAAGGTATTTATCGATGAATTTCTTTCCAATGATTAATGGGACCCGCCTATTAAAGATTCTTAAATCAATATTTCCTTTTTAGTATTGATATAAACATTATGCTTTTAAAATCCACTTTTGTATTAGTTAGTGTTTGGGAAACTGCATGGTGAAGCAGATGCAGTATGGCTGGAGAAAATCTTCAAGGGCAGTAGGGTATCTTCAACCCACATCTTCTGGCCTTTAGGGCTTCCAAAAAAAAGTGTATTCAGAACCATATATGAAATAAAATAGGTATAGTGGGTGTATATCAAACTTTGTGGGGAGGGTTGGGGATTCAACCACTGTAATGTTTAAGTGTTGGTTTGTGTGCGGTTTATGGTTTCAAATCCCCTCAACCAAATAAGAAATAATAATTATATTCATATCTTTTTAATAATATTTATAAAATATTAATAATATAAATTAATAAATAATTATTATGATAAAATTTTACAATTATATTTAAAAATATTAACTACTATATTTCAATTAAAAGGGAATTATTTTCAATAGATTACTAAATAATTTTAAAGTTATTTTCAAGTTTATTTAAAATAATAATATTTTTTAAAAAAATATATAGAAATAACATATGTAACAATATAATATTTTTTATTAAATACATGAAAAATAAACATTTATAAATGTTTTCCATAGTATATTATCAATTTTAAAATTGTAAAATTAAAATTAAATAATTATAGAAATTATATTTAGACTGATTTATAATTTCTATAATATGTAGACGTATATATTATTTTGGTTATATTTTTAAAAAATATGACTAATTATTATTTTCATTTAAAATTATTAATCACAATCAAAATACTATTATTTATATAAATAAAATATTTTTAACGTATATCATTAATTATATAAATAATTTTTAATTATATAAAAAATAATTATATTATAAATAAATCAATATTTAAAATATATAATACTAAATGTAAATATTAGTTAATATTTTTAGTATATTAATAATATATAAATTTTTTAATTATAGCATGTGTGCACTTTTAATATATCTTTTTGGATCCATGGGTTTTAGTCACATGGTTCATATCATTTTTTATTAATAGTTAATAATTATATTTTTACATGACTATTATTATTTAAAATATATTATTAATTAAAAAAATGTATCAATTTTTTTTCACTATATATTATTATGTTTTATAAATCTATAAATAAATATAATAAATATTGTAAATTATATTTAAATATAAAATATATATAGTAAATTATTAATTATGCAGATTCATCCTAGAATCATGCATTTGACAAGGGTTCAAATCCTAATGGCCACCTTTGGGGGAACTAATTTGTAAGGATCTGACCATAAAAATTACTTATTCTAATAAATATTGACTAGAATTAATTTTATTTAATTCCCAAAGATATTTTAGGTTTAGATTTTTAAATAATTAGGGAAAACTCTTAGACATTACAAGTGGACACATCAATATAGTATACATTTATTTCCTAAAACATGAGTCTTTAAAACAATACTTGGTTTCTTTTCATGATAAATCCTCACAATTTTTACATGATCTCATCCTTATTCTTACACTCCTATAAAACCCTATGAAAAAATTTTAAAACTTGGTATGAGTATAAAATCTCGCTAAGGTACATAAAAAGAAATAAATAAATTCTTAGTCCATAAAAACAAATAAAAAATGTTCCTTTTACAGAGAATTTTTTTTCTAACCCATGAAGTAAAATTTGATTACAAAAAAATTCCATAAAACATTTCAAAATGGAACATAAAGTAAAAATAGAACCACATAAAGTTTTCATTAGAACTTTTCCCAATGTTATAATAATAAACAGTGAAACATAAGACCTTGCCTTAACTTTTGAAATCATATGTTTCATATAAAGTACATAATAAGAATACATAAAAAATAATGGTATAATGTAGAATCATTTTGATTTCATTATTACATATTTTCTAGCTCTCTAAGATACACTGGGTGTAACCAACACATTTACTTTTGGAATAATTATTGTAGTGTATTCCCAAATCACTTAGGAGAATCCTAATCGGTTAACTATGTCTCTTTACCTAATGCATTGGATAGATACAAAAAAATCACTGACCCTCGATTTATAACCGAACCACCCACCCTCATAAAAAATTCACAAAAATCATAACATAATCGTAACACATTAAACTAACATAAAACCATTCTTGAGAAAAAATAACCTTTCCATTTTAAAATCACTTTTGTTTTTAAAATTGTGCGCACTTAAAAACTGAAACATTTTATTCGAAAATAAACATGTAAACTTGTAGATAATTATTCAAAACATTAATTCATCATGAAAGTGCGAAAATCCTTAAATGATATATATGTATAAAAAAATTCCCTATAAAAAAAATTAAAATAGTATATTTTTAAGGAAAGTATTGTACCTTGTGTCTGACTCATCACTCACATTCGTTATCATCCTGGATAATAAATGTTAGTTAATTTATAATTTTTTAAGAACATTTTTGTGTTTATTAATACTTCAATATAATTTATTACCATTTATATTCAATTACTTAATTATTTAAGTTACTATCTAATGTTTTGATTATATTTGGTTCATAAGTCCAACATATCTTTGGCCGATTAACTATGGTCAAAGAGTTCATTTTTAAATCATATATAGAATAATATTAATGATATGTTTATAATTTTTAAACATAAATTATACTTATAAATCAAACTATTATGTATGGTTATGAAAAATTAACAATGTTATAATAATAGATATGGTAATCCGTACATATGCATGAGTAACATTTTCATTTTTCCATGATCATTATGTAATGAAGGTAAGTCACATTTTATCTTTAAAACTTTACACAAATATAATATATATATATATATATATATATAATATTATTTACCTAAATATACATTTATATATCCTCCATCTGATATGGTAATGAAAAATGAATCATATCGCTTCAAGTCGGTGATAGTTCACACATACGCATGAACATCGTTATCATTTTGTTTGTGCATGGAAAGGTAGCAATGTAAATGATATATTATCCTTCTAGGATTATATATATGTCATGAATATAATATATAAATATTAATTCCATCATTATAACCTTTCTTGGGTGTTGGTGATGGAAAAAAATTATATTTTTTCATGAGGTGGTAGTTCACTATACACACAAATAGTATATGGAGGATACTAGAGTTATTATTTTATCAGGGTTAGAGAAGGTTTCAGTGATAATAAACAAGAAAAAAACTAAACATTAAAATAATATCTATAACTTTTCATTATAAATTCCCTTTTTCATAACACATTATGACTACTATGGATTGTATTTTTTCTAAAACCAAGACTTCTATAATGTGGGGAGTGATTTTAGGAAAGTATTTTGGTAGGTATTAGCCAAACCAAGTGGGGTTTGAAGTGTTTTAAAATGAGAATAAGAGGATCCTTTTTATAAGAGATGTGAGGGGAACTCTATGAATTTCTTGTAAGATTAAATTACAAAAACATTATTTATCAAACCAAATGCCTACAAATGGTAAGAGATTCAATGATAATATAAGATAGGGTTTTTTTTAATTATAAAAAATAGAATTTATACTATATTATGTTTAATTTTAAACCTTATCTTTTTTATTAACCCCTTGGTAAATTATTTTTTTACCTTAACACTGGAAACTTTAATTTTAATCACAAAGGGTTAGTAATGTTTCCTTAAATGAAAAAATGAATCATAAATGGAAAATACATGATGTGATAAAATATATTACCTTAAAATAAATGAATATAACATTTTAATGAATTTCAAATAATTTAATAAAATATTATTTTCATAAACTATCATTAATGTCAATTTTTTCACTATTCTTTTAATTTGACTTCAAAAACATCAAGAAAATGATAAATTATAATATAATGCATTAAAAATGCTATATAATATCATATAGAGCTATATAATTCATTTCACACATTAACCCATTCAAATTATTTTTAATTATTATTAATAAAATCATCTATTTAATTTTTCTTTCAATTATATAAATATTGTATTGGAATTTCAAAAGCATTTTAGGTAACTATATAATTTTAAAAAATAATAATAATTTTTTAATGAAATTAATTTCATTAAGATCAACAAACATTTATTTTCTTTAATATCATGAATTTTTTCTCAATGTAAAAATATACAAGTTATTAAATACAATGAGAGTGAAATTTCATAATTATCAATTATTTAAATAATATACAGGTTATTTTCAAGGAAAAGAGTCTATAAAATTACATAAATTATATCATAAGTAGATAATATTCTAATTCAATTCATTAAATAATTTTTGCAATCATTTTGGTCATGGTTATACCCATATCTTTTTATTTTAAACTCCCACTAACTCTTTTGAAAACTACCAAACTATTAACATTTTTTATTATATAAGGGCCAATAATGTTACTATTAAATTTCAAAAGACCCAAAAATGGACTAGAGAATAATTATTTTACCATTTAAAATTAATTTGGAAAAAATTTAAGATTCTTAGAAACTTTATATCATTTAATAAAATGTTATTTACTGCAAAATATTCACAATGTCAATTTTTTATTACTATTCATTACTATGACTTTAATAATATGAAAAAACACTTATAATTTGAAAAAACTATTTTATTACTTCCATAACATGTCAATTTCATCTATAAAATTAGTTTATCAAATTAATTATGTCCAGGTATATTTATTTTAGTATTTTTAATAACATTTATTTCATATTTCTATTAATAAAATAATTGTTATATCAGCATTGTGTAAGAATTTAAGGTACTTATTTATTCGATAAAAATTAAAAAATTACCATGTTGAGGATAAATATTTTTTATTTTAAATTAAAATTTATAGTAAAATATATCATCTAGATTAACCCATATTAAAAATGTTATATTTATTAAAAATATGAGTGTGACGTCCATGATATTTCTTTAAATAAAATATTATAAATTTCATAATCAGTTAAATTGGAAATAAAATGACATATATTCAATAATTGGTTTCTTAGGAAGAAATATTAATCATAATATAAAATTTTGGAAAGTATTAGGGTCATTTTCTAGTCCAAATCATTTTATTTGTAAACATAATCACTGGATTTACCCATTACTATGGTATTAAAAATTACTATGTTTACTATTCATACTGTGAAAAAAATAAAAAGAACCTATTTAATAAATGTGAACCTTATGATTCCAAATATGGAATTCATTTTTCAAAATTCAAAACACATATTTTGATAAATTTAATTTTAAAAACTAAATTGGGAAAATGAACCGAAAAATGTTTTTTCATAAAAATACCTCTTTTAAAATATAAAATGTTTCTATAATAAATTCAAGTATAAAACCCAATAAAAATATATAATCGGATTATTTTAATTAAAAGTGAAATAACTAAATTTTAATATAAAACCAAATCATATTTTTACATTGTAAAAAAACTAAAATTTTTAATAAAAATTTGTATTTTCACCATTCATTGAAAAATAAAACTTAAAAAATAACTGTAGGAAAATATTGATATTCTAATTAAAAAAATTATGTTAATTTTTTCAAAGAAATTTTATAAGTTTTCTAGATATTAATTATATTATTTTTACATAAAAAGAATTAAAAATCATTTTTTAAAAAAAGTTATTGTTAAATAAAAAGGATTTACTAAAAATTTTACAGAATGAATTTTCTAAAAATATAAAATGTATTCTAAATTAATTAATTAATAAAATAAAAATTAGTATGACCAATAAATATTTCATAATATCATTAATACTTTTAATTCTCTCAAATTTAATAGCAAGGTTATTGGTCATCTAATAACACTATTTAGTTGTTTATTTAAACATGGTGTTGAATATCTTGTATGATATCGAAAACAGTCCATACTTTTAAAAACATGGGACCTTTAATTCTCTATATTTTGGATATTTCATCCTTTAAATTTTTAATTTTATCTTGGAAACTATGTTTTCACATTTCAAAATACCTTTGTTAAAATACCACATTGGAAAAAAGAATAAAACATACACTTTAAAAGAAAGAAAAGGAAGTACAAAGGTCATTTTGAATAACACATAACTAGGATTACATATAGTAAAAAATATAGATAGAATAGAAAATATAACATCTAAATACTAATAGAGAGTGATAGAGAACATTTTCATGAAAAAGTGAACAATCACAAAACCATAAATCAATAATGGTTTAAAAGGTCAATGATTTCCCGGTAACAAAAGTAAAAAATAATAATTGTTTTTTTATTTTAAGATCCATTTCATAGTGTGGAGGAATTATTTTATTTAACTATCTAGGAACATGATTAAATATACTTACATGGAATGTACAGTTCCATCCTTTACTCAATTTCCACCACAATCTCATCATTTTTTCTAAATGATGAGTATTAAAGATGAATTTTTCATTCCTGAAGAATTAGAATCAACTTCGAAAGATCCCTAAATCCAAACAAAGATGAAAATATATTCCTCCAATCTTTAGGAATTAACAAAATCCAAAATGGCTAGGAAAAAAAAAAGATAATTCTCTAAAAAAATAAACCATTATATTATTAAACACTACTTTAATCTCTAAAATTCAACATTGATACCCAATGTTCACCACCCCATCTCACTTATTTTTTGTTGATGATATCGTCCTATTTTCCAAGTATAATAGGAGAAATGTTACCAATATCAAGAATTCCTTAAGGGATTATGAGGATGTCTTCGGGTAAGAAGTCAAATGGAGTAAATCATTTTTTTACTTTTGGAGAAAACTTTCCCCCACAAGAAATAGGATCATTATCATTGATCAGGGAATTAGGGAAGGATCCATATCTAGGTGTTCCCATGTTCTAGGGTAGACCTTGAGCCTCTTATTTTTCTAGTATCTTGATCCAAATTAGATAAAATCTTTCCTTATGGGAGGGAAAATTACTCTCAATGGATGGAATAATTTTTCTAGTTAAACATTTGGTGATTTCAGAGATTATGTATTCCATCATGAAATATCTATGGCCTTCTACTGTTATCAAAATCTTGAATACCCTAATGAGAAACTTTTTTTGGAGTGGTAACATAATGGAAAGGAAAATCATCATTGGTCCCTGGAAGTAATGTTCATGCCCTTCGCCTTGATAGATATAGGCATCAAGAACTTGGAGCTTTTTATTAAATTCATACAGGCTCCATTTATATAACGTTTAATCAATAATATGTCAACCCCACTAAAATTTATCAAGTCATGACTCCATGATCAGATTATCATAGGAAAACTCACCTATATTGAATCCTCTATATGCCTAGGGTAGAAAACTATCTTTCGAAGAATTTATAGCCACACCTACTGGCTTGTCAGTTTTAACTCAAATCTAGATTTTTGAAATAGAAGATGGATGGTAGAGCCTTTAGTTAATATGGTCTGTTACATAGATCATGATTTCAATTCACAAAGCTCAATCAGAGAACAGATGGATTGTATTGATATGTTACTGGAGAATGTTGTTACTTTGGTTGACAACCATGACTTCATTAATCATGAAGATATGCTCGTATAGGAGGAATCTTAAAATGGATAGATTTATTTTAAAACATTATATAACCACCACTTAAAAGGAAGAAGAAAATGGATTAGTGGCTTAAAAAATGGAATCTTCTATCTGGATTCACATTAATCTGGAGGATGTCCCTCAACAAGATCATGGTGGATCAAAACATTGAATGTACTGGTTTCTCACTCTACTCCAAATGTGTCTTATGTCAGCAGCATCTAAAATATGTTAATCACCTTTTCTTGTGCTGAAAAATAGCCTCATCCCTATGGAGGTATATTTTTGATCTATTTGATCTTTACCCTCCCCAAATTGTAACTTTTCAGATATTCCTAATATTTATTATGGATACAAAACTCTCAAATAATCTCACGGTCATATTCAGAGTTACATATACTAAATCCCTTCACATCCATTGGTGTGGCTGAAATAAATTAGTTCACAACAGCGTGTCCTTCAATCTCAGAGCTGCATTCACTCCTGTCATGGTCGTGGTCCAGAAAGACAACCCACATCAAGCATAATTCTGATCTAACTCAGGTTGGGACCTTATAACCTTGAATTGTCTAAATCTATCAGAAAAATACACCAAGCCACGAGGATAGATAGAAGTTTTCTAGATACCTCCTTTCACTAGTTATATGAAATTCAACACAGATGGTTCCATGAGGGGAAATCTAGGTCTAGCTGGATATGGCCTTGTTTATAGAAATCAAAGTAGATACCATGTTGAATTCCTTCACGGCCTTTGCGGTAATGCCACAACCCTGGAAGGTGAAATATTGGGATTTATTAAAGTTGTTGACCTAGCTTGTCAGAAGAGCTGGAATGATGTTTTGTTTGAGTGTGATTCCATTAATTTCTTCAAAGTAATAAGAATGGGATAAAATCATCTATCATGGAAATTAACTGCAAAGTGGGTTAACTACATTGATTAGATCTCCTCTTTGAGCTACATCATCATCAATACATATCACAAAGCCAACCGTCTTACTGATGTCCTTGCTAATGAAGGGGTAAATGTGGGGGGAGACCTCAGCTCTTGTACTCTTACTCTTATTCTACTTCCCACATTTGTCTTAGATAAATGTATGATTCCTTCATTTAGACTATATTAATCTTGTTATATTTACGAACATTGGTTTTCTTTTCTAAAAAAAACCAAAATTCAAATTAAATAATATAGGATTCATGTGCAATAGAAGTGTGGCAATTGGGAGGGCCCAACTTTTATTTTTCCATAATTGATGACCAATATGACATCAATACGATAATGAACACCAGTATCCAAGGATTGAAAACAAAGATTTAGACAAAGTGAAAAATATCACCATATCAGAGAATGAGGATCATGTACATCATGTTAATAATTAATTTAATAATTTCTGAAGAAATTAAATACCTCGGTCTTTGGTACATTCTTTTTTGATTATCGTTGATTATCCAGAATGACCATTACGGATTGCATTTGTTGGTCTTGCAAGGATTCAAATTAGAATACCTCTACCAGTGATCAACACATATTCTCTAATGGTCTCTGAACAATTCCACGCATTCTCTGGGTTCAAGCGTAGTAGAACTAATTTCTTGTGTCAATCTTTCTTAATGGATTGTTCTTTGGACTTGAAGAACTTGTCTTATTTTTTGAGAGGGAGAGATGAGAGGAGTCGAGAGATAAAATGGTTGGCTCAACCATTCACAATTCACCAGGGGTTTGTCACAATAGATATAGCTTCCTATTAATCAACATGGGGTTTTAGTTAGAATATTTAATTGTGAAACAACACTTAAATAAAATTATAACTAATAGATAAAACCCATTCCACATTATAACTATAACATCACCATTATTTTTGGTGCACCAACTTTCATAAAATGGAACCATAAATGAAATCACATGCCACATAATGATAATAATAATAATATTATTTCTCACTCCAACTGGATAAACATTATACACCAAATTGTAAATAATTAATTTATGAATGGAAACAATCTTGTTACATTCGAACTCCTCTTCCATTTACTAAACACCCAAATAATTTTTTTATTAAAATAAATAAATATTTTTATTTACAAACTAGTAAATAAATATTTATTAAATGTTCAATAATATAAATAAATATATTTTATTCATAATATGGTGAATAAATATTTATTTAATTTATCAAATCATTTTAACTTGAATAAAATTATTACCCTATCTAGAGAATAATATTTATTTTATTATTTGAATTCAAATAGAATTTATTTGAGAAAAAAAAAACTTTGTGTGTGACACTCTAGGATTCTTTGTCGTTGGCATTAGGTGGGATATCCTCAAGTCCAAGATTACTATCTTGCAATGGGTTAAGGCACCCAAGAGAAAGAATTTAAAGTATCAATGACAACAACCACGTATGAATGCTCACTGTGTAATATAATCCCTTTGTTATAATATCTCATCACACATGTTTCATGGTAGTTTCATCAACCTATATACTTGATATGTCATTATTTGACTACCTAAAATAAATTCCTCATTACACAATGGACATGGAATTTAGGGTGATGATTATATTTTAATGAAAGGGTCAAGACAACAACATCCATAAATGGAAGGGGGAAATACTTCCTTGGCTAATCCATTAATAACATGTTATTCAGGACACACCCAACATACCCTAATCCTCACTAATATATGGCATGAAAATTTTCATTGGAAAATATAAATGAAATATTCATGACACATAAAAAAGATAATATTAAAGTTCAAGGACCATTACAGGTTATCACATATAGCAATAACCAATTAAACCAAAACATGAGAAATTCCTACTGGCAGGCCAGTTCTCATAATCTCCCTTGTTTGAGATTACCAAGTGGAAAGTTCATGATAAGAAGTCTCATATGCTTACAGGTACTTGCGCCCAACGTTTTGTATACTATGTGTCCTATTATATTATTTCATCCAATGAAAGAACTATATTTAAGAATATTTTCATAGCACTTCAAGGTTCTCATCATAGTAGGGAACTAATTTGACCTTATTAATTCCAAAAATACTCTTGGGCATTCTTACTTTATAGTCGTGCAGAACAATGAAAAATATTTAATATGATTATTAATATTTAAATAAATTAAATATTAATCTAATCGTTGTAAAAACATTTTTTTCTAGGACACCAACTCCAACAAACTCCCACTTGAACTAGAGACAAATTCCTACGACATTCAGTTAACTAGACCTCACATGATGATCACGTTTCTACTGAGTTAAGGCATTAGTCAAGGGGTCTTCCACATTGTCCTCCATTGAAATATTGATCACTTCAAATTCACCTATCTTATAAAAATCCCTCAAGAGTTGATACTTCCATAGTATGTGCTTCGTCCGTGGATGTGACCTTTTCTATTTTGTTAGAGCCACCACTATAGTATTATCACAATACAGTGTGATGTGACCTTTTATTTTAGGTACCACGTCCATATATTAGATGAAGCTTCACATCCAAAATAATTCTTTAGCTACCTTAGAATCTGTGATATACTGGGACTCTGCGGTAGAATCTGAGACCACACCATACTTTGAGCTCTTCCAACTCACAACACATCTATTCAAAGTGAATATGTATCCTGTTTCTGACTTAATGTCATCTTAATCAGTATGGAAACTAGAATCTATATATTCTCTAATGACTAGTTCCTCATCTCCTCCATAAACCAAGATATTACCCCTAGAATGCCTTAGATACTTAATGATAGTCTTGACTACCATCCAATGGAGGTCACCCGGATCATATTGTTATCTTCCTACCACACTCAATACGTTGGTGAAATCTAGCCTAGTACAGAGCATAAAATATATGACTGACCCAATCACTGATGTGTATAGAATTCATTCTATTCTCTTTCTTTCCTCATGCATTAAAGGACACATTTTCTTAGAAAGATGAATTCCATGTGACGCTGGAAAAAATCCCCTCTAGGATTGTTCAATACATAATCTCTTCATTATTTGGTCAATGTATGTACTTTGAATTTGGACCAGCAATCATGTGGATCTATCATGATGGATCTCAATCCCAATAATATATTCTGCCTTTCCCAAGTCCTTCGTCGAGAATAATTTTTTCAACCTTGCCTTAAGAGACTATAAGACTCGAATTTCGTTTCTAATAATTAATATGTCATCAACATATAATATTTGGAAAATGATGTCACACCCACTAAAATGTTTGTAGACACAAGGATCACATTTGTTCTTTACAAAACCAAATTCCATTATGGATTCATCAAATTGAATGTTCCATGACCTAGATTCTTTCCTTAATCCATAAAGGGATTTTTAAAGCATACATATCTTATTGGAATCATTTCGAGTTACAAACTCTACATTTTTTTTCAAATAGACATATTCCAAAAGGATTCCACTAAAGAAGGCATTTTTTATATCAATTTTCCAAATCACATAGTCATGATAAGTGATAATGGATAGTAGAATTATGATGGACTTCAACATTGCAATTGGTGAAAAGGTTTCATTATAGTCAATTCCTTGACGTTGTTTAAACCCTATTGAAACTATTCATTACTTATAGGCACTGACTTTTCCTTCCATGTCCAATTTCTTCTTGAGTGACCATTTTCAACCAACAGTACTTACATCTACTTGAGGATCTACCAAAATCTAGGCTTCTTTTTAGTGCATGGAATCCATTTCATAATTTATGGATTCTTTGCACTTGGAAAATTCTATGCCACATAATGCTTCTTTTTTAGGTTAGAGGATAATTATTATCAACTAATAATGAGTCACCATCATCGGTAATTAAAAAACCATATTGTACTAGTTCTAGAACCTCTCTTTTACTCCTAAAAAATACTTCTATCTCTGGAACAAATCGTTCATCCATGGGGCTTTGTGGAATCTACTCCTCTACCAACTCTTGTATACCTTGAGCCTCAAATTTATCAATGTCTATCTTGATCCCACTATCTCTTTTGGAGATTTTATACCTCTCAAAAAATATGATGTGAATTCCTCTATAACCCTTTTTCCCGAGGGGCCGTATAGGTAATATCCCCTTGTTTCCCTAGGGAATCTTATAAAGGTACACTTTGAGCATTGGGGTGTGAGTTTGTTACCTGAAGAGGTCTTAACAAATGATTCACTTCCCTACACATTTAAATTAAATAAAATGGATTTTATTACACTCCAATGATCTTATATAATGCCATTTATAGATTTAGTTGGTACATGGTTTAGTATATGTTCCTCTATTTTTAATTCATATCCCCAACAGGATAATGGAAGACTTGCGTGACTCATCATTGATCTCACTATGTTCAACATTGTGTGGTTCCTCCTTTCCCTTATATAATTCCACAGGGTGTGGAAGGATGAGTGAGTTCAGATAGGATCCCAAACTCTTGTAAGTAATCAATTAGGTCTTGATTAAGATACTTTCCACCCTAGTCGAGCAATGTTTCTTAATCTTCTAACCAAGTTGGTTCTCAACTTCATTCTTGTATTCCTTGAACTTATTAAAAGAATCTGAATTATACCTCATTATGTACATATATATCCATATCTTTTAAAATCATCAGTAAAATTTATGATGTATGAGTACCAATCCCTTGAATCAACTAGAAATGGTCCATACACATTGGTATTAACAAATTCATGAATATCTTTGGCACTTTCACCTTTCCCACTAATTGGGGATTCAGTCATTTTGCCTTATAAACATGAAAGACATTCACTATGTGGTTTTCGTTAAAAATAATGTAATATTAATCTTGATGTAAAATTGTCAAACATTTCTCATTTACATTACCTAGCCGGTGATTCCAATGTTGGGTTTGGTATGAGTCATGTAAAGTGGTTTTGTTATCGATTTCAATTACTTAGTTTGTGTAATCCAACACATAAATACCGTTATATAAACGCGCCTTAACAAAAAATACTATCTTTACAAAACAAGAAACTCTCATTAACGAACATGAAAATAAATTCATCTATATATATTCTAGATATAGAAATAATGTTTTTGGTTAGAGAAGAAACAAAATAACAAAATTTTAATAACAAGATCATCCCAGTCAGAAACATGAGGTGGTAGTCCCTAATTGAAACAACAGTTAGTCTATCACCCTTTGCTACTTGTAGATATACCTCTCCTTGGTGAATTTTCTTGAATCTACATGGTTCCTATAATTGGATACATATGTGTAAACCATAGGATGTATCTAAT
Organism: Viscum album; assembly: GCA_963277665.1. Lineage (NCBI taxonomy): Eukaryota > Viridiplantae > Streptophyta > Magnoliopsida > Santalales > Viscaceae > Viscum > Viscum album. The sequence continues at coordinate 643,138,538 of OY728143.1, read as the reverse complement.
AACCAATTTGTAGAAATAGATAAATTGCACTAGATAACAAATACACCTGAATCTTCCCCTTTATTATTTAGTTGGGTTCATTTTTTCTTCTAATGGATCTTCTTGCCTCATGAAAAACAAAGAGATTCAAATTATCTTCCATCCCCCTAGATCTTCCATTTCTTGGAAGGACATGAAGAAGATTTTGGATTAAATATCATTTCCTTCTCTTTTCTCTTGTTTAGCATAAGGACAAAAGGATTTTTGTTCTTCATATCTTTTTTCACTTGGAAAAGGATGATAAGAAAATATGTTAGAGACTTATCAATGTTTTTCATATTAAAATTCACAACAAATCTAGAGAAGCTCTAAGGAAGTGGTGCAAGAATGAGATTGGTAACTAGTTATTTGTGGTGTTTAAACCCTGGAACCTCTAGAAGCTCAATGTAGCCAACAATCTTGTCTACTTGAGGCCCAGGTGTGTCACCCTCTCCAAGAATACATTGAAAAAGTGCCCTTAATATCTCACACCATTCTTGTCTTTCTCTCTCCTGGTAAATACCACATAGGTTCTCAAGCATGCTATAGGCCACTATGTTTTTGTGAGACTTCATGAGTTCACTAGGCATTGATGATAACATCAAACATTGAACATTGACTGCGTCATTCATATGTTTTTTATAGACCAGAAACTCTTCATCAATCGCCTCTTAGGAAGGAGGATCAGGTTATGAGGAGTCTAGCGTGTAAGATTTCTGTTCATGGCAGTGAATGAAGTAAAGACATCTAAACCATTCTTGGAAGTTATTTCTAGTGAGTATTTTTCCTTTATCCAGTATTGATCATGGGGATAGTGTGGTTGACAATATTTTCATTTTTATTATACAATTAAAAGAGCAGAAAATTAGTACTATCTTGATCACATTTTATAAGAAATAAAAAATTAATTTTATTAAGTATCCAACTATTTTATCAAGTCCCAATTTTCCCCACCATTGAACTCATAATTTCTAGTTTCTAAGACATTCTAGTAAAAAGGAACCCTATTCATCTTATCATAACCCCAAAAGGGTTATCCAATCAATTTGAAGGTATTTAGGATGGTATGTCATTTCTAACTATGGGTTTTCTGATCCTTGTTCCATTGAGTGGAATCCCCAATCCTAAAATCATGACATGGATTTCCTAAACACTTGCCTCCAAATTTATACTAAGTCTAGAAAGAGATACTCCCCTTCATGTAAAATGGTTAAGTCAACCTGAATCATTCATAACAGTTCCTATATAAAAGTAAGTGTCCCAACAAGGGTTGGTCAAACACATAATTTTCTTGATTCGTTCCCTTAATCATCTAATGCAAGGCTTAAGTCTGACTTGATATGTTATTCAGGGATTTTATATCTCTTATACATAAATTTCTTTATTATCTTTATCACATACTCTTTAATATTAAGTGGAACTTACTGAACTGATTAACCATGTCTTGATAATATTTACACATAAACCTGTATAATTTTATTTCCATATTTCATGCTTGTTAATACATTAATTATGTAGTCACAAGAAGACATCCACAATGAAAAATCAATAAATTGATAGAAATAAAATAAATGGAATGATCAGGAGCTCTTCTAATGGTTAGTTTATCTAGCAGTTGATAAACTAACCACTGAACTATGGGAGAGACACCTTGAAACATTTATGGTCCGTGTCTACAACTTTAAAATATCTACCTTTGTATCTCCTGTGATTGGTTTCACCACCAATGCTTAATTTAACTGCCTCCACAAGCTTGGGAGCTCAATACATTACATATTATTTTTAACTCACACATAGGTGAGGGTTAAAAGGGGGTTTACATAAAAGAAACTATGGGAATGCAGGCCCTACATCTGAATGAGGAGAGATGGCACACATAGTTTTTTTCAATATAAAATATACTAAAATTAAATAAATCACATACAAAGGTCAGGTCTAGCTCAGGATCATCCACATACATGCAATGAATTAAAAATTTAATAAAACTTGTATTCAATTTTTTAATCAATATTATTCAGATAAATAATGATTGAATCAATTAATTATTATCTTTAATTAATCAATACTATTATCTTAATAATTTTCAGAGTATCCATGAGATTCTCAGCAATAACCTTGGACGTAACATGGTGAACACCCATTCAAATCCACATTATATGTAACACTAAACATTACACAAACATTAATGTTTTAGTTCTATGCAATTTGGTAAAGTACACGCTATGTAATTATGACTACACAACATGTATTTCCTTCATCTTATTATCTAAAGTACAAACCTAGGGAATTGGTGTGTGAGGTGTACTTTGGAAATCTTAGTGTACAGGGCATTTCTAGTGGTCCACACACTGTGTTGTCTTCGGATAACATGGTTACCTGCCATCTTAGTTGTGCATGGGATACACGATTTATCCCTTGACCCGAAGGGATTACATGTCATGTTCAGTGGGCCACACATATTGTAATCTACCTGACCATGGGCCAGTCTGTCTTGGTCAAAACACAGTGTAAGAATTATCTACAATAGCATGTCATTAATGCACATGGATTGAGTAATTTCCATATTACTCCCAATGCACTGAACACAACTACACAGTCTCTAATCCGGATTACATGGAATGTATATAAGATTACATGGTATGTAACTCTGAATACACAACATGTATTTTTGTGTTACCTAGACAGAACCATCGGTGCCTCCTGATGAGATCCTTGATATAATTCTAATTAAAAAATTATTTTTTTTTCATTTAGATATGCGAGAAATGAAAAGAGGAAGAACATATATCAAAATTTAGATTTCATGAATGATTAAACATGAATTGAAAAATCAAATTATTAAATCATAAATCATCAATGGATTATTTAAATAATTATAAACAATGATGAACCTCCCTCTGATACCACATATAGTATCCAAACATAGTAGAAGCATGGTGGTTGGGATGGCCCAACTTTTCTTTTTCCGTAATCGAGGACCAATCCGAGATCAATACGACGATGAACTCTAGTGTCCATGGATTGAAAACAATGATTTAGATAAAGAGAAAAAAAGATTCAGATCTGATAATGTGGATCTTAAAAATCATTTTTATAATTAATTTAATAATTTAAAATGAAATTAAATACCTTGATCTTTGATACTTTTTTGGTTGATGATCATTGATCATCTAAAATGATCCTCCTAGATTACCTTTGTGGCACTTGCAAGGATCCAATGTAGAATCCCTATACAGGTGATCCAAACATGCTCTAATGTTCTCCAATCAACTCCACTCATTTTCCGGGTTCTAGCGTGGTGAAATGAATGTCTTGTGTTGATCGTTCTTGATTGATCATTCTTCTGTATTGAAGAACTTCCCTCGTTCTTGAGAGGGAGAGGAGAGAGGAGTCGAGAGAGAAATTTTTTGGCTCAACCATTCTCAATTCATTAGGTGTTCAGCACAATAGACTTACCATCCAATTAATCAACATGGTGTTTTAGTTATAATAATTAATTGGAAAATTGAAATTAAATGCAATTATAAATTTTATAGAAATCTCATGCCACAAAATAACAATAACTAAACCATTATTTTTGGTGCACCATCTTTTGAAAAAACAGAACCATAAATGAAATCTTTTTCAACATAATGATAACAATATTATTTTTATTTCTTACGCCAAATGGATAATAAATATTTACCGACTTGTAAATAATTAATTTATCAAAAGACATGGTCATGGTCTGTTTGAACTACTCTCCCATTTATTTAACACCCGAATAAAATATTTTATTCTCTTAAATAAATATTTTTTATTTACAAAAGAGTAAATAAATTTTTATTAAATGTGCAATAAAATAAATAAATATATTTTATTCAAAATATGGGGAATAAATATTTATTTAATTTATATGATCTTTTTAAATTGAATAAAATTATTCCTCGGTCTTGAAAATAATACTTATTCTATTAATTAATGTCAAATTGAATTTAATAGAGACTACCAGAAACACTTAGTGTGTGACCCTCTAGGACTATTTCTCATTGGAATTAGATGGGAATGATTAAAGTCCAAGATTACTGTATAACAACGGGTCCAGGAACGCAATAAAAATAACATAAAGTCATAATTAAGACATTCACATAAGAATGCTCACTTTGTAATATAATTCCCTTATCATAATATCTCATCATGTAGGTTTCAGGATATTGTCATAAACCTATATGCTCGATACACCACTATTTGAATACATGAAATAAACTTGACATTAAACCATGGTCATGGAATTTAGGGAGATGGTTCTATTTTAATAAAAGGGATAAGATATCAACTTTCATAAAAGGAATGGATAGATCCTTCCTAAAATTATCTATCAATAACATGTCATTCGTGACACACCCAATATACCTTACTCCCCTCGAACATTTGGGGTCAATATTTTCATCATAAATCTACGTTTGTAAGTCCTAACATGTATTAATGATAATCTAAATGTCTAAGGACCCTTTCACATGCTCACATATATCAATATCTGATTACACCAAAACATGTGGTAGTTTTACTAGCAGGTCTATTCTCATAATCTCCCATCTAAAAGATTACGAAATGCGAACTTCATGAGAATAAGTCTTATATGCTTATGAGTACTCACATCTGATGGTCAGTATACTATGTGTCTCATTATAGTATGTTATCCAACCACAGAACTATATTTCATAATATTGTCATATCACTTCAAGGTTCCTATCATAGCGGGGAACTGCTAGGACCTTATTAATCTGACAAATACTCTAGGACATTATTACATTTTAGTCATGCAGATCAATGAAAACTATGTTATAAGATGTTTAATATGTAAATATATTAAATATTCATGTAATCAATTTACAAATAGCTGGTTATAGGACACCAACTCCAACAGACAATTAAAAAAAATTATTATCGTAGAAATTTATAAAAATAGTCAAAACTAAGATTGAAACCCAAAAATCAAAAGGATTTGATCACATAGTCTTCAAAGATAAATTTTATAAATAATATCAGTTGTTGTCTCATATAAAAATGTAATTTCCCCAAGTACATAATCATGAAGATATGGTAACAATTCTCATAAAACTTCAAAATCACTATAAATCTATAATAAAATAATTTATTTCTATAAAAGATAATTCAACATTTATTTCTCAAATAAAATTCCACCATATTCTATTTACCTTAATCATATAAAATTCCAAAAATAGTTGGAATCTTTCGAAATAACAGTAATCACTTATCACCAAATCACTTTCCAACCCAATGGTTAACTATTAGCTAAAACACATGTTCCCAAAATTAAACTAACCTTTATCTATCAGAATGTTTAAATGAAAAAAACTCATTCTAACAAGGACATTACATAGGCCAGCTCTATATAATGCACCCTTCTAACCCTTCAGGTGTGGGTTCAATTCCCATAACCATACCAGATGCGTCGGGTTATCACCCAACATCTGGGTTATCCTATTTTTTTAATAAAATGATAATTATTATAATATTATTTGAAATATGAGAAACGTCCTCAAAATTGACCATGATATATTAAAAATTAAATCAATTTTTTAACCTTAAAGGTTATCCCACACCTTTCATTTTTCATCCCAAAATCTAATAACCCATAACTACCTCAAAAATAATTGTCTCCAAAAATATCATTAGTCTTATTAAAATTTCATAACTCAAAGATTCAAAAGGGTTTAATAATATATTGGTCTTATGACCAACCCTAAAATTATAATCCCACGATGTTATCCCTAACTCTTAAGATAACCTCAAATGAAAACAACATAATCTCCAAAGTTGATTAAGCCCAAATAATATACCAAAAGTAAGGACCCAAGCTTAAATATTAAATATTAGAGTGAATTTTGAATAAAAATGATTTTTTAAATTCCCAAATATCTTTTAGGTTTATTGTTTTAGAGAATTATGGAATACTCACATACATTACAAGTGAACCCTTTTATAAAAAAATCCACTATTTCATAAAATAAGAATAATTTAAATTATAAAAGATATATTTTCATGATAAATATTCAAAATTATATTCATGAACTCATTCTTATTCTTAATCTCCCTTAAACCATATTATTTTTTTTAAACTTAGGATGATCAAAAAATATCAGTAAGGGATATAAAAAATAAAGAAGGAAATCATTACCCCATAAATAATTATAAACCATTTTCTTTTTTCAAGGTAATATTTTTGTCTCCAAAGAAATCATATTTTATTCCCAAATAATACATAAAACATTTCATAAGAGAAAATAAATGCAAAATAAAAACTCATAATGTTTTCAATAAAACATTTCAAAAATTTATAACTTTCAACCGTAAAACATATGCTCTTAGCTTACCTTCTAATATAATAAGTTTACTATAAAATCTATAGAATTGATAAATAAATCAGAAATATAACTTGTGGAATAAGCTTCATAAAATTATTACATATTCAGTAGCTCTCGCAGCTACACAGGTAGTGACCAAAACAGTTACTTTTTTAATAATCATTACAGTCTATTTCATTATATCTTTAGAGATTCCCAGTTAGTTAACTTTGTATCTTCACCTAATTAATTAGAGGGATATAATGGGATCAACCTCCCTCAGTTTATAATAGAACCAACCATAATCATAAAAAAAACTTCAAGAACTATACCAGAATCATAATACATAAAGCTTGCATAAAAACCTTCTTTATGAAAATAACCTTTCCATTTTAAAATTACATTTTTTTATAATATGTTTTCATGAAAATGTAAAAAATTTATTTAAAAATAATCTTTCAAAATTGTAGAGGAAGCTTAAAAAAATTATGGTGTCATGAAAGTGGGAAAATCATATCATTCTATATAAGTAAAAAAACATTCCTTCTAGAAAAAAGCATTAAAAGAGTATATTTTTCTTAAAGAAAGTCCCTTACCTTGTGTACAACTAATAACATACAATATTTATCTACCTGAATAATAAAAATAGGTTAATTTAAACATTTTAAAGAACCCTTTAATTTTTATTATTACTTTAATATCACTTATTACCTTGTTATATATAATTACTCAATTATTTAATTTTTCCTTATATGTGTTGATGATATTTCATTCTAAGTCCAAAATTAATTTAGACAAATTACTCTAGTCAAAGAGTTAATTATTACATCATATAAAAAATAATATTATTTATTTGATTATAATTTTTATATATAAATTATTCTTTTAAATCAAATCATTAATTATGCTTATGAACAAAATTAAATATTTTATTGTCATTGACACGTTAGTTTCTACCTACCCATGAGTAACATTTTCTTTTTTCAATGATTATTAGGGAAATATGGTAAGTATAATTTTATATTTATAGATTGATAATAAGATAATATATATCATATTTTTTAATTTAAATATACTTATATATATCATCCATAAATTATGGTGATGAAAAATGCATCACATCACTTTGTGGAGGGGATTGGCCACATGTACGCACAAACGACTTTACAATTTTTTATGTAGGGGAATGTAAGAATGTAAATTATATATTATAATTAAATAATTATAAATATTTCAGGAATATAAAATATCAAACATTACTTCCCTAATTATAAACAATATTGAGTGATGATGATAGAGAACAAATTACATTTGTTCATAGAGTGGTAGTCTGGCGTACACACGTATAATTAATTATTTTCCCATCTGATAGAATTGTAGATAGATATAGGTAATTACACTAACATAATAACATCTACGTATATGTAGGATACTAGAGTTGTTATTTTATCATGGTTTAGGATGTTTTGAAAGACTAGTTAGAAGAAACAAAACTAAACATGTAAATAAAAACAATATAACTTCTTTGAAAATCCCCATTTTTCAGCTTAAGACTACTAAGGATGATATTATGCCTAAAAAGGGCCTCTAAAATATGGGGAGTAATTATAGAAAATGATTTGGGCAGGTATTTGCTAATATAAATGGGACCATAAATGTGATAAAATGATAATATGTGGTAACTATTTGTGGGATATGAGAGTGGTACTCCTAAAATTTTTCAAAAGATTAAATAATAAGAAATTCATTTATCATAAAAAATGAATCAAAATTGAAATGTATTCAAATATAATATAGTATAGGGTTTTAGTCTCATAAAACTATAGAATTTAGAAATTTTAGGTATCATTTTAATCCTTATAATTTTTATTAACCCCTTGGTTGATTATTTTTTACCATAACCGTGGTGATAATTATTCAAATACTAAAGGGTTAAGGATATTACTATAAATGAGAAAATGAATAATTAATGGAAAATGAATTATTTTTTAAAATATATTAAATTAAAATGGATAAATATGATATTTATATGAATTTTAAAAAATTTAATAAAATATTAATTTGATAAATTACCATTAATGTCAATTTTGTCACTATTTATTTAATTTCAATTCAAATATATCAATACAAATAAAAACATTTATATATAAAGCTTTAAAACCACTATATAATATCAAGAAAATCTATAAAATTCGTTTAAAACATTAAATCATTAAAATTATTTCTAAATTAATATTTTTAAAATCATATATTTTAATTTTCTAGTTAAATAAATAAATATTATATTAGAATTTAACAAGAACTAATGTAATTATATAATTGATAAAAATAAAAAATAAATTTTTATAATGAAATTAATTTCATTAATATCAAAATAGACATTTATTTTTGTTTGTATCTTTATTTTTTCCCAATGTGGATATATAAAATTTATTAAATACCAAGAGTGTGATATTTTGTAACTATCTTTGATTTAAACAATATATAAGTTATTTTCATGGGTAAGTATCTATTTAATAACTCAAATAAGATCATATAGTGGAAAGTTTAGAATAATATTAATCCAATTATTTTTGGAAAAGTATACGTCAAGGTTATACCCTTATCTTTTTTGTTTGAAACTCTCATTAACTCTTTTGACAACTACAGTAGTATTAGAATTTTCTATTATACATTGTTCAATAACGTTTCTCTAAAATTACAAAATTGGAATAAATGGACTATATTAGATTTAGTATACTATATCACAAAAAATTTCTTAAAATTTATCATTATAGAAATTTTATACCATTTAATAAAATAGTATTTACTAAAAAATATTTTTATTGTCAATTTTAAGGACTATTTATTACTTTGATATTAATTACATGAAGACAACACTTATAATTCAAACCAACTATTATATTACATTCCCAACACGCAAATTTAACAAAAACAATTCTTTCAAAACATTTATTATCTAAAACTATATTATTTAAATATATATAATGAAATTTATTTTATATTTCCATTAAAAAAATAATTATTTCTTGAGTTTTTTATAAGAATTTAAGGTAATTATTTTTAAAAAAAATTAAAAATAAATTATCATGTTTAATATAAATATTTTATGTTTAACATTACTATTTATATCTGAACCATGGTTTCTTGTGGATGAAAATTACTCATCCAATATAATTTTATAATGTGTTGGGGTCATTTTCTAGTCCATATCATTTTACTTTTACCCTTAATTAAAGGATTTACCCTTTATTGGGGTAATAAAATATAATATGTTTACTATTACTATTGCAAAAAAATAAAAGGGAAATATTCAATAAATTTATACCTTATGACTCCATATATGAACTACCTTTTTAAAAATTAATAGCACATAAGTGTAAAAATTTAAATTAAAAATTAAACAAGAAAAATGCACTGAAAAAAGTTTTTTTTTGTAAAAAAGCCCATTTTAAAATATAAAATGATTCTATACTAAATTAATTTATAAAAACCATTAAAAAATATAATTTTATTATTTTTATTCACAATGAACTAATTAAAATTTAAAATAAATCTAAATAATAAATTTACATTTTAAATAAAATAGAGTTTTTAATAAAAACCAATATTTTTTATTTTTTATTGAAAGAACAAACTTTTCATAAAATTATCAAAATTTCACCATAGAAAAATTTTGATATGATAATTTCAAAAATGAAGAATAATTTATGAAATAAATTTGATAAAATTTCAAAAAATATTTAAATTATTTAAAAATAAAAATAAATAAAAATCATTTTTGGATGAAAGAATGTTTCTGATGAATAAAATGGATTTACTAAATATTTAATAGAATAAAGTTACTAAAAATATAATAATTATTTAAATAGAATTAATTAATAAATTATCAATGAATATGAAAATTATATATTTCATAAGGTCATTAATATTTTTCATTCCTGCCAATTTAATGGCTGGGTTATAATGGTAACTGAATAATAATTTTTAGTTGTCTGTTTAAAATCAATGTTGTGAATCTTATACACTATCGAACACAGTCTTTCCTTTTAAATACTCAGGATTAAACATCATGGTTCATGTATGGATAAATAAATTAATGGTTTATTGCAACCACTATAATAAATTTGGTTTTATCCTGCACTACCAATTATGAGCAATGAAAAAATGTCGATAAAGGGGGTACCATTATCAATAATATTTTAGTTCTAATAAAGGGTTCATTTTTGAGATCTTCTGTTAGCTCTGATAATCGTATTCCTTTTATCACTTCCAAAAAAATTATTTTTTCCATTGATCAAATTAATATTTCATAAAAAAATTATATATCCTTAAAGATCATATATTTATATATAAATATATTTATATAGAGATAAAAACAATATATCATATAAAATATGATTTATATAATACGAAATATGTAATCACACTTAATATATGAGATATTTAGTAAGAAATGGTTTATAAAATAATTTTAAAATATTATCAATTAAAAATATGACAGTTATTATTATGTAATATTCATTTGATAAAAATTTTAAGGTAGAAAAATTCAATAAATTAATAAACTATCTTAAATAATTTCCAAACAAGACTCGAAGTTCAAACATGCATGAATTTTGAGCAGGGTGTCTGTTTGAGCTCTACCACATATCAAATCAACGATACCAAAAATATATGGACAATGGTGACCTAGGGGAACCTCATTGAACCATTTTGTGAGGTAAAAAAAGTCCCAAATACCTCTAAAACTGAGTTCTTTTTCCAAGTACCTCTAATTTTTAACATTTGATAGAATTTAATCCTCATTTAAGGGTGAATTATTATCTTTATTTGGTAGAGACTCAATTCATTCCCAAGGATTAAAATAATAAATATATTATTACATTCAAGTTCTATTATTTTTCATATTTTACTAATATTTATAATTTAACATACACACACATTAATACATATATATATATTTACATATAAAAAATTAATTTTATTAATAACTATGTAAAAATATTTACATATAAAATATCTTTATAAATATATAAACCCTATCTAAATAAAAAGAAATATCTATTTTATTAAAAATAAAAATATATGAATATTTATAGACCTATACAATGTATATATATATATATTTGTGTATGTGTACTAAAAAATAGATATATATTTATCTATATGTTCTTATATGTGTATAAATATTAATATATAATATATGTAAAAAAATATAAATATGTATAATTAAATTTATAAACACACCCACATATATAAATATAGACATGTACGTATATGTATGCATATGTATGTATTTATAAACACACACACAAATCATATTTTATAAATGAATTTAAAAATAATCATATAAATATATAAATAAATATATCGATAAAAAATTTAAGGAAATATATATATACCTAAATAGATATATCAAAAAATACAGAAAAAACAATATATTAGAGTGGTAAAGGTGTAGATTTGTAGGGGGGATCTCATGTTTGAAACCATGTGAAGCCAGGGGTGTGTGTGGGTGGGAAGTAGGCGCTCTAGCATGGATAAAAGTGGAAAGGGCCTCTAATTGTAATAAAAGAGTAGGGGTAGTTAGACAAGTGCTGATAGGGGCTCTCCCCTCAGACTTTATATGATTTTTTACTTTTATCAGTGCTTTAGTTAATTCTAATAAAAGGGTCTTTGATCAACAGTATTTTTTAGCTATAATAAAAGCCATTTCTAGCGCTTTTAAAATCCACATTTGTAGTAGTGGGAGGTAAGAAAACCACATGGTGATGCACATGTGGTATAACAGGCAATAGTGAAAAGGGTAGTGGGAAATCTTTAGGACACTTTATCAGGGCTTTTGGGCTTCCAAAAAAATGTGTCTTCGGATAATTTTATGAAATAAAATATGTCCAATGGGTGTATATCATTTATTTAGGGGGAGGTATGGGGATTTAACCACTATGATGGTTGGGTGTCTATCTGTGAGTGTTTGGTTTATAATTTGTAATACCCTCAACTGAATAAACAATATTAAATGTATGGAAATATTTTTAATAATATTTTAAAAATATTAATTATATAAATTAATAAATATTTGATATTATAAACATTATCAATATATTTAAAAATGTTAATAATTATATTTCCATTAAAAATGGATATGTTTTTATTAATTTTTAATAAATATTAAATTTATCATCAATTATATTTAAAATAATAATAAATTATTTCTATTTAAAGAAACTATATAGAAAATAAATATGTAATAATATAATATTTTTAATTAAATTCAAGATGAATAACCATGAATAATCTTTTTCACAGTATGTTATCTATTATAAAACTACAAAATAAAAATTAAAAAATTTATTAATTATATTTAAATTAATCAATAATTACTATAATATGTAGATATATTATTATGAATAATTATATTCATGTTTATATTATACTGATTATATATATACAAAGTTTGACTAATTGTTATTTTCATTTAAAAAATATTATTTAAAATCAAAATACTATTATTTATATATATTAATTTTTTTAAAAATATATCATTAGTTTTATAAATAACGTATAACTATGTTAAAAATAATTATATGTATAAATAAAAATATATTTAAATTATATAATAATAACTATAAATATTAATTAATATTTTTATTATATTAATAATATATAAAAAATTAATTATATAATTTACTAAAATTATAAATATAAGTTCATTTTATAAATTAATTTTAAGGTTCGATGTTTTATTTTGTCAATTATTTATTAACATGTAGACCATATTTATTCACATTTAAGTACATATGTGTGCATGTATGTATTAAGAAACAAAGGACATATATACATGTATACCTCCCACGATGTCGAGCTCATGTATGTTTTGTAATCCATATGACATTTTTATTGGTCCTTCAAAGAAGTTTAATGTTGAATCTGGTTGGGCAATGATTATTTTCCCAACATCAATATACATTGATACCCACTTAGGGTTAATATTAATTATTTCTCATCAGAACCTCTAGATCGGGAAAATCATGATATTTAAGGGGTTTTGAATTTGGAGTGGGTAGGTGTTGTAGTAGCTGGTCATTTTTTCCTGGTATTCAGATTGATTGATCTATCCCACATAGCTAATTTCTAGGAACAATTTGTTGTCCTACATTAAATAAAATCATAGGTTATTCATGGAGTATATTGTGGATTGTAAGTACTTTATTATTACACAACTTACCTCATAATTGAAAAGTGGGGGTTAGAAACATGAGGATTCGAAGAATAGGATGCTCTATGTTTGGGGATTTAATGGTTGGAACATTATGTAACATGTTATGAGATATTTTAATATTATATTTCCTTATCATGATATAAAATTGAACGAATGGAGTTTTTGATTTGTCAATTTGAAGCTTGGGGTGCTTAGGTTTTAGGACTGGAATATGTGACTTGTTCTGTTTCAGGACAAGAATTCAATTGCACAATCTTGGATCCGAGTTAAAGGTCTAAATTTGTGTTTTGGAACCCAAATATTCTTTTTTATTTTTTCAATGGTTTTGGAAACCCAATCAAGTTTGATAAGGACACTAAGATGGCCAGGTATGGTCATTATGCTCAAATTTTAATTGAATTTTATCTTAGTTCAAATATTATTGAAATGTTATACGTGATTTCTAGTGATTTTATGTTTGAACATGAAATTGAGTATGAACATGTTTTTGACTTTTATTTCTATTTCATGTTCATTCTAAATGTAAGGTATTCCATCTATATGAGTTTCAGCTATTCTAACTATAATAAATATAGACACCATGTTGAAAGTTATGAGTTCATGGTACCTATTGATAATGGGAATAAATTGTTAGTTGACAGGCATATATATCCCATGGATGGGATGTTTGATGTCAATGAATAATTTTAGGTAATAAATAATATTAATCCTATTCCACTTGATAATTTCATAAGGATTTTTAAAGCCTATTATTGAGAGTATGGATATTTCAGTCCAAGACTTAATTACGTGCTGATGTGGCCTCCAATAATAATTGTAATTGTGTTTCTGTCTATTTATTATGATGAAAATATCTTTTCTCTTATGGTTTTGGATTTTTTAGACCATGATAAAGGGTCTCATCTATATTTGAGGGACTATGCTTATTAGAAGATGGGTGATGTTGCTCACACCCAAAGGTTGGTGATTCTAATCTAGGAACAACTAAATAGATATATCAGGCATTGCATCAAGTGAGGGTGTCCTCTAATTTTGAATATAGTATGGAATTTATTGATTTTATTAGGGATGTATTCTTGAATGATGTGAATGTCATGTAAAAGTCAACATTGAGTATGATATATCAAAAGATTCATAATGTGCTTAAAAGTTCTCATGTTATGTTGAATGTTGTTTTGTGTGCTACGAGGTGTCCTGCTCCCCCCTCCTCCTGCTATGTTTCAACATCAAGGAGTCATTATCTCTTCTTTATAGGGGGTGACAAGTGAACATTCCATAAGGCCAATAGATCCTATTGGTGTAACCGAATTACCTGTGTATCCTGGAGGGGCAGTTATCTGGAATTCCTCTGTATCTGTGACTATTGACCCATGATCTTTACCTGTGAATAAGAAATTAAAAAGGGACTGAACAAATATCCTTGGAAATTAAATGGACACTTCACCCACGGGTGACATCCCAATTGTAAAATGTGATTTATTTTTTATACTTTATTATATTAATAATTTAGAATTTGATCAACATTATCATGATGGCTTGCAGAGTTCTAGTGTGAAAAATAAAAGGGCCTCGATTAATAGTGTTGTCATTATTAAAGATCTTGTGGTTGTTCTGGGAGAGAATTCTATTAGTCTTGGCCCACATATTGAATAGGTTCTTCCCACTGGGGATGTTGAAATCTATGGACAAGGTTATAGTCTTGCGAATGCAGATGGGGAAAATTAGCAGTCTACTCAAGAGAGAAGCTACACTGAAGTTGATATGGGGTTGGATGCTTCAGATAATGTTGTCACCATTCATTATTTTTAGGAGAATATTATTAATTATATGCCTATAGATATTGGTAATATTATTTCCTTAGATATGTACACATAGTATTATGATCTGGACGCAGCCGCTGATCAAGTGGAATGTGGGTTGAATGATGGGGCCACCAAAATCATTGATGACCAATGTAGAACCTTGGTTACTCCCAAATGTTATAGGGTACATCATCCTCAGGGTTTTGTGCACTAAATATTTTCAATAGGTGTTAATTTTTCTTATTATTTTGGATTTTTTGGAAGGAATTGTCTTCTGAGTTTGTTGGTGCTCTTGATTTTGATTTTTGTGGCATCATGTTGTCATGTTATTTAAATTTTCTTAATAAATTTTTCGTGGTCATTTGTTTTTAACCCATGGATCACAACATCTTGGAATAAAGTTAATTACATATTTAACTAAAATTTATTAATAATTATATACTCAAATATGTCATGTAAATAATAATATTAATAATATATAAAAATTAAATATGAAAATTTATAAAATTTTAATAATTCAATTACTTCATTCACTTAATTATTAAATTTCTAAATGTTTCAATGAAATAAAAATATAAATATTATACATTAAATAAATATAAAAAATATATTTCATTATAAAAAATGATAAAATTAATTTTTATTATTGTTTATAAAAAAAACACTAAAAAGAGTCAACATATTTTTTCCATGTTTCTATATAAGTGAAGGTGGTGTATTTTCAATTTTTTATGATGGAAAATATCTTGAAGTGGTTTTAAATGATGATATTAGTGACTATCAATAATAAATGAGGTTTTACCGATACTATCATTTTTATGATTTTATAGTAACACATCATGTCCCAGAACCACGACCAACACTACATCATGGCATTGTATGTTCAAAACTTATTTACATTGTCTTATCGCTATAGTTATCCATGTTCTAGATATAGGATAAATTTAAAAATTCATTGACCATTCTTCAGTCATAGTTTTCATATGATTAAATTCATTAGCTATGCTTCACCTTAAGGTTCATCATTCATTGAAGACCATTCACATACAATAAATATTCTTGTCTAATTTGGGATGACAATGGGTACCTGTTAACCGGGTACCTTACACTACACGATCCAGTTAAATATGGTTAAGGTAGTTATTAGAAAAATATTTATAGGATTGTGAAATTAAATTAAAAACATGATTAATAAATGGGTAGGTTTAGGGTAGAACTATTTGGGTATTATAAAATCGAACCCAATTATGAACATAATTGTTAATTTGTTAATAATAATTTTTTTTAACAACATTAAAATTATAAAAAAATTATTTATTTCATGTTTGATTTATATTTTATTTATATCTAAATTTTAAATTTGAATTTTAGTAATATATGTTATTAAATAACTTATAATTATGAAATATTGGACCCACTGTTAGGGAAGGTCGTAGGTTCATGTCATCGGACTAGAATATTGATTGTGATTTACTTCCTTTGTGTTGTGTTTTGTGGTGTCAGATGTAATCAGCCATATATAATTAAAAAATATATTAAATAAAATATTTTATATAATCATTTAATATATATTAATAAAATTTAAATATTTTAATTCATAATTGGCTAATTTATATGGTTATAGTAGTTAAGAGGGCTATTAAAAATATATTTGGATGAGCATATGTAGTAATTTTAAAAAACAAACCAGTTAACATTATTGTAACCCATTTCCATCCCTACTTTCAAGACCTCAAAATTATCACTTTTTAATACATCCCATATATCCATGCTCACCACTTCGTGAATTGAGAGGAATACCAAAATACAAAGCATCATAACTCCTAAAACATTAGAGATTAATTTTTTTAAATGAGTTTTATTTAAGGAAAATTACTTTGAAGGATTATGTTATATAATTATTCCATCAATGGATATCCATTGGAAAAATTTATTATTAAGTTAGAATAAGGATTTTTCTCATTGTTCAAGAGGATTCCATTTGAACAAAAATTTACTCCACTGGATAAACCTACATAATCCCTTCCAACATAAAATAACTAGCACACAAGAGTTCCAAAAATATTGTGAAAAATTAATGTCATATTTTTCATTAAAATTCCATCCCACTACAACTTGCCTATCACTCTATATGTGATCCTCTCTGTTGGAATTATGGACCTCATGTGACCACTACTATATATTTGGTTTTTATCAGAGCATGATATTGGTATTATCAGTGCAAAAAAACACTAATTTAATTTGTTGTGATAAAAGTATATGCTCATTTATAATGGTGATAAAGACTAAAAAAATAATGTTAAATTATTTCCTGTCTAGATGTTTCACCTGAATATATTCAGGGGCCATGCCAACACCCAACTCTACTTTCAAGGGTCATCAAAAGTCATCATCATGAAATATAAGTTTTGAATTAATTGAAAATACTGTAATATTTGAACTTTTGACCTTCCCTTTGTGATCAAACACACAACTATGATTTTTTTATCATTATATAATGATATACTTATATATATGTTATATATTTTGTTAATATAATTTCTATTTTACGAATTGTAAAAATGTATTTATATATATGTATGAATGTATGTATGTCTATTTTTTTGAGTGTATATATATAAAGATATTGATGAAAATTGTTTATATATATTCATATATATTAGAAAAAACTGTAATTTGAATCAGTCCACACACCCTTGGTTTAGATTAGTGATGGTTTTTGGTCCCTAGCCTTCAACTTGATCCCTTTTCTTCCTTTATTGACCCCCCCATTTTTACCAGTTTTTTATTTTTTTACACTTTTATATTTTTGGACGAGGTCAAACAAAATTATGGTCACAAAAAACAATAATATTTTTATTAATATATACATTTCTATTAATTTACACATATATATTGATCTAAATATACTTAAATAGATATATTTTTATTTATATGTATATATATACGCATTTTTATAATGTATTTATATAATTTTTTTAAATATATATTATTATTTAAGTAAATATATACTATTTTTGATTTACATATATTATTTAAAATATAATTAAATGAATTATTAAATATAGTTATTAATGAATATAAATATAATAATTTTTTGTTACATAAATTAGCGAAATAAAATTAATACTTTTTATTCTATATTTGCATGTATTTTAAAATATATATTCTATATGTAAAAAATTGAAAATGTTTATTTGTTTATTTATATATAAAAAATATTTATTTATTGTAATGTATATATGTATAATTATAATTATATATCTATATATATCCACAGACATATATAATTATATATATATAAACAAACATATGTAATTATATATATTTGTATGTATTTTATAAATTATATATTGTGAAATTAAATATATAAAATTAAATTTGAACTATATTTAATGTATTAATATATTTATTTATATGGTTAATATTATTATATTTTCTAATATATGTGTGTGTAATTATAACTGTTATATAAAATTTTAATAAAGTTTTGATGAATATATATATATATACATATTGTGTATATCTATATCAATATAAAAATCATTGTTAAAAATATATAAAAGAGTATATATAAATTAAATTAATCATAATATCATTTATCAATAATAATTTTTTTGATAAAAGCATAACTTTTTAGCACTAAAAAGAACTTATAAAAGAAAATGTTTTTCTATGTTTAAAAAGCATTGACATAGGTTACCATTTTATTAATGCTTTTCTTAGCACTAACAAAGACTATCATGTAACATTGCTTTTTTATTGTTGATAATGGTCATCATTGTTTTTTTATGATTCTTTAGTACTTTACTTTTTAATATAGTGACCTAGTATTAACATGAATTAAATAATACATTAATAACATGATTTAAATATTATATCTCACAGTAGTCTCTAAAACTAATGACTGAAGGGTTTAGTCGCTCGGAGGTTAGTTATATAAACATCATATTTTATAACACTTTCGATCATTTTTCCATAATATTTCTCCACTAGACCCTTTATTATACATTTTAAATGATGTATTCATCCTCATAACCTAGGGAATGGAAACATAAGAATGGGGTGAGCTCAAATTCTCAGTATGAGGAAAGACACATCATAAAGTATTAGATAATAAACATGAGGAGAATATGTGTAAGACATACATATCTAAATAAGAGATTTTGATACCATGTATGATAATAAAAAAACATGATTGAGAAATATAAGATCCTAAAAATGTCATTAAGGAAACATAAAATATAAAAAATATAACATGTGAACAAGACATAAGGTGTGGGATACTTGAAAAGGCATAATCATGAAAACATGGCATTTCATGGAAATCAAATGCATCATGAAACTTGGTATAACATGATAAACAATTTGGAAATGGTTTATAACTTGATAAACTTGAAAACATTGAACATTCATAATAATTGGACAAAACATGTTATTAAACCCATTATACACATGCCTTTGTGAAGAAACTCATTGCGTCCATGCATAAAAATATGAGAAAAACCATTTTTCCAACATTCATGTGAACAAACCCATTATGTCCATTTTTTAGTATTTCATGAGATGTAAGCTTATATACTTGAATTATAGAGAGATAAATGACCCCACCAGCATCATTCATACATATTTGTGCCACTTAAAAACAATCATCATCATAACTTAAATAACCCATCAAAAGCGAATGGGTTTCTTAAATGTATCACTGTATGGTCCAAAAAAATCCACAAATGAAAGAAAATAATCTCATAAAATTATTGAAGGAAAGAAATGCATGTGGGGATGAAAATTGTAGGATTATATTGAAGTAATCCAATTTGGTAAAGGACCCAAATTTGTCCATGTACAGGTTACCAGGAAAGGTCCACAAAGGGTGAAGACTGTGAACCAAGTGGTACGTGGATGGCTGTGAAACAGTTTCCCGCAAAGTGGTGGCCAAAATAATAAACTTCTCAAAGATGACATGAAAATAGAAAACTATGTGAACTACATCATTAGTAAAAACATGAAAGAGAGGTAGACCCCCTGCATATCATCCCCATGGACAAAGCAGTTCAAATATGATACAAGGCTGACAACTCCCAATCAACTGTGTCGTTCGCGAAAGTGTGTCTATGAAGTTCGCTACTATGAACCACTATAACACAAATATTGGTTGACTGGGTCATCCACAGGCCAAGATCATTCCCCAAAGACTTCTGTAAAAGGTGTATTGTTTCCATATATATATCGTCCTCGAAACTCTATAAAAGGACCCCAATTGGAGCTGAGGGGAGAGATCCGATTTTGTAGAGAATTGGGAGTTTGTATACAAAAGGCTTCTAAGAAAAAAGTTGGTGAATTATAGAATATTGAATGGTTTTTATAAGGTAAAAACATGTTGTAAACCATCAATATAATAAATAATAATAACATGGGTAAACCTTGAACCTAAAAGGTGAACTACGAACCATACTCTTTTTTTGGATGAGATTCCCATGAATTGTGAGGTTAACACCCATTTTACAATCCGACAAACCACATAGTGCATCTCTATGTGAATGAAACCCTGTCAGGTGTAGCATTCTTCTACATAGAGGGACTCAAGTGATTCATACCACCACCTTATGAGAATAGTGTATGAGGCCGCGTACCATCACAGTATGTAAACCAAACCCATATTCGCATACCACCATGGTACGCAGGCCCCATCCAAATATGTGTACTACTCAAGTATGCAAGCAACCCTTCTACCCACATATCAAAATTCTATTTTGAAGGTACCTCACACTACATGGACAAATGGTACGTGATGTAGGGTACCTTTGAGCTTTCAACCTTTTGGTAATGATTATTCCCTTCCATTTCCATACCATTCTCAAAATCCTCTCCACAAACAATTTCATCGACATTAGGCCGAGGCCTCTACTAAATCCACTAGACCCATATGAATGGACCATTGGGAATATCAGCCCATCCTTTTGAGTCTAAATACCCATGGTTAGTGGAGTCACAAAAGTAATACCTACATCGATATGGACCCTAGGAATGATTTTAACTCTATAGTCCCATGGGAACCCAAAGTCCAGCCATTGGATACTAACATGGATCTCCCCATTCTAAGGATCAAGGGTAATCAATAGAATTTCCCTTCAACTATGGGTAGTGATAAGTCAAAGGGATTTCGATCGCTTTTCCTTTTGTAAAGAAGCAACATACCCCCCTCCCAGAACCCATTCTAGGGAATCCCTCCTATATTAAGCCCTTAGTCTCTCAGGACAAACCCAATGACCTTAACTTTAACTTCACATTTAATGGTTCATTTTTCTGTACCCTCACCCACATTGGCCCCAGTAGCTTCCGCCATGGCCTCCACATTTTTCCACAGTTAGGAAGAGAAAGTGTGCCTTTGTCGAATGTCTCACATCATCCTGTTTCTCTCACCGAGCATGAATCATGTGGGCTTAGGGGTTTGGGATGATACGACATTGGAACAACCCACCAAGAAATATGATAACACTGATTACCCCAAATAATCGGGATACATAATAAGCCTTCATCTTGGAATGAGATATATGACATCTCCTTCATAAAATGAGAGATAATGTCCCATTTAAGTGGGAAACTTCAACGAGTAAGACACAATCATGTTACAACTCGAAAACAAACTATGAGGGATTTGTTTCATAATCAACTCGGATACATAGGAAATCTCCTTGAGGTCCAAGCCCCATACCCAAAGTTCCCTAGCATTCTCCAAGCCATATTTCTAGTGGGGTCACATTCTTCAAGGAGACCATATCATTCATGGGCATCCCAGGCCACCTCAACATAAGCCCCACATTGGATCTTGACTTGGAACCTTGCTCATATATGTCCTTTCTACATGATGTTAAATAGCTCAGATAGGTCCCCATCACATGACCTTAAAAGTTGATGAGTCTAGTTTAGTGGCACCCAACTACATGAGTTCTAATTCCTCTCAAGAGGATATGTTGGAAACCCATATCATGGGTTCAATCCTACCATTGGACCAACTATCATATCCCTTAGATGACAACAAACCCCTGAGCACCTCATCAAGGGGATTAAAATATTGTTTTCACATTAATTCATAATCCAAGAATATCCATGTTTGATCTTGAAAACCAAGGGGTATTCTATGAACACACTCTTTAGGAATGAAACAAGGATTGACGAACATTTGAACATTTCTTAAATCTATAAGAGAGTCTTAGAGTAAGTAATAATTCCCCCCCCAAAAGGGTGTGATGAGCCTGAACACCTATCCTCTCAACCAATAGAGTCTTAAAGTGTTGTTGGCCAAATCATCATCCTACGAGTGCATACCTTTGGAATGTAGGTTCATGAATCATGGATACTCGGGTTGTTGGGAATTTCTAGCTGCATGAAAAAACTTGTTGGAGACCATCTGAGGACATTGTACCCAAAATGATCCAATTACAGAGACACATAACCCCTTGAAATCTTCATCCAGGATCATGAAAATGTGGAACGTACTTAATAACAAAAAAATTTACACACCTCCCAATAGTAGTGTAGCCATCTCGTGCCACCAAACTATGGTGCATTGCAAATAGGTTCAGAATAATAATGGTGAATCTGACATGAATCCTTCTCCAAGGTGGAAATTTACCCCACATCAATCCCCTTTCACAATCAAAAGGAAGAGGGCCAAGCAAGATAATCAATTTCACATAAGATCATCGGAAGTTACTTTGATAGGTGTTTTCTGTATTTATATGTCAAATATATATATATATATAATAGTAATTTATAAGAGCTCTATTCGATCAAAATATAATCTCAAAAAAAACTTGATACAGACAAGGCATCGACCACAGTATTGGACATATCCCCAACAATGAACAAGAATCCCTCACCCATCCAACGTCTTCAATGTTGGGTTCCAAATGCACTGATAAATTAGTACCACCAAAACAATACCCTCCCTATAGTGGAGAACACATGGTAGGCCCTCCAACCAGAGAAAATTTTCTAGCCACCTCTTCAGCTGTGGCCGACATCCCATCATAGGAAGACCCCACTGGACATCTCCAACCACTTAAAGAGTATATCCCCAGAGTATGACAAAAAGTTATTCCCTTATCTTAGGGTGGTATATGAATTCTATGCCAACGACTTCATCCCAGATGCACATGAACCCTGCTCGAGGGCTCCTATTGGAGGATGTCACCACCAGTGGCGTACCACCTCAAATCCTCACTATGAAGAGGATCTCATTTTGAGGGAACCTGCTGAAATCCAATGGACATGGGACCCTCAGGCTTCCCACTGAGGCTGTAAAATGCATAATTAAGAAAATTTTATCACCCTGGTTCCCGAGGAAGAGGTTATCCACACGAATGTGGTGGAATGTAATGAGTATGAAAAAAAATTCCCCTCATATTGAAGCCCACTATTGTGATACAATTGAAATCTATGAGAAAATTCACATCCCTACTCACTTTTATTAATCCCACTATAGAAATTAGGTGGCACAATATGAGAAAACACATATTTCTACTAGTTCTCACCGGTCCTACTACACAAAAAGGGATGAAAATTATAGGCAGATGGAAATCACTACCAATATGCCACAAGTCCATTATCCAAATAAGATGGATCCCAACTATAAGAAGGATCTAATCCTTACTGATGAAAAAAATCCTACTATATAAATATGGTGTCAAATTATAGGTAGTCATATAATAGTTCTAGTGAATATGAATCCCACCAGTCAAATACTGTGGCAATCCTCATGAGAATGTAAATTCTTGCCTACTATGACAAATACCACCAATCAAATAAGATGAAAAGAAAATATGAGAAGAGTAAAATTAGTACGGATAAAAATCAAGACCATGAGACAAATAAAATGAAAAATGAGCAGACGAACATTCATGCTCACAAATACAAAGTCCACCAGCCAAATATGGTGGAAACTAGATAAAACAACCAGTGGAAGACTTGTTCCTCTACCCTAGCATGTGAGAACTGATAGTACCAGCTAGAAACTCATGGAGAAATGGAGGCAACCTAAAATATTTCAATAAAATTAGAATGAGAATTCATACCCATTACATGCAAATATGTATCTCAACACATATTTTCCATGACGGAGGATTATACGTTGATTCCAGACTATATCATTCAGACACATCAAGTCGTCATTACATCGGTGGAAAAAGAGAGGAGTTGGGCCCACAACCCGGTCTCCCTGAGCGGGGGATTTATCCACTAAATCAGATAATCACTATAGAGAA
The DNA here is from genome assembly GCA_963277665.1 of Viscum album. NCBI lineage: Eukaryota > Viridiplantae > Streptophyta > Magnoliopsida > Santalales > Viscaceae > Viscum > Viscum album. The sequence goes on along the minus strand of OY728143.1, from coordinate 643,113,880 downwards.
GACTAACATCCATGAACCTGTTAAGGAGGGTCTATATCTATATTCCATGATACAAGGACAACTGGATCGTGAACAATTACCCATTCCAACTAGGGGATGCCAATCTAAAACTGTGGCCACTCCATGGAAGGCATATTCCCCTTTAATAACTCAAGATGTTCGTCAGTGTATCCCAAAAACAACATAAGAACCAACCATATATGTGTAGGTACATGAAGACCATTAAAAAAACAGGTGGACCCAATTTCCCTCAAGAGAGTGAAAAAAAAAGGCTGCCAATGGCAATTAAAAAATGAATAGTGCATTCATGGTTCTTCTCTGCTGAAATCTGGCATTCTGGACGCCATCATATTTCGGTCAACAAATTCACAAGATCTTGTCAATCCATTACAAAATTATGTAAGTGAAAGTAGCAATTTTTAAAGATGTCCTCTCACTATCGCAACCAATAGATCTGAATGTCCTCCCCCGAGCACCCATAGGGGCTTACTCCGTGGTCTATAAATGATTGATCATGAGATCCTATATCCCGATGTGTGTCGGGGTAGCCCTCCCTTTGACCAAAAGATCATATAGAAAGAAGGAACTCCTCTTGATAAAGTCTACCATGATGGTGCTCCCTAGGGTATATGCTCTAGATATGTTTCTCCTTGTAGTCATACATCAAGCTGTGATGGTAGTATTTTCCATGACAAAAGTTGCTATGAAGGCCCTCCCCTCATTGCAGTATATCCTAATGTCCATCCCAATTGTGTACATTACATATAATCTCCCTGCATCCATATCTTTGATGGTAGTCTTCACTATGATAGTATTCATTGTGAAGGTCCTCCCTCAATGACACTAAGCAAAAGAGGGTCCTCCCCTTGCTGAAGTCCTCTGTGAAGTTCCTCCCTACGGTATATGCCATATAAGACCTCTCTATGGATAGAAAATAAGATGTGATGGTTTTCCATGCTGTCATGGAACCGACTACAATGTTCCTTCTCACAGTCCAAATATACGTTAGTGAGAAGGTCCTCCCCTCATTGGATCAACTGCGAGAAAGACCTCATATGTCAAGGTGCTTGGAAACATGGGGTACAATGTATGGGATACCCTCTCCATGAAAAGCGATATAATTTCTCAACTATAGGATTTACAAGGGCCACACTCATCTTTTGAGCCTCCCTCATACCATTCAAATGTCAACAAGACTCTCATGAGCCCCACTGCTTGGAATGAAATCATTAAGGAGCAGTAAAATCGAGCAGATCAAGAAGAAGAGTCCATCATGAAACAAAAACAGGGTGTGTTTATTGTGAAAATAAAACTAGTTAGGGATAAAATACTAGTGATTTATTGGCCCATGACCAATTCTCAATTTAACATACAAAAAATATTTGTCTGAAAAATGCATTCTTAACTTTTACCTCAATATCTGGACAACTCTCTTCTAGTTAAAAGTAATGTTTTCCCTACGATGGTTATAAAGATCATGTTAATGTCGTTAGAGAGATTCAACATCATATCGGCCTTGAATAACTTCAATATTCATGAATTCCACAATAAGAAAGTAAAAAAATAAAGACCACGAGCTGCCCTTCCTCCATGCACTGCACAAGTTTTGTTGCCTTCTCAGCAACGCCTCGTCTGGTATTCATATTCATGGATGGAGAGAGAATGGATCACTAGATTTCACCCCACTTCCCATCAATCAGAACTCACCATAGGTGACATTGTTCAATGTCGTCATCCTAGGATGACAATAAAATGAAGTCCCTGCTCAGGAAAGGTGGAATGCTCAATAAGAACTAACCTAGAGTAAGTATCAGAATCGTTGGGCCCAACGAGATCAAGCCATCAAGAATCCCCTAAACCAGGAAACAGAGAACATCTAATATTACTCCCATTTCAAAGAATCCAATTAAAGAGAATTGTTTATGTCCTTTGAAGATAGAAATCCACATGTGGACCTAAAACCGTATCTAGCTCACATCCACATGGGAATGCTTGAGATCAAGAAGGTGGTAATAGCAGCAAAAGTTTCCGCTGTAAGGGAGAAGCCCCATCCTATAGGACTCGGGGCATTTTTAACTCAAAATTCCTTTTTATGACCCAAATATATAGGCCAAGGAAATTATTCCAAAGAACAAGAGAAACCCTAGGCCATAGGGCTGGGGTATTTTTACCATTATTCCCACCCATCAGATGTCTGTCTTCTCCCATATGGGGGGAACAATGAATAGAGGGGTCACCCCTTCCATCCCATCACATGGATCCCACTCCCCAGAACGTAATAATACTACATGTTCATATTAAGTCTCACTTAGAGTCACTCCCTGCCAAGGAAACTAAAGAGTACTACATAATGGTTAGAGAAGATCCAATAAAGGATGTACGAAGCTCTCCAACTATTTGGCACCTAGTACACCACCCCTAATGCCGTATGCATCAGTGAATGTTTTGGATTATATCTCTATATAACTCGTTGAAAATGATAAAAATAACATGGAAACATAAGAATAGGGTCCCCACATTGAGACGGTTCACACCAAGCCCGAAGTGGTCACACGAGAAACCAAAGAGTTGCCTTAAATCTGGGCACCCCTTCGGTCAACCCTCCATTACCTCCCATGTTATTCATCAATAAGGATAAGAATAAGAGAAACGTCTATGATCCATCTCCTCCTCCCCATAAATATGATTCCCTTATGATTGAAGAGATGTCTTCTCAATAAGACGATGAAATAAAATAATTGAGGTGACCCAACACTGAGTTGTTAAGAGAAATTTTCCCTGATAGGTATGTTCCTCAGGTGGAATATCAACAAACACTTCCATCAGACGTAGCTTTGCCTCATGGGCTCATCCTAACAAATGAAGAAAGGTTAGAAGGCTCATCCATGGTATCTCCAGTACCATTAGTCTACATAAACCCAATCCCAATATGATATCATGATCTCCCTCCATTAGGGAAGAAACCAGAACTGATTCAGGAAAATTCACAAAGGATGCCCCTAGTTGGGTATCTGCATCAAGTTCTAGTAGCATCAACACATCCAATGTTGCGCCCTGTTGCACCTATTCGTGTTCAATTCAAACAAGATGTGCATCAAGGGCTCTTGAATACCATTTAGTTATTAACTACTTGAATGGAAGAGATGGAAGGGAGGGGTGCTATAGTGCAACTAGAACAGAGGCTTTACCCTGACTGGGTGAGTAATGTACCACCTCCATAAAATTTTGGGAGTCTCCTGTTTCTAGTGTACAATGGCTCAGGGGATCCTTAATATCATCTAATGCACCACTCTTCCTATTTTGATCCCATGATGGGAACTCTAGAACAAAAAATTCAATGAAGATTTGATGCTTTTTGCAAAGCTTATAAGCCAGTTTGTAAGATAACTCAACAACAAGTTGGGAGGATTTCCAACACTAGTTATTGTTCCTGTTCAGCTCAATATTGCCAAAAAAATAACAGTTAATGTCCACATGAATTGTGAACAGTGAGAGAATGAGAGAGTCTCAGACATTATTGCCATATGGAAAGGACCAAATTTATCCTTGAACCAAACACTCTCCTAAGATGAGGTGATTTCCATGTGCATCGATAATCTTTGAGAAGATATTCCAACACTTCTCATTCCGATGATGAACACAAGTGGGTTCTGGGACTTCTCTGCCACTACTCAAATGATAGAGTATTGCTTGCAACAAACTAGAATCATGTCCCGGGTAGCCATAGTGAAACGAGTAGGGAGAGCCGACATAGCACCCCATGTATTTATAAATAAATTCATGAATCACTGAGTCACCACAAAACACCACTTTGTTATAACCTAGATAGTAAAGATAATTTTTCCACCTCTGTGATTTGAATTTCGAAAAACTGACCTACACGATTGCATTAAGTAAGATATTTAGATCCCAATAATACAAACATAATTTTCGGTGAATAGTAACATTACCTTATGAATAGTAATGTGAATAGTAATATGGAACTTATGAATATTAAATCATATTATTATTTTATTTTCTTACATTTATAAAATAATGAGATCTTGATTAAATTTTCACGGTGATATAAAATGAATTATAATTTTAAAATTGTTATTTTATGAATAAATAATGATTTTATTTAAAAATTAAAACAATAATAATTAGATAATTATTTCAAAAAATAGAGTTTATTTTTGAATTCTACATTCCAAAAAATTGTTAGGGTGATCTTTTGGAATTTTTCTGAAATACACGAATTTTGGATGAATAGTAAAATATGGTAATTTACTGTATATATAAATTATCAGTTAAATTCTATATTTATATAATCATGGATGATATAAGCACACTTTTTTCAAAATCACATGCACTTATTACTATTATGGGTCAAATGAATCAACACTAGTTGTAGTCTTGATGGAAATAAAAATATAACGATTAAGATATTCAAAAATCACCCCTCTCCTCCACTATAAAGCCCCCATCACTCCCTCTTATCTTCACTCCTCTCAAGCCCCATGCCTTATCTAAGATCTTCAAAAATATCATCCTAAGATCCTCCACCATGTAAATAATCCCTTGGTCTCATAAAAAGAATAAAACATCACCCCTAAAGAGGCTCTCAAGGATGATAACATCAAGTGGTAAATTCCTCTTTTCATTTACTTTATTTCAGGTTCTTCTCTTTAATTTTTATTTCCTCAAATAATTTCATCCAAATTATTTGATTAATTCAATACCATACATTTAATGGAATTTTTTTATGATAAAGGAATAATTCTTCATCATCTCTCCTTTCCCCTTCTTTGATACTAGAAATGAAAACAACATCTGAGGTGTGTAAATTTATCACATTCAAGGGTGAAGGGTTTTCAATTTCTATTACCATATTCAATTCTAGTCATGAAACCATATTTATGGATTACCTATAATATATTATATGTATTATAACTTATTTAAGGTTATGTAATATTTTTACACCTGAAATTAATTTATAAATAAAAATGATTTTGTTGTGATCGTGAACCGCTAATTAACCTAAACAATTGTCATTAAAGTTTTATATAATGATTCATCTTCACTCCCAATAACTAGTTTTTTAAACATACAATATTCTGTTTGTTAAATAATAATATAAAACTTATATTATATACAACCATTCTCATTCTACATGTTTAGCTATACATGAATATAAGTAAACCAATCATGAAAACCATGGAAGAAAACCCTCTGAAACAATGAAATTGAATCACTTAACCCATAAAAATGCCATGAATTTATCAAAATAAGGTTATAATAAATCAATTATATGAATATAAGGTTTTGGAATCATTAATTTATGGAACTAAATTTTATTATTCAGTTCATTAAGATCAAGTGGGGAACACCTTCAGACTCAAGGTAATAGTTTTCTACCTAAACCTCTATCTTCATTCAGGTTACTCTTATCATCTACTTATCTAAATTAAATTCATATTTATTCATAAAAAATACTCATATATTATGTGATAATGTTCTATATATGTGTACCAACCATAATCCTACATTCATTTATGGGTAGTTATATGTTCTAAAAGTATCCTTCAAAAATTATATTTGAAATACATGCCAGAATCAAGGGAATTTCTCAAAGTCTTAACTATTTTAAAGGAAAATATAAAATATGTTTTTAGGTACCATTATATTTCTAAAAATAATCATTTTTTTATAAAAATACTATCTTACTTAACTTATGGTTTTATATAAATACTTTTCCAAAAGAACTCTTCTTTTAAAATTAAAAGAGCATTTTTCTCAAGAATTAATCGGTTATTTTATAAGAGTATCTTCACATGTTTCAACACTATTCTTGATTATTATATATTATTGGGATAGAGAATTTATGATATCATCTACAATATTTTATTAAATGGTTTATGATGAATTTTACTATGGTTGTTCTATCTTAAAACCATTCACCAATTTACTCCGATTGATTAGTGTTTATGCTTAATGTTCAGCGAACGATATTGGAATTTCATATGTTAGTTTCAATATGAATGTATATGTTGTTTATGTTCATATCCTTTAATATGAAAAATTCATTGGACTATGTAAGTGAAAGGTGGGGACCACTATAGCCTCTCGATTCATCGGTAGGTCTCATGAGACAAACTACGATATTGCCACAATGCCTTGACAAAATGATTATTTATAGTCTTGGCACGAGACATTGAAGGTATGGTTATGATGTATGTAATTATGAATTTCCTTATTATGAAATAGGTTATTCACATTTCATTAGGTTATTCAACTAGTACAATACCCATGATTATGCTTTATTATGGAATTATTTATTTAGCTATTCTTCCTTCCATAATGTGTTTAAGATGATTTTTAAAGGAATGTGTTTTTAGTTATTCTCCTTGCCTGATGTTTATGTTTCAGATATATTCTACTGTATTTCTTACCCTTACTGAGAATATGAGCTCACCCCTTTCTTATGTGTCATTTTCCTAGGACCTAAAGAGGTATTTTATGAATGAAGTGTAGGGATAACCTATGAGATATGGATGTTTTCAATGGAATTCCAATGTTTCATTTCATTTCAAGTTTTAATGTTGAACTTAGGTACGTATATTGTTTCCAAAGCTACTAAACTAATCGGTCCTTCAGGATTCATATTCCCTATTTATATTCCAATGTAATAAAATAAGGCACCGACTCTACGAAACTCAAGTCAGGTCCATACAGTTGCCCCGTAGACACGTGGGGCCCACCCCATGGTCCACCCACAAGCCTGAACAGGTCATCTGACTAAAGACAGTCCCCACAGGACAATACTTTTCCTTTCTAGTGTGCTTTTTCCTCACTCACACACATCCTGGGAAACCTCCCAAAAGGTCACCCATCCTATTCACTACTTCGGGCCAAGCACGCTTAACTGTGGAGTTCTAATCAGACAGGCTCCCGAAAATGAAGGTGCACCCTATTTAAATGAGTCATATAATTTAGTCAATAATGCCCTTGTCGTGGGCTCTAAATCTTAACCCAGGCAGTGCAACGCACTTAATGATGGGTTCCTCCTTTGATACCAAATATGAAAACTGGGTCCCGGGGACAGCACAGCCACCCCGCCTTAACAAGGTCGTCGGGTCCTGGCCTACCAGGTACCCCCAGTTGCCCCACAGACACGTGGGGCCCACCCCAAGATCCACCCACATGCCTGAACGGGTCATCTGACTAACGACAGTCCCCACAGGCCAACACTTGTCCTAAAGAGGTATTTTATGAATGAATTGTAGGGATAACCTAGGAGATATGGATGTTTTGAATGAAATTCCAATGTTTCATTTCATTTCAAGTTTTAATGTTGAACTTAGGTACGTATATTGTTTACAAAGCTACTAAACTAATCGGTCCTTCAGGATTCATATTCCCTATTTATATTCCAATGTAATAAAATAAGGCACCGACTTTGGGAAACTCGAGTCAGGTCCATACAGTTGCCTCGCAGACAGGTGGGGCCCACCCCAGGGTCTACCCACATGCCTAAACAGGTCATCTGACTAAAGACAGCCCCCACATGCAAATACTTGTCCTTTCTAGTGTGCTTTGTCCTCACTCACACACATCCTGGGAAACTTCCCAAAAGGTCCCCCATCCTGATCACTACTCTTGGCCAAGCACGCTTAACTGTGGAGTTCTAATTAGATAGGCTCCCGAAAAGGAAGGTGCACCTTATTTACATGAGTCATATCATTTAGTCAACAATGCCCTTGTTGTGGGCTCTACATCTTAACCCAGGCAGTGCACCGCACTTAAGGATGGGTTCCTCCTCTGATACCAAATATGACAATCGGGTCCCGGTGATAGCACAACCACCCCACCTTAACAAGGTCGTCGGGTCCTGGCCTACCAGGTACCCCCAATTGCCCCACAGACACGTGGGGCCCACCCCAAGGTCCACCCACATGCCTGAACGGGTCATCTGACTAATGAAAGTCCCCACAGGCCAACACTTGTCCTTTCCCGTGTGCTTTGTCCTCACTCACACACATCCTGGGAAACATCCTAGAAGGTCACCCATCCTGATCACTACTTCGGGCCAAGCACGCTTAACTGTGAAGTTCTAATCAGACATTCTCCCGAAAAGGAAGGTGCACCTTGTTGACATGAGTCATATCATTTAGTCATTTAGCCCTTTATCATTTAGGGATGTTACAAAACCTTCCTCAATCTGAGGCACGGTGTGGCCGCTAACACTCAAAGGGTCTCTATTTTGTTTAAAATGGACACGATTTTAATTGAAAACAACAATTGACCTACGAAAATCTGACCAAACGCATTCAGATTGCCTTGATCTTTTATAAGAACGATCCAAGGGTCCTTGGTGACATGTACGAGTCAACATCGGCTCAATTCGAGGGACGGTGTGATCGCTATCACTCAAAGGGTCTCTATTTTGATTAAAATGGAAAAGATTTTAAGTGAAAACAAAAACTGACCTACGGAAATCTGACCAAACGCATTTGGATTGAAATGATCTTTTATAAGAACGATCCAAGTGTCCTTGGTGACGTGTGCGAGTTAACCCCACCTCAATCCGAGGCACGATGTGTCCGCTAGCACTCAAAGGGTCTCTATTTTGATTAAAATGGACATTATGTTAATTGAAAACAACAACTGACCTACGTAAATCAAACCAAACACATTTGGAATGCATTGATCTTTTATAAGAATGATCCAAGGGTCCTTGGTGATGTGTACTAGTCAACCCTATCTCAATCCGAGGCACGGTGTGGCCGCTATTACTCAAAGGGTCTCTATTTTGTTTAAAATGGACATGATTTTAAGTGAAAACAACAACTGACCTACATAAATCTGATCAAACGCATTCAGATTGAATTGATCTTTTATAAGAATGATCCAAGGGTCCTTAGTGACGTGTACGAGTCAAACTCGCCTCAATAAGAGGCACGGTGTGGCCGCTAGCACTCAAAGGGTCTCTCTTGTTTAAAGTGGACACGATTTTAATTGAAAACAACAACTGACCTACGAAAATCTTACCAAACACATTCTGATTACATTGATCTTTTAGAAAAACGATCCAAGGGTCCTTGGTGATTTGTATGAGTCATCCCCACCTCAATCCGAGGGACGGTGTGGCCGCTATCACTCAGAGGGTCTCTATTTTGTTTAAAATGGACACGATTTCAAGTGAAAACAACAACTGGCCTACAGAAATCTTACCAAACGCATTTGGATTGCCTTGATCTTCTATAAGAAATATCCAAGGGTACTTGGTGACGTGTATGAGTCAACACCGCCTCAATCCAAGTATGGTGTGGCCGCTATCACTCAAAGGGTCTCTATTTTGTTTAAAATGGACAAGATTTTAATTGAAAACAACAACTGACCTACGGAAATCTGACCAAACGCATTCGGATTGCATTGATCTTTTATAAGAATGATTAAAGGGTCCTTGGTGATGTGTAAGAGTCAAACCTGCCTCAATCTGAGGCACGGTGTGGCTGCTAGCACTCAAAGGGTCTCTATTTTGTTTAAAATGGACACAATTTTAATTAAAAACAACAACTGACCTATGGAAATCTGACCAAAAGCTTTCGGATTGCATTGATCTTTTATAAGAACGATCCAAGGGTCCTTGGTTATGTTTAAGAGTCAACCCCGCTGCAATCTGAGGCACGGTGTGGCCGCTATCACTCAAAGGGTCTCTATTTTGTTTAAAATGGACAAGATTTTAAGTGTAAACAACAACTGAACTACAGAAATCCGACCAAAAGAATTTGGATTGCATTGATATTTTATATGAACGAATCAAGGGTCCTTGGTGATGTGTAAGAGTCAACCCTGCCTCAATCCGAGGGACAGTGTGTCCGCTAGCACTCAAATGGTCTCTCTTGTTTAAAGTGAACACAATTTTAATTGAAAACAACAACTGACCTACAGAAATCCAACCAAACGCATTCGGATTGCATTTATCTTTTATAAGAACGATACGAGGGTCCTTTATGATGTGTAAGTGTCAACCCCGCCTCAATCCGTAGCATGGTGTGGCCTCTAGCACTCCAAGGGTCTCTATTTTTTTTAAAATGGACACAATTTTATGTGAAAACAACAACTGAGCTACGGAAATCTACTCAAACGCATTCAGATTTCATTGATCTTTTATAAGAACAATCCAAGGGTCCTTGGTGACATGTAAGAGTCAACGCCTCCTCAATCCAATGCACGGTGTGGCCGCTAGAACTCAAAAGGTCTCTATTTTGTTTAAAATGGACAAGATTTTAATTGAAAACAACAACTGACCTACGGAAATCCGACCAAACGCATTTGGATTGCATTGATATTTTAAATGGGGGGTCATGGAATGTGATCTATTAGGGGCCTCATATATATCAATTCATGGATGGCCTGGTATACTAGGGTGATCATGTGTTTGGGTCTATGATACTTATGGGCTTATATCTGGATGAAAATACTCCCATTTGGGAGGGTGGATATGCTTATGGGTCTTATTCCTTAAATGAGAATACTCTCTGTTTCGCGCGGAATCCAGGGATGATCTCCTGGACGGGAGATTCAAACGTTCCGATCGGTTTCTAACGGGTTTGTTCGTAGAACCAGAAACATCCAATGATTCCACATCCGTTTAGACCTACTTTCCAAAGATAGGCGCTCATCAGCTTATGCACTAATGAGGCTTAGGAATTTTCATTGGTCGAGAGGATGGGAGGTCGGACTCATCACACCTTTTTGAGGGGAATTATTGTCTACTCCGGGACTCTCTTTATAGATTTAAGTTATGTTCGTGAATCCTTATTACATTACCAAGTATAAAATGTGCTTTCCTTTAGTTTTAACAATCAATGATTAAATATGCAAGAAATTTAGAGAATCTTTTATATGTATTCAAGGTTTTTCATCAATAGAGAATCATCTATATCTGTTTAGAGATTCTTTGGTCAATGGTATCCTTCAAAACATTTATATAAAAGTCTCTTGGTCATTATGATGACCAGGCTGGTTTTAAAGCCACTCAGTGGGGCACTTGAAGTTTATCGTCATTCAGAAGGACAGAGATTATTTCAAAGTTGGGATCGAACCCATAAATGGGCTACCTACGTATCCTTTGTTTTGGAAAAGGAATCAGAGCCCACGTAGTTCGAGTTATGGATTATGATGTTTATGATTGATGGCTCAAAGATGAATGTTATAATTACTTTTACACTCTAAGCTCACGTGAGTCATGCTCGGTGTGAGAAACAAGAGGTATTGGTAAAAAAAATTAGACAATTGTGCCATAAAAGATGCAATCATAAGAATTTGTTTGGGGCTTATGTATGGATGACTGCCTAGATAGATGAAGATTTAGGATTTACTTTTAGGGAGAAAATCCATGAACAGGGTCCATAAAGTTATATGTGCTTCATGGAGATTTGAATACTCTAATCTTGGGGCTTACTCCTAAGGAGGATTCCCAAGTTAGGAGGGGACTTATGATTGGGTTTTTTACTCCTGAAAAGGAAAACCCAAATCAAAGGTAAATTATGACTGGTTAAGAGAAATTTTAAGAGACTTGGGGCTTACTCCTAAGAAGGATGCCCAAGATTTATGACTAGGACTTATTCCTGAGAAGGAAGCCTAGGTTAGAGGACTTGGGGCTTACTCCTGAAAAGGAAGCCCAAGGTTATGACTGAGTTTTCTTCCTGAAAAGGAGACCCAGGTTAGGGATTAAGGTTTGGGGCTTACTCCTGAGGAGGATGCCCAAGATTAAAAAACTTGATTGGGGCTTATTCTTAAGAAAGATGCCCAGATCAAAGGTTTTTATAACTGGGGATTATTCCTGAAAAGGAGACCCAGGTTAGGATTCTCTCATCTTAAAGGATGAGGTTGAATGAATGAACTCTCAATCTTTAGTGACATAAAGATGTTTAAATCACTAGGTTTTGAGAGGTATTTCACAGAATTCCTTTCAGATAAGGATGTCAAACCAAGAAATCATGCCATAAATGGCTTTGAAGAGTATCTTGAAGACTGAATCTTGAATAGGAAGGGTGAAATGGCTTAAGAGGGGTAAAAATGGGCAAGATGGGCACCCAAAAAGATAGGGGCGCACAAGTCTTGAAAGGGGCGCAAGTCCTGCGGCGGTGCGCAAGTATTGGTCGCGCAAGTATACTTGCGCGACATTAGGGGTACTTGCGCGATTTTCAACCAGTATTGAAATGCTTGAGCGACTCTTTATTAAACCCTTTACCATCCTCTTGAGGTTCTTCCAGAAGAGGTACGCGCAAGTTATATTGAAGGAATTAAGTAGGCGCGCAAGTGTTTGATAAGTTTCAACACTTAGGCCTTCCTTTTTCTCTTTAGATCTTCCGTTCTAGGTAAGAAATTACCTTAGAAGTGTTCCGGAAGCTTTGAGAAGAGACTTGGGCGTCGGGAGCTTCAATCCGAGTTTCTGAAAAAAAATCCTCCTGAATGGGGGGCCCACAGGGTCTATTTATAGGCAAAAGAAGACCCCGGGCGGTTACCAATTAGGTCGCGCAAGTCACCTGCGCGACCAAGGTAGTCGCGCAAGTGTACTTGCGCGACAGTGGTAAAACTTGCGCGGTGAATTGGCTTTTGATCCTTTGTTCATGCCTTTGTCGATTTTTGATGTTTTCTTCAAAGGATGAATCACTTTCAGCTGAGATATTCCCTTTTCCGATCTTTAGATTATGTGACAAAAGGAGCGTCAACAAAATTCCCCCCTCAGAGTTGGATCCGGATAGAAATGAGGATTTGACTCTGAGGAAATTGAATCCATCCAAAGGAAAAGGGGGCGCGCAAGTCTTCAAGGAAGAGAAGGCAGCGCGCAAGTGTGCTGGAACTTGACTTTTATTCAGAGTTCCTTTGCCTTTTGTGGGCATTTTAAAGTAATGCATGCCGGACATAAAGGGGCTAATGTTTAAGGTCAAAATAGCTTTGACCGAAATGGATTAGAATTGACACAATTCCTTGAAAGTTCATCTGAAAACAAATTACCATACTCAAGTATGAGAGAAAATATGTAAACTATGGCTTAAGAATATTTGAATCTGAGGAATGATATGAAAAAGAGCTAAAAGGCATTAGAAGAAGTAGTTTCCAAGAATGAAGTTACTATTATTTAACAAAACCCGTTAGGGGGTTGAAATATGTAGGGCCACCTATGGGCATTGGCTGCATAGTCAAATAAAATAGCATCTTTTGGCTGACAAGTCTGTTATGTGGACTGTTTATGCAAGGCCACCTATGGGCACGTGCTGCATAGTCAGGCAAAAGAACTCCCAGAAATTTACTTTCCTAGTGCTAAAAGCCAGTGAAAGTTTATGGAGATTCAAATTTTCTAAAGCATAGAGTTTGTTGTATGGAAAGAGGTACTTGAATATGGAGAAGATATTTCCAAACAAGAATATCGAAGAACTGGATGAATATCACTCCTACGAAGGTCTGACCCAAACGTAGGGAAGAAGAATAAACCATAGACTTGAATACTTTCAGATCATGGAAAAGGATATGGGACAAATATGTTAAGGATGGCTATTTTTGCGGATCCCTACATATTGTTGTTTAAGACAAATAAGGACAAAAGAGGCATTCTTCCCAAGAATGAAGTTACTATTATTTAACAAAACCTGTTTGGGGGTTGAAATATGCAGGGCCACCTATGGGCATTGGCTGCATAGTTAAATAAAATAGAATCTTTTGGATGACAAGTCTGTTATGTGGACTGTTTATGCAGGGCCACCTATGGGCACGTGCTGCATTGTCAGGCAAAAGAATTCTCAGAAGTTTGACATTTTTGTGACTAGAAGTCATGAAAAGGGTTATGAAGATCTAAAAATATTTAAGGTTAGGATAATAACACATAATGATGGGTATTGTCCAATGTATATAGAGATACATAGGTCAATGATAACCATAATCATGTTGTGGCTGGGTCCTAAATTGAAATTTTGGACTTCACTACGTATCTCATAAGAATGAGAATCAAGCCATACGTAGTTCTTGAGATGTAGTTTAACGTCGTGCAGGACGAAAGTATGAGCGATCTTAGTTTAAGGTCATATAATTCGGACCATAATAATGAATACACAATGTGTGTTTTCATGAAGACTTTTCAGCCAAGAGACTGAAAGTGAAATTTGGGGTTAGGCCCAAAATACTTGGGACTGGATTCGAGGGACACTCGAATGTTCCTACGTATCCCATAAGGATGGGAATCAAGTCCACGTAGTTCTAGAACTACCCTTTGTACAAATTTGGTTCGTACATGTGAAGGGTGAAAAGGGGACTTTAGTGCAATGATGGTTTTAACCTAAAATAAAAAGTTTAGGCATTACCATGTATGTACGTAGTCTTTTGAAAATGAAAACCATGATTGAAAAAGAATCAATGTTAATAATGGTTCTTTCTCAAATGAGGAAAACAAATAATATTGTAGTTTATTGTCGTACCGGACAAAAGTGTTGTATAGTTTAACGTCATATAACAAGGACGAAAGTGAATCAATGTAAATATACTGATTCCAGGGGTGGTTTCACAAATCATCATCATATGAGATGGTGGTGAACCAATGTGAAGAGATTGTTCTTTGGGATTGAACCCTGAGAGGTTGCCTACATACCCAGCCTGGAGGGCAAGGATCAAAGTCCGTGTAGTTCAATTAAAGAATGAATTAATGATCAAGTTGTTATTGTGGACAATGATCTAAAAAAATGTTGTTGGGACTTACACATGGTTAGTGGCCCAAAGGGAGTGTTATGGTTGATGTTCGCTCTAAGCTCACGTGAGTCATACTCGGTGTGAGAAACAAGAGGTAATAACAACCTTAACGATGCACAGTTTAATGTCATGTAGGACATATCAAGGACTTTCTGTACAGTTTAGCGTCATGTAGTTAGGACGATGGGGACAATACAGTTTAACGTCATATTGGACGAAAGGGGGATTGTGCAGTTTTAATGTCATGCTGGACTTTTGATGATTATATAGTTTAACGTCTTTCCGGATGTGAGGGACTTTTATACAGTTTAGCATCATGTAGTTAGGACGTCACAGTTTGACGTCTTGCTGGACATATTTGCAAATAGTTTATGGTCATATACATGGACCAGGGATGATGCAGTTTAAAGTCATACGGGACCATTGCTGTATAGTTTAACGTCATATAGAACGGACGAACTGGTGTTGTACAGTTTAAAGTCATGTAGCTAGGACTAAGGTGAACCAATATGAGGATATCAGTTCTGGGGATTTTTTACAGTTTAATGTCATGCTGGACGATGAAAGTGCCACACAGTTTAATGTCATGTTGCTAGGACACAATATAGTTTAATGTCATCTCGGACAAAATATAGGAACTTCTATACAGTTTATTGTCATGTAGGACAAAATCAGGGACTATGCAGTTTAAAGTCTTGCAGTTAGGACTATTGGTGCTGCACAGTTTAGTGTCATGTTGCAGGGACATAAGTGCGAATAGTTTAAGGTCATATGCATGGACCGTACAGTTTATCGTCATGCTGGACGTATTATAGTTTAATGTCATCTCGGACAGAAGTGTGACACGGTTTAATGTCATGTTGGACGAAGTTGTAGTTTAAGGTCATACTGGACCATTGCTGTATGAACCAAATGTAAGAGTCTTGGTTCTGGGAACAATATTTTGTGTTTATACAAAATACTTCTTCAGAAATCTGGCATTAGTTGGAGTCGTGATGTGTTCTCCATCCATTGAAATCAGAGAATACGCTCCATTGGAGTAGACCTTATGTATTGAATAAGGTCCTTCCCATTTTGGTTCAAGCTTGGGAGGCTTCTTTCCTGGTATCATTGGTGTTCTGAGAACCAATACCAATTCTCCCTGAATGAATGAACGAAGATGAACTTTTTTGTTAAAAGCTCGTGCTATTCGATTCTGATAGATTTCCAAGTGGTGCAAAGTGCACAATCTTTTCTCATCTAACTGTTCCAATTCATTCAACCGCTTTTGGGATTTCTCATCTGTTGATAACTGATCACAAATGGCTATTCTGAGTGAGGGCAATTGAACTTAAATTGGCAAGACTGCTTTTGTTCCATATACTAATGAATATGGAGTAGACCGCGTTGCATTGCGAGTGGTAGTCCGATAAGCCCATAAATCATGATAGAGTTTATCAGGCCATGACCTCTTATCTTTATCCACCATCTTTTGTAGTATATTTGAAAGAGTCTTGTTGAAGGCCTCTATATGGCCATTAGCCGCTGCATGATATCGAGATGAATGGTTGGACTTAATGTTGTATTCTTGATACAATCTCTTTACCTCAGAAGAACAGAATTTGGTGCCATTGTCTGTCAATATGGTATGAGGGACACCAAATCTAGTAATGATGTTAGACTTGATGAAGCTAAAAATGCATTTAGAACTGACTTCTTTGAGAGGTTCTGCCTCTGCCCATTTGGAAATGAAATCAGTAGCAGTAAGAATGTACTTAAACTGCTTGGCCGTAGCTGAAGGGTAAGGTCCCACCACATCCATTCCCCATGTGGAAAATGGCCATGAGTATTTAGCTGTATGAAGCAACTCTGGAGGTTGATGAATGAAGTTGTCATATACTTGGCATGAATGACACTTCTTTGTGAAATTAACACAATCTTGTATCATTGAAGGCCAGAAGTATCCAAGCCTTCGAATTTGATCAGACAATCTATGTCCAGACTGGTGGGCACCACAGACTCCTGCATGCACTTCTTTTATGACAGCCATTGTCTCTTCACCATCAATACATCTGAAGAGAACTCCATCAAAACCACGTTTGTAGAGAATTTTCTCGAGGTGGTTTGGACCATCATAAAGAGTAAAATTGACCACACGTCGCCGAATTTGTTCTTTCTCGGCTCTATCAGGTGGAAGTGTTCCATTTTGAAGGTATTACCTGATAGGTGACATCCATCCTGTAGTATGACCATATGGTTCAAGAATGGGACTAATTTCATTAATTTCCTCTGTTCTGACTTGAACATAAGGTGAAATTGCACGACGGTGGGCAATACAGATGGTTGTCTCGTCCCGATTTGGATCTGCTAAAGCTGTGGCTATATTAGCCAGTGCATCAGCTTGAGCATTTTGTGATCTTGGGACATAAGAAAATGTCGGTTCTATAGGGAATTCCGACATTAACTCTCTGACGTAATCATACAAAGGGATTAATTCTTCTTTTATGATGGCATAATCCCCATTGATTTGTTTGATTACCAGGTCTGAATCACCTTTCACCTTTAAGTGATTCACTTGTGCTTGAAGCGCTAACTCCAAGCCTGCAATGAGAGCTTGGTATTCAGCTTCATTATTGGTACCACCATCCCACAACAAAAAGGAATAAGGTAACACTGCATTATCTGGAGAAATGAGCACAATTCCTAAACCAACTTTGTTGAATTTAGGATTTTCCATTTTCTTCCCTGTTGGACTTCTAGAAGCACCATCAAAATACATTTCCCATGTTTGAGGACTCTCTTGAATAGAAAAAACTTCCTCATCAGGGAGTTCGATATCTGAATACGTGTCTTCCACTAAAGGGTGTTTAGCCAGGAAATCAGCCAGAGCATGGCCCTTAATTGCCTTTTGAGACACATACTGGATGTCGAACTGCTGTAAAATAACCGCCCACCTTGCCAGACGTCCTATAAGCATTGGACGACTAAGGATGAATTTGAGTGGATTATTACGAGATACCAATTGGACCTCGTGATGTTGCAGGTAGTGTCTCAGTTTCTGAACTGCAAAGATTAATGCTAGGCAGCATTTTTCAATACTCGAATACCGGGTTTCTGCTTCAAGCATAGTTCTACTGAGATAGTAGAGACTATTTTCATTCCCAGCATCATTCTTTTGAGCGAGAAAGGCACCCAATGATCGCTCTAAAGCTGTCACATAGAGGATAAGAGGCCTACCCTCAACAGGTGGCATGAGTACTGGTGGACTTAAGAGGTATTTCTTGAGAACATAAAATGCTTCTTGACATTCTTCAGTCCACTGGTAAGTGACTCCTTTATTCAATAATTTGGTAAAAGGTAAACTTTTGCCTGCCAAATTGGCGATGAAACGCCGAATATAGGCTAAGTGTCCTTGAAGTCCTTTTAATTCTTTCAAATTCTGAGGAGGTGACATACCAAGGATTGATTTGGTCTTCTCAGGATCGACTTCAATACCACGATGGCGTACAACAAAGCCGAGGAATTTTCCTGAGGTTACCCCAAAAGCACATTTTAAGGGGTTCATCTTCAAATTATGTTGTCGAAGCTTGTGGAATATGATTTCCAAATCAGCCATGTGATCAAAACGTTGTTTGGATTTAACCACCAAATCATCTACATAGCATTCAACAAATTTCCCTAGAAAAGGTTTGAAGATACGATGCATGGCGCGTTGATATGTTGCACCTGCATTCTTTAAGCCAAAGGGCATCACCCGGTAACAAAACACACCTTGAGGAGCTCTGAAGGCTGTATATTCCTCATCTTCTGGGGCCATTCAGATCTGATTATATCCAGAATATCCATCCATGAATGAAAGTACTTCATAGCCAGCCGTTGCATCAATTAAGAGTTCTGTAATCGGAACTGGAAAATCATCTTTGGGACAATACCGATTAAGATCTCTGAAATCGATGCAAACCCTAATTTGTCTGTTCTTCTTCTTTACAGGGACAATATTAGCCAACCACTTGGGATATTGAACTTCTCTGACGAAGTTAGCTTTGATAAGCTTATCCACTTCAGCCTCGATTTTGGAAGCATAGGTTGGGTGTGTTCTTCTCGCGACTTGCTTGAATCCTCGATGTTCTTTTGGCAAACCCAAATGATGGGTGGCAACATCAGGATCAAGGCCAGGCATCTCTGTATAATTCCAAGCAAAAATATCTTTATTTTGCTTTATAAAAGAAATATACATCTCTTGTTCTTCAAGGGTCATGGCCGCACTAATTAAAGTGGGGCGTGGATCTTTCTCTGTACCCAGATTTACTTCTCTGAGTTCATCCACAATGGTAGAGATACCCTCTTCAAATGCTGGAGGAGCATCTCTAAGATCTTCCTCTTCCTCTTCATCATGTGTTATTTCTTCCGTTTCTACTTGCAAAGTAGATGAAAAAACGAAATTCTCATGATCATAAGAGATGTCAAAATTTTCACATTTTGAAGAAGAAGCTTCCATTTCCGACCCTATTGATGAAAAAGGGTCTTCTTTGGGAAATAAAGAGGAGATGATGGATTGAGAATCGACATCAATATTCATCTCTGGTGTTGCTATAACTTCATTTGGTCTGATTAGCGAAGTATAGACTTGTTGGATTTCAGCAGATGAAATGAAAACGTCACCACTTATGCTTTCATCACTGCTTGGTAAGTTACCAATTTCTCCCATGTTGTTTGGCTCGATTGCCGTAATTGACATTATGGATCTTTCCATAAGAGTATTTTGATTTGGGCCTATTTTGTCAATTCGACTGATAGGTAACACATAATCTGTACTCACATGTGAAAATGGATTTATTGGATTTTTTTCCAAACCATATGGAGCATTAACTTTGGTAATTTCCTTCATTGTAGATTTTTCTCTTCCCTTCATGTGATAAAATTCCGCCTCAATGTATTGAGACTCACATGTCTTGAAAGGGGCCTTATCACCATACAATGTTCCAACTTGACCATCGAAACAGTATTTGAGACATTGATGGTATGATGACGGAATAGCTGCATGCTGATGTAACCAGGGTCTTCCAAGCAAGATATTGAAAGCTGAGTCCTGATCAACAATCATAAAATCCGAATTGGAAACAAGATCTCCAAACTGAGTTCTGAGTGTAACTTCTCCCAGTGGTTCTTGTTCATTTTTATCATATCCTTGCAACATCATGGTAGAAGGATATAAATCAGATTCTGTGAGGCCCAATCGACGAAGTGTACGAATGGGCATGAGGTTGACTCCTGAACCATTGTCAATAAAAGCTCTTCGAACATCTATACCATTGACTTTTCCAGATAGGTACAAAGGTTTTATGTGCCCATGCACAACATCATCTTAATCTTTATTAGTAAAAGATATCACTTCATGACATTCTGCAGGATTATTCTCTATGTGATAAATTTCAGCCGCAGCAATTTCAGCTTCAAACTCCTGAGGACTTGACAAAGCTTCGATGAGTGCTTCCTGAAGATCTTTTGATAGATTCAAAGCATCCAAAATTGATAATTTGGATGGTACTTGGGCCAAGTGTTTCAATATATCATACTTTTGATCTAGAGGCCTGCGTTTCCCAATAGGAATATGCGGTTTAGCAGGTACCTTGGAAGCAGATGCTTTGGAAGCTGATGCATCTTGTATTGAAGTTGGAAAAATCTTTGGTTTTGGAAAATTATACTGATTAGATCCATTTACTTGCTGAGATAAAGAAGATGGAACCTTTAATTGGTCTTCCAAAATAACTGTGCCGAAGCTGAGTTGGCCATTGGCAGAAGAACTTGCTTGTTCATTTTGAGCTCGCTGAAGGGATCTACCACGAGTTTCTGCTGCATATACAGTGCTAGCAGGGGTAGAATTAGAGTAGTGGCTTCGGAAAGATCCACGTCTTCCCCTATATCCTGAACCTCTAGAACTTCCTCGGGTTCCTTTATTTGATACAGGGAATTCAGGCTCATCAAGACTGGAATATGAATCTGTTAATTGAATCATATTAACAGAACCAAGTATTAACTCTTCGTCTGATAAAGACTCTGCCTGGTTAGCCTGTTTAGGCTGTGCCGTTTGGTGGGACGGTGCCCGTGGCTTTGAAGTAGATGGCATGAAATCTGCCAGAGTCAAAGACAATTTAGGCTTTGATACATACTCATCTTCTCCTGATTCCTCTTTCTTCTTTGAATTGCGCTGCCCTTTTGAGGATTTGTCCTTTGATGGAGGCTTTACTGAAGCTTTTGTAGGAGACACAATTGGCTTCTTCAATTGTGTTCGCAAAATGGAATGGGTCTGATTGATTGTCTTTCTGACCATCCAATCATCATATTTTTTCACAGTTTTGCTTTTGACTTCCTGCCACTCGCCTCCTTCCTCTGGATCTGTAGCGGTAATACACGCTACATGAGCTGAAGAACCCTTCAATTTGACTTGTCCCAAGTCGACCATCTTTTGTAGGAGGTCTTTAAAGACAAAACACTCCTGGATGGGATGTCCCAACATTTGATGAAAGGGACAATAATTGGGACGGTCTTCATCTCCTTCCTTGTTTGGTCTCTTCGGCACTGGTAATTGAACCAAATTATTTTCCAGAGCTGAAATGAAGTAACCAGGAACTTGCTCACTTCGGAAAGAGTATGTTTTACTCTTCATATCCTCAAATTGTTTTCGTCGTTGATCTTTTTGATCATTTGGACGAAACAGCCTTTGTTGTTGGCGTTCAGGAGGTGGAGCCCTTCGAGAAGATGAAGGTTTTGAAGTAGAAATAGGTACAGGTGCCTGTTTAAGCATAACTGTAGCAGTTTCTGCTTTACCCATTCTTCTTCCTGGAGCTGATGGAATTACACGAGATTTAACCTTAGCCTGCATAAGGGAATCTTCAATCTTATGAGCGATTGAAGTAAGGTCTCGAAACCCTCCTGTGTATTTCACAGGGATCAATGGCGTGCGTAATTCGTCACGCAAATTTGCCACATAGATTGGCAACAATTCCTCCTGAGGGAGTGATAAACTCAAGGAATACGTTAATCCCTTCCAACGAGCAATGAAATCAGAGACTCTTTCATTCTCCCTTTGCTTGCAGTTTGTATGATCGAAAACTGTCGTTTTTGGCAAAGTTGAGCTAAACTGAAAAAGGAATTTTTGACGAAGATCCTCCCATCCGATGACTGACCGGGATTGCAAGCTTGTATACCAGACAAAAGCTGGTCCTTGCAAGGTTCGCACGAAGCATCTGAGTTTCACTGCTTCTTGTTGCTCTGGAGTTCCCATCATAGGATCACAACAAGACACGTAATGCGTCAAATGTTGTTCAGGGTCGCCTGATCCATTGAAAGTAGGGAAAATAGGGTTTCCAAAACTGGATGGAGGAGAAATTGAATCTACCCATTCAGGGTAAACTTTCTTTTCAGGTTGAACTTGCGCCCGTTTCCCTTCCATAGTTTCTAACCGAGCTGTTAATGACTCAATAGTAGTTATTAACTTTTGAGAAACGTCAGGTTGAACTTGGTTTTGGGTAGGTGCAATGAATGGAGCTTGGACAGCCGTGGAGGTTGGTGCTGCAACTAATGGTAGTGCTGCCAACCGTTGTTGCGTTTGACCCGTAGGATTAGACCTCTGTGGGTGTACTGATAAAGGAGGATATTCCTGATCCATCTCAGTAGTTACAACAAATTCCTTCGGCTGTCGGACTTCAGCATTCTTAAGAAGAAGACTATTCTGGAGTAGTTCTGCATTCAACCTTCTTAATTATTTCATTTCTTCCTCCTGTTGTGCAAACCTTTGCTCTAATGATAGCGATTGACCTCCTTCAGAGGAAGGGTTAGAAGTAACCTGATTCTTTCCTTTCCCCTTATTGGATCCTTTTCGGAGAGGGGGAAGTGGGGTACTTGAAGGAATACCCAGATTTTGGGTAAGCCTTTGATTACGTGTGCGCACACCTTCTTCATTTAGGTCTGTGTGCGCAACTTCTTGAGCAGGAACCTCTTCGTCTGATCCCTCTGATTGAGCCTCATCTGGTGAATCAGCAGCAACGGCAGTGATGACATTAATGGATACATATTGCATGGAATCCTTTCTATCAGCATTTCTGTGATATTGTCTCCTTCTATGTCCATGATAAGACATGGCATTCCGTTGACTTGATCCCTCAGGAATTTCTTGGAGAACCGTCACTTGGAGAGAATCTCCTGACATCTTGGCTCTTCGTTCCTCTTGAGGCTTATTCCCTAATCGAGAGAATACTGACTTTCTCTGAGGGAGGGATTGAAGATTTGAAAAAGTCCCCAGTCCGGTGGACTGGGGGTGTCCCTGTTGCTTCCGCTCAACTCCTCGAATCCCATTCGTTGATTCTGAGGGTTGGGTTAGAGAAGTCCCCAGTCTGGCAAGCTGGTGTGTCTCTTGACATGCTATGTCTAAGATCTTTTTAAAATCTCTCTTGATCTTGCGAATCTTAGTTCGGAAATTAGCTGGATGCATTAACCTGTATCCACTTTTATCACCTGGTTCAACAGACCGTTGGATGATTTCCAAAACTTCTGTCATTTGATGATGTGTTTGCTCCAGACGAGAGGCTTGTGCAATATTCTCGCCTGCTTGATGTTGGAGCAATTCAACAACCTGTTCTCTATATACTTGACTTTGAGAGGAACTAGTTGAAGCTTGATCTCGAGCAAGCTTTTGATTATGAACAAAGCCCATTGACTGTGGCCGGCCATGAGCAATAACATTGCATGAGACCATTTTCGGCGGGCTCTGCTGACCGGAAAGCACTGTGAAATGTAGTGCTCCGTGAACACCCCATACTCTGATATGAACATTAGATGGAGCATTGGAAATTAACTGACGCAATCTTCTTAGTGCGCCAAGGCATGAACGTTGAACGGTTCTCTGTTGCTTTTCAGCCTTCGGATACCGAAAGACTGATAGAGATGCCAAATCAATCTGGCGTTGTAACCCTTCTATTATCATAAGATGATTTTCATATTCATCGTAAGATAATACCTTCTTCTTTAATTGACAAAGAGTTTTCCATATGTTGAGACGAATAACATGGATTCCATCATCCGTCAACATCTTTGGAATGTCGTACTGGGAGTCAGCCAAAGGCCAAAACATGACTGGTACTTCACCTTTTGCCAGTTTTTTCCTCATGTTCAGCATTTCCTCTTTATCATTAAATGAAGATTCTTCTACCTGTTTGGACCAGAGTTGGTGTTTCCTTGTTGCTTCATCGGATTCAACAAGATTGGTAGAGGAATCACTATTCATGCTGGAAGATGAATGACCCAGGGAAGGTTCGGAGAATAACCTGAACCCCAGGCTATCTTCTGATGGAGAAAGAGTTTCACCTGCCGATAGTAAAGCATCAGACATGATTGGTTTTACGTTTGCAAGTTCCTCGAGATAGGAGGGATTTCTCGTCACTACATTGCCTTCTAAAGAATTTTCGAGACAACGTGAATCACTACTGCGGAGAGGACTTTCGCAGCGAAGTTCATCACCATGAGGAGGACCATCATGATGGGTTACAGCAAAAGATGAAATCTCTTGCTCCTTGGCCTTCTGACCACACAGAGGGTTCCTGTGGCTCTCATCTGAAGAAGAAACTTCAAGATTGACCGAATTTTCATGAAGCAAGTTTTCATGAGGAAGTGTCTGTTGAAGACCTTCGGGATTAATGTTCCAGTTTTTGGGAACTGAGGGAGTAGAATCTTGAATTTCGACAGATAAATGTCTGAGGGCTTCAAGAACTCCAGCATCGAGCAAGACCTTGTTGCAGATTGGCCTTTGATCTCCTGACTGTGCTGGGCGGATCTTTTTCTTAGATGCCTTCTTACTCGCTTTAGAAACCACTTGATGACGAAAGTGATTGCTCTGAGCAGGTGTATGTGCCTGATCAGGAAAGATGGTCAGGTTAGGCTGACAATCATCGCTCAAATCAGGTGTATGTGCCTGACTTGGTTGTCCGTCTGATATGGGGGAGTATGCCCCATAACCCTCTTGGACTGGAACAGATGTGTGTGTCTGTTCCGGAGTGAATTGTTGATGTGTCACTCCACTGCTAGGGATAGATTTATGTGTCTGCCCCTGAGATGATGCTGAAGCTGTTATGATATCCTGGAAAGCATCCAGAATATGAGCAGGAATTTGCTTCTGCTCTTTCACCATTGACAAAATATGTTTGGTGACTTCAGCCGCCGGAACAGGGATATACGTCCATTCCGGGCTTGGAGTAGGTGTATGTGCCTGCTCCTGTCATCCTTTTCCTGTCAGTGAATTCTGACAGTACTCAAGTGTGGAGGTAGAGATTTTAGTCTGCCTCCTGTTTGTCATCGGGGCTTTCCGACTGACTTCTCCGTGCGCTACCAAGCGAGACTGTTGGTAGGCTTGATTAGTATTAGCAGGTGTATGTGCCTGCTGATTACACTTCGCCAAACGCGGTTGACGAGATCCATCATATGTAGTCAGACGAGCCTGCTGACTAACTGGTGATGTATAAGCAGGTGTATGTTCCTGCCTATGGTACTCCGCCGGAATTGCCTGGCGGGATAGGCTTGATGCTGCCAGACGAGTCTGCTGGACAGCGGAATTAAAACGAACAGGTGTGTATGCCTGCTCGTTTTCCACCAAGTTAGGTTGGTGGACTTCTCTGGAGATGGCAGGGATGACAACCTGCTTATTATTAACCGGATTCCGTCTCTGGCGGTTCATCATGCCTGCTCGGGTTCGAGGAACCTGAGCTGAATGCCTGGAGTCAGTACCCTCATCATGTTGAGGGCGCACTACCGCACGAGTCTGGTGGCGATTGTTGATGGGAGCCCTCGAGAAGGACTCCTGTCTTTTTGAATTAAGGCCCTGAGGGACCTGCTCATTCACTTCCTCGGAATAAGGGAGTGAAAGGAAATTGCGTTCCGGGGATAACGACCCGAAACGGTTGGAGACGGTAGTCAGCACCGCCTGCTTCTTGATTGCTGGTCGCTGTTGTCCGGACGACCAGGTAGAATTGTTAACTTGGAGGGCTTGACGAGCGGCCTCCAGAGTTGGGATAGTACCATTGCGACGGTACTCCTTAACCAGTGCATTAGAAACACATCGTTGAAGATGCTGAGTTGGTGATGTCATCCTCAGAGCGGATGACGTTCCAGCAGGAGTAGCAGCATTGGTTTTCACAGCAGCAGACCTCACAGTAGAGGTGTTCCCAGCAGCAGTATTCACAGGGGTGAATTTAAGGAAAGCCATTTTTGTAGAAGATCTTGAAAAAAAAGAGAGCTTGTTCCATGTAACAGACATAATCAAGATGAATCCGGCTACTGCATATTTCGGATGATCATATGTCAATGATTGCCTTGTTGGCCCAAAGGGCCTAACAGATAAGAAGAACATCACTTTAACTTGGTTAAGGATTCACGTCGGGTTCACCATTTTTGTTTCGCGCGGAATCCAGGGATGACCTCCTGGACGGGAGATTCAAACGTTCTGATCGGTTTCTAACGGGTTTGTTCGTAGAACCAGAAACATCCAATGATTCCACATCCATTTAGACCTACTTTCCAAAGATAGGCGCTCATCAGCTTATGGACTAATGAGGCTTAGGAATTTGCATTGGTCGAGAGGATGGGAGGTCGGACTCATCACACCTTTTTGAGGGGAATTATTGTCTACTCCGGGACTCTCTTTAAAGATTTAAGTTATGTTCGTGAATCCTTATTACATTACCAAGTATAAAATGTGCTTTCCTTTAGTTTTAACAATCAATGATTAAATATGAAAGAAATTTAGAGAATCTTTTATATGTATTCAAGGTTTTTCATCAATAGAGAATCATCTATATCTGTTTAGAGATTCTTTGGTCAATGTTATCCTTCAAAACATTTATATAAAAGTCTCTTGGTCATTATGATGACTAGGCTGGTTTTAAAGCCACTCAGTGGGGCACTTGAAGTTTATCGTCATTCAGAAGGACAGAGATTATTTCAAAGTTGGGATCGAACCCATAAATGGGCTACCTACGTATCCTTTGTTTTGGAAAAGGAATCAGAGCCCACGTAGTTCGAGTTATGGATTATGATGTTTATGATTGATGGCTCAAAGATGAATGTTATAATTACTTTTACACTCTAAGCTCACGTGAGTCATGCTCGGTGTGAGAAACAAGAGGTATTGGTAAAAAAATTTAGACAATTGTGCCATAAAAGATGCAATCATAAGAATTTGTTTGGGGCTTATGTATGGATGACTGCCCAGATAGATGAAGATTTAGGATTTACTTTTAGGGAGAAAATCCAGGAACAGGGTCCATAAAGTTATATGTGCTTCATGGAGATTTGAATACTCTAATCTTGGGGCTTACTCCTAAGGAGGATTCCCAAGTTAGGAGGGGACTTATGATTGGGTTTTTTACTCCTGAAAAGGAAAACCCAAATCAAAGGTAAATTATGACTGGTTAAGAGAAATTTTAAGAGACTTGGGGCTTACTCCTAAGAAGGATGCCCAAGATTTATGACTAGGACTTATTCCTGAGAAGGAAGCCTAGGTTAGGGGACTTGGGGCTTACTCTTGAAAAGGAAGCCCAAGGTTATGACTGAGTTTTATTCCTGAAAAGGAGACCCAGGTTAGGGATTAAGGTTTGGGGCTTACTCATAAGGAGGATGCCCAAGATTAAAGGACTTGATTGGGGCTTATTCTTAAGAAAGATGCCCAGATCAAAGGTTTTTATAACTGGGGATTATTCCTGAAAAGGAGACCCAGGTTAGGATTCTCTCATCTTAAAGGATGAGGTTGAATGAATGAACTCTCAATCTTTGGTGACATAAAGATGTTTAAATCACTAGGTTTTGAGAGGTATTTCACAGAATTCCTTTCAGATAAGGATGTCAAATCAAGAAATCATGCCATAAATGGCTTTGAAGAGTATCTTGAAGACTGAATCTTGAATAGGAAGGGTGAAATGGCTTAAGAGGGGTAAAAATGGGCAAGATGGGCACCCAAAAAGATAGGGGCGCTCAAGTCTTGAAAGGCGCGCAAGTCCTGCGGCGGCGCACAAGTATTGGTCGCGCAAGTATACTTGCGCGACATTAGGGGTACTTGCGCGATTTTCAACCAGTATTGAAATGCTTGAGCGACTCTTTATTAAACCCTTTACCATCCTCTTGAGGTTCTTCCAGAAGAGGGACGCGCAAGTTATATTGAAGGAATTAAGTAGGCGCGCAAGTGTTTGATAAGTTTCAACACTTAGGCCTTCCTTTTTCTCTTTAGATCTTCCGTTCTAGGTAAGAAATTACCTTAGAAGTGTTCCGGAAGCTTTGAGAAGAGACTTGGGCGTCGGGAGCTTCAATCCGAGTTTCTGAAAAAAAATCCTCCTGAATGGGGGGCCCACAGGGTCTATTTATAGGCAAAAGAAGACCCCGGGCGGTTACCAATTAGGTCGCGCAAGTCACCTGTGCGACCAAGGTAGTCGCGCAAGTGTACTTGCGCGACAGTGGTAAAACTTGCGCGGTGAATTGGATTTTGATCCTTTGTTCATGCCTTTGTCGATTTTTGATGTTTTCTTCAAAGGATGAATCACTTTCAGTTGAGATATTCCCTTTTCCGATCTTTAGATTATGTGACAAAAGGAGCGTCAACACTCTCATAGGGGAGGGATGAGTTGTATATAGGTATTATTCCCAAAATAATAATACAACCATAGGAGTGGTATGAGATTCTTATCGGGAATATTCACTAAATGAAAATAATCCCATAGGGGAGGGCTGATATGATTATATAGATTATGCCTCAAATGAGAATACACCCATATTGGAGGGTTGATATGCTTCTAGGGATTATTATTTGGATAATATTACTCCCATATGGTAAAGAATATATGATTCTTAGTATTATTCCCTAAATAAGGGTACTCCCATAGCATAGGGATGAGATCCTTATAGGTCTTATACCTCAGAATTGGAAGAACACATATAGGTGGTCTGAGATACTGTTGAGGGTATTCCCTAGATGAGAATACTCCCATAAGTGGATTTCCATGATGGATTATAAATAAACTCACATATTGGAGGTCAATGATAATTATGTATATATTGGGGAGACCATGGTATATTATATGTTTTGTGTGGTTCCTATGATGTACTCAGAGAAACCCTAACATTGGATGAAGTAGGTATGGTTGATCAAGCTTTAATACTTGAGAATCAATGTGTCTTGATGTAGATGGGGTAGGACTTGGTAAAACTTTATTTTTATAATGTCCACATGATCTTTGTGAAATGATTGGAAAAAGTTCAGCACTTGGAAAATTAATTTGGGTTTAATCATGGTCATGGATTTGAGGATCAATGTTGATTTTTTATTAGTTTTATTCCAGTTCTTTCTCAACTAGGTTGTACATATTGCATGATCATGCACTTACAATAGCCTGTTGCAGGTTTAATATTGGGGGTTAATTAATGAGATTCATACCCCCCAAGTATGTGAACCTCAGTTTGTGTACAAACCTTATATCTTTTTTGATATTGAGAACATGATGCATAGTGGATAGAGAAAAGTCCAAAGATTTATGTATTGATAAAACACACCCATGTGGAGCCTTAGGATTGAACTGGAAAGCCCCCTGGACACCCCCTACCCCCTTGGACAGCCACCCCAAACCCTTGAACAGCCCCCAAACCCCCTGAATTCTGAATTGATTTCTTTAAGTACTTGATTAACTTATAAATTGTGTGTTAATGGTGTACGGGTATAATTGTTTTATGGGTATACTTGGTCTAATTTTCTTATGATTTATGAGTTAATTTTGTATGGGTATACTTGCTTTAGTTGGCTTATTGAGATGTTGTTTTTCAGCAGGTGTTCGGGTGTGTTGATGCAGATTTATCGTAGCAGCAGAGAGGGCATTTATCAGCACTCTTTTAGCGTTGATAAATCGTGGTTTTATCAGTGCTAAAAAAGCGCTGATAAACTACACCTTTATCGGCGCTCTTTTAGTGCTGATAAAGGTTTGTTTTATCAGCGCTCTCTTAGTGCTGATAAAGTATACCTTTATCCGTGCTTGTTTAGCGCTGATAAAGGGTTGTTTTATCAGTGCTTTTTTAGTGTTGATAAAGTAACCCTTTATCATCTCTTACTAAGCACTGATGAAAGGGTACCCCCTTTATCATCGCCGAGATTTACAACGCTTTTTTAGCACTGTTAAAGCCCGTTTTTAGCATTGTTAATGCCCAGTGGAAGGAATGGAAACCACATAAATGCATCTGTCTGATGTAGGGATTTCCCTCTGATACAAGATAATGATGTTGGCACTAGTGTTGTGAATAGTGATGAGAAAATTATAACTGTACTGGGATAGCTGACTCTAGTGATGAATAATAACCTTATTCATATAGATCATATCGATCTAAAATGTGGGGGAGCTATGTTAGAAAACTTTATGAGAAAACATCCTCCATTATTTAATGGGACTATAAACCCATTCAAAGAAGAGCAATTCATAAGTTCATTAGAGAAGATATTTATTACATTGGGATGCAACAAAAGGGACAAGGGTTTCATTGTAGTTTATCGACAATCAGGATATGTGGATCAGTGTTGATATTTAATCAAAAACATAAAGGAGGAGAAAGAAATAGAAGAAATGTAATAGAGGTATTTTAAAGAAATATTCTTAGAAAAATACTTCCCTCATGAATAGTGACCAGATATTGAAATGAATATTTTTAAAATGAATAAAAAAGAGGATGAGAATGTTTTAAAGTATGAATATAACTTCACAGGGTTAGAAAGACATGCCACGGACTACATACATTCACCAAGGAGTAAGATATTTTTGATTATTTAATTGTTTAAAACCATTCCTCTATAAGTATCTAGTCTCCCAATGATTTTCATCATATGAAGATATAGTCTCAAGTGTTATGAAGATGGAAAATAAATTCTATAAGTCTTATTATTTTAATGGAAAGAGAGAGAAGAATAGGGAAACTAAAAACTATATAAAAGGAAATAATGTAATTGGGAATAAGAGAAGAGTTGACCTTTCACCCTGTGATAATTGTGGGATGAGATAGTCTGGTACTTTCCTGAAGGGTATGGGAGTTTGTTTCAAGTGTGGAGAAAAAGGCCACATATCTTGGGATTTTAAGGGGAAGAAATAAGAAACCAATGTTCAATGATACAATTGTATAGAGAGGATACATTATGCAAATTATTTTCCTAGGCATACAAGAGAAGTTCCCTATAAAAGGCCAAAAGAGCAAGGTCAAGCTTACGCAGTCACAACTGCAGAGGTCAAAGTACCTAACGATGTGGTGGTAGGTACTTTAATCATTTCTCAAACTAATCCAATGCTTTATTTGATTCTAGATCATCACATTCTTTCATATCTTCCTAGTTTCCCAAGAAAAGTAGATATTTCCAATATGATTTTATATGGGAGTTGTAAAGGGGGGTATCATTGCAACAATGTTGTGTCAGGTGGTCTCCATAATAGAATATAAATGTGATTTATCTGCTGATTTTATTA
This sequence comes from Viscum album, assembly GCA_963277665.1. Lineage (NCBI taxonomy): Eukaryota > Viridiplantae > Streptophyta > Magnoliopsida > Santalales > Viscaceae > Viscum > Viscum album. The sequence continues at coordinate 643,082,642 of OY728143.1, read as the reverse complement.
TAAAACCAAAGATTGAATTTGATATAATACATGGTGTGGATTTTGTTTTGAACCATGATGCGAATTTTTTTTTGGAAGAAGAAGTATGTTAAATTTTTTAAGGATGATATGGAATCCCTTATCTTTAGGGAAAAACATCTCCATTTGATTCTCATATAGATCCTCCACCACTACTTCAAAAATGGGCAAGGGAAGCGCCCCCTTATATCAGCGCTAAGCAAAAATTCTGGTAAAGGCTACCCTATATCAACGCTAAAATTTGAGCACTGATAAAGGAGTACTTTATCAGTGATTTTCTAGCATTGATAAAGAAAGCCTTTATCAGAGCTAAAATTTTAGCACTGATACAGGGTAACCTTTATCAGTGCTAAAATAGCGCTGATATAGTAAGGATTTATTAGAGATTTTGTGGCACTGATAAAGGGTACTATTATGAGTACTAAAATGTTAGCGCTGATAAAGGTAGTCTTTATCAGTGCCTTTTTAGCACTGATAAAACCTTAGTGCATTTATTTATAAAGTCGGTCACAGAGTTCCCTCATTTTATCGCGACCTAAAGCTCTCGCGGTACTGGAACCCTGCGACTCCCCTCTACCTCCCACTGATATCACATTGCCAGACCTCCACTGCCCTCGCTACTCATTGTCGGACCTCCACCGCCCGCTGAGTTCCCATTGCCGGACCTCTGCCACCCTCGAGCTTCAGTTTGCCGGACCTCCGCCGCCCGCAACTCTTTCATGCTTCAGTTTTCTGGACCTCCTTTAAGGCATGTTTTCCAAATATTTTTTCAATATTGTTCTCCTCTCCCATTTGTATATCATTTTTTAATGGCCACTACGGAATTAGTAGAGCTAAAATAAAAACCATAAGAATTGATTGATAAGGGACTAATTCACCCTAGTGTTTCTTCATGATGATCCCATGTTATTTTTATTAAAAATAAATATGGATCTATGATATTGGGCATTTACTACATGGATGTAAATGCTATAATGATAAAGAATAAGAATCCCCTAACTTTCATTGATGATATATTTGATCAACTTCATGGTGCCCGTTATTTCTAGATGATTGATCTTTGATCAGGATATCATCGTCTGTTTGTGAGGATGGAAGATATTCAAAAGACATCATTTCAAACTAGGTATGGGAATTATGATTTTATAGTAATTCCTTTTGGATTGACTAGTGCACCCTCTGTCTTCATGGAAGTGATGTATATTGTTTTCATGGAATATATTGATGAATTTGTGGGGGTATTTATGGATGATATCTTGGTATACTATAAAAGATATAATATCATTAAAAATATCCTACACATAATTCTGAAGGCTCTTAGAATAAATGAATTATATGGAAAGTTTAGAAAGTCTCCATTCTGGATTCGATCATTTTTTTCTTGGAAACATTGTCTCTAAGGATGGAATATCTATTAGTCCGATGAAGTCAAAGTCTGTTCAAGAATGTCCCACTCCATCAAACATAACTGAGTTATATAGTTTTCTTGCTCTATCATGTTATTATCAGTTTTTCATTAAGAACATCGCCCATTTAGCCAACCTAATGACCAAGCTTACACGTAAAGGGGTTATGTTCTTATGGGAAAAAGAATGTGAGGAATGTTTCAAAGAATTGAATAAGAGATTAGTGAATTCTCTAATCCTAACTCTACCATCAAAGAATGATAGTTTTGTAATCTATTTTGATGCATCAAAGAAAGGACTTGGTGTTGTCCTTATACAGAATGATAAAGTTATTGACTATGCATCAAGGCAGAAAAAGATTGATGAACAAAATTATCGTACTCAAGATCTTGAGTTAGCCACAATTATCATTGCTCTGAAGATATGGAGACATTATATCTATGGTGAAATATGTGAGATATATATGGATCATAAGATATTTAAATATATATTCTCACTGAAAGAACTCAACAGGAGGCATAGGAGTTGGATTTAACTACTAATATAGTATGATTGTTCCATACACTATGAACCATGAATGGAAAATAATGTAGCTGATACATTTATAATAGAGGATCATGGAGTCCTAAAAAAATGTGGATTGAAAGGGATCCTCTATTTATGGATCTAATAAAGATGTATATGAGAATTATCAAAGAAGGTGAAACTTCACTAATTTTTTATTTGGTTGCCCAAAAATCTTCGTTGGGGAGGATTAAAACTTATCTGTCTGATGATGAGAATCTACAAAATAAAATTAAAGGTATGAATGATGGGTAGATGGATAACTTGGTGTGTGAAAATGGAATTTTTAAATTTGGGGAGAGGCTTAGTGTTCAACCTATAACTGAGCTAAAACGGAGTTATTGGATGATGTCGATAGTTCTAATTTCTCTACACATCCAGGTATTATTAGTATGTATATAGATTTAAAGGAATATTTGAGGTGGGAATAAAAGAAGTGTGAAATTTATGATTATGTATCAAAATGTTTAGTCTGTGAACAAGTGAAGTCAGAATGAAAACATCCTAGAAGAGTCATACAAACTCTACCTATTCCTACATTGAAATGGGATGAAATAACCATGGATTTTGTCACTATATTACCCAAAAATTGAAGAAAGAATGATAAAATATGGGTAATTGTGGATAGACTTATGTAAACTCCACAATTATACTCAATAAGGGAGGATCTTACACTGGATCACCTTGAAATACTCTATATCAATGAAGTTGTGAGACTTCATGGAGCATCTCTCTCAACTGTGTCTGACCATGATCCATGATTTACATTGAAATTTTAGAAAAGCCTTCTAAAATCCCTGAATACTGTGCTTTGATTGAGTACTGCTTATCACCCTCATACTAAAGGGAAATTAGAAAGGATGATACAAAATTTAAAAGACATGTTGAAATCATTATCACCTCATTTTCAAGGTATGTGGGATCATTATTTACCTTTGGTGGAGTTTTCCAACAATAATAATTTCCATTCAAGCATTCAAATGGCACTATATAAAGTATTGTATGTAATGATATTTCATACACTAACTTGTTGGGATGAAGTTGGTGAAAGGAATATAGTGGGTCCAAAGCCAGTGGAGGAAATAACAACAAAGGTAAAGAATATTCCAGGCTATATCAAAGAAGTAAAAATATATATGCAAACAATCGAATGAAGGATTTGTAATTGCATATGGAATATCATGTTTTCTTAAAATTTTCTCCATGGAAGGGTGTTATATGATTTGGGAAGAAATGTAAACTAAGACCTAGGTACATGGGCCCCTTTGAAATTATGGAGAGAATTGAAGTTGATGTATATCATTTGGCTATGATTTCTAGCCTGTCTAAAGTACACAATGTGTTCCATGTCTCATTGCTAAGAAAGTACATGCGAGACCCAATGCATGTCTTCACTTCAAAAGGTATAAAATTAGAACGTAGCCTATCTTACTGGGAAGAGAATATCTAGATTCTGGACACCAAAGAACATGTGTTGAAGAATCAGATGACTCAAACGGTAATGATACTTTGGAAAAATCATAAAATTGAAGAGGAAACATGGGATCCTGAGGAGCTTATGATGACGAACTACACAAATCTTTTTGTGAGGTAACATTATGGTAATTTAGAGGTTGAAATTTTTGGAAGGAGGGAAGAATGTAAGTCCCCATTGATTTATAAATAAATTCCTGAAACTCCAAGTCTCCAAAAAACACCACTTTTTTATAACCTAGTCAGTAACGATAATTTTTCCACCTCTGTAATTTGAATTAAAAAATGGATATACACGGTTGCGTTTAGAAGGATATTTTGATTCTAATAAGAAAAAAATATTTTTTGTTGAATAGTTATAGACCCTTATGAATAGTAATTTGGATAGTAATATAAACCTTATAAATAATAAATGAATTTATTATTTTATTATCTCAGGGTTATAAGATAATGAGATCTTGATTAATTTTTCAAGGTGATATAAAAGGAATTATAGTTTTTTATAAATTATGATTTTATTTAAAAAATAAATTAATAATATTTAGAAAATAATATTCAAAAAATGGAGTTCATTTATTGAATTATACACGTGAAAAAATGGTTTAGATAATTTTTTTGGGAATTTTCAGAAATAATCATATTTTTAATGAATAGTAAAATATTGTAATTTACTATATATATACATTATTAGTGAAATTCACTATTCATAGGATCATGGATGATGTAAAAACACTTGGTTCAAACTCACATGAACTTATTAGTGTTATCCCCATAAATCAAAACTATTGGTTTTCTTGAGGGGACAAATAAAATAATTAATAAGATGTTCAAAAAACATTCCTCTCCTCCACTATAAACCCCCCCACCCCCCGCCTCACTCCCTCTTCTATTCACTCTTCTCAAGCTTTGTGCCCTACCTAAATTTTACTCAAATGTTCTTCTAATATTCTCCCCCATATCCATCAGCCCTTGGTCTCATAAAAAGACCAAAACCTCTCTCATGAAGAGGATCTCAAGGATGATAACATCAAGTGGTAAATTCCTCTTTTCATTTCTTTTATTTCAAGTTCCATTTTTTCTTTTTATTTCCTTAGCTCCTTTCATAAAAATGTTTTGATGATTCCATTAACTTACATCTAATAAAAAAATTTGATGATAAAGGAATACTTCTTCATCATATTTCATTTCTCTTTCTTTTATGCTAGAAATAAAAACACCAACTAAGATGTGTTAATTTATCAAATTCAAGGATGATAGGTTTTCATTTTCTATTACCATCTTCAATTCTGGACATGATACCATTATTATGGTTGAAATAGACTATAATATATGTATTATAACTTATTTAATGTCTATAATTCTTTTGTACATATTATATTAATTTATAAATCAAAATGAGTTCATTGTGATCAAGAACCACCAATTAACCCAAACAATTGTCATTAATGTTTTATATAAGGATTCAGCTTCACTCTAAAGAACCAAAAAAATTATAACCATGTAATATTTTGTTTCTACACTAATAAAATAAAATTTATATTCAATACAACCATTCTCATTCTACGTGTTTATCCATACATGAATATAAGTAAACCGATCATGAAACCAAAGGAGGAATACACTCCCAAATAATGAAATTGATTCTCTTAACCCATCAAAATGACATGAATAAACCCAAATAAGGTTAAAATAAATAAATTAAATTTATAGTAGGTTTCGGAATCATTAATTTATGCACTTAAATTTTATTATTTAGGTCATTAATATCAATTGAGGAACACCTTCAAGCGTAAGGTAAGGGTTTTCTACCTGAACCTCCATGTTCATTCAGGTTACTCTTATTCTCTACTTACCTTAATTGAATTATTTTTTACTAATTTGTTATCCTAATATATTCTATGAGAATGTTCTATATATGTGTACCTACCATAATCCTACTTCTATTTATAAGGAGTTATATGTTTTAAAATGATCATTCAAAAATTCTTCTTGAAAAAACAAGGCAAAATCAAGGGAATTTCTCAAATTCTTACCTATTTTCAAGGGCACTATATAATCTGTTTTTAGCGACCATTATCTTTCTAAAAACACTAATTTTATTATGAAAAATTATATCTCAATTCGGTTCTTGTTTAAAAATAATACTTTTCCAAAATAACTCTTCTTTTCAAAGTAAAAGTGTATTTATCTCAAGAATTACTCGGTGATTTTATAAGAGAATCTTCACCTATTTCAACTATCCTATTGATTATTATGTATTATTGGGATTAATTTTTTATGATATCATATAAAATATTTAATTAATTGATTTATTATTAGTTTGACTTTGGATGTGCTATATTAAAACCATTCACCAGTTTACACCAAATGGTTAGTGTTTATGCTTAATAGTCAAGGAAGGTTATTGATATTCCATATGTTAGTTTCAATATGAATGTATATGTTGTATATGTTTATCCTTGGTCATATAAGGAATTCATAAAACTCAATAAGTGATGGTTGGGTCCTGATATAGCCCCTCGATTCATCAGTAGGTCTCATTAGACAAACTATGGTCTTGGCAGAAGTCCTTGACAAATTTATTATTTATGGTTTTGGCATGATGACTTGATGGTATGGTTATGATGTCCGACATTATGAATTACCTAATTATAAAATAGTTAATTAAATTTTCATGAGGTTATTTGACTAATAGAATACCCATGATTATGCTTTACTATGAAATTATATCTTCCTCTCTTATTCCTACCATAATGTGTTCAAGTACATTTTTAAAGGCATGTGTTTTCATTTATTCACCATTCCTAATGTTTATGTTTATGATATCTTACACAATATTTCTTACCCTTACTGAGCATTTGAGCTCACCTAAATGAATTACTGATTGTCACCTATTGACCATTCATGGTTCTGGTTCCCTTCTAATGTTTATATAAGCACTCGGGTCTAATCCTCAGTGATGATACTTTTTAATAGTAGACTGTTTTTAAATGATTGTATTTCGATTGAGGGGGGGGGGGGGGGGTTATTTGCAGATCTTAAATGAACTGATTAATGGTTGGGGTTTGATTAAATAGTTTGATAAATATTTGGGTGAATTTATTATAAGGGAGTTAATCTTGTGATATCTTTGATATTTTCTTCATATTGCATTAAATTAACACCCACATCACAAGATGTTGTTGATTGAAATTCCTATGTGTTAAGGATTTAATCAAATCCGTAATATAACTTAGGGTTCTAATAATAATCAAATATTGTTTATGGTATTGTATTATTGGTTCCAATAATACATGGAATCCATACTTCAAACAAATCATGCCATTAATCCATGACGTTTTACGTTTAACATACACAATATTAATTTTAAAAAAATTAATCGAGAAAATACTCTCAATCACTTAACATCCCTAAATTTTGACTCCCCCCAATAGTATATTTACACATCCATTAAGATATTTATTAATTTTATAATTTGGGTTTGTGGTGATTAATTATTAATAGAACAAAAATAAATGGATAAAAAAAGAGTTGTCGTCGAACACACACACACACGAACAATGATTAGAATTAAAAATTGACTTTCTATTGAATGAGGAAGAAAGAAAAGCGAAGGGATTTCAACTTGATTTAAAATATTTTAAGAGAATTAATATTTTAGAACATAGGGTGTATGATTAAAATAGAATAATAAGAAGAAAGATTCATTAAAATTCAAACTAAATTGAAAACAACTTATGCAATTACAAATGAGAGGAACACAAAAGTAAATGAAAACAAAGTTAGGATGAAGGGTCTTTCAAGTGAAAACATGAATATGTAAGGTCCTATTATGCCATTTGAAATGCTTGGGACATGCCAATGTATTTTTTTCTCTTCTGAAATTCCAACCCCTTGAATAGAGAAGAGGGGATATATATATAGCCCACGGAGGTGTACTGTTTACACTCCAAAACTACCCCTCAACTTGGACAGAAAACATAGACATCCATTAAGATGAATCATGAAATATAGTATTCTTAAAATTTTTATAAATGAATGTATTCTATATAATCAGAAACTTTTATATCCATTGGACTTAAGGATCCAATGTTATCATGGTTTGAATAAACAATTTTAATCTTTCCATTTCAATCTTTACGTTTTTGAAGTCTAAAATGTGAATGGTTTTTAGAACAGAAAGATGACCTCAAATAAAAATAAATTCTTATATCAAGTTGGAATCCCATATCTTATCTTTCACACTGAAACATCCCAGATTTATTTTAGAGTATATCAGGAGAAATGTCATGAAATGTTTCCTGATATTAATTCCATTCTAGAGTGGTGGGCTGGAATTCAAAGCATCAGTTGAGTACCTTGTTTTTGTAGTTGGACATTCAAATTTTTATACATGATTATTTTGAATAATAATTAACATATGGTGGAGTATCTAAAAATTTTAGATTTTGGTTTTAGAGCAGTAAATCAATCATCGTGGCTTGTCCAGTTTCTTCAAAGATTCTTTAGGTCATGTTGTGGGGGGTATATGACCATCCAAAATGACGATTTGGCCAATGTTCCCTTCTAATAAAATGTTGGAATTTGAGTTGGGAAACCTAAGAGGAAATAATATTTAAATTTGGATAAGTAGGGTGTGAGTTATAATTAAAATAGTAAACTTACTCGTTTTGATTAATTCAAATAGTGCTCAAAAATTACATTTAATATTAAAACAAGAGTATTTCACACCAATTATGCAATTTTCATTGAAAATTAGTAAAGCGAGTAATTAAAAGGTTATTAATAAGTGAATAACATCAAATCCCCCACAATTATACTTGTGCATGTCCTCATGTTCAATAAATATAAATAACATTATAAAATCATTTTAAATCACCAAAAAAATATTAATTTTTTTCCCCACTTAGGGGAGTTTTCAACTATTACACTCATCCATATTTAATTCCAACTCAAATATTTATAGAACCGATGTTCCAAAAACAAATCATTAATCATGCACAAATTTAGAAATGGAAAATGTGGGAACCTGAAACTTACTCCTCTCAAGATGATAAAAAATTATTTATGGAGGTTCACTCATTCACCAACCAAAAGTGAAAGTCGTTGTGTTTGAAAGAGATCTCCGCTACTATTCCCTATCCTAAAGTTAACAATAATCAAGTGGTCTTTTGAAGGGGTTTTTATGTGGCTATAGGATGGTAGGAATTCAATATTCAAAAGAGTAGAATGATGAGTAAAACACCAACATGGACAAAGAAATGCAAAATATTTTTGAAATAAAACATGGAAAAAATGGAAACACATATTTAAAAGGGAATAATTGTGTGAATAAAGACACATAAGTGGAGGAAAATTTAAAGGGAATAAGAAGATGGAATATTTAAAAACACAAAACTTCTCCCCCAATGATATAAGTGTTATTTTCTTTGCATTTTTTGAAAGTTGAACTTGAAATAGACCTCACACTCATCTCCCAACCCATGTTTGATCTCCTCATGACACCAATTCTAATAGTTATAACAATATCATAGGTTGAAGGAGTCTGATTTTTTATCCACCCAAGACACAAACCATTATTTTTTTCATTTTATTTTATTTTTTTGATTTAGAACATTTTCAATACATTTTGAACAATACATCATAAGCATATATACATTCCCAAAACTCACTAAATGAAAACCTCTCTCCCACTATAAAATGAATGATTTCCCTCAAGCATATGATAAAATGTTGAAAATCAATAAAATGGCACCCAAAATGAAATCCATTCCTCTCACACATAAATTTAAATAAATAATGAAATTTAAATCCATGTAGATGTTGGGTGGGATAGGTTATTGGGCTTGTAATGTGTCTATCAAAGAAAAGGTCTTCATAGACTTATTGGGGCTTTCAAAAGTAGGATTAATGTAAGGGTAATGGGAGATTATTTGGATATTGTGATTATCATGAGGTTCATAAAATGCCTCTTTTATATTAATGCACACAAAAGTGGGAAATTAAACTCAATGTTACACAAACTCAAGACTCCCAATCATTGGTAAAAAAACACACATTATGAAAATATGTCTATAGGTGGACTTTGCATGAATGCTAATTTTGTTCATCAAAGTTGGGATAAAATAATTTTCTAAATCATAAACGGAGAATTCAAAATTTTTTGGTCCTAAAACAAGATTATTTATCAAAATTCAAGATAAAAATATAATATTTTTTATATGAAAACTTGTCTTTTAACTCCGAAAAATGGTTGGACAAAAATTCAAAACTAGATGGTGAGTAATTATGATTCTTTTGGGTTTTTTTCCATTTTTTTTTTATTTTTTTAGTTTTTTAGTGTTTTTCAAATACCCACCCACAAAAAAATAGAAATAGAGAAATAAAAACAAGTTTGATTATGAAAGTGGTAAAAATAAAAAATAGGGGAAGAGGAAGAAAAAGGGAGAAACATTAGGGGGAAGAAGAGAGAAAGAGGGAGTTGAAGGGAAAGAGGTGCCCCCTGGTTTGGATTTGGTGGGTCACCATATCTATCCTATGGTTGGTCGGTGGAGGTTGAGGTGGTTCCCAAGATGTGTGTCCTCTCATGGTGATATTTTAACTGATTTCTATTAACCATGAGTGTCCTTTTGGAATATGGGTCTTGTACATTCACTACACCAAATGGGTAAACCTGAAAACAATAAAAGGGTCTTCCCAACATGAATTAAGCTTACCTGGGTGATGATGAAATAGAGTGTTGAAAATAAATACCTTTTGTAGGATTTGTTTTTCATAGAGCACATTGGACTTTTCATTATAGATAATGGAGTTCTTGTAGAAATCAAGTCGAAACTCCTCCAGTTCAGCCAATTGAAATAATATTTCTTCACCAGATTTTTAAAGATCAAAATTAAATATTTTCATAGCCCAAAATGAATTATGTAGGATTTCAATTTTTAAGTGACACACATTACTAGAAACTAGTCTAAAAGGATACATCCCAATGGGTGTTTTGTAGGAAATTGATAATCCTAGAGTGCTTTACCATGTCCTTCAGGCCAATCTTTTCTGGTGGGTTTTACAATTCTCTAAAATACTCTTTTTCACTTATCTATTAGAATGTTCAACCATGCCATTTGTTTGGGAGTGATGTCCAGTAATGTTTTAATGTACAACCCCATTCTTTTTCAAAAGAGATTCCATGTTTTTAATACAAAAAATTGGTTCCTAGGTCACTTATCAAGGTATTTGGTGTGCCAAATTGGTGGAAGATGTGTGTCTTGAGGAACTCACTAATAAAATGTGAATCATCCTTTCTATTGGGGTTTTCCTCAACCCACATAGAAACACAATCAACCACAAGAAAGTTTTTTGAGAATCCATTGGAAGGGGAATGGTCCCATGAAATCGATTCCCCAAACATCGGAGATCTCATAGAAAATTAAAGTCTTTTCAGGAATTTCATTTATATTTGAAATTTTTCCAAACTTCTGGCATGTGGGACCTGATTGAGAGAACCCATGTGAGTCCTTTAAGAGTGAAGGCTAGATTAATACAGAGTCTATAAACTTTTGGGCGGTCCTTTGTGGTCCAAAGTGGCCACCTCAAGAAAGTGAGTGACAAAATTCTATGATGGGGGAATGTTCATCCTCACCAACAAATCTCCTAAATACCATGTAAGCCCCCTATTTCAAAAGTTTATTATCTTTCCAAAAATATTTTTTTGAATCACTTTTCAACTTCATTTTTGGTTCTTTTCAAAAAATTTCCAGAAAAACACGAAAAACCAAGTAATTTACCATTGGGGTATACCATGGTAACTTTGGAGTGAGAGATGAAAGGAGATCAGTGGGGAATTAGGGATAAATGATTCAGGAATGAGAAGAATTATAAATTCTACTCAGGTGATCCGCCACATGGTTTTTTTCCTGGTATGTCTTTGATTTCAAGGTCAAACTCTTGGAGTATTAGGATCCATCTTATTAGCCTCTGTTTGGAGTCACTTTTTTAAGTAAGAACATTATAGTATAATGGTTTGTGGGGATGATGATTTTGGCACCTAAGTGATAGGGATGGAATATATCTAAGGCTAAAACCACTACTTAAAAGTTCATTTTCAGTTAAAGTGTAGTGAGAATGAGTTTTATCAAATGTTTTTGAGGCATAATAGATGACATGAGGAATCATTTCTCTTCATTGATAAAGAGCAGCCCCAACAGCTCAATCATAAGCATCATACATCAACTTGAAGGGTAAGAACCAATATGGGGGTAATATTATCAGGGAATATTTAAGATATGATTTGAGTTAAATGAAGGATATCTTGCAAGCCTCATCAAAATTGAAAGTGACATTATTTTGGAGAAACCAAGTGAGTGGGAGAGAAATCCTACTAGAGTTATGAATGGATCACCAATAGAAACTAACATGACTAAGAAAATAATGGATATCTAAAATAAAAGTGGGTTCAAGAAGTGATTGGATCAATTAAATTTTGGTAGGATCAACTTTAACACACTATTTGGAAATTATGTTCCCTTCAACAATCCCATTTGCAACCATGAAGTGATATTTTTCAAAATTCAACCCAAGGTTACACTTGAAAAACTAATGAAGGACTAGAGAGAGTGGATGCAAGAAGGATTCAAATGACTCACCATAAATGGAAAAGTCATCCATGAAGACCTCTATGAAATATTTAATGAATTTAGAAAAGATACTCATCATACACCTCTAGAGTGTTTCAGTAGAATTGAAAAGGCCAAAAGGCATTCTCCTATATGCATATTTTCCAATGAGACATGTAAATGTTGTCTTTTCTTGGGCTTGAGGTGTGATTGGGATTTACATGTATCCAATGTATCCATCAATAAAGAAATAATGTAAATATCCAGCTAATCGTTATAGCATTTGATCAAGGAATGGAAGAGGGTAGTGATCTTTTCTTGTTTCAATATTCAATTACCTATAGTCAATTCACACACTCCATTTGTTCTTCACTCAAGTTGGGACTACATCCCCATGTTCAATTATGACAACAATTATCCCACCCTTCTTAGATAAAACTTTAATAGGACAAACCCATTCATTATCAAAAGATGGGTAGGTAATACCAGCTTGAAGAATCTTGGTGATCTCTTCTCAAAATACCTCATGTATGAGTGGATTGAGTCTTCATTGTGGTTCTATAATCAGTTTGGATAATTCCAAAAGATGTATGTGATGCATGAAAAGAGAAGGGTTGATTCCTAGTATGTCATATAGGGTCTAACCTAAGGCATTTTTGTTTTCCTCTAACACCTGAACAATTTTTCACTCCTCAGTTTCAGTATGTGCAGTGGAAATAATGACAGGATAAGAGTGATCATTGAAAAGGAATACATATTTCAGGTGTGTAGGAAGAGGTTTCAAATTAGTCTCATCTTTCATTTGTGGGTTATACAACTCAAGAATGGAGTAAGGGACTTCTATTGCATCCTATTAAATTTCCTTAATATTTTCCAAGGTGGTGTAGTAGAGATAATTTTTTTATGTGGGATTCAAGAGATTTTTCAAGTTCCTCTAGATTGAAGGAGTCTATGAATGAAAGTTTCACATCAACTTCACCATTTATGACTTGGTTAATAATGGTGCAGATTTCACAAGATCCTCTCATTATAACATGATGAACATGATGTAATGGGGTATAATTGACTCTCATAAGTGTCCTTAGAAGCATGGATTGAGAATACAAAGTGATCCTCATATGGGTATCTCATGGCTTGGAAAATGTTGAACTTGACTAGTTAGTTACTAAATTTCATGTATAAGATGCCTAAATGGACACAAATATTGGTTCCTGTAGTCATTAAAAATGTTCTTCCTAGAATTAAGGAAATTTGAGAAGGGTTCATATCACCTTCAATGTCAAGTAAATAGAAATGAGAACGGAAGATAAGATCATTTCCACGAACAATGACATCCTCGATTATACTCTCAAGACTAGAAGTTCTTCGACAGGAAAATTTAATGGAAACAACTGTTGGATGTAAGGGACCAAATCCAATGATGGATAATATGGATTTGGGTATGATATTAATTGAGGATCCAAGGTTTATGAGTGCATCATCTAAGTTGGAACTTCCAATTTGGCATGGAACTGTAAAGGTCCATGGATCTTTGCACTTTATGGGAATAAGATGCTGGGTGGAAAAATGTTTGAAGGTCTGACGTTTCCTTTTATGGGTGAAATATTATTTAATAAACATGGAATACATAGGGATTTGTGTTATGGAATCTAAGAGGTTTATGTTGACTTCAACACATCAAAACATGTCAAGCATTTCAAGATCGGGTTCAAATGACTTCCTTGGTTTAGAAACAGCTTGAGGAAATAGAATTGGATTCTTAAGTGGAATGGAAGGAGTTGAGAGAGTGAATTCATATTTCTTTTCATGTTTTTTTTAATTTTATATGACAAAATTTATAGGGAATTTGGGGGACTCATGCATAGACATATAAATCTTCTTTCTCGATTAAAGTGAAGTTTCACATACATTACCATTGGGGTTGGGTAATGGTTTAGCAGGGAGTTCGGAATAATGTGATTATTATTACTGGCTTAGTTGGGAGGCAAGTTCACCAATTTGGGTTTCAATGTTTTTGAGGACGAAATGAGTGAAGGAGACAATATCTTCCACTACACATTCCAATGGTTTATTGGAAGAATATTCATGTCCAGTATTGGGATTACCTTGATTTTGGTTCTTGGGAAAGAGATTATATAGGTTTAGGAATTGGGAAGGCTTTCTAGGATAGTGGAATCTAGGAGGAGGAAGAGGATATTTTATCCTTTAATGTTGAGGAACAAAAGGGTAGGTTGTTGGATGTTACCAAAACCTTGAACATATTTTAATTGGTTTGGGTTTTGAGGAGCGAATTGAGGGGGTTGAAAAATGAGATTACCATACCTCAAGCCTTGGTTGATGGTATAAGAGAAGGGCTTGGAGTGGGGTTGGTTGAAGTTTCTAATGAGCATACCTGATTATTGAGGGTTGGGGTTCCACTGATCATATATTGCATTGAGCTCCATTGGTATAGATGAATTAGAGGGATCATATTATATTTGTGGAAATGTGTTAGTTGGAAGAGATGGGGAGCTACAAATTCCACATTTCATGAAAGGTATAGGGAACAAAGATTGTGCAGAAGATGAGGTTGGGGCTTTGGATGCGACAAATTGTTCTAACACAATACCTATATGTTCTCTCATCCACACTATCATCTTTTTAGGATCTATCGATTGACTATCTTTTGCTTGTTTGACTTTATCATGTTCTTGAGTATGGAATTGTTGTGTGTTTTCATCTATCTGGCTTATGAGATCACTTACAACTGCCAGAGTTTTAACAACAAGAGCTCCTCCACTTGCAGTATCAATTAGAGTTCTCTCCATATCCAATAACAACTCATTAAAGTATTGGATCAAGAGTTGTTTACTAATTTGGTGGTGTTGGTTGGTTGCCACAAGATTTTTAAACCTCTCTCAATACTCATGGAGTGATTCATTAGGGGAATTGATGGATACCACTAATTTCCTTTCGAATAGAAGCAGTATGAGAAGTAGGAAATAATTTTTCTATGAAAAATAACATCATATAATTCCATGTGGTTATGGAACCAGGAGGTAGGTAGTGGTGAAATTACATGGATGCGTCGGCTAGAGAGAAAGGTAAAGACTATATTTTTATTTTTTCCTCAGAAACCCCATGAGGCTTCATGGTGGAGCACACCACTTCGAACTCTTTAAGCTGTAGATGTGGATCCTCACTAGCTAGCGCATGGAAATGAGGTAGAAGATAAAGAAAACCCAAATTGAGTTAAATGTCAGCCTCTGTGATTGGATATTGAATACCTAGGGGTTATTAATTCATATCATGCACTGAAAGTTCTTTAAGGGGTTGTTACCAAGGATTATCCATAATTAATTCAATTGGTTGGACAAGGTTTTGATTATCCCTAATGGTCATCCTAAGTTGGAAAAGTGTTCTATCAATTTTAGGGTCAAAAAAATAAAATGAATTATTTTTGAGGCTATGGGTCATTCAGAGAGATTTTGGAAGAAAGTGGAAGACATGTTTTTTTCCGTCTATGATTTTTATGAGAAGGAGAGTTTTTATTTATGTTTTTTATCAATTTTTTTATATTATGTTTTTTTACAATTACTAACGACTACTTAATTTCACCATACCTAGGAATGATGCCATTTGAAATCATGTATAATTATCTTATATTGACCGTTCATGGTTTCGGTGCTCTGCTAATGTGTATAACAACACTCGGGTCGAATCCTTATTGAAGATAATTTTTAATATTCGATTTTTTAATTGATTATATATAGATTGTGGGGGGGGGGTGTTTTTAGAGATTAAATGATGTGATTAATGGTTGGTGTTTGATTTAAAAATTTGATAAAAATTTTGGGTGAGCTCATTATTAGGGAGTTAAGCATGTGATATCCTTGATCTTTAGTTTATATTTCATTAAATTAACACCTACTTCACAAGATGACGTTGATTGGAATTCCTACGTGTTAAGGCTTTAATCCAAGCCTCAGGTTAACTTAGGGTTCAAATCATAATAATATCTTGATTATGGTAGTTTATTTTTTGTTCCAATAATCCATGGAAACCACACATCAAACAAAGTATGTCATTAATCCTTGACATTTTCTATTTTACATACACAATGTTAATTTATTAATATTCATCGAGAAAATACTCTCTATCACTTAACATCCCTAAATTTTTTCTCACCCCAATGGTATATTTAATCATACATTAATATAGTTATTAATCTTATAATATTTTTCTATGGTGATCAATTATAAATTGAACTAAAAGAACGGGATAAGAAAATAGTTGTGCATTAAACATACACACACGAATGGTGATGAAAATTAAAAACAGACATTTGATTGAATGAGGAAGCAAAATAAGGGAAGGGATTTCAACTTTATTTCAAATATTTTAAGAGAATTAATATTTAATAATTGTGGGTGGATGATTAAAATAAAATATGAAGAAATAAATTTCATTAAAATTCAAACAAAATCGAAAACAACTTAGGAAATTACAAATGAAAGGGACACAAAAGTAAATGAAAAAAATAGAAGAGGAAGGGTCTATAAAGTGAAAAATTGAGGATGGAAGGTCCTCTCAAGCCTTTTTAAAAGCTTTTTTCATAAAAATGTATGTTACTATATTCTTAAATTACAACCTTGTGAATGGAGAAGTTGAAAATGTATATATTTTCCAAGGAGGTGGACTGTTTGGATTCCAAAACCACCCCTCAACTTTGATCAAAAATTTGGACATCCAGAAAACTAAATAACAAAATATTGTATTCTTGAAATTTTTATACATGAATATATTATGGATAATCTAAAATTTTGGATTCTATTGGATATAAGAATCCAATGTTATGGCAGTTTATATAAATAATTGTAATATGTCCATTTCAATCTACACTTTTTAAAGGATGAAATGTGAATGGTTTTTTTGAATGGGAAGATTCCCAAAAATAAAAATAATTTCTTCTTCAAAATTTTAAGCCCATATATTTTATTTCACATTGAAAAATACCTACTTGATTTGATGATTATATCATGACAAACTTCATGAATAGTTTCCTAATTTTAATTCTCATCTAGAGTGGTGTGTTGGACTTCAAAGCATTTGTTGGGCCTTTTTTGTTGTAGTTGGACCTCCAAATTTTTATTCATGATTATTTTAGATAATAAATAACATTTGGTGGAGTATTATAAAATTTGGGCTTTTGGATTTAGACCAGTAACTCAATCATCATGTTTGGCTCTAGTTTCTTCACAGATTCTTTGGGTCTTCCTACTTGGACCATATGACCCTGGAAATGGACCATTTGGAAATAGTTCCCTTATAATGAAATGTTTTAATATAAATAAAGAACCCTAAAAAGAAATAATCATGTAATTTTGAAATGTATGGTTATATTTTTAATTAAAATAGTAAACTGACTTGATTTGATTAATGAAAAGTGAATAAGTGAAGAATATGGGGAAGAAGTTCATGATAGTTTTTTTGGAATTTTCCAAAAAAAATGTTATAAATAGTGACCTATATTTATTTCCATGTTTAGATTTTTAAATATAATTTTTTTTTCAAAGTATATAAAGAAATAATTTATTTTTTATAGTTTTAATCCAAGTTACTGGACATAGATTCCTTTTGGGGAAATTGGGCATAATTTTAGATCTATTGATGATGAATATTTTCAAGATGATAAGTCTGATAAAATTGAATACACTATTCATAATATTAGATTATAGGTTCCAATAATCATGTTTCAATATAGTGATTAAAAAAACATGTTGTTTCTCTATTTCATGAAATTTTTGGTTTTATCAATTGTGTTAATATAGATTAACATGAAGTCCAAAAATGGATGGGGTTACAAAAATTTTATAGAGTTTATACAGATATTAAAAGACATAACACATGAAGAAAACACTATTCTTGATTTATATTATGATGAAAATAAAATATTATAACCAATTTATTTTGGTTTAAGAAGATACTGTCTTTCATGAATGACAATTTTCTATATAGTAATGACTATGAAACATTTTCAAAGTTTTCTAAATGTGGGACATCACAATATATGTTAAAAAAATAAAAGGTTTATTTCTCAATTACAAGGATTCTACCAAAGTAAATTTTTTATATTCCAAAAATTATTTATTTAGAGTGTTCTGTTGAATATTTAAATGATGAAAAATGTTTAATATTGAATAAAAAATAGCATTTTTTAGATGGAAAATTACATCATCTATCTGATTGTATACAATAGATAAAAAATAATCAATAGTTTCCTACATTCAAAAATATAGTAAGAGATATTAGACTAGTACCATGAATATATAGAAAGAATATATATTGGTTCCTTAGTAGATAACATAGTTCATCGCCTATTTTATTGGTAATTTATATCTACATCCTAAATTATATATTAAATGTAAATATATCATGTATAGTTTAATGATTTATGTACTAAAAAAATCTATAAATGATATCGATGTTTTCTTATCACTATTAATTTATTATTCAAAACTCTTATGGGAGGAAGTTACTAGTGTGTATGATTATTATAAAATTAAATAATAACTTCATAAAATAAATATGTTCACTAGAAATAAATTCCCAAAATATATAAATTTATTTGTAAACAATGTTAAGTGGAATAAAGATAGAATTTTTCAATATATGATATCATATTATCAACTGAAACATGGGATAAAAATAGTATACATGGACCATAAAAGGTTTTTATCTATGTATAAACCTTTTCAAATATTAAAAATGGAATTCAATAATTCACAAGAATTTTATATTTCTCCAAAACCTTTTTAAACCAGCAGATATTTTGAATGGGTGAAAAATATTGATGTTATATTTAGAAAGACAAATAAATATGGTGATGACAGAAATATATAGATGAAACCATCAATATTTTTGGAGATTACATATTAGAGATATCATGAGGTTAAACATAACATTAATTTCATGAATATTTTTAAGTATATTTGCGATAGTTTGGTCAGATCATTATTATAAATTAAATTAAAGACTAAGGATGGGTTGAATGTGATATTATAATTATATTTAATGAGAATAAATTTATAGTTAGCTACCAATTCTAAAGGAATATGAACATACCTTCCTCATTATACATTATCTAACAGTGTGAAAATTATTTTCTTTTAATTAATCTATGGTGTCAATGTGTCACTGGGTTATTATTAAAATGTAAATAAATTTATTTCACTAAATGATTTGAATTTAAAAAGTATGGAATCTCTTGATTGGCATGTCATAATGCAACAACTACTAATAGTTTTATTGTGTTGAATACTTCAAATCCATGTCCTAATGACTTTCATGATGGTGTGTTATTTTTTCATTTCCATTTGTAATAAATTGATTACATGAATTCATTGAACAATTTGGAGAATGATGCAATTTTTAAATGTTTTCAACTTGAAATGTACTTTCCACCATCTTTTTTTGACATCTCGATGCATTTAAGGGTTTATTTGGTGGGAGGAATAAATATTTTTGGTGATTTATATCTATGATGGATGTATCATTTTGAAATTTATAGAAATACGTTGAAGGTATATGTTATGAATCAATATCGACTAGAAGCCTCCATTGTTGGGAAGTATATTTCTGAGGCGGTTGCAGAGATTTTTACAAAATAATAATCTATAGTGTTGCACATCTGTTTTACACCTCTCATTGAATGGTTTTTTTTGAAGAAATAGGTTATGTGGGTTGAAATTTAAATCATTTACGTGTGAACAAATAAAGAAATTTCATTATACATCTTGAATAACCCATATAAAACTCAACTATATATAACATTTCATATTAATGGGATCAAAAAACATTATATGAGGGAAAAAGATATGGGGATATAGATTGAGCATAAAAAAATTGTTTCTATGGTTTAATGATACCGCACATGTGCTACATCCACCATGATATGGAGTGATTTATTTTACGTGATTGAGGGGAGTTATATTTTTTTGAGAGGATTTGTACCAAAAACTAGAAGTAATGGAGTTTTTCATGTTGTACATGATTTCAACACATTTTTTACAAGAAATCATTTGGTTACCCTTATATAGTGTACATTTTAGTTTATTTTGTTATATATATAGTTGGTCTGCATGATTCACACATGGTTGAGTCCAAATTGTTCTGATTATAGGGGAAACTATACAGGATAATGGGTGTTTATTGGTAAGGATGCACGAATTGCACAATATTATGAAAACCATTTAAAAATTGTGTGAGTCTTCTGTTCCAATTGACAGTTCCATTTGGATATATTGCAACATTTTTTCCCACAATGTAGAGAATTGGGTTAATCATGTTAGTGGGTTTTGTCTAGGGAGTTGCTTATGCATGGTTGGCACATTCTTTGAAAAACTATACAGAAAATCAATGTGGCCTTCCTTGATTAATTTAAAGTTCATTATCTAATTTTACAATACTCAATTTTTACCCTAAAACCCTTTTATTCACCTCCCCATCTTTCAAAAATACCATGTGAACCATTACGAGTATCTTCTCCATTTATCCCTTCCAATTTCATGGTCGTTAACTACTAGAAAATGATATATAGCCACAAACCTATAGACATTGTTTTATACATACAAGGATATAGATTTATTTTTAGCCTTTGTTGAGTTAGGGTCATGGATATATGTATAATTAGAGCCATGGATTTGATTTGGGTCATGGAAATAGGGTTCAATTTTATGATACCCTTGCACGCCTCCCCTTCTCCCAATAACCCTCCTCCCATTATCCTCGTGATACCGTACTCCCTAAATATATTGGATCTCTCTTCAAATCCCTCATCCCTTGATGATTCTCCATAATACCCTCCTGGACACTACTCCCCAAAAACAACTCTAAAGACATACCACCCACCACCCTCAACACCTTTGATTCCAAGGATGATTCACTATTCACTGCCATAATCTCTGACACCACCCCGATGCTCGAGACTATCTAACACCCCAAAACATCTTCATAGTCCTCCACAAAAATCCATTCCCCGCCTCCTTTCCAAAATCCACCAGGAATATGGCATCCATTTTCTAATGGTTACCCTACCTACCAGTCATTCCCCCTCCCCCACTCATGCACATTCCACCCAAAAAAAAGGTCTACCCTCAAACCCAATACACCTTACTCTAAAATATGTCGATGACATTTTTTATTCATGTTATAATTTATATTCACATTCTACTAATTTACATTATTCTATTTTAACGCTTCAATTATTTTAATATGTGTTTGGAAACTTCCTAAAATTATTCATTTTAAAATTATTAGACATCTACACCCTTTGAAATTCAATGTTTTGAATGGAAAACCGATTTCATTAAATCACTAAATTAATCGATAAGAAATTATGTTACATGAAATCTTCTTTGACATATAATTACAACATGAATTTTATTATTTTTTTCTTATGTTGTTCCAACATGTTTCAAAATTGTTACTTAACTAATTTGGTAGTTTGAGTTTTTATAGGAAACATAAATTCAAGAAACCATCCCTAGGTGGCACAAATATCAAAATTATCACTTGGGTAATTTTCTTTAACACTGTTGTTCTAAAATGTATTTAATTATGAGACCATTATATATTTATAATTATCTTTTCATTTCTTAATATTATTTAATCCTTATTCTCATAGAGAATCTATTGGTCAATATTATAAGCGGATTACTTGTCTATTTGAGTTAGATGACTTATCAATTTCTCATGATCTTGGTATGTGTTTATATGTGAATTATAGACTGCTTATTGATTTATATTTATTCTATGTTTTTATTGGATTGGTAATTTTACTAAATGTTTTTAAATAGTTTTTTGTTATTTTTAGAATGATGATCATGGCCCTAAAATAGTTATATATGGGTATAATTATGGTTGGACATGTTTAAACCAATTAATTAGTTGGGGAAAGGAGATTATAAAATTAAAATGATAAATTGAAAACAATCTGATGGTTTTAGATAGGTAAAGGCTGAAAATTTAAGAAATAATTAGAATAATTCAATATTAGGTGTTGAGCGATGTTTTTTAATTTCATATGGTGGAATAATAAGTTTCGTTATGTCATCGTGATAAGTTAAACATAACTTGGTGGTTTAAAGATATACAATTACTACTAAAGTGGTCATTTAAGCATGTGGAAATTAGTGTTTTAAAGGGATAAGTATGTCAAGACTACTTTGGTAAATTAACTCAATCTTAGAGTATGAAAATTTCTTTGTCTATTATGCATTCACAAGAAGTGAAATTACTTCTATTTTGATCCAAGTTTGAAGAGTGATCTTACCTTAACAATTGTATTTCTAATTATCATTGTTTTTTATTCTTTCTCTTATAATATTCATTTTTAAACTTATGTAATTCTTATTCTATAATTACAGGTATGGAAAATATACATTCCTATGTAATATTGTAACAACTCTAGATTTTATGAAAAATATTCTTTTAATTTCATTAATGTCTTGTGTTGTATTCTACACCAAGATTACCTTGCGCTATACGCAACACCATATTAGCTTGCAGTATACGCAACACTATTCTTGGATCGTGTTACACACAATTTTGATAATAGTTATTCTACGCAACATTGAGTATATATATATATATATTAAATGTATAAAAGAAATATGGTTGGATTCTCTTATACGAAACAACGGAGGATTCTTTCACAACATGCAACCCTGACTTGGCTTGCATTACAGGAAATCGCGGCCTTCCTCGATAGCGTGTGTTGTACGCAAAACCGGGTTTTAATAAACAACGATATATTATTATATTGTCATGAACAAGCCATTAGGAATAGTATTAACTAAATTTTTAATTTTATAACATTATTATTCATCTTACACATTTTCTAGAATATGGTATAAGAACAAAATAAATTTTTCGGGTAAGATAAGTATTTTTCAAAAAATGCAGTTTTGCCGCCTTTTGATGGCACACCCACATTAAATCTGGTTTTTGACATGTTTATAAGTTCAATTTGACAAAATAAAATTCTTCTTTTGAATCAGGATATAAAAATTTACATTAGATGATTTTTGATATTTTTCCGATAACTTTCATATTTTAATGAATAGTAAAAACACGCTATATTTTAATTAAAAACAACTTTTTTCATCGTAATATCTTATGTGGTTAAATTATAATATTGAATCGTTTTAAAGTATAAATAGAATATATTTTTACCATTTAATATAATTTATTTCATTATCATTGATTTTACCTTGAATTCGTAGGTTAAATTAATTCAATATTTTACAATGTTTTAATGAAAAACCCGTTTTCTTTCGACAATGGGATTAATTTTAATTTAATTTCAGCATCTTTTGTGTAATGAATTTGGAAAAATTGATTCCATATTTGGAATCAGTGGGTCCAAATTATGTTAATAAGCTACTTTTAATTTTTGTGCATTGTGAATAGTAACTACGGTAAATTTTATTTACTATAGTTAAAGGTAAATCGGGTAAATAAGGGTAAATATAAGATTATAAAATTACCCTAACACTTGGAAAAAATCCTATTGGATGGATATAAGTATAACCATATAACCTAAGGGTCGGATTAGATTCATTTTATGGACTTTGTTCCATGAAAATAATTTAATTATTATTAAAACCAAAGAATGTGACAACATGTCACTTTCTTAAATCTTATAAGTATAATAATTTTAATTTAGTGATAAACTTCATGAAACTTCTAAAATGAATAGTCTCCAGAAATCTAATACAAGTATCTACATCATAGGAATTTATTTATAATTTTTAGGGATTAGATAATTATCATTTATTATGACACAAAGATGGTGCAGTAATTGTCTTATTAATGAAATATTGAAATAATTGATGTTATAAATGCCCAAATAAATTTAATTTGAGACTTTTTATGACTTACATTAATTTTCTAGGTTAATATGACATGTTATTGTTGATATAAGTAACTTGTTTCGAACTTATCATTCTGTTATAAATTTCATAAAAATCATGTACCAAATAGTGTCAAAATTGACATAAATTAGTTTTTAAAACAAATATTATATTATTAATTGTTATTTAATTTTTTAAAAATCTAATGTTCGGCCAAATGACTTATATAAGGATAGATATATTAATAAATAAACAACTTGTGGTTCTTTTGGCTTGTTATGGTATGTTTATTAACCATATAG
This sequence comes from Viscum album, assembly GCA_963277665.1. Taxonomy (NCBI): domain Eukaryota; kingdom Viridiplantae; phylum Streptophyta; class Magnoliopsida; order Santalales; family Viscaceae; genus Viscum; species Viscum album. Next base: position 643,058,376 of record OY728143.1, on the reverse strand, counting down.
TGTAAGAAAACAAAAAGACACAGTAAAAGTTAAATTATTTAACTTAGAGTTAAATCTAATTGAAAAGGTTAAAATAATAACCTAAACTGGTCTAAATCCTATTTTATGAGAGGATTGCGACCCGTACCCACTTTATCTTCGAAATAAGATCCTTTGGAACCATTATAAACCGAATTTGAACTTAATATATAATAATATTTTGAGATTTTTCTAAGGTGCCCCTCTGCTCCATTATAAAAGGGAACCTCCCCCCCCTCTTCCTCACACCACTTTGAGCCTTAAAGCTCGTCCAACCCCTGCCAATTACTCCTCTCCACTTCCCTAGAGACATCCTAGAGGTCCTTGTATTCTTCAAAGACCAATTTTAGTGCCCTAAAAGAAGGTCTCAAAGAAGCACTTCAATGAAGAGGTAATGTCCGTTACCGATTCTTTCATCTTTATTTCTTCTTCCACTTCTTCTTCTTTAGTTGTTTCATTATGAAGTAATAACATCAGTATCACTCATATACTGATATGTTATTATAAGTATGAAACAACCCTCTTTCACCATCTATCCATCCTACGGAAAAAGAAACCACCGCGCGTGCGTACGTACGGAATACCGTCTCCACACCGTGGTGTAATCTATTTTCCACCACCACCTTACTTGGATGGGTATAATGGTGTAAATAATGACTATATATGACTATTATAAAGTAATACTAATTCTGAAATAGTATAAATATACTATAATACAATTCGACGATCATAGGAATGATATCATCACTCGTGCGTACGTACGGAATACGGTCTCCACGATGTGATGCGACTCGTTCTACATGATCTTCATTTAACAATGATTATATAAATGAATTGAATGAATGAATATGATATATATTACACTAATACCATTCTGGAAATGAGGTATCTATAACCTAAATATAATTATAAGAATTTATTCGACAAAACACGCATAAGAACAAAAAGTTATAAACACCCGAATAACAAGTAGCAATGAACTATTACTACTAAGAAGCTAAGAATATGACCATATATGATATCATAAAAATAAGTATGATTCTGGAATAAGTCAATAACATTATTTAAATCATTATACAGGATGTTCGGACACTTACGAAGCAAAACGGACCTAAGGTAAGGGAAATATCACAATCTCATTTTTATCCGAGATTGTTTATACTTTGGAATTTACTGGGGTGTATTTTATCATCCACATCCATGTTTCCTCAATGTGTAATGTTATTTCCATCCACCTAAAATTGTTTAAATCTAATTTTACCCTTCGGTGAGTTTTTAGTAAAAGATATGAATAGAATCTTTTGTCGTTTTTCGTACGTGGTACTTTTTGACTTTTCCGACAAAAGTACAAGAAGAATGTTTTTTTCAACTTATACGGCACAAATGGATTTTTAAAACATTATTTACAAGAAGCTTCCTTTAAAACTTTTCAAGTTTATTTTTAATCAACTTCTTTTAGTTTATAATTTTACGACATGTTACGAAAGGAAAAGTGTTTTTGAAGTAGAAAGGATATTTTCCTCAAGAATGGAGTTCAAGTGTTTTATCAAAATTATTTCACATCTAAGATAATATAGGGTTCTGTTTCTATCCCTATTATTACATTGACTTGATTATGTTGTGATGGAATTATTTTTATGAATTCCTTTATCTTATATGAATTGTTATATGATATCCCGATGTTTAAGATTCCCATTTTTATTACATGGGTTATACAATGATGTATGATTTATGATTTCGTGGCACACATAAGAATGGTATCATTATGAGATTGGTGGGACCTATATCTCCCTCCAATTCATTGGGTAAAGATTTTATATCTCATGAGATAGACATGGCTGGAACGGTAGGTTATACCGGTTCAGTGAAACAGGACTGAAACGAGGGTGACTCGGTTCAGAAATGGAATTTGTCCACTAAGATAGTCTTGGCAATGAGTCTTGACTAATAAAATATGATTCTATATGATTACGTGTGTATTCCACAATGTTTCATGTTTTAAGTTATTAATTTGGGATGTCATTTCACTACTATGATTTATCCCATGTTATGAGATTATGCTCTCTTTTGCAGGTTAAGATTTCCAAAATGTTATGTTCTTATGAAAATGTTGTGATTGATATTTCTTTTGTTTACCCATACTGAGCATTTGAGCCCACCCTTTTATGTTTTCTTTTCCCCAGAATATAAATAAAGGTTTTAGGTAAAAAAGGAAGATCTTTATGGAAGATGTTGAAGATGTTTCACCACGATTATAAGATTATATTCTGAGTTTCCAAAGACACTAAACTATTCTGATCCTTGTGTGTGTGTTTTAGTTATGTACTAAGTATTCTTCAAAAGTAATGTTATGTCCATGTACGTCAGGCTTTGGGTCTCTACAGTTGGTATCAGAGGAATGGTTTAGTCAACCTTTGGAAACTAGGATGCGGGAACTTTAGTGAGATCCCTAGAGATATTTATAAGGTATGTCCGGGGATGTCTCCAAGGTTAAGTATACGTATAGGTTATAGTCCTAGAATTGTGCTAACGATCTTAGAATTTAACCTAAGATGTTAGATATTGAGGGTACTCCCCCTTTTATTATGTTGTTTTCCCTAGCATGATTTTTGCCTCTCACAATATTATTTTTGGGTTTTAGATGATGGTTGGAACCCGAAGGAACCGTGTTGATCACTATAATGGACAATGCAATAATTTTCCTCCTGAACAAACAAGTGTTATGGGAGATGGAGTGCAAAATCTTATTGATATACTTACACAAGCTATGAATCATCCTGGACTTCCAAATGAGCAGAGAAGGGAACAATATTCTATTGAGTCCTTCATGAGGCAACATCCACCTTCTTTCAGTGGGTCTTCCGATCCACTTGTTGTTGAACAATGGATCAGTACCACTGAAAATATATTTTCAGTTCTTCAATGTTCTGAACATGATAAAGTCATCTTAGCAGTATATCGTTTGGAAGGTGAAGATGATCAATGGTAAAATCTTATCAAGAATACGATGCCAAGAGATGAAATTGAGTCCATGGAATGGGACGAGTTCAAGAACTTGTTTTTCAGTAAGTACTTCCCTCATATTCTTCGAACAAAGATGGAAAAGGAGTTTCTTGAGCTGAAGCAGAAGGATGATGAATCTATTGGTATATACGAAGTGACTCTTACAAGACTTGCAAGGTATGCATCTGGCATTATCATCCAACCTGAAAGTAAAGTTGATCGATTTTTCAGTGGCTTAAAACCATGTCTTCGAAGGGCATTAGCTATAAGAGACTTCAGTAGCTATGAAGAAATTGTGCGTTGTGCTATCAAGGTAGAAATGGAAGTTGGTGTTACATATCCATCTCATGGTTTTGACAAGAAATGAAAGATGGAGTTCAAGGAGAAATCTCAGAATAATGGTGAAAAGAAGATGAATGTTTCCTTATGCACAAAGTGTGGAAAGAAGCATGGTGGAGATTGTCTTAAAGGGACTAGAAAATGTTTTAAGTGTGGAAAATAAGGTCATCAAGCAGCTCAGTGTCGAAGTAATGGAAAAAGGGTTTCTAATGATGTGAATAAAGCAAACACTGCAGATAACGCACTACCAACACTTCAATGCTTCAAGTGCAAGGAAATGGGGAATTATGCTAATAAATGCCCTAATCCAAGGGTTAGTGATGATCGACATGAGCAACCACATAAGGAAAAGGACAAAGGGAAGTCACATGCGATCACCATTAGTGATGTTGAAAGTGATATCGATGTGGTGGAATGATTAAGTGTATATGTAATGGGATTACAAAATAATGTTGTATATAGTATCGTGGAATATTGGAATATTTATGTATTGGTCTACGGTGGTTTTTAATATTTTTATGGTACCCGTAACCATGGAAAGTGATTGAGATATTTTTGGAAAAAAGATGATATGCGCATAATGAAGGGAAAACGAGAAAATGATATATTTGACAGTATTCATGAGATCATGATTAATATAAGGACTAAGTGATATCATGGTTTGAGTATATAGAATTTTGATGATTTTGGAATGTGGAAAGTGTTAACTTTTAACTGCATTCATGTTTTCACTAAGGTTCAATGGGTATTCAAGAGAATACATGATTAAGGCCTTTGAATGTTTGGAATGTGACCAACAAAACATATCTTATGATATATGGGGATCAACGATGGTATTAAATCTCTTGTAATCGTTTTCACTATATTATGAGAGTGGACTACAGTATTATGGATAAGCCTAAATATTGGAATGGATTATGTTGGACATAAGTTAGTACTGTTTAAGGATAAAAGTTTTTTCGAAATTATTGATGGGATGTTATAGTAATATAGTTTTAGAAAAAGGAAAACCTGTAGGACGGGCGACAACCCATCGTGTCGGACAAGGCTGTGGGAATCGAACCCACAACCGAAGTGCGGCTAGCCTTTATCGCCTACCACTGGCCTACAGGAAGTACCTGGTTAGTATAAACTAGTTTTACATTATTAAGCGGTATGATATATGAAGTATAAGTTCATTTTTGGAACCATATATGATTAATATAACCATAAGATGGACTTATAAATTTTTCTAACCTTTTTTTTGAAAGAGATGGAATGACCCATCATTCTATCACATGATCTTCTAACACATCACGAATAACAAATTCAACTTCATTTCTTTAAGGGATGAAGTGGAAATTGTTCAATTCACGAACAATAGTGAGATTGTACCAAAGTCATGCAAGTATTTCTTTTAATTCATCAACTTTAGGGAAATGATTTTGAAAACCAAATTTTTTTTTCCTAGTTCCCTTATATCCGATGAATCAGATGGTACCTTAGATAATCACAAATCAATAGCTTTGTGATTGTTGGCTTTTTCATAGCCTAGTTCTCTACCAATCTCCATCAGAGCTTGATGGTTAGATTTCTCTCCCATATCCATATTTTCACCTATGTTCTCCTACGTGGAGACCCCGTGATGAGTTAATTTGGGTAACCGTTAAATTTCATACTTTAGTTTTTAAAATCCATGTTTTGGTATTCCTTTTTACGATGTGGGTTTCTATTAAACAAACTTTCGATTAGTAAACCTTTTATAACCCCGACGAATTTCAAGGGCGAAATTCATTTTAAGGGGGGTAGAATGTAACACCCCGAGATTTTATGAAAAATATTCTTTTAATTTCATTAATGTCTTGTGTTGTATTCTACAAGAAGATTACCTTTCACTATACGCAACACCGTATTTTCTTGCAGTATACGCAACACTATTCTTGGATCGTGTTACACACAATTTTGATAATAGTTATTCTACGCGACATTGAGTATATATATATATATATATATTCAATGTATAAATGAAATATGGTTGGATTCTGTTATATGAAACAATGGAGGATTCTTTCACAACACGCAACCCTGACTTGGCTTGCATTACATGCAATCGCGACCTTCCTCGATAACGTGTGTTGTACGCAAAACCGGGTTTTAATAAACAATGATATATTATTATATTGTCATGAACTAGCCGTTATGAATAGTATTAACTAAATTATGAATTTTATAACATTATTATTCATCTTACACATTTTCTAGAACATGGTATAAGAACAAAATCAATTTTTCGGGTAAGATAAGTTTTTTTCAAAAAATGCAGTTTTGCCGCCTTTTGATGGCGCACCAACTTTAAATCTAGTTTTTTACATGTTTATAAGTTAAATTTGACAAAATAAAATTCTTATTTTGAATCAAGATATAAAAATTTACATTAGATAATGTTTTTATATTTTTCCGATAACTTTCATATTTTAATGAATAGTAAAAACACGCTATATTTTAATTAAAAACTACTTTTTTCATCGTAATATCTTATGTGGTTAAATTATAATATTGAATGGTTTAAAAGTATAAATAGATTATATTTTTACCATTTAATATAATGTATTTCTTTAGCATTGATTTTACCTTGAATTCGTAGGTTAAGTCAATTCAATCTTTTGCAATGTTTTAAAGAAAAACCCGTTTTCTTTCGACAACGGGATTAATTTTAATTTAATTTCTGCATCTTTTGTGTATTGAATTCGAAAAAATGGATTCCATATTTGGAATCAGTGTGTCCAAATTATGTTAATAAGCTACTTTTTATTTTTGGGCATTGTGAATAGTAACTACGATAAATTTTATTTACTATAGTTAAAGGTAAATCGGGTAAATAAGGGTAAATATAAGATTATAAAATTACCCTAACACTTGGAAAAAGTCCTATTGGATGGATAAAAGTAGACCCATATAACCTAAGGGTCGGATTAGATTCATCTTATGGACTTTTGTCCATGAAAGAATTTTAATTATTATTAAAACCAAAGAATGTGACAACATGTCACTTTCTTAAATCTTATAAGTATAATAATTTTAATTTAGTGATAAACTTCATGAAACTTCGAACATTAATAGTCTCCAGAAATCTAATACAATTATCTACATCATAGGAATTTATTTAGAATTTTTAGGGATTAAATAAGTTTCATTTATTATGACACAACGATGGTGAAGTAATTGTCTTATTAATGAAATATTGACATAATTGATGTTATAAATTCCCAAATAAATGTAATTTGAGATTTTTATGACTTAAATTAATTTTATAGGTTAATATGACATGTTATTGGTGATATAAGTAACTTGGTTCGAACTTATCATTCTGTTATGAATTTCATAAAAATCATGTACCAAATAGTGTCAAAATTGACATAAATTAGTTTTTAAAACAAATATTATATTATTAATTGTTATTTAATTCCTAAAAATCTAAGGTTCGGCCACATGACATAGATAAGAATAGATATACTAATAAATAAACAACTTGGGGTTCTTTTGGCTTGTTATGGTAAGTTTATTAACCATATAGTGTAAGAAAACAAAAAGACACGGTAAAAGTTAAATTATTTAACTTAGAGTTAAATCTTATTGATAAGGTTAAAATAATAACCTAAACTTGTCTAAATCCTATTAGATGAGATGATTTCGACCCATTCCCACTTTATAGTCTAAATAAGACCCTTTGGAACCATTATAAACCGAATTAGAACTTAATATAAAATAATATTTTGAGATTTTCCTAAGGTGCCCCTCTCCTCCCTTATAAAAGGGCACCTCCTCCCCCTCTTCCTCACACCACTTAGAGCCTTAAAGCTCGGCCAACCCCTGCCAATCCCTCTTTTACACTTCCCTAGAGACATCCCAGAGGTCCTGGTCTTCTTAAAAGACCAATTTTAGTGCCCTAAAAGAAGTTCTCAAAGAAGCACTTCAAAGAAGAGGTAATGTCCGTTACCGATTCTTTCATCTTTATTTCTTCTTCCACTTCTTCTACTTTAGTTGTTTCATTATGAAGTAATAACATCAGTATCACTAATATACTGATATGTTATTATAAGTATGAAACAACCCTATTTCACCATCTATCCATCCTACGGAAAAAGAAATAACTGCGCGTGCGTACGTATGGAATACCGTCTCCAGGCCGTGGTGCAATCTATTTTCCACCACCACCTTACTTGGATGGGTATAATGGTGTAAATAATGACTATATATGACTATTATAAAGTAATACTAATTGTGAAATAGTATACATACACTCCAATACAATTCCACGATCATAGGAATGATATCATCACTCGTGCGTACGTACGGAATATCGTCTCCACGATGTGATGCGACTCGTTCTACATGATCTTCATTTTATAATGATTATATAAATCAATTTAATTAATTAATATGATATATATTACACTAATACCATTCTGGAAATGAGGTATCTATAACCTAAATATGATAATAAGAATTTATTCGACAAAACACGCATAAGAACAAAAAGTTATAAACACCCGAATAACAAGTAACAATGAAATATTACTACTAAGAAGCTAAGAATATGAACATATATGATATCATAAAAATAAGTATGATTCTGGAATAAGTAAATAAAATTATTTAAATCATTATACAGGAGGTTCGGACACTTACAAAGCAAAACGGACCAAAGGTAAGGGAAATATCACAATCTCATTTTTATCCGAGATTGTTTATACTTTGGAATTTACTGGGGTGTATTTTATCATCCACATCCATGTTTCCACAATATGTAATGTTATTTAAATCCACCTACAATTGTATAAATCTAATTTTACCCTTTGGTGAGTTTTTAGTAAAAGATATGAAAAGAATCTTTTGTCGTTTTTCGTACGAGGTACTTTTTGACTTTTCCGACAAAAGTACGAGAAGAATGTTTTTTTCAAATTATACGGCATGAATTGATTTTTAAAACATTAATTACAAGAATCTTCCTTTACAAGTTTTCATGTTTATTTTTAATCAACTTCTTTTAGATTATAATTTTACGACATGTTAAGAAAGGAAAAGTGTTTTTGAAGTAGAAAGGATATTTTCCTCCAGAATGGAGTTCAAGTGTTTTCTCAAAATTATTTTACATCTAAGATAATATAGGGTTCTGTTTCTATCCCTATTATTACATTGACTTGATTATGTTGTGATGGAATTATTTTTATGAATTCCTTTATCTTATATGAATTGTTTTATGATGTCCCGATGTTTAAGATTCCCATTTTTATTACATGGGTTATGCAATGATGTATGATTTATGATTTTGTGGCACACATAAGAATGGTATCATTATGAGATGGGTGGGACCTATTTCTCCCTCAAATGCATTGGGTAAAGATTTTATATCTCATGAGATAGACATGGCTGGAACGGTAGGTTATACCGGTTCAGTGAAACAGGACTGAAACGAGGGTGACTCGGTTCAGAAATGGACTTTGTCCACTAAGATAGTCTTGGCAATGAGTCTTGAATAATAAGATATGATTCTATATGATTATGTGTGTCTGCCACAAAGTTTCATGTTTTAAGTTATGATTATTGGGATTTCATTTCACTACTATGATTTATCCCATGTTATGAAATTATGCTCTCTTTTGCAGGTTAAGATTTCTAAAATGTTATGTTCTTATGAAAATGTTGTGATTGATATTTCTTTTGTTTACCATTACTGAGCATTTGAGCTCACCCTTTTATGTTTTCTTTTCCCCAGGATATAAATAAAGGTTTTAGGTTAAAAAAAGGAAGATCTTTATGGAATATTTTGAAGATCATTCACCATGATTAGAAGATTATATTCCGAGTTTCCAAAGACACTAAACTATTACGATCCTTGTGTGTGTGTTTTTGTTATGTACTAAGTATTCTGCAAAAGTAATTTAATGTCCATGTACCTCAGGATTTGGGTCTCTACAAATATTCTTTTGTAGTAAAATTAGACTGGGATGTTAGGTTATATATAACCATAATAATAGGTTCATTTGGTTCTAGGAATTATTTTTCATGTTCAATTTTCTACTTGTGCTTACCTACTCATTTGATTTGAATAATTCACTATAAAACAATTTATAATGACTTGGCAAAATTTCAATTAAATTATACACTAATTTAATAGTATTCCTACCTTTAAATTTTTTTTATGAGTTTTCCTCAAGTATGTATTTCAAAGTTAAAAAATTCTGAAAGGCGATAATTGTTTAGTTCATTATATATTCATAAGAAATGAAAGTACATCTACGTAGTTTTAGGTATGGAAATTTAGATTCCCTTAACAAATGTATTTCTAATTTTCAATTTTATTATTTCATTTATTCTCATCTTCTTTTAACTTATGTAATTATTATCCTAAAATTTTAGGTATAAAAAACCATTTTTATGTTGGCTCTGTCTGCAGTAAAATTATATTTTGATGTTCGGTTGAATATGATTATAATGAGAGGTTTCTCATTGACAGATTATGAAGTGATTAACCTAGAGAATTTATAATCAATCCCTTTTATTCCACTATTCATACTATCTTGTGAGTATCTTCAATAGAAGAATTTGTTTGTTTGGACTCCTTAAGATGCTATAATTTTCTTTTCTAAGGTTTGTTTTACTACTCTTTCTAATTTTATTTTAGATAGACTGAATTATACAAATCATATATATGTTCTATATGTATATAATTATCCTGGGTGTATGTACTAAATTTAAACATACTTTTTATTTACATGTATTACTTATTCTATTTTTATAAATGTGTAAAATGTAAATTATTTTTATTGTATGATGAATTATATGGAGTAATGTAGTAGGTCCACTTTTTACTTTATTATCTGTATAAATTGTTATAAAAAAATTATTTCCAAAACATGAATATAGAATTGAGATGTACAACATTTCATTCTCTATTATTGTTTATGTTTATGATAAATCTTATGCTTATATATATACATTAACACACACATAATGTAAAATTTACATTTCTTACTTTTAGGCTTCAACATATATCTATGCTTTAAAAAATAATAATACACTATCAAATTCTCATATACCATAAAATAAAAATATTATATTAATATTGGGAATATATAATACCATTTTCTTATTTTTCCATATAATTTATGTTTTCTGAATCAGTGATAACATATTCTACGAAATGCTTGAAATAATGTCCTAAAATTGTAATATTTATACTCTTGCAATTTAGATATAAAAATCATTAATTTCTATATATTTTTTCATTATTTTTTATTCCAATATATTAATGTATATATGATATATTTAAATTTATCATTATGAGATATTTGTAAAAAATTATGATATGAATTTTAATTGTTCATGTTGACTTAGGAAATCTACCATTGAGAGTTATTATAGTCATTTTTAATGCCTTCATAAATATTAACTCAATATTTCTCTAGGCTCTATGGGATGATTATTTACGTTTTATCTATGTATATTTTATCAATATATTTTAATAGATATTTGGGTCTATTTTCTTATGTTTTTCTTACTTCAGTTATAACAATTTTCCCCATAATTAAGGATATTTTTTTTTCTACTTCTATTTTTTCATTTGAATATTGCATACCATGGTTTATTTTCTTTAATGTAGATGTCTGAAGAATTATTTTAGAGGAATGATTTATTGAAATTAATCAGATATATATATATAGGATATTATTTTGACATATTTCAAATTATTTTCTTATGTTTTCTCAGCTTCAAGTATGTCAACGCACTCTCTATAATTTATTTATCCTCTTTTCCCCCATTCCTAACATATATTTTTTCTTTTACAACATTTTTTAGAAGATCTATATTTCTTTGTTTGTTATGTATGAATAATTCTAGGTATTTCAATCATTCCATTGTATTTTTCCAGATGCTAAAAAATGATTTCAAATATACATTTTCATCTTCATCTATTACAATGAAAATTATGTTTGAAAAAATGGGATTACATTTTTCCTTCCATGTATGACTTAAGTATATCTCCATTTATGATATACAAATGACTTATAAACATGTGTTCATTTATTATTTAGTAGTTAATTATGATTACGATTTATTTAATATCTACATGAATTATTATGTAGAATTTATTTGTTATTTAGATGTGTTCAATAACACCTTTCAAACTATTTTTATAAATTTCCAATATATTAATTTTGTTTTTCTTTTCTGTTATCATCTAACAAAATTAGACATATATCTATGAAGATTATTTTTCTTATACAGATGATGGAAGGATATATATACACATTTTTAATTGGATAGATAATATGTTTATGATTATTCTTAAACATATTCTTATATATATTCTTGTAGTTAGAAATATAAAAATATTTCATTCCATAAAAATTTAAAATATTGCAATATATATAGCCTAAAAACATAGTTTATTTAGCTTATTCTTATATGAAAATAGTGTTACTAAAATACTAAAATAAATACATAAAATTCAATATGTTAGTCTATTTTATTATAATTATAGTGTTTGTAAATTAACTTTAATAGATATACATTTCAATAATTACAATGCTTATTCCAATTCTTATTCTTTTCATTTGTTCATTCTTATAATTATGGTTTTAAAAATACAATAATACATTTTCATATATTGTAATGTACCGATACTCATTCTAAAAAATACATGTGGTTATGATTATTCTTATATAAAATATTTTTATATTGTCATATAAGTAGAAGCATAAGGTTACACAACCATGTTTTCCTCTGTTATTATTTTTTCTTATTCAATTTATTTATTCTATTTTAGTTGAGAAAAATATTTCTAACAAATATAAGTACAAAAAATAAGGATAATAAACCTAATAAAATATTTATTGTTTATATATTATTCAATAATATTATTACGTATGGAAAAATACTGCATTTACAGTGCTTCTACCATTTCTAAATTTCTAGTGATTATGACCTTTCTATAATTACAAAAAATATTATTTGAATTATTATACAAAAATGTTGATTATGATTATGTTATTCTTCCCTCACTACACATGAAATTATTATTCTTATGGATAAAATTATATTTTTAGATATAAATTTTTATCACGGATATATTGAAAAATATTAATCGCCACATGATAGGGCTATTTATTTGGATTCCTATGATTCAATAAATGCATTAATTTTTTTCAACTATAAACATGAAAAAAAATTAAAATTTAATGTGTTTGAAATTTTATACATTTTTTATGTTACCTTAAAACTCAATTTTCAATAATGGGGGCCCTGTTTTAGACATAAAGCCTAATTCAAATTATGTATGGTTGGGTTGTGTCTTACTTTAATGGAAATAAGTTTCCAGATAATTTATAACCTCTTTTATTTATATATCAATAAATGATATAAATCATTGAAAATATATAACTGATAATAATAAATTAGATTGATATTTTCATTATATTGTGGGCACTACTCTAGATTTATGTTTGTTTCCAATTGAATACACAATAAAAAGATTATGGACAATAGAGGTGGTACTTATGAGGAAGGTTCTTACACTGTATCATTATAGGATATAAGAATCATAATACATATATTTAGGGATATTATTTTGGAAGCATATTCCCCCATATTGGTCTTCTGGGTAATTAACATGTTTATAGAAGTTTAACCTATCAACTTACAATGACGTCTGCAATTAAAAATACCCAATTTTTGTGTGGCTATTTTGGTTGATGAATTTTCATGTGGATACACATTTTATTACCATACTAAAATCCATTTAAGTTGTAATAATTGTTTACTCACTATATATATACCTAGAATTATATTATCCAAATTTAATTTTAATGAAGACATTCATCTAGAAAATCATTTTTTTCAAGAATACAACTTATAAATTGAACTTAAAAATTTAATAATAGAAGAGTCATTATAAAAGGATACTGATAGCCTAACACCCCTGAGGGATTCCATCATTTATTATTTTTAAAAATAAGTAGAAATTATTTAATATTGGGTGTAATTTCTGGTTTTGTTAGAGGAGTTGGGTGTTATTAAGAGAATATAAATCCTGATGAATCTATTGTTCAACCTTAATATTTTAGTTTTCCTCATAATCCATAGGTTTCTAATCACCCCAAAAAAGAATTGTTTTATTAACCACCATAAATAGGCCAAAACCCAAGAGTAAGATATGGATATTTTAATCTATTCTTCTAGTTACTGAGTAATTTAAAATGGGTATCCTATATTCATTAATTACACCACTATTAACACTTTATCCATGATTTTTTGGGTATATTATGGAAATAGAAAATAATATACTAGGTTTATTTCCTAGAAATTTCATAATATTCTCTAATTACTACCCATTAAATAGTTATTGACTTTTTAAGATAGGTATTAAAAAACTATGAAAGTTGTCCTCCCATATAACATAAAGTGGTTTTACTAATCTCTAATGTATCTATATAAGAATGATGTTTTGTAAAATATTTTTTGTTTATCTTAATGATTTCTTACCTCTTTAGAATCCATAATGAGATGTACATGTATTATATATTCATATATTATAATTATGTCAAATATAAATTATTTTTTGTGTAAGATGAATTGTATGGAATAGTATTGTATGTCTAATTTTTAATTTCTTAAGTGTGTAAATGGTTAGGATAGAATTATTTCCCTAACATGACTATAGATTTTATATTTACAACATGCCATTCTCTATTATATAGATCATAATGATTTTTATACAGAGTACGATTGCTTTGATCATGGATTCCACTTTGATAGGAAATGATCATCTTGGTTGCGATATTTTGATATCATATAAATTATATATAGGCATGTCACATGGGATGGATTTTTGGACCATGTTTTTGTATGACCCTTCCACTTTCCATTGATCAGTTATATAACCGACTCTCGTATAAACCTTCCCATTTCTATGAGATGGGGTTTTTCCTATTACTCAGCCACTAACAGAAACATGATGACGTTAGCTCATTAGGGAAGGAATCCTCATAGAATTATCCTATTCATATTATATTTAATGTAATAGGATTATAGATGGTATATCTATTATGGATACCTTAAATATAAGAAGGTATCATTTATATGTGATATTGATCTCAAATGTACATCATTATCAACTTCTAGTAGGATTTTATTGATAAATAGATGTATAGTTGTTTTCATATATTTTCTTGTACATGCGTAAATTGACCAAAATACTACATATTCACGTATTTCATATATGTTAAAAATATGGTGGTTTCCTAAAGAGTATTATATTATCAAAATCTACAAGTGTACTATGGTGGATATGTAGTTTTATATTCTTTATTTCAGGTGCCTATAAGTGTGTCTTGATCCGTGATAAAAAGGGAAAAATCACTTCAAAGATTAAATTATGGTGAGCCTGGAGAAGATGGTGAAGGATTTTTCATCTTCTAATGATGAGTAGAAGAGGGTTGTGTAGTGTCAAATTGAAGAGGAATTAATAAGTTGTAGGGCTTCACTTCTAGATATGAAAAAATCTATATGTAGTCTAAAAAAGAACATTTTGTATAAAGGCATAAAACACATTCTCGGGAAGTTGATCATCCCGGATAAAGTAGATGAGTTCACTCTCAAGAAAAAAAATCTTTATTTTCATATAATACCT
Organism: Viscum album; assembly: GCA_963277665.1. NCBI lineage: Eukaryota > Viridiplantae > Streptophyta > Magnoliopsida > Santalales > Viscaceae > Viscum > Viscum album. The sequence goes on along the minus strand of OY728143.1, from coordinate 643,043,345 downwards.
ATCATTTTTATTTTCATTCATCCTTTAGTTTGAAAATTTTCTTGTCGCTTTGTGGATGGAGTACTGTGTTTCTGGTTAGTATAAGTTCATTTTTATGATGGGTTTTTTTATATTTTTTGATAATTTAGAATCACGTAGCAATAATGTTTTTAGTATTATCCTTGTATAAGATTTTGGGTTGTGTAGTATATACATGGGATAATAATTTTTGTACCAAACATGTATTATAATTCTAGAATAGCTATTTTTAACAGTATCTGCAAGCTATACCCATGGTTATAAACTATAGAAGTAGGCCTATAGCCACAGTTTTGAACCGTGGAAGTAGACCTAGAGCCATGATTTTAAATGATGGATATAATATGATGTGGAAGAATCTATAGACATGGTTGGAAATAAAGTCTATAGGTATACTACCATGATGGAAATGATGGATATAGGGCTATAGCCACAGTTACCACTAAGGCTATAGTTGTGGCCCTATTTCTATTCCAATAGGAGACACAGTCCACCAAACCTTGGAAATTACCTCTATACATGGTTTCATTATATATATACATAGTTATAAACTGCAGTTATAGAATGAATTTCTAGTAGTTATTAATCTTTGATTAGAGTGAGTTTCTCATTGGAAAGTCCTTTTAAAAACATATCTCTCTTTTATTATATATTATATATTGATTTTATTTTATCCCATAAATTTTGGAAGTTGTGGGTATTGAAATTAGGGTTCAGAAACTTTATCCATGTGGGTTTTCTTTTTTAGGGCATGAGAAGGACCTTTTGTGTCTTGGATGGGTGTTCTCTATCAAAGGAGAAAACATTCAGATTGTTTCTCCTTGAACAAAGGTATTTTTTTATTTATATTCACTTTATATTAAATCATATTGGATTCGTGTTGGTGTTAAAGTGTATTTGTTAAATTAACACCAATTAATGTGTACTTTTATAAAAATATGGTGATTTTTTAATGTATTTGACCTTTTTCATGGAATGGTATACCATTCCAAGTGTTTGTAAAAATTAAGATGTGTATTTTCAAGGTGTGTAAGTGTATTGAAAGTCATCCTTGATACCTAATGAAATTTATAATTGTATTTTTTATCAAATTATTTTTGAACTAAGTGGTTTATGTGTTTTAATGTTTTAAATATTTTTTATATGGGGCCTTGATTTAAAAGTGGTGTGTGAACCCTTGTGTGTGACTTTTGATAACTTTTAATAGACATGATATAATTAAACGGTTTTTTAGGGTTGTGTGAGTTCCCAAATGGGTTTCATGAAATGTTTTAGAAAAATTAGTCTCAAGAGTAGATTCTGATGTGATTTGAAGTTGGTACAAGTTGTATATTAATTCCAATCATGGTTTAAAAAAAGGCATGTTTGGATCTTTAGGAAATATCAATTTTCATAAAAGTTTTGAGACCTTATTTTACCCCCATGTGACTATTGTTATTCTTATGTTGGTTTGGGATCTCATGAGGTAATAGTTTCTATTGATCCATCATTGTTTACTATATATGATTAGATGTGAATGGAGTTTTTTCTTTGATGGGTGTAAGGGTAGATACATGAGTTATTTCAAATTATTTATGTTTTTTACATGTGATGGTTCAATTGTGATCACCACTATAAAATATTTCAAAAGTGTCCTTGATACATTGTAGGATTCATATATGAGAGAAAGACCCAGTGTATCATAGTGGGATATATAGGGAATGTTTATCAATAATAACTCATTGCTTAGGGCAAAATATAGTGGGTCATTGATTTATAATTTTTTTATATCCCATGTTATTGAATTAAATTTTGATATATTTATTCCTGGATAGTTTGATGATACTATCAGGAAAGTAGACAGTATTGGTAGTGTCGACCTTGGTTCTTTTTCATCAGTTTAGGTATTTATTACTAACACCTTAGGTTGATTAAAATGGTGATAAGAACCAAATAATTATCATTTAGGGGATTTTATTTATGTTTTTATATCCTAAAATTATAGTACGATTTATTAGAACCTATGTGTTTACAATTTTTTTCTCCTTTTCATGTGAACTTTACATATTGGTTTTGGGTTATTTTCATTCCTTCTTCCTTATAAAATGTTTTACTATTAAAAGGTTTTTAAAAGCTATTTTTGTAAGGTTTTTTAAATAATGATTTTGAAATTTTGGTTTTACTGTGTTTTCAAACTATTTTACTGATGATAGAAGGATGTGTTGTTGAAATGATAACATATGTTTTCTAAAGATATTTTGGGATGTTTTGAGGAAAAAAGAAAATGTTCTGTTTTGAAAATTTAGGTGTGTGGGTTTTTAATACACTGTTTTAGGTTGTTGTGGATTTTATAATTGGTTTTTCATTGATGTTTTGGGAAACTATTTGAAATTGAAACTATTTTGAGGCTTTAATAGTGAATCTAATAATATATGTTTATGAAATGGTTTTAAAGTGAGACTTTAAAATAGGTTTTTTTTCTAAAGAAACTGAGGTCGAGGAAAATTATAATTTAAGTTATATTTTTCATTTAATATAAATAATAATAATAATAATTTAACACAACTTTGATGTGTTTTTTACTATCAATGTAAAGATTTATGAAATGTGTATATATTTTTTAGTTTCAAACTAAAATTTCTATGATGTAATATGAAAGGGACTTCATAGATTCAGTTGGTGATTTCCTATTTGGATATTTATCTCACATACACAATATATATATATATATATTTTACATGTTAAAAGTTGTATTTGGGCCAGAGTTTTTTCCTTTATGGATATGCTTTCTCCAACGAAGGAGATATTGGTTCGGTTGGCGAATGCTTGCCTCATGGAGCCTAGTTGGAGGGTTTGGATTTTCTTTCAACTTTAGGTTTTGTATCAGAAACCATTTACTAGTGCATCTTATGCTTTAAAATTATTTTTATTGGTGTTTTCTACATATTAGTTTATTTAATATTTTTATTTTTGAACTGGATACACACTTTTTCCTATATCATGTTTGGATAGATCATCACGTTTATTTATGAAATTTATTTTAATTATTGTTTGAGTGAAAATATCCCCAATGTTTGTTTCATGATACCATGGAACTGGTTACCATCTCGTTGGGATTGAGAATAGCCTTTAAGCTTGGGGTGGTATTGTCTAAGTCCTAGTTGACATGGAATACTAGAATGGGTCATTAAAAAATGTTATAATTTCCTAGGTTCTTAGTGGGGACTTGGTTTTTAGCATCCATATCATTATTTGAGGGAATGGTAGTTTAGAGAAAAGGATATAAAGACTCAATATGTAAGTTTAGGTGGATTATCGCAATATATTTATCAACCCATACCATGCTTTTCAGTGGGCTATTGGTATTTTTTCATTGATTCCATGTTTAAATTTAATAGATTTTTTGGATTATGGTCTGATTCCTATAGAGGTGTTAATTTATCCTAATTTTCTTATTTTGAGTTTTCCTTGGGGTCGTATTTGGTGTTTTGGGATATAAATATATAATGGAATCAAGGTGTGAGGTTGGATTTTTGATCCTAACAAACAATACAGAAACCAATCGCTTTATTTTGGGAACGTTGTAGGGACCATTTTACAATTAACATGTAACTATCAATCATGTGTCTAAATCGGGGAAGTGTTCCCCATACCATTTGGTTTTTCTATTTATACACCATGATGATTGGATTTCCTAGTGTGTTGGGGAAATGGGAAGTGATTCATGGTGGGTATTGGGATATGTTGGAATTATAGGATTTTATATTTGTTATGGCTTGTGTTATATATTTGTTTTTCTGATTTCATGTGTGATGTGAAATTAGATTTTTGTGTGTGAAAAGTGGATTTCATTAGAAAATGTTGTTGGTTTGAAACAAGGCCTCATGGATTGTTTACTAAATGATATTTGGTTTTATAAAATGTTTTAAAGAGGTTAATTTAATTATTAAATATGGAAAGTTGTTTTTGAAAACGAAGGGAGATCGTGAATGTGAGACTGTCATTTTCTGGAAATCCAATATTTTTACAAAACAAGAATTTTGGGATTGTTGGGCTTTAAACTTTTATGAGGTGGATTGAAAATACCAAAAAACTATGATTGTTTTGGAATTGATTTTGATAATGATTGGCGTGAATTTTGAAATTAGTTTTGGGAATGATTGGAATTAAACAAGTCATGTTCAGTCATGGAGTTGATTTATTTAATGATTTTAGTTTTTTAAGTAAGATAAGGCCTAATTTTTAATGGTTCCTTAGTTTCAAAAATAAGGTTCTAGGACTCATGTTATGGTACCATGGTTTTAAAAGATTTGCATATATTCTATAAAAATAATGTGATTGGATATACTATTGTTTGATTTTGGGACTACATGATGAGATTTTGGGGAATGGTCCATGTTGGGTTCATACCGTTCATTGTATAGTGGAAGGATCCTAAAAAGGTTTATTGTAAAGGTATAGTGATTTTCTTTGGTAGTAATTCCTCCATTCATTGTTAAACACTACCCATGATCTGAATTGAATGAGTTTTTTTGTCTTATCCTCTAGTGACATGTCTTGAAATTATTTAAGGAAGTACTTGTTGTCAATCTACATGATAATCTCATGGGTTGAGTGGTTTGGTCCCATGAATCATGGTTTAATATTTGGACTAGTGGGGGTCAGTTTTCTTGGAGACTCAGAAGTGAGATATTATTTGGGATGATTATTCAATTGAGCTTAGATACTTTTGAAGATTTATTGAGTGGATATAATTTGATATATCCTTTTCATGGTTGGTTGTTTCTATTTTTCATTATGAACCATTCTGGTATTTTTTTCTCAGTGAGTTTAGCATATTTATGAATTGAGGAGTTTCTTTCACTATGTTTTTTTCTAGCCCACCTTCTTAAGTTCCCTTTATGAGCAGTAGTTGATGTGAGGATATTCAACCATTTTTTGTGATATTTTAGTTTATTGATCATATTTTAAACATGAGGTTGGTCATTGTTGTATCATAGACATTAAGGATCTCATAGGGAACATGAATGGTTGATTGGGGGTATAACAAAGTTTCGGTTAGACCATGGGTTCCACTGAGTTGATGTTTCCATCAGAATCACCATGGGATAGTAATTTGTGAATTTATATCTATGTTCCTTCATATTAAGTGTGTGACGATAGGTTTATATCCTTTTTGTTTTCTATTATGGAATGTCTCTAGTTTCTATGAATATTTTTTAATTATTCTATGGATTATGTGATCTAGTGTTTGTGTTCCTTCTGGTTATTTTGTGGATTAGTATTTCCCTTTTGGATTTGATCCATTGTTTGTGGTTGGATGAGGATAAACGTATTTTTTTAATCTCATTTTAGAGATCTTGATATTTTTATTCTTTAATAGTGTCCTCTCACTTTATGGGAAAAGGGGTTATCAATTGTTCCACTATATTATTTTAGGTAAAAATGAAGGGGATGTCTATGTTTAGTCTTCAAATTCTTAGAGATTATTTTTTTAGATGTAGATATGTTTTTAGGATCATGGTTTATTTATGCCTCTTGAGTATGTCTAGTGTTTTTTCAGGATTATTTCAGTTGTTTGAGGACTTCCCTTTTATCTTGGGAGTTCAATTTAGAGTTAATTTTTCTTTTGAACTATACGTCAGCCTGAGACTTTTTGGTGGGTAAAGTGTATTTTTTGGGAGACTTATTACACCCCCAGGTCATTGTGTGGTTTATATTATTTTATTTTATGCTATTAAGGAATATTATGTGTTTTTAAGAGGTACTAGATTGAAACATAGAAATAAAAAGTTTTTTATTTTTGTGTATAGTTTAGAAAAATGTGATTACCCTTACATGGTGTACTTTGAGGTTAATTGTTTTATGTCCATGGTTGGTGTACATGTTTAGAGAATGGTTGAGTCCAAACCTTGAGAATCCTAGGGAAAACCATGTGAGACCATTGGTGTGTATTGGTAAGAGTTCATGGCTTGTGGATAGTTTGGTAAACTTTGTGACAGGAAAGAAAGTCGACTCTATAATTTTAATGTTACATTAGGCATTGTCGGTGAAGTATTTTGACAATCATTTGGAGTCCCAAGTAAACTGTTTTAGTGAGTTTAGTCTAGGATGTTCACTATACATAGTTGAAAAATAGTTCGTAAAACTATGGACCCAAACAATGTGGCCTTCCCAGATTCACTTAAAGTAGAATTTATGGTTCCCCTACTAGATTTTAGCCCCCCTATTCTTCTATATCTCATTCAAATGGACTAAACGCACATCCAATCATGTATTCACCCTAGCACCCTTCCGTTCTCATTCCTGTTAATCTTCAATTCAAGTGAATTTCTCCTTGGTAAGCCCTTATAAAACCTTACCTTTCCTATATCTCTTATTTTCTCATTATTTAAGTTTCTACTATAAACCTTATAATTTTTGGGTCACAAGGTTTTGGTTGGGGAAACATTAATCTTGGGGGTTTTCCTTATTAGATATTTAGAATGATCTCTTATGGATTAGATCAATATTCCCCATCAATGGTGAAAACATATGGCTTTTTTTTTCACTGGACCAAGGTAGGTTAATATTTATTATACCTTTATATTACATTTCATTGGATATATATTAATTTAATTTGTATTTATTAATTTTATACCAATGAATTATAAATTTTAGGGAAAATTGTGATTTCTAAATGGATTTATCCATTTTCATCGGATGTTATTCCATACTAAATGTTCATAAAAAATTATCAAATGGATTTTGATATCATGTGAGTGTTTTGAAAGTGGTTATTAATTCATAATTGAAATATTAAATATGATTTTTGTATCAATATATTATACCATGTGTTTGAAGTGTTTGAAATTGTTTAAGATGTTTTATATGGCCCTTAAATTTGAAATGGTCGTGTTAAACCTTGTGTGTGAATTTGGAGACATTTTTATGGACTTGAAAGATTTCAATGGTGGTTTTTAGGGAAGTTAAAGTTCTCAAATGGTTTTTAATAATTTTTTTATAAAAATTAATCTCAAGAGTCAATTGAGATGGGAATAAAAAATCTTGTGAGTTATATTGGAATTCCTAGAATGTTTTCAAAATGTCACATTTATCACTTTGTGAAAAATTAACTTTCATAAAGTGCGTGAGACTCTATTTGAGCTTCTTGTAACTAACTTTATACTTGTATGGGATTATTATCCCATGAGATGATGATTTATATAAATTTGTAATTATATGATACAAATTTATGGATGTGAATGGGTATATTTCTTGTAAGGGTGTAAAAGGAGAGGCATGAATTAATTCAAATTATTTATATTATATACTTGTGATATTCTAACTATGCTCACCTATATTTTAATTTTAATTTGATTAATTGGTAGATATTAGGTGAAGTCTATGAGGTAAATACCTGTAGTAAAAGAGTGGGATATATAGGAATATTTCATTGTTAAACCCTATTTGTTAGACGAAGAAGATACTGGTTGGTTGATCTAAAAATATTGGTGCTTCCCATTGTAGTGAAGAAGCTCACATTTCATTAATTTCAACAAAATAGATGAGACTACTTATGAAATCGATATGTTGATAAGTTTCATCCTAGGGTCCTTATCACCAGTTCATATTTTTATTACTATAGCATTATGATGATGTCCATGATTCTAGAATACTACATATTATTTTTTAGGGTATTTTATTTACGTTGTTTGATTGTTGTATAATTACTCAACACCAATATGTTGGATATATTTTGCAACATGTCTTGTTCCCATGGAAACTTAATATCTAATTATGTTAATATGTTCTTATTTATACCATGCCTTATTTTTATAAATATCTTGAAAATGGATTTTTGAAACTTATTTAAAATAAATAATGTGAAAGTATGGTTTTATTTTGTTTTAAAACAATTTTACTAATGGTTTTGAAATGTGTGTGATTTAAATGTTACAAGTTATATTCCATATAGATTTAGGAATTTTTTGAGGAAATAATTAAAATGTTTTGTTTTTAAATCACCGGTGTGTGGGTTTTCAAAACACTATTTTATACTCTCATTCATAGTTTTACTTGTTATATATTTTTTATAGATTCATTAAAAACATTTTCAAACTGAAACCATCTTTGGAGGTTTAAAGTTAATTTGAAAATAGGTGTTTATAAAATGGTTTTAAAGTGTAAATTAAAAATGGTGGTTTAGAAAAATATTCTTCAATGATGGAAAAGTTTTTTTCAAGTGAATATTTTTATTTTATGAAAATAAAGAAAAATATTTTAACACAAAATTGATGTATTTTTTTCTCCTTGTAAATATTTTTGAAAACTGTATATTTTTCCTCAGTATTTTCAAACTATCTTTTATAGGATGTAATAATAAAGTGACTATATATATTTTTCTGGCGAAGACCCACAAAGAAACATAACTCTTTCTTATATATATTTTTCAGTTTCTAGGTTGTAGTTTATTTTTTCTAGGATAAGTTTGATCTTATGAGGTATATTTTGGATTAGATGGTGACTTTAGGTCTTGTAGAAGCTTTTTGGAGTTGTTTGAAATATTATTTCAACTTATGGTTTTGTATCAACCAACTTAGATTGTGTTTTATATGCTTCAGCTATATTTGTATTGGTATTAAAAAAATTTCCGTTTATATAATAGTTATATTTTTATATTGTATACTAAATTTAGATAATATCATGTTAGGATGAATTAACCCATTTATTTTTGTTATTTATTTTGATTATTTTATGGTGGAAAATAATATCTATGGTTTTTTCTATGATTTTCAAGCACTTGTTGCTAGCCCATGGAGATTGAGAATCCCCTTTGGGCCTTTTTTTGGATGGGTCGAGTGTTGGTTCAGATGGAAATCTAAACTGGTTCATATCAACATGCTAAATAAGAAGCATTAGAAACCATGAGATAGAAACTAGACCACCAAAATTTGTTAACATGTTCAGGGTATAAAAATAAGGGATATACATTTTATAACAATGATTAGGACAACTGAAGTGTAGTTTAGAATAATAGTGTATTGGTGTTCATAGAAGTAATGCATTCTTTGAGTGAAAAAGAAAAAAAACATAATATCTGTATGAGTTTAATATTGGAGAGTTATTTAGGATATATAAGAGATATATTACATTTAATATTTATTTTCAATGTCTAATTGTAAATGGTTTATCGATAATAAACCGTTCCAACCAAAAATAATTCTTTATGACACAATTTAATCGGAATAGATAAGCAAAGAAATATGATCCTTTTTTCAAGGAAATACAAGAAAAAAACATTTTTTATGTTCTTGATCAAACATATATGTAGTGGTTATCAATTTATAAGAAAAAAATTATTTTGATGATGAAAAATATAATAATGATTATGATTTATGTTAGATCAATAATTTCATAGAAATATTATAAGAGAATATTGGTGACCCCATCATAAAAATGTTTTCTAACGTACATAATTATAATGAAGAGGGAACATGGGGGGATAAAATTGAGTAATATTTTAAAATTTCAGATAACATATATTTATTTCTTTATTACCCTTTTAAAATTTATAAAATGCTAGATCTATTAGTTTTAATTTTTTAAAATCAAACAAATATGATGTCCTGTTTATTTATATTATTATTTTTATATCATTTTCAATTATTCAATTTTATATATAACTGTTGAGTTTATATAAATACATACATAATATATATTGTCTTCTTTATATATCATTTTATGTTTCATAAATATTGTTAGTATTTTTTTCAAGTGTAAACTACTATAAAATAAGATATAATGTTTGTTTAGTTTTCTTATTTGTATAATATTATAATTTTTATTTAAATTTTCAAGTAAAAATTATATTTATATAATCTTTCAAAAAAAAATTATTTTTTATTTCATTTGATATCATATACATTTGATATGTACTTTTTTGAAAAAAAATCACAACTCTAATGAATATGATAAAGAGTTGTATATTTTGTTTCATTTTGTTTTGTTTGAATCATTTTAAAATTATTATCAAATTTATATGTAATAGTTGGATCTGAATATTAATTTAATAAATTTTCATTTTTCATTATTAATATCATCCCATATCTCATTATTGATGGAATTTTTTTTTCACATTTTAGTTGCCTACTTAAAAAAATAATATAAATATGTTTAGTTTCATTTTCTTTTTTGGATCATTTTTCTTTTTTTTAATTTTATATGTAATAGTTGGATTTTAATATTTTTTTCCTAATATTTTGTTAATTTTATTTTTATGATGATGAAAAATCACAAAGCACAGTCTCTTAGTGATTTAAGGTGGATTATACATGTACTTATACCGAGGATCATGTTAATACTTTGGAACATGATCCTTTTAATTCCACTAGGGTATAGAAGGATTATAGGGTTAGTAAATATATTATCACACATTTACCAAAAAAAATTACTCATATCTAGAATGAGAGGATATATATTGAGTTTTACGATAATGGTAATCATAGGGCTGAAAATTCAAAACAATATAAGATTTTTCCTGCATTGAAAGCTCCATAGAAAGTTAGCATTTTGATTTATGATTAGAGTAGTGTAGAAAAAGGGAATTATCTATGTTATATGAGAAATTTTTGGTAATATCATTTATTAATATTTTATTATCATGAAATTTTTTATAAATATAGGTTTTACCACTTTTTATCCAGTGATATATGATATAATTAATAGTAGAGAAATGAAGAAAAAAATTATAATTTTATTTTAGAAGATGGATATATTTTAAATCCACCCTCACATTAGATTTAATTATTTGGGCTATACAAAATAAAAAACCATGTGATATATATCATTTTATATATGAAGATACATGGATCTAGTATTTTTAATGTACATGAGGAATATCCTTTTTTTAATGAATTTTCATCTTTTATGTTTTATTTTTGTTTAATAATGATCATATTAATAATTTTTTACCTTAATTTTCAATAATTGAGGATATATCATCCAGAGATCCATTAAAAAAACATATACCATCACACTTTTTCTTAGGGAAGGTTTTCATTATTAGAAGAAAAAATGATGGCAAAAAATTTCATAAAAATGGGGATTAGCCATCAAAGATTATAGAGGTTAAAACTCCTTCCCCTTAGATAGATATGAAAAATAGAAGAGGTATCTAATGAAAAAAGTAATATATCTTATAATAGAGTTGAGGCCTATAACAGAGAGTATTTCATTGATTTATTTATGATATTTATATTTTTTAATTTATTTCAACTCTTTATATATTGTAATTCACCAAAGAATGTTTCATATATTTTATAAAATAATACCTTCAGGAGAATATGACATATAGAACCTTCATTACTAAGGGTGTTAAAGATATTTTAACTACATCATTGAGAAATAATTAACACACTAATCACATATGAGGATACAGGGTGGGTTTATCAATCAATGAGGTATGTGTTTTTTCTAGATCTTCTTCAAATGAGGATGCATATAAATGAAAAAATAAAAGATTTAAAAGATAAAGTTCAAGAGATGTATGAGAAATATGAGGAGAGGATTATGGCATCAATACAATATTTATTTCCTGATATTCAAATATAGGTTTCGAATGAATATTCCACTTCACCTTAATCTGCATATCCCAATCCTCCACCTATAAATCTAATTCATACACCTCCTCCTCCAAAACATCCCACGCACTGTGAGTTATATTTTGAGGATCCCAAGTATCATATTTTTTATATGGGATTATATATTATATTGAGGATACCATACATCATCAATAGTTGGATATGAGTCAAATTAGGGTACTAGTACATAATATTATAGATAGATCAGAAAAAGTACTATTTCTTATTGATGAGGTCACTATGGTTGGAAAATATATCCACCATTCATTTACATTGTCCGTCAAGAATATTCCAAAACAATTACCACTGAGTTATGTATAGATTGTATCCATTATTTCATATTATTATTAATTTTTTTGATTTTAATATATATACATAAATATATATATAAATATTTTGGTACAAATACATTGATGGTAAATACATACTATCTAGACAATAACATTTATAGGAGACTATTAATTTATATTCTTCTTCTTCTAGAATTTCTAAATTATCAAAATAATCATATTTTTCCATTGGACATTTATGTAATTCAAATATAAGCTATCTTTTATGGGTGTGATATTATTATGATTATTTTAATGATAGATATCATGGATAATTTAATTAAATTTTGTTTTGTCACAAATGTGATGCAAGTAATTTCCCCAAAAGTCTATTATCATGTTTATTTAAATTGTTAAAATTTAATAAAACATAAAATTTATTATTTTGTATTAGTTATCTTTATTGGCTTTGAATTTTTTATTATAAAGAATTAGTATATAGTTTTTTAGACCAAAAAATTATTTCAACAATAAATAAGGAAATATAAGATACATAAAGAAAAATATATATTTCTATATGAATTTAAAATAATTTAATTCAATGTTGGATGCTTTATTATTTTCAAGGGTACAAAACATATATTTATTATAATGTTATTTATATTAAATATGTAATTGTTGATATTATATTTTTTTAATATTAATCTCTATTAGATGTTGTATTTTTTTCAAAAGAGAATACAAATTATTGTTTATTCTCTATACAAGGTGATGTGAGAGAAATGTTTTGTAATGTATTGGATACATAGTTTGATTATTTAAATTTTTATATATTATAAAAACTTGTTATTTTATTTCATTCATATCATTTTCAAATAGGTAATGTGATTACATTAGAGAGACAATCAAAAAATGGAGAGAAAACATAAAATATGTTCTTGAAATGTTGTTCTATCATTTATAATTATTACATTTTGGAAATATGTTTATCAAAAATTATTTACAATTTAAAACATATTTTAAAATAGAAATTTTATCATCAATAAAGAGTAAATGAATCTTGATATTATGTTCTAAGATTTAGGTTTGAAATAATTTCAAATGGGAAATTTACAAAATTACCTAAGGACAGATTTTATTATAACATTTCTTTTAATTTAAGTTATGATTATATTGATAGTACATATTAAATATTTTTTTTAAATTTGTGTCTTTTTGATAACCCCCCTCTTATTCTAAAAAATATTTAAACTAATATCAAGGTGAATTGGAATATAATGAAAAATTATTTTTACAAGGATTAAGTTTATTTATAATATAATTATAGAATCTTAAATTTAAAATTGTAATGTTGAAATTATTTTAACAAAGGTGTGATGTAATGTTTTGAAATGACATAATATTTGTGCTATAATTTTTTGGTTTTGTTTGTGGTACTACTCTTATAATACTGGGGTAATGTATTTGAATATAATTTTAATTTTTTATGTTATCTATTTTATAACTGATGTTAAAAATTGATAAAAAAATATTTCACATCATTTATATAATAATTAAATTAAATACCCTTTCTATTCTATGTTTTTTTTAACATTTTATACAACATTTCATATAAAAACTAATATGAAATTTTTTTTCGTGTTAGTTGAAAATAAAGTATGTAAAAACCCATTTTAAGAAATCTCTTATAATGACAAAACTATTTTAGAAGTGCTAAAAAATAAAAAAAACATCATTGAGTGTAATTTTTTTTATTAGTGTTCGTAATTTTTAATTAGATAATAAACTTCCACAATAAAATTTAGAATTTTTAGATTAAAAATAACTATATAATTTGTTATATAAAAAGTATAATATATAAATTGTGTTAATAATAGGAGCATTCAAATACAAAACCCAACTAAAACTATACATCGTTAAAATAAGTAACACCCATGTAATCCATATGCTAATAAAATCACATAGGGACTAAACCTGTAGTGGGAAGATTCAAAACCATTGTTTTTTCCTAATATGGTCCATAAAAATCAACCCACTCTAAACTGTTTCTTTTCCAAATAGAAACTTGATTTCGATGTTGTTTGAATATTTTTATATTATATTATTATTGGAATATAATTTAGATGATTTATTATCATTGAATATCCTTAATGGGAGTTTAATGAAATCCACATTTCATAGCCTAGTGAAAAAACTATGTATCAATATTCAATGATTGTATTCCTCCTAAAAAGTTATAAATGAAACAAACATGGTGTAAGAGACTTTGAGGGTATATGTGAAACATTAAAACTTGTAATGGGATGGTGAAAAGTGATTTTTAAACCATATATTAATATACAATATATTGGAGTATTTAGGTTGTCTATATATATTATTTCAAAAAAATCAATTGTTACATTTTAGTTAGAAGGGGTCGGGATTTTGAATTGATTAGTTTTTTGAAAAGAAATTAAATCAAATGAAACATGTATATTGAAATAAATAAGGTTAATATATTATGGGTTTTGTGTTGTATATCCAATTATAATGGTATCATAGTCTTTAAATAGTTTAATCCCATCCTTATTAACTAAATAATGATAGATTTCTATATCATTTGACCTCTCACCCTTGATTTAATTAATATAGTGAAGATTAATATGATATAAATATTAACATTTTATATCCTAGATCATATGTGTATGAATGGTATCAATGAAACCTAATAGGGAACCTCTCTTACATTACTAAGTAAATACCCTATCGGGTTCTGGTGTTACTAGGAATCAAAATAATATTCAACTAATTACACAGACATGCCAACAATCACCAATCATTGCACCACTAATCCTACAATATTCAATCATATAAAAGGTAAAATAAGTGGAGGGATAGTTTTGATAAATAAAAATGAATATATTTAATAATATAAACATAATAACATTGGAAAATATTATTTTTCACTAAATACCATATAAAATTATCATGAAAAATAACTTTATTCCTTAATGTCTTGAAAATAAATCATTATAATCAAATATCCCCCCCTTACCTAACTATACATGGTTTTTACCCCTCTATGAGAATGATAACAGCACTTGAAATCGATTAATAAGGGATTACATAATAAAAGAATATAGAAAATTTAATTTGAAAACATTAAAATTACAGCAGCACAACACATTATGTGAGATAGCTTTCTCCCCTCTCCATTTTTAGCTTCTTATAGATTTTTCTTTTCCTAATTCTTATTATAGTAAAATATTATGAGATAATTGATTCAATTAAATTTTACGAATTTATTTATTCCTTATAAAATCTCTTGAAAATTATAGTATAATATTCTAAAAAATCTATGGATTCTCTTTTTTATTTTGGATTAATTAGCAATCATATATTCAAATTGATAATATTCAATATAATCCACATAGCCATATTAGATTGGGATATATGAATATTTATGTGTTTCCCTTGAGTTTTGGTTTCTTGCATAGATAGACGTTGCAAAATCTCCTTGAAATATCCTTAGTATATTAATTTTTACAAAGGAATAAACCATAATAGGTATTTAGGGGACCCATATCAGGTAATTCTAAACCATTAAAAGTTATATATAACCTTAGTATGATTGGGAAAAAGCTTACAAATCATTGAATTATGAACCTTAAAATGGAATATTTTACATTATGATGCTCATATGAACCTTACAAATTTGAGAAATAAAATTATGATGTTTTAGATTATATGTCATGAAGATATGAAAACCTTATAAAGATTTCAAATAAAATTTATGATGAACCTGATTAAGCCATATAAAGTTCTTTGAGGAGCCATATGGATAATTTCCATTGGAATTTTATATGACAACCCATATTTTAATACACTTTGATTTATTATTTATCTCATTACATAATGAAAGTAATACATGTGAGTCAATATTAATATAAATTTGACATAAGTCTGGTGAGAATCACAAACTGGAACATAAAATCATTCTATAAGATGGTAACATAGAGTCAACATGGGAATGTGGAAACAACATAAAACATGCCATTATAAGAATACATCAAGGAAAACCAATGAGGTATCATAAAATATTTTTCTTAGGATAACAACCATTTCACCATACATTGAATGTCATTAGATAAAAACATTACCGAATGCATTATAGGGATATATAATTTCTTACCCACCCAACAACTTCATATCATGTACGTGCATAACTATTCTACATAGATCATATAACATAAGAATGTTTTTAATCATTTTTAATCCCATGATTATGTAGTGATATATATATAAATGTAATTCACTAATAAATTAATAATAGTTTAATCTATGTTAATAAACATGAGTGTAAATAGGGATGGGTATTCAAAACAGAAATGTTTGACATGAAAAAATAATAGGTAAATTTATGCAAAAAATCATAGGATAATTTAAACAGCATATAGAGGGCATATAAATATTCATGGAATTGTTTAATAATAGTAAAATGGGTCTATAATCGCTTTTAAATCACATTTATAGTAATATGGATGTGTAAAAACATATCCCAACATGAACAATTGGGAATCAAAATGTATAATATAAAAAAGGTGCTTGAATAAAGATGAGGAGATGAACTCTTGACTTGGGAGGTTATTTCATAATGTTTGGGAGGATATTCCTAAGATATTATGGGAAAATTTATAGGCCAACAGATATAGAAGGAAAGTGTCAATTCATGATCCAATAGTTTTTCATGAAGAGGAATAGGAGTTTGGGAGTGTTTTTATAACAAAAGAAAAAATAATTCTTTATGTATTTCTAAACTTATGTTTCAGAGTCTATATAATAGGGTAATTCTAAACACAAACCATACCATGGATTTTACTAATGTTTAAAACCACAAAGTATTTTATTTAATTACTTTATAAGTCTAAGAACATAAATCCTTAAAATAATACCCTTTGTGATGTGTAATTGAGTCAAGTTTATAAATAATTTATTAAAAAACCTTAAAATATAATATAGTTTTTTGGATGATTCGTTCATGATTTATAAAAGTAAAACAATTAATTCAAAAACACATTATTTTAGAGGGTAAATATATAATTGGTTTTCTACTCCTTTTATAGTGTATATGACATTACTATTGGGTCATTATGATGTCAAGATACATACAATATAAGTATATCATATTTATTTTTTACCCATAAATTCAATTGTCTTAAAAAATAATGAGAAATTCACTATTGTAGAATTTATTCATGATGAATTCAAAAATAATTTTTATTTTTTAAAAATAATTTTATTAACATAATAATTTAAACATTTAAACAAAAAATCCATATTTATTTAAAAATATAGATTTTTTGATAATATTATTTTTCTGACCCCAATAAAAGTAAAATTTGGATTTGTAAAATCATATTATCAATTATATTTAATAAATTTTATTAAAATATAAATTATTATTAAAAAAATTGAATCCCTTAAAAAACTATTGATTGAAACTATATATTTCCAAAAATACAATTTTTGTTTCATCATTTAAAAATATACTTTTTATATAACATATTATGTAATAATAATAGTGTAATTAAAGTTAAAAATTCTCATTATTTTATTAAAAATAATAAATATAATTATTCATATTGTTATGGTCTAGATACATATCTGTTTATTACACCTTCGAGTGCCCTAAGAGTATGGTGTGTGATGGTGAGATTTTCATAGGTTGGTTTGGTGAACATAGTTTGGTCCATGATCTCGATGAGCTTGAAAAATCTCCTATAAAATTTTTATTCATTCTTTTTTATTGACTCATGTATTTTTAATGATCTATAATAAATCTCAGTGACGATATCAACTTTTTATGCTCTGATAAATTGGTTTTATAGGGCAGGATCCTGTTATTCGAGGCCATCACTTCCTTTTTATGTGTAACATGGATTTATCATAACCGTATATATATATATATATATACTATTATTAGTTTTAATGATTAATGGTCTTTTAAATCTTATAGAATATAACTTATAACATCCCGAAATAACCAAAGTAGTTCTTGTGTTTTCAGTAATTCCATTTCATAATAAAGGAGTTAATCATTTAAAAAATGTCATTTCATTTATAAATTTGTGGGTTGTTACATTATTCCACCCTTCATAAATTTATCCCTTGAAATTTCATTCATATAATAAAATAGATTAGGTTAATTCTATTTTATCACCTCTTTTTGTTACCTAGTCGCTTCTTTAAATTTGTGGTTATGCCAAAATAATTTGACCAGGTGAGTTGTCATGTTTCATATAACCTTGTATGTAGGTTATTATATCTTCTTAAACTACTCATAAAATGAAATATAAAATTTCAATGGTACTGCATCATGATTTAGTACATATGAGGTTTATGGTATATAATTCTTCAAGAGGAATACATGGAACTCATCGTGTATAGAGATATTTTAGGTGGGAGTGCTAGTCAATAGGCCACCACTCTGATGCGATCAAGGATCTGAAAGTGGTTGATGTATCCTGTACTAAGCTTTCCCATCTTACCAAACATCATGAATTTATTCCATGGTGGTATAAAAATTAATATATTATATATGAAAATAATCTCTAACCATCATCGATTAATATATTCATATATTTTCTATCAACTTTGAATGTTTTTTATATGATGATCAATTGTTTGAACCTTATATATAATATCTTAGACAATATCATGTCTTATTATCTTATACTCTCTAACATCATCCTAGTATATTGGAGTCACACACCTCTTCCTATAGAGATCCTCAAAAGGTACAATTTTATTGATATAATACAAACTTTTGTAATATAAGTAGTCCACTAGGGGAAGCAATCTATCCCAACAACCATGAAAATCCATTGAAAAGTGTCTTAGAATATTCTATTTTGTTTTAAGGGTTATTTCTTTCTAATCATCTATGTGAGGATGATAAGTAGTGAAAAAGCTTAGTTATATATCTAATATTTTCAAAATTATTATCTAAAACATTGAGTTAAACCTCAGATACTGATCAGGTATAATATAAAATGTAAATCCATGTAGTCTTACCACATCCCTTATATATATCTTGGAGTGTTGGTCAAGAGAGACATCTTCAATGATTGTAATAAAATGTTTTGACTCAGTAAGGTGATTGACTACCAGCCATATGTCATTATTTTCCTTAGGGGTCCTGGGGAGTCCTAAGATGAAATCCATGGTTTTTTTCTTATTTTCATAATGGTATGGGAAATAGTTGCATCATACCCTTAGAATTCTATTTTTCGACCTTAACTTATTTCCATACCAAGTATCGAGATAAAAATTCTGTAATCATCCTCTTCATGATAAATTGTTTTAAGTTTTCTTCAAATCTATATACATCATAGTTATTATTTTTTTAATAGAGAATTATGAGCTATTGGAATAATCCCTAATTTCTCTATTTTGTTTCCAATTTATTGGAAACATATCCGTGTTCCAAACATTATAGCTCCATCTTAAAAAAATTAAAACACTGAAATATTCTCTAAATTTTTTATAGCACCTCATCTTTTTTTGGACCTCATTAATCCACTCAAGAATGGATGGTTGGGAAATTATTTGAGAAATATAAAATTAAAATTCTTTTCCCCCCATTTGAATCCTTTATATGTATCTACGAATATTGGATCTTTTATAATCCTACTCATGGAATGGTTTGTAAGATCCTTTTGCTTTTGATCATCTACCACTTTTTCCACCTTCTAATGATGGTAATAGATTGAACAATAACAATACTTAATCAAATCCATCCACATTAGTTGTTTCTTATTGAGATTTTTTTGTGTGAATATATGCTTAAGGATTTTATAATCTACATATATGCCATAATTCTTCCCATATATATAATGTCACCAAATCATCAGTGTGAAGATCACTGAATCTCATTCTAGGTAGATCTTCTCATTAATATTTAATTGGTGGGAGGCATATGCTATAACTTATTTATATTGAATGAGTATACTAACCAAAAACATTTTTGATTCATTATTTTAGATCATAAATCATTCCCCAAAGGTGGTTAATTTAAGATAAGTTTCATTTATTAACCATTTCGTTATATCAATAATGTTTCCTTATCATTCATCATTCTATAAAAACATTACACCTTCCAAGTTATCCTGGTTATTTTGATTGAAAATCATGATGAGTTTATCAATAATAGAAAATATTACCTAGATAATCAAATGAAACTATATATTTTCATCACTCAGGTTAGCCTTGGACATCCTTCAATTGAATTTTTTTAACAGGCCACATATATCCATTTATTGGTGATAACATGCCCCAAGAATGTTACTTTCTCCATCCAAAACTAAAATTTACTAAACTTTTTATACAAATTTTCTTTCCATAAGGTCTTTAGCACGAAATTCAAATGATCTTTATTTTCCTCTTCGAATTTATAATAGATATGAATATCTTCTATAAATACCACCATAGATTTTTCAACTTAATCCCTAAAAAATATATTTCTTATGTCCTTTATGATTATTGGAATGTTAGTGAGTCTAAATGGAATCACTATAAACTCATAATTCCAATACCTTATATGAAAAGTAGTAATGAGGAGATCCTCCTTCTTCACCTTCACATGATAATATCCCTATCAAATTTCCTTCAAAGATATTTACTAGGATTCACGTAGTTGAACGAACAAGTCATTAATTTATGGAAGATATATTTTTCATTATTGTGATCTTTTTGTGCTTCAGATAATTAGTGTATAGGTGTATTGACCCATCATTATTGTTGAGGAAGAGGATAGGTGCATCTCAGGATAAAGCACTTCATTATATTATCCATTCATATATAATTTACTATATTTTCTTCTTTTCTTCCTCAAATTCAATAATTTCCATTCTATATAAAGTCATATATATTGGCAATGATCTAGATATAATTTTGAATGAGAAATAAACCTCTTGGCTGGGCAGAATACCCTGAAATTCATCGAGAAACACATAAGTTGGTTCTCTTATAATGGACATGTCATGAAGGGTGATCTTTTCATTAGTCATAATAATTTGAGGATGATATTATTTCTTGCAGGGTATTAAAATCCATTCATGAGATGATGATACAAAGAAGATTAACCTTTCATATTATAATTGAATAGAATCAGAGAGAGATTAGAGATACTGTGAGTGATTTCCATCTATATGAAATTTATGTTGATTCAATATATGGAAAACCAATCCATACCTCAAATAATATCAAATTATACTATAGGGATTATCAGAATTTTTTATAGGAAATTATGCCAATATTTTTTGAGAGGGGATGAGATATATAATTGGGATGAAATAATTTCCCCATTTTCGTTTTACATTGATATCTCAATATTTATGTTTTGTGATGGTGTTTGAATAGTTTTACTACAATTGAATGATATGTAAAAAATTAATATAAAAAGAATCAAATAGTATGTTTTCTATTTTTGAATAAATAACTAGCATGCCTATCACTACTCCATAGTTAGGATCCACCTCAGATGTTAGGATGGAATAAGGTCGCCATTTATCTCTAGTAATTATATTTTTTGACATTATTTATCATCAAAAACCCTTTTCATTGTTCATTTATTCGAATAGTGCTATTTCTCCTTACAGTTGAAACATAGGACAATATTCTGAGTGTTGACAAGATAATTCCTTTATTCCGTCACATTAGCGAGTTTATCCTCTTGTCAATCTCTAGCTAAGTTACCTTCCTTCCAACAACTAAATCATTTCCTTAACCCCTTCAATAAATTTCTTGTATGCTTATTCCTATAATTTTAACAAGTGGGATGTTATAATTTCATTCCTATAAGAGAATTTTATGCCACACCACCAAAATTAAAATCTATTTTTTCTCCTTATATCTAGACCCATGAGACCCATGTTATTCACCAATCTCTATTTTTACTTTGAGTTCACGTTAGACAATTTTGTCACATCTTTCAACATATTTAATTTCCAAATATTTTAATAGACTCAGATTTATCCCACCAAAGAATTGGTCATATTTTCTTTTAGGGGAGTTGAAAAATAAAGAGGCATATCATGAAACCCTTTTAGGTTCACTTCATACCCCACGATGGATTTTTCATCCTATTTCTACAGATATGAAAATACATCTCCATTTTAAGTTGGATAGTTCTTGGAAATTATTTTTTTTAAAACATTTTTATAATATCTTACACTCTATTTGTTCGATATCCTCTTTAGGCTTCATATTTTTGACAAATATCCACAGTTTATCTTATTCTACTTCCAGACAATAACCATCTAGAACGAACTTCTCTTACTATGAACATTAATGAATGAATAATGTATTATGAAGGTATTTGATCTATTATTTTATGGGTAAATGATAGGAAGATCCAGTGAAATTCATATGAATTTTTCTCGTAAAGGGCATGAGTAAAACTTTCACTTTCCTTGGGGGATTTCAGTTACCCTCCTAATTAATGTTTTCATTCAAAATTTTATTTAATTGATAAATTATTCACATGATTTTCCTGACTTCTTTACCCATTGGGTTTGGAATCTAATTTGGGAAACAATCACATCACCCCTCACATTGTATGTTGAATTAGTTTCTCCTATTTCCAATAATAAAATAAAATTAATTGGAAAATTAGGAAGGTGTATTTTTAATCTATTAAACACATAAATGGGAAAACATAAAATTTAAAGGTATATCTCATCAATGACATATATTCCATAACATAAGAATTTCTAGGTTTCAATCCAAGTTATACCTAATCTATTTTCTACTATAAAATCTTATAAGAATTTTTTTCCCTTCAAAATGGTTCGTAATGATCTTGATAATTTAACAAATCACAAACTAATGGAGTTTCAAACTAGGTGTGCATCAAGACCCATTTTCATGCACTAGGTGATGATCAATTTTTACTCAATGCTCCCTTTTGGGTTATTATGCTTAGATAATAATATGTTAGAGCCACATCCACTTGTAGTATCTATAAAGGGATGTATTTTTATAAAATCCAATTTATCTATAGATTTCCAAAATTTAGGGATTTTTCCTTATGTTTAGTCCTATACATATGATTTTCACTGGATTTTTCTAATTCTTATCCACAAATTATAACTACACTTTTCTCTAATACCAACTATGACAACACATATTTTAATACACCTTAATTAAAGATTTATTGTATAAAGATATACATAATACAAACACAAAAGATCAATGGGCCTAAAATCTTTGTGTAATTATTTACATAGCATAAAAAATGAAACTAAAATACAACAAAATAAACTAAAATTCCATAAAATTCCTTTAAATTTCTTGTTCTTCTAAAACTTCACATGATAACCTGGGGACATACATAAGAAATGGGTGAGCTATAAATCCTACCTAAAAATTAATCAATGAATAAGTTGATGAAATTAGTACATGTGAGTCAATAATAATATAAAAGAAAAATTAGATGTGTGAGAATAATAAACTGGAACATTGATGCATGATATAGGATGATAAGAAAAGTGAATCATTGGAATGTGGTAGCAATAGAAAATAGAAAATCATGTTTCTAGGTCAAGGATAACCACTAAGTCATCAAAACATATTGTTCTTAGGATAACCTCATTTACACCATAATGGGAATAACATGGGATAAAAAATCCCAATCCATTGGAGGGATATATAATTTTGGGCTTGCCCACAATATTCATAGAAAGTACATACATAAATGTTCCACATAGATTAAACAACATAAGAATGAATTTACTCACTTTTAATAACATGATTAAGGAGTGTGAGATATATACATGTAATTACCTAATAAATTAAAGAAGGGTACATGTTTGTGAATATAATTTAGTGGAAATGGGGATGGGTATTCACTACACAAATGTTTAGCAAAGAATAATAATAGGATAATCTCAGTATCATAATTGGGATACATAAAGATTCATGGAAGAGTTTAATAAAAGTTAAAGGCGTCTATAATAACTTTGAAATAATAGTGTTATTAATATGGATGTGTAAAAAAATATCCCAACATAAAACATTGTAATCAAAAGGCATAGGATAAATAATGTTCTTGAATAAGGAGAAGAATGAGAGGATCCCTTACCCGAAGAAGGTATTTTTTAAGATTGGTATGCTCTTATTAATAACTACAGGGCATATTGGGATGGATCTTGTGACAAAAGGGAAGAGAAAATTATTGTTCTAAGAGTTTTTAGTGAATATGACTGGTTGGGTGGGTGGGTTTTTATAGAAAAATTGAAGAGAATTATTTTTTAATATATAAACTTATGTTTTGGACTCTACATGATAAATTAAACCAAACCACAAGTAATCCCATGGTTTTACCTAGTTTAATACCAAAAAGGAGTGGATTTAATTAAATTATAATGACAAGAACCAAAAGACATAAAATAATATCCATGGTGGTGTGGAAGTGAGCCATGTTTATAAAGAATATGTTTCAAAACCTTAAAATATAATATAAGTTTTAGAGAGTTTTTTAAGTATTTATAAAATTAATCAAATAAATTAAAAATACATTATTTTGGGGAAAATATATATATTTCATTATATAATTTAAATAGAATTGTTTACATAACTACAAGAATTTACGATATCATAATACATACTGTATATTTATATAGTATTAATTATTTAGCTAGAAATTCAACTACCTCTAAAAATTATGAAAAATACACCATTGTATAATTCGAACATGATCATTTCAAAAATAATATTTATTTTACAATTATAATTTTATAAATATGGTAATTTTCTATTTAAAAAAATCACTATTTATTGAAAAGATACTGATTTGTTTTACAACAACAGTTTTCTAACACTTATAAAAATAATATTTAACTTTGAAAAATTATATTATATTTTATATTTAATAAATAATATTTAATAATAATATTTTATAAAAATAAATTTTTGTATTAAAAATTATTAAATCCTTCAAAAAGTGTATCAGGATTGAAAATAGTTGTTTCCAAAAATTAAATTTTTGTTTCATCATATCTGAATCTATTTTTTTATCAAAATTATTATTTAATCATTATAAATTACTATAAGATAATTATGATAAATATTTTATGGAAAATAAGAAAAATTAAAATCATACTATTAGTTTCAGGATACATAGAACTTTATTACACCAGTGAATTATGCAAGTGTGTGGTGTGTGATAGTGAGATTTTTTTTGGGGTGGTTTTCCAAACATGGTTTAGACCATGATCTCGATGATATTGAAATTATCCTATAAATGGTTTCACTCATTCTTTTGTTATTGATTACTGACTTTGGATTGGTCAATAGAAAATCCTAGTGATGATATTACCCTTAAAATCTCTAATAAATGGGATTCATAGGGTACAATGCTACTTTTCAAGGCCATCACTTCCATTTTCTTTGTCAAATGGATATATCATAACCATTTATATATACCATTAATACTATTACTATATCATGGATGTACTATACATGGTTATGATTCTTAATATACATTAAATTATACATGTTAGAACTTATAAGAGTCCAAAATAAACAAATTACTTCATGTGTTTTTTATAATTTTGTTTAATAAAAAAATTAACTCATTTAAAAAGAAAACTTAATTTATAAATTTTTGGTTTATTTCATGTTTATAATCCTTATTAATATTCCAAATGAACATTAATCTCATAATGTCTTTTATGAATTTAATCTCCACAGTTTCAGCCAAATTCCTTTCATTTAAAAACATCAAAATAATGAAAAATAAATAACTAACAATATATTTATTAGTGAAATTAAATACATTAATGAAATTATAAATTGATAAATTTTAAATAATATTTAAAAAATATAATAATTTATATATTTTATTCAAAAAAAATGAACTCATTAAATTAAGAAACATGAAGGAAAAAAATGAAAAAAATGTTGACATATTAGAATAAATTTATTTCCCCTATCAATTCACCTACACCTAATATTAAGACTCCCAAATAGGTGGTATTCTAAAATATTACACAATAAAAATTCTAATTAATATAGAATTCATTTTCACTTCATAACAACATGTTACTCAATCTTACAATGCCTCTTCAATGTTCTTAATTTCATTTACTTTATGGAGGACAATTAATTCTCTTATATTTTTTTAATTATACCATGATAATTTATACCTTCCTTTATAGAATTATTTTAATAAATAATGAATTTTTAATTTAATGAAAAATATTTGTTACTTCAATCACATTAAAGGTACATCATAGTCTTGATGAATTTCTATGTATCAACCCAATAAGTCAAGTATTTGTTCTTTTTCATGGGGATTTTTTTTGTGCCTTAAGAATTGTTGGATTTTAATGTGAGAATAGTATGAGGAAAAATAGAATTATTTTCTCTATTTGGAATAATAATACATGATTTACAGTTTCCCTTGATAATAGAATCCTCCATCACGTCATATTTCTCTGATTTAGATAAAAAATATTATATTTTAAACAATAGTTCACACATTCAATACATTAGCATTAGAAAAAATTTATTCTCTCAATAGCCTTAAGTGTATTTTAGTTATCTTTTTTTACACTTCTCATATTAGATTTTAGTTTGATGGAATATGCGACTTTTTAATTTATAAGAAACCACATAAACTTCCTTGCACTAGTTTCTAATATAATTTCCTTCAATTCTCATAAACTTTTATTCTTTATAGGGCCTCTATTTAAATATATGAAGTTATTGTTCAAGAAACTCACCTAAAAAAACTCATAAAAATTATATAGAAATGTTCATACACCTTTTGTGTAGATTACTAAATTTCACTCCCCCATATTTTGGTTCAACTGAGATCGTGCATTAACTTATAGAGCTAGGTGGGTAGGGATTTCTTAATTTTAATGTGGTTTCCTAATAAATTAATTTTATGATGCTTAGGGATATAGGGGTTTGATATCAGGATATTCTAGAATAAAATTCCATTTTAGAAAATGGTCTTTTAAAAATTAAAAAAACATCCATCATGTATAGAAAAATATCCTCAATCCTCTATTTTTTAATAGATTAATTAGAAAATTTATATTATTTAATCATAAATTGATTATCTCAATAAACGAGGTAATATTGAAAAATATATCAAAATGGGTTTTAGAATCCTCTCATTTTAGTGATTTTAAAATAGGTCAGTATGTCATGTCTATATATTCAAAAGGTAGTGATATTTTCAGGAATTTTCCACACATATAATTTGAAAACAAGATCATTTTAGCAATCAAATTACATATTTTAATGGGTAAAATCAGTTTGTCATCATTTTAATTGGGTTTATGTTTTTATGGGTCTTCAAATTTTGCACAAATGGTTTAAAAAACACTAATACAAAAAAATACCAAATGACTCAAAAATAAATAGAAAACCCAAATATTAAAAAATATAAAAACATAAAAGTTCCCCCACCACAAAAATAGTTAAATAATGATGTTTATTAAGGGTATATATATATAGAGTAGTTGAATTTTATTTATTCTAAAAATTGTAAATCACTCAATTATTAAGTAAAGGTACAACCTGATCATCATTGTTAATTGAAACGTAAGAGGAGTTTGAACTTTTCCACTAGTTCTTGTGGAATATTATCATGTTGAATCATTATCCTATTTCCATTTATGGTGAATAGGTTCTAGTATGATTCTATACTAATATAAATAACCAAGTGGGTAGACATTAGTGATAGAAAAAGGTTCTTCCGATCTAGATTGAAAGTTACCTAATAGTAGTTTGAGTCTTGAATTTTGTGTTATCACTTGTTCTTGTGGATAAAAGTATTTTTTGTTAAATAAAATGGTATTCATCCGATTAATTATTTACTCAAAAAAAAAATTAATTCACAAAACAATATCTTAGGATTTATTTAATCCCTTAATGTTGCAGTCTTATTTCTTTTCAGACTATTTATAGATCTATATTCATCTATGTTACAACTTAGTAATCCACATGCACTATATCCACTATTAAGTGATATATCATCCCATAAATGAACCTACATATTCTCATTATATTGGGTGTTTTATAATATATCTATTAAGACCATAATATATCATATATCTATTATACCTAATATTGTAACTTTTGATTTGTGAGTTTCTATAGGATTCCCATAATATATTTATTTTTGAAACATCTGTTGGACCATTAGTTTGAATAAAGTTGCATGTTGAGGTCTTGTTATGTACTTCATAATTTATAATAATGGAATCCATTATCCTATTATAGAAATGAGTCCCTTGATCATTTTTGATTTAATTTGGATGTCCAAACATATAAAAAAAATTATTCCAGAAAAAACCATAAACAACATTAACATCTTTAGTTTTTAGGGATTTAACTTCCTCCCACTTTGAGATATAATAAACTACTAATAGAATGTAAGAGTTTATAAAGGGGATAAGAAAGGGCCTTATGATGTCTACTCCGCAAAATTCAATTATCTCACTAAATTTTATAGGTTATTGATAAATATCTTATCTTTTTGAAATGTTTCAAGTAAATCAACACTATCGACATAATTTACAAGATTCATTAGAATCGTTGAAAAATTTAATCCAGTATATTTTTGTATATTAAACATTACTAGAAGTCTTGTGTGGCCCAAAATGTGTCCTCCACATGATAGGGTATGTAAACATCAAGGAAAGGAAATATCTCACACTTGGGTAATAATATTCTTATCATTTAATCATTATATATTTTCCAATAAAATTGATTGTCCAGAATATAAACCTGTGATTTTGATTTGATCATTAGAGTTTTTGGGGGATTATTTGAGATTGAACATGAGGAGTTTCCATAATGTTTAATATACCATCATACTAAGGTACCTATCCTTCTTCTATATACAACTTCTCTATTAGAATTGAGTTATTTAATATCTCTTTATCTTGAATTTTTTCATCATCTTTATTGGGTAATATACTTAATTAATCTTCCACCCTGTTCTTAGATCCATTATTATCTTTGAGATATAAATTAAATCCATATAAAAATGACATCCATATATCTAGTCCAAGATTAGCCTCTAGATTCTCTATTTTATACATAAGGGATTCTTGATCAATAAATCATAAATTTATTTCCAAGCAAGTATGATACACATTTATTAAAAGAGAAAAAAACTACTAAAAATTCCTTTTCAGTTGTTGGGTAATGTTTTTAGGTAGAATCCAATGTTATTTAGTCAGAAAAAATTAAATTAGGCCTTCCTTAAATCCTTAGAATAAAAATACTCCATAATCATGGTTTACATCTTTACAATGTAGTTTAGAAGTGTGCCCCCAGTTGAGTGGTTTCATCATGGGGGTAAGATCATCTTAGACATAAGTTCATCAAAATATTCCCTAAAATAATCATTAAAAGAAAAGTCAAAATAATTCATGATAATCCTAGAATGTGTAAGTGAAATATTACTAAAATATATGATTAATATCTTATAAAATACTTCATGTATTATATTGATCAAACATGTTTCTCACTAGTTGGAAAAGGAGATAAATTTATGATATCAATTTTAGACTTATATACCTTAAATATTTTTTTGTGAAATAAAATTATTAAGAATTATCACTATATCCACCATCAAGTGTATCTTTTAAAAATTCAAAACTAGATTATTTTCAAAGGATATTTTTAAAACATTATTCAAAATTTTCAATTAGTGATCAAATGAGTTTCCAAAAATAGTGAGGTCATCCAATAATATTTCTAGGTATCATTAAATATGATCTTAAAAATATACACCATACATCTCTGGAATGTATCTTCAACATTACACAATCAAAATGGAATTATTTTTGTAAAATAGATACCATAAAGACATGTAAAATTTATTCTATATTAATCCTTAGGATTAATTAGCACTTTAACGTAACCAACACATCTTTCTAAGAAATAATAGTGAGTCCCTCTTAATGAGCATTATAACATATTGAAAATAAGGGGAATGGAGAGATAATAATTCTAGTCATCAAAGTAAACTTATTATAAACAATACACACTCTCCATTTAATAGTAATTCTAATTGTGATCAATTAATTTTGTTTATTATTTTCTATAGACGAACCAATTTTTTGGGAACTATGTGAATTGGGCTAGCCAACCATGAGTTAGAGAAGGGGTATATTATTATTAATTATAAAATATTATTTATTTATTTATATATTTTTTAAATATATCATGGTTATATTAATTATTCCTTGGGGATTCCTAATAGGATTCAATTTTTCCTTAATATTTTTTTTGTAAATGCAGATTTTGGAGATTATTCAAGGAATTGGTCAAAAAATCTAGCATATGGAATGATAGTTTTTTATTAAAAGTTTAGGATCCTCGTTTTGGGTAAGAGTAAAGGTTTTTATTAATGATCACTATAATAATTTCACATCCCATGAGGTATATATACATCAGATTAGTTTTAAATGGTTTGAATTCCATGTTTTCCGTTATTCTAAAGATAAAACGATACCTCAGGTTATCACCTCCAAATCATTAATTTTATTTACAAGAGATAAGATATCAGTTTTATCATCATTAAATAAGAAATTTAATTCATCAAATAATTTATTTGTTACCTTTTTTCCAAATCATAGATAAAATTTCAAGATTCATTAACATTATTCTTTAGTGAAGATTCAAATATAAATTTTTTTAAAAGAGTAAATATTTCTTACAAAAAACTTTATTCCTCATAAATTTCATCCTCCTAAATGTTTTAGAGTGTAAAGATTTAATGTTCCATTGGAGGGTATTTCATTAAATAAATGATATTGAAATGGTTAGTGTAGTAACCAAACTCCATCGTGAGATTTCACTCTTGTACATTGATGATGGAATTAGTTGTATTCAATAAAGGACATCCCAATATTATGGTTGTGTGTACGTGGAATCTATCATTATCCATGATAAAAATATATATTTTAGTTGAAAATGTCATATTATGTAATTTTATTAACATATTATTCATATCTACTATTAGAAAATAAATGTACATATATACAATTTTATGCACTAGTCTTATGGGATTAAATTCATTCATATGTAAATAATTAATGATAAACTATGGTATTACATTTATATAGGCACATAGATCACACAAATCATCTTCAAATTTCACAGGACCAACGGTATAAGGAATAGTAAATTTCCTTGGGTCTTGATATTTATTGAATAGTAGTGGGATAATTTGGTCTTGAAAAATTATTCCCAAAATTATTATTTCATTCCATTAATATTTCACATTTATTATGTATAATTATTTATGGAAATTATCATACATTAGGAATTTCAAAAGAAATTAAAAGAGGGTAATGATTATTTCTACTTTTTAATTTTTCTTTTAGGGATTTCTCTTCAACTTTTTTCCTCCAGTATTTTCTTGAATGGACCATGCTTTATAAATATAGAAGTTAATGATATTTTTTCTCTATTATCTATTTTTATGGGTGTATTCACTCTCTTTTTTACCATTAGATTTTCTCCCACACTATTTTGTTCTCTTCCCTAGATTGTTTCTTAGGGGTTTATCTATATTTTTTTAGATTCATCTTATTTAATGTAGGGTTGGTTTTTCATGGGATAAAGTGTGGCCATGGGGTGGATATTTTTTCACATTTAGTTATTAATAGAATCAAATTACAGTTTGAATCCAGAATAGGTTGAGATGGTAATTTCCTATGGTTTTGAGAAAATATCATTATAAGTATTTTGTGACACGTAATTTTCACTATAGTGTTTAATTTTTATTCTTTTGAGTTATGTTGTGTAAACTTGAGTCTTAGTAATTTTCAGGTATGTAATTTTTTGTTTGGGGGGTGTCTAAACATTTCTTAGTTAGTCCATATGATTAGAAGTGACCATGTGGAAATCATAAAGATCGGTCTATCATGAATTGAATATTTTTTCATGGCCAATATGTGGTTTATTAAAACATAAAGAGCTTCCCAGGAATTTTTTGGATTATTTTGTGAGTTCAGGTACTCTGGAATAATATGTTCACATTTTGAAAAATCATGTAGCTAAATCGTGTAGTCTTCCTATGTTTTATGTTTTTTTCAATTTTCACCTTTAGGATTAAAAGGTATATTTTACCCTATCTCCTCCAATATTAATTATTTGATTCCTAGGTTCCTGTGGGGGAGATCCAACCACCTTCCCAGTTCAATCTTGGTCATTCTTTAATGTTTGAAAGTGGTTTTCATGGGGTATATTATATCATTTTCTTTGTTCACTCTTTATCCTATATTTTATCATAGATTTGGTTATAAACATAAAACTTAGAGTCCCGTTGGATGATTCAGGGTTCAAAGTATACTTAATATTGGTACTATTGGTGACTAGGGTTTACACACACTATCATAATCCTTTTTTGGTGCTTACCATCAAAGGAAACATGTTACACATTATATCAACTTGGTTTACACTTCTTGAAATTAGATGTTGCTATTATGTTATAAACATTTTGAATTAAAAGAGTAATTGATCTTTATAAATATATTTTTATTTAATATATGAATATATGTGATATCCATGTATTGTTTATAATTTATTTTATCAATTCTAATCTTGTAATAATGGTTTCCTCATGTTAATTTCATGTTTTCACTTATAGAATAGTATGTTTTCATATTTCAAGAATTTTTAAAATAAAAATGAAATTTTAGAAACTGTTGTTATAGTGTGTGTTGTATTTTGATCCCATTTTGGTTTTCAAAGAGTGAAAACTTCATTTTAAAGTGGTGTTTGTTTTATAATGAGGTGTTTACCTCAATAGGATTTAAAGAGGGGTTTTGGGGAATTTGAAATGTATTTTAAAAATAGTTTATTATTATACCTATATGAAAATGACTTAATGGATCATTAAAATTTTGTTTTATAGAGATATAAGTCCATTAGACTAGTTCTGGATTTAAAAGAGGAGAACCCATATTTTAAATGGTGTATTTAAAGTGTAAAATATGTGTATGGTTTTAAGAGAATTATAAAACACATTTTAATTGGTGTTTTATGAAATTTTAAGGGGATCTTAATCCCAAGATATGTTTTTATTGTAAAGGTGTAATTAAAAATTTGTAAAGTTAATTATTTAATGTTTGTGAGACCCTTTTGACACCCTTATGCATTCCACCCCTTATGTGGTTCTTGTATCTACCATTTGATGGAATGTAGCTACTTATATATGAATTTATTAAGTGTATGTTTTTATTAATTGTGATGGTGATAGAGGTTAGGGTGGTTTATTTTTTTTGTGGTGATCTTGCATTACTTATTCACTCGACTCTACTTTTCCATTTGTTATGGGAAGTAGAGTACTAATCCAGAGACCTATATTTATGTAACACTAGTTAGTTTACATTATGATAATGTCCCTCCTGACATGGTAGACACTAGGGCTAGAAGTGGGTTCCATTTTCAACGAGGCCTATATGGGTAGTAGGATAAATTGTAGTTTTTTGTACTTAGTATATACTAGTAGTAGGTCTATGGAAAATTGAAAAGGTTACATGCATCTCATGTTAAGTACCAAGGTATAGACCATAACACACTTAATACTTTCTTGGTGGTTTACATTGTGTATATATATCTTCATCATGATTGTATCTTCTATTTTCACATATTTTTATAACAACCTTATATTTATTATCATCATAATATGTCTTTAGAATTTTGGTTCTTTCTTTGTGTATGTTTGTCCCATGTGTTTGGTTTGTTTCCTTCTTAAATGGTTTTAATATATGTATGGAAAACCACCATGAATTAATGATTCTTGTGTTGGGATATTAATGTAAATTTAAAAATGGATGTTTTGGTTTAAAGGTGGCTTCGGTTAGTGAAATGTTTTTGAAGTAATTATTCTCATTATAAAGAAATATATATTGTATTATAAATAGATTCCAATATTCATATTGGGTTTTCAATTATTTATGTTAAACTATATTACTTTATAGTTATACTATTAAACTACCATTTATAAATTTACTTAGGAAATAAATTGCATAGATTCCGATGGTGGAGACCTACAAGGATGTCTATATCATGCCTATATATTTCAATTTCTAGGTTATTCATATAGTCTCAAATTTTGTTCTTGTTGTTGATTATAGCTGATAATGGTGGTGGTGAAAATGTTTGGTTGAATGTAGTTGGATTTAGACCTGGATTGAGTTTGTTTTATTTTCTTCATCATGGTATCAACCAAGGTATCCAATCAAGTATATATTTTTAATTGTTTTGTTTTTGTATCTGATTATGCCGTGTTTTATTTAATCATTTATGGATGATGAATTATTTTTATAAAAATGTGTTGGATTAGTGGTTTCAGTTATTAAAAATTTAATAGTCTTGTTTATTTCTTTATTTTATCATCAT
Organism: Viscum album; assembly: GCA_963277665.1. Taxonomy (NCBI): domain Eukaryota; kingdom Viridiplantae; phylum Streptophyta; class Magnoliopsida; order Santalales; family Viscaceae; genus Viscum; species Viscum album. The sequence continues at coordinate 643,009,036 of OY728143.1, read as the reverse complement.
TAATTCCTTTATTGATCAAGAAAAGGTACAAGAAAGAATGGCCAAAGAGAACCCCAATATGAAAGGGGTTATGGGGGTCTAAAGTAATGAATTCCTAGAGCATCCCCTCTGATCAGGTTCCTCCCTTAAAGAGGAAAAGACAACACCTCCACAGAAGAAAACACACTGAGACCTTGCGCCGTCAATGAGGCCAGATAATCTGAAACTCTGTTCCCCTCATGCCATGTGTGCAAAAATATAGTGTCACTGCTGATGATGTTCCTGCATCTCCTCAAAATATAGGTAACCGACAAGGGGGTGATGCACCTATGGTGCATAGAGTCATGGAGGATGATAGAATCAGTGTCTATTGCTCCTATTGTGATCCCCCGATGCCTGTAAAGTTGCAGACCTGTGAGCATGGACATGGCCTCAACCAGGAGAGAATGACCCCTACCAAAATGAGCAGAAAATGCAAGGATGTCATATCCTCTAGGGTCTCGTACCACACCTCCACCCTTCATGTCATCTGAAGAGAACGAGCCATCAAAGTTGATCTTCAGTCCGAACTGATGGGGATGCCATCTGACCTAGTGGCCAGCCATTGGAGGGCTCCACTCATGAATGCCAGCTTGAATAAAATAGAAAGAAGGGGCCTCATGCCATTTGTTGTATGATCGAACCAGATTGAGAAGGAGAAAAATTGTCCAGGCCACCAGAGTCCTGCTGGAGTAGTGAAGCCCCTCAAAACTGGCTTGTTTACGAGCCTGCCAAATGCACCTATAGCCCAAGATGAGAATCATGGTGCGAGAATTCCTCTCTGGTCAACCTCCCCCATCACCATGGAACCACAAATCAAGAAAGGGGAGGTCCTTTAGCGCCGCTACAGAAAATCTAGTGAAATCGCCAAACGCCCGCCACACCGGGAAATCCCATTCATTGAAAAAGAAGAGGAGGGCAGAGATTTTCTCCCTAGGAGTCATACATCACAGGAAATAGGAGGCCAATCTGATGCCTGAGCGCTTCTCATTTTCATCCATATCCAAATCCCTGTTCCTGATACGCCATAAGAGAAAGTTGCATTTCGCAGTGACGTCTTTGACCCAAACAATCGAACCACATGAGTCGAATTGGTTCGCGCTGGTGAGCACCCACCTGTAATCCTTAAAAGAGAACATACCAGTGGATGATGCAGTGAAAACACAGTGATCTGGGTCATTCGAGGGGTCGATCATATCGAACACCTGGCGTTGCGTACTGTCAAGGACCACACCGATGAGGTCTAGATACATTTTTTCCTCCTTGAACGTGAGTTGGGTGTCGGGGCATCTTGGAAACCCAAGAACAGACCCAACCCAATTGTGGTTCCAGAAAGAGATGTCCCCCACTCCCACAATCCATCTAGGAAAGGGTAACATGGCCTGCATGAGGGAGAGAACAACCCTAAAGAGCGGCGACTGGCGGGTACTCCCTCCTTCGCTGAGCCGGGCAGCTATGTACTTACCCCAGAGTGTGCACCCCTCAATAACCTCCCACACCATCTTCACCTGCATGCCAAGCAGCAAATCCGAGATGCTCTTGATGCCAATGCCCCCTCCTACACTTGCTTGGTAAGTCTTTCCCAGGCTGCCCAATGTTTCCTCCCCTCCCTGTGTGCATCCCAAATAAAAGAAGAGAGGATAGAATCAACATTTGTGAGAACCCCCTTCAGAACCATGAAGGACAAAAGTTCATGGCATGGAATAGAAGATAAGATGTTGTTTGATAAGGTGATCCTGCCTCCAAAAGACAAAAAGTGGTTCTTCCAGTTTAGAATCCTGGTGGTCATTTTCCCGACAATTTTATCGAAATGGAGGATACACATCCTTCCAGGAGAGACAGGGATACCGAGGTACACCATTGGAAAGGAGCCCCGCTGCATGCCAAGCTATGTGCTCAGGGAAGCCACCCTACTATCCAAGCATCTCTTTGGGACATAGAAGGTGCTCTTTGTGTGATTGACAACCTACCCACTCCATCGACAATAGTCTTCAAGAATCTTGGTAAACCCTCGAACAGACCACATACCATCATTCATAAAAATAATGCAATCATCCGCAAATATCATATGAGAGATATTCCTTGGACTGGGGCTGCGACAGTAGGGCCTAATGGTTCCCAGTGAGATATACCTGTTGATAAGATGACTGAGGACGTCCTGAGAAAGAACGAAGAGGGTTGGCGAGAGAGGATCCCCCTGCCTCTAACCACGAACAGACTTGAAGAACCCATAATTCTGACCCATGAAGCGTACAACCTTCCCTGCAAAGCTAAAGCATCGGAAAAGTAGGTCCACATCCCACCCAGATAGGCCCATTCCTGACAAGACCTTGATGATGAACTCCCACTCCACTCTATCGTAGGCCATATCCATGTCCAACATGACCACCATGTCTTCTCCATGAACCCGCGTGTTGAAGTTGTCGATGATCTCTTGAGCCAGTGCAATTTCCCCATGAATGGAACATTGTTTGACGAATCCATGCTGCTCGTAAGAGACCCATTGATGAAGTTACAGGCTATGGCTGTAGTTCAGAATTGAGGCGAGGATCTTATAGGAAAATTTTCACATGCTCACGGGGAGATAATGGTGGATAAGTGAGGGATATTTTACCTTGGGAATATGAACCATAGTGGTGGTGCTGGTGGCTCGAGGAAGAGTACCTCCTCGAAAGAACTCTTGAATGGCGAGCACAACATCCTCCTTGATAACACTCTTGGAGACACGGTAAAAGGAGCCCGAGAACCCATCCGGGCCCAGAGCGCCGTCTAGGTTAGGGATCATAGCAGCCCGATGGATCTCCTCCTCCTACGGTAAGGACTCAAGTAGTGTGTTTTCATGATCAGATAACACCTTAGGAATAACGTTTGTGATAGCTTCGTGGCACTGCGGGTACCCCTCGGGCATCCTAGAATTTGCTCCAGCCAGCAAACTACTGAAGAAACCCTCCACCAATCCACCCACAGTGTCTTGGTCATCGGTATATGAACCTTCCTCCAACCATATATTGGGTCTCACATGCCTTTGTCTTTCCCTGATGCATGCATGAAAGAATGTGGAGTTGTTGTCCCCCTCGTGAAGCCATCTCACCCTCGATTCATCGCGGACCACATGCTCCTCTCTGAGGAGCTTTTCCATCAGAGCATCTTATTTAGCACCCAACTCTCTGAACAACTCCTCGTTCCAGGAAACTTCCAGATTAGACTCAAGGTGATCATTCTCCAACTTAATTCCCTCCAAATCACATATCAGCGGAGGCTGTCCACTGACCCACTCCCGTAGATCCCCCCAAAGACTCCTTAACATGTTTTGCAGCTTTTCCCATGGATTCCCATGCATGCACCTATTCCATGAGGAACCAATAGTTCCTAGGATGTTTGGGTAGTTTTCCCAAAGGGAAGAGAAGGCCATGGAAAAGCTCTTATCCCGGCCGGGCAGGATGTAAACTAGAAGAGGTGAGTGGTCTGATAAGCTACAGAACAAGATAGAAACCTTAGTATTTCGAAAGGTGGAGATAGCATAGACATTGGTCAAGCAACAGTCCAGCCTGCTCCAGGTGCGATGGGGACCTCTCTGGTTGTTGCACCAAGTGAAATGTCTCCCTGAAAATCCCATGTCCATTAACCCTTTGCGAGACATAAATTGGTTGAACTCAAGACTGGTGCGGCAGGGGAATGGCCCCCTGCCCTTCTTCTCGATGGGATCAGCCACAAAGTTGAAGTCCCCCCCCCCCACAAACTAGGGGAGGTTCCTGGGGTCGATGTCCTCCAAATCGCACCACAGACATGATCGAGAGCAGATGTCACAACTACCATGCACAAACGAGAAGATAAATGTTTGAACCCCATCCCTGGTCTCCGTAATGATAAACCAATCCAAGGAATGAACAATTCTCACGCTGATAGCCGTATTCCAGAAAGTCCAGATGGAGGAACCAGAATTTCTAGAATGTAGGAAACCAATCATCCTTATCCTGCGGGTGAACTCCCCAAGCTTGCTGCTGTCTAGTTTAGGTTCCAGCACTACAACCAATTAGATCTATTTGGAACTAACTTCACTAACGATGAAATATGATTTAACCCGGGCTATCATGCCACGAGCGTTCCAGACAAGGAAGGATAACATTAAAACATCCTTGTCCTGGCACTGGCCCTAGGCTACAAAGCCGTTGAGCTAGAAGGGGAAGACTGTCCCCAAATATTCAAGTGGGATCTGGTCCTTGCCCATATAAAATCAAAGGGAGGAGTCTACGGGAGAGGGGAAGATAGTGCTGGTGCACTAGAGGGAAGGCTTGGGAGAGAGGAGGCATGGGGTGCAGTAGGGGAAAGATAGGAGAAATCCATACCAGGGGAAAAGGTTGGATGGAGGGTCTAACCGTGGGGGAACCTTAGAGGACCTCCTTAGTAGCATCCTTATGCTGGGGAGGAACCAGAGCAGGCAAAAGAGGTGGGGCATCACTGGAACACTCGGCCCTAGGAGAGCCCGCAGGAAAATGCTTGAGGAAGGGAGCCACCTCAGGGTAAGGTTGTGCGAAGGCTGCGTCCCTAAGAGAACAAGCCTCCAGGATAAGAGAATTAAATATCAGGGGTGGGCCAAGGAGAGCCAAACCTTCATAGAGCAAAGAGAATTCCAAACATTCCTGAAATAGGCCAGAGGAGCTAAGACCGCCTGGTGTGCAGTAGGGGACCAGGGCCATGCATGGAGCCTCAGAGACATCCTGAGATAAGGAGACCACCGAGACTAGAGGCTCCAGGCCCCCCGGAACCACCACTACATCTGAGTAGTCAGGGAGAGGGGGAACCTCCACAACCTGGCCTGACGGGGAGGTGGCCGGACCGGAGCTAGACCACATGGACGGGGTCGGAGGAGCACAAGAGGGCAGAGCCGACGAGACAGACTTCCTAGACTCCACCTGATGCTTCCTCCAACAAACAGGAAGCGAGTGCCCTTAGAGATGGAAAAAGGAGCAGAAGTGAGGCATGGTTGGGTAGACAAGGGCTTGGCTCTAGTCGAAGCTATCCTGAACGCAGAGTTGGATCCGATCAAGAACAGGGAGAAACTAGATCCATGTCCATGTAGATTCGAGCCCTGGATGGGTCATCCATGAGAAGCAGCCTTTCATCTACACAAATGAAACTGCCTAGAGAGTTTCCTATAGCCTGGAGAAGGTCCCCATTTAGAAAGGGGAGGGGGAGACCCGGAAGAGAAATCAACACTAGAGAATATGAGGAATCCCTCCACCGATGGAGATCCATATCCCAACGCATCAAGGTGAACCTCCATCTACCCAAAACCCTGGGAGCGAAAATCTAGGCTGAGATGAAGTCCTCCTCCGAGCCCAGCATAATGCAGAAAGACATCCAATTCAAGGACGAGACCTTTGCTGGCACAACTATATTCCACGAACCAAAAAAGTTGTGAAACGAGGGAAGCGGAGGACATGTCGCTCCAAATCTGGCCATGAGAGTCCAATGAAGACCCTCCTAAGTAGCGGAGAAGGCCTCCAAAGGTATGACCAGAGATGGAACTGAAACCCCCAGGCGAGAAACATTAGCGGCGATGAAAATCTCCACAACCAAAGGATAACACCTCGCCGTGGGCAAGCCACAGAGGGCCTCCATAAAAGAGATACCCCTTAGGAATGGGAAAGGAGCAGGCACCTTCGAGGGGGAGGAATATGCAGGCCCCGTCAGAAAGGGGGAGGAAGCTTCAAGCCCAGCCGGAGAGGAACCAGAGACCATGGGAGCTGAGATGGCCACCACCGATGGCGGAAGCACTGGAGAAACCTCTATAATGGTAGAAAAATTTGAAACCCCCGGAGGAGTGTGAGGCGTGTTCATCTCACTCAACAATGCAAGTTTCATTTATTTAAATCCTATATTTTACACTATTTAGATTTTCAATGTAAGGATGATTTATGAAAGACCACATAAAATGATCTTCTAGCTTATAACTTTTAATTTAGTGTGATATAATTAATAAAGTAGTTTCCTATGATCCACATGCACTATTTTTCTACCTGTGAGGATTGGGAATTCCCTTTGGGCCTTGAGGCAATTTGGGTCGTGTCTAATGTGGATGGAATCCCCAAGATGGTTCATTAGAAAATGGTATCTGATCTAAGATTAATTAAAGTCCTAGGTTCATGAGAGTAATCCTCTTGTTATTTAGGGAATTTCTTTGTATAATATATAATAAAGAATGTTTTTAGAACTTAGAAGGTTGGTAAAGGGAATGTTTTATGGAATCTTTATCACCAGGAGCCTTGAGTTACTAGTCATTTTTTGGTTTGGATCTTGAATTTAATTTTTTTTATGTTTATCATTGAATTTTGTTGTGGATTGATGATTTTTTATCTATTTTGACTGTATAATTGAATTTGGGGCCATTCATTGGTATTGGGGTAAAAATAGAGGATAAAATGAGCAACAAAATTAGCTCATATATTATAGCCAACCATCTTGTGCCCATACAATTTTGGTCTATAACCATTAAAAATAAAGTTACTCTATTGGTGCTTGATTTCCCATAATTTGTGGATAAACTATGTGCAAACTTGTTTCTGCACCAATTAAGCTATATTGAATCCTATCGATTTATTATTACTCCTAAAATGATTCTAAGTTATTAAAGATGAATTTAGTAAGGTTTTTATTTTATTTGGATGTTGTTTTGATTTTCTTTGTTTGATAGTTGTTTGTTGTTGTATTTTTTCATGGTTATAGACATTCTATTAGAATGAAGGAATTTTTTTAAATGATTAATTTCAAAAAAATCTCATGGGTTATTGGTAAAATTTAATTACCTTGGATTTTCAAAAATATTTTATAATGTTATTTTTTCCATTGTGGTATGTGAGAAATGATTAAAATAGAAAATTTTTATGTTTTGAATTTATTTTTTGGGGGTATTACCAAATGTAATCAATTTAAAAATAAAATTTTGAAAATTATTTGATCTTAAAAATATTTTATTTTTTATTTATAAGTTTGTATGTATTAAAATTAGTGTTTTGGAATATTTTTTGTTTCAAATATTCTTCTTCCGCCAAGGGTACTTTATTATAAAATGGGGTTGTAGTTTATTTTCAAGTGCATTCATTTACAACATGTGTTTTTAAATTATTTGATGGAAGATGGTTATTTTTAAATAAATGTTTCCTTCTTTAGTTTGAAATTGATGTTTCAGAATTCAATGATTTTTGATTTTTTATTTGATAACTATTTTGTGATTAGATCATTTGGTTTATGTTTTAAGGCATGAATTAATGTTGTTCTTGTCATCTATTGTTTATATTATGCCTCGTAGAATGGTTAAATGAAAAATTAGAAGGCTTGTATTCAAGGATATTCCTCTTGATGAATCCTATTTCATTGTGTAATGAGTTTATTTAGTTCTATATTATACCAAGAATATGTGTAGAGTAGAAGAATCTAAACCTTATTTACTCTAAGACCCCATTATAGACATCTTGAAATAGTATCAACCATCTTTATGTGGTTATATAGGGTCAAACTATGTGGTAGAGTGGTTGGAAATGGTTGATGCGATCTTCTATTATTTTGGAATACATATATCATCAAGGGTGAGAGTAGCATTGAGCATTCTTATCATATATAGTTGAGTGTGGTGGGAGTCTATGGTACCTTCTCAGTTGTATGATATTATGTCATAAGAGTTCTTCATGATGGTATTTATCATGTGGTTCTTTCTTAATGTTGAGAAAGTAAATATGAATCATGAGTTTTTGAGACTTCATTAGGGTGCATGATTAGTGAGGGATTATGTTGATCACTTCATAGAGTTTTTCATGTTCTCTCTATAGATGATCGTCAATGATTGTGAGAGATTTTATTACTTCAAAGTTGGAGTTCTCTAAGATTTGTGTTCATCTATACTTGTGTATATTGTGGAGTCCATTAAATAGTTTTTTGATGAGGCCATTGAATTATAAGTCAACCACTCTAGGGAACTGATGATTCAAAGTTCCATCTTATGGGAATGAGGATAAATAGTGTGTGATGAGTGGATATATAAGGATTAGGGGTTACAAGTGAAAATTCATTTTCATAGAAATAAAATACCTGTCACATGATAAAATTTTAAGAATATAGTTCATTCTAATATCTCATGTCTTGAATATCCTAGATCATTCCAACATTATTTCCAATTAGGTAAACATTAGAAGTGTTATATGTTGGTATTTTGTAAGAATTATTGTGTTTTATCTATTGTGAATATTATCATATTTGTGGGACTCTTATTCAATGATGGTAATCTCGGTTGATATTTTGGAGTTTTGATTATTTTTTTAGTCTAGTGGATGGTTATTTTATGGAATAACCTTTTTGGATAATTATGAATTTAATTAATTATACATGACTAATTATTTTTATGGATGGTTGTGAGATTTTTTTATTATTCAAATTTCTTTTAATGTCTTCATATTGAGAGTTATGGTTTGTGATGTTTGGTTGTGTTAATATTTGTATATTCTTGTTGGATAGAAATATAGAAAAGTTTATGGGTTCATGATTCGGTATATATGGTGAGTGATCACCAGTAAAGATCATTAAATGTCTAGTGTTTATCTCAGACTGTTATAGATTCACCATGCAAGTGTGGTCGAGTTTCAAACCCTTAGTTATTAGTGTTCGTTATGTATTAGAGATAATGTCATTTTAATGTTGTACTTTAGGGGTTTTTATTCCTTATTTAACATGTTAGGTGACTTTAGTTTGAGAGTGAGTTTACCTCATCATTTATTGGTTTTTTGAGGATACATGACTCGATTGTTTTCTTTTGTTCCATTAAGATAGAGGAATTCTAAATTGTGGGGAGACCATGTTAGGTCTACTTTTATTATTAAGACATCGAGTTTGATTTCAGAATTTATTTTTTATTAGATAAGTATGTAAATATTTATGGATGATTGGTTTTATATTTTCGGGGATTTTGGATTTTTTATTAGTTCTTATTGATTTGGTCTCCTTCATAATTTTTCCATTTCCATATAATTTTCTACCAAGTAATTTTTTGGAGAAGAAGTGACATTATGGGGAGAATTATGACACCCACATGTCAATGTAGAGTTTAATTTTTATTTATTTGAGATATAATGGGTCACCTTGTGTCCTGGTAAATTTCATGATGGGAATTTTGAGTTTGGGGGGTTTTATGGGCATTTCGTGGTTAGCATTGACCATGAAGCAACCATGTGGATAAGAATATCATAGAGATAGTTTTTTTTTCTCATGGTCTCTATAAGGATTTTTAAACCATGATGATATTACCAGGAAAAATTTTTAATTTCTTTCTGATTGAGAGTTCTCCTGTATAGTTGGAGAATGGTTTGAAAAAATATGCATTCTACCAAGTTTTTAAAGTTTTGAGGTTTTCTGATTTTATCCCTTTTGAATTAAAAGGGATATTATTATTACTCTTCTCCCATATTTCTCAAAATACTCATAGGTTCCTAAGGAGGAGATCCAACCTCATTCCCTATTATATATATTCTTTTACTTCATGTTTTTAACTCATTTTCATGGTATATCTTCTATTTTTCTCCATTTTATCCCTTTCTTCCCCTTTTTTCTTGGATTTAGTTCCACCCATGAACCCTAAAGTCCTTTTTATACAAAATTGGGTTTAGGGTAGACCTAATGTTGGGTGTTTTGGTGTCTTGGATCTATAGATGTAATCTTCATACTTTTTTAGGTACTCGATGTTAAAGGCAACATGTTCTATCTTACATCATCTTGGTTTCTACTTCTTCCAAGTAGGTGTTTCTACTCAATTATTTTATTTTGGAATTAAATGTGTTTTTGAGCTTTTTAAATCTAATTTTATTGAATATATGAATATATGTGACATCTATGTGATATTTTTAAATCATTCATACGATGTTTGGTCTTGGAATAGTGGGTTTATCATATAAATTTCAGGTTTTCTCTTTTCATATGGAATATTTATAGGAGCCAATACCTTTTGAAATTACTAAGGGGATTTGTGAAATAGATTTTATGGTGTGTGTTGGATTTTAATAATTTTTTTGGGTTTCAAAGAGGGAAAACTACTTTTGATGGAGTGTATTATTATTTGATGAGGTGTTGACCAAAAAAATATTTTAAAGGGGGTTAATTAGTGAATTTAAAATGTTTATTGAAATGATTTTTATTCTTATTACCTTATGAAAATGAATTAATGGATATTAAAAAATTGATGAAAATATAAGGCACTTATACTTTTTTTGATTTAAAATAGAAAACCCAATTATTTAAAGAATCTATTGGCAATTTAAATGATCTAAGTGCTTTTATCGAATTTCTAAATGATATTTAAGTGATGGTTTTTTCAATGTGAAAGGCCTTATCATTCAAATAATTTTTTTTATGGTAAATTTCTGATGGGGACATTATAAAGTGAATTGTTTAATGCTTGCGAGACCCTTTTTATTTTACCCTTTATTTATTATCCCTTTTGTAGATTATTTATTACTTGGTGATTATTTTTTATCCCTTTTAATGGAATGTTATTATTTTTTTATATGGATGTATAAAGAGTATATTTTATTAATTATTAATTTGTGGGATATTAGGGAGAGTTATTTCTTATATATTGATCTTATATTAATTTCCTTCTCACCTCTATATTGTTATTGGTAATGGGAACCTGATTAATAAATATGAGATATATATTTATGTTATAGTAGTCAGTCCACACAATTCTATTATCCATCCAATAATTCAAGGAACTAGGATTGGTAGAGGGTTCAATTTGAGATGAGGCTAGTGTGGGATTTTCAGATAGATTTTGGATGTTTGGAATCATTATATTTCAATGGTTGGTTTTTGGGAAACTAATAAAGTAAGATGAATCTCACATTAGGTACTAGGGTATATCCCATTAAACTCTAACTAGTTAATTGGTGGTTTATATAGGGGATATCTACCCTTTTCTTGATTGTGTCTTCCCCTTACTTATATTGTTATGGCACCCTTATCAGGTTTATCCTCATTATTGATATTTGGAGTTGTGTAGACTTCATTTTGTAAGTTTGTCCCATGTATTTGGGTTTTTTCTTTTATAAATCGTATTAAATTTCTTTAGAAATATCCTTATTTAATTAAAGACTATCATGTTGGGGTTTTAAATTGAATTTCAAAATGGGTGTTTCTTTTTAAAGGAGTCTTAGGCTAGTTAAATGTTTTCAATTTAATTGTTCTCATTTTAAGGAAACAAATAGAATGTATTTTAAATTTATTATGGACATGATATTGGGGTTTCACTTGTTTATTATTGAAAATATTAATTTATATATATATATATATATTTAAATTAGCATTTATGAAATAACTTATGGAATAAATTAAGTCGATTCAGAAGGTAGTGCTCTACTTGGTTGTTTATCTCACACCTGGATATTACAAGATCCATGTTTTCATCTATTTTTGGGTTTTTTTATTATGTCTAACATTAGGTGTGATAAGATGTGGTGATAAAATAGGGATTTTATGGAGTGCGATTTAGAAATGGTTTGGGGTTTTTTATTTTTTGTTATTATGGTATTGGACAAGGGAAAATATAATTTAGATGTTTTAAGTGGTTTTTGATATATCTTATTATGTCATGTTGTAGTTAATCATTTCTGGGTGATGTGTTATTTTAATAAAAATGTGTTGGATCAGTGTTTTTAGTTATGAACCATTTGATATGATTTTTTATTTGGTTATGCTTAGTTGATACTGTGCGGATGTCTAATGTAAAGATGGTTCATTTCAGACCTTAAAAAAGTTCTTTTTTCACTCTGGATTGAGTGTGAAATAATTCCCAAAGTAGTTTCATGTGATTCTCAAGGACCAGTTTCTATCTCATGGGGATTTAGAGCTCCTTGAAAGACTTTTAGTGAGCTTATTTGGTGACCAAGTGGATTGAATCCAAGTTTGGTTCATTATAATATCGAATATAGTTCTTTAATTGTATCACCTCATCCATTAACTCCTAAACCTATGATCCTTGATATTTCTATTATTGTAATTTCACATAGTTTTATGGTTTTTCATAGTATTCCATTTTTAATGGGGTGATTAATAAGCTATTTACATGAAAGTATATGTTAATCGCTATTGAAATTGTTGAGGTTAGTGGTTTTTGTTTTGATAGGGTGGGCTAGCCTAATTTGATTGATTCCTAAAACCAAATAGTACTTGGGAATATTTTATCCATCCAGAAATTAGTTACTAAAACTACCTATACTAGTGTGATATTACCAAAATTTTAGTTCCCTAAACCATAATACACTAATTAGTATAATGATTTGTAGAATAACACAAACCAAATACCGTTACTAGTGCATTTTTTCACATGACTATTTCAAATCCATTTTTCTAACCATGTTGGATTGTTCCACTATCATTGATTATAGTAAGAAAATGATTCATAATACATTACCCACTATAGTCCTCTAGAACCTGTATCTCCTATACCAAACAAATTGGAATTATATGTAATCTTCGCAACCAATAAATTTTCTTCCACTGGTTATTTTTTAAGTAGACCTCTTCTTGAGAATACATCTAGTATATTTATATCACTATCATGTATGTGTTGATAAGAAATTAGAGGATGTAATTCTATTAAATGTGTTGATGGGAAAAAATTGCACAAATTTTCTTAAAACTCTCAAAATAATAAAATAGAGTATCTTTTGAAGATTCTTTGATGGCATTGATATCCTTTTTTATTAGTGTGCTTCTTAAAATAAGGAAGAATATTTTTAGAATACCTTTTTATAGGTCATTCCAATCATTTACATTACCTTTCTACAAGATATACAACCTCTAATCTTATACTAATCATGTATTAAGTGTTTAGTGTACCAAATTAAACTCTTTAATGTTCATGTTAGATACCTCTTTTGAAAGACCATGAAATCTTGGAAAAATATTTATTTATCCAATTTTCAGTTCAAACCCAGTTTTTAAAGTATGCATAGTAATTTGGATTTCTAGATTTATAGAGTGTGGTTCAAAATGATCTCACAGTGTTTGGTTAGGGTTTCCTACCATAGTGATAGGATCACAGTGAATACATTGGGTTTCACTAGTGTCATTCATGGAAATATATATAAAATCAATTGATAAATTTAATTTTATAAGTTATTTATTAGGGTTCTATTAATATAATGGTCAAGATAAGAACTTTTTTAAGTACAATGAAGTGTCATATAATAAAAATTTATTAACTTTTGAACTACCTATAGGTCAATAGTGCCATTTTTTACACACATATCATAGGGCAGTGTAAAAATATTTTTAAACTCTATGTTAAAATGTGGTAAAAAAGTAATAACATATTAAGAGAGAGAGATTTCTTTTCCCATTACCTTCCTTCATGTAGATTCTTATTTTAATTATACTTTGGTTAGTAAAATCTTCTATTTTTCTTTATTCCAAGAATTTTTTAATGTTTATTTATTCATTGGAATCACCCTTGAAATTCATGGTCCATTATTACAACAAATCAACAACTTACCTATTTTTTATTTTGAATTAATTTTAAATCATATATTAAAATTGAAAGTATTCATTATAATTCATCTTTATTCTTATTATTATGCTATAGTAATTCTAATTTTTCACCTCATAACTTTGGTTTGAAGCATAGATGAACCTTAAAAACTCTCCTTAAACCATCCATCTTCTGTGAATTTTTATAAATGTATAAACCTTACAATGACTATTGTGGAACATTATAAAGTGGGGTGAAAACCTTATGATTTCTTTATAAGCCCTATAAAATTTTGAGTAACCTCCTGAATTTGGGTCTTAATCCTATAATTTTTATACATATGAACCTTATAATGGTATATTGTACTTTATGATACTCAAAGGAACAATATTATGTGGAACAATAACTTTGTGAAGTTTCATATTGTACCTTAAAAATCTCTACCATCCTTAAAAATATTTGAAATGACCTTTTGATGTTCCTTGAGGAACATTTTGATGAATGATCAATCATATGAAGAATTTTATTTCTCATTTTATAATCATTTTGAATATTTCAAATGAACTTTACATTTACACAGTTTTTTTCCAAATTTTATCTCTATAGTTTCCACCAAATTCCTTCCACTTAAAAATATAAAAAAATGAAAATTAATAGTTACCCATCATTTTATTCTAAAAATTATCTAAATCAATTTAATTAACATTTTTTCCATTTTAAACAACATTTACAAAATCTTAGGAATTGACACTTTTTCTGAAAACAACTATATAACTAACTAAATTAATAAGAATGAGGGAACATGAATAAATTGTTCAGAAAAGATAATACATTTATTGACTTTATCAGTACTATAATATGAAATAGATCCTCTAATATGAAAGTAAATTTATCCATAGGTGGATCTCCTATTATCTTGACATCCCATAAAACCATAGTCAGAATACCCACTGATAAGTATGTTTTTCGATCTCTTAAAATTAGAATTGAAATATTTTTTTCATTATACTTACCATATAAACCTTTTGATTACCCTTTAATGATCCATTCATTGATTAATAAATTATCTTGAAGACATATAAACAATATATGATATCTATAAAATTATGTACTCTTTAGAATAAATCAGACTATATATCATCATATCATTTGAATATTTTTTTTTCAAATTCATTTTTAGGGATCCGACTAAGTCTAACAAGTCACTTTTAACAAGAGGGTTATTTCATGAGTCATATTATTTTATTATAAATATACTAAGGAATATATCAATATATCTCATATATGTTACATTGAGGATACCATGAGATAAATCTTATTGTATTTTCATATCTAACATAAAAATAGTCTCCCTAAGACCATTAATTTCAAATTAAATTGTTATAAATATATTGTTTTCAAGAAATAAACATATATATTTATTATAAATTAATATGTCATAAACATATAAAACTAAAAACAATATTTCTACACCCATTCAACTTATGGTACACAAAATTTTCAATAAAATTCTTTTCAAATCAAAATGAAATGATACTTTAATAAAACTTATAATTCTATTTATGGGAATATTTCACACCCCTATTTTATTTAATTATTTTTTAATCCATTATTATTGGAATAATTTATACAAAGTTATCTATATACACCATTTAAATAACTTTATTTGTCCCACCAATGATTAAGATAGTTTTAACATTCATCAGATATAGATGAAGGGCAAAAAGTTCCACAAGATTTCTAATGATTATAAACAGTGTTTTAATGAAAAAATATAAAAATTAATTTAATAATAAAAACTTTATTCTTGATTAAATCTATTTATAAAAATATAGTCATTATATCTCTCTACATTTCCATGGGAATACATTACTTTATTTAAAATCAATGGGTGACCAATAAGTTTCACACTTTCATAGAATTTGACAAGATCTTATATTTCAATGTTTTTCCTTGACATCATGAAAAACATTAATTCAATTAACCAAATATCTTAATTAAAAAATTATTTTACTTGAGTAAATTTGATTGGATCATCTTCCATCACTACTATTTCAAACTCATGTTCTTAGAGATTATTGACGTAATCATTTGAAATAACACTTCTCCTTTATCTAGTGGATCTCTTTCATGGAGTTTTCCATTTAGGTTGCCGAGTTTTATCTTCATGGATATATTATTTATATTGTATATGAAATTCACTAAAAATATATTCAATTTTTTTATTTTCTTCTTGAATAAATTTAGTGAATGAAAAAAGATCATTGTCAATAATAACTATATGAAGAGAAATAAATTACCCTTCATAATCAATTTTTCAAATATATTCACCTCTAATCTAAACATTCTAAATAAACAATGAATTTTGCATTTCAAATAATTATTGACATGTGTTATAATATAATTTTTAACCACTTGAACTTTTTCATATCTAAAAAATAGAATCTAATAGTCCTGAAGTCTAGTTTCATTTTATTTGGTCAAAATGGACCTGCCATAGTAGGAAAACCCTAAATTTGAAAGTTCTTAATTCATTGATTATGAAATATAGAGAGTTCATAATGGAATTTTTATAATACATTGATTGATACTTTATAATTATATAATCCTTGGTGTTTATTGTTTCACCCAAGAGACTAATGATACTTTTTACCATATTCGTAAATGTTCTATTAAATCTCTCCACAACACCATTCATGTTAGGTTTTTCTAAAATTTTGTGATGTGGGTTAATATTAAATTCCCCTTAAAATTTAAATAAATTTCTTGGATGTTTTTTTCTTGATCTTTCATATCATTCATAGTGATCCCCATCATGATCATATTAATGGCTTTAATTCCTTCTATAAGTTGATTCTCAACTAGAGTTTTTAAAACCTTAAAAATAACCAAGGATTGAGAATTATAAATAATTAAATATAGGTATCTATTTATGTAATAATAACATATTAATTTGATAAAAAAATTGTTGACCATTCTATGTAGGCAAAGGCAATATACCTAAAATATCAGTATGTACTACTTATAAGATGTATGAGTTTCTATTCACACAAAAGTTCCTTATGTTTTCATTTTTTCAAATAACATAATCAACACAAATTTGGAAGATTGAAAAATTTGAGTTGAAAAATTATCTCATTATATAAAATATTTTGAATTCATTATTTAGAGATATGACCCAAAAACATCTTCCATAATGTCACAAAGTCTTCATTTGTTAATTTTCATTCTACACCACATGAACTAGTATGAATGTTTTCATAATATGTAGTCAGGGTTTCTAAAAAAATATATTCCCATTAATAGATAAATACCCTACACCAATAATATTTTAATTTTAAAAACGGATAAATTTTCTATTTCAAAATGAAAAATTGAAACATGGTTTTTCCAAATAGGAAATAAAAATTAAATTATACCTAGAAGATGATGATATATCTATTTCTTAAATCAAATAAAAACTAGTATTAAATTAGCATACAAAAGTTCATATATCTATAACCAGAACTGATTTTCCATTACCCATAAATATGAATCTTTCACCATCACTTGTATTTTATCTCATCAAGAAGCCATAAATAGACACATTTATGTGATTAGTAGTACCAAAATCTACCCATCATGTGTTTCTAGGTATACAATTAAATTTTTATTCAGATTAAACCAAATTGATAAGTGTACATTTCTTTAGATTGATATTAGAAAACATAGGCCACTGTTTCAACATGTGTCCATTTTCCTTACAAAATTAACACTAAACTACCAATTTTTTTTTCCTTTTACCAAAAATTTTCTTTCAATTTTAGAAAATCCATTTTTTTAGTATTTTGAAACTACATGGAATCTTAACTATTTGGAACAATAATCATGACTGTTTCTTGAATTTCGCAATTCATGAACACGAAACTCATGCCATTAGAAATTCCCATTTCATTATGTTCCCTTTATCCTTAGTAGAATATTAATCTATAGGATCATGGGAACATTATATCATTAGATCAAGGTTATGTTCCATGAAACTAATCAATATTAAGACGTTATATTTACATAAATTAAAATATTTACAATTAAGAATAGCTATAGAATTAATATATAAAGAAATTTTGGTAAAATAAGATGAACAAAAAAGAATAAAATTACAATCAATACTCACAATCCTTGAATTCAATACATTTCAAGTCATGAGTTCATATACTTTTAATACCTAAAACAAGATACAGAATATAAAATTAATAAGATGTTTTTGGAAGAAATATTAATTTTATGTTCTAATCTTGATGCATCTATCAGATATCGACAATTAGTCTTGAGAAATAATAAACCTTCCTTTGAACCAATTTATTATTCACATGGTAAAATAAATTTTTTCAAATATTAGTCACCTTATATGTATATATTTATAAATTTTACAAATAGATAACCTATACTTTGATTGATCACTATTGACCTAAATAAAAAACACACATGCCTAATATTTTAAATAGATCAACCTAAACAAGTAGTTTACTTTGGAAATGTTTTTATTTAATCAATTTAATTTGAAAATGATAGGAATTATTATATAAAATGATAAATTTAAAAATTTTCACATGAACCATAAACCTAAATTTCATTCATGATTTTCGAAAATGAATTTATACATACAATTAATTTCTTATATCATGCCAAAATCAAGAAGTTATATTTCTATTAATAGTTAATATTGATTCCTTATATTATTTTTATTTATTTATTTACATGGTTAAGGAATAAAATATTTATATAAATTTTAAATAAAATTTCTAACATAAATTGAAATCACATGATTTCATAAAAAGAAACCCAAAATTTTTATGCTTCGTGATTTCAACATAATTAAAGAAAATTGAAATACATATCAAATAAAATTATCAAAAAATAAGAACTAATTATTTAAAAATGTTCAACTCTGACACCAATTGTTTGAGACTTTTCAAATTTGATGCATTTTTCAAAGTCCCTGGAATCAAATTTCATCATAAAGAATGTTCTATATGAATATCTTTCAAAATTAAATAATAAAACACTTTAGCATAAAAATCTAGAACTCTTTAAATATTAAACTAGAACTTAATTTACATTTCCCATTAATATGAATCATTTATAATTAATTAGATTTTGACTCATCATAAACCATGGATAGTCACAATTTTTAGATTATAGGCATGAGAATCTTCCCATGAAGTTTATTTAGATAAATAAGTAATGTCACGAACAAACATAGGTCAAACTCGAACTGGTAACCTGATTCAGCCTCTAACAAGGCACGAGAGGCATTAAAAATCCTCCAAGGATGGAAACTAGTTCCATGAATCCAAAATAATATAAATGGGAATGATTTTTCCCAATATAAACTAATATAAACAAAATAGAACAAAGTAAGCAATACAAAACCACTAAACATAAAAAAAATCAGATCTATATACAATACCAGAAGGAAAAAAAATACAAAAATAAAAATCCAATTGAAGCTAACATGATCTCTGTGTGACCTCTTAGACACCAACATCCATAAAACTATCATTTTTCTAAGAAAAACTGTAAATTTTTTTGGAGTTTCAAAACCCCTTGGGTCTACCTATATTGAGTTGAACATGTAGTGTGTGATAATAAAACATCTTAGTAGGTATTCACCACAAAATCCTTAAATGTCCGTTCTCAAAATAGTCTATAAACTCTAGTTTTAATTTTTTTAATAATTTTTTTCATCAATTTAGAAGACAAACTCATGATTTATATTTTAAAGATAACCAATATGAATACCAAATGAAAAGTAATAATCACAACCTAGATAAATCATAATATAAGGGAGAATGTATAAAAGAATATGTAGTATGGAATATCCTACAAAGACAATAATAAAGTAAATAGTATAAGTGTAAGCATAAAACCACAAATAGAACAAGTATCCAAAGTGATACTGAATAAAGTAGGAACATACAGATATGTAATCACAGGAATTTGATAAAAAACTCTTGAATATGTCCCCAGAAGCACTCGGTTTAGACCCACTCGAGGTCATATGGTGAACCTCCATAGTCAATAACTAACCTAGTTTCCCTAAATTGTCCTCACTAGTGGAAAAGACCACCTAGTATATCCTATATCTAGGGGGTTCTAATCATACTAATCATGACTAGAAATAAATCATCACTCTACCCTCTATATGATGTCCATGAAACCATTGATTATAATATAAAGTAGAATGAGGAGGTCATCACGTGCTTATAATTAAACATAACTCACATATTTCATTGTGCATGCCTTTAACAATCCTTGAAACCATATATTAGATGGAAATCTCATTTTATGGATGAATATAGGGGTTCCCATCTGACATAGAAACTTTCAAAAGTGCTAATTGTGCCTACACTTCACTTGAAATCAATGTGAATTTCCAAAACATCTTGATGTATTGACTGGGGATTAACATTTATACATCCAAACCATTTCCAAAGAAAACAAATTTATCCTCAAAATCATTAAGAAACTAAAGAAAAAACATAATTCATTATAGGAAGGTACCAAAAGACCTTTAATTCCATTTAGTTACCAAATTACATCAATAGGTTCTAAACGGGCCATGATTTAGAAAAAATGTTCGGAAAACGTATTAAAATTAATTTAGAACAAAAAATCAAATTAGATAACAACAATAGTTTTTTGAAAATCATTTAAGATGTTGAGTGGAGGAAGGAAATAGATGGAAGAAGGGTGTTTTGAAAACTAAGGTTAACAATCTAAGAAATTTTATGGGATACTATTCATGTGAATGTTCCTATCTATATGTGCACCCCATACACATATAGATATGACCACATTCACTAAGACATCAATGGATGTCCATAAAAACACAAAAGATCAATAAAATAACCATAAGAGACATTACAATCCATTATAATGATCCATACATAAAAACCATACTAGAATGAACCAAAACCCAGACACGAATACCAATTTCACATGTCACCCAATTATCAAAACAAAATAATACCAAACACAATCTATAAATACTCAATTTTATTTTAAAAGGCTAATTAGAACATTATCAAAAACCTTACATACAAATAAATATAGTCATGTTTAAGTAAATACATTGAAAACCCATTTTCATAAAATTTTCTATATCAAAACACCACAATAAATCATACAAACACATCACAACCTTGGATAATTTTTTTAAAAATTATTAAACAATGATTAAGCATGATATAGAATTATTTGGAAAGGAAATGGATTAAAACACTAACCTCAATGGTGTGTGAATGCGATAAAAATATAAGAGAAGGATGAACTAATCCCAAGGAATAAACTCTACACACTAGGATTAATAAAATCATCCCATATTAGAAACCCCTTTTCCTAGGGTTTGGAAAAGAGTAATCCAAGCCACGAGAAACAAAAAAAATAAGAGAAAAATTAAATAAGAGGAGAAATAAAAAAATTACAAAGAAACATACCTAGGAACCTTGAAGGAACGTCGATCGGGAGAGGACAAGCAACGAAGGAGGGATTTGGGAGCCTCATGGTGCACCTAGGTTGAGTGGGGGAGGAGAAACTTGAAATTGGTCTAAAACCTAGGGGGGAATTGGAATCTCTTGATTTCTGTATCATGGTTTGGTCACATGGTTTTACAAACCTTGCACCGATTGTACACACCCTACTAGAAGGAAGGGGCACCCAAATGTGCTAGAAACACAGTTTTGGAAAACCATCTTCCAACCATGTAAATCAAATATGTGAAAATTATTGAGCCTCTTTTACTCTTTCCACATGGTTTCTACTAACCGTTCATAGGTCATGTGTCTTATTCCATACAATAAACATAAGTATCACGATTAATCATTTGGATCACATGGTTTGGGAGAACCATGTGTAGGTCATGAAAGCTAAACCATGCATGAAATAAATGATCTAAAAACACCCCCTATGTTCACCAGGAACTTGGTTTTTCACCAAAACATTCACACTAACCATGGACATGGACAAAATCAATCCGAAAAATCCAAAACCTGAAAATTTTAACTAGAAACTAAAACTAAACCTCAACCAAATGATCCAAAATTATTAAATAAATAAAAATAAATAGAAACTAGGGTTAGGGTATGATTATTAACCCCATTGAAATATCATTATTCCCCCTAAAATTCACTTAAATGAATGAGTAATAAACCTATAAATATGATACTAAATGAATAAAAAACATGATTACTAGTGTGACATTTAAATTCTACAAATCACACCCAACCAACTATAGAGAAATCCCTAATAAGAAAACCCATAGGGGTGGGGGTAAATGAAAGGGTCCACCCCACTAAAAACACCAATCATCACAAACCCACACTAGATATCCTAACATAAGAAGAACCCCAATGATAAAAAATATAACCAAACAGAAAACGAAACCATGATTAATCATTTCCATAAGACATGAGAATATCCAAAATGAGCAAATCCCAAGACTATTATTACTCTATAAAAAGGATATCCATAAAACTAAAAGGGAGTGAATCCACCAAGCCTTTCACACCAAAATGGTGCTTTCAAAAATAAAAAAATATACAATAGTGAAGATTAAACCACACCCACTCCAAAATTGTAGATATAATTTGGGCTAACAACCTCCACCACAATAAAAATTATTATATGCCTGAATATATTCACTTTGGGGACTATAGATTGAGCCTTGGTGAAATGATGCATCTGCCAACCCAAAATCAGGTGTTGTAAGCCTCTAATAAAGACATCCCCTTCTGGTAGCACTGCTTGTAAAACATCTCCACGTGACCTAAGAAAACACATCACCGACAAGCCTTTAGAGGTTGATGACAAGACAACTTCAAATGACCAAACTGAACACACTATAAACATACAATCAAACACTCTGATGAACATAAATTAGTAACTTCTAATGTATACTTCTATAAAATTTGTTCTTCTTGTAAACACTTCTCATCACATGAGGAACCTTCATGACCATCAAATGAAACCCCATTATAAACTAAAACAGGCTGCGTTATGGGAACCATATTGGCTAGAAATTCCTTATCTACGAGATTAAAAAATAGAACTTACTCATATGAGATAAATTAGTTGTTAAATTTTGAATTATGAACCCATACAAATTGAATATATTTCAAACAATATTTTAATTTTATCTCTATAGAGAAGAAATGATGGTTGCACGCATGCGCGTCATTAGGAATGAGTGACAAACTAAATTTATAACCTAATTACTGATTAGAATAGTTTAATGACAGGGCCAAACCAGAGGGAGGCCTAATTTTGTGCTTGGTGAAATAAAAAAAATAAACTAAACAAAAAAAAATCACAAAAATAAACAAACGTATTTGGTGGTGGTGAAGTGGAGTGAGTGAAAATTAGTGTGTGATAAAGTGAAGGTGAACTGGTGAGTCCTAGGGGGTAGACAAGACAACAAGAGAGATTGTGTTGAAAAAAACAAATATATGAGCTGGGGAGAAAGTCCACTTAATGATTTGGATATTGCATTTCCTCATTCATGCACAGAAGTTTATGAAATATGGATATGACTTAAAGTAACTAGACAGATTTGTCATTTGGTCAATTTGTGATGAAATAACCATTACATTCCTTCAACTGTAAAATCTATTCCATCAAATGGTAATAAAAACTCTGATGTCATTGGGATCAACATGTCAATTGAGTTCAGTGTGCCTCTCTCATTTGAGAATGAATAACTTGTCAGTGAGTTCCTCAAATTGAAATAGTTTTCATTAAGGTTCAATCAAGATTATTTTTCACTCAACCTTGTTTTTTTGAAAATAAATATATTCCATAATCAGTGAGAGAGATGTTTCAAAAAATGACGCATTTCATAAATAAGAGTAAACAAAATCTAACCAACCAGCTTACCCCACTCCCAAAGGAATATAGCTGGACATAATTGTTGACTTTAGGGAAATATAGAATTAAAATCAAATAATTTCATGTAAAAATGAGTTGTAGAAAAATAGAGCATAAGAAAACAAAGATGTTCGTCTCCGTCCTTGATATCCCAAAATCTCCAATTCCTGCTACTTGATGGTTGATGAGATGCTGAAATTTTCTTGATGTCCCACCCTGGTAATTGAGGTATGAAATGCATATCTGCAGCTTTGATGTCTGAAATCTATTCCTGAAGGAAAAGTTGGAAACTCCAGGGATCGCCCGATCCTCTCTTGATGGATTTAAGTTCAATCAATAATGAAGTCTCCATCAAGAAGTGTCATTGATTCCTGCTGAATATTGGGTCTATGGATGCCCGATAACCCCTATATGGATTGATAACTCAATGTCTTGCCTCCTGCCCTCCTCTGGGAATAAATGATCTAGTCTTCGTGATGAATTCTAATGAGCCTGTAATTGATGTATCTGGAATATCATCTGAGATATTCCATGGCCTCCACATGGAACATTCATAGTTCCATGTCTCCCACGGTGGTCACTGGAGTAGTTTCTCTTAACTGAATGATGAGTGCGCGCATGGCAAGCCGCAATCCACCCTCTGTAAAAAACACACGTTAGTCAAATACAAGAATAATGAATCAAATATGTATATATATATCACTACTTAATAAATACTTATTAATATATATATATATATATATAAATACTTATAAGAATATATATTTTGCAATACCTAATGCTATTATTTATATAATAGCTATTGTATTTAATTAATAACATATATTAATATGATTAACCAGAAATTATTATTAAATATGTATAAGCTAATATAATTTTATTAATATATCTATAATTATTTTTTTATTTAATTGGATATATAATAAATAATACATATATTATATAATATTATATAATAAAATTGAATAAAAAATAAAAAAAGAAATAAGAAACGAAACGTGGTGGGCGGTTCGACGCTGGGCTGGGCGGAGGGGTTGAAGAGGAAGGCACAGGGTGGGCCTCAGCTTGTAGTAGGGTAGGGGGAAGCGACTTTAGTGAAGGAAACTGAAAGTAGTGGCCCATCCTGGGAATCAGATGCAGTGGCGGTGCAGGCTCGCGATGGCAAGGCGGTTCAGCGGCGGTGGTCTTCTACGGAGTCAGTCAGCTGTAAGGGAGGTGGTCAAATACTTGGAGAAGGGTTCATGCGGGTATTACGGTAGAGCAGAGGTGGAGAATGGCCTATATGGAATCATGTCTCTTCAAGAATGGTGTGGTGCTGGCGATACCATTTGATTGAAACCGTGGGGCAGTAATTGTGGAACGATGGTTGAAGGAACCGATGGCCGAATGGAGGACGATGCCATCATGAAGAAAGAGTGATGGAGGCACCATGCATGTTGCTTATGATCTTACTATGAGGTAGGTGATATAGTGTAAAGGAAATGGTGAGACCATGTTTGAGGCACCGTGAATGATGGTCACCGTGAGTGGTTTCTATGGCACCGTGAGTGTGGGACAATAATGGTGAAATAGTGCTACCGTGAGCATGAAAATGGTGGTAGAGAACCATGCGATCACTACACCTATAAACGAAAACACAACAAAAATTAAATAAATTAAAACCTTAATACCACTAAACATGGATTAATAAATCAACCAATTAAATTAAATATAATATAGTTAAATACTAAATAAATAAAACGAGATGAAATGGTAAAATTAATTATGATTTATTTAAAAGAATGAATTTATTTATTTTAAAAATTATATATAATTTTAATTTCATAAAAAATTAATGTAATTATAGCTACATTATTAAATTATTTAATGAATTAACTAAAAAATTAATTAAATTAAAGAATAAAAATATTAATTTAATAGGATTAAATTGTTAAAATTAATTCAATTATTTAAAGACTTAAAAAGTAACATGTGTTATTTATTTACAATTTAAGAATAAGGAATTAATCTATTTAATTAATGAAAAAAATTACTGAAAACAAACAACATAAATAATTAATTAAATAAAATTAAAAATAACAACTTAATTTTATTATTGAAAAACTATAAAAAATAAACAACAAAAAATCACTTTTAATATTAAACACATTTTCTTTAATGTAATTTACAAAATAATATAATTGATAAATATTACATAAAATACAATAGTTTGATATTAAAAACTCAACAAAAATATAAAAAAGGATGCAGAAAAGAGCATTAAAAATGAACCGCATCAAACTCCACCACACATAAAACCTTTTTTTCACTCAAATAAGTGCATGCCTTTAACATTAAAATAGAAAGATGATTTGTGAGTTTCAGTACAACACGTTCCTAAATAAACTTTAAAACTCAAAGGAGCAAGACCAAATAGAGGGTTGGGATTTTTAAAGGTGTTCAAAAATGTTGTCTTTTCTAGCTTCAAAAACTCACTGGAAGTAAAAATACTCACAAATTCATACACTGTCAAGTATGTCATGTCTTCTATGTGTACTCATTAACTATCCTACATCAAATTCCAATTAAATTTCTAATTCAACGAGTGATTAAAGGTAATATGAAGTGGAATTCAAAACATAACCAAGGGAAACTTCAATTCTCAGCTTCTCCCAAGTTCCAAAAATTAAGGTCCATTAATTTTTCACTTTACTGATTTAACTCAAATGAAAATTAACCAAGTCAATTACTCCCTTCTTTATCTGTGTTCAAAATTCCCCTCACCTTAATGAGTTCATTTTTTACATGGGAATATTATTTTAATATTTCCCAGCCATATTCAATGTGCAAAGCACTGTCTATAACAATTATTAAGTTTGAAATTGGGTTTATTTATTCATAGAAATGCACCCAGTGCACCTTGTCTTGGATACCCACAGTGGGATCCCATTTCTTTATTTTACTCTAGTTACAAAGGACTTAATTAATAATCATTTTACTTGACTTCCTAAAGTGATTGAATATTATTTAATATAAAGATGATTCCCCTAGGTTCCATTGAGAATATCTAATTACCCTAAGTCATGATCATCATCACACAAAACCTATCATGTCACACTCCCATCCTCAGTTCCTAACCTAAAAGGTTTATAGAGACAGTGAACAATTTCATAAAGAAATCATTCATGCTGAACGGTTTTAGAAAAAGTGCCACTCTCAAAATCTATTGAGCAGTTATCCACTAATAGGGCATAATGGAAATATCATTGATTTTTTAGAATTATTATGAACGATATTTGAAACAAATTGACCATTTTTTTAAAACAAACACAAACTTCAGGTTCAAGAAGGAAGAATTTAAAATGACACTAGTATGAACCCTCTACCCCACACATAAAATCCAACATTGTCCCCAATGTTGAATCTCAAGGTGGACGATAGTTGAAGTTCAATATTGATGGAATGTTTTTATTAAATTGGATATGGAAGGGTAGCAATGAGGTTCAAAAAATTTCTTTTCCACAAAAAAAAGAAAGAAAACAAAACATCAATCAAAGACAAATAGAAGAACCCAACCCCACAAACCATCACCAGCAATATGTTCAGTGATAATACTAAAATGTTCATGCTTTAAATTTTGTAAAGAGAAGAAAAAATATTTTATCAAGTTACTTCATATTGTAGCATGATGAGCAGTGATGTGTTGCTACAACATAATTAAATTAAAAATAGTTGGTGCAAGCATGTTTCAGAAATCTGCTGAAAATAATTTTTTTCAACTCTCTAGATATTATCACCAAAACACCCATGAAAAATAACATATTAATTTTTCATAGGTCCGGGGGATGTCCCCAACACATAATTCACAGTAAATATTAAGTAGGTAATTGAAAGTGAAAAAGGGAAAAAACAGTTCCCGAAATTATTGGAGCTTTAACACTAAAATCCATAGACAAATCCTCGTCAGCAATACTGGGTGGTTATTGCTCTTCATTAAATTGAAAGGAATAATATGTAAAATAATATTTCAATGTTTTATGTTCAAGATAAGTAACCCAAGGGAGTGAGTAGAAAGAAATTTTATCCATAGGATTTAGTGGATTGCTCCAATGGGTTTTCTTGGCCATGTTTCTCGCAGCAACAACTCTCTCTCTAAAACAACAACAGATCATGAGTAACCATATAGTAGTTAAGAGGTTAAATTAGAGAAGAAGAAGCATGGGTAACTCTATTGAAGAAAAAATAAATGGAAAAAAACTAAGCAACCATAGGTTAGATCCCATGAAACACAATGTTTATAGTCATCAGTTAGACTTGAAACATATCATTCTTCCAATATAGATTTGCCAGCCATGCCCTTTGGTGGCCCTTAAAAGAAGTGATATATTCTTTTACCATTGACTAAGAAAGGTAGATTCTCTTCTCCAACTTGTTCAACAGCTCCATTAACCAAAACCCTAACAATGGTAAAGGGTCCTGACCACTTGGACTTCAACTTCCCTAGAAACAACATCAATCTATAATTGAAAATCAGGACACTTTTACGAACCTTGAAATTCCTATTTTGAATGACTGAGTCATAAAACTCATTTTTCATCTATTTTTTAATTTTAGTATTCTCATAGGACTCTCTTTGAATCTCATACAGCTCACTCAACTCCAATAGTCTCCTCTCACCAACAAACTTGAAATCAAATTTAAGAGTCTTTACTACCCAATAAGATCTTTGTTGTAACTCAACAGGTTGATGACATGTTTTTCCAAAGAGTAGACTATATATTGACATCCCTAAAAGAGTATTCTAAGTAGTTCTATAAGCCCAATGGTCTTCATCAAACTTACTTAACCAATCCATTCTAAATCTAGACACTGTTTTTTCTAAAAACAGTATGTGCTCTCTATTTTAAACTACTGCTTTCCCACTGGACTGTGGGTGGTAAGTGGTGTATATCCTATATGATCACCCATAATTTTCCATTAAACCTTTGAACTAATAATTCATTAAGTGAGTCCCATTATCAGTGATAAATTCTCGAGGCACACCAAAAATGGAAAAGATTTTTTTCGTGATTAATTTCACAACACTAGTAGCTGAATTGGCGGCCATATCTATTGCCTCAACCCACTTGGACACATAGTCTACTGCAACCCAAATTTACTCATTCCCATAAGAGGACGAGAATGGTCCCATGAAGTCCAAACCCCACACATCAAAGATTTCAGTCTCTAGAAGACATTTTTGGGGTATTTACTTCCATCTTCCAATGTTTCCCAACATTTGACATTTCTCAGAGCCAATAACCAGGCTCCTAGCATCTTTAAACAATGTTGTCCAGTAGAAATAAGCCTATAGGACCTTTTGAGCAGTTCTTTCTCTTCTATGGTGGCCACCCCAAGGGAGGAATTGAAGATCTCAAGTATGGGAAAAAACCCATCCATAACCACACATCATCACAAAATCCCATCATCACATCTCCTAAAGATAATAGGTTCATCCATAATATAATATTTCAGCTCAAATACAAACATCTTCCTATATTTGTCTGATATATCCTTGTGCATAAATCTAGCTACCAGAAAGTTGGCATCATCTGCGAACCATGTAGACTATTACACAGAGGCAACAAATAATTTTTCATCAGGGAAAGAAGTGTTTATCTCTCTTGGTTCCTTACATGGAGTTTTGGGTAATCAGGACAAGTGATCAAAAACTATATTCTCATCCCCCTTCTTTTGCTTAATCACTAAATCAAAATCTTGTAACTGCAAGGTACACCTCGTGAGTTTGGGTTTTGAGTTGTTTTTAGCCAGGAAGTACTTTAGGGATAAATGATCTGTGGAAATTATGATCCTTAATACTATCAAGTATTGCCTAAACTTTTCAAAAGAAACCATCACAGCAGCCAACCCCTTTTCAGTGGTAGAATAATTTTTCTAGGCATCATCTAGCATCTTGTTTGCATAGTATATAACATGAGGTTTCCTATCCTTCCTCCACCCTAACACAACTCATACTAAAAAGTCACTAGCATCACACATCACCTCAAAGGGAATGATCCATTCTAGAGTAGTGACTACTGGTGAAGTATTTAACTTCTCCAAGAGTATATTAAAGGCCTATAGACATTTCTCATCGAAGACAAAGGCTGTGTCATTAACCCACATGGAGCATTGGGGTTTAGTAATCTTAGAAAATTCCTTAATGAACCTCTTGTAGAACCCAGTATGACCCAAAAAACATCATATTTCTTTGAAATTTTCTGGTGGGGGAAATATTTGTATGACCTCAAATTTAGCATTATCAACCTCTAGCCCCTTATTAGAAACATTGTGTCCCAAAACTATGCCTTCATTGGCCATGAATCGACAATTTTCCCAGTTTAAGAATAAGTTGATCTCTTAGAATAATTATAACACTATTTCTAGATTTTTAAGGCCATACTCAAAGTTATTTCCCACAACAACAAAATCATCCATGAACAGTTCAATTATCCTTACAATCATGTCTGAAAAAATTTCATCATGCTCCTCTGAAAAAGTGGCAGGAGCACCACACAAGACAAAGAGAATTTGTAGGTAAGAAAATATCCCAAATGAAAAGGTGAAGGTGGTTTTTTCTTGGTCCTCATGTGAAATGGAAATCTGGTTGTAACTAGAATAACCATCAAGAATGCAGAAGAATTCATCGCTTACCAATCTCTCTAATGTTTAATCCAAATACAGTGTGGGGAAGTTATCCTTTCTTGTGGAATCATTCAACTTTTTTTAGTCTATACAGACTCTCAATTTATTCAATTCTCTTGTCTAGATTTGCTCAATATTTTCATTAGTGACCACTGTCACTCCACTCTTTTTGGGTACCACCTAGACAGGGCTTCCCCAGGGGCAATCAGAAATTGGAAAAACTATTCCAGCATCAACCAACCGAATCACTTATTCTCTAAAAAAATACTTTATATTTAGGTTGAGTCTTATTTTGGATTCTACTATAGGCATAAAATTGGGTTCCGTGGTAATTTTATGCATGTAGAAGGATATAATTATCCCCTTAATTCCCAAAATCGGCCATCCTATAACAAACTTGTATTTATTCAAAACACTAAGCATATTTTTCTCTTGACTCACCTCCAGGTTGGATGAAATGATAATAGGAATGGTGGAACTGTCTTCTAAAAAACATATTTGAGATGGACAGGGAGGGGATAGAGTTCAAGGGTGGATGGTGACTTTCTTGAGGGTAGACACTTGGCCCAGGGTGGCCCAAGGTCTTTATGCTACCTCTTGAAGAAGGAAATAGATAAGGATCATGATCATCACTATAGTTTCCAAAAAAATCCCCTAAAACATAGGTTCCTTTCATAAGGTAAAATGTGATCCAAAAAAACTCATCTAGGTTCTCCAAAAATTATCCCTTGTACTGATTAAAAAATTATCTCTCCTTACTTGAGCAGATCCCCATGCAAGCGGTAGCTAGGATTTTAGGATCACTATTGATTTCGACTATCATCCCCAGAAACTCTTCTTCCTCTTTATCAACACTACTCTCAACAACTATCATCTCATCTTTGGGGAAAATTAGGTGGGTGGGTTCTTGGATTTTCTTAAACACATTGAATTCTTCTTTCTGTTCATCCATATTGATAATTATTTTCCCCTTAGAGACATCTATCATAGCTCCCCCTGTGGCCAGGAAGGGCTTACTGAGAATTATAGAAACCTCCTAGTATTATTCTAAATCAAGTATTAGAAATTCAGAAGGAAAAAAGGAGTTTTCCTACTTCCACTAACTGATCATCGACCCTACCCACTAAATGAGTAATGGACCTATCAGTAAGCTATAGTACAATAGTGGTGGGTTGGGGAACTCTTAATCTCAGGTGCTGAAAAAGTGACAGGGGAATTAAATTAATACTAGCACCCAAATCACACAAACAATTTAACTTACCACCCTCTATCCCCAAAGGTGAAAGGGATGACAACACTTCCAGGGTCTTCATGCTTAGGCAGTATCCTATTCTGCCATACTACACTGCAGTCCTTCGTTAAGCTATAGGTGGAAAATTCTTCCAATGTATTTTTGTTTTAACACATTATCTTGAGTTATTTTAGATTTTATGGGCTTTGAATCATGGCTTCCAATAATGGGATATCAATGTTCAAATTTTTAACCACTTTCAAAAATTTCAATAGTTCAAAATCTTAAATTGGTTTCTTAATTCATTATGGCAAGGAGACTATAGGGTAAAATTTCTTCACAATTGAGGGCATCTATATAGCTTCCTCTTTAATTTTTTTCCATTTATTGTATTTGTTTTCAAGCCATATTCTTTTGGTTTTTCTGCTGGAATAGAAGGAACTGGAGGGATTTTAGTGGTGCTGTCTAGTTCTCCCAATTTAGGTTTTTTCTAATACGAGTTTCCAACTTTATCCAGTTTTACATTTTCAGTATTTTGGGGTTCTTTCCTAGGCTCATGGTGAGTTTGGACACCATTATGGTGGTAAAAGCCATGGAATTCTCCCTAGGATTGGTTTTAGTGGTGTTGGGTAGCCTGCCCTTTTATCTATAACTAGAATTCCTATCCAAATGCCCCATTTTAATTTCCAAGTTCTTCAATCTAACATCCATTTGAACTTTATCATAATCATTTTTGGTCTTTTGTTCATCAATCCTCCCTATCAACTAAAAGAACATGTCTTTCACCTCATCTTTTGGGTTAGACGAATCAGCCTAAGGTTTTGGTTGGGGTTGGAATTCTTGCCTCATAGGCTACTGGAATCCAAGAGGGGAAGTAGGTTATAGGACTCCCTAATCCCTACATGAATAGTTCAGATGGTTCCTATACCCCTTATTATAGGTGTTCGAAAAAGGATCTTCCTTAGGCTACATCCGAGGTCCAAAGCCAGCAATGTTGGAACTCTCATTAGGATGGACAGGCATATCGAAGTTTGGAGAACACATTTGAGAATGACCATACATGCTATAGTAGTGGCACTGTTCTTTAAGGGTATGATGTGGGTTCTCATTAAATAATCCAAAATCTTGGGCTTTAAATTGAAGAGTAGGGGTGGGTTCATTTCTCATAGCGGTTCTCCTCTTATAGCATTTGTGCTGGGAGTTCTGAGCTAAGGTATTAATGATTTGTTTGAGCTCTTTAGCAGTACTGTCACTAACGTCTCCTCCAGAAGACTGGTCCACTAAGGTTTGGTGGTAAGGGGTGAGACTATAGTATAAGGTGTCCATGAAGAATTGGTGTGTATATTTATGGTTTGGAAACTGCCTATAAAACCCTCTAAACATATCCCAAGCATCATTAAATAGTTCTCCTTCATCCTGAAGGAATCCAATTAGTCTGTGCCTAATTTTAGATGTCAACCTCATAGGATAAAATTTCATTTTAAAATCATTATAAACATGATCCCAAGTGTCAAAGATTTATTATTCTAATTGGTGAAACCAAGACCTAGCATTTACCTTTTGGTAGAAGAGGGATACTATCAGTTTAAGCTCTTCCTAAATGTGACCCCTAAGTTGTAGCGGTTGGAAACTATAGTATAAGGCTCTGATGAAGTGAAGAGAGTCTTCAATAGGAATTCCATTGAAGGTAGGCAGCTTACTATGCATGGATTTCTTGATTTCGTAATTCTTGAACCTAGGTGAGAGTATAATTCATGAAAGGTTACTAGACACTAATGAAAGTAAGAACACTCTCAAACTGTGTCTTTCAACAATCTCATTATCAAGTGGGTTCATCATTATAGGTTGGTTCAAATTCATAATAAGTGGGTTGTTCATGTTTTCATTTCTGTTATATTCAATTTTGATCTTATCTTTGTTCGTTTTCACTTCCTTGAGGTTCTTATCAATTTCAGGATTACCAGGTTCTAAGTATTCAGTCATAAACCTGGTTTTCATGTAGTTGGTTCACAATTTTTTTGTGAATTTCAATTTTCCTTTTTCATATGTTATTAGTATTTTCTTGTGATTTTTGTGATTTTTTTATATGTGAATTTTTTTTTTTTTATATCACACCTAGATTCCCCAACAACGATGAAAAAAATTTCACGCATGCATGCCATTGGGCACAAGAGACAAAATAAAATTTATAGCCTACTTACTACTTAAAAAAGTGGAAAGACAGGGTCAAACCACAAGGAGACCTAATGTTGTGCTTGGTGATCTAAAAAATTAAACTAAACAAAAATACACACACAAAAAACTAGTAGGTGGTAGTGAAGTGGAGTGAGTGAATATTAGTGTGTGAGGAAATGAAGGTGTACTGGTGAGTTCAAGGGGGTAGAGAAGACAACAAGAGATCTTATAGTGAAAGCAGCCAATAGATGAGTAGGGGGAGAAAGTCCACTGGCTAATTTCGATATTTCTTAGCCTCATTAATGCAATGAATTTTATGAAATATATATCTGACTTAAAGTAACTAGCCATATTTTTCGTCTTGTCTGTTTTTTATGAAATAACCCCTATAGTCTTTCGACTGTAAAAGTCATTCCATCCAATGGTGATAAAAGGTCAGATGTCACTGGGCTCAACTTATCAGTTTAGTTTAGTGTGCCTCTCTCATTTGATCATGACTCACTTGTCAGTGAGTTAATATAATTGAAATCATTTTCATTAAGGTTCAAACAAGATCAGTTTTCACTCAACCTTTTTGTTTTGAAAATAAATCTATTCTGCAATCATTGAGGGAGATGTTCCAAAAAAATGATGTTGCGCATGAATAAGAGTAAACAAAATTGAACCAGCCATCTTAACCCACCCCAAAGGAATTTAGCTGGACATAATGGATGGATTCAGTGAAAAAAATAGAATTAAAATCAAATATGTTCATGTTGAAATGAGTTGTAGAAGAACAGAGCATAAGGAAAATAAAGATGATTTTCTTCCTTCTTAATCTCCAGAAATCTCTAATTACTACTACTTGGTGGTGGATACGACGCTAAAATTCACTCAATGTCCCACCCTGGGAATCGAGGTATGAAATGTTGATCTATTGCTCTAATGCCTGGAATCTTGTCTTAATGGAAATGGTGAAAACTCTAGGGATCGCCCGATCCTCTATCGATGGACGGAAGTGCAATCAAGAATAAAGTATCTGTAGAGACGTGTCATCTAGTCCCGCTGAATGTTTAATCTCTCGATGCCTAATCACCCCTATCAGGATTGATGAATCAATGTCACACCTCCTACCCTCCTTGGGGAATGAATGATCTAGTCCTCATTACAAATTATATTGAGCCTATAATCGAAGTCTCTCGAATCTCATCTAAGATGTTACTTATCCTCCACATGGAACTTTCACAGCTCCAAGTCTCACGTGCTAGTTACTGCAGTAGTTTATCCTAAATAAATTTTGAGTGCGCGTGTGGTGAGCCACAATCCTCCCTGTGCAAAAAAATGCACGTGAGTCAGATACATGTCAGACAGAGCAGTCCATATAGACACTCGAGGACATGCTTTGTGATTCTGTCATTGATTTTGGACATAGTTGAGAGGACCACCTACCATTGGTAGTGTTCGCATACCATAATATTTATCACTACACCATCTATATGGCTCCTTTTGAGGACCTGTAAGGGAGACCTTACAGATCACCTCTATGTTGGACAGACCCAGGGGAGTCAACACATATGGGTCCAAAGCTAGTACAGGCAACTAAAGAGAAGGTGCAGATCATCCAGAAGTGGATGAAGACTATACAGAGCTGATAGACGTCTTATGCCGACAGAAGATAGATACCCTTGTAGATTGAGAAGGGAGACCATGTCTTCCTTCCCATCACACCCCCGAGGAGGATTACAGAGATTTGGATATGGCAGAAAGTTATCTATGAGGTTCATTAGACCTTTCCACATCCTAAATAGAGTAGTAGAGGTGGTGTACCATCTAGCTCTTCCCCCGCAAATACACTAGGTGTGTAAAATTTATCTTGTGTCTTGGATGAGGAGGTACGTGAATGATCCATCACACGTTATCAACTGGGGAGAGCTGGAAATTGATGATGGGTTGACATTTTTGGAGTTCCCGATTGAGATAGAAGATTGATAGGAGATAGTCCTTCATGTATGGTCGATTACTCTGGTGCGAGTTCATTGGAAACATGGGAATCTCTAGGATCTCATATGGGAACAAGAGGCTCATATAGGTGCTCAGTGCCACAAATTTTTAAATTTGTCTTTGTTTTGGAATTCGGGGACATAAATCCCTAATATAGGGAGAATCTAAAAACCCAGAAATTCCATATAATTTTTTCTTTAATTATAAGGATTTTTTACGAGATCTGGAAATCTGACGGCGCAGGATTCTGAGCCCCATAGTTCCCAAAATGATCCGTCAAAAAAGTGTTATGCTTAAAATAGTGTGTGTGAGTTGTTTTCCAGAAAAAGAAGAATAACTCTTAAATGGTTTCCCTTATCAGAAATTTTAGGGCACTATTGCGTTCAGGATGACGAGTTTACCCTTAGAGCGACTTATGTTTAGTCGGTGCATGCCTCTAGTGATAAAACCTGAAAATGGCATAACCGTAAATAAAAATAATTTATTTATTTTATTTTATTCATTAAATTCTTATAACTCTTGAACGGTGACTCAGATGAATAATTTTAGACCACCACTGAACTCATGAGGGTTTTATTTCCTTAGAATGATCCTAACATTGTCCGGTGTGGGAAACAGTGGAAGTTAGTTTTTGGCCACAAATAAAATAATTATGTAATAATTATTTTATTGTTAAAATATATATCTCTTAAATGGTATCTTAGATTGGAAATATGAGAGTACCGTCAAGTTCTAGGGGGTGTGTTTCCCTTAGACCAAGACAAAACTCGACCAACATGGGGTCGAGGGTGACTGTAAATAATTTTCAAAGTTTTTTTATGGTGTGTTCAGTAAACGAGTGGGAAACGATTTTTATATTTTTAACTGTTACTTAGATTAAAAATCCAAGGTCACCATTAAATTTGATGTGCCTGGATTCAATTAAATAAAGTTTTACTTCTACTGACAAGGGTCGGACGAAAAAAGTTATCTTTTGGAATTTACAAAAGAAAATAACAAAATAACCAAAGGATATTTTAATTTTCTTCTCGAATCTATTGAACAAATGGTGGTGGGACCGTGGTGTAATGTTACAAAATTAATGGCTTGACTATTAAGTTCTGTAACCACATAGTTGGAAGTTTTTAATAGGTTTTGTAACCACATCATTGGGAAAAATTAATAGGTTCATTAATAGAACTCATTAATGAAACTCATTAATTTTTGGGTGTGTTGATCCTTTCCTCCCCTCTATTTTATCTGATCTCAGGAATGGGTTTTGGGAGAGATATGAGAGGAAGCTCTAGCGAAGTTCCAATGACTTTCCACCCCAACGAAGAACGTGATTGAGTGACAGTCATTGGGGGAATTGACGGGAAATGGAAAGCACCAATGAACACCTTTGAACGTGTGTACTCCCTCTCCTCTATGGAATCATCTATGAATCCGAGGTAAGGGTTGTTATTAAATTCAAGAAACTCTCATTTATTTTCCTTGTTCTTTAATTAAGAGTTTTTTGTTACAAGAGATTTGAACGGGACTTAATCAATATCTATGTGATGTTTTTATTTGATACCCTCTTGTTATGATGCTAATGGGAACGGTGCGGGCCAAATAAACAAGGCCCGAACCCTCATTCACTTGGTTTCTCATTACGTTCTTCATGGGAAAATTTTCAATTTGATCGCAATGGGAATCATAGGATCATGCAACAATGGTGGAATATTGGGAGGCCATTAGGCATATGCGGGAGTGGAAACGGATCTCTGGAGCATCAGCAAAGCCCTGTGGAAGAAGCACCAGTGTGGAGGCACTAGAGACTGGCCCGATGGGTAAAGGCGGTAGCCGGTGCTCACCAGTTGTGGAAGGAGTCGGTGCCGCTCTGCGATGCAGCGGACCAAATAGGTGTTCGTCCCTCATACATCCACATTGGTGGATAGAGATATTCCATCACTCACCATGACATGTGGTTGTGGCTTCGAGGGCACGATGAATGGGAACCGCGCCCCACGGGTCCAGCTTCCAGCCAATGCGGTGCCACATGGATCCACCGGTAAAATAATCGAATGGCTCTTTGAGACGTTCAAGAGAGAGGTGTCACGTGATCACTCATGCTGGTCATACCAACTGGTATGCTAGTATGGTCCGCTAAAAAGTGGGTCGAGCCAATCGCGACCCAACCTGTTCAGGGCAGGTCAGCCCAAGCCGGGTCAGCATTCCTGACCCAGACCCATTTCGGCCCTGATACGCTTAAAAGGTCATAACTCACAAACTAGATGTCTATTTGATGAACCATCTTTGGAAATGGAATATTTGGAATGAGATGGTCCTTTTGAGATACTCCACCTGAGTTTTGGAGAAATTTTTAGTACAAAAAGATTGGATTGTACCTGAATCTCAACAGGACCTCGGCATAAAAATACCTACAACACTCAAACCGAGTGTCTGATTGACACACCATCTGTTGCATTGGACACTTATGACCTTCCGGATCATTGGGTTACTTAGTCATGGGACTTCATGCTGGTTGATGTAAAAATTATGGATTGAGGATTGGATTCTCCTAGAATCTAGTGTACTATATATGGGAATCCAGTGGTTGGCTGAGATGTGAAGAATGATTATCGATCCTGTGTGGATCAACACTTAGTGATCCTATGTGGATCAGCATCTAGAGATCCTGGGTGGATCCGCACATGAAGATCCTATGTGGATCAGAACTTTGTGATCCTATGTGGATAATCACCTCACGATCCTATGTGGATCAGCACCTAGCGATCCTGTGTGGATCAACACCTAGCGATCCACTGTGGATCAGTACCTACTGATCCGGTGTGGGTCAGATCCTCTGTGGGTCATATCCGGTGTGGGTTAGTTGGGGTTAGTACCAATAAATTCTAGGTGGGTCAGATCTTATTTGGATTAGCGTGGGTTAGTACCTACCAATCCTATGTAGATCAGTGGGGGTTAGTACCTACCGACCCTGTGTGGGTTAGCAGTAGAACCTCTTGACAGAATAAGATGATCTATCTTTACGACTAATCATTTGTACTTTTGTACATAAGTTATACCAGGTTTGAGATGAATCTTTTCTTTATGTTTTTTGATTGATATCATGCTTTGTGGTTTTCCTTTGTGGAATTTCAAGAGTCCTTCGGGGGTCTTGGAGTCCATACTGGGTATTATTATACTAACCCATGTACAAGAATTTGTTGGGTCTTATGCAAATTACAAAAAGCTTGGCAGAGACTATAGGATCTACGACCAAGCGGTTAATGGTAGTGATAATTGACATGGAGAGCTATGGAGATAAGCTGTACCTACCAATCAGGTAAGATTCTTGGTGGATGATCTTAGGAGTTGTTTTCTGTTTTCTATTGTAGTTGTATATTTTCTATTGGGCTTGTATTCGATCCCCCTTTAATTTTTTTACACACTTTTACTACTACAGTTTTCCATTGTGGTTTCATCTTGTTGTGTTATTATACTATGTGTTTGTACAAGTTTAAAGGAAATTCCTTCTAGTTTAGGGATATGCCTTTCTGGGGCTAGTCGCCAACCCCTGGCCTATGGAAGGTGGGTTTGGGGTAGTCACGACATGGGCCCGAGGGACGGGTCATGACAGCAAAGTTATATGTGATATTACAATTAAATTAGTATAATTATTTCATAAATATCTTATATATAGTTTAAATGAATCCATATATACATCCTTAAATGGTGATGATGGAAAACTAACTACATTAGTTCATGAGGCGGTAGTTCGCCGTACACCTGATCGATGACTTTATTTCCCATTTGATAGAAGATATGGATAAATATTTTTAAATTAAAATATTAACATATCAGTATATAGTATATAATTGTTTTATTATATTTTATGTTTTAATACATAATTGATGGTGAAAAATAATTAATAAAATGAAATACATTTTTTGAGGAAATTTCTTTCTCTAATATAGACCTCTTTAGGATCTCCTCATAAGGACACTAGGGTTGGTCAGTAGGGAGAACTAAAATATCTCTAAATGTTTTATTATTTTAAGGAGATATTTTTTATAATTTTAATTAATAAAATGTTATTAGGAGTTGTGAATAAGTGAAGTGATGGAGTTCCCTTTTATAAGTGGGGAAAGAGAACCCTCATATAAATTACTTGGAAATTTCCCAAAATAATACAAAATGATAGTCATTCAAATGAAAAAAGCATCCAAATAACCTTAGAAAAAAAAATGGATAATATAATTTATAAATATATAAATCTGGAATGATTTTGGTAACATTTTAGGTCATTTATCCCTTATATTTTTAGTTTAACCCCTTGATAAACAAATTTTTACCTTAACCAAAATAATGGATTTTTATTATTTTTCACTTTTTATTTTTTTTCAAAATTTAAGTTAAATTTTTTAGATAATATAAATTATTTTTATTTCATGTATGGAATTCGTTTTTTAAAAATAAATTCATAAAAGTGGAAAAATTCAATTTAAAATTATACGTGCTGACACGATGAAACAACGGGTTTCCAAAGAGAAAATTCTCATAAGTATAAAATTTTTTAATATCTAAATTAAATATTAAATTAATTCCAATAACATAATTTTTATTGATTATAATATAATTTAACTTGTTTTAATTTAAGAATAATAAAAATATAATTCCAAATTTTAAATAATTTAAATGAAAACGCAGTTTTCATAAAAATTCAATATTTTTCACTATACATCAAAAAATGATAATTCTCAGAGAAAAAAAAATTGTCAATAACATAATTTTGATATAATGATTTCAAAAAATTAATTTAAAATTATGAAAGAATTTTCCTAAAAGATAAAAAATAATAAATTTATCTTAAGTGTGCAAGAAGCAACAAAACTGTTTTTTAAAGACAGTTTTTCAAAAAACATTTCTATTACTTTAAAATTATTCTTATTTTATTTGTAATAAATATATGTAAATTTAATTTATTTTATGCATTTTAAAACCATATTATTTATGAATTTGGTTATTTCAATTTATACCCTTCATTTTAACAGAAATATTATAATGGTCAGGTTTGAATAATAATATTTTAGTAGAGTACAATGTTTTGTTTAAACCGAGTGTTACATGCATCAGAAGATATTGAAGAGATGGAATTTAAGTAAAAATAAATATATCATTAATTATAAGGGTGTTATGTTTTCTTCAAAACTTGGAGTTTTCTCTATATATTCTATTGAACTTGATCTCCTTATTTTAAAAACATAGGTTGTTATATACACATAATGATAGAAAACCAAATATAGTGGATACCCACCAAGACATTCATAACATGTAGATAATTGGATAAACACCCATGTAACTACATAAGGCTTAGTATAACCTCTAATGTACCCTATTTTCAGTCTTTTTATAACCTCCCATATACCCTTTGAGCTCATAGAACTTTGATCATTACCCATTGCATTTGAGGGAAATATAGGTCCCACCTGTTTTTTGGTTATTACATGACCACTATCTTGGGTTATAATATAACCAATATAACATAATGAAAACCACACATAGGTGATCCAAAATATAATAAAATAATATTCACATTATAACCAATAAAAAAATGGGTTTTATAAAAAATCACATCATAGAATAACACATAGAAAAAAATAGTTCTCATTATTATCCCATTAATTCATCATATCATAACCTATGGAAAAGGAATGAGTTTCATATATATTTTATTAATAAAAAACCATCTAGATAAATATATAATATGGTATCATTGGATCATAATCATAGTAAATATTATGTAATATCATGTGATGTCATCTTAGATAGAAAATGATTTCGAAATAAAAATCACTTAGAATATTTCCTGAGGAAAATAAATGTTTTTAAAAATAACATTTTTAAAACCAAAAATTAAAAAATATTATGGGAATAATTTTATTTGAAAATAACCTTGAATAATATAAGATAATATTTAAAAATTATTTAAAACATTTTTTAGGTAAACATCCTTTCCACTTTGATATTTTTTTAAAAACACTAATAATTATCAAAATCATTTTCCTAGATAATAAACACTGAAACATATATAGGAAAATTTAAATGTAATTTAAAAAATTTATTGAGAAAAATATATCTTCCAATTTTAAAAACATTTTTGAAAATATAAAACATTTTCAAAATCATTTTCATTGAAAATAACTGTTGAAACATATAATGGAAGCTTTAAAAAACATTTATAACATTTATTGATGAAAATATGCTTTCCACATAGAGAAAAAAAATTAAAACGTAATTTATTTTTAAGAACCTTTACTTTTAAAATAATATATTAAACATAAAAATAATATTTTAAAACATTGGTTGGTTATAATTTTGGGAAATGGCATACACGTTAAAACAAATATCCTTCTTAAATTTTTTGTAAAATATGAACACGACTAGTTTTGAAAATTAAATGAATATTAATTTTAAATTTTTCTAAAAATAACAAAAAATATTCAAAATGACATTAAAAATCCCAAATAAATATTAAAACAATTTTTAAAATATTTTTTAGAAAACATGGGTATGTAATAAAAAATGTTTTTGGCAGAACAGAGAAACAAAGTGAGTTTTTTTAAACAATTATTTTGGAATAATAAGTACACAAAGAGACAAAAATAAAGGGAAACCTGTATTGTCAATAAATAACTGAAGTATAATAAAATTAAATTTTTTCATGAGAGATAAATCATAATATTTCATCATCAGAATCATAATTATAAATAATCCCAATATATGATGAGAATATATCATAAAACCAACACCGCTTTGGTAACATTGAATTGTAAGTCCCAGAAGGAATAATATTAAATGAAACATAAAATATCATAATAATAAATAAATTCAGGATATTACATTTCAAATAGGTTTTATTTACACCCCATAAAATAATATATGTTCATAACGTATTGTAAGACCCAAATAAGACAAATTGGGACAAAAATCCCTTACCGCATTGGTAAATTTTGAAGCCTAAACCCCATGATGGAGAGATCCTAAAATTGATATTTAAATATTAATAATTTTAATTTTAAAAATTATAAATTAAATTCATGGGAATTATATAAACCATATAAAATAAATAGGTGATGAATATGGCATGTGTCTCACATAAGTAAAAAAAATGAGATGTAAATCCCTTACCATTAGTATCGAATTCCTTTATACATGTTTGAAACATAATTGTAATATATATAATTTTATTATAAATAGATAAAATAACCATAAATTTATATATCATAACATATATGGTCTAATGATTCCCTTTTATTAACTGTTTATTAATAATTCCATGTTAAAATCATGTTTCGAATAATAACTCCTCTATTTTTCGTTTATGTTTTAATTTTTTTATTATCGTTCCTACTTATTTAATATTTTATAAATCATATAGAAACTTTTAAACATGATATAATTTTAAGATATATTTGTTATATTTAAATTTATTTTAATGCATAAATGTTTGAGATAAAAAATGAAATACACCATTCATGGAGACGGTAGGTTGTACGTACGCAAGAACATTGTTTCCATTTTCTCAACGGGTGAAATTAAAGAGAGGTAATTAATATATTACATAATAATAATTTTTATTCAATATATATCACATATTTTCATTAAATTTATCCAAATTACCTTCCATGAAAAGCATTAGTGGAAAACAAATCACATCTCTTTGCGAGGCAGAAGTCCATCATACACATGAACGACATTATTGTATCCACCATGAAATGGAAAATAAGAATTTATATATTATATCATAATTATAGTAGTATAATTATGCAAAAAATAACATATATATTAATTTAATCTATCTTTATTATCATCCAATTAAAACATTAATGAAAAAGTCATTATATCGGTTCGCGAGGTGGTAGTCCTTCGTACACACGAGTGATGTTATTTTTTCCAAAGGGTTAGGTAATAAGAATCAATATATTGTATTATAATTCCATATTTATAATAATCTAACAATAATATATAAACATTAAATCATTCATTATATCTAGTTATGAGAGGTGGTGATGGAAATAAAATAATAGTAGTTCGTGAGGTGGTAATTCGCCAAGAACACAATCGACGGTTTTATTACCCATTTTATGGAAGAGGTGAAGTATTTAGGTTATTAAATTAACATAAAAACATATAATTATATTTTATATACTAGTTCTATAATTTCATCATAATTAAATAATATTTTAATTATTTATAATAATTAAAACAAAAAAAATAGTTTAAAACTTTTCCACTTCTTCGAACAAGCTCTTTAGTCATAACCTATATCCTTCCTAGACTGGACTTAGGATCTCCACAAGGAATATATATTGTTTTTAGGGATTTAGGAAATATATTTTTGTATTTATTGTATGAGACAATGTTTTTTTGATGTTCTAATAGAATAGGATAGGGTGTGCCCTTTTATATGTGGAGTATAGGGCACACATGAAATTCATTAGAAGAATAAAGTGTAACCACGCCTTTAATATATAAAAATGATACATAATGGAACATTATTAAACCTTAAAGGTTATAAGGACTAAATATTTCTATTTAATGTGGGTTGGAAATATTTTTATGTCACATTACCCCTTTTCGTTTTTACTTCAACCCCTGGTAAATCTTGTTTAACCATAACCACATTAATTAATTTTTACTATTTTTACTGACCAAAAATTTATTTAATCATATTATGCAATAAAGAAAATGAATATTTAAATATTTAATCCATTTTATC
This sequence comes from Viscum album, assembly GCA_963277665.1. Classification (NCBI taxonomy): domain Eukaryota; kingdom Viridiplantae; phylum Streptophyta; class Magnoliopsida; order Santalales; family Viscaceae; genus Viscum; species Viscum album. The sequence goes on along the minus strand of OY728143.1, from coordinate 642,964,810 downwards.
AAATTACATTAAAATAATTGGAAAAATTAAATTTAAAATTGGACCCACAAACACGTGGAGAAAGCGGTTTTCCAAAGAGAAAATGTCCAAAAGTTTAAAAAGTTGTTATATAAAAATTAAATATTAAATTGATTAAAATGAACTAGATTGGATTAATATATATATAATTAGACTAATTTTAGTTTTTAAATCATATTATAACAATTTTTATAATTTTAAATGCTTTAAACGAAAAGAAATTTCTTAATAAATACTAGCATTTTCATTATTAACTGAAAAATATTTCTTTTTTGAAAACTCTAAAAAAATATATCCAAGATAATTTTGACAAGATGATATAAAAAATAGATTTCATTTTTTGAAAAATGTTTTCTAAAATTGAAAAAAAAATAAGTTTAAAAAAAGTGCACAAGATGTGACAATACTTCTTTTTAGAAAAATACTATTTTAATCATACAATTAGATTTAACCCTATCACAGAAATAGAAAATACCTAATATGAATATTAAATATTTTACTAAATAAATAATATATAAATTTCGATAAAATAAATCACCAAAATTTATTTTCATAATTTATTTAGGTAAAATGTGTTTGTGAATTGAAATTCATAGTTTTTCAAAAAACCATTTCCTTTAATTTAAAACAGTTTATTTTCATTTATAACTAATTAGTCATAAAATAATTCATTTTATACATATATAAACCATATATTTTTATAATTTAGTTAATAATATTAATACACTCTATTCTAATGGAAAGGTGATAATGATCGTGTTAAATTATAATATTTTAATAGTACATTGTGTTTCATTAAACATGGTGTTGTGGGTGGCAGAAACTGTTGAAGAAAATAAATTTATTTGAAAAACATATTTCTTATAAACAAGGGTTTTATATTTTACCCCCCTTAAAAATAATTTCACACTCAAAATTCCATCATATTTTCACAAACTACTAAAGAAAATTCTACCTCATCACATTCTCGAGATCCAATATAAATTCCTCAACCTAATGTTTTCACCATAAATTTTGATCAGGTGAGTGCTTGGGTTTCGAATAATGTATCTACATGATCCCTAATATCGGTCAGTTTTTCATATAAAAAATATCAGACTCTAGTAGTATGACCAATACGTTGAGTAAATGCGAAGAATCAGTTATTTTCTTCATTAGGAAAAATACATGGGACACATTGTGAACTTGGGATAGGTTTGTTGGTAGATCCAAATAATAAGGTACTGTCTTGATATGATCAATAATTTCAAAGGGATCAGTATACCACAGGCTTAGATTTCCATTATATTTTTTTGCATAATTTCATCATTTGGATGTGCTTTAATAAATTTTCACTTAATCTCTTACTCTAATAAATGAATATTATTTTGTTATGAATGAATCACAAATGGACCAATAGATTCATTATAGAATTATAAATCATTCCTTCAATCTATAGTTTTCATCATAAAACATTTGAGAGAAAAATATATCTGACATGCATAAATATTTATACAGTGAATTATCAAATAAATATATAAAACCTTATCCAAAGTTAAACTTAAATGATTCTATAAATGAATAACCTTATAACCCTTCAAAAATTCAAAATTCATATGTAAAGTCACTAAATTTCCCAAAATCAAGACAACATTATTCCCCCAACATCAGGGTTATAATAAGGGTTATATTCCCTTAATCATTTGTTTTCTATAAAATATCACCTTTTATATAAATCATGTTTCTATAAAATCACTACCATTCAACATATTCTTTCATATCCATAATGAAAAACGTCTACAATAAAATCCTTATATATTTCATGATTTGTATAACATAATTCTTGAATTCACATACTAAAACAATTTAATCATTCAACTTTATTCTTAAACCATTAAATAGGATTCATCATCATATTCCTTAATAAATATTTCCTACAATATGAGATATGAAACATGTAAAAAATCATTATCATCAATTTAATCATTATTTTCATGTTTAACGTAAACAATATTTATTAAACATCCCATACATTTCATGTGACGTTCTTGGTCTCTTCATCATCGGTAGTGTAACCATTAAACATACCACTTTACATATTTTCTTTATGACATTCCCCCATATGAAATTTATCTATATAATTTACATTCTTTACACATTTATAACATTCGACAAAGGATTATGCCATAGGGAAACAATTATTCTCATCCATTGTGTTAAGTGAAAATTTAATTTTTCCTCAGGAATCGTTTACTCTGTTCCCTTTATCTCCACACATAAAACATATTATCATTCCTTTGAGAAATTCCTTGGATTACTTATTCCAATATTATTATCTTATGTGGAACTGAATATTATTTCCTTCATGACCTCCACCACCCATGCACTCAGATAATTCTATCCATATCTTATTTTGTTAGTCTAATAGTTGGTTAAGGTGAAAGTTGTTAATCATATATCCTGATAACAGATTAGGAATAATAATAATATCATTCACACAAGTCATCATCCCATTTAGTTTATCGTCAAAAATTTTTTTATCACATACAACATTAAATTGTTTCCTTCTGGTTCTCACTATTGATAAAAACCAAAATTCATAGTTTGAGAAACCATTTTCATATTAAAAACGTCATAATCGTGAAAAATCACTTATATTATGTCTAAATCATAAAACCAGATTTTTAGTGTATGAAACCTTGTTTTTAACCTTGGTTATCCATGTCCATTGTTAAAATCATTTATTATGGTTCGTAAAGTGCTTTTAAATTTCAAAAAATATCCCCTATGATTTTCAAACTAAGTGTAAAGAAATGAATATTTTCGTGCACCATGTGATGATTGAGTCTATCTCAATACACCCATTTCAGAGTTATTACCCCTAGTTTCCAATGTACTAGAGCCACATCTGCTAGTAGCATCCAAACATGGATGTAATTACTTGTAATAAATTCATATTATCCTTTATCAAATTTCCATGACATTTTATTATCCTTTGAATAATTCATAGTCCTTCATGGATGGTCGATTACTCTGGTGCGAGTTCATTGGAAAGATGAAAATCCCTAGGATCTCATATGGGAACAAGAGGTTCATATAGGTGCTCAGTGCCACAACTTTTTAAATTTGGATTTGTTTTAGAATTTGGGGACATAAATCGATAATATAGGGAGAATCTTAAAACCCAAAAATTCCATATAATATTTTCTTTAATTATATGGATTTTTTACGAGATCTTGAAATCTGATGGTGCAAGATTCTGAGCCCCATAGTTCACAAAATGATACGTCAAAAAAGTGTTATGCATTAAATAGTGTGTGTGAGTTGTTTTCCGGAAAAAGAAGAATAACTCTCAAATGGTTGCCCTTATCAGAAATTTTTGGGCATTATTGCGTTCAGGAAGACGAGTTTACCCTTAGAGCGACTTATGTTTAGTCGGTGTAGGCCTCCAGTGATAAAACCTGAAAATGGCATAACCTTAAATAAATATAATTTATTTATTTAATTTTATTCACTAAATTCTTATAACTCTTGAACGGTGACTCAGATGAATAATTTGAGACCACCACTGAACTCGTAAGGGTTTTATTTCCTTAGAAAGATCCTAACATTGTCCGGTGTGGGCCAGCAGTGGAAGTTAGTTTTTGGCCGCAAATAAAATAATTATGTAACAATTATTTTATTGTTAAAATATATAACTCCTAAATGGTAACTTATATTGTAAATATGAGAGTACCTCCCAGTTCGTGGGGGTGTGTTTCCCTTAGACGAAGCCAAACCTCGACCAACATGGGGTCGAGGGTGACTGTAAATAATTTTCAAACATTTTTTATGGTGTGTTCAGTAAACGCATGGGAAACAATTTCTATATTTTAAACCGGTGCTTAGATTAAAAATCCAAGGTCACCATTAAATTCGTTGTGACTGGATTCAATTAAATAAAGTTTTACTTCGACTGACAAGGGTCAAACGAAAAAGTTAATTTTTGTACTTTACAAAGGGAAAATAACAAAATAACCAAAGGTTATTTTAATTTTCTTCTTGAATCTATTGAAGAAATGGTGGTGGGACCGTGGTGTAATGTTACAAAATTAATGTCTTGACTATTAAGTTCTGTAACCACATAGTTTGAAGTTTTTAATAGGTTGTGTAACCACATCTTAGGGAAAAATTAATAGGTTCATTAATAGAACTCATTAATGAAACTCATTAATTTTTGGGTGTGTTGATCCTTTCCTCCCCTCTATTTTATCTGATCTCAGGAACGGGTATTGGGAGAGCTATGAGAGGAAGCTCTTGCGAAGTGCTAATGAATTTCCACTCCAAAGAAGAACATGATTGAGCGACAGACATTGGGGGAATTGATGGGAAATCGAAAACACCAATGAACACCTTTAAACATGTGTACTCCCTCTCCTCTATAGAATCATCTATGAATATGAGGTAAGGGTTGTTATTAAATTCGAGAAACTCTCATTTATTTTCCTTGTTCTTGAATTAAGAGTTGTTTGTTGCAAGAGATTTTAATGGGAAATAATCAATATCTATGTGATGTTTTTATTTGATACCCTCTTGTTATGATTCTAATGGGGACGGTTCGAGCCAAATGAATAAGGCCCGAACCCTCTTTCTCTTGATTTATCATTACGTTCTTTATGGGAAAATTTTAAATTTTATCGCAATGGGAATCATAGGATCACGCAACAATGGTGGCATCTTGGGAGGCCATTAGGCATATACGGGAGTGGAAAAGGATCTCTGGAGAATCACCAAAGCCCTGTGGAAGAAGCACCAGTGTGGAGGCACTAGAGACTGGCCCGATGGGTAAAGGAGGTAGCCGGTGCTCGCCTGTTGTGGAAGGAGTCGGCGCCACTCTGCGATGCAGCGGACCAAATAGGTGGTCGTCCCTCATCCATCCACATTGGTGGATAGAGACATTCCATCACTCACCAAGAGAGGTGGTTGTGGCTTCGAGGGCGCGACAAAGGGGAACCGTGCCCCACAGGTCCAGCTTCCAGCCAATGCGGTGCCACATGGATCCACTGGTAAAAGAATCGAATAGCTCTTTGAGACGTTCAAGAGAGAGGTGTCACGCGATCACTCATGCTGGTCGTACCAACTGGAAGGCTAGTACGGTCCACTACAAAGCGGGCTGAGCCGACCGCGACCCAACCTGTTCAGGGCAGGTCGGCCCAAGCCGGGTCGGCAGACCTGACCCAGACCCATTTTGCCCCTGATATGCTTAAACGGTCGTAACTCAAATACTAGATGTCTATTTGATGAACCATATGTGGAAATGGAATATTTGGAATGAGATGGTCCTTTTGAGATACTCCACCTGAGTTTTTGAGTAATTTTTAGTACAAAAATATTGGATCGTACCTGAATCTCAACAGGACCTTGGCACAAAAATACTTATAACACTCAAACCGAGCGTCTGATTCATGCACCATCTGTTGCATTGGACACTAATGACCTAACAGATCATTGGATTACATCCTCATAGGACTTCATGCTAGTTTATGTAAAAATTATGGACTGAGGATTGGATTCATCTAGAATCTAGCATACTATATATGGGAATCCAATAGTTGGCAGAGATGTGAAGAATAATTATCGATCCTGTGTGGATCAATACTTAGTGATCCTATGTGGATCAGCATATAGAGACCCTGGGTGGATCCGCACCTGAAGATCCTATGTGGATCAGCACTTTGTGATCATATGTGGATAATCACCTCACGATGCTGTGCGGATCAGCACCAAGCGATCCTGTGTGGATCAACACTTAGCGATCCTCTGTTGATCAGTACCTACCGATCCGGTGTGGGTCAGATCCTTTGTGGGTCATATCCTATGTGGGTTAGCTGGGGTTAGTACCAATAAATCCTAGGCAGGTCGGATTTTGTTTGGATTAGCGTGGGTTAGTACCTACCGATCACATGTAGATCAGTGGGGGTTAGTACCTACCGACCCTGTGTGGGTCAGTAGTAGAACCTCTTGACAGAATAAGATGATCTATATTTATGACTAATCATGTGTACTTTTGTACATAAGTTATACATGGTTTGAGATGATTCTTTTCTTTATGTTTTGTGATTGATATCATGCTTTGTGGTTTTCCTTTTTGGAATTTCAAGAGTCCTTAGGGGGTCTTGGAGTCCATACTGGGTATTATTATACTCACCCATGTACATGTATTTGTTGGGTCTTATGCAAATTACAAGCAGCTCGGTAGAGACTATAGGATCTACGACCAAGAGGTTAATGGTTGTGATAATTGACATGGAGAGATATGGCGACAAGTTGTACCTACCCGTTAGGTAAGATTCTTGGTGGATGATCTTAGGAGGTGTTTTCTGTTTTCTATTGTAGTTGTATATTTTCTATTGGGCTTGTATTCGAGCCCCCTTTACTTTTTGTACACAGTTTTACTACTATAGTTTTCCATTGTGGTTTCATCTTGTTGGGTTATTGTACTATGTGTTTGTACAAGTTTAAATTCAATGCCTTCAAGTTAAGGGATATGCCTTTCTGGGGCTAGTCGCCAACCCCTGGCCTATGGATGGTGGGTTTGGGGTAGTCACGTCATGGGCCCCGAGGGATGGGTCATGACAGCAAAGGTATATGTTACATTACAATTAAGTAAGTATAATCATTTCATAAATATCCTATATATAGTTTAAATTAATCCATATATACATCCTTAAAAGGTGATGATGGAAAACTAACTACATTAGTTCATGAGGCGGTAGTCCGCCGTACACGTGATTGATGACTTTATTTCCCATTTGAAAGAAGATATGGATAAATATTTTTAAATTAAAATAATAACATATCAGAATATATTATATAATTGTTTTATTATATTTTATGTTTCAATACATAATTGATGGTGGAAAATAATTAATAAAATGAAATACATTTGTTGAGGAAATTTCTTTCTCTAAGATAGGCCTCTTTAGGATCTCCTCAAAACGACACTAGGGTTGGTCAGTAGAGAGAACTAAAATATCTCTAAATGTTTTATTATTTTAAGGAGATATTTTTTATAATTTTAATTAAGAAAATGTTATTGGGAGTTTTGAATAAGTGAAGTTATGGATTTCCCTTTTATAAGTGGGGAAAGGAAACTCTCATGGAAATTACTTGGAAATTTCCCAAAATAATACAAGATGATAGTCTTTCAGATGAAAAAAGCATCCAAATAAACATAGATAAAAACTTTGGATAGTATAATTCATAAATATATAAATCTAGTTTGATTTTGGTAACATTTTAGGCCATTTATCCCGTATATTCTTAGTTTAACCCCTTGTTAAACACATTTTTACCTTAACCAAAATAATGGATTTTTATTATTTTTCACTTTTCATTTTTTGCCAAAAATTAAGTTAAAATTTTTAGATAATATATATTATTTTTATTTCATGTATGTAAGTCATTTTTTAAAAATAAATTCATAAAAGTAGATAAATTCAATTTAAAATTATACCTAGAGATGCGATGAAACAACGGGTTTCCAAAGAGAAAATTCTCATAAGTTTAAAAGTTTTTAATATCTAAATTAAATATTAAATTAATTCCAATAACATAATTTTTATGGATTATAATATAATTTAACTTGTTTTAATTTAAGAATAATAAAAATATAATTCAAAATTTTAAATAATTTAAATGAAAATGCAGTTTTCATAAAAATTCAATATTTTTCACTATTCATCAAAAAATGAGAATTCTTAGAGAAAAAAAAATTTCAATAATATAATTTTGATATAATGATTTCCAAAAATTAATTTAAAATTATGAAAGAAGTTTCCTAAAAGTTAAAAAATAATTGTTTTATCTTAAGTGTGCAAGAAGCAACAAAACTGTTTTTAAAGACAGTTTTTTAATAAACATTTCTATTACATTAATATTATTATTAATTTATTTCTCATAAATATATTTAAATTTAATTTATTTTATGCATTTCAAAATAATATTATTTAAAAATTTGGTTATTTCAATTTATACCCTTCATTTTAATGGAAATATTATAATGGTCAGGTTTGAATAATAATATTTTAGTAGAGTACAATGTTTTGTTTAAACCGAGTGTTACATGCATCAGAAGATATTGAAGAGATGGAATTTAAGTAAAAATAAATATATCATTAATTATAAGGGTGTTAAGTATTCTTCAACACTTGGTGTTTTTTCTATATTTACTATTGAACTTGATGTTCTTATTTTAAAAACATAGGGTGTTATATACAAATAATGATAGAAAACCAAATATAGTGGATACCCACCAAGACATTCATAACACGTAGAGCATTGGATAAACACCCGTGTAACTACTTAAGGTTTGGTATAACATCTAATGTACCCTATTTTTAGTCTTTTTATAACCTCCCATATACCCTTTGAGCTCATAGAACTTTGATCATTACCCATTGGATTGGAGGGAAATATAGGTCCCAAATGTTTTTTGGTTATTACATGACCACTATATTGGGTGATTATATAACCGATATAACATAATGAAAACCACACATAGGTGTTCGAAAAGATAATAAAATAATCTTCACATTATAACCCATCAAATGAAATAGGTTTCATAAAAAATCACATCATAGAATAACACATAGAAAAAAAATAGTTCTCATCATTATCCCATTAATTCATCATAGCATAACCTATGGAAAAGGAATGAGTTTCATATATATATTTTCTTAATAAAAATAAACCATCTAGATAAATATATAATATGGTATCATTGGATCATAATCCTAGTAAATATTATGTAATATCATGTGATTTCATCTTAGAAAGAAAATGATTTCGAAATAAAAATCACTTAGAATATTTACTAAGGAAAATAAATGTTTTTAAAAATAACCTTTTTAAAACAATAAATTAAAAAATATTATGGGAATAATTTCATTTGAAAATATCCTTGAATAATATAAGGTAATATTTAAAAATTATTTAAAACATTTTTTAGGTAAACATCCTTTCCACTTTGATATTTTTTTAAAAACACTAATAATTATCAAAATCATTTACATAGATAATAACCACTGAAACATATAAAGGAAAATTTATATGTAATTTAAAACTTTTATTGAGAAAAATATATATTCCAATTTTAAAAACATTTTTGAAAATATAAAAACTTTTCGAATTCATTTTCATTGAAAATAACTGTTGAAACATATAATGGAAGCTTTAAAAAACATTTATAACATTTATTGATGAAAATATGCTTTCTACTTAGAGAAAAAAATTAAAACGCAATTTATTTTTAAGAACCTTTAATTTTAAAATAATATATTAAACATATAAATAATATTTTAAAACATTGGTTGGTTATAATGATGTGAAATGGCATACACGTTAAAACAAATATCCTTCTTAAATTTTTGGTAAAATCCAAGCAAGACTGGTTTTGAAAATTAAAAAAAATTTAATTTTAAATTTTTCAAAATATAATAAAAAATATTCAAAATTACATTAAAAATCCCAAATAAATATTAAAACAATTTTTAAAATATTTTTTTAGAAAACATGGATACGTAATAAAAAATGGTTTTGGGAAAAAGAGAGAAATAAAGTCAGTTTTTTTAAACAATGATTTTGGAATAATAAGTACATAAAGAGACAAAAATGAAGGGAAACCTGTATTATTAATAAATAACTGAAGTATAATAAAATTAAATATTTTATTGGGATATAAATCAAAATATTTCATCATTATAATTATAATTATAAATAATCCCAATATATGATGAGAATATATCATAAAACCCACGCCACTTTGGTAACATTGAATTGTATGTCCTAGAAGGAATAATATTAAATGAAACATAAAATATCATAATAATAAATAAATTCTGGATATTACATTTCAAATAGGTTTTATATACACCCCATAAAATAACATATGTTCATAACGTATTGTAAGACCCAAATAAGAAAAATTGGGACAAAAATCCCTTACCGCATTGGTAAATTTTGAAGCCTAAACCCATTGATGGAGAGATCCTAAAATGGAAATTTAAATATTAATAATTTTAATTTTAAAAATTATAAATTAAATTCATGGGAATTATATAAACCATATAAATAAATAGGCGGTGAATATGGCTTGTTTCTCACATAAGTAAAAAAATGAGATGTAAATCCCTTACCATTTGTTTAGACTTCCTTTATACATGTTTGAAACATAATTATAATATATATAATTTTATTATAAATAGATAAAATGACCATAATTTTATATATCATAACATACATGGTCTAATTATTCCCTTTTATTATCTTTTTATTAATAATTCCATGTTAAAATCATGTTTCGAACAATTACTGCTCTATTTTTCATTTATGTTTTTATTTTTTTATTATCGTTCGTACATATTTAATATTTAATAAATCATATAGAAACTTTTAAACATGATATAAATTTAAGATATATTCATTATATTTAAATTCAGTTTAATGCATAAAAGTTTGAGATAAAAAATGAAATACACCGTTCATGGAGACGGTAGGTTGTATGTACGCAAGAACATTGTTTCCATTTTCTCAACGGGTGAAATTAAAGAGAGTTAAAAAATATATTACATAATAATAATATTTATTCAATATATATCACATATTTTCATTAAATTTATCCTAATTAACTTCCATGAAAAGCATTAGTGGAAAACAAATCACATCTCTTTGCGAGGCAGAAGTCCATCATACACATGAACGACATTATTGTATCCACCATGAAATGGAAAATAAGAATTTATATATTATATCATAATTATAGTAGTATAATTATGTAAAAAATAACATATATATTAATTTAATCTATCTTTATTATCATCCAATTAAAACATTAATGAAAAAGTCATTATATCGGTTCGCGAGCTGGTAGTCCTCCGTACACACGAGTGATGTTATTTTTTACAAAGGGTTAGGTAATAAGAATTAATATATGGTATTATCATTCCATATTTATAATAATCTAACAATAATATATAAACATTAAATCATTCATTATATCTAGTTATGAGAGGTGGTGATGGAAATAAAATAATAGTAGTTCGTGAGGTGGTAATTCGCCAAGAACACAATCGACAGTTTTATTACCCATTTTATGGAAGAGGAGAAGTATTTAGGTTATTAAATTAACATAAAAACATATAATTAAATTTTATATACTAGTTCTATAATTTCATCATAATTAAATAATATCTTAATGATTTATAATAAGTAAAACAAAAAAAATAATTTAAAACTTTTCCACTTCTTCAAACAAGCTCTTCAGGCTTAACCTATATCCTTCCTAGAATGGATTTAGGATCTCCACAAGGAATATATATTGTTTTTAGGTATTTAGGAAATATAATTTTGTATTTATTTTATGATACAATGTTTTTTTGATGTTCTAATAGAATAGGATAGGGTGTGCCCTTTTATATGTGGAGCATAGGACACACATGAAATTCATTAGAAGAATAAAGTCTAACCACGTATTTCATATATATAAATGATCCATAATGGAACATTATGAAAACTTAGAGGTTATAAGGACTAAATATTTCTATTTAATGTGTGTTGGAAATATATTTATGTCACTTTACCCCTTTTTTTTTACTTCAACCCCAGAAAATCTATTTTAACCCTAACCACATTAATTATTTTTACTATTTTTACTGAAAAAAAAAATTTATTCATATTATGTAATAACAACAATGAATATTTAAAATATGTAATCCATTTTATCAAATTCCATTAAAATAAGTGGTAAAATTAAATTTAAAATTAGACCCACAAACAGGGGGAGATAGCGGTTTTCCAAAGAGAAAATGTCCAAAAGTTTAAAAAGTTGTTATATAAAATGTAAATATTAAATTGATTAAAATGAACTATATTGGATTAATATATATATAATTGAACTAATTTTAGTTTTTAAACCATATTATAACAATTTTTATAATTTTAAATGCTTTAAACGAAAATAAATTTCTTAATAAAAACCAGTATTTTAATTATCAACTGAAAAATATTTCTTTTTTGAAAACTCTCAAAAAATATATCTCAGATAATTTTTACAAGATGATATAAAAAATAGATTTCATTTTTTGAAATATGTTTTCTAAAATTGAAAAACATTAACTTTAAAAAAAGTGCACAAGATGCGACAACAATTCTTTTTAGAAAAATACTATTTTAAGCATATAGTTGGATTTAACCCTATCTCAGAAATAGAAAATACCTAATATGAATATTAAGTATTTTACTAAATAAATAATATATAAATTTTGTTAAAATAAATCACCGAAATTTTTTTTCTTAATTTATTTAGGTAAAAAGTGTTTGTGAATTCAAATTCATAGTTTTTCTAAAAACCATTTCCTTTAATTTAAAATGGTTTATTTTCATTTCTAACTAATTAGTCATAAAATAATTCATTTTATATATATATATAAAACATATATTTTTATAATTTAGTTAATACTATTCATACACTCCATTATAATGGAAAGGTGATAATGATCATATTAAATTATAATATTTTAATAGTACATCATGTTTCGTTAAAACTTGGTGTTGTGGGTGACAGAAACTGTTGAAGAAAATAAATTTATTTGAAAAAAATATTTCTTAAAAACTAGGGTTTTATATTTTACCCCCCTTTAAAAATAATTTCACCCTCAAAATTCCATCGTATTTTCACAAACTACTAAAGAAAATTCTGCCTCATCACATTCTCGAGATCCAATATAAATTCCTCAACCTAATTTTTTAACCATAAATTTTGATCAGGTGAGTGTTCGGGTTTCGAATCACTTATCTACATGATCCCTAATATCGGTCATTTTTTCATATAAAAAATATCATACTCTAGTAGTATGACCACTAAGTTTAGTAAATGCGATGAATCAGTTATTTTCTTCATTAGGGGAAATACATGGGACACATTGTGAACTTGGGAGAGGTTTGTTGGTAGATCCAAATAATAAGGTACCATCTTGATATGATCAATAATTTAAAAGGGATCAATATACCACAGGCTTAGATTTCCATTATATTTTTTTCATAATTAAATCATTTGGATGTGCTTTAATAAATTTTCACTTAATCTCTTAATCTAATAAATTAATATTATTTTGTTATGAATGAATCACAAATGGATAAATAGATTCATAATAGAATTATAATTCATTCCTTCAATCTATAGTTTTCATCATAAAAAATTTGAGAGAAAAATGTATATGAAATGCATAAATATTTATATAGTGAATTATTAAATTAATATATAAAACCTTATCCAAAGTTATACTTAAATGATTCTATAAATTAATAACCTTATAACCCTTCAAAAATTCAAAATTCATATGTAAGGTCACTAAATTTCCCAAAATCAAGACAACATTATTCCCCCAACATTAGGGTTATAATAAGGGTTATATTCCCTTAATCATATGTTTTCTATAAAATATCACCTTTTATATAAATCATGTTTCTATATAATCACTACCATTCAACATATTCTTTCATATCCATAATGAAAAAAGTCTACAATAAAATCCTTACATATTTCATGATTTGTATAACATAATTCTTGAATTCACATACTAAAACAATTTAATCATTCAACTTTATTCTCAAACCATTAACTAGGATTCATCATCATATTCCTTAATAAATAGCTCCTACAATATGAGATATGAAACATGTAAAAAATAATTATCATAACTTTAATCATTATTCTCATGTTTAACGTAAACAATATTTATTAAACATCTCATACATTTCATGTGACATTCTTGGTCTCTTCATCATCGGTAGTATAACCATTACACATACCACTTTACAGATTTTCTTTATGACATTCCCCCATATGAAATTTATCTATATAATTTATATTCTTTACACATTTATAACATTCAACAAAGGATTATGCCATAGGGAAACCATTATTCTCATCCATTGTGTTAAGTGAAAATTTAATTTTTCCTTAGGAATCGCTTACTCTGTTCCATTTATCTCCACACATAAAACATATTATCATTCCTTTGAGACGTTCCTTGGATTACTTCTTCCAATATTATTATCTTATGTCGAACTAAATATTATTTCCTTCCTGACCTCCACCACCCATGCACTCAGATAATTCTATCCATATATTATTTTGTTAGTCTAATAGTTGGTTAAGGTGAAAGTTGTTAATCATATATCCTGATAACAGATTAGGAATAATAATAATATCATTCACACAAGTCATCATCCCATTTAGTTTACTGTCAAAAAATTTCTTATCACATACAACATTAAATTGTTTCCTTCTGGTTCTCACTATTGATAAAAACCAAAATTCATAGTTTGAGAAACCATTTTCATTGTAAAAAACGTCATAATCATGAAAAATCACTTATATTATGTCAAAATCATAAAACCAGATTTTCAGTGTATGAAACCTTGTTTTTAACCTTGGTTATCCATGTCCATTGTTCAAATCATTTCTTATGGTTCGTAAAGTGCTTTTAAATTTCAAAAAATATCCCCTATGAGTTTCAAACTAAGTGTAAAGAAATTAATATTTTGATGCACCATGTGATGATTGAGTCTATCTCAATACACCCATTTCAGAGTTATTACCCCTAGTTTACAATGTACTGGAGCCACATCCGCTAGTAGAATCCAAACATGGATGTAATTACTTTTAATAAATTCATATTATCGTTTATCAAAATTCCATGACATTTTATTATCCTTTGAATAATTCATAGACCTATCTTTAGACAAAGTCCTAGGAAAATACGTACAAATATCCTTAGGCATCTCACTAAAGATTTATTATCCTAGTTTTAAAAGTTTAAATAAACCTATCCATTGATACAAAATTTATTGATTTTTAATTATTTCTAGTCAACAATAATTTATACCTATCAAGGAACTGTATAGAGAGATACACCTTTTGGATGGGACACACCTCCATCCATAGTGGAAGCCCATTCCCCATGAATCCCATGGGAAGAGAGTCATGCCTCATCCAACACTCACACATGAGATTCTATAACTATTTTATTCCATCATTTCCCTCTAATAGAAAATTTAACAACCCATACTTTTCATACATAGATATTTAATCATTTAAAATGAATATTCATTACATTATGTAAGCACATGCCTAAATATCGTAAAGGTATGGTGTTGTTTGAAACCATGAAATATAGAAAACTAGTTCATAAGAGTTCTACATAGTCTCCCTCTTAGTTCTGAATAACTATACCCCTTTTTAGATAAATCACACATAATACCTTTTATAATAACATGGAGAAATAAACATAATAAAGGGTGATCATAGAAGCTATCTATGGGTAAAAAAGGGAGATACCTAAGCATAAAATGATCATAAAGGTAAAGGAATATGAGAATAAAATTTCAAAATAATACCCTTCATATCAAATATCCTAATCCAAATTCATTGTATAATGATTGACAGTTTTTAATAATTGAATCATAAATAAATCAAAAAACATAATCCATGAGATCATTACACTAGCATAGTATATAGAATTGAGGAAGACACATTAGCATAAAAAACTATATTTCAATTCCACCTACTAAGACATTCTTAACCTGTTATTCTTGGTATTACCACCATGTTCCCTCTTATGAGACATGGGATAACCTCCAGCGTATCCTTTAAGATCATAGACATTAACTGTCAACCAATGTGTTAGAGATAGATATAGTTCCCACCCATATTTTATTATAACTTGAATATTATCCCTGTTTATAAAGTTACCAAAATAATATAATGAAAACAATACATACTTGTTACAAAAGATAATAAAATATTCATCACATCAAAACCCATAAAAATAAATGGGTTTCATAAAACATTTCATCATAGCATAACCCATGGAAATGAAATGGGTCTCATCATTATCTCAGCAATTCATCATAACATAGACCGTTTAAAAGAAATATGTTTCACAAGTATCTCTTCATTATAATAATAAAAAATCTAGAGAAAGAATAAATATGGTATCACTGAATTGTATCCCCCATTAAATATTAAGTAACATAAATTAATAAAATATTAGATGGAAAATGTTTTTTAAAGAGAAATCACTTGGAAATTTTTTTAAGGAAAATTAAATTTCACTAAAAATAAATTTTTTCAAACTAAAAACCAACAAAATATTAAAAAAAAAATTCATTGAAATTGAAAATAACACAGAGAAATTATAAAATAATATTTTAAAAATCATTTAAAATATTTATTGAGGAAAATATCTGTTCTACTATGAAACACATTTTTTAAAAACATAATTTTTTTTTGAAATCATTCATAAAAAATAAAATTTGAAACTTATAATGTAATATTTAGAAATAATTTAAAAAATTTCAGGATTAAAATATCACATCCACTTTGAAGATATATTTTTAAAGCTTAAACATTTTCAATTTTTTTTTAATATAACCCCTAAAACTTATAAAGGAAGCATTAAAAATAATTTTAAAATTTTATTAAGGAAAATAATATTTCAAATTTTAATTTTCCATAAAAATAGAAAAAATGCGAAAAAATATATTTTAAAATAACATTTAAAAAATATAAATAAAATTTTAAAACATTGATTGGTTATGGGAGAAATAAATTCCATACATGCTAAAAAAGATTCCATTCACATTTTTGGTAGAAGTCAAACAACTCTTTTTTTAAAACTACATGATGATTACTTTTTAATTTTTTTAATAAGTTAAAAAAGGTTAATTTTAATTTTAAAAATCTTGATGAAATATATAAATATTTTTGAAATCATTTTTAGAAAACCTAGATATGGAAGAATGGAGGGTTTTTGACCGAATAGAGAAATAAAGTTAGTTTTCTTTAAAAAATTTCTTTTTTAATCATGAATACATAAAGAGAAGAAAATAAATGGAAAATTTTATTCTAAATAAATAACCATAATATAATTAACTTAATGAGTTTTGTGAGTGATAGATCATAATATTTAATCATAGGAAGCCTAAACATAAAAAATCATGATAAACGATGAGGTTTTATCATAAAATCCTCACCACTTTTATAGCCATTAATCAAAATACCCATGATGGAATAACATTAAATTAAACAAAAAATATCTATTGAATAAAAAAATTCATGATATTACATGTCAATGAGGTTTTTTATATAAATCATAAAAGAAGATAGGTGCATAACAAAACGTATTTCCTAAAGAAGAAAAATTGAGACAAACATCCCATACCGCTTTGGTAACTTTTGAAATGTGAACTCCATCAAAGAGATATACAAAAATGGATATGGATATACCAATAATTTTGATGATAAAAATACTAAAATAAATTTATGGCCAGTATATACACAACAAAAAATAAATAGGTGGTGAATATGGAATGTGTCTCACAGAAGTAAAAAAGTGAGATGGAAATCCCTTACCATAAGTCTCAAATTCATACATACAAATTGGAAAATCATGTATAATAAATATAATTTTATTATAAATATATTAAAAAACCATAATTATATATATCATACCATATATGATTTATGTACGATTATTTATTTCCTTTTTATTAATAATCCCATGTTAAAAACACGTTTCAGGTAATTGTTGATTTGTTTTTCCTATACGTTTTTATTTTCTTTATTTTTTGTCCTCTTACATTGATCATGGTTAAATAATCTCTATAATTTTATCCGTGATATACATATCATATATAATCATTATTTATATATTTACTATAATTTATAAAAGATAGAGAAGGTAATGAAATGTGTCATCTATAAAGACAATAGATTGTATGTACGCATGAACACTACTTGAATTTTCTTGATGGATGAAATAAAATAAAGTGAAATAATATATTAAATTTAATGAATAATTTTATTTCATATAAATCACAAATATTCATTAAATTTTACATAATTACATTTTATTCAAATCATTACTAAAAAAAGTCACATCACTTTGTGAGGTGGTAGTCTGTCGTA
The DNA here is from genome assembly GCA_963277665.1 of Viscum album. Classification (NCBI taxonomy): domain Eukaryota; kingdom Viridiplantae; phylum Streptophyta; class Magnoliopsida; order Santalales; family Viscaceae; genus Viscum; species Viscum album. Next base: position 642,946,803 of record OY728143.1, on the reverse strand, counting down.
CACATTAATGATATTATCATATCCCCAAAAGAATAGAATGTAAGAAAGTATATATGATATAACAACTCCATAATAATAATTTTTAAAAAAATATCACATATATTAATTTAATCCATCGTTATAACCATTTAACTAAAATTGAAATTTAAAACACATCACATCGGTTCGTGAGGTGGTAGTTCTCCATACACACAAGAGATATTATTATTTTCAAATACATTGGGTGGTAAGAAGATAGCTGTGATATTATAATTATTAAATAATAATAATATCATAAATATAGTATATAAATATTAAATCCATCATTCTATCCATCCATGATATATTGTGATGGAAATAAATAACATTTGTTCGTGAGGCGGTAGTCCATCATACATATGATCGACAGTTTTGTTTCTCATTTAATGGAAGAGGATATGGATATAAGTTATAAAATTAATATAATATTACCTTATAATAGGGGATATAATAATTTTTCCTATCATAATAATTTAATTATATTTTAAGTAGTTATAAGAAGCATTAAAAAAAGAAAACTCTTAAAACTTTACCTCTTCTTCACACCACATCTTTATGTGTAACCTCACTCATTCCTAGATTTTATTTATGATCTCCCCATGGAATATATGATGTTTATAAGGATTTACAAAATATATTTGGAATTTATTTGAAGAATTAAATGATTTTATAAGTTTTAAAATTGGAGGATATGTGGTAGCCTTTTAAATGTGGGGGAAAGACCACACAAGGAATGCTTGAAAGGAATAAAGTTTACCCATATTTTTTTCATTCCAAAAAGATAATAAATAGGAAATTATAAATAATTAGTGGTGATAAAGTCTAAATTTTTCAATAAAATGGGGTTTAGAGACGTTTCTAGGTCAATTTAACTTTTATCATTTTATTTTGACCCTCATTAAACAAGTTTTTACCTTAAGTGTTATAATTGAATTTATTATTTTTACTATTCATTTTGACCAAAAATTAAGTTTTCCTTATTATTTAATATATAATATAATAGTTCCAAATAAGGAATATATTATTAAAACTTCCATCCACATAATTTTTATATTTTAATATATAATTTAACGAGTAGACGTGATGAGAAAACAGTTTTCAAAAGGGAAAATATTCCAAATTGTAAAAAGTTTTTATATAAAAAAATATTAAATTAATTAAAATGAACTAAATTAGATTAATATATATATAATTTCAATTATATAACTTTTAAATCCATATTAAAATAATTTTTTGGTTTTTAATTTCTTTTAATGAAAAGAAAATTCATAATAAAAGCCAGTATGTTTCAATATTCACTGAAAATTTTATCTTTTCAGAATATTCCCAAAACAAATCCCTCTAAGATAATTCGTATATGATGATTTCCAAAATTAGATTTATTTTTTATAATATATTTTCTAAATTTTTAAAAATTAACTATAAAATATGTGTCAAAAATGTGACAAAACGATTTTTTTATAAAAATGATGTTTTTAAGTGAAAAATTGAATTTATTTTTATATCATAAATAAATAACTCATGAGATGAATGTTAAAATTTCAATGAATAAAAAATATTAAAATTTAATTGAAAAAATTCACCAAAAGTTATTTTTTTCAATTTATTGAGGTAAAAATTGTTTCTTCACAAAAAATATATTTTCTGAAAAAAATATTTCCTTTATTTATAAATGATTTTTATTTTCATTTATAAATAATTTGTCACCAAAAAAATAATTTTAGATACATTTTTGAACAATATATTTTAATAATATATTTATTCTTATTAATATCTTCCATTCTAATGAATAGACAATAAATAAAAAACTAAATAATAATATTTTAATAGTATGTCTTATATCATTAAAACCTAGTGATGCATTTATTGAATGTTATTTATGAAATTAAAGTTCTTAGAAAAAAATATATTTCATAAAAACATAGGGTGTCATATTCCTGGAGGTAAATATTTTCCAAATATTTAACATCATTTTGCATATCATCAATTGAGGTTTAAGAAAGAGGATATACCTCATACATCATTTTGTTTAAGGTATGAAAACTATAAATTTATAGTGATTCCATTTTCTCTTACTAATTCTACCACTAACTTCATGTATTTAATGAATAGAGTGTTTGAGATAACCTTGATCGGTTTTCAGTATTATTTATTGATGATATACTTATATATATAATATAAAAAAAATCATGAATATCACTTGAGGATTGTACTAAAGATCCTAAGAAAGGAAAATGGGGATGAAAAATTTTCGACGTCTGAATTTTGGCTACAAGAAGTTTCAATTTTGGGTCACATAGTCTCAAGAAACGGTAAATTTTTGAATCTATCAAACAAAAAAAATTGTTAAATGTTTTCCTATACCAACAATGATAACTGAGATCTGTATTCTTCTTTGTTTGACATCTTATTATCGATGATTTGTGGAAAATTTATCATGGATGTCCAACCCACTATCCAGGTTAACTTAGAAGGGATCCATGTTTCATTGAATAGATTAATGTATGTTAGACTTCATTGAATTGAAGAGAAGGTTACATAGACTACCTATGCTTATACTATCATTCAGTGGAAAATGGTTTGTAATATATGGTGTTGCATCGAAGAAGGGATTAGGATGCATCCTCTGGAAAAATGATGTGGTTATGGATTATGCCATATGATAACTAAAGGTCCATGATCAAAACTACCCAATTCATGATTTGGAGTTAGTTTTGGAACTTTTTTCATTGTGTATATAGAGAAATCATATTTATGGATAAATGTATAACATATATAATGATCAAAAAAGTTTAAAGTATATTTTCAAACAGAAAGAGTTGAACGTTCTAGAGAAGATGGTTAGAGATGTTTAAATATTATGATTACTCAATATATTACCACACTATGAAAGAGAACATGGTAGAAGATACTCTGATTCTAAATGATCATGTTGGCTTATCGATGATGAGTATCATAAAACATCCAATATATTAAGACTTTCAATGGAAGGATCTTGAAATATTAAAGGAAGGGGTTAAATAATTTATTACTCAAATGATATTATAACCATCTATCCATGAGATGATTAGAGTGGCATAAAAGGAAGAAGCAAATTCCTAGAATTTGATGATAATATTTATGAGATCACCCTTGATTATGATATAATGATAATGTTTAGGAACTGTGTATGTGTCTCGTCCATTCTGAATTTGAAAAGTGATCTGTCAAATAAAGCTCATAGTTTTTCATTCCTTATTAATCGTGGAAGTGTGATGATGTATAGAGATTTAAAAAAGTATTTTTTATGGAAAAACCCAAAGATAGGTATTGTATAATATGTTTCTTGGTTCTTGGTATGTCATAAATTTATGGATGAGTTGAAAAAGTCTATGGGTATATTACAACTATTACCCTTACCATAATGGGAATGGGAAAACAACATCATGTATTTTCTCATTAGACTTCCCAAACTCCTAAAGGGGATAATTCTATATGGAATTATATGATCAACTAACAAATTTAGCACACTTCATTTCCATTAAAGAATAATTTTCTCTTGATCAACATTCCGGAATCTATATTAATTAAGTGGTAAGGTTTTATGGAGTACCATATTCTATTATATTGGATTGAGATTTAAGGTTTAACATAATGTTATGTAAATTTAAACCATTATCATTGTACATAGAGTTGATTTTTAGAACTTTTTATTATCCTTATATAGTTGGTCAGTCTAATAGGACCATTAAAACACTAAAAATAATTTTGCGAGGTTACTATATGTATTTCAAATGTGGATTGAATAAACACCTTATTTTAGTGTAATTTTCTTATATCAATTGATTTCACTTAAGCATTTTGATTTCCCTTGATGAACCCCTCAGTATAAATTAGTGAAGAACACCAATGTTTTGGAATATAGTTAGAGAAAAATGATATTAGACACTAAACTAACTGAGGAAATTCAAGTAGATTTTATAGACATTCTTTAATACATAAAATAAAATCAAATTTGATAAAAATGTTGTATTTAAAATCATAAAAAAGATCTATCGTTTGAATATTGTGAAGAATTATTCCTATGAATATCTCCTTAGAGGAGGATGATGAGATTTAGAATAAGGGAAACATAATCCCCAGGTATATCGGTCCCTTTAGAATTTTTTAACATATCGGGATGGTATCTTATTGATTGGTACCTCCACTACATGTCTCTCATGTTCATGTTGTGTTCCATGTATCCCTCATAAGAAAGTACATACATTATCATTCACATGTACTGATCTTATAGGTCATATCACTGGAGTATGATATTTCTTATAAGGAAGAACTAGTTGATCTTTTAAATCATAGAGAGAAGGTTCTATTGAACATGACCACTCACCTAGTCAAATCTTCATATCCAAACCATTAATTCGAGGAATCTACATGGGGACCTGAGAATGTGATGAGGTGGAATTATCCTCATCTATTTTTTATCAATGTAATTGAATGTTGAGAGTGAAATTCATTTTCCAGAGGGTTATAAAGTAACACCCTGAGATTTTTTAATATATATATATATATATATTAAAATTCATCTTCTTCGATATCTAGTGTTACACGCAACATCATTTTTAAATATTCTATGGTATTCTTTTAAAATATATTTTAATAATTGTCACCTAGTCATTGTGCTAGAGGTAATGAATAGGAATAAATTAATTATAAAACATATATGGTTTACACATGTATAAAATAAATTCATTGTTTATCATATGAAAGTAAATGAAAATAAAAATCATTTTAAAAAAAAGGAGTTGTTTTTCTGAGAAAATATTTTAATGCACAAAATGTGTTTTTATCCTTATAAATTAAATTTATCATAATTGGTGAATTATTTTAATTAAATTTATATACCATATATTCAATAAAAAACTATAATTCATATAATATATTTTTTATTAGTGGAAAAATAATATAACATTATTTTTTCATAAAATTGTAATTTTATAAAAAATTGGTTTTCAACACATTTTGTGAACATATATTAAAATTATTATTTTTATTATTATAGGTACTAAATTTTATAAAATGTAATTTATATTTGGAATAAGGATTTCAAAATTTGGTAAATAATTCCCAATTATTTTTAAGCATTATGAATCGTACCCATGTTAAAATTTACCACCTCGGTAAAGGGTAAATTAGGTTAACATATGTTCTAACTTAGTGATAAGATAATAATTTTTAAACCTAATTCTAATTTTATGAATTTAATTAAAACTTTATCACCATAGGATTTAAATTCATATGTTAAATGTTCACTTTCCCATGAAAATTACTAATATACTATTTAAATCAAATAATGATACAAAATATCACTCTCTAAGTTTTAACAATCTATTATGTTCCAACACATAGAAAAAATAATGTTATGAACTAATATAAATTTCAATTTTATGAGTAATGAAATTTTTTCCTGGACAATAATTTATATCTAATTTTTTGTGATTATATAATTACCTTAAATTCTTATGAAATACTAACACATTATATATTCCATTAATAGAAAAATAAAATGAATGATATAAATAATATTAAATGATATATAATTTGAGTGATTTATAATTATCCATGAATTATTTTGATGAATAAGAAACATTAGTGATTTTTAAATGAATTATATTCAAAATATAACTTTTCCTTGATGAATTTGATGCCAAATTAAATGAATGGTGCCAAAATTAATATTAATTATAATTTATCAATATAATATTTATTAAATTATTAAAAAGTATAAATTTATTAAAAATGGATAAAGGGGTAATATATGATCTAAAATTTCATACCTTTTCCATTTATGTGTTAATATTTTTCATTATATGTAAAATTATAACCCTTAAATAATAGAAAATATGCTACTATATTTAATTTTAAAATAGGTTAACTAAGTGGTTAAAATAAATGTTAAGGTTTAAAAAACACACAAACCAGTCCAAATTTTATTAGCTGATAATATTAAAACCATATACAACCATATGTTCTAATACCATGCCATAAATATTAATTCTTATTGAGAATAATTTTTTTTAATTTAATATTTTATGAATTTATAAAATTTTCCCTCACCTCAATTAAAATGGGAACCTCATACTTTAGTTATTTACACAAATTTGAGTCATCCAACTCAAAAAATACTAATTCCTCTTGTAAACATCATTATCCAAGTTCTACAAGCTCTGGTTATTCAATAAGATCTACTCTAACTTGCTCAATAAAATATCTAAATAAAGGCCATCAAAGAAGATGAAATCATATTTACAGAGTCCTTAGAATTTATTTAATATTATACCCACTCTTAATGTTTTTTACCTTCCTAAGATAATATCTATAGTATTATAAATATAATTATATGTTATTATTATAATGGTACAACCATATTCCATCTCTCTTCCATCCTACAAATGTTGAAAACATTGCACCTGTGTACTAACGACTTATCGTATCCACAAAGTGGTGTAAATAATATTTCGATACCATTTCACATGGATGATTATAAAGACATAAATAATTAATATTTATGATATTTAATACATAAATATGTTTTTTAAATTTAAATATCATACCATATAATTAGTTGTAAAATGATTACATCGCTCCTACGTGTGTGTAGACTACTGCCTCCATGAAGTGATGTGATCCATTTTTCATTTATGTTATACATGGATGGTAATGAGGATTAATTGGATGAATTTTTTTTAATTGTATTAAATAATTATAATTATTTAAATTAAAATATTATTTACCATTATTTTATTCTTTCTATTAAAAATTGGGAACACCATCCATTTATATGTATAGTCTACCATCTCAATGAACAATGTAGTTCATTTATCTATATGTTACTTATAATATTGTCCATAGATTTGTATATAATGAATATAAATTATAATCATATCTTTATTAAGAATATATATGTTATATAAACATGAAATAGTTATAAGAAATTACTAAACCAAAACATACATGAACAATGAAGGAGTTATCAATAGAAATAGTGACTTTTAGAAAGAATTATTAATAAAGGGGTGGTAAAAGGTTATAAAAATATTATATGGTATGGTATATATATGTGTGTGTGTGTGTTTATCTGTGTGTGTTTTTCTGTAATATATTTATAGTAAACCTATATTTATTATATAGATTTTTTAAACATATAATGGATGTCAGAACTGAGGTTATGAAATCTCATCTCACTTTTACTTATGTGATACATATTCCATATTAAAAACTTATTGCATTTGTGTGGTGTATATACTTAACCTTTGATATATTATATCGTGAATATGTTTTTATTCACTAAATTTAATGTTTCATTTGAATTTATTTCTTTGGGGCTATGATTCAAAAGATACCCAACTGGATAGGGTTTATTTCACAATCTCATCATTATTCAAGATTATTTATGTTTAAGTCCACAATGGGAGAATATTTCACTTCCATGTCAATTTTTTCTAGAATTATTTTCAAGAATATTTTAAACATACCTCAAATCATTTATTAATGATATTTTTACCCGTGTTTTCCATTTTACCAAATACATTGAAAGGAATATTCTTTTCATTTTCCAAATGAGGTACTTTTTTATAATTTTAAAAAAGCATGAATGGAATGATTTTTAACTTATACATCATTAAGATATATTCAATAAATCATTAATAATATTATCTTTTAGTATTACTTTATAAATTTATGAGTTTATTTTCTAATAAAATATTTTACTTCATAATTTCAACGACATTAAATAATTAATTTCACAATGAAACCAATTTTTTTCAATAATTTTAGAATGATATTTATAAAATATTTTATTCTATATAAAAATATTCTTTTTAATATTATGATTTATTCAGGTTATTTTATTATTTTTCCATCCACTATATTTTTATGGATGGTTTATAATGAGGTTAAATTTCGAAAGTATTGATAATATTTATTCTAGATCATCTAAAATGGATGGTTATTGTTTTTAACGGTAATCGATTATATTGTGTTATTTATTAATATGAATAATACATTGTTAATATTATGTGATGGGTGGTTATACAAATTAAATATCCCCCAATTAACCATTAGGTATTATGAGACATACTATATTTTGTTTTTGTCTAAGACCTAACCCATTTTTATAAGATGTATTGTCACAAGGCCATGAAATAATGTTTAATATATCATGGAATGAGGCCTTAATGTCACGTTTCAGATGCTCGAAATTATGAATTCCACTATTATGATTAATTTTCATGTTATTTTTTGTATATTTTTATATCCATGGATATTTTTTAACTTTTTTATTGATTATATAACACTATTTGATGATAATTTATTTTCATCACTATTATTCATGTATTATTTATCTCTTGTTGTAAGAATATCATCACTCAACCTCTAATCTCACTCATTTATTATTTAAATTTTCTATAAGATTTTAATAAGGGTTTTATGATTAATATGTCTTGATATGAAAATGGGTATGACGATGTTCTCGATGAAAATACTATGTTGTATTTTATGTTTTAAAATGTAAATTTGAAATTCAAGTATGTATCTAGTTTACCAAGATAAATAAACCATTCGGTACTTTGGGGTGTTATTCAAGTATGTATCTAGTTTACCAAGATAAATAAACCATTCAGTACTTTGGGGTGTGTTTTCTTGTGTCTAGATACAATGTAATAAAGTAACCATTAAATCTAGGATACTGGGGATAGAAAATTTATAGATATATGATATCTTTATTATTTGATGTTTCTAGACCTCTTTCCTTATTTTACCACTTATTTTATCACAAGATTAATTTTATATAATTATTTGTTTCATGGATTCCTCTTAGAATTCCATTTTTTCATTATACCTCGATGTTTATTTATTAATTGTTAGACCCTATTTGGTTAATTATGATTATAATTCTTGTTATGATTTTTATTTTTCTGATATTATGGGTTTTGGTTTTTGATGTTAAGTGAGATTAAAAATGGGTTAGGTAGGAATTAGATAATTTGAGTACATCAATTTGTTTTTCATATGAGATGATATACATTAGTGATATCCAATGTGATAAGTGTGTGTGGAATTTTGGCATCCCGTTTCAATTTTTGGATAGGTTCATCTTCAATGACACACATGTTCAAGTAAAATTATGGTTATGTAGTGATGGTGTATACCCTTGGGTGTGCATGTGTTTTATATTCCAAGATGGAATATAGGTATGATGGTATTACATGGGTATACATGATATATACTTTGTGTGGGTTTAGTGGAAGTCAACATAGACTATATCATGAATCCACATGATCAATAGAACTTATTGAGTTGAGTTGAGTGAGGGAATCCAACTAATATTTTGGACTCACCCCTACATATGTACATGACATGGGTTTTGATGCACATTGGTAGACCTTTATATCTCATTGTTGATTTATTTATTTTCTTATAAATAGAGTTATGCCATATGATTTTTATTATTATTAAATACATGGATTAGAAAGACGTTAATTTCTGTTTTGTATATAGGTTAGTCTAATTTATTTTTTTATTTGTACAATATATTTATCACCCATGGGGAAAACTATATTTTTTATTACTGATGCATTATTATGAATGATTGTTTTTTAAATTTGTGCTATTATCCATCTACATTACATTGATTATTGTATTTATATATACTAGATAATGATATTCTACTACTGGATAATTGTTTTTTTTCTATAGTTTAGTCATATCTAAAAGATAGATGGTTTATGAATAATGGTTTATAGATTCATGCATAAACCTATGTCTTATCTTGAGGGAATTATCCCCCAATGCTTGAAATAAGTCCTTGATATTAGTTGATATCCTTTAGTGTATAGGGACACATGATTGAGGTCATGTGATGAAACTTACTCAAATCTGATGTAATATATGAGTTGAGGGATGTTAAATTTATTGTAATAATGGGTTCCCTATACCAAACTTGTGCGGTACTTTTGATTACCGTGCTATCTATACAGTGAGTTATGCATGATGTAAACTTACCAATATAGTGTATTTTTTTGTCTAAAATTTAAATGGAAATTTCCTTAGATTATTTTTCATATTTAAAGGTTATAGTAGTTAAAAGGAATAATAAGAAATTTAAGATACTATGACATTAATCTTAAACATATGTCATATAGTCTAGATGCATTATACTAACTAGACATAGTATATTTCTGACTGTTAGGTGTCTGGGGATCATAAGCATTAAGACTTCTTCTCACAAATTTCACACATGGTGATGTCAAGTATATGATATCATGATGAAAGACAAAATAATGGGAACACCACATGTTTAAGGTGTCATTGGTAGTTACAATCAATTTACATGTGCATTGGTCTCCTAAATTGACATCATTATAAATCTATTCCATTTGATCATGTACTTTGATGCGAGGAAAAAAATTGACATTGAAGTCATGGAGATGTATCTTGTGTGAGGTGAATCATTGATGGAATGAAACTGGTTAAATGATCAAGATAGAATTTATCATTTTTGAATTTGACAAAGTAATATATCAGGCTTGGTTGATCAAGATTGTAGTACCTTCATAAATCCATGGTCATGGTAGTCGAAGATAAGTCTTTCTAGTTCGATCAACAAATAATAAAGCCGTAAAGGATGATGACACAAGTGTGCATCCTTCTTAACAATACATCGCCTGAAAAATATATTATATTACATAGGGTGTGTTCATAGGATGGTTTTCATTGTTACGATTATTCATCATCTCTTTAAAGGACTTTATGGGATTCTATACTCTACTTTTGGTCTATAAATACTATTCAATACTATAAAGATAAGGTCCTAGAGGTTCAAACACAATAGAATATTAAATAATCGTCCTTATTCTGGAGAATAGGCATATATGACATTCTGGGCCCCACCCTGGGACCCAAAATTTGTACACATTTTATCAATCATCAATATATAAATGAATTCATAATTATTGGTGTATAGAATAATTTGACTAAATTTATTTATTAAATGTATTTACAAGTGTTTAATTAAATATAATTATTAATATTATATAAATGAATATTATTTTAATATTCAATGTTATTTTAATATTTTTGGGAATTAAGAGTCAAGTTAGTGACTCGATTTTGCCACGTAACATATTCCATATATATTACAATAATATGATAAAATATAGACATTATTTATGATTCTCATAGTTTGTCATAATTATTTACTTATTAATTATTTAGTGGATTTTAAATATACAGGGTTTGGGGGACCCTAATCATGTATTTCAGGCATCCACTTTATAAGTTAAGGAGAAGCTCATTCCATACACTATTCATCGTTATGAATTGATAACTTTTCTCTATTAATAGATACTAGAGGGAGAAATGATCTAACTGAGTGAACGATCCAAGAATTCCTTCATGAATTGATGGCACAAGATTGAGGTGATTAACATGATTTCAAAGAAATCATTGAAACTCCACTCTATCACCCAGAATTTGATGAACAATGTATGTGTGGATTCATGAAGCTAGTTTGGAAGATATAGAGGGGTTCAACCTCAGATCCTTCAAGAAATGTACTTCAGTGACATGGGATAGATGAATAAACTTCCATTCAATTGAGGTGCATGTTTTATTCTATTTTTTGGGATCTAATTAATTCATACGAGATCCTTAGACTATACTAGGGCTTGGATCATTGAAGGAAATTAAGTTTCATCACTTCGAGGATAAAAATATTAAATCCTTAGCCTACCAGATTCCTCTACATTTCATGGTACCTTTAATTGGTATCAGATAAACCACATAGGTTTGTTGAGTTAAAAAAAATATTTTCCATTAAATTTAAGTAGGGTATTTGAAATCGGTCCCAACAGATCGTACCGTGTTTCGATTTTATTAGAGATGTCCAAGTTACATCCATATAAAAAAATTATTGATCAAAAGAAGTGTTTTTAGGATATTAAAATTTTATATATTGAAATATGAATAAAAATATATGTTTATATATATTTTATTTGGTTTAATTTTCAGTAAACTGAATAGCTAGATTCCTCTCTCCAGATTCTGGTGGCCGCATTCGATCTGGATGGTGAAATTAGTTTCTGTTGATTGTGTAATATTTCCAAAAAAATACAATTAATTAGTTACTATCACTTTTAGTCTTGTAAAATTATTCATAAATGTTGTTATGACTTCCTTGATCCCAAAAATATCAAAAACTATATTCTTTTATCAAAAAAAATTAATAAAAAAACTTAATTAATTAAAAAAAGATGGGGAAGGTTCTTCTTTTAAGCATTAGTGGACCCCCCATCCTCGAATCACTTTGAACCCACAACACCACCCTCCCACCTAGGTCGCCACCATGGTTCACTATCCATATTCTCTAAAGAAACCTGATACCACTATGAAGGACCTCGCGGGCCACCTCCTCCTTCCCACCACTATCTAGTTGAGCCAATGCCACCAGATCTTGACCAGTATAGAATTCAGGAAGCTGGACTATGCCATCATAGCACAGATGTTACCCCATCCCATATCACTACCACCTCCCCTAACTAGACACCTCCCATAGTAGATCTGATAATCTCTTCCACCTCTATTGAGGCCAACCCTGGATTTTCACCTCTTTCCCTCCACATGGTCATCACGCAGTCGCTACTAGCTCAGCATAAGACACCCCCTAGATTAATCTGACATGTGTAGACTCATGTCTGATGAGACTCATACCTCACGTTTCTATAAGTTCCACGAGTCCTATTAAACCAACCCTACCCTGAAACATACATGAACGGGTCTGCCCAACTCGTTATGGTTCAAGTCAGGTCGATCTAGCATAGAGCTGCCTTGTACGGGGACTTCCAAGACCGAAATGGGCATACAAGATTACAACCACACCTGCATTGGTACTGGGTTGGATTTTGATGCCTAGGAGAATTTTATATAATCCAAATTAAATTAATTATTTAATTTAGTTTTAGTATTAAATTGAAATAATTAAACAAATTCTTTGTTTAAATAGTAATATTTGAATATTCTGAAAAAATTATTAAATTATTAAATTTATTTAAATTAATTATTTAATTTTATTTTATGATTCAGTTGGGACTAAATAAGAATAAATTATTTTAATTTAAATAATTAATTTACTTCATAGCCCTAATATATTAAATTTTTTTCAATTTAATTTTATCATGAGTTAATAGAATTTACTGAATGGTCTTGAACAATGAATGAACATATATATGCCTAGTTAATTTCATTTAATGTATTATTACATATATGTGATTTTTATTATTTGTTTTTGTTTTTTATGATGGGTTTGACATTATATTCTTAACTTAGATATGTATAAGGGTCTATGAATCTATAAATTTTTATTTATATAAATTATGCTTCCCAGTACTATATCTCTTATGTGCATGTACATTGGTATTATGATAAAGAAAAAGTATAACATAGACTGCACCATGTCGAGAAAAAATCCAGATAAGATGTGGACACTCTAGACCATGGACAAGCTACATCATGGGTCATGACCCGACTAAGATATGAATTCTCTGTGTCAAAATTAATCCATTAATATTAAATAGATTAACCAATATTATATTCTAAAAATATTTGAGTAAAATAAGTCCTTTTATGCATTTTTTATGATTTTATACATGTTCATGTTTACTGTATGAACCGATTAAATAATAAACATGAAAAATGCATAAATAAGCAATGAATGTTTTTATATTATTGTTTAGTTGTGATCATGACAACATAATATGAACATATTAATAGAAATAGAATACATTCTTCAAAAAATTATAAAACCCTCAAAGAAATATTAAGTCTCCAAGTCTTTCTATCATTTGAATTTGACTAAAACTATGTGTACGAGGTTTTTGTCATACAAAGTTGTGTGTGCCTCCAACTATCAGAGAGTTATTTTGATAATGATTGCTTGACTTAACCGAATTTGGAATCAATTGAGTATTCAGAGTAAAAAAATCAACTTTATAGGTACTAATTTATTAAATCATGCTTATTATTTTAGAATCATTATCTTTAGTCAAAAAATAAAGTATTTGTGAGTTATGTTGTTTAAGTAGTCTAATGCATACCTAGAAACTCTCTGAGTAAGGGAATAAAAAAAGATTTAAGATTGTGAAGAGAGGTTTCAAGGATCATTTCCACTAGAATTCTCTAGCGACAGAGTATTATAGTTCTTGTATAGAGGGTTTCTCAAGTTTGATAAAATAGTTGATCTCATTTAATGACTTAAATAATCAGTAATGTAGAATCAATAATAATGATAAAAGTATTAATCTGCTAGAATTTTTTTGTAATGGAATGTAAAACCACATAAACCCTATGATCTATAAGGGACTAGGATCGTGTCCCCACCAGCACAAATTTCTAATAGTGGTATACGATGTTACACATAGTACTAAAAAATGAAAGAAAATTATATATGTTGGAGTCCTCATAACCTAATCAGCCTCCATAGGGAGCTATAAAGGATGATAAAGATTCTTACAGGAGACTCATTGATGACACATTTGATATTTATATCACAATTATGACATCAATTTCCAAATATTTACAATAGAAACATAAGGACAAGGATACATATACCCTGATATCTCGCCTATGAGAAATTTATGAGCAGAATGTGAAGAAAAACATCAATGAGATTATAGTAAAACTTATTATGTATCAACTCATAAAAGAAACTTGATATAGTCCTCATGTAATTAGAATTATAAAGTACATTGAATGAATTCAATAATTGGGTTTCATGAAAAATAAATAACTTCCAATCCATCTATATATCTCAGCATTATGAACCAATATTTTTAATTTCATTAAGAATTACAAAAAGAATAGTTTGGAAAAATTTATTCAATATATTTTGGTAAAGTTTCTATAAGAAGATAATAATTTAAATAAATTTAAATAATTAATTATTGAGGAGAAGTAGAAAAAATATAAGTTGAAATGGAAAAGTAAAAAAATATTATCAATGGAATCTTCACAATGCCTTTCATAGAAATCAAAGATAAATAGGGAGACCAATGAAAAAGGGACTATTTTATTTTTATGTGAAAAAATATGTCACTAGAAGAGGAACTACAATGAATTGAAAGAGAGTCAAGCACAAGATTCTACTTCAGGTATATTCATCATTAAAAGTATTATTTCATTTATGATCCTTAGGTATTATATACAATATGTCCTTACATATTTGTTTCTAAATAAAATAACCAAGGAAGGAAAGAAAATTTACTAGAATTAAATGTGTGTTCTCCAAGTAGCTGATGAAGGGTGATACCTACAACAGTGGTGAGAAGCACAAGACTTCATTTTCATGTGAATTGTTTTTGAAAAGCTATAATTGTGTAATGAATACTACTAGAACGTTTTTGAATAAAGGTTTTTTATGTTATTTAATTCACAACCAATAGATAATTAATTAATGAATCTTGGTTGATACATGATGAATATAAAATTTAAGACTTATTTACCTAGTTTTGGAAAGATAATAAATTATTGAGAAAAACTATGTAGTTTTAAAGGATGTTCCAAGTATAGTTTCATAATATTTGGAGTTAAATACCTTAAATATTATTAATACACTTATGTACTTATTTTTGGACAAAGAATACTTTAAAAATAAAGTTATGAAAAACAACATTCAATACTAGTTCAGTTATTGAGTGTGGACTATTACAAGGATATGATAGTGGTAAATATACTTCATAATATTCCATTAATTGTGTTATGAAATTCGAAAGGTAAGTATAGTATATTCATGGTTAGAATATTTGAATTTCTCTAGGATAGTATTCTGAAAAGAATCATTACCAATACTTCATTGATCTACATAATGTATCATAGAGTAATTCCTAAATGCACATAACCTTATCCACATCAAAACTATAATGATGATAATTTTGATTAATACTAACTCATATATGTTAACATTGATTAATAATATATAGAATGAAAAAATTATTAATTACAAATTACCTTATACAAATAAGATCCATTATTTTAGTAAAAGGAAATTCAATTATAAAATTCATGCATTGCAGATACTTTCTTTTTTAGAGAGATGCTTTTAAAACAGTGAAATTATGCCAACTATAATGAATAATGTATATCATATGAGTTTTATTATTATATAAACCCATTTTCATAGGAACTTGTGTTTAAATTTTAAGACGTTTTTGAGGATATAAACAATATTTTATCAAGAAAAAACAAATTGTGCATCTATAGTAATCATCCTAAAGTTTTTAGAGGATATTATAGAAATCCCTAAAATAGAAAATATATTGTCAAGTCATTGACTTTATTAATAAATAATAGAGAAAATATCTATTTGAGATAGTGGGATCATGATTGAATTGTATTTAGTTAATGATATATATTAAACAATAGTTGACATGGGAAAAATTTCCACAAGATCTTCTAGAAAAGGAATGTTCCAAAGACACATACTGCATAGGAAAGAGAAAAACCATTACTATTGTTTAATTTTCACCACGACTAGTGATGCATATTTAGAATAATAATTTCTATAATTTGGTAGTGTATAAAATTATCTAAATGTGAGATAATATAGTAATGTATTCTTTTTGTGAAAGTACATGGAGATTATTTATTTGATAACTGTAATGTTTAATTAAGTGATACTATACATGGATGGTATAAGTGTGGTACTAATATGGATTTATTGGTAACAAAATGCCATTATTCCTAAATACATTATAATTTTACATGTCAAAGATACTTTCTATGATCATTAAAATTATAATTTGATGTCAAAACCACTAATCATGGAATATGTCTATGCGACCCTACCCAAAAGGGGTGGTGACATCATAGAATGTCAATAACGATATATGTTATTGAAATATATATCAAGATTAAATTAAAAAAAATTAAACCATAGAATAGTCATTAGGAATGAATCCTTTCTATGTGTTTATAAGATTTAGGAGGGAGTTTCATGGTTTTCCATGTGAAATGTGTTTGGAATCATATTGAAAACAATTATTGGTCTCATAGTTAGTTAAGACAAAAAAGAAAGTAACTCCCCATATTTTGACTTAATGTAACAACAATAGTTACAAGGAATGAGATCTACTAAGGTAGATCAAATGGTTTATTAGACCAATTAAATATTATATGTATATTGATAATGTATTGAAAAATACCAGTTGGAACAATCCAAGAGAGAATTGTTACTAATGTCACATTTCATAATTCTATCCAAGAAGACATGTAGGAGACATATGAGGATACCAATGTTGTTATTTGAATTACATATTCTTTTTCGAGGGATCAATCTCATATTCCAAGATATGTATAACAAATGAAATTTTGAACATGTAATTTATATTTGTAAAATATCAGTTATATCCCGGAGAACTATAAGCGAAGCTGTCAGAAATATCTGATTGTACTTGAGAAAGTAAAAAAGTATATATACCATGTATTTGGAATAAAAGGGGTTCAAGTTATAGTGGTGAAAAAACTAGTATTATTATATGGTCAATATGATCTATTATCACAATTATTATAAGGAAATGAGAAATAAAAGCTCTTTCAAGATAGTGGTAGGCATGTCTACAAATACTGAGTGTGTTACCACCTCTGAGGTATCTAACAAACAAGTTTACAATACACAATGATTATTTCCAGTTCTTAGAATCCCACCTTGTATGTAATTATTTATCATTATGATAATTATACTACTATTACTATCCAATATGTCAAGTTTTAATAGTGAACAAAAAAAATACACTCAATGATTACATCTCTTGAGGAGTCTAACTCAAGGAGGTAAGGCCACACATAGAAAACTTTCCACATTTAAAAGATGAAGAAGACCAAAAAACCAAATCCATGACATAGTAGAAACATGAAATTAATCATGTGAGAGATGACAAGGATAGTTATCATGTTGGATATAGCGACAATGAGAGAGTTTTAATAGTGGGTTCCCAAGACCTAACTTGAGTACTAAATTTGATTACTATACTGTGTGTATAACTAGTTTTTCAAGATGTAAACTTATCATTATGGTAAATATATTTTTGCATCCTCTATCTAAAGGGTAATGTCCATATATTATTTTTCTTTTCAAACGGTTGTAGAAGTTCCCAGCCTATATTGAGAACCCTGAGATACTATAAAATTAATCTTAAACTTATGTCATCTGGAATAGACACATCATACTAACTAAACATATAAGATATATGATCATTGGGTGTTGGGGGATCATAAGCACTAAAACTTCTTCTCATTAAGTTTTATCATGGTGATATCGAGTCAATGAGATCATGTGGAAAGACCCCACAATATGAAAACCACATGATTTAGGTGTAATTAGAAGTTCCTATCCATGGATGTGTGTTTTGGTCTCCTAACTTGATATCATTTTCAATGTGTTCCATTTTATCTTGTACATTGATGCAAAGAAAAATCCATAGAATTGACGTCATGATGAGGTATTTTTTGTTTGGTGCATCATTAGTGGTATTTCATTTGTTGAATGATCAATATAAAATTTGTATCTTTTAAATTAAGGAAGTAATATCTCATTCCTAGTTTACCA
This sequence comes from Viscum album, assembly GCA_963277665.1. NCBI lineage: Eukaryota > Viridiplantae > Streptophyta > Magnoliopsida > Santalales > Viscaceae > Viscum > Viscum album. Next base: position 642,928,151 of record OY728143.1, on the reverse strand, counting down.
AGATGGTAGTACCTTCATAAATACATTTCCATGGTAGTTGATGGCAAGTCAATCATGTTAGATAAAAAACTAATAAATCAAAAAAATATAGAAAATGTGGGAGGTTCCTCATTTCAAATTTCTGATGACCAATATTCAATCTGTTAAGATCTCATTTCTCCATGGAATCATTCAATACAGACTGGGAATGATACTTCAAACATTCTCAAAATGTCCTTGGTTCATGAATTTCTTCTTCCAACTTGCCTCTCAGAGCCGTATCATTTATAGAAGTTCTATCATGATCTTCAACTGCATCCCTTGATTATAGTGGATTTTATACTGTTAGGTTCTTAGGAGATGAATCCATTACACCGGTCACTGACTCAGATGCACTTAAGAAAATAATAAATCTATGTAAATTTTTATTCTTGGTCGCATATCGTATGAATGGGGCATGAAACCATGGTATTATGGTATCCTAAATGATATAATATCCCATTATTGGAGTATCTCAATATGGAGGCTCATCCCAATTGGAAAAGTATTCCTTCATGTCATTTTATAGAGGATGGTGGGCCTTGACATACCTTGGAATTTCTAGAACCTCAATATTAAACCAGGTTTCTTTTGACTATCACAATGGGATTCCAATTTCAACCCTGTAAATACAAGGAATTCAATTGCTTAGGTGTGGACTAGGATTCAGAGGATCCCCTGGGTATACTGGAATTCCAAGATTCTAAGTGATATATCTTCTGGAGTTGTAACCCCCCTAAGAATTTATCATCACACTGTCAATGCTGATTTGGAATTATATGAAAGGTCCTGATCAAGATTAATATGGAGACACCCCATCTGAAGTGGTTTTTCTTTGTCATAAATGATCATAAAATGGAGGTTAGTTTTGAATTTGAAAATCTACCTCATTTCTTTAAGCACTGTAAAATGGTGGGTCACATTCTCAAAAATAATCGTTGGTTCCACAGGCTGGTGAAACCATCCATTAACACCACATATTGTAAATAGGTATCAATGAACAAGAATAATAGTACAAGTGATTATGAAATAAAAATAAGGGACTGATCAACCAAATAGTATGAAATTTATAAGGTCAGTTAATGTAAGCACATCATAGGTTGTCTTGGTTGAATATGAAGAATACCAACCACCTCACCATGTTGATGTTTCTCTCATTCCTTCTGAGTATGATATGTAGTGTATACCCTCAGTGGATTCTACTAATTATCTATCTTCCTTATAATCATATCTTTTCTCCATTACTATTTAAGTGAAAGTCAAGGGTTAGTTGTGGGATCTCATAAATATCGATCTGAATGATACTATGCAATTGTATATGTCCCGTACTATTACCTTTGTTAAAATTCAGCAAATTCTAGTTGCACGAAATTGGAAAAGTGAGATTTTTTCTCAACAAATAGCTAACACCATCACATTGGAATCTCTAGTCGTGAGAATCATAATGGAGGATGTCACAATTTCAACTCATCCCTATATTGATAATAGTTAAAAAGGGACAAAATCTCATAAAAATCTGAAGGAAAAAATAGATATAAAATCAAAAGGAAAATTGTAGATTAATGAAAAGGGGGAATCACCCCCAAATAAAAGTAAAAACGATGATCCTATATTGGATCTTCTAAGAAATAGCCAATCCTGGCACTAAATGTTCTCTCGGACTACTTTTACATAGGTACAATCCTGAACGTATTGGTATCTCTAAGTCAAAAATTAATTCATCAAATCAAGGAATATCAAGCATTGGTATATGATACTTATTTATGGTAGTAGCATTGTGTACCTCCCCTTTTGATAGATTTTGGATAATGGTTCACAGTAGTTTTGAACAACCTGATATCTTTAAATAAAAGGATCATATCATTACCTATAGTTTTTTATAATTTGTCCAAAAAGTATTTTGTTAAGATTTATAATACTTTAATAACTACATTTATAGGAGGCTACTATTGTTGCATATAAAGGGTGTGTCTAGAATCATCACAAATCCTTAGCTTATCATTAGGTATTTCAACTCTATCCTCCAAGCTGAGGAGAAAATAAACCCTATTTATAGAACTTATTAAATCGGAGATTTTAGATCATTTTTTGAGGAAGAAAAATTAATAGGAATCAATCTCATTGGTTCCAAATTTACATGGTATATAAGGTACCAGAATGGTATGAGGGAAATTATAATTGATAGGGCTTTGTATATGAATCATCACTTGTGAATTGGAGAATGCTTTTATGTGAAATATTATAAAAACAAAACTCTAATCACCACCCTATCATGGTGAGTCTTTTTGGAAATAAATATATGATGCATATCTCATTCAGGTTTAAAAATGATTGGAAGGCCCTCCCATAATTCTCTAACATTTTCCAAGACACTAGGAACTTGGGTTTCTACAATGATAACCCATTGATATGCATCTCCAAACTCAAAAATATCAAGGTAAAACTAGTGGAATAGATCAATGTTAGATTTAACTCGCTTGGTTGAGCAATTTATGGTCTTTAGTTCTCTATTCATGAGATCCAGGAAGATATCACCAAGAATAACTTCTCTGAAGATATTGGTCAAGAAGTTGTGTTGTCCTCTAAATTGAAAGATCTCATCAGGCTTCATAACAACATTAACATGAACATATTCAAGGTTAGGTGGATCATATATGGGGATAGAAACACCAAGTTCTTTCATTACCTCCCAAGGGTTAGGAAATCCAATAGAACCCTATATATTCTAAATGATGGAGAACAAATCCTAGACAATAGGCAAGATGTCTCAAATCACATTGTCTCTTTCTACATGAATCTCTTTAATGGACCACCATGGAATGTGGTATTAAAGGATGGAATTATTTCTAAATTGAGTACCAATAATGATAATTCTTTCCTCACCTCCAATCTTTTGAATTCTAAAGTTAAGGAAATCACCTTTGGTCTTAATAAATATAGTTCGCCTAGACTAAATGATTTCACAAGTCATTTCTTCAAATTCTATTATGATGTCATACAAATGTAGTTTATAAGAATGTCATTCATTTTTTAAAATGTAGAGCTTTCAATCTAGGTCTCAATGCTCAATTTATTTATTTCATTCCAAAAGTGGAGAATGTGAGCAACATAACCCAATTCTAACCAGTTTCTCTTGTTAACACAATTCACAAATACATCACAAAGATCCGTGCTGACATAAATTCTTTTGTCGCATAATTTTTTTTTATGGAATGAATTTGTCTTTGTTAAAGGGGTGAACATCAAAAATTTATTTCTTAATTACTCAGAATGTGTCATCCTCCACTAAAATTCCACCTGGTGAGGGAAAATTTCATTGAATATTGATATTAATAAAGTCTTTGACACAATGGACTTGGGATTCATCTGAAATTGTTTCACAATTTTGTATTCAACATGAGATTTTTCTATTAGATAAAATCTATTCTTTATCCTACTAATAACTCAATTCTTGATCATGGGTCCCCTGAAGGCTATTTCAATTACACCAGGGGGTGAGGTAAGGATATCCTTTATTGTCTATCATCATTTACATTTTAGAATACTAGCTTAGTAATATTCTTCTTCATATTTTGTCTAATGGTGAGATTTCTACTATCAGGGCGGCTATAGGTAACTATGTGCCTTCTCATATCTTCTATGCTGATGAAATTATCATTTGTACATAGGGAGACATAAGAAATATCATCAGAATAAAAAATCATCTACTTCATTATGAAAGTGATTTAGGGTAAGAAATTATTTGTGGAGAATGATTCATCTTATTTGGAAGGACCATTCTAGCTCCCAGGAATACTAGAATCATTAAAGATCTTGGAATAAAGTAATGCTCTCTATATTTCATTTACCTTAGAGATGCCAAGTTCTAGGGAATACCCTGAGGTTTTCATTTCTCCACTTCCTTCAATTAAGATCAGAATAACACTACCCTATTTGAAAGGCACATCCCTCTTAATGGTAGGTATATTTTTTATTTTAAAACATATTGTGGTATCAAAGATGACATATTTGTTCATCATTTCTTAATTTCCATCATAGGTTATTAAAAATATTAACAATATGATGATGTTTTCTTTTGTATTGGTAGATTTTTGTAATGGAAAATCATTATAGCCCCTTGGAAATAGTGTTTCAAGCCTCATTTTGTCGGAGTTCGTGGAATAAAAAACCTATAACTCATTAATTAGTCCCTACATGCTCAATTTATTTGGAAATTCTTCAACAAAAAATCATGTTCCCTAGTATTCCTTATCTTTAGATTTTTTTTGATAATAATTTCAAGAAAATTGTGTTACATTGAGTCTTCCATTTTCCTAGGTCTTAAAAGGTCTTTTAGAAAAAATATAGGCACTCTCATTGGTTGGTGAACAAGAATTATTCTCTCAGATTCTGGAATCTCAAGTGGACTGGGACCCTTGGATTGATCAACTTATCTCCACTAGCCATCCAACAGACTATAGAATCTCTATTTAAGATAAAATGAAAAATATGGAGATTCTTCCTGGTGACATTACTTCAATTATTTCAGATTATGACTTTCTTAAGAAAGTCAATATGCGGATATGGGAACACTTTCCAAATGGCCTTCTCGATACAAGGAGCATCAATATATATCTACTACAAGGTGACAAAAATGTATTGGTGAATTTAATAAAAATGGATTCTTCCCTCTAGGTTTACTCTTCTCTTGAGAATTTATCTCAATAAGATTCCAATGGATGATGATATTCAGTGTTTTTGAGTCTCCCTTTTCTCTAGATGTGTTCTTTATCATCAACATCATGAGGATGTCGACCACCTATTCCTATTTTGTCTAACTACCTCAACCCTTTGGAATATTGTTTTTGACATTTTTGAGATTACCCCTACATGTTGTCTCCTTCCAACAATTCCTCTGTGCTCTTCTAGACATTATGTTGTCCAACTAACTCACAAATCTCTTCATAGTGGACGGTTTAAAGATAATTCACATCACATGGAATAGCTGGAATAGGGCACTGCATGCCTGAAGGTGTTTTATTTTTATTATTTCCATCAATAATATTCTATCTACAGTGGAAATGGAAACGTACGACATTCTTGTTTTTATAGAAAATTGGTGAGGGACTTCACTGTTCTGAGGTACCTTACGGTCTTATGAAACTTCTCTGAACCCATTGGAACAATTGAGATATCTTCCTCATTTCTTTGGATGGTTAAAATGAAATATGGATGAGGCTTCAAGGGGATGTCCAGGTCCATCAGGATATGGGGTGATCTTTATGGACTATAATGGTGAAATTTTTTAATACACGCACAACCTTGTGGTCATGTCACTACCCTGGAAGATGAAATGATTGGTTTTATCACATCTTTTGACCTTATAATCCAAATTAATTGGATTAATATCTGGTTCGAGAGCAATTCCACTCTCATTGTTCAAGCTATAAGGATGGGAAAGATTCATCTCTCATGGAAGCTAACAGCAAAGTGGGATAAATATCTTGATAAGCTTCTGGCAATGATATATATAATTACACATAACTATCATGATGCTAATATAATTCATAGTGGTGTTCCAAATAATGGTGTAGCTGAAGAGGAGTTCATCTACTCCAACACGCTTCCTTGTGACATGGTTCTCATATTTCAATGGGACAAATGTAAATATTTTGTCTTTATATATAGGTAATCTTATATTATTTTAAATAAAGATCCTCTCATATCACATTTCTCAAAAAAAATCAAGAAAGGATGATAAAACAAGTGTGTGAACAAATTTATGAGCTATCATATATTAAATAGATTATATTACATAGTGCTTATTCATAGGATGTTTTCTGTTTCTTTGACTATTACTAATTTGTTTAGGGGTATTTAGGGGTTTCTATAATATTCTCGTGGTTTGTGAATACTATTCACTACTCTTAAGATAATGTCCATGAGGGTCACACAAAATGGAATATTCAAGAATAATTCCTATTCTAGTGAATATGTATATAGAAATTAGTGGGGCCCACCATGGGGTCCAAGAGTTTTCCAAGTTTTATCAATCCCAGATAAATAAATAAATTCATTTTTATTTCAGTATAAAATAATTTGGTAAAGTTTATTTATTAAAAGTATTTACTTGTATTTAAGTAAATTTGTAGAATAATATTATACAAACAAATATTATTTTAATATTAAAGTTTCATTTAATATTAGAAAGAGTTACAATTCAAGTTAATAACTCGAGTTTATCATGTAATATATTTAATATATATTAAATTTATGTGATAAAATATAAATAAAATTAAGTCACAGTTACTTTGTAAAAATTATTTATTTATTACTTATTTAGCGGAGGTTAAATATATGGGGGTTGAGGAATCATAATCAAGAATTTCTGACATCCACTATATAAGTCACAGAGAAGCTCATTCCATACACTGTTAATTAGTCATAATTGATATATTATCTATTCTATTAGATTATAGACATTGATTCACTCTAATCAAGTGAACAATCTAAGAATGTCTTCATGGATTGAAGGCATAAGATCAAGGTGATCATCACAACATTGAAGAAACCATTGAAGATTTTTGCTAACACATATAATTCCACAAATAGAATAAACATGGATTCTTGAAGCATGTGTGGATGATACATAGGGTTCATGCCACATTCCATCTACCAGCATCCACTACCGATGTGTGATAGATGAAAATTCTTTGATTCGAATAAGTTATATGTTTTGTTCTATTTTATATGCTCTGATAAGATCACATTAAATCATTAGGCCATAAAGCGATTCTAATAGCCATATATGATGATATTTTGTCACTAAAATGATGAATAAAAATAAATACTTATCCCATTGGCTTCAACTATGCACCACAGTACCTTCAAAAACTTACATTAAATCCTAGTTATCTTTGGAGATATCAATAATAGCTCTTTATAATATAATTATCTTCAATCAGTCATGTATCACCTACTATGATGATTACATCATTCCAAATGATCCAAATTCATCTTCTAGTACTATGTCTTTTACAATATCTTATTTCCACATCTCAAAAACACCACCAAGAACTCACTCATCATTACAATCATGCACATAGTGTGTTCCATACATTTCTAGATTCCTTGAATCCATTCATCTACTGGACCATGTTCCATATGTTTCAGGGTTGTTCTAAAATATAATGCACTTAGAAAACATGTAACGGTCCTCATCCAACCTTCCCACATCCTTGAAAAATTATGAGGCATTCATTAATATGTTTTGATAGTAATGAATAACAATTACTCACTTTGTTGGTTTATCATCATTGTTACTACTTGAAAAAACCTACCATATCTCACAAATGAATCCATTGGTTACCATGCTAATTAATAGAATGAATGAGATGAAATATAAAAGATAATTATAAGGAATTATATTGTGGTATAATATTAAAAATACCTCAAAATTATAAGGTGTCTAAATCCTTCTAATGTAAACACTCTTAAGTCCATGATCACTCAGTATGGGTGAGTTTAATAGGACTAGGTGACCATAGAATATTAGGTTTAAGGTTAACAATATATAAGTTACCCTAATATGTTAGGTTTATATATTTGATGTTAACATTTGGGTAAACTTGGATAGTTGTCCTTAATTGTATTAGGTACCTAAAGTAAAGTTTGTATGGAGATCCATAAAATTCATTTGGAAAAACTATTGTATACTAAAATTTCAAAGAATTATATATGTTATAATTAATATAGTGTGAAAATATTTGAACCTTATCAAGGTACAATCCCATTTAAATTATGAAAAAACTTATATATTTTCGATTTTAATATTGTTTGCAGTGTTAACGATGGATTAGGAGTGAGATTCAGAATGTCGGAGGGGGATGCAGTTAAAATTTCAACTATAGTGGGATAAAAGCTAACATGAATGATAAGATACCTAGAGTAAGGGAGAGTCATGTCATAGAATGGATGAAGTTCATTGTGATGGATTTTGGGATGATGGGTGTCCCTTGAACTATGATAGGTCATGCCATGGAATAGGTCTTGTGCCATGATATTATCAGCGAATAGGGGAGGCCCTTAGACTCGGTTAGGTCACATAGTGACCCAATATATAGGAAATTTCCTAAGGTGTATTAGATTAATTAATTTCATAAATATAAAATCAAGGGGGAAAGGGAGTCTATTCAGTTTAGTATTAGGTTATCCCTAAGAAATTCCCTCCATTTCATTCTTGGTTAAGTTTTGAGCTATCACTCATATTTCTTATCAGATCTCATTATCATTAAAAGAAAGAGGTATCCAAGGGAAAGGTTAAAATTCTATAATCTTTAGTATTCTATTTTTTCTTGGTTTTTATTTTTCATTTTTTCTAGAAAACCCTAATCCTAAAGAGATTGTATGTTTTTCTATATTTTATCAATTAGATCTGATTCCATTAAAGTTTAATCCCAAGTGGGGTCCTAATAATTCTATGTTGATTTTTCCTTGATTATTCATGAATTATGCTTAGGTTATGAGATTATTAGTTACTGGGTGTGTGTGGGATGGTCCAACTAAGATCAGTTAGGAACTTATTTTACTTATCGAATTTGTTAGGATATACTGGGGGGTAGTATCATGTAAAAAAAATTGTTTGAGCCTAATATGGCATGTTAGGTGTGATATGTAAATCTATAGATGATTGGGAATAATGACATCAGGCATGGAAATTATTTTCAAGGTTCATGGGATATAATGGTTTATTGGGAACATGTTGGGAATGATATGTACGACAATGGGTTACGTTGATCAACAGATGTTTGGTGGTGTCATTTTTCAAGATTTAGTGAATGGTGCTAACCATTTCAAATAGTGATAGGTGTAACAACCTTGGTAATGTTAGAATAAATCATTCATTAATTATATATTGTAGAGTTATATTCATAATAAAAATATTAAGTAATTTTTCACTTAAAATGGAAAACACTATTTCTAACCAAATTGGATTTTTAAGCATTATATGGTTTTCTTTAAAAGATATAATTGAATTTTATTGAATTTTATTTTAAAAACATGAATTTAATTTTTTATTCTTCATTTAAACTTTTTATTAGGATGAATTCTTTATAATTTTTTTAAAATTGTGACTTTTCAATAAATAGTGAAACAATATGGATTTTTATTAAAAATTGTATTTTATTTTACAGAATTTACAATGTAAAATTCTATTTTTTGTTATTTTTAAATATTCAGAAGTAAAATTTTATTAAAAAATCCATTTATTTTCTTTTTAAATAATTTGAAACATGATTTTAGTATAAAAACATTTTTATACTTAAAAAAGGAATTTTATGGAGAAGAAATTAATTAAATTATAACAGTTTAATATTAACTTAAATGCAATTTTTTTTAAATATTATAGAATTTATACCATATCTATAATTAGGAGGTATAAATTTTAAAATAATAATATTTTATTTTTGGTCAATATGAATATTAACCATAATATTTTTTTAACAGGGTAAAGGGTAAATGAGGTAATTAAATTTAAAAATAAAATTATAAGGACTGAAAAATGACCCTAAAACATGACTAAATTTTAATATATGCATATATATTGTCCATAATAATAGAAATGTATAATATTTATCATTTTTTTCCATTTTGAGTTGATTAGAGCCTTTAAAATATTTTATGTAACGAAAACTAAAAAATGTGACACTCTTTTTTTTAATAACTATAATATTTTTAACATAGGGAGAAAAAGAATATAGTGTAGTTATAAATAGTATTTTTAAATATAAATTACTTATCTTCTTCGTGGAAATTTATTTTTTATTTTTAGTAAATAATTAATTACCTTTAATGTTTACACACTACTCACATAATAATCATTTAATGTGTGTATTATATTATATGACTTCATATTTAATTCAAATTGAATGTTCTATTTTAACAAAACGGTGAAAAAACATTTACTTACACCATACCCAATATTTTATGTGTGTATTATATTATATGACTTCATATTTAATTCCAAGAAAAAACATATTTCCCTTTGTTTTAGTAATTTTGGTTTGAAAAATGTGTTTTATTGGAAAGGGATATATCTATATCCTAAAATGTTTTCTTTTGGGTAAAAAGAATGTTTTTATGATACATGTTTTTATAAAGTCTATTATATTTCTTGGGGATTTTTTATTATGAAGGCTTATTCCATTATAAATTTAAGGTGATTGAGACATTTAAATCCACATAATTCATTGCATAATGGTATAGAGTTAACTTATGAGGTTTCTCCTAAGAGATTATGGGAATATATTATGATAGTTATTCCTATGATAAATATAATTGTTATTTAATGTATAACAATGATGGTTATTCTACGTGTAAACATAATTTTTATCCCATTTATTAGAGTTATATAAAAATTATTCCCCAGGTTGTCTACAAGATTATTTTATTCACTCTATTGATTTTAATTTAAATCTTATCATTTCACAAGGTAAAGTACTATATTTTCTTCCTTATGAGGTTAAAAATATAACTTTGTGAAAAAATTATTGTGAGTTTTTCATGATGTTAAAGAAACCTTTATGATTTCTATTTTCCCATTAATAATTATTTTTAATTATTTTATGATAATATTTGGGAAGATAATTTTATTTCATGAGTAATAAAATGTTTATTTTGATCCAAACATTTATTTGGGAAAAGGAGAATTTGCATAAGTTATCAAATACAAACGGTTTCTTTCTATATTTGTATTTCCCTTAATGAGTTTTTTTATGGGATTATCCCTTATTTTTAAAAAAATAATAGGATTATTATGTAAAATTATGAGTCCATGATGAAAATTTTGAATATTTTTCCCGGAAAGAAAACAAGTTTATTTTAAAAGTTGTGGTTTTGGGGAAAAATGAATACAAAATAGAAGTGTCCACTTTATAATATATTGGGTTTTTATGTATGATTTATGAACTAACTCTCTAAAAATATAAAACAAAAATATATTTTACAATATAATAATGTGAATTGTAGTTTAAAATCACTAGAATATATAACATAAAATGTTATATCCTTATAGAAGATATGATTCATAGGTGGAGATGAAAACTCGCCAATTGTGTGTCCTGGGTTTTTGGTGATGTCTCGCTCTATGGTTGAATTAGGGGGACATTGGGGTTATTTTTCATAAGGTATAATCCATGAGGTGGTTTTGGCCACTCATTATGGGTTGAGGCCTCCAAATATTAAGCAACATAGGGGATGCTATTAACCGTTAGACTAGAGGAGGTTCTCATTATAGGAGGCCATAGTTGATGGTAGTTGGGGCCACCGGTTGGGGTCTTGAGGCTTATTGTTTGTATTAGGGATAATGGGATGGGATTAGGTAAGGAGTGGTATTTTGTGCCTTAGGTTCATCGTGGTGTTGATTGAGTAGAATATAATGAATGTCGATATCCTTATGAATTGTGATATGGTTTTGAAAATGATTTTAGAGAATTGAGATGACACAAAATGGTTATAGTTATGTTTTCCAGTGGTTTCATATACTATAGATCTGGTTGTAAGGTAGAGGGATATTCTCATTTGATAGACTATAGATATCTCATTCCACTCTAGTATAGGATGAGGTAGGTAAAGTCTCACGTGTGGTTATTGAATGTAATTGGAGTGGGTTGTATGAGATATAGTTGATTTTTGTTTATTTATTTGTTGTAAAACTTGTATACATGTGTATGTAATTGAGGGAAACCACTGGTTTTAGACTACAGATTTCATACTTACACCCTATATGGGACCTCCTAGATTGATGTAGAATTTATGGTTTTGAGTATTGGGAATGGAAAATGTTAGATGTGTGGATCTTAATGGGAAGGTGTATGTGGATAGTGAATGTGCTAGATAACCTGATTTTATAGATATGATTAATGATACCTTGGTATCAAGATATTTGTTGTTTTGGTTTATTTTTTTCATGAATATATATATATGATCAGCCCATGGGAATTTCAATTTACTAATGTATAAAGAAAATGACCTGTATATATTGTTTTGTTTATGGAATGTGCATATTTATCTTGTTATTTCTATTCTTTTAGTTTTTATAACTATTTTGTATATTATATTATTTATCACTATAAGATTTATTTTCCCCACTATCACCCAATAGACCCTGTCTATGTTTTTGTCCATGTGTGTTCAATAAGAAGTGTGCAAGGTTATGTGTAAAACCACTGGTCTAGTCACCAATCCAGTGGCTTAGGGTTGTAGAGAATGAAAAATTAATATCATATAATGTTTGTTATAAGGTAGAATTAGATTTTCATGGTTCAAAAGTGGTACCACCAAAAAAAATTACATCTAGTTTAGTATAAGTTTTTTTGTTATTTGGGTTGTGGTAGACTAAGAGTAAAGTAATAAGTTAGAACTTTGTACATATGTCATGTTGTGTGTCTATCAAGCACCTTCATGAGATGAAGTCCAAATTGCCAGGAAAACTGGGATTATTGTTTGGTTAAAGTGGTTATAGTTGAGTTATTTAATTGGTATTAGTTCTTATTTGACATATTTTTTTTTCAAAACACTTGGACTCCTGAAGAAATATGGGTTACTCTTGTAACATCCTATCCCGACATCCTATAAGACTACAAGTCGGACCTGTCACCACATGGCCTCAAGATCACCTACCCGTATGCAAGAGGCTGTCGACTAGTAGTGAGGGTCCAATGATGGTATGATGGGGAGACTATAACCTACTTATTAGAGTATCTCAGTGGTATGTCAGGAAATAAATAATATATAGTAGTGAAAACAATGATAATTGAAAAACATAGTTTCGGAAGAATAATATCAACAAAAAATAAATGGCCAACACTGATATACGACAATGCATGAATTTCCAGATGATGATACAAAAAATAAAATAAAAGACACACAATTGGATACATGATATAGTGAAATAAATGAATAAATAAAAGAAATAAAATCCATGAGAGTTAACTCCATGATAATCCTGACCTCCAGCTCAGTCCTGTGCTCTTAACTCTCAGCTACATACAAGTAAGTACAAGAAAAAGTACATGGTCTTGAAATCATGAGATCTACTTTAGTACACCGAGGGAAATGGAGGTTGGGAAAGGGTGGTAGATATACATAGTAATCCTCAACCAATGGTGTCTATAGAAAAACCCAATCCATGAATATAAGGTACAACAGTGTGTAGGTATACAGAATAATAAATAGTGTTGGATAAATAAATACCAGTCATCTCAGGTTCCAATAGGACTCCTAGACAACTCCACCTACTTTAGAATAGGCTGAAATGATAATAAGAGTAGTAACTATATATATATAGTTATAATTTGTATTGTGATATTGTATATTGAATTTTCCTAGATGGACTAAGTACGTATAGACGTAAGTATCCATATATCTGGAATACTAGGTGTTGTGTGGATTGAGGAATAACTCAAATATTTATAACTACTCTAAATGAGCCCATAAGGAAATGTACAAGGTAAAATCCCTAAATATCGTATTGAAAGAGAGATGTTATTCTCAACACTTGAGAAGGTGTGTGAGTCTTAAGGTCATCACCTGAAATAAGGGTTGTCGAGTGTCATGCCTACTATCCAAAAAGTGTCAGTGGTGTGAGATGTCATGCTCAAAACCTAATTTAAGGGAGATTAAAACATTTTTGTCAATAAGTCCCATAACCATTGTATCACATGAAATATCAATTGAATATTAATTTTTATAATAAGGCATTACCTCTTAAGAAAATCCCAAAGACCAATATAGGCAAGGCCATCACATTTATTAAAATTGACCAAAGATGTGTTTATTTAAATGTAGAAATTGGAAGGTCATAAAACCAAATTCTATTAAATTTAATTTAAAACATTCAATTTAACAATCCATTTCATTTATCAAGGAATGTAAAATTACTATCATGGCTTTCTGACCCACTAAAAATGTGGTTGGTATTTGAAAAAATTGGTCACAAGGATGTCATTGACCTTTTATTCAATCTGTTTAAGATTTTCATTTGATTACATATACTAATCATGCCTCATATATTAAAATAACATAAACTCATTGTAAAATAAAAAATTACATATGTCCATTCAGTATTTAAATCATTAATCTCCACTTTCTAGTTTAAAAGACAATGCACCTCAACCGAGGGATTTTATTATAAAACATGATATTATTAAAAAACAATTCATTTAGATCATCTAAACATTACATTCTAGAGGAATGACTCAATTACCCCAATATAAGAATTTTAGAAAGATACAATACATGAAAAACCAATTTTATGGTTTACCTAGAATATATAAGCCTCTATTTGCAACATAGAAATCAAATAAAAGGAAAAATTCTATTTACAATCCAAGTAAAATGCTTAGAAGGAATTTTGGGATTCTAAATAATTACATAAAAGATTAAAAATAACACGGAACACCCAAATTGGTTTCTATAATTGAGTTTAACATCCTCTAACAATATATAATTGCTCAGTGTGAGTAATATGTCATGTGTATAACGATTTATAATGAAGAAATTTATTTTAAATTGATGAAAGGAAAAGGATAGTGCCTAATAAAACTAGAACATTTATTAATCAATAGAAACATTGGGTAAAGAGATGTATACCACCTACCTTACACCAAAGTCTCTTTACACGTATAATATTTAGTCTTGATTTGGTCCAATTTGAGAGAAATTGAGGAAATAAAAATTATCCCATGATATAGGGAGAATGATCTCACACTAAAATAGAGAAATGTATAAAAAGAAAAATTGATATAGGAATTAATATGGTTTGAGATATTACCTATTGATATCCAATGATTTCGATGAAGATTAAAGCAGAGTTTGGATCTATGAGAAATCAAGGCACCAAGGTTAGGGAGGAGGAGATCTCAATGTGGGAGAAGGGAGGATTTTTCCTCTATGGAGAAATAGAAAAAGAGGAGAAGGATTTAATATATCATTAAGGGGAAATTATAAATTGACCCACAAAAATTGGGTTTCACATTTTATGCTCGTAATTTGGGAATCTGTGTGAAAACCATGTGATTTTCCTCAATCAAAACACCTACAACAGTTGTACGATCGTGCATCCCCTATTATATGATAATAAAAAATCATGAGATTCCTCCAACTCCACTAGTTTAGCTATACAGTTTCTTCTATAGGGTCATACTATTTTAGAAAAATCATGCACCACTTTCATCCTACTTCAGTTTTGAGTTTCAGGGGTCTGATGATTTAGAAACTCAATAAAACACCTAAAGAACCTCTTAAGTCCTTTAAAAGATTCTAAATACAAAAATTTTAAGTGTTTTAATTCTCATAATTACTTTTCAATGTTCTATTCAATGAATGTACTGCCCAAAGATTTCCAAAATTTAAATTCCTTGGAATTCTACCATGGATCAAAACATAGTTCATTATGACCTCCCCCACCTTAAAACGTCTCATTCTTGAGAATCCTTCGCAAAAAACAACAAAAAATCACTCAACCTACAAGGGCCATGAAGCCTCATTAAAATGATCGTATTGCATTCCCAAACACACAACACACCTCAGAGCATTACTTAATGGTATGGACATAAGCCATCAAAACCTGAGTTAATGCTCGTTTTCTGATTGAAACACTGAAATGACACTTACACGAGGCCATTTAGCTAGAGAAATGATAACATCATCATCTGTTTAAACATTTGTACAATGGTGATTCCCACCATAGTTTTTAACATCAAAAGGGGACAATTCCAATCTATGATACATCTTCTTTTGGAATTTCCTACAAATCATTCCCTAAGAGTTCTATTGATTCTCCTGGAATTATTTTGAATCAGTCAAATGGTTGATTCCTCGCAAAAACCATTTATCCATGTTGATATGGATTTTCATTAAAATCATCAGCTAATATATATTTCACTCATATCCATGTGATGATATTATAGAAATAGTTCATCACTAACCATAGTCCTTGTGAAAAAATGAAACAAGTCAAGGCACCTCTAGATGAGAAATCTAAAAATGCTCGGCTTATACAGCTTCTGTATTTCATCCTAAAACATTAAAACTTCTTCTAAGGCATTTTTCATTACCCTTGATCACATCTATTGAAGCTCATTTCTGAATTTCTGGTGATATTTCAATCCCAACATCCCATTAATCTATTGTTCCTCAACATGAACATGGGTGTGCACATGGCTCGATATACATCGATCATCACCCTCAAAATATCTCATCTGATCCTGACTGAGGTTCAGGGTAATCTCATAATCATCAACTAGAATTTGATGATTTCATCCAAGATACAATATACACCAGAAATTACAAGTGATATGTTGGTACACCATTAAGACATCAACATATCAAGGACACTAACTAATCCCAATGAATGTCATGTCAAGAACCGGATGGTGTATGTGAGTCTGACTAAGTTATTTTTACTTGGGAACACATTTTTCTCTCAGTACTAACAATACCTATTTAAAAAATCATGTTATAGAAATATAACTCCCATGGAGTATACTTATCATTCCCAATGACATATAAAATTTTACAATGGCGTATAATCAACGATCTCTTAGTGCACCCAGATGATATCCAGATAGGGGACATGATCGTCACTAAAAAAAGAGCACACTAAGAGGATATCAAATATTTCCAATAATATTATAGGAACTTATATCATATTCATGAATAGATGTTCTATATATTTATACCAATTGTATTCCAACTACCGAGAAGAAGACTAGTTCAATCATTATTGGTCATCTTATCCAAAAAAAGATTAGCTTCACCAACCAACACATTGTCATTAACCGATCACAATTACTTTACCACCTAAGGTGTCCTGTGATTGCTCAAGATTTTTCACCAAAGTCAATCCATAACAATGTTTTTTTAAAATGTCACATATACAGCCAACCATATCAACATTGTGCTACCGATCAAGCACCGAAACATTACTAAACTCTCCAAAATCATAGTAATTTGAAAAACAAAACAAACCATTTTTTAATTGTATTTATTGGTTGTGTCCCTTCTACCTAGAAGGAAACAGATTCAGTAGAATTCATGTGATTCTACCCACCTTAAAAGAGTCATAGTAATTAAAAGTAGAGACAAAATAGATGCCTATAGGAATTCTACCTCAAATTCACCTTAAACTTATGCATGAAACTTCTTTGGTTCATGATCACATATTTCATAGAATATCGTATAAAATCTGAAACCCACCTGACCGACATGTCAAAACACCTAATCCTCTAAGAACTCCATCCTTATCATTAGGATGAAATTTATTTCATTAACTCCTAGATCACTCTACTATGGAGATGACCTAAGAATGTACTCAATAACCCACAAGGAAAAATTATTCCATCAAACTCATCCATTTCATTACATAATTTAGAAACTCTACGGCTACCACATATATGAAGGAACACCACCCTAAGGTTCAAAATCAAGATGAAACATCATCAATACTATCCATAGCTTTTCCACTATATGCTTATATGCATAAGGTGGTCCATAAAATAGATTTAATCCAGAGCCATATTTCAACATTTGACCATTAACATAGATAACAACGACCAATTCCTCCATCACTGGGGAAGAAGAGAGTCAAAAATCCTACTATAAGGATAAATATACCCTAGGAGTTTCTAAATTTTTGAAACTAAGCATTACATTATACTCACACCTGTAACAAGTTTAAAGGATAATAATGACCACCCATCAAAACAAGGGTGTCATTTAGAATATAATAATCCTACTAGGGACAATGACACCCTAACAGTATCATACAGTAGAAAACTCATTGAATTTTGAAATAAATTTAAGCTCAAAGGGTAATACCAACCTCATGATGGCCCCTTGCAATGAAATAGGCATCGAACCTGTCACTATGTCATGAAGAACTGATTTCACCAGGTGTTACACCTACCATTATGCGCTTCCTAAAAAAGGAATAAGCCTATGGAAAATACTTACATTTCAATTCCAATGAAATTCAAATATATGTTTAAACTACCCTCATAAGATCATTTAAACTATGAATTATTCATAACGTTCCATTTTTAGTCATTAAATTAATTTAAATTCAATATTTAAACAACAAAAATATTTAATTCAGAACACCAAGTAACATTTGTAAGATAAAATCATCTGGTACATGATTTATCTAACACCTCCAAAAAAATAAGTAAGCCTTATTAAAAATCTTCTTTAGAAATTAATAATATATTGACATCCCATAATAATTAGGAAAAATATCCTATATATTCCTTTTTAATAACTTTATTTATCCACAAGTATTTTCACACTTGATTTTAGTTAGTTACCAATTACTGATAGATTAGGTGACCGAAAGGGTCCTGTTAAGCTAACCTGGGTTTATCAGAATGAACCCAAATATAATTTTTTTAATAACCAATGTTTCAAAACACATGCAATGGGTTATCTCAGAAGAAACCATCCATATCTAACATACATGTGTGTAGTTGTTAATTTTGGAAAATGATAATACAAATTGTCATCCCTGTGTGATAGAGTCACAATACTTTATAGAGGCATCAATAAAGAGTTTTAATTTATAAAAATTACCCTTATTGTGTTTTAACAGATGTTATTAAATATCATATTCGACCTACTAGGTTTGAGTCTTGTATAATTTCTATAAGAAAGTAATTCATTTCTGATTAAAAATCAACATCTTTTTCATTTATAACCATTTCAAAATATTTCATGGTCATATATAATGGTTTGACTATATGGGTTTTTATCTACCAATTTTAAATCTCCCATACACTTACCATATTTTTATTTGGTTCTGATTAATGATGACCAACATGTTTTATCTAATTTAACTAATGCTTTTTGGCTTAAACATCTCATGATTGTTTAGTTAAGGTGTTATCACTAATATATATAGGAAAATACCATTTAGATTGAAGATGGAACTTTACAAAACTATATATCATGTTCAAAATAAATCATGAAACTATATAAAATAACCACAAAGAAATATAATATATATGCATAAAAGAATGATACAAAGGCAAGACATGCTCAAAAATCAGACAGCGTGGAATATAATTACCTAATCTTGGAAGTAGATAAACTTGCTAAATAAATATCCCTAGCATTTTATATAAATAAGAATTTTAATGAAATGAAAAAACTAATAAAAAACTAATGATGTCACTAAAATACCTAATATGGTATATAACAGCAGGGATAATAAACACACATGGCACATCATCACAATTAGCAGGAAACATATAGATATAACTACATAGAATGGAATATTCATGGAATGTGAATCTCTCTATTCCCTTAATTAAGCATATAATACTACTTAATTCCCATACCAGTCCAAGGGAAAGATGCCATAAATTTCATAAATCAATAATTAAGGGAATGTACACCATTCAGTCAAGATGAATTCATAATCAATTGTAATAATTAGAAACACCAAAAAAATTATCCCTAGACACTTGTAATTTTACACATAGATGGTTTTATCACTCATATACATTGTTATATAACAAGTTCCAACACATTCCCAGTATCCTGTATATTATCCCTAAATAGTAAGGCAAAGGAAAATAAAAGAAAGGCCTAATACAACTTTTTAATGTCCCAACCTTACTTCGTATAAGACCAGTAGCCAGATGGGTCACCGCATGGCCTTAAGCGCGCCTCCCTATATGCTAGATGCTATCGACTAGTAGTGAGGGTCCAATGAAGGTTGAGTGGGGGAGACAATACCCTCATGATCAGAGTAGAAAATTGGTGTATGAGAAAATTAATAATAAATAATAGAAAAAGAAGTGATAAATGATATAAAGAGCAGTAGAAGAATAATATCAACTGAATATAAATGTCCAATGATAATATAAGATAATACATCCATATCCAGATGACGATACATAAAATAAAAATAATCACCCATCGAAAAACATGATGCATTAAATTAAATGAATAAATAAAGGAAATAAAATCCTTGAGGGTAAACTCCATGACAATTCTAAGCTCCATCTTTGTTAGGTGCTTCTAACTCC
The DNA here is from genome assembly GCA_963277665.1 of Viscum album. Lineage (NCBI taxonomy): Eukaryota > Viridiplantae > Streptophyta > Magnoliopsida > Santalales > Viscaceae > Viscum > Viscum album. The sequence goes on along the minus strand of OY728143.1, from coordinate 642,908,067 downwards.
TAGTTAGAAGAAAGTCAGGAAAAGAAAATGTCCATGGTCCTACAAACATGAAATTGGGTCGGGTAACCCAATGTATTGGAATTGTGTGAAGGGATTGAGATATAATTAGAATGAAACCACCAATAAGGTCAACCACTAGATCCAGTCCATGACTATAATACACAGTAGTGTGTAGGTATACAGAAAAATAAACAATGTTAAATAAATAAATATCTGTTAATTTAGGTTCTAATAGGATTCCAAGCAAACTCTACCTAATTTGGAATTGGAAAAAATGATAGTCTAGTTAGTAACTATATATATATAATAAATATTAATATACCACATCCCCATATATAGAGTAAGTATATTAGAACATAAGTAGCCACTAAAATCCATTTTTTTATTTTTTAACAAGATGGTTTTTTGTTAGTGGATCCACACAAAAAACTCCAAAAATCATACGCACATACCCCAAAATCATCATACATTGAAAAAAAATTCAAAATTAAAAAAAACAACTTCACTGTTGACCGAGATCCATCACTGCCGCTTTCTGAAAATCCACAGTATTCAAATTTCAAAATTAATGTCATCATCACCTGTCTAGTAAAACAAAGCACCTTGAAACATGCCTCCTCCTCGAGTCACACACGGATGGCCTCCCAATATTCACCACATAAAACCACCTCCTGAAGTTCACCCTTCATTTTCAAGACACACCACTGTCATCATTGATGTCACCGCTAACCACAACCATAGGTCCGAACTTCACAAGACTCATCATCCCCATATGAACTCCACTCAATGGTCAAAAACCATCAAAGAACATAAAAAAATAATTAGAAACCTAGAAATAATCCATTTTGATAAGAAAGAAAATAACTGAATCTAAAATGAAATCTGGAGTAAGGAAACTGAAAAAATTGAAGAATAAAAACAGGCCATGTAGGGAGCACCATCTACCTCCAAATCCCACCTCCCCATACCATTGAAGATCCACCTCTTTAGGTCCAACTCGAAGGGGAGAGGATGGTCTTGAGGTTATGATGAATATTAAAACATTTTAGGCCTCCGAACAAAAACAAAAACATGGTACTGAAACCAGCATTCAAAAATGAGAACTTGACATTAACATCTCACCTAAAATACCCTTGACTAGTGAAATGTATACCCCAAAACCACTAATAATCCATCACCCAAGATCCAACATAGATAGGTGCGATGGAACGTGATGTCAGAGTAAAGAATAACTCGAGAATCCATAAATATTCTTAATGAGACTATAAGCTCAATAAGAGGGTAAAATCCCAACATCTCAAAATTAATTTAAGGCTTCATTCTAAAAACTGGATATGTTGGGTGATTCGTCATGTCATCACTTGAATCAAGGGATGTGGTGCATCATCCCCATCTTGAAAAAATGTCAATGGTATGAGACGTCATGGTCAACACCTAATGTAGGGTAGAGTGATATGTCATTCTCAATAATTCCCTTAACCATCATATCACATACAATATCAATGTACTATTAATATAAATAATATAAAATTACCTCTTAAGACAATTCATAATATCAACATTACAATAAGAATCCAATTTATTAAAATTTACATAGTTCGTGCTTAATTAAATGTAGAAAGTGGTGTAATAATACCACCTTGTAAAATTCCATTTAATTTAAAGCATTAAATTTTACAATCCATTTCATTTTTCAAGGCATGAAAATTTATAATCAAGGCTTTCAAAACCACATAAAATGTGGTCGGTCTTTGAAATAATTTGTCCCAATGAATTCCTTTCCCTTCTATTAAATAAATTAAAGATTATCATTTGATTCCATTTACTAATAATTATTAATATCTATAAATAACATAAAATCCTATGAAATCGTAAATTCCATAAGTCTAAGAATGATTAAAATCACTAGTCATCACTTTTCAGTTTAGAATCTAGCACACCTAAATTGAGGGGTTTTCTTATAAAACATGACATTGTTAACAAAAAAATCATTCATCTCATCCAATAATCACATTCCATAAGAATAACTCAATTCCCCTAAAAGTATAATTTTATAAGTACACCAAACATTAAAAATGAATTTCATTCTTAACCTAGAACTTAGAAGACTCTATTACTAAATAAGAAATTACCTAAAAGGGAAATTTCCATTTATAATCCAATCCAAACACTTAAAATGCATATTTTGACTCTAAAAAAATATGTAAAATATGAAACAACACTTGTAACACCCAAATGGGTGACTATAATTGAGGTCCAAATACTCTAACTACCTGGTAAGGCTCAATGTGAGAAATACATAATGCATATAACAATTAAGAATGAAGAAATCTATTTTAATGAGATTTGCACCAAAGGCCATTCCATGGCACAATTAAAATGTTTATAAATCAACAAAAACATGGAAAACAAGTTATATAACACCAACCTTATACCAAGGTCACATAGTTTATCAAATATCGAGGCTTTATTTAGACTATTTTGAGATAAATTGAAGAAACAAACATTTTCCTTTAAAATATGGTGAATGATCTCATACCAAAATAGTGAAATAGATATGAAGAGAAAATTATATTGGATGTAAGAGGATTTGATAACTTACCTCTAGATATCCAATGATTCTGACATCAATTTTATCAGAGTCTAGATCCCTGAGATATCAAGATCCCTACATTATGGGGGAAGAGATCTCAACATGGGAGAAGTGAGGAGCTTTCTATTGGGGGTATGAAGAAAAATATGAAAAAGGGTTAATAGATAAATAAGGGATAAATTGAAAAATAACCCTCAAAAATCATGGTTGCAAAGTTTATGCCCATGTTTTGGGAAACCATGCACAAATTGTGTGATTTCCCTTGATCAAAAACCTAAAAAAAATCAAAGGACCATGTAGACCATCTTGTATAGATAGGCCAAACCATAAAACACATCCAACTCCACTGGTTCAGTGACATGGTTTTTATTATAGGGTCACATTGTTTAAAAAATCACATACCCCTATCATCCTTCTCTGGTTTTGAGTTTCTGAGGTCTGATGCCTTGGAAACTCAATATAACACCCGTAGAACCTCTCAGGCCTTTAACCAAGTATAAAATACACTTTAATTGTTTCGACACTCATGATTACATTGTGATGATTTATTCAAATAACTACCCATCCACCAATTTCCAATGTTCAAATTCCCTTGGAATTATACCTTGGCTCAAAACATTGGTTGTTACAACTCATGAATCATGTTATGAACATAGTGATCACATGAAATATATGTATATATTATGATTAAAGTTTGAAATATGAAAAAAATGAAGGGATATATTTTTTAATGTGTTAATAACATTATAAATAGTGATTTATTATATAGTCACATAGTGGCATTCTTCTAATCTATCATGGGTAATTATAGTGGTTTTGGGGATAAAAAATGGATTTGTTATTTAAATTGTAAAAAACAACTTATATGATGTTTTATATATTTATTCTAATTGATATTCTACACATCCATTATAAGTATTTGATTCCTAGTGTGATAGGCATATAAAACCTATGTAGGTAAGATTTATGTTGTACATTACCCTAATATAGGTAGGCAAGGGCCATAAGGTTGGGTTATATGTGACTTAGATGTGGTAGGGAAGTGTAAGGGCTAGTCAGCCATATTTATTGTTATATATTTCTCTATTTGACATATTTTGACTGATATATCCATTTTGATTATTATTTTTCTCTTTAATGAGGTGAAAACTAGATAGAATCTATTAGTGTGTTGGTAGGGTGGAGATATGGTGTCACAAAGGCATGTACTATATAAGGCCCCTAAAGGAGGAGGTGAGTATGAGCCACAGGTGGAGGTACTAATGCAGGTAAGACAACCATGGTGGGAATAAGAGATAATTAAGTGGTTGTATGAGTAGCTAAACTTTGGATTGGTATGGGCTATTAAGTGTACTGATCAAGGATATTATAGAGATAAACCATCTATGACATATTTGACAAGGTATTTTTAATGGCAGTATCTTATTTTATTCCATAGAAAGATGCACCATAGTTTGAATACTATTATATGGAGTCTATAAAAAATATATTATTCCAAATTGAGTCCACTCTAATAGAGATTTTGAAGTTATATATTTATATTATTATAGGATCAATGAAACAATAGTAAGAATTATAGGTGTAGAAAGATAGGCATCAGGGGTTAACATGGAAGGTATTCAAGGCCACATTTTTCAAGAACATATTCCCTAGTACATTGAGAGAAGATTGATCACACAAGATCATGTATCTATAGTAGGGAGGGACTTAAGTTAATTTGAGGTCCAAGTATATGTTATTATTTTCACCAATGATGATGGGAGATGACAATGTCGTGGTGTAGTAGTTTGAGGATGGTTTACAAAAAACCATCAGGTTACAAGGAATCATCTTTGGTTAACCTCATTATCATAGGTAGTAAACCAAGCATTGATGGTGTATAAGAACTTTATGTATGTGACCATACTGATTCATATAGTTGGTTCATGTGTGAGGTTGGGGGAGATCCAAGTAACTGAAATATGGGATATGAGTGGACCCAATAGGGAAGATAGAGTATATGTGTGATGATTCTACCATATAGTTGATCATATATGAAATGTATTCAGTGTGGGAAGGTGGGAAATTTATAGACTTATTTTGATCAAACACTAAAGGTTTAATGATAAAGTGGATAGTTAGGGCCTTTGGATATTTTTTTCTATAGGATCTAACAGATAGTTTTGAGTCATGCCTCATGGAAGAATCTGGTATCTAAGGTGAGACTAGAAGTGATACCCGAAGTCGATGGTAAAGTGATGATTGGTCAAATGTTTTATGGTAGTGATTTTGATACCCAATGGTGGGGAAAATAGTCAACATGGAATAAATCTCTAAGGGGAGGATAAGAATTAGGCATTTGGTCTTTAATCCAGCTATATGTGGTTAATTCAACATTCTCAATGTATTCTATAGAGTGTGTGACAAAAAAGGATCAACATGGTCATGTGTCAATTGTTTTTGGTTATGTATAGAGGATATTAGTGCACAATATTTTTTTTATGACAAGTGAATTAACTATTTTCTAGTTAATATAGGAGAATATGATATGATTCAGGAAAAATGTGGGATGTGTTGTAATTTAGGATACTTTGGGCATCAATTATAATATTAGATGATAATGCAAATCATTTATGGTTTGGGTTTAAATATGGTAATCATGTATGATGTGGGACGATAGTGGGTATTATGTACAATATAGAAAGAGATGTGGGAATTGAGTACGATATGGGATGAAAATGGGAATTGAGTACATTATAGGATGAGGTGGGAATCAGAGTGACTTCGGTTAAGGATAGATGTTGATTGGTTTTTTATGTGCAGATAACTGGTGTGTTTGGGATGGATGGTTGTAAAAGGATTGCATTGTATGGTAGTTGGGTTAATATGAGATTGAGTAGGGGAATCCTATGGTGGGTAGTGACCATACATGAAATCAATTTATTGTTATAATAATTAAGTTAATTAGGGGTATTAAAAACGAGATAAATGTTTTTACATAACTTTACTGTTTAGGGATGTGGAGAGTGGGATTATTATGTTAGATTAGAGTTTGGATACTATATGACCATGATATCTTGATGAAAATTTATCATAAGGTGGGGAGGTTGTAAAATATGGGACCTTCATGAGGAATATACCCATTTAAATTATTTTAAGGCTTTTGTATTTTTTTTATTTGAGAATATTTTATGATTAACAGTGGAACAAGGGTGGGTTTAGAGAATTTATAGGGGAAATTTAGAGGAATTATTAGCTATAAGATGGTTTTAAAGATGTGTTGGATGAGAGTTATGGGGAGATTCTAAATGTAAGGGAGTTTCATGGTGCATGATGTACATTGATCACCATGATAGTTCCTAGGTATAAGGGAGGCCCTCAACCTGGGCTATATTTCATCATGAACCAGAGGTTGTACCATGATAGTATTGGGGCATAGGAGAGGCCCTCACTCTATGTGAGGTTTCATCATGACCTATATGGCCATATCAAAACATAATTGTTGGGGTGTTTTTTCAAGTGATATAAGATTAATTAAATTTATAAATAGAAAATAAATGGGGTAAATAGAGTTCATTCATTTGATCGGCATGGTTGACCTAAGAAATCTATTCCCTTTCTTTCTTGGTTGATTTTGTAGATATTTCTCCAATTTCTTATAAAATATCAGTGTCATCATATTTAGGAGGTTGGAAAGGGAAATTATATCATATTTTAAGCATTAATATTTAATTTTTAGCCTTTTTATTTTTAATTCATTATAAATACATAATTCTAGGTTTTTTAAATTTTATGGAATTTATTAATTATAATAGAGTTGGTCAAAGTTTCTTGAAAGGTAAAGTCCTAATAACTCAATGTAGGTAATGTCGAGTTTATTCATGAGTTATATATGTTTTATGTGTTGTATGGTAGGAGGGAATGGCTTGGGTGGTCTGATCATGACTGGTTTATGAACTTATTTGAGTGTAGAGTGTAGTATCATTATTAAATGGTGTGGTTTATCTGGATATGGCATGAAAAGTGATATTTGAGATTATTTGGATGGATGGGCATGATGAAGCTTTTTATGGAAATTAGTTTTTGGAGGAGATGTATGTGATGGTTAGGTGGGAATGTGTTGGGAATAAATTGTGGGGAAATGGGTGATTCTGATCATTGGAAGTGAGGTTATGTAGTTCATCCTAGTGGAGAAGATGTTCGTGGATAGTACCATAGGTGGTTGACATGAGTTGTAGGTGGAAATACATATATTTTTTATTCTGTAGCCCAATTTTTTTATTCTTATCACTATGTTTTGTGGAGGGGTCCCTAGGGTTGTGTTCTCATATGATATGACCCATGAGGTGGTGTTGGAAACTCATTATGGACGGAGGCCACTATCGAGTAAGTGGAATGGGGGATGTGGTTAACCACTAATATATAGGAGGTGCTTTCCAAATAAGTCCATGGTTTGTGGTAGTTGAGACCATTAGTTAGGGAATAGAGTATTTCTATTTATATTGGGTTCGATGGGCTAGGATTATAGTATCATGGGTATATCCATTCCTTGGGTTCAACAAGATATTGTGTTGATAGTTGGAAAATGAAAATGGAAGTCATTAAGACTCATGATATGGTTTGTAGTCATGATTTTGGGGTGTTAGGATAACATATATTTTGTGTGGTTTGAAATTTTAGCATGTAGAATTATGCGGTATGGAGTTGGTTTGAATTTTGAGGGATCATCTTATTTGACATAACATGGATGTACCATTCCACTCCAGAATTGTTTGAGGAATATAATAAATCACTTATGGATGTTAAGAATAAGAGGATCAGGTTTCATGACATATAGTTAATTATATATTATTTTCATTTTTCATACACCTGTATATGTATTGATGTAAAATGGGGACACCACTGGAGATGGCCTACTGAGTTCATACTATCACCATGTATGGGTCCTACAATACACTTCAGAACATTATGGTTTTCATTATAGCGAAGGGAAAATGTAAATTTTCTAGAGCTTATAGAATAGTGGTGTGTAGATGGTACATCATCCAAATGGAATGATTTTATAGATGGGTTGAGTGGTTCCTCAATGAAAAGATTGTAGTAATTTTGGGTTATTTTGTATATGATTATATTTTATCACCCCACGAATAATACTTTTTTACTCCCATATGAATGTCATGAAATGAGGATATTATTTGTTTTATAACATGTTGATATTTACCACATCAATGTTTTTTTTCATTTTTTTATTATTTTATTTTTATTATTATTATTTATCACCATAGCATATAATACCACCACTATCATCCCATATAACCTCAATAATAGTTAGTAGTTGTAACACCCTAAGATTTTTTGAAATATATTTCTTGAATAAATATAATTTCTTCAATAGTTTGTGCTACATACCACACCGTGTTCTTACAAACCATAATATATTATTTATATTACTATTTAACATGGTCATCAAGACCTAACCATTAAACATAATGGTATGAATAGGAATGACCACATTTTAAATTTTAAGTATAATTATTTTATATAGATGATATATATTGATAAAAAGTAGATAATTTTTTTTGTTAAAGTCTTTATTTGTTTTGAAAAGTCTATTTTCTAGAAAAATGATTTTATTCTTTCTGTGAACAAATAATTAAAATAATTTTTTAAAGTATTAATAAATTTATTGGAAAATATAAATTTATTTTTTGGAATAAATATGTCAAAACTATATTATGTTAAATTTTGGATATTTTTTTAAATATTATTTATTTGATGAATTGTGAAAATTGCTGGTTTTTATTTAAAACTACCTTTTAATTTATGGAATTAATAATGTGAATTTTTTTCAATATAATTTTAAAATTAAAATTTATTCAATTATATTTTAATCAAACTAATATGGGTTATTTTAATTGATTTCATATTAGATTTTTAAATAAAAAACTTTTTAAAATTTAAAACATTTCCCTTTGAAAACTAGTTTTTCATTACATATGTGGGTTTAATTTTAAATTAAATTATTCAAATTATATGCATGGAATTTGGTAAAATGGATTAAATATTTATAATATGTATAATTAATATTATTTAATAATTTTAAATCACATTTTTAGCATAATGAATAGTGAAAATGATCAAAATTAATTACTGTGTTTAAGATTAAAATTGGTTTACTAGAGGGTTAAACAAAAAAGATCAGGGGTAAAATGACCTATAAACTTTTAAAAAAGAAATTATTGACATATTATGAACATATAATCTCTAATTAATGGTAATGGACATTTGGTTTATCATTTGTTAATGTGAAAAATAGAGGAACACTTTATTCTTTTCAAAAACATCCATGTGATCCCTTTCTCCCACTTATAAAATGTCACCCCTATTCCCCATATTCACACATAAAAAAATAAACTAATAACTACCCAAATATATTCCATAAATCCCTCACCATCTCCTATATTCCATGGTTAGATCATAAATCCAATATAGGAGGGAATTAGGTTAATTCTAAACTGGTTATCCTAAAAAGAAATATTGTTTTAAAAAATGTGTTTTTACTTCTTCTTCCAAGTCCTTAAAATATTATTCAATTTTGTTGATATAATAAAACAAAAATATACCATATACTATTATTTTATAATGTTAGTTTAATAAAATATATTTGTCTTTTCATTCCATAAATTGGAAATGAAATTGTCTATTGTGTGTATGGTGGACTACCACCGTAGAAACCAATGTTGATCGTTTTCCATAAACACCTCTCATTGATGGATATAATAATGGATATAATGTTTATATATTATATTTATGATATTATTTTACAGATTTAATTATAATACTACATCTACCTCATTACACCCCAACCCATTGGAAAATAATAATGTTCCTCATGTATACGATGAACTATTGCCTCACGAACCGATAAGATGTATTTTTCATTTTAGATTTACATGTATTATTATAAGGATTTATTAAATTAATTTATATCATATTTTTAAAATAATAATTACTCATTAATTATAATATCACATATACCTTTTTACTTTATATTATGTGGGGAATATGATAATGTTGCTCGTGTGTACGGCAGACTACTGCCTTGTGAATATATGTGATGCCTTTTTCACTAAATTTATACATGGAAGGTAATAAGCTATAAATTTGATGAATATATGTGATTTATATGAAATAATAATAAATATATAAATTTGATATATTATTTACCTTCCTTAATTTCAATCCAATAATAAACTGGAAACAATGATCATGTGTATTAATAACATACCATCTATATGATTGGTGAAACTCATTATATATATATAAATTTAATGGATTATTATAAATAAATAAAATAAAATATATATATATATATATATATATCAAATATATATGTTATTAACATCATTTTATCATTCTATATATGATGTAATCATGATAAATGTAAAACGATCAAAATTAATGAACCAAAACATACAAAAAATACGAAGTAGTTATTTCCCAAAATGTGAACATGGGGGTGTACCAAAGTGGTATTATCCCCCTAGTGGAACATGGGCTGTGGGGGTTCAAATCCCAACTGCATAACTGTTTCCCCCCAAATAAATTGGGGGATGTGGGTATGGGCCCTCATCCCTAGAGAAGTTTTGGTTCTTCTAGATCTTCCGACAGAGGCCTGTGAGGTGGGACAATGGGGAGTGTGATAGGTATAAGAGTCATCTCCAAGAGATGGTGAGAAGGTGGTTGGGTGTGTGACAATATAACATCATGGTTTTTGAAATTTGTATCAAGGGATACAAGTGGAATATATATGGATGTCTCCGTGTGAGGCTGGATGTTGTGGGGGGGGGGGGTTCCATCGAGTGATGGTTTTTTTTGGGCCTGTCGAGGAAGCTTTTAGGTGATGAGGAGGAAGAGAAAGGTGTTGGTGGCTAAGATGAGCTTATGAGGTGGCAGACCTCTAAATGGAAGGACGATGTCAAAAAAAAAATCACAAGTGCATTCCAGAAGAATTTTAGTGTAATAACACCCACCAACCAACATAGCTATCCGAGTGGATGAATAAGAGGGTATAGATTTTTCCATCTGGACCAAGCATCATGCATTTCTACATAGGGCATTATTTTTTGATCAACCTTGTAGGTTGTGTGCTTCAAAAATTATTAGAATCAGTTAGGGGGACATGGCTATTTTGTGTGTATCTAGGCCTTCAATGGTCATGTACCAGGCCCAAGTTCCTATGGGATAACGGTCCATGTAAATTTACACTTCAACCCAATTAAAAAAAGAGAAAGTAAATAAATATTAATAGCCTCTGAGCTTGATGGATTTCCAAAAACGTGATATTAACATGGATATATTGATAAAATGGTAATAAAATTTCATAATTAAATAATATATAGTTTGATAAATATTAATATAATTTTTAAATAATTTTATAACATTCTTATATTTATTATAAAGGATGTTTGAACATGTATGAAGAAGGTTAAGACTTATGGTAATGTATTTTCATCTCAATTTGTCTTCTTTGGGAAGTACATTATGTTATGTGCCTATTTTATTTTATGAGGTGTATATATAACCCCTTTGACCTGAAATATAATGAATTTATTTATTCTCATGATATTCGAAAATTCATTTAAAAGTATTCCATCGTGATTTTGTTTATTTAAAGTTAAAAAATGTTTTTGCATTTTAGAATACAATATACTCAGTTATCAAGATTGTTTATGTTTATGATTCTTATGATCAAATTTTATAAACTATCTATTAATTAACTCGTGAATTTTATTATCCTCTAATTTTTTCTTAAGAATAATTTTTCCCTTAATTTTTATCCCTTTATGTAATCATTATTCTAGAATATTTTTTTAAATAAAATTGACTTTATTTATCTCTTTGCTAGAAAATAAAATTTTCTTCCATATTCAAATTTTCTAAAAAAAATCTCAAAAATGTTTTCATTTTCCTATGGGATTTTTTGGATTCATATTTACACTTGATTGAATATTTTTCAAGAAGTTTTAAATGTAATATTTATGTAGTTATCAAAACAAGGCGCATTTAGGTTTTACTAAATATGTGAAAGGAATATTTTTTTTAACATGCACAAAATTTTCCACCGTCATAACCACTAAATTTGTTAAAGATAACTTTATATATTTCAATGTTTATTTTCAAGTTAAATTATTTCTGAATTTTTTTTGAATTTTTAGTTTTAAAATGATATTTTAAATGAAAGGTTATTTTCCTCAATAAATGTTTGAAATGACCTTTAAATAATCCTTCATAAGTTTCCAATTTTATTTTTAAAATAAAAGTATTTTGAAATTTTTATATGTTTTTAAAAGTGTTTTTTGAAGTAGAAATGATATTTTCCTAAAAATATATCATAGTATCTTTTAAAAATAATTTTCCATCTAAGATGAAATCCATTGATTTTAATTATGCTTTACCTGGGATATGATCCAATGATGCGATTTTAAGTCTTTCTATATATGGTGTATTTTTATAAAGAAAAAAAATCTTATGAAACCCATTTAGTTACCATGGTTATGAAATGATGAAATGTTTATGAAAACCAATTCATATCATGATTTTTGATATGGTAAATTTTTTATGATCTTATGGAACAAAAATGAATAGATTATGTGATTGGTGGGACTAATATTTACCTCTAATTAATTGGGTAATGATTAGTATTTTATGAGTTGAAAGGGTACACGAGTGGTTTTGACAATCCAGAAAAAGGGTAGATAAGAAGTTATCTCAATACCTAAGTAATTACATGAGTGGTTATCCCAAGCCTAAAATGTTATGAATTACTTACTGGGTATCCTTGAAATATGTTTTTATATGCTTATGTGTATAACATAATTACTTGTATTATGTCATTGTTATTCTCTCAAGGCTCATGCTCTTTTATTTCAATACGATTCTTATCTTATGAACTATCAATATATATTCCATGACTGAGGATTTTGATCTTTGATATACATGGAATGGTTTATATGTGTTATTCCCATGTTCTCATACATTTATTCTCATGTAATATTTACATATTTCTCTAGTTTACCCTTACTGAGAATCTTAGCTCCCAATTTATTGTATTTATTTTCCCTAGTTTATGATGATAGGTATTACTTTTGGTATGTTTAATAATGTGGATATTATGAGGGACTCAGTGGTAGATGATATAGAACTCTTATGAACCGGTATTTATATTTATAAGTTTCTGAAGGGACTATACCTTTACGATCCCAGACATATTTTTCTGTAATGTAATAAATATTTATTTATAAATATGTAATATCTATATATTATCCTATGTTGTTATAATTAGTATCAAATGATAGATTTCGTTAACATTTAAATAGTACGATCATAATGTTCTAGTGAGAACCCTTAAGATAAGCCTAAGTATAGGTTAACATCCTAAAGTTTTGGTAAGGAAGAGAAAATGTGGTTTACCTAGAAATACATCTTTTTATGGATACTAAAAGTGGATATGGTTATGGAACATATATACATAGGGGTAATAACTCTGAAAAAGGTGCATCAATATTTTTTTGAGTATTACATGGTATATGACCATGAGACTTACTATGCACCTGGTTTAATACTCTCTATGGATATACTATTTTTTAATTTACATTTTCCTTAAAAACCATTAGGAAGGATTTTAATAGATTATGAACATGAATATACTAGGTTAAAAATTAGGTTTTATTGATTTTAATGAAGTTCTCTTAATTTATACATCATATAACTGAATTTTAATTACTATTAATTTCCCCCCTATGATTATTATTACTCACATTATGTTTTATTTTGTTTTAGTGGATGGTTGGAACCTAAAGGAATCGTGTTAATTCAATATGTAATGAACAATGTATTGATTTTCCTAATAAGAAACATAATATTATGGGAGATGGAATGTAAACTCATTTTTCTATGATAAGACATATTTCTCATGATACATATCATTTTCAACTTATAAACAAGTAAATGAGGGAATAAAATTATGTTGAGTCCTTTACAAGGAAACCCCCACCATATTTTAGTGGTTTATGTAATCCACTTATTGTTGAGAAATGGATCTTTACCACTAAAAATATATTTTCCATTCCCAAATTCTCATAGCATGAAAAGGTTATTTTTTATCTAATATTCTAAAGGTGAAGCAGATAAATTGTGGAATCTTATAAAGAATATGAGGCAACAATATGAAATTGACTCTATTGATTGGGATGAGTTTAATATCTTATTTTTTAATAAGTACTTCTCTCACATTCTTCATACAAAAATGGAGACGGAATTCCTTAAGCTGATGTATAAGGATGATGAATCCATTGGTACCTACACGTAAAATTTATTAGGACATGTGTGGTATGCTAATAGAATTACCATCCAACCTAAAAGAATGATTAATTGATTATTCAGTCAATTAAAACTAATTCTATGAAGGTTTTCATCCATAAGATAATTTATTAGCCATTATATAATCATTTGACTTGATATGAGCATTGAAAGGTAGATTAGAGTTACCCATCAATCGCTTGGTTTTAATATTAAAAGAAAGATGGATTTCTAAAAAAACACTAAGAATCATAGAGAGAAGAATGTGACTTTTCCTCCATGCTTGATGTTTGATAGGAAATATAGAAGAAACATTCTTAAGGGGACTATAAAATGGTTTAAGTATGGAAGATAATAAAATTAATAAATTGAATGCCAAAGCGATTGGATGAAGGTAAATAATAATTTGAATAGAGAAAATGCTCCACAGAATACATTGACCACACTAAAGCATTTCAAATGTATGGAGTATGGGAATTGTTTTAACTAGTGACCAAATCCAAATGTTAATTATGATGATCGATGTTATCAACCTTCTACGCTGAGGTCCATGGGAATATATCAGGTGATAACTATTTCTACTGACGGGTATGATAACAACATGGTGTAAGTTACTCTTATCATCCACTCTTGAACTGATAATATCTTATTTGACTATATATATACCCATTATTTTATATTTAAAGAATTTTCAAAGGGTTTTAAGATTTTACCCACATGGTTATATGTATAATTAGTAGTGAAACCCCTTAATAGAATACAAATTGAATTTTTATTATATAATTACCCTCTAATTGAAGTTTGTGGGAATGTGTTTCTTGCAAATATTTTAATTCTACCTCTAGTTTAATTTTTTGTTATCATTGGAATTTATTGGAATTCTCTATATAAAGCATAAATTAGTTTTCTAGGAAGGGAGGTCATGTTATATATTCCAAACCATCCTATGATGGTCAATTAATTTGATGCTAAATATTAACTTCTAATAAAAATAAAATATATTGTATGTATTTTGATTCCTATTCAAAGTGTGAATTTATCTCAAATAGTAGGGGATAAAATCAACATTTATGATATGCTTATTATAAGGGATTTTTTTCTATAATATTGTATTGGTCTTCCAATATAACATGAAATTAAGTTCTCAATAGAACTCATACAAGGTGATAAACTATTTCAAAGACTCACTATAGAATTTAGATGATTAAGTTATAGGAATTGTTAAAGAAATCCAAGAAAATATTGATAAGGGGTTCATTTATCCAAATGATTCATAGTGGGGTGAACCATTTCTTTGAATCAATGAAACTATTAAATAACTATCAAGATATGAACAACTTATTGATCAATAACAAATATCTTCTACCCTGTATAGATTACTTGTTTGATCACCTCCAGGAAGCTCAATACTTTTCCATTATTATCCTTTGTTCTAGAAATCCTAAATTGATTGTCGATAAGGAGGATATAACAAACACAAAATTCTATACATGGTATGGAAACTATGAGTATATAGTAATTCCATTTCTTCTTACTAATTCCCCTATTATCTTAATTTATTTAATGAATATATTCATTAGATTTTAACTTGGTTAGTTTTTTGTAGTATTGATAGATGAAATTCCTATTTATTAAAATATCAAGTAAGACAATGAAGATCACATTAGAATTATACTAAATATAAAAAAAATCGAAAATACATTCAAAATTTACAGACTAAGAATTTTTTTTATAAAAAATATTACATTCTTGGGCCATATAATATTAATCAAGGGTATATCGGTGGACACATAAAAGTTTTAAGTTATTTAATGATGGGCCAAACCAACAAATATGACTGAAGTAAGTTGTTTTCTTAATTTGGATAGATATTATCAATATTTTTCGGATAGTTTCTCATTATTATCAAATTCACTCACCATGTTAACTTGAAAGGGGGAAAAGATCCTTTGTAATGATGAACGCAAGAATAATTTTTAGGATAAAAATATAATATTAGTCGGTGCACCCTTAAATAAATTACCATGCAGTGGAGAATTATTTATAATCTATTATGATCCATCCAAGAAGGGATTGGTTTTAATTCTTATGAAAAATGGCATTATTGTATCTTATGCCTAAAAAAGTTTGACTATTCATGAGAAAAATTACCCAACTCATGATTTTGAGTTATATTTGGTAATTTTTAAATTAAATATATCGAAACATTATATCTATAGAAAAATGTGTGATATATATACTGATCACAATAGTTTAAAGTATATATTCACATAAAACGAGTTGAAAATGCACCAGTGAATATGGTTAGAGGTGATTAAATATTATAACTACCCAATAAATTACCACCATGGAAAATCAAACAAGTTGGATGAGGCTCTCATTGGAAATGATCATGCTACTTATACATGATATGTGTAACAAAAGATCCAATATTTCATGATTTTCAAATAATGGATAAGGAAATCTTGATGGAAGAATAGAAATATTATCTTTCTCAAATGAGTGATCAACTATCTATCCATATGATGATAAATGAGGTAAATAAGGAAGATATAGATATGATGAAGAAGGTGATAAATGTTCCTGAGTTTAACCTTGATATGATAGAATGCTGATGTTATGAACCATGTATGTGTTCTATGAGTACTATATTTGAATGAGTTGTTAGAGGAATCTCATAGTTCTTAATAATCTTTTCATCATGTAAGTATGAATATGTATATAGATTTTAATTAATATTACTGGTGCGATGGCATGAAGAGAGATATCATAGTGTTTCTATATCGATGCTTGGTATGTCATAAAGATAAGGGTGAGAGAAAAAATCATAAGGGGTTATTACAACCATTACCCATACCAGAATGAAAATTGGGAATCAAAACCATCAATTTTATAATTAGACAACTTGAAATGTCTAAATGACAGAATTATATATGGGCTATTTTATATTGCATTACAAATTCAGAACACTTAATTAAAATTAAAGATGAATTTTCTCTTGACCAGGTTGTTACAGTATACATTAAGGATGTAATAAGGTTTCATGGAGTACCACATTCCATTTTATCTAATCAAGATCTACTGAAAAAATATTTAGCATTTTTCAATATGGTTATATGTGTTGGGAAAGATATATTTTTTGGTAAAATGTTTTACCTATATATATGTCCATATCACAAATTTCTTGTAAAAACTCTATCACTAAATTTTATTGTGGTAGATAAAATAGTTCTATTGAAATAATAAATATACTAATAGATAATATATCTATTAGATTATTAGTAATACCAAAAATGATATTTGTTTATAATATACATTTAATACTAAAAAACATTCTTATCTATTACCATATCCACTAAAGTTTAGCTAATAATTCAATTATATATAATATGAATATTATAATTATAGTATAATAATTATATATTTGTTTTGAATGGATCCCTATTATTGAAAAAAACATAACATAGACACATATAAAGATATATTTCCACTCAAATATAAACCATAACCCAACATAATAAAATCTAATATAGTTTGAAAATGATTAGTATGAATGAAAAGAAATTGTTATATGACGTGATGAAAAAAACCAAATAGCAGAAACACGTCGTCCAATATCCCTTTGTTTATAGTGGGCATAATGAGGAAAATTCTCATAGATTCCAATATGTATCGTGCTCTTAAAGAGGATTCACATGAATGGGGATCATCATGTCAGTTTTATAACAACCAAGTATTAATGCACATATAAATTTCACATTTTTTCGGGGAATAATTAATACATTACAAAAATAGATTCCCAAAGACCATATTAGTTTAGGTCCTTTGGAAACTTGGAACACAAATCATTTATCTTCATGAAATATTTTCAATGTTTCCCACAAATATCTTCCTTGATTGTAATTATACATTGAAATATTTCTTCATAACATGGATAAGGGACACATAAGAAAGGGTTGAGATAAATTTCTTAGTGGGTGTAAAGAAAGAAAATGTGCAATCATATCCTGAACATAACAGTATGATAACATGATTATGACCCCCATAAGACCATACCCTACATATCAATGATCCTAAACATGATTAATTACGTAAACAATTTAATTCATAAGACATGAATCATAAGGAAAACAATATATTAAAACATGAAATCATAATAAAGGAATAATATAAGGAATTATGGAATACACATAACTATATAGAAGAACCTATACCAAGGATTCCTACAAATACCTTTGTAACATGTTAGGGTCGGTCTAATATCTTATCTACCATCTTTGGGATTACGATACCCTCCCATGTAATGTTTTATTTTTGTCTTGGGATGTCCTCTCATGTACCCTCTTATTTTTAGCTTCAGATGACCTCAAGTGTGGCCTCTTGTTTCAATCATGGAATTCATTCCCTATTATCCTTTTTTCAGTAATGGGATTCCCTCTTAGGTACCCTTTGATCTCATAAAACATGTATAATTAACCAATGAATTGGAAGGAGATATATATCCTACCCATATTATAATAAAACTATACATACATGTGCGATACGATAATAAAACATGCATTGTATCATGACTCGTAGAAAGAGATGGGTTTCATAAAAATCATATCATAAACCACGAAATTATATGGGTATCATAATAATTAAATAATATAATATCCTATCAAAAATATATACGGTTTATAATTATTTCATCCTATAATAACCTCTGAAAGGAAGCATGTTTCATAATCATTTACCTTGGTATAACTTGTTTAAGTGAAATATGTTTCACAGGAATTTATCACTGTAAAACTCATTTAAGAGAAACAATTTTCATAAGAATTTATCATGGTATAACCCATTGAACATAAATAGGTTTCATAGACATATAGCATGGTATAACTCGTTGAAGAGAAATGAGTTTCATAAACATAAATCTATCAAAGAATATTCTGTTAAGATAAATAATATGATTGGTATCCTTGGATCATATTCCAAAAAACCATAAAAAATGACCAAGGATTTCATCTTAGATGAAAAATAATTTTCATATATCTTTTCAAAAAAATTATAATTTAAAACATCATTTTTTATTTTTAAAACTTCTTTTTAAGATATTAAACCATTTTAAAACCATATTCATTTAAAACACTTCAAAATAAATATTGAAAATAATTTTAAAACCCTCTTCTAGGAAATAGTTTTTAAATCATATAAAATTATCTTTTAAATTATTAAAACCCTTTTCATTGAAAAAAACCTTTTGAAAACATATGTAGGATTCTTTAAAAATTATTTAAAACACTTTTTAAACATAAAAAATTAATTTGAATATCTATTTATTTGAAAATATATTTAATGAAAATTAATGTATTTAATATTACGAATTTTTTAAAAAAATAACCTTGTAAACTTACAATTGAAGGATCATGAAAATTATGGTCATGATGGGAGGTACATTTCGAATATTCTTTCTTCCCCTAAAAAGTTTAGAAAAGATCCTTTGTCAAAAAATGAAATGAAGATTCCTTTTTATAAAATTTCTAAAAAAGGTAATCCATGGGTAAAAATGTCCTTTAAAAATCATAGGATAATATTAAAACATTTTTGGAAAACAAGGTTACCAATTTTTTAACATTAAATCTTAAGAGATGAATCATTATATTTCATCAATGCAAGCATAATCATATACAATCTCAATAAACAATGAGATTGAAGCTATAAACTGTTACCACTTTGGTAACTTTAAATCATAATTAAATGGAAAGAATAACATTCACTAAAAATATAAATTTAATTTCAATAATTATATTTATTATATAATCATTTAAAAGGTATTATATACACTTCATAGAAAAATATCGGTGCATAACATGTCATATGTCTCCAAGAAGGAAAATGGAGAGAAAATTACTTTACCGATTTGGTAACTTTTGAAACATAGAATAGATGGAAGAAAAATCACTAAATGTATATGTGAATACCCATAAATTTAAGTATAATAATCATAGAAAAAATACATCATAATTATACATTCCAAAAAAAATAAATGGGTGGTGAATAAGGCATGTATCTCACTGAAATAAAAAGAGAGATGGAATTCCATTACCTTATATCTTGACACTCTTAGTAATCATAAAAACCTCTTGTATAATAAATATAAGTTTAATATAATTATTTTGTAATACCATATTATTATATATATTACCATTTATGGTTTGATTATGACATTATATTACCCTTTTGTTAATAATTCTATGTTAATTAATGTTTTGGGTAATTGCCACTTTGTTTATCGTACATGCTTTGAATTGTTATTATTGATTATCCTACTTTGATCATGATTTACATACATAAAGAATTAAAAAAATGGTCTATATATAATATATATTCAGTATATAAATATTAATAGTAATGTATAATATATAGAAATATTAAATGAAATACAACATTCTTGGAGACGGTACGTCGTACATATGGATGAAAGTTGCTTCCGTTTTATTATCATATTGGAAAAAATGTAAATGAAATATATGAATATAAATATATAATATATTTATATTGTAATTATTATCCTATATATATCCTATACTTTTAATAAACCAATCCTTAATATGTTCCCTATAAATTCTGAATGATTCACATCTCTTTGAAGAGGCGGTAGTCCACAATCCCACAAATGAAGTTATCATATTTACACAAACTGGAAATCATGAAGGTAGGATTCATATAAAAACTAAATAGGTATAAATAAATCAAATATATCATAAATATCATATAAAAATAGTGTTTTTAACATAATTTACAACCTTAATATGTGGTAAAGATTAAATGACTAAGATCATTTCGTGAGGTGGTTGTTCGCTGTACAAAAGAACGATAAATTCGTTATCCATTCGATGGATGTGTGTCTGTCTAGTTTACACCCTTAGAATAAGAACATATCAGTATATTTTGGATACATTTGTTACTATATTATCATGGAATAATAAT
The DNA here is from genome assembly GCA_963277665.1 of Viscum album. Taxonomy (NCBI): domain Eukaryota; kingdom Viridiplantae; phylum Streptophyta; class Magnoliopsida; order Santalales; family Viscaceae; genus Viscum; species Viscum album. Next base: position 642,887,162 of record OY728143.1, on the reverse strand, counting down.
AATTTAGGTGGTGTTGTAACACCCTATGATTTAATATCACATTATCTCTTTAATATAATTCAATTATTTGTGCTACACACAACACCGATTTCGAGCGCAGTGCGACTTACCAAACTAGCCATTCAAAAAGAAGTTATAAATAGTATTAACTGAATTTTGAATTTTATATACTCCATATAATTTTAACATCCATATTATGTATTTCTTAGACATAATATAAGAACAGATTCAATTTTTCGGATAAAGGAAGTATTTTTCAAAAAATACAATTTTACTGTCTTTTAATGGAGAACCCTTTTAAATCCAATATTTGATATTTTTATGTATTCAATTGTTTAAAATGAACATATTCTTTATAATTGAGATATAAAAATTCAGTTACAGTAAATTTTTTGTGTTTTTATAATAAATTTAATATTTTGATGAATAATGAAAAATAATAAATTTTGATTTAAAACTACTTTTTTAATCAAAATAATTTAGAGTGTTAAGTTATAAATTTGAATGGTTTTGATGTATAATTAGATTATATTTTTATCATTCAATCCAATTTTGGTCATTATAAGTAATTTTACAATTAGATTGGACAAAAACACATATCAATCTTTTGATATTTTTTACTTCTCAAAAACCCGCTTTCTAATTTTGAAAACTGGAATTAATTTTAAATTCATTAATGAAACGTCTATGTTTTTAATTTGTTAAAATAAAAATAATTTATGAATTTTTAATATAAAAATTAACTTAGAGTGAATTTTTGATCTTTTTCTAAAAACATTCAATTTTTGATGAATAGTGAAAAACATTGTGTTGTTTAAAACTGACATTTTATTCAAATAATTATTTATTTTATTTTAATTAATTTTAATTAAAATTACATACATAATACCGATATAATTTCAATGTAATTCATTGCAGTCATTTTATAATAAATTTAGATGTATAAAACTTTGTTGAACTTTTTAACGTCTTTTAACCACCTTCTAGGCACATTTTCAAATTTTCATAAAACATAATTTTACCACTTCTATGAATTACATTTTAAAAATCCAAGAAACACAGTTTACCTCAGTACATAAAATTTGGTTCAATAAGATAAAAAATAATTCTTGTTGAATAGTAACTTTTGAATTTTATTTACCACAGTTAATGGTAAATTGGGTAATTAAAGGTAAAAATGATATTATAATTACCCCAAAACATGTCATAATTGTATTAGATAAGTATTATTTGACCAAAATAAACCTTCTGAATAAAATATGATCCTCTTTGATCCACTTTGATTTGATTAAGAAATTTATTATTATTTAATATAAAGAAGAGTTAAAAAGGTTATTTTCTAATTCTCATAACGAAAACATTTTTAATATAGGGTTATACATAAGATAAATTAAACTATAAATATTAATTATAAAAATAAAAATATTTACTATAAAATTGTATTTTATTTATAATTTTCAGAAATAAAATAATTGAATTTATTAATGATACAATGATGACGCCATAATTACCTTATTAATGAATGATTAAAATAATTGATATTATAAATATCCAAATAAAATGTAAATTGATACTTTAGAAGCATTAAAATAATTTTATAGGCTAATATTACATGTTAGGACTAATTTAATTTTTATTTGAAGTAATCAAGTTTTTTTGACTTTCAAAAAAAACCAAATACTAAATAGTGTCAAAATTTATAAAAATGAGTTTTTAAAACAAATACTATATTACTAATTGATATAATATTTCTAAAAATATAAGATTTGGCCAAAGGACTTAGATAAGTTTATATATTTAAATAATGAACCACTTGGGGTTCTCTAGGCTTTTTATAGTCTGTTTATTAACCATGTATTATAATAATACACGAAGACATAATAAAAGTTAAACTATTTTACTAAGGGTTAAATATATAATATTAGGTTAATATCGTAACCTAAAATTGTCTAAAACCTATTATATTATAGTATTTAAAATCTCCCCCAACTTATCCTTTAAATAAAAAAATTTAGAGCCATTAGAAACTGATAATGATTCTATAATAAAATATTATTTCATTCTTTTACTATAGTGACCCTCACCTCTCTTATAAAAGGGTACTTCCCCTTCTCTTAATTTCAAACCACCAAATCCATTTTTCTTGGCTCCCAAATACCCTCACTTCTACTTAGATGTCTTACTTTGATGATAAAGACAAGCTAAGAAGTCTTTTTGTTCAATTCAAAAGGAAACACACGAAGAAGAGGTAATAATTTCACCACCCCTTTCAAAGTTCTTTTCTTCTTACACTCTCTCTTTATTTGATGTTTCAATTAGAAAATAAAAAATCCAGTACCATATACATAATTTGTTGTTATTATAAATATGGTATAACCATATTCATTATTCTATCCATCCTATTAATGATATGTCACCACACGTGCGTGCGTAAAACTTACCATCTCCACGTCGTGGTGTTGTTTGTTATTCAACACTTCATTATTTGGATGGGTATAAAAATGAGAATAATTGATGTAAATAATAAATATAAAATATTAATTATTTTTTATACATGATATACCATCCAATTACATATGATTTCACTATCAATATATTGATATCGTTACTCATGCGTACATATGGATTACCGTCTCCACGAGGCAATGAAATTCATATCCACATTTACTATTCAATGATAATTATAAATATATATTACTAATAATTATTTAATATATAAAATAGTAATTCTACTAGAAAAAAATATATATATATATATATATATATCATTCAATTACTTCTGTTCAATACGATATGAAAACGGAAATGGCGTTTGTGTGTACGTACGACCTACCATCTCTATAAGTAGTGTTTTCTATTTCATATATCAATCTATTATACATACTAATATTTTGAATATATATGATACCTCAATAATGTTTTATGTGATGGAATCAATTAAATCAAGATATAAGTTATTCAATCTAGAATGAAAGGTTAAAACACATATGATAAAGAAAAAGATTTTTACCCAAAATGTTATTTTAACATAGAAATTATTATTATATGGGTCGTATAAAGACATAAATAAATCAAGTATTATTTCATAAATATGAATTGGTTATCTTATAATTTAATAACATATTATGGTCATTATTCAGGAGGTTAAATGTACCCTCGACCAAAATAAAGTACAAGGTTATGGTTAATTCATCAATCTGATTATTATCCGAGATTCCTTATGTGTAAGTATTTACTGGGACATTTTTATCATCCATGTACAGGGTTCATAAAAATGTTTTCAAAATGAATATTTTAAGGTTTTTAGGAAGGGACTCTTTATCAAGATCCACATTTTAAATTTTTTTATGATTTATTTTTCTAAATATTTTTAATTAATATCCATGTTTTAAAGATGATTTTAAGGATTTATTTATATGTAAATTATTCTTTTAAAATGTTAATTCGAAAATTTCCATGTGGTATGGGACACATTGATTAAAAAATCTCTTTTAAATGAATTCCTTTATAAATTCGCGACTTTTAAATGATTCCACAAAAGGGATATTTCTCTCAAAGAGATTTACTGATCATTTTTAACTATGTTAACATCCTTTACTAGATATTATTCTTGATTGAGGTTGATTTATTATAATAAAATCTTTCATATTGAATTGAATGATTTATGATATGTTTGATTGTGGATATGATATTTTTATTCCATTCATGGTTTATGGTTAAATTATTGACATTTTGTATGCTGGTATTAATAATAATGTTTATCTTATGTTTCAACATTTTCATATGAGGAATGCATTGGACAAAGTAAGTGATGGGTGGAGCCCGCTATAGCTCCCTGATGCTTCGTTAAGTCTCCTGAGACAAAATAGTGTCTTGGCATAAGGCCATGAAAAAAAATTTATTTGTAGTATTGGAACGAGGCCTTGACTATGTGGTTATGATGTTCGACATTATTCATTCCCGCATTATGAAATTAGTTATTACATTTGATTATTCGAATAGTAGAATATCCATGTGCATGTTTATATGGTAATGTTTAATTTATTTTTTCCCAATTATGTTCATGTTTATGTTTGAAATGATATTTTTTTATTACACATCGTGCCATAAAATTTTATAGCTTCTGTTAAATTATTTACCCTTACCAAGCATCTAAGGTCACCCCTTTCTTATCTTTTATTTTCCAAGGATTTCAAGAAGTGTATTATGATTAATGTGAATGGCTATGCTAAGGTAATAATAGTGTTATCAAAGAATTTTTTATACTATTTTTTATGTTGGAAATTCTAATATAACATTCATGTATGTAAACTATTTTCTGATACCTATAAACTGATCTATGCTTCAAGAATTGATTCCTTGTAATCATGCCAATGTATTAAAATAATGCACTGGCACCAGGTAATTGGGGTTTGGTGTTACAGTTGGTATCATAGGAAGCTTAGAATAAACCTTGGAAACAATATTTAGATAATATCTGATAAGAGAACATTACCCTAATAAAAACATTTAGGATTAGGATATAAGAACTTCCTATAAATTTGGTAATGTAGAGATTTTGTGATTTTTCCAAGCAATAAATCACTATTTGGATACGATCTAGTAGAGGCGGCTCTAGCACCGATGTACCCAGGTGTGAAAACTCTGACAAGGAGTTTTGAGGTTGACCCAAGGTATCCTGGTACACAACAACGGGCGTTGATACACTTTTGGTTATGAAACTCTTGGGGGTTATGCTTTGGATAATTCACATTACAATACATTATGATATATTTATAACTAAATATGTTAGTAAACAAACCAATATTATGATTATGATACTTGATGTGTGTAAATATTCAATTAATGCTGATATTTTTATAGTTTTTGGATTATACATTATGATATGATCTAACCTAGTGTATGTATTCATTTAGAAATGTTTCCCATTAGATGGAATGCAAACTCCATAAATATACAAGATCTAAAGAGTAATAAGGATCATATCATTGATGTTCTTAAGACAACATTTATAAGGGAAATAGTCTCCAATGTATTCTCATCATATGAAGAAATAATATAATGTGTTAATAAGATCAGTAAATAATTATCTGAGTCATATGGCTTTGAAGGGAATACATAGAAGAAGAGTATGGTAGAGATAAAGATGGATAAAAGGAAGAAGGGAAAGAAGGATATTCCCATATGTTATAACTGTGGAAAAAATTACCATGGTAAATTCTTGAAGGTAATGGGAACTTGATATAAGTGTGGGGAAAAAGGACACCAAATATGTGATTTAAAGGGTAATAAAAGGGTTTCAAATGTACAATTCTTTATCTATAAGGAGTTGGGACACTACGCGAATCAATGTCCTAATAAGCAGATTATACCCCTAATGATGCTATTGGATTATAATCAAGTTATGATACTACAGCAAAAGAAGTGGAATGATTAGTGATCTTATATTGTTATTAAAGAATTGTGTCATTTTTGTATGGTATTAATGATGTACATGTTATAATAATTATAGAGTATATAAGGATTGGACTGCCTTATTATATAATTAAGGATTTGAGATTGTATAATACCAAGTAAAGTGACACGGTTTCAAGTTAAACATTTTTGGAAAATATATGGTTGGGAGAAATAAAACCCTTAATATGTTTTCATAACTAAGATTATGATTTAAGATTAAGATATGTTTGATTTGGATAAATTATATTCGATATTTTTGACTACCTTGAAACTAATTAATTGTTTCTTTATTCCATCATTGTTGGAGTTTACAACATTTTTGGATATAAGGAGTATATCCAATATTCTATAAGGAATAAGGGACAATGAATGTAATCAATAAGGTATTATGGTATTTCAGGGTGTTACCATGTTTTAATAGAATACATGATAAAGGTATTCCCATGTTATTACATGAAAAAATAGATTTTTATTATGTTTACCTTCCTTATAAATTCTGGACTGTGAGTTTGGATTGAAATATTTTGGATAAGTCTAAAGGTAGGAATAAATTATGTTATACATTTTAAACAATTATTTAAGGTTAAAAATTTTCTTATGATTATTTTTCGATTGTTATTAAAAGGACAACTCAAAGGTCAGGAGATAACTCATCGCAACCGACAAGGTCGCGAGACTTGAACCCACCACTGAAGGGTGACAAGGGTTCATCACCTACCACTGGCCTACATGATGTCCTTGTTTTTATAATATAATGTTATTTTTTATGGTATGAAAGATGAATTATAAATTAATTATTTTTTGAACCCTATACTATAAGGATAAATAGAATATTTTTGAATTCTATTATCTTTTGGAGTAAAAGATGAGTTTGTGGTAGAAGTTAGTTGATGGATGTAACTCTACTTGTCAAGTATTTTTTTCACTTATTCTATGTATAAATTATTTCTCAAACTTTTGGGATAGGTTCTTAATCCAAATTTTTTTTATCTTAATACATTTTGTTTTGTAAAACCAATGATATTTTAAATTATCGTAGATTTATTGATTTGAGGCCCTCAATTATACATTTGGTGTTCACTTGTTTGTGATTTATGGCCTCAATAAATCCCTATAAGTTTTAAATTTTCCTAAAATTATGTTTCTATAATTTCCACCAAAGTTATCTTATTTGAAACCCTAATTTTTGTGGTGACCATTTCATTTCCCTTTCCCTCTTTTTAAGGCTAAATTTTAGTTGCCCTATTTTTAATGTGGATTTTCCACAAAGGTATTTTCTATTTTCAACCATTTATTTTAGATGAAAATTTGCAAATTGAGTGGAAAAAATTTATTGAAGGAGGGTGGAATGTAACACCCAATTATTCCCTAGCAAGTTATCTCTCTAAAGTAATTCAATTTCTTCGCTACATGCAACACCGAGTTCGAGAACACCCCGACTTACCAATATAGTCATTCAAGAGTAGTTATGAATAGTATTAACTATTTTATGAATTTTATATACTTAAAAAAATTTAAGCATACATATTATGTGTTTCTTAGACATAATATAAGAACAAATTCTATTTTTTAGATAACGGAAGTATTTCACAAAAATATAATTTTACCTCCTTTTATTAGAGAACCCTGTTTAAATCCAGTATTTGACACTTTTATATATTCAACTTGACAAAATAAATTTATTTTTTAGAAACAAGACATTAAAATTTAGTTTGGGTAAATATTTGGTGTTTTTCTGATAACTATCATTTTTTGATGAATAATGAAAATTACTAAATTTTAATTGAAAACAAATTTTTTTAATCAAAATAATATATAGTGTTAAGTTATACATTTGAATATTTTTTAAGTATAATTATATTATATTTTATCATTTTATCCAATTTTGGTTTATGAAAGTAGATTTACATTTAAATTGGACATAAAAACATATTAATCTTTTGGTAGTTTTTATTTCTCAAAAATCTGCTTTCCGGTTTTGACAACAAGAATTAATTTTAAATTCATTAATGAAACTTATATATTTGGAATTATGTAAAATAGACATAATTTTTTAATTTGTAATATCAAAATTATCTTAGGGTGAATTTTTGGTATTTTTCTGAAAACATTCAATTTTAGAAGAATAGTAAAAAACATTGCGTTATTGTTTAAAAATGACTTTTTATTTAAATAGTTATTTATTTTATTTAAATTTATTTTAAGTCAAAATAGATAAATAATACCTATATAATTTCAATTTAATTTATTGGAGTAATTTTATAATTAAATTAGGTATATAAAATTTTGTTGAACGTTTTAACGTCTTTTACCCACCTTCTAGGAACATTTGCAAATTTTCATAAAAATTAATTTTACCGCTTCTATGAATTAATTTTCAAAATTCCAAGATAGAATGTTTCCATCAATAAGTAAAATTCGGTTCAATAGGATGACAATAATTTTTGGATAATAGTAAGTTTTGAATTTCATTTACCACGGTTAAAAGGAAATAGAGTAATTAAAGGTAAAAATGATATTGTAATTACCCTAACACATGTAATAATTATATTGGATAAGTATTTTTCGACCAAAATAAACCTTAGGAATAAAATATTATCCTGTTTTATCTATTGTACTTGATTAGAACATTTATTATTATTTTATTTAAAGAAGATGTAAAAGTGTTAAATTCAAATATTCATAACTAAAACATTTTTAATATAGGGTTATACATAAGATAAATTCAACTATAAATATTAATTATATATCTAAAAATATTACCCACATAATTTTATTTTATTTATAAGTTTTAGACATTAAATAATTAAATTTATTTTTGACACATTTATGATGCAGAAATTACTTAATTAATGAATTATTAAAATAATTGATATTATAAATATCCAAATAAATGTAAATATGGAATTTTGATGCATTCCACTAATAGTATAGGTTAATAGGACATGTTAGTATTGATTTAATATTTTTATTTTATGTAATGAAGTTTTTATTACTTTCACAAAAACCAAATTCTAAATAGTGTCAAAATTGGCATAAATGAGTTTTTAAAACAAATACTATATTACTTATTGATATAATATTCCTAAAAATCTATGGTTTGGAAAAAGGAAATAAATAAGATTATATATTTCAATAATGAAAAAATTTCAGTTCTCTTGGATTTTTATAGTAAGTTTATTAACCAATTTTTTAATAATACAAGAAGACATAAGAAAGATAAACTATTTAACAAAAGGGTTAAATCTAAAAGATAAGGTTGATATGGTGAACTAAACATGTCTAAAAACTATATTTTTAGAGTATTGTGACCCCTACCCACCTTATCCTATACATAAATACATTTTGAGACATTAGAAACTGAAAATTATTTTATATTAAAATAATATTTCAAGCTTTTCCTAAAGTGACCCTCACCTCTCTTATAAAAGTGTACTTCCCCTTATCTTAATTTAACACATCCAAAACCATTTGTCTCTACCAAACCCTACTAAAATATCCAACCAAATACCATAAATTATACATGGAGGAATTACTTTAATCAGAATTCCAAACTAATGATCCCTTTTGTTGAAATCAAAAGGAAACACCCGAATAAGTGGTAATAATTTCACCACCTCTTTCAAAGTTCATTTCTTCTTCCACTTCCACTTTGATTATTCTTTACATACCAAAACAATATGTCCAATACATTATACATATTGTGACGTTATTATAAATATGGCACAACCATATTCATTATTCTATCCATTCTATTTATGAGAATTCACCATAAGTGTGTATGTACGACTTACTGTCTCCATGACATTGTGTGGTTTGTTATTCAACACTTAATTATTTGGATGTGTATAAATATGAGTATAATTTATGTAAATAATAAATATAACATATTAATTATTTTTTATACATGATATACTATCCAATTACATATGATTTCCCCATCAATATAATGATATTGTCAATCGTGTGTACATATAAATTACCATCTCCACGATGCAATGAGATTCATTTCCACGTTCACCACTCAATGATACTTATAAATATATATATTATTAATAAGTATGTAATATATGAAATAATAATTCTACTGGAAATATATACAGATATATAAATATATATACATATATCTCATTCACTTACTTTAGTTCAATACGATATGAAAATGCAAACGGCGTTTAGGCGTACGTACGACCTACCGTCTCTATATATGGTGTTTTCCATATCATATATTAATCTATTATACACACTTATATTATAAATATATATGATACATAAATAATATTTTATATTCTAGAATAAATTAAATCATTATATAAGTTATATGATCAAGAATAACATGTTAAAACAGTTATGATAAAAAAGAGATTATTACCAGAAATGTTATTTTAATATAGAAATTATTATTAAATGGGTAGTATAAAGCCATAAATTAATCAAGTATGATAAAATAAACATGAATATGGTTTTTTTATAATTTAATAACATACTATAGTAATTATATAGGAGGTTAAATGTACCCTCGACCAAATGAATGTACAAGGTCAGGGTTAATTCATCAATCTCATTATTATCCGAGATTATTTATGTGTAAGTATTAACAGGGAAATTTTTTCATCCATGTCCATGTTTCATAAAAATGTTTTCAAAATGAATATTTTATGGTTTTTTGGTAGGTAATATTTATCAAGATCATCATTTTAACTGTTTTAATGAATTATTTTTCTAAATATTTTTAATTAATGTCCATGTTTTAAAAATGATTTTAAGGATTTATTTATTTAGACATGATTATTTTAAAATGTAAATTCCTATAAAAATATTCAATTTGGTATGGGCTATTTGATTCAAAGATCTATTTTAAATTACTTCTTTTATAAATACGTGACTTTTAAATGATTTCACAAAAAGGGATATTTCTCTCATAGAGTTTTGCGGATCACTTTCAACTTTTTCAACATCCTTTACTGGATATTATTCTTGATTGATGTTGATTTATAATAATAAATTCATACATATTGTATTAAATGAGTTATGATATGTTTGACTGTGGATATGCTATTGTTATACCATTCACGTTTTATGGTTAAAGTATTGACATTTAATATTCTAGTTTTAATATGAATGATTATGTTATGTTTCAATATTTTCATATGAGGAATGCATTGGACATTGTAAGTGACAAGTGGAGCCCTCTATAGATCTCGATGCATCAGTAGGTCTCATTAGACAAACTAGTGTCTTAGCACAAGTCCTTGATAAAAAATTTATTTGATGTCTTAGCACAAGGCCTTTATGATGTGGTTATGATGTTTGTCATTATGCATTACCTCATTGTGAAATTAGTTATTACTTGTGATTATTTGACTAGTAGAATATCCATGTGCATGTTTATATGGTAATTTTTTATTTATTATTTCCATATTATGTTTATGTATAGGTTGAAAGGGATTTTGTTTTTATTACACATCTTGCCTTAAAAGATTACAACATCCGCTAAATTATTTACCCTTACTGAGCATCTAAGCTCACCGATTTATTATGTTTTATTTTTATAGGATTACAAGAAGTGTATTATGATTAATGTGTAGATTTATTCTAAGGGAATAATGGATTTCTCAAAGGATTATTTACGTTGCGTTGTATGATATAAAGTGTAATGTAACATTCACGTATGTAATCTATTTTCAAATATTGATAAACTGATCAGTCCTTCAAGACTTGATTCCATGTAATAATGAAAATGTATTAAAATAATGAACCGGATCTGGATCACTAGGATCTCTCATTATAGGTGTAGAAATAAAATAAATTAAAGGTTCTTGATGAAGGATGTTACGTCTTCTTTAAGAAACTCCTTTTGGTTTTCACCAAAGGGATTGCTTGGTTGTCTTTCAGTATAAAGAGAGTATTAAAGGAGGAATTGGGGTATTTTGGAAAGTGTATTGGGAATATATTGTCTGAACCTAATTTTTAATAGGTTTGAATAAGGGGGGATGTGGTTTCCTTTTATAGGGGATGGAGGGAACACACTTATCATTTTTGGAAAAATTTATGGGTACCCACGTATTTATCAAAATAAAGTCATAAAACCACCAAACATATCAAAAATGGATGGTTTATGGATGATATATGTACAGAAAATAGGTTTTGGACAATCAAATAGTTCATTTTTCCCATATTTTTAAGGTTTAGTCATTTGATAAGTTCAATTTGACCTTAATCGTTGTAATTACTTTTAATCACTTTCACTAATATTTTTTTGTCAAAATTTTAGTTAATATTATTATATTATAAGTATTTTAATTATTTAAATAATGTATTTCCATTTTTCTAAATTCAATTCATAGAATCTAAAAAGGTATGTTTAATGCAAATCTCGTAGATGTGGCAAGAAAGCAGATTTTTAAAGTGAGAATTTTCAAAAATTCTCTATGCTTTTATATCAAGATTCAATATAAAAAGGATTCTAATGAACGGAATAAGATTAATATATGTGTAATTGATCAATTTTAACTTTAAATCCAATAGAAAATACAATTTAACTATATAAAAAAATTATATGAAAAATAATTTTTGAATTAAAATTCTGTACTTTTAACTATTTATCTAAAAAATGATGTTTCTCAAAAAACCTGAAAAATTCACTATAAGATAATTTGAAATTATCAATTCAAAAATTATGTATATATTACCAAATTAACCTTATAAATTTTTTTAAATTTAAATTTTTTATTTTTCATTAAATTACATTAAAATAAGTTCTTTTAAGTATATAATGGCTTTACCAAACTATACTATATATCATTATCAATATGTTTTATTTATATAAAAAGATTAAAAATATAATTTTAAAATTATTTATTACTATTAATATTACTATTTTTAATTTCTAGGTTATAACTATCTCATTTAAATAATTATAACAACAAAATGATGTTTTATAGAAACTCGGTGTTGTGTTTAACACAAGACAAGTCAGTATTGATGTGTAGCGTAAGATAATTTAAGTATTAAATATTGTGTACACAAACCATATGTAGTGATTCGACATAAATAACTAAATTCATTGTTTCATTAAATGGAAAATATCCAAAAGATTATATTAATTTGAAAAAAAATATTTTACAAAATATCATGGTGTTATATTCTACCCCATTTAAAATGAATTTCTACCTCAAATTTCATCTGGGTATCAAAGTTCTATGAATTAGATGCTATATTCACCTAAACCCACATTATAAAAATGAATAATTAAACATTATTTTAAAAAAAAATTGAGAGAATAATGTTTACTTAATGTGGTTCTCAACTAGGTTTCCAAATATGAGAACACTGATGGAAACTAAAAAATATGGAATTAGTGGAAAATCGTAAATATTTATAGTGAGTGAATGGGTTTATCAATAAAAAACAATTGAATGTTTAATGTAATGTTTTGGGCCTAAAAGTCATATATATGTAAGGATTTAAGAGGCTATCATTTCAACAAAAATTATCGTAATAAGACAACATTCTAATTCTAAATTGTTTTCCTAAAGTTGAAGAGTTTTTATAAAATGATATACCTTCATGATTTTAGGAAAACCTCACCCATTGTTGTTCCTTGATACACCTCACCTCTTTCTCCGAAAAGGAAGGTGAATTTTTCATTCATGAATCACTAATAGATCTAGATATCCACGATAAGACATCCTATCTTGATTTAGTAATAACAAAAAAAAGTTGTTAGAGGAGGTTGTAAAATATGCATAAATCATTATGTGGGGAGATAATACTTTAATCTTATAAAATTAATCTATAGTTTAACATAAAAATTATATAAATTGATAACATTATAAACCTTCGGAAAAATAAAAAACCAAAACATTAGAAATAATTTCAGTAAATCATATTAACATTGATCACCCGTATATGATAGAGTATTTCATGGTTATCACATTCTAAAAATGTGAATACCCTGATCATATATTCTCCTTAAATATGGTAATGACATGAATTACCATAAATGCTTTTTAAAACACATACATGAATCACTATTTCAGATATTACTAGATGTATTCCATAAATATGATATGTTTTAATCTTCATCCATGATGAAATTGACTATATTGTCAACAAATCCTTCATTGGTTCTAAGGTCATTGATACTATCCAATTTACTTTATCCAAAATAATCATCTCTTTATCCAATATAACACAATTTTCTCAATATCTTGAACACATTACGGGATATATTCCCTTAATCACAATATCACATTTCCATTATATCCCTTTTATATGTATTAATCACCATTCAACGTATCCTTTTTGATCTTTAATGAACACTTATATGGAAAATACTTTTATATTTTAGGATCCATATAAAATAATATTTCAATTCCAAAATATAAATACTTCTTTCATCCAATATTATTCTTAAACCATTAGTCAGGCTTCATTAACACATTCCTTAATTCCTCTTTCTTATAATATGATATATGAATCATGTATTAGGGTTAATCTACCTCAATATAATCATGATTTTTATGTTTAATATAAATAATATGGTAGGGACATCACATACCTTTCACATGTCATTTTTGTTATCTTTATCTTCACAAGTATAATCGATACTTGTACCTATTCCTTGTTTAAATATGAGATTTCCACATGGGAAATAAATTTTCATAATTACCATAATTTCCACATCTTAATCATTCAATTTCAATCATGTTACATCAATTTCTCTTATTTTACTAAAACCATAAAACAAAGGGTGAGAAAAACATATCATAGAAGAAAACCACATAATATTGAAAAATTACTTATGGGATGTCAATATCATGAAACATAAATTTTAATTGATGAAACCTTATGTTTATCTTCTGATATTCATAGAAATCATATATTCCAATCCTTTATGATGGTTCATAAAGAGTTTGTAAATTTTCAAATCGCATCCCTCAAGAGTGACCAGCTAGGTGTGCAGTAAGACCCATTATCATGTACTAGGTTATGGTCGAGTTAGGCCAGACACACTATATCAAAGTTATTACCCAAAGGTATATCTATGAAAAATAAACATCCACTTTTAGTATCCATATAGGAATATATTTCTAGAAAACCACTCACACTATCCTTTAACAAAATCCCAGGACATTTTCTTAAACATTAACATATCCTTAGACTTATCCATAGAGACACCCCAGAAATTTCCTTGAAAATATTTGTTGGAATATCACTAACGTTTTCTCATCCTAATTTCCAATGGTTGAATAAATCTTCACTCTGATAACAACTATGACAACCACGTCTTAACATACTTATACATTTAATTATTTTTTGTGAAATACTTAATACATTACAAAAATAGACTCCCAAATAATATACTAGTTTAGTTCTTTTGGAAACATGGGAAAAAAATATTCCAAAAAATTGAAATATATCATTGTTTCCCATAAAGATCTTCCCTCTATGTAATTCTAATTAAAAACCATTCTCTATAACCTATGGAAGGGAAACATAAGAAAAGGGTGAGCTAAAATTCTCATTGAGGGTAAAAAAAAGAAATGTGTAAGCATATCATGAATATAACTGTATGATAATGTGATCCTGATTGTTAGAATATCACACCTAATGTGTCAAATATCATAATCACAAATCATGAAATAAATTTTTCAATTTTATAAGACATGAATAAAAAGTAAATCTAGATCATAATCCCTAAAATCATAACATAGGAATAATAAATGAAATTATTTCATACACATAAGCATATAAAAAAACATATGTCAAGGATTCCTACCAACACCTTTATAACATGTTATTCTTGGCCTAATCACTCATGTGCCAACTTTGGGCTTAGGATATGCTCATGTGTACCCTCTTGTGTTGATTTTGGGATGACCTCCCATGTAACCTCTTGTTTCATGCTTGGGATACCCTCTTGTGTTCCCTCTTGTTTAGGGCCTGGGATTCTCTCCCATTTATCATTTTTTTTCAGGAATGGGATTCCATCCCATGTGCCCTTTTAACTCAAAATAATTTATCATTACCCAATGTATTGTAGGGAGACATTAGTCTTACCCATCTCATAATAAATCCATATATAGATGTGACACAAGATAATGAAAATAGCCTCATATCATGACCTGAAAAAAGATATTGGCTTTATGAACATGACTTCATGACCCATGAAATGAAATGGGTATAAAAATAATTTAATCAAATAATAACCTATGGAAAATTTATAGGTTTCATAATCATTTCATCCTAGAATAACCCATGAAAGGAATCAGGATTCATAAGAATTTATCATGGTATAAACAATTGAATAGAAATAGGTTTCATAAGAATTTATGATATTATAACCCATTGAATAGAAAAAGGTTTCATATGTATTTATCATAGTATAACCCATTAAAGAGAAACAAAATTTGTAGATATCTATCATGGTATAACCCATTTAAGATAAATGAGTTTCATAAACATTAATATCTCAAAGTATATACCATTAAAATAAATAATATGAATGGTATCCTTGGATCATA
Organism: Viscum album; assembly: GCA_963277665.1. Taxonomy (NCBI): domain Eukaryota; kingdom Viridiplantae; phylum Streptophyta; class Magnoliopsida; order Santalales; family Viscaceae; genus Viscum; species Viscum album. Next base: position 642,871,176 of record OY728143.1, on the reverse strand, counting down.
TCCCAAGTAATGGATAAAATTTAAATAAGGATTTCATTACAGATGGAATATGATTTTGAAATATATTTCAGAAAAATTTCTTAAGGAAAATAGTCTTTCTTCTTTGAAAACATCTTTTTAAAACAAAAAACCTTTGGAAAAACATTTTATTTGAAAAAAAATTGTAAACATGTTACGAAAACATGAAAAATTTTTGAAAACCTTTTCATTAAAAACACTTTGAAAACATATAAATAAATGATGAAAATAATTTTAAACCTCTTTTCTAGAAAATTGTTTTTAAATTTTATAAAAGAAGCATTGAGATCGTTGAAATCATTTTCTTTGAAAATATCTATTTCAAAACATATATAGTATGCTTTGAAAATCTTTCAGAACACTTTTCCAACATAAAATATTGTTTTGAAAACATTTTTCTTTGAAAATAACTTTAAAGAAAATAAATTTACATAATATTTGGGAAACAATTTCTCAAAAAATTAACCTTGTAAATTTACAAATGAAGATTTGAGAAAATGATGATCAATATGGAGGGTAAGTCTGTATATGTCAATCATTCCTTTTTCACATTAAAAGTTGAGAAAAGTGCCTTTATTGGAAAATGACAAGAATATTAATTTTCAAAAAATTTATTAAAAACGTAAACCATCATTAAAAAATTTATTTAAACTTCATATAATAATAGTAAAAAATGAAATTATTTTTTGAAAACATGGTTTTGAAACAACAAAGATTTCAGACCAAATAAATAAATGAAGTAGGATTTTCATAAAAACAATTACTTATTTATCTTTAGTACCAAATATTGGAAAAAATTAACATTAATTGGATATGACATGAATATCGATAGGTTAATAAATTTAATTGTAGTTATTTATATATGGATCATAATATTCCATCAATATAATCATAATCATAAACGGTCTCGATAAACAATGAGTTTGAAGCTATAAACTATTACCACTTTGGTAACATGAAATATTAATAAAATAGAAATAATAAAATCAAAAAAACCTCAAAATATCATGAAAATAATTATATTCCAGATATAATCATGTAAAATGTATTATATTCACCTCATTGAAAAATATAGTTCCATAACATGACAAGTGACTCAAAGAGGGGAAATTGAGACAAAATCACATTACCAATTTGGTTACTTTTGAATCGTAGAACCCCTGAAAGAAATATAATGAAATGGATATTTTAATACAAATAAATGTAGGTATAATAATAATTTAATACATCCCTAGGTATTATACACACTACCCAATATAAATGAGTGGTCAGTAAGACATGAATTTATTGCAAATAAAAAGAGAGATGAAATTCCCTTACCTTATATCTTGAATCCCTTTGTACTCATACAAAACTCTTTTATAATAAGTATAATTTTATTATACATATTTTACAGAACCATATTAATTTTTATAAAACCACATATTTTTTTATTATGACATCATATAAACCTCTTATTTACAATTCATTGTTTATGTAATGTTTTGGGTAATAACTGATTCGTTTACCATACATATTTTAAATTGTTATTCTAGATCCTCCTAATTATATCATAATTTACATATTTAAATATTTTAAAATAATATTTATATATTATAAATATTTATTATATAAATATTTATAGTAATATATAAAATTTTGAAATATTAAATGAAATACATTGTTCATGTAGACAGTAGGTCATATGTATGCATGAATGCTATTTCATTTTATTTTCCTATTGAAAAAAATAAATTAGATGACATATATGTATATAAATAGATAATATCATTATAGGGTAATTATTATGTAATGTATATCATATATTTTTACAAAATACTTCCTTAATACATCTAATGTAAAGTGAGAACAAATCACATCACTTTGAGGAGGCGGTAGTCTACACTTCCACAAAAAAGTTATCGTATTTACACAAAATGGAAATCATAAAGGTTGGATTAATATAATAACTACAAACATATAAATAAATAAATAATATTATATTTATATATAATATAAAAATAGATTTTCCATCATAATTCTAAACCATAATACGTGGTAATGTTAAAACAAACAATATCCTTTCGTGAGGTCGTAGTTCACCTTACACAAGAACGGTAAGTTCGTTACCCTTTGGATGGAGGGGTGAGAAAGTGTAGGTAGAAACCTTAGATTAAAAATATATATTTATATTTAGGATAGTATTTTGTTATATGATAATATAATAATAGGAATTTAGGTGGTGGAGAAAAAAATAAAGGAAAGGAGCATGAGTAAGTATGTTACCTATTCTTTAGGTAACTCCTTTTGGTTTTCCCCAAAGGGATTCCTTGGTTGAATTTATTCCAAAAGGGAGGCATAAAATAGAAAGGGAAGTATGTTGGGAATTTTATTGGGCAGATATTATCAAAACATAAGTGATTGTAGAGGTGTGAATAAGGGTGATAGGTGGTGGCCTTTTATTGGGGTGGGAGGAGACACACTTGGAATTTTTAAAAACAAGCTAGGTATACCCTCATTTTTACCAAAATAAGTCTTAAAAAATAAAAAAAACTCTATAATAAAATTTTTATGAATTAAAATTTCCATAAAATGTGTTTTGGAAGAGTTTATAGTTCATTTGGTCCCATAATATTAAGGTTTAGTTCCTTTATTAAGCTTAATTTTACCATAATTGCTGTAATTAATTTTAATCACATTCACAAATGTTTTTTTCTCCAAAATTAAGTTAATATTATTAATATATAAATATTATAACGATTAAAAAATTATTTACATTTTTTAACTTCAATTAACAGACGTGTAAAAATTAGGTTTAACGTTAATCTCATAAGCGTGGCGGGAAAGTGGGTTTCTAATATGAGAATGTTTAAAAATTCATTAAGATTTTATATCTAAATTCATTATAAAAATGATTCCATTGACCTATTTTAGATTAATATATGTATAATTGATTTATTTTATCATTAAAAACAACATAAAATAAAATTTAAAAATATAAATAAATTTGATGAAAAATCGGTTTTCAAATAAAATTCAGTATTTTTCATTATTCTTCAAAAAATGATGTTTCTCAGAAAAATCCAAAAATTTCACCCTATGATAATTTTTACATTATGAATTCAATAATTAAACTTATTTTATAAAATTAAATTTCTAAAATTTTATAAAATTAATTTTATTATAGTTCATAGAAGGATAAAAAAGTGGTTCTTTTAAGTATATAAAGACTTTATCAAATAAATTATATATTTCATTATCAAAATTATTTTTTGTATAAAACCATTATAAATTGAATTTAAAAGGTATTTTTAACTATTTATATTAGTAAATTTAATTCCTAGTTTATAAATATCTCTTTTAAATAATTATAATTATTAATTGACATTTCATAGAAACTAGGTGTTTCATGTAATGCTAGCTAAGTTGGTGTTGTGTATAGAATAAGATAATCTAAGTCTTTTGTATAATTTATAGAAAACAAATAGAGTGACTTAATATAAAAAAAATATTTTCAATGTTTCATGGGAGGAAAAAAATAAAAAATTATTAATTAATTTGAGAAAAATATTTCATAAACTCTTGGGATGTTACATGTTGGGTTTGAGGTTACTATTGAATCATTAATTAAAGACACCTACCACATATATTTTTTAAAACTAGTCATAATACTAAATATCAATCAGACATACACATTCATTACATGGAAAAAAAATTAATAGCAGTATATAATTCAAAATACCTTACATTGACCTTGAGTTAAATAATTATATAAAAGATGTCATAACAATACCAACTCATGTGGTCCCACATATCATGAAGAGATTATCTAAAGTTGTATAAAAATTTTGGAAACAAAAATAGTGAACCCAAATATATGAGTTCACATACTGTAGAAAAAATCATGGGAATAAAGGATTTATCTGAAAAATGTCATAGAATACCTTTGAAATGGGTTAGTTGGTTTTATAGTCACTGCTAGAGGAATACTTCAAGCCACCTTACATATTAAATTTTTTCATTGATATAGTAGAACTAAACCACAATCATACGTTAAAATTCACTCCATGACATGAAAAGGATTAAAATTACACAATTTAGGACCCATAATTAATTGCAGGAGGATTATCCAAACTACTAGCATAGCACTCCATAATTTAATGGATTTTTCACACCAGTTATGATGAAGCCTTCCCCCTTACCGCATGTATTCCTTCTAGTAGAATAGACCCAATGTATACTTTTCAAATATGTAGTGTTAAATTTTCTCTCCTAATAATAATAATATTATAATGGATCAATTCAATTTTCAATCAAAATTCCTAGTATACAATTGATAATCATATGAAAATTCTTCATCCACATGAGTTGATCATCATAAAGGCTTTCTAATAAAATAATATACTCAACATTTTACTATCTTGTTTTTTTATAAAGATTTTTTCAATGAATTTATAATAAACTACTCTAAATCATGAAAATTTTTAATAATAAAAGTACAACCTCATCGTTGATATTTTTTACAAGCATATCATTATAAATAATATGAAAAATAATAGATGAAAAATAAAGAGAAGAAAAAAATTAGCAGCTCATATGTATTACTTTTCATGATGTTTTACTATGATTATTCCTTTAGTTATATTTATATCTCATCCCTTTTATTTGTATATCTCCATTGTCTTTATAAATCATCTATTTTCATCACTCTTGTAATCATCCCTAAGTTGAATAGTCATAATTCCTTTAATAAATATAATCTTATCTGTCTTTGAATTTTTTTTATAATATCTTCATGTCCATAATTTATACTATACTATATGTGATTCATTAAAATATCACTTTTAAAGAACAAAATGGATTCCACAAATGAAATTGTATCAATGTATCCATTAGTATAGATAAAGAGATAATTAGTGATATCAATTGGAAATTAATGGGGTCTAGTGTGGTTGTCAAAGATGATATGCATAAGCCTTATGATAGAATTTTGAGGAACTTTATTCATAAATCCATGAAGATATTCGACTTCATAGACTGGGACAATGATATTGTTTCCTATTCCTTTTGGTCTTTTATATATCTTATTATATTCATGAATGAATTTTTCAAATCAGCGAGAGGGTTTCAAATAGGATATAATTTATATACCAGTTTTTGTATCATTTATTATGATGTACTAAGTAATCATATCAAGCATAAAATTTCTACAGGGAATATTGTGATATACATAATTAGGAAAGGTTTCTATAGTCAATCACACTTTTGTTTCGTGGATAAATTGTTCTTCATCATAAATAAAAAACAAAATATGAATTCAATGTTTCAACAGGTTCATGGAATAATATGGTAAATAATGTGAGGATATCCTAAACCTAATGGAAAAATGTGTGTACATATACTCAAACTAAACTCCTAGACATTCCAATAAGATAGAGAGATGGCTGGTAATTTGTAGTAGGGCATTCCCTTTACAGTATTTGGGATCTCCTCTAGCTTCATAGAGGGTTTACATTCACTATTTCAAAGAGATAGTGAATAAAATTACATCTTGGATCATAAAATAGAAAACTATGTTCTTCCATTTTAGTGGTTAAATTACAAATTTAATTTTTATACTCTCTTCATACCCATGATTATTCTCTCAAAGACCAATATTCTATATTAGAAGTGTAAACAATTTAAACCAATTTGAATGGTTTGATTTGGGGATCTCATCAGAAAGGGAAATTCCAATAGGATAGATATACATGAATGTCTAGTCCTATTAAAGAGGGAGGTATTAATATTAGAAATGTTAAAGAGAACACGCATGAAATGCTTGAAGAGTTATCATGGGAAGTGATAGAAGGGGAAAATCTCCCAGAAATGATTATCAAGGAAAAATATTATAGGTGTGAAATAATTTATCAAAATGTTGTATGAACCCCCCTCATGAAAAATATTCAATGACAACTCCAGAATCATCATGAACACTCTAGATGGATTGCGGGGAAAGCCGACATCAAATTATGTTCTGATAATTAGTTTCATCTTCTTCATATTCTAGGATTACCTATCCCAACCATCACCCTATGAAATTATGTAACTATTAGTTCTTCATGAAAGTATTATTAGATAGAAAATAGAAGGTGATGAGGGATAATATCTAGTTTATAGAGGAACTCAATTGTTATAGGTTCATGGATTCTTATTTGGGAATATTCAAGGAGGGGGGAATTCAGAAGATCATATATGTCTAATATGAGATAATGGCATGGTCAGAAAATTAATGGTGTATATAAATTCCACCTAAATTATTCTTCCTTATTTAGATAATTCAGAACCATCCCCTCCCACTGAACAAGTAGCACGAAGTAAAGTTATTTTTCTTTTGGATTATAAATGAACATGTTACAGCTTGAACAAAGTACAGATCACTACCATTTATTCTTGGAGGAGGGATGGAAGCTTCAACTAGAATATTATTGGAAATATCATTCTAATGGAGGTTTAGGTTATCTCCATAAAATATTTTATTTCAACGTGGTTTTAGGACTCAGAAAACAGAAAAAAAAGATCCAAGAATATAGTAATATTATAGTTGTTGGATGTATGGTCATCTGGGAGGCCTTAAATTAGGGTATATGAAATGGTAAGTGAATATAATTTAATTATATGAATGTGAAATAATAATCACGCATTTCACATATTAGAACCTTCTTCAAGAAGATAATTATTTTTACTATTCTCTATAGGCTTACTCCACCTCTATTTAGAGATAATTTTATCAAACATACTCTTGGATGGTGGGTGAGTTGAAGTACTCCCACCACTAGCCTAAAATATGGATGGTGTATGTGTTCCGAGAAGCATGATGGGTGGAGGAATCAACTTTAATTAAAGGGATCAGTGGTCTTGTCCTTAGATTCATTTTATAGATATGTAAATTATCTAAAATACAATGTAAAAAAATATTCTTAATTGGATTTAACTTTGAAATAAACTCAATGTCTACCCATTTACAAGGGAAACAAACCCATCTTTTGGGTCCAAATTTCTTTGAGGTGCCAAAAGAATCCATGGGTTCTTATTTATGAAATTACATATTGTATAGGTATGATTAGTTAGTTCATGTTTATTAGTCACTCTTGGAGAGTATGTATCACGGAATCATATTTCATTGCTTCAAAAGTTAGGCAGGATGATACATTTATGGCTTATACAAGCATTAACTCTTTTCCTTCCAAATGTACTAGAGGATATTCCCATGGGATCCATAACTATAGAACCCCATAAAATATTGGTTTTATTTTTTTTATCATGTACTATATTATCTTTTTAGAATAAAATTTAGAATTTTTCTTAGTAATTAAATGTTTCACTATAGTATTCACTATAAAGTTAGTTCTTCCTTAAAATCTAAGTATTATATTAAATAAAGTTGGGGTTTGAAATATTTTGGTAGGGCTATAAATTTTTTTAGAAACATTACATATCATAACCCTAGATTTTTACACAAGTTATTAAATGATTAGATTTATAGTAGGAAAAACACATGAGAGTATCAATCCAAGATCCAAACCCACCTCCATCAAACAATTAAGGACAAATAAACCAAAGTTCTATGTGTTTAGGAAGAATCTTATTACATGTTAAATTATAAAAACTTGAATCCACTGCCCTTATGAGTCACATTTTCAACCCACTATTGAATAAAATGAATAACACCTATACATCTTGCCACTATAATGCTGAAAAAAGATCATGAGAATCAAGGTTAATGTAGGATGGCTGACAACGGTTTGTCACAACATTCATTAGTACCTGAACCATGATAACCCCGGTAATGGGAATCTAAATATAAATTTCCACTCAACAACTCATCACTATATTATTCAAATGAACTATTAGTGATAAAAATGATATCATCACCCCCACCATAAATTATCATCTCCAGAGATGTGTGTGCGAAAGAAAAAATGACCAAGATGATTAAAAATAGAGGGAATTGGAAAGAAATATAAGGTTTTCTTAGTATACCTATGCTAGAAACATTAAATAATTATATCAAAAGATAATATTAATCATGAAATTAGCAAATAATATTGATACAAAATGTCATAGGGAGTTCTTGAATTCTAGTAATCAAACCAAGATTAGTCTACTTGAATAAATCGTCACTCTCTCCATATCAAAATGATTGCAGGGTTTTTTGAAAAAAAATTAAGAGGTGAAATCTACAAAAAAAAAATTATACTCATCCAATGTTCCAAATATTCACAATATATTCATAGAAAACAAGTTCAAATCATTCTAACCCCCAAATTATATCATCCCCTAGGATAGTCTCCAAAACATATCATGTTAATGAATGCAGTCACTCAACATCCCGAAAAGTAAAATAAAGTTCCTTCAAAACCAAAGAAATTCACTCATTATTAAATGAATCTTCTTATATATAATCAATATTTATACTGAAACCATCACGTGGCATTACAATGGCCTTTTTTATAGTTGTTTCATTTTTTTCTGTAGAAAAAAAAGAACTTCTAGCTTCTATTTGTTTCATAAAATCATCAAGAATGGGATTGAATTGAAATGGGGTATAATAGAATGGTTACTGAATACCTTCACGAGCATTTCTATGGTTCATAATGACTTGGAGACATCATTATTACTAGTTGAATCAATCTTCACTTTTTCAAGATTTAATTTCTTCATCTCTCGATCATGGTGATAGGAACTTGATTAAACTTAATAACTTTTTGGTCATACCTCACTATTTATCTATTAGGATAGATGAATAGCCTAAAAAAAGTTTGTAAGGGTTTCATGGGGAAGGTCTGGGATGGTGGGGTGTTGAACAGGAAAGGTCGGGGATGATGTGGGATTAGTGTTGAAGGTCGAGGATGGAGGGGGTTGTCCAATATGGATGATAAGGACGGTTCAATAGTCACTAAATGATAGAGGTGGTTTGCGGTCTAGGGGCTAGTGGCATAGGCAAAATATCATAGAAGAGACAAAGAGGTTTGTAGAGTGGGTGGGTGGTGAAACCGGATAGTGGTGGTGTATGTGTTGGGGGTCGTTGAGGGTAGCAATGGTCACAAAGGATGTAGGGGGTTACGAATTCAGAGGTGGAGGTCAACGGTGCAATGGGTTGGGGTGAATTATAGTTAGTGATGGGAAATGATTTTTTTAAAATAATATAAAATTAAAAGAATAAAAAATATCCTTTATTTTTAAAAAATAAAAATATAATACATATATGTATGAATTGTAAAGAAATTTATAATAAATAATAATTTTATTCTATAATACAATATAAAATTTTAATATTTGAATATAAATTATTAATAAAATAATATTACACAATTTATTATTGTGTTCATTATTTATTAAATTTAAATAATATTTTTTTTGAATTTGTATTGATCAGATTTATTTAATTTTATTAAATTTAAATGTTAAAATTAAATTATCATGTATATATATATATATTATCAAACATATATGTAAATATATCAAATATCACAATGATTTAAACTATTCTTTTCATAAAAATTATTTAAATATTTATAAAATTATATACATTAACAAATATAAACACAATTGTTGTTCAGAGAAAATTAAAATTTAAAATCAATGAATGAGATATTTATAATAAGTCCTAAAAAATAGATATTGACTTTGGTTAAAATAAATAATAATAAATATATTTTATTTTATTTTAATTTATTATTGATAAAATATTTTTTTGTAAATGAATGATTTCTTACAACATTTTTTATTGATAGAAAAATCATTTCTTTCTAATTTTTATTATTACTAAAAAAATTTGTGTGTTGGTAAAAACATGATTGGTATTAGTAGGATAAAACAATAGATTTGACCATAGGTAATATATTTTTAAGATATTTAATGATCAATGTCAATATCTATGATGAAAAAAATAAGTGTTATTCATTAAAATTAATACCTATAAAAGTAAATATCTGTTGGAATTTCCCATTTTACCATTGATATATTATTTTTCAATAAATTGTTTTTGTTATAAACCATTTTTGTAGTGATCTTAGGTTTTACTTGATATTTTGGCAATGCCTTAAGAAATATCATGATACAAAGTTGATTTTTAGCATTGTTTATCATCCTTAGAGAGATTTTAAATATAAGGGAATAGATCAAACCCAAGATTTTATGTTAAGATATTATTTCTGGATTCCAAAGTTGATTGAGATCAACACCTTCCTCTAGTTCAGTTTTCATACAAAAAAAGCTTTCACACTAGTATTAAAATGCCACCTTATGTATCATTTTATGAAAATAAGTGTATATATCTAATGTAATGGAATAATTTTTTTGAAGAAAGCTATTAGGACCGAAGATTGCTGAATAAATGGAAGAGAAGTTTAGAGTCATTTAAAAACACATAAGGGAAACACAAAGTCAACGTAAAATTTGTCCTGATAATCATCAACATGGTTTATAATTTGATTTTTGGGGAAATTTTTATCTAATAATATCTCCATGGAATACGGTAATTATATTTGTAAAAAAGGGAAAACTAATACCTAGGTATATCAATTCCTTTGAATTTCTTGATCATATTGGGATGGTACTGTATCAGTTGGTGCTTCCACCAAACCTCTCTCAAGTCTATATGTGTTCTATTTATCTCTCTTGAGTAAGTATATACCTGACCCTTCACAGGTACAAAACTCTAAATTCATACCACAAGATAATGTTATTTATTATAGGGAACATCTAGTGGAGATTATACACCATTGAGAGAAATTTCTATGAAATAACGCAATCCACCTTGTAAAAGTTTCATATAGAAACTAGTAGATTGAGAAAGCTACAAGTGAGTCTGATAATGTAATGAGGCATAAGTATCCATTGTAATATAAAATAAAGTGACATAATTTAAAGGGAAAAATATATTTTAAGGGTGTAATAATGTAACACCGTTATATTTTATGAAATATATTTTTTCGAACAAATTTGATTTATTTGCTAGCTTGAAATATACGCAACATAGGGTTCTAATGAACTACAATATACTATTTATATTAAAATTTAACATTTCTATCGTGAATAGGAAAATAAAATTGAAATTTTAAATAGGAATAACTGCATTTTAAATATTACGACTAATATTTTTAAACAAATAAAACATATTGATAAAATAATTTCTTTATTTTCTATAACATTTTAATATGTTTCAAAAATTCTATTGTCTAAAATAATGATTTTATTATATTTTGTGAATAAATAATTAACTAAATTTTTGAAACATTTAAAAAACTTAAAATAAAAAATAAACTTCATTTTTTAATCAACATTAAAAAATTATCTTTGGTGATTTTTTTGGGATTTTTCAAAAAAGATTAATTTTTTGGGAATAGTGAAAAATACTGGTTTTTATTGAAAACTACATTCTCATTTAAAGAATTTTTAAGGATAATATTTGTTTTAAATTTTTTTAAGGTGAAATTAGTTCTACTATATTATTATATATTAAACAAATATATGTTAGTGTAATTAATTTCATATTTAATTTTGATATAAAAACATTTAACATTTTTCTCTTTAGAAAATTCGGGTTTCATCACGTCTACATGATTAATTTTAAATTAACATCTTCCACTTCTATGAATTTATTTTTAAAAAATGGATTCCATATTTGAAATAAGTAAAATTAAGTTTATATTATAATTTAAAATTCTCTTTTGACAAAAATTAATACTAAAACAAGTAAAAAATTAATTACTATAGTTAATGTTAAAATGGGTTTACTGAGGGTTAAACTCAAAATATATGGGGAAAATAACCTATAAAATTTTCAAAAACACATTTTATGCCAATATTTTACCTTATAACCAAAAAAAATTTATAATTTTATATTTTTGAAATTTTTTCATGTGAAATAATATGTGTATACTTTATTTATTTCAAAAATTCCATGTGTATCCTCCACTCACTTATAAAATGCCACCCCTCTCCCACAATCATCAAACATCAAAAAAATTTAAAAAAATAAATACCCAAATATATTGCTTAATTCTCTCCCAACATCTTAAATTCCTGGCTGAGATTATAAATCAAAACTAGTTGGTATTTGGGATAAACATAAAGATGTTGTCTGAAGAAGATGTAGTGTTCTAATCTAAGAGTTCCAGTTTTACTTGTTCTTCAAACTCCTTAAAATTTTCAAAAATCGGGATAATATATTATATTACATATAATTACATTTTATTATGTTAATTTAAAAAATTATGTCCGCATACTCATCCATCGAAAGAGAAATAAAACTGTCGATCGTGTGTACGGTGAACTACCACCTCGTGAACCGATGTTATTCGTTTTCCATCACTACCTCTCATAAGTGGATATAATAATGAATTTAATATTTATAAATTATATTAAGCATAGTATTATACCTATGGAATTATAATAACACATATAACTTCTTATATAACAACCTGTTAGAAAAGAATAATGCCACACGTGTGTACATTATATTACCGCCACGTGAACCGATATGATGTGTTTCTTGTTTATTTATTAAATGGGTTGAAATAAGGCTATATTAAATTAATATATATATATATATATATATATTATTTTTAACATAATTATACTTATATTGTTATTATATCACATATACCTTCTTACATTCCATTCAATGGGGGGTATGATAACGTTGTTTGTGTGTATGGGAGACTACCGCATTATGAAGCAATGTGATTCATTTTTCAATAACAAAATACATAGAAGGTAATAAAGAATAAATTTAATGAATATATTTTATGTATATGAAATAATAATGACTATTTAAATTAGATATATTATTTACCTCCCTTTCATTCGATCCATCGAGAAAATGGGAACAATGTTCATGTGTACATATGACTTATTGTCTCCATCAACGATGTAACTCATTTTTCTATATATAACATTAATGGATTACTATAATTAAATATATAAGGAATATATATGATATATATATCATGGATAACATTATGGATGCAATGTGAACATGATTAAAGTAAAATGAACAAAAATACTAAACTAAACTATACACGAAAAATAAAGTAGTTATTATTCAAAAAATGATTTTAACAAGGAATTATTGATAAACAGGTAATAAAAATCCATAATTAAATAAAATATGTTATGTTATATATTAATATGATTATTTAATATATTTATAATCAACTTCAATTTTTTATATTGGAGGTTTGAATGTGTATGAAGGAAGTTGAGACTTAAGGTGAGGGATTTTTGTCCTAATTGGTCTTATTTGGCATATACATCTTGTTATGAACTTATATTATTTTATACGATGTATATACATACCATTTGACATTTGATTTTATAAATTTATTGATTCTCATTTTATTTTGATATTTGTTTTATTTTGTTCCTTCATGGGTATTATGATTAAAATTACCAAAGTGGTAAGGGTTTTTTGGGATTCCATGATTCACCACAATGATGATTTTTCATGTACACCAAGATAAAACACCTCAAAAAGTTTCTTAAAGGTTGGTTTAGTTATAAATCTAAACAAATTGACAAGGATATGTCTACCCTATGAAAATAATCTTATTAAAATTCAAAACACTACAAATAACTCTGATTTATCCTTAGATTCTCAAGTGGAAATCAACTCCTCTATGAAAATTAAATCTCTTCACATCCTTAGGAACTAAATGTCTAAGATAATATTTAAAACTAAATGGATTTAAGATAGTTATAGAAACACTATTTTCTACAACTGTCTTCAATGAATCATAAAAAATTTTAGACCTCATTCCTTCCTTAAGACGAAGACACCCTCATTGATTCTGATGAGTCCAATGCAAATCATGTTGTCTGTTACATTTATAATATTTTCAACAGTATGAATGTCAACAAGGACCTCATCCCCGATGTCATTCCAGATATGGTTAATGTGGAATAAAATTCTTTTCTTTTAAGAACCCCTCTTGATCATGAAATCAAAGACACTATTTTTAGCCTTAATCCTGATAGTGTCAAGGGTCCAGATGGTTTCAACTGTGGGTTTTCCAACATTAATTGGAGGTTATTCACATAGATGTTTTAAAACATGTTAAATATTTTTTTAAATGGTGTTCTCCACCATGGACTATATATAAAATTTCTTACTTTAATTCCTAATGTGGGAAATGCCTCTGAGATTCATCTCTTCCAGCTTATCGCTCTTATTAACTATATTTACAAAATTATAAAGAAAAATCTTGCTAATAGTCTTTCTGGTATATGAAATAAAATTGTTTCTTGGAATCAATTTAGTTTTATCAATGGTAGGTCTATACAATACTGCATTTTTCTTGCCTCAGAATGCACCAACATCTTAAACAAATCCACTAAATGAGGTAATATTTCCATAAAACTTTATATTAGAAAATCGTTTGATACCATTGATTTGAAATTAATTTTCATAGTTCTTTGGTGCTTTGGTTTTGATGATATTTTAATCAATAAGATAAAATCCCTTTTTTATCTTATCCTCTATCTCCATCCTTATCAATGGTTCCTATAAGGGTTATTTTAAATTCACCAAGGTATTTAGACAATGTGATCCCTTATCTACCAATATTTTTTCAATTGAGTGTGATTACGTAAGAATATTTCTCACTCTCCTTGTTGATCAAAATAATATTAAACCCCTTTAGGCTAATAGAAGCTTAAATGTGCCCACACATCTTTTATATTATTATGATATCATATTGTTCTTAAAAGGCGATAAAATAAATATTGAAAATCTAAAAAATTCTGTGTCTCATGGTAAAGAAATATTTGGTCAAACTACAAGGTATAAATAATCCTTTTTTTCATTGGAAGTTTATTTCTTCTAATAGAAAAGGTAATATCATTAAAAATTTAGGTTTCAAGGAAGTATCATTCCCTTTCACTTAACCCGGTGTACCCATTTTTTGTGTAAGGCCTAAATACATTTACTTTTCCGCCATTATTGACATTGTCATTAATTAACTATCCTCCTATAAGGGTAAATCTCTCTCTATGACTGGAAGTATCTACCTTGTGAAATATATAATTCTCTTAAAAATGGTCTACTAGTTGATGGTCTACAAATGGCATGGTGGTATCTTTAAGGAAATTAATGTTTACATCAAAAAATTTGTTTGGACTAGAAGCACTCTATAAAAGAATCTTGTGAAAATTCCATAGTCTACTTGTTTTAAACATTTAGATAAGGGTGGTCTTGGAATAAAAAATATCAAACACTTTAATGATTCACTTCAAACTAGACTCACATGGAGGTTGATTCAAAATAACTCGGATTCCATTACTTTTGTAAAACAAATTATTCCTTATTAAGTTAAAAATATGGAATTTGACTTACATTAACTCTTCTATAAATCCATACATTAGACAATATTTTGCATTCAACATGAATAATTCTAGATGGATGGTTACTACTGATTCATCCACGAAATTTTGGTTGGACAACTGGACTGATGCTCCTTTAATCTCTATGTTCCCTCCCAATTCACTTCAAGAGAACACCAACTGCAATCTAAAGGATGATAATCATTCTTTTACTTCCAACCATCCAAATAACATCATTCATGTTATAGATAATTATTCCTACTCCAATTGTGAATTTTTCCTTATATAGGAGTGATCTCATGTTGGTGTCCTTGATTCAAAAAGTTTTTACAATCACAATTTTTCAAATTATGATTCTTACTTTAATTGGTTGAAATCTGTTAAAAAATCATGGATTAAACCCTTAAGACTTACTATTGTTTGGTGTATTTATCAAAACAGAGTGCCCACTGAGGAAATTCATTAGTCTTTTGGGATTCAAATTTTTTCTAAGTGTCATTTTTGTAAAAATCATTAGGAAGATATAAACAATCTCTTTCTATCTTGTGATGTGACCTTAGCCCTTTGGGACTATATTATTTACATCTTTTATTGCAGTGGTTTCTCCTTGAATCAATTAGTTCCAAATTAAAACGTTGTTTGGAGCATCATACCTCTAAAAAAATCAATAATCTCTTCCTAACCATTCTTTCTTATCTCTTCCATGTGATCTGGTATGATAGAAATTCTATTCTCCAAAAAAATTGCTCATTCAGTCTTAATATAGGTCGGACGTAGATCCTCATTACCATTAGGGATGCTGCATCGATTCAGAAATCATATTGTGACAACACTATTAGATAATTTGAGATCCTTTTTCGTCTAGGGATTTCTGATTTCGTAATACAACTGAGGCGCACTTTTGAGGTGTTCTGGAAATCCCCACTCCCAAGATGGATCAATGTGAATACTGATGGTTCTTCTAAAGGTGACTCAGGTCTTGCAGGTTGTGGTGCTATTTTCAGAGACCATCTTGGTTAGTGTCATAGATATTTCCTTATAAATTGTGGTACTGTATCATTTCTAGAAGCATAAATTATTGGTGTGATCCAAGACATTGATTTTTTCATGTAATAGTGCTGGAACAATATTTGTATTGAATGTGATTTGACAACTATTTTCTAAGCTATTTTTAAGGGTGTGGTGCATCATTCCTGGCTTCCCACTACCCTTTGGATGAACTTCCTCACTTCTCTTTTGGAGACCAGCTACATTTTCACTTTGGCCTTTCGTGAAGCGAACATTGTTGCAGATTGTCTTGCTAACAAGGGAGTAAACTAGGTCATAACTCGGTAGGATGGCCTACCTGTTGATATTCTCCCTCTTTATGATAAATATTATAATAAGATTCTATACTTCAGAATCATGTAGATTCTTTCTTTCTATTTAATAAATTATGCATTGGTCTTTTAATGAGGCACTACCTTCTTTTAAAAAAATTGTTTTAAATATTCCATTTTAAGTTTCAATGTTTATTTTCAAATAAAGGGACTTCCCATATTTTTTATGAATTTTTAATCTAAAAATTTGACTTCCAAATAAAGCTCATTTTCCTTGATAATTGTTATAAATTATCTTTAAATATTACTTTATAATTTTCAATGATTATTATAAAATAAAACAATTTTTAAAAGGTTTTATTTTTTAAAATATTTTTTCAAATTGGTAAGGATATGTTCATCAAGAAATATTCCTAGTTTCTTTTCAAAATAATTTTCCATTGTATATGAAATACTTTTTTGTTAATCATGATTAATAAAGGGATATGATCTAATGATACCATTATTAGTATTTAACTAGATGGATTATGCTTATAGTGTCAAGATATTTATGTAACCCATTTCTTTACCATTCATTGTGATATGATGAAATTTTTTTAAAACCCATTTAATTTTTTAGTTTTTATATGATGAAAGTATTATGAACATTTGGAACACAAATGTATGGATTATGTGAGGGTTGGACTAATATATATCTCAAATTATTTGGGTAATGATTGTGGTTCTATGATCTTAGAGGGTACATGTGAGGTTACCCCAAGCCTGAAAAGAGGGTACATGGGAGGCCATCCCAAGGAAAAATTGGGCACTTGGTTGGTTAGCTAAATATAACATGTTATGAATGTATTAATCGGTATCCTTAACAATAAGTTTTATATGATTATGTTTATTCAACAATTCAATGTCATATGTCAATTTTATGCCCTTGTGGATATTGTTTTTTAATTTCTTAATGATTCATGTCTTAATAAATTCTAATATTTATACCATGTCTCCATATTTTTATCTTTGATATATAGGGTATGGTTTTAATATGTTATTCTCATGTTTTCATACACTTATTCTCACAATATGTTTACATATTTCCATTTTTGACTCTCAATATGAATATGAGATCAACCTTTATTATGCTTCTTTTCCCCATGTTTTGCTGATAGGTAATATGTGTGATATGTCTAAGAATGTGTCCATTTATGAGAAACTAAGTAGGGATTATTTAAAACTCTTATGAACCAATTGTTTATGTTTCCATGTCTCTAATGATGCTATACCTTTACAATTATCTTGTGTTTGATGGAATAATTTAATTAATATTCATCTAAAATGATGTAATATATATATATATATATGAAAAGCCTAGTTTGTTATAGTATCCTATAGAATAAAAGGTGGCACGCATAAGTTTAGGAACCAGACCATTAGTCTGGGTAAGAGTTTAGTTGAAGGGGAATGCAAGGCTAGCATAGTAGTATACCCATATATGTAAATGATTAGGGAAATTTTAAATATGATACAATTTTTAATTAAATATGGATATTTACTATAATACCTTAGGCCTACACTCTCAAATCCAGTTCCATAAACACAAAAATTACATACAAGTTTCACTACCAATTATATATTCCCAGACATAAGTATCTCATAATTACATTACCTAAAAAAATATTTCTTTACATACATACCCAATAACTTTTAGGTATGTATATTTAAATAATTAGGATAAATCATAAACATATAAAGTTAAGGCATTTATTAATTAAGGAATACTTTTTCTACTATAGAAGAAATTGCATAATCCCTAATAATTATTCAAAATCAACCAAAAAAAATCCACCCAAGCTATCATGTGAGACATATTATTTGTAATAAATTTATTTTTAACCAATGAAAATAAAAACATAAGAATGGGTGTTCTAAAATGGTTAGTAAGGTAAAACATAAAAATTAGAAAATCATGACATAAAAATAGACCATATATTATAAGAGGAATAAGTAATCATCAAAATTTCATAGTCAACTAAATATGATATAATAATACATCCATGGATAGCAATGAAAACAAATAAATCACATGAATAACAATAAATGAATCCATGGTGATGGATTGAATAATTTCTGACATCTTGATCATATAATTATTATCTTAACCAAGACATCATTATTATCATCATTTTTAAAGACAATGCATCATTATTTCCATCAAGACAACTATCAGGTAATCTTATTTAATCAGATAAGAATATAAAAAATTCCCAAAAATGTTTGTCTCATGAGGCCTACAGAAACATCAAGGGGTTATATGATGTTTTTCCTCACCCATCACTTTTATAAGTGCAACACATTCATCGTATGAGATAATGAGTAAACAATAAATAATTTACTTTTTCATTAATTATCCATATTTGAATAATAATATAATGAGTGATAATAATATTCCCCATTTCACTAAAAGGAACAAAAATATCATAACCCATATAGAGAAATAAATTCAATGGATAAAAAATACATTTTCAACTTTCCCGAGTAATAAATAAGAATCTGTTTAAAAAAACAAATATATGGATTTTAAGAAGTTCTTTAATAAATAAATAGACTAGATTTTGATGTATGCATCCATGAAAATAAAAAAATATGGATTAATGTTATAAGTTCGAGTCAATAATTCTTTTAATCAATCAATATATGATGTCAAATTGACCATCCTTCAATCAAAGGATATTAAACCAGGGTATTCACAGTGCAAAGGAATTAGAAGAAAATCTATACCTATTAATGGTGGATAGTTAAGTAGGAATAAGGTATTGATGTATCATATATTTTATACAAATAAAATATTTCATAATACGTATATTGAAAGAATTTTTATGGTTTTAAAGAAACATATCCCTAGTGTAAAAATGAAAACTCAAAAGGAGGTCTATAGAAATGAAAAAATGCATGAAAAATAACTCTTTGAAAGGTATAACACAAGAATAGATCAATAATCAAATAGTTTGATACTATAAGTTCAATAACCCAAATTATAAATATATTTATTTATTATAGAATAAATCATATAATATAAAACCCTTGAATTTAAATCACTTTTAAATATGATACGGAAAATGGTACTAAAAACTTAAATGGAATTTTAGATACCATTTTTAACATTAACGTCAAATGAAAACATAAATTTCACTTTGAAAAGTAACTTTTGAAAAGGTGGTTTAAAATATTTTTTATAAATTAATATTTTAAAATAGTATCCAAAAAAAGATACATAAAAATGAAATATATATATATATATATATATTAAATATGGAGGCAAATAAAACACATTTTATTATGAAAGGAATCATTTTAATACTTTGAAATTACCTTCATTGAATACCCACATTGTAAAGAGAATAATAAAACAATATTTGAAATAAAAAAATAATTTTCATTAATAGAAATTTAAATAAAATATAATAAAATATTATGCTGGTATAACCCAATCATGGAATAAAAAAGTTCAAAATGATCATTTTAACTCAAGGAAAGTAGATTTCTCTTTCGATATAGCTTACGAACATCATAATCTATGAATCATGAATTATTTTACAATGGGTTTATGTAGTATAAATTTAAAAAATTAGATAATATAATATAATAAAATAAAAAAGAATAATTATACCAACATATATAAAATATTTCAAAGATAATGATCACAACTCAAAGAATCAAAATTGAGTTACCAAAAACTCTTACAACTGGGGTAGCACTTGTAAAAAATATTTTTGAAGGAAATAACATGATTTGTCTATTTATATACCATGATTTATAAAAAAATCATATAAATTTCATTGGATAGTAAATAAATTAAACACCATACAAAATAAAAAAGGTTCATAACATAAAACATGTCTCAATGAATCAGAATTGAAACCTAGAACAGTATGTGCTCTTATCCTTCCGTCCATGAACATACTTTAAGATCATATATCAAAAACATATATTTACTTATCACTTAATTTATGAACTTAATCATATCCATTTTAATTTATAATCTTCATATAATTTCATTCTTTATATGAATTTGAGTTAGTTATTTCATATTTTCTATATCTCGTGTAAGTAATCTTTATCATTTTGAAATAATTTTGTAAAAAAGATGTTTGAATTATTTATTGATAAAAATTTCATCATTTTTATATCATTAAATGTAATATAATAGATTTTACATGATATTTATAAAGTTATAATTCCATTAAAATGTATTTTTTGTTATATACCATGAAGATGAAAATGATGATGATTATGTTTCATGATTCTTAACAAATGAAAGTTTTTTTTCTTAATTAAAGAATTTAATAATAATTTTACCATTATAGAATCAAAATAATAAAATTATTTAAATATTTATATAAAATTATAAAATTATTTGTGTTTCTATATACATCTAAGATATAAATTCAAACGATTTATCGTGTAGGTGGTAAAATCAACCCAAACATGAAAACACCATGATTAATGGATGATTATGTAGTGTTTTAGTTGTAATATCATTATACCATAAGCAAAATGAACTTATTTGGTGTTTATTATTATGATATATTAAAATTTTAAAAATTTATACGAATAATATAACCTCTGAAAACGTATTCTATAGTATGAAGAAATCATTTTTAATCATAAACCCCTCTAATAGGTGGTTTAATTTACTATGTTTTTTTAATGATAATATTGTTAATAGGATAACCATTTTTTCACTAACAACCTTATTAATTTCAAAATATTAATATTTATCCATTAAACCATTCTCATGAATATCCATTTAAGGTGGTGATGAATTGAAAAAATTAAAATTAGTTGTTCCCTTGAGGCGGTATTCCACACATACACATAGATGATGATTTCAATTTCCATAGAATGAAGAAAATTATTAATATGAATCATCATTTCTGAATATAAAATATCTCATAAATACAATAATTCTAAATTAAATTCTCAATTATTACTATCCTATTAAATTTTAAAATTAAAATAAAACACATTGCTTTGTGGAGCCGATAATCTGCACAACGCAGGAATGGCGATTTCGTTTTTCTTTATAGAAAAAGTAAATGTGGTTAATATATATACCATAATAATAATTATAAAACAGTATAATAATGGTAATTAATTTATTATTTGAATATAGTGTCATGGAATTTTTAGAATAATAATTTCACATAAATATATTGAAATGTGAATGGAGTGGTTAGAAATTTATACCTCACTTCACGGATTATCTCTTTTGGAAAGGGGGTTAAACCTTTGAGGGATGGTATTTTGGGAATCCCAAAACATCTTAAAGTTAGATAGGAATTTTTAAGATAAAGTTTTAAATATTTTGGTTCAAATTAAGGGATTTTGGGTGTGAGGTGAAGTGAGGAGAAGAGTTACCCTTTTATTAGTGAAAAATGATGCATTTTTCTAAATAACCAAAACTTTTCAATAATGCAAAGTCACTGAAATGTATAGTTTCAATAAAATTAATAAATAATGGAGAAAATAATATATATATATATATATATATATATATATGTGTTCAATAAATTCCTCAACCACCATTCTTATACTTTTTTAAACAATATTTTGTTATTTTCCTTTTAGTTGAACCTTTTTTACCACCATTTACAATTACTGTGGTAATAAGTTTTTACCTAAGAAATTAATCCTTTATGAATAAATATATTCCTTAATAACTACTTTGTACCTAATGATTCAAAATTTTAAATCAGTTTTATTCGAATATATTTCAAAAATTGATAGAAATTAATTTGAAAATACTAATTGTATGATGTATTGAAAACAATTTTTCGAAAAATATATATTATGTTCTAAAATTTCAAATATGCATTTTTAAATTAAATAAAACATTTTAAAAATTATAAATACACTTATAAAATACATATTTAGTATTATAAAAGGATTTTATGAGTATATAATTCATACATATATACTAATAATGTCATAAATATCATGTTATTTAAAAAAATGGTATTCTTTACTATTCACCTAAAAATCAATCCTTTCAAAAAAATCATGAATTAATTTAAGAAAATATTACTATGATGATTCTAAAAATAATACATTTTTTAAAAATTAAATTCTAAAATTTATAAATTTTACTTTTAAATAAATTGATGAGATATAATGAAAAAACATTTTATAAGAAAATAGATTTTTTAAAATATTAAAAATTGTCATTAATATTTCCTTTCATAAAAAAATTAAATTAGAATTGGCCATTTATTCATATAAAATATATTTTATCATAATTAATCAAAATATTTTCAAATATAAATTCATATCGCATAAAATTTAATTATTTAGATAAGTACATTTCTAAAAATAAAATAAATGTATTAATTATTTTAATTATACCAATTGAATGTAATTCATAATAAAAGTAGCATTAATTTTATTTCATTAAATATTTTGTAATGTGGTTAATCATATTCATTCTCAATAATTCTACTGCTAGGTTTTAATAGACTAAACATATAACAGTTTCATTTTAGTTACGTTTTGTGTGTGCAGGAAGCTATTGAACACATTGTTTGTTTATGGAATATATATAGTGAAATGTTGATTCATTACATTTACCAGCTAATAACCATAATATAAATATGGGGTTATTATTTTAGAAAGAGAATATTGAATAAAACTATAACATCTCCGTTCCAGAATCCACCCCGAGGCGCCCCATACCCGGTTGGTCACATGGCCTCAAGTGAATTTCCCCGAATGCCTGAGGCTGAAGACTAGCAATGACGGCCTTGGGTGTGATAGTTGGGAAACTATAACCTCATTGGCAGAGTAACACAATGGATTAAATCAATAGTAAAATAAAAAGTAGGAATAATCCATACAAAAGTAAACAGCAAAAGACTTGAAAATAATAAACTGAAGCACATATATATATATAAATGATGCATGATACATATGTCTAGGAAAGTAGCCAAATAAATCACAATACCGGAATACAACAGTACTAAACCCAAGTGCAAAATAAATCTAGCAAACAACTCCTAATCATCTCAAGCCATAGCTTGGTCCCATGCTCTCCAGGTCCATAGAAAATCTTGTACCTGAAGTTGATGGGTGCTTTCCCTTAACTATACCTGCAACAATATAATCTGTTTGCACCTAAAATCATGGCCCAAACAGGGTGTGAGACTAAATCCTAGTAGGCAACCACCACATGATATGTGCCTAACTTTCTGTGACCGAGGACATGGCATGTACTCAACATGTACTTCGAAAATTTCCAGAAATTCCCCTTTTCCTCAAAAACAACCAGAAGAAAGAAATCATACTTGAAAAAAGGTCTGGGTTCTTATAAACTTCCTCCCTTAATGAGATTCATCCCCAAATTTCCCTAGTAAGGAAACGTTGAGGAAGAAACCCCGAACAGCTCTGGCCACTCCGATCGTATGTCTACCTCCCTCTCCCAAGTCTCTTCCTATACTAACCAGTGCTACCAATGCACCCGTACCAGAGGAACAGACTGGCCACAGAGAAACCTCTTACTTTGATCAACAATCTAGATAGGATTCCTCTCAAAAGATGCATCCACTTCTAACTCAACCTCCTTTGATTGGAAGACATGAGATGGGTTTGAGAAGAAATGTCGAAGCTGAGAAACATGGAAGATGCCATTCATAGCCCGGTAACTCTAATGTAAATGAAACCACAAGGCAACATGCCCAACTCTCTCCAACACCACAAACGGCCTGACGTACCTTGATGAAAGTTTTCCTTGTCTCCTAATCCTCTTTTGTCCCAACCTCGGTGTGACACGCAGGAAAACTTGATTCCCAACCTCGAACTCCAGAGGTCGTCTCTATTCATCAAAATATGACTTCTATCAAGACTCCACAGTATCCATCCTTTTTTTTAATCAACTCTATCTACCCCGTGGTCTCCTGGACAAGACAAGGCCCCAACATAGCTGCCTCTCCTGCCTCCAGCCAACATAATGGTGATCGGAATGGCCTACCATAAAAATCCTCATAAGGTGCCATCTGAATAGTTTCTTGAAAACTATTATTGTAGGAAAACTCTGCAAGAGGTATATTATTCTCCCAAGAACCTCCAAAATAGAGAATACATACTCAGATCTTGTCCTTGAGCACCTGAATCGTACACTCGGACTAGCCAACTGTCTGGGGATGGTAAGTTGTACTCCAAAGTACCTGTGTACCCAAATCCTTATAAATCCCCTGCCAGACCTGAGAATTAAAACGTGCATCTCTGTCTAAAACAATGGAGTGTAGAACTCCATGTAAGCGCACAATCTATTGGATGTACAACTTCCCCAGATCATCAACACGGAAGGTCTCTTTGATCGGAAATAAGTGAGAAACCTTCATGAGCCTTCTAATGACAACCCAAACTACATCATTCCCTCAAGGTGACCTCGGTAAATCTGTCACGAAATCCATCGCGACATCATTTTTACATCCACTCGGGAATGGTTAACTCCTTTAAAAGACCTGTTGTTCACTGATGTTCTACCTTCACCTACTGACAGGTGGACCACCTCATGACGAATCTAGCAAAATCACTCTTTACACCTAGACACCAATACTGATGGTGTAGATCACGATACATCATGGTGACACCAGGATGAACTGCCCAAAATGAGGAATGAAATTCCAGCATAAGATTCTCATTTATGTCTTGTGTCACAAATACTGACCCTAGAAATGCAAGATTGCATCCTCTCCTATGGTCCATCCCAGAACAGGGTCCTCTCTTGACACGCTCTCCCATAGGACTAGTATTTCTGAATCTGATAGTTTCCTCATTCACACTCGATCAAGAAGATTAAAGGTAACAACCATAGAAGAAAGAATTTTATGCCCATGTCTGTCATGAACCTCCAAATGCATCTCATAGAATAGATCCATAAGCTGCCACTCACTGCTACCCTCCTGAACTGCCTATATCTGAGTCCTTCTGCTCAACGCATCAGCCACTACGTTGCATATCCCAGGTGTATAGTCAAGCTCAAATTCAAAAGAATGGAGGTACTCAACCCAACATCACCGGCTCAAATTCATATCATGCTGAGTGAAGATGTACTTGAGACTCTTGTGGTCAGTGAAAACCACACAATTTTCTCCCAGAAGATAATATCTCCAACAATGTAAGGCATTAATAACTACAGCCAAATCGAGATCATGTGTTGGGATGTTCTTCTCATGTGGCCTCAACTACCAAGACCCAAACACAATGAATTCTTTTCCCTGCATAAGTATAGTTTCCAGACCGATACTTGAAGCATCATAGTAAAAAGTATAGAGTTTTCTTGGATCTGGAAACACTAGTATCAGTGCTAAAGTCAACTTCCCTTTCAACTCATAAAAGGCTGACTCACAAGAATATGACCACAAGAACTTTTCACCCTTCATAGTCAAACTCGTCAGTGGTGATGATAAGTGTAAGAAGTCCTGAATGAATTATATGTAGTATCCAGCCATCCCTAGAAACCTTCATACCTCAAAGACATTCCTTGGCTGCTCCCAGGAAACTATTACACTCACATTCTCTGGGTCCACTGATACTCCTATCTCTGAGATAACATAACCCAAGAAGTGAGGCTTATCCATCCAAAAATGGAATTTTCAGAGCTTATAATATAACAGATTCTCTCTCCGTGTACTCAAAACGATCTCAAGATGGTTTTCATGGTTGTGTAAAGTGTGAGGATACACCAAGATATCATTCATGAAGACCACCATGAAAGAATACAAGCATGGATGGAACACTCAGTTCATCAGTGCCATGAAAATTGAAGGCACATTCATGAGATGGAACGACATAACCAGATACTTGTATAGACCATACCTGCTCTAGAAGGCTATAATAGGGAAATCTGATGGTCTAATGCACAACTGATGGTAACCAGACCTCAAGTCAATCTTTGAGAACATCCGGGATCCTCGAAGCTGATCAAAGAGATCATCAATCCTTGGTAATGGATATCAGTTTTTGACCATCAACTGGTTCAACTTCAGATAATCCACACAAAGCCTGAGGGTACCATCTGCCTACCTCGCAAAAAGGGCAGGTGAACCCCAAAGAGAAGTACTGGGTCAGATGAAACTCTTTTCCTGCAACTCCCCCAACTACTTCTTGAGATAATGTATCTCCGATGTATCCATCCTATAAAGAGGAATGGACACTGGTGCCTCTCCTAGAAAAAGCTCAATAGAAAATTCTACCTCACGCTCCGAAGGAAAACATGAAAAGTCTTCTGGAAAGACATCTCTGAAATGATCCACCATTGGAGTAAAGTCTATCTGTGAAAACCCTTGTTCATAATGATATAAACTAGAAATCTGGGTTGTAACTCCTCTTAACCCATGATGCTAGGGTCCCGCTCTACTCGCATGGAGATCCCATTTGCCCTTATGAAGAAATGATCCACCCTATGGTGATATGAATCACACCCTACAATGATAACAGTCGATGACTGGTTGGAAGGGAACTAGCCAGTCCATTCCAAGAATAAAATCATAGCATGTCATCTCTAGGAAATAAAGGTCCCATAGAAAGTAAAACCCACCAACCTCTAGAGGACACTCATTACATTGATGTACACTCACTGTTCTATTCCCCAACGGAGTGTGTAGTGTCAAGAAATCAGCTAAAGAAAGGATGCAGAGCCCAAGGCTCTCTACAACCATGAAAGATATAAATCTATTGGAAGACCCTGTATCGAAAAGAGCGGAATGTAAATCTGAGGCTACTAAGATCTTACCTCAAACTATAGAGCATCTGGAATCCTACTCCTGTTCAGTCTACTCCACTACAAAATATTGACCAGCACCACGGCCCTATGACCCTATCTAGCCACCCTGAGTCGATCCACCCTTTTGTGGCTAAAAATTGGGCGACTAGATTCCACGGACACAACCTCCACCTTGGCTTGAATGGCTGGAAAAAATCCAGTTCCTAGACTGGTGAGAAACTGGTCATGTTTCTCCTAAACGAGGAGTTATAGAAGAACCCTTATCACCAACTGATAGGGAGAATATTTGACAGCAGCCCTGAAGATGACCTATCTGGACACAAGATCGGCACTCACTAGGTCTCACGGGCAGTGTGGCCTCGTATGCCTGCTCTTCCCGCACTGGTAGCACACCACCCGACTACAAGAAGATGTATCTCACCTCCTTGGATCTCCATGAGTAGAATCGCTACAGCGCTTCCTGCTATAAGTAGGAGGAATACTAACTCTAAATGTCGAGCCGCCCTGGATCAAAACTCCAGAATACCTCATATTGCGCTCAGTGATCAGTGCCTAGTTAATGATAGAAGTGATATAAGTCAACTGGAAGATGTTCACATGTGATCAGATGACATGCCTCAGACCATCCTCGAACTTCATTGCCGGGAATAACTGATTACCTCATAGAATAGGTGTGAAATGTAGGAGCTCTGTAAAGTGAAAGGAATACTCTATAATCGAAAGAGTACACTACTCCAGACACATAAACTCTCGGGGTCGATCGGCACTCAATGACTTCGGGTAGAATTAGTCATAGAAGATACACTGGAACTCGTCCCAAGTCATAACCTATTGGTGTCCCGCCTGTGAGATCACATCCCGCCACCTCTTCGAAGAGTCTCGAAGCATATATGTAGCGATCATTACTGGCCTCTCTAGAACAATATCTAGATGTTCATAGATCGTTTTCATGGAGTCCATCCATGATTCTGCAGCCTAGGGTCCTCTATCCCCTGAGAAAGAGGGAGGATGCTGCTGCTGAAAGACCCATGTCAATTCTTCCATCGACGGCGCAGGAGGCGATGCTCCCAAAAAGGTCTGCGTCGTCCTCATAAATCCTTCCCTGCACTATGCATCAGCACCTACATCTGGTATAATGGTTGGGGCCAAGAATGGCACAACAGAGGGATCTATAGGTATCCCCTGACCAGCCATATCTGGTGTCTAATCACTACCCTACAACTAGCGTACAACCAGAGGATGTATCGGTAGCATGACTCTTCAAGGTCAAAGGCACACCTTAGATCAGGATTATCAAGGAATAAAAACTCAAATTGTAATAAGGGAATAGGAGAAGGAAAGCATTCATGTTTTTCCAAAACATGACTACACGGCGTGTATAACCCCTACACTGCGTGTTTCCTTTATCCATTCACATGGGTGTGTACTCTTACCAGAACTAGTCGTGTAACACCCCATACACATGGTATGTTCCCCTAACACACGTCGTGTAATTGAATCATGTTCCCCTACCCGAGTCCTTATACAAAAAAATCCACATAGTTCTCCTTAGAACAAGACTAGAAAACGTGTTAGTTCCAAACACAGCGTGTACTAGATGAACCTCACCGACCTGTGTTGTTAGTTACATGGCTGGGTACCTAGTTAAACCACATGGCATGTTCTAGACGAACATGTTTTGTACTAAGAAAAATTTTCCGAGCCGTGTTGTTAGTGGCACGACCAGTTACATGGTTCTACAACACGGTGTGTACATCCCTTACACGGCATGTCTTCCCAAGAATTCCAAACCCCGTGTCCCTGCCCACACAGTCGGATACACGGTTAGAGACTACATGGTATGTACATATGGTACATGGAATTTACTTAAGAAAAATTGTTTCTTCCGGAACAGAAGAACACATGGTGTGTAGTCAAAATACACAGCATGTATTCTAGGTTTTTCAGGACAGTAAGCATCAGAAACTACTATGAGGCCTAGAAAAACAGGGAAATGAACATTAAAGTGCAAAATTATGATTTTTGAGGGCCCATACTCCCCACAAATCAAATCTTGGCATCTCATACATGCCATAAACAAGGATAACGGTGCAACGATCCACCGAATTCCGGTCCATGAGGGCCCATAACACCTCAAGAACCAATGTTTTGCGTTCATTCAAACAAAACCTTACACAAATGATACTCTATCCAAAATAGTTATTTTATCAAGGATACTATCACAACAACATGAACCTCTAGCACAAAATCTATCACAACAACATGCAATCACTAATGCACCTTATATGGCTTAGCAAGAATGTATGACATGTTATTTCTAGAAAGTTCCTAAATGATGCATGATATTGAATACCCTCATATCATTAGGGTTGCAATAGAAATAGAACCTGAATACATCAACAATAATAGCACAATACATGTGAGTCACCCAATATTGAAAATTAGACCAACCGTAAACTTGAAAAACCATAAAAAATTGCAACAAATGCGGTAGATTGGCTTTTCCCTATACACAAGCTAGATACTCCTAGGTATAGCTTATTACCAAGTTCTTATTCCGTTTTATCCCCGACTATTGGATCCAAACAGTATGTCATGAATAAAAAGAAACCCTCTGTTACCACTTTGTAACGCCCTGGTTCTGTAAGCCACCTAGAGGCGCCCCGTACTCGGTTGGTCACATAGCCTCAAGCGCATTTCCCTGAATGCCAGAGGTTGCCGACTAGCAGTGAGGGACTAGAGTGTGATAGTGGGGAAACTATTCCCTCATTGGTAGAGTAACACAATGGAAGAAAGAAATATAAAAAATAGAAGTAGGAATAATCCATACAAAAGTAAATAGTAGAAGACTAGAAAATAATAAACTGGAGCACACACATATATATGATTTATGAATAATACATATGTCTAGGAAAGAAGCCAAACAAATCACAATTCTAGAATACAACAGTACTAAACCCAATTACCAAAGAAAGAAAGTAAACAACTCATTAGCATCGCAAGCCATAGTTTGGTCCCATGCTCTCTAGCTCCACAGCAAATCATGTACCTAAAGTAGAATGGTGCTTGCCCTTATCTATACCTGCAATAATATAATCTATTTGGGCCAAAAATCATGGCCCAAATAGGGTGTGAGAATAAATTATAGTAGGAAACCACCACAAGATCTGTTCCTAACAGTCAGTGAATATATCACAGGTAACGTACAAAAAGTAGAAAACAAGGAAGTACTCAGAAATAACAATACAGAGTTTCAACTATCAAAAAATATCTAATCAAAGTAGATATTCACAAAAGTCAACCCTCTAGAATGTACCCACAACCTATCCCCTCTAGTCTTACCTAGGAATATAAGCAAATGGATAACACAATAGGTAACCCTTTGGGAAGTACTCATAGCCTATCCCCTTTAGTCCTACCTAAAAATTACAAGCAACCCTCTGGGCAGTACACTCATTCTAACCCCTATGGTTCAGCTTAAGTGTAGACCCTATGAGGAAGCACTCATCGTCAATTCCTCTTATAGTCTCGTATCGTAACTAAAGGCACTCTAGGGAAGAACTTATGTCACATTTCCTTTGTGGCCCACGTTGAGGAACTACTGACACTTTGATAAAGAATGTACGTCAATTCCCCACATGTTCTCGCATCGTAGGTAAAACAGACACTCTAGAGAAGCCCTTGCGTCCATTCTCCCTATGGTCTACTACACCAGGTTCTCACGGCCCTATGTAAGTCAAGTAGGTATATCAACTCATATCGTCCA
Organism: Viscum album; assembly: GCA_963277665.1. Classification (NCBI taxonomy): domain Eukaryota; kingdom Viridiplantae; phylum Streptophyta; class Magnoliopsida; order Santalales; family Viscaceae; genus Viscum; species Viscum album. Next base: position 642,839,960 of record OY728143.1, on the reverse strand, counting down.
AAGTAACCACCAAGAACTACTTATCTAGAAATCTACAACATATCAGCATATCAGAACAAACACACCATCCTAAAACTAGGCATGGGAACGTAAACAGCATCCTAACAGGCCAAATAGACCCAATGGTCAAAATAGGCAATCAAGCATGGGAAAAAATTCCAAGGCGTAGAAATTAACCCTATTCACATTCAATTAACTTCTACTCAAGAATACAAGAATATTAGAAAAACAATAGGGATAAAACAATAAACGTGCAATACCCCTTTCATGGGTATTGGTGATTTTTCACATATAACTCAAAGTCTTTCAACAAAAAGGCACAAACCACCAACCTCAGTGTTGTAGGATCGATATAAGTGAACCCTAAGGATTAAATCACCCAATAACATGGTAAATCTACAAAAACACTCAAAATTTTCAACTGAAGATAACATGATAAAGAGGAGGAAATAGAAGAAGGTGTTCAAGAAAAAGAGAGAACTCACCAATGTGATTCCAATGCAACCGACGAAGTTTGATTTAAATAACAGATGCTTGATTGGGGGCTCGATGAAGATCCACACCATACGGACACTCTCAGGTGAGTTCGGTAGAGAAGAAGATGTTTCGGTCGATTAGACGCGACTCCAACCCGTTTAATGGTAAAAATACACAACGTGTACTTTGGAAGTACACGACGTATACTTGCTGTTTCCGTACCCCACATTAGGAAGCCTCCAAGTCACCCCCACATGGCCATGTGTATGGCCATCACACAGATATCACATGGATACCTATGGTAACTGATTACAAAGTGTGTACTCAGAAAGTACACGACGTGTACTTTGATAATTTCTAGAAATTATCTTTTTCTCAAACAACGACTTGAAGAAAGAAAACACGCCTGAAAAGAAGGTCCAGGTTCTTACAAAAACTATTTATTGAGTATTTGTAAGAACATATCACTCATTTGATAAATTTTTAGATTATAGATAAAAAATTTGAACAATTGATCAAAGGTATCATTGAAATAAATTTTTTAATAGGAAATGAAAAATATTAAATCTTTTCTTAGTTGGTATCAAAATTTTAAATAAGTTATCAAGAAATGGAATATCCTTACGTACTAAAGTTATCACTTAATTCATCCTCTAATTAATCTATTCAAGAAGAAACATATTATTATAATAATAATAATAATAAGGATTCAATTGTTATATTTATACCCACTCTTATTTCCCCAGATCATATATTGAAAAAGAAACATGGAAATATGGATGTTTGTGGATTTATAATAAACCCAAATATTATCTATCCAAAATAAATTATATATTAGTGTAATAATTTTTTAAAATAAATATATTTATGCAAGATGAATAATGTTAATAAAATTTCACACATGTACTCCATATTATTAAGTTCGTTAATAATTTAGAAATATCAGGATCACCACTCAATTTACGTACAACTTTAAACTTTTTTGTATAATTTTGATTAGAAATAATTTATTCAATTACTTGTTATCTATAACATGAATTAGTTTAATAAAACAATACTTTATCTATTGAATATATTGGGTATATTAGAGATAGACATGAGTCGTATAAGATCTCGTACTATGTTGATCAAAAAAATAAAAAAACATTACATGTTGTGACTATAATAAGAAAAATAAAGATAATGTATACTCCACACTTATTTGAAATCATCCCAAACCCATTATTAATTGTACTCATATATTTAATTATTTAAATTTAATAATCATGAGAAAAATGAATAAAACAAAATATAATTACAATTTCCAAAATATATACGTAACTTATAACACCACAACACTTGTAACTATAACATACACCATGATATTGAACATATAAAACACTACCATGTTCTTAGAGGATAGCTGACACCTAAGGTAGAAAACATTAATCAAAACCTTAACCATAAACAAATAATATTAATCATATAGAAATAATAGACATATATTAAAAAAATACCATAGTACTTTTCTACAATAATCATGAGAATTGAAGTTAAAAAATATTATTCTTTAATAATTTTAATGCATAAAATTTCAAAAAAACACAAATACATGTAATGAGAGAAAATAACAATATATAGTTCTCAAAAAGTACCTATATAATTGTAAATAACATTCTAAACCCAAAAACGAAATTAGAAAATAAATAAAAAAACCTTCAATTCAACACCATGACCTTGTGAATATCCTAAATGTCAGTATTAATGATACTTATATCCATATCTATCATATTTATCAATTCATAATCAATCATATTCCACTAAATAGGTGTATTCCATAAACTATATAATTAAATCCATTAATCTCCAATGACTCCATTGCAAACCACGTGTATTGTAGGAATAAAAACAAGTTGTCTTTTATAAATTGATTATATAATTCATGAAGAAAAATATAAAAACTCTTGCTGAACCACATTTACATTATAATAAAACTTAAAGTATGAGTTACCATTTTCAATATATTTTGTTATCTAACAAAAAAAATTACTAGAAGGATGGTAACCTTTTAAAGTAGGAACACAAGAACTAACATTATTATGTAATTTTGATTACCATCCAATATATCAAATTGATGTATAAATGTTTCATTTTAATTACGTGTTATATTTTAATTGAAACATAATTTATGATAATTTATATAGTATATTTTTCACATCAATAGGTTATTACAGTTCCCTGTAATAAATAGAACCAGGAGATTTCATGATAATATATTTAAAACTTTGTCTATTGGACTAGATACATTAATATGATAGGGTCCCTGTTATGTATAATTATTAGGTGGCATAGTACAATAATTATTGAATATTTTTCTCATAAATTCCATACTTAGTGGTCTATGTGAGATCAGATAGGGAGATAATTCCCACTAATAGGAACTAATTGTGTTTTCTGTGACATTTTATTTCCCTTTTTGAAAGAGTGTGTATTGGTTATAGTCATGAGATTATTATTAGCGTATATAATGACACGTATTCTCATTGAAATTTAGCATTATTCTTGGTGAGTCATAAGTGGTATGATATTTATTGAATGATCATAATAGAGTATGTCCCTTTTATTATTTTGAAGAAGTTGTCTATGTACCCTTAATTATGATAGATGTTTCTAACCAAAATCTATGTACATAGTGACTGCAAGAAACATTATTTAGAAAATAAATGAAATATAAATCATTCATTAAGTATAATGACACCTTTATGAATCCTCTTCAATGAGATATACATTGAAAATTTAATATAATTTATAGTTACACTTATATGAATGTTTTATTTCTATGAATTTTTTATTTTTCTATAGGGTCAAAATATGTTCCTAGATACCACTGTTGGCATATGGATTAGACCACATACCACTAAGATAAATGTTCTACAGATTTCCACAATAAGCATATCTAGAATCCCATTAGATTTAGATAAATCTATGTATTATAATAGAACTGGTCCCATCTTATGAGAATATATTTATTCAAATTATATTAATCTTAAATAACACCAATATATAATTATTTATGATCTAAATAAGATATTAAGATTTAGAAACCATGGTATTCACAGGTAATGATAGAATGGATAAGTTAATATGATAATTTTTATATGGAAAATTATATTATGGTTTGAGGTTTGATAATTATTAGGAGGTATTATATTGAGTTGATGGACCAGATTTCAAAAAATTGTTTTTTATTTTATTAATTATTTATTTATTGCATGAGATGTATTTTTATATTTCTTAAAAAATTATTTATTATAAGAAGTGATATTAGATGGTTATTCCATGTAAATTAAATATATTTTTGTTTTATATTTAAAATGGGGTCATTATTTTGTTTATGTTAAATTAATTGATTTTATATAATTTTTTTAACTTAAAAATAAATATAGAATGGGTATTATGTGTCTAAAAACCTATGAATTAATATTTTATAATTATCTCCAATATATTCTGGAGATATTTTAGGAGAGGATCTCATATTTTCATAATTTATGATGAGATAATTTAAGATATGTTCATATGTGATCATTATTGAAAAAAATAATTCACTTTATCTCTTCATGCCAACACATGAGGAGTCAATATCATCATCACAAGATTCATGATGTATGTAAAGATATCACTCAAGGAACTCAACATTGAGTTATTAAAGAAATGAAAATGAAAATATTGATCAATTTTGGAAATAGAAATCAATTATTGATGTAAATATTTTAATTTATGTTTAATTATAAATTGATTATGATAATCATTTCTGAGGTTTTATGTATTACTCATTTAAATATTTATTTTCTTCTTGATATTTAAATTGAAGAATTTTGATCGGGCATCTATCACCATGCTACCACTATTCTTAAATCCTTTAAACTATATTAAATTATAGATACAATAATTTACAATTATTATTTTTATTTAGCTTCTTAAAAAACTCTAGGGACTTATTTTAGTTCTAATGGTATAGATTGCATGTGAATCATAGTTTGTATGACAAAAATGGGTCAAATGAAAAAGTAAATACCCTATCAGTGACTAGAATAGAAACCATAGAGAGATGGAGGTGGGACACATGTTATCCATAGAACACACATGTATTCCACACATTGGCCACATATCCATGACCCCCTTCGGGTAAATGTCACCATATCAAATTAATTAAAGAAAATTAAAGAATATTAACTCATGGTCAAGGAAATTCACCCCCATTTAATATTTGTGTCTATGTGTGTTATTAAGTATTATTTTTAGAATATTTATATATATTTAGATAATATAAAAAATATATGTACTTTTAAAATAAACTGTGGGATTCAAAAATGAAATCTCAAGGACCATAAATTTAAAATTTTTAAGACTACAATTAATTTATTGTTTTTTTGTGTCTTTATATTTTTTATTTTCATTTTAAAACCACCTAAATGAATTTTTAATATATTATTTATGAGTATCAATTATTGGTTTATGATGAATAATCAATATCTAGAATAATCTGTGTATGATTAGATTTAACTTCATTTAATTTTAATTATTGTATGTGTTTTTATTTTATAATCATTATTATTAAATTTTGTTTGATAATATACATGTCATCCCTTCTTATATAATGTAAGAAACTTCATGTTCAATGTTTATTTTTATAACCCTTCACTTATTATACCCCATACATATATGTGAAGGACATTGTACAAGATGAAATTATGACTTAAAGTAGGTGGTTCATGTCCATAGAAAAATTAAAAAGAAAATAGGAAAATGGTGAATGATGTAAATAAATTCTAGCCTAACTCCATGATTTTTTTCCTAGGTCTATATTGGTTTATCATTATTTATTAAAACAACTAATAGATAAAATCCCATTATCATGTCGTTTTTATATTCTCTTTGTATGTTTTTTTCTCGATCCCATATATTTAAAGAATTAAAAAACATACTTATATAAAATTAGGTTTTAAATATGAGATTTATTTTATCTTACATAGTAAATAATTTATATATGTTCACACATAAAATAGATAACAATGATTCATAGATAAAATCATTATTTCTTTGGCTAAAATAATTAAAAATATCTCAAAATAATACCAATTCATTAACACCTTCAATTAATTAAAATGGAATAACACCATGGATTCAGGTATCTATCTATCCATAGTTGATTGTGCTTATATTGGTGAGTTTTAATGCAATTAATGAGTCAACCTAACTAAAATTGGAATCAAGGAAGTAATAATGGATAGCTTGTTTCAATATTTGAGGCATGAATTGAATATATACGATTATTTAATTTATGGATTGGGGATCCCAATCAATGAATCAAATAGTTGTGAGCTAATGTAGTTTTTTTAGAGTAAAACCCACCAATATAAATTTATGTAGTTGAATGACCATCTTTTTCACTAAAAAGTTAAATATATATCATTTCTAACACGATTATCTAAATTTTTGGATGTTTTATATTAATTGGTGAGGAATATTAGGATTTCTTCAAATAGTTAGAAATTCATATGAATTATCTATACAAATGGCTAATTAAAATTTAAAATTAAGTAAAAATACTAAACTGGTATATTAAATTTTTTATTATGGATGTATGGGATACAATTAACCAACTTAAAACAACTGAATCAAAACACCTTAAACAAGAAATGTTCTGCTTAATTTGGTTAATTAGTTCAATTCGGATGATAAATATTTTATATTTCAATTTTTTTCTTCAGTCCAGTTTTCATAAACATAATAATTATTAACAAAAGATAAAAAATAAAGTAAAAAATAAACAATTTTCAAAATTGGAAGTTATGATTACCATTTTTTTATCAATTTTTAATATAGCATAAATAATTATTTGTTATTTCATATAATAAAATTTAATGAATATGTGTGATGATTAGGTGAATATAAGTCATTAGAACACATTCAATGCTTCCAAAAACATTATTAAATCCATTTATATATTTTACATTTCATTTGATTAGTTTTTTATCAAAATGTTTCTTTCATTTAAATATTGAAATGTAAAAAAGTTCAAATATATTCTTTATATGTTATTTTTTTAGCAGGATATTCACATTATCTTATAACCTTTTGTTAAGAAATATAAATATTTTTCATTTTTATGAATTTCTTTGAGACCTATGATATTTTTCCTTATTTCTCTAACTAATCTAATCTATTTTTAACTAATATAATGAAAATGGGTTGGTTTATAACTCTTCTATACTAATAATCATAAATTTTATTTTTGACTTAATGTAATGTTTTAATCAATCATTTAAAAAAAATTCCTTAAAAAATTTTAAATGATTATGCAATCCACTTTTTGTAACAAATAATGGATAGTTTCACTAATAACAATATATAATACTAATCAATACTTTAAAAATAAAATTATTCCATTTGATATAATTTTTAGAGTGGTATAGACTCTTACATATAGTTTATTCCAGGAGAGAAAATTTATAAACTAGAGTTCCCTATACATAGTAAGCTTCACATAGGAGATAGTAATGTATAAATGGTTTACTTAAAGTGGCATACGGAGGATTCACAAAGATTTATAAAGAACTATAAAAACAACATGGGGAAAAATATATCTACACCATGTTTTCAAATATAGATTAAATTTATTAAAAGGGAGATTGAAAATAAATATATGAGATCTATAATGGGGTATTAATGTTTTCATTAGTAAAGGAATCTCAAGTTAGTTCTCATATACTCAAAATTATTAGGTAAATTGATTAAATTAAGAGTTAGGATTTGATCTATGAAACTATTTATCTGTAAATATCATTCTTTTATCTACACTACCATGTTTCTCTAATTAATTATTAATTTTAAAATCAGTAACATTGAGGGTATACTTTGGTTATAATTCACTAATAAGAAACGGAAATAATGAAAAAAATCTCTATTCTATATCATAAACAAATGTGTGGTAAGGTGAAGAGTTCAATGGTTGGATCAAATCCAAAGGCACCAGTGAAATTCCCTCCAATGAAGCCAATGATTACAAAGGAATGTCACGTGAAAGGGTATTTTTTCATGTTTAAAGAAAGTCCATTGAACTAAAAACTTAAATGTGGTTATGTATAAGAAAGGAGGAGTTTTTTGTTGGTTATATTCATCATCAACTATAATAATTATGTTTTCTTTTCATGGAATCCTTCCTTTAGAGGATCCCTTACCTGTAAAAAGTACTATAATAAATCCATGGGAAAACCAACTAAATTATAAAATATTATCTATATAGTCAATCAACCACGGATTGAACTCAAAAAAAATATCTTAATATGGAGAGATTCTTATGATAAACTTATCTCAGAAATGAATCTAATAAAAATAGGCTTATATATATGCTATATATGTATCTTTTGTAAGAGAGTTAAGGAATCAATTAAAATTACTATCTTACAGTGTTATTTTTACAATGAAATTATGGTATGTTGTCATCAATTCATTTTAGGTAAGTGTATTTTAATCTATTATGTTTATCGAGTTTCTTGATTTCCACTATAACCCACCAAATTCATGGTAGCTTAAAAACTTGTTTAGGGTGGTTATATTACATATTTTCTGTCTTATTTGGATGAATATGAATCTATATTGGTTCGATATAAAATAAATAAATTTGAATCATGATTTAGTTGGTATATTCTCATAAATTAGGATGGTAAATTACATGCAATTTGGAGTGTATAAGAACTCCATTCCTAAACAATATATTTTTGACAAACTTGGAATATGGGGTTATACTAATAGTTATAAGGGATATATTCATATAGTATGGCAACCAATTTATGATATTTTGATCAACATCACCTTGGAAATCACATACCAATGGATCTATGTCTAGTGGGATGTGGTGGTCTCTTCGGAGATCACAATAGAAAAACTATTTCATATTTCTTTAAGATTATGGTTAAGGTTTTTCTTCTGAGTACAAAATTACAGGGGTAGTCATGAAAATCCAACATCCAAGATTCATGTAGTGGAATAAATTATTTACTAATGTGGATTATACTTTCATTTTTTAACAATGATGATCTATCATAGATTGTTATAATAGATTTGGAGGATTTCTTGGATTCAATAATCACATTAACTTTTTTGGTGCCACACACCATTCATGAGGGGAACTAGGATGTAAATATTTTGGAGAATGTGGAAGTAGGATAAAAAATTCCTACTTGGTATCTTTCTTCTCCTTGTCAAATATTCGAATCAAATTTTTTTTAAATTTTTAAAAATAAAACATTTTGTTTCTTATAATTTATTTTTTTAGACCTTAGATCTCTCGCTAATGTGTTCTTTTTTAGATTTCTTGGGTAGTAGATATAGTTTACTTCTAACACATTTATATCCAAATATAGAAACCAAGTTTATTTATAAATATTTAAAGGGGAAAAGTGGATCATTGAGCTACTAATACATTGACACTTTTTTTATTAACTATTATATATTACAATCCCATTTTTTAAAGTGAAATAATTCATTTATTATAGAAATTTTATTATGTTTCTATTATTACCAAAGACATTATTCCTATGTCAAATTTAGATAAATTTTTTTATTTCATGTTTTTAAATAAAAGTAATTTATTTTATAAAAAAGACATATGTTATCTTATGAAAATTTTAAATAATGGTTTATATATAATTTAACTACAACACCATGATATTTTAGGATTTATTTCCCTTAAAATAAATTTAATTTCCCTGGATGAATGTGATACACGCAAGCCCAGGCCTAAATGGACCCTTATATATATTATTTAATGGGGGTATAATATAATTAATATGAGTAATATCATTATTAAATATTTTTATAATGGTCCTACTAAATAAATATTTATTAATTAATTCTTATGAAATAATCATTTATATTTTAGTAAGTTAATTTTAAGCTTTAAAAATGCATTTTATCCAAAAAAAATTCTGATTGATTTTTGTGAATATAAATTACAATTAATGTATAAAAAATTTGGAAATTTTATTTTATAAAATTAACATAATTTTTGAAATCATCATTTCAAAAAATTTATTGGGTGAAATATTGTGATTTTTTCTGAAATAATTTATTTCTCCATGAGTAGTTAAAATGATGTTTTTGTCAAATACTCTCATATCTATTCATTCAATGAAGTAATTTATAAATACTATTTAAATTTTATTTGGTATTAAATATAAAAATGAACCATTTTATTTATAACAATAAAATTAACTACATTTTAATTAAAGATTAATTATTTTGAAATAAGTTAATTATTTTCATTAAAAGAGAATTTTTATAAAAAAAATTTTATTGAATTTCATGCATTTATTTTAAAATTACATTTTACCACTTTTTTATTTTATTTTAGAAAAATATAAATGTATTTTTTTTAATCATAACGTTGAAATTATATTAGTGTCAATTTTTGGAATGTTCTAAATATATTGATTTTTCAAATAATATAGAAAAATGCTTATTTTTATTCAATAATCCATTTTATTTTTAATAATTTACAAAGATGCATTTTTTATAATGGTTTTAAAATTATAATTAATTCAATTATATTATAAATAATCCATTTTATATCATTGGAATCCAATTTATGTTTAATTTTTATCTAAAAAAAATTCTTCTTAAAAAACCATTTTCTTTAAAAAATCGCTTTTCATGACGCTTTGCAGGTTTATTTTCAAATTAAATTCTACCACTTATATGAATGGAACTTGATAAAATGGATTCCATATTTTTAATAATAATAATTCATAATATTAAATAATTTCAACTTAATTTTTTCCTTTATTAATAGTAACTAAGGTAAAAAATTATTACCATGATTAAGGTTAAAAAAGGTTTATCGGGGGGTTAGACCAAGAGATAAGGGTACAATTATCATTTAATAGAGTATAAATCCTATTAGATGAAAATATTTAGAAATTATAATATCCCACGATCAAATATCCCTCTATTGGTAAGAACTTTACATCATTATGGATTTATACTATTTTAATCTTATAGGAAATTTTATGTGTGTCCTCTCGCCCACTTAGAAAAGGACACCCATTGTTTCTCTTTATTACACCATTTTGAGCCTTATATATCAGCCAAATTATACCCAATTCAGTTATAAAATTCCCTAGAATTATTTATATTCTATTTTCTTTTTAACATACCATTCCAATGGTCTTTATGAAAGCATCTGAAGGAGGCCTACTAAAGAAGAGGTAATCATCCTACTCGACCTCTTTCAACTGAATTATTATAGTGCTTCTTATAAATATATGAAATTAATCATAAAATAATAAATAATGTGTCGTAAATATACTTAAATATTATTATTATTATGGAACCACCAATATCCACCCTATATTCAGTCAAATGGGAATTGAAAGTATCGTTTGTGTGTACATGTGGACTACCTCCTCAACATAGTGATAGAATTCATTTTACCTCATCCTATTCCTTGGATATTTATTATGATGGGTTAATTATTTAGCATTATATTTATCACATAATTATTTTTCTAGAATTATACAATAATATCCACCTTCTTACAATCTAATCCATCATAAAACGATAATGTCACCCGTGTGTACGTGTGGGATACCACCTGTACGAAGCTATGTGATTCATTTTTCATTTTTCCTTTATATATATGGTAATAAGAATATATTTAATGAATATATATGATATAATAAAATTACTCAAATTATTATTCTTATTTAACTCTCTTTCCTTACATCCTTTGAAAAGTCAAAACAATGATCATGCGTATGTACGGTCAACCGTCTTCATGAAAAATGTGCTTCTTTTTTACATATCTACCTTTTATTGATGACTAAATATATATATATATATAACGAATATATATATTAATTTATATATTTATTAATATTTTTTAGATTTTGGATCCATTACTAAATTAAATTTACTTGAACTATCGAACATAAATTCTCATGAAAAATGAAACATTTAACGCCTAGAAACGATGATTTTAATAGATAATTACTAATAAAATGGTGTTGAAATTTTGTAAGTGGATAATATAAGATATTATAACTAAATAAAATAAAATATTATATTATTATAGTACATTTAAATTTATTATACAATAGGTTATAGTGATTTAAAAGTAAGTAGAACTTAATGTAAGAGATTTTCATCGCACTTTTATTTCTATGAGACACATATCATATTACCCACTTGTATCTATTTTTTTGTGTAAATACTTACCATGAATTTATTTTATGAATATTATTACTAAATTTATGAGTATATACATATCCATATGGTGTTCTTTCCTTCATGGGGAAAATTATTCAAAAGATACAAATGTGGAAAGGGATTTATGTTTCTATCTCAATGTTTACCATGAGTATTTATGATTAAGTAATAGATAAGAGAATTATATATTATACCTCCCAATAAAATAATGATTTTTTTCAACTGGTTATTATTATATCTTACATGTTTTCATTTCAGTTTCCTCTCTTTATGTACTCAAGAGACCAAAAAATATATATTTTTGGGTAAAAATGACTTTATTTCTCTCTTCAGTTGAATATTATTTTCTTCCATTTCCATGTTTTCTAAAAATATTCCCCATAATTTTTAAATAATCTCAAATTATTATTTAATTTAATTTTTACCCATGATTTAACTTTTGAAAAATAATTTAAAATTTATCTTCTATTCATTTTCTAAATGAGGTTTCTTTATCTTTTCATCAAAAAAGTGAAAGGAATATTTGTTTTAATGTACATGGAATAAACCTAATTTCCTATAATCATGAAAAATAATTTATTTTAGTCATACTTTACATGTTTCCATGATTAATTTCAAATAAAAGTAATTCTTTAATATTTAAGAAATTTATAGATTTCAAATAAATTATTTAAAAATGAAAAGGGTATTTTCCTTAAAAATGTTATACTGGCCTTTTAAAGGAATTTTGAATTTATGATGACATAATTTGATATTAATTATGATATAATAGATATATTATCCAATGATACAATCCATTTTCCTTTTTTTATAACTTATGTTAATGATGATTTAAGTATGATTCTATGAAACCTGTTTCTTTCCCATAAATTAATAAATATATGATGAAACCATCATGAAAAGCATTTCTTTTACATGGATTTTGTTATAGTGAATGATGAAATTATTATTAAATATTCTTAATTTCCATAGGTTATGATATTATGATATGATGAATGTTTTATAATCTTGTAGAACACATATGTATGATTTTTATTATGTGATGGGTGGGTTCAGAATTATATATCCCACAAATGAATTATCTAAAGATGGATATATCAGGAGATAATAAGGATTGAAATATGGAGTGAACCCATTTCGTTAAGGAAAATTTTCCACTATGATAGTCTTGGGAGTGAACCTTGACTAATGATATAATATAATCGAGAGTGAACCCAATCCACTATGATAGTATTATCATTGATCTTTGGCTAAAAAAATGATTTTTTATACTAATGTGAATGAAATAAACTTATTTCCTATACCAATGATATTCTCTCATGATTTATGTTCTTTTTTTATTTTATGATTTATGTCTTATTAACTACCATTATTTATTCCATGACCCAATATCATAATATTTTGATGGTTATGGTATTCAAATGTTAAGATCATGTTCTAATACCCTTATTCTCATTTTTTGTTTAAATGATCACTGATATCTCCTTTTTCCCTTATAAAGCATTTGATATCACCCTTTATTATGTTTTATTTCCCCATATTTTGTAGAAATATTTTAGTTATGATGTGTTTAAGATGTGTGCTACTTATGAAGAACATAATGGGATATTATGTATATCTATTATGAATATGTTTTTTATAAATCCAAGATTCCAAATATACTAAACCTATATGATTTTGGTAGGGATATTATTATTAATTAAATAATATTCATTTAATAAGATATAATTTTAATTTATGAAAGGTATAGTATATTATTTAATATTTAAAATATTATATTGATAATAAAGTAAAAAATATAATTAAAATGAGAACACTAATTTATATCATTTTCATATTTGTTAAATAAACTAGAAGAGTTTAGAAACGTTATCTCAATAAGGGTATTTATATTTTTTATTTAAATTAGTTGGATATTTTTTACATTTTTTTATAATATAAAATCACTAAAACACCATTAGTGGTAAAGTTGAATGAGTTTTGAATCTTCTATAATTATTTCACACAGATGCTTGTGAACAATTCTTATAGAATATACAGTACGATTTACCTAATTTTTTGGATTAACTAATCACATATGTACAAGTATATATATATATATCAACTTGATAAGTCAAAAATTAAATTCCTTTGAATATTCTAAATAATATAAAAGTGATGTACAAAATAAACATGGAATGAAAACAAATAAATTTTATTAAAAACAAGAAGTAGAATAATTTTTATATGAATTCTTAGATTATTTTAATGAATATAGGATAGCATCTCAACTCACACCTGCATGTACACATAATGAAATGATGTATGCAGAAGGAGTAATCACATTTTATTATACATAGTGATATTGGTGATGATCCATGTGATTTTTATTATATCCTTCAATGAATATGAATTGTAGGCTGTAACATACACACATAATTATGTTCCAACCTAACTAATAAAAGAGATTCCATATGAGTTATGCTATGTAATGAAACTTTTATGTGACATGTTCATGTACGGGTAAGTGAAGAATTTATTAAATCTAATACGAGTAATAAACATGAATTATGTGACACAAAGTGAATATTTGTATAAATTAATAAGGAAAAAAATGATATTATATATATATATAATCTTGTACACAAAACACTCACAGTCAAAAGATAATCCATATTATGGAGAAAATATCTAAAGGAGGTATTGGGATAAATTTATAATTCAATGTAGTTTAAGAACTACATATCTAAAAATTGTGGCTAAATTTTTCTATTATTTTAGGATAATTTGAGCTAATTTCATATAAAAAACACATGCATATATTTAGTTTCAAACATTTTTTGGTTATACATATTTATTTTTTAAAACAAGTACTTTTATAATTAATTTGGTCATTTTTTGTTTATATTTCAAAAATCAAATTTGAATATAATAATTATATTCCTAAATACATTAGATTTGATTTGATTTTTTTATTTTATGTACTATTCACTAATTAATTCATCAATTCAATTAATTTTTTCATTCTTTATTTGTAATTAATTTGAGATAAAATTTTAGGTTTTGTAATCATAGGGTTGATACTACACTAATTATATAATGTAGCCTCATAGAAGCACTTAACATAGTATTCCTTGCACAACATATTCATTCATTTCCATGTAAGAAGGAATTAGCTAGACAAAAAATCCTAAAAAAATACTTTGATAATCTTTCTGAGAATGAAAATTTTCTCATTATAGATAAAAAGAATAAGAAGGAACAATAAATGAGATATGATAGATAAAAAGTAAAAAATGGAGTATTAAAGTGCAGACATGTGCCATGTATCTAGTATATATCAAAAAAAATCAATGGTATCCTATGGATCTACCTAACATTACCTTTGTACATCAACACATCCACTTGATAATACCATGAATACGTCATATAACAATTGTAGAATTATCCCCCAACAAAAATTATAATTTGCCTCTAATTCTCTTTGTTTAGTGATTATTTATTTATTTTAATGCTTTTATATCAAATTGATAGAGTCTGGAGAGCACTAATATAACCTCTAGTGAGACCATAGAGTTAAATTTTAATCCATTATAACCTCAATACATAAAAAAACATCTATTTTAAACCCAATTATGTCATGTGTTAGAACTATACATTCCCTAATCCACCCAATATTGAAATATGTTTAGGGCTAAGAATATTTTGTAAAATCAATTTAGCCTATATTGATTAAAAATATGTTTGAAATTCTATCACAACCAGAAAATTTATTCTGAATCCATATTGAACACTCTATACGGGATAAAAACATATAAAAATTTTATTCAATCCATGGAAGAGGAATAATCCCCCTATACATTAATGATGAACAAATTGCACATGGATTTCATGTATAATCCCTAAGGACCAAAAGCATATTCTTCGAAACTACCAAACCAAATCATGAAAATCCAAAATAAAGAATCCACATGCCAATATATCCTCAATAGAAATGTATTCAAGATATTGTAGACCCATGAATTGAAATAAATTAAAGGTAATTCCATTTTCCATGTGCTAGAATCTCGTGAATATTAAAATTTCTTGTAGAATTGATCTATGATCCCCAGAAAGATTTATAAAAGGGAATTCTTCTTTGAAGTAGAAGAAAAATTTATTGAAGAAATCCCATGTATAATAACAATGATACCATCATATTATTGAGAGAATTATTTATTATACTAGTAGATATTTCTAGAATTAATTTAATCTAGAGGAGAACACATAAGCTAGTGGATTTATCAAATGTATTTACACAGCTGGGATTTCTTCTCCCTTCCTTTATAATTATGAAGTTGATTGTGTGTGTCTTAAACAATTATTAATTCATATGTGGGAATTATTTTCTAATCATTTTTCTTATTTAATTATCAATAAATTTTTTCTTGAGAAATTTTTTTGAGTTTATTAATACATACTGAGATAGAATATTTATATACTTTATGATTACGAGTGAAGTAGTAATAATGGAAGGTCACACACTTACTTGTGTATCTATCAACTTCTACTAAGTATATTCATGTTTCATGTGGGGTAAATAAAATAGGTGAACCGGTGATAATAAAATTAATAAAGACATTACTAATCTCCATGAGGGTAGTGTAGGGAGTAATAGCTATATACATGTGATTTAAACCCACACCAGGGAGGGCTTAACAAACCTAAATTGAGCACCTAAGTTAATATAGTTATTGGGACCATAATATATGGAACTAAAAACTCACTACCTTTATATCTAAGAGTCATGAAACCTCATGTATACATACAATTTCATTAAGGAGTAATGGATATTCACTTAAAAGATAACCTTCAGGTAGTTAGTGAGTTTCTAATGTCAGTAAATGATCATTAGGGAGATTGGGTACTTTGGTTCATTTATGTTTTCCCCTATACCTATTTTTTACTCTATTAAATGGGGATACAAGTTATCATTCCTTTAGTAGGATAATTTCTTTCTACTTTTCGACTAATCACCACAAACATCAGTTTTCACTAAATCTTGTTATTTTTTTATTAAAACACCCATTCATTATCATGAAAATATTTGTCCCAATGTTTGACCAAGACTCCTAGTATAAATATTATTCATTCTCAATTTTATATAAACAAAATATTTGTATAATTTTTTAAAATATTTTATCTTCATTTTTGGGTAAAAATAATAAAAACATTAAAAAAATTAAAAACCATAAAAATTATAAATTCAAAAGGACTAAATATATATAATAACATCAATATCATATCATTTAATGTAATATTTTTTTTAGTTTTGTTTTTTTTATCTTTATTTTTTATGTTGATTAATTGTAATGACAATAATATTTTTTAGGAAGTATTAATTGGTTGTTGGGGAGTGGCCAATAAGGTATTCCCTTTGACATCTATAGAGGAAATGGAAATCCATTTTCACTCTATAGTGGAATGAGGTAGAATCAACTCCCTCCTATATAGGAGGAACACAATGATATTCGAACCAACATAATACATCTGATCGTATAAAAAATTAGAGAAATCAAAGTGGACCAAGCCACAAGGAAATCCCAACTGGATGAACTCACTCCCATCACGTAATTAATAATAGAAAAATGCTATCCACTATATTGGGATCATTTAATTTGAATCAACATAATGTAAGAAAAAATTAAGAACCAATAACAACCAAGATAAGAGTATGTGTATCATGAACATGAAGAGGATCAACATATAGATCATATTAAAAATATATATGTGGGTGTCTAGAATAAAGAAGAAGAATATATAACCATATGGGAAGTGGAAAGAAGTTGTGAAAAATAGAGTAAACCAAAAAAAGGATAATCCCACAGTAAAATAACCCTCCTTAAAATTAAATTATATTATAATAACATTGGAATAAGATTGTTTAATGTTGTAATTTACTAGAAAATAGGATCCCTAATGGACTTTTATAGTATTTAGAAAGAGGTTTTCTTTTATAGAGCTTACAAGAGAAAAAGTTGTAGCTTTTATCATGAGGAATAAAGTAATGAACCTCATATTGTGGTTTCTTATTAGGAATTCGCACTCACCAAAAGATTGGGTTAGTTCCAGAAGAAATCATGTTGATTGGATTTAATCCCAAGCACTGGTTGGGATACGTCCCAAAAAATATAGGGAGTTTTTTATTGAATTTAATATAATATTTTTTTAATTAGTTGATTATAAAAATAATACCATCCTTTTAAGACCATATGTTATTTGGTATGAACCTAGAGTTCCTCTAGAAGTCGAGGAAAATAACCAAACCCATTTTTATATGCTGTGTTTCACTAAAATAAAGGGGTTATCTAACCTACCATTGTTTTTCTATGCCTTTTATATTATTCATTATATTATATATAAATCATCTATCTCACTTTATATATATATTTTATAAATATTTAATAATATAATAGTGGGGTTGATTGGTAGAATGAGAAACCAACTAGAACTATGTACACAATTGATCTAAGAGACATATTTCTTAGGATAAAGATGATCCTATGAATTGAGTCCCTTATTATGAGTAAGTTAAATGAAAATAATTTAATTTTATTATTTTCAATATTTATAATTTATTTTATTATAAAACCTCAACATGAGTGAGTTGATGAGTTTTTTCAAATAAATTTTTTCATAACATCTTTTTAAATGTTAAAAAAATATTAATATTACATGGAGTAGTTTTGAATTGTTAAACAAAATAAATGTTTTAAAATATTAAAGGGATGTATTTTTAATAAAATTATGGTCAATAAAATCCATCAATAATATTCCAAAATAAATATGAGATTCATCTTTCTAACAATGCTTTCATGCATTGAAAATCCCAAATAGACATAGATAGTCCTTTTTATTGGTATTGCTGAGTTACTAATTATTATGGATCATCTCAACATTTTTTTCATAGAAGTGTAAATAAAATAATCATAAATACTATGGGTTAATTTCCCATATATAATATAGAATGAATGGAGATTTTGTTTCATTTAAAAATAAAGGATTCGAAGAATTAATATCAGTTCAACATATATGTATGGACATTTGGAGTAAACTGCCTTAAAATGACTTTATTTAGTTTACTTGATAAGGGGTGGATCAAAATATTGTAATTTTTTGTTTTCAATATATATATATATATATACATATATATTTATATATTTTTTTAAAATACAAATAATTATGATATTTAATCTTGTGAACATGTAAAATCCTTTAGGATAATGTTTAGATTTATACTTGAGGGAAAAAATGTTTTACTGTGAGAGGTACACAACCAAAATTGTCACTAATATTTCCATTTATTTTAGGTAATAATTGGATTTCATTCAAAAAACCAATGAACACATTGAGTTTTACACATTTTTGGGTTTTACATATTGAACTTTGAAAAATTTACTTTAATGATAAATTCGGTTTATTTTTTGATCATATTTGCATAATAAATTTTGTATATAATAATTCCATACCAAAATATGTAAATGTTTTATTTTTATCATGTATTATATGTATTATATCAATAATCCATTCATTTATTTAATTAATTGATTAATTCATTATTTTTATGTAATTTGGACATGAATTTTTAATTCTGTAATTATATAGTTTCGAATATAGAAGGGAGCCAACATATCCTCATTTAATCAATCATCATAATGTTCCCTAGTCAACATATCCTCCCATTACCATGTTAAAATGAATTACCACAATGATTAATCTTTCTAAAATCCATTGAGAATGTTTCAATGGGATATTGTTGTCCCACATGAGCTAAATAAAAATAAAAAGTAAGTGAACCTGAGCCATTCCCGATCAAATGTGAGTTATAGAAGAATAAAATATGGATTCGTATAGATGATCGGGAATAAATTTTCACATAAATGTCTCCATTTATCTGAATCTCATTACAAACCCGCATCAATGTATCCCCTGAAACAATCTAGAGCACACATCACACAACCAATTCGACCAAATCCCCAAACCCATTTTACAATTTCCCACCAATACTCTCAGTGTTGTGAAGATCTGTTATAGGGAGGTTTTTCTATCAAAAATATTAAGCGTATGGATTACTAGAATATTCGTAAGAAATACCTCTATATTGTGTCCATCTCCAATTTATCCTTAATAACAAACACTATATTCATACTAAAACCAATTCATCCTCATGTCAAAGATCTACATGTTATCAACCACTCAATATAGTGTTGCGACCATTATAAAAAAACTTTGTTAGATCAATATATACTATATTGATCAAAAAAATATACTTAAATTTATTTTATAATGAAAAAAATATCAAATACATACAAAATAGGTTAGAAGGGAAAAGAACATGGAAAAATGGATCTGGGTCATGGAAGAGGAATAAGTACCCTAGTATTTCATGATGAATACTTTGCACAAATATAGAACTGAAAATACTTAGAGAACAAGGGAATATTCCCTAAAGATGATTTACCAAATTGGGAAAATCCCAAGAAACACTAACAATGTTTCAATAGATCCATTAATAGGGAGGAATCAAAAGATCATGATACCATGAATTAAAATCAATTAATGAGAATCATTTTATCTATGTGGTATCATCCCATGAATATTAAAATGACATATGGTCGTGATACATGAACCTAATGAATATTTCTAAAATGGAATTACTATATGAAGAATATAAATATTAACTAGTAGAATTGATCCTGGGATTGAGACCCATATGAGAATAATATGGGTAAAAAAGGATTTTTATACCGTAATATATTTCTAAGAGTAATCCAAGCTAGAGGATTACATCATAATTTGGAAGAATTGACCATAGTCTTCACTATAATATCTTTATTCTCCTAGTTTGTTTTTAAATTTTTAACTAATTGTGTGTGTTTATCAGTCCATTCTAAATGAAGATGTGTAGAATTTTTTTAATTTATTTACCTTATTAATATATTATGACTATTTTCTTGAGTTATTTTATGTGATTTAAAAATGAATTATTTGATGGATTTTGTTTTTATGTCCTATTATTATTAGTGAACTAACAAGAGTGGAGGCTTATACACACACTTGTGTACGATTTAATAGTTTCTAAGAATATATATATGTAGTATGGGGTAAATAAGATATTTGAACCCATGAGAATAATATTTGGAAATAAATTTTTAATCTTAATGAGGGTAATATTGGGAGTAACATCCACAAACATGTGAATGAAAATGACATTGGTGAGGGCTTGGTAATAATAAGTTGAGCACCTATGTTAAGAAAGGTAGTGGTAGTACAACACATAGAACTAAAAACTCAGTGCCTTTATTTTTAATAGTTATGTATCCATATGGGGACGTGTATATTCAAAAAGTCTCCTTAAGAATTCACTCAAAAGAGTATCAATAAGTAGCTAATATAATTAGTTAGAGCAATGCATGAATAGTAGAAAATCGGTACTTTAGTAGATTTCCATTTTCAAATAGACCTATTCTCTACTATAGTGAAGGTATAATTCTAGGTTATCAATGCTTTGGTATAATCCTTTCATCTCTTCTTGTCAAATTACATCCAAACACATAATTTTCCACCACTTATTTCCATTTTTAATGTCAAAACACCCAACTAGGATCACTAGAAAAAGTGTCCCAATATTCAACCAAAAAACATGATATTAATATTAATTGTGCTCACTTTTAAATCCACCATTCACAAGATTCATATGTTTTAAAATTGGAAAAAAACTCCAGAATACCTCATCAAAAAATAGTTCCAATGACAAAGGTAAGATATAGATTTATTAGGGATGTTATAGAATTAGAGAGATATAAATTTCTTATCACTATGGATGGTTCCATAAGATTCATTAAGAAAAATGAACCCCTATCCTTAAAGGATGAAGTAAATAATAAAAAGGATACCAAATTACATGAATCCATGAATTAATAAATATATTTTACTTTCCAAAATCACATTTTTGAATTTTGTAGAACTTATTGATAAAGAAAATATCTTTAGATTGAAATGGGTATTCAAAAAAAATTGAACATGTATAGTAAAGTTAGAAAATATAATCCATTCTTGGTTGATAAATGTTTTTAAAAAATTTATAGGAATAAACTATGATGAAACCTTCCCACCAATTTCTATGAAAAATTCCATTTGAGTTGTTATTTCTATAGAAAATTAACATAAATAATAAATTTAGTAGATTTATGTCAAAAATATCATTGTTTGGTGAGAAAAAGGATAAATATGTATATATGAAACAATAATAAGTGCTTTTTAAATAAGCAACTGAACATTTGTAAATGAAATTCCTTTTTTAAATAATTAAATTCCATATAAAGAAATGAAATTATTGAAAACACGTGAATAACTTTGATTATTTTGGACAGTTATAAGTTATTTCCTATCAGATTTAAAAATATTATTATGAATAATAACCATTTATTTTGTATATCTTATAAACTAATCACATGATTAATATTTATATATATATTTATGATAAATCCATTTGACATAGGAAAAGGAAGTGATGGACTTTACTAATTGGATCACACCCCATGAAGACCATTTATCAGAGATTCCAAGAGACATAGAATCATTGGAATTTTCCCTTGACCACAAAAAAGATTAGATCCAACAACTAAAGAAACAGGAAAACTCCTTACAATATAAGTTCAAGCTCATTTAAATCATGTAAAAAATACATGTTCACTAAACCACCCTGAGAAAATCTCACTATTACACACCTTGCTCTTAGGTAATTCACTTTTCTAAAAAAGGGATATGTGTCTAGACCCAAATAGTTTTATTCTTTATATTTATTTTTAATAAAATAATTATTATATTATCTTTTATTAGTTTATAATGATTAAATAATAATTTTGATAATAATTATATTTTGATATGGTAAAACACAATTTTATATTTTTAGAAACATATATTTTCAATCAAGAAACTATTTTGATTATTTTATGGTTTTTTGGAAATAAAATACATGTTAATAAATTGTTATTATTAAATAATATTTATTAAATATAAATGATAATATAATTTTATAAAGTCAAATTTAATTTTTATAGAGGTTAGAAAACTATTACTGTCAAAAAATTGTATTTTTAATAAATAGGGATTTTTATTTAAAAGTTTAATTTATCATATTTAGATAATTATTTTCATAAAATAGAATTTATTTTTTAAATTAAAATTTTGAAATTATCATATGGTGAAGTTTTCATAATTTTTTGGGATACTAGAATATTTGGGTAAAAATTTAATAGAGTATAAATATACGGTATGTATAATGACATCATAATGACCTGAAAGTGATGTAATATATTCCATAAAAGGTATAAAATGCCAAAAATATATTCTCCCTTAAAAATAATGTTTTTTAAATTTTTTTTTATTAATTTTATAAATGATTAATTAATCCTACAAAACCTACATTATATTGTTATGTTTTAAAATAAATTCATAAAATCATGATTCACTTAGACATCACTAAGGTTATTATATTAAGAAATTATCTTATTAAACATATAAATTATTAAATACACTAATAATTTATAGAAACCATGGGGAAAACCATTGTATGGTATGTGGTGTGGATTAAATTCTCAAATAGATTCCAAGATCTATGTTTAGAAATGTATAAATAATTCTCCTCTCAATTTCTATAAAAACCCACCCAACCTCTCATTAATATTCACTAAAAATTATTGGAGTAAGAATTTAATATAAAATTTCCACTCTAGATCACTCCCAAGGTTACCCCAATCTTTTAGGAAGCTCCTTACATGCTTTAATAAGGACCCTCTAAAGGTAAGGTGTCCTCTCATTCTCCTCTTTATTCAAGCACCTTTTTTATATTATTAATTTATATTATCAATTTTTCATGTTTGTATCTATTTATAAGAATCCCTATTAATATAATTATGTTGTAAAAGTAATGAGAGACACATTTATATCTCACTAATCCCTTCCATAAATTTTTATATACCGAAGTTATCCTGATAAAATTATCCTATGATTTTTCCATGACAAACATTTGTGTAGTGAATACCCATCCCCATTTACACTAAATGGTATTCAACTATATTTACCTATACTGAATTTATTATTTAATTATGATTATGCAACCTACACTTCATAATCATGGGATTAAATGTGATGAAATATAATCTTATTTGAATGATTTATGTGGCACATTTAATCTTGTGCATAATATGAATGTGATAGGTCGGGCCAAAATTATATAGCCCTCCAATTCATTGGGTAATTATTTTTTCTCGTGAGATTCCATGTATTGTTTAAGGTATTTTATATTATGAACAATATGTTATGATTTCATGGTGCTTATACATAACTTTTTCTTTTGATATCACGGTTTATGTTGTTTCCACATTCCCATGTCTCAATTACGTTATCATCTTATATCATGTTATAATATTATTGTTTAGGATTATCACTGCTATTATGTTACCATGATATGTATCTTAGTTCAAATGTATCATTTTGATTTATTAAATGTTTTATTATTCCTTTAATGGGATTTATAGCTCACCAAATTCTTAGGTTTGTTCCCCTGTTATCCCAAGCCATTTTAAAAGAGAAATGGAATTCAAGATTAGGTTATGGAGTTTTAGTTTATCTCTTTGTATTTATATTAAAAGAATTTATGTTATGTACCTAATTACCCAAATATTCTAGGCCTCCCAATCTTCTGGTATTTTATTAAGTGTATCATTATGTAATAAATCATGAAATATAGTTAATTAAAATATGGGTTTTCATAGTGGGTATCGATGAAAATTCTAGTCATTTTTGGGGATTATGATTACAAAACTATATTGAAGTCCTTAGAGATAATACTAAACATTTTAAAACATCTCTAATTTTTTTAATGTATATAGTAAGTGGTTTAGAAGCAAATATATCCCATTTTGGACAGTACAGGTGCATGTGGAACTAGAATAGTTGTACTTAGGGGTAACAACCTTGAAAAGTGTGCAATAATCTGGACTCGATCACCACATAATGCATGACAACGATACTTGAAGAAAACGTTTTTTAACACTGCTAAGGGAAATGATTTGGTAAATTCACAATCTATTTATGAAACATTATGAAGGTGATTAAAAATCC
Source organism: Viscum album (assembly GCA_963277665.1). NCBI lineage: Eukaryota > Viridiplantae > Streptophyta > Magnoliopsida > Santalales > Viscaceae > Viscum > Viscum album. The sequence continues at coordinate 642,815,090 of OY728143.1, read as the reverse complement.
TATGATATTTTATATTGATTAATCATGGATAAATTATATTAGAACCTAGAAATTTATATTTCATGGAATATATTTCATTAATGAGTCATCCCATTACCATTCATGGATTACTATTTATGTGTTTAATATTTTTAAACTACTCATCCCTAATTTTCTCTAAATTTTTACTCAATGACTGGGAATAGGAGAACCTGATTTAAAACCAATGTAAGGGAAAAGGTGACAACTTCTTAAATGAGATTCCAAACTCAATGGGAGTAAGAATCATATAATTCATGAAAATATTTTTTCTAATATACTAAACTTTTTTAATAGAAACTTGAATCAATACAAGCAGTAAAAACATCCCATGATAGTGAATGTTGTAATTGAGACCTTTATGTGATAATGTACTCTAACTCCTGGTGGATATTTTCATTCTTTAATCATGAAATAATGGACAAAATTCATTGAAAATATTTATTTTGGATTTCAATGCTCTGAGAAAGATAAAGACATGCTGGTTGTTTGTTATATGGAAGGATAAGCTGATCAATGTTCCACATTGATAAACAATATGAAGACAAAGATGATATAGAAGTTATAGAGTGGAAGTAATTTTGGAAAATATTTTAGAAAAATATTTTCCTCATACTCTCCAACATAAAATGGAGAGGGATTTAATTATCCTTAAGAAACAAAAGTCAAATTCTCTAGGGAATATGAAGAAAACATAATAAGATATTGATAATACACCTCAGGATTTGTCACCTCCCCAAAAACTAATGTTCAAAAATTATTTGGTGGGATAAATTTGAGACTAGGAAAATATTTGGAAACTTGAGACATAAATATCTATGAGGAAATTTTACTATATGTACACAATATCAAAATTGAGATTAGTGAATATCAAAAGTCTCATGGGCTAGGACAGAAAAAGTTGAGAATTTATTTTAATTCTATTAGTGTGATGGAAATGTCTCATGAGGGAATGAAATTCAAAAATCCTACTTGTCAAAAATATGGGAAGAAGTATCATAGAAATTATCTGACTGGTACAATTAAATTCATTATAAGTGGGGGTAAGGGAGCCTAGCTAGAGATTGTCAACATGAAAACCCACCAATGTGATGGATGAAATGAATTCTCTAGTCAACCCTCAACATATTTCCCAATGTTAAAACTACAAGGAATAAGGTCACTATGTGAATAAATTCACTGAGACAATAGTTTTTGATGATAAATGATGAAAACATACTCTAAGGCCTATAGAGAGAGGGAGAGATTATAGCATCACAACTGATGAGGTGGATCCTGGTAATGAACAAGTATTCTAGTTAATCATTAAAAGATGGTGAGTGTACTATTTAATTATTGTTTTATGAATTTTTTTAAATCTCATGAGTTTAGTAGAACTATTAAAACACTACTAGAAATCTAATAAGTGAAGATATTAGTGAAAATGGTAAATGGGGAAATTATTTAATCCCAAATATATAACTCCTCCTCAGTAATAATGTGTGTACTGAATTTACTTAAAAACATATGATTCTCACTTTAGTCATGTTTAATGTTATTATGGGTATGGATTGGCATACCTTATATAGAGCCAACATAAATTTCTGAGAGAGGTAAATCACCATATATATCTCTAATCTTTTCATGATAATATAAATGTGCAAGGAAGAGGATGAATCTACTTTGGTATCATCATCTAAAGAATGGATATTATTATCTTTCAAGAAATATTTTCTAGATAAAATGATTTAGATTAAGAAAATATCATCCTTGATCACTTCCCAATTGTAATGGACTTTGTTTATGTGTTTCCTGAAAAATATCACGGTCTTCCTCCTAGCCAAGAGGTTGAGTTCTCAATGGTACTTATACCCACTACTTTTTCCATATCCAAAACTCTATATAGAATGAAATTTTTTTATCTTTATAAGTTAAAGATGAAAATATAATAGAATAAAGATATAGTGTTTATATTCCCTTGTGCTTCATCCTAGGGTGCACCGGTCTTCTTCATCACGTATAAGTATGTTTAAATGTGCCTCAACATTGATTATCGTGAGGTAAAAAGGTTCACAATAAAGTAAAATTATCCTCTTCCATAGATTGATGTCCTATTCTGTTAGCTACATGGAGCCTATTACTTATCTAAGTTGGATCTTTAGTTGGGATATAATCAAATGAAGGTATAAAAGAAGGATATCTCCAAGACATCTTTTTATACAAGGTATAGGAACTATGAGTTCATAGTGATGAAAAGTATAGTAAATCATAATTTTTGATAAAGAATGTAACATTCCTAGGACAATTTATCACCGAAAAAGGGATATCTGTAGATCCTTCAAAAAAATAGGTAATTAAAGGATGGCCCTGACCATCCTCGGTGACATAAATTTATAGTTTCCTAGGATTATATGGGCACTATCATCAATTTCTGAAAATATTTTCACGATTTTCAATCCCAATGACCAAGATAAATCAAAAGGGGTGACGTTTATCTAGAATGACAAATGCAATGAAAACCATAAAGAGGTAAAGAATAGGTTGATCACTTCACCTGGGCTCCCAATACCCACTAGTGGAGAAGGATTTTTATCTAAAGTATTGAACCCAAGAAAGGCTTGGGTTATGTACTCATATAGGATGAAAAAGTGATAGCATATGACTCCCTCCAATTAAATATCAATGAGTATAACTACCCAAAACATGATATAGAATTTTTTACAATGATATTAATATTGAAAATTTTGTAAGATTATCTCTATGGAGATAAGTGTGACGTATATATAGATCATAAAATCCTAAATTATATATTCACACAAAAGGATCTTAGTGTGTTCCAAAAAAGGTGGTTGGATCTGATCAAGGATTATGATTTTCCAATCCATTACCATCCTAGTAAGGTGAACAATGTGGAAGATGGTCTAAGTAGAAAGGATCTTATAACCCTATATCCATGGTGATGATTTTAATGTATCCAATCTTATTGGACATGAAAAGGATGGACATGAGAATAAGAAAGGGATATCTATCATAGCATACACAAATAAATTCTCAAACATTAATTCTTGATGAGATAAATTATTCACATCAATATGAAGATGTTCTACAATAAAAGGAAGCAAATATTATAGAGTTTAACTTTAAAAAGATGGAGTTTTAAATTTTGGAACTCATATATGTGTCTAATCAAAACCAAAAATAAAGAGGAAAATTTTGTATGATGTCTATATCTCATCATTTACTATTCATCCAAGATTCACTAAGATGTATATAGGTTTAAAGAAAAACTTTGGGTGAGATTAAATGAAGAATAATACTGTTGAATTTGTATCACAATGCTTGGCGTGCCAACGAGTCATGGAATGATGACATAAGTCTAAGGGTATGATGAAACCATTTTCTATACCATTATGTAAATGGGAAAAAATAACCATAGATTTTATTATAGTAATAGCTATGACCCTTAAAGGAAATACGGCCATTTCAGTGGTATTCGATCACTATAACAAGTCAACACATTTCATTATTATCAATGAAGATTGATCTCTTGATCAACTCTCCAAGATATAAATAAGTAAAGTGGTGAGACTTTATGGAATTAAACTCTCTATTTAATCTGATCGAGATCTGAGGCTTACCTTGAAGGTTTGGGGAATCCATTAACAAGTTTTATACTGAGAACTGAGCTTCAAAACTACTTATCACCTTTAGATGCATCTTCAATCTAAAAGAACCATTCAAACTCTCTAGGATATGTTGAGATCTTGTTAAATGGATTTCCTTGGATGTTGGGATCATCACCTTCTCCCAGTTGAGTTCTTATGTAATATAATTTTCCATTCAACCATTCAAATGGAACCTTATGAGGATCTACATGGGAAAAGGTTTATAACTCAAACATATGAGGCATAATTTCAAGAGTGGAATACTATGGTACATGATATTTTCCAATAGATTATAGATAAGTTTCAAACCATTCAATGTCATATTAATACTACTTTAATTCAATAAAAAACGTTATGCAAAGAATCATAGATAAAACCTAGTGTTTGAGGTATAAGATTATGTGTTCTTTTATATATCACCATAGAATAAAGACAATATTTTTTGAATGAATTGAAATCTAATTCCAAGAAAATCAACCCCTTTGGGATCCATGATCACATTGGAGTGGTGGCCTATTGACTAGAACTCCCACATGACCTATTGTAACTAAATGATATATTCCATGTATCAATCTTATGGGAGGTCATACCATACCCCTAACATGTAGAAAACATTGTTGTGGTTCCATTTCATAATTATACTTCATACGAGGAGTTGTTAGTGGATATCTTAAATTATAGAGATAGGGTTCTAAGAAACAAGAAAACTAACCTAGTAAAAGTGTTGTGGAGTAACCACATGTTTAAGGAAGAATCTTGGGAACTAGAAGAGGTGATGAAAAAAAGTACCCTCAATTGTTTTATTTTAGGAATGAAATTTTAAAGGAAAATGTTAAAATGGGGAGAATAATGTAACAACCCGTACATTTATAAATTAAAATCCATTTTAAATTATTAAATTCTTTATTAAGAAATGAAATTATAGAAAACAGTTGAACTAATTTGGTAATTTTTTACCATTATAATTTATTTCCTATTAGATTTAATATACCATTAAGAATCATAATCATTGATAATATAGCCATTATATAGTGATAGTGTGTTTATTATATATATTTGGTTAAATTCATTTGACATAGAAAAAGCAATCAATGACCATGATTAGTAGGATCATACCCTATAAACCCCATTTATTTGAGCTTCCATAGGAGAGAAAAACTAGGGTTTTCCCTTTACCAATTCTAATCCAATATTCAACCACTAAATCATGATAGAAACCATTTACTGGTTAATTTCAGGTTCACTGATATCACAACCCAATCCTTGTTCACCAAACCACCCTTGGAAAGTATCACCAATGCACACCGTGATTTTATGGAATTCAATGATGTAATAAATTGGTTTTTATCTAGACCCTAGTAGTATGAGATTTTATATTTTTATTTATAATACAATAATAATTATATTTTTCTTTTATTTATTTATAAGGATTAAATAATAAGTTTGATAGAAATTAGATTTTGATATGATAAAACAAAAATTGTATTTTTGAAAATATTTAGTTTAACTCAGGAAACTTTTTTAATGAATTAAATAATTTTCTAAATTAAATTATATTTTATAAAATATTATTATTAAATAATATTAATTAAATACAATTAATAATTAAATTTTACAAATTCAAATGAAATTTTTATAAGGGTTAAAAAACTATTCTTGTCGATAAAAACCATTCTTTTTCAATAAATGGATAATTTTTATTTAAAATTTAAATTTCTCATATTTATAGGTTTATTTTAATAAATTAACTATTATTTTTTAAATCATAACATTGAAATTATTCAACGGTTAATTTTTCATAATTTTTTAAGAGAGTAAAATTGTTTGGGTAAAAATTAAATACTATATAAATATACTTTATTTATTAGGACATCATAATGTCTAAAAAGTTTTAAAATATATGCCATAAAATTATACAAAACATATATATTTACCCTTTAAAATAATTATTTTTTTATATTTTTTATAAATTTTATAAGTCCATAATGAATCATCAAAAAACAATATTATATTTTGAGGTTTTAAAATCAATTATTTATAATCAAGAATAACATAAAAATCACCAAGGGTTTTATTTTAAGTATTTAGGTTCTTATACTTATAAAATAATTAAATACACTTTAATTTGACATAAATTATTGTAAAACCCATGGTAAAGTTTCTGTTTTGGATTAATTTATCATATAGAGTCAGAAAATTAATTATAGGAATTAATAAAGAATTATCCTCTCTTTCGTAATAAAAAACCACCCAACATCACATTCAAATTCACTAAAAACTATTGGATCCTAAATTTAATATTTCTTTTACCCAGTATATCTATCATAAGGTTCCTCCAAGCTCTTAATAATGTCTTCCAAAGATTTATGAATCATCCTCTCAAGGAAAGGGATCCTCTCCTTCTCCTCTTTATTCAAGAACTTTCATTATATTTTATCATTTGATTCCCAATTTTTCAGGTTGGGATAATTTTTACACATAAATACTACTATCTTTATGATTTAAAAGTGACTATATACCCCTTTCAATCCTAGTAAACCCTCTTATAAATATTTTTGTACCCCTGTTATACATTCGAAATTACCCAATGGTTTTTCAATGAAAAGCATTTGTGTAGTGAATACCCAACCCCATTTCCACTCAATGGTATTCACATATACGAAGCTATACATAATTTATTTGTGACTTATATGTATGTAACCTAGACTACATAATCATGTGATTAAATGTGATAAAATTTTATCATATGTGAATGATCTATATGGTACACATATGCATGTACATAATATGAATGTGATGAGTGGGGCCGAAATTATATGGCCCTTAAATATAGTGGGTAATATTTTTATCTCATTTTATTACAAGTACTGTAAAAGGGAGGTTATCCTAGGAATTCTATTTTATGATGTTTCATTTTTTATCCTTGAGTTTTGCTTATAATGTCATGTTTTATGTTGTTTCCACATTCCCATATTACCCTTGTGTTATCATCTTATATCATGCTTTGATGTTAAAGTTTATGATTCTCAACCATCTTATGTTACCTATATATTCCTATTGTCTCATGTTTACATATTTACCTTACGTTAGGCTATTATTATTCCCTTATTGGGATCTATAGCTTAACCATTTCTTATGTATGTCCTCAGCTTATCCCATGCAGTTTTATAAGAGTAATAGAATTTAAGGGAAACCTAAAGAGTTTTAGATTATGTAATTAAATTTATATTTTAAGTTGTTATTTTGTGTACCTAATTACCCAAATAAACTAGGCCACGTGATATTCTAGGGTTGTATGAAGTGTGTATTTATGTAATAAATCAAGAAATAAAGTGTATTAAAATATGCATTTTCATATTTATGACATCAATGGAAGTTAATAAGGTCTGAATGTTTTAGAATTTAATAAATAATTTAGATGAATGAATTTTAATTTTTGTAATTCCATAAGTTAACTTGGATTCATTAAAAATTAATGTTAGTCATGTGTTGATATGAATTCTAGTAAGTGTTTCATGGTTTTCTTAATTACATATACCAATGGCATATAGTTAAGTGAAAACCAATTAATAGTCTTAGAGTTAGTTTGACTTAGTTTAATGAATACTTCTCTATAAAGGATCTAAGAAAAAATATATTTTGGATATTAATATCAACATGGATATATCTAAGTGGATTCATGGATTAAGATAAAGTATATAAATTTATTTGTTATTATAAACATATAAGATTGAAAAGTATAAGAATGTTTTGTTAACTATTTCCCATGGGATGAATCTCTCTAGAAAATTCATCCTGATATACAGGATAAGAAAAAGTAATGATTACAATATATTACACTTAAATGATCAGGTCAACTATATATGACATGTTATTCACTAGTCTTGATGTGACTTACCCCATGAGTGTGGTAAAAAGATATCAAGTTAATCCAAGGTATCTATAATAGGTCTAGTATATCCAGAATATATACATTATGAAATATCCAAAAATACACTAAATAAAATAATGTGTATTAATTATATTCTCCATGTTTATGGATGATATTATAAACTAGAAATGGAGGGATATACAAATTTTATCTTCTAAATTGATCACGTTGATCTAAATTCATAATGACACTATGTCTTCTACTATAATGGTTGTTCAATAAGTTGGATAATCTTAAATAAATTAAACGTCTATAACACTAAATCATGATCTCAGTATACTATAACTTTTTATGTTGTTAAAGAAATATTGTGGATAAATAACTTTGTTTTATATCTTGGTATAATACCCAATATTGTGGATCCTATCACTTTATATTATGATAATTATATAACAGTGATATTTTCAAAAGAGAGTAGGTCACACGAATGAAAAATAATATACTTTGGAAACATATTCTTTAGAGTGATTTTTCACAAACTAGTAAATTCAATGTTATCAAAGTAACTACATTTGATAATGTGGAAAACCCACTAAAAATTATTTCTTAGAAGAATATAGAGCTTCATATTAGATCTTGAATGTTGAGTATTATTAGTAGTTGGCTCTAGTGAATGTGGGGGTATGTTAGAGTTTATTCCCGAAGAACAACTTTGTTATGAGATTTTTTTACTCGATCATGTATTCAATTTTATATAAATGTGTTTTATTCTTATAAAACTTTATCATTTCTTCTATATGAAATAAATGATAAGGTAATTAGAGTATTTTTCTTGTCAATAGGTTATAGTAGTTACATGATATAATGATAAAAAATATATCTCATGATAATATGATTACAATTATTTCCCATAATCTATCCACAACAATTTTATAGGATACAAATGATATATCAAGATTATGTATGTGGTCATCATAATCATTATGAATTCTTCCCATGATGATCACACTTTTTGATCTCTAAGAGAGGTTATAAATTGGATGGACTCACTAACAAAAAAATAAACATGTTTTATGTGTAATTGGATGTTCCAATATATGAGAATGTTCTTAGGAAGTTATAATTGACATCATTATCAATGTATAAAATGATTTTTGTAAAAAGATTATTGATTAAAACCATGACACATTTTCTCATGATCTTGACTCACTTTATGGTTTTGAAGGGTTGACAGTGTAAAAAGTATTTTATAGGTGTTTCAAGAATAATAGGTGGGTACATTATTTTGAGTGTGACAAAATTGTGTTCAAGAAATCATTATACTATGAGGAGTCTATGGGTAGTGGTATGGTTATAGTCATTATGGCTCGATCTATTTTTGGTATGTGAGGTTTGGAGTAGTTTATGGCCATTTTACAGAATATTTATTTCATGGTTGACAACCATGGAATGTTGGTATCCATTTTTTTGGTTTTGGATAAAAGTTAGAATCCATTTTTACCATAGGGGATGTGGAAGCATGCATACAGGTCATCATGGTGTACTATGGCTTGGTTTTCTTAACATTGCATCTTGGTCTTATCTTGAAGGTTTTGGGAGATGTGGGAAATTAGTGTGATCAATGGGTATTTTAACATAGTGGAAAATATTTCAAGTAGATATTTTGGGGGACAATGACATGGTATGAGATATTATTCCATGGTGAAAGTGGAACCATTTTTTTACAAGGAAATGAATGATGAAAAATATGGTATTAATCCTTTTAAAGGTCACACAGTTCTCAAATAAGTGTTTTCTAATCTATATCACGGTACAATAAAGTCCTATTATTCTATGGTGTAATCCTAATAATTTTTCTTATAAATTTTAGGTACATCATCTTATTTGTTCATTACTTTTAGATTCTCTTAAACCCTAAGCATCTTGTGGCTCGTCTTTAGTGGCCATTATTCATCTATTAGTGGATCTCCAGTCTTGGATTTCTAAGGTCAATTTCATTTTATCTAGTGAGACATTATCTTATTTTCTACTTGATTATTATCTTTTTGTTTCTTATCTTGAGGTTATGGTATAGTCATGTGTTTGGTGTAATGAAATTTGGTTGAGATATTAGCGATGGATGATGTGTAATAGGTCTTTAAAGGTTTCTAATATGATCATTGGTGTGTGGTCACTTATTTATTTCTCTTTCTGAATGATATATTACTCAATCTTCTTTCAAAGTAGGGGATTATGAATCTCTTTATTTTATTTTTTTGTTAAATTTAAATTAATAAATCTTAGGCTTTCTATAAGTAAATATATGTGATTAATCTAATACATGTTTTGTTTTAATAATTTTAATTGGAAGATTCAATCATGTATTAACTATTTTATGTGTTTTTCCATGATTTTGTTTATTGATTTATGTTTATCATACTATTGTTATTTGATGTTGTTATTTTTTTCTTCATCGTGTACTAAATTCATGAAATGATTTGGAAGGTGGTAATTATGTAAAGAAAAATAAATATGGAATTATTGTTTAAGGATTGTTATGATAAGTATGAATTGACAAATAAATGATAAATCATAATTAAAGAGGATATTATTTACTACTATAATTATATTATTATTTTCTATGTTAGTGGTGACCTTAGTGTGGTAGACATGTTTTAGTGGAGTATGGGGTGATGATATGTTTCATTGTTAAGGTTTTTTGATATGGTTGATGTGGGATAGTGTTATATTATTATGGAGATAGTGGAGACTGTGTTAAGGGATATTGGTGTGGTTTATTGATATTGATGTGGTTATTGTTCTATATTTCCCCATGGATATTAAATCAATCTAATACTAATTAAAATAATATAATGTGTTTAATATGGAAATGGGATGCGTCAAATTAAATTTATGGATGAATAATTTAATATAAGTGGTGGATTAATGATGGGGTAAATGAATATAAATGATTAATGGTGTGGGAAAAGATAGTGGATAATAAGAAAATAATGGTTTGAAGAATTATATTTTTTGAAATTATTATGGATCAATAATTATTAATGAGGTTTTATATTATAATATAAAAATTTAATGAATTTTTATGGTTATTGTAGGGTGATTGTGTTAGTTGTGTGTAGTTTAAGTGGTTATAGGTTTCACATTGGTGGTGGTATGAAGATTTTTTAAATGAGAAATGAATAATATAATTATGAAATATAATAATTGAATGTTGTGGTTGATAATGATTAATAAATAAGTGGAAGGTGACATGGTTGTATGATTTCATGGTTAGTGTTACATTGTATGTTTATAGGTAGTGGTGGTTGTTGTTATGTGGTTGTGATATTATAGAAACCAGGTATAGTTATGTAAGAGTTTGATACAAAGTTGACCGTGTTTTTTGGTCATGTGATTAACATATATTTTATTTTATTTTATTTTGTATGCACTACCACTAAAGTTGAATTACATGATTGATGCGTATATTTGATATCAAGTTATAGGTTTACCCCCAACATCATGTGTGTAGGTGATATATATGAATTTATACACCCCCTCTCTTTCTATATTTTTTCAACATATTGTATATTTGAATTAACAACATGAGGTAATGGTAATGTGGTGGTATGTGATAAAGGGTTGGTGAGGAGGTGGTTATGAGTTTATGTGGCTTGTGGTTGTGATATGTGTTATTTGGATATGGTTATAAATTTTTGGTTGTAATGTGGTGTGGGGTGGATATGATGTGGTTATATAGATGTAGAATGAATTGAATCACCGATATATCTAACATTAGGACATAAGGGAAACTAATCCAATAGGGAAATAGGTGATTGGTATCTTCATAATATATTTTCTTGATTATTATATAATTTATTTGTATTTTGATTTGGTGAGTGAGCCTTAGGGTGGTCGGGTTGAGACTAACCTTGGGATAGGTGTTGAGTTAGATAAATTGTTTATTCGTTGATTATTTGGTATGATTTTTCTATATTTGTATGAGAGTTACTAGGGAGGATCCAACTGAGTATTTTTGTATTTTAACCTCTATCTTCTATATACTATTTTTTTTAAAAATTAGGGAAAATTATATACCAATGAAGACATTTCAATCTCAAGGTGTCCATTCATGTTGTTAGAGTAACTTTTATATGAGTTGTTATTTTGATGTTTATTTTAGTTATTTTATATTATTTTGGATGACATTACATGAATTAGTGGGATTATTTGGATTATTTAATTTTAATATTGTAGCTGATTGGTGGTTGATTTACACATCATTCATAGAAATTATAAGGGTAATGACTTTAATTCTATGTGTATATACCATCAATACTAGTTGATAACATGTAGACTATTGGAAGTAGATTATGGGGGGTCACACTTATATTCATTGTGGGCCCATGTCGTATTCCAATGGGGAAATGTAGTAACACTTTTTGAACTAGCATTTTCTAGGTATGTCATGGGTGATATGACCTTAATTGAATGATCATGATAAAATTTCTCCCTTCTAAGTTATATAATGAGATATCTTTCACCCTTTGATTGAGACATAAATTTATAAACTAAATACCTTACTATTGTAATTATAATATAGTTTCATTCAGATAATAAAAGAAATATATATTAAGAATTAAAGGTAGTGACACATTTATGTATATGTCTTGATGAGTTATCAATTCAATAATGAATTATATTACACAATTACATTCATAAGATTTTTTTTGTTTCAATGAATTTTAACATCATCTATATATTCCATTAATTATTTCTAGATACTAGTCATATTTAATGGGTTATATCCAATTACACTTAGATAATATAGCCATAGGGTTACACATTATATGTATTCATAATATCTTTAGTTTCACTAGAATCTAAGTGTTTAAATAGAATTTGTTCCATTTTTTGGTTCGATGTATATTCAAATTTTATCCATAATAAATAAATATAATCATAAGTTTTTCAAGATATAAATATTTGAGAAGGATTTATTTATCATGGAATTCACATGTTATCATAATGGATAAATGAATGCAAGAATTATAATTGAACGATCTAAAATATGTTATAGTTGGGTTTGATAATAATGGGGAGGGCTCAACCTGAGTTGATTGTCCAAATTACATGATTTTTTTAAATTTAATTTAATTATATACTTTTTACATAGGACCTATTTTTTATATCACATAGTATAATTATTTATTGTAATACCTTTTAAAATATTTTTATTTCAAATTAAATAAATATTTATTTATTCTATATGTGACATGAGATGATTATTTAGTTTTTGTTAAAAAGTGATTTTATATAATTATTTTAACTTTACCCTAAATACAAAGTGACCATTACATATCAATAAACCATAATTCTTCGTTTGTCTCATATTATCTGTAATTAATTCTATAGTGAATTCAAATGTAGATATTGTATTTTTCAAAATTTAGAGAGATTATTTATGAGAGATTAATAAACAATCAACATTGGATATCATAATGTACTTTTTGTACTCATGATAGTATATAAGAATGAATATAGTTATCCTAATATTAATTTATTATGAGTTCATATATCCATATAAACTATAATTTGAGTTATTAAAGCAACAATAACATAAAATTGGGTTGTGATTGAATCAGAGAATAATTCTTGAGCTATTTTTTATTTAAAATTAATTTAAAATTATGTTGGATGATCTGATTTGAGTATTTGATTCATATCCATGAAAATAATGAGTTTCATCATCATATTTAAATGGAAATGTTTGAATATATATTTCTCTATGGAATTCATTTGGGATTATATTTTCCCCCACTAACATTATCCACTCTTGTTCATACATTCTCAAGATGAAACTCCTTAAATATCTATTCTAGGAATAAAATATTCTCATATGTCACATCTAACACCAAATTATCCATGAAGGAACTTCAATAAGAAACTAAAATCCACCTCTTTATATATATTTCCATTAGTCCTATATTTACAGTGACTTTGGAATAATAATACATTAATTGGTATAATTTTAACATAAAAACCTTATATACCAAATTCACCTAGTTAAAAATCATTAACAATATCTAAGATCTAGTTTTATATTCTTCCACAAAACATTATATTAAAAAAACCCAAACTATATCTATAATAAGGATAATTCATCTTGATTTTTATGTAATATATTTCACTAAAACCTAGTCATTATATAAAGAAAACCATTAACCAAAGTTACTCAAAAATTATAGTGATATTTTTCATATATTAAAAATTTCCTCTAATTCATAAATTCATTTCGAAGTAATTATGTTCTAAATTCTCCTTAAAAATTTTCTAGTCTATATAGTTTAATGAATAAAATTGTTTAAAACTATGTATGGTTATCCTTGAAAAATCACTACAAATTCATCAATGAACTATCACTTGATTATTCTATTACACCTCAAGATCTATAAATTTATGATATTATAATGTAATAACTATAAATTAAGATTAAAATTAAATAAACCTCTCATAATGATATGAAATAAATTGTATATCTCCCAATCAACCTCATGTGAACCATTTACCTAAAATAATAGAACATATAAATATCACAACCTACATATAAAATTACTTTTTATAATCTCAAAACTATAATAGTATACTACATGAGGTTTATATATCTTCTAGGAATATATATAAAATTATTAATGATAATTTATATAAAATGCATTGATTATTATGTCCTTTAGTGGGTTTCTTTGGTTTACCTTGTATCTTAGGTTCTAATTTACCACTTCAATATCATTTCTAAACAATCCTCACCTGTTTTTACACCCTTCAGTGTGAGTAATACTCTCAATACTAGTTTTTTTTTCTAAACCCATCAACAACAACATAAAATTATTAATGCAACCTTAAATATCTATTGTTATGAAATGGAACACACCATCTCCTCAATGTACTCTACAACAACATAACCAACACCACTCAAGGTCCTCACCAACTCAAACATGAGACGAAATGGAAAAATAAGAAGTAGTAGTGAGTATAATTGTACCCATTATGTTTTTTCTATAGAATTACAATAAATTCAATGTGATAATAACATACTAATACATAAAATGTTTAAAATCCTTGTAAAATATTTTAGATTCATTATTTTTTAAAATTTATATATTTTTAATAATTTAGATCTTATTTTTATTTTTTAGGTAAATAATGTTTATAGTCAATTCATTTAACACTTTGAGTATTTAATTGGATGTTAGTATAATTAAGAAATTAAAATGGGAAAAATTAAATTTTAATGAGTAAGAAAATTTGGTGAAAAAAATGTTAATATATTATAAACAATGTATTAAATTAAAAAACTATCAATATAGTATTATTCAATGAATTCTGTTTCGATAAGTGAAAAAATGTTATCATTATAGGTTTTGGGTTCCAATGGGGGTTTTTTATTAATTTCTGGACTATTCCATCTTTACACTCAATTAAAGACAACACCCAGGTGATCCCAAAAACCATAGTATTGAGGAAACCCGATGAGTGAAACTGAACCATCACTAAAGTAGGATAGTTAAATATATTTGTTATTTTTTTTGAATCATTATCATACATTTATATATTATTAAACATAAATTTAGTTTTTTATTATTTATTAATTATTTAATATTTATATTTAACGGTGAATGTGCATTTGTCCAGAAACCCATTCTAATATACCCTTTCAAGTGGAATGGAAAATTCATATTTACTATCGGGTCATGTTGTGACCCAAGGTTACACTAGGTCACTACACTAAGTTGGTTTCCATAGTTAGGTGTTTGTGATTCATAGATCATGCAACTGAAAGGGAGGGATGAAAATCACTCCCCATGATGGATCTATTTCATCTAAGAGTATTAATAATAAATAATAATATATCTATGTTTAGTGTTTTGAGATGATTCTAAAGGTGGATGACCTATTAGAGGAGGAGTTAGACAAAGGAGGTTTGTCACACCATGTTGAACCAAGAAGTCGGTGGTGGTGTTCATGTGAAGTATATGACCCCACATGCTCTCTTTTTTAGTCATTTATTTTATCAAAATTTAAATAGTATATTATTAATGTGCGTGTCTGTGTGATTTTCCATATTAAATATGGGATTTTATAGAGTATCCCAATGAACTTATAAAAAAAGGGGTTCCCAACCTACTAAATGAGTAGTGTAAAAAGTAGTCCAACACAACCTAGGGTAAGTGGTATAAATGGAGGGATCCAAACTAACTACTTAGGTTATATTAAAGGGGGTACTTGATAGAGTGGCCAAGATAGGTGTACAAAACATGGTTCCAAAGGGGAAGTAGCTCAACGATATGGTCTAGTAGGGTTTGGTTGATTATCACTACATGCACACCACTCTACACATGTTATAACTCCACACACCTAAAAATCTAGGCAATGGACTTCCGCCTTGGGGTATCATGTTGCATTCCAACAGGCCACAAAACATGGAACTCTTTATCAAAAAAATTCACTCATTATCCATTAAAGGAATATAAATAGTATATTTAACTCATTTTTTCATGTATAACATAATATTGATAATATTAAAATCATTTAATATACTTTAAATATAATTTTAGTCAATTAGAATATTAGGTCTCAGAACATAATAGCTTGGATCGAAAAAATTTAGAGAGTTTCATTGTAATAATTTTATTGAGTAAAAAACAAAAATATCTTATTTTGAGTCATTTATGTGAATTAAAAAATATGTGGGATTAGCCTAAATTGGAAATTCAAACATAGGACTAAGCACATTTTGGTTGTGCCTATTTTGGAACATTTTATATATAGGCCAAATTTTATAATCATGTCATGTTTTCCATATGATATAGGAAATCAAAAGGGAAATTTTAATTTATATATATATATATATAACCAAAAATTTAGGCATATAAAATTTTCAATCTTATAATGCATAATTTTTTCGAGGTTTTTTCATATGTGGTTGATTTGAGGAAAATTTTAACGATTTCTAAGATGTCTTTATCCCATCTCCCATATAAAAAAATTAAATAAATAAACCAAAAAATTGGGATGTTGGAATGTGGAAATGAATGAGTTCTATGAATTAAGAATATAAATTAAAAAATAGTTTTGATATGGAGTTTTATGGTCGTCAAGACAAAAAAATTTAAATAAACATGGTTAAAAAAGAGGATGAATACGGGCTTGTGGAAATTCAATAGCATGGTGGCAGTTCACCCAATCATGAAAAAAAATTAGTAGATAAGGGATAGTGGTATGGTTCATGTTAATAAAATATTTACCATTTACATAGAAGTTTAATTTAGATTATTTATTTAGGTATTTCATAAAAACAATTAAAAAATCAATTCTCATCTAACACTATATCTACGGTCGTTCCTAGAAAACATATATTCCCTATGCTATTTTAGTATGTCTAACCATTTAGATCCCATATTATATATTTTTTTGGGTAATTTAATATTTTTAATGATATGTTTTAAAGAAATCCAGTGATAGTTTATAGAAACAATGTTTTTTAAGAGATCCTGATGGGAACCATGAGTTGGGAAATAACTACAATAACATCTCTAGATCAATGATTTACTTCAATATAATAGTTTGAATGTTATTTCATTTTAATATTCCATGGGTTGGTAGTTTGTTTAGATAGTGGTTTTTACTAGATAATGACTTGACTTTTATGATCATGTATTGGGGACCATGACAATAAACAAAAAAGTAGTTGATAAAATGTGGGTAATTTACTTCTTATTGGCAGATCATTGGCTAAAAGAGTTGATATAGAGGTCATAAATGGGTTTATATGAGATTACCCTCAACTATTTGTTTCTATTTTTTCTATTACACTATATTTTAATGTCACTTTGAGTTATTATTTTAAAGAATCTAATGTTGGTATGCTATGTCCAATGTCAATCTAAAAAATATTAAAATTTTCATAGAGTTAAATTATCCCTTTTTAGATCTATGATAAAAATTGTGTGATCCTATATTGATTGACACATGGTGATACATAATTCCTTCCCATAAATTTAGTATCATTATTTCATAATCCTAATGGTGTTATAAAAATCCATTATTTTTAACTAATGATAAATATTTCATATTCTCCCAATTATATAGTGTTGTTATTTAATGAAAAAAGATGTGTTATAGGTGCCCTATTTTTGACATGTTCATTTATATAATACTTGATATTTATAGGCTTTTTTATATTGATTTTGGGTATGTATATATTCTAGTATTTATGATTCCATTTTTATCAAGATAACCCCGATGATTAATGTGTGGTGAAATTTATGACTATATATTATGATTTCATTGACATTTATTATTATGAATATTCTATCTTGGATGTTGTGTTTCTTAGTCCATAAGATATCCTACAAGATTATTATACTCGCCACGGAATAGAAATATGTGTATTAAAATGCATAGAAAACAACAATAATATAGGTGAGCATAGCGAATGTGTTGTTGGTGGAGTCGGTCTATAGTGTTTATGTCAGGTGGGCATTAGAGAAATTAATTTCAAAGAATTTTTATTATCCCTATATGATTATATTGATTTATGTATTATGGGGATACTTTATGGTTTTTGTGACATATATTTTATTTTATTTCTTGATTGTTTCCATGTCATGTATTCGTGAATTTATATTTTTAATATATAAATATATATATTAATTTCATATTTTGTACTCATGGTGGTTTGGAGAAGAATGGTTATATGTTTTATATGTGAATGCATTCCATTATGAGTGTACACCCACTTGGTTCTAGTCAACAACCTCTAACCAATTGGAGGTAAGCTTTAGAAGGAACTCTCAACATTGTCACTAACCTGATAATGGAATCAATATGGTTATATTATGTCAAAGTAGTATTTAATAGATATCTATATTATGATCACTGTTTATAGTAGGCACATGTTATTATTATATTGGGAAACTATGGTAACACTATTCAAGGGATTTTGGTTCAATCTTTCAGACCAGGGAAACCAATAAAAGGGTGTGATTAATGAAATATTCCCCCATAAGGACCCTTATTATCAATTGATTAATTATTGTACTTGAATATTTTTTTCAAGTGACCAATTATGTTTTTTAGGAATCATATATCGGGTAGGTAAAGGATTGAATACTTTTTTACACATTATAGGGGTATTATTTTAGAATAAAATTTGGGTGAAATTTACTCAATATTCCATAAATGTTAATTTTTTCACATTGGGAAAATGATATTTTGATCATGTGAATCATTATATATGCATTCCTATATATATATATGACCAATTAATTGGAAAGAGTATATATATTCATTACTTCTAAATATTATTATAAATTATATAGATTATGTGCATAATAATGGTGATTTAGTCCATTGACTGACACTGGTTAGGCCACCCCTCATATTGAATGTGCCAATTGACCTTTTACCAGAGATGGAGACTTCATGTCGAATAAAATACCTCTAGGTGTTCGGGTAATATAGAACATCGATATTCATGGGTAATATAGACTCATTTTTCTTTAAATACTACTGTAAGGTGGTGAATAATGTATTATTCATGGTAGTGATAACCAAAGAGTAGAGGGTGGTATTATTGGTTAGTATATTTTTGGGTTTATTTATTCTCTAGTATATCCTAACATAGCATGTCTAATAAGGATCCATATTTTTTTTGATAAGTTTTTGAAACACTTCATATAGAAGACCTATCAAACAATTATTCAAATAATACAAGTTCATAAGTTGTAAATCCTTCACCAAAGAAATATGATAGTTGTGGAGTATGAATACCAATTCAAGGACATATCAAAATTATCAGCAGAATTGGTTAATGATAATAATTTTATATCTATTTATTTCATAAAGAGACTCTAGATTTCTATCTATAATATTTTTCTCTCTCTCTTCTTATACACTTAATCAGATGTTTTAGGGAGGTTTACCATCATATAAAACTTACTTAATTTTAAATGATATAATATGGATACAATAACCCCGTTAATATATTGAAAGACCATTTTTCCATTCCAATAGGAAAAAAATTCACTCTTAATAATGGATTGGAGGATTAAATTTATTACAAGAAACAATCCATGGATTTATAATTGGATTTTTGTGAGGGATGTTTAGGAAGTATACTAGGATAATATGATATACTTGTAGATTTATCATCCAATGGATCTACAATTTTCAATCAGTAGATCAGTTTTGAGTACCATAGAGTCATTTTATTGAAGGACTAAATCATTAATGATAATGAAAATATAAGGTGCCTTATGGAGGAATTCATGCTAGATTGTCAGGAGGAGGAGGCTTTGTTAGAGTTATAGGAACAGTTAGAGTTGGTAATTATTTGACCCATATCCCAAACACTACATGGTGTCCATCATATGATGTAACAGGGTCCCAATAGATAATGTCATATAAATATTCGCATCATATAGAGATTTAACTATGTGATACTAGTTATGGTATAAGGTATGATATAAAGATATCCAAATTTATACGATGTCCTTATTCACATTTGAGTTGCACACTCCTTTACTTATATATCCATTATTCCTTTGATCAAGATTCAAATATTTATTTTGTATTGATACATTTTGTGGGAAAATCCCATTGGCAGTACTCATGAGTTATCACACATCCTTCCTATGAGTTATCCATAAATGAAGAGTAGCTAACCTATGATATATTTATGAAAGACGTGGGGATATATGATGTAATTATTATAATTAATTTGATATCCTAAGTATGATAATGGTTTGATTTCTAGAAAATGTAAGTAATGTGCCTTCATGTTTTCAAATATCTTCTTCTTTTTATTGATAAGTGGGACACTCAGATAGGGTGATCTAGTCAAATAAGAAATTGCATAAAACCTATCACATGTCATTTTATATATTTTTCTTTTTTTATTGTATTATGAGATATATTATCTCTCAAAACAAGTGATGTAAATTATATATATATATATTTACTAATGAAATTATATGCTTCTCCTAGGGTGGAATATTTAATTAGGCATCAAGATTCACACTAGTACCATTTCAATTATATGAAAATTATACCATATTACACCCATGAATATTATTTATTTGAGGTTGTTATTTGATGATATTTTGTCGATGGTATTTTCTAAAATAGGTGTTTCATCATGGGTGTCACCTATGTTTTCTTACATTCTTTCATTGAATAGTTTATAGAAGTATTTATTGAGGATATTCTCATTTACTCACTAATGGAGGAGGATTAAATGAATCATATTTGAAGTCTTAGGGGGTTTATTCACGAGCTTTAACTATGTTTAAAATACTCAGAATGTTGGTTTAAGATTTTGGAGGATAATTTATTAAGCCAGAAACCCTAAAGAAGGTGATGGGGTAGTGCATCATTGGATAGAGACAATGGTAATAATTTGGGAACAACCCAATAATATTTTTTGGGTATGAATGTTTCGTGGATTGTTATGTTATTATGGATAATCATTAGAAACATCTATTAAAACTTGTATTTTATCATTTCCTTTTCAAAAAAGGATATTCATTCATATGTTTAGACATATTTCAAAAATATTTTTAGGGGGTGAAATGGTGATTTAGTTGTGAACCAATATTGATATTACATGATGAGGGATTAGAGTGAGTGGTCTTTTTAAAATGAAACAGATTTGATTAACATGTTCTTTAATATAGAAAAACTCAATGATTGATTATATATCGAGGAGAATGAGGCACCATGAGTATGACTACTAGAAAAATACTCTAGAATTATCAATAGTGGTATTCTCCTTGAATATATACATCAATTATCTACTATGTTGATTTTTTTTTCTTTACACATTCCACAAAAGTCATATGTATATCTTATCCCATAGGTATATGAATATGAGGAAGAATAAGGGGATCATGTTTATATTGGATTTTAGCATTGAGATTGTCTATGCCCATAATAAGGGTAATTTTGTGTAAAATAATTTGAGTGGAAATACTAAGACCCAACTAGCTAGAGAAACATATGATTGATAGTAGATTATAGATAAACTAACATTTCCACACCAATAAATTATCGATGAAGAGGACATATCATATCTGATTTTGATATCATTGACTCTTAAAATTATTTTTTGAGTTGATAATGACTAATTGTGAGATATTAAACATGATATTTAAAGGGTTTTATTTATCTTATTCAATGATATTGATAGATGTTTTTTAATTTGGGGTGTACAAAATCATATATTGAAACCAATTTATAGCTCCATTTGAGCTTAGAGATGAGTTATTGGAGGAATTTTACACTTTGCTTATAATGGTATACCTTTATGTTACAAAGAACTATCAGGATCTTTAATAATGATATTCTCAATGGTTTTGGTATTTGTGAGTTGTGATTTGGCTTATATATTGGAACATTCATCTGAATTTGTACCCTATCTAGGTGTTGGTGGTGTTGATATAGGCCATGGATTGAGTCTTGGGAGTTATCCAATAATCAATTTTTTTTGGTGAATTTCTACTGTACACGTCATTTAGAAGAATCCTATTGGTAGGAGGTGAATTTCGAGCATAATTTTTTATTAAATAGAATTCTAGACATATTTAGGATGAAATTTTGACTTGTTTTAGAGTTATATTGGATTTTTGGGAAAATGGAAAATTCCCCATATATATGTGTCTTCTTACATCAATTCATCCTATTAAGGTTTTTAAAAATGGGAAATTGTTGATACATGAGGTTCGATATATAAAGGTCACATAGATAGTATTTAGGAGTCACTTTTAAGTTTCCATATGTATATAAAAGTAAATCTAAAAAATTTATATATAAGGGTTTCTTAGTGTGGATGCTTACAAATGGTAATCACCACTTATAAAGGAGGAAAATGGAAAAGAAAAAATAACCACAAAGGATATAAAATCATTCATAGCTTGACATCATTCATGGAAGTTTCAAAAACATCCTTCAGGGTTATATAAAATTATTAAAATGGTCTACAATTTAAAAAATCAATATGAATATCTTTTATGGTAGTGAAACTTCATTTGTATTTAACAAACATTTTTCGAATCATTTACATGTTATTTCTTGAAAATATAACATCCACATGGATAAAGGTTGTTTTTAATCATAATATTGTTCTTTTAAAGACATGTGACAACTTCATGGTCAAAAATTAATTTTATTTATCATGAATGTGATCCTTCATGACCATATAATATCCTCAGAGTCAATCATTATTTGCAGTATCATGAAGGTAATCCATCATTTAAGAATAGAATCGTCCTTGGTGGATTTCATTTGTGGAATCATGACAGTGTTCCTTTATAGTTTTGTAACACACTCATGGATGGGAACTACATTGTCTCATTTTAGAATTCATTCTTAATGGATATAGATTTACATTAAAATGATGATTCAATAGAATCTAGAAAAATTGGTTATGTGATGTTCTTATAAATACCTATCATGCACTTCAAGGGTGTAAAATTTAATTATTCCATGAAACAAAGTTTGATAAAAAAATTAAATCATTTTACAAGAATTTATATTGTGTGAACCTTTAAAAAATCTCATAGGTAACTCTTGAGTGTCTGCTGGATAGAGTGGGAGGCATCGTGAAACATATTTCAGGTGATTCCATCCCTATAAAATAATTTCATGGAGCCTCCCATATGAGTTCCATTTGGAAGGACTCCCATAAAACTCATTTGTTCATGTAAACTCATGTAACTCCTTCATAAATTAGTAGGATTTGATCACCATAACACTAGAACCCCATTAAACCACATAAAACCAAATCTTATACATAATTTTATTTTCTGAAAATATACGTTGGCCCATTTTCAATGGTATGTGATCTTGAAATATGTGACCTATAGGAAATTGATTCATGTTAGAACCTCATGGGTGATACATGAAATATTTAATACCCATTATTGTTCCCATGTCATCTAATTTTGAATGAATTAATTCAAATGATACCATTGGACACTTTTCACTAATGTAAAATCCTGAAATATCCTATTTTATTTAGGTTGTAAGGAATCATGTTTTCAGGACTTGAATTTGGTGCATAAATTTGAATTTTTTCTTTCATATTCTAATTTTACCCTAGCATTTAGTCAAGGATAATATTTATTACTAGTCCATTTGTCCCAGAATAGGGTGTTTACCCGAGGGAAAATGTGTGGTGGTATTTTGATTCATTAAAATTTTAATGGACACTAAAAGAAAATAAACTTATACCCATTGTTTAAAATCATTGGTAAACCCCTAAAACCATGGTAATAGGTTATACCCACATTTTTCAAAACCATGTCTTATTAAGTTGTTGGTACATATCTAATATATACCCATAGTTTGAAAAATTCTATACCCATGGTTATAAACCATGGGAATAGTTGTACGCCACTATTTCATTATCCCTATACCCATGGTTTCAAAACCATTGGTATAGGATTTAAAAAATTTCCTTTCACAGGTTTTGATCAATGGACCGCCTGTATATGATTCACACGCCTAACCATTATACCACATTAAATTATAGGTTTTTTAAATATATATTTATCTAAACCATGGCTATAGGTGGAAAATTGTGGCAATAAGGATTCTTGTAAATTTTTTTATCCCATGGAACAAAAATATTTCTCATCTTGATATAGGAAATCTATATCCATATTTTTCCAAAACCAGGGGTATTGGTTTTTAAAAAACCACTATACCCGTGGTTTGGGAAAATGGTGGGTAAAGGTCTTAAAAAAACCCTATACCCACTATTTTTACCAAACCATGGGCATAGGTTGGAATTTACAAACTATAAACTTGATTTTCCAAAACTGTGGGTATATCATCCCATCCAATCTATATTCCCAAGTTTGTTTCCAAAACCGTGGGTGAAGGTTCATTTTGTAGTAGGGGAATAATTAATATTTAATATATATATATAATTAAATTTCAATTTATCCGCCCATATTTATTGGGATATATATTTTAAATGGAATGTATGATTTAGATTATGTCTCTACAATTTAGTTTGGAATGGGGAGGTTTTTCTAGGAGTGTAATAAATGAAGTTCGGACACCGAGTCTATGCATCTTCTTTTTTTTCATTTTATTCTTTTCTTATTCCTTTTTATTTCCTCTTCTCTGCCTTAAATTCTAACATGCATCCCCTATATGGGTTTTAATTACTGGTACTGAGAGAGGAGAGGGAGATTTAGAGACAGAAAGAGGGATATAGGGATAGTGGTATCATCGTGGAGCTCAGGAGGACCAGATTGTTGTGTGGAAGTAGTGGATCACGAATTAGTGTGAAGCTTTAGTGGATTATACCCGCGGGTAGTTAACTTTTCTGTTTTTCCATAAATATACATATGTTTACTATTTTCAAGTATTAGAGCCATATTATAACTAATTAATACCCCTTTAGGGTCTATTTATAGATTTTGGGGAGAAAATAGGGATTACTGATGATTTGAGAGGTTTCCCTTTCGGATATCATGATCACATGATGTGTAGTTTAGGAATACATGTTTTGTGTTCTTACCATTTTCAGAATATGACCTTTTTATAAGTACACACAATGTATGGGGTATATACTCTGTGTACTGGTACTCAAATATGTATCAGAGTACCCAGAAAAACAACCTACATTGGGGCACATATCCATGTAGAGTACACGTCTAGACCCCATGTTGGTTGCACATTATGTAGGGGTACACAACCTAGTAAAGTACATCGATATTACATCTGAGGATCATAGGTAGGTACCCCATTTAAGTTAAATTTCAGTTACTATACTTATTAGTCATGTACATGGTATTACATTCAATGTCCAGCTAAATTACACACCCCGACAGGGCTTTGAAGGTACATGTCATGTACCATTCTATACAAATCGTCTACTCCTCCTTTGATACCATTTTTATGGATTATCATATCTTTAAACCCCCAAAGTTGGAATTGGAAACATTGGTAGTCCATCTTTAGTATCCTTCCACATATATCATTATGGTTAATCCTTTGAGGTTGTTGGAGGACTCTAAGGAGGTGTTTTAGGATTTTTACTAAATAGAGATTTTCTTCCCTAAGTAGTCAAATTCAAATATCTTATGAGAGTGAGAAACTTGATCAAAGATGGTCCATAAGCTATATATATTATCTAATTATTTCATATCACTTTCTTTGAGGACGTCTCCATTAAGAGATGTGTCCTTCTAGACTAGGAGGCTATGAGATTAGATGTTCAAAGGATCCCCTGTAGGATTATTCTAATAATGTTTCAACATAGAGTATACTATGTTGGATGAATAAACCTTGATAATATTTCTTAGGGTCCACTATTGGGTGATTTCTATTATATTCTTTTCTATAGAATCCCTTGTAGGATCCCTCTACTTGTTTACCCTTTATGAGAATCTTGTGCATGATGACCCCAACTATGTATACCATTTTTAGGGATCCCTTTTAGGATGCATTTTCCCCTATAATGAATTATAGGATTCTGAGAGGGGTATGGTTTCTTAAAAGTTAAATGAATGATCCAAATTAGGATGCCTCTCTAGTGTTTTGACATGAGGGACCCAGTGGGCACACCCTTTGTTTGACTATCCATGAGCTAGCGTGTTGGGGATTTGGGTAGAGGTGGAAGTGGGTGTCACATTGGAAACCATATAGAACTTTTATGTCTAAGGGGATATAAAAGTAGTAGTGGGTATTGTAATTTATCAACCCTCACTCTTTTCTTCATGATTACACATGGTTAATTTTAATGTTGTTATGATTACTAGAGATGCTTTTGGGAGCTTCACCCAGTGGGCCTGATACGATGTGCTACTTTGACAAGGATTTCCATAGGTACTTCCTGAGGTCTGGGTTTGGAGCCTACTTATAGATTATATGATGTTGATTCCTACATGTACATCAGGGGATATGGAATATGGGTATTTTTTGAATGATATAACTTCTATTACTAGAAGTCAAATTTGTTAATGGGATTCTACCCTAATTAGGGATTATAGAGGTAGGTTCTTGAGAGTGTCTTGTAACCCATCTTATACTGAGTATATGTAAGGACATGAACCCAGATTCCCAGAGCTGGTGTCTTATTTGATTATATTGGCTTACAATAAAGAATAAGCATCCTGAAGGACCAATTATTTTAGTATTATTGAAAACATGATTCATAAATAATTTCAACTTTACAATTTGAAATGAAAATACAACATAGAAACTCCTTTGAAAAACAAACATAACTCCTAGGTTATTTAAGGATATCATTCATAAAAAAACATCTTCATTTCTTGAGAAAATGAAACATAATAAAGGGGTGAGCTCAACCACTCAGTATGAGTAATAATTATAATGGAATATATCATAACATAAACATTAAGCATTTTGAATAAATAAAAACATATTCCTTTAATAGATAATAAACTTGAGCACATTATGGTAGGAATAAGAGTTGAAAAAATATTTCCATAATATAACATAATCATGGGTATTCTACTAGTCAAATAACCACATAAAAAATAAATACTATTTCATAGTGAGGGAATGTATAATGCGGGAAAAAATAACCATATCGTCATGGCCTCATGCCAAGACCATAAATAATCATTTTGTCAAGGCCTTGTGCCAAGACCGAATTTTGTCTCATGAGACCTACTGATGCACTGAGAGGATATAACGGGCCCCACTAGATTCTTAGTATGTCTAATGTATTCATCATATGAATAGGGATAAACAATAGAAACATTCATATTTAAACTAACATGTGAAATGTAAATAACATTCCCCAAACATTAAGCATAAACACAAGCTATTCAGAGTAAATTGGTGAATGGTTTAAAGATAGAACATCTACAGCCAAAATAATAATAAACCATTAAATTAAATATTTTATAAAATACCATGAAATAATAATCCCAATAATACATAAGAATCAACAAGAGTGTTGAAATAGATGAAGATACTCTTATAAAATCTTCGAGTAATTCTTCAAATAAATATTATTTCAGTTTGAAAAGAATAGTTATTTTGGAAAAATATTTTTATAAAACTAGAAGTGAAGTAAAATGTTATTTTCTTAGTAAAATGAGTTATTTTATAAATATAATGGTTTCCAAAAACATATTAGATATTTCCCTTGAAAATAGGTAAGAAATTGAGATATTCCCTTGAATTAGGCTTGTATTTCGAAACAATTTTGAAAGCTCCTTTTAAAACATGAAACTATCCATAAAATAAGGAAGGATTATGGTTGGTGTACATATATAGAACACCCAAACAAAGTTTATTCTGAGTATATAATAATACATAAGTATTTCATTGAGGTAATTATACAATGAAAATAACCCGAATTAAAATGGATGTTCGAGTGGAAAAACACTTACCTTAAGTTAGAATGTGTTCACCTCTTGAACTTAAGGTCCTGTAATATGAAATTAGACTAATTAATAACTTAATTCAGGAATTATTAGACATGTATTTATTTTTTAATAATTCTGTTTAGTTCATTTCGTTCCTCGTTGATAATTTATAATATCAAATTTCGTCGTTCTAGAGTGTTTGTTTTCTTGAATTTCATAATAGATTCTCTTGTTTTTATTTAATGGAGATCATGTTGAATAGATGTAAATCTCCATAATTGAAATTAAATATTATTTATGAACATCCATAAGTGTTAATGGTCATTTTTATCATTTGGTTACATGGAAAAAAAGATAAATCGTTCATGAAATTCACATAGATTATTTAAGCGGTATTTTGATTATTAGGAACTAGTTTGGTCTTATGATTTAATAATATGTACATATACTAGTTCCTAAATATTAATTTGGTTATAATAAATATATTTGAGTATGGTTCAACCATATAAATTGTTTCATGACTAGTAATGAATGATAAATTGAAGAACGAAAATTTGTCGTTCACAAAGGCTATAAATTGGAACCTCATAGACATTGATTTTGTTTATAAAAATAAAAGGTAGGGAATTAGAATATTGATGATGGTTCTTCCATTCACATTATATAATTCCAATATATATATGATACTGAATTTATCATTGAAATTTGGATAGAGGATTTGAGGAGAGAAAAATAAAAGAAATCAACTTGAAAATAAAAAGAAAATTGAGAGATCCCATATAAAAATTCAGCAGCCTAACAACATCGCCTAAAATTTCATAAAACGAATTGATGAGAAAAAAGGGTATCTCATCATATGGAAAAAAAGACAGTAAGAGGAATACAAAACATAAAACCCCAATACATGAGAATGGGAATTCAAAGAGATAACATAAAAGAAGTGTTGATGAAAAGAGGAGGGTGAAAGATTCCATTACCTTGTACAATCACTCCTAGTACTTGAATGTTGGGAACTTGGGGGCTTACGGACACCTTGGGAGGACTCTTAGGGAATTGAAACCACCAGAGCTTCGAGGATGATGGATTTGGAATGAATGAAACTGAATCGATGGGTGGGTATTTATAGTAAAAGAGAGGGAGTTTTTTAATAATTTCAAAGGGACACATCATTAGTGGTTCTTGCCAAACCATGGGCTTTCCCATAGTATTTTCCCACGGTTTTAGCCACTTAGGACACCTCATGTCAAATTTTACTGTACACAAGTAGACCAGCCTTTTATTATGTCATTACGATGTCATTAAACTACAGAAAACTCAAAACTGTATTTTTACTATTCACAAAAAATTCATGTATTTTAAAAAAAAATCCCAAAAATTCACCCCTGCCATTTTTCAACGTTTAGAATTAAAAAATGAACTCCTTTTTTCAAAAATTATTTTTTCAATATTATTAATTTAATTTGTAAATAAAATCATAGTTAATTTAAAAAATAAAAATTTTAAGGTATAATTAGTTTTATATCACATTGAGAAATTAATTAAGATCTTATTATCTTATTACATTAAGAAAATAATATAATATCATTATTTACTATTCATAAGGGTAATATTACTATTCATATTACTATTCATAATAGTATGTTACTGTTCACCAAAAATCAAGTTGGTTCTATTAGTCTTCAAATGACTTACTGGTCACTACTCTATATTATAGTTTTTTGAAATTCAAAACACAGTATAAGAAAAGTTGTGTTTAATGGATAGATTATAAAATTCATTCAATATTTATTTTCAAAACCTTGGGGTGTTACATTCTCCCCTCCTTTCAAAAATTTCATCCTTGAAATTCAAAAAATGTTACCTAAAAAGATTCAGGTATGTCTTTAACATAATCTCCCCAGGAAGCCATGTTTCTTCCTCCATCTTATGGTTCCTCCAAATATCATTTACAAGATGATTCATCCAATTTTTCAATACATGTTCTCTGGTATCAAGAATCTTAATAGGCTCTTCAGAATAAGACAGATCAGACTCCAGTTCTACTTCTTCATAGCTGATTACATGTGTTGGTTCTAGAATGTATTTCCATAACATTGATACATGGAACACATTGTAAACTTTGGAGAGACTTGGAGGATTTTCCAAATGGTAATCTATGACTCCAATTCAGTCCATAATTTCAAATGGTCTGATATTCCTGGGACTTAATTTTTTCTTCTTACCAAATCATATAATACCCTTCTATAGAGACACCTTTATGAAAAATTGATATTCTTCTTGAAATTCCATGTCTTTTCTTTGGTTATCATCATAATGCTTTTGCCTACATTGAGTTATTTTGATATGGGTTTGGATAATCTTCACCTTTTCTATTGTTTCCTCAAAAAGTTCTGGGCCTAAGATCTTTCTTTAATAAACATCATCCCAGTAAGTTGGTGTACGACATCTCTTTCCATACAACGATTCATATGGTGCCATCTGAATACTTGAAGGGAAGTGATTGTTTTATGAAAATTATATGAGAGGTAAATATTAATCCCATATTCCTTGAAAATCAATTGAACAAGGCCTCATCATGTCTTCCAAAGTTTTAATAGTCTATTATGATTGTCCATCAGTTTGTGGGTGGTAGGCAATGCTCAAATTAAGATCAGTATCTAGGGCCTTCTGAAGACTCTTCCAGAATCGTGATGTAAAATGGGGATCCCGATCGGAAACAATTGACAAGGGTACACCATGAATTCTTAGAACTTCATTAATATAAAGTCTTGCTAAATATTTAAGTGGTAAATCATATCTTATAGAAATAAAAAGTGAAGATTTTTTAAAACGATCAATAATGACCTATATCACATCATTCTTTCTTAGAGTCTCTAGTAGCCCCATGATAAAGTCTGTCATAATATCATCCCATTTACATATAGGAATATGAAGGGGTTTCATGACTTCTCCAGGACGTTGTCTTCCAGCCTTCACTTATTAACAAACCAAACATCTCGACACGTAATCAGCAATCTCCCTCTTCATGTTTTCCCACCAAAAATGTTCCTTTAGATCTCTAAATATATTTGTGCTACCATAGTGTATAGAAAGATTAGAGCTATGAGCATCATCTAATAGTTCCCTCTTTAGCACAAGAATAGCGAGAACACAAATCCTCTTTCCAAATTTCAAAATGCTACCATCATAGGTGAAGTAAGTCAACTTCCCATATTTTATAGCTTTAATTTTATTTTGAAACACCTCATCATCAGCTTGAGAACATTTTATCATTTTTATTAAATAAGGTTTGGCAACCATTTTAAAATGTAGTAATTTGTTACCTTCCATGATAATTCCCATATCCATATTTATTAGATCCATGAACATAGGATCCCTTTCAACTCTCATCTTGTTCAGAATTCCATGGTCCTTTCTACTCAAAGAATTTAATACCTTATTTCATTTCCCAGGTGGTAGTGTATTGTGAAATCATAGTCTTTGAGTATCTCAATCCATCTCCTTTGTCTCATGTTGAGTTCTTTCTATGAGAATATATATTTCAATCTCTTATGATCAGTATAAATCTCACATTTTTCACCATAGAGGTAATGTCTCCAAATCTTCAGAGCAAAGATTATCACTGCTAACTCAAGATCATGAGTTGGATAGTTATGTTCCTGAAATTTCAGCTACTTGGATGCATAGTAAATCACTCGATAATTCTGCATAAGTATACAACCAATTCCTTTAATTGATGCGTCATTATAGATAACAAACCCAGCATTCCTCGATGGTAGGGTTAGGATAAGATCATTAATTAACCCCCTCTTTAATTCTCCCAAAAAAAATTCACATTCTTTTTTCCATACAAACTTAACCCCTTTTCATGTGATCTTGGTCTTTGGGTTGGCTAAATGGGTGATGTTCTGGATGAAACACTGATAATAACCGACCAAACCAATAAAACT
This sequence comes from Viscum album, assembly GCA_963277665.1. Lineage (NCBI taxonomy): Eukaryota > Viridiplantae > Streptophyta > Magnoliopsida > Santalales > Viscaceae > Viscum > Viscum album. The sequence goes on along the minus strand of OY728143.1, from coordinate 642,783,214 downwards.
ATGTACCTCAATTATGTTCATTATAGTAGACCATTCTTGCATAGCCTTCATCTTCATAGTATCTAAATATATTCTATCCTTAGAGACAATGTGGCCCATAAAGGAAACTGATTGGAAAAAAAATCATAACTTCTAAACTTCCCATATAATTCATTTCTTCTTGAAGTATTCAAAATAGTGTTCAGGTGATTTTCATGGTCTTCAAAGCTTTTATAGTATACCAGGATATCATCAATAAACATGACCAAAAAGTCATAAATATATTCCTTGAAAAGTATATTCATCAGATCCAAAAAAATATATTATCTATTAGTTAGTCCCAAAGGCATTACTGTAAACTAGTAATGCCCTTACCTGGTTTGGAATGTTGTTTTTAGAATGTCTTCCTTCCTCACAAGCAATTGATGACATCTAGATCAAAGATCAGTCTTTGAAAAATATTGGGCTCCATGAAGTTGATCAAATAAGTCATCAATTCATGGCAGAGGACTCTTATTCTTTATTGTAATAGCATTGATTTCCCTATAATCAACGCACAACCTCATAGACCCATCTTTCTTCTTAACAAAAAGAACAGGGGCTCTCCATGGAAAAACGCTAGGGTGAATAAATACTTTATCACTCAATTACTCTACTTTTTTCTTTATCTCCACTATCTCCCCAATGGCTATTCTATAAGGGGTATTTGATATAGGCCTTGAACCGTGAATTAAGTCAATGGAAAACACAATATCTTGTTCTGGAGGATGTTTAGGTAAATCCTCTTGAAAGACATCAATACTTTCTTTCACAACAGGTACATCTTCTATTTGAACCTTATTTTCCTCTACCATAGTTATTTTATTCCCTTCCTCCACAATAATTGAATTTATTAGAGATACCAGGGGTGGTTCTAGATGAGAATCCTATGGTGATGTTTCTACCCTAAGGATAAGGGATTCCACACTATTCTCAAAAATTGGAACTTCTTTCCTCTTGTAATAGATCTTCACATCATAATTTTACATCCAATTCATATTAACAATTATATAAAATTTAGTCATTGGTATGATGATAATTTCAACAACTAAATCATGTTTATGTGTCATGAGGAGGACTAATTGACATGCCTTTGTTGTAATGATACATCCACTAGGGGTTTTGACTGATAAATCTTTTATTAAATCAAATTGTGAATATCTAATTTTCTTGGAAAATTGGGAAGATGTAAATAAAGGTGATGACCTAGAATCAAATAAAGCATTGAATATGTTTGATGAAATAATATATGTACCTACCACCACTTTGTTAGGAACTTCTACCTTCACGGTTGTGATCGCATAAGCTTGGCCTTGCTTCACTGTCCTTCTTTGGAGAACATTTCCCTAATGCTTAGGATATTCATGTGCACAATGTCCCATCACCATGAAATTGTAGAACATAACATTTATTGCTTCTTTCTTCCCCTTACAATCCTGAGATAGATGGCCTTTTTATCCACACTTGTAACAGACCCCATTCCCTTCAGGCAAGTGCCAGGGTGTTTCTTCACACAATTACTACATTGTGGAAATTCAACTATTCCCTTCATACCCATTTCCTAATTTCCTTTCCCTGAGTTTTCAGCACCCCTCTTCTTCTCTTTATTTCCCTTAAAGTCATAAAACATAGATAATTCATTTTCTATCTTGATAGAACTTTAGACTATATCTTCATATGATGAGAAATTCTGGGAGACTAGAGCCATTCATAGGAATGGTTTCAAAATATCAAAGAATCGATCAATTTTGTTCCTTGGATTACGTATGTAGTCCACAACATGCCTTGAAAGCCTTGTAAAGTTGGCTTCATACTTGGAAACATTTTCATTCTCCTTTTGCTTTAAATATAGAAACTGACTTTCCATATCTGCCTATTGTTCACGAGGAAAGTATTTCTCAAGGAATATTTCCTTAAAGTCCCTCCATTCCATCTCTTCTATTTACTCATCCTTCTTTGGGTTTTCAGTTAATGACCACCACTGATCTGTATCTCCTGATATATGATAAAATTTCATGATGACCTTCTCTCTTTTGTTACATCCCAAGGTGAGAAATATCTTCTCTTGAGAACTTATCCATTGTTCAGAAACAAATGGGTTTGTAGTCCCATTGAATGATTAAGGTTGTTGTCACATAAAGAAATCTAACATAGCTCTTCCACGTGGTAGATCTAGATGATCCATACGGTTAAGGTTATTGTTCATAAGCTGATTAAGTTGTCCTAGTATAGTTATAAGTTTCTCAGCACCAGTCATAGCACCATAACCAACATAATTATCTTTCATCAGAGGGAAATAACTATGGGGGACATGTGTGTTCAGTAGTTTCCATTACTTATACTAGGCATCATTTCTAGATAATGGAATACACTATATTATTGTATGAATCAAAATGTATAATATTAATCTAGCATAAATTGAAATCCTACGCATGGCTAATACTATATTCACAAAAATGGATTCTTTGAGGAAAAAATACATTTAAATCCTTCATAATGGCTTGTAAAGAAAATTTAAATTATCCTAAGCATATCCCCTGGGAGTTTCATAACCAAAAGTGCAGTAAGGCCCATTTTTGTGTACCAGGATACCCTGGTTCAGGCCTGAAACTCCTTGTCGGAGCGTTCACTCCTAGGTACATCTATGCTAGAGCAATCTCTGCCTACTCGTATCTAGACAGGAATGTATTTCTTGAATGATTCACACAATATATTCCTTACCAAAATTAGAGGATGTTATTGTATTTTTATCATCAAATACTATCTTAGGGAATCTTCCCAAATCTACATTTTCTAAATCTAGTTTCCATGTTTTCTACTAAACTTTCTCTGATACAAACAATAAGGACCTGACCCCAGTTGCCTAGAGTCGGTGCCTTATTTGATTATATTAGCATACAACAAGGAATAATCATCCTGAGGGACAGAGTAGTTTAGTATTATGGGAAACAATATTCATAAATAATTTTATCTTTACAACATGAAATGAAAATACAACATAAAAACTCCTTAGACAACATCCATAAATCCATAATTATTTCAGCATGTCATTCAAAATAAACATCTTCATGTCCTGAGAAAATGAATCATATTAACGGGGTGAGCTTAAACACTCAATACAAGTAAGAAATACAGCGGAATATATCATAACTAAATCATTATTCATGTTGAATAAATAAAAACATATTTCTTTAACAAATAATAAACTTGATCACATTATGGCAGGAATAAGAGTTTTGTAAATATTACCATAATATAACATAATCTTGGGTATTCTACTAGTCGAAAAACCACATGAACCATAAATACTATTTTCCTAATGAGGGAATTCATAATGCTGGACAACATAACCATACCATCAAGGCCTCTTTCCAAGACCATAAATAATCATTTTGTCAAGGCCTTGTGCCAAGACTGTATTTTGTCACATGAGACCTACCGATGCACCGAGGGGATATAGCGGTCCCCACCCAACACTTAGTATTTCCAATTCATTTCTCATATGAAAATGTATAAACAACATAGACATTCATATTTAAACTAATATATGAAATGTAAATTACTTTCCCCAAACATTAAGCATAAACACTAACCATTCAAAGTAAATTGGTGAATGGTTTAAAGATAGCACATCGCCAGTGAAAATAATCATAAAAATTTAAATTAAATATGGTATATGATATCATTAAATTTTAATCAGAATAATACATAATAATCAACAAGAGTGTTGAAATATATGAAGATACACTTACAAAATCTTCGAGTAATTCTTGAAATAAATACTCTCTCACTTTAAAAAGTAGTGTTCTTTTGGAAAAATCATTGTATAAACCCAGAAGTGAAGTAAGATATTATTTTATTAGTAAAATGATATATTTTATAAATATAATAGTTTCCAAAAAATTATTATATATTTACCTTGAAAATATGTAAGAGATTGAGATATTCTCTTGAATCAAGCTTGTATTTCAGAAATAATTTTGAGTGCTCCTTTTAAAACAAGTAACTATCCATAAAATAAGGTAGGATTCTGGTCGGTGTACATATATAGTCCAATAAAACATATTTTATGATGAGTTTATAATAATACATAATAATTTCATTGAGGTAATTATACAATTAAAATAACCTGAATGAAAATGGATGTTCAGGTGGAAAACCCCTTACCTTAATTCCAAATGTGTGCCGCTCTTGAACTTAAGGTCCTAGTATATGAAATTATACTCATTAATAAATTAATTCAGAACATATTAGACCTGTATTTAGTTTTTTATAATTCTGTTTATTTCATTTATGACCTTATTGATAAGTTATAATATCAAATTTCTTCGTTATGGAGTGTTAATTTTCTTGATTTTCATAATTGGTTCTCTTGCCTTTAAGTAATAGAGTTCTTGTGTAATGGATGTAAATCACCCGAATTGAAATTACATATTATTTATGACCATCCATAAGTTTTAATGGTCATTTTTATCATTTTTTTACACTTAAAAAGGATGAATCGTTAATGAAATTCACTTAGATTATTTAAGCGGTATTTTGATTATTAGGAACTAGTTTGGTCTTATGATTTAATATTATGTACATATACTTGTTATTGAATATTAATTTGGATATAATACATATATTATAGTTTGTCGCAACCATATAAATTGTTTTATGACAAGTAATGAATGATAAATTGAAGAACTAAACTTTGTCGTCCACAAAGGCTATAAATTTGAACCTCATGGACATTGATTTCGTTTATAAAAATAAAAGGGAGGGAGTAAGAATATTTATGATGGTTCTTCTATTAAAATGATATAAATATAGTATATAGATGATACTGGGGTTCTCATGGACATTTGGATAGAGGAGGTGAGGAGGAAAAAGAAAAGAAAAGAACTTGAAAATAAAAGAAAATTGAGAGATCCCTTATGAAAATTCGGCAGCCTAACGACGTCGATTAAAATTTCTTAATATGAATTGATGAGAAAAAAGGGGTATCTAATAATATGGAAATAAAAATGAAAGCAATAGGAATAAATAATGTCAAATCCCAATATATGAGAATCGAAATTCAAAGAGGTAACATAAAATAAGTGTTGACAAAAAGAGGAGGGTGAAAGGTTCCCTTACATTGTAGAGCAACTAGCAGAACATGAAGGTTGTGACCTTGGGGGATTAAGGACACCTTGAGAAGAATCCTATGTATGTAAAACCACCAGATATTCTAGAATGAGGGATTTTGAATGAAATAAACCCAATGGATGAGTGGGTATTTATAGAAAAAGAGAGGGAGTTTTTTAAAAATTTCAAAGAGATACCTTATTTGTGGTTTTTGCCAAACCATGGGATTTACAATGTTATTTTCCGATGGTTTAGCCACATGGGACACCTAATGTCACATGTTACTGCACACAAGTTGACCCGCAATTTATTATGTCATTATGATGTCATTAAACTATCAAAAACTCAAAACTGTATTTTTACTATTCATGAAAAATTCAAGTATTTTAGAAAAATCCCAAAAATTCACCCCTACTGTTTGTCAACATGTTGAATTCAAAACTGAACTCAATTTTTCAAAAATAAGTTTCTAAATATTATTAAGTTAAATTTTAAATAAAATCATAGCTAATTTAAAAAAATAACAATTTTAAGGTATAATTAGTTTTATATCACATTGAAAAATTAATTAAGATCACATTATCTTATTACCTTAAGAAAATAAATTAATATCAGTATTTACCATTCATAAGGGTCATATTACTATTCATAAGGGTATGTTACTATTCACGAAAAATCAGGTTTGTTCTATCATTCTTTAAATGACTTACTGGTCACAACTCTAGATTTCAGTTTTTTGAAATTCAAAACACAGTATAGGCCAAGTTGTGTTTAATGGCAAGATTATAAAATGAAATAAATATTTATTTTCAGAATCACGGGGTGTTACCATATATCTAAGAATGGATAGTTCACTAGAACCAATCGGGTTATAATGATTGTTAGGTAGGAAATTTTCTCCCAAGTAATTCGATGTAGATGACCTATCTAAGGATAGAGGTGAGTATGAGTGATCCCTGGCTAGCACATGTATCCCCCTATGGTGACATAGAATTATCAGAGGCATTTTTTGAATTGATCAAAGAAGGTATTGTCTATAGTGATTACATACTATTGGATCGAATTAATTGAACACATCTTGAGTCATATGACATCTAAATTAGATCCCTTATCACGGGATGTCTAGATGATCAAACCTTGGATCTAGGGATAGACAGTGGATTTAGTTTATTATGATGACTTTCATGTACTCCTTGGTCTTATAACTCTAGCCCTCATTATTAACTAGTATATACATATAAATATATATATTTTTATGGGATTATATATATATAAATAATGGATCTGATCCAAGGACATACTGACCTAGGTTGGAATGGTTATGGCTGATATGGATCATAGACCCAAGGATCAACTATGTTTTTATTTATTTATTTTTTCCATTTTCATCTCATTTAAGATAATCATATCGCATGAGAATACACTTATGATATCATATTTATAGGTCCATTATTGGGGTGACCTACTAAGATTATTTCTCACCCTTATACATTCACCTCAATTTGTCTGATGAACTTATATTTGATTTCAGGTTGAGCATGGGTACATGGATGGGTAGGGATAAGGCACAAGGTTTCATGATTGGGAAAATCCTCTCGTGTGGATATCTTCTAATCAGGATGTAGTAGTTTGATATTTTTTTGTATAATGGGTATATGGTTTGTCTTAGAGTTGTAAATAGAAAAATTTTCTTTTATTTTAGATTGTTTTTGTCTTATTGTTTACGTGATTCACCCAGTGGATGATTAGTGATGTATGTATGACATGGACATTTGGGTGTTTATTTCATTTCATCATTATTATAGCATATATTTAATTCTTATGAACTCTGTTTATTTACTGAAATTCATGATTTCTAGTTACTTAATTTTTTTCTTACTGTTATTTAAGGTAATAGTCTCCCCACTATCACACCCTAGGCCCTCACAATTATTCAGAAGCCTCTAGCATACAGGGAGTCATGTTTGAGGCCTTGTGGCTAACTAATCATGGAATTTATTTAGTGGCTCCTAGATCAATATTTTACCAAGATGTTTCACAAGTGTTGCTTTCTTATTTTCTTACTATTTTTGATATGGTAGAAAGGGGTATTTAGAATGTGATAGAGTCTGTGATAGATATCGGACCAATGGGTCAAGAAAACTTTTTCCAGTAAGAACTCATGTTTGGACGGGATATAGGATTACTATTCTTGATTTTTTATTTTATTGTTTTATATTATTTTTTATTTTAATGAATAACATGTTGTGTGTGGTGATTATTTATTATAGATTTTTGGCTCTTGGCTCATCGGTAAGAGGATAATGACTGATTTTGACTCTTGGGTGGTAAAGGAAAGACGTGTCTCATGCATTATATTTGATACATAAGATCGATTTGTTATATCCATGCTATTGTCTGGTTTTTTTGACAAAAGATTCAGGTTTTTAAAGTGTGAACAACAACCTAAAATGTGTTTCCCTATATTGGTTCTTGGTGTAATTATTCTTAATTGATCTGACTTGTATATATTTCTTTCTGATGGTAGGCTCTGTAGATCTATAGTGAGATTCTTAATACTGAGGTGGATGACTCCTTCCTCATGTGTAAGAGGTGAAGTGACTCAATTTTGTTTATAGGGGATATTATTCCCATGTGAACCATCATATGTTTTTTTACTTATATTTTATTATTTGATGTTTCAAAAACAAACTATATAGTATTTTCCAACCTAGCTTAGAATAAAATTATAATTAACCTAAATTAATACTTATGATACAATGTGGATCATTTATATTATGTTGTGAACATAATGTTGACCCTCATAGGTTAACATCAATAGATGATACTTTCATTTTTAGTGATCTAGTCAGGTCACATTGTACAATGTCGATAGACACCTAAACGTTTATAGAGAACTGGAATCTTCAGGGGGTATTACCATATATGGATTCCTGATGAGTGTTAGTTTATTTTTATTCTGAGATTCATTTAGTGATGTTATAGGGGAAGTAACTTGTGAGGATTATCATTGAGGATGGAGTCCTAGGTAGGAAATTTATTGATAGTTTTTACCCTTATAGTTCAAGGTTTTCTTTGACTATTTTATAAAGAGATTCGATAGGTGTGTTAGATGCCTTCTACTGAGATGGGTTCATAGATAACACCATGTGATATGTGAACTTATTGAGAGGTTTGAACTATTTTATAGGTGGTTAGAACTAGTGATTATCATATGAGACTTGATCGGTTGGGCTGGGTGGGATACTTGGAGGCCCATACCTCTAACTCAGGCCACGATAGGTTGAAATTTAGCTTGATCAATGAAAATCTATGAGAAATGATTTCCTGAGTTTATAGACACCTTATGAGGTAGTGATCTAAGTTAAATTCTTTATTGATAAGATTCATGGTAGGTTCTCATGTTTTTCAATATATGTAGGTTGATGCCTTTGATTTCTAAGAGATCTCCTAGGGTGATTCTTTATTGGTACTAAGTTCCACAGTTAAGACTATTTGGGTTCCTTACCCTATTCACCAAGGGTTGTGTGGTTGACACTTAAATTTTTCAAAAATGATATCATGCAATGAGAGTTCATGGAATAAATCATGTCACATGTGAGGTGCAAAATTTTAAAGAGAAGTTCCAAGGGAGCTTCTTGCTGGTTAACTCTAATGTTTTATTTAGCATGGTCAACTTGGATTTAGTGTAATAGGGATCACAAGAGTGTGATTTTGGTGATGAATGATTGGTATGGGTTTTTACACCCGTTGTGTTGTGCAAAATAGCCAAGGTACAATTTAGTTTTACATGGTAACTTTTAAATCATAAATTGGTGAGTGGTCGTGTGTGAGTTGATGACTGATGGATTCAAATATAGAGTATTTGTATATCTTTTGAGAGTTTTTCTAATGTGATAAATGAATCTCCATGGTAGATAAGAAATTGTGAAATGGACTAGGTTTCATAATATGTCATATCTACAGATGAACCAGGACACTCATTATTAAGAAACGTGGTGTTATGTATTGGTTAAAGGAAATTATAACATGTTTGTTCTGATTGTGGCTCAATAGAGAGAAATACATACTTATCATAGGAATATTATTGTACTTCAAGTTAAATATGATATTTCCTTATCATAACATCGTCTTGAGTATGCAGAGAGAGCATCAGTTATATGCCAAGATTCTTTTATTGTAAATATCATTCCAAATTTGATAAATTAACCTATTGAGGATGAACATAAGGAGTTTTATAAGGTAATATATATGGTGGGTAGTGAAATATTGGCCATTTGAGGGTAGTGGCCCTCAGTTTTAGTTTAAATATGATGTTTGATGTGGAAACTATTCTCTAGAACTAGGAATGGGTGATGTTTTAATGCTTCTAGTTTGGAATTCTTGTATAATAATTTTTTCATTTCTAGTCATAATTTTTTGTGTTGGGTGAAGTGTTGGCCTTTGAGATCAGATTTTATTTGTGAGGCGATGATTAGGGTATTTCATTAGTGGGGAATACCAGACCGGTTATGGTTAAATGTCTTCCATGATGGAAAATTATTTTATGTTGTGAGGATGATCATTCAACAGTCAAGATAGCACATATGTGAGGATTCTCGGGATGAGATCATGGCTATTTTTGACCACCAATGCTTCTCAGGGATGAAAAGGGTCGTGGTGGGGAGACTATATGGACCTATGTTTTTTCAAAATTGAATTTTGAGAAAAAAAATTGAATTTTTTCTTTTAAATTTTGATAAGTGGTAAAATAAGAATTTTACCACAGAATATGATATCAAATAATTTTTTTGACCAATATTTTGGTCTTGGAATACGGTGTTTACCCTAGTATATGAGTTTGGTAGAATTCATAGTTGTTCTAATTTTAATGGAATAATTATTATTTAAAATATATAATTAATTAAATATTAATTTATCCATACACATTCATTTGGATATGTATTTTAGATGGAGTTTTGTATTGAGTTTTTTTCTTTCCATTGAGTCCATAATAGGGATTTTATCCTATGTGCGACATAAATGAATGTTGGGTATCAGGGCTGGGATCGAGCAACTTCTTCTTCTTTTTTCTTTATCATCTTTTATTTTACCTTTTTATTATCTATTTTCTCCCCTATATTCCTACACACCTCCTATGGGTTTCCCTCACCATGGATGAGATAGGGAAGGGTGAGAGAGATAGGTGTCTCCATGGACCTCAAGAGGAGCCAAAACATCGCAAGGTAGTAGTGGATCACAAATCGGTGCGAACCTTCAGCCCAAAGGTACGTTGTTTTTATTTTTTTCTATAAATACTTGTATATGAACCATTTTCATGTTTTAGTTCCAAATTACCATTTATTTAGACCCTTTTATGTTTGATCTATTAGTTTTGGGGAGAATAAATGGGATTTATGACAATTCGAGAGGTTTATCATTCAGAAATATTGATCACATGGTGTGTAGTTCAAGAAAACATTACTTATTTTCATCCCATTCAAGGAAAATAACCTTTTTATAATTACACACCATGTATGGGGTATACACACCTTATATTGGTAATCAGATGTGTAGTCGAGTACCCATACAAGCAGCCCGTTTAGGGTCATATGGTCATGTAGAGTACCCATCAAAACGTTGTATGGGTTACACACTGTGTAAAGGTACATGGAAAGGAGAAGTACATGGCCAGGCCATGTGAGGTTCATCAGTAGGTACCCCATTTTGGGTTTATGAAATGTAATTGAATTTGAATCCATGTACATGGGCTTACATTCCATGTCCATTTGAAGTACACACCCAGGTAGCGATTCAAGGGTACACATTGTATACCAGATTATACTCGATCTTCACTCCTCCATTGCTACCACTTTTTGGGTTTATCATATCCTTATGCCCTAGAGTTAGAGTTAGAATCATGATTATCCCATCTTGAGTATATTTCCATTTACTTCATTATGGTAAAAACCTTGAGGTGTTTTTAGGACGTCGGGGAGGCATTTCATGATTTTTACTAAATGTAGAGGTTCTTCTCCGAGTAATCGAATCCAACTATATTTTGAGAGTTTGATCTAATATGGGACATGATATGTTTATCTTGATCGATATTTTCATAGATCTTACTTTGAATAAATTTCCCTAGTGAGATTTTCCAGGCAATCCTAGAAAGTCATGATATTTGATGATCCCATGATACCCTATTGGATGCTTCCTCTTACGTTTCAATATAGAGGATCCCATGTGGGATGACACAACCTTTCTACTATTCTTGAGGGTCTCATGTAGGATGTATTTTCTTATATGTTAACCCATATAATCTCTTATAGGATCCCTAATCTTTTTTACACTTTATTAGGATCCCGTGAAAGATTCCTCTGCCTATATATACCATTTTGTAGGATCCCTTATTGAATGCCTCTTCCTATGTGATAACTTATATGATTCCGAGAGGGGTACCTTTTCTTACGTGTTATCTCGAAGATAAAAAGTAGGAATCCTCTCTAGTTTTTTGACCAAGGGGACCCAGTGGGCACCTTCGTGTTTGACCGGCCCTAAGTTAGCATGTTGGGGATTTGGATAGAGGTGATAGTGGGTGTCACATTAGAACTCATAGGAAACATGTAATCCCAAGGGGTTGTGGTAGTAGTGGTGGGTTTAGTCCTTCATCCACCCTCACTCGTTTTTTTATAATTATACATAGTTAGTAATAGGAAGCAATGAGTACCATAGGTGTTTCCTAGAGATCAGCCCATGGGGCATAATAAGATGTTCTTCTAAGATGGGGATTTCTATAAGACATTATTAGGATCCTGCTATTGAGAATACTTGTTGATTATATAAAGGGGATTCATATATGTACTTACTAATATATAGATTTTGATCTTTTTTATTGAAGGATACTTTTATCATTATCAGAAGTCCCATTTTTTATTTGGATTCCTCCTTAATTAGGGATTATAAATGTAGGTTTATAAGAGAGTCTCAGAACACCTCTTATAATAGGTCACTCTAAAGATATCTAGTTCACTAGTACCCATGGGATGCCAAAGGTTTTCAGGTGGGTGCATTTCCCCCAAGTTGTGGGATTATAATTATCTCCCATAAGATGGACCTATTTTCCACATATGATGCCTAGTATTCTCCCAAGGATTATATGGATGTACTACTATAGTTACTCACCATAATGTTCTGGGAGTGGGTAGTTGAGCCATTTATTGAATGGATTCTCAGTGTTACCTTGTATCAAGATAGAATTATTTATAGATCTCCTAAGGTTCATCCCCTTAAAAATTATATGAGTAACAATTACATGATTATATAAGGATCAGGACCAAAGAATTAGAAATCTGGAAAGAATTCATATGGATATAGTGGTATGACATCCAAATTTATGCCATATGTGAAGGATGTCTAGTTGAAACCTGGGACTCCTACATATTAGTTATTAGAGGGGATTATGACTGATCCCATGGATAGGACTTGTATCCCCCTATTGTAATGTTTCTTTCTTAGAGACATTTCCAGTGTTGGATGATGCGGGTATTATTGTTTGGGATTATAGACCCGAGGATTGTACACAACTTGAGTGGTATTACATCCAACTCAGAGCCCTTATCACAAGATGTGAAGTCAATCGGACTTAGGATCCATTGATTAATTGTTGGTTGAGTTTATTATGATGTTTTTCAAGGAATCCTTGTTCATAATTTTTTTTGGTACTTTTCCTTATCGAATGTATACATATAACTATATAAGTATGGGTTTATATATATATATGTGTGTTATGGATCTATTCTAGGGACATATTGACCTATGTTATAATGGTTATGGATGATAGGGAACATAAAACCAAGGATTGAATGTGTTCTTAATTATTTTTTTATATCAATTTCATTTCATCTTGGATAACCATATTGTATTATCATGAACTTATGGTTGTAGATTTATAGGTCTGTCATTAGGGTGGCCTACTAAGATTATTTTTCACCCTTGTGCATTCATCTCAATTTGTGTGCAGACCTTATGTATACATTCAGTTTGATCATGAATTCATGGATAGATAGAGATGAGGCATAAGGTTTCATAACCGATTAGAGCCTCTCGTGTTAATTTCTTATGATCGGGATCGAATAGTTCAACAAATAATTTGATAATGAGTATGTGTTTTGTCTTTGAGTTGGTGGTAGAGCTATTTTCTTTTATTTCAGTTTATTTTATGCACTTAAATATATGAGATCAGATCAGTGGGTGATCAATTTTGAATGAATGGCATGGTCATTTGGGCCATTACTAATTTTCATTATTACTATACCCCTGTTTATATTTATTTCTTTATACACACTATTTATTTACTACTATGAATGACATTTAGATAACATTTCTATTTTTTTACTATGATATGAGGGCATAGTCTCCCCACTATCATACCTTAGGCCCTCACTGCTACTCGATAGCCTCTGGATTATATGGAAAAGGTCTTGAGGCCTTGTATCTAACCATCTCGGGGCTCCATTTCAGCGGATATCAGGTTGGAACATTAAAATTTTGAATTAGAGGTATTCCTTTTCAATTTCATTAGTATTTGGGATATGGTAGATTGGATTATTATGAATGTGATGGATTATATGATGGATATCATACTAGTGTATCGAAAACACTTTTTCTAGTAATAAGTCTTAGTTTCTAGGGATATGGGATTGACGTTCTTGATATGTTATGTTAATTTTTTATATGTATTTCACTTTTATTGATTCACATGTTGTGTGGAGTGATGATTTATTATATATTTATGTCTCTTTGACCATTATCAAGAGGAAAATGACTTATTTTTACTCTTTTTCAGCAATGGTAATGGGAATCTCATGAATCATATTTGTCACATATGTTCTAAAAGGTATAGGCCTACTAGTGTGTGATTATTACTAAAAAAAGAGGCCATTTATTTAACGTTTCAACCAAAAAATAAATGTATTTTATCCAAATTGGTTTTTGGTGGTATTTTACTCAATTGATCCACCATATATATATTTCCTTATGATGGAAGGCTATTTGAATCTTTGGTGAGACATTAGATGGTGAGGCTGATGACTCATTCCTCAAGAATGAGAGGTTTAGTGACCCTAGTAGGTCAATAAGGAATATGATTTCCATGTGTTGGTCCCATCATATGGTGTTTTTACTTATGTTCACTTATTTAAATTTTCAATAATAACCTATACAATATTTCCCTTAATAATTTTGAATGGAATTATATATAACCGAATTGTGTACTTATGATATAAAATAGATCATTGTGATGATTTTGTTTACATATTGTTGACCCTCATAGGTTGAAATTGAGAGTTGATACTTTTTTTGTAGGTAATATAGTTTATTCATTTTTGTGATGCCTATATACACCTAGTCATTTATAGGGAACTGGAACCTTAAGGTTGTATTACCGTATACAGATTCCCGATGGGTGTCAGTTCATCATCCATCCTATATTAAGATCATGATACTCCAAAAGAAGTTCCTTATGAGGTTTTTCATAGAGTATCATATACCATGTAAGAAACTTCTTGATATATTTCACCCTTGTAGGTTGATGTTTTCTTTACCTATTTAAGAGATAGTCTCAATAGGAGTGTTAGATTCCTTATGTCAAGATGGTAACAAAGATGATTCCCCATGAGATGTGACCTTATTGAGAAGTTTGTCATTTGAATAAGAGGTTATAAGAAGTGACCCTCATATTATACTTGATCAATAGGGATAGATGGTAGACCAAGATGCCAATATTTGTTTCACAAAACCTAGTAGGTCTACGTTCACCTTGATCGAATGAAACCTATAAGCGATGTTAGCTCGAGATTATGGATTTTTATAAAGCCTTGATCTAGTATATATAGTATTTGGATACCAATTCAATGTTTGTTATTAGGTTTCTAAGATCAGTAGGTTGATTCCTTCGATTTATATGAGCACACCTAGGGTTCTTGTGAATCAATACTAAGATCAACAGGTAGGATTGTTCATATCCCTGACCATATTGACCAGTGGTTATGTAGTTTATGCTTTAAAATTTTAAATAATTAATCAATGTGATGGTCATTTGTGGAATAAATCATGGTATAGTTTTGGTTCCTGACTTTAATAAGGGGTTACAAAAGAGATTCTATCTATTTAATACAGATGTTCCATGTTTCATGGTAAGCTTGGATTTAGCGGAAGATGACTCGAGAGAGTGTGATTCAGGTGATGAAATAGTGTTATGGGTTTTTAAACCCACTATTCCATGTAAAATAGAAAAGGTACATGTTGGTTGAGTGTGGTACCTTTTAAATCATAAATTATTGAGTGGTCTTATGAAATCTAAAGTTTGATGGTTTTCAAGATATTTTGTGGTAATAGATTCTTGGAGCTATTATCAATAGATAAATGTCCGTCAGTGGCAGAGAAGTCATTTTGAAATGAATTAGGTGTTGTAGGATGGTTGACCCATGGTTGGACCTAGACACGCATCATCAAGATATGTTGTGTTAGGTTCTAGATAAAAGATTGTATAGCCTATTTTATGTGACTATGGATTGAGATAGAAATACATTCCTATTGATGGAATATTAGTGTACTCATTATTACATATGATTGTGCCCTATCTTGAAAACATCTTGAGTATGATGAGAGAGCATCAGTTATATGCCAAGATTCTTTTAATTAAAATGTTTTTCCTTATTTGATGAAGGAATCTATTGAGGTTTCACTTTAGGATAAGTATAAGGTGATACATATGATGGGGGTTGTCTATTTTCATTTTAGAGTGATGTCCCATACTTTCAATTGAAATTAATCATTTTCTGTGGAAATCAATCTTGGGAAGTGGGAACGGGTGGTGTTTTAATTCTATAAAGTTGGTTCTCTTATATGAGTAGTTTTGACTTTCTATTTATAACATTTGGTGATGAATACAGTGTGGTCATTTGATCTTGTATTTTAGTTATAAGGTAACGGTAAGGGTATTCCTATGGCGGGGAATGCTAGAACAGTCATAGTTAAACATCTTACTTAATGGAAATTTTTTTTATGCGGTGATACCGATCATTGTATAGTCAAGATAGGAAATATGTGAAGATGATTGCTATGAAAACATTGATATGTTTTAATACTAATGTTTCTCAGGTATGAGAAGTGTTATAGTGGGGATACTGTAAGGACCCATGTTTTTTGGATGATAATGTTCTGAATAAATTTTAATTTTTTATTTTATATTCTTCTCAGGGATAAAATTATCATTTTCCCTAAACTGATGTTCTTGGATATCTTTTTAACAAAACATTTTATACCATAATAGGATGTTTACTCTATGATATGAGTTTGGTTGAATTATTAGCTATTATAATTTTATTAGAATAATTAATAATATATATATATATATTAATTTATTACCAAATTTTCATTAAACTGTATCTTTTAAAAGGAGTGTCATATTGAGATTATTCCTCGAATATTGATTTCAGAATGGGTAGTTTTTCCTAGATAGGGAATAAATGAATGTCAGGCATCAGGATTGGGCCTGGTCCCCTTATCCTTTTCTTTTGTTTTTCTTCTTTTCTTTTTTCTTTTCTATTTTCTCCATTAGCTTCTAACACACACCTCCTATGGATTTCCTTCATTTTTACCATGATAGTAGATGTATAGTGAGATAGAGAGATGGGGGATTGGAATAAAGGTATCACCATAAATCTAAATAGGATTTTGGTCATCGTGTGGTAGCAGTGGATCATGAATCGATGTAAAGCTTCAGCAGATTCCACCCAAAGGTGGGCCATTTTTATATTTTTTCATAAATATCTACATATTTAACCTTTTAATTTTTACTTTGTTTTTATCACTTATTAAGACCCCTGGAGGGTTGATATATATATTTTGAGGAGAAACTAGGATTCAGGTAGATTGGAGGGGTTTTCTATTCGTAAATCACAATCATAAGATGTGTAGCTCAGGAACACATGTTATATGTTATTCCCATCCAGGGAAGATGAAATTTTTACAAGTACACACTATGTTTGGGGTATAAAAATTGTGTATTGGTATTCAACTATGTAGATGAGTACATAAATAGACAACCCATATAGGGGCACATGGTTGTGTATAGTACATAGCCAAACCTCATGTCGGTCACATTCCATGTAGAGGAATATTCCAGAGATGTACATGGCCAGGCCATGTGAGGTACACTGGTAGGTATCCCTTATACCCGAATGGCCCGAAGGCCTTAATTTTTATTGATTTTTGATAACCCCCCTTTCAAGGGATGATGGGGAACCCTTACAAGGCCCATAGGCTTAGAGATTACATGACCGTATGCATAAGAAGATTACATGACCCGAAGGTCATAGAGAATTAAACCATACTATCTATAAGGAACTGCCCCTCCCCAGCATTTGCATAATGATAGTAACTCTCTACCTTCGCATTTCCATCTGGCTAGGCTTCCTGTGCAAGAACAAGCTAGTCCTGATTGCATAGTCATACCCTCTCATTCTGACAAATCCATTTGGCTCTGCTCTGGTGAGTGCACCTGCTTTGAATCCTCTTCTAGGGCTGCTCCTTTTTTGTAGTTTTTCTAGGGAAACTGCATGTGGCCCAAATGACTTGAGGTGGTCTGAAGGCCTTTAAGGTGGCTCTAAAGCCCTACTAACCCGAAGGCCTGGGTGGCCCGAAAGCCTTAAGTACTCTAAGCCCAAATCAGTGGCCCAAGATGAATAGTCCCAGCTGCTACAGTACCGAATAGTACATGCTACATTAACTACTACATTTCCTGCTTCAGTACCCACATAGTGTATAGTTCTACTACAGTCCATGTATAGTGTACAGTTCTTCTACAGTACTCGCGTAGTGTATAATACTATTATAGTACCCCGAAAATATTCCTCTACATGGTTTTAACCCTGGGTCTTGTGGATTTACTTAAGGATACCTCACCAACTGGGATGAGTCTCATGTGCATAGGTACCCCTTAAAGGGTATACTCTATGAACCTTACATATAAGTTGTGTATGTGGTCTTACATTCCATGTCCTATTAAATTACACACACTAGTGGGGCTTTGAGGGAACACGCCATGTACCAATGTATACAAACTGTATACTCCTCCCTTACAACCCTTTTTAGGTTTTCTCATATCTTTATGCCCTAGAGTCAGAATTCAATACATGATTAGTCCATCTGGAGTGCCTTTTAGCATATATCACGATGGTGAAACCCATGATTAGTTTTGAGAACTCTGATGATGTGTTTCTAAATTTTTTCAAAATGGAGAGTTTCTACCAATGGTAATTGAATCTGGCTATCTTTTGGGAGTGAGACCCTTGATTTGAGATGTTCCATGAGATGTCTCTCTTGATTGATGATTTCATAGCTATTTTTTGAGGACTTATCCATTTTGAGATGTTCCATTATAATATAAGATTCCATCAGATTAGTTGTTCTAAGGATCTCCTATAGGATGCTTCCTCTTACATTTCAAACTAGAGGATCCCATGTAAGAATACTCAACCTTCCTACTATTTTTGAGGATACCCTGTGGGATTACTTTTGTTATATTCTAACATAGATAATACCTTGTAGGATCCCTCTAATTTTTTAATCTTTCTACAGATCTTGTATATTATTCTTCTACCTATGTATATTCTTTATGAGAAACCCTTGTAGGACACCTCTTCTTATGTGTTGACTTATTGGATTCAGAGAGGGGTTTCTTTTCATATATGTTGACTTGAGGATCGAAATTGGGATGCTACTCAAATTTTTTATATGAGGTTTATAGTGGGTTCTCCAATGTTTGACCCACACTGAGCTAGCACATTGGGGTTTGGGTAGAGATGGTAGTAGGTGTCACCTTAGAACCCATACTGAACTTATTAGCCCAAGGGGTTGTGGTAGTAGTGGTGGTATTAGGAATTCATCCATCCACACTATTTTTTTCATGATTACACATGGTTACTTTCTATGTTGCAATGATTACTAGAGGTGCTTCCTAAAGCTCCTCCCATGGGGCCTGATACGATGTGCTACTGTCATGAAGATTTCCAAAGTTACCTCCTAGGATCCAACTGTTAATACTAACTATTGATTATATGATGGTGATGCCCAGATGTACTTCATGGGATCAGAATTGTGAGATTTTTTTTAATGATACTTATACCCTTATTGGTAGAACTGTTTCCCCTAGGATTCTTACATGGCTATAGACTATAGAGGTATTTCACTAAGAGTGTCTCGTAATACCCCTTATACTAGGCCGCTATGGGCATGGATAGTTCTATAGAACTCATGGAATACTAATGGTTTTCAGGTGGGAATATTTACCTTGAGTAGTGGGATGCGGATGATCACCTCACTCATGGACATGCTCTAATCATACGTTGCCTTGGATATTCTCTTGGTTCAGATGTATACACCAATATAGTTACTTGCCTAAATTTTTTGGGAGGGGGCTATAGAGCTATTTATTGAATGAATTCTGAGTGCTAACATGGATCTAAGGAGAATTTCATATAGATCACGTAAGGTTCATCCCCCTTATTTTTTAGTTAGGTTGTAATGTTTTGATGGTATATAGACCAGGACAAAGGAATTAGACATCAAGATGGATTATATGTGCATAGATTGATATGACATCCAAATCTATTCCATATTTATAGTATTTTTATTTGACACTTAGTAATCTATAATAATAGTTATTGGAAGCGATAATGGGTGATATCAAGGCTAGGACATGTATCCCCCTATGGTGGTGTATCTTGATGAAGTAAATTTTTAGTATTAGATAAAGCAGGTATTATCAATCAAGATTATAGACCCAATTATTGACTTAATTGAACACATCTTGAGTGGTACCAAATACATCCTAGGGCGCCTGTCACATGATGTCCAGTCGATTAGACCTAGGATACCGAGATTGACTATGGATTGAGATTATTATGATGTTTTTCATAGAAACCATGGTTATATATCTCTTATCCTCACCTCTTTCATTTATATACACACATATATATATGGGTGTGTGTATATATATATATATATGAGAGTGTGTGTGTCTATGTGTATGTGTTTTTTTTTGTTTGTGTGTGTGTTTCATTATGTGTGTATTGGCTACATTCTAGGGACATACCTACCTAGATCAGAATATTTAAAGTCAACAAGGATCATTGACCCTAGGATTGATAGTGCTTTTATTTATTTATTTATTCTACATTCATTTCTACTAGGTTGGGTATATTACATGAGCATTCACTTATGACAACATATTTATAGATGCATCATTGGGGTAGCCTACTGAGATTATTTATCACCCATGTACATTCACCTTGGTGTGTGTGAAGACTATATGTCTTCTTTCAGGTTGATCATGGGTAAATGGATGGATAGGTCAAGGCCCAGTTTTCCCCAGGCTTTTAATTTAATGTAATTTTCGTCCTTACGTCATGTGCCACTTTCGCGGTTGTACCCAACTTTTTAAAATTAATTATTATTATAAACTTTTTTATATTTATTTCTTCTATAATATTTTAATATTATTCATCATACTTAGTTACTTCTGTTGTTTTCGTAGTTTGATATGAGTGTATATTCTCCCATTATCATACCATAGGCCCTAACTGCTAGTCAACAGCCTCTACTGTATGGGGAGGTGTGCTTGAGGCCTTTTGGACAACCGGATAATGGAATTTTTTTAGTGGCTCCCAGACCGAGACATTACAAATTCCTCCTTTGGATACTCTAGACATAAATGATCAGGATGTTATACATACCCGAGTAATTCAATTATATCATGTATGATTTTGATAATGGGAAATATTCATCTTATAATAGATTTATTCTGGTTTCCCACCCTACTGATAGGATCCACATGATATAATCTATCATGTGTTTCCTTTATAATAATAATTAGTATGTTTTTTTTAATTAATGAAACCTCTTTTGGCATAATATAATCGCCTTGGATGTCTTTTGTCTTGAATCCCATTAGCTTTGAAGAATCCAATTGGCCTTTTTTGTAAAGACCTCAACCCCTATAGCCCATAGCTGGTGCATTACTTTATTACATTTTATAATTACATATAATCCTTTTCCTCAAGTACTGAATAGTTTAGTAGTTTTGGAAAACCATATAAAAAATAAGTTTAACATTACAACTTTGAAAGGGAAAACAATATAGATATTCCATTGGAAAGATCTATAAATACAAGATTATACCTGCAAATCATTCATAATATTCATCTTTACATTCTAGGGGAAAATAAAACATAATAATTGGGTGATATAGTATGATCATTAAGGGTATGTAATATAGTGTGATCATAAATATAAATCATGGTGAATAACTAAAAGAACACATTCCATTTAAAAATAATCTTGAGCATAAAAATTTAGGAATTAAAATCTTATTAAATAATTCCATAAAAAACATAACCATGGATATTCTAAAAGTAGAATAATCACATTATTAATCAATTAATAGTTTTATAATTAGGTAATACATAATTCGGGACATCATATAAATATCCTCAAGACCTCAGCGAAGACACCATATATAATGTGTAAAAATTTAGTCTAATTTGTCTCATGAAACCGACCAACACATCAAAAAGATATAGAAGGTCCCACCAATCACTTACTAAGTCCGATTAATTCTTAATTTGAATAGGTATAGACATTAAAAACATATACATATGAAATGTAAATAACTTTCCCCAATATGTAAACATAATCACCAACCATTCTTAGTAGTATGGTGAATGGAATCAATATTGTACATCCATGGTCAGAAAAATAATAAACCATTTAATAAAATATAGTGGATGAAAAAATAAGAGATAAACATAAATAAATAATAAAATTCAATAGATATTTTGAAATAATTAGAATACTCTAATAAAATAATCGAGGAATTATTGGCAGAAAGAGCGTTTTTACTTTGCAAAGAAGAGTTATTTTGAAAAAATCATTCATATTTATCATGATTGTTTTTATAAAACTAGAAATTAAATAATATAGTTTTTCATGAAAAAAAAAATTATTTTATAAAAAAAAATTGTGTCTTAAAATATATTATGGATGGTACTTGAAAATTTGTAAGAAATTCAGATGTTCCCTTTAATCGGGCTTGAGTATCATGAAGAAATAAGAAGGGAACCTTATAAAACACTTATTATACCATAAAATAATGATGAAAAGATCATGATGTGTGATTTTGGAAAATATATATATAATTTTTAATTATTATATAAAAATAATAAATAATTAAATTAGGGTGTATAGGGAGAAATCATAACCCTAATGATAATTGAGGTTGGGGAAGAAAACCCATACCTTATGACTAAATGTGTTCTGAACCTGACCTTAACGTATTTTATAATCAAATTAAATTAATTACGTACCTTATATAAATTTAAATTTTTTATAATTCTATTAAGTTCATTTATGTCATTTTTTATGAGCTATAAGATATAATTTTATTGCTCTGGAGCTTTCATTTCCTTGGTTTTTATGATCGGTATACTTGTATATGAGTATAGAAGTTCATGTGGAATGGGTATAATTCTATAGAATTTAATTTATATGATATTAATTAACATATAGAAGATTAAATGGTAATATGATTAATTTGGTTATATGTTATTAGGATGAGTCATTAGATAAAACATTAGTGATATTCATTTAGATTATTTTTGTTGTTGTTCGATCATTATGAAATATTTTTGTTGTATGAATTAATATTAGGCTTATATACTAGTCATTTAACATTAAATAGGTTGTAATAAATATATTAGATTCTGGATTAACCAAAAAAATGGTTTCATTTCCATCCTTTACGGAGAAATTTAATAACTAAAATTCATCATCCATGAAGGTTGTAATTCGGAACCACATGTACAATGATTACATTTTTAAAATAAAATATAGATAGAAAGGAGTTTAAGGAAGGATATTACATTAACATGATATCTTTCTAGTATATAGATTCTGTTTGAGTAATCATGCTCATTTTTATAGTGGATTTGTGTAGTGAATAATAAAAGAAAATAACGTGAAATGAAATTAAAAGGAAAAGGAAGAGGATTTTACCCTTGAAAAACTCCTACTTGAGACCCTCCTTAAAGGGAATGTTTTTGGTCTTATGATATGACAAATAGATCCTAGATGTGGGGAGAGGCTTTGGGAGAAGATTGGGTAGAAATTTGATAAGCATCAAGGCTTATAGGTGTGACAAGAATTGATGTTGAGGGTGGTATTTATATAGGAGTAGAGGGGTGATTTCTCATCATTTTATTCGTTATTTAATTATTTTTCTCATGAAAAGAAATAATGATGATTATTATGACTAAATATGGTAATAATTATATATTATTTCGAACCATGTGTGCTTACATCTTCCAAAAATCACCTATGAATCAATAAATCATGTATTTATCATATATCGTAAATTATTGTATTTTATTATTGACAAAAAATTCATGTATTGTAGAAAAATACCAAAAATTAACCCTAAACATTTATAGATGCATAGAATTAAAAATTTATGACCATTTTATTAAATTAATTTCCTATATATTAGAAATTTATTTTTTAATTAAAACCCTCATTTACTCAAAAACTAAAAATTTATATCTATTAATGCTTTTATAACACATCCAAAAATTATCTAAGGTCTCATAAAATTCTCCTATAATCCTAAGAATTTTTTTAAAAAATTTTGAATTAATTTTATATAATTAAATTTTCTTCTAAAATTTTTTATTAATTATAAAATTGTAATTAAATATTTATGACTTACAATAATACCAATACTTAATTAGATAATTTTTAAAATATTAATTTACTTATACTATGATATAATTATATAATACTTTTATTTATAAGGTGTCTAAATTTTATTTATACTTTCATGGGTGGTTTTATAATTTGTTAGTATGATTTACTATTCATAAAGTTCATATTACTATTCATAAGGTCATGTTACTTTTTCATCAGTATAGGTTCCTCAATTTCTAGAAATACCTCTTATTTTATTTATTAATCATTTATGTTGTTTTTATTGTGTTATATAAGTGATTTAATGTGATTTATACTATCGAAATAAAAAAGGGAAAATTCCATTGATGGAGTTTTGGGTTGATAAATATTTTGCCTACTCAATAATCCCTACAAATTTATGGGCCTCCAATTCAGTGTAATCCCCAACTCTTCCTTTCTTGGTCATATCACTCATGAGTCCAGTCCTCCATCCTCACTTGTTTTCACTAGAATGGAGGTGAACGTGTATATATAGGCAGCATATCATTTATAATCATCAAACATATATAGAATGATAATTTCATTCCAATTACTCATCAATGATCCAAACATATCATGTTCCATCAACATGGTGTAATCCATAACCATACCATCTCCTATTTAGTTACCCGTAAACAAGATGATCTAGAAAGTGATGAAAATGTGTAAGTACCAGAATAACTATTTCTAAGAACCTTTTTCCTAGTAGTTCTATTTTCATAACAATAAAATTCAAATAATATAGTCCATTTTGTATAATGTTAAATTGATCTATAAATTTCCTAAATACGGGAACCTAAAATTCACTTCATACAGTCTTGGTTCCATGATCTTAAAAGGGACCATATTGGTCCTAGTCACATATCCTTAAAAGATATGATGTGTCATGTTAAGTGACACCTAACTACATGGGTTATGATTCCCCTTATAGTGATACATAAGAGTCCCCTATCTTGGACCCCATGCTAACTCCACAACATGCAATGCCTCCCTAGTTGGTGGTAAATTCTTATGTCCCCAGTTTTGTCTCATTAAACCATAGTATTAAATTCTATAAGAAGACAAATGGATAACCTTTGAGATATAAATATGTTCCAATTTTTGTATGGTAATAATGAATCTATCTCATGAACAAGGTAATTTTTGTTACCATTGGTGATGATTTCATGAATATATCTTAAATTTTCAGGAGATTCCAAAATTACGAAATAATGAAATGTAATAGATAATCTGAACTCGCATCCTCTCAACCAACATGTAATAAAATGTGTCATTTTTATGTATTAGTGACCACCTATCTTTGAATGTAGGTCCACACCGATACAAAAAACCATGGGTCATGGAACATGTGGTGAAAAAATGGTGAACCTGAATTGAAATAATTTACCCATGGGAGTTATTGATTAACCATTCTCATTTACTTAAGATTTTATATTAACATGTTTATTATTTATAGTTATCCCTATGAATAACACATAGAATGAAAATGGAATCATCAAATGAACCATCATATTCCATGATTACCAAATAGGATAGTGATAGCTATATAATGTCTCAGGTGGTGGATTACCACAAACTTGTGCATCATACATATTCCTCAGCTACAATAAAATTTGTAGCCTTGGTGACTAGACATATGGTTTCTCTAAAAGAGTACCTCTGACACTAGTTTTTTGAATGCCCTGGCTATGGATTATTAACTCATTCACTCCATTCTAACTTTGAAGGTATCCTGGGCAATATTACAAGATATGAAGGCCCAAGGGGCATCCTACCTATTGCTATCCACATATAAAAATTTGATCATATGGCCACATCTAACCACTTTTGGAACCCGTCTCTATAGCGGAACAACATTTACCTCCCTTATAAAAAAGTAATAGAGGGGTATATCAAATGTGTCCCCATATTTAATAAGTATTTTCCTATAAGGGATCCTATAATTCATCATCATCATCAATGTAATATGTAATTCCCTGACCCTAGTTTTCCAGAGTCAGTGCATTATTACATAACATTGGCATGATCACAAAATATCAAGTCTCGAAAGGCCGATTAGTTTAGTATCCTTTGAAATACTAGATACATTCATAAGTTTTACATTACTTTATAAAATGAAAAAATAAAACAATATAGTCTCCATAGGCCACACTCATATTCGTTAGACTATCCCACCACGTCAGTCATAATATACTTCTTTGCATCTTGGGAAAAATAAAACATATAAAGGGGTGATCTCAGATGCTCAGTAATGATAACAATATAGCGGAAACTTTTATAAATAATCATAAACATTTAAGGGAATGTATGACTAGAAAAAAATCCATTTAAACTTGAACTTCATAATAATATGGAAAAGATAAAATCAAATAATGCAATTTACTTATTCACATGGATATTCTTCTAGTCGAATAATCATATGAAATATCAATAGCCACTTTCATACTGATGAAATGCATAATTCCAGACTTCATAACTACGTAGTCAAGGCCTTGGTCCAAGACTACAAATAAGATTTTTTTTCAAGGTCTTGTGCTAAGACAATAGTTTGTCTCATGAAACCTACCAATTCATTGAGGAGCTATAGCGGGCTCCACCCGTCACTTACTAAGTCCAATGCATTCCTTATATGAAAAGGATCAAACATAATATAAAAATTCGTATTAAAACTAGCATAAGAAATGTCAATAATTTCTCCATAAACCATGAATGGTGTGAAAATAACACATCCACAGTCAAACATATCACAAATCCTTCAATATAATATGGATGTTTTGTATCATATTAAATCAACTTCAATTAAGCTTAAAATCCATCAAAGGATGTAGATATATATGAAATCCAAACATTTTTTTGAGAAATATCTATTTATATTTTGAAATCATTTAAAAGGAAAATAATTGTAGAATAAAACATTTGTTTTTAAAATATTCTTATAAGCTTGTAATGGAAGCTTCTACGATGTTATAATGACAGAAAATAGCTGCACCCGCCATATAAGTTAAAAAAACATTCTTACCTTAATTTTTCCAAAAAGGCCATAAGTTACCTTGTTTGGAAAATGACAGAAAGATTCCTTTTAGAAAATTTTATAAAAATTCAAATAAGGGAATAAATTACTTTAACCCATAGTCTATTAAATAGTAGAAATGTTTTGGAATGCATTTTCAAGTAACATGGATGTGGCTGATAATGATTTCCCAGTATATACTTATGTAAAACAATCTTGGATAATCAAGAGATTGTGAAATTAATCCTTACCTTGTACTTTTCCTTGGTCGAGGGTAGGTTAACCTCTTATATAATGGTTAATTCATTGTTATTAAATTATACAAGAACCATATACACTAATATGATATCATATATGATCTTCTAATATTGCTTTTTAATGATATTTCAGTAGTATCATCGTTTCGGGTGTTAACTGATTTGTTTTTCTTTATATGATTTGTTACATAAGTAATGTTTATTTTGGATTGGATGTATCTTATTCATATTTAGAATGATATTAAGTCTTTGAACATTATTTGTAATAATCAAATGAAAATTAGTCTTGAATGGATACGATGGGGAAAGAATCTCATCGTGTTCGTGGAGACGGTAATCTGTACGTACACACGAGTGACAATATCATTATTTTGATATTAAAATAGTATATAATTGGATAGAATATCATATATATAGAATAATTATCATGTTATATTTATTATTTTCATCATTTATACTCATTATTATACCCATACAAATGATGAAGTGTTTGGATAACAAACTACACCACGATGTGGAGACGGTAATCCGTACGTACGCACGTATGGTGAATTTGTCATTTATAGGACATATAGAAAAATAAATATGGTTGTACAATTTTTATAATAACATCATAGTTTAGAGAAGATACTGGAGTTATTATTTTATAATTTAAACAACAAATATAGAGGAAGTGGAAGAATAAAAAAACATGAAAGTGGTGATGAAATATTTACCTCTTCTTCGGGTTATTCCTTTTTATTTGATCAAAAGGGATCCTTAGGATGGCTTTAAGACTAAATTAAGGCCTCTAAGATGAATTTAGGAAAGTTGGTAGGGTATTTGGGCAAGTTTGGGTTGAGCCCGATGGCTCTGAAGTTGTGAATTTGAGAGAAGGGGAAGTGCCCTTTTATAAGAGGGGTGAGGGGCACCTTAGGAAAATATTGAAATATTATTTTATAATAAAAATCATTTTCGGGTTATAATGGATCAAAAATGATTTATTTTGGGGATAAGGTGGGTATGGTTCATAAAACCACTCAGCCAATAGGTTTTAGGTAGGTTTGTGTCAATATATTAACATTATCATTTAGATTTTACTCTTAGTTAAATAGTCTGACATTTACCAGGTCTCTTTTTATTTTTATATTTTATGGTTAATAAACTTACTATAAACATAAAAGATAACCTCAAGTGGTTCATTAATTACATATATAATATTATTTAAGACCTTTTTACGAACCTTCGATTTTTAGGAATAGAATTTAAATTAATAATATAATATTTGTTTTAAAAACTCTTTTATGTCAATTTTGACACTATATGGTATTTTTTTCTAAATTTCTAACAACATTATTAATTAAAAAAAAATTAATTTAGTCAAGCCTAACATGTCATATTAACCTATAAAATTAGGTTAATTAATTAAAAGTCTAAAATTACATTTATTTGGGTATTTATATTATCAGTTATTCAAATATTTCACTAATTAGGTAATTACTTCCTCATCATTGTGTCTTAAATAAATTAAATTATTTAATGTCTAAAAATTATAAATATAATACCATTACTCATGAAATATTTTTATCTTTCTAATGAATATTTATATTCTAATTTATCTTATGTGTAACCATATATTAAAAATAGTATAGTTATTAAGCTTTGAATTTAAAACTTTTAACTCTTCTTTGAATTAAATAATAAAAAATGTCCTAATCTAATACAAGTGGAACTAAAAGATCATATTTTATTACTAATGTTGTGTTTTGACGAATTACACTTATCCAATACAATTAGGACATGTTTTAGGGTAACAATAATATCATCTTTACCTTTAATTACCCTATTTACTTTTAACTATGGTAAATAAAAGTCAAAAGTTTCTATTCACCAAAAATTATTTTTATCTAATTAAACCACATTTTACTTAATGATATCAATCATGTATCTCATATCTTTGAATTTAAATTCACAGATGTGGTAAAATTATGTTTTAAACAAATTTGGAAATGCTCCTTGGAGGTGGGTAAAAGATGGTAAAAAGTTCAATAAAATTTTTATATATCTAAATTTATTATATACTGACTCTAATGAATTAAATTGAACTTATATAAGCATTATTTATATATTAGTACCTAACATAAATTTAAATAAAATAACTAATTATTTAAATAAAATGTCATATTTGAACAATAACTCAATGTTTTTCACTATTCATCGAAAATTGAATGTTTTCAGAAAAATTTCAACAATTCACCCTAAGCTAATTTCGATATTCTGAACCCAAAAATGAAGTCCATTTTGAAAGATAAAATTGATAAAATTTTAAAAAGTGGGTATTACTATTCATAATGGCAAGTTTGATTGGTTGTGATGTGTTTGAACTTGAAGTTGCATACAACATAAGCCATAGTATTATTCAAAGGGAAACGTACTATGGAAGATTGGGGTGTTACATCATATATACCCAACCCCTAATAATATTCTAAGGAGATAACCGCGGAATTTATGGCCTTGGATAATGAATCTAAGGCACTCGAGAGGAATTCTCCCTAGGGGAGATGGTTATGGTTACCATATAGAAAACTCACATTCCTATTCTTGGATATGATGTTCATTATTATATTATAGTTGTACCTTAAAAGAATGATCATATCCCTATTCCCACCAATGAAGTTTATTGGCGTATTCTGATTTCATCTCAGGAGACATCTTATATCCCTATTACCATTAATGCCCTCGGATAGGCTCATATTTGGGTTGTCATTCAGATTATTTGTTGGCATATTTTGATAAAAAACTAGGATTACTATATCCATATTCTCATAAATGATCAATAGTATGATATTATCCATATTTGTTCACATAATTTCCATCGATATATACCAGTAGAATCTTGAGAACATGATCATATCACTTTTTATTCTCATGAAGTTCATCATCATATTCTGGTGATAGGTTAGGAGTGGGATCATATTTATATTCCACATAACACCTTGGACGTTCATTGAAATATTATGAAATCCATCAAGGTGCTGCCTATGAGAGCTCCCACTCAAGCG
The DNA here is from genome assembly GCA_963277665.1 of Viscum album. Taxonomy (NCBI): domain Eukaryota; kingdom Viridiplantae; phylum Streptophyta; class Magnoliopsida; order Santalales; family Viscaceae; genus Viscum; species Viscum album. The sequence continues at coordinate 642,752,975 of OY728143.1, read as the reverse complement.
AGTCAATTACCACACTATATAACCCCAATTATGATCTAGGTTAGAACCCCAATCTCCAGATCAAGAACATATATAATGAGGCTTAACTGATGGATATATATAATCTAAGAGAAGGTCTTTACCTATATATATATTGATATGCTTGAATCTCTCTAGAATATTCTGGTAGTATCCTAAGGATCCTGTATCTATTCATTAATATGAGAAGGTAGTTATGGACATGAAAGTACACCTTGTTTCTTTGTGATATGTAGATCTAATGATCGTCTCTAGAGTACCCATTATAGAGGACCTCCTTACATCACCAAACATATCATTTTTGAATAATATCCTCATGGAATCAAATAGAATATAATTATCCATAGAGGACATCCCAATTGTCCAATAAAGATAATAATAATTGTATTTCCACCCTAGAACACCCATCATGGAGGTGCTCTATATGGAAATATAAAAGATTTGTTATGAAGGTTCTCTTTACAATTATGATTTTAATGTTCATCATCACAACCTAAATATTTAATGACAAGGTGGGAATCCTCTTACCAACAAATCTATAATTAATAACCATGAAGTTCATCCCTATAGAATCCAATCCAACAACACTGGAGGTCCTACCCAGGGAATATATCGTAATGTTCCTCGTTGTTATAAAATATTGAGCAATAATGGATGTCCTCTCCATGTTGGTGAATCAGGAATTAACCATGGAGGTCCACCCCATGGTGCTCATTGTGAAGGGTATCCATGAAATTACTTATCTTCATAACATGAATTTATTTCCTATATTGGAGTTAATTAGAAGTTTCCCTCATTTTAAGAGGCACTAAGGAAACCAAGGATACCTACACTAGGTTACTCACCATAAATGAGTAATATCTCAACTTGATAAAAGGGAAAATCATGTTGATAATCATGGTTTTTGCCTCCCTCAGGCCATGTACCATTTGAAAAAAACATAGTAGGTTCTAAATAGTCATAATTTTCTTGAAAAATAATAGATAAATGACCATTATCATCAAATAAAGTTAAAGAACCCCTCACATATGTTTAAGAGGAATCCATGGTCATGTATAAAAAGTTGGCAGAAAACAGAATACTAATCATGCTTTGAACCATGAAAACTCCCCCATATAACATTCTAGAAGCATTGGAATAAAAATTAATACCCTAACTCTTTTAAAACATATAGTATAATATATATTATTTTAAGACCATGTAACTATCATATGTAAAGTATAACAATTATCTCAATATATTAAATGAGCTCTTATACCTAGTTGAATTGGCTTCCATTTCAATATATCAAAGCCATAAGTATTGGAAATAGCATGAGTGCCTCTAGTATGCCTACTATGGAAGAATGAATACACTCCACCAAGTAATTTTTGACACCCCACTTGAAATACATATCATGGGGTGGGGTGAATAGAGATATCAACACATTAATCCACCCATTAGCCAATAAGGTTCATCATGGAAAGTAGTTTTCAATTTAATCAATTTAAGAGAAATCATAGTCCCTAAATATTTCTATGCCAGTTGGTAATTCCAATGAAATTCCAGCATTCATAAATCCCAGAAGTGGTATACTCAAATATATCTATTTACATACTCAGACATTAGGGATTCAAGAAGGTCAAGTAGGCCACCCATTAAGGCAAACAAAACCAAATATTAAAAATCAACCCTCGATGGTGAGTAACTCCCACCCAAAAAATATAATGCATATAGATTATGCAAGGATAAAGTATAGAAAAGCCAAGGAAGCCATGATAACATTACCAATAGTATTATAATATAAACTCTATATTTTAGGGTTAGGGTAATTTTTACTGCCACCATCAATTCCCTAAAGAATCATAAAATTTTCAGAGGGGTAAGTCTGTGATAGGAGTAGGGTTGGATCATCCCAATCCCATAGGGTTTGGGACATTATTACCTCCCCACCTCCAAGGAATTCATCATTATTAAGATTAGGAGGAACATCATAAGAACCACCCCCATAGTTTCTTTTATATCATGATCCAAATCCTTTATTGGGAGTTTTTCTAGTTGAATATATAGAGGATTCTCTCATGATCACCCTTTATAAATCACTTCTAAGAGAGTGTTGAGGAGGAATTGAAAATTTTCATAGGGTTTTTAAGTCAAACAAGTCCCCCAAAATTCCAGATATTAAGGAGGATTTTGATTTTTTCTTCAATGTATATGTATATGATATAAAATACGCTTAGTAATCTTGTATATATGATGATGTGACTCTAATTACACACTTTTCATTGATTAATGTACTTAACGTAGAATCTATAGATAAAATGGAGAATGAAGAAAACACAAAAAAACATGATAATTATTCATTCATTCTAAATATGGAACACATTTAAATTCATGAAGAATGTGTAAATTCAAGACATTAAAGAAAGAATCATGAATTATTAGCTCTTTCAAACATCTAGTTACCACCTAGTAGACAAGAATCAGTTAAGGATAATGTGAGTGGTGTAATTATATACTATCCGCCACTTGAATAACTTGATACCCTATCTACCTAAGAGAATATCACTCTATATGATATTGAGTTGGAAGTGATATGATGATTTAATTCCAAACTAAACAAAAAAATATTCCTTTTAAGTGAAATTTTTAGGACCAGACCAATCTCTCTCTTTAGGTGATCCTCCCTCAATAAGAGGGAAGATTTCAACAACGAAGAGATAATTCCATTCATCTGTACAACTTGAGGCCTTGATAACTACTCTATTTAATATCAGTGTCCATGGAATATGAGGAATTTTCATCCTTGGGGAAAAAACTAATATTAAATTAGGTGAGCTACCCCAAATTATAGTGACCTAGGATTTCTATACCTTGATATTACATATTTTTAGACAGATATTCATTAAATTACACAAACAAATTTTTTATGATTATAAAGGTATAATTCCTTTAGAAACCTGGAAACCTAGAAAATTGGTTCATAAAAGATCCATATCATCTCCCACTTAGTTACTCATAACTATCACCCTTCTTAGACATATCACAAAAAATACTTATCATCATAACCAGGTGGAAAATAATAAAGGGTGAGATCAGATGCTCAGTTAGGGTAAACAATGGAAATATATAAACATAACGTGAGAATATGCGTATGAGAATATGATAATAACATATGAAAACCATACCCATCATAACAGGGATAAGAATCTTGAGTCATGACATAAATATTGGAAGTTCATAAGACATTAATCATAAAGAAATTAAAGAACTTTTTCTCTAAGAGTATAAAACTGACATAAGACATGTAATTGTTTAATACACATAAAAAAATAAAAAATTATGTCAAGGATACACACCAATACATTAATAACATGTTTGTCTGTGGTAACCACCCATGTACCTTCTTCAGGATTGGGATAACCTCATGTTTACCTTTTTTTTTGAGATTGGGATAACCTCTCATGTACACTATGATATCATAGAACATTAATCATTACATAATGAATTATATGGATATATAGGTCCCACCCGTCAAATAATCTATACATTTGTTTTCCACAAGGTCATAAAACATTCATCATATCATAAACTATGAAATGAAATGGGTTTCTTAAAAATTTCATCATATCATAACTCGCAGTAAAGAAATAGGATTCATAAAGAATTATTTTATCATAAACATAAATAATCCAGAGAAATGATAAGAATGGTATCATTGGATCATATCCCCGCGAAATGTAACTAACATAAAAGGATGTCATCTCAGTTGGAAAATTATTTTGAAAAGACACTAGGAATATTTCATTAAGAAAATAATATTTCTTTGAAAATAACATTTTTGAACTAAAATACCAAAAAAATTATAAATCCTTTTATTTGATAATAAAATTTAAAACTTATAAAGGAAGTTTTAAAAAATTGAGTGGTCATGATTTTAGTAAATTTAATATACATTAAAAGACATATTCCTTTCATATTTTTGATAAAATCCAAACAGTCCATGTTTTGAAAATGTCATGAAAAATAATTTTGAAATATTTTGTAAAAAATTTAAAAAATTTAAAAATGACATTAAAAGGTCCCATTGTAACATTAAAAAAATTTAAACGTTTTTAGAAAACATGGATAAAGAATATAAATATTTTTCAACAGAAGAGAGAAATAAAGTCAGTTTTCATTATTAACAATCATTTAAAATCATGAGTACATAAAGAGTATAAAATGAATGGAAAACATATATTCTTCATAAATAACCATATTAAAAGAAACATTATGTGTTTTTTGTAGATATATCATAATATTTCATCATCTAAATCATAAACAAAAAATATCCTAATAAATGATTAGATTGTATCATAAAACCCTTACCATTTTAGATGCTTTGAAACATAATCCCCATGAAGGAATAATATTAACTTAAAAATAATATATAATGAGAATAACTAAGTTCATCATATTAAATGAAAAATTGGATTTATATACCACTCATAAAATAAGATAGGTGCATAACATAACATATGTCCTAAAAAGGACAAATTGAGTAAAAATCCTATACTGCTTTGGTAACTTCTAAACTGTAAACCATATGAAAGATAGATCTAAAAATTTATATATAAATCCAAATAATTTTCAGGATAATAATTATTATAAACTTTCACTGTAATGTTATGCACCACATAAAATAAACTAGCTTTTATTATGAAATGTGTCTCAGAAAAAATAAAAGTGAGACGAGAATCCCTTAACGTAAGTATCAACTTCTTTAACACATATTTGTACATCATATATAATAAATATATTTTATTATAAATTTATTACATATAAATAATTATATATATTATTACATATATGATTTAATTATGACCTTTTATTACCCATATATAAATTATTCCATGTTAAAATTAATTTCCAGGCAATAACTTATTCTTTTTTCATGTATGTTTTGATTTGTTATTTTCAGTCTTATTACATTTATCATGGATACATAATCTCAAAAAAATTAACCAAGTTATAAATATAATATATATTCAGTATATACTTATTTAAATTAATCCCTAAATGTTAGATTTATTAAATAAAATACATTGTTCATGGAGACGGTAGGTCGTAAGTATGAATGAATATTGTTTCCATTTTCATGATAGATGAAATGAAATAAATTTAAACAATATATTACCTTTAAAGAATAACTATTATTTATTATATATCACATATATTAATTAAAATTACCCTAATTACCATCCATTCAAAGTGTTAGTGAAAAACAGATCACATCGCTTGGAAAGGCGGCAGTCCACCATACACACAAATAACATTATCGTATCCCCCATGGAATGGAAAGTAAAAACATTATATGTTATATAATAATTAAATAGGTATAATTATATTAAAATATCATATATATTCATTTTATATATTTTTATAACCAACCATCTAAAAAAATAAAATAACATCACATCATTTCGCAAGGCTATAGTCTATCTTACACACGAGCGATGTTATTGTTTTCCAATGGGTTTTGAGGTAAGAATTTAGATGTGATATTATAATTATAGATGTATAATAATATAATTAATATCATATATAAACATTAAATCCATCATTATATTCATTTTTGAGAGGTGGTGATGTAAAATGAATAACATCGATTCGTGAGGCTGTAATTCGTCAGACATATGAAGGATGATTTCATACCCCATTTAAAGGAATGGGAGATGAATTTATGTTATTAAATTATCATAATAAAATATTAGTATATAAGAGATATTATTGATATTATAGAATCACAATTGAATAATATTTTAAGGATTTAGAAGAATAAGTAAAACAAAAATGCATAGTTTAAAACATTACCTCTTCTTCAAAGAACCCCAAATTTTTTTTCTAAAAGCCTTCCAAAATTTTCTATATGATATCACCAAGGCCTATTGTATTTGGTGATGGAAATAAGTAATATATTTGGGTAGGTAATGTCTGAACTAAAGGATTTTGTTAGTGTGAAGAGGAGAGAAGAGGGGGTGGCCTTCTTATAAGTGGGGGAGGGGGAACACATGGAATCTTTGAAAAGAATAAATTATACCCACTTTTTCACATGCCAAAAAGATCAAAACTAAGAAATTATCAATCCTTATAGAAAATAATTTACAAATATGTCTACTAAATTGGTTTTAAATAATTTTTAGGTCATTTTACCCCTTGTCGTTTTAGTTTACCCCCCCCCCCCTCGATAAATCTATTTTAACCTTAACAACGACAATTAATTATTACTATTTTCTTATTAATTTTAAACAAAAATTGAAATTATTAAATAATATAAATTATTATTATTAAAAATATGGAATTCATTTTCACAAATTGAGTTCATAGAAATGTAAAAAATTAATTTAAAATTAAACGCCTAGACAAGATGAGAATGTGGTTTTCTAAAGAGAAAATGTTAAAAAGTTTAAAAAGTTTAATATAAAAATTAAACTTTAAGTTGATTATAATAAAATAAATTGGATTCAAATATATATAATTAAATTAATTTTACTTTTAAAACTATTTTAAAATAAAATTTATCTTGTAAAATATTTTAATGAAAATTTGTTTTTTTTAAAACCCATCATTTTCACTATTCACAGAAACAAATTATCTTTTCAAATAATTATCAAAAAATCACTCCAAGATAGTTTTTAAATTATGTTTTAAAAATTTATGTTAATATTTTTAAATAAAGTTTATAAATTTTTTTTAAAATTAATTTTTAAATAAATGTTCAAAATGCAATAAAACTCTTTTTTAGAAAAATACAATTTTTAAACATAAAATTTGATTTAGTATTATCTCATGCCTATAAATCACATTAGAAAAATTTTAAAAATTTCATTGAATATATAATATTTAAATTTAATTAAAATAATTCACCAAAATTGATTTATTTAATTTATTGATGTAAAACATGTTTGTTCACATAAAAACAGTTTTTTCAAAAAAAAAAGATTTCCTTTATTTTAATTTTTTTTTATTTCAATTTATAAATATTTTGTAACCAAAGAAATAATTTTATTTACATATTTAAATCATAAATTTTTATAATTTATTTAATCTTATTCATACCCACCATTCCAGTGGCTAGGAGATAGCTATCATATGAAATAATAATATTTTTGTATTATTCCACATTTATTAAAGGCTCAATGTTGCATGTAATGAATGATGTCGAAGAAATTAAATTTATTTTAAAATATATGTTACATAATATATCAGGGTGTTACATTATACTCCCCTTAAAATGAATTTTCCCTAGAAATTTTAATTATTGGGTATTAAGAACCGAGGATACTTCTGCCTCATTACATTCTCAGGTTCCCTTGTAACATCCTAACATTGGTGATTTTACCACAAACATTTGAAAATGTGAGTAATATTGTTTCACATAACATTCTCCATACAATCCAGGATCTCCATTGTTTATTCCTCATAAGAAATATGATGATCCTATGGTAAGGCCTATGAGTTTAGTACATATTATGGATCAGGTATTTACTTCCTCAAGAGAGATACATGGAACACATCAAGGACTTGGGAGAGGTTTAGTAGAAGAATCAAGTGATAAGCTACAATCCTTATATGATCAATAATTTCAATGGGACTTATATACATAGGGCTTACATTCCCATTTTTCTTCCATAGAAAAATTTACAGCATCAAATTTCAGATTACGTCAATGGTTGTTAGAATAACTTTTATACAAACATTGTAATGAATTTATGTGTTGCTGAATCGATCTTACCTTATATATCATTTCCTGATCCAATTATATTCCTAATAGCTTTCATTCTCCAAATTCATTCTATTATGTTAGAGTTCCTCACTTTTTCCAATAAAGGGGTTTACAATGATCCATCTAAATTCTAGAGTAAAAAATATTTTTTTTATGAAAAAAACAAGAGGAAGGTGCATCCCAACCACCTTTGTAATCCATATAATTTGATCATATCTTATCCTTTATGGTTTTAATTTTTATCTTAGAGTGAATATTTGTTTTAGGATGCTACGTAGTACTAAAACTCAACTTTGTATCAATATCTTTTTAAAAAATTCTCTAAAACATTGTGGTAAATTTTAGAACACTCTGTTTCAAGCAAGTAACCCTTTATTTATACTTTTTATGTATGTAATATGTTTTGGTGAAGTTTGGGAGGCTTTATAGAAATTTTGGAATTGTTTTTTTTTGGATTTTATGAAGGTTAGTGGATTGAATATGGGTAGTAAAAACCATTCAACTCCTACAAGAAATTGTATAAAATGATACATGGTGCTCTCGATAGGTACACATCTAAAGTGCATGATTTGGTCGAACCGTGTGGCCACCCATATGTAATCTTGCAATGTAGTATAAAGAGAATTTACATGGTTGTAACACAATTTTTCTTACCATGTGGGCCAATCATTTGAGTTGTACCTTGAGGTAGAGGCTAGAGAACAATTAGCTTATGGTTTTATTAACTGTGCGATTAACCATCCAAATTTTAAAAGTGTGATCCTAAAAATGTGGATCTTACTCATTTTCACCTCTAAAACTCTATTTTTTCTTCCATTTTTACCCTAAATCAATATTTTTTTCTTCCCAAAGGCTATGGGGTCTTCACCTATTGATCTTTAATTGATCTAAAGGCTTTTCGTGGTATATTGAAGCCTAATTCCTATGATAAGTCTTCTTTTGGGGAAGTTTTCCTTATATATTGTCATCTTTCCTCTCTCGGATTATTAGATCTAATCTATTGTGGAAGGATCTAGGGTTTTTTATGAAAATATTGATTAGATATAGATTTTTTTATGTTAGGGAAATAGATCTATGGAGGGTTTTTGGTGATTCAACCAAGTTTTCTTGGAATTTTGGTGTCATTTGTCATTTTCATCATAATTCCCGAGGTAGGAGGATTCACACTCAACTCCTCTTATTAGAAAATGAATGATTGATTTCAAATTTATTTTTTCTTCATATTTATTGTGAATTTTTTTCGATGGTTTATGGAAACTCTTTTTAGTGATGGTTTATGAAGTTATGAAAATGGGGTGTTTTGTTGGAAAATGAATTTGGTAACATGAATTTAAAATGATGGTTTTAAAATGGTTGTTTGGTTTTTTTCTTGGAAAAAAATTCAATAAAATGTTGGTTTATTGAAAATTTGTATTGGAAAGGTCTTGAAAAAAATAATAGTTTTATTTAAATGGTTGAAATGGTTGATTTGGTGTAGTTTTTGGCATAAATGGTTGGTGTGTGTTCATATTGCATATGGGGCCTGGTTGAAATATGACTTAGGGTATGGTACCAAAGGTGTAATTGCACATGGGATATTGGTTAACTTGTGAAGACTTGGTATATGGAAGAGAGACCTCTCATGAGTATGGAATTGTCACGTAGCATGCATGTTTGGATGTTTAGATATTTGGATATGTGGAATGGGGTTGGTTATACTAAAATGGTATTTGAGAAATGGTTTTTAAACAATTTTTTGGTTGCTTCATTTGAAATGGTTTTTATTTGGAAGTTATTTTGATATAAAATTTTTTTTCTTAGAAATGGTTTGGATTTAATATACACTATTTTAAAGTTTTTTATATAAATTGTTTTATATAATTTTTTATATAATTATGCACACTTGTTCTATCCTAGTGGCATGATTAGGGAATTCATTTGGAGAAAACATACTTAATTTCATTACATACCCACACTTTGGTACGTTGGTGCTTTTTCAGATATTTTCTATTCGGATACAGCTAAAGGTAAATCATTTCACTTCTTTATTGATGCATCATGATACTTGGGATGTATTGTGGAGTTAGATCATGGATCATGTTTAAAGATATGTAGTTGTGTCTTGGAGTCTTTGATTTTTATGGGGTTGTTCTTCCATTATGTACTTTGATGTTATAAGTCTTACATTGTGGTACTCTGATTGTATCTGGGATTGATATTTAGTTGTCATACTTTGAGTTGTATAAATTATTATCATGAATCATTTAGTGGTTATTTTTTATGGTATGTTTGGTTGGGTTGTTTTATTTTCAATGTTAAAATTGTCCCCCAAATGTTTTTATGCCCTTGGCATTTATTGCTAGCCTTTGGTGCCTTGTGGATGTTTCTTAAATCCAAGTATCATTTTTACCTCAAATCAAGCCAATGAAGAGAGGAGGTATGTTAAAATGGGTATCATCTTGTTCAGTCCTTGACTTATAAGTACTATTAGTTTCTGCATCATTTTTATCATTTATTTGGTCTTGGAGATGACAATTCATTCTAGTTTAATCCTCAAACTGAGTTGGTATAAATTATTAAGAATTTTAGGACATGAAATGTAGAGAATAAAAAGATGTAGCTAAAATTTTTATATTGAACTTCATATTCCAAGAGAGTTTCATATATAAGTGTTTTGGAGAAACTTGTAAGAAATTTAGTCTCATTGTCATGGGTTTTCCCAATGAGATGATGATGACATGAATTTCAGAAATGAATTCCCACTAAGAGTGCATAATTCATTTTGAGTAATGACATATGATTTGGTGAAAAAATGTTAATATTTTTTTTCAAATGTGATATTTTGAAAATGGCATGATATGGGTATTTCGAAAATTGGATGATATTTAAAAAATGATGAAATGTTGGATATTAGAAATCAATGTTTTTTTATATGATGTGGTAGAATTTGAAATTGTTAAACATTCATCTGTCAGAAAGTGAGACTCATGGTGTTTTTTGTGTTTTTATATAATGGAACTCATTAGGCATCATAGAATCCATCTAGAAGAATCTACTAAAAATGTGGTTTCTCTTGATCCATAGCTGAACCAATAGCTAGTTTAGAGTATTTTTATAGCTTTTCAAGATTTTGATAGAGGTAACATAAGGGATGAACCAATAAAGGTGGACCATTCCATTAAAATCCAAAAGAAGAATCAACTCATATTTTAGGGTGACTCAGAACTAGGGAAAGAACAGGTGTGAATGAATAAGGTGAATTGAATCTTCAATTTTTTTAGCACACTAGTAGAGCAGAAATTCATGTTGGTGATGTATATGTTGTAAGATCTATATCTCTAGTGGTGTGGCTGAGCCATTATGCTAAATTGGACCAAAATATCACATGGGAGGATTCTAAAGAATTTATAAACAAACAAAGTAACCCTCACATGTTAATGATTGGAAGAATGATATGTTTCATCAGATTTAAGAAAGATATCCTCAAAATGATAGAGTATGTGGATAAATTTATGAATTTAATCCAATTTTCACCCTGAGTTTCTACAATTGTATCCAAGAAGGCATGAATTTTTTAATTGGGGATGTGGTCAAAGATTATCCTAAAAATTTTCATGATATTTATAACAGATTATATAGAGATAATCAATAGAGTGATAATGGAAAAAGGGACATCTTAGGAGATATGGGTGGAAAAATCATATTGATACCTATGGTAAATGGTGGGGACTCTAATGCTGGGAGAAAGTGGAAGAAGGGCACATATTTCCAAGGTAGTGGGATGGCTCATAATCAGATGTATATATCAATTAATCTTCCTCCAATACCCAGGAGAAAAAGATGAATGTTTCCAATGTGGTTCATTTGACCACATGAAATGTGAGTGTATGGAACTAGATATAGGATGTCAAAATTGTAATCATATGGGGTATAATCAGCATAATTGTCCGAGTACTCTGAGTTCGAGTGTTCATGACTCTTCTCAAGTGTCATAGACATCGTATTCTTTGATGGGGTGAGGTCAATAGAACATCTCTCATCAGTAGATCTGATCTATCCATGACGATTCTAGTAATACCATGACTCCTCAGTAAGGGAAATCTAAAAAAGGAAATAAATAACCAAGTGCAGTGAGTAAGCAATTATATGGATATGAGAAAGTTATTGTGGATGATTAATCAGGACAATAAATGGTGAGAGGTATGATTATATTGAATTCTACCCTTATGAAAACCTTATTTTATATGGGTGCATCCCATTACTTTTTTGTTTCTCATAATGTTAACTTGATGGATTCACATGTTGAGTTGATGCCTTCTATTTTGCAACATCAAACTCCTCTTGGTAACATAGAATGTTGAGACTTTATATATAAATCATGTACTATAATTGGTGATGGAGATAATATGGTATGGTATTTATCTATCTTTGAGATGGATGTCTATGACAAAATCATAGGTATGGATTGGCTGAAAATTTTCAAGGCTCACATAGAATGTTATACATGAAGGGTTAGTTTCATGAATGATGATGTAGTTAAGAATATTTTTAAAGGAGACTAGAATGTAACGGTAGGTGAAATGTGCATATTAGAAATAGTAGTTGAAATGATATCATAACATTTTTCAGTATTGACTTTGGCATCAATAGAAGAGATCAGAAAACTTAGTTTTCTAGTGGGTTTTAAAATTTTCATGATGTGTTTTCCAACAAATTCTCAGGATTCCCAACCATAAGATAAGTGGATTTTCCAATTGATCTCCTTTTGAGTACCATTCATAATTTTCTTCCATCTTATTGGATAGAACCAATATAATTAATGGAATTGAATGTGTTTTTAGAAGAACTAGAAAGAAAAGTGTTCATCAGGCCAAACACCTCTCTATGTGTAGAACTGGTCTTGTTTGTCAAAATAGTATATTAAACTCTTTTTTATGTGTAGATTCTCATAATATTATCCAAGTTACAATAAAGAATTGATATCCCCTTCCTGACATTGATGATCTGTTCCATAAATTCAGGGGATCTCAGTGGTTCTCCAAAATTGACTTACATTCAGGATATCAAAAATTGTGGGTTAAGATGGAGGATATTCCAAAAACTTATTTTATAAGTAGTTATGGAAATTACAATTGTGGGTTTATTAATTTTATTCTTACAAATTCACAAAAAATATATTTATGTAATTGATTAATTTTTTATTTCAAAGATATTTAGAATATTTTGTGGTGAGGATTGGGGACGACATATTGGTATATTCAAGGACAAGGTCTGAGTGTGGGAAATGTTTGGAGATAGTTTTGGGGATCCTATGGGATCATCTTCTATATGAAAAATTATAAATGTGTGATTTCTAAATAAAATAAGAATGTTTCCCTGGCCATGTTATATCTAAAATAGGTGTTTCTATGGATCCAGAGAGGATATTGGTTATCATATCTAGGAAGGCACCAAAGTATGTCTTTGAGATACACAATTTCCATGGTCTATCTAGTTATTAATGATGTTTTGTTTTTTGTTTTTTCATGACTATATTCACCTATGACATATTTGATAAGGAATAATACCCCATTCTAGTGGAAGGAATAATTTCATAATTCTTTTTAAGAGCTTATTGTTTGCATCACATCTGCACATATCTTGATTTTTATATAACCAAGACAAGGGTACATGGTGTATTATGATGCTTCAGGATTTGGGTTGTGATGTTTTCTCTTACAAGGAGATCATATGGGTGATTATTCTTCAAGATAGTTATGGTTTTGTGAGAAAAACTACCCAAAACGTGATTTGGATTTAACTTTCATAGTCCAAGATTTAATGATTGGGCATCATTACCTCTTTGGTGATAAATTTACAGTGTTTATAGCTCATAATATCTTGAAACATATTCTCTCACATAGGGATTTGAACATAAGAAAAAGAATAAGGATATAGTATTACCAAATGGTTTACTTTGACATGATTTTTACACTAGGTAAAGTCAATACGATGATAGATGCATTAAGAGGAAGGTTATATACTTAGTTGGAAAACGAGGATTCCGATTAGTGGTAGTTGATGTTAGTGATATAAGACATGAACTTGGAATGTGAAAACCAAGGTGTGTTGTGTTTTTCATTTAAATTTATTTTATTCTTGATTTGGTTGCAATAGTTAAAGAGAAATAGAAATCTGATTTAAAATGTGTTGTGATAAGATCAACACTCAATGGTTGGGAGATAACTAAGGGAGGGAAATTGGATGAGAGTTCAGTTTTGTGGTTTCAAAATTAGGTTGTAATACCTTTTTCTTACTAGTACCAACTTAATTATGATGATAAACAATCAATATGGGTTGTTTATCATGGGATATAGAGTATGTATAAGGTGTTTAAAGCATAGTTTTTTTTGGATTGGTATAAAAAGAAGGTGGCTATGTTTGTTTTTTAGATACTTAACTTATTAACAGGTTAAGGTAGAGAATGAGTGTGTCACACACGGTTTTTTTCTGTCTTTGTATTGATCCGGCCCATTAGAAATACTGATCCTCTTAATGGGTATTTTATGAGATTAATCTTGAGTTTTGAAGTTTAATATATGTCTAACCACCATAATTTGGGATCCCCATTGCTTGTTTATATGTTTTTGAAGAAAGGGTGGTTACTTCATGATTTGGGCCAACTGTGAGCTCATTCCCAGTTTTAAAAACTGAATTTGTTTCTTTTATAACTCTTTTGTTTTTCATACTTTTTCACCCAATCAACTTCCCAAATTTCCTATACTGATATATTAAAATTGATTTTTCCTTTTGGACCCATTAGAAATTCGTAAGCCGGGTGAATTAGTGTTACTTATTTAGGTATTGGTCCAGCCCATGGGCCCATTTCTTGTTTTAAAAAACATAATTTGTTTCATTTATATCTTTTTCATTTTTTAATATTTTTCGGTGATTCTACCTCCCACAAGAAGACAATATCCCTATCCTCACCCCCAATATCGTTTTGGCCTCTTTGGAGCTCATATGGGTCGCGTAAGAGGGCGAAAATTCACAGGATACCTCAAATCGTCCAGATTTGACAAGGTAAATTGTATCATTCATAAATTAATCAATTTATACTCTTTTGGCCACCAATTTTATTTCCCTGGTTCTTCCCGATCTTAGGAGTATCTACATGAATTTTCAAGAAATTCCCTTCCCTCTAGGGTTGCAGATCTAATGGAAGATTAAGAGTTTTCTAGGGTGAAAGGTGAGATTCCTTCCCCTTTCTCCTTCCTCTTCCCCCTCCTTTCATTATTTCTTTAATTTATATTGTACCCTAGTCTTGATCAACCAAGGGTTTTTTTATAAAATGTTTTTTGATGGGTTTTATGTTTGTTTAGGTCTGGAATTTATAGTTTTTGGGTTTATAAACCCGCGGCGGGTGATTTCGGGTGTGCGTTTCAATTACCCCAAAGATTTGAGGTAGGATATCCCTTGCACATGCTATTATCATAGAAGTTTCATCATTTTAATATTATCATATACTGATATAAATGTATATTATTGTTTTAAATCCTTTTTATAATTTTCTTGGTGTGAAAAGTCATTGTTTAATCACTGTTATGTGAAAGGTGGTGTTGTTTTGTCATGAAAGTAATCAACAAGTGTTTGTTTAAATGTTCCATTATCTTTGAAAATATTTTGTGAGGTTTATAATCTGGTTATGGTATTTTTAACATGTTACAGTATCTTTAATGAAAATATGACATTCAATTGGTGTTTTATTCCTTTTCATGTACATAAAATAAAGTTTTTGTTTAAAAAGGGCATGACATGTGTTCGGTAAATTGCCCGGTTGGATTTTATGTGTGATGTGTGATTTAAAAGTTATTTGGTTGGATTTATAAAGGAATTGGAAGAATTATAAATGGTATTTTTGGGTACTTATATTTATTTCCAATTTGGATTTGTTTTTACAAACAAGTGGGTTTTGATTTACAACATATTTTGGCCGGAGTTGCCAAAAAAATGGACCGTTTCACATCTTTACGAAAATGGTTGTGTCTTGAATATGTAACCTGAGTATTATAAGAGATTTATGAATGAGGTTTGCTGCCGTAAATGATGTTTATACAGATCCTTAATAAAATTAAAATGCATACCTTCATCAAAGGTTAGTTTTGAGAAAATGTTTAAAGGCCCGTTTGGCATTTCCTAGAAACGAAGGAGTGTTTTACTTATATATAACAAGTTGTGAAATTGGGATTGTTTCATCGTCCATTAAATGATATTATTAAATGTTTATTGGGCTGCCAAATATGATTTGGTTTGTTTATGATGTGTAATTTAAAGAATGTTTTTGAAAGAGTTTTTTGTGGAAAGCCTCAATGCACTTCATGAAATTGTTTTACCAAAATATTTAGTGGTTTGTTGATTAGTGTAAGAAATGTGAAGAAAGATTATGGGCTGTTTGTGTTTTTATGGTTTTGGAATGGAATGTGGATGTGAAATGTGTATTTGATAATATTTGTAACTTGATTGAGCACTAAAGGGAATCCCGGGTATCTAGGTGGGCGGACGTGTACTAGTATGCTAGTGATTCTGTGGGGGTTGGCCCCTGTTTCACGTAGCAAGTTTGACGATGACAACACTAACTAAACTATGATGATGATGATGATGATTGGGGACCACTAGGTTATGGGTATGTTCCCTACTAGTGGCTCGTGCACAAGAACGGATATTTATTATGGTTACTTTCGCCGAGATACGAGGTACCTAGGGCTCACAACGAACTAGTGCCTAGGGGTATTCCCATGACTAGTGCTCATTGGCTATTTTGTACTCACCGTCGGCATACAGTGTGTTTCGTTGGTAAATTCAGTAGTATGTGTTATTTAGTTGAATGTTAAAATTATTTATAGCAGCCCTCTTGAAAACTATGTTCATTTTGAAGTTTCACCTCTTTGAAAAAAATAGTTACTTGCATTTTTGTTTATTAAACATGCATGTTTTTGTCTAATAATTATTATAGTATGGAACCTCATTTGAAACCCATACTTTCATATCATGAATTTCAAACTATAAATTGATGTTTCATTTATTTTAAAGGAATGTTCATTGGGAATAAAATATCGGGCTAACCTACTGAGTTTTAATACTCACGCCTATAGTCTTCTTCTTTTTTTAGCCCTTGTGCAGGTTTCATCTTTAGTTCGATCACCTTGGGCGACTTTTGATCATTGTGTTGGAGAGTGACCAGAAGTGTCACATGGATTTAGTTGGTCATTGGGATTGTTCATTTGAGTTTTTTGTTTTTGTTCGACCTTTAGTTTCTTGTATAAAAAATATTTTGTTCAATTTTTATATAAATTCATTTTGGGTTGTCCGTTTATTTCTGCTGTTTGTTTGATTGTCTATATATGGGCAAAATAGTTCCCTTGTGTACTCTATTAATGCCCTTGGTGCTTGTCACCATCCCGGGAGGATCGGGAATGCCTCTCGGGACTTGTCGCGGGCTGGCCTGGGTGACCGGTTCAGGGTCGACTCAGGCTGGTTCGTGACAAAATGTTATCAGAGCAGGTTGGCTCTTAGCGGACCTTTCTTTTTAGAGTGCCCTTGTTATTTTGGGGATGTCAAGGTAGATGGAGTAGTATTGTTGGGACTTGAGGGGTAAGTGCATGAAGAGCGTCGAGAACTCTTTCTTGTTCTAATCCTCAGGTTTCCAAAGGAGTCTAGTTTTATTAGTGTCCTTTGTTCTGGTTGATTTTTTTTTGGTGTTGGGATATGACAAGGGGAGTCTGACTAATGGCCTCTGTGAGCTCACAGGGCCTGGCAAGCCATGTGGAGCTGGGGAATGGTCCTAATAAGTCTCTCTATGTTGGTTTTGTGTTTGGCATATGGCAGCCAACCATATGGTCAAGTCACCCACTAACACTAGTTCCCTTTTTTGGGTCTCTTGAACCTTTCTTGAATTCTGAATTTTTGTTTTTAAAATCCTTGTGTGAGAATTGT
Source organism: Viscum album (assembly GCA_963277665.1). Taxonomy (NCBI): domain Eukaryota; kingdom Viridiplantae; phylum Streptophyta; class Magnoliopsida; order Santalales; family Viscaceae; genus Viscum; species Viscum album. Next base: position 642,735,259 of record OY728143.1, on the reverse strand, counting down.
GGAAATGGGTTTTAATGTAAGGATTAGATTTTGAAAAGTGAAAAAAGGGGGTTTCAATAATTAAATATAATAATGGTTTTGGAAGGTTGTGTTTTTGTGAAAAAAATTGGGGGAAGCAGAAATGATTTAAACGGATTGGATTATCCATAATCTAAAATTGTGGTTTGTTGAAATAAAATGTTTTGAAATTGTGAATAATTTTAAAGTGGTTCTGGATATTTTTTTAAATGGGGTATTTTAGGATGTTAAAAAGTTTTTTAATTGGATAAATTAGTTTTGGCAATTGGTTTTGATCGGTTGGTGTTTTACTACAAACGGTATTGGTCTCAATGGACCTCAGATTATAAAAATACACATTGCTGATTTTTTTTAAAAAAAATGGGAAGGGGTTGTTTGGAGTGTCTTGGTTATTTAAAAAGTTTTTTTAAAATGAAAAGGGGTAGATTTTTAAGGAAATGGTTCTTAATGAATTGTGGTTTTTTTTGTGGAATATGAAAAGGGTTTTTCACTTGGTGGTTGGTGTTCCTTTTGAAGGTACATGATTTTTTGGAATGATGTTGTTTTGTTTTAGCCTATGGTGTTTTCATGAGTTCTCACATGCTTGGTTTTATTTATATCTGGAAGGATGAAATATATGGTATGGTGGTTGGGTGCCTGGGGTGGCATGGAAATGTGCATGTGGGTGATACTTGATGAAACACCATTGGTGAATGTTGAAACCCACCAAGTTAGTTTGTTTTTCAAAAGTGTTTTGAGTTGAAAAATGTTGTCCTTTTTTTTATAAACCAATGGTTATGTGGCCCTTTTTTTCTATGTTGCAGAAGCATTGTTTATTCAGTAAGCTTCCTTGTGATCTAAAATTCATACTCTTGTTGTATCTTGAGATGATATCGTGTTGGTGTCTTGGTTTTGGAGAAATTTTCATTGGGTTTCTAAAGATGTGTTTGATGTTGTGATGTGGCCAGGGATAGTTCTCCGTTGGAAATCTTTCCTGCTGATCAACCTAAGGATTCATTTCAAATGTTAAATCCACCTCTTTTGATGATGCCTCAACCTGTTTGTTGGAATAGAGAGTAGTTTGGGATCTATTAAAAGTGCTTCTAGGTTGTGATAATTCTTTTGGACAGAGCAGTTGTGTTCAGTGATGTTGATGTGTTTCATCTAATTCCTCATATATTATGCCCCTCATTTGGAGTGATAAGGAATTTTGATATGTATCTATGAGTTCCTATTTAGATGAAGGTTTTTGTTTGGTGATCAAGTGTGGTTTTTTTTGAGTGGTGTGATCCTTATCACCTGACTGCGGTGCAGCAAATGCTTCAAGAATCAAGGATCCAGCCATAGGCCTCGGAGTGAAGCTTTTCACGCAGTCAGGAAATCAACAGAGGTGTGGAGTGATAGATTAAGATCCTTACTCCTCTGTTTTGGTAAGTTAGTTACTATGTCAATGTTTTGTTTCCTCATTTCTATGAATTTCCCTTTGTCGCAACAAGCGTGGTGGACTTAACCCCTCACATAGTGTCTATGGTTATTCCTTCATGGATGTGGGTTTTCAATCAATGTCCCTGTGTGGACCGCCTATAAAAATCAGGTGTAGTCTTGGTGTTACCTATTCATAGGTGGAGAGTTTTGGGTATTTTATTTGTTTCTTTTGTGGTTTCAGTGGCCAAATTATTGGGTCCCCTACCATCCCATCCCCAAGTGACGGGGGTCCAGAATTGTGTTGAATGTATCGACCAAGTTATTGTCCCATCCATTTGGGAGTGGGTGGTTTATATGTTCATGTTGTAACTCTATTAACTTGGTATAGTAGGTTTGTGTAGGAGGGTTTTTTTGGGCTTGTGTGAGTGAGTCCCAACTCTAGCTCATATTCAATTCTTGTCTATTCATTGCTAGTTGGTTTCTAATGGTGGGGAGACCCACCATGGGTCTCCTGGATTTTCATCCTAAGAACATTTCTAGGTATATTTGATTCTTAATTGTGGGGAGTACATTCTGGAATCCTTAGGGGTTGTTTTTTTTTCAGCTGGAAAGTGTTATGGCTTTCTGGGGGCGGAAAGCTTTAATGGTGGGGAGAATTGTCACACACGGTTTTTTTCTGTCTTTGTATTGATCCGGCCCATTAGAAATCCCGATCCTCTTAATGGGTATTTTATGAGATGAATCTTGAGTTTTGAAGTTTCATATATGTCTAACCACCATAATTTGGGATCCCCATTGCTTGTTTAGGAGTTTTTGAAGAAAGGGTGGTTACTTCATGATTTGGGCCAACTGTGAGCCCATTCCCAGTTTTAAAAACTGAATTTGTTTCTTTTATAACTCTTTTGTTTTTCATACTTTTTCACCCAATAAACTTCCCACTTTTCCTATACTGATATATTAAAATTCATTTATCCTTTTGGACCCATTAGAAATTCGTAAGCCGGGTGAATTTGGGTTACTTATTTAGGTATTGGGCCAGCCCATGGGCCCATTTCCTGTTTTTAAAAAATTATTTTGTTTCATTTATATCTTTTTCATTTTTTAATATGTTTCGGTGATTCGACCTCCCACCAGAATCAAATATCCCTATCCTAACCCCCAATATCGTTTTTGCCTCTTTGGAGCTCATATGGGTCGCGTAAGAGGGCGAACATTCTCAGGATACCTCAAATCGTCCAGATTTGACAAGGTAAATTGTATCATTCATAAATTAATCAATTCGTACTATTTTGGCCACCAATTTTCTTTCCCTGGTTATTCCAGATCATAGGAGTCTCTAAATGAATTTTCATTCCATTCCCTTCCCTCTAGGGTTGCAGATCTAATGGAATACGAAGAGTTTTCTAGGGTGAAAGGTGAGATTCCTTCTCCTTTCTCCTTCCTCTTCCCCCTCCTTTCATTATTTCTTTGATTTATATTGTACCCTAGTCTTGATAGACCTGGTGTTTTGTTATAAAATGTTTTTTTATGGGTTTTATGTTTCTTTAGGTCTGGTATTTATAGTTTTTGGGTTTATAAACCCGCGGCGGGTGATTTCGGGTGTGCGTTTCAATTACGCCGAAGATTTGAGGTAGGATATCCCTTACACATGATTTTATCATAGAAGTTTAATCATTTTAATATTATAATATACTGATATAAATGTATATTATTGTTTTAAATCCTTTTTATAATTTTCTTGGTGTGCAAAGTCGTTGTTTAATCACTGTTATGTGAAAGGTAGTGTTGTTTTGTCATGAAAGTAATCAACAAGTGTTTGTTTAAATGTTCCATTATCTTTGAAAATATTTTGTGAGGTTTATAATCTGGTTTATGGTATTTTTAATATGTTACAGTATCTTTAATGAAAATATTACATTCAATTGGTGTTTTATTCCTTTTCATTTACATAAAATAAATTGTTTTTTTAAAAAAGGGCATGACATGTGTTCGGTAAATTGCCCAGTTGACTTTTATGTGTGATGTGTGATTTAAAAGTTATTTGGTTGTATTTATAAAGGAATTGGAAGAATTATAAATGGTATTTTTGGGTACTTAAATTGAATTCCAATTTGGATTTGTTTTTACAAACAAGTGGGATTTGATTTACAACATATTTTGGCCGGAGTTTCCAAAAAAATGGACCGTTTCACATCTTTACAAAAATGGTTGTGTTTTGAATATGTAACCTGAGTATTATAAGAGATTTATGAATGAGGTTTGCTGATTTAAATGATGTTTATACAGATCCTTAATAAAATTAAAATGCATACCTTCATCAAAGGTTAGTTTTGAGAAAATGTTTAAAGGCCCGTTTGGCATTTCCTAGAAACAAAGGAGTGTTTTACTTGTATATAACAAGTTGTGAAATTGGGATTGTTTTATGGTCCATTAAATGCTTTTATTAAATGTTTATTGGGCTGCCAAATATGATATGGTTTGGTTATGATGTGTTTTTATAATTTAAATAATGTTTTGAAAGAGTTTTATGTGGAAAGCCTCAATGCACTTCATGAAATTGTTTTACCAAAATATTTAGCGGTTTGTTGATTAGTGTAAGAAATGTGATGAAAGATTATGGTTTGTTTGTGTTTTTATGGTTTTGGAATGGAATGTGGATGTGAAATGTGTATTTGATCGTATGTGTAACTTGATTGATCACTAAAGGGAATCCCGGGTATCTAGGTGGGCGGACGTGTACTAGTATGCTAGTGATTCTGTGGGGGTTGGCCCCTGTTTCACGTAGCAAGTTTGACGATGACAACACTAACTAAACTATGATTATGATGATGATTGGGGACCACTAGGTTATGGGTATGTTCCCTACTAGTGGCTCATGCATGAGAATGGATATTTATTATGGTTACTTTCACCGAGATACGAGGTACCTGGGGCTCACAACTAAATAGTGCCTAGGGGTATTCCCAGGACTAGTGCTCATTGGCTATTTTGTACTCATCGTCAGCATACGGTGTGTTTGGTTGGTAAATTCAGTAGTATGTGTTATTTATTTGAATTTTAAAATTTTTTATAGCAGCCCTCTTGAAAACTATGTTCATTTTGAAGTTGCAGCTCTTTGAAAAAAATAGTTACTTGCATTTTTTTTATTAAACATGCATGTTTTTGTCTGATAATTATTATAGTATGGAACCTCATTTGAAACCCATACATTCATATCTTTAATTTCAAACTATAAATTTATGTTTCATTTATGTTAATGGAATGTGCATTGGGAATAGAATATCGGGCTAACCTACTGAGTTTTAATACGTACGCCTATAGTCTTCTTCTTTTTTATCCCTTGTGCAGGTTTCATCTTTAGTTCGATCACCTTGGGCGACTTTTGATCATTGTGTTGTAGGGTGACCAGAAGTGTCACATGGAGTTATTTGGTCATTGGGATTGTTCATTTGAGTTTTTGTTTTTGTTCTACCTTTAGTTTCTTGTATAAAAAATATTTTGTTCAATTTTTATATAAATTCATTTTGGGCTGTCCGTTTATTTCCGCTGTTTGTTTGATTGTCTATATATGGGAAAAATAATTCCCTTGTGTACTCTATTTATTCCCTTGGTGCTTTTCACCATGACGGGAGGATCGGGAATGCCTCTCGGGACTTGTCGCGGGCTGGCCTGGGTGACCGGTTCAGGGTCTACTCAGGCTGGTTCGTGACAGAGTGACCAATAGGTATGTTGAAGTCTTAAACTATTCCTATTAAGAAATGGGAACATATAGCTATGCATTTTTTAATTGGTCTCCCAAGAACTATTCAAAAACCTGATTCCATATGTGTGATATTAGATCGGCTGACAAAATCAGCCCATTTCAACTCTATTCGTGAATCCCATATGGTGGAGGAATTGTCAAAAATATATATCCAAGAAGTGGTAAATATGCATGGCGTATCATTTTTTATTTTATTGTACATAGATATAGGGTTTACATCTAATTTTTGTAAATCCTTGTAGAAATCCCTTGGGAATAAGTTTACTATCAGAACTTCATATCCCCTTGGACATATTGACAATCCAAAAGGATGATAGAAACATTGGAATACATGTTGTGGGGTTATGTAATGGATTTATGTGGCACATGGGAAGATCACATATTATTTTTGGAGTTCTCATATAACAAAAGTTATTAGGGATCGATACATATGTTTCCTTTTGAATAATTTTAGGGTCATACTTTTCATTCTCTACTTTATTGGGTAGAAATTGGTGAGACTGCACTGGTTGTGTCATGCCTTGTCTATGAGACAATGGATATGATAAAGTTGATCAGGAAGAGGATGGATATGGATGAAAGTCGTTAAGAATCATATTTGAATCATTATTGATGGACTTTTTCATTAGAGTTGAGTGATCATGTGTTCGTAATGATGTCTCCAAGGCTTGGGCATTATCTTTTAGGAAGGAAGGTTATGTTGTCTCTTAGATATAATGGACCATTTGAGATACTTTAATGGGTTAGATAGGTCACATATCATTTGGAATTTCCACCATGGTTTAGTGTAGTGAATAATGTGTTTTATATATCTTAATTGAAAAAGTTTCAGCCTTATCCTGACTATATGATTCGATTTGATCAAGTTAACCTAGATCTAGATACATTATTGGTGGATGTGCTAATGCATATTATAGGTAGGAAAGATAAAGTAGTTTATGGAAAAAGAATCAGTCTAATACAGGTTTTGTGGAAACATGGTCTGATTCAGGAAGTGAAATGGGAATGGGATAATGAAATGGTTTAGAAATGGCCCAAAATCTATCAGGATAGTAGTGGATTTATACTTTCAGGTGATGGAAATTCCAATGGTGGGGATAATTTACCACCCATGGTTTTAAGTATGTAACCCATTCTTTATACTTTTTAAGTATGTAAAGTGTTTGGGTTATTTTTGAAAGTGTTCAAAAAAAATTGGATTAGTTTTTGGTCTTTAAAAAGGCACATGGTTTGAGCATGGTTAGTAGAAACCATGAATCTCTCTTAAGAAGTTGTTCATAATGAGACAAGGTGCTCTAGGAATGCTCATGGTTGGGGCACATGGTTTATCCAAATCATGCGTCCAACCAAGTGTAACCGTGCAAAGTGGAATAAAGATAATTTTCAGGGTTAGTGAATGTTTTATCTAATAATGTAGGGAAACTCTGTGATGTGATATTTGAGGTAGAGACTGGCACACAGTTAGCATATAGTTTGCCTTATTGTGTGACTAATCATGCATGGTTTTTACAAAAGGTCCTAAAAAATTTCATCTCGCTCATTTTCACCTATAAGCCTCTCTTTTTTACCCATTTTATCCCTAACCCTAAATTTCATCCTCCCAAAGGTTTTAGAGCCTTTTCCCATTGATCTACAAGTGATCTTAAGGCTTTTCTTAACGTGTTAAAGCTCAATTCCTTTAGTAAGTCTTCATTTGTGGTATTTTTCCATATATATTCTCATATTTACTCACTTCGATTCTTATATCTAGTATATTGTGGATGGTTCTAGGTTTTATAATGAAAATATTGATAATATATGGATATTTTGATGTTAGGGAAATATATCTATGGTGGGTCTTTGGAGATTTAACCTGGTTTTGTTGGCATTTTGGTACTATTTTTCATTTTCATCATACTTTTTGAGGTAAGTGTCTTCACACTTGACTCATATTATTAGAACATGATGTCATGATTTGAAATTAATTATTTCTTGAAAATTATTTTGAAATCGTTATTAAATTCTTAATTTAAACCCTCATTTGTGAAAGTGTATGAAATATTGAAAATTGGGTGTTTGGGTGGAAAGTGATTTTCGTAACCTGATTCTAAAATTATTATTTTAAAATGGTTTTTAGTTTTGATGTATGGAAACTTTTTTTCCATAAATGGTTGGTTTTATTTTAATGGCTTCTTGGAATGGTTTTTAAAAAAATATTTTTTATTGAAATGGTTTAAATGGTTTATTTGGCATGGTGTCTGGAATAAATGGTTGGTGTGCATCCATATTGCATACAGGGCCTGGTTGAAATATGATGCGATTATTGGTTCCAAATATGTAAGGGAATTTGGCATATTGGTTACCATGTTATGACATTATAGATTGATGAGATACCTCTCATGAGTATTATACCATCACTGGGAATGCATGTGTGGATGTGTGGATATGTAGACATGTGGAATGTAATGGGTTATTCCAAAATGGTATTTGAGAAATGATTTTTAAAGAGTTTTTTGGTTTTTCCTTTAGAATGTATTTGGATTGGAAATTGTTTGATATGAAAAAATATTTTATTAGAAATGGTTTGGATATTTAATTTTTTATATATAACTATTTTAAATAATTGTTCTAACTTGGTCAATCATAGCGACATTAGTAGGGAAGTCATTTGTCGAAACCCAACTGAGTTCCATTACTAACCACTTATTTGGAACATTGGTACTTTTATATATATTGTTTATCATGATATGTGTAAAGGTAAATCATCAAAATTCTTTAGTGGTGCTTTATAATACTAGTCCTCAAATTTTGAATTCATGTGTGGAGCATGTTTGGAGATATGGAGTTTTGTCTTTGAGTCTTTAATTTTATTGTTTTTGTGTTCCATTGTGTACATTTATGTTAGAAGTATTCCTCTATATTAATATTATTTTAGTTGGTTTTGATATTCAGTTTTTATACTTTGAGTTGAATACATTGTTATCATGCATCATTTAGTGGTTATTTTTTATGGTTTGTTTTCTTGGGTTGTTTTATTTTCGAAGAGAAAATCATCCCCCAACTATTTTGAAGACCTTGGAATTTATTTACAGCCTTTTTCTCCTTAGGGATATAACTTAAGGACAAGTATCTATTCTATCTATACTCAATAAAATGAGGATTGGTTGGATGTTACATAAATCTCCGATCCAGATCAAGTAAAATTGAATACGATACTCTATGAAACCTTAAATCTTTATTAATGTTTATTCTAGAAATATTATCTAGAGAAAAATATTCTCTGATATTGATTAAGTGTTCTAACTTTGTATGGTGATCCACTATAAACCATATATTATTATTCCCTTTATATTTTTTAGGGATCTTGACAACAAAATACATGGTGGTATTTTCCCATTTTCATTCTAGTATGGATAATGGTTGGTCCATCCCCTTAATAATTTATCTCTCTAACTTAACTTATAGAAAGATGAAAAACTAAGACACATACTCAAAAATATTTATCTTCATGTTTTATCGTCAGAAATACTCTTTCACATAGGATAGTGGTAGGTGTTATACCCTTGTCTCCCTTAGTTTGTTGGTTCAAGCCTCGCAACCTTGTCGGATGTGGTGGGTTGTCACTAGGCATGTGGGTTATCTCTTATTTTTAAAAAATATATTTATATAATTATTATAACATTTCCAAATTTAAATATCCCAAAATTACCACAACATAAAAGATAACATAAACCCCAACAGTTTTCAATACCTTTAATATTATGGATAGAAAATTTAAATGCATTTATCATAAAAAATAATTCATTTAAAAATACCTGAATTTTTGTATTTCCATAAATGTTTCCAAAAATATCCCTAATCTTGAAAAACTCACATCACATAAAACATTAAATGGGTTTTCTAAGACTTTTAACTTATGATAAAACTTAAACTCAGAAACCCATGATGGTATCCAAAAGTCTTATACTGATTATACATGAATACATATATGATTCCAAAATTAACATAATCCTTAGATGATTCAAGATTCTTATAACAAAAATACAATTTGTAAAAATACCACTTCAGCATAATTCATGATTCCTAATACATAAATACTTCAGTCTTTTTCCATCAACAAATTAGATGGAATATGTCCTTATTTTTTCTAAGTGTTAATTATTATATTTCTTTAATTGACTTGGATAATTCCCATGTTACCAACACATAAGACATTAAACTCCTTAACAATTTGTTGCTCCATGCCCTCCATTTCAACATAGAAAACATCTCCCCCTCCATTTTATATATTCTTATAGGTTCTTATTCACACCTTTTTGACATCTAGTATGATAAATATTATTTCATCTATATTCATTACCACATTATGATTTATAAAAATTTATCTTCCTTTTATTTGATAAGTTATGAATCCCACTGAAGTTTATATCCTTAATAATATATTATGATATTTGATTAGGAATAATTGTAATGTCTTTCTATCCAGTCATCATCCAATTTGGTTTCTCCTCAACACATTTTCTGTCACATTCAATATTAACCCAATTCCTTATAGTTATAACCATTTGATGAATACAAAAATAATAGTGTGAGAAACATTAATCATAGTGGAAAATTGCTGGTCATAAAAATTACTTATAGGATGTATAAATCATGACACCTTCTTTTCAATCTATGGAACCAGAGGATTAACCTACGTCATTCATGTTCATTATTTAAATAATTCATTATGGTTCATAATGTGTTTTTGAATTTCAAAAATATATCCCCTAGGAGTATCAAACCAGGTTCACAACAAGGGTCATTATCTTGTACCAGGTAATGCTCAAGTTAATCTCGATGTGACTATTTTAGTGTTTTTACCCCTTGGTGTATTTGTCCCAGAATCATATCTACTTGTAGTATCTATACAAAAATGTAATTTCTATGAAACCCATCACTCTATTATTCACTAATATTATAAAATATTTTTCTATACTTTGAATTTTCCTAATACATACCCTTACACATATCCCTAGGAATATCAAGAAATTTTTCTCATCCAAGTTCCTAATGTTAACAAAACATATACTCTGATAAAAACTATAGTGACACAAGATTTTCATATAAAGATATTACATTTTTATATGAATATTCATCACATTAAACAAACACGTACGTGGGGATCGTAAATGTATAGTTCCTTTAGAAACATGGAAACATATACAACTAGTTAATAAGAGTTCTACATCATCCCCCACTTAGATCCTCATAACTAGAACCCTTATTAGAAATATCGCACATAATACCTATCATCATAACCCTAGGAAAAGAAACAAAAAAAGGTGAGCTCAAATGGTCAATAATGGTAAACTAGGGGAATAATTTAACATTAAATTATCACCAGGGTATAAAAACATGATCATAACATATGAAAACCACTCCCTGCATATTAAGGATCAAAATATTGCATCATGGAATATAGAATGGTAGTTTATAAGACATGAATCTTAAGAAAATAAAATAACATGATCAAATATACAATAAAATTAACATAATACATGGATCATGGAATACACATAATCATAGAAAACCTTTTTTCAAGGCTACCCATTAATCCATTAATTACATGTTAGGATTGGTCTAACCATTGGAGTACCTGCTTTGGGCTTAGTAAAACCTCTCGTATAGCCTCTTTTTTGGTTTGGGATAACCTTCTATGTACCCTCGCATCTCATAGAACATTAATCATTACTTGGTTAATCTGAGGGAGATAAAATTATAAACCATCACATAATAAATATATTTTTTACGGCACAATCATAAAACATTCCTCATATTAGAACCCATTAAATGAAATGGGTTTCATAAATATTTCATTATATCATTACTCATGCTAAAGAGAATGGTTTCAAAAACATTTTCTCCCCACAAACATAAATCATCCAAAAAATAATAAGAATGGTATCAATATATAATATCCCCTATAACTCATAATTCACATCATATTAGATGGAAATTTATTTTTAAAAGGCTCTAGGAACATTTCTAAGGAAAATAAACTTTCTTTGAAAATCACTTCTTAAAACTATAAAATTAAAAAAAATTCTATAAATCCTTTTATTTAAAAATAAACTTTGAAAATTATAAATGAATCTTTAAAACATTGTGTTTTTATGATTGTTATAAATGTTGTAAATGTTAAAATAATGATTCCTTTCACATTTTTTGTAAAACCCAAACATGACTTCTTTGAAAAAATAAAAGAATACTATTTTTTAAAAAAATAAAAGGATATAAATGACTTTAAAAAAATCATATATGAACTTTAAGACATTTTTGAAACCATTTTTTTGAAACATGGATATAAAAGAAAAACGTTTTTCAATCGAATAAAGAAATAACATTGTTTTTCATTAGAAACATTACTTTGGAATCATGAGTACATAAACAGAGGAAAAATAAGGGAAAATTTTTATTCCCAATAAATACCCTAATTATAATAAAATTCATGAGTTTCAAGAGATTTCATCATTAGAATCATAAACATAAACAATAATGATAAACAATTATATTGTATCATAAAACCCTTACCACTTTGGTAACTTTGAATCACAAGCCCTTTAAACAAATAACATTAAATGAAGCTTAAAATATCATGAAAATAAATAAATTCATGATTTTACATGTAAAATTGTCTATTTATAAACATAAAAAAGAGTATATGTGCATAACATAATGATTTCCCCAAAGAATAAGAATTTAGAAAAAATCATTTACTACTTTGGTAACTTCTGAACCATAAACCACATGAAAGAGATATCTTAAATGGTTATGTAAATCCTCCTAATTGTCTAAATAATAATAATAAAATAAATTCTTGTGTTTTCTATACACCACATAAAATAAATAAGTGGTGAATGTGGCATGTGTCTCACAAAAATAAAAGAGAGACAGGAATCCATTACCTTAAGATTCTAATTACTTCATACACATTCTGAACTCATTTATAATAAATATAAGTTTATTATACATATATTACAGAAAAATATTTATATATATATATATAATACATATATTATTTACTTCTGACTTTTTGTTACCCATTAAATAATAATTATATGTCAAAATCATGTTTCAGGCCATAACCTCTTTATTTTTCATATATGATTTGAATTTTTATTTTTCTTCCTCTTAATTTGATAATGGTTTAATAATATATAAAACTTTTAACCATGATATAAATATAATATATATACATTATATATATATATATATATTATCCCATAAAATTTATAGATAGAAATTGAAATACATCGTTTATGAAGAAAGTAGGTCATACGCACTCCAGGATTTCATTTCCATTTTCTCAACGGATGGAATGAAATAAATATAAACTACACATTAACATTAAATAATAATAATTATTTTATATATATCTTTTATATTCATTAAATTTACCCTAATAACATTCCATAAAAAATTTTAGTGAAAAATGAATAACATCACTTCATGAGCCGATTTCCCACCATACGCATGAACATCGTTATCGCATTCCCCAATAAATGAAAATTAAGAGGGTATATGTGATATCATAATTATATAATTAAAATAATGTTAAAAATATAATATATATTCATTTAATATATCCTTATTTCCATCCATGTAAAATAGAAATGAAAAAAAAACAACACATCGGTTGTTGAGGCGATAGTCCATCGAACGCATGAGTGACGCTATTGTTTTCCAATGCGTGGGGAGGTAATAAGGAATATCTGCGATTAAAAATCCATAGGTATAATAATATCGTAAATATCATATATATCAAAAATTAATCTATCATTATAAATTGTCATTAAAGGTGTTGATGGAAAATGAATAACATCGGTTCACGAGGAAGTAGTACGTTGTACACACAAATAATGATTTTGTGTCCCATTTAATAGAAGAGGATATAGATTTAGGTTATTAAATTAATGTATTAAAATCATATTATTTGTCATATAATTTTTTATATCATAAAAATTGAAGAATATTCTAGAGAGTTTGTAGAAGAAGTAAATCAAAAACACATATTTTAAAACCTTTCCTCTTCTTCAGACAACCTCTTTAGGTTTAACCTAAATCCTTCCCAGATTGGATTTATGATCTCACCATAATACTATAAGATTTTGGAAGGTATTTAAGGAATATATTTGGATAATTATTATATGAACTGAATGGTTTGGGATGTGATAAAAGGATAAGGGATGGGTTGGCCTTTTATAAGTGGGGGAGAGGACACACGTGGAATTTTAAAAAGAATAAAGTGTACCCATGATTTTAACATTAAAAAAAATCCAAAATGGTACATTATAGAAACTTATTGGTAATAAGGCCTAAATATGTACATAAAATAGGTTTTTTACAGGTTTATAGTTTATTTTACCGCTTATTATATTTATTCAACCCCTGGTAAACCCATTTTTATCCTAACTGTGATAACTAATTTTACAGTTTTTACCATATATTTGACAAAAAAACATGTTCTACTTATTATATAATATAAATTATTTCTATTTAAAATATTAAATATATATTTCAAAATTATATTCACATAATATTTAATTTTTAATTTAAAATTAAGCCAACAGACGCGATGAGAAAGCCGGTTTCTATGAAAAAAATGTTCAGAAAATTGATGGTTTTTATATTAAAAAGCAACATGAATTTTATTGAAACAATCTAAATTGTATTAATATAAGTTTAATTTAACTAATTTACTTATAAAACAATATTGAAATATAATTTATCAATTAATTCTTTGAATGAAAAGGAATCTTTTATAAAAAAACTAGTATTTTTTACTATTAAATAGAAAATTTATCTTTTTATAAAATTATCAAAGATAACTCCAAGATATTTCTTAAACAATGATTTAAAAAAAGGAAATATTTTCAAATAAATTTTCAAAAACTAGAAAAAATAATTTGAAATTAATTGTGAAACAAAATGCGACAAAAATTCTATTTAAAAAAGTATAATTTTTAAGTATAAAATTGGATTTATTCTAATTTCATACATAGAAACCCCGTAAGATGAATGTTAAATGTTTTATTAAATATATGGTATATAAATTTCATAGAAATAATTTCATGTTAAATAATAAAATTTTGTAGTGTTGTGGTTTTCATTAAGACTCAGTGTTGCGTGTAATGTAAGCTATCAAAGAATTTAAATTTATGTGAAAAATGTTTCATAAAATCTCAAGGTGTTTCCCATGTTGACTCAACCTAGATATTGGTAGTAATAATAGGTTATTAGATAACATTAAGTTCCACTAACTACCTCCCCTTGATCATTAACCTATGAAATAGTTCCACTATAATTTTTAAATTAAATTGGGTCAATTACCACTCGAATGGAATCCATGGAAGGGTGACGCACAACCATAAACCTATAGAAGAAACCATATCCAAAGTGGGTGGAATTGAGTCCTCCTCCACCTAAGTTTATAAATCCCACTTTCCTGGTATTTAATGGTACAAACACTCACACATATTGTGTCTCAATGTGGCTTTGTGATTAAAACTCAATATTAACAGGATGTAGTAAATATTAACTGCATCATGAAAACTATTAAATGATATACATTCATCTAGTACAGAATTTTATTGGCTAGTTATTTCACTAATTGGGAAGATATTTTATGATAGTTATATTACCAAGTCTTATATATTATAAGGAATACTATAGACCTTAAACACTATATTTTCTAACAACATAAAAATGGTCAGGCTTTAGACATCATATCATGGTGGAAATTTCTAAATTTCTCTATAAACATGCATCTTCATCAAAAGAATTTATTATATATTTTTATAGAGAAAACCTATATTGATTAATATATTCCACTCATTCTATGTAAATTTCCAATCATTTTTATGATTTTATAGGTGTAGATTAGTTCCTGGAAGATATTATTCAGCATTAAAAAGCCACAGATAGACCAATACTCTCAAAACAAGGGGGAAAATAGTAAATTGTAGACTCCAAATATCATGATTAAACCAGAGTTGTTTCTAACTCCTACTTCTAAGCTTACTCAATATCATGTGGTTCTTCTTATTATAAAAACAATGGTAGCAACAACACCATTTTTTGGAGAGTAAAAGAGAGAGAAATTTCATTCATATTTTAATTATAGAAGTATAATACTTATTATTTCTAAAATTATTAGATTGAAGGATTTTTTATTACTTATTTAGATAATAACCAGCTCAAATTTTTGAAGATCAGAAGACCAAATGAGGTGGGCTTGAATGATCACCGAAATTACTACCCCTTCCATTGAAATTAGGGAATAATATTCAAGAATGAATGATATAAAAGGATATGGTTCAGAAGATGATTAAATATGTGAAAGTTAACTAGAAAAGATATAATATAATAATTTAAAAACTTAGGTTTTGTTAGAACCATCCATTCATGGACCTAGTTCCCTCTATGATACCATAGAAGACACCTTCATCATCACAGCTTTACAAGAGTCAGATAAATCATTGTCGTTAGAATAAGGCTGGAGAAGAAGATCCCTTATCAATAGAAAATTTACGATAGACTCTATTATTTTTTTACCCTTTCTCTAGGAAGATGTTAACCACTCCACTAAATGGAACCTTCATCTAATGTGGAGTTGCAATATAGATCTATCAATATAATCCACATGATAGACCCCGTAACCAATGAATAATACTCATATAAACTATGGTTTTCCCTAAATAATGTGGGTAGAGTCCATAGATAATGAGAGAGATAAAATCATACTGGAACCTAATAGTTTGGAATAATTTCAACTGAATTTATGCTTATAGTTGAAACTTTTTGATATGCACTCCAACGAACTCAATAGAATCATTTATCGGATCCCAAATTCTCCAAATATCATTTAGAACTTATTATTACAAAAGTCCAATGAGTTGGAAGACAATTTTATGATCAACGTGAAAATATAGAAAGATTAGGTCATCCTAACCCATATATTGAATTGTCAACCACCAAATATATTCAAGTAATGGATATGTCGATAGAGGTTGCTTTGTTGAAAAATCCTATGTTAGGGAGAGACCTCCTGGTAGGAAGTATAAACCCCTCATCTAAAAGTGTGCTATTTTAAATAATATTGTTTTCATCAAAGTCAAGATCTCAGTATTAGAAATGCTTAATCATTCAAAAAAACATCAGTAATCCCTTGTTGAGGATCTTTCAATCCTTCTAGTGTTAAATATAGAAGTTGTTTCACCCAATACATGTCATGTAGAGATCAGATCCACTGAGTATCAAACATTCATTTCCTTCATATAACAGGATTTGTAAACTGACATGGAGGGGTATATCAGGACCTTGTATATGTATAGAAATTATGATTATATTAATTTTTTTCATGCCTTAATTGATAATGAATATTGAATCAAACTCAACCCAATACGAACCCTTTTATATATGGGATATAATAATGATAAATTTTCCCCCTCCAAACTAAAACTTCATGGATTTGAAAAGAGAAAGTATAAGTCACATCAAAGGTTCAATCTTTGAATCGAGTTCATAGATCTTATTTCTGATGGAGAATTCATGGTTGTCAAATAAGATCCATCCTTCAACATCTTTTTAGGATTAACATGGATCCATATTAATGTGATAGTACCCTTTTTATATTACCAGTTCCTAAAATACTTCATTGATGGTAATGTTGAAGTGATATACAGTGATATTTTCCCAATTTATCTTGTTCATATATTTATATAATCCCAGGGTACTATAAATTGGATGATAATTAGTTGATGTAAAATAAATATATGTGTATTGAATCTTCTAAGAGTCTATAAACCGCCCCTACCAATCCATAGAGAAAACTCAATCAAGACTTTGTGTTTCCTATCAAATTAATTGAGAAAAAAACTCTATATTTATAGAGTTATTGGGTCATGTGGTTTACAAGGACCAAATAATGAAACCCTCTACTAATATTCCTCTCATATTATGGTTAATTGTATAATTCCTTTGAGTAGTTCTTATCAATAGAGTTGAAGATCACTATTTAATTTGTATAGATCAATCATAAACTTAAGAACCTCTACTCGAGTGAGGGTATAATTAATATTAATATGACATCGCTAATTCTATTCAATCAATTGGATATGAATCCTATAATTACAAGAGAAGGAGGTTTAATTACATGTTCTCTCATTCCCATATTATTTGTTCCATCAAATGAATCCATCCATTCAGAAGAAGAGTTTCATTTTGATTGGAATAATGGTTCCCCTATAAAATCTCCTTGATTGCATGGTGAAAATCTATCTTATTCTCATGATAATAGTGAAGTGGGTGAGGAATAAATCAAAGATTCACATCTTATATTTGAATAAAGTGACTCAAACACCATTAATGAACCATTACAAGTGAACGTGTGTATAAATGATTATCGGTATCCCATATTGATTAGTGCTTCCATTACCCATAAAGAATATGTAAATTATATATGTTTCTTGAAACAACACTGATGTTTATTTTCATGGAGTTATATTGAAATCTATATGTTCAATACCCAAGTGGATAATTATCATTTGGATTTTCTGGATGAATGGGGTGATTATAAATAAGAATAAAAGAATGTTCTTAACCCATTCAACCAAGGTTGAATCCAAATTGGATGATGTGATCCAATAAAACTTTATCCAGAAAGTTATATTGCTAAAATTTCTTAGCTTAAGAAAAATAATAGGAAAATATGAGTTTATATTGAATTTGTGGATCTCAACCATCAATGCCCAATGTATGACTTCCCAGTACAAATCATGGAACTACTAATTTATTTAATAACTATAATTAAAGCCCTCTATTTCATAGACAAGTATTATGGATGTAACCATATCTGGATGGCCCCAGAATATAAGGAGATCATTTCCTTTAGGGAACCCTAAAGGGTATACTATTTTTTGGTAATTCCCTTCATCTTGATGAATTTTAACACTATATATCAGTGTGTCAGGCATCATATATATAATCACCTTATGTAGACGATAGTAGAAACATACATGGATGGTATTGTGAACAAATATCAAAATTATAGTGATCATGTTGATGATCTCAAAGTAGTATTAAACAAATAGTTTCAATGAATCTGGAAGATGAATCCCCTAAAATTAATTTTGGGGTAACATCAAGGAAATTACTTAGCTTCATGGTATGCCATCTTGCAATTGAGTAGACCCCAAAGATACTAGAGTGATAAATGATATGCCTTATCCTTGGAATCTTATGGAATTGAGAAAACTACAGGGATTTATCACTTATATCATATATTTCATAGCTAATATATTCAAAAACATCATTCCCTTCACCAGATATATTATTAAAGTGTTCACATATAAATGGGATAAATATTTTTTTTAAACCTTTTGATGATCAAATGAAACCACTAGTCTTGATGTTGAATGTACAGGTAAATCCTATCATCCTTTATAAGATAACCTTAGAACAGTCACTTAGAACCCACCTTATTCATAGGAATAATGCAAGTAAGTTGAATAGCTTATATTATCTTAGAAAAACAATTTCAGATGTTCATACCCGATATTCTAATATCGAGAAGAACAACCTTGAATTGATTTTCATCTTACAGAATTTGAGAAAATATTTATAGAATAAAGAGACCCACTTGGTATATAATTTTGATATTCTTAAATATATCCTCATTTTTAAGATGTTAATTTGGTTTTTATCATGGTGTTACTTCATCCTACGATAATTTTATATTTAGTTTGTGTCTCAATAATATATTAAATGGAATGTGATAAATGATTTTTTAATGGAGTCCCATATTAGAGAGAAGTCATTATGGGGCACAACAATACTCAATTAAGAAGTATTTACCATCTATTAAACCATCTAGTATTAGGAGACTTACTTTTATAATACCTCTATATTTTATTAAATAATACCTTCCCGTTAAAATTAATTTCTTTGATAGCTTGTGTTACACATAGAAATGAGTTTCAATGAACCGTAATATACTATTTATATTTTTATTTCAACCTAAATGTTTTAAACTAGCCATTACACATGGTGGCATGAATAGGAATAACCAGATTTTGAAAATAAATTATAATTTTTTGAAAAAAATAAACATATCGATAAAAATGTGCATAATATTTAGTAAATACTATATAAATAATTTTTTCTCACAAAAAATATTTTTATTTGTTTTTGTGAAAAAATAATAAAATTAATTTATGAAACTGTAAGGAAAAAATATTTGAAAAAATAAAATTCATTTTTTGAGTTACAATTGCAAAATTATCTTATGGTTAATTTTTTAGGATTTTTTTGAAAATGTAAAATTTTTAGTGGATAGTGAAAAATACTAATTTTTATAAAAGCTACCATTTCATTTGACGAATTTTCAAAGTTAAAAATTGTTTTAAAATATTTTAAAAGTAAAACTAATTTAATAATTTTATTATTAAACCAATTTATATTATTTTCTTCAAATTCATGTAGACTTATGATATTAAAATTTACTATACTTATGAGAATTCTCTCTTTGAAAGACCTTTTTTTCATCGCATCTGTAGGTTTAACATTTAAATAAAATTTTCCACTACTTAGAATTGAATTTAGAAAAATGGATTTCATATTGAAAATATATTAATTAATACTATATAATTTTTTCAGCATAATATTTTTTGATAATGAATAATAAAGACAATAAAGTTTAATAACCATGATTAAGGTTAAAATTGGGGTTTGTGTGTTTTATGAACCTGCGTTAAAATTAAATTTCCCCACACATAGGATTTTTATTGGATAAATTTTAATTAATATTTATAATTATTGGTTTCATATTATCTAATAAGTGTCATTCTATTTTCATTTATAATGGATAAATCCTCTAGGTGAATAAATAAATAAAAACAAATTACAGTGGTGAAAATAAAAATATTAAAATTAAGTAAACATAAAGGATACGAAATAAAATGTTTAAAAAAATCAAGGTTTTTATCAACCATATAATCCATTCACTCCATTATTGATTATTTTTTAGGCACATTTATTGATATCGACCTCCCATTATTGAGTAGTTTTGGGTATTGACAAAAATATCACTCCTCCTAAATTATAAAAGGGAACTTCTTCCACTCACTTAATCATACCTATTGATCCATTTATCTAAAAACCAATAAAAATATCTCGATAAAATATTTATCCAAGTTATATAGCTTCCTTTCAACCCAAAATAACAACCCTAGGGTCCTTAATAAGATATCTAAAGGAACTTTGTCTAAGTAAAGGTAATTGTCTTCACTAAGATCTTTCTTTTTACATTTTCTCTTTAAATAATCATTAATTTATTAATTATTAAAATATAATAACAAAAATATCTACCATATATTAAGATTTTATTATGTTAATATAATAACCTATATCCATATCCTCTTTAATCAAGTGGCAAATGAAACTGTCGATCGTGTGCACGGCGGACTACCACCTCGTGAATCAATATAGTTATTTTCGATCACTACCACTCACAGCAGGATATATTGATGGATTTAACAAGTTTATATTATATTTATGATATAATTATACTTATATAATTATAATATCACATATACCTTCCAACATTCTAATCTATGGGAATATGATAACATCGCTCGTGTGTATAGTGGACTACTACCTTGCGAAACGATGTGATTCGTTCTTCACTTTCACTTTACATGGATGGTAATAAGAATAATTTTAATGAATATATTTTACTTATATGAAAGAAAAATTATTCTGGTAATTTAATAAATTATTTAACTTTTTTCATCCATCGTGAAAATGGTTATAGTTCTCATGCGTACGTATGACCTGCCGTTTCCTTGAATGGTGTAACTAATTTTAAATATCTAACATTATTAGATTACCATAAATACATATACAATTAAAATTTTTGATATTTATATCATGTTTAACATTTTTTTTATTATGGAACTAGGATCATTGTAAAAGTACCAAAAATACAAAACCAAAACAAACCTGAAAAGTAAAGCAGTTATTATTGGAAATGTGATTTTAATAAGGAAATGTTAATAAATAGGTAATAGAATGTCATAAATAAATTATATATCCAATGATAAATATTTTTATGGTTCTATAATATGTTAATAATAAATATATATATATATTATATATCATATTTAAATGTGTGTGAATGAATTTGAGATTTAAGGTAAGATATTTTTGTCTCACATTAATTTTTGTGGGACTGATGACTTATAAACCACTTATTTATTTATTTTTGTTTATATACTACACAAGAATATATTTTAAGATAATTAAAATGATAATTATGTGATATAAATGTACATATAATTATACTACTTTCATGAGACTTACCATTAATAAGATACCAAAGTGGTAAAGGTTTTATGTTACGATCTCATTTTTAATGGGATTGTTTATGATATGATTCCAATGATGAGATCATATGATATACCTCTAAATAAACTCATGAAAATTCTTACTATATGGTTAATTATTTATAATACATGTTTTCCTTTTATTTTTCACTCTTAAAGGATTAAGGAGACCAAAATAATGTTTCTAAATAAATTCATATTTATTTCTCTTTTGGTCAAAACCTCGTTTTTTTTCATATTCATGTTTTCAAAAAATGTTTCAATTAAATTTTATACTATGAATTTTTTTTGGTTAAATTAATTTTTACCCATTTTATATTTTTTTGTAAAATGGATTCAAACTACTCTTTATTTCATTATCCAAAAAAGGCCCTTTTAGATTTTACTAAAATGTGAAAGGAATCATTATTTTACTGTGTACGACATTAATTTAATTTTCCACCATCATAACTAATTAATGATTTAAAGTTTACTTTATAAAGTTCAAGGTTATTTTCAATGAAATTAATTTTTAAAATGTTTTATGAAAGTTTAGTTTTAAAAAGTGATTTTTAAAGTTGAAAGGTTATTTTCCTCAAGAAAGTATCCAAGTGATCTTTCAAAATCATTTTCCATCTAAGATGATATAATATGTTGTTACTTATAATTTAATAGGGATATCATCCAATTTTACAATCCTTATTCATTTTATGTATGGTTTATTATAATTATGAATAGGTTTTTATAAAACCCATTCCTTTCTTTTGATTTATGAAATGATGAATTGATGATTATGAGACCCATTTCCATTCTATGTGTTATTTTATGATGGAATTAATATGAAACCATTTAATTTTTAGGGTTCAAGATATGATGAATATTTTTTGATCTTTTGGAATAATTATTTATTGTTTTTATTATGTTATTATGGTTATATTATAACCATGTTTGGTGATAAATTTGTAACCAAGGATGGTAGTTATATTAAAACCATGTAAGGTTGTCACATAATAACCAAGGGTGGGTGGGACCAATATCTACTTCCAATTCATTGAAAAAATATTTGTATCTCATGATATAAAAATGTGAAAATCCTAAGGGCTTGATTCAAAAAACGAAATTGGCCTATGGTCTTGATCCAAAATGGGAAATAAGATGATGGGCTTGATCTACAATGGGAAACATGTAATGAGGAATGATCCACTTTTTTGATGGTATTTGTAGTTAACCTTAAAAATGAGATGGTTTTTATACCTATTTTGGTGCATAAGTTTTATGACATAAGAATATGGTTCATAATTTATAGTGATTTCACACTCATGTAAATGATGTATTTTGAAATTATAATGCTTTATATCATGAATCATTTTTATGATCTATGATAGATTGGGTGTGAAATTTTTAATTTATGTTCATTTTACAATACTAATATTCTTATCTTATGCTTAAATATGATTAAGGAATGATATCTCTCATATAAACCCTTACTATTCATTTGAGTTAACCCTTTATTAAGTTTACTTTCCCTAGTTTATGAAGAAAGTTTTTAATTAGGGTATGTTTATGAAGAGTATAAAAGGGAACATATTTATGGGAGATGTTGAGAAAATTTCATAAAATAATAAGATTATGTATCTATTCTCCAAATACACTAAACCATTAAGATCTTTAAGAATATATTTATGAAAATTAATAAATCTTATTTTAAAAAGATGTGATATTTATGTGTGAAAATACTGGGTTGTTATATTTTCTATCAGGAAAAGGAAAGAACAAAATCCTTGGGAACTATCATGTGTGAAAATTGGGTGAAGCATGGCTCTCCTCACAAGGGATTCATGTGGAACGGGTTTCTTCTAGGTATAGTGGTAAGAGTCCATCCATGGAGGTGTATCCATATATGGTGTGCTTTTATAAGTATCAATTATATACCACATGGAATATGTCCATACTCATATATTTGACATCAGAAAAAGGATTAGTCATTACTTGGTAACTAGGATGAGAAAACATTATTTTGAACCATAAGGTTGATTATAAGTATAGGAAAATATCCTATAATTTTTTTGGAGGATAGATTGAGTGGTTTTAAAAAAAATTACATCCTTGTCTAGATACTAAAAGTGGATGTGGCTCTAGAATAGATGTGCCTAGGGGTAATAACTCTAAAAAGGGTGAAATGAGATCTAACTCTATCATCACCTTGTTCAAGAAAACGAGTTCTATTATACACCTAGTTTCACACTCCTAAGGTATATACTTTTTAAATACTAAAACTCTTTATGAAGCATCATGGAGGATTTGAATAATGACCATGAATGTCCAAGGTTAAACCTAAGGTGTCATAGAAGGTGTCGTTATCTATACCTCCAATTAATGATTGATTAGTCTAATCAATGATTCCTGATGATCATGAATGCCATTTTGGATTTATTTTGGTATTGAAGAAATAATGATGAATTAGAGGTGGAAATTATTAAGATCTAATTTTTAAGTACCCAATTTGATCTTAGTTACATGAATTCCAATATATCTGGATAAGTATCTAAGAATGATACATTATATCCTTAATAATTAGATGATGAATTATCATTAAAAATCCATAATGGTATAATGATCATATCTCAATACTATGATTCTTCCCCAATTGAGGTTTGTGGGAATTTGTTTCCTGTAAATCTTGTTATTCTCCCTTTGGTTGAGTTTGATGTTATCATAAGAATGGATTGGATTTCTATACATAAGTCCAACATCAAATTACAAGTAATGGAAGTAACATTTGATATTATAAAGCAACATATAATCATATATTAGTGAAAAAATAAATATGAACATCCAATGGATATCACATCCATTCTATGGGTCCTGATTCATATTCAAAATGGGTTTTTATCTCATATTATTGGGAAGAAAACCAATATTGATGATATTCATAATGTGTGGGATTTTGTTGATATCTATAAAAAATATTTATCTAGTCTTATATTGAATTTTGAAGTTGAGTTATCAATAAAATTCATACCTTATATTCGAGCCACTATCTAGAAAGGCCCTTATTGAGTTGCAAGAATTGAAGAAGAAACTCCAAGGTAATCTTGAAAAGTGATTCATTTAGCTTAGTGTGTATCCTAGGGGGAAACTATCTTTTTTATTAGGATGAAAAATATATTTTTTAAACTATACATTGATTATTTAGAAATTAACAAGATCACAATAAATAATAATTATCCTCTACCAAGTATTAATGGCTTATTTTACCAACTACACAAAGCTCTATAATTCTCCAAGATAGATATTAATTCTAGATATCATCAATTGAGGTTCAAGAAGGTGGATATACCTAATATTGTATTTCATGTGATCTATATGTTGTATGAAAATATTTTGGGATTCCATTTATCCTTAATAACCCCACATCATCATTGTTTTTAGATATTTCCTCGATCATTTTGTAGTATTATTTATAGATGATATTCGTATATATTCAAAGAGAATGAAAGAGAATTAATATCACTTGATAATTATACTAAATACCTTAATAAAGTAGAAACTATATACAAAATTAAAAAGTGTGAATCTTTTCTATAAAATCTTTAATTTTTGGTCCATATAATCTCAAGAGAGGTTATATTAGTGGATCCATAAAATATAAAAGTTATTAAAAAATTTCTAAGACTAACCACTAAGACTGTGGTCCTAGTTATCTTGGTTTTATAGAATATTATTGACTATTTTTTGAAAACAAAATCATGGTTTTCTAATCCACTCACCATGTTTAATTGAAAGGGATCCAAGTTCCTCAAATGGATGAATGTGAGGAAATTTTCAAAAAAAAACTGAAGTGGATATTAGTTAGTGAACCTATTCTTACATTACCCTATTGTGGATTAGGGTTTTTAATCTATACTAATGTGTCCAAGAAGTGATTGGGACTTATTTTCAAGCATAATTCCATGGTTATAGATTATTACTCATGAAAATGGAAGGTTCATAAGAAAAATTACTTAACTCGTGATATAGAGTTAGGTATGGTAATTTTTTCACCAATGATATTCAGGAATTATCTTTATGGATAAAAATTTGATATATATAATAATCAAAAAAGTTAATTGTATATATGCACAAAAAATATTTGAACATGTAATAGATATCATGGTTATTTCTGATTGAAGATTATGACTTCTCAATACATTACGACCCTAGTAAATCAAACAAGTTGGTAGATGATTTGAGTCAAAAGGATCATTCTAGATTATCCATGATGATAATAACAAAAGATACCATATTTATGGATTTCAAAGGATGCATCATGAAATTATGATGGAAGGGGAGAAATATTACCTTTATTATATGAGTGTTCACCATATATCCCAGTGAATATTAAATAAGTGAACAAGGATGATGTTTATCTATATAAGAAGTTTATAAATATTCCTGATATTAACCTTAATTTTTATAGAATGGTAATTTTTGTAAACTTTTTTCCCCACAATACAGTTTTTAAAAAAAGTAGCTATTAGAGAAAGCTTATAGTTCTTTATTCTTTATCTTGGTAGTGTGAAAATTTATATAGATTTTAAGAATTATTTCTTAAGGGTTCGCATGAAGAGAGATATTGAAGAGTTTATATCCTGGATCTTGTTATATCTGTAGGTTAATTTTGAGAGACAAAATTCTAAGGGGATGTAATAACCATTTCATATATCATAATAGAAATGGGAGAACATCACCATGGATTTTTTTTCATAGTCCCCAAAATATAGAAAGGTACCAATATTAAATTTTTTGAATTAAATTTCCATAAATATTCATAACACTTCATTGTTATAAGAGGATATTCCTCTTTGAATCATTTTCTCAGGGTATACATTATGGAATTTGTATGGTTTCATGCAGTACCACATTCCAATGTATCCTATTCGGATCTAAGGTTTACCTTGATGTTTTAGTTATGTACTCTACATGACCATGATAAAGAGTTGATTTTAAACACTATGGATCATCCTTAGATAAATGTTCAGACTTATTGAACAATTAAAGTCTAATAGGATATGGTGATATCTTAATCTATGGATTTCAAAAGTTTTTGAGATCAACATCTTCCCCAAGTTAAGTATTATTACAATAATATAATTCAATCAAGAATTCAAATATATCCTTGTAAATACACATAGAGAAATAAGTGTAGAAATATAATTTTTTAGGATTAAGTTGGAGAAACAAATCTATTGGGACCATAGTTAATAGAAGAAACTGTAGCTATGGATAGATACATTATGCAACATAGAAACGTGACATAAAACAAATAGAAATTGTTTGTTCATAATCATTAATGTGATCTAGAATTTGAATTTGGTGAGAATTATTTCTGTGAATTTCTCTATGAAATAAGTTTACAATATTTGTAAATAATGGGAAATGAAGATACTTGTATGTTAGCCCCTTTTAAATAATTGATCATATCAAGATCGTAGGTTATCACTTGGAACTTCCACTGAACCTCTCTCATGTTCACAATGTGTTCCATGTATCTCTACTAAGGATGTACATAACTTATCCAACACATGCACTTAACTAAAAGTTCATACCATTGGAGCATGGTATTTCTTATGAGGAACAACCTTTGGAGATTATATAGGATAGAGTGAAATTTCTACAAAATAAGACCACTTACGTGGTCAATGTTTTGTGAAAAAACACCCATTTGAAGAAGCTATGTGGGAACCTATAGATATGATGACGTATAAGTGTCCTCATTTTTTTCATTAGAGTGATGAATTTTGAGGTTAAAATTAATTTTAAGGGGCTATAACATAACAGCCCAAGATTTTATGAAATCTGTTTTTGTAATAAATTTTATTTCGTTGATATCTTTCATTACACGTAACACCGTGTTTTAACAAAACACAATATACTATTTATATTATAATTTAAATTTACTATTATAACCTTTTTGTTAACCTTCGAGGTATGAATAGTAATGACCACATTTTTAAAATTAGGTAAAAATTTTTTATATAAAAAATAATATTGATAAAAAAAGTACATAATTTTTTTAAAATTTAGATGAGTTAAATTATTTTATAATTAAATAAATTTAGTTCATTTTAATAAAATTCATGTTCATTGTTTTATTAAAAATTTCTGTAAATATGAGAACTCTCTCTTTGGAAAACTTTTTTTACATCGCATCATCATGTTTAATTTTTAATTGAATTTTTATACATATGATAATTTATTTTGGAAAAATTAATTCCAAATTTATAATAATTTTAATTAATATTACATAATATTTTTAACATAATTTTCTTCTTAATGAATAATTAAGATAATAAAAAATTAGTTACAATGATTAAGGTCAAATCATGGTTTTTACTGTTACATTCGCTGATGTTAAAATTATTTTTCCTCACACATAGGATTTTTATTTGAAAAACTATAACTAATATTAAGAATTATGGGGTCCATATTATTTAATAACTATAATTTTGTTTATATTATTAATGGATAAATCTCCTTGGTAAATTAAAACTAGCTAGTATTGTGAAAACTAAAAAGGTAAAATTAAGTAATCTTAAAGGATAATGAATAACATGTTTAAAGAATGTGTGTTTTATTGGTGGTGATTATCAAAAATATAGTATCTACAATCCATTATTTATCACTTTTGGGGACACATTTCTTGAGAGTGACTTTCGATTATTGAATAGTTTTGTGTATTTACACAAATGGCACTCCTCTTCAAATATAAAAGGACACTTCCTCCCCTCACTTAATCACACCAATTTATCCATTTATTTAAAATAAAACCTTCCAAAATCTGTCCCAAAAATCCTTATCAAAATTATATAGA
This sequence comes from Viscum album, assembly GCA_963277665.1. Lineage (NCBI taxonomy): Eukaryota > Viridiplantae > Streptophyta > Magnoliopsida > Santalales > Viscaceae > Viscum > Viscum album. The sequence continues at coordinate 642,706,839 of OY728143.1, read as the reverse complement.
TTTTGGTCATTAGAAAATACCATCCCAATTGTCCTTAATAAGAGATCCAAAGACGTTTTTCTAAGAAAAGAAGATTTTATTCACTAAGATCTTTCTTTTTTTACTTCTTATCTTACCAAATTAATTCATGTATTAATAATTAAAATTTAGTAAAAAAATATATAAATTATACTGATATGTTTTTGTTTTAATGGGAGAAATTATATTCATTTCTTCTTCCATTATGTGGGAAATAAAACTATTGATCATGTGTACGGCAGACTACCGCCTCGCTAACTGATATAATGAATTTTTTCCAACAACACCTCTCATGGATACATATAATGATTAATTTAATATATTTATAATATATTTCTAACATAATAATAATTGTTTAATTTTAATATCACATATACCTTCTTAATTTCCATTCTTTAGGAACATGATAATATCGTTCGTGTCTAAGGAATACTACCACCTCACAAAGTGATGTGATACATTCCTCACTTCCTCTTTACAAAAAAGGTAATAAATATCATAGAATAAAATATTTTATATATGTGAAATGAAAATTATTTTATTATTTTATTATATATTTACCAATCTTTCGTTCCATCTGTCAAAAAATGGGAAAAACATTCATGCATACATACGGTCTGCCATCTCTATTAATAGCATAATTAATTTTCTATCTATAACTTTATTGGATAACACTAAATAAATATATAATGAATATATTTTCAGTTTATATCATGGTTAAAATCTTGTAGATAATGGAACCGTGAGCTATGTATAATTTCCAAAATATAATACTAAAACGTACAAGAAAAATGAAGCAGCTATTACCCAAAACGTGATTTTAACAAGGAATTATTAATAAATGGGTAACAAACAGTCATAAGTTAATCATATATGGAACAATACATATTAGTATGATTATTTAATATTTTATAATAAACTTATTTTTATTATAGAGGATATTTTAAAATTTAATAATTAATTAGATACTTACGGTAAGATGTTTTCCCCTCACTTTTGTTTTTGTGGGGTATATGCCTTATAAACCACTTTTTGTGCAATATATATAGTTTACATGAATGTACTTTATGATACATATAATGATTATTATTAAATATAAATATCCCTGTAATGCTCTTTCTTTCAAGGGTCTTACGATTAAAAAGATACCAATGTTGTAAAGGCTTATTGTTATAGTCTCTTTGTTTAATGGGATTGTTTATAAGATGATTCAAATGAAGATATCTAATTATATTACCCTCAGGAAATTAATTTAATTTATTATCCTCCAGTTATATATATAAAATACAATTTTTTCCTTTCATTTTACCCACTTAAAGGATTAAATATACCAAAATAATGTATATAATAAAAAACTTATTTATTACTCTCTTCGATTAAAACCACCTTTACTTCCATATCCATGTTTTCGGAAAATATTTTAACAAAATATTTTACTATTATAAAATAATTATTTAAAGATATTTTTAAACATTTTTATATTTTTAAAAAATGGTTTAAAAGGTATGTTCATGTCATTTTTCAAAAAACCCCTTTTGGATTTTATCAGAATGTTAAAGGAATATTTATTTTAACTTGTATGGCATGAATAGAATTTTTCACTATAATGACTAATGTGAAACCAGTTGATTCACTAGTACATATAATTTTGAGTTTTATTTACATTTTTATTCTTTTTTGGAGTTCTTTGGTGTCATTTGTAAAAACCAAGAGAAATTGGGAAGACAAGCCAGGGTGCATGGTTAGTGCACAATTTGTGTAACTATATGGTTAACATTGTGAGGGTTTTTTAGTCTTTATTAGTGGGGTTTTTCTTAGTTTGAGAATAGTTTTTAAACAATGAATCACCCCATGGAAACCATTCTACCCGTTTTGGGTGGACAGTGGCACCCACACAGTTGGGGGACGATTTTCCAAACTATGCGGTCAAAATGTGTGGCATGTTCAGGTCACATAAAAATGTGTTATCCCATTTTAAGCATATAATTTTAAGGTTTTTGACCCTATTTATCTCCTACATCATGAAAAAACCATCTTACATATCTTTTATCTTCTTCCCCTCCTCTTTTGTGGATTTCATTTATAGATCTTGATGTTTCCAGTTGACATAAGTTTATTTCTTCATGGTTTCTTCTTCTTTTCCCATTCTCAATCCTTGTTCAACCATTTTTGTGTAATTTTAGAGACATATGTTTGTTTTTGGCTTAATATAGGGTATATGATGGGGAATATGGTTTTATTTCATGCATATTAGGTGTGTAAATACTTGTTCTTCCTCTTCTAGGTGGTAATGGTAAAGGTTGATGTGTTTTGGACAAAATATGTGGTAGGTGTCTCGATTTAAGGGTTTCTTCCATGACATACCTTAAAATTCATAATAATAATGAGTTTATGTTTGATTAATTTTATAAATAAACTATTTATACTTGATTTTTTTCCATTAATTATTTTTTCCAAGGATTTTTTTGAAATTTGAAGGTTTAAAGGGGGTTTTCCAAATGGGTGTTGTCTGTATGAACACCAGTGTTTGTTAAAATTTCTCAAATGTGTTCTATGGATTTAAACAGATTTATAAAGTGATTTTTGAAATTATATTACCTTTTATATGGGAATTATGATAAAATGGTATTGTTTTTCATGAAATTTATTATCTTATTTCCTGATTTACATGGGCACGCATTTGAGAATGTGTTGACATAGAGTAGAAAATGGGTTAACCATGGTGTGATCAAGGGGATTTTTTGAGGGATGGTGTGACCCTTCATAAGGAATACTATGAAATTTCCCATTATGGTTTGTCCAATTGAAAACATGATCCATCGGTGGGATGATTGTGCGAGCCACCAAGTTGGTTTCTAAGGGATCATGAGATCCATTGAGTAGAAACAATCTGTAAGATTCTATGTTGGGTCTGGGGAAGATCATGAGAGATTCTATTTTCTTAACTAGATATAATTCTTGTTTATTCACTCATGATATGCCTTATTGTTAGATACCTTGATGAAAAGTAATCATACTTAATTGGTTTATATACTTTATTCATTTTATTAATTTTACTTTTATGTTGTGAGATGTTATACACATTTTCATTCATTTCCTTTAATATGGTTATTGATATTGATGTTATAATAACCCTTGGTTTTTCTTATCTTTTATGTTGAGGATCTTATGGATTGGGGCTATGTTTTTTTATTTCATCCATATTGGAAATTATTTTTGGAAATCTGGTTTTTCTTGAAATGGAAAACCAAATGGATTTCAAAACTTCATTTAAAAATGGTATGTTTTTAATATGGTTTAGTTTTAAAAATATTTTAGACTATTTTATTGTTTTTCATGGGTAAAATACATATTTATATTTATAGTGGTATCTTAATAGGCTTCATACCTCACACCTAACTTGGGCCTTTGGTAATTTCTAGATTTTTTTGCAGGACACTAGTAAAGGAAAGGGAAGCATTTTTCTAGGGTGTGTCTTACTGATTACCATTGTACAATGTTATTTAGAGGATATATGGTCTTATATGGATTGGATTTTGTGGAGTCATTTCTGTATTTTAGTAACTTTTGGGATGTATATTTGGGATTTTTGAGGCATTTTACCCATTATTTTTGAGTTTTGGGTTTTGTTTTAGGAACCTTGTATAAGTCTAGTTATGGCATGTTTGATTTATGATTTATGCCAATGTTGTAATATTTTATCATTTGATTAAATGTGTCACAAAAATAATTTTGGGTACTATTTTTACTATATTTGAGTATATCCTATATTGGTTTTATCTTGGGTGTTTTGGGGGAGAAATTCATGATTTTTTAGAAGAAAGAGAGGGAACGCCTGGTTGGTGCACTATTTTCCAAAACTGTGGGCCCAAGACAATAAGCCAATTGAACTCAAATAGAGGTGATTCATTTGGATGGAACATGGTTTTTCAAACAGTGTTACCTATAAATAGAAACCATGTGACCCCTTGGAGGAGGTGTATGATTAGGTACACAATTAAAGAAATCATGCACCTCATACATAAAATAATGCATGTAGAAGTTTAAATCACCAAAAATTCATTAAAATTTTCCTAAACCTCTATCTAATATCCCTAAACATTCTTTATCAACCCTAACCTAGTTAATTCAAATTTTAGAGGTCGTTGGGTAATTTATAGGAATTTATGACATCCATTCTTCATGAATTGAAGGTTTTTTATGGATATTCACCTCTCCCAGTAAGAGATTCTCATGGCCAATGGTTTCCTCCCTCTCTCCTGTCTTTCTCTCTTCCTTTGAAGGGATGTTTTCCTCTATTGATGATGGATCTAGATCTCGGTTTTCTTTTATCTAATATTTTTGATCTTGGATCTAGGATTTGGATCTAGATATCGTTCTTCATTTTGATCTTGTTTGTTCCGCTTCAATTAGGGATTTATGTTGGCGAGCATTCATCAACGATCTTGAGGTAGGTAGACTAAATTTAAAATTCCATAATCTTGATTTAATTAAGTGTTTGTAATTGTAAAATTTCAATTTATTTGATTGGTAAATTACACTATAGATTCAATTTATTTAAAATAATTTTCATGGGATAATGAATTATGATAAATTTGGGGAAATTGGAATTCGTGGAATTGGATTAATTAATTAGTTAATTATTTATTTAAATATTGTGATTGTGCACTGGATGGGGTATTATGATTGTTTAGTTGGTCAAATAATGTAATTATGAATTAATTAACAATTAGTATTATGAGATGGTTGTATTAACCTTAATGGTTTAATGGTTATAATGGTTTAAATAATGAAAAATGGTTTAATAGTGAAACATTCATATTATTCCATGTCATAAAATTGAGGAACCATGTTTTTTGTGATTAATTGAAATGGTATACTATGATGTGAAAAGGTGATAAGAAGGGTTAATGTTTCTTTACCTTTAATAATGTGATATATGTGATATATGTGTGATTGATTGATATACGAGTGTGTGACACATATTGATTATCCAAATACCCGTATGTGATTGACATATATATGAGTGTGAGATATAGACCGATACTCCAAATTCCCATATTTTATTGAATGATATATGAGTGTGGGACACAGAATGATGCTTCAAATACCCATATGTTATTGATTAATAAATGGAGTGTGAGAGAGGGACAGACACTCAAAATACTCATGGGGTGATAAACATGGCATTGTAGGCAAAAAATGTTGGCCTTGGACAATGGTTCAAAATGGACGTAATATGAATTCAAATAAAATAATAATTATTAACCATGGTATTGTGATATGTGATATCTCTTGGGGATAGATGAGACTCTATCATTGGTCGAAGTAGGTAATGATAGAATGGGTTTCATTGTGAACCTGGGAATTTATTTGGTTAATTAAATAATAATTAAAAATTTGGAAATTATTTACTTTTGCATTGTAATTTATTATTTATACAACTAAAAAAACAATTATTGAATGTCTATTATTTTAGACATCATTGGTGGTGGCCTAATGAGTTCTAGTCACACCCTAATTTGGATACCTGATCGGTACCTAAATGGACTTTATTTTTGCAGTATAGGGCAAGGGAATGAGACCTCTGTTCAATGATTGTTATGGTATGAAACATGGTTGAGGGAATCGAACATGGTTTAAGGACCCACTTGGGATTTTTTAGTGTCTTTATTTTGGGTTTCAGAATGAAATATCTACTTCTCTAGATTTGGATATTGTATTCATGTTTTGTTCATCATGTGATATTGGTATTATTTTACTTATGGTTATGTTATTTTGTAATTATTTATTTATTTAAGTTGTTGTGGGGATTTTTTAAAGAGATTATAGTCTCCCCATGATCAATATTAGACATACACAACAATTCAGAAGTGTCTGGAATACTAAGAGGCATGTCTGAGGTCCTGTGGCCAACCAGCTCGAGGCACCAGTGTGTGGTACCAGGGTCGGGATGTTATAAAGTGGTATCAAAGGTAGTTTTATGTTCTTTCCTTTTGTCTTACTATTTGGTAAAGATAGAAAGAAGACTAGAACGATTTGAGTCTTAGAAATGAGCACGCGCATTGGATTATCTATCCCATATATGGGGTGAAACCCATTTACCCAGGGTGGGACTGTTGTTATTGTTGTTTTTTGATAGGATTGTATGTTATTTCACCTCGAGAGTGATGCACTTGGTGTGTGGTGTCATCATTGTTTCTAAGATTTTGTGATATTGAATCATGAATAAAAATGGAATGATATTTTAGTATTCATGAATCATTCTAGGCACTCATGAATTATTGTGACATATATCATTTTTAGGCATGCACAAGAAAAATAGTTTTTGGGCTGATTTGTTTATATGGAATTGATTTTCTTTCTTGTGTAAATTTTAATGAAAAATGTGCTTAATGTGAACTTGGAATTTTTTAAATGATTCAAGATGTAAACAAATGGGTACCTAATGGGAAACATGAATAATGATAATGTTTCTACCTTTTTATAACCTATACCAAGACGAGGGGTTGCTAAGGGTAGTGATAGAACCACGGTTTTGACCATTTGGAAGGGTTTGGGGAATGACATGTTATGGATTATTGTGAATCCCACTTATTTAAATGTGTTGATTTTGTGAAATAATTACTAAAACATGTATTTTAAATTATATAAATATGCCTTCATGATGATTCTTTTTGAGAGTATGATAGGAGGTTATGGATGGGGATGATATACCAAAAGTGTAACATGAGGAAACAATAGTGTTGAGTGTGGAATTCGGAGATCATTTCCATGAAAAAATTATTTTATTCATGCATTTTTTGGGAAGATACACAAGGAGGGTTGTGAAGAGTATGTCAGACCAAACATGGGAGTTTTAGTTGCAACACCCTATGATATTTACCATAGAGGGTAGACCTGAGGTAACTGATTTTTTTGTTGGGTTTATCCAAATTATTATTGACCACTTAGAGACTCTTGATGAGAATAAAGTAAAATTGTCATCTTATATGTTATGTGGTCATGAAAAGAGTTGGTTGGACATCCAGATTCAAGTTGGACATCTAGAAAATATTGAATGGAAGGAATTTCTGGAGATCCTCTTGGAACACTTTTACATTGAGATCCTTAGGCATGAGAGTGTGTTTGTGATCATGAGGTTGACTCAAGGGAATATGTCTATTGTGGAATATGCAAGTCATTTTATAGATTTGGATCACTTTGTTCTAAAATTGTACATGGATGAGGTTACAACAGAGAAATTATTTTATAATTGACTTAAATGTAAAATTAAGTACCAAGTGAATATCTTTAAAATGAAAAAGTTTTTACAAGTGGTGAATTAGGATCTCATTTATGTGTAAAACCTAAAGGACGCTTCCAGTATAGGAAATGATTTCTAATGTATGGTTATGATGTATGAATTTTGATAATATGATGTTTTTAATGATAATGTTGACCAAATTAGTGGAAAGCAGTGTCTAGGGGAAGGATTAGTTACTCAGGATCTTACTCGAGTGCTTTGTCATAGTGTGGCACGCCATGCCACTTTTAGAGATAGTGCCCCTAACCACCGGTAGAGTGTCAATCCTACTGAACGATACGATATGTATAGAGGTTCAATAAGAAAACCCCAACACATGGGTGATTATTTATGAGATTGGAATAATCAGAGTAATGGAAGGGGGTATTCTACCCCAATCAGTCTGGAAGTTTGAGTTCTACTAGCTATGGAAGTCGAGGTAGTGGACGATGTGCTTATGGGAAAGAATTCCAAAATCAAAAGAGTGGTGTAGCTCAATGGACTCAAACTGCATCTTGGAAAATAGTGGAAATAAAATTTCATGTAGTTTACCCTATACTTGTGGAAGGGAAGTCTGGACCATCGATAGTTAGAGGTACTATTCTTATAGATTTTATACTATCTAGTTTTGTATTCAATATTGGTGCCTCTCATTATTTTATATCTGCACAACTTTTTAATGGGTTCAATTAGGAAGTGGAGTTTTTGGTTGGGGTAATGATGATTGATACACTATTATTAGTATGATCGAGAGGCATCTATTTGTACAAGGGGTGTTCTCTCGAGGTTGGTGAGTATCGTTTTCTTTAGTATATCTTTATTTTGGATATGTCATGAATCAAGAAAATTATGTTAATGGACTAGTTAATGGTGTACTAAGACCATATGGATTGTTTCTATATGAGGGTAACTTTTATATCTCTAGAGGGTGATAATTATATTCTCCATGGGGAGTGGGATATCAAGGTGGACCATGCAGGACCAATTCATTAGTAGTTGGGGGAACTCACCTCTTGATATTCTGGTATATTTCATGATTTCAGAGGTGTAAATAATTACTTCTTTCCATCCCTAGTGGGCAGATTCTATGATGTTTTTTCTAAGGACTTCTCATTAATTCCACCATAGAGATATGTGGAATTTACAATTGATTGCATTCCAGGGGTTGAGAAATGTTTATTCCACATTATAGAATAAAACCGACAGAGCTTTGAGAGCATAAGAATCAACTGGAATAGTTAATGGATAAGGGGTTTATCTATCTGAGTATGTCACCTTGGGGTTCTCTAGTTTTTCTTGCAAAGATGGTTGAGGTAAGATTTTTCTTGTGTCTTGATTATTAAATGTTGAATCGAATGATTATATAGAATTGATATTTTCTTCCATGTGTCGACAACCTATTTGACTAGTTGAGGGGAGACTATGTTTCTACATAATCAACTTGAGATTTTGGTATCATCAGTTCAGAGTTTGACATTTTCGCATACCTCATAATACTTTAAGATGCTGTTATGGCCATTATTCGTTCATCGTGATGTCATTTAGGTTGAAAAATGTACATATAGTTTCTATGGACTTGATGAACAAAATTTTTCACCCATACATGGATCATTTTTGGTTGTGTTTGTTGATAAAATCTTGGTGTGCTCCAAGACTCATTACGATCATTCCCAACATCTTGAAATCATTCTAATTACACTAAGGGAACATGGGATATATTCTAACCTATCTAAATGTAAATTTTGGATCGATTAGGTACGTTTATTTGGTAAAATACTCTAGGAGTAAGTCATTTCATTGGACCCAGAGAACGTGTAGATTTCTTGGGATCAACCAAAGAATGTTTTTGATATCTATAATTTTCTAGTATTAATGGGATATTATTGGAAGTTTATCCAGAACATTACCCGCTTGGAAGAACTTATTTTACACTTGACCAAGAAGGGGATAATGTTTTAATGGTCTAGATCTTGTGAGAATGGTTTCTTGTAGTTTAAATGTTCTTTTAAATTGCACCAATATTGATCCTACCTGAGCCAGGGGAGTATACAATGTTTTTTGATGCTTTTAGGATTGGTCTTTGAGCTGTTTTAAATTAGGGAGATAGGTTTTTAATGTATGGGTCATGAAAGTTGAGGCCACATGAACAAACCTACCCCACACACAACCTAGAGATAGTAGTAGTGGTTTCTGATTTAAAGTGTTGGTGGAATTATCTATTGGAAAAAATGTTTACTAGTTATATTGATCATAAGATCATAGAGTATATATTTTTATAGCGAGATTTAAATATCTCTTAGTGGATATGGGTTGAAATTTATGCATTCATTTGATTTTGATATAGAATATAATACTAGGAAAGGAAATAGTATTTTCTGATGCTCTATGTAGGAAAACATAGACTCAGGTAGTTATGGTGTCTAATTCATTGTAGAAAATGATGAGCTTATTGGCTGACATGATTGCTTTGGTTCAGGAGATCTTGGAGCAGATGACTCTTGTATTAGTATCTATAGACTCTACTATTTTGAGTTGGATCAAGTAAAGGATGTATCAGGAATTTGAATATTTGACCTTGAGGGAAATCCTTGAAAGAGGGGAGTCACCTATCGATTGGAACATAGATGGGGATGAGATCATCTATATCTGGAATCATGTTGTTTTTTCAAAGAGTAGGTGGGTGGAGGAGATGTGTAAACTTCATGCGTCAAATTGGGTGGTACATACGGGTCTAACGAAAATTTATCATGAACTATGTTGGTAATATTGGTGGTTGGGAATGAAAAAAGAGATAGAAGGGTTCATGACATGATGTTACACCTACCAACAGGTGAAGGTCAAGTATCAACAACCTGGTGGTTTATTACATCCATTTCCTATTCTAGAATGGAATTGAGATGATGTTACCATGTAATTTTTGGTGGGTCTCACAAGGATACCTCTTAAGAATGACACAATTTGGGTGGTTGTGGACTGACTGACTAATGTAGTACATTCCTTGACTATATGAGAGAATTTCTCTGTGAATTATATGGGAGATTTTTATGTTCATGTGATATTATTTCTATTTAGGGTTCCATAAAGTATTGTGTAACATCATAACCTGCACTTTACTCTATACTTCTAGATGGGTTTGTAGAAGGCACTTGGTACATACGTTTTATAGATTATGGATTTCCACCCACAGACAGATGGGCAGTCAGAATATACTATTTAGGTGCTTAAAGATATGCTATGGTCGTGTGTTCTAGACTTTGGTGGGTCATGTGAGAAGCACATAAAACTTATGGAGTTCACCTATAACAATATTTATCATGAAAAAATTTAGGTCGAACCATACAAGACTCTTTATGGTAAGCCATAAAGATCACCTCTGTATTGGATGGAGGCAGGTGAGTTAGGGTTTTGGGATCATGTTTCGTACAGGAGACATCAAAGTAGGTTCGGTTGATTCATAAATGTATAACTACATCCCAGCGTTGGTATAATTTTTATGCTGATATATGTTTATGAAACCTTGAGTTTATAGTGGGTGACCATGTTTTCTTTTGAGTGCTTCCTAGATTGGGTCACCATAGGATTCAGAGACAGGGCATGTTGGTGCCCATGTTTGTTGTACCGTTTGATGTTGTGGAGAGAATCGGGTGAGTGGTATACCTACTAGATTTTCCTAATAGGTATAGTGTTATGTATGATGTTTTCCATGTGTCACAACTTCAGTTGTATCACCCCAAACCTTTTAATGTGATTGATATGGATGACGTTTAACTTTAGACTAATGTGTCCTTTGAGGAGCATCAGATACGTGTTATAGATCATAATGAGAATGTGTTTTTTATAAAGATCATGCTAATAGTTTAAGTATTTTGGTAAAAGGGATTTTTTCAGGAAAAACAAGGTAGAGAGAAGTAAATATAAGAGATCAGTGGCCCAATCTTTTTACCTCGAAATCTTAGAGATGTGTGGGAGTACATCTCAAGGATGAGCTGTTATAAGGTTGGGATATTGTAAGATTTTGGCCTTTATTATAGATTTATTGAGTTATTTTTTGGAAATATTTTTCCTTTCATTTAATATATCCTATTCGGGTTTTATCCTTTGTGTATTTGGGGTGAAATTATAGATTTTTTAAAGGAAGGGGGGTAGTGCACAGTTGGCGCCTGGTTTTCCCAAACTGTTCACCTATTCCAACAAACCATGTGAACCTAAATAGTGAGGATTCTCTCAGTTAGTACATGGTTTGTCAAAATGTACACCCCCTTTGTAGTAATTATATGACCCCCTAGGTGAGGTTCATGTTTAGAAACACAATTAGGGAAAACAGTTCACCCCATATAAGAAATCTTACTCACAGAAATTTAAACACCAAAAAATTAATTAAAAACTTCATGAACCCTCGTCTTATATCCCTAAATACCCTAGATATATCCTAAAACTATTACCTATAATTTTAGAGGCTCCTGAATGAATCACACAGATTTCCAACCTTCATTCTTGATGAATCGAATGTCTATTGAAGAATCTTTACCTCTCTCGATAAGAGATTCTCATACAGTATGGTTTCTTCCCTCTCTATCATCTATTTATCATCCTTTGAAAGGATTTTTTCCCTTATTGGTAAGGTATATATATCTAGGTTTTCCTGGATCTAATCTATTTGACCTTTGATCTAGTTTTTAGATCTAGATATCATTACACATGGTGATCTTGGTCGTTCCACATCAATTGGATATTTCTACTGGAAATCATTCATCAATGATATTGAGGTAGGTGGTCTAAATTGAAAATCCCATATTCCTGATTTAACTATTTTTATTTAATTATGAAATTTCAACTTCTTTATGTTGGAAATTTTATAATAAATTCAATTGATTTACTTGAAATTTCATGTTATAATTAATTGTGACAAATTTTCGGCAATTGGAACTGGTGGAATTGAATTAATTAATTGGTTAATTAATTAATAGTATTGTGGGATTGTGGAATTGATAGAATATTGGGATTGTGTAATTGTATAATTAATGTAATTATTAATTACTTGAGAATGATTATTATGATATGTTTTTCTTACCCTTAATGGTTTAATGGGTTATATGCTTTAAATAATGAAAAATGGTTTAATAGAAAATATTTCATGTTAATCCATGATATTAAATTGAGGAACCATGTTTTTTGTGAAATAATGTAATGGTATACCATGATGTTAAAGGGTGATAAAAAGGTTTAATGTTTATTTACATTGAATGATGAGATATTTGTGATATATGTGTGATTGATTGATATAAGAGTGATGGACATGGACTAATTCTTCAAATACCCATATGCGAGTGACTAATATATGAGTGTGGAATATGGATTGATTCCCCAAATACCCATATGTGATTGGATGATATACGAGTGTGGAAAACGGACTGATACTCAAAATACCCATATGTGATTGACTGAAAAACGAGTTATGAGATAGGGACTGATGCTCCAAATACTCATGGGGTACTAGACATGGTGTTCTAGGACCAAAATATTTCCATTTTACAATGGTTTCAATTGGTCGTTATATGAATTGAAATGAAATAATAATTCTTAACCATGGTATTGTGATATTTGATATTACTTGGGGATAAAATAGACTTCATCATGGGTCAAAGTAGGTATTGATAGTATGTGTGTTTTTTTAAGACGATTCCCTGGTCAAAAAACCAGAGCACTAAGATAAATCAAGAAAAATTACACAAAGCTAAAGGAGGGGAATTTATTATAATCATTCTTGTGAAGAGTGGTGAATTCATCAATAAGGATCTCCATGCACCTGTGATTTCTATCAACACCCTTATTGGAAAGGCCATCTGCCAATTTATTCACCTCTCTATAGGTGTGAGTGATAATATGATTGATCCCTGATAGATAATGCAGGAAGATGATCCATTTAGCAGTTAGGGACCGCGCTAGGTGAATTGTTCCATTTCTAAGAGTTTGGAAAAAGGTCGTTGAATCACTTTCAATCTAGAAAGTGTTCCAACCTTTTTGCCTTATCAAATCAATAGTATTATTGAAACTGAACAACATCGCATCCAGGGAGGTGGGATTACCTCACGAACCATATCAGCATCAAAGAATGTATCCATTGTGGTTTTTGGATATGATTCCATATCCAGCAATTCCAAGGTTTCCTTTTGAGGCGTCATCCCTATTCAGCTTTATCCATCCCAGAATAGGTGGTTTCCATAAAACTTTTAGCAAACCTTTCGGCAGGTTGTATCTTCTATTTATCTCAATCCATCTAAGGATATATAAATCCTTAATTTAATTGTGGAAAGTTATTGATTTCATGATTCCTGCCTCCATGATCGTAGTGTAGATTTTAATCTGAGATGAATAAAAATTGAAAGTGTTATTTTTTTGATTAATTGAATTTATTTCATACGAGATAAGATTCATCAGTTCTTCCATATCTACAATGAAGTGTTTGTGAATTTGAGGATAGGTATCCATGGTAGTTCATTTTTGAAGATTCAATCCAATACAATCCAAACTTTTCCATCTAAAGTCAAAAATGTCAAAAATGTAATCCCATAAAGCATAAGCAATAGCACAAGATAGAAACAGGTGATAATTTTCCTCTCTGTGTTGGTTACGCATGAAACATTTGGAATAAAGTTTTATACCACACATCTAAAGATTGCAATCACTGGGAATTCTATTGTTAGCAATCCTACAAACTAGAGTGTTTTAGGAGGGCCTAACCCATTTTTTGTTAAAATTCTCTAACCAGGAAAAAAAATTGGCATTGTCAGTGACATTATTCCTATAATAAAGCTTAGAATGTAGCACACCATTATGAGTTGGTTCCCAAACTAAGAAATCATTGGTGTTGATAAATGTATAGTTATTTATAACAGTAGAGACATCATCTGGTAAATTAGTATCAGGGAGCTCATCCAATCATTGGTGGTGATGTTTAAATTTTCAGAAAAAGGGATGTGATCAACCATGTTACAGAGAGGTATTCCATTCCCGTTATCTAACCAAAAAAGAAGATATGAATTCTGGTTGAATACCCATCTATAATTGGCCATGATTTTAGAAAAACTGTGTTTGACTAAATTCCATATCGAGGAGTCCATATAATAATTTTTTCCTCTTCTAAGGTTATTGTATAATCTATCACAAAGGAAATCATAGGTTTTAGAGTTTTTGTTCATAATATTCCAAGTAAGTTTAGCTTAAAGGGCCTCATTGAAATTATTAAGGTTCTAAATACCTATCCCTCCATTACAAATGGGAGTGCAATCGTTCTTCTAAGGAACAGTCACAAGTTTATTTTCAAGAGTTCTTCCACTCGAGACAAAATTATTTATGCTTCTATTGATATTTTTTAACAAGACAGCAGGAAATTTGTACACCATCATAGAGTACACCATTTTAGACATAATAGTGTGCTTAACAAGACAAATTTGGCATGCCATCGATAAATTCTTTCCCTTTCAGGAGGAGATTTGGTTACTGATCTGGTAAAAAATGTTATAAAAGTATGTTTTTTGGGATTCCCCCAAAAGATGGGGACCCCAAGATAGTTAAATGTGAATAATTATTCATTTATCCAATGTTCATTCATGATATCAATTTTTCTAAGAGAAGAGAAGTTTTCCCAAATAAAATTAAAGTTTTTCTCCAATTTATGGATTGACTAGAGACATCCTCATAATTGGAGATGAAATCCTTAATATTTTTTATGTTTTTAGTATCTCTTTGTAGAAATAAAATTATATCAGTAGTATATAAAAGATGTGACAGGACAGTCAGAGTTATAGAGGCAAAGATGGGATTTATATTACCCTGAGTAATAGAATCAGGGATAAGCCTACTGAGGTAGTCTTCAGAAATAACAAAAATGATGGAAGAAATAGGGTCACCTTATCTAACACCTTTTTTAAAAGTGAAAAACCCCTTAGGGGAACCATTTATTAGAACCAAAATGTGAGCAAAGTTAAAAATGGTTTTTATTTATCTAATAAAGTTATCATTGAAGCCAAAACTATATAATATTTTGTTAATGAAACACTAATCAATGGTATTGAAGGCCTTCATAATATCTAATTTAATGGCTACACTTCCCCAACATTGATTCTTTTTTAACATGTTTTTACTTTCAGAGGCAAGGCATATACAGTCCTACTTATTTCTTACTTTTAGGAACCCAAATTGATTCTAGGATATACTTTTATTGGCAATTGGATCCATTATCTTAGCTAAAATCCTGAATGTAATTTTATAAATAGTGTTAATAAGAGAAATGGGTCTAAAAAGGTGAATTTCTGAAGCATGATCCACTTTAGGAATGAGAGTAAGAAATTGAGCATTGATACCATAAGGGAGATATGCATTAGTGAAAAATATTTAACTAGATGACAAAAATCATTGGAAATAATATCCAAATAATTCTAAAAAAGGCACTACTGAACCCATCAAGGCCACATGGACTATCAAGTTTTAGACAAAACATCACTTTCTTTATTTCAGGATCAATTGTAATACTATTCAAAATAGCATTATAATTACCCCCAACCAAGAGAGGAATGATATAAGGATTGATATCCTTATCTCGAGAAGGCCCATTAAAGAGGTCACTAAAATAGTATGTGACATGATTTCCCAAAATCCCTTCATTATCAACTATGATATCCCTATATTTAAGTAAGATGATAGGTCTGATTTCCTTTCTATCCCTTTTAAGAGTATTAAATAATTTAGTATTTCCGTCACCATCTTTAAGCCAGTTGACTCTAAGAGTTTTTTTCTTGATATTATCCTTTAGATAAAGAAGAGTTTTAATTTTATTGTGAATCTATATTTTTGGAGTTGGATATGTATTAAAGTAATTTTGAGTTAAATCGGTTTGAATCTAGTTATGTTCATGCTCTAGAGAGATAATTTCAATATTATTTTGTTGTATTTTTTCCTTGCACCAGACCTTTATTTTTTGTTTTATAATTTTAAGCTTCATGATGCCGGAAAATGTATCATTACAGTTAATTGAGTTCCAAGTGTCCCTGACAATTTTGTTACAATATGAGTTGTTCTCCATGAATTATTAAACCTAAAATGGAGAATATGCTTATTTTCTTTAGGTTTTAGGCTAATAGAAATTTTATGATGATCAAAATTTAGTTTATAAAAAGTAATACTTGATATGGTATTCATTTATCAAGAGCTTGGAAATTTTTGAAGGCTATATCAAGATTACTTGATAAAATTATAGTGTTTTGTCTTCTATACCAAGTGTATTTATCACCAAAAAGACTAATCTACACCAGGTTTTATCCTCAATACAATGTTTAAACTCTTTAGTTGAGATATTAGAATGTAGTTGTCCTAATTTCTCACTATGTCCAAGAATAACATTAAATTCACCAACAATGATCCAAGGATCTTGGATAGTGTTTTTGTGGGAGGATATATTGTTCCAAAGAGTTATTCTATCTTGATATCTATTGAAATCATACAAAAAAGTACAAAAGAAGGTGTCCTTATGCAAATTTATTTAACATGTTAGGGATTTATTATCAACATTGTAAATATGAAAATTATTTATTGAGATGTGAGGAAAGACCCACAAGGAGTCATAAGTGCTATTTTTAGAAGATATACCTATAAAATTATAATAGTATTTCTCCAAACTTTTAAAACTATAAGAAAATTTAATTTTAGGCTCAGATATATAAAAAAACATAGGTTTATGTGTAAATAAAAAATAATTACAAGTTGTGAATGTTTCAAGATAAGAAATACCCTGACAATTCTGATTAAAATATTCATTTATACATATTCTTGGGACTGGGCCCCTTATTTTTTACCTCTGGTGTTCTTCCCCCATTTGTTTTCCTTAATTTCTTGGGAGATATTTTGTTTTATTTTGTGTTCTTTTCCTGCAAGTACAAGTAAGGGTTTGGGGAAATATCATTTATTTTCATACCTATTGAGCCCCCTTCCTGGAGAACATGCGTGTATTCCTCATCATATTTTGTATCCATCAGTTTATTTTATTTTTTGATGTTTTTATACTGTTAGAGTAGTAGATTGAAGTGCTAATCACATTTGTATACAAAGATATTTACATGTCTACCAGACTGCCCCCTGCAATCTGCGCATATGTGCTTCCATTTATAGGGCCCTTTATATCCTATGTAATTGAAGGGGGTTCAGCTTGTGAGTAGGTTTTCTTAACTCTGTTTCAGTATTTATTACTCCCTTCCCTACTATACAGCCATGAGAAGCACTGAATTCCTCCTTCTTCTTGATATTAGTATGTCCATTTTCATTATTATGTGTACTACCCTCAAGTGTAGGCTACTTGTTGTCATTCATATAGGAAAGTAAACTCTGTATAGTATTAGAGTGAACCTGTTTGTGAGCATTTCTTCTTAACTCCTTTTCTTCAGTGGTTATCACATCATCATTCCCTGTTATGCAGTGAACTATTTCAAGTCTTGCGGGTCTGTCTGCTGCATTAGTCACTTCTTCACTAGCCTCTCCAATTTTGGATCAATTTGGGTTTCGGTTTCTATCAACATATGGTTTATAAGTCACCATGAATCTGTTACTTCAAGTTACAACTTTAGAAAAAATCTTCGTAGTGGACTGAATAAATTTAGAGCGACAGTCCAGTGGTATTTTTGAGGTTCCTAAATCAGAAGATGAAAGATTTAATTTAGGATCAATGTTCTTACATTCCAACAACTGATCATTGTTAACAAGAGGTCTATGAAAAATATTATTTGCATCTATATTCACATAATTATCATTCCTATCATTTATATTCATCTCAATATTATCATTTTTATGGTATTATTTAGAGTTTCATGGACTATAGAGACTATTTCATCAAAAATAGCCACCTCATCTATCTCTCATTCCTCTATATCAACCATACCGACCATGTATGTTTGGGGGGTGGTAATTTGAGGTAAAAGGATCATCAATCTTCCTAATCCATTTTTCCTTTTTCTTGATAGGATTCTCAGCCTCAAAGCCTGTTTTATTATTCTTTCTAACTTACCTAACTTCATTCCAGTCATTCTCAATAGGGAGGTGTGTTTGCATTCTTATCACATGGAAGTTGATAACATTATGGCCAATGATTTTGTATTAATAACAAAAAGGAGGCCTATGTTCATACTCAATCCTTACCTTAGTCTTGTAGTCCTTGGAATTAAAATAAAATACATGATGGAATTTCAACTCAATGTTAACCTCCACCATGATTCTCACATATAGTCCCAAACCAATGATATTTTGCTATGCCTGATGCTTGCCACAGTCCCATGGTGATCGGGAACACTCTTTAGGGAATCTGGTGGGTTGAATCAGGTTATGGGTTTGTTAGACCTAGATTGGTTCATTACAAAATGGTATGAAATGAATTGTTATTTGGGAGTTTGTGGTAGATGGGATCTAGGACTATCAGGACTCAAGAGGTAGGAGCACGGGTGTTTTTTTCTATCTATTCTCTATGCCAATCCTCGAGTACCCAGGGGTGGTCTGGGATAGTGGTTATGTTTTGATCCTTGTTATGGATTGTTTGATGATTATTAAGAACCTTTTTGGAGTGGATTGTGATTTTTATGTTTCATTTTGATACCCTTGTCGTGGCTTCCTTTTGGATATTTTGATGCACTTGAGGTTGTCTTGTTCTTGATGAATATTGTGTTTTTTTCTTATTGAAAATTCCTCTTAGAAGGACCTTATACGGACATATATATAGTGAAGTATAGAGTATCCCATAGTATAAAACTCATGTTGATCTAGCTTTGGTGGATTTAGTGATTCATATTATCCAATCCTTTGGTCATATAGGTGTTCATGGGCAGAAAGAAATGGTGGAACATGCTCAAGGTTTTTCATGTGATAAATCCACCGGTGGTCCACGGTGATAAGGGGCCAAGTGATCTTGAGTAGTGGTTGGATCAAATTGAGTATATTTTTGAGTTTTTTATGACCATTGAAACCTCTATGGTGGTATTTTTCACTTATTTACGGAAATGACTAGGTAGGAAGTGGTGGTAATCAATGTTGCTTTTGAGGAAGCATGACTATCTCATGTGGACAAACTTCATGGTGGCCTTTAATCTACAGTTCTACCCAAAAGACCTTGACGATGATAAAGTACTATGTGTTATTGAAGAAGGGCCAGGGAGATAATTTGGTAATGGATTGTTTCACCATATATAACATGATATTTCATGATTCTTTATATATCATTCTAAACAAATACATCAAAACATGAAGCTTTAAGATGGGCTTAAGGCCACATATTATATCTATAGCAATTATTTTTTTATCGAGCTATTCAGAGGTGGTTGATAAGGAATGGATGGAACATCTGGATTTTAATGATAAGAAAAGTCTTATTGGTGTTCCTGATATGGGTGGAATCCATATTTCTTTATCAGGTCAGATGTGGAAGAGGGATGAGTCATAGAGTGGCAGTCACAACAGTTCCCGCAATCATGGGTTTAGTTCTTGTTGATTATTTGGGGTTAAAGCACATTTTTTATTATTAGTGTGTGAATTTAGGACACACCATGATCAATTTCATAGAGACTCCAAGTGTGTGCCACCAATGTAGGCATCTATGTAATATCCAATGCCTCTATTATTTGGTTTCAAGAGGGAGTGGTGTACGATACATTTTTCCAAAGGGATATCATGTGTTTTCATAGGCTTCCATGGGTGGAGGATATTGTTGGTCGGTGTGGAATCTCGAAAGGGGGTTTAATTGAGTTCCTACTTAAAATTTATGTTAAAAAACTCGATTTTAAAGATCCCCCAAATTTTGAAAATGGTCCAGTTAATTAAGGCAGTAGAGATATAGATGTCTAATTGGTCAACAGGTTTCTCAAAGGGTGATTATTCCTCATTTGAATTAGTGTATAACACTTCTTCAACTTTTGAAACAAGTTTAATGAATTAAACACATACACGCACTTACCTAAACTAACTATCAAAGTGAATGAAAAATAGATTTATGTTTTTGAAATAAGCAGCATAAAAAGGATAAAACAGATTAAAACAAAATATAGAACACAGAAAAGATAAACAAGAGGTTTAGTCTCAAGCTGAGACGTAATCCTCTCCACTTGGTGATCACCTACCACCAACCAGTTTATATTAAAAATAAACATAATACACAACCTGTATCAGGATTTACAAAAGTTTTCACAAACATTCTAGGGTCCACACCCTCTACCACTTTTCTTCATGGGAAGACAAACAATATAGACCACACACGGTCTCTTTCATAGTTTTATGTGGGAAAAAAATTTAAGTGAGGTTTGATGTAAGGATATTCAATATCCTCCAGTTCAAGCACAGGAGGCGGTGTGTGAATCAGAAAAAAACACTTCTCAAAAATGTAAAAAGAACAAAAACAATAGAGCGATTATGATGAGATAGATGTTAGAAGGATATATGTGTTTTTAGTTCATCTCTTGACTCCTTGAAGTGAAGAATTTTAAGTTTGAGTCTATCTCTAGAAGGTGTCTCTAAAACAGAGTGTCGCAACTCCAAGTACTAGCTTTCAGGAATTGAGTATTCTACTTCTTGAGTTGATTTAATGTTTATGAGACACAGAAGGTACCCTCAATATGTTTTCCCAAAATTATCTTCTTGAAGTTCTTGGGGTTCGCAGTGAAGGTGCTCGATTGGTTCTTCCTTGTTCTTCAGTAATTTCTTCCTCATGCATTTATCTTCTAGACTTGCATTACTATTTTTTCTCTGTGCCTCTATATATCTCTCTTCCTTGGTCTTCTCTTTAATATTTGAGGTCCAAAAATAGGAGTAAGTATATCACATGTAATCTTTCTCATACATTGTACTGTCAAGATATGGTCTTCTGATATGTCTACAATAAGAATTAATTATGTCAAAATAATTAATGTTAAAAAATATGACTGTTAGAATAATCATAAAAATTTGATAAAGTATAGAGTAGAAGAGTATGGTAGACTGGTAATGGTATCCTTCATAATGGTAGGATTTAATAGTAAGTGCACATCAGCCAGCATTCATTGGTAACCTTTCTAATGGTAACCTTCTATCAATAACTCTCCATCAGTAGACTTTCATCGGTGGATCTCTATTGATAACCTTTCATTGGTAAGCTTGCATCGGTGACCTTGCATTGGTAACCTTTTCATCTGTAACCTTTTCATCGGTAACCTTTGCATCGGTGACCTTTGCATCAGTAAACTTTGTGTCAGTGACCTTTGCATTATAAGCCTAAACCAACAAGCAGTGAGATTAAAAGTATATGAATATTACATTGATATAAACATGGTTTTCACATAAATGATTATCTTTTAGAAGAAACATAATTATCACATAAAGATAACAGGATTTGGGATTATCAAAACATGATTTGGGATTATCAAAACATGATTTTGGATTATCAAAACAGGTGAGTCCAACAATCTCCTCCTTTTTTATAATCATAAATTATGTCAGTATTTTTTAAATTAGGGTTAAACACAACTGCTAATTTATCAGTGATGTGTGCATACACATACTATTATGTCATTAAAACTAAATTTAATCTACAACATATATAAATTGAAGATAGACAACTGAAACACTAAACACTTATCCCCCTTTGGGTAACTAATAAATTCATGTTTAAATATTTCTCCCCCTTTGTGATTAACAAAAAGCGTACATAACAAAAAAAGAGAAAAGATAGTGTTGGTATTAATAAAACAGTAGTACAATATACAAGAAGAGATACACTGATACATGTCAGCTAAGACAGACTACACTCAATCCATGTCATATATGTCCATTAGATCTTTGTCTTAGGAAGCTGAGGATGTAGGTTTTGAAGGTGGAGGATAGGCCGAGGGATGGAAGTTAGCAGTGTAGGAGGAGCTTCAACAGAAGCATCAGTAGACCTGTAGTGAGTAGATCTATGAGGAATGGTGGGGTCAAGCTTCTATTGTCCTATACATGAGTTATTATTGGTGAAAAACTGGTAGATCCTAAGGCACCTATGGTAGAGGGAAAGGTTGGAGGAATAATGATGGGAGTGCAGTCCACATGGAGGAAAGGAAAGAGAAGATTCTTAAGGTCCATAATAATACTGACTCCGCTTTCCATATCAAAAATAAAATCATCCTTATTCTCCATAAATTTATCTAAAGAAAGTGTCAACTCTCGAAGCCTGCTAACTTGATCTTTAAATGCTTGAGTGACTGGTGGAATACTTATGTTCTCTGATAGCAACATGAAAGGGCCATCGATCTGATGCTTAGTGTATACCCGTTTGTAATAGAAGTCAACTTGATCTTTGATGGACTTCTGATCTTGAGAATATTCCCTTAAATAATCTCCCACAAGCTTATAATTTTTCCTAGTAATGGAAATGACATGAGTCACAGATTTAGGGTCCTGGGTATTGGTATTAGAGAATCTCTCTACTTCTTCTCTAACAACCGATCTAAAAGCCTATATATTAACTGAATTAGAGGATGAAGTAAAAGAAGATGCACCGAGAGGTGAGAAAGAGAAAACCATTGTCTCCATAAAGGATTTAGTCATCCCACTGATCGGTCTCTTCAGATCATCATCTTAGCCTTTCACATGTGTTTCAATGGACTTCTTAAAGTCCTGAAACACAGTTACCAACTACTAAACCACACTCTTGACATAACTGAGATCTCTAAACACTTGAACCTTGGAATCCATATAGAATTCCAAGCTTGCAATTGACTATTTCATACTTTCCATAGACTCTTCCAAGGTTTTCACTTGACTTTGGTATTCCTTCACTTCATGAAATAAACTAGAGTGAAAGGTGTACATCACCCTTTCTAAATAATATGCTACAACCTCCAGATTGAGACCCACTAATCACTCTATGCTAACAAATCTATAATCAAAATGTCTCAAAAAATCTGACTTTAATGATTCCAAATCATCCTTTTTTATATAGTCTCTAGGTAAAAGAACCACTGGCTGCACAATAGTGGTTTCTGAAATAGTAAGAATTTGAGGACTTCTGATAGGGTGGTCATCTTCAGAATCTCCATAATCTAAGCCCAAAACTACAAAGCTAGGTGCTTTTGTCCAGTCCTCTATTATATGAGAAATAGCAACTGATCATGTAGAAACAGGTTCCTCCCCCTCACCTGGATCATTGTCTTGATTAACCATATCCATCTATGCCATACCTCCTTGAGTAACTACATAAGCATGAGGGTCCACTACTAATTCTTCTATTGAATCTTCAACTACTTCTAAATCAATTTCATCTTCAACTGAATCAACAACTTCTTTATCTACACATTCAATCATTTTTGTATGTCCTATTAGAGGACTGAGACTTTGAAATTCCTCTTCACTTTCAGCAGTAGGTGTCTTAAAGTCATCATGACAAGAATCAATGTACTCATCCTCATCAGAGGTTCCTTTAATGTCTCTTAAGACATTTTCTTCCCCTTCTTCTTCACTGGTCTCCTCATCATCACTGTCCCTTAGAATAGTCTCCCTTTTAGGGAATCTCTTCGGTGGGATAGGTGTATCGCCCTGACCCCAGTAACCCAGAGTTAGTGCATTATTACATAACATTGTCATGATCATAAAAGATCAAGTCTTGAAAGACCGATTAGTTTAGTATCCTTGTAAACACTAGATACATTCATAAGTATTACATTACATGATAAAGTGAAAAACTACAAAAACATAGTCTCCATAGTCGACACTCATATCCCCTAAGCCTATCCCTACTGGTCAGTCATAAAATACTTCTTCGCATCCTAGAAAAAATAAAACATAGAAAGGGGTGAGCTCAGATGCTCATTAAGGATAAAAATATAGTGTAAACTTTCATAAATAATCATTAACATTTTAGGAAATGTATAACTAAAAAAATCCTTTAAAAATTGAACTTTATCCTAATATGGAAAATATGGTATCAAAATAATGTCATTTACTTACTCACATGGATATTATACTAGTTGAATAATCACATGCAATATCAATAGCCACTTTCATAATGATGGAATGCATAATTCCAGACTTTCATAACAACATATTCAAGGCCTTGTGCCAAGACTACAAATAAGATTTTGTCAAGGCCTTCTGCCAAGACACTAGTTTGTCTAATGAGACCTACCGTTTCATCATGGAGCTATAGCAGGCTCCACTCATCACTTACTAATTCCAATGCATTCCTCATATGAATGAGTTTAAACATAACATAAACATTCGTATTAAAACTAGCATAATAAATTTCAATAATTTCTCCATAAACCATGAATGGTATAAAAATAACATATCCAAAGTAAAACATATAAAAAATCCTTCAATAAAATATGGAGGTTTTTATCATAATAAATCAACTTCAAATAAGCTTAAAATCCATCAAAGGATATTGACATAGATGAAATCAAAACCTTTTTAGAGAAATGACTCTTCCTATTTTGAAATCATTTAAATGTCACGTACTTAAAAAAGAAAACATTTATATTTTAAAATATTTTTATAAGCTTGTAAGGGAAGATTCAACGATTTTATAATGGCAGAAAAGAGCCGCACCCGCTGTATAAGTTAAAAAAAAGACATTCTTATCTTAATTTTGTCGAAAAGATTAAAAAGGACCTTTTTTGGAAAACGATGGAAAGATTCCTTTATTAACATCTTATAAAAGTAAAACAAGGGTATAACAGACTTTAACCCATAGTCTATAAAATAGTAATAATTTTTTGAAATACATTTTTAAGAAACATGGATGTGGATGATAAAGAGGTTCCAATAGATAATTACATATAAACAATCTCGGATAATGAAGAGATTGTGAAATAAACCCTTAACTTGTACTTTTACTTGGTCGATGGTAGGTTAAAATCATGTATAATGGTGAAATAATTGTTATTAAATTATACAAGAATCATATAGAATAATATGATATCATATATTATCTTTTAACATTGCTTTATTAATAATATATTAGTATTATCATTGTTTCGGTTGTTAACGGATCTGTTTTCCTTTATATTATTTGTTATGTGAGTCATATTTGTTGTCGATGGGATGTATCTTATTAATATCTAGAATTATATCAAGTCTTTAAACATTATTTTTAATCATCTAATGAAAATTAGTCTTGAATGGATACTATGGTGAATGAATCTCATCGTGCCCGTGGAGACAGTAATCCGTACGTACGCACGAGCGAAAATATCATTATTTTGATATATAATTGGATGGTATATCATATATAAAGAATAATTATCATGTTATATTTATTATTTACATCAATTTCACATCATTATTATACCCATCCAAATAAAAATGTATTGAATAACAATTACACCATGACGTGGAGATAGTAAGTCGTACGTACGCACGCATGGTGACATGTCATTCAAAGGATAGATAGAATAATGAATTTGGTTGTACTATATTTATAATACCATCACAGTATAGAGAATATACTGAAGTTATTATTTTGTAATGGAAACAACAAAGAAAAAGGAAGTGGAAGAAGAAAGGAACTTGAAAGAGGTGATGAAATATTTACCTCTTCTTCGGGTTCTTCCTTTTGATTTGATCAAAAGGGCTCCTTAGGTTGGATTTTTGACTAAAGTAAGGCCTCTAGGATGAAGGTAGGATAGTTGAGAGGGTGTTTGGGTAGATTTTGGCTGATCCAAATGGCTTTTAAGGTTTGAATTAGAGAGAAGGTTGGAGTTCCCTTTTATAAGAGGGGTGAGGGGCACCATAGAAAAAGCTGGACATATTATTTTATAATAAAATAATTTTCGGTTTCTAATGGCTAAAAAGTGGATTATATAAAGGAAAAGGTAGGGATAGGTTGAAAACCACACAACCAATAGGTTTTAGATAGTTTTGGGTCACTATATTAAGTTTATCATTTAGATTTAACTCTTAGTTAAATAGTTTGACATTTACCATGTCTCTTTGTATGTTTATATTATATGGTTAATAAACATACTATATACTTCCAGGAGAATCCCAAGTGGTTCATTAATTATAAACCTATAAATATATAAGTCCTTTTGCCAAACCTTATATTTTTCGGAATAAAATATCAATTATTAATATAATATTTGTTTTAAAAACACTTTTATGTCAATTTTGACACTATTTGGTATTTTGTTTTTGCTAAATTTATAAAAGCATTATTAATTCGAAAAAAATTCATCTAACAAACCCTAACATGTCATATGAACCTAGAAAATTAGTGTAATTCATAAAATGTCTAAAATTACATTTATTTGGATATTTAATATATCAATTATTTTAATATTTCATTAATTAGGTAATTACTGCATCATCATTGTGCCATAAATAAATTAAATTATTTAATGACTAAAAAATATAAATAAAATACCATTATGTAGGAAATATTTTTATATTTATAATGAATATTTATAGTCAAATATATCTTATGTGTAACCCTATATTAAAAATGTTTTATTTATTAAACTTTGATTTTAACTCTTTTAACTCTTCTTTGAATTAAATAACAATAAATGTCCTAATCTAATCCATGTGGACCAAAGAGGTTCATATTTTATTCCTATGGTTGTTTTTGGTCGAATTATAATTATCCAATAGAATTAGTACATGTGTTCGGGTAATATTAATTTCATTTTTACCTTTAATTACCCTATTTACTTTTAACCGTGGTAAATAAAAGTAAAAAGTTACTATTCACAAAAAATTATTTTCATCTAATTGAACCACATTTTACTTACTAATATGAACATTGTTTCTCGGATTTTTGAAATTCCACTCATAGAAGCGATAAAATTAAGTTTTATGCGAATTTTCAAATTTGTCTAGGAGGTGGGTAAAAGACGGTGAAATGTTTAATAAAATTTTTATATATCTGAACTTATTGTAAAATGACTCCAATGAATTACATTGAACTTATATAGGTATTATGTATATATTTTGACCTAAAATAAATTTAAATAAAATAACTATTTATTTAAATAAAAATTTGGTTTTAACCAATAACTCAGTGTTTTTCACTATTCATTAAAAATTGAATGTTTTCAGAAAAATACCAAAAATTCACCCTAAGCTAATTTCGAAATTCGGAAACCAAAAATGAATTCCATTTTGAATGATAAAATTTATAAAAATTTAAAAAGTGGGTATTACTATTCATAACAGCTAGCTTGATTGGTTGTGGTGTGTTAGAACTCGATGTTGCGTACAACACACGCTATTGTATTATTCAAAGAGAAGCGTACCGTGGAAGCTTGGGGTGTTACATTCTCCCATCATTAAAATAATTTCATTATCGAAATTTCTAGAATATTACTGCATAAAAAGACTCGGGTGGTTCTTCATCATAAGTTCCTCGGGTTCAATTGTTACCTCTTCTATCTTGTGGTGTCTCCATAGAACTTTTACCAGAAGGGTCGTCCGGTTTCTCAGTACTTATTCACTTGTATCAAGAACCTTGACAGGATCTTTTCAATAAGATAGATTAGGTACCAATTCTAATTCCTCATAGGTGAGTACATGAGTTAGGTCAGGAATGTATTTTCTCAATAGTGATACGTGGAACACATCGTGTACTTTGGAGAGACTTGGTGGCATTGCCAAACGGTAAACTACATCCCCAATTTGTTCTAGAATTTCGAAACGTCTGATGTACCTGGGACTCAATTTACCCTTCTTACCGAAACGTATAACACCCTTCCATTGAGATACCTTCAAGAAAACATGATCTCCTACCTGAAATTACAAATCCTTCCTTCGGTTATCGGCATAGCTTTTCTACCTACTTTGATCTTCTTTAATGTGGTTTTGGATTACCTTCACCTTTTCCATTGTTTCCTCCACAAGTTCTGGGCCTACGAGTTTCTGTTCCCCAACATCATCCCAACAGGTTGGTGTGCGACATCTCTTTTCGTATAATGCTTCATATGGTGCCATCTAAATACTTGAATGGAAGCTGTTGTTATAGGAAAATTCTACCAGAGGTAAATATTGATCCCACGTACCTTGAAAGTTATGTGAGCAATATCTCAACATTTATTCTAAGGTTTGAGTAGTACGTTCTGATTGTCCATCAGTTTGGGGGTGGTAGGCAGTGCTTAAACAAAGTTCAGTGTCCAGGGCTTTCTGAAGACTTTTCCAGAATCTTGATGTAAAATGGGGATCAAGATCAGAAGAAATCGATAGTGGTACTCCATGAAGTCTTACAACTTCATTAATATATAATATTTCAAAACATTCAAGTGGTAAATCTTCTCTTATAGCAAGAAAATGTGTGGACTTGGTAAGACGATCAACAATGACCAATATTGCATCATTTCTTCTAGGATTATTTAGTAGTCCCATGAAAAATTCCATAGTAATATTATCCCATTTCCACTCAGGTATGGAAAGAGGTTACATGACTCCTCCAAGTTGTTGCCTTCCAACTTTTACATGTTGACAAACCATACATATTGACACAAAATCAGAAATCTCCCTCTTCATGTTGTCCCACCAAAAAATTTCTTTCAAATTTCTATACATCTTAGTGCTACCAGGGTGTATAGAGAAATTGGAACTATGAGCATCGTCCAACAATTAACTTTTTAGATCAGGTATATCAGGAACACAATGTCCTTTCCCGAATTTCAAAATTCCATCTTCATACACAAAGTCACTCAATCTCCCATCATTCACAACTTAAATCTTCTTTTGAAACTCTTCATCACCAGTCTGAGAACTCTTTATCCTTTCTAGTAAAGATGGTTTGGTAACCATTTGAAAAAGTATTGATTTTTCACCTTCCATGGTTATTCATATTTCCATATTTACTAGATCCATATATATAGGATTCTTTTCAACTCTCATCTTGTTCAAAACTCCGTGATCCTTTCTACTCAAATCAACTTCCACCTAATTTCCCTTCCCCGGGTTGTAGTGTATAGTGAAATTATAATCCTTGAGTAGTTCAAGCCATCACATTTGCCACATGTTGAGTTATTTTTGTGATAAAATATACTTCAAACTCTTGGGATCAGTATAAATCTCACATTTTTCACCATATAGATAGTGTCTCCATATATTCAAAGAAAATATTACATCTTCTAACTAAAGATCATGAGTAGGATAGTTTTTCTCATGAATTTTTATCTTTCATGGTGAATAGGCAATAACCCTATCATTCTTCATAAGGACACAACAAAGTTCTTTCTTTGAATCATCACTATAAATAACAAACCCATCATTACCTAATGGTAGAATCAATATAGGAGAATTGACTAATCTTCTCTTCAGTTCCTCCAAACATTCTTCCCACTCTTTTGTGCAAACAAATTTAACCCCTTTTCGTGTGAGCTTTGTTAATGGGTTAGCAAACCGGGAAAAATTCTAGAGAAAACATCAATAATAACCTACTAAACCAATAAAACCGCATACCTTAGTTATACTCGTCAGTGCTGGCCATTCATGGATTGACTTGGTATTTTAAGGATCAATAGAGATTCCATCCTTAGAGACAATATGGACAAGAAAAGAAATCTCCTAAAGCTAGAATTCACACTTTCTAAACATCCCATGTAATTCATGTCTTTTTAGAGTCTTCAGGATAATGCAAAGGTGATTCTTATGTTCTTCGTAGCTTTTGTAGTATACCAAGATATCTTCAATAAATACCGCTACAAAGTCATCAAGATATTCTTTGAATACTCTATTCATTATATCCATGAATACAAAGGGTGTATTAGTAAATTTAAAAGGCATTAATGTAAACTCGTAATGCTCGTACCTGGTTCAAAATGGTGTTTTCGGAATGTCTTCCTTCTTTGCACACAACTGATGATATCCAGATCAAAGGTCAATCTTTGAAAAGTATTGATCTCCAGGAAGTTGGTCAAATAAATCATCAATGCGTGGTAGGGGATACTTGTTCTTTATTATTATAGCATTGATCTCCCTGTTGTCAATGCACAACCTCATAGATACATATTTTTTCTTAACAAAAAACACAAGGGATCCTCATGGAGAAACACTAGGGTGAATAAATACCTTATTACTAAATTCATCTAGTTGTTTCTTTACTTCCACTAATTCTACAATGGACATTCTATAAGGGTTCTTCGATATGGGCCTTGATCCAAGAATTAAATCAATAGAAAACTCAATTTCTCATTCTGGAGGATGTCCAGGTAAATCTTCTGGAAACACATGAACATATTATTTCACAATAGGTACATCCTCTGTTTGAAAATTCCTTTACTCACCCATAGTTATTTCATTCTCTTCCTCCCCAATAATTGAATTTAGTTGAGCTACTGGGGGTGGAGCTATATAAGAATTAGGTGGTGATGTTTCTACTCTAAAGATAAGGTACTCCTTATCATCATCAAAAATTGTAACCTCCTTATTCTTACAATAAATTTTCGCATCATGGTCCAAAAGCCAATCCATACTCAGGATTATATCAAATTCAATAATGGGTATGATGATGAGATCAACAGATAAAGATAATTTATATTCTCTAATGGGAACTGATTAACAAAAATTTGTTGCGATAATACTTCCCTTAGGAGTTTTGACTGAAAACTCCCTTGTTAAGTCAAATTGAAAATATTTAATTTAATTATAAAACTGGGAAGATATGAAATAATGCGACGATCCAAAATCAATCAAAGCATTTTCTAAACATGAGGAAACCATTAAATTGCCTGCCACTACGCCTTTCAGAGCTTCAACCGTAGAAGTAGTGATAGCATAACCATGGCCTTGATCCCTTGGCCTTTTCTAAGGTAATTTCCCATGATTTTTATGACATTACTTTTCATAATGACCCCTTTCTATAAAATTGTAGCATTCAACATCGACATCCTCTTTCTTCCCCTTGTAATCACGAGCTTGGTGTAATTTTTCACCACACTTATAACAAACTCCCATTCCCTTCCGGAAAGTACGAGGGCATTTCTTTAAACATTTACTACCAGATGGATATTCAAATTTTCCATTCTTCCCCTTAGTTCAATTTCCATAGTGTTCAACAGATCTCTTATTCTCTTTCTTTGATTTAAAGACGTAATAATTCGATAATTCTTCTTCTATCTTGATAGCACATGAGACAATATCTAAGTATGATGAGAAGGATTGTGACACTAATGATCAATTAAGAAATGGTTTTAACCCATAAAAGAAAAGATCAATATTACTTCTTGGGTTATGTATATAATCTACAACATTCCTTGCTAACCATGTAAAGTTAGCTTTATACTTTGCGACATTCTCATCCTCCTTTTGCCTCAGACTCAGAAATTTTCTTTCCATATCCACTCAATGGTCATAAAGAAAGTATTTTTATAAGAAACTTTATTTAAACTCCCTCCATTCCATATTTGATACTTTATCTTCTTCCTTTGTGTTTTGAATCAATGAACACCATTGATCAGCATCTCCAGTGTGGTGGTAAACTGCCATGACAACTTTTTCACTTTCACTACACCCCAAGGCATGGGATATTTTCTCTAAGGAATTTATCCATTTCTCAGCTACTAATGGATTTTTACCCCAATTTAATTTTGGTGGTTGTTTCCTCATGAAGATATCTAACATTGATCCTCCACGCTGCGGATTAGGGTTCTCCATACGGGTAAGGTTATTATTCATAACCTGAGTGAGTAGTCCTAGTATGGTGATTAGCTGATCAACACCAGTTATATCACTAGCTCCACTATAATTATCTTGAGCAGGAGGGTGATCCATACATGGAGTGCGTGCATTGATACAGTTTTCATTCCTTCCACTAGGCGCCATTTCTAAACAATGGAATAAACTATATTAGTTTATGAATCAAAATACATAATTCCAAACTTGTAAAACAGTTGACATAAACTGAACAATTTATGGATATAACCCATAATCATAAAAATGATTTCTTTGAGGAGGTATATACTCATTAACCCTTCATAATGGGTTTTAAAGAAAATTAGAATTATCCTAAGCATATCCCCCTGGAGTGTTGTAACCAAGAGTGTAGCAAGGCCCATTGTCATGCACCAGTTCTAGTTCGAGTCTACATGAAAGTGGTGTTTTTGGGTTTTACCCCTAGGTACATCTGTGCCAAAGCCACCTCTACCTGCTCGTATCCAGACAGGAATTTATTGCTTGGAAAACTCACAAAATCTCTACAATACCACAATTCTAGAAAGTTCTTCTATACTAATCCTCAAAGTCTATCTTAGGGTAATGTGCACTAGTCAGAGTTTATCTAAATCAAGCTTCCAAGGTTTGTACTAAACTTCCTCTGATACCACCTATAACGCCCTGAACCCAGTTACCCAGAGTTGGTGCATTATTACATATCATTGTCATGATCACAAAAGATCAAGTTTTAATAGACTGATTAGTTTAGTAGCCTTGGAAACACTAGATACATTCATAAGTATTACATTACATGATAAAGTGAAAAACTACAACAACATAGTCTCCATATTCCACACTCATATCCCCTCAAACTATCCCTGAGGGTCAGTCATAAAATACTTCTTCACATCCTGGGAAAAATAAAACAAAGAAAGGGGTGAGCTCAGATGATCAGTAAGGATAACAATATACCAAAAACTTTCATAAATAAGAATAAACTTTTAAGGCAATTTATAACTAAAACAAAAGCCTTTTAAACAAGAAATTTAGCATAATATGGAAAATATAAAATCAGAATAATTTTATTAACTTACTCACATGGATATTCTACTAGTCGAATAATCACTTGCAATATTAATAGCCACTTTCATAATGATGGAATGCATAATGCCAGACTTTCATAACCACATATTCAAGGCCATGTGCCAAGACTAAAAATAAGATTTTGTCAAGGCCTTGTGCCAAGACACTAGTTTGTCTCATGAGACATACCAGTGCATCTAGTAGTTATAGAAGGCTCTACCCGTCACTTACTAAGTCCAATGCATTCCTCATATGAATGAGTTTAAACATAACATAAATATTCGTATTAAAACTAGCATAAGAAATGTCAATACCTTCTCCATAATCCATGAATGCTATAAAAATAACATATCTAGAGTCAAACATATCCCAAATCCTTCAATACAATATGGAAGTTTTGTATCATAATAAATCATCTTCAAATAAGCTTAAAATCCATCAAAGGATGTTGACATGGATAAAATCAAAACCTTTTGGAGAAATATCTATTTTTGTTTTGAAATCATTTAAAAGTCACGTAACTATAAAATAAAACATTTATATTTGAAAATATTCTTATAAGCTTGTAATGGAAGCTTCGGAAATTTTATAATGGCGGAAAATAGCCGCACCCACCGTATAAGTTTAAAAAAAGACATTCTTACCTTAATTTTGTCGAAAAGGTTAAAAATGACCTTTTTTGGAAAATTACAGAAAGATTAATTTATAAACATATTATAAAATTCAAACAAGGTTATAAATAACTTTAACCCATAGACTATAAAATAGTAAGAATTTTTTGAAATACATTTTTAAGAAACACTGATGTGGATGATAAAGAGGTCCCTGTAGATAATTACGTATAATCAATCTCAGATAATGAAGATATTGTGAAATAAAACCTTACCTTGTAATTTTCCTTGGTCAAGGGTAGGTTAACCTCATGTATAATGGTGAAATAATTTTTATTAAATTATACAGGAATAATATACATTAATATGATATCATATATGATCTTTTAACATTGCTTTATTAATAATATCTTAGTATTATCATTGTTTCTGGTGTTAACAGATTCGTTTTCCTTTATATTATTTGTTATGTGATTTATATTTGTTGTGTATGGGATGTGTCTTATTCATATCCAGAATGATATCAATTATTTAAACATTATTTTTAACTGTCTAATGAAAATTAGTCTTAAATGGATACGATGGGGAATGAATCCCATCACGTTCATGGAGATGATAATACGTACGTACGCACGTGTGACAATATCATTCTTTTGATATATAATTGGATGGTATATCATTTATACAGAATAATTATCATGTTATATTTATTATTTACATCAATTTCACATCATTATTATACCCATCCAAATAATAATTTATTGAATAACAATTACACCATGACGTGGAGACGGAAAGCTGTACATACGCACGTATGGTGACATGTCATTTAAAGGATTGATAGAATAATGACTTTTATTCTACCATATTTATAATAACATCACATTATATAGAAGATATTGGAGTTATTATTTTATAATGGAAACAACAAATAAAAAGGAAGTGGAAGAAGAAAGGAACTTGAAAGAGGTGATGAAATATTTACCTCTTCTTCGGTTTCTTTCTTTTCATTTGATCAAAAGGGCTCCTTAGGATGGATTTATGACTAAAGTAAGGCCTATAGGATTAAAAGATGATAGTTGAGAGGGTATTTGGCCAGATTTTTTCCAAGCCAAATGGCTTTGAAGGTGTGAATTAGACAGAATGGCCAGTGCCGTTTTATAAGAGGGGTGAGGGGCACCTTAGGAAAAGCTAGAAAAATTATTTTATAATAAAATAATTTTCAGTATCTAATGGCTCCAAAGTGGATTATTTAAAGGCTATGGTGGGTATAGGTCAAAAAACATACAACCAATTGGTTTTAGACAGGTTTGGTTCACTATATTAACTTTATCCTTTAAAATTAACTCTTAGTTAAATAGTTTGACATTTATCATGCCTCTTTGTATTTTTATATTATATGGTTAATAAACTAACTATATACGTCCTAAAAAACCCCAAGTGGTTCATTAATGATACACCTATCATAAAATAGTTCCTTTGGTTGAACCTTAGATTTTTACAAATAGAATATCAATTAATAATATAATATTTTTTTTAAAAACTCTTTTATGTCAATTTTGACACTATTTTGTATTTTGTTTTTTCTAAATTCATAACAGCATTATTACGTCGAAAAAAATTCATCTAACCAACCCTAAAATTCATATTAACCTATAAAATTAGTTGAATTTATAAAAAGTCTAAAATTACATTTATTTGGATATTTAAAATAACAATAATTTTAATATTTCATTAATTAGGTAATTATTGCATCATCATTGTGCCATAAATAAATTCAATTATTTAATGTCTTAAAAATATAAATAAAACACCATTATGCTGTAAATAATTTTATATTTATAATAAATATTTATAGTCAAATTTATCTTATTTTTAACCCTATATTAAAAAAAATTATTTATTAAACTTTGATTTTAAATCTTTTAACTCTTCTTTAAATTAAATAATAATAAATGTCCTAATCTTATCCAAGTGGACCAAAGAGGTTCATATTTTATTCCTATGGTTGTTTTTGGTCGAATAATACTTATCCAATAGAATTAGTACATTTTTTAGGATAATATTAATATCATTTTTACCTTTAATTACCCTATTTACTTTCAACTGTGGTAAATAAAAATAAAAAGTTACTATTTACCAAAAATTATTTTCATCTTATTGA
This sequence comes from Viscum album, assembly GCA_963277665.1. NCBI lineage: Eukaryota > Viridiplantae > Streptophyta > Magnoliopsida > Santalales > Viscaceae > Viscum > Viscum album. Next base: position 642,671,048 of record OY728143.1, on the reverse strand, counting down.
ACCACATTTTACTTACTAATATCAATCGTGTCTCTCATATTTTTGAACTTCCACTCAAAGAAGTGGTAAAACTAAGTTTTATGTGAATTTGCAAATTCTTCTAGGAGGTGGGTAAAAGACGGTGAAAAGTTCAATAAAATTTTTATATATCTAAACTTATTATAAAATGACTCCAATGAATTACATTGAACTTATATAGGTATTATGTATATATTTTTACCTAAAATAAATTTAAATAAAATAAATAATTATTTAAATAAAAATTCTGTTTTAACCAATAACTGAGTGTTTTTCACTATTCCTCAAAAATTGAAAGTTTTCAGAAAAATACCAAAAATTCACGCCAAGCTAGTTTTGATATTTATAATCCAAAAATGAAGTCCATTTTGATAGATAAAATATATAAAAACTTAAAAAGTGGGTATTACTATTCATAACTGCTAGTTTTATTGGTTGTGGTGTGTCAGAACTCGAAGTTGCGTACAACAAACACTATTGTATTATTCAAATAGAAGCGTACCATGGAAGATTGGGGTATTACACTAGGCTCACCAAAGGATACAATATTAGCACAAGGATATGAGGGAAGGTCTGGATCACTCCTATCATCTATATGAGAATCCTCTATTTTTGGCCTAGCAGCAGCTTCTCCTTCTTCATCCGAATATGCAGGTTCTACTTCACCAGGCTTAAGACTCGGGTCTCTCTTATTTTCAACCTCATAATTCACCCATATCCTCAGCCATGGATTCCATGTAACCATCATTAGCTTGAAAATCACTTTGGTGATGTAATGGTTGTCCCTCAAAACAAAAACTTCCACCTTAGCTCCATCAACTATTTTCACGTTCAACATAAAAGATATCAACATAAAAAAAAAATAGGGCATTGGGTTTGGAACTGGGCTAGGTCATATCTTCTAGTTAAATCATCAACAGCCAACATAAATTAATTTTCTATCCATGATTTAATATATACAAAAGAAATACATTTGGAAATTTCAATGTAGAAAAGTCCCCTCTCTTGGGACTTAAAACATGCTGGACAAACTTGAACAGTAGCTTATTTCCACCTTCCATTTTAGTAGCAATGACAATCCTAGGAATCCCAATCCTTGTTAGTTTGGTCAAGGATTCTTTATAACAGAATAACTTAGTCAGGGGGGGTACCACTCCTGAGTAGTAATCATAAATCCCTTCATGTGTTACTCTCAGTTATTTAGCCCATTCAATAGAGGAGAAGCTCACACATACTCCATTTACTCTGGAAATAATCCAGTTCTCATTCTCAGACTGCTCAAATCTTAGATATTCATAAAACTCCTTCACAAGATTTTGATAATAAGGTCTATCATTGTTTGCAAAGCAGCTGACCCAATATTGAACTTCAAGTGCCTTCAACACTAAAGATCAGCTCGTCAACAGCCATTCTGAGCTATGCTCTTTCTCAATCACTATTTTCCTCTTCGATAAATGAGAGTTAAGAACCTTTTCCATTGTCTGGATTACACTAATAGACTCAACTCTTGGTCTCATAGGATTTAGCACATCTCCTTCATCAGAAACCAACAGCCTTTTCACTCTTTCCATCGATCTAGAGTGGTTCGAGGGTTTCAGAAGAAGGTTAGGTTCATGATTAAGGATAAAAAGTTTCATAAGAAGGTTTTATGTGGATTAAAATGTGGTCTGTGTTTTAATTTTATCATTTAGAGATCGAGAAAACAAATCAAGTAAAAGAATAAATAAAGTATAAATCGTTTCAACTTCTGGCAAAAGGAAAACAAGATGTCCCCGAAAATATCGACTATCGGTAAGACGTCGTCGGTAAGGTCCTAATGGTGAGGTCCTATCGGTAAGGTCATGTCTGTAAGGTCCAATGGGGTGGTCTCTATCAGTAAGGTCCAATGGTAAAGTTCTATCAGTAAGGTCCAACGGTGAGGTTTCTAATGGTAAGGTCCAACGGTGAGGTTTCTAATGGTAAGGTCCAATGGTAAGGTTCTATTGGTAAGGTCCAATGGTAATGTTCTATCAGTAAGGTTATATCGGTAAGTTTTATAATGGTAAGGTTCTAACTAAATAGTTTATCATACCTAAATCATGTTTGATGTAATTTAACCTCTCAGATTTCAAAGGATTTGTGAATATATCAACCAATTGGTGTTCAGAACCAATGAATTCAAGATTGATATCACCTCTTTGATAATGATCTCTCAAGAAGCGATGTCACACATCAATATTGTTTATCCTACCATGAGATAATAGATTTTTATAGATGTTAATAGGACATGTGTTGTCACGGTTTATAGAGACATTTTTGAATTAATATTCATAGTCTAGTAAAGCGTGTTTCATCCACATAATTTGACCACAAAAACTACCAGCAGCTATATATTCAGCTTCAACAGTAGATAATGTAACAAGATTATGTTTCATAAAACCCCTTGATACTAGTGACTTTCCTAACATGTGACATGTTCTAGAGGTGATTTTCTATTTAACTTAAAACCAGCAATGTCATCATCTGAATAACTTCTTAAATCAAATGGTTGTCCTCTTGGATAAAACAGTCCTACATTTATAGTAAACTTGAGATATTTAAAAATATTTTTAACAACAGTTAAATGAGATTATTTGGGGTTGGATTGAAAATGAGCACACATGCATACACTGAACATAATGTCAGGTCTGTTAGCAGTAAGGTATAGCAAACTATCAATAATACCTCGGTAATTGGTTTGATCCACTGGTTTACCAGTTTCATCAGCATCCAACTTACAAGTGGTACTCATAGGTGTATCACTACCTTTATTACTATCCAATCTAAAACATTTCAAAATATCCTTAGTATATTTAATTTTATTTAAAATAATACCATTTTTATTTTAGAAAATCTGAAATCCAAAAGAATTTAAGTTCCCCCATTAAAATTATTTCAAATTCATCTTGCACAATTTTTGAAAAATCGGTACAAAAAGAGTTTTTATAGGATACAAAAATTATATCATCTGCATAAATGTGTACTATTAAAAAATATTTGGAAATAATTTTAAGAAAAAAATTTGGATCTGTTATTCCTTTAGTAAAACGTTTTGAAATAAGGAAAGAACTAAGTATGTCATACCAAGTTCTTGGGGATTATTTTAGACCATATAGGGCTTTTGACAGTTTAAAAACATGATTTGGAAAATGGGGATTTGTAAAATAGGGGGTTGTTCAAAAAATACATCTTCAACTATGTACCCATTTAAAAATTTACTTTTGATAGCCATTTGATAAATTTTGAATTTCATATGAGTTACATAAGCAAGTAACATCCTAATGGATTATATTCTAGCAACAATAGTAAAGGTTTCCTCATAGTCTATTCTTTCTTCTTGACTATATCCTTGTGCAACTAATGTTTCCTTGTTTCTATCTATGTTTCCATATTTGTCAACTTTATTTCTAATCACCCATTTAGTACCTATGGTCAATTTGTATTTAGGTCTATCTACCAATTCCCAAACTTTGTTTCTTTCAAACTGATTTAATTCTTCTTACATAGCTATCACTCAAAATTCATCACTGATTGCATCATTAATATTTTTGGGTTCAAGCTATGAAATAAAATCATTATGTTCAATCTGGTTTCTCAAAGAAGCTTTAGTCTGTCTCCATCTATTTAAATCACCTACTACAGCATCCAGAGGATGATTTTTGAGAGTTATAAAACCTCTAGAAAATGTTGAATTGGACTCCTCTGGAATGTCTACAGGTTCAGATTCACTAGGCTCAGGTTCTGGAAAATTTACAAAACTAATTGTTTTTACATGGATATTACTGTGTTTATCATTAAGGTACAGAATTGACATATCTTCCTTAAGATGATTAAGAGAGGTTTTGGGTTCATGTGGATTAGTCTCATAAAATTTGACATGAATAGATTCTTCCACGCATTTTGTTCTCTTATTAAATACTCTACAGGATTTACTAGAGATTGAGTAACCTAGGAAGATTCCTTCATCACATTTTGAAACAAAATTTTCAAGATTATCTTTAGTGTTAAGTATAAAGACTTTTCAACCAAAAACTATAAAATAATTAACCTTATGCTTCCTATTATTCCAAAGCTCATAAGGGGTATTCTTAATAACAGGTCTAATCAAGACTCTATTGATAATGTAACAAGCTGTATTAACAGCTTCATCCCAAAAATAGATAGGTAGATTATATTCATTAAGAATAGTCCAAACAATCTCTTGAAGTGTCCTATTTCTTCTTTCTACAATGCCATTTTGTTGAGGTGTTCTAGGATCAGAGAAATTGTGAGTATATCCATTATGTGAGAAGAAGGATTCAAATTCATGATTTTCAAACTCACGACCATGATCACTTCTCAAGGTCTTAATTTTAAGTCCACTAATATTTTCTACAAACTTTGAATATTTAATGAATTAAGAACATGATTCACTTTTGTGATCTAGAAAGTATACCCAATTATATCTAAAAAATCAACTAAAAGAACATAAACATAGTTCTTACCATTTATTCATGAAACTCTAGATGGTCCGAACAAATCCATGTGAACCAACTCAAGCTGTTGAGAAGTAGAAACTTTTTCTTTGGTTTGAAAGAAACTTTGTGTCATTTCCCCTTTTGACAGGGATTACAAACTTTGTTTGAAGGGAACTCCAATTTAGCCAAGTCTCTAACTAAACCTTTCCTAGTCAGTTTCCTAAGTGAGTGCACATTGCGGTGTCCTTATCTTCTGTTCCATAACCTAGATTCCTTATAAATCACATTTAAACAAGAAACATTTTTTCTTAGCTAAATAATCTAAATCAAAAGCATATACATTATCATTTCTAAGAGTAGTAAATATTAAATCATTTTTAGAATTAATAACATTACATGAAACATTTTCAAATTTAACATTGAATCCATCATCACACAACTGAGAGATACTTAGCAGATTTTATTTCAACCCATCATCAAAATGTACTTTTAAAATTAATACAGCATTTGGGTTACCAATTTGGCCTAAGCCAACGATCTTCCCTTTTGCATTATCACTGAATGTGAAATGTCAACCATAAATATTTATTAGTTTTTTAAAAAATCAATAGTCTCCTATCACGTGTCTTGAACATCCATTGTCCAAGTACCACAGGGTTTTATAGGATCTCTTCAGACAATTTTCCTATAAAACAGATTAAGTGTAGGGTAACTTTGGTACCCAGATTTTCTTGGGTCCAAAGAGGTTACCAAGTAAAAAACTGGGAACCCATAATTGTATCACATATTTTCTATAATAAACAGATATATTTTGAGACATAAACACTTATTTTGGTCCTTTAGAGAATTTTTTTTCAAGAAATAGTCCTAAACATGAACTAGTTGTGAATTGTCCAGATTTGGGAACAAATTTAGTTTTAATTATCCTTCTCTTTCCAAGTTGATACCCTAGAACAGTTTTATATTTTTGAGCAATCTATTTTTATAGTAACGGGTACATGGTATCTCTACTAGTAGTAAACTTCCCAAGATCTCTCCTTAATTGCTCATTTGATAATTTGAGTTTAGTATTTTATTTTAACAGTTGAGAATATTTTTTGTTCTCAATATCCATATCAGACTTATAATTGGCATTTAGAGCTTATTTCCTTTTCAATAATTTATATTTATCCTTGAGTTAATTAAAGGTATCCTCAAGCATTCCACAGTATTCAAATAGTTCTTCCTTAGTCCTATTTTCATCATTGTTTGATTCACTTTCTTTCTCAGAATAGTAAGCATTATGTATAGGATAATTGGATGTTACCTAAGATGTTTATGTCATGAAATACAAGTTTTCATGTTTTTTCTTTTCAAAATCAGAAGTGTCAGATCCACTTGAGCTATCTCTTGAGGCACTCCAGGTGGCTTTCATATCCTTTTAATATACTTTTCCATTTTCTTCAAACTTCTTCTTAAATTTCAGCTTGGGTAAATCATCTTTCACATAACCTTTTCATTTTCACTCATAACAGACTATCTCATTTATGTTAACATTCCATTTCATATACTTTTTCCACTTTCCTATATTATCATAACTTCCTTTGTAGTTTTATTTTCAAAAGAACTTTTTATTTTGGTAGAACTTATTGAATCTCCTAGCAAGTTGAGCCATCTGATCATCACTGTCAAAGTATGAGCCTTCACTAGTTGAAGTGTCTATAAGAGCTTGAAATTTTTATTTTTCATTGTTCATTGAGGTAGTAGTCTTGACTGCTACATATTTATTCATTGGTTCTTCATCTACTACTTTATTTACCTTAAGCTCTTCTTCATACATCATAATATTTTCAATTAGTTCCTTCACTTGTTTCATGCCTATTTCAGATGATTCTCAGATAGAAATAGAAGTTACTCTCCATTTGTCAAGTAGGAATCGAAGCAACCTCATAATATGTTCCTTGATGTCCACTGGTCTCCCAAGCAGACTCATGGTATTCACTATTTCATTGAACCTGAGATACATTTAAGAAATAAATTTCATCAGGATTCATTTTAAAATTATCATATTTAATAGTGTAGGTATTTAATATCATTTATTTAACATTGGTTGTTCCCTCATGTGAAACAGCTAAAGTATCCCAAATTTCATATATAGTTTTACAAGAAGATATTATATTTAATTCTTCATCACCTAGAGAATATTACAAATCATTCATTGCTTTACAGTTATTATTATATGTAGATTTAGTCAACTAAGACCATGTGTCCCTAGTAGCAGCAGGAAATACATGTTGTTCTTAAATTGTGTCCCATATTTTTTGTCCCATGATCTCTAGATACATTTTCATTTTTAATTTCCACTGATCATAGTTATTACCATTAAATAAAGGTGTTTGGTTAGTAACATCTCCCTCTACTTTGTTATCCATTATTAATTAGAATATAAAGTACTGAAAATTTAGATATGATAGAAATTTTAAGATCTTTAAGATATAACTAAAATCCCAGTTAAAGAATTTGATAGGTTTCACAATAGTATAGGTAATAGAAAAAATAGACTAAACTAATCCTCTAATACCAAATTTTGGTCAGAGTGGAATCTCAAGAGGGGTTGAATTGAGTTCTTACTTAAAATTTCTATTAAAAAACTTTATTATAAAGATCCTCAAAATTTTGAAAACGGACTAGTTAATTAAGGAAGTAGAGATATAGATGTCTAATTGGTAAATAGGTTTCTAAAAGGGTGATTATTCCTTAGTTGAATTAGTATATAACACTTCTTCAACTTTTGAAACAAGTTTAATGAATTAAATACATACACACACTTACCTTAACTAACTATCAAAGTGAATGAAAAATATATTTACGTTTTAGCAATAAGCAGCATAAAAAGGATTAAACATATTAAAACAAAATATATAACATATAAAATTTAAACAAGAGGTTTAGTCTCAATCCAAGATGTAATACTCTTTACTTGGTGATCACCTACCACCAAGTAGTTTATATTAACAATTGACTTGATACATAGCCTCTATCGAGCTTTACAAAAGTTTTCACAAACTATCCAGGGTTCACACCCTCTACCACTGTTCTTCATTGGAAAGACAAAAAATACTGACCACACATGGCCTCTTCTATATTTTTACGTGGGAACAAAATGTAAGTGAGGTTTTATTTAAGGATATTCAATATCCTCTAGTTTAAGAACTGAAGATAGTGTGTGAAGCAGATAGACACACTTCTCAGAAATGCCAAAAGAAGAAACACAATAGAGCAATAATGATGAGATAGAGTTTAGAAGGCCCTATGTGTTTTCAGTTCATCTCTTGACTCCTTGAAGTGAATAATTTGAAGTTTGAGTCTATCTCTAGAAGTTGTCTCCAAAACAGATTGTCGCAACTCCATGTACCAGCTTTCATGAATTGAGTGTTCTGCTTCTAGAGTTGATTAAATGTTTATGAGACACAAAATGAAGCCTCAAGTTATTTTCCCAAAATGATCTTTTTTATGTTATTGGGGTTTGTAATGAAGGTTCTTGAATGGTTCATCCTTGTTCTTTAGTAATTTCTTCCTCATGCATTTAACTTCTAGACTTCCATTACTCGTTTATCTCTATGCCTCTATATATCTTACTTCCTCGGCCTTCTCTTTCATATTTTAAGTCCAACAATAGGAGTAAGTACATCATGTTAAATCATTCTCATGCATTGTAATGTCATGATATGGACTCCAAATATGTCTACAATAATCATTAATTAATTCAAAAGCATTAAAGTTTGCAAATATTACTGTTATAATAATCATAAGAATTTGACAAAGTATGGAGTAGAAGAATATGGTAGACTGGTAACGATATCATTCACAATGGTAGGCTTAAACAGCAAGTTCACATCGGTCAGCATTCATTGGTCACCTTTCCAATGGTAACCTTCCATAAATAAATCTCCATCGGTAGCCTTTCATTGCTGACTCTCCATCAGTAATCTTGTATCGATGACCTTGGATGGGTAACCTTTTCATCAGTGATCTTTTCATCAGTAACCTTTGCATCGATGACCTTTTCATTGGTAAACTTTGCATTGGTGACATTTTCATTGTAATATTAAACCCACAATAAGTGAGATTAAAATTATATGAATATTACTTTGATATAAAAATTATTTTAACATAAATGATTATCTTGTAAGAGAAACATAATTATCACCTAAAGAAAACATGATTTGGGATTTTCAATACATGATTTGGGATTATAGATTCATGATTTGGGATTATCAAAATAGGTGATTCTAATAGATATCACCCTTGAAGAAAGTTATATTCTCACAAGTGTTGGAATATACATGGAAATTCTAAGCTATGGAATCTCCATGTAGTAGAAGTTATGTCAATGACTCAAATTCTGGGCTAGCCACTATTAGTGGTATAGTGTTTATTGCTTAATTTTGGGAATATGTTATATTTTTCACTAGAACATACCATTATTTAATTTCAAATATTTTTATTGATTCTTTGGGAATGTTTCGTGAGTTTATGACTACTATTATAGATTTTCTAACCTCATCGAGTTGGAAGAATGAGCAAGGTTTTATGTTCCCAGAGTGTCAGGTTGTGGTAGCCGGTGTGGAAGTCATCTAGGACTTCCTTGTTTTGGACATGGATGTATTCAACTTTATTATCAGCATGGATTGGTGGATAAAATTGTCACGACCCGTCCTCGGGGCCCGTGCCGTGACTACCCCAAGCCCGCCTTCCATAGGCCAGGGGCTGGCGACTAGCACCAAGGCGTATATCCCGGTAAAAAGGGAAGGCATTGCCTTTGTAAAGTAAACAAACACCACAGAGTAAGCAAGCGGAAAGTAAACACTAAGTAAAAACAGAGTACAACTGAAATTACGGAAAAGTAAATGGGCCAGTATACAAACCCAAACTGAAAGTAAAGTACAACTCGAAAGGGAAAACAACAACTGTAAAGTAAAAGCCGCTACACCGAGCTGTCCACTGGAAATCCCACCTGAAGGGTGGGTATAGATAGCTCCACTGCTCCACGGGTCCCACCGTCTGCTCCGAGCACGTCCCGCCCAGTGGTCCACCTCCAGGTACCGTCCTGCTCTACAAGCCTCAGCTAAGATCAACACTGTCCGACGTCTGCAACCAACACAACGTAGTGCGGGCAAAGCCCGTGTAGGGGCGAGTATAAGCTACTCAGTAGGGACCCCGAGAACCCTGAAGGTCTCTCAAAATCCACAAAGGATAAACCACAAAGAAAGGTACAATCACGAAGTAACAACCGACACTGCTTAGGTATATGCCCATTCATATACCTAAGTCATCAATTTCAAATACGCTCCAACCTCCGAGCCCAAGTACAACTCAGTCCACACAGGAAAGTAACCGTATTCCACACAGGAAAGAAAAATGTAATCCACACAGGATAGCACAACACAATCCACACAGGAAAGTAACAGGATTAAGCTCACACAGGTATACTTCTTCAAAGGACGATAAAGATGATCTCTGATCCATCTAAGTTGTCGGACCCACGAAGGATCGATAGGTAACTAACCCCCGCAAAAGACCCACACAGGATCGGTCCCACACTGGACCTGTAGGCATTGGTTCACACAGGACCGCTGAGCGCAAATACCCACACAGGATCGGACCCACACAGGATCGGTAGGCGCTGGTTCACGCAGGACCGCTGAGCGCAAAGACCCACACAGGATTGGACCCACACAGGATCGGGCCCACACAGGACCTGTAGCACTGATCCACGTAGGATCACTGAGTGCTGTAGTCGTCGTCGTCGAATCCACACAGGATCTCTGTACTGTCATAGTCGCAGTCACAGTAGCAGTAGCAGTAGTAGTAGCAGTAACAAACGCAGCCAGCACTAGGGTTCCTGCACACAGCAAGCTCGTACGGGGGGTCCGCTCCATGAGCCGAGAGGCTGATACATCAACTGTCACAAAGTCCAAAGTTGATGTATCCAAAAGTTCTGTATCGTCAACAGGAACTCAACGCAACAGACGGCGCGTCGATCGAACGCCCGGTCTGAGAGTTATTTTCTTTTTCGTCCCAGGGGCCCGGTTGGTTTTTAAGGCAAAACCAACCCGACCGTACTCCACCTGCATCCAAACCTCGGGCGGAGTATGCCAAAAGATCCGTCTCACTAAGAGGAACTCAACAAAGCTGATGGCACGTCATTCGGACGTCCGTAGCACAAGATATGAGCGTTTCCGCTCTGAAGGCCCGGTTGGTTTCGTGTACGAATCAACCCGGACGAACTCAAAGTGTTCTGAAACCCTAAGTGTGATATACCAAAACGACCTTCTCAAACCAAGGATCGTGTTGTCGCGGACGGTTCGTCAATCGGAGGTCCGTAGCCCGAGATATGGGCGAAAAACCGAAACCCGTCCGAAACCTGGGGTCTAGGCCCGGTCCGACCCGGCCCGACCCCCCCCCCCCCTGGTCCGACCCGGTCCGCTGCACCCGGACCGGCCGCTCAGCCCGGCCGGTTGGCCGAGCGCTGGTCGAGGAAACGGGGGGGCGCAGCCCCCCGTGCTTTGAAAAACAACCCCCCCCCCCCACGTGGGGGGCCCGCTCCGCCTTCATCCGAGGGTTTAATCCCCTGGAATTCCTGGAAACGGCCGGCCGTTTGGCCGGCCGAAAAACAAAACGCGGGACCCTAAAGGGTCCCGCCCTTGGACCGTCACGGCCGCCTGTTGACCACCGCAGCTTAGCCGCGGTGGGTTACTCCGGCGGCGCGCCTCCGCCGCGGGTCGCCGGCGCCGCCGCACCGGAGCGGCGCACGGCCGCCGTCTTCCGCGGACCACCGGACGCACTCCGGTGGTCCGTTCCACTTACGGTCTTCACCGGCAATTTTCTCGGATTGAGATCTTCGGAACGGATACCTCTTTTTCCCATTTCGGATTCGATTCCTCATCACTATCAAATCCACGCACCAAAAACAAAATTACGGAGGGTTGTCGGGCCGTGTTCGTTCGGCCCGCGCCCTCCGCATTAGATGCTAACAATCGGGAATAACCAACACCCAAATGGCACAATTTTTAATTAATTAAAATTGAACCTTGTTTCAAACGATTCACACGTAAATTAAATTAAATTCCCTATAATCCTCATCCAACATTTTTCTCAATCCCACAATAGATTTAGAAGGGGAAAACATGGAAAGTGATAATCATATTGAAGTAAACCCCTACCTCGATAGTCGCACGTTGAAGTAGTCGTGGGAAGCGGTTGTCGTTTCGTTGACGTCGGTTAGAAGACGAAGAAGTCGAGGAGGAAGCAATCGGAGAAGACGAGTCAAGATGTCATCGTCGGTGTTCTTCGTGGGCGGCGGACGTTCTTCGCGTTCTTCCACGAAGGAGATGAAGATGGTGGAGGATTTCTTCAGCTTCTCTCCAAAGCTCTTCCACACCTCACCCAACAATCCAAATAAAATAAGGTCCCTCCTTATTTTATTTACTAAGCCAAGAATTTCAAAAACATAAATTTCAAAAACAAAACACTTAATTAATTATACATGAGTTGTGTAATTAATTAAGTGTTAAGTTATCAAGCTTTTAAGAGGGAGAGAGAGGAGTTAGGGAATTTGAAAAGGTGGGGCTCGTGTGGGCCCCTCCTCACCTTAATCCTCTCTTAGGTGGTTAAACCACCCAACTTCCAAAAAAAGATTTTAACCACTTTAAAGATATAAAATAAATATTGTATCACAATTTTATTTTACTCTTCATTTCATCCAGAAAATTAAACAACTCCTCCTAGGCAAACGCAACTCCAAAAAAAGGCGTTCCTAAGCAAAAACCGGCGCTGCGGTTCCATCGGTGCCCTCGGAATTCGATTCCGAGCACCGGTTCAAAAGTTAGAAATTCCCGCTCGTTCGTTCACTGAACGTACCCGAGCCGAACTTCGGAAATTGATTCCGGGCACTCTGGGCCTCGGAATCAGGTGCCGTCCGAAACCGCGCTCTTGTAAAATTCCAAATAAAATTAAGAAAAAAATTTCCCTTGAATTTTACGGGTCTTTACATTACTCCCACCTCAGGGCTTTACGTCCCCGTAAAGATACATCAAAAACTAGGGAAACAAATGAGGGTACTAAGAACGCATCTGAGCCTCCTGCTCCCATGTACTCTCCTGGAGATTCCCGTGCTGCCATCTGATGCGCACAAGAGGAATCGATCGCCCATGTAGGACCCGCTCCCATCGATCCTCTATCTCCATCGGGACCTCCGTAAAAGTCGCCCCATCGTCAACGTCAAGCTCCCCATGGTCAATGATGTGCGTCAGGTCGTGCATGTATCTCCTCAGCTGAGATACGTGGAAGACGTCGTGCACCCGGTGCAACTGAGGTAGCAGAGCCAGGCAATAAGCCTCCTCGCCAACCCTGCTGAGGACCTGGAAGGGTCCGATGAAGCGCGAAGATAACTCGCCGCCTCGGCCAAATCTCTGAATACCACGTCGAGGTGAGACCCGCAAGAAGACGTGGTCACCATCCTCGAACTCTAGTGGCCTCTGCCTCCTGTCAGCGTATGACTTCTGCCGGCTCTGTGCTGTCCTCATCCGCTCCTGGATGACCTGGACCTTCTCTGTCGTGGCCTGGACCATCTCCGGTCCCACCAGTGCTGACTCCCCAGGGTCTGTCCAGCACAAAGGAGATCTACAAGGTCGGCCGCCGCACCAACACTGGACTCCCTAGACTGATAACCACACTCAATACGTTAAACATTATTGCTTCACATAGAAAAGATCAGAGTTCACGGTAGAACCGAACTCCTTTGATACCAATTTGTCACGACCCGTCCTCAGGGCCCGTGCCGTGACTACCCCAAGCCCGCCTTCCATAGGCCAGGGGCTGGCGACTAGCACCAAGGCGTATATCCCGATAAAAAGGGAAGGCATTGCCTTTGTAAAGTAAACAAACACCACAGAGTATGCAAGTGGAAAGTAAACACTAAGTAAAAATAGAGTACAACTGAAATTGCGGAAATGTAAATGGGCCAGTATACAAACCCAAACTGAAAGTACAGTACAACTCGAAAGGGAAAACAACAACTGTAAAGTAAAAGCCGCTACACCGAGCTGTCCACTAAAAATCTCACCTGAAGGGTGGGTACAGATAGCTCCACTACTCCACGGGTCCCGCCGTCTTCTCCGAGCACGTCCCGCCCAGTGGTCCACCTCCAGGTACCGTCCTGCTCTACAAGCCTCAGCTAAGATCAACGTTGTCCGTCGTCTGCAACCAACACAACGTAGTGCGGGAAAAGCCCGTGCAGGGGTGAGTATAAGCTACTCAGTAGGGACCCCGAGACCCCTGAAGGTCTCTCAAAATCCACAAAGGATAAACCACAAAGAAAGGTACAATCACGAAGTAACAACCGACACTGCTTAGGTATATGCCCATACATATACCTAAGTCATCAATTTCAAATACGCTCCAACATCCGAGCCCAAGTACAACTCAGTCCACACAGGAAAGTAACTGTATTCCACACAGGAAAGAAAAATGTAATCCACACGGGATAGCACAACACAATCCACACAGGAAAGTAACAGGATTCAGCTCACACAGGTATACTTCTTCAAAGGACGATAAAGATGATCTCTAATCCATCTAAGTCGTCGGACCCACGAAGGATCGATAGGTAACTAACCCCCGCAAAAGACCCACACAGGATCGGGCCCACACAGGACCTGTAGGCGTTGGTTCACACAGGACCGCTGAGCGCAAAGACCCACACAGGATCGGACCCACACAGGATCGGTAGGCGCTGGTTCACGCAGGACCGCTGAGCGCAAAGACCCACACAGGATTGGACCCACACAAGATCGGGCCCACATAGGACCTGTAGCACTGATCCACGTAGGATCGCTGAGTGCTGTAGTCGTTGTCGTCGAATCCACACAGGATCTCTGTACTGTCATAGTCGCAGTCACAGTAGCAGTAGCAGTAGCAGTAGCAGTAACAAACGCAGCCAGCACTAGGGTTCCTGCACACAGCAAGCTCGTACGGGGGGTCCGCTCCATGAGCTGAGAGGCTGATACATCAACTATCAAAAATTCCAGAGTTGATGTATCCAAAAGTTCCGTATCGTCAACAGGAACTCAACGCAACAGACGGCGCGTCGATCGAACGCCCGGTCTGAGAGTTATTTTCTTTTTCGTCCCAGGGGCCCGGTTGGTTTTTAAGGCAAAACCAACCTGACCGTACTCCAACTGCATCCAAACCTTGGGCGGAGTATGCCAAAAGATCTGTCTCACTAAGAGGAACTAAACAAAGCTGACGGCACGTCATTCGGACGTCCGTAGCTCAAGATATGAGCGTTTCCGCTCCGAAGGCCCGGTTGGTTTCGTGTACGAATCAACCCGGCCGAACTCAAAGTGTTCCGAAACCCTAAGTGCAATATATCGAAACGACATTCTCAAACCAAGGATCGCATTTTCGCAGCCGGTTCGTCAATCGGAGGTCCGTAGCCCGAGATATGGGCGAAAAACCGAAACCCGTCCAAAACCTGGGGTCTAGGCCCGGTCCGACCCGGCCCGACCCCCCTGGTCCGACCCGACCCGGATCCAACCCAAACCGGTTCGGTCCGACCCAGTCCGCTGGACCCGAACCGGCCGCTCAGCTCGGCCGGTTGGCCGAGCGCTGGTCGAGGAAACGGGGGGGCACAGCCCCCCGTGCTTTGCAAAACAACGCCCCCCCCCCCCCCCACGTGGGGGGCCCGCTCCGCCTTCATCCGAGGGTTTAATCCCCCAGAATTCCTGGAAACGGCCGGCCGTTTGGCCGGCCAAAAAACAAAATGTGGGACCTTAAAGGGTCCCGCCCTTGGACCATCACGGCTGGCTTTTCCGGCCGCATGTTGACCACCGCAGCTTAGCCGCGATGGGTTACTCTGGCGGCGCGCCTCCGTCGTGGGTTGCCGGTGCCACCGCGCCGGAGCGGCGCACGGCCGCCGTCTTCCGCGGACCACCGGAAGCACTCCGGTGGTCCGTTCCACTTGCGGTCTTCTCCGGCAATTTTCTCGGATCGAGATCTTCGGAACGGATACCTCATTTTCCCATTTCGGATTCGATTCCTCATCACTGTCAAATCCACGCACCAAAAACAAAATTACGGAGGGTTGTCGGGCCATGTTCATTCGGCCCACGCCCCCCGCATTAGATGCTAACAATCGGGAATAACCAACACCCAAATGGCACAATTTTTAATTAATTAAAATTGAACCTTGTTTCAAACGATTCACACGTAAATTAAATAAAATTCCCTACAATCCTCATCAAACATTTTTCCTAATCCCACAATAGATTTAGAAGGGGAAAACATGGAAAGTGATAATCATATTGAAGTAAACCCCTACCTTGATAGTCGCACGTTGACATAGTCGTGGGAAGCGGTCGTCGTTTCGTTGACGTCAGTTAGAAGACGAAGAAGTCGAGGAGGAAGCAATCGGAGAAGATGAGTCAAGATGTCATCATCGGTGTACTTCGTGGGCGGCGGACGTTCTTCGCGTTCTTCTACGAAGTAGATGAAGATGGTGGAGGATTTCTTCAGCTTCTCTCCAAAGCTCTTACACACCTCACCCAACAATCCAAATAAAATAAGGTCCCTCCTTATTTTATTTACTAATCCAAGCATTTAAAAAACATAAATTTCAAAAACAAAACACTTAATTAGTTATACATGAGTTGTGTAATTAATTAAGTGTTAAGTTATCAAGCTTTTAAGAGGGAGAGAGGGGAGTTAGGGAATTTGAAAAGGTGGGGCTCAGGTGGGCCCCTCCTCACCTTAATCCTATCTTAGGTGGTTAAACCACCCAACTTCCAACAAAAGATTTTAACCACTTTAAAGATATAAAATAAATATTGTATCACAATTTTATTTTACTCTTCATTTCATCCAGAAAATTAAACAACTCCTCCTAGGCAAACGCAACTCCGACAAAAGGCGTTCCTATGCAAAAACCGGCGCTGCGGTTCCATCGGTGCCCTCAGAATTCGATTCCGAGCACTGGTTCAAAAGTTAGAAATTCCCGCTCGTTCGTTCACTAAACGTACCCGAGCCGAACTTCGGAAATTGATTCCGGGCACTCCGGGCCTCGGAATCAGGTGCCGTCAGAAACCGCGCTCTTGTAAAATTACAAAGAAAATTAAGAAAAAAAATTCCCTTGAATTTTACAGGTCTTTACAAAAATACTAGGAGCTGGTTATCTATTATCACCATATGGTATAATTCATCACTTATAATGGTAGCACTCACATCATCCAAGGTGAGTGGGATATGTGTTCATGGAAGGTGGGAAAAATTGTTTTCTATTTGGGTTTTATCTTGTGCAAGTTGTCAATGTTTTTTCTTAATAATTTTGATTATGGTTTTGGGGTGAACTTTTAGTGATTTTGGAAAGGAACCTAGATTTTTTTATAAAATTTCTAGTATGATTTATTACCCATTGAGAGGTTAATTTTCTCATTGATCTACTCCCCATGGAAATCCAAATTTCTTTATCATCTTATCATATGGATTTGGTTGAGTTGAACGAGATGAAACTTTAGCTAAAGGATCACAATGGAAAAGGTTTTATGAAACCCACTATATCACCATGGGCTTTTCTAGTGTTATTTGTAATGAGGGTTGAAGGGAGACTCTAATTATTCATAAACATATGTAAACTTAACTATGTGATTTTGAAGAATAAATACCCATTTTCCATGGTTAATGATCTTTTGGATCAACTCAGGGGAGCCTGTTGGTTTTCAAAGATCAACCTAAGATTGGGTTTCCACAAGTTGTGGATTTAGGAATAAGATTTTATAAATACCACCTTTCAAAGATGGTATGGACATTTTGAGTATTTGGTTATGCTATTTGGGGTCACCAATGCTCTTTTAGTTTGTATGGAATTGATAAACCTGGTCTGGAAACACTTATTTGACTCCTTCATAGTCATGTTTGTGGAAAAAATCTTGGAATATTCCAATATGAAGGAGGATCATGTTGAATAATAGGAGAATGTTTTGGATTTTTTGAGAGAACATTCTCTATATTCCAAGTTGTCTATGTTCTAGTTTTGGATCCATAAACTATGGTTTTTAGGACACATGATTTCTATCATATAATTTTATGTATATCCAGAGAAAGTTAGAGAGTCCATGTCTTGAGATAATCTTAATAAAGGGTTTGCGACCCACATTTTTTATGGAACAGATGATAATTATAGACATATCATTTGGGACTTCTCCATTCTAGAATCTCTCATGATGGCTTTGAATAGAAAATGGGTAAAGTTTCAGTGGGATGAGAACTGTCAAAGTAATTTCCAAATGTTATAAACCCTTCAATCATACAGTTCTATTTGGATTTTTCTTAGGCCTACAAGGTCTTATAAAGTGTATTATAATTCTTTTGGTGTGGGGATGTGATGGGTTCTAATGTGGTATGACCACATTGTGGATTATGTATCATAGAAGTTGTAACCCCATGACAATATTTATCCAACCCACAACCTGAGATTTCCAACTATTATGCATGCCCCGACGATGTGGTGGAAGTACTTATTTAGGAAGAATTTTACATAGTATTTGGATCATAAGAGCCTAAAGTATATTTTCACATAGAGGGAACTAAACCATAGGCAGGGACACTAGGATTAATACCTTTAGAACCTTGATTACAAGATTTCATATTCAATCGGAAATGGAAAATGTGGTCACAAAAATATTTATAAGGAATACTCCATTGAAGATCATTTAGGAATCATTTGATGAGTTGGGTATGGTGAGTTGTTTGGATGATCTACGGCTATAAGTGCAGGAGGATGGAGGGAAGGTATTGTTTTTTAATTTTTAGGCTATTTAATATATCATAGATCAAGTTAGGAAGAAGTGGGTATATAACCCCAAGTTCCATTAGACTAATAGTTCTTTAAATTGTGGGGAGACCATGGGAAGGTGGTATCTATATTCTAATGGTTATATTCTTTTTAATAAGCGGATGGTTGTTCCTTTTAATATAAGGCATGAGATGATGTAAGACACACATTATTTAAGTAGTTCCATTCACCTGGTGTGACCAAGATGTTTTATGCCTTCAGATGTTGGTCCTAGGATGATATGTGATGTGGCGGAATTTGTTTCCAGATGTTTGACCTATCATGGGATCAAAGTAGAACTTCAGATACCAACCAAGTTGTTAGAGCCACTTCTCGTACCATTTGTGGAATTGTGATGATATATATATTGATTTCATGATTGAGATACCTTATGCTCTAAGTGGGAAAGATTCCATATGGTTAACTATCAATCATATAATGAAATCAAATCACTTTTATCCCATTAGAGAGTCAATGAAGGTAGATGACCTCATACTCTTGTATGTTCTTGAGTTTATTCATATTCATGGAGTTCCCTTAGTGATAGTTTCAAATTAGGGTGCCTATTTCACAACATGTTTTATTGGATGGGACTCCTAGAGACATTCGGAACCCATTTAAAATTGAGTACTGTGTATCACAACACAGATAGATGTCCAGTGTAAGCATACTATATTGACCCTCAAGGATATGTTGCAAGCATGTATTCTTGATTTTGGTGGTTTGTAGGAATGGTACCCACCATTGGATATGTTTTATTACAACAACATATATCTTGACTTTATCGGGATGGGCCAATTTAAGGACCTGTATGGATGATCATTCCAATCCCCTTTGTATTGGGCTAAGGTAGGAGAGTATTCCTTAGTTGGACTAATCCTTATCCAGGAGATATCTTAGATAGTGTATCTAATTAAATAATGTTTAGAGAAAAGTCAAACTCACAAGAATTTTTATGCTAACCATCATTTTCATCCATTATAGTTTTATGTTACTAATCAGGTGTTTCTTTGGGTATTCATTCAGCAAGGTCATTATCATTTAGGAAAGAGGGGGGAGTTGGTGTCACATTATGTTAGTCCATTTCACGTTGTGGAGTTTCTAGGGAAGTTATCTTATTAGTTGAAGATTACACTATGGATAAACTATATCCACTATATTATTCACATTTTTTGGATGTAGAGATACCATCTAGACCAGTCTCATGTGGTGGAGTAGGAATATTTGGGGTAAGATCTAGATTCCACTGTTATAGAGTAGCTTTTTCGTATCACGGATATTAAGAACAAGGTACTCTATGTAAAGTTGTTTTATTTTTCCATGTTCCCTAGATACATGGTGGTGATATCCATGATAAATGGGAGTGGGAAGTTTTGGTAAGGGATTAATGTAATCACATTTTTTCTTTTAGTGAAGCATGATGAATTTTGGGGGGTAAAAAGTGGAATGGTGGAGAGTTTGTGACACCCATCGGGTCACTAGTATGTATAATTTTGAATTTTATTTATCTTTTTATGTGTTCATGAATTCCTAGGTTTCGGGGTCAAAACTGGTTGTTTTTTGGGAAGATGGATGGAGGTGCACAATTAGTGCACGATTTTCCTAACCTTGTGGTTAACTATTCTAGGGTGTTGTAATTTTTGGTTATGGGGTTTTTCATGGATTGAGCATGGTTTTTCATATCATGAGGCACTATAGGGAAAACTATGTGACCCATTTTGGTATATAGTATCAAAATAATGGCCAGTTCATAGGCTTCCTAACAATCTAGCCAAATCATTTAGTTTTTCTAGGTCACATAAAAATTGTGTTTATTTTTTGTCTACCCTGTAGTTTTTTTTTATTTTTGACCATATTTCTCTCCTTTATCATGAGAATCCCCTATCCCTTATCTTGTAACTTTTTTCCTTCCTCTTTGGTGGATTTCTCTGGGGAGATCTTGGTGTTTTAGCTTGAGGTATGTTATTTATTCATGGATTCTTCTTCTTTTCACCTTATCAATAATTCTTATTCTATTTTTATGTAAGTGTGGAATCCTATGGGTGGTTTTGGATGAATATATGGTATATTATAGGGTTTATTGTTTTTCTTCCTGTGGATTAGTTTAGTGAGACATTTTTCTTCTTCATCTAGGTGTTCATCATTAAGGGTGATGATTCTTGGACTAAATGAGAGGTTGGGATCCTTATTTTAATGGCATTTTCCATGGAATATCAATAAATTATTAATCACCACTAGTTTATATTTTCTTAACTTATAAAAAAATTATTTATTCTGGATGTGTGTTCCATGTTTGACTAATGTCATGGATTTTTTGGAAATTTGAAGGTTTAATGGGTGTTTTCCAAATGGGTGCGGCTTATGTGCACAAAAAGTGTTTCTTAAAAAGGCTCAAATGGATTTTATGGATTTAAAATGATTTAGAAAGTGGTTTCACCTTTAAAGGGCAATTTTTATAAAATTGGCACATTTGTTTATGAAATGGATTATGTTTTAGATTGATTGATATTGTCACATATTGTGAACATGTTTCCATGTAGTATCACATGGGAAAACTGTGGTGTGAGAAATGGATTTGTTCAAGGTATCATGTGATATTTCAAATGGATGATAGTGTGATCTTACATTATGGTCTTTCCAATCATCCATGTGATCCATTAGAGAGGGACCAGGTGATCCTCCATCTTGGTTTCTAAGAGATTGTGAGATACTTTGGGTAGGAATACCATATGATCTTCCATTTTCAACTTGATCAAGACTCAGAGAGCTTAAATTTTCTTATCTAACTGTCATACATTTTTACTCAATCATGATATTAATAATGGTTAGATCCATAGTTTCACATTACCCATTCTGGACTGGTTTATATGATTTATAACTTTTATTAGTTCCATTTTGATGTGATGATATGTTATTCCCATTTTTTATTTCCATTCATTCAGTTATTGATATTGATGTTATTCTCACCCTTGGCTTTTCTTATTTGTTATGTACATCATGTTATTTATTGAGGATAACTTTATTGTTTTGAGCCATTAAACAAAACGATTTGGAAAACTGGTTTCATTGGAAATAGAAACCCCAAGATATTTCAAATGTTCATTTAAAATGGTATGTTTTCAAGGTTTTTTACATTTAAAATTATTTTCAACTAGTTTTTTAGTTTTTAGGTGTAAAAGACTTAAATAGATTCATGGTGGTATCCTACTCAGATTCTTGCCTCACATACTGCTTAAGCCTTTGTGCAGTTAGATATTTTATTTTATAGGACACATGAAATGATAAGGGAACCATGTTTCAGGGTGGATCTTCTTGGTTACTGTAGACCAATGTTTTTTTGTAAGAGATGTGTCCTTGTATGTATTGGATAGTGTGGAGTTATTTTGGTATTTTATTATCCAATTGGATGTATCTTTTTGATTTTTTTTTCATTGTACCCATTCTTTTATGTTTTGGGGTTTTTTTGGGATACCATGTATATATCCAGTTGTGGCTTGTTTTATTTATGATGTGTGACACTATTATGGGGTCTGGTTAAGTTATTCTATTTAACATACTATTTTTTGTGTGGCTATCCTATTTAATGGGTGTTTCATACTGTTTTACCAATAGAGAAACCATTCCCAAGTGATATTCGATTATGCTCAATGCTTTTCACCAGCCATTGGAGATTAGGAAAGTGCTTTGGTCCATGTGGTGGGCTATCCTGGGTGATGGATTATGTCAATTCACATTGGTTCATTATAGATGATCAATGATACAATGATTCCTTTATAAGTTTACAATGTTATTTTCAAAGATAATAATTTTTATTTTTATTTTTGAAATTTTAGTTTTAAAAAGAGATTTTCAATGTGGAAAGGTTATTTTCCCAACAAAAATTTATAAGGGGTCTTTGAAAATAATTTTCCTATTAGGATGACATCCTTGGATGTACTTAGGATTTATTGGGGGTATCATCCAATTGTATGATCCTTATTATTTTTCTAGATTTTTTATGATTATGATGAATATATTTTTATGAAACTCATTCCTTTTCAACAAATTATGATATCATGAATTGATGATTACGAGTCTCATTTTTTTCTATGGGTTATGTTATAATGGAATGTTTATTGAAACCTTTTTCTATTCATGTGTCATGATATTACAAAGTATTTATGGTCTTGTGTAAATATTATGTATGGATTTCATTATGTGATGGTCATTACGTTATAACCAAGTATGGTGGTGATGTTATTACCAACGATGGTTATTGCATTATAACCAAGGATGTGTTCATGTTATAACTAAGGATGAGTGGGGCTTGTATGTCTCTCTAATTCATTTGGTAAATTTTTTGGTATATATTTATATAAAAGTGGGAAATAAGTCAATGGGATTTATCATTAATGGGAAACATGCTGATGGGCTTGATCCATATTGGGAAATAGGATGATGGGATTGATCTACAGTAGGAAATAGGTGATTAGTCCTAATCTACTATGTTTTATGATCTTGGTAGTTAACCATGACAAATGAAATGGTTTTTATACATATTTTAGTTCCACACTTTTTTTAGATGAGCTTATGTTTCATGAATTATGACAATTTCACACTCATATGGACCATGTATCTTGGAATTATAATTTTTTATGCCATGACTCGTGTTTGTGATCTATGATATTTTGGGTATAAAATTTTTATTTTATTCTCATGATCTAATACAATTATGTTTATATTATGATTTTATATGATCATAGAGTGATATCTTTCATGTTCTCCCTTACTGAGCATTTAAGCTCCCCCTTTCTTATGATTCTTTTCATAAGGTTATGAAGAAAGGTTTTAAGTATGGTATGTTTATAAAGAGTACAAAAGGGGAAGATCTTTATGGGAGATGTTGAAGATATTTCTTTAAATAACATGATTACGAATCTAGTCTCCAAATACACTAAACATTACGATCCTCGTGAATGTATTTGTGAAATATATATAATATTAATAAAAAATATGTGATATTCATTTACGAAATTCCTATTCTATTATAGTTGGTATTAGAGAAAATGAAGGAATACAATATTTGGGAACTCTAACGTGTGGATGTTGGGAAAATAATGGTTCAACACCTAAGGGATTTATGTAGAAAAGGTTGTCACTATGGATGGTGGTAATATTCTTTCCTAAGATATGAGGCCTCCTGTGGAGTGCACTAATAGGTATTAATTATATCCCACTAGTCATATATCCAGACAGTTACAACTTTTATGGAACCTCTTGCATCCCAACAAGTAAAAGGATAGACAACCTAATGCTCAACCTGGTAACATTAAGGATTATATTCAACTCATCATAAAAATAGTTCTTTCATACACCATATTACTATAAAAATTATACACAAATAATGAGGAGAAATATTAGGCCCTCATTGCAGGCATGGAATTTTCCTAAAAGATATTAGTGGAACAAATAAATAGTAAGGGTGATTAGTAATTAGTCATTAAATAAATCAAAAAAAAAATACATCAAGAAGGAAGATTTGATTCCATTACTTAATTATATATGAGGGTTTATAACTAAATTACCCTAAGCTACAACATTTTATCATGTCTCATATTCTTATAATTCCTAACAAGATGCATTGAATAATGTATCTATAAATCTAGAAGATCAAGACTATGACAAGATGGTTATTTTTATCACACATCACAGGTCTGTCTCTCCATTTATCAATAATGATATGGAAGGGATCAATTATGTTAAAACCACCCCTAATCTAGTAAAACCACTGCCTTTATCAATTGTATGGTTGTATCTTATAAGATACTACCTCTAAATTACGATCCTTCTATTAGATTAAACCAAGAAGGGACAAATCCATCTTTGGATAGTAAACAAAAAAAATTATATTGGTCTGAGTTCTCATAATGTCCTCTATAAGAAATTATATAATGGATTCCTCCATATGTGAATCAAAGAATTGGAGATCCAAGCAATTATGAAAGAATTCCATGATGGTTCATTTGGTTCCCACTTGTCTAATCCTATATTTCACATCAAAACATGAAACTTGGATACTAATTTCCATAAATGATGTAGGATTTAATAGAATTCACAAATAAATGTGATGCTTTCCTGATACATGACAATTTCATCCATCTACCCCAATAACTATTTTACACCACTAAATAATCATGGTCATTTTAAATATGAGAACTATATTTCATAGTGATTGGTTTATTTGGATTGACAGTTTCAATAGAGAATATTGTGAAGATCATTGGGGTTTGACCCTAGTGGTAGCTATTCTTAGACCTATGATGCGTTCTTATGCTACTCTAGAGGTATTTGCGATGCGCATCTTTGGTAACTCCACTCGTCTCTATTATGTTCTTTTCATATTCTCAGGTTTTCTCTGTGATTTGTGTTTTTGTTTCTCAAAATGCCTTTGTGGGGTTCTACGGGTTGCTCTAGTGTCATTTTCCTCTCCCACTCAGTGAAAGTTTGTGTTGATTTTGTTTGCTCACTAGTTTTTTTAAGGTTTTCTTGTTTTGGGATGATGTTGTTTGAAGTTTCTCATGGTTTCTAGTTGTGTGGTTCAAGGCCTCGTGATGCACTCATTCATTTCTCCAGAGGCCTTTGTGATGTGTGTCTCTGGTTTCTCTAGTTGCCTTTGTGATGCGCTTTTCAACTTCTCCAGTCGTCTCTGCGATGCACATTTCAGTTGCTCTAATTACTTCTATGATGCAATTTTAGTTTCTTCGATGGGTTTTTCATGCACTGGTGGTGGTGATGATAACTCATGATGATGATGCTCGAGTTTATATGGTGATATAGAAGGTGATATAATGGTACTAATTCTAGGTAATGACAAAGATTTTTCTTGCTTTTATTTTCTTGGTTCTCTGCTCTGGTTTCAGGATTTCCCCAGTCTCTCTGAGGTGGAGAAGCGTGGTGGTCTTCTTGGTCCTTTAGGACCTAAGTTCATGTGGTCTATTCAAGGATATTGATGATGATTCAAATTATTTTTTGGTGACTTTTTGGATTAAAAAAAAATGAATATTCTCAGTGGCGGTTTTTGAAATCTGAATTGGGCAGGTTATGAGGTAGTTTTTAAAATTTGTTTTTATTATTCATTTTTATGGTAAAAGCAATTTGGTTTCTACAAGGATCAGCTCCATATGAGGATATAGAGTAGAAATCATTCATCTGTGCAAGACCATTTAGACTCTGAATATCAAGAGGGTATGGATTTTCCATCGGTACCAGGCATGTGTAACCCTACACGGGACAAATTGAATAATGATCATGTGAGGTGGAGCCTTGAAATAACAATATATTTGATGGGTAGGATCAGTTACTAGTAGTATTGTTCAGAATTATTTCTTTTATGATGATATTTTAGGTTTCCCACATTTCCCTAAAAAGTGATTTTGAAATAAAAAATTTAATTTTTTGTGAAATATGAATAGTCTCATATATGACTTAATGAATTGTGAAAATAAATGAGAAAATGTTATATACACTACATAACATTATAGTCCATAAAAATCATGGCATGTAAGCATTTAATTAGAAGATTTTCCACTGCTCATTCATCCATGGAGGATTTGTGTTGTCTCTAAGAACTTCAATGATACCTGGAAAGACACATATGAAGCTAGATTCATAATGGGAAAGACCTTAATCCATAAATAAGATCTACTCTAACTGAGAATATTAATTTTTTGAAATGGATGTAGTTAATTTCATGCTCACTACTAATGTAAGGTTTCCCAAGAAATAATTTTCATAATTTTGTAACAGGTTCATCAAATTCATTATTGCCTGACATTAACAAATATAACATATTTTCATCATCATATGAACCAAAAATTCATGAAACCTAATTCCATTATACATTACATTAAAATATACAGTGTAAGGTCTTCATCATACAACCCTAAAATTCATGACACCTTATTCCATTCTGTATGAATTTAAACTTCTTGGAGGTTATCCTATTCATATGATCTTAAACTTCAAGACATGAGGGTCCATCCTGTAAGACCATATACTAATTAGACTTGTTTATTTTTTATAACCTAACATTCGTATGTATGATCTAGATTTATATAATAATACATAGATTATGGGTTTTCCAGTTCACATCGATTTTTCCTTAACAACCCTATATTGGGATTATATCGATTTTCCAATGCATGAGTATTATTTTTATAGAGAAAAATATATGAGAACAATGTGTGGATTGATTACTATTTTCTCAAGATATATAGTGATTATCAAGATTCCTTCTTCATGTATAGCTATAAATAAAATCAACATCAATAACCCTCTTCCTACCATTGTTTATGTTAGGTTATTTAATAACCCTAAGTAGGGTGAATCGATTATTATTTTACCTTCATATAAACTATATCTATGCATAAGCTTTTCCAAGAATAATGTATGTCTTAATTATTTTCATTAAAGGATACATATTAAATCTTGGACCTATTATCTTAGTTCTAATAATATCATTACCCTTTTTATCCAAAACACAACTCCATCCAAATATATGGTCTCTCCTCATTCACATTGGGTATTATGATGGACCTATATTAAGATGGAACCAGCGCACCTCATCTTGGTGTTGAGACATTAATCATGAATAGTTTAATCCACTAACACATTACTAAAGTGAAACCATTTAATATTTCATGTGATCGAGATATATTGAAAGTCAAATACATAACTATATTCATAATATGAACTTAAAATTAATGGAATCAGAGACATTTTTTCATTAATTTAAATTGCATGACATGTAGTACACCATGAATGACCGCTAAAATACTTGGAAAAATATGTCTTATATAACCTAACTGACATAAATAAGATCCAAATCTATATAAAAGTCCTCATCATATGATTCTTTGTTTATTAACCTATTCAATGATAAAATTACCATATTTCAAGGAATTGTGTCTGAATGTTTGGTATCTCTTAATTCATGTGAGGTTTTCCATTTTATAACTCAACACTGTGACCCAATAATTATACCATCTCCTTGTATATGATTTATATCTATGTAGATACTCATTTCCAGAACTACATGTGGATTGATGCCTATTATTTTAAGATACATAGTGACATATGAACCATATAACGCAAACCCATATTCTAAACATGCCTTTTTCCATGATTGACTACTGTATGGGTATCTCTCAATTTACATCATATGGATTACAATAAGCATACATTGAGACACCATATCATAAGACACATGTCTCATATCTCTGGTTTCAATATAGGGATTACTTTTAGTTCTAACCTATCAACAGAATAAAAATTCCCACATTAATAACTCTGTGTGTATTAATTCCTATTATTCCACAATACATATTTAAATTCAAATTACCAATATTAGGCATAGTCACAACTTCCATCAGCATAAAACCCCTCCTAGTGTATGTTCTCCACATTAAGGTTTGGTCTTTCTATATTAGACTCTATGTTGGGATAGAATATCTTCAATAAAAACAACATGTGGCTTGATTACAATAATTTATGGATAGATAGTTATGTATAAACCATATATCTCTAACCCAACCATAGATCACTATACACTTCCACTCCTTTTTGAAATTTCATAATAGCCTTACCATGGTTGGTTTTGAACTGGAATATTTTAATTTCATTTTGAATATCTTATTTTTCATATGCCATGCTTCATGTCTTAAGTGTTTAGATCACCATAAACCTTTCATGTATGATGGTAATGAGTGTATCTGATCTCAAAATAGACCCCACTTCTTGTAATGATATCCATAATACATATTTAGTCTGCACATTAAGGGTATGTTTCATCTTGAGGATAAGGCCCTCTAACCTCATATTCCCTAGATGATATATCTATGGAACCCATCGTTCAATTATCAATCAGTGGTCATCCTTAATATGATTATATTGTCTCATCCCTTCTTGAATAAAATACCTCATGTTATGATTTACATTGTTTCCTATCCTTACTGAAAAGCAGTTGGATAACTTCTATATCTTAATGCCTATTTCAGTTACAACACCACAACTATCATCATTGGTTTGAACACCATGACCTTGAACTATATACACCCATTCCTGAGATTTTATATATTATAATTGAGCTCTCAATACTTTTCTAACCTACCTTTCCATTTCTATTTTGGATATATAATCTTTTAGTTCAAGATAAATGACCTCAAACATCATCTTTTGTAGTTCTAATCACTATGACCTTAAACTATGTGAACCTTCCCTTAAAGATATCTACACTAACATGAGGATCCTCAATCACATTTGATTTACCTCACTCCGGTTACTATTTAGACTACTATATCTTTTAGTTAAAGAAGTATGCCCTTAAACATTATAAACTTTTAGTATATGAATCATGGACTTGAATTTCATATATATTCTCTTGATCTGTTCAGTGTTAGAATGGGTTTTTCAATTCATATCAGGTTTACTATTCAATCACTATTACAAGGACCATCTAACCCATTGGTAAAGGATGTATGGACTTTAAATTAGGCATCACTATGGTCAATGTTATTCAGCCTTAAACACAAGATTTACTAATCCAACTAACATGACCTTAAACTTCCTAAGGAAAGAAACATGATACTCACCATGTTCAAAACTCGTAAAGAGAATCCTCAGAAAAAATAAAATCTACAATCTCTAGGTATGAACTTTTAATTTAATGGGTAAAATTTGAGATTTTAAAATGGAAAAATACATAAAATTTTCCATGTTAAACGCCAATAAAGGGATAACTGATGAAAAACTTTTCAATCCCCTAATCATTCCCTATTTTTAGATTATACAATATTTAGGTATAAAATAAAAAGTATATAAAGCTTGTAAGGACCACTATTAGACCCTAGAAAGGGTCAAGTTTATCTCTCTTGGTTTATCAACCTAGATTAAAATTAATGAAATATTTGTTTTCATAGAATATTGGTTTATATAATTCATGTGAAATGTGTGTGGTTTTAATTTTAGGGTACTTGATCCCCTTTGGGAATTGAAATAATCTTTCAAAATCCCTCTTCATTATGTTTGTTATGTTGGATTATTCAACTCTCTCATATATGAATAGATTAATATTAACTTATAATGATGGTATATGGGTCACAATATTTGTCACACCTATATCCAAATAAAAGTATAAGTCTAGGTTGAATCTTTGTCTCTTCTAACCTTATCTTGCAGTGATGGTATATGTGACCCCGTATACTTCTAGTGATACATATACAAATAGTAATGGATTGATTCAGAGATGTCATCATCAACTGAATTATTTAAAAGTTGTGATTTACCAAATGCATTTCCATACAGTGTTTATATAGATTTTTTTATCAGGGTGTTACTCTTTGTGAGTTTCCTGAATTCTTATGAATTGATGGTAATAGATATGTAAAAATGAGAAATTAAAAACATTACAAAATAGAATTTTTTTTCATTCATTGATTAAACAAGTGAGCGGTATACACATACCATAATCACTCTCTAGTCGTATACAAGAGAAGTGATAAATTGGAATGATGTTTTATGGAATTTTTAAAGGAATCTTGAAGATAGGTTAATTCTTTCTCTGAATCATTGACAGCTTGGAGTAGCTCAAATATAATTATTTCTTATACCACTTTTTCATTCTACAACACCTCATCCATTTTAATAGAATCTATCCCTACCTTTTCAGCTTCCTTGACCATCATTTTTCAAGTCCTATACCTCTTTATCAATAGTGGGAAATTCTTATAAATCTGATACACTAAGTCACTTTCTTCTATAACTTTAGGTTTTTTCTTAGATACCACTATCACATATTAATAATCCTCACAAAGTACTAGACAACATAGAACCTCAAAATGGTCTGAATATTCTATGGTTGAAATCCTCAACTATAGAACCATAACCCACTCTCAAGTGATAATAACCTCCTTCACTGTATCATATATTTTGTGGTAAACATACCCTCTATATCCCAAAGTGATGAACATGTATTTCTGGTGATGTAGTTGGCATCTGATCTTGAGGAGGGGGTTTCATGAACCAACCTCTAGATATTCGTCCACACCTAATATTGCATACTCTATTGAAATGAAGGATAATATAGGTCTAAATAATATTATATAATGGTAAATAGAGAATATTATTGAACCAAATCACTCAAATAAGGTTTATTCTCAAACACTCCTGGGTAAACTAGGAAAAAACTAGTTCATTCACCTAAAACGTCTATATCACCCCAAGTTTCAAGTACATGGCCCTTTAATTATTCACTTTCAACTTATAAAATACTTAGGTTATGTTTTTGTAGTTTCCAAGATCTTTATATTTTTTTTGAATTTTTTATAGATGAGGATGGTTTGAATAAACTATGAACTACCTCCAAGAAACTATGCAAAGTGTGTTTTGAGTAACAAGGCACATGCACAGTTGGTGTATGGTTTGGTAAAACTGTACTAGTATCTAGAGGGAACAATGAAACTTTAAACAAGGGTAAAATCATGGTTGTAACATGGTTTGTAAAAACAAGTGATCCAAATATATGATGTCTGTCCTTGATATATTAGCAATGCCTGGTTGGTGGAGGTTTTTCCAAACCATGCAGCATACATTTGGCACTCGGAAAATTTTGTTTATGATCCCAATTAGGCCCCAAAACCCTAATTATTTTCCTAATATATCTCAATATAATATTCTATTTACTATATAATCTTTATATATGATTCCGTTTGATCCAAAAGTGACTTTTAGGTGAATCATATCCTACTGGATATCTAGAATATTCAATAATGTGTGGTGTGATCAGATCTAGAGTTTTGTACTATCCACCTTCATTTTCACCAACTATTGGGAGGTAGGTGGATTTTCTCTCATCCCAAATGACTTAGAACATAATTTCATAGTTTTATTTAAATTAATTTCAACAACTTGTTGTGAAATTAATGGGTGGTTCTTGATGGAAACCTCTTTTGGGTTATGGGTTGAAATTGTGGAAATTGAACTATTTCTTAGAAAATTATCATTTTTGATAATTTTAAAATAATTATTATAAAATTATAGTTTTTTATGAATGAAAAATGGTTATTGAAATTATTTAATTAAATAAATATTTTATGTGTAATGGTTAAATGAAATTTGGCATACATGTTTAGTGTGAGAGCATTCATTGAAGTAAACCTGTGGAAGGGGTGTGTGTCATTGGGTCATTTGGTATTGGTCACCTTGTGTTGACTTCGTGTATTTAAGAGTGACCACTCATGAGTATAGAATAGTGACCCAGTAATGTATAGTTGTGCGTGTGTTTGTGTGTTTGGATACATGTTTAATGGTATACCAAATAATTGAGAATGATTTTACAGTTTGAAGAAATATTTTCTTTTCAACTTCTTCACCTTTTTTATATAAATTGTATTATCTATTTTTAGAACCATGTTATAAAAAATATTATAACTAGTTATTATCATATTGGAATGATTTGGGAAGTATTTTTGGAAATCCTACTGAGTTTAGACTCCCCCCTTCTCCAGCATTGTTATGTGTTTTCATATGTACTCTATCTAGGAACTGGTAAAGGAAAGGTATCTCGGTTATTGAGTGACACTTCTTGATATTATGGGAATGGAATTTGGAGTTAGATCTTGGAGACAATTGGTCGTTACTTATTTTTATTCCACTTGGGTGTTTTCATGTTTTTTAGTCTTTTTTTTAGTATGTATTTTGGTTTCCTCTTGTACTCCTACTATTGATTAATTTTTTGGTTATGTTTTCAGTTTCATTATTTTCCATGAATAATATAGAGGATTGGATGTTTATTTTTTATGTTTTTCTGAATTTTCTTCATGGAATTCAAAATCAACCCCCATTTTACTTTAATCCCTTTTAATTTATTTCTAGACTTTGGTATCTTGGGGATTTCACCTAAATCTAATAGCACTTATGCTTCTTCTCAAGCTAATAAAGAGGTGTAAGATGTTAAAAATGGTAACAATCTTGGTCAATATTTCTACCTTTTAGTACAAGTGTTATCAATATTTTTCGATCATTGAGTTGGAAATGGTACCAATGTTTTTATCCTGCATTTGTAAATGGTTTTATTCTGATTCAATCCTAGAATTAGGAAGGTGTCAAGGAGATAAGAATGTAGGAACATGAAATTTATATCATAAAATACATATCTAACCCCTTTATATTGAACTTCAAGTAACCATGGCAGTTTGGGTACATAAGTGCTTTAGGACACTTCTGGGTTAGTTTTGATATCATCTTTCTTGGTTCAGCCAATGGGAATTGCATGGCATGAATTGATAGTAATAATTCCCATTATGACTACATTGATAATCCTCAGTTTTATGATTTATGAATTTTTTTTGAAAATGGTTTTAAAAATTGGATTTTGAAAGGTGTGATTATGGTACTTGTGGATATGGTTATTTAGAATTATTAAGAATTTAGTTTTTTGAGAGTGAGACAAAATGAATTTTTGTCTCTATATAGAAAATAGA
This sequence comes from Viscum album, assembly GCA_963277665.1. Lineage (NCBI taxonomy): Eukaryota > Viridiplantae > Streptophyta > Magnoliopsida > Santalales > Viscaceae > Viscum > Viscum album. Next base: position 642,638,169 of record OY728143.1, on the reverse strand, counting down.
ATTAGGTGAATATTGTAGGAATCGACCAAAATTGGTTTTTGGAAATATGGTTTCACCAGATCCAAAAGTGAATCAATAGCTAGTCCAAATCATTTTCCAAGTTTTTTAGGCCATGGATACAAGAAATAAGAATGATGAGCCGAAACAAGTGGACCAATCGTCTTAGTTGTAAAATAATAATCCACCCATATTTTGTCGAATTCAAAACTGAAAAAGAAGAAGTATGGTTGAATAGGATGAATCCAATCTTTGACTTCCTTAGTACACCAGCTGATTTGAAAGTAAAGTTTTTAATATATATTCTGGAGGATCTAACACACCATTATTGGGATTTAGAGGATCAGGCTAAAACTTACCAATATATTACATGGGATGATTTTGATGTATTTGATAAATAATTATATCCTCATTACATTAAAGTTTCTATAAAAATAGAATTCATTATTTTAAAATAAGAGAATCTATAGGTAAAAGAGTATATGATCAAAGTTATTATTTTATTCTTCTTTCCCTCGAATTTTTTTCATGTGTGTCCTTGAAGGCACACATTTTTTATTTAGGTTTATTACTGGAGATTCACTCAATGTCAGTTGTTATTTTTATTTCAAAATATACAAAAATTATCAATAGATAAACTATAGCATACAGGTATATATCTAGAAATTTTATTAGAGGTATAATTTTTATGCCTACAGGAATAGGTGGGAACTCCAATGTTGAGAATAATAGAAATAGGGTTACCAAATTCCAGTGTGGTGGGATATCTCATAATGAGACCATGGGATCAGTAAATATTCCTCCTCAAACAAAATGTAATTTGGTATGCTACCAACATATTAATATTTATAATATTAAGTGAGATTTTATGGAACCACCTATATCATGTCACAATTATAATCAGATGGGACATCTTCACCACTATTGTCACATTTCTCCAAGGTTAAGTGATAAAGAAACATCTTATGGTTCCCAAATATCATATATTTTAACCATATTATCTCAATATAAAACTTCTCATCATCATAATTGAGAAATATAATGTGATTCAAGGAATACCATGACTCCTTAACCTATAAAATATCAATAGGATAAAAAGAGAAAAATAGAGTGTGTAAGAAATTGTATGGAGCTGAGAAAGTAATCATGGATAATCAGTTGGGTCATTCAATTGTGAGAGGCACAAATTTTTTTTATTATACCCTTATGAAATATTTATTTCATATGGTTGTGTCCCACTCATTTATTTCTTCTCATGTTTTAAATCATATATATTTTCATGTTGACATGGTACCTTCTATTTTGAAATTTCAGACTCCCCTTGGCCAAAGAGAGTATTGAACCATTGTGTGTAAATCTTGTTCTATAAATATTAATGGTGTTGATTTTATTTTTAATTTCTCTATTCTTGAGATGGATGTCTATGACTTGATTTTGGGTAGGGATTTGTATACTTTGTGCAATGTCCACATCGATTGTTATCCCTGAAAAGTTCATTTCACATATCTTGATGGAATCAATCATCTTTTTAGATGTGATTTAGGTATAAAGTCATGTATAATAGGAATTTTGGAAATAGTGGTTAGAATAATCTATTTTCAACTATAGGTTCTTAATTCGAAATCTATGTATGAGAATAAAAATATAAATTTTCTAACTATCATTGATTAATTTTTTGATATTTCTCCTAATAATTTATTTCGGTTTCTACCCAAAAGAGAACTGGAGTTTATGGATGATCTCATGTTGGAGAAAAATATTATTACACTTTATCATTATATAATAGAATCAAAATATTTGAGGGAGTTAAAAGTTTAGTTATAAGATTTATAAAGAAAATGGTTCGTTTGACCGAGCACATATCTATAGGAAGCACCAATTATTCATGTGAAAAAAGTGGATGGAACTCTTAGGAATTGTGTAGATTATTGTAAGATTAACTAAGTTATGATAAATAATTGGTATCATATTCCTCAAATAGATTAATTTTTGGACATATTTATGGTTTCTTGGGGGTTCTATAAACATGACTTATGTTTGAGGTATCACCAATTTCATATTAGGAATGAATATATTCAAAAGAGAACTTTTAAAAGTAGATATAGACATTATGAATTTGTTTCAATTCCATATAGTCTTACAAATAAACAATCCATATTTGTGTAATTGAAGAATCAAATCTTTAAATGGTATCTATATTCATTTTTTGTGGTGTTTTTTGATGATATTCCATTGTAGTCTATGACAAAATTTGTTTATGAGAAACAATTGGTTATAGTGTTGGGTATCTTTCAAGAGCATTGACTTTATTCTAAGTTTTAAAAAAATATTATTTGATATAATAGGTACATTTCATTATCCATGTATGTTTTTGAAAAAGTTGTTTCAATGGATATTGAAAAGATAGAAAATGTAGTTTCTCGGAAACCACTAAAGAATGTATTTGTGTGACACATTTTCCTTAGCTTAGTAGGATACTAAAGATTCTTTGTTCTTGATTTTTCAGGTTTGGCCTCCCTAATGAAATCTTTGATGAGGAAATGAATTACTTTCTAATGGAATAATATTTTCCATAAATCATATCAAGAACTTACTGGTAGACTTATATCAACAAATATCCTAACATTTCCAGAATTAGGATAGGTCTATGTAGTCTATTTGATGCATTGGGATTTGGGTTGGGGTGTGTTCTCATGATGGATGATCATGTTGTTGATTATGGACCATGGAGGTTATGGGTTCCCAAGAAAAATTATCCAATGCATGATTTAGAGCTAGTTTTAGTAGTCCATTATTTGAAGACATGGGCACATTATCTTTTTAGGGAGAAAATTATGTTATTTATAGATCATTATATTTTGAAATAAATTTTATCACAATGAGATTTTATTTTGAGACAAAGAATATGGGTGGAATATCTTCAAATTTTTTACTTCGACTTGTTGTATATATAGGGTAAATGAAATTATATAGAAAATTATTCCTGTAGAAATTCATATGCTCAGTTGGAAAGTGAGGTTTGAGATCAATGATAGCTGATGTTAGTCATGGATGATATGTATCTAGATTGTGCATAGCATGGTAATGCTGTAGTTTTATTTCTAGTTTATATTGTTCCTAATTTGGTTGATTAGGTTAGAAATTCTCAAACATAAAATAATGAATGTGTTACCATGAGGTCAAAAATAAATGGTGGGGATACTATTAAGGAATAGAAGCTGGATGGGAGTTTAGTGTTATAGTTTAGTGATTAGATAGTTGTACCTTTGGATTATCAATAATGACATCTTAGTGTATACCACCATTAAATATGAGTTGTTCATCCAAGAATTAAAAAAATGCATGACTATTTTATAGAATAGTTTTGGTGGGATGGAATGAAAAGGAATGTGATAGAGTTTTTCTCGATGTACCTCACTTTCTAGTAGGTCAAGGTAGAGTATCAACGACTAGTGGGTATGTTTGAGTCTTTATAGATTATCATGTAAACATGGGTGTAGATAATCATGGATTTTGTAATAGTTCAACCAGGAATAGATAGGAAACCTGATTTCATATGGGTAATTGTGGATCAACTCAAAATGTTATCTCACTTCTTCCCTTATTTTGAAAAAAATACAGTTGAATAATTATGAAAAATCTAATTTTGGAAAATTATAAATATTCAAAGAATCTCAGTTTTGATTCTATATAACAAAGACCTTAGTTTTAAATTTGTTTTATTTAAGTCCATACCAAAATACCTTGAAACCAAGATGACTATGAGCATGGATTATCATCCTTAAATAGATATAAATACAAAAGTATGGTCCAAATATTGGAGGTCATTTTGAGGGATAGTGTGATGGATTTTTCTGGGCCATATAAGTATCATATAACATTAATAGAGTTCTAATAACATAATATTTATTAAGGCTCAACTCATATGTCTTATTATGAAGAATTGTGTAGTCTTCCATGTCATTCTCCACTTTTTTGGGTGGAAATGGGTGAGATTTCACTAATCGTAACTAGCCTTGTGGAAGAGACAAAAAATATTCTTTAATCATAAAGAGGATAGGGATTATTGAAATTCATTAAAAATAATATGTAGATCATAGTATATGATTGTTTTAATTTCATTTTAGTGATTATGTATTCTTGATAATCTCTCCAAGACTTGGGTATCATCATTTTTGTAAGCAGGTAATGTTTTCCACGCTATAAATAGTCCCTTATGAGATAATTGAATTAGTTGTTAAGGTAGAATATCAATTGGATTTTCCTTTAAAGTTCCATATAGTATATTTATTTCCTTGTGTATCTTTGTTGAAGAAGTACCAGCCTGATCCTAACCATGTTATTTAATGGGATCAAGTTGACATAGAGATGGATACTACATTTATTCATGTGTCAGTATAGATTTTTGATAAGAAATAGAATAGATTTAATATTAAAATCATCCATCTAGTACATGTTTTATAGAAACATGGTTGAATTTAAAAAAAATTTTGGGATCCTAAAAAGTAAATGTTAGATCAATGGCCATAATTTTTTTAGAGAAACACTGGTTTTCTACTTTCTAGGGATGGAGATATTAATGGTGGGGAGAATGTAGCACCCATGATTTTGGGTACATTTCTTCTTAATTTTCTAATTTGAGCTTGTAAAATACTTGGGTTATGTTTGGGGAGTATTTTTTAGATGTAGACACGTTTTGAATGTTTTTTTGAAGGTGTACAGTTTTTGAACAGTCAATAAAAAACATGCACCACCTCTAAGAAATCATGCAACATGTTTTGGGAGTAAATGGGAAGGTTCAGGGTTGGTGCATATTTTGATCAAACCATGTGAGTTACTAGGGGAAACCATGTTACTTGATAAAATTTAAAAGCACAGTTAATGCATAGTTTGTCTAACCATTTTAGCCAACTATGTGTGGTTTATCCTTAAGATAGTATCACCACACGTTTTGTGTGTAGTTTTCTAAATAGTGCACCCAAACCGTATGGCATATAGTTAACACTCTGAAAATCATGGTTTTAATATTAATTAAGTCCAAAAAACCTAATTATTTTCTTAATCTCCTAGTATTGTTAATTTAATTTGATCCCTAGGAATGATAGATGATTCCCTTCGATCTAAAAGCATCTTTTAGGTGAATCAATGTGTTTCGGAGATCCAAAACCATTAGGAAGATGTGGTGTGATAGGCTCTAGAATTTTGTAGTGTTGTTTTTATTTTTAACCAAATTTTGAGAGGTAGGTAGATTCTCTCTCATATCAAAATGACTAATAAATTTATGGCTTAGATTCCTTTAAATTAATTTCTTGAATTTTTTTTTGAAATTCATCAGTGATTCATGATGAAACCCTATTTTTGGTTATGGAAAGAAATTTCATAAATTGAATGGTTTCTTTTAAAATTATCTTCGGTGATAATTTTAAAATGATTATTTTAAATTTAATGTTTATTTTGATGCATGGAAAACATTTGTTGAAATGATTTAAATAATGAAAGGTTTTATATGGAATGATTTCATGGAATTTGGCATACATGGTTGGTGTGAATGAATTCATTGATATGATATTGTGGAAGGGGTTTGTGACATTAGGGAACCTATTATTGTTCAACTCTTAAAGACTTAGTGGATCGAGGAGAGATATATCATGTGTATGAAATTATTTCTTGGGTAAGCAAGGGTGTGTGTGTGTGTGTGTGCTTTTGTGGAGACTTTGTTAAGGTCATGCCCAATATGCAGAAAAATTTTTGTGCTTCGAAAAGATGATTTACTTGGAAATTATTCACCATTTTGATAAGAACTATGTTATCTCATACTAAAAACATTTTATATAAAATTTTATAATTTGTTCTTTTATTAATGGAATGAGTTGGGAGGCATTTGGGGAAATCCTACTAAGTTTCTATTCACCCCATGCTTGGGAACTGTTGTGTGTTTGTAGATTTCATCTATCAACACACTGGTAAGGGCATTATTTTGTGATGCTACTAGATATTGTGGCCAAGGAATATAGAGTTGTGGAATTGAGTGGGTTGGGTGTTACTTGTTTTGATTCCACTTGGGTGTTTTTGAGTTTTTTGGCTTTTTGGTTCTTTTCAAGTATGAATTTTGTTTTCCTCTTATACTCTGATATTTTCTAATAATTTGGTTATTTTTTTAGTTGTACTATTATTTGTACATAATATAGAGGATTGAATGTTTATTTTTTTTGAATTTTTGAATGTTCTTATTAAAATAGAAAATCATCCACAAATATTCTTGATTCACTAGGAATTTATTGCTAGCCATTGGTGTCTTAGGGATGTCACCTAAGCTAGTAGCACCTCCCTCTCATCTCAATCCAATGATGAGGGGAATGATGTTACTACTTCCATATAATGGGACATTGAATCAGCGGCCACTTGGGTTTCAATGATCTAAGGTAGGTATGATAAAATAAACATCCAAAATATATTATATACTGTAATTTTAAGATAACTGAGTAGTAAGAAGCATGAATACTGACCTTCATTCACTAGTGCATCAACCTTCTCTACCATTATCGACCTATTGAAAGGTACAATAGAAGGACCTTATCCTGATGGTCCCAACATAGGACTTCAGGACACTAGTTCCACATCTAAAATTACTACTCCTTCTAATGGAAATATAGACCTAGAAGGTGTTCCTAAACCAAATACTTCATGGATGTCATTGTGAATAGATACACATAGAAATTAAAATTGATTGGTATAAATGATAAAGGAAGTGAAAATATCATGATAACTCTCCTCCCTTGATATATGTAATAAATATAGTGACTTACAATTCAAGATGGTTGAATATGTTTATGATTTACATGAGGTTATCCACAAAGATTGAATGAGTTGAAGTGTAAGTCAATGCATTCAACTCAAGACCTGATTCTGGCCTCTCTTGGGATTCACCATCTTTCATCTCATTGGGGTTCAATTATGAGATTATAGAGGCCTTTTCAACTAAGTAGATAATTTCCCTTATAAAATAAACCTCATCTTAATGAATGACTGAAACAATGAAATAATATTAAATAATAAAGGTATCTTAGGTGACAACTATGAAAATATGGCATTTACATACTAGAATTGAGAAAAAATGAATCTCTATAACTATCTCCGAATCATGTATATATATTTATTTAAAATATAGATTTGTGTTAGGAAATATATGTATTGACATTTGAGAGATTCATAGTGGATTAAAGGTCACTTATTAGAGTTGTTCCGTTCAGGCAGGGGAAGCTCCTTCTTTGACCCTACTACCTGAGTAAACATTTAGGCTGATCAATGTTCCTTTGAATGAATACTCTAGATAAATAATGGGACATCAATACCTTTTATGATCCTTAAATGGAAAAAATAAATAATTAATAATGAAATCGATGATGGCATATTAAGTGATAGTCAGAGCATTATTTACAACAACCCAAGGAGAACTTTGGATAACCTCTCCATTAGATGTAGTGTCCCTTTACTTTTTAGAGAACATATCATTTCCCTTTCCTCATAATTTCATCATGAAACATCAACTTATCCTCTATAATTTTATAAAATAAATTCTAGTATGAGGATCTACAATTGATTCATTGGATTGTGAATTCAATTTCACTTACGTAATCTTTAGCTTCTTTAGGTTGATTCTCATAGGAAGTGCCAACAAGTGTGATCACATACCCAAACATAGTAAGGATAAATTCCTAAACTTTTATTGAATCCCAAATATCCTTCATATGTTTTTCTAATCATATAAGAACCCCACTCAATTTATTTATGAGTAAATTAAACATTATTTAGCATTAGTGATAGAAAAGCTCCCCCACCTATCGATGGAGACGATTCTAGGTGCATCACCTATTAATAATATAGTCACCGTGGGATTTATTAATATGATAATATTGTGGGGTATTATCACCTACATAGATAACTCCTATTCTTCTCTGCCTTTGACCTCTATTGGACTATCGAACTAAGGCACCAGATCATCCAACTACCCATCAGGGTTTAACCAAATCTAGGTTTCAGTGTATTTGGTTTATTGATTAATGATGACATTGACCATAAGGTAGGTGATTTTTATACATGTATCATTCCATTTAATCATCATTTAAAATTATTCTTCAACTATTGGGTTTCATTAAAGATGTGAAATTTTGGGTAAGGTTGGACATTTCTTTTGTACAAAACGAAATTTCCACTTGAATATGTAAGCTGAATACCCCTAATAGATAGACTCCTTGTCAATCCTATATTAGAGTATACCCTCACTTAAATATACCAAGTATTCATGTTGTATTAGGGTTTCATTCATGTCATTAGTAATAATTCTAGTTGGGCTAGGTACAATGAGAAGATTAACAAGTCACGGAAAGTCAATAAATGTCAAACATCTCAACCATTAATTAGGATTGGTCTAACTCCGCCAATGATATGATGATAAGGCAGGAACTAAGTATTGGGAATAATTTGTTCATTGGTTAACTGATATCCAACCATATGGGAAAAATTTAATCCCCATAACACCTAAAAGGGAAAAAGATAAAAAAGGGTCCTTTCCTCAGAATAAGTCCCTACGATACTGATATAGTTTTGCTAAAAAGTGTACTAATATGTTGTTTCATTTTCCACTTCCCAATTGAATACTTATCATGTAAATATCAATCCTTATTCCAATGTTCATTACATTTATTAAGAGGATATATCCACTAATGAACATGGATAGAAAGTCCACTAAGAAAACCAACTGATTAACCCAGGGGTGACTTCCCAATCCCATTCATTTTATAGACCCTACTCTAGTATTTTCTAATAAGAAATAGGAATCTCATAGTTCTTATGTGTTGTGAAACTTTGAGGACTCATTTTTTATATCTCTTTATCATTTTTCATGATGAATATTTCTACCTATATGCTAAAGGGAAATTCAATCTATGAGAAACATCTCAGTCCATGGCATTTATCGCCTGCCAAAAAAGCATCAATTCTAGTTGGGGTTCCTCTGTGAATCATCCCATATAAAAGTTAGAGGGATAAATTAATTATACATATCCCCATGAATTAGAACCCCACTAATCATATACTTGTACTAGATACTAATCACAGTCTCTCTATGAATCAAGTGGAATGTGTTTTTGTCCTGGACCCACCTGATGATTAAATATAGGATGATATTAAAGTTTCTATGAGATATTGACTATTATACCCATACTACTTCATATATCTCCAATTCCATTATTTACTCCCTAAACTCCAGATATATCTAATGTACCGAGAAGGTCTAATCCAAATTCATGCCAAATAGACCACTAAGATGAATAACCCAACTCAAATCCCATACCAATATCTGTTTAGTGGTGAATTTATTCAAGATATATAAATAACAATGGATCTTAGGTTTTTTAATGCACCTTACCTTTTCTGTAGAGAGGGAACCATACTCAATAACATATCCTTTAACACGATCTGTCTCACATATGAAGCATCTCACCACTAAAATATTATATTTTGATATTTTATGATAATGGGTGATACAACTTCTTAGTTTATTCCATGATTGGGGTTTAGAAATGAGAAAATAACTCAATAAATTGAATAAATATATTGGCAGTCTATTTTATACTAGATAATCCTAAATTCCAACTCTCATTAGTGTTCAAGGAAACAAATGCCTTGGGTGAAATTTTTTGCATTGAATGGGTTATTGATAATATTCTCTAACCTTATGGTGGAAAATCAGATAGTTTTTATAAATTCATTTCTATAAGATATTGTGATATTCAAATCTTATAAGGATTCAGGTGAATAAGATTATAAAAAATATAAAGGTATAAATTTCTTCATAAAACTTATGGAAAGTTTATATTGACGGAATAAAGAAACTATATGAATGGAGGAAGTTAACATAAGTGCTCAGTGAAGAAATAATATTTTCATAAATCTATATTGTCTACCTAAAAAATTTCATTCATAATAGAACCTCAATCATAAAGAAATAAATTTTGTGTTCGCAAAATATGAGTCTCTTAGGTGACTGAGAAGATCTTCTACAATACCATAAAAAGATAAATTATAGCCCACCATGACATATTTATGGGGGTTGTGGGATCTTACATGATCCATGTAAAACTTAAAAGGTCTACCAAGTTCTAATAAAAATTAAATTCTCATCATTTTGATCAAATCCAATTCTATGTGGGGTATTATTTTAAACCTGTAAAAGGTAATTTCTTCTTAAAAGGGAAAAAATGGAAAATCGAAATTCACCATGAATTAAATCAGATCATTGAAATCCCAAAATCATTTGTAGTAACATCTTGTGCATCCTTCATGGATATGTAATGTTTTCATGGTGGGCCATCATTTTTTACATCATCATAACCATACATCATGGTCGCGAAACCTTAATTGTGGAAGGATGTCATTTTTAGGATCATAATGATGATCCTTCATAGCCGCATTGTGAAAATCCATTTATAACATTATGATGGTGATCCTTCATGTTTCTCTAACATATTCCTATTTAGAAATCATTTTTATAATTGTGATGATGATCCTTCAAGTTCGTGTAACATCCTAATGATCAAATACTAGTCATGGAATCATGATGATGATCCTTCATGGAATAAAAACATCCTCATGAGAAGATATCATTTGGGTAATTTTGATGTTTAACCTTTCTGACAGCATACCAACCTCAAGGTTGGGTGTCACTTTATGGAATTTTGTTACTCAATATTCACAACTATGAATATTCATCGTGATTTCAATTCCACTGAATGTGGTGGAATTGGTTATGTGATATGTCATTAAATACCCAGCACACACTTTGAGGTGGGAACATTTCTTCTTCTACGAAATAAAGTTTGAAATAAGAATCATATCATTTGTGAATCATCTATTTTTTGTGATCCTTTGAATAGATATTGAAGGTAAATACTATGTATAATCTAGATATATTAGTAGAGTTACCAACGTCTTAAAATCTAATATATGTCCTATTAAATGGAAATGTAGGTATGGGATGTGTGAACTTAAAAGGCACTTCATTTTGTCATGGATTAAGAGTATTAAAAGTCACCATATTAGTCCACATCACATGGCCGTAAAATGTATAAAATGACCTATTAAGTAACACCGGATGACATGGGTTCTGATTCCTCACATAGGGATATATATGAATCCCTTATCATGGACCAAATATCAAATCCACAAGACACATCACCAGTCTATACGGTGATGAATTTCATCATTCCCATCTGTGTATCTTTAAATCATATTATAACCATCCAATAAGCTATTTGTGGGGAAATTCTAGTACATTTATATTTTCACATTAATTCATGGTAATAATTTATTACTCTCATGCATAAGGTTACTATTATTATTAATTGAAATTATTTCATTAGTACATCTTAAATATATAAGATAGTACTAGAATAGGCAATAATACCCCTTAAGAGATTAATCAGAATCACATCCTCTCGACTAATGTGCAATCAAAATTTTCAGTGGTATGTCACAGTGACCATTTAATTTTGGATAGAATGTCTAAAATGATATAAAATACTATAGGGAATAATTTATTTGGGTAACAGCTAGGAAATATATAAGAGTAATTCCTTAATACGTGAGGTTCCCCATGCATGAGAGTTTAATCTTATCTATGTGTACCCTAAAATTCAAGTATCCTCTTCTTATACAGAAAAATGGTAAAGTGATTAATTCATAAGGGTCACCCCATGTGATATGTAAAGGGAAACTCTATGTACCCTTTGATATGTAAGGGCATAATGTGTAAGAGTTTATACTTAATTTGTGATGTGTAGGAGTTAGTAAATTATAAAATGTGATATGTAATGGTTTCATTGGACGATAAGTTAGAAGAAATCCACAATATATAAGTTTTATCTAGAGTATGAGGGATGATACATAAGGGTCACTTGGGGAACCCTTTGATGTGTAATGTTAAAAAGATGAAGTAGAGTTTGAAAAATGGTAAAGTGTAATATATAAGGGTGAGGTGGAGATATATTAGGATTAAGGATTTTCAAAAATGTATCAAAAATTGAATACGATGAAATTTTGTCAATAATTTTTTCTAAAATTATTAATTATTTTATTTAATTATTTATAAAAGGGGGATTTATGACATTTTGGCTGAAATATAGTGGTGTTCCCTAGTTCCCATCACTATATATCTCCTTATTAATTTTGAATATATCTTTATCGATTAATATCAAATCTTTATACTATTTATTATAGGGGTTTTTTGTGATAAGAAATGTTATATCTGATTATTTATTACAAGTTTCTCTCATCGTTTCTTTGTTTTCTTTCAATTCTGCTCAGAATCATATATTTCTTCAGATTGATAGATTTATTCCAATTGAATCCAAATCATTCAAATAGTCTTAATGAGTGAAGTTATAATAACTCCTAGAAGGTGGTTCCAAGATATTTCATGTGTTATATATGTTTTTATATGTTGTGTGATCAACAGTATTGGATATGGTTATCTGAGTTCCCAAGAACAAAACCAATTTCAGTTTATATTTTTCATAATAGATTCTTAGTGGTGGTATTACCTAGAAAATGATGAGTTTATCATGTCATGGTTTGGATATATTTGTGGTGAATTTTGAGAGTTTAATGTGATTGATGTTGTGTACGGTAAATATTTGATTCATGATACATGATAGTTGATGTGTTTCCTTGAGAAAATGATCAGTGTAATTTGTGTGACTGTGTCTGATGTTGATCACCAAGAAATAAGTGATGGGGTTTATTGATGTGCTATGAATAGTGTTGATTATTGTTATGGGTCATGATATATGTTCATTTTTTATGGTCATAGTAATTCGGAGAAGTCACTCCCTACGGGGGATGAAGCCATCAGGGTCGTGTTCACATAGGATAGGTTATATGAGGTGATTTTTTTAACTAATTTCCTTGTCGAATCCTCCATTGTTAAGAAACATAAGATGTATGATTATGAGGTTCAACAATATTTTAGAGGATACACCATATTTATCCATGGTTGGTTGGGAGTGAAACCACCATATGAATAATAATTCTCATTATATATGTGGGACATGTTAAGGTTGATGGGATGGTCTTGGTAAAGTATGGGCATCATTGTTCTTTTGAATTCATTAGGCTATTGTGATAGGGAGTGTAAAATGGTTTGGATGAACAAGGTTCATGTGATATGGTTTTTAGATGTTTCATTGGGGAATCAAGGTTAATTTATAAATAGTTATTCCATGTGATATAGAATTGGTTAGAATGATAAGGGTACTTTTGGTATGACAGACAATGGTTGCATCATTCCTCACTGGCAATCGCTCATGAAGGTAATGGATGAAACATGGTTAGTAAATAATGAGTGGAGAAGATTTTGTGGTGTGTTTTAGATTTTATTTATTGATTTTTCATAAACTATTATACATATAGATATTCTCTAGGTACGTTGTTGGTAGGGGGATACTGATTTCAGTGTCTCATCTTGCATGGCCCCTTTGAGATGCATGGATACTTTATATCTCATTACATAGTCATGAGTAATCATTATTTATATAGATCCTAGTGGAAATGTGATTGCAGATGCTTAATGGGTTGGATTTTATGATTTTAAAAATAGGAGGGGTTATTTTTCAGTGTTACATCAACTATTTTTTGTTACAATTTTTCATGTACATATATGATTAGCCTATAAGAAACCCTATATACATTTTTATAATTGGCATAGAATCATAAATGATTTCTTTTTATATCATATATATGTTATGGATTTATGTTTTTTATTATTTAAATTCTATCCTTCTATTGTTGTGCTATTATTATTGTTTATCTTTAGAGGGTATATTCTCCCCACTATCACCCCCATAAACCCTCAATGTTAGTCATCAACCTTTGGTATGTGAGTAGTTGTGCCTAATGTCAAGTGGTTCTTTGACCTGATTGTTAAAGAGTAAGTCTGTTTAGGATGTTAAAAGGTTGTATTAGAGAATGCCTTATTTATTATACGGGATATGGTAGATTAAATACTTGGGAAATGTGTTTCAGCACATTTGAAAATGGATCTTGGGATTAATTTCATGTTGTGTGACTATCCATAATGTGTATGGGATGAAGTATAATTTTCCTACGGGAACTGGGATTATTATTATCTTTTTCCTAGTTATATTTGAATTATTTAATCTGGATAAATGTGTATTTGAAATTGTGAATTTTATTTTGAGATTCTTGGAACTGAAAAGTAATATGTGGCACTCATGCATCATTTTGGGCATGTAGGGTTCACATGTCATATGTGTATCTACTTATAATTGACATTTTAGTTCGATAATATAAAGGGATTTGTTTTCCTTAAGTATTATTAAAAACATATATATTTTTTTACTATATATCTTATGAGTGACATTATACTCAGCCAGACTAGGGGTTTGATTCCTTATGTGAATAAATATTTATTCCTTATGTGTTTATAGTGTGTGTGGTACTAGGCCCTGGAACAAGAAATGTTGTGAGGATATATGGTATGAGACTCAGAGAGGTAATAATTGTAAGTGTTAGTGGGTTACATTACCTATTATAAATTTATTTATTTGTGACATTTAAATCTATTATATCTATATTGAGAATGGTATTTGGTTCTCAAAGAGAATCTACCTAGACAAGCTGTCTTTGAGAGTTATGACGGTAGAGATATAGTTCCATCAGAGCATGCTCTAGATGAGGCCCTAGAGGGAGGAGGTGAGCATAATTCACATATGAAGGTTATAAGGAAGATAGGATAGCTAAAGTTACTAGAATATCTAGCGTATTGGTTATATTAGAATCCAAGTGTGATCCTAGAGTGGGTTATCTATATAATTGATTAGGGATCTTTTGGAGTTGAGATGACTATAGAATATTTGACATTGAAATTCCAGTCACATCAACTATTTTTAATCCAGGGAGAGGGTGGGAAATAGATAATTAATTACTATGTTGAGTCATTGTATATAATATTTGATTATATTGAGATACCAACTGGGTTGTGGTTAAATATGGATGTTTAGATTATTAGGAAACCAATGAAATTATGGTATGATGTGTAAGTAGAGGTAGGAAGGCATGATGGGATGACATGGGAATGATTTTCATATGTGTTATTTGATAAATGTTTTCCATGATGTTGATGGAGGAATGGGTACATGAGTTCATGCACATAGTGAAAATAGGGACTTAATACATTGATTATTCCTTGATTTAATATGTTTTTCATTGATGTTGGTGGGATATGAGATCAAAAAGGTGAAACATTTCAATAATGGTTTATAGACTCCAATCAAAGTGACATTAAACATATTTAAGTTTACTTCATTTCCATAGTTAGTGAATAAGTAACTAATAGTTGATTGAAACCCAGTGGATGGGAGTATAATGAGTAGCATAATGGTTTCATATGAGACTGTTAGTAGAGCTTCAACTGGATAAAAGTGACTACATGAGGAGACCCAGCAGGGAGATCAGTGTAGAGGTTTAATGATATTATCGGAGAGCTGGTCATCGGTGAGGTGTTTATAATATAGGAAGACATGGAAATATCTATCCCATAGTGATCATATATTGAAGGATTTTTGAGCATTTTTTCATAAGGAACATATGGAGAGTTTTTATCAAATTAATTCATAGTTATATGGGGATCATGGATAGGGTTTGACTCAGGTGTCTGAGGTAGGACCAAGGGTGGTACCAGTGTCATTACTTGATATTCATATATATATATATAGATCAGGGACATGGAAAAGATAAATATATTTGGTGGTGGTTTTTGAAACAGAGTCAGCATCCTTATATAGGATATGTATTGGGAAGTTTATCTTTATGTAGACTGCACATGATCAAGTTGACTCTCCCAATGTGGGTCGGGGGGCCATTGAAATTCATAGGACCATCATGAGCATGTTGGTTTTTGTTTTTTATACTGATTATTGATACATTATATAAATATGTGATGATTATAATGACCATATTTTGTCTGATATATTATCATTGAATATGATGTGTAAAAATTATAGGATGCATTGGCATCATGTATGATAATGGGCATCAAGATAGTTATGGGCATCGTGTATGATGCAAGAAAATTGTAGGCATCAAGTATGATGTGGGATAAAAGTGAGCATTAGTGTCACATGGGAAGATGATTATTGAAAACTAGTGGATACTTATGGATATTTGGTTTGTGTGATATTCATGATGATGAGAATTTATGATACCTCATATTGGGAATTTTGGATGAGATATGGTCAGTTAGATGATTCTTATGCTGGAAAATTGAACAAAAGGGATCATTATTTATATATTTTGGTTATCTATAGAGGATATTTGTTTTTTTGGATTCATATCGATGTTTTAAAAATGTTATGAGTGTGATTCTTAGGTTTCAGTAACTATTGGTCAATAAGTGGCCTGGGATAGCTCGAGGATAAGATATTAGGTGGTGGGAAGGTTGTAATGGATTAGGTATTCATAAGTAGATATTTGTGTTAGATATTGTAATGGTAATGTGAATTTAATTTTTTATAGGTTTTTTGGGGTATCTATATAGGTCATGGATCGAGTCTCTAAGTTGGATCAAGCTCAAGGAAGAGTTGCAGTGAACTTTTTTTCCATCTGCTATTTAGAATAAGTCTAAAGGGTTGTGGTAAAATAATTTATTTAATATTAATTATAATTATAGAAATATATATTATTAAATTTGGGAATATTTTTGAGTTTCATCATATTTATAAAAATATAGAAAACTCCCCATATGTAATTGTCTTCGTATGTAAAATTCATCCTGTGAAGGGTAGTAAAAAATGGTAAATGTAAATCCTCAAGATTTTAGAATATATTTTATTTAATAAATGTTATGTGTTAAATATATTTTTAAGAAAAAAACCATGAAATTATGTGAATAATTATTATATAGCATAAAATCAATTAATTTATGTGGTATTTATAAGAATTATTATTGTCAAAACCAATTTACAATTCATGTAAAAAATATTGTTGATCTTAAAGATCTTTTTTGAAATATTTTGTCTATGATAATTATTTTGGTCAAATATGTTTTATTTAAAAATAAATTCCATGTTTAAAAAAAATAAAAAATTATTTTTTAAACATTTATAAAACAGGTTATTAATTGGTAATAAATAAAATCCAAAGCATTCAAAGGTAGAAAGAGGTGTTTTTTTGAAAATCTACTTTTATGTGTGAAATGTGTTTTTTTATTAATAAATTAAATTAAACACTATTGGTTAATTATTTTAATGATATTTATAGATAATATATTCAGTGAAATATTTTAACATTCAGTTAATGTTTTTTACAAGGAAATTAATGAGAATAAATTTATTTTTATGATTAAAAATGCATTTTTCTAAAAAAATCATTGAAATTTGTGTCCTTATTTTAAAATAATGTTATACCACTTATATAAATTGAATATAGTAAAATGGAATACATATTTATAATTATCATTTACAAATTTATTAATATGTTCAATTTAATTTTTGATCATTGTGAATAGTTAACATAATAAAATTTTGTCACCACGGTGAGGCTTAACAAGATTAATGAGGAGTTTAAACATAAAATAAGGAATAAAATATTTATATAAATTCAATAAATTTTATTTTATAAAATATTTAGACCCACACTTATATAATCATTGAATTTTATTTTTCTTGGTTTCTCTTTCTCTTGAATATGACTTTGTTATATTTTAATGTTTTATGTATTTACAAAAGTTCCTCTGACCTCACTTACAAAACGGTACCCCCTCCCTTGAATTATTAACACACTTTTATCACACTAGTTAAGAAAATCCATTCCAAAATAACTTTAAAACTTCAATACCCATGTCCTAGTGATTATTTTATTCTGCCAAGACCAAACCAATAAGGGTTAAGATATAATCAAAAGGAGTTTTCCCAAAAAAGAGGTAATTATATTTATAGATCTATTTCGAGTTTTTTCTTCCATAACATTCTATAAATATTTTATAAACATATTATATTTATTAAATAATTATAATTACTATACTGATATTTTTTTATGTTAATTTTAGATCCATTTTATACCTCCTTTCAATCATAGGAGAGATGATAATGTTTTCTATGAGTATGTGCGAACTACCAACTCAATGAAGAGATGTGATTTATTATTCATATATGTCATACATGGATGGTAATATGGATTTATTTTATGTATATTTATGATATTATTATTATTTTATAGAGATATATTATTATTTTACTTTTTTTCTTTCCATTTTTAAGAAAATCAAACCATCACTCCTGCGTATGTATGAAATACTATCTCCACAAAGTGATGTAATTCATTTTTCATCACCATTATATATAAATGGTTATAAAATTATATATAATTAGTAAATATGATAATTATAATGTGATTAAGATTATATATATTATTAAACCACATACTAGGTGTAAGGAATAGAACTGTTGAACCTAAACATATAAGGGAAATAGAACAATTAACATCTTCAATGTTGATTTTAATGAAGATTTGTTAATAAATGTGTATTTAGAAATTATAAGGGAATGATATATTATATGATAAGTTTGATTATGTTCCTGGTATATATTTATAAAAAATTTAAACTTATTATATAATATATTAAGAGTGCGTACAAATAAATTCTAGACTTGAGGTAAGGGTTTAGGTTTCAATATCATTTTTAATCAGGATTGTTTATAGAAGAATTGAATTTGGGGTAATTATATGATATTTATATCTTAAACACCATATATTTATTCAAATAAAGTTATATTTTGGTTTTTCAGGTTTTCCTTTCATTCTATATTGTTTTGTACTTAAAATGATTGAATTTTTTTTTAATAAAATTCAACCTTATTTCCTCTTTAGTCGGAAAATTTTTTCTTCCACATCTATGTATTTAAAATGTTTTCAATAATATTATTTTATATGATCCAATTAATATTCGAATTAATTTCCAATCATATTTTTTATTCTTTTAAAATTATTGAAAATGAATTGTTATAATGTTATTCCTAATAGTTTATTTATGACTTTTAAAAAAATGTGAAAGTGATCTTTGTTTTAACACTAACTACAACAATAAACTATCCCACCATCATAATAATTATTTTATTTAAATCTTACATTATAATTTTAAATATTTATTTTCAAATAAAATCATCTTCTTAATATTATAGGAATTTTTGTTTAAAATACTTTCAAAATAAAAATATATTTTTCTCTTGTTTACAAAGAAAGGTTCAAATATTCATTAAAATGTATTTTTCATATATATCAACAATGTTTAATGTATAATTATTTTTCGATATGATATTATGATACCATCCACTTTATTTATATAGATCAGTAATGATGATGATGTTTTAAGGATAATTTAATGAAACTTGTTTCTTTTCGATAACTTAATTATGTTATTATGAAATGATGGATGATTTTATGATTTTTGTGGCCCACATATATATGGTCTTCATTATATGATGGGTGGGCCCAAAATTATATCTCCCTCTAATGCATTGGGTAATGATTGATATATTATGATATAATATTAAATAGGGTGTTGAGTGAACCCATTATAATAATGAAAAGTGTATATGGAGTAAACCCATTCCAATAATGAAAAGAGGTTAGAGAATAAACTCAATCCATTATGGGACTCTGTAAACTATTTGATGATGGTATTAGTAATAAACGTTGACTAATTAAATGATTATATATGATTAGGATTGTGACATATTTCCTTTGACATGTTCTTATTTTTCTATCACGGGTCATGATTAATTAACGATTATTCATCACTATTATGGCTCATGTCTTTCAAAATGTCAAGGCTTTATGCCATGACGCGTGATTTATATTCTATAAATGATTGGGTATGAACTTTTTTAGTTATAATCATGCTATCATATTTATATATTTATCTTATTCTTGTATTTACTCATCAATTGATGTCTCTAATATTTACCCTTACTGAAAATCTGATCTCACCCTTTCTTATGTTTCCATTTTACTCATGTTATAAAGAAAGGTTTTATGTAGGATATGTCAAATAAGGGTACTGTGAGAGAATAATTTTTTTGGAGATATTAAAGATATTTCGTGAAATAATTTGATTATGTATCTAGTCTCCAAATACAATAAACCTTTATAGTTCTGGGAGTTAATTGTTATGTAATTTATTATATTTTCATCAAAAATGACATAATATTTAAGTATTTGTTTTATTAGGTAACCTCTATAAAGTATTGATATAGAATGGTTGATATTTAAAGGTCATCCCGATGATAGGTAAAAGTCACTCTGATGTTTACCTAAGTACATAAAAGTAAATCTACAATAAAGAAAATATGTAAGGGTTACTGAAGAAATATATAAGAGTTAGTCATCAGTATGTAAGTGTCACCATGTGGAATATTTTACTCTTATGTAAGGGTATCCTCATATGTAAGGGTCCTCCAAATTCAAAAAAATGATACTTTGTGGAATGGGAAAGGGTCACCATGTTGGATGCATAAAGGTTAACTATAAGAACACTATGATGTGTAAGGGTAAGATACCTAAGGGTTTATACTTACCATGTGACGATTAAGGGTATAGAAATGGTATAGGGTGATACATAAAGGTTTATTTTGATAATACATGATGGAAAGTCCCTGACACATAAGGGTTATCAAGAGTATAAGGCTCAATATGTAAGGGTCACTTAGGGACCCCTGTGATATGTATAGGTAAAATATTAAGTGGAGTTTGAAAATGGGATTGTTTTACACATTAGTGTTGGTTAAAAATATGTAAGCGTTAGGGATTTTCCATAGTTTGTTAAAAAATAATTTTTATGAAATTTTTTATAGATTTTTTAAAAAATAATTAATTAATTGATATAAATTACAGGAAAAAGGGGATTCATTCCATTTCAGCTAGAATATAGTGGGGGTTCCCAAGTTAATATATATCTCTCATTAATCCTTCATTCATGAGAGATAATCATTTATTAGTTTTAGTTATTCATATAATTTATTATAGGGCTATCCAAAATCAAGGATATTTTTTTTTATTTTTTTTCTCTCATGATTCATTATTTTATATCATTTCATCCTTAAATCATGGATTTTTTTTTTCATATTTCTATATTTCAACTTATTGAAGCTAGATCTGGTAGAGTTTCTTAGTTATTTAATTCCTTCTAACCTCAGGTGGATAGTTTCTAGGTATTCCATAATTTATATATGTTTCTACGCATCGTGTGATAAACAACCATTTATAGGGTCCTATAAGAGACCATGAATAGATACACTTGTGGTTTATACTTTTCATAAGAGATATCCAGGGGTGTTATCACTTATAAAATGATGTTTTCGGATTGGTATAGTGTTTGAAACAAATTTGTTTTTGGTTTTGGATTTTTTTCATCAATGGAATAATTAAATCAATGGTGAAATAGTTGAATTCATTTGTTATATTTTTACGAAATTTATAGAGTGTAATAAGGAGAATATGGTTCCCTTATACATGGAAACTATATTTATATGTTAATGAGGATGTTCACATGGAAGGTGATTATGTTCTAAAAGTGATTCAATTAAATCAAGAAGTTAGAATATTCAGAAGTTTGGAAGTTGAATTTATAATATTAGAATCTAAAAATTAGCTCAAGTATTCATCAAAACCTTATATACATAAGATTTATGTTTTGGAAAATACTTTGTGCGAATTTGGATAAATCTTCTGATTCATATGATTCTTTTTTATAGAAAAATGGTAATATTTTAGGTAACCACCTGATAAAAATAAAATATTTAGAAGCTATATAAAATTTCATAAAGATGTAAAGAGAATAAAGGTGATGCAAAATTTATGGTCCAAGTAAATTTCACAAGAGGGGACATTATTCCTTTTCATCTATTGAACAAATCCTAGACTTTCCCAATATAAAAATTTCTTCAAAGGTCCCCAGGGTTTATCAAGTTCAACAAGAGGTTCCGATTTCTCCTTAGGAGTTTCACAAAGCTTCTTCACTGCTATCTTAAACTCTTGTGGTTTGGTTTGTCTATATTATTTAACCTATAGATTATTTTTATAGGTTAATAAATGGGGAATTGTGTTTAAATCAGCATATTATTGATTGGATATTTGGGCGATGAAATATCCTTATTCGAATCTGATGAGGAAGATCTAGCATGGGATTTGTATAGTTCTAGAATATCTATTAATGGATTTTATTTTAATATTATTCACTTGTTTTTTGGCCTCTAGGTGAATTGTGACCCATCCACTATGGCTATTTAGCTTCAACATACTAGTATACTACTTCCCTTATAGAATTATCTCTCCTCCATTATATAGTTATTCCCCTTGGTCACTTCTTATTCCCTAATAATAGGACATATACAATAAAACACCATATTATAGAATGCATTTGTGTTGAAATGGAACTCTCATGGTTGCCTCCAAAAGTTTGTTGGATCATTATTGATGGATAATACATATATATCCAATCTATCCTTTATAAATCGTGGACAAAACATTGTTCTATATGTCAATTGAAAGTGCACTTCTACCTTGATTGTTGAAATAATGCTACGGGTGCTCATTTTGATGAATTCTCTCAGCCTATCAATAGGGATAAGAATCCTTCATCACATAATATAGATATCAATATTCCAAATCCATGATTTGAAAAGGTGGTATCTTTTGTGATGAAAGTAGATTCTGGTACCATGTCATATTATATGGATGAAACTCATTTTGGTTTACTCATGGCCATTGCAGATCCTTTTTAATCTGGGTTTGAGGTTCCTTCCAGTTTCGGAATTCTCAATGGGGGATCCCAATCACTTGTGGCGAAAATACTTATTTTAAGAATCCCCTCAAACCTTTAGTATCTATGATCTTTGCAGGTCTACGTTTATATATAGGTATAGAAATGACCATTTTTTTGAATGTGTTAAAGGATAATATAAGTTTTCACCATATTTCATACCAAATTTTCAAAATTTTAAGGGTCTTTTAATGCTCTATAATCCCAAGAATAGAGACTGTTCTAACCCCTCATTTTCCAAATAGTTTGATATTCTATACAAAGATCTGTATCTTGGTCATATTGAGGGATGGAAAAAGTTATGTATAAGAATAATATGCAACGGGATAAATCTATTACCTTAAAATAAAACTAGAGTTTCTCTAAGGAAGCTCCATGAGAAGAGACACTTTCTTCTAAATGTGGGTATTTGGACTCGTCTAATTATAAACAAGAGATAGTGTCTAAAATGGATTATCAGTAGGGTCTAGGAGTAAGAAAAATAGAAAAAGTAAGCCATTTATTTGAGTGATTTTCCAATCACCCATACTTAGGATATCAATGGGGCCTCTCCCACATCCATGTTGAAGAAAATTATGCATTAGAAAGACTACTCCTATTTTCTATAATCTATGATGGCTAGGTCTACTATGAAGGTTTTGTGTTGAATGAGAAATGGATATCGAAACTATAGGGAACCGTGATAAAAATTTCTCCTAATATGATTCTAGGGTCATTGTAAATCCTTTTTAACAAGGATTCCCTACCCCCTATTTTCTTAGAGAAATTTAAATCCATGTATGAAATATTTGGTAAATCTTTAGAGAAGTAAATTAATGCAAAAAATAATAAGACATTATAGAGGTCCCTAGAAACATTACATAAATGATGTAATTTCTTAAAAACTTATCAAAACTTAGTCCAAAATCTGGAAAAGAATTTATATTTTGAAATTATTTTACTCAGATAAAAAATAATTATATCACAGTTAAAAGAAAATATTCAGATATTTTTCCAAAATTAATTTTATAATTAGAAAATAGAGATATAATAATAAATTAAAAACATAGATAAATTAAAATAATAGGTTATTTATCAATCTAAGACATAGTTCCCCCGCCCCCCATATGACATAATTCCACTATCAATAAATATTATTAAAATAAACACAAGGATCTACAACCTGGATTAGGTAATTTAAAAAAATGACCACACATCAGTCCAATCAACAACTAGTTTCTTCTACTTGTATCTATGGGGTGATATATATAAAATAAATGATAAGAGAGTGTCAGAGTACTCTACAATGTAGAATAGTATATTGTGATAAAATTATATACATGTAAAGTAATAACAACTTGAAAGTAAATAATAACAGATAATAAGAGAGAATTAATATGAATATATTGTAATGTTATCTTTCTTTGATCAAGCTTGAGATGATCAGAAATGATATTCTTATTCGATTATTCAAATATATGTTCTTTATTTCATTTGAGATATCTTATCAATTCTTTCATAGAGTATAAGTTTTTCATGAAAAATATACTGTCTTGGAAATCTCTAAATATCATAGGAAAATCCTATTTTTTGAGTTAGCATTGTGTTATCTACTATCCACCAAATAAACCTTCCACACTATCCAAAATTATTGATTTAAGATTCCTCAAATTTATGCTATTAAGAACTTTGAATATATTTTATAAGATATTAATAAATTAAATCATTATACTTTGGATAAAAATAAATAAAATTTTGACTTTTTCTTTAATGATCCAATAATATCTAGTTAAGAATAATTATTCTTCAGTCCTCATACTAAGAAGTAAAATTTGGAAGGCTTAAATTCTCCAACCTGGATTAAATACATAAAAACTATCCATTAGAATAAAATATAATATTATTCTCAAAGATGGTTGGATCCACATAGGCATGGCAGAATATATCTTCATAGAATCAAAGGTTAAGAATTGTCACATAGCTTCCATTGCGGGATCATAGCTTATGTATCACGATCACATTTTTCAAAGCATGGTAGAATAAACCTTCTCAAGGTCATATATATTCAATGTTTCACATATTCCATCATGGTAGAAAATACTTATTCATGGTAGTATATTTTCTTTCATGGTAGAATATCCTCTACATGGTCAAACGAATTGTCATATTGTCATATAAATCACTTCATTCTTATAGAATTCTTCTGATGGTTGCACGTACTTCTTCATACGAATACATGAGTAAACCCACAGTTATAGAGATAACCACCAAGGTTGAAAAAACAGATTATTATAACTTCTTCAAAGTAGTGGATTCTGTTATATGTTCTCATGGATTAAGGAACATTGAAATAACTCAAACATAGAAGGTGTATCTCATGGTAGTTGCTTGTAGTTAGAGAAATTTATGTAAAATATGATGTTTTGAAGTTCTATCACACAACACATAAACTTTTAGTAATAAATTTAACATAATTTTTTATCATTAAAATAAGGAATTATTTTAATAATCCAATAATACACCAATTTTTGATAATCTCATGTCATGGTTGAAATTAAATTCAAAATAGTACACACAAATAATTTTCAGAACATAATTAGTGCAAAGAAATAATAAAAAAAGATCAACATAATATTCCCATAAAAATGATATGCTATACATATTTCCATTTTTTAGATTATCAAAAAAGACATAAAATTAAAGTGGAATAGAGAATAAAAATAAATTCATCAAATTAGCAGAAACAAATTAAATGATAGGAACAGTGAATTTTTATTAATATCAAAGTCTAAAGAGTACATCATTATAATAAGAAATCTCTATTAGATCCAAAATAGAATTTGATTAATAATCCATATAAATGGGAGATTTACCCTTAGAGGAGGAATGGGTAGGATTAGGGATAGGTGAATGTGTAGGAGGCCCAAAGACAATTCCGGAAATCATTACTGTGAGGCGCTTCACTACCTAAATTTGAGTAAGACCAAATGGACTTAATGCTTTGTAAGTATTGAAAAATTGAGTTGAAATAGGGACTAAGACGAATTTATTGATCACTAGAAAGATAAATCATTGTAGTTAAGTTATTTTACTTATAAGGCTCTGTCAATTCAATTGACCAAGTGATAACTCTACCACGAGTCTCCATAATTTGAAAGAAACAACTCTTCTATTCCTGGAATGATTAAACAATGGATTTATAACCTTCAACTGATTTGCTTTTTCTTTAAGGATATAGTTTTATGCGGTACTTTAATATTTTAAGTCAAATACTTAAAATTGGATGAGATATCAACATTAGTGAAAATCATAGATAGATAGGATTTTTCCATAGATATTATTTCCCTATCCTCTCAAGCTTCATAAGGACACTCTCTAACAACTTGTATATATTCACTCCATGATATTTTAACCTCTATAAATTTTTATTATGATAATTTTAAGGCTCTCCCATAACATTCTCTAACTCTTCACAAACTATGCTTCAAACCAAATCAGCATCAAAAGCAGTAGGGACTGGAGTAGAAGGAGATTGAGAGGAGGAGGAAACTTTAGAACAAAGATAATCTAACTAACCAAATAGATTGAGATCCCTTTGATTCGGATCCTTTTTCATGTCCACTATGTATGTTTGAATTACCCCAATATGTTCAGGAATCCTCTTATGTTCTTCTTCTAAATTTCTAATCCTCCAAAATAACATTGGTTAGAGGTTTGAAACAACAAGCTATATTGAGAAAAAAACATCTACTTATCTCAAGGAATCCAAGACATCTTTCATTATATATCCAAGAAATCTTTCATTATATATCCAAGACATCTTTCATTATATATCTAGAAAGAGGGGTAGGAGGAGGAGGTAAAGGATTATTTTATCAAGGAGTATAAATGTTAAAGCAAAGACCCGCATCCTCAAGTCTCTCACAATAAAAATCCATAGAAACTTCAACTTATTCCTCATGAATAGATTATATTGAAATTGATACCTCTACTTATCTCAAGAAAACAACATCTCTAACTAGGTCAACTGAAGTAAAAGGCTAGTGATGCTCAGCCTGATCGGTCTCTTTAACCAATGATCACTTGCGATCCTTACAGAAATGAGAGTTGTAAGGGTCCACCATAGCTAGGTGTACTACCGTCACCACCCCAATACTATCAAATTTAGAATAAAAATGGTCTACGATAAGAAATATTGATCCTAGGTACTTCTCCCACATATTCATATAGTCTACTTCATCTAGTCTAATTGGTATTCAGATAATTGGTCTCATGAAGTCACTTTGGTATTCTATTTCCCAATCACCACTCACTATCTTAAAAGGTTGAAAAATAAAAAATTAAAGGATTAGTCTCTTTATCTTCATCCTCTCCATAATCATTATATACTAAGTCATCTAAGACTTCAATTATGTCATATGGACTCTCAAAGTATGATTCCTTATAATGAATTATAATAAAATACTCGGTGTCTGAGTTCTCATCATCATCATCCAACAATATTTCCCTATATGGAAAGGGATGAGGAGAATCATGATTTCTATATGATATATTCTGACTCCTCACAATTCCAAGATCACTGTCAACTTCTACTAATATAGCAACTGATTCTTCCTCAATATCAGCAATGATTTAACCAACCTCTTTATCTAGATAATACTCCACAATATCCCATAGTTCTAAACTAGGATCAACTATATCTCTTAGTATGATAGTATTTCTTACTAGATTTAAATTATCATAAACCTCTTCATCATCTATAACCCACATCTTAATCCAAGGGTTCCAATATACCATCAATATCTAACAAGTTTCTAACATCAAACAGAATCCACCACACTGAGTAATCCTTACTTCCCATTTAGTAACAATACCTCAAGCTTCTATAAAATCAAATATCATCTTATGATAGGCTAGAAAATTTGATTTGGAGGTAGTTTTACAAATATTATTCATATAGACCATGATATACCTAGACAATTCATCTTGGATCCTTTCTTCATAAGGTATAAAAAGAATACATCTAGATAACTCATGATACTAAATTATCCCTTAATTACACATTGTATGTATCATATTTACTTCAAAATAATTTTGTATTGGCCATCAGGTTCCAGAACAATTGGTCTCTTCATGTTATAATTACCAATGATATCTAGAAGAGCATCCTCAAAAACAAAATCTGAATGATCAATAGGGTAATATCCCTAGAAATATTTATATACTCCTTCTTTAGGAACATTATATCACATAACCCAAAACATGGATGAGAATAATAGCTCTTCACCACAAACCAAATACCTTATAAAGTCTTTATTGTCTCTAAACACATATCTTTCATGTAAATAGAAGTTACAACATAGTATTGGATTGAACTGTTGATCATTCTTAGAGAACCAATCTTCCCATACTTTTCCTTAAATAACTCTCAATGTAAGAGATATGATAGATTTTAATCATTAATCATATATATATTTTTCTACAAAAACTCTAGGAGATGATAATAGGTGATTCCTCAAATCAACATGATGAGTAGATCCATCTTTGGGTCTCTTACGTGGTCAGTGATCATTGGGAAAACCATAAATGATATCTCATATCATCTTCACCATAGTAGTATACATTTAAAAGTATGAAGGATTATGGTTGGGTTTGAGAGGGAAGGGGAGAGTATGTTTGAAAGGTACATGAGATAATATGTTTGTTTCAAACTCTAAATATAAAATTTGACCATTTAGGACACAAATCAATTATAAAATATAAATTGAATTTTAATTTGAATAAAATACAGAATTTAAGAGTTAAAGTAATAAAATTATAACTATTATAAAAAGTCATAGAATAGTGTGGTAGCACTAGAATGGAAACACTTTCATGGTAGAATTTGCATGGTAGCATGCAAATGGTATAACCCACATAGTAGAGCGCACAAAGTAGCACTCACCATAGTGGCAAAGACCATGGTAGAAAACCCTCATGGTAACACATGACACATGACTTAATTCTATCAAATTAAGGATAATTAATGTAATAAAATATTAAGTATAATTTATCATACCAATCTCATATTTGGAATATATTTACATCACAATATTCAATGGATTTTCCTCTAGATTAAAACAATAAAAAATTAATTCAATTCTTGAAGCACTTAAAAATATTTCAACCATATTAAAATGAGATTACATGGGGTTTTATTTAAAACAATCAAATACATACACAATAAATAATATTAGGTTGGATATAATTCTAGTAAAGTAAACTTATAATCATTCCTTTTTAAGTGCTTTGATAATCTAGTTTTCCATTTTCATCCAAATACATATTATAGGTTGTACTCAATGGAGTATCACTTCCTTTTTTATTATATATACCAAAATGTTTCAAAATATATTTTATGTATTAAATTTGATTTAAAATAATTCCATAATTTTTTTGAAAAAACTTAAAAATAAGGGAGAACATTAACACACCCATTAAACATATTTCAAATTAATTTTTCATCCTTTTTAAAAATTATAAACAGAGAGTTTTTGGATGAACCAAAAATAATATCAACATATATTTGACCTACCAAAACATCTATGAAATTTTTTTATAAATAAAGTAGGATCATATGTCCCTTTTTAAAACCCATTAAAATAAAAAAGAGTTGAGCCTATCATACCAAGCTCTAGGAGCCTATTTTAAACCTAAAATAGATTTAGAATGTTTTAAAATTTTAGAAATGAGGGTTTTGAAATTTGGGGTGTTATACAAAAAAACATCCTATACAATATAACCATTAATAAATTCACCCTTGAAATCAATTTTATATAGTTTGATATTAAAATGATTTATATAATATATGAGTATTTTAATGGCCTCAAGTCTAGATATAGGTGAAAAGTTTTATTTATAATCAATCTCTTCTTATTGAATATAACCTTGTTCATATGGTATATCTTTATTTCTATCTATAGTTCCAAATTCATCAACCTTATTTATAAGCACCCATTTATTACCAATAGTCAATTAGTATTTATCTCTTTCCACTAGTTCCCAAACTATTAGGTATTCAAATTGATTAAACTTTTCTTTCATATCTGTAACAAAAAATTCATCATTAATATCTAAGTAATGTTTTTAGGTTCAATATGTGATAAAAAATATTGATATTAAACCTAGTTTATAAGAGAAGATATAGTCTGAGTGACTGCATTTAGATCTATAACAATGTTATCTATAGGATGATATCTATGTGTTCTAATGGATATAGGGATAGAAGTACTTTGTACTTTTATTTCTTCCTTAGGGTCCAGTTTGTTCCCTTCCTCAGAATTGGGTGATTTTTCTGATAAGCATACAGTTCATTCTAAAGGTAGATCACTAGACTTAGAAGCTTTTTTGATATTCGAGTGAGGAAAACCATCCTCAATGTTTATAAATGAGTTTTAGGATCATTTGGATATATTTAATAAAACATAAATTGTATAGATTATTCTATAACTTTTGTTCTTTCATTAAAACCCTATATTCTTTATTGGAAGTTGAATAACAAGGAAAATTATTTCATCACTTATATATGAAAATTTATATAAACACTCTTTTATATTGAGAATAAATACCTTGTAACCATAAACCATAATTTAATTAACCTTTTGTTTTCTTTCATTCCATTACTCATGTATGGACATCTTTAAAAGGCTTCTAGTAAGAACACCATTGATAACATATTAAGTTATATTTTGAGCTTCAACTAAAAAATAAATAGGTAGAACATATCCATTGATAATGGTACATGAAACCTATTTAAGAGTCTCATTCTGTATTTTTACCATTCCATTTTGTTGGGGAGTCCTAGGAGTAGAAACTTTTTCATTATAGGCATGTTGTGAGAATAAATTTTCAAATTCTTTATTTTCAACCTCACAAACATAATCAATTCTCAATCTTTTAATAGTAAATCAAATATATATTTTTAAAGATTTTTTATATTTTAAAAAATAGGGGAAAGTTTCACTTTTTTGAGATAATAAGAATACCCATGTAAATCTAAATAATTAATCTACAAGAATATAGTCATAATGCTTTCCACGTAGTCTAGAAACTCTTCAAGTTATAAATAAATACATGTGAACCGACTCTAGGGGTTGATAAGTTGAAACTTATTTATTTAGTTTGAGATAAATATTATATTTTTCCATTTTTCAAATAAATTATACACTTTTCATTTATAGAGTTCTAGGAAGATCCTTCACAAAAATATTACTTATTAGCTTTCTAAGTGAGTGTAATTTACAATGTCCTGGTCTCTTATGTGAAAACCATGACGTTTTAGGAAAGTTACTTAAGAAAAAACATATTTTGATAAGATAATGAATATAAATCAACTTTATAAACATTATCATTATAGTGAGGAGTAAAAACTAAATCATGATTAGATTCATAGGTCTATGAAGAATTATTATAAAACATAACATGGTAACCATTATCACATAATTTTGATATTCTATAAAAATTATATTTTAAAACATAAATAAATAAAAGTCAAAAAATTAAAAATTAATTATAATTACTTATTCGATCAAGTATTATTATTTTTCCTTTTTAATTGTCACCAAATGTGACATGTTAATAATATACCATTATGAGTATCAGGAAGCTTAATTAGTCTCTAGTAATATTTTTGGAACACCCACTATCCATATAATAAATTTTCTTACAGGTACACATAAAGCATGTTTCAAACAACAAATTTAAATAAGAAATGATTTTGGAACCCACAATTTCTTTTGCCCAAAGAAAGTTATCAAAAATAGTTTTTGGAATCCAAATATAATTAAAAATTCTACCAAAAAAATATTTAAGAGATTTAGAAGTAAACCCCTTCTTAGGTCCAAAAGTATATGAATAGTTTATAGAATTAGAATAATGGTAACTAGAAACAAACTTGTTCTCATAAATTTTACATTGACTAGGGTGGTAACCAATATCATTTAAAAAATTTAGTTTGGTCTTCTTACCAAGTATCATGGTTAAATTTCTCATTCCATTCATATATTTTTCAAGTTTTTTTTAATTTTATAATTTGAAATTTTATGCTCATTTATCTATTTAAACAAATATGCCTTATTTTCCTTTTCTTTATAAAATTCACTTTTATCACTAAAACATAAAACATGTAACCCTTTCAGTATTTTATATTTATCTTTAAATTAATTAATAATGTATTCAAGAGTAGAATAATATTCCTAAAATTAATCATTATTCACTTCTAATTCATTATCAGTATTTCTAAGTGAATCAGAATCATTTAGATTAGATGTGTTTTCTATAAAACATATATTATCCCTTTCATTATTGTTTCCCTTTTTGATCCAGATTCAATGGAATTATCCTCAAAATTACTCTAGTTTTCCCTCATATATTTCCTGGGAATTTTTCCTCTATTGTAATTTCTCATTTTATAATTCAGTTTTGTACATTCATCATTCACATTCCATTTTCTCTTTCACTCATAACATGTCACCTCTCTAGGTTGGTTTTCCTTCTTCTAACTTTTACTTTTGTCATGCTTTCTTATATAGTTTGATTTCTTGTAGTATTTATTCTTCTAGTACAATTTTTTTTAAAACTTTTGGTTAGATTTCCCATCTCTTCATCACCATCATAAGATTTCAAATCCTCACTTCAGCTACATTAAGTGATTTTATCTTCCATATCTGACTTAGATGTTTTGAAAGTGACTAAATTTCTTTTTGGTTAATCATATTCATTATTCACTTTAAACTCTTCCTCATACATCATTAGTTTTCCAATAAAATTATTTATTAGAATTTTTATTATGTTTCAAAACTATAAAATAGATATATTAGTTCCTCTCCATTAATTAGTTAAGAATTGTAGGATTCTTATCACTTGATCCTTATCTTCTATTTTCATTCTAAGTGAATGCATCATATTGAAAATTTCATTTAACCTCAGATATATTTTAGAAACTGATTCATTTTGCTTTATTTTAAATATGTCATATTTAATAGTATAAATATTTAGATTCATTTTTTTATCATTTTATTTTATTTCATGAGACACAAAATACTATCCCATATTTGATATGCAGTATCACATGAAAAAAAATCTATTAAACCCATTTACACCCAAATAATTGTATAAAGAATTCATTGATTTTTAGTTTTTGTCATAAGAAGTTTTTAAATAAATATTACATTTATAAATAATGGATTTTTTATTCTCATATTTATCATATATTATAGTCCATATATCAAAACTCATTCTCTAAAGGTGTATTGTCATTTTTATTTTTCATTGAACATAGTTCTGACCATTAAATTAAGGTGGGCTATTTGTAGCATAACCTAAATCCTTAGATGAGTAAATGGTAACAAAGAAAATAAATTAAGATAATGAGTGATATTTTTGAGAGACTTTATCAATGTTAATAAATAAATTATAGAAAGTTTAAAATAAGATAAAGATCTCTACTAACAAATGATAGTCCAAGTGAGTTACTCAAGGAGGGTATTCAAAAGTTTCTATTTAAGATATTTTGGAAAATAAAATTTATAACTATACAAACATAATCCAACCCAGTAAACTAATAATTTATAAACTTTGATTCTTTGAAAATATTTTTAAAAGTGTGATCAAAACACACTTAAATAGTTTTAAAATAATTTAACTTTTTCGATTATTTCACTCGCACAAAAAAAATTATATCATAGTTAAAAGATAAATATCATAGTATTTTTATAAAACAAACTTCTTGATTAAAATTTTACAAAGAGAAATACAATAAATAAATATTGGAATTAAATATAAGAGGTTGAGTATCAATCTAAGACTTCATCCTTGATAAAAATACACTGTCAAGTAGGATTATTGGAATAAAAACAATGATCAAAAACCTCGATCAGGAGATAAAAAAACTACTACACATAGGGAAGTCCAAACTATAACAAGCCTCTTCCATTATTCTTTGTGGGATGAAAAATATACAGAAATAATAAGAGAGTGTTATAGTAATCTCCATTGAGGTATAGAATATTTTGATAAAAAAATAAACAACTAAAGAAAGCACAATTTTAAAGTAAATCAGAAAAAAGAAGAATGGAAAAATAATATGAATATATTGTGAAGTTCTCTTTATCTAATAAATATTGATATAGTCAAAATGAACTTATAATTCTCTTAGATTATGTCTAATTATTTCCTTAATTTTACTAGAATTTATATTCATAAACATTTCATAGAGGTTTAGTTTTTCATGAAAAACAGATTGTCATTGATAGATCTAAATATCATAGGATAATCCTATTTTTCTTTTGAGTTGGCATTATGTTATCTATTATTCACCAGAGAAAATATCCATACAAGATGCACTAATTATCATGAGGTTCATTAGATTTCTACTATGAAAAACTATGAATATACATTATATGATATTAATAAATTAAATCATAATAGTTTTTAGGAAATCTTGAAAATGATGATTTTTTCTTTAATACTCCAAAGTAGCCATTTTAGAATAGTCATTCTTAAATCCTCATATTGAGCAATCAAATTTAAAAGAATTAAATTATCTGGCCAGGATTTAATAATTAAAAAAAAATTTCTTTGGAATATCATATTATTTTACTCTCAAATAGTCATGGATCCACTTAGGCACAGTCAGAGATATCTTCATGGAAGAAAAGGTTAGGAACAATCACATAGCTTCCATCTCATAGTCACAAATTCTGTCTTATGGTTTAATTTCCAAATATGGTAAAAAACCTTCTCATGATCTCATATCTTCATGGTTACACATATTACATCATGGTAGCAGATCTTTATTTGTGACAGTATATCCTTTACATAATCACATGAACTGATGTGTGGTCATATAAATTGCTTCACTTTTATAGAATTCTTCTAAAGGATGCACATAATTCTTCATAGATTCACATGAGTAAACACATGGTCATAGAGTTTGAATTCATTGTTGTAAATATATATGTATATTACATATTCATAATTGTAAATTCTAGTGCTTGGTCACACAAATTAAGGTATAGTGGCATATCTCTCATAGTAGAAGGTGTATCTCATGTTAGTATCTTGTGCTTAGAGAAATTTATATAAATTATAGAATTATGAAGTTTTTTCATACTTCAAATTAACAGTTAGTAATAAGATAAGAATTAATTGGGTGCATTAAAATAAGTAATTTTTTGATTGATACCATAATATTATTATTAGTTTTTTAATATTTTTGGTTGGGCTAATAAACTAAAAGATTTTTGGAGTATCAATGACACATTATATATTTTATTTTCATATGTTTTTGTTGATTGTAGTGGAAATGTTAAATGTGGAATACACTTTTCCGATGTAATATATTCATAAAATGTATCATAATTAGAATATATGAGTTTCAATGGTTTTGGTTATTTGAATACCTATGAATTGTGAAGGATAGTTGTGTCGCAACCTTTCAAGAGAAAAATAAGAAACACACCATAACACCCATCCATTTAAAATAAGTCAGAGTCTTGAATATAAATCATTGAGATATTTTGCATCAAATCAATCATTTGTGTTATGAAGCAATATATCACACCATGACCCATTCGAGGATTAATAGGATTTGAAATTATCACATTGTGATATTCAAAAGGTTTAAAAATAATATATTCAGAAAATTTATGGGATATTATTGTTGAACTAGACCATGCCATGAATAATAAGCCCATTTTTTTGAAATGGATCTAGTTGATAAGACCACACTATGAAGAATGTTTTCATTTCACGAATGGTATATCTTATTGATTAACATGCTATTTCAGTTGGAATTTAAAAATGAGTAATACCTAAGTGATGTTTCAGGAATTTAATCAATTTAATTGTTTGGTTTATAGACACATTAAATAATGTGGTGAATCTATAATGATTGTAGATAGTGATGAGGATATGGATTGATCTGAATCCTTAGATCAAGTGGTTTGTTTCATGAAAACCTAAATAACTACTTGTAGTAGTTCTGGAGAAAATATGAGAACAATAATGGTATATCTAGAAAATTAAGAATAATATATCCCTATAGGATTCTATTTATATATCTGGATTAGTAAGAGATTGAATTATCAATGAAGAATAATAAATAACTACATGTCGACATCAGGTTGGAAGAGAAGGAATAATATAGGATAATTCCACTTTATAATTATCCTCATCTAGAAGAAGGAGTTGTTGAAGTTATGATAGTGTGGAAGAAAAATATCCAACCCTTAAATATATGTGTTAGTATCATGAGTCATATAAGATGGATATTTTAGTGAATCGAAGTATAAATGTGCTTCAAATAATATGTTATGATGTAAGAAGAGTCTCGTGCAAATAGACACAGACTATCATGTACTTAAACTATTGAACATGTCATCACATATATAAATTGACCAAGCCTTTATCGAAGCATTTCAGGAAGTATATGAATTGGGATTGGCCCATGGATTATAATTGATGCATTCCAAACCCTTATAAGGTATGTGTTCTTTAGAAAGGAGTTACCAAGAACTAAAAAAATGTACAGAATGTGACTATACTAAATTCTGATACACTAACACATCATCATGTGTATTCTCCATAAATGATCCCTTACTGGTGAACCAAGTAAAATCCATATTTTTGGTGTTCTTCACTTATTGTATTTTTGTTTATCATTCAATATGATAATTGGAATGGGATAATAAGATATTAAATGTGTTCCAGATAACATGGTAATATGATCCAAATGAAATAGGGAGCATAAGAATATAAAATTTTTCATCTTTGTGCACCATAATTCAACACCTGTCACATTGCCTTGGGTCAAACTGGTCCCAACATATGGTATCAAATCCAAAAGGTTATTACATGAAGTTAAATTTATAAATCTATTTTTAGATTATTATTTGTTTGTACATGGAGTAAATGAGGAGCCTCTATTTTTCAAATAAACAAACATTGAATTTTATAAAAAAGAACATATTATTCTCTTATAGTCATTTGGTAAGGATGGGATGGAATATGTACTTCAATATTTTGATTTAAAAAAAATATAATGAAGGAGTTGGTGACAGTTTGATAGTGAATATTTTTATTATTTTTGTTTCAGTGAGTTATGAAAGAACACCTCTCATTATGAGACTACATTTGTGATTTATAAGACTCTCAAGATCATTTATCGGAAAAATCAATGTGAATGGGATAGAGGAGTCAGCCTCAAAACCTGATGAATATTTCTTCATGAAAAAGGAAATTATAAAATTATAAATAAGAAGAATACTCCTGAGAGGATAAACTCCCTAATCAAGGTGATAAATTGAGTTTGTTTATAAATTTAATACTGAAACTATATTTGAAGACATGTTATATAACACCACATGAATTTACAATATTTTTAATTTTAATTTTAATATATTCTAAAACTTGTAATGCAAGAAAAACTGAGTTATATTATGTTACATACAAGAGAAACTTTCTTTGATGGCTTCAGATACATTCAAGACCAATTTTTACCAAACAATAGTATATTTTTTGGCGCTGAATTTTGTTTGAGGCAATAAATGGGCATATTTGAGTAAACCAAAGGCATATTTTGAATCAGCAGATGATCCCAAGATGCCCGATGGAGGTGTGCACAAGATTTGAAGTCTGCATGTAAGATTGAAATCCACATTCAATAAATTGCATTCCAAATGCGACATCAAATGGATTCTTTCACATAGAACTTCCAAAAAAAGGCCGAGTCAAAGGCGCCAAAGCTATCAGGTCGACCTACATGAAAATGGGTCACGCAGAAGATCTTGGGTGCCCAATGCAACATAAAATTCCACTTCCATGTAGGCCTCCTTGTGCGTCGCCGCTGAAGTTTTTTCCTATAAATAAAAGTATACCTATTTCCTTTGGGTTTCCATTGAAGAAGATGAATTGTTTCTCTAGTGGGTGTAAGACGACCCCTTCCACGGCTGCATGATAGAAATGGCCCCAAGGTCTTGGATCCTACACGATAGGCCTCACAGGGTTCCTCCTTTGGGTCAGCCCACTAGGTCTTGACCCTTACCCATTTCCTTTTTCTCTAGGGTAATAATGCTCAAAACATTCTTCTTGCATGCAAGTTTTCCCTTATGTTATTCCAATCTTGTGTGCAGGCTTCCATATTGTGTGCATCCCCTTATTTTGTATATAAACCTTCCTTTTTTCACATATCCCCTCATCTTGTGTGCAAACCTTTAATCTTGTGTTAAACCCTTTCTATGTTCTATATGTGTTTTCCTTACCATAAGGCACTAGGTATGATCCCCTCTTGTGTGAAACACACCTATCTTGCACGCACTTCCTCTGTGTGGCCCTCAAGGCTTGCGCATAGTGGTTTCCAAGTCGCTTGAGTGGTGTTCCATGTTGTGTTTCCCGACGTAATGCTTCTTTGAATAAGTACTCTAATATCTATTTCTTCTTCACATAGTTATGCTAACATGGACCTCTCAATTGATCACTCCACAACCCCATAAATTCTTGGTGTGTTTTATGCCTTCCCTTCCCCAAGTGCAGGTTGGAGCAAGTTATTTAAGTCCTAGGGGCGAGGAGTGTGTTCCCATCATCTGAGCTATAGGATGTTAAGCTACCAAGCAACCCCACATCCTCAACACACTAGGTTAAGCTTTGATTGTCGCATGTGTGCTAGGTCTAAGAGGATTATAGAGGGGATTGTCACTAGTGCCCTCCCGCTCACTTTGTCCCTTTGGGATTTGTCTCCATATGCTCCTTGGGAAACCTTCACAAAATCCTCGACACACCTTGTTAGGTTTCCCCATGTACTATTTCCATATCCTCCTTAAAAATCTAGACACCCCCTGGAGTTTCCCAATATTTCTCTCCCTGGGCCACTAGCCACGCATAATCCCCGATCTACTCCCTGCGGTCGCACCTTCTGTCACGCGATCATCAGGTATATTGCTGCCTCTTGTTTCTCAATCCAAGCATGGCTCACATGGGATTAGATTAAGAACTATCCATGATATTCTCTTTGTTTTTCAAACTATTCATAATCCCTATGCCCCCCTTTAAACCAAACTATGCGAACTTTGATCATTTTCCTCTATAAAAGGTATGTCGGCAGCCTCTATAAGGTTCAAGACCACCATCTATCTATTCCAAATCATTTACATCAATTCACTGCTCATCATACAAGATGTTAAAATATATTCTATCTTGAACTACATGGTTTTTTATCCCTGACTTCAATATAGGGTACGTAGGACACCTTCATGAGGTTCAACCCCAACCACCGGTAAACTTTGGTACTCCTTCCAAGGTATGCACCCTCTTGATGTGACATCTTCACTCTCTAAGACACATTACATGGATATACCTCTGTGAGTTTTTCTAATCCACACTAGATGTAAGCCATGAATAAGCCCCACACTCAATCCATACTCCTCCAACTAATAGTGTCTTTCTTGTAATGGGTTTCTAACCACACGTAAGCCCCGACGTGTCTTCATGTTACTGTCCTTTATGTACACCCTGACTTTATTCCCTATATCCTAAACAATGTGGAATTTCATTCACTATCATAGGGATACATAGGAAACCACCATAAGGTTCAAGCACATCACTCATGTCCCATCCTAGTCTTCCCCTTGATTCTTTTTGTTTTAGGGATACCATGCCTCACCCTATGGTTCAACTTAATTTTTGTCCCATCCATGCATCCATTCTCACGAGTTGCCTCCTTTGGTGACTCCTCTACCCACTGAACTACATGGGATTTTTCCCTTCCTTCTAAATAGGGTATGTAGGAAGCCTCTATGAGGTTCAATCCCAGCCAATGGTAAACCTTGGTGTCCCCTTTGTTGGGACCTACAATCCTCTGATCCTCTCTTTTTTGTGTCAAGATCATCTTTCTCGGTGTGAAACGTTCCCCTTTGTGGGACACACCATCCTGGGTCCGTCCTTATTGGGTGTTTTGACAAATCTTTTTGGTAAACGTTCTAGTTGCTACCTCCTAGGTACATACCTATTTGATTCACTCCCATTAGTGTTCCATTCAGTCTGATCCATCTCCACATGATGTTAAAGTTTTAGCATACCCCATGTTAAAATTGGGAAGCTGAGGAAAGCCTCAGATACATTAATATATCATACAATTCCCCACATTTGATGTTGGATGCCTTTGGATTCTGTGCCCTCATGAATCCCACTTATAAGGGAAATCTAGGTGTAATAATGTTTCAATGTCCAAATATGCCAGCAATGCCCAACATGACTACTCTCCTGACCAAATGTTGCTTCACTGACTTAAACCCTTTGTAATGTCCTTACAGAAGTAGTATAATTAACTAGAATCCAAAAAGATATGACACTAGGAAGAGTTTCACAAACAATGTCTTAACCTTTAAGGCAAACCTAGACTAGGTTATGAATTCTGAGGAGGAATCTATGGAAGGATAGAACAACATCTCATCATCCTATTTCGATCAAGGAAAAAATGTCCCTCAAGACGTGATGAATGTTAACCGCATTTGTAAAGAGTGAATTTGGAGGAGAAATGTGACTCATCTGGCCAAAGCGTCCCACTCATGTGGCACGGCGAGAAACACCCTAGTAGAAAAGCATCCGAAATAGAACAGGTAAACAAAACATAAAATATTATTCGTAATATTGGTATTAGTAACATTCGAGGCATTAATATATAAGCATGTCACCAGATCCAACTATCTGGTTCTAGGTTCCAAAAAGTAAGTACTAGGCATGGTTTGTAACTGACCATGATTTGGGGTAGTTAATCATTGGGAATCCTGGTCTATAACATCCCGCCTTTTGATCACATAAACTTTCATTACATTTTACCAAACCGAGGATCTTTAAGGTTTAGTGTCTTGGAAACTAGGAGCTTTAAACATGAAAACATAAAAGATTATTCTTAAACACTTGAAAGGCTTCTCCTCATGTTCATCCTAGGTTCATTACTGCATCTCATAACCTGGGTACATACATCAAAAGAAAGGGTGAGCAGAAGGCCCAGTAAGGGAAACAAGAGAAACATTTTACATGTGAACTTGAGATACTTCAATAAGGTCATGAAAAGAACATTAAGGAATGAGAAAGAAATTATGAGGCATATCATAATAAAAATAAAATATTTCATAACTTGAAGATGTGGATACATAATTTGACATATAAAATCATGAACATATCACCAAGGTCAATCCCCAAGGTGTCATTTAAAAATTACCAGGGTTATTCACCAAGGTATCGTGAAAATTGTAATCTCTAGTGGTTACATCATTACCCAATGCATTGGAGCACTATCGGGGCGCACACATAAATTTGCCTTTATTATCATGTGAACCACATATATCATCATAAAATATTTCATAAATAACCCATATAGAATAAAATAAATGGGTTTCATTTCATAATCATAACGTTTTAAAAACTGCTTTAAAGACATGATCTTTATTGTCACTTTAAAACCCACGGAAGGGGAGAGCGGGTCTCATGTATGTAAATCCCAAAATTTAAAATCGAAAATTTTGAAATATATTTGAATACCTCTGTAGAAATAAGATCTTTGAATATTCACTTTATAGCATAAAATAATTTTGAGAAAAGAGAAAGGCATTTTGAGACGAAAATTCTGCAGCATAACAGCTATGTTTCGGGGTTTTAGAGAACATTGAAAAGAGAGGGGACATGGGTCACCCACTCATAAATGATCCATAAAATAGTATAGGGACAGAATATAAAGTATTTAAGAGAATGGTAATGAAATCTTAAGGATATACCATATGAAATGAAGAACTTGAAAGGAAGACAAAAAAATAAGATTTCTCTTATAAAAATTTGACAGCCTAACGGTGCCACTTAAACTTCAAAAAAAATGAATTGATGAGATCAAATAGGGTCTCTCATCATAAGAACATAAAATTTCAGTATGATAGATATATAGATAATACCGCAACATAATAAAAAGGAACTTTCAAGACTTGACATGGAATGAGAACTTTGAAAAATGAGAAGGGTGAAAGAACCACTTAAAAATTCGGCAGCCTAACGGCGCCACTAAAAACTTCAAAATACTGAATTGAAGAGATCAAATGGGGTCTATCATAATATGATAATAAAAGATCAGTAAT
This sequence comes from Viscum album, assembly GCA_963277665.1. Lineage (NCBI taxonomy): Eukaryota > Viridiplantae > Streptophyta > Magnoliopsida > Santalales > Viscaceae > Viscum > Viscum album. The sequence goes on along the minus strand of OY728143.1, from coordinate 642,596,142 downwards.
GATAAATATAGTTATCATACCCCAACATAATAAAAAGGAACTTGAAATACCTGACATGAAAGTAGAACTTTGAAAAAATGAGAAAGGTGAACGAATCCCTTGAAAATTCGGCAGCCTAACGGCGCCAATTAAACATTCTTAAAAAGAAATGATGAGAGTAAGAGGGGGTCTCTCATCATATGAACATAAAAAGGACAGTATAATTAATATAAAAGAACCTCCTCCAACATAATAACATGGGGCATAAAAGAATGACATAAAAGAGATCACTTGAAAAGAAAGAGAGGGGTCGGATCCCTTACCTTAAAACGTAACTCTTAAAACTCAAAGGTTTGGACCTTGAGGGCTTGGGGCACCTTGGGAGGACTCCTTGGGAGGTAAGGAGACCAGAAATTCATTGGGGGAGAGTTGGGAGTGAAAACTAAAGGAGGAAAGGGTGGGTATTTATAGGGAAAGTGAGGGGACAAGGCATTAATGGCCAAGGGACACCTCACAAGTGCTTTTCTCAAAACCATGTGCTCTCCCTTGGCATTTACCATGGAGTTAGGCCACATGGGGCCTCCAAAACAATAATTCATCACCCTTGGCCGGCCAACCCTTAAAATATCTCATGACATCATCATGACACAGTTATGAGATCATTAAACATACCGAAACCCTAAAACTGTATTTTTACTATTCACTGAAAATTCAACTTTCTCAAAAAAATACCAAAATTTCACCTTAACCAAATATCAATTCTATGATTTCAAAAATGAACTCCATTTTATAAAAATAATTTTCTAAATATTTTTAATTTAGTTTTTAAATAAAAACACTATTCATCGAGAATTCATTTTTTTCAGAAAAATCCCCAAAAATTACCATAACATAATATCGATGCTCTGAGTTCAAAAATAAAGTCATTTTTATAAAAATAATTTTCTAATTATTTTTAATTAAATTTTTAATTACAAAACACTAATCATCGGAAAAAACTAATACTTGGCTAATAATTTATGAAACCGTTATTTACTGATTTTATTGAAGCACAGTACTTAATCTAGGTGTCTAAATAATATTAAAAATTTCTTTGAGCAAAATTACTGATCCATTTGGTCACATTACTAATCTTAAGCATAAAATCACTATTCATAATTTACTATTCATGAAAAATCAAGTTGATCTTATTAGACTCTAAATTCTGTACTAGACATAATTGCAGAAGACCATTTTTTGAATATCATTACACGTTTTTAATTATTTAAGGTTTACATAAACATTTTTAAAATATCTTTTTTCTAAAATTCATCAAAAATATGCATACTATATTTATCCGGTCATTTGAAAATTCATAAACTTCATCATAAGAAGAAATCCCAATTTTTATTTAAAACAAAGGATTACACAAGGCAGTTACAGTCTCCTTACATAGCCCCTTATCACACCAGCATAGGACCTAAGTGTAAGGTGTGCTAAGGTGAGAGAATCTGAGGGAGGCTCGGCTAACATCGCACGAGTAGTAATTTCTATCAGTTTGAACTTCTCGCAAAGGCGATTCCATTCTAGCTTCACATGATGAAGTTCGGCTTGGGTTTGGTCCAGAGCAAAGCCCAGTGGTGCTAACTCCTTCCCAAGTTCTATTAGATGGGCTTAGATCGGTCTGAGACTACTCGGTGAGGCCATCGAATCTTCTTTCTATAATAATTAACCATGATTACTTGTATTTAGAGACAATAATCAAAACGTTTAGTTTCTAGGAGTCATATTGACCAATGGTCATATAACAGTCAAAACCCAATGGTCTCATTTTAATTATACTCGTTTTATCAAATGAAACATTTTTGTTGAGTATAAAAAACAAAATAAAATAACACATAAAATTAGGAAACAAGATTTATTCAAAATTTCGGGTCGTTACATGGTCTCTGACGTTGTCTGCATGGATCTTTCTATCCATCCATGGAAGACTGAATAGCACTAGGGAACTGGGTATTTCTTTTCTATTATATGTACTGGTCACTAACTTTTTATGCTTCTAAGTACCCAAGATACAGCTTCAAAAAAACAATCACCTCCTTCTTATAGACGCAGGGGTAGGGAAAATGTCAATTCAGCAATCCTATATAGCCCCACCTCTACCATGACATCATCCACTACCACAACTACCAGGCACCCACACATCATCTCACCAACTAAAATTGTCTAGAAGAGTGTAATGGACATTCTTGTTCATCTGTACGAATAAGAAGGGGTCATCCCAATGAGGGTCATGGCCCGCTAAGATATGGAGGCCTCATTGCCCCGCCATCACCATCACCTCCAAGGGCTGCCCAGGGAGCCACTTCACCCCACTATGATCTTAAATCACTTTGGGAGCCTCTCCCTATAATGATATTATGACTCAATCCTTTAATCTGATGAAGTAAGGGGTTTCTAGAATCCCACATATTTATCATATTAAATTTCATTACATTATAAAAAACCGAGGATCTTTAAGGATTAGTGTCTTGGAAACTAGGAACTTAATACATGAAAACATAAAAACAATTCTTATTAAATGATTGAAAGGCTTCTTCATTGTACATCCTAGGTTCATTATAGAATCTCATAACCTAGGAGAATACATCAAAGGAAAGGGTGAGCAAAAGTCCCAATATGGGAAACAAGAGAAACATTTTTCATGTGAACTTGAGATACACCAATGAAGTCATGATAAATAGCATTAAGGAATGAGAAAGAGATCATGAGGCATATCATAATGGAAAGAACATGATTCATAACGTGAATATATGGCTACAAAATTTAACTTAGACAATCATGAACATATCACCAAGGTCCATCCCCAAGGTGTCATTTGAAATCTCCAAGGTTATTCACCAAGGTATCGTTAAAATTGTAATCTCTAGTGGTTACATCATTACCCAATGCATTGGAGCGCTATCAGGGTGCACCCTTAAATTTTTCTTTATTATCATGTGATACACATATATCATCATCAAAAACTTCATAAATAACCCATATATCATAAAAGAAATGGGTTTCATTTCATAATAATAACGTTTTAAAAAACTGCTTTTAAGACATGATCTTTATGTCATTTTAAACCCATGGAAAAAGAAAAGCGGGTTTCATGTTTGTAAGTAACAGAATTAAAATAGAACATTTTGATATATATGTGAATACCCCTATAGAAGAAATAGCTTTCAGTATTCACTTAATAAAATAATTGATTTTGAGATAAAGAGAGAGGCATTTTGAGACGAAAATTCTGCAGCATAACGGCTATGTTGCAGGGCTTCAGAAAACATTGAAAAGAGAGGGGACATGGGTGAACCACTCATAAATGATCTATAAAATAGTAGAGGGACAGAATATAAATTATATAAGAAAATGGTAATAAAATTTGAAGGACATACAATATGAAATGAAAAACTTGAAAGGAAGACAAAATTAAGATTTCTCTTATGAAAATTCGGCAGCCTAACGGCATCACTTAAAACTAAAAAAAAGAATTGACGAGATCAAATAGGGTCTCTCATGATATGAACATAAAAGATCATTATGATAGATATATAGATCATACCCCAACATAATAAAAAGGAAGATGAATGACTTGACATGAAAATAGATCGTGAAAACGAGAAGGGTGAAAGAATCCCTTAAACATTCGGCAACCTAACGGCGCCACTTAATCATTCATAAAATGAAATAATGAGAGAAAGAGGGGGTATCTCATCATATAAAAATGAAAAGTATAGTAGGATTAATATAAAATAATATCTGCAAGATAAGAACATGGAACATAAAAGAAATGACATAAAAGAGAGTACTTGGAAAGAAAGAGAGAGGTAGGATCCCTTACCTTAAAACGTAACTCTTAAAACTCAATGGTTGGGACCTTGACGGCTTTGGGGAACCTTGGGAGGACTAACTTGGAGGTAAGGAGACCAGAACTTCTTTGAGTATGATTCTGGAGTCTAAAGGATGAGATAATGGCTTGATATTTATAGGGAAAGTGAGGGGACAAGGCATTAATGGCCAAGGGACACCTCATATGTGGTATTGACAAAACCATGGGCTTTTCCATGGTATTTTCCCATGATATTGGTCACTTGGGACACCTCATACCTTATATTACTATTCATAAGTCGACAATATTGATTACATACTTAATACATCATTTAATGATGTCATTAAACAGTTGTAACTTAAAAACTGTATTTTTACTATTCACCGAAAATTCAACTTTCTCAGAAAAGTTCCAAAATTTCACCTTAACCAAATATCGATGATCTAATTTCAAAAATGAACTCCATTTTATAAAATTAATTTTCTAAATAATTAAAATTTAAATTTTTAAATAAATACACTATTCACTGAAAATTAATTTTTTTCAGAAAAATCCCCCAAAATTACATTAACATAATATCGATGCTCTGAGTTCAAAAATGAACTCCATTTTATAAAAATAATTTTTTATAAATTCTTAATTAAATTTTTATTTAAAAAACACTATTCACCTGAAAAAACTGATACTTGAAAAATAATTTCTGAAACAGTTATTTACCTATTTTATTGAGTCACATTACTTAATCAAGGTGCCTAGATTATATTAATACTTTCTTTAAGTGAGATTACTAATCCATTTGGTCACATTACTAATCCTAAGCGTAAAATAACTATTCATAATTTACTATTCATCAAAAATAATATTGTCTTATTAGACTCTAAATTTCATACTGAAGATAATTATAGAAGACCATTTTTTGAAAATAATTACACATAATTAATTATTTAAGGTTTACATAAATATTTTCAAATATCCTTTTTCTATAATTCATCAAAAATAGGCATACTATTTATCCGGACATTTGAAAATTCACAAACTTCATCATAAGAAGAAATAACTTTTTTTATTTAAATCAAAGGATTACACAAGGTAGTTATGGTATCCTTACATAGCCCCTTATAACCTCAGCATATGACCTAAATGTAAGGAGTTATAAGGTTATAGAATATGAGGGTAGCTCAGCCAACATCGCACGAGTAGTAATTTTTATCAGTTTCAACTTCTCGCGAAGGCAATTCTGTTCTAGCTTCACACGATGAAGTTCGGCTTGGGTTTGGTCCAGACCAAAGCCCAGTGGTGCTACCTACTTCCCAAGTTCTATTAGATGGTCTTATATTGGCCCAAGACTACTGGATGAGGACATTGAATCTTCTTTCTATATTAATTAACCCAGATCACTTGTATTTAAATACAATAATCGCGACATTTAGTTTCCAACGGTCATATAACAGTCAAAACCCAATGGTCTCATTTTAATTATAATCATGTTATCAAATGACACAGTTTTGTTGAGTATAAAAATAAAATAACACACAAAATTAGGAAACAAGATTTATTCAAAATTTCAAGTTGTTTCAATCTTCCCCCTTAAGAAATTGCACCCTCATAATTTTTAAAATTGGCCTTGGAAATTTCATTGAAAGTCCCACATCAGAAAAAGAGTCAGAAACACTATTACTTTAAAAGAAAGAAAAGGTAGTACAAAGGTCACCCAAGTTAACCCATACTAGGATTCCATGTAGGAAAACATGAATATGGAGGAGAAAACAAAGGGTCAAGTTCCGAGGGAGAGTGATAGAAAACATGTTTAAGAGGAAGTTAACCACCAAAAAATCACAAACATGTGATGGGTTAAACGATCTTTGAATACCCAGTAGGAAACATAAACCAACAACATTTTTTTATGTTCCTTTTAATAATTTTAAGGAATTCATTTACTATATAGAATAAGAACACAAGGAAATATATTTACCTTCGTGTAGAGTTCCATCCCTTAATAAGTTTCACCAAGACTAATCTTTTCTCCAAACAATGAGCATTCAAAACTACTTGGTCTCATCAAAGCACAAGAATCATCTTCTAGAGAATCACGTAATCCACAAAAGAATAACTATATATCATTAAACATATATCCCAAAAACAGAAAGGGTAAGATAAAACAACTCTTCAAAAAGAAAGAACCTCATAGAAAGGGAAACTACTTTAAATCTTCAAAGTTCCACGGTACTACCCAAAGTTCATCATATACCATTCCATAAATAATTGTCGTTAAAATTCCTCAAAATAAACCAAACTAAGATTGAAACCCAAATATAAGAAGAATTTGATAACATAGTATTCCAAGATAAACTTTATCATTCATCTCCAAACAACATCAATCACTCTTAACATCTTATAACAAAAGTAACTAAACTAAACATATTTTCCTCAATATAGGTTAATAATTTCCATAAGAAACCTAAATTACTATAAGTTCACCTTAAATTCATAGATTCATCAAAATATAAGTCAACATTTACTCCTCAAAGAAAATACCGTAGTATTCTATTTACCTCGATCATATAGGGTTCCCAAAATAGTGAACGTCTTCTAAAATAATAATCATCTTTTAATCGCCTAATCACCTTTTTTTAAGAAGAACAGCTTCACAACATCAACATGTGGTACATAAAAAAATATATTTTACTTAATGATATAAAACCATCATAGGTAGTGACTTGATGTTCTTAAAAAACATTAAAGATATGCTCGTAGGGCATGAACTAAAATACAACATGACATAGACAATTATTGTGAAGAAGTTACATGTACTTTAGTCATCATGATCCATCTCATCATAGGACTTTCATTGTTCCCATTTCCATGAAGATTTTTGATGCTCATCATGCTTCTCATCCCTTCCAAGAGAGAATTTCCTTGGATAATGTCCAAATTCACCACATTTACGACATTGGAAAGTATAAGGTACATTAGATCGAACCTTATCTCTATTCATCACATTATCCATTTTTTAAAGCAATTGGATACTTTATGCCCTATCGCCCCACCCTTAAAACATCTCCCGGTTCCTTTGTGAAATTCCCCTTAGTGCCCCTTTCCACACTTTTTTGCACAAAGGAAATTGGGTCTTCTTTCCCTTATCAACTTTATCAGATGAACATCCTTGAGACTTTGTCTTCTTCTTCCTTGATGAATTTGGGCATTCAACTACGTACCAATTATTAATTGTGATTTTCGATAGCTAGTTTGGCATAAACACAATATGTTCAACTTGATCTCTCATCATCTCTATCATATTAATAGGGAAATCATCACATTTCCTATCACATTGGTTATTGGGACATGTTCTTCCATTTCCATCCATTAACTAAGAAAAGAAATTATAATTAAAGGGCTTAAATACATAGCCAATAATCATGAAAAAGAAACTTTAAGCATAAAAGGATAAACTTGTAGAAGATAAGTATATCCTAACTTGTGATCCCCTAGGTTCCAATCTAGGTTATCCATGATCATATATTCTTATGTGAATCTTTATTTTATTTTATTTTTGTTCCTTTAATAATGGCTCATACTAATCTTATGAATTTACCAAAGCATATCCACTGGGAGTGTCGTAACCAAGAGTGCAGCAAGGCCTGTTGTCGTGTACCAGTTCCCGTTCGAGTCTAGCTCAAGCGGTGTTTTTGGGTTTTACCCCTATGTACATCTGTGCCAGAGCAACCTCTACCTGCTCGTATCCAGACAAGGATTTATTTTCTTGATAAACCACTTATTCAATACTCACCAAAATACCAAGAAGATTTCCTATATTTAAACTTTTCAATAGGGTTATTCCTAAATTTTTCATATCATAATTTTCACAAATAACTATACCATCCTTTGATACCAACTATAGCAACCCGCCTATTTATCATATTAACTTTCATTACATTATACAAAACCAAGGATCTTTAAGGTTTAGTGTCTTGGAAACAAGGAACTTAATACATGAAAACATAAAAAAATTCTTCTTAAATGCTTGAAAGGATTATTCACTGTCCATCCTAGGTTCATTATATCATCTCATAACCTGGGATCATAAATCAAAGTAAAGGGTGAGCAGAAGGCCCAGTAAGGGAAACAAGAGAAACATTTTTCATGTGAACTTGAGATACATCAATAAAGTCATGGTAAATAGCTTTAAGGAATAAGAAAGAGATCACGAGGAACATAATAATGGAAAGAACATGATTCATAAATTAAATATGTGGCTACAACATTTAACTTAGAAAATCATGAACATATCACCAAGGTCCATCCCCAAGGTTTCATTTGAAATTACCAAGGTTATTTACCAAGGTATCATTAAAATTGTAATCTCCAGCGGTTATATCATTACCCAATGCATTAGAGCGCTATCAGGGCGCACCCTTAAATTTTCCTTTATTATCATGTGAGACACATATATCATCACCAAACATTTCATAAATATCCCATATATCATAAAATAAATTGGTTTCATTTCATAATCATAATGTTTTAAAAACTGCTTTTAAGACATGATCTTTATGTCATTTTAAACCCATGGAAAAAGGAAAGAAAGTTTCATGTATTTAATTCCCAGAATTAAACTAGAAAATTTTGATATATATTTGAATACCTCTATAGAAGAAATAGCTTTGAGTATTCACTTAATAAAATAAAATATTTTGAGATAAAGAGAGAGGCATTTTGAGATGAAAATTCTGCAGATAACGGCTATGTTGCAGGGCTTTAGAAAACATTGAAAAGAGAGGGGATATGGGTGACCCACTCATAAATGATCTGTAAAATAGTATAGGGACATAATATAAATGATATAATAACATGGTAAAAAAAATTAAGGACATACCATATGAAACGAAAAACTTGAAATGAAGACAAAAATAAGATTTCTCTTATGAAAATTCGGCAGCCTAACGACGTCACTTAAAACTTCAAAAAAGGATTTGTGAGATAAAATAGGGTATCTAATAATATGAACATAAAATATCAGTATTATAGATATAGAGATCATACCCCAACATAATAAAAAGTAACATGAAATATTTGACATGAAAATAGATCGTGAAAACGAGAAGGATGAAAGAATCCCTTAAAAATTCGGCAGCCTAACGGCGCCACTTAAACTTTCATAAAATTAAATGATGAGAGAAAGAGGGTGTCTCTAGTCATATAAACATGAAAAAGACATTAGGATGAATATAAAATAACATCCTCAACATAAGAACATGGATCATAAAAGAAATGACATAAAAGAGAGTACTTGGAAAGAAAGAGAGAGGTAGGATCCCTTACCTTAAAAGGTAACTCTTAAAACTCAATGGTTGGGACCTTGAGGGCTTGGGGGAACCTTGGAAGGACTCTTTGGTAGGTAAGGAGACCAAAACGTCGTTGAAGATGATTTTGGAGTTGAAATTATGAGATAATGGCTTTCTATATATAGGGAAAGTGAGGGGACAAGGCATTAATGGCCAAGGGACACCTCATTGGTGGTATTGACAATACCATGTGCTTGTCCATGGTATTTTCCCATGGTATTGGCAACTTGGGACACCTAATACCTTATATTACTATTAATAATTTGATAATATTGATTAAATAGTTAATACATCATTTAATGATGTCATTAAACAGTTGTAACTTAAAAACTGTATTTTCACTATTCACTGAAAATTCAACTTTCTCAGAAAAATCCCAAAATTTCACCTTAACCAAATATCGATTCTCTGATTTCAAAAATGAAATCCATTTTATAAAAATAATTTTCTAAATATTTTTAATTTAAATTTTTAAATAAATACACTATTCACCGAAAATTCATTTTTTTCAGAAAAATCCCCAAAAATTACATTAAAATAATATCGATGCTCTGAGTACAAAAATGAACTGCATTTTATAAAAATAATTTCCTAAATATTTTTCATTTATTTTTTAATTAAAAAACAATATTCACCCGAAAAAACTGATACTTGACTAATAATTTCTGAAATAGTTATTTACCTATTTTATTGAATCATATTACTTAATCAAGGTGCCTAGATTATATTAATACTTTCTTTATGTGATATTACTAATCCATTTGGTCACATTACTAATCCTAAGCGTAAAATCAATATTCATAATTTACTATTCATCAAAAATCATGTTGATCTTATTAGACTCTAATTTTCTTAATGAACATAATTGTAGAAGACCATTTTTTGAAAATCATTACACATAATTAATTATTTAAGGTTTACATAAATATTTTCAAATATCATTTTTCTATAATTCATCAAAAATAGGCAGACTATATTTATCCAGAAATTTGAAAATTCACAAACATCATCAAAAGAAGAAATCACAATTTTTATTTAAATAAAAGGATTACACAAGGTAGTTATGGTCTCCATACACAGCCCCTTATAACCCCAGCATAGGACCTAAGTGTAAGGTGTGCTAAGGTGAGAGAATCTGAGGGCGGCTCAGCCAACATCACACGAGTAGTAATTTCTATCAGTTTGAACTTCTCATGAAGTCGATTGTGCTCTAGCTTCACACGATTAAGTTCGGCTTGGGTTTGGTCCAAAGTAAAGCCCAGTAGTTCTACCTCCTTCCCAAGTTCTATTAGATGGGCTTCGATTGGCCTGAGACTACTGGATGAGGCTATTGAATCTTCTTTCTATATTAATTAACCAAGATCACTTGTATTTAGAGACAATAATTGCAACATTTAGTTTCCAACAGTCATATAACAGTCGAAACCCAACGGTCTCATTTTAATTATACTCATGTTATCAAATGAAATAGTTTTGTTAAGTATAAAAATAAAATAAAACACAAAATTAGGAAACAAGATTTATTCAAAATTTCGGGTTGTTATAGTTTCCGAGTCCACCCAGATGTGGCTTCTATCAGAAAGATGGAAAGGAGGGATCCCACCAGTTCACATCATCACTACCAGCCAGTCCCACTGATTGAGGAGAAAGTAGTTCATACCCTTGCACAGTCGGCCCTAGTTCGGCTAACTCGGGGCCTACTGTGGGAGCAAGATTATGAGGATTCCCTCTAGTGGGAATCATCTTCTATGGTTTCAGTGGACCGATCCACCACTGATGTGTGCTATGACCTCCCTATTACTACAGAACAAGGAAACCTTTATTCCTGATTGATACTGAGGCCCCATCCACCCTGTGGGCAGGCTAGGATGACTTTCCCAGTCGTTGGTGTAGATAGCAGTCGTCGCAGTTCAACCCACGATGATGAGATTTTGTATAGAGGTCAACCTCGTACCATTATTAGCCAGATTAGAGGTCATCCACGCTCCCACATTCAGCATTTAGGTCCTCCCCATGTCACCATTATCAATCGAATCATAGGTCATCTCCATTGTTCTAATTCCCAACAGGAAGTTCCTCCCCATGCTCATGATCCCGGGTATGGAGGATTTCCGCATATTTCATGTCATCAAAAGTAAAGGTCCTCCTCACATCACCACCAGCTCAAGCGGGGACCCTCCTTATAGTGGAATTAACTGGTTTGAAGGTCATCCTCACCCTATCAACCACAAACATGGAGGTTATCCTCAGGGATACACCAAGTCGCATGGAGGTCCTCCCTCTGTCGAAGATCTACACTACCCTGAAGAACCACCCCATGGAAAGAGGGGTAATTTTCACCATTAAAATAAAGATAATGAGAAGCGATAGATCATGGTCAAACCTATCCTTTTTCAGAATCTAGAGTGGAGTGTGACTTGATCATGGATCCCTCACCCCAATCCTTAATATTGGAGACTGGGACAGGAACTCGGTGTAATAGATTTGTTCTTCAGGAAAGCGAGATGCACTGGATCACTGAATCCCTCCACAAATACATATATGAGGATGATGATTTTTCTCTATTTCAAGATCTTGCTATAAAATCCTATCTTTCATCACCAGGATCATTCTCTGCTTCGACAAGAGATTTCATAGAATTGTTTTGGGGACTGGTCGATAATGAGCACTTGCCTGATCCACTGCCAGTGACCATTACCCCTGTGTAGGAAGTAGTGGTTAGTACCCCTTCCTACAAGGATGTGGTGATATAGTAATTGAATTATCTGAAAGACATCCAAAATGTAGCAGTTTGTCAGCTCTACCACTGTACTCTCCATCAAGTAGTCTATTGTTGTAATTATCCACGTCAATTCCTTCACCAGTCCCTCAACTGCCCCTATTCAGTGAATTGGGAAACCAAGGGATGGATCTCAAGTACGATCTGAGAATTTTGTGGGATATTCTCACAGTGGACCATATCCACAAGATGGTCTGGCCAATTGAAACTACAAGATTTAATATTCCTGAGTCCCTCACCCAGGATGAGGTCATGTTCTTCTATCAAACCATAGGGATGATGCATTTTGGTCTTCGTCTTCGATGGTTACATTACCCAAAGAGACAGGATGATATTATCTAGTAATATTGCCTGGTCGAGTTGGTTACACTCACTGTTTCCCTGAACCTTGCATCACCTAGTTATCAACAATGTGTCCATAACATTATTGTGATCCATAGAGTTATTAAGGAGGCTTTCTTACATGTCTAGATCCATGGCTGGGGGTAGTAAGTTGCGCTGCATTTTATTCCTATCCTGTGCCATCCTGGTTCACCTAGTGAAATCTAGGATATTCCTTTGGTCATCATCAAAGTAAACATTGTCATTCCAGATATATATCTTGAAGGGGGCATCGTCATAGGGTATGAAGAAGTTGAAAATCCCATTGGTGCAACACAACACCCAAATTACCCTACAAGTATCCACACTTTCCATCAAAGACGTACATTTGTCCTTGGAGAAACTAGAAAGTCATTGACTTTTAGTTTTAGATCCTAATAAGGGAAAAGCATATGCTGGGATAGTAAATCCCTCTGACCCATTGGATTCAGTGAATAAGATGGAAGAGGATCCCAAAAGAACACATTGCACCAATAGCTCAGAGAATAAACATGGATCATCGACGACCTCCTCACTAAGCATGCCACAGAATGACTTCTTGATTATGGTGATATTTGGTATTATCACATCCTTCCTCCACTGGGGAAGCAAGGGTACGTATAGATTCTCCCTAGAAAATATCCTCATATTGATCTCGACAACCATGCATATCCTGACCAGGTAGAGGTTGGTGTTTATGGAAAAAGGCCTTAGTATGCATCATCAAATCCACCTAAGTTGTGAAAAAACATTCCTTGAGACCTGACACCTCCTCATGGTCCCATGTCCACTACTTAGGTCCCCCCGACCACACCTTAGGTTCCCTCGACTACTCCTCATGTTCAGCTGACCGCTCCTCAGGTCCCCTTGGCTTCTCCGAAAGTCCTGTCAGCTGCTCTCCAGGTTCCTACCGGTCGCTCCGCAGGTTCCTCTAGTATCCCATAGGGTCATTCCACCAGCTTCTCCACAAACTACTCAGCTAGCCTACCACATTGAAGAATCTTCTAGAAGTCTATTAGTGAGGAATTGTCATCAATATGATTCAATGGTTTCTCTCATCGCTCTCCTTGAGGCTATTGATACTCGATAAGTGGTGATTCTGCCTAATCTCAAACCATATCTGGCATGGGTGGATTATATGTCCGCACATCTCGGCTTTGGAAATCCCACCTTCTCCCATATTAATGAGATAGGTGATCCTCTATAGTATCTAGCCCACTTTATTTCATGGTATGGACCCATGCTGGGAACCCCAGTGCAGTAGAAATATGCTAATCTCTGGTGTTTCATGTAGAAACATGAAGGTCCCACATTCGTCTAGTACAACTAGTTACGCATTGAGTTCATAGAAAGTTAGGAGGATCTCTGCATGAAGATTCTATATCAGTTCAGTTCCACCACCTACAAGACTATTATTTTCGACCTTTTCAAGTGCAAGAAAAGGTCATATGAATGAGTCACAGACTTTTTCATCAGGTGGAAGGGCCTCACATATTCACTTGATGCACTGCTAACTTAGGAATAGATGCTAACGATCTTTATAAGGAATGTGAAGACAGAACTAGTTCATTATCGCATCACTCATAACATCCCAAGAGGATTCTGGTATTTCTATAACAAGGCTCAATGTCTACTAGAAGCCTTACAGAAAGCTAAGCAGGAACTTCTGTTACCTCCCACAAATCTTGCAAGAAGATCTGACAAGGTAGATACTACTATTTTTGCATAGATAGAGGCCCCTAGAAAGCTAGAATTTTTATCGGCAGACCAACCTCTATAACCTCACCAAGATCCATCGCCTAAGGTTTAGCCTTCAGCTTATAATCAGTAGTATCCACTACATAACGCACCACCGCTGCCCAGGCAAGACAACCAGGTTCCACCTCCTCGCTAGGCTCCAGCCCCTCGTCAAGGCCAGACTCCCAAATTCCCTTTCCTAGATCAGAGAAACAGAACCTACTTGTTCAATGAAGATCATGTCCCCATATATTTCAAGAGTGCATTGGACCCAGGAATCGTATGGTTTCTAGAATGTTGGAGGCTCGAAGAGGCAGATCTCACTGATCGCCCTAATTACTTCCCCTATCAGTAGTTCATTGGATACACTCTAAAGTAGTGTTATGTGTTCAAATACTAGAACCATGACTAGGTTGATAGAAATATAGTCAGATAGTTTCTATTCCCAATACAAGTGGCATGTGTGTTTGAAAATCATAATAGCGATGGAGAGGGTGAATAGCAGTAGGCCTCTGGCCATGGGTCTTAGAAGTACGATGATCGGATAGCATGAAAGGCATTTTCTCATGCCCATGGTCTTATTCATGACCATTTTAATAAACTTAAGCCTTCCAAGGTCTCTATGATACCATTAGATACTACTGATTCATCTACATCTCAATCCTCACCATCTCAGGAGAGCGGGAAATGATGACACAAGGGGAATCAAAGTCCTCTAATGGTTCCAAATCTATCACATAATCATTGTGATTTCATGCCCACATGGATAGGGATTTCCCCCAAAATCTTCCTAGAAATGAAGGATTACTCATGTGATGATCAAGAGTATGCCTCAGTGAGCCCCATCTAGCTAGTGGACCTGTACATGGTCTCTGAAGACATGGAATGACAGACAGACCCTCCAAATTTACCAAGATGACACCAATGTCGAAAAAATCATAGATATTTGAATTGTCAAATTACATCGGCCGATGCCTATGAACAAGAAATGCATGCCACTAAGACTATAAAATAGGATCAGAACAGAACTCAACATGTGTAGTCCTCTCACCCTGTTTCATCAAATTCACTTTCCCCGTCATTTGTTCTACTCGACCAGGTCGAGTCGTTATGATCGTGATATGATCATTCACATACAATTGAGGCTAGGACATGGTCACCCAAAAATCATCTGGTATTAATCCTATGAGATTCATCTAGTTAGCAGTGTGATTCCCCTAGCACCAATTTAATTCCACCGGTCTCACCTATAGCATTCTCCATACCTCCTACCATAGAGAAACCTCCTATTGGAAGAAATGTTCTCCTGAAACGTATGTATGATGTTATCAAGAACTATTCTAGTATTCCTACAAAACTCTCAATTATCAGGGATCTATACTTTTCCAAAGATATGTATGAATCCATCATAGAGTCTTTGAGGATCCCCCTCTAATTCAATATAATGGTAGAGGGCGTAGATTTATTCCATGATGAGTAAGTCGAACATGAACAATTTCAGAACATTATATCATTATCAGGAGAATATGAAGGTTCTCTTATACCGGGGCACATCCACCCACTGTGAATCATTGGTCAGTTCAATGGTGTGGAAGTCTATCATTGTCACACCGATATGGGTTCTGAGATCACCTCATCCCGACCCAGACACTGCACAAGCTGGGGATGTCGGAATAAGATCTGAATCTCTCTAACCTAAAAATTCTAGGTTATGATAGGACATAGTAGACTCCTATTAGAAAATTACACTTGAAGAACTAATTTGGTTGACTAATTTCCTGCATGGAGTTCATGGATATCTCATTGGACACAACCTATAAAGCACTGATGGGTAGACTCTGGCTCCATTTCCATGCATCAGTCCCCTCCTTGTATCACCAATGCCTTAAGTACTTCCTTAATGCTCGAGTGGGTGTGTTCCAAGGTGTTTCATCTACCTTTGCCTCTTATTAATCCTACTACCTAGATTCCAACTACTATAGAAAATAGGATAAGAAGGTTTAGGCCAATAAGGTTGAGCATACTCCCATTGTGGTTGACCCAATGACAAACTTGGATGATGCCCGCATTCTCCCAATTCACCGATTGGAGGCCACAACCCCATACATGGGACATGGCATTTTCATATTTAGTACAAGGGTTAGGTGTGTTCCTTGGTTCAAGGAATACAGGTATATGGATTCTTCATCCTATACGAATTACACTTGGGTGATCCGAGAACCCCTTACCCCCGTAAGGTATCAGGATGTTCACCCCATGGAAATAGAAATATTTCATACTCTCTTGTTTTTCTAGGCTGGGTTGAACCGAATCAAGATTATGTGCCACTACTTATTTGATATTATCAAATGTGGCCCCTTAGTTCGATATCCTGATGGTATTGGATCGATATCTTTCATCCCCATGGTTTTAGTCATGAAAGAGTCCCCCAATGAATATTCCACTCTCTCTTAGGTTGGCACCAGCATTCCGTCTGGATCATCTAACTCATAATAATTTCCCTTACTAATGATCATGTCATTATGGAAAATGAAGTGAATTTGTAGGATTCTACTCATTCATTTGAGTATGGTTTCTCCACCACTATTGATGAGTTGGTGCAGGTGAACTTTGGCACTGAGACAGATCCAAATCCAAAACTGTTCAGCACAATAATATCTATAAATGAGCATCAGTGGTATGTGGATTTCCTAAAGTAGTATTGAGATGTTTTCACCTGATTAAATGGTGAGATTATATCACTAGATCCTCATGTCATCATCCACAACCTTGGTCTCCCTATAAACCGTCATGGATTCAAACTGCCACCCAGAAAGATGCATCCTTCTCACTGTATCATGGTTGAGGCCAAAGTTGATAAGATCATTAAAGAAAACTTCATCAAGGAAGTCCATTACCCAAAATGGCTATCCAACATCATTCCCATATGAAATAATAAAGAATATATCAGAGTATTAATGGACTTATGATATCTAAACTATCACTGTCTGAAGGATGATTTTACCCTTCCTACGACAGAGTTGTTGATCAATGCTACCACTAGATTCCAAGATCTCTCCTTCATGGATGGGTATTCTTGATATAATTAAATCTGAATGGCCTATAAGAATGAATACTCTAACACCTTCAGAGAACCATAAGGTACTTTCTTTTACCTAGTAATTATCTTTAGGTTTGAAGAATGAAGGTTCCACATATCATCATTTCAGGCATAGGATATTCAAGCTGATCCTTAGGAAATTGGTGGAATGCTATATGGAAGATTATGTGGTCAAATACTACCAAAATTAGGACCACCTCAGAGATCTTGAGAAAATGATTGACTTCCTCTGTTATCACCAATTAAAGATGAACCCCTTAAAGTGTGCCTTAGGGGTTACCTCTATAAAGTTTCTCAGCTTTATTTTCCGATATAGATTTATCCAGATCGATCCAGAGAAGATCAAGGCCATCAGTTAGATGACTCCTTTGAGAAACATTCATAAGCTTAGTGGCATTGAAGGAAACTTATCAAACATAGATATATTCATTGAGAATTTGACCAGCAAGTGTAATCCTTTTTCTCAGCTCATAAAAAATTGTGCTGACCACTAGTGGGATGAAGAGTGGCAGTATACTCTTGAGGAGATCAAGCAGTACCAACAATAACTTCTGGTTCTGATGCCACCCATCAATGTAAATCCACTAGTCCATTATGTGACCACACTAGAAATGTTTCCTTGGTTTCCTTCTCACCCAGAATAACAACTAGGGGATGGAGAATAGTTTATACTATCTGAGTCACATGCTCCTCGATACAAAGACTATATATTCCTCTATCGATAAGATTTTTCTCACATTTTTATTCACGGTCCAAAAATTGTGACATTACCTACAGCACCATGAGATATATTTTTTGTCTCGTGTAGACATTTTGAAATATATTCTAAACTAACCCATGTTGAAAATTCATCTAGATTAGTGGGAAGTGATCCTTCATCAGTTTGACATCAGGTTCATTCTATATAAATCTATAAAACTTTAGGAGTTGGAAAACATTATTTTCACCCATATAGACCATGCATAGAAGTATCTAGATCATTATTTCCTAGATGAGGCAATCCTCTTAGCAGACCATGTCATGATATGTTGGAAGATGCAATTTGACAACGCTTCATGAATCCCTATTGATAGGAGGCTCAATAATCCTAGGCTTAAAAGAGTGGTATTAGGTACCGTCTTCACCATGCCTACACTGGTTGTCCTTACCTATTCATTCTTGTTGTCAAAATGCTTCACCAGTAATGAGAAAGAGTATGAGACCCTAATCATTATTCTCGATTTGGCCCCGGAGATTGATTTTCCCCACCTACATGTGAAAGGGGACTCTAATATGGTCATCAAGAAGATCAATGGTTACTACATCATTAGGAAGCTGAAGCTTGTACCCCTATTAGAGTGCACTCACAAACTAATGGACAATTTCCCTTCCTAGAATGAGGTCATTCATGTTCCTCAATCACAGAATAGTTTAACCGATGTCTTGGATAGCCTTAAAACATTTATAGAAGAGCTTGACCAAGATGATTAGATCATCCATGGAGCACATTGAAGATTCATCACTCTTTTAACTCTAGACGATGATGATAGGAAGCATGTAATCCATCTTACCACTAGTGCATCTACATAAGGACCTCCAGGTACCCCTTCTGCAACACTGGAAGAGACCAATGATTAGAAAACTCTTTTCATCGAGTACCTCTAACACCTTAATCTCCCGATTGATAGAGCCAAACGTGAGCAAAACCATCATCACATTGTCTAGTTCACTTTCCAGAGTGGTCTTATCCATGAGTAAATCCCTTATGGATATGGGTTTTATGGGGTTATCCTCTATTTCATTCATGGAGATGATATTCCCTTGGTTATTTAGGATGTTTTTGTCAATTATTTTGGAGCTCATCAGGCAGGGTTGAAACTCCTTCATCATATCTGAAGGTTGGTCTACTCCTGGACCACCATGGTCTATGACTATATCGAGTTCACAAAGAGGTATCATTCCTACCATATCGAGTTCACAAGGTGACATGGTATTGGCCCTAAGAATTCTAATAATACCCAGTATGAAGCCACTAAATTTGGAAACCAAATGGGAGGGACCCTATATCATTCACAGGGATTACCCTAATAGTGCACACTCTATGGTCACCATATATGGTGAGCATATTACTCCTCCCACCAATGTCAAATTCATCAAGAAGTACTTAAAATTAGTGAGACCTATCATCTTTCATGATGATAAACTATAAGAGATAAACATACTCTAGGGTCTGAGCTCTACGAACTTAAACAAATATATCTACTTCCTTACCGCATGGTTTTAAACTACATGGAATCTCAAGAACTACGTACTTCTTGATTCTCATCCATATAGGATACATATGAATTCTTGGATATTTCATATTCAGGTCTAGCCACAGGTACTAAAAATTCTACCTTCTTTCTATCCTCTGGTCCTAAGTTTCCCGGGAGCACATAGCGTGATGTGGACATCTTTTTTCCTCATTCATGTCAGGCTTAAAACTACTTTTTCATGTATTCTCTTTAGGGATCTACCCTTTTACCTTAATTTTTTACTACATGACATTAAACTAAATTACATTTCTGGAACTATGTGTGTCTTTATTTATTTCTTTGCATGATACATCGGAATTCCCAAAAAAATTATCTTCCGTTCTAGACCAAAAAAATTTCCATCTCCTTGGTTAACCCCTCTGGGTTTAGTTCTATTTGACGGATGCATATGGTGTGGTGTGGACTTCAGTTGTCCCCATTCATGTAGGGTTTACAATAGTTGCATTATAAGCCCCTCCCTCTAGAACATTCTCTTTTCCACTCACGTCCTTACCGTATGATGTTACACTACACAAAATTCTAAAACTACATAGGGATTGATTCCCATCCATATGGTATTTTTATAAATTCCTAGAAATTTTACCTTTAGGACCAGCCCCAAGTTCCACATTTTTAGTCTTATGGCCTAAAATTCTATTTAGAAGCAAGTAGTTTGTTGTGGATTTTCTTATCCCCATTCATGTTGGTTTTACAATAACTACATCAAGTGCCTCCCTTAGTAATTCCTCCCTTCTCTCCACCTCCTTACCATATGAAATTAAAATTCCCAAAATTATAGAACTATGTGTGGATTGATTCCCATCCATATGGTATATGTAGGAACTCCTGGATGGTTTTTCCTCAGGTCCACCCCGGACTCCACAAATTATCTCTTTAATTTGGCCCCTTTTCCCTAATTCCTATGGGATTGTGTGATGATGTATGTGGGATTCTTTATCTTCATTCATATTAGGTTTTCTTTTCCATACCATGCACACCCCCTTTGTAACCTCGTCAAATTGCATCCTTACTGCATGATGTTAAGCTGCATAGCATCTACCAAAATATATATGTCTTGATTCCCATCCTTATAGGAGATGTAGGAAAACCCGAAAACTTTTTCTTCAGGTCGATCCCCAAGTCCATAAACCTACTTTTTCCCTTTTCCTCCACTCTTTTTATCAAGTATTCTGCTCTTAAATAGGACCCTAAATCTCTATTGTGCACCATCAATTCACTCACATGTACTTTGGTCTTGGGGTTAGGGTGTTGGATTATATATGGACATTCTATCATTCCCTTTCCACACTTTTCGTGTTTCTTTTTTTTGGGCCTCCATCATCTCTCACATCCAAAAGGACCCCCAGGAAGTATGAATGCTTAGCATTATGACTCACATTCCATTTTAGTTCAACATCACAGAAGATCTAGAATGAAATTTGAGATAGGTCCCACATCACAAATGTGGTCAGCATCCAACCCTCACCTATTTGTTTCCATCCCAAGTCACACGATATGGATGATAGACTCCGAATATGGTCAAAAGATATCCTCCATTGTTGAACCAACCCCATTGTGAACTAAATATTGGTATTTTTATTCACATCCATTCCTATTTTACAATGTTCAGATTGAGGTTTGACACCCTTTGTGATATCCCTACATGCACCTTTGCTTGTTGAGAGGATGAACCATCATCATTGGGTCTTCCTTGACTACACACCTTCATTCCCAACTGCTTTCTTCCATGTGTTGTAAAGATTGTCTCTGCCCTTGTTTCCCACACCAAGCATTGCTCACATGGGATTAGGGATCCAGGTAAGGTTTATGCCAGTATAAAAGAACCACAATTCTCTATGGTCCGAGCTCTATGACCATACACTAATGTCTCTTTCATCCTTATCGAATGATGTTAGGATACTACTTTTACATATAGGCTGTGTACTCATAAACTACCCATCTATGTGATGTATTTGTTTGATCAGTTGTTTCCCCTTTGGAATTTTCCCTCTTCCATACAACATTTTAGCCACATTCCAGAACTACATATGGCGTGATTCTCGCCCCTATGAGATACGTAGTTATTCCCGGGAACATTAACTCCAGGTCCAACCATAGAGTCATGAACCTTTACACTCCCTTCATGGTCTGGGTTTTCCTCTTTGGAAAGCTGTGGTGTGTTGTGGCCTTCTTTAGTCCACATTCATGTCGAGTTATGTACCACACCGTGTTTTTCTCCTTTGGGGTTCCCACATCCTCACCGTATGATGTTAAACTGCATGGAATTATATAACTACATACGGCTTTATTCCTATCCTCATAGGATTTAAAAGAACACCCAGGCATCTCACCTTTGGCTGAGCCACAAGTTCATTAACTCTTTGGGATCTTCGCCCCAAATTATGGTCCAAAATATATGACCCTAAATTATGAATCCCTAGTATGTGTAACTCGGCTTTAAACTATTATCTATGGTCTATGTGGTATAACAATAAACAGTATATAACATCCTAGTTATATGAAAATAAACTATTTCATGGCTCTTCCTCACCGTATGATGTTAAACAAAATGCTTATAATCCTCAATTTCATGACAAGAAACTGAAAGTCATCCCAGGTTCTGGCTAGAGAGGTCCTTTCTAGAAATAGGTTTGATCTTGATTTAGACTGATGTGTACACCCAATACAATTTTGACATGGTGGTGTAGTTTCAAGAGTGTTGGACTCCATTCGAATAGCCCATCACTCATTTTCATGCTTTGCATACCCTTTATTTTGGATCCTCACCCTATTTCACATTTGAAGGAATCCCCTAATGGTTAAGATTCTCAACTTTGTGGGTCACCTAATATTTTGGGCCGACATTCTGAAAAATATTAGACAACATTTTTTGTTAGGCCACATGTTTTCGAATTTTGTCAGCGGTTGGAACTCATTTTCTCTTCACCATCTTAGGATGACAATATAGATATTGTGTTTTGAATAAGGTCAGTAGCTCTCTTATATAGGCCCGACACCATCACTATATCCTGAATTCAAGGAATCATAATTCACATTTCATATTCCCCTTTGTTCAAATTGACTCTAACACCCAGAGTGTTACCTCGTTCATGCACTATAGCACGTTGAGAAAGTAAAGTTGGTTGCTCTGGGAGCCCTATATTCCAATCATATCCTCTATCTCTCTCTCAACCCATACTTTGGATTGTCATTTAAAAATATAATAACCTGATTATTTGAAGGTTATATGGCACTCTCTTACAAAATTTCAATAATTATGTAGTCATCCCTTGTTTCTTACATTGGGTATGACCCACATGAGCTTAGGGATTGATCACTAGTTACTCCATGGTTATTATTGAGATGCGCTAATTAAAACATAAAAGAAAGCATTAATTCAAGGCACATAGTTTAGGATGAGTAAATATGGTTAAATTATGTGTCATGAGTTTGGCCAAAACATGGCCCCTATGGATCATCCCATTCGATGGACTTCTTCAGTACTGCCACTTTAGGACATGTAGCCTCCAGGATTGTCTCTCGCTCCCTTAGCTCCCTTTCTTCATCAGCAACTATGGAGTGGATCTCATTGTATATGACATACATTAACTCTATATTGGATTAGAATTAAACCATCTTATGGGTTTCATGCACTACTTTCTCTTGGTCGTTCACCTACTAGGATTTCAACCATTCAATGAGGTCAGATTGGGTTGCAATAAATGCATCCCGTTCATTTTCATTCTATTCAAGGCATCGTAATCCATGCTCATCCTCAAAAAACTTATGGATATTATCTGATTTCATATAAATCTAGGTATAATGGTTACTCTCTCACATCTTCTCATATATATAGTCATAGATTACTATATAGAGATGGTGAGCATCCACCCCTCTGGTGTTTAGAAAGCACAACCACTTGCAAAGTGACCCATCCGACTTATTAATTCTACCGCTGGTGGACTGAGCAAGAGTTTGATGCAATTAAATGAATTTTGTCATGTCATGTGTCTCTATTCAATGACATCAAGGTTATAGTCATCCATCTCCTTGGTATTTTTGGTTCGGTGCTCAAGGAAAATCGAAAGAAGTTCAGCAGCATGGTCTGCCACTTGTATTCTCTCAGAGGGCTGGACTTTATTACACCCGAGAGAACCTCTTTGCTTTTCTATTATTCAGTGATTATGCCTCTGCCATCCTGAATCTCAACCCTAGTAGTAAAATCACCTATTATTGTAGCTTCATTCTCACTGGTTGTGAGGGATATACCAGTTTGAATGGTTAGTTCTTCATGGACTGGTGTAATCATTGGTGGGTCTCCCATAGATGTTCTGGAATCAAATGTTTGTCGAGCCTCCAACATTCAAATCATTGCATAGGGAATGGGTAACTTGGTCAACCGAGTTCTCTAGTAACATATTCAGATCTATAATTATTGAGACATAGAAGATCTAAGCGCAGTGGTATTGAGTTTCTGAATCACTACAAGAGTTGTCACCATGAGAGATCCCTCGGTGCTTGTTAATTCGATGATTGTAACTCTCTCCTTCTAGATAGAAAGAATAGCCTAAGGCTTTGGGGCTTCCACTTTATCTCCTTATGTTGTCTCACCTCTGACCACTTCAGTTGTGGTTGTCCCTCCACCCGCTGTAGCCATGGTCAATCCTCTACCCTGCTTGGTTCCAGATGCTGATTCATGGGGATGTCCTTCTACATCCATTGGTACATTTTCATCCCCCGTAAAGAGAAATTCTTAAATATTTTCATCAATGTGTTCCTAAAAAAGAAATTTTTTGGTCAATGTATTTTAATTATGAAAATAAAACACCATTAGATAAAAAAAATTGAGACTCACCTTGAGTTGTTCGGCTAGTTAGGCATCAGAGCCTGTGATTTCACCGCACTCATGTGGGCTTCCCAGGCAGGCCAGTTTCCCCTAAGGTCTCCCACCTCTTGGTCCCTCACCACCAGGTCCTCACCTCTATTCTCCACTTATACCTATTGTTCTTATTATTCTTATTCTTATTATTCTTCTTATTCTTGTTGTTCTTTTTCTTCTCCTTCATCTTATTCTTCATCATCACTGTCATATG
Organism: Viscum album; assembly: GCA_963277665.1. Lineage (NCBI taxonomy): Eukaryota > Viridiplantae > Streptophyta > Magnoliopsida > Santalales > Viscaceae > Viscum > Viscum album. The sequence continues at coordinate 642,571,626 of OY728143.1, read as the reverse complement.
CGAGCAACATTTTCTCTGGGTTGTGCTCATGGTTGAGCATCACTTTCACCAGAAAATGTGGTTCTTCATACCTCCCTTACTGGTATGTGTAAAATTCCATTGTTTTTAAGTATACGTGTTAATGGTTAATGTCCACCCCTTCCATCACCTAAATATGCCCAATTTTCAATATGTTAAATATAGTGTACACTAATTTCTACCCAAAGGCTTCCAAATTTAGTGTTTTACATAGAATTCTCCAGGCTGACCATAAGTATGGTAAAATGGAATCGGCAGTCAGATATATGAGATATATCAATTTCTTTCTAGGTAGTTCCCTATCTGGTCCACAAGGTCAACTACGAGACCATCACTATTCAGAAGGTGAAGGCACGGACACACTTTATGATACTCCTATAGAAGAGGTTCCAGCTTGTGCTGACCTAGCCACCTAGCTCTCCTCCGGTCTCTCTAACCCAGTAGAACCCCTTATAATCTCTCATCATCCTGAATCTATCATTTCCTTCTTGATCTGTCGAATGCATTACCGTGGAATCACTTCCAGATACGTTGCAACCCAATTGTTGGCATACTCTACTGAGAGGTCGACATTAACATCAGTGGGGGGGAGCTAATGAATTCCCGAAATCCAGTGGTCAAAAACATGATCTATAGTTGGTGAAGTTTATAGGGATTAAACTCCTATAAAACCCTAGTACATACTTTCCTTTTCATCCACTTCATTCACCCAAATTTTTTTAGAAACTAATTAAGGTACAAAGGGTTCACAGAACATCTTCTTATCAATCCGGGCTACAAGCACACAGTCCCTAATACCTTGTAGATATTCCTTCTACTTCGGTGGTCCTCTCCCATCAACCACAATATGTTCAGCTAGAGTCTAAAAAGGTGCAAGTTGAAGTTTTCATGGTTTTCAATCCTGAGTTCGATCCCCTCTTCATTAAATGTCAATAGTAAGATTCCATCAATACTCAGTAAATATGGTTGCATACTGCCACCTCGAGGACGAATGGAATTCAAGAAGTCATACCTACCACAGCAAGATAAAACCTGACCATGAAGAATATAAAATGTTCCACATATTCTCCTATGTGTACTTCCTCTTGAAATGTTCCCCAGAATGTTGTACAGCCTGGCCAACACAGACACTCCCAAATTGACCTTTTTCTTGGCTTCCATAATCCCGGCCATCACCAATGTACCTGGGAGAACCCCAATTCTAGTTTCCCTTACTAGAATCATCCAACTACTTATAAATTCAACAAGGAATGAATCATATCATACATTCAATTCCAATATTTAATTTACTCCAAAGCCCCATGATTGGTACTCACTAGCTTCTAGGACCATCCAATATGATCAGCTTTTACCCATTCACGGTGCATTTGGGAACCGCTTACATCAAGATGGAATCTTCATTTTCTTTTATTGTGTCATAAATAGACTAAACCATCCCAGATAGGATATATCCTTTAGGATGTGATTGATTTTCAACTTCTCCTTAGTCAGCTCCAACAAATGCCATGTCAGAATGGGGGTGTGTGTCATGTCTCCCCAAACGTTCTCCACTGGAAGGAACTCATGATACTGGTACCTTCACAGGGTAATTAATATGATATAATGGATGTCCCAAAGGCAGATACAGACCTCCCCATGGTGGAGGTGGAAAGTATTTCTCTCAGGGAACCATCGGCTGAACAACTCCAGAATTAGGTCTTGCTGATGGTAGAAATGGAATTACGATGTCCACACAGCCTCTAATAACCACATGTATAGACGCTTTACCCCATACTCCTCACATGTATGGAAAACCCAATATTCCCATTCCCATTCACTTTTTATATTTCCACAAACTTCAATCCCATTCCTACTAACCTTTGGTTTCATTGGTGATACTGCTTCTAAAAGTGCTCGTATAGTGAGCTGCAGATTCCTTAGGAACCAGATCACTCCTTGAAAAATTCATGGTCTTTGGATTCAGGATTTAAACAACTATGTCATGATTTTCCATGTAAGGGTGACAATTTTTCGCAATGTTGTACCATGGAAGGTTATCTTCGTGAGTCAACCATGGTCGCAGAGTATCAGTCTCCAAACCTGGAATCAACACCTCTTCTAGAAGGCCAAAGTTCCATAGAGGGAGGCTATCTATCAGAACATAATCTCTTTGATCATGTGTTAACATACCAAAGGGAATCTAATTATCATATATGACTCTTCTCCTATAAAGAATCTAAGGGTTTGTGATCATCTCAGTCCTTTGTGTAGTTGCAGCGGCTTCCCACTTTGCATTGGTCTGTTCAGCAGCCATTTTCTCCAGATCTCAATATTCAAAAAGGGGATTACGTGCAATAATGGAGTTTTGGTATGTAAGAAAAATGATTTCACAAAATATGGATGTTAGCCTTAGGAAAATCCAACTAATTCAAGTGTGTGAAAGATTTGGAAGTGGCGTGAACGAACCCACAGTTTCACGCAAACCACTAACTGAATTCAAGATCTTTCACACATAACGGCTGATCTTTCATGCATGATAGAACAATTTCCAATCACACATGAAATTAAAGTTATGTATCCTTGTGAAACACACAAATTTATAAGCACATACTGGTTATTTCATTCATATGGAATCATTTTCCATGCTAAATCATCCTTTTTTGCACACATAGCCAAAACTATGTTATTTTCATTGTCATTACCCATGGATCTTGACCACCTATTTCCCTTTAATCTCATATTCTAAAGGGGGAATGTTTTGGCACCTTGTTTTTTTTAGACCTTATATTGGAATATTTGAGTAAACCAAAGCCATATTTTGAATCATTAGATGATCCCGATATTTCCAAGGGAGATGCGTGTAAGATTTGAGGTATGTGCGTAATATTGAAATTCATGCACAATAACTTTCATGCCTAATGAGACATAAAATGTATTCTTCAATTTCGACCTTATGAAAAATAGTTGAGTCATAGGTGATAAATAAACCAGGCTAGCGCACAAGAAAATGGATTGTGCACAAGATCTTGTGCACCCAATGCGATGTCAAATGTGACTTCCACACAGGCCTCCTTATGCACCACCATTGAAGTTTTTCCTATAAATAGAAGTGTACCACCTCACTTCGAGGTACCATTCTAGAAGACGAACCATTTCTCCTTCATGTGTATGATGACCCCTTCTATGACCACATGAAAGACATGGCCTCAAGGTACTGGATCTTGTGCGACGGGTCTTCCATGGGTCCACCTTCGGGTGGGCCCATTAGGGATTGACCCTCTCCCATTTCCTTTTACTCTAATGTAAGTGAACACAAAATATCCTTCTTACATGAAAGTTTTCCCTTGTGTCGTGCCAATATTGTGTGCAGGATTCCATCTTGTGAGAATCCCCTCATCTAGCATGAAAACCTTGCATTTTGCACGGAACCCCTCATCTTGAGTTAAAACATTCAATATAGTGTGAAACCCTTCCTATGTGATCCATGTGTTTTCCTTACCCTAAGGCACTAATTCTAATCCCTTATTTCACACAACACCCCTATCATACACGCACTTCCTTTGTACGGCCCTCCAGTCTTGTGTACAGTGATTTCCAACTCCCTCGAATGGTATTCCATGTTATGTTGTCATAGATAGTGCTTCTTTTCATAGGTATGATAATAGTTATTGTTTCTTTACATAGGTTTACTAATGTGGTCCCCTCAATGGGTCACTCTACACCCTTGTTAATGTCTAGTGTTACTTGTGCCTTCCCTTCCCCAAGTGTGGGTTGGTACAAGTTAAGTATGACCTTGGGGTGATGATCGAGTCCTCATCATCCGAGTTGCAAGACATTAAACCTCCAAGACACACCACTTACTTGACACATGATGTTAAACTATGGTTTCCTCATGTGTGGTAGCTTCGAGAGGATCATATATGGGATGGGAATCGGTGCCCTACTCCTATCTCTGTCCCTTTGGCCTTTGTCACTATGTGTGCCTCGGGAAACCTTCGTGTAAGCCCTAACACACCTTGGTAGGGTGCCTCCTATACAATGGACATATCCTCCCCATACATCTGGAAATTCTACCAGAATTTACCAATCTTCTTCTCCTAGAGATGCTAGCCATGCGTAAGCCCCGATCTACTCCTCACAGACGCACCTTCTTCCACGTCATCATCAAGTTTATTATTTCCTATTTTTCTCACATAGAGAAAGACTCACATGAGCTTAGAATAGGAATTGTCCATGAAATCCTCTTTGGGCTACTAACTATGTATAATCCCCAAGCTCCCATTTCATCCAAACTATATTGAATCTTATTCTGATCCTTTATATAGGGTATTTAGGCAGCCTCCCTGAGGTTCGTGCCCACCATTCATCTATTCCTACTCATTTACATATGTCCATTTCTCATCCCGCATGACATTAAACTGTATTATATCTTAAACTACATGGGTTTTGGTCCCTGTATTCTATACAGGGTATGTAGAACACCTTCATGAGGTTCAACCCCAATCACCGGTAAAATTTGGTGCTCCCTCTTAGGGATGCACCCTCCTAATGTGGAATCTTCTCTCTCTAAGACACATTACCTACATCCACCTCCCTGAGGTGTTCTAATCCACTCATAAAACTAACCATGTATAAGCCCCACAATCAATCCATACTCATCTAACCAAGAGTGTCCCTCTTGTGATGGGCCTCTAACCATGCGTAATCCCCAACATGTCTTTGTGTCGATGTTTTTGTGTATCCTCCAATTCTATTCCCCATATCTTGAACTATGTGGAATTTGATTCCCTTCTATGGGGATACGTGATAAACCTCCCTGAGGTTCAATCCCATCACTCTTGTCACATCCTAGTCTTCCCCTCGAGCCTTTATGATTTAGGGAGACCATACATCACCCCAAGGTTCCACTACCTTCGATTCCTATCCATGCGTCCATTCTCATGATCTGCCTCCTTAGGTGACTCCATTCCCCATCGAACTATGAGGGTTTTAATCCCTTTCTTCGAAATAGGGTACATAGGAAGCATCTGTGAGGTTCAATCCCAGCCAATGGTAATCCTTGGTGTTCAATTTGCTGGGTCCTACCATCCTCTGATTTGCCCTTTGTGGTGTCTAGATCGTCCATCATGGTGTGAAACCTTCCCCTTTATAGGACACACCATCTTGGGTCCATCCTTATTGGGAGTTCTGACCCATCTGTTTGGTAAACTTTCTAGGTGCTCCCTCCTATACCTATCTGATCCACTCTCATCAGTGTTCCAATGAATCTGATCAGTCTCCTCTATATGTTAAACTCACAGCATATCCCTGTTAAACATGAGAATATGGGGAAAACTTTACATTAATGCCTCTAGAATAAAATTCCCCACATTCGACATGGGATTCCCTAAGATCTTTCTCCCTCAAGATTCCATCTTATAAGGAAAAATCTAGGTGTATTAGTGTTTCAGTGTCCATACATGCCAAGGATACCCAACATGACTACTCTCCTAACTGAAGGTCGCTTCCCTAACTTGACCCATTTGGAATGTCCTAACATAAGAAGCATAATTAACTGGTTTCCAAAACTATATGGGATCGAGAAGAGTTTCACAAACATCATCTTAATATTTAAGGGAGTCTCAGACTAGGCGACGAATTCTGAGGAGGAATCCACAGAAGGAGAGACTGACATCCCATCGTCCCTTTTTGATAAAGGAGAAAATATCCCTCAAGAGGCAACATATACCACCCACCATTACAAAGAGGGAATGTAGGGCAGCATTTAAACCTTTCTAGCCAAACTGTCCCATACACGTAGAACGGTGAGGTGCACCCCGGTGGAAAAGCGTCAGAAATAATATTATAAAAATAACATTATTTATTAAAATAATATAAAACCTAGACAGTAAATAACATTTTTGAATATGTTTAACTAACTAATAAAAATATATTATTTATAATAGTATATTTTGAATTTATTGGTTACTAATTAATTAGGAATGAAAATATAAACCAATTGAATATAAATGAAATGTTTTTATTTTTATCCTCCCAAAGGAATTTTGTCTTAATAAATTAAAATTTGTTACAATTACTAAATGATATTAATGAAATATATATTTTATATATTAAATTTAATATTTTTTATATTCATTCAATAGAATTTATAGGCATAAGATATGAACAAACAAATCTTTATGCCTAAAAACATATATTTTTCTAAAATAGGTTTTATCACCTTTTAATGGAAAACCTATATTAATTCCAATTATTTAAAAATTTATATATTATATTTGAACAAATAAAATTATTATTTTAAATCATAATATAAAAATTTACTTTGTTTGAATTTTTTTTATTTTTATTATAAGTTTCATGTTTTCATGAATCATGAAAAATAAAAAATTTTAATTGAAAACAACTTTTTCATCAAAATAATTTATAGTGTTAAATAATATTTTTGATTTTTTTTAAAGTATAACTATATTTTTTATCATTTAATATAATTTAGGTCATTAAAATCAATTTTACAATAAATTATATATAAAAAAATCAATCTTTTGCGTGTTTAAACATTAATTACCTATTTTCTCACCCTATCAAGGGGGTTAATTTTAAATTAATTAATTAAACTTCTGTGTTTTGAATTTTGAAAAATGAATTCTAAATTTATAATTAGTGGGACCAAATTATGTAAATATTTTTCTTTTATTTTTGGACCTTATGAATAGTAATTTTAGTAAAAAATATTAACATAGTAAAAGGTAAATCGAGTAATTATGGGTAATGTTAAAATTATAAATGTTATAAAATTAACCTAACACTAGTCCTTATTCTATTAGATAGGTGATTTCTAAAAAAAATCATCCTTGGGCCTAAATTATAAACTTTTTGAAGCCACCTGGGTGAGAGTATGACATATATTATATTTTATTCAAAGAAGAGTTAATGATGTCATACTCATATTTTAATAACTATACCATTTTTAATATAGGGCTATACAAAAGATAAATCAGACTATAAATATTAATTTGAGAGATAAAATGTTTTTATTTATCATTTTAACTTATCTTTAATTTTCAGGAAATAAATAATTACCTTATAGTATTATACAATGATAATGCAGTAATTTTTTAATTAATGGAAATATAAAATAAATGATATTAAAAATATTAAAATAAATATAGTTTCAGAAAATTAATTTCCTCAGATAATTTTATAGATGACCTAGTCATATTAGGAATGTATTAAAGATTTTTTTTTTTGAATTTATATTATGTATTGATATTTTTGAAAAAGTCAAGAAATGAATAGTATCAAAATTGACATTAATGATTATTTATAATAAATAATATTCTATTAAATGATTTAATAATTATAAAAATATTAGATTCAGAAAAATTATTGGTATAAGGTTGAAATTTTCATCAATTATCCATTTAGAGTTATTTATTCATATTATAGTAACTATATTAACCCATAATGAGTAAAATTCCAAGTTGTCATGGTAAGACTTAAAGGGTTTAATTAAGCGTTAATGCTAAAATATAAGGGTAATAATGTGACCTAAACTTGTCTAAAAAATTCTTGTTTGAGATTATTTCAAACCTTAATCATCTTATATATTCAATAACTCACTTTATATGCATTTTTAATTGGAAATTAACTTATATTAATTTAATATATTTTGATTTTCCAAAAGTGACCCTCGCTTCAATTATAAAAGGGCACCTCCTCCCTCACTTCCCCACACCATATTGAGATTTCTATATTAACCAAAACATATAAATTTCTCCTCCAAAATTCATTATAAAATTTATGGAGGTCCTTTTTATCCAAAAAAACCAACTATACACCCATTAAGAATAAATCTAACTCGAGTCCGCCGAAGAATTGGTAATCGTTTTTACCAACTGATCAAAGTTAATTTCTTTTTTTACAGCCTCTTCATGTGTTGTTTCTAGGATAAAGTAATAAATATATTATCACATATATGATGAGATGTTATTATGATTATGGTACAATGATATTATATGATTTATCCATCCTATAAAAAATCAAATCACCATGTGTGCTTATGTATGACTTACCATCTCCACATCATGGTGTAATGTTTTCCATCACTGATTTATTTATATGGTTATAATTATGAATATAAAAGATATAAATAATAAATATTATATTATATGATTATTTATTATTAAAATATAATTAAATTACTTACCCTTTTACCATTAATGGAATTATATTGTCACTCAGGCATACGTACAACGTACCGTCGTCGCAACATGATGAGATTTCATTTTCCAAGTTAACCATTCCAGAATGATTATAGTAGTGTATATAATGAGAATATATAATGTTTATAAACATAATGAAATTGTTTAAATTTAATATATATATATATATATATATATATATATCAAATTCATAATGAACATGACTTACATGACAAAACATGCATAGAAAAACGAAGTAGTTAACACCCAAAACAAGGTTAGTAGAAAATGTTATAAAAAAATAGGTGATAAAATAATATAGTAAAATCATATATGACATATATGAATAATATTTTCATATAAGTTAATAAAATACTTAAAATCATTACACAGCAATTTAAATAACATTCTATTAAAGAAAGTGTATGATTATAGACTTTGTCTCAATATCTATTCATTCGGGCATAGTTTGATGTTATACACCCACCTTCTTTTATGAGGTGAAGATATAGACCCTTTGACTTATCATATCATTAATTTATTTATTATCATGATATTTATTGTTTTTTTAATTTTATTCACCCATTGGAAATATGATTTAAATATTCAAAGTGGTATGGGACATATTGAATGTTTAAAGATTTAATTATCACGTCTTTTTATTCATGTACATATTTTCAAAAATGTTTTCAAAAATGTTTTTACTATTCTAAAATGATTGTTTAAAGTAATTTTATTCCATTTTTCATTTTCAAAAATTCATTAAAATTGTTATTTTGTAGTATTCTAAACAAGGACCTTTAAGATTTTTCCAAAAAAATCCCGAGGGAATGATTTTTAACTTATATGGAATGAGTGTATTTTTTCACCTTTATGATGCCTTAATGTTTAAAAGATTCATTTACAAGTTTACAATATTATTTTCAATTAAAATGTTTTCTTTTAAAATTTTCTATCCTTTTAAATAAATTATTTCAAAGTAAAAAATGTATATTTCTCTCCAGATATTTTTAAGAATTTTATTCAATTATTTTCATCTATGTAAACATACTTTGTTGAAACACATGAATGATTGATTTTGATCTTTCATGATACCATATAACATATTTTATTGAAGGTTTTATAATCATTTCAAATTTGGATGTTCTATTATGACACCATTTATCATTTATGGTTGAAGTATTCACATTTTATATGTTACTTTTTTAATACGAATGTTTATGTTGTTTATGTTTCACCATTTTTATATGAGGAATGAACTGGACAAGTAAGTGATGGGTAGGGCCTACTATATCCCCTCTATGAATTAGTGGGTCTCATGAGAAAACTAGTTTTGGTATTGGATAATGTCTTACCCGTTTATGTGTGGTTTCCTAGCTGAAGTCTTGAATGTATTTGTATGATGTCCAACATTATGCATTCCCTCAATATGAGATTAGTTAATGATATTCCATATGATTATTTGACTAGTATAATATACATGGTTACATTTTCTAGCTCTTGTGATTATTTTATATGGTATTATTTATTATTTCTATATTATATAAGACTATGTTTAAATGGATTGTGTTTTAGTTATATATATTCCCATAATGTTTATCATTATTAATTCATAATAGCTTCTATTTTACTCTTAACCTTACTCAGTATCTAATCTTACCCCTTTATTATGTGTTATTTTTTCCAGGATTCGAATATGTTTATTTTGACTGATATGCTGGGTTAATCTAAAATAATAATGGAATTTTCAAAGGATTTTAAATTTTGTATTTTATGTTTTAAATTGTAATGTAAGTTTCATTTATGAAATATGGCTTCCAAAACTAAAAAACGGATCAATCCTTTGGTATTTTACACTTGTATATATGCCAATGTAATAAATTGAGGCACCATATCTGGGATACTAGGATTGGGTTCATTACAGTTTGTATCAGATAAATGTTTTCCACAACCTTAAAAACTAGATTTAGAAAACATCAGTTAGGGAACATAACCCTAAGATAGATTATGATAATATGTATTTAAGAACATACTATAATTTTAGTAAGGTATAGATTATGTGGTTCTTCCTCGAAATAAATCCATGTATGTATACTACAAGTGTACTTGGTTCTAAAATTGATCTATATATTGGAAACAAATCTAACAAGGTCTATTGGTCCTGACTCAGCGTAATATGGTACATGAAAATGGGCCTTACTGCACACCAGGTTTGACACTCTTAGGGGATATTCTTAGGATAATTCACATTTTCATTAAAAACCATTATAAAATATTTAAAAGTATAAATTTCCATAAACAAACCAAGTTTATTATTATGAGATGATCTATGCATAAATTTTTAATTTTTAATAATTTTTTTTTACGTTATAAATTATGCATTATGATTCATAACCACATTTAGGGCATGTCATTGTTTAGAAATGGAACCTAGTAGAAGTAATGCGAACCTAACCAATTAATATGATCCAAAGAGTAAGAAAGATCATATATTTCATGGTATTAAGCCAATATTTAGAAGGGAAATAGTCTCCATATCAATCTCATCGTATGAGGAAATGGAATCATGTGACAATGGGATAGGAAACAGAAATCTAAGAATTATGGCTTTGAAGGGAAGTACGATAATAATATGATATCTAAGGAAAATAGGGATAAATGGTGGAAGTGAAACAAGTATTTTCCAATATTTTATAATTGTGAAAATAATTACCCTAGTACATGCATAAAAGGAATGAGTGTTTTATACAAGTGTGGAGACAAAAGACACCCTGATTGGGTTTTTAAGTATAAGGAAAATGTTTCTAATTTACAATTATTCAACCGAAAGGTGATAGAACACTAGGAAAACAAATGTCTCATGTGCTAAAGAAGTATACCTAAAAAGAGACTAATGGATCATGGTCAAGATTATGTTATTACCAAGGATAAAGAGGATTGATTAATGTTCTTATGTTTGGATTAAATAAATATGTCATTTTTTTATTTCTTCAATGATGTACTGATAATAAGAATTATGTAATACATAAGGATTGCATAGTACTAGTATCTTATAAATGATTTGATAATTTATATTGAATGGTACCAATACAAGTGACTCAACAGAAACATAATATTTTTGGAAAACATATGGTTCAGTGAAAGATAAACCTTAATATGTCCCTAATACCGAGATAATGATACCGGAATAAAGAGTTGATTGACTTAGATAAAGTAAATTAGATATTACTAACTATCTTGGAACTGATTAATGTTTTGATCAAAAATCGGTTTCTTCCATCATTGAGGGAGTTTAAAACATTTTTAGTTTAAAGGAGTTTATCCAATAATCTATGTTCTATTTAAAGAATGAGGAATCATACATGTTTTCAATAAAGGTTTATGTTTCATAGGAATAAATGATTAAGGTATTCACATGTTTGGAAGGTAAAAAATAAGAGCTTCATCACATTGTGGAAACATTAATGATAAGTTCAATTTAGAAAAGTTAAGGATTTATGAAATGGTTTAACTTTATCATTGGAAATGATTTTAGAGGATAATTTTTTACTTCACCCTATTTTTCAACTTGTTCTATAAAATAAAGTATAAATGGTTCAAGGAATGATAAAAGGATAAGATTGTGTTTATAGAAATGTATCAACTAATTATAATTCCTAAAATTATTAACGAGTGATAGAATACCACAACTATATGAAAACTATTGAAAAAAAATGTTAATTTTTTTGAACTAATGTTATTTTAAATCATCATAGATTTTTTCATTTTAGGCCCTCAATTTTCCATTAATCATTCACCTAATTATGACGGATGACCTCAATCACTGCCTATAAATATTTACTTTTTTCCTCCTTGTACGTATCTCAAATTTCCAAAAATTTTATCCTATTCAAAATCCCGGTTTTTTGGTGACCTTCACATTTCAATTTCCTACTTATTAATAAAATGGGTTATTAACCATATTTATGATGTGGGTTCTTCAACAAAAGTGTTTTCAAATATCAAACTCTTGATTACTGAGATTAAGTTTAAATTGTGAGGATGAAATTTAATTATGGTGGGGAGAATGTGACACCTTAAGAATTGACATTATTTTTTCTTTTATTTTTAGTACATTCTATTCCTCATAATGCATGAAACAATGAGTTATCTTATGTTATATTCAAGATATACTTTCTTCGATAGCTTGTGTTGTATGTAAGTCTATGTTTTACCAAACAACTATATATTATTAAAATATTATTATTTAATATGATAAGATATAACTTAGACATTAAATAACATTTTGGAATAGTATTAACTAACTTATGAAAATATATGGTTTATAATAATATAAGATGAATTCATTGGTTACTAATTAATTAGAAACTAAAATATAAACCAAATGAATATAAAGGAAATATTTTTATTTTTATGCTCCCAAAGGCCTTTTGTCTTAATAAATTAAATTAATTACATTTATTAAATGATATTAATTATATATATATGTTATATATTCAACTAAATTGTTTTTATATTCATCCAATAGATTTTATTGGAAAAAAATATGATCAAACACAATTTTATGCATAAAAACCAATATTTTTCTAAAGGATGTTCTGTCACCTTTTAATAGAGAACTTATTCTAAATTCAATTTTAAACATGTTTAAAAATTATATTTTAAAAAATAAACTTCTTATTTTAAATATTAATAGAAATATTTACTTTTTTTGAATGTTTGGTATTTTTCTGATAAGTTTCATTTTTTGATGAATACTGCAAAATACTAATTTTTAATTGAAAAAAAATATTTTCATCAAAATAATTTATAGTTTTAAATAATATTTTTTATTGGTTTTAAAGTAAAACAATATTATATTTTTATCATTTAATCTAGTTTAGTTCATTGGCATCAATTTTACATTGAATTTATATATATATATATATATATATAAAAGTTTCAATCTTTTGGATGTTTAATCTTTAATAACTCATTTTCTCACCCCGTCAATGGGATTAATTTTAATTTAATTACTAAAACTTATGTATTGTGAATTTGGAAAATTGACATCTATATTTAGAATAATTAGTTCCAAATTATGTGAATTGTTTTCTTTTATTTTTTATCATTATGAATAGTGAATTTAGTAAAATAAAATTAATATGAAATTGTCTCCTTGAAAAATCCTTATAAAAGTTCTAGAGGTATTGGTATTCCAAAAATACCAACTCTAATCCACTTAATAATAAATCTAAATGGAGTCTTCTGAAGAAGAGGTAATCATTCTTACCAACTTCTCCAAGTTCATTACTTCTTCTATATCCTTTTCATGTATTGTTTCAATGATAAATTAATTACTAAAGTATTATATATATTCTTAGATTTTATTATGATTATGTAACCACCATATTTCTTGATTTATCCATCCTATGAAAAATGAAAGCACCACATGTGTGTACGTATAGCTTAACGTCTCCATGTCAGGGTGTAATATTGTTTTCATCACCACCTTATTTGGATGGGTATAATGATCGATATAATGGATATACATAAAAAAAATATCACATTATATAGATTTTTTACTATTAATTTACCATCAAATTTTTTACCCTTTTACCATTATGGGAATGATATCGTCGCTCGTGCATACGTACGGCCTACCGTCTACATGATGCAATGAGATTTTGTTTTTTGTGTTAACCATTAAAGAATGATTATAATAATGTATATAATATATATAGATAATGTCTATGAACATAATAATAGTATTTATAAGAATGATATATATATTTATTTATTTATTTATCCTATTCATAATAAATCAAACTTACATGAGAAAATATGCATAGGAAAATGAAGTAGTTAACACTCAAAACAAGGGTAATAACTAAATGTTATCAACAAAAGGGTGATAAAATTTTAGAAAAAGATAATATAATTTATATATGAAAAATATTGTGATATAATTTAATAACATGTTCAACACCATTATACAATAGTTTAAAGAACATTCGACTAAAGTAATCGTAAGTTAAGGGACTTAGATAATTTGATCTCACACACCCACCATACTTTATGAGGTCTATATACGGACCATTTGACTTATCATGTCATTAATTTATTTGTTATCATGATATTTAATATTTTATAAAATGTTATTCGTTCATTAGTGTTGTTATTTAAATATTCAAAGTTGAAGGGGACTCATTGAATGTTAAAAAATTTAATCATCACGTCATTTTTTCCATGTCCATGTTTTAAAAAAATATTTCTAATATACTCTAATGATTATTTAAGTTCATTTCAAACAATTTTTTAATTTTTAAAAATTCATTAAAAGTTATATTTTTTCATTTTCTAAACAAGGTCCTTTCTGGGTTTTCTAAAAAAATATGGAGGGAATGTTTTTTTAACTTATAAGACATTACTCGATTTCACCACCATCATAATGCCTTAATGTTATGAATATTAATTTAAATATTTACAATATTATTTTCAAAGCAAATTTTTTCTTTGAAAATTTTGTATCATTTTAAATAAATTATTTCAAAGTAAAAAATGGGATATTTCTCTCAATAAATATTGAATGATTTAATTAGATTATTTTCATCTATGAAACATAATTTGTTAGATATTATTAATGATTGAGTTTTATCTCTCATGATACCATATACCATAATTTATTGAAGGTTTTTTTATCATTTTGATTGTGGATGTGAAATTCTGATATCGGTCATGTTTTACAGTTGAAGTATTCACATTTTTTATGGTTGTTTTTCAATATAAATGTTTATATTGTTCATGTTTCACCATTTTTTCATGAGGAATACATTTTAATTAATAAGTTATGGGCAGGGCCCACTACAACCCCTTTCTGTTATTAGGTCACATTATACAAACTAGTTTGGTTATTAGCCTATTTCTTACCCATTTAGGTTTAGTGTCTTGGTTGAAGCCTTGATGGTATGTTTATGATGTACGGAATTATGCATTCTATCATTATGAGATTAGTTATTAGTATTTCATGTGATTATTAAACTAGTATAATATCCATAGTTATGTTTTCTAGATTATGTGATTATTTTATATGGTATTATTTATTCATTCCATATTATGCAAGACTATGTTTAAATGTCTTGTGGTTTACATATACACCTTTCCATAACGTTTATTCTTATTAATTCATAATATCTTCCTCTATACACGTATTATTACTGAGCATATGATCTCACCCCTTGTGTTTTATTTTTTCCATGATTCCAAGATGTTTATTATGACGGATATGTAGGGTTAATCTAGGAGAATAATGGAATTTTAAAATGATTTTATATGTTTTATTTTATGTTTTAAATTGTAATGTAAGGTTCATGTATGTAATATAGCTTCTAAAACTGCTAAACTAAACTTAATTTGGGATTCCACACTTATATCTATGCCAATGTAATAAAGTGAGGGACTATCTCTAGGATACTGGGGTTAGGATCGTTACAGTTGGTATCAGAGGAAGTTTAGTAGCAATCTTCAAAAGTAGATTTAGAAACCATATATTAGGGAACATAACCCTAATATAGACTTTGAGGATACATATTTAAGAATATACTTGAATTTTGGTAAGGTAGATATTATGTGTGTATTTATATCAATACATCCTTATCTGGATACTACATGTGGACATGGTTCTGACATAGATGTACTTAGAGGTAACAACTCTAACAACGTGTGTCAGTCCTAACTTGGCGTAACCTGGTATACAAAATCGGACCTCACTGCACACCTACTTTGACACTCATTGAGGATATTCTTTGTATAATTCAAATTATCTTTAAAAACTATTTTGAATTATTAAAAAATTAATATGTCCCCAATAAAACCATGTTTATTATTATGAGATTAGCTATGCATAAACTTTCAATTTATGTTAACATTTTTTCTAGTTTATAATTATTTATTATGATTCAAAACCTAAATTAGTGTTTTTAATTGTTTATAAATGGTTCCTAGTAGAAGGAATGTGAGCCTCACCAATGCATGTGATCGAAAGAGCAAGAAATAACATATCTTTCATGGTATTAATCCAATATTTATAAGGTAAATAGTCACCCAAACATTCTCATCATATGAGTAAATTTTATCATGTTATAATGGGGTAGGATAATTTTACTCTAAGTATTATGGATTAAGAGGGAATAATAAGAATAAGAGGACAGTTGGGAAAAATATGGATAAAGGGAAGAAGGAGAAGAAGTATTTTCCCACATGTAAAAATTGTGAAAATAATCACCTTGGAACTTTCTTAAAAGTAATGGGGTTTTTCTACATGTGTAGATAGAAACACCACCATAGTTATGATTTAAAGGATAAGAAAAAGTTTTCTAATGTACATTGTTTTAACTTCAAGGAGATGCGACACTATGCAAATCAATGTCTCATGCATCAAAGAATTATACCCCAAATAGGTTAATGGATCATGGTCAAGATTATGCTACTACCATAGATGAGTAGGAATTATTAATGTGATTATGCTGGGATTCAATAATTATTTCATTTTATTATTTTCTCATTGGTTTTTTTTTTAAAGTTGAGACGCAGAGGCCTCTTCATTGAATTAAAAAAAGTAGTCCAATAGAGGAACAAGGCAGCCAAAAAATACATGGGAAACAGCAGGAAAATTAACCTGTTTTAGAGCGGGTATTCATGCTGTGGTAAAGAAGTCACCCACCTTCGCCGTAGGAGTGGTGACCCCTCCTTCTAGACTCTTCATACATCCATTCACCACCTTTATCATCTGAAGGTGAATCCACAACATTGGAAGTAGTTTTAGTGGGGGTTGACTCAACATCACCAAAATTGGAAAATAGAAACTCAAATGAATTTGATACATTGACATTACTTATTACCTTCTCAGGAGTCATTGTGATATCTTGAATGGGCTTCATACCATTCTTCTAAAAAGAGTTTCCAATCCTCTCCAACTCATGCATGTCAGTGCTATGTGCACCCTCTTCTTTGCTGTTGGAAACCAATGTACCTTCATTAGCCAGCACGTCAATGCGGACATCTGAGACCTATAGTGGAGAGGGTTCGAAAACCACCTCATTGTTTCCTTGCACTCTAATGATATCACCGTTTATAGATTGACCTTTGTTATTACACTTATCCAAAGTTTCAGCAACAATCAGTAACCTACATTTCCTTTATTTAAGGGCATGCAACTTATGCCTAACCCTATGATCCACAGTCTCTTGTGCTAAGAATTCCCTTTCAGCTTGACTATATTCTAAGTTGTATCCATTTATTTCACCATCCATTCCTCTGACCAGAACATCCTCAAAAAAGATGCTTCCCTTATTTTGATTACTTCTTTCAGTGTTATCACCCCAGCTTGTTCCATCTACTTGTGGAGTGGCATCAACCCTTGGTAAAGGATCCTCAACATCAATCCTTCGGCCCATGTTAGTAGGTTGTACAACCTTCATCTGTTTAGTATGACAATTAACCACCAAAGGATCATCAACAGCCTTCTGAATAACGTGTTGCTTTTTCTTCCGTTGACAATGCAGTGCATCATGTCCCTTAATTTGGTAGTTATAGTATATCACATCTCTCCTACATTGCAAATCTGAATGTCCAATAATTTGACAAACTTTACAGAATTGTGTCATTTTTTCATATTCAATTCCTAAGAAAATTTCATCATTAGATGTAGATAAAACAACTCGATCAATCAATGTTGCACTTAGATCAATTTCAACAAGAACCCGTACATAATGACAAAAGCTAACCTTTTGAGTTGCGTAATCCATTCTAATCAGAATGATAATCACAGAAGCGATGTCAAATAGGATCTCAGGGTGCCATAATACCCGGTTCATACCATGGATTTTTACCCAAACTTGAGCATACTTATCTTTAAAATCATTTAAGGAGAAGCTCAATTTCAAATCATGAATCCGAAATGTTCCAGGCTTGAGGTTAACAGAGCCTATACTCCACACACGACCTTTGAGTTCCCCAGAGGGAAAGATTATATGAGAGTTACCCTAACCAATTGAAATGCATTTGAAATCAGAAATACCCCAAATTGTGGCCTGACGTGAGACAAGATCCGGTAATTTCCAGGGTTTCATAACTTGCAAAAGTGAAATCTAATATATAAATGAGTTCTTGTAGAGATCAATCCGAGTAGCAATCACGTCCTCTGAAGATGAAACATGGGATGTAGTCCCTTTTCAGATGATTCATGAGAGGGTCAGTTCACCAACGAGAGAAAAGAGCTCTCTGAGAATCTAGAGAACCTCCTCGTGAACTGATTAATGGTTTTTTGAAAAAGTGGTTTTTTCCATCATTGATTGAGTTTAAAATAATTTTCTATTTTAGGAGTATATCCAATAATATATTTTCTATTTAAGTAATAACGAACCATGCATGTTTTCAATAAATTTTTATGTTTCAATGGAATACATGATGAAGGTATTCAAATGTTTGGAAGGTAAAAAATAAGAGTTGCATCATGATGTGTAAAGATTAATGATAAGTTCATTTTAGAAAAGTTAACCATTTATGAAATGGTTTTAGTTTAACTTTGGAAAATGTTTTAGAAGTTAATGTATTACTTCACCCTATGATGCAACTTGTGCTATGAAATGAAGTATAAATTGTTCAAGTCACAACCAAAGGATAAGATTGTGTTTATAGAAATATATCAAGTAATTATATTTCCTTACTTTATTATAGAGTCAAAGAATTCATCAACTCTTGGAAAAGTATCTAAACAAATAAATAATAATTTTTTGAACCAATGGTATTTTAAATCATCATTGATTTTTTTCTTTGAGGCCCTCAATTTTCCATTGATCATTCAATGTTAGTAATTGAGGACCTCAATCACTCCCTACAAATATTTACATTTTTTCTCCATGTATGTATCTATACTTTATAATAATTTTCTCCTATTTGAATGCTTGGTTTTATGGTGACCTTCCCTATTACCTTTCTTACTTATTAATAATATGTATTATTAGCCCTATTTATGATATGGGATCTTCAACAATAGTATTTTAAATTATCAAAATCTTGATTATTGAGATTAAGTTTAAATTGTGAGGATATAATGTTATTAAGGTGGGGATAATTTAACACCCCAATAATTCACAATATTTTTCTTCTCAATTTTAATATATTTTGTAGCTTTTTATTCATGAAACACTAAGTTGTCTTGTGTTATATGCAAGACCAACTTTCTTTGATAGCTTGCGTTATATACAAGACCATGTTATGCCAAACAACTGTATATTATTAAAATATTATTACTTAATATAATAAGATGTAACCTTTCCATTAAATAACATTTATGAATATAATTAAATAAATTGTGAAAATATTTTTTTATAGTAATACAAGTTGAATTCATTGGTTAATAATTAATTAGAAATGAAAATATAAACCCATTGAATATAAAAAATATATTTTCATTTCCATGCACCCAAAGGACTTTTGTATTAATAAATTAAATGAATTACAATTATTAAATAATATTAATGAAATATATATGTTATATATTCAAAATATATATTTTTATAGTCATCGAATATATTTTATCGGCAAAATATATAAAAAAACCCAATTTTATGTATAAAACCAAATATGTTTCTAAAGGCTGTTTTACCACCTTTTAATGGTGAACCTATTTTAAAATTAATTTTTTACACATTTATATATTTTATTTGAAAAAATAAACTTCTTTTTTTGAATATTAATTTAAAATTTAATTTGGTTGAATTTTTTATATTTTTCATATAAGTTTCACGATTTGATGAATTGTCAAAATACTAATTTTTAATTGAAAACAAATTTTTTCATCGAAATAATTTATAGGTATAACTTATATTTTAAATTTTTATTAAACTATAAATATGTTATTTTTATAATTTAATCAAATTTAGGTCATTTCATAAATTTAATATTGAATTTAGATGTAAATTTTTTTCAATATTTTTCAAGTATAAACTTTAATAACTGGTTTTCTCACCCTGTCAATGGGATTAATATTAAATTAATTACTATAAATTTTTCATTTTAAATTTTTTAAAAAGGATTAAATATTTGGAATTAGTAGATAAAAATTATTTAAATAGCCTTATTTTATTTTTTTGCAATATGAATAGTAACTTTTGTAATCTTTTTATGGTAAAAGATAAAACAAGTAATTAAGGGTAAAAATTATATTATAAATATTATTGAATTACCCTAACACTTGTCCTAATTTCATTCTATGTATGGGTTTCAACCAAAATAATCATTTGGCCAAAATTATAACCTTTTTGAAGCCACTTGGCTGAGAGTATGACATTTATTATATTTTATTTAAAGAAGGGTTAAATATGTCATACTCATAGTTTAATAACTATACCATTTTTAATATAGGATTATACTGAAGATAAATTTGACTATAAATATAAATTTGAAATATAAATTTTTTTATTTATCATGGTAATTTATATTTTACTTCTATAAAATAAATAATTACCTTAAAGTTGTGTACAATGATGAAGCAGTAATTGTTTAATTAGTGGAAATACCAAATAAAAAATGTTAAATATATTAAAATAAATATAATTTTTTATTATTAATTACCTACAAGAATTTTATTGATTTATTACATGTATTATCAATTTATTAAATATTTTGATTTGAATTTATCTTATGTAGTGATATTTTTTAAAAAGTGAATAAATAAATAGTATCAAAATTGTCATTAATGATTATTTAAAATAGATTGTATTTTATTAGGTGATATAAAATTCATAATAATAAAAATTTATCCCAAAATATTTGGATAAGGTTAAATTTTTTATCATTGATACATTTAGGGTTTTCGTGTAATTTTATAGTAATTATATTAACCCTTAAAGAGTAAAAAGTCAAGTTATCATGGTAAGAGTTAAAGCGTTTAACTAACGGTTAAAGCTAAAATATAATTGTGAGGATGTGACCTAAACTTTTATAAAAATTATTATTTGAGAGTTTTTCAACCCATACTCATCTAATATTTCATGTAACCCACTTTGGAGACATTTTAAAATGTACATTAATTTATATTAATTTAATATTTTGAGAGTTTCCAAAAGTAACCCTCACCTCAATTATAAAAGGTCACATCCTCCCTCACTTTCTAATATAACTTTGAGCATTCAATGTCAACCAAAAACTATCCATTTCTTATCAAAACATCCTTATACAAGTTTTTTAGTTACTTTTCTTCCAAAAATAGCAAGTCTAAACTCGTTAAGGAGATAACTAAAGGGAGTCTGCTGAAGAATAGGTAATTGTTTTTACTGACTCATCCAAGTTCATTTCTTCTTCTACATCTTATTTATGTGTTTTTTAAATGATAAAGTAATAAATACAATATAATATATAAAAAATAGATGTTATTATGATTATGGGATAACTATTTTCCATGATTTATCTATCCTATCAAAAATGAAATCACCACTCGTGTGTATATACCGTTTATCATCTCCACACTGTGGTATAAATTATTTTTCATCACCACTCTATTTGGATGGGTATAATGATGGACATAATTTATATAAATAATAAATAGTATATTATAATTTTTCATTATAAATAATATACCATCAAATTTCTTACCCTTTTACCGTTAAGGTAATGATACAATCACTCATTCATACGTACGACATACTGTCTCAATGACGCGATGATTTTTTTTCCACGTTAACCATTAAATAATGATAATAAAATTTATATAATGAGTATATATGATATATATAAACATAATACCATTATTTAAATTAATATATATATATATATATCCTCTCCATAATAAAAAGGACTTACACACCAAAACATGCATAGAAAAATGAAGTATTTTACACCCAAAACATGGGTAATAACAAAATTTTATCAACAAACATGTGATAAAATAATATAATAAGATCATATATGATATATATGAATAAGTTTTTTATATAAGATTTTAAAATTATTAAAACCATTATACAAGAGTTTAAACCACATTCGACTAAAGGAAGCCTAAGGTAAGGGACTTTGTCTCAATATATTTTTATTGAGTAAAGTTTGATATTATACACCCACCTTCTTTTTTGAGGTGAATATACATCCCCTTTGACTTATCATATCATTAATTTATTTATTATCATAATATTTAATTTTTTTTAAACTTTATTCTTTCATTTGGCTTAATATTTAAATATTTAAAGTGATATGGGACACCTTGAATGTTTAAATATTTAATTATCATTTCTTTTTCTCTATTTAAATGTTTTCTAAAAATGTGATCAAAAATGTTTTTACTATTCTACAATGATTATTTAAAGACATTTTTATCCCTTTTCTAATTTTAAAAAATTATTTAAAATTTTTATTTTTCATTTTCTAAACAAGGACCTTTGAGATTTTTCTGACAAAAAATATGGAAGGAATGTGTTTATATATTATACGATTTGAGTATATTTTTTCACCGTCATCGGGCTTTAATGTTTTGATGCTTCCTTTGCAAGTTTACAATATATTTTTCAATGAAATTTTTTTCTTTTGCAATTGTGTGGGATTTTTAATAAAGTATTTCAATGTCAAAAAGGGACGAATCTATTAATAAATTTTTAATGATTTTATTAGAGTATTTTCATCTATGTAAACATCCTTTGTTGTATGTTATTCTTGATTGTTATTGATATATCAAGATACCATCTACCTTATTTTATTGAAGCGTTTATAATAATTTTGACTATAGATGCATTATTTTGATACCATTCCTTGTTTATGGTTTAATTATTCACATTTCATATGCTAGTTTTTAATACAAATATTTATGTTGTTTATGTTTCACTTTTTTCACATTAGGAATGTATATGACTTAATAAGTGATTAGTAGGGTTAGTTATATCCCCTAGATGCATCGGTGGGTCCCATGAGAGAAAATATTTTGGATATTGGTGGATGTCTTAACCTTTTATGTATGGTTTCCTGTCTTAATCCTTATTGGTATGTTTTTTATGTTTGGAATTATGTATTCCCCCATTATGAGATTAGTTATTGATATTCCATGTGATTATTTGACTAGTAGAATATCCATGGTTATGTTTTCTAACTCATGTGATTATTTTATATGGTATTATTTATTTATGTGATATTATACAAAACTAAGTTTAAATGTATTGTGTTTTAGTTTTACACCTTTTCATAATATTTATGCTTATTAATTCATAACAGATTCCATTGTACACATACCCTTACTGAGCATTTTATCCCATCCATTTCTTATGTTTTTATTTTTTCACAGGATTCCAAGATGTGTATTATTACTAATATGAAGGGTTAATCATGGATAATAATGGTGTTTTAAAAAGATTTTCTATGTTTTATTTTATGTTTTAAATTTTAATTTAAGGTTCATGTCTATAATTTGGATTCCAAAACTAAACTGATCAGTCCTTTGGGATTTGAACCTTGTATCTATTCCAATGTTATAAAGTGAGGGACCATTTTTGGGATACTAGGTTTGGGGTTATTACATGTTAAAATATTAAATTTAAGTTTCCCCTATAGATTTTTGAGTGGATAATGGTTTCATAGGTGAAAAGGTAATTAAATCTAGTTTCCATTCAGGTGAATTCTCGTATAATAAACAAGACAATTTCTAATCTATGAATGGGAATATAGATTAAATAGAGATTATGAATAGAGCAGATTATTAATTCATAGAATATCTATCTATGGAAAAAAATTTAGGAAAGTGGTGGTGGACCTAAGTGTATATAAAATGAAGAAGGGTGAAATTATGAAGAATAAAAGTGATCTTCCTGGGGAAATTATACAAGACATAGTCAGACAAATCGACAATGAGAAATAGATATAAAAACCAATATCCTACTCAAGGATCAACATAAAAATATATGAAAATCAAGAAATGAATTTGGATTTAAAATTAAATACATTGATACCCAACTGAGGTAGAAATATGAAACGATCAAGGATCCTAAATCAATACTTTAATCCTAAAGGAAAAAAACAGAAGACCTATCCTATGTAAGTATTAGTAAGTGGATATAAAAAATAAAAAAATCAAATAAGTGAATTAGAGGGTACTTGATAAACCAAAAGGATAAGGATCTCTAGTGATGGTATCTACAAAGTGTTACTTCTTTGGAAGATTAGGACACACGATGAGTGTGTGTCAAGATTTACAAGGACTTAATAGTGGAAAAATAATTTCTACAATAGAATCTCAATCGAGAAGTGAAAACAACAGGTGTGACTTTTGTAGAAGATGTTTTATTTTAACTAATTATGAACTTATAGCTGGATATTATAGTGTGAAAGAAAATTAAATATTCATAAAAAATTAATCTATTCCTATGAAGAATTGGAAGACAATTCATTCCAAAATAAGTTTTTTAAACTCTAAAATATATTTTCTACCTAGTATAGAAGGAAATAATATGTGTAAGAGAAATAAGGAATCTTCTTCAGTTGTGAGGAAGATAGATAAACATGTTAATAAAAACTCTAAAAGGATAAATAATTCTTAATTAACTATATGAAAAATCAGAGAGGACAAACATGATGAATGCCTTAGTGGTTTTAGAAATCATTCCATAAAGAATGGGGTGACGGTTGGTGGAAGATTTATTCTATAGAGAAGGAATCTTCTTGAATGATGAATAGAAAATGCACATTGGAGAAAAAATGTATAATTGGGACTAGTTTTCCAATAGATTTTAATTATAATCCAATGAAGATAATTAAACCTAGAGAAATCATTTTGAGTGAATTTTTACATGTGTCCATGTAATAATAACCACCAACAATTCTTGGAAGTGGTTTAGACAGAAAATGCTAGTTCACCATGCCTTAAAATATCCCCAATTTGAGTATTTCAGTGGTACCTTTATCCTCATGAAATTAAATGATTTTAATTTTTGTTTGAATTGGTGTGTAATTAAAGGGATATATGATCCTTGGGGTGATTGTGTTGAATAATGAAATGTGTATGAGCTTCAAGTGGTGTAATTTATTAAAATAGATAAATGAAATAAGAAGAGTCAGGAGTATTATAATTCCTAATTGGTATTTTGATATAACACAAAGTAGAAATGGTATCACGTCCCCGATATACTTAATAATTTGTTATAATAAAATAATTTATAGTTCCAAAATAAGTCTAGAAGTTAAATTATGTGACGAGGAATGGGAAATTATATATATCATGATTTAGAGTTAAATAAATGTCAATGTTGTACATGAAAGTTACAATGGTGTTTGGTCATCATTAAAGATAAAAAAGTTGCATTTGGTTAATTCTCAAGTGGTATTTTACCACTCTAATGAGTAGTGACATTGAGAGAAAATTAGTAAAGATCATGCTTTTCGTGTTTAGTAGTTTATATATCAAAATGTTGTATAATCTAATTTTCTATTATGATACTAATAAGTTACTGAGAAGGAAATGTAAAAAATTATAAATGGTTTCCCTGTGATGAAGATTATCAAAATACATATAGGAAAGGAATCAAATAATTAATATATATTAGGTTATGATACTTTAAAGTCTTTCAAGCCTCATTTATAAAATAATAAGACCTATAAATATTGAATGTACATTTATATTTAGTGGTATCTTAAGTTTATCACAAACAATTATTATCAAATTGATCTATTTTTTATATATATTACACACTTTTTGTATTGTTTATTTATTTATGGTTTTTTTCAGTGTGATTGAGATAATAAGATGTGTTGAAAAAATGAATAGTTGATAGTACTTATTGAAGTAAGTGGGTGACATGGATAGCTTTGGGGTTATATAATTTCCGCCAAACTAAATTTTTATATTATTTTATGGATAAAAAATCTTTTAATTAGATTGAGAGGGGACTCTTACATGAGATTAAAGCCCCGTTATACAAGCCTTAAGGTCCATATGTATATGTCTTGAATGCTCAAAGGAATCAGGACCATCTCTACAATATCCTTACCCACTGTCTTATCATCTGTTAGGCCAATTACCTGATATAGCATCTATTTTATGTCATCTCTTCCCCGTGTTTAAAATTTGGGTGTCTTTTAAAATAAATTCACTACTACAAGTGACTAGACACATAGATGGTCATCCAGCCTCTTTATTCTCTATTGACCACCATTGTACAATCGTATCCACCAGTATAAGCTACTCCAAATATCCCTAAGGTCCTTGAATGATGGAACGTATGTCCTATGTCCCAAAGGTCATTGATATCTTAAATTTTATGTAGCCTAAAGGCCCAATACATGTCCTAAAATCCTATTTCTGAAGAATAATATTGTTTGTAAAGTACATTGATATAGTACCTGCTACAATACTCACACTAATATAGTGTTACAGTACTACTACAAATACCACAATAATTCACCCAAGATAGAATTAATCTACTCAACAATACATAATGAGATTGCAATGAACAATTTTATTTTTTTATTCAATAAGTGGTATTATCTAGTTGAGTCAAGGATAAAGGAAACAATTATCATTTCTATCTAACTAAAGGTACCAACATGTGGTAAAAGGTCCAAAGAATCAATCAAGAATTTTTTTATCCTAGCGATGTGAAGTTGGTAAGAATAGTCACAATTTTATGATCTAGAAATGGTTTTGGTAGTGGTTAATACATACCTGTGTTTTTAGAGGTATTTGTTTAAATGGTTGATAGATCTAATAGGTTTTTGGATGTTAACCTGTGGTGTTGAGTGGGATGGGAAAGGATTTTATGACAAAGTGAGGGGATGATCTCTCTAAATTTGGTTTTATAATGTGGAGGAGAATTATATTTCCAAATTAGATATTTGTGATAACAATGAGAATATATATATATATTATTTTATTAGCAAGGGATAATAGAGCTGTGAAGGTGCCCTATAAAATCCTATTTAAAAGGGGGAGAGAATGAAAATGTAAATTTGGAAAAGATGGACCTTTTAATTTGGATTTTAAATTGGGAGGAAATCTAGGGATCATAAATTCATAGCTTTGGATCCATATCATTGGATGTATTTAATAGAGAACAAATTTATGTTCTTATTGAAAATAAAATACAAATGGGGAATGTTGGAACCAAAGGTGTGTTTGGAATTGATTTTTTAATCAGTTAATGGAATAAAACAATAAGTGGTAATGTTTTTGAATAAATTTTTTTAATTTATTTACAAGTATATAAATAGTGTAATAAGGATAATACAATTACAATACACATGGTAACAACATGTGGAAGATTCTGAGGATGCATACTTGGTATGTGAGTCAGCTATAGAAGTGATTTAGTCTATTCAAGAAGTAAAAGTATTTGGAAGTATAAATGTTGAATCTATTATAGTATAATATGAAAACTAAAAAAAGTGTGGAATAGTTCCTTGTATACATAAGTTCTATGTATTTGATAAGACTTAGTGGGACTCTAGTTACACCTTCTAATGAAAATGATTCAATGTTTCAGAAAAAAAAAATGGTAATGTCTTAGAGGACCATAGGATGTGTAATATACTTATGGAATCTGCATAAGATTTTAGAAAGATGAAAAATTAGTAAAGGACATGATAATCCAGATGATATATAATATTCTTGTTTTCATAATATTTTTGTTTGTAATAATAAATTGGAAATGTCTTAGATTCTTAGTGATTCGTTAAATATTTTAGTTTCTTAAAAAAATTAAGTCATTAATAATTTGAAAAGGTATAATATGTTGGAGTTGGTACCCTAGAAGCATCTTTTTAGTACTTGATTACATAAATTTATTATTAAAAAATTTTCTTATCACATCAAGATTATTGTTATGTGTAATTCTTTTATGTGATAATATCCTTTGAATATATGCCACACCAAAAGGTCATAGCAATTCCCCCATTATGATGAAAATATAGAGGTTCCATGTCGTTATTCTTAATCCTTATTCTATGGTCGGATGATATTGTATGATGGGACATAGAAAATTCAAACTATCAGGGGTAAAAGGATCATAATTCATTGAGACACCTTCTCATGTCATTCTCCCTTGTTAATATCCATGATGGGATGTTATGACAACATAAATGATAATAGGAAATAAACATCTCCTTGTGTCATTGGATGTTCCTATCGATGGATGTGTGTATTGATCCTTAGACATTAAGATTTTCATTAATGAATATCATGACTCAAATACTTTGATAAATATAAAAAAACTATGATGACATATTTTCATGATGAGGTAGGATATGTTGGGTGTGTCATGAGTTATATTGCATTAATGGATAATTCAAGAAAGGATTTATTGCTTTTGTCTCTTGATGGAAGTTGATATCTCTTGCCCTTTTATGGATTGGAAATACCTGAATAAATCCATGGCCTTGGTTTTTGGTGGCCAAGTTCATTTTCCACAAGTAAAAAAATACACATTAAACATATAGGTTAATGGAACCGGTGTTCAACATACATTATTAGAGATATCAAGAAAAAGATATTATGTTACATAATAAAAATTCATAGGAGGTTGGACATTGTTGTGATATTAAATTGTTTCTCTATGGATGACTTGGCATGTTTCTAGACACTAACCTTGGAAATAAATTAGTTATGCCTAATTATAATGAAAAAGAGTCCAAAATTGTCACACAATAATTATATCTTCATTCCCAGTTAAATTCAAGTAATAAATTTAACAAGTTCAAATAAACAATATTTATTCAGGTTTAATTGATCACCATAATTTAATCACATATTTTTTGAAACAATAAGTGATTTATATAATAATATTAAATATTTATTTTATATTTATCATATAATAATGAAGTGACATTTATTTATTAAATTTTCATTATTCAATGATTAGAAAATATCAACAAAGGAATGTTAACTGAGTCTAATGGTCTAATCAGAAATAATATAAATGATATTTATTTATATATTCTTGATGGTTTTTCACATTTCAAGTGATTTATAATATTATTATTTTTATAATTATTGGAAATTGGGTTAGTTAATAATTATAAAGATGGAAATGGTTTAGTGTGAAATTTTAAAACCATAAACCTTCCATAATAAATATCTAATTATATATCTTTCCTGAAAAAAAATTGGTGTGAAAAATGGACAGAGAAAGACTCCCTCAATACCTATAGAAATATAAATAGATCTAGAGTAATCACATTCCCTCCTCTCTCAAGACAAAAAGAGATTATCAATAGTTATTCCTCTCTCAAGAATAATTATATTGTGGTCAACCATGAGCAATGCAAGTGATCAAGAAATTATGTACTATCACTCAGTGATTTTATGATGTATTTTATAGATTATGGTTCACATTTGGATCACCACTAAAGTGATTATAAACATAGATCTTACAACACAACAATGATGAAAAAAATATCTATTCTATTATATCATCAATAAAAGTGGATTTAAAAGTTGATGTGATTTTATATGTTCTTATAAACTTAGTATAAATTATATGTGATATCATTTTCTTCTAGTTCCATCTTATTTATTCTATTAAATTGATCTACTTTTAGAGTGTTACATGATGTTTTGATCATGTGAATAAATTATTACACATGATTTATCACTAAAAGACGAGTTGGTAATAACCCTTAAAGGAAGCTTCTATTGTGTCCTCAAATTATAAGTGGTATCAGAGAGGTCACATGTTTAATTTATGATTATTTATTATTTGTTTATTTTTTTCATGTGATTTAATTTTATTTTACTCTAATGATTCATTTTAATATCCAACATCATTATATATTCTGCTCCTTCATTCTCACCAACATAACATGTAATCTGTAAATGTTTAAAAATGAATAATCATCTAAATAACACCATATTGAGATGAGAAAGGTTCTACCTAGACATAACTAGAGTACAAAGCATGTACTTTCTATACACACACAATTTATTGTGTTTTCTCACAAGTATATCACTATACTGGGTCAAATCCAAAAAAATGGGATCTAAGATCTAAAAACGATGGATTGGCATGAAAATATGAATTGGCTGGAACATAACATGAAAAACTAAACACTTTGTAACCATTTTACATGGAGTGTAGTCCTCGTTATCCTGTGGATGAGTACACGGGGTTTCCCAATTTTTCCTTGTATCAGATACCTGGCATGGGGACTAACATAAAATGAAAAAAACGTTCACACACTATATAAGTTGGACTACATGTCGTGTACCTCATTGTTGTTTGTGGTAGGGAACACTTCCATACACAAGGCATGTGTTGCAGACATGGGAATAATACAAGTACAAGTTTTTTACTTTTGTACATGTCATGTAGTCTATTATAGATGGTGTGTCCAACTTCTTCATAAAAAAATTAAATAAATAATCCAACATTTTTACATGTGTTTCATTTGTCATTTATTTGAAAAAGTACATTCAATTTTGTAGGTTTTATAATTATATATTAAAGCTATTCTGGGTTAAATTTTTGGATAACCACACGAAGTTTCCTCCAAGTACACTTCTATACTAATTAATTTTAAATGAAGTAAATTTTATTTATAATTATTGGTGGTAGTGGGTTAAGGATGGTTGGATGGAATTATGATAAAATGGATTAATCTGATTAATTTGTGGTGTGTTGTATTAAAAAAATAAAATCAAATTAATTGATAATAAGATTTCAAATGTATTTTCATTTCTTAGTGTGTATATGATAATGAAATTAAAACATCCCTTGTGTGTAACTGGATTATTTTAATTTATTATTATTAAATTAAAATTGATGTCCTACATGTCATCTTTTTCTCATTATGTATGGGTTTTCATGCTAATAGTTTTTTATATAAAACACATTTATCCAATCAATTAGATCCCCAGCCTACGTGTGAGTTAAATTTCATATAATGATGGAGCTCTGAAGAAATTTGAGATGATCCATGTTAAGGAGTTGAGGTGAAACCAATTGAGGTGATTCATAGGATCAAAGTTAGAATAATGCAACATGAAAAAAGCTATTGTTTAAGGTTTTTTCCCCTTGGGTCAAGGGTGATTTTATCCTCCTCAAGATAAACTAACAATTAGATAATCTCATGACCATGACACTTAAGTTATATTTATATCAGTTTCAGGGTTAATTATTTATGATTTTGAATGTTTCATGATCAGATAATAAATTAATTAATAACCATGAAAGATGAAATATAATATAACAAGATTATGCATAAATATTTTATCACACATTATTAATCACTTATGTAAATTTTACTTAATATTAAAAATTCATGTAAAAATAAACTATTGGGATTTACACATTAGGATAAAAATACATCAAAATAAAAAATTAAGTTGACTTAGCCTTCCACTATGTATGTTATAATCGACCTCATGGTTCAATGTGACTAACCAACCTAATTTTGGGTTCTTTCAATTATTGTTGAACTTCTTCCTTTAGGTTTTGGGTTGAATTATCATTTTTACATCAAGGGCTGACTACCCTAGTAGGACATGGTTTAACTAAGAGGAAAATATTGGGGAAATATTTTAAAATATGATTTTAGTATTGAGGAGTCGGCTTAACATATCAAGGAACTATGAGATAATATATGTGGAATTATTCTTATCTAAACCCTTTAAAATAACTTGTAAATCCCAATTCTTGGTTATGAGAAATTGAATACGGATCCTTTCCCCTAGAATATCTAACCAACAAGATATTCCAAAACTAATGATGAGGTATATAGGGTATCAAAAAATATTTGGAGATTAATAATAATTTAATTAAAATTAAATTTATTAATCTATTTTGTAATCAAAATAAGTACTAATTATCTGATCTTAATTTTTTAAAATGGAAAATAAAATGAATTAGACAATATCACTTTGATCCATACTTTATAAGGATAACCTTATCACCAACATGAATTTCCATGAATGGTGCAGGTTATTTCCCATTATACTATTCCAAGAACAAAAATTATGCATGATGGAAACCCCACTTCTTGGGTTCATTTTTAAATAGGATAATGAGAAAGATGTGTCACTCTATTTGAATCATATATATTATGTTATGGATGTCCAATTTTTTATGTAACATTCCATGTAAAATGATATTTTTAATCAATATGAGGATATAGATGTGAATAGAATCATTTCCCACCTTAAAGATATCTATTAAGAAAATGTAAGATTAGATAGATATGAGATCTCTGATGCACTATTCAAATGCAAGCTTAGAGATTCTGAACTAGCTAGGGAATATGTAGTCAAGATGATTGGATACATTGACCACCAGAACATATTAGGTTTTATAATCCCCAATGAGCTACCCAAAGATCTAATTATATCCTCACTACCCAAATACTTATCTAGTTTTACTGGGAATTTTAATATGGCCAATAGAGAGAAGACAATTTTTTATTGTATTACACTTATTTTCCATGTTCATAATTACACAGGGCATGAAAACCCTATTATATTTATGGTTAATAATAACATGAAGAACAACGAAAAGGGTTCAAAGACTCATTCAAATTCTAAGGCTCCAGAGCATCATCCTTCCAAGAAAAAAAAGGTTTAGAAGTGGGGAAATGAATAAGATGTGGTATGTTTTTGTGTAAAAGGCATGGGCACTAGAGGATGAATTATACCCAAAAAAGGAAGAAAGGGGAAGCTTCAGGTGTATTCATTATTGAGTAAAATCATTCTATATCTATATTTGGTTATTAGATACTGCAATTGGTTCTCACATTTATATCTAAATACATGAATAGTGTATATTTCAGAAAATTACCAAAGATGAGGTGGATATTTGGGATTTTAATGGAGTGAGGTTGGATACTCTAGCCATTAGATACTATTATCTCACATTATCAATTGGATTGATTTTGGTTCTAAATGACTTTTATTATGTTCCTAGTGTTACCAAGAAAGGTATTACTATTTCCGGTTTAGATATGGATGGATTTATTTATATATTTGGAAATATATGTTTATTCTTTTATAAAGATAGAATAATTTATGGTATGAAACAATTAAATAATGTTCTTTATGTATTAAGTTATGAAAACTAAATATTTTAAATTGGTAATGAAACAAATACACATGACTCGTATAACACTCATTTATGGAATTTCCATCTTGTTCATTAAAAATGAGAGTCATTTGAAAAAGATATATCAAAATGATTACTTAGACTCTTTTTATCTTAAGAAACTTGATAGACTTCACACATATTTACAAGTAATTATAACCAGACACAATATAGTGGTCAAGGTGAAAGGGATACATAGCTTCTTGATTTGGTACCCACTGATGTGTAATGAACATTTCAAATATAATCTAGAGGTGGATACTCATACTTAATTTCTTTTAACTATGACTTGAGTAGGGATGGTCATATATACATAATGAGTTACAAGTATGAATCCTTTGATAAGTTCAAAAACGTTTAAGAATAAGATTGAGAATCATATTTTTAATAAGATAAAAAAACATTGTTCTCATCATGGTGGAAAATATCTTAGCCAAGACGTTATTGACTTTCTATATGAGTATAGGATTTTATCTCAACTTACCCCACCTTACACACTATAATAAAATGGTATTAGTGAAAGGAGGAACCAGCCCTTGTTGTACATGGTAAGGCTCATGATGATTCATGCAAGTCTTCTATTATCGTGTTTGGGATATTCCTTATAAATGGAATTATAATTACTAAACCAAGTACCAAATAAAGTCGAAAATAGTATTAAGTTTGAATTATATAGTGGCAATAAACTTAATCTATTGCATGTTCATGCATAGGGTTGTGAGGAATTTATTAAGTCTATCTCGATAAACAAACTAGTACCCCAAGGCATGAAGTGTATCATTATAGGTAATCTGAAGGAAGCAAGGGGATTCTATCCATACAAAACTTCACACAAGAAAGTAATTATTGCTAGGTAGGTCATTTTTCATTATATGATTCATGTATTCATATGTTATAGTGGGAAACATATTGACTTTAATGATGTTTATCATCAAAATAAAAAAGAGTTGGTACAAGAATTGATTCCATAGGTCTATGTGGGAGAAAATGTTCCTAAAAAAAATTCTTTCATAGCAGTGCAAGAGAGTTGAGAGAACCAAAAGTGTATTCAAGCTTCAAAAATACATTTATGGATTAAATAAATCGTTGAGGTCATAGAAAATTTGATTTTGTAAAACAAAAAAATAGTTTCATTAAGAATGAATATGATCCATGTGTTTACAAATGATTTAGTGGGAGTGTAGTTTTTTTCATAGTAGTATATTTTGATGAAATATTACTAATTGGAAATGATATACCAGCCTTATAAGAGGTTATGGCATGGTTGAGAAAGGGATTCTCTATGAAGGACTTGTGTGAAGAATCCAACATTATAGGGATCAAGATCATGTTTTGATATATCCAAGAGTCTGTTTAGAATAATTAAAACTACGTACAATGACCAGATACTGAATTAGTTCAGTAAAGAATAATCTAGGAGTGGATTGGTTCTAGTGTAACATGGTATACATCATTCCAAGAAAATCTGTCCTAAATTTTTTTGAAAGAGAAATAATACACATATGTGATAGGATTTATCATTTATGTCAGGTTATATATCAGGCTTGATGTTGAATATTATTTGATACTGGTTGGAAGATATAAATTATATATAGGTGAATGTAATTGGACTGATATTAAAGATATCCTTAAGTATCTAAGGAAACATAAAGATATGTTCATGGTGTATAAAAGATATGAAGAGTTTTTTATTAGGTGTTATAAATATTCTATATATTATAAATATCATAATGATGAAAATTCATGGTCTATATTTTTCTTGTGTCTCAGTGGAGGAGATATGAGTTTGAAGACTTCAAAGTTGCCAATTATTGCTGATTATATAGTGGATTATAAGTATATTGTGGCTTCTGAAGCAGACATGGAAGTAGTTTGAATTTATATATTTGTCCTATAACATTATGTGGTTCATAGAATTAAATATCATATCATAGTCTATTGACATAACACTATAGTGGTGTATCTCTCCAAAGAGCTAAGGTCACACCAAAGGACAAAGAACATACTTCAGATGTTTCATCTCCTAAAGGATTTTGCACAATGAGGTGAATTTTTAATGACAATAGTATCCATAAACTAATATTTGGTGGACCTCTTGAAGAAGTTTTTACCTCAATATAAGCATGAGTATCATGTGAAATCTAATGGACTAAAATTTGTTGTCAGTTGTCTCTAGTGAAAGTGGGAGTTTGTTGGAGTTATTTCTCTAGAACTGACTTGTTTAGTACATGATTACATGTTTTTATTATTAGATAAGTTTTATTATTGCATAATTATTTTTATTATGTATAATATTTTTATATGATAATGTCTTTAGAATATATGACATGTTGAAAGGTCTTATAAGTTTCATGCTATGATGATAACATAGAGGTTCCGAGACATTATTCTTGAACCTTGTTCTATGGCTGAATGATATTGTTGGATGAAACATAGAAAAATTCAAGCTATCCTGGGTAGGAGACTCATAATACATTAGGACCCATTATCGTGGTGTTATCCCTTAGTAATCTCCAAGTTAAAAGGTTATAATAACAACCATTTTAATAATAAATCCTCATTTCTATGTGTCATTGGATGTTCCTATAAGTGGAAGTGTGTATTGATCCTTATAATTTTATATTATGATTAATGAGTATCATGACTCTCTTGACTTGATGTATTGAAAAAAAACTATTATTGAATATGTATATGGTGAAGTAGGATATGTTGGGTTCATTATGAGGGATATTTCATTAATGGATAATGCGATAAAGGATTTATCCCTTTTGTATATTGATGAAAGTTGATATATCAAGCCCTTTTATGGAATCAAATTGCTTGTATAAATCCATGTTCGTTGTGTTCGGTGGGCGAGTTCATTTCTGTAAAGTCAAAGAAAGATACATAGAGCATATTGGTTAATGGTACTGACATGCATTATGCTTTATTAGAGATATCATTATAAAGAGATTATATTATAAGGTAAACATTCCTAGGAGGTTGGACAACATTGTGACATTAAATTATTTATCTATGGATTACTTTTAATGTTTATATATATTCTAACCATGGACTTCAGGTGGATTTTTCCAATGCCACTGAGAAAAAGGCTTTGAGGGTCACATGCTAAATGTATCTACAATCTTAGTTAAATTCATGTAATGAATTTAACAAGATAGAATAATTAATATTTATTAAGGTTTGGTAGATCTCCATAATTTAATAATAAGTTATTCAAAATAATAAGTGATTTAAATAATAATAATAATAAATATTTATTTTAAATTTTGGAGAATCTGATATTTATTATATTTATCCTATAATAATGAATAAAATCTATTTAATAAATATTAATTTTTCGAGTATTAGTGAATATCAATGAGGGAAAGCAGACATAGTCTAATGGTATGATTGGAAATAATATAAATTATATTCATTTATATGTTCTTAAAGTTTTTGGAAATGTAGATAAATTTATAATATTATTATTATTACAGTTATTATATATGGGGTCAATTTAGAATTATAAATATGGAAGGGGTTTAGTGTGTAATCTTTTATCCCTAAACCTTCCATAAAAAATATCTAATTATATCTCTTTCCTTAAACACAATTGGTGAGCACACGGGATAGAGTGATACTCCATCAAGAACTAAAGAGAGATTAATAGATCTAGAGTTCTCTTCATCCTTACTCCCTCAAGTTTACAAGATATCATCAAGAGTTATTCCTCTTTTGATAAAAATTCTACTACAGTTAACCACAAATAATGAAAGCGATCTGAATCTATCATGATAACACCTTGTGATTTTACAGCATCATTCAGAGATTTTGGGGAACGTGTGGATCACTTAATGAGGGATTATTCACTTGTATTATATAGTAAAATTATTGTGTGATAAGATATTTTACATCATATCATCAAAAAAATTGAATTATAAGTTTAGGAAATTCTATATATGATTGTAAATTAATTATAAATTACATGGGAGATCCTTCTCTTTTATTTATTATTTATTTAAACTAGATAATAAATATACTATTTTAATTGTAGATGATGTTTTGATCAAGTGAATCTACAGTTACACAATATTTATGACTAAAACCTGAGTTGATCATACCTTCTAAGGAAGCTTTCGACACACTTATACCCTACAGAATACAACCAGTATTTGTAAGATATTTATAAAATGAAACATAATTGAAAAAATATTGTACATAATGTTTTTTAAAATGAATCATATTTTTTAGAGTTTAATAAGTTTTTCAGTGGAGCATAAGTATTTTTTCTTAGTAATTTATAAGGGAATGGTCAAGCGCATCATTGATTTGATGTACATTCCATGAAATATGTTTGGTAGATTTAATAGTACTTCCATTTTAGAGGGGTCCATGTCACCATATTTTATCACACACCACAAAGTACATTATAAATTGTGATTGAAATAAACTAGAATATAAGATAGATATTTCACCATGATGGATGTACCTATGAGTTTCAATGGTTTAGTTATTTCAAGGCCTCTATGCCATTAAGGATAATGGAACCACAACCTTTTAAGAGAAAAGAAAGAAATTAAATTTGATGCATATATATGTAAATTAAGAAATATTAATCAATGTAAATTCTTAGGTTATTTATAATTAAATTATTTTTTTCCTTTTTATGAAAAAACTATTTCCTGGATTATTTTAAATTTGAGAATATTTGAAAGTATCACACTATGATATTTGGGAGAATTAAAAAATAATTTTTTTTATGGATTTAGAGGATCAAATTATAGAATTATATGATTTCATGGTGAATAATATTATGTCATGAAATGAATAGAGTTGATAAAACCTTGCATTGAGGAATGTTTTTATGTTGTGAATGGGTTATATCTAAATTAACAAGCAATTTTAGTTGGAAATTGAAATGAATAATATATATTTAGAGTTTAAGCAATTAACTTTGTTTAGTTATCATTTTTATAACAACATTAAATTGTGTGGTACATATGGAATAATTATAGATAATAAGGAGATGGATTGATCCTAACACTTAGATCAATGTATTTTGTTGCATGAATACCTATATAATTGCTTATAGAGGATCCGGAGGAACAAATAGATAAATGATGGCATATCCAAAAAAAAAGTATAATAAGAGATCAATAGTGGATTATATTTCCATGTCTAGTCTATTAAGATACTTAAGGCTTGAGGAAGAATATTAAGAAACAACACAACTACATATGGTTTGAAGAGAAGGAAGACAATAGGGTAGTTATAGTTTGGAATTATCCTCATCAAGAATAGGGAGTTTTTGTTATTAAAGTAGTTTAAAATGATTTAATGACTACATTGAAGTTCTGATCTCATTAATCATAGAAGAATTATAGAGTTGTGAAGTTAAGTTCAAATGAACATCAAATCAAAAGTTATAATTTAAGTAGAGTCTCATGCATAACAGAGATACACCATCATATCCTTAAACTATTCATGAGGTCCTCACATATATATAATGACCAAGACTTCACCAAAGTGGTGTATGAATTAAAAGAAGAGGGAGTGGACCTTGGATCATCAATGATACTTTCTAAAATATTATAAAGGAAGTGCATCTTAGAACACAGTAAACGTGACTTAAAAATACATATCCACCTAATGCGAGTATAGTGGATTTTAGAACACTAGTGAATCATTTTGTGGATTCTTCTTGGATTATCCCTTAGTGGTGAACTAATTAAATTCCATGTGTTCTCTATGATCTTATTTCTATATTTGTGGTTATCATTCTATGTGATCATCGACATGAGATAATGAGATATTAAATATAATTCTCATAACATGTGAATAAGATTTGAATAAAATAGGGTACTTAAGAATGGGAAATTTTTAATCATTATACAACCTAATTCGCCCCCTGGTGCTTTAGGTCAACCAAGCACCAACACATAGATTCACTTAATTTGTTGTGAGGTTTGGGGTTTTGATGGGATTTATGTAATGTGTGGCAATGAGGTGAATCATGAGATGTAACGGTCAATGTGGTTCTTGAAGAATGTGATTGGTGTAACATGTGTGACTATGGGTGATGTTGGTCATCAAGAATGGGTCAACAGGGTTTTTCAGTGTTATGTGGATAGTCTATATAACGACCCATACTTTACATACATTGTTAATACTTAAAAATTGAAGCATACTTATTACAACATATAACAAAACCACGAAAGGACCGTATAGGTATAGTGTCTTTAGAAAATGGGAAACATAAACAACTGGTTCATAAAGCATCTACATTGTCTCCCATTTATTTCTTCATATATATAGTCCCTTTTGGCATATATTACTTAATAACCTTCTTCCTGACCTGGGGAAATAAAACATACAAAAGAGTGAGCTCAAATGCTCAGTAAGGGTAAAAGAAATATCAATCACATCGTATACACAAGCATATAACTTTTGGAAATCTTAACCTGCAAAAGAGATCATAATTTCATAACATGGGATAAATCATGGCAGTGAAATGTAATCACAATAATCATAACATAAAACATGAAACTTTGTGGCATACACACATAATCATAAAGAATCATTTCTTGTTAGTCAAGACTCATTTCCAAGACTATCTTAGTGGACAAAGTCCCTTTCTGAACCGAGTCACGCTTGTTTCAGTCCTGTTTCACTGAACCGGTATAACCTACCGTTCCAGCCATGTCTATCTCATGAGATATAAAATCCTTACCCAATGCATTGGAGGGAGATATAGGTCCCACCCATCTCATAATGATACCATTCTTATGTGTGCCACAAAATCATAAACCATACATCATAGCATAACCCATGTAATAAAAATGGGAATCTTAAACATCGTGACATCATAAAACAATTCATATAAGATAAAGGAATTCATAAAAATATATCCATCACAACATAGTCATATCAATGTAATAATAGGGGTAAAAACAGAACCCTTTATTATCTTAGATGGAAAATAATTTTTATAAAACACTTGAACTCCATTCTTGAGGAAAATATCCTTTCTACTTCCAAAACACTTTTCCTTTCTTAACATGTCATACAATTCTAAACTAAAAGAATTTGATTAAAAATAAACTTGAAAACTTGTAAAGGATGCTTCCTGTAAATAATATTTTAAAAATACATTCATCCCATATAACTTAAAAAACATTCTTTTCTTACTTTTGTCAGAAAAGTCAAAATGTACCTCGTACGAAAAACGACAAAAGATTCTGTTCATATATTTTACTAAAAACTCAAAAATGGGTAAAATAGGTTTTAAACAATTGTAGGTGGATGGAAATAATATTACATATTGAGGAAACATGGATGTGGATGATAAAATACACCCCAGTAAATACCAAAGTATAAGCAATCTCGGATAAAAATGAGATTGTGATACTTCCCTTACCTTAGGTCCGTTTTGCTTCGTAAATGTCTGAAACTCCTGTAGAATAATTTAAATAATGTTATTGACTTATTCCAGAATCATAATTATTTTTATGATATCATATATGGTCATTTTCTTAGCTTCTTAGTAGTAATATTTCATTGCTACTTGTTATTCGGGTGTTTATAACTTTTTGTTCTTATGCGTGTTTTGTCGAATAAATTCTTATTCTTATATTTAGGTTATAGATACCTCATTTCCAGAATATTATTAGTGTAATATATATCATATTCATTCATTCAATTCATTTATATAATCATTATGAAACGAAGATCATGTAGAACTAGTCGCATCACATCGTGGAGACGGTATTCCGTACGTACGCACGAGTGATGATATCATTCCTATGATCGTGGAATTGTATTGGAGTGTATGTATACTATTCCAGAATCAGTATCTCTTTATAATAGTCATATATAGTCATTATTTACACCATTATACTCATCCAAGTAAGGTGGTGGTGGAAAATAGATTACACCACGGCGTGGAGACGGTATTCTGTACGTACGCACGCACGGTGATTTCTTTTTCCGTAGGATGGATAGATGGTGAAATAGGGTTGTTTCATACTTATAATAACATATAAGTATATGAGTGATACTGATGTTATTACTTAATAATGAAACAACTAAATAAGAAGAAGTGGAAGAAGAAATAAAGATGAAAGAATCGGTAACGGACATTACCTCTTCTTTGAAGTGCTTCTTTGAGACCTTCTTTTAGGGCACTAAAATTGGTCTTTGAAGAATACCAGGACCTCTAGGATGTCTCTAGGGAAGTGGAGAGGAGTAATTGTCAGGGTTTGGCCGAGCTTGAAGGCTCAAAGTGGTGTGAGGAAGAGGGGGAGGAGGTGCCCTTTTATAAGGGAGGAGAGGGGCACCTTTGGGAAAACTAAAATATTATTTTATTATAAAGTCAAGTTCGGTTTTAAATAGATCCAAATTGATATATTTAGAAGCTAAGGGGGGATGGGTCAAAATCCTCTCATCCAATATAATTTAGACAAGTTTAGGTTCCTATTTTTATATTATCATTTAGATTTAACATTAAGTTAAATAAGTTTACTTTTACCGTGTCTTCTTGTGTTCTAATACTATAAGGTTAATAAACTTATTATAAGCAGCCAAACGAACCCCAAGTTTTTTATTATTAATATATATAACCTTATCTAAGTAATTTGGCCGAAACATAGATTTTTAGGAATAAAATAACATTAAATAATATAATATTTGTTTTAAAACTATTTTATGTCAATTTTGACACTATTTAGTAATTGATTTTTGTGAAAATCATAACAGAATTATTAGTTCGATCCAAGTTAATTAAATCCATACTAACATGTCATATTAACCTATAAAATTAGTGGAATTCATAAAAAGTCTCAAATTACATTTATTTTGGGGTTTATAACATTAATTATGTCAATATTTAATTAAT
The DNA here is from genome assembly GCA_963277665.1 of Viscum album. Classification (NCBI taxonomy): domain Eukaryota; kingdom Viridiplantae; phylum Streptophyta; class Magnoliopsida; order Santalales; family Viscaceae; genus Viscum; species Viscum album. The sequence continues at coordinate 642,529,480 of OY728143.1, read as the reverse complement.
AAGATAATTACTGCATCATCTTTGTGTCATAAATAAATTAAATTATTTAATGTCTAAAATTACAAAAAAAATACCATTATGTAGGAAATAGTTTTATATTTCTAATGAATATTTATAGTCGAATTTATCTTATGTATAACCCCATATTAAATATTATTTACTTATTAAACTTTGATTTTAACTATTTTAACCCTTCGTTAAATAAATTAATAATAAATGTCCTAATCTAATCCAAGTGGGCCTAAATGGTCATATTTTATTCCTAAGTTCGTTTTTGGTCGAATTACACTTATAAAATAGAATTAGGACATGTGTTAGGGTAATAATAATATCATCTTTACCCTTAATTACCCTATTTACTTTTAACCGTGGTAAAAAAAGTAAAAGGTTACTATTCACCAAAATTTATTTTCATCTCATTGAACCACATTTTAGTCCTTGATATTAACTGTGTCTCTTGGATTTTAGAAATTCCACTCACAGAAGCGGTAAAATTAAGTTTTATGAAAAATTCAGTTTTTTAACTACCACTTAGTGGTTTCACTATTCATCAAAAATTGAAAGTTTTCAGAAAAATACCAAAATTTCACCCTAGGTTAATTTCGATATTCCGAATCCAAAAATGAAGTCCATTTGAAAAATAAAATTTAAAAAATTTCAAAAATTGGTTATTACTATTCATAACAGCTATTTTTAATAATATTTTAATAGCATATCGTTGTTTAGTGAAACTCGGTATTGCGTACGACGCAAGCTATCGAGGAAGGGAGCGATTTCGTGTAAAGAAAGCCAAGAAAGTGTTGTGTAGAAAAAGATTCCTTTGATGATTTATATAACATAAAAGTCTCGGGTGTTACAGTGTACACCATTATCATGGGTGGAAATAGAGGTTCACTAGTTATGGTCATATGATGTTGGTGATGCTGCTCATCATAGGGTATGAGCCTATTAGGTTCATGGGAACATAGTATAGGGATTATGAGGTAATTTTGAACACTAGTGTAACACACTAAGGATTTAAAAATAAATTTAATATATAATTTAATTAACACGACACTGATTCTCTGTGAAACAACACTTTGTTATTATAGTTATTTAAACAATATAGTTATAACTAGCCATTAAAGATAATTTTTTTAATTCTGTGTTTTGAATTTTGAAAAATAGTTTTACACGGTTGTGATCAGTAAGATATTTAGAGTTTGGTAGGATCAACTTAACTTTTTGGTGAATTGTAATTTGACCCTTTGGAATAGTAATATAACATTATGAATAGTAACTAAGACAAATGAATATTAACCTCATCCATGAGATTATAAATAAATCTTATGCAGCTTATAAATGAATGTATGATATAATTATATCATAGTATTGGTAAGTTAATATTTTAAAAATTAATAATTATGTGCTGGTATTTTTGTGAGTAATAAATATTTAATTAAAATTTTATAAATAATGAGCTGATTTATAGAAATAATAATTTTCATAAAATATATTCATAAATAAATATTTTATTTTCCTATGATTTTAGGATAATCTAATAATACCTTTGCCTAATTTTTAGGGTGTTATAAAATCATATTTAACTTTAAAGACTATATGTTTCGAGTAAATGATGATTTTAAATAAAAATAAAAATTTTCAAATTTAGAAAATTATTTTTATAAAATGGAGTTTATTTTTTAATTCTACAAATCTAAAAATGGTTATGGTAAATTTTTTATATTTTTTTGAAATACATAAAATTTTAGTGAACAGTAAAATACGGTAATTTATAGTATAAATTTATTATAAGCTAAATACATTATTCCTTGAGTCATGAATGATGTAACAACCCTTAGTTCAAACAAACATGAACTTATTATGGTATTTATTAATTATAATCAATACTATGGATTGACTTGAGAAAAATAATAAATTAATGAGAATTTACCCCTCTCAAATACTATAAAAACCACCCCTCACCCCCTCTTCTCCTCATACCGTCCAAGCTTTGAGATTTATCAAATTTCTATCAAATAATCTTCCCAATATCATTCTCCATTTTCATAATCTCTTGGTCACCTCAAAAAAAACAAAATAAATCTCCTTAAAGAGATTCTTAAGTAGGAGTATTCAAGATGTTAAATCCTCTTCCTTTTCCTTTTATTTTCTTTTCAAGTTCTTTCTTTTATTATTCTCTCCTCACCTTATATATCCAAATGATACTGATAAATCCAGAATAATTTATATACAAAAAATATATCATGTAAATATAAGAACCAACATCATTCTCTCTACTCACTCACTCTCTCTCTCTCTCTCATTTTAAAAATGAAATCATCATCCGGAAGGTGTCGATTTACAACCTTGGTGGACAATGATCTTTCGTTCTTCAATTTCTTCTTCAGGTATTGTCATGATACCATTTTTATTGTAAAAAAATACTATAAAATATTTATTAAAACCTATTTAATGTTCTAGAACTAGTATATATACATTATACTAATTCATACGACAAAACAAGTTTGTGGTGATCAAAATACCACCGTAAAAATCTAAATGATTATCACTAAATGTATTATCTAATAATTAAACCTCATCCCATATAACCATATGATATATATAAAAATTAACACTTTATTTTGATCATTAATAAGATTTAATTTCAATTCTAGTGAATTATACCCATTTTATATGAACTCTATTACTTATAAACAAGTGAATCAGTCATGAAAACCAAGAAAACGAATACACCTGAATGATGTAATTAAACTCTATAAATCATCAATATGGTCATAAATGAACTTAATAAACCTATAATGAATCAAATAATTATATAAAAGGTTTTTAATTAATTAATTAATTTAATTTAATTTGTTTATCAAGTATATTAAGGTCAAGTACAGAACTCATTCAGACATATGGTAAGGGTTTTCTTATCGAACATCCATTTTCATTCGAGTTTTGAATTATTCCTCTATAAAAAAATGTAATTATTCATTTATTTTATATAATTCTTATAAATTCTGGTTATATGTTCCAAAATAATTTATTCGGATTATTTCATCTTTTTTGTGTAGAAAATACATGTTTTAAAAGGGCTCCCTTCTTAATTATTCTTGATAAACAAGCCCAATTAAAGGGAACTTCCCTATTTCTAACCTATTTATAAGTACAGTCAATAATATATTTTAAGACAAAATTATTTTTCTAAAACCACTCATTTTATCATGGAAAAACTATATTAGTTTATTCTAGGTTTTATGAAAATATTTTTCCAAAATAAATCTTCTTTTCAAAGTAAAAGAATATTACTCTCATGAATTCATCGATGATTTTATTAGATTATTTTCATATATTTCAGAATACCTATTGAATCATATGTTTTATTGGTATTAACCACTTTTTATTATCATATACCATTTTTTATTAAATGTTTTATGATCATTCTGAGTATAGATGTGCCTTCTTTATACCATTCACCATACTACTTAGAATGGTAAGTTATTATGTCTAAAAATTAAGGAAAGTTATTTCATATGTTCAAGTTGAATTTGTTTATCCCAATTCATACAAGGAATGAATTATAATTACAAAGTAATTTTTAGGGCCTTCTATAGCCCCTCTATTAATCAGTATGTCTCATGAGACAAAATAAATTGGGTTTTGGCTGAGGCTATACCCTAGTATTTTCAGATGTATTGGTCGAGGCCATGATAATATGTTTCAGATGTCCATCATTATAAATTCCCTCATTATGATAATAGTAATTGATAAACCGTGTGATTATTCAAATAGTATAATATACATGGTTATTTTTCATTCCCTTATGATCATTTATATGGCTTTATATAATCATCTTTCATTCCAGCCATATTATTCTCATGTTTACTTTTAAAGGAATGTGCTTTTAGTTATTCATTATTTCTAATGTTTATGATTATGATAAATTCTGATTTATTACTTACCTTTACTGAGCATCTAATCTCACCCCTTTGTTGTGTTTTATTTTTCCCCATGATGTGAAGATGAATATTATTTTGAATGACTTGAAACAACAATCTATGAGTTTATGGGTGTTTCCAATGGATTGGCAATGTTGTTTTTTTATTTCAAGTAGTAATGTAAATCTTATGTTTTATCTAGTTCTCAAAAACTACTAAACTATTCAATCCTTCAGGATTTGATGTCCTTGTAAACATACAAATTATTAATATAAGGAACCGCCTTCAGGAAACTAGGTTTGAGATCCTTATAGTTGGTATCAAAGGAAGTTCAGTAGAAACCATAGAAAATAGATATAGAAAGCATGGATTAGGGAATAAAACCCTTACATGGAGTTTGAGGATAATAATAGAATAACATCCTATAATTTTGGAAAGTATATATTATGTGGATATTTTTATAAATTGAAACATTTTTTAGATAATACTAGTGGGTGTGGTTCTAGCATAGATTTACCTAGGGGTAACAACTCTGAAAAGGTGTTCCAAGCTTGACTTGGCATAACCTGGTACCTGACAACGGTCCTTATTGTGCACCTATTCTGTCACTCCAAGGGGATATTTTTTAGGAGAATTCACCTTTTTTTACTAAACATTATAAAGGATTTAATTGTAAATGTATCTATAAAGAAACAACTCTTATGATTATGATAATTGACATGAAAAAAATTAAAATTTATGTTATGTGAAATTATACATTATAAATTTTGATTCATAGCCTAATTGATTGTAAGAAATTATTTAGAAATGGTTCCTAGTGGAAGTAATGGAAACATCATGAACACGCATATCCTATGTAGTAATTTCCCTCCTATGCAAGATAATGATGTTGGTTATGGAGCTGCGATAGTTTCTGAACAAATTATAACTATATTGGGACAACTTAATTAGGTTATGGACAATAATTTTATCTGTATGGAGCATCATAATCTAAAATGTGGAGAAGAAATGTTATAATTCTTTATGTGACAACTGTTAGGTTGGAATATACAAAGTAACACAAGAAGTGGGGTGAATTTTGTCTTTACAAAAATCTTCCACAATTATAGATTTTGACTCTCACTGTTATTTGTATGGATATGCAGTGTTTTCTTCTGCATAAATATATGTAGTGGATAAACAAAAATAAAGAACCCAAATTTTTATAGTGGTTCTGGCCACTATAGACACCATGAAATTTGTTCCTTGAACTTCTCCAAAAAATGTCCCCATCCATGCTCCAAAGGTTCACAGTGTGACTCTGTATTTTTCATGGGGGTGAGTGATGGTAGTGAAAGCATCAGCCTGAAGGTTTAGGACTAGATCTCATCAATAACCCCAAGCAGGGGTGCGGGGGCATATCCCCCTTGGTATAGAGAAATTATTTGGTTATGTCCCTAAAGAGGCACCCAAGTTACCTATGCGCAAACACTTATTCACCCCAATGTTGGAGGATAATGAAACTATTATTTTTGCTAATTCCTCAAAGTGGAACTCTAGTTATGCCAAATCACCAGTGGTGTACAAGCCTAATTCAGTGCCACCCATCTAGCACACATCCACTTACGCACCATAAAGTTGGCGTGAAACCCACTTGCAAGCCCAATTTCAATTCACCCAAGGTCATGTTTTTTCCTATAAATATACCATTGGGGCCTTTATTTTGATAGAAGAATTTCCCTAAAACCTAATTTATACTCTGGTCTCCAAATTTCTTCACCCAAGTCTTTCAAATCATTAAATTTAGTTCTTTAACATCTAATGAAGAGGATTTTAAGGAGGATCATAGGACTTAAGTCCTTTTAGTGTTTGAAATCCATAACACTTGTGCACCTAAAGCGCCCAACCTCCCTAAATCAGAAACACTTGAGTTACATCTATTCCTTTCATAGGAACTTGAGTTCCCCTCATCTGAGATCACCTATAAATACTCCTGAAGGCTTGATCCAAGTTTCTCCCAAGTATTACCATATAGTTTGTTCATCGCTTAAGTGAATATTAGGTCTTCCAAGCCTACTTGTGATCCAATACTTGCACGGCCTTACCTACTTGGGTGCCCCTCTTTGATTCACTTACTCTCTTCAGTCTACGATCCATCAATCCCTCTTCAAATACATCAATGGCAAGACTTCTTCTTCGTTGGATCCCTTTTTTGAAAGGGATTTTTTTGAGACCTCCACCAAAACCTCTTGACTTATCAAACTTTTGGGAAATACATATCAAAGTGCCTCCTATTTGGGTTTTTAATTTTTGTAGTCAGAGGTTTCCCACATTTGTTTCACAATGGGGTTAGGATTCATGGAGTGTCTGTGGGTTTGTATATCTATAGTCACATGGACCTTTCTCAGAACACCATTCAATCCAAAATGGATTTCTTTAGGATTAAATCTGTGAACTTCTCGACTACTTCTCAAGTTGTATCCTCATCCATGGGAAGGATGTCATCACCCAACTAATGTCTTCAATTCAAGGTCCCCAATGTGCTAATAAGGGAGTATCTTTAGCATAGTAAAATTCCAACTTTGGAGGCTACCCGATAGGCCCTCCAGGTCAATGATAATCCTCGATTGTCCAACCAATGATGACCGATGATCAAGAAGTAGATGGTGCCAACCACTCTCTTCAACCGTTTCGGATCCTTATCCCCAGAACACAACAATAAATCCCTCCCATACTACAGGTAGGTGGTTCAATAGGTCACTCAGGGTGGCAATTCAAGGATGCATGGGTCCTTCCTAAGGACTCCCACCAATAATCACTAGCTGTAGAATCGTGCAGTAGTAAACCCACAACATGATGGGGGTGTTTCTTATAGACGTTTGGCCCAGGTCTCTCAGAACCAGGCATGCAAGAAGAATCATTGGGGACAACATCCAGCCATCAGGGAGCAGGTTCTTAGCTCCACCCCATCCAGAGAAGCCCATCAACCTAACTTAATAGAGAACAATGAGTGGGAACATACATCTGTCCATCCTAATTTGGTTGTTAGGAGATTCATCTGGAAGCAACCCAATAATCCCACCAGATAAATCCAGTGGAGTACTTTGAAAATTCATATACACCTGCTAAAAAGTTATTATCCAATTAGATGTCTCATATGACTGCATATAAAGAAGCCTTCCAATCCAATGTGGTGGAAATTGTTAAACTGTAACATACACCTGCTTACAATAATCAATTCTGCCAGTAAGTCTCTTCTTACATTACTGAAGAGAATTTGTCCACCATACATGATGGGAAATAGCCAACAAGAATATACACCTACCAATGTTCATCAATCTTTCCAACAGTCTCATTTGGTAGCACCTGGAGAAGTCAGTCGGAAAGCTCTGACAACAAATCTCGGGCAGACCCAACCCTACGCCCTCATATATGAGTATTGTCAATACCCATTTACAGGAAAATGAGGATAGGAGAAAGTAAATACAACTACTCTATATATATAATGGATGTATATTCTCATTCTGGCCGCTGAAGTCACCAAAAACGTCTTATGAATGGTGAAAGGAAAGACACAAATTCAAGCCCATATTCTAGAAGTATGCCAGGATATTATAACAACTACTTCGGTAGTACCAGGAAAACAGACACATAAATATGACCCCACATATGGGATGACACATCGAAATTCCATACCAGAGTAGATACACACCTCTATTCTAATCCAGGAGGGTCATGGGGCATACTCCCCCATATCATACAAACAACAGGGTCAGGAACATACCCCCTTTTCAATTGGAGGTAATCGGTCTGTTATGATTGTCTCTCCAAGGTGGGCACATACACCTACCCTTGATAACCACTTCTCCAAGCAAGTGGCCCCAACTAAGTGTAAGATAACATCCAAGAAGAAGTCTCATCAAACACGGTTGGAAAATCAAGATTGAAACTGCAATTTGGATCCTCTTAATGCTGGAGTTCTTGAAGCCCTCACACATTCATCTGTTGCAGCTCCAGATCCTATCCTCTCATTTCCAAATTATGGGGGTGGTAGTAATAATTCTAAAGTTCCCCATCATAAAATTAATCATGAATGCCTGCTTCATGAAAATTTGATCAATCCAGAGATCTTATCTCTAGATGAGAGCCATGAAAACCCTCTGTATGGATAGAAGACCGTAGAGAAAGAGGATTCATCCCTTGCTGTAATCCACCATGGTGGTCCTACCCATGATGGAATTCACTGTTAAAGTCCTCTACGTAGTAGTATTTCACATTTTCTAGATAATTCTTTAATTAATAATGTAGTGATGAGAAAGTCCTCCTATCTCTAGGTACTTGCAAACACAAGGCTAGTCATGTCTGATGCCTTGTCATTGACAGATGAAACACTTTCTCAACCATAATACATCTTAAGGGAATGGTCATTCTCTAAACCTCCCTTGGGGCATTTGTCTTCAAATATAGTGCATCCACTTTGGTCAGAACAAGTGGAGAAACCTTTAGTGAAGGATGATGAAGATATGTTAAACATGAGAAAACAATTTGATAAAGGAGAAATACCAGTCATGTTCTAGCCTTTGGAAAATTCTCATTATAACATTCCAAAATTTATGGAAAAAGATTTCAATCATGATATCTACCTCAACTTTTGGGAAACTCTTCATCATTTGAAAACCAAAGTATTACCATATGATTAATATAAAAATCATTTAAAGGTAATATAAGGGTTGAAATATCAAATTGATAGAGAATCTCTCTCAATTTCCCTACATCCAAATGTTAAAAAAACAATAGATAAACCTTCATCATGCATGCCTCAATGCTCTAAAGAGGTGATGCCAGATAATTTTTGATTCCCCATCTAAAGTTTGTATCAGAGGATGGGGTGCACATGAAGCATTGTATCTTATTGCACTCTAGAAAGAGTCCACCAAAAGTGGTCTCATGCAATTTTATTGCCCACGGTTGCCCATAATCAATAGATTTTGTATGTAATAAAATCTATTCTCAAGAAAAGGCCTTAACTAGCTCTCATTAGAGTCATTCCCTAAGAAAATAAGTGAATGGGTTACTTTTACATCAAGTATCTGAGAATCTTGAGCATGCATCCCTCTTAGAGGATGTTAGCCGCCAGATAACGCAAATGTCTAAAATAGCACAGCGATCTTATGAAATAGGCGATTTGAGTGGTTATTACATAATTTACCCAGCTAATGTAAGAACCAAAATTTGTAAAATCAGAAGAAAAACTGCATGAATTTCATCCATAACAGTTCAACAACCACCCCAACTTATAGGGATAGGGGATCGTTTAATTAAACCTTCAAGTTCATTAACCAAAGTTCAAAGGTTTGAAGAAGAATAAGAACATGAACATCCCCATCCTACAGGGTTGGGATCTTTTTCACATCTAGAATCCACTCCTCAATAGAAGTTAGTTTTCTAATGATTAGGGAATAAGTCACAAAGAGAGCACATAATTAAACTATCCAAGGATTCCCTTCGAGTTACTATCTACTAAATAGTTCTTGGGAATTCATCATATAGGATAGAATAGTCTCATGCATGATATAGAGGGATAATATCTTACAAAGATACTAACAGAATTTCGTCAATGCATTATGCATCAGTAAATGTAATTAACACCATTAACGATGATCTTCCAGAAAATGGGTCTTGTTCTGGAGACTCAAAAGATGAATTTCTTATCCATAATATAGTACACACTAAAGTAAATGAAGAAGGTGCACGTACTCAAAATCATAGCTTTACCCAAAATCTAAGTATGCCTTCAAATAACCAACTCTCACACCTCCAAAAGGCATGTAACAAGGGGAAAGTTAAAAGTCAGATTGTATCTTACTTTCACACTGAAGAAGGTTAATCTATTTCTCTTGAATAAATATTTTCACAGCAACAATAGGAGATGAAAGAGTTGAAAATACTCAATACATAGTTACTTCAAAGAACTATTTCGGCTAGATGTACTCTGTAGGCAATTCCTCAACTTGCACATCCTATAGGAGCTCCTCAGAAAAGAGGATTTTTGTTAACTATAGATGCAGATAATGAATTCCCACCATTGGGTACATAGTGAAGGCAGGATCAAACACATCTTGATAAGACTGTTTCTGTGGGTTATCCAAGGAAAAAACTAGCACCACCACCAGTGGTTTTGTTAAACATTGCACAAAATCAAGCTCCAATTGTTGTACCTGCATAGGTTACAGCTCATCTAGATATTCCCCAAATGATTATGAACATAATTGTGGCATTAACAACTCTATTGGAAGCTATGTAAGAACAATGTATGCCAGTTCAGCTAGAAATGAAATCTTACCTAGAATGGGTGGACCTGATTCCTCCCCCACCAAATTCTTTGAATACCACGTCTCTAATATTTAATGGTTCTGGAGATCCAGAAAAACACTTTACACATTCTATTTGTCATTGTGATCCCATTATGAAAACTCATCAACAACAAGAAGCAACAAAACTAAGGTGTTTTGTGAAGTCATTATAGGGACCGTCTTTGGTATGCTATACAAGTTTACAATCTCGATCAATTACTAGATAGAAAGATCTCCACCAGAAATTACTTCTTCAATTTAGATCAACGCTACCAAAGAAGTCATTTTTTTATCTTACCAATTCTAAACAAAGGGAGAATTAAAGAGTTTCAGATTTCATTGCGTGATGGAAAGGATTAACATATTCCTTAAGTCTGGAACTCCCTCAAGAAGAGTTGCTGCAAATTAGTGTGGAAAATTTACATGATGAGTTACACACACCACTGATCCTTGTAAAATACACATGAGGGTTTTGAGTCCATACTTCAATTTCTCAACAGATAGAAGATTCTATTATATAAACTAAGGCTAAAACTCATGTAATTCCATCAGCTCTGGGAATGATAACAGGGAAAGTAGAGGTTGCTACCGTTACACTAAAGCAAGCACCTGTACCTACTTCTACTTCAAAAATGTCATCATATCGAAGGGATCTGCCTCCAAAGTGTTAGTAGCAATGACCTCCTCATCAAGATGATAAAATATATCAAAGGTAGAAACAATTTTAGGAATTAAAAATAACAGTTTATTCCTTTCGGAATGAACAAGTTCCCAGTTACTTCATCTCAGTTCTGGAAAACAATTTGGTTCAGTTTCCAAGGTCGAAGAAACCAAACAAATAATGAGATGAACATCTTCCAAATTATTGTCCCTTTCACCAGATGTTGGGGCATCCCATTCAAGAGTTTTTTGTTTTCAAGAAACTCCTACAAAAAATGGTATACTCTGGACAATTGAAACTAAAAAGTTCTTCAGCTCAAGTAGCATGTGTTACTACTACTGATCTAGAGGAAAAGATGAATTCTAGGAAGTTAAAAGTAAAAATGTGCAGAAATATGATGTTTGGATGATCAAAAAAAGGTCAACCGAACTCATGTCATTTTACGAATATATTTGAAACAACTGATTGTGTCTTCATCCACTTCTGTCATAGTAAATCCACCTTCATCAAAAGTTCTATCCTCAAAGAGACGAGGTGATTAGAAGGAAAAAGCGAAGTAATAAGAAGAAGAGATCATGTTAAGACCAAAGTTGTCCTTGACCCTAGAAAATTTCATGCCATCCGTTTCAAAAGCATGGGAACTACCCTGCCAAATGGTACAATTAGAACCAACCTGTCAGGAAGAATCTACATCAGATGAATAATTGATCTTCAGTTCCTTCAACATCATCCACTTAATGGATACTTAAGCCAATGGTGATTCTAATTATAATGAGCTCGAGTTCCTTGTACCTAATTGGGTAACTAGAAGAATAGGCCAAGGTCGAGGATACAGGGGAAGATATGGGTATTCTGGAAGCCTCTATTTTAACTCTACCCCTTCTTGAATAGTGTATGTAGCGGAAACTCATGAAGATCCCTTTAGTGGGCTCAACAAGAATGAGGAGATTATTCCATGAAAGACAAGTTCAGTCCTGACATGATTATTTTGGAGGATCAATTGGAAGTCACACCATCTTCCTCTCACTAGGTAAATAGACCTAATCAGTCTAATCTACCAAGGGCAAGAGTATTTCCATCTTCTACTCCGTCACAAAGTACATTTACATCCAAAACATCAACATCCAAGGAACCTGAAAAATCGAATTTCCATTTTTTGAAATGCATACCTTTGGACTAAAAGTATGATGTATTGAAAAAATTGTCCCATGTACTAGAAATGTTTTAAATTTCGGATGCCTTAAGTTGGTCAAAAGATCTTTGAGAAGCACTTATTGAGGTTTTGTTAAGTCCTCAAGAGTTTAAAACCGAAGTTACTACTGATGAAGTTTACTGTATTGAGAATGATTCACCAAAATTTCATGTAGTCATATCTCTTATAGATGAAGATGAAGATGATGTTGTATATGGTCATATTAGACCCCTGTATTTATCTAGAAAGGTCAATGACATAGACATCTGGTGAGCCTTTATTGATAATGGATTCAGAGTAAACCTCATTCTCATTCGTATACTTTGTCGATTGGACCTGACATAATCTGACTTATCTCCTTCCACTTTGATGTTTTAGTGATATGACAAGAATGAGAAAGAACCTCTGGGAAATATTACACTCATAACTCAATTTTAATATCTTGTGTCTAATTTAGATTTCATGGTTGTTCGTTAGGACACAACCTTCAACATTTTTCTTGGAAGGCCTTGGCTACATCAACATGCGGCCATATATTCATCATTCCACCAATGTCTTAAGTACTATTTCAATGGTCACATCTGGACATTATATTGTGGAAATGATACATTCAAAATGTGTGAATCTCAATACACTATGGTAGAGTAATATTACACAAAAGGAATGAGGTCCATGACAAAGGAGATAACCAGAGTTAATGCTCTGAATGGATAGAATAAATCCCAGAAAACCCATTCATACATTTGAGTATAGATTATGTTCTACCCATCAATCAAATTGAAAGGTTAAAAAAAATCCAAGCACTCATCCAATAATATCCATAATGTCAATTGCGGCAATTGAGTCTAAGAGCATGAGAGAAATTGTTGATTCACTAAGTAGTGATGGAAGCCTAAATGGATATGTCTTCATATCATCTTTTGAACTAAAACAAGCCTCTACGTTATCAATTAGAGTATAAGAAGTTGTAGAAATTCTATAGAAAGACAAATATGTTGATTCCTAATCCATAATCTCCCCTTTATTACCATAGGAAGACCATTCATCATCATTAGGGTCAGATATGGTGGCCTCTTCCCTAGGATGTTCAAATACTGACTCCTCCCCTAACTATGGATGTTTTTCCATGTCATGTACTATTCAAGTGGAAACAGAATAGGTAACATGTAATAAAGAATAAGAATAAGATCATAGGGATGTTCCTATAGTATTTGTGGAAGGTGTCTCTACCACTGTGGAAGAGCTCAGAGAAATAAATCTGGGTACAAAAGAAGATCCACGCCCTACTCTAATTAGTGCGTTCGTGAACTCTGAAGAGCAAGAGGTGTATAATTCATTTCTAAAGAAACATATAGATATATTTTCTTTGAATTATAAAAAAATTCACGGTCTTAATCCCAATGTAGCCACTCACTATTTGGGTTTTCCAGAAGAACATCAAGGATTCAACCAGGGAGCAAGAAGAACACACCCAAATCATGCCTCTAAAATTAAAGTTGAAGTTGATAATCTTATAAATGATAAGTTTTTCAGGGAGGTTCAATATCCAAAATGGTTGGCCAACATTTTCCCAGTGAAAAAGAAGAATGGGAAAATCAGATTTTTCACTGATTTCAGAGATCTTAACTGGAATTGTCCTAAATATGATTTTCCAATTCTAATCCTAGATCTTTTAATTGATGAAACAACTGGCTATGATGCTCTTTAATTCATGGGTGGATACTCTAGGTATAATTAGATCTGTATGGCCCTAGAGGATGAAGAATCTAAATCCTTTAGAGCCCCTCAATGTGTGATTTCCTATCAGGTAACTCTCTTTGGCTTAAAGAATGAATGTCTAACATATCAAAGTTCCATGAACCATATCTTCAAACCCTTTTTTGGGAAATTTTTTGATTTTTATGTGGATGATTTGGTTGTCAAATCCAGACAACATTCCAATCACTTGGCTGATCTGGAGACCATATTCAATAATGTTTGGCAACATAGTTTGAAGATGAATCCCTAGAAATGTTCTTTCGGGGTAACCTTAGGAATATTTTTTGGATTTTTTGTATGCCATTGTGGTATTGAAGTTTATCCTGAGAAAACAAAATCAATCCTTGGAAGGTCACCTCCTTGAAATTTGAAATAATTAAGAGGAATCCATGGAAACTTGGCCGATATTTGGTGTTTTATCACCAATATGGCAGGCAAGTGCTTTCCCTTCACCATATTAATAAATAAGGGAGTCACCTATCAATGGACTGAATACTGCCAAGAAGCATTTGATACCCAAAAGAAATATCTATTGAGTCCACCGGCATTAATTCCACCTATTGAAGTAAGACCACCAATTCTCTATGTGATAGATTTAGAGTGATCACTAGGTGCCTTCCTTGCCTAAAAGAATGATGATGGGAATGAGAACAACCTTTACTATCTCAATCAAACTATGTTTGATGCAGAAAATCGATATTCACGTATTGAAAAGTGCTACCTAGAATTAATCATTGCAGTTCAGAAATTGAGGCACTTCCTGCAACATCATGAGGTCTAATTGGTATCTCGCAATAACCCGCTAAAATTTATCCTCAGTCCTCCTATGCATACATGGCATCTGGCATGGTGGACTGTTATTTTTCAATAGTTTGATATACAATTTGTTCCCCATAAAGTAATAAAGGCCAGGATTTGGCCGACTTCCTTGCTGAACATCCATTTTCAGAAGATACATCATTGAATACTGAACTTCTTGATTAAGAGGTCTTCTCTATTCAAGATAATCCCCAAACGTGTGAAATTTACTTTGATAGTGCCTTCATAAGTCTAACTGGGAACATAATGGAAACTCTAAACTCAACAAATTTGGGTTAGGAATTGTCCTTATTTCCCCAAAAAAATAAGTATTTCCTTATTCCTTCCTATTATCATAAGGTGGTACAGAAAATGAAGCAGATTATCAAGCTCTCATTGTAGGCTTGGAATTGGCACTTCAGTTTAAAGTGGGTCACTTGAAAGTAAAGGGTGATTATGAATTAGTAATAAAACTGATCAAGGGGGGATATTATATCACAAAAGAAGAGTTAATACCACTATGTGATTACGTTAGAGGGTTAATGGATGAGTTTCCCTGAGATCTGACATTCTATTATGTCTCGTGATCATAAAATGCCCAAGCCGATGCACTAGCTAATGCAGCTACAGCCTTGGAAGATCCAAATCGGGATGAGACAGTCATCAACATATCTCATCGTCATATGATGTCACCTTTTTTTCAAACCATAATGGAAGAAAATTAATTCAATTAGCCCTATTTTTGATTCATATGGTCATACCATGGTATAGAGAACACCCATCATGGAACATCTTTAAAATTGAGTACTTCCACCAAATAGGGCTGTAAAAGAATAGATCTAATGGCGAGCGGCCTATTTTACTCTTTATGATAGTCTAAATCACTAGAAGATCCTCCACAAATGAGGATTTCATGGAATAATCTTTAGATGTATTTATGGAGAAGAAATTGTAGCTGTCATGAAAGAAGTACATTTAGGAGATTGTGGTGCTCACCAGTTTGGGAATAGGATTTCTGATCAAATCTGAAGGCTTGGATACTTTTCGCCTTCAATGATGCCAGATTTCATAGGTTTTACTAAGAAAGGTCATCCCTTACAAATTCATGCAAACTTCATTCATCAACCCCTAGAGTTTCTACATACCTCTAAATACTCTTGGCCATATTCCACATGGGGAATAGATATAGAATGACCTTATCCTCAAGCTATAACTAACCAGTTCAAGTATATTCTTACAGCTACTAACTTCTTTTCTAAATGGGTTGAGGCAATTCTTCTCAATGATGTCAGAGCCAAAAGCATTTTTTTTTCAAAACAAAAATCATCACTAGATTTGGTGTTCCTCATACTATATTAATGGAAAATGGAACCAATTTCTATTCATTTGAGGTAAAAAAGTCATATTAAGAGAACAATATCAAATCCAACCATTCATCTCACTATCATACGGTGGCTGATGGACAGATGTATGCTTTTAATAAGACCTTATCAAATATACTCCAAAAGATATTGGATAAAGATATGAAATCTTGTCCTAATAAACTTTTGCATGCTTTATGGGCTTATCGGAATACTACTCATACTACCACCCAAAAAACCCATTATTCATTGGTATACAGAATAGAAGTAGTCTTTCCAATTGAAATGAAATTTCCTTTAATAAGAGTTGCAATATGTGATTAATTTTCTACAAATGAGAGGTCTCAAAAATGGTTTAATGAGATGGAATGATTAGAAAAAAAATATTGCATACTTTGCATCATTTAGAAGTCAATAAAAATAGAATATTGCAAGCTTTTAACAAGAAAGTTCACCTCCATTCATTTCTTCAAGGAGAATTGGTATTGGTCCTTAGGAATCCAATGATACTAGAGAAAAAACCTCCAAATATTGAGTCAAAGTGGGAAAGACCTTATTCCACACTTAAGTTTTACTCAAATGGAGCTTATGCATTAATCTCAAGGGATAAAGAGCTTATTACAACTCCAAAAAATGTGAGATTCTTGAAGAAATACTTTGTGTAGTTTCATATCTCTTCCTTACTGCAAGATTAAAAATTGCACAGCCCCCACATCATTATTATAAGACTTAAAACTACATAGTAAAAGTACTAGTTGGAAGATATTAAACTACATAAAAACCATAAGTGTCCATGTTGCATGACGTTAAAATTAGTAGCACCATTGGTCCTTGTTACATGACAAAATATATGGATAACATCTTCTCTACTTGACATTAGGAGATTCCATAAGAAAACATCATAGACATCATTGGTACTCCTTAGTGGCACATGAGTCCCTCCCTTCCCTATGTCTGAGTAAGATTTTCATAGGGACCTTATTTCATGAACAACATGTGGCATTATTCTTATCTATTTGAGATATGTAGAGACATCTGGATCTCCAATATTATGTCCTGACATAATCACAAAATTTTTATTTCCCTTTTTCTTCTCCTTTATATGAACTATATCTATATAGAGTGCTATTTTTAGATACATGATTTGATTTTCATAATATCTTGTGTCTTAAATTTAATCATTCTTGTAGAATGTGTTAAAGCCCCTCGTCTCCCTTGTCAAACTCGATTGGTCTGGGAAATGACTGTTTAAAGAACTACATACGGATTGATTCTCATCTATATGAGATATGTATAGATGCCTAGATCTTCAATATTGGGCCCAACCCTGATAAAAAACCCCTCTATTCATTATATAAGAATAAAAACTGCTAGGGAATGTATAAAGAACTATGTATGGCTTGATTAATGTCCCCAATAAGACATCCCATAGTCTAGTTATAATATGTCTTTCTTTTCACATCGGTTCATCTTCGTCCTTACCGCATGATGTTAAACTGCATGGAAATTTAACACCCCTATTCATCACTTATATCACCTTTTTGTTATAAAAGAAACCCTTCTTGCTCCTATTTTCTCACACCAAGCATAGCTCACATGGGATTAAGAATTGGGTAAAATGATTCTTTATATAAATAAGGTGTCTCAATTTCTTATGGGGTTATCAATGTCCTCACTGCATGACTTAAAATTCCATAGTATAATGTCCTCACTACATGACTTAAAACTGTACAGTATAATGTCGTCACTGCATGAATTAAAACTGCATAGAAGAATGTCAATTCAAAGAGAAACAAAGAAAGTCTCCATTTTACATATGAGTCAGATCTATATAAAGGACGTCAAAATCATGGAAAATATTGATTCAAATATTTCTTATGTGAATTGAGCATAAACCCCTTCTATATTCCACACTCTTAATCTTGAATATTTCTAGATATTCATAATATTTATTATGGTTTCGGGTGACTTAGTTTCTAACACCCGAGAACTCTTTTTCCAAACTATAGAGAGTGTTCCCTTAGGTGGAATTGCATAAGTTTCCTAAATAACAAGTCTGTCAGTCAAAATATGCCACTATTTGGCTATGCAGAATATTCCCCAATTGGCCCTACATGATACAGCCTCCATAACATGTTTTTCAAATGATGGTAATTTTGTTCTTGGTTATAGTATCTTTGTCCCCTTTACACTTTGATGACAATATACAAGAATTTGTATTTTAAAACAGTCATTAAGGTATATTTTTCCCATTATCTTTCTTTCAATCTGAAAATCTTCAAGACTATGGTTTACAAATTTCCATCTCTATGTGTTCAAAGAAATATGAAATAACCTTGGAATCACTTGTCCACATATCATATATTGTTTCCATTTTTTGGTCCTAGTGTCATGACCTAAAACTAGAGACACCACACCTCCTATGTTTGGGTAAGACCTTTATAGAAGTAATATTCCTCTGATTCTTTGTAAATATTTGTTGGAAAACCCCTTTATATATTTAGGTACCTTTATCTATAAACCAAACTCTTTACTTTAGAAAATATAAATCTCCATAAACTTTCTTTGGATTTTAACAATAGTAAAATTTCAAACTTCTGAGAGATTTTTTTCCTGGCCATGCAGTATGTTCCCTTAGGTGGACTTACCTAAGTTTCCTATATAATGGGCTTGTCAGTCAAAAGATGCCACTATTTGTCTATGCATTATATACCCTAGTTGGCCCTGCATAATACAACCCCCATAATGGTTTTGTCAAATAATGGTAACTTCGTTCTTGGAAAAGACTTCTTCTAATACATTTATCCCTTTTCCCCTATCATTCTTCAGATCCAAAAATTCGCAAATCACATTTTACAATTTTTCTTTCCATACCTAGATATGGTAATATGTTTCCAAATAATTTATCTAAAAAATTGGGAGAGTCTCATACCTTTGTTCAGAACAAAAGACATTAAATTAAAACCACATAATGTCCTCACTGCATGACTTAAAACTACACAATATAATGTCCTCACTACATGACTTAAAACTGCATACTATAATGTCCTCACTGCATGACTTAAAATTTCATAGTATAATGTCCTCACCTCATGACTTAAAACTGCACAATAAAATGTCCTCACTTCATGACTTAAAACTGCATAGTATAATGTCCTCACTACATGACTTAAAACTATATAGTACAATGTCCTCACTGCATGACTTAAAACTGCACAGTTTTATATATGAAATTACCTATTTTGATAAATTTTAATCATTCCTCATAAACCATATTGGTGTAGAAATGGTTTTCCTTATCATGACATATGTTGGTATAAAACAGCCCTTTCATTCTTAATATTCCTTTCCTTCGAAAAACCACCTACTATGGTCTTGAGCCACCCAAATCTTATTTTCCCCTAACTATTTGTAGCAAAATGTTAAATTCCTAAGAGCTATTTTGGTTGACTATGCAGTACATGCCCTTAGGTGGCCTTGTATAAGTTTCCTACATAATAGGATTGTCATCCAAAAGATGCCACTATTTAGTTATGAGGCATATGCCCTAGTTGGCCCTGCATAACACAACTCTCATAACAAGTTTTTCAAATATTGGTAACTTCATTCATATAGGATACCCCCTTTATATTTATACATGTTCTAAATTTGGTGACCATAAACATCATGGATCAAGATTCTCCTGGGAAATATTTAAATAATATTAAAGAAATTATTATCCATTGAGTCTTGTTTAGGATCTAATTTCAAAATTTATGGTCAACGATATTCAAACATAAAAATTAACCCTTTATATTCCATCATTCTTGACTTTAAGCTGCCAACAACAAGAGACATGGTTCTCACTAGATTCAGAACCCGCAAACGGCACTCTAAAAAAAAGTTGAGTCCCAGCTCACTAAATGTACATTTTGTATGATTTAGGTAATATTGAGAAATAAAAAGTCAAAAGATACAAAATTTGTGGGGTTGTATGTATAAACCTAGAAACGATCAAACTATGACTGCTAGGCTCCTTGGTTTAGGAAAAAAATAGAGCATACTTCTAAATATAACATAGCATTAAATCTAACAAAATGATATTGGAATACGATAAAGTTCCCTAAATTTACATAAGCACCAGATTATTTGCATTCTGAAAAAATCAAATTCTAAGGGTGGGATTTTATAGTCACCATGAAATGTGTTCCATGCACTTCTCTAAAGAAATTCAACTAGGATCGAAAAGTTCGCGGTGCGACTCTGAATTTTTCATGGGGGTCAATTACGGTAGTGAAGCCACCAGCCTGAAGGGCTGCGACTAGAGCCCATTACTAAGACTAATTAGGGGTGCGGGGGCATAGCCCCCACAGCATGGAAAAATTATTTTGTTAAGTTTCTAAAGTGTCTCCAAAGGTACTAGCATGCAAACACCTATGCACCACCATGCTGGAGGAGAAGGAAACTATTATTTTTGCTAAGTCCTCAATGTGGCACTCTAGTTAGGACAAATCAACGGCGACACACAAGTATACTTGGTTGCCACCCATCCATCATTTATCCACTTACGCACCAAAATGTTGGTGTGAAACCCACTTGCGCCCCCAATTTTATTTCACCCAGGGTCCTTTTTCCCCTATAAATAGACCCTTGGGGCCTTCATTTGGACAGATGAATTTCCCTAAAGCCCAATGGATGCTCTGGTCTCCCTAGTTCTTCGCCCAAGTCTTCTGAAACATTAAAGGTAGTTCTTTAACACCTAGAGAGGAGGATTTTAAGGAGGATTATAGGACTTAATTCCTTTTAGTGTTTGAAATCCGTAACACTTGCATGCCTAAAGTGCCCTACCTCCCTAAATCAGAAACACTTGTGCACCCTCTATTCCATTTGTAAGAACTTGAGTGCCCCTCTTCTGGGATCGCCTATGAATACTCCTAAAGGCTTTAGCCAAGTCATGCCTATGTATTACAGTATAGTTTGTTCATATCTTTAGTGAATATCAGATCACCCAAGCCTACTTGCATGCCCATACGTGCACGCCCTTACTTAATTGGGCACCCCTCTTTGATTCACTTACTCTCTTCAGTCTACTAATCATCAAGACCTCTTCAAATCCATCCATGGAAAGGGTTATTCTTCATTGGATCCCTTTTTTTGAAAGGTGTTATTTTGATACCTCCACCAAAACCTCTTGACTTATCAAACTTTTGGGAATGTCATATAAGTGCACCTCCTATTTGGGTTTGTATTTCCATAGTTAGAGGTTTCCCATATTTGTCTCACAATGGGGTTTGGATTCATGGAGTTTCTGTGGGTTTGAATATCCACAATCACATAGACCTTTCTCCTAGGAATAATGCTGGGATGTTTCCAGTTCTAAGAATAAGGGTTTGGGTCCTGACCTCTCCCTTATCAAAGAGATGAAACCTAAAATTTTTGGCAGGGAAGGTAAGTTTCACGGTTTCTTTTTCTTTCAAGCAAAGGAGAAGTCTCCATCCCCTACGAGGATCAATTTTAGGGCATCTATCCTAGTATAAGCCCCTAACCTTCATCCCTTATTCCTTTCTTTAGACCATTTTCCAATGTAAAGTGAATATATGGTGGTCTCTTCACCTCTCCCTCTTCCAACGTCGCCTCACCCTCATCCACAGTCATCATTATAGGCCTGCCCTCATCCACCAGCGGAGGAGGAAAAGTGAGGGTGCCTTTGTTAAATCTTTGAAATCCTTTTGTTTTATCACACCGATCATGATTCACGTGGGCTTATATATTTTTCATGTTCACAAAATTTTCACGACCCAATAAACAACGAGAACCCTGATTCCCACCACAATTGTGATACATAGGAAGCCTTCTCTAGGACCGAGCTCACTAAATATCTTCTTCAAGAATCCAACCCTAATTCCCTTAATCTGGGCATCCTCCTTAAGAATAAGCTAGAAATTAAAACCCCAAATGATCAAGGAATCCATTTTAAGTACTCCCAAACTCATATTTCTAAAACTACTATACTCTCCTGTGATACTTATCTAACTATATGGGAATTGATTCCAATTCACATGGGATACGTGGGAAGCCTCCTTGATGTTCAAAGACAACATTTCACAATCCACCATGTTCTCCTTGGTCTATATTCCCAAAAGGGTCTAATATTACTTGGAAACCCATATTCTTTCCATGTTCCTTGTACTACTTAGGCATAAGTATCACACCAGAATTTTACTAAGAAAGTTTTTCTTAGAGACCCTTATCACATGACCATAAAAGGTATGATGTGTCTCATTAAGTGGAACCAAACTACTAGGGTTATTATTACTTTCACAAGGATACATAGGTAACCCATTTCATGGGTATGATCCCAATATCAAAACAAACCTTCATCTCCCTAGATGACAATAAATTCCAGAGTGTCCCTCTAAGTGGCTTAAAAACTTATATCATCATAAAGATGAATAAAATAATCTATAAATAGTGTAGGAGAGGATACCATTGATGGGGAACCTCAAATACATACAGATATCTCCATTGATGAAGAAACATGAATACATACTGATGTTTCTAAATTTTACACATGTTAATAAGTGATTTAAAATTCAAAGAGGAACTTATGTTATGTGTGGTGAATTAATAAGGATTAATGAAAATATCTTAAATTTACAAAGACAGTCTCGGAGTAGGCAATAATTCCCCCCTAAAGGGTGTGATGATTCTCACCTCCCATCCTCTCGACCAATGCATGTTATTAAGTATCATATAGTTCAAACGTAATGAATGCCAACCTTTGAAAAGAATGTCCCTTTTGGATAAAGAACTATTTTAAGTTTCTAGTTCCATGAATAAATCCAATATAAAACACCTGGAAGCAGTAATTCTTTAAACTAGAAAACATACTCCAAAGAACTACGGAATAGTCAAAAATATCCCCTAGTCCACTCTACCAATCACTATATTTATGAGCTTAGTAAATGTCACTCAAATTTTCCTCTTATCGCAATACCAAGAATCCACAACTGTGTGCAGGTAGTTGACACCTTTACAAAAAAGACTAAAAATAGTCTTCGGGTTCATTAATTGAGAACCAGTTATCCACATATTATATCGAGAAGTTGATACTCCACCAAAAATGAGTATGATCAATTGAAACTCCAATAAATCAAATGAGTTTGATTTGAATGGTTTAGGTTGTTCTTCATAGTTGCATTAGCAGCAATTGACAATTAGTGGATATTTTTCTTTAGAAAATAATATTTCCAAGATTAAAATAGTTTGAAGAGATCCTCATTGCAAAAAGATCTTCAATAAGGTTGAAACTTAAATAGCAATAAAATATTGAACATATATACCTTCAAAGTGTAGCTTCTTTCAGAATTAATCATTCATTGCAGCAGCACTATAAAAGATAATTTCAATAATACAATTGCATATATGAACCGCTAATCACACACACACAAATATATATATATATATTTAAGAGATTATCTAAAAGAATATATAGAATATAAAACTTTCTTCAGTATTCTAGATCTAAAATAATATCATGATTGATCACAGTAATTCAAATTCCAATTGACCAAGGGAGTCGTAATTTACCATAGAAATAAGAGTGATTTTCTCAGATGAACACAGTTATTTGAAACAATCAAAATGATCTTTGAATCAGTCTTTAATTCTAAATTGACCAATGTAGTAATATCAGATTGAAAACAGGTCTTGAAAAAACTTCATCATTGAGAACACAATGTAGGGTTGAGAAGCGTAGAATATGGTACCTTTGCATGTGGTAGGGTTCCTTCATGTATCATAGGGTTCATACCAACGTATGTTTTATTAACCATACTTTCATCTTTATGTAATGTAGGGATCAAAATTAGAATTGGTATGATAATCCATACATTTGTCATTATTAGTATAAAATCTTTATCATAGAATTGATTAACCGTATGTCGAACTTTTCTGTACGTAGTGTATGAATAGTAAATCCAGACTAGAACGCTAGGTTTCTAATCGATATGTTTGACAATTCTCTAAACATAAGGATGTTGATCCAAATGAAAATTGTTTAGCATAGCATAGGTTTGATACCATACACATGCATTTAAATTTTTCAGCTTAACATAGGGTTGATACCATACGCAAGAATTTTACTTCTTAGAATAACATAGGGTTGATACCAAACGTTCATTTACTGAAGTATAGTTTGAAACAATGTTTCCAAAGTAATTCTCGTAATGGAAAATTACTTTAACCCGTATATGAATTCCTAAAAAACTAATTCAAGAAGACTTTATTTGAAATAAAAAAAGCGCATTTGAGAACATCAAAATCATTATAAATTATTATGTATTGTTGAGATAATACATTCCCAAAAGTCTCCCCCTTTTTTATGATAAAAAAACCCATAACATAATCAATAACAAAATTTAACGAAAATGTAGGATTTTAAACATAAAAAAATAAATATATAAAATGTTTTTATATTTTCATTTCATAATATTATTTTGATAAATTAAATATATAATTTTAAATTAAATATTTTCTCTAATGAAATGTTGTGGTTTGAAAATATTCCTCATTCTCCCCTTATTCCTCTTATTAATTTTCTCTCTCTTATTGGGATATCAAAAACACAGTTTGAAAGAATAAATGATATAAACCACATTTAATATAGTACTAAACTATTATGAATAGTTATAAATACTAGAAAAAGAAAAATAAATCCAGGATTGGTAGTTTAAGCATTAAACTAAAAAAAGATAATAAAAACATAATAAGAAAGTTAATTGAAATTCAAATGAACACAAATGTTTATAAAAATAAAGTAAAATACTCCATCAATTAAAGCGTATTAAAATTTAAGGGATTTTCTCTGAACTGGCAGGGAAAGAGGGATCATCAGTATGAGGAAAATCTTGAACTACACTGTTAATATCAATAATATTCAAAAGAAGTCTCTAGAAATCGTTATTGAGTACTTCTGAAAATTGTTAAATAAGATTCATCTAATAATTTACAACCTTTAAAATTCCCAATCCAATTAACCTTTCAAAATTCATTCACAACTTCCTCTGATTTAATGAATGAGTTAATATTTTCCTTAATTTTATTAATTACTAGTCCAAACTAGGATTCACTTTAAGTCGGTTGATTAATCATATGTCTTTGATTTTCCAACAGCACGCATAAAGTAGTATTATCACACAGAAGAGTATTTAGTATATCATTAAACTCAACTAGTACATAGGTAATTTTTTCAAACTTTTTGAGTAATTCTGGCAGTGTCTATTGTGAGGAGGTTGATGCTTGTTTACTTTCCTTGAGAGACTGAAATTCTCTCCCAATCATCATTTTAAACTCATGAAACTATGACTTCATAACATATTCATCACTTAAAAAATTGAAATCTCTTGAAATCTTGCTGATAATAACTTTAATTTCTCCAATAGGAATTAAGTTCTCCTTGGATTCCCTAAAATGGATCTTCTGAGCTTCAAACTCAGATCTAGACACATAAGAAACCTTGTATTCTTCAAATTTATTTTTCTCAGCCTCCAACTGTTCTCTAAGAAAAAAATTCTGATCTTCCAATAGATTGATCTTTATAACTAAGGATTAAAACTGAGAATTAGAAGATTTGTAAGAATAAGGGATAGGATTAGGAATAACTTCCATGTAATGAAATTCTACTAAGTCCAAACTTGGATCTTCATTACCAACTAATATATTTCCTAAGGCGGGTCCTCTAGAAACTTCAGAATCAGGAACAAATTGAGTTTGATTATTAATAATAGCTTTCCTGATAAGTTCCTGACTATGAAACTCTTTCACAACTTGCTCATCAACTGGATTATCATGGTCCACTACTCCTGGTGTTTCATCCATAGTCTCTAGAATGAAAAAATGTAATTATTTTTTTCTTAATAAGAGATTATTAGGGCCTTGAAGTTCCTCCTTCACCAGGACTCTATCTCATAGATCCAACTAAAGGAATAATCATTTTATCCCCCTGAGTAGCTTCCAATAACTTCTATTGTAGTTCCGCACAAATTGATAGAAGACTGTTGTAATAGTTTCTCTAGAAAAATCCAATCTTTTTAACAGTTCCAGCATTCAAAGTGTTGCTGTGGTGACATGATATTTCCAGAAAAATATTAACAACCTTTCCTTTCCTTCAAAGAAAAAAGAAATAACCTATATATAGGTATAATGTCCCATCCTCGCATCTGTGTGCAAACAATGGTTTAGATTTCTTATCATAAACTCACATAAATTAAAAATTATGTCATTTAGAAACAAAATCATGATATACATGTAAGGATAAAGGACTTTCTCTAGATCTGCAGTCCTAGGAAAAATTCCATATTGAATAAAATTCATCAAAACTTTATTATTAGGAGTAATTTATTTTGTCATTACCTTCTTGATAAATCTTTTTCCAAACAAAAAAACATAAAATCTTCTGAAGAATGTCTTCCATTACGTATATTCCTTAAATCAAACTAAAACTCTCTCTCATGGGGATAATGTAACATCTCATCCATTTCCACATAAGAAAAAGAAAACTCATAATCATTAATCTTATACATAATAAAATCCTATTCAAATACAAGACTAAATGAAGTATTTCTACAAAACCCCGTTACATTAAAGTCATAAACCATAGGGTTGTTATCTTCTCTAAAATCATAATACAAGACTTTAAATTAAATATCATCAATGAGCGAGAGATTCGTAGAATCTAAATGACCAAAATCATTTACCTTTCCCTGGACCACTTTTCGGGATTTCCATAAAGTGTAAGTAGAGGCATCCAACTCAGTATATACATATCTTTGAGAGGATCCATCTCTGAAGATTTCATGATTTATGGGATTGAAGGTTTAGGATTCTGGAAAATGGGAATCGAAAGAAGCTTTGAAAATTGAAAGGATGTGTAGAAGAGTAGAAAGGGAGCAGAAGAAGGAAAATGATTTTCTCATGCCGATTGAGAATGTACTCATTAATTTTTAATTTTAAAAAGATAAGTAAAATCAAATCTAAATGAAATTATAAATTAAAATGTAATCAAATAAAACATATTAAATAAACCTTTCTAATATAAAAATAGAGAGACTCAAAATAAATTAATAAATAATCACTTAAACTCAAATATTCCTAACTCCCCTTAATAAAATCAAAACTAGATCTTGGAAGTAGTTTAGTAAAAATATCAACTAATTGATATTTGGTATTAAGAAATTCTAAATAAATATCCTTTTTAAGGAAATAAACTCTTAGAATATGATGTAGTATATGAATGTTCTTAGTCCAATAAAAACTTATAGGATTTTTTGAAATATTTATAGAACAAGTATTATTAGATAAAATAGGTATACTATTAAATTTTAGTCCAAATTCTAGTAGAGTGTTCTTCATCCATAATATTTATGCACAGAAATTTTTAGCAGACACATATTTTGCCTCAGCAGTTGACATTGAAACTAAGTTTTGTTTTTTACAAGACCATGGAACTAAATATTTTCCTTAAAAGTGATATGTTCCTGAGGTACTTTTTCTATCTAATATACAACCTCCAAATTTAGCATCGGAATATGAAATATAAAAAACATAATTTTTGGTCTTCTAGTAGTAAGATATAACAAACTACCAATCATACCCCTATATAACTGGTTTCCAAATGGACTTCCAACATCATCCAAATCAAGTTTTATAATGTCACGCATAGGTGTTGTATATATCTTTTTGTATTAAAGTCCGAAATTTCTCAATGAATCAATAATATACTTACTTTGATTTAAAACATTTCTATAATAATTTTGATAAATATTAAATCCTAAAAAGAAATTCATTTCTCTCATGAAACTCATTTGAAATTATTTTTTTCATTAAATTTGAAAAATCATGACAATACTTTTTTATTATTTGAACCACAAATAACATCATCCAAACAATTTTGAACTAATAAAATATTAGAACAAACCATTTTCTTGAAAAGTTTTGGATCTGTTAATCCAATAGTATATCCAATTTTAAGAAGAGAAGAACATAATATTTCATAACAATATCTAGGTTCTTTTTTAAGTCCACAGAGAGATTTAGTAATTAAAAAAATGAGTTTGGTTTATGAGATCAAAACTATGGGTTGTTAAACATAAACTTCCTCTATTAAATAACTATTTAAAAAGGAAGATTTAACATCCATCTAATATAATTTAAAATTCATATGGGATACATAAGCTAAAACAATTCTAATAGATTCTAATCTAGCTATAGAGGAAAATGACTCATCATAATCTATACCTTTTCCTGATTATATCCTTTATCTGAAAATCCGGATTTATTTTAGGTTATGATCCCTTGAAAATCCTATTTATTTCTAAAGATCCACTTAGATATTATAACTACATAATTGGTTAGTCTATCTACTAGTTCACAAACTTCATTCCTTTTTAACTAGTTTAGCTCTTCTTTAATTTCTTATTTCCAACTCTCATATTCTAAGGCTTCTTCAATAGTCTTACGTTATAACAAAGCTAGAAAGGATGAGAATTCAGCTAGGTTTTATATATTACTTCTATTTCTAATTCATATGTCTAGGTCTCCTATAAAAGTTTCTGAAGGATAAAATTTTAAAATTCTAGACTATCTAAGTAAGACACGTTTTGGTTCTTCAGTATCATGTTCTTCTGAACTAGACTAAATTTTATTAATAAAAATTTCAAAATCATTTTTAAATGTTTCAAGTCTCATGTTATCAAAAGAGTCAGTAACTTCATCAGTTTGATCATTCTCTTTAATAAAAGGTTTAGCTTTATAAAACTTCACATGAACTGATTATTAAATAATCCTTGATTTTTTATTAAACACATTATAAGATTTAGAGGTAGTAAAATATCCTAGAAAAAATCCATCATCATATTTTGGATTGAACTTACCATGTTTGTCCTTAGTATTCAAGATATATACCTTGCATCCAAAAACTTTAAAGTACTTTAAATTTGGTTTTCTATTATTCCAACGTTCATAAGGTGTCTTTTTAAAAATAGGTGTTATTAAAACTATATTCCAGATATAGCAGGATGTACTTATAGCTTCTTCTAAAATATAGGTATGAAGATTATATTCATTCAAGATAGTTCTTTCCATTTCTTGAATAGTCTTATTTCTCCTATCAACAATTCTATTTTTTGAGGTGTTCTTGATGTAGAGAAGGTGTGTTTAATACTGAGATTTGAGTAAAAATAATTGAATTATTGATTCTCAAATTCTCTACCATGATCACTTCTTAATGAAATTATTTTAAAACATTTTTTATTTTGAATATTATAACAAAAATTTCAAAAACAGTGAAAATTTATCTTTTGAGTATTAGAAAATAAACACAAGTAAATCTAGAATAATAATCTAATTAAATATAAAAAAATTAATTTACTATAAAAACTTTCTAATCTTGATGGTCTAAAAAAATAAATATAGATAAGTTTTAAAGGTTTAGATGTAGCAATTTTTTTAATAGATTTGAAAGAAGATTTGTGCTTCTTTCCAATTTGGCATGCATCACAAAACCACTCATTGTCAAACTTAAGACTAAGAAAATCAGAAAATAACTATTTCTTGGATAATTTATGTAAAACATATATATTACGGTGTCTACAGCATCTATGAGAAATACATATTTCATTTCTCTAAGTAGTTAAACAATTCAATTTATGTTTAAATAAAGAATTTAAATCCAACATATAAACATTATCAGTTCTAGGTACTCTAAATTTAAGAAAATTACCTCTAAACACCGAGCATGAATTGTTAGAAAATTCAACACAAAATCCATTATCACAGAGTTAAAATATACTTATCAGGTTGTGATTTAAAACTTGAAAAAAAAGTACTTTATTGATTGATATAGTTTTT
This sequence comes from Viscum album, assembly GCA_963277665.1. NCBI lineage: Eukaryota > Viridiplantae > Streptophyta > Magnoliopsida > Santalales > Viscaceae > Viscum > Viscum album. The sequence continues at coordinate 642,499,565 of OY728143.1, read as the reverse complement.
GGATCTCCAAAAGTTCCAACTTCAATTATTTTTCCTTTGGAATTATCATCAAAACTGACTAATCCTCAATCTATTTGAGTCATTTTATGAAATTTTTTTGAATCTCCACTTATATTCATAGAACATCCACTATCCATATACTATATAGATTTTATTTTTCTAAAACATGTTTCCAACAAGATTAATTAAACCAATGTTTTTTTGGTTCCCATAACTTCTTGGGTTCAATGGTATTAGCAAGTAATGATCTGGGAATCTAAAATGATTTATTTTTCCATAATTCATATCACTTTCTTCATATAAAAAAATTATAAATAAAGTACCTTTTAATACCATTAATTTGAGGAATTTTTAAATAGAAATTATTAATGACATGGCCATTTGTTCTTCAATGATAATAGGTAGGTTTTTTAGAATTAGGCACCAAATATTTTTTATACAATTTTGATTTCTCACCCTTACTTCCTATTCCAAATCTTTCCCTATTAATGAAATAATTTCAAATAATTTTATTTAAATAATTTTCACCTTTAGTAAAAACTTGAGCAGTACTCTTATAGGATTCTACTTCATCCTACAGTTAATTATTTTTATTTTCATGCTTGATATTTTTTTATTTATATTATTTAAATTTTTCAAGTAGCTCTTGATGTTGTTTTAGCATGGTATTTCTTTCACCTAAAACAGCCTTATGGTTGTTTTTAAAATATTTATGTTTCTTTAATAAGGAATAATTTTTTCTTATACCATAGAATAATAGGTTACCAATTTTTTAATTGAGAAACTTCTAGTATCAAAATCAGAAGTGTAATAAGTTTTTACCTTTTTCTCTTCAGCCATAAAGAATATATTGGCATTTATATATGACTGATCCTTCTCTGAATCAAACATTGAAGGGATGATAGAGTCATCAGAAAAACTCTATATAGCATTAATTACTCTTTTTTTATTGTTCTCATAATAAACATATTTATGATATCGCTTTTCTGGCCTTTTTATTTGATATTTTAGTTGAGGAAAATCAGGTCTAATATGACCCAATTTCTTTCATTCATTGCTTCGATCTTCTCTTGATTATTTGTAATCCTTACTAAAGGATTTTCTAAACCCGCTTTTATTCTTCTAAAAATTGTTGAACTTTCTAGATAGTTTATCCAATTCTATTTCAGAATATGAGGAATCTAAATTATTTTCTCCTTTCACTTATTTCTTTGATATTCTATTATGTTCCTGAGATGTCACTTTTAGAGTAGTGTTTTCTTTCTTTACTATAATTTAATGATCTTCAGCTTCGGTCTGCATTTATGCTTTATACATCATCAGTTTCCCAATCAATTCTGTCATTGTGATATTTTTTATAGGTGATTATTGAAGAATTGCAGCAGATATGTCCTTCCATTTAATGGGAATTACTCTCAATACTTTTAAACCATGATCCAATTATTTGATGGATTCACCTAAGGATGTAATATTGTGGAAAAATTCTGTAAGACTTTCATTAATCTGTGTGATTCTTTCACCATCAAACATTCTAAATGTGATGAATTTTAGCTTTGTTGTAGCATATTTCCTCTGTCTGACATTATATGTTCCTTCATAAGAAACTGAAATAGTTTTCCACATTTCATAGTTTGTTGGAAATTTTGATACATGATTGAATTCATCTAATCCAAGACTGAAAATAATATCATTCATTTCATTTGATTAATATCTTATTCGGCTTCTTTTTCTTGATCCTAAGTTTTTGGTTTTCATGAATATTATAAAGAGTAATAATTTTTTAATAGACTCTATATCCAAGATTCTTTAGATAGATAATCATTAGAAATTTCTTAGATCAATAATTTTCACCATTAAAATATAGAGAACATACTATTTAAATTCCTTCTCTCAAATCACCCATTTCTATCTTTGTATGGACGTTATACTTTTATCTTGCTATATCCTTATCCAAAATATATCCTTTAATACCAAATTTTTGGTCGATATATACAAAGTAACACAAGAGGGGGGTGAATTGTGTCTTTTAAAAAATATTCCACAATTGTAGTTTTTGACACCCACTATGATTTGTATGGATATGAACTGTTTTTCTTCCATAAGAAAATATATAGATGATACAAAAATAAATAACACAAAAAATTATAGTGTTTCATGGCCCAATGATCCCATATTCCACTCTACCAATCACTCTCTCTGTGAGTTTGGAAAATTTCACTAGAATGGTCCTCTTATCCAAAGACCAAGAATCCAAACCATAGTTTAGGCAGTTGACACCTTTACAAAAAGACTAAAAACATATTCTTATAGTTCTTTAATGTATAACTAGTTATCCACATCTTAGATCAAGAAACTGATAATCCACAACAACTGAGTACAAGTAGTTGAAACTCCAATAAATCAAAATAGATTTATTTGAATGGTTCGAGTTGTTATTCATAGTTACATTAGAAAAAACATACAATTGATGGATCTTATTCTTTAGAAAAGAATATCTCCAATATTTAAATATTCTTATGTGATCCTTGTTGCAAAAAGATCTTCAATAAGGTAGAAACTTAAATATTAGTTAATTATTGAACATGTATACCTCCAAAGTGTAACTTCTTTTAGAATCAAATGTTTGTTGTAGCAGCACTATAAAAGATAATTTCAATAATATATTCACATATGTCAATCCCTTATCACACACATATATATGTATATTATTGAATAGATACTCTGAATAAATATATATAATAGAAAACTTTCTTCGGTATTCCAGATCAAAAAGAATAGCCTGATTGATCACAATAATTCAAATTTCAATGGACTAGCAGAGTCATAACTTCCCATATAAATCGGAGTTATTTTCTCCAATGAACACAGTTCTTTGAAACAATCAAAATTATCCTTGAATCATTCTTTAATTTTAATTTTACCATTGTTTTAATAACGGATTGAAAATTCAGATTTTAAAAACATTTTCATCGAGAACACCATGTATGGTTGAGATACGTAGCCTAGGGTTCCTTTGCATAGCGTAGGGTTCCTACCAACTTACGGTTTCTTAACCATACTTTCATCTTCATATAACATAGGAAAAAAAGTATCATAGGGATAATAATCCAAACATTTATCCTTATCATCATAAAATCCCAAATGTAGCATTGATTAACCATATGTTCAACTTTTCCACACATAGGGTGTGAACAGTAAATCCAGAACCCAATCTAAGGTTTCTGATCCATACATTTGACAATTCTCCAAATGTAAGGATGTTGATCCAAATGCAAACTGTTTAGCGTGGCATAGGGTTGATACCATATTCAAGCCTTTCAATTTTTTTCTGTAACATAGGGTTGATACCATACGCAAGTGTTTCACTTCTTAGTGTAACGTAGGGTTGATACCATACATTCACTTACTGAACATAAGTTTGAAACTATGTTTCAAGAGTAATTGTAATAATGTAAAATTACTTTAGCCCATATATTAATTCTTGAAAACTCATTCAAGTTTACATCAATAGAAAATAAACAAGGGTATTTTGGAACATAAAAATCATCATAAATTATAGATTATTGTTGAGGCAATACAATCCCAATAACATAAGCCTTCATCATTCAACAGTACTACAAACTTATTTATAGTAGAGCAGTGGATGAGTTATTTGGAGAAGATATTTTTGGATTTAAGAAGTAATGAATGGAAGAAGGTTATTGTTGTAGTTTATTATCTCTCAGGAGATGAGAAACTGTAGGGGCCATTAATTCAAAAAAAAGGAGGAAGAACAATTATAATAAGTGAAATGGAAGGATTTTAAGGAAACATTCTCCAAAAAAATATTTTCTTCATAAACAACATGTGAATACTGAGATGAAATTTTTGAGTCTAAGATAGAAAGAGGATGAGAACATTCTGAAGTATGAAGACAATTTTACTAGGTTAGTCGGGCATGCTGAATACTACATACGTAATCCAAGGAGAATAAATGATCAATTATTTTATGGTTTAAAATCATTCTTCTAGAGGTACAGTTCTCCTAAACATTCTCATCGTATGAAGATATAGTCTCATGTGCTATAAATATAGAGAAATAATTATCTATGTGTTATGACTTTAAGGGAATTAAAGAGAAGAAGAAGGTGGTGGAGGAAATAATCAATAAAAGGAAGAATAAAAAAGGGATTTTTCCAACATGTGATTCAAATGGATGGAAAAATCTCAAAGCATACTTAAAATAAAAAAGTATTCTATTACAAATTTTGATAAAGTGGCCACCAATATCATGATTGGAAGGGAAATAAAGAATCTACCCATGTTTAATGCTATAATTTCAAAGAGATGGGACATTATACAAATGATTTTTTAAGCATTAAAGAAAATTTCCCTAGAAAATTCCAATGGAGCAAGGCCAAGATTATGTGATCATAAATATTGAGGTTGAATTTCCTAATGATGTGGTGGTAGGTACTTTAATCATTTCCTCAAACATATCCAATGATTTATTTGATTCTAGATAATCATATTATTTTATATATTCCTAGTTTTCCATGAAAACTAGATATTTAAAATTTGATTTAATAAAGGATTTGTGAGTAAAAACTTCTAAGGGAAGAATCATTTCAACAAATATGTTTCGATCAATCCCCCTTGTGACATATAAATGTACTTTAGTTTCTGACCTTATCATCGTACCTATAATTGATTTTGATATAATACATTATATGAATTGCCTTTTAAATTAAGATGTGAATGTCTATTTCAAGAAGAAGTAAGTTACAATTTTTTATAATAATGTAGAGTCCCTTGTCTTTAGAGAAGAAACCTCTGTATATGATTCTTATCTATATCCACCCCCAATAGATCTACTGAATTCAATTCTTGGGGAGTAATAGATCATAATATCTATGTGTGAGGAAATAAATCGTCAAATTTAGAATATACATATTGTGAAATAATATATTGATGTGTTTTCAAAAGATTTACCTAGAGATCCTCTAGAATGGAAAATTGAGTTTTCTATGGATTTTATTCTTGGTGCAGGGCCTATATCAAAGACTCCTTATAGGATGGACATTGTGGAGTTAGTGGATATAAAGAAAAAACTAGAGGAATTGAGTGATAAAGGATTTATTCTCTCTAGTGATTCTCCATGGGGAGCCCTTAATCCCTTTATTCATAAGAAGGATGGATCTATGAGGTTTTGCATTGACTATAAAGAGATAAATGCTATTACGATAAATAAAAAGTATCATCTTCCTCACATTGGTGATTTATTTAATAAAATTCATAGATCCCAATATGTTTTCAAGATTTACCTTTGATCTGGATATCATTAGTTGCATGTGAGGAAGGAAGATATTCCAAAAACAACATTTTGAACCTGGTATGGGCATTACGAGTTTACAGTAATTCCTTTTTGACAGACTAATGAACCCTCTGTTTTCATGGATCTAATTAATAGATTTTTCAAGGAATATCTTGATGATTTTGTTGTGGTATTTATTGAAAATATCTTGGTATACTATAAAAACTACAAAAATCTTGATAATCACTTCTACATTATTCTAAAGACTCTTAGATGAAACCAGTTATATGAGAAGTTTAGAAAGTGTGAATTCTACCTTCAAATAGTTCATTTTCTTGGCCATATTATCTCAAAGGATGGAATCTTAGTTGATCCTAAAAGGAAAAAGTTTTTCAATAATGGCCTACTTTAACAAATATAACTGAGGTGCATAGTTTTATGGGTTCAGTAGGTTATTATCAAGGTTTCATTTAGAACATTCCCTGATGAGATAACTCATTAACCAACGTTACTTGTAAAGGGGTTATGTTCATTTGGGATAAAGAATGTTAAGAATTTTTTGAATAATTGAAGCGTATATTAGTGAGTGCTATGATTCTTACTATACCATCTGGAAATGTTGGATGTGTGATCTATAGTGATACATCAAAGAAATGACTTGGATGTGTCCATATACAGAAGGATAGAGTTATTTCCTATGCATCAAGGTAGTCAAAAACTCGTGAAAAAAACTATCCAACTCATGATCTTGAGTTAACAGCTATAATATTTTCCCTAAATATATGAGGACATTATCTTTATGGTGAAATATGTGTGATATATATAGATAAAAAGAGCTTGAAATATATATTATCATAGAAAGAAATTAGCATAAGGAAATGGCGATGGCTCGAGATACTCTAGTATTATGATAGTTCCATACACTACCACCCAAGCAAGGAAAAAAATGTGGCAGATGAAATGAGTGAGAAGGATCATGGAGTTCTAAAAAAATGAGGATTGAAAGGGACCTTGTGTTCATAGATCAAGTAAATATAGATATAGTAATTATCAAAGAAGGTGAAAGATCATTACTTTTTCAATTGGTTTCCCTACCATATTTATTATAAAGGATTAAAAGCTCTCATCCTGATGATAAGAATCTTCAGAATAAAAATAACATTGTGAATGATGGGAAGTTGGAATACTTCATGTCTGAAGACGGAATTCTAAAATTTGGGAGGAGTCTATGTATTACCTCTGTACCCAAGCTAAAAATAGAGTTATTGGATGATTCTCATAGCTTGAATTTCTCTATACACCAAGGTAGTACTGAGATGTATAGAGATTTGAAGGAATAGTTATGGTTGGATAATATTAAGTGTGAAATTGCTGATTATGTATTAAGATGTTTAGTCTGTCAACAGGTGAATGTTTAAAGACAACATCCTAGGAGAGTCATACAAACTATTACTATTCCTACATGGAAATGGTATTACATTACTATGGATTTTTCACTATATTACCCAAAATACAAGAAAGAATGATACAATATGGATAATTGTTGATCGAATCACCAAATATGCACATTTTATCACTATAATAGAGGATCTACCATTAGATACCTTGCACGAATCTATATTAAACAACTTGTAATACTTCATGTAGAATATATATCACTTTTCTATGATTGTGATCCATGATTTAAATTGAAATTATAGACAGGTATTCAGAAAGATTTGGATACTGAGGTTCATTTGAGTATTACTTATCACCCTAAAAATGATGTGCAGTATGAAAGGACCATTCAAACATTATAACACAAGTTTATATCATGATCCCTAAACATTCATGTTATGTGGGATCATTATTTTCCTTTGGTATAGTTTTCCTACAATAATAGTTTTCATTCAAGCATTCAAATGGCACTATATGAAGAGTTTTATGGAAAGAGATGTCATAGACCAACATGTTGGGATGAAGTTAGTGAAAGAAATATTTTATGCCTAGAGCCTATAGAGGAAACAACATCAAAGGTAAATACTATTCAAACCCCTATCAAAGCATCACAAAGCAAGAAAAAGAGATATATTGATAATCGAAGGAATGTTTTTTAATTTCAAGTGGGAGATTACGTTTTCCTGAAAGTATCTACATGGAAGGGTGTTATAATATTTGGGAAGAAATGGAAAATAATCCCTATATAAATTGTTCATTTTTAAATACTGGAGATAATCGGAGCTATGGGTTATATTTTTGAAAATCTTCCAAGCCTTTCTAAGGTATAAAATGTGTTCCACAACTTTTTGATAAGGAAGTACATGCCAGACACAACACATGTACTCACTTCTGAATGAATAGAATCAGAACCTGACTTATCTTACTATAAAGATTCTATTTAGATTCTGGACACTAAAGAATAGGTTTTGAGGAATCGAACAACTTTACTGGTAAAGGCACTTTGGAAAAATCATAAAATTGAAGAGGTGATGTGGGATCCAGAATAACTTATAATAAAGATCTACCCAAAACATTTTATGAGGTAACATTTTGGTAATTTGGAGGAATAAATTCATTGAAGGAGGGGAGAAAGTAACACCCCAAGGATTGAAAAATAAATTTAATATAGAATGTAATGAACATGACACTGAGTCTCTATGAAACTAAACTTTGTTATTACAGTTACATAAAAAAGATAATTATAACCTATCCATTAAACATACTTTTATCACTTCTGGGTTTTTAATTTTAAAAAATGGATATAAATAGTTGTGATCGGTAAGATATTTAGAGTTTGATAGGATCAACTTAATTTTTTTAGTGAATAGTAACTTCACCCTTTGGAATTGTAATGTACCATTATGAATAGTAAATCAACCAAATGAATAGTAACATTATTCTTGAGAGTATAAATAAAATTTAGGCATCATAAAAATGAAATTATGATATAATTATATCATTGTATATGTGTGTGAATATTTTAAAAAAAATAATTAAGTGTTTTTATTTTTGTAAGTAATAAATATTTAATTACAATTTTATAATAAATAAATTTATTTAGAAGAAAATTAATTTTCCAAAAATGTATTCATAAATAAATATTTCATTATCATATGATTTTAGGATAATCTAAAAAGGCCATTATTAATTTTCTAGGGTGTTATAAAATCAGTTTTGACTATAAAACTGTATTTTTCTAGTAAATGATGATTTTAATGAAAAATTAAATTTCAAGATTTTAAAAAAATTTATCATAAATTTATTTTTTCTTTTTAATTATACATATTAAAAAATGGTTATGGTGAATTTTGGGGATTTTTCTAAAATACTTGAATTTTTAGAGAATAGTAAAATATGGTAATTTACAGTACAAATACTATATTTATTTAGTCGTGGATGATGTAAGAACCCTTGGTTTGAACTCACATGAACGTATTACTGTATTTAGTCAAGATAATCAATATTATTTCTTGTATTGAGATAGATAGAAGAAATAATGAATAAAAAATGAGAAATTACCCCTCTCCTCCATTATAAAAATCATCCCTCACCCCTCTTCTCCTCACACCTTCCAATCTTTGATCCTTTTCATATTTCTATCTAATAATATTCCAAATATCCTTTCCCACTTCCATAATCTCTTGGTCTCATAAAAATACCAAAATCAATTCCCTTGAGGATATTTTCAAGGAGGTGTATTCAAGAGGTAAAATATTCTTTCTTTTCCTTTTATTTTCTTTTCAAGTTATTTATTTTATTATTATCTCCTCACATCTTATGTCAAGATGATCATGATAACTATACTATAATTTATATAATGTAATTATATCATGTTAATGGAATAAATATCATCAATCTCATTACACACTCTCTCTCCCTCTCTCTCTTATTTTAAAAACGCTATCATCGTCCTGGAGGTGCTGATTTACAACCTTCGTGGATGACAATATTTTGTTCTAAAATTTATTATTAAATGATAGTAATGATACAATTTTTATGGTTAAAAAAGGATATAATATATTTATTATAATATATTTAATTTTCTATAACCAGTAAATATAACTAATACTAATTCATATGACAAAACTAGTTTGTGGTGATTGAAATACCATCGTAATAATCTAAACGATTGTAACTAAATGTCTTATCTAATAATTTATCCTCATAACACATAACCATATGATATATATAATCATTTAAACTTCTGTATTATCATTAATAACATGTAATTCCAATTTGGGAGAATTATACCCATTATACATGAACTCCATTTCTTATAAACAGGTGAACCGATCATGAAAACCCAAAAAATGAATGCTCTCAAATGATTAAATTAAACTATATAACTCATCAATAAGAACATAAATTAAATTAATAAAAATATAATGAATAAAATACTTATATAGAATTTTCTTAATTAATTAATTAATGGATTTAATTTTATTATCAAGGATCTTAAGGTCAAGTGTAGAACTCATTCGGACATAAGGTAAATGTTTTCTTTCCAAACCTCCATTTTCATTTAGGTTCTGATTTATTCTTCTACAAACCAATGTAATTATTCATTTATTTTAAATAATTATTCTAAATTCTGGTTATATGTTCCAAAATCATTTATTTTAACCATTTTATCTTTCATTTGTGGAAAATACATGTTTTAAAAGGGTCCCCTTCTCAATTCTTCATGATAAGCAAGCCTGATTAAAGGGAACTTCCCAATATATTACCTATTTTCATGTGCACTATATAATCTATTTTAAACCACCATTATTTTTCTAATACCACAAATTTTATTATGGAAAAAATATCTTGGTTCATTTCAGGTTTTATGAAAAAACATTTCCAAAAGAACTCTTATTTTTCAAAATAATAGAGTATAACTCTCAAAAGTTCATCAATGATTTTATTAGAGAATTTTCATCTATTTAAAAAACCTTATTTAATATTATGTTTTATTGTGATTAACCTCTTTTTATTATAGTAAACCATATTTGATTATATTTTTTATGATCAATTTGACTATGGTTGTTCTATCTTGATACCATTGACTATACTACTCTAAATGGTTAGTGATTATGTGTACAGATTGAATAAAGTTATTTCATATGTTCATGTTGTTTATATTTATCCTCATTAATATGAGGAATTCATTAGACATATAATGTTATGGGTAGGTCCCATTATATCCCCTCAAGGAATCGGTAGGTCTCATGAGACAAAACAGATTTGGGTTTTGGTTGAGGCCTTACCCTAATATTTTCAGACATCTTGGTTGAGGCCTTGACAATATGTTTTAGATGTCCTGCATTTTTCATTCCCTCATTATGATAATAGTAATTGATAAACCATGTGATAATTTTAGTAGTATAATATCCATGTTTAAGTTTAATTCTCTTATGATAATTTATATGGATTTATATAATCATCTTTCATTCCTACCATATTATGTCGAGGTTTATTTTTAAAGGAATGTGTTTTTAGTTATTCATCAAGCCTAATGTTTATGTTTTGGATAAATTTTTTCGTATTACTTAACCTTATTGATCATTTAATGTCACCCATTTATTATGTTTTAGTTTTTCCCATGAGGGGAAGATGAATATTATTATGAATTATATTTAGGAATAATATAAGAGTTTATGGGAGTGTCCAATGTAATTGAAATGTTGTTTTTTCTTTCAAAGTGTAATGTAAATATTATGTTTGTATCTTGTTTTATGAAAATACTAAACTATTCCATCCTTTAGGATTCGAATTCCTTATAATCATACCAATTTATTAATGTAAGGCATCAACTTTTGGAAACTAAAGTCAGGGTCCTTACAACTAGTTTATTGATAGTTTCATTCATGGTTAAATATCTTAGGGAGGATGATGAAAAGGCTCATCTATCCAGAGGGGGATAAACCATATTTTTCCTTAATTTGTGGTGAATGAGATGATTTTATGGTAACAATATGATCTCTATATATATGGGATATTTTGGCATCAATGGGTCAGGCTAGGCAACGTACGGTCATCATCGTGCCTTGGGTTTCATCGGGCTTCTGGGCCAAAGGTTGGAATAGAGTATAGATGACCATGGGTCATGTGATATGGTTTATGGACATATCATTAGGGTGTCATGATTTACTTATAATTGTGATTTAAATGATAAAGGATTGGTTGGAGGTTTTTGGTCAAATATGATATGACAAGCCACGGTGACATCATTTTGCTTAAACATTGGCTAAGATATGTAGAGGCTCACATGTGGATAGTTCATAATGAGTGGAGAATATTATGTATTTTGTTTTTGTTTCAATTTATTATTTTTTTATACAATAATATACATGTGGTTTTATCTAGGGACACAATTAGTGTTGGCTTACAGAGTTCATACTCACACCTTACATGGGCCCTCTAGGACATGTGTTGAATTTATCACTCATGGTATAAGTAAGAGTAAGTTTTTGTTTTATAGATCATAATAGATATTTTTGTGTGTTGACGGTTCATGGTATGGATGTTAAAATTTTTATAAGGTTTAGATGGTTTATCAGAGCAAAATTATCTAGTTTTTTTTCTCACTTTTCTATATATATATATATATGTGATCAGCCCACAGGTGACCCTTTAAACCTTTTTATAGCTAACTTGGTATCATAAATGTTTAACTTTCATATAATATATATGTTTTTAGGTTCAAAAGGGAGTAGGTTTGATATACCTTGAGAGGTGGTGAATCAAGGTGTGGAATCTTTAACCAAATTTATCACTTTGCCTTGAACACACACTACCCTCATAGATCTTGACCTATTATTTATAAGGTTCTCTGATTTTTATATTTAGTTTATAATGATATAATTTATTCACTATTTAATTTTATCCATTTATCATATAATTATATTTTCCCACTTTATCTAATGGTTTCAAGCAGAGAATAAATAAATAAAAGTATATGAGACACATGTATTTTTAGTTGGTTTGCTACTATTATCAAATATAAGGATCTTGAAATCGATAGTTAATCTATACAATAGAAATAATAAGCACACTACTTAGTGTTTAGGCTAGGTAACTCCTATCTGGTGTTACTCCCCTTATAATATTTAACACAAATATACTATCACCCTGAGATCCCTTCCCTCACACTTACCTCCTTTTCTCACTACTCTATAGGGAAAAATGAAGTTTGAATGCACGATAAAAACAATGTCTCCTATTATTTTTGGATTTCAATAAGTAGATGTCAGTGTCCTTAAAATGAAATATATCTTGCACAATTCTACTATGAACATCACCCTAAGAATCGTCTTTTTTTCTAGGGTATTTCATATAAAACACCATCTCTTTATTCTTCATATTTCTAGTTGTAAATCTGGAATGCTTTAAGTTTTCCAATTTTGGAACTAGAATACCTCCACCTTACTGTACTATAATAGATCTACTTCCTTTCAAAGTTTTATATGTGTTATTTTCTATTATGTATACTTCTTTAGTAATAAAAATTTTCTTTAACCTTAAATGTGTATATACATATGAGAATTATAGAGTCAATATCTACCTCTTTTATTCCATTTATGTCTCGATGACACTCACATCTCTCTATTCTATTTTGTTATTTTTATATTTTCACCCCTTCATATGTGATAGAGCCTTCATATTAATAGCCAAATATGAACTGTAAATCTTTCCATAATGTTCGATTATGTGTTCTCAAAATATCACTACATTAAATATTTTCAAATTTAAAAATATGAAACACCAGAGAATATATCACTATAGAATATCCAATTTAAATGATTCATGATCTTCATGGTCAAATTAGATCTTATAATCTTCTCCAAAATCTAGTTTATTTGGATTGATTTCATTAACTATATTCAATAATTCAATCCACATAATTTATGGATATATTTTAAAACCATATTAAAACATTAAAAAAATCCTTATTAAAATATTTTTATTCAAATATCCAATTATCATGGAAGATATATTTCAATTAAAAACACTTCATTTAAGATCCCTTAAATTTTGGATTAAATAGTCTTCTAATATTCAATTATTTCAATGTTAGTGAAACTTATAAATATTTTCATTAAACCTTATGAATTTTCTAATCAACCTCATTATGATCATCCTTAAAACATGTAACCATATGGATCTAAAACATACAATGATTCTATACCAACCTTACGATTTCTAACCTTACTTAAATAACCTAAATGAGAATAAAACTTACAATGCACAGTGTTAAAAATTTATCAGCTGATCATCCATATGAACTTATTTGAAAAAACTCATTTCTCCACTCGATCTTCATGGATTATGAAATTTGCAGTGCCAGAAAACTAAACATGGTGTGATATCCACCAATGAATAACACTTGGGATGGAGGTAAATGATAAACACAACAATAAAATCTGAATTATTTTTACACGTGTATTTTTAATAGATGAACAATTCCCTATTATTTTTTATCCTGCATCGAAAATTAATTCATGATAAGGCTACTTTATTACCTTGGAAATCACATTCATTCATAATAAAATCTTTTATGTATTACCAGGGTAGGAAGTTCATCATGTGTCCCTACACATTTTTTAACTTCTTACCATCACATGTTCTAATGCTGACCTGCACTAGTACTCATCATCACACTTCGAACCTTTCAGCTAGAGCCTTTAATCTCAGCCACATGAATTACTTCAAATATACTTGGGTATTGTCCTTTAAAAGGTTGGGCCTTTTTGTTATAAACTCGTGCAAAACTTAGCCATATCCCATCTTTTAAAAATATATATTTTATGTCTAGAATGTTACTAGCATCAAGACTTATTCATATTTTTCATCCAAAATTATCTTTACACATTGTCAAAAAATTATAATGGATTATTAATTCACTGAATATTGTAAATAAATTCAATACAAACCATTAAGGTTTCAATGATAACCCCCTTTGGTTTTTTGTTGAAAATACCCCATTAAATCCAATTAAACCAAAACATCCCCTTAAATAAAATTATTCTAATCACTAACTATGGATGTAAACTTCTCCCCTATTAAAAGTATACAAAGGGTCAATTTAAATTCACCTCTGTAAAATCACTAACATTGAAATATTTAAATTTTCACCCACTTTATTCTTGAATTTCATGAGGATGTATCTTCATCAACTTTCCCCATTTACCATTCAAATATAATACGGCCACCTTCCTTCCTCCTCCTCCTTTGTAAATGGAATGTGATCGGGAATATCCCTAAGCTTATACTCCCCATTTGTAAATATTTCCTTTGCACAATTTTATTTTTCATCCAAATATAATAATTTTATAGTTGTATTGTCTAATTCTAGAAACTTTCTACATAAAAGTTTGCAAATAACTTTCTCTACAATAGATTTATTAACTCACAAAACTCTAATGACTAAAATAACATCATAGTACTTGCAGCATCATAAAATATTTTAAGCCTACTAAGAATAGTCTTGGTGTTGAAAAAAAGAGTTTAATTTAACACTTACGAGTTTTTTCATGTCACTCACTCTGATTATCAATCCCATGGTAGATTTATCTTTTAATTTTCCTAAAAAATACTATTCTCTCAACCAAAATCACACTAAGTTGTTAGTATAAAATATAAATCACAAAGAGTTATGACATAATACATATATCATATATTGGTACCATTTTTTAGCACTAAATAATTTATTCTACTTGACTTGTATGTCATCTAAACTTACATAGGTTATATCATTAAAATATGGGGTTTGACAATATTTTTAAATTTATCTATAACTCCCCAAAAAATATTGTATCATATCTTTGAAATATTATTCAGTTTTGGGGATACCATTTTTCATGAATAACCCCATGAATTGATGCATTTTATATCTGAAGAAATACAATTGATGCCAATAAGTTATCATAAATAAAAAAAGAATACAATATTAAACATTTTAATTTTCCCCATACTATCTATCTGTATCTTCATGTAATATCATAGATTAATAAGGATTTATATCATAAAAAGGCTTCCAAGGATGGTTTGACAACATTTTTAAATACCCACACATGGATTTGACACCTATTATACCACAAATTAATCATGTTCACCATTGGTTTTTTTATCATATCATATAAATATAGTTTTAACTCTCTTAATTTTCCTTTATCTATGAATTTTCAACAAGAAAATCCATTATTTCATTCATTTTTGAGATTTTGTATTTTTATATTCTTATAATTACACTTATTTTAATTAATAAAATAACTTTTCCAACTCTAAAAAATCTATCTTCAACTCAAAAAAAGTGACTTATAAACACACCTACCATAGGATTGTATTACCCCCTTAATTATATACCACTCAAAAGCAGTTATTGAACATTTAAGGGAATAGGAAGAGTGGTACATTCCATTATACTTGAGTTAATGAAGATAGTGAGTCAATATGGAACAAAATTTTCCCTTTGTTATTAAAATTTGATTCTACTTTCATATATGAATCAGATTAAATGGAATCCAATTTATTTTACACTTCTATGGTATTTTTCTCTTCTTTATAACCAAAAGCACAACCATTTTTTTCCTTGGATAACTTTACCCCCAAGGATTTTTCTTTCTATAATAGGTTGATATTTTTTCCTCCAAATCATCTTGATACTTTTACTATACCAAAAAAAATTATTATACTTTTCAATACATATCTTGTATTGGTACATACCTTCCACATGATATTTTTAGTTCTAGAAACATATAAATTTTTCTCTTGCTTCTAAACCCTTTTCTTTTCTTGCTAGGAATTTCATATTTTAGTTGTAGTCCTAGATATAATATTAACCCCAATTCAAATATTGTGGTTTTCTTTTTTTAGACCTTGAAATATATTTTTTCTAGGGAATACTTTTCCATTAAACTCAAGTTGGTTTATTCATTTAATCCCAGCTAAAAATATTCTAAATTTTCTAGTTTATACATGATTATCATGTTAAGAATTATTATAATAATAATCATACCTTATTATTTATGGATGTAACTCTATTTTAAATATTTTTCCCTACATTGGAACATGAAATATATTCCATATCCATATGTAAAAAGTTATTAATATGTCAATAAATTTAATAAAAAGGGCTCATGTATCTATACTATCTTTGAAATCTCATTTTTTCCTTACCTTTTGTATGTTCCTTCTTGTACGTATTTCCATCACCCCCAAAAGGTATTAGTTATGAGATACCTTGAGAGGGGGTGAATCTGAGTATGGAATCTTTAACCAAATTTATCTTTTTTACATAAATGCAAGCTTTCCAAATAGATCTTGACCTCTTAATTATAAGGGTTATAACTTTTTAGCTTCGTTTTATATTAATCCAGTTGTTTTATATGCCATTTTTATAAATATATCATATGATTATCATTTATCACTTTATCTCATGGTGTTTTACTAAAATTAAAGTAATGAAATTATGCAGGACACGTAAAGTTTTACTTGGTTCACCACTATGGGAAAATCCAAGTAGTATTCATTTGAAAGTGTTTCAATACACTAAAAACACTCGGATCACTATTTGGGTGTATGTCACTCTGTCCTAGGGAAAATACCCTTAAAATATTTTGTGGTTTATGAACTACAAACATAGAATCACTCCCTTCACACTTACCTCCTTATATCACTGCTCTATAGGGAAAACCAAAGTTGGCATTCTTGCCAAAAAAATATCACCTATTATTTATTGATTTCACCAAGTATATATAGGTTAATTTGAACTAAAAGTGAACCATTATAGTCTTTTGGTAAACAGAATCATGAGAAACATATTCTATCCATGATATATTAGGGAAAACATCATTTAATTTCTTTTATTCTTTATAAAAATAGTTTTGGACTTCCTTCACTTTTCCAATTTTGGAACTAGAATACCTCTACCTTATTTAACTATATAAACTCTTCCTCCTCTCAATGTCTCAAATTTGGTAGTGTTTTTTCCTATTACTAATTTAGCAATAAAACATCCCTTTTATCTTCAATGTGTAGATGTATCTAAGAATTATATAGTTTATCTCTTATTTTTTTCTCTTATTGATGTCTTTATGATTCTCACATCTCAATCTTATATTTTTTTATATTTATATGTGCACCCATTGACATCTGATATCATCTGCATATTAATATTTAAATATGGCCCTTAAATCATTCTATGATTTTCAATCCTATTTCTTAAAAGTATTAATGAATTTAATATTTTCATATTTTAAAATATATGCATCACTATAGAATATAAAATTTAAATTTTGCATGATCTTCTTGGTCAAAGAAGTTCCCAAGATCTTATACAATATATGATTTATTCAACACTATTACCTCAATTGTAGTCAATATTTAAATCCATGTTATTCATGGATATATTTTAAAACCATCTTTAAAAGTTTTGAATATATCTATTAAAATATTTTTGTTCAAATCTATGATTATCATAGAATAGATATTTATATTTTAAATACTTCATTTAAGTCCTATAAAATCACGAATGAAATAGTATTTTAATATTTTATTTTTTCAATATTAATGAACCTTATGATGTTTTTTTGTTGAACTTTGTAAAACAAATTCATACTCGTTATGATAAAACATATTATGTGATAACGTAAAAACCCCAACCTTATGATGAGTATGTACTAAACTTATGATTTCCAACCTTATATAAATAGCCTTACAAAAATCTACCTTGAAAATGTTTTTTGGTTATCCTTATAAACGTTTTTGATGAAACTCATTTCTCCACTTGAACTACATGTATCGTCGAAATTATGGTGAAACATAACTAGACATAGTATAATATCCTATCATGTGGAAGGCTTGGGTTGCAGGAAGTTGATGAATAAAATTTAATCATTTTCATTATTTTTACCTATGTGTTTTTAATAGATGAATAGTTTACTTTTATTTGTGATTCGACATAAAAATTAATTTATGATAGGGATGAATAATTATCGCATACACAGAATCCATTCATAGGAAAAATCCATTAGTCCTTACCCTAGTTGATGGGTCACTATGTATCCCGACATGATGATCAACTTCTTTCCTCAACACATGACAATTCTGAACCACATTGATACTCATATTCACACTGTCACCCTATCAGATATAGCCATTGAGCTCTACCAAAAGCACTACTACTAGGCTACATAGGTGCTGGACTTGAGAGGGTTGGACCTTTTTTTGTTATCTACTCACCCAACACATAGTCAGATCCCATATTCCATGATTATATATTTTTCATTTGGGTAGTAAGAAGAACCAATCCTTCTCCTTCTTCGTCTTCAATTAAAACCATATTTACACATTTTCAATAACTCCTTTTTTCATTATCATCACATCACATATTTTAAACATATCCATCACAAACCCTTAAAGATTAAAAATATATTATATCATAATGTTTCTAATTGTTTAAAGTTTCTTATTATATTATTGTGTTGTTATTTTCATTTATATTCAACTGGTATAGTCTCCCCACTATCTCCCCATAAATCTCCAAAAAATATCTCTATTTACTGTGGAGTGATACAGGTTGAGATGTAACAAAATTTGTGGTCAAGAGTAAAGAAAAGTGTTCAAATTTCATGTAAAGGATCCTTTATTACTACCTAATAAAGGTAAATAATAATATTTCTATAGTATTTAGATAAATAATGAGCATTCCATAGTATAAGTGTGATTATAGATCAATTAATTTTGTGATCATAATTCCATGGTAAAAAGAGGGTCATAATTTTATATGGGTTATTATTGACCAGTTAACAAAGCATACTCAATTAATTTCTTTCCTTGAGTAAGTACCAGGGGAGAGAATGATAAATCTCTTTGTAGTTGTGATTTTTGATTTCATGGAATTCCCTTGATAATAATCTTCAATAATGAATCTTGTTTTACATAAATATTATAGAGATAATTTTAGAAGGATTATGAAACACAAATTCTCTTACACAATGCATTTAACCCTTAGATATATGGGTATAAAAAGTGAATTATACAGGTTTTTCAGGACATGTTTCAAGCTTGCATGCTATATTTTAGAGAAGGATAAGACAAAAATTTTACTCTAGTGATTTTTTTATATAGATAAAACTACCACTCCATAATTTTTATGAATCCATTTGAGTCTTTATACAAGAAACCCAGTAATACTTTTCTTTTATATAAGGGATTTATTTAGATTGCAATGATCAGGAAAAATTTGGTATAGTTGATCATAGAAAATGAGTTGATCATTCATGAGAAAATAAAGATATCACTGACCCACCAAAAGTTATGGGTGTACTAAAGACAGAGGTTATTGAAGTTTAGGGAGATCCCATGTTCTGGAATACATCTTTGTGTCATGGATTAGCATCATTCAATCAAGAATGAAATTTTTACCTATGGTGTATTATATCATTGTTGGTTAAAAATTAAGTGGGTGATGTCACTACCACCTAGAATTATCCCTAAATTTGTAGAAGGTGAAAAAATGTTTTCGCATATCACTACTTGGGAGGTACATGTATGTCCATTCATACATCATTGATAGGAGAGATAAAGATATCAAGGGTGATTTGAATTTATTTTATCATCAATTAGTGATCAATTATTATTAGGTAAATGTTATTTATGGGTGGAAGAACCCTCTGGTGTGTGTTGTGTGGAATCATTTAAACATATAATAGAGAACCAAGGAGTGTGAGTCACAAATATGAGCACATATCCTTTATCATTTTGATTAAATTTTACTTTTTAAGATTATAATTCTAGAAGGTGGGGAGGGTGTATCATATCACATTTTTCTTATGAAGTAATTTAATTATTTTAGTAATTGATATCTCATTTTTGTCTATTTTATTTAATAATAATAAAAGATATTTTATTTAATTCTTAGAGGATATAATTGGATATTAGTAGTAGTAAGAAATTAAAATGAGAAAAAGGAAAATATTATGAATCATCCCCCCATGAAAAAACATATTTTTCCCATAAATTGGTGATTGGATGAAAAATTTATTAGTGTTGCATTTTTTTAGGAAAATGTAGTTCAATAAGTGGTGAAATTTAGTGTTTTACGTTATTGACCCCAAAAGACCAGTTTTTTCTATTATTAAGTGGACCTCTCCCTCTTTCCTCTAATGTTCCCATAATATAGTGGTCATACAATGTCAGGGATATTGAGGGTACCCAAAGAGAAAAATTTATCCATCAATGAGGCGGTATTGTTAAACATATTATCCAATATCATTTACACACATTTATTATAGTTCAAAGAACTATAATTTATAAATTTAATTATTTTATTAAAGTTATTATAATTTTTAATTCATTTTTATGGTGGATAAATGTTTTGGAAACCACCCATTCTATATTAACCTATTTGGTTACATGGATGGTCTATCTTTACCAATTGTAAAAGGTGTAGAAAAGGGTTATGTCAGGTAATCTTGTGAAGTTCATAACCACTATTGGGTGGTTGTAATCATCCAATCATGATGATAATAAATATAGACAATGGTCACTCTCTATTACTGGTCTATTTCACCTAAAGTATTTTAAAATAAATAAGGTCTATCCATGTTTAGTGTGTTGAGAAAATCCTGATGGTTACTGAATCATCAAAGGATTGGGTTAGAAAAAGGAGGTTAGTTTAACCAAGAATAATAGAAATGAAGATGATCCACCTTCCTCCTTTATATTTTTTATTTATTTTAATTAAATATAAATGTTATATATTTTATAATAATATAAAGAATATATATATTATATCATTAATATTATATATATTATCCCCTGTTAAAGGGGGGTTGATAGAGGAGGGGTGACACCCCTTGGGAGTTCCAATATGGATTTATAAAAATATTGGGGTGCCCAAGAAACTAATTGGGTACCATGTAAGGGGGGAAACTAAGCAACCAGGCTAGGAGAAGTAACCTATGGGAAAGCGTAGGCCTAGATGGGAAGTGGAACTACTAAGGTAAGACCTAATAGTGTAACACATGTATTTGTTGAGCAATGTATTGTTTTTAAACAAATCAAAATAATGTTTTTTAAAGGGGGAGATTATTTTAAATAATACTCTGTCTCTTTATGATGATTTTGATGCTCACAAATACCCTTAATTATTTACTAATTATTTCGTTGAGTATTTTGCAGGAATTTATTTTATATAACGAGATTTTATACTTCATTTATTCCAAGATCAATTTTAGCGTATTCTGGAATCACTGTAGCGCAAGATCAATTTTAGCGCGTTCTAGAATCACTGTAGCGCAAGATCAATTTTAGCGCGTACTGGAATCACTGTTCATACCCTACGTTGATGAACGTAACGTATGGATGAAAAGTTTACTTTTTATGTTATTTTGAAACGTATGGTTAATGAACCTTACGTTGTTGAAAAGTATGGAAGAAGAACATTACGTTTGGAAGGAACCTTACGTTTTTGTTGTTGGACAAGTATGGAAGAGAAACCGTACGTTAGTTTTCAGTGTTGAGTTTGTTTCTCAAAAGTATGGATCATCAACCTTACTTTTATAATCAACCGTACGTTCTTTGGAGAGTTGAAGCAAGACAAAGTATGGATGATCAACCCTACGTTTGAATGCTGAAGAGAAAGTATGTATGTTCAACCTTACGTTCTGAACCTTACGTTCTGAACCTTACGTTTGTGAACCCTACGTTTGGAGTCACGTCATCAACCCTACGTTTGGCGTCGGGATATTTTTGACAGACGATATTTCCTTTTGAATTAGTCAATCAAGCGGATTATTAGGCGGATTTCGAGCTGATTCTTAAATACGACTTTGACTGAATCAAAGACGATTTACAACGGATTAATGTTTGATTTAAACGGAGCTTTTTATGCCGATTCTTCAGGGGAGTTACAACGGCTTTGTTATTTCATTTAATATCGCGAATCTAAAGGAGATTTTCATGGATCTATTTATGCGGAAGATTTTCTCATATTTGAATATGTTTATGTTCTATCTTGGAAACTTCATATATATATATGCACAGGAAAGTGTGTGATACAGATTTTGATCTTTTGACGAGCAAGAAAACAGAGACTGTGAAGAAGCGTTCTTTTCTGGTGATCAAGAAGAAGCGTAAGACCTTTATTACTGAAAGAAGATTTTGATAGCAGATTCACGTGTTCTACATCGACTACCTGTTGTGAATCTACTGCTGCTGAAGTTGTGAAGTTTCTGGTAATATCTATTGCAACTAGATCGACTCAGAACTGTTTTGATTACGGATCTTTATTTTCTGAAGACGACGATCTATCTACTGTCAAATGCATTCTGTTGCAATTGTGAAGAACAACTGGAGAAGTGTTTCTTTATCGAAACCCTTTTATTTTTGAGTGATCAGCTTCTCGTTCTAAGCTGTGTGGGTTCGTGTTTGAACCAGGAAGGCTGTGTTTGCCTGAATCTTGTAAAGGTGTCAACTGCCTGTACTCAGTTGTGGACGGGTCTGTGGAAACGAGGACCAGATAGTGAAAATCGCCAAGCTCGTGGATTTGAGCGTTGGTGGAGTGGACTAGGGGCCTTCTGTTCCCCGAACCACTATACATCCGTGTGTTCATGCTTTTACTTTTTCCGCTGCATATTTAATCGTGCAAAAGCATAGTGAACAGAATTTGTCTAAATTGAAGAGATTGTAATAATTTGAAAAAGACACAATTCACCCCCCTCTTGTGTATAATCCGTAGATTCAGATCCAACAATTGGTATCAGAGGAGGAGCTTCTTATTTCTAAAGTCCTATCAAGCTAGAAGTATTTAAAGATTATACATAGTGTATCATGGCTGATATGAGAGAGGGAATGTCAATGGTCAGAGCACCTTACTTTAATGGAGACAATTATGGCTGCTGGAAATCACGTATGATTATTTATCTGAAAAATCTTGGTTACAGAGTCTATTCAAAGATTCTGACTCCCTATGAAATTCCTGAAAATCCCGATACATGGAGTGCTGCTACAGAGGCTGAGTATGACATAAATTCAAAAGCTATGAATGCAATCATCTGTGGTCTAGGACCAGACGAATTTAACAGAGTATCTCAATGCCCGACTGCATATGAAATGTGGCAAACAATAGCTGTTGCTTATGAAGGAACAGATAATGTAAGACAGATGAGATATGCAACTGCTAAGTTAAAATTCGATACTTTCAGAATGATTGAAGGAGAGAGCATCACTCAGATGAATGGAAGATTGACAGAAATTGTCAATAATATAACAGCTCTAGGAGAACCAATCAAGCAGGCTGATCAAGCGTTGAAGGTACTGAGAGTACTTCCTACTCGATGGAATGGAATCTCTGCAGCAATCAGACAATCAACTTCTGTTAAAGATCTAACTATGAGAGAACTGATTGGTACACTGATGATGTACGAAGCTGAAATGCAAGATGAGGTAAATGAGCATAAAATCTACATAAAAAGGGAAAATACTGCTTTGAAAGTGACTTCTCAACAAAAGGATAGAAAGATGAAGAACAAAGAAGTGAGTGCTAAATCAGAAAGCTCTGATTCTTCAAATTCGGATGAAGAACTGGCACAGCTAGCCAGAAAATTCAGAAATTTTTATAGTAAGAAGAAAGACTTCAAGAAATCCTTTAAAAAGGATAGCAAGGAAGTGAGATGTTATGAATGCAAAAAGATGGGACATATCAGACCAGATTGCCCAAAATTGAGAGATGCAAAGAAGAAGAAATTCTTCAAAAGAGATGATTATGAGCAGAAAGACAAGAAAGCTATGAAAGCTACTTGGAGTGTTTCTGAAGACTCAAGTAATTCTTCTGAATCAAGCTCAGAGAAGGAGGAAGCCAATTTAAAAGCAAATATGTGTTTCATGGCTGAAACTGATGAGGTAGCAGGTCACCAAAGAAAGAAAAAAATATGGTATATGGACAGTGGCTGCTCAAGACACATGAGTGGAACTTCAGCTAATTTCTCTTCTCTTACTCGAAAGGAAGGAGGACTTGTCACCTTTGGTGACAATGCCAAAGGAAAGATAATTGGTATTGGAACAGTTGGAGATCCAGAGACAGTCTCAATCAACAAAGTACTTTATGTACAAGGGTTAAAACACAATCTGATAAGTATCTCTCAACTCTGTGATGATGGATACACTGTTGATTTTACTAACAATAGTTGTACTGTTTCTAAAGATAAACTGTTTAAGTTTAGAGCACCCAGAACTGATAATGTTTATACTTTGGATTTGTATTCCTTGTGTAAACAACGAGTAAACTGCTTAACTGCTAATATAAGTGAATCCTGGATCTGGCATAGAAGACTTGGTCATTGAAATATATATGCTTTACATAAATTATCTAAGAAACATTTAGTTTCTGATTTGCCTAGTCTCAAATTTGAAAATGACAGATTCTGTGATGCATGTCAGCTTGGCAAGCAACACAAATCATCATTCAAATCTGTTAATAAAGTTGCTACAACTAAACCTCTAGAACTTATCCATATGGATTTGTTTGGACCTTCAAGAGTAGCAAGTTTAGCTGGTAAATTATATGTTTATGTATTAGTTGATGATTACTCTAGATTTACTTGGATTTTCTTTTTGAAATTTAAAAGTGAAGCTTTTAGTTTATTTGAAGGTTTTTGTAAATCTATTCAAAATGAAAAAGGTTTTAATATAATCTCATTGAGAAGTGATCATGGTGGAGAATTTGAGAACCAGGAATTTAATTCCTTTTGCTCAAACATGGGTATTAAACACACCTTCTCTGCTCCAAGAATACCTCAACAGAATGGGATTGTAGAAAGAAGAAATAGAACTATTCAAGAAATGGCTAGAACTATGTTAAATGAATATAGCCTACCTATATATTTCTGGGCAGAAGCTGTTAATACAGCTTGTTATATAATGAATAGAATTTTAATAAGACCAATTTTGAAAAAGACACCCTATGAACTATGGAATAACAGAAAACCTAAAGTAAATTACTTTAAAGTTTTTGGATGCAAGGTTTACATCTTGAATACCAAAGATAATCTTGGTAAATTTGATCCAAAATCTGATAAAGGTATTTTCTTAGGATATTCTGCAACCTCCAAAGCTTATAGAGTATATAATAAAAAGTCAAGGATTGTTGAAGAATCAGTTCATGTGAAATTTGATGAATCTGATCCTTTTGAGAAAAGGATAGAACAAATAGATGAACCTGATTCTAATGAAAACATGAGACCTGAGAATTTAAAGAATGATTTTGAAAATGATATAAAAGAAATTCAGTCCAGTTCAGAAGAACATGATACTGAAGAGCCTTTGAATGTAATGCCTAGACAGTCTAGAACCTTAAAGAATCACCCTTTAGAATCTGTGATAGGTGACTTAGAGACTGGTATTCAAACTAGAAGAAACTTTGGAAACATAGTTGAATTCTCTGCTTTCCTATCCCAACAAGAACCTAAGACCATAGAAGAAGCCTTAGATGATGAGAGCTGGGTAATAGCAATGCAAGATGAATTGAACCAGTTTAAGAGAAATAAGGTTTGGGAATTAGTTGAAAGACCACATGATTATCCAGTAATAGGAACTAAATGGGTCTTTAGGAATAAACAGGATGATCAAGGGATAATAACTAGAAATAAAGCAAGATTAGTAGCTAAAGGATATAATCAAGAAGAAGGAATAGATTATGATGAGACCTTTGCACCTGTAGCCAGGTTAGAAGCCATTAGAATCCTTTTAGCCTATGCATCTTATATGAATTTTAAATTATTTCAGATGGATGTTAAATCTGCCTTTTTAAATGGTTATTTAATGGAGGAAGTTTATGTTGAGCAACCTCCTGGTTTTGAAAATTCTCAAAAACCAGATTCTGTTTTCAAACATACTAAAGCTCTTTATGGCCTTAAACAAGCACCAAGAGCTTGGTATGAAAGACTAAGTTCTTTTCTTTTGAAAAATGATTTTACTGTTGGACTAGCAGATCCAACACTCTTTAAGAAAACTGTGAAAAATAATGTTTTGTTGGTACAAATTTATGTTGATGATGTAATTTTTGGATCGACCAATAAAATTCTTTGTCATGAATTTTCAGAATTAATGCAAAAAGAATTTGAAATGAGTATGATGGGAGAATTAAATTTCTTTTTGGGTCTTCAAATATTTCAAAAAGATTTTGGAAATGTTTTAAATCAATGCAAATACATTACTGATTTACTTAAGAAATTTGGGCTTGAAAACAGCAAGACATTTACAACTCCTATGTGTACTAATATAAAACTTGATTTGGATGAAACTGGAAAATCAGTGGACAACAAGTTATATAGAGGTATGATTGGTAGTTTGTTATATCTTACTTCTAGTAGACCAGATATAATGTATTCAGTATGTCTTTGTGCTCGATTTCAATCAAATCCCAAAGAATCCCATTTAACTGCTGTTAAACGAATTTTTAGATATTTAAAAGGTACTATTTATCAATCTCTGCTTTATCCAAAAACCTCTGATTTTAATTTAATTTCATATTCAGATGCTGACTTTGGAAGCTGTAGATTAGATAGGAAGAGTACTTCAGGAACATGTCACTTTTTAGGAAAGTCTTTAGTATCATGGTCTAGTAAGAAACAACACTCAGTTGCCCTGTCAACAGCCGAGGCAGAATATGTGTCTGCAGGTAGTTGCTGTGCACAGGTGTTGTGGATGAAAAACACTCTTATGGACTTTGGATTAAATTTCAATAATACGCCTATTTTATGTGATAATACTAGTGCAATTAATATTTCAAAAAATCCTATTAGTCATTCTAGAACTAAGCACATTGATATAAGACATCACTTTTTAAGAGATCATGTGTTAAAAAAGGATATATTTTTAGAATTTATAAATACAGAAAATCAATTAGCAGATATTTTTACTAAACCACTTCCCACGGCAAGGTTTGAATTTATTAAGGGGGAGTTAGGTTTATTTAATTTTAAATAGTTTCTTTTTAATCTTATTCTGTTTTCGAATTCTGTTTAATTTTCTGTTTCTCGCTATAAGTTATTTTATTTTGTTTTAAATAAAAGTAATGATTAGTGATTACACGGGAATCAAGGCTGTCAGAACCGTTTCACCTTCTAACATGTTTTCACCTTTTTCGGAAACCCTTTCGAAAACCTAAAACCGCACATCTGCTCCAAAACCCTTTTCTGAATCTTCAAACCCTAAACTTACGAACCTTCAGAAATCGTTGTTGAAATGGCAAAGACTAAGCGTCCAGATGAAGCCGAGAGCAGTGCTGCAAAGAAATCTAAAGTAGTTGGTCGGAAGATACTGCAAGGTAAAGTCATCGATTTAGAATGGCTGTTTGAAACTAATTTGCTGTTGAAACAAGCGTTGTCGTTTCAAGGCCTTGAGCAAGCTTTTAATAGTGAAAACTCTGAGTTTCTTTATGAGGCAGAAATGAGACATTTCTTTAGATCTGTTCAGTTTAGCCTTGGAGATACGGAGGATAGTTTATTGGCTCAAATAGAGGATAAGGACTTTTCCATATCATCTGTAGAGATAAGTCAAATTCTTAACTGCCCTCATGAAGGAGTTTTTCATTTCGATTTACGGAATATTGGAGATTCTGTACATAATTCTGAAGACATTATGTCTTTTCTGTTTGGAACCAAAGTAATAAAGAAGATGTTTATTAAAGATTTGGAGCCCGATCAGAAAATCTTAGTAAAGTTTGTTCAGACTGGTTTAGCACCAAGGATGGCTGAGATGGAGAAAATTCTGTACCCTGACATGTATATAATGTATCTTTTGATGAGTGATATTAAGTTTAATTTTCCTCGATTTATGATAAGATATCTGAGATACTGCTGTCAGAGTGAAGCAAGAATGACCTTTTTCCCATATGGAAGGTTCATTTCTTTGTTGTTGTTTAAAAGAGGAATGATCAGATTGGTAAGTGCTGGGGTGAAATGTCACCACAGTAATGTTTTTAATGCTGGAACTTTGAGGAAAGTCGGATACTTCTGGAGCACAATTAAAGGAAAACTCTTACCTGTTGGAGCTGAGGAAGACTCGGAGAGTGCTCAGGCTCAACCTGCTAAGTCCAAGGAGGGACAAGCAGAATCAAGGGTTAGTACAGTGGCAAGGAGAATTCGCTTTGAGATGGAGGAAGTTGAGGAAGAGAGAAGTCAAGAAGGACTTCAATCTAGAAGGAAGAGGTCAATTGATGAAGAAATTATCTCTCCTGTCTTGAAATCTTCTGAACCTGTAATTTCTTATTCCTTTGTGAGAGAAGCTGTTGTGGAGCAGACTGCACCGATAGAGGAACCAGTAGCTCAACCGGAAATTCAGCTAGAACCTCAAACTACTGCTGTGGCTGTTGAAGAAGCAATTCCACAAGAACAACTTATGGAGGCAGTGCCTGGTGAAGAAGTGGCCCAACCTCAAGAAGTTCATGAAGATATTGTTCTTGATCATTCAGTAGAAGTCAGAGAGACTACTGTTCGTGATGAACATACTTCTGAAGTTAATACAGAGGTACTTCAGGAAGATTTTTCAGTGGAAGAGTTTCAGGCTTCAAAGAATAGTTCAGTGGATCAACCTTTTCAGGACAAAGAACAATCAGATGCAGATTCTTTACCCCTTGTCCTGCTTCGTCAATCTGATTCTGGACATGAGAATCAAGCACAGGGTGCCCCTGATTCGAGAAAAGAAGAAGTTGTTGAGTTATACAAGCGTATTTCTCAGTTAGAATCTGAGAATGTTAGTCTCAGAAGTTCTCTGAACTTGGAGCAGTTAAAGTTTCAAAAGCTGAAAGAATCTACTATTTCAAGACAGGAAGTAGATTTGTTTAAAACTGATATGTTGCATGCTGTTGATCAGTTGAAATCAGAGATGGTAACGAAAGATGATTTGTCTGAGATGAAAATTTACATGGAGAATAAATTTGAATCTGTTGCAAATAGTGCTGTGAGTGGATCAGGTTCTTCACCTGATTTGATTCGAAGATTTCAAGCAATTACTGGAGCACTGAGCAATATGAGTGACAGATTACACGATCTTCAGTGTAATAGTGCCCCTTTGTCAGTTTTGCTAGATAATCAGAAATTTTTGGTAGATCAGTTGACATCTGGAGAGCAACCGATTAGGATTCTTTTGAATCAGTTATCAGAAAAGCTGGCTCTTTTTGTTGAAAAAGAAGAAAGAATGCATGAGTTTTTCAGAGTTAATTTGATTGAAGATATTCATATGACTCAGGAGAACAGAGATCTTATCATCAAGTTAGGAGATGGGATGATGAAGAGGCTCAGAGAACAGTTTACAGAGATCAAGACCGCAATTCAAAGGAGATAGACACCTTTTTCCCTGTCTTATCCCTACACCTTGATTCCTCTGTATATCACTGTCGTTTTTATATAATAGCTTGTGAATGAAAATTCTTTTCTTATCTTTTTTGTTTTATTATTTATTGATTTATGATTAAGTTAGCCAGTATACGAAATTCACTTATTCATACACAGTTAATTATAGCATTTACTTATAGTCCAGTGCAATATTGAATGTGTTCAAATCCGTAATTTTTCATTCTTTTTGATATCACAAAAAGGGGGAGAATTTGGATAAACACAACATTTAAATTCATTCGTTTCCTATGCAGAAATTTGGATATATAGGAGCATTTGGATATATACGACATTTATCTTTTATCTATTTGAAAATTTATTTTTATGGGAGTTATGGGGGAGAAATTTTAGTTATGGGGGAGAAATTTTATAGTTAAATATTGTTTTAATCCTTTCAAAATTCTAAAATTTTATAAAATTTTTTTTTTCAATCAAGATTGCAATTAAATTAGTTTTATTATTTTATGGGTTTTGTGATCATCAAAAAGGGGGAGATTGTTGAGCAATGTATTGTTTTTAAACAAATCAAAATAATGTTTTTTAAAGGGGGAGATTATTTTAAATAATACTCTGTCTCTTTATGATGATTTTGATGCTCACAAATACCCTTAATTATTTACTAATTATTTCGTTGAGTATTTTGCAGGAATTTATTTTATATAACGAGATTTTATACTTCATTTATTCCAAGATCAATTTTAGCGTATTCTGGAATCACTGTAGCGCAAGATCAATTTTAGCGCGTTCTGGAATCACTGTAGCGCAAGATCAATTTTAGCGCGTACTGGAATCACTGTTCATACCCTACGTTGATGAACGTAACGTATGGATGAAAAGTTTACTTTTTATGTTATTTTGAAACGTATGGTTAATGAACCTTACGTTGTTGAAAAGTATGGAAGAAGAACATTACGTTTGGAAGGAACCTTACGTTTTTGTTGTTGGACAAGTATGGAAGAGAAACCGTACGTTAGTTTTCAGTGTTGAGTTTGTTTCTCAAAAGTATGGATCATCAACCTTACTTTTATAATCAACCGTACGTTCTTTGGAGAGTTGAAGCAAGACAAAGTATGGATGATCAACCCTACGTTTGAATGCTGAAGAGAAAGTATGTATGTTCAACCTTACGTTCTGAACCTTACGTTCTGAACCTTACGTTTGTGAACCCTACGTTTGGAGTCACGTCATCAACCCTACGTTTGGCGTCGGGATATTTTTGACAGACGATATTTCCTTTTGAATTAGTCAATCAAGCGGATTATTAGGCGGATTTCGAGCTGATTCTTAAATACGACTTTGACTGAATCAAAGACGATTTACAACGGATTAATGTTTGATTTAAACGGAGCTTTTTATGCCGATTCTTCAGGGGAGTTACAACGGCTTTGTTATTTCATTTAATATCGCGAATCTAAAGGAGATTTTCATGGATCTATTTATGCGGAAGATTTTCTCATATTTGAATATGTTTATGTTCTATCTTGGAAACTTCATATATATATATGCACAGGAAAGTGTGTGATACAGATTTTGATCTTTTGACGAGCAAGAAAACAGAGACTGTGAAGAAGCGTTCTTTTCTGGTGATCAAGAAGAAGCGTAAGACCTTTATTACTGAAAGAAGATTTTGATAGCAGATTCACGTGTTCTACATCGACTACCTGTTGTGAATCTACTGCTGCTGAAGTTGTGAAGTTTCTGGTAATATCTATTGCAACTAGATCGACTCAGAACTGTTTTGATTACGGATCTTTATTTTCTGAAGACGACGATCTATCTACTGTCAAATGCATTCTGTTGCAATTGTGAAGAACAACTGGAGAAGTGTTTCTTTATCGAAACCCTTTTATTTTTGAGTGATCAGCTTCTCGTTCTAAGCTGTGTGGGTTCGTGTTTGAACCAGGAAGGCTGTGTTTGCCTGAATCTTGTAAAGGTGTCAACTGCCTGTACTCAGTTGTGGACGGGTCTGTGGAAACGAGGACCAGATAGTGAAAATCGCCAAGCTCGTGGATTTGAGCGTTGGTGGAGTGGACTAGGGGCCTTCTGTTCCCCGAACCACTATACATCCGTGTGTTCATGCTTTTACTTTTTCCGCTGCATATTTAATCGTGCAAAAGCATAGTGAACAGAATTTGTCTAAATTGAAGAGATTGTAATAATTTGAAAAAGACACAATTCACCCCCCTCTTGTGTATAATCCGTAGATTCAGATCCAACAGTATTTCCACATATAGGTGAGAGTGGCATACACTCATAGTTTTGAGTCATGTCATTCACATGAGACACAATGTAAAAACCTCTATCCAAAAATTAAATTATATATTACATTTTCCCTGGATGTCTAATTAAGGTATTTGAATAGTATTATTTCTCACAGAAATATGGTGATCTTGGGACCATATTGGAGAAAATACAATGGGTTTGGGCTCAGAAACATCACATGCAAGCCACACTATACACACGTGGACATTGATATGGACATTGATCTATTACAACGCAACCCTATAAAATTTTGATACCACCATTGTGTTTGTTTTTATTGAGTATAACACAACAGTTTCTTATTTTGGGTTATTTAGATACCCTATTATAATTACTTGACCTAACCTATATATATAAACTTAACCCCAACATAAAGGCTAAATATTTCATGGATTTAGGTAGTCTCTTAAACTCAAAAGTTTTTAAATTAATGATAAAAGTTTAATAAATATCATTGCGGTTATTTTACCTAACATACTCATGTGGTAATAAATGTAACATGAAATAACCCCATTAATGTAATAAATATATATAATATTACAATATATATATATATAAACAACAATATCAATATAAGACACTAGTAAATGACATGAAATGATAATAAAAAAAGTTATAATAAAGATAACTAAAAGTGACTCTTCCTATAGTGATCACTAACCATGATTTGATACTCATCCAAGTCACCATTCTATGAACACAATGTACCCAAGACTCAAAACCAACAGTAATGAAACATTCATTTCTATTAACCTACACTTGTAGAGGGTGAGTATAATACCCAATAGTATTACACCATAAGGCCCAAAATAGATATCATATCTTTGTAAACCATCAGATCTTTTTTGTGTGATATAATGTGAATAAAACCTTACCAAAATATATATTAAATGCTAATAATATAAAACAATAAAACTTATACCATAATTATTAGGGAACAATCCCCTTTTTTTAAATAACGCACACTATGAAATTGAACTAACTCAGTTCACTCATGCTATCCATTTACAAAACCAATTTCAATTTTCCCAAACCAATGATTTCTAAATAAATATAATTTACTGAAACCAACCATATCCAAAGAATTATTTTAACCAAACCAATAATTTCCAAAAAAACTAAAAAAATATATAAACAAACTAATCCACAACCTTCTTGGATATTTTACTCATAAGTGGAACTATTACCTCTAACCTTAGTTATCACCTAGTAATAAAACTAAATAATAAAACACCATATTTGAGAAGGTTCCACCAAACCAAAATGTTAAATTTTGGTTTAATACTAATATTCTATCAAAATTTCTTTGAATGAGAGAATAATGGGGCTTTTATTGAAAAAGAGGGAGAATTTTAGAGCTTAATATTTAATTTGTGAGAGGTGTTGTGTTTACATTCAATCCATTTTTAATTAAAGACTATAATATGATTAATTTGTCTTAGTATGATGGTTTTGTGGTGTCTAGTGAAGGTTTAATAAATGTGATGATGATTTTTTCATAGAAAACTAAATCATGGTGAAACCATGTTGGTCACACCATGAAGGATGATATGTGTGAATAACTTTACATGTTCATCGATCTTCCATGCCACAAGGATGAGGTTGTGTCATAATGGGTGAAGGTTCATTGTGAGTAAGACCCCATAAAAATATAGTGTAGGTATGGATAGTTAGGTCAAGGTATTCATGCTATAATAATAAAAATCATGTTGTAATTGATCATTGCTATTTAGAAAAGGAAAAGATCACTCTGAAAGGAAGGGACGGTGAAAAGGTTGTATTGGGATATTTATTGGATCAAATTACATTAGATCATAAAAAAAAATTATTTCTCCTCAATGGTTAACACCACACAATAATATCATATCTGCATGATAAAATGGTGCATGTTTGATTATCAATGGTTCAATTTATCATGTCATAATGAATTATTTCATGACATAATGTATGTAGTGATTAAAGTATATCATGATATAATGAGAAGTATCACACTGTGATTTAGTTATTTCTATATTATTTTTAAAATTAAAATTATTTTCAAAATATGATTATTTATATGATTATTTAAGGTTTTAATATGACCCTAATGGGTATTATTGAGGGCCAATACACTAATGATAAATGGAAAATTTGAAGGTGATGTTTTTGAAATTCAAATTTAATAAGGAATAATGATTAAGAATGAAAATGAAATAAAAAATATCAAAAAGAATTTATATATCTATAAATTGATGAGAAAAATTATTGTGTAGATATTATAAATCATGATTTTTCAAAGGAAATTAAAGAACAATGAAGAAACCCTTCCTGGTGGTTGTTGATAATTTTTATGTAAACTCTTATGAGTGGCCTTTGCTTCATTATTTATTATATAAATTTTCTTGACCAGTAGTGATTAGAAAGATAAGTGAAGGGAGTGACCACAGGATAAATAGTTATCCCTTAGAAAACCTTTTAATCATGTTAATAGATAGGTTATCATAGATTTATGATCCTTGGGTGTCTCCCTTAGTAGTGAACCATGTAAAATATTTGATTCCTAGAATATATAATTTTTTATAAAGAAATTGTGGGTATAGGGTTAATATTAACAGTTCATTTTTTTCAAATTTAAGAACAAAATCCTTCAAAAGATGAAGAAAAATAATTCACACCCTAATTCACCCAAATTATTAGCTGTGTTTGGGATGTTATTGTTACAATAAGTTATGTCAGTTTCATAAGGTTAATCATGATGAATATTTTATTCAAGGATTTTGGATATGGATAATATTTTCTTTGTGAAATGACTTTTGTTATTTCATGGATGAAATTACAATATTTAGAAGAAAATGAGATCACACTTATAATCTATCAAACTTTATTTCGACTCTAATTTTATTCATGGGATACATGTGATTGATTCCATGATGTTTTAAATTACTAAAGTAGATATATAAATTCTTAATATTAATGTGAAGGTGTAAAATACCTTATACAATGCCTTGTAAAATTAGATTTACATTATAGTGATCAGTCACACATCCAAAAAAAAATTTGTAAGTTATCTCAAGTTTATAAAAGAGAAAACTAGGTGACAGAATTAAAGTTGCATGTGCTACATAATTAGTTTGATTATTTAAATATGTATCCAAATGATAGAGTCAATGATTTATTCAATAGAATCATTAAGATTATTAGATCCATTCATATATTTAGATATTATATTAAGGATGAGAACATTATATATGTATATCTAAGTTAAACTCTAGGGTTCTACCACAGTGAGTTTATATACTACATGAACAATCCATTATACAACACAAATCCTCCAATAAATGATATATTTTAAAAAATGTGATAAATTAATATATGAGATATTTTTGGTAGGTTTTGAGTATTAGTGATGTTTATACTTCTAAGTGATAATTGATGGTTCAATTTATGATAAGAGAGTTCTAAGGTCAAGATCCATGATTTATAGTGGACCATTAATCAACCAAAATTTAGAATTCTTTTAGTAGGTATTTTTTTATCTAAGAGATAAACGATTAGATGTTCGAAAACAAAATTAGGTATATATTATATAAATTAAACCATTAATTTCAATGGTGAGATTTATTTAAGGGGAGTCTAGTTCAATTACAACACCTGGTGAAGAAAACATGTCAAGTGGCTCCATTATAACTAATTAGTAAGAGAATTAAAGTTATATTTTAGAAAAACTCTTTTTTCTAGGAAGGATATAAATTTATAATTCATTCCAGAAGGCACTACTCTAATTTAAGAAAGTTTAAAAAATATATTTCAAGATTCATTCACCACGTTAAAATTTAAGGAAGTTTCACAAGATTTGATTTTTTTTTATTTTTTTTCTATTCAATTTAATATTTTTTTTTAAATAATGATTATATTTTTATTATAAAACTATTTTTCAAATTTAGATTTTATAAAATAAAGTCAAAGAAATCCTTTTTTGTAAAAAAAGTTAAACGTAAAATTTATTTAATTTTTAATAAAATATAATGACATTGACACCATTAAAAAATCCAAAAGTTTTGGGGCTTAAATAAGGAAACCATATGGAGTTATTCTTGGTGATTTTTAGAAACATAGTCATATAGGAAATGTTGGCAGATTTAGAAAGTACATCAATCCATTATTAGAGAAAATAGAATTTGAATCCAAAGAAAATCTAGGTGATGTGGAACCATTTTACGAATATTTTTCACATCTATTTTAGTGAAAAAAATGTGTATTGATTGATTTATTGAGAATATAATAAAGAATTTTAAAATTTGGAAAAATATTGTGGGGGTTTTTTCATTGAAGTTTATAATTAAAATGTCTGTATTTGGTGATCGGTTTATCTAAGATGTTGAAGTTGAAGTTTAGACCATTCATGTCGTACCTCTATCACTCGGATTTTTAGATTAAGCATTAGGATGGGTTGAAAATTGTAGAAGAAAAGATCAATGGGAAACATGAGTGAGATCACTTAAGTTGAGAATCATATTTTCTTTTAGACCGATTGGCTATATGGGTTGATCAGATATTAAGGAAAAATCTATGTAGAAAACAGTGTGTGTTGATAATCGCATAATTTTTCATATTCTGCTATATGAATCTTAGATTCAAATATGAAAAAATGGTTATGTAATCACATTTGGATACATAGGAATCACATATGTAGGAAACTGTGTACATTTATTAATTCACCTACATCACAAAACAATAATGTGAAGAGAATTGGCTATGTATTGTCAAATGCCTTTCTGATAGAAAGCAGCTATATATAGTGAATCTGCCACATAGGTGTAACAGGTACATCAATAGTGGATCCTCTCAATTGGATAATTTTATTTAATACTTCTAGTGCACTCATGATTCAAGAGGAAAATTATGCTTTAAATTTTCTTGACAGCATACACAAAGCTTAATCATGAGTGGAGAGAATGTTCATGGAAATTAAATAATGGATCGATGGTTCAATGATACCCACTAAATTATCACAACTATTCATCTATCCATGTGGAGAGAATCCAAGCATGGGATAATTCATGATGTATCGAATGGATTATCAAAGGGACACATTTGATTAGGATCCTAGATGTGGTGAACTGTGAGGATAATGTATATTGGGGAAGATTTCATGTGGAAGCCATGGAATTGTTTATCAAGACGCAACCATTATATTTTGGAAGGTATTGGTTCACATCTAAAAATATATAAAAATAAAGTAGGATAAAGGAGAAAAAGAAATATAGAGACCACCTATAGGAAGAGGATCTCTGAATGAGTCTGAAGCATGAGAGCAACTGGTGTTGTGGGAGAGATAAAACTCTTCTCTCTTTTATTCTGTTTTTTTTTCATCATGAACTCTTCAATTAAAAAATCATTTAACATGTTTAATACAATCATGATATTTAGATAAACATATCTAGGGGAATATGTTATGCTATTAGATCTATTTTACATTGTTCTTGGATTTTCTTGAATAGATGTTTCTCCCTATTTCTCTTATGATAATAATTTTTTTAGAAAACATCAAGAATCTGTGAAAACTGATCTTGATCATTCTTAAATTCAAACTATCTTTAATATGATTATTTCACTAAAAATTAAATCAATCTCAAGGGTGGGTAGAATACTGAGTTTGACTTAAAATATTAACTCATTGATAACTGATTTTTTCTCACTCAATTATTGGGTGACTTTTGTAGTTGAGAAGTTATAGGAGCTTTTCAACCACAAGTTGACCTAATGAAAAGGTGATTTAGCCCTTCTGAATCAGTTCCATGTGTTTAAATTCATGTTCATGAATGATGTAAAATTTATATAAAAAAGAATCAATTTGAGTTCACCCTACTTTATCCACAGATCTATCTCACTATGTATGTTCTTATGTCCTCTCTTTTATTCTCTTTCTATTATCACACTCACACTCACATCAACAAAAATCTTCATTATCATCAGTAATTCACAACCATTACCACTTTAATTATATATTTTGGTTATTTAATTTTATTTCTATTTTTTATTCTACTTGGTCACATACTTAAATCACAAACTATGTGTCCTTCCCTATAGATCAACCTCTTCTCACCACTATACTAGTTTTAAGTAGAGTTATAAAAAATAAATTTGAATTATTACAAAAACCATTTGTCACTATATATAGATGGAAGGTCAGATAGATAATAGGATTTAATTGATGAATTTCTATGACTTAGGGAACTAATATTCAAGTGAGGGGATGTAATATTTGAAGATGAGTAGAAATTAGATTGATTTTTATATAGAAAAGTCAGACATATTTAGAAACATGTATGAGGAATTGAGAGAGTGAAGAGGGTGCATCTGATTACTCACAAAAATATAAAAGTATCCCCTGAAATTAATCTTCAAATCAGGAAACAAATATGAAAATGTGTTTCAGTGAAAGAGATTGGTGAGAAAGGGAGAGGATAATTATTATATTTTTTTTAAATAGGGATAAACTAAATTTTAAGTTACACTCATAAATATGGAATGATGTAAATAGATTAAATAATAAAAACTAAAATAGAAGAGTAAATATAACTAGAGTGTGTTTTAAATATTAATATTTAACTTGAGAGTTCCCGTGATAAGCTTGATTTGAAAAGGAAGAATAATAAAAAAATTAGAAGATTATTAAAATGATTCTTTGTGTATGTTGAAAAACACGAAGTGAATATCCCTTAGTTAGATATAGTTATCAAAGATCAAGGATATTTTCATGAAAATCTAAGATAATTTATTTATTCCAAGTTTAAAACTGAAGAACATGATTTGTAAATTAGTATCCTTAATTATTTTATCAATGAATGAAAAGAAAAGAGTTGAATCCCTTGAAGAGTAAGTAGATACTCAAATAATGAAACTTAAATTTGAAATAAAATCAAATATTTTCAATAAAAAAAATTAGTTTCAATGTTATCAAATTACGAACTAACTAAAATATTTAAAACATTCATGAGGTGTGTCAAAAAGGCGATTAAGGATCAAAGTCCTAGAAACATAGGTAGAATTAAAATTAGTTTAGGGTCTAAAAAATTTATAATTTCATGTGAAACCACAATTAATAAAGGTAAGTAAAATATTAGAGATAAATTTCAAGCATCTTGGGTTTGTAAAACACTCAATGAGTTTCTTATGGTTATAAACATATAGATAAAAGGAAGTGAAAAAAATATTTCCCTTCATGAAATGTTAATTATGTGATGAAATAAGCCATGTGTTAACCTATTGTAAAGGGGTGGAAAGCTACTTGAAAGATTAAGAAACCATATGTTATAAAATAAGAAAAATAAAATATCCTTTACTCCAAAGAAGAAATCCATATTGTGGATATTATTTAAATTAATTTAACTTTAGATATAAATCCATTGATCATAAGCAATGAATAAGTGGAAATATCCCTTATTTATTTCTAAAAATATGGATAGAAAGTCAATGAACTATATTCTGTTAGAAAATAGATTTTATCTACTAGAATAAAAAGAGAATAAATTCACTACTTATGATGAATAAAATGTGGAGAGTTCATCTGATGTCCCAACTAAACTGGATATTTCTTAGGAATAAATGAAGAAAGAGGAGAAATTTATCCTAGTTGATATATCATCAAAAGAATAAAATAATGTAAGAACATGGAATCTTGATGGTGGGTACTCATCCCACATGAATGAGGATGTGAATATTTTAAAAAAAATTGAAATTTCATGTTGATTGAATGGTTTTTTTGGAAATGATGTTAAAGCGGTTGAAGAGAAGCACAAAATAAATCTAGAAATTCATTTTTCAATTAATTTTTTTATGAAGTGGAATATATTGAAATAAATTTTATAGGGTTCCAAAATCTAACACATGATGAGGATCTTGATGATAAATCATAAGGCTAAGTGGCTAGTGAATAAATATAACCATTAAATGAGAGGAGGAATAGGAATTCTAAAATTGATGAGCCAAATATCGTTGGATAAAAACTTACTCTAATGAAAACCTTTAGGATGAGTAATTTGGATCCAAATTATCAATTATCATAATTGTATCTAGAAACATTTGAATATGTGAAAATGGGTGAGTCGTGGGTTAAGTATATGAATGAGGCTTTAGACCAAATAGAGAAAAATCAATCGTAGGAACTTATGAAGTGGTCGTATGATCATAATGTCATCAGAAGAAAGCGGTTTTTAAGAACAAATATGATATGAGTATGGCAAGGTGATATGAAATTAATGTAGATTTTATTTCAAGAAATATACATAAATAGAAGGAATATACATTAAAGAGGCGTTTTTATTAGTATATAGACATAAGTCGAAAAAACTCTTCATAGTTATTGTAATTCAAAGAGGATTTAAATTGTATAAAATAGATGTAAATATGGACATTTTTAATGGATTTCTCAAATTAGAAGTGTAAATTGGAAAACCAATTAGTTTGTAAAACATTGATGATGAAGAAAAGGTGTGTTATTTGAAGAATAATTTTTTGAATTAAAGCACTCACCTTGGCTTGGTATTCTTAGTTGGATACTTCCTTAAGCAAGATAAAATTCATATGATATGGTTTTGATCATAACATTTATTTGAAATCAACCGATGTGGGTAGTTCATGGTACTCATTTGTATAGACAATATCATTTTTTTAAGAATAAAGAAAATATAATTAGGATATTTTGTTAAATTTATGAGTTTTTAGTTTGAAATATCAATGATTGGATAGATTACATGATTTATTTCTCAAGCTAAATATGTAATAGGGTTGATGAAGAAGTTTGAGATTCATGAAAGAAAACTGATTTCAACGCCAATTATATTCGGAACCAAAATTGTAAATCACAAATTTGGAATGGATATTGATCATGCATGATTATATATAATGGTTAGGAGATTATTTTATTTTACAGAAAAAGATCAAATATTTTTCATCAAACATTTTTTGTTGCTAAAATTCAATGTAATTCAAAGGAAGAATAATTTATCACCACGAAGAGAATAATGAAGTACATTTAAGGTACACTTGATTAAAATTTATTGATTGATATAGTGATATATTGAGATTTGATTATATATTATGATATAGAAAAGTATAAATATTTAATTGATAGAAAGATACTAGTATAGGGTTTTTACTCGTTAGGATAAATTATATTGATTGTCTTAACAAGATATAAGAGGGAACATAACTTAGTATGGATGAAGTAGAATATACTCTATCCATAAAGGTGTGTAATTAGGTAATATGGGTGAAATAGTAACTAGAAGATATTTTTGAATATATTCAAGTTTTTATGGTGATCCATTGTAATGATAACAGTGAAATTTAGTTGAAAAATGATTTGGTACAACACTCAAAAAAAAATATCAATTTTTGATATAATTTTTATTAAAGAGAAAGTGTATCAGGGAATATTTAAGACGGAGTATATTGGAATGAATCATATTGTGGAGTATATTATTATAAAATCATTTTCCACACTAGAATTTGAGAGGAATCAATTAAACCATAGTATTTAACCACCTCTATTAGGTGGAGGAGGTTCATAAATTACCCTCTCCCCATATACAAATATTATCAAATTTGGTCACTCATGTTTAATTGTACGTTTCCATTTTGGTTTGTTATCAAATAGGGATAACCTAAGAAATATTTGGATAAATTAATAAAATTTAATAACTGTGGTGATTTATGAAAGGAATATATCACAGATTTTAATTAGTGTAGTCATAGTTTAATAAATATCTTAGGGGAGAGTCAAAAATTGAGGGGGGTTTTAGTATTGGAGATATCTGGAGATAAAATCCAATGGGGTATTATTGTAGGGGTGAATGAAGATAGGGGCAGTTATGAGAAGTTATTTTAGAGATGAAGGTTCATGTTTTTCATTGAGGCATAGATTCCTTTTGGGGTCTCTCATTTTTTATTTTGAGAACTGATCACATATACTTATAATGATTAATGGGTTATTTTATTTTTTATTTTATTTGCATTTTGTAGAATTTCAATAAGTTATTTGGATATATTTAATATTTAACAAAGTGTGAGAATATTGGATCCAAAGTTATTTGAATTAGTGAATATTGTAATTTTAATTGTAAAATAGAAAGAATGTTGGAGCGAAAGTTTTAATTTGGAATAGTTTTTGTTTTTTATCAATCCAAGACTATAAGTTCATTTTGTGGGGGAAGAAAGAAATCATGTGAAACCATCTAAGCCACTATATGAATGGATTCATTTATGAATAAATTGAATTTTTAGTTAGATAGTCACACCACAAGTATGATGATATATTGTAATGGAAGGAGTTACACCATGATAAATACCCCATGAGAATATAGTGAGAGACTAGATAGTCAATACAAAGGCTTCATGTACAAATGATGAATATCATTCCATAGTGTAGAATTATTATAGAGAAGTTTAAATAATCATGATATAATAAAGACCTTATAAAAATGTAGTGTTGGGATGTTTTTCAGTGATGTACATGTCAGGACACTACATTATATGTTGACATGTAATGGTGAACACCTTGCCAAAATAGCTTGATCTCAAGAGAAAATGGTGCATCTATGTGTATCTCTATTATTAGAAATAATTCCACAACAAATCATGTCATGTTATAATGAAGGTGGATGTTTTGGAAGGAACTGGTAGTTAAAGTGTGTCATGTTATAATGGAGAGTGGAACACCATGACATGGGGATTTTCATATTATTTTAAAGATTTAAAAACATGTGTGGAAATTGGTGACATGAAATGTGAACATGACATGAATACAATATGAACCGGATAAAAGATAAAATAAATGGTATAGGTTTGGTTTTAGGGTGTATGACATAATTAACATGATAAATGATTATATTTTTTAAATTTTTAAATTTTTTATACATATATGGATAAAAAATATTTTATTTTCAATTAAATAAATAAATATATATAATAATATACTATTTTATTTGTAATTATCCATATTCTAAAAACATTTTTAATTAATATAATCTATAAAATTTAAAATATATATATATATTATTTATTTACTTATTTAAATATATAAATAAGACATGACATGATTACATGACATAATAACTTGTTTAATAAATAGGTTGGGATTGCGTTTGGGAATCTTGACATGAATAATACGTAGTTCAACACACCATGACGTGAATTTCCACACCTATTTTAACATTTTTCAAAATGGAATAAATTATCATATTAATTAGTGGTTTTAGCATGGCCCAAATGAATTTTTTTTGGTAAATCTACTAGTTTAATGTGGAAATTTTGAAGGATATTTTTAAAAAACCAAATTTAAGAAGGAATAAAGAGTAGGGAAAAAATGACACAACAAATAGAGAGAAACTTTGTTATATCTTGAATAGATAGACAAGAATTGTTATGGATTGGGATAATATTGAAGATATATATTTTTAATGGAAATTGAATCACAGCAAAGTAACTCATTCATTTTACTAGAGACAATATTGTAGCAGAACTATAGCGACGATTGTACTATAGCAACGAGGGTACTGTAGAAGTAATATTCACCGAGGGGTCCTTTGGGGAAAAAATGGGCTTTAAAGCCTTGTATTCAGGACACTTGGCCTTGGGCCTTCGGGCTATGTAATGGGTGTCCCTCTACCCAGTCTCAAAGAGGTCTTTTCTTTAAATAATAAATTCAGGCTTCGGCCCCAACCTTTAAAAAAAATATAATTAGAGAGAGTTTACATAAGATCGACAATGATCCCTTCCTAAACCATGTAATAATGATAGTAGATAGTGATTTTGATATATCAATACATCATTGATGTATGATCCATGGATGCATCCCTTAGTATTTAACCATGTAAAATATCCATTTTTCTAAATTTATTTTATTTATCTAAAACTTTTGGATATATGCTTGAGATTTAAAATTGTAGTTTATTCCTAAAAATGCAAGAAATGGATCCTTTGAAAGTTAAATAAAAATAATATATACCTAATACACCCCCTGTTAGTGTGTTATTGGGATATTTTGGTTGTAAAAATTTATAGAATCTATCTAAATAAAATAAATCATCATTCAACACCAAAACACTTTTCTAAGTTATATTCAAAATCATATAAAAAAATTTAATCAAATTCGTTTTCTTTTTTCCTTTGTTTTAAAAATCACAACATGGTCATGTTGAACTAAATTTACTTGGATATTGATTTGTAAATTTTCTATGTTTGTTTTTTATCTTATGATTATGTGTTCTCATAAACTGATCCACTCCATCAAATTGCTAGAACATGCTAGAATGTTGTGATGATGCACTAAACTACATTATAATGAGTTAGAGATACATTTATCAGTAAATGATGAAGCTTGTGATGTTGTTTAAACCAAACCTGAAGAACATAGAATATAATCATAGGAGTTTTTTGTGACATCACTTATAAATAGTCAGGGTATTCATAGAAGAAAATTTGTTACAAAATTGTTAAAAATTTGATAATGAGTGAAACTATGAATCATCTCTTTTCATTTAAGTGATTTCATTTGTAATATATTTCAGTGAACTTAGGTATACCATTTTGATGTTTTTTTATTGTAAAGATTTAATATTTCTATTGTAATTTTCCATATTAAAACTTTTAGGATCTATGTGATTCTAGTGAGGAATATACTAATTAAAATTGTATATATTGATAAGACTCTTGGGTTTCAAGTCTTCAACTTCTGAACTATGAATATTGATAAAGTGTTGGGTACTTATACATTCAATTAATCAGTGAG
This sequence comes from Viscum album, assembly GCA_963277665.1. NCBI lineage: Eukaryota > Viridiplantae > Streptophyta > Magnoliopsida > Santalales > Viscaceae > Viscum > Viscum album. Next base: position 642,454,879 of record OY728143.1, on the reverse strand, counting down.
ATAGAAGAGGTTCTTAGGGATACATCTACATATTTATGTCTATTTTTCAAAGAATTTATAAGTGAAGAACTTATTATTTCTGAATATCTTAGTCAAGGAAGTTACATTTTTTTAAACTTTGATACCATAGATCAAGTCTAATAATCCACCTATCTCTTTATTTTAAAAGAAAATAAATACCTTAATTGGAAGTGTTTGGTAATAATTCCCTTTTAAGGGGTATTCAGATTATTATCTAATACTTTATTAATTGTTTTTACTTTGTTTTACTAATTACCATTCATATTTCCTCTTTATGTTAGTTTATTTTTTTAATACAAAATTTTATATTTTCTATTGTGTGTGTACTAGTTATGCATGTATTTACTTTCTTTACTCTAATTTGATTGGCTCTTATAACTAAAATCAATTGAATACTTAATTGGGTGATAATATTTATTTGTTTCCTTTTGTAACTTTGATTCACCCCCACCCTTTCTTATAGTTTCCATGTCACTCACCCATAAGGACAACATTTTCTATGAGAGCTATCATATTCACTTATTTTGTCTAATAAATTCGGTATCAACATACACTTCTTTGTTTTAGTTTTTAGAAATTACCTTTACATTATGTTTAAGAGTTATCTTTCATTATCCTTTCACTAACATGTAGAAAAGAGTAGATATTTTATTTTGATATGGAAGGAATTACAATAAAAAATAATAAAAATCTAAATCCTTATTGACCACCAATATTTAATGGTGTGGATTTTGATTATTGGTGTGATAGGATGAAAACATTTATTATCAATATGGGATTATATCACTATTAAATGATGATTGAAAATTAAAAAAAATGGTGAAATAAATATCTGTGTTTTCTCATTAAAATAAGAAATAATATGAGGATAATTACAATGATTTAAAAAATATCTAAGCTCAATGACTAGAAATATCTATAGTCAAGTTTCATCAGGTGACATAGTAAAATGTATTTGGAAAAGGTTAAAAATTACTCATTTTGGGACTTCAAAATCTTTGGAAACTCAAAAGGAAATATCGTGTGATGGTTATTAGTCCATTTACTTTTTATTGGGTAAATTAGTGGCATAAATGCATCAATGTTTTATGATAGTTATATATAGAATAAAATCTCTTAGAGAAAAAGTAAGCTACATATTAATAGATGGTAGAAAACGTTATTGATATTCTTCCCTAGGAATGGTAATCCAAGAGGATAATTATAGATGATATTAGGCATCTAAAAATATTTTCCATGATGACCTTATTGGTAATATTTTACAGTACAAGAATCTTCTAAAAAGATATGTTTAGAGTGAGAAGACGAAGAATGAGGATGAATTCACTTCAACTTATGGTTATCTAACTACCAGTTCTTAAACATCAAAACATATCTCAATAAAGAAGAAAATTAAACATCATTCAGATATTGAGAATTTAGAATCTAGTGAAGGAGAGCTTTCTCGGCTTATGAGGTGTATAAAAAAGATTATTAAAACTAAATTTTTTTAATATTATTATCAAAATTATAGAAAAGACAAACATGAGAAGAATGAATATTTAGATACTATCTATCATGGGTGTAGAAAACTAGGTCATATCAGACTTGATTTTCCTATGATCAAAAAGAGTAAGGATATAAAATCGTTAAATATTAAATAAATACAATATTTTATAATAAATAATGATACATAAAGTATAGGTTATGATCCATCATCCAAAAGAATAAGTGATCCAAATATTGATAATGGCCATAAAATTATCAATTTATTTTCAAGGGGTCTTTGAAATGATTTGTGCCTTATAGGAAAGCTTACTCCTGATTCTCTTTCACATTTATCCCATAATGAAAATTTTTCTTTTACCTCAAATGATGGAAATAATAATATTTTATTGGAGAGTGAGGAATATATTCTATGATTTGAATAAATGGTTAGATATATTACTTTCCTAAAAAATAAAAAGTTAAAGAAAGACCTTGATTTAATGAAGGATATCCTTGGTAAAGCTGATGATAAAATTTTTAAACATACCTATAAAATTTATAGAATTATTTTTTATCTATATTCTAAATTTAATTTTTTTACCTGTAATGGTAAGAAATTTGTTGTTAAGCTAAATTTTTATGTTTATATTCTAAAGAAGATTTTATCAAATTTCACTTCTTCTAGGGAGAATTTTGATAAGAACATGATACAGTTGAAACCTAATTGTAAATCATCCTTAATAGGTTTTACCTATGGAAATTCACATTTATAATAAACATATTTCATTACCAAAAATTCACCTTTATATACAAAGTGTTAGAGAGGAGGTTTTATGTGAAAACATTATTATTTAAACAAATTTTAGTCATCCAGAAATCATAGGTTGTATATTTCTAGAGAACTTATAGAAATTAAACATTATATGGTTTGACATATGTGGGTTCCAAAAGTATTATTTTCTAACATATTTATATTCAATAAATCCTAGGTAATAAATTTTTATATCCAATTAATTTGGAGAAGATAAAATTATTATGATGTTTTGGAACACTTGGTTTATAAATAGAAATCATTGTCAGTATATGAATAGAGTAAAGTCCAATTTCCAAAACATAAAGAAAGTAAAGGGTAGATTAGTCACTTTTGGAGAAAATGATCAAGGTAAATTATCATTGTTTTTTATGTTTTTTTCTTGGTAAGACATTAATTTCTAAGAAACATTATGTTTTATAAATTAATTAAGATCTCGTCTGCATAAACCAATTATGTAATTAAAGTTACTCTATGAACTTTGGGAATGATAAATTTACCCTCGTGAGTTTATAAGGCATTAAAATTTTATCTGTTTAATGGTATGATAATGTTTACACTACCAACATAAAAGAGTTTCTTTTTAGAAATTACCTTGTCTTAGTGTTTTTTAGATTCATCTTGGATTTTTCTTAGAATGTTAGGACACTACGATGTTCAAAAATTAGATAATCTATTAAATAGAGGAAAAGTGAGGGATATAACATAACTTAAGTTTAATTCATCTAGATTTTATGATATTTTTATTATATTAAGAAACATAAGTAAATATTTAATCCTACTAATGAATCCTCATCTATCATATCATTACATTTAGTGAACAAAGGCATTTTAAACACCAATTATGAGTATATGAGGCAAACACTATTTATATGTCTTAGTTAATGATTATACTAGATATAAAAGGAATTACTTTCTAAATCTTAAATTGAAAGAAATCACTTACTTTAATGGTTTTGTTACTCCTGTTTAAAATTTAAAATGATTACATATTTTTACTATCTATATTGATCATGTTAGTGAGGTTGTAAATTCCTGCATTAATTACTCATATTTTATAATCACTAAGAGTTCTACAACAGAATAATGAAGTTAAATGAAGGAATAGAACCCCTCAGAAAATTACTCAATCCATATTGTGTGAATATTTGGTTGTTAATTACGTTGGGTAGAATCTATAAGTACATCCTAGTACACTATAAATAGAATCTTCCTTCACCTAGTTTTAGGTAACACCCATTATGAATTGTGGAATATAAGAGAGCCTAAAATTTACTACTTTACAGTCATTGTATGAAAAATATTCATCCCAGATTCTAAAAATAATCTTCATAAATTTCATATAAATGATGACAAGAAAAATTTTATGGGATACTACATCATAAGTAAGGATTATCACATTTTCAAAAATATGTATACATACCATTAGAAAATAATACATATTAAGTTTGATGAAAGAAATACCTATGTAAAGTTAAAACATCTAGAAGATAAAGAGTCAGATTATATTTTTAAAAGCCCCTCAATTTCATTACCAAATGTCAAAAAATATCCATTAAAAGATAACATTAGATAAAAATACTATTAGAATCTATTCAATTAAAAGTTATTTCTACAGAAGGTAATTAACTGAAATGTGGGGAAAACATTATCTTTTACCTAGGAACTAAATAATCATGAGGAATCATCTCATTGAGAATATTATTAGTGATGTAGATCAACTGATTAAATTCATAAATCACTTATATAAAGAATGTGAGCATCATTAATTATTATCTCAATTCATACCTTAAATGGTAGATAATTTATTGGGGATGAAAATTGGATAATTTATATACAGAAAGAGATTAATTGAATTGAGGGAACAAGGTTTAGACCTTGCTTCAGAACCCTAAGGATATTTTAATTATAGGATTGAAATGGGTCTTCTAAAATAAGTGCGATGAAAGGATTTATTATTAAAAATAAAGAAATATTTAATATTGAGTATTATAATTAGGAAGGATTCATAGATTATGGAGATAATTTTTCGCTGTTATATTTAATTGAATCCATTTAATTTCTATTATCCTACATATCACATCTAAATTTTAATATAATTTAAATGGATATAAAGAGTGACTTTCTTAATAAATATATTCAGGAGGTGGTTTATATTGAGAAACCACTTGTTTTTTAAGATATTAATTTACAATAACACATAATTATACTAACCAAATAACTTTATAGTCTTAAACAAAATCAAAGATTTTGTATGATAGATAGTTATTATTTTTTACTTCAAAATAATTTTGTTAAATAAAAATTTGATCCAACAATTTTTATCAAGAAAGTTATTAATGAAAGTATCATTTTAAAATATATATCAATGATATTATTATTTTCAATTTAAAAACCACTTTTAAAGAGTTTTTTAAAGCTAATTTAATGTAAATTTGAGATGACTATAATGGTTTAAATTACCTAGTTTGATGTATTAGAAATAACTCAAACCCCATAAATAGCTATATTTAATTTAACATAAGTATATTAGAGAATAACATAATAATTTTGTTTATGAAAATTTTTCAATTATCCGTACACTGGTGGGTACCACATGTAAACATGACCTTGATGAATCCAAGAAACCGGTATAATAGATAATATTTAGAGGGATTATCTGAATTTTACATTACTTGACAATTAGTTATCCAAAAATTATATAATTTTTATTATTTTTTGTGATATTACATGAAAATTTTAAATAATCCAATTTTAATGATGTTAATTAAATCTTTAATTACATTAAAATAACTCTATAAGAAGCCTTATTTTATTCTTTTGTATATGAGTTTACTTTAAAGATTTATTATGATATTGATTTAGGAGGTTGCAGAATGGATCAAATGATCAGTTATATAACTTTTCACTTTCTTACTTAATATTTTGTTTCATGGTCTATAAAGAAACAAAAGTTAGTAGTTCTTTCAATTGTTGAAGTTGAATATGTGGTTACAAGAATTTATTGTGCCCAATTGTTGTGGATATGGAACACAATCATAAATTTAGGTTTGAGTTTCACTCAAAATATAATTATTTTATGTAACACTAATATTGTTTATTTTCTAGAAAACTATCACACCATTCAGAAGCCAAACACATAGATATAATACCCCATTTCCTTTACAATAACACACAAAACGATATATCATTATCAATTTTATCAAAATTGAAAATGAGTTTATCGATATTCTCACTAAACCTCTAAATTATGATGGATTTGAATACATTAAAAAGAATATATGTATGATCAATATTAAATTATCATAACTTCTTATTCGAATCTTTACATTCTCCTGACACTGAAAAAATCCTTGATAAAGGGGGAGGATATTCCTTATTTATAATTGTACTAACTTTTCAAGAAGGTAATTAATATTATCTAAAAGTTCATTGAACAAAAATTATCATATTTACATTGAAAATCTATTGAAACTACACTTAATAGAAGTTACCCATGGTAGTAAAACTTTGCAATATTTATCATCCAGAATGTATTATTTTCTAAATGAATTTTATCTTACATGTTTGTTTGAGAAGATCCCCTCTTTTATTTATAAGAATTCCTTTCCAAGAAAATATTATTTCATGAATATTTTAGGTATGGAAGACTTATGCACAAATATTACACATTTTCCCCTGATTCTCTATAATTTGAAATTAGAAACTTTAATTTTACTCTTATGAATTAAAAATTTTACATTTATTCATACTTACTTTGAGATGAAATAACTCGTATAATTTTCTAAAATTATTATAATATATGAGGAGTTCATCAGATTTAAATTTCTTATGTATGAAATTTATTATGTATTTTTCTCTATTCATTTAATGTTTTTCTCTTTTCTTTTTCATATACTATATTTCAACTAACTCCTTGAAAGATAGGTATTTTTATTTTTTATTAAATTATGTACAAAGATTCATATTTCCTGAAATATTCAATGGAAGCTAAGAGGAATTTTTTAATAAAAATTTAAGAACTATATTCATCAGTTGAAAACCATATGTAGATATTATAAGCTAACTTTTTGAAGGGTATTTTATTTTTATACTTGACTATGTTAGTTTTTTTCTCATTGATTAATTTCAAAATTTTGGGAGAGGATTTTATAATCATGTTCTTTTCATAATGGGGAGAAATTTATCTCAATGGTTTAAAATAGAAATTATGGGTAGGAATTTCAAGAAATTCATACTTAATAGAAGAAAAGTAAGTCTTATGAATTCATTACATATCCTAAGGGAGAAACTTGAGATCTGAGATTTGAGATTTGAATACTTGAAAATGGGAAATTTTGACTAAACAAAGAATGTTAGTTTTTTATACTAAACTAATAATGAGTTTCATTAGAAATTACATGAAGTTTCTTATCCTATCTATTTTAATTTTTGTATATCTTATTATTACTAAATGACACTTATTTCTGTTTTTATTTTTGAAAATCATAATGGGGTGAAATTTTAAACTAGAGAAATTATATTAATTTTTCCTTTCATTTTTTTCTCAGAAAGAGAAAACATTTATAGGGAAGTTTTTTTTTTGAGGGATTTATTTTCTCTATCCTTATATGTTTCTTAAAGGATAGATTTTATTCTCATAGATATTGTATCTAGAGAATATTTATCATATGATACAGAGAGTATTTCTTTTAAAATTTCAATAAACCTTACCTTTCATTTATGTTTTAATTTATCAAAATGGGGAATATAATTGAGTCAAATGATTTTTATTTGTCCATGATTTTGAAAATTTCAATACACTCATATTGAACTAAATTAACTTGAATATTCTTGTTTTAGTTTTCCATGTGTATTTTTTATTTGTTCCAATGAACTGATCCAAACCATATAATTACCAAAATGTAATAGAACATTGTGATAAAATGTTGAACTATATCATCATAAGTTAAATTTGTATTTATTGGTAGACAATGAATCTTATGATATTTTTGAAACCAAACCATAAGAACTTGGAATATGATCAATATAGTTTTTTATGATGTAACTTATAAATAGAGTCAAGGACATCATGGAACAAAAGTTTTTAAACACTTATTATAAAGTTAATTACGAGTAAAGTTATAAATCATTCTATTGTCTTCAAGTGATTCCATTTGTAATATTTTTTCATATGCACTTAGATATATTTTTGTGTTGTTTTTTATTATAAATCTCTAGTTTTTTTCATTTTAATTTTTTATCTTTTTGATCTATGTGATTTTGTTGAGTAGTTTTCTACTATTGATTTTCCGAATCAATGAGACTCTAGGGTTTGGAGTATTTTTCTTTGGAACTATGATGTTTGATTAAATCCAAATTACTTGGACTTGTTTTTTGATTGGTGATATCAAATAGGGTCTTGTAAGAACCCGGATCTTCGTTTTCAGGTATCTCTTTCCTTTTTCTGAAGTTTTTGAGAAAAATGAAGTTTCTAGAAATTTTTGAAGTACACGCCATGTACTTTCTGATTACACACCGTGTACTCTTTTCCCACTCAAATCCGTGTGTTGGCCGTGTCCGGGCCACACACACGGCGTGTAGGGGTGACATGGAGGCCGGTTTTGGTGGAGTACGAAAAGACCTAGTACACGCCGTGTACTCTAAAAGTACACGCCGTGTACTTTCTTTTTTTTCATTAATCGTACCGGGGTCGCGCCCGATCGCCATAAACGTCTTCTTCTAGGTCTGGTTCGACCGAGAGACGCTGTAGAGCCGCGAAACATCTCCGGATTCCAGAGCCTCCATCTGTTGGTCGATTCGACCGCCGTCGATTGCGTTGGAACCATAGCGGTGAGTTCTTCCTTCTTCTTGAGATTCATTCCTTGATTATTCTGCTTTCTCATGTTATCGTGGTTTGAGCGTTTTGAACATTTTCATAGATCTACAATGTTCAAGGGAGAATTAGTCATCGTGGTTCAAGTATATTGATCTCGTAGGATTGAGGTAGGTGGTTTGTGCCTTACTATTCAAAGTCTTTGAGTTTTATGTGCAAATTCCACCAATACCGGTGAACGGGGTATTACGTGTTTACCATTTTTCTCTTTTTTTTCCTGCCTTGTTTTTATGCTTGTGTAGAGGTAAATTAATCTTGTTAGAGGATAATTTGTTATGCTTGGATGTTTTTCCCATGCTCTGCTCTGTTTACGACCTTTGGGTCTTGTTAGCCTTTGGACGTTATGATTGTTTCCATGACTTGTGTCTATAGGATGGAGTGTTTTGCATTACATTCTTGTTGCCTTGTAGACTGTTAGCCAAGTAGCTTTATAGGTGTACTTTGGTTATCCAAGTAGCTCTATAGGTGTACTTTGGCTTTATTACATTATTATGCACTGACTGGCACAGGGTTGTGAGAACCTGGTGCTATAGACTATAAGAGATAGACCGAGTGAGCTTCCTAGAGAGTCTTTGACATTATAGACTATAGGAGGGTAGACCGAGTGAGCTTCCTCAGTGAGACTTTGACATTATAGGCCACAGGGGATAGACCGATCGAGCTTCCCAGAGTGCCTTCAGATATTATAAACTATAGGAGGGTAGACCGAGTGAGCTTCCTCAGATAGTCTTACCTTGTTTTATTTCTCTTTAAGAACCTTCCCAAGCTAGAGGAGAAATTGACCGAGTGAGATTCCTCAGAGATTATGTGGTATACCTGAGGTTGTAGGAGGAATTGATAGAGATAGCTTCATTAGAGAGTCTCTAAACCTTGGTGCTAAGAGGGTTAGACCACGGGATCTTCCTCAGAGAGTCCCTGACTACCCTAGACTATAAGGGGAATTGACCGAGTGAGATTCCCCATAGAGTCTCATAAATTTGTATGACCAAGACAGAGGGGTTAGGCTGAGTGCACTGCCCAGAGGGTTGTGGTACTTCTTGGTTAGGACCAGAGGGGATGGCTGCAGGTACTTCCCAGAGGGTTTCCTGTTTGTGCTAGCTGATTTTCTCACTACTGTTGTTTGTTGTGGATTGATTATTGTTGTATATCATCCTAATTCACTACATACTTTTTACTTCCTACTGCTTCCTATTGATGTTTACTTCTTATTGTACTTTTACCATCCATATACTCATTGACTGTTAGGCACAGATCTTCAGGTGGTTTCCTACTAGGATTTTATCTCACACCCTATTTGGGCCATGCTTTTGGGCCCAAGCAGACTATGTTACTATAGGTATAGACAAGGGTAAGCGCCCTTCGACTTCTAGAACATGATTGCTTGGAGAAGGAGAGCAAGGGACCAAGATTTGTCTTGTGATGTAGCGGAGCTGTTTACTTTTCTTTTGTACTTTTTTTGGTACTGTGGTGTTTTTCAGCATTGTGACGTGTTTGGCTACCTTCCTAGATTTGTATCTTGCATCATTCCATATATATACATATGTGCTCCAGTTTATTGATTTAGTCTTCCACTATTTATTATTATTGGTTATTTACTGTTTATGCTATTGCATGTTTATTACTTCTGTTGTGTACTCTGCCAATGAGGGCATAGTTTCTCCACTATCACACCCAAGGCCTTAGCTGCTAGTCAGTAGCCTCTGGCATTTAGGTAAATGCACTTGAGTCCATGTGACCAACTGGTTTTGGGGCACCTTTGGGTGGATTCCGGAACCGGGATGTTACGAAGTGGTATCAGAGGGGTTCTTTTCTCTTTATTTACTATTTAGAGACTTTATCCAGGGATATGACGGATTTGGTACTTTGTAATAAGTTGTGTCCAGGAGTAGCAAACCCGTGTACAGGGAAAATCCATACTACCTCGTTTATTGCAGTTTTCTGGTTTTGAGATTTTACGGTTGATATGATTTCACCTATAGTGATTCACATGTCTTGTGTTGTTATTATTTTGATATTAAGGTTCTATTCTTGTCGCAACCCGATGAGATGAGGGTATTCCATCTCATGATTCATATAGGCACTTGTTAGAAACCACATGCCATGCATTTTTTCCATGCCATCTAGGGTGCACTAGCGATTTCATGTTGTTGTGATAGACTCTATGTAGATTATGTATGATGTTGTGATAGATGCTTGATATAATCACTACTATTGTGATAGAGAAATTGATTGGGATGTACTTTGCTTAAAATGAACGCCAATTTTTGGTTCTTGAGGTGTTATGGCCCTCTTGAATCATAAATTGATGGATCATTGACCTGTTTTCCTTATATATGACTATAGGAGATACCAAGCTTTGATTCGTGGGGAGTATGGGCTTTTGTGGGTCGGAATTTGGCACCCCTTGCCTTTTTTTCTGTGTTTTCTAGGCTTCTATGCAGTTTTTGAGCTACTGCCCAGAAAAACCCAGAATACACGGTGTGAACTTTCTAGATACACGTCGTGTAGTTTTCAAGCCATGTCACTGACTGTGTGAGAAAAAAATGGTGTCGTGAAAATAACATCAGGAACACGCTGTGTACGGTAGGTTCACGCCATGTAGTTTAGAGCCGTGTACTTGGTCGTGTCACTAACAACACGGGCTGGGGAAGCTCGAGTAGAACACGTCGTGTTGGTAAAGAACATGTCGTGTAGTTTCGTCCCAGGTACCCAACCATGTCACGAACAACACGGGTCGGTGTTATCTTCTCCTATACATGGCGTGTTTGTTCGGAATACGCCGTGTTTGTTCAGAACACACTGTGTAAGGTCAGCCGTGTAGACGGCCGTGTAACTAACAAAACCGGCCGTTGAGACCATGTCTAGTACATGTTGTTTCCCTAGGGAACACGTTGTGTAGTCTGGGGTTAGTTGGACCGTGTGGGTTAGCCATGTAAGGAGACTCAAAAAGGGGTTTAGATTTCAAGTACATGGCGTGTAGTTTGGGGTGTTACACGACCAGTAGTGGTGGGAGTACACTCCCATGTTAATGGCTTTAACGTACATGCCATGTAGTTTTTATATATGCCGTGTAGTCATGTTTTGTAAAACTTGATAGTTTCTTCCCCCTGTTACTGTTTTATACTCATGTGTATTTAGTCTTTGTTATCCGGATCTAAGGTGTGCTTTTGATCTTTCAGATCTATGCCTCCGAGGCGTCCTCTGGTCATGCGCCAGTTGCCAGACAGTGACCAGAAACCGGATATGGCTGATCAGGGACTTCCTGTTGATCCTCCTGTTATGGCAGCCATGGCACCAGCAGTTATACCCTTCATAGGTGCCGATGTGCATTTCAAGGAGGATTTCCTGAGGATGATGCAGACTTTTCAGGGAGCACCGCCTCCTACCCCATCGATGGCTGAGTTGACAATGGTTTTCCAATAGTAGCATCCTCCTACTTTTTAAGGGGATTGAGGACCCCAGGCTACAGAGCTGTGGTTCCTGGCCACCCTGACTATCTTCAATCATCTGGAGATACCCCCAGAGAAGAGGGTAAATCTGGCCAGCTATATGCTCTGGGACACCACCAAGAGGTGGTGGGAGGTGATCTCGCAGTCAGGGCACCAGCAGGGTATGTCATGGGATGAGTTCTGATGCACCTTATATGACTACTTCTATTCGGAGACCCTAAGGGCCGATCGAGCCCAAGAGTTTATGAGTCTTCAGTAGGGTACTCTTTCTTTCATGGAGTACTCATTCCATTTTACTGAGCTGTAGTGTTTCATGCCGATCCCAGCAGGTGATGATTTTTTCCTTTCTAGGAAGTTCGAAGACGGGCTCAGGAAGGAGATCCATTCCCAAGTGAATATCTTCCAGTTGACTTCTATATCATCCATCTTCAACCAGGCACTGATTACTGAGCGCAATCTGAGGGATTCTGGAGTAGTGAGCCAGGGCGGTTCGGCATCGAGATCTGATGTTCCTCCTACAGATAGTATGAAGCATCGCAGAGAGCCTTCTCGAGTAGATCGAGGTTCGCGGGATGCGTCCTCTGGAAGCCAGGTTATATGATACTAGTGCAGTAGGAGTGGGCATACTAGGCCTCAGTGCCAGAGAGATCTGATGGAGTGCCGATCTTGTGGCAAGATCGGCCATCTTCAGTGCTTCTTTCACATCTTCTCACCTTAATCTGGTGGTAGGGGTTCCTCTATGACCCTGTATTCTGGAGATGCTACACCATTTTCCCACCAGTCTGTGAACTGGAGATCTTCTGGCCATTTGGGTCGAGGTGGAGGTCGCGGCCATGGTGGTCAATCACCAGGTCATCAGCGACAGCAGAGTGGATCAGCTCAGAGCGGTCAGCCAGGGGCGCATGGCCGCGGTGCAGGCCAGTCTTTAACCGTGGAGCAGACCTACCAGATGTAGGATCCCGACCCTTCTACAGTTCGAGGTACGATCTTAGTAGCCTCAGTTTTATCTTCATCTCTTTTCGATACTGGTGCTTTGCATAGATTTATCTCTATTGTGGTTGTGGAGAGCCTTGGGCTCTGTATCTTTTCGTCTACTGACTTGTTGACTCTTGACACGCCGTTGGGAATAAGGACATCTAGCGTACGTCAGTGCAGAGAGTGCCCTATTGAGGTTTCGGGGTGTCACTTCTTATGGGACATCTATGTCCTAGAGATGTCGGGCTATGACATCATTATCGAGATAGACTGGTTGGTTCCTTTCTAGGCAGTCGTTTATTGCTATCATCACAGGGTGAGCTTCGTATCACCAGAGGGCGGATCTTTTCTGTATAGAGGTGAGTGGGATTTCCAAGCGGGTAGAGCTGGACCCGAGCATCATGGGCTTGGGGAAGCTATAGCCCAGATTGCCAGACTTTCTCTGGATTACCAGGGGACTTCACAGTTAGACTTTCCCCCAGTGGTGGATAGTTTCAGGGATGTTTTTCCAAAGGACTTTTCAGGTTTTCCTCTAGAGCGTGAGGTAGAATTCTCGATTGAGCTCGTGCCGGGAGCAGAACCGTTGTCCATTCCTCCTTATAGGATGGCTACACCTGAGTTCCAGGAGCTCAAGAAGCAGTTGGAGGAGTTATAGGCAAAGGGTTTTATCCGACCAAGTACTTCTCCTTGGGGTTCTCCTGTCTTGTTTGCAAAGAAGGCACACGGTACCCTTAGGCTCTATGTGGATTATCGAAAGTTGAACCAGTTGACGGCCAAGAACCGATATCCCTTGCCGAGGATAGATGACCTATTTGATCAGCTTCGAGGAGCCCGAGTGTTCTTGAAGATCGACTTGAGGTCCGATTATCATCAGTTGTGCGCTAGAACATCAGATATACCTCTTACAGCCGTCAGGAGCAGGTATGGTCTATATGAGTATACATTCATTCAGTTCGGTCTCACGAACGCGCCTGTAGTTTTCATGGCACTGATGAACCGAGTTTTCCATTCGTACTTGGACTCCTTCATCGTGGTCTTTGTGGACAATATCTTGGTGTACTCTCACACACGACACGACCATGCCACACATCTTGAGATCATTCTGAGTACACTGAGAGAGCATTGGATGTATGCTAAACTCTCGAAGTGACACTTTTGGATGGACCAGATTCACTTCATAGGTCACATCATCTCAGAGGCAGGAGTATCTGTGGACCCCGAGAAAGTGAGAGTTGTAGTTTCCCGAGAGCAGCTGAAGAACGTCTTTGAGGTAAGTAGTTTTCTAGGGCTGGGTGGATCTAGGGTTGGCTGGACTACATATGCTTTTTACAAAACTTTTCACACCTATAAGCACCTTTGATAGGTCTGACCAAGAAGGGGGTTAAGTTTTTATGGTCAGAATCTTGTGATTCCACCTTTCAGGAGCTGAAGGGGAGGTTGATGTCAGCACCGATAGTAGTATTTCCAGATCCAGGCAAAAGCTACACTGTTTACTGTGATGCTTCAGGTATCGGGCTGGGAGTTGTGCTTATGCATGGAGTTGGAGTCGTTGCGTACGAGTCTCGGCAGTTGAGGCCACACAAGAGGAATTACCCTATGCACAATCTGGAGTTGGTAGATGTTGTTCATTCCTTGCGTTGTTGGAGACACTACCTTTTGGGAGAGCACTTTATGGTTTTCACCGACCACAAGAGTCTCAAGTATATATTTACTCAGCGTGATCTGAATCTGAGACAGCGTATGTGGGTCGAGTATCTTCAGTCTTTCGACTTCGAGCTCGCTTATAAACAGCGAAAGGGAAATGCAGTGGCAGATTCATTGAGTGGGAGAACTCAGATTCAGGTATTTCAGGAGGCCAGCAGTGAGTGGAAGCCGATGGCTCTGTTCTTTGAGATGCATCTGGAGGTGCACGACAGACAGGGACAGACTTACCTATCTTCTATAATTGTTACCTTTACACTGCTTGATCGGGTACGGATGAGGCAGCTATCAGACTCATAAGGCTTAGTCTTACGGGAGAGCGTGTCAGGAGGGGACCCTCTTCCTAGATGGACAGTGGGCGAGGATGAGATCTTTTGTTTCCAAGGACGCATATGGGTGCCAGCAGACATACACGAGGAGCTGATGCGAGATTTTCATTCCTCAGTTTGGGCAGTTCATCCTGGCGTCACCAAGATGTATCGTGACCTACACTGCCGGTACTGGTGGCCAAGTATGAAGAGAGATTTTGCTATTTTTTTCATGAGATGTTCTAATTGTCAGTAGGTGAAAGCATAGCATCAGTGACCAGTGGGGCTTTTCCGCAGTTACCCATTCCCTAGTGGAAGTGGAATGATGTCACGATGGACTTAGTGACCGGGTTACCGAGGTCACCTCAGGGAAGTGATATTTTTTGGGTTGTCGTCGGCAGGATTACGAAGGTTGCACACTCCATACCGATCAAGGAGACCTTCAATGTTGATGATCTGGGACGACTGTACATCCGAGAGATTATACGTCTACATGGAGTTCCACACTCCATTATTTTAGACAGGGATGCGCGTTTTACCGCTCGTTTCTGGAAGGGACTTCAGAAGGCTTTGGGTACATAGGTACTTTTGAGTACAACATACCATCCCCAGACAGATGGCCAATCCAACCGCATGATCCAGGTTCTTGAGGATATGCTCCGAGCTTGCATTCTAGACTTTGGTGGTTCTTGGGAGAAGCATATCCCTCTGGTGGAGTTCGCCTAAAAAAACAGTTTTCAAGAGACCATTCAGATGGCACCTTACGAGGCTTTGTACGGTAGGCCATGCCGATCACCCTTATGTTGGCTGGAGGTAGGAGAGGCAGTTCTGCTGGGACCTCGTCATGTTCAGGAGACCTCAGAGCAGATAGAGATGATTCGGAAGCAGATGGCTACAGCACAGTCTCGATAGAAGACTTATACTGATCAGCAGAGATGACCTCTGGAGTTCAAGGTCAGAGATTAGGTTTTCGTGCGTGTCGCACCGAGATTGGGACACAAGAGGATTTGGAGACAGGGTAAACTTTCACCGCGGTACGTTGGGCCTTTTGAGGTTTTAGAGAGAGTTGGGCCGGTTTCCTATCGATTGCAGTTACCTCAGAGGTACCGGGCTATGCACGATGTCTTCCACGTCTCTCAGCTTCGACGTTACTTTTCAGACCAGTCTCATGTCTTTCAGCCTGAGGAGGTTGAGCTCGAAGTGGATGCATCGTTTGAGGAGCATCCCATCCGGATTGTCGATCGTGGTACGAAGGTTCTCCGTTGGTGGTCTGTTCCTTTAGTACGGGTGCTTTGGCAGCAAGGGCAAGTATAGGATGAGACCTAGGAGAGCGAGGCCGATGTACGATCGTAGTGGCTGGAGCTGTTCGAGGTTTCTTCTTCTATTCCTCGCTAGGGAAATTCGGGGTTGAATTTCTTTAAGCGGGGAAGTTTGTAAGAACCCAGATCTTCATTTTCAGGTATGTATTTCCTTTTTCTAGAGTTTTTGAGAAAAATGATGTTTCTGGAAATTTTTTAAGTACACACCGTGTACTTTCTAAGTACACACCGTGTACTCTTTTCCTGCTCGAAGCCATGTGTTGGCCATGTCTGGGCCACACACACGGTGTGTAGGGGTGACGTGGAGGCCTATTTTGGCATAGTACGGAAAGACCTAGTACACATCATGTACTCTAAAAGTACATGTCGTGTACTTTCTTTTTTTCATTAATCGGACTTGGGTCGTGCCCGATCGCCATAAACATCTTCTTCTAGGTCTGGTTCGACCGAGTGATATCATATGGCTGTGAAAATTATCCGGATTACTGAGCCTCCATCTGTTGTTCGATTCGACCACCATCGATTGTGTTGGAACCGCAGCGGTGAGTTCTTCCTTCTTTATGAGTTTCATTCCTTGATTCTTCCTCTTTCTCAAGTTATCGTGGTTTGAGAGTTTTGGAAATTTTCTCATATCTATGATGTTCAATGGAGAATTAGTCATCGTGGTTCAATTATATCTATCTCCTAGGATCGAGGTAAGTGTTTTGTGCCTTAATGTTCAAAGCCTTTGAGTTTTATGTGCAAATTCCACCAATACCCTTGAACGGGGTATTGCGTGTTTGCCTTTTTACCCTTGTTGTTTTCCTGCCTTTCTTGTACGCTTGTGTAGAGGTAAATTAATCTTGTTAGAGGATAATTTGTTTTTCTTGGATGTTTTTCGCATGCTTTTCTCTATTTACGACCTTTGGGTCTTGTTATCCTTTGGCCGTTATGATTGTTTCCATGACTTGTGTCTATAGGACGGAGTGTTTTTCATTACATTCTTGTTTCCTTGTAGACTATTAGCCAAGTAGCTATGTAGGTGTACTTTGGCCTTATAGAATTATTATGAACTGACTGGCACGGGGCTGTGAGAACCTGGTGCTATAGACTATAAGGGATAGACCAAGTGAGCTTCACAAAGAGTCTTTGACATTATAGACTAAAGGAGGGTAGACCGAGTGAGCTTCCTCTGTGAGTCTTAGACATTATGAGCCACAGGGGATAGACCGAGCGAGTTTCCCAGAGTTCCTTCGGATATTATAGACTACAGGAAGGTAGACTGAGTGAGCTTCCTCAGAGAGTTTTACCCTGTTTGATTTCTCTTTAAGAACCATCCCAGGATATAGGAGGAATTGACCGAGTGAGCTTCCTCAGAGAGTCTAAGGTATACTTGAGGATATAGGAGTAATTGACTGAGATAGATTCCTCAGAGAGTCTCTAGACCTTGGGGCTAAGAGGGTTAAACTGCTTGATCTTCCTCAGAGAGTCCCTGACTACCCTAGACTATAAGGAGAATTGACCGAGTGAGCATCCCGAGAGAGTCTCATAAAGGCTTATGACCAATCCAGAGGGGTTTGGATGAGTGCACTAACCAGCGGGTTGTGGTAATTCTTGGTTAGGACCAGAGGGGATGGATTCAGGTACTTCCCAGAGGGTTTCCTGTTTGTGCTAGCTGATTCGCTCACTGCTGTTATTGGTTGTGGATTGATTATTGTTGTATATCATCCTACTTCACTACTTACTGTTTACTGCCTACTGCTTGCTTTTTTTGTTTACTGCTTATTGTACTTTTACCTGCCATATACTCACTGACTATTAGGCACAAATATTTGGGTGGTGGCCTACTGGGATTTTATCTCACACCCTGTTTGGGCCATACTTTTGGCCCAAAAAGACTATGTTGCTATAGCTATAGGCAAGGGAAAGCGTCCTTCGACTTCTGGAACATGATTGCTTGGATCATGAGAGCCAGGGACCAATGTTTGTCTTGTGATGCTGAGGAGCTGTTTACTTTTCTTTTGTACTCGTTTTGGTATTGTGGTGTTTTTCAGCATTGTGATGTGTTTGGCTACTTTCCTAGATTTTTATCTTGAATTATTCCATATATACATATGTGACCCAGTTTATTGATTTACTCTTATGCTGTTTATTGTTGTTGGTTATTTACGACATCTGTTATTGCATGTTTGTTACTTCCTCTATGTACTCTGCCCATGAGGTCATAGTTTCCCCACTATCACACCCAAGGCCCTCCCTGCTAGTCAGCAGCCTCTGGTGTTTGGGGAAATGCGCTTGAGGCCATGGGACCAACCAAGTAAGGGGCACCTTTTGGTGGCTTCCGGAACTGGGACGTTATAGTTCTAAAGGCTATAGCTGCCTATTATTTCCCATTTTTCAAAGAAGTTCCATTTACAAAATTATTTTTTATGACAATCTTAGTCAAGGAAGTTCCAGTGTTTGGAACTTATATACCATGGATATAGTCTAATGATATTCCTTCAATTTTGGTTTAAAATTAAAGACTACCCTTTAATATAAGTTTGTGGTAATAATATCATTTATGGGGTATTCATATTTTCCTTCAGTACTTCACTCATTGTTTTTACTCTATTGTATTAATTAATGTTTTGTTTTCTTATTTATCTCAGTTTAGTTTTTAACTACCCAATATTTTATTTTATATTATTATTTTTCTCCTTATATATGTATATACTTTGTTTACTCAAATTTGATTTAATCATGTATCTTATAATCCACTAAATATTTGTATGGGTAAGAAAAATTATTATTTTCTATTTTCAAATAAAATCCCCCCTCCTCTTGTAGTTTCAATATAACTCACTCATTAGAATGAAACAAATCAAATAACATCAACCAAAACCATTTTCTATATTCTAAAATAAAACTATCAAAAAAATTTGAAATAATTCTGATTAAAATAATAAATGATTTTAAAATATATATATATTCCAATAAAATTTAAAAATACACCCAACCAATTTCATAAAACACATTAAACAATCAATAGTATTTTTAAACACTTTTAAAAATATTAAGAAGTGTATTTGTTGAAAATAATTGGCCCAATATATATTGTTTTATCATGAAATAGGAAAAAATTTGAGAAACTTACCACAAACATGTCATCATAATTTATCTTTAGTGACCTGAATTTTACGAAAGTAACACTTGATATATTTCTTCAGGTTCAAATTTTGTCCCTTTAAAGAGTAAAAATTATTAAATTCACCATAGAAGTTGAGTATAATTTTTTTTTATTCCATTGAACATAGAAAAAAATGTTCACCCTTTGGTTGAATTTTAGTGAAATTTAATGCTAACTGAACTTTAAGGGAAATTTAATATTTATTAAATAAATAAATATTTATATCATGGGTGAGAATGTTGATAACTAACAAATAGGAGATCATATGAAAATTTAAACATTGTGGTTGAGTTCATAATAGGATGTTTTTATTAGGAAAAGTATAAATTATTTTCTCAAGTGTCAAGCTAAAAACCATGTATTTTTTGTTTATTTAAATAAATGGATCACACAAATAAAAATATTTTATTATTTTTATTAGTGAATTTGGTGACTTTTCAGTCAATTGAACACTTGGAAATCATTTGACATGGGTGGAAAAGATATCTTATGGTGGTTGACTTCCTGTGTTAGAACACTTAAAATGGGAAGAACATATTGGTAATATAAATTTAGTAAGAGTGAGTGGGAAATTTTCATGTGTTTATAAAGGAAAAATTAAAAGTTAGAAAAATTATTGAGGGGATGGTTTTTCCAACATAAGCACATTTTTTATTTTCTCCCTAATTTATCTCAAAGGAAGGATACTCTTGGTGGTGAAACTATAATTCCTCAATGGATATAATCAAAAGGAATTTCATAATGATTAAATTATTCAAGAATTGAAAATTCACAAAAAACATAGAGTTTTCTTATAATTATTTTTCACCATGTTCTTCAAGTGTTCAAACCTTCCCCTCCTAAAAACTGATTTCTAGAATGGTGAATCATGTTATTGATTTTATATTAATAATCATATATATATATATATATTATTGTAATGTAATCAAGACTATTTGGAATATTATTTTAGGTATAGAAATTTATAAATAAGCATAATTGGAATTTTGATTAAAAAATATCATGTATAGAGAATGGAATTATTTTTAAAATTTGAGAAATATTTAATTTCCTCCTTTGATTATCAATGATCACGTATTCTTGAGTTTTGAAATAAATTTTAAGATTTAATTCTTCAAGTTAAATTGATTCGAGATGATCTGAGATCATGAAAACAATTATTTTTTGAATTCCATTAACATTTTATAAATAAAAAATATTTATTTGGCCATGTTTATACTAACAATTTATTTTAAGTTATGTGATTAATTATTCTAGAGGTTTTATATTTAACTCTTGAAAATTACTTCATGTATTGAATTCTTATGAGGGATGATTCCGAATAAAAATTAATTGTTAATTTAGATAAGAATTGCCTATTACATATACCTCTTAAAATGATCATCTCAATGAGATGAATCCAAAAATGTTTTGATTTCATTATTAAAACAATAAAAATATTGTAATATTCCAGTTAATGTTTATGAATATAAAATTTTGACCATAAATTATCATTAATATATTTAGATTTTGGTTTTTTCATAGAACAGAAAGTTGTAGATCGGGTCAAGTTGTGAAGATGACTAAAATTTCATAATTTCATAAATTCAAGGCCATGTATTTATTTTTTTAAATAAATAATAATAATATATAAATTTAAATTATTGAAAATCCTTTAATAGAATTGGTGATGGAAGGGGTAATTTTGTGTTCATGTGTAGGAAGATATAACAAAAATCCATAAAAATAATTAATTGTTATAATAATAATATATAAAGATAATAATAAATCACTTTAACATTATTATATTAATAATAATTGTTTCTTTGCATATTGGTTTTGGAAAATTTTATTTCTGGTAAGACTTTGTGAAGTTAAATTATTTATATGGTTGTAATACATTGTTTATGAGTAATAATATTGTATAATGACATTGATATTATGATAATTAAGTATATTATTATTATTAAATAAATAATAGTATTGCTTAATGGTATATAGTGAATAAAAAAAATTATTATTATCATTGGGGACTCTAGATTAAGATATAAATTAATAGGGGTTATAATTAATAGTAATTTTATGAATTCAAGGACATGACATGAGTTTTGTAAATAAATGATAACTAATTCGGAAGTGTTACACACAACTTGTGTCAATAGAAAACACATCATTATTATCAAGATGGCATGAATCTGTGTATTTTGGATACACATCTTGAGAATCCACTTGTCCCACGCATCATGTACCCTACTGGTTAATGTCATGTAGGTTGACTCTACATAATATGGGTGGCGGAAATACACACCCAACTATCACCTAAGGCCTACATGTCTTGTACCTGGGATGTGTAGGTTCTGATCACAGTGTAAGCACCAAGTGGGATGTAGCCAAATCATATTTTTATTGTAATATATCAATAATTTGTGATTTATATGATCAATAATCTCTATGGGATACATGATTATTATGATGATTTATTGATAAGAACTTTGAACCAAGAAGGGATGATTTTTCAGATATAATTTATAAATAATTTATTTTTATTAAATAATTTATTTTATTAAATGATTTATTTTCTTTTGGTTAATGGATAAACACCTTTTGTTTTACCATCATTGAATTAGAGAAATCATGTTCTGATCCCCTCTATCAGTGATTCACACATGATTTTTTAACCTCTAATTATCGTCATAGAATCCTCTTGGTACTAGTAGTGATGGTTTTAATGATTGTGATGATTGATGTTAACCATAACTGAATCCTTCAAGAGGGAAGGGATCCACTCTAGTAGAGTAGGATAAAATATCTATGTTATTCATAGTGTTGTAGGGGATATCACTCTTGGGATTTATAGAATTCTCTTGAACTTATTTTGTATAATTAAATAATATTGCTCTCATATTTAAAGAACTTCATAATTGGGATTAAATAATACCAGGGTTAAACAATAATAATTGCACGAGGGCCCTTATTATTTTCTTAGACCCTGGAAAATCCCATGTCTAAATAATAATATAATTATTATTATTTACTTGACATGTGATAAACTCAAGAATAATTATATATTATTTTTCCTCAATAAATAAATTATTATTTATTCAAATATTAATTAGTATGAAATTCATTCCTAGACCATTAAAATCAGTCCACCAATCCTCCTTAATATTTATCAGGACTTGAATAATGACTAATTAATTAATTAATTAATTAATTTTCATTTCATTATTGACCAATAAATATATAAATATTATATTTAATAAAATTAGAGAATAAATATTTTGTAAATATTCACATAACTAAATAAATAAAAATCTGATTACTATGGGAATAAACTAGAATAAATAAATATTATGAATTTATGTAATTAAGAATTTAATTAACTAGTGAATAAATATCTATTAAATATTAAACTCACATATATCTTCTCCCGTATAACAATTGATTAAATATATGAGATCAAAGTAATAAGAATAATTATTAAACCATGTATAAGAATAATATTTATCCAATACGTAAAATTCATATAGAATTTAACTAAGGTTTCAAATACATGTAGTGTGTGACCCTCAAGGACCATTTCTCAGTGGAATTAGGATACACTACCTAAAGTCCAATGTTAGCATCTAGAAAAATGCCACGTATCTCATAGAGAAAGAAGTTAATGTATCAACAATAAGTAACCTTCAATATACTTAAAATTTGTGATATAAAACCTTTATCTTAATATATCTAATCATGAAAGTTTCATACTTATGTCATCAATATATATTCTCAATGTATTTTTCATTGAATTTTTTAAAATGAACTTTTAGACAACCCAGAAATGACCATGGACTTAATCAGGTAGTTCAATTCTCTTTAAAGGTAATAAGATATCTACTTTTTTATAGAACTGAAGGGATGAATCCTTTCTCACATTATTCATTAACACAACATCACTCATGATACACCCAATGTTTCTTACCGCATCACGAGTATATGTCATCTTGGTTTTTTTCAATACATCAATGTACATGACTCTTGAATTGAATTAATAATATTATTAAGTATAATATTATTACACATGTCCAAAAATAGGAACATATAATGACACATATAAATATGGATTTCTTATTGTTGATTTTTGTTCTCATAATCTCCTACCCTGAAGATTATCAAGGGCATACACCATGAGAAATTTTCTAAAACTCCTATGAGTCTCCTCCCCTAATATCTTGAATCATTCTTGTCCCAAAAAATAATATCATCTATCTTGATAAAATATATTTAATAATACATTTTTGGAACTTCTGGGTTCTCATCATAGTAGGAAACTTCTATGACTTTTTAGTGAGACAAGTATGTTTAGGACATTATCACATAAAATGTCATAGGAAAGATCTATCATGATATGATAATGAATTTTATTAATATTAAAATAAATTATTATAAGTAATAATATAGTACATAGAAGTCGGTTTTAGGGAAATAACTCCAAAATAATCACAATTTGACTAGATCCAACTGCTAGCAGCCTTTAGTCCTCTAGTTATCACATAATTTTCAGGCTTCTGGTGCGATAAGTATTTATTCAAGGGGTCTACCATGTTTTCTTCCATCAAAACTCTGATCACAACAACTTCACCCCTATTAGAAAATCCCTGATGTGGTGATATTTATAAATTATGTGATTCATATGTTGATATAACCTTGGCTCCTTCATGAAATCCACCACTATAGTATTATCATAATACAATGTGATTGGATATCTACTATTAGGCACCAAATAATATCTTTTATGAAGTTTTTAATATAGAATTATTCTTTTTTTGCACCAAAAGCTTTTATATACTCTTATGTCATTGTAGAATTAGTGAAAACTAATTAATTTGAACACTTCCATCTCATAGCTCCTCCATTAAGACTAAATAAAAAGGTAAACTATGATGTCAGATCATTTTGAACTATTTGGAAACAAGAATCAATAAATCCTTCAATGACTAGTTATTTATCTCTTCCATATGCTGGGAACATATCCTTAGTAAACCTCTGATACATAGGTATAATATTAACATTAGGCCAATATTGTTTCCTTGGATCATCTTGATATCACCTAACATTATTAAATCATAAGAATCATCAAGACTCATACATAACAAGAAATACATGATAGATTTTTTCATGAATGTTTATGGTGTCTTACTAATTCTCTCTCTCTTGTTGTGCCCAAGGATCTATTTTCTTAGAGATATGTATACCATGTGACACAAGAACCAATACCCTTTAAGATTTTTTTATTCTAAATATATTTATTATCTAGTCAATGTATGTACTTATAATTAGTCCAAGAATCCTTTTGGATCTATCATGAATGATATTGATTCCAAGGATACATTTTTCTTCACCTAATTCATATATGGAGAAGAACTATTTAAACTAGTACTTAACTGACTATAATAATGGTGTATCATTTATAATATGTACTATGTTATCAATATACACTACTAGGAATATGACTGCACTCCCTGCAAACTACTTCAAAATACATGGATCAAATTCAATCTTTATGAAACCAAATTCTCTTATGAATTCATCGAACCAAATGTTCCATGACCTAGATTCCTACCTTAATTCATAAATATACTAATGAGACTTTCATATCGTATTTTATTTTTTTAGATTCTCAAACACTTTAAGATTTGTAAATATAGACATCTTCCTGAAGTTTTCCATTAAAGAAAGTTTTTTTTGCATCTATCTACCAAATAGCATGGTCATGGAAAGCTATTTTGGGAAGTGGAATTCTGATAAATTTAAACATGGAAACTGGAGAAAATATTTCATTGTATTCAATGACTTGATATTACCTAAACCCTTTAGCCACTAGCCATGCTTTATAAGTACTTATTTTACCATACATTCCCAATTTTCTCTTGAATACTCAATTTCAACCAACGGTCTTTACATCAGCTGTGTATGGGGAAATGCTAGCTGATCAGCAATTCAATGTGGGGAGCTAAGTGATCAATGACGTAGAAGCTGGGTAGGGTTAGTTCAAGTGGGTTGGGACTATGAGTCATGTATTGGGCATGGTATGCCACTGGGCCTTCGGGTCATGTATTGCGAGTCATTCGGGCCTTGTGCCTTGGGCATATGGTTCATGTATGGGTTCTCCTTCAACCCTTAAAAGGGGATTATCCAAAATAAAATAAAAAATAAGGCCTTAGGGCCATTCAGGGTAACTATAAAACTCTATCTTTCTAGTTTTATAACCTCTTTGGTGCTCCAATGTAGTACTTGTCTTTTAGAAATAACTTCATCCATGGAACCTATAGAGCTAGTTCATGTACCAACTCTTGTGTATCTTGATCATCAACTTCATTGAAGTAAATCTTTCCCCCACTATCCTTCTTGAGGATATGCACCCTCTCAATAAAAATAGTTTATCATACGATAGAAACTTTCTTATTTGTGAGGTTTTATAGATAGTATCCTCTAGTTTCCTTAGGTTCTAATATAACAATACACTCTTTTCCTTAGGGTTCTAGTTTGTTACCGGATTTATCCCTACTAAACTCTCCACAACCCCATTCATGAATATATGATAAAACATGCTTCTTTTAACTCCATAACTTAAAAGGAATACTATTTTATGATTTATTTGTTACATAGTTTAGTGTGTATGATTTAGTTTGTAATGAATTTACCTAAAAGGATAATGGAAAACTTTTATAGATAATCAAAAACCTTACCATGTAAAGAAATTTGTGTTTACCCATTTCACTAACACCATTCCATTGTGTTGTATAAGGAGGAGTGATTTCGGATAG
Source organism: Viscum album (assembly GCA_963277665.1). NCBI lineage: Eukaryota > Viridiplantae > Streptophyta > Magnoliopsida > Santalales > Viscaceae > Viscum > Viscum album. The sequence continues at coordinate 642,429,014 of OY728143.1, read as the reverse complement.
AATCTCATACTCCCACAAGAAATTCAATGAATTCTTGGTTAAGAAACTCACCAAATTGATTGTATTAAAAACATTTATCTTTATATCAAGTTTATTCTCCTTTTATTCTTGGATTATTTTAATTTCTCAAAATATTCTAACTTATACCTCAATAAGTGTACATATCCATATCTACATAAATCATCAGTAAAATTAATTACATGAGAATACCAACCAATAACATCTAATAGAAATGGTTCACATTAATCATTGTATACCCATTGTAAAATCTTTAAATCTCTTTCACATTATCCACCAAAAGGAGGCTTATTCATTTTTCCTTATAAATATGTGTGACTACTTTCATGTGGTTTTAGATTAAAAGAGTCTAAGTAGTCATCTTGATATATCTTTTTCAAATGCATCTCATTTACATAACCAAGATGGTGATGCCACAATTAAGTGTAAAATGATTCATGTGAACATGAAAAGTTTTCAATTTTCAATACATAGTTTTCATAATTTAGTACATAAAATAGTTATTTAAATTTTTCATACTATAACATATGTTTTCTTTATAAAATAAACACCTTTTTTCTGAACTTCAAAATAAAAACATCTATATCTGGGTAGGATTTAGAAATTATAATTTTGGTAATTATTTATATATAATAAAAATATTTTAAAACAAATACCACTTCATTTATAAATAGATGGTGGTAATCTCCATTGGATAAAGAATCCTTCCTCACACTATTGGCTACCCTTAAATCTACCTCTCCACTGTAAATCTTTTGAGATCAACTTGGTTCCTACAATTATATATAGATGTGAGAATGAAAAGTTGTATCTAATACTCAATATGTAGATATAGAAATATTTTACTCAATAATGAACACACATGAGGCCTCCCCTTGCTTCTTTAATTGAGTTTAGTTCTTCTAATGGTGGCCCAGCTCTCTATATGAGAAACATATTTTATCATTTTCCTTTTCCTATCTTTGGAAATTTCTTATTTTGGAAGGATGGTGTTTGTGAGCCTTATACTTAGAATGGTTCTATGAAAACATTTCCATATTATTCATTTTCTTATTAACTATAGTTTTTATAGTATTTTCATTCATCGCTTTCTTATCAATATGGTGAATCAACGTAATGGGTTCTAATAGAGTTTTATCACTATTTCTTATATTATAATTAAAAATGAAATTGGAAAATCTATTATAAAGTTTGGATATGATGAGATAAGTTCATGGATCATTAGGTATATTAAATCCCAATATGTCCATGTGCTCAATGTATGGAATCATCTTGGAAATTTAAGGATCAATTGGTGTCGACTCTCCAAGTTTTCATGTGCACATTCCATTGGATATCTCAAATCTATCTCATATCACCTTCTCTATAAATATAATAAAGGTGAGACATAATTCTATATGTATCCATATCCTCTTGATACTTTAAAATCTCACTGGACATAAGTGGAATCATAAAATATTAAACATATATGGAATCATCCAAATGTTTCAAATAAAGAGACAGTTCTTCCTCACTTTCCTCTTTGGAATGATCATCAGGAATAAGGTTTTCCATCACATAAAATTTTCATTCATAGCATATTGTAATGCATAAACGTGTATACCATTCCAAGAAATTTGAGCCAACAAAAAGGTAATATTCTTCATGAATGGATCACAGTGATATACTTGAATTCAGGTGGGTTTTTATTTATATAATAAATAAGAGCATAATTTTTGTAATTATCTAGGTTACTAAATTAGATTATAAATTTTAAATTTATTAATCTCCCACTATTTAATCTAAAACTAATATCCCTCACTATTAGTTAGATAATAACTCATCACATGAATATTTTTGTGGCAAGGATCCATATTCGCCTTTTCACCTCCCATAATTGGGCCTAAAAAGTTATTTAGAGGGTTTTAGGTAGACATAAATTTCCAAAAGAATTAACACACATCTTATTGTTCTATTGAGTAGACTCCCCAATCCTAAAATCTTGGATAATAATTTCCTTAACACTTTGACTCTTAGTTACACTAGGTCATTCTTAGGTAGACAAACCGTAATGAGAACTAAGTTAAGTTAATCTAATAGCTCAAGTTAAAATTCCTTGATAATTGGAAGCACTATGACTTGGGCCAGTCAAGAAATTTAAACTTTGGTTCCATTTCAACTCTATTAGTGGAAGATTATATTGAATTAATATTTAATTTTTGGTATTTTATCTTTATATGTAAACTACCTATTTTATCTTTTTACATGCTTCTTAATATTAAGTGTATTTTACTAAATTGATTAACTATGTCTAGATAAATTTTACACATAATATAATATTTATTTTAATTCTATATTTCATGATTTCTATTTAAATAGTTTCATAAATTAAACATCCAAAAATAATTAACCATACAATTTAAAAGAAACAAATAAATAAATAGGAATGGTCTTGAGATTCTCTAATGGTTGGTTTATCAAGATGATGATAAACCAACCCTTTACCAAAGGTAATTAACTCCAGGAACCATGTCTGGTTCAAGTTGTATTATTACACCTATGCTCTTATGTACCTCCTTGATTCGTTTCACCTCAGCTCCAAACTTGAACCACCTACACTCACCTGGGAGATCCATCTGGTATATAATTTTACTCACACATAGGTGTGGAAAACTAAAGGATTGGTTAAAGGGGTTTTAAATAAAAGAAACTCTAGTTATGGAGGCCCTTACGTATTCATAGGAGATAAGTGACTCATGGTCCATTATTTAATTTAATAAATTATTACAAAAAACATGCAATATTAAATTAGATAGACCAATCACATAAACATGCTATTATAAACTCATGGTTATCCACTTACATGCAAAAAAATTAAAAAAGCACACTAGCTTTAATTAAATTCAATTTATTATTTATTATTAAGCTAAACATGCTTGGATTAATTCAATTAATTGATCAATTAATTAATTCCATTTATCTTAATAACCATTTTATGTCTCTTAGATAAACATATCATTAATGAAATGTAGAAAATAAAAAGGATTGACTAATAATTTTAGATAATTACATGGAATTAATTGATCATTTATTAATTCTGAAAACCTTTATCACATAGTCCACACATCATATTTCCATAGTGTAATTAGGGTTTAAATGATACATTTTACAATTTTTTATGTAATTTTAATTTTTTTCATTATTGGGTGAGTACATGGAATTTACTAAAAATTTACACATTATTTTTCTCTCATTTTTGTATACCTGGGATAAATTAATAGGGACTCATCATGTATCTTAGTCAAGTTAAATAGAGTGTGTTAAAAATCTACATGCCATGTGTTCCACTTGTCTTGTGTCCGTGTCACCTGTGTATAGGCTTTATAAGTTTATTGTACATGGAAAATAATGATTCACATAGAACATACAACAAATACGCATCATTTTTATCATTAATTATATAGGATATTAGTCATACATAGTGTGATGCTTCAAATTTGGCCACATGGTTAGCATTGATTTTTCTGTTAAACCATATAGACTGCATGACATGTATGCTAGCTACAAGTTGTGTGGTTTGATAGACCATGCACTATGATGGCCTGGTGAATATGTGGTGTGCATTAAATTCATCTTTTTCAATACTACTTGGAACATTTTGTATCTAAAAACATGTCTATGTTTACTGAACATTATTACACGATGTGTAATTCAGTCACACAATGTGTAACCTTGTCTATTGACTAGAATTCGCAGCATATATTGATGTCATCTTTAATATTTCTTCATCTATTATTAACTTTTTTAAGAACATATGAAACTTGAATAAATAGAATTAATATGCCAAAAACATGTTAATTAAACGTTTGTATTTAAATAATGAATAAACTAGGAGTAAAAATTAACAATAATTGTGTATAGTCGATCACTGAATAATAAATATTTATAAATTATTTTGTGACTCCTATAATACCACATGTAGGTTCTAGGAATATAAAAAGAATCGTGTAAGTCATAGACAACTCACTTTTTTATGGAAATCCATGCATAATTAGTGATGTACATTATGAAGAATCACCATGACCAACGGAATTAATATGAAGATTAATTAATAAGAACATGGAACCAAGAAGAGAAAATATTTTCATATGTAATTTATAATTATTTTATTGAATTAAATAAATACATTTTGTTGAATTATTTTTTCATTTTCAGGGATTGAATGAAGACCTACAGGCACACCATCATAACATCGGAGGAATAAAGGGTATATTCTCTCTAGCGGTGATCTATAAGTGCTTCATAAACCTTTAATCATCATCATAGAAGGATCTGGGTGTAATAATGGATGGTTCTAACACTTTCTGTGATTGATATTGATCATAACTGAATCCTTCATGGAATAAAGCATTTTCTCTATTGGAGGAGGATAAAATCTCTATGTTCTCAATATTTTTCTAGGGGATATATATTTGGGGCTTCAAAGAATCCTCTCTAGAACTCATTGTGTACATTGAAAGAATATAGCTCTCATATTTATAGAATTACATAATCGGGTTTAAATAATACTAGGGTTAGAAAATAATAATTTTATAACGGCATTATTATTTTCATAATCTCTAGTGAACCCCGCATCTAAATAATTATAGAATTATTATTATTTTCTTGCCATGTACTATACTCATGGATAAAATAAATATTATTTTCTTGAATAAGTAGATTAATATTTATTCAAATAATATTTAATATAAAATTTCTTACCAAACCATTAAAATTTGTTCATCAATCCACCTCAATATTTATAGGCTCTTGAATAAAGACTATTTAATTAATTAAATAAATTTTATTTCATTATCTTCCAATAAATATATAAATATCATATTCAACAAAATTATTGAATAAATATTTATTAAATATTCACATAACAAACTAAATAAATATATTGTTACCTATGAATAAACCATAATAAGTAAATATAATGCATTCATGTAATTAAATATATAATTACCAGGTGAATAATTATTTATTAAATATTCTACTCATATATATATTCTATAAAGTAACTAGTGATTTAATATTTACAATTAAACCATAATTAGTAATTATTAAACCACATATGGGAATAATATTTTTTTAATATATTAAATTCATATAGAATCTCACTAAGGATTTGAATACACATTGTGTGTGACCCTCTAGGAATATTTCTAAGTGGAATTAGGCTCCACTACCTAAATTACAATGTTAGTGTCTCACAAAAAGCCAAGGATACCATGGAGAAATAAGTTAATGTCACAATTAAATGTAACCTTCTATGAATTTACACTATGTAATATAATATATTTATCTCGATATCTCTAATAAAGTAGGTTACATACCAGTTGCATTTACCTATATGATCAATGTCTCTTTCCTTGAATTTCTAGAAATGAACTTGTTAATAACACCACCATGGTCATGGACATAATAATGCAATTTAATTCTCATCAATGAGCCTAATATATTTACTTTCGTTAAATAATGGAAGTGATAAATTATTTCTTTAATTATTAGTTAATACCACATCATTCATGACACACTAAACGTATCCTACCTCTCCATGGGCATTTGTCTTCACATATTTTATCAATATATCAAAGTACATGACTCATGGTAAGAATTAATAATATTATTAAATTCTAAGGATCATGACACACATCCTATTATAGGAACAGCTAATGACACATATAAATTTGGATTTTTTATTGGTGTGTCATGTTATCATAATCTCTTACACTAAAGACTACCAAGGGCTTACACCATGAGAAAGTATATCAAAGTATTATTAATATCCAAACCTAATAATATATATAATTTTTTTCCTATAAAATGATATCATCCATCTATAGAATACATATTTAATAATATAGTCATTATAACACCCTGATGTTTTGTGCATTATTTTTTTTTCAAATTGATTTTTCCTTTTTGATATTTTTCATTTCACACAACACTGAAATAGTTTATTTTATATTAAAGTGCTATGTTTTTCTTTTTTTATACACAACACAAATTTAATAATTCACCACACAAAAAAAATTATCTATCTCTATATAGAACACCGATGTTATCTTGTGTTACATGCAACATTGACTTTCCTCGATGGCTTGTGTAACATGCAAGGTCGAGTTTATCAAAAATAATGATATTATTTAATATAATAAGATATAAACTATCCTTTAAATTAGAATTTATAAATATTATTATTTATTTAATGAAACTATATGTTTGGAAAAAATATAATATGAATTCATAGCATACTAATTAATTATAAATGAAAACTGGTTGAATATAAAAAAATATTAATATGGTCTTAGAGCTATTTTACCCTAATAAATTACATTAATTAGTGAGTGATATTAATGTAATATATATTTCATATATTTAATAAAATAATTTTTTTATACATTAGTTATATTCTATATACATAAGATAAGAACAAACCCAATTTTTTGCTTAAACACAATATTTTTATTAAGGCATTTTAACCACCTTTTAAAGGAGAACGCATTCTAAATCAAATTATTGGAACTTTTATAGATTAAATATGTCAAAATAAACATCATATTTAAAATTGGAAAATTATAATTAGGTTAGGTTAAATTTATAGTATTTTTCTGTGATTTTTAATTTTTTTTAAATGAATGGTGAAAATACAAAATTTTAGCTCAAAACTGATTTTTCATCCAATTTATTAATAAGTTTAAATTATATTTTAAATTGGTATAAAATTTTAATTAGATAAATTTTTATTAATTAATACAATTTAGGTCATTGTAACCAATTTAATATTGAAATTATATATATAAACCTTGCCAGTTTTTTATCATTTTTACATTAAAAACCCATAGTATCGTCCTATCAGCATGATTAAATTTAAATTAATTTCTACCACTTATGTTATTAGAATTTGTAAAAATGGATTTCATATTTTTAATCATCATAATTTATTATATTTAATATGGTAAAATTAGTTTTTTACCAAATAATATTAGTGAAATTAATTAAAATTAATTACATCGCTTATAGAAAATTTAAGCTTAACTAAAGACTAAACCTTAAATTTAAAACTCAAGACAACCTATAAACTTATAAAATATCCATTTTAACGCCATATTTAGACCATATTCTCCCTTTTATTAAATATTTTACATTATTGGATCCACATGAAATATGAAAAATGTGGGTGGAATTCTCTCTTCAAATATTCACAGTTGTGCCACTCCTCTACTATAAAAAGGTATCCTCTCCTCCCACATCCTCATGCCTCTCAATCCCTGAGGATCACCTAAAATATGATACAATAAACCCAAAACATCCCTAATTTCCTCCTATAACCCTATACTTTGGTAGAAATAAATCCAATGAATCCTTTTTCCACAAACCAAAAAGAGTTACCTGATTAAAAGCTAACATCTTCTCTAAAGATCATTTCTTTTATTTTCTCTTTCCATGCCCTCCACTCTCTTTATTACATGATTGTAAAACAACACCAGTATATATAATATACAATTATTTTTTTATTATATTGTTTTTACCTACACTTACACACACTTACATTTAATGGGTAAGGAACATAATGTTTACGTGTATAGCAAACTATCGCCTCACTAAACGATGATTGCTCATTTTTCCTTTTATGCGAATCATGGTTGAAATTTTGATAGAAAATATATTTATATATTTCATATATTATATTAATTATTTTTTAATCTTATGTATTCATTTTACAAAATATATCGTTCTACTTTACATTTGGTGTAAATACGATAATTTTGTTTGAGGAAGTGTGGGCTACCGCCACCTCAAAGCAATATGATTTGTTCAGACACTACATGGAATGTATTGAGGATGAGTTTAGTAAAATTATATAATATATATAACATTATAAGGATAATTTAATTATATTATATACATATATAAATATATTTAATTTTCTTTCTTTCTTTCAATACGACAAAAAAAACAGAAATAGTGTTCATGCGTACGTAAGGCTTACCGTCTCCATAAACAATGTATTCCATTTCATAATTCTATATCATATAGATTATTATAATACACATATAATTAATATAAATTATGTTTCTATAATTTTTTTAATTTGGGAATCATGATATAAGTATAATTACTGAAGATATAACAAATTAAGACACATGAAAAGAACAAAGCAAATATTACCCAAAGTGAAACCTTGACATAAGATTTTTAAAAAGAGGGTAATATAAGGTCATAATAAAACTATATATGGTATTATATATAATAATATGGTTCAGTAAAATATTTATAATAAATTTATATTTATTATACAGGTGGTTTGAATGAGTACGATGAGAGTCAAGATATAAGGTAAGGGAAATTTCATCTCACTTTTATTTCCATGAGATACATGCCTTATTCACCACTAACTTATTTTTTGTGGTATATTTACTACCCATAAATGTATTATATGTATATTATAATTAAATTTATGGGTATTTACATATCCATTTTATGAACTTTACTTCATGGGGTTTAATTTTCAAATATTACCAAATCAGTAAGATTGTTCTGTCTCAATTTGCCTTCTTTGAGACTGAGGTTTTTTTATGAACCTAAATTATTATTTTTTGGTCTATATAATTCCATTTTACATTTTATATCATTAATATACTTATTTTAATTATAATTTATGCCTCATATAATTTTATTTTATTACATTGATATTGTGACTCCAAGTAATCAAGTAGTAAGAGTTTTTTTTAAACAATCTCATAAATTTTTCAAGATTGTTAATGATTATGATTACTTTGATGAAATATTGTGATACATCTCTCTTGTACACTCATTAATTTCCATATACTTTGTTATTTTAAGATATATTAATTTTTTGGTACCATTATTCCACTCTTTGGTACATAATATAGTTAAAAGGTGTTCCTTAACAAATACCGACTTTACCATCTATTTGGTAAAAAATATATGTTCCCTCAAAACCATGTTTTATAAAAATGGTTTCCAAGAATATTTTACTATTATCCAATAATAATTAAAAGAATGGTTTTCCTTTTTTTTATTTACTTATTTTTTCCAAGTAATATTCTTGTACCTTTCTAAATAAGTAATTTTTCTACCCTTTTTATCATGCAAAATAAATGTTCTTTTTACCTCATATGATATGTGAAAATTTACCCACCATAATTTCTGTTAATCATTCTTTTTATGTTTAAAAGGATAATTTTTAAGAAATTGTTTTTAAAATTATTTTCAGAAAAATTATTTTTCCCATCATTTTCAAGATTCCTTCATAAGTTTTCAAGTAAATAGGTTTTCAAGACTTTTTCAATATTTATTTATAAGTTGTAAAATTTATTTTAAAATAAATGGTTTTAAAAAAAATCAATATTTATTTATATATTTTCATAACAAATTCAAATAAAATTGTTTCGAAAATGTTTTGAATCTTATTTTATAAGTTTTCAATTAAAAGGTTTTTCAAATTTTTTCAAGCTTCTTTTATAAGTTTTCAAGGAAAAAGTTTTTGAAATGATTTCAAGTATTCTTTAAAAGTTTTAAATGTATTTTATTAGAAAATTATTTTCAAATGGTTTATGTATTAAAAAGTATTCCTCAAAGAATAAAGTATTTTTTACTAAATAAATGTTTTTGAGAGATATTCCAAAATTATTTTCCATCTAAGACGACATCTATTAATGTTACTCATGCCTTTATAGGAAATTTTATAAAGGTCCCATTCATATTATTTCTTTAAATGGGTTGTTATTAATGAGATGGTCTTTTTGAAACTCATTTCTATTTCATGGGTTATATGATTATGAAATATGTTTATCATTCACGGGTTATTCAATAGATGAAATGACTATGAAACTTTTATTTTTCCATTGGTTATTATATGTTTACATGTTTATGATACTCATTTTATTCCATGCTTTAAGATATGATTGTTTATGATTTTATAGAACACGTATGTATAATTTCATTATGAGATGTATGGGATCTATATCTCCCTCTAATGAGTTGGGTAAAGATTTATATCTCATGCGATAGACTAATATGGTCTTTGGAGTGAATCTTGACTACTAATATGGTCTTGGAAGTGAACATCTACTACTAAGATGGACACTGGAGTGATCCATGACTACCAACATGGTATAAGGAGTGAAATCATGCTACTAAGATGGCCATGGGAGTGAACCATGACTACCAAGATGGTATGAGAAGTGATCTAATGATCCTAATATAGATATGGGAGTGAACCCTAACTACCAAGATGTTATCGGGAGTGAAACCATACTACTAAGATGGTATTTGAAGCTATTCCTTCGATACTATGGAAGTCATATTATATACTTATGTGTTTTCCAAAATTACATGTTTTATTCCTATGTTATGCTTTCAGGTATTACGTTCTTTATTTCATTAGGATTCATGCCTTATTAATAGCCAATATTTATTCTATGATTCTGGTTTGTGAACTTTGATATATATGGTATGATCTTCTATTTTTCAGGATCACATTTTCATACGCCTATGATCATATTTAGCTTACATGTCTCCATTGTTGACCCTTACTGATCATCTGATCTCACCCCTTTTTATGTTTCCTTCCCTAGGTTATGAATATATTTATTATGTTTGTTGTTACTAAGAAGGGATCTATTCAAGAAGAACCTAGTGGATGATAATGTAGCTAACTTATGTACCATTGTTCTTGTTTCCATTTTTACATATACACTTGACTAGTACGGCCTTTAGTAATCTATTGCATAATGTTTTAAGTATTCTGAAAATGTTATATAATGCTAATTTTTGAAAAGTGAGGGTCTCTATAGTCATTGAAATTATGGGTTCTCATTATAGTGGGTAACTATTATGACATTTTAGTGTGACAAGTACCCTTAGGTCATTATCACATACAATGTCACACATAATAACAATTTTTATGTGATAAAACAATTTTTTAATATTTACATATATGAATATAAGTAATAATAATGTACTTAGAAGTTAGTTATAGGGTACCATCTATAACAAGAAGTACTTGTTTTGTACATGGAAACCTATAGTGATTTTCATATATTTCCACAAGATGTCATTTTTTGAGATTTGGGTAGTTAATGCTAAAATATTTTACCCATATAACATATTAGAATGTATATATTTATTATTTGGGGACTATGATAAATGTGTTTGAGTAGATTGGGTTTTTTAGCTTTGTAGAGATGATGATGTGTGTTGAAAAGATACTAAAACAACAACATGGTCGATAATCCTCTTGAAGAATATTTTTCTCTAGGGTATAGGTCCTCTATGTTTATGGTGGAGTAGTTTTCCCTCTCATGTACATGAGGTGTGGGTCCCCCTTTCATGGATTCAGTCACCCTGTCAGATAATTCACACTACAAACACACTTGGGTATGGGTCTTATATAAGGGTTAATACTCCCTTGATTATGGTATATTTTAGTGATGTGTGGCTCCATCATTGCAGCTCATACTTAAGGATTATGTGGAAGTGAAATAAGTGATATATTTTGGGCACTTTGGTTTCTACAATACTCTGGGTTCTCCAAATTCATTTTCATTTTTTTTCATCTATAAAGTTGAGTTATCTTGATTGATGTACATTAATTTAACAAGGAACCATGCTACTTCTTAGTTACAAAGTGGTGATGCAAGGATTTTATGTTGATTAAGTTTTTTGGATATCATATATTTTATGATATTACTTGGTTTCTTAAGCACATGATCCATGTAGAGTCGATCACTAGTGATTTTGAGGAATTTTACATATACCCCTGATCACCTTTGAGGTATGACTTACTCATAAACTGTGGATTTATAAAAAATTAGGTATTATGAAGACCTAAGTGTCCCCTAATACTTGTATGATATGATTCACTGTATATCTAAGTTAAGTTTTGGTGATAGAATAATTCCTTATATTTTTTTGTTTCTTTCTTGTAAATCATATCGGGGTTTTTTTTATTTTTTTTCTTTCTAGTTACATTATTAAACTAGGGGTTTTAAATAGACTTATCGATTCATTGTTCATTTTTTATTTTTGGGTTTTCTACTAGGTATATATATACTCACCCATATATGGACCTTGTTCCTATACATGTTGGGTCTGTGTAGATGTTTCATGATTTTTAGAAAATTCCAGTGATCTTAGAGAAAGATTTATATCATTCAGAGTTGTTTCATGGTGGAATTTAGTGGTACTCATCCGTAGAAGTTAATAATGGTGGCCCCTCCCAAAGGGAGATTGGTGTATGTTTCTACATGGTGTCTATTCTTTAAATTTATTGCAGAGAGGTGACAAATTTCCCCTTATTTATTTTTATTATATAGTGTAGTGTAATCTTATGTATTGGTCTTTTGTTGGGATTACTAGTGTGGTGTGTCATTATATAGTTGTTATTCATCCATATATTCTAATATAGTTTATTGGTTTATTTATGATGATTTTTTTTTCTAATTATATTTTTTGTATTATATTACATTTTTTATGAAGGTTGTTATAGGATAATGCTTCCCATATATGATTATAACTTATTGGTTCTAGTATCCAGCCCCTAGACTATTGGAAGTGGGATATGAGTGGAAAACTTATCTCATCACCAACTCAGGAGGTGTGTTGGTGGGTCGGGTCATGTAAAAATTGTATCAAAGTTATTCTAGTCCTAGGTATGTAGTTAGGAGTTAATATAATTATGAGTTTTTTTGGGGGAATTTTGGAAACATTGTTAAGGTAATATAGTTTTTCTAACATAATAAAGAACCCAATTTTGGTGAAGTGGCCAATATATCTATTCACTATGACTCTAATAATCTATTGACCACCTCAGAACCTAGAGGAATCAGTTTTGGGGTATGACTAAGTAGGTAATTGTATCATATATTAGTCAGTTATAATTTTTCATGTCCTTCATGGGTCATTTCACCTAGATATTCTTCAATAATTATGGGTTTGTCCTATCATTGAAGTTTTTCTCCCTATAAATATCCAACCCTAATTTATAAGCAGGGTATGATAAGAATGTAATAGTGATTGATCCTTACTCTTCTAATTATTTGAGTACTAAGGTGGTGATCTAAGGACTCAGTTGAGATATATCCTTTCCTCACAAGTAGATGTGGGTTATTTTTTCCTTTATGATTAGTGCATACCCCCTAGTAAAGAAGAATGAAGTTCCCATTGATTTAGACGAGACTTACCATATATAGTGCACACTATGTGAGTTATAGTTGCAGTGGGATTTTGGACTTCAAGATGATCCAAATCCTCCTCTATCATAGGACTGGTTAGAGTCAATGGCTTGTAAATTCTATCTGGTTTAGACACCCCCAAATCATATGATGATTCATTCTTGATAACCTTATAAGAAACATTGAGTTGTTAGTGGATTATGTTTTTCTCAAACTCGTGATAGGAGTGCACTATTGTGGTGGGAATTTCACCCATTATTTAGGATGTGGCTACATCTACAGGTGTTGATGATGATTCTAGAATAGGAGATATTGGAACCTCTAATGGGATTCATGAGAATGTATGAGTATATATGGAGGATTAAAAACTTTATGAAGTGCCCTTTGGATATAATTCATGGTTTATTTTTTAAAACTTGTTAACTTAAGTAGAGATTCTAGAAAATGGATTTGAGTTGGGTATTTTATCTCATTTGTCCTCTTCCACTTAAAGTCCTCAAGAAAGTGGTGGCAGTTAAGTTTTTTCTATAATAGATGCACCTTGGTCTTAAAAATAGGTTAGTTTTTTCCCTAAAATTATCTTGAGTGGTGTTGTGGACATCTATGGTTAGTTGAAACATGGTGTGGTTCAAGGTATGACTTGTGTCCCTTCTATATAGGCCTTCGTACTCTTCAAAATTAGCTTCTGTTAAATTTTTCTTCCTTATTTATTTGTTAGGGAGTTATATATTTCCTTGGTGGCCCCACACCCTTCTATTGTGGGTTGGGTTCTTAATGGTGGTATAAATTGAGTGGTATTTCATGATTATATAATCCCAAGAGATGTATTTAAAGTATCTTACCAAATATGAGGACCATAACATCTACTCCACCAAGCAGATAATGATTTTCCCTTAATGTTCATATTGGTTGTAGTGGTAGTGAATTTTGAGAACGGATCATTACCAGTGGAATAGGGTCCTAATAAAGTAAGTCTAGTATAGTCTGTGGTCATTACTAATGTATAATGATTTTGTCTATGCGGTGAAGGATATTTCTCAATGGTTTTGGTTTTAACTCTCAAGTCTGGTAGGGTTATCATGTGTTATGGATATAACATGGCAGGGTTATTTAAATGGTCAGAATAATATGCTTTAGATTGTGGTAGAATGAAATACAAGTGATTCGTGGTATGTTTTTTTGGTAACTTGAACTTATTAGTACATTTTATTAAACTTCTCATCAATGGATTTCATGAAAGTGATACAACAACACAACTGAGTTGCCTTCAGTAATTAATATGTTTGTTTTTAGAGATTAAAGTGTGTAGGTAAGGTTCCCATGATGTCTTATAAAATAATTGAGATATGGGTCAAGTTGTCCTCGTGCCTTATGATCATGACATTGGTGTGTATACCTTTATGAAATGAGATGAAAACAATAGAATATGACCCTGTAGAATATGGTACCCTATAGTTTTTCTAGAATTAACATAAAATTATCATTTTTGTGTTCAACTAATGAATCAGATGCAGACAGTATGTTCCAATATGATCTATATCATGAATGATAATAAAGGTGGGAGTATAATGCCCCCATGGTAGGTATACATGGAAACAAATAATTTCAAGGTTAATGTCAGAGGTTAGTGGTTTCACTTTGACTCATGTAGTTGGGAGACCTTTGGGTGTCAAAAAGGTCATTGGTGTTGAGGTTTGATGAGACTCGCATGAAATAACTATGTACTTCTACTAGGGGAATACATCGAGATAAGCTTGGGTCAGTGGCTTTTTTATGAAATGGTGGCTAAAGGAAGGGAAGATTTTGATCTACGTGTTGATCACTACACTACAAGAAAAAAGGTTCTTAGCATCATTTTTTTACATTTAGCGGTAGTTTAAACCACCGCTAAATGGTATGTGATGCTTTCACGAGGGTTTTTTATTTAGCGATGATTTTTTATTTTTTATTTTTATTTTTTAAAAATGATTATTTATTTCTTATTATTTGATTATTATTTATTAATTATTTATTATTTTTTATTACTTATTACTTATTATTTATTATCTCTAGCCCACCCAGACCAACCCTGTAAAATCAAGCATATATATGTGTAGGGTGAGATTTGAACCTCTCACCTCCTGGTTATTCCGCAAAGTCTACAATACTCCGTCAAACCCTTCATGTGATTACTAAAGAGACTTTAATATACATATATATACATATATATATATATATATATACGTGTAAATATATATATATATATGTCTTTTTACATATTCTTATTCATAATTTATAAATACATACATATAAAAATATAATTACATATAAAAAAATTTGTAGGTGTGTGTACTAACATAATATATGTAAATGTATATAAATATTCAAAAATTGATATGAATATCTATAAATATAAATAAATTAACATAAATATATATATATATACATCTAAACACTTATTAACATACATAAATATAAATGAATGTCTATATATATATATATATATTTACATAAACATATATAAAAACACACCCATTCATATATTAATTAAATATAATTATATATATAAAGATATATAAATATACATAAATATATATATATATATATCCACATAATATATATAAATATAAATACATGTAAAGGTTTATAAATATCTATAAATATATGTATATATATACCTAAATATATATAAACACATATGAAAATCTATAAATATATATAATTAAAAATAAATATGTAAGGACCTGTAATTTCCCTGTAAATTATTTTTAAATATATGCCAATTTTATGAGTCCTTGAAAATTAATGGTGCATGATTCTAAAGCCCAGTGTACCCAGAATGAATTTCTGAACTTTTTTTGGGTACGTTCAGTAAACACGCGAGCGGGTTTTTCTAACATTTGAACCATTGCTCAGAATTTAAATCTGAGGGCACCGTTGAACTCGCAGCGCCGATATTCTCTTAAGGAGACCTTCACCTCGACCATAGTAGATTGAGGGTGGAAGTTAGTTTTTCAATTATTCATGAAATAATAAAATAAAATAAAATGGTGTAACATTTTACTTTTATTTTCTTTTGAAACTCCCATGGTGATGTTTCATAGGTGGGGAGCACTGAACTAAAACCTCTCATGAGAGGTTATGGATTTTGGGGACCGCCGAGACTAAAACTCCCATGAGAGGTTATGGTGGTGGGGGCCACCCGAGGATAAACCCCCTTGGACTCCCTCTTAAGTGTGGTGAAGCCTTTTAAACTACCCCCACTTTAATGGTACCACCCCCTTTAATTAATTTCATTACAACCTCATAAATCAATTATGTGGAGACAAATTAAATTTTATCAGCAATTAAATTGGGAAAACATATCAAAATATGGCTACATTGAAATTTGGTGGAATTGGGAGAGGAGAAATATTGGGAGTATTACACTTCTCCAACGAAGAACTTCTTCAACGAAGAACATTCCTCCAATGAAGAATGCTGATTCATGACTTCGACTTCTTCCTCGGGACATCCTACAACATGGTACATGTTTAATCGACGACCATTATTTCCACCACATTGACAACAAAAAACGAACGAGGTAGGTGTTTAAATTGAGTATAATTATATTCCTAAGTTCTTCCCTTCTAAAACAAAGAACGCGGATTAACTCACTATCAAGTTGATCTGTGGATGTTTTCTTTTTCAGGTTGGGAATAATTATTGAACAAGGTTATAGGGAGGGTGTTTGAATTATTTTTCTTTACCCATTCTTAATATTCTTGTTCTTGTTGAGATGCTTGGTACTTCCCTAACGCGGAGGGTGTGGTCCAAAAAAACATGGCTCGACCCCTCTGTTGTTCTTCTTAAATGGTGTATCCTTCGCGATGAAAGAGGGAAACTTTGGTGATGGTGACCAGTGTCAGCGGTTGTCACTGGTGGAACTCGAGAACCACCGATGAAGGCACAACGCCCTACCGCCCTATGGCCTCCACACCCCATGGTGCTCCACCATCCACGGCCATCGTTTCCACGTGGCCTCAACGTGCCACCCTGCGGCCTCACCAAGCCGCCTCGGACAAGCCGCCCCGGCTGAGCCACCCCGGACGAGCCGCCCCGGCTGAGACACCCCGAGGCACCTGCAGCCTCAGCCCTCCTAGCTGAGCCACCCTGGTCGAGACACCCTGTGGCATCTGCCCTCCCGGACGAACCGCTTCGGTCGATCCGCCCTCGCGGCTCCCCTGTGGTCGAGCCACCCTATGGCACCAACAGCCTCTGCCCTCTCGGTCGAGCCGCCCTGTGGCCTCCGCCCTCCCGGATGACCCACTCTGTCTGAGAAACCCTGAGGCCTCGCACCCTCACGGCACCCTTCACGACTGAGCCTCCCCGCGCCCCATAGCCTCACACCCTCACGTTACCCTCACGGCGGAGCCGCCCCATGTCCTTGCGGCACCCCCGCGGTCGAGCCACCCCGTGCCCTCGTGGCACCCCTACGGTCGATCGGACCTTGTGGCCTTCCGAGCCGAACCCATCAGGTTGGGCCACCCAGTCGGCTGGGCCTCCTAGCAGTTTGGTCCGGACCTAGTGGGTTGGGCCAGGTCGGGGCAGGTCGGTCCGACCGAGTTAGACCGGACTCGGACCAAATACGACCCTATACTTTACATGGGACATAACTTTGGAAACATATGTCCATTTGATGAACCATCAGTGGCACCAGAAACCTTGGAGAGAGACGGTCCCTTTTCTATACTCCACTAAAGTTTTGGATAAAATCGGGATACGGTCAGGTTGGATCAAACACGAATCCAACCGAGGCCTTAGGACTAAAAGGCTAATAACTCATAGACTGGGTGTCCGATTGACACGCCATATGTTGAATTGATACCCCTATGATGTTGAGGTCCTTTGAGATACTTATTCATAAGACTTCGTGGAAGTTGGAGTATTGACCAGTGGCATGTGGAGTGGACCCTCCCGGAGACAAGCGAGCGTAGTGTGGGAACCCTGTAGCTGGCTGTGATGTGAAGAATCTAGAGAGATCATGTGTGGGTTAGCACATAGAGCAATCCTGTGTGGGTAAGAACATAGAGAGATCTTGTGTGGGTCAGCATATTGAGTGATCATGTGTGGTTCAGAACTTAGAGTGATCTTGTGTGGGTCAGCACGTAGAGCGATCCTGTGTGGGTTAGCTCCTAGAGAGATCATGTGTGGGTCAGCACTTAGAGTGATCCTGTGTGGCTCAACACTGAGCGATCCTGTGCGGGTTAGCACCTAGAGTGATCCTATGTGGGTTAGAACTTAGAGTGGTCCTGTGTGGGTCATCACCTTGTGATCATAAGTGGGTCAGCACCTTGTGATCATGTGTAGGTCAGCACTTAGTGATCTAGTGTGGGTCAGCACCGAGCGATCCTATGTGGGTCAGCACCTGGCGATCCTATGTGGGTCAGCCTCTTAACAGAGTAAGATTATTAAGTAGTTACATCTAATAATCTATACTAATGTACTTAAGATATACCTCGTGTGAGCTGAGTTCGTACCTGTGTGGTACTTATCTTTGTGGTTTTTCTTCGTTTGTGGAACAGTTAAGCCCGGGGATTTGGAGTCGGACTCTATGTTTTCCTCATGATTGAGATCAGTTTACTTGATAACTTAGGTATATGTATAGGCATATACCTAAGTGGGGTTATCAGTTGTTTCCTTACTTTGTGGTTTATCCTTCATAGGTTTTGTGAGACCTTGAGGGTCTTGGGGTCCCTACTAAGTATCATTATACTCACCCCTACATGGGCTATGCTCGTAATTCGTTGTGTTTCGTGCAGACAACGGACAATGATGACTGAGGACTAGGGTACCGGGACTGGAGGTAGCTAGGAGGTGGACGTTAGATGAGGTGAACTACAGAGACGACCATTCGTGAGCTGTACCTACCCTTCAGGTTTGATTCATGGTGGACGAACCAGGAGTAGTTCCAGTTCACTTGTACTTTCAGTTTCCTTATACTTTCCAGTTGGGTTTGTATTCTAGCCCCTTTTACTTACTGTACTCACTCTATTTACTATTCAATTTTCTTGTGTTTGTATCTTGTTGTGTGCTTGGTTGCATGTGATTATAGGTTATAAAGTCAATGCTTTCCCAGTTTTAAGGATTACACCTTTCAGTGCTAGTCGCCAGCCCTTGGCCAATGGAAGGTAGGCTTGGGGTAGTCACGACACGGGCCCCAGGGGACGGGTCGTGACAAATTGTTATCCAAGGAGTCGGTTCTACCATGGAACATAGGACTCTGATCTTTCTTTTTAATGGTAATAGTGTTATGTTTAGTGAGTGTGTTTATTAGTTTAGGGAATCTAGTGTTGGTGTGGCGGCTGACGTATCCATACACCATGACCTTAACTTCTGATTTCCAACTCAGTGCACGAAATCACTGATTACGTGTGTGTTTTCAAGATTTTTCTTTGTGATCACTTTGAGTTAGCTCACTAGATATAAATTTTGATTGTGGCACACCTGTTTCTTTTCAGGATTCCTCCACGAAGACAGCCAGCTAGGTTTCTGAGAGTTATACGCACTGATATCCCACCGAGAAATGAGGCCTCTGTGTAGGGCCCTTTTCTAGTAGAGGCACCAACAGTACCATTACCATTGGGACACCGATTCCACCAGCCCCAAAAGCAAAGAGTGCACACCACTTGAGTTCATTTCATGAGTTCTTGCGCCAGAGGCCAGCCAGGTTCAGGGGAGAGACGGACCCACAGGCAGCTGAGGATTGGTTGGAGGCTGTAGTGAGAGTCTTCCGACTGGTAGGGAAACCAGCCAATTTTATAGTGATCCTTGTCGCCAGCCTTCCACAGGCAGCAATTGGAAGATGGTTGAGCTTAATGATCCAAGCTCACGAGGAGGTAACACTTCTCTGGGCAGACTTCAAGATCTGGTTTCGGGAAGAGTTTTTTCCAGCAACTCTTCGTACAGTTCACATTCAGGAGATACTTCATCTACATCAGGGAAACATGACTGTGGCTCATTACTCAGTGAGGTTCACTGACCTCTAATTATACTCCACATATATAGTTCGGTACCCATTTTTTAGAGCCCAGACCTTCGAGTAGGGGCTCAGGAGAGAGATCAGGGCTTCAATGATCTCACTCAGCATCCTGACGTAGGCGTTGGTGTTAAAGAGAGCCCTCTTATCGGTGAGTTTCCTTACTGAGCAATCACCAGTAGCGAGACCCACCACCAGTCATCACATAGTAGATTCTTCTGTAGATGACGACAGACAGATGACACAGAGGTCCAAGAGGACCAGACCTACAGGTGGAAAACCGCAGGATTTAGGGTCAGTTGTACGAGGCACCCAAGGTAGAGACAGTCATGCTAGGTTCAGGAAGTGTTACGCATGTGGCGGGCAGGGTCCCATAGCTTGTGACTATCCGAAACAACATATGGATGATCAGTAGATGGTCAAAGGACTGCTCAAGCAGAGACAGAGGTTCGGCCGAGGAGGTCTGCAGGGAGTAGGAAGACATGGCAGATGAGCTGGTTGTGCAGCTGGCGGTGGCCGATGATTTGAGATGTTACCGCCACCACCCCGACCACAGGGAGCATGTGGATAGGGGTGATCTCAGTTCCAGGCACCTGAGGCCTATGATCATGGTTCTCTAGAGATGATATGAGGTATTATCTGTGTCTATTCCACCTTAGCTGTAGTACTTATAGACACCGCTTCCAGTCATTCTTTTATTACCACTCCCCTTTTTCGGAGCTCGAAGATTCTAACAGAGCTGTTGGCTCAAAATGTACGTCTAGAGACTCCTACGGGAGCTAATTTGATGATTACATACTGGTACCAGCAGCTTCAGCTTACTCTAGGAGGCGAGAGATTCATATGGGATCTCCTAGTAGTAACGTCGAGGCCTTACGATTTCATCTTGGGTATGGACTGGTTATCTACTGTCCTTGATTAGATAGACTGTATTAGGCGCAAAGTGCGGTGTGTCCGCATGGATGGGACTAGGTTTACCTTCACCGATGAGAAGGGATACTTTGCATCATAGGATGGACTTACCCGGCGGAGAGTGCAGTCGATCACTCATCAGTTGGCTAGCCTTACCCTCAGAGTAGTTGATGTGGAGAGTCTGGATTATCCTGTAGTGGTGGACCAGTACACGGATGTCTTCCCAGATGTTGTTCTGGGTCTACCTCCTCATAGAGATGTGGACTTTTACATTGACTTATCCCCTAATACAACACTAATATCTACACCAGCGTATCAGATGGATCCTGTGGAGCTCTATGAGATATGGATATAGCTAGAGGACTTACAGGGGAATGGATTTATTCAGCCTAGTGTTTCTCCTTGGGCAGCCCAGGTTTTGTTCACCAAGAAGGCATATGGGAGCTTGATACATTGTGTTGACTACCGTCATCTGAACTAGGTGATTGTGAAGAACAAGTAACCACTCCCGAGGAATGATGACCTCTTTGATCAGTTGAAGGGAGAATAGTGGTTCTCGAAGATAGACCTCATATCAGGTTGTCACCAGCTCAGAGTACGAGATGAGGATGTGTAGAATACGGCTTTCAGATGTTGTTAGGGACACTAAGAGTTCTTGGTTATTCCATTCGGTGTGACCAATGCTCCAACAGTGTTCATGGGACTCATGAATAGAAACATTCATCCATACCTTGATAGCTTTGTAGTAGTCTTCATCGACGGTATTTTGATCTACTAAACTACTGAGGAGGAGAATGCCTATCATTTACAGATAGTTCTAGGCACACTCCGAGAGCACCAACTTTATGGTAAGCTATCGAAGTGTCAGTTCGGGATCTAAGAGGTTCATTTTCTAGTACATGTCTTATCGGAGGCTGGAGTTGCAGTTGATCCAGCGATGATTGAGGTGGTACTTGCTTAGGAGAAACCCAGGAGTGTGATGGAGGTATAGAGTTTCCTGGGTTTGGCTGGTTACTACCAGAGGTTTGTACCTGATTTCTCTAGAGTTACAGCACCACTATCATCCTTGAAAAAGATGGGTAAATCCTTCGGGTGGTCGAAGAGATACCAGTGGAGTTTTCATGAGCTTAGGAAGAGGTTGACTAGTGTCCCCATCTTGAGGCTTCTAGAGGAGGGCGTAGAGTACATAGTCTACTACGATGCATCAGGGACTAGAATCATATGTATCCTGATGCAAAAGCGAGTAGTGATCGCTTATGGTTCTCGACATCAGAGATAGAATGACCAGAACTACGCTACCCATGACCTGGAGTTAGTAGCAGTGGTCTTCACCTTAAAGATGTGGAGACATTACTTCATGGGAGAGGATTTTACAGTGTACTCTCATCACAAGATTTCAAGGTATATCTTCTCTTAGAAGGACCTGAACCTGAGATATCAGCATTGTCTTGAGTTCCTCCAAGACTATGACTTCGAGATAGTCTATACTCCTGGGAAGGGGAATGTTGTAGCAGATGCACTCATCAGGAGGTCCGGTATACAGCTGTTAGGTGAGATGACAGAGCAGCTGGCTGCTTTGTAGATATCCTTTGTGGATAGAGATGGAGCAGCTTTACTTCAGTCTCTTACAGTTACTCCCCCACTTCTTCAGCAATTTAGGGAGGCACAGCATGGGGACACTGACTATGAGACATGATGTGCTCAGATATCTATAGGAAATGCACCTGATGGATTTACTGATGGTGGGGAGCACATCTTCCTCTTCAGAGGATGTACCATGGTGCCAATTTCACTTCAGGAGGAAGTGTTGAGAGAGTTCCACACATGCCCTCTAGCGATACATCCAGGAGTGGTGAGGATGTACCAAGATATCTGACAATAGCACTGGTGGCCAGTAATAAAGAAATCAGTTGTAGATTTTGTCTCTTGGTTCCTCACTTTTCAGCAAGTGAAGTTGGAGCATCAGGTACCATCAGGCTTGGTTCAGCCTTTGGAGGACCCAGAGTGGATGTGGGATGGTAGATCCATGGACCTCATAATAGGAATTCCACGTACATCTAGGGAATATGACTCGATTTGGGTGATCATTGACCAACTCCCCAAGTTGGCCCACTTCCTACCGATCAGAGAGCAGGGTTCAGTAGAGATCTTGGGATGCCTCTATGTGTAGGATATTGTGAAGCTACATGGATTACCATAAACGATTTTCTTCTATCATGATGCACCTTTACTTCCTGGATATGGAAGGGGTTTCAGGAGGCTTTCAGGATACAGCTTCGTTTGAGCACCACCTTTCATCCTTAAACGGATGGCCAGACTGAGCGGACCATTCAGACTCTCGAGGATATGATGTGTGCTTGTCTCCTCATCTTTGGTCACAGCTGGGAGGATCACTTGCCTTTGGTGGAGTTTTCATACAACAATATCTATCACTCCACCATTGGGATGGAACCTTTTGAGGAATTGTATGGGTGACCTTGCAGATCACCTTTGTGCTGGACTGAACCAGGGGATTCAACACTAGTGGGACCACAGATGGTACAAGCTACCATAGAGAAGGTTCAGATCATCTAGGAGTTGATGAAGACTGTACAGAGTAGGCAAAAGTCGTATTTCGAAAGGACATGGAGACCTCAGGAGTTTGAGGATGGTGACCATGTCTTTCTACGGGTCTCACCTCGATAAGGATTGTGGAGATTTGGCCGAGGTGGCAAGTTATCTTCGAGGTTCATTAGACATTTTCAGGTCCTCATCAGAGTTGGTGAGGTGTCTTACCGCTTATCTCTTCCACATCAGTTGCATAGGGTGAATGACGTCTTCCATGTATCCCATTTGAGGAGATATGTGAATGACCCTTCTCACATCATCGACTATAGTGAGCTGGACATCAACGATGGGGTGACTTTTACACAGGTTCCAGTTGAGATTGAGGATCGAGAGGAGTGGGTCCTTCATGGGTGATCACTACCTATGGTACACATTAGTTGGCAGCACGGGAACCTCCAGGAGAGCACATGGGAATGGGAGGCTCATATTAGTGCTCAATACCCCCCACTTGTTCCCTTAGTTTGAGTTGTTTCTTATGGGGATGAAAAGCCCTGAGGTGGGGGGAATGTAAAGACCCAGAATTTCCATGTAATGTTTTTAAATATATGGGAATTTTACGAGTCTGTAAAAATTGACAGCGCATGATTCTGAGGCCCGGTGTGCTCAAAATGAATTTCTGAACTTTTTTCAGGTACATTCAGTAAAAGTGCAAGTGGGTTTTTCTAACTTTTGAACCTGTACTCGAAATTGAAATCTGAGGGCACTGTTGAACCCGCAGTGCCGGTATTCGCTTAAGGAGACCTTCACTTCGACTGTAGTAGGTCAAGGGTGGAAGTTATTTTACCACTTATTCATGAAATAATAAAATATAAAATGGTGTAACATTTTATTTTTGTTTTCTTTTAAAACTCCCAAGTGGATGTTTCACACATGGGGACCACTAAACTAAAACCACCCATAAGAGGTTATAGAGGTGTGGACCACCAATCCTAAACCTCCCATGAGAGGTTATGGTGGTGGGGATGACCTAATACTAAACCCCCTTGAGGTCCCTCTTAATTGTGGGGAAGCCTTTTAACCTTCCCCCACTTTAATGGTGCCACCCCTCCCTAATTAATTTCGTGCCAACCTCATCAATTAATTAAGTGGAGCCAGCTTAAATTTTTTCAACAATTAAATTGGGGAAACATATCTGAAGTTGGATACTTTTCAATTTGGTGGAATTGGTCGAGGATAAATATTGGGAGTATTACACTTCTCTAACGAAGAACTTCTTCCATGAAGAACGTTCCTCTAACGAAGAATTTTGACGCACAACTTCGACTTCTTCCTTGGGAAATCCTCCAACATGGGACATCTTCAATCGATGACCGTTCTTTCCACCTTATTGACAACAACAAACAAACGAGTTCGGGGTTTAAATTGAGTATGATTATATTCCCAAGTTCTTCCCTTCTAAAAAAGAACGCGGATCAACTCACAATAAAGTTGATCTACAGATGTTCTCTTTTTTGGGTTGGGAATAATTATTCTGGAAGGTTGTAGGGTGGGTGTTTAAATTATTTTACTTTACCCGTTCTTGATATTCTTGTTCTTGTTGAGCCACTTTCTACCACTATAACTTGGAGGGTGCAGGCCAAACAAACATGGCCCGACCCCTCCGCAGTTCTTCTTAAATGGTGCATCCTCGTGATGAAAGAAGAAGACATTGGTGATAGAGACTGGTACCGGCAGTTGGCAGCGATAGTACTTGAGAACAGCCGACGAAGGCACGATGCCCCGCAGCCTCTGCGCCCCGCAACACTCTACCATCCGCAGCCATCATCGTCATACGGCCTCGCCGTGCCGCCCCGTGGCCTCGTCACATCGCCCCGGCCGAGCCGTCCTGTGGCACCCGCAGCCTCTGCCCTCCCGGCTGAGCCGCCCTTGCCGCACCGCCCTGCGGCCTCCGCCCTCCTGGCCATGCCACCCCGATCGTGCCACTCTATGGCCTCCGCCCTCCTGGTCAACCCGCTTCGGCTGAGCCGCCCCGCGGCCTCGCGCCCTCACGGTACCCCCACGACTGAGCTGCCCTGCGGCACTTTCAGCCTCTTCCCTCCCAGCCGAGATGTCCAACCCAAGCCACCTCGTGGCCTCCACTCTCCCGGCTGAGCCCCTCGAGGCGAGCCACCCCGTAGTCTCATGCCCTCGCGACACCCCCCATGGCTGAGTCATACCGCGCCCCGTGGCATCACTCCCTCACAGTACCCCCACATCTGAGCAACCCAGCACCCTCTCAGCATCCCCGCGGCTGAGCCACCCCACGCCATACTAGGCTGGACCTAGCGGGTCGGGCCGAGTTGACCAAAACCGGGTCGAACCTGTCTGGGTTGATCTGGGTTGGCTCGACCGCGTCGGATCAGACCTAGACCAGATACGACCCAATACTTTACTTGGGCCATAACTTTGGCGTCGGACGTCTATTTGATGAACCGTCAGTGGTGCTAAAAACCTTTGAGTGAGACGATCCCTTTGACATACCCCACTGGAGGTTTGGATAAAATTAAGATATGGTCAGGTTGGATTGAACACGAATCCAACCTGGCCCTTGGGACTAAAAGGATAATAACTCAGAGACCGAGCATCTGATTGACGCACCTTTTGTTGCTATGAGACCCCTATGACATGGTTGTCCTTTGAGATACTTATTAATGAGACTTTGTGGTAGTTGTAGTATTGACCAGTGGCTTGTGGATCAAACCCTCCCGGAGACAAGAGATCATAGTAAGGGAACCCAATAGCTGGCTGTGATGTGAAGAATGTAGAGCGATCCTATATGGGTCAGCACTTAGAGTGATCCTATGTGGGTCAACACCTAGAGAGATCCTCTGTGGGTCATCACCTAGAGGTATCCTGTGTGGGTAGGCACTTAGAGCGATCCTTTGTGGGCCAGCATTTAGAGCGATCCTGTGTGGGTCAGAACCTAGAGTGATCTTGTGTGGATCAGCACATAGAGTGATCTTGTGTGGGTCAGCACCAAGAGATCTTATGTGGGCCATCACCTGGAGATAACTTGTGTGGGTTAGCACTTAGATAGATCCTGTGTGGGTCAGCACCTAGCAATCCTGTGTGGGTCAGCACCTTGTGATCATGTGTGGTTCAACACTTAGTGATCCTTTGTGGGTCAACACCAAGCAATCCAGTGTGGGTCAGCACATGGAGATCCTGTGTGGGTTTGCCTCTTAATAGCGTAAGATGATTCAGTAGTTACATATAATCATCTCTACTACTATACTTAAGATATACCATGTGTGATCTGAGTTCGTACCGGTGTGGTACTTACCTTTGTGGTTTTTTTTCCTTTGTGGAACAGTTGAGCCTCAGACTTTGGAGTTGGACTCTGTGTTTTCCTCATGATTGAGATGGGTTTACTTGATAACATAGGTATATGTATGGGAATATACCTAAGTGGGGTTATCAGTTGTTTCCTTCCTTTGTGATTTATCCTTTGTAGATTTTGTGAGACATTGAGGGTCTCGGGGTCCCTA
Organism: Viscum album; assembly: GCA_963277665.1. Lineage (NCBI taxonomy): Eukaryota > Viridiplantae > Streptophyta > Magnoliopsida > Santalales > Viscaceae > Viscum > Viscum album. The sequence goes on along the minus strand of OY728143.1, from coordinate 642,401,787 downwards.
CTGATTATTGTTATACTCACCCCTGTATGGGCTATGCCCGCACTTCGTTGTGTTTGGTGCAGATGACGGACAACACTGACTGAGGACAAGGGTAACAGGATTGGAGGTAGCTCGTAAGTGGAAGTTATACAAGGTGAACTGCAGAGACGTTCATTCGTGAGTTGTAACTACCCTTCTGGTAGGATTCTTGGTGGACGAACTAGGATCAGTTCCAATTCACTTGTACTTTCAGTTTCCTTGTACTTTCCAGTTGGGATTGTATTCTGGCCCCTTTTACATAATGTACTCACTATGTTTACTATTTAGTTTACTTGTGTTCGTATCTTTTTGTGTTCTTGGTTGCATGTGATTACAAGTTATAAAGGCATTTCCTTCCCAGTTTTAAGGATTACGCCTTTCGGTGCTAGTCGCCAGCCCCTGGCCTATGGAAGGCGTGCTTGGGGTAGTCACAACACGGGCCCCGGGGGACAAGTCGTGACAAAATATACATATATATATGATTAAATATATATATATATAACTAAATATATATATATATATCACATATAAATATTCAAACACACACACACACACAGATATGTATATCCACATAATATATATAAATATACATAAACATACATAAATACATTGAAATATCAATAAATATATATAACTATAAATGAATTTTCATAAATATATATGAATATATATATATATATTTAATAGAATATAATTATATATAAATATAAATATACATAAACACATATATATACACACATATATATACAAATAATTATCTATATATATATCCATAATATATATATATATAATGATAAATATATATAAATATACATAAATATATATAAATACATATAAATATCAACAAAAATATATTATTATTTAATGTAGAGGGTATTACAAGAGACGAAACAACAAAAACACCTAGGCATCCAATTGGGACAAGCCTCATCCCTCCCTACAGTGAATGACAACCACCCAATGGGTCTATTTTCTTTTAATACATTATCTAGAAGGCTGAGAGGCATAATAACCTTAGAAAATCGGTGGTTTGAAGACTAAATACATGGTTTTCCTTCAAATGAGTAGTTTGCATCATGTCATGCCACTAGTCTAGCATTGGGTAACCCTCTAGGAGAATTTTTTTTTCTATGGTAAAGTTTATTTAAGTATATAGTGGAGTAGGTATACCTATCATAGAGATGAGGTATTGGTCCACCACTCATGGATTTAGTAACCCTCTTGGATGATACACACTATACATACACCTGAGTATAGATCCACTATAAGGGTCAGTAATATCTTGATTGAGGTATATTTTAACATGATGTGGGTCCCTCATTACAACTATTGTTCAAGGATGATGTGGAAGTGACATAAGTGATACAGTTTAGGTTCATTGGGTTCTACAATGCTCTGGGTATTCCAGATTCCTTTTCAATGTTTGGAATATATAGATCAATGTTATGGTGATTGATGTACATTTCTTTAACAAGGCATCATCCTACTCCATGGTTAAAAATTGGTGATGCAATTGTTTTATAGTGATGAAATATTTAGATAACATGGATTCTATGATGTTCTTTTATTTCTATAGAACATGATCTATGAGGATTTGATGGCTAGTGGTTTCAAGAATTATTCATATACCCTTTATCACCATAGAGGTTCAACATACGGTTAGACTATGGATTTATAACACTTTAGGGATTATGAAGAACTAAGTGCACCTACATACTTGTATAATGTGATTCTTCATATATTTTAGTTAAGTTAAGTTGATATGGGACTTACCTATATTCATATTTTTTATTCTTATAAAGCATATTTGGGCTTCTCCTAATCTACTTCATTTTTTGTTACACTCTTATTTTAGGGGTTTCAAGTGGAATTGTTGTTTCAACTTTGGTTTTTTATTTTGGGGTTTCCTACTGGGTTTATTTATACTCACCCCTACATGGTCCATGTTCACATACATGTTGTGTCTATGTAGAAAATGCACGGTTTGGAGACAATTTCAATTTTCATGGAGCTAAATCTAATTCATATAGATTTGTTGCATGGTTGAATGTTTTGGTACTCGGTAGTGGTAGTTACAAACAGTGGAACCTCCCAAAGAGATCTTTATGCATGGTGGTTTATAATGGATATTATCTAGAGTTATTACAATGAGGTGACAACTTTCCCTTTATTTATTTATATTGTACAGTGTAGTGTGATCTTATCTATTGATCATATGTTTGGATTGTTAGTTGGTTTTATCATTGTATACTTGTCATTCATTCATCCATTGTTATATAGTTCATTTTTTTATTTATGTTGATGTCAATATCCAGTTATATTTTTCACATTATATTGCACATCTATTTCAAGTCATTATAGGATAATCCCTTCCATGTATTATTATGCCTAATTTGTGCTAGTCTCCATCCCATATCATATCGGATGTAGGCTTGGGGTGGAACACATGGCTCATCACTAGAGAAAGAGGTGTGTTGGTGGGTTTGTTCTTGTCAAAATGGTATAAAATTTGTTTGATCCCAAAGGATGGTGTTTTGAGTTAATAGTCTTGTGATGTTTTTTGGGAATTTAGGAGATGATGTTAAGGGGTTTTTGTTTTGGATAATAGAATATAGGACCCAATATTGGTATGGAATTTTAATTATCTATTTATCATGACTCTGATAATATGGTGACTACCTAAAAACCCAGAGGTATCTGTTTTGGGGTATGACCCAGGATGTACTTTCATCATATTTTAGTCATTTGTAATTTTTTTCATGTCCTTCTTATTTCATCTCACCAGGATATTCTTCAATCATTGTGGGTTGATACTATCACTAAAGGATTCCATCCTAAAAATATCCATTTATAATTTAGAGGCAAGGTGTGATGAGATCATTTCAGTACCTAATCATCTCTTTGATAATTAGTTGAGTGACGAGGTGATGATCCATGGACTTTGTTGAGAGATATCCTTGCCTCATGAGTAGAGTTGGTTGTTTTTTCCTTTAGTATTATCACATACCCTCTAGTAAAGAGGATTAAAGTTCCTGTTGAGTCACATGAAACTTCCCATAGATAGTGTAAACTATGGGAATTACAGAAATAGAGGTATCCAAGACATCAGGACTATTTGGTTTCCTATGAATCTAATAACACATATTAGACATAATGGAAGTAATTAGAAACCAAATTTCAGGATCATTCATGAATGATATATGAAACTTTGTATAAAATACTTAAATGAAGAATTTATTGTAATCATTCCAACCATACACTAAATATTTCAATGCATCATCTTCAAATTTCATCACATGGGTTTGAGAGAGATCAATAAGTGGAAGTCGAATGAAATTCCACCTCTAGAGGTATACATGGGCTAAACTGAATCATTTGAAATTCATATGGGATTCACCTTTTCTACACAATATGTTAGTACCTCTATATGAAAATGAGGAATGTGAAAGAGAGAAATGGGATAGATAGTATTTTTCAATCCTGAGGAAGTCCCACACACAACTTACATTACGTGGCAGTAGTTTATATAGGAAATAATGGTTTCTCCTTAAATTTTATCTTATTTATTCATGCATTAAAATGAATGAGTAAATTCCTTGGTTAGTTCATGAATACATAATACATTGTATACATTTACTCCCAAATTTTTTAAAAAATGAAATGCTACATTAAATGATATTTGTGCGGATGCCCAAATATCCCATAGTGTAATTATAATCGCAAGAAGTATAAAATATATATCCATAATTCATGGAAATCAAAATTTTCATGAAAAATGATACTCCTCATATATATATATATAGCATATAAAAATATAAATATTCATGGATTTAGGGAATATCTTCTTCAATATCCCACTTTCACAAAATCTGTGTAGACTTTGTGTTGTTTCACCTTATATAGTATCATGTATAATAACTCATGAAACCATATCCAAATCTCTTTTTTATATTTTACAAAACACTTTTTGAATGTTTCCATGAACTTCACCTTACATAACATCATATTAAATACTGTGCTAATACCCATATAAAAAAATTTTAAATTAATTTTAAAATGGTTTTAGAGAGTCACTATGAGTCAAACTCAATCCTCATTTTTTCAACCAAAAGTTTTGACCCAACATGAATTTCTAGTGTTGAAAAGAAATATTAATCACTAGATACATAAGTTTAAGAAAATATCACCCTCAAGAAAAGTATCAATTCTAGTTAATGATAATGGAATCAGGCGTGATCCCTATCAAACATAAGTATCTAAATACCTGTGTCCACCAATCTGCATCATATGAAAACATGAATTCTCATATTTTCCATTTTTATAAGACATCCAGTGACCATGGTACATGGAACATGTCAATCCCATATGTATAAATCATATGTTCTCAAATCTCTAAGTGTATATCGATCTGATTAATGAATACATCACAAGTCACTCATCCTTATGGATAATCACATGTCCCTTATCCATATAGATATATAATATCTAGTTGAGGATAAAAACTCCCAAAATTAATCTAAATCGAGGGCCTATATTTCATACTTTTCATACGAGAAGAAAAAACCCATTTTTGTTAAGTTAAAACTGAAGACATGATCAACAATATACTTAACCACCCTCATTTTAGCTAAGTCAATATATAGACTTAGGTATGTAGGGTATCAAAGTATAAAGGTTATCATACCAGGTATCTCACCAACCTTGGGTAGTGGTGACCCAAATATGATATATGCACCCCTATTATATAAAAGAAATTCAAATAAAACTCCATGTGGTATAATTAGCAGGTCATCAAGCATACACAATGATTCATATTCTTTGTTTTGTACCTTATGAGTATATTTTTCATCTTAATAAAAGAATCATACTCAATATAATCTTAACATTTCATCATAACCTATAATACTCCAAAAAAAACATCAGTTATGGATAACTCAAAGTTTTACTTCGAGAAGAGAAATATTATTTCACTTCTAAAATATATATATATATTTATTTATTTATTTATTTATTTATGTATCCAACATGAAATAATGATAAAAAGGTGGTTTCATTTAATATGATATATTTTAATATTATTAAAATCTTTAAGAATGTTTATCAAAACCAACATAATCACCATTTTATCATATCATATATGATAAACTTCTATCCAACCTTATATTTTCTATAATTTTTGGGGTTTTAAACAAATTACATCATATATAATCCATGTCATGTATCTATGTGACTATATTATAAAACTCTACAACTAAATTATTTATTGAGAAAAATTTATTATGTAATCCAATTTCAATAATGGTGAGACTTATGAATCATATTCATAACAATTCAACTTATTGAACAAATTTAAACATCTTAACTTCATAGAATCAAATGGTATGTTTCCAAATTCTATTGTCTACATAGAATTATTTTTAAGTGCATAATCATCATACTTGGAACCCCATTACATCAATCTTTTTCCTTGAAATAATGTTACTAATTACATTATTTTTTACTAATACATCCTAACTATATTTTTATATTAAGTAAAATTTAATTTAAACATTGATTGGTGTAATTATTTATTTTTCAACATTGAACTTTTTTAAGTCCAAACATACTTCTGTTATCCCCTTAGAAATTATATTCCCTATAGTATATATTTCTAATATACAAAAAATCATTTGTTCTAAGAAATAATATTTATTTCCTTTTAGAAGGAATATTAAACCAATAAACTATATCATATATGGTACTCTATGTGTTTGAAACATTTTTATTTGAAAAGAAGGCTTTATTAAAAAAAATACCCCCGATGGGTGGTGGGAAAACATTTACACATATTTTAACAAATACTTGAATAAACATTTTATACTAGATAAAACACTTTCATCCATATCTTCTTCTCAATAAATGTTATAGAAATTAAAAATTGTAAACCATGTGTATAAAATTAATCATCTCATTCTTATTCACAGTGACTCTTTATAATCAATCAACTTCTCTTATTATATAAGGGAAATGAGATGAAGATACACATAATTCACTTAGATTCATTTGATCATGATAAAATCCATTGCATTAAAATCCTCAATGTAGTAACTATTTACTTCATCTCATGAAAATAAACTACAATATTACTCAATTCTTCCTTTGATTTTAAACTCCATATATTTATAACCCTTTATAAAATATATATTTGGTATCACATACCCTTCAAAATCGAAGAAATGATTTATATAGCATCCATACCTCACATGGAAATTCCATGAAGTTTCAAAAATAATTCAGGTATATCTTGGATAATAAAATCATATTGATTTATTACACTTCATTCATAAAAACACTAGGTTTCAATGAACTCTATTGTATTATTGGAGAAATCTTATTAAACTTTTCAACAAAAACATTTTCCTTCCAGTTTTAAATTTGACCTAGTTTTACTATCTATAGTGTACTTCAGAACCTATAAATCGTATTCCTAGTTTATTGTATTCGATATCAAATAAACATTTCTTGAATTATGCAGAGGCTATAGTTTTGTCATGTAGGACTTTAAAATTGTCCTAGGAATATTTTTAGATCCAGACACTGAGGTGACGTGTGATTCTATGGCCTAGTGATCCCAGAATTAATTTTATAAAAATATTCAATATATTTGTATTGTGCATGCATAGTTTTCCTAAAAAAATTAGAATATCTTATAAACGGAGTCTCATATCATAAATCTAATACTACAGTTAACTATAGAACATGTAGTTTACCCTAGCCATGACCTAAATTTGGTAGGCATGGGATATTCAGATGGGGAAACCTTTGGTGGGTGAATTGGATAAATTAATAAATATAATTTATTTATTTAATAACCCTAACCCAAAAAATCATACACGGTGACTTAAATGTGAAATATGAGACCGCTGTTCAGTTTATAATGCGGTGTTTACCCTAAGTGTGATCTAAAGTTGGTCAACATGGGACGTTTGAATGAATAAATTATTGGAGGGTATGTTTAATTAAAATAAATAAAGTATTTATTTATTTATTAAATTAAATGTCTTAATTAAATCCTCTATAAATACCCTATTATGAAAATTTTCCAAGGGTTGGCTGTATAACTCTTTCTAGATATAAAGGGATGAGGAGATCATCCTTTGTTGGCTGATTGAGACCGGATGATGATTAGTGATTGGATCGAGGTGAATCAATAAGTGTTGGACGCCGCAGATTATCTTCATCACTAGAGGATATGATCTTTACCAATGATTGATCCATAATCGAGGTAGGAATTTTAAATTTTGGTTACCAGCCCTTTTGATTAAAATATTGATCATTCTCAAATTTGTTTCCTTGATATGTATTTAAATGAACCTTCGCATGTTCCTGTGTATTGAAATAAATTATTCTTTCAATTTATTTCTCATTTATACCATGTTTCATAACCCAATTTCACTTCTATGAGATTGTTGGCCAAGAACACTTGTCCAATGATTTTTATCACCTTTTTATTGGTTCTTTTCCCCACACCATTCATTGCATTATTAATCAATTTACCACGGGGTCACAATTCAACATTTTTTGGGCGGGTTCGAGCATGGTCAAACCCTTGGATTCACAATAATATCTCGAACGACACATGAATCGACAATTTTGAGATGGATTGATAAATAAGAGTGATATTGTTTTTTTAATGGATTGGATCTATATTTTGGATGTGGGTTACTGATCGGAGGTGGTTCGGGATCAAATTAGTGATCCCCATTTTCTAGGTTGACACGTGGTGATGACATGTAGTGTGATGGGATCAGTTCTGAGTGGATTTAGTGTGTGGGGTCTCATTGAATAGGATGCTCAGAATCGATTTGACAGTGACTGAACATGAATCTATGATGAGGTGGTTGAACGTGATCAATGACATGGTCATTAATATTAATAATAATGATGATGGTGATGATGATTTAATAAAATTAATGGATTTTATTATTATTATATTATATAATAATTATAATGATGGGTTAAAATGTGTGGTGAAGTAAATTAAATGAATTTAATTTAATAATGAAAAAAGTAAAAAAAAAGGTGAAGGAGGTGTGTTCCACTTGAATAGGGGGTGTGACCTACTTTTTGAATTGAGGAGAGGATGTTATGTTAATTAATTATGGATATTAATAATGATATTTTAAGAGGAAAGGCTGGATTCCATGATGTATGTGCATGAGAATTCCTCCCACCATGTGAAGACACCCCTCTTTCCTTAAATTAATAATAAAATAAAAATAATAAAAAATTATTATTATTATTATTACTATTATTATTATTATTTTCATGGAATTAAATAAATATTGTAACATCGTCATACGATATCCGATTGAAAAACTATAAATGGAAAAATCACCATTCGATTGATATGGTCATTTCAAGACCAATATTGGATATATTTTTGGGACTTGTGCCTTGGGTTAACAAAACACCCAATTATAATAAAGTTATTATTATTTTGCGATCTTGTATCTAATATATATTCTTCATACAGTGTCATATTTAGGAACCGTCAATGGAATTTCAACCCTAATATTGAGTTGTATTCTATAGGACTGAAATTAGATATTTAATTTGGACTCATGAATTGGGCCCATGAATCATCGTCTGTGCATATGGTGAAATGAAACTTTTTAACTGGGTGTTCTATTTACGAAAGTAAATAGTCTATCCTAAGATTTTTTCTATGAATATCGCAATGGTATGATATTTTTGTCCATTTAAGACCATTTTCCAAGACATATTATAGTAATTATGATTTTACCCATTAGATTAACAATGATCCTCATTTGTTCATTAGTATTTTTGGATGAGACATGTCATGTAGTACCCTTACATGCTATGTAATACTACATAGTCTAAAAACCATGTGTTGATGAAGAAATGTCCAGGCAGTGGAGTGGGGTCACACATCATGTGGACCCCCTAACACATCATGTACTCTTTGAGAAAATTCAAGGCTTCGTATCACATTTATTTGGATTCAGAATTTTGGCTCGAGAATAGCCTATCCTAAGTGTTTTTCTACATAAAATGTGATGATTCTATCTATTGTGTCTTTTACGATTTGATTTTGACTATTCTAGTTGAGACATCAGGCTAGGAGATGCTTGATTATGGATGTGATTATGTAGGATCACTTGAGACTTTCTGAGTGGTTCCCTCTAGTAGAACTGGATAGTGGAGTTCCTTGATGACTATCGAGTAGTACCCTCTAGAAGGGCTGGGAAATAGAGTTCCTCGATGACTATAGAGTAGTACCCTCCATCATGTTTGGTAAGTGTATTTCCTTGATGACATTTCTAAGAAGTACCCTACAACATGGCTGGTTACTGGAGTTCTTTGATGACTACTGAGTGGTAACCCCTAGCCGGGTTGGGTAGTGGAGTTCCTTGATGCTTTCCAAGTGGTACCATCTAGAAAGACTGGGCAGTATAGTTCCTCAATAATTATTGAGTGGTACCCTCTAATAGGGATGGGCATTAGAGTTACTTGATGATTACTGATTTGACCCTCTAGTAGAGCTGGGCAGCGGAGTCATCGAAAATTACTAGCATGGGATCCCCCATCAGCATGGGCGTGAGTCCTCTATAGGTGTTTTTTTAGTGGTTCCCTCCATTAAAGATAGGTAGTGGAGTTCCTCACTGACTATCAGATCAGAACCCCCTATTGTACCAGTACATGGGTTCCCTACCTAAAGTTATGTCCCCTCAACTAAGAAGCACAGTGAAGAGGCATGGTTTGATTTGACAGTTACTTATGGGAAGACACGTTGGATATTGGGCATTGTTGATTGATTTTTCGAACTATTGGTGACTCTTCTTATTAGGTTGAGTTGTGATAGGGATATCCCCTTAATCTATCATTTGGGATTATTTTGACTGATAATATATATATTCTTCTATATCCACACCATTGGATTTGGTTACTCTCCTTTCAGGAGAGGCGAAGAGGCATGGGGTATGCTATGTGCTTTCTGTGTTTATCTCCTTGTGGATGGATGAGTCTACTCTCCTACTATAGGTTGAGAATACTAAACCAGTAGTTAATCTACTCATTGTGTTGATCCCTTTAAGTTTGAAAGAGGTTACTTTCACTATTGGATTGGGTTGAGCTATTATCATTTTTTTTATATCATGTATCTAATATCATTTTATTCCTATTGTATCTCTCACTGCTCCCCCTTCAGCTTTTGCGGAATCCTATTGGGTATGTATATACTCACCCCTACATGAGATTTTCCTGCATGTGTAATGTCTTGTGAAAATAATGGATAGGTCATCAGTGACTTCATAGGAGTTTAGGAATACATGGTAGTTTGGACCGCATACAGTGGTAACATCTTGGGATTCTGGAGCTAGGATCTCTCAGTAGTTAACTTTTCCATTTTTTTCAGGTTGCGACAAATTTATGGTTGGGTGTGTATTTTTTCCGTTTAATTTACAGTTTTCACTATATTATTCTTGTACTGTCCAGAGGTTTTTCTTTCATGGATGTTCCCTTAGCTTTATGTTTCTTTTAATTACTCCATGTTCACTTTTTCATTGAGATGGTTTTGTGTGTGTGTAGGTACTTAGGAAAAGACATCCCCATGTAGTTATTCCTTCTGTGGTAGTCACTATCCCCTTGCCTATGGATGTGGGCTTCGAGTAGTTGCAGCTTGAGCCCTAGATTGGGTTGGGTTGTAATATATTGGTATTAGAGCAAGTTAATTCCTTATTATTTTGTTCAGACTAGTCCCCTTATGATGATTTCATTAGGTTTAGTGTAATAGTTTCAAAGTGTCTTGAGTGTGGCTCTTTGTCCCAGGATTCTAGTGATAGTGTTGGTGGATGATGTATCCATTAACCAAGACCTTGACTACCTACTTGTGGACTAATAATGCGGATACATTGGTTTTAAGGATTAATGGAACATGAATCATATAATATTGAGTCTTTGATTTTCCTTATTGATTCATCTCCCCATTGTTATATATATATGTTCTCATTTGACTATGGTACGTCTTGATCACTTTTAAGGTGCCTCTATAAAGACGGCCATCCAAGTTTTAGATTTCATGATTATGATGATGATATGAAGAGCGATGATGCCTTAGTTCAGGTTCCATCCTACGAGTTATTTTCCTCCAGTTGGGAAGGTAGCAATGCCCCTTTCTTTTAAGTAGTAGTTGGTAATAGCATAATATGATCAGGATGTGCACAGTCTTAGCACATCTCAAGAGTTCTAGTGCTAAAGGCTACAAAGGTTCTTTAATGATCTAGTTCCCATGGCAGAGGGGGTTTGGATTGAGTCGATGATCTAAGTTTTCATACTTGTGCAGATCCTAACAAATTTGATGGTTACACTTTTAAACATTGATCTTCATAGAGAAGTATTTGGTTCTGATGGCACCAGAAGATGACACACTTGGGTTGAGTGTGCATATAAGGTTTTGAAAATAGGGATCACCTGAGTTTCATTTTGAGCTAGACTTTTTTCTTAGGTGGTTAAGGTCAAACCTGATTCTATGGTTTGGATATCCTGCTCAGTTAGGATCCCTTTTTTTGGTGATCCTCATTGTGAGAACTCTCTAGGATGATGTTATGCGTTAGTGGAGTCATGTGATGGATATTTTTTATCATGGAATCTAACATTCAAGGAAGAGGGACACTTCCCTCAATGAGATTCATCCTTGAGACATGATTCCTAATTGTGTGGGTGAGTCCATGCCATCCCAAAGTGGATAGTATTGAGTTTTGGTGGAGTATTTCCTTTAACTTGTGTGTTTGAGGTACTTATTATGTACTAAGGTGTCATAGAAGGTCCTCGTTAAAGATCTCAGGCATGAAAGGAGAAGAATGGTCTCTCAACAGATGGGATTTGGGGTCAGGAGGATCGAGTATGGTTTGGGGTTTGATCTATATCACTAATTATCCATTTTTAGTTGTTATCATGAACTCAAAAGCCATATTTCATTTTTTATAGCCCCTATTTTTGTAACTAACGATACTAGATTATGCCTCTTTTCTCCTGATTAATACTAGTAATTCTGATAGTGTATTCGATTTTTTTGTGATGGAGGTTTCCTACTTGATGAGTAGTGATCCCTAGACGAAGTAGGATGATCTCATTTGTAGGAGGTTACATCCAATTCAATAATTGTCTAGTATTAATCCTGGAGTAGTGGATGATCTGAGCTTTTAGTTTTTTGAAATGGTGGAGGTATATGTGGGCGTCCATCCAGATGATGTTTTGGGTTTACCTTGCCTTTAAAATTTTTCTTTATACATGTACTTGTATCAGGGATGACCAAATATCTATGCTAGTATGTTGAATGACCCCATGTATTAATGAGAGTTGGATGTTCATTTGGAGGAGTTTAGAGTAGGAGGTTCATAAGACCCAGTGTGTTCTTATTGGGAAGCCCCATGTTGTTCAACTAAGGGGTAGAGGAGAGAATGAGGTTAGATGTGATATGGCATCACCTTATCTATGTGATTATCTATTGGGAGTATCCACCCCTAAGAATCGATAACATATTCTCCTAGTTGATATAGGAGAAGTGGATCTCAAAGTTTGACCTCAGGTTGGGTTATCATCATATCTAGTTTTGAGAGGTGGATGTACCGAGCATGGATTCTGAGAACTAAAATGGTTGCTTGGGATCTTAGGGTTACCCTTTAGAGTAGTGAAAACCCTAGAAAAGTTCACAGGACTTTGGAGAAGAATCCTTAATCTTTCTTGCATCAGTTTTTTCTATTCTTCTGCGATGGTAATCTCATATCCTTGACATCAAAGTTAGAGTACGCGAGACATGGGAGGATGGTGACAACCATGCTCTGGGATTAATAGTCCAATGAAAACTCTCATGGATTAATTTCTAGATTTGATGTTCCAATTCATGGTATATTTATTCTCATACACGAGAGTCATAGTGTACCCTACAAAGGTTGAAGGGAATTGTGCTTGAGGGCCACCCAGGCAGTGGTCAGGGCAGCAGATGTTCACATCAAGGTTTTCTTTCCATTTTTTAGCAAGGTAATAGATCAGTTGACCTAATTGAAGTTAATAAATATGGTTGAGGATTATACAACATAACTCCAGTTTATGGTTGTTAACCCTTCACTTCCTCAATGAGTTAGGGGACACAACTTGGGGATATTGACTAAGAGATCATGTGTGACTAGATACCCTTAAGATATCCACCAGGTGTATTTTCTAAATAAGGGAATTAGGTGATCCTTTTTCAGATATGGTTGGTGGTTCCAGTCATGTTATGAGAGGAGGTGATGAGGGAGTTTCACACTTGTCCTTTGGTTGTTTATCCTGATGTATGGAAGAGCCAGATACGGGCTTGGTGTCCCTACCTTTTCATTATTTTTTTCTTTTTGATGATGAATAGTTTTGAATATGGGAATAATGTAAAGACTCTAGTTTTCTGCGTGAGACTTTGAAATATTCCTCAGTATATTTTTTGAACCATCCACTGAGACGGTATGTGATTTTTAGGCCTGGTGATATCAGAATTAATTTTATAAAAATATTAAATATATTTTTATTGTGTGTGCTTAGTTTTCCTAAAAAATTAGAAAATCTCATAAAAGGAGTCTCATATCATAAATCTAAGACCACAATTGAATTTTGAATGTGGATTTTACTCTAGGGACGACCTAAAGTTGGTGGGCGCGGCACGTTCGTATGTGGAATCCATTGGTGAGTGCATTGGATAAATTATTTAATTTATTTAATTTATTTAATAACCCTAACCCCAATAATTCACACATAGAGACTCAGATGAGAAATATGTGACCATCGTTGAGTTTAAAATGTAGTTTTTACCCTAGGCATGACCTAAAGATGGTCGGCATCAGATGTTTGGATGAGACAACTATTGGCGGGTACATTTAATTTAAATAAATAAATAACTTATTTATTTTTTAGATTAAATGACCTAATTAAATATTTTATAAATACTCTCATCTAATAAATTTCTATGAGTTGGCCACATAATCCTTTATGGATCTAAAAGGAGGAGGATATTGCCTTCATTAGTGGATTGGGACCGGATGAAAACCGGTGATCGGATCGAGGTGAATCAATAATCAGAGGAATCAGCGGATTATATTCCTCGCTAGTAGATGCATTCTTCATGAATGATCAATCCATAATTGATTTAGGACTCATAAATTGTGGTTTCTACCCCTTTTGATTAGAATATTGATCATGATCAAAATTTTTTCCTTGATCTATGTTTAAATGAACCTTCCCATGTGCCCATGTATTGAAATAAATTATTCTTTCAATTTATTTCTCATCTATACCATGATTCCCACCCATATTTCCCCACTATGAAATTTTTGGCCAATAAATATTGGCCAACAATGTTTATCACCTTTGTAATTTGTGTTTTCCCCCACCGTTCATCATGTTATTAATTGTTTAACCATTGGGTCACGATTCGACATTTTTTAGTAGGGTTCGAGCACGGTTGAGCCCTTAGATTCATAGAGGTATCACGAACAACAAGAGAATCAATTGTTTTATGATGGATTGATAGATGAGTGGGATGGTGTTTTGTTAATGGATCATATTGGTACTACGGATGTAGGTAAGTGATCAGAGGTGGTTCATGATCAGATTGGTGATCCCTGTTTTTCTAGCTGACACATGGTGATGACATATGGTATGAAGGGATTAGTTCTGAATGGAGGTTATGTGCGGGGTCTCATAGTGGACGCTGCTTAGCGTGGACATGACGGTGATTTAACATGGATCTCCGATGAGGTGGTTGGACATGGACAACACAATGGGCATTAATATTGATATTATTATTATTATTATTAATGGTGATGAGTTAATACAATTAAAGAAGGATTGTTTTTCTTATTATATTAAATAATAATGATGATGATGGGATAAAATATGTGGTTAATTAAATTTTATGTTTTTTATTTAATAAAGAAAAAAAGGATGAATATATGGAGGTGGCTTGGATAGGAGGTATGCACTGCATGAATAAGTGTAGGAGAATGACCATCTTATGGAATTTAGGGGAGGTATTTATATTGATTTATTATTGATAGTATTGATAATAATAAATATATTTCAAGAGGAAAGGGTGAATGGAATGAGGTAGGTGCGTGAAAATTCATCCCAATATGTTAAAAAAGACCTCTTTCTATAAATTAATAATATAATAAAAATAATAATATAATATTATTATTATTTTCATAGAATCAGATAAATATTGTAACAACTTCATTAAAAATTTGATTGAGGAACCATTAGTGGCAGCATCACCCTAGAATTGAGATGGTCATTTCGAAACCAATGTTGAATACCTTTTTCGAACTCGTGCCTCAGGTCAATAAAATTCCTGATAATAATAAAGTTATAATTATTGTAGGATCTTGGATCGTATGTATCATATTCATACAGTGTTATATCGATGAACCATCAACATCATTATGGCCCTGATATTGCGGAGGATGTTTCAAGACCAACATTGGATATTTAATTCGGAATCATGGCTTGGTCCCAACAAGCGTCATCCATGCATTATATGGTAAAATGAAACTTTTCCACATGGTGTCCGATTTTAAAAATAAAATAGCCTATCCCGAGTGTTTTTCTATGAGTATTGTAATGGTGTGATATTTGTTTTCCACCTGGGTATGTTTACAAAGACATATTAGTGGAATTATGATTTTACCCTTCGGATCGATGATGAGCCTCATTCATGCGTTGGTCTTTTGGCTGAGAAATATCATTTAGTGACCTTACACATCATGTAATACTATATGGTCAATAATACATGTGTTGAATAGGACATGGTTAGGAATAGGTGTGGGTCCACACATCGTGTGGACCCCCTTAGACATTGTCTACTCCTTGAGAAACTTCAAGGATATACATATCCTTCATTTGGACTTGTAATTTGGACTATGAGTATCCTATCCTGAGTGTTTCTATACATAAAATGTGATAGTTCTATTATGTTGTGGATTTTGAGATAGGATTTGGACTATTCTGGGCTTGACACCTAGCTAGGAGACACTCGACAATAGAAGTGATCATGCAGGATCACCATAGACTTTTTGAGTGGTGCCTCCAGCAAATATGAGAGGTGAAGTTACTCAATGACTATCGAGTGGTACTCTCCATTAGGGATGGGAATCAGAGTTCCACAATGACCTTTTCTAGAATTACCCTCTATCAGGGCTGGGCAGTGGAGTTCCTCAATGAGCTTTTTGAGTGATACCCTCCAGTGGGGCTGAGAAGTGGAGTACCTCTACGATTGTCGAGTGGTACACTCTAGCAGGGTTGGGAAGTGGAGTTACTCAATGAATTTCGAGTGGTGCCCTCTATAAGGGTTGGAAAGTGGAGTTCCTTAATGATTATACAGTTTTACCCCCCAGCAGGTCTAGGTAGTTGAGTTACTTAATTATTTATACATGGTTCCTTCTAGTAGGGCTGAGTAGTGTAGTTCCTCGATGATTATTGAGTGGTACCCTCCAGCAGGGTTGGACAGTTGAGTTCCTTCATGCTTTCCCAGTGGTACCCTCCAGTATGGCTGGTAAGTGGAGTTCCTTGATGATTACCAATATGGCTCTCTAGTAGAGATGGGCAGTGGATTCCTCGGTGATTAATAGATTGGGACCCCCCATTTTCATGGGTGTGAGTCCTCTACGGGTGATTTATAAGTGGTACCCTATAGGATAGTGGGGAAGTGGAGTTCCTCAGTGACTCTGAGAGAGGAAACCCCCTATTGTACCTAATCATGGGTTCCTTTCCAATATTTGTGGCCCCTCGACTATGTAGTGCAATGAAGAGGCATGGTTTGATTGGACAGTTACTTCAGGAAAAATGCATGAGATATTGGGTAACATTGATGGACTTTTGAAAATGGTGGTGAATCTTCTTCTGGAGATGTGTTTTGAGATGGATATCCCCTTACTCTCTCATTTGGGAATCTTTTGGATGAGTATATATATTATTATGTATCCACACCTTTGGATTTGGTTACTCTCTTTTTAGGAGAGGCGAAGACACACAGGGTATGTCATGTGATTTCCATGATTATCTCCTTGTGGTTGGATGACTCTATTCTCTTACTATAGGTGTAGAAGACTCTATGTGTAGTTAATATACTCATCATTTCAAGCTCCTTGTTTATGGATGAGGTTACATTCACTCTTGGTTTGGGTTGAGCAGTTATCTTTCACTATAATATATATTTGTTGTCTTTCTATTCATGTTTTATATCTTACTTCTCTCCCTTCAGCTTTTGGAGTGTCCTAATGGGTATGTATATAATCAGCCCTGCATGGGCTTTTCCCACACAAGTTGTGTCTTGTGTAGACAACATACAGGTCAGTGGTGACTTCATAGGAGATCAGGGATACCTGATACTTTATACTGTGTACGGTGGTCGCAACTTGGGATTTAGGATTTGGGATCTCTCCACATTTTACTTTTCCAATTTTTTTAGTTTGAGGTATATATCTGATTTTCTAGGTTTTTTTCCCTTTACTTTTCAATTTACACTATCGTACTCTTGTATTGTATAAAGGTTTTTCTTGAATGGATTTTCTCTTAGCATTCTGTTTCTTTTACTTTACTCCATATACACTTTTTAATTGATATGAATGTGTGTGTGTACATGTACTTAGGAGAAGGACTCCCCGTGTTAGTTATGCCTTCAGTTCTAGTCTCCACCCCCTAGCATATAAAGTCACACTTGGGGTAGTTATGTCTTGAGACCCATCTTGGGTTAGGTCATGACATATTTAATAATATTTTTATAACATTTCCATAGATGAAAATATGATAAATTAACTAACCAGAACAAGCCATTTTTAGTCTATCCTCAAATTATTTTATATAATTGAACAAATCATAACTATATGTATCAAAAAAACAAAACTCATTTTACTTACAATAATATTTTCATGCTCTTCCCAAGGGAAAATGAGATAATAAACATCTTATGACAAGTTCATCTATGATTGAAGTATACATGTTTTCAATGTAGTAACACCTTTGATCCATTACATAAAAGACAACCTCAAGCTGTAAACTTGAATTATTTTCTCTTTAGGACCATTCATATATTTATATAATTTTTAAATTATACAATTTATATCATATATTTTTCAGAATAATAGAATTGAATTTTATAACCATTAAAGTTTAAATAAACCCTTTAGTCTCACCAAGTCATTTAGAAGATTCAATAATATTGAATATAATTTGAAATGATTAATAATATTGATCATATGAGACTAAAATCATTGATATAACCAATCATTTTGAGTACATGAGTGGAAACTAATATTCATTTTTCTTATTTTTCATCTATTGCCTTTGAAACCTTAAGTGAATCATTCTATACTTTAAGAGAATATAGATTCACTTGTTAAACAATTTCAACACTTGGTTACTAAAGAATGAACTATTCTGGAACATAGAATTATCCTTCATAACATTTTTTAAATCACTAATATTATTTAAGAACTTTTGGTAAGTTACCAGTCTTAGGAGTAACTTACATTAAGTTTCTTCTTACAACGATTAATCACAATGTTTATCTTGATGATAATGATGATATTTATATACAATATAATATTTTTTATAAGTTTATAATGTATTATTAACTATTTAATAAAAAAATATTAAATGGGATCCCACTAAAAAGATGATCCCATTTAAATTCATCATATTCATTAGTGGTCCAATATCCATATTTCACTAAGTAATATGTAAGCTTTAGCATTCATCTCACCACTAAAATATTTATATAAGGAATCATCCCAATCATACCATATATTATTATTCAATATATAAGAATAAAATTTAATACCCCTGGCTTCTATAAAATATTTTCATGAATAAATTTTATTTCTTTGATAGCTTGTGTTCCACACAACACGAAACTTAAACAAACCACGAATTTCTATTAAAATATTATTTAATAATTGTCACATGAACATTGGGTTGGAAGGTATGAATAATACTAACTAAATCATGAAATATATATGTTTTACACATGTATAAAATAAATTCATTAGTTATCAATCGATAAAAAATAAAAATAGAAATCATTTTGAAAATAAAGGAGATGTATTTCCAAAAAAATGTTTTTATGCACTAAATGTGTTCTTAACCTAATAAATTAAAATTTTCACTATGGGAGAATGATTTTAATTAAATTTATATACTATATATTCAATAAAAAATTATCGTATATCTAATATTTTTTTCTAGGAATGAGAAAATAATAAATATATAGTTTTTTTCTCAAAAATTGTAATTTTCTAAAAAACAGGTTTCATAGCATTTTTTAACTTATATTAAAATTAATTTATTACACTTATAGGTATTAAATTTAATAAAATTTATTATATATTTTTAATTAGTAGTTATAAATTTTTTAAATAGTCCCCTGTTATTTTTAGGAATTCTTTATTGTAATCATGGTAAAATTAATCATCTCGATAAAGGGTAAATCGGGTTAACCTAGGTTAAAACTAAGTGATAAGGTCATAATTTTTCTTCCTAATTTTTATTGGATGAATTTAATTTTACCTTTACCACCATATTTTTAAAATTATTATGTTTAATGTACACTTTTTCATTAAAATTACCAATAAAATATTTAAATCAAAGAAAGTTACAAAATGTCACTCTCTTGGTTTTAAATATTTAATATGTGTCCACAAAGGAAAAAAAGTATTTATGAATAAGACTAAATGTAAATTTATTTAATAAAAAAATTATTTTCATGATTATAATTTATTTATAATTTTGGGTTATTATATAATCAATTTAAATGTTTTTACAATGCTAATACAATATTTATTCCATTAATATAAAAATGAAATAAATGATACTAAAAATATTAAAAGTTATATAATTGTAATGATATGTAGTGTTACATAATTTTTTTTATATTAATATGACATATTATTTATGTTTAAATTAATTATATTCTAAATAAAAAAAATGTTGTATTTGAAGTCAAATTAAATGAATAGTTTCAAAATTTACATTAATGTTAATTTATCAAAATAATATTTTATTAAATTATTTAATAATACTTAAAATATTTAAAAATGAAATTTTTTGAAATATATAGTCTAATATGTCATCCCTTTTCGATTTATGATTCAATAGTTACATTATATATAAAATTAAAAACCCTTTAAGAGTGAAAAATGTGTTAATGCAGCTAATGTTAAAATAGGTTAACTAAGGGGTTAAACCAAATGATAAGGTATCAAACACCATAGAAATCTATCAAGATTTTATTTTTTTATGATATTTCCAAAATATAATATCCTATGTTTTAATACCTATCCATTTTGATTCATTTTTATTGAAAATGATTTTATTATAATTTAATCTTTTAAGAAATTTCAGAAAAGTTCTCCTCACCTAAATTATAGAAGGGAACCTCATACTTCACTTATTTAAACCAATTTGGGACATATATATTGTCAAAGACCTACCCATTACACTTATAAACATTCTTATAAAATTTATAGAGGTTATTTTTATTCCAAAAGACCTACTCTACATCCCTTAAGAATGGATCTAAAGGAAGTGTACTGAAGAATGGGTAGTCGTATTTACCGAGTCCTTCATGTTTATTTCTTCTTATAATTCCAATTAATGATTTGTATCCATAATAAGATAATATATTTAGTACCATAAATATAATTATATTTTATTATGGTTATGATACAACCATATTCCATCTCTGTTTCATCCTACAAAAAGAGAAATCATTCCTCATGCATATGTACAACTCACTACCTTCACATAGAGATGCAATTCATTTTTCATCACAATTTAACTTGTATGGTTATAAATATAAAGATAATTAATATATATTATATTTATGAAATAAATATTCTTATACAATTAAAATATCACACCTTACAATCTGTTAGAAAATGAAAATGTTGCTCGTCCGTACGTGTGGACTACCACCTCTATGAAACGATGTGATCCTTTTATTCATTTATGGTTTACATGTATTGTGATAAGGATGGATTTGATAAATATATATGATATAGGTGATAGAATTATCATTCTATAAATTTGAATTATGATTCACCTTTCTTTTTTTCGATCTATCAAAAAGTGAAAATAATGTTTATACGTATGTACAGTCTACCATCTCCATGAATAACGTAATTCATTTTTATATCTATAACATTTAAGGATAAACCTGAATATGTATATAATTAATATAAATTATAGTTATATCATGATTAAATTTCTTTATATTATAGAAATATGATCAAAGTATAAGGTCCAAAATTATCAAACCAAAACATATATAAAAAACGAAGCTGTTATCACCTAGAATAATGATTATAATAATGAATTATTAATAAATGAGTAATAAAGGGATATAATTAAATAATATATTTTATGATATATATTTTTATGGTTTTGTAATAGATTAATAATAAATATATATTTATTATATAGTATTTTTAGACATGTATAAAGGAAATCGGATCTGGGATAATGGTTTCTCATCTCACTTTTAATTTTGTGATGCTTATTTCATATTCACTAGTTTTTCATTTTTTGTGGTGTATATAATACCTATTTGATATATTATATCATTAATAAATTTTTATGCATTTTATTTGAATTTATTTATTTCATGGGGATTAAGATTCAAAATACACCCAAGTGGTAAGGTTTTAATTCATAATCTCATCATTATTCAGGATTATTTATGTTTAAGTCCCTAGTGTGGGAATATTTTCCTTCCATATCAATTTTTTCTAGAAATATTTTCAAAAATGTTTTAAAAATTATCTAAATGAATTATTTAATACATTTTTACCCATGTATCACTTTTTATACTATGGTTTTAAAGGAATATTTTTGTCGTTTTACAAACTATGTACTATTTGACAATTTTAAAAAGTGTGAAAGGAATGTTTTATAACTTATATGGAATGAATGGTATCAAGAAACTTCTTATTTTAATGATCATAAATCTTTTCTGTTATGTTTTTAATATTTATTATGTTTTATTATAGTAAATTTTATTCTAGCTAAAATATGAAAAATTTCCTAAGTCTTGAGCTATCGGTCATCTTACCATTAGTTGAAACATGATACAACTCTAAGATACCATTAGTTGAATTGTTCTACAACTCCATGCTACCACCAGTTAAAAAATATACCACTAGTTCATTTTAAGCTACTATTAGTAATAACTATTGTCTCTTGAAGCTACAACCATATCAATCTACAATTAGAAGAATCTACCGTCGCAACTGTACTTCCATCATTAACATATAATGTTAGTTAAATAGTGCTACCATTTGATGAATCTATCACCATTGAAGATCTACTATCACAGAATTGTTTCTGGAAGATAAGATCTACTACTGGAGAAGTGCAATTTTCAGATAAGTTCTACTGTCATAGAATATCTACTGACAGTAAAGTTATCGCCAATAAAGCTACCACTAGTAGAGATGCATATAGTAGAGATACCTCCAATGAATCTAATGATATTAAAGATACTACTAGAGAGTTATCATTTATATCTAGAATTAATTTCAAAACTAATTATCCAATGGTTAGTTTTCTCATGTAATTCTTGATATAATCACATATATTTAATAATGATTATTCTTAAACAAATCCACAGTTGTCTTAAATATACAGTTCAATTTTTATGGATCTGCTCCTTAGTATGAGGACCCCTATTTTTCTATTATTATACTAGAATGGATAATTGGACTAGGAGATCTATAAATTCATATGGACTTTCCCCATTCATGTGTAAGTGGGATAGTGAAACTGTGGCGCATGCATGAGGAAATAATAATATATTCACATATATTGAAATAAAATAAATAAGAGGAAGATGTGTGTGTAGGATCCATAAGAAATCACAAAACTAAAATAAAAAACTTTTTCAGATATCTATGACCCCCTATTTTAAATGATCTTTTAAGAACCTGGATCATCATTTCAGGTATGTTTTTCCTTTTCTGGTCGTTTTTGAGAAAAATAGGAAAACCTGGAAATTTTCTAAGTACATGTTGTGTACTTTATAAGTACAAGCCATGTATCCCAGAATTACACGCCGTGTACTTTCATTTTTTTCATTAAACGGACCAGGTTCGAGCCTGACGGACAGAACTTGCTTCTTCTTCAGGTTCTTCATCCGAGAGAACCCGTATGGCCGTGGAACTTCCCTGAGCCCCCAAGCCTCTGTCCGTTCTCCGAATATACCGTCGTCAATTGTGTTGGAACAACATCGGTAAGCCCTTATTTTTCCTAGATCTTTGTTTTCCAATTCCTCCTCTTTCTCAAGATATCGTGGGTTGATCATTTTGTGCGTTTTCGTAGATCTACGTTGTTCTAAGGAGAATCAGTCATCGTGGTTCAAGTATATCAATCTCCTAGGATCGAGGTTGGTGGTTTGTGCCTTTCTATAGGAAGTATTTTAATATTTTGTGAAATTCCTCCAATTCCCTTGAACGGGGTATTGTGTGTTTCCTATTTTTCCCTTTTGTTTTGTATGATTTTCTTATATGCCTGAGTAGAGGATATTTCTTGTGAATAGGGTAATCTTTACTATGCTCTGTATGTTTTTCCATGCATTTTTTTCCTGTTAAAAGTTTTGCATGTTTCCATGCCTAGTTATAGGACAGTGGAACTGTTGTACTGTTATGCTATTGTGGCTTAGAATAATGGTCAAGTAGTTCTTGAGGTTTACGTGGGGCGATACGCATGCTATGTATGTTGTTTTACACGGGTCTGTGAGAACCTAGTGTAGTATACCATAGGGAGATTGGATGTAAGGGCTTCTCCAAAGTGTCTTTAATTTACGATGTGAGACCACAGGGGGAATTGAAGTTGAGTGCTTCCTCAGAGAGTCTGTAGTTCCTCGACGTGGGCCACAGGGGGAATGAGACATTGAGTGCTTCCCCAGAGAGCCTTTAGTACGATTTGAGACTATAGGGGGAATTGACGGTGAGTGCTTCCTCAGAGAGTCTATTGTTCTTCTTTATATGAGCCAGAGTGGTGATATTGTGTGTGCCTCCCAGAGGGTTGCTAGTACTTGTTGGTTGAACCATCAGGGTTAGGCTGTGAGAACTACCCAGGGGGGTTACCTTTTGTTTTACTTGTTGATTGGTTGTTACTTGTGTACTTTCTCTGCTAGACACTATGGATTGTAGCTATTGTGTGATTTCCTGTTTACTGCTTTCTGTAATTTTACTTGCCATGTATTCATTGACTGTTAGGCACAGATCTTTTGGTGGTTTCCTGCTGGGACCTTGTCTCACACCCTGTTTGGGCCATGCTTTTGGGCCCAAACAGATTATATTGTTGCAGGTATAGATAAGTTCAAGTGCCCTTCTACTTCAGGTACTTGACTTGTTGTGGAGCAGGAGATCATGGGACCAAGCTATGGCTTGCAATACTGAGGAGTGTACCTATTTTATTTTTCACTTTGGTTTATTATTGTATTCAGAATTGTGACTTGTTTGGCTGATTTCCTAATCATATGTATCATGCATCATTTTATATACATGTGTGTGTGCTCTAGTTGTTTCCTGTTAGTCTTCCACTGTTTATCGTTTACTCTTGTATGGATGGTTATGGTTCTGCTATTGTCTATTTATTTTTCTTCCACTGTGTACTCTGCCAATGAGGGAATAGTTTCCTCACTATCACACCCAAGGCCCTTGCTTCTAGTCGGTAGCCTCTGGCGTTTGGGGAAATGCGCTTGAGGCCATGTGACCAACCGGGTACGGGGCACCTCTAGGTGGATTCCAGAACCGGGATGTTATAAAGTGGTATCAGAGGGTTTCTTTTCTCTTGATTTACTATTTGGAGCCTTTATCCAGGGATAGGATGGATTCGGTACTTGTTATTAAGCTGTTCTCGGGAGTAGCTAACCCATGTATAGGTAAAAGCCATACTACCTCATTTATTGTAGTTTTCTGGTTCTGAGATTTTATAGTTGATATGATTTCACCTAGAGTGATTCACATGACTTTTTTTGTTATTTTTGTTGCTATTATGGTTCTATTTCTGTCACAACCCGATGAGATGAGGGTATGCCATCTCATGTATCATCTAGAAACTTGTTAGAAATCACATTCCATGCATTCTTTCCATGCCATCTAGGATGCATTAGCGATTGCATGTTGTTGTGATAGACTTTGTGTAGATTATACATGTTGTTATGATAGATTCTTTGATAGAATCTCTATTTTTTGATAGAGGACTATTTGAATTGTATCTTGCTTAAATGAACGCCAAATTTTGGTTCTGGAGGTGTTATAGGCCCTCTTGAATCGGAAATTAGTGAATCATTGACCTGTTTTTCCTTATATATGACCACTTTGGATGCCAAGATTTGGTTCGTGGGGAGTATGGACCCTCATGGATTGGAATTTGGAACCATCATGCCTTGTTTTCTGTGTTTTTGGGCTTCGGTGCAGTTTCTGAGCTAGTGCCCAAAAAAACCCAAATACACGGCGTGTACTTTATGACTACACACCGTGTAGTTTCAGACCGTGTCACTGACTTTGTGAGTAGGAACACGATGTTGAGGAAATTTTTTTAGGAACACGATGTTGAGGAAATTTCTTTAGGAACACGTCGTGTATGGTAGGTGCACGCCGTGTAGTATAGAGCCTTGTACCCGGCCGTGTCACTAACAACATGGGTCGGGGGATCTCGAGTAGAACACGCTGTGTTGGTAAAGAACACTCCATGTAGTCTTGTTCCAGGTACCCGACCGTCTCACGAACAACATGGGTCGGGGTTATCTCCTCCTATACACGCCGTGTTTGTTTGGAACACGCCGTGTAAGGGTCATATGTGTACCCGACCGTGTCAATAACAACGCGGGATGGGAAAAATTTTCACGTACACGTCGTGTTTGTTCGGAACACGTCGTGTAGCCCCAGTCGTGTAACCGTCCATGTAACTAACAACACGGGTCGTTGAAACCTTGTCTACTACACTCCGTGTCCATAGGTAACATGCTGTGTAGTCCCAGTTTAAGAAGACCGTGTGGGTTAGCCGTGCAAGGAGACTCGAGCAAGGGAATAGTGTTAAGTACACGTCGTGTAGAGTTTATACATGCCATGTAGTCATGTTTTGTAAAACTTGAGTGTTTCTTGCTCCTGTTTCCATTTTTTACTCCTTTGTTCTATGTCCTTGGTATTCTTGATCTAAGGTTTTCTTTTGATCTTTCAGAGCTAAGCCTCCAAGACGTCCTCCGGTTGTACGTCAGTTTCATGATGGTGATCAGATGCCAGATATGGCTGATCAAGGACTTCCGGCCGATCCTCCAGTCATGCCAGCCTTGGCACCAACTGTCGTACCAGTTGCGGGTGCTAATGCACAGTTTAGGGAAGTCTTTATGAGAATGATGCAGACCTTTTAGGGAGCACTGCCTCCTGCCACGACTATGGCATACTTGATGTGGGTTTTCCAGTAGCAACATCCTCCTACTTTCTTGGGGGAAGAAGGACCACAGGCTGCAGAGTCATGGCGGGAAGCCATGCTGACTATCTTTGAGCATCTGGAAACGCCTCCAGAGAGGTGGGTCAAGCTCGCTACCTATATGCTAGGATACTCCACCAAGAGGTGGTGGGACATGATCTCACAGGCGGTTCATCAGCAGGTTATGGATTGGGAGGAGTTCCAGCACGTGTTTTATGACTACTTCTACCCGGAGACCCTGAGGGCTGATCGAGCCCGAGATTTCATGATCCTAGAGTAGGGTATTCTTTATGTTATGGATTATTCCTCTCATTTCACAAAGCTGCAGCGTTTCACACCCCTCCGGGGTGGAGATGGTATGTTCTTAGCAAGGAAGTTTGAAGATGGTCTAAGGCGGGAGATCTGCTCGCAGGTAAATATCTTCCAGTTGTCTTCCATCACTTCCATTTTCAACTAGGAACTGATTGTATAGAACAATCTGAGAGATCCGGAGCTACGAGCCAGGGAGGTTCTGCTTCCAGAGCTAGTACTCCTCCATTTGACAGCATGAAGCGTCATAGGGAGTCTACGTGCGGTGATCCGAGGAGGTGAGATACATCTTAAGGTAGCCAGGTAGTATGCTACCAGTGTGGAAGGGTAGGTCACATGAGGTCGTAGTGCCAAAGAGACCCAGTGGAGTGTCGATCTTGCGGAAATATGGGTCACCTTCATAATTTCTGCCAGGTTTTCTCACCAGTAGCTGGTGACGGGGGTCCTTCCATGACTCCTCATTCATGAGCAGTCCCACCTGTTTCTCACCAGTCAGAGAACTGGAGTTCTTCAGGCCGTTCGGGCCGAGGTGGAGGTCGAGGTCATGGAGGTCATTCACCAGTCTTTTAGCATCAGTAGGGAGGATTAGCTCAGAGTGTTCAGGCAGGGTCAAAGGGCCGCGAGGCAGGCCAGACTTTTACGGTGGATCAGACCTATCAGGAGCAGGATTCCGGACCTTCTACAGTTCGAGGTACGATCTTAGTAGCCTCAGTTTTATCTTCAGCTCTTTTCGATACTAGTTCTATGCCTAAATTTATCTCTGTTGTTGTTGTGGAGAGCCTTGGGCTCTACATATTTTCCTCTGCTGATTTTTTGACACTAGACACACCTTTGGGGACGAGCACATCTAGTGTACGTCAGTGTAGAGAGTGCCCTCTCGATGTTGCAGGGTATCATTTATTATGGGATCTCTATGTCCTAGAGATGGCAGGCTATGATGTCATTCTTGGGATGGACTAGTTGGTTCCCTTCCAGGCAGTCGTCAACTGTTATCAATGCAGGGTGAGTTTCATTCCACCAGAGGGTGAATCTTTTCTTCATAGAGGTGAATGGGATGTTCAGGCGAGTCAAGCAGGACTCGAGCATCAGGGTCTTTGAAGGGTTATGACCCAGATTTTTAGTATTTATCTAGATGATCAGGGGACTTCACAGTTGGACATTCCTCCAGTGGTGGATCGTTTCAGGGATGTCTTCCAAGAAGACTTTTCAGGTTTGCCTATGGAGCGTGAGGTAGAATTATTGATTGATCTCGTGCCAGGGGTGGCACTGGTGTCCATTTCTCCCTATAGGATGGCTAACCTGAGTTGCAGGAGCTCAAGAAGTAGTTGGAGGAGTTACCTGGAAAGGGTTTCATCCGACCCAGTACTTCTCCTTGGGGTTCTCATGTCCTATTTACAAAGAAGGCAAAGGGTACCCTTAGGCTCTGTGTGGATTATCAGAAGCTGAACCAGTTGACTATCAAGAACTGATATCCCCTGCCGAGAATTTATGACCTTTTCGATCAGCTTCGAGGAGCCCTTGTGTTCTTGAAGATCTATTTGAGGTCTGGTTATCATCATTTGCACGTTAGACCATCAGATATACCTCTAACATCCTTCAGGAGCAGATATGGTCTCTATGAGTACACAGTTATGTCGTTTGGTCTCACAAATGTGCTAGCAGTTTTTATGGCACTAGTGAACCGAGTGCTTCATCCTTACTTGGATTCTTTAATTGTGGTATTCGTGGAAAATATCTTGGTGTACTCTCACACTTGACATGACCATGCTACCCATCTTGAGATCGTTCTGAGTCTACTGAGAGAGCATCGACTTTATACTAAACTCTCGAAGTGCCACTTTTGGATGGATCAGATTCACTTCTTGGGTCCCTCCATCTCAGAGGCAAGAGAATCTGTGGACCTGGAGAAAGTGAGAGCTGTAGTTTCTTGGGAGAAATCGAAAAACATTTTTGAGGTATATAGCTTCCTAGGGCTGGCTGGATACTGCAAATGCTTCATTCAGGACTTTTCACGCCTAGCATCACCATTGAAAGGTCTAGCCAAGAAGGGGGTGAAGTTCATATGGTCAGATTCTTGTGAGTCAGCCTTTCAAGAGCTGGAGGGGAGGTTGATGTCAGTAGGGATACTAGTCTTTCTAGAGCTAGGGATGAGTTATACTATTTATTGTGATACTTTAGGTATCGGGTTGGGCGTTGTTCTTATGCATGGAGATGGAGTTGTTGCGTATGGGTCTTAGCAGTTTAGGCCACATGAGAGGAAATACCCGATGCACGATTTGGAGTTGGTAGCTATTGTTCATGCCTTGCGCTGTTGGAGACATTACCTTCTGGGAGAGCACTTTATGGTTTTGACCGACCACAAGAGTCTCAAGTATATCTTCACTTAGCGTTATCTTAATCTGAGACAGCGCAGGTGGGTCGAGTATCTTCAATCTTTTGATTTCGAGCTTTCCTATACGCTGGGAAAGGGAAACACAGTTGTAGATGCGTTGAGTAGGAGAACTCAGATTCATGCAGTTCAGGAGGTCAGCAGTGAGTGGCAGCTTATGGCTCTGTTCTCTGAGATGCATCTGGATGTTCACGACAGACATGGATAGACTTACCTATCTTCGGTAGTTGTTACCTCAACACTTCTTGATCGAGTGCGGATGAGGAAGCTATCAGACTCAGAAGGCTTAGTCCTGTGGGAGAGTGTGTCATGAGAGGACCCTCTTCCTAGATGGAAAGTGGTTGAGGATGAGATATTGTGTTTCTAGGGTCACGTATGGGTGCCAACAGACATACGTGAGGAGTTGATGTGGGATTTTCATTCCTCAGTTTGGGTAGTTCATCCTGGCGTCACCAAGATGTATTGGGATCTTCATCGCCAGTACTGGTGGCCAGGTATGAAGAGAGATGTTGATGGTTTCTCCTTGAGGTGTTCTACTTGTCAGTAGGTGAAGGCGGAGCATCAGCGACCAGCAGGCCTTTTACAGCAGTTACCCATTCTGGAGTGGAAGTGGAACAATGTCGTGACGGACTTCGTGACCGAATTGCCGACGTAGCCTTGAGGGAACGATGTTGTTTGGGTTGTCATCGACAGGCTTATGAAGTTTTCTCACTTCTTATCGATCAAGGAGACCTTCAGTTTTGATGATCTGGGATTACTATACATCTGAGAGATTGTACGTCTGCATGGAGTTCCACACTCCATTGTTTCAGACAGGGATGCGCACTTTACTTCTCGGTTCTGGTAGGGGCTTCAAAGGGCCTTGGGTACACAGAAACTTTTGAGTACAGCATACCATCCCCAGATAGATGTCCAGTCTGAGCGTACGATCTAGGTTCTTGAGTATATGCTCTGATCTTGCATTCTAGTCTTTGGAGGTTCTTGGGAGAAGCATTTCCCTCTTGTGGAGTTCACCTACAACAACAATTTTCAGGAGACTATTCAGATGGAATCTTACGAGGATTTGTACGGAAGGCCATTTCGATCACCCTTATGCTGGATGGAGGCAGGAGAGGCAGCTTTACTAGGACCTCATCTTGTTCAGGAGACCTTAGAGCAGATATAGTTGATTTTAAAGATGATGGCTACAGCACAGTCTCGACAGAAGTCTTATGCTGATCAGCGGAGATGACCTCTGGAGTTCGAGGTCGGGAATCAGGTTTTCCTGCGTGTCGCACTGAGGTTGGGACACAAGAGGATTCAAAGACAGGGTAATATTTCACCATGGTACGTCGGTCCATCTGAGGTGCTAGAGAGAGTTGGGTTGGTTGCCTATCGGTTGCAGTTACCTCAGAGGTATCGGGCTATGCACGACGTCTTCCACATCTCTTAGCTTTGACATTACTTTTCAGACATGTCTCATGTCTTTCAGCCCGAGGAGGTTGAGCTCAAATCAGATGCATTGTTTGAGGAGCATCCTATCCGAATTATCAATCGCAGTACTAAGGTTCTCCATGGGCGGTCTGTTCCTCTAGTACGGGTGCTATGGCAGCACGAGCAAGTACAGGACGAGACCATGGAGAGGGAGGCCAATGTACGATCATAGTGGCTGGAGCTGTTCGGGGTTTATTCTTCTACGCCTCTCTAGGGAAATTCGGGGACGAATTTATTTAAGGGGGAAAGTTTGTAAGAACCCATATCTTCATTTCAGGTATGTTTTTACTTTTCTGGTCGTTTTTTTGAGAAAAAGAGGAAAATCTGGAAATTTTCTATGTACACGCAGTGTACTTTGATGCAGCACCAGGCCGTGTGCTGGCCATGTCCGGGCCACACACACGGTGTGTAGGGGCGATGTGGAGGCCCCATAAAGCGGAGTATGGAAGGACCAAGTACATGTCGTGTACCCCATAAGTACACACCATGTACTTTCGTTTTTTCATTAAACGGACCGGGGTCACGCCTAACGGACAGAACTTGCTTCTTCTTCAAGTTCTTCATCCGAGGGAACCCGTACAGTAGCAGAACTTCCCCCAGCCCCCAATCCTCCATCTGTTCTCTGAATTGACCGTCATCAATTATGTTGGAACCGCAGTGGTAAGCCCTTCCTTCTCCTAGAGCTTTGTTTTCCAATTCCTCCTCTTTCTCAAGATATAGTGGGTTGAGAGTTTTGTGTGTTTTCGTAGATCTATACAATTCTAAGGAGAATAAGTCATCATGGTTCAAGTATATCGATCTCCTAGGATCAAGGTAGGTGGTTTGTGCCTTTCTCTAGGAAGTCTTTGAATATTTTAGGCAATTCCACCAATTCCCTTGAACGGGGTATTGTGTGTTTTCTATTTTTCCCTTGTGGTTTGTCTGCTTTGCTTATATGCCTGAGTAGAGGATATTTCTTGTGAATAGGGTAATCTTTACTGTGCTCTGGATGTTTTCCCATGCATGTTTTTCATGTTATGTGTTTTTCCAGTTTCCATGCCTAGTTATAGGATAGTTGAATTGTTGTACTGTTATGCTGTTGTGCCTTAGAATAATAGCCAGTTAGTTCATGAGGTTTACTTGGGTTGATATGCGTTTTATACATATTGTTTTACATGGGGCAGTGAGAACCTAGTGTAGTAGACCATATTTAGAATGGACGTAAGGGATTCTCCAGAGTTTCTTTAATTTACAATGCGAGACCATAGGGGGAATTGACGTTGAGTACTTCCTCATAGAGTCTATAGTTCCTTGACGTGGGCCATAGGAGGAATGAGACATTGAGTGCTTCCCTAGAGAGACTTTAGTATGATACGAGACTATAGGGGGGATTGATGGTGATTGCTTCCTCAGAGAGTCTATTTGTTCTTCTTTAGTTGAGCCAGACGGGTGAGACTGTGTGTGCCTCCGAGAGGGTTGCTAGTACTTGTTGGTTGAACCATCAGGGTTAGGCTATGAGAACTACCTGGGGGGTTACCTGTTGTTCTAATTATTGATTGGTTATTACTTGTGTACTTTCTCTACTAGACACAGTGGATTGTAGCTACTGTGTGCTTTCTTATTTACTTCTTTCTATACCTTTACTTGACATGTATTCACTGAATGTTAGGCACAGATCTTTGGGTGGTTGCCTACTGGGACCTTGTCTCACAACCTGTTTGGATCATGATTTTGGGCCCAAACAGACTATATTGTTGTAGGTATAGATAAGGGCAAGCGCCCTTCTACTTCAGGTACTTGACTTGCTGTGGAGCTGGAGAGCATGGGACCAAGATATGACTTGCGATGATGAGGAGTTTACCTATTTTATTTTACACTTTGGTTTAGTATTGTATTCATCATTGTGAATTATTTGGATGCTTTTCTAGACATATGTATCATGCATAATTTTATATACATTTGTTTTCTCCAGTTGTTTCTTGTTAGTCTTCTGTTGTTTATTGTTTACTCTTATATGGATGGTTACAGTTCTACTGTTGTCTATTTGTATTTCTTCCACTATGTACTCTGCCAATGAGGGCATAGTTTCCCCACTATCACACCCAAGGCCCTCACTACTAGTCAGCATCATCTGGCGCTTGAGGAAATGCGCTTGAGGCCATGTGACCAACCGGGTACGGGGCACCTCTAGGTGGCTTCTAGAACCGGGACGTTATAGTTCCAGGCACAACTGAAGTGTGCAATGAGTCATTCCAAACTTATATTTTTCTATGATTGATGATCAATCCAAGATTTGCACAAAAATAAACATCATGATAAATGTAATTGAACCCAATAAAATAGACAAGGGATAGAACACTGAAACCAAGAGCAAGATCATCACATGTTATTTAAAATTAATTTAGTCAATTAAAAAATCAACTTAGCTGGATTCTTTATTTGTTAATGTCTATAAAAATAGATCTACATTGTACCATTCTTTAAATTAATAAATGAATATGAGATTCCTTGTAGTGTTTATCCACATGTTTTCCAAAAATAATTGAAGGTCACTATAGGAATATATGGGTGTTAGTACAATAGATCCTAATGCCTGTGTCACCCTCCTTTGATCTCCATGGGAATCTATTCCAAATGATTTTTCTTGATCACTTTAAACATGATATTGGGAGGTTCAAGAATAACACACTCCATTACATGGAGTTAACTTAGATAGGGATCTCTCTAGATCTTGATAAGATTCTCTTTGGATTCAATTGTGCACAACACCAAATGAATTGGCTCTCTTTTAAAAATAATTTAATTGGGTATAAATACCACTAGGGTTTAGAAATAAATATTTTCAAAAGTGCCATTTAATATTAATTAAATCCCTTACGTAACCCCTAGTATGAAATAATAATAATAATATTATTTCTTCAAAATGTGTTTAACATGAAAATTAAATTAAATTTTATTTAATAAAATAATATTCATAATATATAATTTATTTCCAGACTTAAAAACTCAGTCTTCCATTCCAATACAATATTTATCAGGCCTTGAATAATGACTATTTATTTAATCAATAAATATCAATTCATTATTTTCCAATAAATAAATATTATATTCACTAAATATAAAATAAATATTTATTAAATACTTTCCTCGCATTATATTCTCTCAGATAACTAATGATGGAATATATATGATCAAGAATACATGAATAATTATTCAACCAAATGTGGGAATGATATTTATTAAAAATGTTTAATAATAAATAATAATATATTATTTAAATAAGATCTTAGATACACTTAGTGTGTGAATATCGAGGCCTCTTTTTTAGTGGCATTAAGTGAAGTAGCCTAAAATCCATGGTCATTATCTTATAACACACTGGTTTCATAAACCTATGTGCTCGATGTATCTTTCTTTGAATTTCTAAAAAGAAAATTTTCCTATAGAACACCATGGTCATGGATTTATTTAGGCTATATAATTTCCATAAAAGGGACTAAGATATCAACTTTAGTTAATGAATATAAGGGAGAAATCTTTTCTCGCATTATTTAGTAGTGCAAAATTACTTGTGATGCACCCAACATATCTTATGTCACCATGAACATATGTTTTCATAGTTTTCATCAATAAATAAAAGTATGAGACTCATAATACTCATCAATAATAATATTAAATTATAAGGATCAACACACATTTGTAGATAAAAACATCCAATGACACATATAAATGTTGATTTTCTTCTAGTGGGTCTCATTCTCAGAATATCCTACACTGGATATTACCAAGGGAGTAAACCAAGATAAAGTGTATCAAAGTACTATGAGTCTCCACCCATGATATCCAGTATCATTTGTGTCACTAAAATTATATCATCTGGTTATATAAAATATATTTTAGAATAGTTTCATAGCACTTACGGTTTTCCATCATAGCAAGGAACTGCAATGACCTTTTAGTATGACAACTACTCTTAGGAAATTATCACATACTATGTTACGCAGATGAAAAATCATGATCTAATAATAATTTTATTAATATTAAAAACAATGAATACATTATATCATAAAGTACACAGAAGTTGGTTATAAGGAACCAACTCCAACAGACTCCCACTTTTACTACATCCAACTTCTACAACCTCCAGTACACTAACTTTCACATGATACTCATGCTTCTACTAAGATAGGACTTTAGTAAAGGGGTCTTCCATGTTCCCTTTTAGGGGTAATATTCTTACAAAAACTTCACCCCTTTGATAAAAATATCTCAATAGGTGATACTTCTAGAGTATATTCTTTGTCTGTTGGTGTTAACGTGGCTCTTTTTCAAGGTCCATCTTTATAGTATTATCAATATAAAATGTGATAGGGTCTTTACTGCTAGGTACCACATCAAGCTCCAATAAAATTTTTTGTATCCAAATGACTTCCTTGGCTACATATGAAGCTTCTAAATACTCATACATTTCTATAGAATCAGTGACAACTGAATTATTTGAACTTGTCTAGCTCATAGATCCTCCATTAATACTGAAAACATATCATGGTTGTGACTTTATATCATTATGATTTATTTGAAAAATAACAACAATATAACCTCTAACAACCATCTCCTCATCTCCTCCATACACCAGGAACATATCTTTATTCCTTCTCAGATACTTGAGGATAGCCTTAATAGTATGCCAATTTTGTTCTCCTAGATCCACTTGATATATTCATAACATGATCAATTTATATGCAACATAAATTCTAGTAAACAACATGGAATACAGGATTAATCCTATCACAGAAGTGTATGATATATTAATCATTCTCTCTTTCTCTTATTGTGTTTGAAGACACATTTTCATAGAAAGATGTAAAGCATGTGACACTGTAACCAATACCATTTTGGATTGTTCCATACTAAATCTATTTAATATCTACTCAATGTATGTAATTTTACTTCGTCCAATAAGCCTCTTGGATATATAAATAATTATCTTGATCCCTAGAATATAGGTTGCTTCACTTAAGTCCTTCATGGATAAACACTTGTTTAATAATTCCTTAATAGACTGTAATAATGATATTTCATTTCCAATAAGTAATATGTCATCAACATGTGCTACTAGGATAATGACTGAATTATCACTAAACCACTTGTAAACACATGCCTAACATTCATTCTTAATAAAACCAAATTCTTTTATAACTCCATTGAATCAAATTTTCTATTACCTGGATGCTTTCTTCAATTCATAAATGGATCTATATAGCTTTTAAATATTTTTAACATCACCTAGAGTCAAAAACCCCATTTGGTTGTGTCATATAGACATATTACTGATGGTTCCCATTAAATAAATCAGTTTTTATGTCCATTTATAAAATCTCATCATCATAATAAGTTGCTATAAAAAGTAGAATTATGATGGATTTAAACATGGAAAATGGTGAAAATATGTCATCGTATTCAATTCCTTTACGTTGTTTAAACCCTCTATCCACTAGACTTGATTCATAGGTATTTAATTTACCTTCCATGTCTAGTTTTCTCTAGAATACCCATATTCACCCTGTGGTATTTACATCAATGGGTGCATCGACCAGAACCCAAACTTGGTTCTGATACATGAAGTCCATTTCAAAATTCATGGCTTATTTACATCTTGTAGCTTCTGAGCTCTCTAATTCCTCTTTGTAAGAGATAGGTTCATCATTTTCAACCAATAATGAGTCACCATATTAAGTTACTAGAAAACCATATCTCTCTGGTTCTTTAACCACTCTAGTACTTCTATGCAGTACTTGTGTTTCAGGAACTACTACTTCTATAGGGACATGTGTAATCTATTCCTATACTGACTCTTATATATATTGGTCATCAACTTCATCAAAGTCAATCTTAATACCATTATCCTTTTTATGATTTTCTCCCTCTCAAGAAATACATCTTATCAGGAGACAGTCACCTTCTTGTCTGTGGGGTTTTATAGGAAGTATCTGATTATTTTATTAGGATTCCTTATAAAGATACAATTTGTTCCCCATAGTTCTATTTTATTATCTAATAAGGCCTTAAAAATGTCTCTCAACCCCATACATGTGTGTGTGATAAAACGGGTATCTTTCCACTTCATAACTTGAAGAGAATTCCATTTTTTTCTTTAGTTAGTACATGGTTTAATGTATATGCCACAATAGGTAATGGATATTCCCAAAAGGATAATGGAAGATATGAATGACTCATCATCAATCCTACCATGTCTAAAAAGGTAAAACTCTCATTTTCACTAACCCCATTACACTATTGTGTGTAAGGAGGGGTGAGTTGAGATAGAATCCCAAACTCCTTTAAAAGGTTGAAAAACTCTTGGTTAAGATATTCACCAACATGGTCCTATCGAATATTCTTTATCTTCTTTCTAAGTTGATTCTCTACATCATTATATAATTCATTGAATTTCTCAAAGGACTCATACTTATACCTCATCAAGTAGAAATAATCATATCTACTGAAGTCATCAGTAAAAGTTATGAAGTAATAATATTCACCTCTATTTTCTACAAGAAATGGTTCACACACATCATTGTGTACCAATACTAGAAGCAATGTGGTCCTTTCACCTTGTCCACCGAATGACAGTTTGATTAATTTTCTTTTTAAACAAGCATGACATGTTTCAAGTGGTTTTACCTCGGAAGAGACTAAATAACCATATTGATAGAGATTTTTAAAAAACTTCTTTTTTATATGACTAAGATGGTGATACCATTGTTGGGTGTTATATGAGTCATGTGAACATGATTCTTTATCAATTCCCAATACTTGTTTTTAATAATTTATTACATAAAGACCATTATTTAAATGTTCCATTCCATAACATATGTTGTCTTTATAAAATAAAAAACGTTTATTTCCAAACATGAAAATTAACCCATCTTCATCTATGAATGATACATAATTTATGTTCTTTGAAACTGTTGGTATATAATAACAATCCTTTAAAACCAAAATCATTCTAGTTGGAAATGAAAGGTGGTAGCTCTCAATGGATAGTGAATCAAGCCTCACACCATTGGACTCTCACAGATCCACCTCTCCTCTATAAATCTTTTATAATATACTTGGTTCCAAAATTTGGATATAAATGTGATCACCACAAGTTGTATCTAATACCCAATGTATAGATATTAAAAGAATACATTCGATAGTGAATTCACCTTTAGCTTCCCCTAGATTTTAGGTGTAGTTCTTCTTATAGTGTACTCGCTTGCCACATGAAAAACATACCACCTTATTTTCCATTCCCTTTCATTGGAACTTACTCTTCTTGGAATGATGGTTCTGTGGAGCTTTAGACTTATTATGAGTCTTGTTCCCCTTTTCCTTTTTCTTAATTTTTATATTCACCATAAGAACCATGGGTTTATCATGCCCCATGTTTTTAACTACTTAGTGAATCAAAGTAAGAGGTTCCAAAATAATCTTCTCATTATTTCTCATATTGTAATTAACAATAAAACTAGATAAGGTCTTAAGAAGTAAGGAAAGTATGAGATCTATATGAAGCTAATTTGGGAAATCAATCCCTAATATGTTTAAGAAATAAATTTAGCTAATAATCTTGACTACATGAGTTTCAGATGGAACAGACTCTCCAAGATTAGTTTTTAACGAATAATTAGAGATCTCTAATTTCTCTTATCTCTTATTCTCTTAATAGAGATCCTGAAGGTGATATATCATGTTATATGAATCCATGTCCTCATGTTTCTTCAAAATATAATTTTTCATGAATAATAGAATGAAATATTTAACATTTGTATCATTTTTAAAAAATTTCTCATAGAAAGAAAAATCTTTATCACTATCCTCATTTCCAAGTGCTTTAGGAATTGGTTCTTCCATCACATTCAAATTTTTTTCATGGTGAAGGATAACATGTAAGATCCTTTTCCACTTTTAGAAATTTTTTCTGATAATAAGGATATCCTTCTTAGGTATGGATCACAGTGATATGTTTGAAGTCATTTTTGTTGTTATTTTTGAAAGTAATATGAGTAGAGATTTATTACTTTATTTCATAATATTTAGAAAAATAAATAAATATTTTAATTATTAATCTCCCACTATTTTATTGAAACCCAATATCCCTCACTGTTGGATTAGAAATATCTTGTTTCTTGGAAATTCTAGTGGCAAGGATATATATTCCCCTTTTTATTACCCTAACATTGGTTAGTAAAGAAACCTTAATGGTTTTAAGTATGAATTCTAAATGAAAACTTCATTAACTCAAATTTCCTTGATTTTTTGAGTGGACTCCCAAATCCTTAAATCCTTAAATTGGATTTCCTCAACACTTGACTCTCAGTTACACCAAGTCCTTCTCTAGAAGTCAACCCTTGATGTGAACTAAGCTACGTCAACCCAAAAATTCTTGTTAAGATTCATTGATAAATGAAAGTACCCCAACTTTGATTGGTCAAGTAATTATAACTATTGTTCGATTCTAAATGAAGTAGGGGAAGGATATAACAACTTAGTATATAATTGAGGTATTTTATCTTTTATGAGTAAATTTTCAATTATTATCATTGTATCATTCTTGTTAATATTAAAGGGATTTACTTAAGTGATTAACCATGTCTTAGATAATAGTTACACATAATCCAATTTATTTTAGATTTATCTTGCATTCTTGTTAATTCATTCATTCATGAGATCATGAAAAAACATATATAATGTAATAACTATACAACATTATAGAAATAAAATTATAAATAGGTATGATCAGGAAATTTTATTAGTTGTCAGTTTATATAGTGGTTTATAAACTAATTATTAACCTGGGGGAAAACACCTTTAATCAATTAGGGTTAATGTTACAACCTTCCACCTTCCCACATATGTATCTCTCTTGGATTTGTTTCACCTCAGCTCTAAACTTGAACCTCCACCACTAGCTTAGGATATTCATCCATTACATATGATTTTACACACAAACATATGAGGGGATAAAGTTTTACATAAAAGAAACCATGGGAATGCAGGACCTTACATAATAATAGGAGAGAAGGCACACAAGACAACAATTTAATTTAATAATAAATTAAATGAAACCAATCACATACAAAGGTCTTGTCTATTCTCATGATCATCCACATGCATGAAACAAAATAATAATTTAATTAAACTATCATTGAATTCTTAATCATTATTAATTAAGATAAATCGCGCTCAAATAAATTAATTATCATATTTAATTAATCAATTAATTTATCTTAATTCTCATCTTAATTTAATTGATATTCTCATCCATTATAATTTTAAACAAATCAAAATAAATTATTTAAAATTCCTAGTGTGAAAAATGTTCCTTGGAGGAAACAAGGTGAATACCCTTCCAAATCTACCCAACATGTATTGTACTCATATAGTGTTTAGTCTTGTGACATATGACATACATTCCATATCATGTAATTTTATTTTGTGTACAATCAAACTAATTATTCCATGAATTAAATGATTTTTATGTCACGTGTTATGCTTCAATGCATATAGAGTAATAACTATAATAGTAATTATACATGATATGATGATTTGAAAATTATGTAGAAATTAATTAAACATATATATATATATATATATATATATATATATATATTAAGACCCATTACATTAAGAGTCCTATCAACTTAATGACCACATGAAAGCACTTTTTGATATGTTTTACACAGTATAATAAATTAATTTTAATTTTACTTAATTTGGTATATGTACATGGTGTGTGTAGGCATGATACATGGAATGTACGCCTCTAACTATCTAGTTGAGGCACATGAATAGGGACTCAACTTGTAAACTGTGTCTCAGAAAAATTGTATTACACCGCATGTACAAAGGGAAACACATTGGTTGGTCTCTAAGTTAGGCAGTCACCAATCAGGTAGTCTGTTTATGGAAATACATAGCTCGTTCATGACTTAAAGGTCTACATACCATGTACGTGGGCTATATAGAATGTGCTCCGGCTGACCATGTTCTAGGATAGCCCAGTCAACATTAAGTGTAAGAAATTAAATGCACTATGTGTATTCAATATAAACAGATTGAATTAATTATGAATTAATTCCTAGTATATTGAACACTACTACACAACGTGTAACTCCGGTTACATGACCTGTACTCTTGTGTTATCTAGAAATAATACTCATAACCTTAAGATGAGATCTTGTATTGTATTTCATTTATAAAATTATTCAATTTTATTAGATCTATGATAAAATGAAGTGGAATAAGCAGGTCTCACAATTCAGATTAAAATAATGATTAAACTTTAATTGAAAACTAAATGAAAAATGCATAAATAAATCATCAATCCTAAAATATTTAAAAATAATTATGTGACCACTCTGATACTACTTGAAGTGTCTAGGCATAGTAGAAGTGTGTGATGGGTTGTTCCTATATTTTCTTTTTTCCATGATCTCAATCAGAGGCTTACATAATAATAAATGTCATGATCAACAGAATCGAATCAAAGAAAACTTACTAGGGATAGAATATATGAACTGAGCACAGGATCATCACATATTATTTATAATTAATTTAATTAATTAAATAATTACCTTGCATGAATTATTTCTTTTTTGATGTATTTGACAATAGATCTATGTTGTACCATCGTTGCATTTAAGGAATCATTATAACGACCCTAACTTTTATTAGTGAAAATTGCTATTGATCTAATTAAATATATTATTATGTAAAATGGTTATATATAACATATGCACTTCCTTGGTTTTATGTTTTTGGATTTTAAAATACCATTATGAATTGTGACCATTTCTGATATAGTCATTGAATAATGATCACATGATTAGTATAAATATAAGTCTTTAACAAATCTAATTTACTCAGACAAAGGACATGATGGCCTCATCCAGTAGAATTTCTCCATATGAAGCCCATTTTTCGAAGCTCAGAAAAGAGTTAGTGTCACTGGGCTTCACTCTTGACCAATCCCAAGCCGAGCTTAAACAAGTTAAACTTGAATGTAACCTCCCACCATATAATTAAAAGTTAATAGAGATTACCACCTGAGCGATGTTATCCGAGCCACCCCAATAGTCAATCATTATCGCACACCTTACCCTTATGTCTTATGTGGGTGTTATAAGAGGTTATGTAACAAGACCCTATCACTATGATTATGTGCATTATTTTTTTGTATGGAATAAATAATATACATTCATTTTATTATTGTTACTTTAAGCACAAATGGTATTTTTTAGTTAATATTTAAATTCAATTAAGAAATATATTTTGATGAATTAATGGATTTTTAATTAAATAATATTTTAATAAAATATTATTACTAAATTAATTTTTTTATATATAAATGACCTTAAAATTTTTATGTATACAATTGTAATTTTTAATAAGGTTTGAAAGTTGTTTTTGTCAAAACCCAGGAATTTTCAATAAAAATAGGTTTTTATTTTAAAAGTAAAAATTCACATGTTATAAAATTATTTAGATAAAATGAATATTATTTTTGGATTCAGGATGTCAAAATTATCTAACGGTGAATTTTTCATAACTTTCTGAAACAGTCGAATTTTTGGTTAAAAATTAAATACTGTTTAAATATATAATGTATTTTATAACATCATAATGAGCCAATAGTGATGTAATAAAATATTATAAAAAGGAAATTCGCCCAATATATGTGTTACCTTTAAAATAATTTGATTTTATATTTGTTTTATTAATTTTATGGTGCCTTGGTGGACCCTCCAAGCCTTATAAAACATTTTAGATTTTAAAATGATTTCCTTGAGAGTGTGACTCACATCCACATAAGAAAGCCTATTAATTTAATATGTTTGTCCATTTGCCTTATAAAATAATTTTATCACTACCATTTTTAAAAAACCATGGGTTGGTTTGTGGTTTTGATTAGTTTAATGTGTGGTGTCCAAAACCAAAATAATAAATAATTCTCTCTCCTTTCCTATATAAACCCACTGAATCTCTCATTCCTCTTCACTAAAACCATTTTTAACTCGACCAACCTCTACCCTCCTCTCTATATAATCCTCCCAAGGTGCCCCAATATTCCAGGAAGCCTCTCTCGAGCCTCTCCCATGCCTTTGGGATCACACTTCCAAGTAAGGGATTTCTCTCTCTCTTTTTTTGTCCAGATTTCTTTATGTTGTTATACCATTTTTTTAATTAAAAATTTTGGGGTATAATTTTTCACCTCCCCCATACTGACCTACTTATTTTTTAATAATTATATACCTCTTTATCTCTCATTAATTCTTTTCATGTACACCCTTTACCCTATCGAAATTCCGTAAGGAATTTTTCTCTTCTCATTTACATTCAAGAAATTATTTTATATTATGCATCTAAAATTCAATTAAACATGTTTGGATATTATGTTTCATGACCCCCTTAATATCCATTTCATTTATAAATGATTATATATTCATTTATCTCTCATGAACCCATTTAACGATTTTTATGACGTTGTTATGCTGTCGAAGTTACACCAAAATTTCCCATGCCCAAATCATCATGTAAGTGAATACCATACCGATTTATCTATCAAGGGTATTCACCTTTATGAAAATGTACATTTTGATTTAGGAAATATATTTATGTATTACACATCTCTTATTCATTGAATAAATTATGGTGTTTAAGTAATCCATGTTGTATGATCCATTTGGCACACTTATGCATGAAATGAAATGTTTATAAAGGTTGCACCCTGATAGCACTCCAATGAATTGGGTAAAGAATAGTATAATGATATTCCATGTGCAATGAGGTTTTACTCATGATAATTCAATTTAAATGAGGGTTTACTCATGCTCCATGTTCAATGAGCCTTGGCTCATGAAACGATCATGTTAAATGTTGTTGTCATATTTCCATGTTATGATAATCATGTTATACCATGCCTTTATGTTTATGTTTCTCTTATGATCTATTGATAGGACTATTACCTAAAATGTACTATATTCTTAATGTTATTCCTTCTTTACTCCCTTACTAGGCTTTATATCTCACCCTTTTCTTATGCATGTCCTCAGGTTATCCCATGCAGTGCTAAGTATGAAGGAATGTTGTGGTCACGTAAAAGAAGTTTTCAACAAAGATGTGTATTTCATGTTTTAAGTTGTTATGTAATGTTATTAATACCCAAATACATTAGACCTATCGATCTTATATGTTGTATCAAGTTAATATTTTATATAATAATTTATTTTTTTGTGTGAAATAAAGAGAAGGGTTGTTATAATCATTAGCAGATTCCCTCTAGTTGTGATCCACACATGTTCCAAATTCTATGAATGTAATTGTTGGAATCTCTAGGCTCTAGAACAAAAGATCCTATCACTTGCATTTTCCACCATTGATCACCATGAGAATAATTTTAGAATCATTCTCCATGAACTCTCTAGACATGAGATTGGGAGGTGGAGGAACATCGCTCTCTATTCTTGGGGGCATTCTTGGAGAGGAAGCTCTCTAGGGCCTGAGAGGATTCTCTCCAACTATAATCGTGCACAAAAAAATGAATTGGATATCTTGGAAAAATAATTTAATTGGGTTTAAATAACACTAGGGAATAAAAATA
This sequence comes from Viscum album, assembly GCA_963277665.1. Classification (NCBI taxonomy): domain Eukaryota; kingdom Viridiplantae; phylum Streptophyta; class Magnoliopsida; order Santalales; family Viscaceae; genus Viscum; species Viscum album. The sequence goes on along the minus strand of OY728143.1, from coordinate 642,357,457 downwards.
AATATTTTCTAAAGCTTCCTTTAATATTTATGTAATCCCTTGACGAACCTCATGTCTAAAATAATAATATAATTTTTATTTCCTCGACATGTGCTTAAATTATGAATTAAATTAAATATTATTCAATCAAATAATATTCAATATATATATTATTTTTCACTAAAGATAAAAACTTAGTCCTTCATTACTAAAAAATATTTATCAATCCTTGAATAATGACTATTTATTTAATAAATAAACATCACTTCATTATTCTCCAATAAATAAGTAAATATAATATTCACTAAATAAAAACTGGATATTTATTTAATATTATGCTCACATTATATTCTCTCAAATAACTAGTGATATAATATATGTTACCAAGCATACATGAATAATTATTAAACCATGTGTAGAAATAATCATTATTTAACTTGTTAAAAAATAAATTATTATTTTACTGAGATTCTTGATACACTTAGTGTGTGACCATCTAGGCCTCTTTTCTCTGTGGCATTAGGCAAAGCATCCTAAATTCCAAGGTTATCATCTAGAAACACACCAAGTCACCCACAAAGAAATAATTTAATTCCAAAATTACATAATACCTTACATAGATGTTTATTGTGTAATATAATCTCTTTATCATGGTATATCTAATCAAGCATGTTGCACGCTGGTGCCATCAACCTATATTCTAGATGTCTCTTTCTTTAACTTTATAGAAATAAAACTTTCCTATATAAAACTATGGAAATGGATTTATTTAGGCTATATCCTTTCTATAAAATGGACTAACATGTCAACTTATGTTAAATAACAGAAGGAAAAAATCCTTTCTCGTAGTATTCATTAATACAATATTACTCATGACGTACCCAACATATCCAACCTCTATGTGGGTATATGTCATCATGGTTTTCATCAATAAATCAATGTATGTGACGCATAATACTCATTAATAACAATCATAAAGTCTAAGGATCAATACACATATCCAAAGATAATAACATCCAATGACGAATATAAATGTGGATTTCTTATTGGCAGATCCCATTCTCATAATATCATACTAGATATTACCAAGGGAATACACCAAGAGAAGGTTCCTCAAAGTCCTATGATTCTCCACCCATAATACCATATATCACTTATTTCCTTAAATTATATCATCCATCTATAGAAAATATATTTAAAAATAGTCTCATATCACTTCTAGGTTCTCATCATAGCGGGGAACTCCTATAACCTTTTAGTGAAAAAAATACACTTAGGACATTATCGCATACTATATTATGTAGAAGAACAATAATTATGCGATAAAAAGTCAATTAATATTAAAAAATATGAATAAAATTTATCATAAAGTACACAAAAGTTGGTTCTAGGGAACCAAATTCAACATATTTTACTACAAAATCAGTGGAACTTGTTCAAGATTCTTCCAATGAAAATTTCATGGAATCTAGAAAAAAACTGAATCTATTAAGATTGATCATAACATCATATTATCATCTCTAAAGTCATTATATTTATGTTTATTATTTAAATTCATGTTTTTTCTTTTTTTACTCTATTTATTTGTAAAACACAGTCTCTTATGCTAAACTAGAGAGTTATGGAAACACTCTCTCTCGTGTCTTCTCATTTTTATTCCCATGAACAAATGTGGAATAGATCATGGGTTACATGTTCTTGTTTTATCCCACATATACTATATAAGAGGCTTTTTTCCTAGACATAAATTTGTGTTGTTGTTTGTAAAACCCAATATAGGTTTTGGATTAGTTTATTTCAAAATAAACTACTTGGAAGCAGTTGGTTTCCAAGTAGAGGGGATTAACTCTTTTCTTGAAACTAAACCCCATGTTAAATTACACAATTTATTATTTATTTATTTTCATTTTTATTTTATAAAATATAAAAAAATATTTTTTTCTAAAATTATAAACAAAACATTACTTGGATATTTAACTTAAATTAGTTTTTTATATATGGTGTTTTATAATATGATTCTAGTTTCAAATGTTAAAGTTTTTTCTAAAGTATTTTTAACCGGCTTATGATCAAGTTTTTTAGAATCTTTTTAAAATATACAATTATATAAAAACTACTTTTTAACTGGGATATTTTATCAAATTAGGGGATTTTAGATTTTAGATTATTTTTAAATATAAAGTTTCATTGGAAACTCGTTTCACCACCCCCCCCCCTCTTGAGGTGTCCACTGGAAAAAACATTTGGTATCATATATTCTTCAAAAATTATTTTTTTTAATGTGATACTGTTTTACCTAAAGATATTAAATTTCTATTTTATCTAAATAGATATATTTATGGATAATATTAATCTTGAAGGAATAGCCACTAATCGGCCTACTCATTTTAATATAACTAACTATACTCAATGGAATATCAAAATGAAAATTCCTATATAAAGCATGGGATTTGACATTTAGAATGTTATTAAAGATAAATATAAAATACCTTAAGATCCTAGAAAATATTGGAGTGATACCACTAAGGATTCTCATGATTGTAACTGTTAATCTATGAATTCCATACACTATGATTTGGGATAGGATTAATTTAATACAATATATGCATACAGTACTTCTTTTGAGATATATAATACTCTTGATATATCTTAGGAGGGAACATACAATATAAAAGGATGTGTTTAAATACTTAAACTATCCACTATTATACTTTTAATATCAAACCTAATGAATCCATTTATAACATGTCTCTCAGGTTTAATGAAATATTTAAAACAATGCTTTCACTTGGAACGAAAATTATAGACAAGGATAAATTAATGAGAATTATAAGATGCTTACAATATATGTTGAGAGGAAGATCTACTTCTATAAGGGAAACATGTGACATTAATAAGATTCTAATGAAAAACTCATTAGAAAACTCATGATGTATGAAGAGAAACTTAAAGTGAAAAAATAGAAGATGATGAACCAAAAATTAATCCAGTAGCCTTCAAGACTTATGAATCAAAATTAAAAGACAATATCAAATCTAGAATTTCAATTGATGAGGAATCACCATCATATGGTGATGAATAAATGGATCATTTATCTAGATGTTTCAATAATTACTATAGTAATAAGAAGTTCTTCAGGAAATAAAACTATGAAGGTAAGTATGATAGAAAAGAAAATTTGAGAAAAGAGTGTAAAAAGGATGATTATACAAATAAAATAACTAGCTATGAGTGTAAAAGGAAATTACATGTCAAATAAAAATGTTCCATGATTAAATATAAGAATAATTATGAGGATATAGTATAAAGATAAAAAAGGATATGAAATCCACATGGAGTGCCTCTAAGGGAAAATCAAGTGATTATGACGTGAGTAAGGAAGAGAGAAATGATAAATATAATATCTGTTTTTTGGAAAACCCAAGAGAGGTATTAAATGTTTTAACAAAATCCCCTAATCACATTTCAATCCATTGTGAAAATGAAAATAATTAAGAAAATATATCGAGTGATGAATTATTTAAAAATTGTAACATGTTGGGAGATATAGACAATTAATTCAAGTATAAATAAATAAATTTTCAAAATCAGCATGCTATGTTGAATCTCTTTAAAATTTATCTTACTATAGAGAAAGATAAATCAAATATGTGTTTCATGGAAAACACAAGCAAGGTATTAAATTTTTTTCTTGAATCCCATGATCACATTTCAAACCATTATAAAAATAAAAATAATGAATATAATATTTCTAGTGATGAATTATTTGAATATTGTAACATGTTATAAGAGATGGATAATAAATTCAAGGATAAATATAAAAGTTACAAAAGAATCATGTTACGTCTACTCACATTAAAATTGATCTTACTATAGAGAAAGATAATAATGCTCGACTTCTTAAGAAAATTAATGTGTTGAAATTATCTAATGATAAATTATATAAGGATCTATATATATTCTATAATGGAATAAAAACTATAATACCAATGTTGGGTAAACAAACAAATCTTATGTACACTATAGGTATTAGATACCATCCTGGGAAGATAAGAGTTTATAAAAATAAATTTGTCCCATGTTCTAGTTATGATATTTCTACCAATATTTATTATTCTTATGGACCTAATAATGTTTTCATTTTTTAAATTCTAAGGTCTTCTTATGGGAACCCATTAAAAAAATTATGGATTCCTAAAATACTTATTACTAACATCTCTATACCCAAGAAAATATGGGTACCAAAATAATTTTGGGTTTTATTCTTTTTTATAGGAAACTAATTGAAAATTTATAGTAAGTAATTATGGTATCTAGATATTGGATATTCTGAACATATTACTGGGAACTACTCAATATTAAAGAACTTAACTAAATTTTATGGTGTACATGTCACTTTTGGTGACAATTCCAAATGAAAAATAATTGGGCATAACCAAATTGGTAACTCTAGTAATGTTTTAATTTATAAAGTTTTATTTGTAGATTGATTAAACTGAAATATTTATATAATTTCAAAATTATTTGATGATAGTTACCATGTAAAGTTTGAAAACAATTCTGGTAAAGTATTTTATTCCAAACATGATTTAATTTTTACTATTATGGGAAATGATAATGTTTATGATGTTGATTTGGATTTTTTATTTTCTCAGAATGTTTCATGTTTAAGTTACATTCACAAGGAATCTTAGATTTTGAATAAGAGACAAGGACATTATAATATACACTCTATTAGAAATATAACTGGGAAAGGTTTAATTAAGGATCTACCAAAACTAGAAGTCCTATCAGAAAAAGTGTGTAATCTCTTTCAAAAGGAAGATTCGTACAAAACAGATTTCAAACTAAAGAAATAAGTTTCAACTTCTTAAGATTTAGAATTTATTCACATAGATTTTTTTGGACCTTATATAGTTTCTATTTTATCATGAAAACACTATGTTTATGTTATAATGGATGATTATTCAAGATATACACTGGTATTTTTCCTTTCTCATAAGAGTGAATATCTTTCCTATTTATCTAAACATGCTAGATCTATAAAAAATATTAGTGAGTTTAGGATAAAGACTTTAAGAATTGATCATGTCCGTGAATTTTAAAATCAAGAGTTTGAATCATTATGATCACCACATGGCTACAGTCATAACATTTTCTCTCCTAATATCCTACACCAAAATGGTGTAGTAGAAATAATAAATATAACACCTCAATAAATTTTACATACCATTCTCAATGAGTATGATTTACCTACTTATTTATTTTTTTTATAATTTGTGAATACGAATTTCAATATAATTAATAAAATTATAATTATACAAATTTTAAGTAAAAAACCTTATGTGTTATGGAATAATAGAAAACCAAATGTCAGTTATTTTGAAGTTTTAGTTGTAAATTATTTATACTCAATACAAAAGATAATTTAGACAAGTTTTCTTCCAAAATCGATGAATGTATTTTCCTTGGATATTCAACAACTAGTAAACCATATTAGGTATTTAATAAAAGGACTAAGATTATGAAAGAATATGTTCATGTCAAGATTGATTAAGAAACTCCATATGAGCATAATACCCCTTTATAAAATCTATAGGATGGCCTTTCCAATATGGACATAAATGCTAAACCTAGTAATATATCTATGATACTTTCTATTGAAAATTATCTTAATTCCGATGAACTAGTTGAACTTGATCCTTGATGTTATTAATAATTTCATAACTTTTTATATACTCCCTTTACTGGTTTTATATAAAATGTGCCTAATTTGTGTGAAATATGAATGTTTAAATATTAAATATAATTTTTGATCACAATTTTAATTCATCTAGATTCAAGTCAGTTTATTATTTTAATTATAAATCTCACCCTATGTATCCAAATAGAGTGGTTTTTTTTATGATTCCTAACTCAATATAAAACATTTCCTTAGAATTAATCTTGCACCAATTATTCTATTTGGAAGATCATATGCTCCACACAAAAAGGCCCAAATAATCAGTGAAGAAACTATACAATCCATGAAGATAGAATTACAGGGCTCACTCTAGATCTCCAAATCGTTTAATTCTCCTCCAAAAGTCAGGAGATAATTCAATTCATCTTGTATAAATATTTCAAGGCTCAAATCCAAATACAATTGGCCTATCTAATTATTTTAAACCCATCCCACCATTCTGTCTGGTAAATAAAATTATCACACTATTATTTATTTTTATCCTAAAATAGACATCCATTCAAGCTGATATTTTCTATTGTGAAAGAGTTTATTTAGACTGAATACTTTTTTGAAGAAAGTGTTCGGATTTTAGGGCATCATACTATTCAAAACTCCATTCACATTTTGGAATTTAAACAGTTTGGATTGAAATGAATAGATTAAAATTGTTTAATCAAACCACCATTACTCTGGATCCTTAAGTACAATGGATTCCAAATTTTCAGATTAAACATAAGAGATAAGTATCTACACCTTGTAAGAAGATCTTATTTCGATATTTGGCTGTATAATTTATCAAAGTGGTGATGCAAGTGGAGGGGAAGTTTTGGAATGCAAACAACCCACAACATTGGGCTATAAATACATCCCCCTCCTCTCCTTACAAGAGGTTAGCATTTAGGAAGAGGGGATAATATATTATCATGACCAAATACTTTAAAAATTCTTTTTAGGATCTTCCATACTCAATTTTTTACTTTATTTATCTTTCCTCCTCTCTTTGTTTTCATTTACTTTTGTGTTGTTCTTCGTTTGTATGTTTGACACACTACTCTTTTCTTATCCCGTTCTTTTCACTTTATTTATAATTCATCACCTTAAACATATTTAACTAGATTAATAATAATTTCAATGGATGAGTAAATCTACCATTGGGGTGAGTTATAATTTAGGGATATTAAGTGATTGAGAGCTTTTTCTCACTGAATATTTTTTTAATTAACATTGTGTATGTTGGACTTAACATGTCATGGATTAATGACTTGTTTTGTTTAATGAGTGGTTTAAATGGGTTATTATAATGATAAATACACTACCATAAACAAGATATGATTAATATTAGAACCCTATTTTAAGTTAAGGCTTGGATTAAAGACTTAACACTTGGGAATTCCAATCAACGTCAACTTGTGACATGGGTGTTAATTTAATGCAATTTAAAGCAAGGTCCAAGGATATCACAAGATTAACTACCTAATGATGAACTCACCATAATCTTTATTAGACTATTAAATCAAACACCAATCATTAATCACTTCATTTAATATTTTCAAACAAATCCCACAATTAAAATACAATCAACTAAAAACAATCGATAATAAAAAAGTATCATCATCGAGGATTCAATTTGAGTGTTTCTATACACATTAGCAGAGCATCAGAACTTTGAATGGTCGATAGGTGAAAATCAGCCACTCTTTAAAATGGAGTTTTTTTCTGGGGATGGTGCAATTAATTAGTCAGTAGTTTCTGGCTATTGTATATAAACAAAAAAAAACAAATTTTTTTAAATTTTTTTTTAAAAAACACACACAAAGAAAAACCCATCTTACTATTTCTTCCAAAATATCTCTGAATTCCCCATAGCCTCCCAAAAAATCCCTCATATTTGTTTGACCCTGAAATTGTGAAAACACTTCTCCATCTTAAGAGGAACATTAGGGATAATCAAATAATTCAAGAACCCGTCCTTGCCCAACCAAATGAATTAGATATGACCAATCCTAAGGAAAAACACGTAAATAACTTGCTTCGCCTAATATAAATTACCAACCTATTGGTATTCAATATCCAAACAAATAGGCTGAATTTGAACTCAAATTAGGTTTGGTTCATCTCCTCCCTCATTCCCACGGGCTAGCCAGTGAGAATCCACATCTCCACCTTAATGAGTTCCAAGTTGTGTGCTCTACCATGAAGCCTCAAGGGGTTTCTGAGGAACAGATCAAACTCTGAGCATTCTATTTATCCCTAGTTGACACTGCTAATTAATGTCTCTATTATATTCCTCCTAATTCCATAACCACATGGAATGACATGAAGAGACTCTTTTTAGAGAAATTCTTTCCTACTTCTCATACTGCTTCTATCCGAAAGAAAATAAGTGGTATTTGTCAATTCCCAAATGAATCACTCCATGAGTACTAAGAGAGGTTCAAAAAGCTTGTTTCAGCCTGCCCGAACCACCAAATCCCTAACCAACTCTAGATACAATACTTCTATGAGGGGTTATTGGATATGAAGAGAACTCTCATTGATGGTTCAATTTGTAGTCCTCTCGTTGATAAAACTCCTACAACTGCAAGAGATCTCATAAGTAACATGGCTAAAAACAAATGACAATTCAATACTCGAGCACATGATCAAGTCCAACAAGCTCAAGATAATCAATCCATAGAGCTAACCAAGATGAAAAGGTGGATGAGTGAACTTACAGGTCTTGGGAAAAAACTATCTATGGATACCAAATCCCCAACCTCATCTTCTCTACAATCTATGTTCATTGGACCTATCAAGAATTGTGTAATCTACAGCTCCCCATATAATCCAACTAAACATGTCTACAACTTTAAGAGGATCAATACGATTCATCCGTACTAATGGAGCTCAATGCATCATATGATCAATGGAACCCCAACCCGCAACAATCAGGTTAGTTTGTCAGAAACTTCAACCATCCCCATTTTAAGCCCTTATCTTCTATATATAACCCTAACTTGAGATATGGGAACCCCATTTCCCATCCCCCCCAATACCTTCATCAAAACCCAAACCAATTCCAATATGGTCAAGGTGTTTCTAACTTCCAACAACCTTATCCTTTTATTCTTCAACCTCAAAGGAACAATCCTCCTCCTAGATTCCACTATCCTAGTGAGCCTTCCCAATTACCAAACCAATACAGTCACTTTTCCAAGAACCAAAATCAATGTAATCCCAATCCAGGACAACCATCTTCTTCTAAGAAACCATGGGAATGTGCAGTAAAAGATCTTTCCTCCTTCACCTATTCCAGCCTCAAAAACATTGAAACACAAATTGGTCAACTTGCATCCCACCTAAGCCAGTAATAGAAATAAAATTCTTCCCAAATCCCAACTCAACCATTACCAAACCCCAAGGGTAATGTAACTTCAATTTTACTTAGATCGGGAAAGCAAATTGATTTGCCTCAAAATAAATACTCCAACCCACCTTTAAATGTTGACCTATAAAATGTAAATAAAAACTCCAAAAGGAATCTAAATCCATTCCCTGAACTCCTTCCATTCCACTTAAGAATCCAATTCATTTTCCTCAAGCCAATTCTAAGCCAAATAAGTCCTTTGAACCTGATCCTAAAATTCTTGACATGTTTAAATGTGTGTAAGTCAACATTCCCCTCTTAGATTCCATAAAACATCCATGAGTATGCCAAGTTTCTTATGGAATTTTTCACCCACAAGAGGCAACTTAGGACCTTTTAAAATGTTTTCACCCAATAGTCTATTCCCTTAAACTGAAATGATCCAGGGACCTTTACGGTTCCAGGCCAAATTGGATGTTCTAACTTCGATGATGTACTCATAGACCTAGGATCCACAATTTATGTCATGTCCAAATCCATATTCTCAAGCTTTGGTCTAATTCCCTTACAATAAATGGGTTTTTTCATTCAGTTAGCCAATCAAGGCACAACCAGTCCTTAGGGAATAACTGAGGATGTCCTTGTTCGTGTCAATGATCTTATCTTCCCCGTCGATTTCTATGTCCTTAACATGGAAGGTGAGACTACCTCTTCTCAATCTCCCCTAATTCTAGTAACACCATTCCTCATGATTTCTAGAACCAGGATTAATGTCCATTCAAGCATCTTATCCATGGAATTTGGTAACCAACTGGTCAAGTTAAACATTTTCCAATACATGTGATACCCATTTGAGATCACTCTGCATTCTCAATCGAAAATTTTGAGGACACTTCTGATAATCAGTTAAACCTCATTCAATCATGTTCATTATGTTCTACTGAGAAAGGATCTTGTGAAATCTACATTATGATTAACCAAGTTATAAATGGTGAAGTTTATTTTGACCTCTCATTCATAAACTTTGTCAATCTAGAGGAACTTGAAAACTCTCCTGAATCCCGCATCAACTCTGATCTCTACTGCTCCACCTTGGATAGTATTAAGGAAAATGAATCTAGAGCAACTGAAATCCCTTCCTCCATTCCTGAGTTGTCTATCCCACAAACAAAAAATGAGACTGATCTAAAACCTCTTCCTAAACACCTGAAATATGCCTTCCCTTTCCATGATCACTCTTATCCTTTCATTATCTCTGGTTCACTTATTGAAATTGAGGAGTCCAAACTTGTTCAGGTGTTAGAGGAAAACAAAAAGGACTTAGTTTGGATACTATATGACATACTAGGAATCAAACCTGTCCTTTTCATGCATGACATCCATTTTGAGGAATCATCCAAACCAATTAGAAAACCACAAAGAAGACTCAATCCACTCATACTTGAGGTAGTTAAGGAAGAGATCACCAAGATTCTTCAAGATGGTATTATCTACCTAATTTATGATAGTTAATGGGTTATTCCTATTCAAGTTGTACCTAAAAAAGGTGGGATAACTATTTTCACAAATGAACATGGGGTGGTAGTCACAACTCAAGTGAAGAACAAATAGTATGTGTGCATTGATTATCAAAAATTGAATGTGGAAACATGAAAATATGACTAAACTCTTCCAATATTTGATCAAATTCTATAAAGATTATCCATAAAGTCAAACTATTGCTTTTTGGATGTATACATCGGCTACTTCCAAATCCCAATCGCACATAAGGACCAAGAAAAGACTACTTTCACTTGCCCCTTTGGTACATATGCATATAATAGAATGTTTTTTTGCCTTTTTAATGATCCTTAAACATTCCAAAGGTGTATGATGAGTATCTTTTCTGAATTCATTGAACACTTCATGGAAGTCTTCATGGATGACTTCACCATTTATGATGAGTCCTTTTAATCTTGCTTAAATTAACTCTCTCTAGTCGTCCAAAAGTGTGTCAAGTATAACCTTATGTTAAATTTTAAAAAAATTCACTTAATGGTTTCAAATGGGATTATTCTAGGTCACATAGTTTCAAAATATGGTATTTAAGTTGATCCTACCAAAATATAAGTGATCCAATTACTTCCTGAACCCACCTCTATTCGAGACATCTATTCATTCCTCGGTCATGCCGGTTTTTATCGGCGATTCATCCATAACTTCAATAGGATTTCCCTCCCACTCACTCGGTTTCTCCAAAATGATGTCACTTTCCATTTCAATGAGGTTTTCAAGAGATCATTCTTTGAACTCAAAACCGCTCTTACATCTACCCCGATAATCTTACCCCAGATTGGTCCTTACCCTTTGCATTGATGTGTGATGCTTCTAATAGAGCCGTTGGGGCTGTTATAGATCAAAGAAAAGAAAAAATTCTTCATGGAATCTATTATGCCTCAAAAACATTGTATGAAACTCAATCTCACTACACTATGACTGGAAAGGAACTTTTAGCAGTGGTTTTTGCCATAGATAAATTCGGGCCATATCTCTTAGCTGCCAAAATCATCATCTTCACAGACCATTTTATTATAAAATTCCTACTCAAGAAAAGTGATTCCAAACCGAGGCTAATAAGATGGATCCTAATCCTCCAATATTTTTACCTTGAAATCGAAGATAGACTAAGAAAATAAAACCCTATGGTTGATCACCTAAGTAGAATTTCTAATTCTTCTCATCTAGAAATCATTTATCCTGAATTCTACAATGTGCACCTTTAATATCTCACTCCAAAGTTACCATGGTATGTCCAAATTATAAAATACTTGGTTGTTGGTATTTTTCCTGAAATTTTTTCAAAATTTTAAAAAATTAAGTAAAAAAGTGATTCAAAATTCTATTTTTTGGAAGATAATAAACTTTGGAAAACTAGGGATGACATGTCAATTACGAAATGTGTTGATGAAAATGAATATTCTTCCATCTTAGAATTTTGTCACTCAATGCCTGGTGGTGGCCACTTTAGACCACAAAGGATCTCCTAGAAGGTCCTAGACTCGGGATTATTTTTCCCTTCACTCTTCGAGGACTCACATGAGTTCTATCAATCACATCCCATTTTCCAAAAGTTTGGCACAATTTCAAAGAGAAATGAAATTCCCCAAAAGCCTTTAATATTCTGTGAGATCTTTGATGTTTGGGGCATCGATTTCGTGGGACCATTTCCCCCTTCCAATAGATTCTCATACATTATTCTTGTGATTGATTATGTTTCAAGGTGGTTCGATGCCAAATCCACTAAAAAAGATGATTCGCATAATGTTAGTGAGTTCCTAAAGACACAAATATTCCACCGATTTGGCACACCACATGCCTTGATAAGTGACTTAAGAACCCATTTTTGTATAAAAACAATAAAATCCATTTTGAAAAATAATGGTGTTGTACATAAAACTTCAACTTCATATCACCCCCATACAAATGCCATCGAAGAACTTTTTAATAGAGAAGTCAAAAGAGTTCTTGAGAGAATTGTTAAGCCCACCAGAAAAGATTGGCCTGAAAGACTTGGTGAAGCACTTTGGGTTTATCGAACTACCTATAAAAACCCATTGGGATGTCTCCATTTAGGTTGGTATTTGGTAAATCATGTCATTTACCAGTTGAAATCCAACATAATACTTTTTGGGCTATGAAAACATATAGTAATGATTGTGAAAAATCTAGTGAAGAGATATTGTTGCAGTTGACTGAACTGGAGGAGCTTCGACTTGATTCCTATGAGAATTACAATCTGCACAAAGAAAAAGCTAAGGTACTCCATTATAAACACATCCTAAGAAATTTATTTCATGAAATTGAAAATGTATTGCTTTTCAACTCACTATTTCCTTTTCACCCAGGTAAGATTAATTATCATTGGGAAGGTCCTTTTATCGTTTCTCATGTTTACCCATTTGGTGCAGTGCAAGTCCAAGAACCCTCTTCAAAAATAATATTCATAGTTAATGTACATCAGTTAAAGAACCATGAGATGGCACACAATCAAATAACCACATCAATTTACATCGGATCCCCAACATCTATAGTTGACCCACCACTGGATGGAGATGGAGACCCTCTAAATCCAAACCAGGGGCCACCTATTTCCCTTTAACTCTCTTCATATCTCTTCCTCTCTCTCCTTCTTTCTTCTTCTTCCCCTATCTTTTTTCCCCACTTTCTTTATCAAGCCCTTTTCTTTTTCTATTTCTCTTTTGTGTGGGTGAGTCTTTATAAAAAACTGGAAAAAACCTACAAAAACTAAAAAAAACATTTAAAAAAATATGAAAAATCAAGAGTCGTAATTACTCACCTTCCAATTCTCAAATTTTTTCCAGCCATTTTGTGGAGTCAAAATACATGGTTTCATCTCAAAAATATTTTGGTTTCTTCAAAAATTTGGATAAATAATATTGTATCAAAACCCAAAAAAATTGAATGCTCAATTTTTTTTTGATTTCGAAAATGATTTTCCCCACCCATGAAGAAAACAATTTCTTTAATGCCAAGGCTACCTATGGACATCTTTTCAAAATGTGTGTTTTCCACCCCCATTTTTGAATCTTGAGTTTGTAGACCTTAGAGATGAATTTATAACTTTTATGTGCATTTATATGATAGAGGAATATTTTGAACCTCATGAGAATCACAATAGCCAAATAGCCTCCCATTTCTCATAAATTAATCCTCCTTTTGAAAGTACCTTTGAGACTATGAAAACCTTTATTTGGATAGCCACATTACAAGCCCAATACCTTATCCCACTTAATATCAACATGGATTTTCATTGCATAATTTTTTGAATTTAAGTATCGGGGGAATGGATTTTATTTTAGGTACCCTTTTGTTGATTTTCACAATGTTATCATATACATAAGGGAAAGCATAAATTTATGGGTGGGGGAGAGGTTGTCTTTAAGTGGGGTTTGGGAATGTATATTTTTTTTCTTGTATAAATGATTTTGAAAAGTGTATAAAAAAAACAAAAAAAGAAAATACGAATGGGTTATATCTTGGGTGGGTCAAAAATCACTCTTCTTCAACCTTTTATCTTGTTATAACTATTACAATTAGTGTCGTGAGGATATAAAACATGTGTTGGGAGATGAGTTTGAGATTTTCATCAAGTCCAACTTTCAAAAAAATACAAAAAAAAAGAAAAAAAATGAACACTTATGTAATTGGGATAAGTTTCGTGGTTTGTAAATATTTCATCTTCTTATCCACTTCAAATTTATTTCCTCTTTTGTGACTTATTTCAAATTTTTTTCTCACTTAAATATGTGCTTCCATTTCCTTTCATGTCTTATTTCAAAAAAATGTGCATTTCTTTTTTCATGTTGGTGTTTTACCCACTTTTTCCTATCTTTTGGATATCATCTTCCTACCATCCCAAAACCACAGAAAACCCCCTAAAAAGACATATTGGTTTTTGAGAACTTTAGGATAGGGAATGAAATATGAGATATCTTTCAAACTCTAAGATTTTCACTTTTGGTTAGTTAAAGAGTGAACCTCCATTAATAAATTTTATCATTGTGAGAGGTGTGAGTTTTGAGTGTCCACATTTTCCATTTCTAAATTTGAGAATGAAAAAATGAATTGTTTTTGGAACATTTTTTCTGTAAAAACTTGTTCTAAAATTCAATATGGATGAGTAAAATTGTCCAAACCTCCCCTGATTGGGGAAAACAAAATTTTAATATTTTTTGGTGAGTGAAAAAGATTTTGTCATGGTTTTATATTTGTTTCACATGAGGACATGAACAAGACTATGTGTGGGTGGTTTTATGTTATTAATATTTTCATAACTTTTTATATACTCCCTTTACTAGTTTTATATGAAATGTGCATAGTTTTTTTGAAATATGAATGTTTAAATATTAAATATAATTTTTGATCACTATTTGAATTCATCCAGATTCAATTCAGTTTACTATTTTAATTATAACTCTCACCCTAATTATCCAAATTGCATGGTTTTTTTTAGGATTTCTCGTTCAATATAAAACATTTCATTAGAAGGGATCCGGGACAAATTTTGCCATTTGGAGGATCATATGTTCCACATAAAAAGGTCTAAATAATCTATGAAGAAACTAGACAATCAATGAATATAGAATTAATGGGCTCACTCTAGAAGTCCAAATATTTTAATTCTAATACAAAGGTTGGGGGAAAATTCAGTTCATCTTGGATAAAAATTTCAAGGCCCAACTCCACAGAAAGGGGTCCCAACAGATGATTTTAAACCCAGCCTACCATTCTGTATGGGAAATACATTTATCGCACATTTATAGATTTTTTTTGAAAGATACATCCATTAGAGCTGATATTTTTCAGTGTGAAAGAGGAGATATATGCGTCCAACTTTGTTGAAGAATGTGTTCATATTTGAGGGCATATTCCTATTCAAAAACTCATTCACATTTTTTCATTTAAAAAGTTTGGATTTAAATGGACAGATTAAAATTGTTTAATCAAACCATCATAACTTTGGTTCCTTAAGTCCAATGGTCACAAAATTTTCTGTTTATACATAAGAGATATGTATCTAAAACTTGAAAGAAGATAATATCTGGATATTCGGCTTTCTATTTTATCAAAGTGGTGGTTCAATTGGAGGGGCTGTTTTGGAATGCCAATAGACCACAACAATGGGCTATAAATACATACCCCTCCTCTCCTTGCTAGAGGTTTTCATTTGAAAAGATAGAAGAAAATATTGGAATGAACAAAGCCTCTAGAAAATTGAGAGGACATTCCATACTCAAGTTTTCACTTTAGATACCTTTCTTCTTCTCTCTTTTTTTCATTTACTTTTGTGATGTTCTTCGTTTGTAATTGTGTAAGTGTTTATTTTTTAAATTCTATTTTAATGCAAGTTTCTTATTATTCATCTATTATTCACATCCCCCTTATTTTAAATAATTTTAATGTTCTTAAAATGGTTTAAATCAACTTAAAACCTATTCCCTTCGTTTTCTTCCTCATTCAATCAAACGTCTTTTTTAACTCTCTTTAATGACCATGTGTGTGTTCGACGCACTAATCTTTTCTTATCCCATTCTTTTCACTTTGTTTATAATTTATCACATTAAACATATTTAACTAGATTAAAAATAATTTCAATGCCTGAGTAAATATACTATTGGGGTGAGTTATAATTTGGGGATATTAAGTGATTGAGAGCTTTTTCTCGATGAATATTCTTTGAATTAATATTGTGTATGTTGGACATAACAAGTCATGGATTAATGAATTGTTTTGTTTAACAAGTGGTTTCCATGGATTATTGAAACCACAAATACACTACCATAAACAATATATGATTAAAATTAGAACCCTAAGTTAAGTTGGGGCTTAGATTAAAGCCTTAACACTTGGGAATTCCAATCAACGTCAACTTGTGACATGGGTGTTAATTTAATACAATATAAATCAAGGATCAAGGATATAACAAGCTTAACTACCTAATTATGAACTCACCCCAATCTTTATAAAACTGTAAAATAAAAAACCAATCATTAATCACTTAATTTAATCTCTGCAAACAAACCCCCCAATAAAAATACAATCAACTATTAAAAAGTATCTTCGTTGAGGATTAGACCCGAGTATTTCTATACACATTAGTAGAGCATTGGAACTTTGAACTATCGATAGGTGTCAATCAGTCATTCTTTCAAATAGCACCGTTGTTAGGGATGGTGCAATTAATTAGTCATTCGTTTTTGGTTATTGTAAAAAAACGTTGTTTTAAAAAAAAACACACAAAGAAAAACACATCTTCTTATTTCTTACAAAATATCTTTGAATTACATGTATCCTCCCAAAAAATACCTCAGATTTTTTTGACCTTGAAATTGAGCGAACACTTCTCCATATTAAGTGGAACATTAGGGATAATCAAATAATTCAAAAACCAGTCCTTATCCAACCAATTGAATTAGATATGGCTGATCCTAGGGAACAAACACTTAAAGAACTTGATTCCTCTTATATGAATTACCAACCTCTTGGTATTCAATATCCAAACATAGAGGATTACTTCTGACTCAAATTGGGTTTCATTCATTTTCTCCCTCATTTCCATGGGCTAGCCGGTGAGGATCCACATCTCCACCTTAAAGAGTTCCAAGTGGTGTGCTCTACCATGAAGCCTCAAGGGGTTTCTAAGGAACAAATCAAACTCAGAGCATTCCCTTTCTCCCTAGATGACACTTCTAAGTCCTAGATCTACTAAGTTCCTCCTAGTTTTATAACCACATGTAATGACATGAAGTGTCTCTATTTAGATAAATTATTTCCTACTTCTTGTATTGCTTATATCCAAAATAAAATAAGTGGAATTCATCAATTCCCAAAGGAATCACTCCATGAGTACTGGGAGAGGTTCAAAAATATTGTTGAAACTTGCCCACACCACCTAATCCTTGACTAACTCTTGATCCAATACTTCTATGAGGGGTTATTGGTAATGGAAATAACTCTCATTGATGCCGCAAGTGGTGGTGCTCTTATTGTTACAAATCCAGCAGCTACAAGAGATATCATAAGTAACATGGCTTCAAACACAAAACAAATCCATACTTGAGCACAAGCTCAAGTCAAACAATCTCAAGATAATCAATCCATAGAGTCAAACAAGATAACAGAGTGGATGAGTGAACTTACAGGTCTTGTGTGACAAATAGATGTGGCTACCAAAACCTGAACAACAGATTATCGATAATCATTATTCCCTGAACCTATCAAGAATTGTGGAATCTGCAGCTCCCCATCTCATTCAACTGACACATGTCCACAACTTCAAGAGTATCAATCTGATTCATCTGGACCAATGGAACTCAATGAAACATATGCTTAGCAGAACCACAACCCTCAACAATCAGGTCAATTTGTTAGAAACTTCAACCAACCCCATTGTGATCCCTTCTCTTCTACATATAACCCTAACTTGAGATATGGGAATCTCATTTCTCATCCCCCTCAATACCCACATCAAAACCCAAACCAATTCCAATATGGTTAAGGTGTTGGTAACTTCCCACAACCTTATATTTTATTCCTCAACCTCAAAGGAACAATCCTCCCCATGGATTCCACTATCCTAGTGAGCCTTCCCAATTCCAAAACCAATACAATCGATTTCACAAGAACCAAATTCAATGTAATCCCAATCCAGGAGAGGCCTCTTATTCCATGAAATCATGGTAAAGTTAAGTGTAGGATCTTGCCACCTTTACCCGTTCTGGCCTCAAAAACATTGAAACACAAATTCGTCAACTTGTATCCCAACTAAGCTCAAAACAACAATCAATTTCTTACCAACTCCTAACTCCACCATTACCCAAACCCAAGGGTAATGTAAGCTCAATTTCACTTAGATCAAGGAAGAAAATTTTTATACCTCAAGATAAGTCCTCCAACCCCCTTTAAATGTTGACCTAGAAAATGAAAACAAAAATAAACATTAAAAGGTATTATAATCCATTCCCTCCCCTCCTTCCATTCCACTTAGGAACCAAATTCCTTTTCCTAAAGATGTTTCTAAGCCAAAGAAGTTCTTTGAAATCGATCCTGAAATTCTCGACAAGTTTAGATGTGTTGAAGTCAATATTTCCCTCTTAGATTCCATAAATCAAATCCCCAAGTATGCCAGGTTTTTTAAGGAATTGTGCACCCACAAGAGGAAACTTAGGAACTTTGAAAATATTTCCACCCAACATTCTATTCCCATAAAGTGCAAAGATCTAGGGACCTTTCCGGTTCCATGACAAATTGGAATTTCCATCTTCATTGATGTACTCATAGACCTAGGAGACTCAATTAATGTCATTCCCAAATCCATATTATCCAACCTTGGTCTAGGTCCCTTGCACCCAATGGGTGTTGTATTTCAGTTAGCCAATCTAATAACATCCAGTCATGAGGGAATAACCGATGATTTCCTTGTTTGTGTCAATGATCTTATCTTCCCAACCGATTTCTATATCCTTAACATGGAAGTTGAGATGACCTCTCCATGATCTCCCCTAATTCTAGAAATACCATTTCTCATGACTGGTAGAACCAGGATTGTTGTCCATTCAGGCATCTTATCCATTGAATTTGGTAACCAACTAATCAAGTTCAACATTTTCTAAGCCATACGATACCCATCTGAGGATCACTCTACATTTTCCATCCAAGCTTTTGAGGACACTTCTGAGAATCAATTGAGCCCCATTAAATCATGTTTATAATGTTCTAATGAGAAAGGATATTTTGAAATCTTCACCATGATTAACCAAGTTATAAATGGTGAAGTTGAAGTTGACCTCTCAATCATAGACTTCGTCAATCTAGAGGAACTTGAAAACTCTCTTGAATCCCACGTCAACTCTGATCTCTACTGCTCCACCTTATACAGTATTAAGGAAAATGAATCTGAAGCAACTGAAATCCATTCCTCCATTCTTGAGTTGTCTAGCCCAAAAATGAAAGATGAGACTGATCTGAAACCTCTTCCTGGACACCTGAAATATGAATTCCTTTTCCATGATCACTCTTATATTTTCATTATCTCTACTTCACTTACTGAAACCGAGGAGTTCATACTTGTTCAGGTGTTAGAGGAAAACAAAAAGGACTTGGGTTGGACCCTAGATGACATACTAGGAATCAATCTTGTTCTTTTCATGCATCACATCCATTTTGAGGAATCATCCAAACCAATTAGAAAACCAAAAAAAAGACTCAGTCCACTCATACTTGAGGTAGCTAAGTAAGAGATAACTAAGCTTCTTCAAGATGATATTATCTACCTAATTTCCAATAGTTAATGGGTTATTCCTATTAAATTTATACATAAAAAGAGTGGGGTAACTATTTTCACAAATGAACATGGGGTGGTAGTCAAAACTCAAGTGAAGAACAAATAGTGTGTACATTGATTATCAAGAATTTAATGTTGAAACATGAAAATATGACTACGCTCTTCCATTCTTTGATAAAATGATATAAATATTAGACGTAAAGTCATGCTATTTCTTTCTGGATGTATACACCAGCTACTTTCAAATCCTAATCGCACCTCAGGGCCAAGAAAAGACTACTTTCCCTTTCTCCTTTGGAACATATGCATATAGGATAATGCATTTTGGCCTTTTAAATGATCCTAAAACATTCCATAGGTGTATGATGAGTATCTTTTCTGAATTCATTGAACACTTCATGGAATTCTTAATAGATGACTTCACCATTTATGGTGAGTCATTTGAAACTTTCTTGAATTCACTCTCTCTAGTCCTCCAAAAGTGTGTCAAGTGTAACCTTGTGTTAAATTTTTAAAAATGTCACTTCATTTTTGCAAATGGGATTGTTCTAGGTCACATAGTTTCAAAAGATGGTATTTAAGTTGATCCTGCCAAAATTGAAGTGATCCAATCACTTCCTAAACCCACCTTCATTTGATACATTCGTTCATTCCTCAGTCATGCTAGTTTCTATTAGCGATTCATCTATAACTTTAGTAGGATTTCCCTCACACTCACTAATTTGCTCCAAAATTATGTCACTTTCCATTTCTATGAAGTTTTCAAGAGATCCTTCGTTGAACTCAAAACTGCTCCTATATCGGCCCTGATAATCTAACCCCCAGATTGTCCTTACCCATTGAGTTGATGTGTAATTCTTCTGATAGATCCATTGAGGTTGTTCTTGGTCAAAGAAAATAAAAAATTCCTCATTTAATCTATTATTCCTCAATAACATTGGATGAAACTAAATATCACTACACTGACTGAAAAGAAACTTTTAGTAGTGGTTTTTACCTTAGAAAAATCTCAGCCCTATCTCTTAGGTTCCAAAATCATCATCTTCATAGACCGTTCTGCTATAAAGTTCTTACTCATGAAAATTGATTCCAAATTGAGTTTAATAAGATGGATCCTAATTATCCAAGAGTTTTACCTTGAAATCAAAGATAGACCAGGAAAAAACAATCCTCTGGCTGATCACCTAAGTAAAATTTATAATTCTTCTCACTCAGAAATCATTGATCCTGAATTCCCAACTAGGTACCTTTCATCTCTCACTCTAAAGTTACCATGGTATGTCCCAATTGTAAACTACTTGGTTGATGGTATTTTTCCTGAATTTTTTTCAAAAGAACAAAAAATGAAGCTGAAAATAGATTCAAAATTATATTTTTGGGAAGATAATAATCTTTGGAAAACTAGGGATGACATGGAAATTAGAATATGTGTTGATGAAAATGAACATTCTTCCATCTTATATTTTCGTCACTCAATGCCTGGTGGTGTCCACTTTGGACCACAAAGGACCTCCCAAAAGGTCCTAGACTCTGGATTCTTCTGGCCTTCACTCTTCAAGAACTCGCATGACTTCTGTCAATCATGTCCAACTTGCCAAAATTTTGGCAAAATTTCAATGAGAAATGTAATGCCCTAAAAGACTTTAATTTTCTGTGAGATATTCAGTGATTGGGGAATTGATTTCATGGGACCATTTCCCCCTTCCAATGGATTCTCATACATTATTATTTCAGTTGATTATGTTTCTAGTTGAGTAGAGGCCAAATCCACTAGAAAGTATGATTCACATACTGTTAGTGAGTTCCTAAAGACACACATATTCCACCAATTTGGCACACCGCGTGCCTTGATAAGTGACTTAGGAACCCATTTTTTAATAAAACCATGGAATATATTTTGAAAATAATGGTGTTGTACATAAAACTTCAACTTTATATCACCCCAAAATAAATGGCACAGATGAACTTTCTAATATAGAAGTGAAAAGAGTGCTTAAGAGAATTGTTAATCCCACCAAAAAATATTGGCCTGAAAGGATTGGTGAAGCACTTTGAGCTTATCGAACTGCCTATAAAACACCCATTGGTATGTCTCCATTTTGGCTAGTATTTTGGTAAAGCATGTCATTTACCAGTTGAAATCCAAAATAAGTCTTTTTGGGTATGAAAACCTGTAATTTTGATTGTGAAAAATCTGGTGAAGAGATATTATTGTAGTTGACTGAACTGGGGGAGCTTCAACTTGATTCCTATGAGAATTCCAATCTATATGAATAAAAAGCTAAGTTACTCCATGATAAACACATCCTAAGAAAGGTATTTCATAAAGGTGAAAAGGTATTACTTTTCAACTCTTGATTTCATCTTCACCCACATAAGCTTAATTCTCATTGGGAAATTCCTTTTATTGTTTCTCATGTTTATCCATTTGGTGTAGTGAAAGTCCAAGACCCCTCTTCCAAAAGGAAATTCACAGTTAATGGAAATCGGTTAAACAATCACCATGAGAGGGCACACAATCCTGGAACCATATCGACTTCAATCAGATCCCCAACTTCTGTAGTTGACCCACCACTAGATGGAGATGGAGACCCCCTGAGTCCAAACCAGGGGGCACCTCTTTCCCTTTAACTCTCTCTATCTCTTCTTATCTCTCCCTCTTTCTTCTTATTCCCCTCTCTTTTATTTTTTTTACCACTTTCTTTATCAAACCCTTTTCTTTTTATCTTTATCTTTTGTGTGGGTGTGTCTTTTTTAAAAACAGGAAAAAACCTAAAAAACTAAATAGAAAAAAACAATTAAAAAAATATGAAAAATCAAGAGTCATACTTACTCAGCTTCCAATTTTCAAATTTTTTCCAACCATTTTGGGGAGTCAAAAGACATGGTTTCATCTCAATTTTTTTTTGGTTTCTTCATAAATTTAGGTAAAGAATATTGTGTCAAAACCAAAAAAAATTGAATGCTCAATTTTTATTTGATTTAGAAAATGATTTTCCCCACCCATGAGGAACAAAATTTTCTTTAATTCCAAGGCTACCTATGGACATATTTTTAAAATGTTATTTTTCACCCCCATTTTTGAATCTTGAGTTTGTTTACCTTCAAGATGAATTTCCAAATTTGGTGTTCATTAATATGATACAGGCATTTTCTAAACCTCATGAAAATCACAGTATCCAAATAGCCTCCCATTTACCTTACATTAATCCTTTTTTTGAAAGCCCCTTTGAGCCTATGAAAACCTTTTTTTATATCCACATTACAAGCCCAATACCATATCCCACCCAATATCAACATGGATTTTCATTGCATAATTTTTTGAAATTTAAGTGTGGGGGGAATGGATTTTATTTTGGGTACCATTTTGTTGATTTTAACCATGTTATCATATGCTTTAGGGAAAGTATAAATTTAATTATGGTGGAGAGGTTGTCCTTAAGTTGTGTTTGGGAATGTATATATGTTTTTCTTTTACAAATGATGTTGATAAGGGTTCAAAAAATCAAAAAAACAACAAAATGTAAATACGAATGGGTTGTGTCTTGGGTGGGTCCAAAATCACTCTTCCTCAACCTTTGATCTTGTTATAACTATTACAATTAGTGTCGTGAGGAGATCAAACATGGTTTGGGAGATGATTGTGAGATTTGTTTCATGTTCAACTTTTGAAAAAAATAAAAAAAAAGAAAAAAATGAACACTTATGTTATTTGGAGAAGTTTCATGGTTTGTAAATATTTTATCTTCTCATCCACTTCAAATTTCTTTCCTCTTTTGTGACTTATTTCACATTTTCATTCCCACTTAAATTTGAGTTTCCATTTCCTTTCATGTCTCATTTCAAAAAAATGTCTGTTGCTTTTTACATGTCGGTTTTTTACCCCCCCTTTTCCTAAATTTTGGTAATCATATTCCTACCATCACATAGCCACAGAAAACCCCCTAAAAAGACCTATTTATTTTTGAGCACTTTAGGATAGTAAATGAAAGCTGAGAGTACTTTCAAACTCTAATATTTTCACTTTTGTTGGTGAAAGAGTGAACTTCAATTAATGAATTTTATCATCTTGAGAAGTGTGAGTTTTGAGTGTCCACATTTTCCATTTCTAAATTTGAGCATGAAAAAATGAATGGTTTTTTGGAAAATTGTTTCTATAACAACTTGTGCTGGAATTCAATATGGATGAGTGAAATTTTCTAAACCTCCCCTGATTGAGGAAAACAAAATTTTAATATTTACTGGTGACTGAAAATGATTTTGTCGTGGTTTATATTTCTTGCACATGAGGACATTCCCAAGACTAAGTGTGAGGGAGTTTATGTTATTAATATTTTCATAAATTTTTATATTCTCCATTTACTGGTTCTATATGAAATATTCATAATTTGTGTGAAATATGAATGTTTAAATATTAAATATAATTTTTGAGGACTATTTGAATTCATTCAAATTAAATTTAGTTTACTATTTTAATTATAACTATCACCCTACTTATCAAAATTTAATGTTTTTTATTTTTTAGGATTCCTCATTCAATATAAAATATTTCATTATAAGGGATATTGGACCAATTCTTCCATTTGGAGGATCATATGGTCCACACAAAAAGGCCTAAATAATCTGTGAAGAAACTGGACAATCCATGAAGATAGATTTACAGGGCTCACTCCATAAGTCCAAATACTTTAATTCTCCTCCAAAGGTCTAGGGAAAATTCAATTCATCTTTTATAAAAATTTCATGGCCCAAATCCAAAGACAAGGGGACAAACAGATGATTTTAAACCCATCCCACCATTCTGTCTGGGAAACAAACTTATCACAACTTTATTGATTTTTCTCCTGAAAGAGACATCCATTTGAGATGAGATTTTTCATTGTGAAATAGGGGATATAAGTGGATGACTTTTTTGAAGAAATCATTCGTATTTGATGGCATATTTCTATTCAAAAATGAATTCACATTTTGGAATTTAAAAATATTGGATTGAAATGGACAGATTAAAATTGCATAATCAATCCACCATAACTTTTGATCCTTAAGTGAGATGGCCGCCAAAGTTCCATTTTATAAAAATGAGATATTTATATAAAACTTTTAATAAGATCATATATCAATATTTGTCTGTATAATTTATCAAAGTGGCGATGCAAGTGGACAGGAAGTTCTGCAATGCAAACAGCACACAACATTGAGCTATATGTACATCCCCCTCCTCACCTTGCAAGAGGTTGGCATTTCAGAAGAGAGGAGCATATATTTTCAAGACCAAAGCCTTTCCAAAGGCTTGTGATGACCTTTAATACTCATGTTTTATCTTGAGCGACAGTTCCTCCTCTCTTTGTTTTCATTTACTTTTGTGTTATTATTCGTTAGTAATCGTCTAAGTGTTTGTTTTTGTAATTTTATTTTAATGAAAGTTTCTTATTATTAATCTATTATTATCATCCACCCTCTGTTAAATAATATTAATGTTCTTAAAATGTTTTAAATCAAGTTAAAACTCATTCCCTTCTTTTGCTTCCTCATTCAGTCGAATGTCTTTTTTTAACTCTGTTCGACGGCTGTGTGTGTGTTTGATGAACTACTATTTTCTTATCCCGTTATTTTCACTTTATTTATAATTAATCAACTTAAACATATTTAACTAGATTAATAATCATTTCAATGGATGAATAAATATACAATTGGGGTGAGTTATAATTTTGGTATATTAATTGATTGAGATCTTTTGCTCGATAAATATTCTTTGAGTTAACATTGTGTATATTGGACTTAACATGTCATGGATTAATGACTTGATTTGTTTAACGAGTGGTTTATATGGATTCTTAGAACCACAAATAAACTACCATAAACAACATATAATTAATATTATATCCCTAAGTTAAGTTAAGGCTTGGATTAAATACTTAACACTTGGTAATTCTAATCAACGTCAACTTGTGACATGGGTGTTAATTTAATGCAATATAAAGTAAGGATCAAGGATATTACAAGATTAACTACCTAATGATGAACTCGCCCCAATATTTATCAAATTTTAAAATCAAACACCAATCATTAATCACTTCATTTAATCTCTACAAACAAACCCCTCAATCAAAATACAATCAACTAAAAACAATCAACAATTTAAAAGTATCATTGTCGAGGATTCAACCCGAGTGCTACTATACACATTAGCAGAGCATCGGAACATTGAATGGATGATAGGTGAAAATAATCTGCACTTTCAATCCTATAGATAAAAATGTAGTTTCAAACACTTCTATTCTAAGATTTGTTAGAACTCATAGATTTTATCCCTTAGATATTTTTATAGGATACCTACATAAAGGAATTCATAATAGAGATTCTCTTAGAAACTAAGTTGAATATTGATCCTTCTTGTTGCATCTTGAACCTAAGAACGTCAATGGAGAAATTAATGATGAATTTTTTGTAATGTAAATGCAAAAATAGTTAAATAAGTTTTAAAGAAATAGATTCTTTGGATTAATGTAATGACCAAAGGACTACCTAACTATTGGCACTAAATTAGTGTTAAGAAAAAAGATTTATGAGTTTGGAATAATAATTAGAAATAATTCAAGACTATTTTCACAGGGATATAGTCAATAAGAATATATTGAATTTGATAAAAAAAATCTCTAGTAGATATTCTTCAATCTATAAGGATGTTTCTTGCCTATGCAACACATTTTATTTTCGAACTATATCAAATGGATTCCAAGAGCGATTTCTTAAATTGTTATATAGTTGAGGATATTTTTGTTGAATAAGCCCATATATTTCAAAACCATTACTTTCTAAATCATGTTTATAAATTAATAAAAACTTTATATAGTTTAAAACAAGATCCTAAAGTTTAGTATGATAGGATCAACTCATTTTTTATTTCAAAAGGTTTTACTAAAGGAATATTTGACCCTACTTTATTAAAATTATTTTAAAATATGTTTTAGTTTTTAAAATCTATGCTGATGGAATTATTTTTGGATCCTCAAGAAATTATTTATGTGTTTAATTTTTAAAAATTATACAAAGTGAATTTGATATGAGTTTTATGGGTGTACATAAATTCTTTCTTGGTTTTAAAATTTTTCAAAATAAAGATGGATTTTGTTTAAATAAAATTAATTATACTAAATATATTTTAAAATGTTTTGTTATGGATAGTAATAAAGGTAGTGGTACTACCATAAATACTAGTTATAAATTGGATATAGATGAAAATGGGAAACCATTTGATCAAACAACTTATAGTGGTGTAATTAGAATCATACTATACTTAACTACTAGCTAGTCTGATATAATGTTTAGTGTGTGTATGTGTGCCTATTTTTAAGAAAATACAAAATATTCACATTTACTTACTATAAAAATAATATTTAAATACTAAAGTACAATCAATTTAGGATTTTTCTATTCTAGAGAAAAATAATTTGATCTATTTATTTATTTAGATACTCACTTTGGTGGATCTAAGTAAGATAGAAAAAGAACCTCTAGAATATGTCACTTTTTACGGAAATTTTCTAGTTTCATGGTATAGTAAGAAACATAACTATGTTTCATTATCCACTACTAAAACAAAGTATAAAGTTTCAAGAAGTTATTATGCACAGATTCTATGAATGAAAAAATCCTTACTAGACTATGGATATCAATTTCATCATGAACCTATAAATTGTGATGATACAAGTGTTATTAACATTTCCAAGAACTATGTTTCTTATTCTAGAACCAAACATATTGAAATAAGACATCACTTTTTGAGGGATCCTTTTCAAAAAAGTAATATAACTTTTGAGTTCATAGGTAATGAACATCATCTTGTTGACATATTCACAAATCCTTTGAATTTTGAATGATAAATCTATATCAAAAAATGAACATGGAATTATAAGTTTTGGTTAATTATTTATTATTTTATTTTTTTTATTTTTCTGGTAGAAATATCACAAGGTTGGTATCAGTCGTTGGTATCGATTGTGGCTAATTGAATGTGATGATCGACCATGAGGATCAACAATGAGGATCAACCATTAGTCATGTTATCATTGGAATAAATTGTTGCATACTACCATTGTAAAGTTATCATCTGAATGTTACCATGACATAGTACCATTACATGATGTTATGGAATGGTATTGTAATGTGATATCGTTTGGATGTGACCGTGACAAGATATCATTGTGTGCTACCATGAGAACATACCTTTTTGTAATAAAACAAATTATTCCATGAACTTTTATGCATGAACAATTATATTATATTCCCTTAGAAACAAATGTTGAGTTTGAGTAGAAGTATGTCTCTATTCTAGAAGAGGAATCAGGGTAGATTTCTATGTGCCACAAGGCTGATCCGCAATGAGGGATAATGATTCCTTATAAATGCTTCCTAATATAGTGGCTTAGTGTAGAGACCCCCCCTGCATTATTATACCATGTATTTAAAAAATCAATGATAAAAAGGTGTAGATTCCTTAAAATTCATTTTTTAGTGTCTTACAGGAACTTTTTTGGCATCATAAAACACCACGACACACTATTAAGGAGTGTATCTGTTGGGAAAAAATCCCTCAAGGTAATATTTCAGTGTTTTTGGGTTGATTGTGTTTGTTGACAAAGAATGTTTCCATGGTTAATTGTCAAGTTCCAGAGATATTGTTGTCAATCAATGTTGACAAAGAACCATGACAAAGTAATAGATGATCTAGAGGTGGTACAAAAGAGCAGTACAAGGTGGCGTTATTTCCCATTGTTTTCCAAATTTTTGGGGTTCAAAATTTAGAGGTTGGTGAGAATCACGAAAAGTGGATATTTTTTGAAGATCTCATTTAAATATGTCAAAGGAATGAGTATTGCGAAGATAGGCGTCATGGATTGAATTTTTCAAAGACAAGAAGAATGTTTACGGTGTTCTTCACGATTATGTAAAGCTTCAAAAACAGCAGAGGTTGAAGTGCATCGCAGCAGTGAAGGGATTTTCAAGGTAGATTCATGGAAAAGGCATGAACTTATTGACGGTGATTCTCTACGATTACGTCAAGATCCGTTATCAGAAAATTTTTGTGGTGCTTCGCGAGATTGAGAGAATTTCGGTAGAAACTTCGGAGCTTCACGATTTGTGATGAAGTGGCATTGACTTTGCACAGAAGAATCAAGGGCAAGTGGAATCACCTATAAATAGAGGTTGACCCCTCTAGAGAAGTAGAGAGGTATTGAAGAAAATATTTTGCTCTTGGTTCGCGAAGGTAGTGCTCTTCGCGAAAGAGAGGAGCTTCACAGTGGCTAATCTAGCTCCGCGAAGGAAGTGCTCTTTGTGGGGCCACGTGCTCTAAGGAGTGTGCTTCGCGAAGAGGCAGGAGCTTCACAATGGCCTAAGCTTTGTAAATGATTGAGCTTCACGAAAATGAAGGAGCTTCGCGAAGGCTTGTTTGAGCTTCGCGAAATTGGGAGCCTCGTGAAGTAGGGTGCTTTGCGAAGGTATTTCCAAAGGAATTGCTCAGTGTTCAGGGGAAAAGGGGTATTCATCAGTGGATGAACTTTGAACATCAATATAGAATCTATCAACAATTGAGGATGCATTGTTTCATGAAAATGAAGAGACCTACAGGTCTATAAACTGTGTGTGGATATTCTAAAGTATCAGTGAGCTCACTTCAGTTGAGAGAGTAATGAGTTCTCAAATTGTGAGTGGTTGTAAACCAGGAGGGATAGTGAGTCCACTTCGAACTTGTTAACAACAGTGTGCTTATAGTGGAATTGGTACATCGGCACACTACCATTGTAAGCTCCTTGGACGTAGCCCAGTGAGGGTGAACTAAGTAAAATACTTTGTGTCCTGTAAATGCTTTAAGTTTTATTCTTAATCTGCATCAGGAAGGATAGAGAAGAGGGTTTTGTCTAACAGAAAACAAGATCAAAAAGGGCATTTGTTTTAATCTGTCATACCCTGATTCACCCCCCCCCCCCCCCGTTCAGGGTATCTAGACTAGTGGACCTAACAATTGGTACCAGAGGGAAAAGTTAATATCAATATTTCTCTTTCAATTGGAGATCACTAATCATAAAGGTCTAGGTAAAATTCAATTCATATTTTATAAAGGGTAGTTGTTTTACTGGGCTCAATCCATAAGTCTAAATACTTTAATTCTCCTCCAAAGGTCTAGGGAAAATTCAATTCATCTTTTATAAAAATTTCATGGCCCAACTCCAAAGGCAAGGGGCCAAACAGATGATTTTAAACCCATCCCACCATTCTGTCTGGGAAACAAACTTATCACAACTTTATTGATTTTTCTCCTGAAAGAGACATCCATTTGAGCTGAGATTTTTCATTTTGAAATAGGGGATATAAGTGGATGACTTTTTTGAAGAAAGCATTCGTTTTTGGGGGTATATTTCTATTCAAAAACTCATTCACATTTTGGAATTTAAAAAGTTTGGATTGAAATGGACAGATTAAAATTGTTTAATCAATACACCATAACTTTTGATCCTTAAGTAAAATGGCTGACAAAGTTCCATTGTATGAAAAGGAGGTATGTATATACATTTTTTAAAAATATCATATATCAAGATTTTTCTGTATAATTTATCAAAGTGGAAATGCAAGTGGACGGGAAGTTCTGGAATGCAAACAGCCCACAACATTGAGCTATAAGTACATCCCCCTCCTCACCTTGCAAGAGGTTGGCATTTCAGAAGAGAGGATCATATATTTTCAAGACCAAAGCCTTTACAAAGTCTTGTGATGACCTTAAATACTCATGTTTTAACTTTAGCGACATTTCCTCCTCTCTTTGTTTTCATTAACTTCTGTGTTATTATTCGTTAGTAATCATTTAAGTGTTTGTTTTTGTAATTCTATTTTATTGAAAGTTTCTTATTATTAATCTATTATTCTCATCCACCGTATGTTAAATAATATTAATGTTCTTAAAATGATTTAAATCAAGTTAAAACCCCTTCCCTTCTTTTTCTTCCTCATTCAGTCGAATGTATTTTTTTTAACTCTCTTCGACGACTGTGTGTGTGTCTTTGAGGAACTACTAATTTCTTATCCTGTTCTTTTAACTTTATTTATAATTAATCAACTTAAACATATTTAACTAGACAAATAATCATTTCAATGGATGATTAAATCTACCATTGTGGTGCGTTATAATTTTGGTATATTAAGTGATTGAGATCTTTTGCTCGATAAATATTCTTTGAGTTAACATTATGTTTTTCGGACTCAACATGTCATGGATTAATGAATTTTTTTGTTTAAAGAGTGGTTTATATAGATTATTAGAACCATAAATAAACTACCATAAACAACATATGATTAATATTAGAACCTTAAGTTAAGTTAAGGCTTGGATTAAATACTTAACACTTGGTAATTCCAATCAACGTCAACTTGTGACATGGGTGTTAATTTAATGCAATATAATGTAAGGATTAAGGATATTACAAGATTAACTACCTAATGATGAACTCACCCCAATATTTATCAAATTTTAAAATCAAACACCAGTTATTAATCACTTCATTTAAGCTCTACAAACAAACCCCTCAATCAAAATACAATCAACTAAAAACAGTCAACTATTAAAAAGTATCATTGCCGAGGATTCAACCTGAGTGCTGCTATACACATTAGCAGAGCAACGGAAATTTGATTCGATGATAGCTGAAAATCATCTGAACTTTCAATCCTATAGATAAAAATGGAGTGTCAAACACATATATTCTAAGAGTTGTTAGAACTCATAGATTTCATCCCTTAGATATTTTTATAGGATACCTACATAAAGGAATTCAGAATAGAGATTCTCTTAGAAACTAAGTTTAATATTGATTGTTCTTATTGCAGCTTGAACCTAAGAACGTCAATGGAGAAATTAATGATGAATTTTGGTTAATGTAAATGAAAAAATAGTTAAATCAGTTTTAAAGAAATAGAGTCTTTGGATTAATGTAAAGACCCAAGGACTACCTAACTATTGGCACTAAATTAGTGTTCATAAAAAAGATTTATGAGTTAGGAATAATAATTAGAAATAATTCAAGACTATTTGCACGGGGATATAGTCAATAAGAAGATATTGAATTTGAGAAAAAAAATCTCTAGTAGATATTCTTCAATCTATTAGGATGTTTCTTACCTATGCAACACATTTTATTTTCGAACTATATCAAATGGATTCCAATAGTGATTTCTTAAATTGTTATATAGTTGAGGATATTTTTGTTGAATAAGACCATAGATTTTAAAACCCTTACTTTCTAAATCATGTTTATAAATTAATAAAAACTTTATATAGTTTAAAACAAGCTCCTAAATCTTAGTATGATAGGATCAACGCATTTTTTATTACAAAAGGTTTACTAAAGGAATATTCGACCCTACTTTATTAAAAAAATTAAAAGATGTTTTAGTTTTTAAAATCCATGCTGATGTAATTATTTTTGGATCCTCAAGAAATTATTTATGTGTTTAATTTTTAAAAATTATACAAAGTGAATTTGATATGAGTTTTATGGGTGTACATAAATTCTTTCTTGGTTTTAAAATTTTTCAAAATAAAGTTGGATTTTGTTTAAATAAAATAAATTATACTAAATATATTTTAAAATATTTTGTTATTGATAGTAATAAAGGTAGTGATACTACCATAAATACTAGTTATAAATTTTATCTAGATGAAAATGGGAAACCATTTGATCAAACAACTTATAGTGGTGTAATTAGAATCATACTATACTTAACTACTAGCTGGTCTGATATAATTTTTAGTGTGTGTATGTGTGCCTATTTTCAAGAAAATACAAAAGATTCACATTTACTTACTATAAAAATAATTTTTAAATACTAAATTACAATCAATTTAGGATTGTTCTATTCTAGAGAAAAATAATTTGATCTATTTATTTATTTAGATACTCACTTTGGTGGATCTAAGTAAGATAGAAAAAGAACCTCTAGAATATGTCACTTTTTACAGAAAGATTCTAGTTTCATGGTATAGTAAGAAACATAACTATGTTGCATTATCCACTACTAAAACCTAGTAAAAAGGTTCAAGAAGTTATTATGCACAGATTCTATGAATGAAAAAATCCTTACTAGACTATGGATATCAATTTCATCATGACCCTATAAATTGTGATGATACAAGTGTTATTAACATTTCCAAGAACTATGTGTCTCATTCAAGAACCAAACATATTGAAATAAGACATCACTTTTTGGGAGATCCTTTTCAAAAAAGTAATATAACTTTTGATTTCATAGGTAATGAACATTATCTTTTTGAAATATTCACAAATCCTTTGAATTTTGAATGATAAATCTATATCAAAAATGAACATGGAATTATAAGTTTTGGTTAATTATTTACTATTTTATTTTTTTATTTTTCTGGTAGAAATATCACAAGGTTGGTATCAGTCGTTGGTATCGATTGTGGCTAATTGAATGTGATGATCGACCATGAGGATCAACTATGAGGATCAACTGTTAGTCATGTTATCATTGGAATAAATTGTTTCATACAACCATTGTAAAGTTATCATCTAAATGTTACCATGACATAGTACCATTACATGATGTTATGGAATGGTATTGTAATGTGATATCGTTTGGATGTGACTGTGACAAGATACCATTGTGTGCTACCATGAGAACATACCTTTTTGTAATAAAACAAATTATGCCATGAACTTTTATGTATGAACAATTATATTATATTCCCTTAGAAACAAATGTCGAGTTTGAGTAGAAGTATGTGTCTATTCTAGAAGAGGAATCAGGCTAGATTTCTATGTGCCACAAGGATGATCCGCAATGAGAGATAATGATTCCTTATAAATTCTTCCCAACATAGTGGCTTAGTGTAGAGAACCCCCCTCCATGATTATACAATGGATTTAAAAAATCAATGATAAAAAGGTTTATATTCCTTAAAATTTATTTTTGAGTGTCTTATAGGAACTTTTTTGGCATCATAAAACACCACGACACACTATTAAGGAGTGTATCTATTGGGAAAAAATCCCTCAAGGTAATATTGCAGTGTTTTTGGGTTGATTGTGTTTGTTGATAAAAATGTTTCCATGGTGAATTTTCAAGTTCCAGAGATATTGTTGTCAATCAATGTTGACAAATAACCATGACAAATTAATAGATGATCTGGAGGTGGTACGAAAGAGCAGTACAAGGTGGCGTCGTTTCCCAATGTTTTCCAAATTTTTGGGGTCCAAAATTTAGAGGTTGGTGAGCGTCGTGAAAAGTGGATATCCTTGAAGATCTCATTTAAATATGTCAAAGGCATGAGTTTTTTGAAGATAGGCATCATGGATTGAATTTTGCAAAGACAATAAGAATGTTGATGGTGTTCTTCATGATTACGTCAATCTTCACAAATGGCAGAGGTTGAAGTGCATCGTGGCGGTGAAGGGATTTGTGAGGGAGCTTCATGGCGAAGGCATGAAGGGATTGACGGTGATGCTCTACGATTACGTCAAGATCCGTGATCGGAAAATTTCTATGGTGCTTCACGAGATTGAGATAATTTCGGGAGAAACTTCAGAGCTTCACGATTTGTGATGAAGTGGTGTTGACTTTGCGCGGAAGAATCGAGGGTCTGTGGAATCACTTATAAATAGAGGTCGACCCCTTGAGAGAAGTAGAGAGGTATTGAAGAAAATATTTTGCTCTCGATTCACGAAGGTGGTTCGCGAGGGTAGTGCTCTTCGCGGAAGAGAGGAGCTTCACAGTGGCGAATCTAGCACCGTGAAGGAAATGCGCTTCGTGAGGTCACGTGATCTAAGGAGAGTGCTTCGAGAAGAGGTAGGAGCTTCACAATGGCCTAAGATTTGAAAAGGCTTGAGATTCACGAAAAGGCAGAAGCTTCGCGAAGGCTTGTTTGAGCTTCGTGAAATTGGGAGCCTCATGAAGTAGGGTTCTTTGCAAAGGTATTTCCAAATAAATTGCTCAGTGTTCAGAGGAAAAGGGGAATTCATCAGTGGATGAACTTTGAACATCAATAGAGAATCTATCAACAATTGATGATGCATTCTTTCATGAAAATGAAGAGACCTACAGGTCTATAAACTATAGTGGATCTTCTGAAGTATCAGTGAGCTCACTTCAGTTGAGAGAGCAGTGAGTTCTCAAATTGTGAGTGGTTGTAAACCAGGAGGGATAGTGAGTCCACTTCGAACTTGTTAACAATAGTGCGCTTATAGTGGAATTGGTACATCGGCACACTACCGGTGTAAGCTCCTTGGATGTAGCCCAGTGAGGGTGAACCAAGTAAAAATCTCTATGTCCTGTGAATTCTTTAAGTTTTATTCTTAATCTGCATCAGGAATGATAGAGAAGAGGGTTTTTTCTAACAGAAAAACAAGATCATAAAGGGAAGTTGTTTTAATCTGTCATACCCTGATTCACCCCCCCCCCCTCAGGGTATCTAGCCTAGTGGACCTAACAATTGGTATCAGAGGGAAAAGTTAATATCAATGTTTCTCTTTCAAATGGAGATCACTAATAATAAAGGGATTCTGATCTTCGATGGAAACAATTTTCATCTATGGAATAATCGTATGCAACCCTACTTCCGATCATTAGGAATGGATGTGTTCATAGGAGCAATTCATTACATAATAGCTGATATTAATAGTGGTGCATTATCAGAAGCTGAGCATAGAGAGTTGGATGTTGATGCCAAAGGAATTAATGCCTTAGAGGGATCCCTATCCAATCCTATCTATACAAAGGTGATGTTATTCAAAACGCCACATGCCATGTGGGAAAAGATATTGAATATATATGAAGGGGATACAAAGGCTAGAGAGGTAAAGCTGCAAGTGTTGTGGAACAAGTATGAAGATCTTAGAATGAACCCAAATGAGCCTGTTGATACACTCTTCGACAGGGTAAATGTTTTAGTGGAAGACATGTGAGGTATTAGAAAAATTATTGAATACATAAATATTGTGAAGCGCATCCTGAGGAAACTTCCACCTTGGTTCAATCTGAAAGTTTTGGTTTTGGAAGATAATGACCTGAAATATCTGACATTGGATAACCTAGATAGCACCCTTGTTGCATATGGAATGAGAAATGATGATAATGATGTTGTGGAAAAGGGGAAATCCAAATAGGTGGCATTCAAGGCCATGGAGAAGCTCACTATTGAAGACTCTTAGGAAGAAGAAGAGACAGATGAGGTAATGTCATTCCTCTCCTCAAACCTTCAAAGAGGAAAAGGAAAGTTTAAAGGGAAACTTCCACTTTCTTCTTTTCGATGTGGAAAGATTGGACATCTTGCGACAAGATGCCCCAAAAAGTTCTAATAAGATGATGATGTCGATGAAGTTGAAATTACAAAGAAGAAGTCATCAGCCTATAGGAAAGGCAAGAAACAGTTCAAGAGAATTTCTTTAAGAAGAAAAATCTCCTTTCAAAAGAATACGATAGTTCGGATGAGTCTGAGGATAAGTATGTTTAAGAAATAGAGAACTACAAAGATCGTGGAGAAAATGTTATGGTGGCAGTTGTCTGTAGTTCTCAAGAGAAGAATGAAACCGAAGGTGATGATGAAGAAGAAGTTAAAGGAATAATAGATATGAAAGTTGAGTTAGAGGTTGCTCTTGAGGAGATAGATGTTTGGAGAGCCAAAACAAAGAAATCTAACAAAGTTGTTCATGACGCCAAACTCTATATGCAGTAGTAGAAATAAGAGAAGTTTGAGTTGATGGAAGAAATTGAGAAACTCAAGTCATCAACACCATAGGACTTAGAATCAGTTAGTGAGTGTAAAATAAAAACTGAAGAACATAAAAGGGAGATTGATAGCTTGAAAAACACAAGGAAAGATCATGTCAAGTGTATCAAAGAGCTTTAAGAGGAAGTTATCAGTCTACAGAGAAAAGTTAAAGACTAGGAAAAACCATTGATTACAAACACATTCTTGGGAAAGTAGGTCATTTTGATGACTGAAAAATGAAAGGGGAGCTTATTAGTTAAGCAGTAAAGAAGCAACAATTGATCTCAGATGTTAAGACTGATTCAGGGCTTGAACAAAAACAAAAAGTTGTGAAAATTGAGGTCAGAACACAAGCACATACTCCAAGATTGAAGGTTGTTTTCGGAACAAGGCAGAATCATAATATTCATAGATCCCAAGGGGAAACTCGTAGTACAGAAGTCACTCAAAGGTATGCACCTCATACAAGGTGTTATTGTTGTGGAAATATGGGACATTCACAGTATGTGTGTTCTATATCCAAGAGATATCAAAGGGCACAAGAACAAAGGTGGCATCTAAACAGAAAATAGTTCCCCAGAACATATTTTGAAGACAACTATTTTTGGTGGGGAGGATTTGGGAACATGGCTAGGTATTGTACTTTGACCATACAGTGGAATGTGCCAAAGGGGAATCAAAATGTTCTCAAGTAGCAGATCAATGAATCAACAGGTGAGTTAAAAATGCAAAATAGATTTGCAGATTTGCAATATGAAGTTGGTCCACCATACTCTGAAAAAGATCAGAAGTTTCATTCCACCTCATGTATGAAATAAAAAATATGGACCATGAAGAAAAAGGATGAGAAGGAAGTGGTGGACGAAATTTCCCTTAATGCTTTAGATCACTCTGGTGTGTGGATCCTTGATAGCGGTTGCACATATCACATGACACGTAATAAAGGCCTAATTACAGGCGTAAAATATGACAAAGAAGGAGTTTTCATGTTTGGAAATGTTGAAGGACTGAACAAAATTGGCTCAGGAAAGGCCAAGTTTGGGGGCAAAGAGATGAGACGTGCTGATGTATTAGTAGTAGAAGGCCTCAATCACAATTTTCTCAGCGTCAGTCAACTATGTAACTCAGGACATTATATAAGGTTTACTAAGAAGGTGTGTATCGTCAAAGGAAGATACGAGACAGTGGTTCTATAGGGAAAAAGGGAAAAGGGAAATCTCCACCTGGAAATTGGAGAAGAAGATATGTGTTTCCTGTCCAGAGAATAAGAAAACAAGTTGTGGCATAAAGGACTTGTTCATCTATACCAACTATCTCTGGAAGATCTAGTAAAGTGTGATTCAGCAAGAGACCTCCCTAAGCTATCACGTGATCATACTCACACGTGTGATGCATGCCAACAAGGGAAGATCATTAGAAAGGCGTATAAGGCAAAAGAAAAGAAGTCAACAAGAGTGCTCAAATTGGTGCATGATGATGTTTGTGGTCCTATCACACCAAGATAAATTGATGGAAAGAGGTACTACATTATTTTAATTGATGACTATAGCAGAATGGCATGGGTATTTTTTATTTCCCATAAGTCTGATGTGTTCAGCTGCTTAAAACAATACCGAAGGGAGTGTGAAAGGATGCTTGGATAGAAAATTATAAAGTTTCATATTGACAATGATACGGAATTCACAAATAGTCAGGTGGAAGACTATCTCAAGAAACATGAGATAAGGCATCAAGTTTCTTCAGTAAGAACTCCCCAACAGAATGGAGTGGTTGAGAGGAGAAATCGGATCATCAACAACATGACCAGAACGGTACTCATTGAAAAAGACCTACCAGAGAAATTTTGGAAGGAATCAATTTTGACATCAGTCTACATTTCTAACAGGGATCTGTT
This sequence comes from Viscum album, assembly GCA_963277665.1. Classification (NCBI taxonomy): domain Eukaryota; kingdom Viridiplantae; phylum Streptophyta; class Magnoliopsida; order Santalales; family Viscaceae; genus Viscum; species Viscum album. Next base: position 642,318,890 of record OY728143.1, on the reverse strand, counting down.
GTGTACGAAGGAAGGAAAGACTCTGTACGAGATGTGGTATGGAAAGAATCCATCAGTGAAATACTTTCAAATATTTGGAAGTAAGTGTTTTATCCTCAAAAAGGAAAAACATAGGAAATATGAATCATGAGGAGATGAGGGGATATTCCTTGGTTACTCAGGAAAAATCAAGTCATATAAATGCTTTAACAAAAGGCTAGGAAAATTATTTGAGATCAATGATTTCATTGTAGTAGAGAATGAGGAGATCATTCAACAACGCAGTAAACAATTTCCTGATGTTAGTGATGAGAAAGAAAGAAATGCATGGGAAGCAGAAGTGGATGATGTTTATTTAGAAGAAGAGATGATGATCATGAGAAAGTAAAATCTGTATCTACAAAAAAGCCAAGGAGTCAAGCTGAAATTGACCGACAAAATATCATTGGTGATCAATCAGCTCCTATTCAGACAAGAAGAATGAAGTCACTACAGCAGACATCTTTCCTATATCAGGTTGAGCCGAAATGATTTGCTGATGCAGCTGAAGATGAAAACTAGATTCAGGCAATGAATGAAGAGCTAGATCAGATTAAGAAGAATCAGACATGGGAGATTGTTTCGAGGCCAGCAGATAAGAATTTCATCAGGACTAAATGGGTCTATCGTAATAAGATGAATGAATATGGAACAGTGATTCAGAAAAAAGCATGACTAGTGTGCAAGGGGTACTCCCAGATCAAGGTAATATATGTTGATGAGACATTTGCACTGGTTGCAAGGATGGAGACAATCAAATTATTCCTAGCCATCACAATGCAACGGATGTTCAAAGTGTTCCAGATGGACATCAAATCTGTATTTTTGAACGGGTTTATAGAGGAAGAGGTGTATATTAACCAGCCAGATGGTTTTATTATTCATGAGGATGAGAAAAAGTTTTGCAGACTGAAGAAGGCGTTGTATGGGCTGAAACAAGCACCAAGAGCATGGTACTCAAGGCTTGATCAGTACTTTAAGAAGCTTGGTTTTCAGCGTGGGGGAGTTGATTACAATCTCTATTTCAACAAAAACATTAATTAAAGGATGATGGTCTTGGTTTACGTCGATGACATAATATTTGGTGGATCAGATGAAGCTTAGTGCAGGCCGTTTTTCGAATTCATGAAAAGTGAGTTTGAAATGTCAATGATTGGAGAGCTAACATTTTTCCTTGGTCTACAAGTGACACAAGGAATGGAACATTCATTTTACAATCCAAATATGCCAAGGAGGTTTTGAAAAGATTTTGAATGGAAAATTCCATGGAGATGAAGACTCTGGTAGCTACCTGGATGAAATTGTCCAAATATGAGGATGGAAAGGCTGTTAATATCACAGAATATATGCAAATCATTGGAAGTTTGCTATACTTGACTACAACAAGGCCTGACATTGTATTCACCACATTCCAAGTAGTGAGATATTAGAGTAATCCCAAGTAAAGCCACATGCTTGCAGTGAAAAGAATATGTCAGTATATCAAGGGAATAGTGGACTTCAGCTTGATGTATAGTGGAAAATCTCAGTCAGAATTATAGGGATATAATGATGCAGATTGGGCCGGTTCAACGGATGACAAGAAGTCAACATCAAGAGGTGCATTCTATCTTGGCGGATTGTATTTTTCTTGGCTAAGAAAGAATCAATATTGTATTTCATTGAGCACTGCAGAAGCTGAGTACATTGCTGCCACTCAAGCTTGCACACAGTTATTGTGGATGAAACAACAGCTTGATGATATGGGCGTTGAAGTGAATTCTTCTATCAGAATCCAGTGTGACAACTCAAGTGATATAAACCTCCGAAAAAATCTCTTCCATCACTCAAGGAAAAATAACATTGAGATAAAGTATCATTTTATCAAGGAGAAGTTTGAGCAAGGAATTGTGAAGTTGGAGTATGTGCCTACAGAACTACAGGTTGCATACATTCTGACAAAGGCCTTACCCAAGGAAGCGTTTGAAAGGCATCGACTGGCTCTAGGAGTTCAATCGACTCCCCACACTTAAAATAGTGTGAATGTGGACCAACCCTCTCTCCCTGAGGTATTGTGTGTTTTTCTCTAATGAGATAATTTGTGTTATTTCCAATTTTGTTAACTGCAAAGGGGTGACCTTTGGGTTCGTTGAAAACGGGGGAGAAATAGTGAATCCCCAAGGGGGAGAAACTGTGGCTAATAAAGGGAGAAAATTTATTAGTAAAAGACATGGGTAGAAGTTGACATGTGGAGCAGCGAGATAGGGGGAGAGCAATTAGATAGCGGAGGCATTTTAAATATGATGATGCTAGAAGTGATCGATCAAAGAATAGATATCACGACAGTTGAGGATCATGATAAAAGTATAAGAGTGATGTTGGAATGGTGAGAGAAGGTTTCTAGCTATCACCAATTGGTATCAGTGTGGTTCAGCAATTGGTATCAATTTAGCAATTGGTGTCAATTTGGAATCGACAATTGGTGCCTGACATGAAGTGATTCATTGATTAACTTTTCATACTACTCTTGTTTCTCATGCCGAGCATTGCTCGTGTGGGATTAGTGTACATATTAAGTGATTCCTTGAATGCTATCAGAATCTCAAGAGGAGAATAGTGGTAGCGGATGGATGGAGCTTTAGAGAGGTATCAAAGTGCAGAAAATCATTCAAAGAAGAGTTGTCAACAAACCCAAAGGGGGATATTGTTGGGAAAAAATCCCTCAAGGTAACATTGCAGTATTTTTGGGTTGATTGTGATTGTTGAAAAAGCAGGTTTCCATGGTGAATTGTTAAGTTCTAGAGATATTTTTGAAAATCAATGTTGACAAAGAACCATGAAAAAGGAATACATGATCTGGAGGAAGTACAGAAGAGCAGTATAAGGTGGCGTTGTTTCCTAGTGTTTGCCAAATTTTTGGGGTCCAAAATTTGGAGGTTGGTGAGCATTGTGAAAAGTGGATATCCTTGAAGATCTCATTTAAATATGGAAAAGGCAAGAGTTTCATGAAGATAGGCTTCATGGATTGAATTTTTCAAAGAGAAGAATAATTTTGATGGTATTCTTCACGATTACATCAATCTTCGCGAATGACAGAGGTTGAAGCACATCAAGGCAGTGAAGGGATTTGTGATGGAGCTTCATGTCGAAGGCATGAAGGGATTGATGGTGATGCTCTGCGATTACATCAAGCTCCACGATTGAAAAATTGTTGTGGTGCTTTGTGAGATTGAGAGAATTTCAGTAGAAACTTAGGAGCTTCATGATTTGTGATGACGTGGCGTTGACTTCGCACGGAAGGATCGAGGGTTAATGGAATTTCCTATAAATAGAGGTCGACCCCCTCGAGAGAAGTAGAGAGATTTTGAAGAAAATATTTTTCTCTCGGTTCATGAAGGTGGTTCGCAAAGGTACTATTCTTCGCAAAAGAGAGGAGATTCATGGTGGCTAATCTAGCTCCACGAAGGAAGTGCACTTCGCGAGGCTGCATGCTCTAAGGAGTGTACTTCGCAAAGAGGCAGGAGCTTCGAAACAGCCTAATCTTTGCAAAGGCTTGAGCTTCGTGAAAAGGTAGGAGCTTCGCGAAGTCTTGTTTGAGCTTCGTGGAATTGGGAGCCTCGCGAAGTCTGGTGCTTTTCGAAGATATTTCGAAAGGAATTGCTCAGTGTTTAGGGGAAAAGGGGTATTCATCAGTGGATGAACTTTGAACATCAATAGAGAATCCATCAACAATTGAGGATGCATTCTTTCATGAGAATGAAGAGACCTACATGTCTATAAACTGTGAGTGGATCTTCTGAAGTAGCAGTGATCTCACTTCAGTTGAGAGAGCAGTGAGTTCTCAAATTGTGAGTAGTTGTAAACCAAGAGGGACAGTGAGTCCACATCAAACTTGTAAACAGTAGTGCGCTTATAGTGGAATTGATACATCAACACACTATCGGTGTATGCTCCTTGGATGTAGCCCAGTGAGGGTGAACCAAGTAAAAATCATTGTGTCTTGTGCATTCTTTAAGTTTTATTCTTACTCTGCACCGAGAAGGAGAGAGAAGAGGGTTTTTTCTAACAGCAAAACAAGATCACAAGTGGCAGTTGTTTTAAACTGTCATACCCTAATTCACCCCCACTCCCCTATGAGGGTATCTATCCTAGTGGACCTAACAGTATCTCACTTTGAATGCTTCTATTTTACTACTCACAAATCCTAAAGAGACTTACGGACCAAAAATTATGGTTATAGGATGTTGGTTATATTTTATAAAGGAATTCGATGTTCTCACGCAATCCATTCGCACATCTTCATCATTCTAGTCCATTCGTGCAGTCCCTTAACACAATACCCTCATTCTATTCCACTTGTGAAACTCCTTTGTGCGTCCCCTTCACCAAGTTCCTCCATTCAGTCTATAAATTGACCCCTATGCCACCAATTTTAGGAGAGGATAGACAAAATCTTGGATAAAGAAGCATGGTAAGAGATATAATTGTGCATCTTCTTTACCCAAGTAGTATATACCAACTTGGGAGAACTATAATGTCCATCCCTCTATATGGATGAGGCCCCACTAGGGTGAACAACCTGGGTGATCCCCCACTTGGTCAAACAACTTGAGATAGCCCCCCACCTAGGAGAACCACCTAGGTGAGCCCCAACATGGGCAAACCACTTGGTCGAGACTCCACCTAGGCAAACCACTTGGGTGAGCCCCTACCTGGGAAAACCACTAGGCTGATACCCCACCAGGGAGAGCCACCTGAGTGATCCCCCACTTGGGTGAACCACATGGGTGATCCCTCACCTGGTCAAAATGTTTTAACCATGTCTATTATATGCATGAATTGGAGTATGGTTTGTGTTTTTTTTCAATCTTTAGTGGAAGTTCAGAATGTGTGCCAGTAAAGTGATCATACAGTTCAAGAAAACAACAGTATTGAAGGTGGCATCATTTCCCAGTGTTTGACAAATTATTGGGCCTCAAAATCAAAAAATGAAGACATGGATTGTTGGTAAAAAGGAGTTGTGTGCAAAGAGGAAGTGGTGCATGAACAAGTAGGGTTGTGCGTGAAATATTTCAGTTGGTCATGAAAAATAGTGTGGTGCGTGAAATAGTGGATCGAGGATTTTTGCGCAAATAGTGTTTTGGAATCAGAACGTTGAAAAATGGAAAAGGAATGGGCTGTGCGAAAAATCTGGAGAAGTGTGCAAAAAACAGTACATGCGTGAAATATTACGCACCGAATGAGAGGTCTTTCGCGCCACATGGTGGTTTTCATGTGGGGGCTTGAGATGCCTGTAAATAAGAGGTGACCCCCCTAATTCCGTACGGTTGAAGACTCAGAGAGGATCCGAGGTCTGATGCGCGTAAAAAATTCGCGTAAAGGGAGTTGTGTGAAAAATTTATGCTTGCGTGAAATATTTCGGCTCGTGCGGAAAAATATAGAGCAGCGTGAAAAATATTGGTCTTGTGAGAAAAATACCGGCTCCCGCGAAAAAATTTAGAGTTGCACGAAATATTCCAGCTTGCGCAAAAAAATTCCATGTTGCGCGAAAATTTATGGCTTGCGCAAAAAAGGTGAATTTGGGTGAAAAACATGAGGTTTCACGTAAAACATGGTGTTTCATGAATTTTTCAGTGAAACCTGTTTGTAAGTTTTTGATTATCTGGTTCATTGGTTCAGTGCATTCAACTGCGTCATTTTCGAACATCGATGCAAGTAGAGTATCGTGTTGAGCATAGACAAAGACTTCAAAGCAAATATATTGAATAGACCTTCACGTCTATAAACTGAATGGGACTTCACCAAAGGTAGTGATCTAGGGGGAGTCAATGAGAGTGACCCAAGGTATGTAGTGGGCTATCCCTGAACAGTTGTAAAGGTAGTGAGCTTGGGACAGAGTGACTGTTCCCAAACCTTTTTAATCCACAACTAGTGAAGAATAGTGGAATTTGGTACGACCGATAACATGTCGGCATATGCTCCTTGGACGTAACCCTTAGCGGTGAACCAAGTAAAAAATTGTTGTGTCATCTTTTTGCATGTGAATGTTTTATTTCTTCTCATATTCATCATACAGGTTAAACTAGTTCTTTCCAACGTGGAAAAAAGATCCATCAGTTTAAAAGAAAAAGTTGACACCCTGATTCACCCCTCCCCTCTCAGGGTGTCTCGGGGTCCTTCACAAAACACCTTGTTGATCCCCCACCTGGGCTAACCACTTGGGTGAGACCCGACCTGTGAGAACCACCTAGGAAATCCCCCACCTAGGTGAACCACTTAGGTGATCCTTCACCCATGTCATGCTACTTGGGAAACCCTTTGTGCCTACTAGTCTATACTGAAGGGGATATTCTATTGTACCCCCACTCAAGATTAGTGTCAGGCTACAGTCTTGGGCCTCTGGCTCGGTCCCTTCATTCATGTCATTGTGCCACATTAAATATGGAGAGTCACACCGCAAACTTTTCAAACCAAGTCGGTGATTTTGTTGACACATAAAACCCCAACCAAACCTATATATAACCATGAATCGATATACTTCTCATGGTTCTAGAAATATGGGAATTATACAAGTTATAATCCCCAAAACATACCCTTACCTATCCCACCTGCTATGTCAGGTAACTTAGGGCATCCTCTTAGGTGTAAGCCTTTATTTTACCTCAAAATCAACATGATTTGAGATATTACTCATGATTCCAAAAATAGGGGCATCCTCCTAGGTGTAATACCTAAAATATACCCTTACTTGACCCACCTACAAGGTCAGTTGTGCTAGGGAGACCATCATTGATTAAACCCCTAGTATTTCTTATGAATCATTCCCCACCTTCCATAGCCCCACCCTCATCCACTAACAGATGATGGAGATTGTTTGGTTTTCTATATTTTATTCTAAATCTAATTTCCCACACTGATCATGACTCACATTGTCTTAGAGGTTAGTGACGATCATGAAATCCACAAGATAAAATATGTATCCCGATAGTGAGTCCTTTTTTGGATCTTCCTATCACCTTTCCATGGGCCTCCTATTTGGTATAATCCTCAACCATGTTATCTCCACCTCAAAGGCCCATATTACCAATGAGGAAACCACTTGGGACTCCTGATTTCCACTCCTCTATGATGGTCTTTACACCATTCCCCACCCAGAGGTGCACATGTAATAAACATAAAAACCCTAATGGTGGAATCACTGAGGGGAACGACTTTCCAGACTTAATTGAGATTTCTTTTTGAGATCTTACTCTTTTCTTAACATGGGACTCCTCTACAAGTGTAATCCTAAACTATTTGAACTAGGTGGTATTTGATTCCTTTCCAAATAGAATACATATAAATCCTCCCTGAGGTTCAAAGTCAACACCCCAAATTCACCTTAATCTACTCTGGTGCATATTACATGTAGTTTCATATCCCTCCTTTGAGGACACATACCTTCTAGGTCCCTTAGGCATATTTGGTGTAAGTTCTACACCATCCTTGTCTAACACCCTTTCACCTAGACATCCTTCCATCATGACGTTAAATTGCAAGGTTTGGTCATTTTTACATGACCTTAAAAGGTATGTTGTGTATCATTAAGTGGCATAAAACTATGTGGGTTTTGATTACCTTCATAATGATACATATGAATCTCATCTCATGGTCCTGATATTAACATCCAAACAACTCATGTATTATTAAATGATGATAAATTCAAAAGTGCCCCACTGTGTGGATTAAAACTAGCATCATGATAATAAATGATATAAGAATATCGAATCCATACACAAAATGGTAGCATTGATAGAGAATCTCAGATAAATACATATTTTTTTAGTGGATCTTTTTCATTATCATCTTGGTTTAGTCTTGATAATTACTTCAACCCATCATTCTTTATTTTCTAACAATTTTTGTTAAGTGTTTCAGATTTAGTATGTTAGGGTATTTATTTTATATCTTAATAAATAATAATCAGAATCATATTGTGTTTGTTAATATTTTAATATAAGAAGATTAAATTCATTTCATATTTTTATGTCAAAATTCAATTTAGTTATTTCGATGGTGCAAACAATCACCAAAGTTGTTACAAGTTGTTCAAGTGACATTACAGTTTTTATCATAAAGTCACCTATTAATTTTGAAGATATATCAAGATATAAGGAATGGATTTTTGTGTTTTTTATACCATTGGATAGATAAAATATTTATCTAAACTTTATTAGATTATGAGTAAGTCTGAAAATTACTTTTTGGTACTATAAAAAATCACAAAAGTTTCTATAGAAGTTTTTCAACTCTACAGTAAACATATTTGAAAACCACTAATATTTATTTTACTACACATCCTATAGATATCATAATTCCTCAAAAACTAATGGTATGGAAAGAAAAAAAGTTTATATTATTTTCATCCATTTACATCAAAGTCTGAAAAGGTCTTTTGGATGTGAATTAATTGTCTAAAGTTCTACAATGATTTTTCAAAATTTCGGTTTTTCAGAATGTTATTGCTTTAGTTTTTTAACAATATTAGAAGATATAGAAGTAAGATTAATTTTATTCTTGATCCATTATAAATATGTTAATATTGAAGAAATATAATTATTGCATAACCAAGGATTAATATTTTTTAAAAAGATCCAAAAAATCATTGAAGCCTCAAAATGAAAGCTCTCTAGTTTTCTGAAGGATTGTTTGAACCCTACTTTCATAACAATAAAATTATAGATTGGAAACCCTAATTATAGAATATTAAAAATATAGATAAAAAACCTAATTTTAGAACATTGAAACCCTACATTGTATTCAATTAACCATACACTACATTCATGAACCCTACTTTCAGTGAACCCTATGTTACATTGGTAATGAAACCCATGTTCATGAACCCTAATTTGATGAACCCTATGTTATGTAACCCTACATTTCAAAAAAAAATGTACTCTACATTCATGTTTCATCCTTGTGTTATTTTGATGAAAAATAAAACTCAACATTATGTGTATATCTTTACTATAAAAAACATTGCATCCAAACAGATTAAATTCATTTCCTACTTTTGCAACTAAAATATGGAATTGTGACAAGTTGTATGCTATGTTTTTAGAGTGTTTATTAGAAATTTTTCTACTACATAACTAACTATATATTTCAGAAAGTTATATTCATATGGATACATTTCCTGAGGAAATGGTGATCTGTTATGTGATATAAAAATGAAGGTTTAGATCCATTATTTCAAGATGGAAATTAAAGTTGTGTTTATGCCATTTTGACATGATGAATTATTGCATTATGTGGGGGTTAATATCATATATTTTTCATGATAATACAATATAAAAATAAGGATGTGTGAAGGAGAACTCTTCTACATCAAAATATTATAAACATCACATGAAACTGGAGGATGAAAATGCTGAAACACGTTTTATTGAACACCAGCTTGTTGCATGAGAAGATAAACACAATGAAAAATAAATCCATACAAAGGATTGTAAAGATGTACAGGAAAATGAGAAATATGGTACTCATGATGGTTTCTGCATGGAAAAACTCATACATTTATGGCATGTTTGGGTGGAATAAATTTTTGAAAGGTGAAATATACAGAAATCAGAATATGAAGTTTAAACAGGTTATGGTACTTTGTTTTATATGTTTCATAGTATTTCAATCTGTTGTATTCTTATATTGAATTATTTCAAAAGTTTATTAGTTGGATAAATTATAATAAATTCAAAGTATTATGGATGAATAGATTGAAAATTTTATGGTTTGATGTTTAGAGAGAAAATATGGCTAGTTTATTCTGACATCATTTTTTCAGAAAAGTCAAAGGACATAAGGTTATTCAAATTCAAATATTATAATTTACAATCAGATTGTGTTACTAGTTTTTAGTAACTATTTTGATTATATTTAAAGAGGTTTTAATCAATTTAAATGTAATTTTTAAATCATTCAATATTTCTATTATTCTGTATATTTTATCAAAAGATTTATTTAACTTAAGTTAAATGATTTTGTTAGAGATTTATTTAACAGGTATAAAGAATTAATGGTCATATGCTATTATTGGGATATTTATGAAGGCCAGTAACTCAATTTATTTTGAGTATCTGAAGGAAGATAAGAACAATTACTATTGGATATTTATTCTATATATATATATATATATATATATCTTTGATAGGAAAATAATATATATGAAGAAGAGCAGAGACATGAAACTCTAATGAAAATAAAGTTCTGAAATATTCTATTGCTCATCATTTTAAAGAAGATAGAAATATTCATTATACATCCTTATTATATCATGTTTTAAAGAAGAATGATCTTTATGAACAATTGTCTAATCTATTTACTACCTTTTAAATAAGAAATAATCCTATGCAAACATTTTCTAATCTATTTTTTCCTATTTTAAGAAGAAGAATAAGTGTGAAAAAACATTGAAGATTATCTTGCTACTACTATGCATTATTAAATATCATCTACATCTGTCTGCTGCTATAGAAACTATGAGCTAAACCTATTTCACAACAAACTTCATCTCATCTAATTTATTTGGAGTATCGGCTGCTCGGACTCAATCGTGGGGGAGTATAAGCTTCTTAGACTAAGTTGTGGATATTTTAGTTTCCTATAAAAGAACCAAAAGGCCCAATAAAATACTTCTAGGTGTCAAATACCTATACTCATTTGTGAAATGTCTTCTGGTAAGTAGGCCTAAGAGTGAAAATCACCAAACTCATGGAGTATAGTGTTAGTGGATTTTAATAGGGGATTTATGTGCCTCAAACCACTATACATCACTGTGTTCATTTCCTTTATTTATTTACACTACTCATTCAACTTTAAGAGATAATTAAAGGATCACTTAATTTCAAGAGGGTAGTTTCAATATTGTAAATATTTTTAAGAGGACACAATTCACCCCCCCCCCCTCTTGTGTCATCTTCATAGCCATCCTGACCAAAAAATCGGTATCATAAGCAGGGCTCTACTGGTATATTTTCTTCTTGAAAATTAGTTTTCCTATCTATTGCCAATAATTGGTACCATATGTTGGACTCTATTAGATATATTTCACATTATGGAAATATGTTTCTACTCAATAACATCAAGTAATATCCTGAGAAGTTATATTTTTCCATATTTCACTTTTTAAAAATCATTGAAAATTATTTTGTTTCCATCTAATACCTAATAAGTATTATAAAAGTATATACTCTTTTGGAATATTTAATATTTCCTTTGGATCTTACAATATTGAGTTAAATATTCAGATGAGGAAAAATTTTAATGGATGGTATTAGAGAAGGTATGTTGATGATCCGTGCTCCTTATTTTAATAGAGATAATTATGGATGTTGGAAAGCTCACATTACTATCTATTCTAATAATATTGGTTTCAAAGTTTATATGAAGACTGTAAAAGCTTATGAAATACCCATAGAACCAGAGAAGTTAGGTGATATGATGGAAACTGAATATGATATTAATTTTAGAGCTATGAATTCTATCATATGCTAACTTAGGCCTGATTTATTTAATCATGTTTCTCGATGTAATACTGCCTATGATTTGTGGAAAAATAGTAGTTTCTTATGAAGGAACTGATCAATTTATAGAAGTTAATAACTATGATGAATCTTTGAGAACTCCAATTTCAAAAACAAATCAAGCATTAAAGGAGCTTATTGAGATATGAGAAGCGGAAATTCAAGCAGAAATAGAAAATCATATTTACATAAAAGATTAATATAACAAACTCAAGGTTTTTATAGATAAATATTATAATTTTATTAATTTTGATTCAAGAAATGAATCTACTACAAACTCTGAATCTAAGATTTAAATACAAAAGGTAATTATATGTTTTACGTCTCATAATGATGAGGTAAATCATCTTACTTTAAAAATTAGGATTTAGAAGGATGAAAGTGATAAGTATTGTTTCATCATTTAAGATAAATGTTAATCCATAAATAAATATCATATAAAACTTATAAAATCATATTATGTTATTTCAATTCATAATGGTAGTTTTTAAAATCAAATTTTAGATTTAAGATATAATTCTTCCAAAATTTCTTGTGTTCAGCATGAAACTAAAATTAAAGAATTATTAGATGAATTTGATAGTTTAAAGAAATATTCTAGTATTCTTATTAAGTGAGAGAATTATTTGAATAAAATTATTGGTATAAAAAAAATTCATAAATGAAAACTCGGGAATAGTAAAAATGAAGAAAAACCATAATTATACAAGAATTACTTTGTTCCTAGTTCAAATAGAAAAATAATTTCTACTGTTAAAATTTTTTATTATGGTATTAATGGAAAATATGATAATTAATGTTCTTTTATAAAACCTCAATTTTTTGGTTTCAAGAATGTTCATTAATTGAAGGCATTGTCTAGATTTAATTATAAAATGCTTGAACAAAATAAAAAAGTTTGGCTACCTAAGTCTTTAATTGCTAAATCCGCCAGACCTAAAAGTATATGGGTACCAAAAGGAACTTGTATTTTATATTTTGTAGGTTTGTTCCACTGGACTTCATTATTACATACTTAAGTGGTTTCCTAAAAATTATGGAAATTTATTATATTTCTATTTCCTATTCTATTAAATTAAAATTACATTAGATATGGAATAGTTAATCCTGGAATTATTTCATCTCTATTTGAATATAAAATTTAAATTCACTAACTATTTTATATAGGGGATAAAAACTTGTTAATGTTTAATCTTTTTATTCCTCTATTTTTAATTAATCTTATGTTTAAATTGTTAAATCATATTCTCACTCTATTATCTTAGGAATTAATTTGTTAAATTATTTTATTAACTAAGGACCATCAAGCTTACTCATACGATTTTTTATAAATGGTTATCTTGCACGTATGCATGTGTTTAATGTATTACTATCTAAATTAATTGCATTTGTTGAATTAAATTATTACTATATGTGAAAAATTATTCTATTAAAATGTTCTGGTTATTTAGGATAAGTAAAAAAAATCATTTATAAATATTTTACTTTGAAAATCCTTTCATTTACATAAAATTCCTTGAAAATATTTTATTTAATCCCTCAAATATATTTTAAAATAATAATATGTCTTAAAGGGGTTTATTTTAAATATTTATCTTTTTTTTAATTTTTTATTATCATGGCATGAATAAAAATGTTTAATACATTCATTTTGAACCCTTTATATTAATTGAATAATATTATATATGTTTTCATGGTTCCTTGTTTTTTTAAAGGAAACATGAATTTAGGTGGAGTTTATATTACTTCATGTATTTAGAATATATATTGCATATCATTCTCAATAACTCATATTTTTTATATAATAAAAATGGGGGAAGAAAATTTTTTATTTCAAATGTTTTTTATATATCTGCTAAAATTTTAAAGTCCTATTCTTTATAAAAAGGGGTAAATATATTGTATTATTTAATATACTCAAGAAATCATCTTTTTTATCCTTAAAAAATGGAGGAGAAAAGTTATTATAAAATTAGGGTTTAATAATTATCAAAAAGGGTGAGAATTTTGAGTGGATCCTTTTCATTCTCATCTTGGTTTAGTTTTGATAATTACTTCAACCCATCATTCTTTATTTTCTAATGATTTTGTTTAAGTTATTTATATTTAGTATGTCATGGTATTTATTTTATATCTAAATAAAAATTGATCAGAATCATATTGTGTTTGTTAATTTGGAAATATAGGAAGATTATATTCATTTCATATGTTTGTGTCAAAAGCCAATTCAGTTTTTTTTTATGGTGGAAAAATTCAATGAAGTAGTTACAAGCTGTTCAAGTGACATTTCTATTTTTATCATAATGTCCCCTATGAATTTTGATGATATATCACAATATAATGAACACATTTGTGTGAACCTTATACCCTTTCATAGATAAGATATTTATCCATACTTTATTAGTTTATTAGAAAGTCTGAAAAATATGTTTTGATACTCTAAAAATCACCAACGTTTCTACAGCAGTTTTGTAACTCTATAGTAAACATATTTGAAAACCTATAGTATTTATTTTAATTCATATTCTAAAGATATCGTAATCGATCAAAACCAAGAGGACAGAAAATTCAATAATTTTATCTTAATTTCATCAGTTTGTATAAAAGTTTAAAAAAAATTTTTTGATGGTGAATAAATTTTCTGAAGTTCTTCGATGATTTTTCATAACTGCAGTTTTTCCATAATGTCATTTCTTCAGTTTTTCAAGAATATCAAGAGTTGTAGATGACAGGTTAAGTAGATTCTTGATCCATTATAAAGATATTAATATTTCATAAAAAAAATTATTGTCGGAAAAAGGATTAATCTATTGTTAAAGGGATATAAAAAATCATTAAATCCTCTAAATGCAAGTTTTCCAGTTTTCTGAAGGATTATTTGAACCCTACTTTCATAACAGTAAAAGTATGAATCGGAAACCCTAATTTTAGAACAGTATAATTATGGATTGTAGAACCTAATTTCATAACATTTCAACACTAAATTGTATTCAATTAACTATACACTACTTCCATGAACCATACTTCCAGTGAACCCTATGCTACGTTGGTAATGAACCCTACATTCATGATCCCTACTTTCATGAACCCTATATTCTTGAACCCTACATTCTAGGTAGAATGTACTATACTTTCCTATTGAAGCCTTGTGTTATTTTGGTGAAAAATAAAACTCATCCTATTGTGTATATCTTTATAGGATGAAACATTGAATCCAAAGAGATTAAATTCACTGCGTATTTTTTCAACTAAAATATAGAAATGTTCCCTATTGTATGTTATGTTTTTAGAGTGTTTATTGGAACTTTTGCTACCACATAACCTGTTGTATATTTTAGAAAGTTATCTTCCTATGGATACATCATATGATTAAATGGTGATCTGTTATGTGCTACAAAAATGAAGTTTTAGATCCATTGTTTCAATATGGAAACTGAAGTTGTGTTTCCACCTTGTTTACACGATGAAATTTTGCAAGCTAAAATTTTATTTGTTGCATCATGTAGAGACTCATATCATATATTTCTCATGATAATACACTCTAAAAATAAGTATGTGTTAATGATAAATCTTATACACCAATACTGCATGAACATCACATGAAATCGAAGGATGAATATGCTGAAATATGTTTTACTGAACACCTTTTCATTGCATGAGTAGATGAACAAAATGGGAAATAATGCCACATAAAGGATTCCAAAGATATACAACAACATTATAATGAAGTAACTCAATATGGTTTCAACATGGAGAAACTTATACATCTACTACATGTTTGTATGGAATAAATATTTAAAATCTGAAATGTATAGAAAGTAGTGTATGAAGTTTAAATAGGTTACAGTACTAAGTTTTATGTGATTCATGGACTTTCAATATGCTTCATTATTATAAATAATTATTTAAATAGTTTATCAGTTGGATAAATTCTAATAAATCCAAAGTATTGTGGATGAAGAGATTAAAAATTTTATGGTGTATTAGTTATAGAGAAAAATGACCAGTTTATTATAATTTCATTTTTCTAGAAAAGTCAGAGGACACATGGTTATTCAAATTCAATTTTTTTAATTTACATTCAGATTGTGCTGTCAGTTTTTAGGAACTGTTTTGAATATATTTAAATAGTTTTGAATGGATTGAAATGGTATTTTTAAATCTTTCAACACTACTATTATAATGGATATTTTATTGGGAGATTTATTCAACTTATATTAAATGAATTTATTAGAGATTTATTCTATAAGAATAAAGAGTCAATGGTGTTATGCTATTCTTGGGATATTTATTAAGGATATTGGCTCAATTTATTTTGAGTATCTAAAGGAAGAGGAGAGAAATTACTGCTCGATATTTATTCCCTATACACACACACACACACACACATATATATATATATATATATATCTCTGTGTGTGTGTGTGTGTGTGTGTGTTTGATGGGAAAATAATATATATGAAGAAGAGAAGAGAAGTGAAAACTCTAATGAAAATAAAGTACTGAAACGTTTTTTTTCTCATCATTTTAAAGAATAGATAAATATTCATTGTACATCATTATTCTCTCTTAGAGTAAAGAATAATGTTTATGCACAATTATCAAATATGTTTTAAGTTGTTTAAAGAAGAAAGAAGCCTATTGAAACATTGTATAATCTATTTGATGATATTGTAAGAAAAAGAAGAAGCCTGCATAAACATTGAAGATTATCTTGTTGCTATTGTGCATTATTGAATATCATCAATATCTGTCATTTTTTGTTTCAAATGTGATCTAAACTTGTTTTAAAACAAACTTAATATCATCTATTTTATTTGTAGTATCGACTTCTTGGAATCAGCCATGGTGGAGTGTAATATCCTCGGACTAAGTTGTGGATATTTTGATTTACTATAAAAGAACCAAAAGACCATATACAATCCTTGTAAGGTTTCAACTGCTTGTACTCATTTGTGTAAGGTCTTGTGATAAGAGGACCTACTAGTGAAAAATCACCAAGATCATGGAGTAGAGAATTGGTGGAGTGGACTAGGGTATTTCTATGCTCCAAACCACTATACATCATTATGTTCTTTTCCGTTATTTATTTTTTCTTCTCTCTCTACTTTAAGAGATAAGAAAAAGATCACTTCATTTCAAGAGGGAAGTTTCAATATTGTCAAGATTTTTAAAAGGACACAATTCACCCCCTAATATGGCTTCATCATATCCATCCTAACCTAATAGATGTATCCATCAATAAAGAACCTCATATAAATATATATGATTCTAAATCCAATACATGACAATAATTGATTGTGAATTTAATGGTGACTCATTCTATGTTTTGGGATTTAATAAAGGATTTTTGAATTTGTCTTATATCATTAAGAGAGTCTTGAATTAAGCAATAATTTCTCCTGAAAAGGTGTGATGAGCCCAATATCTCATCATATTAACCAATATGAGACTATAATCTTTGATGGATCTATTCCCCAATGACTACCTTCCTTTGGAATACAGATTCATGGAATATCATGAATAAGGCAATCATTGAGTGTTTCTAGTTCCATGAATAAAATCAAATTGAAACCACCTATAAAGGACATAGAAATGTGTGTATAATGTGAAGGGTCATTCCACCACCACCATAAAATTATATTCAAACCCCACATGGTTTTTGAGAATGAAACAAGTCTGTCAAGATCTACCATTCATGCCACTATTTCAATTTTCTAAAATGAAAATTTTTATTGAGCTTATTTATTTTTATTACTCATAGTTATATATTTTCCAATTTCAATTACCTAAATGATAAAATTTTATTATAATCATAGTTTGGAAAACTCTTTATCTCACATGCCACATTTGAACTCATTATTTATTTCTCCCTCGACCAGTGACCTTCTATATCCTTCTACCTTCTTCCCTAGATCCAAAATCGAAATGGTGAAAGTGAAACATACTGGTGGATCTTATGATGAATCACACCCCTAAAATAAATACATGGGTGAATCAATTCGTCTTATTGTAGAACCTAATAACCCTCAACTCACACTCGAGATACATTTATAGAGAAATAGACAGATGTTGTGTGGTTAGTATTGAGAAATATGCTTATATAGAATGTGATCCATGAATAAGTATGGGTTTAATGGTTCTCAAGGAATGATAAACCATTATACCCCATGTTGGTTCAAGAGTTTTATCATTTTATAGAGTATGAGTTCAAAGAAAATAAATATATTATTAAGACTGTGATAGATGGAAAGGATCTCATCATTTCTTCAAAGCAGTGAGCAAGGTGTTTAAGTGTTCCTCACAAGGTAATTTATGAAGGCTATCAAGGTTCATTCCTGATTAATGTTGAGAACTTTTTGTTTGAGGATGATTTTTTTGAGCTAACTAAGAGTGCTACTATGTGAAGTCTTGCAACAGTAGATCCTAATAGAGAATGTAGATTATTATTTGAGTTTATATATCACATTTTTATGTCCCATGAATGGGGATTTTAGCATCATGAAGTTTCAAGATGTATTTTTATTATTTCCTATAAAAAGATGGTATAATATAAATTTGTGTATATATATGATGGTTCATATGATAGAGTTGAGAAATCTTTACTCTAGATCAAATTATTTTTACTTCCCTAATTTAATATATGTTATGTTATAGGCAAGGGGTCTTGTTCCTAAAGGTGAAGACAAAGTGACCAAATTTTTGGTTTCTTCTCAAGTCGGGTAACCTAAAATAAGATTAGGGTCAACTATAACCCTTAGTTAATGAAGTGGGTAGTTGATAATGATAAAATCAATGAGTTGTTTTACTCAGTGCAACATCCTACCAAACCTAGAGACTTTTTGACCCAATCTTTGAGCCATACGAGGTAGTGGAATATTCCTATGATGAGGAATTTGAGATTGAGGCTAAAGAAGAAACTAGATCTAAGGAAGGAGAGTCGGTGAATTTTTCAGTGGAAGTGAGAAGTGACCCAGATATGGACAAGATCCCTATCCCATATTATGGATCTTCTAGACCACCTCTTTCCCTTCCTACCAGAGATAGATTAATAAGGGAAGGGGATGAATCAGAAGAGACTAAGGTCTCTAATGGTGACCAGGTTCATAGATCTTCTTTTGAGACTCTTGATGATGTGGTAGTTATTTTATATAACTCATTGTATGATGTTGATGGAGGTGATAAGGATGATCAATTGCAACCTTATTAAATTTTGAATGACTCCAGTAGATCTTCTAGTGGTGAGTAGTGTGGTATGTCTCCTTCTCCTTCATCTAGGTAGGACTCTAGTGGTAGTTATGGTCCTTATACTTCTATAGTATAGACTTTTGGAATCAATATTGAGAATTTTATTTTATTTATATGAGGATGTAGCACCAACTAATGGGAAGAAATCCTTAGGATCTACTCTGCTTATTTTGGAGAATTTAGAATTATAAGAAGGTGGTGGTGGTGGTGGTGGTGATGATGATGATGATAATGATTAGGTAATTCCACTAAAGCTTGGTGTACCTATAATTTTAGTTTACTAGAGGGATCCTAATGGATATCTAGTTGAGAGGATTTATGAGGTAGGTTTGTTAGAAATTTTTCCTTTTGGTGATCCTACTATAGACATGGTACATATGGATTTTGTGCTTCGTTAGGAGAGAACTCCTACTCCACCTCCCTCTTATCCTTCTCATTCTAGGTACTTGGCTGGAGAAAATATGAATTTCTTTAAATGTTGTTATATTATATTATAGGGATTCTTAGTCCCTCCTAGGTTTAGGAAACTAATCCTGGTGATGATGACACTGGGATGATAGTAACCTTGTTTATTACTTAAATTCATACCAGGATGTTCTTGAAGATGGAATATCTTGAGATTGAGAATAATATTCTTGTGGAATAGATAGATTCCATCTAGAGAACTATTTATAATATGATATCCAGGTTTACAATGAGGGAGATATCTATTTTGGATAGTTTGGAGACTCTTTCTACACCCTTAGCTTCATCTTCCTGAGCTCCACCACCTCCTACTCCTGGTTTAGTGGATAATGATTTTATCAGATCTATAGTCAGAGAGAAGATGCATGCAATGATGAATGGTCTTTCTACTTCCCATTAGGATGAGCTTCACTAGATCAAATCACATGGTGAGTATATTTATAAATTGGTTAGATAATATTTAAATGAGTCAAAGAGTGATAGAGATACTATCACTAAAGCTATTAAGTATTATATATCAATGATTTATGATAATTATGAGCTTAATTCCCATTTTAAATTCTTAGATGAGAATTTAAGGATGCATCCTGTGACCAGAGCCTTCAAGGAGTGGGTGACCAAGCTAAAAATCTTAGAACCACTTCTCAATATTTTCATGAAATATAATGTTCATTTTTCCAAAGTTATAGAGCATGGTGGTCGAGTGGTCACATTGTAGAGCTAATATAACCCTTTTTGTACACTACCTAGATGATTTTTATATTACCCCCAACTATACCCTTGAATGGATCCATTTTTACACTCATTTATACCTATTTATTGACTAAATCCATTACTGTTGACCTTTTGGACTTACTCTTATTGAAGCAGTAAGGTAGCTTAGGCATGTGGCATCTACCATTGTATTTTGGCATTTTAAACGTATTCCTCTTATTTCACCTCCAGTTACTAGAAATAGAAAGGATCCATTGGATTTTTCTTCTAGTAAAGCTGTAGAGGCTTCATGAGGCTCTGATTAGGGTTTTATAGGGATTTTTTATATTCCATTTTAATCTTTTTGTGATGTAATATATTGGAAATAATATATATTGATAATCCTTGTTTTATTCATCTTTATGTATCTTATCTTCTTTCATTTCCTATTCTTTTTAGTTTTTATGATAATCCAAAAAGGGGGAGTACTTGAATGGAATTTCATATCATATGTTTTATTAAATGGTATATCACCCAAGGACTTGTATGTCGTGACTGGACAACTAGGAGCATCATATATAGGCAATAAATATTAAGTAGAATATTTATCTTTATCTTTTATTTATCTAATAAAGATTTTTTATATGGTTTTAAATTCCATGATTTGTGATCATAAAAAAGGAGTGGATTTTTTATAACCTCCTTATTTTAGTGATAAAAAATAATGTTTGTTATGTTTCTAATAATTTTAATGTCATATGATAGTGAATTTTATTCTGGCTAAAATATGAAAAATCACCTAAGTCTTGAGCTATCAGTCATCCTACCATTAGTTAAAACATGATACTACTACAACATACCATTAGTTAAACTATGTTACCACTCTATGATACCATTAGTTCAACAATTTATCACTAGTTCATTTGGAGCTACCATCAATAACTGCTACCATCACTCGTTGTTACCACCAGATGAAGCTACCATTAGAAGAATCTACTGTAGCAATAGTACTTTCATTAGGAACATATACCATCAGTTCAATTGTGCTACTATTAGATGGATATACCACCATATAAGATCTATAACTAGGGAAGTTTTATTGAAAAAGAATATCTACCACTAGAGGAGTGATACTTATAGAGAAGAGATATCGCTGGAGAAGAACTACTGCTAATGAAACTACTTCCAATAGAGCTACCACCATTGGAGCTACCTCCTACTACCAGTGAAACTGCCTCTAGTGAAGCTACCTCTAGATATCTACCATATATGTCCAGAGTTAATTTCAAATTTAATTCTCTAATGACTATTTTACACATTTAATGCTAGACAGAATCACATAGATTTAATAATGATTATTCTTAAACAACATCAGGACTATATTAAATAAAAAGTTAGAATTTTATATATATATTCTTTATTGGAAATATCTTTATTTATATATTATTATCCTACAATGGATAATTGGATATAGAGTACTATAAATTTAGAAGGAATTTCCTCATGTGTGTGTGTGTGGGATAATGACACTATGTTGTATGCATGATAAAAAAATAATAGATTCTCATATGTTGAAACAAAAGGAATAAGAGACACATGTGTGTGGAATATCCATGGACAATCACATACTAAAATTAAAATCTTTTTCAGACTTATATTACCCCTTGTTTTACTACACATTCTGCGCAACTTGTTCAAGATTCTTCCAATGAAAAATTCAAGGAATCTAGAAAAATTGAAGATATTCTTATTGATCAGCACTTCATATTCTCATATCTAAACTCTTTCTCTTTTTGTTTATTCTTTAAATTCGAGTTGTTGCTTTATTTACATTGTGTATTTTTATAACACACTCTCATGAGATAAACTGGAGAGTGCTTGACACTCTCTCTCATTTCTTGTGTGATGTTGTTTTTAAAATATGATATAGGTTGTGGATATATTTATTTTATAATAAACTGCTTTGAATCAAGTGATTTCCAAGTGGAGGGGATTAATTTTTCATCTTGATATAAAACCCCTTGTTAAATTATAACATGTCTTATTTATTACTTTACATATTTTATTTTATTTTATTTAAATCAAATCATTTTTAGTGTTCTAAAATTATAAAAAACCTTACTCAAATAGTTAACTCAAATTATTTTTTTATAAATGGTGTTTGATACGAATAAACTAGTTTCAAAAGTTAATGTATTTTCTAAAGTATATTTAACTGATTTGTGGTTGTACTTTCGAGAATATTTTCAAAAGATAAAATTATATAATCCTACTATTTTGATTAACTGGGTGATTTTTTCAAATTGTGGGATTAATTATTTAAGTTATTTTAAACATAGATTTTCATTAGAAAATGAATTCACCCCCAAGTTGTTTTAAATATAAAATATAAATTTTCATGGGAAAATCAATTCACCCTCCCCCCATCATGATTTTTCCATTAGGGCCAAAAAAATTGTTTTCCCACCATCATGACTAATATCTACTTTGAAGCTTCCTTCACAATTTGATAAATTTTTTACTTTGTTTTGAGAATTCTTTAAATAAGTGATTTCAAAGTGAAAAGGTTTTTTTCCTAAATAATTTTCCAATGATCTTTTTAAAGTATTTTCATCTATGTCAACATCCATTATTGAACCTCATGATTTACTGAGGTTATCATATTATGTTACCATACAAAATATTTTTATCTATCTTTTTTGATTAATTTGACTGGGGAAAGTATTCATATTAAATATTCTAGTTCTTCCAATACAGATAGTTATTTATTTTTAAGTTAGTTGATTATGTTGTGTTTATTATTCATATGAATATTGAATTTTTATTATTAATTGATGGGTAGGGCCTAGAATTATATAGTCCCTCAATCTATTGAAAGGTCTCATGAGACAAACTATTTTGGATTTTTTTCGAGGCCTTACCCATTTATATAAGATGTCTTGGCATGAGGACCTGATAGTATGTTTAAGATGTCTTTCCATGAGGCCTTGATATTATGTTTCAGATGTAAAACATTATAAATTCCATCATTATGAACTAATTTATTTATTTCAATGTGATTATTTTGATATTTGTTATATCCATTGAAAATTTTTATCTCATGTGATTATTTATATAGAGTTATTTGATTTTCATTTATTTCTTTAAATATTATTCATTCCTTATTTAGCATCTATTGTACACATACGCTTACCGAGAATCTAAGATCACACCTTTCTTATTTTTATTTACCCCATAATACCAAAAGGTGTTTTATGATTAATACACAAAGATATTATTATGGGGATAGTGATTTTATAAAATAAAATACTATGTTTTATTTTATGTTTTCAAATGTAAATGTGAAATTAAATTAAGTATCTAGTTCCCCAAGACTATTAAACTATTCAGTTATTTGGGATGTGATTTATTGTATATAGTGCTAATGTAAAAAATTAACCACTGACTATGGGCTGATAGGGTCAGAGTTCTTATATAAAACCCTTTTATAATCCATTTTATGGATAATATCAACTCTATTTCTCTAGTATACTAACTGTTATGGAATCCTGGATAATTTTTAACCAAAGTGAATACCAAAAAACAAGATAATCAAGGAAAATCCATGGGCACCCTTATTTGGTATGAAACTACCCAACAAGATAATCCATAATCACTTTTTAATTTCTTACCTTACACAAGATAATCCATGGGCACCTGGTTGGATGATTGTGGTCTTAACAAGTGTTTCTTGGAAGGAATCCCACACTTATAATTTTAAGGGGTTCTTATCTCACCATCTTATCTCATGTTATTCCATTTTATGTATTCATGATTCTATTAATTTAATTTGGAATCATATTCCATCCACCAAACCAATATGTTCAAACCATATTGATGTGTAACTCTTTACACAAGTTTGTGTTATTAGCCCAAAATTAGAACTCAAGTATATTCATACATATTTGAATGCATCACATGCATAAGGTATATGAACACTTTATGTAAAGTTTTAGAATTATATGAGATTTAAAATATCCACATGAGTTAACCCAAAGTGACAAATAGCCAACCCCATTTACCAGCATAGAAAAGGCACAAGCCTCAAAGTAGGTAGGTGGTCTGACCCCAAGTCCCTCTAGTCAGGGATAATTTACTCAAGATAGAATCAAATTCATCATAACTATAACATATAATATGTAAAAACTATATTCAAAAACTAAATTTATCCTAATAACTTCAATTAAAAACGGAGTTCAAGGTAGATGAAAGACTAAATTCATTATAGAGACATTCCTAACATATAATGAAAGGATCTGTCCTAAAAGAAATTTAACATTTTAAACTAAAGAATACATAATATTTGTGATGCCAACCAGTATTGAAGATGTTATAGGGCTTCTTGTAGGATAATATCCAAGCCAATTGATGAGGGATGAATTAACCTTCATAATGTTTTTGAAACCATGAAATCCATGCAAGCTAAGTTGGCATGGAAAATTATAGAAGGGAGGATGATGTTGGAAAAATACATAAGGGACAGCTATGGTGATAGGTGGGATTGCTGAGGGACTCAAGGTAGGATAATGTCAAGTCCTTCCAAGTGCGTTTTTCATCATATATATATTCTAAGGAACGGCATGTGTTGGGTGGTGGGACATAGTGAAATCACTTTTTGGGATGTTAATTGGTCTAGTAAGGAACTTTTATTCTTATGATTTCATGTTCTAAGAATCTCATTTAGAGAAGCAAGTAGGTACCCTCAATTTATCATCACTATCCTTGATCACCAATATAAAATCTTCCATGATAAAATATGTATGATTGAAAAACTAGACATAAGTGTTTACTCAAGATTAGATACTAGTATCTTCAATATTCAGGATTTCTAATCCTTTCTACATATAAATGTTGAGCTTGATGAAAGGTATTATAAAATATGGTGTAAGGAGATCCAATTGAAGATGTATATTTTTGTTTAGTGGATGAGAAACCACACTTTACTCATGTATGAAAACATGAAAAAAATGTATAAAATGGATTTAAGGTGGAGGTGTTTCACATTGCCCAAATCCAAAAAATTTTGTAACCTATTCTTCAAAAGCGACTGGGTTTTCAGAATCTGTAACTTTCTGCATCAGGATCTCGAAATAAGTGGGGGTGGGGAGTCAGTCTTATATTTTATTGTGGAGTGGTTATAGGGGGGGAAATAGGGAGTGGATATTAAGGGTTTAAGTTTGATATTATTTGATGTCTGTTGGGTGATCTATGATGTAAGTAATGTGACTAGGGAAGGTAAACATTTCTCTTCCTTATTCATCTAGGTTTGCATGAAATAATTTTTTTTAGATCTTAGGTTGCTCATTGATGGAGGGGGTCATCATAAACACTGATAAAGGATGAATGGAGAAGATGGAGAACTATAATATGGGTGAAATGAATACTGACCTATATAGGATTGATAATGAATGTTGATGGATCCTGTTTTTTTAGGACCATGAGATGTGGAGGCCTGGTGTGGGATCATGCAAGAATGATTATTTTGGGTTTTAGCATATTCTATGGTGTAGTAACTTCCTTGGAATCACAGGTCAGAGTGATGCTCATGGGGTTGTCACTCTACAAGCGGTATAATATTTCTATTTTAGAAGTGGAGTCTAATTCCAATGTATTGGTTGGTCTGCTTAAAGTTAAAAAACAAATTCCCCTAGGATCTACCTTATTTAATCAGAAAGTGCCGGAATCTCATTAAACTAGGCATTAGTGTTGGAAACACTTGGAGGGAAGGTAAAATGTAGTGGATCTTCTGTCTAGAAAGAGGAATCCAAGTGAATAAATAAATGCATTTTATTATTATGGGACCTTATTGAATTACTTCCAACTTATTATTAGGTATTATTCCCTCAGACTAACTCATTTTCGTGCCTCGTAATCTGGGCTCTTAATTTATATTTTTAATTTTAATAAAAAAGGAATTGAATGAATGATAAATATTTATGTACAATTCATAAATCAAATCCAATTATAAAATTTTTTATAATTTCCAACTTTAACATTGTGGACATTCCATAATTTTGAATGTAAACATTTTATATCCATTCCAATATAAACTCTTTCATATTTATCATTATACTTCATTTCCATTTTAAATGTATGATATTATATAATTATAAATAGTTTACAAGTCAATTTCTATTATGTAAATATTTTATATAATCTAAACATCACATACTTAATAATTGTTTAAACCTTTATCATATCAATCATCAAAACATTTTTGATGTGGCTAAAATAATATCCGAATAAATCCTCCTTTTATTTAGAACAATCCAAAATAATTTATTACAAATAATTCATAATTTAAATATTCCCATTTTATATTTTGGCTATATTTCATAATTTATAACCCTTTATAAATTATCACTTATGATTTATAAAAACAAATTATTTCAAGATTGTAGGTTATGTGTGTAACACCCTGAGATTTTATGTTATATTTCATTAAATTTAATCTCTTTGATAGCTTACAATACACCAAACCATGAGTCTAAATGAAGTGTATACCATCATATCCTATCGAGTTAATTGGAATCTACAAATAATACTGAAAAAAATAAGAGAATTATATAGTTCACACATTTATAAAATAAATTAATTATTTATCAATCGATTAGGAATGAAAATAAAAATCATTTGAAAGTAAAAGAAAGATTTTTCTTGAAAACTATTTTTTGCGTGCAATTTATTTTTATCATAAAAAATTAATTTAATTGAAATTTGTGAATTCTTTTAATGAAATTTATATATTATAAATTAAATAAAAATTTTTATCACCCATATAGTATTTTTTTTATTCATGGGATAATAATAAATCAAGTTTTATGCATAAAATTTATTTTTCTAAAAAGCGGTTTCATCATGTTTTGTGCACTTATTCTAAAATTATTTTTTCAAAAATTTAAAAAATTTATTTGAAAAAAATAACATTATCTTTTAAATCATGATTTCATAATTATATTATATTTAATTTTTGATAATTTTTTGAAAATATTTTGTTTTTGATGAATAGTGAAAAATACTAATTTTTATTGAAAACTACATTTTTGTTTAAAGAATTTAAAACTAGAATTTTGTTTTAAAATTATTTAAAAAATAAATTATATTAACTATATTATAATAATTCATATTTAAGTTATTTGAATAAATTTTATGTTTATTTTTTATATAAAAACTTTTTAAACTTATGAAAACTTTCCCTTTGGAAAACCGTTTTTTTACGTGCTTACGGGTTTAATTTTAAATTCAATTATATCACTTCTATGAATTGAATTTATTAAAATAGATTCCATATTTTTAATTATCAAAATTAATATTAGGTAACAAGTTTAACTTAAATTTTGGTTATAATAAATAGTAAAAATAGTAAAAATTAATTACTATAGTTAAGGTTAAAATGGGTTTACCAATGGGTTGAACTAAAAATATAATTGTTAAAATGATATAAAAACATGTCCAATTCCTATTTTCAAGCCATATTTCTACCACATATAGTATAATTTTCTATAATTAACTATTAATGAACCTTTTTTCATGTGTGAAATATGGGCATATATCTTTTTCTTTTCAAAATTTCCAAGTGTGTCATCTCCCCTACTTATAAAAGGACACCCCCTCTCCTCTCCTATACACACTTCAAGATTAGTTTGATTCAGCCAAAACATACCCAAATCCATTCCTTAAATCCCATACCATAACCTATAGTGTCTTTTTTTATCATAAAACTATTCTAGGAAGGATTTAGGAATAAACTTAAAGAGGTTCTCTGAAGAAGAGGTATAGTTATTAACTGTGTGTCTTTATTTTATTTATTCTTTTACCTCTTAAAAATATTATAAAACTATGATAAAATAATAAAAACAGTATATTACATATAATTACATTGTATTATTCTAATTTCATAACCTATACACATTCCATCAACAATCATATGGGAAATGAGACAGTCGATCTTGTGTATGGTGGACTACTGTCTCACGAACCGATGTAATTCGTTTTTCATCACCACCTCTCATGAATAGATATAGAGATGTATTTAATGTATATATATTATATTTATGGAATAATTATACTTCAGGTATTATAATATATCATCTATCTTCTTTCCTTATAATCCGTTGGAAAATGATAACGTTGCTCGTACGTACATGTGGACTACCGCCTCCACGAAGCGAAGTGATACTTTTTTTCATTTTATTTTGAAATTGATGGTATTAAGGATAGATTTTATGAAAATATATTATATTTTTGATGTAATATTAATTCTTTAAATGTGAAAAATTATTTACCATTCTTTCATTCCATTCGTTAAAAAAATGGAAAAAGTGTTCATGCGTATGTATGGCATACCGTCTCCATGAATGGTGTAATTCGTTTTTCAATCTAAATTATATGGATTAATATAAATACATATACAATGAATATATATGATATTTATATCATTAATAACCTTCTGGAGATAATTTTACCATGATAATATTATAAGGACCAAAACTACTGAAATAAAATATACATGAAAAATTAATTCGTTATCACTTGAAATAGTGTTTTTAACAAAGATTTGTTACTAAATAAGTGATAAAAATTTATGAGTAAATCATATATGGTATAATATATATGATTATGTTTATATTTTATATCTATAATAAATATATTTTTATTATACAGGAGGTTCATGAAGGTATTGGGCCTTCCACAGAAGCTCTAAAGAATGGATTTTAAAATTTTTCCACTAACGATCGACCTGACTTCATCATCGCACTGAATGACTACCTCACAGGGATCTTATGTGATGAATTTTAATCACAAAAAAACCATAAATACTCAGTTCAATCCGAAGTTGTGCTCAATGTATCCTCATCATCGATGATCACTATTTGAAAAATCCAAAGTCTAATTTTTCTAGAACATCCAAACTTACTTAAAGAAATTGTGGTAGCACCGATCATCGAATTCTAAGTGCTAGCATGAAGATCCAACTATGACTTCAATGCCCCAAAGATCACCACATCACCTTGCTTGCAATGCGTGAGATTGATCTTAATACAAATCACCTAGATCGCAAGCTTCTCTCTCTAAGATGCAAGAGAGTAGAGAGAATCCATCAAAGAGTGTTCTATGAATTGTTCATTGGTGAGAGATTCTCCTCTTATTTATAGTGTGTTAATAAATTACCTAAAAATGACCACCAGACCCCCCAAATAGTTTTACACACTATATAAATGATATTATAACTACTATACTGAGCCATAAATATCATTTATATTATTATAAATTTCTTATCATATAACAAAAAAATTAAGTGATGATAACTGATCCATAAAATCAACTCATCGTTCAAAAAAATAATAAATGAACCTTGAATACTTTAAACTAATATTCCTTCAAGTAATATTTCCCATGTATTTACTTTGAAACTTGTAAATATACATAAAAAAATAAATTCATTTCCAATTATTCTTGCCAGACAAGTCCATCCAGAAGAAAAGCTTCTGACCATTTATTAAAAAGAAAGAAAAAGGTACATAAGAGCGGCAAATGGGGTCACACAAATAGAAATGCCCACATCCACCAAAAACAGGTCTAGAGATCATATAACGACATATCATTTCCATAATCAGAGTCACCATCTGTCTCCCACTCTGATTGAGACTTATCTCGATTTAAGATTTTCAAGATGTTTTTATCCACCTTCCTTGACACCTTAGAAGACGATCTGGTAGACATGTTTCTAGGAACATTAGAATAATCCTTGAGTGGTCTCCGCTTTGAGGGAATAGAGGTGAAACCCTCACTAGAAGCACTCTTTCTATTTCCACTTAAGACTACATCCTTGTAAGAGGTGTGTCTTCCACTGCTCGAGACCATAATTAGGGTACCCACATTCTCCTGTTCACCCTCAAAAAAGTTCCCCCATTTGTTAGGTAACTCAGAAACTTGGAAAAGCTTCTGGATTTCCTGCTGGCAATCAACATGTTGTTGCGTATCATTCTTCTTGGAGACGTCAACCTGGGAGATATCAGGGTCCACAACTGGAGTAACCTCTTTGACCAAATCAAACTAAGTCATAGAGGGTCCACTATGGTACTTCTTCGGAGATACATCAATTAACAACCCTTCGCCAGTATCCATCCCATCAGGAACATTGGGAACTATCTCGCTAAGTGAATAACCATCATGAGCAGTAGATTTTGGCAAAATCAAATCCTTCCCCCTTTTACTTCCTATGATAGAGAGCTACTGAATGTCCTCTCACCCCACATTCCCCACAAGAAACATTACTCTGACATTACTCCAATGAGTTTCCAACAGCCAAACATTCATCGCAGAAAAGAGATTTTTTTCATACTCAACATCAATTTGAATGTTGTCATAAGGAGTGGAAAGGGTTAAATTGTCAATCAGAGTGGTTCTAAGATCAACCTCCACCAATATCCTAGCAAAATGACCAAACCAAACATCCTCGGTCTCTTTGTCAAGCCAAATCGGAGTCCTAATTGTCATGCCAATATCATGCAGGATTTTCAGATGCCAAAGGACCCAATTGAGTCCATGAAGTCAAATCCATAGCTGAGAAAAAGTATTTCTTGCACATGAGACATTAAAATCCAATGACGATTCATGTAAATGAATCCATCTAGGTTTTAGAAACAAGGTTCCCATGCTCCATGCTCGAAGCATCAAATCATTAGATGGAAAAAGGCAGCGGAAAAATCCTTGACCAATCGAAACACATTTCCAATTAGAGAATCCCCACAAAAGAGAGGTTCTATGGATCAAATCAAAAAGTTTCCACAGTTTTGAACCTTTAGGAAGAACAATTTATGCAATAAATTATTTTTTTCCAATTGAAATTCTCTCATCAAATGCTACAGTATTAGCTTCAACGTGAGTTGATGAACCCTTACGAAAAATTTTACTAGGACCTGAGTCCTTCAACCGCGCAACTGAACAGGCTCCATCCAATTTCAACCCCGCATTTTATTTTTTTCATCACATCAGAATAGGAATTATAACTAGTAAGAAAATCATTGTGGGGTGGACAAGAATCCCATACCAATGCCTCAACAGGAGCCGCAGCCGCATCAACCTTCTCCCAACTAGATGAAATCCGCAAGTCACCTAGGCTCACATCAATCTTCAAGGTCGCATGAGATAGTTGTGAAGCTTCCGCAGATCCTCCACAAGGCTTCGAAGCCTCATGAACACCGGCCGAAAAAATTGACTTCATCACAACCGTAGGGTTGCAAGCATCTTCCAAGAGCCGAGGATCGTGAGTAGACGTCTAGGAGGGAGTCGCTGATGCCACTCTGCTGAGAATAGAAATACGATTGAAGTTGAGGAAGAACGGGATCACCATGGCTGAACCAAAACCCTAAAATCCATTTAAGTGGAATGGAGTGCCCTCGCCCGCAGCCCGTAGTTCCATTAATCTCCAATTATTCTTACCATGAATAATATGAATCCATATATTTATTTTGTAACGCCCCGACCCTAGTTACCCAGAGTCTGTGCATTATTACATAACATTGGCATGATCACAAGAAATATCAACTCTCGAAAGACCGATTGGTTTCGTAGCCTTGGAAACACTAGATATATTCATAAGTTTTACATTACATCATAAAATGAAAAACTACTACAACAACGTAATGTCTCCACAGGCCACACTATTATCCCCTCATAATATCCCTGCAGGTCATTCATAACTTACTTCTTCACTTCCTGGGAAAAATAAAACATAGAAAAGGGGTGAGCTCAAATGCCCAGTAAGGATGACAATATAGCGGAAACTTTCATAAATAAGAATAAACATTTAAGGAAATGTATAACTAAAACAAAAGCCTTTCAAACTTGAAATTTCAACATAGTATGGCATAAGTAAAATGAAATAATTCCATTTACTTATTCACATGGATATTTTACTAATAGAATAATCACATGCAATATCAATAACCACTTTCATAATGTTGGAATGCATAATGCTAAACTTTAATTTCTTTGTCAAGGCCTCGTCCCAAGACCTTGGGGCTAACTGTAACCGGAACCCAACCCGGAGTGCCTCTAATAACCGGACACCATCCCGGAGTGCCTCTAATAACCGGACACCAACCCGGAGTTCCTCTAATAACCGGAGACCAAACCGGAGTTCCTCTAATAACCAGAGACCAAACCGGAGGGCTTACTTTTACTGGTCCCCAACCCGGAACATACTTGTCTAACACATTCATCTGAATGAAAGGATGAAATATAACATAAACATTCGAATTACAAATAACTTATGAAATGTCAATACTCTAAACAAAAACCATTAGTGACATAAGAATAACTTATCCACAGTCAAAAATAGCATGAAACCTTCAATAAAATATGGATGTTTTGTATCATAATAAATCAACTTCAAATAAGCTTAAAAGCCATCAAAGAATGTTGACATAGATGAAATAAAAACTATTTTAGAGAAATATATCTTTCTATTTTTGAAATCATTTTAAAGGTAAAATAATTATAAAAAAATACATTCAATTTGAAAATATTCATATAAGCTTGTAAGGGAAGCTTTGACAATTTTATAATGGCGGTAAATAGCCTCACCCGCCGTATAAGTTAAAAAAACATTCTTACCTTAAATTTGTCGAAAAGGTTAAAAGTGCCTTGTTTGGAAAACGAAGGAAAGATTCCTTTAGAAACACATAAGGGTATAAATGACTTTAACCCATATTCTTGTAAATAGTAAAAATGTTTTGAAATACATTATTAAGAAACATGGATGTAGATGATAAAGAGATCCCAGTAGATTATTACGTATAAACATCCTCGGATAATGAAGAGATTGCGAAATGACCCTTACCAATTTGTAACTTACGAAACATACAACCCATGAAAGAGGTATCATACAATGAATATGTAAATACACATAAATTAGAGTGTATTACACAAAGAATATAATTATGGGCAGCACATACACCACACAAAAGGTGATGGTGGCAATATGGCATGAATCTCACTAGAATAAGGAGTGAGATGAAAACCCCTTACCTTGTACTTTTCCTTGGTTGGGGTAGGTTAAACTCTTGTATAATGGTGAAATAATTAAATTATACAAGAATCATATACATTAATATGATATCATATATGATCTTTTAATATTGATTTGATAATAATATCTTAGTATTATCGTTGTTTCGGGTGTTAACTTACTTGTTTTCTTTTATATGTTTTGTTACGTAAGCCTTGTTTGTAATGGATAGGATGTATATTATTCATATCCAGAATGATATAAAGTACTTAAACATAATTTTTAAATCATCAAATGATCATTATACTTGAATGGATACAATGGAGAATGAATCTCATCGTGTTCGTGGAGACGGTAGTCCGTACGTACGCACGAGCGACAATATCATTCTTTTGAAATAATATATAAATGGTTGTTATATCATATATACAGAATCATTAACATGTTATATTTATTATTTACATGAGTTACATATAATTATTATACCCATCCAAATAATAATATATTGAATAACAATTACACCACGACGTGGAGACGGTAAGCCGTACGTACGCATGTATGGTGACATGTTATTCAAAGGGTGGATAGAATACTGAATATGGTTGTACCATATTTATAATAACATCACAGTATATATATGATACTGGAGTTATTATTTTAGAATTGTAGTAACAAAGGAAGAATAAGTGGAAGAAGAAAGGAACTTGGAAAAGGGTGGTGAAATCATTACCTCTTCTTCGGGTTCTTCCTTTTGATTTGATCAAAAGGGATCTTTAGGTTGGCTTTCTGATCAAACTAAGGCCTCTAGGTTGTAGTGAGGGAAGCTGGGAGAGTATTTGGGCAGAGTTTTTCCGAACCAAAAGGTTTTGAAGGTGTGAAGAAATGAGAAGGAGGAGTGCCCTTTTATAAGAGGGGCGAGGGGCACCTTTGGAAAAGCTAGAAATATTAGTTTATAATAAATTCATATTCGGTTTCTAATGGCTCCAAAGTTGATTATTTAAATTTTAAGGTGGGGATGGGTCGAAAACAACTCAACCAATAGAATTTAGACAGGTTTGGGTACTTATATTAACCTTATCTTTAAGTATTAACTCTAAGTTAATTAGTTTCACTTTTACAATGTCTCTTTGTATTTTTATATAATATGGTTAATAAACTTACTATATACATCCAAGAGACCCCCAAGTGGTCAATTAATGATGAACCTATCATGATATAAGTCTCTTGGCCGAACCTTATATTTTTAGGAATTTAATATTAATTAATAATATAATATTTGTTTTAAGAACTCTTTTATGTCAATTTTGACACTATTCAATAGTTGAATTTTTTGAAACTCATAACAGATTGATTACTTCGAAAAAAGTAAATTACATCAATCCTAATATATCATATTATACTATAAAATTATTTTAATTCATTAAAAGTTTCATATTATATTTATTTGGGTATTTATAATATCAATTATTTTAATTTTTCACTATTATAGTAATTAATTCATCATCCTTGTGTCATAAATAAATCAAATTATTTAATGTCTAAAAATTACAAATAAAATATCATTATGTAGGAAATCTTTTTATCTTTCTAATGAATATTTATAATCTAAAATTCAACATATATAACTCTATTTAAAAATTGTTTTTCTAAAAGATATATGCTTGTGTCATTTTTGTATTCATTTTAACTTAATTAAAATAAAGTGTCCCTATCACCTACAAGTGGCACCATGGGGTCCCAAAATCGACCCAAATATGCCTATGGTCGAACATGTATCAACCAATAACGCTAGGACACGTTTTAGGGTAATTTAGTTTTATTATAATATTATTTTTCAACTCTTATTTACCGGATTTACCCTTAACCATGGTAAATAAAATATTTACCGCAGAAATTATTCAAAATGTCTAAAAATAAAAGTTACCTATTTACACAATTTGAACATCCTGATTCCAAATATGGAATCCATTTTTCTAAATTCAAAACACAGAAGTGGCAGAAATTAATTTAAAATTAATTCCCGCTGTCAAAACAAAAAGCGTGTTTTTAAGAGATAGTAACTATCAAAAGATTGACACTTGTTTATATTCGGTTTAATTGTAAAATTATGTCCAATGACCAACAGTATATTAAATGGTAAAAATATATTATAAATATACTTTAAAACCACTCAAATTCATAATTTATCACTATTAATTATTTTGATTAAAAAAGTTGTTTTTAATTAAAATTTAGTAATTTTCACTATTCATCAAAATATGAAAGTTATCCGAAAAGTACCAAAATTTCACCTTAGGCTAAATTCGATACTCCGAATCCAAAAATTAAGTCCATTTTGAGAGATAAAATTTCTAAAATTTTAAAAGTTAGGTATTACTATTCATAATGGCTAGTTTGATTGGTTGTGGTGTGTTAGAACTCGAAGTTGCGTACAACACACGCTACTGTATTATTCAAAGGAAAGCGTACCGTGGAAGCTTGGGATGTTTCATTTTAATTTTTTTGATGTCCCCATTTAGTCAAAAAGTTTAAAATATTGTATTTAAAAAGGTTTCACTATTAAAAGTTGATAAAAGTGCAATATTGAAAATGAATCTGTTCTTGCATTATGTCTAAGAAACTCATAATATGGATTCAAAAATTATAAGGATTATATAAAGTTTAAAATTTAGTTAATACTATTCATAACCTCTTTTGAATGGCTATTTTTTTGGTAAGTCATGGTGTGATTGAACTCGGTGTTGCGTGTAGTGCAAGTTATTGAATTATTTTGAAGAAAATAACACACTATGAAATCTTGGGGTGTTACATTCTCTCCTCCTTCACTAAATTGCGTCCTCGCAATTTGAAATTGTTTTTCGAAAATAAAAGGTTGAAAATAGAAAATATATTTGTGGGAAAACCCACATCGGAAATTGGGTTACTAAAATTTAGTCTTAATATGAGGAAAAGAGAAATGAAAGGGTCACCACCAAATTATGATCTCGATTAGGAGAACATTGGTGGCAATTAGAGACATATAATTGGAGGAAAAACGTAAATATTTATAGGTAGTTATTGAGGTCATCAATCACAAACAAGTATAAAATTGAGGTCCTTAAACTCATCAATCTATGATGATTTGAAATACCATTGGTTCAACAAAACATAGGGTATTGGGATAGCACATTTTTGACGTTTCAAAATATCTTAGTTGAAATCCCACATCGAAAAATGAATTAATGAGGCCTCTATTTAAACTAAAGAGTAGAAATTATGAAGATTACAGAAAATAACACATACTAGTGTTCCATGTAGGAAAATATGGATATGGAAGAGAAATCTAACCATCAATTATCTGATGGAGAGTGGTAGAGAACATGGCTATGAAAAGGCCAACAATCCAAAAGCCATAAATTAGTGATGATTTAAGGCACCATCTAGGACAACATTTTTGTTCTAAGTTCCTTTTCTTAATGTTGAGGAATTTATTTATGAGATTGGCTAAGATCATAAGGATATATACTTACTTTATAATTAGAGTTTTATCCATTAATAAATTTCTACCACAAACTCATATTTCACTCTAAAAGATAATAGAACGTAAAAAAAATTTCTATTTATACTATTCATACAGGGTTCCAAAATAAATGAATTTATAATTCATCTACCAGATCTTTAAAAAAACTACATTATTTAATCCAGGACATCTCGTGGGCCAGTGGTAGGTGATACACCCTTGTCGCCCTTCGGTTGCGGGTTCAAGTCTCGCAGCCTTTCCGGACGCGACGGGTTGTCGCCCGACCTCCGGGTTGTCCTTTTATGGCAATCCAAAATAATCCAAACTAGAACTATCCAAAATACTTCTGTCCAAACTCACAGTCCAACATTTATAAGGAAGGTAGACATAATGTAGATCCTTTTTACCCCATAATATCATATGAATACCTTCATCATGTATTCTTTTAATACACTAAAACATCCTGAATTATCATATTCCTTATTGATTACATTCTTGCTCCCTTATTCCATATAGAATGCTGGATATACATAATCAATCCAAAAATGTTTTAAACCCCAACAATGATGGAATATACAAATCATTAATCAGTTCCAAGGTATTCAAGAATATCCAATATAATTTATCCAAAACAATCATGTATTATTCCAAAATCACTACCTCGGTATCAGAACTATATTATGGTTTATCATTCTCTCAACCATATATTTTCCAAAAATTTATCCTTCTATTGAGTCACTTTTATTTGTTCCACACAATCTCAAGTCCTTAATGAAATAGTACTGCAGTACAATCCTTATATACTCCATAATTATTATAACAAGTACATTGTTGATACAACACTCAATTGACATAATCAACATAAGAACTCTAATCATTCCTCTTCATCTGTGGTAGTATCATAACTTGATTATTATCCAATAGCATCATTTGCAGCATAGTCTGATGACTGGGACATAGGTTCATGTAGTGTCCAAACTCCTTGCAAATAAAGCATTGTAAATTTTAAACCATTTTCTTACCCTTGGAGTCATGTACTTTGTGCCCTTTTCCTCCACACTTATAACAAACTCCCATTCCTTTCAGGCAAGTTCCAGGGTGTTTCTTTCCACAGTTATCACATATGGGAAAATTCTTCTTTTCCCTCTTCCCTTTATCCATCTTTCTCTATTCCATCCTTTTCTTCTTTTTCTTCCCTTCAAAGCCATAGGACTCAGTAAACTCTTTACTTATCTCATCAACACATGATATTATTTCTTCATATGATGATAATACATGCGAGACTATTTCTCTAATAAATTCTGGCTTAAGACCATGAAATATATGATCCTTCTTTCTCTTTGTATCATGTTCATTGCTGGAGTTCTCATTCCTTCTACTAGGCGCCATTTCTAAACAATGGCATACACTAGATTAGTTTATGAATAACAATACCTAATCCCAAACTTGTGAAACACATAACATAAATTAAATAGTTTATGGATATAATCCATAATCATAAAAATGTCTCTTTTGAAGAAGTATATACTCATAAACCCTTCATAATGATTTGTAAAGAAAATGAGAGTTATCCTAAGCATATCCCCCGGGAGTGTCGTAACCAAGAGTGCAGCAAAGCCCGTTGTCGTGCACCAGTTCCCGTTAAAGTCTATCTCAAAGCGGTGTTTTCGGGGTTTACCCCTAGGTACATCTGTGCAAGAGCCTCCTCTACCTGCTCGTATCCATACAGGGATGTATTGCTTGGAAAACTCACAAAATCTCTACAATACCAAAATTCTAGGAAGTTCTTCTATACTAATCCTCAAAGTTCATCTTAGGTCTACATGCTCTAATCAGATTTTATCTAAATCTAGCTTCCAAGGTTTGTACTAAACTTCCTCTGATACCAACTGTAAGGCCCCGACCCTAGTTACCCAGAGTCGGTGCATTATTACATAACATTGGCATGATCACAAGAAAGATCAACTCTCGAAAGACCGATTGGTTTAGTAGCCTTGGAAACACTAGATATATTAATAAGTTTTACATTACATCATAAAATGAAAAACTACTACAACAACGTAATGTCTCCACAGTCCACACTATTATCCCCTCATAATATCCCTGCAGGTCATTCATAAATTACTTCTTCACTTCCTGAGAAAAATAAAACATAGAAAAGGGGTGAGCTCAAATGCCCAGTAAGGATAACAATATAGCGGAAACTTTCATAAATAAGAATAAACATTTAAGGCAATGTATAACTAAAACAAAATCCTTTCAAACTTGAACTTTCAACATAGTTTGGCATAAGTAAAATGAAATAATTCCATTTATTTATTCACATGGATATTCTACTAATCGAATAATCACATGCAATATCAATAACCACTTTCATAATGTTGTAATGCATAATGCTAAACTTTAATTTCTTTGTCAAGGCCTCGTCCCAAGACCTTGGGGCTAACTGTAACCGGAACCCAACCCGGAGTGCCTCTAATAACCGGACACCAACCCGGAGTGCCTCTAATAACCGGACACCAACCCGGAGTTCCTCTAATAACCAGAGACCAAACTGGAGTTCCTCTAATAACTGGAGACCAAACCGGAGGGCTTACTTTTACCGGTCCCCAACCCGGAACATACTTGTCTAACACATTCATCTGAATGAAAGGTTGAAATATAACATAAACATTCGGATTACAAATAACTTATGAAATGTCAATACTCTAAACAAAAACCATGAGTGACATAAGAATAACTTATCCACAGTCAAAAATAGCACAAAACCTTCAATAAAATATGGATGTTTTGTATCATAATAAATCAACTTCAAATAAGCTTAAAATCCATCAAAGAATGTTGACATAGATGAAATCAAAACTATTTTAGAGAAATATCTCTTTCTATTTTTGAAATCATTTTAAAGGTAACATAATTATAAAATAATACATTTAATTTGAAAATATTCATATAATCTTGTAAGGGAAGCTTTGACGATTTTATAACGGCGGTAAATAGCCGCACCCACCGTATAAGTTAAAAAAAACATTCTTACCTTAAATTTGTCGAAAAGGTTAAAAGTGGCTTGTTTGGAAAACGACGGAATGATTCCTTTAGAAACACATAAGGGTATAAATGACTTTAACCCATATTCTTGTAAATAGTAAAAATGTTTTGAAAAACATTATTAAGAAACATGGATGTGGATGATAAAGAGATCCCAGTAGATTATTACGTATAAACATCCTCGGATAATGAAGAGATTGCGAAATAACCCTTACCAATTTGGTAACTTATGAAACATACAACCCATGAAAGAGGTATCATACAATGAATATATAAATACATATAAATTAGAGTGTATTACACAAAGAATATAATTATGGGCAGTACATACACCACACAAAAGGTGATGGTGGCAATATGGCATGAATCTCACGGGAATAAGGAGTGAGATGAAAACCCCTTACCTTGTACTTTTCCTTGGTTGGGGTAGGTTAACCTCCTGTATAATGGTGAAATAATTAAATTATAAAAGAATCATATACATTAATATGATATCATATATGATCTTTTAATGTTGATTTGATAATAATATCTTAGTATTATCGTTGTTTCGGGTGTTAACTTACTTGTTTTCTTTTATATGTTTTGTTACGTAAGCCTTGTTTGTAATGGAGAGGTTGTATAATTTTCATATCCAGAATTATATCATGTCCTTAAGCATAATTTTTAAATCATCAAATGATCATTATACTTGAATGGATACGATGG
This sequence comes from Viscum album, assembly GCA_963277665.1. Lineage (NCBI taxonomy): Eukaryota > Viridiplantae > Streptophyta > Magnoliopsida > Santalales > Viscaceae > Viscum > Viscum album. The sequence continues at coordinate 642,278,620 of OY728143.1, read as the reverse complement.
ATAATGAATCTCATCGCGTTCGTGGAGACGGTAGTCCGTACGTACGCACGAGCGACAATATCATTATTTTGAAATAATATATAAATGGTTGTTATATCATATATACAGAATAATTAACATGTTATATTTATTATTTACATGAGTTACATATCATTATTATACCCATCCAAATAATAATATATTGAATAACAATTACACCACGACGTGGAGACGGTAAGTCGTACGTACGCACGTATGGTGACATGTTATTCAAAGGGTGGATAGAATAATGAATATGGTTGTACCATATTTATAATAACATCACAGTATATATATGATACTGGAGTTATTATTTTAGAATTTTAGTAACAAAGGAAGAATAAGTGGAAGAAGAAAGGAACTTGGAAAAGGGTGGTGAAATCATTACCTCTTCTTCGGGTTCTTCCTTTTGATTTGATCAAAAGGGCTCCTTAGGTTGGATTTCTGATCAAACTAAGGCCACTAGGTTGTATTAAGGGAATTTGGGAGAGTATTTGGGCAGATTTTTTCCAAACCAAAATGTTTTGAAGGTGTGAATAAATGAGAAGGAGGAGTGCCCTTTTATAAGAGGGGTGAGGGGCACCTTTGGAAAAGCTAGAAATATTAGTTTATAATAAATTCATATTCGGTTTCTAATGGATCCAAAGTTGATTATTTAAATTTTAAGGTGGGGATGGGTCGAAAACAACTCAACCAATAGAATTTAGACAGGTTTGGGTACTTATATTAACCTTATCTTTAAGTATTAACTCTAAGTTAATTGGTTTCACTTTTACAATGTCTCTTTGTATTTTTATATAATATCGTTACTAAACTTAATATATACATCCAAGCGACCCCCAAGTGGTCCATTAATGATTAACCTATCATGATATAAGTCTCTTGGCCGAACCTTAGATTTTTAGGAATTTAATATTAATTAATAATATAATATTTTTTTTAAGAACTCTTTTATGTCAATTTTGACACTATTCAATAGTTGATTTTTGTGAAACTCATAACAGATTGATTACTTCAAAAAAAGTCTATTACATCAATCCTAATATATCATATTATCCTATAAAATTAGTTTAATTCATTAAAAGTTTCATATTATATTTATTTGGGTATTTATAATATCAATTATTTTAATTTTTTACTATTATAGTAATTAATTCATCATCATTGTGTCATAAATAAATTAAATTATTTAATGTATAAAAATTATAAATAAACTATCATTATGTAGGAAATCTGTTTATCTTTCTAATGAATATTTATAATCTAAAATCTAACATATATAACCCTATGTAAAAATTGTTTTTCTAAAAGATATATGCTTGTCTCATTTTTGTATTCATTTTAACTTATTTAAAATAAAGTGTCCCTATCACCTACAAGTGGCACCATGGGGTCCCAAAATCAACCCAAAGATGTCTATGGTCAAACATGTATCAACCAATAATTCTAGGACACGTTTTAGGGTAATTTAGTATTATTATAATATTATTTTTTAACCCTTATTTACCGGATTTACCCTTAACCATGGTAAATAAAATATTTACCGCAGTAATTATTCAAAATGTCTAAAAATAAAAGTTACCTATTTACACAATTTGAACATCCTGATTCCAAATATGGAATCCATTTTTCTAAATTCAAAACACAGAAGTGGCAGAAATTCATTTAAAATTAATTCCCGCTGTCAAAACAAAAAGTGTGTTTTTAAGAGATAATAACTATCAAAAGATTGACACTTGTTTATGTTCGGTTTAATTGTAAAATTATTTCCAATGACCAACAGTATATTAAATGGTAAAAATATATTATAAATATACTTTAAAACCACTCAAATTCATAATTTATCACTATTAATTATTTTGATTAAAAAAGTTGTTTTTAATTAAAATTTAGTAATTTTCACTATTCATCAAAATATGAAAGTTATCCGAAAAGTACGAAAATTTCACCTTAGGCTAAATTCGATACTTCGAATCCAAAAATGAACTCCATTTTGAGAGATAAAATTTCTAAAATTTTAAAAGGTAGGTATTACTATTCATAATGGCTAGTTTGATTGGTTGTGGTGTGTTAGAACTCGAAGTTGCGTACAACACACGCTACTGTATTATTCAAAGGAAAGCGTACCGTGGAAGCTTGGGATGTTTCATTTTAAATTTTTTTATGTCCCCATTTAGTCAAAAAGTTTAAAATATTGTATTTAAAAAGGTTTCACTATTAAAAGTTGATAAAAGTGCAATACTGAAAATGAATATGTTCTTGCATTATGTCTAAGAAACTCATAATATGGATTCAAAAATTATAAGGATAATATAAAGTTTAAAATTTAGTTAATGCTATTCATAACGTCTTTCTGAATGGATATTTTTTTTGGTAAGTCATGGTGTGATTGAACTCGGTGTTGCGTGTAGTGCAAGTTATTGAATTATTTTGAAGAAATAACACACTATGAAATCTTGGGGTGTTACATATTTGGTGATCGTATATCCTTGGACAAAACCTAGACCAAAGTAGCAGGCCCCACTATTTCCTATATACCGATTCAATTGAATAGGGTTGATTCTTGAATATTCTATTTTGAGTGAACCTCTAGGCCCTTATCTTGATAGAAATTAATACTATTCATAGACTAAGAATGAGATCTAGTAATCTATCATGGTCCCTAAATGTAAAAGGATAGTCATAGAAATGACAACCAACCTATGAATGCGCATTGTGTAATATAATATCTTTGTATTTAATATCTCATAAAGTATGACGCGGACCTTTGTCATTTCCCTTTTATTAATTTATTATTTTTTAATATAATTGGATGGATTTACCCTCGACTTCCATGGCCATGGTCTTATGAAAGTACTACCATCTTAATCAATAAGACCCAGAATATTACTTCCTCAACCCAGAAGTGAAAAATACTTTCTTGACCATTCAACCAATGTTATACCACCAATTACACACCCAACACAAGACACCCCACCATGATTTCATTGTCATGGTATTTTACTTGCATCAAAGTACACAATCAAATGGCACACATAGGTAATGATCTCAAGTATGGATACCAATACACATGTCCATATATAGGAACATCCAATGACACTTGAACCATGTTGTGTTCCTATTGGAAGTTATTTCCTCATGATCTCACTACTATAGATTACCAATTGAAATATTCATTAGAAGAAGCCTCAATTCTTATGAGCCACCATCACCTGATAGTCAAACATATATTGTGACTAGTCAGTAATATGTATCCAGACCATAGGAACATTATTTAAGATTAATGTTAGGGTATCTTGAGGAACTCATTATAGTTTGGGATCTTCCATAACCTTTTTATATGACAATTAATCTATAGACATTACCATTTCAATGGTGGATGCAGAAGAGTCTATAGTATAATTATAAGAATACATCAGGTATATCTCACTATATATATGATATGGTAATTAAAAGTAAGGTATAGTTGGCTCTAGGGAACCCACTAATACAACACTCCCATTTTAAATAGATTCAACTTGCAAACCATACTTGTTATCTCTCACATGATCAAAAATCATGTTTCTACTGAGTCATAACTTTAGTTTCTAGTCTTATCACGATTCTTCCATGTGGTTATTCTACTGTATGAGACCTCATCTCCTTGAATAAAACTTCTCAAGAGATAGTATCCTTGAGATAACCCTTTTTCCACTATAAAAACTTTACATATTGGATAGTAATAATATCATAACTTACATTAAAATAGTACTTTACTTAATAGGTTTGATTCCTAGAACTAGAAAAAATCATTGTGTTTAACAACTTCTTATCTTCCTTAGAAGCAGCAGTATACTCGATATTTGTAGGTATGGATAACACTAGATTTTATGATCATTTCTTACACATTCGCCTTATCCTAACTACGATATTAGATCATATGTATCTAAGGAAGACTAGTTTATTTCCACTAAAAACTAGTAACCTTTGTTCTCCACTAACCAGGTACATATCCTTTTTACTGGTCCAAGTACAATGGATAGTACTGAAAAATTTATTTTTAGTTCTATTAGATATAATAGATATTTTCCTACTATAAAGTATATCTTGGAAATATCAGTTCTTGTACATATCATGGAACACGTGATTGATCCATCACTAAAGCGTATGGATTTCAACTCACAATGTTAACCTCCTCCCATATCCCAGACATGTTGATCTAGAGATATATATTCCATGTGACACTAGAAATATTTGTAACTTAAATTATTCCAACTTTTATTTTTCAATACCATGTCACTATATGTACGATTGAATAGGTCCAAGTAACTATTAGATTCACCTCAGTAGATCTTATTCCCTATTACTAAGGTTTCTATTTTAATTCAATATCTGGAGAAAATAATTTCATCCTAGTATTAACTAACTGGTAATACTAATATATGTATTCCATATGTTGTCGAACATATTTTACTTTGAAAACAAAGGCGCTCCCACTAACCTCTCGTAGAAACATGGAAAAGATTTATTCCAAATGAGTATTCTATGATCTAGTTTCTTACTTTAAACCTAAACTATATTTGAGGAAATTTCAACCATTATAATCGCTCTATTTTGTGACTATCCCTTTTTGGTTGTGTTGTATACACACCTTCCACAATTGGTGGTCATGAAATCCAATTATCAGTATAATTATCATAAAAATTAGTTATGAAAAGTAAAATTATAATGGATTTTTTCATAATGACATTATATCACCAATAGAGACTTATTGGTACTATGCTTGTACCATCCATGTATAGTATCATTTGAATACCCACCGTAGTATTCAAAATAATAAGCCCTTTTACACTTTGATACATGGAATACATTATTTAATTTTAAGATAACTTTTCAATCTTATCTGATTTTCATAAACTTCATACTTATAGGAATTATTATTCTTATTGAATAATATTTCACTAGTCAAGGTGAATTCAAAACCATCACCATGGTTTTAACCTTATTACTTAGTATGTGTCTTTGGAACATTCCTATTCCACATGAATTTTGGAACTCATTCTTATTATAACTACTAGTGCATCTTTAGCATTGACTTATCCAAAGTCTATATCACTCCCACTATCTCTAATAGAGATGTGAACCATTTTAAAAAAAATGTTGTCTAATACTTGACTACAACTTTTCTATCATAGGTATTTCTATAATATCCTAAGAAACTTCTAAGATAATTATTTTAGATGCACATTATGTTATTTTCTTAATGAAATTTTGTTTATATCGTAAAAAACACTTTGCATCTAAACACATGTCATTATAAAAATGGATTTCCATCATAATAAAAATTCTATGATATCCATTTTTCATGATATTTGGCATATGGTTATGGGATATCACAATTATTTTCAAAGCACATCAAAAAATAAAATGGAAGTTTCTACAAGTTTCAACATTGATACTCATTACATCAAGACATTGATGTGTAAAATATGTTTTTAGGAATGGCTCCATGCTACATTTTATTGATCATTGTTAACATATAAGACTTAATCATTGATCCTCCTCATTAACATAAACATTGTGATATAGATAAGGTAATGTGAATTTGGTAATTACTCCACACTACATTATATTGATCAATGATTGCTTGATCGAGATATTCCTCGGCAGTCCATCTTGAAGAAACTAATATCTTCTGACCATGAATATATCATACTTCACTTTACAATTCGTTAATGACTTAAGGAATATAATGAATTATATTTACCACTATCTTACCCTTATAATATTTCATGCTCTCTATTTGAACTAATTTTTAAATATTTTTGGCTTACCATTATTTCTAATGGTTTCTTTGTCCAAAAATAAATATATACGACGATAATACCTAAGGTGTTTAGATCATATGAGAATTAATACCATACTAGGTATATCTTTTATGTTTACTTTTATATTTTCATTAAAAATATTATCTTTACACAACTTGGTAAATAAGTATTACATTTTATATTCACCAGGTATTACCTATGATTCATGTATCATTAAACTATTGGTTGAGTATTAAACACCAGAAACAATATTCATTCCAAAACCTAGAATAATATCTTCTTGTTTCCAAAGGAAACGTGATATAAATTCTTTGGTTATACTTAATAATATTTTTATAATAATAATTCACATAGAAATATAGAAGTCATGTACTTCTCACCACTAACTTAAGAATCACCCTTTCTTAGCCGCTTGGAGAATACAACTTACTTATAGTAACATTTATATACTTACTTGGTCACTATATTTTAATACAAATATTTGAAAGGAATATTTTATTTTATACCCAAGAAATAAGATTGAAACATTAATTTTATATGATGAATATATCTGAAGAAGAAGCGATAACTTGCTTCTTTATTTATTTTTATTGCGATTAAACTTCCATAGTTTTATTTCATGATATGCAATGAAAATAACCTCTTATTTAAATCCAACCTCATTGAATTGAATGAAATTGTAAATGTTCTTTTGTAATGTCACTTTCCATGGGCCTTTTATCCTTGTATTTCAATTTTTTCATCATAAAAACTAAAGATGAAACTTTCTTTTATGTTCTTATTTAATTGGTGAACCTTACATAAAAGGTAATAAAGCATTACTCCATACTATTAATTTTATTATCTTAAATGAAACTTGAGTAATGGAAGAAATTGATATGAGAAATGGATACATAGAAAGATCATGATATTTTTTTGAATTTACACATGACTAGTGTATTTATAACTCATTCATATCTTACTTATCTTTCTCCTCGCAAGATTCAGAGAGATGGGATTATATGTAAAATCATCTATGTATCGATGTCGTAACTATAACTAACATTATAAATTCATACTGGAATTATGAAATAACCATTATATTCTTTATACATGAGTCTCAAGTAAGAAATTGTACACCCTCACTTCCTTAGATAGCTTAATAGGTATTGGGGACACCAGAACCTTGAATTTTCTATATAATTGTATTGTTCATAAGCACCTATAATATTCTTGGAAATTTGTGCTGGTGAGTACATTTACTTTCTCCATTATTTATCATAGTATTTTTTTTGTAACATTCCATTTTCTAATAAAATAAAATTATAGAATATTATTACTTTTTATCTTAATTTCCGATTTAGACATTTTGATTAATTAATTTATTAAATCATTGAATGTCTCCCACTATTTTATCAAATTCTAAAAACACAATATAAAAAAATATGAATACTTTGGAACTTGATTATTTAATTAGAAAGGATACATAAACTTCCCCTCATTATCTACAATCTTTGTCTATGCCATTACTCATATGTTTCAAGGTGGGTGTTTGACCGGCCAACCGCATTAATTCACGGTTCCTTGATATGTTGAGGGAAGTCCTAGATTCTAAAATCATAACCTGATTTACTCAATGATTGCCTCTAAAATGATATTAACTTATATTTGGATAATCCTTACTAAAAATTTATTTTATTCAACCCACCACTCTCATAACAACTTCCAAGTAGTAAGAGGCACCCTCAACTTTGGCTGACGAGCACCCCAAACACCCAATTTTGTTCAAATTTAAATGATATAAGGCGGTTACAACTTAATATTTCTTTGAAGGTTTAATACTTTTTAAAATGACAAAATTAAATCATTTTATATATTATAGTAATGTAATATGTGATCACACTCATAACTGACCATGCAATAAATAGAAAATATTCATCTCGTCAATGTCATTTTATCTTTGCATACTTGTTTATTATTCTATGTGATCACGTATTAACTGCACATTCATATAATAATAAACCATGAAAAAATAAAATAATTTCATTATCATGAGTTGATACTAATGGTTTATCCACTAAGTGAATAATGGATCAAACTAGACCCTAGGGTTAATACTTTGATATGTGTCGCTTGCGTCTCGAGTTGCAATGCCTACCCATCCAATGTGTCATGATCTTGTCTGGGGCATCCCCATAACTTTGAGTTAGGTGTGTCACTACTAATCCCCATAATTATATAATAATACATGATCACAGGCAAGGGGGTCTCGGGAATATAAAATACAACCGAGAATTAGACTTGTAGTCCCTTATACATATAACAACATAGACGACTCACAGATTTCAATATAATAAAAAAATTATTACAAAAAACCATTTCAGAAATTAAATAAATAAATAAAAATGAACTATACATACATTGGTCGGTCTATGGATCATGATCAGTCAATATGACTTAAACTTGTGTATTTAAATTAAATTAAGAAATAAAATTAAACCTACATTAAATTATTTTTCTAAGGGAAATTGATTGAATTAAAAAATTTCCCACAAGTCTCAGGTTTGAAACCTAGATTTGATACCAATTGAAGGTATCAAGAATGCATATAAATCCCAAAATAATGTATTTTAAAAAAAACAACAATGATTGACATGACTACATTGTCATCGGTGAAACACAGCCTGATTACCTCCTGAGGATATCGTGTGAGGAATTTTAAGCAAAAAAATAAAACCATAAATACCTAGTCCAATATGAAGCAACTCTTGATGTCTTCTCATCAATGATCACTAGTTTAATAATATGAAGTCGAATTCCTATATATCATCCACACACACATCAAGAAAATATATAAGTACCAATCATCAAATTCTAAGTGCTAGCATGGATATTCTAAGACTCCTTTAACGCCTTGATGATCACGGTATCGCCCTACTTATGATGCATAAGAGAGATATTGATCTAATTCACCTGGATCGAGAGCTCCTCTCTCTAGGATACTAGAGAGGAGAGACAATATCTAAAATATATTACCATGAATAGTTTGTTGGTGAGAGATTCTCCTCCTATTTAAAGTGTGTTAATAAATTACCCGAAAATGGCACCCCAACCCCTGAATAATTTTACACACTGTATAAACGATATTATGACTACTATACTAATCCATAAATACCATTTATATTATTATCAATTTATTATAATATAATAATCATATAATGTGATAATACTTGATCCATAAACTCGACTCCTCATTCCCTAAAATATTAAATGAACCTTAAATATTTTAAACTAATATTCATTCAAATAATATTTTCTATGTATTTAATTCTAAAAATTTAAATACATATAATAAATAAATTCAATTCCAAATATAAATATCTTTAATAATATGAATTTATTTATTTATTTTGGTGATATTGTATCATTGGAAAAAAACCAGACCCTGGTGGTGGGTCCCACCATGTCTTGTATACCTATTCAACTGAATATGGAAGATTCTTGAATACACTATTGTATGTGACCCTATAGGTCCTTATCTTGATAATAATGAATACTATTCATAGACCAAGAATAGGATATAGCAACCCATTATATCCTCTAAAGAGATATGGATATTCATAGAAATGAAAACCAACCTACGAACACCCATTGTGTAATATAATCTCTCTATCTTTAATATCTTATAAAGCAGGATGCACGCCAATGTCATCACCCTTTTCTTGATTTGTTATTTTTTGATCTAACTGGTTGAATTTACCCTTGAATTGCATTGACATGGTCTTATGAATGAAATATCATCCCAATTAACAAGGACTGAGATATATTACTTCCTCAACTAGGAAGATACAAATCCTTTCTTGACCATTAAACTAATTCCATACCACCAATGATGCACCCAACACAAGCTGCCTCACCAATATTTAGTTGTCATTAATTTTTTATTATATCAAAGTATGTGATAATATAGCACACATTGGTAATGATATCAATTCTGGAGAACAATACACATGTCCATAGACAGGAACATCCAATGACACCTGAAACATGTTGTGTTCCTATTAACGGGTATGTCCACCTGATCTCACTACTAGATATTACCAAGTGAAAACATCATGATACAAAGTCTCAGTGATTATGAAACCCTAGAACTTTATGTTCCAACATCTATTGTTCCTAGTTAATAAGATGTATCGAGACCAGAGGACCTTTGTTTAATATTAATGTCATAGTACCTCTAGGTTATCATTATATCCTATAATCTTTTATAACCTTTTGATGTGACAATTAATATATGGACATTACCATTTCAATAACATACAAAGAAAATTATACACTACAATGGTAATAATTCATCATGCATGACTAATTGTATACATGATATGGTAATCAATAGTATTGTATATTTGGGTCTAGGTCACCCACTATTACAACACTCCCACATGCACTAGATCCAACTTTCTCACTATAATCGTTAGATCTCACATGATAAAAAATCATGTTTCTACTAAGTCATGACTTATTTTCTGGGTCTTCCATGATTCTATCACATGGCTATTCTGCAATATGAAACCTCATCTCCTTGGGTAAAACTTCTCAAGATATAGCATCCTTGAGTATAACCCTTTTCTCCACTTTTAAAACTTGACATCTTATCTAGTAAGAATATCATAATTTACATTAAGATAATACTTTAATTACTAGCTATGATTACAATAATTAGAAAAAATAATTGCATTTAACTTCTTCTTAGATACCTCATAATCTTAATCATACTCAGTATTTTTATGTACGGATACCACTAGCTTATATGAGCATGTATCGCTCATTAACCTTATCCTAATTGTGATATTAGATCACATGTATCTAAGGAAAAATATTTTATGTCCCTTGAAAACTAGTATCCTTTTTCTCCACTAAACAGGTATATATCTTTTGTATTAGTCCAAGTACAATGGATAGTAGTGACTATTTTACTTGAAGTTATCCTTGATATATTTGATATTTTTATACTATAAAGTATATCTTGAAAAAATAAGTTCTTATACATATCATGGAATACGTGATTGATCCATCACTTAAGCGTATAGATTTCAACTCAACACATTAATCTCCCCCATGTCTCAGACATGTTGATTTGGAGGGATATATTCCATGTGAAACTATCAATAATTATAACTCAAATTATTCCAACTTGTATTTTTCAATACCATGTCACTATATGTATGATTTACTAGGTCCAAGAAATCATTAGATCCACCTTAGTAGATCTTATTCCCTTGAAATTAGGTTTCTAATTTAAGTCAATATATGGAGAAAATACTTTTATCTTTTCCTTAACTAATTGTTAAGAAAAATATATATTTTCCATATGTTTTTGAAAAAACTTTACTTGGAAAACAAATGAACTCCCACTAACCTCTAGTATAAATAAGGAAAACATTTATCCCAAATGGATAATCTATGATCTAGTTGCTTACTTCAATCATAAACTGTATTTGAGTAACTTACAACCTTTATAATCATTTTGTTTCATGACTATCCATTTTTGTTTGTGTCGTATAGACACCTTCCACGATTGGTCATCATTAAATCCAATGCTCAAAATAATGATCATAGAAATTATCTATTATAATTAAAATTATAATGGATTTATGAATAATAACTTGATATCACCAATCGATCCTTATTGGTACTAAGCTTATACCACACATGTATAATCACATTTTAATACCCAACAAGTTATTCAAAATAATAATCCCCTTTTAACTTTGATACATGGAATCCATTATTGAATTTTAAGTATCATTTATGATTATAGATAATTTCCATATACTGACTACTTATATGAATTATTATTCTCAATGAATAATATATCACTAGTCATTGTGACTTCAAAACCATCACCATGGTTTTAACCTTCCTATGCAGTATGTGCCTCTAGAACATGCCTCGCCCACATGACTTTTGGAAATCATTCATATGACAACTACTTATACATATTTATCATTGACTAAACCAAAGTCAATATGGATCCCACTATCTCTAATAAAGATGTGCACCCTTTTATAGAAATTTAGTCTAACACTTGACTAAAAATTTTCTATCATAGGAATTTCTATAATATCCTAAGAAACTTTTAGGATAATTACCTTAGATACAAATTGTGTTTTTTTATTGATGAAAATTTTTTTATATCCTAACAAAATCATTCCATTTAAACACATGTTGTTATGACAATAGACTTCCATCATAATAAAAATTTTATTATATCCATTTTTCATGATAGTTGGAATATGGTTATGGGATATCTATATTATTTGTGAATCACATCATGAAATATAATGGAAGTTTCTATAAGTTGCAACATTGATACTCCTTAAATCAGGAATATGATATATAAAATGTGTATTTAGGAATTTCTCCATGATACGTTTTGTTGGTCAATGTTAACATGTAAGAATTCATCATCAATTTTCCTTATTAACATCAATTTTGTGATGTAGATAAGGTAATTTATGTTTAATAATTACTCCATGCTACATTATATTAATTGATGATTGCTTGGTCAAGATATTCTTCTCCATGAAGACCTAAAGAAACCGATATACTCCAACCATGAATATATCATACTTCACTTTACCAATCCTTAATAACTTAAGAAATCTAATTAAGTATATTTACCACTATCTTACCCTTGGAATAGTTCACACTCTCTTGTTGAACTAATTCTGAAAGCTTTATAGATTACCTTTATTTCTAATGGTTTATTTTTCCAAAACTAAATATATACATTGATTATACCTAAGGTGTTTAGATCAGTTGAGACTAAATACCATACTGATTTATCCTAGGCATGTACTTTTAGTTTTTCTTGACAAAGATCATCTTTCCACAACTGGTTAAATAAGTCTTACATTTTATATTCATTGGGTATTGCCTATGATTCATGTATCACTAAACTATTGGTTGAGTATTAAACACCAAAAACAAAATTCATTCCAAAACCTAGAATAATGTCTCATTTTATCCAAATGAAAAAATGAGATAAATTTTTTGGTTATACTTAATAATAGTTTACAAGAATAATTCACTTGTAAATAGGGAAGTCGTGTACTTCTCACTTCTGAATTATGAATCACCCTTTCTCAACCGCTTGGAGAATACACCTTACATCTAGTAACATGTCTATATTTACTTGGTTAATTTAATTTAATACATGTATTTTAATGGAGTATTTTATTTTATACCCAATAAGAAATATTGAAACATTACTTTTATGTGATGAATATACCTAAATAAGAAGCAATAACTTGCTTCTTCAATTCAATTTATTTCGATTAAAGTACCATAGTATTATTTCATGATTTGTAATGAAAATAAACTCCTATTTAAATCCAACCTGATTTCATTGAATGAAGATGAAAATTTTCTTTTTACATGTCTCTTTCCATGGAACTTTTCATCTTGTATTTCAATTTCTTCATCATAAGATCTAAAGATGAAACATTTTTTCTGTTCTTATATACTTAGAGAACCTTACCTAAATGGTAATTAAGTGTTACTCAATGCTGTTCATTATATTATCTTAGAAAAATTAGAGTAATGGGAGAAAATGATATGAGAAAGAGATCCATTGAAATATCATGATATTCCTTTCAATTTACACATGACCAGTGTAGTATCACCCATTCATATCTTGTTTCTCCTTCTCCTATCAGGCTTCTTGGCGATGAGACAATATTTGAAGTCATCAATTTCTTGATGTTATAACTACAAATAACATCGTAAATTAATGATTACATTAATAAATAACAATCATAATATTTATATATGAGTCTCTTATGAGAAAATTTTCACCCTCGCTTCATGAGGTAGTTTAATAGGCATTGGGGACACCAGCACCTTGAATTTACTATATCATAGTATTGGTTGCAAGTGCCTGTAGTATTATTGAAAATTGGAACCAGTGAGGACATTTAATTTGTCTATTATTTAGCATAGTATTTCTTGTGGTATAACATACCATTTTATACAAAAAAAACTAGCAGAATAGTACTTTTTATCTTGATTACTGATTTAGACATTTTGATTAATTAATTAATTAAATCACTGCATGTCTCCCACTATTTTGCCGTATTATAGGAACCATCTATAATAAAATTAGAATACTTTGAATATTGAGTATTATATTTGAAAGGATCCCTGAACCTACCCACATAGTCTACAAGTTTGGTTGCACCACTACTCAAAGGGTTTAATGTAGGTGTTTGAATAGACAATTGTATTAAGTCACGGTTCCTTAGTTTATTGAGTGAAGTCCCAACTTCTAAAATCATAATGTGATTTACTCAGTTATTGACTCTAAAATAATATCAAGTTATATTTGGATAATACTTACTATAAATTTAGTTATTTCAACCCACAACTCTCATAGGAACTCCACAGTAGTAAGAGGCAATCTCAACTCTGGCTAATGGGCACCCCGAAAACCTAGTTTTGTTCAAATTTGAATGATGGAAGGTGGTTTCATATTAATATTTATTTGAGGATTTTATGTTTTTTAAATTGAGAAATGAAATCATTTTCTATATTAGAAGCATGTACTATGTGATTTCACTCACAAACGACCATGCAATAAATAGAAAATATTCATTGGGTCACATGTTCATTTTATCTATGCATGATTGTCAATTATTATTTGTGATTGTTCATTAACTACACTCTCAAAAAATATTAAACCATGAAAAAATAAAATTATGATGTGATAATGATATTATATTAATGGTTGATACACTAAGTGAATAATGGATCAACCTAGACCCTAGGGGCAATACCTTGAGCAACATTGCTTGCAACTCGAGTTGTAGTGCCTGCCCACCCAATGTGTCAAGCTCCTATTTGGTGAGTTTCCATAACTTGGTGTGAAGTATATAAATTCTCATCCTCATCATTATAAAATAATACTCACTCGTAAGTGAGGGGGTCTCAAGAGTATAATATACAACTACAAATTGGAAATGCATTCCCTTATATGTATAATGACATTGACGACTTGTAGATCACTATATAATAAACCAATTATTACATACCATCATTGTAATACTTAAATAAATAAATAAGCATGAACTATAAATAAATTAGTGGTTCTATGGATCATGATCAGTAAATATTAATTAAACTTATATATTTAAATTAAATACAAAAATAAAATTAAACTTTCATTAAATTATTTTTCCGGATGAAATTTATTGAATTAAAAATTCACCCATAGGTCCTAGGATTAAAACATGGCTCTAATACCAAAAGGTACCAGGAACACATTGAAATCTCCAAAGAATTTATTTTAAAAAAATTCCACCGACGGTTGACATGACTTCATCATCATCAGCGATACATTGTCTGGTTACCTCTTATGGATCTTGCATGTGGAATTTTTAGAACCAAAATAAAACCCAAAATACCAGGTTGAATTTGAAGACACACACGACATCACCTCATCGGCATTGACCATTGATTAAATAATATGAATTTTAGTTCCTCTATATCATCCACACATTCTTTAAGAAATTTTGGGAGTACCTATCATCGAATTCCAGGTGTTATCTCAGATATCTGATGATGTCTTCGATGCCCCGATGATCACAGCATCTCCCTTCTTGTGATGCACAAGAGAGAGCTCAATTCTAATCACATGGATCAAGAGATTATATCCCTAGGATGTTGGATAGGAGATATAATATATCAAATATCTTTCCAAAAATAGTTTTTTATTGAGAGCTTCTCCTCTTATTTATAGTGTGTTAATAAATTTCCCGAAAATGGAACCCTGACCCCTCAAATAATTTCACACACTATATAAATGATATTACGACTACAATACTGATCCATAAATACTACTTATGTTATTATAAATTTAATATAATATAATAAACATATTATTTTATGTAACCTAATACATAAACTCAACTCATTGTTCCCTCAAATATTAAATAAACCTTGAATATTTTAAACTAATATTCGTTCAAATAATATTTTCCATGTTTTTGCTTTAAAACTTATAAATATATATAATAAATAAATTCAATTAAAATTATTATTAAATTGGTTAGTATAAATTTATTTATTTTTTTGATGATTTTATGTCATTGGAAAAAAACCTAGGCCCCATTGGTGGGCCCCACCATGTCCTATATACCTATTCAACTGAAAATAGAAGATTCTTGAATACTTTATTGTGTGTGACCCTCTAGGACCTCATCTCAATTACAGTGAATACAATTCATTGAACAAGAGAAGGATATAGAATTCAATAATGGTCCCTAAAGAGATAAGGATATTCATAGCAATGACAACCAACCTACAAACATGCACTGTGTAATGTAATCTTATTTTCTTTAATATCTCATAAAGCAGGATGCACACCCATGTCATTGCCCTTTTCTTTCTTTATTATTTTTTTCATCTACCTGGATTTATTTACCCTCGATTGCAATGAAAATGGTTTTAGTAATTTACTACCATCCTAATTAACATGGCCCAAGATATATTACTTTCTCAAACTGGAAGTGAAAAATCCTTTCTTGACCATTCATCTAATTTCATAGTACCAATGATGCACCCAACACAAGCTACCTCACCATGATCTCATTATCATATTTTTTACCCTATGTTAAAGTATGTGATCAAATGAAACACATTGGTAATGATCTCAATTCTGGAGACCAATACACATGTCCATATATAGGAACATCCAATTATGCCTGAAACATGTGGTGTTCCTATTGGTAGGTTTGTCCTCATGATCTCACTACTATAGATTACCAAGTGTGAAATTCATGAGAAGAAGTCTCAATGCTTATGAGACCCCATCACCAGATAGTAAAATATATATTTTTCCCATTTTTTAAGAATTATCTATAATATATGACCTTTTTTAAGATTAATTTCATAATATCTTGAGGTTCTCATTATATCCTAGGATCTTCTATAACCTTTTGATATAAAAATTAATTTATTGAAATTACCATTTAAATAGTGTACATAGAAAAGTATACACTATAATGGTAAGAATACATCATTCATATCTCATTGTATAAATGATATGGTAATCAAAATTATTTTATATTTGGGTTTAGGGAACCCACTATTACAAAAGTTCGAATGTGTGCGAAAGAAATTAGACATGGGGTATGGGTTTCTTGTCTCAATTTTACTTTTGTGTGACATATTTTATATTCACCACTTATTTATTTATTTTCATGTATATACTTCCCAAAAAAATTATTTTATTATTTTATCATGAAAATTATGGGATATATATATATATATATATATATTTCTAATTCTCTTTATTTCCTGGAGCTTACAATTCAAAACTTACCAAAGTGGTAAGGGTTTATTTCACAATCTCATCATTATTCGAGATTTTTTTATGTTTAAGCATCTATTAAGAGAATTATTTAATATTGCAATATTAAACCCAATAAATATTCTTTTCTTATGGTTAATTTTAAAAATTATATTCTTCCCTTTTATTTCTATCTTTTTATATACTCAAGACTCCAAAAGAATGTTTTTAAGTAAAAACTGACATTATTTATCTCTTCGATCGAAAACCCTTTCTTTTCCATATCCTTGTTTTCTAAAAAAAATTCTAGAATTTTTTTACTATTCTTAAATGATTTTTTAAATTCATTTTTACCCATGTTTGAATTTTTTTTAAAAATTATTTAAAAGGAATATTCTTTTCATTTTCCGAATGATATAATTTTGACTTTTTACTGAAAATGTAAAATGAATCATTATTTTATTGTAGATGACATGAACAAGGTTTTCTTCCATCATAACCACTAAATTATTTGATGATTATTTTACCATTTTTCATGATTCTTTTCAATTAAATTTTTTTCTCTAATATTCTAAAAAAATTTAGTTTTTAAAAGTGATTTTTCAAAGTGAAAATAGTATTTTCTTCAAGAAAGTTTTTAATGACATATTTATGGTATTTCTATTAATCAACATAAATATACCTTATTTTACTTATGATTCACTAGAGATATTTTGTAATTAAAATATCTTTATTCATTCCATGGATGGCTTATGATAAGTTTTACTGGGAAATTTATCAACATTTGTATGCTAGTTTTTCAATACGAATGTTTATTTTCTG
The DNA here is from genome assembly GCA_963277665.1 of Viscum album. Lineage (NCBI taxonomy): Eukaryota > Viridiplantae > Streptophyta > Magnoliopsida > Santalales > Viscaceae > Viscum > Viscum album. Next base: position 642,260,644 of record OY728143.1, on the reverse strand, counting down.
TAATTTTATTGATTGGGGAAATTATTAACATTTCATATGCTATTTTTTCAATATAAATTTTTATGTTTATTGTTCTTCCCCAATTTAATATGAAAAATTAATTGGACTTAGTATGTGATGGGTAGGACCCACAATATCCCCTCGATGCATCAGTAGGTCTCATGAGATAATATAACATTGGTATTTGGATGAGGCCTTACCCATTTATATAATATGTATTGGTACAAGTCCTTGATAGTATATTTATGATTCCATAAATTATGTATTCCTTCATTATGATATTATTTATTGATATCCATGTGATTATTTTATTAGTTATAATTTCCATGGATAAGTTTTAAGCTCATCTGATTAGTAATATGGCATTATTTTATGATTAATTATTCCTTCCGTATTATTATTCATGCTCAAGTTATTGATTAAATGGAATGTATTTTTAGTTATTTACCTTTCCATATTGATTATACCTTATGTATTCATGATAGCTTCCATTGTACACATACCCTTAGCATTTGAGCTACCCCTTTCTTATGTTTTTCCCCATTATGCTAAAAAGTGTATTATAATTGATATATAGGGATATTATATGGGAATAATGATGTTATAAAATAAAATACTATATTGTATTTTATGTTTTAAAATCTAATATGAAATTCAAGTATGTTTCTAGTTTTCCAATAATACTAAACTATTTGGTCCTTTGGGGTGTGATTGCTTGTATCTAACACCAATGTAAAAAAAGTAACCACAACTTTGGACTACTATAGTCTGGGCCTTTAAATTTTCATATATCTTGGTTAAAAGGTATTTAAATATTAACATTTAATATTTTTGAATAAATTGTTTTATAAAAATTTAATTAATTATAAAAAAAATTAATTAAATAATTTATAAACATTTTATCAATTAAAATATTTCAATATATCTTTAATAATGATTTATAAAAAATATGTAAACCTATAAAATCATTTAATAATTTAAAAATAATATTTAAAATATTTTATGTTTATCCTTACATAGGAACCCATTACTATATAAGGTTATCCTCCATTTATAATTATGTAGACACTATACATAAGGGTAACTACCCTCTACCTTCCTGCAAACATTTTGTGGAAGTGTAAGACCCTTACGCAACACCAACTGTGTAAGGGTAAGGAGGAAACAAACCTTACTCAAATCGTTGGGTATAGGTAATACCTTTATTCATTTCATTAATGGGGTGGTTTTGTATTTTATTTATAGTTTAACATTTGATTTTTTTTTTTGAATTTGGTATGTAGTTGGTGTTATGAAGTTGGTGTTTATGTGTGGGTTCACACTTAACCTGAAAAGGTGTTTTAATAAAATATAAAAAATATTTATTCGGTAAAGGTAAATTTTAAGGACATTTATAAAAAATCTATGGTACCTATATGAGTAAGGATAAATAACTTTATCACCTTTAAATAACAATTTTAAAAAAACAACCACCTTTACACAACCCTAATTTCATGTGAAGGTAAGTTCAGATGACCTTTATGTATGCCGCTCTACGTAATAATAATAAACCATTTACCCTTATGCATCTCTGATGTGTAATGATAAGGTGTTGGTTTTCTTTTATGTATCCTAGCTATGTAAGGCTAAAACCCCTTTCCATATCTTCAAAAACCTAAAAAATACTGCTCTGTTTTACCACTCTTCTTCATTTAAATAAATTATTACATAAATTTAAATAATGAGTTCACTATGATACAACTGTTAGATTTCATAAGAATATAATAACACTTATTAAACATATAATAAGTAATTAAAATCCAAATCTGATAATATTTCATGCACGATATATGAAACTATGTATAAAATACTAAAATAAATAACCTGCTATAAATGTGTGTACCATACACCGAAGAATCCACTACAAAATCTTTGAATTACACCATATGGGTTTGAGAGAGATTACTAAGTATGAACTAAATTACATCCCGCCCTAGAAGATATAAACAAGATAATCTGAATCATCTAACACTTGTATGGGATTCACCTTTTATATATCGTATGATAGTACCTCTATATGCAAAGAAGGAAGATGAAAGAGAGAAATAGGTTAGGGAGTATCATCCAAGCATGAAGAATTTATACATAATACTATCATTGCATGGAAGTAGTTTATATAGGCAATAAAGGATGCTTCATAATTTCTGTTTAATTTATTAGTGATGTTAAAACACATGAATAAATGTCATGTCTAGTTTATGAATATATGAATGCATTTTTTGGCACCCTTGTTTTAATGATAAAAAAAATCATGTTAATTTTGTTTTTTTAATGGGTTTTCTATTTTTTGATAGAATTATATAATATAAGTCATTTTGAAGAAATTTGGTTATTTTTTAAAAATAGACACCACTTGGGATAAGTCACTATTCAACATGATTCGCTGCTAGACATGACTCACTACTGAAGTTGACTCACCATCAGGAATGTCTCGCCACCAGATGAGTCACTATAAAGAATGTCTCACTGTTGGATAACCTACCTCCAGACCTTACCTACCTCAAGAAAGGAGTCCCCACTGAGGATGACCAATCATTGCAATGAGTCATAATTGATAAGAGCTACCATTGATACGATCCATTGTTGAGATGATTCACTATTGAGATGAGTCACTATTGAGATGAGTCACCATTGAGACGAGTCACCATTAAGATGAGTCATCATTGAGACAAATCACCACAGAATATAACCTACCGTCGAACCTGATTCACTGTCGATCTTGAGTCCCCACTGAGCATTACCTACCACCACCCTGACTCACCATTGGCCCGACTCACAGACAAACTTTAGCCAACATTTTTATTCTGGGAAATTTGAATTAAATGATACCAATTGAGAGATTAATGAAATTAATGAAAAGATTTATTTTATGATTATATTCTTGCCTATTTTAGGGAAAATTAAATTATGTCAAAAATCAGTATAAGTATGTAGAGTATCATGATGATTGTTCTTCAAATGGACTCTCCTTCCTATTGTATAACATATTCAAAGAAGTGCCCCTCATTTGAAAGAGTGTGAAAGCATGTTGTTCTATAGAAAACATATTCTTGATGAATATAATAAGGATCATTTATAAAGAGCTTACACATAGTATTTGTACCTAGATTTCAACTATGAAATAGTGGATCTTATAAATTATATGGATTCTTTCATATAATCATAACAATGAGAGCTTATGATGCTCTTTTTTACTGTGATTTTTATAGAAATGGATCGATATTATATCTAGGATACATCCGAGGAGACTCAATCCTTTTAAGCACATTTGAAGGAGAAAATATAATAAAAAATTTATATTTTTTTTAATATAACTTCAATGAGATTAAAGATAGGTGGTCTTTTTGTAGCAAAACCTTCTTGTATACTATCCATTTTAAAGAACTAAATTTATAACTAACAAAAATTTAGTATCATTAAAACACAACTAAAATGGTAGTTGAATAGATTTTGAAAAACCTCTGATACCAAATGGGGATTAGATTGAGTAACTCAATAGGGGTGAATTGAGTTCCCAATAAAAGATTTCTGTTAAAACAAGTTTAAATAAAACCGCACAATTTAAAATAAAATCATCCAATTAATAAAAAGAGTAGTTTAATTTAATTTTGATCTTTTAAAAGATTCATCAAATATTGATCAGTGCTTAGTTACAGTGAAATATGAATATTATTATAAATTTTGAAATTAATTTATTTAATCATATACTTATATAAACACTAGTTAATATTAACTATCAAAGTAGTGGTTTTGTTTACAGTTTTAAATAGATTCTGATTAATTATTTTGAAATCAAAAAAAACTTTAATTCTTTGTATTTAACTACTCATTGAATATTGTAATATGATTAAATATACCTTCAATTATCTTAAAGATAAATAAAAAATTTAAAATAACCAACATTCTGTATATGTTAGTGTTAAATCTGACCTTACTGTAGATAGAAAAAATAATTCTCAATTATTAAAAGAAAATGTAGAACTAAAATTGTCTAATGATAATTTAAGAAATACTTAGGGAAATTAAAAAAAAGAATAAAAACTCACTCAAATAATGAGAAAAAAATAGAACCAAAGTATGTTACTGGTCTAGGTTACCAACCTAGAAAGAGGTAAATTTTCAAGAGCACTTTTATTACTAAATCCAGTTATAGAACTTATATTGTTAGTTTTTATTAAACATGACCTAATAAAGACTTTATATCCAAGAGTTTACAATCTAATTATAGGAAACCCATTAAGATAATATGGGTTTCTAAAGATCTAATTACTGAAATTTCTAAAAATAAGAAGATATGGGTACCAAAATCATTTTTGGTATAAAAATTGTTTTGTAGGGAACCTACTTGAAAAGATCTTGTAGGAATCCATGGTACCTGTATAGTAGTTTTTCTAGACATATGACTAGATATTACACAATATTTAACAACTTAATAAAGGTTTATGGATGTCATGTCACCTTTGGTGACAATACTAAAGGGAAAATAATTGGCCTTTTCCAAATTAGTTACTCTAACTCAGTTTTAATTTCTAAAGTATTATTTTTGGATGGTCTAAAATACAATATGCTTAGAATATCATAGTTATGTGATGATGGTTTTCATGTAAAGTTCAAAAATAATGATTGTAATTTTTTTATTCTAAAAATGATTTATTTTTTATTGCTTTAAAAAATGAAAATGTTTATGCTCTTAATTTAGATTATTTACTTTCTCAAAAATTTTCTTTCTTAAGTGGCTTTAATAAGGAATCTTGGATTCGAAATAGGATATTAAGCCACTGTTATGTTTATTCACTTAGAAATACTACTTGGAAAGTGTTAGTTAAAGATATACCTAAACTTGAATTCCAAAATGATAAAGTGTGTAAGCCCTATCAAAAAGGGAGCAGCAGAAAATATCTTTTAAATAAAAGAAAGAACTTTTATCTTCTCATCCCCTAGAATTGGTTCACGTGTATTTATTTGGACCATATAGAGTTTCTAGTTTAAATGGGAAGAACTATTTATATGTATTTTTATATTACATTTCTAGATATAATTGGGTATTCTTTTTAGATCACAAAAGTGAATCCAAGTATTAATTTACCATGTATGCTAGATTTATAGAAAACCAAAGTGGACTTAGAATTATGACCTTAAGAAGTGACCATGGCCATGAGTTTTAAAATCAATATTTTGAATCTTATTACTCACAAAATGGATATACTCCAAACTTTTCTATTCCTATGACCCCTCAGTGGAATGGTGTTGTAGAAATAAGAAATAGGACCCTTTAAGAGATTTATAGGACAATGCTTAATGAATATAAATCACTTGTCTACTTTTATGTAGTGGTTGTCAATATAGCCTGCTATATAATTAATAGTCTTAATTAGAACTCTTTTAAATAAACCCCCTTATAAACTATGAAATAATAGAAAACCTAAGGTTAATTACATTATAATTTTTTTTGCAAAGTCTTTATTTTTTACACTAAGGATAATCTTGAAAAGTTTTCCTCCAAAAGCAATAAAGTAATTTTCCTTGTTTATTCAACTACTAGTAAATCCTATAGAGTGTTTACTAAAATAACCAAGAATGTGTAAGAGTATATTAATGTAAATCTTGATGAGATAGATCCACATGATCCAAAAACATCTCTAGAAAACCTTTTGGATTATTTTTCAACTCTAAACATCAATACCAAACCTATTTACACTACTGTAAAACATGCATAAAAAACATCCAATTCTGAGGAACTTTCAGAACCTGAACCTAAACCTATAGAAGATCATGGGATGACCAACACTTATTTTCAAATAGTTGTTAGTAACTAAAAATAATTTCCTCTAGATGTTTTAGTAGGAGACCTAGAAATTGGTATATAGGCTATATCTTCTCTTAGGAATCAGGTTGAGCATCAAGCATTCTTGTCACAGCATGAACCTAAAAACATCACTAATGTAATTAATGATTAATTATGGGTAATACATATGAAAGAATAACTTAACCAATTTGAAAGAAATAGTTTTTCATAACTTGTTGATATACCTAAATAAACCATAACTATTGGAACTAAATGGGTATTCAGAAATAAGGTTGATGAATCTGGTACTATAAAAAGAAATAAGACTAGACTAGTTTCATAAGGGTATAGTTAAGAGTAGAGTATAGACTGTGAGGAAACTTTTTCACCTGTGTCCATACTTGAATCCATTAGAAAATTGATTTCCTATGAATCACATTTGGATTTCAAACTATATCCAATTGATGTCAAAATTTAATTCTTGAATGATTATATAGTTGAGGATGTTTTTATTGAACAACCCCTAGTTTTGAAAATCCTAATTTTCAAAATCATGTTTTAAAATTTGAAAAATATTTATATGGCTTAAAACAAGATCTTGGATCTTCATATGATAGGGTTAACTCTTTCCTAATTTCAAAACTGTTTTTAAAAGGTATAACAGATCCTACTCTTTTTATAAAAATAATTTATAAAGATTTTTTAGTTGCTAAAATTTAAGTAGATGATATTATCTTTGGATATTATGAAAATTCTTTATGTTTTGGTTTTTCAAAGATGATGCAAAATGAATTTGGAATGAGTTTAATGTATGAACTGAAATTCTTTCTTGGTTTTCATATATTTTAAAATAAAGAATGAATTATTTTAAATAAAAGTTATTAGACCAAAGATCCTCTTAAACATTTTGGTTTGGATAGCACTAAAAGTAGTGACACTCCCATGAGTTCCACCTATATGTTGGATATTGATGAACCTGGGAAGCTAGTGGGTCAAACCAGTTATAGAGTTATGATTAGAAGTCTTATCTAATTAACTTTAACTAATAGAAAATGCGTCAATAAACACACACTCATACCCATGGTTTAAAGAAACCATGGGGATAGATGTGCTAGATAATGTTGTTCCCATGATTTTATTAGAAATCTGGGTATATGTTTAGGTATACCCATAATTTTAAAGAAAATGTGGGTATAATTTCCCTAGATTCCTCAATTATATCACACCCATCCCCCATGTGAACCCTATCCTATCATGTGCCAACCCAATTCTCCCACAATTCCTCTATAATTCATTATGCTTGTCCTCTGTGTGAACCCTCTCCTCTCCCCCACAACCCCCCTTCTCTCCTGATTCATCTATCACCCATCATGCACATCCCACTCAAAGACAAAACCCTACCTCGACACTCCACTTCCTTTGGATTCCTCCATTCTAGATTCAGCTTCTATCCACCTCATTCATGCTCAAATACTTATTGGTTCATGGTGTGATCTAAATAGTTTTTTTAGTTCACCAAGGTTTCGTCTCCACTTCATTTTTCCCTATTTCCTTTCGGGTTTCTCCTTCTCTGTTGTCATGTTTGGTTTGGTCAAAACCTAATTCAAGGGGTTAACCTAATTTTTTTGGTTTCTTTGGTGTTTAGGATTCATCGTAGTTTATTATTAGATTTTTGGACATCCACCATCGGATGCAATGAATTAGGGATCATGTGTCTTTGATTCGATGTAGGATTTCCCTTGACCTAACTTTTAATTTGGAAACGGTTGATTCCTTGGTGTTTTGAAATTATGTTTTAATTATTAAATTATAGTTTTAATTAAAATTATTGGATTTACAAGGTAAAAATATGTGTTTATATTAGATTTATTTTAAAGAGAAAGGTTTTACTATTTTAAGGGCCAGTCAAAATCTGATTTTTTGTGAATGGTCACACAATGCGTTTACGAGGTTTCTCAATGGCCATTGAAAATAGTATTTAAAATTTATAAATATGTTTAGGCTTTCAAAGTGATTTATAAAAGGTATCACTTGTAATTTCATGTGATAATTTAAATTATATCTATTTTAAAAAGATCTCAAGAATTATTTTGAATGAAATTCAAGGGTTTCAAATGGTTTTACCCCATTTAGGTTATGAATTAAATTAAAGGGTGATGTTTGAAACCATGTAGGTTTTGGGATCAATGTTCATTTCTCAATGTGTTTTAGATAATCAGGGTGTTTTTAAAATATATTTCAATATGTATTTAAATGTTTGGATTTTAAGATATGTTTTAATTTATATTTTAAATGATTTAAAGAAATGGGTAAACAGATCAGAATCAAGAATGTTATGTTTTTAATGGCCCATTTTTTCAGTTTAAGTTATTTTATGAAGTGTAAGAGCCCCTCATTAAACCCATGTGACTATTGTAAACATTCCTTATTTTCAATGGTAGTTATACATATGATGAGATAACCAGGGTATTGATCTTTTATTAGCTAATTTGTGTCTCTCACTGCAAGCAATTTTTGAGTTTTGAGTTTTTCTATTTATTAAAACTATAATTTTAACCCGTATGCATATTTATAATTTTAAAATATTTTAATTGTATATTAATTGTTGGGAAAAAATCCCTCAAGAAAACATTGAATCATTTTTGAGGTGATTGTGTTTGTTGACAAAGTGGACAACTATGCTGTGATTCTTGACAATGCAAGCCATGACATAAATATTGGTTGACAAAGAGGATTTCATGGTGGAATGTCGAGTTCAAGAGTTGTGCTCAACGATCCATGTTTGATTCAAGAACATTGACAAAGGAATGGATGATCTGGAGGTGGAATAAAAAGAACAGATACAAGGTGGCGTCGTTTTCCAGTGTTTGCCAAATTTTTGGGCCTGAAAATATACAAATAAAGAAAAGTGTTTTTGGAAAAAAAAATACTTGTGCGCAGAGGTCTTGGAGGATAGGAAACTTGTTTTCCATATGTTTTTGAAGATCAGATCAACAAAATATGGCAAATGGATAAGGGTCGCGCAAGTTTGGGTGAGGTCGCGCAGGTCACGTGTGCGCCGTGAAGAGACTTGCGCGTCGATGCCTTGGAAGATTGAGAACTTGCGCGCCGATGGTTTTTCAAGATCAGAAGATCAAAATATGGAAAATGAAATAGGGTCACGTAGGTGTTTGGTTTGGTCGCGCAAGTGTCTAGGAGGACAGAAGAGACCTGTGTGCCGAGACTTGCGTGCTGCGGGTCGACTTACGCGCTGTCGTGCAGGGTGGTCAATTTGTCTATAAATGCTGGACCACCCCTCCTCATTTCTCACTAGATTTCAACACTTTAAAGATTCATAGCTCCCGTCTCCTAGTTGTGGTGGTCGCGCAAGTGGTGGTGTGTCGCGCAAGTGGGACTTGCGCGCCAGAGAAGGAAGTTGTGCGCTAAGTGTTTGTTGCGCGCCTGAGGTGGTTTGGGCAGCAAAGGAAGTACGTCGCGCAAGTTTGGAGAAGCTTAAGCTTGAGTCATGCAAGTGTTAAGAAATACTTATGTGCCAGTTTTTACTTGAGCGCCGAGACTTGCACGCCTCCTTAGAGAAGGGCGCCAAGTAAGGTTGATTTCTGGCAGTGATTTAGGGCTGCGTGGAAGCTGGGGGATTTCCCAATACCTTCGGTGCAAAGAGAGATTCATCTACAGGTGTAAGTTTGACTTCAATAGAGCATCTACATACTGAGGAAGATTTAATCCTTTATGAAAATGAAGAGACCTACAAGTCTATAAACTGTGAGTGGATCCTTTCCAAAGCAGTAAGCGAAGGAAGAGGAAGAAGGTGATCCTCTCCACCGGCAGTGAGCCAGAGAGAGAAATAGGGAGTGACCCTTGGGAAAGCAGTGAGATGACCCTAAACTTTGTAAAGGTAGTGAGCCTGGGAATAGAATTGATCTATCCCGAACCTTTGTATCCACATATAGTGAATAATAGTGGAATTTGGTACGACCGGCAACTTGTTGGTGTATGCTCCTTGGACATAGCCCAGTGAGGGTGAACCAAGTAAAAATATTTGTGTCTGCCTGCTTACTTCCCTGCATTGAATTTAAAGCATCATCATCAGATAAAGAAGAAAATCAGTGATCATAACAAACACACAAGTACAAACAAAGTGACCCTTGTAATAAAGAGGTCAAGATCCAGTGGGGCAGAAAGAACATTGAAAAAGAATATCCATACCCTGATTCACCCCCCCCCCCCCTCTTAGGGTATATAGGCCCCTATTGGTCCTAACAATAATTTATATCAATATAATTATTTTATTTGATCTATGATATTCCATTTCATCACAAATGTCACAATAATCAATGACTTACTACTTCAAACAAACTCATTGTCAGCATCATAAAGGGACTATTTTAACAAAAATAAAATCTGCTAATAGAATTTTCATAACTACTCTACTCTCTTAAAGGTTTGATTTTTTTCAATGAATGATTAATTTTTTTATACTATTATACATTATCATTTAATACTATATATTGTTATAAACTATAATTTTTTTAGTATCTAATGTTAAACAATTTAATTTAATATTATCTACTAGTATACACTATCATTTTTTAATGTATTCTATTTTACATTGTCATTTAATATTGTCTACGGTTATACACTATCATTTGATACTCTCTACTATTATAAACTACCTATTTAATGTTTTTTATAATGTTATACACTATCATTTTTTAAATAATTATTGTTTTTGATATTTATTAATTTCAATGGGGTACCTACGAATTTATTTTTCTGGATCTGATAGCTAATAAATCATAGACTGCCATTTTTTTAATACTTCATTGATTTATTATTTTTCCCATCTAATAAAATGTACAGGAATAAAATTTCATGTCCTTAATCTGTTAGATATCCCATATACTATAGTATCCCACTAAAATGTATAGGAATATACCAAAATTTGGGTATCTACCCAAGTACTTGCTCTTATAAATACATATTTCAAATTCAAAAACCCAATGTAAAAAAATGAATGATTTTTTGGTTTCTCTTAATATATTGTTTTTTTCCATTATAATTTTTTTAGAAATGAAATCATGATACGCTTTATAATTTTTGAAATGAATTTTTCTTATTAAAAGTTTAAAAATGGTTTCTTAGTATACTCTGCATCTGAATTCCATGTACCTGACTATTTCATGTCATCATTTTTGGATGTTTGAGAATATTTAACTCAATTTTTTCAATAGTATTTTTTTAGGATGGATTTGTTCTATATTTCTATTAATGATATTTTGAATTTTAGGGACACCATGTTATTGGGTGCTTCTATTTTTTTCCCTGGTGATAAAATTCTTTAACGAGTTGTGTTTTATTTAGCATGTTTTTTCTTTATTATGTATTGACTTATGTGATATTTTTGGTTTCCTCTTCACTGTTCATTTCATTTTTGATCACTACAACTAAACCCTAACTCGATTTGGGGTTTTTTTGGTCGATTCTTAATTTTCTGGGATCTTGGGTCACGTTGAGGCTAGATATATCCACTGTCATCAAGAGTAGTGGGTTATCCATGGGTTTTGGGTATGTTTTGTTCCATTTAAATTATTTTCATTTTATTATTTTTTATTTTGGGGGTTTTGATTTTTTGGTGTTTTCGAGAGTATTTTGGACCAAATACGGTGGTTTCGGGTTGATGTTGTCAAAAGAGAATTGAAAATGTATGAATAGCTAGGTATATACATATATAAGTTCCCCCATATATATATTCACTCATGGAAGTATTAATATATATTGGGGCTAGGTGTGATTATGTATATATATGAAAAATGCATATGTGTGTAAGGTAAAGGGGTATATTCAAGCATAATCATATATATAAGGACCCCTTTATACATATTAGGACATGAAAATATGTTGAAAGGGGATAGGTGTCCTTATATATATGTGAAAGTTCATATGCATGAAAGTAGTAAAGAGAATATTCAAGTTTTCATCATCATAAGTAGATCACATTGAGTTTGAGGTAGGTTACCTTATCTATTGGTCTTTAATTTTAAAGAATCATGGATTGTTTGTATTTCACACCATGTTTTTGAACAAAACAGTGATATGGATTTCTTAGAATATTTTTCATAAATAGACTCGAATAAAATAAAACAAACATATATAAAATTGAGATACATTGAATTATAAAAAAAATGAATGAAATAGGATATAATATAAGTAGGAAAACCCAAAATAATCTAAATTGTATTAACCTATAAAGAGTAAAACTGAATATTCCTAAATGAGTCTAGAATAAATTAAATTATCCTATAATAAATAGATTACTTAAAACTAACCAAATCTAAAACAGATCATATCATGTTGTAACAAATTGAATCATACATAACCAGTATAATCTAGTTAGAGCTCTCCTGATATGCCTTGATTGGGGTTGCATCAAACATAACAAACCAAGATGAACCATATTAAACCAAACCAAATAACATTAATAAGATTAAACCCAAAACATGTTAAAATAAATTAAGTGGAACCATACAATCAGATAATGGATAGATAAAACCAAACAAAAAATAGAATAATTTTTTTAAGAAACATTCCAAAACTAACCGAACCTTACTGGTATAAATGTAAATCAGATTAACCCAAATATATCTAGAATGATCAAAACCAATAAAATAGAATTCAAATTGAAAAAAATGGATGAAACTAAATTGGACTGAGTCAAACTAATCTAACTTGAACTAATATGATATTAAAAATAATGAATAAAATTAGACCAAATATAATGAATTCAAACCAATATAACCACAATCGATATGAACTAAAATGTACTAAACCAAACTGATATAAACCAAATATAATCAAACTAAATTGATTAGAACCCAAATGAATGAAATTATCTAAGATAATGTAAACAAAAAAAAGATAGACTAAAACTAATGAAAATGTACTAAACAAGCTTGTATCAAACAAAACCGACCCAAAATTTCCTGGTATATGATAATTTAATCCAAATTAAAATGGATTTAAAAAACCTAAAAAGAACCATATATTGAAAATATATAACTAAAAAACATAACTGAATTTAATTGAACACAATCAACTATAATTGTCATTAAATAAATAATATAAAATTGAAGTTTACCAAAATAAATTAATGTAAAATGGACCATACAGAAATGAAAGGCATAAAAAAATTAAAATATATATAACATAACCAAGAAAAAACAATCCTAGATAAATGAAACAAAAAAATGGATGGAACCACATCCTCTTGAACTAATATAATATGTTCCCCCTTGATCTCAGTAATATGTTTTGACCCATGGGGCATTATGGTTTCTATTTATTGGGTGGTGAATTGTATAGTCATAGGAGACAGGTATGTTGTAGTTTAGTTTTTATATTATTTCATTTATTATAGTCATTTTAACCTTTTCTATGGATAGAGGGTAGTTATATTCTATGAATGGGGGAATAAGGGAACTAGAGGCAGCTACACTGGTTTCTTCATAGGGGAGGGATATTAGGGAAATATAGGGATAAATTAGTGTGTTTCATTTTTTCTTGCTTTATACTATGTTGCTTTTGGTTATTTTATTTTCCTTTGGTGTGGACGAATAATTTATGGATGGGTCATGCTAAAATTTTAAACACCTATGTTTGTATCATGCAATTTTACTACCACAATAACTTGATTATTTTGAAATAATATTGTGATTTCAGACACTAGTTTCTCATTAATATGTATAAGAGTTTCCCAATGAAATATTGTGTTCTCAATTAGAATTTTTGGTTCTTAATAGGTTTTTATAGATTTCATCAAGAGCACGATAAAATTATAACTTTCCATATAAATAATATGTTTCATACCACTTTATCAATTAATAACATTATTGATAATGGTGAACTATAGATGTCAAAGTTCACCTTAGAAGACTATGTTCTTCAATAGGAGTGGTCACATCATACTCTATTTGGAACTCATCTTCCTGGATCAGGGTGAAACCCATTGTGGGGGTCTATGAAGTAGTTTGTAAATGCTCTATGGATAGTTCTAACACTAGAATAGTGTAATATGGGAATTAATTCAATGATAAATTGAGATAAACATGATAGATTTCATAAACCAAAAAAACTATACTCAACTAGAATCATATTAAATTCATCCAAAGATAAAAAAATATGAATAAATCATGAATAAAAAAACTATTTTTTTAAATTAATCAAACAACTATAAATATAATGAAACCATTTGGAAAAAACTAATCCAAGATTATTTGAAATAAATTGTTCCATATAGAATGAAAAAACTAAACTAAGACAAACCAAACCAAAACCAAACATGAACCTGTTCAAATAGAACTGACATGCATGAACCCATGCTAACCTCACATGAACCGAGTATAACCAAACATTACTAAATTGAATCAAATCGAATAAACCTAACCTAAGAAAAATAAAAACAAACCAAATTAAATGAAACTAAAATTAACTCAATCAAATAGAAATAAACATAATTGAATGAAAATTTAGTAAAATAAAACATGTAAAAATAAAAACAAATTTATAGGATTTTCCTAAATGAATGAAATTATCCAAGATAAAATAAAAAAACAAGATAAAATAAATCTAATGAAAATGTCCCAAACAAACTTTTATAGAACAAAAATGAACCAATATTTCCTATTTTATGATATTTCGATCTAAACTAAAATGAATGGAAAAAAACCTAAAATGAACCATACATTAAAATTACATAAATAAAACAAAAAATATCTGAATTGAATTGAACATAATCTATCATAATTGACATGAAATAAATAAAACAAAATTTAAGTGTACCAAACTAAAGTAATGTGAAATGGACAAAATAGAAATAACCAGTATCAAAAAAATTAAATTATATATAACATAAACCATAAAAATCAATAGTAGCTAGAAAAACCAAAAAAATGGAACCACATCCTCTTGGACTACTCAAATTTGTATTGTACCTAACTAAACTAAGATGAAACTCAAGACAAACATGTGATGTGGACTAAGGGTACCAGCTAGGTCACATATATTTGATGCCCCCTATGATCTGATATAAGGACATTTAAATACTATAAAAACATTAAGTTAAAGAATAACCATTCATGTTTGAAATCAAGGAGAGTTACATGCATCAACTTTATTAGATGCATTATCATATTTATTCAAAACCTTTTTTTTATTTTTCTTATTTACTAAATTTTTTGATGATTTTTATTTTTCAAAAAAACTGATTATATACCATTAATAGGAAGAGTAATTGTTAATTAATAGGAATTTACTATTTGAAAATATCATTTTGAAACTTTGATATATTTCCCCATTTATTGTAGGAACATGTTTCCTGATGAATTGATTTCTCATTGTTTGTTAATGTGTGTAATATGATGATATGTTACCAAGACATTTATAATTGTTATTAAATTGTTTTTATATTAATCTTATTATTTTTTATTTTTTATTTTTTAGATAGTTTGTAAAATTAGTTTTGGTTAGATTATTTCTTATTGATAGGTTGTATAGGTTTGTTTTTTAACCATGTTTATATGTAAATTAATTCATGTACAAGTTGTTATGAAAACTATTTAAAATCACTCATGATATCTACGTTTTATTGTGGTTTGTATGTGGTTTGTAGTTTTTTTATAAGTTTAGTATTATAGGTTCAAGATGGTAGGAAGGTTTCTATTGTCTATTTGGGATAGGTATTTATACCCACGGTTCAATGAACTGTGGGTATATTATGTCTGGTGTGATAATCTATACCCATAGTTTTATTAAACGTGGTTATAGGTATATCACCACAATTTATGAAAAATTCTGGGTGTTATGAAATTCTATAAGGATATACCCATGGTTTCTAATGAAACCATGGGTATATCTCTATACTGATGCCTCCCAAGTCCACGGTTTATGAAACCATTGGTGTAGCCTATACCCAAGGTTTTAGGGGTTATACCCATGGTTCAAAACCATGGGAATAGGTGATATTTCCTATAGGGTTCTAGCTACCCAAACATTATGTTTATTTTGTGTGTGTTTTACCATTTTCAAGAAAACTCAAAAGATTCACATTTACTTGTTGTTAAAATGATTTTCAAATACCTCAAATATACAACCAATTTATGATTGTTCTACCCTAGCGAACAAGAATTTGACTTAATGATTTATTTAGATATTGATTTTGGTGGTTTCAAGTTTGAAAAAAAATAACCTCTAAAACATTTCATCTTTTGGGAAATTCTCTAGTTTCTTGGTTTAGGAAGAAAAAAAATTTTGTTACACTATCTACTATTGAAGCTAAATACATAGCTTCGGGTAGTTTTTTCCCTCAAATTTTGTGGATGAAACACACTCTACTAGACTATTAATATCATTTCATACATTTCCCTATAAATTGTGACAACATGAGTTCTATAAACATATTTAAAAAACATGTATGTCACTCTAGTATGAAATATATTAATTTAAGACATCGCTTTTTGAGTTACCATTTTCAAAAGTGTGATATAACTTTTTAATACATTTGAACTGAACACTAACTTGCTGATATTTTCACCAATCAATTGAATTCTGAGATATTAAATTACAAAAAACATGAATTAGGAATGAAAAATTTTGGGTAGGCTTTAATTTTGGATACCGACCATTGGAAATTAACCACCATTAGAAATTACCTACCATTGGAAATTACCCATCGTTGGAAATTACCTTTTGTTGGATAACCCACCATTGGATAACCCACAGTTGGATGACCCACCATTGGAATTAAGTCACTATTGCTAATTTTTATTTCTAGGTTAATTATTTATTTCTTTATTATTTAAATATTATGTTTCATTTTTGATTTTCAAATCTATAAATGATATAAATTAAATCCTTAGTCTAATTTCAACACTCTCTCCCTCGTTACTTACCCTTTGAATTTCTCCACTGCCTTTTCTCTCTTGACATCCCGCCTTCCATTGACCTTGAATGAACCTTTCATATTTTTCATAATGGTTAGAGTGAAGTGATCTTCTATATTATATCCTAATGATTCGCATCCTTATAAGAAGAAAAAAAGGAGATTCGAGTAGATCTGTAGCCAATCCATGAAACCCTTATCTCGCGAATCTCATAGTAGTTCTTGAAAAAGAAGTGAATGGTGAGTGGATAATATCAATAAAGTCATTAGTACTTAAAGTGATTGAATTCTAGGGACTAGTAGAGTGGTTCGTGAATAATGATATATTTTTCTATCCTAGGTTAGTGCACTAGTTTTATTAAAATGTTGAGTTTAGTTTTGGAGAAGATAAAGACTGGGTTTAAAGTATAATAAATGGATAGAAGGTTGTGTTATCTTCAAGATGATAGGCTATATGTCTTAAAGTTATTTATGAATGAATATGAAATGATTATCAGGGATCGATTCCAATTTATAGTGATTTATTTAAATATGAGGATGTCTTTATTGAGCTAACGGAATATTGGACTTTAAGAAGACTAGCCGCAACCGAGCTAGATGGTGAGTATTGTTTGTTGTTCAAAATCATATAGCACATTTTATTCCCAATAAAAGGTTATTTTAGTACAATGGGATATCAATATGTGTGTGTGATCTTCATTATGAAAAGGGGAGATAGAATCAACCTATGATGGTATTTGATGGTTCATATAATGGAAATATGAAGAAAAAAAATTCTAGGTAAAACTCCCTAATTTATCCCAAGTTCATTTGGGTGAGGCCAAGGGTATGGTTAATGATTAAATATAAACTGAGGTGAACTATGGACGTTTTTTCTTCACCAATGTCATTTTTAAAAGAATAGAGATTAACTAGAACCCATGGATGTGAAAATGGGTTTATGATATTGATAATTTGTATGAGGAGTTCAATACTATTGATCACTACTATGAACCTAATAATATTATGGATCCTATATTAGAGCCAGATGAGGTGGCCATTAACTCATATGTGGAGTTAGAATAAGAAAAGGATGATGTTTCAGGTAATGGGGAGGAAGAGTTTTTAGTTGAGGAGGGTAGTGACCTATAATTACCTAAGAGCCCAGCTATCAATTTTGTTTGGGTAGTCCTCCTATGTCTCTACAAGTTAGAGAGACTATTTTAAGAGAATGGAGTGATGAATATGAAATAGAATAATTAGGATAAAAATAATATAAAATTTCTTCTTTCAAAACTTATAAGTATGTTATAGATGTCTCTGATGGTAAAAATGGAAGTGGAAAATATTATGAATAAGAATATGAATAATTAGGTGATGATAAAGAAGATGGAAATGATAAATATGGAGGATTTATTGATAGATATATAAGGGAAGATGAAGATGGTTCTGATCATGATAGGCCTAATGATCAGGATGTAAGGTCTCGTGTTTTTATGGACTGTAATTTTGAGCTGAAATTTGAATTTTTACTTTCAAATGATTATAAGGGGTAAAATGGTCTTTTTACCCTAACAGATGATATAGGATAATTTTTATAACCACTATATTTATCCTGGAGTAGTTTTTTTACCCTAGTACTAGAGTTTTCTAGATATTAGAGTCTTTCAAATTTTAGCGAAATAATTAATAATTAATATTTAATAAATTAAATGTTAATTTATTTGTGTAGGTTCGTTTGATAATATCTTTTGAAAAAAGTGTTTTATTGAGATTATTTCTCCTTTTTTGAGTCCAAAATGGGGATTTTTTACTAGGAGAGTCATAAAATTAGTTTTGGTGCCTAGGACAAGTTGGGGCCCTTTTTCTTTTTCTTTCCTTTTTCTTCTTTTCTTTATTTTCTTTTTCTATTCTTCCTTTCTCCTTTGCCTTCTCACACAAATGTATGGGGATCATCCTAAACTTTCCCAAGAGAGAAAAATATATATGGATATATATAAGGAGAGGGATATTAATAAGTTTATCATCATGGATCTTAAGACATGTTTTATTATTATGCGGTAACCGTAGACTGTGGAAACGGGAAAAGATTTGGTGGATTCCACCCAAAGGTAGGAATTTTTATGTTTTTTCAAAAATCCCCATATTTTATCATTTTATTTTTTAAATACATATTATTCTTCATTTTTACCCCTAATTTTCCTATCAATATCTTTTTCTACGAAAATTGGGGTTTCTGAGTGATTTTGGTATTTTCTATTTGGGAAAACTCATATACACGGTGTGTGGTTTAGGGAACACACATTTTGTGTTCTTTATGTTTGTAGAAGATGAGTTTTTTGATGTACACTCCAGGTATAGGGTGTACACTCCATGTACTTGGATTTGTCCATGTAGCTGAATCCCCAATCAGGTAGCTCGTGTAAGGGGTACATGCCATGTGGAGTACATGGACAGACCCCGTGTGGGTTTCATGTCATGTATAGGTACATAAACAAAAGATATACATGTTCAGGACATGTGAGGAACATTTAAAGGTACCCAATGTAGGTTAGACATTGTGTACAGGTCCAACGCACTATATACTTTGGAGTTTACATGCCAAGTATAGGCAGAGGTACACACCCAAGTGGGGCCTTGAGGGTACACACCATATACCATATTTATATGCCATATACTCTTCTTTTGGTACCCTTTGAGGTTATTTTATTTTTTTATTCCCTAGAGTTGGATTTCGATGCAATATTAGTCAATTCTAAGTATCTTTCCACAAATATCATGATTGAGAAACCCTTGTGGTGTTTTTAAGACTCCTAGGTTGTATTTCATGTTTTTACTAAGAGGAGAGTTTCTTCCTTCGATAATTGAATCCAGTTACCTCCTAAGAGTGAGACCCTTTGATATGAGATGATTCATGAGCTATCTCTATTGACCAGTTCTTCATAGACTTCCCCTTGAGGATGTTTCCCTTGTGAGATGTTCCCTTTTTCCCCAGGAGGTTGTGCGACTAGTTGTTTCCAAGGATCCCCTGCAGGATACATCTTCTTACATTTTGACCTATATGATCCCATGTATGATGCCACAATCTACTTTGTGTATGAAGGTTCCCCTGTGGGATTCATTTTCTTACATTCTAACCTAGGGATTCCCTAGTAATATCTCCTTATAGGTGTATTTTTTTAAGGATGCCTCTATTGAATTTCCATTACAGGGTCCCTTATAGGATTCCTCCTCTTACCTTTTTATCTAAGGATCCCGAGTAGGATTCCTTCACTTATTTGTATACCTTGAGGATCCCAATTATGATTACTCTCTTGTGTATGAATTGAGGGACCCAGTGGGTACCCCGATGCTTGATTGACCTTGAGCTAGTATGACAGTTTTGGGTAGAGATGGTTGTGGGTGTCACCTTAGAACTCATGTTGAACATGTAAGCCATGGGTTGTGGAAGTAGTGTTGGGTTTATGAGTTCATCCACCCTCACTCTTTTTATACATTTACATGTTTATTGTTGATGTAGTGATGATATCCATAGGTACTTCTTGGTTGGTGGTTATTGAGCCTGATGTGAGGCATGTTTCTTTCTCTTTGAGTTGCCCAAACATTCTTCCTGGTATCCATATTCTAATCCATGTTATTTATTATGTTTATTGGTATAACCAGAGGTACTACATGGGATATAGATGTTGAGCCTATATATTTTATTATTATATTATCCGGATTTCCATATGTACTTATCGGTATCCGGCTATTGAGCATATTAATATGATGTATGGACATGGTGTCCCTAGTAATGATACTCATTGATGATTCTTCTCTTCTATGTGATGAGGATTAATCTCCTTTACTTTTATTGAAATGTGATGAGTTTTATTACACTCTCCTTGATCGATTTATACTTAATAATTATTATGCTCTCCTGAGGTATAGTGTTGATTACACTCTCCCAGATCAGTTACTTGACCATAGTGTTGGGCATGGTGTTTCACATCAATGGATTCCCAAAAGGATAACAATATTCCAGATGATAGGGATGATTATGATTTCCCTTGTAAGAGACCTCCATGGGTAGGCATGTAATCTCACCAATGTGTTGTCTTTACAAACCGCTTAGGAGTTAGACCCTTAGGGTGCATCTAAGTTCCAAATTTCGTGACCACCTATGAAACGAAACCTAGGGCTTAGACATTGGACTGGATTTATATAGAATGTAAATCATGGTGTCTAGATATTTTCTATTTATAGGAAGTCTGGATGTACTTCCCTAAAATCCTTCTTTACAGTGATTGGATGTGAGTATGGGTGAACCCATTTTTAGGAAGAGTATCCCCATGTGATGAAGTAGATTTCTCAGATACATTTCTTGGAATTGGATGCAGTAGGTATATGTTAATTGAGATTATAAACCCATAGGTCAACTTAATGATACATGGATTTAGTGGTACAATATCTAGATCAATTCCCTAGAATAGGATGTCTAGGTGATTGGGATCATGGACCCAAGGATCGGCTGCTGATTGGTTTTATGATTTTTCATTCAATTACTCACGAATATTCACATTTATGTATATATGTATAGGTATGGGACTATAAATGTATATGCATATATATGGGAATCCATGATGTAACTTTCCTAGTTGACTGGAATTACAGAACCAGGGTTTGACTATGGTTTCATGTTTATTTTATGTATTTATATTTGTAGTTGTGTCTTATCTAGGCTGAGCATATTAATTTTGCATGAACTTATGGAAACATATTTATATGTTCATTGTTGAGGTGAACTACTGAGTTTATTTATCAAACCTTCACACAAACCATGGTGTGCATGTACACCATATGACTGCTTTTTAGGTTGAGCATAGTTACATGGTGGATAGGGATAATGCCCTGAGTTTCATGTTCGAGGGAAGCTACTTGTATGGGTTCTTCTGATCAGTCTGGTGTAGTTTGATAGTGTCTGGAGGCTAGGTATGTGTTTTGGATCATAATTAGTAGTATATTCCTATACTTTTATTTAAATTTCTATTGTAATCCTGTATTTGTATGGTCAGTCTAGTGGGTGACTAGTGTTTTATGTATGACATAGTTGTTCAGGATTTTATAACTTTTTCATTTATTATTACATCATGTTATATTTCAATTTATTTACTAATTACACAATCTATTTACTTCTAATACATATTACACTTAGATATTTCTATTGTTTACTTACTTTGATATGATGGAATAGTCTCCCCATAGTCACACCCTAGGCCATCACTGCTAGTCTATAGCCTATGGCATATAGGGAGACACACTTGAGGCCTCGTAACAAATCAGCTTAGAGCACTGGTTTTCTGGAATTTGGATCGGGACATTACAAATTGGTATCAGATCATTATTTTCCTCATCTTTACTATTTGGGATTTTATATACATGAGTATTAGGGATGTGTCAAAACTTGTGATGGATATCGGACTAGTGCATCAAGAACACTTGTTCTAGTAAGAATTCCTGCTTTCTAGGGGTACAGGATTGTTGATATGATCTATGATGTTATAGTTGTATATTATTTTTCACATTAATAAACACTAATATTGTGTTTATGTGATGATTTATTATGGATTTATGGCACCTGGCCATTGGAAAGAGTTTAGAGATGGATTTTTACTCTTGTACGGCAAAGGAAAGAGGCGTCTCTTTTATTATATTTGGTACGTAGGATTCACATCATATAGTTCTTCTAGTGAATTATTTTTACTGATGATTAGGTCCTATTAGATTGGGCCTACTTATATATATATTTACTTCTATGGAAGGTTATGTGGATCTACACTGAGGCATTTGGTATTGAGGCTGATGACTCAGTCCTTATGCATGGGAGGTGTAGTGACCCTAGTAGGTCAATATGGCATGTGATTCTCTTCTGTTGTGCCCCTTGTAGGGTATTTTTCCTTAATTCATGGTTATATATCCGTATCACTGAGTACAATGTAGATGGATACCGGGACTTTTACTGTGAACTGAACCTCAAGGGGGTATTATCGTATATGAATTCCTAGTGAGTTTCATTTCAGTCTCTTTTATGAGTTGGTATCATGACCTCTAGGGAGAATTTCCTTATGAGGATGCTCAGTGAGGATCAATCCCTTGTAGGCAATGTTATCAATTTTGACCCATGTAGGTCATTATGATCTTTTGTTTCTTTAGAGAGGTTTGATATTTTATGTTAAGGGGTTATACATTTTACTGAGATGTGAGTATTGTTCTATAGGGCTAGGTGGGATACCTGGAGGCCCTTAGTTTTGACTCATACCCTTATAGATTGACGTTCATTTTGATCATGGGAAACTTATGTGAGAGAGGTTGGATCGGGTTTATGAAAGCCCTTTTGGGAAGTGAGCTTGGTTTTATGCTCATTTTAAGATCGAGGCATGATAGGTGCTCGAGTTTTGCGATATAGACGTGTTGATGCCTTCAGCTTTTGATAAGCACCTAGGGTGTTTTGGTTTTAATATTGTATTCAATGGGAAAGATTATTTGGGTGTCTGACCCAGTCGATCTTTGTTTCCACTATTTCTAATGTAGTCATAGCATGGGTAGATGCTCATTACTAGAACAACATCAGTTGATGGGTGATTGTGGAATAAATCATGGCATGGGTGAGGTTCTTGTTTCTTGAAGAGGATTGTAATGTCCCAAACTAATTGACTGCTAATATGGTAGTTGGACTAATGGATGACATTTTCTTAAGTGTGTCTCCCTATACACTAGAGTCTTCCAACTAGCAGTGAGGGTCTCAAGAGGTGATAGTGGGGAGACTATACCCTCTTATCGGAGTATCATAGTGGTATAATCAGTGTAAATAGTATATAATAGTGGAAGAATAATATAATTATCTAAATAAAAATTTCCAATTCCAATTTACAACAATGAATGTATGACAGATGATGTTATAAGAGCAAGTATAAAGAATTAAAAAATTAATACAAAGTAATAAATGGAAAACTTCCCAATAACTAGATCCATGAGCATCGTGAGCAACATCTCAGTCCTATACTTCTAACTCCAGGTACAATAATACAACAACAAGAAAAGTCTAAGGTCCTATGAATAATAAGGTCTACTCAAGTACCCTGTGAAATAGTGGCCCAATCAGGGTGTGTGATTTAAATATTAGTAGGTCAGCACCCACAGTGTCTACCCCAAACCATTTTGTGCAATATGAATTATATCAGTGTGTAGGTATAAGAAAAAAATAAACATAACTAAATAAATAAACAACCACACGTCCAAGTTCCAAAGGGACACCTGATGGTGATACCTACTTCATATGAAATCTAAAATAAGTGTATGAATAGTAAATATACATATAATATATATATATAGTTTAATTCTATATTAAATCCACCTATATGAACCAAGATTTTGTGGATGCCTAATTGTTATATACCTGAAATACAAGTGATGGTTGGACTGGGGTGTAACTCACATTGTCCATGACCAGTATAACAATCCTAAAAGTTTATTCCAAATGGTAAATTCCTTTCATCCTCATAGAGTGAGAGACACCATTCTACATCACTCAGGATGTTGAGTGATCCATCATGGAAACACTCTTCTCATATAACGTGGCGTGTAAATCTCGCCACCCATATTGTATCACTAGTACGAGATTCCATTCTCAACACCCGATGTAAGGAGTGTGAATACACTCTTGGCTCAACACCCCTTACCATCGTATCTCAAGTATCACTGATGTGAGTCATCATACTCAATGCCTAATGTAAGGAGTGTGATTACCCTCCTGGATCAACACCCCTTACCATTGTATCTCATGTATCACTGGTGTGAGTCACCATGCTCAACACCTGAAGTAAGGGATCATGAGTATCCATGATCAAGAATCCCTTAACATCATCCATATCCCATGTATAAGGTGTAATCATATTTATAATACAATCCGTGAGGAAATACCTCTCATTCTTTTCATTTAATAATCTCATATATTAATAATTCATCACATTTCATGTATACTATAGTACATAAGGAAATACCTCTTATACATTCCAAAATCCAATTCAATTCCATTCCAAACATTACAATTTAAACAATTCAAATTAAGAATGCACTAAACAGCATGGCCTTTACACCCTTTACATTTCATTTCATTTAACACATTCAATTTAATTTACATAGGTCATGTTTATTAAATTATAAAAGGGGTTGTGGTCGTACCACCCTATTAAATTCCATTTCAGAAAATCCATTTTAATACATATAAAGAGAGAAATCCATCATGAACTGTCGATTAAAATTAAAACATTACATATACCAAAAGTTCACATAAAATCATAGATAACTACCAAAGCAACAAGCTATGTAGAATTTATATCACTAATCAATACTTTCAAGTTTAGAATACATCACAACTCCATCGAGGGGTTTTATTATAAAAACATGATATTGTTTATCAAACAATTCATTTGACATTTTTAACATTCATTTCAAAGTCATGTCTCAATTCATCAAAATAAACATTCATTCTAAAAAAAAATCATGAATTAATAACTAAGGAAGGTTCGAAAGGTTAACTGTTAAAGTATTATTAAATTTAAGGGTCCATGGAAAGGGATCCTACCTCAAAAAAGACAAATTTGAACACTTTGGAACTTTAAATTTTTATCAATGACCACTTGAAGCTACTCTTACCAGCCTTTGATCATATGAACCTTCATATATAAATAAGGAATCATATCCCCTATGTACATATTTTCAGGACCATGAAGATATACAAGGGGATCCTTACATATATTCTTATATATTCATACACCCGTTTCCACTTACTCCAGTATGTATTTTTCATATTATATGTAATCCACCTAGCCCCATATATATATCCACTTACATGGATGAATGTACATATAACAAGGGAACTTCCATATATATATTCCTACCTATGTATACGCCAAATGTCAACTTTGACGATGGCAATCCAAACCATCATGGTAAGAAAAAAGTGCTTAAATAAAATTATTGATAACTCAGAAACTACAAAATTCCAAAAAATAAAATGAGAAATAAAGTTTAATAGAAGAAAACCTTCCCAAAAAAGATGAAGGGTGGATAGAAATTCTCCTAAAAACTTTTCCTTTGGTGTCGGATTCCGAAACATGCACAAAGAAGTAATGGGAGATGCATTTCATTCCCTAACAATGAAAGAAAACCAAAATTAGTATAATCCCTAACCCTAGGGTTCGGTCTCACAAGAGTGGCGATGGGAGAAGTGAAAAATTTCCAACCAAGGGAATAAGAGGGAGGAAAAATTCTTACCTCGATAGATTGAATGAAAAACCAGAAGAATCCGAATGAAATTGTCACATAAAGAGAAGCCAAAAGGAGGGGTGTCACGTGTGCCTGGAGAGGAAGGGGGAGGGGTGATCACATGACTTAGGTGGGGAAGAGGGATAGTTAGGTTTAAGTTTTTTTTAATATTAATTTAATCAATTTATTTTTTTTAAATAAGAGAAACGATGCGCTGTTTGGGCCACATAGTTTTGAAAACTGTGCACCAACCCTGTGCCCTCTACTAGGCATGTGGATCACCCCATACGATTTTTCCCACACTGTTATCCTAACCATGTAAAAAATATGAAGTAAATAGTGAAAGGGTACTTCCCAAATTGGAACTAACCATGTGGTCCTAGTGCACAATTCGGGAAACTTTTCACATCCCATGTAGGAATTTTTATCCCTTGAAAAAGGCAGCATGGTTTTCTACTAGAGGCCACATAGTTTCAGAAAACACATGTGCCTCTGACAGACCACTAAAAATGTAACTTCCAAACTCTGGTGCTTCTAAAACTTAACGAGGCACACAAGAAACCTATTTAGCCTTCACTAAAGTCCAAAAACCACACATTGAAGTGTCCTAACTCTCATAATTACATTCTAAAGCTTCATTAAAAAATGGCTTATCCACCAAAGACAAAAAATTCAAATTCCCTTGGATTTTTGTCCATTTCAGAAACACGAGTCATTACAACCTCCCCACCTTCAAAATTATCATCCCTAAGAAGCTGTTAGAAAAATTGGAAACATTACCTGACCTACGAGGTTCGTGATGATCCATTCAAATGGTCACATTACATTTCAAAGCACCCAATGTACCTCTATGAATTCCTTAATCGTATAGTGAATAATCTATTAAAACTCAATCTAACACTCATTTTTTAACTGAATCATTGATATGGAACTTACTTGAGACTGTTCACCTAGATACATGATCATTTCATCATATCTTTAAAACATTTGGATGATGGTTTTCCACACTGTAGGCTTTATCATTAGAAAGGGTTCAATTTCAATCCATAGTGCCTCCACTATCAGAATAGCCTAAAAAATCACACCTATAAAAATTCTAGTGAATCTCCTAGAATTATTTCTTTAATAGGAAGAACCTGAAAAATTTCTAGATTGTGACGTACCAGACCTAGATTCCACTTAGGAGGTTCCTCGAGCCCAGTGGGCCACATGGCCTCAAGAAAATCTCCCCAAATTGAAAAGGCTTTTGACTAGTAGTGAGGGACAATGGTGTGTCTGTGGGGAGACTATTCTCTCATTACCAGAGTGAAACGTAGAGGATAAGATAAAAGATAAAACAAGAGATAAATTGATGAAACAATATAAGTAAATATAATGCATAGTGTAAGGATACAATCAATAATACCTAAAATAATTAGAATCACATACAACAGTTGATGATAATATATGTCATGTCACTAGAAAACTGGAAAACATGGATACAAAGTATCATGAATACATGGAAAAAATGTAGCAAAAAGGAAATACATAAACTATCCCAATAATACTGAGCTACAGCTCGGTCATCTTCTACTAGATCAATCCTATAACAATAATCAATCAAGTGTATAAAGTATTATGCTTCCCTTTATCAACAAATGTCTACATGTAATCTACCCTCGGTACCAAACAGCACCTGGAGAGGGTGTGAGATAAATCTCAATGGTCCACCGCCAACGGTTTCTATAACATCTATCCCGTGTAATGGAAATTGTAACAGTGTGTCGGCATGCATATATAAATAAATAAATAAAATTTAAATAAATACCCAAGTACCTATTTTGTCCCTCATCTGGTGTCTAAACATGTAAAAATTTCAAAAATTAATTGATTATGAGTTTATATAAACAAGTCATGTGCGTCATATCTAGCACTAACATCACATTGTGATAGTATAAATAATAAAGGTTTCAAGATGTAACAAGGAAAAAATAATTGATAATTAATATAAAGTGGTTTCATGGTATTCACCAAGGAAACCTAGACCTCAGGGGATACTAACTCAGTATTAATTAATTCTAGCTAGGGGGTAAGAGTGTAATCCAAGAAGAAGCACCTAAGGAATTACCATAATAATGTTTCTAACTGAGTCCAAGGAATTAATCCAAGGTAAAATAGAATATAAGTAGTGGTTAGGAACAAGGAAGTAACCAAGGAACCTCTACTCACATTGGATCCAAGGAGTGTGTCCAAGGAATCCT
Source organism: Viscum album (assembly GCA_963277665.1). Classification (NCBI taxonomy): domain Eukaryota; kingdom Viridiplantae; phylum Streptophyta; class Magnoliopsida; order Santalales; family Viscaceae; genus Viscum; species Viscum album. The sequence continues at coordinate 642,232,362 of OY728143.1, read as the reverse complement.
ATAAAAATAATGAAGGGATCCTACGATGTCATACTGATTATCTAGAGGTAAACAAGGATCAAGTTCTTGGGTTGGTCTTTCCCAAGGAAATAAACATCCTTGAATCAGAATTACGTCTTTGAGTACCCAAGACATTCCCTCAAGAATACAAGAGCTATCATGAGTCCATCCTTCCTATAAATATTTCATGGTCCATGTGCATAAAGTGGCACCATACATTTAATTCATCACAGTTAATTTTTTCATATGATAACTATTCCATTAAAAATTCACTTAGTTCAATACTTTCCTTTCATTAGTTTGACAAGGCTAGGTTTCATGAAACCTTTTGATTAAAACCATGTAAGTCAAGTAAATTAATAAGGTTCACTCATATTCATTCCATAAACATGGAAAGATATGCTATGGATGTGAAACCAAACATTCATTTACAATTAATAAATCCAATTCATATACTTAAGTATGATCTCCATACAATAATTTGCATCATCTGCCTATATTTAAGAACTTACCTTAGGAGGGTCAAGTGGATGTAACACAATTTCATGATTCAATAGGAAATTGCTATAAGGATTATTTCCATTATTTTGGTTAATCTCAAGCACACCTGAATGATGGCTCAAAATTGTCAAAACACTAAAAACCTAATTATGGAATATCACCCTATATGGGGTCTTGGGAGTTGTGGACACAACCACTAACAACAAATCACATTTATGGAAAGAGTGTAACCATAAGGTTCTAATGACCATAATTGAGGCATATAAATTCAATAAACAGAACCTCATGAAATCATCGGGTCCCACACATCAATTCCAAAATTAACGAACTTGAGGCATGAGTTATATACCACCCACATCATACTCGTATGAGTCTCCCCATCCATTATCAGCCTCTAATTTGTCCTGTATTAGAGTAGATCTGAAAAAATGGGAATGACATCCTAAATATTGATATCTAGGTCATGAGGAAGAGAAATGAATAAGATCTTAAGAAGACTTCAATACTTACAGTTGCACATCCAACAAGACAAACAGAAACTTGATCAGATATCAGATTAAAGAGATATTTCATTCCCAAGTTTAGGCCTTCAGAGAGGTCCAAAATGAGAGGGAAGGGGGTTCTTTTTGCTAGAACTCGGAATAGGAAAGAAGGGTGAGGATAATTAGATAATTAAGGGTAAAATGATCTTTTTAACCATAAATTTTCCTATACATGGTTTGACCGCACAGTTTTCCAAACCATGTGCCAACCAGGCATGGGTACTTAGAGAAGAGGGGAACTCGCACGATTATGGTATAGGGTTTTGTAAACAATGCATCAACCATACGTAATGGCTCTATTTGAAAATGCAGACCATATACATGGTTTTCTATAATTATGTGTCATACCCGCACGGTTAACTCTAAACTATGTGACAGGACTTATTCTCCAAAAAGATGGGTTCTGGACTCTGAAAAATCCTCGGACACCCCTGAGACCTTCTTGAACTCATTAGGCATCCGAAAAAGGTCTATAATAATAATTTAGAATAAAATTTAAAGGATCCATACCTGAGTCAATGACCAGGTTCCTACAGTCTTCCCCCTTAAAGGAACTCATCCCCGAGTTCACTGTCTAATGGTGGTGAAACACTGTCAGAAAATAACTCTATATGTCAAGCATGTGCATCGGCCTCCTACTCCTAAGTCTCATAATGTACATGGTCATGCTACCATATCACTCATACTAGAGGAACATGATAGCCTTAGAGAGTCTTCGTTATCCTTTTCATAATTCATATAGGATACTCCTCAAAATAATCATTGGCATCAAGCTCAACTTTATCAGGATAAATATTATGGGATTGGTATGCCTGATAATGGTGAAGTTGTAAAATAGGGAAGATGTCATGCATAGCATGGTACCTATGATGTTGTAACAATTGAGAATCTGTTGTCCCAACTCTTTCCAAGATCTCAAATTACCTCACATAATGAGTTGATAGATTCTCTTACTTTTGTAACCCTCTATTTCCTAGACTGGGTGATACCCATAGGAAAACGCAATCCCCAACCATGAACTCTATAGGTCATCAACAGCGATCAGCATAAGATTTATGTCTAGACTGAGTAGTAGTCATATGCTTCCCAGTCAGGTGAACCTGCACCAAAGTATCCTACATGATATGAGGACCTAGTAGGGATATCTCACTTTCCTTTATCTATCACAAGGGTGAACGACCTAGCCTACCATATAATGCCTCAAAGGGATCCATCTGGATTGTCTCCTAAAAGATGTTATAATAGGAAAACTCAATGATAAGGATATGATTCTACCAAGAATCATAAAAATCAAGGTCACATGCTAAGAGTACTTCCTCTAGAAAATTTATTATCCATTCCAACTTTCCATCAGTATGAGGGTAAAAATATCTGCTCAGCAGCACCTGTGTACCCATAGCCTTCTGTAACCCCTACCAGAACCATGATGTGAAACAAGCATACCTATCTAAAATGATAGTATAAGGGAACCCGTATAATTGTATGATCTCATGAACATATAGTCTTCCCATCTCATCAACTAATAAATCCTCCAAAAAAGGAATGAAGTGGGTTGCTTTCATTAGTTGGTCAATAACTACCCATGAAATGTCACTACCCCTCAGTGACCTAGGTAAGCCAACTACAAAATACATAGAAATATCTTCCCATTTCTATTTCGGGAAAATAAATGGTTGTAACAAGACTACAGGTCTCTAGTGATCCACCTTCACCTACTGATAGGTAGAACACCTATTGTTAAAGCCTATTATCTGACATTTTATCTCAGGCTTCCAATACTATCATTTCATATCTCAATACATTTTAGAGATTCTTGGATGAACTACCCACTAAGAAGCATGGGACTCTTGTATCAACTCCTCTCTCATACCTGTAGGAACCTAGACATGTCCATGAATATGAAAATTTTTGTCTCTATCCATATACCAATTCTAAGGTGGTTTAGCTCCTGATATACTCTTATGGATAACCAATCCCTTGGGATCTAAAAATTTCCTACTCTTCACCTTCTCAAGGAGGTAAGGGGTAACTATCAAGTATGAGAGGTAATAGTGCTCTTGATTTTCATGAAACTCTATATGAAGCTCATAAAATAGGGTCATTAACTTCCATTCATCACTATCTTACCATAAGTCTTGTGACTTAGTTTTCTAACTCAACACATTAGTGACTACATTTCCATTTTCGGGTGTATATGCAAGGTTTAAATCAAAGGACTGAAGATATTTGACCCATCTTCACTGTATGATATTCAAGTCACACTATGAAAATATATATTTGAGACTCTTGTGGTCTGTGTACACCACAAATCTCTCACCCAATAGATAGTTCCTTTATCAATGTAATCCATGGACCACTACTTCTAGATCAAGGTCATGTGTCGGGTAATTTCTCTCATTAGGTCTCAACTTCCAAGATCCTTATGTAATGAATCAATCCTCCTGAATCAGAACTACTTCTAATCTGATGTCTGATGCATCATATAAGATGATATAACATCTGACTAGCTCTATCAGAGTGATAATAGATGTTGTGATCAGCCTCCCTTTTAGCTCCTAAAAGGATTTCTCACACTCTTCTAACCACAATAACTTAAGACCCTTCTTTGTAAGACTATTAATAAGAAAGTCAATGTGTTATAAGTCCCGTATGAAATGCCTATAATATCCAGTAATCCCTAAGAGACTCTGTATATCAATCATGTTCTTGGGTTTCTCCTAGGAAACCATCGCACTCACCATCTCTGGGTCAACATAGAATCCTAATTCTAAGATAATATTACTCAATAAGTGAACTTTGTTGATCAATAAGTGGCACTTAGCAATATTGTAATAAAGATGATGCTCTCTTAGTGTACTTATAATGATGTTAAAGTGATTTTCATGGTCATTATAAGTGTGAGAATACAACAAGATGTTGTCCACAAAGACTGTAAAAAAAGAATCCAAATAGTGGTGGAACACCCTATTTATCAGATCCATGAAAAAGGTGGGTAGGTTCTTAAGATATAATGACATAATGAGGTACTCATATAGACCATACCTTCTATGAAAAGATATATGAGTTATATCTGATGGCTTTAATCTCACCTTATGATAGCCCGATCTCAAATCGATCTTAGAGAATGCCTTAGATCCTTAGAGCTGGTCAAAGAGATCATATATTTGAGGTTGTGGATACTAGTTCATGATTGTTAGATGGTTCAACCATCTGTAATCCATGAAAATACAAAGGTTCTTTCCACCTTCTTGGTGAAAAGTACAGACGAACCCCAAGAGGAAGTATTAGTCCATATGAAACCTTTGTCTTCTTGATCCTATAACTACCACTTGATCTCCTATAGCTCAGTGGGAACCAACCTATATGAAGGAATGGACACTATAAATGTTCATGGAACAAGATCAATTGTAAACTCTACCTCCCTTTTAGGAGGTAATATAGAAAATTCATTGGGAAAAACTTCCCTAAAATGATCTACTACTTAGAGGAAATTTATCCTGGTCTAAACATTGATCCTTCATAAAGATATTGGAAATATGGGTGGTCACCCCACTTAAATCTTGATGCTCTAGTCTAGCTATACTAACCTGGACAACCCACTCACCCTTATTAAGATAACCGCATCACTCTGGTGATGTAATTGATACACTTAGATGATAGAATTCTACAAAGGTGTGATATGGAACCAACTAATTCATCCTGAGAATGACATTTAATCCCTTCATCTCAAGAATAAAGAGGTCCCACAAGAAAGGGTAACTACCTACCTCAAGGGGTAGTCTCTACACGGGTTTATTCCCTCTGACCATACTCCCAAGAGGGTATCTAGGGTCATAACACCATAGAAAAAATGTATTTACAAGCCAAGGATTTACATGATAGATTATGAGATGAAATAGTGTTAAGAACCAATATCAAATAAAGTAGATACTATAATTGAGGCTATGAGAATAGTACCTCATACTGTAGATGGTCCCATATCTTGATCCTCTGGTATCGGCTATAATTCATGCATCTGTCCTGATCCACGACCCTATACAAAATTTGTACTACCATGATCAAAACTGCTTTTTTGGTGCTACTGGTGATCAGGGGTTTGGTTACCATGGAAACGACCTCCTCCTCGGTCAGTTCTGTCAGTGCTAATCCAACTCTCCACCTGACGCAACATAATATAACCTTATCCTAAATGTGGATCAGGTGTATATCCTCTTCCACTAAAAGTGGATGGAAAGGTCTGATAGAAAAGTATAAGATTCCCCATATGGTCTCCATCCCAGCACTGCATTGGATCTCTATCACACTAAGGATTCAGATGCCTCGTACATCCACACTGGTGACGTACTATAGATCTACCTACATGAGTACCTTGGCTTCCACTACCCTGATAAGAAACCTTGAAGGATCACTTTCTTCTTCAAGAATAACTACTATCCTGACATGACACTATTTCTATATGGCCGATACTATTTCCATCTGTTAGGTTGTGATCAATGATTAAAGAATGATTTACAATCTCATAGAAAGTAAGTAGGTGAAACACATTCCCCTAAGTATGGATGGAATACTAGATCCCACCCTCAAAGCATCTAGCATGAAAAATCTCATCACCATATAGAAGTAGTTAAAAGAATTATAACTTAGTGAATTGCACTTAATTCTCCATAAATAACAAAGAACCCTGATTGAGATTCATGAACTCAATGGATATGTCATCTTAGTGTATAAGTAAAGAATTGATCATAGAAGGTAGTCTATAAATCAACCCATAACATGTCCTGATAGTGACCAGCTTGAGTAATCACATCCCACCAACACTGGTCCGAATCATGGAGCATGTACGCAGCAAGTTTAACCCTCCACTATAGAGGTACCTCTAGATGATAAAAGAGAGACAAGGTGTATTCTAGAAAAGACTCAGCAGCCTATGGACTGTCATCCCCTGAGAAGGTAGGAGTATGTTTTTTTCAATACTCACAGGTCAGATCATTTTTCATAGGTGCATCTCATAGATCCCCATGCATGGATTGAATTAGAAATAGGAAACTATCACAAACTTGAGCATCAGTTCCCAATTCTATTATAGCAGGTAGTACCTCATGTGGGACTCCTGGAGGTAAGACTGATGGCTTTGGTCCCACCATGTCTAGAGTATGGTCATCGCCACCCTCCTGGCACATGACATGAGGACGTCATGGCGCCATTGGTCTATAATTTTTCTAATAACACACCTCAGAACAATCATTAATAAAAAAAATATAGAAATACTAATGGAAGATGAATGTAAAAAAGGGATCACTAACCAAGTTATAAAACCCCAACTACCCGCTTAGAATGTTAGGTATAAGTAATTTCTCAGTTATAAGTTTAAAGGGTTATAATAGATAATGGTTCAATAGTACCTTGCCTCATCATTTATTGGAAAGGATTTCATTTCATTTTATATTTAATTACAAGGTTCACTCCTTTACCTTTCATAAGCATGAAAATATGGGATAAGGATGTGAAACTATTTCACTTTTATGTTTGAATTTTCTTAAAACCTTTATCATAGTTCCTTTAAAATGTACCATCATTCCCTATGTATTAGGGCCCATAATTCTTATCATTGATATTAACACCCACTTTAATTTCTAATTAAAGACTTTATTTGACAAATTACTCATTCCAACCCATGAGGTACCATAACACCTCATGAATTAAAATATTTAACCACTCAATCATAGACTGTAGTAGCACAAAAAATATATAAACAAGGAAAGTCTCAATCATGAATCACAGACCTAGAAAGAAATGAAAAGTGAAATACACCTATATGGCATGGAAATTATGCATGACATGTGAATTCTAGGTGCCTACTATGATGCATGTAAAAATGATCCATTCCCGCATATCATCAGAACAAGTATGAAATAAGATCCTCAATTAGAATAATAATCAATAACCCTACATATCATATGTGTCACCCAATGGTGAAATAGGATAAACTATAATAGGAAAAAATAAAACAAAAAATTTATTCTAGGCTACTCATATTTTACCCCGAACATGGGTTCATGATGCCCAAGCACATCTCATGACCAAGTTCCAAGAATTATTAATCTCCAAATATTAAAGAAATAGGGTAAACCCTCTTATACCACTTTGTGATGTCACATTCTAGGATTCCACTTAAGAGGTGCCCCGATCCCATTGGGCCACATGACTGCAAGCGTATCTCCCCAAATGCCAGAGACATACGACTAGTAGCGAGGACCTAGCGTGTGTCTGTGGGGAGAATATTCCCTCATTAATAGATTGAAACACAATGAATAACATATAATATACAATAGGAGATAAATATCATAAGCAATATAATTAAATATAATGCACAGCGGAAGGAGACAAATCAATAATAACTGAAATAACATGAATAACATACAAAAGATAATGATGATGTTTTTCATGTCACTAGAAAGATGGAAAAATTGATACAAAGTAGTATGAATATATAAAAAATCCAATGTGGCAAAAAAATATACCGAAACCATTCCAAGAATCCTAAACTATAGCTCAGTCACCTGCTACCACCTCCATCCTAGTACAACAAGCAATCAAGTTTCTAAAGTATTACACTTCCCTTTATCAAAACCTACATAAATTTAATCATCCATAGGTTCCAAATGGAACTCTAAGATAGTGTGAGATAAATATCAGTGGGTCTCCACCAATGGTGTCTATAACATCCATACCATGTAATAGAAACTGTAACATTTTGCAGTCATGCATATATAAATAAAGCAGTATAATGTAAATAAATACCTAAGTACCTTCTTTATCCCTTGGATGGTTTTTGAATATGTAACCATTTCATAAATTAATTTGTTACAAGTTTATATAAACAAGTCACATGAGTCATATCTAGAACTAACACCACCTCATGATAGTATAAATAGTTAAGGTTCCAAGATGTAACAAGGAAACCATAATTGATAATTAAAATGAAGTGGTTCCATGGTATTCACTAAGGAAACCTAGTCCTTAGGGGCCACTAACTCAATAGTAATTGAGTCTAGCTAAGGGGTAAGAGTGTAATCCAATGATCATTATCCAATTCATTACTGCAATAATGTTTCTAACTATGTCTAAGGAATTCATCCAAGGTAAAATGGGAGATAAGCGGTGGTCAGGCCCAAGGATGTAACAAAGGAACCTCTAGTCATGATGAATCTTAGGAGTGTATCTAAGTTATTCTGTAATAATAATGAAGGGATCCGTTGGTGTTATACTAGACATTCATAGGTAAATAAAGATTGGGTTCCCATGTAGGCCTCGCGCAAGGCAACCAGAATCCTTGAATCGGAATGATGTCCTCGAGTACCCAAGGTATTCCCTTGGGAATCCAAGAGATAACATTATCTAATAATTCCTACAAATATTTCAAGTTACATGTTCATAAAGAGTCACCTTTCATTAAATTAATTACAATTAATTTGTTCATATGATAACTATGCCATTAACAAATTACTTTTCTTCAATCATTGCCTTTCATTAGTTTGACAAGTCCAAGTAGCATACAACCTTTTTATTAAAACCATATAATTCAAGTCAATTAATAAGGTTCACTCTTCTTCCTTACATAAAAATGGAAATGTGTTCTATGTACATGAAACCAAACATTCATTTACATTTAATAATTCTAAATCATATACTTAAGCATGCTTTCCATAATATCATTTGATTCAATTAGGTACATTTAATCACTTATGTTAGGAAGGTCAAGTGGAAGTGACAGGGTAAAATCTATTCAAAATTTCATGATTTAATTGAAAATTAATATAATGAGGCTTAACATTAGTGTTTTCAATCTCTAGAAAACCCAAACAATTCCTCAAAAGTGTCAAAACACTAAAAACCCAATTACGACATATCACCTTACATGGGGTGTTGGGAGTTGTGGACACAACCACCAATAGAAAATCACATTTATGGAAATAACATAACCATATGGTTCAAATGACTATAATAATGGCATATAAATTCAATAAATGGAACCAAATAAAATCGGTGGTCCCCATATGTAAATTCCAAAATCAAGGAACTTGAGGGATGAGTTATAGACCACCCACATCATACTCGTATGACTCTCCCCATCCAGTATCAGCCTCTAATTCATCTCGGATCAGAGTAGATCTGAAAAATGGGAAAAAATCATAAACCTAGGTATCTAGGTCATGAGAAAGAGAAATGAAGAATGGATTAAGAAGACTCGAGTACTTACTGTTGTTTATCTAACATGACAAATGGAAGATCGATCGGATCCCAGATAAAGGAGATCTTTCAATCCCTAGTTTAGGCCTTCAAAGAGCTCCAAAATGAAAGGGAAGGGGGTTCTATCCACTGAAACTTATAATAGAGAAGGGGGAGGAGTATAATTAGATCATTAAGGGTAAAATGGTCATTTTTTCAGAAATAGGAATCTGCACGGTTTGGTCGCACAGTTTTCCTAACTGTGCACCAACCATGCATGGATAGTTAGAGAAGATGGGCACTCACATGGTTAGGCTACACAGTTTTGGAAATCATGCACCAACTGTGTAGAATGGATTTTACCAAAAATTTAGACCATCTTCATGGTTTACTCTAAACATGTGGTCTACCCACACAGTTTACTCTAAATCAAGTGATAAACATTCTTCTCTCAAAAAGACAAGTTCTAGACTCCAAACAATTTCCGAACACCCCTGATACCTTCATGAACTCATTAGGCATATGAAAAAGGGCCATAATAACAATTTAGACCAAAATTTATAAGATCCATACCTGAGTCAAAAACTGGGTTCTTACAAATATTATAGGAGAGACCTCATTGAGAGAAATGGTCAAATCCTAATCGACCTAACCGAACCAGTCACATATTATTTCCATGAAAGACATATACCTTTAAACCACACCCTCCTTAACCTGGTGGTGTACTTAAAAATGGATCCTCACTAACCATAACCAATTAATAAGATATAAAATAGTTCAATCCACCTCTAGCTGACCTTTCACAAAATGCTCAATTTAGATGGTTGGCACATTACAAACCGAACTGTGATGCCTTCTTCCATGGAATCATGTATTTAACATGGACATGTCCACAAAATCTCATACCTGGATTATGATGCCTTTCCTTAGTCAAACCATCACCTAACCATATGATTATTCACTCCTCAGCATGAACAAGGGTATAATCTAGATCCATCACACTGGAATATGTTACCCTTTAATCGTCAACAACACCTCCGAGCCTGAAAACAAGTTTGGGGTAACCTCGTATTCAAATAATTGGAGTACAATGAACTAACCCAAGTAGTCCACACTCCATAACTACAAGTGATACACTGGAATAAAGCCAAAACATCCACATTATAACTTTGATTAATCTCGAAGTGGCATTCGTCTGGTGGTCGAGTCAAAGGGAACTACTGGTGTACAAGAGTCCATCCAAGGTATTCCTACATAGGAATCTTGATTTCACTTAAGACTAACCAAAACTCAAATAAAACCATGTGTATAGAATGAAACACTAATAAAACCACCCAACCAAGCCCAACAAGTATTAAAAATTTATCACAACATAAGATTTATGCTCTCTTAGTGCATCAAGGATGACATCAAGATAGGGGACTTGATTCTCTCTTTAAAAAGAGTACAGTAAGAGGAAACAAAGAAAAACAAAAGAAGAAAGAATTTTCAAACCACTAATGATAAACTTCTTGAAAGAATATCGACTTCACCTACCAATGCATCTCTATTAACTGACCACAATCCTTCACCACACAAGGCATATTGTTATCATTCAAGATTTAACCACCAAATTCCATCCACAACCAACAGAATTTCCGAAAGGTTGTAAAAACATCCAATAGTTTTAACATCATGCTTCCAAGAAAGCACCGAAATTATTTCAACTTTCAAACCTTAAGGAAATTCAAGAAAAATGGACCACTTCCCAAGGGTCCTCTTCAGATGTGCCCCTTCTACTTAGAATGAAACATTTTCACTAGAACTGACATGACACTCCCCACCTTAGGAGTGTACTATTCATTGAAAAAAGGAATAGACCAGTCGATCACAAGCGCACTGGGTCATATTCACCTTGAATGTAAACGTAAATCATTTTGAATGAAAACCAAAAACAAAATGATTGGCATGTCAAAACACGCAATCCAATTGGAAAGTCATCTCAATCATTGGGATGAATTTTATTTCCTTTAACAATAGATGGGAACCACATGTGTGAATGTATTCTAACCCAAGGTAGAATATCCTAAATACTATCCATAGGTTTTCATCCATATGAATTCAATTATTTGATGTCATACACACACAAAATAGCTCAATTTCGTTCTATCTCATATAACTGTAAAATAGACTGATGACCTCTCAATTTTTCCATGTAAAAAATAAATAGGGTTGTGAGACCTATGAAGTGGCTAACCATGCCCATGGCATGTCTAACCTACTAAATTTGAGCATTACCCAATGCTCATGAAAATAACAAGGGTCAAGAAAACAATGACCACCCATCTGAACAAGGGTTTCATTAGAATATAAGAGTCCTACTAGGGACAATGACTTCGGAAGGGCACCATATAATAGAAAATCATATCATTATCAAGTCACATAAGTTCTAAGTGTTCTAAATACCATGGTTTAGCCCCTTAAAAAGGAGAAACTTTGACCCTATCACTAGGTCATGCCTCTCATAAGTCACTGGCTCAAGAGATATCATTTAATCCACTATTAAAAGAAAAGAGAGGCCTTCAGAAAACACTCATGATTTCATTCCATGGAAACTCAGAGGATAAACTTAAACTACCCTTACCTATGGGTCTAAAAAGAGGAAACCACCTAGGGTTCCATTTTAAATACTTTTACATTTATTCACATGTAATCTTTAAACACTAGAAAGATTTATAACAAAGCACCAATCATAATAGGAAAGTCTCATAAAAAATACTTTTTAGACATTTAACATCTATTAATAGATAAGGCAGCCTACATGGGTCTAATTAATCCATCATGGGTTCTTTAAGAAGCATCCCAATAGTAGTTTCTTAATTAAGTAAGTTTCAAAACACCCGTAGTAGGTCACCTCTTAAGGAACATTCCCCAACCAACCTACTTGGGTTCAGTTGTGCATTTTAGAAGTCAACCAATTAATTTCAAATTATAACTGAATACCCTTTATATTTAAAACCATATCGTAATATTATATAGTCCAAGGATATGGGTGGCCAACTACCAATCTAGAAGGAACCCATACACTTTACACTTTGTAATTTGGCTCCCATTTAATTGAAATAAACTCACTTTAAAGTTTTAACTTTAATATAATTTATATTTTTAACAAGGGTTTATAAATATATAAACATTCTAAAAAGATGGTTCAAGTATACAAATTGAATTTCCCCAATTATAAGGTTCCCATACACTTTAAAATTAAAAACTGGATCCCATTTAATGGCAACCAATATATTTAACCAATGCACCAATTTTATAACATCATAACTAGGAATGTTATAACAAATATAAAAAATAGAGAAGCATGCTATTAAACACAAAAGAATGAAATATAGGCAAGGCATGCTAAATAAATCAAGCGGTGTGGCATATAATCAAGAAATGCATGCTAAGAAATACCTAGACATGGTACAAAACTGATAATGACACTAAAATAGCTAAAATGGAATGGTAATAAATAAAATCCTGGCATAATGCTCAAGGCATGCAATCAAATCAGCAGGCATCACACAATGAAGCTACATGGCATGGAATATACATGGAATTTTAATCTCTATGTGCCTATTATTATGCATGTAATGCTCCATCCTTACCATACCAGTTCAAGGATAAAATTACATAAACTCATAAATCAATAGCCTGAATACCCCGAAGGCCTTATTTTTTATTGATTTTTGATAACCCCCTTTCAGGGATGAGGGGGAACCCTTAAAAGGATTGTGGTCTTAGAGATTACATGACCTGTAGGTCTTAGGAAATATAGAGACTATACTTGGAACTCCTACTCCCAGTATCTTTATCGTGATATCATCTCTCCACCTTCAAATGTATTATTGGCTAGGATTCTCATGCAAGCACAGGCTAGTCCTGATGGAAATTCCATACCCTCTCTTTCTGAAAAATCCTCTTAGCTTATGATCCAGTGAATGTACCTATTCTGAATCCCCATCCAGAGTATGCTCCTTGTAGAGTCTTTTTAATCATTTATGTACAATTTCAGGTGGCCCAAAGGCCTTAAGGTGGCCTGAAGGCCTTGAGGTGGCCCAAAATCCTTGAGGTGGCCGAAAAGCCTTACTGTCTTAAAGGCCATGGGTGGCCCGAAGGCCTTAAAATACCTAAGGCTCAAACTAGTGACCTGAAATCCCAAACTGATGAATAGGTTTTTCTACTACAATACCAAATAGTGTCTCCAACAATGACTACTATAGTACTGCTACAGTACCCCAAAAAATATTTCTCCACTCATTTTTGAACTCGGGTCACTTAGATGCACTTTCTGAGTTCTTTCCAACTAGGATGAGGCTCTTGTGAACTCATAAATCAATAAGCAGTGGAAATTACACCAATCACTAAAGTTGAAATTAGAGTCAACTGTAATATCAAATAGAATGAAAAGCAATCCCAACCCTAGATGCTTTTTCATTTCTCTATGGGTGGGGTTATCAGTCCCATACATATCTATTTATCAATCACTGACAAATTTCTAGTCTCCTATCTACCAGCCCAAAATAGTAAGACAGGGAAAAATTAATATTTGATACCACTTTTTAATGTCCTGACCTGACTGGCCGCTAAGATGGTAGCCAGACCAATGGATAACATGGCCTCAATCATGTCTCCCCGTACACAATAGGATATTAACTAGTAGTGAGTATAGTGACCCTAGCCTTTTGTATATAACACTATATGATTTTAATCATAATTATACATCAGAGTACAAGCCAAGGATCGTAAAGTCTAGTGTCTTGGAAGAATATATACATAAAACTGAAAACATGGAACTAAATAAAACATTTCCTTATTTAGTATTCATAAAGATCCCCTAAGTTTCATTATACTCATACATCTTCATAGGATAACTTGGGGATAACATGAACAAAGGGATAAGCTAAAATCCCAGTAAAGGAATAAGAATAAGAATAAATCCTTAGCACATGGGTTAGAAAACATGACATAAAGAAATAAAAAGGAATGTAACATAAGGTATCATAAAATATAAGTATAGATTCATATAAAAATGTAATCATAGAAATGGGGCAACAACTTAAAACATGAATTTATTATGAGTCAGGGCTAACCGCCAAGATCGTTTCCCATAGTAGCACAAGCCAAGGCTAACGGCCAAGACCGCCACACATAACATCTCATGAGACTTATCATTATCCAATGCATTGGAGCACTATTCAGGAACACCCATCTTAACATGTTCATGAATATAATTTCCAAATAAATAATCATACATAATCAATCATACAAAAACGTAAGGGAACCCATGGAGAGAAATGGGTATCACATTCATGACATAAAGCATAATGAATGGGGGTGTCATAAAAGTTTCCATGAGAGAAGGTAATTAAAACATACATGGAAATTAATAAGTTAAAATAGGAATATATCATGTTAAGTTATTTAAAACAGAAGTGACAACATTTAATAAGAGTATTTAGGAAATTCTTAGCATTAAAACATTTTAGTTCTGTTTTAAGGAAAACACTAAAGGGATTTTAAAATGGAAAAGGGAACAATATTTTATATAAAACTAGAATTGAACCAAGAAGTTTTTCATAGTAAAAATAATGATTTTATAAAGACGATTGTTTCTTAAAACATAGGATAGAGTGCACTTGAAATTCGGTAAAAATTTGGGAAGTTCCCTTAAAACGAGTTTGCTTATTGGGAAGTATCGAGGAGGGATTCACTTAAAAGTATGTATATCCCAAAAAGATAATTAGGTCTGGATATTAAAACATGAGTTTGGATATTATTAAAATAATTTATAATTTGTACATAAAAATTAAAGACAACTTTATTTGGGTAAAAAGAAATATGGATAAATCCAAAGAAATAAAGGTAGTTCGGGTAGAATTCCTTACGAACTATCGGCATGGTATCGGGTGTACTTAAGAGGGATTCATGAGAGATAAAGGGGTTTATAATCACTTATCAATCATGATTTAAGTATGTGGGGTTCTAAATCGTACCCCCATCATTAGGTATTACACATAAAATTGCATAGCATAGAAGACATTCTTTAATAAAAGTGAAATGAAGAGGATCCCTTACCTTAAATCTGGTGGTGTTCTCCACTTGTTACTAATGACCTGAATAAACAAATTAGGTTTATTAATTAATAATTAAATGACCTATTATATATTTAATTGAATTATTATAACCTTTTTTATGTCATTAAAGACCTTTTTTATTGGTTATAAGGTTCAATTTCACTCTTCTGGTCTGTTTTCTTCCTTGGTTTTTAATGACCGGTTCATGCTCGGATAAACATGTATGATGAAAGTAGTTGTCCAAAATTGAATTTTTATGTTATTATTGAACATCTAGGAGATTAAATGGTTATAAAAATTAATTTGTTTATTGGTAGTGAATATAAATTATTATATAAGACCCTAGTGACAACTATTTTGGTTAATCGGTGGGTTTTGATTACAACGAACATGTTTTGATTTATAACTTAATACCATTTGTACAAAAGGATTACAGAACCTTAACTAGGATATATTACATATATAATAATCTTTTTCAACCATAACACAAATGGTTTCTTGACCAAAATTCAAGATGATAATTGAAATTGATAAACGGTTGTCCTTGAATGTGCTAGATTAACACATCTCAAATAGTGTTTTCATTTATTTCAAATAAAAGGTGGGTAAAGGAGAGATGATAATGAAATATCCCATTAGAATAATAAAATTCAAATAAACTTATGGTACAGTATTTTTCATACCATTTGGATGAGTATATTTTAGGAAATAAAAGAGAACAAAATAACTTAAAAATGAAAGAAAAGGAATGAGGAATTTTACCTCTTGAATAAACCTTCCTTGAGAGCTTCTTAATGGGAGAGGATTTGGTATTTTGAAGAGACTAGGGGTTGTTGGACGTGGGTAAGGATATTGGGAAGATATTTGGATAGAATATTATTAAGGTACAAGGCTTGAGATAAGTGAAGAAAAGAGGTAAGAATGGGTGGTATTTATAGTGGAGGGGAGGAGGGTTTTCATAATATTATAATCATTAATTTGTTATTTCATCACAAGACAAAAAATAGTTAGTATTACATGACCTATAATAGTAATAAATTCATGTGAGTTAGATATTTGGGTTCTTACATCACTTGTTATGTCAGGAATAGTGGATTCAAATTGTAATGTATTTATACGGTAATTTAATATATTTTACTATTCACTAAAAATTCAAGTATTTCAAAAAATTCACAAAAATTCACCCTAACCATTTTTCGACGTGTAGAATAAAAAAAATGAAATCCATGTTTCAGAAATAATTTTCTAAATATGATTAATTTAATATTTAATTAAAATCATAATTTATTCTAAAAAATAGTTTTAAAACATTTATTTACTTATTCCAAAATATATGTACATCATAATTTCACTTAAATATTATTTATATACTATTATAGGTAAGGTTACTATTCATTATGGTATTTCACTATTCATAAGGGTAACATTATTACTCATAAGGGTAAGTTACTATTCCCCAAAAATTAAGTTGGTCATATTAGACTCTAAATAACTTACTGATCGCAACCGTGTATGTCAGATTTTCTAAATTCAAATCACAGAAGTGAAAAACATATGTTTAGAGGTCACATAACACTTAGTAGTTCATTATGTTGTGATTTCATGTGATTATTAAATATTTATAAGAAAGAAATTTCTATTGAAAAAAATTGGGTCGTTATAGTGAGGGTCTCAGAAGGTGATAGTGGCGAGACTATACCCACTTATCAGAGTATCAGAGTAGTAAAATAAAAATAAATAGTAGATAATAGATGAAGAATAATATAATTATATGAATAAAAATGGTTAATTCCAATTTATAATAATGCATGTATGACAGATGATGATACAAGTGAAAGTGGTAAGAATTAAAAAAATCAATTCAAAGTAATAAAAGAAAAACTACCCAAAGATTAACTCCATGAGCATCTAGAGAACTAGCTCAGTCTTATGCTCCTAACTCTGAGTATAAGCATATAGAAACAAGAAAAATCCAAGGTCATATTAACAAGATCTACTCTGGTACCCCAGAATAATAGCGGCCCAAGAATGGTATGAGATATAAATATCAGTTAGGCCAGCACCCATGGTGTCTAGCCCAAAACATTTCATGAAATATGAATTATAGAAGTGTTCAGGTATAAGGAAAAAATAAATAGAACTGAATAAATAAACAACCACCAATCCATGTTTCTAAGTGACACCTGGCGGCAATACCTTCTTTGGCTCAAAGCTGGAATGAATGTCTAAGCAGGAACTATACATATATATATATATTTTAGTTCTATATTGTATCCACCTATATGAACCAAGTGTGTGTGGATGCCTAATGGTCATATAATTGGAATACTAATGTTGGATAAATCAAGGTGTAACTCACACTATCCATGACTAGTCTAAAGAGACAAAAATCTCATGCCAAAGGGTACATTACCTTCATCCTGATAGAGTGAGATACTCCATGCTACATCACTCGGGATGTTGAGTGATCCACCATGGAAACACTCTAATCATGGAACATGGCACGTAAATCCCATCACCCAATCGTATCACTAGTTTGAGACACCATGCTCAACACATGATGTAAGGAGTCCAATTACCCTCCTAGATCAACACCCCTTACCATCATATCTCAATTATCACTCATATGAGTCACCGTGCTCAACACCTGATTTAAGAAGTGTTGTTACCCTCCTAGATCAGCACCCCTTACCATCTTATCTCAAGTATCACTAGTGTGAGTTTCCATGATCAACACCTGATGTAAGGGAGCATGAGTTACCATGCTTAAAAATCCCGTACCATCATCCCCAACCCAAGTATAAGGCATAATCATATTTATAATACAATACATGAGGCAATAACTCTCATTCTTTTCATTTAATAAATCCAGTTATCAATAATTTGTCACATTAAATTTATAATATAGTACATAAGGAAATACCTCTTATGCATTCCAAAAACAAATTCAATTCCATCCCAAGCATTAAAATTTAAACAATTCAAATTAATAATGTGCTAAATAGCATGGTCTTTCCACCCTATACATTTCATTTCATTTAACACATTCAATTCAATTCACATAGACCGCACTTATTAAATTATAATAAAGGGTGTGGTCATACCACCCTATTAAATTCTATATCAGATAATCTATTTTAATACATATAAAGAGATAAATTCATCATGAACTATCGATTCAAATTAAAACATTCCATATACCAAATGTTGACATCAACAAATAAAGTACTAACAAAGCAACAACCTATGCATGATTTATATCACTAATCAATACTTTTTAGTTTACAAGACATTGCACCTCAATCGAGGGGTTTTATTATAAAAACATGATATTGTTTATCAAACAATTCATTTAACATTTTTAACATTCATTCTAAATTCATGTATCAATTCATCAAAAGAAACATTTATTCTAAAAAAAACAGCACAGATTAATAACTAAGGGAGGTGTGATAGGTGAACTATTAAAGCATTCGTAAATTTAAGGGGCCATGGAAATGGATCCTACCTCAAAAGAAGACCAATTAAGACACTTTGTAACTTTAAATTTTTATCAAAAACCACTCAAATTAGCTATTACCCACCTTCGAGCATATGCACCTTCACATATACATAAGAACACCGAGACCCTATGTAGATATTCACATGTCCATGAATATGCACAAGGGGATCCTTATATATATTCTTAAAATTGTATCACCTATTTCGAATTACACCCATATTCATTTTTCATATTATAAGTAAGAACACCTATCCCCATATATATATATATATATATTCACTTTCATTGGTGAATATATATATAATGTGGGAACTTACATATATATTTCCACCTATACATACGCGGTAAGTCGCCTTTGACAGCGGTAATCCAAAACCATCATGCCAAGGTCCAATGAGCTTAATGAAAATTAATGGTAACTCAGAAACTACAAAAGCCCCAAAAGGAAAATGAGAAACAAATGATAAGAGAGGAAAACCTACCTAACCTAGGGTTCATCCACACAAGAGAGGTGATGGGAGAAGAGAAAAATTCCCAATCAAGGGAATAGGAGGGAGGATAAAGGCTTACCTCGATGGAATGAATGTAAAACCTGAAGAATCTAAATGAAATCATCATATGAAGAGGGGTCTAAGGAGGGGTGTCGCACATGACTAGAGAGAAAGAGGGAGGGTTGCTCACACAACTTAGGTGGGGGAGAGGGATAGTTAAGTTTAAATTTTTATTTTTATTTTTATTTTTATTTAATAAATTTATTTGTTTAAAAGAAGTGACATGGAACACTATTTGGACAGCATGGTTTAGAAAACTATGTGGAAATTGCATTCCCTCCACTGGGCACCTAGAGTACCCCATATAGTTTGTACCAAATGTTTTTCCTAACCGTGCACAAACCATGAGGAAGATCATATGTAAGTACTAACTAAATTAGTACTAACCATACAGTCCTGGAAAATGCTCTGGGAAATTGTGCATATCCCATGCAATCATTCTTCTCCCTTAAAATAGGTTACATGATTTTCTTCTAGAGGCCACATGGTTTCAGAAAAATTGTTCACCTCTGACAAACCACCAAAAACCTATCTTCCAGCTGTTAGTGCTTTCAAAACTTAATGAGGCATTAGGGAAACCTCTCAGTCCTTCAAACAAGTCCAAAAACAACACATTAAAGTGTATTAACACTCTGAATTAAATTTTGAACTCTGGTTCACAAAATGGCCCATCCACCAAACACAAAAAAAATTGAATTCCCTTAGATTTTCTTCTAGTTCAGAAACATGGGTCATTATAAGGAATTCCTAGGGATATTTTGGCTTAATGAAACTGATGTTCCATGTATCACGGTCATCTTAGCCTTATAATGGATGAATCGCTGGAGTATGAGGTGGGTGATAATGGTACACATTGGTTGCATGTGTTATCATTTGAATTATAATTGGTGAGTTTTTAGGTGCAATATGAGTACTGATGTTTCCAAGAATTGTCATGGGCATTGTTCCTAAGAGTTATGGCTAAGTGAAAAATGTCTCTCCATGGTAGAAGTGACATCGAGAATGATCGAGTACCACAATATAGTTGACATGTACCTGAACATGGACATGCATTGTTTGGATATGTGGTGTTATGTGTTGGTTAAAGGTAGGTTATTTTGTTTTTTTTGAGTGTATATTGAAAGAGTTTCACATGCCTTTTATGGATCCTTAGTGTATTCCTGGTTAGAGATGATCATGATCTATCTTGATATCATCTTGAGTACATTGAGAGATAATCTTCTCTACCTTGAGTTTCTTTTCTTTTAAATGTTCTTCCCTGGTTGAGGAATGAAACTTGTTGAGTTTATGCTCAAGGACCATTATAAGGTAATACATATGGTGGGGAGTGCACCATTGGCTGTATGAGGATGGTGACCCTCATTTCAATTGAAATTATTCCTTTTCCATGGTCCTTTGGGCTCAATGTTGGTTTTAAGATGATAATAAGGGTAATCCTGTGGTGGGGAGTACCAAATCAGTCATAGTTAAATGTCTTCCATATAAGATACAATTGTTTGAGCTATAATACTGGGCATTGGACATTCAAGATAGCTTGCTTGTGTATATTCTCAGGTTGAGAGCATGGATGCTAGTATTACCCCTGAGATTCTTGGGGATAAGAAGTTTTATGGTGGGGATATTTTAAGGTCCCATATTTTTTTAAACTGTAATTTTGAGAAGAAATTTGAATTTTTTCTTTTAGATTCTTATAAGTGGTAAATGGTCTTTTCCCATAGAAGATGATATCAGTTAATTTTTATAACCACTCTGTTGGTCCTAGAATAGGGTAGTTACCCTAGTATAAGAGTTTGTTATATATCTGATCCATTCAAATTTTAGCATAATAATTAATATTTAATATTTAATAAATTAAATGTTAATTTATTCATGTAGGTTAATTAGGTAATATCTTTTGAACAAAGTATCAGATTGAGATTTTTTCTCTATTGTTGAGACTGAAATGTGAAGTTTTTCCTAGGCGAGGCATAAACTCAGTTTAAACATCAGGGCTTGGTTGAGCCCCTTTTTCTTTTTCTTTTCCTTTTCTTCTTTTCTTTATTTTATTTTTCTTTTATTCATTTATCCTTTGGATTATCATGCACATGGATATAGATCCTCCTTTTCTCAACCAATAGAGAAAATGAGATAGGGAGAGAGGTATAAGGATAGGGATAGAAAGAAGGATACCACCACAGAGCTCGGGATAATTTTGGGATTTTCCATTTGGGAAAACTCGTCTGCATGGTTTGTGGTTCAATGAACACATTCCATGTGTTCTTCCCATTTGGGGAAGATAAATTTTTAGATGTAAACATTGTGTATAGGTTGTACATGATGTGTACTAGGACTCGGTCATGTAGCTGAGTACCCAGTCAGGAAGTCAGTGTAAGGGGTACATTCTGTGTGGAGTACACGACCAGACCCCGTCTAGGTCACACATCGTGTACAGGTACCCAACCAGATGATATAAATGGACAAGCCATGTGAGGTACATGAGAAGGTACCCCATGTAGGGTACACACTATTTATAGGGCCAACACATCGTTTTCTTAGTATTTTGCATGCCAAGTATAAGTAGAGGTACACACCCAGGTGGGGACTTGAGGGTATATGTTGTGTATGGTCTTTACACATCGTGTACTCCAATTTTTGTACCCTTTGATGGACTTTTACTATTTTATTCCTTGGGGATGGATTTGGATGTAATATTAGTACATTATGAGTATTTTTCTTAATAGATCAAGATGGATAAACCCTTGTAGTGTTTTGAGGACTCTTAGGTGGTGTTTCAATATTTTCCTAAGAAGAGAGGTTCTTCCTCTAATAACTTAATCTATTTACCTCCTAAGAGTGAGACCCTTTTATATAAGATGATCTATGAGATATCTCTCTTTAATAATGCTTTATAGCCTTCCCCTTGAGAACCTAACCCTTATAATATGTTCTCTTCTGGACTAGGAGGTCATGAGAGTAGTTTTCTCTAAGGATCCCCTACAAGATACCTCTTCTTACGTCTTAACCTAGAGGATCCCATGTAAGATGCCTCTATATTCTTTCTGTACCAAGGTTCCCCTATGGTTTGACTTAACTTACATGATTACCTATGGATTCCATAGTAGGATCTCCTTACCTATGTATTATTCTGAGGATCCCTTGTAGGATGCCTTTGTTGACTTGTCATTAGAGGATCCCTTATAGGATTCATCCTCTTACCTTTTTATCTAAGGATCCCAAGTAGGATGTCTTCACTTATGTGTAGACATTGAGGATTACAAGTAGGATGCCTATCTTGTGTATGATTTGATGGATCCAGTGGGTGACCCTATTCTTGATCGACCCTGATCTAGTACATCAAGTTTGGTTAGATATGGTAGCAGTTGTCACCTTAGAACCCATGATGAACTTGTAATCAATGGGGATGTGGCAGTAGTGTTGGGTTTATGAATTCAACCAACCTCACTATTTTTTTATACATTCGCATGTTTATTGCTTATTTGGGGATGATATCCAGAGGTTATTCATGGTTAGTGGATATTTAGCCTGACACAAGACGTCTTTCTTTCTCTTTGGGATGCTCGGACATTCTTCCAGGGATCTGACTTCTCGTCCATGTTATTTCTTAAGTTTATTGGTATAACTAAAGGTACTACCTAGGATATGAATGTTTATCCTATATATTTGATCATAATATTATTGAGATTTCTATAGGTTCTTTCTAGTATCTGGATGTTGATCCTATTACTATAATATATGGGAATGGCATCCTAAGTAATGATACTCATGGATGATTCCACTCTCCCAAGTGATGAGGATGATTATGATCTCCTCTTTTTGACATGTGATAAGGATGATTATTCTCTCCTTGATTTATTTATACTCTAAAATAATTACATTCTCCTAAGGGATATGGATTATTATACTCTCCCTGTTTGGTTACTTGACCACAGTGTTGGACATGGAATTTCACATCACTGGATACCTAGAATAATTATGATCTTCCGGATGATAGGGATGATTATTCACTCCATTATTATAGACCTCCAAGGTTGGTAATGACATATCAACAATGATATATCCTTATGGATCTCCTATGGGACAGACCCTTAGGGTTTATTCTAGTTCTAAATGTCGTGACCGCCTACAGACCATGACCTAAGGCTCAGACATTGGATTGGATTTACATGATATGAGCATTATGGAGTCTACATCTTGGAAATTCATAAGATTTCTGGATGTAATTCCCTGGAATCCTTCTTTATAGTGATTGGAGGTGAGTATGGTTGAACCCAAGGTTAGGATGAGTATGCCTGTGGGATGGTGTAGATTTCTCATAGATATTTTCCAGTGTTGGTCGAAGCAGGTATATGTCGATTGGAATTACATACCTAAAGGTAAAGTTAATGATACACAGCTTGAGTGGTATGACATCTAACTCAATTCCCTAGAACAATATTTCCAGGCGATTGAGATTATAGACCCAAGGATTGACTACTAATTGGTTTTATGATTTTTCATTCACTTATTCATGAATATTCATATTTATATATATATGTATAGGTATGGGACTATACATGTATAAGAATATATATATATATATATATATATATATATCCATGATGAAGCTTTCCCAGTTTACCGGGATTACAGACCCAGGGTTTGACTATGGTTTCATGTTTATTAGCTTTACTTATCTTTTTAGTTGTGTCTTAGCTAGTCAAAGAATATTTATTTTTTATGAACTTATATCATCGTATTTATCGGTTCATAATTAGGGTGGCCAAATGAGATTATTTCTCACCCCTGCACATGCACCTCAGTGTGAGTGTATACCTTATGTCTTATTTTAATATTAAGCATAGTTTTATGGTGGATGGGGTTGAGGCCCTGAGTTATATGTTCAAGCAGAGCTGCTCATGTGAGTTCTTCAGATCAAGATGGTGTCGCTCGACAGTTTCTAGAGACTGGGTATGTGGTCTGGTTCAGAGTTAATAATACATCTATGTACTTTTATTTCAGTTTATTTTGTACTCCTATATTTGTATAGTCGTCCCAGTGGGTGACCAGTTTTGTATGTATAACATAGTTGTTTGGGATATTATAACTTTTTCATTTATTATTACATCATGTTCTATTTTAGTTTATTTACTACTTCTGCACTCCTTTTTCTTACTTATACGTATGATACTTATCTATTTTTATTATTTTCTTACTTTGATACAAGGAAATAGTCTCCCCATAGCCACACCCTAGGCCCTTACTACTAATCTAAAGACTCTGGAATATGGAGAGGTGTTCTTGAGGCCTCATAACGATACGGCTTGGAACACTGGTTTAGTGGAATCCAGGTTAGGATGTTACACAAGAGATGGCTCAAGAACGTGTTTCTTCTCCAAGATTATTTATTAATTCTAGGTCTAAGGAAAGACTGAGCCTTTTTCAATATATTAATGAAATTTATGGAGATGTGTTGATGGAATTGGATAGGAGGATAAAACTCTCAGTTTTTTGAGCCACCATGATGACCCTATTGATAGAGATTATGTTGAGCATACTATTGGTGAATCTATTGAGCCTCCTGCTATATCTTCTACTATATTAGGTGTTTCATCTCTTTAAGAATTGGATAAATATATAGGGTATGTGAGACTTATCTTGAATTATTTTTATTTCTATTCTAATGTTTATGACATATTTTCACCAAATAATTGTAGACTTGCAGTGCCAGATCGAATGGAGTTAAATCCTAAGGGATCTATTCTTGAGAAAACAAATGTTGTAGGAGTGCTTCATAAGTTTCCTTCAGATATGTATTCCAGATCTGATCCAGAAGAGGAAATTACTAGGAGATTTTATATTAATTTATCTATTTTTGGTCCTTCTGTTCCTATTAATGTGGTTACCATAGCTAACCTGGAGTCTTTCAAAGAAAGGTGACTTTCTTAATTTGATGTGATTCTGAGAAATCACCCTCCTCTAGTCACAAAGCTTGGTGAGAGAGATTTTAGATACTTATTTGAGCTTGTGATTCACCACAATCAGTCTAAGATGTTTCACTATATTAAAGAGTTTGATATAGAAAACAAGCGTCTTTCTAATGAGTTGGATACCTTGAGGTCTACAGTGGATGAGATGAGAACTTATTTTGTTTCTAGTATGGATGCCTTGTTTGAGAGATTGGAGAATATCAAATATTTAGAATCTACTTCCAGTGCTCCTCCCTCAGTAAATATTGATTTGATCATATTGGTTCTAATATAAGAGCTTCAAGCTATTTCAGAAAAATTTTATGCTATTACTCCAAATATTTTGAGGTAGATTAGTTATAACAGGGATCATGTTTATAAAATGTTAGTGAAATTTATGAATGATATTAAAAATGATAAAGAAACTATTAATGAGAAATATAAGTATTATCTTTCCTAGATCTATATAAAGCATGAGTCAAACTCACATTTTAAGTTTCTTATAGAGAACCTCTGGATGCCACCAATTACTCAAGACTTCAAGGAGTAGGTTAATCTTCTAAAAGTAATGACCCCGGTACTTAAGTTATTTATATAGGATAAAAATGAATTTTTCAGTGCCATGGAGCAGGGAGGAAATATCATCATGGGATTCATCAATCTGATAAAGACTTTTCTCCATGTGTCTAGCATAGAAGTGGAAGATCAGGAATCCATTAAAGTGAATTATCATTTACCTTATCTTGACGTTTCTCTAGAGATATTAAAACTAGATATTACTATAGATCCAAATGTTCATTTACCTACTTGGTTCCAGCCTTTTATCGTGAATCCCAGAGAAGATATATATAATCTCTATCCGGTTATCATTTGAGATCCTCCCTCTCTCCCTGTAGTCCATACAGCCTCCACCATAGTTGCATCTACCTCTAATATTATTCCATATACTACCGAAAAGGTCAAATCACCTATTACTCCTAGCACCTAGGACAAGAAGAATTTAACATAGGATTTGTTTTTATAGGGACTTATGTAGGACTCTTTGTATCTATTTTTGAATGTAATGCAATTAATTTATTCATTAATGGAATGCCTCTTATTATTCACCTTTTGTATATTTTCCATTTAATACTTCTTTACCTCACTTTTTGATAGTCCCAAAAGGGGGAGGATCAATTTGGTATTTTTTTTAAAACACCTATTTATCATCTTTTTCCTTTACATTTATGATATTCTTTGATACCATACCTATTGATACCTATTTTTATTTAACATTCCTTTGATATATTTTTTTATTTATTTAATATCATTGGTACCTTCTTTAATTTTGATCATTTTAGATTTTTAAAGTGTTAATAAGATCTATTTTAAGAAAAAAATTATTTTATGCATGGTTTCTAAAATTCCATGATTTGTGATCATCAAAATGGGGATTGTTGGCATACTTACTTTAATGATCACAAAATCATGTTAATTATTTTTTTAATAAGTTTTATGTTTTATGATATCATTTTATAATATAATTCATTTTGAAAAAATCGATCTATGTGTTGAAAAGAGTCACTACCTAGGATAATTCACCATTCAACATGAGTCACCACCAGACATGACTCACCGTTGAAGTTAACTCACTATCTGAAATGTATCACCACCAAAAAAGAGTCATTGTTAAGAATGTCTCACCACTAGATGACCTACTACCAGAATTTACCTACCACCAAAAAGTAGTCACCGCTGAGGATGAACTACCATTGAGACAAGTCACCATTGATACAAGTCACCATTGAGATGAGTCACCATTAATATGATCCATTGTTGAGATGAGTCATTGTTGAGATGAGTCGCCATTGAGACAAGTCACCGCTAAATATGACCTACCATCAAACTGGAGTCATCGTCGAGAATGAGTCACCACTGAGCATGACCAACCGCCAGCTGAATCACCATTGGCATCACTCACTACTATACTTGATCCACCATTTCTATTCTGGTACATTTTAATTAAATGATCACCATGGATATATTAATGAAATTAATTTGAAGATTTATTTTAGGATTATATTCTTAACAATTGTAGGGAAAATTAAATAATTTTAGAGCTTAGTATGATGGTGTAGAGGATCATGATGATTATTCTTTAAATGGACTCTCCTTTTTATTCTGCTATATATTCCAAGAAGTGTCCCTCATGAATGAGGATGTGAAATTGTGCTGGTCTACAGAAAACATATTCTTTCTGAATACAATAATGATCATTTCACAAGAACTTACACACAACATTTTTACCTACATTTCGACTATGATATATTTTAGCTCATATAATATACAGATCCTTTCATAAATTCAGAATAAATAAAGATTATGATGCTCTATTTTAATGTGATTTTAAGAGAAACAGATCTATCTTCTATTCAAGATACATCTGAGGAGACTCAAGCATCTAAATCACATCAGACCTAGAAACACTATATTCTCTATATATTTATAATTTCTCTTTCAATTTTTTCATTTATTTTTGATTAGTTTATTGTTTGTCTTATTTATCGACACACACTATCTCCTGCTTATAACTGGAAGATAAAATATATATTGTTCTCTCTATTTTCATATATATAACCATAGTGTTTGTGGATGAGTTCCTTATGTATAATTTGATTTTTTTTCTTCCCATGGTTATTGGGGAAGAGGTCCATGTGTGGCCTGGACAGCTGGTAAGTTGTTGTATGTTTACCCGATCTAATTTTTTGATCAAGAATATATTTATATAATCTCTTGGAAGTGGGTGATTTTCAAGTAGAGATGATTAGGTCTTAGGTTGAGACTAAACCCCTTATTTTAATTCCACTATGTGTTATGTTTTGTTTCATTTCAAAATCATTAAACATAATCATTTTTAGAATGTAAACAAAACCACTACTTTGATAGTTAATCTTAACTAGTGTTTATATAAGTATTTGATTGAGTAAATTGATTTAAAAAGTTAGAATAATGTTCATATTGTTTTAACTGATCACTAATAAAGCTTTGAGGAATATTTTAAAAGATACAAATTATATTAAACTACTCTTTTGATTAACTAGATGATTTTATTTTAAATTGGGGGATTTTATTTAAACTTTTTTTAAATAAATTTCTATTAAGAACTCAATTCACACCACTCTTTAGTTACTCACTCCAACCAATAACATCATATGTATTTACTCTCAAATGTTTCATAAAATGAAATTATTTATTAAAATATAGTTGTGTGGATGAAAAAACTCCCCAAACAATAACTATTTTCACAGGTGGTATAATCTATTTACCCATAATTCATGAAAAAACAAATTTTTATGCAAAAAAATACAACTCAATATATATATATATATATATTCATGGATTTAAGGAATATATTCTTTAAGGATGACCTAATTCCCCTCTATCATAGGATTGATGAGAGTTAACGTCTTGTGCATTTTTTCTAGTTCAAACACCCAAAAACCATATGATGGTTCTTGATTGAGCCCCTTATATGGTACATTGAGCCATTAGTGGATGATATTTTTCTCAAACTCGTGACAGGACTGCTATATCATGGTTATAATTTTATCCCTTGTTCAGGATGTAGTTACATCTAGAAGTGTTGATGATGATTTGATAATAAGAGATATTGGACCCTCTGTCAAGCTTCATGACCATGTATTAGTATGTGTAGAGGATCAAAAACATCATGAAGTACTCTTTGGAAATAATTTATGGTGTATTTTTTTAAATTGGGTAGTTTGAGAAGAGCTTTTAGAAAGGGGATTTGGGTTGGGTGTTTTATCTCACATGACCTCATCCACCTATAGAACTCAAGAAAGTTGTAGTAGTTGATTTTTTTCTATAAAATATGCACCATGGTCTTAAAAATGGGTTTCTTTTTCCCTAAAATTATCCTGAGTGGTTTTGGGGATATCTATGGTCTGGTGACACCTGGTGTGCTTCATTGTATGACTGGTATCTATTATTTATAGGTCCTACTACTCCTCAACATTGGTTCCTACTAACATTTACTTCCTAAATAATTTTTTAGGGAGTTAGAGATTTCAGGGGTGGCCCCACACCCTTCGCTACTACATATGATTCCTTTAAGAGTGCTATAATAGGGATTTGTCAGTGAAAAAAAAATATCAATCGGAGAGCCCTTAAAAGACTTGGGCCTATATCAGAGCTATAAAAGCACTAATAAAGGGACCCTTTATTAGTTCTTTTATTTAGTACTAATAATAGAATCCTTTATGAACACTTTTCCTAGAACTGATAAAGAATCCATTGACTAGTACTCTCTCTATCACTGATAAAGGATCCCTTTATCAGTGTTTTTTCTAGTGCTAATAAAGGGTCCCTTTATCAATGTTTTTACTAGATCCAATAAAGGTTCATACTACTGGAATGTTCTATTAAAATTACAACACACTTTAGTAGAAAAAACATGGAGAAAAATATAGGGAGAAAATACAAAATTTAATTGAAATAAAATTTACAACACAAATACAAGAAAAAATATATATTATAGACATTTAAAACATTAGTTTGTACAATTACATGAGTAAGTAAAATTTATCATAGACATTCAATGACATCAATGTTCCTTTTCCTTTACCCACCGACCCCTGGTCATGCTATTAGTTTTTGAACAAACCACCCCATCCCAAGAAAGATAATTCACCTGTATAAGAAAAATATTCTTTTGTTAGTAATAATATAAAGAAATAAATTAAACACAAAGTGTCAATTTTAAACTAAAAACATATAATTTGAGTCATAATATGAACATCATGTATTGTATTGAGTTAAAATTTATACTTACATGTCACACAATTTATTTTTGTTCTCAAAAAGTGGTTTATCTTGAATTTTCTCACATCTATGTTGATAAAAAACTCACCACATATGTGATCCAATTCATGAGAACTTGATTTTTTAGAACAAGCCTTCAACTTTCATTCCATTTCTTGTTCATCTTCAAGAATTATCTTTGTGAAAATTAACTAAACAAGTATTAGACAAAAATTATAAGGAAATTAATCAATTAATATCATATAAAATGATAATAAAACAATATGATATTTTTATGATTATTGTTTCCTATGTGATCCATATTTTAAACTAAAATGGCACTTATATATTGAAAACACACACTTTGAGTCATACTGACCACATCATGTGTCAAATTGATGTTGGGTAAATATCTACACATCAAAAATAAATTATGGATAGTTTTCCTAGAGTTTGAAAGTAATCCAATCTCGTTTGCTCGGTTTTGGATAGTGATGTGTGTTTTAAACTAAAATGACATCTTTATATTAAAAACACGCACTTTGAGTCATTTCAGTCACAACATGTGTTAAATTGATGTGTGGTCAATTATTACACATTACAAATGAATTATGGGCCATTTTTTAAAATTTTGAAAACAATCTAAGCTCGTTTTCTTAGTTTTGGCTATTTGATGTGTATTTTAAACTAAAATGGCACTTTTTATTAAAAATATGCACTTCGAGTCATACCAATCACATCATGTGTCAGATTTATCTGTGATCAATTCCTACACATCAAAATTGAGTTATGTATTATTTTCCTAAAGTTTGAAAATGATATTATCTTGATTTCTTAGTTTCGGTGATGTGAAATGCATTTTAAACTAAAATGGCGCTTCTGTATTGAAAACACATAATTTGAGTCATACTGACCACATTGAGTTTTTTATTAACCTACAATCAATTCCTAACCATCAAAAATAAATTATTGATGATTTTTCTTAATTTTTAAGAAACAAAATATGAGGTTTTTTTCTTAGTTTTGGATATTTGATGTGTGTTTTAAACTAAAATGACACTTTTTAATTGAAAACAAGCACTTCGAGTGTAACATCCCCAACCTAGAAGCCACTAAACTGGTGCTCCTAGCTGGGTCATCATATGACATCAAGCACGCCTCCCCGTATTCCAAAGATTTTCGATTAGCAGTGAGGGTCTAATGAGTCGCATGGGGAGACTATACCCTCTTTACCAGAGTAAGCCACAGAAAAACCCAATATAAATAGAAGAAAGAATATGAGTTACCAATAAAAGAGTATAACCAAGAATTTCCCAAAAAGGGTACAAACCACAAATCAAATACAATCATGTCATGCCATACTAGTAATGCAAAGTGAAAGAATCCCAAAATAAAACAAATGGCCAAAACTTCAAATGGGTCCCAAATATGAGTCCGGGTCCTTCTCTATGTACATCCCGAGCCCAACTCAACATCTCACAGTAGAGCCTCTTCCCTTGTCCTAACCTACAACCAATAGATCTGCTTAGGTACCCAACAATGGCCCGAGCAGGGTGTGAGTACAAAACTTAGTAGGCCACCACCAACAGTGTCTACAAAATATCCAGTCTAATAGAAGTTTCATGTGAGTACTAAATAAATGGTAAGTAAGAAAAGGATATTTCATGTTCCATTATTTAACAAGATTCATTTAATTCATGACTAGTAATTATCCCAATTCCATTTTTTATACCATCTTCATTACATGAGCCATATTGATCACATGTTCCATGGGTTAGGAATAAATATCATCTACCCAAGGTCTAAATAAATCATTCACAATTTATAGAGAAAACAAAGAAAGTCCCTATCTCACTAGGGATACACATATCATGTCAACACATTTTATTCACCTCAAAGCCTCAGTTTGGGTGGAATGACATCAATACAATAACCTCACCTTGGAGCCTCAGTCCAGGTGGAATGACATCAATACAATAACTTCACCTTAGAGCCTCATTCCATGTGTAATGACATCAATACAATAACCTCACCTTAGATCCTCAGTCTAAGTTAAATGACATAAATACAATAACCTCACCTTAGAGCCTCATTCCTAGTGGAATTACATCAATACGATAACCTCACCTTAGAGCCTCAGTCTAGGTGGAATGACATCAATACAATAACCTCACCTTAGAGCCTCAGTCTAAGTGGAATGACATCAATATAATAACCTCGCCTAAGAGCCTCATTCCAGGTGAAATGCAACCATTAGGAAAATAGAGCATCAGTCCTCATCCCTAACCCATGCATTAGGGGTTAAGTTTAGAGCATCAGTCCAACTCGACCCATGGGCATAGAACATCAGTGAATACCCCACACTACCAAGCCATGTGCACATTCTTATTTATCAAATCACTACAACCATACCATAACACAACCAATTATATTCAATGTCATTGGGTATCAAGATACATAACACAACATAAAATGACTGATTACATTGGGAATAAATATTCACAATGTATAACAACAACATGGGAATTAATACTATGCCACAACCCATTTACACATTTACCACATTTCACATCATTTATCAATTTGTCCCAATTCCCTTTTATCACACTTATCTCACTAAGAATTAATTCATTGTGCCTATCTCACTAGGCATCGTTAATTAAGCCTAACTCACTAGGCTTCATTACCAGTCTCATAATCCATTCCATTATAGTATCTAGTCATTTCCACGTAATAACCCATTAACACAATTTCTAATTTCAATTCATATCCATCTAGCCAAATTCCTATTTTCATGCTTGAACCCATTAGGTGTACTCAACAAACCCTTTTCCTTATCCCAATCCATCATTATCCATTCATTGACCCATTTAAACCATTTATCTTTTCACAAGCCTTTACCCACATATGCATTTCAATCACAACTCTCATATCACATAACACAAACCCTTTATTACAATCAATCATTTAGGTGCACCACCTAATTTTCAGGTATTAACGCAATCCACAATTCATCCCCAATTACCATTTACCATGCTTATCTCACTAAGAATAATCATGTATAAGGCTAACCCCTTAGCTTTTCCCTTTATCTCACTTAACCCCTTTTAAGCTCACCAACACCCACATAGGTCACCAACCAACCCATGTGTGTTACTAGGACTCCCATTCACATCCTTCAAGCCTAATATCATATTCTCCCTTGGCTTTATGATCTCACACAGCAGACCTACATTTACTTATCTAAACGCTAAGTCTAGAAACATGGGCACACCCCATGGGTGGCCCTAACATAGGTCACATCATCCTCCATGCATCCCGTGGGGATCAAAAGGATTCCATTAGGTTTTTTAGACTCCATAAACATCACATAAAACTAATGTAATGACGAACTCTTAACAAGAGGTTAAGAATCAAAACATTTCATGCACAAATCACTATAAAATTCAAAGGATATGACCTGTATTCCACCTACCTCGAATCCAATGATGAATGTACCCCTAATCATGGCCTTCTATCTAGATTCAAACACCCGTTGGATCCCCAACCTAAATCTCACCTGAAAATAGAGTTTTAGAGCTTCAGAAGTAAATAGAAGAAACCACAAACCCTAATCTACAAGAGAGAAGGAAAGAGAGGATTGGACTTACCTGGAGCTTAGATATGAAACCCACAGCACCCCAAATGACCAAGAAACGAGGGATATTGATCTATGAGATCTATATAGGTCCTTGGGGTGTCACTAGTACTGGAGGATGTGGAATGGAGGAGAAACCCGAATTGGGCCTTAAAATCATGGGGTGGCATTTTTGTAATTTTTCCAACTTTTCTGGGCCGCACAGTTTTCCAAACCATGCACAAACCATGTGATAGCTACTATCCATGAGATGCCATCCCACACGGTTTCCTGGGGATCTTGCACAGTTTACCCTAACTATGCGCAGACCATGCGGAGGCTACTGTTCAAGAACGAATGGTCCACACGGTTTACCCGCACTGTTTTCCCTAACCATGCACATACCGTGCATGATCCACTATCTGAAAAACACCCCTTCACATGATTTCTTGTGGATTACACATAGTTTTCTTAACAATGCTCCAACCGTGCGTAATCCTATGTCCATGGTTGCACGGTTCCCACACGTTTTTCACTAACCATGCACAAACTGTGCAACATGCTCATGAACTCCCTTTTCTTCCTTTTTTGTGTCCCAAACCCCCGGAACACCCTCAGGTCTTCACATGAACATGGAGAAACACTTATCTATCCAAAAGAAGTGGCCAAACCAAAACATAAAAAAAACTTACCTTAAAAGATTTGGGATCTTACAACCTCCACACCTTATAACGGCTCGTCCTCGAGCCACTCTTTCGAGCATCACTAATATCCATATCAAGAGATCATGCCACAAGGTCTACCTATCCACTCCCACTTTCCATTTTTCTTGTCGAACATCACAATTCCTACCGAACACAAATAAAGGGAACAAACTTTCCCCACAATCCTTCCTCACCGCAACCACAACACAATCTGAAAAATTCTCAAGGATTCATCAACTTCAATTGTTCTCACCATGAGAACTTCATGGGGAAAACATAGGTGATAAAACCTAACTCACAACACAAGGAAACTTAAAACAAAACATCCCATCGTTATGGGGAAACCAATCGGAACCTCATCGGCCTGATCCTCTTCACAAATCATGACCCAAATCACTTGGCATCATTTTCTGTTCACCCAAATCTAATGGTGACCCAACCTAGTATCACTTAGAGGTAAAACAACCGACCCTTCCATCCACATTTCATGAATATCTCACTCCACAACCATATATCCAATGCAACTCAAAACTCTCAGCTACTAAACTAGTTAAACCATGCCAAATATCTCTACCAGGGCCAACTCACCTGAACAGTGACCACTTAAGTCCTTCAAACCCAAAACTTTGATCACGTCATCAACCAACCGTTTATCCAGAATGGTTCTCTCCACCATTTTTGGTTAATTGGCACATCTTCCATTGATGAAGGACCACCAGAACTCAATCCAACCTTCCTATTTTCCTAACACTTTCCAACTCATTGTTCCCAATAATCATAGGATCATTACCCTTCCTTGGTATCCAGTCACACCATCACAACCATTTGGAATGAAATTCTCGCAATATCCATTCAAGGACTACAATCATCCTGACCACACTCAGGTACAAATTCGTTTTTAAAGTCACTTTCCTCTAAAACATAAACCTAGAGGTGGGTCACTCTCACCTCACCCATCAAGTTTACCATCTTAGGTTGGACCTCCTTTGACTGGATTTCCCTAGAACACTCACCTTTCACTGCTGGTATGCTACCCCCTTTCTCACCTTCTCAAGGTTCTCACTAACTTGAAGTCTATCATTATCATTCCACACACCCACTGAGGTCGTTTCTTGAATTCTAGTTGAATTCCACCATCACGGAATTACCACCCTCCAGATCATCATTGACTTCACCCTTGGCATGACACCACACCACATAACCAAGGTTCATTCAACTTCACAACGTTTAAAAACCACTCAAGGAAAAATTACCCGAGTCTAACCCCAATCACTGTTGGAGTTATAGGACCCCAAAATACCTTACCACTACCTACTATCATAACCAACCACACCCTCATACGACCCAGTACTGGTCTCACAAACTTCAATTGGAACCACCCTAAGATCAAGTCAACACTTGGCTCATTTGTCACCACATCCAAGTCCCACATGCCTCTCCAAGGAACCTAACACGCACCTCACTGGTTCCTCATTACTACCCTGGTGCCACTTCATCATCTCGATGTTCTCATTCTCACATTCAAGTCTGATTCATCACTCCCCACCTTAGGAGTGTCAGTACCTTTTCTCACCATGAGAGAATCCAACCACCGCATCTTAAAACCAATCACAAACTAAACCCCAAAATTAGATATAGTCATCCTGCCTTTTTTCCAAAACAAGGGAATGAACGTCACCCAGTGCCCGTTCTCGGCTTCCATGAACAGAACCCAAGGTATCTGTCGACATTTGTCCCATCCCGAGGTCCTAACCCTAATCCATCAAGGATGTACATATCATCATCAAACACCACACATATCGTTTTCTTGTGCGTAAACTCCTTGATGTTCCTCGTCTAACCAAACACCTTCATGTCTCTTCGCATGATCTAGAGCTTCTCAATATACCTGGGAGGATTTAAAGATGTTGGGAATCCTCTTCACTAGCTGAGGTATGCTAAGAAGTCATCGAATAACACCACCACCAACCTATCAGTTTCTGATGTCAAGCTATGGGACACCATGACCTTCTAGGAATCTCAAGCTTCCTTGCCGAATGTGCCACATCAATACTCAACCCTCACCACTCAGGTGTGATTTCCAACCAGGTTTAACCATCACTCCACATCCAAACCATTCATACAAACATGTTCAACCACATGACCACCCTTACCTTGGGTGTCACCATTGAGTGAAATGATATCACCACACTTTAGTCACCTTATCTTTTCTGTTCAAAACAACCTCCAAACCTCCGTTAATCCTAACTCAAATAGGTGAGTCAGGCATTCAAGCGATACAACCATTTGAAACAAACCTTACCTATTATCACAAACACTAGGGTTCCCTTATGAAAGAAATAGGAAAAACTAGACCATCAACCTTCCCACTCTTACGTCACAAAACTATAGCAATTAGCGCTCTATGACCTGCTTTCAAATTCCAAAACATCCACAAGTGTGAAACACACCCAAAATCACTAAAAGCATTTTCTGGCCCCTCTCATAGGTCACCTTGAAGGTTTAACTACACCCACTACCTAAACACACCACCTAAGCCATAGCATGACCGGAATGGGCTCACAATCCAAGCCCAAATTCTATACTAGGGCACTCTCACTACCCCAACACACGCGTGCAAGGGTTTAACTAACAATGAAAAGGACACCCACCTTTTACCTCAAACATTTTAATTCCAAACTTTCCATTCACTTGACACTTCAAAGAATGAATGAATTAATTTAACCATAGTTGGAAAAGATCTCACACTATCAACCTTAAATAAACCATTATACATACTCTACCACAATGTTCATAATCACACTTAGAACGCCACCCCCTACCATACCTATCATGGTCATGGCCAACCTGAGGTAACCAACTTACTCAAACACAAGTCTTTAATCAACACACCTTCAAACCAATTCTTCTTTCACAACATGATACTTTCTTCTTAGGAACATTTCCCATTTCAAAACATGTAAAAATAATCATTATAACACATTTACACCTTTCATTAGGCAAAATTCATTAACAATTTTACCACCATTATACAACCCCTTTATCTTCTAGACACTGAATCAACCCTTACAATTATCACAACCCAAAACTTTAACTCAGTCACAACATTCTTTATACATGATATTTCTGAACTATTCATTTGCATTATTTTCATTCACCCACTTTCATTACCATTATTAAACATCATTTTATTCATATTTATCAAGGAAGTAAAAAAACATTTCACTCTCTATGCCTCGCACACCCATCCCATGTGTGTGCCTATAAGGATGCATGACACCTATATCCTTAGGTGCCTAAAATGATTCATGAATTCACATCCCCATGCCATTCCAGCAATGGGTGAAATATCATAATCAAATCACACAACATGTGCATCAACCAATGGTGAAATATCATTCAACTATGATAACACACATCAAGAACAACAATTCCCACCCAGGGTGACTTGGGTTTTCCCTCGTACATGGGTTAGCCACTCCCAAGAATGAGCTCATAACTAAGGCCTGATACTATCCTAATCTCCTATCTACCATCCTCAAATAGTAAGAAAGAGAAAATAACTCATCCAATACCACTTTTTAACATCCCCAACCTAGAAGCCACTAAACCGGTGCTCCGAGCTGGGTTGTCGCATGACCTCAAGCACGCCTCCCCGTATGCTAGAGGTTGTCGACTAGCAGCGAGGGTCTAATGAGTCATGTGGGGAGACAATACCCTCTTTACCATATTAGGACACAACAGAACACAATATAAATAGCAGAAACAATATAAAATATCAACAAAAGAGTATAACCAAGCATTTCCCAAATAGGGTACAAACCCAAAATCAAATACAACCATGTCATGCCATACTAGTAGTGCAAAGTGGAAGAATCCTGAAATAAAACAAATGGCCAAAACTCCAAATGGGTCCTGAATCTAAGTCTGGGTCCTTCTCCATGTACATCCCGAGCCCAAATCAACATCTCACAATCAAGCCTATTCCCTTGTCCTGACCTACAACCAATAGATCTGCTCAGGTACCCAATGG
Source organism: Viscum album (assembly GCA_963277665.1). NCBI lineage: Eukaryota > Viridiplantae > Streptophyta > Magnoliopsida > Santalales > Viscaceae > Viscum > Viscum album. The sequence continues at coordinate 642,193,835 of OY728143.1, read as the reverse complement.
TGGCCCGAGTAGGGTGTGAGTACAATACTCAATAGGCCACCACCAACGGTGTCTACAAAATATCCAGTCTAATAGATAGTGCATGTGAGTACTAAAAAAACTGTAAGTAATCAAAGGATAGTTCAAGTACCATTATTTAACAAGATTTATTTAATTCATTACTAGCAATTATCCCAATTCCATTTCTTATACCATAATCATTGCATTAGCCATATTGATCACATGTTCCATGGTTTAGACATAAATATCATCTACACAAGGTCTAAGGAAATCATTCACAATGTATAGAGAAAAAAAATCAAGTCTTTATCTTAATTGGGATCCACATATCACATAAACACATTTTCCTCACCTCGAAGCCTCAGTTCGGGTGGAATGACATCAATACAATAACCTCACCTTGGAGCCTCAGTCCGGGTGGAATGACATCAATACAATAAACTCACCTTAGAACCTAAATCTAGGTGGAAGGACATCAATACAATAACCTCACCTTAGAGCCTCGGTCAAGGTGGAATGACATCAATACAAAAACCTCACCTTAGATCCTCAGTCTAGGTGGAATGACATCAATACAATAACCACACCTTGGATCCTTGGTCTAGGTGGAATGACATCAATAGAATAACCTCACCTTAGAGCCTCAATACAGGTGGAATGAAACCATTAGGATAATAGATCATTTGTCCTCATCCCTAACCCATGCATTAGGGGTGGAGTTTAGAACATTAGTCCAACTCGACCTGTGGGTGTAGAACCTCAGTCAATACCCCACACTACCAAGCCATGTGCACATGCATATTTATCAAATCAGCACAACCATACCATAACACAACCTAGTATATTCAATGTAATTGGATATCACGATACATAACACAACATAACATGACCAATGTCATTGGGTATCAACATTCACAATGCATAACAACAACATGGGAATTAATACAATGCCACATCCCATTTACACATTTATCACATTTCACATCATTTAGCCATTTTTCCCAGTTACCTTTTATCACAGTTATCTCACTAAGCATTCATTCATTGTGCCTATCTCGCTAGGCATCATTCATTAAGCCTAACTCATTGGGATTTATTACTAGGCTCATAATCCATTCCATTATAATCTCTAGTCATTTCCATCTAATAACCCATTAACACAATTTCTAATTGCAATTCATATTCATCTATCCAGATTCCCATTTCCATGCCTTAACACATTGGGTGTATTCAACAACCCCTTTACCTTAGCCCAATTTATCATTATCCATTCATTAACCAATTAAACCCATTTATCTTTTCACAATAATTTACCCACTTATGCATTTCAAACACAATTCTCATATCACATAACACAAACCCTTCATTACAATCAATCATTTAGGTGTGCCACCTAATTTTCATGTATTAACCCATTCCACAATACATCCCCAATTACCATTTCCCATGCTTATCTCACTAATCATAATCATGTATAAGGCTAACCCCTTAGCTTTTCCCTTTATCTAACTTAACCCCTTTTAATCCCACCAACACCCACATAGGTCACCACCCAACCCATGTGTATTACTAAGACTCTCATTCACATCCTTCAAGCCTAATATCATATTCTCCCTGGGATTTATGATCTCAAAAAACATCTCTACATTTACTTAGCTAAATACTAAGTCTGGAAACATGGGCACACCCCATTGGTGGGCCTAAAATAGGTCACATCATCCTCAATGCATCCCATAGGGATCACGTGGGTTCTATTAGTTTTTTTAGACTCCCAAAACATTACATCACACTAATGGCATGATGAACTCTTCATAAGAGGGTAAGAATCAAAACACTTTATGCACAAATCTCTATAAAACTCAAGGGATATGACTTGTAGACCACCTACCTCGAATCTGATGATGAAGGCACCCCTAATCATGGCCTTTGATCCAGATTCAAACACCCTTTGAAGCCCCAACCTAAATATCACCCGAGAGGATGGTTTTAAAGATTCAAAAGTAGATGGAAGAAACCACAAACCCTAACCCGTGATAGAGAAGGAAAGAGAGGATTAAACTTACCTGAAGCATTGATCTGCAACTGACGATGCTCCAAACAACCAAGAAATGAGGGAGATTGATCCATGAGAGCTCTCAAGGTCCTTGGGGTGTCACTAGGACTGGAGGAGGTGGAATGGAGGAGAAACCCAAATTGGGTCTATAAATCACGGGGTGGCATTTTTGTAATTTTTTCAACTTTTTTGGGTCACACTGTTTACCCACACAGTTTTCCAAACCGTGCACAAATCGTGTGATAGATACTATCCACGAGATGCCATCCCACATGGTTTCTGGGGGATATCACATGGTTTACCCTAACTATGCGTAGATAGTGCGAAGGCTACTATCCAAGAACGTTTGGTCCGCACGGTTTACCCACACGGTTTTCCCTAACTGTGTGCAGACCGTGCATGAGCCACTATCTGAAAAACTCCCCTTTGCATGGTTTCTTGGGGATTACACAAAATTTTCTTAATTTTGCTCCAATCATGCATAATCATCTATCCATGGTTGCACAGTTCCCACACGGTTTTCACTAATCATGTGCAAACATTACAACATGATCATGAACTACCTTTTCTTCCTTTTTCATGTCCCAAACCCCCAAAATACGCTCAGGTCTTCACATGAACATGGTGAAACACTTATCTATCCAAAAGAAGAGGCCAAACCAAAACTTAAACAAAATATTACCTTAAAAGATATAGGATCTTACATCGAATCATACTGACCACATCAGGTTTTGAATTGATGTGTGGTCAATTCCTTCATGTCAAAAACAAATTATGGATCATTTTCCTAATTTTTAAAACAATCTAATATTATTTTCTTAGATTTGGATCTATCATTATTTTTAAACTAAAATGACACTTTTATATTGAAAACATCTACTTTGAGTCATACTGGCCACATCATTTGTTAGATTACAGTAAATTCAATTCCTACACATGAAAAATAAATTATGGATATTTTTCCTAAATTTTTAAAATATTTTGATCTTTTTTTATCAATTTTGGTGATGTTAAACAAATTTTAAAGTAAAATCTAAATTTTATATTGAAAACATGCACTACAATTCATACCGACCACATCGGGTGTCGGATTGATGTGTAATAAATTCTTACATATCACAAATGAATTATTAATTATTTTCATAATGTTTGAAAAACAATAAGATTTTTTTCTCATTTATGGTGATGTGAAACACATTTTAAACTAAAATGTCACTTTTATATTGAAAACACATACTTCAAGTCATACTGACCACATCGTGTGTCAGATTGGCATGTGATCAATTTCTACACATGAAAAATAAATTATGGATTTGTTTCGTAAATTTTGAAAACAATATGATCTTTTTTTCTCAATTTTGGCTATGTAATGCATTTTTTAAACTATAATGGAACTTTTATATTAATAAACATGTACTTAGAGTCATACCAACCACATCGAGTGTCAAATTAATGTGAGATCAATTCCTACACATCACAAATGAATTATAGATCATTTTTCTCAAAGTTTGAAAACAATTTGAGATTGTTTTATCAGTTTTTTATTTAATATGTGTTTAAAACTAAAAAAACACTTTAGTATTGAAAACACTCACTTCAAGTCATTTTTACAACATCATGTTTCTGATTGATGTTCATTCAATTCCTACTTGCAAAAAATGACTTATAAATTGTTGTCAATCTGAATTTGTTTTCTTAGTTTTGAGAATGTGATGTTTATTTTTAACTAATGTGTAAATTTAACAAAATAAGTATCAGATAAAAATGATAAGTAAATTAACAAAATAAATCGATAAAATGGTGATAAAATTAACTAAATAAGTAGTAGGAAGTCACCCCTTCATAATGTTGGTATACATTCTGACACCATATATTCTTCCTATTCATTTCTAAAAAAATAAATTTTATTCATTATACTTCTCCTTGAGAAATAGATCAAAATAATATATAATCAATCTGATACTAATGCTTCATATCCAAAATATATATCTGAGTTCATAGCCTATACTAGATCACAAACATAATTGGTAATCACTTAAATTTGATGTCAGCAAACATTCTGACACCATGTACTCTTCCCAATAATCTTTAAAAAATTTCACTTCCTCTTTTGAGAATGAATATTGTTATAAATCTTGGTAGTACTGAGAAAATATTGACATACAAATGATTAATAATTTTTTTAATGAAATTTTAATTACCTTCGGAAATTACTTGTTCAGGGATGCTAGTATTTTGATGGTATATGATATCTTTCATAAATTTAAAAATATAACATCTATAATCATTGTTGTTATGTTTATTTAGACACTACAAAAACATTAACCAAAATAAGTGAATTGTTTTGAAAAATGTTTTGATAGTTAAATCTTTTTATATACACCTTAATCTATTTCCATTTGAAGAAATACATATTATTATTATGTTTAGTGACTGACCTCATACCATGATTTATAAAATATTTATTATAGTGAAAAAAAACATTAAAACAATAACTAAACGATATGATTCAAATTTTATTTATAAAATATTGATTACATTGCATTAAAAATTCACAATACACATCATGTGTGGTCATTTTGATGGAAATCCATGCATTTTATCCAAAAAATAAATATTTTGGGTATCCAAATTGATTGTGATCAGTATCTATTGCTTCCTAAAAATTCAAAATCAAATAAGAAATGAAAAAAATGCATTTTATATGATTATATTGTAGGGTTTTAACCCTATATTGTATGAATCAATAAGAGTTTGTCCTCTATTATTTTTTTATCAAAAACCTCTCTTAGTTCATCTTTTTTCTTGTAAATTTATTTCTATTAAAAATAAAATTCTTGTATAGAAATGATAGAGGGATTAATGAATCCAAATCATGTTTCATAGGGTTTTCCCTTTATATATTAGTAACATAAGTTCCTATATATAATATAAATATTTATTTACTTTAATGAACACGGTTGATTATTTTTTTGACATACAGATTATGAAAATGTACCTCATGTGTATACTCACAACTGAGACTCACAACTATTAAAACTTTAGAATCTCATTTATACTCTTGAGACCAACTACATATGTAATGAAATTCCCAAATATTTTTTATTCATATTATATGTAGGACATATCTCCATCTTTGAATGTGGTGTCTACATGAACTTATAATGTTAATATATGTTGTAGTGGAACTGGAGGGGAGAAGTTACTCTTAGAAGGTCCTTTTGTTTTCTTAGTTGATTCACTAGATTATCTTGATCCAACATTAAATTTATCCATAATTTTATCCATATGTAATACAATACCTCACTTCAAACCTTTTTCCATTAACTATTAAAAGTAATCATTTGAAACAAATTGTTAAGGACATACCTTATGTATCTTTATAATATTATATATCCATGACACAAAAGCTCCAATAAAATCATTGGCCACTGTAATATATGGATCATCAATTGGAATAGGAAACTCAGTGCTAGGATCTTGATTTATGTCAATACCCACTCTAATGTGATCTTTTGGGAGTTCTTTATTGTGTAGCATGTCTCACAAGATATTATACATTATAGCCTTCACAACATGGTAGTACATGTGTGTTAATAAATAAAAATAAAATACAACTTCAACCTATATAATTTTAGTAATATAAAGTTATCGTAAGTTATTTGATTCACATTTAGGAGAAAGAGTAAAGAAAAAATTGATTACCAAAGGTAAGGTATATAATTGAGGGGAATGGTTTTCCTCAAATATAGTGGGGTCATTTGGATCTTCATGTGTTTATATTTGTTCCACTACTGGTTCTCTTTGATCCTTTCACATATATTAGTCTGCCAAACCAGACTAAACAATAATATCTTATAAATTATATATTTGTGCCTACGATCCTTTTATCATTTGATATGTATCTTCTTGTAGATTTTTATTTTTGAAATATGTTTGAGTTGACACACCAAAACCTACTCATTTAACATGAACACAATGTTATGGCTGCTTCAAAGCTATTGAAAGTGGTTTTTCTTAAGGTATGATCACCTCCAATTATTGTTTCTAAACCATATAAAAATATGAAAATAATTAGATATTTTTATGTGATATTATTATAAATCAAAATGAATTGCTATTATATCATACTTACACATGTTTCCCATGTTTCTTATGTGCTTTCATCAACTAGTTTACCCTGTTTATTTACACATGCCTCCTTATATAGTATATGACATGGGAATGAAGTGGTTTTAGATTTTGATTCAGAAATATTCATATAAAAAAGAAACATATGTTTCTCCATATCACATAAAACATGTATTTTAGATTTAAAATGAGAATCATTTTCTTCTCTAGAAAAGCTTACCCCATCCTTGCTTTGTGATAGGGGTACATTGGTTTTGACGCACGTTGTTTATTTCTAGAAATATTTTTTTTGTTTCATAAATTGACAATTTAGAATCAAATTTGATAAAATAAATAATTTCAAAATAATATATTATTGACTAAAATACACCTGAAATGATTTCTCATTGCGACAACTGATGAAAGCATTCCATGTTTCCTTATTTATAATGTGTCCATACATAAATAGTGGTTTAGAATTTACTTTTTACTCAGCATCCCTGAGATTAATCTTGGTAAGAAGTATTTGGAATCCTCTATGGGATTTTCTAGCAACCATTAATACATATTTATAATATAAATAATCTAAAATAAATAAGCTCTGCAAGGGATAATGAAAATTAAACCAATGTTTTATTATATATTTTTTGGTAAAATAGAGAAAGTATATTGTTACATTACCTTAATATATTACCTAAGGTCTTCCTTCATTACAGGATAGAAATAGAACCAAAAATATATATCAATTGGAAGATTCATTATCATTGTTTACCCAACATAACAAATAAACAATGAATTTTTGGGGTTAAAAGGTTAGTTGTGTATATTCCAGCCAACCTAAAATTTTATACCCTTGATTCTTACCTTAATAATTTTAGTCAACACAATGATACTATGTCATTATTTTATTTTTTTCATCAACATGTTGTCGATCCCCTAATAATTTTATAGTTTCATCATCAACCATCTTTTCTTCCACAAGATTAGTAACATTATCATATATTGAAGTCATTATCTTCATGAGTAATAGAACATTTAATTTAGATTATTTTAATATAGTAGAGAACACATAATATTATGAAGAACATCATATTATATTAAAAAAACACTTTAACCTACTCATTAAACTCTATTTCTATTCTTTAAAGGTTGAAGGGATTTGGATCCTCTATCGAGATTCCAAATCCTCTCTTTATGGTCTACCCTAACATATAATAAATTATCTACATTGGGAAAACCATGAAAAGATTATGATCACCCAATAAAAGGGTCATCCTTGATTGAATTTTCATTTGAACCTATGGTTATTTTAGTCGCCAACATGATAATTTACCAATTATTTTTTATTGGATCTGAGACAAGAAATACATGCACTACTTGTGATTCCATTATGAATGGCATGTCCTTATACCCTTCCACACTGAAATTCATCTTAACGAAGATTATTTCATCAACTTTCACAGTGCTCTTATTTTTAACCCATTTTAAATATAAAAATAGCACTTTAAATATTATATAATCCAACTTGTATATCTATTTTATGATACAGAAATATGATATATTTGTATAAATTGGATTTTTATCTTTCAAACCATATATGTGCATCACTTCCTCCAAAATCATAACTCCAATATTTTTTATCATACTAAGATCATCATATTATTTTGTATAGAACATAAAACCATTAATTACAAAACCAGTGTAAGATATAATATTTTCATTTGTTCCCACGGCTAGCCATTAAAGTATTTCAAAAATTGAATTCATATTTTCAGACAAATCCTTATAAATATGTTCTTGTAACCATATTGTAAACTATTTATTATGTGTATTTTATATCTATCCTTCATCCCCTTATGGATTCAAATGTCTAAGAATTGATTTTTGGGCTTCAATGTACAAATAAATATATTTAATATATGTAAATTTTAAATGTGATCTTGTTCCCACTCTCTAATGGTAATTATAACAGCATATCTTTTGGAAATCCCTTCTCCCATAAGGTGTTAATTATGAAAATATTTTGGGGGACTGATGCTATCAACATCTAATAGGTAATCAATATAGAATTAAATAACTTCTTCAAAAATATATAATTCTCTAATACAACCTTCTGGACAAATTCCATTCTTCATGTAACCTTTAAAAATATTCATATACTATTCAATGGGATATATCAATCTATAATGGTTAGGACCACATAATTGAACCTCTCTAACCAAGTGAACCATCAGGTGGACCATTATATAAAATAATAATACTATAAAAGCATCACTAATTCACATAATATGACTATAACCTCCTTATTTATGATTAGAAACTTCTTCAGGTCTATAAATTTACTGCAAGTGGATTTGAAAAATAAACATATTCTGGTTAATGTGTGTCATAAATTTTTAGGTAGAATGAATCATAAAGTGACATACATCAAATCTTGCATCAAAACATGAAATTTATGTGATTCTAGCCCCTATAACTTCAAATTAGTCATTGACATGAAATTCTTGATATTTGATGAATAACCCTATGGAACTTTTATACCATTAATGAAAATAAAAAATTACAATTTTTCATATCTAAATAGAGTGTAAGATGTTATAAGAAGAAAATTATTTCTTTTACCCTCCATTGGGGCCAACTATTCCCTTATTCTTATGTCAATCATGTCCAACCTATCCTTTATTTTGTCATTTGTTTTGCCATGAACATTTAGTAATTTGTCTATAACACTATCAAATGTATTTTTTTCTACATGTTGACATCAATAAAATGTCTAGTGTACAAAAAAATCCATTATTATAATTCAAAGAAAATTGATCTCTTTTTCCAGCCTAATTTTGTATGTTTTTTAGAAAATGGTTTACTGAAAATTGTTTCAATGTCTTTTACATTATCGAAAATTTGATCACCTATTAGTGGAGATGGTGTTGTACCTTGTTCAGTAATCCTATCGAATTTTTTCATTTAGGATCAGTATTTATGTCATCGAGGTAAAATTTTCTAATGTCCTAAAAACATAGTCTTTGAGGAATGTTTCAAATGAATAGAGTGTGTGCATTATTCACAAATGGGATACCCCAATATTCCTTTAATGCTATATATTAACACATTTCCATAAGTAGGAAAGTGATTTATTATCCTATAAACATGAACATCAATTTGAATTATTCACTTCTATGATAATCACACATTGTAACACATGTATCCCATATCAATTTCATATTTTTTATCAATGGATCCAAATAGACATCAATATCATTAATGAGGTGTTTTGGTCTAGACATAAGTAGATAAAACATAATGAATTTTCACTTCCTACATAAACATAGTGTAAATTTATAATTTACCAACATAAATGGTCATGTACTATGAGTACTACTCTATACATCAAAATGATTTATTCCATTTATAAAAAATGGAATATGGAATTTTCTTGGCTTATTTACAAATTTAGGATACTCATAATAAATTTTCTTCCAATGAGGAGTTTATATTGGATGATGTAGTTTATCATATTTAAGTGTTGTATCTACTTGCCATATCAATTATCTCATGGTTTCATAATATCCATATAGTCTTATAAATAATGTAATGATAAGAAAGTAACATATATATTTTAAAGGACTTGATTCATCTTTCTTATATCAATTCACTCCACACTTAAATAATTTTATGAGTTATCCATGGTTCATGTGAAATAATATGTAATCATTTGGAAAAGAATTTATTTTTATAAATATCATTCCCATTGAACATAGAATTAATTTAGCATCATATGTTTGACAAAGAAGTTCATTTTCTTATAGCATCATATCATTTAGTAGACCAAGTATTTTTGTAAATCTGGTGTCACTCCATATATTGACATCTTTCAAATTATATAACTTTAATACAATTAAAAAAAAATTTATTTAGTAAAACCAATATACAATGGTATCTTATCAAAACTATTTAACTTCTCAAACAACTTTGTACAATCATGAAGTTCATATTCAATTTCCATTATCATTACTTGAATATGATTTATATCATCATTAGCACTAGTATTCATATCAAATGATCCATAAGCTACAGTATCATCTCAATCAATGTTCACATTTAGATTTTTCATATGTTTAGTCTAACATTTATAGTTATGTTATATTCTTTAACAAATCAAATCTTCTTCCAACTCTTCCAAAAAAAAATTATTGAATAAAAATAATGTAAACAGGAAAAAAGAATTTGATAAGGGTCGTATGCATGCTCTATTGTAAACATAATGAACTCTTTAACACTATATTCATACTATTTTTTCATATGATTTGTGTGCATCCATTTTTTATTCATATCCATCCTATTAAGTTCATAAAATATTCATTTTTTATAAAAAATAAATAAATACACATAAGATATTCATAAGAAAAGGATAAATTTATAAATTATTCTAACAAGGGGAACACAAAATTTTAATATCATCGATGATGATTCCGGACAAGTTATCATTTTACACAAGGGTGACATGAAAACAAGTAACCTAGGGTAAACATGTGGTTGTTGGTCTAGGTTCTTAATTTGATGTTGTGTGGAAAAAAAGGTGGTAATTCTAGGATGAATTATATAACCTTTCTAGGTAGGACTATAATAAGAGGTATGAGTTGATGTTTATTCATTTTTTCACATGGTATGTGGTGGGATAAGTTTTGTTTCATTGGTAGTATGAGTGGAGATTTAAATTAGAGGTAAATTTTAGGTGACCGACAACTATTAGTGGTCAAATTTCATGTATGATTAGTTTGAAGATTTAGAAAAAGCAGCAATTAATTGAAATTATAAGGGAAATTTGAACACTGATAAGTATCAGTAAACCATTGATCCTTCTTTCCTTTAATTATGGAATTTTACCAGTGATAGCTAGATAAATCATGAAAAAAGGTTTCATCTCTCGTTTATTCCCATTTACCATGTTCTGATACACTTTACATCATAAATCAATGGCTTTCAAATCATTATTTCATGTATAATTATAAAATATATTATTAAAAATGTTAATAAAATGGATTTCTTACTCAATTTAATCACATAAATACATATATTAATCTAATCATCACTAAAAAATATTTTGGAAAAAAATTATTTATTGTTGTATGGTAGACTTCCCTTGTAAATTCTTGTTATTTTTTCTATTTAATTATGAACTATATTTCTAAATTTCTGTAAAAATATATTTCCTTAGAATATACAAGATAATATAATCACCATATTTTTACATAGGTTCAAGGATCTTGGAATTTCATGAAATTAATAGATGAAATTTTTATTGATGATAGAAGTGAAGTTGGATTCCATGTTACTCTCTTTTTCTGTAGATTATTATAGATCATGTATTATAGGGATACCAATAAATATATTTGTACTATAACCCACTGATGAATCCCTATTTCAAAAATGGTTGGGTTATCAATCTTAGATATATTTTATATATCCTAAAATATACGAAAAATCTATTTGATTTCCATAATAATACCAAAATTACCTACCATTAATAAACATTCAAGAAATAGTTAGTGTGTATTTCACATCATTGAGTTCCAAAAAAATATGATTCCACCTCTAACAGATAGTGCAAGACATTATATAAATTCACTATTCCTAAAACTCTATCTTATATAGTTTATTAATTCCATAGACCCGGATATACCTAATCCTAATATAGGCATATTAATACACTTATGGTCACCTCAATTTATATCAAAGGATTCAAAAATATATAAAATAATTTATTGAATCCTTGGGGTTTTTATGACTTCCAACCAACATAAACTAACTAAAAGCTATTTTTACTAGAATTTTGGGATAACATGTTTATATATTATAAATATTAAAACATGAAATAAAAAAGTTCAATGGATTGGTGTCCTATTATCTCAATATATAAAATAAAGAAACTAATGTTTATATGAAATTTGTGATAGCCTTCATCGACACCATCTAAAATTATCAATTTATATATAAACACATAACTAGTTACAAGGTTATATAAAAAATACATAACAAAAATTAAATAAAATCATGGCCTTAATCCTAACAGACAACCTACTACTAAATCCACCACCATAATGACACAAATAATTATAAGTTATCTCCCACTTGAAGTAGTAAAAACCTTCATAGGCATATCAAAAATATTATACTCCTTAATAAAATTCATACATCATGTATGGTTAGGGGATATTATAAAAAATTTATAAAATTATTCCATTATCTTCTAATCTTGTATGTGTCTGAGATAAATGTTTTTAGAATTATTACTTTCTTTAGGTGATACTAAAACCATTAATAATGATACACAATAGATAAAAATATTATTATTATTATATACATTACTTAATAAAAATAAATAATATTATAAATAAGAATATGAAACTTATACATACCCACACACCTCAAACCATGACCAAATTTTTCCTTGTCTGGCCCTCATATTTAAGGTAAATAGATAAGAAAATGAATTTGAAAAATAATTTTCTCAACAACTATATTAACCAAGGAAAAATCATATAACCTTCAATCCTAGGATTCTTATTCTAATACAAAAACGAAATAGAACACTCTAAAACACCTTGAAACCTCCCTAGGAATTAACAAGTCCATTATATAATTATTTACCAGAGTGTAAGGTGAAAACATATTGAATAAAATTGATTTTTTCCCTTGTATAATGGGAAAACCCCATACCCTTTCAACTCTATCTAAACATGATGTAAACCTTATAGTATAATATCAAAAACAATTATACCTAAAACCTTATATATTAACATGGTCATATCCTAATTACCTAAAATAAAACACACGCTAAACCAATTTAAGAACCCCAATTATGAAGTCTCTAAAATAATAGATAAGATTAGTTAAAACCACGTGTTTGCATTTAAAACAATATATTATTATTTTTAACTCTACAAAAAATATAATTCAATGATTATTTTCACAAAAAAAAATGACAATTTACCCATTTAATAAAGTAATACCTATAAAAATCAATTTTATAAAATCTTTTACTATTAATATTCATTTTGAGAACCAATTCAATAAATCAACTACAAAACCATTTCATATAAATCACCATAAAAATAAAATTTAATTACCGACCAATTTTTGAATTTAAAACCCCCAAAAATACATTATTTTTTTTAAAAGATATTCAAAATAAATAGTAAAAAAATGTTGGATTTGGTGCCCTAGAAACAAATTCTATATAATTTATGATAACCTACATTCATAGTTTTGAATATTAATAAACTCCTTGTCACATCATGATTGTTCTTCTACATAATATAGTATGTGATAATGTCCTAAGAGTAGTTTTCGCACTAAAAGGTCATATCAGTTCCCCAGTATGATGAGAACCCAGAAGTTCCATGAAAATATTATTAAATAAATGTTCTATAGTCATATGAAATCATTTGAAGGACACAAATTATTCAGGCTATCAGGGGTGGTGACTCATAGGACTTTGAGACATCTTCCCATGGTGTACGCCCTTGGTAATATTCAAGAAAATCCATATTTATATGTGTAATTGAATGTTACTATCTATGAATATGTGTATTGATCCTTAGGATTTAAAATTATTATTAATGAGTATTATAAGTCATTTTCTTCCATGTGTTGATGAAAACTGTGATGACATATGTTCACGGAAAATTAGGATACATTGTGTGTGTTGTGAGTAATATTGAATTAATGAATAATGCAAGAAATGATTTATCCCTTCTATTCTTTAATAGAATTTTATATCTCAGTCCCCTTGATGGAAATGATATAAACTAAATAAATATGTGGTCACTGTGTTCTATAGTCAAGATTTATTTTCATACATTCAAATAAAGATACATCAAACACCTAGGTTGATGGCATCAGCATGCAACCTTATTAATTAGAGATATCATGATAAAGGGGTTATATTACATAGTGATCATCTGTATGAGGTATTATTTAATTGTGGAATTAAATAATTTCTCTATGGGTTCCTTGGTGTGCTATTAGATTCTAACCTTTGACTTTAGGCTCTTTCGCATAATTCCAATAATAAAGAAGCCTAGAGGGTCACACACTAAGTGTATCAGTAATCTCAGTTAAGTAATATATTATTTATTTATTATTTAACAAGTTTAATATATATTATTTCCACGCATGATTTAATAATTATTCATTTTTTCTTGACCATATATATTTTGGCACTAGTTATTTGATAGAATATTATGTGAGCTGAATATTTAATAAATGTTTATTTTCTCTTTAGTGAATATAATATTTATTTATTTATTGGTGAATAATATAGTGATATTTAGTTTTTAAATAAATAGTCATTATTCAAGGCCTAATAAATATTGTGGAGTAATGGAAGATGGAGTTTAATGATCTGATAAGAAATAATATATATTGAATATTATTTTATTAAATAATATTTAATTTAATTTTTGAGTTTAGAACATGTCATGAAATAATAATAATATTATTATTATTATAGACAAGGGGTTCTATAGGGATTAAATAAATAATAAATGGAAATTCAAAAATTATTTATTTCTAACCCTAGCGGTATATAAACTTAATTATAGTATTTTTCAAGAGAGTGAATTAATTTTTCTTATTGTGCACAATGAATCTAAATAATCTTCTCAAAGACCTAGAGATATCCCTTCTCCAGTAACGCTCCCAATAATAGAGATCAATCTTCCTCCACCTTCCACTCTCAAGTCTAGAGATAACAAGAAGAAACTTTTAGAAGCGATTATTGAGGTGATCAATGATGAACGACGCAAAGCATTAAGATCTTCCACGCTGGAACCTGAATATTCCTACGATGACGTTTGGAGATTTTTGGAACATGTATAGATCACCACTATAGGGAATCTAACCTAGATTTATACAATGAAATGATAGAAAAATTTATATCCTTTTAAAGATACATCAATAAAGAAATAATTTCTCATAAGTTAATTCTTTATTTGGTTAAATTAATTATAAATAATATGTTATGATCTTGTGGTTTGGTTTCATAATTTTATCCATTTTCTATATTCTATGATTTAATTCCATTGATCATGGTATTTATATTTGTGTAAATCTTAGATTTATCATTGATCATGACAAAAATAAAATTTTGGCATGACCCATCACACTCTTATACTATTCTTAGAACCTTCAAGTGGAATCAAAGTGGGTCACATAATTATTTATAATTATTTAAAGATCATTGATTGATTTATGCATAAGTAATTGGTTTTCAATTCCAGTTTAATCATTCTTTAATCATAATTGTGAGATCTGATTCTTTCTCTTCATTTATCATAAATATAATTGAATCGATTAATTTTATGAATGAAATAAATTCAAATATATCATCTGGAGGTGCTGAGGAATATGGCTGGATAACACAAGAGTACATGTCGTGTAACCCGGAGGTACACGTTGTGTACTAGTGTTTAATACACCAAGAGTTAATTTGGAATTAATTAAAGTTTTGTGAATTTATTACACATAGTGAATTTAATTATACATTGTGTGTTGACCGATCTAGTCTAGCACATGGTCATTCGGAGTACATGTCGTGTAACTTTCATACATGACATGTAGCCCTTTAGTCACAGACAGGCCATGTATCTTCTTACATGACCTACCTGACTGGTTACCAAGTAAAATAGATACCACTTGGTGTGTATCACATGTACACACTATGTACTCCAAATTTTTTCATGTCATGGTTACATGTCGAAGTCCCTAAGCATGTGTTGTGGATAGATGATGAGAAAACATACATGTCGTGTGACTCTAATGTAAACACTGTGTACTTTTACCAAATTATGTAGAATTAAAATTATTTTATTATAATTTTAAAACCTTATAAACATGTAATTTTGTGTGTTCATTAAGTTTATAGGACACGCCATGGGATGTTTTTTTGGGAAAAATCCATCAAGGTAACATTGAATCATTTTTGAGGTGTTTGTGTTTGTTGATAATGAGGGTTTCCATGGTGAGTTGTCGAGTTATAGAGATATTTTTGAAAACCTATATTGATAAAGAATCATGAAAAAGGAACAGATGATTAGGAGGTAGTACAAAAAGAATAGATACAAGGTGGCACCTCTTTCCAATGTTTGCCAAAAAAATTTAGGCCTCAAAATCGACAAATAGAGAAAAATGTTTTTGGAAAAGGGAAATGAGTACTAGGTTCTTGGAGGCTTGTAAAGTTGTGTGCCATATGTTTTTCAAGATCAAAACATCAAAATATTTCAAAGTAAATAGGGGTTCCCATGTTTTTTTTTGGGCGTGCAAGGTGACTAGGGCGACAAAGGCTTAGAAGGCTGGACTTGCGCGTCAGGAGGAAACTTGCATACAGTGCTCAGGGTTCCCAAAATTCCTATAAATAGAGGTCTACCCCTACTAATTTTTCATGGATCTCAACACTTAGAGAGAATTTAAGCTCCAGTCATGCAAGTAGGTTTGGTCGTGAAAGTGGTGGTTTGGTCGCACAAGTATAAAGGTATTCATAAGTTTTGCGCCAGTTGATAGTTATGCGTCAATATTGGTTTGGGTGTAAAAGGTTGTGAGGTGCCCAACTTTTGTGTTGAAGAAGGGATTGCCTCTCAAGTGGTTTAGTGAAACTTGCGCTCCAGGCTTGGAGAAGCGAGCTGGTCATTCTATGGTTGTGCAAAATTTAGAAGTTTCCCAATACACTTGGGTAAAGTGGTATTCATCAGAGAATGAAAGTAGAACTTCAATAAAGAATCTAAATACAGATGAATATGCATTCATTTGTGATAATGAAGGGACCTAAAAGTCTTTAAACTGAGATTGGATCTTCTAAATAATCAATGAGAAAACTTCAGTTGAGAGAACAATGAGCTTTCATATTGTGAGTGGTTGTAAACCAGGAGAGACAGTGAGTCCACTCCAAACATTGTAAACATTAGTGTGCTTTTAGTGAATTTGGTACATTGACACATCACCATTTTATTCTCCTTGGATGTATCTTAGTGAGGTTGAACCAAGTAAAATTTTCATGTCATGTGCTTTCTTTAAGATTTTTTCATACTCTGCAATGGGAAGGAGAGAGAAGATAGTTTTTTCTAACAACAAAACAAGATCAATAGGGATAGTTGTTTTAATATTTCATACCCTGATCCCCCCCCCATCAGGGTATCTAACCTAGTGTACCTAACATGTTTTTTAATATATATAATTTTTTAATTAATTTTTGTGTAATTTTCAGATCTGCATATCATGTTTGAGTTGTATTACAGTTATTACTCTATGTGAATTGAAGCATAACATGTGATATAAAAATCATGTAATTTGTGTAATCATTAAGTTGATACTACACATCATGAAAGTATTTGATAATTCATGTATGCCACATGTTGCAAGAGTAAACAGTATACAAGTATAATACATGTTGGGTAGTTTGGATGGGTACTCACCATGTTTCCTCCATGGTGAATTTTTTATTGTACGCAATTAATTTTAAATAAATTTATTTAATTTTTTTAATTATGATGGATGAGAAACTCAATGAAATTTAGATGAGGATTAAGATAAAATAATTGATTAATTAAAGAAGATAATTAATTTATTCGAGCACGATTTATATTAAATAATAACAATTAAGAATTGAATGCTAATTTTATTAAATGTGTAATATGTTTCATTCATGTGGATAATCATGAGACTATATGAGACCATTTTATGTGATTGTTTTCATTTAATTTATTATTAAATTAAATTATTGGTCTACATTCCATCTCTCCTCTTATTATGTAATAGAATGTATTCCCATGGTTTCTCTTATATAGACCCCTTACCCTCACCTATATGTGAGTAAAAGCATGTGTAATGTATATAGATCCCAAGTTAGTGGATGTTGTTCATGTTTGGAGCTGAGGAGAAACCAATCTAAGAGATATACATAGGTCGATGGGTAGAAAACTGCAACACAAACCATAAATGGTTCACAGTGTTTTCCCCCTAATTTGATGGTCATTTTATCATCCACTAGATAAAATAACCATTAGTAAAATCTCATGATCATACCACTTTAATATTTTATTTCAGTCAATTTTCATGGTTGTTTCATTATGGATTTTTTTTGTGATCATGTGAATTAATGAATTAGAAATCATGAAACATAGAACTAAAATAAATTGTCTTATGCATAAATATTATTTAATACATAGTTAATCACTTTAGTAAGTCCACTTAATATTAACAATCATGTAATAAAGATAATAATTTTAAATTTACGAATAAAAGATAAAATACCTTAATAATAAATATTAAGTCGGCATATCCTCCCACCACTTTATTTAGAATTGAACAATAGTTCAAAGTACTTGACTAGAAAAAGTTAGCTAGATTTCAATTATCAGTGAATCCTAACATGAATTTTTGTGTTGAGTTAAATTATTTCACATCGAGGGTTGATTTCCAAAGTAGTACTCGGTGTAATTTAGAGGTAAGGATTAAGGAAATCCAATTTAAGGATTTTAGTATTGGGGAGTCCACTCAACAAATCAAGGAAATATGAGTTAATGAAGTTATAATTTAGAATGCATACCTAAAACCCTTAAAATTCATTGACCAACAAAATTTGGGATAATGAGAAGGGAAATATGGATCCTTTCCACTAGAATTTTCAAGAAATAAGATATTCTGAATACAATGGTGAGGGATATTGGGTTTCAATAAAATAGTGGAATATTAATAAATATAATATTTATTTATTTTTCTAATTTAATCAGATAAATTATTAAAAAATTTATTATCTTATTTGTAGAAACATAAATAAAATGAGTTCAAACATATTAATATGATCTATTATTGATAAGGATAACCTTCTCATCAGTAAAAATTTATAAGAATGGAAAAGGGGCATATACATTATCTTATGCCATGAAAGGAAATTGTATGTGCTAGAAGAACCTATTTTTGATGTCCCTATTAATGAGGATAGTCAAGAAGAGTTATCTCTTTATGAGAAAAATTTGAATAATGATACATATGTTCAGTGTTTTATGCTATCATCCATGAGCAATGATATTTCTAATTAACTTGAGTACATGGATGTGTATATCATGATGTCTCACATTTGGGATATCTATCAAGATAATGTGATACAATAGAGATATGAGATCTCCAATTATCTATTTACAACTAATTTTAAAGATTTGGTGTTAGTTGGGCCTCATATAGTTAATCTTATTGGATACATTTAACACTTATACATCTTAGGGATTAAATTCCTAGATGAGTTGCACAGAGATCTCATACTTTATTCACTACCCAAGACCTTCTCTAGTTTTATTGTTAATTATAACATGATCAATAATGAGAAGAGTATTTCGGAACTTCTTACATTGATTCACTAGGTGGGTATGGACATGGTACATGACAAACCCACAATACATATGGTGAATTAAAAAAGGGAGAACAAGGTGAAGGATCCCAAGACTCATAAAAAGTCTAAAGCTCTCAAGCATTGTACTTTCAATAAGAGGAAGATCACAAGGTAGGTTAAGGAAAAAAGATAGTATATTTTTCATGTGGAAATAAAGGACATTAGAAGAAATATTTCACCCATAAGAAAGGGTAATCTAAAGGTGTGTTCGTTATTGACTCCAATATTTCAATATCTACACATTGGGTATTAGATATAGCTTCAGGTGCTCATATCTATAACCAAATATAAAAACCAATTATATTTTTAAATATTTCTAGAGGAGAGGAGGATTTTAAAGATTTCAATGGTGCAAGGCTAGGTACTCTATCCATTGGTGACTACCACCTCTCATTTCCAATGAAAATGATATTGTTTTTAAGGTATTGTTATTATATACCAACTATTATCAAGAAAATAATTTATGTTTCATGCCTAGATGCAGATGGTTTAATTTTCAAGTCTGTAGATAAAAGTTGTTTCTTTTATAAATACAACATATGTTATGGTATGGAAAATTTAAATAATGGTCTTTATTTATTAAATTATGAAAAAAAAAGTATTGTAAATAGATAATGAATCATGTTCACACAACTTGTATAACACCCAATAATGGCATCACCATCTTAGTCATGAAAATGATAAGTGTTTGAAAAAGCTCTATTAATATGGTTATTTATAATATTCTAAGAAAAAATTACTTGAAATATGTCATGCTTTTTTACAAGGAAAAATGGCCAAACCACCATTCAGTGGGTAGGGTGAAAGGGCCACAGAGCTTCTAGGATTGGTATACACTGATGTGTGTAGACCATTTATAATAGAATCTATAGGTGTATATTCTTACTTCATAATTTTTACTGATGAATTTATTAGATATGGTTATGTCTATTTAATGATGGATAAGTCTGAGTCCTTTGAGAAATTCAAATAATTTAAGAATTAAGTATATAATCAACATAGAGAGAAGATAAATAAGATTCAATTGGATTGAGGTAGTGAATATATTAACCAAAAGTTTATTGAATTTTTACAGGAGTTTGGGATTCTATTTCAACTCAATCCACCTTACACGCCATAGTGGAATGGTGTTAGTGAAAGTAGGAATCATACCTTATTATACATAGTAAGTTAGATGATGAGTCATATAGATCTTCCATTATCCTTTTTGGGATATACATTAAAAATTGTAACATATACATTAAACTGAGTACTAACTAAAGAGGAAAATATAATTTCCATTCAACTTATGGAGTGGAAAGAAAATCCTTTTTTCATACAAGTGTATGGGGTTGTGAGGTATTTGTTAAGACCTTCTCAGGTAACAAACTAGCACCCCAAGGCACAAATTGTATCTTTATTGTGTATCCTAAAAAAATGGATACTTCCTATACAACCCCTCAGATAATAAGGTGAATATCTCCAAACAAGTTGTATTTCTTGAGAATAAGCACATCCTAAAAAAATATTGTGGGGGAAATATTGACTTTAATGAAGTTGATGATGAAGATACACAAGATTCGATATAGGAACAGATTCTATATGTCCCCATGGGAGAAGTAGTTCTAGAAACACAAGTACTGTGTAGGAGTGCTAGAGTGGTAAGAGAACCAGAGAGATATGGTTTTCTATTCACTAAATATGGTGACTCATTATTGGTTGACAATGATGAATCTATCTCATATAAAAAGGTAGTGGAGAGATTTGAAGTTGTAAGATGGAAAGAATCCATGAATTTTGAAATGGATTCCATGTATCATAACCATGTTTGGTTTCTAGTTGATGCAACAATAAATGTAAAGCTCGTCGGTTGAAAATGGGTATTTAAGAGAAAAATTGACATGGAAGGTAAATTAAATACCTATAAAGAAAAGCAAGTGGATAAATGGTTTAAACAACTTCAATAAATTGACTATGATGAAACATTTTCACAAGTTTCCATGTTTTAATCTATCAGAATTCTACTTCATATAGCAACTTATCATGACTATGAAATTTGTAAGATAGATGTAAAAACTACTTTACTTAATGGTAACCTTCATGATGATGTTTATATGATGCAACCATATAGGTTTGTGACTCTAGGTGATTCTGAAAGAATTTTCAAGCTGCAGAGATCTATTTATGGATTGAAGAAAGCATCCAAGTCATGGAACATTCAATTATATGAAGCTATAAAAGAATTTAGTTTCATTAAGATAGAATGTGAGACATGTGTTTACAAGAGGTTTAGTGGAAATGCAGTCATTATCCTAGTAGTATAATTTGCTGACATATTACTTATTAGAAATGACATACCAGTCTTATAGTCTATTAAATACTAGTTAAATAAGTGTTTCTCTATGAAGGGATTAGGTGAAGCATCCTATATTCGAGTAATAAATATCATTTGTGATAGATCCAAGAGGCTTCTTGGACTAATTAAAAGTACATACATTGACCAGATAATAAAGATATTTAGTATGGAACAATATAATAGGATATTAGTTCCAGTGTCACAAGGTATACATCTTTCTAAGAAAATGTGTCCTCGGACACAATAGGATAAATATAGAATGAGTGAGATCTCATATTCTATAGCAATAGGATCAATAATGTATTTCATGTTATGTACTATATTTGATGTTTCCTATGCATTGATTATGGTAGGAAAATATCAAGAAAATCTATGAGAATAGAATTGGTATATTGTTAAGGATATTTTCAAGTATCAGAGAAGAACTAAGGATATATTCTTGGTGCATAAAGGAGATGAGGAGATGGTCATCATGGGTTATATTGATGCAAGTTTCCAAACAGATTAGAATCATCTAAGGTTGCAGTCAAGATATTTTTTCTAACTCAATGAAGGATCAATGAGATAGAATAGTTCAAAGTATCTAGTTGTTTCTGATTCTACTATAGATTCCGAGTATATAGTGACTTGTGATGAATCCAAGGAATCTATTTGGATGAGAAACATTGTCAAGGATATTGATTTGGTACCTATAATTATTGACCCTATCACATTGTATTGTGATAATACTATAGTGGTGGCTCTTGAAAAATAGTTAAAGTCACACCAACAGACAATACACATACTCTAGAAGTAGAACTTTTTGAGGTATTTTTATTATAGGGGTGAAGTATTAGTAAGCAGAGTTTTTTTGAAGAAGTAAGAAGAGTTTCTATATAATGAAACATGGTGGAACCATTGACTAAATTCCTATCTAAACAGAAGCATGATTATCATATAAGATCTAGCGGACTGAAGGTTGTTAGCATTTGTCTCTAGTGCAAGTGGGATTCTGTTGGATTTGGTTCCCTGGAACCAACTTTTGTGTAAATTATGATAACTTGTATTTAAATTTTTTAATATTAATAAAATTATTATCACATCATGATTGTTCTTCTATGTAACATAGTATGTGATAATGTCCTAAGAGTAGTTGTCACACTAAAAAGTCATAACAGTTACCTGCTATGATGAGAACTCAGAAGTTCCATGATAGAATTACTAAATATATGTTATATATACATATGAAATCATTTGAGGGATAAAAATAATTCAGACTATCTAGAGTAGAGACTCATAGGACTTTGAGGCATCTTATCATAGTGTAATCCCTTGGTAATATTAAGTTTAGGATATTATGAGAACGAGACCCGCTACTAAGAAATCCACATTTATATGTTTCATTATATGTTCCTATCTGCAAACATGTGTATTGATCCTTAGACATTAATATTATTATTAATTAGTATTAAAATTCATGTACTTTGATGTATTGATGAAGATCAGGACAACATATGTTTGTGGTGAAGTAAGATACGTTGGGTGAGTAACGAGTAATATTGCATTAATGAATAATGTGAGAAAGGATTTGTCCCTTCTGTTCTTTAACATAAATTGATATCTTAGTCCCTTTGATGGAAATTATATATCCTACATAAATCCATGTCCATGGTGTTTTATAGGCAAGATCGATTTCTATAAATTCAAAGAAAGAGACATCAAGCACGTAGGTTGATGGCACCAGCATAAAACCTGCTTGATTAGAGATATCATGATAAATGGATTATATAACACAGCGAGCATCCGAATGAAGTATTCTGTCATTGTATCATTAACTTCTTTCTCTATGGGTTTCTTGGTGTGTTTCAAGATGCTAGACTTGGACTTTAGGCTACTTTACCAAATTTCATTGAGAAAGAGGCTTGGAGGGTCACACACTAAGTGTATCCATAATCTCAGTTAAATAATATATTATTTATTTATTATTTAACAAGTTGAATAAATATTATTCATGCACATGATTTAATCACTATTCATGTTTGTTTGATCGCATTTATTCTATCACCAATTATTCGAGATAATATTATATGAGTGGAATATTTAATAAATGTTTATTTATTATTTAGTGAATATAAAACTTTTTTATTTATTGGTGAATAATGAAGTGATGTTTATTTATTAAATAAATATTCATTATTCGAGGACCTATAAATATTTTATAGGAATGGAGGAATGAGTTTAATAGTCCAGTGAGAAATAATATATATTGAATAATATTTTATTAAATAATATTTAATTTACTTCGTGAGTTTAATGCATATCAAGAAATAATAATATTAGTATTATTATTATAGACATGGGGTTATTCAATGATTAAATAAATAGTAAAAGGCACTTGTGAAATTATTTATTTATATCCCTAATAGTATATAAACCCAATTATATTATCTTTCAAGAGAACCAATTCATTTTTTTTGCATAATGAATCTGAAGAATCCTCTCGAATCCCTAGAGAGATCCCTTCTCCAAGAACACTCCTAAGAACGAAGATCAATCTTCCTCAACCTTTCAATCTTGAGTATAGATAGATCATAAAAAATCCTTTGGAATTGATTCTTGAGGCGATCAAAGATGAACGACGCAAGTGTTAGGATATTTCATGCTAACACCTAGAGATTCTTATGATGTCATTAGGAGATTTATGGAACACGTGTGGATCACTGCTAGAGGGAATATTCCTTTAATTACTACAATGAAATGATGGTACAATGTAGATAAATTGTCAGATCCATCAATGAAGAAAGAATTTCTCATAAGGTAATTCTTTATTTTCTTATATTAATTATAAATAATATGTGATGGTCATGTGTTTTGGTTCCAGTATGTTATCCATTTTCTGTATTCTTTGATTTAATTCCATTGATCATAGTGTTTATCGTCATTTAAATCTTGGATTGATTATCGATCATGGAAAAAAAGTTGGGAATGACTCATCACACACATATGTTGCACCTGAAATATTCAAAAGCAATATTTAGTTTGGATTCTAAATAACTTAAATCCATAATTTTATAAAAGTACAAAATATTTCTTCAAATAATAAATATAAAAAACTCACCAAAAAACAAAAAAATAGTCATTCCTTTAATTAAAATCACACTAATTCTCATTAATGTTTTGGAATAAGTGACTAATAAACACATCACTGAAATGAAAATGATGACTTTCATTATGTGATGATAAATGGATTATAATTTAAAAAATCAA
The DNA here is from genome assembly GCA_963277665.1 of Viscum album. NCBI lineage: Eukaryota > Viridiplantae > Streptophyta > Magnoliopsida > Santalales > Viscaceae > Viscum > Viscum album. Next base: position 642,168,650 of record OY728143.1, on the reverse strand, counting down.
TTTAATTCATGATTCAGTAATATCTAAATAATTAAAATAAGTTTGAATAAAACATCTGTTAAATCAATAGGATTTCTACCCATCACACATTTATCCCAAATAAATAAGAATTGTAATGGATACACACTTTATATAATGTCTATAAATCGATTTACATATAATTTTTCAATCATAATCATCATAGGGCATCACCCTTATAAAAAATCATAAATCATATAATAATAATTTTTAGAAAATTATATATTAAATGGTAAAATATTGAATCCAATACCAAATGTGAAATGGTAGAATCTTGAAGCCAATTTCCCACTGGTTTGGCTTACAAAACAATCCATTCAACAAAAATTTGAGACAATGATGGTGGAAAGGTGGTTAAGAAGTGAGAGGGGGAAGGCTTAATATGTCGGATAGCTAAGGGAGTAGAAGATGGGGAAAGGGTGGTCACTAGAGGGCTACTTTATGATAGTGGGTGGTCAACCTTGACTGAAGATAGTGATGGAAAGGAAGCAGTTGACAGAAATTAAGAAATGAAGGACACAAAAATATAACATGGTTTGGACCAGATATGGGTGAGAGAGGTGATCAACGACACTGATAAATGACAGAGGAGGGAAAATAATAACATACCTTAGATTTGATAGAGTTGATTCATCTAAGAGAAGCTCGAGGGGGAGTAACGGTAGAGCTGAACTTCCATGAGAGCTTGAATGGAACGAGGGAAATCAGTTTAGCTAAGGTTCTATTTAAAAGATCAGGAAGGGTTTTATCAGCGATTTCAAAAAAAACACTGATAAAGAGGGATTTTATCAGCACTAAAATAATTAGCATTGATAAAATACCTCATAATCAGCACTAAACAAGCACTCATAAAAGATATCATTATCATCACTAAAGTGTTAGCGTTGATAAAGATATGTTTTATTAGTGATTTCTAAGTGCAAAGAAACATATATCTTTATCAGTGTTAAAAAAGTGATGATAAAGAACTATATAATTAATTTTAATAATATAATAAACATAATTAAAAAGTTTAAATGTGTATAATTATAAATAAATATAAATTTATATAATTATAAATATATTAAAAGAATTGTAAATTGGTATTTATAAATATAATTATAGATATATATTTATAATTATAATTAAAAATAAATATATAGGTAAATATATTTATGAATATTTTTATATAATTATAAATATATCTATATAACTATATACATTTATATAATTATATATATATAATAAATATATATAAATATAAATATAAATATAGTAACTATATTCATGATTTAAATATATTTATTATAATTTTATAATTATTTATATATATAATTATTTATTTATAATTATATAAATATTTTTAAAAAATATATATTTATTTATTTATAATTATAAATATATGATTTTAAAAATATAGTAAATATAAATTTATAAATATATTTATTTATAAATATTTATTTAAAAAATATGTTTTTAACATTATTAATGAATATATAATCTTAAATAAATGAATGTTAAAAGTGAGTGAAATTGAATAATTAAAAATGAGTAGACTTTAAAAATATTTAAAAAAATGATAAGTTTTATTAATTATATAAATTACTAAAAAAATAGATATATATTGAAATGAAGATGAATACATATTAAAAATATTAAAACATAGTAAATAAATATCATAAAATGATTGAATTTAAAAAAAATATTAAAAATGAATAAATAAAACTAATTGAAATAATATTAAAAATAAATAAATAAAATTTTTTGATTAAAAACATAATATATTAAATATATTATCTTACAAAATGAAATTCTAAAATGAATATTAAAATTTGAATAAATTACATAAATATTATATGTGTGTGTTTCTATATAAAATTTCACTAATTATGTAAATATTTGTGTATGTGAAATTAATGTGTATAAATATATATATATACAAATTTTATATATATTAAATTTAACAATGACATTATATAATATGTAAAATCTACTAATGAAATAAATAATAAAAAAATGAATATTTTTTAAAAATTATATAGATAAATTAAAAAAATGAATCTTTATATATATTAAAATGAAAATGAATACATATTAATTATATAAATCACAGCCATATTAAAAACATTAAATTTTAATGAACAAACATGTATAAATAAATATTATAAAATGGATAAAATTACAAAAATATTGAACAATAAAAATTTAGAAATGAATGAATTAAAAACATTTAATATATTAATGAATAATTTTGTATAAAAACATTAAAAATGAATAAATTACAAAAATATTAAATGGAAAAATATTAAATGAAAAAATATTTAAAATCAATAAATTATAAAAAAAAGTAAGTGGACGCTTAATATTATCAATGAATAAATTAAATTAAAAGAATACATGTTAAAAATGAGACAAATTTAATTATGTATATGTAATTAAATAGTCAATATATTGTTTGTAATTAATAAAAAAGAATAGATCTATTAAACACTTAATATACAAGTTAAATAATTAATATACTATTTATTACTATATATATATTAAATTTATTCTTTTTTTAATAATTTTATTCATTTTTATTAATTATAAAGAGTATATTAATTATTTAATTATATATATAATTAATATTCTATTTATTACTATATGTATATATATATATAATTTAATAAATTTAATTATAAAAAAATTTGGGGGTTGGCCAGGTCCAGCCTGTGAACTCGCATGAATATATGTTTAAATAAAAATGAATATATAATAGTTATGTAAATTACAACTACATTAAAAGCATTGAATGTTAAAAAAATATTATATTTTTTTATTTGAAATGTTTATTAATAAAAATGAATAAATTTAATATATATATATATATATATATATACAGTAATGAATAGCATATTAATTATTTAATTAGTATAATAAGTTTTTAACAAATTTATTCATTTCTATTAATTATAAATAGTGTATTAATTATTTAACTATATATATAATATATTTTTAATTTATTAATTTTTAATTAAATAATTAATATACTATTTATTACTATAATTATTAAGTTCGATAAATTATATATATATATATATATATATATATATATAATTAAATAATTAATATACTATTTATTAATATATGTCAATATATATTAATATATATATATTAATATGTATATATTAATATAAATCAATATATTTTAATATATATCACATATATATTTTTATATACGAAATAAAATTTAATTATAAAAAAATGAATAAATATAAATAAGTTTTAGAAAATATTAAACATATAAATTTAATATATATGTATATATTAATATTAATAATATTATTAATATCTAATAAATCCATATATATAAATATATATATCTTTATATATGAAATAAAATTTAATTATAAAAAAATTGAGTGACTCGGCTCGCCCTCAACCTGAAGGGCTAGCCATTTAGGAAGCCCAACAGGGAAGGCCTACTGAGCGAGTGGGTTGTGGCGACCAGAGGGTGGGCTAAGGCCTGTGGGGGCTCACGTATGTAGGTACAAACCCATTTAGGTGTGGGGAGTGTATACAAGAGTTCATCCCCACAGCAGAATTCGGTTGACTGATGCCGCAAATCATATAAAAAGAATCATTCAAACATCCAAAAGTTTGATGTGGGACTCGCGTGCATGATCGCCTTAGTTTTATCATTGCATTAACTAGAACTGATAAAGAAGGCCTTTATTAACTCTATAAAAGGTGCTGATAAAGGATACCTTTTATCATTTCTAGAAAAAAAAGCACTGATAAATGGAACCCTTTATCATTGCTGCAAAAAGCACTGATAAAGGTGTTATTTTATCAGTGTTTTTTTACTGTTGATAAAAGGTATTCTTTATCATCACTTTTCACTAATGATGGTAAAATCTAACACTGAATAAACTCAAATATGTAGTAATGCTTCTTTTATTGGTGGGGGGCTATAGTGGTGGTATCAATTGAGTGGTCTAGTGACCAAATATTCCTAAGCGATGTACTTAAAGGCTCTTCCTGAAGGTCGGTATCATGAAATCCACTTCCCCAAGTGGATAGTATTTTCCCTTTGTGATCATATTGGTTATAGTGATAGTACATTTTGAGGAAGGATCATTCCCCATGTGATATGGTAGTTGAGAGATTAAAAAGTTCAAATGTATATAATTATAAATAAATAAATAAATATAAATGTATATAATTAAAAATATATTAAAAAAATTGTAAATTCATATTTATAAATATAATTATAGATATATATTTAGAATTATAATTAAAAATAAATATATAGGTAAATAGATTTATTAATATTTATATATAATTCTAAAAATATTAATATAATTATATATATTTATATAATTATATATATTTAATAAATATATATAAATATAGATATAAATATAGTAACTATATTCATGATTTAAATATATTTATTATAATTTTATAATTATTTATATTTATAATTATTTATTTATAATTATATAAATACTTTTAAAAAATATTTATTTATTAATTTATAATTATAAATATATAATTTTACAAATATAGTAAATATAAATTTATAAATATATTTATTTATAAATATTTTTTCACAAAAATATTTTTTCACAAATATATTTTTAACATTATTAATGAATATATAATATTAAATAAATGAATGTTAAAAATGAGTGAAATTGAATAAATTTGACACACGTCAATATGATAAGAAGAAATTATTATTAATTTAATAATGATAATTTTCTTTATTATCTTTGTGTGCTACTTTCGTTGTTATTTTATATAAGTTTGTTAGAAAAAAATCAATAAAATAATTCTAGTTTTCAAATATTTTCAAAATTAACCCTCAAAGGTGTTAAATCCCTTAATGCCCTTGGGAATTCTGGGTAGAGGCCAAAGGCATTAATGTCTTTAACACCTTTCTCTAGGGCTAACAAGCAAAAGGCATTGGGGCCCCCAATTCCTTTGGGCTTACTATTTTTTATTTTGTTTTGTTTTGTTTTTATATATAACAAAATTCTTTAGCATAATTTAACTACTACTAAATATCTATCATTACTAAAATTAAATTAGTATGAAATTATGACAGTAACTCTCATCTGGGGATCCCTTTTATAAGGGGTCTTGTCATGGAAATCCCTATGGATTTCCAATACGGGATTTAGGTTCCCCCTTTCATGTATAGAATTAATAATAATAATAATAATAATAATAATAATAATATATTATTACTATTATTATTATTTTTCCTTGAAATTTTATAAAATAATATTCAAAATATTTTAAAAAAAATTCTTTGAAAACAATTTGAAAACTTATAAAGAAATCCTGAAAACATTTTGAAAACCATTTCTTTAAAAATACTTTGAAAACTTATAAATAAATCTTGAAAATGTTTTGAAACCCATTTCTTAAAAAATACTTCAAAAATATATAAATAAGTCTTGAAAAAAAATTGAAAATCATTTTTCTTGAAAATATATTTTTTAAAAAAAACTCAAAAAATAACCTTTAAACATGAAATGAAAGCTTCAAAGTATTAACGGTGGATAAATCTGTATATTTTGTATGAGGTAAAAAGAGCATTCCTTCTACATGGTAAAAAAGGATAGAAAATTACCTTGTTCGAAAAGTGACAATAATATTCCTTTGAAAACATTGGTAAAACAAAAAATGGTAAAAATTTCTTTTAATGACCATATGATATTAGTATAATATTCTTGAAAACCCTTTTTATAAAACATGGTTTTTAAAGAACATAGATTTCTGATCGAAGAGAGGGTAAAGTCGGGATTTCCAAAAAAAAATTTCTTAACTATATTATGTAACAAAGAGTCTAAAAATGGTACCAATACATGATTATATTATTAATTCCTAGATTATAATGAAATTCATGTATTTTTTTGAAATATTTATCAAAATATTTTATCAAATAAATCATAAACATAAACAATCTTGAAAAGTGATAAGATTATTTCAATAAACTCTTATAGCTTGGTAACTTGTGATCATACTCTCCATTTACGAAAAATGAAATTAAATGGATCATAAAATTTTATTAAAATTAGGATATTCATGATATAACATATAAAATGGAAGTATATACACCTCAAAAAATAATTTAGGTGCATAACAAAACATGATCCCTAAAGAAGGAAAATTGAGACAAATCTATTTTACCGATTTGGAAACTTTTGAAACTTAAACCCCATGAAATAAATTTTATAAAATGGATATGTGAATAACCAAAAATTTAATTTAATTATATATATAATATAATCATGGGATGTACACACACCACACAAAATGAAAGAGTGGCGAACAAAGCATGTATCTCACAGAAAGAAAAGGTGAGATGAAAACCCCTTACCTTGTGTCTTGACTCTCATCGTACTCATTCATACCACCTGTATTATAAATATAAATTTATTATAAATATTTTATATAATCATATTATTATATCTAATACCATATATGGTTTTATTATAACCTTATATTACCAACTTGTTAATCATCCTATGTTAGGGTTTCACTTCAAGTAATATTCCCTTTGTTTTTCATATGTGTCTAAATTTGTTATATCGTTGGTCCTTATACTTATATCATGATTCCATAATTTAAAATTGATATAAATATCATATATATACTGTATATTTTTATTATAATAATCTATTTAATATATAATTATGAAACGTAATACACCGTTCATGGGGACGGTAGGCCGTATGTACGCATAAACGTTATTTCTATTTAATTGTTGTATCGAGATAAATAAAGTAAAAGAAATATATGTATGTATATATATATATATAATTATTAAATTAGCTTTAGGATATCATATATATCATATATATTCACTAAAACCATCCTTAATACAATCTATGTAGTGTATGAACGAACCATATCGCTTTGAGGGGGCGGTAGTCCACACTTCCTCAAACGAAATTATCATATTTACATAAGATGAAAAGCATAAATTTTTGTTCAAAATAAAAAAAAGAAGCATAAATACATTATAAATATAATATATATAATATATAAATATATTTTCCATCATAATGGCCACCATCATAGTGGTAATGGAAAAATGAACAATTATTATTTCGTGAGGCAGTAGTTCACCGTGCACAGATACAGTATGCTTATTACCCATTAAATGTAGGTGTGTGTAAGTGTAGGTAAAACCATTAACATAAAAACATCATATAATATTTATTATATTGTGTTTTTATAAAATCATATATTTAAAAGAGTTTTATGGGGTGTTGAAGGAAAATAAAATAAAGGACTTGAGAGAAGATGTTACCTCTTAATCAGGTAACTCCTTTTTGCTTATGAAAAAAGTATTCCTTGTATTGCCTTCTTTCAAAGTTAAGGATTCTATAAGTAAGATATGGTTTATTTAAAGTGTATCGGGATTTTTCAAACTTAATAGGTTTGAGAGGTGTGAGGAGTTAGGATACATGATGGATTTTTATAGGGAAGGAAATTGACACACTTGGAATTTTTAGAAACAAGTTAGGTGTACACATTTTATTACCCAAAAAAAGTCATAAGAATCCAAAAAACAAATATTTTAAGGTTTATGGAAAAAAATATAGACATACAATTGGTTTTGTACAAGTTTTTAGATCATTTGGGCCCTTAATTTTATGGTTTAGTCCCTAATTAAGCTTAATTTGGCCTTAATCACTATGATTGATTTTAATCACTTTTACTAATCATTTTGGTCAAACATTAACTTGGTATTATTAGAATATAAATATTGTAATGAATAAAATGGTGTATATAAGTTTTTCATAATTTAAATCACAGAAAATAAAAAATTAAGATTAATGCTAATCCTGCAGACGGGACGAAATAACGAGTTTTTAAAGTAGAAAAATGTTCAAAAGTTTGTTAAGATTTTGTATTCAATTTCAAAGTGAAATTGATTATAATGAATTAAATTGTATTAATATATGTAATATTTATCAAATGTGACCTTAAAAAAATTTATAATATCATTTATCATTAATAATTAATTAAACCAAAATGTACTTTTTAACTAAAAAACTGTATTTTCACTATTCATTAAAAAAAATAAAGTTTCTTAGAAAAATACAAAAAACTCACCCTTTGATAATTTTGACATTATGAATTCAAAAATGAAGTTTATTTTATAAAATTTAATTTATAAATGTGTCTAAAATTAATTTTATTATTAAAATCAATTCATTCACGAAAACGTTATTTTTAACATAAAAGTACTTTACCAAAAATCATATCTTTCATTATCAATATGTTTTATTTATATTAAACAATTATAAAAAATATTTTAAAAGTAGTAAATAATATTTCTATAACTAATTTTAATGTCTAGGTTATAATTAACTCATTTAAATAATTATATAACAAAAAAATATCTTTCTTATAAACTCAATGTTGCGTGCATTATACGCCAATTCAGTTTTGCATGTAAAATACACCAAGTCATATGCCAAATCGGTGTTACATGTAACATAAGTTAATTAGTTTCCATTTTAAAGGAATGTTTGACTTAGTTCATTGCTATACATAAATGAAAATTTAATTTATTAGGTAAAATGAGCTTTGTAACCATAATAATATTTCCTTTTATATTTATTTGGTTTTTATATTCATTTATAATTAATTAGTAACCTATGAATTCATATTCTATTGTGTAAACCATATATTTTCATAGATTATTTGATAATATTCATAACCTCTAATTTAACATTAAGGTTTTATCTTATTATATTAAATAATCATATTTTAAAATATATTATTTTTCGGTAAACCTCAGTCTTGCATGTTACTCAAGTCCTCGAGGAAAGTCATTATTGCATATAATGCAAGATAACCTCGGTGTTCCATGTAGAGCAGGCCAATTTTTATGTTACTTGTATTTCATGTTTAACTTGGTGTTGTGTATAACACAAACCAAACATATTGCTTAAATAAAAATTAACTATATTTAGTGTTTCATGAAATGAAAAATATCAAAAAGTTTATATTAATTCAAAAAAATCACAAAATCTTGGTGTGTTACATTATACCCCCCCTTAAAATGAATTTATCCCTTCAAATTTATTTGGTTCATCAAAGGTTTAATACTTGAAAGTTTCTTTCATATAAACCCACATCATAAAAATGGATACTAAATCTTCCCTAAAAAAGGAAAGTTGGAACCATAACAGTTACCCATATAACTAGGTTTCCACATAGGAGAACATTGGTTGGGAGTAAATATTGTACAAGTAGAAAAAGTGTTATTATTTATGGGGAGTGATTGAGTTCATCAATCACAGACAAGTGAATAATCAAAGAAAAGTTTAGGGCCTCAAAGTCATAAATCTATGATGATTTAAAAGGCCATCAGTTCAACAAAAATTAAAGTATTAGGAAAACAAATTTTCATTTTTGATCATTATCCTATCATTGAGTAATTATTTTATTGACCAAGAATACAAAAAAAATTCATCCTTCAGTTTTTCTTTTATCTATTACCAATTCATCCATTACTTATAGAAATAGATGTCCAGAAATTAACTTTGATGCCCAGAGCACTAAAATACACTTTTAGTAGATATTAAGACCCATAAGTATAACTATTTATCTATTACTATTCTTAAAAATCAATATGGTTAATACATTAATCTCTAAACATAAAAAGTAACACTACCATTTTATCATAAATAATTATTCATCAAAAATAGTTATACATAATCCAGGACATCGTGTAGATCAGTGGTAGGCGTGAAACCCTTATTATCCTTCAGTCGTGGGTTCAATACCCACAGCCTTTTTGGACTTGATTGGTTATCACCCAACATACATGATGTACTTTTCTAAAAACACACTAATATAATTTTCAAAATAAATATTATGTATATCCTTGAAATAAGTTTAATCATTAAATAACCTTGTATATAAGGCTTTTAATACAAATTCAATACATAAATACCTCCTCTGAAGTTTAACTTAAATTTTTCATGAATGGTCAACCTTATAACACTTATGAAAGATCGAAATTCAAAGCTTTATAAATAAAGTCATGAAATTAGATTAAATTTGATCCCCCATATACCACGAAGTATCTCTTGATTGTCACATTCCAAACATGTAAATACCCTCATCATATATTCTCTTGAAATATGGTAATTGTCACAAACCAACCCTGTTTGACCCTAAACCAGCCACCTGAGTCAGTCCACAGCATGGCCCGGAGGGTGTTCTCGATCCCCACGGGCTGGTAACTAATGTCAGGCATCAAAATAAAGCTATTGGGAACTATTTTTCCCATAAAAGAAAAATAAATAAAATAAAATAAACAAAAAAAGTAAACTCTAGTAGTGGAAAGAGAATAAAACTGAACAACAAAACATACCTCCAGATGACCTCATGGGTCACCACCAACCACAGAACCACACTCGCTCCTAAAGCGATCCCAAACTGGTAGAACCTGAAACTGAAAAGATAGAGTAGGCATGAGCACCGAGATGATCATTAGTAATTCCAAAGATAAACCACGTCTGATGCCCCACCCCTAAAGTGAAAACCTTTCCTGCTAGTTGGAAAATAGGATACATGTAAATAAGTTTTCCCACTCTTTTATCAAAAACATTAACAATATTTTACTTTTAATAAAACAACCTTTTTCATTTCATTTCCAAATCAATTACCAAAACATGTAAGATGAATTATTTTAAAATTCAACTAGTACCAAAACAGATCTTTTCATATAAAAAGAAAGGTAAATGTTTCATGAGATCAAATAACCAAATTGTCACAAAAGAAAGAAGGAACATACAAGTATGAAATCATGGGAATTTACTAAACATTCCTAGAGCAATCCCTGTACATACTCGGTTCAGAACTACCAGTCAACGTATGGTGAAGCTCCTAAGTATATAACCAACTAGCCACCCTAAACTGACCAATCTAGTGGCACAACCTTCCTATTCTAACAACAAATTCATAGGGTATCAACCTGTCTAATCGGGGATGATTAGAAACCATCACTCGACTCTCTAAAAGATGCCCAGAAAATCCATGGTAATAATATATTGTGTAAGTAGGATTCCCTCACACGTGTGACTCACCTAACCTGCTGTTACCGCACTTGCCTACCCTAAACACGGACATCCCCTATAGGATATCCCATAAAGAGAAATCCTAGATAGGGGTTCCCACTATATAAATATACATATTTCACATTGTTAAAGGTCCCAATCGGGCTGTTACATCACTTAATCATTCAAAAATTTCTTTAAAAACATGTAAGTTTCCAACCGGGCTGTCATTTCACATAAACCTTCAAATCATTTCTTAAATACTTTAAGTTTCCAATCAGGCATTTATATTTTTGAAACCACATTTCAAGATTCTAATTAAGCCAGTTTTTACATAACACATTTAAGTAAAGCCTTTAAATTTAAAAAAATACACTTTGTGAGTTAGGAGTCCTTAAGAAAATTATTCTAAAGTATTTAAGGTGTTTCACATTTATAATGCACTTGTAAATAGGAGAAGTTATACAAATAAATGAGAAACCAATACCAAAAAAAGAACACAGTCAACTTACCAAACACCTAGGCATGTATATATGTATACATAATTAACACATAAATATAAGAACATGATTTTAAAATTCTAAGAATTTAGGGAGATCAAATTAAAGTTATGGCCATTGGAAACCTACCTTAGGGTGGAACCAAACCGAACATCTGGTCCTTGGCACTTTCTAACTAAAAGATGTTACTCCCCCACTAATAATATTCACCTTCACATACATGTAGGTAAACCTAGACCCTATGCACGCATCTTCATTTCCATGAACATGTGCAAGGGGATCCTTATATATATTCTTATATACATATACTAGTCGCCACTCACCTACGTATGAATTTTCATATATATACATGTGAACACCAAGCCACATACATGTATATTCACTTCCATGGATGATTATACATGTAACGGGGGAACCCACACACACACACACACACATATATATATATATATATATACTAACCTATACACACGTAGGTGATTATCCTTAGACTCAGCGACTCGAAACCACAAATAAGGGTTCAACGCACTACCCCACAAATACTATAAACCTTAAAATAAATAAAGACCCAAATTAAGATGGTGAGAAAAAAAACCACATAAAATACATACCTCATATGGCGGTGGTGAACCAAAACATCCCAAACCACCTCTCCTTCAGCGGTGGTTGATGGAATCCATAATATTAGGTCACGGGGGACCATTCACACAACCCTAAACCACAAGAAACCACAAAACCCGAATCAAACCCTAGCATAGGGTTTCTATTAATTATTTTATAAATCATTATATCATTTAATAAATCAAAGGAAACCAAAATCATAATAAGAAGAGACAAATAAAACAAGCATCAATCACATAAACATAAACCTCAAATACAATAAGAGGGTTCAATAAAGGAAAATCAATATCACGTCACAGATGCCAATTAGGTCCTCACTCATATTAAATATATTTGGAAATTCCTTTTAGAAAAATTTTACATTCAGATACATTTCCAAATGAAATAATACACACCCTCAAACATAACCAATTAAGTCAAGAGGACTCCATTTTCACTTTATAAAACCAAAACACCCCTTTAAGATAAGGAAAACCCTTTAAACACAAAAAAATCCAACTCTAAAACTCATTTGGCCTAAATCTCAATAATCAAGTGTATTTCACATTGGAAACACTCATTGGAATTTTTATCAAACATAAATAATACATATGCCCTACTTTAAAACCAAGTTCCATTGAGCAAGTAAATCCATCATTCCATCCAAAGGTAAACAACTCACCCATTTCTAACCACCATTTGAAATAAAACTGAAACCCCATTTTGAAATCATTTGAGTTCATGCCTCAATTTAAGACCAAATTACCTTTTAAAGAAATCATTTCCACCCAATGGAAACCAAATTGGTCCAAGACCCATTTCCCAACATTAAAACCATAAAAGGGTCATACGCATCTCCTAAGAAGCTTAGGAAAAATAAACATACCAATTTAAAACATAAAACAAGGACTACACCAAACCAACTAATTATGTCAAGGATAAGGGATAATAAAATAGTTGCAAATCAACACAAGTCTATCAAATGGAAGGTGTGAAACACAATAGTGGAATAAAATGCTTACCTCAGATGATGACAACAATCCTAGATGATCCAATCCTCTTTGCCTTTGGTGGTGGATTCCAGAATACACACGAAGGGGTCCCGAGAGATCCTTCGCAAACCCTAACATCAAAGGAAAACCAAAATCCGAGTTAGCCCTAAACCCTAGGGTTAGGATGATCCGAATAGGGTGATGGTGAGGGAAAAAACAACCAACTTAAGGGAGAGGAGTGGAGAGAAAGACTTACCTCAAGGTTGTGACCATGAAAGCAAAAGGAATCTAGTTGTTTCACCAGAATAAGAGAGGATCGAAGGAGGGGCGACGTGTGACCATGGGAAGGGAGGGAGGCGCACCCGCACAATGCATAGGGAGGAAGGAAATAACGAGAAATAAAAAAAAGAAAATAAATAAATAAATAAAAATAAATAAATAAATAAATAACTGAAAAATCTACTTAAAAATAATAATAATATCAAAAATAATAATAATAATATCAATAATAATAATAATATCAATAATAATAACAATATCAAAAATAATAATAATATCAATAATAATAATAACATCAATAATAATAATATCAATAATAATAATATCAATAATAATAATAATTATTATTATTATTATTATTAAAACACCTTATTTAACTTTATTTTATTTCTATATTTTATTTCCATTTAATTTATTTTATTTTTGAACATAGAAATCCCACACGGTTGTCCCACGATTATTCCTACTCCTACGCAACCCGTGCACATGACCCTACTTCGCTTGAGAATTTTAAATTTAACCCATACCGACCTGAAATCAAAAGTGATGATAAAAATAATTAAAATAATTAGAATAATTAATTTGTTTGAAGTCAGGGTGTGACAATTCTCCACATAAAATACCTTTTGCCCCTATAAAGTCACTTAGTCAAATGAGGAATCAACCACAATCTCGATATTGAATATAGGAAATGAAACCACGAACTCGGGGTAACCTTTCATTCTACCATTCACACCCACCCAATCAATAAGAAGCCACACCACAAGAATGAGGGCAGAACATGAGGGGGTTCTCCCCACCATAAGAACTCAAATAGAACAGAAACATTAAAAACTCAAACAACACCACCAGGACTTAAAAATGAAATCTACTATGGAGCGACCGGAAAAATTGGGACCTCAGGAACTAACTCAACCTCTCCACACTCACCAAACAACACCTTCATGCAACTGGAAACTAGGGAACTCCCAACACGAACTCATTTCCCTTATTCAGCATAAGAAAAAAACACCACAGACAACACTGAGGATTCCCCATACAATCCAGGGTCCCAACACAAGGGGATAAATCCACAAAAAACTCAAACCAGTTGCGGAACTCGAACACAAACCAGAGATATCAATTACCACAAGCACATATATCTTCAAATGAGAAAAACTAAAACCGAAACCTACCCACATGAGGGATAAGGACACCCTTAAGAAAGGTGAATGACTTAAGGAGACACATTCAAAACAAAAATATGATATTCTGAGAAGATAGGATTTCAAGGTCTCTTATATAGATAAAAGAAACTCACTACAAGAAGAAAATTACAAAGGATATTGGAGTTGTCTGTACTCCATCACCTGAAACCAAAAAATGGACTAGGGTTATTCACTCCCCTAGTATTTCCCTGACTGTGTGTAAGCTTAACTTTGAGTCATGTAGATGGAGCCCTAATAATCGAAGCATCTCTTACCACACATTCAGGCACTAACATCCTCTGGCCAAGACTTTACCTTCTAAATGACACCACTTGTAAAACTTCCCCAAGTGACATAAATAGCCACATTAACGAAAAGCATCTCTAGAATTTTCACATGATGATATTAAAATTCCCAAACTAGCCACACTAGTGTCAAACAAAAAAATGGTCTGAGGAACTGAAGATCAAACTCAATGAAGGAGACCCTTCCGAAATAGGACCCTCTAGAACACTCCTCTCGCCAGATATGGAACCTTCACGGGCAACAAGAGACACCATATTTCCAACTATCTATCCTATAGAAACCAACTCAACTAAAACCTATTCATACACCTACTTCCCAAATGGATCTTCTGAGGCTACCTCCAAATAAATGGAAACCAACTCTTCAATTTGGTCAACAAGAGCCTTCTTCATCCACTGACCTTTCTGAATGCTCATAAGCCTCGTCACATTCCTCACCTTTACCTCCTCAGGCACACATCACAAGATGAATGTGTTTTTAAACACTCCCCATGACACCCCAACTTTCTACAATAATAGGATGACTACCCTATACAGGTCCAAAGTCGTACCTCCAAACAAACTCGAAACAGCTTGAACCCTCACCACTTTAGGATTTCTAGAAAATACTTTTGACTTCCTCAAGCCACTCCATTACTTATAAAAATCCTTAATCACCACATAAAAAGGGAAATAGCCAAAATTAACTCTATCCCACAACTTTACTAGGAGTATGGGCAAGGCCAAATAATGAAAGACACAAGAAACATCTGGGAACTATCTGGGTTACATATTCTGAATAACAAAAGAATACAAAACTGATTCAACACCCAACCAAATATCAACCAAAAATAACATCACCAACCAAACACTAAACTCATAGACCAACACATCATAACCATATCAAAGTCAGAACAAATATCAACCAAAATAAAACCGCAACAACATCATAAAACAAGATAATATTCCTCTTTTGAAAATCACCATTTTCCAAATTAACACACTTTCAAATTTAACCCCCTTTTGAAATCAAAAATCATTTTTTGTTTCAAAGATCATTCCAGCACATGCACTTGAAAATTCAAAACATCATCACACTTTTCCCTTTAAAACCAAAAATATATTTAAAAATAAATACTCTTTTTTTATCAGAAACTGTTTTCCTTTTCAAAAATAACTTTGGAAAACCAGATCAATATTTGATTTTCAAATACTCACCCATGGTATCCTATGAACCATCACATATGTGTTTTCCCCATTTCTGCTTCTCTCATTCACACATACATTCCAAAATGAAATTTCCCTACACATGCACATATGTAAACATCCATAAGAATCACCAAGGGTAATATATACCCTTTCTCCATCAAAACCAATCATTTCTAACTTAATTATCATTTGAAATTTCATAAAGCCTTTAAAAATTAAAAATAGTTTCCCTTCCATTCTCAAAACAACCCAAGGTTTTTCACTTTTGAAATCCAACCTTTTCAAATCAAGTATCATTTTATAACTGATGAAAGCACCCCAAAATCAATTCAAACCACTACCAAGAACAAAAGAAACCCAAAACCATTTTAAATTCACACCAACCAAAATCAGACCAAGCAACATTCATGCCAAAATAACAAAAATAGGGAACTAGTGGTCATGAATAACTCGAAAACATGGTTTAGTAGACCAAGCTCTAAGTAAGAACCAACAAATAAGGGTGTCTCAAACTGTACCCTCTGGCTTCACATGGGTGGCTACTCCATGTAAGTATGTAGTGAAACATTGGCTCACTACCTTGGTCATACCCCATAAACACAAACCAAAATAAAAGAATCAAATCCAAGACTACCCCTGGTGACTCGAGGATCAGAATGAGAAAGAGTTCACGAAGATCTTATCATACCTACCTCCTGAGTCCGGACAGTCCTAGTCTCCAACTACCTAACATCCCAAGTAACAAAGGGAAACCTTCCTCTAATACCATTTTGTCATAAACCAACCCGGGTCGACCCTGAACAGGCCACCCAAGCTGGTATGTGGCATGGCCCGAAGGGCTTCCTCGATCTCCATAGGATGGAAACTAGTGTTGGGCATCAAAATAAAGCTATTGGGAATGATTTGTCCTATAAAATACAAATAAATAAAAAAACAATAAAACTAAACTCTAGCATTGGAAAGAGAATAAAACTAAATAACTAAACATATCTTTAGATGACCTCGTGGATCACCACTGACCATGGAACCACACTCACTCCTAGAGTGATCCAAAATTGGGAGAAACTAAAACTAAAATGATAGTATAGGCGTGAGCAACGAGATGCTCATTAGGAATTCCAAATATAATCCATGTTTGATTCCCTACTCCTAAATTGAAAACCTTTCTTACTAGTTTGAAAATAGGATACATGAAAATAAGGTTTCCCACTCTTTTATAAAAATTAGTAACAAGATTTTACTTTTAAGAAAAACCCATTTTTCATTTTTTTCCAAATCAATTACCAAAACATAAAAGTCCTTTCATTGAATTCTTTTAAAAGTCAACTAGTACCAAAACAGATAGTTTCATATAAAAATAAAGGTAAAAGTGTCATGAGACCAAATAAAAAAATTGTCACAAAAATAAAGTGGGTACATACAAGTATGCAACCATGGGTATTTCCTAAACATCCCTAGAGTGATCCCTAGACGTACTCGGCTCGGAACCACATTTTGGAATATGGTGAATATCTTAAGTCTATAACCAAGTAGCCTCCCTAAACTGACCAATCCAATGGCACAGTCCACCTGGCCTAACAAAAAATCTAGAAGGTACCAACCCGTCTCATCGGGGCTGATCAGCAACTGTCACTCGACCCTCTAAAAGATTCCCAGAAAACAAATGGTAATAATATATAGTGTAAGTAAGAGTCCATCACACGTGTGACTCACCTTACCTATCATCACCACACTTTCCTAGCCTAAACATGGACATCCCCTATATGATAAACCATAAAGAGAAATCCTAGATAGGGGTGCCCACTATATACATATACATATTTCACATTGTTAAAGGTTCCAATTGGATTGTTACATCACTTAATCATTCAAAAATTTCTTTAAAAACATGTAAGTTTCCAACCAGGTTGTTATTTCACATAAACATTCAAATCATTTCCCAAAATACTTTAAGTTGCCAATCAGGCATTTATATTTTTGAAACCATATTTCAAGGTCCTAATAAAGCCAATTTTTATATGACACATTCAAGTAAAGCCTTTAAATTTCAATAAATACACTTTTTGAGCTAGGAGTCCTTTAGTGAACTATTCTAAAGTATTTGAGGTGTTTCACATATAGAATCCACTTGTAAACAGGAGCAGTTTTACAAATAAATGAGAAACCAATACAAAAAAAAGAACACAATCAACATAACAAACACCTAGGAATATATATATGTATACATAATTAACACACAAATATAAGAACATGCTTTTAAAATTATTAGTAATCAAGGAGCTCAAATTAAAGGTGTGGGCATAGGAAACCTACCTTAGGGTGGAACCAAACTGAACATCCAGTCCTTGGAGCTTTTTAACTAAAAGATGTTACTCCCCCTCTAAGTATATGCACCTTCACGTACATTTAAGGGAACCTAGCCTCTATGAACACATCCTCATGGCTATGAACATGTGAAAGGGGATCCTTACATATATTCTTATATGCATATACTAGTCACCACTCACCTACGTATGCATTTTCATATATATAATTGGGCACACCTAGCCCCATAAATGTATATTCACTACCATGGGTGATTATACATGTAACGTGGGAACCCATATATATATATATATATATATATATATATATATATATATATATATATACTTACCTATGCACACTCAAGTGAGTTGCCTTAGACCCGACGACTCAAAACCGCAAAGCAGGGTTCAACACACTACACCACAAATACTACAAACCTTAAAACAAATAAAGACCCAAATTAAGACGGTTTGAAACCAAAAAACGACATAAAATCCATACCTTGGATGTCAGCAGCGAACTGAAACATCCTGAACCACCTCGCCTTAGGCGACGGTTTATGGAATCCACAAGAATAGGCCCTGTGGGACTATTTTCACAACCCTAAATTACAAGAAACCACAAAATCCAAATCAAACCCTAACCTAGGGTTTCAATTAATTAATTTATAAATCATTCTATATTTTAATAAATTAAAGGTACCCAAAATCATAATAATAAGAGAACAATAACAAAAGCATCAATCACATAAACATAAACTTCATATACAACAAGAGGGTTCAATAAGGGAAAATCAATATCACATCCCAAATACCAACTGGGTCCTCATTCATATTAAATATATTTGGAAATTCTTTTTAAAACAATTTTACATTCATATAAATTTACAAAGGAAAGCATACGCACCCTTAATCATAACAAATTACGTCAAGAGGGCTCCATTTTCACTTTATAAAACCAAAACACCCCTTTAAGACAAGGAAACCCCTTTAAACAAAAAAGAAGCCGACTTTAAAACCTATTTGGCCTAAATATCTATAATCAAGTGCATTTTACATTGGAAACACTCATTGGAATTTTTATCAAACATAAAGAATACATAATCCCTACTTTAAAACCAAGTTCTATTGCACAAGTAAATTCATCATTCTATCCACTGAAAACCCACCCAAGCTTTCAAAACATTCCAAAAACCACCTGACACACATGGTTCTCATTATTTGAAAACCAAACAAGGGCCAAGGCCACTCATTTCCATCAAAAGGTAAAAACTAACCCATTTAGAACCCCCATTTGAAATAAAACTAAAACCCCATTTTGAAATCATTTGAGGTTGTGCCTCAATTTTAGACTAAATTCCCTTTTTAAGACTTCATTTCCATCCAATGAAAACCAAATTGGGCCAAGACCCATTACCCAACTTTAAAACCCTAAAATGGTAATATTTATCTTCTAAGAGGCTTAGCACAAATAAAATACCAATTTAAAACATAAAATAAGGAATACACCAAACAAACCAATTATGCAAAGGCCAAGGGATAATAAAATTGGTGAAAATTAACACAAGACTATCAAATGGAAGGTGTGAAACAAAATAGAAGAATAAAATCCTCACCTCAGAAAACAACAACAAGCCGAGACGATCCAATATATTTCTCCTTCAATAGTGGATACTGGAATACACACGAAGGGGTCCCGAGAGACCCTTTGCATACCCTAAAATTGAAGGAAAACTGAAATCTGAGTTATCCCCAAACCCTAGGGTTCAGCTGATATGAATAGGGTGACGGTGAGGGAAAAACAACCAACTCAAGGGAGAGGATTGGAGAGAAAGACGTACCTCTTGGTTGTGAACACGAAACTAGAAGGAATTTGGTTGTTTTTCCAAAATAAGAGAGGGTTGAAGGAGGGGAGATGTGTGGCCATGGGAGGGGAGAGAGGTTCACCTACATGATGCATAGAGAAGAATGAAACAAGGAGAAATAAAAGAAAAAAATAAATAAATAAAAGAAATAAAGAAAATAAAAGAAAAGAAAATATATAAATAAATAAATGAAAAATATAATTAATAATAATAATATCAAAAAAAATAATAATAATAATAATAATAACATCAATAATAATAATAATATCAATAATAATAATAATATCAATAATAATAATAATATAAATAATAATAATAATATCAATAATAATTATTATTATTATTATTAAAACACCTTATTTAAATTTATTTTATTTCTATATTTTATTTCCATTTATTTTATTTTATTTTTGAACATAGGTAGCCAGCACAGTTATTCCTAATTGTGTGCAACCCATGCGCAAGACCCTACTTCGATTGGGAATTTTAAAATTTAACCCATACTGGCCTAAAATCAAAAGTGATGATAAAAATAATTAAAATAGTTAGAATAATTAATTTGTTTGAGGTTGGGGTGTGACAGTAATAGCCTTAATTGCCATAAATCATTTTGTAAAAAAACATGCTTCCTTATTCTAATGATTACTGGATGTATTATTTAAATCCAAGAAGTTGTAAACTTCATACTTAATGAAATATAACACTTTATCAATAATTTGTTCCAAGGTAATCTATACCATCCAATTTACTTATTCATAACCCACGTGTCTTTATCTAAATACAATTATCTTAACATAAAGAACAAATTATGTGTTACCTTTCCTTAGTCAAAATATCACCTTGTCATTAAATCACTTCTTCAGTCCATCAGAAAAAGTCAACATAAACTTGTAAATAATGAGTGAAAAATATAAGTAAAACAACCCTTGTATATTTTATCATTCATATAACTTAATTTCTGAATCCAAATACATATATACTTTGATTATTCCACTTCATACTTATGTCATTAATAAGGATACCTTGTTCTATTACACAATACCTTTTTCCTTTTACATTTTATATGTAGTCTTTTCATCTTCAACAATGTAACCATTAATCAAACCACCTTGCTAATTCTCTTTAGGAACTTTCCTATTGGGACATTTAGTTTCATAATGACCATTTAATCCACACTTAAACATTTATGATTTCTTAGTTATTTCAATATTCTCATCCATTTCATTAACCAAACTCTTCATTTTTCCCATAAAGTCGCTTTGTTTGTGTCCTTTTCCATTGTCAAAATATCTTCTTGTTCCTCTAAGACATTCAATTAAGTGATTATTTCCACATACTTGACATAAAGGAAACAGAATATTATTTCCTCTATAGTCTCTATTACCCGAGCTCTTAGTAAACTACTTCTTTCTCTTCCTTGGTGATTCCAATATTTGGTTAAGGTACATGTTGTTAATCATGTTCTTTGAAAACTAATTAGGCATGATAACAATATATTTCACTCTAATGATTATCCCACTTGACTTCTCATCAAAAAATATTCTATCACATTCAACATTAATCCAGTTCATTCTGGTTCCCTCCATTTACTAAAACCAGAAGCTTAGTGTGAACATTACTTATCATAGTAGAAAACCACATAGTCATGAAAATATTTACTTTTGGGATTTATAAATCATAACACCTTACTTAATATACAACACCCTAGTTTTATCCTAGTTTATTAATAGCCAACTTATATTTAAATCCTTCATGATGGTTCATGAAGAGTTTGTGAATTTCTAAAGAATATCCCCCAGGAGTGTCAAACTAGTTGTGAAGAAAGGTCTGTTGTCGTGTACCAAATTACCCTAAGTCAAGCCTGGAATAACTTTTTAATGTTGTTACCCTTAGGTACATTTAATATAGATACACATCCACTTATAGTATCCATATAGGGATGTATTTTTTATAAACCACTCACTCTACCCTTTACCAAAATTCTAGGACATTTTCCTAAATGTTGACTCATCCTTATACTTATCCTTAGAGACATCCCTAGACATATCCTTAGAAATATACATGGGTATCTCACTAAATTTTTCTCATACTAGTATAAAAAGGTTGAATAAACATTCCCTTTGATACCAACTATAGCAACTCAGGCTTAACATAGATGTATATTAAATCATTTAAGATGTATATTTAGTATATTACAAAAATACAAGCCCGGGGACCATAATAGTTTAGTGTCTTTGTAAACATGGATAAAAAATCTTTTATCCTGGTTAAATATCTTCAAAATATCTCATAAATATCTCTTCTTTTATTACTTCTCCCTAAAACCTTTATTCATAACCTAGATAAAGGAAACATAAGAAAGGGGTGAGCTCAAATGATCAGTAAGGGTAAACAAGGGAGATATGTAAGAATAATCATGAGAATAAGGGTATGAGAACGTGATCATGAAAATATAATATCATACTTTTCATATCAAAGATCATATACATGAATCATGGCATAAATAATGGTATTTCATAAGACATGATTCATAAGGAAATAAAGAACATAATCCATTAAAGCATAACATGGGAATAAATCATGAAATTTTGGTAAACACATAAACATATATTATGATTTCCATAGTATCCAAGTCATCACTTCCAAGAACATCTTGGTATTATAGGTTCACTCCCCATACCATCTTGGTAGTCATGGTGCACTCCCATGGTCATCTTGGTATCATGAGTTCACTCCACATACCATCTTGGTAGTCATGGTTCACTCCCATAACCATCTTAGTAGTCAAGGTTCATTCCCAAGACCATATTAGTCTATAACATGAAATATATATCTTTACCCA
This sequence comes from Viscum album, assembly GCA_963277665.1. Classification (NCBI taxonomy): domain Eukaryota; kingdom Viridiplantae; phylum Streptophyta; class Magnoliopsida; order Santalales; family Viscaceae; genus Viscum; species Viscum album. The sequence continues at coordinate 642,145,511 of OY728143.1, read as the reverse complement.
ATGCATTTTAGGGAGATATAGGTCCCATACATCTCATAATGAAATCATACATACATGTGACACAAGATCATAAATAATCATATCATAACCCATGAAATAAAATGGGTATTATAAACATGTAATCTTATCATAACATGTGGAAAAATACAGGTTTCATAATCATTTCATTATAAACATAACTCATTAAAATAAGTGGGTTTCAAAAGCATATAACATGTGAAAGAGAAATGGGTTTCATGAAGACCATGACATTAAGCATAAACCATTCATAGAAAGAATATTAATGGAACCTTTAGATAATTTTCTAAAAGGGCATGAGTAACATCCATGGATGTCATATTAGATGGAAAATAATTTTTAAATGTCTTTTGAAAACTTTTCTTGAGTAAAATATCCTTTATTCTTTAAAAAATAATTTTTAATACATAAAACCATCTGAAAATCATTTTCTTATAAAATACTTTTAAACCTTAAAAAGAATACTTGATATCATTTGAAAACCTTTTTCCTTGAAAAATTATAAAATAAGATTCAAAATATTTTAAAAACATTTTTATTTTGAAAAACTTTTAAAACTTATAAAGAAATCTTTAAAACTTTTTGAAAACCATTTATTTTAAAATAATTTGAAAACTTATAAATAAATCTTGAAAATGTTTTAAAACCCATTTCCTTGAAATAATTTAAAAACATATAAATAAATCATGAAAACGTTTTAAAATCCATTTTCCTTGAAAATATCTTTAAAACCCATTTTCATAAAAAATAATCTTTAAACACAAAAAAATAAATCTTCAAAGGATTAACAGTGGATAAATTTGTACATGTCGTACGAGGTAAAAATGGCATTCCTTTTTCATAGTAAAAATGATAGAAAATTTTCTCATTTAGAAAGAGACAAGAATATTCATTTGAAAACATTGGTAAAAGAAAAAAAGGGTAAAAAATTATTTTAATTACCATATAATATTATTATAATATTCTTGGAAACCCTTTTTATAAAACATGGTTTTTAAAGAACTTATATTTCCGACCGAAGAGAGGGTAATGTCAGTATTTCCTTAAAACACTTTCTTAATTATATTATGTACCAAAGAGTATAAAAATGGTACAAATACATGATTATATTATTAATATATATAGGATAAGAAAAGTAATGAATTTTATTGAGAGATTTATCATAATATTTCATCAACGATATCATAAACATAAACAATCTCGAAAATCAATGAGATTGCTTCAATGAACTCTTATAACTTAGTAACTTGGGATCAGACTCTCCATATAAGAAAAAGAAAATTAAATAGATCTTAAAATATAATTAAAATTATGATATTAATGATATAAAATATAAATTGAAATTATATACACCTTGAAAAATAATTTAGGTTCATAACAAAACATGAGTCCCAAAGAAGGCAAATTGAGACAAAACTATTTTTACCGATTCGGTAACTTGTGAAACTTAAACCCCATTAAATAATATTCCTAAAATGGATATGTGAATAACCATAAATTTAATTACAATATACATAGAATAAAATCATGGGCATTACATACACCACACAAAATGAAAGAGTGATGAACATAGCATGTATCTCACGAAAATAAAAAAGTGAGATGAAATCCCCTTACCTTGTGCCTTAACTCTCGTCGTACTCATTCAACCCACCTATATAATAAATATAAATTTATTATAAATATTTTACAGAATCATATTATTATATCTAATACCATATATGGTTTTATTACTTCCTTATATTATCTTCTTCTTAACCATCCTATGTTAGGGTTTCACTTCAGGTAATATTCTCATTGTTTTTCATATGTGTCTTAATTTGTTATATTGGTGGTACTTATAATTATATCATGATTATTGAATGTAAAACATGATATAAATATCATGTTTATATATTATATTTATATAATAATAATAAATATAATTTATAATTATGAAACAGAATACACCGTTCATGGAGATGGTAGGTCGTACGTACACATGAACGTTGTTTCCGTTTAATTGTCATGTTGAGAGAAAGAAATTAAAATAAATATATGTATATATATATTTAATTGTTATAGTAGATTTATGATATCATATATAGTATATATATTCACTAAAATCATCGTTAATACAATCTATGTAGTGTATGAACAAATCATGTCGCTTTGAGGGGGCGGTAGTCCACACATCCTCAAACGAAATTATCATATTTACATAAGATGGAAAGCATAAAGGTATGTTCCAAATAAAATTTATAGAATCATAAAGACATTATAAATATGATATATATCATATATAAACATATTTTATATCATAATATCCACTATGATAGGTGTTAATTGAAAAATGAACAATCATCGTTTTGTGAGGTAGTAGTTCACACTATTGGAAAGGTGGTTTATACCAATGGTTTCAAACCGTTGTTATAGACAGGAAAATTTTTAGTACACCCTATACCAATGTTTTTTCAAACTTTTGGGTGGTTTAGAATTGGTATATTACTATACTAATGGTTATTCCTAAACCATTGGTATAGGGAAATGTAAATTTTTGTATTCCAACAGTTTTAAAACAACAGTTGGTATATAGCATCATTACAAAATTTATCAACAGCTTATAAACCATTGTAATATATTTTTAACAATGGTTTTAATAAACCATTGGTAAACATATATTGTTCAACACTACACCAATGGTTTAAAACCGTTGGTATAGGGTATTTCTATAAATCTACATAGCAACCAGCAGACTCCCCTCCTTTGCATACACCTGAATAAAACACTTAAAACAAGAAAAAACACCATTGCAATAACACATAAAAACAACAGACTACCCTCAGTGTGTAATGTATTAATATTTTTTGTTTAAACCTCTTTGAGATACTCTAAAACTATTCTCAAAATACCAAACATGCCATGTATAAATGTTGTTTTAGTTTTAAAACTAGATCACTACACCTTCTATCACAGAATAATCCCCCTTAATCATTTTAGATAGGGATTTTTCATTCCCACCATGGCATGTACCACAACATATTATTCCCCATTTAAATATTAATATGAGAACCACTCTTCCAACTAACCCATTTCAATTTCTTTAATGAAGACATCTTTAACTTTTTACTTAACTCAAAATGGTCACAAATATTTTATCATGGAGTAGTCAATGTCATTTTTGGTTCCCAAACACACACTAAAAAAATCTCATTTCTAAGATGAAATCCCTATTATTGTAAAGATCCGGAAATTTCAAGGAAATTTTTTTTCTTAATTTTCTTTGGAATTTTACAAGAACGCAGTTTCTGACGGCGCCTAATTCCGAGGCCCGGTGTGCCCGGAATTAATCTCCGAAGTTTGGCTCGGGTACGTTCAGTGAACAAGCGAGCGGGAATTTCTATCTTTTGAACCGGTGCCCGGAATCGAATTCCGAGGGCACCGATTGAACCGCAGCGCTGGTAATTTCTTAAGAACACCATTTCCGGAGTTGCGTTTATCCGAGAGAAGATGATAAAAATTGTGGAAGTTTAATTTATAACTTATCTACAATTTTTATTTTCTTGTTAAGTAGATTAAGTGTTATGTTACAACACTTGACCCTCTCTTAAGTGGTTTTAACCTATGTAAGGGAGTTAGGGGTGGGACCCACTTGGATTTAACCACCCATGGAAGGATTTAAGGTGAGGTGGGGCCCACACGAACCCCACCCCTTCACTTTTCCCATAACCCCCTAACTCCCTCTTTATTTTGAAACTCTTCACCTCCCTCTTTATTTTGAAACTCCTCACCTCCCTCTTTATTTTTAAACTCCTTCTCTCCCTCTCTCCCTCATAACTCATGCCAACTAGCACTTAAATTAAGTTATTGAAACTCTTAATCAATTAAGTGTTTGAATTTTGAACTTAAAATGCATGGCATGATTAAAATAAAATAAGGGGAAACCTTGTTTTATTTGTTGGTTGAATTGTGGTGGGAGGATTTTTGAGAAAGAGCCTTTGTGTGATAGAAGAAGGAAGCTCCTTCTTCATTGAAGAACGTCCTCCCCTCCGTGAAGAACGGTTCTTCTCCGATGAAGAACATCGATCCCTCAACTTAGAACGACTCGGTGATCACGGTTCTTCATCCTCTTTTTCCTCCACGGCAAGGGAGAAGACACCGACGTAGGGAACTCCCCAACGACAACGCGCCTTCCTTCTTCATCTCCGCAACAAGTGAGGAGACGTCGTTTCCTCCCCGAACGTACCCCAACATCCATGGAATCGACGTCCGATCTCCGCGACATCGTTCTCTGTGACGCCGTTCTCCGCGACGCCCGACGTGCGACGTCAAATATCCATGTAGGGGTTTGTTGTTGCTTTATTTAATTATTTTCCGTTCTTGGTTCTAGCATGACAAACTTGAGGATGAACGATTAAGTGTTATCATCTAACGAGAGGGGGACCGGACCGTACAAACACGGCCGAACCCCCCTCCTTTGTTCTTGAATGTTTCTTGCGGATTAAACAAGATAGCGTGGTGTCGTCGCACCACGCGGGAATCACACGGAAATTATTGCACGGCGCCGTCGCGCCGCGCCGTGGAAAGAATTATCATGAACGTGACGCCGTCGCGCCGCGTCGAAGGAAACCGAAGACGCCGCGGCCGGAGCGGGGCCGCGGCGGATCGTGATGACCGGCGGCCAGCCGGGCCGCCGGTGCCGGAAGACGGAAGAGGACCGGCCCTTGCTGGTCCTGTTGACAAGAAGCCGGCCGGCCAGGTCGGGCCTGCTGGGTTGGTGGAAACCGGGGGAATTTAATTCCCTCGGGCAGTTATTTGGCCCCCCATTATGAGGGGGGCCGGTTTCACAAAGGGGGGGCAGGCGGCCCCCGTTTCCAGCAAGTTCGGCCTTCGGCCGAGCTGGCAGTGCGCCCAGCGCGCTGCCTTGCGCCGAACCGGCGCGCCTGGCCGGTTCGCCGGGCCGGGCCGGGCCGGGCTGTGCCGGGCCAGGTCGACCCCGTCCGGGGCGGGTCGACCCGGTTCGGGCCATCCGGGGAGTCTCGGGCCGGGACGGCCCGGGCCCGAAACCCCCGTTACCGAGCGGTTTGGTCAAATGCTCGTATCTTGGGCTACGAGCCTCCAAACGACTCGCCGTCAGCGGCAACGCGATCCTTGGATCGAGACGGTCATTTCGGTATACTATACTCAAGGTGCACCTTCCTTTTCGGGAGCCTATGTGGTTAAAACTCCATAGTTAAGCGTGCTTGGCCTAGAGTAGTGATCAGGATGGGTGACCTCCTGGGAAGTTTCCCAGGGTGGGTGTGAGACGGAAAGGCCAATAAATAACAGACCAGGCGTCCGATTGACGCGCCATCTGTTTCGTTGAATTCCTCTAAGTGAGATGGATCTTTTGGCTTACTTCGCTCGAGGTTTGGATGCCGACGGAGTGCGGTCGGGTTGGATCGCACCGAAATCCAACCGGGCCCCTGGAACGAAAAAGCCAATAACTCTCAGACCGGGCGTCCGATTGACGCGCCGTCTGTTGCGTTGAGTTCCTGTTGACGATACGGAACTTTTGGCATCATCCGCCCGAGTTTTGGATGCAGATGGATAGTGGTCGGGTTGGATCGCACCGAAATCCAACCGGGCCCCTGGAACGGAAAAGCTGATATCTTTCTGACAGAACGTCCGTTTGACGAACCGTCAGCGGCGTTGGTGATCGTGTTGAGAAACGGTCCCTATGAGTTTACCCTATGATAGTTCGGGGTACAGTTGAGATACGGCCGGGTTTGGTTCGCTCACGAAACCAACTGGGCCCCTGGGACGAAAAGGCTAATAACTCACAGACCGGGCGTTCGATTGACGCGTCGTCTGTTGCGTTGAGACCCCTATGACGTGGCGGTCCTTTGAGATACTTCTTCGTGGGACTTTGAGATACTTGGAGTATCGACCTGTAGCTCGTGGAGCGGACCCTCCCAGTGACGAGTGTGCGGAGTACGGAGACCGTGTAGTTGGCTGAGAACCGACGACTGCTGATCGAACGACTCGGTGTGTTACGGAGGTGCGCTTGGTTGTAGCCGCACATGGGAGCGCTTGGTTGTAGCGGCAGACCCACAACAGAGGTGCGCTTGGTTGTAGCGGCACATGGGAGCGCTTGGTTGTAGCGGCAGACCCATGACAGAGGTGCGCTTGGTTGTAGCGGCACATGGGAGCGCTTGGTTGTAGCAACTGGCCCGCAGTACTCGATGGGTGGAGTTTTTAAGCAGTCTTAGGTTAGTGAGCAGTACCTCGGAGTCGTGACAGGACCACTGTACACTCCAGAGACGGAGCTCTTCAGCAGTTACGGTTTCGATAATGAAAATCCTGGTTTGAGCTGAGACTTTTGACCTTGTGTTTACCTCATGATTGAGATGGGTCACTTGCTAACTTAGGTATATGTATGGGAATATACTCGGGTAGTGGTTATTCGTTGATCTCACAATCCTTGTGTTTCCTCATGATTGAGATGCGTTACTTGATAACTTAGGTATATGTATGGGCATATACCTAAGTAGAGGTTATCTGTTGAGATCTTATTTGTGGTTATCCTTGTTGGTTTAGTGAGACCTTGAGGGTCTCGGGGTCCCTACTGAGTATCGTTATACTCACCCCTGCACGGGCTATGCCCGCACCTCGTTGTGTTGGTTGCAGACGACGGGCAGTGCTGACAGAGGCCGAGTGTTCGAGGACTGGACGGTACCTGGAGGTGGACTATACGAAGAGATGGTACCCGGAGGAGGACCTCATGACGAGACGGTACCCAGAGGTGGACGTGACGACGAGGTGGTACCCGGAGGTGGACCACTGGGCGAGACATACTCGGAGCGGACGGCGGGACCTGAGGAGCAGAGGAGCTATCTGTACCCACCCTTCAGGTGGGATTTCCAGTGGACAGCTCGGCATAGCAGCTTTACTTTTCAGTTGCTGTTTTCCCTTTCAAGTTGTACTTTACAGTTGGGCTTGTATTTCCGGACCCTTTTTACTTTCCACACTTACTGTTGTACTCAGTTTTTACTTAGTGTTTACTTCTTCCGCTTGTACTCTATGGTGCTTGTTTTCTTTTATAAAGGCAATGCCTTCCCAGTTATCGAGATTTTACGCCTTTGGTGCTAGTCGCCAGCCCCTGGCCTATGGAAGGCGGGCTTGGGGTAGTCACGGCACGAGCCCCGAGGGCGGGTCGTGACAAATTGGTATCAGAGGAGTTCGGTTCTACCGCAGAACTTATGACTCTGACGTTTTCTTTCTGTGAAGCAATAGTGTTGAGAGTACCGAGTGTGGGTTTCAGTTAAGGGAGTCCAGTGTTGGTGCGGGCGGCCGACGTATCCATACACCAGGACCCTAACAACAGATTTCTGACTTTGTGCACGAAAAAATTGATTGCATGTGTGTTTTCAAAGGTTTTCCCTTAAAACAGCTCAAACCAGGTCAGCTCACCAGGTATAAACGTTTGACAGTGTCACGATGTTTCTTTCAGGATGCCTTTTCACGGACGACCAGCTAGAGCCCAGAGGGATGTGCATGCTGATAGCCTGTCGAGCGACGAGGCTTCGGTATAGGTCCCTCTTACATTGGAGGCACCAGCGGTACTACCATCCGTTGGGCCACCGATGCCACCAGCCCCAGCAGTAGAAGATGCACGACGGTTGAGCGCGCTGCACGAGTTCCAGCGCCAGAGGCCACCCAGGTTCCGGGGAGAGACGGACCCGCAAGCGGCTGAGGTTTGGCTGGAGGCTGTGGTGAGAGTCTTCAGGCTAGGGGGGACGCCGATAGACTTCATGGTGATCTTTGCTACCAGCCTCCTTCAGGCAGCAGCAGGCAGGTGGTGGAGCCACTTGTTCCAGTTTTGCGATGAGATGAACTTCGCATGGGAAGACTTCGAGACCTTCTTTAGGGTGGAGTTTGTGCCAGTAGCTCTACACCCCGAGCATGTACAGTAGCTTCTGCCTTTGCCGCGTGTTTTTTGATCAGTAGCCGAGTCATCTGTGGGTAGTAGACAGATGATGCAGAGGTCCAGGAGGACCAGACTAGCAGTTGGACGATCTCGGGTTTTAGGACCGGTGGTGCGGGGCACCCGAGGTGGGGTCAGAGCCAGGCGTGCCAGAAACGGACAATGTTACTCCTGCAGCGGAAAGTGTCACCTGAAACGTGACTGTCCGACTCCTCGTATGATTGATCAGCGGGTGTTGGACGATCCACCGAGACAGAAGCAGCGGCGAGTGCTTGAGCAACAGCCGAGCAGTGGACAAGGTAGTAGAGCTCTGAGAGCAGGTGGGCAGGAGAGGAACTAGTGGATACGTCCTTTGTACTTCTAGTTCCATGTTGCTTTTGTATTCGTGTCTTTGTACTATGAGCTGCAATAATAAAAATACACTTATCTTTGTTTGCTTTCCTGTCCTTTTGTTTGGTTGATGTTGAGTGGTCCCGGTTAAAACTGTTGACTTGACCCTCACTTTCGAGATTTCTACTGGGGGGGACCTAGTGACCTCACACTGATGCCGACAGTGTGACTCGACCCTTGGAGGCGAGAGTGACAGTTGAATCTCTTAGTAGTTACGTCGAGGCCTTACGACGTCATCCATAGCATGAATGCATCATTCATGTCAGGATTGACTGTATTAGGCAACGAATGTGGTTCATCCAGGGGATGAGACCGGGTTTCTCTTATCGGCAAAGAAGAAATCATAGCAGCTCTTGTGAGACTAAAGGAGGTCCAGGACATCCAAGAGAGGATGAAGACTGCACAGTGCAGTAAGAAACAGGAAACCGGTGCCAGTCTTAGAGACTCGGGCATGTTAAAGAAGAGGAATCTTAAAGGAGAGATGAGTCTACGAAGCAGTAGACGTGGAGGCAGAGCTAGGAGAGCATCATGAGGTGGTGTACATCCTAACATGGTACAACCTCCCGCATTAGTTATTCCCGCCAGGCTCAGGGAGCTGGAGGGCGGAGGAAGAATGCGGCTGCTTGCGGTCAAGGAGTGTGACCCAATGGCTCTAGAAATTATTCAAGGGACAGTCCGTGTCCACTACTGGCTACTGTAGTAATGGAAGTCGATGTGAATCATTCCTTGCTTTCACAAATCTTGTTCCAGACCTAGAGTTTCCGGTAAGCCGTGGACTTGACCCTCACGTCTGGAGATACCTTTGGAGGAGACTCGATAATCACACTTACGCCGATGGTGTAGTCAGACCCTCGAGGCGAGAGTTTCGGTTGGAATATCTTGGTGGCAGCATCGAGGCCTTACGACGTTAGTTTGAGTATGGAATGAGCAATAACTGTTCATACTCAAATTGACAGTTTTAGGCAAATGTCGGGATGGGTTTTCCATGGTCGGTGGAAAAGGAAACCCTAGACAGCGCTGGGTAACTCTTGCACAGGAGGGTGCGACCGATCACTCTTGAGTCGGTCAACCTTACCCTCGTGACAGCAGCCTTTCGAGTTCCAGTTCTAACAGAAAATGGAGACCTCTAGAGTTCGAGGATGACGATCACGTCCTTATACGGGTCTAACCTCGACGAGGTTTACGGAGATGTGGCCAAGGCGGCAAGTTATCTCCGGGGTTCAGCGGACCTTCTTAGGTCCCCAGCTAGGTAGGCGGGGTGGTTTACTGCTTGACCCATTCACCACAGTTTCACCAGGTGCACGACGACTTCCACGTATCTCAACTGAGGAGATACGTGCTCGACCCTTCGCATACCATCGACCATGAGGAGCTGGACGATGGCGATGGGGTGTCTTTCACGGAGATTCTAGTGGGGATCGAGGATCGAGAGGAACATATCCTAGGAGGACGATCGATTCCTTGGGTGCACTTTCCTTGGCAGTACGAAACCACCAGGTGAGAACATAGGAGCGGAAGGCTCAGATGCGTGCTCGGTACCGCTTTTGTGACCCTAGTTTGTGTTGAAGCTTTACGGGGACGTAAAGCCCTGAGGTGGGAGTAATGTAAAGATCCGGAAATTTCAAGGAAATTTTTTTTCTTAATTTTCTTTGGAATTTTACAAGAACACAGTTTCTAACGGCGCCTGATTCCGAGGCCCGGTGTGCCCAGAATTAATTTCCGAAGTTTGGCTCAGGTACGTTCAGTGAACGAGCGAGCGGGAATTTCTATCTTTTGAACCGGTGCCCGGAATCGAATTCCGAGGGCACCGATGGAACCGCAGCGCTGGTAATTTCTTAAGAACACCATTTCCAGAGTTGCGTTTATCCGAGAGAAGATGATAAAAATTGTGGAAGTTTAATGTATAACTTATCTACAATTTTTATTTTCTTGTTAAGTAGATTAAGTGTTATGTTACAACACTTGACCCTCTCTTAAGTGGTTTTAACCTATGTAAGGGAGTTAGGGGTGGGAACCACTTGGAGTTAACCACCCATGGAAGGATTTAAGGTGAGGTGGGGCCCACACGAACCCCACCCCTTCACTTTTCCCATAACCCCCTAACTCCCTCTTTATTTTGAAACTCTTCACCTCCCTCTTTATTTTGAAACTCCTCACCTCCCTCTTTATTTTGAAACTCCTTCTCTCCCTCTCTCCCTCATAACTCATGCCAACTAGCACTTAAATTAAGTTATTGAAACTCTTAATCAATTAAGTGTTTGAATTTTGAACTTACAATGCATGGCATGATTAAAATAAAATAAGGGGAAACCTTGTTTTATTTGGAGGTTGAATTGTGGTGGGAGGATTTTTGAGAAAGAGCCTTTGTGTGATAGAAGAAGGAAGCTCCTTCTTCGTTGAAGAACGTCCTCCTCTCCGTGAAGAACGGTTCTTCTCCGATGAAGAACATCGATCCCTCAACTTAGAACGACTCGGTGATCACGGTTCTTCATCCTCTTTTTCCTCCACGGCAAGGGAGAAGACACCGACGTAGGGAACTCTCCAACGACAACGCGTCGTCCTTCTTCATCTCCGCAACAAGTGAGGAGACGTCATTTCCTCCTCGGACATACCCCAACATCCATGGAATCGACGTCCGATCTCCGTGACATCGTTCTCCGTGACGCCGTTCTCCGCGACGCCCGACGTGCGACGTCAAATATCCATGTAGGGGTTTGTTGTTGCTTTATTTAATTATTTTCCGTTCTTGGTTCTAGCATGACAAACTTGAGGATGAACGATTAAGTGTTATCGTCTAACGAGAGGGGGACCGGACCGCACAAACACGGCCGAACCCCCCTCCTTTGTTCTTGAATGTTTCTTGCGGATGAAACAAGATAGTGTGGTGCCGTCGCACCACGCGGGAATCACACGGAAATTATTGTGCGGCGCCGTCGCGCCGCGTCGAAGGAAACCGAAGACGCCGCGGCCAGAGCGGGGCCGCGGCGGATCGTGATGACCGGCGGCCAGTCGGGCCGCCGTTGCCGGAAGACGGAAGAGGACCGGCCCTTGCCGGTCCTGTTGACAAGAAGTCGGCCGGCCAGGTCGGGCCGGCCGGGTTGGTGGAAACCGGGGGAATTTAATTCCCCCGGGCAGTTATTTGGCCCCCCATTATGAGGGGGCCGGTTTCACAAAGGGGGGGCAGGCGGCCCCCCATTTCTAGCAAGTTCGGCCTTCGGCCGAGCTGGCAGTGCGCCCAGCGCGCTGCCTTGCGCCGAACCGGCGCGCCTGGCCGGTTCGCCGGGCCGGGCCGGGCTGTGCCAGGCCGGGTCGACCCTGTCCGGGCGGGTCGACCCGGTTCGGGCCATCCGGGGGGTCTCGGGCCGGGACGGCCTGGGCCCGAAACCCCCGTTACCGAGCGGTTTAGTCAAATGCTCGTATCTTGGGCTACGGGCCTCCAAACGACTCGCCGTCAGCGGCAACGCGATCCTTGGATCGAGACGGTCGTTTCGGTATACTATACTCAAGGTGCACCTTCCTTTTCAGGAGCCTACGTGGTTAAAACTCCATAGTTAAGCGTGCTTGGCCTAGAGTAGTGATCAGGATGGGTGACCTCCTGGGAAGTTTCCCAGGGTGGGTGTGAGACGGAAAGGCCAATAAATAACAGACCAGGCGTCCGATTGACGCGCCATCTGTTTCTTTGAATTCCTCTAAGTGAGATGGATCTTTTGGCTTACTCCGCTCGAGGTTTGGATGCCGACGGAGTGCGGTCGGGTTGGATCGCACCGAAATCCAACCGGGCCCCTGGAACGAAAAAGCCAATAACTCTCAGACCGGGTGTCCGATTGACGCGCCGTCTATTGCGTTGAGTTCCTGTTGACGATACGGAACTTTTGGAATCCTCCGCCCGAGTTTTGGATGCAGATGGATAGTGGCTGGGTTGGATCGCACCGAAATCCAACCGGGCCCCTGGAACGGAAAAGTTGATATCTTTCTGACAGAACGTCCGTTTGACGAACCGTCAGCGGCGTTGGTGATCACGTTGAGAAACGGTCCCTATGAGTTTACCCTATGAGAGTTCAGGGTACAGTTGAGATACGGCCGGGTTTGGTTCGCTCACGAAACCAACCGGGCCCCTGGGATGAAAAGGCTAATAACTCACAGACCGGGCGTCCGATTGACGCGTCGTCTATTGCGTTGAGACCCCTATGACGTGGCGGTCCTTTGAGATACTTCTTTGTGGGAATTTGAGATACTTGGAGTATCGACCAGTAGCTCGTGGAGCGGACCCTCCCAGTGACGAGCGTGCGGAGTACGGAGACCGTGTAGCTGGCTGAGACCCGACGACTGCTGATCGAACGACTCGGTGTGTTACAGAGGTGCGCTTGGTTGTAGCGGCACATGGGAGCGCTTGGTTGTAGCGGCAGACCCACGACAGAGGTGCGCTTGGTTGTAGCGGCACATGGGAGCGCTTGGTTGTAGCGGCAGACCCACGACAGAGGTGCGCTTGGTTGTAGCGGCACATGGGAGCGCTTGGTTGTAGCAGCTGGCCCGCAGTACTCGATGGGTGGAGTTCTTCAGCAGTCTTAGGTTAGTGAGCAGTACCTCAGAGTCGTGACAGGACCACTGTACACTCCAGAGACGGAGCTCTTCAGCAGTTACGGTTTCGATAATGAAAATCCTGGTTTGAGCTGAGACTTTTGACCTTGTGTTTACCTCATGATTGAGATGGGTCACTTGCTAACCTAGGTATATGTATGGGCATATACCCGGGTAGTGGTTATTCTTTGATCTCACAATCCTTGTGTTTCCTCATGATTGAGATGGGTTACTTGATAAATTAGGTATATGTATGGGCATATACCTAAGTAGAGGTTATCTGTTGAGATCTTCTTTGTGGTTATCCTTGTTGGTTTAGTGAGACCTTGAGGGTCTCGGGGTCCCTACTGAGTATCGTTATACTCACCCCTGCACGGGCTATGCCCGCACCTCGTTGTGTTGGTTGCAGACGACGGGCAGTGCTGACAGAGGCCGAGTGTTCGAGGACTGGACGGTACCTGGAGGTGGACTATACGAAGAGATGGTACCCGGAGGAGGACCTCACGACGAGACGGTACCCAGAGGTGGACGTGACGACGAGGTGGTACCCGGAGGTGGACCACTGGGCGAGACATACTCGGAGCGGACGGCGGGACCTGAGGAGTAGAGGAGCTATCTGTACCCACCCTTCAGGTGGGATTTCCAGTGGGCAGCTCGGTGTAGCAGCTTTACTTTTCAGTTGCTGTTTTCCCTTTCGAGTTGTACTTTACAATTGGGCTTGTATTTCCGGCCCCTTTTTACTTTCCGCACTTACGGTTGTACTCAGTTTTTACTTAGTGTTTACTTCTTCCGCTTGTACTCTATAGTGCTTGTTTTCTTTTATAAAGGCAATGCCTTCCCAGTTATCAGGATTTTACGCCTTTGGTACTAGTCGCCAGCCCCTGGCCTATGGAAGGCGGGCTTGGGGTAGTCACGGCACGGGCCCTGAGGACGGGTTGTGACAATTATTATTTGCTATGGTGTGTTATCTACTACAAAATAACATAGTTAAAACTTATTTTTTAGAAAATGATATTAAAAATGCTTATTTCTTGGGTAGAAAATCTCTTTTACTTACCATATGAGAATTATACATTATTTTGGATATAATAAAGTGTAATAAGGCCACCATCACTTCATTATTCTCTAAAATTGCCACTAATATTCTTTTAATCATATTCAATAAATCAAGTACCTTATAATGAACTTCACCTCACCTAAAATAATATGACTCAACTAAGATAGAATATGAGTCACATATAATGGATGTGTTGACAAAAAAATCCAACACCAAATCCATTTACTCATATCCACATTATCTTCAAATCAAAAACATTCCATTTTTGAAAATAGTCTCTTCTTAGGGTTTATTTAACATATATAAAACTTTTAGTCTTTAATAGTATCCAACAATTTCTTCTCAATACTCTCCTTATTTTGATTTTTTTTACCAACCATTAAATTCAAACAACCACCAAATCCATTAGGTTTCTATCAACCATCAAAACATAAATCACACTTTCAACTAAGAAGTTAATCATCATTTGATCATTATACTCCTACATCAGTGAAATAAATGACAAGGTTTTGACATGACAAGGAAAATAAAACTAATGTAGACAATATATAGAATACCACACTAGAAAGAACAACACCTAAAAATACTCTACAAATATCTGCAAAAACACTATTGAATAATGATGAATACAACACCTAAAAAACACCGCGCTATAAAAAACACCACACTATAAATACACCTAAAAATATATACCCTATACAATAAAATGATAAGGAAAAATAAAACACTAGAAAACACAACATGCAACTTGAATACATCTGAAAATAAGGGTGGTATCCGCACCAAAATAAGGATGATATCCACACCAAAGTAGACACTAGGGAAAAAGAACACTAGATAGATTAGGAAATGTAAATCCATCCTTATTTTGTTTATATTATTGATTGATGAGTTTAGTATTTACAACACTTGAATGATGTTTTAGAATAGGTTATTAATGGAAGGTACTTATTTTTATAGATGTATTTAAATGAAGGGTTGTAATGAAATTTAGTAGAATACTTACTCAAAGAGAGAATGAAGAAACCATCCATGAATTTATGGATGAAGGGATCCATCATCATCACCCCAATTTTGAGAGACCAATCACCTTTAGAAATTGGGAATGAGACTAGATCAAAATTTTGTCCCATAATGTAAAGCATCATAAGACAATGAATTAGAGGAAGATGACTAAGAAGTGGTATAATGAAAACGAATAAGCTCAAGTTCTTCATCCAAGAGTTTTAGTGAATGATTTGATGGATCTTGTGACCCACTAAAGGCTACCTAGGTAGTGTGAAGGGATATTGGGCATCTATTGAGAGTCTAATAGATGTCAATGTGATGGAATTTTTTCCATAATGTTGTAAAATTATGTGTCTATGTCCACTTCCATAAGAAAGTCCATGAGTAGTGGAATAGTTCACACCACCATGTCCTTGAAAAGATGTCATGGCACTATGATCTTTTATAGAGAAAATTCCATAGGATCAAAAATAATATTTGACTCAAAAAGACAATTATAGAAATAGAAGATGTTGATTATGGTTGAATTTCAATAATATCTATCATAGTGGTGGTCGTTCACCCTCACCATTGGAAAAATTAATTGTAATTTGACACCAAAATATTAATTCATATAAATAAATAAAAAATATTACATTAAATCCAATAGATTTTTTTACTCATATTTGTTCCCAAGAATTATCCTTAACTACATTTGGAAACTGTCTCTATGAGAGCGGGCTGATGAGAATGATGTCAGAGTATTTGGAAAGCATCACCAAAAAACACTGACATTGGTGCCCTATTTTTTCAATTATTTGGTTGTATTTTGTGTAGTCCACCATCAATTTCATGTTGCGGTTCCACACCACATGCATGCATGTATGCCCTCTTCGACTATCAATAAATATATCTGTTATGAAAGAAAAACAAATATTATATCAATACATGTTATAATGAAAATAAATTATGGTACAAAATTTTTTTAGGGTTCTAAAATATACCTACATTAGTCTGATCAATGGGCACTGCTAGATCTATAGGCACTGAAGGAACATCACCCTGTATGGGTGGAGTGGATCCCAGTGTATGCTTCGTAGGCATAGACTATGTTAGAGCAGAAGTTGAATAAGGAATATATAAGCTCAGAGAGAAATAATTATACGGTAAAGATGATGGCATGGATGGATATCCAAATGAATTATATAGATGAGGAGTGGGAATCATCATCGGATATGGTAAATATGGGTGAGGAGGCTTATATGTAAAGGATGGTGAAAACATGGGAGGCCTAAATATCTCATGTGTACCTAACGACACAGTGGGATCAGAACATGTGGAAGTTGGTACGTCTATAGGAGGGGAAGGGTCTAATTAGGTACGCTAAATAGAGCACCTAGCTCTCATACCCCCCCCCCCTCGTACCACCAGCCTGAGTACTAGGACCACTACTAGGCTTCTCTCCTAAAAAATGGAACTTAAGTGGTGGATCCTGCATAAAATTTTAAAACAAAATTAATCACATGACATTATATGTTATTAATATATATATATATATATATATTTGAAATAAAATACTCACAACAGACACTAATGGAGGAATTCCCATCTTATTCATTCGAAAATTGTTGTTCGCCATCCTTTTTCTTTGCTGCTCCTCAATAGGTTTTATTTACTTCGTTTTTAAAAAAATATAGAAGTAATTATAAAAGGATAACTAATGTGTAACCCAAAAAACAAAAAATATGAGACATGAATTATTTTTCTAAGGTCATTTGGTTCATATTTTTATTTAGATAATTTAGCTATTTTTTTTGTTAGGTCATTATTTTCATTTGTTTTGATTTTCATATCAATAATTTTAATATGTCAAATTTAATTCATCTTGTTTTTATTCTAATTTTATTGTTTCAGTTGTGTTTGGTTTTTTAGGTTTGAATACATTTCAATTCAATATTATAAAATGAAATTCAAATAAGACTACAACTAATAAACATTGAAAATTAACATTAATGTCAAGTATGATACAAAATATTTGTAATCAATATTAAATATTTTTGAATAGTACCAACCTTAACATCCCAAGTTGAGATAAACCAAAAGAACTGAGAACATGGATGGATGATTCTATATATTTCCCACCATAACTTCGGGTTCATAATCAACTCTGAGAATTGAAATATTGGAGTCATCATAAGTAATAAATGGATTGGTGCCAATGGCAGTAGGGATGGTGTTAATTCCAGTATCACCATCATAAAAAACATGTCTTAAATTTACTTCAACAATGATGCCAAATTTAGGTCTAAGAGGATCTTTGACATAAAAAACTTGTTTTTTCATTAATTCCAATACATATGGTTCATCGGTAACAAGAGTGTGAGTCATGTTAATAACTCAAAATCCAAAATCATTAATAAAGGTGTCTTGCCTCGTCATTAAATCAAACCACTGACATTTCATCATCATGAATCAACCATGAGAGTAATAATCGAACATCATGTTGTTTTCTCATGTTCTTTACTCGCTCAGTGATAATAAATTGGTACCCATTGATCACAATTGATTCACATTCACGAACCACAGTATTAGGACCAAAAGCCAAAGCTCTTATTTCCTCAGAAATAGAGTTAGCTGGAAAACTTGATACCTAAAATATATAAAAATATTAATCTTAATTAAATTTTGATTTTATTTATTTATTACAATAATATTTCTACCTTCAATTTCAACCAAGCAGAAAACTCTTTACTATGCAAATTTTCTCTCCTTCTCAAAGATAAATAAAGATGCTTTCTATTTATCATTTATTTATTTTCCTTATAGTTAAAAATATAAATAGTTTAATAGATATGTAAAATTACAAGAGATGAGATAATATATACGTGTTAAATTTACTTACTTGATGTAGTCATCAAACAAATCACAGATGAACTACACTATGTGATGTGCTATCACCCGCTCTTCAAGGATTAATGTCGTCAATGTATATAATCTGGGAATTCCTACGGTTTGAGGAAGTGATGGAAAACTAGGTTCAACTTTCTCATATTGTTCTTCTTAATTTCTCAATGGTCTTTTCATTCTCGTAGTAAGATCATACAAATACATTGAGTAGAAATCCATATATTCTTGAGCCAAGTAACCGTTCATGATAGAACCTTCAGGATTATTCCTATTTTGGACATAAGATCTCAATGTATACATATTTCTTTCAGTTGGATACATCCAAAAAAAATAAAAAGGTCCTCCAAGAAGTATTTCGGTTGAAATATGGATAGTCATATGCAACATGCATGTGAAAAATAATGGAGAAAATATTTTCTCTAACTCACAAAAAATTAATGGTGTCTCTACCAACATTTTTTGCAAGAAAGACTTGGAAAAAATTTTAGTACAAATATCTCTAAAAAATGGCACAACCGAATAACTGACACCCTTACATTATTGTAAAAAATATGAAGGATTTCTATTGGAATCAACTCATGTAGAAGGACATGATAATCATGAGTCTTTAAATATTTCAGCTTTAACTCTCTTCTATTGACCCATTTTAATATATTTCTGAATATCCATCAAGAACTTTAATAGTCTCTAGTACTTCTAGAAATTGATTTTTTTTTCTGTAGGTGTCATCACATAAAAAACATGTGGAACTTGCCATTTATTTTCACTGCTACAAACAGGATGAAAATCTGGTCTGATCCCCCAATCCACCAAGTCACGTCGAGATCTTAAATCATTTTTTGTATTTCCCTTGACATTTAGAATAATAAAAATCAAAATTTCACATATATTATTTTTAATGTTCATTATGTCTAAGCAATGATGTAACAAATTGGTTGACCAATAAGGAAACTCAAAGAAGATACTCCTATTATTCCAATTGTAATAGGTATCATTGGAAACATTATTCCTCTTTATGTATTTCATTTGACCCTTCTCGAATGAAAAACTAAAATCTTTCAATTCATTAAACACATCAGTTCCATGCATAGTCTGAGGCGGATCGTCAATCTCCATGGTATTGTCAAATCTTTTACAATTATTTATATATGGATGGTCCATTGGAAAGAAACTTTGATGTCCCATAAAACTAAAACTACAGTGATATTTTAGTCTCTTGGATTGAGTATTCTTTATAAAAATAGGACATGATAGTTTTCTCTTCGTACTCCATCCAGACATCATTGCATTAGTAGGAAAATCATTGATTGTCCACATAAGCACATCATGCATATGAAATATGTATTTCGAACATGCATTTTATGTGTGCACACCCACATCCCAAATAAGTTTGAACTCTTTTATTAAAGGTTTCACGTATACGTCTATATCATTTCCAGAATCAAAAGGGCCATATATGAGTATACTCATGAAAGTGTAAGGTTTTTTCATACCAAACCAGGGTGGAATGTTATAAATGTGTATGAAAACCAGTCATGTGATATGTGAAGTAATCATCTACCCAAACAGATTAAAACCATCACATGAATGACCCAACCTCAAATTACACATGTCAGATACAAAATCAGGATATCAAGCATCAAATCTTTTCCATGAAAATCCATCTATAGGGTGAACCAACTCTTCATTATTATTCTTTATCTCGGTATAATTCCATCGTATTTTTATTGATATTTAATTAGACATGAAAATATTCTGAAGTTTGTGGATCAATGGAAAGTGCCACATTACTTTATGTGGCACACGGGATGGTGTTCCATCAGTTTTTAGATTCTATCAAGATGTTCCACATTTTATACAATCATTTCTTTTAGTAGTTTCCTCTTAGAATAACCTGCAATATTTTGGGCAAGCATGGATTTTTTTTTTAATCCAAGTTCTTTAACTAACTTCCATTCCATATAGTGTTTTTAGGAAATATCTGCATCACATTTAAGTAATTCCATCAAGAAGGTAAGAATGTAATCAATGGAATTATTAGAAATCTCATACATGGTTTTCCTATGAAATAATCAGATTAAAAATTCTAGCTTTTTCATTTTACCACATTGATGATATATTGGAGTCATCGCAGCATCATTCAATTTTTTCACCCTATCAACATCATCATTTTCATTAGATGCATCATGTGTGCTCATATCAAAGTCTTCTTGGGTTGACATCCTTTCCTTCTCTTGTTGAAGAATAAACAAAGACCGGTCATATATAAAATTCTTCAATCCAATCCTCTCATTTGGATCATCATCATTTTGAGATTACATTTTCTCCCCATTGTGATACTACACATAGTAGTTTTTTTAAAAACCATATTTTGTTATATGGTATCTAACTTCTTCATGGATCAACCAAGGTCTTATAACACAATTATAACATGGGTAGTGTATGTGACAACTATATAAAGCATTGTCAAATGAGAAATCTAAAATGATCTTCAAATTATTTTGAAAATAATTTGAAATCTAACTAGTTTCATACATCCAAATTCTATACATTCTATAAAAATGTAATAAGTCATTTCATGAAATTAATTCAATAAGATTGAAGATTAATTGAAAATATATTTAAGTAAACGAGAATTTTTCACTTTATATAAAACCACAACTAACACACTAAACTATATGAGAATCATTATATGAAAGAAAAAACAATACTCTATAGATAAGTTTTTGTTAAGTAAATGATAATTGTTCAAATCAGTTCATTTTTTATCATTACTATATAATTTGTTTTAGTTAGGTTCAATTTAGTTAAATTCTATTTATTTTAGTTTAGTTTGATGCAATTTAGTGTTTTTTGGGTCTACTCAAGTTTACTTCATTCAAATCAAGTCATTTCAATTCAATTTAGTTGGTTTGGTATATCCAAAGAGTTCATTAGTAGGAGTTTTGGATTAGTGTGATATTTTCCACTAGTAATAGTATCATGTTTTTGATATACTTCTTCAACATATATCCATTGATAATAAATTCATAAATTTCTCATTTATTAACTATCAAAACAACACTAAGTAGATACCCATTAGTGATGTTCAATGGGTCTTCCATTGTGGAATTATCAAGTTATGTGCTACTCTTATTCTCTCCATGTAACTTCTAGAATTTATAAATTATTCTCTCTTAATTTAGGTATGTTCTTGAATATATAGTATTCTTTCATATCAAGCCTTTTTAAAATCCATATTTATCTCTTTAACTTCCTAATAGGATTTATGTTCTATCTCTACATGCATATGATATTTATTCTATTTGATAAATTAGTATGTGCTCATTCTATTTGGGATTTTATAATCTATTCTATAAACCCATAAGGTGTCTTCTAACCTTATGCTTATATATTTTTTACTTGACTTTAATATCATTTCCAAGATTCCTTTAATATCACTTTTAAAAATTTCAACTTGTTTATTGGATTTTGGATAGTAAGGTGTTAATGTATTTTAGTGCATTGTATACTTCCTCATTAAAGTTTCCAAGCACCTATAAAGAAAGTTGTTTCATCTATCACTAATGAATTCTTGTAGGATTCTAAATTAGAAAAGATAGTATTACTAAAAAAAGTAAAAACAATATTGGAATAATATATTATATATTTAAGGACTTCATAGAATTTCATTTAGTTTTAAAGTAAACTTCTGAAGATAAATTATGATAAAATTATAACACAAATTATACCTCAATTTTAGGGAAACGTATGTTGATCATTTGATCATTATAAAACTTCCATATATATAGATCTTACCAAAAATAAAACTATGAAACAATATTTAGTATAAAAATTTTTGTTGGATTAGATGTTATAGAACATGGGAGGTTACCAAAAAAAATAACATAGCATCATACCATAGTACTTCTCCTTCAAAAAAATATTGTTAATCTTATGAAATTATTTCATTAAATAGTTCCTAGTCTAGAATTTCCACCTCATTTGTGTGGTGAATCCTACAAAACTGGTCTTCCACTTGATTTTTAGCTCCTCTGTTTTCTTTTAATTTCAAATAAACTTTCTATCATTGAAAAAAATCTCTTAACAAACTTATATTTCATAATGGATTCTTGATCGAAATAAAAAACAAAAAACAACTCTGTCTTAAAATCAATACGAATGAAAAAAAGGAAAAATAAATGGAGGCAAAACATATAACTCAGATAGATCTTACCGATTTGAAGTGGAAGAAAAAAAATGACTTGAATATGGATCCCCAATTAAAAAGAATGATTTGCATTCTTGTAAAAAGAAGAGATCTGTCATTTAGGGAAAATTAAAACACAAAACAAAAAATAATCAGATGTAGAACATTAAAACAAAGTTAACACTTACAAATTTGACATTTTAGAACAAAAATTGGCTTTAATCAAGATAGATCAACCGGTGGGAAGAAGGTATACAGGCTGGGGAATAGGGGAGATCCGGTTTAGGGAAACACATGGGTAGAGGGGGAAAGTAGAGGGATTTTGTATTTGGGGAAAAATTTCCCAATGGTTTTAAAAAAACCATTGGGATATATTATCTATCCCAAAGGTTTTAAAACTAGTTGGGATAACTTTATAGAAAGAATAATTTCCCAATGGTTTACTTAAACTATTGGGATAGGTTGGTTATATCACAATGGTTTTATGAAACCATTGGGAAACTAGTATTTAAATATTCATATACCAACAGTTTATGAAAACCATTGGTATAGGTGCATTGGTATAGAGTATTTTTATAGTAGTGACGTCGTACATAGAAATAGTATGTTCGTTACCTATTAGATGGAGGTGTGTGTAAGTGTATGTTGAACCATTTACATAAAAACATCCTAGTATATTGAGGAACTGGTTTTTTATGTAATAATATAATAAATAGATTTTTAGGGGGTGGTTAAGTAAAATAAAATAAAGGACTTGAGAGAAGATGTTACCTCTTAATCGGGTAACTCCTTTTGGTTTGTGCCCAAATTCTTCCTTGGATTTTATTATACCCAATGTAATTATTATATGAGTAAAGTGGGTTATTTTAAAGTGTATTGGGGATGTATTGGATGAACTTAATAGGTTTGATAGATGTGAGGAAGTGGGAGAGGTGGTGGCTTTTATAGGGAAGGAAAAGTACTCACTTGGAATTTCTAGAAACAAGTTAGATGTACACATATTCTTACCTATAAAAAATTCATAACAAACCAAAAAATAATAATTTAAGGTGTATGGACGAAATATGTACATAAAATGGGTGTTGTATAAGTGTCTAGATCATTTGGACCCTTAATTTTATGGTTTAGTCCCTAAATAATCTTAATTTGGTATTAATCATTGTGATTAATTTTAATCACTTTTACTAATCATTTTGGTCAAAAAATAATTTAGTCTTATTAGACTCTAAATATTATTCTGAATAAAATTTAGTATGTTAGTTTTTCTAAATTAAAATCACATATGTGACAAAATTAATATTAATGCTAATCCCATAGATGGGATGAAATAACGGGTTCTTAAAGTAGAAAAATGTTCAAAATTTGGTTAAGATTTTGTATTCAATTTCAAAGTGAAATTGATTCTAACGAATTAAATTGTATTAATAGATGTAATATTTATATAATGTGACCATAAAACAAATTTATAATATCATTTATCATTAATAATTAATTAAAAAAAGAAGTTTTTAACTAAAAAATAGTATTTTGTACTATTCATAAAAAAATGAAGTTTCTCAGAAAAATCCCAAAACAAAATCACCCTAGGATAATTTCTATGTTATGAATTCAAAAATTATGTTTATTTTATCAAATTAAATTTATAAATGTGTCTAAAATTAATTTTATTATTAAAATCTGTTCATTCAAGAAAATAGTATTTTTAACATAAAAGGACTTTACCAAAAATCATATCTTTCATTATAAATATGTTTTATTTATATAAAACAATTATAAAAAATATTTTAAAAATATTTATTACTATTCCTATAACTAATTTTAATGGATAGGTTATAATTATATCATTTAAATAATTATATAATAAAAAAGGTGTTTTGTAGAAACACAGTGCTGTGTGCATCATACGCCAAGTCGGTGTTATGTGTGACATATGCCAAGTCATAGGACAAGAAATTGTTGCATGTAACATATGCTAAGTTAGTTTTATATAAAAGTAATGTTTAACTTAGTACATTTCAATACATAAATAAAAATTTAATTTATTAGCAAAAAATAGCTTTGTGACCATAATAATATTTCATTTTATATTCAATTGGTTTTTATATCTATATATAATTAATTGGTAACCTATTAATTCATATTATATTGTGTAAACCATATATTTTCATATATTATTTAATACTATTCATAACCTATAATTTAAATTCAAGTTTTTATTTTATTATATTAAATAATAATATTTTAATAATATATTATTGTTTGGTAAACCTCGATCTTTCTTGTTAAGAAAGTCATTGAGGAAAGTAATTGTTGCGTATAACACAAGCTAACCTCAGTGTTCCATGTAGAGCAGACCAAAGTTTATGTTTTATGTAGTTCATAATTAACTTGTTGTTGTGTATAATGTAAGCCAAGCATAGTGCTTTAATATAAAATGAACTATATTCAGTGTTACATGAAATGAAAAATATAAAAAATGTTATACTAATTCGAAAAAAATCCACAAAATATCAGGGTGATACACATACCAAGGAAATGTTCCAATGTACCAAATACACTATACATACTGTTATTACAGTGTTCATATAATCCTCACTTCCCCCTATTTTACAACCACATACATGTTGAAAACTCACTTCTCTCTCTTCCAAAATGAACAAATTGATCCTCCAAAAGAATATTCTAATGATATTTATCATCTATGAGTTGATTTACACCTAAATAGGTTTGAATTTATAATCCTTTTCATCAAAGAGATGAAAATATCCTTCCCTCTTAACTTTTGTTTCACAAAAAAACCCTCCACATAATAGTTCTTCTTCACCGTGAGGTATTTGTGCAGATTTTAATGTTCACCACATGACTCCTTAATGTTAACATGATGCACTGTTCACTACAAGACTCCTTAATGTTTATCAGTCACACTATCCACTACATGAATCCTTAATGATTTTGTGGACCAATTACATTCATGACTTATTATTATCTAATTAATGATAATTTAGACCACTTACACGCATGACTTATGAGTATCTCCTTCATTGTACACTTATTTCAAACTCAATAGTATTGCCAAAAATAATCTCCTCTAAGTGTTTTTAGGCTACCTTAATGAAGTGATTAGGGGTCTATTTATAGTAAAATAGCTCTGATAAACCTATAAAGATGAAATTATTTCTCACCCCTTTAGTTAATCCCATATGTGTCACTCTTTCATGCTTATTTTTTCATCTTAAATCCACTTACATGTTATGCATGATTCTGTAGGGCTTACATGCGCCGCCTAGGATACATCATCAAAGATGGACAAATTTGTGCTCATTGTTGGTCACTATAGTCTTTAATTTTCCAAAATTCAATGAAAAACTCAAAATAACTTCACAACACCTTTATCAACCAATCTTTTCAACAATTTCTAACCTTTTTAACAAATTCAACAACCAAAGAACTCCACCAAGTGGTTTTTTTTTGCAACAATATCCCCCTTTGGGTTTGTTGACAACACTTCAAACTCCTTCATCCAAATTATTGAAAAATATTCAAATATAGATCAAAGGCTTACTCAACCAATATGATATGATTACATGATACAAGATCAGTGTGATAAACAAGATTAAAATTTAATGATTATCAATGAATCAGTTTATTCTCGATATTAACTATTGAAACATGCCCACCTCTTGATACCACTTTACAAATTGAACATGGTAACTTCTTGAATCACAAACCAAAGATCATCCTTTAATGAAATTTATTCAATGATTAAATAGCTTCATCATCATCGTGTTTAAAAAACACCCCCTTTTTCTGCTCCCCCTATCAGTTTATCCCCCATCCATGATCATGACTTCACTCATTTGTCAAAAAACTCAAAGGTCACGCGATTTTTTTCAATTATATGGTAAAGAAAACATTTCAACATAGAGAAAAACACAGCATACCTTTGGGAGATGGAGTCCCACATCCATACTATTATAAGTGTGGGGAGTTAACTAGACTCCAAGAGTTAGCTAATACCATTCAAACACTTCTTTAGGTGAGTCCTTTGTCAAAATTTTTATAACATGTTATTTTATTAGAACATATTCCATCTTCACAAGCTTGTGATCCACTTTCTCCTTGATAAATTGATACTTTATTTCAATTTTATTTTTCTACGAGTGATTAACTATTTTTTTATAATATTTATAGTACTTGAATTATCACAAATGATTTTGATCGAAGACTTCACTTCAAATATCATATCTTCAAGTTATTTCTTTATATAATATAACTATGTGAAATATTGAATAACTATAATATATTTAACTTTTTTATTGATCATAGAAATTCAATCTTATATCTTGATCAAATAATAAATGTATAGTCCACCAAGATATAATGCACCACCTAATATTGACTTTAAATCATCTACTAAAGCATACCTATATACACTTATATAACCTAATAAATATTGCTAAGATTTTTCACTATATAAAAAATTCAAATCTACCATTTCCTTTATATATTGAAGTATTAATTTCAATGAAATTAAGTGGATTTACTTGGGATTACTTTAATATTATTTTTTCTGGCATGCGGAGAAGAAAATATCAGACCATGTCGCTGTTAAGTATAACATGATCTTAATGATATTCTTATATTTTGTGACATTTACCATTGTTCCTCCATCATCCCTTCAAATTTTCATTCAGGTATAAATAAGTATTTTAATATCCTTGTAAATATCCATTAAAAATCTTCTCAAACCCTCCTTAGAATATTTAGTTTAAGAAATTGATGTATCATTACTTACTTCTTTCACATTCAGTCTAAGGAAAAACATCATCTCACCTATCATTGACATTTTAAACTCGCACTTCATGAATTGTGAAACTATTTGCATTGTGCTCCATCCGCTCCACCAAATATTATTTAGTTTAAGTACATTGGAACTATTACCCTTTGATTACTCTCATTTTTAACAAAGATATTGTGATCAAATCTATCATGAGGAAAATTAAGCTTCTTAAAGTACTAAAATAGTCATGAATATCATTATCTTGCTGCTTGATTTAATCAGCACAAATCCTTCTTCAATCGATAATATTTGTTCTCATCTTCATGGATAAGAAAACCGTTTAACTGTTCAATGTGTACCTCTTCTTCCAGGGCACAATTTACAAATTCTAACTTAGTATTCATCTGGACCAATTTTAATTTTATCTTCACTATTATGGATAAAAATAGTTGATTTTTTCCCATCCTTATAACATATGTAAATGTATCATCAATATCAATACCCTATATATAGGTGTATCCCTCACACATGAGTTGATATTTATTTCAAATTCCTATACCATATTCATTCATCCTATTACAAAATACCCATTTGGTTCTGATGACATTCTTGTTTAGTATCCTTAAAACAATTTACCACATCTGATTCTTCTCGATTTGGTCATGCTCTTCATTCATAACCTGAACCCAATTCTCACCTCCAAAAGATTATTTAAAAAAATTAGATTAGCCTATGATAGAAATTTTTTTTATTTTAGAGACTTCATTCTCCTTATTTTAATTAAAACCGTCTAATCACCAATAATATTATACTTATAAATCTCAGATTAACTCTTCAACATATTTTTAAGTATAGTTCTGACTTCATATTTCTCATCATCAATATCTTCTTCTAAATTATGATTTTCCACTTTCTCTCCCCTTGAGATTTATACTTCCTTGTCACTTTCATCTAGAAATTTCTCACTATGTTGTTAAAGATTATATTAATTTTTTACCACAACAACATCATTACTCTACAAAATGTTTCCTAGATACTTATTGAAGCAATTATATGCTTTGATTTTTCCCCAGTTTCCAGGAAATATCTCTTCATATCCATGGGATTCAAACTTCCTATGTTTCCCCTTATTGATAATGAAAAATTTACTATTAAAAAATAAAAAGTATTTCAATGTTGTATTTTTTTCCATACCATAACTCATATGGAATCTTTTTTTATTTTAGACATAATAAATCTTTGTTATAGATGTAAACTGATGTCAAAACCACTTTCTTCCAAAACTTTTTTGGTGTGTATTTTTTAGTGAGATTAATTCTACCCATGTTTTTTATGAAGAAAATTTTCCTCTCAACTACACCATTTTACTGAGGAGTTCTTACCATTGAAACTTGGTGCCTTATCACATGTTTTTTTATAATCATCCACCTGGATATTTGTAAACGTTGTGCCATTATCAGTTTATAATTTTAGAATTTTCTATATAAATGTATTCCTAACTTCCCTATAATATTTTTTTGTGAAACTGAACACCTCTAACTTGTAAGTGATGACTGCAATTCAAGTCATCCCTCTATAATAATTAATGGAAATAATATAGTATCTTTTCCCATTAATATCTCTTAGTGATATTGGTCCACACACATCAATATGTACAATTTCATGCACTCTTGATAATCATTTCTCTTTTACCTTATATATTTTTTGAGTAATATTACATGGTTAACAGATGTTGAACATGTGTGTACGATTATGTGATAACTTATAGAGATCTCAAGAACCATCACTTTTCACTAGATATTCCAAGTATGATTGAGTCAAATGGCCAAGATGATTATGACATTTTTTTTCTTCTTTATTTGATAGAAATCACATATCTTCTTCACTATTGATTAGGTAAAGAATTACCTTAAATTTATTCCTCTGCATAACAATAAAAAAACATATTTTTCCATGATGATATAAGTCTTCTTGGTATAATTTATTGCATGTACTAATCCACACAGTTGTCTAGAACTTAGAAAGTTGTGACTAAGACCTTTAATAAACAAAAAATTTCCTCATCTCATATTTTTGCCACAAATTTTTTTTTCCGAAACATAATAATCCTTGGGCCTTAATCATTTCTAAATGTGATGAAACCTTTATTGTATTTATTGATTCTTATGACAAGATCCTTATTTCTCGTCATTTGTAAAGTTCATCTACTATCAAGGATCCATATACTAGCATGATCTGATGCTTTCAAGTAAATTTCTATAACCATCATCTATTATAATATTTTCTTTTTTATCTATGTATTTGGATTCACACCTAATGTTTATTAACATGATTGATCTTCTTCAGAGTATTATATCCCAAATTCATCTTTCAATACTGAAAATTTATTTTACATTTTCAACTCGCTTGATGATTCTTTGATATGCTGCATATAGACACTTTTAGTCTACATCGACTCGTTCTTCTTAATTGGTGATCAGTAATATATAGCCATATTTACAAATCCTTTGCACCATAAACACTATAAATCAAAATACTTCATGAAGTATTGAACTCTTCTCAAATTCCTTTTTGACTTTATACCCTTCAATACCTTTTTTCTATTAAATAAATATTTTTTGAATATCCCATATTTCCAAAATAATAATACCTGATACGAAGTTTGTTATTGTGTGTTTTTTTATGGTTCTAGTTGTCCATTGGTTTCTCTAAATTTTTAAATTCTTAGTCATTCCCAAATCAATATTTAGATTTTTAGTGGATTCTTGTAGTTTTGCGTTAACCATTACTACTTTCCTTTTGTGATCAAGAATCATACCATATTTTTCATTCTGATGTGTCTTTTGATTCTTCTAATAGTTATATTCCTATTTTTTGGACACCTATGCTCCACTTTCACTATCTCTTTACATGTGTGATATATTTTACTAATTTAATGTCAGTATTTAAATGTTTCTTCTGATATTCAACTTTTAATCACAAACCAATAACTTATTCCTTGAGATATTTGATAATTTTGACCTGATATTTCATTATCTTAGTCAAACATTTTATGATCCTGGTATATTCTTTAATTTAAATCTTGTACTCAAAAACCACTATAACAAAACTGTCTATTAGCGGCGGTTTTTTTCATATAGTGGCGGTTTAAGCTGCCGCTATATGGTTTGGCGGCGATTTACACAAACCACCACTAAACTGGGTGTCGGCAATCTATTAGCGGCGGTTTTTTCCATTTCTTGGTGGTTTAAGGGAAGCATCGTAGATGCCTCATTTCGTGGCGGTTTTCATGACTTTAGTGGTGGTTTGACAAGTGCCATATATTTTTTTATTCACGGTGGTTCTAACCGCCGCGATATTCAGCCGTTTGATGTGTCTCTGTCACGGCGGTGAAAACTACCACTAAATATAAACTGATTACATTTCATGGCGGTTTTAACCACCGTTAATGTTTTACCAGTAAAGCATTAGTAGTGGTTATAACCGCCATGAAATGCTGACCAGTAAAGCATTAGCGGCGGTTAAAAATGCTGTGAAATTCTGACCAGAAAAAAAAATAGCAGTTTTTCTTCTACTGCCCCACTGCCCTGAAAAACAAATCAAACCAGAAAATGGAATAGGAGACATCATACAAACAAATAAAATTTTATTTCTAACTTGGTATCCCCAACATGATGAAATAGGATATAAGAGGACCTTCATAGCTACTGGAAGCAAAGTAGATAAGAGGACCTTCGTAAATAAAACTACTATTTTTGTAATTTGGTAACAAAGGAGTAGGATCTTTATCATCCATAGATAAACATATGAGGGTTCAAGAACACCAATATGATGTAGGTCAAGATCATATACCAGATATTCATTTTCCAATCACCTTTGGTGTTGCTTCTTTTTGGATGATCTCTTGTGGGTGATAGAGGTTGCTTTCTATGGATATCATCTTACATATACTTAATATTGTTTGATTATCCCTCATGTCACTATGATAATTTTATGATAGGTCTATGGAATTTCGGTTGGGATATGTTCATACCCTATAGTGCCCACTGGGGTAGACCGATGACCTTTAGTTGGAACGGGGGTATGGTCCCAATCTGGTTGTCCATATAACATGGGATTTGGCCCATGACCCTCTTGAATGGGAGAAAAGATGTGTATCTTCTCTAAATCTCCTCATATTGTGTTAATGAGTCACCCAAATTATGGTAGAATAGTTGTGTGTCTTCCCTTTAACCATTTTTAGAATATTCTAGGTGACTTCAGTGACCATAACATGCATATTTTCTTATTTTATTGTTAGAGAATGTGTATGGGCCTGATCTTTTCCTCCATTTCATATAGGTATATACCGATGTTAATCATGTTAGTGGGAAAGGATATGGGTATTCCCTATATTTTTTACCAAAATATTCTTGGTGATTTCTTTGAATAATACCAGATTATACTGACAAGCTTAGTAAATGTGGGAAAATGTGTCCTCTTGCTCATAGTTTGCCACCATATTTAGTTAGTGGGATTCTTTGGAGGTTATATATGTAGGGCCATGTTCTTGGTCGAGTAGAAATCTAGTAGGGATTTTTGAGATGAATGGATTTTTTAGCTTCCTCTGAAGATGGAAAGGTACCATTTAGGTGTGAATCCCAAACCAGTGAATTAGATACCCAATGTTGAGGGTGCAAGGTTGATAATAGAGCCCTAGTTTTAAATGAGGATCTAACTTGTGCAGTAGTCGAAGCATATGTGTTCTTAAAGTAGTAAAATGTCATTTGGATCAAAGGGGGTTCTAGTTGAAAGTTCCAGAATACTTATGAGAAACATTTATAAGAAATCCTCATGAAATCAGCATATCAATAAATAAACACATGTATAATCAACTGTATCGGATCCATGTTTGTCCACATTTCATATTTTGAGAGAGAAAAGGGATCCTAACATGTGGGTGACACATGAATTTTGTTTAAGGTTCCATGTTAGGTTCAACATTTTTATTTCCAACTACTTTTATTGGTGAGTATATGATTCGTATCACATGATTAGGCTAAACTACATTCCCATCATCCTCTTATGTTTGGTCTCTATACTACCTACTAGGTTCCAATTTGTATAACCAGAACAAAATAACAAAAGGATCACTCTTTAGTCATCCAAAATCTAGACTACCAATTTAAACACAGGCCTAAATGGAATGATGTATACCACACTCAAGAAATCAAGACATAAAATGAAACATCATAAATCAAAAAAATGCATAGAAGGAAACATGAGAAATCAAGAAATGTTAGGACATGGAAATGTTTGGTAGCAACTATGTGCTATACATATCACATATACAAACCAATCGTTCTCATATTTTTTCAACACATCAACAATACTACTACTCATGGTCCGATGATGCATCGTCACCCTCTCCACCTCCATCTCCACTACCTGCTGCCACCTGTAAGAACATTATATTGAAAATTAAATATTGTTGCATATTTATAATTAAACTTAAAACCAATAAAAGTTTGAAAACTAAATGATTTTTATTTTTTGTGATTTACCTACTCACCACTACTCGATGCACCACCACCTGGGGCATATCTTCTCATCTGCTAATATATATCAGTCAATGTTGTCTGCATAGCAGATATCTGAGCCCCCTGGTCTTGAACTGTGGCTCATAGAGAAGACATCTCCCTTTGAGCATCTTCAGGTATGAAATTACTATAACCAGAAGTATATGCAGCTAGAATCCCTAGTGGCCTGCCAAAGACCTCAGATGGTACGGGTCCCAAACCCATCCCGCGCACTCTACCAGGATGCTCCTTCCCAAGTACTTTAGCAACTGGGTTATCCTGGGAGACTGAGTAGGACTGCCCAGGATTGGCATCTCATATTTCTTTAATTTTTACCTATAAATTAAATATCAATATATATTAACATAGTAAAAACTGATAATAAGTTATTATGATAAAAAATTGACTTCATACCCCAACTTCTTTGGTAGGCTCATTAACAAAATTTCCATCTGGTTTTTTGTGAACATCCAGCCACAGTTCAATTCGGGATGCTTCATGTCCTAAACTTTGTGACTATATTAAACAAAGATAAATCAACAATTAAATATGTTAAATAGATAATATTGTCTTATAAATATATAAACTAATTAAAATATTACCAATGACATTCGTCTTCTAGAAAAGCTTTTTGATCCTACAGTGTGCGGGATGACTTATTTTTCCCGGTTTGATGCATTCTATCTTGAGAGATCCTGAAATAAATAAAATTCAATTTAACAGTAATGTATTCAATGTAATCTCCTCTTCATATACATGTATAAATGTAAAATGAGGATAATATAATAATATATATTTCAATACCATCCACTTCTCATCACGATGTCTATCAATAAAAAATTTACATTGTTCTTTCTATACCCCACTGGGTAGCTTCCCATACATTTGTTGCATGGTCAACGAAGTATCATTGAAATCACACCACAACCTACATTTTAAATCTTTCCATTTTTTACCAAGATTTTTCAATGTCCACTTTCGTGCTATCACATCAGCAAC
This sequence comes from Viscum album, assembly GCA_963277665.1. Taxonomy (NCBI): domain Eukaryota; kingdom Viridiplantae; phylum Streptophyta; class Magnoliopsida; order Santalales; family Viscaceae; genus Viscum; species Viscum album. The sequence goes on along the minus strand of OY728143.1, from coordinate 642,112,103 downwards.
GGTAAAGTGGAAGAACATTTATATAAAGAAATTCATTTTGAACATATTAGTAACATGACATTCAATTAAACCATAACGTAATAAAATTACCTTTATCTGAGAAAGAAAAACTTCAATTTTCCAGTTTGGAGGCATATGCCTCCAATCATCATATGAAATAGGCAGGGAAATGGGCTTCACTGTCAGCTGACCTATAATCTGGCCAAGTAACCTCGTGGAACCATCCGTCAGGACCCCATAAGAATCAAACGACATGACTATCTTCTCGCCATTCATGTTCCAAACATCTGAAATTTTTATGTGTTTTTCCACAATTTCATTTTTTTCATCTATAATGAGAAAACAATTAGTATAAACAAAATGCAATAAATTTATTTAATTAAAATTTGTACCTATGACAATGACCCTCCACAATGTTCGTGATGAACTGGAAGGGGCATGTTGCCGCCCCACTACTGAGGCTCCTGTAGGAGGAGTCGATGACTCATCCTCTAATTAAACATCCACAGATGGTGTCAGAGATGGTGCAGGGGGAGATGGTGCAGGGGTGTAGGCAGCTGGTGCATCAAATGTCGTGGGGACAGACAGATCGTCATCTGTCATAGAACTAGATGAAATAGTGTATCACTTCCTCCTTGGCATTCCTGTTATTTAATCAAATAAAATTAAGTTCAGAATATATATTTCAAAAAAAATTATGCAGAAAAAAAATTTAAAAATGATAATAGATGCCCAGCACTAACAAACAAAATATATATAACAATGATAATTAATGATTGCATAAATGAAACAAGTGGTTGCTGAATGAATAAATAATTGTACATACAATCATTTCCCCTTCAATCATGTCGGTTTCCTGCTCCATTGCTTCATCCACTTCATTCATCCTTGCTAGACTAATATTTTCAATATCATGATGGACAAATAATTTTGTTTCCTATTGTTGATGAAATTCAATTGCAGAGGTCAAATCTTCTACTTCATCACCCATATCATACAAATCTCTTTGTATTACGTGAGTAACTACACTCCACCCTTCATACACAACATCATTCACATAATATACCATTTTTTCTTACGATGATAAGATATATGGATCATGTAGTTCATGATCACCAACATCCATCAAGCGAGATAAGTTTACAGAAGTAAATTGCAAGGAATCTCTTTTAACACCTCTGATAATATCGACCCATTTTCATTTGAATAAAACAACAGAAAAATGACCGTGGTAGTTTAATTCAATAATATCATGCATATTTCCATAGTATCTCACTTTAGAAAATGTAAATATACCACTATTATCTGTTTTCAAACCCACTTCTCGATTGATTGTACGAAATCTAAAGCCATTAACATTATAAGCGTCGAACTTTCTAACTTGTTTTATAGGACCTCTAGAAACTTCAAATATTCTAACAAGTCTTCTCGAGTATCAATATTCATGATTTGAAAAGAGAAATATAATTTAATAGATTTACAAATTGTATATGTTAAACAAATATTCGTATTTATTGCAATATTTATAAACTTACACATCGTGCAAACCATTCTACCAGCTCTTTTTTAACAGCTTTCGTTATATCTTTCTCATTTCGTGTTCGAACTCTCATTCGTATCTTTGTTTGTATCCTCAACTCTTCAATAAATGGATCTGCAATTTCACTATTTAGCATCACATATCTATATGCCTGTAATAATTCCAATTCTGTTAGTGTCACATATGAGGTCCTCCCAACTGATTGGCCAATAGCAGGAAATATTTTTGATTTCTGATGCATTGGATATTGAGTTGATGTGTCGTCGACACGTCCAACTTGATTAAATCTTGTCTCAATATCATCCAAATATCTGGAACAAAAGGTGAGACACTCCTCATCCAAATAGCCTTCAGCAATAGAGCCTTCTAGTTGAGCTTTATTTCTCACGTATGCTTTCAAATGCCCAAGATATCTGTGAAATAAACTAATAATATTATGTATTTATTTAAATGAAAAAAAAATTGTTTACTTAACTGGAAACATATAAATAAAATACCTCTCAATTGGATACATCCATCGATAATGAATGGGGCCTCCTAATTTAGATTCTTCAACCAAATGCACAGTTAAATATATCATGACAGTAAAAAACAATGGAGGAAAGATCATATCCATTGCACAAAAGGTCAATACAAAACTCTCCTGGAGGTTTTCAAGATGAAATAGATGTGGATCTTTCTCACATAATTGCCTGAAAAATGTGTATAATTGGAGTAAAACAGTAGTAACTTTTTCAGGTAATAATGTACGCAATGCCAATGGTAGTAACTGTTGTAACAAAATATGTGAATCGTGACTTTTCAATCCATATAAATTATGATTCTTCAAGTCAACACACCTCGAGATATTACTCAAATACCCATCATATACCTTCACATTGTTTAAAATTCGAAGGAACATATCTTTATCCCGGTTTTTCATTGCAAAAATGGTCGGAGCATACTTTTCATTCTCATCTGGCTAGAGATCATGTTTTATGTTCATTACTTATAAGTCTTTGTGAGCATTGAGATGATCCTTAGACTTTCCATGCTCATTAAGTAATGTGAAAATCAAATTATCACATAAATGCTTCTCAATATGCATCACATCAAGATTGTGGCGCAACAAATTAAATTCCCAATACGAAAGTTTGAAGAATATACTTTTTTCTTCCATTGTTGCATTCTGATTTCACTTGACGATGAACTTCAGTCTCATTTTTTTCTATCATTCAAATGATGAACCTTCCCAAATTATTTATTAACATTTTCAAGTTGTGAAAATATTTCAGAACCGGTTAACAACTTTGGAGGTGGTCTACGATCAATGGAACCATTAATTTTTTATTTTTTCAGCCGAAATCTATGAGATGCATCAAGAAATATTCGATGGCACAAGAAGCACCATTTTCTACTATGAGGTAGTCGTTTGGGCTCAAAATCAAAGTTACAAATGGGACAATCCAAACCTGAATAATTGTTCCAACCAGATAAATTCTCAAGACCAAGGAAGTCATTAATGGTCCACATTAAAGCAGCATGCATTTTGAACATTGTTTTAGAAGAAACATCAAATGTCTCAACACCGTTTCTCCATAACTCCTGCAATTCTTCAATCAAAGGCTGCAGGTATACATCAATATCATTTCCAGGAATTTTTTTTCCAAGAATAATCATCGAAATGATAAAAGATGTTTGTTGCATACACATCCACGGAGGTAGATTATAAGGTATCAAAACAACTGGCCAAATGTTATAACTGGTACTCAAAGTACCAAATGGGTTGAATCCATCGCAGCCAATCCCAATCGAAAATTCCTAGGATCAGTTGAGAAATATGGATTTAATGAATAAAATGTCTTCCACGATTGGGAATCTCATGGATGTCTCATTAACCCATCATTGTTATTATCTGCAGAATGCCACTTCATGTGCTTGGTGGTTTTTGATGACATGAATAATCTTTACAATCGAGGCTTCAAAAGAAAGTAACGCAAAACTTTTGCAGGTGTGTTCCTTTTCTTCTTCTCTATGAAATTATGTTTAGTCAGACTTCCAACATCACCCTTTGACTACCATCTAGAATAATAACATTTCTTACAATTATGTCTACTTGAATCCTCTACCCAATAAAGAATACAATCATTGGGACACGCATGTATTTTTTTATAATGCAGACCAATCTTGTTAACAACTTTTTTCATATCATAAAAATATTCTGGGATTTTTGATTCAGGAAATGCATCACGAATCAATTCCAATAACATGTACATTTCCTTATTTGTAATTCCACATAGACATTTTATATGGTACAACTTCAGCAGAAATGAAAGCTTTGAATTTTTCAAACACCCACTATACAACTCTTGATTTCCATCGTCAACTAAATCATAAAACGCATTTTCCTTACTAAAGTTTTCCCTTACATTTGGCTCCACAGAATCAAGAGGAGGATCCAATGATATGTTACAATCTTGATCTTCTTGTGTTACAATCTCAAAAACATCACTTGTCACGTTGCAATTTGTAGCACCCTCTTCTGGTTTTTCTGATATGTTTTGATGCTCATAGTGGTGTCTTGCAGTGCCGAATGCATCATTTATGAGGTTTTTCATTTCATTTTCCATTGTCGATGAACTTGGGACCTCATTCTGTAGATTAACATCAGTGCTCAATCTTTCTATATTGTTCGATTCTCCATGCCAAATCCAACACAAATATTAACCAGGTAATTGCTTCAGAATTAAATGTTCATAAACTTCATCTCTCTTTAGCCATGTTCTAAATTTACATTTAGTACATGGACAACTTATTCTCCCTTCAACGGATCAATTAGAAATTGCAAAATCTAAAAACTCATTCAAACCCTTAACATATTGAGTTGTGTTCCTCGGTAATGTGATCCAGCTTTTATCCATGTATATCACTATGTGCCTACACAATAATAAAAAAATTAAAATTCATAGTTACTACTAAATAGAGAAAGAGTTTCATATATATGATAGTGTAAGATTACAGAAACATAATATAATAAAGATGACCCATTGATCATAAAGTATGCATAATAAAATAAAGATGATACATTGATCACATTTACCACTTACTTAGAATGCCCATACAAACTGAACAAGTCTGGTCCCTAGGAGACAGTGTCAACACCTCATTGAGGAGCAGTAAGAATATTGGGTTACACACTTATCATAACATTGTCGATCACACATTTATGTTTCCTCAAACAACACCCCATTGAAATTGATGTCATTGAACACACCAAAGATTCACGATTTTCATACCATTAGTACATCGTCATTACTAGAAATATTTAGCCCTTATATGACACCCTTTGAGACTTATCGCAGGCTAGCTTGGGTACCCGGATTATGGGTAGCCTAGGTCAGTTCATGAAAATTGGTCATATTTCATCGCTCTTTATGTTTTTCAATCTTTTCACTATATATTTGAATTTACCTCTCTCTTTGAATTTGGTAGTGTTTCTTATTTCCTTGAATTTGGAGAGACCTTTGTTATTCATTATATCATTAGGTTGTGCAATTTTAATTCATCCACTTGGATTTCCATAGTGGGGTTCTCATTAAAATATCTTTTATAAAATAATGAATGATGTATGTTATTTTCACTTAAATATGTTTTGTGTTTAGTACTATAAAAATTTATCTTCAATATTTCAAACAACTCATATTAAAAAAATCATGCAAACCATAAAATTTGGATTTTATATAATACAAAGGACATTTCCAATTTTTACTTCAAAAATTTATGTATATTTCAAGTCCTAAGCTTAGTTAATTTGAAGTAATTATTTATAAATGAATTTACAAATTTAACACAAACTATTATACTTAATTCAATCATAATAAATTTAAAATATTTAGTAAGTGACACTAGTTCAGAACTTATGAAGATCATTTCTAACATGTTTGAGAATCCCATGGTGATAAATAAAATGTTCTTACTAAAGATATCGTTCGGCATGAGTATGTAAGAAGAGAAGTTTATTGTAAATCATATTAACAACTTCAACATGATAAGAATTCAATTGGAGTTAGTTAAGGTGGATTTCAAGAATCTGGAATGGGTGTTGTTGTTACTATCATCACCCCTTGAATCTTGGAATGAAATGATCACCACTATGAGTAACTTGAGTAGAAATAATGACTCGTTTTTATGGATATTGGAGATTTAATTCTGAATGTTGAAATTCATTGGAAAGAGATCTAGATATGTTATACATGTATATGGTGTGAAATGAATGGGGTGATCCATATTATAGAAGGGTCGTAATAAAGGAAAATTAAAGAGAATAAGGAGCAGGAGCAGTTCAGTGGAGAGTGGTCCTATGTGTTGGCATTCTGGGAAGAAAGGTAACCTCATCAAATATAGAAATGAGCATAGAGTGAACTCTAGAAGATATACTTCTAAAAGTGGATCCTTGAATCACGTGTCAGAAGATGGGAGTGTATTTCTACTAAGTGACATTAGTTCACTTGAGTGTTAGTTGATAGAATTTGGAACTTTGATTCATTGAACACCTGATAGAGGAATTATGAATAACTACACTTCCATGAGATTCAATGGGGAGTATCTGTAAAATGATAAATCTCTAGAGATAGTTAGTGTGGGAGATGTTTCTTTCTGGACATGGAGCGAAAGCTCGCTAAATTTTTAAGGAGTGAGACACATACTAGGATTAAGGAATAAGATTTTTTTTGGATGGTTTGATGATGGAGAGCCTGAGATCCCAAAATAGGTGGGAATTTTGAAAGACTAAAATCAGTGGGATTTATACATGAGGGATGAGATTGATTCCCTTCACATTCTCAAAACAGAACAACGGAGCTAACTAAGAGACATGCTGGGAAGAAATTCCTTCAAAATAAATTAGTGTATAGCCGGAAATAATAAGTGGATGGTAGGAATATATACAAGACTAGGTTAATCACTAGGATTATGCTGATTTCCAGTCTCCTGAAACTCAATTAGGATTATGCAGATTTCCACTCTCCTAAAACTCAATTAAATGACGATGAGGAGGCATTTCCTCTACCATGATTTAAACAAACTTTAGAAAATATATTACAAACAATATAAACATCACAAATGATAATGATAGAGAACGATTTACTCAAGGTTACTTTAAACACGCCTTAACTAGTGATTGGGAATAACATAATAGTTTCATTTATTTATTTTCATTATATGTCATAGGGATTTCATTTCATAGTTCATATATCCATATATATCACATGCAATGAATATGTACCTATTGTGAACAATGCATGTCATTATTAATCCCTATGTACCTATTATGATGAACATATACACATCTCATACCATAGTGGGACATGATAGAAAATATCAATAATAGTAATATCACAAAAATAAGTGAATTTCCTAAGGTGAAATGACATCAATTGTAATAGGCGAACAACGTGAACAATAATCCATTCCCTAAGAACTCAGATTTTCCCCACACATGGGTTAGATACACGCATGGATGATCTCATTACCAAGACTCTACATATCCTAGTCTCCATTCCAAATTTCCCAAATAGTAATGAAATATAAAAGAAACTATACTTTGATAGCACTTTGTAACACCCCGACCCATTTATCCCACTAGTGATCGAGTTGGGTGGGTTACATGACCTCAGTTATACTTCCTTGTAAGCCTGAGGTTGTCGAATAGTAGTGAGGGTGTAATAAATATAGTAGGGATACTATACCACCTGGTATAGAGTTGAAACAATAGTGTAAATAATAACAGAGTATCACAAATAGTGGAAATAATATAAATTATCAGATAGGAAACCAAAAAATATATAAAGGACAAACCAAACAATCCAAATTATAATTAAAACAATGAAATGACAAGTTGAAGGTATACAAATGATGTGCTTAATGTTATATAAATAAAAGAATAACATATTCAATAAAATACTCTAAAAACTAGTTCCCTAGCTCCATGTCAATCTCATCTCCAAGATCCAACCCATCTCACAATCAATCAACCAACACAAGGCCCCTTACCCTTGTCTAGAATTGCATCCATGAAATCTTCTAAGGTACCAAATAGTGGCCAAAATAGGGTGAGTATAACTCAGTATTCCACCACCAATGGTGTCTGAACATGTCTAGTCTGAGCATATAGTGTATGCAATAAAGCGATAAGTAAGGGTGTTAATTTAATAAATTAATTATATATATAAAATAAACCCACAGACCCTTAGGCTCTAGGATGACACCCTATGTTATCCAAACCATAATCAACTCCATGTGGGGTGTCTCTTTCATGAGGTGGATCCTCCTACATCAGGACATATTTCCCCAAAATACTGGAAGATTCTGTTAAATCGGGATGAATTTCCAAAATCATGATTCAAGTATCCAATCTTGGTATAGACTTTATAGAAATACTTTCTTCTTCCCATGTCTTTCACCCCCAATGGAAAAAGTAGCCATCTCACCAGTCCTAAAATTGATATAACTACATACATCTTACCATGGAACATGTTTTTAAGAGGAAATAAACCATATAAACAGGCTAAGACATTCTATAACCACTTATGTCTTCCCATGGAATGTGACACTAAGGGAAAAATTAATAATCTCATATCAAATGGTGGATTCTCTTGTATTAGGATGAATCACTGATAGTATATATCAATCAGGTCTAAAATATTATTACAAGACATATTAGTTAATTCATCCCATCACTTATTAATTTTACCATTTATTCCTAATTTTCAAATCCTCCTATAGATAAGAATCACCAAAATCATCTTACACCATTTTCCATATTTTACATGTAATGTAAAGATCTTTAACTAAGCTATGATTCCAAAGGATCTCATAAAATCATGAGGGGTTGGAACACCAAAAATGTTAATGCAAGACCTAACCATAATGCTAAGAGAGCAAAAAGGGATCTTTGGGAGGGATCAACAGGAGGATTTTAGAAAGAAGGGATAATTCCAATTATTTAGGTTGTGCATGTGGCATGTCGATGCGATCATAATTTTGCACATACTAGCATAATCAGAACAGACTAAAGGGAGTTTTCCAAGACCAACCAACTCAAAATAAGAAATGTTTTTGAAAAATCCTCATGTTTGTGGTAGTAATCAGATTCCCCCTTCCCTTCAATGAGAAATATAATTTTAATCAACAATAGATCAAGAAGTGGAAGATGAACTGGAAGGTTTACCTTAAAAATCTATATTCAGAACACCAATATCCAACATGGTCTTGCTTATAGATAAAATAGGATTCTCATATGTCATACATGGAAGGTTTGATGGAATCATAAAGGAGATAGAAAATTTTATAACATAGGTGTTGGATTGTTAAAATTCTTGGAAGATATAATTCATGATGTGAATAGGGAATTCACAACATGAATTCCGCAATTCCCATATATGTTGAAAAATTTATCACCTCATTTTAAAAACTGAATTAAACCAATTTCATGTCATGAATATATTTAATGAAGTGAATTATTGTTTTGAGGATTTCCCAAAACCAATCCATGGCGTGAATGGGTTCATGGGGTTCGCCTGGAAAATTCACATAATGAATTGGGAATTCATAACATCAATTTGTTTTGCATCTATAAAGAAACTCTCATACTTCTTCAATATGAAACAACTAATACAACTAGATAAAGGCTTAATAAACAAGGTTTAAATGAAATGAAACCTAACTCTAAGATATTTATCCAAAAACTTAAATGGATACATACCTAGAAAAGATAGGGGTCGCCGGAGACGGAGGTCGCAGGGTCGCCGGAGACGGAGGTCGCTGGGTCGCCGGAGACGGAGGTCGCGGGGTCACCGGATGGTTGGGGGTTGCGGGTCATCGGGGGTGGGGGGGTTAGGGGAAGAAGGGAGGGCACAGGGGTTGTGAGGTTTTGGGGTAAACTTCCGGGGTAGGGGGTAGGTAAGGGTCGGGATTTTTAAAAAACAATTATGGTTTTCGAGATGGTTTATTAAAAATTGTCGTGAAACCTTTCAACGAAAACGTTTAGCGGCGGTTTTGTGAACCACCACCACAAAACCGCCACTAAACCTGGTTTTTATTATAGGGAACCTTCTATGAATTTTTTGGCTTTTTATATTTGAGAATCTCAATTTCTTTATTTAAATCATACTTCTCTTCTTATTTTCGTTGCATGTAGATTTTCCCATCTTGAACTACTTTATTTTCTTTCTTATTTTTGGATCTCCAAACACTTATCCCTTTATGCATGGATTCTAGTTCCACCCATAAATAAACTCATCCTTTTACTTATCCTTCACCATTATCACTCTCTTCCATTTTATGAGAATTTATCACAACAACCACCATAGAATTTTCATTGTGGTCTTTCCAGTCTTCAATTTCTTCCACCTCACTTTCATCAAAATAATTATTTTCTAGTAAAAGAATATTATTATTCTTGAATAAATTTCATTTTATACCTATCCTTCCTTTATCATTATCTAGATATTTATTTATGATAATTTCCTTATCCACTTCATCATCTTAAAACTTTTTGAAACACTTTTAATTAATATAAGATCCCGAAATTTGTTAAGGTATGTTTTTATTTTAATTTTTATTTAACCTACTTTTAAATTAGATATAGAATTTTTTTTCAAGAGTAAGGAAGGTCTTGGGAGTTTTTCAAGGGTTTGGGACTTGAAAATTTGAAAAAGTGGGGCTTAAATCACATTGTACAAGGTTATTTCATGGTTAGCACACAGTTACTGAACAATTAGTGAGAACCATGCACCATGATCATATAGCTCAATTTAGGGGTCATGTGAGGTGGCCCAAGAGACCATTAAAGTGGAGTGATTATTAGATAATTGTACTCACATGGTTGTCACATTCTTTGGAAAACCATGTGGCCAAAAAATTAACCTTATTAAAAGTGTAAATTTTACCTTTTTCCCTCCTTATATTTATACAGACTTGCCTAATTTTCTCCCCCATTTCACTCCCAACAACCCTTAGTGCATCCCAAACTTCTTGTATTCTTCAAATGGTGAATCTCCTTCAATACATGTCCATTTAGAGTGTCATTTATTACAATCTAAAATTAGGTAAGTCTATGAGTATGTTTCCTTCCATTCTTAGTATGTTTTGCTTCTTGGTTGTCCCTTGTATTTTACATATCATATTCCCTTTTTCCATGGATTTTATATACTTTTGTGGTTGTGACAATTTTTTCCCAAATCAAAAGTTGGGGTTGTATTATGGGATATCTTCGATCATAAGGTAGGTGTTCTAAGAGATATTCCCCATAATATTGATATTTTCTTTAAAGTGTGTGTGGTATAGTTCCAACATGTTGTGTAGTTAACTTTTGATTAAATAAATATTTAGTCATTAAATTGGTGTTTTAAACCCTTCATGGATCCCATTGGATCTATTAATGGTTATGGGACTGAACCTATGATCATTCATGGGGTGTACCAAACCTTGAAAATGTTAAAGTGGGATTTAAATGGTAAAATTGGAGGTCTATGAGCTTAACCTAGTTAGTCTTGTTGGTTGTTTTGATATCATAAAAAATGGGGCCACTTGGATTAGCTTGGGAATTTAATATTTTATGTCATATTAAGATGATAGAATGGTTAATGGCCAAAGTGATAAGTTTAAGTGGTTAAATGGTTTTAAAGGGTATTTAATGGTTATTCTATATGAATGAATGATTAAATGGGTTAATTGGTAAATTTTATTTAAAAGTGTTGATTATAAAAGAACTTGTTGAATGATGAATGTTGTAATATAGCATCTTTTTCTAATTAATTTCTTTAAAGGGTAAAATATGTTGAGCCTTGAAAATTAGTAAATGATGTAATGGTTTAGGTGTTGAACTCACACTCTAGGCACTAGTGTTTTGATACATGGTTGAGAATACACACTATAACTCAAGGAACCAATTTTATTATGGATGGTTTGGGATGTTTAACTGATGTTATGCATCTATGGTTTATGTGTCAAACCAATTCACTAGGAATTAATAATTTTTACACATGGTTTAATTGTCAGATTGATGCTCTAGGAACCAATGATTTTGAAACACAGATTAGGATTCAGACTACCAATCTAAAAACTATTTGTTAAATAATAAAACCCCCTTTTCTTTCATTCAATGTATAAATCACCCTATGATGTATGGATTGAACTACTATCTTGGATGAAGTAATTTTATCAATGGTATGAAAGAAAAATTCAATATTGTATGTGAGGACAAGAGAAAAGGACCAATAATGGATGGTTGATTTGGGACTTTATAAGATGGAGATTAGATGAGGGGATTGGGATATGTGTCGAGACCCATTTTAGGGATTTTCAGTTTGTGTCTTTCTTTTGGGTTCATTTTAGAACATGTGACTATCATGATATGACATGTTTATTTTATTGGATTTTTTGGAACTTACCTAGTTTTGGGAGTTTGGTATGTGATGTGTGGTTACCAAGTGCTTATTATTTCTTATTATTTTTTCTATTATTTTATTATAATAAAGAGGGTATAGTATCCCCATGTTCCTCAATAGACCCTTGTCACTAGTCAAAAATCTCTAGAATATGGGGAGGCATGCTTCAAGTAATGTGGTGGACTGATTCAGCTATAACATAGAGTGAGTTGGGTTAGGACATTAAAAGGTGGGATCAAAGGTAGGTTTTTCCTTTTAATTTACTATTTGGTAAAGTTAGATAGAAGAATAAGATGTTTAAGGTCTTGAAAATGAGCTTGTGTGTAGGAGTAGTTAACCCATCTGTGAGGGGGTACTAGGCTTCTAGGGATTGGATTTCTACTTTGTATGTTTACTCATTATAGTTGAAATGTTATTTCACCTTTTCTTATACACCTATTGTGTGATGATATTTATTTATGAGATTACACTCATGGGTTGGTAAAAAATGAGATTGTGTATGCATGAATCATCTCATACACTCATGAGTTTTGTGACATAGATCATATTAGGCACATAAGTAAAATAATGTTATGATTAGCATCTTTTAAATAGAAAAGTTTATTTGTGAGGAATAAAATCCATTTTTACTTCCTTATGGTTTTAAATAAATAGTTCCTATTAAATATTTCTAGACTATTTTAAATTGAAATATGTTAAATCTAATTATTAAAATGGTGTTAAATACAAGGGTTGTAACTTGGAAAATTATTTATACCTTGAGTTATCCGGTGGCCCTGGGTAGGGATGGTTGGGTGTAGTGATGGTGTTGTGGTCATATCCATTGAGATTGTGTATGTGGAGTAGTTTTTTATGGATATTTATGACCCCTATTATGTGTAATCATATAAACTATATATTATTTTCACTGAAACATGTATTTTTATTGTATAAGGATACATCCATGATGACATTTGTTGGTAGGGTGACAGGAGGGAACTACTGAGAATACTCTTTTGGTAGTTTAAGAGCCCCCATTGGCTCCAGGTGATATGGGGGAATAGAAGTTACATGATAATTTCACCCACTTTATAAATTCTATGGAGAGGTATCCAGTGCAGACTTCACATATCATGTTTGATCTGACTAGGGATTTCCAGCTATAACATCCCCTAATATTTTCTAAAGAGGGTGGTCCTGAGGTAGCTAAGTTATGGATCAAGTCTATTTAGATAATCCTTGAAAACCTAGATACTTATAAAGACCCAAAATTCTCATACATAAATATTACATATTAATAAATAAATATTCATTACATAACATAACAATCCATGCCAAAATAATTTAGGTTTAGTGTCTTTGGAAACTTAAAAACATAAAAAATTGGTTCATAAGTGATCTGCGTCATCTCCCACTAAGTTCTCAATAACTAGTACCCTTATTATACATATAATACATAATAACTTTCTTCATATCCTGTGGAAATGAAACATAATAAAGGGTAAGCTCAAATGCTCAATAATGATAAACAATGGAGATATCAATGATTGCATAAGAATAACATGGGAATAAGGGTATGAGAACATGAGATTAACATTTAAAAACTATACCTTTCATATCATAGATCATAAACATGAGTCATGGAATAAATATTAGAATTTCATAAGACATGAATCATAAAATAATCAAATCAAATGATCCATGAGATCTTAAAATTTTCATAAGATAGATATTTTTGGCATACACATAAGCATGGAAAGTTATTTCCTTAGTAGTCAGGACTCATTGCCAAAACTATCATAGTGGAATGGGTTTAATCCACAAACCATCATAGTAGTCAAGGTTAAATACCAAGACTATCATGGTGGAAAATTTCCTTTACTAAACTGGGTTCACTCCTAATTCTAATCACATTTATCTCATGAGATATCAATATTAACCCAATGCATTAGAGGAAGATATAGGTCTCACCTATCAAATAATGAAAATCATACATATGTGTGTCACAAGATCATAAAACATTAATTATATTAAAACCCATAAAAATAAATTATTTTCATAAATATAACATCATAATATAGCCTATGCAAAATAAATAGGTTTCATAATCATTTCATCATTTCATCAAAGTATAACCCATGGAAAAGGAAGCAGGTTTCATAAGCATTTTATCATGGTAAAACCCATGGAAGAGAAACAGGTTTCATAAACATCTTTTAATAATAAAAATAAATCATCCATAGAGGGAATATACTATTATCCTTGGGTTATATCCCCATTAAATCATAAGTAACATCAAAGGATGTCATCTTATATGTAAAATGATTTTGAAAGATTACTCAGAACATTTATTAAGGAAAATAACCTTTATTTGAAAATAACTTTTTAAAACTGAAAATTCAAAAAATATTTTAGAAATAATTTTATTTTAAAATAAACTTTGGAACTTATAAAGGAATCTTTAAAATGTTATAATGTCATGACATCATGAAATTGTGTTCATTTCGTACATGTTAAAACAAATATTCCTTTCACATTTTCAGTAAAATACAAACATGAATTGTTTAAAAAATGACATGAATATCCTTTTAAAAAAATTAAATAGTAAAAAAGGGTAAAAATTTCTTTAAAAAAATAATTATAGAGGTAAGAACCTGATTCTTCCTTTGAGGTACGGTTTCTTCTTTTCCTTTTCCTTTGAGTTTTTTTCGAGAAAATAAGGAAAATTAGGGGAAAATACTAGAATTATGGGTTACATGCCATGTAATCATATGAACATACTATTTAGTATGTCTGATTATGAAGGAAATACATGACGTGTGGGTATGTCGATGAGAAAGAGAGGAAAAACCAACTACACACCATGTAATTCCTAGTACACACTGGGTAGTCATGTCAGCAGGTCCTAGAAAGTAAGTCAGTGGAAAACAACTGCCAAATAAATAGTTAAATGATATAAACACCATGTACAAGGACTTACACACCATTTATTTTGTGTTTTTTCACTTAAAATGGATAATAGACTCATTCTTCTATCATTTAGACAGAGGGGTCTCTAGGTGGACGAACAAGTAGTGCCAGGATTCTTTCCTTATTCTGTTTTGTCATCTGGAACTCGATTTGAACACCATCAGATCCATTAGAATACTCTTAGTGAGTGCTCGATTACTCATGATTTTTTCTTCCTAATTTATATTCTCAAATAATTTATTTAAGTTTGAGTGAATGTTCTTGTTTCATAGATCTACACCATTCTAGCTTGAATTGGAGGTCAAGGCTAGATGACGAGAGTCATACTATGATGAGGTAGGTAGTATTGTGCCCCTTGTTAATTATTGAGATGTTTATATGTGTCATTATTATAAGATCCTGTGTTTAGGGTGTCACCTTGAAAATAAATTGATCCTTATTATTACCTAATGTTTTTCTGGTAATTAATTTAATTAATTAAATCATGTTTGGATATGTTGTTTGATTAAGGGTCACCCCGTGGGTGCATTTCCTTTAGATAATTATTCTTTCGTCATTTTGGCCTAGGATTTCTATAGTTATGCCTTCATTCCCCTTATAGGGTTGTTTAAAATAAACTTGGTTTTTATATGGAATTGCAATTGTGATAAAATTGTATGTTTTTTATTATGGATTTGGGATTGTGTTTTCCCCTTTGCCCATGTTGTGGTTTTGGATTGTTTAAGCAGGTTGGAATGGTTTACAGCATTTTAATGATTAAATGGTAAATATAATTAGGTGACACATGGGTTCATCTTAGAACACCGTGAACAGACTTACATGACTATCATACCTTTCACCTTGGGTGACATATGGGTTCAACTTATAATGTCATGGATGAACTCGAGAGGCTTTTGAGTTATATGTCATTAGTGACACTTGGGCTCCTGGTAGGACCACTGAGGATTGACTAAATTGAAATGAACTTTTACTACACCTAGAGTGACACTCAGGGATCCCATGTAGGACCAATGAGGATATACTTGTATGAATATATACTAATTTCTAGAGTGACACATGGGTCTCCCATGTAGGATCACTAATAATGGACTCACAGGACGTTGATAGAATTACACTTGAAGTGATACTTGAATTCCAACTTTGGAATCTCAAGAAAATACTCATGTTATAATTAAACAATGGAATGGAAGGAATTGTGACATTTCTTCCAATACAAAGAAGAAACTTGGATTTAGTCTTCGCTTACTTTTTTAGAATGTCTTCTGAGACTTATGTTTGGATTACTTTGCTACGAGGAATGTCGTGCTTAGGCCGAATTCCAATACTTAAGTATCTCAGGAAATTATGTTTCCAATGAACTTAATTAACTTTATAAATGAATTCCAATACTTATGGGATTGTTTAATTTTGAGTACCTCCTATTTTACTACATTTCACTATTATACACTACTTATGAATATACTCACTGATATATTGGAACGGACCTTAGGTAGTTACCTATTGGGATTTATTTTTCACACCCTATTTGTGTAACATCCCGGTTCTGGGTGCCACCTAGAGGTACCCCATACCCGATTGGTCACATGGCCTCAAGCGCATTTCCTCGAATCCCAGAGGTTGCTGACTAGCAGTGAGGGACTTGGGTGTGATAGTGGGGAAACTATGCCCTCATTGGCAAAGTAACATAGAAGAAGTAAAATGGATAACAATAACGAAAGAAATAATAATACCATACAACAATAAACAGCAGAAGACATAAGAAATAAAAAACTGAAGCACATATATAAATGAGGCATGATACGTATGTCTAAGAAAGTATCCAAACAAGTTAAAATGCTAGAATACAGTGCTAAACCCAAAGTAAAAAAGAAAACAGATAAACTCCAGCAGCATCGCAAGCCTCAGCTTGGTCTTATGCTCTCCATCTCCTCAATAATCAAGTACCTGAAGTAGAAGGGTGCTTTCCATTATCTACAACTCCAGTAATATAATTTTTTGGTCCCAAAATCATGACCCAAACAGGGTGTGAGACTAATCCTAGTAGGCAACCACCCAAAGATCTGTGCCTAACAGTCAATGAGTATATATTGTAGGCAATAATTAAAAATAAGCAGTAAACAAGGAAGCACTCAAAAGTAAAAAATCCTACAATTTTAAATACATTCAATTTCATATATAAAGTAAAAAAATAATCAAAAACAGGTAAACCTCAGAATTACTCACAGCCTAACCCCTCTGGTTCAACCAAACAACACAATCAACCCTCTAGGAAGTACACATAGTCTAACCCCTCTAGTTCAGCTTTATAAAAGACTCTATGAGGAAGCAATCACCATTAATTCCCCTTATGGTCTTGTATCGGTAACTATAGACACTCTAGAGAAGCACTCAATGTCCAATTCCCCATGTGGTCTTGTAATGAGGAAACTATAGACACTCTGAGTGAGCACAAAGTCTATCCCCCCTATGGTCTTTCAATGTAAAGTAAACAGACACTCTAGAGAATCCCTCAACATCCATTCTCCCTATGGTCTACTACAATAGGTTCTCACAGCCCTGTGTAAGTTAATCGTGTACAATGATATATGGCAACCAAAGTAAACCTCAATAACTACTTGGATAAATAGTCTATGGCATATCACAACATGCCAGATAAAGTCACTCCATCCTAATAATACTAGGCATGGAAATAGAAGTAGCCTAATAGGAAAGCTAGACCAAATGGTCAAAAAAAGAAAACATGGGAAAAACATCCATATCATGGAAAATTTAACCCTATTCACAACAATTAACCTCTATCCAAACAAACAAGGCATAACAGGCAATAACAGGGCTAAAAACCATAAACATGCAATACCCCGAACAAGGTTTTTAGGAACCTTTGCACATATAACTCAAAGAATAACTACGGAAAGTCACAAACCACCTACCTTAGCATCGTAAGATAGATATACGTGAACCTTTGGCCTTGAATATCCCTAGAACGTTGTATATCTACAAAAATGCTAAAAATTTCAACCGAGGGTATCTTGTGAAAGAGGAGAAATAAAGAAATGAAGTTCTAGAAGAAGGAAGAACTCACCAATGAAATTCCAATGAAACTGAAGGAGTTCGAATTAGAGAACGGACAACAAGTTGGGGGCTTGGAAAAGATCTGGTGGTCTCGTTCACTCCCGAATGGGATATGTCAAGAAGAAGATGGTTTTTCCATCAGACGCAACCCCAATCTATTTAATGAAATAAAAATAAAGTAAATGGTGTGTTCTTTAAAAGTACACGGTGTGTACTTTCCTTATCTGGCCTCCTCTTTAGGCAGCCTCCAGGTCACCCCACACGACCTTGTGCTCAGCCGTTACATAGCCAACACACGGCTACCTGCGGAAACTGAGTACACAGAGTGTACATATAAGTACATAGATTATACTATTGAAATTTTCAGAAACCTCTCTTTT
Organism: Viscum album; assembly: GCA_963277665.1. NCBI lineage: Eukaryota > Viridiplantae > Streptophyta > Magnoliopsida > Santalales > Viscaceae > Viscum > Viscum album. The sequence continues at coordinate 642,093,735 of OY728143.1, read as the reverse complement.
TCTCAAAAAAAACCATAAAAGAAATTCATACCTGAAAAGAAGATATGGGTTCTTACAAACTTCCCCCCCTTAAAGAAATTCATCCCCAAATTTCCCTAGTAAGGCAACGTAGAAGAAGAATCCTCGAACAGCTCCAACCATTGCAATCGTACATCGGCCTCCCTATCCCAAGTCTCGTCTTGAACTTGCTTGTACTGCCATAGCACTTGTATCGGAAGAACATATCGGCCACGGAGAACCTTCGAACTTCGATCAACAATCCGGATAGGATGCTCCTCAAATGAGGCATCCACCTTGAGCTCAACCTACTCAGGTTGGAAAACATGAGATGGGTCTAAGAAGTAACGTCGAAGCTGAGAAACATGGAAGACATAATGCATAGCCCGGTACCTCCGAGGTAACTGCAACTGATAGGAAACCGGCCTGACTCTCTCCAAAACCTCAAACGGCCCAACGTATCTCGGTGGAAGCTTTCCCTATCTCCTAATCCTTATGTGTACCAACCTCGGTGTGACACGTAGAAAAGCATAATCTCTAACCTCAAACTCCAGATGTCATCTCCGTTAATGAGCATAAGACTTTTGTCATGACTATGTAGTAGTCATCCTATTCTGAATCAACTTTATCTACTTTGTGGTCTCCTAGACAAGATGAGGTCTCAGCATAGCTGCATTTCTTGCCTCCATACAACATAAGGGTGATCGACATGGTCTACAATACAAAGCCTCATAAGGTTCCATCTAAATAGTTTCTTGAAAACTATTATTGTTGGAAAACTCCACAAGAGGTATGTACTTCTCCCAAAAACCTCCAAAATCTAGGATTCATGCTCGAAGCATGTCCTCAAGCACCTGAATCATACGCTTAGACTGGCCATCTTTCTGGGGGTGGTAAGTTGTACAAAAAAGTACCAGTGTACCCAAGGCCTTCTATAGCCACTTCCAGATACAAGAATTAAAACGAGCATCCATGTCTGTCGTGCACCTCCAAATTCATCGCAGAGAACAGATCCATAAGCTTCCACTCACTGCTGGCCTCCTGGACTTCATGTATCTGAGACCTCCTACTCAGCGCATTAGCTACTGTGTTTCCCTTCCCAGGTGTGTAGGAAATCTCAAAGTCAAAGGACTAAAGGTACTCAACCCACCTTCACTATCTCATATTCATATCATGCTGAGTGAATATATACTTGAGACTCTTTTGGTTGGTGAAAACCACAAAATTCTCTCCCAACAGGTAGTTTCTCCAACAGTGTAAAGCACGAACAAATGTAGCCAACTCTAGATCATGCGTCAGTTAATTTCTCTCATGTGGCCTCAACCGCTGAGACCCGTATGCAAAGACTCCTTCTCCCTACATAAGAACTTCTCCCATCTTTATACCTGATGCATCACAGTAAATAGGATAGATCTTGCTCGGCTCTAGAAAAACTAGTATCGATGCTGAAGTCAACCTCCCTTTCAGCTCCTAAAAGGCTGACTCACATAAATCTGATCAAAAGAACTTTGCACCTTTTTTATTCAATCCCGTTAGTGTCACTGATATGTGTGAAAAGTCTTGTATGAAATTTTTGTAGTATCCATCCAGCCCTAGAAAACTTCGTACCTCAAATAAATTCTTTGGCTACTCCCAAGTAACCACTACTCTCACTTTCTCTAGGTCTACTGATACTCTTATCTCTGAGATAACATGACCTAAGAAGTGAATTTGGTCCATCCAAAAGTGGCATTTTGAGATCTTAGCATATAACAGATGCTCTCTCTATGTACTCAAGATGATCTCAAGATGGGTGGAATGGTCGTGTTGAGTGTGAGAGTACACCAAGATATCCTCCATGAAGACTACCATGAAAGAATCCAAGTATGGGTGGAACACTCAGTTCATCAATGCCATGAAGATTGATGGCATGTTCTTGAGACCAAACAGCATAACCACATACTCATATAGACCATACCTGCTACGAAAGGTTTTAATAGGTATATTTGATGGTATAACGTGCACCTAATGGTAACCGGATCTCAAGTCAATCTTAGAGAACACTTGGGATCCTTGAAGTTGATCAAAGAGATCATCAATTATTAGCAATGTATATCTATTCTTGACCATAAAATGGTTCAAATTTCAATAATCTATGCAAATTCTGAGGGTACCATCAACCTTCTTTGCAAACAGGATAGGCCAACCCCAAGGAGAAGTACTGGGTCGGATGAACCCCTTATCATGTAACTCCTCTAGCTGCTTCTTAAGCCCCTGTAACTCTAGTGTAGCCATCCTATAAGGAGGAATGGAAATTGGTGTCGTTCCTAGCATAAGATCAATATAAAAGTCTACCTATCGCTCTGGAGGAAAACCTGAAAAGTCCTCTAGAAAGACATCCTTGAAATGATTCACCATTGGAGGAAATTCCAACTGTGAAGTCACTTGGTAATTCAGATATAGACTAGAAATATGGACGGTAACTCCTCCCAACCCACGATGCTTGAGTCCCTCTCAGATCGCCTGGACATCCCATTCACCCTTATGTAAAAAGGATCCACCTTCTGGTGACTTGAAGCTCATCCTACGGTAATAGTAATTGACAAATACATGAAAGGGGACTAACCAATCCATTCTGAGAATGATTTCATAGCCTTTCATCTATAAGACATTGAGGTCCCATAAGAAGTGACACCCACCAACCTCAAGAGGACACTCCTTGAATAGATACACACAAGTCATTCTAGTCCCAAATGGAGTGTCTAACGTCAAGATATTATTAGAAGAAAAGATACAGCGCCCAAGGATATACACAATAGAAATAGATATAAATCTATGGGAAGCCCCTATATCAAAAAGTGTAGAAGCTAAAATTGAGGCAACTAGGATCGTACCTCAAACTGTAGAGGGTCTAGGATCCTACTCATACTAAGTCTGCTCTACTACAAAATTATAGCATGTATTGCGGCCTTATGACCCTGCCTAACCACCCTAAGCTGATCCACCCTACTTTCGCTGAAATCTTAGTGATTGGTTACCATGGCCACGAACTCCACCTCAGCCCGAATGGCCAGAATAACTCCAGTTCCCTAACTGATAAAAAACTAGGGGTGATGCTTCTGAATGTGGGGTCATAGAAGAAATCTAATCACCAGCTATTGGTGAGAAAAAACTGACAAAAACGCTGAAGATGACCCATCTTACCACAAGATCGGCACTCGACTAGGTATCTCGAGAAATGTGGCATCATATTCCCACTCTTCCCGCACTTGTAGCATACCACCTAGCTACCAGAAGAAGCATCCCACCTATTATGATATCCACATGTAGACTCCCAGTGGCACTTCCAACTATCAATCGAAGGGGTACCAACTCTAGATGTCGAGCCTCCCTGGATCACAGCTCCAGAATCCCTCATATTTCACTCCGTGATAGGCACCTGGTTGACTATATAGGTGATGGAAGTCAGCTTGAAGATGTCAACCTGAGATCAGACGTTGTTCCTAAGACTATCCTCAAACTTCCTTGCCAGGAATAACTCATCACCTCCTAGGATGTGTGTAAAGTATTTTATCTCTGTGAAGCAAGAAGAATACTCCATAACTGAAAGATTACCCTGCTTCAGACTCATGAACTCTTAGGCTCTATAGGCCCTCAAAGTCTCTGGGTAGAAATAGTTGTAGAAGGCATGCTGGAAATCATCCCAAGCCATAACCTACTGGAGTCCTGCCTGTGAGATCACATCCCACCATCTCTTGTAGGAGTCCCATAGCATGTACATATCAAGATTCACCCTCCTCTCTGGAGGCATCTCCATATGCTCAAAGATAGAAATCATGGCTTCTAGCCATGACTCTGTAGCCTGAGGTCCTCATTCCCCTATGAAAGTGGGAGGATGCTGCTATTGAAAGACCCATGTCAAATATTCCATTGACGGGGTAGGAGGTGGTACTCATCAGAAGGTCTTCATGAACCTCATTAATCCCTCTTGAAACTGTGCATCAGCACCTATGTTTGAAATAACAGCTCGTACCCAGACTGGCACAATGGGAGGATCTGCTGGTAGTCCCTGATCAGCCATATCTAGTGTCTGATCACTGCCCTTTAACTAGCGTACAACTAGAGGATGTCTCGGTGGCATGATTCTGCAAGGTCAAATGCACACATTATGTCAATATTATTAAGGACTGAAACTAGAAGTTCAAGTATGGAACAGGAGAAAGAAATCATTCAAGTTTTCCAAACATGGATACATGGCTTGTATAACACCTACATGACGTGTTCCCTTAAGCCTTCACATGGGTGTGTACTTTTTCCAACCCAGGTCATGTAACACCCCATACACACGGTGTGTTATTCTAACATGCAACGTGTACTTGAATACTCTTCCCCTGCCAAAGTTTTTATACATGGTTAATTCACACTATTTCCCTAGAACAACACTACATTGCATGTTTGTGCCAGACACAGAGTGTACTAAACGAACTTCACTGACCCGTGTTATTTATCACATGGCCGGTTACATGTCTCACTCTACACGGCATGTTCCAGATGGACACAGCGTGTACTATAAGGATTCCACCGCCCCGTGTTGTTCGTTACACGGCCAGATACAAGGGTCACACTACACGGTGTGTTCAATCTTGGCACGGCATGTATAACCTAAGTTTTATCCATTTGTGTTGTTAGTCAAATGAGTGGACACATGGTCTCCACAACACGGCGTGTACGTCTAGTACACGGTGTGTACGTCTGGTACACGGCGTGTTCCTCCAAGATTTTCCAACCCCATTCCTCTCCACACGTAGCTAGTGACACGGTTAGAGACTACACGGCGTGTACTCAAGAAAAATAGTTCCTTCCCAAACAGAAGGACACATGGCGTGTATTCATCATTATACACTGTGTATTCTGTGTTTTTACGAACAGTAAGCCTCAAAAACTACTCTAGAACCCCAAAAACCATTGAAACGAACATTAAAGTGCTAAATTTCGATCCGTGAGGGCCCATACTCCCCCCGCAAATCAAATCTTCGCATCTCATACATGTCATACACAAGGAATAACAATACAATGATCCACCAAATTCCGATACATGAGGGCCCATAACATATCAAGAACCAAAGTTTGGTGTCCATTCAAACAAATCCTTACACGATCCAATACCCTATCAAATAGCAGGTATTCTAACAAGGCATCTATCAAAACAGCATGCATATCTAACACAACATCTATCACAATAGCATGTAATCAATAATGCACCCTAAATGTCATGACAAGAATGCATGACATGTGATCTCTAGCAAGTACATATATGATGAATGAGATGGAATACCTTCATCTCATCAGGTTTCAATAGAAATAGAACCTCAATTTTATCAATGATAACAGCACAAAGCATGTGAATCACCCAACTGTGAAATCAAATCAACTGTAAAATTTCAAAACCATAAAAATTTCAATAACCGAGGTAAATTGGATTTTCCCTATACATGGGTTAGCTAATCTTAGGAACATCTTATTACCAAGTACCTATTTCATTTCTATCTCTAGTTGTAGGCTTCAAATAGTAAGTCAAGAAGAAAAGAATCCCTCTGATACTACTTTGTAACGTCTCGGTTCCAGGTGCCACCCAAAGGCGCCCTGTACCTGGTTGGTCACATGGCCTCAAGCGCATTTCCCTGAATGCCAAAGGATGCCAACTAGTAGTGAGGGCCTTGGGTGTGATAGTGGGGAAACTATGCCCTAATTTGTAGAATAACACAGCAAAAGTAAAACGGATAACAATAGCAGAAGTAGTAATAATACCACACAACAATAAACAGTGGAAGAATAAAGAAATAAACAACTGAAGCATGTATATAAATGATGCATGATACATATGTCTAGGAAATCATCCAAACAAGTCACAATTCATGAATACAATGCTAAACCCAAAGTAAAAAAATAGATAAAATCCAGCAGCATTGCAAGCATCATCTTGGTCCCATGCTCTCCATCTCTTCAATAATCAAGTACCTAAAGTAGAAGGGTGATTTCCCTTATCTACATATGTAGCAATATAATATAATTAGGACCAAAATCATGACCCAAAAAGGGTGTGAGACTAATCCCAGTAGGCAAACACCCAAAGATATATGCCTAACAGTCAGTGATATATATAGCAGGAAATAATTAAAGAGAAGTACTAAACAAGGAAGTACTCAAAAGTAAACAATCCTACATTGTCAAATGAATTTAATTTCAAATATAAAGTAATAATAAAATCACAAATAGGTAACCCTCTAAGATTTACTCACATCCTAACCCCTCTGGTTCAACCAAACAACATAAGCAACCCTCTAGGAAGTACACACAGTTTAACCCCTCCGGGTCAGCTTTATCAAAGACTCTCAGAGGAAGCTCTCACCATCAATTCCCCATGTGGTCTTGTATCGGTAACTATAGACACTCTAGGGAAGAACTCAATGTCCAATTCAACATGTGGTCTCATAACGAGGAAACAAAAAACACTCTAAGGGAGAACAAAGTCCATCCCCCCTATGGTCTCGCAACGTAAAGTAAACAAACACTCTGGAGAAGCCCTCAATGTTCATTCTCCCTATGGTCTACTACACCAGGTTCTCACGGCCCTGTGTAAGTCAATCGTGCACAACGATATATGGAAGCCAAAGTAAACCTTAATAACTACTTGGATAAATAGTCTACATAATATCATAGTATGTCGTATAAAGTCACTCTATCCTAAAAATACTAGGCATGCAAAGAAAAGCAGCCTAACGAGCAAGCTAGACCAAACGGTCAAAACAAGAAAACATTGGAAAAACATCCATAGCATGGAAAAGTTAACCCTATTCACAACAATTAACCTCTATCCAAACAAACAAGGCATAACAGGAAATAATAGAGCTAAAAACTATAAACATGCAATACCCCGAACAAGGGTATTGGGCACTTTTGCACATATAACTCAAAGACTAACAATGGAAAGGCACAAACCACCTACCTCAGCATCGTGAGATTGATACACATGAACCTCAGGCCTTGAATCTCCCTAGAACTCCATAGATCTACAAAAACTCTAAAAACGTTCAACCAAGGGTATCTCGTGAAAGAGGAGAAATCAAGAGATGAAAATCTAGAAGAAATAAGAACTCACTGATGCAATTCCAATGCAACCAACGGAGTTCGAATTGGAGAATGGATGGCGAGTCATGGGCTCGGAGAAGATACAGTGGTCTCATTCACTCCTGGATAGGATAGGTCAAGAAGAATATGGTTCTATCCATCAAATTTGATCCCGGTTCATTTAATGAAATAAAAAGAAAGTACATGGACTGTTCTTTAAAATTAAACGGCATGTGCTTTCCTTATCTATCCTCCGCTTTAGCCAGCCTCCAAGTTACCCCACACGGCCCAGTTCTCGGTCGTTACATGGCCAGCACATGGCTATCTGCGACAACCAAGTACACGAAGTGTACATATAAGTACACGGTGTGTACTCCTAAAATTTCCAAAACTCCTCTTTTTCTCAAAAACAACCAAAAAAGAAAGACATAACTGAAAATAAGATTTGGGCTCTTACAATGTGGGTCATGTTTTTGGGTCTAAATAGACTATAATATTATAGGTGTCGATAAGGGAATGGGCCCTTTTTAGGTACTTGATTGCTTCTTAGGAGTGGGAGAGAATGGGACTAATCCAAGACTTGCGATGCAGCTGGGTTTTACTTTGTGTTACTGTACTTTTTTATTTTATTTTACTTGATTTCAGTGTATCCTATTTTTTTTGTTTTCATAGAACATGTGAGGTGCTACATCATTTTGATATTAAATGACTTCTAGTTATCTTTATCTTTCAGCCCTACATAGTTTACTTTAGTTTCATGTTGTTTACTTCTTCCTCTATTGTTATTATTTATTTTTCTATGTTACACTCTACCAATGAGGGCATAGTTTCCCCACTAACACATCCTAGGCCCATGCTGCTAGTCGGCAGCCTCTAGAATTTGGGGAAATGTGTTTGAGGCCATGTGACCAACCAGGTATGGGGCACCTGTTGAGTGGCTTCTGGATCCAGGACGTTATAATAGATTAGTAAAAACTTTATTTAAAACATTTTTTCAAAAACATGGATATAGAAGAAAAATGATTTTCAACCGAAGAGAGAAATAAAGTCGATTAATCTGAAGAAAACAATTGAACTCTTTAGTACACAAATAGAGAAAGATGAATTAAAAAATTGTATACTCATTAAATAATAAAATTTGTGATTTTATTTAGATATGGATCATAAAATTTCATTATTGGAAGTATAAACATAAACAATCCCGATAAATAATGAGATTATATCATAAAACCCTTACCACTTTGGTAACATTGAATCATAAGCCCCATGAAATAATAACATTAAATGAAACTTAAAATATCTTGAGAATGAATAGATTCATTATATTAGATGTCAAAGGTTCTTTATATGCACCTCATAAAAGAATATAGGTGAATAGCATAATGTATGACCCAAAGAAGATAAATTGTGACAAAATCCCTTACTATAAGTCTCAACTTCCTTCGTACACATTCGAAACTCTTGTATAATAATTATAATTTTATTATAAATCTATTAAAAATAATAATTATATATATAATACCATAATTTATTTACTTATGACCTTTTATTACCCGTTTATAAACAATTCCTTATTAAAATCATGTTTTGGGTAATAACTGCTTTGTTTTTCAAGTATATTTGGATTTGGTATCTTTGGTCCTTTTATTTTGATCGTGGTTCCAGAATAAAAAGAATTTTAACCATGAAATAAATATTATATATATTAATTATATAATCACTTAGAGTAATCCATTAGATTTAGAGATGTAAAATTAATTACACCATTTATGGAGACGGTAGGTTGTACATACATGTGAATGTTTTTTCCATTTTCTTGAAGAATGAAAAAAAATGAATGTAAATAATAAATAAAATTTATAGAGTCATTATGATTCAATATATATCACATATATTCATTAAATTTATCATCATTTCCTTCTATTGAAATCATAAGTGAAAAACCAATCACATCACTTCGTGAGGTGGTAGTCCGTTGTATACATGAGCGACATTATTGTAACCCTTGTGTATGGAAAGTAAGAAGTTATATGTGATATAATAATTAAAAAGGGATAATTATGTTAAAAATATCATATATATTAATTTAATATATCCCTATTACCATCTAATTAAAATATAAATTGGAAAAACACATCAAATTGGTTCGTGAGGCAGTAGTCAGTCGTACACATGAGCGACATTATTATTTTCCAACGTATTGGAAGGTAAGAAATTAGATGTAATATTATAATTAAAGAAGTATAATTATATCATAAATATAATATATAAATATTTAATTCATCAGTAAATTCATCCTTTATAGGTGGTGATGGAAAACAAACTCTATCGGTTCATGAGGCGGTAGTCCGCCATACACACGATCGACACTTTCATTCCCTATTTGATGGAAGAGGAGATATATGTAGGAAATTAAATTAAAATAATAACATATAATTATATGGGAGATAATTTTTTATTATAATATCATATTTTATTATTATTTTAAGGAGGTGGAAGAAGGAATAAAACAAAAACCCAAGTTTAAGAATTTTACCTCTTCTTTAGAGAACCTTTTTAGGTTTATACCTAAAGCCTTAATAGGAGGGTTTCATAATCAAGATAAGTCATGTGGTATGTGATTAGGTGATTAATTAAGGGATTTAGGTTTTTATTTTATTAACCAAATAGTTTTTTAAATATCAATAGGAAAGGAGAGGGGGTGTCCTTTTATAAGTGGGGGAGAGGACACACATGGAAGTTTTGAAAAGAATAAAGTGTTCTCACATTTTTCACATTCAAAAAGGATAAAATATGGGTAATTATCAAAAATTATAGATTATAAGATCTAAATATGGAAATAAAATGGGTTTTTTACAAGTTTCTAGGTTATTTTACCCATTATCTTTCTACTATAACCCCTCAGTAAACTCGTTCTAACCTTAACTGTAGTAATTAATGTTTTACTATTTTTATTATTAATTTTTAAAATAGGTTGTAATTATTATATAATATTTATTATTATAATTAAAAATATTAAATTCATTTTTATCAATTTCATGCACATAAGTGAAAAAAATTAATGTAAAATTAAGCCCGCAGACACGATGAAAAATCGGTTTTCCAAAGAAATTTTTTTCAAAAGTATAGAAAGTTTTATTATCAAAATTCAAAATGAAATTGATAAAAATGACCTAAATTTGATTAATAAATATATAATTGAAATAATTTTACTTTTAAAACCATATTAAAATAAAATGGAGCTTTTAAATTCTTTAAATAAAAAGGCAGTTTTAAAATAATAGTATTGTTTTACTATTAATTGAAAATTAATCTTTTCATAAAATTCACTAAAAGATAATTTTGACATGTAGATTTTAAAAATGAATTTTATTTTTTAAAATAAAATTTATCAAATTGGAAAAAATTACTTTTATTTTTTTCTCAAAATTAAATAAAAATCATTTTTTTGAGAAAATAGTATTTTCGAATCATATAAATATTTTACTAAAAATTAAGTAAATTTTTAACAATATATTTTCTTTACATACAAAAATTATACTTAATATTTAAAAATTGGTTATTTACATTCATACCACTAAGTCTAATGTTTAGGTTATAATGGTATTATTTAAATAATAATATTAATAATATATTTTGGTTTGTTTAAACTCGGTGTTGCGTGTAACACATGTTATCAAAAAAATTAAATTTATTTGAAAAAATATATTTCATAAAATCTTGGGATGTTAAATTATAGACACAATAAAATTAATTTATACATATAAATTCCATAACTTTGGTAAAAACAACTGAGGATACTTCTACCTCATTACATCCTCATATTCCAACATATCTTCCTCAAACTGGTGGTTTCGCCACAAAACTTTGACCAGGTGAGTGGTCGTGTTTCATAGAACTTTGTATGTATGATACAGAATCACCACTAGTTTTTTATCATAAGATATATCATGCTCTAGTTTTATGACCTCTAGGTTCATTTAATGTGAAGGATCAAGTATGTACTTTCTCAAGAGAGATGCATGGAACACATCTTGGATTTGAGATAGGTTTGGTGGAAGTGCCAAGTGATGAGCTATGGTCCTAATATGGTCAAGAATTTCAAAGGGACCAATATACCTAGGGATTAGTTTTCCTTTCTTCCTGAATCTTATAACCTTATTCCATGGAGAAATTCTTAGAAACACCTTGTCACAAACTTCAAATTCCAAATCACACCGATGATAATCAGTATAAATTTTCTACTAAATTTGTACCACCCTTATGTGTTTCTGAATGGATCTAACCTTATTTTATATTTCTTCAACTAGATCAGGTCCTAATAGATTTATTTCTCCAAATTCATCCTAGTACATTGGAGTTCTACACTTTTTTCCATATAGGGCTTCATAAGGATTCATATGAATGCTTGATTGAAAGCTATTGTTGTATGAAATATTGACTAAAGGAAGGTGTTGATTCCAACAAACTTTGAAATAAATAGAACAAGATATTATCATATCCTCTAGTGTTTTAATTATTCTATTAGATTAACCATATTTCTAAGGATGATACGCAGTGTTGAAAATCAACTCCATATCAACAGCTTGTTTAAAACTTCACCAAAACTTTGAGGTAAACCTTGGATCCCGATTAGATACAATTGAATGTGGTACTTAATGAAAACTTACCACTTCATTAATATATAGTTTTTAAAAATGATCTATAAATAAATATTCTCTGATAGTAATGAAATGTTCTGACTTTGGAAGGAAATCAAATACAACCCATATAGCAATATTCCCTTTATACGTTTTTGGGACTCCGATAAAACAAATATGGTGATGTTTTCCCATTTCCATTATGGTATGGGTAATGGTTGTAACATCCCTCTAGAATTTTTCTCTCTCAAAATTAACAATATTAAATTCCAATAACTAAGATATAAACTCTACAATATCACTCTTCATTCCATCCCACTATAAATACTCTTTCAAATTTCTATACATCTTTGTACTTCTAGGATGAATAAAGAATGAAGAACTATGAGCCTCTTCTAATAGCTCCTTCTTCAAATTAGGCATGTATGGAACACATAAATGGTTCCTAAACATTATCATTATATCATGATCAAGGTAAAACTCAGGAACATTTATCACCTCCTTTTTTAGTTCCATATCATCATTTAAAACCTCTTTTATCCTCGCATGGATAGATGATTGAACACTTATTTGAGAAAGATCATATTTCTCCCATTCCTTCAATATTTAAAGATCTATTCTTTGAAAATACATAAATATTGGATCTTTTGTGATCCTCGTCATAGATAACTTAGTATAATCTTTTCAACTCAAAGAATCAACCCCCTTTTTCACTTTTCTAGGGTGGTAATGGATTGAACAGTCATAATATTTAATCAACTCCAACCATATTATATAGTACATATTCAACTCCTTCTATTTGAATATATACTTTAAATTTTTTTATCAGTATATATATTACACTTTTATCCATAAATATAATACCTTTATATCTTTAATGCAAAAATTGTTACAACTAACTCTGAATCATGATTTGGGTAATTTTTCTCATGAACCTTTAATTTTCATGAAGAAAAATCTATAACAAGGTCATTCTATATGAGAACTCATCCCAATACCTTCTTAGATTTATCAATATAGATTAAAAACCCTTATCCACTATAGGGTAATGTAATAATGGGTGAATTGACTAATATTTTCTTTTGTTCTTTGAAATTTTCCTCACAATCATCTATTTAGAGGAACTTTGAACCATTCTAAGTTAACTTGGTGAGTGGATTACATAATAATGAGAAATTATCGACAAAAAAATTGATAATATCTAGATAAACCAATAAAAATATGGATCTCAGTCACCATGTTTGGTCTGGTCTAATGCTCAATAGCCTCTATCTTTAATGGATCTATAGATATACCCTCTCTTGAGATTATATGACCCAAAAAATGAAACCTTTTATATCCAAAATTCACAATTTGTAAATTTTTCATACATTTTATCCTTCTTTAGGGTGTTTATTATAATTATCATGTAATATTTATTCTCTTACTTTCTATTCGAATAGATTATAATATCATCTATAAATACTATAACAAACTGATCAAGGTAATATCTAAAGATTCTATTCACTAAATCTATAAATATAGTAGGAGAATTAGTAAGACTAAATGTAATCACTATATACTCATAGCTCCCATACCTTATATGGAATGCATTATTGGGTATATCCTCCTTCTTGAGACTCAATTTATGATATACTGAATGAAGTTCAATCTTGGAAAAGTATTGAGGTCTATGAAATTGATCAATAAAGTCATCAATATGGGGTAGAGGATACTTGTTATTAATTATGATATTATTCAGATCCCTATAATAAATATAGAGTCACATCAACCCATTTTATTCTTAACAAAAAGAACTGGTGCACCCCAAGGTGACACACTTGGTTGAATAAACCCCTTGTCAAGGTTCTCTTGGATTTGCTTCTTCAATTCCTACAACTCAATTAGGGTCATTATATATAGATCCTTTTAAATTGGTGTGATACTAGGTAATAATTCTATTGAAAATCAATTTCATTATTCATTGTAGGACTAGGTGACTATTTTAAAAAGACATCAAAAAAATCCCACATAACATTCATATCATCAATGTTGAGATTCTCCCCATAAAACTGAGATAAAAACCCCTTATGAATGGGAATCATGGCTCATAAAATGGATGTGATCTCCATCATAAGTTGATACTTATCATCACACTGATAGATGATCATAGGTTGGTTTGTAATATCAAATTTTACTTCCTTTCCTTGAAAATTAATGTGGGATTTTTGTAGAGAAAAGCAATCCATGCCTAAGATAACATCAAATTCAACCATTGGGTGAATAAAAAGATTTTCAAGAATCATATTCCCATAAACTTCAACTGGAGAATAATCATAGACTTGAGATGTGATCATCATGATATTAGGGGTTTTCACTGCTAATTCAGCATATAATCATGGAGGTGGTACTTCCATACCCTTATATAATTCCTCAATTACAAAATATTGGGTGGATCTATATTCAAATAAGACATTAGCAGTTCTAGAATAGAAGGTAAGTGTACCTTTCACCATGTTTTTATCATACCCCTCATCAAAGATAGTGATCACATGATATTTCTCTATGTCTCTTAGCTTAAAAGGTTTGTGACATCGATAATCCTCATTTACCTTTGGTTTTGGGAACTGGTTAGTATAATGCCCATACTCCTTTCATTTTAAACACGGGATTGAGGGTGGTTAATTCAGTGGAGCTTTATCTCTATTCACAGCATTAGATAACTTATTCCCATCACTTCAAAAATAAATTATTTTATTTCCTTCCTTCCCACACATAAAACATTTACCAATCCCCTTAATACAGTTTCCTCCATGTTTCCTTCCACACTCTGAGTGTGAAGAAAATATAATCTTCTTTTCTCTATGGTTTTGAGAGTTTCCTTTTAATTCCATATTTATTTTCTTATAAAAACTATGTAATTTATGGGTAAAACCAATATACATTTCTACCATGATACCAAAATGAATGATTTCCTCATAGATACTAAATTTTCTTATGGATAATGCCCTTTAAAGACTTGGTTTTAAGCCACTAAAGAATTGATCAACCTTACTTTCAAGTTGGATGATAATACCAGAAATGTACCTTCCAAGTCTTGTAAAATTCACTTTATAGATACCAATGGATTCATCATCTTTCTTATCTAACCCAAGGATCCTTATCTATTTTCATGGGAATAATGTGAAAAAGTTACTTATTGAAAAATAAGTTCTTAAAATCATCCCATTCCATGGATTCAATTTCAACTTGTTGCCCCATATTCTTGATAAAATTCCACCAATGATCCTCTTCACTTTCCAAATGATATACATCCAAAATGAATTTTCCATAATCCAAAACCTGAGAATGTAAAATATCTTTTCAATGGTACTGATTCATTTCTCATATACTAGTAAATCAGTATAACTACTAACAGAGTGTGGGAATTGACTCATCAAGGACTCAACAAAACTTTGTTCCTGCATTTTCTCATTTGGTATTTTATCATGATTCGTAGCTTGAGAAAGTTATGTGAGAATATCAATGATATTTTTCATTCTAACTCTCATAATATTTGGTTGATTATGAGTAAAATCATTGCATTTTCCATCACACACATCATTAACATAGTTCCTTTGGTTTCTCTCCATTGAATAAAACAAAAAATCATAGTGTAAGCAATAATAATCATAGTGAAGAACCACATAATAATGAAAAATCACTTAGAGGATATTTAAATCATGACACATTATTTTAAATCGATGATACCTTAGGATTAACCTAAGTCATTCATGATAATTATTTAAATCCTTTATGATGTTTTGTAAAGATTTTATGAATTTCCAAAGCATATCCCCTAAGAGTGTCAAACCATGTGTGTAGAAAGACCCATTTTCATGAACCAAATGATGATCGAGTCCAGCTCAATGCTCCCTTTTTAGAGTTATTACCCCTAGGTACCTTTGTGATATAGTCACATCCACTTGTGGTATCTAGAAAAGGATTTAATTTCTTGGAAACCACTCACTCTATACTTTACCAAAATTCCAAGACATTATCCTATAATTTGAATCATCCTTAGATGCATCATTAAACATATACCTAGACATATCCTTAGACATATCCCTTTGTATCTCACTAAATTTTTCTCATCTTTATTTCCAAAGGTCAACTAAACCTTTTATTTGATGCCAACTATAAAGACAAAAACTTCTCATACATAAATATTACATCTTAACAAACATATATTCATTACATAACAATCCACACCATAATTTTTTAGTTTTCATGCCTTTAGAAACTTGGAAACATAAACAACCAGTTCATAAGTGAGATAAGTTATCTTACACTAAGTTATCCATAACTAGCACCCTTATTAGACATATCTTACATAATACCTTTATTTATATCCTAAGATAAGGAAACATAAGAAAGGGTGAGCTCAGATTCTTGGTAAGGGTAAAAAATGGAGATATCAATGATAAAATGATAAGAACAAGAGTATAAGGGTATGAGAACATGATATTAACAATTTAAAACCACACATTTCATATCATAGTTCATAAAATTTAATCATGTCATAAATCATTGTAGTTCATAAGACATGAATCATAAAGGAATCAAAGAACAATGGACATGAGATAATAACATTTTCATAAGATATAGATTTATGGCACACACATAATTAAGGAAAGTCACTTTCTTAAAATTAAAGGATCATTTCCAAAACTATCATAGTGGAGTTGTTTCACTTTCCAAACCATCATAGTAGTCAATGTTTTCTCCCAAGACTATCATAGTGGACAATGTTCCTTACTGAACTAGGTTTACTCCCCATTCCATTCCTATTTATCTCATGAGACATCAATCATTACCCAATTGATTTTATGGAAATATAGGTCCCACCTGTCACATAATAAAAATCATACATATGTGTGCCACAAGATTATAAAACATTAATCATATAATAAATCATGAAAATAAATTGGTTTCATAAACATTTCATTATAACATAACCTATGGAAAATAAACATGTTTCATAACAATTTCATCATTTCATAAAAGCATTACCCATGAAAAAATAAGAAAGTTTCATATGCATTTCAACATTGTATAGACTATGAAAGAGAAATGGGTTTCATAAAAATCATTTCATCATAAACATAAACCATAGAGATAAATAATAATAATGGTATCCTTGGATAATATCCCCAATAAATCATAAGTAACATTAAAGGATGTCATCTTAGATGGAAAATTATTTTTAAATATCACTTGGAACATTTCTTGAGGAAAATAAGCTTTCTTTAAAAATTAAATTTTAAAACTAAAAATTAAAAAATATTTTGGAAATTATTTCTTTGAAAATAAGAATTGAAAGTTGAAAAGGAATATTTAAAACATTTTTTGGTCATGACAATGGGAAATTCCATTCATTTCGTACATGTTAAAATAAAGATTCCTTTCACATTTTTAGTAAAATCAAAACAAGCATTTTTTGGAAAATGACATGAAGATTCCTTGTAAAAAATTTTGTAAAAATTACAACAAGGGTAAAAAAATATTTAAAAATCATTATAGAGTATTAAAAACATTCTCTAAAATGTTTTTTTAGAAAATATATATGTGGAAGAAAAAACATTTTGACCGAAGAGAGAAATAAAGTTGATTCTTCTTTAAAATATTATTTTGAACTCTTTAGTACATAAAAAGAGGAAAATGAAGAGAAAACATTTATTCTCATTAAATAAATAGAGGATAATAAAATTCATGAGTTTATTGAGATATGGATCATAATATTTCATCATCATAAGCATAAACATAAACAATCCCAATAAATAATGAGACTGTATCATAAAACCCTTACCAATTTGGTAACATTGAATCATAAGCCCCATGAAAGAATAAAATTAAATGAAACTTAAAATATAATGAGAATAAATAAATTCATGATATTACATGTCAAATTATCTATATATACACCTCATAAAATAAGATAGGTGTATAACATAATGTATGTCCCAAAGAAGACAAATTGAGACAAAAATCTCTTACCTTAAGTCCCAACTTCCTTTATACACATTCAGAACTCATGTATAATAAATATAAGTTTATTAAAAATCTATTATACAATTATACTTATATATATAATATCATATAAGATTCACTTATGACCTTTTATTACCTTTTTATTAACAATTCCTTGCTATAATCATGTTTTGGGTAATAACTTCTTTGTTTTTCATGTATGTTTTGATTTGGTATCTCCGGTCCTTTCATTTTGAGCATGGTTCCATAATATGAATAATGTTAAAAATTATATAAATATAATTTATATTTATTATATAATTATTTATAGTAATCCATTAAATTTATAGATAGAAAATGAACTACACCGTTTATAGAGACGGTAGTCCGTACGTATGCATGAATGTTGTTTCCATTTTCTCAACAAATGGAAAGAAAAGAAGATAAATAATATATCACAGTTATAGAGTAATTATTATTTAATAAATATTATATAAATTAATTAAATTTATCCTCATTACCTTCCATGTAAATCATAAGAGAAAAACAAATCACATCTCTTCATGAGGAGGTAGTTCACCGTACACATGAGTGGTGTTATCGTATCCCACACGGAATGGAAAGTAAGAAGTTATATGTGATATCATAATTCCATAGGTATAATCATGGTAAAAATATCATATATATTCATTTAATATATCCTTATTACCATCAAAGTAAAATAAAAATGGAAAAACACATCACATCGGTTCATAGGTCTGTAGTCCATTGTACAAACGAATAACGTTATTACTTTCAAACGTGTTGGAAGGAAAGAATTTATATGTGGTTTTATAATTATATAATTATAATTATATAATAAATATCATATATAAACATTTAATACATCATTATATAGATTCATGGGAGGTGGTTATTGAAACCGAACTATATCGGTTCGCGAGGCGGTAGTCCACCGTACACAAGATCAATAGTTTTGTTTCCCATTTGATAGATGAGGAGATATATTCTGGTCATGACATTAACATAATAACATATAAATATATGGTATATACTAGTGTTATTATATTATCATATTTGAATATGATTTGAAGGAGGTGAAATAAGAAATAAAATAAAAAACATGAGTTTAATAATTTTACCTCTTCTTTGGAGAACCACTTTAGGTTTATACATAAAGCCTTATTGGGAGGGTTTTCTAAGTTTTAATAGGATAGGAGAGGGGTGGAATTTTATAAGTTGGGTAAAGGGAACACTTGTAATTTTTTAAAATAATAAATTATACACATGTTTTTCACATTACACAAGGCACAAAAATGGGCGATTATAAATAAAATAGAGGTAATAAGGTCTAAATATGGCTATAAAATGGGTTTTGGACAATTTTTTAGATCATTTTACCCCTTATCTTTTTAGGTTAACCCCCAGTAAACCTGTTTTATCCTTAACCATGGTAATTAATTGTTTATTGTTTTTACTATTTATTTTGACCAAAAATTAAGTTGAAATTATAATATAATATTTATTATTATGATTCAAAATATGTAATAAATTTTTAAAAATTATATTCTCATAAGTGGAAAATTTTAATTTAAAATTAAACCCACGGACGTGAAGAAAAGGCAGTTTTCCAAAGAGAAAATTTTCAAAAGTTTAGAAAGTTTTAATATGAAAATTCGATATGAAATTGATTCAAATGACATAAATTGTATTAATAAATAAATAATTAAACTAATTTTACTTTTAAAACCATATTAAAATAAAATGTATCTTATAAATTATTTAAAAGATAAGGAAGTTTTTAATAAAAAACAGTATTTTTTACTATTCATTGGAAAAATAATATTTTCAAAAAATTATCAAAAATTCAATCAAAGATAATTTTTAAATTTAGATTTAAAAAATTAATTTTATTTTTTCAAATAAATTTTCTAAAATTGGAAAAAATTAATTTTATTATTAGTTTATTAAAATCAATAAAAACATTTTTTTTGAGAAAATAGTATTTTCGAATAATATAAAGACATTACTAAATATTAAGTAATTTTTTATCAATATGTTTTATTTACATATAACCATTATAATTAATATTTTAAAAGTTTTTATTATCATTCATACTTTCAATTTTAATGGCTAGGTTATAATTGTCATGTTTAAATAATAATATTAATAATTTATTAAGGTTCGCCAAAACTCGATGTTGTGTGTAATGAAAGATATCAAAAATAATAATTAATTAAAAAAATATATATTGCATAATATATAGTGTTGTTAAAAGAATCCTCTAGGTTGGTGGTTTAATTTTTTTTCTTACATGTTATGGGGATCAATGAAGCGCTGGTGGGATATTTAGGTCCAGGATGAGTTGTTTGAAGGAATGGATTGATAGAACTTCCAGGAGAAGTTCTTGGAAAATTTATACCCAAAGACACTAAGATAAGAAAGAGCCATAGAGTTTATGTGTTTAACCTAGGAAAATGTGTTGGTGATAAATTATGTTGGCCACTTCATAGACCTATGGTGTTTTGTTTTGACATTTGTAAGAGATGAGGCAACTAAGGAAAATATTTTCTTATTAGACTCAAGTGAGAGATCAAGTTGCGAGTGAATATTTTATGCTTGTAGAAGTTTTTTGAGATGGTAAATAAGGCTCTCATTTCTAAGGGGGACCTAAAGGAGTCCACTAGTGGTGGACAAGAAGTTTCATTTGGGTGATCTTGTAATATATCCTCATGTAGTAGAAAGCATAGCTATGAGAACTTCCTCCAAGTCAATGGGGACAAGAGCATCCAAGGGAGTAGATCAGCCTCTCAGGGTAGTGATATGGTGTTCTTGAACCAGTGCAGCAGGATTGGTCACATGCAAGGTCAATGTCCTCAAATATTAGTGGAGTGTTCATCCTATAGTATGATGGGGCACATACAGAGGTTTTATAGGAACCCTCAGTAGATGGCTAATGATGGGGGACCTAGGTCAACATAGAGCATTGGGAGGGGATATTCTACCCCAAATCAGTTTGTAAATTGGATTTCTACTAACCATATCGATCAGGTAGGAGTACATCGCACTCTAGGAAAAGAGCGGTAGAATTAGTAGGGTAGGGAATTGCATGAGACTCAGGCAGGAGCTTATGGTGGAGGGGTAGGTTGTCTATATGAATTTCATCCTGATCCCACTAATAATGAGACTAGACCATCAACTGTTTTAGGTATGATTCTTATAGATTTTATGCTTTCTATAACTTTATTTAATATGGTAGCTTTATATTATTTTATATCTTTTTTATTTTTGAATGGTTTGGGTCGAGCAGTGAAATTTTTATATGAGGTTATGTCAATCCAAACGTTGTTAGGGGTCCAATCAGAGTTAATATATTATTTAAGGAGTGTTCCCTTAATATTGGTGGGTACCATTTCCTTTAGGATTTTTTCTTACTTGAGATGTTAATATTTGACTTGATTTTGGGAATGTATTGGTTAATTTTATACCAATATCATATTAGCTATTACCATTTTAGGGTGACCTTCATGTCTCCTAAGGGTTACAACTATATTATTTGTAGAGAATTTCATGTTAAAGTAGGTTGTATGAGGCCTATTCGTTAAAATTTAAGTGAGATCAAGACCTAGGCTACAAGTCTTATGTTAGATAATGGGGAAGTAGAGAAATATTTTTCCCTCCTTTAGTTAATCACTTATGGGATGTGTTTCTAGAGGATTTTTCAGGGTTTCTACCTAAGAGATAGATTGAGTTTTCTAATGAGAAGGTACATGGGATTGATATATTTTCCATTCCACCTTATATAATGGAACCAATAGAGCTTTAATATATTAAGATTTAGTTGGAGGAGTTTGAGGATAAAGTGTTTATTTGTCTTAGTACATCACCATGGGGTTCTCTAGTTCTATTTTTTAAGAAGTTGGGTGGAATGTTACACTTATGTGTTGATTACTGGAACATAAACCAGATGAAAATTAATAAATGTATCCTCTTCTATGTATTTATTATTTCTTTAACTAGATAAGGGGTGTTTATGTATTATTTAAGACTGATTTAAGTTTGGGGTACCTTCAGTTGAGTGTAAGATTGTATGATATACCAAAAAATTATTTTAGAAGTAGGTGTGTCTTGTATGAGTTCGTTATGATGCTGTTTGGGTTGAAAAATTCCCATGTTGTGTTCATAACCTTGATGAACTAAATCTTTCATCTATATTTGGACCATTTTGTGGTTGTTTTTTTCAATGATATCTTGGTGTACTCCCAGTATAGTGACAATCATGCCCAGCATCTTAACATCATTATAAGTACACTGAGTGAGCATCAATTATTCACTAATGGGAATACATGGACCTAGAAGGTTCAAGAGTCAAGATATGAATATAATATGGTGGCCTTATTCATTGGGATTCATATAGGTGTTTAGGAGGAGTGTTAATAGATAACACTCATGTCTTTACCCATCATATGGTGGGGAGATACCTCTTGACTGGACCATCAATGGTGAAAAGGTTATCCATGTTCATGGTCATGTTTATATGCCTACATGTATACTGTAGGAGTTGATTCATTGGTTCCATGCTCTGAAATAGTTTTTTTACCCCAGTTTGACCAAAATGTATGATGATCTTAATAGACATTATTGGTGGTCAGGAATGAAGAAGATGACCATAGGTTTTTTTACGCAATGTTACATCTTTCAACAGGTGAAGGTTGTGCATCAGTGACCTTATATTCTATTGCATCCCTTTCCCATTCCATAATGAAAGTGGGATAATATTACCATGGATTTCATGGTGGGTTTACCCAGGACTCCTCGAAGGAGTTACATGATATGGGTGATTGTGGATCAGTTGACAAAGGTAGACCATTTCTTACAGATTCAAAAGACTATCACTATCAATGATTTTGGTAACCCATATGTTTAAGAAATACTATGTTTCCATGGGGTTCCTCATAGCTTAGTTTTAGGTTGAGTCACCTATTTTACATCATGATTCTGAAAAGTATTGTAGAAGGAACTCAATACTAAGGTGTTTTTGAACACAATATACCACCCAAAAACTAATGGGAAATATGACGGCATTATTTAGGTGTTAGAGGACATAAAAATAGAATGTGTCCTAGATGTTGTTGAATAATAGAAGAACCAAATGGTTCTCATTGAGTTCTCTTATAATAATAGATATTAGGTGACTATTCAGATGATAGTATATGAATCAGTTTTTTGGGGGTTGAGTCATGTACAGGAAATGTTAGAGTATGTCTAGTTAATCTGGAAATGTATGGATACATCATAGAGTATAAAAAATCTATATATTTATTATCACCATTAAACTTTCAAGTTTTCAATGGGTGGTTGTGTATTCCATCATGTGTTGTTGATATTGGGTCACTGTCAGATTTAGAAGTAGGGTAAGTTGATGCCTAGGTATGTTGGGTTTCTCAATATTGTTGAGAGGATTGGTCTGATAGTATGTTGTTTTTATCTTCCACAGTGGTATAGTGTTATGAAAAATAAGTTTCATGTTTCACATATTTAATAGTATCATCCCAACCCTTCTCATGTGATTTATTTTTATGATGTTTAACTTAAGGATGATGCATCCTTTGAGGATAATTTGATTTGTATTGTGGGTAATAGTGATAAGACTCTTTAGGGTAAGACTGTGCCTTTAGTTTGTGTGTTGTTGTGGTATGGTCATGTTCAAGAGAAAACTTAGGATAGGGAGATGATATGTAGGCCTATTTTCCTGATCTTTTTACATTGTAGGATTAGTGATGTTGGGGAGTTTATCTTGAGGATGAGATGTTATATAATGGAGAGGTTTTAATATCCCAACCTTTGTATAGGTGTATTTTTATTTTTATTTTTAGTTAACCTTATTTTAAATTTCCTAAGGAATTATTTCCTTAGAGTATGGAAGGTATTGGGAGCATACTGAGTGGTTCGAGACTTGAAAATATAGAAAAATATGTCTTGAAACACATGGAAAATGGGTAGTGCATGGTTAGTGAAAACCGTACACCCTGACCATATGACTCAATTTAGGGGGAATCATGGCTTTTCAAACCTTGAAAGGTGGCCTAAGAGATCATGCGAGTGGATTTTTCCATGGATAGTAAGGTTTTCATGGTTGGAACATGGTTTGGAAAATCACATGGTTGAACCGTGAATATCATTAAAAGTGAAAATTTTACCTTTTTCCCATCTCAATATTTATATAAACTCGCTCGATTTATCCCCCGATTTCACTCCCAAAAACCCATAGTGTTTCTCAAGCTTATCCTACTCTACCAAGGATGGATATCCCTCAATAATTGTCCATTTTGAGTGTTACTTCTTGTGATATGAATCCCTAGGAATGTCTACAAGTCTTTTTCCTTCCATTAATGGGATATTTCACTACTTGATTGCCCCTCATCATTTACATCTCATATGACCTTCTTCCAGGTCTTTCATTTACTTTTTTGGGTGTAGTCATTATAGCTTGAATAAAAGGTTAGGTTTGGATAAGTAGATATATTTGAGCATAAGGTAGATGGTCTAAGATTTATTTTCTATAGTCTTGATAATTTATTTCAAGTGCATGTGGTATGTGAGATAACGTCAATGTTTTTTGCATTTCCATTTTGATTAAATAAATATTCGGGCTATAAATTAGTTTCTTGGACCCTTTATAATATCTTTGTTTCTATTGATGATTATGGGACTAACCTAAAATATCCCATGGGAAATAATGGATCTTTAAAATGTTAAAGTGGGGCCTTAAATGGTAAAATGGGTAGTTTGTAAGATTAAATTGGTTAGTCTTGTTGGTTATTTTGATATCATGGGAAAAGGGGGTACATGGATTTTTTTGGTAATTGAATGTTTTTTCCATATTAAGTGGATGGAATGGTTAATGGTTTAATTGGAAAGTTTAAGTGGTTAAAAGGTTTTAAAGGTAATTAAATGGTTATGCTATATGAATGGATGATAAAATGACTTAATTTGAAAATTATGTTTAAATTTGTTGAGTATGATAGACCTTGGTAAAATGTTGGAATAGATAATCTTTATCTTATTAATGTTTTTAAATGTTCAAATATGTTGAACCTTGGAAATCGATAAATTATGGGATGGTTTAAGTATTGAAATGATGCTCTAGGCACTAGTTTTTTTGATACATGGTTGGGGTGTTTGAATGATTATCTAGGAACCAATTGTATTCTTGAGGGTTTGGTATGTTTTAGTGATACTCCACATCTATAGCTTAGTTTTTGGATTGATGCTCTAGGAACCAATGATATTTACACATGGTTTAAAGTCCAGACCAAAACTCTAGGCACCAATTATTTTGATACATGGATTGGGTGTAGGAATGAAGCTCCAGGTGTTATTTGTTAAATAATTAAAACCCCTTTTATTTCAATTGAAGTATGAATCACCCTATGATATATGGATCAGATGACCATATTTGGCCGAAGAGAGTTTGGTTAGCCTAGGTGTCATCATAGAACCCAAGGGCCCAATGGTTAATAAATAAATGTTTATTTTTAATAATAGTGTTCTCATTTACTTCCTTGTTTATCATTTCTTTGTACATTTTCATGAACTATTTCACAAACTAGTTATTTATTTAGACACCATTGGTGGTGCCCTAGTAAGTTGTACTCACACCCTACATGGGTCACAAATGGTTCCCAATAAGACTTCATGGTTGAAGGTTAGGACAAGGGAAAGTCCTGGTGATAGATGGTAAATTTGGGACATGATGGGATATATCTTGGATGAGGGGATAAGGCTATGTGTCATGAACTATTTTGGGGATTTTTCAAATTGTTTCTTTTTTTGGGTTTCATTTTAGAACTTGCAACTTTCATGACATGACATGTTTATTTTATTAGCTTGTTAGAGCTTACCTAGTTTTGGGAGTTTGGTATGTGATGTTTTGTTTCATATTGGTTATTATTTCCTATTATTTCCATTTTTTATTTATATAAACTATTTATAGTCTCCCCACATTCCTCAATGGACCCTAACCTCTAGCCAGTAACCATTGGTTTGTGGGGAGTGTGGATGAGGTCATGTGGTGAACCATTTTAACTACTATTTGGAGTGAGTTGGATCAGGATGTTTCATACAAGGTGCCCAAACATTACACATCAAAAGTAAAAAAGTAGAAGTTTCCCTTTATACTTGACTTTTTCCCTTAATAATTTTGAGTAAAGTAATGGTATCACTTTATCCACCACTTCTACCTGACCATCCTCCATGGTGAGCTTCTTCATGGCCTTGAAATCCACCTCCTTTGACATATTTTTTTCCACAGTCTCATTATCATTGTCTCTCATCTCATATATGATAAGATTTTTTGGAAAACTATCCAATTTAAACTCTTCTAGATCATTATCCTTAAGAATAGATACTTTTAGATTAAATCAAGGTGGAAATACCCTTAGGATACACTTAATGATTTTTAAGTCATTAAAGATTTTTCTAAGACCATTCATGCCCTCTGTAATAACATTTACTCAATCAAATAATGAATTAACATAGTCATTAGGGTGTTTCGTCATGTCCTTATATTTTTTCATATAACCTTCAATTTATCTTCTCATACTTTTGAATCACCTTTGTAGATATTTATAATATCTTCCCCCATTGAATGAAAATATTTACATGACATCACCTTCATGTAGATTTTATTAGATAATTATCCCCCTAAAAAATTGATTCACATAGCATCAGTATCCAATTATCTTTGATCTACTTCTGATAAAGTTCCACTATCCATACTGGCTGAAATACCAATTTTTCCCCACTAGGTTAAATTCTCTAAGAGGGTGGTGAATTAGGGTATGAAAGATTAAAACACTTCCCTTTTTTGAATCTTGTTTCTTTATTTAACAAAAATATCTTCTATCTTCTTCTCATAAAAATGTATGAATGGAAATAAAAACATGAATCAGATGTGAAAATTTTAATTGGTTCACCCTTAATTGGGGTAGTCTAAGGTGTATACAAATTAAATGTGCTAATGTATTGAATACACTATAGTTCACTATTGTTATAATTTTCATAACTAACTCATTATCCCCTATGGTTTACAACCACACACACGTTGAAATCTCACTAATCACTCTGATGAAGTGATGCATTACCCCTCTAGAAGAATATTTAGATGATCTTTATCAGCTTTGAGTTGATTCACACTTGAATGGGTGTGACTATATACTCCTTTTCATAAAAGAGATAAAAATATCCTTCCTATTAACTTTTGTTTAATAAAAACACCCTCCGCATAATGATAATTATTCACTATGATATATTTGAGCATATTTTACTCTTCGCTACATGACTTCTTAATGTTTGTGTGTTGCACTGTTCACCATGTGACTCTTTAATGTTTATGCACCCAACTATTCATCAAGTGACTCCTTAATATTTATGTGCCTCAAACATATGCATATCTCCTTAATAATTATGTAGACTACCTATATGCATGACTTATGTGTATCTTCTTTATTTCACACTTTATTTAAACTCGATAAAATTCCCATCAATAATATTCTCTTGGTGTTTTTGGGATACCTCAATGAAATGATTAGGGGTCTTTTATAGGTAAATACCCTCGATAAACCTGCAAAGATGAAATTACTATTCACTCATTTGATTAATCCCATATGTGTGACTCATTTATGCTTAATTGGTCCTCTTTACTTTACTTATATGCTCCACCTAGGATATTTTGTTAATGAAAAAATTGTTGTTGGTCATACGACACACATGGGATATGAATTAGACTTACACACTGGGGACTTACACACTTCACATTAATCTTTAGGGATTATTTAATATGTGTGAATCTACAAGGATTTTACTCTCCATGTAATTTTTTAGTACTTACACTCTAGGATTTCCTTTTTAAAAATTCAACATAGAATTCTAATTAACTTCGCAAACTCTTTGTAAACCAACCTTGTTAAAAACTTCAAAACTTATCAACAAACACAAAAACCTAACAACTCTACCAAGAGGGATTTTTCAACACTACCCTAGTTGGTACACACACTTCTAGGGTCCCCTAGTTGTTATTAGGCTAGGGATAGAGGGTAGTTTCTATTCCGATGAGGCTGGTGTGAGTGAATTGGATATCTTGTGTTATTTTTTGTCATAATGTATGCCATTTGTTCGTTTTTTTTTGTTATAGATTTGTTAGGAGCATATCATATTAGTAACTAGGTTATATCCCATGACACTTGTTTCATGGTTAGTTATTATATATAGGTTATTTTCACCCATGATTTCTTTTACCCCTTTGTGCTTCATTATATAATAGAACCCTTTATGCTTATCAATTGTTTTTATATTGATTCTTGATCTTGTGATGCCCTTATATATTTTGCTTATTCCTTTTTGGTTGAGTGTGTTCCCAAAATGGTTTTCAATGTGGGTTTGAAAATTTATTCTCAAAATAACTAAAATACATTGATTTAGGGTTTGTTTTTTATATAAGGTTTTTGAAATGTTTTAAAAGAAGTTTTTTTGGTTTTTTATAAAATTAAATATTCATGTTTGGGGTTTCAAAAGTGGTTTCACTTGGTTTTCCTTAAATTAAATGGTTTTTATTATTTTAGTATTGAATATTTGGTTTTTCCACCATTTATTATTTCAAATGAAAATGGGAAACCTTTATATTTTATTTCAAACTAGTATTCATGACTTGTTTATTTAAAGGAATTACATAGACTTAGTGGTACGATCCTAATGGGACTATTAGCTCACACCCTACATGCACACTATTGTGGGTGTGCTTTTGGATCTTCTATTATACATGGGTTATAGGTTATAGGTTCTATTCAAACTATTTATTGGTCTATTAGGCTAGTAAGTGAGTTGGGATTTGGTGGGAATCCATGGGTTGCATAGAGGTACTTGGTCGGTTTGGTTTAATCTTTTCTTTACTTTGGATACTGATGTATAGGACAAGATAGAATTATCTATATATATTTTTTGTTTCTTTTTATTATAACTTATTATATGTTTTTTATGATGTGTTATGTTTTTTTAAAATTATTTAAACCATGTTTAGTTGGTTATGACTCATTTGGTTCATTCTTTGGTTGTATTTGTTCCTTTTTTCCATGGGAATACAAAGTATAGATGACCCATGGTAGATTTTTGGTAAATTATATTTTCTCTATTAACTCTAGTTTAAGAGTGAAATTATTCCCAAGTTGTTTCCTTGATTCCCAAGTACTATTTTTTAGTATGTGGAGTTTGAGAACGGCCTTTAGGCCTAGTAGTGATCCAGGTCGGGTGACATGTTAGGTCATCTCGGGCTAGTTTGTGAAAAATAGTATTATAGATTAAGCATCTCAAATGACTAGGTTCTTGGGGATTTCATCTTTATATTTTAGGTGTGTCATGGTAATTTTTATATAGGGATGTTGAAACTCTATATTTAAGTGTACATAGAGTCTCACGATCTTCTTCTTGTTTGAAACATTAAGTTACCCTGGGTATTCGAGTTTGATTCTTTTATTTTGATTTATTTCTTGATTGGTTGATGAATTTTAATGTGAAATAATGATATTTGGATCCCTGGTTAATTTTTTGGTGATTTTGGGGTCCCTATTCATTTTGAGGTGAAGATATAAGTGGAAATGGGGTTATGTGGTTAACCCTCATGGTATTTCAAACCATGCAGAAATTGTGTAGATGATTATCTAAGATTCCCAGAGCTTGTCACACATCTAGAAACCAAATTTAGAAACCATAATTCCATACCATGTACATATCTTCATCCCTCTTAGATTTATTATTTTGATCTCTCTTGGCTCTGTATTTCCCTTAGAGTTGGTTCCACTTGTTGGGGATGAATTAAAGAGGGTTTTGATGAGAATTTGAGGTGTTTGAAATGAATTTTGTTCGAGGTTTGGAATGATTTTTTGTTGGGAATTGTGTGTATGGAATGTTTTTTTGTTTTTTTGGGTTAAATGGGGTAATTTTATAAAATATGATTTTAAAACCAGTTTGGGTGTCTGTCATTTTGAAATAATTCACATGTTTTTTAAGTAGTGTTTAGAAAAGTGGTTGATTTTCTTATGGTGTTTGGAAAATATTTTAAAATAGAAATGATTTTTCATGAAAATTACTTAGAATGACTTTTTATTTCACTTATAAATAGTTTTAAATGTTCATAAATTCATGGGATTATTTTGTTGGTTTTTAAATTAAATGGGGTGTTTTACCAAGGTTAGGTTATTTTAAATAATAAGGATGTTTTTTAGGAGTTTATAGTTTTTATATTTTTCCTATATTTTATAATGGGGAAATTGGTTTAAATTTTTAAACAAGAACATAATGGGTTCATGTAATATTTTATTTAAATATGCCTCCTATAAAGGTCAAGAAATAATATATAAGGCTTGTCTTTGATGATGATACACATGATTAATCCTATTATCACTTGGAGAAAATAGTTTTAGTTTCGAATTATACCCATACTCTAAATATAGTCGTGGATTCAAAATATTACTTATGATTGGAACCTATATTAGTAGTTCCTCGTGATGGTGTTCATTTGGTGGTTCTATTCTAAGGACACAAAGGTAGATAAATCTCTCGAGTTCTTGAGCCTTTATCAAGGTGAGCAGATAGTAAAGGAGTTGTTGTTCATTTCATGAGGTTAGTGTCCATTTATCCTAAGTGATTCATCTATGAATCTTTAATATATTTTAATATAAAAAGGTCTTTTTTCAAGCCTTAGTTTAATTTTGGTTATTTGTCTTTCTAGGTTTTTGTGGTTTCCTGTGAGAAGAAGGAATCTCTTGTATGATCGGGTGTGGCTTTTCAATCATCTTTAGGGTTTCTATAAGTTCGAATATCAAAGGAAGAATCATTTAACAACCTATTTAATTTTAATATTAAATAAATTTAATTACTTATTAATATTCATGAATTATATTTTATAGATTTAGATTTATTATAAGAATATTAAGTAATTTTTCAATCAAAAAGGAAATTGTTTTATTCTTATTAAATTTGTTCACATGTATTATATGATTTTAATTGAAAGATTAGTTTCCAAGTTTTTGAATTTTAATTTGAAAAAAAAACTTATCATTCTTTAAATCATCAGTTCAAAATTATCTTAGATTGAATTTTTGGTAATTTTCTAAAAATGATGATTTTTTTGGGTGAATAATAGAAAATATCAATTTTCAAGAATTTTTTCTTATTTTTCTTGTATTTATAAAACCTCATTCTATTTTGGATTGATTTTAAAATATAATTAGTTCATTTTGATTAAACATAATCTCATAAATTTCATTGGAATCAATATTACACTTGATTTGGGTATAAAAACATTTTTATACTTAAAATGCATTTTTCTAAAAAACCATTTTTCATCACGTTTTACAAGTTTATTTTAAAAATAATTTATGATACTTATAGAAATTTATTTTTATAAAATGTAATCCACATTTAGAATCATCATTTCAAAAAAAAATTATTGATTCCACTTTCATTTTTGTTCATTATTAATAGTAACTTTAGTAAAAAAATTAGTTATCGTGACCAGAGTTAAAACATGTTAAAAGGGATAAAACTAATATTATAAGGATTAAAATTCCTTATAAACTTGTATAAGTCCTATTTTATATTTTTAAACTATATTATATATTATTTAAAAATGGTACATTTTTTAGCCATTTTTCTTTTGTAATACATTAATATATTTTAATTTTTTGAAACATTCCAAGTGTATACTCTCCCTCACTTATAAAAGGACACCCTGTATCCTCTCTTCTCCACACTTAAATAGACACTTAAATCATCCTATACCTACCCAAATGCCTTCTTAACATACCACCCCACATTCTACAGTTCCTAGTTTGATCATAATACCATCCTAAGAAGTCTTTACGTATAAACCTAAAGAGGTTGTTTGAAGAAGATGTATAGTTCTTAACCGAGTGTTTTATTTTTATTTCTTCTTTTACATCCTTCAAAAATATCCTAAAAATTGTGATATAATAACATAATTATTTATAATATCATGAATTGTTATTATATTTCTTTTATAACCATTTTTTATTTACTTACCTATCTAATGGATAATGAAAACATATTTCATGTGCACATGTGGCATACCACCTCCTGAAGACGATGCATTTCATTTTTGATCACCTACTATTATGGATGGTAATAATAATGGATATAATGAAATAATATGATATATATATATATATATGTATATATTAGTATTTAATGTTAAATAAGTATTCTAATTATTTATTTTTCATTCAACAAAAAATAAAAACATCGCTCTTACGTGCGTGGGTGTTTCGCGCGGAATCCGGGGATGACCTCCCGGATGGGAGATTCAAACGTTCCGATCGGTTTCTAACGGGTTTGTTCGTAGAACCGGAAACATCCAATGATTCCACATCCGTTTGGACCTACTTTCCAAAGGCAGGCGCTCATTAGCTTGTGGGCTAATGAGGCTTAGGAATTTGCATTGGTCGAGAGGATGGGAGGTCGGACTCATCACACATTTTTGAGGGGAATTATTGTATACTCCGGGACTCTCTTTATAGATTTAAGTTAAGTTCGTGAATCCTTATTACATTACCAAGTATAAAATGAGCTTTCCTTTAGTTTTAACAATCAATGATTAAATATGCAAGAAATTTAGAGAATCTTTTATATGTATTCGAGGTTCTTCATCAATATGGAATCATCTATATTTGTTTAGAGATTCTTGGTCAATGGTATCCTTCAAAACATTTATATAAAAGTCTCTTGGTCATTTTGATGACCAAGCTGGTTTTAAAGCCACTCAGTGGGGCACTTGAAGTTTATCGTCATTCAGAAGGACAGAGATTATCTCAATGTTGGGATCGAACCCATAAATGGGCTACCTACGTATCCTTTGTTTTGAAAAAAGGAATCAGAACCCACGTAGTTCGAGGAATGGGATATGATGTTTATGATTGATGGCTCAAAGATGAATGTCATAATTACTTTTACACTCTAATCTCATGTGAGTCATGCTCGGTGTGAGAAACAAGAGGTATTGGTAAAATTTAGACAATTGTGCCATAAAAGATGCAATCATAAGAATTTGTTTTGGGGCTTATGTATAGATGACTGCCCAGATAGACGAAGGTTTAGGATTTACTTTTAGGGAGAAAATCCAAGAACAGGGTCCACAAAGTTATATGTGCTTCATGGAGATTTGAATACTCTAATCTTGGGGCTTACTCCTAAGGAGGATGCCCAAGTTAGGAGGGGACTTATGATTGGGTTTTATTCCTGAAAAGGAAACCCAAATCAAAGGTAATTTATGACTGGTTAAGAGAAGTTTTAAGAGACTTGGGGCTTACTCCTAAGAAGGATGCCCAAGATTTATGACTAGGACTTATTCCTGAGAAGGAAGCCTAGGTTAGGGGACTTGGGGCTTACTCCTGAAAAGGAAGCCCAAGGTTATGACTGAGTCTTATTCCTGAAAAGGAGACCCAGGTTAGGGATTAAGGTTTGGGGCTTACTCCTGAAGAGGATGCCCATATTTGAGATTGAGGCTTATTCTTAAGAAAGATGCTCAAGATTAGAGGACTTGATTGGGGCTTACTCCTGAGGAAGATGCCCAAGTTAAAGGTTTTATAACTGGGGATTATTCCTGAAAAGGAGACCCAGGTTAGGATTCTCTCATCTTAAAGGATGAGGTTGAATGAATGAACTCTCAATCTTTGGTGACATAAAGATGTTTAAATCACTAGGTTTTGAGAGATATTTCACAGAATTCCTTTCAGATAAGGATGTCAAATCAAGAAATCATGCCATAAATGGCTTTGAAGAGTATC
Organism: Viscum album; assembly: GCA_963277665.1. Taxonomy (NCBI): domain Eukaryota; kingdom Viridiplantae; phylum Streptophyta; class Magnoliopsida; order Santalales; family Viscaceae; genus Viscum; species Viscum album. The sequence continues at coordinate 642,060,146 of OY728143.1, read as the reverse complement.
TTGAAGACTGAATCTTGAATAGGAAGGGTGAAATGGCTTAAGAGGGGTAAAAATGGGCAAGATGGGCACCCAAAAAGATAGGGGCGCGCAAGTCTTGAAAGGCGCGCAAGTCCTGCGGCGGCGCGCAAGTATTGGTCGTGCAAGTATACTTGCGCGACATTAGGGGTACTTGCGCGATTTTCAACCAGTATTGAAATGCTTGAGCGACTCTTTATTAAACCCTTTCCCATCCTCTTGAGGTTCTTCCAGAGAAGGGACGCGCAAGTTATATTGAAGGAATTAAGTTGGCGCGCAAGTGTTTGATAAGTTTCAACACTTAGGCCTTCCTTCTTCTCTTTAGATCTTCCATTCTAGGTAAGAAATTACCTTAGAAGTGTTCTGGAAGCTTTGAGAAGAGACTTGGGCGTCGGGATCTTCAATCCGAGTTTCTGGAAAAAGATCCTCCCGAATGGGGGGGCCACAGGGTCTATTTATAGGCAAAAGAATACCCCTGGCGGTTACTGGGCGGTTACCACATACGTCGCGCAAGTCCCTTGCACGAACATGAGGAGTCGCGCAAGTATTGAGGCGGCGCGCAAGTGTACTTGCGCGACCAAGAGGGAACTTGCGCGATACATGGGCAATGTTCTCCTTTTTTATCCCTTTGTCGATTTTTGATGTTTCTTCAAAGGATTAATCACTTTGAGCTCAGATATTCCCTTTTCCGAACTTTAGATTCTGTGACGAAAGGAGCGTCAACAAAAGTCCCCCCTCAGAGTTGGATCCGGAGAGAAAATGAGGATTTGACTCTGAGGAAATTGAATTCCTCAAAAGGAAAAGGGAGGGCGCGCAAGTCTTTCAGCGTCAGTGGGTGGCACGCAAGTCTGCGTCGCGCAGGCTTTGAGCGCTCTGGGTGCGGCGCGCAGATAGGCCCCCTGGCCTATAAATATACCGCTTCCGGCCGTAGATGGCATCTGAAGTTCCGGATTTCTCGAGCTCTCGCCGCGCAAGTCTTCCTCGCCGCGCAAGTCTCTTGTTTTCACTGTTTCTTCGCAGCCGCGCTACTCTCAAGGTAATAAGGCTTGCGCGGCACATACTTGCGCGACAAATACTTGCGCGGCCATGTATCACTTGCGCGACATCTCCATACTTGCGCGCCTTAATGCCTTGGCCATTTTTTCAAATTCTTTTCACAAATTTTATGAAAAATAAAACCCATTTAAGAGTTTAATTTATTCAACTCCTGTGCAGATTCAATGGCTCTTAGACCTGGATTAATTGATGAACTGGCTAGCAAGCGGATAGATGATATGATGAATATCATTGGCCCTGATTACTATACTGTCAAAAACAGCACTCTTCCAGATTTGGCTAAGTATCTGAAGAAATATCATTGCGACTTTCCTCTCTGCACTTATCTACCTTTGTATGGTCATGGTCATCTGCAAGAAGTCATTATTCCGGAAGTAAAGAATTATCTTCCATTTTCTTGGTTTCAGAATTATACCAATTTTTCTTCAGCAAATATCTCAGGCGGAGGATCATTTCAAACTGCTGGAACAGTGGGGAAGGCTTATGTGATGCATCATAGCCCTTGCACACCAGATCTGAAAAAACATACACCTGAGCTTCAACCACATTGTCATCCTTCAATCTTCCGAAATGCTCAGATGGATCAATCCAAAGGCTGGAAGAAAAGTTGGAATTTCCGTCCTGGGGGAGGTGTGAAACCAACTTGGATGTGGGTATACTGGGTGCGACAGACTTGCGCAGAGTTTATTGAGGATCTGAAGAGAGCTGCAATATATGAGGCTGTTTGGGTTGGGCAAACATATATTTACAGACATGATATCTTCGTGCCAGAGATACTCAGCCATTGGAGTCCAGCGACTAATTCTTTCCACTTGACTCATGGAGAAGTAGGTATCAGTTTGTGGGATGTCCACAAGATTTCAGGAGCTCCAATCTTGGGCGATATGTATGATGAATTCATTCCTCCCAAGGTGACTTGGAATGATCCAGAGAAGACTCCTGCTTTGGCTCGAGAATTATTCAAAATCTTTCACAAGCTCAAGAGTTCAGAGACCTCATTAACTCATTTCAGAAAAGATATCCATCCGGAAGAATGGATGAATGTGTTTCTTACTGAGAAGAAAGGGATGGAACCAAAGGAAAAAGGATCCAAGAAAAAGAAATCCAAGGATACCCGGCCCAGACGTCCTACCACTTGTCCAAAATCTGAGAAGAGAGGAGCTCCTGGCACATTCTGGCCAACTCTAGAAGCAGGAGAGTTTGAAAAATGGGGCTATGAAGTGAATCAAAGAATTCCAAAGAAAACTCGTCTGGCGGGTTTCTTGGCAATGTGGCTCAGTATTTATCTCTTGCCGGTCAGGGATTCGAAGGGAGGCGTTAGGCCAGGGACCTTCGTCATTGCGGCCAAGTTGGCTGAGGAAAAAATGGTTGGGTTAGCTACCCCCATTTTAGCAAAGATTCACAGGAGTTTACTTCACGTCTTCCATGGTAAATCTCCTTTAAGAATAGTGGGACCATTCCAGGTTTTGTGGGGATGGATCGCCACTCACTTCAGGACTTACAATGTACAGAATGGATTACAAATTCCTGGAAGTTCTTTTAGACCGTCAGTGCAAGCATTCTCTGGAATTGCTCCATTAGATGTCAATGGTTATGACATAAAAGTAAGACTAAGCATGTATAAGGAATTCAACTTCTTTCCTTATGGAAGTCTGCCATCTGGGCGGTTTGTTGATGATGGGAAAGCCCCTTTGGATTTGAGGGCATACATGCTAGCTTGCAGGGATGGCGTGTTAGTAGCCAGGATTGATGGAGAAATCATATGCGAGGCCTATGCTCCATATAGATTTGCACGCCAATTCAAATGTTTGCAACAGATTGTTGTATCCCCTCCAGTACATGTCAGGTTAGAGCAACATCCGATGGTTGCTCGACAACTATGGTTGCTGACATCAAGAGAGAAGACTGGGGCAGTATTTGATCTACCAGTTGAAAAAGTGGCACATTATCTGACTACATTTTATGCCGAACACTGGATAGCATCATACCCTAAAGGGATATTGAATCACCCTGTATATCAAGTGGGAAAGAGGAAGAGGACTGTAGAGAAAGAAACTCTTCCTCATGAAGGTGATGCTTCTCCTCCTGAAATAGGTTCAACAGACTCCTCCTCTAGAACTGATTCCTCGGATTATCATGATGGGGATGATGAGGCACAACCGGCAGAAAAGCGGTTTCGTGCCCGGTATAATCCTCCGGCCAGAGTTAAAAGACCCACTCCATCAGCTCCTGGTGAGTTATTTGATTGTAATAACTTCAATCACTGCTACTTTATAAAGTAATAAGTCTCACTTTCTTATTCTCTATCTGTAGTTGCAGGAGTCGGGAAGAAATTAAAATCAAAAATTGTAGGACCTTCCTCACAGCCTTTATATCTAAGACCAGAGGCTGTTCAGCTATGGCAGAGCTTATACTGTGATACTGAGACCGCCTGGCTGGATTTGTGTGAGGGCCTACAACTTCCTGGGATAGGATATCTTCTAGCTTCTAAAGACCTTCAATACGGAGATAACCCCAATGAAGTGCGAGCTTACATCAGAGAGCTGGAAATGCTCATATATGCCACTGATAATTCGGTTCCTATCACCAGGAGGGTGAAGGAAATGATTGATCGTGGCACCACTGAGGGGGCTGGTGGTTCTGGAGATGAGGAGTGGCAAGAGTACGTGGCTCCTGAAGATGTAAGTTTTCTTTCCTTATTTTCTTTGCAACTTGATTTCAGTTGAAGCTTTGTTACTTAAGGAAGTTATTTTCTTCATATTGCAGCTTGCAAAGAAAGGGACCGGGGTTCCTTCGCCACAATATAGCCCTGGTGGTACCGCTGTTGGGGCTGCTGCTGATTCTCCTCGCGAACCAGGCGAGATATCTCCAGGTCAGCAGGCCATGAATGAGGCACTGGACATAGCCTTTCATTCGCCAATCCAAGTGCCAATAAAGGAGACAACTGAAACTCCAAAAAAACAAAAGAAGCCAAGGCAACGAAGGAGGAAATCCTTAGCTAAACGTTTCATTAGCAGTGGTAAGTCCTTTGAACAATCATGAGTTTATACCCATAATCATATGGTTACTCATATTTCTGAGGATTGCAGGGGCTTCTTCAATTTCCCCCTTGAGGGAAGGGATTGATCCTTCTTCAAAGGTCGTGGAGGGTGCTGTAGAACAACCACAGACTCAGGCTAACTTGGTTGCTCCTAGAGAAGAGCTACCATCCATTCCCAGTATCCCTCCCACTACTGAAGATGTTGTCCAGGGTCAGGGGTTGCAGGACATAAGTCAGCAAGAAGACGTAGCAAATGCTCCCACTGGTGAGACTAACCAAGATTCTGAAGTATCATTAGATGAAATGATGAATCAAGGAATGACTTTTGAAGAATTTTATGATCATGCTAGATTGTCATGTGATTTAGAAGACCTTGGGCGTGAGTGTTACCCTTCGCCCAAATTTTTCTTTTAAAAACAAAACATATTTCTAATCATGATGTAAAATAATATGCAGTTTCTTCCGTAGAAGCTGCTGAACTGCCAATGCCCGAAGAGGGTGTGGACACTGATGTCAACCCTATCATTGCAGAAACATTAGCTCAAGTAGAGCTAAATCCAATAAACTCTCCTGAGACCCATCTTGAAAATCCTGTTGAAACCGGGAAAGATGGGGAGAAGTCTTCTCATGTTGCTGAACCACCATTGGGTAAGGGATAACAATATTTGTGATTGTGCTTTATTTGAAAGACAATCCATTCTTTTGTTATCCTTTAAGATTCAACTAAAATCTTTCAATTGATCATGTAGGGCCATCAACTGTAATGGCTAGATCCGGAGATGAGGCTTCAGCCTCTGCCCCAACGGGAATTGAAAGTGAAGAAGCCCAAGTCAGAGGGGAAAGAGCAGGACAAGGCACTTCCTTAAGCATGTTAATTCCAGATTACATACCCCCTTCTGACGAAGATGTTGAATCAGATCCAGAGATGCTCAAAGCGTTCAGCTTTTCACGACGTAAGGCATGGAACAACATATGGAACATCATATCGGGGGTGCCTTTAGAAGAGCTACCATCAAAAATTTCCCGATTGTCATCCTAATTTGTTATAATGGGACTTGGTGGTTTTGGGTATGAAAAGATCCATGCTGCGGTGAAACAGATTATTTTCAGGAGGGAGCAAATGCAGACAAGTCGCGAAGATTTGACCAGAGTGAAGTTTTCAGTCAACATAGGCGAATTTGAGGCTGCGATATCCCAGGCTGAAGCTGATTATGCTGTCAAGATGAAGGATCTGAAGCAAAAAATCAAAGAAAAGGTCGTCCAGCAGGTGCAACTCCAGCAATAGTTAGATGCTGTTACTGGGGAACTTGATCAGCTTAATAAATCATTGGATGAAACTCATATGAATGGCATGAAAGCCATTGCAGATGCTAAGAAGGCACTTCAGCAAGCTAAAAAGAGTGAAGCTGGTCAAGTACACGAGCTTCAAGTAACTGTTGATAAGGCTCAGGATTCTATACATCAAATGAAGACTTATGTTGACAATCTTCTATAATTCTTGAAAAAGTGAAGAGATTCCAGTCTGTGGATGTCCTTCTAACTCTTGTGTATCAATGAAAAACACTTTTGTCTTCAATCATTTGTACTTGCATTCTTCCATTACCTGCTTCAAATTTACTTAAGCCAATGGGCTTAGTAAGCATAGTTTGATTTTTACTAGGATTATTACAAATAACCCTACAAACTTTGAACCTTTTAACTTCTCAATATTACCTAAATCATACAAAAAATGTATATTTAGTGAACTGGAACTTGACTTTTATTCAGAGTTCCTTTGTCTTTTGTGTGGGCAGTTTAAAGTCATGCAAGCCGGACATAAAGGGGCTAATGTTTAAGGTCGAAATAGCTTTGACCGGAAATGGATTAAAAAGAAAAAAATGGATTCAATTCCTTGACAATTTATCTGAAAACATATTACCATACTCAAGTATGAGGGAAAAAATGTAAACTATGGCTTAAGAATATTTGAATCTGAGGAATGATATGAAAAAGAGCTAAAAAGCATTAGAAGAAGTAGTTTCCAAGAATGAAGTTACTATTTTTTAACAAAACCCGTTAGGGGGTTGAAATATGCAGGGCCACCTATAGGCATTGGCTGCATAGTCAAATAAAATAGCATCTTTTGGCTGACAAGTTTGTTATGTGGACTGTTTATGCAAGGCCACCTATGGGCACGTGCTGCATAGTCAGGCAAAAGAACTCCCAGAAATTTACTTTCCTAGTGCTAAAAGCTAGTGAAAGTTTATGGAGATTCAAATTTTCTAAAGCATAGAGTTTGTTGTATGGAAAGAGGTACTTGAATATAGAGAAGATATTTCCAAACAAGAATATCGAAGAACTGGATGAATATCACTCCTACGAAGGTATGACCCAAACGCAGGGAAGAAGAATAAACCATAGACTTGAATATTTTTAGATCATGAAAAAGGATATGGGACAAATACGTTAAGGATGGCTATTTTTGCGGATCCCTACATACTGTCGTTTAAGACAAATAAGGACAAAAGAGGCATTCTTACCAAGAATGAAGTTACTATTATTTAACAAACCCGTTAGGGGGTTGAAAACATGCAGGGCCACCTATGGGCATTGGCTTCATGGTCAAATAAATAGCATCTCTTGGCTGACAAGTCTTTTATGTGGACTGTTTATGCAAGGCCACCTATGGGCACGTGCTGCATAGTCAGGAAAAAGAATTCTCAGAAGTTTGACATTTTTGTGACTAGAAGTCATGAAAAGGGTTATGAAGATCTGAAAATATTTAAGGTTAGGATTATAATACATAAAGATGGGTATTTTCCAATGTATATAGAGATACATAGGTCAATGAAAACCATAATCATGTTGTGGCTGGGTCCTGAATTGAAACTTGGACTTCACTACGTATCTCATAAGAATGAGAATCAAGCCATACGTAGTTCTTGAAATGTAGTTTAACGTCGTGCAGGACGAAAGTATGAGTAATCTTAGTTTAGGGTCATAGAATTCGGACCATAATAATAAATACACAGTGTGTGTTTTCATGAGGACTTTTCAGCCAAGGGACTGAAAGTGAAATTTGGGGTTAGGCCCAAAAGACTTGGGACTGGATTCGAGGGACACTCGAATGTTCCTACGTATCCCATAAGGATGGGAATCAAGTCCACGTAGTTCTAGAGCTACCCTTTGTACAAATTTGGTTCGTACATGTGAAGGGTGAAAAGGGGACTTTAGTGCAATGATGGTTTTAACCTAAAATAAAAAGTTTAGGCATTACCATGTATGTACGTAGTCTTTTGAAAATGAAAACCATGATTGAAAAAGAATCAATGTTAATAATGGTTCTTTCTCAAATGAGGAAATCAAAGAATATTGTAGTTTATTGTCGTACCGGACAAAAATGTTGTATAGTTTAACGTCATATAACAAGGACGAAAGTGAATCAATGTAAAGATATTGATTCTAGGGGTGGTTTCACAAATCATCATCATATGAGATGGTGGTGAACCAATGTGAAGAGATTGTTTTTTTGGGCTTGAACCCTGAGAGGTTGCCTACATACCCAGCCTGGTGGGCAAGGATCAAAGTCTGTGTAGTTCAATTAAAGAATGAATTAATGATCAAGTTGTTCTTGTGGAAAATGATCTAAAAAAAATGTTGTTGGGACTTACACATGGTTAGTGGCCCAAAGGGAGTGTTATGGTTGATGTTCGCTCTAAGCTCACATGAGTCATACTCGGTGTGAGAAACAAGAGGAAATAACAACCTTAACGATGTACAGTTTAATGTCATGTAGGACATAAAAAAGGGACTTTCTGTACAGTTTAGCGTCATGTAGTTAAGACGATGGGGACAATATAGTTTAACGTCATATTGGACGAAAAGGGGGACTGTGCAGTTTTAATGTCATGCTGGACTTTTGATGATTATATAGTTTAACGTCTTTCCGGACGTGAGGGACTTTTATACAGTTTAGCGTCATGTAGTTAGGACGTCACAGTTTAACGTCTTGCTGGACATATTTGCAAATAGTTTATGGTCATATACATGGACCAGGGATGATGCAGTTTAAAGTCATACGGGACCATTGCTGTATAGTTTAACGTCATATAGCAAGGACGAACTGGTGCTGTACAGTTTAAAGTCATGTAGCTAGGACTAAGGTGAACCAATATGAGGATATCAGTTCTGGGGATTTTTTTTTTTACAGTTTAATGTTATGCTGGACGATGAAAGTGCCACACAGTTTAATGTCATGTTGCTAGGACACAATATAGTTTAATTTCATCTCGGACATATACAGTTTTAGTGTCATGTAGGACATATTAGTAACCAATGTGACAGTTTAACGTCATGTTGGACGATAAGGGAACTGACACAGTTTAACGTCATGTTGGACGATGAAAGTGCCACACATTTTAATGTCATGTTACTAGGACACAATATAGTTTAATGTCATCTCGGACAAAATATAGGAACTTCTATACAGTTTATTGTCATGTAGGACAAAATCAGGGACTATGCAGTTTAAAGTCTTGCAGTTAGGACTAAAACTGCTGCATAGTTTAGTGTCATGTTGGATGATGTTTTAGTTTAAGGTCATACTGGACCATTGCTGTATGAACCAAATGTAAGAGTCTTGGTTCTGGGAACAATATTTTGTGTTTATACAAAATACTTCTTCAGAAATCTGGCATTAGTTGGAGTCGTGATGTGTTCTCCATCCATTGAAATCAGAGAATACGCTCCATTGGAGTAGACCTTATGTATTGAATAAGGTCCTTCCCATTTTGGTTCAAGCTTGGGAGGCTTCTTTCCTGGTATCATTGGTGTTCTGAGAACCAATACCAATTCTCCCTGAATGAATGAACGAAGACGAACTTTTTTGTTAAAAGCTCGTGCTATTCGATTCTGATAGATTTCCAAGTGGTGCAAAGTGCACAATCTTTTCTCATCTAACTGTTCCAATTCATTCAAACGCTTTTGGGATTGCTCATCTGTTGATAACTGATCACAAATGGCTATTCTGAGTGAGGGCAATTGAACTTCAATTGGCAAGACTGCTTCTGTTCCATATACCAATGAATATGGAGTAGACTGCGTTGCATTGCGAGTGGTAGTCCGATAAGCCCATAAATCATGATAGAGTTTATCAGGCCATGACCTCTTATCTTTATCCACCATCTTTTGCAGTATATTTGAAAGAGTCTTGTTGAAGGCCTCTATCTGGCCATTAGCCGCTGCATGATATCGAGATGAATGGTTGGACTTAATGTTGTATTCTTGATACAATTTCTTTACCTCAGAAGAACAGAAGTTGGTGCCGTTGTCTGTCAATATGGTATGAGGGAAACCAAATCTAGTAATGATGTTAGACTTGATGAAGCTAACAATGCATTTAGAACTGACTTCTTTGAGAGGTACTGCCTCTGCCCATTTGGAAAAGAAATCAGTAGCAGTAAGAATGTACTTAAACTGCTTGGCCGTAGCTGAAGGGTAAGGTCCCACCACATCCATTCCCCATGTGGAAAATGGCCATGAGTATTTAGCTGTATGAAGCAACTCTGGAGGTTGATGAATGAAGTTGGAATATACTTGGCATGAATGACACTTCTTTGTGAAATTAACACAATCTTGTATCATTGAAGGCCAGAAGTATCCAAGCCTTCGAATTTGATCAGACAATCTATGTCCAGACTGGTGGGCACCACAGACTCCTGCATGCACTTCTTTTATGACAGCCATTGTCTCTTCACCATCAATACATCTAAAGAGAACTCCATCAAAACCACGTTTGTAGAGAATTTTCTCGAGGTGGTTTGGACCATCATAAAGAGTAAAATTGACCACACGTCGCCGAATTTGTTCTCTCTCGGCTCTATCAGGTGGAAGTGTTCCATTTTGAAGGTATTCCCTGATAGGTGACATCCATCCTGTAGTATGACCATACGGTTCAGGAATGGGACTAATTTCATTAATTTCCTCTGTTCTGACTTGAACATAAGGTGAAATTGCACGACGGTGGGCAATACAGATGGTTGTCTCGTCCCTATTTGGATCTGCTAAAGCTGTGGCTATATTAGCCAGTGCATCAGCTTGAGCATTTTGTGATCTTGGGACATAAGAAAATGTCGGTTCTGTAGGGAATTCCGACATTAACTCTCTGACGTAATCATACAAAGGGATTAATTCTTCTTTTCTGATGGCATAATCCCCATTGATTTGTTTGATTACCAGGTCTGAATCACCTTTCACTTTTAAGTGATTCACTTGTGCTTGAAGCGCTAACTCCAAGCCTGCAATGAGAGCTTGGTATTCAGCTTCATTATTGGTACCACCTTCCCACAACAAAAAGGAATAAGGTAACACTGCCTTATCTGGAGAAATGAGCACAATTCCTAAACCAACTTTGTTGAATTTAGGATTTTCCATTTTCTTCCATGTTGGACTTCTAGAAGCACCATCAAAATACATTTCCCATGTTTGAGGACTCTCTTGAATAGAAAAAACTTCCTCATCAGGGAGTTCGATATCTGAATACGTATCTTCCACTGAAGGGTGTTCAGCCAGGAAATCAGCCAGAGCTTGGCCCTTAATTGCCTTTTGAGACACATACTGGATGTCGAACTGCTGTAAAATAACCGCCCACCTTGCCAGACGTCCTGTAAGCATTGGACGACTAAGGATGAATTTGAGTGGATTATTACGAGATACCAATTGGACCTCGTGATGTTGCAGGTAGTGTCTCAGTTTCTGAACTGCAAAGATTAATGCTAGGAAGCATTTTTCAATACTCGAATACCGGGTTTCTGCTTCAAGCATAGTTCTACTAAGATAGTAGAGACTATTTTCATTCCCAGCATCATTCTTTTGAGCGAGAAAGGCACCCAATGATCGCTCTAAAGCTGTCACATAGAGGATAAGAGGCCTACCCTCAACAGGTGGCATGAGTACTGGTGGACTTAAGAGGTATTTCTTGAGAACATCAAATGCTTCTTGACATTCTTTAGTCCACTGGTAAGTGACTCCTTTCTTCAATAATTTGGTAAAGGGTAAACTTTTGCCTGCCAAATTGGCGATGAAACGCCGAATATAGGCTAAGTGTCCTTGAAGTCCTCTTAATTCTTTCAAATTCTGAGGAGGTGACATACCAAGGATTGATTTGGTCTTCTCAGGATCGACTTCAATACCACGATGGCGTACAACAAAGCCGAGGAATTTTCCTGAGGTTACCCCAAAAGCACATTTTAAGGGGTTCATCTTCAAATTATGTTGTTGAAGCTTGTGGAATATGACTTCCAAATCATCTAAGTGATCAAAACGTTGTTTGGATTTAACCACCAGATCATCTACATAGCATTCAACAAATTTCCCTAGAAAAGGTTTGAAGATACGATGCATGGCGCGTTGATATGTTGCACCTGCATTCTTTAAACCAAAGGGCATCACCCGGTAACAAAACACACCTTGAGGAGCTCTGAAGGCTGTATATTCCTCATCTTCTGGGGCCATTCGGATCTGATTATATCCAGAATACCCATCCATGAAAGAAATTACTTCATAGCCAGCTGTCGCATCAATTAAGAGTTCTGTAATCGGAACTGGAAAATCATCTTTGGGACAATACCGGTTAAGATCTCTGAAATCGATGCAAACCCTAATTTGTCCGTTCTTCTTCTTTACAGGGACAATATTAGCCAACCACTTGGGATATTGAACTTCTCTGACGAAGTTAGCTTTGATAAGCTTATCCACTTCAGCCTCGATTTTGGAAGCATAGGTTGGGTGTGTTCTTCTCGCGGCTTGCTTGAATCCTCGATGTTCTTTTGGCAAACCCAAATGATGGGTGGCAACATCAGGATCAAGGCCAGGCATCTCTGTATAATTCCAAGCAAAAATATCTTTATTTTGCTTTAGAAAAGAAATATACATCTCTTGTTCTTCAAGGTTCATGGCCGCACTAATTAAAGTGGGGCGTGGATCTTTCTCTGTACCCAGATTTACTTCTCTGAGTTCATCCACAGTGGTAGAGATACCCTCTTCAAATGCTGGAGGAGCATCTCTAAGATCTTCCTCTTCCTCTTCATCATGTGTTATTTCTTCTGTTTCTACTTGCAAAGTAGATGAAAAAACGAAATTCTCATGATCATAAGAGATGTCAAAATTTTCACATTTTGAAGAAGAAGCTTCCATTTCCGACCCTATTGATGATAAAGGGTCTTCTTTGGGAATCAAAGAGGAGATGATGGATTGAGAATCGACATCAATATTCACCTCTGGTGTTGCTATAACTTCTTCTGGCCTGATTAGCGAAGTATAGACTTGTTGGATTTCAGCAGACGAAATGAAAACGTCACCACTTATGCCTTCATCACTGCTTGGTAAGTTACCAATTTCTCCCATGTTGTCTGGCTCGATTGTCGTAATTGACATTATGGATCTTTCCATAAGAGTATTTTTATTTGGGCCTATTTTGTCAATTTGACTGATAGGTAACACATAATCTGTACTCACATGTGAAAATGGATTTATTGGAATTTTTTCCAAACCATATGGAGCATTAACTTTGGTAATTTCCTTCATTGTAGATTTTTCTCTTCCCTTCATGTGATAAAATTCCGCCTCAATGTATTGAGACTCACATGTCTTGAACGGGGCCTTATCACCATACAATGTTCCAACTTGACCATCGAAACAGTATTTGAGACATTGATGGTATGATGACAGAATAGCTGCATGCTGATGTAGCCAGGGTCTTCTAAGCAAGATATTGAAAGCTGAGTCTTGATCAACAATCATGAAATCCGAATTGGAAACAAGATCTCCAAACTGAGTTCTGAGCGTAAATTCTCCCAGTGGTTCTTGTTCATTTTTATCATATCCTTGCAACATCATGGTAGAAGGAGATAAATCAGATTCTGTGAGGCCCAATCGACGAAGTGTGCGAATGGGCATGAGGTTGAATCCTGAACCATTGTCAATAAAAGCTCTTCGAACATCTATACCATTGACTTTTCCAGATAGGTACAAAGGTTTTATGTGCCCATGCACAACATCATCTTCATCTTTATCAGTAAAAGATATCACTGCATGGCATTCTGCAGGATTATTCTCTATGTGATAAATTTCAGCTGCAGCAATTTCAGCTTCAAACTCCTGAGGACTTGACAAAGCTTCGATGAGTGCTTCCCGAAGATCTTTTGATAGATTCAAAGCATCCAAAATTGATAATTTGGCTGGTACTTGGGCCAAGTGTTTTAATATATCATACTTTTGATCTAGAGGCCTGCGTTTCCCAATGGGAATATGCGGTTTAGCAGGTACTTTGGAAGCAGATGCTTTGGAAGCTGATGCATCTTGTATTGAAGTTGGCAACATCCTTGGTTTTGGAAAATTAGACTGATTAGATCCATTTGCTTGATGAGATAAAGAATATGGAACCTTTAATCGGTCTTCCAAAATAACTGTGCCGAAGCTGAGTTGGCCATTTGCAGAAGAACTTGCTTGTTCTTTTTGAGCTCGCTGAAGGGCTCTACCACGAGTTTCTGCTGCATATACAGTGCTAGCAGGGGTAGAATTAGAGTAGTGGCTTCGGAAAGATCCACGTCTTCCCCTATATCCTGAACCTCTAGAACTTCCTCGGGTTCCCTTATTTGATACAGGGAATTCAGGCTCATCAAGACTGGAATATGAATCTGTTAATTGAATCATATTAACAGAACCAAAGATTAACTCTTCGTCTGATAAAGACTCTGTCTGGTTAGCCTGTTTAGGCTGTGCCATTTGGTGGGACGGTGCCCGTGGCTTTGAAGTAGATGGCATGAAATCTGCCAGAGTCAAAGACAATTTAGGCTTTGATACATACTCATCTTCTCCTGATTCCTCTTTCTTCTTTGAATTGCGCTGCCCTTTTGAGGATTTATCCTTTGATGGAGGCTTTACTGCAGCTTTTGTAGGAGACACAATTGGCTTCTTCAATTGTGTTCGCAAAATGGAATGGGTCCGATTGATTGTCTTTCTGACCATCCAATCATCATATTTTTTCGCAGTTTTGCTTTTGACTTCCTGCCACTCGCCTCCTTCTTCTGGATCTGTAGCGGTAATACACGCTACATGAGCTGAAGAACCCTTCAATTTGACTTGTCCCAAGTCGACCATCTTTTGCAGGAGGTCTTTAAAGACAAAACATTCCTGGATGGGATGTCCCAACATTTGATGAAAGGGACAATAATTGGGACGGTCTTCATCTCCTTCCTTGTTTGGTCTCTTCGGCACTGGTAATTGAACCAAATTATTTTACAGAGCTGAAATGAAGTAACCAGGAACTTGCTCACTTCGGAAAGAGTATGTTTTACTCTTCATATCCTCAAATTGTTTTCGTCGTTGATCTTTTTGATCATTTGGACGAAACAGCCTTTGTTGTTGGCGTTCAGGAGGTGGAGCTCTTCGAGAAGATGAAGGTTTTGAAGTAGAAATAGGTACAGGTGCCTGTTTAAGCATAACTGTAATAGTTTCTGCTTTACCCATTCTTCTTCCTGGAGCTGATGGAATTACACGAGATTTAACCTTAGCCTGCATAAGGGAATCTTCAATCTGTTGAGCGATTGAAGTAAGGTCTCTAAACCCTCCGGTGTATTTCACAGATATCAATGGCGTGCGTAATTCGTCACGCAAATTTGCCACACAGATTGGCAACAATTCCTCCTGAGGGAGTGATAAACTCAAGGAATACGTTAATCCCTTCCAACGAGCAATGAAATCAGAGACTCTTTCATTCTCCCTTTGCTTGCAGTTTGTAAGATCGAAAACTGTCGTTTTTGGCAAAGTTGAGCTGAACTAAAGAAGGAATTTTTGACGAAGATCCTCCCATCCGATGACTGACCGGGATTGCAAGCTTGTATACCAGACAAAAGCTGGTCCTTGCAAGGTTCGCACGAAGCATCTGAGTTTCACTGCTTCTTGTTGCTCTGGAGTTCCCATCATAGGATCACAACAAGACACGTAATGCGTCAAATGTTGTTCAGGGTCGCCTGATCCATTGAAAGTAGGGAAAATAGGGTTTCCAAAACTGGATGGAGGAGAAATTGAATCTACCCATTCAGGGTAAACTTTCTTTTCAGGTTGAACTTGTGTCCGTTTCCCTTCCATAGTTTCTAACCGAGCTGTTAATGACTCAATAGTAGTTATTAACTTTTGAGAAATGTTAGGTTGAACTTGGTTTTGGGTAGGTGCAATGAATGGATCTTGGACAGCCGTGGAGGTTGGTGCTGCAACTAATGGTAGTGCTGCCAACCGTTGTTGCGTTTGACCCGTAGGATTAGACCTCTGTGGGTGTACTGACAAAGGAGGATATTCTTGATCCATCTCAGTAGTTACAACAAATTCCTTCGGTTGTCGGACTTCAGCATTCTTAAGAAGAAGAATACTCTGAAGTAGTTCTGCATTCAACCTTCTTAATTCTTTCATTTCTTCCTCCTGTTGTGCAAATCTTTGCTCTAATGAGAGCGATTGACCTCCTTCAGAGGAAGGGTGAGAAGTAACCTGATTCTTTCCTTTCCCCTTATTGGATCCTTTTCGGAGAGGGGGAAGTGGGTTACTTGAAGGAATACCCAGATTTTGGGTAAGCCTTTGATTACGTGTGCGCACACCTTCTTCATTTAGGTCTGTGTGCGCAACTTATTGAGCAGGAACCTCTTCGTCTGATCCCTCTGATTGAGCCTCATCTGGTGAATCAGCAGCAACGGCAGTGATGACATTAATGGATGCATATTGCATGGAATCCTTTCTATCAGCATTTCTGTGATATTGTCTCCTTCTATGTCCATGATGAGACATGGCATTCCGTTGACTTGATCCCTCAGGAATTTCTTGGAGAACTGTCACTTGGAGAGAATCTCCTGACATCTTGGCTCTTCGTTCCTCTTGAGGCTTATTCCCTAATCGAGAGAATACTGACTTTCTCTGAGGGAGGGATTGAAGATTTGAAAAAGTCCCTAGTCCGGTGGACTGGGGGTGTTCCTGTTGCTTCCGCTCAACTCCTCGAATCCCATTCGTTGATTCTGAGGGTTGGGTTAGAGAATTCCCCAGTCTGGCAAGTTGGGGTGTCTATTGACATGCTATGTCTGAGATCTTTTTAAAATCTCTCTTGATCTTGCGAATATTAGTTCGGAAATTAGCTGGATGCATTAACCTGTATCCACTTTTATCACCTGGTTCAACAGACCGTTGGATGATTTCCGAAACTTCTGTCATTTGATGACGTGTTTGCTCCAGACGAGAGGCTTGTGCAATATTCTCGCCTGCTTGATGTAGGAGAAATTCAACAACCTGTTCTCTATATACTTGACTTTGAGAGGAACTATTTGAAACTTGATCTCGAGCAAACTTTTGATTATGAACAAAGCCCATTGACTGTGGCCGGCCATGGGCAATAACATTGCATGAGACCATTTTCGGCGGGCTCTGCTAACCGGAAAGCACTGTGAAATGTAGTGCTCCGTGAACACCCCATCCTCTGATATGAACATTAGATGGAGCATTGGAAATTAACTGACGCAATCTTCTTAGTGCGCCAAGGCATGAACGTTGAAGGGTTCTTTGTTGATTTTCAGCCTTCGGATACCGAGAGACTGATAGAGATGCCAAATCAATCTGGCGTTGTAACCCTTCTATTATCTTAAGATGATTTTCATATTCATCGTAAGATAATACCTTCTTCTTTAATTGACAAAGAGTTTTCCATATGTTGAGACGAATATCATGGATTCCATCATCCGTCAACATCTTTGGAATGTCGTACTGGGAGTCATCCAAAGGCCAAAACATGACTGGTACTTCACCTTTTGCCAGTTTTTTCCTCATGTTCAGCATTTCCTCTTTATCATTAAATGAAGATTCTTCTACCTGTTTGGACCAGAGTTGGTGTTTCCTTGTTGCTTCATCGAATTCAACAAGATTGGTAGAGGAATCACTATTCATGCTGGAAGATGAATGACCCAGGGAAGGTTCGGAGAATAACCTGAACCCCAGGCTATCTTCTGATGGAGAAAGAGTTTCACCTGCCGATAGTAAAGCATCATACATGACTGGTTTTACGTTTTCAAGTGCCTCGAGATAGGAGGGCTTTCTCGTCACTACATTGCCTTCTGAAGAATTTTCGAGACAACGTGAATCACTACTGCGGAGAGGACTTTCGCAGCGAAGTTCATCACCATGAGGAGGACCATCATGATGGGTTACAGCAAAAGATGAAATCTCTTTCTCCTTGGCCTTCTGACCACACAGAGGGTTCCTGTGGCTCTCATCTGAAGAAGAAACTTCAAGATTGACCGAATTTTCATGAAGAAAGTCTTCATGAGGAAGTGTCTGTTGAAGACCTTCGGGATTAATGTTCCTGTTATTGGGAACTGAGGGAGTAGAATCTTGAATTCCGACAGATAAATGTCTGAGGGCTTCAAGAACTCCAGCATCGAGCAAGGCCTTGTTGCAGATTGGCCTTTGATCTCCTGACTGTGCTGGGCGGATCTTTTTCTTAGATGCCTTCTTACTCGCTTTAGAAAACACTTGATGACGAAAGTGATTGCTCTGAGCAGGTGTATGTGCCTGATCAGGAAAGATGGTCAGGTTAGGCTGACAATCATCGCTCAAATCAGGTGTATGTGCCTGACTTGGTTGTCCGTATGATATGGGGGAGTAGGCCCCACAACCCTCTTGGACTGGAACAGATGTGTGTGTCTGTTCCGGAGTGAATTGTTGATGTGTCACTCCATTGCTAGGGATAGATTTATGTGTCTTTCCCTGAGATGATGCTGAAGATGTTATGATATCCTGGCAAGCATCCAGAATATGAGCAGGAATTTGCTTCTGCTCTTTCACCATTGACAAAATATGCTTGGTGACTTCAGCCGCCGGAACAGGAATATACGTCCATTCCGGGCTTGGAGTAGGTGTATGTGCCTGCTCCTGTCCTCCTTTTCCTGTTAGTGAATCCTGACAGTACTCAAGTGTGGAGGCAGAGAGTTTAGTCTGCCTCCTGTTTGTCGTCGGGGCTTTCCGACTGACTTCTCTGTGCACTACCAAGCGAGACTGTTGGTAGGCTTGATTAGTATTAGCAGGTGTATGTGCCTGCTGATTACACTTCGCCAAACGCGGTTGACGAGATCCATCATATGTAGTCAGACGAGCCTGCTGACTAACTGCTGATGTATAAGCAGGTGTATGTTCTTGCCTATGGTACTCCGCCGGAATTGCCTGGCGGGATCGGCTTGATGCTGCCAGACGAGTCTGCTGGACAGCTGAATTAAAACGGGCAGGTGTGTGTGCATGTTCGTTGTTTGCCACCAAGTTATGTTGGTGGACTTCTCCGGAGATGGCAGGGATGACAACCTGCCTATTGTTAACCGGATTCCGTCTCTGGCGGTTCATCTTGCCTGCTCGGGTTCGAGGAACCTGAGCTGAATGCCTGGAGTCGGTACCCTCATCATGTTGAGGGCGCACTACCGCACGAGTCTGGCGGCGATTGTTGATGGGAGCCCTTGAGAAGGACTCCTGTCTTTTTGAATTAAGGTCCTGCGGGACCTGCTCATTCACTTCCTCGGAATAAGGGAGTGAATGGAAATTGCGTTCCGGGGATAACGACCCGAAACGGTTGGAGACGGTAGTCAGCACCGCCTGCTTCTTGATTGCTGGTTGCCGTTGTCCGGACGACCAGGTAGAATTGTTAACTTGGAGGGCTTGACGAGCGGCCTCCAGAGTTGGGATAGTACCGTTGCGACGGTACTCCTTAACCAGTGCATTAGAAACACAGCGTTGAAGACGCTGAGTTGGTGATGTCATCCTCAGAGTGGATGACGTTCCAGCAGGAGTAGCAGCATTGGTTTTCACAGCAGCAGACCTCACAGTAGAGGTGTTCCCAGCAGCAGTATTCACAGGGGTGAACTTAAGGAAAGCCATTTTTGTAGAAGATCTTGAAAAAAGAGTGCCTGTTCCATGTAACAGACATAATCAAGATGAATCCGGCTACTACATCTTTTGGATGATCATATGTCAATGATTGCCTTGTTGGCCCAAAGGGCCTAACAGATAAGAAGAACATCATTTTAACTTGGTTAAGGATTCACGTCGGGTTCACCATTTTTGTTTCGCGCGGAATCCGGGGATGACCTCCCGGACGGGAGATTCAAACGTTCCGATCGGTTTCTAACAGGTTTGTTCGTAGAACCGGAAACATCCAATGATTCCACATCCGTTTGGACCTACTTTCCAAAGGCAGGCGCTCATTAGCTTGTGGGCTAATGAGGCTTAGGAATTTGCATTGGTCGAGAGGATGGGAGGTCGGACTCATCACACCTTTTTGGGGGGAATTATTGTCTACTCCGGGACTCTCTTTATAGATTTAAGTTAAGTTCGTGAATCCTTATTACATTACCAAGTATAAAATGAGCTTTCCTTTAGTTTTAACAATCAATGATTAAATATGCAAGAAATTTAGAGAATCTTTTATATGTATTCGAGGTTCTTCATCAATATGGAATCATCTATATTTGTTTAGAGATTCTTGGTCAATGGTATCCTTCAAAACATTTATATAAAAGTCTCTTGGTCATTTTGATGACCAGGCTGGTTTTAAAGCCACTCAGTGGGGCACTTGAAGTTTATCGTCATTCAGAAGGACAAAGATTATCTCAATGTTGGGATCGAACCCATAAATGGGCTACCTACATATCCTTTGTTTTGAAAAAAGGAATCAGAACCCACGTAGTTCGAGGAATGGGATATGATGTTTATGATTGATGGCTCAAAGATGAATGTCATAATTACTTTTACACTCTAAGCTCACGTGAGTCATGCTCGGTGTGAGAAACAAGAGGTATTGGTAAAATTTAGACAATTGTTCCATAAAAGATGCAATCATAAGAATTTGTTTTGGGGCTTATGTATAGATGACTGCCCAGATAGACGAAGGTTTAGGATTTACTTTTAGGGAGAAAATCCAAGAACAGGGTCCACAAAGTTATATGTGCTTCATGGAGATTTGAATACTCTAATCTTGGGGCTTACTCCTAAGGAGGATTCCCAAGTTAGGAGGGGACTTATGATTGGGTTTTATTCCTGAAAAGGAAACCCAAATCAAAGGTAATTTATGACTGGTTAAGAGAAGTTTTAAGAGACTTGGGGCTTACTCCTAAGAAGGATTCCCAAGATTTATGACTAGGACTTATTCCTGAGAAGGAAGCCTAGGTTAGGGGACTTGGGGCTTACTCCTGAAAAGGAAGCCCAAGGTTATGACTGAGTCTTATTCCTGAAAAGGAGACCCAGGTTAGGGATTAAGGTTTGGGGCTTACTCCTGAAGAGGATGCCCATATTTGAGATTGAGGCTTATTCTTAAGAAAGATGCTCAAGATTAGAGGACTTGATTGGGGCTTACTCCTGAGGAAGATGCCCAAGTTAAAGGTTTTATAACTGGGGATTATTCCTGAAAAGGAGACCCAGGTTATGATTCTCTCATCTTAAAGGATGAGGTTGAATGAATGAACTCTCAATCTTTGGTGACATAAAGATGTTTAAATCACTAGGTTTTGAGAGATACTTCACAGAATTCCTTTCAGATAAGGATGTCAAATCAAGAAATCATGCCATAAATGGCTTTGAAGAGTATCTTGAAGACTGAATCTTGAATAGGAAGGGTGAAATGGCTTAAGAGGGGTAAAAATGGGAAAGATGGGCACCCAAAAAGATAGGGGCGCGCAAGTCTTGAAAGGCGCGCAAGTCCTGCGGCGGCGCGCAAGTATTGGTCGCGCAAGTATACTTGCGCGACATTAGGGGTACTTGCGCGATTTTCAACCAGTATTGAAATGCTTGAGCGACTCTTTATTAAACCCTTTCCCATCCTCTTGAGGTTCTTCCAGAGAAGGGACGCGCAAGTTATATTAAAGGAATTAAGTTGGCGCGCAAGTGTTTGATAAGTTTCAACACTTAGGCCTTCCTTCTTCTCTTTAGATCTTCCATTCTAGGTAAGAAATTACCTTAGAAGTGTTCTGGAAGCTTTGAGAAGAGACTTGGGCGTCGGGAGCTTCAATCCGAGTTTCTGGAAAAAGATCCTCCCGAATGGGGGGCCCACAGGGTCTATTTATAGGCAAAAGAAGACCCCGGGCGGTTACTGGGCGGTTACCACATACGTCGCGCAAGTCCCTTGCACGAACATGAGGAGTCGCGCAAGTATTGAGGCGGCGCGCAAGTGTACTTGCGCGACCAAGAGGGAACTTGCGCGATACATGGGCAATGTTCTCCTTTTTTATCCCTTTGTAGATTTTTGATGTTTCTTCAAAGGATTAATCACTTTGAGCTCAGATATTCCCTTTTCCGAACTTTAGATTCTGTGACGAAAGGAGCGTCAACAGTGTGGACTACCGCTTCACGAACCAATGTATTTTATATTTTATCATCATATCACATGATTGGTATATACAAGTGGGTGTGAATAAAAAATATTTTATTTATTAAATAATCATAATTCTATAATTATAAAATGATATTTACAATCTTTCCCTCATGTTTTTTGAAAAATAGAAACATTACTCATTCGTCTGTATGTACTATCGTCCTCATGTTGTAACATAATTCATTTTTCGTAACCATATTTCATAGTTGGTTATAAATGTATAAATAATGTATAAAAATTATAATTATAACATGATTAAGATTCTTTAAATGATATAATCAGGGTCCATTTGATGATATTAAACCTACCAAATAAATTTTGGTCATATGAGCCAAATATCATCAAAATGTTCGATACGAAATTGATTGATTAAGTAATTGAATATAAAATGATAATAAATAAAATTAAATTAATGATAAACTTGAAAACATTTATTATGAAATTAAATAATTAACATACTTTTATTATTCTAGAATATAATAAACGTATGTTATGATTTAGACTTTAGGTAAGACACACTTTATAATAAAACCTAGTTTTTAAATGTTTTAAAGATTTATTTTCTATATATTTTTCCTCCATGTCCATATTCTTAAAATTATTTTATGGATGAATTTATATTTACATAAATAAATTATAAAGAAAATTTTATGTCTCTGTAGAATTTTTTTCAAATTCTTTCAAAATAAATATTTTTACATTTTTTTCATAGAATGTTTTTCATTTCTATACAAAATTAAAAAAGTAATATTCTATTTTAATCTATGTGAATTTACCAATATTCTTGATATCATGACCATTATTCATTATTTATATTCCTTTAAAATATTCCATGGTTTTTAAAATAAAAAATTTCTCCCTTTTTTATGGAATTTTTTATTTTTTTAAGGGGGTTTTTAAAAAGAAAGATTATTTTGATATCTGAAAGTGTTTTTCATGTGGGTTAAAATTATTTTTTCTAGGGTTTAATGATAAAAAGTGAAAGATAAAAAAATTCATGATATGATACTTGATAATTATATGTGATGATGGGTGATCCCGATATAGCTCTCTAATGCATTGGATAATGTTCTTTGTCTTCAGAAGAAAGAAGGAGGGAGTTAATCGGGAAGGTTTCTCATATGGATTTAACTAAAATCCAGTTATTTCTAACACAATTAAACACAAGTTATGAATATAATGCTATAAAATTACTAAAAGGTTTTTAATTTTATTTCTATTGGTTTTTATGGTTTTATTTTAGAAAAAAATATTTCCCCCATGTGGATATGATTTATTTTTTATGTTCAAATAGTAATATGGAAATGGTAGACATTTTATGGGTTTTCATTCTTTCAACTAGACTAACATACTTCTTTATTTTATGTCCCTTGTTAATCTCTATTGTGATCATCCCACATTTTCTAATTTTTTTACACGGTTAAATGATGATTAGAAAAAGATAATAAATCAAATTCAAAGTCATAAATATTTTTCATGAAAATAAAATGTTTTTCATTTTAAAAGTTTTATATTGTGGAAAAAATTAGATACTGATTAGAAGTTTTCACTTTTTAATATGTGGGTTTTTTATGTAATTTTGATGACCTAATTCTCTAAAACTC
Source organism: Viscum album (assembly GCA_963277665.1). NCBI lineage: Eukaryota > Viridiplantae > Streptophyta > Magnoliopsida > Santalales > Viscaceae > Viscum > Viscum album. Next base: position 642,037,012 of record OY728143.1, on the reverse strand, counting down.
TAAACATTAATAAAAGAAAGTGAATTCTTGTCTAAAAACTCAAGAATATGTAATTTTTTAATTATGGGTACTTATAACTCTTGTGAAATCTTGTTTGGGATGTTTTTTTATTTTGTAGATTCTGATCTAGTAAAGGATTCATGTATTTTTTCAGGAGTTTATTATGGAATGCTTATTTTTTGAGGTTTTTCTCATGCTTGGTTGGGGAAATTTGGTTTCTTGAGGTTATTTTTTTTCTTAGTTAGTGGAATCCAATTTCTTGAGGATTTTTTGGTTTTTGATGAGGTTAAGTTTTTAAGTGTTTCTTGTGTGGTTATTTCTTTGGGTATTTCTTGTTGTTTTGAACATGGGTAAACTTTGGGTCCATGCATGGGTAACTAGGACTCGTGTCACTTTTTGATGAGCACCTGGGGTTCTGATATAATTTCAAGGGTTCGCTATGAGATAGTGTACTACATTTGAGGTCATAAATATTTTTCATGAAAATAAAATGTGTTTCATTTTAAAAGTTTTATATTTTTAAAAAAATTGGATACTGATTGGAAGTTTTCACTTTGTAATATGAGGGTTTTTTATGTAATTGTGATGACCTAATACTCTACAACTCTAAACATGAATGCAAGAAAGTGAATTCTTGTCTAAAAACTCAATAATATGTAATTTTTTAAGGATAAGTACTTATAAATAATGTTAAATCTTGTTTGGGTTGTTTATTTATTTTGTTGATTCTAATCTAGTAAAGTATTTAGGTATTTGTTTCAATATTTTCTTATGGGATGATATTTTTTTGTGGTGTTTCTCATGCATGGTTGGGAAAATTTAGTTTCTTGAGGTTATGTTTTTCCTTGGTTGGTGGAATCCAATTTCTTGATTATTATTATTTTTTATGTAGTTAAGTTTTGAAGTGTTTCTTGTGTGGTTATTTATTTGGGTATTTCTTATTGTTTTGAACATGGGTGAACTTTAGGTCCATGCTTGGGTAACTAGGACTCGTGTTAATTTTTGATGAGCACCTAGGGTTATGATACTATTTCAAGGTTTATCTATGAGATAGTGTACTATTTTTTTGGTATTATTTTTCTCTTATGAAGTTATGGACAAAGGTGAAATCCTATGTTGTTTCTTATTGAGGCTTGTTCGTGGTTGTTTTTCCCAAACCATTTTTTCTAGGAAGGCATAAATGGGATCCTTGATTGTAACACCCTAAGATTTTCAAATATAAACATCATATTAAATATATTGTATTACATGAAACACCAAGCATAGAAGTTAATATAACATCCTAATAATTTATGAAATTTTTAAATAAATTCAATCTCTTTGATATCTTTTAATGCACGCAACATCAGGTTTAAACAAAATGTGATACTCTATTAAAATATTATTGTTCAAACATTACCATTATAACATAGATATTAAATTATTGGGTATGAATTATAATAACTAAATTATATATATTAATCTAATTTATGTTATTGGAAACATTTCATATTGAATTTTGATATAAAAAGTTTTTAAACTTTTGAGCATTTTCTCTTTGAAAATGTGTTTTCTCATCACGTCAGCGGGATTAATTTTAAATTAAATTTTGTAAATTATGTGAATGTAATTTTTAAAAACTTATTACATATTTGGAATAATCATAATCTATGTTATCTAATAATTCCAACTTAATTTTTTACCGTAATAAATAGTGAAAATAGTAAAAATTATTTACTAGGGTTAAGGTAAAAATGGATTTACTGAGGGGTTAAACTAACAAATAAGGGTTAAATTGATCTAAAAATTGTATAAAATATATTTTATGGATATATTTTGAAATTATAATGTCTATTACTCTATAATAATCTATTTTTGGCTCTTTTGGAATGTGAAAAACATGGGTACACCTTTTTATTCTAGAACATTTTGAGTTTGTTGTTCACTTAACTTATAAAATAACACCCACTATCCTCTATTCCTAACACATAGAAACCATTTTTTTAGTAAAATAACTATCCAAATAACTTACCAAATTCCCTCTTATCATCCTGTAATCCTTTTTTTGTCAAAAATCTATTCTAGGAACACTTTAGGTATAATCCTAAAGTGGTGGTCTGAGAAGAGGTAAAATTCCTAACTATGGGATTTTCTTTTATTTCCTCTTCCACATCCTTAAAAAAATTTAATTTATTATTATATAATAAAAACAGTATCTATAATATTCTGAGATTTTTTTATGTTAAGATAATTACTTATAACCATCCCCACTTCTATCAAATGGGTTACAAAATCATCATTCGTGTGTATAGCGGACTACCACCTCGCGAACCGATGTTATTCATTTTTTCCATTACCACCTCTCACGGTTGGGTATGATGATGTATATAAAGTATATATATTACATTTATAATATAATTATACCTATAGAGTTATTATACCATATATACCTTTTTACTTTCCATTCCGTAGGGGATAAGATAATGTCGCTCGTGTATATGGTGGATTATTGCCTCATGAAGCGATGTGGTCCATTTTTCACTATCGCTTTACATGGAAGGTGATAAAGGTAAATTTAAGGAATATATGTGATATAAAGAAAATAATTATTGTATTAATTACATTTTTATCATTATAAAAATATAATATATCATTTTCTTTCTTACACTAAAAAATGATAACATTGTTTGTGTATGTGTGAACTACCGCCTTCACGAATCGATGGGAATATCTTTTAATCACCACAACAAATAGATGATATATATAATTATATTTTATATTTTATATTTTATATTATGATCATTATATAAATATAAAATATTACTTAACTTTTTTCCATAATGATCATTGAAAAATGGAAACGTTACTCATACGATCATATGGCCAATTGTCTCCATGATTGTGATGTAATTTATTTTTCATAACCATATTTCTTGGTTGGTTTTAAAAGTATAATTTATGTATAAATAATATATTTATTTAATTAATATTATTATTTATATGTTCAAATAATTACCCCTTTGACCATAGTTAACCTACCAAAGTCATTTTTGATACATAAGATAGATATCGTCGAAACAAATGACATAAAATTAATTGATTATGTAATCATATATAAAATACTAATAAGTCAAATAAAATGAATAATAAACTTTAAAAATTTTCTTAATCATTTAAATAATTAACATAAGTTTATTACTTTGAAAGATAAATAATGTATGTTACGATTCAGACTCAAAGTAAGGGTCTCTTGTCTCACTTTTACTTCTGTGAGACATATGCCAAAATCACCACTTATTTATATTTTTTGTGTATATATTTACCCTTTTATATGTTATATCATGAACATATTTATCTTCATGGTTTTAAAATATTCATTTTATTTCATTTCTTTTATGGGGATTACGATTTGAAAGTATCAAAGTGGTAAGGGTTTCGCACCTCACTTTTACTTCTGTGAGACATATGCCATATTCACCACTTATTTAATTTTTGTGGTGTATATACTTTCCCTTTGATATATTATATCGTTAATCTATTTGTATTAATGGTATTAAAAGTTTCATTTGATGTCATTTATTTTATGGGACATAAGATTCGAAAGTACCAAAGTGGTAAGGGTTTTTTCCGAAATCTCATCATTATTCAGGATTGTTTATGTTTATGTCTCCCTTGGTTGAATTATTTAATGTTTATATCTTAAAATAAATCTATTCTCTTCACATATGTTTATTAATTAAATCTTTCAACTAATAGTACCATTTTTTCACTCTTTGGTACTTAAAATGACTGAGAAAATGTTTTAAAGAAAATCTAACTTTAATTATCTCTTTAGTCAAAAATCATTTTTCATCAAAACTCATGTTATCTAAAAATCTTTTTAAACTTTTCAAAATGATTTATTAAATATAATTTTACCCATTTTTACTTTTTAAAAAAAATTGAAAAAATATTCATGTCATTTTCAAAATAATGCTTGTTTAGATTTTAAAGAAAATATGAAAGGAATATTTGTTTTAGCAGGTACGACATGAACAGAATTTTTAACTGTCATGACCACTTAATGTTTTAAATATTATTTTAAAAGTTTTAAAATGTTATTTTCAAAGAAAATTATTTTCAAAATGTTTTGAGAATTTTTTTTTTAAAGGTGGTTTTTAAAGTGAAAATTTTATTTTCCTCAAAAACAATTAATGAAATTTTATGTATTTCTATTCATCGATAACATCAAACCTTTTATTGTACTTATGATTCACTAGGTACATGATGTATTAAAATAATCCTTATTATTTATATGGATGGTTTATAATCATTTCGATTGACGATTTACAATTTTATTACCATTCACCATATTACTCTAGATGGTTTGTGATTATATTTATTGATTATGGTAAGTATTAACATTTCATATGTTATTTTTTCAATATGAATGTTTATATTGATTATAAACCAAGCCCTTCATATGAGGAATGAATTTGAATTAGTAAGTGACATGTGGGGCCTACTATATCCCCTTCATGCATTAGTAGTTCTCATGAGACAAACTAGTTTTATTTTTGGCTGAGGCCTTACCCATTTATATAGATGTCTTAGCATAAGGCCTCAAAGGTATTAGATGTCATGGGAAAAGGCCTTGAAAGTATGTTTTATATGTACAACATTATGAATTACATATTTATGAATTTAGTTATTTATATTCCATGTGATTATTTAATTATTTATAATTTCTATGGTTAAGTTTCATGCTCATGTGATTATTTATGCAGAATTATTTGATCACCATTTATTTATACAATGTTATGATCAAGTTATTGATTAAATGGTATGTGTTTCAGTTATTTACCTTTCCATATTTATTATAACTTATTTATTCATATATTCATATGTACTCTTACCCTTACTGAGCATTTAATCTCACCCCTTTCTTATTTTTTATTCTCTCTAGGATACCAGGAAGTGTTTTGTGATTAATATGCAGGGATTCACTAAGGGAAATAATGTAATTCTCAAAGAAAATTATTTGTGTATTTTATGTTTTAAAATGTAACATGAATTTTAAGTATGTATCTAGTTTACCAAGAATAATAAATTATTTAGTCCTTCAAGATTCAATTAATTTTATCCTATTCCAATATAACAAAGTAAAGACAGGCTCTAGACTACTAGGTTCGAGTAACTATAGTTGGTATTATAGAAAGTTTATTAGAAAACTTGGGAACTAGATTTATGAAAACACGGATTATGGAACATAAACCTAAGATAGAATTATTGGATAATTATGGAAGAACATCATAAAGTTTTATTAAGGAAGATATTATGTGGTTTTTACTAACAAATACTTCCCTGTTTGGATACTAAAAGTGGACATGGTTGTGGAATAGATATACCTAGGGGGTAATAACTTTGAAAAGGATTCATTGGGATTCACTTGATCATCACTTAGTGCATGAAAACATACCTTATTGCAAATTTATTTTGACACTACTAGTGGATATTCTTGGGTTAATTCGCATTTTTTTTACAAACCATTATGAAAACTTTTAAAATAAATATATCCCCAAAGAAACCATGTTTTTTATTATGAGATTAGCTATGTATAAAATTTTCAATTTATGTTAAGTATTTTACTAGTTTTTTTATTATACATTATGGTTTATAATGATATGATCTAATATAGTGTATGACATCATTTATAAATGGCACCTAGAAAAATGAATGGGGACCGCATCAGTGCATGTAATTCAAATAGTAATAATGATCGTTTATTTGAGGGGTTTAATCTAATATTTTGAAGAGAACTAGTCTCCCAAACATTCACATCATATAAAGACATATTATCATGTTCTAAAAATATAGAGAAGGAATTATCTAAGTATTATGAATTTTAAGGGAATCAAGATAAAAAGAGTATATAAAAGAAAAATAAGGATAAAGGGAATAAGGGAAAGAAGTGTTTTCCCACATGTGATAATTGTGGAAAGAAACACTGTTATTTGTTTAAATGTAATGGGAGATTACTACAAGTTTGGATATAAACTCCAATTTGATCATGAATTAAATGGAAAGAAAAAAGTTACCAATGTTCAATGCTTCAACTATAAGGATGTGAGTCACTATACAAATTAATTCCCTAAGCATAAAAGGAATACGCCCCAAAAGTAGCTAATGGATCATTGTCAATATTATTCTATTACCATAGAAGAAGTGGAATTATTAATGTGCTTGTGTTTTGATTCAAGAATTATGTAATTTATTATTTTATCGATGATATCCTGATTATAAGAATTATGAAATGTATAATTATTATACCAAAGTACTTTTTCATCAAATATTTGAAAGTGTATATTGAATGGTACTAATGACCAAGAAAAATGATTCTATAACAAGTTGAAATTATTGTAAAACATGTGATTTAAGGAAGGATAACCCTTAATATGTTCCTGATGTTGAGATAATTATGTTGGCATAAAGTGATTATTGATATGGATAAAGTAAATTAGATAGTATTGAATATATTAGAACGGATTAATGATTTGTTGAAAAAGTGGTTTATACTATCATTAATGGACTGTGTTTTTTGGATTTAAGGAATATATCTAGTAATCTTTATTTTATTTAAGTAATAAAGAATAATTCATGATTTCAATAAGTTTTTATGGTAATTATATTTATTACTATGTTTTAAGAGAATACATGATTAAGGTATTCACAAGGTTGGTATTTTACAATTAATAGATACTTATTGTTGTTTGGGGTATAAATGATAAGTTCATTTTGTAAATTTAGTGACCTTCAATCTAAAGTTTTGGATCTTAACATTTTGGAAGGTTCATATGGTTAACCATTTATGATATGGTTTAATTTGAACTTTGGATTATGTTTTAGGGATTAATGTATTACTTCACCAGATGAAGATTTATGCATATTGGATAACCTGTTCTAACCATTTTATTGTAATGATAACTATAGATTTAAGAAATAACTTACCATTATATTATGGATCTTATGATATGTTAGTGATTCAAGCATAAAAAATCATCTTAATTTCTTAGATTAAAAGATGGAGTTGAAATTGATCAAGGCACAACCAAAGGAAGAGATTGTTCTTATTAAATGGAATAAAATCAAGTAAGTATATCTTCTCATTAAAATTTATCAACTTTAGGAAAATGATCCTGAAATAAAATTTTATCCAATTACCATCATCTATGATGATATTAATGACCTTTTTCACACCTATCTAGTTTATGGTTTTTTTGATCTTTCACTTTCTTGTGATCAATTATCACTATCACTCTCCATTATTTGTGCATTATGCTTTTCTTCTATGTCCAAATCTTCACTTCCCACCTATGTTCTCCTATTTAAAAACTTAGTATGTGTTATTATAGATTACATTCACACATATCTTTATCTATTATCAATATTATATTTTATTAAACCTTCTTATAATGTGGGATATCAATAAGGGTATTTTCAAATGAAAAACCCTTGATTCCTGAGATCAATATTAAGTTGCGATGACAAAATTTATTTTATGGGGGTGGAATGAAACACCCCAAGATTGTAAAATATGAATATCATATTCTATAGCGTGTATGAAACACAACACCAAGATTATAAGTTAATATAACATTCTAAGATGTTATGATATATTTAAATAAATTCAATCTCATTGATAGTTTGCAATGCATGCAACACCGAGTTTGAACGGAATGTGATACTCAATTAAAATATTATTATTTAAACATTATCATTATAACCCAGCCATTAAATTGGTAGTTATGAATTGGAATAAATAAATTATGAAAAGTATATGTTTTACACGTGTAAAAACAAATTCATTAATTATATATTGATTATAAATAAAATAATAATCATTTAAAATAAAAAAAGAAATGTTTTCTCAAAAACTGTATTTTTTCTAAAAGATAGCTTAGTTGCGCTTTTCACACATAATTTAAAATTAATTTTACCAATTTTAAAAAAAAAATTGAAAAAAAAAATTATTTTTCAAATCATAATATCAAAATTATCTTAGGGTGATTTTTTTATTTTTCTAAAATGCTTCATTTTTTGATAAATAGTGAAAAATACTTAATTTTAATTGAAAAATTTCATTTCATTTAAATTATTTATATATTAAAATTATTTTTTGAATTGTTTTTCAAGTAAAATTAGTTCAATTATATATATATTAATCATATTATTTCATTTTAATCATTTTCATATTGAATTTTGATATAAAAATGTTGTAAACTTTTGAACATTTTCTCTTTAAAACACTGCTTTCTTGTCGCATCTGCCAGATTAATTTTAAATTAAAATTTTCCAATTATGTTAATTGAATTTAGAAAAATGATTCAATATTTTTAATCATAATGATATATATTATCTAATAAGGTTATCTTATTTTTTTACTATAATGAATAGTAAAAATAGTAAAAATTATTTAACGCGGTTAAGGTAAAAATGGATTTACCGAGGGTTAAACTAAAAAGATAAGGGTTAAAATAAACTAAAAAATTATCTAAGATCAATATAATGGAAATATTTCAAACTTATAATATCTATTTATAAATAATAATCCATTTTTACCCTCTTTCATGCGAAAAACATGGGTACACCTTTTTCTTTTCAAAAATTACAAGTGTTCCACTCACCTCACTTATAAAAGGTCACCCCCTCCCCTCTCTTATTCACACATTCAAACACGTTTTTTGGTAAATACCTATATAAATAATTTCCAAACTTCCCTCCTCTCATCCTATAATCCTTTTTCTTATTATAAATCCATTCTAGGAATACTTTTTGTATAATCCTAAAGAGGTTGTCTGAGAAGAGGTAAAATTCCTAACTATGTGTTTTTATTTTATTTCTTCTTCCATGTACTTAAAATATTATAAATTCATGATTATATAATAAAACAATTATATTAAATATGATTATATTTTTTCATATTAAGTTCATTACTTACAACCATCCTCTCCTCCTTCAAATTGGTTATGAAATCATCATTCGTGTGTACGGTGTACTACCGCCTCGCGAACTGATGTCATTTATTTTTCTATTACCACCTCTCACAGTTGGGTATGATGATAGATTTAAAGTATATATATTATATTTATAAAAAAATTATATATATTAGGTTATTGTATCATATATACCTTTTTTACTTTCCATTTCGTATGAGATATGATAATGTCACCCGTGTGTTTGGTGAACTACCGTCTCACGAAGCAATGTGATTCATTTTTCACTAATGATTAAAATAGAAGATGATAAGGATAAATTTAATGAATATATGTGATATAAATGAAATAATTATTATATTAATTTCATATTTATCATTATAAAAATATAATATATCATTTTATTTTTGACACTGAAAAATGATAACGGCGTTCGTGTATGTGTGGACTATCTTCTTTCACGAAGCGATGTGAATCTCTTATCATCACCACACCACATGAATGATATATATAAGTATATTTAAAGAAATAATATGGTATATATGATATTATTATCATTTTTGAAGGAAAAAATATTACTTAACTTCATTCCATATTGATAATTGAAAAATGGAAACGTTACTCATGCATACGTATGGTCTACCGTCTCCAATATTGTAATATAGTTCATTTTTCATAATCATATTTAATGATTGATTTTAAAAGAATAATTTATTAATAAATATGATAATTAATTAATTATTATTATTCTGGATATGTTTAAGTAATTAACTCTTTGACTATAGTCAACCTACCAAGTTCATTTTTGACACATAACCAAATATCATCGAAACCTCTGACATAAACTTAATTGATTAAGTAATCATATATAACATTGTAATATGTTAAATAAAATGAATAATAAACTTTAAAAATGTTATTAATAATTTAAAAAATTAACATAAGTTTATTATTCAGGAGGATAAAGAACATACATGAATATTCGGACTTAAGGTAAGGGTTTCTCGTCTCACTTTTACTTCTGTGAGACATATTCCATATTCACCACTTATTTACTTTATATGGTGTATATACTTACACTTTTATATCATATATAATTAATATATTTAACTTAATGGTATTTAAAGTTTCATTTTATGTCATTTATTTTATTAGAATTACGATTCAAAAGTACCAAAGTGGTAAGGGTTTCTCATCTCACTTTTACTTCAGAGAGACATATGTCGTATTCACCACTTATTACTTTTTGTGGTGTATATGCTAACCCTTTGATATTTAATATCATGAATCTATTTATCTTCATGTAATTTAAAGTTTCATTTGATGTCATTTATTTTATGGGGCTTACAATTTAGAAGTACTAAAGTGGTAAGGGTTTATTTTACAATCTCATCATTTTTCAGGATTGTTTATTTTTACATATCCATTAAGGGAATTATTTGATATTTATATCTTAAAAAAAATATTATCTCCACCTATGGTTATTAATGAACATTTTTTATAAATATTACCATTTTTCCACTCTTTGGTACTTAAAATGATTGAGAAATTTTTTTTAAGAAGATCTGGATTTATTTCTCTCTTTGGTCGGAAATCCATTTTCATTAAAAACCATGTTTTCTAAAAAAATTCAATAATATTTTTAACCTTTTAAAAATAATTTATTAAATACATTTTTACCCATTTTTACATTTTACAAAATATTTTGAAAGTAATCTTCATGTCGTTTTCAAAACAATACTTGTCTGGTTTTTACCAAAAATGTGAAAGGAATCTTTGTTTTAACATGTACGACATGAATGGAATTTTTTTCCATCATGACCGATTGATGTTTTAAATATTATTTAACAATTTTTCAAAGTTTATTTTTAATGAAAAATATTTTCAAGATGTTTTGTGAAATTTTTGTTTTAAAAGGTTATTTTCAAAGTGAAAAGGTTATTTTCCTTAAAATATTTTTAATGACATTCTATGATATTTCCATTCATTAATGACATCGACCCTTTTATTGTACTTATGATCCACTGGGTTCATGTTATACTAAAATCATCCTTATTATTTCTATTAATGGTTTATGATCAATTTGATTGAGAATGTACAATTTTATTACAATTCACCATGTTTATCCAGATGGTTTATGATTATGTTTATTGACTAGGGTAAATACTAACATTTAATATATTAGTATTTCAATATGAATGTTTATATTGATTATTCTCCACTCCTTTATATGAGGAATTCATCGGATATAGTAAGTGATTTATGGGTCCTATGATAGCCCCTCAATGCATTGTTAGTCTCATGAGACAAATTAGATTAGGTTTTAGATGAGGCCTTACCCATTTATATTGATGTCTTGGAACAAGACCTTTATGGTATTTTTTAGATGTTTAGTATTATACATTCCATCATTATAAATTCAGTTGTTGATATTCCATGTGATTATTCAAATAGTTATAATATCCATGGTTTAGTTTCATGATCATGTGATTATTTATATGGAATTATTTGATCATCATTTATTCCTACCATATTGTAACACTGTGATATTTTAATAAATATTTCTATTTAAATAATTTTAACTCTTTAATAGCTTGTGTTGCACGCAACCATGAGTTTAAATGAACCTTGAGACCCTATTAGTATAAAATAACCATTATAACCTAGCCATTAAAGAGGTGGGAATAAATATGAATAACTAATTTATGAAATAAAAATAAAGGTCTAACTCAATAAGAATGTATTGGTAAGTGCCTAGAAAATAATCACACAATTTTAGTAAAATCATTTTATTCTTCAAAAATAAATTTTCTTCAAAAAATAGTTTTTATTATTTTCATTAATTTTTAGAATTTATAAAAAATTAAATGAATTTAATTTTTTAATCCATCATTTCAAAATTATCTTAAAATTGTTTTTTCTGAAAACATTTATTTTTTAAGGAATAGTGAAATTACTAAATTTTATTGAAAACTATATTTTATTTTAAAGTATTTACAAGGTAAAATTATGTTTTTGATTATTTTTAAATTTTAATTAGTTAATTTTAATTTAAAATAATATAATTATTATTTTTTAAAAGTATTCCATACCTGAATTTATTATAAAAATATTTTCTTTTTTTAAATTTCACTTTTTTGAAAAAAAAATGATGGAATTTTATCAGTTTTGTTTTAAATTAAATTCCAAAACTTATGTGTTTTTAATTTTGAAAATGGATAAAAAATTTAGATTCATAATTTGTAAATTTAGTGAATAGGACTCATTTATTTATTTTCCAATATAAATAGTAACCATAGTAAATTTTGTTACCATGGTAAAGGGTAAATTGTGTAATTTAGGTTAAGAATAAAATGATAAAGAATATTAAATGACTCTAACACATTAAAAAAAATTTAATGGATGAATATAATTAGACACTTAACACATAAGGATATAAATTAAGTTTTTTAATGGAAACTTGTCCATGAAAATGCCTTATATAATATTTAAATCAAATAAAGATACAAAATGTCACTTTCTTTGTCTTAAATATCCCTTATGTGTACACAAGGGGTAAAAGATATGTTATTAATGAATATAAATATAAATTTTTAACTTGATACATATATTTTAATGATATAAATTTATTTTTTAATTTTTTGGAAACTTAGATGAGATTATGATATTTATAATATTTTATTTAATGAAAAATTAAAGATTTCATATTCATGTTTTAAATACTCTATCATTTTTAATATAGGGTTGAACAAAATATATATTAGACTATAAATATTAGTCTTAAATATAGAAGATTTATCTTCATGATGGTATTTTATTTTTTATTTTTTATTAAACAAATAATTATATTATATAATTACACAACACTAATGTAGTAATAATTTTATTAATGGGGATATCAAATAAATGTTACTAAAAATATTAAAATAAATATAATTTGAGAAAATTAATGTGGTAAATGAATTTTATAGATTTAATTGACATATTAGGGATATAATAAATTTTTTTTTTTTTGAAGTTAACTTGTTATCTTGATATTTTGAAAAATCCATGTAAAGGATAGTGTCAAAATTGATACTAATGGTATTTTATCAAAATAATATTTTATTAAATTATTTAAAAAACATAAAACATATTTAAAAATACAAAATATTTATAATATATTATAAATTATTATAAAATGTTAATTTATTTTATAATTTACATCATATAAGTAAAAAATAAAACCTTTTAATATTGAAAAAGTTGTTACCTTAGTTAAAATTAAAATAGGTTAACTAAAGGTTAATAAAAATGATAAGGTTTAAAATAATACCAAAACTTGTATATAATATATTGTTTTATGATATTAAAAAATTATATCATATTATCTTATAATACATTTCCTTTTCTAGTTATTTGGATTGAGATTTAATTTATTATAAATTAATATTTTTAGAAATTCTAAAAGTGCCCCTCACCTTGATTATAAAAGGGAACCTTCTCCATGACCTATTCATATCCTTTTGAGCCTTAAATATCAACCATACCATACAAAACTCCCTTCTAAACTTCCCTAGACACTTTCTAGATGTTCTGGTATTCTCAAAATACCAACTCTAGTGTCTTTAAGAGGAGATCTAAAGGAATTTTTCTGAAGAAGTAGTAATCTTCTTTAACGACTCTTTCAAGATTACTTCTTCTTATAATTCCTATTAATGTTTTGTTTCTATTATAAATTAATTCCTAAATTATAATAAATATTCTGATATTTTATTGTGATTATAGAACAACCATATTCTACCTTTTATCCATCCTGTAAAAAACAGAATCACCGCGCATGTGTACGTATGACTTACCATCTCCATGTTGTGGTGCAATCTGTTTTTCATCACATATTTATTTGTATGGGTATAATGATGGAAATAATATATATATATATATGATAATTATAAAATTATATTTATTCTATAAAAAAATTATACCATCCACTTCTTTATTATGTCATCATTAAGGGAATGATATCATCGCTTGTGCGTACGTACTGTAGCACCCCAAACACTTCATGGTATGTTTCTCTTAAATACATTCTAGTAATAGACTATATTTCATGAATACCTGATCCTATATGGAACAAAACATGGTTACTTATAGGAGATATCCATAACCTATCCATTGAACTTAAATTTTCCAACTCTGCAATTTGAATTTTAAAAATCTGACATACACGGTTGTGTTCAAGATTATATTTAGAGTCTGATAGAATTAACTTAATTTTCAGTGAATAGTAACCTACCCGTATGAATATTAACCTACCCTTATTAATATTAACTTACCCATATTAATAGTAATATGACTCTTATGAATGGTATCCATGCCCTTGAATGTATAAATGAATTTAGGCACCTTAAGAATGAAGATGAATATTTTAAGTGTTTATATTTTTCGATTAAATAATTATTTTAATTAAATATTTAATTAAACATATTTAGAAAATTATTTTTAAAAAATAGAGTTCAATTTTTGGATTCTACACGTCAAAAAATGGTTAGGATGAATTTTTTGTATTTTTCTGAAATACTTAAATTTTTTATGAATAGTAAAATTTGATAATTCACAATAAATGCTAAATAATGGATTAATTGAGTCATTGATGATGATATGCTAATGTAATCCCAATTGGTTCGAATTCACATTAATATATTACTATTATTGTTCATGGAATACTTACTATTGGTTGTCTTGAGAGGAAATAATAGATTATTGATTATAATATTAAGAAAACTCCTCTCTCCTCCACTATATAAATCACCCCTCACCCCCTCTTCCTCCCACACAACTCAAGCTTAAATCCTTGCCTAAATTCTACCAAATACTCTTTCCAAGCCCTCTCTCTATGTCCAAGACCTTCTGGTCTCACCAAAAGGCCAAAAACAAGGGCCTTAAGGAGATTCTCAAGGAGGAGTACTCAAGAGGTGAACCTTCCTTCTCTTTTCATTCAATTTCTTTAACAAAGTTCCATTATTTTGTTCTCTCTTATCACTTCCCCTCATCAAAATGCCATGATAATTACATTACCTTACATGTACTGGATTTTCATTGTGCTAATGTAATATTTCATCATAATCTCTCTTTTTCCCTCCTTTTATACAATAAATGCAAACACCATCCGAGATGTGTAAATTTATCACACTCAAGGAAGACGGGTTTTCAATTTGAATTACTATCTTCAATACTGGTCATGAAACTTTTTCAATGGTTGAACCAGGTTATAATATATTTATTTTATCTTGATTAATTTTCTTTAATCTTTACACATTCATAATGTGAAATAATAATACAAAACAAGTTTATTGTGCACAAAACCGCCAATCCAAATCCAAGCATTTATCTTAACTCATCGAATGAGACATCCTCATGGTATATAACTAGAATAATTATAAGATAATTTATATCTATTAAATTTCACTAATAATTTATATTAATAATTCTGGATTTTTAACCACATTTCAAATAAACTTCCATTAATGAATACAAGTAAACAAATCATGAAACCAGGTAAGAAAATACTTCCAAAACAATAAAATTGAATCTCTTAAACCCATCAAAAAGGACATTAATAAACTTAATAAGGTTATACCATATCAATTACTTGTTTATGAGGTTATTAAATTATTAATTAATGAAACTAATTTGATTATTCAGGTCATTAAGAAAAAACAAGAACACCTTCGAGCATGTGGTAAGGGATCCTCTCTCTCACTTTTGTTCAAGAATCTCCCCTATGTTGTGCCCTTATATTTTTAATTAATAATGATGGGGTATATTTTATCACCTCCACCATACTACCCTTGTGACATATAAATAATGTAATACCCATTTAACTCTCATTAATCCCTTGCAATAACACTTGTTACCATGCCGAAATGTTTGTAAGGGGTTTCTCGTCTCACTTTCATTTCTGTGAGATTTTCATTGTTCGCCACTTATTTATTGTATGTGGTATATGTGTACTGCCATTTGATATATAATAACATTATTATATTTATATTCATGTTATTCAATTATTCTTTTGAGGGTTATTAAGTTCTGGTCATATGATTTGACTGATTATATTGTGGTAAGAGACTTTGTCTCAACTACTATTTTGTTGTGACTAACTTTGCATTGTGCACCTAATAATCCTTATATGGTGTACCTACTTCCAATTTGAGATAAATTTTAATTTTAAATTATATTTATATTAAGTATCCATAATCTCATATCATGGGTATGTTTTCTTTCTAAATCTTATACCATTTTACATACGGTGTTTATTTGGAAAGTTATTTTAATTATGGAAATATTGATGAATCCGTATAATCTACTCTATACGGATATTGAAAAGGAATATTTCTCTTGTATTGAATCAATTTATAAAGAATTATTTGGACATGTATTGGTGGGTGGGGGCCTTTATATCCCCTCTATGCATTGGTAGGTCTCATGAGACAAATCAGTTTGGCGACAAACCCTTCGAGTTTGTTTCCAAAAATCAGATGGGTTTCTACACACAAAACTAAACCGTTTTAATAGTATTATGGATTCATGTTCCAGATATATGACATCCAAATAATAATCATTTTATTTATTCATTATCAGTTATTATTATTATCCATGAGGTTTTCACTATGACAAAATCTATGGATGCAGTTTCATTCTCAGTTTATTAATGGAATTAGTTTTTCATTTATTCACCATGCCATATTGGTTATGTCAGATTGATTATGATTCACTTATTATTGTACTCATGATTCTGCTATTTGTAACCCTTATTTACCGTTTTATCTCACCCCTTTCATTATTTACCTTCAACGGGATATGAAGAGAAGGTCATTTATTGAGTTCATGTGGTTGCAGTTTTTAGTTTTATTTTGTATTGTATCTTGTAACCTTTTTCAATGTAATTTGTGTTACATATATGTATATAGTTTCTTAAATACTACTAAACTGATAATTCCTTCGGGATTTTTCATTCCTTCTATCCATGCCAATATCACAAGTAATTCATCGGCATTAGCCTAGAGGGGTCGGGGTGTTACACGTACGGTCTACCGTCTCTATGACATGATGCGATTCATTTTCCATGTTCACCATTTTATAATGATTATATAAATGTATATTATGAATAAATATGATATATATATTACCTTAATATCATTCTAGAAATTATGTAATTATATCCTATGTATAATAATTTGGACTTATACAATAAAACATGCATAGAAAAATGAAATAGTTAACACATGAAATAAGGGTAATAATGAAATATTATTAAATGGGTGATAAGATGATATAAAAATATAATATATGATATCATAAATATAGATATAGTTATATAATAAATTAATAACATTCTTTAAACCATTATATGGAATTTTTGGATACGTATGAAGGAAATCAGACCTAAGGGTTAATTTCACAATCTCATTATTATTTAGGATTGTTATATGTATATGTTTGGAAATATTTATCTTCCATGTATATGTTTCTTAAAAAAATTTCCAAAATATTTTTACTATTCTTATATAATTTTTAAATTCATTTTTACCCATGTGTTAACTTTTACTAAATATTTTGAAAGGAACCTTTTTTTTATTTTTCTAATAAGGTACTTTGTGAATTTTTTAAAAAAAAGTATGAGAGGAATGTTTTTTAAAATTATATGCCATGAACGTATTTTTTTTATTTCATGATGTATTAATTTCTTGAAGTTTACCTTATAATATTTCATATTTATTTTCAAATAAAATGTTTTATTTTAAAATTGTGCGGCATTTTAATAAAATAAAATGTTTTCAAAGAAGAAAGAATATTTTCCTCAAGAATTATTTTCAAGTGATCTCTAAAAATTATTTTCCATCCATGGTAACATTATTTAATGTTACTTATGCTTTAATGGGGATATTTTTCAACCATACTATCCATATTATTCCTATGGTTGGTTCATTTTAATAATGGAATGATATTTATGGAACTCATTTTTTCCATGGGTTATGATATGATTGAATGGTGTTTATAAAACCTATTTCATTCCAGGTATTTTGATATGATGGATGAATTATGTTATTATGGCACACATATGTATGGTTTTCATTATGTGATTGGTTGGACCTATGTATCCCTCCAATACATTGGGTAAATATTTATATCTCATGATATAGATAGGACTAGAATGAGGAGTGAAATCGGTTTAGTAATACAGGGATATAATAGAGAGTGAATTTGGTTCAGTAAAGGAATTTTTCCGCTGTGATGGTCTTGGAAATGAGCCTTTACTAATATAGAAATGATTTTATATGCTTATTTGTATTTCAAAATTCCATGTCTTATTTTATGCTCTCATAGAATATGTTCTTTGATTCTTTATGAAATTTTATTATTGATCCCATGACCTGATATCATGATATTTGATATGTAAGATATAATTTTATTATGTCTTATGATTTTGATATGATTAATATCTCCCTTGTTTACCCTTACTGAGCATCTGAGATCACCCTTTATTATGTTTCTTTTCCCTAGGATATGAAGAAAGGTATTAAGTAAGATGTGTCAGAGTGGGTTCTAGTTATGAAGGAATAAGAGAGAGACGATGTAGATATTTTATGAATCAGTTGTTTATGTTTCCCAGTATCCAATGACACTAAACCTATATTGTTATAGCATGGTTTTTTTATGTTATGTAATTAATATTCTTTTATTTTGATGTAATATATATGTATGAAAATTATTAACCATTGTAGTTGGTATCCGATCAAGGTTTAGTTAACCTTTGGAAACTATAATAATAAAACCTTAGTAAGAACCTTAAAGATAATCTATGTATAGGATAAAATCCTAGTGTTTTGGTGATGATTATAAATAACCTAGTATAAAACCTAAGGTGTCCTAAATTGATGTTTTATAAGTAATTTCCCTTGATTATGTGGTTTCCACATTATGATTAGTGTTACTCATGTTATATTTTTTGTTTTAGTTAATAGTTTGAACCCAAAGAAACCATGTTAATTCCAAATGTGATAGGAAATAAAATGATTTCCCTCCTGAGTAACCGAATGTTATGGGAGATGGAATAAAAAATCTTTTTGTTATTCTCACATAAATTTCTCAAGATATGAATCATATAGGACTTCCAAATGAGAAAATGAGGGAACATCATTCTATTAAGTCCTTAATGAGGTAGTTTCCACCTTATTTCAATGAGTATTCTAATCCACTAGAGGATGAAAAATGGATTATTACTACTAAAAATATATTTTTGGTTATCAAATGTTTATAAATTGAGAAAGTAATTTTGTAATTCTATTATTTGGAAGGTGAAGCGGATTAATGGTGGAATATCATCAATAATATGAGGTAATGAGATGAAATTGACTCCATGTAGTGGGACAAGTTCAAGAAATTATTTTTCAATAAGTACTTTCCTTGTATTCTTTAAATGAATATGGAGAATTATTTCCTTGAGATTAAGAAAAAGGATGATGAATCCATTGGTACCTATGAAGAAAATTTTACAAAACTTAAGGTATGCTTCTAGAATTATCATCCAACCTGATAGTAAGGTTGATAGATTCTTTAATGGCTTAAAACCAATTATCCTAAGGGAATTTTCCATAAGGTAATTCATTAGCTATGATGAAATTGTTTGATGTTCTCTCAAGGTTGATATGGAAATTTAAGTTACCCATCAATCATATGGGTTCAATAAGAAGAGAAAAATGGAATTCAAAGGGAAAATATAAAAATCATAGTTAAAAGAATATGCGCTTTAATTTATGCTCAAAGTGTGGAAATAAACATGGATGAAACTATATTAAGGGTACTGGTAAATGTTTTAAGTGTGGGAAAGAAGCTAATCAGAAAATTGAAATTTGAAGTGATGGGAAAAAGATAGTTAATTATGAGAATAAAAAAAAGTATTCATTGAATTCACATCCCACACTTCAATGCTTCAAGTTCAAGGAAAATGGTAATTATACTAACTAATTCCCAAATCGGAGGGTTATCGATGATGATCAATGTCATCAACCTCTTAAGAACAAAGACAAAGGAAAATTTCATGCGATAACTACTAGCGATGTGGAGTACGACAATGAAGTTGTGAAAGGTACACTTATCATCCACTCTAAAGTAGCTATTGTTTTATTTTATTCTAAATACACCATCTCTTATTTCTAAAAAAAATGAAAGTTTATCATCATATTACCTCAACAATTAGATGTTTATTTAGCTGTGAAAACTCTTAATGTCATAGCAATCATATCACAAGTTTATAATTCTTCTCTGGTTGAATTTTGTTGGAAATTGCCTCCTATAAATATTGGGATCCTTCCTTTAGTTGAATTCAATGTGATTATTGGCTTGTATTGGATTCATATATATAGATATCATGTCAATTTCATAAGAAGGGAAGTCACACTTCATATTACAAATGAATCTATGATCGTCTATTAATGCAAGTATGAATATGAACTTCCAATGGAAATCACTTCCATATTGTGGATCATAATTCCTATAAATGAAGGTTACCTATCTCATATAGTTAGGTAAAAATCACTATTAATGATACTCCTATTATATAAGATTTTTTTGATGTCTTTTTGGAAGAATTTATAGGTCTTACACCAAATCGTGAAGTTGAGTTTTCAATTGAACTCATATCGGGTGTTATGCTTATTTCAAATACTCCTTATATAATGGCCCCAATTGAGTTGCAGGAATTGAAGAAGAAACTCCAAGAGAATATTGATAAGGTATTCATACACCCTAGTGCATCACCTTGGGGTGCACCTGCTCTGTATGTTAAGAATAAATATGTATCAATGAGACTCTTCATGGATTATCGAGAACCTAACAAGATCACTATCAATAGAAAATATCATCTCCTTGTATTGATAACCTATTTGGTCAACTATGCAGAGCTCAATACTTTTCTAAGATTTATCTTCAATCTATATATCATTAATTAAGGTTCAAGAAATAGGATATATCCAAGATTACATTTCTTACAAGTTATGGACACTGTGAATTTATAGTGATTCATTTTGGTCTTACTAATTCCCCCTCTATATTCATGTATTTAATTAATAGAGCCTTTAGAGACTATCTTGATTAGTTTTTTATCGTATTTATAGATGATATTATTATATATTCAAAGAGAAAGTAATAGCAAGAAGATCACTTGAGGATTTTACTAAATATCCTGATAAAGGATAAGCTTTATGAAAAAATTACCAAGTGTGAGTTTTGGATTCAAAAAGTTTCATTTTTGGGTCACATAATCTCAAGAGAGGGGATATATTTGGATTTAGTCAAGATGTAAATTATTGAACATTGTCCTATACTAACAATGGTAACTGATATATGAATTTTTCTTGGTTTAGATAGATATTATCGACATTTTGTAAAATATTTCTCATGATTATCCAATCCACTCACCAAGTTTACTTGAAAAGGATTTAAGTTCATATAGAAGGAGGAATATGAAGATAATTTCAAGGAGTTAAAAATAAGGTTATTAGGTGAACCTATGCTCACACTTACCTATAGTGGAGAAAGGTTTGTGATCTATAGTGATGCATCCAAGAAGGGGCTAGGATGTATTCTCATGAAAAATGATATGGTGATAGATTATGCCTCACAAAAATTGAAAATCCCTGAGAAAAATTACCCAAATCATGGTTTGGAGTTAACTATGGTAATTTTTGCATTAAAATTTTGGAGAAATTATCTTTATAGAGAAATGTGTGACATATATATTGATCATAAAATTTTAAAAGTATATTTTCACTTAAAAAGAGCTAAATATGAACCAAATGAGATGATTGGATTTGATTAAAGATTACGACTACTCAATACATTACCACCCTAGGAAAGTGAATGAGGTGGTAGATGTTTTGAGTCAAAATAACCATGCTATCCTATCTATGATAAATATCACAAAAGATACAATATTTATAGATTTTCAAAGGATGGATCTGGAAATCATAAAGGAAGGGGGAATATTATCTAGATCAAATGAATGTTCAACCATCTATACAAGTAAATATTAAAGAGGTGCGTGAAGGAAGATGTAGAGTTACAAAATAAGGTGAGAAATATTCTTGAGTTTAACCTTGATTGTGATGGAATAATAAGGTTTAGTAACAGTGTTTATATTCCTACCATACCATAATTAAAGAATGATTTTTTGGATGAGGCTCATAGATCATCATTCTCTATTCATCCTGCATAAAGATGTATAGGGACTTGAAATAGTATTTATAGTGGGATGGAATGAAGAGATTTATTGCATAATATGTTTCTTAACGCTTGGTTTGTCAGAAATTTAAGGCTGAGAGATAGAAGTCTAAGGGGATATTACAACCATTACTCATACTAGAATAGAAATGGGAAACATCACCATGGACTTTATCTTCAGACTTCCCAAAACATCAAAAGGACATAATTCTATATGGGTTATAGTTGATCACCTTATGAAGTCAACACACTTCATCTATATCAAAGAATATTTCTCTCTTGATCATCCTTCCAGAATATATTTAAGAAAGTGGTGATATTTCATGGAGTACCACTTTCCATTATATCTAATCAGGATCTGAGGTTTACCTTGAAGTTCTAGAGAATTATTCAATGATATCTAGATACATATTTAAGTTTCAACACTGGTTATCATCCTCAGATAGATAGTAAATCTAAGAGGATAATTCAAACTCTAGAAGACATGTTGATAGCTTTCTCTATGGATTTCAAAGGTGGTTGGGATAAACACCTATATTTGGTATAATTTTCTTACAACAATAAATTTAACTCCAGTATCCATATGGATCTTTAATAAGACCTATATGGTAAGAAGTTAATAACTCCAACATACTAGAATGATGTTGGGGAAAGAAAGATATTGGGACCTGATCTAGTTAATGAAATGGTAGGGAGGGCCAAATCTATTCAACAACACATAAGAGTAGCTTAGATTCAACAAAAAAAATTATTCTTACAATCATTGAAAAAACCTAGAGTTTGAAGTTGGTGACAAGTTATTTCTACAAATATATCCTTCAAAGAGAGTGATGAGATTTGGAAATAAGGGAAAGATAATCCCTAAGTATATCGGTCCTCTTGAAATTCAGTATCATGTTGGGAAGGTAGCTTATTGATTAGTGATTCTAATGATTATCTCTCAAGTTCATAATGTGTTCCATGTATCTATCCTAAGAAAGCTATTGGGACCCGATCTAGTTGAGGAAATGGTAGGGAGGCCAAATCTATTCAACAACACAAAAGAGGAGCTTAGAGTCGACAATAATGTTATGTTTACAATCATCGAAAAAACCTAGAGTTTGAAGTTGGTGACAAGTTATTTCCACAAATATATCCATTAAAGATAGTGATGATATTTGGAAATATGGAAAAGATACTCCCTAGGTATATTGGTCCTCTTGAAATTTAGTATCGTGTTGGGAAAGTATCTTATTGATTAGTGCTTCCATTGAATCTCTCGGAAGTTCAAAATATGTTCCATGTATCTATCCTGAGAAAGTATATACCTAATCCTTCACATATACTAAACTCAAATGTAATACCACTAGATAAATATATTTCTTATGAAGAAAAATTGATATAGATCCTGTATTTTAGAGAAAAATTTCTACAAAATAAAACCACTCACTTGGTTAAAGTTTTATGGTGGAACCACCAATTTGAGGAATCTATGTGGGAACCTGGGGATATGATAAGGCATATGTATCCTCATATGTTTGTATCCAAGTGATGAATTTTGAGATAAAAAATAATTTTAATGGTGGTATAATGTAACACACTTATATTTTAATAAATATTTCTCTTTAAATAATTTTAACTCTTAAATAGCTTGCATTGTATGCAACTGTGAGTTTAAACGAACCATGAGACACGATTAGTATAAAATGACCATTATAACCTAGCCATTAAATTAGAAGGAATAAATATTAAATTAAATTAATTTTATTTTTGAATTCATCATTTCAAAATTATCTTAAATTTATTTTTTTCTGAAAACATTATTTTTTTTAAAGGAATAGTGAAAATACTGAATTTCATTGAAAAATACATTTTATTTTAAAGTATTTACAAGGTAAAATTATGTTTTTGATTAGTTTTAAATTTTAATTAGTTAATTATATTTTAAAATAATCCAATTTTGGTTTTTGAAAAGGATTTTAAACACGAATTTATTATAAAAACAATTTATGTTTTAAAAGAGAATTTTTTCAAAAATTTGTTTTTCATTATGTTTTATCGGTTTCATTTTAAATTAAAATTTTCAAGTTATGTGTTTTGAATTTTAAAAAATGGATAAAAAAATTTTGATTCAGAAGTTAAAAATATAGTGAATATTTCCCTTTAATTTTTGGATAATATGAATAGTAACCGTGGTAAATTTTGTTACCACGGTAAAGGGGAAATTGGGAGATTTAAGTTAAGAATAAAATGATAAATACTATAAAATGGATCTAACATATGCCAAAGATTTAATGGATGAATATACTTATACCCTTAACACATAAATATAGAAATTAAGTTTTTAATGGACACTTGTCCATGAAAGTGACTTATATAATATTTAAATCAAAGAAAGAAACAAAATGTAACTTTCTTTATCTTAAATATCCCTTATGTGTCCACATGGAGAAAACAATATGTTATGAATGAATACAAATGTAAATTTTTAACTTAATAAACATATTTTCATTTTTATAAATTTATTTTTGACTTTTTGGGTCTCATAGATGAGATTATGATATTTATAATATTTTATATAATGAAAAATTAAATATTTCACATTAATGTTTTAAATACTCTATCAGTTTTAATATAGGGTTACCCAAAAGATATATTCAACTATAAATATTATTATGAAATATAAAATATTCATATTTTTAATGGTATTTTGTTTTTTATTTTTAATTAGATAAATAATTATATTAAATAATTACACAACACTGATGTAGTAATTATTTTATTAATGGAAACATCAAATAAATGTTAATAAAAATATTAAAATAAATTTAATTTTAGAAAATTAATGTTATCAAAGAATTTTATATATTCCCTTAACCTATTAGTTATATAATAAAATATTTAGTTCGAATTTAACTTATTATCTTTATATTTTTAAAATTCCATGTAATGAGTAGTGTCAAAATTGACACTCATGATATTTTATCAAAATAATATTTTATTAAATTATTTAAAAATCATAAAACATATTTAAAACTAAGTATTAATTATAATGTGGTCTAAAATGTTATAAATTGTTCATTTATGGTCTAATTTACATTAGATAGGCAAAAATTATTACCTTTTAATATTGAAAATTTTGTTACCATAGTTAAAATTAAAATAGGTTAACTAAGGGTTAATCAAAATGATATGGTTTAAAATAAAACCAAAACTTATCTAAAATATATTGGTTGATGATATTAAAACAGTATCTTATATTATCTTTGAATAAATGTACTTTTTAAGGTATTTGGACTGATATTTAACTTATTATAAATTAATATTTTTTGAAATTCCAAAAGTGCCCTTCACCTCAATTATAAAAGGGCACCTCCTCCCTCACTTCTTCACATTACTTTGAGCCTTCAATATCAACCATACCATTCCAAATTATCTTATCAACTTCCCTATACACATTATAGAGGTTATTTTATTCTCAAAAGGCCAACTCTATTGTCCCTAAGAGGAGATCTAAAGAAAGTTTTTCAAAGAAGAGGTAATCTTCTTTACCGAATCTTCAAATATTATTTATTATTCTACTTCCTCTTCATGTTTTGTTTCCATTATAAAGTAAAAAATCTATTATAATATATATTATTAGATTTTATTATTATTATGAAACAACCATATTCAACCTTTTATCCATCCTATGAAAAAACAAAATCATTGTGCATGTGTGTGTATGGCTTATTATCTCCACATCATGGTGTAATATGTTTTTCATCACCACTTTATTTGTATGGGTATAATGATGTAAATAATATATATATAAATATATTATAAGTTTAAAACTATATTTATTATGTAAAAAATATATATACCATCCACTTATCTACCATTTTATCATTAAGGGGATGATATCATCGCTCGTGCATGCGTATGGCCTCCGTCTCCACAATGTGATTCGATTCATTTTTCATGTTAACCATTCAAGACTGATTATATAAATTTATATAATTAATAAATATGATATATATTAACTTAATATAATTCGTTAAATGAATTAATTATATCCTATTCATAAGAACCGGGACTTATACGACAAAACATGCATAGAAAAATGAAATAGTTAACACCTGAAAGAAGGGTAATAATGAAATATTATTAAATGGGTGATAAGATTATATAAGAAGATCATATATTATATCATAAATATGAATATATTTTTTTAATAAATTAATAACATTATTTAAATCATTATTAAGTAGTTTCATATACGTATGAAGGATATCATACCTAAGGTAAGGGTAAATTCCACAATCTCATTACTATTCAGGATTATTTATATGTAATTATCTGCTAAGGAATATTTATCTTCCATGTCCATGTTTATTAAAAATGTTTTCAAAAATATTTTTACTAATATTATAAAAATTTTAAAGTCATTTTTACCCATGTGTGAATTTTTACTAAACTTTTTGAAAGGAATATTTTTGAATTTTTCTTAACGAGGTGTTTTTTGACTTTTCTAGAAAAAGTATGAGAGGAATGTTTTTTTAACTTATACGAAATGAATGGATTTTTTTGATTTCATGATGTCTTAATGCCTTGAATATTCCCTTATAATATTTAAATTTTATTTTAAAATAAAATTTTTTATTTTAAAATTTCACAACATTTTAAGAAAAGAAAACATTTTCAAAGTAGAGAGTATATTTTCCTTGAGAATTATTTTCAAGTGATCCCTAAAAATTATTTTCCATATATGATAACATTATTTAATGTTACTCATTCTTTAATGGGGATATTTTTCAAATATAATATCTCTATTATTCCTATGGTTGATTTATGTTTATGATGGAATGATATTTATGAAACCCATTTCTTTTTTATGAGTTATGATATTATTGAATGATGTTTATGAAACACATTTCATTCCAAGGGTTCTAATATGATGAATGAATTATGTTCTTGTGGAACACATATGTATGGATTTCATTATGTGATGGGTGGTTCCTATATCTCTCTCAAATTAATTGGGTAAATATTTATATCTCATGAGATATATAGGACTTTAATGTGGAGTGAACTCAGTTTAGTAATACAGGGCTAGAACGGGGAGTGAACCCAGTTTAGTAAAGGACTTTCTCCACTATAATGGTCTTCTCAATGATCCTTGACTAATATAGAAATTATTTTCTATGATTATGTGTATGCCAAAATTACATGTCTTATGTTATTTTCTCATGGAACATGTTCTTTGATTCTTTATGATCTTTTATGATTTATCCCATAACATGATATCATGATCTTTGATATGAAAGATATAATTTTATTATGTCTTATGATTATGATATGATTTATATATCCCTTGTGTACCCTTACTGAGCATCTAAGATCACCCTTTCTTATATTTCTTTTCCCTAGGATATGATGAAAGCTACTCAGTAAGATGTGTTATAGAGGGTTCTAGTTGTGAAGGAATAAGAAAAACACTATATAGATGTTTTATGAATTAGTTGTTTATGTTTCCCAGCTTCCATAGACACTATACCAATATGGTTCTAGAATGATTTTGTTATGTTTTATAATGAATATTATTCTATTTAGATATAATATATATGTATGAAAATTATGGGTTTTTGTACATATTATGCTCAAGTTATAGATTAAATGGAATGTGTTTAGTTATTTAACTTGTCATATTCATTGTGCCTTATTTATTCATAGCTTCTATTGTATGCTTACCCTTATAGAGAATCTGATATCACCTCTTTATTATGTTTTATTCTCCCCATGATACTAGGAAGTTTTTTCGATTTATATTCATTGATACACTATGGGAAATAATTTCATTGTCACACCTACCATTTTTAATTATTTGTTTTATTAATTTTACTAGGTATCGGATAATTTGGGTTAAAGCCCGACTTAAAATTTTCGAGTTCTTGTTTAAAAACGAATGTTTTGGCCTTAATAGCATTCAGCGTACCACGGTCAAAGCTACACGGCTTCACCTGGGTCACCACATGGCCTCGCTTGGTTCACTGTATGACCTACCCTATGTTCAATTACTTAAATAAAATTAATTAATAATAAAAAAATAAAATTAAGTAAATAATAAAGTGAAAATAAACTAAAATATGAAAAATGTAATTAACTTAATGAATTTTTCTAATATTAATAACATATATACATATTTCTTAAGAATAATAATTATTATCAACAGTGTTAAGAATATAAAAAAATTATTAACCTATTATTATTATTATTATCATCATCATGTTAAAAAAATTTACGGGCTGTGTACGGTAACCGTATGGTTTCCCGACGCTTTAAAAAAGAAATAATAAAATGAAGTTTTATAGAATTATTATTTTTTATGATAATAAAAATGGTAATTTATATTATTACTATTTCAATTATTATTATTTTTAATATTATTAATGTTTTAACTATTATTATTATTATTTAATTCATTTTTTTAGTTTTTTTAGGTTGTAGTTTATTTTATTTTATTTTTTATTTTTTTCTTTGTTTATTTCCCCCTCTCTTTTCTTTTCCTTCTCTTTTTTCTTTTATTTTTTTTCCTCTCCTCTCCTCTCCTTCTTTCCTTCCCCCTCTTCCCATTCATTTTTTTCCTCCTCCTTGGTACATTGCGGGTTCTCTTCAAACCCTAGCAGCCGCACTTCCATCCCTTGCCTCCCTTGCAAGCTGCGTCGGACCCCCTGCTCCCCTTGGCCTCCCGTCGCAACACAACAAGACCTCCCACTAGCCACGACTTCTCCCCCTCACGACCTGCTCTCCCATGGCCAGCCGTATTTTTTCCTTGCCTCAAGCCCATCACACCGCACCCTCCCTTCTCAGTCAGCCACTGTAACTCCTTCTAGTTTTCATTGCACCGCACCCTTTTACCCAGCGCGTTGTGCCCTGCTCCCCTCCCTCACATCACCACCCTCATTCCCCCTAGATTCTGTTGTGACCACCACTTTCCTCCAGACTCCACCTCTTCCAGAAAGTCCCAACCGGTGCCTCCCACACCTCCGGCGATTACCCACGATGCCCCCCCCCCTTCTCCCCTTGATCGGCCTCCGTCCGATGAACCACACCTCCTCCTTCTGGCGGCCAACACTATGGGTAAACCCCATTCCTTGTTCTAGGGGTTTTCTTTCAATTTAATGTGGTTCGGTTAGGGATAAGGGTATAATTTGGTGGTTTTGGGTGAATTTTTCTTGTTTTGGATTCACACTAGGTTTCTTGAGGAGCGATTGATGTGCAATTGTGATTTCGCACCTTTCTTTAGAGGATTCTTGGTTCAAGGTAGGTGGTTCTGCCTCTAAATTATTATCTGATGAATTAATTTTCAATCTTAATTTGTTTATCATATTATTTAACTAATTTTTTGTAGTGAAAAGTTGGTTTTCTTTGAAATTTGATTGGTATTGAAATTTTTTAGTAGCATGTTTATATTACGTGTGTGTTTTCTATTCAGAACTCATATCTAGTTAGTTTTTAGTGATTTTTAAATTGTGTGGTTGCTTATTAATTTTTGAAAGTGGTGAAAATTATATTTTTTACATGACTTCATATGAATTTGGTCGTAAAAGCAGGTTTTTTGTGGGTTTAGTGGGTAAATCCAAGTTATTTCTTTTAAATTGTTTTATAGGATTTTATTTTTTACTTATTAAATTATGTGGTTTGTGAAAATGTGTTTTACATATGGTGTAAGGTTTTCCGTCAAACTATTTGTGTGGTTCAGGTCACACTTTAAAATTGTATTTGAGTACGTGTGAGGTTGGAATGCATTTGAATTTATAAATGGTTACTTTAGTGCATGCAAAGCCATGTGACACTCTTTTACTATTGCTTTATACTTTTTTTAAATGGTTTATTAAATTATGACAATGGTGTGAAACATGTTTGAAAAAAAAAATTCTATGCATATTATTTTAAAATGGTTTTTATGTGTGTAATTAGTGGTTTGTTTAATTATAAGTGTCTTTTTAAATTGTTCAGATGGTTTAATTGAGTACGTAACCTATGCAGATTAATTTTTGAAAAGATTTTTGGTGTGCGTATGGTTTTAAAAGAGGGTTTGAGTGTGTAAATGGTGATTATGTGTGTGTAAGTACCATGTTTGTCTTTTATGCATAAGTGTGACATGTGACAAGAACTTGAAACTTATTTGAACGCAAAGAGGGAAGCCTGGGTAGCTAGGAGGGTGGACTAGACTAGTGTGCTAGTGATCTGGGGGTGGATTTAGCTCTATTTCACTTAGCAGAATTGATGAATGCAACACTAACTAAACATATGAATGATTGAGGGTTTTGGTTTCTAAGCCATGTTTTACTGAGGGTCATGGTTTCTAAGACACGTTTTCTAAGGGTCGAGGTTTCTAAGCCACACTTCACCATGACATGAAGATCTAGAGACCCAAGATAGCTAACACCCATGAGGCCTCTCCCATATTGGTGCTCATAGGTTAATTTACGCTCATTGGTGTGACACTTTTGTTATTTTAAAAAGTAAATGTGTGTGTGTTTTAATTTAAGTTGTTTCATTTGAAACTGTTTTCTTTAATAGTGTTTTATTTAAAACTATTCAAGCATTTACTTCTTTTCTTTAATTAAAATTGCAAATGTGTTTGTCATTTAATAATTATGCGTGGAACCTTTTTTTGGGGTGGTACCCTACTGGGCTCTTGGCTCACACCCTATGGTGTATGTAGACCATGTTCCTTGTGTATCCCAGGTTGAGTCATCATGCTTAGTGATGGTGGTTCAGGTTGTTGATGGTCTTCTCATGTAGGTTGGTGTTTGTAGATTTTGGATATTTCACCTCCCTTGTTTCTTGGAGGTTTGAGTTAGATTTTTAGTTTCTTTTTTTGTCATTTATTTTTGGATGTTGGTTAAAGTTGTAAAAATTTAAATTTGATCTTTTTTAAGGGCATTTTTGGTTGTCAGTTTTCAATTTTAGTTTATGTATCTTGTTGGTTGTTTGTGTTTACTATTTCAGGTAAATCTTTCCCTCAGTCTATGTTTGATACCCGAGCACTTGTGCCAGCCCATGGGGATTGGTAATTCCCCTTGGGCCATTTTGGGGACTGGGTCGGGCACCAAGTCGGATGGAGACCTAGACTGGTTCATGAAAAAATGGTATCATAGGGAGGTTTTCTCTCTTGGATCACATTATTTTTGGGATAGAGTTGGGTAGAAAAAAGTTAAGGGTGTCAGAACTTGACATTCTAGTGACGAGAAAGGTGCTTAGCTAGCACACCTCATGGCGGGACTCGAGTTACCAGAGTAAGTTGAGGTTTGTCTAAACCTTTGGTCTTTGTGGTTAATCTTGTTTAGGGAAATGAAAAAGGAGTAGGGTCAGTAGTCCTAGTGAGCTCGCAGGGTCTATTAATCCATGTGGAGCTAGGGACACTATCCTAGAATACTCTATGTGGCAGTGGTGTGATTGGAATATGGCCACCAACCATATGTCTTAATCACCCGCCGACACTAGTCTCCTATTGCATCAGTCCTTCTCTCTTTGTTTTGGATTCATGGAAATCAGGTTTTTAAGTAAACATGTTTTGGTCTTGGAAATTTTTTTTGGAACAAAGCACTTTAAAAATAAAATGATGTATGAGGTTTGAAAAGTGTGGGTTGAATGTTTTGTTTTTGAAAAAAAAAAAAGAAGGGTCTGGTTTTGATCCTTGTCACTCTCATGGGCAACCACATGCATGAGTGTATATGAAAAGGGAAATGGTTAACGACACGAGCGGATGAGTACCTGGATGGACATGAGGTGGGTTCCAGTGTGGCATGGGAACATGCATCTGTGAGGCCCATGGGACACCATTGGTGTTTTTTCAACCCACCAGCTTCGTTTATTTTCAAAAAGTTTTGTTAAAGAAAAAAATTTGTGTTTTAATAATCGGGGATTGTATGGTGTGTCCTTGTGTTTTGGAAGTATTGTATGTGAGGTGTTTTGAGCCAAGAATAGTTTTTGACTAATTTGTGTCTTGAGTTTGAATTATCATTTGTACGTTGGTGTGAAAGCGTGTGGTTAGTGGTTTCTTTTGAAAAGTGTTTCGGAAATCCCTTATAGTGTTTGACCCTACACATTTAGTGTTCACTTGCGGTATGTCTTGGCTATTGGACCAGTTTGATTGTATCCATGGTTTTCTTTCTTGACTAGTGCACCCCCCCCTATAAAGCATTAACGTGAGATTGAAGTGTGGCCATAGGCAATTAACCTTTGTTTGGCCCTATAGTTGATTAAATTAAGGAATCTCCCTTTTTAGTAATAGTGCTAAGTTTTTTCCTAACCCTCTTTGATTAAGAAGATACTCTTACACCAGGATGACAGACACGAGGGGAGTTGATAGGATTTTTGGTCTCTTTGAGTTGTTTGAGTCGTCAGGTATGAAGTTTGACATCGTTGTGTTTGAAGGTGCACCTTGGGATCAGTGAAAGGAATTCCTACAGGGAAGTTTGAAGGTGGTTCAGAGTTATCAGTGCCGACTGATGTCTTGAAAGGCTTGTAGTTCTTTCATCAGCTGTAAGGGTCATGTTTGGTGACATCTCACAGTGTGAGTTATCTTTGAAGAGCAAGGGTGGATCTCCTAAAATCCTTCGGGAATCCCTGTTTTCATAGGAGTGTGTCCTCTCAGGGAGTTCCAATTTTTCTGATCAAAGGTGAGTGTTTTTCGTGCATCTTTCGTTCCTAAGTTTCTTGGTTAAGGTGAAGAGGTGATGCATGTGTATCATCTAGACCCCTATTCTGGTAGATGTGCCATGAGCGAGTAGTTGGATGCCAAGGTGTATTGTGTTAGTTGGTGTTTTCTCGGTTACAATGTGGTTGTATGTAGCACCAAAAGATTAAGCTTCGTTTGGGAGTTTTCAATGCATGACCATGAGGTAGGAGATGCTTCAAACATTTAGGCTCTAGCCATAGGCCTCAGAGTGAAGCTGGCACGTGGTCAGGAACCCCAAGAGTGTATGGGACCCCGACCTTATTTATGTCATTGGTGTTGGAGGTGAAGGCAGTTTAAATCGTTTCCTATAGTTGTTCCATCCCGAATGGCTTATCTAGGTGTGTGAGGTTTCTCATGGCTATGAGGAAGCGTGGTCACCTCATACCTTAAAGTCTTGGTGGATGCACCCCACCCGATGTAATCTCTTTTACTAGTCCTTATGAGGATTGTTTGGGGAAATCGGTCTCAATTTTGATTAGTGCTCATCCAGGGATGTGAGAGAGTTCATCTTTCTTGGGTCGTGGTTTTGATGCCCCAGTAGTTGGACCCCTCCCTCCTTGCCCCTTGTGGTGGGGTGATTGGTCACCGTCGGAAAATTTATAAAGTTTTGTATCTTCTTTCAGTTCTAGTGGTAGGGATACCCATGATAGGTCTTGCACAAATGTATCTGGAATGAATCGGTGTTGGCCTTTCATAATGGTGTGGAGTCTTCTTGGGTCACCTTACCTCAGTTTTCTAGTTTCGTCTTGAGCATCAGTAAGTTTTTAATAGTGGGGAGCCCCTTCAGGATTTCTCCATATTGGTCTTTTAGTTCTGTTCCTAGAGATAACTTGGTGGTAGGTGATCAAAGTGTTCCTTGGAAGTGATTGGTCATGTTTGTTCATTTTAGTCAAACGGTGTGGTTCTCGTTCTTTGGTGATCGAGGTGTTTCAGTTTGTGAAGTTAGATTTTGTGGGTGTGAGATTTCCATTCCTTGATCAGTCCACTAGAGTTGTTCAAGCTCTTTGGAGTGGGCGACGCATATCAGAAAGTCTTTTTATGATTTTCTTCAGGTTTTCATTTATGTCACTTTCTCTAAGCATGGTGTGTTTTCCTCTCTTCCCTTGTTGATTGTGGGGATCCTCTTTGAACCTTAAGGGGTGGTCGTTTTCTACTTTGCGGTTCAATCTTAGCTATGGATTTCTAGGGATGGAAAGCTCTATGGTGGGGAGGATTGTCACATCCACCATTTTTAATTATTTGTTTTATTAATTTTACTGGGTATCGGGTAATACGGGTTGAAGCCCGACTTAAAATTTTTGAGTTATTATTTAAAAGCACACGTTTTGGCCTTGATAGCATTTAGTGCACCATGGTCGAAGCTGCGTAGCTTCACCTGGGTCACCACGCGACCTCGTTCGGTTCACCTCACGGCCTACCCTATGTTCAATTAATTAAATAAAATGAATTAATAATAAAGAAATAAAATTAAATGAATAATCAAGTGAAAATAAAATAAAATAAAATAAATGTAATTAACTTAATGAATTGTTCTAATGGTAATAATATATATATAGATATTTCTTGAGAATAATAATTATTATTAGCAGTGTTAAGAATATAAAAAAATTTATTAACCTAATATTATAATTATTATCATCATCCTATTAAAAAAATTTACGGGCCACGCGTAGTAACCGCATGGTTACCCGACGCTTTAAAATAGAAATAATAAAATGAAGTTTTATGGAATTATTCTTTTTTTATGATAATAAAAATGGTAATTTGCATTATTACTATTTCAATTATTATTATTGTTAATATTAATAATGTGTTAACTATTATTATTATCATTATTATTATTATTATTATTGCATTACTTTTTTAGTTTTTTTATGTTGAATTTTATTTTATTTTTATTTTCTTTCTTTCTCCCCCCCCACCTCTTTTCTTTTCCTTCTCTTTTTTCTTTTATTTTTTTCCTCACTTCTCCTTTTTTCCATCCCCCTATTCCTATGCTTTTTTTCTCCTCCCTGGTGCGTTGCGAGTTCTCTTCTTTAAATTCTAGAAGTTGCACTTCCATCCCCCGCCTCCCTTGAAAGCTATGTCGGACCCCCTACTCCCCTTGGCCCCCCGCCGCGAAACCACCAGACCTCCCACCAGCCACGACCTTGCCTCGTCACAACCTTCTCTCCCATGGCCAGCCATGTTTTTTCCTTGCCTCGAGCCCATCGTGCCGCACCCTCCCTCCTCAACCAGCCTCTAAAACTCCTCCCAGTTCTCATTGCGCCACACCCTTCTACCCAGCATGCTATGGCCAGACCCCCCCCCTCACGCCACCACCCTCATTCTCCCTAGATTCTCTCACAACCGTCATTGTCCATCATCCTTCACATCTTCCGGCAAGTCCCGGTCGGTACCTCCCACACCTCCGGCGACGACCCAAATTGTGTTGCCCCCCCCCCCTTCTCCCCTTAACCGGCCTCCGTCCGACAAACCGCACCTCCTCCTTCCAGCGGCCAACACTTTGGGTAAACCCCCTTCCTTGTTCTAGGGGTTTCCTTTCAATTTAATGTGGTTTGGTTAGGGTTAAGGGTATAATTTGGTGGTTTTGGGTGGATTTTCCTTATTTTGGATTCATGCTAGGTTGCTTGAGGTGCGGTTGATGTGCAATAGTGATTTCTCACTTTTCTTTAGATGATTCTTTGTTCAAGGTAGGTGGTTCCACGTCTAAATTATTATTTGATGAATTAATTTGCAAAATTAATTTTTTTAGCATATTATTTAATTATTTTTTGTAGTGTGAAGTTGTTTTTCTTTGAAGTTTGATTGGTATTTAAATTGTTTAGTAGCATGTTTATATTATGTGTCACGAACCGTCCTCGGGGCCCGTGTCGTGACTACCCCAAGCCCGCCTTCTATAGGCCAGGGGCTGGCAACTAGCACCAAGGCGTAAATCCCAGAAAAAGGGAAGGCATTTCCTTTTTAAAGTAAACAACAAACACACAGAGTAAGCAGGCATAAGTAAACACTAAGTAAAAACTGGTACAACAGTAGGTGCGGAAAGTAAGTGGGCCAGAATACAAACCCAAACTGAAAGTAAAGTACAACTCGAAAGGAAAAACAGCAACGAAAAAGTAAAGTCGCAACGTCGAGTCATCCACTGAAATCCCACCTGAAGGGTGGGTACAGATAGCCTCCACAGCTCCTTGGGTCCAGTCGTCTGCTCCGAGTATGTCTATCCCAGTGGTCCACCTCCAGGTACCGTCCTGCTCCGCAAGCCTCAACCACGATCAGCGTTGTTCGTTGTCTGCAACCAACACAACATAGTGCGGGAATAGCCCGTGCAGGGGTGAGTATAAGCTACTCAATAGGGACCCCGAGACCCCCGAAGGTCTCCCAGAATCCACAAAGGATAAACCAAAAAGGAAAGATGCAATCACGAAGTAACATCCGACACTGCTTAGGTATATGCCCATACATATACCTAAGTCATCAATTCTCGTTCAGCTCCAACATCCAAGCCCAAGTACAACCCAGTCCACACAGGAAAGCAAGATGTAAATCCACACAGGATAGCACAACACAATCCACAAAGGAAAGAAAAATAGGGTTTCAACTCACACAGGTATACATCTTCAAATGACGATAGAGATGATCACTGATCTATCTAAGTCATCAGACCCATAAAGGATCGATAGGTACTAACCCCGCAATGACCCACAAAGGATCTGACCCAAAAAGGATCGATAGGTAACTAACCCCCGCAATGACCCACAAAGGATCTAACCCACAAAGGATCGATAGGTAACTAACCCCCGCAAAGACCCACACAGGATCGGACCCACACAGGATCTGTAGGCGCTGGCCCACACAGGACCGCTGAGCACTGACCCACACAGGATCGGACCCACACAGGATCTGAATCACTGACCCACAAAGGATTGCTGAGTGCTGTAGTCATCGTCGAATCCACTGAGAATCTCTGCACAGTCGTCGTCATCACAGTAGCAGTCGCAGCCAGCTCTAGGGTTCCCGCACACAGCAAACTCATTCGGGAGGGTCCGCTCCACGAGCCGAGAGGCTGATACATCAACTGACACATAGTCCAGAGTTGATGTATCCAAAAGTTCCGTATCGTCAACAGGAACTCAACGTCGCAGACGGCGCGTCAATCGGACACCCGGTCTGAGAGTTGTTGGCTTTTTCGTTCCAGGGGCCCGATTGGTTTTTAAGGCAAAACCAACCCGACCGTACTCCACCTGCATCCAAACCTCGGGCGGAGTAAGCCAAAAGATCCGTCTCACTTAGAGGAAAACAACAAAGTCGATGTCACGTCAATCGGACGTCCGAACCTCAAGATATGAGCGTTTCCCCTCCGAGGGCCCGGTTAGTTTCATGTACGAACCAACCCGGCCGAACCCAAATTATTCTGAAACCTTGAGTGCCATATACCGAAACAACCGTCTCGATCCAAGGATCGCATCTCCACTGACGGCGCGTCGTTCGGAGGCCCGTAGCTCAAGTTATGAGCAAAAGACCGAAAAGGTCCGAAAACAGGGGGTCTGGGCCCGGACCGACCCGGTCCGACCCGGCCCAGCCTGGGCGCGACTCGGCTCGGCCCGGCTCGGCTCGGCTTGGCCGAGCGGAGGAAGCCGCGGGGTGTGCTGCCCCCGCAGAAAGAGGAGTCGCGGCCCCGCGTGGGGCCGCGCTTGGTCAGCGGACGCGGCAGAGCCGCGTCCCGTGTCTCGCCGGACCCACGCGGTCGCGGGTCTGGTCGGCCGTCGCCGCTGCCTCCGGCTGTCGGCGCCGCTGCGCCGACGACCCGCGCCGCCAGTGGAGTCTGTGGGCCACCGGAGTTGCTCCGGTGGTCCGATTCCATTTTCGTCTGCGCCGTAGCTCCTCCCGGGTCCTGTTCTTCACTGTGGAATCAAAAAATCGTCTCTGCGACCCGTTTTGTCGTCGTCCGCCGTTCCGCATACCAAGAACAAAGGGTGGTGGTTTTGGACTTATTCGTTGGTCCACACCCACTGCGTTAGCGGTTTGAAACAACACCATAAAATCCCAGCAATTGATGAACCACGACCCGCAATAATAATCTGCGGACCAACTTGTTAATTGGTTGGTCCGCGTTCTTGCCTTGGAGGAAAACAACATAGGTAAAGAAATCATTCTCAAAATGACCCCTACCTCGTAGCTGTCATCGGATGAGTGCGAGTACGTCGCGGAATTGACCATCGCGGTAGGAGGTGATCATCGCGTCACGGAAGGGCGTCGCGTCGTCGCGAAAGGGCGTCGCGTCGACGATCTCCAAGGGTTAAAGAAACACACGGATTTAATTATAACAATTAAATCCATGTTGAGGATAAAAACCACAAAGGAATTAAAGATTTGAAACTCCTACCTCAAGCAGTTGATCGAAGATTTGTCGCGGGAAAAAACGTCGCGGAAGAAGCGTCGGCGTCGTGTCGATCTCTAGGGGCTCGGTGTTCTTCGTTTCCCTTTTCGTCGGAGGCTGGCGTTCTTCGCGTTCTTCTCGTTCTTCGCGTTCTTCGCGTTATTCACGAAGGAGGTTGAAGATCTTTAGAGATTCTCCAAAGGTTTAACACAACGTCCAGATAAAAAGGAGTGTTGGCCTTATTTTATTAACATGCCAACAAAAAGAAAAACAAAATAAGTAAAGACCCATTAATTCATAGAATTAATTTCAACGAATAAACCGCCCAATTAATAGGAGCATTTAATTGTTTAAGGAAACGCCCCAGTTGACTTTCATTTAAGAGGGGGGTTGCGGGTGCATTACATAGCGGAAAAGAAACGGTGGGGCTCGTTTGGGCCCCACCCCACAAATATCTTACCAAGAGGGTAGGATATTTTGAATTGCACCCTATCCGCTTCAACTTAGCTTAAGCAGCTTTAAGTGGATTTTAAGTGGATTTAAGTGAAATAAAAATAAAGTTGTCGCGCACTTTATTTTATTTCTTAACTTAACCCCAAAAATTTAAAAACCACACCCGTGCAAACGCAACTCCGGAAGAGGCGTTTCTAGTCAAAAACCGGCGCTTCGATTCCATCGGTGCCCTCAGAATTTGATTACGAGCACCAGTTCAAAAGTTAGAAAAACTCGCTCGTTCGTTCACTGAACGTACCCGAGCCAAACTTCAAAAAATGATTTCGGGTACACCGGGCCTCAGAATCAGGTGCCTTCAGAAACTGCGTTCTTGTAAAATTCCAAAGAAAATTAAGAAAAAAATTTCCTTGAAATTTAAGGGTCTTTACATCACTCCCACCTCAGGTCTTTATGTCCCCGTAATGATACATCAAAATCTAGGGAAACAAATGTGGGTACTGAGAACGCATCTGAGCCTCCCGCTCCCAAGTGCTCTCCTGGAGGTTCACGTGCTGCCATCTGATGCGCACAAGAGGAATCGATCGTCCATGTAGGACCCGCTCCTATCGATCCTTGATCTCCACCAGGACCTCTGAAAAAGTCACCCCATCATCAACGTCTAACTCCCTATGGTCAATGATGTGCGTTGGGTCGTGCACGTATCTCCTCAGCTGAGATACGTGGAAGACATCGTGCACCCGGTGCAACTGAGGTGGTAGAGCCAGGCAATAAGCCACCTCTCTAATCCTGCTGAGGACCTGGAATGGTCCGATGAAGCGTGGAGACAACTTACCGCCTCAGCCAAATCTCTGTAATCCACATCGAGGTGAGACACGCAAGAAGACATGGTCGCCATCCTCGAACTCTAGTGGTCTCCGCCTCCTATCAGCATAAGACTTCTGTGGGCTCTGAGCTATCCTCATCCGCTCCTGGATGACCTGGACCTTCTCTTTCGTGGCCCGTACCATCTCTGGTCCCACAAGTGCTGACTCCCCAGGGTCTGTCCAGCACAAAGGTGATCTGCAAGGTCTACCGTACAACGCCTCGTACGGTGCCATCCCAATGGTGGAATGGTAGCTGTTTTTGTATGCAAACTCCACCAAGGGTAGGTGGTCCTCCCAGCTACAACCAAAGTCGAGGACACATGCGCGGAGCATGTCCTCGAGAGTCTGAATGGTCCTCTCCGTCTGACAATCCATCTGAGGGTGAAAGGCGGTGCTCAGACGTAGCTGTGTCCCGAACGCCTCCTACAACCCCTTCCAAAGCCAGGAAGTAAAGAGAGCATCTCGATCGGAGACAATAGATGATGGCACACCATGAAGACGTACAATCTCCTGAACGTAGAGACGTCCCAAGCTCTCCACTGAGCCCTGCTCTCTAATGGGTAAGAAGTGAGCCGACTTGGTGAGTCGGTCGACAATCACCCAGATGGAGTCGTGACCTCTGGAAGTGCATGGAAGTCCAGTCATGAAGTCCATAGATATCCCGTCCCACTTCCACTCAGGGACCTCCAAGGGCTGTACCAAGCCTGTTGGTACTTGATGCTCTGCCTTCACCTGCTGGCAGGTGAGGCATCGAGAAACGAACTCCGCCACAGCCTTCTTCATGCCCGGCCACCAGTGCTGCCGTCTGAGATCCTGGTACATCTTCTCCACTACAGGATG
Source organism: Viscum album (assembly GCA_963277665.1). Taxonomy (NCBI): domain Eukaryota; kingdom Viridiplantae; phylum Streptophyta; class Magnoliopsida; order Santalales; family Viscaceae; genus Viscum; species Viscum album. The sequence goes on along the minus strand of OY728143.1, from coordinate 641,996,560 downwards.
TACCGCCAAAGGAGAAGTCTGAAACTCTCTCAGCACCTCCTCCCGTAATGCAACTGGTACCAAGGTATGTCCTCTGAAAAGGACGTCGTGCTCTGCTCCCAAGGAGAAACCATCAGGTGCCTGACCTGAGGATATTTGTGCACGCCGTGTCTCACAGTCAGTGTCCCCATGCTGTGCCTCTCTGACTCGCTGCAGTAGTGGAGGAGTGATTGTAAGTGATTGAAGTAAGGCTTCTCTATCCCTATCCATGAAGGATATCTACAAGGAGGATAGCTGCTCCGTCGCCTCCTCGAGTAGTTGAATTCCCGTCCTCCAGCTGAGAGCATCGGCTACCACGTTCCCCTTCCCAGGAGTATATACTATCTCAAAGTCATAGTCCTGGAGGAACTCGATCCATCTCCGCTGTCTCAGGTTCAGGTCCTTCTGAGAAAAGATGTACCTGAGACTTTGATGGCCAGAAAAGACTGTAAAGCACTCGCCCATCAGATAGTATCGCCATGTCTTCAGAGCGAAGACCACTGCTGCTAACTCCAGGTCATGGGTAGCATAGTTTTGCTCATGTGGCCTCAACTGACGTGATCCATAGGCGATCACGGCCTGCTCCTACATCAAGACACATCCGAGTCCGGTCCCTGATGCATCGCAGTAGACTACGTTCCCTACTCCCTCCTAAGGCAACCTCAAGATAGGTGCACTGGTCAATCTCTGTCTCAGCTCCTGGAAGCTCTGCTGACATCTGTCTGACCACACAAAGGGTTTCCCCTTCTTCGTCAAAGCTGAGAGTGGTGTCGTGACTCTGGAGAAGTCTGGCACAAATCTCCGGTAGTATCCAGGTAGTCCCAGGAAACTCCGCACCTCCGTCACGCTCCTGGGTGGCTCCCAAGCTAGCACTTCCTCGATCTTCGTAGGATCCACTGAAACTCCCTCCTCAGAGATGACATGTCCCAAGAAGTGGACCTCGCGTATCCAGAACTGACACTTCAAGATCTTTCCATAAATCTGGTTCTCTCGGAGTGTGTCTAGTAAAACTCGCAAGTGGTAGGCGTGCTCCTCCTCAGTGGTCGAGTATATCAAAATGTCGTCGATGAAGACTACGACAAATCGATCGAGGTATGGCTGAAAGATCCTATTCATGAGGCCCATGAACACCGCTGGAGCATTGGTTACACCGAAAGGCATGACCAAGAACTCATAGTGGCCATACCGACATCTGAAGGTCATCTTCTGCATGTCCTCATCTCGAACTCTGAGCTGATGATAGCCTGACCTGAGGTCTATCTTCGAGAACCACCGTGCTCCCTTAAGCTGATCGAAGAGGCCATCAATCCTCGATAGCGGATAGTTGTTCCTCACTGTCACCTGGTTCAGGCGACGATAGTCGACACAAAGTTTCAAGCTCCCATCCACCTTCTTGGCAAACAATGTCGGGAAAGCCCAGGGTGAAACACTGGGTCAGATGAATCCCTTGCCCTGCAATTCCTCCAATTGTACCCGTAGCTCTCTAAGCTCAGTGGGGGCCATCCGATACGCTGGAGTCGATATCGGGGTTGTCCCGGGTAGAGGTCAATATAGAAGTATACCTCTCTGCGAGGAGGTAGCCCTGGAACGTCGTTGGTAAAGACCTTCGCATACTGATCCACCACTGCAGGAAAACTAGGACTTCGCACGTCAACTGATCCTAGGATGAGGCTAGCCAACTGATGAGTGATGGGATGTCCTCTCCTCTGCGGAAGTCCATCCTGTGCTGCGAAGGCTCCCTTCTCTCCGGTGAAGGTGAACCTGCTCCCGTCGGTGCGTACACATCGCACCTTGCGCCTAATACAGTCAATCTTTGCATGGACTGTAGATAACCAATCCATGCCCAAGATGACGTCATAAGGCCTCGACGCCGCTATAAGAAGATCCCAGCCGAAGCTCTCGCTTCCTAGAGTAAGCTCACACTGCCGGGACCAGTGCGTAATCGTCGAGTCTACTCCCGTAGGAGTCTCTAGCCATAAGGATCGAGCCAACGGCTCTGTCGGAATCTCCGAGCTCCGAACAAGGGCAGCAGCTATGAAAGAGTGACCCACTCCTGTGTCTATAAGAACTATAGAAAGGGTGGAAAAGACACAGATCGTACCTCGAATCATCTCGGGTGCTCCGTGGTCGTAGGCCTCCGCTGCCTGGAGCTGTGCATGTCTCTGCCTGCCCGCTCCCTGTGGTCGGGGTGGACCTCCTAGTGGTGGTGATGGTAGAGCCTCAAAGTGTCGCCCACCACCTGCTGCTCAGCCATCTCCTCTGCCTCATCCGCCTCCTCCCTGCGGACTGCCACGGTCGACCCTCTACCTCTACCTGGGTGGCCCCTTAACCATCTGATGCTCCTCGGCATGGTGGGTCGGGCAGTCACGAGGCATGTGGCCCTGCCCACCGCATGTGTAGCATTGCCTACCTCTCGAAAGACTGGCTCCATGTTGTGTGCCCTGCGCTGCTGAGCCAGTGTCCTGAGGTTGTCTACGTGGGGGTCTGGTCTGCCTGGACCCCTGAATCATCCGTCGACTGCCTGCTACGGAAGACTCTGCTACGTGCCGCCCCGCGGTAGGTCTCGCCGCTGGAGAAGTCTCAGCAAGAAAGCTCTCAATCAAAATGGCTTGCTCCAGTACTCCTGCCTGAGTCGAAATGCTGAGGGAGATCAGCGATGCCCTGATCACATGTCTCAATCCCTGCTCAAAGGTCTGGGCCTGGAAGAATGGGTCTCGCACCATGTCGGTCGAGTAGCGCGAGAGATCGGTAAATCTCGCCGAGTACTGGGCGACCGTCAAGCTGCCCTGTCACAGTTGAAGAAGCTCCTGGATGCACACCGCACGGAGGGTGGCTGGGACAAAATCTGAGTGGAAGAGGCCCTCAAAGTTTGTCCAGATGAGAGATGCCTCATCGTGCACCTGGAGCATCAATCTCCACCATCGGCCCGCTGATGCGTGCAGTAGGCTTGCTGCGAGGATCAACATGAGGTCTGCTGGTGTCCTCACTAACCGGAAAACTCGCACCACTGCCTCCAGCCAGTCCTCGGCTGCCTGGGGGTTTGTCTCCCCGCGGAACCTGGGTGTTCGCTGGTGCTGGAACTCATGCAGTTCACTAAGGCGACGTGCATTGTCAGCGGCTGGTGCTGGAAGCATCCGTGGATCGGCGGGTAGAGGTACTGCTGGTGCCTCTGCTGTCAAAGGGCCCTGCACCGCGGCCTCGTCGCTCGGCAGGCTGTCGTCACGCACAACTCTCAGAACCCTAGCTGGCTGCCATCGTGGGGCCATCCTGAAAAGGAAACAGGTGTGCCACGGTCAGAAAAGTATACCTGGTGAGCTGACACAAAGTAATCACAAAGAAAACTTGAAACACACATGCAATCAATGTTTTCGTGCATTAAGTCGGAAATCAGAAGTCAGGGTCCTGGTGTACGGATACGTCGGCTGCCTCACCAACACTGGACTCCCTGGACTGATAACCACACCCAATATGCTAAACACTATTGCTTCAAATAGAAAAAAGATCAAAGTCCCAAGTTTTTTGGTAGAACTGAACTCCTCTGATACCAATTTGTCACGACCCGTCCTCGAGGCCCATGCCATGACTACCCCAAGCCCGCCTTCCATAGGCCAGGGGCTGGCGACTAGCACCAAGGCGTAAATCCCGGAAAAAGGGAAGGCATTGCCTTTTTAAAGTAAACAACAAACACTCAGAGTAAGCAGGCAGAAGTAAACACTAAGTAAAAACTGGTACAACAGTAGGTGCGGAAAGTAAGTGGGCCAGAATACAAACCCAAACTGAAAGTAAAGTACAACTCGAAAGGAAAAACAGCAACTGAAAAGTAAAGCCACAACATCGAGTCGTCCACTGGAAATCCCACCTGAAGGGTGGGTACAGATAGCCTCCACAGCTCCTTGGGTCCAGCCGTCCGCTCCGAGTAAGTCTCGCCCAGTGGTCCACCTCCAGGTACCGTCCTGCTCCGCAAGCCTCAACCACGATCAGCGCTGTCCGTCGTCTGCAACCAACACAACATAGTGCGGGCATAGCCCGTGCAGGGGTGAGTATAAGCTACTCAGTAGGGACCCCGAGACCCCCGAAGGTCTCCCAGAATCTACAAAGGATAAACCACAAAGGAAAGATGAAATCATGAAGTAACATCCGACACTGCTTAGGTATATGCCCATACATATACCTAAGTCATCAATTCTTGTTCGGATCCAACATCTGAGCCCAAGTACAACCCAGTCCACACAGGATAGCACAACACAATCTACAAAGGAAAGAAAAACAGGGTTTCAGCTCACATAGGTATACATCTTCAAATGACGATAGAGATGATCACTGATCCATCTAAGTCGTCAGACCCACAAAGGATCGATAGGTACTAACCCCGCAATGACCCACAAAGGATCTGACCCACAAAGGATCGATAGGTAACTAACCCCTGCAATGACCCACAAAGGATCTGACCCACAAAGGATCGATAGGTAACTAACCCCCGCAAAGACCCACACAGGATCGGACCCACACAGGATCTGTAGGCGCTGGCCCACACAGGACCGCTGAGTGCTGACCCACACAGGATCGGACCCACACAGGATCTAAAGCACTGACCCACAAAGGATTGCTAAGTGCTGTAGTCGTCTTTGAATCCACTGAGGATCTCTACACAGTCATCGTCGTCACAGTAGCAGTCGCAGCCAGCTCTAGGGTTCCCGCACACAACAAGCTCGTTTGGGAGGGTCCGCTCCACGAGCTAAGAGGCTGATACATTAACTGTCACATAGTCCAGAGTTGATGTATCCAAAAGTTCTGTATCGTCAACAGGAACTCAACGTCGCAGACGGCGCGTCAATCGGACGCCCGGTCTGAGAGTTATTGGCTTTTTCGTTCCAGGGGCCCGATTGGTTTTTAAGGCAAAACCAACCCGACCGTACTCCACCTGTGTCCAAACCTCGGTCGGAGAAATCCAAAAGATCCATCTCACTTAGAGGAAAACAACAAAGTTGACGGCATGTCAATCGGACGTCCGAAACTCAAGATATGAGCGTTTTCGCTCCGAGGGTCCGGTTGGTTTCGTGTACGAACCAACCCGGCTGAACCCAAAGTATTCCTAAACCTTGAGTGTGATATACGGAAACGACCGCCTCGATCCAAAGATCGCATCGCCACTGACGGCATGTCGTTCGGAGGCTCGTAGCTCAAGTTATGAGCAAAAGACCGAAAAGGTCCGGAAACGGGGGGTCTGGGCCCAGACCAACCCGGCCCGACCCCCCTCTGGGTCGGCCCGAACCGGGTCAACCTGACCTGGGTCCAGGTCCGACCCGGCCCGGCCCGGCCTGGGTGCGACCCGGCCCAAACCGGCGGGTCAGCTCGGCCCGGCTCGGCTCGGCTTGGCCGAGCGGAGGAAGTCGCGGGTTGTGCTGCCCCCGCGGAAAGAGGAGCCGCGACCCCGCGTGGGGCCGCGCTTGGTCAGCGGACGCGGCAGAGCCATGTCCTGTGTCTCGCCGGACCCACGTAGTCGCGGGTATGGTCGGGCTCCGCCGCCTCCGGCTGCCGGCGCCGCCGGTGTAGTCCGCGGGCCACCGGAGTTGCTCCGGTGGTCCGATTCCATTTCCGTCTGCGCCGTAGCTCCTCCCGGGTCCCGTTCTTCACTGCAGAATCAACAAATCATCTCTGCGACCCGTTTTGTCTTCGTCCACCATTCCTAAAACGAACAATAAAGGGCGGTGGTTTCGGACTTGTTCGTTGGTCCGCATCCACCGCGTTAGCGGTTTGAAACAACACCATAAAATCCCAGCAATTGATGAACCACGACCCGCAATAATAATCCACGGACCAACTTGTTAATTGGTTGGTCCGCGTTCTTGCCTTGGAGGAAAACAACATAGGTAAAGAAATCATTCTCAAAATGACCCCTACCTCGTAGCTATCGTCGGAAGAGTGTGAGTACGTCGCGGAATTGACCGTCGCGGTAGGAGGTGATCGTCGTGTCGCGGAAGGGCGTCGCATCGTCGCAGAAGGGCGTCGCGTCAACGATCTCCGAGGGTTAAAAAAACACATAGATTTAATTATAACAATTAAATCCATGTTGAGGATAAAAACCACAAAGTAATTAAAGATTCGAAACTCCTACCTCAAGCAGTTGATCGAAGATTTGTCACGGGAAAAGAATGTCGCGGAATAAGCGTCGGTGTCGCATCGATCTCCGGGGGCTCGGTGTTCTTCATTTCCCTTTTTGTCGGAGGCTGGCGTTCTTCGCGTTCTTCATGTTCTTCGTGTTCTTCGCGTTCTTTGCGTTCTTCGCAAAGGAGGTTGAAGATCTTTAGAGATTCTCCAAAGGTTTAACACAACGTCCAGATAAAAAGGAGTGTTGGCCTTATTTTATTAACATGCCAACAAAAAGAAAAACAGACTAAGTAACGACCCATTAATTCATAGAATTAATTTCAACGAATAAACCGCCCAATTAATAGGAGCGTTTAATTGTTTAAGGAAACGCCCCAGTTGACTTTCATTTAATAGGGGGGTTGCGGGTGCGTTACTTAGCAAAAAAGAAACGGTGGGGCTCGTGCGGGCCCCACCCCACAAATATCCTACCAAGAGGGTAGGATATTTTGAATTGCACCATATCTGCTTCAACTTAGCTTAAGCAGCTTTAAGTTTCTTTTAAGTGGCTTTAAGTGAAATAAAAATAAAGTTGTCGCACACTTTATTTTATTTCTTAACTTAACCCCAAAATTTTAAAAACCACACCTGAGCAAACGCAACTCTGGAAGAGGCGTTTCTAGGAAAAAACCGGCGCTACGATTCCATTGGTGCCCTCAGAATTTGATTCCGAGCACCGGTTCAAAAGTTAGAAAAACCCTCTCGTTTGTTCACTGAACGTACCCGAGCCAAACTTCGGAAAATGATTATGGGCACACCGGGCCTCGGAATCAGGTGTCGTCAGAAACTACGTTCTTGTAAAATTCAAAAGAAAATTAAGAAAAAAAATTCCTTGAAATTTATGAGTCTTTACATTATGTGTGTGTTTTCTATTGAGAACTCATATCTAGTTAGTTTTTAGTGATTTTTAAATTTTGTGGTTAGCTTATTAATTTGTGAAAGTGGTGAAAATTGTATTTTTGAAATGACGTCATGTGCGTTTGGTCGTAAAAAAGGTTTTGTGAGGGTTTAGTAGGTAACGGAAAGTGATTTATTTTAAATTATTTTATAAGATTTTATTTTTGGATTATTAAATTATGTGGTTTGCGAAAATGTGTTTTAAATATAGTGTATGGTTTTCCATCAAACTATTTGTGTGGTGAAAGTCACGCTTTAAAATTTTATTTGAGTGCGTGTGATGTTGGAATGCATTTGAATTTATAAGTGGTTACTTTAGTGTGTTCAAAGCCATGTGACACTCTTTTACTATTGCTTTATAATTTTTTTAAATGGTTTATTAAATTAGGAAAATAGTGTGAAACGTGTTTGAAAAATGTTTTAGTGTGTGTCTCATTTTAAAATGGTGTTTATTTGTGTAAGTGGTGGTTCGTTTAATGATAGGTGTCTTTTTAAATTGTGCATATGGTTTAATTAAGTATGTAACCTATGCAGATTAAGTTTTGAAAAGATTTTTGGTGTGAGTGTGGTTTTAAAAGAGGGTTTGAGTGTGAAAATGGTGATTCTGTGTGTGTAAGTACCATGTTTGGATTTTATGCACAAGTGTGAGGTGTGACATGAACTTGAAACTTGTTTTAGCACAAAGCAGGAAGCCCAGGTAGCTAGGAGGGTGGACTAGACTAGTGGGCTAGTGATCCGGGGTGGATTTATCCCCATTTCACTTAGCAAGATTGATGACTAAAAAACTAACTAAACATATGAATGACTGAGGTTCGTGGTTTCTAAGACATGTTTTACTGAGGTTTGTGGTTTCTAAGCCACGTTTTCTAAGTTTTATGGTTTCTAAGCCACACTTCACTGAGACACAAAGATATAGGGACCCAATATAGCTAACACCCACAAGACCTCTCTCATATTGGTGATTATAGGTTAGTTTATGATCATCGGTGTGACACTTTGGTTATTTTAAAAAGTGAGTGTGTGTGTGTGTGTATGTTTTAATTTAAGTTATTCCATTTCAAACTGTTTTCTTTAATCCTGTTTTCTTTAAAACAGTTCAAGTATTTACTTCTTTTCTTTAAATAAAATTACAAATGTATTTTTCATTTAATAATTATGCGTGGAACAATTTTTTTGGGTGGTACCCTACTGGGCTCTTGGATCACACCCTATATACACCTTTGGGTGTTTGTAGACCTTGTTCCTTGTGTATCCCAGGTTGAGGTATCGTGCTCAGTGATGGTGGTTCGGGTTGTTGATGGTTTTCTTGTGCGGGTTAGTGTTTGTAGCTTGTGGATGTCACACCTACCTTATTTCTTGGAGGTTTGAGTTAGATTTTTAGTTTCTTTTGTTGTCATTTATTTTTCGATGTTGGTTAAAGTTATAAAAATTTCAATTTTATATTTTTTTAAGGGCCTGTTTGGTTGTCAGTTTTCAATTTTAGTTTATGTATCTTATTGGTTGTTTGTGTTTACTATTTCAGGTAAATAGTTACCTCGGTCTATGTTTGATACTCGGGCACTTGTGCCAGCCCGTTGGGATCGATAATACCCCTCTATCCATGTCATGGACCAGATCGGGTGCCGGGTCAGATGGCGACCTGGCCTGGTTCATGATAGTCATTCTCAAAGAAAATTCTTTGTGTATTTTTTAAATGTAATGTGAATTTCATGTATGTATCTAATTTAACAAGACTAATAAACTATTTGGTCATTAAAGATAAAATTCCTTTTATATTATACCAATGTAACAAAGTAGAAATTGGCTGTAGGATACTAGAGTCAGGTCACTACATTGATGGTGTGGTGATGAGATTAGTTTTTGGTTATCAGTTTCTGTTTAGGTGGTGTTTTTCCGTAGTGATTTGTGAGTAGTTTCATTGGATGTTTATAGTGTTTGGTAGAAGATTTAATTCCTTTGGTTTTTTTGTATTTTTGATGTCTCTGGATGATATTAACCCCTCCTAGGAGTTTTTTCATCTTGGTTTCACCATTTTTGAAAATTCTAAATTATGGGGAGACCTATGATAGGTCTCCATCCTTTTAGGGCTTCAGGTTAGATTTTTTTGGTTTAGTTTGTGCTTGTAGATGTTCAGTGATATTTGTGGTTTGGATTTCCATTATTTGAGGTCTCATGCATGTTTCCCAGTACTCCTTTCCCATTGGACCTTTCCAAGTTCTCTGACCTACCCACATCATTTTTTGATGTGTGGGTGTTCTAGTTTCCTGTTGACTTATATCTTTGAAAAATACTTTCTTGGGGTATAATTTAGCATGATTGAAATATGGTCACACCCTGTGGTACTGTTTTGATTTTTTTTATTATTGAATTTTGGATTAATTTAATTTTTGGGAAAAAAAATTTGCCTTATTTTTAAAATTTGGGAGAATTTTGGGTGTCACATAGTTTACACACGGTTAGTAGTAATTGTATAGTAATCATGCAACAGTGCTTCAATTCTTAATAGTGTGGATGGTGAGTGGTTCACCAAGATATATGGGGTATTTAAATTGATTGTGAAACCCTTTTTGTTATTGGGGTGACTTTCATAGTTGGTGCATGGTTAGAAGTAACTATGTATCCAAACCGCGAATGTGACCCCCATATAACATTATTGCTTAATATTTTATATCATTTTATTTTATTTTGGTTAATTAAAATTTTTAAATATTTCTAGGAGAAACTTTAAATTTTTTTGAAATTTTTTACCATTGCATAGTTTATATGGTTGTAGCATAGTTTGGAAAACTATGAAGATGAAATTTACATGGAGATTTCCTTCTACGCATGGTTTGGTGAACCATGTGGTGTTACCTTTATATAGAGGTTGCGGTTACCTTAGAAAAGGGGCATTTTATAATACTTTTTTCTCATGAATATTTTTTCCTCAATGTTAAATTAATATTTTGGGTTAGACTATATGGGTTCTAGTAGTAACCATGAGAGTCTTTAGGGGCTTGGGGTGTTAGTACATAGCTTATACACAATTAGTAAAAACTGTGTGAGTGACCGTGCAGGTATTAGTATTTTTTAATAGAGTGGCTTCACATGGTTGGAATTAAGTTTGTAAACTGTGTTGCCAAACCATGTGAGTGTGTTTTTTCATCCAGTGGCTTCCACACAGTTAGTGTATGGTTTTCCAAAACATGTGTCCAAATTGTATGATTTGACCAGATTCTTAAAAAAATTGAAATCCCTTTTATACCCCTCTTCAAATTTAAATCCTAAGGACATACTTTATATCTTTTCTTATTTGGCCAAAGGTGGGGTGTTCCAAGGGGATATTCTCCTCCCTCCTTGATTCAAAGCCTCTTCTTCATCGATTTTAATAAGGTTTTTCTAGATAAGATCCTCCATTCCTCTTCCCCCCTCTTCTCTTTGTTATCTCCCATTGTTTTTTCCTCTCTCACAAACCCCAACCATTGTTTGGGTTATAATTAGGGTTTTGAATTAGTCTAATGAAGGGGGTTTGGGTGTTTAGGTGTTAGTGAGGGATTATTCTTACTTGGTTATGCATTCTCCATTGAATGTGATTTATTATAATGATTTATACTTGAAATGAGGTAGGTGTTCTTTTTTAATTTCCTTGAAATAATGTCATAAATTTCATGGATGTTTTTAATAACTTTATTATAAAATTATAGGATTATGAAATACCTTTTATGGGATATTAATTGTTTCAACACTTTTCATGGACTTTTCATGTGTAAAGTGTTCGTAAAAATGCATAAGGGGATCTTTTAATAGAATTAAAATGTTTTGAAAGGGTTTTTTACACCAGTTTCATTTTCAAAAGAAATGTTTGGTGTTTTAATGGGAAATCTTATAAAAAAATAGTTTTATCCCTCATTTTAAAAATTTTGAAGTTGTTGGGTCTCTATATTATTTTGAAATGCATTAAAAAGTAAACTCTGAAAAATGGTAGATTTAAAATAAAATTTCAAAGGATGATTTAATAGTTTTATTTCAAGAAATGTTTTTGAAATGGGATTTAAAATAGTGTGAAATTTCTTGGAATTCCAAGCCTCCTTTTTAAGGCTTAGTTGGAACTTTAAGGAAGTTTATTTTAAAAAATATATATGTGATACCCTCATTATATCCCCCATTGTGATTGAAATGTTGTTCTTAAATATAACCCCATTGGGGATATTTTATATTGATTTATCTGTATGGGATTATTATACATGAATTCGAAAAGGGGTTATTTCTTATAATGGAGTGGGAGGTGAGATAAGGTTTATTTGAAATTTTTTATACTTTTTACATGTGATTCTTGTTTGATCACCTCTATTTGATATGTTGTGTGATTTATAGGAATTTAAGTATAAGTCCATATAAATGAAATACCCAATGCATATTTTTATCTTTCTAGGGGTTATTACCCACATATGTTTAGTTCTCTAAGGATGGATTATGTACCCCTAGGATCTTATCTCTCCTAGGATGGTTATAGGGATCTACTAGTTCAATGGGACTATCGAGTTGGATATGTTATTTAGTGTCAACCTAGGGAACATTTCACCAGTTTGGATCATGTTACTTGAGTCTTAGGATGCTTCCCATGATGCTTAAGTCCTTTTTATAATGTTTTAGGGGATCATGTATTACACTTTATTTGTATCCCTTGGTTATAGGTTATAGGTAACCTGATATTTTTTGAGTTGCTTTTAATTTGATACTTGATTCCTTAGTGCCAATTTATGGGTTTTTATTTTATTTCATTTATGGTTTTTGGTCTACTTTAAAATAAATTTATAAAATGGTTGAAAAGTGTGTTTTTTCAAAATAAAAGCATGGTAGTTTATGGAAAGGAGGTTATTTATGAAAATTGATTCTCAAAAAATGTTTATATCAAGGAAAAAAGAAGTAAATTTGGGTTTTGTTTTCAATGATTTTTAAATTCCACTTTCTATGTTTTGAAAAGGATTCACTAAAGTGTTTGAACACCATTGTTTTACAAAAAAAAGGTTTCTATTTTTGAAAGATAAGATTATTTCTTGCTATTGTTTTTCTTTATTCATTAATGTGAAAACATATTTTATAAATCATGTTTAAATTTTCATTTTATAGGCTATTTTATTAATGGAATTGTATAGACTCTTTGGTGAAATTCTACTCAGAATGTTTAGCTCACACCCTACATATGCACCGGTATCTAGGTGTATATACAGTTTCCTTTTTTATGTCTCAAGTGCCTTTTTTCAGTTTATGGGATTTCATTTGGTCCATATATAGATGAGTGGATATGGTGAGTTATTTAGGGTTAATAGTGGTGATGTTGGAGCCCTTTAGGTTTTGTTCTCTTTTATTTTGAGTGGTCGTATCATCCATTTCATCTTGAGGTTTTTATTTGTATCTACTTCCATTTTATTTATTCCTATTTCATTTTTTATGGATGTTTACTTATTATTACTTATTTTAATGGATTTTTGTATATTTTATCTTAGTTGGTATGAATGGATGTCTGATGCTTGGATAGATCATGTCAGATTCATGGTAGTTTCTACAACTAGTTTATTTAATTATATGAGGATGAAACTATTCCCAAAAGTTCGTTCTTGAGACCCAAGAGCAAGTTTCTATCCTATAGGTATTGAGAGCTCCCTTTGGGCCTAGTGGCATACCAAGTCGAGTGATGTGTCAGGTCATCCTGGTCTGATTCGTTACAAATGGTATTAGAGCCTAAAATTCTCAATAGGGGCCTAAATTTTATATTTACTCTCTTTTTATTTGGTTTTTCATGGAGATATTGAGTTAGGATTATTGTTGGGAATCATTAGGTTGGTCATATTTGGGTGCTCAATCACCACCTTTCTTGATGACACCCAAGTTTCCATAGGTAATTGGAATTTGAATTTTAATTTTTAAGTTTTTTTATTATCACTCATGGTGAATTTGATCCTCATTGGCCTGTATTGAGTTGCCTTAAGGGATTAATTTGATTTTGAGATGAAAATGGAAATAGATAATTGGTGTGAGGATAGTTTTCATGGCCTAATAAACCATGAAGTGAATAAATTCATGTTCTTTAAAATGTATTAGGAATTGTTTCATCATTGGAATGTGTCCCATCAAACCATGTGTTCGATTAAATCATGGTTCTTTATCCCATTTGACTTAATGTTTATATTTATATTGATATATTACTAGTAATGGGGGATGAATCAAGGGAGTCTTGGTGATATATGAATGTTTTGAATTGGATTTTGGTTGAAATTTTCAATGTACCACCTTTCTATGATTGTTATGAAACTAATTTTGAGTGAAAAGGGGGGGATTTCATGAAAAATGCTTTTGGTTTGAAATGATCCTTAGGGATCAGTTGTAAAATATAATTGGTTTTCATAAAAAACCATAATTTTTGATTTCATGATGAAATTTGGTAGGGGTCTTGGTTTTGAAATTGTTGATGGTTTAAGTGAAAGGTATTTTTCTCCCTTTTTTAGGGTGTGTTTTTAGAAATGTTCGTTTTTAAAATGTAAAATTTAGTGGTGAATGATTTTGAAATGTTTTAAAAATGGGGGGTGAAGTGCTTTGAAATGGGAGTGGATTTTATGTGAATTTTTTGAATTAAATAAGTTCGGATTTTAACTCGTTTTTAAATTTGAGTTTCTATTTAAAATAATATTTTGGAAATCCTTATCAAAGGGTTATGATTTAAAAAGAAAAGTTTTTTATTTTATCCCTTGTTTGATATTGGAACTAGTTAGTTTATTTTAGAAAACATGATGGTGTTGGGTTTATGTTTCATGTGGTTTAAAGGGTGCCTCTTGAAAAGTTATTGAGTAAAATTTTGATGTAATTTTCCTTATATTAGTGGTGTGACTTGGAAGCATCCAAGTTGGTGTTGTTTAGTGGATTTATTTGGGTACTGATTAGGTTGGGTGGGGTATACTATGTCATTTATCCCTAGTTGGGTGTTTGTATTGATGAGGAACAATATTCTTGTGATTTCATATGATGGTTTATTTTGAAAAAAAAAATCAATGATTTTAGAGCCCTTTGGCCTTGAGGTGGCTTTTTTGGTGTATTGTTTAGGTGTTTTGTTTGGTTTCACTTAAGTGAGTGGTGGTTTCCTCGAAATGTTCTTTCCTTATTGTTCCTTATGCCTTCCATAGATATTTTTCGTAATATTTTGATTCATTTTGAAAGTTGTGAATGGGTTTTGATTCATTTATTTGGTCATGGGATTACCTTGTAAGGGTGTTTTGGGTGGCTAGAACAGATATGGAACTAGTTGAGATTATGCACTAGCTAGTTTTGGTTTAGATATAGTTGGGTTCTTCATGAGTAAATGACCTGAATATGAGGTTATAGTTTTCCACTTTCTCTCAATTTAGGATCCAAGGTTGGATACCATATCATTTCCTTATTGAGGCATGTTTTTTATTTTCTGTATAATTTGGGTGTTTTTGAATTTGATGGTTTCGGTGACCCTTTTTTTGGATGTATGTGGTTAGTAGAATTAATTCATCGTCTTTGTTGATTTGTGGAATTTCAGTTGGATTAGTGAGACTCTAATTTTAGGAGTGTTCATTTGATCCTTCACTGTTTTTTATTAATTATAAATGGTGGGGAGACCCATGTTGGGTCTTTGTTTTCTTTGAGTTCTTTTTGAGTGGTTTTGGATTAGTTTGTGCTTGAAGTTGCTTGATATTTTTTTGAGGATTTTGATATATTTATAGAGTCTAGATGTATTAAATATTTATTTGGTTTTAGAGTATTATTCATTTTTTCTTAAACCTCTCACCTCTAATAGAGGTGATTAGTTTTTTAGTTTTCCCTTCCTTCTACTTTTTTAAATGACATTCGAGGGGTAAAAAGTGGCATGGTGGTGAGAATTGTGACACTTGTATGTCATTGTTACTTTATATTTAATATTATTTTATTTTATTTTTGGTTAAGGTAAATTTTTGGAGATATCTATGGGTAATTTTAATGTTTCTATAATTTTTTTCTTTGTCTCAGGGTTTGTGCACAATTACTTCATAGTTTTGTAAACCATGTAGATGAACTTCATGTGGGGATTTCCTTTTGTGTGTGACTTTAATAACTGTGTGATGTTACCTTTATATAGAGGTTGTAGTTACCTTTACATAGGGGTATTTTCAAGTTCATTTTTTAATGCATAGTTGGTCATGTATGGGTAGCGCATAGTTTGGTACAAACCATGCAGGATTCGATAGTAATTGTGAGAGTCCCTTAGTACTTGGGGTGTTAGATCATGGCTTACTCATGGTTAGTAGAAACTTTGAAAGTGATCATGCACAGCACTGCAGTTTTTAACAGAGTGGTTTCACATGGTTAGAATGTGTTTTTTAAATCATGAGTTTTTTTTCTTATCCAATGTCTACTGTGCGATTGGAACACATCATGATGACAAACCGTGAAAGTTACCCAGATTATTAGAAAGTTAAAATTTCTTTTATACCCCTCTTCAATTTTAAAACCTAAGGACCTTCTTTCTCTCTTTTCTCATTCATCCAAAGGTGGTGCGGGATAAGGTAGGTCTTTGATTCCCTTCATCTTTATTCCAAGTCTCTTATAATTTGATTTCAAGTGGATTTTACATGGTAACCTCCTATATTCATCTTCCCCCCTCTTCTTCTTATTATCACCCCTTGTTTTTACTTCTCTCATGAACCCAAACCACTATTTAGGTTGGGATTAGGGTTCTATATGAGTCTAATGAGGGGTATTTTGGTTTTTATATGTTCATGAGGGATTCTCCTTGCTCAATTGGGCATTATCTATCAAAGGCAATGTATTTCGATGAGTTCCTCTTGAAATGAGGCAGGTGTTTCTTTGTAATTTCATTGTAATGAATGTAAAAAACTAATTAAATGTTTTAAAATTATTTATTATAAAATTATAAGATTATAGAATACCTTTTATGAGTTGGAAATTTTTTTCAAATGGTTTTAACACTGGTATGGACTTTTTTCATGCCAAGTGTTAATCAATATGCTCAAGGGGGTCTTTTAAAAGAATTAAAATTATTTGAAAATGTTTTTGAAACTAGTTTTTATTTTAAAAAATTATTTGGTTTTTAAGGGGATTCTTATAAAAAATATATTTTTGGCCTTTGTTTTAATTGTTTTGAGATCATTGGGTCTCTATGGCGTTTTGAAATTCTTTAAAAAAATTGTAAAAAATTGTGGTTTCTAAATGAAATTTAAAAGGATGATTTAATGGCTTGATTTCAAATAATGTTTTGAAATGGGATTTTAAATAGTTTAAAATGGATTATAATTCCAATCCTTATTTGTAATTCTTGGTGATCACTTTAAGGAAGTTGCTTTTTTAAAAACATTTGAGACCATTATTAGATCCCCCCTTGTGATTAGCATGTTGTTCTGAATTGACCCCTTGGGGAATGTTTTATATTAATGTATCTCCATGGGGTTTTTATGGATAAATGTGAAAATGGTTTGTTTCATACGAGGGGGTAGAAGGTTAAATTTCATGGGATTCTTATTCATTTGAGTAGAGGTCATGATAAGTGTAACCTCTATTTTGGATTTTACTCTTTCTAGGGCTTATTTCTTGTGGATGTAAAGTACTCCGATGATGGATTATGTACCCATGGTAGATTTGTGATCATGGTATGGTTATAGTGTCCAGATAGTTCTATGAGAATATCAAGATAGATAAGTTCTTTAGTGATGACCTAGTGATCATGTCTCTAGTTCAGATCGTGTTACTTGAGTCTTAGGATTGTTCCCATGATGCATAGGTTCTGTTTAGGTTTTTTTTAGGGGATACCATCGTACACTTCATTTATATCCCTTGGTTATAAATTATAGATCACCTAGGATTTATTGAGTTACTTTTACTTTTATTCTTAATTTAATGGTGTATGTTTATGTGTTTTTATTTTATTTCAGCTATAGTTTTTTGTCTAATTTCAAACTGATTTCTAAAATAGTTGGGATAGTGTCATTTTTTAAAATAAATTCATGGTGGTTTATAGAAATGATTCTATTTATAAAAGTGGTATTTTAAAGAAATATTTGGAAATAGGAACAAAAATTAAATTTGTATTTTGTTTCAAATTATTATGAATGTTGTCTTTTTATATTTTTAAATGGATTCACTAAAGTGTTCATCCACCCCTGATTTACTTAAAAAATGGGTAACCATTTTTAAAAGGTATGATTATATATTTCTATTGGGTTTCTTTATGATTACAATTTGAAAACATATTTTTTAATGTTGATTCAATAAGGTTTCCTTATGACTTTTCTATTCCTCTATGTTTTGAAAATCACAAATACTCTATCTTAAGGGAAAATTATATTTTCCCTAAGAATTATCTTAATAATGAAAATTTTCCTTCCCCAAGGAAATTTATCCTGACCATTGTTTTCATTGTTCATTTTATAGTTTCTATAAATATAACTCATTTTATTCTTAAGTCTAAAAATTGGTTTCACATCTAAAAACCTCAAAATTCTATAAATTCTTAGATATCGAGTATTCTATTTTCTAGTTCCTAATTCAAACTCTGAATTCTCTGAAATTCAGACTCCAAATTCTATAAAATTCAGACTTAAAATTCTCTGAAATTCAGACTTTGAATTCTCTAGAATTCAGACTCTGAATTCTCTAGAATTCAGACTCTGAATTCTCTGAAATTCAAACTCTGAATTCTCTGAAATTCAGACTCCAAATTCTCTGAAATTCAGACTTTGAATTCCTCAGAATTCGGACTCTGAATTCCTCAGAATTTACACTCTAAATTCCTTAGAATTCAGACTCTAAATTCATTGGAATTTAGACTCCGAAAACTATAGAATTAAGGTTCCAAATTGTTTGGAAAATAGAATCCAAATATCCATGATTTATAGTATCAAAATTATTATTTGGTTATACTCTGAACTATATTTTTCCTTAGACACTAAAAAAATATATTTGGTTAAGCAACCTTATTTTTATTACACTTGTTATAGTTATGAAATGACTTTGTACATTCTGTTTCTAAATAACCATTGTTTGAGTGACACGTGTATAGGTCCCTCCAAAATGCAAGGAAAAATATGACCGTTGTAGGAGGGAGCCAACCGTTGGAGAAGTGTCTATAAATAGGAGCTCATTTGAATGAGCTCAATATAGTTCCATCACTCTAGAGATTTCATGCTACTGAAGTGATTTCTAGAGAGAGATACTATCATGCCTTGTGTGTACTGAACATCTTGTTCATCTTGCTTCATGTGACTCTAATTTTTGTTATGTACAATCGAGGACTTTTGGGGATAGGAAGACAGAGGTGATGACTACCTTAAAGTTCAAGGGCTTGTGAGGATAGCAAGATAGATTATGGTAATCCTTTCGAAGGCTTACCTTGGTGTGGTTAAAATAGACTTTCTTGAAATTATAAATCAAGGGACCTTTATCTAAGGTTGGTGGATACCCTACTCTTTGGGTTAAAAGATTTCATACTTTTTACTTGTTTTATTTCAAGTTTATTTCCACTGTATTTTGATAAAGGAATAAATTATAACCTTCTTATACTTTCTTGTTATTTTTTATACTCTGATAAGTAAGATTCTATATGCTTTAAAGTAGAATCTTTTCCTTTTAAACTTTCCTTAAGTTTCATTTCCAAAACCACATTTCTAGAACCTAGAAAGTTTGTATAACTAAAATAGGTCTTGTGAATTTACCTTGTTTAACCTTTTTAAACATAGCTTTCCTCAAGGTTAAAAACTAAAGTTTCTAAACATACAATTCACCCCCCCCCCTCTTATAATTGAGCATCTACATTCATATTTTGATCCTACAATTGGTATCAGAGGTGGGTCTCTGAAATACTTATATTCACATATAAATTTTCTTTCTTAAGTTTTTATTGTTCTAAATATTTTCCTTGCTTAGGGATTTTTATCCTTGTTTACAAACTTTTTCTATTAATAAATTTTTGTGGAAATATTTTTTTTTAAGATGGCAGGAATGAATGTTGGTTAGATTGAAAATATAAATCTTACCAGACCACCTATATTTGATGGGAATGATTATGAATATTGGAGAGATCATATGAATACTTTTTTTATAAATACTGGATTGGAAAATTTTGTTATTCTTACAAGAGATTACAAGATTCTTGATAAGGAAGTCAGAACTTTCACCAATCAAGAAAATTCAGAATATCAACTAAAATACAAGGTATTCAATACTTTGTTGTGTTCCATGACCAAGAATATATATAGTCAGATTTCTTTTTGTGAAGCTTCTAATTTTATCTGGAAGAAATTGGAGGTTACTCATTTTGGTACATCCAAATTTATAGAAACTAGAAGTGCTATGCTTAGAGTAGAATATCATGGATTTCTATTTCCTTATGGAGATCCAGTAAGAAAGGTACAACAAAGGTTTATGACTATTGTTAATAGACTACAATCTATGGGTGAGAAGGGTTTAGATGATGAGGCACTTATGGAAAAGATTATAGATATCATGCCTAATGAGTGGGAATCTAAGAGAACAGTTGTTGATGAGAATAGGAAAGTATCTTAAATTACTCTTGATGATCTTTTTGGAACTCTTGTTCAACATAAGACAAGAATAAAAAGAGTTGATGATATGAATAAGAAGAAAAATGGAAATGGAAGTGTAACCATTACTACTACTAAATCCAAGACTTCTGAAAGGGTTACAAGATCTAAGCCTAAGAAAGTTATTTTTTTATCTGAATCTAGTGAAAACGATCATAGTGAGAATGAACAAGCTAATCTTGCTCGAAGGATGAACAAGATAGTTAGAAAGAAATACTTTCAGTATAAATATAAGAAGAAAGAAATAAAAGACAAGAAAGACTCAGAAGTCACTTGTTATAAATGAAAAAGATCAGGGCATATCAAGACAGATTATCATATGCTTAAGAAAAACGATAGAAAGGAAAATAATTATGATGGGAATAGAAATAAGTATTACAAGGATAAAGCTAAGAAAGATTTGAAAGTAAATGGAACCTAGAGTGCCAGTGGTGGTGAATCTTTTGATGAATCCTCGGAGTATGAATATTCTAGACAGAATAATCTTGGTCTATTAGCCAGACTACCCATTGAAAATCATTGTCTAATGGCCAAGGTACACAATGCTGAATCTATCACAAATGTTTCCTTGAATGAAAATTATACTGATAATAAATATTATAAATCTTCAGATGAATAATCTACTTCTAATGAAGATAATCTATTACCTACTTATGAATAAGTATCTAGGTTTTCTAAACTTCTTGAGAATGAAAATTATAAACTCAATAAAAATCTTGTTAAGAAAAATTCTAGAATTTCTATTTTAACTAAATAAGTATCAGATCTTTCTAAAGATCTTGATAAGAAAATTTTTTATTTTAAAAGTATTTCCAAAAACCTTGAGGAAGTTAATTTTGAGAAGGATAAAAATTATAAGGATCTTGAAAATGTAATTTATAATAAAAATATTTTAGAGACTAACTCTAGTTCTAAAAATAACTTTTTTTAGGATAAAAACTTGGTTATTAAACTAAATTTAGAAATATTTTCCTTGAGGAAGTGTTTGTCAAACTTTACATCTGGTAAGAAAAACTTTGACAAGATGTATTACCAAATTTGAACTATAAGAAATAGTTTTGGATTTGGTTATACTCATTCTAAGCCAGTTTTTAGTAATAACTATTTTTTTTCTCAAAGTGCACCATTCTGTACTAAATGTCAGTGTGGTGGAAATTGGGAAAAAAATTGTTCTTTAAATAAAACTTAGTCTTTGGGTTTTCATAAAGCTTAATTTAGTGACTATGAATTAGAAGAGGGAAAGGGGTCTTAGAATAGAGTTTGAAGAAAATATTTCTAAGCAAGAAGAAGTTTTGAAGGCTCAGGAAGATATTCTTAAGGCTCAGGAAGAAAATATCAAATCCTTAGAGAAGAAAAATGAAGATTAGGATCAGCTGCTTAAGTGTGTGGAAGAAGATCACAAGGAGATAAAGAATCTGAAACCCATCGTAAAGAAGTTAATTCCAAAGGATAAAGAAGGATAATTTTTCCACAATCCGATCTTTTATTGTATTTTTCATTTTATGTACGAATATTTCCTATCATAATGAAATTTTGGTTGTTCATCATGTGTTTTTGTTATATAGTACTAATTTTTCAGGTACTATATTTTTCCATTCTATCTAAGGGAGAGTTTCAACAAAGAATATTTTCTTATTTAAAAGAAAAGAAAAATCTTTTTAAGGAAGTCAAGAATACGATCCTTAGGGATTTCCAAACCTAAGGGGGAGTTAGTCGTATTCACCACGATTCATAAGTAAATGGAGATAAGTTTTTATTTTCAAGAACACAAAGAAAAACTCTAAGTCCTTATTTTTTTTCATAAGGATGTTTGTGCTTTCCAAAAGGGGGGAGATTATTGAGTCAATAAGGTTTCCTTATGACTTTTCCATTCCTCTATATTTTGAAAATCACAAACACTCTATCTTAAGAAAAATTATATTTTCCCTAATAATTTTATTAATAAGGAAAATTTTCTTTCCCCAAGGAAATTTATCCTTACCTTTTTTTTCATTGTTCATTTTATAGTTTCTCAAAATATAACTCATTTTATTATTAAGTATAAAAATTGGTTTCACATCTAAAAACCTAGGAATCCTATAAATTCTTAGATATCGATTATTCTGTTTTTAGGTTCCGAATTTAGACTCTGAATTATCTAAAATTCAGACTCTGAGTTATCTGAAATTCAGACTCTGAATTCTCTGAAATTCAGACTCTGAATTCTCTGAAATTCAGACTTCGAATTCTATAAAATTCAGACTCCAAATTCTCTGAAATTCAAACTTAAAATTCTATGAAATTCAGACACTGAATTTTCTGAAATTCAGACTCTGAATTCTCTAAAATTCAGACTCTGAATTCCTTAGAATTCAGACTTTGAATTCCTCATAATTTAGACTCCGAATTCCTCAGAATTCAGACTCTGAATTCCTTAGAATTCAGACTCTGGATTTATTGGAATTCAGACTCTGAAAACTATAGAATTCAGGTTCTGAATTCTTTGGAAAACAGAATTCAAATATCCATGATTTATAGTCTCCAAATAATTATTTAGTTAGACTCGAAACTTTATTTTTTCTTAGACTCTGAAAAAATAGATTTGGTTAAGCAACCTTATTTTTCTTACACTTTTTATAGTTATGAAATGATGTTGTACATTCTGTTTCTAACTAATCATTGTTTGAGTGACACATGTAGAGGTCCCTCCTAAATTCAAGAAAAAATATGATTGTTAGAGGTGGGAGATGACTGTTGGAGAAGTGTATATAAATAGGAGATCGTTTGAACAAGTTCAATATAGTTCCATCACTCTAGAGATTTCATGCTGCTAAAGTGATTTCTAGAGAGATACTCCCATGACTTGTGCGTACTAAACATCTTGTTTAGATTGCTTCGTGCGACTCTGATTGTTTTTGTGTACAATCGAGAACTTCTGGGGATAGGAAGATAGAGGTGACGACTACCTTAAAGTTCGAGGGCTTTCAAGGATAGCAAGACAGATTCTGATACTCTTATCAAGGGATTACCTTAGTGTGGGTAAGACAGACTTTATTGAAAGTATAAATCAAGGGACATTTATCCAAGGTTTTTGGATACCCTACTCATTGGGTTAAAATATTTCATACTTGTTACTTGTTTTGTTTCAATTTTATTTCCGTTTTATTTTGATAAAGTAAGAAAGTATAACCTTCTTATACTTACTTGTTCTTCTGTATACTCTGATAAGTAATATGCTATACATTTTAAGGTTGAATCATTTTCTTGTAAACTTTCCTTAAGTTTCATTTCTGGAACCACATTTCAAAAACCTAGCAAGTTTGTTGAACTAAAAGGGTTCTTGTGAATTTACCTTGTTTAACCTTGTTAAACATAGTTTTCCTTAAGGTTAAAAATGAATGTTTTTAAACTTACAATTAACCCCCCCCCCCCCCCTCTTGTAATTGATCATCTACATTCATATTTTGATCCTACATATACCTTATGTTAAAACTAGAATTTTATGGACTGTTTTATAAATTTAATTGCATAGAATCCTTTGTGATATCTTACTAGAAACATTTATCTTACAACCTATATATTTACTAGTTTCTAGGTGTGTATGTAGTTTATTTTTTTCTCCATTTAGTGTCTATCCCATTTCAATTCATGGAATATTTATTGGTCAAATATGGATGAGTGGATGTGATGAGTAACCAAGTGTCACTAGTGGTGATGTTGAAGAAATTCGCATTATGTTATCTTCTATTTTGAGTTATTGTATTTTCCATTTTGGACTAGGTTATTTATTTGTATATTCCTCCACTGTATTTATTCTAGTTGTATATTTTAGATGGATGTTTATTTATTATACTTGGTTTGAACTAATTATTTATTTTTTCTACTTATTTGGTATTCATGGATGTATGATTCCTAGATAGGTCATGTATGATTCATGGTAGTTTTTACTTCATACTTATTTGATTATATAAGGGTGAAACTATTCCTAAAAGTGAATTCTTGAGACCCGATAACTAGTTTCCAACCCATGGGGATTGGGAATGCCCTACAGGCCTAGTATTAAACTGGTTTTGGAGAAATATTATGTCATCATGGGTAGGTTTATTGTATGTAGGTTCCTAGTACTTTGCTAGTGGAAGTCGCACATTTTATGTGTAGTTTACCAAACTATGTGGCCAAACTGTGTGAGATATCCATATTTCATTTAAAGTTGAATTTTCCCAATTTACCTCCTAATATTTAACCCCTTTATTCTATATTCCTTCCCCACTTATTCATCCAACACCTTGTATCCCTAGGTAGATATCATCCTTGTGTCTCTGATTCTTGGCTCTTTTTTTAAATTTCAATAGGTTTTCAAGGTATTTATTCTTCCTTATCCCTTTCACTTCTTCTCTCTTTATTTATTCAATTTATCTTAGGTTTATCCCTTTAACATGAAACTTAGTTCATTATGAAAGAGTATTTGGGGGTTTATGTTGGTTATAACCTAGGGTTTTTATTTTCTAAGACTTATAGAGGGTGTTTCCTTTACTTTTTGGGTGTTCTACATGGAAGGAAACATGTTGCGGCTTCAATTCCATTCGGTTGTTGTAGTTGTTTCTTTTCTATTTATTTTTTTTTTGAAATTATTGTACTGATTAGACTTTATAAAATCAATTTTTATGAAATTATATTTATATATGGATTTTTTGGTGAAATTATAAATTTTTTCTTGGATTCTAGGCTTAGCATAAGGGGTTTTTCATGTAAATTTCATGTATTGATTTTAAATTAAATTATTTCACATGCCAAGAAAATATGAAAATGTTTATGAGGTTATTTAAATGTTTTTTGATTATGAATGTAATAATTGTGCTTTGTTTTAGTTTTTCAAAGTAAATTGACTTGTTTTAAAGGACGTTTTAGAAAAAGAAGGGGTACCTTTTAAAAGTGTTTCTAGAATTATTTAAAGAGATTTCATTTTAAATAAACAAAAATATGATTAGAATTCTATGTCAGTTTTTATGTGAAGGGACATTTTTTATCTTATAAAATAAATGTTTTGGTTCCCATGAGACCCTCATTATTTCCCTTTATTCTTGTTTTGCCTTCTTTGGGAGTTTATTTATATATGTGATGGATGCATGATGTGGAAAGGGGTTGTTCTATGAAAGTGTGATAGAGGTGAGAGATATTTATTTATTATGACTTGATTATTGATCTTGGCATGATTTTTTAATCACCTATATTTTTTTCTGGCATGGGAACCCAAGAATCTAAGAGGAATCTCTTGATTCATCCTACCATAGTTGGAACACATGTTTTTAGGGTCCCCCTAGTTGTGCTTATGCCAGGTCTAGAGGGTAGGTTCCATTATTATGTGGATGGTGTGGGTTAGTTGAATGGATTATGTTATTCTTAGATGTAACATATGTCAGTTTTTAGTCCATGTTGTTATAGCACTATTAGGATCATCTCACATTAGTACCTAGGGAGTATCCCATGAAACTTGTTTCTATATTGGTGGTTCTATATAGATTATTTCTATTTTGTGATTTTTTGTATCCCATTTTTCTTAATTATATAGTGGAACCCTTCATGATTACTGCTTGTTTTTTATTTCTCTTTGATCTTGTGGTTCCCTTTTTCATTTTATTTTAATTTTGGTTGGTTGTGTTCCAAAAATAAGTTTTGAGGTGGTTTTGAAAATTTATTCTCAAAATAAAGGAAATATGCTTTTTTAATTTTTTTTCTTTATGTAAGGTTTATGAAACATTTTAAAAGGATTTGTGTTGGTTTTTTATAAAATCAAAGATTCATTTTTTGGGTTTCAAAAGTGGTTTAATTTTTATTTCATTAAAGAGAAAGTTTTTTATTCTTTATAATGTTAAATATTTGGTGTGTTTCCATTATTTCTTATTCCAAATAAAAATATGAAAAATTGCCTTCTTTTGAATTTCAAACTAGCATTCGTGACTTTTTTACTTGAAGGAATTTCATAGACTCTATAGTGAGATCATACTGGTCCTATTAGCTCACACCACTCATACACACTATTATGTGTGTGTGTGCAGCCCTTTTATTGTATATAGGTTATATGTTATAGGTTATCTTTAGTCTAGTTATTTTTCTATTAGTTTGATAGGTGAGTTGGTATTTCGAGTGAAATTGTGGGTTTCATGGAGGTACTCGAGTGGTTTGGTTTAAGATTTGTTTTAATTTGGTCCGCTAAGATGACCTTATCTTTGTTTTTTTCAATTTATTTTTATTTTATATTATTATGTGTTTATTTTAGATGATGTTTCGTGATTTTTTTTATGAATTTGTTAAATAATTCTTGGTTGGTTATGACTTGTTTGGTTTATTATTTGGTTATATCTATTCTTTTTATTTTTCATTGGAATCCAAAGTATGGATGACCCATTCCAAATTTTTAATAAATTATCCACTATCTATTAACTTTAATTTAAGTAGAAATCATTCCCAATGTGTTTTATTTATTCCTGAGAACTAATTTCTAACTTGTGGGGATCAAGAACTCCCTTTGGTCCTGGTGGTGAGCTGGGTCAGATGACATGTCGGTTCGGCCTAGGCCAGTTCATGACAAGAGCATCCATGAGGTCAGTAACCTTCTTGAAGTATATATATCTCCTAGGTAAAAGTCCTCAATTTATATAGTGTAGTAGGTGACCATATCATAGGAATGAGGTACTAGTAATCTACTCATGGAGTTGGAAAATATCTCAAGAGATGAAAAATATATATGTCGAGGAATGAGTCCTCCATTAGGTATGGTACTCCCTCAATTAAGGCGTCTTTCAATGAGGTGTGGAACCACCCCCCCCCCACCCATTATTGATACTATTGAGGGGTGATTTGGAAGTAATATATGTGAGATATTTTGGGTGTTTTGGGTTCTACAATTCTCTAGGTACTCCATATTTATTTATCGTGTTAAGAATTTGTAAAGATAAGTTGTTCTGATTAGTGTACATTGCTTTGATGAGGCGCAACCCCACTCTTTAGTTCTATAGTGGTAATATATATGATTTTTTGGTGTTGGACTATTTTTATGACATGGAATCTATGATATTATTGGGTTCCCTCATCACATGATCTATAAGGATCTGAGCACTGGTGGTTTGAGGAATTTTTCCTACACCTCTAATCACCACTATGGTATGACTTATAGTTAGGTTGTGGATTTCTAAAACTCCAAGACTTTTGAAGACCTGCTTTTCCCTAGATAATTGTATGAAATGGTTCTTCATAGATATTAATTAAGCTATGGTAATATGAGACTTCCCAACATTCCTATGCTTCTTTCATGTAAAGTGTATATGGTTTTTTCCTCATCACCTTCCTTTCCTCTTACTCTTTTGAACCAAGAATTTTGAGGTGAATAGTTATTTCATATTTTATTTTTTATTTTATGGTTTACTATTGTGTATATTTATAGTCATCCATTTATGAGACTTGTTCCCACACATGTTATGTTTGTGTAAACATTTCATATTTGTGAGATATATTTGACTGTCGTGGAGCTAGAGTTGTATCCTGGTGGTGCATGGTGGAACTCAAAAGTGGTAGTTTCTAATTATGATCCCTCCTTAGAAGAACATGGAGATTTCGGTACATGTTCAATCTTATATAGATTCATTATTGTGAAGATAAAATTTCTCATTATTTATGTTTATTGTACAGTGTGGTGTGGTATTGTGTATTGATCATCTGTCAGGATTCCCTTGGGGTGTAACATTTTATAGTCATTATTCATGCATCCATTGTTGTATATTTTAGTTATTAATTTATGTTTATGTTATTTTATGATTATATTTTGTGTATTATATTTCATATATATTGTAGGTTGTAATAGGTTAAAGCCTCACATGTATGATTATTCCTTCTTGGTGTTAGTGGATATCCCCTGGCCAATTGGAGGTGGGATTAGGGTGGAACAATCGGATCATCACTAACCCAGAAGGGGTTATGGTGGTTCAAGTCATTTCATTATCCCACTTTATTAAAGTAGAACTAACACCTTGAAAACACTTGGATACCTTTAAAACACCCATCCGCCAATTTCTTCATCAATACCTAACATGGATATAAAGAAAACACTAGTAGATATCATTCAAATAAAAGAAATAAAATAATAGAATATATGAGAAATGTTTTATGATTTAATACCATATATTGGATATAATCTATATATATATATATCGAAGGAAGATAAAGATAAGTATTCCAATTGGCTTTAGGGTCATTTGTATTGGAGTTAGTGCCCTAGAACCAAATAAATTTTTTCATTCAATTTCCAGAATTTTAATAAATATCTTATCACATGATGATTTTCATGGTCCCCTCCCCCCAAAGGTACCCCTCCTAAGCTAACAATTAGGGAAGGTATATGGTGACCACTTGATTCCCACCTTCAATAGGTCATGGGTTGGAAACAATCACTAAGGGTGTATTATACATACAAATGGGTGGTATTAACCACTAAAATAACATGTGTAAGAGAGATATAAGACAAGTAAACCAATAAAATTCTGATTAGATAAAGATAAAATGAAACCCAAGTACATAGATCATACAAAACTAAAACAACTAAAAAGGAACTAAAAGTACCAAAAGATATACTCAGTAGCAACCACAAATACCAAATAGATCCTATAAAAACTAAAAGTAAATAAAATTCAAATCGATCTTCAATCTACTCCTAGTGACCTGAAAAATCTTTTATATATATGTAGGTTGAGCATACAGGTATACTCATTAGGATCATCCTTGGAGCTTCTCATGAAAATGATAAAGAAATCATGCTAAATCCCATTGAACAACAAGTGAATCTAAGTCATCGCCTAAACAAATATACTAATTTATCATACTCACCATGTCTATCTCATTCCAATTATTTCATACAATAGATCATATATTATAGTAATAAAACAAGGATACCCCACTACCACTTCCCCGCTATTTTTTCTCCTTGCCTTAATGTCATACGTCCTAATCCATCCCTCTCTAAAAGAATTCATCCCAAAGATACATGGGATATAGAACCATAACATGAATATCAGGAATCACATGATTTCATCATCCCAAAAACATATGCATATAGTAATAAAGTAGTATCTTGGATCCACCACATCTCATATGTAATATATCATATTTCAAGTATTATACCTCAAGCTATCACAGCCCATACACCGAGTAATATACATCGAGCCATCACATCCCATATGCATTATACCTATAATAATCCTCAGGATACTATATATGAAGATACATGTGTGTGAAATAACCACAACCCATTACATCCCTCTACACACATATATGGGGGGAAACTAACCACTGTGCATACCAGCACAATAACACTATCATGAGAAAAGAGAAGGTCCAAAGGGGGTATCCATTCATCTGTTCCTCACCAACCTATATATTGGGGAACACACCCTCCCAGAGTCTATTGGGTTTCATTATCCCTACTAATAAGGGTGGGTTAGTGTATGAAATCACAAAACATACAAGATGTAATATATATCACAACCACACTATAGGAATTAACATAGTCCTAGGATCAACTATAGCTATCGTCACTTAGACACCCGGCTACCACTTATAAGGACTAGATATCCTATAAGTACATAATAATTGAAGAAGACTTACATTAAATCACTTATTTTATTTTTAACATTTAACCTTTCATTAATTAATTCATTAGACATTAATTACATTGTTCCACTTATATTTCTTTAACTATCAATGTGAAGTCCATACCCTCCAAGCATAATCCAACCAAGTCTATAGTTTATCAAGATCAACATATTTAACATTTCAACAAGACATAAACCCATGGGTTAAAACATTAATTATTCATTATCATTCCACAATTCTAGGTACTCTATAAAACATACTAAGATACCATTAAGAGAAGAAAAATCAAGAACATTTAATTGTCTCAAGTAGTGGGGAAATAAATGAAAATAAACAAGAAACCCATCCATAAAATATTTAAACATATTATCAATAAATCATCTCATCTTTAAGTCAAATAATGGATAAACCCAACTTTAACCCATTCCACCAACTCTAGTACTATCCCTAACACCCTTACATATATCACCATGCATCTCTCCATCACCAGCGTCAACCATTGCCACAAACTTTAGGAATCCCCATCCATATCAAATCATTAATCCCAAGATCACATCACATATTAAGGATTGAATCTAGATCAACATAGATGGTAGAAACAACCAACAAGGTCAATAGGAAAACTAGGCCCTAAAAACAAGGCATTCGGCCTTTACATGAAAATAGGCACTCATGGCCCCAACACAAGGCATTTATCCTTAATGAGAAAATGGGAAAACTTGTACCTAAACATTTACGTGTATCAACCAACTGATTCTTATTAAATATTTAATTAACTATTTCATTTATCACATTTTAAAACTATGGTTAACCTAAGGCATCAGTTATAATATGATATTAAATTATTTAAACATGCTCCCTAGAATCAATTCTAGTTTCAACAAATTGGAAGAAGAAAAATTCTCATTTAACATGCCTCTATTATTCTTATAAACAACAAGCACTAATAATTCATGTTATTTATACAATTTCATTAGCACATGAAAGATAAAATTCAATTAAACATGCATTAAGGATTAATTTTATTATCATAAAATTACAAGCACAATGGTTTCATTAAACACACCTCTTTACATTTATTTATCCAACCAAAAATTACCATCTTTATGTTCTTTAACTAATTTCATCAAACAACATGCTAATCCAATCATAACCAACATGATAAAAAAGTTATAGCATAGATATCACGCTATCTAGAAAATCAAGAGGCAAATTGTTATCACGGTGTAAACACAAACAATTGATAACCATAAATCAATTATTTATTAATCTGTTTTATCCTTTATTAGGGTTAATTCCACCGCCATATAAAGAAGTTAAAGCATGGTAAATTTATGATTTCATGTACAATAGGGAGAAGCACCGAATACACTACCTCAAAGCTTTAATGTTCTTCCCATGAGAATGGAACAAGAACGTTGATCTGTGATCACCTCTCCCACAAGAAAAACTATATCCCTCCAAGGACTTCATACCAAAATAGCATAAAAAAAATAAGATAAAATATATTATAATTATGGAGATCAACCATCATAACACAAAAATAATAACAAGAGGAAAACTAGACCGAATGGAGAAGAAACCGTAAGAAGATAGAAAGAATTAGCCTTACATCACCATAGATCAATCCCTAGAAGGTGAGGGTTGATTCCGATCAAAATGGGATTCAAGGCCTTCAAAAATAACTCCAGGGAACCTAAGGTTTGATATAGAGGGATGGGAGAAATTTGGGTTTGGTTGGGGGTTTGGGTATTTATAGACCAACTGAAATTTAGAAGGTCACAACATAGCCTCCCAGACCACACCATAGAACTACCTAACCAAGGTGCAACCCCCTAGACCACAGTGCATCCTAAATAGTGAAAATACATATGAAGAACATGTCAAAATCTATCATCTAGATACTATTTACCCAAGGAGGGACTATGGTGTGTCCTAAACTTCCATGCCACAACCACCCCATTTTTTGAAGAACACCCTCGAACCATTACGTCATAGTCGAGACCTCTACGCCATAAAAACACAATAACCAAGGAAGTCCCTATGTCATAGCCTACCTCTACACCATAACTATGCCTAAAATGTATTTAGTTATGAAATCCCCCCTCAATCCATCTAGCCCTAACACAATCCTCTACGATACAGAACCCCACTAGCCTATGTTGTATCCTACCTCAACAGCACATCCATGCCAAAAATAATAGTGGATCCAAATTTTCTACCTCTTATATCCTACATTAAAGCCAGCATCACTATGTCATAACATACAATAATACATCATAGACTAATGATCCATGGTGAAGAATTATCTACATGTGGTATTTTACATCCTAAATCCCCTATCTTCCTTCTAACCACCTTAGAACCTCCTCTGGGTGCATCCAACACCCAAAACTCACAAAAAGGAAAAGGGGTGCTATGATCTAGTCCCTTACATAAGATACCTATTAAACTATTCTCATCCTCAAGAATCCAAAACCAAACCAAAATAAAAAAAAGGAAAAACGGTTTTCTGGACAACCACCACATGAAATACCTCCCAAGAATCCCTCCATTACAAGATCTCAACCACCTCTATTATAGAAACTAAGTGAAAAACTACACAATAGAAACAGCCAACACCAAAATACTCTCCTGAGGTAGATACCTCTCAAATAAGAGAAAGTTCACCAACAAAACATAAAGAGGTAACCATATCATAAACCATAAAAAGGTCAACAACCATAATGATCATCACTACAAGAGAAGAAATAAACAAAAAATAGATTTGGATACTAAGTTCATATCTACAAATAATGTTCCCAAGTGCTCTCCCCCACTCCATAATTCCTCCATAAGACACAAACCAATGGAATAGCATGCCCAAAAAACACATTTTTCTAGCGGTCCTAGATCTCCATAGGCCGCTCCTCAAAGTCCACATTATTATTAACATAAATCTCACCCCAATTGATGATGTAAGAGTAATCATAAAGGTAACGATGGATCTGTGACACATGGAATACATCATAAATCTGGATCATCTATAATTAAAGTACTATCTAATATGTCATAGCTCCAACAAGATCCAACTCCTTGAAATTCCCAAAAAAACTAAGGATAAAGCTCACTACCATGACCAGACCTTCACTATCCACGATGAGGATTCACATTTAGGAATACATGATATACAACATCAAACTCTAGAGGTCTACTCCTATAGTCAGCATAAGACTTATGATGATCATGTTCATCCCTCATCCTATCATGAATCACCTGAACCATCTCTGCCATACCCTTCATTAGTTATAGTTTGATATTTTTTAACTCTCTAACCCCAATCTAGCATAATGGAGAATGACAAGATCATCCATACAAAGATTCAAATTGAATAATACCAATGGTGAAGTGAAAACTATTATTGTATGAAAAATAAACCATGGTAAGGTGCATCATCCACAAACCTCAAAAATCTAATACATAAGAATGCAACATTTCATTAAGAGTCTAGATGGTCTACTCTATTTGGAAGTATTTTTGTGTATGAAAAGCAGTTCTAAGGCATATCTAAGACCCAAAATCATTTTTAATATCTCTCTACAACCTATAGTTAAAATAAGGATCATGATCCAAAATGATCATCCTCAGGACTCTGTGGAGTCTCACTACCTCCTCCAGATACTACCTCAACAAAACCTCCACTGAGCTTGACTCCTTAACCACTATAAAGTGGGATAATTTCATAAAATTATCCACTATCACACATATAGAATCAAATCCTCCATGATCTTAAGGCAAAACAATAACAAATACCATTGATATTTCCTCCCACCTCCACTGAGTAACATCTAACAGGTGGAATAAACAACCTGGAACACGGTTCTTGGACTTCACCTTCTAGAAGACCAAACATTGGGACACAAACTAAACAACTGCACACTTCCACCTAGACTACCAAAAATTCCCTCTCATAGATCAGTACATTTTCATTATGCTATTATGTACTACCAGGGGTGAACTATGGAACTCACAGAGAACCATATCATGCATCAACAAAGGTTCAAAAAGTCTTCCCTAGAAAAACACCCTATGTTGTTCATTCTCAGACCAACCATTAGAGGCATCACCAAAAACAACTCAATATCTCTAGATCTCTACCTCAGAATCCCCCAACTTAGACTCTTACACCTATTGCACTAAGGAAGATTTTACTAGTCATTTTAAAAAGAAAACCACTACTACCAAACAATCCCATATCAAGATTCATTACTGATAGTTCTTCTATCACTATCCATTAATCTCCAAATTCACACACAGCATCACTATGTGACTTCATTCTCATCACATAAAATACAACATTACCCTTTCTCGGTGTGTAAGAAATATCAAAGTTGTAATCCTATAATAATTTCATCCACTTTCATTGTCACAATTTCAAGTAACACTGAAAAAATACATACCTCAAGATCTTATGATTAGTAAAAATCACAAAATGATTGTTGATGAGGTAATTTCACAACAATTTCAAGGTAAACATGACTACTTCCTACTCAAGATCATGGATTTCATAGTTATTCTCATGGAAACATAACTATTAAGACTCATAAGAAGAAATTAATATCAATTTAATCATATCATATCTCAACCCAAGATTTTAAGTGTCATAAAAAATATCAAATGGGACTCCCTCTACTAATAATCAAAGGACTGAAGCATTGACCAACTTCTCCTTCAGGTAATCAAAATCCACCTGACACTATTTAGTCTATAGGAATTCCTAATCCTTTCTGATCAAGTCTGTTAGAGGAATTTCAACCTAAGAGAAGTCATTTATGAACCTTATATAATATCATTCAAGACCAAGGAAACTCTGAGCCTCCGGAACTATCTTAGGGGATTCCTAAGAAATGACCTCCTTTATCTTTGAAGGATCCATAGATACTCCTTGTTGGGACATAAAATTCTCTAATAAATGAAATTCACAGAACCATAACTCACATTTCAACAACTTCCCAAATAGTTTTTGATGAAAAATAACTCTAAATGGCATGAAAATTCTCTACATGTTCTTCCTTGGAAGTGGAGTACAGGAGGATGTTGTTGATGAAAACCATCATGGACCAACATTGCATTAATCAAACCCATGAATATGAATGGAGAATTCATAACACTAAATAGAATCATAATGAACTTTTAATTCACTTAACAACATCAGAAAGAGGTCTTTGGAATATCCTCATCCTTCTCCCACATCTAATGATATTCTAATCACATATCGATCTTTGAGAATAAAATGGATCCTTTAGATGATCGAATAAGTCATCAATCCATGGAAGAGGATAGTGGTTCTTAAATATAACTTGTTTCAAGTAATGATAACCGATAAAGAGATGAAAACTTCTATCATACTTATTCATTAATAAAACTTTTCCACCCCAAGGTGAAACACTTAAATGGAAAGAAAATCACTACAAAAAATCATTGAGTTATACCCATAGTTCTTGAAACTCAATAGGCAACATCCTATATGGATACAACAAGATCATGGAATATCTTGGTAGTATCTCTATACCAAACTCAATCTCCTATCAAGGGGGTAAATCTATAACCTCCTTGGGAAAAATTAGGGTACTCTTCCATAACCCTAGGAAACAATGATGGCTGAACTTCTGATGAACTCAGCACCATCTCAATCATCAAGGAAGACAAGGACAAAAAACACCTTTTATCACAACCCCCTCCATCCATGGATACCCCTCCTAGGATGGAAATAAAGAAAGAGAGATAATGAGCCACCGAGTTCTTCCTCCATTAGGAATCAGGTTGGTGACTAGCATCAAGGGTGTACAAATCTCACAATATGGGAGGAATTACCCTTTAAAAGGAAACAAGATCAGGTGATAACATAAATCATCCACAAAAACTCCAAGACATATATGAAAGAGAAACCCAAACCATCCCACATACATTTATAAATATAACTGATACAAATATAATAAAGTCTCCAAAGTAAATACCCAAAAGTAAATCTAAAGCATTGACTCAGCAACTATTAAGGATTCAAGCTAGTAAAGTCCAGCACGGTCTGCGAAATCCTCCTAGAAACCTGAAAAAAAAATTATATATATAGGTTGAGAATACAATTATACATAGTAGGAAAACCAAATCCTATTGTTCACATGTGAAATAAGCATACTAATGCACCCATGAGAAAATAGAATAACCAAACTGCACCTATACAGGTATACTAACCAAACCCAACCTCACCAAGGTATGCTCACCAAGCAATGAAAGTCAAGTAATTTAATATAAATTAAATCACATCGATGACAGGGTACCCAACACCACTTTTCCACTGGTATTCCACTCTTTCCCAACATCGTATGTCCTGGCACTCCCATCCCTTCCATATACTGCATCACATCCCACCCACACAAACTTGGGCCTCACAACACATCTCGCCCGCAGACACCTGGGACTCACAACACATCCCGCTCACACACACAAGGACCTCAAAACACATCACATCACATATCATCCTAAAGACGCCTAGGAAAGCATATCATAACTCATCCCAAATACACCTGGGAAACACACCACCACACCCATAAACACATGGGCTATCACATCTTGCCCGAAGAAACCTTCACCAAAAACAACCTCACATGAAAACACTTGGTCTATCGCAACCACCATTTAAGAAACTAATAGACCTCCAGCCATCACATTATATTCCATATCTAATTCACCTAGAAGCGAGAGTGGGAAATATTGGGTACCCAGTTATCCATTCTCCTCACTAGATGTTGGGAAAAACACACCCCACATGATGATGCAGGTGTTCGGAACATAGTTCTCAACATGAGTGTGGTACATATAGAAATCACAATAATATAATAAAATATATATATATATATATAGTACCAAACACTCTAGACCAACCTATGGGCTCACAAACAAACAAACCAACTCACAACACTGTTACCTTTTATAGCCACCTCTAAATGCACAACACCACACAACAAGCTGCAAATCCCATTTCACCTTTCTAACCAATTTGATTTAACCATTTCCATTACGTTAACCAAACCAACCCAATCCATTCCAAACTTTATTAAACAATTATTTATTTATTCCATCACTACCTGGGCAGCTATTAGGCACGAAACATATCAAGAAACACAATAATTGTAACACCCCAACCCCAGTTACCCGGAGTTGGTGCGTTATTTTAATACATTGGCATGATTACAAGGAATTAAGTCCCGAAGGACCGATCGGTTTAGCAGTCTTGGAAAATATATTACATATATTAACATTACATTACAATTTCAAACATAAAACACAGCATAAATAGTTATTTGAGAAT
The DNA here is from genome assembly GCA_963277665.1 of Viscum album. NCBI lineage: Eukaryota > Viridiplantae > Streptophyta > Magnoliopsida > Santalales > Viscaceae > Viscum > Viscum album. Next base: position 641,959,936 of record OY728143.1, on the reverse strand, counting down.
GTCATTATTCCCTTTAGCTTAACCCTGCATATCAATCATAATACACTTCTTGGAATCCTGGGAAAAATAAAACATAGAAAGGGGTGAGCTCAAATGCTCAGTAAGGGTAAGCAATAATGTGGAAAATGACATAAATATTAAGAATGGTGAATAATTGAAACCTCATGCCTTTACCAATAATAAACATGAATACTTTTATGGAAAGAATATGAGTTGAGTAAATAATGTCATAATAAAACATAATCATGGGTATTCTACTAGTTGAATAACCACATGAACCATCAATATTATTTCCATAATGAGGGAATGTATAATGCCAGACATTCTAAAAAATTTTGTCACGGCCTCGGCCAAGACGTCTAAAAATGATTAAGGTCTTGGAAAAAACCATATAACAAAATGGGAAATGGCCTCGGCCAATTCCACGTCTAGTTGTCTCATGAGACCTACCAATGTAATTTTTTTAAAAGATACTTACATTTAAAATTGCTCAAATATACTCCAGTATTTTTTTGAAAACATTATGCAATATTTTGAAAACAAAATAACTAATTCTGAGACTGCTCGACTAATTACAGGCCATGATGGGTCCATGCCCAATCCCTTCCTGTCTACCACACTCGAGAGTTAGGTTTTCTGAAAACATTTTTAAGCTTGTGTTAAATACGTATACATTTTCACTCGATTTTCATATATTTGAGAGAAATATCTCTCTCTTTTTTTGAAATCATTTAAAAATCACATAATTATAAAAGAAAACCTTTATTTTAAAAATATACTTACAAGATTGTAAGGGAAGCTTCAAAGGTTTAATAACGGCAGAGAAAAACCGCACATGCCGTATAAGTTAAAAAAACACTATTACCTTAGTTTTGTCGAAAAGGTCAAAAAGTAACTTGTTTGGAAAATGACGGAAAGATTCCTTTAAAAAACATATAAGGTCAAATAAGGATATAAATAACTTTAACCCATTGTCTATTAAATAGTAAAAATGTTTTGAAATAAATTTTTAAGAAACATGGATGTGGATGATAAAGACGTCCCAGTAGATAATTACGAATAAACAACCTCGGATAATAAAGAGATTGTGAAATTAACCCTTACCAATTTGGTAACTTACGAAACATACACCCCATGAAAGAGGTATCATACAATGAATATGTAAATACACATAAATTAAATTTTATTACACAAATAATACAATTATGGTAGTACATACACCACACAAAAGGTAATAGTGGCAATATAGCATGAATCTCATGGGAATAAGGAGTGAGATGAAAACCTCTTACCTTGTACTTTTTCTTTGTCGAGGGTAGGGTAATCTCATGTATAATGGTTAAATTATTGTTATTAAATTATAAAAGAATAATATACGATAATATGATATCATATGTGATATTTTAACATTTCTTTGCTAATAATATCTTAGTATTATCATCGTTTCGGGTGTTAACTTACTCGTTTTATTTTATATGTTTTGTTACATAAGTCATGTTTGTTATGGATAGGTTGTATATTATACATATTCAGAATGATATAAAGTCCTTAAACATTATTTTTAATCATAAAATGAGAATTAGACTTGAATGGATACGATGGGGAATGAATCTCATTGTGTTCGTGGAGACGGTAGTCCGTACGTACGCACGAATGCTACTTCCATTTCATTTTTCATTTTAAAAGGAATGAAAACCAAATAATACATAGGTATATTATTATTAAATTATAATATAATATCTTATATCTGTTACTTAAGTTCATTAATACCATCCTTTATATGTTCCATGTATGGTATAAACGAGTCATATCACTTTGAGGGGGCGGTAGTCCGTACTTCCTCAAATGAAATTATCGTATATATATACAACATGAAACGAATAATGGTATGACAAAAAATTAAATTACAGAATCTTATATATAAAATAAATATCATTAATATCATATTTAATTATATTGCCATCATAATTGCCACCATGAGAGGTGGTAGGAGATAATTGAACAATCATCGTTTCGTGAGGTGTTTGGTTGTCATCCACAGAAACATTATTTTCTTCACCCATTAGATGGAGGTGTGTGTAAGTGTAGTTAGAATAATTATCATAAAAATATACTAGTATATTTAGGATACTGGTTTTTTCACAAAAGAAAATAATGATAAGAGTTTAGGGGTTGAAGAAGTAAAATAAAAGAAAAGAAGCTAAGAGAAATCATTACCTTTAATTGGGGTAAATCCCTTTGGTTTGAACCAAAAAGGACTCTTTAAGTGCCTTATACCTAAGTTGATGCTTATAAGAGGAGGAGAGGGATGTAGGGAGCTTAATTGGGAAGAGTTTGGACGAGCCAAAGGGCTTGAGAGGTGTGAGAAATTGGTTATAAGTGGTGTCCTTTTATAAGGGGGAGGAGGGGCTCTTTAGGAAAAACTTAAAGTATTAATTTATAATAAATTCATATTCAGTTTATAATGGCTCAAAAGTAAATTATTAAAATAATAAGGTGGGTATGGGTTGAAATTGCTTCAACCAATATATTTTAGATAGGTTTGGGTCATTATATTAACCTTATCTTTTAGTTTTAACTCTTGGTTAATTAGTTTGACACTTACCATGTCACTTTGTATTTTTATATTATATAGTAAATAAACTTACTATATACCTCCAAGCGACCCCCAAGTGGTCCATTAATGATAAAACTATCATGATACAAGTCCTTTTCCAGAACCTTATATTTTTAGGAATTTAATATCAATTAATAATATAATATTTGTTTTAAAAACTCTTTTATGTCAATTTTGACACTATTTGGTATTTTGTTTTTTTGAAAGTCATCAAAACTTGATTACTTCGAACAAGATACATTGAATCATCCCTAACATGTCATATTCACCTAGAAAATTCGTGGATGTCATAAAAACTTTGAAATTATATTTATTTTAATATTTATATTACCATTTATTTGATTCTTTCATTAATAAGGTAATTACTACATCATCATTGTGTCATAAATAAATTTAATTATTTAATGTCTAAAAATTATAATTAAAATACTATTATGTAGGAAATATTTTTATATTTATAATGAATATTTATAATCAAATTTATCTTATGTATAACCCTATATTAAAAATATTTTAGTTATTAAACTTTGATTTTAACTCTTTTAACTCTTCTTTGAATTAAATAATAATAAATGTCCTAATCTAATCCAAGTGGACCTAAAGGGTCATATTTTATTCCTAAGGTTATTTTTGGTCGAATTAAACTTATCCAATAGAATTAGGACATGTGTTAGGGTAATAATAATATCATTTTTACCCTTAATTACCCTATTTATTTTTTATCATGGTAAATAAAAGTAAAAAGTTACTATTCACCAAAAAATATTTTTATCTTATTGAAACACATTTTACTCCTTTATATTAACCGTGTCTCTCAGATTTTCGAAATTCCACTCACAGAAGCGGTAAAATTAAGTTTTATGTGAATTTACAAATTCTCCTAGGAGGTGGGTAAAAGACGGTGAAAAGGTTCAATAAAATTTTTATATATCTAAAATTATTATAAAATACCTACAATTAATTACATTGAATTTATATAGGTGTTATGTATCTATTTTTACCTAAAATAAATTTAAATAATATAAATAATTATTTAAATAAAAAGCCGGTTTTAAACAGTAACTCAGTGTTTTTCACTATTCATCAAAAATTGAAAGTTTTCAGAAAAATACCAAAAATTTACCCTAAGCTAATTTTGATATTCTGAATTCAATAATGAAGTATATTTTACCAAATTAAAAACATAGAAGTTTCATTTATTAATTTAAAATTAATTCCCGTTGTTAAAACAAAAAGCATGTTTTTAAGAAACAATAACTATCAAAAGATTAACACTTGTTTATGTCCGGTTTAAATGTGAAATTATGTCCAATGGCCAACATTGGATTAAATGGTAAAAATATATTCTAAATATAATTTAAAACCACTCAAATTCATAATTTATCACTATTAATTATTTCGATTAAAAAAGTTGCTTTTAATTAAAATTTAGTAATTTTCACTATTCATCAAAATATGAAAGTTATCCGAAAAGTACCAAAATTTCACCCTAGGCTAATTTCGATATTCTAAATCCAAAAATGAAGTCCATTTTGAGACATAAAATTTATAAAATTTCAAAAAGTGGGTATTACTATTCATAATGGCTACTTTGATTGGTTGTGGTGTGTGTTAGAACTCAAAGTTGCGTACAACACACGCTACTGTATTATTCAAAGAGAAGCGTATCGTGGAAGCTCGGGGTGTTAAATTCTCCCCTCCTTTAATAAATTTCATCCTCGCAATCTATGCTCGGTATTGGAAACTTGGGGTTGACGTTTCAAAATATCTTAGTTGAAATCCCACATCGAAAAATGAATTAATGAGGCCTCTATTTAAAATAAAGAGTGGTAAGTATGAAGGTTACCGAAAATAACACATACTAGGGTTCCATGTAGGAAAACATGGATATGAAAGAGAAATGTAACCATAAATATCTGATGGAGAGTGGTAGAGGACATGGCTATGAAAAGACCAACAATCACAAAGCCATAAATTTGTGATGATCTAAGGTACTATCTAGGACAACGTTTTTGTTCTAAGTTTCTTTTCTTAATGTTGAGGAATTTATTTATGAGATTGGATAAAATAATAAGTAGATATACTTACTTTATAATTATAGTTTTATCCATTACTAAATTTCTACCACAAACTCATCTTTCACTCCAAAACATAATACAACTCAAAAATACTCTATTTATCCTAATCGTATAGGGTTCCAAATATAATGAATTTATAATTCACATATCAGACCCTTTAAAAAAATAAACTACATTATACAATCCAGGGACTTCACGTAGTCCAGTGGTAGGCGACAAATCCCAATCGCACTATGGTTGTGGGTTCGATTCCCGCAGCTTTGTCCGACGCGACGGGTTGTCACACAGTCTGCGTGTTATCCTTTTATAAAAATCCAAAAATAACCTTTCAAACCTAATCCATTCCAACCTTTAGACTTATCCAAAATACTACTATCCAAACTCACAGTCCAAAATTTACAAGGAAGTTAAACATAATTAGGATCCTTTTTTCCAGGTAAGAACATGTGAACGCCTTCCTCATATATTCTTTTACAACACTGCAACATCCTGAATTACCAAAATCAACCATCTCTTATTCCAAAATCACTACCTCATTATCAGGACCACGTTAAGGATTAACTTTCCTTCAACCATTTATTTCCCAAAAAAAGTTTAGCTTACTATTAAGTCACTTTTCATAGAACCATATAATCTCAAATCCTCAATAAAATAGTATTATAGTACAATCACCAGTTCCCCTTCGAGTCTAACTCAAAGCGGTGTTTCCAGGTTTTACCCCTAGGTACATCTATGCCAGAGCCACCTCTACCTGCTCGTATCCAGACAGGGATGTATTTCTTGGAAAACTCACAAAATTTCTACAATACCAAAATTCTAGGAAGTTATTCTATACTAATCCTCAAAGTCTATCTTAGGTCTATGTGCTCTAATCAGAGTTTACCAAAATCTAGCTTCCAAGGTTTATACTAAACTTCCTCTGATACCAAGTGTAACGCCTCGACCCCAGTTACCCAGAGTTGGTGCGTTATTTTAATACATTGGCATGATTACAAGGAATCAAATCCCAAAGGACCGATCGGTTTAGCAGTCTTGGAAAATAGATTACATACATTAACATTACATTACAATTTCAAACATAAAACATAGCATAAATAGTTCTTTGATAATGTCATTATTCCCTTTAGATTAACCTTGTATATCAATCATAATACACTTCTTGGAATCCTGGGAAAAATAAAACATAGAAAGGGGTAAGCTCAAATGCTCGGTAAGGGTAAGTAATAATGCAGAAAATGACATAAATATTAAGCATGGTGAATAATTAAAACCTCATGCCTTTACCAATAATAAACTTGAATAATTTTATGGCAATAATATGAGTTGAGTAAATAATTCCATAATAAAACATAATAATGGGTATTCTACTAGTCGAATAACCACATGAACCGTTAATATTATTTCCATAATGAGGGAATGTATAATGCCAGACATTCTAAAACATTTTTTCAAGGCCTCGGCCAAGACGTCTAAAAATGATTAATGCCTTGACCAAAACCATATATCAAAATGGGAAAGGGCCTCGGCCAATTCCACGTCTATTTGTCTCATGAGACCTACTGATGAAATTTTTTTAGAGGATACTTACGTTTAAAATTGCTCAAATATACTCCAGTGTTTTTTTGAAAACATTATGCAAGATTTTGAAAACAAAATAACTAATTCTGAGACTGATCGACTAATTACAGGCCATGATGGGTCCACGCCCAATCCCTTCCTGTCTACCACACTCGAGAGTTGGGTTTTCTGAAAAAAAAAATCTTGTGTTAAATTCGTATACATTTGAACTGGATTTTCATATATTTGAGAGAAATATCTCTTACTTTTTTTGAAATCATTTAAAAATCATATAATTATAAAAGAAAACCTTTATTTTGAAAATATCCTTATAAGCATGTAAGGGAAGCTTCAAAGGTTTAATAATGGTGGAGAATAACCGCACCTGCCGTATAAGTTAAAAAAACACTCTTACCTTAGTTTTGTCGAAAAGGTCAAAAAGTAACTTGTTTGGAAAATGACAGAAAGAATCCTTTCAAAAACGTATAAGGTCAAACAATGATATAAATGACTTTAACTCATTGTCTATTAAATAGTAAAAATGTTTTGAAATACATTTTTAAGAAACATGGATGTGGATTATAAAGATGCCCCAGTAGATAATTACGAATAAACAGCCTCAGATAATAAAGAGATTGTGAAATTAACCCTTACCAATTTGGTAAATTATGAAACATACACCCCATGAAAGAGGTATCATACAATGAATATGTAAATACACATAAATTAAATTTTATTACACAAATAATACAATTATGGCAGTACATACACCATACAAAAGGTAATAGTGGCAATATAGCATGAATCTCACGGGAATAAGGAGTGAGATAAAAACCCCTTACCTTGTACTTTTCCTTTGTCGAGGGTAGGGTAATCTCCTATATAATGGTTAAATTATTTTTATTAAATTATACAAGAATAATATACATTAATATGATGTCATATATGATCTTTTAACATTTCTTTGTTAATAATATCTTAGTATTATCGTTGTTTCGGGTGTTAACTTACTCATTTTATTTTATATGTTTTGTTACATAAGCCATGTTTATTATGGATAGGTTTTATATTATACATATTAAAAATTATATCAAGTCCTTAAACATTATTTTTAATCATAAAATGAGAATTATACTTGAATGGATACGATGGGGAATGAATCTCATCGCGTTCGTGGAGACGGTAGTCCGTACGTACGCATGAACGCTACTTCCATTTCATTTTTCATTTTAAAAGGAATCAAAACCAAATAATACATAGGTATATTATTATTACAGTATAATATAATATATTATATTTTTTACTTAAGTTCCTTAATACCATCTTTTATATGTTCCATGTATGGTATAAACGAGTCATATCACTTTGAGGGGGTGGTAGTCCGCACTTCCTCAAATTAAATTATCGTATATATATACAACATGAAATGAATAATGGTATGAAATAAAATGGAATTACATAAGCTTATATATAAAATAAATATAATTAATATCATATTTAATTATAGTGCCTTCATAATGGCCACCATGAGAGGTGGTAGGAGATAATTGAACAATCATCGTTTCGTGAGGTGTTTGGTTGTCATCCACAGAAACATTATGTTATTCACCCATTAGATGGAGGTGTGTGTAAGTGTAGTTCGAATACTTCTCATAAAAATATCCTAGTATATTTAGGATACTGTTTTTGTTACAAAAGAAAATAATGAGAAGATTTTAGGGGTTGTAGAAGTAAAATAAAAGAAAAGAAGCTAAGAGAAAGTGTTACCTTTAATTGGGGCAACTCCCTTTGGTTTGAACCAAAAAGGACTCTTGAAGTAACTTATGCCTAAGTTGAGGCTTCTAGGAGGAGGATAGGGATGTAGGGAGATTAATTGGGCAGATTTTGGATGACCCAAAAGTCTTGAGAGGTGTGAGGAATTGGTTATAAGTGGTGTCCTTTTATATGGGGGAGGAGGGGCTCTTTAGGAAAAACTAAAACTATTAATTTATAATAAATTCATATTCAGTTTCTAATGGCTCAAAATTGTATTATTCAAAGACTAAGGTGGTGATGGGTCGAAATACTTTCAACCAAAAGATTTTAGACAGGTTTGGGTCATTATATTAACCTTATCTTTTAGTTTTAACTCTTGGTTAATTAGTTTGACACTTACCATGTCACTTTGTATTTTTATATTATATAGTTAATAAACTTGCTATATACCTCCAAGAGACCCCCAAGTGGTCCATTAATGATACTACTATCATGATACAAGTCCTTTTCCCGAACCTTAGATTTTTAGGAATTTAATATCAATTAATAATATAATATTTGTTTTAAAAACTCTTTTATGTCAATTTTGACACTATTTGGTATTTTGTTTTTGTGAAAGTCATCACAACTTGATTACTTAGAAAAGATACATTGAATCATCCCTAACATGTTATAGTAACCTATAAAATTCTTGGATGTCATAAAAACTTTGAAATTATATTTATTTTAATATTTATATTACCATTTATTTGATTCTTTCATTAATAAGGTAATTACTACATCATCATTGTGTCATAAATAAATTTAATTATTTAATGTCTAAAAATTATAATTAAAATACCATTATGTAGGAAATATTTTTATATTTCTAATTAATATTTATAATCGAATTTATCTTATGTATAACCCTATATTAAAAATGTTTTAGTTATTAAACTTTGATTTTAACTCTTTTAACTCTTATTTGAATTAAATAATAATAAATGTCCTAATCTAATCCAAGTGGACCTAAAGGGTCATATTGTATTCCTAAGGTTGTTTTTGGTCTAATTAAACTTATCCAATAGAATCAGTACATGTGTTAGGGTAATAATAATATCATTTTTACCCTTAATTACCCTATTTACTTTTTACCGTGGTAAATAAAAGTAAAAAGTTATTATTCACCAAAAATTATTTTTATCTTATTGAACCACATTTTACTCCTTGATATTAACTGTGTCTCTCGGATTTTCGAAATTCCACTCACAGAAGCGGTAAAATTAAGTTTTATTTGAATTTACAAATTCTCCTAGGAGGTGAGTAAAAGACGGTGAAAAAGTTCAATAAAATTTTTATATATCTAAAATTATTATAAACTACCTCCAATGAATTAAATTGAATTTATATAGGTGTTATGTATCTATTTTGACCTAAAATAAATTTAAATAATATAAATAATTATTTAAATAAAAAGCTGGTTTTAAACAGTAACTCAATGTTTTTCACTATTCATCAAAAATTGAAAGTTTTCAAAAAAATACCAAAAATTTACCCTAAGATAATTTTGATATTCCAAATTAAATAATGAATTCTATTTTACCAAATTCAAAACATAGAAATTTCATTTATTAATTTAAAATTAATTCCCGTTGTTAAAACAAAAAAGCGTATTTTTAAGAAACAATAACTATCAAAAGATTGACACTTGTTTATGTCCGGTTTAAATGTGAAATTATGTCCAATGACCAACATTGGATTAAATGGTAAAAATATATTCTAAATATAATTTAAAACCACTAAAATTCATAATTTATCACTATTAATTATTTCGATTAAAAAATTTGTTTTTAATTAAAATTTAGTAATTTTCACTATTCATCAAAATATGAAAGTTATCTGAAAAGTACCAAAATTTCACCCTAGGCTAATTTTGATATTCTGAATCCAAAAATGAAGTCCATTTTGAGAGATAAAATTTATAAAATTTCAAAAAGTGGTTATTACTATTCATAACGGCTACTTTGATTGTTTGTGGTGTGTGTTAGAACTCAAAGTTGCGTACAACACATGCTGCTATATTATTCAAAGGGAAGCGTACCGTGGAAGCTCAGGGTGTTACAATAATAATCATTCAGGGAATGAAGAGCCTTGGTAAATTAACGCGACTTCACATTAATGACACAACATACCACGAACTCTAGATATGGAGTGAAGAATTCTACATGTTATCAATGAAAAGTCTCTCTACAATTACCCACACAAACACTACTATCCTCCTTCAAACTCATCTTCCTAGTTCATCATATCAATATAACCAACCCCCTGTGCACAATAGTGCCCCCAACCATATCACCGCACGTACCAAGGCAAAACATATTTTTATGTTTAATAATTCATCCATTATTGAATTTCACTTGTTAATTTAGGGGTTATCATAGAAACTTTATGATCCTGGGGAATCCATTTATTAGCTTAATATATGTGTTTAACCAATTTTTATATATAGGCATTCAAAAGAAACCAAACAAAATGAATTCCATATACTATTCAGTGTGCAATCAAGGACCCACAATGGATATTATTTTTAGTGGGTAGTTAGCCCATATAAATCACAATATCAACAATAACAATAACATGGTATGATCATGCATCACTTTCCCCATCCCCCCGTATATTGATTTTTAAACCAATTCGATTATATTTATTAATCTAGAATCAACTATCTTAACAAATGTAACATCTATATACCCATATCACATGATAAAAATTTAATAAAGATGAAGTAAATTCTACTTGGAAAAAGGATGATTGACACTTCCTGGTTGCACCAAAAATAGGGGCGCACATACAGCAGGTAACTCTCCAGGGAAACATGAACCAATTTCCACAGTCTAGCCACACGAACCCTATGGAAAGAAAGATTTGGGGTATCTGATATCCATATAAAGGATAAGAAAGAATGAAGGGAAGGCCCCCATATTAGAAAGATTAAATCCGGAACATAGGGGATTTGAAAAGGTTTTGAATTTCCATTAAAGGAAGATATAATAAAGACCATGCATTTTGACCATTTCAAAGCCTTCAAAATCTTAGGGAATTAAAGATATAATTTATTTCATTTGAATCGGTCTCAAATCCTTCTAAATTTGTCATTAAACCCATTTTACATCAAAGAAAGGTGTCAAAAGGGAAAAACTTGAAGAACTCAGAACACCATGAGGAACCACCAGCGAGACACTACCATATGAAGAACCACCAAACAAGGAACCACTAGAAAGGCACCACTAAACAAGGCACTACCTGTGATCCACCACTAGATGAGGCACCGCCCATGATCCACCACCAAATGAGGCACCGCCGGATGAGCGACCGCCAGTGAGCCACCACCAAGATGACACACTACTAGTGATCCACTTCCAGGATGAGACATCACCAGCAAGCCACTTCCATGGTGAGACACCGCCAGCAAGCTACCGCTAGGGTGAGACACCACCAACAAGACACCACCAGGGTGAGACACCACCAATGAGCCACCGCCAGGGTGAGACACTGCCAAGCTAATCTACCGTCAGCAAGAAACCGCTAGCATGAGATACTTCTAGCATAATCCATCACCAGTGTGAGACACCGTTCGGATGATATATCATTGGGATGAGGCACCATTGGAAAACTTGGAAAACTGGGAATTTAGAAAACTTTTGAAAATTACCCACTGTTGGAACATCTCACCTATCCCAAAAATACCCAAGTTCCCCTAGACACCTCAAACACTAGATTTACCACAAAGTAATGGACTAGAAAGGTCCAGGACATTACATTATATGCCTCTCAAACTATTCTCACCCTCAGGAATTCAAAACCAACCTAAATATAAAGAGAGGAAGGGTCAGAAAAACCATCCCATGAGATACCTCTCAAGGATCTTGTCACACTTGGAAACACTACTATTAACTAAAAACTTTAAAATTCAATGAAAAACCACCTTATATTATTATAAATCTAGAGTGGAAACCTCTACACCCAAGAACACCTCCTCTGACATTTTCCAACTATACCTTATCATCATAGCTTTTGACATGTCACCCCAAATGACCACAAAACACACTGAACAACCACAAGTCACCTCCTCTCTCACAGCCACACTACCGCACAACCATTTTATAACACATAACCACAAAAACTAATGAACTGTACTATCCTAAACACACAAATTAGGGAATTTTGTTCTCCATGTTAAGATATTATCCTCTCTAGGTGGCACTGACTTGCCTGTATGGTTTTAATCGCATAATAGTTAATGCATGTCGATGAGGAATCAAGTCCTCCCCTTTTCATACATGAGGATTTTATCACACATAAAACCACAAAAATTGCAAACCAAGTAAAATAGATCATCTCATAAAACAAGTTTCAAACATCACATTACAAGGAAAAATAGAGAAAAGAAAATCTCAAAACAACTCCGGGTACTAGTCACGCATCTGTATCTCTCTCTCCTAAGTACTCTCTTCTTGGAAACTATACCTCCACAAAATATGAACCAAAGGAATGATCTACCTAAGAAACACCTTTTCTTGGTGATCCTGGATCTCTATTGTCCACTCCAAAAATGTCACATCATCCTTGATATCTAACTCTCCCCAGTCAATGAAATGGGGGTCATCGTGAAGATACCAACGAAGCTGAGAGACGTGAAATATGTTGTGGATCCTCTCTAAATGTAGTGGAAATTCTAAATGATATGTCGCCTTGACAACTCATCCCAACACCTCAAAAGGATCAATGAACTTGGGGGGGGAAATCTTACTCCCTATTTCAAACCTCCACTGCCCACGTCGAGGGGAAACCTTCAAGAACTCATAGTCCCCAACCTCAAACTCCAAGGGCCTCCTCCTACGATCGGAATAAGACTTTTTTTGATCATGCACTGCTTTCATCCTATCACGAACAAGATGAACTTTCTCGGTCATGCTCTACACCACATCAGGACCAAGAATGGTTGTCTCCCCAACCTCTATCCAGTACAATGGATAATGATACGGTCTTCCATACAAAGACTCAAACAGGGCCATTATAATGTAAGAGTGATAAATATTATTAAAGAAAACTCTACCAAGGTAGAGTGTCATACCCAAGATCCAATAAAGTCCAAGATGCATGCTCACAACATATCCTCCAACATATGGATATTCCGCTCTATCTTCCTATCTGTCTGAGGGTGGAAAGTAGTGTTGTGGTGTAACTAAGTTCCAAAATCATGCTACAATACCCTCCATAATAGTAAGGTAAACTGTGCATCCTGATCCAAGACAATGGACATCAAAACTTCATGAAACTACATCACTTCATCCACATACTTCTTATACAAAGCATCTACTGCACTCAACTCCTTTATTTCTAATAAGTGGGCCAATTTCATCAACCAATCCATGATCACCCAGATAGAAACACAACCTCCCTGGGATATGGGTAACCCTATGAAGAAATCCATCTATATTTTATCCCATTTCCACTCTAGAATATACAAAGGCTATAAAAACACTAGGAACACGATGCTCGACCTTTACCTGCTGGAAAACAAAAAACTTCTCCACAAACTCTTCCACTACCCATTTCATCCTGGGCTACCAAAACTATATCCTCAAGCCAAGGTACATCTTGAAAACTCCTATTTATACTACCAAAGGTGATGTATAAAACTCATGAAGGACTCTATCTTGCATCACCACTGGAACAAACAACTTCTCACAAAACAACATCCGGTTTTGACCATCTTCCAACCATCCTTCCATAGCATCACCATGGACAACAAGATCATGCATCACCTATGCCTCTGTGTATCCCCACTAAGACTCCTCTACCTACAACATTATGAAAGATTGCACCTTTATATAAAATAAACAGACTATACCTCTATCTACCTCTACATCTAATTGCAAGGATACCAACTCCTCAATCTCTCTCCAAGCATTCGCAGATTCTTGAACAACATCCTTCTATGAATTTCTATTCAAAGCGTTGACCACAACATTCCCCTTTCTTGAGGTATAGGAGATCTCAAAATCATAGTCTTAAAGAAACTCTATCCACATCTAATTTCACAAGTTCAAATTGTGCTGAGAAAATATATATCTCAAACTCTTGTGATCTGTGAAGACCACAAAGCATTCCCCAATGAGGTAATGCCACCAAAAATTTAGTGAAAACACAACTGTTGTTAGCTCTAAATCATGGGTGGCATAGTTATTCTCATGGGGACATAACTACCTAGACCCATAAGATATCATCTCTTGTTGTTTCATTAACACACATCCCAAAACTAGATTGAAATCATAATAAAACACCTCAAAATTTACCCCTTCCTCAGGAAACCAGAGTAATAGGGCACTGACCAACTTCCCCTTTGGAAAACTGAACGCTACCTAGAACTAATCACTCCACACAAAAGCTTAGTCTTTCCTATTAAAATTTGTCAATGGGGCTACAAATTGAGATAAATCGGGTATAAAACTCTGGTAATAGCCTGTGAGACTAAATAAACTATGAACCACTACTACATTCTTGGGTTCTTACCAAAAAAAGACTGCTTCAAATTTTATGGGTCTACTACCACACCCTACTGAGACACCACATGCCTAAGTAAATACACCTATCATGTCCAGAACTTAGACTTGGATAACTTTCCATAGAGATGGTGGCGTCGAAGAACATGAAAGATAGTTTTGAGATGCTCAGTATGATCCTTGTCTAACTTCTAGTAGATTAAGATATCATCAATGAATACGATGTTGAACTGATATAGGAACTCACAAAACATGGAGTTCATAATCCCCATGAACACGGATGGTGCGTTCGTAACAACGAATTACATGACTAAAAACTCAAAGTTTCCATACCTTCATTTGAAGGTAGTGTTTGGGATATCTCCCTTCTTTACCCTCAACTGGTGATATCTAGACCATAGATCAATCTTAGAAAACCAATTCACCCCTATTAGTTGATCAAAAAGATCATATATCCTTGGAAGAGGGTAATGGTTCTTGATCTTCACCTGATTCAACCTCCGATAGTCTATACACAACCTCATACCATCGCCCGCCTTCTTTGTGAACAACACTGAAGCACCCCACTATGACACACTGGTTCGGATAAAACATTTCTACATCAGATCATCTATCTGAATTCTCAACTCTCAAAACTCAGAAGGTGTTATTCAATAAAGATCCATCGAAATCAGAGAAACATCAGACTACATGTCTCTCCTAAACTCAACATCGTGTTGAGGGGGTAGCATTACAACCTCCTCATGAAAAAAATCCAGGAACTCTCCAATGACCCTGGGAACCTTTACCATCTCAGCGTCTATTAATTCTACTGACAACTCATCCAAAAGGGGAAGAAGGGGCTCTGCGCACTGACTGTCCATCTGAAAACTCTGCTCACCAATGAAAACAACACGTCGACCATCCACATGTGAATACACGACTCTCCTATAGAAGTAGTTGATAATAGCTCATATTTAATACATCCATTAGATGTAGATGATGACATAATATGGATACATATATATCAAGAAAATATCCTCATGGGATTTATGTGGTTCCATTATCATTCTACACCCCCAGCACACATCAAACAAGTCGGTCTAGACTTTGACTAGTATACTTAACACCAGGGTCAAGAGAATCCTATCTACATATAGTCCCAGAGAATGGGATAGAGTGGGTTTAATAAAGGAGTGTGAAGCTCGTGAATCAAAAAAAGAAAAACAAGGGTACTAAATAAACTGATCATACCTCTGACAATCTTTAGACCCTCTAGAACTACTTTCTCCACTACGTGCAGCTGACCATGCCCAGCTCATATGCCTCTCTGCTGATGACCACCTCCATGATCATGCTCAGTTCATGGTCCCCGAACATGAGGAACATCTTGAGGTCAGCCTCTACTTGCTTCATCTCCCCTTAGTAGAGCATAAGCATGTTTCCCCTGCTGTTGAAATGGTCTCATTGGAAACTACTATTGAGGTTGGTATTGAACCTGTCCACCTCTACCAAACTAAGCTTGGGGAACCACTGGGCACTGGATATAATGATGGACATGAACCCAACAACCAAATCAAACTGGAAAAAATCTATGAGGAAAATAATGGAAACCACTGGGGCCCGAAGACCAGAAAGGAAGCTACTGAGGTCAAATCCCTACCGGTCAAAACCTCAAAGGTCCTGGTGCCTGAGACCTACCACTAATAACTATATCCCTCAAATAACTCTACTATCTCCCCTATCATAGTAAAAATCCTCGCGAGTTCATATTTTCAATCACCTATTCCTTCTTCTGAACCTCTAGATACTTTGGCAACATAAAAGGAGTAACTACATACTGGATAGAAGGACGGAGTGCCTCCTCAAGATGTCTCGCATGAGACTCCTCATCTGGAAAGAGATATGAGGTGAAATGAAGAAGGCCCTTGAACTTTATTCCCATATTAAACACTAATATTCTCCCCTATTAAAGATAAATAATCTCTAACCTCTTTACTAACCTCATTTTCTATGAAAGTAACTCTACTTGAAACTCTTTTTGGAATTCAACCCACAAAAAATTTACCTCTTTCTACTCTCCTAGATACAGCGTCCAACACTAACGTACAACTCCCCACATCTGACTAACTACCAAAGGGACCTAGTACTCCATAGAGGCTTAGATAAAACTGAAAGTGATCTCCAAATCCTCTAGGAAACTCTCTATCTCTACATCTAAAACACCACCCTCATACTTCCCCAAAGTATACCACTAGAAAGCATGCAACGTCCTCTACCACTGATTATCCTCATCAATCAGATCAACCCTACAATGATCAACTGGATTAGCCGATTTAACCTCAACTATATGAGCTACACGTGAACGATGGATGAGAGCCATAACTGAAAATAAAACAAGGATTTCCTAAGCTTGAGTTTTATGTAATTTTCATTAAGATTTATTTTAACTCATTTAATTTATTTTGTTACCCATTTTGACTTTACAAAAACAACCTAATTCAAACAAGAACACAAGTCACTATGATGAATATAACTTTATTGGGTCTCTACCCTATAAGAAGATCCATCTCACTTAGTTATTCAATAAGCTTAGAGTCCATGCACTAGATTACGGGGGACCCTAAAATCCTATGTCCTAGTCATTTTCCCTAGCCAATGTCACGTACCATGGTCAAATAGAACTATTTCCCTACAAACCCATGAAATCATCATTGTTCCTAACTCCAAAATCCATCATATCTCTCAACCTCCCTCTGATACCACTCTATCATGACCCCCTCCCTCCAAGGATACCCCTCCTGGGCTTCCAATTAAGAAAGGGAGATAATGACCCATGAGTCTCACCTCCAGTAGGCCCCGAGTTAGCGACTAGCACCAAGGGTGTACAAATATCATAATATGGGAGGAATTACTCTTTATAAGGAAATAATATTGGGAGATAATATGAATCATCCACAAAAACTCTGAGACATATATGAAAGAGAAATCCAAACCATCCCACATGCATGTATAAATAGAACTGATATAAATACAATAAAGTCTCCAAAGTAAACACCCAAAAGTAAAGCTAAAGAAGCAACTCAACAATTTTCAAGGATCAAAGCTAATATGGTCCAACGCAGTCCACAAAATCCTCCTGGAAACCTGAAAATATTTTTATGTACATATAGTGAGCATAAAAGTATACTCAGGATAAAAACCAAAGTCTCTCATGAAAATGTGAAAGAAGTATACTAATGCACCTGTGAGAAAACAGTAGAACCAAATAGTACCTATATAGGTATACTAACCAAACCCAATATCACCAAGTAATAGTCATAAATTAATGCAAGTCAAGTAATATAATATAAAGTAAATCAAATTGATGATATGGTACCCCACACAACTTTCCCACCAGTATTCTGCTCTCTCCCAACGTCGTACGTCTTGGTGCTCCCATCCCTTTTGTATGTCGCATCACATCCCACCCGCACACACCTAGGCCTCACAACACATCCCGTCCATGCACACCTAGTCCTCACAACACATTCCTCCCACACACACCTGGGCCTCACAACACATACCACCTACAGAAACCTAGGCCTCCCAATACATCTCACTCACACACACTTGGGCCTCAAAACACATCACATCACATTTCATCCTAAAGAAACCTGGTAAAGCACATCACAACTCATCCTAAAGACACCAGGGAAAAAATCACCTTGTTCGCAAACACTTGGGATATCACATCTCATCCGAAGACACCTAGGCCACAAATCACCTCACTCGCAAATACCTGGGCTATCGCAACCACCATCTAAAGCACTAATAGACCTTCGGCCATTATAGATTATTTCATACCTTACTTACCTATAAGGGAGGGTAGAAAAGAGTAGATGCCCAGTCATCCATATTCATTACTGGATGTTGGGAAAAACACCCCCCCATGTGATGATGTGGGTGTTCAGAACATAGTTCTAAACATGGGTGGGTTGCATATAGAAATCACAAGAATATACAAATATATATATATATATAGTACTAAAGACTCCATCCCAACCTATGGGTTCACAAATAAACAAATCAACTCACAACACCATTACCTTTTTTTGTCACCTCTAAATGCACAACACCACGCAACAAGACACAAATACCATTCCAACCAATTACATTTAACCATTTCCATTTCATTAACCAAATCAACCCAACACATTCCAAACTTTATTAAATAATTATTTATTTATTCCATCACAACCCGAGCAGCTATCAAGCATGAAACATATCAAGAAACGCAATAACAGTCATTCAGGGGATAAATATCCCTAGTAAATTAACAAAACTTTACATTAATGACACATCATACCAAAACCTCTAGATACGGGGTGAATCTTTCTATATGGTATCAATGAAAAAACTCTCAAAAATTACCCACACAAAAATTAATTTCCTCCTTCAAACTCATCCACCCAGTTCATCAAATCAATATAACCAACCCATTTTCACAGATATTCCCACAACCATATCATCGCATGTACCAAGGAAAAACATATTTTCATATTAAATAATGCATACCTTATTGAATTATACTTATTAATTTAGGGTTTATTATAGAAACTATATGATCTTGGGGCATCTATTTATTATCTAAATATATGTGGTTAACCAATTTTTATATATAGGTGTTCAACATAAACTAAACAATATGCATTACATAAACCATTTAGTGTGAAATAAAGGACCCCCAACATCCATGATTTTCAGTGGGTAGTTATCCCATACAAATCACAATATCAAAAATAATAATAACATAGTAATATCATGTGTCACTTTCTCTAGGCCATGTATATTGATTTGTAAACCAATTTGATTATCTTTATTAATTCGAAACCAACTATCTTTACAAGGGTAATATATATATACTCATCTCTCATGATGCACAATTAAGAAAGATGAAGGAAATCCTACTTAGAAAAACAACGATCGACACTTCTTGGTTGCGCCAAAAATAGGGGCGCGTGTACAACAGCTAACCCTCCAAGGAAACACGAACCAATTATCATATCCTGGAAATATGAATACTATAAGAAGAAGGATTCGGGGTATCTGTTATCTAGAGAAAGGAGAATAAATAATGAAGGGAAGTCCCCTGTCTTAGAAGGCTTAGATCTAGAACACAGGGGATTTGAAGTGGTTTTGAATTTCCATTAAAGGAGGATCTATCCAAGACCATGTGGTTTGACCATTTCAAAGTCTCGAACTCTTAGGTAATTAAATATATAATTTATAGAATTTGAATTGGTATCAAAGCCTTTTAAATTTGGCATTAAACCCATTTTATTTCAAAGGAAGACGTTAAAAGGAAAAAAATAGAAGAACTGGGAACAATGCTCATGAGGCACCGCCAACAAGACACTACCAAACGAGGCACCGCTGGAAAAGACACCACTAGCGAGGAACCTCTAGACAAGGCACTACCTATGAGCCACTACCAGACAAGGCACCACCTATGAGCCACTGCTAGACAAGGCACTGTCGAATGAGCGACCAACAATGAGCCACCGCCAACAAGCGACTGCCAATGAGCCACTACCAAGATGACACAATGCCAGTGAACCACCACTAGGGAGAGACACCGCCAGTGAGCCACTACTAGGGTGAGACACCACCAGTGATCCATCACCAGGGTGAGCTACCTTCAGCGAGACACTGCTACCATGAGACACCACCAGCACGAGACACCGCCAGTGCGAGGCACCTTTGGTATGAGACACTGTTGGAATGAGGCACCATTGGAAAACTTGGAAAAATGGGAATTTGAAAAATTGTTAAAAATTACCCATTGTTCGGACATTTCACCTATCCTAAAAACTCCCCATCTCCCCTAAACACCTCCTCCAATGGCCTGAAGGCCTTAATTTTTTATTTATTTTTGATAATCCACCTTTCAAGGGGTGAGGTGGAACCCTTACAAGGCCCGTAGGCATAAGTATTACATGTCTCATAGGCCTTAGAGGAATTCATTGCCTGTAGGCTTCAAACATTACATACAACCCAGACTAACTACTTGGAACTGCTCCTCCCCAGCATCTTCATCTTGAAATCAGCTCTCCACCTTCTCATGGCTGTTCGGTTAGGCTTTCTCGTGCATGCATAGGCTTGTCCTAATGGTAGGTTCTATACCCTCTCATTCTTGTAATCCATTTAGCTTCTTCTATGGTGAAATATCATTGCTCCTCCTCCTTCTGAAGCTTGTTCCTTGTAGGTTTTCTGGTTTTCATCTACACTTAAGGTGGGCCAAAAGCCTTGAGGTGGCTCGAAGGCCTTACTAACCCGAAGGCCTGGGTGGCCTGAAGGCCTTAAAGGACTTAGGGACCAAATCGGTGGCCCGAAGGCCCAAATGGGGGAATATTTCTGATTGTTGTAGTGCCAAATAGTTCCTGCTATAGTTCCCTCTACAGTTCTGCACAATTCTTGCTACAGTGCTGCTACAGTACCCCCAGAAATTAGCCTCTTTCTGGATTTGATTCCGGGTCTCCTGGATGCACTTAAGAAGTTCTCACCAACTGTTTTGAGGCTCATGTGCTCTCCTAAACACCTCAAACACCAGATATCCCACAAATTAATGGACTGTAAAGGTCTGGTCCATTACACCTTTGACCCATATGAGGGTCTCACTCACCAAAAATCACACTATACTCTCCATCAGTATCATAGAACACAACCTACCTCCTAAATAAATCCACAATATCTTGCACTGAATACACTCATTCCATACCAAGGATGATATTGTATGGTTGTATCCATAAACATTGGAAGTCACCTAAAGAATGGTTCTACCCCAACACTAGCTCACGGTCTCTACATGCTTCATACAGATAAGATCGACCTCCAACTAGCATAGTCAATTCCAGGGAATTTGAAATTATCTCCACATCAGGTCCCAAAACATGAACTAGGGTAGGTTATATGAAGTATTTTTCACTCCTTGGTCAAACAAGGCATGCACCCAAGTAAAAAATAAAAAAATGGTACCTCAAACGATGTTTGACTCACATAATGATAGAAATTATAGAGAATAAATCTATCCATGTCCTATCTGATGCTGATGATGATCACCTCCATATTCACGCTCTACTCTCTATGGATTGGGAGTATCTCAGGGTTTTACTCTTCCTATATTATCTCCTCTCTACTGATCCTGAGCTAGAACAACATGATGTTGCTACCTTAGATAAAACTGCCTCAATGGAGGAATCTAAAGTGGAATTCCTGGTGCATGTTGTCTGCTTAGAAATTTTTATCACTCACACTACTAATGACCTCAGCATCCATATAAAAATCACATGTCTAATCCATTATAAAGGTTATGATAGTATCCAACCCTAGATAAATGAGATGATTAGGGATGGGACCTACCCTCATCTATCCAAAATATCTTCTTTCTAAGAAACTAGGAACCCCGATCCATAGCTCTACTTTTTGAGGAATCTTAACAACTCCCCTATCATAAAGGCCTGGTTTTGGACAACATCATCTAAAAAACCTTTGATCTCTCCAGTACCTCAAGATAAGTTTTTAGTATAAATGGGGTGATTGGAATCTATATTTATAGATATAAAGACTTCTAAAAATAACTCACTCTGGCCTCTACAACTGGTAATAGGTCCAAAGCATCTCGGAGAAGGGTCTCAAAATGGATCCCAAAATTTTACATATCGGAACTCCCCTGTCAAAGGGTAATAATCTCCTGGACACTAGAATAATTCTTGGTCAAATAAAGAAACTTTTCTTAGAACTGGTCCCCAAAATTCTACCATGTTAGCTACAAATCTTTATGACCCCCAAGGAATAAGATTCATCACTACCTTGTGTCTCCACACATTATTGTCACAACCAATGAAAATCAATGCTCCTTCCAAGAATAAATTGAACTAAAATATACCTCAAAATCCTCCAACAAATATTTTATCACTGAGTATAAAACAGATCCCTCATACTTCTATAAACACTGGTGATGAAACTCTTAGAGTTTCCTCCTCCAACTATCATCGTCATCAACCTCTACTATGCGGAAATCTGTTGGCACATCCTGAAAAACATCTATAGCATGAACTTATTGAGGACATAAACCTAGATCCATACCTACAAAATAAAAAAATGGTTAGATAATCCTAAACCTTGAATATGGAATATTTAATATTAATTAATTAATTACTTGCTTTATTTTTTTATTTAAGGTTTAACCTAATCCCAAGGTATACCCATTTTAAACAAAGGTGTAAGGAAGAATGATGCATGATCGTTTCCTATAAATCTAGCCTACAAATAGTATCACTTCGCTCAGTAGGATCATTGAATTTAAAGGTTAGTGAATTATATCACAGGGGGGGAAAATACCCATGTCTTAGTCAGTATCCCATGTTTACATCACTAACTAAACTTAGATGACATTGTCACCCTACCAACCCATGTAGTCTCACCTATGACTAACTCTAAACTTTATCATATCCCTCAACTTGTACTTTGATACCACTCTATCATGACCCCCTCTGCCCAATGTTACCCCTCCTGAGCTAGTAATGAGGGAAGGGAGATGGTGACCACCTAAAGCTCGCCTCCAATAGTCCATGGGTTGGAGAAAATCCCTGAGGTTTTATCATACATAAAAATGGGTGGCATTGCCCTCTAAAAGAACATGCAGAAGGGAGAGATAATACAAGTACACCAATCAACTCTTACTCAGATAAAGAAAAAAAGAAAACCTAAGTACATGCATGTAATGTCATACAAAACCAAAACAATAGGAAAGTAACTACATGTACTGAATAATAAACTCGACAGTCAACATAAACCCCAAAAATCTCCTAGAAAAGAAAAAAAGATATTAAAATCCAACCCAATCAATAATATTCTATTTATTGAAAAGTGGTTTATATATATATAGGGTGAACATATAGGAATACTCAGTAGGATCCTCACTGGATCCTCTCTTTCAAGATATAAATAAATAATTCTAAATCCCAGTGAAAAAAAAAAGTGAAGCTAACCCATAACCTAAATAGGTATACTAAGTTCCTAGCCTCTCCATGGATATCTTTCACCAAGTACCACATACAAGAGATCATATATTATGGTAATAAAATAAGAATATCTTATTATCTCTTCCCCAATAGTTTGTTGCTCTACCCCAACATCGTACATCTTAAACCATCTCTCTCCAAAAGAATCCAGAATGAAGACACTTGGGATATAGTACCATGACATGCATCTCATGTATCATGTCATCTCATCAACCCATATGATTCTTCATATAGTAACTATGTAGTTTCTAGGATCCACCACAACCTATATGTTGTATATCATACATCAGGTATTATACCTCAATCCATCATAGAACATACACTGAGTAATGCACTTAGATCCATCACAGCCTATACATTTCATACCTATAATAATCCTTAGGATACTATATACAGAGATACATGTGTGTGAAATAACTACAAGACATTACATCCCTCTACACAGATATATGGTGAAAACCAACCACCATGAATACCATCACAATAATACTACCAAGAGAAGAGAGTAGGGTCAGAGAGAGTAGTCATCCATCTATTCTTTTCCAACCTAGATGTTGGATAACACACCCTCCTAGAGTCCAATGGGTGTCAGTATCCCTACCAACAAGGGTGGGGTCGCATATGAAATCAAAAAATATATAGTATATAAAATAGTTTACAACCACACTATGAGAATTAACCTATTCCTTATCTCAACTGTAAATATAATCATTCAGACACCTGGTGACCACTGCTAAGGACTAGATATCCTATAAGTTCATAAACATTTAAGAGTACTTATATTAAATTAATTATTTTATTTTTAACATTTAACCTTCTGTTAAGTAATTCATTGTATATTAATTAACATTATTCCATTTACATTTCTTTAACCATCAAAGTGAAGTCCATTACATCTTGGTATAATCAAACCATGTCCATGATTTCTCAATATCAACATCTTTATCATTCCAATAATCCAAAATACCATGGGTTAAAACATTAATTATTCATTATCATTATATAATTTCATGTACTCTAGAAAACAGGTATAATCCAACCAAGTACATGATTTCTCAATATTAAAATCTTTAGCATTCCAGCAATCCACAACCCCATGGGTTAAAACATTAATTATTCATTATTATTCTATATTTTCATGTACTCTAGGAAATATCTTAAGCTACCATCAAGAGATGCAAAACAAAGAACATCCATCTACCTAAAGTAGTGGGGAAAGGAATGTAAATAAACAAGAAACTTATTCATTTATCCTTTAAATATATTATCAAGAAAGAATCTTATATTTAAGCATGAAAATGGTAAATCCCATCTTTAACTCATTCCACAAACTCTAGTTCTATCCCCGACACCCTCATGCATATCGTTGTGCATCTCGCCATCATAGGTTTCAACTGCTACTACAAACTCCGAGCCTCCCTGCCCATATCTCATCATCAATCCTAGGATCACATCACATTGTATATCAAGGCTCACATCTAGATAAAAAATAAGTCAGAAACAATAAACAAGGTCAATGAGGCAATTGGGCCCTAAAAACAAGGCATTTAGACTTTACGTGCAAACAGGCTCTCACGGCCCCAACACAAGGCATTTATCCTTCACAATCAAATGGGAAACCTTAGCACCAAAAAATTATATTTATAAATCAATTGGTTATTATTCCATATTTAATGAATCGATTAATTTTTTATAGGTTATTATTATGGATAACCTAAGGCATCATCTATAAGAATCTATTAAATTATTTAAACATGCTCTCTATCATCAATTTTAGTTCTAATAAATTGGAAGAAGAAAAATAATCACTTAAAATGACTTTATTATTATTATTAATAGCAAATTATATATTCATGTTCTTTGGACAATTAAATTATCACATGGATGAAAAAATTAAACTAAACATGTATTAAAAATAAATTTTATTATCACAAAATTACAAGAAAAACGTTTCATTAAACATGCCTCTTTACATTTATTTAGCAAACAAAAAATTACTAAAATTACATTATTTAACCAATTTAATCAAACAAAATGCTAATATAATCATACAAAACATGATAAATAATTCATAACATAGATATCATGCTATCTAGAAAATCCAAAGGGAAGTCATTATCATAGTGGAAACACAAATGATTGTTAACCATAGAACAATTCCTTGTCAATCTTATTTATCATTCTTTAGGGTTAATTCCACCTACACCCAAAGAATATAAATCACGGTTAATTTATTATTGCATATAAAATATGGAGAATAAATGAATCCCCTACCTCAAAGATTCAACGTTCTTTTCATGAGAATGAAACAAGAATATTGATCTCTGATCACCTCTACCACAATAAAAACTACATCCCTCCAAGTAAACCATGCCATAATCACACCAAAAACAAATAGAAAATTAATTAGAAGGATGGAGATAAAATTCCATAACATGGAAGGAATGCCGAGATAAAAACTATAGCAAATAGAGAAGAAACTACAAGATGAGAGATAAAACTCACCTCAAGTCACCACAGATTGATAACTAGAAGATATGAGATTATTCTGATCAGAATGGGGCTTTAAGGCCTTTGAAAATCACTTCAAGGTGCCTAGGGTTTGAGATAGAAGGATGGGAAAAAATTTTGTTTATATGGGGGTTAGGGTTTTTATAGGCCAACTAAAAATTGAAAGTCCATGGAAAAGCCTCCTCGACCACACCATAGAACTGCCTAACCACGACGCAGACCCCCCCCCCTCTAGACCACAGTGTAACCTACCTAGTCAAAAAACATCCAAATAACATGAAACCATACATGGTGAAGATCTTATTTACCCAGGAGGGACTACAGTGTAGCCTAAACCACAATGCCATGGCCACCCTATTTTTTGAAAAACTCCCTTGAATCGTTACGTCGTAGTTGGGACCTCTACGTCATAGCCACATGACCACTAAGAAAGGCCCTATGATGTATCCTACCTCTATGCCATAGATATTCCTAAAATGTTAGTATCTCTAAAATCCTCCCTCAATCCCACTATGTTATATCCCAAGCTTCCACAACTCATATCCCTACTAGCCCATGCCAGCGCCTACCTCCAGAGTGCAGCCATTCTAAAAATGGAAGTGCCTCCCATTTTCCCACCTCATATATTCTACACCGTATCCAGCCTCACTACCTTTCAGTATCCAAGATTACAGTTCATCCCAAGGTTACATGGTACTGAATTCTCTATAGTTGATATTTTATAGTCTAAATCCCCTATCTTCTTTCTAAACACTATGGAGCCTTCTATGGGTTCCTAAAACAACCAATACTTACAAATAGGAAAAGTTATATGAGGATTCATACCCTTATAATTATTTTTATTCTTCATAACATTAATTTGATAATATACTTAGAGTATATTTTTGGTCAAAGAAGAAATATCAATACTGGGGTTGACTTTAAAAAAGTAATAAAACAAAATGAAAATACAAAACAAAAGTAATTTGATATGATAATATAAAATATATGGACATATCGTGCTATAATTCAAATTATCAAAGTAAAACATAGCAGAAAATTAAATACAAAAATTTAAAAGGACAAGGAACACTTTGATAACAGTGTTTGGTAATATCACATGAGGTTCCCCTATATCTCCTCCCCTCAAGAAAACTTGAGAGGGTTATATAACCCAATGGTTTTAATAGAGAACCAAGTACCAAAAAGAGAACTTCCCTTAGTTTTAATGGAAACAAAATAACCAAAATAGTCACTTACTTTTGAATAAATAAACTAAGAAGCCAAGATCCCTTGGTTTTGATGGAAATCCAAGAACCAAAATAACCCTTGCTTTTGAATGGAAAAAATGAATAAACCAATGAGAATACAGAGGAATAAAAGAGATGGTTTTCCTTATATAAAACCCATTATAATGTCATCTTAACTCTCGCTAAAAGATAAGAAGATGAAATAAGGTAAGAGAGAGAGAGATATAAAAGTTACAATAAAGATAGATCCAATGGGTTATATAATAAAGTACAAAGGCTCAAGATAAAAAGAGAAAAAAGGTTCAAATAGTGATATAATAATGAATATTGATGATGCATGATGATTTTCAATGATGATCATGCCTTTAAATGGTTCCCAATTATGTTTTTAATTCCCAAAAATGATTATCACTTTACCTTCTTTTGAATTGGATGAGAAAGATTGTAACTTTAAATATATTTGAAGATAAGAGATGAATCCTTGATCATTGGAGATCAAAGAGTGTTTTGTTGGATTTTTACTTCATTAAAATGATGATTTAAGCCTCCCTTTTCCTCAATTTATATCCTCCTAGGGTTTTGGGTTTATACAAGGTCGATCCAAGCCACAAATATATGATTCAATACATTTAATACCATAATAAATGTACCCTATAAAGTTTTTGAATGTCACCACTAGCTAACCACCCGATGCCACCAACTAGCTAATGTGCAAGTTAGTAGAAAAGCATCTATGGAACACCCACCAGCTAGCTAGTGAACTTTCACTTGGTAGAAGGTGGGGTTCTTATAGTTATATGAGCTTATGTAAGTCCTACTAGTAATACCTTGATATTTTAAAAGAAGAACATATTTTTTGATACCATATACGACATGAAACATCAATCTCAAACGACCCGCAAAATATATTATCGTTGTAAATTAGACATTAAATTAGAGGGTTTGAATAGTATTAAATTATTTATGAAATATATATATATATAAATTTCATAATAAATATAAATTTATTGATAAATTATTAATAATTAACCACTTGGCTTCTAATAAAGATATTTTATTCTATAAAAAATAAGTTTCCTTCAAAAATGATTTTTGTTGCTTTTTATGAGAAAATTTATAATTAATTTATAGAACCTTTCAAAATTTTATTTTATAAAATAAAAATAGTTTTTAAAATTATAATATAAAAATTAACTTAGCATTAAATTTTTAGATTTTTCTAAAATATTTGATTTTTCAATGAATAGTTAAAATTACCAATTTTTTTCAAATACTATAATTTATTTTCATTAAATAAATTAATTTAAAATTTAAATTATATTTTTTATTTTTTAATAAATATAAATATTAACCATTTGATTAATTTCATTTGAATCATAAATTTTCATGATTTTGGATAAGTTTATTTTTATGTTTAAAACATTGTTTTCTGTAAATTGTTTTTAAATGCATAAAGTTTATCCATTTTAATTAATTAAAATAACCCCTAGTAAGGAAATATTTAAATTAAATTAATATATTATAAATATATTTATATTAATTTAAATTCTTATAATAGTTACATCTAGTCATAAATTTAATATAAGATCATCTATTACTTGAAAAAATATATTTCTTGAAAAACTATTTTTCGACGTGTTTTGCTGGTTTAATTTTAAATTGAATTATTAAAATTATGTGATTTGAATTTTATAAAATATATTAAATGTTTTTAATAATAATAATTAATATTATTTAATAATTTAAACTTAATTTTGTTCACAATTAATAGTAAAAACATTAAAAAACTAGTTATTGTGGTGAAAAACTAAAATGGTAAAAGTGAGTAACCTTAGACGTAAATGGAGTAACATGTTTAAAACATGTTTATATTTAAAATATTGAGGTTTTTCTCAACCATATCACCCCTAAAATCCATTATTTATCAATTTTTTATGCACTTGTATTGAGAGTGACTTCCCATTATTGAACAGTTTTGGGTATTTACAAAAATGCCACTCATCCTCAATTATAAATGGGCACCCACTCCCCTCACTTATTCACACCTCTCAAGAAATTTGTCTCATAAAAAACCTATAAAAATATATCAAAAAATCCTTATCCACATTCTAAATCTTCCTTTATTTCCAAAATACCAACCTTAGGGTCCTTAATAAGAGATCCAAAGGAGGTTCTTCTAAGCGAAGGTAATTGTCTTCATCAAGCTCCTTATTTTTTACTTATTTTTCTACCTTAAATTATTTCTTAAAAACTATAATATAATAAAAATAGTATATCATATATACTGAGATGTTATTATTTTTAAGTAATAATATTTATTAATCTCCTCTTCCATCAAATAGGAAGCGAAACCATCATTCGTGCGTACGGCAGACAACTGCCTTGTGAACTGATGTAATTTTTTTTCATCGTCGCCTCTCACAGATATTAATGTTAATGGATTTAATTTTTATATATAATATTCATTAAATATTAATAATTATTTAAAATTAAAATATCATATACCTTATTTCCTTATTTCCTTATCTTCCATTGAAAAATGATAGCATCATTCGTGTGTAGAGCAGACCGCCACCTCACGAAGCCATGTGATTCATTTATTATTATTATATCACATGGATGGTATATATAAGTGTATTTAAGAAATAATATTATATTTATGATATAATTATAACTATTTAATTATAAAATATCACTTACCTTCTTTCCATCGTGATCATTGAAAAATGGAAACGCTACTCATGTGTACGTATGGCCTACCATCTCCATGATTATAACATAGTTCGTTTTTCATAACCATATTTTATAATTGGTTTAAAAAGTATAAGTGATGTATTAAAATGATAATTATTTCATTATTTTATTATATTGATTATGTAATGATTACCCCTTTGAACATAGTTAACATATCGATGCCGATTTGAATTTATGAACTGAGCATCCTCAAAACACCTGATGTGGAAATATATGAATAAGTAATTAAATATATCATTAAAATAATTGAAGTAAATGGTTTAATTATAACTTATTAAACCTGTAAAATGTTATTAATAAAAAAGATGGTATAATTTTATTATACAAGATATAAAGTACATACATGATAAGTCTGGACTCAAGATAAGGGATCTCTCTAAACCACCATTTTCTTCGGGTTATGAACATTCTCTCCATAACTCACTTTCCATCTCTTTAATGTTATGTAATGATTCTAAATTATGTATATATTTCCCTCACATTTATACCTAGATTATTATACCTTATTTTTATGGGTTAATACATGCCTTTTATTCATTTATCAAATGACTTCATTATGAAATTTCATTTGATTGTGATATAAGTAAAGATTATGCAACCCATTTTATTTTCATGGATAATTATTATATTTATGATTTATAATTGAATTACATTTTTTTCACATATAAATCATGAACATGTTATGATGGGTGTTCCCATATAGTTTTCTAATTCATTGGGTAAATATTTAGTCTCATGATATGTTATTTATGTGATTAGGGAGTAAACCTAATCCATTATGATACTTTGTCCACCGTGTGATATTGTATAGGAAGTTAACCTTGACTCATGTTTATGTAATGTTATATGTTGTTGCCAAATTTCATATTATTTCATGATATTATTTTATTTATGTTATGATTACATGTGATTAACTCATGAGACTTATCTTTTATGATATCATGTTATACTTTTGACTTGCATGTTATGTTTCCTTATCTTATTATTCCTTTATTAGGCCTTTTAGCTCACCCTTTTTGTCTATGTATTCCCTAGGTTATTACATGTAGTTTAGGATCTCAAAATTATTTAGTAGCTTGTTATTTATAATAAAATAAAAATTATATATTTAGTCTCACTTTTATGTATTATGAACCTAGTCCTCCAAATACAATAAGCCTCATGATATTTGGGTTGTAATTAATGGATGTTTATGTTAAAAATCATGTAATAATATGTGTAAAAGGATTGAGTTTCTATAGTTGGTATAAGAGAAAGATCTAGTTATTTTTTTGGATTAAGAATATAATACTATATTGATAACACTACATAAAATTATAAGGATAAGTCTAAGTATAGGAATATATCCTACAATTTTGGAGAAGTTTAGAGAAAGCGGTTTCCATGTAATTACATCCCTTTCTAGATAATTCAAGTGGATGTGGCTCAGGCACAGTTTTACTTAGGAGTAATAAATTTGAAAATGGTGCATTAGTATTTGAATCTATCTTCACATGGTTCATGGAAATGGGCCTAGCTACACACCTAGTTTGACATTCCCGATGGATATTTTTTATAAATTTGTAGGCTCTATACAAACCATCATGAGGGACTTGAATAGATTATAATCATGGATGAACTAGGTTAAACCTAAAGTTTCTTGGGTTGATAATTATAAGGTTTATCATAAGTTTAAATTCATAAATACCCCTTTTTAGGTTTTAATTTATTGATGTTTAATATGATTAAGAGTATTTTTAGAGACATTTATGGTAATATAATCCTTAGGGTTAGTATGAATTTTGAGAAAAAAAATATTTGAGGAAGAATTACCATTACATAAGTTTGAAAGTATTAATAACCTTCATGTTTTATATGACCTATTATGATTAAGGTTATTTTTAAGGATGTTCATCATGTTTTTTTGGGGATGTAATAAGAACTATACTAATATAGTTTAAGTAAAAAGGATAACCTGTCACATTCACCAAGTCCACAGGGCTTGAACCCACATCTAAAGGGAGATAATGATATATGCCTACCATTGGCCTATGAGATGTTTTGGTAAGTATGAAATTGTTTTTACTTAAATTATTTGGTGGATAAATATTGGTTTCATTTTGGGAAACATATTATAGAATCAAATTATTTTTAATTTTTAGGATTTTGAATTGATTGATGATATTTTTGGAAATGACTAATTGGGTTGAGTTATATGAAATAAATAGGACTAACATGTGATTTAACATGAAATATTAGTTGGGAAAAAATAATTAAATTTTTTGAATGTTGAGTTTATTTGAGATATAGGTTTATGGAATGATTTAAGTTGAACTTTGACTTTGGATATTAATATAAAGGTTTTGGATGTTACCATACCTTGTGGTAACCATTTCAGATTTGGTTAATATATAAAGTTAAGAGTAATATATTATTATTATTTTATGGATCTTATAACCCATTAAAAT
This sequence comes from Viscum album, assembly GCA_963277665.1. Lineage (NCBI taxonomy): Eukaryota > Viridiplantae > Streptophyta > Magnoliopsida > Santalales > Viscaceae > Viscum > Viscum album. Next base: position 641,927,399 of record OY728143.1, on the reverse strand, counting down.
CTCTAGGCCTAAAAAATTCTTATTGGATACTCATTCATTAGAGTAAGAGATGAAGTAGAAATTGATCGAAGCACAACCGAAAAATGAAATTGTTCTTATAAAATAGAAAATATATCAAGTAAGTATATTTCCTTATTTTCTTAGTTTATATGGTAAAATAATTCATAAAATCTAGAAAATTGTTTTTATAATGAAAATTATATCCTATTACAATCATTTTTTATGAATTGGTGGTCTTTTTACCCATTACAGATTTAGGGTTTTTGGGTCGTTAACTTTCTCATGGTCATTAACTTTCTTGTGATCAATGATCTATATCACTCTCCGTCATTTTTAGGCATTATTATTTTATTCCATATCCATATCTTCACTTTCCACTAATTTTTTACTACTCTTAAACCTATTTATGTGTTATTCTAGATGACCTTTGTACTTCCCTTTCTCTCTTATCAAGAAAAAGTTTTATTAACCCTTTCTACAATGTGGGATTTCAAAAAAGGTATTTTAAAATGTCAAACCTTTGATTATTGAGTTAAAGTTAAAATTTTGAGTGTTATATTTATTAAATTGGAAGAATGTAACACTCCAAGATTTTAAAAGAAGAGCATGATGTTAGATAGAGTATACAACACCCAACACCAAGCTTAAACGACCCATGAAATATATTATTGTTATAACCTAGCCATTAAATTAGAGGGTCTGAATAGTATTAACTAATTTATTAAATATATATAAAGTTCCTACTAAAAATAAATTTATTTATAAATTCTTAATAAATAAGTAATCGACATTTAATAAAGATATTTTATTCTATAAAAAATACGGTTCCTTCAAAAAATGATTTTTGTTGTTTTTTGTGAGAAATATTATAATTAATTTATGGTTCCTTTAGAAATTTTATTTTATAAAATTACCATGATTTTTTAAATCATCATATCAAAATTAACTTAGGGTTAAATTTTTGTATTTTTCTAAAATGTTTTATTTTTCATTAAATAGTGAAAATCTTCGATCTTTCAAATATTGTCATTTATTTTCATTAAATAAAGTAATTTAAAAGCTAAATTATATTTTGGATTTTTTTATTAAATTTAAATATGAATCATTTTATTAATTTTATTTTAATCTTTAATTTTCATGATTTTGGTATATGTTTTTTTATGCTTAAAAATGCGGTTTTCTACAAACTGTTTTTAAATGCATAAATTTTATCCATTTTAATTAATTAAAATAACCCATATTAGGGAAATATTTAAATTAAATTCATATATTATACATCTATTTATATTAATTTAAATTCATATAATGGTTATTTATAGTCATAAAGTTAATATAAGATCATATATTTCTTGAAAAATGAATTTCTTGAAAACCCATTTTTCAACACGTTTTGTGGTTTTAATTTTAAATTAAATTATGCCAATTATATGATTTTAATTTGATAAAATGGATTAAATATTTTTAATTATAATTATTAATATTATTTAAAAATTTCAACTTAATTTTGGTCATAATGAATAGTAAAAATATTAAAAATACTAGTTATCGTGGTGAAAAACTAAAATGGTAAAAGTGAGTAACCTTAGTGGTAAATGGAATAAAATGTTTAAAAAATGTTTATTTTTTAATGTTTTATGTGTTTATAGACCATATCACCCATCCAATACATTATTTATCAATTTTTTAGGCACTTTTCTTGAGAGTGACTTCCCATTATTGAATAGTTTTTGGTATTTACAAAAATGTCACTCTTCCTCAATTATAAAATAGAACCCTATCCCCTCACTTATTCACCTATATCATGAAATTTTTATTGACCAAAACCTGAAAAATACCACCCCAACATCCTTATCCACATTCTAGATATTCTAATCTTCCCAAAATACCAACCTTATGGTCATTAATAAGATATCCAAAGGAGGTTTTTCTAAGTGAAGGTAATCATCTTCACCGAGCTCCTTCATTTTTACTTATTCTTTTTAAAAATTAAACTATTTATTGAAAAATAAAATATAATAACACCATTATATCATATATATATACTAATATATTATTATTTTAATGTAATAATATTCATCCATCTCATCTTCCATCAAATGGGAAACGAAACCATCGTTTGTGCATACCATGGATTATCACCTCACAAACCAATGTAATTTGTTTTCCATCATCACCTATAAAGAATATTAATGTCTATGGATTTAATTTTTATATATTATATTCATAAAATATTAATAAATCTATAAAATTTACATATCATATACCTTCTTACCTTACCATCCATTGAAAAATGGTAACATCATTCGTGTGTACGGCGGACTACCGCCTCACGAAGTGATGTGACTCATTTTTTATTATTGCATCAATTGGATGGTATATGTAAGTATATTTAAAGAAATAATATTATATTTATGATATAATTATAATTATATAAATATATAATAACACTTACCATCTTTCCATCATGATCATTGAAAAATAGAAATGTTACTCATGCATACGTACGACCTATCGTCTCCATGATTGTAACATAGTTCATTTTTTATAACCATATTTAATGGTTGGTTTTGAAAGTATAATTAATGTATAAAAAATATAATTATTTCATTATTATTATTCTATATATGATGTAACAATTACCCATTTGATCATGTTCAACACAATGATGCCGATTTGAAATTATTAACCAAGCATCCTCAAAACACCTGATGTGGACATAACTAAATAAGTAATTAAATATGTCATTAAAATAAATGAAGATAATGGTTCAAGTATAAGGTATTAAACCTATAAAAAAAATTAAGAAATAAAATAATTGATATAAGTTTATTATATAGGATATAAAGTACATACAATTCAAGACTCGAGGAAAGGTATCTCTCTAAACCACCCTTTTCTTCAGGTTATAACCATTCTCTCTGTAACTCGATTTACCTATATTTAATGTTATATAATTCTTATAAATTATATAAATATGTATATCACCTGTATACATAGCTTATTTACCCTTCCTTTTATAGTTTAATACATTCCTTATGTTCATTTTTCAAATGCCATCGTAATGAAATTTTCTTTGATTATAATATGAGGAAAAATTATGAAACCCATTTTCTTTCCATGGGTAATTCTTATGTTTATGCCTTATAATTGAATTCCATTTTTTGGAACACATAATTCATGAAAAATTTATGATGGGTGCACCCAGATATCACTCCAATGCATTGGGTAAAGATTTATTCTCATGATACGTCGTGTACGAGATTAGGGAGTCAACCTAATCTATTATGGGACTTTGTCTACCATGTGATATTGTCTAGGAAGTTATTCTTGAATCATGTTTATTTCATGTTATATGTTACTTAAAAAAATTCTATGATGTCATGATCATATTCACTTTATTTTATGCTCCCATTTTATTTACTCATGATCCTTCTCTTTTATGATATCATGTTAAACTTTTGACTCACATGTTGTGTTTTCTTATCATGTTATTACCTTATTAGGATTTTTAGCTCACCCATTTTTTATATGTATTCCCCCAAGTTATCTCATGTAGTTTAGGAGATCAAAAGGATTTATGATCTCATTATGGATAATAAAATAAAAAAGATTTATTTTAGTCTCACTTTGATGTATTATAAACGTAATCTTCCAAATACATTAGGCCTCATGATATTTGGGTTATAATTAATGGATGTTTATGTTAAAAATTATGTAATAATATTTGTAAAATGCTTGGGGAGCTATACTATCAGTTTCTCGGTATACTCCTACTAGCTAGTCGATGCTTCATTATAGAATCTAACTAGGAATAGGTCCTTGAATCCCACTTTGAATCTATCTTTAGGAAGGTTGCCTCCCTAACACTAAAACTCAACAAAACACTTGAAACGCATTATAAACAAGTTATAAAAACATTATATTATTTGTGATCATTAAAAAATTACACCATGAGAGTAAACAATATCCCATTTTTTTATAATCACAGAAACTTGATATAAAAATCAAGATAAGGAAGAGGAAAAAGATAAAAAGTAAGGAGTTACCAAAATTTAATGAAACCATGTATCCCCCTTCATAAATTAATTATACCCTATTATGATACTAATAAAATTTCTCTCCTTTTGACATATGAAACTTTTAAGCTCTTTTATATTTTTTCTATAGAATATAAACTCTTCCACCTTTGTGATTATCAAAAAAATCAAATCCCAAGGTTTGGATAAATAAGATAATATGATAAAAACATTCAAAACAACTTTTATACAACATGAATAACATTATCTAACTCCCCATTAAGAAAGGTAATGCATATTAAAGTGAGTGTAATTTAAAACTATCATGATTCAATAAATAAAGAGATAAAAACAATTAAACTCAATAATTTATGTAGATATTATCAATTAGGCCTTTTCTCAAGAGAATACAAGACATAAACAAAAACTTCTTCAAAATAGAAACTTTTGAAAACAATGATTTTTTAAACATGTATAAATATACTCATAAAATTATAAATATTTTCAAATAATTAAGAAGATAATTCCATGAGATGAACATTTAAAATATTATTTTAACAAAGATTTTCAATAAATAACATCCTTATAAAAATATAAAACATTAATAACATGCTTAGATAAGGGAGAAAGGTAAAATAAAAGATCATTAAAACAACTCCTCATTTATAAAATAAATAGATCATATAAAAACTAGATACTTACTGAATTTTAAAATGTTTCCAAATACATGGTTTTTTATTTACTGTAAATCCACCATATTATATTGAAAAAAGGTCTGGTGATAAATTCCTATAAGATATCAAAAGAAAGCTCTTTTTGGTAACCAAGTTTTGGATTTGGTAATGTCGGTTAATAAACAATTTGAAGTTGAAACAATTTTAGGTCCACTAAAATTGGCTAATAAATATTTGATAAGACAAAGTGGTTTATATTTTTTAATAATATTACAATAAATATGGTAGACTTAGGTATCCCATATCTATCATTTTTACAATCTCATTCATAAATTAAATGCCTAAATTTTTTATAATATTTATATAATTTATTTTAAGAAACAGCTTTTATAAACATTGTATTTTTTGAATAGATTGTGATATTTTAAAAACCAAAACAATTTTTATTTTCTTAACTCATTAATAATTAAGGATAATGTTATTATTTTATTCAAAAAAATTATAAATATAACTTTTAAGATCCTTTATTTTATATTTAAAAACTTCAATATCCTGTTGGTTTTTTAATTTCAAAACCAAATCATCTTTTTCTATTGAAATAATATTTTTTCATTTTAAACTTGTTTATATTTATTATGAAGTTATTTTTATAAATAATAAATTTCATGAAAACCATTTTCAAGTATATTACAATAATATTTTAGGTATTATTAATCAAGGTGACTAGAGGAGAAAGAAGAAGAATAAAATGAGAGGAGAGTGAGACATTAGAGAACTAACCTTATCACCTTCCTTGATATGTGCCCTGAGGTATTTAGGACTTGAGTTTCTTTATGAGTTTGATTCCATGGAGTCGTCATTGGCACTCCAAGAAAAAAAATTATAGATTTATTACCTTTATTATTATATTTCAACTTATTTTTATAGATGAGGTGATCCAATACAATATGAACATTTTTTTTGAATTCATAGAATGTTACCTTTAGTGATTTAATTTTATCTTTCTTTTCTGCATGACAAGATAATTTATTCTTATTTATAAGTTTGTTCGCCATTTTTAAAAGTTTTTCAAGTTCACTTTCATTGTCTGTTTAACTTCTGCAATAATAGTCATCTTTTATTGCTTTAAAATCTAGGTTCTTCTTGGTTTCCTTGGATTCTATAGATTCTTTTACAACTTGGAATTTCATGGTGACTTAATACATCATTAGGGGTATGATTAATTCTTCAGCCACTATATTATTTATATCCTTTCCTTATTTGATCATCCTCACTTTGGGAGTCCATGAACTATCTAAAACCCATAGTATTTTCTTTACGAGTGTTTCTATAGAAAAATCATCACCAAGAGACTTTCAACCATTGCATATATCAGTGAAGTAAGAAAACATACTAGTAATAGATTCATTTGGATGCATAGAAAAGATTTTTAAATATTTCCTAAACATTTCAAGGATAATATCTTTAACTTTATTGGTTTATTTATGGGTAACCTCAAGAAACTTCCATATTTCATGAGACATCAGGCAAGTAGATATTTGATTAAATTAATTTTGGTCAAGCATGCAATGAAGCGCGTTCATGGATTTTACATTAAGTTCAAAATACTAATATCTTGAGGATACCATTTATCTTCTGGTTATTTAGTAGAAATATATTCATGTATAACCATTTTCCATAAAATATAACTATTGCTACTAAGAAAATTTTATGTGTGATTTTTCCAATAGGGATAATTGGTGCCATAAAAAATATGAGCATGAGAATAAGATGCCATTATAAAAAATTGAGCTTTGAAATCGATTGATATTAAAAACAAAATTTTTAAAAATAAAAAATTTTTAAAATTAGGATTTTGAGGAAAAAACACAAAGATATCCACTGATACCAATTGTTGGTCAGATAAGAAATGGTGATAAGGGGGATTAACTTTTAAAAAAAATGGAAAATATAAAACAAAATGAATTCGATATGATGATATGATGATATAAAAGATATGGTGATATTATTCAAGCATTCAATAATATCAAAGTAATGTGTAACAAAAAATTAAATAGGGAAAAGTAAATGAGGAAATATAAAAGGAAAATGAAAACTTTGATAACAAATTTCATAAATAGTATGTGAGGTTCCCCTGTGTATCCTCCCCTTAAGAATACTTTATAGGGTTATATAACCCCTTGGTTTTAATAGATATCCAAGAACCAAAAATAGAACATCCCTTGGTTTTAATGAAAACCCAAGAACCCAAATATTCCCTTGATTTTAAATGAAGAAATAAAGAAACCAAGAACCATTGGTTTGTATGGAAATCCAAGAATCAAAATAACCCTTTTCTTTTGAACAAAAAAAACAAGAAACCAATGAGAAAAAAGAGGAAGGAAGAGGATGGTTTTCCTTTTGGAAAACTTGTTACAATGTTGCCTCAACTCTCACTAAAAGATAATAAGATGAAAGAAGGTAGTATAGAGATATAAGTTACAATAGAGAGAGAGATAATGGGTTATTTAAGAAAGTACAAAGGATCAAGATGAGAAAATAGAATAAGGCATAAAGAGAGATAAAACAAAGAATCTCGATGGATCTTGGTGATTGTTGATAATGATCACACCTTTGAGTGGTGTACAATTATGTTCTTGATTCCCACCAATAATGATCACTTGATCTTCTTTATAATTGGATAAGAAAGATTGGAACTTTGAAGATCTTTGATGATTAGAGAGAAATCCATGATCATTGGAAATCAAAGAGTGTTTCGTTGGATTTATACTTTGTTCAAATGATGATCCAAGCCTCCCTTATCCTCTATTTATATCTTATTAGGGTGTATGGTTCATCCAAGGTCAAGATAATCCATAAAGATATGATTCAATCCATTAAGAACATAATAAATTCACCCTATAAAGTTATAGAATGCTACCATCAGCTAACCACCCACTAACTAGTGTGCAAGGCAGTAGCACAACATCTTTAGAACACCCACTAGCTAGCTTATCACTTCCACTAAGTAGCTGGTGGAGTTTTGATAGATATGGGAGATTATATAAGTATTGTAAATTGGCTAATGCACTCATACCAGTTGGTATATGATTAATTGCATAATTTGACTAGGAATAGGTCCTTCAAGGCAACATTGAATCCATATTTAGGCTAATTTCCTCCCTATCATTAAAACTCAATAAAAAACTAGAAAAACACTTAAAAATATTTGAAACAAGTTAATAAAGAATTATAGTGTTTTTTATCATTAAAATGATTACACTATGAGAGTCAACATATTTTTCACATCATAAGGTTATGGAAGCTCCCCATTGTAATAAAAACATAAATATGCTATGAAAATATTCTTAAACATATATATTATGGTCTAGATAACATCTCTTTTACAGGACACATATGATCTTTAACTATCAAGTGTTGGGGGATCATAATACATTGAGAATTTTTCACATAAATTTCTCACTTGTTAATCTCCAAGAAGGGAGGTTATGAGGGAAAACCTACTAATAGGAATTCCACATCTTATATATTTCACTAAATATTCCTATCTGTGGATGTGTTTATTAGTCCTTAGACTTGATATTATTATTATTTTATATCATGAATCAAATACATTTATGTATTGTAAAAAACTATGAAAACATATACTCATGGTGAGGTATCATATAGTAGGTGTGTCATAAGTGATATGAAATTAATTAAATAAGTCAATAAAGGATTTATATATTCTGAGTTAATAGAAGAAAATATTTATGGTCCTTTGATTGAAATGGAAACTTATGATTAAATACATGATCATTTTAGTTCATAAATGATTTCATTTCAAGAAGTCAAATAAATATAAATCAAGAAAATAGATTGATAATACAAGTATGCAACTTTCTTGATGAGATGTCATGAAAAATGGATTATGTTACACAAAAGTGTTTGTAAGAGGTTATTTTCATTGTGACATTAACTTCTTTCTCTATGGGTTCTTTGACATGTTGCTAGATACTAATCTTAAACTTTAGGAAAGTTCATCTAATGCTACTAAGAAAGATTCATAGAGGGTCACGCACTAAGTGTATCAAAAATCTCAATAAAATTCTATTTGAATTTAATATACAAATTAAGTATTATTCATAGCTTATGAAATTATAATTATTCAATATTAGTTGATTTTCTAAATTCAATCACCAGATATTCGAGCTTAGAATATGTGAGTTGAATATTTAAATAAATATCTATTTATGATTCCAGTGGATATAATATTTATTTATCTCTTTTTTATTATTCACAAGGTAATAAATAAATATTTATTTATTCACTAATTTAGTGAATAGATTAAAATTAATATTTATTTAGTTAAGATAATAGTAAAAATAAATATTTATTCACAATTTTAGAGCGTATAATATTTATTTATTTATTTATTGAATAATATTTAAAATAAATATTTTATTATTCAAGGTTTGATAAATGTTGAGAAGGATTGAAAGAACAATTTAAGGACTCGAGGGAGATGATATATCAATCTGTAAGTTTAGCGCATGTCATGAGATTATAATATCATCATCGTCATTATTATTATTTGACATGGGGTTTACTTAAAATAAACAATTAGATAATGGGATATTTTATAATTATTAATGTTTATCCCTGAGTAAATAATCTTTATTATATTATTTTAGAGATTGGGATTTGTTGTGAACAACGGTGAGACTCGAATATTCTCTCAAGATTGAGAGATAAAATCCTCCTCTCTCTCTCTCTCTCTCAAGAATAAGAGGGATTTATTTTTACAATCAATGAAGAATTATGTGGGGTACTTGGTTCCTCCATTATAGCAACCATAATACCAAGAATGATGTTTAGAGATTCATAGAGCACATGTGGGTACCACTAGAGGAATTTTAGTATAGATTCTCTACCAAAATGATGATACGACAAGGTCAGTAGTCAGATTAATCATCAATAGGGAAGATTTATCACATTTAAGGTAATTATTATTTTAAATTAATTATAAATTAAATGTTAAAGATCCTCTCTTAAAGGTTTTTTGGGTTTTCTTTATCAAGTTCGTCGGATATCATCCATTGAAACTGAAAAAAAAAAAGCATTGCTAGGTATCTCCCTAGCTATTTTTATTGTGCCCTAAAACCTTCAAGTGGTATTAGGGCTATTATATTACAATTTATATTTATTTTTTATTTTTTTGATATATTTCATGTTTGATTGTTAGTTTTCATTTCAAGTTTTTCATTCTTTAATCCAAAAGTTGAGATAATATGATTGTCTAGTTTCATATGACCAGGAATGGTCCAAGAATAGATGAAGAACACTCAAAGATCTCATTCAGAGGTGCCAAGGATGTTGGCTGCATGACATGGATACACGGTGTGTAATGGAAAGGTACATGTCATATACCCCTGGTCAACCACACAAGGGGTCATGACAATCACAACATGCCATGTGAAAGTTGGTATGTGTCGTCATTACTTATAGCATATTAACTACCAACTGGAATATATCTATATAAGTAGTACACAGCATGTAGCTTGTGCACACACTGTGTAACCTCACATGACATTTACTCTGTGTAAATCAAGACAAGTCATGTGGTCAAATAATTAAGTGTCATTACATGTTGTATATTGAATTTAAACTGAGTGACATGGAAACACATGATGTACAAGGAATGTGGTTGTGTGTACATTCCATGTAACACATGATAACTCATGTTAGATACACACCAAGTCCCAAGGCATGTTTTACAGGTGGTCAAAAAGGGATTACAAGATGTGTAGCTAGTTGTACACATTGTGAAACTTGCAACAACTCATGAAAGGAACACACTGAGATAGACATGTTGTGTGAGTCAAAACACATGGATAATTAAAATTGAGACTAAACTACATGGCATGTAACTAGTTGTTCATGTCATGTAATATGTATTAATATCTACTAGGTACACGCCAAGGGATTTTTTATAGTTCATGTGTAATTACATGCTTTAATAATTTTTGTCCATGTAATCATACAAATACATGATGTGTATGGTCATCTTACATGTCATGTATTTCACAAGAATCACCAATGATACACACTGCATATATTCATGGAATTTTGTGTGGTTATACATGCCACGAAAACTACACAACTTGACCCACTGAACAATGCATTGTGTATAACGTGGCATGTCATGTAGGAATACATGTCATGTAAGTACATTGTACATGACAAGGACTATACACAGTATAAGTCACATGATGTGTTAAGTGTCATAACATTCCATGTAAGTATTAAACTCAAAAAATTATTTTAATAAGATGCATAAGGGTACACGATGAGTCGCCTCTAGTAAATGTGGTGCATATATATTAAATTATAGAACTAAATTTAATCTCACCAGAATGGTACAAATTTCATAAAACTGTCAGTACATGACTTGTAGTTAATAATTTTCAATTAAAATTAATTTTAAGTAATTTATTTAAAATTATACAAGATGGTAATGAAGGTTTCGGGCATAGAGGAAGCACGGTTGGTCCAGCACCCAACTTTAATTTTTACCATGACCAATGATTATTCTGGGATCAATACGATGATGAATGTCAGTCTGCAAAAAATAGAATCAAAAATTTAGATAAAGAAGTAAGATTCCAAAAACCTTTAGAGAGGATCTTTCACATCATGTTTATAGTTAATTTAATTAATTTCATAAAGAAAAGAATACTCAGATATTCGGTATTTTCTTTGTTGATGATGTTGATCATCTGAAATGACCCTTCCAGATTATCTCATTTCACTTTCAAGGATCCAAATTAGAATCCCTCTATCGGTGATCCACACGTGCTCCAATGGCATCCAATTGACACTACTCATTCTCTGGGTGCTAGCATGAAGAAGCGAGTGTCTTGTGTTGGTCGTTCTTGATCGCTTGTTCTTCAGCCTTGAAGAACGTCTCTCATTCTTGAGAGGGGAGGGAAGAGGATTCGAGAGAGATTGTTTATCTCAACAATTTTCAATTCACTGGGTGTGAAGTTCAGTCTGTGGAACAATAGATGTATGTGTCTATTTATCGGCATGGGGCTTCGGTTATAATATTTAATTGCATAGTAGAAATTAAATACATTCATAACCTTAGAGAAAACTCATGATTTTAATAATAATACCACTTCATTATTTATGGTGCACCAACTTTCACAAATCAAAATTATAAATTAAAATTCTACGTCAAAAAATAATAGCAGTGTTATTATTATTATTTTAATTTGTTATAACTAGTTAAATAATTATTTACCATCTTGCAAATAATTATTTTACTACCGAACCAACCTTGGTCCACTCAAACTCCACTTCCATTTATTGAACACCCGAGTAAATAAATAAATAATTTATTCTCATAAATAAATATTTTATTTACAAACAAGTAAATAAATATTTATTAAATGTTCAATAAAATAAATAAATATATTTTACCCACAATATGGTGAATATATATTTATTTAATTTATGAAATCATTTTAAATTGAATAAAATTATTCCACTTTCATGAGAATAATATTTATTCCATTAATTAAATTCAAGTATAATTTAACCAAGACCACCATAAACACTTAGTGTGTGAACCTCTAGGATTCTTTCCTGTTGGCATTAGGCGGGCTTACCAAAAGTCCAAGAGTACTGTCTAGCAACGGGTCAAGGCACCCAAGAGAAAGAACTTAAAGTCACAAAAATGACATCCATATATGAATGCTCACTGTGTAATATAATTCTTGTGTCACAATATCTCATCAAGTAGGTTTCATGATAGTATCATCAAGATTTGGGTTTGATACGTCGTTCTTTTACTACCTAAAATAAACTCGTCGTTACACCATGGCCATGGAATTTCACGTGATGGTTCTATTTCAATCAAAGGGTCATGATATCAACTTCCATAAATGGAAGAGACAAATCCTTCCTTGACTTATCCATTAATAACATGTCACTCATGACGCACCCAACATACCCTACTTCCTACCAACTATCTGTGTGACAATTTTTGTCATTAAATCAAAGTGAGTGAGTCATGAAACATATTAATTATAATCTTAAAGTCTAAGGATCTTTACACATGCTCATAGATAGAAATATCTGATGACACCAATACATGAAAAATTCCTACTAGTGGGTTTGTTCTCATAATCTTCTGTCTTGGAGATTACCAAGTGTGAACTTCATGAGAGGAAGTCTCATCTGCTTATGAGTACTCGCACCTAACAGTTTGTCTACTATGTGTCCCATCATAGTATGTCATCCAACTGTAGAACTATATTTAAGAATATTTTTATAGCATTTCAAGGTTCTCATCATAGCGGGGAACTACCATGACCTTATTGATGCAACAAATACTCTAGGACATTATTACATCATAGTCATGAAGAACAATGAAAAATATGTAATATGATGTTTAATATTTAAATACATTCAATATCCATGTAATCAAAGTACAAATAATTGGTTTTAGGACACCAACTCTAACAAAATCCCACTTGGACTAGAGCCAACTGCCTATGACTTTCAGTCCGCTAGACCTCACATGATGATCATGTTTCTACTGAGTCAAGAATTTATTCAAGGGGTCCTCCATGTTGTCTTCTATGGAAATAATGATCATTGTAACTTTACATATCTGAGAAAAATACCTCAAGAGATTATACTTCTGAAGTATTTGCTTTGTCCGCTGATGTGACCTCATCTCTTTTGCAAGAGCCACCGCTGCGGTATTATGACAGTACAGTGTGATGATATCTTTACTACTAGGTATCACATCCAACTCCTGGATAAAGCTTCGCATCCAATTTTCTTTTTAGCTACCTCAAAATATATGATATACTCAGTATCTATTGTAGAATTTGCGACAACACTCTGCTTTGAGCTCTTCCAGCCTACTGCACCTCCATTCAAAGTGACGATGTATACCATTTTCAACTTCATGTCATCTTGATTATTCTGTAAACTAGAATATTCATATCCTATGATGACTAGTTCCTCATATCCTCCATAAACTAGGAACATATCATTAGTATGCCTCAGATACTTTAGGATAGTCTTCACTTCCATCCAATAGTGGTCACCTGGTTCAGCTTGATATCTGCCTACCTCACTCAATACATAGGTGACATATAGCCTTGTACATAGCATGGAATACATGACTGGCCCAATCACTGATGCGTATGGAGTCCTTGTCATTATCTTTCTTTCCTCATGTGTCTGAGGACACATTTTCTTGGAAAGATGAATTCCATGTGACACTGGCAATAATCCCCTCTTGGATTGTTCCATACTGAATCTCTTTAGTATCTTATCAATGTGTATACTTTGACTTAGGCCCAATAATATCTTGGATATATCACGATGGATCTTGATCCCAATAATATATGTTGCCTTGAACAAGTCCTTCATGGAGAAGCATTGATTCAACCATTCCTTAACAGACTGTAAGACTGGTATCTTGTTTTCAATAAGTAATATGTCATCAACATATATTATTAGGAAAATGAATGCACTCCTACTAAACTTTTTATAGACACAAGGCTCACATTTTTTCTTGATAAAACCAAATTCTGTTATAGCTTCATCAAAATGAATGTTCCATGACCTGGATGCTTGCTTTAATCCATAAATGTAAATCTGAAACTTTCATGCCGTATTGGCATCCTTTAGAGTCATAAAACCTTCAAGTTGTGTCATGTAGACATCTTCCTAAAGGTTCCAATTAAGGAAGGCTATTTTAACATCCATTTTCCAAATCTCATAGTCATGTTAAGCAGAAATAGCCAATATAATTTTGATGGATTTCAACATTGCAACTGGTGAAAAGGTTTCACCGTAGTCAATGCCTTGACGCTGCTTGAACCCTTTTTCAACCAATCATGCCTTAAAGGTACTGACTTTTCCTTCCATGTCTAGTTTCTTCTTGAATACCCATTTGAAACCAATAAGATTTAAATCAAATGGAGGATCTATCAAAATCTAGACTTGGATTTACATTAGAATTCATGGCTTCTTGCCACTTGGAAACATCTCTGACACTTACTTCTTCCTTATAGGTTGGAGGATCATTATTATCAACTAATAATGAGTCACCTTCCTTGGTAAATAGAAAACTATACCATTTTGGTTCTCTAACCTCTCTTGTACTCCTATGCAGTTATTATGTCTCTGGAATAGTTCTTTCTTCCTCAGGTATTTGTGGAATCTGTTCCTATACCAACTCTTGTGTACCTTGAGCCTCAACTTCATCGAAGTCTATCTATATCCCACTATCTATTTTGGAGATTTGTTCCCTCTCAAGAAATATGGCGTGTCTTTCCACTATAACCTTTTTTTCTAAGGGTTTGTATAGGTAATATCCCCTTGTTTCCTAGAGGTATCCTATAAAGGTACACTTTGTGCCTCGAGGTGCAAGTTTGTTACCTAAAGAGGCCTTAACAAACGCATCACTTCCCCACACATGTAAATTCGATAACATGGCTTTCTTTCCACTCCAGAACTCATATGGAATACCATTTATCAATTTAGTTGGTACTTGGTTTAGTATGTGCACCACTGTTTGTAACACATATCCTCAAAAGGATAATGGAAGACTCGCATGACTCATCATTAATCTCACCATGTCCAACAAGGTGTGGTTCCTCCTTTCGCTCACACCATTCCACTAGGGCGTGTAAGGAGGAGTGAGTTGGGATAGGATCCCAAACTCCCGTAAGTAATAAATTAAGTCTTGATTAAGATATTATCCACCTCGGTCTGAGTGGAGTTTCTTAATCTTCTTACCAAGCTGGTTCTCAACTTCATTCTTGTATTCTTTGAACTTATCAAAAGAATCTGACTTATACCTCATTAAGTAAATATATCCATATCTACTAAAATTATTAATAAAGTTGTGATTTATGAGTAACCTCCCCTTGCTTCAACTGGAAATGGTCCACACACATTGGTATGAACCAATTCAAGAATCTATTCATCCCTTTCACCTTTCCCACTAAATAGGGATTTTGTCATTTTGCCTTGTAAACATGCATGACATATGCTAAGTGGTTTTAGTTTGAAAGAATCTAAATATCCATCTTGATGTAACTTTGTCAAGCATTTCTCATTTACATGACCTAGCCAGTGATGCCAAATTTGGGTGCGGTATGAGTCATGTGAAGTATCTTTGTTATCGATTTCCATTACTTGGTTTGTGTAATCCAACATATAAAGACCATTGTATAAATGTGCCCTACCAAAACAAATGTTATCTTTGTAAAATAAGCAACATTCATTTCCAAACTTGAAAACAAATCCATATATATATAATATGAATACAGAAACAATTTTTTTAGTAACAAAAGACACATAATAACAACCCTTTAACACTAAGATCATCTCAGTTGGAAACGTGATGTGGTAGTCCCCAATAGCTACAGTAGCAAGTCTGGCTCTGTTGGATGCTCTTAGATCTACCTACCCTCGATCAATATTCTTGAATCTAATTGGTTCATGTATTTGGATACATTTGTGAGAACCACAAGCTGTATCTAATATCCAATTTGTAGAAACATATAGATTGAATTAGAAAATAAACGCACCTGAAGCTTCCCCATACTTCTTAGGCTGGGTGTAGTTTTTCTTCCAGTGGCTCTTCTTACCACATGTGAAACAAAAAGCCTCATGTTCCCTTGCCTCCCTTTTGATCTTCTTTTTCATGGAAGGGCATGAAGAAGCTTTTGGATTAAATCTCTTGGCCTTCCCTTTCCTATTATTCACCATAAGTACAGAAGGCTTGTCATGCTTCATATCTTTTTCCACTTGGAAAATGAGGATAAGAAGATCAGATAGAGACTTCTCAATGTTGTTCATGTTAAAATTAACAACAAAGCTGGAGAAGCTCTGAGGGAGTGATGCGAGAATGAGACGGTTACTATTTCTTTAGGGAGTATAAACCCTAGAACCTCCAGGAACTCAGTGTAGCAAATGAGATTGACTACATGAGGCCTGGATGGGGAACTCTCTCCAATCTTACTCTGAAAGAGTTTCTTGGAGATCTCAAACCTTTCCTTTCTTTCTCTCTCTTGGTAAAGACCATAGAGGTGCTCGAGCATGCTATAAGCATCCATGTTTTTGTGAGACTTCATGAGCTCACTAGACATTGATGATAGCATCAAACATTGAACATCGACCACATCATTCATATGTTTCTCATAGACCAAAAAATCCACATCACTTGCCTCTTTGGTAGGCGGATCAGGTAATGCTAACTCCAACCCGTAATACTTTCATTCATGGCATAGAATAACCTGAAGGCATCTAAACCATTCCTGGAATTTATTACCGGTGAGGATGTTGTCTTTATCCAAAATTGATTACAGGGATAGTGTGGTTAAAAATCTTTTCATCTTTATTCTACAATTAAAAGATCATATCACTAGTAATTTCTTAATTACATTTTATGAGAAATAATAAATTAATTTTATCAAGTCTCTCACTATTTTATCAAGTCCCAATGGCCCTCACCATTGAACTCAGAATGTCTAGTTTCCATGACATTCTAGTAGAAAGGATCCATATTCCCCTTCGCATAACCCCAACAAGGGCTGGTCAAGCTATTTGAAGGTATTTAAGTGGGAAGGTCTTTTCCAACTGCAGACTTACAGCTCCTTGATCTGTTGAGTTGACTCCCCAATCCTGAAATTATGACTTTATATTTCCTCAACTCTTACCTCCAATATTACACCAAGTCTATCAAGGGATAATATACTTGATTTAATATGGTTAAGTCAACCTGAAACCTTTCATAAGGGATTCCTGTATAAAAGTAAGTATCCCAACAAGTGTTGGTCAAACACATAGTTTTATTGATTTTTACTCTTAATCAATTAATGGAAGGCTTGGTCTGACTTAATATTTTATTTGAGGGATTTTTATATCTTATTCATGAATTTCTTATTATCATTATCACGTTCTTTTTAATATTAATTGGAACTTACTTAAGTGATTAACCATATCTTGATAATATTTACGCATAATCCTGGTTTATTTTAGTTTCATCTTGCATGCATGTTTAATTCATTAATTATGTGATCGTGACAACACATCCATAATGATAAAACATGCATCTGATAGAAATAAAATAAAGTAAAGGGTATGATCATGATATTTTTTAATGGTTAGTTTATCTAGAAGTGGATAAATTAACCCTGGCCTAGGGGAGAAACACCTTGATCCTTTTGGGTTTGTGTTTATAGCTTTCCACATATCCACCTCTGTATCTCCTGGGATTGGTTTCATCTCGGATCCATCTTAAACTACCTCCACTAGCTTTGGAGTTCCATCCATTACATATTCCTCTTTTAACTCACACGCATGTGAGTGGTAAAAAGGGGTTTTACATAAAAGAAACTTTGGGCACGCAGGCCCTACATATTAATGAGGAGAAGGCACGCAGGCCAAAAAAATTAATTTAAATAAATTAATTAAAAGAAACCATCCACATACAAAGGTATTGGTCTATCTCATGATCATCCATACATGCAATGATATTTACACATAAATAAAACTAGCATTCAAATCTTTAATCGTTCTTATTTAAGATAAATCATGCTCGAATCAATTAATTTTCATCTTTAATTAATCAATAATTTTACCTTAAACCATTTTCTGAATTTCCTTGAGATTATCATCCATCATAATTTTAAACAAATAAATTTATTTACAATTATCTTTATACATAACTTGTACCTTGGAGGAAACCCGGTGAATTCATGTTCATAACTACCCAATGAGTAGAAATAAACATTACGCATATGTTAAATTAAACACATATATATATAACACCTATCATGTGTTGTACCTCATATTTAATCCCACACCATGGTACACATCTCAAGGTTTTGTATACTATAATAATAAATTTTAATAAATCTGTGTAATTTGGATGAGTACACGGCATGTAGTTCCAACTACACGGCGTGTACTATTGTTTACCATCCATCCGAAGTACACATCTGGGGAAACGACATGTGATTGTACTTTAGAAATATTCGGAGTACATAGCATGTCTAGTGAGTCACATGTCATGTAGTTTCTCATTACACGGTCTCCAGTTGGGAAAACCGTGTACGAGGTACACGGTCCAACCCTAACCCGAAGGGACTACATGCCATGTCCAGTGGGCCACATGGTGTATAATTCAGATTCTGTGTGCCACATGTTTCTGGTCAACACATGGAGTCATTAAGACTTAGACAAACTCCAATGACACAGCTTGGTTTGGCAGACCACACCCAGTGCATTGAACCTTGACTACATGGCATGTACTATCGAATACATGTCGTGTGTTCTGGTGTTCTACATCCAGGAACCTTTTGCACCTCTGAATGATATCCTTTATTTTATTTTAATCAAAATTAAAATAAAATATTTTTTCTGTAAGGTGAACAAGAAACGAAAGAGGAGGAACCAATCTCAAGATTTAGATTTTCAGAACGATTAACTTGAATTGAAACAACTAAATTATTGAATGCGTAAATCATCAATGATTTATTTAAATAATTATAAACTATGATCTAACCACTCTGATATCACTTGTGCTTGTGAGGATCCAAACTAGAATCCCTCTATCAGTGATCCACATGTGCTCTGATGGCCTCCAATTGACACCACTCATTCTCTAGGTGCTAGTACGGCGAAGCGAGTGTCTTGTTTCAATCGTTCTTGATCGCTTGTTATTCGGCCTTAAAGAACATCTCTCATTCTTAAGAGGGGTGGAAAAAGGATTTAAGAGAGATTGTTTAGCTCAACAATTCTCAATTCACCGGTTGTGCAGTTCGGTACGTGGCACAATAGATGTATGTATCTATTTATCGATATGGGGCTTCGGTTAAAATATTTAATTGCATAACATCAATTAAATACATTCATAACCTTATAGAAAACTCATGATTTTAATAATAATATCGCATCATTATTTATGGTGTGCCAACTTGCACAAATCGGAATTATAAATTAGAATTCTACATCATAAAATAATAGTAGCATTATTATTATTATTTAATTTGTGCCAACAAGTTAAATAATTATTTACCATCTTGTAAATAATTATTTTACTACCAGACTATCCTTGGTCCACTCGAACTCCACTTCCATTTATTGAACACCCGAATAAATAAATAAATAATTTATTCTCTTAAATAAATATTTTATTTACAAACTAGTAAATAAATATTTATTAAATGTTCAATAAAATAAATAAATATATTTTACCCACAATCTGGTGAATAAATATTTATTTAATTTATGAAATCATTTTAACTTGAATAAAATTATTCCACTTTCATGAGAATAATATTTATTCCATTAATTAAATTCAAATATAATTTAACCGAGACCACCAGAAACACTTAGTGTTTGACCCTCTAGGATTCTTTCTCATTGGCATTAGGCGGGCTTGCCTAAAGTCCAAGATTACTATCAAGCAATGGGTCAAGGCACCCAATATAAAGAACTTAAAGTCACAACAATAACATCCACATACGAACGTTCACTGTGTAATATAATCTTTGTGTCTCAATATCTCATCAAGTAGGTTTCATGATAGTGTCATCAACCTTTATTCTTGATATGTCGTTCTTTGACTACCTAAAATAAGCTCTCCATTACACCATGGTCATAGAATTTTTCATGACGATTCTATTTCAATCAAAGGACTGAGATATCAAATTCCATAAATAGAAGGGACAAATCCTTCCTCAACTTATCCATTAATAACATGCCACTTGTGACGTACCCAACATACCCTACTTCTTTCCAACTGTCTTCATGACGGTTTTCATTAGTAAATCAAAGTGTGTGAGTCGTGACATGTATTAATGATAATATTAAAGTCTAAGGATCATTACACATGTTGATTCCTACTAGCGGGTTTGTTCTCATAATCTCATGTCTTGGAGATTACCAAGTGAGAACTTCATGAGAGGAAGTCTCATATGCTAACGAGTAATCGCACCTAATGGTCTGTATGCTATGTGTCCCATCATGTTATGTCATCCAACCATAGAACTATATTTAAGAATATTGTTATAGCATTTCAAGGTTCTCATCATAGCAGGAAACTACCATGACCTTATAAATGCAACAAATACTCTAGGACATTATTACATCATAATCATGCAGAACAATGAACAATATGTATTATGTTTTTTAATATTTAAATACATTAAATATCCATGTCATCAAAGTACAAATATTTGGTTCTAGGAAACCAACTCTAACAGGGAATAATAAGGATAGTTTGGAAATATTATTAAGATAATTTATTAATTTATTAATTTGATTAAAATTTATCTTAACAAATAACAAATTGAATTTAATGCTAGGAAGTTTAATGTGTAGTCATTTCATGTTTTATATGATCATTATCTTGATTGATCATTTCATTTTTTGGGTTTCTATTTAATTCAATTATTTATTGCATTGTTTTTATGATAAATTTATTATTAAATTAAATATGATGACTTGTGTATCATCCCATCCTCCCTTATTATTTATAGGTCTATGTGTGCAAGTATTATTTATGTAAACCCATACCCTTGGTACCCCTCACCTATGAGTGAGTAAATATATATAAAGTAATGATCTCCAAGTAAGAGGAAATAGTTTAGTACTCAAGCTAAGGTGAGACCAACCACAAAGATACACAGGTTAATGGTGTAATTTTGCAACTCAAGCCAAGCATCGACTCAAGGAGTTATTTCCCCTAAGGTTGAGATCGGTTTATCTTCCACTTGATAAACCAACCATTAGTTAAAATCTCATGATCGTATCATATGTTTATTTTATTTATCAATGTATAGTTATTTATTTATTTATTTATTTATTTATTTATTTATTTGTATGATGGATGGTTTATTTGATGATTAAACATGATCACATAAAGTAAATAAATTAACAAGAATACTAAGATGAAATAAAATAAAACTATTATGTGTAAATTATTTTATTGGATATAGTTAATTAATTATTTAAAATTCACATAATATTAAATATCATGCGAATAATTAAATAGTAAATATTTATGTTTAAGCTAAATAAAAAATTACTCAAAGATAACATTAAGTCAGAAAATGCCTTTCATCTTCTGTGTTAAGATAAAACCATAGTTAAAGTGTCAATCAACCCATAGTCGGGGACACTTTTAATTATAAAGAAGTTTTAACATAGATAATGGGTTGACTTAATCAAATTGGTATTAAGGTTAATGATCATGGTCTACTTAATAAAATTTGGAGACAGGCATGGTGGAAATCCATGTTTAGGATTTTAGGATTGGGGAGTCTACTCAATAGATCAAGGAACTATGAGTTAATGCATTTGGAAAGTTACACCTACCTAAATGCATTAATGTTTTGTTACTTCAGCTTCCCTATTCTTCTAATCATTAGTATACTCCTTTTATAGAGATTAATTCACCTATATATCTCTCATATCTTCCCTTATCTTCTGGTGTTTAAATGGTGGTCAAATCTCATTAAAATTATCCATAAAGTACGAATTAAACATGCTAAATATATCTCTAAAAATATATTAAAGTTTCTTCATTTTAAGGAGATATAAAATCTAAAAAAATTATAGAAATCGATGAAACTTCATGTTGATTTTAAGCTATAACATGAAACTGCAACCTTGTGGTGGGAAACATGCTTCATTTTGTCATGCCTTTTCAACAATGATGTGTTGGTATACCATGTTTTCTCCTTCTCTTTTTTCTCCTATATCCACAACCATCATCTCATTATGTCATAATTATTTCTTTATTTATCTTTTTTTTTATCCTTATACAATAACCACAACATGGTTTTTTCTCATCAAATCATGGTTTCCCATTTGATATAAAAAAATAAAAAAATAATGTTATCTGAATCATAACTAAAACTCTTAAGGCACTAAAATTATATGTTAGCACTATAATGAAGTTTTAAAACTAATATTACTAAATACATGATATATCCTTAATAATTAGATTGATAAATTTTTTTGTTAATGGAGAAATTTTATGAAAGTGCTACTCAAAGGAAGTGGCCATCAATTACAAAAACCAAAACATTACGATTAAAATTAGTTTATTTTCAATATAAACATTCCAAAAAATCCATTATACACCATAAAATCTATCCCTTATTCTAATTTTTGAGTTATAGAACAAGTGTAGAGGTGGTTCATTATCCATTTGTAGTCATCTTCAATGGCCTTTTTTCTTCTTTTTGGATTTTCACTTATGGAGGACACCATTTGAGAAAACCCGATCACATCATATGTATATATTACATAATTGTACATGAATATTCATTACATGTCATAATAAATCATGCACCCATAACCTATAGATTTAGTGTCTTTAGAGACTAGATACATAGTCAACTTATTTTACAATTATTCTTCAATATATCCCATAAATATTCTTCACATGTGATTCCCTTATAAACATATTATATGTAATAATCTTCTTCATAGATTGGTTAAATGGAAACATAAGAAATAGTGAGTTCATATGCTTAATAAGGGGTGAACATAAAATATATAAAATGAATATCATAAGTGAGCATAAGATGAACATGTGAGTATGAGAACATTATTAAGGTACATGAACATGACATAGGGAAATAATACCCAATAAAACATGGATCAAAAATCATGAATCATGACATGAATATTTGGTCATAACATAAGACACAAGTCATAGGAGTATGGAAATATGAGTCAACAATCATGATTCTTGAGAACATGACTAGGTACGTTGCATGGCATAAGAATGTGGAACAAACATAAGCATAGAAATCATAACATGTGTCAAGGTTAACCATAGAGAGTTTCATATCGTAATAGACTAGGCTAACCACATTCCCATAATATAGTAGACTTGGACTAACCAACCATATAACTCCCCTCTACCAGTTTGCGTCTAGTGAGTGGTGGTCAAACTAAGGGAGTCGCCACATAACCTCATATGTGCCTCCCTGTATGCCAAAGGCTAACAACTAGCAATGGGAGTCTGGGGTGATACGATGGGGAGACTGTACCCCCATATCAGAATGTGCAATAACAAATAAAATAACCTAGAAACATCCATTATAGTAAATAATCGGAGTATGAAGAAGGAATAGACATATCATCAACATCAACTGTCGTGCAGAAGAATACAATCATACAACAATGATCTCCCATTGGACCGATCACATATACAAAATGAAATACAAGAATGGAATAAATATACAGGAGGATATACTACATCATTGAGCCTCACCTCATCCTAATATCCAGTATCATTTGAGTTGTCTCTCCCAATCATGAAACCCCGAGCCTTTTCCCAACCTAAACCTACAACCGGTGAGGTTTACTTGGGTACTCAAGTTTCATGGTCGCCCGAGCAGAGAGTGAGTACAACTCAATAGGAAACCACCAACATGGTTCCATACATAACCAATAAATGCATTGTATATAGATATGATATGCTTAGAATATAAATTAAGTGGAATTGTGGGGCCATAAATAAATAACCACCTCTGATCCTTGGGTTTTACCATGGAACCCTGATCGACCCAAACCTTCTTTGTCCAGTGTTAGAGTGTCTTTAAGTGCATCATGTCAACATGAAAACCAAACCCAAGTCCAATAGCCATATATTAGTAGGTGTAAATTATATATCCTTAGAAGTTTCCAAAGGAATTAGCACAGTTTCCAGCATAATTGATGGATCCAATGAGAATTTCCAAGGCATCCCATAGTAGCAGACTACAAGATGATCCCTATGAGCTAATTCTAAGTGATCAATAGTCATCAGGAATCATCTTCAAACCCCAAGAGGTAATCATGAGAGTTCCATAGTCATTAGGCATCATCACCAAACCTCAAGAGGTAATCCTAATCTTTCTATAGCCATCAAGTATCTTTATCGAACCTCAGGAGGTAATCCTGAGAGTTCCATAGTCATCAAGAATCATCACTGAAGCTCGTGAGGTAATCCTGAACATTCCATAGTCATCATACATCATCTATGAACTTTGGGAAGTAATAATAGGCATTCCATAGTCATCATACATCATCATTGAACCTCAAGAAGTAATCCTGAGCATTCAATAATCATCATGCTTCATTGCCAAACCTCATGAGGTAATCCTAGGTGATAAATAATTCATCGGGCATAAAATCTACATCCTAGGCATCCTAGGAATCCTCAAACCATATATATATATAACTCAAAGGGGTAGTCATAAGGTTCGATCATCTGCATGGACCAGTCTCGCATAACTGAGGTCAGCCTCTCAAGTACTCAGCCTGTAATCATTAAAATTATTATATAAATCGCACATCATCGATTTGGGTTATGAGGTAACACTCACAATCACCACTACCCATTTCCTATACATACCCTCACACTAGATACACCATGTCACTGGGGCACCCACTGAGGTTCCCTAAGTTTGATCGTAGTTGGGACACCCTTCATGGGTCCTCTAATCTCAATTATATCTCTCGAGTCAACACCTATAACTCAGGGGTATTGCATCCCGCATCCTCATCATGATCATCATATGACCTCGCTTTCCTTATAAGGAAAATCTCATTGGAATTTCTCTCAAGAGATAGAAAAAGGCCCATATCCATCCTCAAGTCATCCCTTGATTAGTCTGAACACACAACCTATCTGTCACTCTCCTCATAGTCTACCTACCTAGGTAAACACATCTCAGTGGTGGAGGAACGTATTCCCCATGGCCATCTCAACTATCTTAAAGGATTAAAGGCATCTAATGGTTCTCACTTGGTCAATCCCAAGAACATTCATCTCAAATCATCGCTCACCTCTACCTGGAGGTCATAAAGGCAACCTATCACTCGGGCCACTACATCTTTCTCATTTCCCTCATTTACTTTATGCCCCTAATGGGGTCCATATATCTCAAGACATGAACTTATAATCATGACCTTGTCCATCGGTGGCTGAGGAAATTAAGCCAGTGCACAAGGGTCCATTGTGGCCCTTAGCGCTTTATGCATTTCATTTATGGCATTAAATTTTCAATTAAACAATTTTTTAAACTTAAACAGGTTGATCGCCCTTGGGGGAGAGACCACATATATCACATGTCATAAAATAAATCATAATACTATGGGGGTATGTATAAGGGACTACCTACCTCAATCTCAATCCAGTTCCCTTTTTGACGACATCCCAACAGCCTCGCCCAAGCTCATCCAAGTTCAATCGGCCACCACTCATCATCGTGTGGCCCTAAACCATGCTAAAGGATCCCCTTTCATTAATTATAATCAATTTATAATTAATTAAAGAATTTCAAAATAAATTTACAATTTAATTTAATTAGGCATAAAGCCTAAAATCTCATCAAGCGTGCTTGTCACTCCAAAACCGCAACAAAACACCCATAAAAGGTCTATGGCACACTCCAAACACCATCCTAAGAAAAATCCCTAACACATAATAATGATTCAGCCACCAAATAAATTTAATTTCACCCAAAATCTTACAAAAATCACTACAATGACATACCTCATCAAAACAACACACGAAAATGTGCAGATTTCATCTTCGGACATCCTCTCGCTAGGTTGCATGAAATCCCCATAAAAATGACTGATTTCACCATGCTCTGGTGAAATCAGCACCAAACCCTAAATAAAACCAAGCCAAAATAGCATGAACAAAGGGTAACCAAGAACGAAGAGAAGCATAGGGAATTTCATACCTTAAACACTGTAAAATTGACACCCAAACCGCCCTGGATTGGGGGAGCTTCAGCCAAAATTCCCTCCTCTCATCGCATGTAACCCCCAAAAACAAAGGGGCTTGACCATAAAAATATAATCCTTCCTCTACTTTTTAAAAACACTCAATAAAGATTCATGATGTGACAAGGGTTCGCACCATGAATTTTTAAGACACTCCCTAAGCAACCACCATTCACGAAATGAGTGTCCTAGAACTACCCCATGAAACCCTTTCACAGTGTGAAAGGACCATTCACAGCGTGAAAGGACCATTCACACCATGAAAGGCATGTTGTTGTTTTCTCGGTAGCTCGGGCCCTTGAAAACTTCTCAAACGCTCTCCCAAACACCTAGGTCAACATCTAAGCCTTAAACCACATCCAAAAACACCATTTCGAGACATTTCAATGCTCAAAACCACATTATGAGTCCCAATTATCAAGACGAACCATCAACCGATTGAAAAATTAAAATTCTTTATAAATTTAATAACTCGTCTAGGCTTGGGGTATTACAATATCTCCACCATAGAACTTATCATTCTCGAGAAGTCTCATCAACCATTTAATCTCTCACAACCCGTCCCACGGGGCCCGGACGTGACTACCCCAAGCCCGCAATCCATAGGCTAGGGGTTGGTGACTAGCACCTGAAGGATTTTCCCGAACAGGGAAGGCATTTCCTTGGAGATCTGTACACACTCAAAAAGGGAAACTGAAGTAAAAAACCATTAAAAGTAAGGTACAACCACGAGAGTAAAGTACAGCCACAAGAGTAAAGTATAACCACAAGTACAACAGTAAACTAAAAACAGTGGGTCAGAATACAATCCCTAGAAACTAAAGAAAAGTAAACAGTTGTCATGTATGCCCTGGAGCTCTACCTGGAGGGTGGTAGCTATAGGTCTGAAGTCGAAGAAGAGGATCTTGATTGCTCTCGTCGCACCAAGCTCCACCAAGTCCTGAACCTCCAAAGTCTTCCTCGAAGCGTCAGTAGTCTGCACCAGACACAACAAGGTGCAGGCGAAGCCCATATAGGGGTGAGTATAACAATATCCAGTAGGGACCCCGAGACCCCTGAAGGTCTCTCAGTAATCCAAAAAGGAAAACATCACAAGAAATACCACAAAGGTAATATCATAAGCATGATCTAAATCATGAAGCACAAAGAAAAAGAGACAGCTCACTCTAACGGTATAACTTCAAGGTTATTGGGATAGGGATGACTAGTCTTAAAGCTAGATCATCCTATCCATAGTAACTATACTGTTGACTCGTATAGGTCACTGTATGCTGACCCATATTGTTCGCTAGATGTTGACTCATATTGGTCGCTGGTGCTAACCCGTATTGGTCGCTAGATGTTGACCCGTATTGGTCGCTGGTGCTGACCTGTATTGGTCGTTGGTGTTGACCCGTATTGGTTGCTGGTGTTGACCCATCTTATTCGCTGATGTAGAGGTAGGGATGATTAGTCATACAGCTAAATCATCCCACTCTGAAGTTTCTGATGCTGACCCACATTGGTCGCTCTTCTTCCTCATGTCACAGCCTGCCACTGGATTCCCGCACGAAGCACGTCTGATCTCTGAAAGACTCTTCTCCTCAAGCCATCAGTCCTTTTTCAACCGGTATGAAGTCCCAGAAAAAGCATACCCAAGGTACCACCCCTTCATAGGGGTCCCAACGTGACAGACAGCGCGTCGATCAAATGCCCGGTCTGTGAGATATGGGCACTTTTGTAAAATGGGCTCGGTTGGATTCAAATCTTACCCAACCTAGGATGGATGTAAAAATCTATAAAAACTCACTTAGAGTATCTCCAATGGAACACCTTGTCACAAGGGTCCTTATGCCACAGATGTCACATCGATCGGATGCTCGGTCTGTTAGTTACACCCCTTTCCGTGAAACGGGGGTGATCACACCTCGGTCCGGCCTGGCTCAGTCGGGCCTGCCGGAATATTCCAAAGGGACCGCTTCCTAAAAGGGGTCCCAACACCACTGATGGCGTGTCAAACGGACATTTGGTTCGTCAGTTACGGGCGTTTCTTTATTCGAGGGTCAGTTGGGTCTGGGCCCGGTCCGACTCGGTCATGTCGGCCCGACGCAACGGGTCCTGGGGTCTACCTGACCCTGCCCGGATCTGGCCCGTTAAGGGTCCGCCCGGTTCACTAGGTCCGGCCCATCGGGGTCGGCCCGGCTGGTTCGCGGGTCTGGGCTGCGGTTGGCCCGGCCAGCCGGGTGGGGCTCGGCCCACCCGCTTTGGCCCACTGGGTCGCGGGTTCGGCCCACATACGGCCCGATCTGCCTGAAGGCATATCGCTCCTCCCAACTGGCCCTACGGATGTGGGGTCGTTTCATCTAGCGCGATGCAACGTGGTGTGGGGTCTGCGCCGCCCCCTCCTGCCGCAACCCACTGGCAGCGCCTGCGGGCGCCGCCCTTCTCCTGCACGGCCGGCTCGGGCTGGCCACCTCTGGCCACCGCAGCGCACAACGGCGTGTCGCCTTCCCACCGCCCACGACAGGTTGTTGCGGGCCACCTTCGGCTACTGCTGGCATGGCGCGCCGACGGTTGTTTCTGCGAGCCACCGGACGCGCTCTAGTGGTCCGTTCTTGGTGTTGTCTACGCCTAAGGGCCTCCCGGATCACTGACGTTATACCGTGACCTTCTGTCTCGCATTTCCTTTGAATTGGGAAAATCTTCCCCAAAGAACACAACAAAAATAAATAAATGGCAGAGGGTCCAGGCCTTGTTTGTTTGGCATGCGCCCTCCATGTTAGTATTAAAACAAGATGGAGGTAATTATTCATCACTTTTCAATAATAATGAACCCCATTCAAATCCCCCGCAACAACCTCCTGCAAATTCAAAAGAGAGGAATAGAATCGAGGGAAAATCTTGAATTAAAAGACAACCCCTACCTCGTGATTCGTTGGGGACGTCACAGATGGTGGTGCTTCCACATTCAAGGGTATTGCGGATGAAGGATAAAGTTCGTGTGTGTTGGCGTTCGTCATTCATCGACCTTAAGATCAATCCTACAACGAAGTCATCAATCATCTATTCTCCATCGATGGAAGGTGTGGCGTCACTTCGTCAGGGGTTCCTCATTTGATGAAGTCATGCCAAAACCCCACTTCAAGATCCATTTAAATAGGAGGGGGAAAGGCGAGCAATGCCTTGAGGAATTAATGAGCTTTATTAATTGACGTAATTAATGTGCCTCATTAATTTACGTAATTAAAGTGCCTCATTAATTGATGTAATTAAAGTGTCTCATTAATTACGCGAGGGGTGGTTACGCAACCAAAGTGTAACCATGCAATTAACACCCCATAATTAAAGGTCTGAACACCTCTATGGTCCCCACCACCACCGCTCAATAGGTGGTAGGAAAAAGAAAAAGAAATAAAATAACAATTTATGTTATTTTATTATTTCATTAAAAGTCTCAAAAACTATCTTTTTCTCCCGACCAACTGTGCTTGAAGTGAAGCTTCCCTTAAGCGAATCTCAGCACTACAGATTCAACGGTGCTCACGAATTTCAATTCCGAACACCGGTTGAAAAGATAGAAAATGTCATCCACGCATTTATTGAACGTACCTAAAAAAAGTTCAGAAATTTATTTCGGACACACTGAGTCTCGGAATCACACGCCGTCAATTTTTGCAGACTTGTAAAAATTCCAAATAATTTAAAAAAAAAATTACTTGGAATTTTTGGGTCTTTACATTCTCCCCACCTCATGGCTTTACGTCCTCGAAAGCCAAATGATACTACACAAACAAAGAGGGGTATTGGGCATGTATATGAGCCTCTCGCTCCCATGTGCTCTCCTGGATATTCTCGTGCTGCCACAGAACGTGCACCAGAGGTATCGACTGCCCATGAAGGATCTGCTCCTGTCGATCCTCTATCTCCACCGGGTACTTTGCAAAAATCACCTTGCCATCAATCTCCAGCTCGCCATGGTCGATGACGTGAGATGGGTCATGCACGTATCTCCTCAGCTGGGATACGTGAAAGACGTTGTGTAACGCCCCGACCCTAGTTGCCTAGAGTCGGTGCATTATTACATAACATTGGCATGATCATAAGAAAGATCAAATCTCGAAAGACCGATTGGTTTAGTAGCCTTGGAAAATGCCAGATATATTCATAAGTTTTACATTACATTATAAAATGAAAAACTAATACAACAACATAATATTTCCACAATCCACACTATTAACCCCTCATAAAATCCCTGTAGGACATTCATAACTTACTTCTTCACATCCTGGGAAAAATAAAACATAGAAAAGGGGTGAGCTCAAATGCCCAGTAAGGATAACAATATAGCAGAAACTTTTATAAATAAGAATAAACATTTAAGGCAATGTATAACTAAAACCAAAGCCTTTTAAACTTGAACATCAACATAATATGGCAAAAGTAAAATGAAATAATGCCATTTACTCATTCACATGGATATTCTACTAATCGAATAATCACATGCAAAAATCACTAACCACTTTCATAATGTTGGAATGCATAATGCCAGACTATCATAACCACATAGCCAAGGCCTCGTGCCAAGACTACAAATAAGATTTTGTCAAGGCCTTGTGCCAAGACACTAGTTTGTCTCATGAGACCTACCGATGCATCGAGGAGCTATAGCGGGCTCCACCTGTCACTTATTAAGTCCAATGCATTCCCATATGAAAAGGTTTAAACATAACATAAACATTCGTATTAAAACTAGCATACGAAATGTCAATAATTTCACCATAAACTATGAATGGTATAACAATAGCACATCCACAGTCAAACATATCACAAAACCTTCAATACAATATAGAAGTTTTGTATCATAATAAATCAACTTCAAATAATCTTAAAATCCATCAAAGGATGTTGACATAGATGAAATCAAAATTCTTTTTAAAGAAGTATCTCCTTTTATTTTGAAATCATTTAAGATCCATATAAAATAAAACATTTTCTTTAAAAATATTCTTATAAGCTTGTATGGAAAGCTTCGACGATTTTATAACGGCGGAAAATAACCGCACCCGCCGTATAAGTTTAAAAAAACATTCTTACCTCAATTCTGTCGAAAAGGTTAAAAAGGACCTTGTTTTGAAAACGACGGAAAGATTCCTTTATAAACCTCTTATAAAAAGTCAAACAATGGTATAAATGACTTTAACCCATATTCTTGTAAATAGTAAAAATGTTTTGAAATACATTTTTAAGAAACATGGATGTGGATGATAAAGAGATCCCAGTAGATTATTACATATAAACAACCTCGGATAATGAAGAGATTGTGAAATAACCCTTACCTTGTACTTTTCCTTGGTTGGGGTAGGTTAACCTCCTGTATAATGGTGAAATAATTGTTATTAAATTATACAAGAATCATATACATTAATATGATATCATATATGATCTTTTAACATTGCTTTATTAATAATATCTTAGTATTATCGTCGTTTCAGGTGATAATCGATTCGTTCTTCTTAAATGTTTGGTTATGTAAGACATGTTTGTAATGGATAGATTAAATATTATTTATAATCAGAATGATATTAACATTATTTTTAACCCTAAAATGAGAATAAGACTTGAATGGACACGATGGAGGATGGATCTTATCGCGTTTGTGGAGACGGTAGTCCGTACGTACGCACGAACGCTACTTCCATTTAATTTTTATTTTAAAAGAATCAAATCCAAATGATACATAGGTATATTACTATTCCAGTATAATATAATATTTTATATATGTTACTTAAGTTCATTAACACCATACTTTATACGTTCCATGTGTGGTATGAACGAGTCATATCATTTTAAGGGGGCGGTAGTCCGCACTTCCTCAAATGAAATTATCGTATGTATATACAACATGAAACGAATAATGGTATGAAATAAAATGGAATTACAGAAGCTTATATATAAAATATATATCATTAATATCATATTTAATTACAGTTCCATCATAATGGCCACCATGAGAGGTGGTAAGATGTATTTGAACAATCATCGTTTCGTGAGGCGTTAGTTTGCCATCCACAGAAACATTATGTTCATCATCCATTAGATGGAGTTGTGTGTATGTGTAGTTTGAATCCTTCTTATAACAACATCCTAGTATATTGTGGATACTGGTGTTGTTACAAAAGAAAGGAAATAAAAAGAGTTTGGGGGTTGGAGAAGCAAAATAAATGAAAATAATTTAAGAGAAATCGTTACCTTTAATTTAGGTAACTCACTTTGGTTGGAACCAAAGGACTTCTTGAAATGCTTTCTGCCTAAGGGGAAGCTTCAAGGAGGAGGAGAGGGATGTGGGGAGCTTAGTTGGGCAGAGTTTGGACGAGCCAAGTGGCTTGAGAGGTGTGAGGAAAAGAGAAGGAGGAGTGCCCTTTTATAAGAGGGGTGAGGGGCACTTTTGGAAAAGCTAGAAATATTAATTTATAATAAATTCATATTCAGTTTCCAAAGGCTCCAAAGTTGACTATTCAAAGGATGAGGTGGGGATAGGTCGAAAACAACTCATCCAATAGAATTTAGACAGGTTTGGGTACTTATATTAACCTTATCTTTAAGTACTAACTCTAAGTTAATTAGTTTCACTTTTACAATGTCTCTTTGTATTTTTATATAATATGGTTAATAAACTTACTATAAACATCCAAGCGACCCCCAAGTGGTCCATTAATGATTAACCTATCATAATATAAGTCTCTTGGCCGAACCTTAGATTTTTAGGAATTTAATATCAATTAATAATATAATATTTGTTTTAAGAACTCTTTTATGTCAATTTTGACACTATTCAATAGTTGATTTTTGTGAAACTCATAACAGATTTATTACTTAGAACAAAGTCCATTAAATCAATCCTAATATATCATATTAGCCTAGAAAATTAGTTTAATTCATTAAAAGTTTCATATTATATTTATTTGGGTATTTATAATATCAATTATTTTAATTTTTCACTATTATAGTAATTACTGCATCATCATTGTGTCATAAATAAAATAAATTATTTAATGTCTAAAAATTATAAATAAAATATCATTATGTAGGAAATCGTTTTATCTTTCTAATGAATATTTATAATCTAAAATCCAACATATATAACCCTATGTAAAAATTGTTGTTCTAAAAGATATATGCTTGTGTCATTTTTGTATTCATTTTAACTAAATTAAAATAAAGTGTCATTATCACTTACAAGTGGATCCATGGGGTCCCAAAATAGACCCAAAGATTCCCATGGTCGACCATGTATCAACCAATAGGGTTAAGACACGTTTTAGGGTAATTTAGTATTATTATAATATTATTTTTTAACCCTTATTTACCGGATTTACCCTTAACCATGGTAAATAAAATATTTACCGCAGTAATTATTCAAAATGTCTAAAAATAAAAGTTACCCATTTACACAATTTGAACATCCTGATTCCAAATATGGAATCCATTTTCCTAAATTCAAAACACAGAAGTGGCAGAAATTAATTTAAAATTAATTCCCGCTGTCAAAACAAAAAGCGTGTTTTTAAGAGATAATAACTATCAAAAGATTGACACTTGTTTATGTTCGGTTTAATTGTAAAATTATGTCCAATGACCAACATTATATTAAATGGTAAAAATATATTCTAAATATACTTTAAAACCACTCAAATTCACAATTTATCACTATTAATTATTTTGATTAAAAAAGTTGTTTTTAATTAAAATTTAGAAATTTTCACTATTCATCAAAATATAAAAGTTATCCGAAAAGTACTAAAATTTCACCCTAGGATAATTTCGATATTCCGAATCCAAAAATGAAGTCCATTTTGAAATATAAAATATATATGATTTCAAAAAGTAGGTATAACTATTCACAACGGCTAGTTTAATTAGTTGTGGTGTGTGTTAGAACTCGAGGTTGCGTACAACACACGCTATCGCATTATTCGAAGGAAAACGTACCGTGGAAGCTTGGGGTGTTACATTCTCCCCTCCTTCAAATAATTGCGTCCTCGCAATTTCTAGGGTATTACTGTATAAAAAGACTCGAGTGGTTCTTCATCATAAGTTCATCGGGTTCCCACGTTGCCTCTTCCATCTTATGATTTCTCCACAAAACTTTTACCAGACGCGTCGTCCGGTTTCTCAGCACTTGTTCTCTCGTATCAAGAATCTTGATGGGATCTTCGCAATAAGACAGATCGGGTTCCAGTTCTAAATCTTCATAGGTGAGTACATGCGTTGGGTCAGGCATGTATTTCCTCAACAGAGATACGTGGAACACATCGTGAACTTTGGAGAGACTTGGCGGCATTGCCAATCGGTAAGCTACAGCCCCAATTCGTTCTAGAATTTCGAAAGGTCCGATGTACCTGGGACTCAATTTACCTTTCTTACCAAAACGTATGACTCCCTTCTACGGAGATACCTTCAGGAAAACATGATCACCGACTTGAAATTCCAAATCCTTCCTTCGATTATCGGCATAGCTCTTCTGCCTACTTTGAGCTGCTTTAATGTGATTTTGGATTACCTTCACCTTTTCCACCGTTTCCTCCACCAGTTCTGGGCCTACAAGTTTTCTTTCACCAACGTCATCCCAACAGGTTGGTGTACGACATCTCTTTCCGTATAACGCTTCATATGGTGCCATCTGAATACTCGAATGGAAGCTATTGTTATAGGAAAATTCTACTAGTGGTAAATATTGATCCCACATACCCTGAAAATCAAGTGAGCAAGATCTCAACATGTCTTCTAAGGTCTGAATAGTCCGTTCTGATTGTCCGTCTGTCTGAGGGTGGTAAGCAGTGCTCAAATGAAGTTCAGTATCCAGGGATTTCTGAAGACTTTTCCAAAATCTTGAAGTAAAACGGGGATCACGATCAGAAACAATTGATAAGGGTACTCCATGAAGTCTCACAACTTCATTAATATATAGTCTTGCTAGACGTTCCAGGGGTAGATCTTCTCTTATAGCAAGAAAATGTGCTGACTTGGTAAGACGATCGACAATAACCCATATTGCATCGTTCCTTCTAGGAGTCTTTGGTAGCCCCATGACAAAGTCCATTGTAATATTGTCCCATTTCCACTCCGGTATGGGAAGAGGTTGCATGACTCCTCCAGGATGTTGCCTTCCAGCTTTCACTTGTTGACAAACCATACATCTTGATACAAAATCAGCAATCTCCCTCTTCATGTTGTCCCACCAAAAATGTTCCTTCAAATCTCTATACATTTTGGTGCTCCCAGGGTGTATAGAGAAATTGGAACTATGAGAATCATCCAGCAATTCCCTTTTTAGATCAGGTATATTGGGAACACAAAGTCTCTTCCCGAATTTCAAAATTCCATCTTCATACACAAAGTCTCTCAATCTCCCATCATTCACAGCTTTAACCTTCTTCTGAAATTCTTCATCATCGGTCTGAGAACTCTTAATCCTTTCTAGTAAAGATGGTTTGGCAACCATTTGAAAAAGCATTGATGTTTCACCTTCCCTGGTTATTCCCATGTCCATCTTCACTAGATCCATGAAAATTGGATCCCTTTCCATTCTCATATTGTTCAAAACTCCATGGTCTTTTCTACTCAAAGCATCTGCCACCTTGTTTGCCTTCCCTGGGTGGTAGTGTATCGTACAATCATAATCCTTGAGTAATTCAAGCAATCTCCTTTGCCTCATGTTGAGTTCTTTTTGTGAGAAAATATACTTCAAACTCTTGTGATCAGTATAAATCTCACATTTTTCACCATAGAGGTAGTGCCTCCATATCTTCAAAGCAAAGATCACTGCTGCTAACTCGAGATCATGAGTAGGATAGTTTTGTTCATGAATTTTCAACTGTCGTGATGCATAGGCAATAACTCTATCATTCTGCATAAGGACACAGCCAAGCCCTTTCTTCGATGCATCACTATAAATAACGAACCCATCATTCCCCGATGGTAGAGTCAATATAGGAGCATTGACTAATCTTCTTTTCAGTTCTTCAAAACATTCTTCACACTCTTTTTTCCAAACAAATTTAACCCCTTTTCGTGTGAGCTTCGTTAATGGGTTTGCCAATCGGGCAAAATTCTGGACGAAACGTCGATAATAACCTGCCAAACCAATAAAACTACGTACCTCAGTTATACTCGTAGGTGCTGGCCATTCTTGGATTGCCTTGGTCTTAGAAGGATCAACAGAGATTCCATCTTTAGAGACAATATGGCCAAGAAAAGAAATCTCCTGAAGCCAGAATTCACACTTGCTAAACTTTCCATATAATTCATGCCTCCTCAGAGTCTTCAAGATAATGCGCAAGTGATTTTCATGATCTTCATAGGTTTTGGAGTATACCAATATATCATCAATAAATACTACCACAAATTCATCGAGATACTCCTTGAAAACTCTATTCATCAGATCCATGAATACAGATGGTGCATTAGTCAATCCAAACGGCATTACAGTAAACTCGTAATGCCCATACCTAGTTCGAAATGCTGTTTCCGGAATGTCTTCCTTCTTCACACACAACTGATGGTATCCAGATCGAAGGTCAATCTTTGAAAAGTATTGAGCTCCATGAAGTTGGTCAAATAAATCATCAATACGAGGTAGGGGATACTTGTTTTTTATCGTTATAGCATTGATCTCCCTGTAGTCGATACATAACCTCATAGATCCATCTTTCTTTTTAACAAAAAGAACAGGGGCTCCCCATGGAGAAACACTAGGGCGAATAAATCCCTTATTACTCAATTCCTCTAGTTGTTTCTTTAGTTCGACTAATTCTACAGTGTCCATTCTATAAGGGGTCTTCGATATAGGCCTTGATCCAGGAATCAAATCAATGGAAAACTCAACTTCTCGTTCTGGAGGATGCCCAGGTAAATATTCTGGAAATACATCTACAAATTCTTTCACAATAGGTACATCCTCTATTTGAACATTCCTTTCCTCACCGACAGTTATTTCATTCTCTTCCTCCCCAATAATTGAATTAAGTTGAGCTACTGGGGGTGGATCTAAATAAGAATTAGGTGGTGACGATTCTGCTCTAAAAATAAGGTGTTCCTTATCATTATCATCAAGAATCGTAACCTCTTTCTTCTTACAATAAATCTTCGCATCATAGTCCGAAAGCCAGTCCATACCGAGGATTATATCAAACTCAATCATAGGTATGACGATGAGATCAGCAGATAAAGAAAATTTATGTGCTCTAATGGGGACTGATTCACAAAACTTTGTTGCAATGTTACTTCCCTTAGGAGTTTTAACTGACAACTCCCTTATTAAATCAAATTGGAAATATCTAATTTTCTTAGCAAACTGGGAAGATATGAAACAATGCGATGATCCAGAATCAAATAATGCATTTGCTAAACTTGAGGAAACCATTAAATTACCTGCCACCACGTCTTTCGGAGCTTCTACCTCAGCAGTAGTGATAGCATAAGCCTGGCCTTGATCCCTTGGCCTTTTCTGAGGTAAGTTCTCCTGATACTTAGGACATGCATTTGCATAATGCCCCATCTCCCTGCAATTGTAGCACTGAACGTTGGTAGCTTCCTTCTTCCCCTTGCAATCATGAGCTTGGTGGCCTTTTTCACCACACTTGTAACAGACTCCCATTCCCTTCAGGCAAGCACCGGGGTGTTTCTTCCCGCACTTACCACAAGATGGATATTCAACTTTTCCCTTCTTCCCCTTATTTCCATTCCCAGATTGATCAGAAGGTCTCTTCTTCTCTTGCTTTGCTTTAAAGTCATAAGACTTAGAGAATTCCTTTTCGGTCTTGATAGCACATGAGACAATGTCTTCGTACGATGAAAAGGATTGTGAGACTAATGCTCGACGGAGAAATGGTTTTAACCCATCAAAGAAACGATCAATCTTACTTCTTGGGTTGCGAATATAATCACCAGCGTACCTCGCTAACCTTGTAAAGTTAGCCTCATACTTTGTGACATTCTCATCCTCCTTTTGTCTCGGACTCAGAAATTGCCTTTCCATATCTGCTCGATGGTCGCGAGGGAAGTATTTTTCTAAAAACAGATCTTTGAACTCCCTCCATTCCATGTTTGATACTTCATCATCTTCCTTCATGTTTTGAATCAATGACCACCATTGATCAGCATCTCCAGTGAGGCGGTAAACTGCCATGGTAACTTTTTCCCTTTCACTACTCCCCAAAGCCTGAAATATTTTCTCTAGGGAAAATATCCATTGCTCAGCTACTAAGGGATTTGTACTCCCATTGAACGTTGGTGGTTGTTGTCTCATGAATCGATCTAACATTGATCCTCCACGCTGCGGATCAGGGTGCTCCATACGGGTAAGGTTATTATTCATAACCTGAGTAAGTTGTCCCAGTACGGTGATTAGCTGATCAGCACCATTTGCATCACCAGCCCCACTATAATTATCTTGAGCAGGAGGGCAATCCCTACATGGAGTGCGTGCATTGATACGGTTTCCATTTCTTCCACTAGGCGCCATTTCTAAACAATGTCATAAACTAGATTAGTTTATGAATCAAAATACATAATCTCATACTTATAAAACACTTAACATAAATTGAACTATCTATGGATATAATCCATAATCATAAATATGTTTTCTTTGAGGAAGTATATACTCATAAACCCTTCATAATGATTTGTAAAGAAAGTGAGAGTTATCCTAAGCATATCCCCCGGGAGTGTCGTAACCAAGAGTGCAGCAAGGCCCGTTGTCGTGCACCAGTTCCCGTTCAAGTCTAGCTCAAAGCGGTGTTTTCGGGTTTTACCCCTAGGTACATCTGTGCCAGAGCCGCCTCTACCTGCTCGTATCCAGACAGGGATGTATTGCTCGGAAAACTCACAAAATCTCTACAATACCAAAATTTTAGGAAGTTCTTCTATACTAATCCACAAAGTTCATCTTAGGTCTACGTGCTCTAATCAGAGTTTATCTAAATCTAGCTTCCAAGGTTTGTACTAAACTTCCTCTGATACCAACTGTAACGCCCCGACCCCAGCTACCCAGAGTCGGTGCATTAATTACATAACATTGGCATGATCACAAGAAATATCAAAACTCGAAAGACCGATTGGTTTAGTAGCCTTGGAAACACTAGATATAATCATAAAGTTTTACATTACATTATAAAATGAAAAACTAATACAACAACATAATATTTCCACAATCCACACTATTAACCCCTCATAAAATCCCTGCAGGACATTCATAACTTACTTCTTCACATCCTGGGAAAAATAAAACATAGAAAAGGGGTGAGCTCAAATGCCCAGTAAGGATAACAATATAGCAGAAACTTTCATAAATAAGAATAAACATTTAAGGCAATGTATAACTAAAACCAAAGCCTTTTAAACTTGAACATCAACATAATATGGAAAAAGTAAAATGAAATAATGCCATTTACTCATTCACATGGATATTCTACTAATCGAATAATCACATGCAAAAATCACTAACCACTTTCATAATGTTGGAATGCATAATGCCAGACTATCATAACCACATAGCCAAGGCCTCGTGCCAAGACTACAAATAAGATTTTTTCAAGGCCTTGTGCCAAGACACTAGTTTGTCTCATGAGACCTACCGATGCATCGAGGAGCTATAGCGGGCTCCACCCGTCACTTATTAAGTCCAATGCATTCCCATATGAAAAGGTTTAAACATAACATAAACATTCGTATTAAAACTAGCATACGAAATGTCAATAATTTCACCATAAACTATGAATGGTATAACAATAGCACATCCACAGTCAAACATATCACAAAACCTTCAATACAATATAGAAGTTTTGTATCATAATAAATCAACTTCAAATAATCTTAAAATCCATCAAAGGATGTTGACATAGATGAAATCAAAATTCTTTTTAAAGAAGTATCTCCTTTTATTTTGAAATCATTTAAGATCCATATAAAATAAAACATTTTCTTTGAAAATATTCTTATAAGCTTGTATGGAAAGCTTCGACGATTTTATAACGGCGGAAAATAACCGCACCCGCCGTATAAGTTTAAAAAACCATTCTTACCTCAATTCTGTCGAAAAGGTTAAAAAGGACCTTGTTTTGAAAACGACGGAAAGATTCCTTTATAAACCTCTTATAAAAAGTCAAACAATGGTATAAATGACTTTAACCCATATTCTTGTAAATAGTAAAAATGTTTTGAAATACATTTTTAAGAAACATGGATGTGGATGATAAAGAGATCCCAGTAGATTATTACATATAAACAACCTCGGATAATGAAGAGATTGTGAAATAACCCTTACCTTGTACTTTTCCTTGGTTGGGGTAGGTTAACCTCTTGTATAATGGTGAAATAATTGTTATTAAATTATACAAGAATCGTATACATTAATATGATATCATATATGATCTTTTAACATTGCTTTATTAATAATATCTTAGTATTATCGTCGTTTCAGGTGATAATCGATTCGTTCTTCTTAAATGTTTGGTTACGTAAGACATGTTTGTAATGGATAGATTAAATATTATTTATAATCAGAATGATATTAACATTATTTTTAACCCTAAAATGAGAATAAGACTTGAATGGACACGATGGAGGATGGATCTTATCGCGTTCGTGGAGACGGTAGTCCGTACGTACGCACGAACGCTACTTCCATTTAATTTTTATTTTAAAAGAATCAAATCCAAATGATACATAGGTATATTACTATTCCAGTATAATATAATATTTTATATATGTTACTTATGTTCATTAACACCATCCTTTATACGTTCCATGTGTGGTATGAACGAGTCATATCATTTTAAGGGGGCGGTAGTCCGCACTTCCTCAAATGAAATTATCGTATGTATATACAACATGAAACGAATAATGGTATGAAATAAAATGGAATTACAGAAGCTTATATATAAAATATATATCATTAATATCATATTTAATTACAGTGCCATCATAATGGCCACCATGAGAGGTGGTAAGATGTATTTGAACAATCATCGTTTCGTGAGGCGTTAGTTTGCCATCCACAGAAACATTATGTTCATCATCCATTAGATGGAGTTGTGTGTATGTGTAGTTTGAATCCTTCTTATAACAACATCCTAGTATATTGTGGATACTGGTGTTGTTACAAAAGAAAGGAAATAAAAAGAGTTTGGGGGTTGGAGAAGCAAAATAAATGAAAATAATTTAAGAGAAATCGTTACCTTTAATTTAGGTAACTCACTTTGGTTGGAACCAAAGGACTTCTTGAAATGCTTTCTGCCTAAGGGGAAGCTTCAAGGAGGAGGAGAGGGATGTGGGGAGCTTAGTTGGGCAGAGTTTGGACGAGCCAAGTGGCTTGAGAGGTGTGAGGAAAATAGAAGGAGGAGTGCCCTTTTATAAGAGGGGTGAGGGGCACTTTTGGAAAAGCTAGAAATATTAATTTATAATAAATTCATATTCAGTTTCCAAAGGCTCCAAAGTTGACTATTCAAAGGATGAGGTGGGGATAGGTCGAAAACAACTCATCCAATAGAATTTAGACAGGTTTGGGTACTTATATTAACCTTATCTTTAAGTATTAACTCTAAGTTAATTAGTTTCACTTTTACAATGTCTCTTTGTATTTTTATATAATATGGTTAATAAACTTACTATATACATCCAAGCGACCCCCAAGTGGTCCATTAATGATTAACCTATCATAATATAAGTCTCTTGGCCGAACCTTAGATTTTTAGGAATTTAATATCAATTAATAATATAATATTTGTTTTAAGAACTCTTTTATGTCAATTTTGACACTATTCAATAGTTGATTTTTGTGAAACTCATAACAGATTGATTACTTAGAACAAAGTCCATTAAATCAATCCTAATATATCATATTAGCCTAGAAAATTAGTTTAATTCATTAAAAGTTTCATATTATATTTATTTGGGTATTTATAATATCAATTATTTTAATTTTTCACTATTATAGTAATTACTGCATCATCATTGTGTCATAAATAAAATAAATTATTTAATGTCTAAAAATTATAAATAAAATATCATTATGTAGGAAATATTTTTAGCTTTCTAATGAATATTTATAATCTAAAATCCAACATATATAACCCTATGTAAAAATTGTTGTTCTAAAAGATATATGCTTGTGTCATTTTTGTATTCATTTTAACTAAATTAAAATAAAGTGTCATTATCACTTACAAGTGGATCCATGGGGTCCCAAAATAGACCCAAAGATGCTCATGGTCGACCATGTATCAACCAATAGGGTTAAGACACGTTTTAGGGTAATTTAGTATTATTATAATATTATTTTTTAACCCTTATTTACCGGATTTACCCTTAACCATGGTAAATAAAATATTTACCGCAGTAATTATTCAAAATGTCTAAAAATAAAAGTTACCCATTTACACAATTTGAACATCCTGATTCCAAATATGGAATCCATTTTCCTAAATTCAAAACACAGAAGTGGCAGAAATTAATTTAAAATTAATTCCCGCTGTCAAAACAAAAAGCGTGTTTTTAAGAGATAATAACTATCAAAAGATTGACACTTGTTTATGTTCGGTTTAATTGTAAAATTATGTCCAATGAACAACATTATATTAAATGGTAAAAATATATTCTAAATATACTTTAAAACCACTCAAATTCACAATTTATCACTATTAATTATTTTGATTAAAAAAGTTGTTTTTAATTAAAATTTAGAAATTTTCACTATTCATCAAAATATAAAAGTTATCCGAAAAGTACTAAAATTTCACCCTAGGATAATTTCGATATTCCGAATCCAAAAATGAAGTCCATTTTGAAATATAAAATATATATGATTTCAAAAAGTAGGTATAACTATTCACAACGGCTAGTTTAATTAGTTGTGGTGTGTGTTAGAACTCGAGGTTGCGTACAACACACGCTATCGCATTATTCGAAGGAAAACGTACCGTGGAAGCTTGGGGTGTTACACGTTGTGCACCCTCTCCAACTACGGTGGCAGTTCCAAGTGGTACGCCACCTTGACAATCCTCTAAAGTATCAGGAATAGTTCGATAAACCTTGGTGAGAGTTTGTCGCCTCGTCCAAATCTCAGTAGTCCCTGTCGATAGGAGACTGGCAAGAATACATGGTCCCCCTCCTAGAAATCTAGTGGTCTTCGTCTCCTATCATCATAGGACTTCTGTCGGCTATGTGCAGTCTTCACCCGCTCTCGAATGACCTGCACCTTCTCAGTGGTAGCATGTACCATCTCTGGGCCCACGAGTGGTGGCTCTCCTAGATCCATCCAGCACAAAGTCAATTTGTACGGTTGTCCGTACAATGCCTCAAAAGGGGCCATATCAATGGTGGAGGGATAGTTTTTGTTGTACATGAACTCCACCAAGGGTAGGTGGTCCTCCCAACTGCGACCAAAATTTAAGACACATGCACAAAGCATGTCCTCCAGGGTCTAGATGGTCCGCTTAGTCTGACCATCAGTCTGTGGGTGAAAAGTTGTTCTCAAGCGAAGCTGAGTCCCGAAATCCTCCTGAAATCCTTTCCAAAATCGGGATGTGAAGTGCATGTCACGGTCTGAGACTATCGTCAAAGGAACCCCGTGAATTCGCACGATCTCCTGAACGTAGAGACGTCTCAAGCTCTCTACTGAACCTTTCTCTCGAATGGCAAAGAAGTGGGCCGACTTGGTGAGTCAGTCAACGATCACCCAGATGGTATCGTGACCTATGGATGTATGTGGTAACCCTGTCACGAAGTCCATCGATATCCCTTCCCACTTCCACTCCGATATCTCAAGGGGTTGGGTCAAGCCTGCTGGTACCCGGTGCTCATCCTTCACTTGCTGGAAAGTGAGGCATCTAGAAACATACTCTGCCATGGATTTCTTCATCCCTAGCCACCAGTACTGACGCTGGCGGTCCTGATACATCTTCATCACGCCAGAATGTACTTCCAAGGGGGATTTATGGAACTCCCTCATTACCTCCTCTCATAGCGCCACTGGTACAACTGTACATCCTTTGAAAAAGATAGTGTGCTCCCCACCTTCAGAATATCCATCAGGTGTGTGGCCTGAGGATATCTGAGCACCTGTAGTCTCATAGCCGTTGTCTCCAAGTTGCGCCTCCTTGACTCGCTGAAGGAGTGGAGGGGCAACTACCATCGACTGGAGGTAGACTGTCTCATCTCTATTTATGTAGGATATCTGAAGCGAGGCTAACTATTTTGAAGCCTCATTCAGTAGCTACAAACTTGATCTCCAACTAAGTGCATCTGCCACTACGTTCCCCTTCCCAGGAGTATAGACTATCTCAAAGTCGTAGTCCTGGATGAACTCTAGTCAACGTCGTTCTCTCATATTCAAATCTTTATGTGAGAAGATATATCTGAGACTCTTGTGGTCTGAGTAAACAATGAACTGCTCACCCATCAAGTAGTGTCGCTGCATCTTCAGTGAAAAGACTACTACTGCCAACTCC
This sequence comes from Viscum album, assembly GCA_963277665.1. Classification (NCBI taxonomy): domain Eukaryota; kingdom Viridiplantae; phylum Streptophyta; class Magnoliopsida; order Santalales; family Viscaceae; genus Viscum; species Viscum album. Next base: position 641,882,405 of record OY728143.1, on the reverse strand, counting down.
AAGTCGTGAGTCACATAATTCTTCTCATGAGGCCTCAGTTGTCGTGATCCATAAGCAATCATTGCATCATCATACATCAGGACGCAATCGATTCCAGTCCCTGATGCTTCACAATAAACCACGTAGTCAGTGCCCTCCTCCGGCAACCTCGGGATGGGAGCGCTGGTCAAGCTCTGCCACAATTGTTGAAAGCTCTGTTGGCATGTCTCTGACCATAGGAAGGGTTTCCCCTTCTTCATCAAGGTAGTCATAGGTGCTGCTACTCTGGAGAAATCGGGTACGAACCTCCGATAATAGCCTGCTAATCCAAGGAATATATGCACCTCAGTAACACTCTTGGGTGGCTCCCAAGCAAGTACTACCTCGGTCTTCATTGGATCCACTGCAACTCCAGCCTCTAAGATGACGTTTCCCAAGAAGTGGATCTTCCATATCCAGAACTCACACTTCAAGAGCTTCCCATATAATTGGTGCTCCTAGAGTGTGTCTAGAACTATCCTCAAGTATACAGCGTGCTCTTCCTCGGACGTTGAGTACACTAAGATGACGTCGATGAAAACCACCACAAAGTGATCAAGGTATGGCTGAAAGATCCTGTTCATGAGCCCCATGAACACTGCTAGAGAATTGGTCACACCAAAAGGCATCGACAAGAACTCGTAATGGCCATACCGACATCTGAAGGTTGTCTTTGGTACGTCCTTGTCTCGTACCTTGAGCTGGTGATAGCCTGATTTGAGGTCTATCTTCAAGAACCACTTCGCTCCTTTCAAGTGATCAAAAAGATCATTAATCCTTGGCAGAGGATACTTGTTCTTCACGGTCACCTGGTTTAGGCACCGAAAGTCCACGCATAGCCTCAAACTTCCTTCTGCCTTCATGGAAAACTACACCGGGGATTCCTATGGAGAAACATTGGGCCTTACGAATCCCTTCCCCTATAAGTCCTTCAATTGTACCCTCAGCTCTTGGAGCTCCGTAGGGGCCATCCGATATGCTGGTGTAGATATCTGTGTTGTTCCTGGGTACAAGTCAATGCAGAAGTCTACCTCTCTACGAGGAGGTAGTCCTGGGACATCTTCAAGAAATACGTCCTCATACTCGTCAACCACCACTGGGAACTGTGGACTCGCCTCATCCACCGTGTCGAAGGTCATGCAACCTAAATGATATGTAATCAGTTGCACCCTCCTGAGCGCAATTCTATCTCATGCTGCTCTATTTTCCTTCTCACCAAAAAAGGAAAACTGGTCTCCATCTTTGCGCGTACATCACACTGTACGTCACAAGCAGTCAATTTGTGCGTGAACTAATGATAGTCAGTCCATGCCTAGAATGATGTCATAGGGCTTCAACGCCGCTACTAGAAGATCCCATCTGAAACTCTCCTCTGATAGTAAGATCACATTGTCGACACCAGTGTGTGACCACAGAGTCTCCTCCCGTAGGAGTGTCCAAATGCAAAGGTCGAGCTAGAAGCTCAGTCGGAATCTCAGAGTCCCAAACTAAGTCTGCGGCAAGGAAAGAATGGCTAGCACCTGTGTCGATAAGTACTTCCTGCTAAAGTAGAGAAGATACAGACCGTAACTCGTATCATCTTAGAGACGTTGGGATCGTGAGCCTCAACTGCCTATAGTTGGGTCTGTCCCCATCCACCTGCTCCCTAAGCTCGTGGTGGGACCGCCTGGGGGTGGTGGTGGTAGTGTCTGGTGACCCCGACCACCTCCCGTTGTACGTCCTGCTCCCCAGCCTCGTCCGCCACTTGGCTGATGCTCATGCTCCTGCCGTTGTCACTGTCTTGGTGGCCCCTCCACTGTCTGTCGATCATTCACACGAGGAGTCGGACAATCACGAGCTCTATGACCTTGTCCCCTGTGGGAAAAACAGATCATGCCTTGTTGGTGGCTCCCTTAGCCTCTCGATCCTTGTACCTCTGACCCTGCATCTCAGGTTCACCCTTCATAAGGTCTATCCTGCTTGGGCTTCTGCGTCGTCTATCTATTGTCAGCTACAGATGACTCTGCTACCTGTCGTCTGTTAGGGGCTCTCACTATCGGTGTCTTCTCAGCAAGGAAGCTCTCCATAAGCAAAGCTCACTATAGCACCCTAGCCTGCGTTGGGATGCTGAGAGAAACTTCCACATCTCTAATCTCTCGTTGGAGCCCATGCTCAAAGGTCTGAGTGCTAAAGTAAGGGTCTCGTACCATGTTGGTGGAGTATCGAGAGAGGTCAGTAAATCTCGCTGAGTACTGAGCCACGGTTTGGCTTCCTTACTGTAGATACAGCAGCTCCTGAATATACACAGAGCGTAGTGTCGCTGACACGAACTCCACCCTAAAAAGGCTCTCAAAGTCCGGCCAAATGAGGGTTCTCCTCATGCACCTGGAGCGTCGAGGCGAAATCACCTCAAGACGGTCATCTGCTGCCTGGGGATTCGTCTCGCCTCGTAACCTCAGAGGCCTCTGTCTCTAGAACTCATGCAATGCGCTCAGCTGACGTGCATGATCCACTGGTAGCGTCTACTGCTCAACGGGTGGTGGTGCTGCTGGTACACCGCCCGAAGGTGCCATCACTGTGAGTGGTCCCTGTATCGACGCTTCGTCGTTCGGTGGGTCACTGCCACGATCTCTAACCAAAATCCCGGCTGGCTGTCTTCATAGAGGCATCTTGTAAGAAATAGATGTGCTAAGTTCAATCAGTTATACCTGGTGAGATCACTCAATAAAGATCAAGAAAACTTTTCAAAACACTAGCAACCGGTGTTTTCATGTACCTAGTCGGAAAACAGAATTTAGGGTCCTGGTGTATGGATACGTCAGTCGTTGCACCAACACTGGACTCCTTGAACTGAAAACCGAACTCAAAACACTTTACACCATTTCCTAATTAAAAGTAGACTCTTAGTTCTTCTGGTAAAACTGACCACCCTCTGATAATACTTTGTCACGACCCGTCCCACGAGGCCCGGACGTGACTACCCCAAGTCTGTCTTCCATAGGCCAGGGGTTGGTGGCTAGCACCTGAAGGCTTTTCCCGAATAGGGAAGGCATTGCCTTAGAGATCTGTACAAACTCAAAAAGGGAAACTGAAGTAAACAACCAACAAAAGTAAGGTACAACCACGAGAGTAAAGTACAAACATAAGAGTAAAGTACAACCATAAGTACAACTGTAAACTGAAAACAGTGGGTCGGAATACAAGCCCTGGAAACTGAAGAAAAGTAAACAGTTGTCGCATCTACCCTGGAGCTCTACCTAGAGGGTGGTAGTTGTAGTTCTGAAGTCAAAGAAGAGGATCTCAACTGCTCATGTCGCACCAAGCTCCACCAAGTCCCGAACCTCCAAAGTCTGCCTCGGAGCGTCAGAAGTCTGCACCAGACACAACAAGGTGCGGGTGAATCTCGTGCAAGGGTGAGTATAACAATACCCATTAGGGACCCCGAGACCTCCAAAGGTCTCTCAGTAATCCAAAAAGGAAAAAATCGCAAGAAATATCACAAAGGTAATATCACAAGTATGATCTAAATCATGAAGCACAAAGAAAAAGAGACATCTCACTCTAACGGTATAACTTCAAGGTTACTGGGATAGGGATGACTAGTCGTAAAGCCAGACCATCCTATCCGTAGTAACTCTACTGCTGACCCGTATATGTCACTGTATGTTGACCTATATTGGTCGCTAGATGTTGACCCGTATTGGTCACTAGTGCTGACTCGTATTGGTCGCTCGATGCTGACCCGTATTGGTCGTTGGTGCTGACCCCTATTGGTCGCTGGTGCTGACCCGTATTGGTCGTTGGTGCTGACCCGTATTGGTCGTTGGTGCTGACCTATCTTGGTCGTTGCTGTAGAGGTAGGGATGATGAGTCGTACAGCTAGATCATCCCACTCTGGAGTTTCTGATGTTGACCCGCATTGGTCGCTCTTCTTCCTCATGTCACAGCCAGCCACTAGATTCTCACACGAAGCACGCCTGATCTTCGGAAGACTCTGCTCCTCAAACCATCGGTCCTTTTCCAACTCATATGAAGTCCCACAAAAAAGCATACCCAAGGGACCGCCCCATCATAGGGGTCCCAACGTGACAGACGGTGCGTCGATCGGACGCTCAGTCTGTGAGATATGGGCACTTTTGTAAAAAGGGACCAGTTGAATTCAAGTCTGATCCAACCCAGGTTGCACGTCAAACTCTGCCAAAACTCACTTAGAGTATCTCCAATGGACCACCTTGTCACAAGGGTCCTTATTCCATAGACGGTGTGTCGATTGGATGTTTGGTCTGTTAGTTACACCCCTTTCTATGAAACGGGGGTGATCGCACCTCGGCCCGGCTCGGTCGGGCCTGCCGGAATATGCCAAGGGGACTGCTTCCCAAAAAGGGTCTCAACGCCACTGACGGTGTGTCAAACGGACACCTGGTTTGTCAGTTACGGACGTTTCTTTATTTGGGGGTTGGTTAGGTCTAGGCCCGATTTGACTCAGTCAGGCCGACCCGACGCAACGGGTCCCGAGGTCTACCTAACCCTGCTCGAGTCGAGCCCGTTAAGGGTCGGCCCGGTTCACTGGGTTCGGCCCATCAGGGTCGGCCCAGCTGGTTTGCAGGTCCAAGCCGCGGTTGGCTCGGTCCACCCGCGCAGGCCCGTTGGGCCGCGGGTCCGGCCCACTGGGCTGAGGGTCCGGCCCACTGGGCCTTGGGTCCGGACCATTCGGGCGGCCCGTGTCCGGCCCGGTCCGCCTGAAGGCGCACCGCTCCACCCAGCTGGCCCCGCGGATGTGGGGTCGTTTCGTCCAGCACGGCGTGGGGTCCGCGCCGCCCCCTTCTGTCGCGGCCTGTTGGTCGCGGCTACTGCCGTCGCTGGCGCCTACGGGCACCGCCCTTCTCCCGTGCGACCGGCTCCGATCGGCCGCCTCTGGCCACCGCGGCGCGCCGCCTTCCCACCACCCGCGGGCCGGTTGTCGCGAGTCGCCGCTGGCATGGCGCGCCGACGATTGTTTCTGCGGACCATTGGACGCGCTCTGGTGGTCCGTTCTTGGTGTCGTCTGCGCCTAAGGGCCTCCCGGATCGTCGCCGCCACAGCGTGACCTTCTGTCTCGCGTTGCCGTCGAATTGGGAAAATCGTCCCTGAAGAACGCAACAAAAATAAACAAGTGACGGAGGGTCTGGGCCTTGTTCGTTTGGCATGCGCCCTCCGCATTAGCATTAAAACAAGAGGGGGTAATTATTCATCACTTTTCAATAATAATGAACCCCGTACAAATCCCCCGCAACAACCTCCCGCAAATTCAATAGAGAGGAATAGAATCGAGGGAAAATCTTGAATTAAAAGACAACCTCTACCTCGTGATTTGTTGGGGACGTCGCGGATGGTGGTGCTTCCACGTTTGAGGGTATTGCGGACAAAGGAGAAGGTTCGCATGCGTTGGCGTTCATCGTCCGTCGACCTTCGGATCGATCCTACAACGGCGTCGCCAATCCTCCGTTCTCCGTCGGTGGAAGGCATGGCGTCACTTCGTCAGGGGTTCCTCGCTTGATGAAGTCGTGCCAAAACCCCACCCCGAGCTCCATTTAAATAGAAGGGGGAAATGCGAGCAACGCCTTGAAGAATTAATTAGGTTCATTAATTGACATAATTAATGTGTCACATTAATTGACGTAATTAAAGTGTTTCATTAATTGACGTAATTAAAGTGTCTCATTAATTACGCGAGGGGTGGTTACGCAACCAAAGTGTAACTGTGCAATTAACACCTCATAATTAAAGGTCTGACCACCTCCATGGTCCCCGCCACCGCCGCTCAACAGGTGGTAGGAAAAAGAAAATGAAATAAAATAACGATTTATGTTATTTTATTATTTCTTTAAAAGTCGCAAAAACTATCTTTTTCTCCTGACCAATTGTGGTCGAAGTGAAGCTTCCTTTAAGCGAATCTTGGCGCTGTGGATTCAACGGTGCTCTCGGATTTCAATTTCGAGCACTGGTTCAAAAGATAGAAAACATTGTCCGCGCGTTTACTGAACGTACCTAAAAAAACTTCAGAAATTTATTTCGGGCACACCGGGTCTCGGAATCACGCGCCGTCAATTTTCGCAGACTCGTAAAAAACCCAAATAATTTAAAAAAAATTACATGGAATTTTTGAGTCTTTACATAATCAACAAACCTAACCTAATCAGGTTTCCAAACCATGCTCAATTTGCCGCATTCTACTCCGGAATGTCAAACGAGCTCCCACTGCACAACTTTAAACATGAGGTGCATTGTTCATCAAAAATTGATCCACCACTCACCACCATCACTGAAATACAGCTACAGTTCTCCACGATACCCATCTATCCTAAGACACCATGGTGTCATCAACGAACTCATCATCTGGATTTATGGTGCTCCCCGCCATAAGCTTTAGCTCCCCCGGGCCAATTTTGATCAACGGTGCTCCCCACCATCAGAATTGTCTATCAAAACTCATTCCCATTAGTCCAACAACATGCTTGGTGCGGTGTCTATCTCACCACACTTAAATATGCATGAAAACACTGGTCAAAAGCCGGTATTACCCCTCATCTCTGATTCTAAACCGAATCAGACGAGTGTCCACCGCCAAGCACAGGGACCGTATACATCGACCTTTCCTCGAAAGGTCTTAGACTAACCTCAAAATACCCTTGTCATACCAAGTACGATGTACTCGAACCATGGTACCAACTTATCTTCCTTTCCCAAGAATTTTCATCTCAACAGACACCTTCACTGGGTTTCTCCGTACGATTCAACCCCTAAATCACATGATGAAACGAGTTCACCCCCTGAACCATGTCACAAACAGGGGTTCACCCCCTAAAATATGTCGGAATTGCAGTTCACCTCATGAACCACTTTCAAATCATACTAAAACTGCCCCAAGCCTGATGTCAATGCACCGACTCATCCAATTTTTCATCTGAATCTCAAATCTGGCATTTATATGGGATCAGATAAATTGGATTTACAGCTCATCGGTGTCCAAGTGCCACCTCGACCATCCAACAATCAATCCTAACTTTTCCACGACCCTACAAACATGGGATTGCATCTCTACGAGCCATGCTCCGTCCATTATGGCATGTAATGACCGGACATGGCAGTCCTACACATGTCAACTCATCAGTCTACTCACTAGCACTGATTCTCACCGGGCATCCACATGCAGGACTACCCCATCGGGAATCCGTAATCTCAGGCTATCAGCATATACATACATAAAAACATCACCCTACCACGACCTGCATCAAGCATCCTTTTATGGCATCCCGCCATTTTATAACATAAACTTTCATTACATTACACAAAACTGAGGATCTTTAAGGTCTAGTGTCTTGGAAACCAGGAACATAATACATGAAAACAACATAAAACATTCTTCTTAAACACTTGAAAGGCGTCTCCTTAAGTTCATTCTAGGTTCATTACTGCATCTCATAACCTGGGGACATACATCAAAAGAAAGGGTGAGCAGAAGGCCCAATAAGGGAAACAAGAGGAACATTTTACATGTGAACTTGGTATACTTCAATAAGGACATAAAAAGAACTTTAAGGCATGAGAAAGGAAATCATGAGGCATTTCATAATAGAAATAACATTTTCCATAACTTGAAGATGTGGCTACATCATTTAACATAGACAATCATGAACATATCACCAAGGTCCATCCCCAAGGTGTCATTTGAAAATTACCAAGGTTATTCACCAAGGTATCATGAAAATTGTAATCTCTAGTGGTTACATCATTACCCAATGCATTGGAGCGCTATCAGGGCGCACCCTTAAATTTGTCTTTATTATCATGTGAGCCACATATATCATCATCAAACATTTCATAAATAACCCACATAGCATAAAATAAATGGGTTTCATTTCATAATCATAACGTTTTAAAAACTGCTTTAAAGACATGATCTTTACGTCACTTTAAACCCACGGAAAGGGAAAGCGGGTCTCATGTATGTAAATCCTAGAATTTAAAAAGGAACATTTTGATATATATGTGAATACCATTTTAGAAATAAGAGCTTTGAGTATTCACTTTATAACATAAAATAATTTTTGAGAAAAGAGAGAGGCATTTTGAGGGGAAAATTCTGCAGCATAACGGCTAAGTTTCGGGGTTTTAGAAAACATTGAAATGAGAGGGGACATGGGTCACCCACTCATAAATGATCCATAAAATAGTAGGGTGAAAGAATAAGAAGGACATATGGACATGGTAATAAAATTTTAGGGACATACCATTTGAAATGAAAAACATGGAAGGAAAAAAGATTAGATTTCTCTTATGAAAATTCGGCAGCCTTACGGCGTCACTTAACTTCAAAAGAAAATGATTTGACAAGATCAAATAGGGTCCCTCATCATATGATCATAAGAGATCAGTATGATAGATATAGAGATCATACCCCAACATAATAAAAAGGAACTTGAAAGACTTGTCATGAAAATCGAACTTGAAAAATGAGAAGGGTGAAAGAATCCCTTAAAAATTTGGCAGCCTAACGGCGTCACTTAAACTTTCATAAAACGAAATGATGAGAGTAAGAGGGGATCTCTCATCATATAAACATGAAAGGGCAGTAAGAGGAATATAAAAGAACATCCTCTCACATAAAAACATGGAGCAGAAAAGGAATGACATAAAAGAGATTACATGAAAAGAAAGAGAGGGGTCGGATCCCTTACCTTAAAACGTGACTCTTGAAACTCAAAGGATTGGACCTTGAGGGCTTGGGGGAACCTTGGGAGGACTCCTTGGAAGGTAAGAAGACCAGAACTTCGTTGGGGAGAGTTGGGAGTGAAAACTAAAGGAGGAAAGGGTGGGTATTTATAGGGAAAGTGAGGGGACAAAGCATTAATGACCAAGGGACACCTCACTAGTGGTTTTGGCAAAACCATGGGCTTGCCCATGGTATTTGCCCATGGTATTGGCCACTTGGGACACCTCACACCTTATCTTACTATTCATAATTCGACCATATTGAATATATACTTAATACATCATTTAATGATGTCATTAAACACCCGTAACTTAAAAACTATACTTTCACTATTCACCGAAAATTCAACTTTCTCAGAATAATCCCAAAATTTCACCTTAACCAAATATCAATGCTATGATTTCAAAAATGAACTCCATTTTATAAAAATAATTTTCTAAATATTTTTAATTTTATTTTTAAATAAATACACTATTCATCGAAAATTCATTTTTTCAGAAAAATCCCCAAAAATTACCATAACATAATATCGATGCTCTGAGTTCAAAAATAGTCATTTTTATAAAAATAATTTTCTAATTATTTTTAATTAAATTTTTAATTAAAAAACACTATTCATCCGAAAAAACTAATACTTGAATAATAATTTATGAAACTGTTATTTACCCATTTTATTGAATCACATTACTTAATCAAGGTGCCTATATTATTTTAAAACTTTCTTTAAGTGAGATTACTAATCCATTTGGTCACATTACTAAATCTAAGCGTAAAATCACTATTCACTATTTACTATTCATCAAAAATTAAGTTGATCTTATTAGACTCCAAATTACTTAATGAACACTTTTGTAGAAGACCATTTTTTGAAAATCATTACACATCATTAGTTATTTAGGGTTTACATAAATATTTCAAAATATCCCTTTTTCAAAATTCATCAATAAAATACATTCTAAAATTATCTGGACATTTGAAATTTCACAAACATCACTAAAGGAAGAAATCTCAATTTATTCACCCGAAAGGACTACACAAGGAAGCTAGGGTCTCGTCACATAGCCCCTTATAACACCGGCATAAGACCTGAGTGTAAGGTGTGCTATGGTGAGAGAATCTGAGGGAGGCTCAGATAACATTGTCCTAGTAGTAATCTCTACTAACTTGAACTTCTCCCACAGGCGTTTCCGTTCAAGCTTGATACGCTGGAGTTCGGCTTGGGCTTGGTCCAAAGCGAAGCCCACAGATGCTACCTCCTTCCCAAGCTCTGATAAGTGGGCTTCATAAGGGTTGAGTCTACTGGATGAAGCCATCGACTCCTATATGTTGGGAAAACACTATATGTCATCACCGAGCTATATACTACTCAAAAAAAAAATTGGGTCGTTACACCCTTAGTCAGAAGGTTCGGTTAAGTAGAATGTCATCACCGAGCTATATGGGAAAACACTATATGTTGTTACCGGCGCTTTAAATAATTGAAAATATTTTCCTAATCTCCCCCCAAGGGGTTTGTCATAAGGCATCAAATGTCTTTATCGACTTACTAAGGGTCATTATACATCCCTTACACGCGGGGACTGCATAGTCGTCGTCATCAAGCATCTCACATTAGATCCACATGACCTGTCACCCCAATTGAATAGAATGTCATTCCAATTTATATGGGAAAACGCTATATAAGTTGTTGCTAACATTTTAAACATCTGAATCATGACACCAGTGATATCGCAACAAGTATGTGAATGTCATGTGAATCTTACGTGTCAAATATGATGCATGAACAATGACATTTTGTCAACAGACCAAGAGCGAAAAGTCCAATAGCTCGTAAATCATAAATCTCAAAAACCCACATACATCATTGATGTGGTCTTTATTTCATATGTTTTGTCACGTCGCTTTTGTTGTTTTACTATGTATTTTATATTAAAATATGTATTTAATTGGCTAATTTTAGTTTTATGGTTAATTTATAGCTCAATTACTAAATTTATGAATTTTATGTTTATTATGTGTGTTTGTATGCTTAAATTATTAATTATTCTTAAATTTCTTGCATTAATTTATTTCATTTTAATTTCTGATCTTGTTTATTTTCTTTATTTGATTGCATCAACAATTTTCGTAAGAAAATTGATATCCGGTAAGATAATATAATTTGATTGTAAGTGAATGCTTAAGACGGTTTAACGATCTGTGCGACCAAAATCAGGCTTGATCACCCTGCGAAATTGAAATCTGAAAAGTCGAGCTGCTGCCGAACTCTGTTGAAAGCACTGAAGCCCGATCCGCCGATTGGATCTCCGATGACTGTCGATCGACGTCAAGAACTCTGGAGAGGAGACCATCTGGAACGAAGATCAACCGAGCTTGAAGATTGCTCTCGCGTTGAGAGGCCGCAAGAGTCGTGCCTGAACCGAAGGCCGGCACCGGAATTGTGAACCAAAGTTCCGATGTAGGATGAAGACGAATCTGAGTTGGGATTTGAGTTCGGTCGAACCAGGAATGGATCGAGGTCGGTCGTTTGGCATTTTCAGATGAAGAAGATGAACTAGGGTTTGTGAAGACGATTGAGGTTGAGCCTCGTTGACCGGGATCAGTCCGAACGAAAGCCGGTTCCCGAAGCTGAGGATGAAGGCGTGGTTTCGGAGGGTTGGCATTCGGAACAGGATGAGCTCCTTTCAACTGCGAATCGTGAAGAGGATCTACTGAGATACGATGAGGGAAGCTAGAAGAACTATGAATTTCAGCTGAAGACAAATGAAGCTGACTCGGGTAGCCGCGTTTGTTTGCGAAGATGAAACCAAGTTCGAAGAATCTGACTCGGCCAGTCCAGGTGTTAAGAAATTGGCTGTACAATATGATTGGATCCGGGAGTCCCGATTATATGATCTTTAGATTGAAAGGAGGATTGTTAGGTAGAAACTCGAGTCTCACGTCGGATTTCATCAATAATAGTGGTTCATATATAAGTTTGGATGAGCAATCCTTATATATGTTGAACTTGAGAGACCTAGGGCTCGAAGAAATTGATCTCGATAGTGTTTGAACCTATTGAAGCATAGCCTGTTGGGCGTCGAAGTTGTTCAACACCTCAGCATAATGAGGGGGGTCTATGAGGATTTTGCATGTTGATGGTGAAATTGTTGAAAGATGATGAAGTCCAAGTGCTTGTAGAATTTAGTAAGTTTTTTGAAAGGAGTTATTTTCACCTAGAAGTCTGAAGAAACAGAGCTGAAAATCTTGGAGCTATTGTCACCTCACAAGAATTGGGGGTCTATGAGGATTTTGCATGAAACTGTTGAAAGATGGCAAAGTTCAGTCATTCAGTGAGTCCAAGTGCTTGTAGAATTTATTACGTTTTTTGAAGGGAGGAGTTATTTTCACCTGGAAGTCTGAAGAAACAGAGCTGAAAATCTTGGAGCTATTGCCACCTTACAAGAATTGGTGTGAGATTTTCTAGGTGGAAGAGAAAGAAAAACAAATAAATAAATGATTTCATTCAAAAAAGAAATAAAATGGACGGGAGAGTAAAGTTCAGATTCTTGGAGCAAGAACAGAGTCATAGACGAGAGCAATCACGCTAGGTGAAAATCACACATCAGAAAAATTGGGAGCCAAGAACAACCTCATGGTTTGGTAACCTGGTCTTCCTACCGGAAAAGGTGTTCACGACACACCAATCACCCACCCACCTAATGAATTGAGTTGTTCTTCCTGTGGTTTTAGGTGGAAGAGAAAGAAAAACAAATAAATAAATGATTTCATTCAAAGAGGAAATAAAGTGGACGGGAGAGTAAAGTTCAGATTCTTGGAGCAAGAACGGAGTCATAGACGAGAGCAATCACGCTAGGTGAAAATCACACATCAGTAAAAATTGGGAGCCAAGAACAATCTCATGGTTTGGTAACCTGGTCTTCCTACTGGAAAAGGTGTTCACGACACACCAATCACCCACCTAATGAATTGAGTTATTCTTCTTGTGGTTTTAGGTTGTGGTGTGGTGACTTGGGTGCTCATCTTCCAAGTTATGTGCGTCATACATGGGGTTCATTCTGGAGCTGTTGCTTTTGCACGTGAGGTTTCGGTAGAGTTGATTCCAGCGGTTTAATCAAAAGCTTGTCATGAACCCAACACGTCTGATTCTCAGAATTTCAAGACTTTGTTTCGCAGTTGAAGTTCTGGAGGGTGCTTCTAGATTAGTGGTTCAAAACCCAACAAAGACTACGCCTTAATAAATTCCAAATGCGAGATCGAAGGGGGCAAGTGACAATTTATGATTCCAAGAACCTTCAAGCACATCGCAATGGCATGGAAGATCGAAAAAAGATCAGAGTTGGTGAAAGGAACAAAACCTCAAGAATCACCATGAACGGAAGATAAAACTGTGACATGAACCTCCCCCGTCGACGGGGGAGGGGCTGAAGATGCCACTACCGCCCATTACGGCATCACGTTCCCTAAGGTTTCTACTAAAGAATCTCGCAAAGAGCCAAGCTTATGATAAGAAAGTTCATACTAATAAAGGTTTAAATTGTCCTAAATTAAATTAAAACCAAACCATTAATTACATGATTTTTATAGATATCAAAAACTCTCTCTTCAATTATCACCATGTCTACTCAATGATTTATGGTTAATCGGTCTAGAAAGAAATTCTAATTGATTTTCTTTTAGACATATTGGAGTTTGCAAAAAACTTTGTAGCACAAGCATATTTCTCACATTAGCTTCTTTTATAATTTGATCTTTATTTTCATAAATGTCACCTCCATGAACACCCTCTTTGATAGTCTTCTCAATCTCTTAAATTTATTTTATCATAATAATTCAATTGCTGGGAAAATTTTCTTGAAAATGACAATACTCATAACATTTTAAACATTTATGATTTCTACTCTAAAAAGAATTGAAGTTTCCTTTTGTTAGTTCCACTGCCTTTTCCTTTATTCACCTTTTTGTTCCTTATTTTTTTCACCAACACCAACTTTATTGAAAGAAGTATATTGGTATAAAGAACTGTTTGTAATGTAGTTCAGAAGTGTCAATGTCACTGATGTTCATTTTTTATTTTCCAACTCACTAATCACTCTCCTAACATATTCAAGAGAGCAAAATATGTGTAATTCCACCAAATGTGCAATGTATTCGTCAATCCTCCCAAAAATCTTGCAAACTTTATACTTTTGAACATCACTTTTCATCAATAATTGACCACTCTCTCAAATTTATTCCATTAAGGATTTATCTCCTTGTTATAAATTATGCAATCAAAAATGAAGTTTTTGCTTGTAATTTTTTTGACAAGAACAGTGTTATCAAGAGCTTCTTCAACTTTTTCTACAAGCATATATCTTCATTGTTTACATTCTCGCTACTTCAAGATTTTCCATCAAAGAGTTGATAGTTTTTAAATTTCATAATAACCATCTTGCACTTCATTTCATTATTACAATTCTTCCAGGCTCAACTTCAATTGTTTGATTTGTATAACATGTTGTTCGATAGTGTATATTACGGAAAGATAGACGATAGAGGTATCACAACGGTGGAAAATCATTACACTGCGTTCTCAAAAGTTAAACAAACTACTTACTGATTTGGTTATAAAAAGGTTCCGATGTAGAGTAACAAAAGAAAAAAACTTGTTGTAATCGTGGATTTAATACCAAACTGAAAGTTGCTGTGAAGAATAACCAAATGATGAAGCCTTAAATACAAAACCACCCACCAAGGCAGTAAAATCCACAATGGAGATGTAGACAGATATAAAGTTGCAAAATCAAACTCCAAATTAGCATACCAATTCCATTTCCACGAAAATGTTTCAGTTCTCATGTGTATCTATTGGTACAAATAAGTTATGACCCACTGATATAAGAAACTTATGGTCCAATAATAAATGAGCCAAATATTTTCATCAAATTCAAAAATATTCTCACTGAAGTGACTTTGCCCCCACACCCCAGGAGCCACATTTACAAAAAAAATATATATTAAAAACGGATTGCGACATTTATCATATATTCTTGTACAAGTATTTTCAAATAATTTATAACAGAAATGCTTTGGGACGCTTATTTAAGTGATACTAAGAACAAACACCACTAATTATTTTAAAATGACTCCTCGCAAATGATAAGTGTCATAACCAATTCTCAATAAATGCTGCTAAAAAGATCATAAAGACATACACACCGAGACCAGTGATATTGAACATTTTCCCGGATCAATACCATGACGAGTTAGGAGAAAATTAACTGTTTATATTAACAGAGAGAGAGGGGAGGGGAGGGGTTCGATGATCTTACCATTCAACAACATTTCTAAGTTTTGCCATGGGGTTTCGGAGATCGTGCCAGAAACCCTTGGGGAGCCTGTACCCTAAGCCCATTCCGAGGGACCGGGCTGCCAGACCGGCCACCCTGCGCTGTCCCAAAATAATACGACGAGCTAGCCATGTCCTTGAGGAGGGGCAGGGGCTTCAGGGCCTCTGTGACTTCACTCATCGGTGGCCGCCCTTTGGGGTCACGGCTCAGGCACCGGGCAGCCAGATGGACAGCTCTCTGGGCACCCTTTATTGAGTAGTGGCCCTCCAGCCGTGGGTCAATCAGCCGGTGGAACTTCCTCTTGTCCCACAGATTGGGTCTTGCCCATTCCACGAGACTCTGTTCCTTGCTGGACTTGTCCATGGATCGTCTGCCCGTCAACAGCTCCAGCAGGACCACCCCGAAGCTATAGACATCACTTCTCGATGTCAGATGCCCTTCAGTGAAAAATATCAAAGGGTGATTTTTCATTTTTAAAAATGAAAACTGAAAATGTTTTTCAAAACCAAACATGACCTAATTTTTGCAAGAACATCGCAGTTGTGTAGAGGTGCCAATTCAAGTTCACAAGTCGTGTTCGTGGCGGGTTGGCCTTCCTGTGAGCCCATTTAAGTTCAACACTACCCCAGTCCATTTAATCAAAGAGATCAACCCTAACCCAACAAATTTATGAAGAGATCAACCCTAACCCGACCCGTCAACCCATTTAAATTTAAATATATAACATGGATTGCATCATGACATGTCCAACAAGCTAATATCATATAAACCCAACAACCTAACCAACTTGAACAATCCCATTCAGATAAAAAATAACCTAGTTAATATGAAACATATGCTATCCATGTTGCAACTTGACCCCTCTCAAACCATTTAAAAAAAATAACGTGTTATAAACATGTTGAGTTGTTTCAAATTAAGTTGATTATTAGAATAAAACATATTATAAAATTAATTATTATCATAATTTTAATATTTTATATCAAACTTATATTTTTAATTGGGTTGTATGGGTTAAACGGGTCACAGTAATGATCAACCCAAACCCAATCTCAATAATATTCACATCGAATTACTCAACCCAATTACAACCCAAACATTGAATCATACCCACGATTTGATTTGATAGCACAAGACTACAATTTGGAAGGATTTTTTATAAGGTGAGTCTTTCAAACCAATTTTTAACCTCTCATGACTCGTTTTCCTTGACCCTCCAAATTGGAGGGCTAACAATAAAATTACTTGAAAAATGAATTACTGCTACAAAAATATCCCAAAAAATGAATAAGAATGATAAGAAATATAATAGAAAGAGCAAAAAAAAAATTAGACCGCTCCATTCATTTTATAATAAATTTCAAATAATAGTTTCATAAGGTCATTTCATTCCATCATAAAAGTCACAAACAATAGCTCATTCAATTCCATTCTATTTTGTAAAGTTCCATCAATGACTACCATTCCATCTCATAAAAACAACCAAACATAGCTTTAGTATTTGATAACAGGAGGGTTTTCAATTTTGCACCAGATAACATAAAACCTTAAAAAATAATCAGCATTATTGGATTACCTGTCATCACATACTCGGGTGCTGCATAGCCCTGGGTTCCCATCACACGCGTCGACACATGAGTCTTATCACCCTCAGGGCCGTCCTTGGCCAATCCAAAATCTGATAGCTTTGCATTGTAATCCTGGAATAACATTTTTCCAGGAAAGTGAATAAGGACCCATTTGACAACACACAAATTGAAAAGTGTTTATATAGAATTTATCACTTATGTCAAGCAGTTTGAAAAAATTAGTGGTGTTTGTTTTATTTCTGAAAAAACACCACTTTAAGTGGCACTTTTTTCAATAAGTGGCAAGTGTTATAAGCAGTTTTCAATAAGTGTTTCCAAACGAAGACTAATACCAGAAGTCTACAAGTGATTTTTCTTTCAGGGTTCAGATTACATACTGCATCAAGGAGGATGTTGGAGGCTTTAAAATCACGATATATCACCGGCCGTTCTGCCTCCTCATGAAGAAAAGCAAGACCTTTTGCAGCACCAAGTGCAATTTTCATCCTTATTGACCATGGAAGGGGGAGAGACCCTGAATATAAGATTTTTCTTAAGAGGAAATGAAGGGTAGAAAAAATTACAATCAAACAGCAGACATGAAAGCCTTGCTACCCACTCAACTACATCAAACTACCATGTAAAGTTATTGGGAGGTCAAAAATTCTCTTAAGATGTGCCTGGTATGGGGAAAGTTTGGAATGAGAAAGGGATTGATGGGTTGATTGTTTGATATGCATGAAAAAGGTGTGATAAAATTTGAAATAATATAAATATGTAATAACAAATAAATAAATAAAATTTTTTGTCCACTGCTTGAGGAATAATCTTGTCCATAATACATAAAATTAGGAACGACTATTGTCTATAAAATTCATTTTCACATGAAGGAATTCTAATTCCCTTGCCAGCGGCCTTGTACCCTAGAGGTAAAGTGTATGCAGCATCTTCCTCAAGGTCTCGAGTTCAAGTCTAAGAGGAGGCAAACAGTCTAAAGCAGGACAATGGGCCGTACTGTAGCAACCTAACGACAGAAGGCCCCACCCTGTAGTAGGATGATAAATGGTGGTCTTGTCAACCAAATTGGAGACCGGTATATTCCGAAGAAACAACCTCTGGGAAGATGTGGACTCTGGCCAAAATGGCCCCAACTTTTTTTTCAATTTTGATTCCCTTGGAGCATCTCCAGCGTAGGCCAAAATGGCGTAAACCTCTGCTCCAACAGACGCCATCCCCAGTGCCAAATTGGTGTTTTGCTACTGTAGCGACGCTATGACTTTTTTCTAGTTTTTTTAATTTATTTGCATTATAAATGATTATATTAGATTAAAAAAAATCAAAGAATATTCCATCTGGTGTAAAAAAGGATGCAATACGTTGGAGTATATTGTAGTGTGCATACACCATTTTGGAGTAACCTTAATCCAAAACGGTGCAATACGTTAGAGATGGTCTTAAACAATAGAACACTCCCTCTCTCTCATAGAAAATATGATTTCTGACTACTTCCTCATTCATTCCTTTTCTCTGATCACTGCTCCATCATACCAAATGAGGCCTTAGTTCAACATTGACATTTCATAAAACAATGAAGCCCATTTGTCAGAAAATAGAATTAAATGTAATACTTTTTCTTATATTTTGAACCATGAAAATTCCTTATTTTTTCCCTTGTACTGTGGAACTAAGATAGTAATAAACAGCCAGTGTTGATGAAGATGCAATCACATACTTCTGAACAGGTGGCTCTCCAGGCTTCCTCGAAGCATGAACTCATAAACTAGTAGCCTTTGATCATCTTCAATGCAATAACCAACCAGTTTTACCAAATTGGGATGCACAAGGTCCCCAAGAAAACTCACTTCAGCCTGCCATGTAAAACTATAATTGTGAATACGAAAAACATATATGAAAAAATTTAAAAAACAGTTTCAGGTTATTATATGAGAAAGTAGGATGAGCTGGGGGGCAACCAAACCAGCCATTCTTTATGACCCTGAAGCCCATCCTGGTTGAGGGTTTTAACAGCAACAGTAAGCCCAGTGCCTGGTTTCACAGGAGCCGTTCCGTTCTCTTCAATCCAACCCTTGAACACACAGCCAAAGCCACCCTCACCAAGAAGACTTTCAGGTCTAAAGTTTCTGGTTGCCAACTTCAGATCATTAAATGAGAATTTCCGGAGTTGTGATGCAACTTTTAGTTCTTCAAGCTTTGAAGTGGATGAACTGCTCTCTGCATTACTGGTTGTTGAAAAAGACATTGCCGGAACGACAGGCTGGCCTTTCTTCCTATAAACTGATGACTTGCTTTCACCTAAATCAGAAAGTTATGACATATTATGGCAATTGTGGTACTAGTATGCCCATCAAGGGTACATCTTGTAAACAGAAATCAAATCACCACATTCATTTCTATTGAACCAAGCCATGGAATAAACAAAATTAACTTAATTTTGGATGATAAATGTGTTTTAAGGACGGGACCATTAGACAACTCCCAGCCAAAGGATCATCAATGCCATGTATTTCACATGAATGTAAAAGCACAAATATAAATAGTAAAAAGAAAAAAAATGTTGCTTTAAATCAATGTCTTTCCTAAATAATATCTCTAGTCCTAATTAAGTTTCCATGAATGTGCTAAATTATTTTTTCCCCAACCCCGTAAGACCGACCATGATGTTTCTAGGTCATTTTCCAGTGAAGAAAGGACAATTCTAACACCTGAAAATAATAAAAGTGACAATTATTTTGGTTCTAAAATACTAGTTAAACAAAAAGGATGAAAAGCGGAGTAAAACATTTTGAAATTGGTAATTTACTTTTGGTTTTGCTATTTTGGATTGAGTGATAATGTCCCTTTTTTATGGTTCCAATGAGTTGCTTCTATCAATTGAGGGTTGGAATTGGTTTGCTATTTAAGGGCCAGTTTGGTTTTGCAAAATTATCTGGAATAAAATAGAAAAAAAATGCATTTTGTATGTCATGAACAGAATGATGCTTAAATTATCAATGTTAAGAAAACCTAAAAATAATTATATACAAAAAAAATTAAAAATCATTAAAAAATTATTATTTTAATAAAATAATAATCACTTTTAACAAATAAATTAACTAAACAATCATTTTAATGTTTTTATAAAGATGTAAGTCCTTTCTCCAATTCTTAGTACTGAGAACGAGCTAACCTGCCTATCTAGGTGTCAATCCCCCTTCCCTCATTAGAAGGAATACCCTTTCCAGATTCTCTAATTCCTTGGCCCAACCAAACACCAAAAAACTTGGAATTCCATGGAATAGGCTTGTCATAAATCCAATCCATTAGGTAGCAAGAAACTTTCTGTATGTATTTGACTTTTAATGGATTCACGAACAAAGGTAAAGGAAAGTGTAGAAAGAGGAGGCCCAAAAACCGTTCCTCTTGAACGAGAACATGACATTTTATTTATAGAGACAGATAACAAGATACAAAACCCAAGATAGACATGAAATATGAAATTCAAACTAAAGGGGGATAGGATAGGCCTACATCCTAATTACTTAAATACTCTAACAGTAAAGAATCATTATAAGTTGAATTGACATATTATATGTTTTGGATGCTATTTTCCTAAAAAAAGATATAGTGAATTTGAAATTGGAATTAAGGTGAGTAGACGGGAACAACTTAATGACATCATGTTCTTATGATCTGGTGACATGCAGCATATATATTTTGAAAAAAAATGAATTCTTATTAAACATTACAAGCCTCGAAAAATAAACATCCATACATGTTGCGTTCGAGCAACAAACCTGAGAAAGAGATTACTGCAAAACAATGGCTTACAAATTTCACATATTTGAAAGAATGAATAGCATGAACACCTGAATGTCATTGGTGAAGTATATGAGGATAATTTAGTATAAAACCTGAATTGAAGAGGTAGATTATGAAGGAAATCTGTTGAAAGAAAATTTATTAAAAAACAGCAATAAGACAAGCATCAGCCCATACTTAAACGGTAGTTGTGTTATAGCTAAAAATATTAATCGAGTTTCTTGAAAGAGATGGTGTTCGCTTTTGAAAGTATCATTTAGCTATGGTGTAGGGGCAAGATAATCTATGACATGTCCCAGGTTTTGTCAAAAGGGTTTTGTAATCTTTGGAGAGGCATTGTCCTCCACCACTCAATTGTAATTGCTGAATTTTAGAAGGGAAAAAAATTCCCACAAAAGTTTCACATTAGAAAAAATAACATCAGATTTAAATCAAATAGTTGGGAGACATCAAATAAAATTATTAAACATACATTCATGTGAGCAAGTTGCAAGAGATCTAAGGTGGGATGTTCAAGATGTTTATGTCAATGTTCCAAATATGTTTTTATTCCAAGTTTTGCAATGAAGCAATAAATTTTATTAGATGAGCTTTTTGTGTTCATCAAATGGATCGTCTATTTTCAACTAGTCCTTGCAGTAACACACAAACCATCAAAGTACTTAAAACGAAAATCAGCAGTTAACACAAACACCGTCACACAAAAAAGAAGGCATTTTCAAGGCATGGTGGTGGATAAAATAAGTGGACAATGAAGAAAATTTATGAGTTTGTGAGAGCACCCACACTAATTGATAACTTCATTTCAAAAACAAAATAAATACGGGTTACTCTACAATAGAAGTAAATATCCAATATTAAACACTTGTGTGTAACTTTGTCTAACCACTATATAAAATTAAAAAGTAAAAATAGAATTACAGCTAACATCGAGCTATTGTTTTAATGAAAACAAAATGAGAACAATCCAGAGGTGTTTTTTTTTTTTTTTTTTTTTTGCAAGGCAATCATCAGTCAAGCAGATCTAATTTCTTACACTATTTACTAGAGTCTTCCAACTGATACTTGACTGAGTCACTGCATGCTCTAACGGAAACAACTGAATAACTCAAAAAAGACAACTTAATCACAAACAGTTCAAAGCCAGATCACTGCCATGTTTTTCAAACGGTGGTTTTTTATTACTTCAATTCTCTTTGCATCGCCAGCAAGAAGCAGATACCACAGCCAACTTCTAAAGGGAAACTACTAACGGTGCCAGTGGAAACTTAACTTTTACAATCTTGTCTGTGGAGCTTCAACTTAGCACGATAAATGTAAAACAAAATGGCCAACCAAAAAGGAACGATAATGAGTTAATAAGTAAAAGGGATTACCACGATGGGCATTTGAAGATATACAGCTCCCATTGAACCCGAACGTAATACAGCAGCCTGTCTTCTTCAAACTTACACCTTTCTTATTCCCATCACTAGAACTGTACACGTCCCAGGATTCCTCCTTCGCCGCTTCACCGCTAGTCAAACCCATCTTTCACAGAACCTAATCTGAAACCCAATATCATCAAATTCCACCCCCACCACCAAATTCAGAGGATGAAGAAGAAGAAGAAGAAGAAGAAGAAGCTGTTTCCCGTGGAGCTCTAATTCTATCGACCTTACACAAGCCCCCAAAAAGTAGGCATTCCCGTATCATCTCCCCGGAAGAACACAAAAAATAACTTGGCGAAACGAGAGAGACGAAGTTGAGAAAATAAGAGCAAGGAGAAGTAGATCGCACGGAAGGACGATCTCAACATCGGGAAGCTGAAATGGCGGAAGCAACCTGTTTCATCAGACCACAACCTCTCCAGGACAGTTGTAACGAAAAGAATTCCCGAACAGACACCTGCTCACGGAAGTCGAATGGCTCGATGCACCGAAAGAGATTTTAGGCAAAAAGACAACCGGGAAAACAAACAAAAACCCTAAAAACCCAACAAAGAAATCGGGAAATAAAATTCTGTTTGGGCTGATCAGTACTGTTCCGCAGACACTTTGTTGATGGGATGGCAGATCTGAAAGGCGAGTCCAGATGCCTGGCAGACGACGCGATCGCGGTCGATACAAAGCCATACGACAAAAAATCTCTCCCGGACTGAAATTGTAGAAGAGAGTGAGTTTTTAGTTATTTTATTTTATTTTATTTTACATAAACCCTAACACATTAGACTATATCAGTCTAAGCTAGCAAATTGGGATGACCCATTTCCCATCATAACCAAGTGCTAAAGTCTCATTATTGTTTCCTAGTTGTGTAGGTGGGTATTTTGAAATTATGATTTTGCAAATTATTGTATTTCTTCAAAATTTTCATGATTATTGAGTTGTCAAACATGCATCTCTGTGTATGCATGATACGATATTTGTAATGAGCAGGTTAACACTTTAAACTAAAATATACATACATTCATAATATCAACATTTTATATTCATGAATTAAATTAAAACAATGATTAAACTAAGTAAATGAACAATTTGTAAATTTAGAGTGAAAGATAACTTCAGGACGGAGACTTCCACCGAGGTTCAAGAAGGCATGATCCTTTGAACTTTGACACCCATCCTTTGTGATTATAGCCTTCAAATTTGATCTCTCCTCATATCCTATATTCTTTGTCTGAACTCATCTGTTACTTTGTGTACTTTTCATTTATTTTTAATACAAGGTCAGAAGCTTCTGTTTCTGGCTTGACTTGTATGGTATGTTTTTTGATTTATGACGTGAAATTCATTTATTGATAATTATTATGAAAATAAGGATTGTGATGTTAGATTATAATTGGTAGGATTTGTATACATTATTAGTTATACACAATAAACTCACGAGTTGCAAGTAGATGTTTATAAATTGGATGTGATCCGACTTGAGAAATATAAATGGACAAGTGTAATATTGTATTTAGTGTATTTCAAGTGTTGTATTACTCATGCACCCTTCGACTGAATGGTCCGAGATACGCTCGACATTACATTTTTTACTCTCCATATTTGTTTTTTTATAATTTTATAATTTGATTAAATATAGTATCATTGGATGTATTACAAATCACGAGTGAGGCATTAGTCGAAGTTGAAATAAGATTTGTTTGTTTGCAGAATAGGTGTGACGTTCGATCTTTCATTAATAAGGGTGTGCAAAGAGGTGGGTTGGTTCGATTTAAAGATAAATCTCACATGAGTCATCTTAAATAGGTGAAAAATTATTCAATCCAACATTCATAAACCCAAGAGACGGTTTGTAAAAAATCACAACATAGTGAGTGGAGGCGGTTTAAAGGGTGGGTCAGTTTAGATTGGAAAATAGCTATAATAATTCATAAAATTACATAAAATTTGTAATTCGTACACATAAATAATGTTTCAACTATAATGATTATTTGAAGTATCATATTGTAAAAGTAGTCATTTTTTAAAGTTCATCTTTAACTCCAATCATTCAACAAAATATAATCTTTTATGTCAAAAAATAGTTATATACAATTAAATTTTGTAAAAAAAAGCTAAAATTGAAATTATAAAATCCTTCAACTAAAAAAATAGTAACCCCAGCTCCTAATCAAACCCATCTCGAATAAAAAAAATGACCCACCTTGTCCGAGGAGGTTTTGTGGTTCCTTGAGTGGGATGGATTTGGTTGGTTTAGTTTTGTGGTTTTGTGGTTTTTTTGCACACCCTTACTCACTCAACTTGATTAGGAACATTTGATTGTATTAAATGAAAATGATCAATTAGTTTATGAGATACCGATTACTTGCATGTGAATGAATTTTATGAGATTAATATCTATGTTAGATGCTCATGTTTGATATCAGTGGACAAAATGACAATTATAGTCATTACGAATCTTGGGTGATTTGATGTTGTTGAACATTTTGGTATTTAGTTATCTGTAGTTATAAATGAGATTCACAATTATTACAAATTATGTAAAATGATAAAAGAGTCACTTAACGAACATTGCAGAGAGAACTACGTTTTCTGAAGAGTTTAGTTATGATTGAATCAAATGTTGATTAAATATTTCATTTCATTTCATGAGCATTAAAGATTAAATATATGATATTTAATTAATGTTAACTGTGTTTTAATACATGATATTAAAACATAACATGTGTGTGTTTTTTCTGTCTGTACTATATACCACGTGTATTATATATGATTACTACAAATGTAAAAATACATGTCCTTATCTATCCCTCTCTCTTAAGTCTTCAATGATGACTTGTGTTGAGTTGAAAGCCTTCCTTATATCTTTACTTTTGAAAACTAAATTCACACTCTAATTGATTACATGTCTCCAACATTTATATTTCCCAATAATTTAAGTTGTTTTGTAGAAATCTTTTCAGTTTTACCGAAACAATTTCAGTTCTATCGGATGGACAATTGTTCAGTTTACCGAACGGACGTGTACTGTTTACATTGAATGGACATTTACAAAGTCATCATACAAAATGTTTATGAAGTTCATTAGACGAAGTAATATAAATCCTATTGACTAAATTCATCGGATGAAGATCGACAAATCCATCAGATGAAATTTTTTCATATCTACCGGGTGAAGACTTATACAATATACCGAATGAAGATTTATCGTTTTACCGGATGGAACATTGTAAGCAATGTAGTGGTGAAAATCATGACGATCATCGATTAGATATGTTGTGAAGAACCTTTCAAGAGAAGAAGGAGCTCGACCGATGTCATTGTAATTACTCCCAAGAAATGCGGAATACGACCATTGAAGTTCGTCTATAAATAGAGACACATGTTCGAGGAGAAGTAGCTTTTGCAATTTTGACTATCTAAAGTTGCTACGAAGTGTTTGTAACATCTTTTTACTTGATCATTCTTCTTTTTAAACTCCATAGAGTTTCTATTAAGGTATCAGTTTATGAGATTTTCATTATAAGAGCCTTAAGATTTGTCTTTGTAATTGTTGTTTGTCAAATCTTGTTGATCTTGGGATCTCAAGGTTAGAGATACAAAAGGTTATTCCGATCGATTTGATTGAGGGTTCTCGAGGTTAGGGAAATAAAGATTTGTCTGATCATTCTGATCGAGGGATTCCTAGGTGTGGAAGATAGACCTTACGACGAGTTAAGTCATGGATACCTAAAGTTGGGTTTAGAGACTTCCTTAACACTTGAGGTTAAAGTGTAGAACTTTCTTCGGAAAGTTTCTGTAAGTTTTTTCTTAGATGATTTGATAAAACCTGTATTTCATTATTATCTATATTGTTACACATTTTACATTTCTATTGTGCATATAATAAAAAGTTTATATCATTCTATATAAACTTTTTATAACTCTGTTTACAAAGTTCATCGGTCTAAATCTTTGGCTAATAAACTTTTTTGATAAATTCCCTTAAAGAGGTTGAAAAACTATAAGTTTGAATTTTATAAACTACAATTCACCCCCTCTTACAGTATATTGTATACACTTTCGATCCTACATTTGGCATCATAGGAGGTTTATACTTGTTATAAACTTGATTGCACTAACTGTGTTTTTCATAAAAGAATATCTTTTTTCTTAAGATGGCAGGTTTGTTTGTCGGGACACCTGAGAACCTTAATCCTAGAAGACCACCAATATTTGATGGTGTCGTCTATGAGTATTAGAGAGATTGTATGAAAAAATTTGTTATCAATACCGGTGTAAATAATTTTGTTATGATTATGGGAAGTTATCAGATTCCAGATAGGGAAGTTACAACTTTTAATAGAGAGGAAAAAACAGAATATCAACTGAATTATCATGTTCTAAATACTTTGTTGTACCCTATGACTAGAAATGTTTATAATTATATTTCATCTTGTGAAACGACTAACAATATATGGAAGAAACTGTAAGTTATTCATTTTGGAAGTTCTAAAGTTTTGGAAACCTAAAGAGTAATGTTATGTGCAGATTATTAGGTGTTTGGTTTTCTACCTAGTGAGTTAGTAACTCAAATTCATCAATAGTTTATGTCTATAGCGAACAATTTATAGTCTTTGGGTGAAAAAAAGTTGAAAGATGAGTAGTTTATAGAGAAGATTATAGATATTATGCCTAAAGAATAGGAATCAAAGTGTACAACTATTGGTGATACTAAACATCTTACAAAGCCAAGTTTAGATGATTTGATTAGAACTCTCGTGCAATATGAGAGTAGGCTAAAATGCGATTATGAAAAAAAAAACAAAAAAAAAAGAATGGGGTAGTCTTTGCTTCTATATATACCATAACTAAGAAATCTAAACTGTGTGAAAAAAATTCTAAATCTTATAAGAAGAAGAAATCTAAAGTTGAAACATGAAGTAGTTCATTAGAAGAAAGTTAGAATGAGCTTGCTCAACTCACTAAAAGGATGAATAGAATCATCAGTAAGAAAGATTTTTGTTATAAGTATAAGAATAACCAAAAGGAAAGAAGTGATAATAAAGACACTTCAGAAATGATTTGTTATGAATGCATGAAACCTAGACATATTAGGCCAGATTGTTCGAGATTGAAAAATAAGGATAAAAATTCAAGGAAGTTCTATAAGAATAAGGGTAAGAAAATATTAAAAGATTCTGACACTTGGAGTGAAAGTGGTGGAGGTAGTTCCTCTAAAATCTCTTTAGATAATAGCAGTGATGATTAACAAGTTTAGGGTTTTTATACTAGAATTCCAAATACCAACCAATGCTTCATGGAAAAGGTGTCTACTGAATCCCTTACAAATTCAACTTTGAATGCTAACTATCCAAGTTCTAATGATGAATATAGTACTACTTATTCTGAAGAATAAAATTTATTACAACCGATGATGAGGATGATTTAACTATTTTTAAATAAGTAAATAGACATGTTACTTTTTTGGGAAACAAGATAATAAAGTTACAAAAGACTATGGATGTGCTAAGGTAGAACTTATCAAAGAAAATTCTATAATTTCAAAACATTCCTCATAAATTTTAAATCCTACTTCATAATTAGATAAAAAAACCTAGTTCTAGATCAACTAAAGATGATGAGAATATAATTGTAGAACTGAATTTTGAAATACTTAGCATGGAGAAACATTTATCAAATTTTACTTCTACAAAGCAATTTTTTTACAATTTGTTCAAACAACTGAGACCACAAAGAAATACCTCTGGGATTGGTTTTACTATATCAAAACCACATTTTCAAAATAATTACTTTATTCCAAAAGTGCACCATTCTGTACAAAATTCTAGAGAGGTGGACATTGGAAGAATGAATGCTCTTTGAAAAAGGTACAATCTTATAGATTTCATAAAGCATATATATCTAAAGAATTAACTGTAGTTCAACATAAAAAAGTTGGGTAGATGTGGATTACTAAAGTTCATTTTGATAATAAATCTGAACCCAAGAAAGTATGGGCACCAAATTCTTAATATTTCTATTTCATGGATACAAACTAAGTTTCAACAACCAAAATATTTGGTACATGAATAGTTGTTGTTCTAGAGATATGACTAACAACAAGATTTTTTTCTAGAAGATCATTAAGATGAAAGGTGGAAAAGTAACCTCTAGAGATAATGACCAAGGATAAATTTATGGTATTGGTGATATTAACCTTCTTGGTAAATCTTTAATTTCAAATGTTTTATATGTTATAGGTATTAAGCACAATCTCATCAGTATAATCCAATTATGTGATAAAAGTTATCTTATGAACTTCAAGAATGATAAATGTATTTTTTAAAGATCAGTAGGTATATTTGTTCTTTCTGCTGATAGGAATGAAAATGTATGCACTCTTAACTTAAAATATCTTATAATCCAAGATCAAACTTGCCTAAGTAAAATGGAGGATCAATCTTGGTTATGATATAGAAGGTTAGGACACTGTATTGTAAGGAATTTAGCTAAAATTTATAAGAAATAACTTATTAGAGATCTATTATAGCTTAAGTTCAACTCTTATAAAGTTTGAAATCATTGTCAATTTTGTAAGAAACATAAATTAATATTTAAATCTATTAATGAAGTGTCAAATTTTGAAGCTTTATAGTTAGTACACATGAATTTATTTAGTCTAACACAAACTAGAAGTATTAGAGGAAAATACTATGTATATGTATTAGTTAATGACTACAATAGATATACGTGGGTATATTTTCTAGATAAAAAGTCAGAATATCTTTTTTTTATTTAAAAACTTTTCATCCCGTGTTAAAAGTAAAAAAAATCTACGTACCATGCCTTGACATGGATCAAAGTCCCCGTAGTTCGGGATGGATTGGGGCTTACACTCTGAGGTGGCCCAAGGTGTTGGGGTTTGAACCTCGTGGAGGCTTACTACCTACCATGCCTTGACATGGATCAAAGTCCCTGTAGTTCGGGATGGATTAGGGCTTACACTCTGAGGCGGCCCAAGGTGTTGGGACTTGAACCTCGTGGAGGCTTCCTACATACCATGCCTTGACATGGATCAAAGTCCCTGTAGTTCGGGATGGATGGGGGATTACACTCTGAGGCGACCCAAGGTGTTGGGGCTTGAACTTTGTGGAGGCTTCCTATGTACCATGCCTTGACATGGATCAAAGTCCCCGTAGTTCGAGATGGATTGGGGCTTATACTCTGAGGCGGCCCAAGGTGTTGGGGATTGAACATCGTGGAGGCTTCCTACATACCATGCCTTGATATGGATCAACGTCCTCATAGTTCGGGATGGATTGGGGTTTACACTCTGATGCGTCCCAAGGTGTTGGGGCTTGAACCTTGTGGAGGCTTCCTACGTACCATGCCTTGACATGGATCAAAGTCCCCGTAGTTCGGGATGGATTGAGGCTTACACTCTGAGGCGGCCCAAGGTGTTGGGGCTTGAACCTTGTGGAGGCTTCCTACATACCATGCCTTGACATGGATAAAAGTCCCCGTAGTTCGAGATGGATTGGGGATTACACTCTAAGGCAGCCCAAGGTGTTAGGGCTTGAACCTCGTGGAGGCTTCCTATGTACCATGCCTTGACATGGATCAAAGTCCCCATAGTTCGGGATAGATTGGGGATTACACTCTGAGGCGGCCTAAGGTGTTTGGGGCTTGAACCTCGTGGAGGCTTCCTACGTACCAATCCTTGACATGGATCAAAGTCCCCGTAGTTCAGGATGGATTAGGGCTTACACTCTGAGGTGGCCCAAGGTGTTGGGGCTTGAACCTCATGGAGGCTTCCTACGTACCATGCTTGACATGGATCAAAGTCCCCATAGTTCGGGATGGATTGGGGCTTACACTCTGAGGCGGCCTAAGGTGTTTGGGGCTTGAACCTCATGGAGGCTTCTTACGTACCATGCCTTGACATGGATCAAAGTACCCGTAGTTCGGGATAGATTGGGGCTTAAACTCTGAGGCGACCCAATGTGTTTGGGGCTTGAACCTCGTGGAGGCTTCCTACGTACCATGCCTTAACATGGATCAAAGTCCTCGTAGTTCAGGATGGGTTGGGGCTTACACTCTGAGGCGGTCCAAGGTATTTGAGGCTTGAACCTCATAGAGGCTTCCTACGTACCATGCCTTGACATGGATCAAAGTTCCCATAGTTCGGGATGGATTGGGGATTACACTCTGAGGCGACCCAAGGTGTTGGGACTTACCCCAGGATGGAGGCTCGAGGGCGACAAAGCGTAGTGGGAGAGGGATTTGGGACCGAATAAAGGAGGATCCTCGTTCCCCATCATGCCCTCCGCTGGCCTAGGGGACCGAAGACGAAAGGAGGAGCATGGATGCTGCCTCCTGGAAGGAAAGCTAGAGGCTTACACCAAGGTGGATGCCCTTTCCTTCAGACAAACGCCACTCCAATAAGGAGTATATCATACCCTATGAGGGGTGATCCCATCCCTGTGGAGATGAGTGGGTGTGGAGAATGTCCAAGGCGGGGGGACCCTGCGTGCGAGGCATGGGGCCGGGTCACAGTTTAACGTCATGTGCTAAGGACGATGGTGCTTGACAGTTTAACATCCTGTAGCTCGGACGAGGCGGGTTTTCTCCACACCCATAAGACTTACATAACCAGTACCCTATACTCCTTGTGGGAGGGAAGACATCTAAAACACCGTGGAGAGGGGGTGTCGCGGAGCGAACCATCGAGGGGTCCACGTTAGCGTGACTATGCAAAGAAGCAATAGTCGTTAGCGTGACTGGGTGCCACTAAGGAGTGACAATGGTGGATAGGGCTTACGCATGGAAGCTGCCCATAATGTCTTCCTCATGTCTGGCCATGAGGGAATCCCAACTAACTGGTGGGTTGAGGTATATAATTGGGTAAAACACCTATGTGCAAGTGCACAAGTGGGATAACACCAAGGGGTGTTGGAATCAGTCTGAACAAAGGGAGTTGAAAAGTGTGAATTACATGCCCGACATTTAGAATGCGGTGAGGGTGGCGTGGTGATAGAGGATAACCGTTGACCGTGTTCGAAACACAACATTCATATCGCGTTAGCCTGAAATGGGGACAAACAAATGAGAGTTGACTGCTGACCATGTTCGAAACACAGGACCTGACTCGAAGTGTTGTCCAAAGTCTTACGGAGCGTTGGCCCAGGACGGTAGGTGAGCCGATGCGGAATGGGACCAGACCGTTAGGGGGTCCCTTAAGACATGAAAGAGGATGAAGATCTGAATGAAGGACACACAAAGTGTGAGGCAGAGTGATGGAATGTTTGAATAGATTCCAATGCTCTTGAAGGTATGCCACTGTGATCATGGCATAATGCATCTGTCACGACCCGTCCTCGGGGCTCGTGCCATGACTACCCCAAACCCACCTTCCATAGGCCAGGGGCTGGTGACTAACACCAAATGCGTAAATCCCGATAAAAAGGGAAGACATTGCCTTTATGATAGTAACAAACACAACAGAGTACACAACTGAAGCAAGCACTAAGTAAAATGAGTACAAAAGTAAATGCTGAAAAGTAAATGGGCCAGTATACAAACTCAATTGAAAGTACAGTACAACTGAAAAGGAAAGTACAACATCAGTAAAGTAAAGCAGCAACCATCGAGTCGTCCTCTGGGAATCCCATCTGAAGGGTGGGTACATATGGTCTCCTCGGCACCTCGGGTCCGTCCGTCTGCTCCGTGCACGCCTCACTAGGTGGTCCACCTCCGGGTACCGTCCAGCTCCACAAGACTCCTCCACGATCAGTGTTGTCCATCATCTGCATCCAACATAACGTAGTGCGGGCATATCCCGTGTAGGGGTGAGTATAAGATACGTAGTAGGGACCCTGAGACCCACGAAGGTCTCCCAGAATCTACGAAGGGTAAACCACAAAGGAAAGGAACAATCCCGAAGAATCAACCAACCCTACTTAGGTATATGCCCATATATATACCTAAGTGATCAATCTCAGTTCGGCTCTAACTCTCGAGCCCAACCACAACCCAGTCCACACAGGAAAGATAGTCAATCACATCAAAGATAATGATTGAAAGTTAAGACTCAGCTCACACAGGTATAATACTCACGAAGAGGGGTGGAGATGATTATATGTAGCCTCTGAATCATCTCCTCTGCCAAACCCATGTAGGATCCAAGTACAGAAGTCGTCACTGCCGAACCCACGGAGGATCCAAGTACAGTAACCATCGCTGCCGAACCCACGTAAGATCCAAGTACAGTCGTCCTCACTGCCGAACCCACGGAGGATCCAAATGCAGTCGTCCTCACTGCCGAACCCACGGAGGATCCAAGTCCAGTCGTCCTTGCTGCCGAACCCATGGAGGATCCAAGTACAGTCGTCCTCGTCGTCGAACCCACAGAGGATCCCAGCACGGTAGTCGTTGCAGCCGCAGCCAGCCCTAGGGTTCCCGCACACAGCATGCTCGATTCTCGGAGGGTCCGCTCCTCAAGCCAAGGGGGTTCGATACATCAACTGTCACGAAGTCCAGAGTTGATGTATCCCGAAGTTTCGTCTCGTCAAAAGAAACCCAACGCGACAAACGGTGCGTCAATCGGACGCCCGGTCTGAGAGTTATTGGCTTTTCCGTTCCAGGGGCCCGGTTGGTTTTTAAGCTAAAACCAACCCGACCGTACTCCAGCTACTTCCAAACCTCAAGTTAATTATTCCAAAAGAACCTTACCATCAAAAGGAATTCAACATAGTTGATGGCACGTCAATCGGACGTTCGGTCCTTAAGTTATAAGCGTTTTTTCTCCAAGGGCCCGGTTGGTTTCGAGTTCGAACCAACCCGTCTATACACAAAATTTTCCAAAACCTCGAGTGTAATATACCAAAATGACCGTCTCAATCCAAGTATTCCTATGAAACTTACGGTGCGTCGATCGGAGGTCCGTAGCTCAAGTTATGGGCAAAAGATCAAAAAACGGTCTGAAGTGGGGGTCTGGGCCCGGTCCGACTCGGCCCAACCCACCCTGGGTCGGCCCGGTAGGGCGCGGCGCGGCCTGGCCTGGCCCGACCGGCACGTCCTGGTCCGTGTGACTCACCTCGGCCCGGCCGAGGGGGTGTGGCTCGGCCAGCTGGCCGAGCGGGGGGGGGGGGGGGGGGGTCCGCGGACGCGGCGCCAGGATGGCGCCGCTGGTCTCCCCGAATCCCACGCGGCCGCTGGATCCGCTGCTTGCCGCCGCGGCCGTTGCCGCAGTGGGCTCCTGCCGGCGGCGCGTCGGGGCGCCGCCGCATCCAGGCGGCCGACCAGTGCCAGTCGCCGCCTCCGGCCGCCAGCGCTGCCGCACCGCTACGGTCTTCCACGGGCCACCAGAGTCATTTGGGTGGTCCGTTTTTGCTTCCGTTTGTGCCTGCGATCGTCTTGGGACCCGTACTCCACTGTGAAGGCCCCAAATCGCTGTTGCAGTCCCATTTAGTTGTCTCCAAACACCCCGCGCATCAAGAACAAAATAGAGGTGGGTCCGGACTTGTTCGTTAGTCCGTACCCACCGCGTTAGTGGTTCAAAACATCACCCAACAATTAAGCGCCATGTTCGAGAGTATAAAACACATATATGGAGATTATAAAAAAATTCCCCCTACCTCGAAGTTGTTGTCGTACGTCGTCGATCCGCGGAAGACGAGCGTCGCGGTAGACGGACGTCGCAGAAGGACGGTGTCGTTCCGTCAACGATGGAGGAAGGGTCGTTGTTGTAGGAGACGTAGGCTCCTCAACGTCGAGGTGCGTCCAAGGAAGATGCATCGTTGGAAGAAGTTCTTCGCGTTCTTCATCGGGGGTGTTCTTCATTGAAGAACAATGTTCTTCGTCGATGAAGGATCCCCTCTCCTTTAATTCCCCATAGTCTTTTTCCAAAAGAGATTTACCAATGCAAAGAAATAAGAGGCTCCCAATTAATAGAATTGTCATGAAATTCGTATTAATTCCAAAGCGGTGCCAATTAATTTAACGCTGATATTAAATTGATAGGTTGACACATTTAATGGGATGATGGAGGTAGGAAGGCTCCACCATAATGAATATGTGGAGTTGTCAAAGTAATAAATAAGGGGTATTAATGGGGAGTTGAGGGGAGTTATGGGGAGATGAAGGTTGGGGGTTGTGTGGGCCCCACCTCACAAATATCCACACTTGGGAGGAAATAACCAACTCACAAAATAAAATTGTGTACCACACAATTTTATTTAGTTTAAGATTCAACCCCAAATATTAACTTTCAACCCGCATAAAACGCAACTGCGGTAAAGGTCCCCTTAAGCAAATACCGTCGCTGCGAGTTCATCGGTGCCCTCAGATTTCAATTCCGAGCACCGGTTCAAAAGATAAAAAAACCCACTCGTTCGTTTACTGAACGTACCCAAGCTAAACTTCAGAAATTGATTCCGGACACACCGGGCCTCAGAATCAAGTACCGTCAGAAGCCACAGACTCATAAAATTCAAAAGTATTTAAGACAAAAAAAATTTCTTCAAATTTCCAGGTCTTTACATTACTCCCACCTCAGGGATTTACGTCCTCGTAAAATTACAACATTAACTAGGGAAACAAATGAGGGTACTGAGCATGTATCTGAGCCTCCCGCTCCCATGTGCTCTCCTGGAGGTTCCCGTGCTGCCAACGAATGCGCACCAGAGGAATCAACCGTCCATGTAGGGTCCTGTCGATCCTCGATCTCCACTGGGACCTCCATGAATGTAGCCCTGTCATTGATGTCCAGCTCCCCATGATCAATGATGTGGGTCGGGTCGTGCACGTATCTCCTTAGCTGAGATACTTGGATGACGTCATGCACCCGGTGCAACTGAGGTGGAAGGGCCAGGCGGTAAGCCACCTCGCCTACTCTGCTGAGGACCTGGAAAGGCCCGATGAAGTGTGGAGATAACTTGCCGCCTCGACCAAATCTCTGTAATCCACATCGAGGTGAGACTCGTAAGAAAACATGGTCACCATCCTCAAACTCCATTGGTCTCCATCTCCTATCAACATAGGACTTCTGTCTACTCTGTGCAGTCCTCATCCGCTCCTGTATGATCTGCACCTTCTCCGTCGTAGCCTGAACCATCTCTGGTCCTACAAGTGCTGACTCCCCCGGGTCAGTCGAGCACAGAGTTGATCTGCATGGTCGGCCGTACAGTTCCTCGTAAGGTGTCATCCCGATGGTGGAGTGATAGTTGTTGTTGTACGCAAACTCACCAAGGGTAGGTGATCCTCCCAGCTGCGACCAAAGTCAAGGACACATGCACGGAGCATGTCCTCGAGAGTCTGAATGGTCCTCTCCGTCTGGCCATCCGTCTGAGGATGAAAGGTGGTTCTCAGACATAGCTGTGTCCCAAAAGCCTCATGCAACCCCTTCCAAAGCCGGGAAGTAAAGCAAGTGTCTCGATCGAAGATAATAGACGATGACACACCATGAAGTTGTACGATCTCCTGAACGTAGAGGCGTCCCAAGCTCTCCACTGAGCCCTGCTCTCTGATCGGAAGGAAGTGGGCCGACTTGGTGAGTCGGTCTACGATCACCCAGATGGAGTCATGTCCTCTGGAAGTACGTGGAAGCCCCATCATGAAATCCATGGATATCCCGTCCCACTTCTACTCTAGAACCTCTAAGGGTTGTACCAAGCCTGCTGGTGCCTGGTGCTTCGCCTTCACTTGCTGACAAGTGAGGCATCATGAAACGAAATCTGCTACAACCTTCTTCATACTCGGCCACCAATGCTATCGTCTGAGGTCTTGGTACATATTCGCCACTCCAAGATGTACTGCTAGAGGGGAAGTGTGAAACTCCCTCAGCACTTCCTCCTTCAGTGCAACTGGCACCAGGGTACGTCCCCTGAAGAGGATGTCATGCTCTCCTCCTTTAGAAAATCCATCAGGCGTCTGCCCTGTGAAAATCTGAGCACGTCGCGTCTCACAGTCAACATCCCCATGTTGTGCCTCTCTAACCCACTGAAGAAGTGGAGGAGTGACTGTGAGAGACTGTAGAAAGGATGCCCCATCTCTATCCACGAAGGATATCTGTAACGAGGCTAGCTACTCCGTCGCCTCCCCTAGCAGCTGTATGGCCGATCTCCTACTGAGAGCATCATCTACTACGTTCCCCTTCCCAAGAGTATAGACTATCTCAAAGTCATAATCCTAGAGGAACTTGAGCCATCGTTGCTGTCTCAGGTTCAGGTCCTTCTGCGAGAAAATGTACCTGAGACTCTGGTGGTCAAAGTAGACTGTAAAGTGCTCGCCCATCAGATAGTGCCACCACATCTTCAGGGCGAAGACCACTGCTGATAACTCCAGGTCATGGGTAGCATAGTTCTGCTCGTGCTGCCTCAACTACCATGAACCGTAAGCGATCACTGATCGCTCCTGCATCAGGACACACCCGAGTCCAGTCCCTGATGCGTCGCAGTAAACTACATACCCTACGCCCTCCTCCAGTAGCCTCAAGATGAGCGCACTGGTCAATTTATGTCTAATCTCCTGGAAGCTCTACTGACATCTATCTGACCACACTAAGGGTTTCCCCTTCTTCGTCAAAGCTGAAAGCGGTGCTTCAACTCTGGAGAATTCTGGCACAAATCTCCGATAGTACCCAGCCAGACCTAGGAAACTCTGCACCTCCGTCACGCTCCTGGGTAGCTCACATGAAAGTATCGCCTTGATCTTCACTGGGTCCACTACAACTCCCACCTCCGAGATGATGTGTCCCAATAAGTGAACCTCTCGAATCCAGAACTGGAACTTCGAGATATTACCATAAAGCTGGTGCTCTCGGAGTGTGTCTAGTACAACCCGCAAGTGGTAGGCGTTCTCCTCCTCAGTAGCCGAATAAATCAGTATGTCGTCAATGAAGACTACGATAAACCGATCAAGGTAAGGTTGGAAGATCATGTTCACGAGACTCATGAACACTGCTGGAGAATTGGTCACGCCGAAGGGCATAACCAAGAACTCTTAGTGGCCATACCGACACCTGAAGGCCGTCTGCTGCACATCCTCGTCTCGAACTCTGAGCTGGTGATAGCCTGACCTAAGATCTATCTTTGAGAACCATCGTGCTCCCTTGAGTTGATAGAAGAGGTCTTCAATCCTCGGAAGTGGGTAATTGTTCCTTATGGTCACCTGGTTCAGGCGACGGTAGTCGACACATAGTCGCAAGCTCCCATCCACCTTCTTGGTGAACAAAATCGGAGAAGCCCAGGGTGAAACACTGGGTCGGATAAATCCTTTCCCTTGCAAGTCCTCCAGCTGTACCCGCAGCTCACGAAGCTCGGTGGGAGCCATCTGATATGCTAGAGTAGATATCGGTGCTGTCCCGGGGTACAGGTCTATGTAGAAGTCTACCTCTCTTCGAGGAGGTAGTCCCGGAACATCATCAGGAAAAACGTCCGCATACTGATCCACCACAACAGGAAAACTCGGACTCTGCACATCAACCGCTCCTAGGATGAGACTAGCCAACTGATGTGTGATCAGATGCCCTCTCCTCTGCATAAGTCCATCCTACGTTGCAAAGGCTCCCTTCTCGCCGGTGAAGGTGAACCTGGTCCCATCCGTGCAGACACACCGCACTTTGCGCCTAATAGAGTCGATCTGAGCATGGACTGTAGATAACCAGTCCATACCCAAGATGACGTCGTAAGGCCTCGACGCCGCTACAAGAAGATCCCAGCCGAAGCTCTCGCCTCCCAGAGTAATCTCACACTGCCGACACCAGTGCGTAATCGTTGAGTCTGCTCCCATAGGAGTCTCTAGCCGTAAGGATCGAGCCAACGGCTCTGTCGGAATCTCCGAGCTCTGAACAAGGGCAGCAGCAATAAAAGAATGACTCGTAACTATGTCTATAAGAACTGTAGAAAGGGTGGAGTAGACACAGATAGTACCTCGAATCATCTCAGGTGCGCCGTGGTCGTAAGCCTCCGCTGTCTGGAGCTGGGCCTGCCTCTGTCTGCCAGCTCCCTGTGGTCGGGGTGGACCTCCTGGGGGTGGTTGTGGTAGAGCCTCGAAACTTCGTCCACCACCCACTGCTTAGCCAGCTCCTCTGCCTCATCCGCCTTCTCCCTAAGGACTGCCATGGTCGAACCTCTGCCTCTGGTTGAGAGGTCCCTCCACTATTTGCTGCTCGTCTGCATGTTGGGTCGGGCAGTCCTGAGCCATGTGGCCCTGCCCGCCGCATGCATAGCACTTCCTGCCTCTCGTATGGTTGGCTCTTCTTTGTGTGCCCCACACATCCGATCCAGAATCCTGGGGTCACCCACCTGATGGTATGGTCTGCTTGGACCTCTGCGGCATCTGTCTACTGCTGGATGCAGAAGACTCTGCTACGTGTCGCCCTGCGGTGGGTCTCGCTACTGGCGTCGACTCAGTAAGAAAGCTCTCCATAAGAAGGGCTTGTTCCAACACTCCTGCTTATGTCAGAATGCTGAGGGAGACTATCGAAGCCCTAATCTCATGCCTCAGTCCCTGCTCGAAGGTCCGGGCCCAAAAGAATGGGCCCCGTACCATGTTCGTGGAGTAGCGCGATAGGTCGGTAAACCTCACTGAATACTGATCTACTGTCATACTGCCCTGCCGCAGATGAAGTAACTCCTGGATGCGCACAGAATGGAGGGTGGCTGGAATGAACTCCGAGCAGAAGAGACTCTCGAAGTTTGTCCAAAGTAGATATGCCTCGTCGTGCATCTGGAGCATCAGGCTCTACCATCTACCTGCTGCTGCGTTCAGTAGACTCGCGACAAGGATCACCATGAGGTCAGCTGGTGTCCCTACCAATCTGAAGACTCTGACGATAGCCTCTAGCCAATCCTCAGCTGCCCGCGGGTCCGTCTCTCCACAGAACTTGGGCGGCCTCTATCGCTGAAACTCGTGCAATGCACTCAGGCGGCGTGCACTCTCTATTGCTGGGGCTGGTAGCATCGGTGGCTCAGTGGGTAGCGGTGCCGCTGGTGCCTCCGCTGTAATGGGGCCCTGCACCGAGGCCTCGTTGCTCGGTGGGCTGCCATCTCCTACGTAACTAGGAACCCTGGTTGGCTGCCTTCGTGGGGCCATCCTAAAAAGAAACAGGTGTGCCACAGTTAATACAATATACCTGGTGAGCTAACACAAAGTAATCACAAAGAAAAATTCTGAAACACACATGCAATCAATGTTTTCGTGCATTGAGTTGGGAATCATAAGTCAAGGTCTTGGTGTATGGATACGTTGGCCGCCGCACCAACACTGGACTCCCTGGACTGATAACCACACTCAATACTCTAAACACTATTGATCCACAGAAAAGAAAATATCGGAGTCTTGAGTTCTGCGGTAGAACCGACTCCTCTGATACCAATTTATCACGACCCGTCCTTGGGGCCCGTGCCATGACTACCCTAAGCCCGCCTTCCATAGGCTAGGGGATGGTGACTAGCACCAAAGGCATAAATCCCAATAAAAAGGGAAGGCTATACCTTTATGATAGTAACAAACACAACACAATACACAACTGAAGCAAGCACCAAGTAAACTGAGTAAAAAAGTAAATGCTAAAAAGTAAATGGGCCAGTATACAAACCCAACTGAAAATACAGTACAACTAAAAAGGAAAGTAAAACATCAGTAATGTAAAGCAGCAACCACCGAGTCGTCCTCTGGGAATCCCACCTGAAGGGTGGGTACATATGGTCTCCTCGGCACCTCGGGTCCGTCCGTCCGCTCTGTGCACGCCTCACTAGGTGGTCCACCTCCGGGTACCGTCTAGCTCCACAAGACTCCTCCACGATCAGTGTTGTCCGTCGTCTGCATCCAACACAACGTAGTGCGGGCATAGCCCGTGCAGGGGTGAGTATACGATACTCAATAGGGACCCCGGGACCCACGAAGTTCTCCCAGAATCTATGAAGGGTAAAACACAAAGGAAAGTAACAATCCCGAAAAATCAACCAACCCTAATTAGGTATATTCCCATACATATACCTAAGTAATCAATCTCATTTCGGCTCCAACTCTCAAGCCCAAGCACAACCCAGTCCACACAGGAAAGATAGTCAATCACATCAAAGATAATGATTGAAAGTCAAAACTCAGCTCACACAGGTATACTACTCATGAAGAGGGGTGGAGATGATTAGATGTAGCCTCTGAATCATCTCCTATTCCGAACCCACGTAGGATCCAAGTACAGAAGTAGTCCCTGCCGAACCCACGACGGATCCAAGTACAGTAACCATCGCTGCCAAACCCACGTAGGATCCAAGTACAATCGTCCTCACTACCGAACCCACGGAGGATCCAAGTACAGTCGTCCTCACTGCCGAACCCACAGAGGATCCAAGTACAGTCGTTCTCGCTACCAAACCCATGGAGGATCTAAGTACAATCGTCCTCGTCGTCGAACCCATGGAGGATCCCAACACGGTAGTTGTCGCAGTCGTAGCCAACCCTAGGGTTCCCGCACACAGCACACTCGATTACGGGAGGGTCTGATCCTCAAGCCAAGGCGGGGTCGATACATAAACTGTCACAGAGTCCAGATTTGATGTATCCCTAAGTTCCGTCTCGTCAAAAGAAACCCAACGTGACAGACGGTGCGTCAATCAGACGCCCGGTCTGAGAGTTATTGGCTTTTCCGTTCTAGGGGCCCGGTTGGTTTTTAAGCTAAAACCAACCCGACCGTACTCCAGATGCATCCAAACCTCAATTGGATCATTCCAAAAGAACCTTCCCATCAAAAGGAATTCAACTTAGTTGACGGAACGTCAATCAGACGTCCAGTCCTTAAGTTATAAGCGTTTCCGCTCCAAGGGCCCGGTTGGTTTCGGGTTTGAACCAACCCGGCCATACCCAAACTTTGCCGAAACCTCAAGTGTAATATACCAAAACGACCGTCTCAATCCAAGGATTCCTACTCAACTGACGGTGCGTCGATCGTAGGTCCGTAGCTCAAGTTATCGGCAAAAGACCGAAAAACGGTCCAAAGTGGGGGGGTCTGGGCCCGATCCGACCCAGCCCGACCCACCCTGGGTCGGTCCTAACCGGGTTGACCCGACCCGGTTCTTGGTCTGGCCCGGCCTGACCGGCGCGACCCGGTCCGCATGACCCGCCCCGACCCGACCAGGGGGGGGTTCCGCGGACGCGGCGCCAAGATGGCGCTGCTGGTTTCCCCAGTTCCCGCGCGACCGTGGGATTCGCTGCTTGCTTCCGCGGTCTTTCGCGGGCCACCAAAGTCATTCTGGTGGTCTGTTTTTCCTTCCGTCTGTGTCTGCGATCGTCTTGGGACCCGTACTCCACTGCGAAGGCCCCAAATCGCTGTTGCGGTCCCATTTCGTCGTCGCCAAACACCCTGCGCATCAAGAACAAAATAGCGGTGGGTCCGGACTTGTTCGTTAGTCCATACCCACGACGTTAGTAGTTCAAAACATCACCCAACAATTAAGCACCATGTTCGAGAGTATAAAACACATATATGGAGATTATAAAAAAATTCCCCCTACCTCGAAGTTGTTGTCGTATGTCATCGATCCGAGGAAGACGAGCGTCGCGGTAGATGGGCGTTGCGGAAGGACAGTGTCATTCTGTCAACGATGGAGGAAGGGTCGTTGTCGTAGGCGACGTAGGCTCCTCGACGTTGAGGTGCATTCGAGGAAGATGCGTCGTTGGAATAAGTTCTTCGCGTTCTTCGCCGAGGGTGTTCTTCGTTGAAGAACGTTGTTCTTCGTCGATGAAGGATCCCCTCTCCTTTAATTCCCCAGAGTCTTTTTCCAAAAGAGATTTTCCAATGCAAAGAAATAAGAGACTCCCAATTAATAGAATTGTCATGCAATTCGTATTAATTCCAAATCGGTGCCAATTAATTTAACGCTGATATTAAATTGATAGGTTGACACATTTAATGGGATGAGGGAGGTAGGAAGGCTCCACCATAATGAATATGTGGTGTTATCAAAGTAATAAATAAGGGGTATTAATGGGAAGTTTAGGGGATTTATGGGGAGATGAAGGTTGGGGCTCGTGTGGGCCCCACCTCACAAATATCCACACTTGGGGAGGAAATAACCAACTCACAAAATAAAATTGTGTACCACACAATTTTATTTAGTTTAAGATTCAACCCCAAATATTAACTTTCAACCCGCATAAAACACAATTGCGGTAAAGGTCCTCTTAAGAAAATACCGGCGCTGTGAGTTCATCGGTGCCCTCAGATTTCAATTCCAAGAACCGGTTCAAAAGATAGAAAAACCCGCTCGTTCGTTTACCGAATGTACCCGAGCTAAACTTCGAAAATTGATTCCGGGCACACCGGGCCTCGGAATAAAGTGCCGTTAGAAGCCACCGACTCATAAAATTCCAAAGTATTTAATACAAAAAAATTCCATTGAAATTTCCAGGTCTTTATAACATCTTATACTTGGAGCATAAGACATCTCTTGTTTGGAGCAAGATTCATCTTATGTTTGGAACATAAGGATTACTACTGTTTAAAGTCATGTAGATAGGACTATTAGGCATAAGACGCCTAACAATAGATGGTGTTGGGTCTTACACAAGGGCGGCCCTTTCTGGTTTGACCTGGAATATGAGACAAGCGATGGGGTTTGGATGAGTTACTTGAGGAATGGTTCGACTCAAGGTACTCAGGGAAATGATGATGAGAATCTCAACTCATGACATAGGAAGCAAACCAAGAGGAATACATCAACTCAAGGTGTTTCATGGTGTGCGGAGGATTATCTCAAATCATGGTATTCCATAGGTGGAAGGTGGGTGCGTATAAGGGCGCAATGGAAATCCTGATGCCCCGACCCAAAAAGTTCACGGTGCGACTCTCCATTTTTCATGGGGGTCAGTGACATTAGCGAAGGGACCGACCCAGAAGGTCGGGACCGCAGCCCAGCACTGAACCCGAGTGGGGGGTGCAGGGGCTGCGCCCCCGCAATATGGACCAGTGGGCGTAGGCCTATATACTGTTGCACGTAATAGGAGCGACACGCAGGATGGGCTGCACGCAATCGAGGCTGTTGCGTGGAAAACACCGGGTTGGCGCAAAATAGGGGAGTTGTGCACTCAAAATGGGAGGCAAGCGCGCAATAGGCGACATGAGCATGCGATAGGGGAGCAGTGCGCACAAAAGGGGAGCGGTGCGCGCAAAAGGAATTACGCGTGCGAAAAACTCCGGGCCAGCCCGCAATTGGGCACTGGGCGCGAAATAGAGCAGACCGAAGCGCAAAAAGAATTGCGCACCAAAGCCCTAATTGCACGTAATTGGAAGGAATTGCGCGCGAGGGAAGGGGTTCGAGGGGATTTGGACAAGGATCAATCCCGAGTAGTCGCGTGCA
The DNA here is from genome assembly GCA_963277665.1 of Viscum album. NCBI lineage: Eukaryota > Viridiplantae > Streptophyta > Magnoliopsida > Santalales > Viscaceae > Viscum > Viscum album. The sequence continues at coordinate 641,839,166 of OY728143.1, read as the reverse complement.
AAGGCGGACCCCCCGAGTGACCTGGCGCGAAAAAATTAGTACCTGAGAGCCATCTTCTTTGTGCGCGCGGGAGAGAAATTTCACGCGGGAGAGGCGGTTCAAATTCTTCAGCCCGAAAGTCGAAGGGGGTCACCTTCTATTTATAGGCATTCAGGGGCGCGTAAAATAGGTTGGCGCGAAATTATTGCGCGTCGAGGTCGGTGGCGTGAAATGTCAACCGTGCGGGTGGGGGCGCGAAATATTTCGCGCCCACGCCGAAGAACTCTCGCGAATACCGAAACTTTCCGCGTGGGGCATGGTTTTTTCATGCACTTATGATTTTTTTTTGTGCAACTCCTCCGGGCCCCTCGGACCGGGTCCCTGAATCCAAATATGATTTCGCTTTGTCATTTTAAAACATTCTTCAACACTTGAGCGCTTGTCGGTGTCTACAATCATCTAATAAGAAGGGGGAAAACATATATTACTATAAACATTTCAAGATAAGTTAAATAATAAAAAACAAGCTTAACAAAACAGTCTCTCACAAGTGATATAGTGTCAATTTGTCAACACTTCTCAAATCATAAATCAAAATACCGACTTTGATTTTAGTCATAATTGATATAAAACTCTTGAATTGTTTTGAATTAGGACCTCTTGGAATATCATTATCATCAAAGTATATTAGCATCCTTGGGTCCTGAATACGACCGATTGATAATTTTGGTAACTGTGTGCTTTCATGTTTACCAACCCTCGAACTCTTCTTTGGCCCTCTAGGAGTAGATGTCTCTTATAAAGAAGGATGAGTCTCATAAAGAGGAGCATGTGTACGTTCCTCTGCAGAGGTATGAATACGATCATCTCCAAAATTATGTAGTGGATCAGTTGATTGATATGTCATAATCCTACAAATCAAAGTAATAAAAAATTAGCACACAAATATACAAATTCAACTATTATAATAATAATGTAAATAAAAAGTTAAATATTATTAAACAAAAAAATAAACTAAATTAAACTTAACACATTTTTATTCATATTTGTTATAGTTAACTAAAATTATAACAATAGTAATGGGATATGAAATTTCATATAAACAAATGAAAACAAATCCAAAAATGGTGTGTGAATAGTCAAAATGTTGCAACCTAATAAATCATTTTTTACACAAAAAAATATTTTTTCAATATACTCTTATAAATTTTTTTGTTTTTATTTAACATATTAGATTTAAAATAATTGTTTTTTTAAAATAAATTAATAGAAAAGTTAAGTAAGGGTAAACATGGTAAACTAAAAAAACTAAACTAATATAAACAAACAATTTAACTTATTAGTTATAATATGTGTTTTAATAAAGAAATTAAAATTAAAATATCTAATAGTTTATGAAATTTAAAAAAGTAAATAAGAAATAAACACATGTTACCTATAATATTAGGAATGTACTAAATTATTTTTTCCCCAAATTCCTTCATCATGAACTTTCCATATGGCACAAACTGTGTCTACAACATTCTCGTCAATATTATTCTTTAATCTTTCCATGGAAGTAGGGATCTCATATAAATCAACATCTTCGTCAAGTTTATCATCACCAACATTTTGTTTTTTCTTTGTAAAACAATATACCACTACATATAGAATTGATCAAGAACATAGAAAATTTGTCTTTCATGTGTTACCATTATAAAAGGATCAGTTTTGTATTTTAATCTATTCAGATTAACAATTGTCATTCCAAATTCATCATGTTTTTCGCTATTGTTACTGATAAACCATTTGCAGTTAAACATCAAAACTTGAAATTTAATGTAATCAACCTCCCATATTTCTTCGATGACTCCATAATATGCACTATATGTGGATATTGAGGTTTTGTGTTTAGAACTAAAAAATTCATTACTTCTGTGAACACCAATACACTACTATTATGAACTGCACTTCTATTGTCCTGATCTTTTGTATGAAATGTATAGCCATTAATGTCATACCCAGACCGTGTTATTAAATTTAAACTTGGGCCACCCACTAACCATCTCAATGTTTCTGATTCATCTGATCTACTAAGCATGATCTCTTTAAACCATGTAAAAAAAGTTTTGTTATGCTCATTCAAAATCCTTATATTTATCTTCTTTGGATAAAATTGTTTCAACACATTAATATGAAATTTTATACATGGTTGAGAATAATCTATGTTATTAAAGATGTATAAATATACCTTCTTTATCTGTTCACCTATCAATGATTTTAGTTTCAATCCATGGATCCCCTTTCCCCCATAATTAACTCATTCATGGCGAGATGGAGTCAAACCAATGTTCTCCACTGCAGACAAGTAGCTTGTAAAAAATTCTACAACCTCCTCAGAAATATAATTATCAACAATGGAGGCTTTAGGTCGATATGGATTCTTAACACACCCCTTAAATATCTTCATATACCTTTCAAAAGTATACATCCAATGTAGATATAAATGTATGTAAAGTTTTATTTCTCATATAAATTAAACCATTAAATGAACCATGATATCAAAAGAAGATGGAGGGAAATACATTTCCAATTTAAAAAGTATAGAAATTACTTCATTTTCTAATTTTTTCAAAGCATTAAGATCAATCATCTTATTAAAAATTGAATTTAAAAAATAACACACCTTCATGATAGTCATTATAACATGGATGGAAAATATTCCATGCAATGAAACTAGTAGGAGTTGTTGCATCACGACGTGACAATCATGAGATTTCATACCTATCAACTTCAAATCCTTCAAAGACACAAAATTTTTTACATTTGAAGAGTAACCCTACAACACTTTGATATCACGAAGACATTGAAAAAATCTATTTTTCTCCCTCTTGGATAATTTATGACAAGCCGGGGGTAGGAATTTTTACCTTCTACCAGGAGTGGGAGCTAACTCCAAATGTATTCCCATTGAGAGTAAGTCTAATCTTGCATTCAAACCATCTTTAGTATTTCATTTAATATCTAACAATGTTCCAATCAACCTATCACAAATATTCTTCTCTAAATGCATGGAATCAATGTTATGTTTGACCTCATGATATCTCCAATATGGTAGCTCAAAAAATATTTACCATTTCTTCCAAATATTTATATCATTACAAGATTTATGTGTCATTATGAATGCCACATAAAGGTTTTTTTACCCTCTCAAAATACTGATCAATGGATAAAGGTTTTGGAACAATATCAAATTCTTGTGATCCATTGAATTCATTTTTTTAATCTTCTATAAGAGTTATCCATATAAAAAAACTTTCGATTACCCATGTATATTATTTTTCTCCCATGATGTAGTTGATAATATGAAGTCTGTTGTTCACAAATTGGACATGATTTATGCCCCTTAACACTATATCCAGAAAAATTTCCATACACTGGGAAGTCATTTATAGTGAACATAGTCATTATATGTAGTTGAAAATATTCCATTTTATAAGAATCCTAGAACCTAATAACATCCTCCCATAAGAGTTTCAAATCATCAATTAATGGTGATAAGAAAACATCAATATCATTTCCAGGCTGTTTTGGTCCAGAGATCATTAAACTAAACATGACATATTTTTACTTTATACAAAATTTAGGAGATAAGTTATAAATTATTAATAAAATATCCCATGAACTATGTATACTACTAAGGTTTTGATATGAATTTATTCCATCCATGCATAGTCCAAGTCTAATATTTCTAACTTCATTTCCAAATATAGGAAACTACTGATCAATTTTTTTCACTGTGGACAATCAACTGGATGACATAATTTTCCATCACATATCCACTCATTTGCACGACATATTAACCTTTTTACATCATGTGAATTTGAAAATAAACATTTAAAATGAGGAATTATAGGAAGATACCAAAATGACTTGGTAGGGGTCTCTGTAACTGCTAAATTAGCATGCAATTTTTCTTTCAACTTATACCATGACATCCCACATTTTGGACACTTTGATAGAAATTCATATTCCTTCCTATATAGCACACAGTCATTCAAGCATGCATTTATTATTTTGTACCCCGATCCCACTAGGCATATTATTTTATTCACTTTATAATGTGAATTAGGAAGATCATTATCTTTAGGAAGAATATCTTTCAACAATTGTAGCAAATCAGTAAAACTCTTATCACTCCAAACATGTTTCACTTTTAAGTTAATCAATCCTAACACCGATGATAAAACCACAAATTCCATACAACCTAGATACAATGGTTTTTTATATAGATTCTCAATTTCCAGTTCTTTCTCAATTGCCTCCGTTTTAATATCATGAGTCATTTCTTCAATTTCCTCAGATTTGTCATCTTACAAAGCATCATCATCAATAGATCCAAAATTCTACCCAGTTTCACCATGAAAAATCCAAGGGTTGTAACTTGAATTAAAAACATGAAAAAATAAATTATATTTGTTCTCTTTTCTTTTCAAATTCTTCATATTTAAACATTTCAGGCATGGACAAAAAAACATGTCATTGTTTGAAACATTTCGTTTAGCAAATTACAAAAAATCATCAACTCCTTCCTCATATTCATCACTTATTCGAAGTGGAATAATCAAACTTCGACTCATTATTATCTATAAGAAATATCAAAAATAAATATCTTATCAAAAGAATACAGTGGTGATAAAAGTGAGAATAAATTATTTAAGTCAAACCAGGTTTAAATTTATATCAAAGATGTCATAATTTGAAAATTACAAAATTTTGAAAAAATATATATGTGTATTTGAAAAGTATAATTATACATTCTAGATAATAATAGAATATAAGTTTAAATATAATTGATAAATCAAAATTAAACACACTTTAAATTTCTAATCCCAAATACCACTGCATATTATTTATATTGTAAAAAACTTCATTAACATTAAATTACTTTTAAAACAATATGTCACAACAGCTTTTCAAAAATAATTCATTTTACAAAATCAAATCATTTCACGTAATAATTTAATTAAAAACAACCTCAATGTTTTTCTTTAGAAAAAGGGAAATATTTAAAAATATCCATCACATTTAAAATAAAAAACACATTTAAATCAAAGGTTTAATGAATTTTTTCTTCAAATTGAATAATTTTTTCCCTTACCAAAACATTTTCAACAATAAAAACTTCATATAATCATGGCTAAAAAACAATGATTACCCATTATTGTGAATAATTTTCAAAATCCAAATACAATTTTCTCAACGTAACAAACCATAATATTATATATTATACAATACTGAATAAACAACATGTAGGATGCTATGTAATAAGAATCTGAATAGATGGAGGGTAACATGATCAAGAATTCAAACTATATAAATATTATATAATACAATACTAAATAGGATTTAAACCACTAATCATAACATAGAAAAATATCAGAGTGACTCTAATTAATTATATAACATATAATAAGGTTTTTAGGAGAATTATGACTACTTTATGAGTTGTTATTTAATAAATCATGGACATTCATATATAATAGTAATTATACAAAAGGAAAGTAGATAACCTAATGCTCAACTAAATATATAACGTATGAATAGTCACTAACATTTTCTCCCAAGTGGTTATATATTGTCTATTAGTCCACAAGTAATATAATTAATAGGACACATCTATCAATATATAATACATCATCAATCCTTGCATTTCTATGATACTGTATTGAGGAAAATCATTCAGTCTATATGTAACATATAAATGAAAATAAATACAAGAGAAGATCTACAACCATGTTAGGCATGGTTATATGAGGCAACCAATAAAAGGGATCTGTAATATTTCTTAACAGTATACATTCAAGGTGAAAATTAATATAATTAGCTAAGGTACTGAAAATAATTTACATTATACTAAACCACAAACAATGTTTTCTATATTCAAGTGTGATTTAATTCTATATCATAGTTCAATAAAAAATCCTTTAGAATGATCAGATTAATTAAATTAAAGTAGCAATGAAAAAACATCCAATATTACTTTCAAATTTTATTTTCCTCATTATTATTATTTTACAAAAACAAGTTGTACTCATGTCATAGGAATAACCCAAAAATTCACCATAAGGGTTCATACCAGATACTATTAACATATGATATCATTAAAAATTCAAATGATCATCGATGATCCTGTAAAATCCATAAAAAAATTAAAGAAAAGATAACCCAATAAACCATTTATCAAAACCCAATAATAATAAAACATAAGAAACCCTAGGTTGATAACTAAAAAATGATTCTAACACTATTACTGTCAAAAGTACTAATATAATCCACCAAGAAATATTCTAATTCCATAATATGATTTAGAAACAAATTGTTTAATCAAAGAATAGTTACTTCACATAAAAACAATGTCAATGTGAGATTTGAATAAATAAAATCGAAAAAAACAAGATTTAGGGAATCCAAGAGTGAGGATGGATGTGTGAGACTTACTTGAGAGTTGAGAGATGAGCTGATCAAATTTTCAAAAATGAGCTAGATGAAACCTGATGATGTATGAAGATGGAAGATTGATATTGGAGGCCACTAGATTGAATAAACAAGGTTAGTGATTCCGTGCGAGAGAAATGAGTTTGCTTTTATGATATCGAATAACACTGAAATGAATCAAAACCACCATTCATAAAATTTTAAATTGTATATCACATCAATTATATTATAACCAACATGATAATGAGATTTTTATTATTTTATCACATCAGTTATATAGTAACTGATGTGAAAAATGTGTTTTATCATAACAAATATCTTATAAATGAGTTGATAAAGCAATGAAAATTTCTTCATCACGTCAGTTAAAATATAACTAATGTGAAAAACCTCTTTATCACGTTGGTTATTTTATAACCAACGTGATAATTCAGGATACTAGTTTTTTCACATTAGTTATCATACAACCAACATGACTGAAAATTATTTTTTATTGAAATAAACCCCCTTTTAAGGGATAAGGTGAAAAACATCAAGACATCAAGATTTAAACAAAATAACGCATCTCCAACAGACCAAACCTCAATCTCAAAAGAAGCGCTCACCACAATAGAGAAGCTCCTCCCAGCAAAAAGAACCATTAAGACCAGCTTCCATTGTCCCATCGTAGCATGGATAGCTATCCCATGATAAAGAGAACGGGCCTAGTACCGATGGCCAAAGTCATACACTCTCAAACATCTGATTCTGAAAAGCCATGAAATAATGAAACCTATTTGCCTTGAACCTCATCTGGAGCATCTTCTTTTCAAAGAACGATTGCAAAATCCCTTGAGTTGTAGCCCATCAATCCCAAAACTTTCATAAAGGCGTCACTGCTCACCAATCATGGGATCCAACAACACACAATTTACGATCCAAAAAACCAAAACCAATTTGGGAAACAACCATCAAGAAACATCAACTCCTAGACTGGCGTCAGAGCCGAAACTGAAAGCACCCCGCCACAACCATTGGCATCTCCAACTGCATCCACAACAACCCGACAAGGAAGATGATCCATGGAGAATGAAACCGAGACTTCATCACCTAGGATTGGAAGTTCTAGTAGCACCTCAAGGGAGAGTCTCTGATGAAAGGATCCGAGCAGACTGAGCCAGTAACACCACTCAAGTCTGGAATCGAACCTATCAAACCATGAAAGAACCCACACCAAATTCCATATCGGGTGAACCGCAGAAAGCAGAAGTATCCAATGAGGCATAAGGGGCATACCAGAGACGACACAGGAGCACCGATGAAGCAACCCAAATAAAAAACCTCCATCAAACCCGAAAACACAAGAACAAACAAATCCCCCCCTCCTCGTCACTTCGGGTCCGACGCCATCCGCTTAGAACCAAAACCTTCGCCTGCATCCGCCGAGCAGAGCCACCGTCGATACGTCTTCACCCACCCAGATCCAAAATCACCACTCGTCGGGACGTGATGGTGGTGACCTCTAGGCCGACCCAGACCGCCGAATATGGAGACATCGATGTCAAGCCTACCGAGAAGCCAAAGGAGGGGAGGGAACAAGAAGCCGACGCCGAGTCACTGAGAATCTGAAGGAGGGGAGGGAATGAGGCCGCTGGACGAAACCCTAGCCCTCAAGAGAGAATGTGTGCTGCCGCTCAGAGGCTCCACATATATAACCAACATGATAAAGCAACATACATGAATTTTCACATCATTTATGGATAACCGACATGAAAAATCCAACACGCTAATGTACTAGTGTACCAGACAAAATTTTCAATTTTGAGAAATCCCATACAAATACATATCTATTTACTTCATATAAAAAGGTCAAGAAGTTATCACATCTTTCACCAAAAAAAGAATTATATCTATGTGTATTCAAAACTTCTTCATACTAATAAAAGGTGATTGAGACACCTTAAAGGTCTAGAATATCTATATCTTATATTTCCTCTATAACATGAGATATTACAACATTGTGAATTTTATGTTAAAAAAAATCAAGGTAGTCAAGATAGGATCAGCAAGGCTTAAAATCCTTCTTTATTTGAAGTTAATCAACAAAATATTTGTTAACTTTATAAAGGAAAACAATATTAAGAATGTATTTGTGCCCATTAGAGAAAATGTTTCTTTCTTTAGAGATAAAACCATTGTAAAGATGAGGATTGTATTTATTATTTCTTTAAACAATTTTGTAGATAAGGAAACAAAAGGTGCATCTATTGAAGATGTCAAAGATCTCAAAAATAAAGTTTTAGATAAAAAAACGTTGGTGAATCCTCTATAAATTCACCTCCTTTTCCTAGAAAGAAAACCAAAACCATTTCATATGAATATTTTTTCAGAGTTCATAAAAAAGATGTAAAAAAAGGATGATGATCCATATTTAGATTTAGATGTTGCTGAGGATTTTTATTTGAAAGATAAGGTTAGTGAAAATTTGAAAGAGGAACAAAGAAGGAATATACAAGCTATAAAAGAATGTAAAGATAAATTAGCTCAATATTTTCTTGAATACTTTGGAAAAACTAGTTCTCTAGTAATTGATTAATAATTTGTTGCATCCAATGATGTTTCACCTTTAACCATTAATCCTCTTTTTATTGTTACTACCATCAATAAACTAATATAAGTTTCAATTGTTCTTGATTCAATTAAAATTATATAAAAAAGAGTAAATAAGTTGTTGTTGATCAAGAAATTATCGATCAAGTTGGTAAGAAAGTTGCTAAAAAATAATTTTCTTCAGAAAAATCATCTCATCCCATAGATCTTACTCAACCACTAGGGAAATGATAGTTAAGAAATAAAGATTATGTTATTCAAGAATTAATGAAAGTATTAGATATTAGAGAAATTCCAACTCATACCTTAACTTCCCTATCATCATAATCTGACAAAGAGGCTTCTTTGAGTTATTATGAAGAAGAATCTTTAGAAAGTGAATAACATGAATCCAAAGTCAAATATTTGAAAAAATCTTAGACCAATGAATATATTGATGTGATTGAAATTTCACAACCTCTCTTCATTGAAATAGAAGAATATGAATCTTCAAGAGTAGATACACCCTCTTTTCTAGAAGTTTAAAGTGATTCAAAAAATTCCACTCCTAGTGCATCAATAAAAATAATGGATATGAAAATTAATTACTTCAATGAAGTAATAAAAATACTTGAATAACTTATACATTTATTTCCTAATATCCAAGATCAGTGAAAATACATCAAAGGAAAAGTTGATATCTTAGAAAATTCAAGTTCCTTGAAACACCTTGCTGAAATGGTCATCCAAAATGAAGTTGATTTTAAATATTTCAAAGGGAAAATTGAAATTGGAGTTTCAGAAATTGAAAAGTATCATTATATGGATAAAACACATAGAAGAATATATTAAATTTTTTTATCATCAAGTCGATAGAATTAGGAGGCAAACCAAAATGGTCACAAAGCATACATAAAACATCAGTAATGAAGTCCAAGATTCAAATGATATGAAAACACTTATAATGCAATATGATACAAAAATTTCCAAATAGAATAAGAATATTTAAGCCTTAAAATAGGATGTTGTAAGGCTTAAGTCAATAGTAACATATTCAAAAAGACCCGGGATGACTTAAAGAAGATGAAGGACATAATAATTAATATTTTTATTAATCAACTGAAACTACAAAAGAAATACAGGAAAACAAGAGGAACAAAGAGAAACAACACTGAAAATCAAGGAGGTATGAAGTAATGAAGACTAAGTGAGTCCACTCTAATAAGATTCATGCCCTGAATTGGGAAGGACCTAAGATCTGAAAAGCAAATGATCCTCTCATCATGATACATCTTGGAGGCAAGAAGACCCACAAACATATTACCTTCCTTCCATGTGTGGAGGATATCTAAATGAAAATTCATGAATCCATTACACTTGAGAATTATGTAAGCAATAAACCAGGGTATAGGGACCAAACCGAGAGTAGCTTTGTAAATAGTGAGAGAATCCATCTCAAAAGTCACAAGATGAAGATTCTTATGACTTCATAAAACAAACCTAGTGAGAAACGCATGAGCCTCCACTTGGGGGGAGTCAAATCTACCAAAATTGAACAAGAAATCTAGAAACACCGAGCCACTAGAATCCAGGACAACACCCCCACCACTTATCATGCCCAAATTTCAAGAACTATTTTGTCTAGATCCTTTTCTCTAACATTTCAGGGAAATTATTTTACTTATTTCTTTCCATTAATACTTTTTGAAAATAAAAAAGGGGGAGAAATAGAGGAAGTAGGCACTTGAAAATCTATGTAAGTTAGGGGGAGTAAGTATTTCGAATATTTATTTCAAGTGCTGTGTATTGTGATTTTAAAAAAGGTGGAGATTGTCGAGTAAAAAGTAATCCTTATATCTTTACTTTTAAAAATAAAAATTCACAATCTAATTGATTATATGTTTCTAAAATTTATATTTCCCAATATTTTAAGTTTTTTAGAAATATTTTTAGTTTTACTGAATGAACAATTTCAGTTCTATCGAACAAACATCTATTCAATTTACTAGATGGATGTGTACTGTGTACATCAGATAGACATTTATGAAGTCATTAGATGGAATGTTTATGAAGTTCATTATTACAAGTAATACAAATTCTATTGAATTAATTAATCAGATAGAAATCTAAAAATCTACTAAATGAAAATTTATCATATATACTAGATGAATACTTATATAATATACTGAACATAGATTTATTATTTTACTGGATGGAACATTGTAAGCACTATAGTGGTAAAAATCACGATGATCATCAGTCCAAGATGTTTCACTAAACCTTTCAAGATAATAAGGAGTTCAACCAATTTTGTTGCAACTACTCCCAAGAAATGTAGAATATGACCATTGGAGTTCATCTATAAATAGAGTTTCATGTTCAAGGAGAAGTAAAATTTTCAATTTAGAATATATAAAGTTTCTAAAAAGTGTTTATAACATCTTGTTACTTGAGTGATCTTGTTTGTAAACTTTAGAGAGTTTCACTTAAGGAATTAATTTTTGAGGCTTTAATTTTAAGTGAATTAAGATTTGTCTTTGTAATTGTTGTTTGTCTAATCATGTTGATCGAGGGATCTCAAGGTTAGAGAGACAAAAGGTTATTTTGATCGATTTTATAGATATTTCCTGAGGATAAGGAAATATATATTTGTACGAATGTTTTGATCAAGGGATTACTAGGTGTAAAAGACATACCTTATGGTGGGTTAAGTCATGGATAACTAAAGTCAGGTTTATAAACTTCCTTAACACTTAAGGTTAAAGTGTATAACATTATTAGGAAAGTTTCTGTAAGTTTTTTCTTACATGATTAGATAAAACTTTTATTTTATAATTATATCTATTGTTACAAGTTTTACATTTCAACTGTGCATATAATAAACATTTTATATCATTCAGTATAATTTTTTTCTAACTCAGTTTACAAAGTTCATCAGTGTGAATATTTTTATGATAAATTTCCTTAAAGAGGTTAAAAAATTGTAAGTTTGAATTTTATAAACTACAATTCACCCCCTCTTGTAGTACATTATTACAAATTTTATAATATATGTCTATCTCCACCCCTCTCTCCTAAGTCTTCAATGATGGTTTTGACATTTTTTTGTTGGTTGAAGTTGTAACAATACCCAACCATACATGGTTGAGAACAATTCATTCATAAATGTTATGAGAAAATATAAAGAAGGAAATGGGTAGAGAGTTATTATAAAAAAATGATTCTAATGATTGTTAAACATAAAAAATGAAAATAATATATATGATATATTTTTTTACAAGTGCTTATTCATTTTATAATATTTTTATTTTTTGAGAAGACTCAGTGGTTAAAAAATCCAATGGCTAAAGAAAAATTATAAGTGTTTTTAGTTTCATGATCCCTTTTTCATTTATTTATTTTTTAGATAGTTTAAGAAAAAAATTAATATATTTTATATTATTTTAGAGCACTATGAATGACCATGAATTGCAAAAATGATATTAAATCCAACCCAAATATGTCAAAACTCATGGATTGTTTTAGTTGGGTTTATTAATTTATCTTCCTTAGAAAAATTATGTTAAGGTTGCATAAAGATTTAGAAAAAAATGGTTTTTATTTGAGAAGTGGAGAAGGTTATTGGGTTACATCACCGATGGTGATATGGAATTGTCATTGGAAGCAACATGGTGACCATTATGAAGAAATATATAACATGTTAGATATCATCAATTATAATATGTAGTGCACTATCCATGGTAACCGTGAAAACATAGTCGTTGAATTCTATATAACATGTTATATTCATATTGACCACAAAACATATTTAGGATACCTCTAAGAATGAAAAATTCACTGGTAATGATATATGGATATCTCCACTTGTGATAAGAATCATTGGTGATGAAAATACAATAATGTGAGGCACGACATAGGAAAATGGAGGCCACAAAACATGTTCTGTTTGTAGGAACCAGATACTGAAAAAATGACATGGACATATCAATTTATATTAAACACAAGAAAAATAAAGAATTAATGCACTAAATGAGGTATCATAAACAATAGTTTAGATAGAACATGAGCCTCAAACCGGTTGGTAAGGACACTCCAAGTGCATCCATGAGACCCAGGTTTGAATTTAGCTGGAGACATATTTTCGGGTTACTATAGAATTATTGTAGTAGTATTGTACCGGGTACTGTTTGGTACTGCAATAGTCAAAAGTATTCACCATCAGGCCACCGATTTGGTTCTGGAGTCTTTAAGTCCTTTAGGACACCCAATACCTTTAATCCAGTTAAGGATTTCAGGCCATTTAAGGCTTTTGGGCCACCTCATTTAGATCATATAGTGCAGATGCAACCAGACAGACCAAAGGAACTAGCTCCGAATGAGGACTCAAAGCAAGCAGTTTCACCAGAACAAAGCTATATAGATATGGAAGAATGAGAGGGTATGGTAATTTCCATTGGGACTAAGCCTGTACACCTATGCATAGGTATTTCTAGCTAAACAAGCAATGAAAAGGTGGGAAGATAACTTCATGATCTATATGATGGGGAGGGGCATTTCCAAGTAGTCATGTATGGAATGAATTCCTCTAAGGCCTTCGGGTCATGTAATCCACTAAGACTACGAGCCTTGTAAGGGTTCCCACTCATACCTTTAAAGGGGGATTATCAAAAATCAATAAAAATAAGGCCTTCAGGCCATTCGGGTGAACAAAAATTTAGATATATCGATATGCATGTTATAGAGTTTTGTTTCAAGTTAACAATATAAAAGGGAATATCATAGGTGGTGACATAAATATCACACATCACAATAAAAATATGAATGATGAAATTCCATATAAGTAATGAAAGTTTCAATAGGTTACATGAATTATCCTATATCGAATACAATGATGAAAAAGTTCACTAATGATTCCATAAGTCACAGATGGTGACAAAGGAAGATGTAGGTCACAACATAGGAACTAGGATATATCACACTTAAAAACAAGGGAATCTCACTTAAAATAACCTAAACACAAAGAGAGATTATATGTATCATTGGAGTAAATAAATATCAAATATAGAAACATGTCCTATCATAGGAAATGATAGGGTAAAATTAAAGCACACTTTTTAAAACCTTCATATTTCATGTAGTGATATTCATATCATTGAAAAAATTAAGAACATAAAGTAAATATGAAAGTTTATAATTTTGATGACTAGATAAATAAAGTTTTTACATAATCTTTATGAATCATCACTTGAAATAGAATAAATAAACATATAAAAGTGATACATTCAAGTAAAATCTGGTCAAATTTTTTTCATATAGATTTTGTCCAAAAAAAATTATGCAAAAGTTGTTGTAGTCCCTCCTAAAAGGGAAATAGTGATCATGAATATGTGGACCCACATGACTACACCCCTTTTATGGGGATAATTTGTTATAAGGAAAGTAAGGTGGCATCCTTGGATGAAGGAGGAGACACATAGAGATATCCTAACTCAATGATAAACATTCAATGAGGAATAAAAAAAGGGTGGTGTGACCTATGGTTAAGGTGTGAAAAATGAAAGAGAAGAAATGAAAATAGAGGAGTAATAGAGATAAGTGTGTAGAGGATCAAAGATAAAAGATCACATGTTTTTCAAGGTGATATACTTCTTATTTTTTCACTTCAATGAATTTTGTGAGGTTATGGTAGTAATTCATTTCAATCATAAAAGGTAGTAAACATCAAAATTTACTAACACCTCATTCAACTGTGTTTCTACAAAATATGTATAATTAAATTAAACATATTTATAAACACAACTAATGTAAAATGAAAAAATGGATAAATGTAATTTTATTTGTAGTGATATACATCAAAACATGTTCATGATACTCTTAATAATGAAAAAGTCCCAGACGATGAAATATGCATATTACCACTTGCGATAAGAATAATTGGTAATGATAAATAAATAACATGAGAAGTGACACAAACAAATGAATGTCAAAAAACATGTTTTGTTCATAGGATATAAAACACATTCTAGACACCATATACTATCGATAATGATATATACATATCACCTTAAATGAAACATAAGAAAAATAAAGAATCCATGCACTAAAGGAGGCATCATAAACAACAATTCAGGTATATTAATGTGCATGTTATAGAGTTTTTTTTCAAGTTAAAATTTTAAAAGGTCATGTTATGGGTTATGATATGGATATTTCACACCAAAATAATAATATGAATGGTGAAATTCTATAGAAGGAGTGAAAGTCACAAGTGGTGACATACATTATCACAGATCACAAACAACAATGCAAAATTTTACTAACGATTCCACGAGTCATGGATGGCGACGAAGGAATATCCACATCACATTATTGGAACTAAGAGATATAAAACACAAAAACAAGGGGGTATCACTTATAATAACCTAAACATAAAGAGATATTAGACATATCATTATAGGTAATAGATATAGAAGGTTGAAACATGACCTATCTTAATGCCCCAATCCAAATCACCCAGTCCGAACCAGAGTGCTACATGGTCTCATGTGTTCCTCCTTGCATGGAAGAGGTTTTAAAATAGGCGTGAGGGTCTGAATGGTGCAGTGGGGAGAATATCACCTTAGTATCAAAAGATATACATAAAATAAACATCCCACAAGTAGTAACGAAGGTAAAAATAGTGCAGTGAGAATACTATACCCTCAATATCAAAATCCACACATCAAATAAACATCTTGAAATAATAAATAAAAAATAAAAAATAAAAAATTCTATATCCTATGGAATTCATATTATCAAAAAGTCACATAAGAAAAATAAACCAAGGATCCCCAATGTGGTAGGTCATCCAGTGTACAAGAAAAAATAGAAAGATAAATATAAAAATAACACTATAACATCTATCTAGAGTCTGTCCTGATACTGACACCATCACTACGCACCATCTCCTTAGCTCCCTATTACTAGGCCCTTTCCATTTTCTATATCCCTAATCATGAATTCTACACACATATCAAGATTCCCATGCAGGGTGTGAGTATAAATATAGTAAGAAACCACCAATGAATCCTTAACATGAGTTTATATATATATATATATAGGTTTTATACCACAACATAAAAGTAATGCATAACTAAACAATCAACCACACAGATGTTGAGTCATCATGTACTAACCAGGCTTCTGTGAACCCTGACCCCACATTCTTCAGCACTATGCTAGTAAGGATGTCATTGTCATTCACTAAATGACCTGAAACATTCCACAATGTCCACACATAGGATCAACACCCTACAACCACTAGTAATATGTCTGCATTCCACCTTTAAGGAAACACCTCACGCCCACCCTATGGTGGTCATTTTCCCTCACTTGATGGTACATCCACCCAATATGATTGAGGAATTGAACTATAAACACCCCTACATAGTCTTTCTCCCATGTCGATATTCTAACACATTGGAAAAACTTCACCCCAGTATAGTTATAATATTGCATCAACTAAACATATCTGTGATATCATACAATACCATAAAGTAAGGCAAAAATCCTTGGCCTTTGTCACATCTCCCACACTTTCCCTCCAAGGAACTATTTAGCCAAATTTTAGAAACTAAGTCATCTTGATACCAAAATAAAATTTCCATAAGATATGAAACATAAAAAAAAGTTATATTATAGCAATTACAACTAGTCATGTCACAACTCAACCCAGGAGCCACTAAAATGGTGCCCTGAGCCGATTTACCACATGGACTCAAGCGTGCCTCCCCGTATGCCAGAGGCTGCCAACTAGTAGCGATGGTCTATTGATGGTACGATGGGGAGACCGTACCCTCATAATCAGAGTATAAAAATGGTATAAAAGACAATAGAAAGCAAGAAATATTAATAAAGAGCAGTAGAATATAATAATTCAAAATCAATAATAAATGAATAATTAACCATGCATGAACATTTTACAATGTATAATAATATACATACGATTAGTAATACATAAACATGTATAATGAAATGAACAAAATCTCCAAAGGATATCTCCATGAGAATATTAAGCACTGGCTCAGTACTGTGATCCTAAACTCCCATGTACACAAGTAAAAGCATGAAATACAATCGACGATCCTGAATCTAAAAGCATGAGGTTTATTTAGGTACCAAATGGCCACCCAAATAGGGTGTGAGATAAACTCAGTAGGCTACTGAAGAACCTTTGTGATGTTTTGTTTTCAACAATGTTTTGTATTTCTTGAAAACTAAACTTTTTTTAAAATAATGTTTTTGTTCTTCAGGATAGGACCCAGTCCATCAGAATAAATTTTTCTCTTTGAGAAAGTTGTTTTCCAGACACAGGTTTCTAGACCCAGGTTTTCAGACTAAGCAGTATTGGATGTAGAAGGTTTAAGGAAGATGGAAGTTGGAAGTTCTGTAGAGTTTTTTTATTAGATTCACCATCTGACTTAGATTCATCATCATGAATTTCAATATCTATTGGACATTATGTTTGTTAGAAAGAAGCTGCTAAGTTATAAAGTCATAATGTTGCTAAAGAAGTTGAAGGAAGATAATAATGTCAGGAGTTAGAAAGTTCTTAAACTTTCAAACCTTAAGTCAGATAATTCTTTTCCGGTCATGGAGTTCTCATAAATCATGAAACATTCTCATGATAAAATATTTAGAAGAAATAAAGGAATCTTAAAGATTATATTGGTTATAGAGATCAAGATAAAGAATACATCTAATCCAGAAGTACCAGACATATAAGTCGTCAGAAGTCTGAATGAGTTATAACTAATAAGGTTTGAGTAAATTTGAAGTTTCTAAGTGAATTCACCATTGAATTATTTACATCGTAATGGGAAATCCATTGTAATGGAAAATTCCATCATAATGAAGTTCCATCAGACTGATTCTGTGGAGGAAAGTCAATCAGATTTACTATGAGGAGGAAAGTCGAATCAGACTGAGTTTCTGTAAGAAATTCAGATCATAATGAGAAGAGGAAGAAAGTCAGATTGTAATGAGTAGATGAAGAAAGTCAGATCATCATAAGTAGAGGAAGATAGTCAGATCGTAATGAGAAGAGGAAGAAAGTCACATTGTAATGAACTTAGGAAGAAAGTAAGATCATAATGACCAGAGGAAGCTAGTCACATTAGATTGAAGCTGAGGAAGTTAATTGTACTAAAGATGAGGACGTTACATCAGACCAAAGAAAAGTTATTATATTTGAAATGACTAATTTTAGAGAAATATTGATAAGTTTCGAAGTAGTCAAAGTTGAAGTTTAAATATGAGTGATTTTCAGAGATTTGAAATTTGAGTAAGTGGGAAAAGTTTTTCAATTTCCCACCTTTTCTATTATAAGTTTCCTATAAATAGAATCATAGTAAATTCATACATTTTTCACCAAATAGAAAAAGGTGAAGCACTACAGAATACATGTCAAAGTTATCATTACAGATAGAGATCTCATTAGAAGATCAGATAGCTAAATTTTTTCTTACCGTACTGAGGAATATCAGACCGAGGAATATCGTTCTATAGAATACCAGACTAAGAATTTGAGTAGAGTTTTAGAAGTATAGGTTGAGAAAGGGAGAATCATATTGAGTCGATCAGACTGATTCAATTGGATTGTGTTAATCAGACTGAAGGACATTCAACTTAAGGTCATTAGACTCAGGAACTTTTGTGGAGAAGATTGAATAAAGTATTTATATTTTTTTATTGTCTCAATTTTTTATAATAAAACCTTTTAAACTAATGAGATATAGTATAATAATTCCTATCAGGATATAGAAGGTGCCTAATGGGAGTTGACACAAGTTGTATTCACTTGTTCTTAATAGTGAATTTCTATAGACTCATGGGAGTGGCTATGTAAAGGATGTAGGTTCTCACAATAAGGATGAACTTTGTAAATATTGTGTGATTTACTTTATTTCCTACTTTTTCATGCATGATTATTTACTAAAATATGATAAGAAAATGAAATTTAATAGGTAATATGGGTTAAGTTTATAAAATTCACAAAACTTATAAAAATTTAACAACTGATTCAACCCCCCTTCTTAGTTGTTATTAGAACCTTTGGAAATTTAATTAGTATCAGAGTAAAGGTTCCCTTGTTTAATCCTTATCATAGACAATATCAATTCTTTCAATAGTAAATAAATTCCTAAATTTTATGGAAAAAATTATTATGGATGAAAAAATAGGATTATTCCTTATCTACCATCTCTTGTCCCAGAATTTTTTGATACCACTACAATTGGTTTTCCACCTATTGAGAAGGATACCCCGATGAATTTTTTTGATAAGAGAAATAATGAAGTTGATAGAAAAGCTATAAATTCTATCCTTACATCCTTATTAAAAAAAATTTATATGGAGGTGATGGTTCTCAAAACATCCAAGATTATGTGGGACAAGTTGGAAATTATTTTTTAAGGTAATACTAAAGTAAAGGAATCAAAGTTACAAATCTAGACAATAAGTATGAATACATTAAAATGATAGATAAAGAAACTATTTATGAATACTTCACTAGAGTAAATGATTTTTTTGAAACATTAGAGGATTCAAATATATTTAGGAAGATTCTAAAATTGTAAAGAAACTTATGAGAAAAATTCTGGATAGGTTTGATTCTAAAATTTATGCTTTAGAAGATAAAGATGATTTATCTATTGATGAGTTGCATACCTTTATTATTGCTTATGAAATGAGAAAAACTACGATGTTTAAAAATAATATGAAAGATGAAATGACTTTTGAATTTGTGAGAAAAATTAAAATATAAGATACTGAAGATGTTGATCCTTGTGAATCTAAAGATAAAGAGGATGACGATTTAAATAAAAAATCATTTCTCTTACATTCAAGAACTATCAAATAGGAAGAGGAAAGTTTGGAGGTAAACTTCATTTCAAATGTTTTGAGTATAGTGGAATCATACACTTTGTTATGAATAACCCCAAGAAGAAAGTTGGTGAATATCAAGATGATTCTAATGAAAAACATTGATAGAATAAGTGGAACAAAAATGATAAAGAAGAAAATTCATCCAACAAATATAATAAGTTTACTAGGAATAAGAGAAGTATGTTGAGTAAGAAAGATGAATTATACTCAACCAAAAACAATTATTCATAAAGTGAAAGTTTAGAAAAGGTTAGAACATTCATTGAAAAATTGAGAAAAATAAAATACTCCTCAAATAGTGA
Organism: Viscum album; assembly: GCA_963277665.1. Lineage (NCBI taxonomy): Eukaryota > Viridiplantae > Streptophyta > Magnoliopsida > Santalales > Viscaceae > Viscum > Viscum album. Next base: position 641,818,914 of record OY728143.1, on the reverse strand, counting down.
AGAAGAAGAAGGTGAATAATCTTATAGAGAGTATTAGCTAATAATAAAACTTCTTGCTTGTCTTGAGAAAAAAAAATATCTTAAGAAATAAGTTAAAATGATAAATAAAGATAGCGAAAAATTTTCTGAAGGTGAAAAAGATGTCTTCAATAAATAATAAGAATACATCCAAGAGATTTTAAGTTACAAATTAATAATTAGTGAACAGGGAAAGATGGTTGAATATTTTAGTAAGAAGATGGAATCTAGGGAAGAATACGTTAACAAGTTTCAATAAAAAATTATTGAGTCCAAAAGTACCTTGAGGAAGACAAATGAAAAATTCAACAAATCCTTGGAAGTAAAAAAGATGGGACTTCTAAATTTGTTGAGAAAAATCAAATCAAGAATCAGGTGAAATTACCACCCTTCAAAAATAATGTTTCATATGATCTTTCGAACATTTCAAGTGATAAGAAAAGTGTTGGGAATGTTTGGATTGATAAGGGATTTGAGAAACTTATCACATCTAAAAAATTTAAAAACTTCCTTAGTAGGAAATATGGTTCACATCGTAAGTATGATAGTGAAGAAAGAAGTTATCAACCTCAACAAAGTTTCTACAGAGAAATATATTAATTTAGTATAAAATCAAGATTTGATGGATATTATTGGTGTTGTGGAATCTATGGGCATATAGCTTATAATTTTTGAAAAAAAATTTCACTTCCTTAAAGAAGTTTTGAACAAAGAGAAATAAATGGTGGAAGAAGGATGGGAAACTTTCCTAACCCATAGGATGTTAGAAAAGAAAAAACTCAAGATGTTAGAAACTTTCTAACAAAAAATCAATTTGAATGTCTGGAAAAAGTTTGTGGAAGATGTGATTAGGATGATCATCATGATTAAAGATGTATGACAATCCTTTTAGAACAAGTTTCTTATAGTAGAAAAGAAAAGGAAGTTGTAATGAAGAAAGTTGAGGAAATGGATTTTATTATTGAGACAACTTTGTAATCAAGTAAAAGGAACAAACCATGGATATTTGATAGTGGTTGTTCTTCACATATGACAGGTGATATAAAATTTTTGAAACATGTTGAAATTCATGATGGAGGAGTAGTTACCTTTGGTAATGATAGTTACTTAAAAATTATTGGAATCAAAATGGCTAAGATTAAAGCAGAAAAGTTGAAATCTAAGGAGGTTTTATTTTTTTATGGGATAAAACATAAATTACTTAGTGTAAGTCAACTTTGTGATGATGGAAAATAAGTTATTTTTAGAAAATATTTTTTGTATCATAAAAATTATGAAAGATGAAAAAGTCATCATAAAAGGAGAAAGAACTAGTGGTATTTTTTTTAACTTGGAGAGTTTAATAACTCATGTTACTTAAGTACTGAAGATGAAAAAAATTGTGGCACCAAAGACTTAGGAACCTTAGGTATAAAAACATGAAAAAACTTTCTAAAGTTGATGTTTTATGATATTTTATAGAATTGAAAATAATAGATGAATATATCTGTGTTACTTATCAAAAAGGGAATATGACTAAAATATTTATAAGAGAGTTGAGATTCAATTTACCAGAAATCTTGAACTTATTCATTCCGATTTATGTGGGGTGATGAGACATCTATCAACAAAATGAGATTTATACTTTATCAATTTTATTGATTATTTCACTCTAATGACAAACATAATGTTTATGAAACATAATTTAGAGGCTGTGGAAATGTTCAGGGTTTTTAGAAAGGAAATTGAAAAAGAAATGGAGGTTTATATAAAGAATTTGAGAAAAGATAATGGTATCAAATTTAAAAGAAATAATTTTAAAAATTATCTAAAAAATCATAGTATAAAACATCAGTATATTTATCTCTATACTCCACAACAAAATGGAGTAGCAAAAAGAAAGAATAGAAGTTTTTTTTGGAAATAGGAAGAAGTATGTTAGAAGGATACAAACTTTCAAAGTTTCATCACAGAGAAGATGTTATTACTGCTGTACATATTCAAAACAGATTTTTGTTGAGACTAGAATCCAACATAACTTCTTATTAAATGTGGTATAATAAAAAACCTTCATTGAAGTACTTCAAAGTTTTTGTGAGTTCATGTTTACTTAAAATAAAAAAATTGGATCTGGGAAAGTTTGATAAGAAATTTGAGGAAGGAACTTTTATGGGTTATTCACCCAATGGAATAAGTTACAAATGTTAGAACAAATGATTACAAAGGTTGGTGGAATTATATGATATAAAAGTAATTGAAAATCAAAATTACTTAACAAAAGTTGTTAAGAATGCTGAAGAGGATAAACTGGAGATTTCCAATGATAATAAAAGTGATTCAAAACATCCTTACAAAGATACAAGAGAATCGTGTGATAAGTAAAGTTCATATGGAAGAGAAACTTCGAAATTTCCTACCTTACAAAAACATGTTTAGTTAAAAAACATTATTGGAAATTAGAAAGATCCATTTCTAACTAGAGGAATGTTTAGATTAGAAAATAAAACTTCACTTATCTCAAAATTTAAACTGGAATCAGTTTTAGAAGCTATTAAACACAAAGAATGGGTAGATTATATGAATTAAGAGTTGAATTATATTGATAAAAATTAAACATGATAACTTGTTACATGGCCAGAAAAAAATGTTATCATAATAGAGTGGGTTTACAAAAACAAATTGAATGATCATGGAAAAGTTTCAAGAAACAAAGAAAGATTTTTTTAAAGTCTATTCACAGGTGGAAGGTGTGGATTTTGAAGAAACTTTTTCCCCGATTTCAAGATTAGAAACTATTAGAATGTTTCTATCAGTAGACTTACATCGAAATTAAAAAGTTTATCAGATGGATGTAAAGTCATCTTTCTTAAATGGTGAGATTGAGGAAGAAGTTTAAATAGAAAAACCTTGTGTTTTTCAACTTGATAATGATGAAAAAAAAGGTTTGTGATTGAATAAAGTTTTTTATAGGTTGAAACAATCCCCACGTGCCTAGTATTCAAAACTTAATAGCTATTTGAGAATGTTGAATTTTTCTAAAGGAAAAGTTGATAGTAACTTATATTTGAAAGATGTTGACTTCATAACTCTAATTTTAATTGTTTATGTGGATGATATAATTTTTTTGGGGAGGAATAAAAAGTTTGTAAATATTCTACTATGGAAATGAAGAAGAATTTTGAAATGTAAATGTTATAATAATTAACTTTCTTCCTTGGATTACAAGTTCAAAAAAAGAAGAAAAGTGCATTTTCTTATCTCAAGAAAAGTATTCTAGGGAATTTTTAAATAATTTTGGGATGCTAAAATCTAAATAATTTTCTACTCATATATCTGTGATCACAAATTTGAGTAAAGATGATTTTGGGGAAAGTGTGAATCAGAAAAACTTTCAGAAGTTGATAGGAAGTCTACTTTACCTCACAACCTCAAGGCCTGATATTTTTTATTCTATGACTTTGTGTTTTAGGTATCAAATTAATCCAAAAGAATCAAATATGTTGGCAGAAAATAGAATTATAAGATATTTCAAAGAAAAAAATTCACATGTGTTTTTATACAAAATAAATTATGAGATGAAGTTTCATGGTTATACTGATGTTGATTGGGATGGGGATTGTAATGATAGAAAATAAACCTTATGAGGAAAATTTTTCTTGGTTGAATGTTGTGTGAGTTGGTATAGTAAGAAAAAAAGTTCATTAATTTTAAACACAACAGAATCAAAATATGTTGCAGCTACTTAGGCTTGTACTTAGATGTTGTGGATGAAAGTTCATCTAGAATATTTGAAAGTAAAAGTTTCTACACATTGAAGATACTTTGTGATAATCATAGTGAAATTGATCTTTCTAAAAATCCTACCCAATATTCAATATAAAAACAAATTAATATAAATTTTCACTTTATAAAAGACAAAGTTGTTGTTGGATATGTTTTTCTGGAATATATCTCAATGAAGTATCAAATTGCTAATATATTCACAAAGGTAATGCCAAAAGAAATGTTTATTGAGTTGAGGCCACAACTTCATATTCATCCTCCTCTAATGACTTCCTAAATCTCATAAGGAAGTCCCCACACCATGATTTGGATTATATTAAAAAATGGGGAGAAAAAGTAATAACTTTTTACTTTGTAATAACTTTTTACTTATATTTATTTTATGAATATGAAGTTTTGGTTATCAGATAATAGGGGAGATAAAAAATAAAAGTGAGGGGGAGTTTATCTTAGCATGGTCACAAAATTTTCTATTTATGGAGGGATGAAATTCCATAAAAACATTACTTTATCTAGTAGTATGGTGTTGGAAAACTCTTTTTTGAGAAAGACTATGTTTTGGTAAAATTCAAAAAAACTTGAGTTATTTACAAAAGTTGAGGTGTGAAAAATTTCCGAGAGTTGAAAAAGTTGCTATCGAGTATTTTCAATAAATAAAAAGGGGGATATTGAAGAACCTTTTTGATGTTTTGTTTTTAATGAAGTTTTTTATTTATTAACAACTAAACTTTTTGTAAAATAATGCTTTTGTTCTTCAAGATCGGGCCCAGTCCATCAAAATAAGTTTTTTTATTTGAGAAATTTGTTTTATGGACACAGGTTTCTAGACATAGGTTTTTGGACTGAGCAATACCAGATGTGGAAGTTTTAAGAAAGATATAAGCTATAAGTTCTATATTTTTTTTATCAGATGCACCATTATACTTAGATTCATCGACATGAAGTTCAATATCTATCATAAATGATGTTTTTTATAAGGAAGTTTCTGAGTTAGAAAGTTAGAATATTTCTAAAGAAGTTGAATGAAGATAGTAATGTTAGGAGTTAAAAATTTCTTAAACTTTCCAAACTTAAGTTAGATGATGATTTTATATTCATGGAGTTCTCATAAATCATGAAACATTCTCATGATAAAATATTTTGAAGAAATGGAGGAATCATAAAGATTTTATCAGTTCCATAGATCAAGAAAATGACCACATCAGATCTATAAGTGCCAGACACAAAAGTATTTAAAAGTATGAATGGTTTATAGCTTATAAGGTTTTAATAAATTCAAAGTTTCTAAGTGGAGTCATAATTTAATTCTTTCCATCATAATGGAAATTCCATTATAATTGTAAATTCCATCGAAATGAAGTTCCATCATACTGAGTCTGAGCAGGAAAGTCAATCAGACTAACTCTAAGGAAGAAAGTCGAATTGGATTGAGTTTATGTAAGAAATTCAGATCATAATGAGTAGAGAAAGAAAGTAAGATCGTAATGATTAGAGGAATAAATTTAGATCATAATGAGAAGATAAATATAGTAATATCATAATGAGTTGAGGAAGAAAGTCAGATCATAATGAACAGAGGAAGAAATTCAGATCACAATGAGTAGAGGAAGTTAGTCACATCATATTGAACCTAAGGAAGTTAATCAGACTGAAGCCTGAGAAGTTATATCAGACTGAAAAAAAGTTAGTATGTTCTAAAAGATTAATTTTAGAGAAATCTTGAGAAGGGTTTAAGTAGTAAAAGTTGAATTTTAAGTATGAGTGACTTTTAGAGATTTGAAATTTTAGTAAGCAAGAAAAGTTTTTCAGTTTCCCACCTTTTCTATTATGAGTTTCCTATAAATAGAAGCACAATATATTCATACTTTGAAACTTTTTCACTATAGTAGAAAAGGATGAGCGCTGCAGAATATGTGTCAAAGTTACCTTTCCAGACAGAGATATTGTTAGAAGATCAGATAGATGAAAATGTTCTCATCAGACTAAGGAATATCAGTATGAGGAATATCAGACTGAGTGTTTGAGTAGAGTTTGATAAGTGAAGGTTGAAAAAGGGATCATCGTATTGAGTCGATCAGACTGAGTCAATCATATTGTGTTTATTGGACTGAAGGCCATCAGACTCAGGGTCATCAAACTCATGAACTTTTTTAGAGTAGATTGAATAAAGTATTTATACTTTTGTATTGGATAATTTTTTTACAAGAAAACTTTGTAAACTTAATGGAGTTAGTATAATAATTCCTATCGGGATATAGAAGGTATCTAATGAGAGTTGGCATAAGTTGTATTCACTTATTCTTAATAGTGAATTTCCATAAACCCATAGGAGTGGCTATGGAAATGATGTAGGTTATCACACTAAGGTTGAACCTTGTAAATATTGAGTTCTTTTCTTTCTTTCCTACTTTTTTATGCATCATTATTTACTAAAAGATGATAATAAAATTAAATTTAATAGGTTTTAAGGGTTATGTTTATAAAAGTATTGAAACTTATAAAATGTTAACAACTGATTCAACACCCTTCTCAGTTGTTATTCAATACTTTTGAACTTTAACCACCACTAACAGTGTCTAATGATCTCCATTATATGAATATAAAATTAAGAAGTGTTTAGGCATAATAAATAACCCGTGAATAAATAATTTAATCAAGTAGGGATCAGGTTCCTCAAGGACACTCAATCGACCATACCTACTTTAGCCTAAGTTGAAATATCTATGAATATGTGCCACCATGTATATAGGAATATATATATATGTATGTATGTATATATATGTACTATATATGTGATAATATATATAGACATATATATAGATACATAATACTATCTAGGACTTGATTCATAACTCAGGCGTCCATGCATAATAATAAAAGTCACATATTTTGAATAAGGGTCTCCATGCCTAAGTATCACAGTTTATAAGGGACTCCATGCCCGATTATCACAATTTATAAGGGATTCCATGCCCGAGTATCACAATTTATAAGGGATTCTATACTCGAGTATCACAATTTATAAGGGACTTCATGATAGAGTATCACATTTTTTTAAGGGAATCCATGCCCGAGTATCACAATTTATAAGGGAAACCATGCCCGATTATCACAATTTATACATGAATAATAAATAGTTCATATTCATAAGCATTCCATATCATAGTTCAGGTATAAAATTTAGGTTATTCCATTTATAAGTAATGAATAAATCCATGGGAAAGTCCATGTCATTTATCATTTTACCATGTGAGATGAGTCAAGCCTTACATCCATAAATTTATATGGGATAGGTGTAGATCCTTTCCATTAACATCACATTCTATTTCAATTGGTCATGTCATCTAAAAAGGATGGTTCTAGTGTAATGTAAATAATTCTCTTAAGCTAAGGGGGAAACATCAACACTGATTATAATTCATTTTATTCCATCGAGAATCTCATTCTGAGAGAGGGAAAGTCAACACACCTAAAATGGTGGTTTTAATTCCATGCCTAATAATTAAGGTTAAGTCATATAAACGACACACTAAAAGGGGTGGTTCGAGTCAAGATAGTCATCCTCTAACAATGAAATTTAAAATCACAATGGAAATATGAATTTAGGCATAATCATTTACATGTTAAATTTCACATTTTATAGGTGAAACATGGAAATTACATCATACGACACAATGGAATATTTTATAAAATAATGAGAACCTGAAGTAAAAGAAACTATACAACCTACCAAGTTCCTAGGACACTTCACTCATCCATTATTGAGCTTTGATTCAAGCCGTAACAAAATAAAATGAAAGAATAATCAAATGCCCTATAAATAGGTCATATGAGTTCACACAATGAACACATCAAAATTGAGAAGTGAAATTGATAAAAGAGGCAAGAGGAGTTTTAGACTCACCATTATTCTTCCAACACACCCCGCGACACTTGATTATGAACAAGAACAATGAAGAACCCACCATAGAAGGGGGAGGAAGAGGAGAGCATATGTGGGGGACCACATGGTAAAATGGGGATGAAAATGGGGTCTGTCGAAAAAAAATGATCATTTTACCCCTTTTACCAATCCACATGATTCAGCTACACAGTTTGGCTAACCGCACACCAACTGTGTGGTGATACTATCTAAAGGGACACCCCTCACACTACTAGGATCACAATTTGAAAAATCATGCATAGCCCATGCACCAACCTCTAAATTTTTTTTATATAAAATCCACACTATAGTGTTCCCCACCTTTCATAATTTATCAAACCATTATCCTCTATTTAGAGGACACATAGTTAAGATGCACGGTTACTCCTAACCATACGCCTACCATGCACCTCATTTTTTCCTTCTTTAAAAGAAGTTTCAAAACCCAATGCTTCCAAAACTCAAAATAACACATGAGATACCTTTTTGGACTTATAACCCATCTAAAAAATAACATTTAAGTGATAAAACTCTTTCATTTACATTATGAGGTTCAGTTTAATATTTGGCTCGTACACCAAATGAAAAGTTCAAATTTTCTTATAATTTTCATTCGGTTCAAAACATGATATCTTATAAGCCATATCAAGAATGGTTATCACGGGGCCACACACACACCCACAAACAACCCACATAAAACATGGATCAAAAATCACACTATCACATACCATCATATCATGACAACAACCATATATAAGTCCCTATATAGTAAAGAGTTTCCTACCTCAAGCGTATTTAATCCAAATGGTAATAACCACTAAGATTCATCCCTCAAACCAAAACTACACTCCAAGAATCCCTATAAAAAATCCCAATTCATCATAAAAGGGATTATATAACAAGTTTCAAGAATAAGAATATCAAAATGTCTTGAATTTTATTAGGATTACCCAACGAGATCCTTCACCAACAGTGGATCTAGATTTGTTCAAGAGATAAGAAGTAAATATCAATAGATCTAGGATCCAATCCTTCAATGATATAATAATTATTCATTATATCACCTAGAAATCTATAGATATATCCATAGTAGCCTATATCTATGATTCATACCAAGATAAAGAGGTAAGATCAAGAAAAATAAATAAGAATGGAGAATAAAAATCACATACCTTGAATTATCATATCCCAATGCCTCTAGATTCCCCAAAAATGGAGTTTGAAGGGAGATGATTTACCAAAAAACACCATTAGAGTACATAGGTTTCATAGCCCTAGGCATATTCATAAGAATGAGGAGTTTCAGAGAGTTTTTAGGTTTAAAACCCTATTTTTGGATTAATTTAAACCCTGCATATGGTTTGGTTTCACGGTTTACTAAACCATGCTCTAATTGTATGAGGCTTACTACCTATTCTAGGAACCCACATGGTTTGACCATATAGTTTAGTAAAATGTGTGCTAACTATGATTTTGACCTTTGTCTCGAGTCACACAGTTTTCTAGGGAATGTTGCACAATTAGCTCTAACTATTCACCAACCATGCCCCACCCACTATCTATCTTCAATAAGCAGCACATTTTCCTAGAGAGAACTATATAATTTTCTCTAACCATGCACCAACCATACAACCTCTTAATGGCCTCCAAAAATCTCTAAAACCAACCATAATCTACCTGAGACTTCACCCAAGAAAAACATAACTAAAACACACTTAAATAAGGGATAAAACTAGGGTGCAAGGTACCTAAATTTTTTTGGGTCATTAAAATCCCCCCTATAAGGACTTCTCATCCCCGAGAAGTGTCAGAATAGTTCCTTCTCAAATAACTCAAGACATTGAGATCTTATATCATATTCCCTCTCCCAAGTTACCTCTTGAAATTTTCCATACTATCATAGAACTAAAAAAAGTGTTATTGTATTCCCCCTCAATTGCTTCTTTATTTGGTCCATAATATACACTAATCACTCCACAAAAGATTTATTCAGTTTTAAATCAACATCATCACTATCAATGAAATGTATAGGATCATGCTCGTACCTTTGAAGACAAGACATATGTAACAATTCACACATACCAAGATATCATAGAGGAAGATCCAATGGTAAGAAACTATTCTAATATGCTCAATAATCTCAAACGGTCCCAAAATTTGCAATGTTAGATTTATTTTCCTACGAAAAAAATGGTTCCCTAACTGATGTGACACCTGCAAGAAAACCCATTCCCCCACAAAAAACTCCAAAGGTCATATACTTTGATCAACATATGATAATTGTCAACTTTGAGCTATATCCAAATGTTTCTTGATCAACCAAAATCTATCAAATGTATCCTATACTATTACTTGTCCTAACAACAACTGCCTCACCCACCTCATGGAAACACAATAGTGAGTAATATTATCGACTATAAAGATCCTCAAATGGTACCATATGAATCAAAGTCTAGAAACTATTATTGTACTAAAACTCCACCAAGTATAGATGATATTATAATGCTCCATTGAAATCCATAACACATGCTTATTGTATATTCTCTAAAACCTAGATAGTCCTATGTGACTACCCATCAGTTTGTAGATAATACACTGTACTTAGTTTCAACTAATTCCCTAAATAATTATGCAAGACTTTCCAAAACTGAGACATAAAACATGAATCCCTATATGATATAATACCATAAGGCACTCCATGAATTCATACAATCTTATAAATATAAATATTTCCCAACTCATCTATAGAGTGAGTCTCTCAAATCATCAAGAAATGTTCTACTTTTGTCAGCTGATCAACTATTACCCAAACAACATATTAACTTCTCAGGTTCTTGGTAATTTTTTCACAAATTCCATTTTCAACCCATCCCACTTATACAAAGGCATGGGAAGTAGCTGAAGAAAACCACCAGGTCTTCTATGCTCCAAATTGATCCTCTAGGAGGTCATGCAATATGATATGAATCCTGTGATATCTCTCTTCATTCCCAGCCACTAGAAGTGTCTCATGATGTACCAATACATATTTTTTGAACTTGGGTGAACTTACCACTAATAGGAATGTGGTTTCCTCATTAAATCTTACCACATAGAAGTAAGAACCATGACTCTACCATGGATGAAGATCACATCGTCACTATCCATTGACCATCAATCAGGACACTTCTTGCTAGAAATTACTTTATAACTAAGCACTCAAAATTAGAATCCTAGCTAGTCTTTAATCAGTTTACCAATGTAGATGTGATAACTAAAATATCACATGTCATCAAACCTTATTCCTTAGAAGAATTCACTAACCATCCAGTTAACATGATCATCAATTGCCACTCCTCATATAAAGGTCTCTCTCCAAACTCCATCATTTTCTTACTAAGAGTATATATAACAAAATTACCTTTTCCTAGAGTATAATACATCTTAAATTCAATTTTTTAGATACTATACTCATCAAATTTATTAGAGATTCAATTCCCAGTAAGAGATAATATAATAGAATATCTTTTGATCCATGTATATGATAAAACTCTCACCAAAGAGATAATGGCGCCTACACTTGAGATCATAAACCACAAATTCCCACTCCAAGTCATGCGTAGGGTAGTTATGTTTATGGGTTCACAACTGTCATGACCCATAAGATACTACATGATCCTTCCACATCAATACAAATCCTAAACCAACACATTAGGTATTATAGTAAACAATATATTCAACCCTAGGATCAAGAAATTTTAGGATTAGAGATTATGTCAATTTCCTCTTCATCTCTAAGAAGGAATCTTTGCACTGATATATCCAGTGAAAATTATACCCCTTCTTGGTAATCCCAGTCATAGGTGCTTCCAGATGGGAGAAGTCCTGAATGAACCTCATATAGTACCCTTATAACCAAATGAATCTCCTAATCTATAACACATTCATAGGGCATTCCCAATACATCATTTCTTTTACCTTATCTAGATCAAAAAAAATCCCAAACTTAAAAATCATGTGCCAAAGGAATCACACCTCTTGGATATAAAAGTCACACTTTGAGAGATTGAAATAAATATGATGTGCTCAAAGTGTTCTTAACAAAATCTCAAGGTTTTTATTATGTAACTCTGATGTCCTCAAGCATATCAGGATATTGTCCATGAACACTATGATGAAGGAGGTTGGGTATGGATGAAAGATTCTATTCATGAGAGCTATGAACACCACTGGTGAATTTTTCCCCCAAAAGGAATCAATAAATACTCATACAATCTATATCTACTCCTAAATTTCATATTAGGTATATCCTCCTCTTCAAACCAAAGATGATGGTATCCTGATTGTAGATGAATTTTTGAGAACCACTGGGCTCCTCATAACTATTCAAACAAGTCATAAATACACGATAATGAGTACATGTTCTTCACTATGATTTGATTTAACTTAATTTAGTACACACATAGTTGAATACTATCATATGTATTATTTGAAAACAAAAATGGAGCACCCCATGGAGAAGTGTTTGGTTTGATAAAGCACTTTGCCTCCAAATTCCGCAAGTTTTACCTTGAGTTATTTCAACTTAGCTAGTGCCGTATGATATTGGGAAATCAATATGGGATGAACTCTTAGAACAAGTTCAATATCAAATTAAATTTATCTATCAGGTGGGATATCTAAAAATTCATCTGAAAAAACATCTTGATAGTGATATATGACTAGAGTAAGAGAATAAGAGACTAATGTTGGTTCTACAGTAAGATCTAATCTTTCTACATGTGTTGTAATAGTTCTAATCTAGATCTGGTATGGTCCCAATTTTCCTTCTCCATCTTCCCATTCACCATTCATCACAAAATTATTCTCCTTGGTCATATTAAATGATACTTATCTCCTGTAATAATTGACATGTGCCCAGTAACTTGTCAACTAATCCATGTTGAAAATCACATTGAATCTAGTCATCTCAAGAATCATGAAATCCACCAGATGTCCATAGCCAACAACTACCATGGGATATTTTGGATATATTTGGAGATGATCCAATTTATTCCCAAAGTGTGTGTCAAGATATTATAATCTAGAAGATAACTTAAATGAAAAATCAAGTCCAACACCAACTTGAGTATATATGAATGAATGAGAAACTCTTGTATCAAACAATTTAGTAGAAAGCATAGATGCAACCAAGAACGTACCTAGAATAGTAAAATGTCCCTCTATTATATCTATAGGAGTATGATCAAGTGTGTACAACCTTCCAATTTAGGTATACTACCTTTCCTATGATTCCCCTAACTCTCATGAGTTGTCGAAGTTTGGGGCATCTGTATCCTCTACGGAGGTCCTCCACTCTCATTCTGGACTGACCTACTAGAACTCATATGAAAAGACCTAAAACAAAAAAAATTGAATACAACCCACCTTACCAATCAATGAAACTCCATATGCAGTTTCCCACAAGTCACGATGGGGTGTCCTCTCTTCCCACAATTGAAACACCCGATGGAACCATCTCTTATAGAGGGAGATGAAGAAATCATGCTCTAATCCATTTGCCTATCAACACCCTGGAGTGAATCCCCTATGACAGATAAAATATTTTCAATTATTTTAATTTTAATTTTAAATTGATTATCCCATCATAATTTTATTTTAAGGTAAATTTTCACATTTTATGGTTTTAGTAGCATTTTGAGTTTAATTCGAAAAAATGACCTATTTTGGATTTTAACTATTTTAATTTATTATGTATTTCACCCATAAAATTTTCTAAAATGATTAAAATTGTGAAATTAATTTTTTAGGTATTAAAACATGTTGGGATTCATTTCATGCCTCTGTACATAGAGCTAAATCCACCATTTGAAGGCCCAAAATTAGCTCATAAGTCAGGCCATGAAATCTATGCACAGATATGATGATTTTTGATGTTGGGACCATATCTCATAAATTTACAGCCTAATGTAGCTTAAATTATACATGGAATAAGAAAACATCTGGAGGAAAAAATTTTATTACTGTGTACATGCGTGGTTCCTTCGTTTTCAAGTCCATAAATGCATGTGAAATCAAATATGTGGAATACAAAGAGTCTGCCTAGGAAGAATAAATTTCTAGTATAAATCAACCATAACTCCTTCATTACTTGGAAAATAAAGCTAAAATATTATGGGTATATATGGGAGGAATATCAAAACAACTTTTAAGAAGTTACATTTCCCAAATTCTATCATTACATGGGTCTACCACACACATACTTTCGGTGGAAAGATTTGGAGCAAGATTTTCTCCTATTTTGCCTATAAAAATGTATTATCTCCTATCATTTTAAAGGTTTTTTACTTTAGGTTTACATTTTATATATTTTTATAGTTTTTTTGATGTAATAGTATTATTAATTTTTATTATTATTCTTCCTCTCATTCCATAAATTTTTATCTTTTGTGTTTCCACCTCGTTTTCTTCTCCACTATGATCTCTAATACTCATGATTATGAGTAAATAACATGAGGAAGTTCCTAGGGAATTAATATAGTGTTGAAAACATTTTTTTTTCATTAATTAATATTTTTTCTTATTTACTTAGAGTTAGGTTGAGGGGGATCTTAGTGGGAAAGGAGCCGTTGTGTCTCCACTTTCCACTCGAGGTTTAGCTTTCACTTCTGTAATATTCTCCTTCGATCGAGGAGGTGGATGTGTGGTATATCAGTGATATTTAAGTGTACCATACATTAAAAAATATAGGTATAATATTATTTTCACACATATGATGAAGCGTGTTCATTAATTAAATTTGAAACTAATAATGAGACAATGAAGGTTTACTCTAAGTAATCTCCTGGGAGGATCTCCGTTTTGTCTAACATCATTCTATCTAAATTCATCCTATTAGAATTAAATTATATATATATATATATTAATATTACATGCATATTTAAAACCCTATTATTTATATTATTTAGTTTTATATTAGTTGGAATTTTAATAGTGATAATAGAAATTTAGTGCTGTGTAAGTTGACTCCTTGAGACCGACCCTGGGTGTACACTATATTGCATGCATAGGTAAATATTCTATTGACTGAAGATCTATGAAAAATAAATACACATCAATTTGGAACCATTTTTGGGGAGGCATCACACTTTCACACACTATTTTTCATAAAAAAACACAAAAAAATCATTAATTTAAAAATTTAAAAAAAAACTTTTTGTCCATGATGTATTCAAATTGTGATCATTATGCATGGAATGACTACTATTAGTTGAAACAAGAAGAATAAATTAAAAAATATCATATAAAAGAACTTTGAGAATAAATACATAACCTATATAGAAAAATGTAATGACCAATTGAATATGTTTTCACATCTCAGGAGCAACAACATAATCTAAAATCAGAACCAGAAAGAATGGTGGAAGAGATTTCACCAATAATTTTTTATGTTAAAGAAAATTAGGTAGGTAAGAAGGAGCTAATAAATGAATTAATAAAAAAACCACACTCAACCATTGATCAAGGAGGTATTTTAAGAAAACATTCTGGCTGATATACTTATGGGAGATCAACATTTTTTAGAAAAATCTTGGAGTAGAATTGTTGAAGATAACTTGAAACTTGATCTTCCCATCCTTGATAATGAAAAATAAGCACCTCTCTACATCTCCCTTTATTTGTAGGATTATGAAGAATATGCACCTGTTGAGATTTAGTTTCCAATGGTCCTTCTAGAAGACATCAATTTACAAGATGAAAAACTTAAAAGGGAAGATTTATTTATTGATTCATCATGTTTTAATCTTATTCAAGATGATTTTTTAGAATTATATTTTTCTAAAATTTCTAATACAACACAAATAGAAGAGGAATTGGATGTTAATAAAGAATTCATACAATTAGTGGATATACCAGAAGATCTAGAAAAGAATTTGGTGGTGCGAATATCTCCTCTACATCAAATTGTATACTATATGGAGGAGAACACTATGAAAGTCAACAAGGAGCATCCCTATTTTCTTTTCCCTCCCACTTCAGACCTCAAATTATCAAATTATTAATTATTGGGGTTTGGGAATTTTCTTATCTTATTTGGGGTTCTTCATTATCAGTGTTTACTCATGGATACTATGAAAAATCACATGTGGTGGTTTATCTCAAATAAACTAAACCCACCTTATGATTGATTATAATCCACTGTAACTTCCTGATTAGGGGAAGTAAAAACCTAGAACCTACTTGGGGGTATAAAACAAGAATTACACATTTTATTTTATCTTTTGTATTTTTTATTTATTTATTTTTCTTATGATTTTTTTCTTGATTTATTGTAGTTTCAAAGTGGTAGCATCTAAAAGCTTAACTTAAGGCTGTCACTGAAGAATAAATCGGGTTGTGTCTTTCCTTTTATTTATTTTATTTGCTGCCCAATTAAAATTACATACACAATTAATTATTGATCTAATTTGATATAAAAATAGAGTATTAAATGGAATAAGTTTGGGGAGGTATTTAAACCTATTTTAGGAATTTTTTTTGTGGTTCCATTTTATTTTTTCATGTATTTTTCTAAAATTTTCATGTTTTCCTTTTTCCTTTTTTATTGTGTTTTTAGGATTCTTGAGATGAATCGAATACTTTTTAAAATCAAAACCATCTTGGTATTTTGGGATCATTTATTTATTTGAATAATTGAGGATTTAAATTATTTATTAATAGATTTTATTTCTTTATTTATGATCTTTTCATTTAACAAAGTTTGATTTATTGTGAAACTCATGTGCACTAGTACTGTCTAAATTGAAAATCATACCCAACCTGAGAGGTTTATAAACCTTTTTGACATATTATTACATTTATATTTTTCTTGAGAGTCTTGAGACATGTTGTTTAATCCATAAATTGCTTTTTTTTTTCTATTTCTCAAATATTTTGGAGTTTATGGAATGTGTTAAATATGATTGATGCACCAATTTAAAAGCCCCTTTTTACAATGAACTCTAATTTTGGCCTACCTTTTAATTTAACATTTATTAAAACCCTAGTATCCCTAACATAACTTGTTTTTAAGCCACATTAAAATCCATTTATCCCTTTAAAACCTTCTCTAGATATTAAATTCATGATTATTGTTGAACTCAATTGTGGGGGAGGGAGAAGATGAGCTATATTTTTCTTTCTTGAAGAATCCTTTTGAGCTGAATTGAAAGTGAGGCCATATTTATTACTGATTTTGTGGAAGAAATTTAATTATGTAAAGATAAATTATTAATCCAAATGGAATTAAAAAATGGGATGGGTGTTCACCAATATTTTAAGATCAAAAGATACCTATCTTTTCCTTAAAAAAACAATTCTGAAGAAAAATCCAGATCTTAATTCAAGCTGAAATAATGCTATAAATTAGGGTAAAAGAGGGATGAAATTTATAATTGATGTTGAAATTCCAAGTGTTAACTTACCAAAGAAATATATGTTTGTAGGTAATTTATTTTTGATCTGATTGAGGAGTACACCATTCTTGAGAAAACCTTTTTCATGCATTTACTTCACTTTAGAGCTTAACTATCCTCATTCTGCCTCTAAGATTCTTACATTTAAAACCTACTAACCCTCAACCTCATAAAAAACCATGAAAATGAATTTATTATTGAAACATTTTTGACTATGTTAATTGTAGATACTAGGAGGATAGAGATCCTATAGAGATCATACATGTTCTTGAGTATGAGAAAAAATCATAATAAAAAAAAGACTTCAGTGAAGAGTGGAATATTTTTCCAGGGAGGTAGGAATGAAATGTATGTGAGAATTAACATGAAATTTAATGTATTTTTATGATTTTTGAGGCGTTATGGATTTTTTATCCATGTATGAGGCATGGTATTTTCATTTATATGACAATTGAGCAGTGTTGTTATTTATGCTTTGGGAAGTTTGTTTTGACCTTGGTATATGATGATTTCCCATGAGTGAAATGTTTAAGTGTGGGTGAATTGGAATAGAATATATTTTAAATTATTTTAATTTTAATGTTTTAATCCCACCATATTTTTATTTTAAGATCATTTTTTACATTTTATGGTTTTAGAAGCATTTTGAGCTTAATTAGAAAATAACCTATTTTGGATTTTAACTGTTTTAATTTATTATCTATTTTGTCCATAAATTCTTCTACAATGATTAAAATTGTTAAATTACTTTTTTTATGATTTCCAACATGTTGTGATTTATTTCATTCTTCTGCACCCAAAATCTCAATCTACCATTTGAAGGCCCAAAACCAGCTTACAAGTCAGGCCTCAAAATCTATGCACAGATCTGAGGATTTTTTATTGGGCCCATATATCATAAATGGATGGCCTAATGTAGATTAAATTATACATGTAGAAATAAAAAATCTTTAGGAACAACTTTTATTAGTTTATAAATGTTTTATTACTTCATTTTCAAGGCCACAAATGCATGAGAAATCAGATATATAGAATACGAAGAGTCTGTTTGGGAAGAATAAATTACCAGTGTAAATTGAACATAACTCCTTCATTACAAGTCCAATAAAGATGATTTTATTTGGGTTGAAAGAGGATAAATAAGGGAAATAATTTTAAGAAATAACATTTCCCAAATTCATTCATTAAATGGGTCTACTATTAACATACTTTTAGTGGAAAGATTTGGAGGGAGATTTTTCACTCCTTTTGCCTATAAAAATGTATCTCCTCTCATTTTTAAAGGGTTGTCACTCTAGGTGGACATTTTTTGTAGTTTTATAGTTTATTTTCTGAAGTAATAATATTATTAATTTTTATTATATATTAGTATTCTTCTTCCTCTCATTCCTTAAATTTTTATATTTTTTGTTTCTACCTCATTTTCTTCTCCAATGTGATCTCTAATACTCATGATCATGAGTAACTAACCCAAGAAAGTTCCTGGGGGATCAATCCAATGTTGAAACCAAGTTTTTTTTCATTCATTCATATTGTTTCTTATTTTATTAGAGTTAGTATGAGTGTGATCTTAGTGGGAAAGAAACCTTTGTGTCTCTACTTTCCACCCGAGGTTTATCTTTCACTTCTGTAATATTCTCCCTCAATCGAGGAGATGGATGTGCGGTCTCTTGACAATTGTTGAGTGCACTATATATTTACAACCATAGGTAGAAGAGTATTTTCATTAATATTATGGAGCATGATCATTAAGTAAATTTGAAAGTAATAAAGAGACAATGAATGTTCACTATGGGTAATCTCCAAGGAGGATCTCCTTTTTGTCTAATATATTTTTGTTTACATTCATTACATTAGAATTAGATTATATATATATATATTAACATTAAATTTATCTTTAAAACACACTTATTTATATTATTTAGTTTTATATTAGTTAGAATTTAAATAGTGAAAATAGAAATTCATTATTGTGTAAGTTGACTGTAACACCCCAATATTTCATAGTATGTTATATCTTTAAAGTAATTTAATAATTTATATTGTATGCAACACCGACTTGGATTGCGTTATATGCAAGATTGAGTTTCTACGAAACAACACATTATTATTATAATTATTTAAATGATATATTTATTTATCAATTAAATATTGTAATATGAATAGTAGAAAATAAAATTTAAATGTTATTTATAATCTTTTCACATAAATAAAACATATTTATAATGAAATGTATAAGTTTTGTTAAAATAGTTATATATTTAGACTAACTATTTTCTTAAAAGAACTACTATTTATGTACTTTTATGAACAATAATAAAATTAATTTTAGACACTCATAAAAATTGAATTTGGTAAAATAGTCTTAAATTTTGAATTTAGAATATCAAAATTAGGTTAGGGTGAATTTTTGGTATTTTTCTGAAAACATTCAATTTTTTTATGAATAGTGAAAAATACTGCATATATAGTACATAAAAACCGACTTTTTCATTTAAATAATTATTTTTAATTAAAAATTTATCTTAAAGTAAAAATAGATACATAATATATATATTATCCCAATTTAATTCATTTGAGTCATTTTATAATAGAATTAGATATAAAAATTTATTGAACTTTTTTAACATCTTTTTACCCACCTTCTAGGCACATTTACCCACCTTCTAGGAACATTTGCAACTTAGCATAAAACGTAATTTTACCACTTCTGTGAAATGAATTTTGAAAATAATACATACATGGTTGTCATTAGTAAGTAAAATTTGGTTCAATAGGATCAAAATAATATTTGGGAATTGTAACTTTTGAATATTATTTACCACGGTTAAAAGTAAATAGGGAAATTAAAGTTAAAAATAATATTATAATAATATAAAATTATCCCAAAACATGTCCTAATTATATTTTATAAGTTTTTTTGACCAAAAACAACCTTAGGACAAAAATATGAGCCTTTTTGATCCACTTGGGTTAAATTAGGACATTTATTATATTGTATTTAAAGAAGAGTTAAAAGTGTTAAATTTAAATTTTAATAACTAAACCATTTTTAATATAGGGTTATAAATAATATAAATTCAACTATAAATATTCATTAGAAATCTAAAATGATTTCCTACATAATGGTATTTTATTTTTAATTTTTATACATTAAATAATTAAATTTATTTATGACACAATAATGATGCAGTATCTTCCTTATTAATGAAGGAACCAGATAAATGATATTATAAATATTAAAATAAATATAATTTGAAAGTTTTGATGCCATAAAATAATTTTATGGATGAAATTTATATATTATGTATGAGTTAATGCCTTTTTAAAGGAATAAAGTTTTTATGAATTTAACAAAAATCAATTACTAAATAGTGTCTAAATTGACATAAATGAGTTTTTAAAACAAATAATATTTTATTAAATGATATAAAAATACTAAAAATATATATTTAGTCTAAATAAATTTTATAGTGATAAAAATGTCATAAATTATCCACTTTAGGTTCTCTTGGAATTTTATAGTAAAGATATTAACCATGTAGTATAAAAATATAAAAGGGCATGGTAAAAGTCAACCTATTTTACAAAGGGTTAAATCTAAAAGATAAGGTTAATTTTATGACCTAAACATGTCTAAAACCTACCGGTTGAGAGGATTTTGACCCATAATAATATTATCCTAGAAATAAATCAATTTTGAGCAATTATAATCTGAAAATCATTTTATAATAAATTAATATTTCAATATTTTCCTAAAGTGTCCCTCACCTCTCTTATAAAAGGTTACCTCCCTTTCTCTTTAATTCACACCTCCAAAGCCCTTTGGATCGACAAAACCCTACCCAAATATCCTTAAAACTTCCCTAAATTCATATTAGAGTCAAAACTTTGGGCCTAAAGCCAAATTAAGGAGTCCTTTTGTGAAAATAAAAAGGAGACACCCGAAGAAGAGGTAATCGTTTTATCCCTTCTTTCAAAGTTTATTTATTCTTCTACTTCCTCTTACTATGTTGTTACCATAATAAAATAATAACTCTAGCATGTAATATATTCTGAGATTTTTTTATGATTTTGGGACAACCATATTCCTCTTTTAATCATCCTATGACAAACAATATCTCACTACTACCAAAATGGGTAAGGGAAGCGCCACCTTATATCAGCGCTAAGCAAAAACCACTAATAAAGAAACCCTGTATCAGTGCTAAAATTTTAGCGCTGATAAAGATGCCCCGTATCAGTGCTAAAATTTTAGCACTGATAAATGGTAACCTTTATCAACGCTAAAAAAGCGCTGATAAAAGACCCTTTATCAGCGCTAGAAAAGCACTGATAAAGATTCCCTTTATCAGAGATAAAATGTTAGCGCTGATACAGGAAGGATTTATCAGCGTTTTTTAGCGCTGATAAAGAGGACCATTATCAATGCTAAAAAAAGTGCTGATAAAGGTATCCTTTATCAGCGCTGATAAAACATTAGTCCATTTTTTTTATAAATTTGGTCGCACAGTGCCCTCATTTTATCGCGACCTAAAGCTCTCGCGGTACTGGAACCCTGTGACTCCCCTCCGCTGCCCGCTGAGTTCACGTTGCTGGACCTCCACCGCCCTCGAGATTCTCATTGCCGTACCTCTGCTGCCCACCGAGTTTCATGTTGTTGGACCTCCGCCACCCTCGATCTTCGCTTTGCTGTACCTCCACCGCCCGCAACACCCTCGAGCTTCGCGTTGCTGGACCTCCGCCGCCCGCTGAGCTTCGCCTTGCCGGACCTCCCTTTAAGGCATGTTTTCCAAATAATTTTTTAATATTTTTCTCCTCTCCCATCATAGATAACCATATGTTGATTTTTCATGATATATTTAATGGATATTTGAGATTGTGATGGTTGTAGGCTACATGATTCATCATTTTCTTCTTCATGTTTGTCTCTAGGGTAATGCCCCCTGTCGAAGCTCAAGTTTGGTCCAACTTCTTCTAATGGTTCTAGAACTATTATTCTATAAATCATATCAAACTGTTAAAACATTGTTAATTGTAGTTTTGGGATGTGAGGCTTGCCCATCAATGGTGTTCTAGGGGATTTTGTGTTGAATTATTTTATCCCTAGGTTTCATTTCCTTTGGTGGTGATGATTCTGCTTCATCGTAGATTCATTAGTATTCTTCCTACATATTGTGATGGGGTTCTTGGGGGTGATCATCCAATATATTTCTATTAATCCTAAGATATCACCTTTTTTCTAATGACTACAGTGGGTTTTTAGGTGATTTGGTATTTGTGTATTCTAGATCCTAGAAACCATTCAATTTGATGGTGGTATTCCTGGATATGTTATATAAATTATTCCAAAAATAACCTTTATGAGGTGTGGTATGAATTATATAATATATATGATTTGATTTAATTATATTATTATGTTATGTTGGGTTGGAAATGGGTGATGAGGTTCCTAAGGTGACGAATTCTAGTTTGTTATCTTGTTAGTGAAGTTGTTGATGATGATGTTGATCAGGTGCATCACGGTGCAAGTATCAAGGCACGAGTATCATCGTGATTTGAGGAATGATTCAATAGAATATTTTTGTTTTAAATTTGAATTTAGTGGTGTTTTATGGGGTATTTTTTATAATTTCACATACTATTTGAACATATGTGGCTATGACATATTTATTTTTTCTTTTATCATTAATCCATTGTTCTAAGATTTTCTATTAGTATAGTTTTTTACTATAAATCAAAATGTGGAATATTTTAGGAATGTTTGACATGGGTTGATTTTATTTAAAAGTGATGGTTTATTCATGTAAAATATCTCTTGAGAAACCTAGTATTGGTGGAAATATTGATATGCTCATCATCAATGGCGATTAATGAGTTTACACTATCAAAGTGAAGTTTATAAAAAATTTAAGGTCCTTCCCACTTGGATTCCAGTTTCACTAGATTCCTCATAGGTATCATTGATTCCCTTAGATTAAACACCATGTCACCATAAAGTAAGAAATTAAGGATAGCCTTTTTTTTAAGGACAACACCACCCAGTTCTGATGCATTTCTAGGTCATCCAACGCTTGAACCCTATTTTCTTAGAGGGGTTCCCCCCTTCTTTCCTTCATGCTATCTAAGTGACTTTGTTTGGAAGTGCACTTGTATGGAATGATGCCCAGACCACCAAGCTTTCTATCCTTGCAACCCCTACCTCTATCTCTGTCCTTCTCCCTCGCTGAGGTTACTGACTGCTTCTCTGTAGTGGCCAGGCCCCTTCCTAGCAGTGTTTGTTCTGTCTCCCTTGGCTCTGAGCCTGTCATCCAGCTCCAAATACTTATTTATCTAGAGAGAACTACCTCAACAACCCCCAAGTTTCATTACCCATCCTTCCCCTGCCCCTTTGGATCCTCATCTCCCACTCATATGAAGTTTACCAACCATAAGGAATTATGAACATGTTCAAAATC
The DNA here is from genome assembly GCA_963277665.1 of Viscum album. Lineage (NCBI taxonomy): Eukaryota > Viridiplantae > Streptophyta > Magnoliopsida > Santalales > Viscaceae > Viscum > Viscum album. The sequence goes on along the minus strand of OY728143.1, from coordinate 641,795,320 downwards.
AAGGGACCTCAATGAGAGATCATCCTCCCACTTCAATAAGGATACTAGCTCTAGATACAATGCCAGAGCCCTGTCCTACCCATCATTATTATCTTTATATGTAATTCTCATGGTCTTAGTGCCCATGTTAAATTGGACTTCCTCACCATAGAAATCAAAAAGCATAATGTCATTTTTGTTGTTATCAAATAACACAAAAAACCCTATAATAATTATAAGGCCCCAGCCTTAAAACTTACTTAATCTTGAGTTATTACAAGATTACACATTGAGGATCTTTTCAGGTTTAGAGTTTTAGAGAATTAGATCATGAAACTTGCATTACATTCCACATTTAAACAAAGTGGTTACATAAAAGATAGTATTCATTCTTCCCATCAATGGAAACATATTGAAAATAAAACATGGATTCTTTCTTGACACATCCTTGACACTATCATCACATCATGTACCTTTCCCTTGACCTGTGAAAAACATTTCAAAAATTTGGGATGAGCATAAAAAGCTCAGTAAGGGTTATAAAAATATGGAAAGGAAACATGAGTACATGTATACAAAAGAATGAAATCATAGTTTACCCATAAAACATAAGCACTTTAACATACCTCATAAAATCATAGAAATCATATGACATAAAGGTAACTTGAGGCATTCATAACATTCTTACGTAGGGAGTAACCCTCTTGGTTACGTTTGGAATACCCTTTATAGTATATTCCCTAAATATCTTCGGAGAAACCTTAACGTTTCACTCCTTCGCGTTACCCAATGCATTGGAGAGCTATATCGGGCTCACCCGCCCTTAGTTTATCACAGAACCACCCGTCTTCATAATAATGCCCAAGAACCTCAACATAATCGTATCACATAAAACATGCATAAAGGAAACATAACATTTCCACCTTTCAATAACAAGATATCAATACAAAACATTGATATAAAAACATTATGAAAACCATTTTCAATACCAAAATAAAAGAAAAGTAAAACATGGTATTTATTTTTCTTTTAAAAAGAAGGTATTGATTTTAGAGGAAGCCGAAACTCAAATAATGGTCACGGCGGCGGAGAAGTCATTGTCCCCGCATACGTACGACAAAAAAATTCCCTTTTGTCATTTAGTAAACGCTTCGTATAAAAAAGATTCCTTTTGAATAAACGTAAAAGTCAAAGGGGTTTATACACCATATAAATTTTTTTTTGTATAAAACAAAATATGTCTCAATGAAAGGAGATTGAGACGAAGTCCCATACAAAGACGGTATCCTTGGTTTAAGGATAAATCAATTACATAATTATGTGTGACAAACGAATACACCAAATATAAGTGGATATTAAGTGTAAAATAATCAAATTTCATTCACACATATTCAAAGGATGACATATTCAATAACTACATGTTGAACCCAAAGAAATCGAAATTGGGTTAAGAGGTTCCCTTGACAGCCTAACGGCGTCACATCAAAATGAGTTGATGAGAGATAAAAAGTGTATCTCATCACTTGGACATAAAATTTACATCAATAAGGATATATGAGAACATATCCCAACATAACAATATGTAAATTAAAAGACCCAACAAAAGAAGTCTTTTAAAAAAGAGGAGGGTGAAAGGTTCCCTTACCGACTTGGGTATCTTTCAAAACATACACCCCATGAAAGAAGGACAATAAATCATTGATGTAAATACTCATAAATGAAAGTATATTACACAAAGAGTAGAATAATGGGAAGTACATACACCACTAAAAGGAAATTGTGGCAAATGTAGCATAAATCTCACGGGAATAAAAGTGAGATGAAAAATCACTTACGAAAACTCGGCAGCCTAACGGCGCCACTTAAAACTTCCAAAAATGGATTGATGAGATCAAATAGGGTATCTCATCACATTAAAATAAAATTTACAGAAAGAGGAATATTAAAGAACATCCCCCATCATAACAAATAGGATCTTAAAAGAAGTGACATAAAGGGGAGTACTTAAAGAGAAAGAGAGAGGTTAGATCTCTTACGAAAATTCGGCAGCCTAACGGTGCCACTCAAAACTTCCAAAATGGATTGATGAGAGAGAATAGGGTCTCTCATCACATGAACATAAAAATTACAGTAAGATTAATATAAAATAATATCCAAATAACAAGAAAGATGAGCTTTAAAAGGAATGACATAAAAGAGTGTACTTAAAAAGAAAGAGTGGAGTAGGATCCCTTACCTCGGGTCCGACTTGACTCGATCATTCTTTAATGTCCTGAATAATAAACTTGAGTTAATTTCTATTTGCTTAAGAACCTTTTTAAAGTTCATTATTCCTTTTATATCACTTATTTCCATGTTATAAACATTATGTAATCATTTAGGTTAATAATGTTTGTTTTGTTGATATTTGGTTCTTAAGTCGAAAGTGGACTTCTTACAATTACATGTTGTTCGTGTGGTCAAAGGTTATTTATATCCAGAATGAAATTCATGATTTGGATATCATATATATCATATATATCCAGCATATACATGTATTTATAATATTACATAATCATTTAGAGGTAAGAAATGAAATGCACCGTTCATGGAGACGGTAAGCCGTACGTACGCATGAACGCTACTTTCATTTCTTTGTCATATTAATGGAATTAAAACTAAATGAGAGGTATATATATTTTAATTACAGAATTATATTCATCATTTAGATGTATCATTCATCATATATATCCATTATATACATGTACTTATAATATTACATTACATTTGGGGATAAGAAATGAAATGCACCGTTCATGGAGACGGTAAGCCGTACGTACGCATGAACGCTACTTTCATTTCTATTTCATATTTTATAGAATGGAATCATAATGATATAAAGGTATATTATAATTCCAGTATAATATCATATATAATATCATAGTTCCATCCTTTATACATCCCACATATGGTATTTAACGAATCAAATCACTTTGAGGGGGTGATAGTCCACACTTCCTAAAATGAAGATATCGCGTATACCCATAATGGAAGCCATAAAGGTAAGACACAAATGAAAAATACAGAAGCATAAGTAAAACATAAACATATTATATATCATATATAAATATAGTGACATCTTAATGACCACCTTTGAAGGTGTTAAGAGAATGTTGAACAATCATCGTTTCGGGAGGCAGAAATTCGCCATCCACGGAAACAGTATGTTCTTTAACCATTAGATGTATGTGTGTGTAAGTGTAGCTCGAATACTTCTTATAACAACATCCTAGTATATTTAGGATACTGGAGTTGTTACAAAAGAAAATAATAAAAAGAGTTTAGGGGGTTGGAGAAGCAAAATAAAACAAAAGGACTCAAAAGAAGACATTACCTTAAAATCGGGTAACTCCCCTTGGTTTGAGATCAAAGGCTTCCTTGGAAAGACTTCTGCCCAAAGTGAGGCTTCAAGGAGTAATAGAGGGAAGTGGAGAGACAAAATGGGCAGGGGTTGGCCGAGCCAAAGGCTTTGGGAGTGTGGGTAAGGAGGTAGAGGTGGGGGCCTTTTATAAGAGGAGAGGAGGGACACTTTTGGAAAGTAAAGAAATATTACTTTATTTGAAAATGAGTTTCAGATTTAAAGGGTCCCAAATTGATATAATTAGAGGATAAGGTGATAATGTTTCGAAATCCATCCATCCAATTGGTTTTGGACATGTGTAGGTCTTAGATTTTACATTATCTTTCCATTTTATTTAAATCGTTAAATAATGAGGTCATCGCTGCATCATCATGATGTCATAAATAATTTAATTTATTTAATGTCTAAAAATTATAAAAAAAATACTATGATGTAGGAAATATTTTTAGATTTCCAATTAATATTTATAGTCAAACTTATAATTCGTATAACTCCATGTAAAAATTGTTTTAGTAAAACATTTCATGTTTGTCTCATTTTTACATTAACATTAAATAAAAAGGTATTTATGTCATTTTCCAACCAAAGTGGCTCCATGGGGTCCCCAAGTTGACACATGGCTTTTCTTGGTCGGCCATGACACATCCAATGAGGTTAGGACATGTTTCAAGTTTATTTCATATTATTAAAACATTATTTTTACCTTAAACTACACTAATTACCTCTAATCGCGATTAAAAACTTAATAAGTTACTATTCACCAAAAAATTATTTTAATCCCATTGAACCACATTTTACTTCTTAATGACAACCATGTATGTCGGATTTTTGAAATTCAAAACACAAAGGTGGCAAAATTTCATTTAAACGGAAAATCAGTTTTTATAAGTACCACTTAGTGGTTTCACTATTCATCAAAAATTGAAGTTTTTCAGAAAATTACCAAAAATTCACCCTAAGCTATATTTGATATTATGAATTCAAAAATAAAGTCTATTTTAAAAAATTCAAAACATATAAGTCACATTAATTAATTTAATAATTAATTCCCGCTGTCATGACAAATAGCGTGTTTTTATTAAACAATAAGTATCAAAAGATTGACACTAGTTTAAGTCTGATTTCAAAGTGAAATTAATTCCAACAACCACTATTGGATTTAATGGTAAAAATATATTCTAATTTAACTTTAAAATCAATTCAAAAGATAATATAATTATATAAATAAATTAGATTTAAAAGAGGTTTTGAATTAAAATACAACATTTTACACTATTCATTAAAAAAAATGAACTTTATCGGAAAGATACCAAAAATTTACACAAAGTAAATTTTGATGTCCCGATTCTAAAGAAGAGTTTTATTTGGTCCAAAAGGATGTATAAGAGTGAACAAAACTATATTTAATGACGGTTTTCCATCAAAAGGCGATAAGTGAACCTTTAGTGAAAACTAAGGCATATACGCCTAAAATTGAATTCTTTTCGTATTTTAAGCCTTTATCTTTTATTGGATAAATGTAAAAACATTTAAAAACATATATAATCATATTTTAGTTATTTCTATCCATTCCTGCCAATACAACGGCTACATGTTAACTGCCATTTAAAGTAATATTATTTTATTATTAGAGTGCAACGTAAGATTCCCAAGAAACTCGTTGTTGCGTGTTGGGTACGCCATAGAGCATAGCGTCCCCTTTAAAGTCATATTAATATTTTATTCAAAAATATGGATAAATATGAAAATGTCATATTCTTTATTTACCTGGGGTGTTACAATAATCATAGAATTCTACTGGAAGATTAAGTTGCATGGATTTCTACACTATGACCCCTACAACAGACACAAATGGGTATTTTGGCACAATAAATATGTTGTTGAGACTGTTCAAGATTGCAATCAATTCGTCACTACCAAGGTGTCCAACTGTGACATCTACTTCCTTATGACTTTTGTTTTTGTAAGCTATGACTCTCTTCAAAGGGAATCACTATGGAGTGAACAAAATACCTTTGATCCCGACCACCATCCATTGTTTATTGGGGGTGACTTTAATTTCATTTCCATACAAAAGGAATGGAAAGGTAGAATCCCATTCCAGAGGAGGGCCATCATGGAGTTTGTTCAGTTCATGGTTGGGAAGGGCCTCATTGATCTCAGCTTCTCAGGTGACAGTTTCACATGGTGCAACAACTGCAGGGGCCATCACCACTTGTGGAATCTATTGGATAGGTGTCTATCCAACATGAAATCCACTAACCTATTCTCAAATACCATGTTTTTCTTTCTTGCTTGAGGTATTTTGAACCACTCCCCCCTCTTGGTTTCCATTTCTTCTTGGCATGATCATTTGGAACGGTTTCACTTCCACCAGTAGTGGGTTAACATCCTAGGGTACCAGGACATGGTTTGTGAAATATGGAATGAACCCTTTTAGGAGCATCAGGCCACATTCAACCTCAGTGACCTGACCTCGAACCCCGATAGGTGCGTTCTCGCCCCTTACTCCTCAGGAACCTTCACCACCTGGGACTACTGTCGCATATGGTCTCCTTCAGAGTATTCTGATAGATGGAATGATATCTTGGGTTTATTGGATTATTAACAACAGTTTTATATTTATGTGTGACTATATACTTATTATATTTTCTTATTATTTCTTACACACCACCACTTGAGTCAAGTAACCTGATTGAAATCCATATTGGTACTTTGGTTCTGACGTGGATATGGTTTTTTATGTGTTTGTGACATGTGTATGTGTGGATATATGGGTATTTAGGCATGATGATATTGAATGTAGGGCAGAGAACTAGGAGTGGTAGATGTATCATTATTGATTATTCTTGTGTTTTATCTGGGGTAATTTGAGGAAACTATAATGAATCTAAAGTAATTATATTTAATGAATATGAATAAATACTAATGGTTACGCTCTATTAATCTCTATTTTTATAAGGCAGTGGTTATCTTCTACTGTATTTGGAAGTCCTGTTTTGTGTACTTGAACCATAAATACTAATATTTGAGATTCAAATAGGATGAATATGAATAAAGATTGGATGGATGTTAATCGTTTGACAATAGAGTACGAGAACAGAGTGAAAGAGTTCATCAAATTTTCAAAGGATCACGCAAAGGATCCTTCTAAAATCCTTTTTCCATGTTTACGTTGTTGTTATTATAGACTACTTACTCCGGAGGAGTTGGAAGAACATTTGATATGTCACAGAATAGATCAGAGTTATAAATATTGGAATAAACACGGATAAAAAGCAAATGTAGCTACTAGCTGGGATAAAACTGCGTTTTATGGATCATCAGATATGAATACAAATATGGATAATGAAGAAGACCATATTGAGGATGTGATTATAGATGTCAATGATGATGAAGATCATATTGAGGAAATGAAAAAGACAATTGAAGATGAACTTCATGATTGCCCAAAATTGTTTGAGAAGTTAAAAAGTTGTGCAAAGACGCCATTGTATGTTGGTTTCACCAAGTATACAACATTGTCAGCTGTACTAAAGTTGTATAAATTGAAAGTAGGCAACGGATGGAGTGATGTCAGTTTTATGGAACTACTTGCTCTCTTGAATGACATGCTCCCTGAAGATAATGAGCTCCCAAGACAGACATATAAAGCTAAATGAATGCTACGCTCGATGGGTATGATTTATGAAATAATACATGCCTGCCCGAAAGACTGTATATTGTTTAACAAGGAGAACAAATCACTTACAGAATGCACAAAGTGTGGTGCTTCTCGATACAAGAAAGATGAATCCAATCCTACCAAATTTTTATAGTACTTTACAATCATTCCAAGGTTTAGGCGTTTATATGGAAGTGAAGAAACTGCAAGAAAATTGTCGTGGCATGCAGATAAAAGAAATAAAGATGGGAAATTACGTCATATGGCAGACTCTCCTCAATGGAATAAAATTGATCATGAGTATCCTGAATTTGGAAAAGAGTTGAGAAACCTTTGTCTTGCGTTATCTACAGATGGAGTAAATCCTTTTGGTTTTCAAACCAGCACTCATAGTACATGGCCTGTTATGTTGGTAAATTATAAAATTCCACCCTGGTTATGCATGAAGCAGAAATTAATCATGTTATCTATGCTTATATCAGGACCAAAACAACCAGGTAATGATATTGATGTTTATTTGGCTCCTTTTATCGAGGATTTGAAGTTATTGTGGGATTCAGGTGTTATGTTGTATAATGCTTATAAAATTGAATACTTCACGTTGAGAGCGATGTTGTATGGGACAATAAATGATTTCCCTGCTTATGGAAATTTGTTAGGCTATAGCATTAAATGAACTCAAGGGTATCCCATGTGCAAAGAAGATACATAATCAATTATGTTGAAACATTCATCGAAATCTATGTTTCTAGGACATTGTAGATTTCTACCTCGTCGGCATAAGTACCGATATTGGATGAAATCATTCAATGGAAGTTCAGAACAACGCGCAACACCGTCTCCACTAACAGGTGATCAGCTGTTTGAGAAAGTAAAATATGTGAACACTGTTTTTGGTAAACCATTTTCAAAAAACCTTACAAAAATCGGTTGGAAAAAGAGATAAGTTTTTTTTTGAATTACCATATTGGAATTGTTTGTACGTCATACATTTTATTGATGTGATGCATGTGGAAAAAAAATGTATGTGACAGTGTTATCAGAACGTTGCTAAATGACCCTGGAAAAATAAAGGATGGAATTAAGGCAAGGTTGGACATGGTTGACATGGGAATACGGGAAGATTTGGCTCCTGTGAAGGGTGAAAATCAAATGTTTCTTCCTCTAGCTTCTTATACTCTTTCTAGGGAGGAGAGATACCGGTTTTTCAACGTCTTCAATAATGTAAAGGTTACAGAGGGGTATTCATCAAATATCAAGAACATTGTGTCAATGAATGATTTGAAGTTAAAAGGTTTGAAATCACATGAATTCCATGTTTTGATGCAAGATCTAATTCCTATAGCATTACGTTGCATTTTTCCCAAGAATGTTCATAATACATTAAGCAAACTTTGTTTCTTTTTCAAAGCTATATATAGCAAAGTTTTAGACCCGGAAAAATTTCCAACTATGGAAAAAGAAATTTTCATCATATTATGTGAATTAGAAATATTCTTCCCGCCAACATTCTTTGATATGATGGTTCATTTGATGATTCACTTGGTGAGAGAGATTCAACTTTGTGGTCCTGTGCACTATAGATGGATGTATCCTATTGAACGGTATATGAATATTTTGAAAGGGTATGTCAAAAATTGAAGTCGGCCAGAGGGTTGTATAGTGGAGCGATATATTGTTGATGAAGCCATTGAATTTTGTACTGAATACCTATCTGATGTGGAAAGCAATGGTCTCCCAAAATCTCGTCACACTGGACGCATTGAGGTTGAGGGAATTTCTGGAAGAGATGTTGTGACAATCAGCATTACAGATCGGGATCATGCCCACCTTTATGTTTTTCATAACAGTTGGGATGTTTCTCCATATATTGAAACTCACAAAGAAATTCTTAGGCAGTTGAATCCATCAAGGGATGAAAAATGGTTATCAAATACACATAATCACCAGTTTATAGGATGGTTTCAAGACCATATTTTTAAGCAGTTGGATGAAAATCCGAATTCAATTTCAGAACGACTTCGATGGCTAGCCGATGGGCCAAGTGTATATGTATTATCTTACAGTGGTTATGTAATTAATGGTTATACATTCTATACAAATGAACATTATGAAGATAGTACCATGCAAAATAGTGGAGTTACACTAGTGGCTGAAGCGATGCATGTTTCTGGTAGTAAGGACAGAAATCCAATTTATGCAAATATGTCATACTTTGGCATTATCAAAATAATATGGGAGTTGGATTATACGACATTCCAATTGCATATTTTTCAATGAAAATGGGTTGATAACAATAGTGGTGTTAAAATAGATGAATGGGGATTTGTGAAAGTTGATTTTAGTAAAGAAGTGTAAAAATACAAATAGTTTATAATGGAATCACAAGCGGTAAAAGTTTTTTATGTTCCAGATCCCGCAAACCTAAAGTGGTCGATTGTTCTGTTAGAGTCCAAAACTACTAAAGGTTCTAATGAAAATTCAGTTGAGGACGATCCTTTTAGTGGTACATCGCAATTATTTCAGAGTGGTCCCAATATAGATGATGTTTTGTATGTTATAGGAGACCACAATGAAGGGATTTGGATAATCGATAGAGGTGTCAAATCCCTTCAGCCTTTGAAAAAAAAGAGAGTTCAATAAATAGGTTATATTTTGTTTGTAATATAGATCTTGTTATCTCATGTTATTATATTATAATTACTGAATTTATGTAATATAAATTAAATGTTCAACCACTTTTGCAGATAATGAATTCTTTACATTCTGGTGCTCTTAAACTTGAGGCTGGACAAGTCTCTCAAGCTGCTGCTGCAGCTGCTGCTGCTCCTGCTGCTCCTGCTGCTCCTGCTGTTGCTGCTGCTGCTCCTGCTGTTGCTGCTGCTGCTGCTGCTGCTCCTGCTGCTCCTACTGCTGCGGCTCCTGCTGCTCCTAGTGTTGAGGTATAACAACCATCAAAACATTCCATTTCTACCATTTTAGATGGACATATAGATGATGTTGATATCGATGAAATGACCGGGAATTAAGGATCAACGTCGCAGAAAACACAGGTGCGTCGTAGTTTGACGGTGTTAGCCAAAGTTCTTAAGGCGAAAAGAAAAGGCATCAAATTTGACGTTGGTTGGAATGCACGAGGCCAACATGTGAATCCCAACAAGGCTATGTTTAGTAGTTACATTGGAGTTGTCACTCGACAACACATGCCGATTGACATAGATTCATGGCACCATGTTGTGTCCGGGATGAAGGCTTTGATATGGGAAGAAATTACGGTAACATTATGAATTTATTTCATTAATTTAATAGAAAATAAAATAATGAAACAATGTCTTACTCTTCTCAATCTCTTGCAGAATACATTTATAGTAGACGATTCACACAAGGATTATGTACTAAGGCTTGCAGGAAGGATTCATTAAGGTTTTCGCACTATTTTAACAAGATGTCACCTGAAAGATTCTGAATGTAAAATAAACCCGAACCCACCCATTGTCTACGATCACCTGATATCCCAAGAAGCACGGGATGAATTTATTGGCTGCCGTGGGGATGAGAAGTTTCAGGTACATTGTGGGTGATAATACGTTGTTTGAGGATACGTGTATTCATCACTTTGATTGTCTATATTTCATTTATGAAACAGAAAATCTGTAAAGAAAATAAGGAACGTGAATCAAAACCAACATGCCCCTATCGTAAAGCAAGGATGGGGTACACTTCACTATAAAAGAAAATGGTACTTATTTTAAATTTACAGTAATATTTTTAGGTGCTAACAAACAACATAATAATTATCTTTCTATGTTTATATGTAGATTGATGAGTCTAAAACCAAATACACTTCCATCCCACGTCATGTACTTTGGAAGGAGGCACGTGTGAATAAGGAAGGGAAGATAGTAGATGAGAACACACAAAAAGTGTGGGAAATTTGTGTAAGTATGACATGATGATAAAAAGATTTGTTTTAAATTGATATTACATAAAAATAATTAGTTATTTTCCTATATTCGACAGTCACAGGAATCAGCTACTTTTTTAGTGGATTTAGACCTATTATCGACGGCTTTGAAGCAACCAGAAAAATACGGTCATTTTAGGGGTGAGGGGTTTGGGGTGACACCCCGAGTATATTTTGAGAAGAAGAAAAAAACGGATGATAGAGATGAAACATTGAAACAAATGAGCGAAAAACTAGAAACCCTTGAAGAATGATTGCAATGGAAGAGAGAGTTGATAGTAACTTTTATAGGTGGGAAGCAAGGAGAAGACACAACTCAGGAACAACCAGCGCGTGAAGATCCCACCCCACCCCCACCAGCTTTGAGGCGAGCCATTCCCCTCAATGAGCTGTCTTAGCCATGGTAATCAATATTCTAATAATTTTTCCCATGAAATGTGAATCAGACAAACACTGATACTTTTCCTGTACTGATCTTCTACAGGGTGATAATGATTGTGATTTATATCTGTCAACACCCACCTATCACCTTGTAGCGAGGGCTATAGTGTTCAACATCCCATCTGACACACTGCATAATATACCACTTCCAAAAGATCATATGAAAGTGACGATTACTGTAGCTCATGAGCCAAATGCAGAGCTACCTATTCCACTTGATGACGATGATATTCATACGGTCGAAAAGGCTATTGGGACATTCATTGCATGGCCTTCACAACTTTTAAGAGTACATGTATCCAAATAGGTATTTATTTCCTTTTTTTTTCAAGCTAAACCTTTAACAATTAATGAAAAAAGGGTCTGAACCAATGAATGTTATTATAGACGAAGAAAGGGAAGGGGGTGAAAAACGTCAGCTCAAAACCATCTAAAGGACCAACCAACCAATCCCAAGGATCTACTGAAAGTACAATAACACCACCTGTTCTCTATCAACATTTACTTGCATTGAAGACTCATGTGGATACAAAGCTAAGAGGTGGCAGTAGTCATATAGTGGTTTTCAAAGATAATATATACGACGTGGAAAGTCAAGATTTTGTTTCTACTAAAAATGTAAATGAGATCCTTGAAAATGGTTGGATAGGTGTCACAGTTGTAAATATATATATGAGGTACGTTTCCGTGAATTGATTTTCTAAAATCTGATATAATGTGAAAATTATGACTAAATTCATTTTATATTGTTGACAAACGTATATATGAAAAACAGTTGAAGGAATTTTCACATGAGCCAATATTTGGACTCGTTAGTCCTCATACCACATCATCACATATAACGAAAATAGAACCATCAAAAAAGAATGAAATAGTGAACGGCTTGCTGAAAACATTTTAAAGTAAGATTACAGATGGCAAACTCTTCTTAATACCAACCATACAGGGGTAAAACTATACGATTAAATCATATCAATTATATTTTGACTTCTTTTATTACTTATTCCTTTTTGTGTTTTTAGGAAACATTGGATGCTAATTGTGGTGAACTTGGATACTCCAAAGATTTATTTTCTAGATTCAAAGCAAGGATATCCATCAAACTGACCACACATGATGGAGTTTGTGAATCCGTAAGACACTACATCCTACATTTTAGGTATAAACATCAAGTAATATAATTTATATTATCTTTTATTGAGGATTCTGTTATGATAGGGCGGTGTATAATTATCGTCTAAAAAAAGGAATGAGGACAGGGGATAAGCATAATAAGGTGAGAAAGTACTACGTCTGGACAAATATTAGGGTATATATAATAAAATTTCACTACCCAAACACATCTCAACACAAGTTACTTATTATACTAATGATCAATTTTTTTGCAGTGTCCAAAAAAAACAAACGATAATGATTGTAGTTATTATGTTTGTAAATTTATGAAGGAGATAGTTTTTCATCAGGAAACAAGCATCCCTAAAGAGGTATTTTCAAAAACAACAACTAGTTTGTTTAATTTATTTATTAATTCTCTATTTTTATATTTTGCAGTACTACTCTGACAGCTGAAAAGACTCATACTCACAAGACGATATATATATGTTAATAAATGAGTGGGCCGCATACCTGATGACAGATTGTACACAAATAACATGAAGATCTAACTTGGGGACGTGTACAATTGGGGTCATTTTTGAGAGGGGTTTAGGGGATCAAAATATGACACATTGTTGTATGTAAATGTTTGTTGGAATATTTTAATTGTTATTAAATAAAAAATCATTTATCCAATGAGTCAATTTCCCATTTTAATAGATGATATACACCAAAAACATGCAAGAATGATGAACCACTCAAAGGGCCTTTCTTTTGTTTAAAATGGACAAATTTTTAAGTGAAAACAAAAAATGACCTACGGAAATCTGACCAAACACATTTGGATTGTCCTGATCCTATATGATAATGATCCATGGGTGTGTTGGGAACATGTACAATTAATCCTCGCCTCAATCCAAGGCACGATGTGGCCGGTACCACTCAAAGGGTCTCTCTTCTGTTTAAATTGGACAGATTTTTAAGTGAAAACAACAACTGACCTACGGAAATCTAAACAATTCATTCGGGTTATCTTGATACTTTATGAGAATTATCCACAGGTCCTTTGTGACGTGCATGAGTCATCTATGCCTCAATTTGAGGCATAGTGTGGCCGGTACCACTCAAAGGGTCTCTCTTTTCTTTAAAATGGACACAATTTTAAGTGAAAACAATAACTGACCTACGAAAATATGACCAAATGCATTCGTATTATCTTTATCCTTTAAGAGAACGATCCAAGGGTGTGTTGGGGACATTTACGAGTAATCCCCGCCTCAATCCAAGGCACGATGTGGCCGGTACCACTCAAAGGATCTCTCTTCTGTTTAAATTGGACAAATTTATAAGTGAAAACAACAACTGACCTACGCAAATCCAACCAAACGCATTCGGATTGTCTTGATCCTTTAGTAAAACAATACACAGGTCCTTTGTGATGTTCACGAGTTATCCCCACCTCAATCTGAGGCATAGTGTGACCGATACCACTCAAAGGGTCTCACTTTTGTTTAAAATGGACAAACTTTTAAGTGAAAACAACAACTGACCTACGGAAATCCGACCAAACACATTTGGATTATGTTTATCCTTTAAGATAATGATCCACGGGTGCATTGGGGACATGCACGAGTCATCCCTAACTCAATCCGAGGCACGGTGTGGCTGGTACCACTCAAAGGGCCTCTATTTTCTTTAAAATGGACACAATTTTAAGTGAAAACAATAACTGACCTATGGAAATCTGACCAAACGCATTAGTATTGTCTCAATAATTTAAGATAATGATCCACAGGTGCGTTGGGGTGTGTACGAGTAATCACTGCCTCAATCCGAGGCATGGTGTGGCCGGTACCACTCAAAGGGTCTCACTTTTGTTTAAATTGGACATATTTTTAAGTGAAAACAACAACTGACCAATGGAAATCTGACCAAACACATTAGTATTATGTTGATACTTTAATATAATGATCCAAGGGTGTATTGGAGACGTTCACGGGTCATTACCGCCTCAATCTGAGGCACGGTGTGGCCGGTACCACTCAAAGGGTCTCTCTTTTGTTTAAAATGGACAGATTTTTAAGTGAAAACAACAACTGACCTACGGAAATCCGAACAAACACATTAGGATTGTATTTATCCTTTATGAGAATGATCCACGGGTCCTTTTTGATGTGCACGAGTCATCCCCGCCTCAATCTGAGGCACGGTGTGGCTAGTACCACTCAAAGGGTCTCTCTTTTCTTTAAAATGGACACAATTTTAAGTGAAAACAACAATTGACCTACGGAAATCAGACTAAAAACATTTGGATTGTCATGATAATTTAATATAATGATCCATGGGTGTGTTGGGGACGTGTAAGAGTAATCCTCACCTCAATCCAAGGCACGGTGTGGCCGGTACCACTCAAAGGGTCTCTCTTCTGTTTAAATTGGACAAATTTTTAAGTGAAAACAACAACTGAACTACAGAAATCCAAACAAACGTATTTGGATTGTGTTGATACTTTAAGATAACAATCCAAGGGTGATTTGGGGACGTGCACGAGTCATCCCCGCCTCAATACGAGGCACGGTGCGGCCGATACCACTCAAAGGGTCTCTCTTCTGTTTAAAATGGACATATTTTTAAGTGAAAACAAAAACTGGCCTACGGAAATCCAACCAAGTGCATTAGGATTGTCTTGATAATTTAGTAGAATGATACAAGGTTCCTTTTTGATGTGTATGATTCATCCTTGCCTCAATAAGAGGCACATTGTGGCCGGTACCGCTCAAAGGGTCTCTCTTCTATTTAAATTGGACACAATTTTAAGTAAAAACAACAACTGACCTATGAAAATCCAACCAAACGCATTCAGATTGTCTTGATAATTTATGATAAAGATACATGGGTCCTTTTTAATGTATAAGAGTCAACCCCACTTCAATCCAAGGCACGGTGTGGCCGGTACCACTCAAAGGGTCTCTCTTTTGTTTAAAATGGACAGATTTTTAAGTGAAAACAATAAATGACCCACGAAAATCCAACTAAATGCATTCGGATTGTCTTGATCCTATATGATAACTATCCACGAGTCCCTTGTGACATGCAAGAGTCATACCCGCCTCAATCCGAGTCACGGTGTGGCTGGTACCACTCAAAGGGTCTCTCTTTTCTTTAAAATGGACACAATTTTAAGTGAAAACAACAACTGACCTACGAAAATCTGACCAAATGCATTAGGATTGTCTTGATACTTTAAGAGAATGATCCAAGGTTTTATTGGAGACTTGTATGAGTAATCCTCATCTCAATCCGAGGCACGGTGTGGCCGGTACCACTCAAAGGGTCTCTCTTATGTTTAGATTGGAAAAAGTTTTAAGTGAAAACAACAACTGACCTACGGAAATCTGACCAAACACATTCGGATTGTGTTTATATTTTAAGAGAATGATCCATGGGTGTGTTGTGGATGTGTACGAGTCATCCCCGCCTCAATCTGAGGCACGGTGTGGCTGGTACCACTCAAAGGGTCTCACTTTTGTTTAAAATGGACATATTTTTAAGTGAAAACAACAACTGACCTACGCAAATTTGACCAAACACATTAATATTGTCTTGATCCTTTAGGAAAACAATAAACGAGTCATTTTTAACGTGAATGAGTCATCCCCACCCCAATCCGAGGCACGGTGTGGCTGGTACCACTCAAAGGGTCTCACTTTTTAAAATGGACATATTTTTAAGTGAAAACAACAACAGACCTATGAAAATCCAACCAAACACATTCTAATTGTCTTTTTCCTTTATGAGAATGATCCACGGGTCCTTTTTGATGTGCATGAGTCATCCCCGCCTCAATCCGAGTCACGGTGTGGCTGGTACCACTCAAAGGGTCTCTCTTTTCTTTAAAATGGACACAATTTTAAGTGAAAACAACAATTGACCTACGGAAATCAGAACAAACACATTTTTATTGTTGTGATCCTTTAAGATAATGATCCATGAGTGTGTTGGGGATGTGTAAGAGTAATCCTCACCTCAATCTGAGGCACGGTGTGGCCGGTACCACTCAAAGGGTCTCTCTTCCGTTTAACTTGGAAAAATTTTTAAGTGAAAACAACAAGTGAACTATGGAAATCCAACCAAACATATTTGGATTGTGTTGATCCTTTAATATAGTGATCCAAGGGTGTGTTGGGAATGTGCACGAGTCATACCTGCCTCAATCCAAGGCACGGTGTGGCCGGTACCACTCAACGGGTCTCTCTTCTGTTTAAAATGGACATATTTTTAAGTGAAAAAAAAACTGACCTATGGAAATAAAACCAAACGCATTAGGATTTTATTGATAATTTAGTATAATGATAAAAGGGTCTGTTTTGATGTGTATGATTCATCCCTGCCTCAATCCGAGGCACAGTGTGACCGGTACCACTCAAAGGGTCTCTCTTCTGTTTAAATTGGACACAATTTTAAGTAAAAAAAACAACTGACCTACGAAAATCCAACCAAACGCATTCGTATTGTCTTGATCCTTTATGATAAAGATACATGGGTCCTTTGTGACGTATAAGATTCAACCCCACCTCAATCCGAGCCATGGTGTGGCCGGTACCACTAAAAAAGGGTGTCTCTTTTGTTTAAAATGGACAGATTTTTAAGTGAAAACAACAACTGACCTATAGAAATCCAAACAAACGCATTAATATTATCTTGATCCTTTATGAGAACTATCCAAGGGTCCTTTGTGATGTGCACGAGTCATCTCTGCCTCAATCCGAGGCATGGTGTGGCCGGCACCACTCAAAGGTTCTCTCTTTTCTTTAAAATGGACACAATTTTAAGTGAAAACAACAATTGACCTACGGAAATTTGAACAAACGCATTAGGATTGTCTTGATACTTTAATAGAATGATCCAAGGGTGAATTGGGGACGTGAATGAGAAATCCTCACCTCAATTCGAGGCACGGTGTGGCCGGTACCACTCAAAGGGTCTCTCTTATGTTTAGATTGGACAATTTTTTAAGTGAAAACAACAACTGACCTACGGAAATCTGACAAAACACATTCGGATTGGGTTGATACTTTAATATAATGATCCACGGGTGCGTTGTGGATGTGCACGAGTCATCACCGCCTCAATCTGAGTCACGGTGTGTCCGGTACCACTCAAAGGGTTTCACTTTTGTTTAAAATAGACATATTTTTAAGTGAAAACAACAACTGACCTATGAAAATTCGACCAAACGCATTCATATTGTCTTGATCCTTTAGGAAAAAAATAAAAGAGTCCTTTTTAACATTCACAATTCATCCCCACCTCAATCCGAGGCACGGTGTGTTCGGTACCACTCAAAGGGTCTCACTTTTTAAAATGGACAGATTTTTAAGTGAAAACAACAACTGACCAACAAAAATTCAACCAAACGCATTAGGATTGTCTTGATATTTTAGGAGAACAATCCAAGGGTCCTTTTTGATGTGCATGAGTCATCCCTACCTCAATCTAAGGCACGGTGTGGCCGATACCACTCAAAGGGTCTCACTTGTGTTTAAATTGGACCCAATTTTAAGTGAAAACAACAACTGACCTACAGAAATTCGACCAAACACATTCGGATTGTCTTGATCTTTTAGGAGAACGATCCACGGGTCCTTTGTGATGTGTAAGAGTAAACCCCACCAACCCCCTGGACCTCCCCCAACCCCTGGACACTAACCCACCCCCTGGACACCCCCACCCCTTTGGACACCCCCACCCCTAGAAATCCCCCTCAACCCCCTGGACACCCCCACCCCCTGGACACACCCATGGACAACCCCCCCATATTGGACAGCCCCCCCAAACCCCCCAGACCCCACCCCCTAGAGAACCACCACCCCCCTGGACAACAACCCCACCCCTCCTTGACACCAACTTACCACCTGCATACCCCCACCCCCCCTAGACACCCCCACCCATGGACGGAAACCACCACCCTCCCAAACACCATCCCACCCCCCTTGGACAGCCCCACCAACCCCCTGGACCCCCAGACATCCCACACCCCCTAGAAAACCCCCCCGAAACCCTGGACACCATCCCACCCCCATGGACACCCCAAAGATAGCCCCCCCACCTGGACACCCCCCTCCTTGGACACCACCCCACCCCCTTAGACAGCCCTACCAACATCCTAGACTGCCCCCCACCCCCTGGACACCCCCACCCCCCTGGACACCCAGATCCCCCCAGACTCCCCCATCCCACCCTCCTGGACACCACCCCACCCACCTTGGACAGCCCCACCAACCCCTTGGACCTCCCCCACCCCCCAGACACCCCACCCCCCTCCTGGAAAGCCCCCCGACACCCTGGACACCAGCCCACCCCCCATGGACAACCCCCCTCACCTGGATACCCCCCTCCTAGACACCACCCTACCACCTAGACACCCCCACCCCCACTGGACACTACCACACTCCTTGGATATCCCCCAACCTCCTGGACCGCCCCACCCCCCTTGGACACCCCCATCCCCCCATCCCCCCATCCCCCCGGACACCCCTACCCCCCTTGGACAGCCACCCGAAACCCCTGAACAACCTCCCCAACCCCTTGAATTCTGAATATAATTCTTTATGTATTTAATTAAATTATGAATTATGTGTTAATGGTGTATGGGTATACTTGGTGTAATTAGATTATGATTTATGTGTTAATTTTGTATGGGTATACTTATTGAGATGCTGAATTATTTGCAGGTGCTGTTTAGGTGTGCTGCTGCAGAATTTTTTTTTGCAGCAGACATGGCTTTTATCAGTGCTTTTTGAGCGCTGATAAAGGGGACCCCCCTTTTCTGAGCTTTACAATGCTTTTTTAGCACTGATAAATTCTGTTTTGAGCGCTGATAAATCCCGTTTTTGTAGTAGTGTCTTCATGTGTGCTTACGTACAGATTACCGTCTCCACGCCGTGGTGTAAACTGTTTTTCATATATACTTTTTTTAGATGGGTATAATGATGAATAAAAATGAATTAAATAAGAAATATAACAGGATATTACTTATTTACAATTAATATTAAATCAAAATCTATAACATTAAATCATTAAGGAAATGATATCATCGCTCGTGCGTACGTACGACTTACCATCTCCACGACGCAATGAGACTCATATTCCACGTTCACTATACAAGCAAGATTATAAAGATATATATTATGAATAATTATGAAATATATGACATAATAATGCTTCTATATATATATTTATGTACACATATTTCATTCACTTACTTCCATATGATACGAAAATGGAAACAACGTTCATGTGTACGTACGACCTACCATCTCCATGAATGGTGTATTCCATTTTATATATCTATTTATTATATATATTTATATTTATGATATATAAATCATATTATGCATTATTTATGTAAGTAAATCATGATCTGATTAATATGATCAAGAATAAAAAGTCAAAACACATACGATAAACAAAGCAATTATTACCCAAAATGTTACATTAACTTGGAATTGTTAATAAATGAGTAATATAAAGTCATAAAAGAATCATATATGATATAATAAATATTATTATGATTCTTATATAAGTAAATAATATTTTTAAAAACATTATAAAGGAGTTTTAGACTCGTACGGAGAGTATCAGACCTAAGGTAAGGGTTAATTCCTCAATCTCATTATTATCCGAGATTGTTTATTTGTAAGTATTTACTGGGACATATTTATCATCCATGCACATGTTTCATAAAAATGTTTTCAAAAAGATTATTTTATGGTTTTAAGGAAGGGAATCTTTAACTATATCACCATTTTAAATTTTTTAAAGATTTATTTTTCTAAATATTTTTAATTAATGTCCATGTTTTCAAAATGATTTTAAGGATTTATTTATATGGACATCATTGTTTTAAAATTTTAATTCATTTCAAAAGTTTAAAAGTGGTATGGGACACTTTTATTCAAAAATATCATTTAAATTACTTCCTTTAAAATTGTGAGACTTATAAATGATTTCATGAAAAAGGGATATTTCTATCAAAGAGTTTTACTGATTATTTTCAACTATGTCAACATCCTTTATTGGATATTATTCTTGATTAAGGTTGATTTATTATAATAAAATATTCTATATTTTATTGAATGATTTATGATATGTTTGAATGTGTATGTGTTATTTCTATACCATTCATGGTTTATGGTTAAAGTATTGGAATTTCGTATGCTATTTTTAATACAAATGTTTATTTTATGTTTCACCCTTTTCATATAAGGAATG
Source organism: Viscum album (assembly GCA_963277665.1). Taxonomy (NCBI): domain Eukaryota; kingdom Viridiplantae; phylum Streptophyta; class Magnoliopsida; order Santalales; family Viscaceae; genus Viscum; species Viscum album. The sequence goes on along the minus strand of OY728143.1, from coordinate 641,774,503 downwards.
AATTGGAATTAGTAAGTGACGGGCAGGACCTGCTATATCCCCTCATGTATCAGTAGGTCTCATGAGACAAACTAGTGTCTTGGCACAAGGCCTTGATAGAATATTTGTTAATGGTGTTGACATAAGACCTTGACTTAGTAGTTATTATTTATGACATTATGCATTTCCTTATTATGAAATTAGTTATTACATGTGATTATTAAACTAGTATAATATCCATGTGCATGTTTATATGGTAATGTTTGATTTATTTTTTCTATATTATGTTCAATTTTATGTTTAAAAAGGTTTCTATTTTTATTATACATCTTGTCTTAAAAGTTTATAGCTTCTTCTGAATTATTTATCCTTACTAAGCATCTGATCTCACCCCTTTCTTATGTTTTATTTTCGAAGGGTGCCAAGAAGTGTATTATGATTGATATTTAGGGTTAATATAGGGTAATAATGGCATTATAAAAGGATTATATATTCCATATTTTATGTTAGAAATTGTAATGTAAAGTTCATTTATGTAATCTATTTTCCAAGACTGTTAAACTGATCGGTCCTTCAAGACTTGATTCCTTGTAATCATTCCAATGTATTAAAATAATATACTGGCTCTGGGATTTTGGTGTTGGGGAATTATAGTTGGTATCATAGGAAGTTTAGAAACAACCTTGTAAATAGATTTAGAAAGCTTAGATTAGGGATCATGACACTAAGATAGGATTTTAGGATAAGTATAGAAGAGCCCCCTAGAATTTTGGTAAAGTAGGGATTACGTGAATATTCCAAGAAGTACATACCTTTATGGATACTACATGTGGATTTTGTTTTGTAATAGATGTACTATGAGGTGAAAACTCTGACAAGGTGTTTCGGGCTTGACTTGGGTTAACCTCGTACATGATAACGGGCTTTACTGTGCACCTGGTTTGACACTCTCGGGGGATATGCTTAGGATAATTCACATTTTCATTACAAACCATTATGAAATATTTATGATTAAATATGTCCCCAAAGGAACCATATTATTATTATGAGATTATATATGCATAAATTATCAATTTATGTTAAGTATTTCACTAGTTTATAATTATGCATTATGATTTATAACCTAATCTAGTGTATGACATTGTTTAGAAATATCGCCTAGTAGAAGGAATGAGAACCCAACCAATGCAAAAAATCCAAAGAGTAAGAAGAATCATATCTTTCATGGTCTTAAGACAATATTTCAAAGGGAAATATTCTCCCAAGCATTCTCATAATATGAGGACATAATATCACATGATAGTATGATAGGTAAAGAATATCCTAGGTATTATGAATTTAGAGGGAAGCATGAGAAAAAAAGGATAGCTATGAAAAACATGGATAAAGAGAAAAAGGGGAAGAAGGATTTTCCCACATGTAATAATTGTGGCAAGAATCACCCTGATAAATGCTTGGAGGGGATGAGAGTTTGTTATAAGTGTGAAAAAAGGACACTGAATTCATGATTTAAGGGTAAGAAAAAGGTTTCTAATGTATAATGCTTCAACTATAAGGAAATGGGACACTATGTGAATCAATGTATCAATCATCAAAGGAATATACCCCCAAAGCCACTATTGGACAAAGATCAAGATTATGCTTCTACTATAGATGGAGATGAATGATTAAAGTTATTTTGTTGGGATTAAAGAATTATGTCATTTGAGTATTGTATCAATGATGTAATGGTTATATTAATTATGGAAATAAATAAGGATTGTAATGTAGTACCATTTCATTAAGGATTTGAGATTGTGTGGTACCAAGAAAATTGACTCAATATCAAGTTAGTATTTTCAGAAAATATATGATTGAAGGAAAGATAAACCTTAAAATAGTGCTGATACTGAGGTAATGATTTTGGAATAAGAGATAATTGAGTTGGATAAAGTATATTGGATATTATTGACTACCTTAGAACTAATTAATGGTTTGTTTATTCCATAATTATTGGATTTTACAACATTTATTGATTTAAGGAGTATATCTAGTATTCTATGTTTTACATAAGGATTAAGAAAGTACATACATATTCAAATAAGGTTTTATAGCAATTCAGGTTGTTTCCATGTTTTAATAGAATACATGATGAAGGTATTAATATGTTGTTATGTGAAAAAAGAGATCTTCATTATGTTATGTTGACCTTCCTTATAAATTTTTGGACTGTGAGTTTGGACACAAGTATTTTGGATAAGTTTAAAGGTTGTAATTGAGTAAGTTGAACACTTTATATTTTTTTTGAGGTTAAATTATGATTTATTGGATACTTTGACCTAACCTTTTGGTTTCCAATAAACATTTAAAGGATTAAAATAATACTTATGGACCTTATGATTTATCAAATGAACTTTAGGCATAAAAAAATCATTTTTGAACATTAATTTCGTAGTGTAAGGGATGAAGTGAAAATAAATCAATGAACAACCAAATGATGAGAAAATAATTATGGCAGGTAATGAAATCAAGTATGTTTTCTTGAGTTCTTATCCTGATAGTAAATTAATCCCGCATATTCAAAAAAAGTATCTAGAAAATGTGTTATCATAATACCTTATTTTTTTTGAACTGATGATATTTTAAATCATCATAGATTTATGGCTTTGAGGCCCTCGATTTTCCATCTATTGTTCACTTGTTTGTGATTGATGACCTCAATCACTCCCTATAAATATTTATATTTTCCCTCTAATTATGTGTCTATAATTTCCACCAATGTTCTTATATTAAAAATCCTAATTTGGTGGTGACTTTTTCATTTCCCTTTCCCTCTTATTAATTCTAAATTTTATCAACCCTATTTCCAATGTGGGTTTTCCCCAGAGGTATTTTTTATTTTCAACCTTTTATTTTTTAAGAATAATTTCAAATTACGAGGGCACAATTTATTAAAGGAGGGTAGAATTTAACACACCAATATTTCATAGTAATTTATCTCTTTAAAGTAATTTAATATATTATATTGCATGCAACACCAACTTGGCTTGCGTTATACGCAAGATTGTGTTTCTATGAAACAAAACATTAATATTATAATTATTTAAATGATATATTTATTTATATATTAAATATTGTAATATTTATAGAAAAAAATAAAATTTAAATGTTATTTATAATGTTTTCAAATAAATAAAACATATTTATAATGAAATATGTAAGTTTTGTTAAAATAATTATATATTTAGAAAAATCTATTTTCTTAAGAGAAATAATTTTTATGTCCTTTTATGAACAATAATAAAATTAATTTTAAACACTCCTAAAAATTAAATTTGGTAAAATAGACTTTAAATTCATTCACAACTATAACAATAGTCCCATCACTAGTAACTTTAAATTCAGTCACACAAGAGTAGGCCAAGCACTCACATGACTCCCCTACCTAAGTTCAACATAATATAACTCCTTTCTACCTTGCCCAAAATATATTCAAGAAGAAAATAAAAGGAAATCCTCCTTTGATTACACTTTTTAATTCCCCGAACCAAATCACCCAATCTAGAATAGATTTCTATGTAACCTCATTAAAACCTCCCCATATGCAAGAGGTTGTTGAATAACAGTGAGGGTCTAAACGGTACAGTGGGGAGACTATACCCTTGGTATCAATATATATAAATCAAATAAACATATCAAAATAAAAAATTGAAAATAATAAAAATAAATGCTATATCATATGGCATGCCATGTATCATAGAGTCACAAAATAAAAATAACCCAAGGACCCCAATGTGTCAGTTCAGCCATTGTACAAGAAATAATAGGAAGATAAATATAAAAATAACACTGAAACATCTATCTAGAGTATGTCATAATACTTCCATCATCACTATGCACTATCTCCTCATCTCCCTATTACCTAGCCCTTACCCTTTCATGGATACCTAATCCTGAAGCACACACATGCATTAAGATGTCCATACAGGGTGTGAGTATAAACGTAGTTGGACACCACCAATGAATCCTTAACACAAGTTCATATATATAGGGTGTATGCCACAACATAAAAGTAATTCATAAGTGAAAAATTTGATAGTTTTAGGGTCCTGAAGCAGAAGCTAGTGTGGGCTGGGGATTTTAAAAAATTTCATCGATGGGTCGACAGAACTTTTCGAAGCCAATGATCCGAGCCATGGAAATGTTTGAGGATCTCACATAAAATTTTAAGAGCACATGATTAAACTGAAAATGTACCCATTTCAAATCTGAATGTGGGCTCGACTACAACTCATTGTTGGCAATCAATGCTTGAATAATCCATAGCAGAATCCCTCTATATCATCTACACGTGCTCCAAAAATCTGCTGAAACATCGATCGACGAATTCCAGGTGCCGACACGTCTATCTGATGATGTCTTCGACATCCAGATGATCACTGCATTGAGGTTACTTTGATGCTTGAGGGAGATCTTGATCTGAACTCCTCGATCATCATATTATCTCTCTAGGTAGCAGGAGGAGAGAGAGGCTCTTAATTTTTATTCCATGAAAGTAAATGAATAGGATACTAGCCACACATGAGAGAGATCCTCCTCCTATATTTATAGTGGAGTTAATAAATACCTAGTTGAGTTCCTCAGCCCCCGATTATTTCAACATCCACTAAATAAATAATTTCAAAGAACTAAACTGCATCAATATTATTTATTATTTTATCACATACTTGTAATATATATAAATTATATTACGTGATGGAAACCGAGATTTAACTCGACTCGCTGTCCCAATAATATTAAATGAACCTTGAATATTAAAATAGTATTCGTTGAATTAATATTATCTCATATTTACTAAACTTGTAAATACATTAAATAAATTCAATCCCAAATATTCATAACTTGAATATTAATTAATTTATTTAATTCTTTTGATGATTTATACTTTGGAAAACACTCGGACCCCATGGTGGGGCCCACCATGTCCATATACCTGTTCAACTGAATAAGGAGGATTCTTGAATATGCTATTGTGTGTGACCCTATAAGACCTTATCTTGATAGTAGTGAGTAAAATTCATTGACCGAGAGCGGAGTCTAACAACCTATCATGGCCCCTAAAGAGATAAGGATTGTCATAGAAATGACAACCAACCTACAAACACTGACTGTGTACTATAATCTCTTTGTCATTAAATATCTCATAAAGCAGGACGCACACTTGTGTCATCATACTTTATTTGCTTTATTATTTTTTGATCTATCTGGATTGATTTACCTTTGTACTACTTTGACCAAAGACTTATGAAGGAACCACCATCCTGATCAACCAGGCCTAATATATACAACTTCCTAAACTTGGAAGCGAAAAATCTTTTCTTGACCATTCAACCAATGTCATACCACCAACGATGCACCGAACACAAGCTACCTCACCACGATTTCAATACCATGGTTTTTTCCTTACGTCAAAGTACACAATCAAATTATACACATTGGCAATGGTCTCAAGTCAGGATACCAATACACATGTCTATAGATAGGAATAACCAATGGCACCCAAAACATGTGGTGTTCCTATTGGCAGGTCTGTCCTCATGATCTCACTACTAGAGATCACCAAGTACGAACTTCATGAGAAGAAGTCTCAATGCTTATGAGACCCCAGCACCTGATAGTCAAACCTCTAATATGTACATTCAATAAGATGTATTTAAACCATAGAACATATATTTAAGATTAATGTCATAGTATCTCGAGGTTATCATTATAGCCTGGGATTTTCTATAACCTCTCGACATGATAATTAATCTTTGGAAATTACCATTATATAGTGGATGAATAAATATCAACACTATAATGGTAAGATGAAATCATGTATAACTAACTATATACATGATATGGTAATCAAAATTACTACATAGTTGGGTCTAGGGAAACCACTATTTCAACACTCCCACTTGAACTAGAGCCAACTTGCTAACCAAAATTTTTATCTACTCACATGATAAATATAATGCTTCTGCTGAGTAATGGCTTCAACTACTGGGCATGCCATGTTTTTTACACATGGAATATCTGCTGTATGTGACCTGATCTCCTCGAGTAAAACTTCTCAAGATAAGGTATCTATGAGTATATCACTTTTTTCCATTGTCATAACTTGAAAACTTAGCTAGTAAGAATATCATAATTCACATTATGATAATAATTTTCTCACTAGGTACTATTCCAAAAACTGGAATAATTTGTTGCGATTGAACTACTTCTTAGCTGCCTTAGAAGCTGTAACGTACTCAGTATTTGTAGGTATGTCTACCAATGGATTTTATGATCTTGAATCACTCATCTCCTTAGCCTAACTGCGATACTAAATCAAATTGATCTATGAATTACTAGTTTGTGTCCCACAAAAACTAGTGTACCTACTTATCCATATACCAGGTACATATCATTCATACTTTTCCAAAGTACAAGATGATAGTTATGACTTCTTCTCTTACAGTTCTCTTAGAAACAATTGATATCTTCCTACTATAAATTATATCCCAACAGTATCAATTCTTGTACATATTATGGAATACATGATTAGTCCATCTATGAATTGTATGGAACTCAATTAACAACTTTAATCTCTTCCCATGTTCCAAACATGTCAACCTGGAGAGATTAAGCCATGTGACATTTACAACAATTCTGAACATGAATTGTTCCAACTTGTATTTTTCAATACAATGTCACATTATGTACAATTGACTTAGGACCAAGAAACCTATGTATCTACCTTAGTAGATCCTATTCCCTAGAACTTGGGTTGATTCTTTAATTCAATCACTGGAGAATTACTTTTATCTTGATCTTATATAACTGTAAGATCAAGATCTACTTTCCACATGTTTCCGAACATATTTCTCTTGGAAAAAATTGGTGCTCCCACTAACCTTCGGTAGACATAAGGAAAAGATTCATTTGAAACGAATTCTCTAAGATATTTTTTCTTACTTTAATCTAGAACTAGATTTCAGAAACTTACAACCTTTATTGTCATTTGATGGTGTCATCATCCCTTTATGGTTGCATTGAATAGACACCTTCCATGAAATATGATCTTGACATCCAATGACCAATAGAATGATCTTAGAAGTTAGCTATGACAAGTAAAATTATAATGGATTTAGGCATACCTAATTGGCATAACCAATCGATCCTTATTGGTACCACGCTTGTACCATCCATGTATCATCTCATTTGAATACCCACTGCAGTATTCAATTTATAATCCCATTTTCAATTTGATACATGGAATACATTATTGAATTTTAATTGTCTTGTCAATCTTAGATAATTTCCATATACTTCTTACTTGTTGGATTTATTATTCTTAATGAATAATTTATCACCAGCTGCGGAGAATATAAAACCATCACCATGGTTTCATCCTTCCTATGCAGTATGTGTCTCTAGAACATTCCTATTCCATATGAACTTTTGAAACTTGTTCCTATGATAACCAATTGTGCATCTCAAGCATTGACTTAACCCAAGTCAATCTTGATCCCACTATCTCTAATAGATATGTGCACCCTTATAGAAATGCAGTCTAATACTTGAACACATCTTTTCTATATTATGGATTTACGTAATATCCTAACCAAATTTTAGGATATTTACTTAGATGCACCATGTGTTTAACTTGATGCATGTTTGTTTATATCTCAACAAAATCTTTTCATCCTAACACATGATATATGACACAACATATTTTCATCATACTATGACTTGTATGATATCCATTTGTCATTTTAGTTGGCATATTGGTTATGGGTTTATGCTGTTATTTTCAAAGCACGTCATGAAATATAATGGAAGTTTCTGCAAGTTGTAACATTGATACTCCATACATCATAACTTTGATGTATAAAAATATACATTTATGAATTTATCCACACTAAATTTTTGTGATCAATGTTAAGATGTAATACTTTATCATTGATCCTCCTTATTAACATCAATGTCATGATGTAGATAAGGTAATATGAGTTTAGTAATTACTCCATGCTACATTATCATGATCGATGAATGCTTGGTCAATATATTCTTCGGCATGCCGATTCCAAGCAACTCATATATTATGACCATGCATATACTTCACTATTATATTCCTTAATTACTTAAATTAATATTATCAAGTATCTTTACCTCTATCTTTCCTTTGAAATAGTTCACACTCTCTTGTTGAACTAACCCCAAAAGCTTTGTGGCATACCTTTATTTCTAAAGGTTTCTTTTTCTAAACTAAAGATATCAATAATACCAAAGGTGTTTAGCTATTCCAAGCCTAAATAACATACTGGGTATTTTCTTGACGTCCACTTTTAATTTTACTTTACAAATAATCATCTTTCCAAAACTGGATAAGTTTTACTTTTTATATTCATCATGTATTGCCTTTGATTCAAGTACATCTGAACTATTTGTTGAGTATGTGACACCACAAAAAACATTCATTCCAAAACATGAAATGTATCATTATGTACAAATGGAATATGATATAAATTCTTTGGTTATACTCAACAACTTGTTCATCTAGAATCATTCGCTTAGTAATTAGAAGTTATGTATTTCTCACCACTGAATTAGGAATTACCCTTTCTCAGCTGCTTGGAGAATACACTTTACTTATTATAATGTTCTTATACTTAATTGGTTACTATATTTAAATACACATATGTTATTGGCATATTCTATTCAATACCTAAGAATTATGTTAGGAACATTAATTTATATTAATGAATATACCTGAACGAGAAGCGGGTACTTGCTTCTTCAATTCAGTTCATTGCATTTTTAAACTTCCATAAATTTATTTCATTATGTAATGAAAATAACCTCTTGTTAAATAAATAACCACTTTTATTTAAAGGACATGAATAAGGTTACTTTGGCATAACTTTCCATAGGCCGTTTCTCCTTGTAATTCAATTTATTCTCCATAAGAACAAAAGAATGTGTTATCTTTAATATTCTTATTACTTGGTGAATGTTACCTTAAAGGTAATGAAACACTTACTCTATATGCTCATTTGTATCTTTAAATGAAGCTAGAGTAATTGGGTGTAAAAGGCATAAGAATGGGATTCCATGAATGATTATGAAATTTCTTTCACTTTGCACAAAGCGAGTACAATCATCACATTCATATCTTGCTTCACTTTCTCCTTGGAAACTTATTGGATATGAGACTACATGTAACATCATCCATGCCATGATGTAGAAACCACAACTAACATCAGACGTTGATTATAGAAATATGACATAACCATCATATTCTTAATTCACGAGTCTCCTGTAAGCAATTTTCACACCCTATCTTCCTGAGGTGTCTTAATAGGTTGGGACACAAGCACCTTGAATTTCCATTATAGTAGTAATTTGCGTAAGTGACTATACTATACTTGGAATTTTGTGCTTGTTTGGACATTAAGTTTGTCCAATATTTATAGCAATTTTATTGTGGTATTACTTTAAATTCTCTACAAATAAACTTTAGCAGATTAGTACATTTTTATGTGATTATCGGATGTGACATTACAGATTAATTTAATCATCAGAAGTACAATTATACTCACGCACTGGTGATGAGAACTAGGGATATAAATGTACATCATGTAAATTGTATGCGCATACCCTTATACATTTTAACCTAAAAATAAAGACGATGAACAAACTGTCTATTTAATTAATTACAATCATCCCACACAATTAAATAATTAATTAAATGAAAACATATAAGGGTCGGTGCTCAAGACTAGAATGTGGGTATAATGCACAATAAAATTAAAATTCATTAAATAAGTACAAGGGTTTATAAATTAAATTAAATGAATTAAATAATTCGAATAATTTAATTATAATTCGGTTCACCAATTACTTTAATTTTATACCAAAATTAAATTAATTAATTAATTTAATTTCATTATAAAAGTAAATTAATTTATATCCATGGGTATTAAAATAATTAACCAAAAATTATTTTTAATTAATTTAATTTAGATATTAAAATTAAATTAATTGAATTAATTATTTTTGATTAATTTAAAATGGTCGGTCCCCAAAACACCACTGCATGGCCTGCGCGGGTTGGTCCAAACCCACGCAGGGCCATACTAGGCCGTGCAAGGGCCGAACTGGGCTGGGCCGATCCGCCCAAACCCGTTCCGAGTTGGGTTGATCCCCCTCGGGCTGTTTCAGGGAAAATTTTTCCCTTTGAAAAAATAACTTGCAGACAAAATAATACCTCCCGACTAACGACGGAATCTGACGAGGCTGCGGTGAGGCCAGCTGCCGAGCTAGGGCAATGTAGAGCTGAGCTAGTAGGGGTCGGCACCGCTGATATCTGGCAGAAGGGAGGTCACTGATGCTGTCCGACAGTTGGCTAGAACCACTACCCAGGTGAGGCTAGCAGGACGCGGATCCGAGCACGATGAGGTGGCCCGGGCGAGGATGGTATTGCAGAGGGTGGAGGTGCCGTCAAGGGGAACGACGCTCGGCGATGGGACTGCCAGCAGTGGCTCAGTGCATCGGTAGGACAGAGGGTCGGAAAGGGAAGTCCGAGGAGGTAGATCGGTAGGCGACGACGCTGGGAGATGAGTGGCGGATTCAGGAAGGTGAGATAGTGGGGCCTGTTGCTGGTCGGTCGGTGCGGTGGTCGGGTTGGTGGAAGCCGACAGCGGCAAGGCTGCGCAACAACCAGGATAGGAAGACGGGTGCTGGGAGGGCCTATTGGGGTGCGATGCCTCTCATGGCGTCGTCCCGAGGAAGGTGCTGTGACTGTTGAAGGAGGCCTAGTGTGAGGCGAGACCAGGGTGGCTTCACCAGCGGCGGGGTTAGGTCGACCATGGGGTGGGCCACAGGCTGACGGGTGGATCCAGAACGGAGGGGTGCAGGGTGGTAGATCTGGAAGGTGGTTTGTAGGCATGGGTGAAGCATGCTACTCTGGGGAGGCTAAGGAAAGGAGGTAGCAGGGAAGACCGAGAGCCGTGGTGCGGTCCGGTGCGGCCGACAGCTAGTGCCTGGCGTGACGCCTAGTTCAGCGTCTCAAGGAAGCAGGTCAGGGGGTCTGCACGGACCCCACTTTCCAATTGATTTTTTTCTTGTTTTTTTTTGTTTTTCCTCATGCGCCACCCCCACTTCTTTAATTTTTTTAACAAAAGAGATTCCCCACTTTTAATTCTTTCCCCTTTTTTATTTATTTTAAGGTCAAGTCTCCTCCCATTTTCCACACCCCAAAAAATTATAAAGGCTAAATAGCCTTTTAATTTAATAATAATAAAATTATTATAATGAAATAATAATTTATTATTATTATATTATTATAATAAAAAAATAAATATTATTATAATAGTAATAAAATTATTATCCAAAATCATAAAATGTAAAATTATAATTTGGACAAAATTTTATTTTTCTCCAATGAACTAACACCAATTAAAATAAAACTTGATTAGTTTTTTGGGATGAAAAATTTAATACCTGAGATCAAGCCACATATTCAATCTAATCTGTAAAATTAAACCGACCATAAATTGGTCATTCGACATCAGATCAACGCGCGGTTTGAACCGATGAGACCGTTTTTAAAATATATACTCAATTGAAATGAAAATTTAATTTTATAGGCTCATAAAATTTATGTGATCCCTCTGATACCACTGATAGGTTTAGGGGCCTGCAGTAGAAGCCGGTGTGATGAGGATTTTAAAAGTTTTCATCGATGGGTTGACAAAACTTGTCGACGCTGATGATCTGAGCTCCGAAAAGGTCCAAGGATCTCACGTAAATTATTAAGAGCACAAAATTAAACTGAAAACGTACCTATTTCAAATATGAAGGCACGCTCGACTGAAACTCTTCACTGGCGATCGCTGCTTGAAGAATCTATAATATGATCCCTCTAGATCGTCCACACATGTTCCAAAAGTCTTCTGAAATTTCGATCGTCAAATTTTGGGTGCTAGCACGACGATCTGACGAACTCTGTCCCAACGATCACTGCATCGAGGTGCCTTTGATGCTTGAGGGGGATCTTGATCTGAACTCTTGGATCAACATATTATCTCTCTAGGAAGCAGTTGGAGATAGAGACTCTCAATTTTCATTCCGTGAAAGTGATTGAATAGTATAAGGGCCACACATGATAGAGAGCCTCCTCCTATATTTATAGAGGAGTTGATAAATACCTGGTTGGGTTCCCCGACCTCCGTTTATTTTAAAGCCCACTATATAAATAATTTCGATGAACTAAACTGTATCAATATTATTTATTATTTTATCTCATAATTGTAATATATATAAAATATATTATGTAATAAAAACTGATCCATTTAACTCGACTCGCTGTCCTGCTTAATATTAAACAAACCTTGAATATTAAAATAATATTCGTTTGATTAATATTATCTCATATTTAATAAAATTGTAAATAAATTAAATAAATTCAATCCCAAATAATCATAACTTGAATATTAATGAATTTATTTAATTATTTTGATGATCAATACTTTGGACAACACTCAGACCCTGTGGTGGGGCCCACCATGTCCATATACCTATTCAATTGAACATGGTGGATTCTTGAATATGATATTGTGTGTGACCCTCTAGGACCTTATCTCGATAGTAGTGAATAAAATCCATAGACCAAGAGCAGAGTCTAGAAACCTATCATGGCCCCTAAAGAGATATGGATTGTCATAGCAAGGAAAAACAACCTATGAACACTGACTGTGTATTATAATCTCTTTGTCATTAAATATCTCATAAAGCAGGATGCACACTTGTGTTATCATCCCTTTTTTCCTTTATTATTTGTTGATATATCTGAATGGATTTACCTTTGTACTTTTTTGTCCAAATACTTATGAAGGCAGCACCATTCTGATCAACTAGGCCTAAGATATACAACTTCCTAAACTTGGAAGCGACAAATCCTTTCTTGACCATTCAACCAATGTCATACCACCAACAAGGCACCCAATACAAGCTACCTCGCCACAATTTCAATACCATGGTTTTTACCTTGCATCAAAGTACACAATCAAATGATACACATTGGTAATGGTCTAAAGTCAGGAGACCAATACACATGTCCAAAGATAGGAATGGCCAATGACACCCAAAACATGTGGTGTTCCTATTGGTGGGTCTGTCCTCATGATCTGACTACTAGAGATCACCAAGTGAGAAATTCATGAGAAGAAGTCTCAATGATTATGTGCCCCTAACACCTGATATTCAGACATCTACTATTTTCAGTTATTAAGATGTATCTATACCATAAAACACATATTTAAGATTAATGTCATAGTATCTCGAGGTTCTAATTATAACCCGAGATTTGCTATAACCTCTCGACACCGTAATTAATCTTTGGACATTACCATTATACAGTGGATGAATAAATATCTACACTATAATAGTAAGATGACATTATGTATAACTAACTATATACATGATATGGTAATCAAAAGTAATACATAGTTGGGTCTAAGTCACTCACTATTTTAACACAACTAACCATGCACATGTTGTACCTCTCCCCCTCATAATGATTCCATGATCACAAACACTCTTTTAGGTTTTTAAAATTTAATTTTAGTGAATTTTAGTTTATATTTTAGAATTTTAGTCATATATTTTATGTACTTAATAAATATATCCAATAGTATTCAAAGGAATCTTTATGGTCTCATTAAAGGTTTGGACCAGTCATTTATCATGTTTTAGGACCATGGAATGAATTTTGAGGTTCAATTAAAGTCCATGTAAGGAAGGAACAAAGGATATAGTTGAATATGGAGGTTAGTAGTATACACTGTCTAGGATATGTCATATATACAATATCTCCTCTCTATAGGAAGTCCGCTGACCAACTGGTGGAGGAGCACCTACTAGCTGGTGTCAGTTCCAAAATTATACCTTTCTTCCAAAAGATCACTAGCTAACCACTGGCTACTAGTATTTAACTAGTAGAGGTTTTCTAGAACCTGTGTGCTACACGTGTCCCACTGACCAACCAATGTGGTGCACCAAGTAGTTGGTGACACTGAGATAGTAATTTCAAGGTTGCATTTATTACGGTAAAAAATACTATAAATTCTATCTTCTTTAACATCAATGAATCCAATGAATAAAAGATGTTTCCTTGAATATTTGGGATCCTAGAAATAATTACCCTTAGTGGATTGGATGAATATTAAAAAATTTATCAAATCTTGGCACACCAATGATGATCTAGTGGATCCTCTCAAAGTTCTCTTAAGAGACAACATTAATTGTTCTTCATTTTCTAAAGGCTCTCTTCTTTCATCATATATCCCTATCTCTCATCTATATTGTACATTTACTAATGAGAGATTAAGTAATGAATTTTTAATAAGTTTTATCCAATAAAACCACTCTTCTTATCATATACTTCTAAAATAGGTGCGCACTACCACAAAAGTAAGGGACATGTTCCTTGGCTACCAATGGAGTTCTAGAGAGTGATCACAACCATAATTGTAAGGGGAATATTTCTTGATCACAAATATGATCAAGTTATAAAAAACAAAAAACTTATCAACTCAAGGTTATGAGACATAGGGGGTCACTCTAATATATTACCAAACTCCTTTATTAAATAGTTTTTTCTCTATCTTTCAGTTTACGCTTTGCATCATTCAAAATCAATATACATAATTTCATAAATTTGATACATCATTTTCCACCATGTATACTCACTTTATTAATATTGAAATTAAAATTTTAATACATATAAAATTTATCAATTTATCACTTTATCTAAACTTTACCATTTCAATATAATTTATATTTTCATTTACCATTATGTTTTTATTTAAAATTTAAAAGGGAAATTCACTCCCATTTTTTTCATCCTACTATTAACAAAAATTAGTATCAAAGGATTCATTGTGTTTTTATATACTTATTTTAAAAAACATATTTAAATTATGTTTTTAATATTAATATATTTAAAATTTATATCTTTTCATGATGTCATCTAACTTTTATTCTCATGCCCCTTTCTTTATGGAACAATTATTCCTATTGGAAAAATTACATGTTAAATTTTCTTAGTAGCATAAGTTTCCCTGTATACAAAATGGTTATGTATGAATATACTCCTATTAAAGAATATGAAGATAAGGGAAATCTGATGAAATAATATACCTTGAGATTAATGTAAAATATATGAATTCTCTACCTTGAAATCATAACGAAAACAAATTTAAATGTTTTTATACATGTAAAACTACTCATGAAATATGGAAATTGCTAGAAGTCACCCATGGAGGACCAAAAAAGTTAAATATACTAGATTATAAATGTACATTATATATTTTGAAATATTTTCTATGCATCCAAATGAATCCATTACTAGTATGTTTTCATGGTTTACTGACATATTCAATTGTTCAAATTCTCTTGGTGATTATTTTTCTATAGAAACCATAATAAAAAAGATACTCTGGGTCTTACTAAGAAATTAGGTGCCAAAATTCATAGCTATACAAGAATAAAAGGGAATAAAAAATGGTAGTAAAATAAATTATTATATCCCTAATGATGTATGAAATTACTATGAAAGGACATGCTAAGAAGGAATCCAATAAATCCAAATATGCAAAGAAATATTTTTTTTCTTCATAGATACCAATAATAATTAATTCTTAGGTGAAGTTAAAAAATTTGATCAACTCACCAAGAACATGAAAAAATTATTCATTAAAAAAAATCTTTCAATCAAACCAAGAAGATAAATCAAATGGTGGAATCAGAAGTGAAATGCTATAAATAAAATAAAAAGGGTCACATCAATCCATATTGCTCTGTGTACAAAAATAAGGTTAAATAAATGAATCAAGGAAAAAAGGTGATCAAAGTTACAACCTGGAGTGAAAGTGATGACCCCATGAAATCAAATTCCCCAACCTCTTCAAGTGAATCAAGTGTTAAGTTCCTTATGACACAAGTTTATTAAGACATAGAGGTTATTTACCCTCTTCCCATTTCCTCCTCTTCTTCTAATTCTCCCCCTTCTTCTTCTTCTTATAACTCAAGTCACTGTAATTACGAAGAACAAAAATTTAATCATGATCAACTTGAAAATGGGTTTCATGAAATTTATTCATTATATAAAGGACATGATAAGAAATAAAAGAAATCATTTAATGGAAAAGAAAAAATTCTAAAAAAAGGAAGATATATTCAAGTAAAAGGAAAAATTATCCATGAAATTTAAGAATCAACCAAATTTTAATAATCTATAATCTACTATCAAAGAACTTAAAATATATATTTCCAAATTCACCCAAGGTGAATATAATCTAAATACAATTTTGGGCTCTTGAATACATAAAAAATAATGGGTTGGTCTTGGTTTCTCAAATCATGTAATTACCTCAAAAAATCAATAAAAAACAATTTTATCTAAGGTTTCTCATGAGAAAAGTTTTTCAATTATTTTAAACTAACTAGTAATTTAATTTATGAATGTAAATTAATGATATGAGAGTAAAAAATAAATTCATCTTTCATTTACTATTTCCAAAATAAAATCTCATATTAAATAAATATGGATATCAAAATCATTATTTGCAAACATTAGTGAACACAAGTTTTTTTTGGATACCAAAACCTTAAATCATTTGATTTTCATAGGAAAATATTATTGAGAGAAAATAATAAGAAGCACTATGGTGACTTGATAGTGGTTTATCAAGACACATGTGTGAAACCACTTTGAATTCAATAAAATCAATAAACTAGAAGGAGGTCATGTCATCTTTGATGATAACTCTAGGGGTAATATAATCGATAAAGGTACCATATGTTTTTATAACCCAAATATTATTAAAAAGGTTTTATTTTTCAAAGTATTGAAACATAATTTTCTGAAAATTAGTCAATTGTGTGATATATGTTTTAAAATATCTTTCAAAAATTATATTGGAAAAGTTTTTAACTCAAAAGGAAATTTTTTATTTACAGATTTTTATTTTCAAAATGTTTATACAATCAATTTAAAATATCATACTAGAAAAAATGTTAAATGATTGAGTGTAAAAGTTAGTGTGTTGTAGCTTTGGCATAAATGCCTTAGTGACTACAACACACACTCACTTTTCAAACTCAAGCATTATCAACTAGTATGAGATTTACCCAAGATAAATTTCAATGATGACATTGTTTATGATGAATGAAATTATAGTAAGAAACATAAATCTTATTTTAAATATAAAAAATGATTTTATTATTCTAAATATATTGAATTAATTCATATATATTTATTCATAACTTCTCAAATTGAAATTTTTAGAGGTAAATAATATACTTTTTTTATTGTTTATTACATTAAAAGATTCACCTGGGATTATTTCTTATCTCATTAAAGTGAATCTTGTAAATATTTCCTCAAGTTTTCTAAAAAAAGTTGAAAAATGAAAAGGTTTATCAAATTAATTCTATTTGAAGTGATCATAGTAAAGAATTTAATAACAAGTATTTGATGATTTATGCTCTTCTCAAGGATATAATAATTCTTTTTTCTACTCCTCAAACCCCCCAAAAAATAGGGCATTAGAAAGGTTAAATTGAACTATCCAAGAAATCACTAAAAATATTTTAAATGAATTTAATTTACCTCAATATTTTTGGGATAAGGCCATAAATACTATTATTTTTTACCATTAATCACATTCTCATAATAATTTTTCTTAAAAAAACCCCTTATGAACTTGGGAAAAATAAAAAAAATCTAAAGTTGGATTTTTAAAAGCTTTTGGTTTTAAATGTTTTATTATTAACACCAAATCCAATATTGAAAATTTTGATTCAAAATATGATGAAGGTATCTTTATTTGGTAATCCAACTCAAGAAAGGCATGAATACTGAGTTTTTTTACAAAAGGAATAAAATTTTGGAAGAATTAATTCATGCTATTTATTATGAAAATTATCCAAAAATCACATTCTCAAAATGTTTGTGTTGAAAATGATGTTTTAACTTCAAATTAAACATTCCAATCTAAAGAAGTTGAGGTTGAACAAGAACAAACTTCATATTATTTACCTAAATCCAAGGCACGGTGTGGCCGGTACCACTGAAAGGTCTCTCTTTTGTTTAAAATGGACAGATTTTTAAGTGAAAACAACAACTGACCTATGGAAATCCGAACAAACACATTCGGATTGTCTTTATCCTTTATGAGAATGATCCACGAGTCCTTTTTGATGTGCCCGAGTCATCCCCGCCTCAATCCGAGTCATGGTGCGGCTGGTACCACCCAAAGGGTCTCTCTTTTCTTTAAAATGGACACAATTTTAAGTGAAAACAACAATTGACCTACGGAAATCAGACCAAACACATTTGGATTGGTGTGATACTTTAAGATAATTATCAATGGGTGTGTTGGGGATGTGTAAGAGTAATCCTCACCTCAATCTGAGGCACGGTGTGTCCAGTACCACTCAAAGGGTCTCTCTTCTGTTTAAATTGGACAAATTTTTAAGTGAAAACAACAACTGAACTACGAAAATCTAACCAAAGGTATTTGTATTGTATTGATCCTTTAAGATAACGATACACGGGTGCGTTGGGAATGTGGAAGAGTCATCCTCTCCTCAATCCGAGGCACGGTGTGGCCGGTACCACTCAAAGGGTCTCTCTTCTGTTTAAAATGGACATATTTTTAATTGAAAACAACAACTGACCTACGAAAATACAACCAAATGCATTAGGATTTTCTTGATAATTTAGTAGAATGATAAAAGGGTCCTTTTTGATGTGTATTATTCATCCCCACCTCAATCTGAGGCACAGTGTGGCCGATACCACTCAAAGGTTCTCTCTTCTGTTTAAATTGGACACAATTTTAAGTAAAAACAACAAATGACCTATGAAAATCCAACCAAACACATTTTTATTGTCTTGATCATTTATTATAAAGATATATGGGTCATTTGTGATGTATAAGAGTCAACCCCACCTCAATAAGAGGCACGGTGTGGCCGGTACCACTCAAAGGGTCTCTCTTTTGTTTAAAATGGACACATTTTTAAGTGAAAACAACAACTAACCTACGGAAATCCAACCAAACACATTAGGATTGTCTTTATCCTTTATGAGAACTATCCACGGGTCCTTTGTGACCTTCAAGAGTCATCCATGCCTCAATATAAGGCACGGTGTGGCCAGTACCACTCAAAGGTTCTCTCTTTTCTTTAAAATGGACACAATTTTAAGTGAAAACAACAACTGACCTACAGAAATCTGACCAAATGCATTAGGATTGTCTTGATACTTTAAGAGAATGATCCAAGGGTGCATTGGGGACGTGTATGAGTAATTATCACCTCAATATGAGGCACGGTGTGGCCGGTACCACTCAAAGGGTCTCTCTTATGTTTAGATTGGACAAATTTTTAAGTGAAAACAACAACTGACCTACGGAAATCTGACCAAAAACATTCGGATTGCATTGATACTTTAAGAGAATGATCCAAGGGTGCATTGTGGATGTGAACGAGTCATCCCCGCCTCAATCTGAGGCACGGTGTGGCCGGTACCACTCAAAGGTTCTCACTTTTGTTTAAAATGGACATATTTTTAAGTGAAAACAAAAACTGACCTACGAAAATTCGACCAAATGCATTCAGATTGTATTGATCCTTTAGGAAAACAATAGACGAGTCCTTTTTAACGTGCATGAGTCATCCCCACCTCAATCTGAGGCACGGTGTGGCTGGTACCACTCAAAGGGTCTCACTTTTTAAAATGGACATATTTTTAAGTGAAAACAACAACTGACCTACGAAAATTCGACCAAACGCATTCAGATTGTCTTGATCTTTTAGGAGAACGATCCAAGAGTACTTTGTGACGTTCACGACTCATACCTGCCTCAATCTGATGCATGGTGTGGTCGGTACCACTCAAAGGGTCTCACTTCTGTTTAAATTGGACACAATTTTAAGTGAAAACAACAACTGACCTGCAGAAATTCGACCAAACGCATTCAGATTGTCTTGATCTTTTAGGAGAACGATCCACGGGTCCTTTGTGATGTATAAGAGTCAACCCCACCAACCCCCTGGATTTCCCCCCAACCCCTGGACACCAACCCACCCCCTGGACACCCCCACCCCTTTGGACACCCCCACCCCCTAGAAATCCCCCTCAACCCCCTGGACACCCCCACCCCCTGGACACGCCCATGGACAGCCCCCCCACATTGGAAAGCCCCCCCAACCCCCCAGACCCCCCACCCACTAGACAACCACCACCCCCCTGGACGACAGCCCCACCCCTCCTTGACACCAACTTACCACCTGCATACCCCCAACCCCCCTTGACACCCCCACCCATGGACGGAAACCCCCACCCTCCCAGACACCATCCCACCCCCCTTGGACAACCCCACCAACCCCCTGGACCCCCCAGACATCCCCCACCCCCTAGAAAGCCCCCTCGATACCCTGGACACCAGCCCACCCCCATGTACACCCCATATATAGCCCCCACCTGGACACCCCCCTCCTTGGACACCACCCCACCCCCTTAGACAACCCTACCAACACCCTGGACTGCCCCCCATCCCCTGGACACCCCCACCCCCCTGGACACCCTGATCCCCCCAGACTCCCCCATCCCACCCTCCTGGACACCACCCCACCCCCCCTTGGATAGCCCCACCAACCCCTCAGACCACCCCCACCCCCCAGACACCCCACCCCCTCCTGGAAAGCCCCCCCAACAGCCTGGACACCAGCCCACCCCCCATGGACAGCCCCCCCTCACTCGGACACCCCCCTCCTAGACACCACCCTACCACCTAGACACCCCCACCCCCCTGGACACCACCGCCCTCCTTGGACAGCCCCAACCTCCTGGACCACCCCCACCCCCCTTAGACACCCCCATCCCCCCATCCCCCCATCCCCCCGGACACCCCTACCCCCCTTGGACAGCCACCCGAAACACTTGAACAACCTCCCCAACCCCTTGAATTCTGAATATAATTCTTTATGTATTTAATTAACTTATGAATTATGTGTTAATGGTGTATGGGTATACTTGGTGTAATTATATTATGATTTATGTGTTAATTTTGTATGGGTATACTTATTGAGATGCTGAATTATTTGCAGGTGCTGTTTGGGTGTGCTGCTGCAGAATTTTTTGTGCAGCAGACATGAATTTTATCAGCGCTTTTTTACCGCTGATAAAAGGGACCCTCTTTATCAGCTCTAAGCTTTAAAACACTTTTTTAGAACTGATAAATTCTGTTTTGAGCTCTGATAAATCCCATTTTTTTAGTATTGTCTTCATGCGTGCATACGTACAGATTACCGTCTCCACGCCGTGGTGTAAACTGTTTTTCATATATACTTTTTTTAGATGGGTATAATGATGAATAAAAATAAATTAAATAAGAAATATAACAGGATATTAATTATTTACAATTAATATTCAATCAAACTCTATAACATTAAATCATTAAGGAAATGATATCATCGCTCGTGCGTACGTACGACTTACTGTCTCCACGACGCAATGAGACTCATATTCCACGTTCACCATACAAGCATGATTATAAAGATATATATTATGAATAATTATGAAATATATGACATAATAATGCTTATATATATATATATATATTTATGTACACATATTTCATTCACTTACTTCCATACGATACGAAAATGGAAACAACGTTCATGTGTACGTACGACCTACCATCTCCATGAATGGTGTATTCCATTTTATATATCTATTTATTATATATATTTATATTTATGATATATAAATCATATTATGCATTCTTTATGTAAGTAAATCATGATATTATTAATAGGATCAAGAACAAAAAGTCAAAACACATACGATAAACAAAGCGATTATTACCCAAAATGTTACATTAACTTGGAATTGTTAATAAATGAGTAATATAAAGTCATAAAAGAATCATATATGATATAATAAATATTATTAGGATTCTTATATAAGTTAATAATATGTTTAAAAACATTATAAATGAGTTTTAGACTCGTACGGAGAGTATCAGACCTAAGGTAAGGGTTAATTCCTCAATCTCATTATTATCCGAGATTGTTTATTTGTAAGTATTTACTGGGACATATTTATCATCCATGTACATGTTTCATAAAAATGTTTTCAAAAGGTTTATTTTATGGTTTTATGGAAGGGAATCTTTAACTATGTCATCATTTTAAATTTTTTAAAGATTTATTTTTTTAAATCTTTTTAATTAATGTCCATGTTTTCAAAATGATTTTAAGGATATATTTATATGGACATCATTGTTTTAAAATTTTAATTCATTTCAAAAGTTTCAAAGTGGTATGGGACACTTTTATTCAAAAATATCATTTAAATTAATTCCTTTATAAATTGTGAGACTTTTAAATGATTTCATAAAAAAGGGATATTTCTATCAAAGAGTTTTACTGATTATTTTCAACTATGTCAACATCCTTTATTGGATATTATTCTTGATTGAGGTTGATTTATTATAATAAAATATTCTATATTTTATTGAATGAGTTATGATATGTTTGAATGTGGATGTGTTATTTCTATACCATTCATGGTTTGTGGTTAAAGTATTGGAATTTCATATGCTATTTTTAATACAAATGTTTATTTTATGTTTCACCCTTTTCATATAAAGAATGAATTGGAATTAGTAAGTGACGGGCAGGACCTGCTATATCCCCTCATGTATCGGTAGGTCTCATGAGACAAACTAGTGTCTTGTCACCAGGCCTTGATAGAATATTTGTGAATGGTCTTGACATAATACCTTGACGTAGTAGTTATTATTTATGACATTATGCATTTCCTTATTATGAAATTAGTTATTACATGTGATTATTAAACTATTATAATATCCATGTGCATGTTTATATGGTAATGTTTGATTTATTTTTTCTATATTATGTTCAATTTTATGTTTAAAAAGGTTGTTATTTTTATTATACATCTTGTCTTAAAAGTTTATAGCTTCTTCTGAATTATTTATCCTTACTGAGCATCTGATCTCACCCCTTTCTTATGTTTTATTTTCGCAGGGTGCCAAGAAGTGTATTATGATTGATATTTAGGGTTAATATAGGGGAATAATGGCGTTATCAAAGGATTATATATACCATATTTTATCTTAGAAATTGTAATGTAAATTTCATGTATGTAATCTATTTTCCAAGACTGCTAAACTGATCGGTCCTTCAGGACTTGATTCCTTGTAATCATTCCAATGTATTAAAATAATATACTGGATCTGGGATTTTGGTGTTGGGGAATTATAGTTGGTATCATAGTAATTTTATAAACAACCTTGGAAATAGATTTAGAAATCTTAGATTAGGGATCATGACACTAAGATAGGATTTTAGGATAAGTATAGAAGAGCCCCCTAGAATTTTGGTAAAGTAGGGATTACGTGAATATTCCAAGAAGTACATCCCTTTATGGATACTACATGTGGATTTTGTTTTGTAATAGATTTACTATGGGGTGAAAACTCCGACAAGGTGTTACGGGCTTGACTTGGGTTAACCTGGTACATGATAACGGGCTTTACTGTGCACCTGGTTTGACACTCTCGGGGGATATGCTTAGGATAATTCACATTTTCATTACAAACCATTATGAAAGATTTATGATTAAATATGTCCCGAAAGGAATCATATTATTATTATGAGATTATATATGAATAAATTATCAATTTATGTTAATTATTTCACTAGTTTAGAATTATGCATTATGATTCATAACCTAATATAGTGTATGACATTTTTTAGAAATGGCGCCTAGTAGAAGGAATGAGAACCCAATCAATGCAAAAGATCCAAAGAGTAAGAAGACCCATATCTTTCATGGTCTTAAGACAATATTTCAAAGGGAAATAATCTCCCAAGAATTCTCATCATATGAGGACATAATATCACATGATAGTATGATAGGTAAAGAATATCCTAGGTATTATGAATTTATAGGGAAGCATGAGAAAAAAAGGATAGCTGTGAAAAACATGGATAAAGAGAAAAAGGGGAAGAAGGATTTTCCAACATGTGATAATTGTGGAAAGAATCACCCTGATAAATGCTTAGAGGGGATGAGAGTTTGTTATAAGTGTGAAAAAAGGACACTGAATTCATGATTTTAAGGGTAAGAAAAAGGTTTCTAATGTATAATGCTTCAACTATAAGGAAATGGGACACTATGTGAATCAATGTATCAATCATCAAAGGAATATACCCCCAAAGCCACTATTGGACCAAGATCAAGATTATGCTTCTACCATAGATGGAGATGAATGATTAATGTTATTTTTTTGGGATTGGAGAATTATGTCTTTTGAGTATTGTATCAATGATGTAATGGTTTTATGAATTATGGAAATAAATACGTATTGTAATGTAGTACCATTTCATTAAGGATTTGAGATTGTGTGGTAACAAGAAAATTGACTCAATATAAAGCTAGTATTTTTAGAAAATATATGATTGAAGGAAAGATAAACCTTAAAATAGAGTTGATACTGAGGTAATGATTTTGGAATAAGAGATAATTGAGTTGGATAAAGTATATTGGATATTATTGATACCTTAGAACTAATTAATGGTTTGTTTGTTCCATAATTATTGGAGTTTACAATATTTATTGATTTAAGGAGTATATCTAGTATTTTATGTTTTACATAAGGATTAAGGAAGTACATACATATTCAAATAAGGTTTTATGGAAATTCAGGTTTTTACCATGTTTTAATAGAATACATGATGAAGGTATTCATATGTTGTTATGTGAGAAAAGAGATCTTCATTATGTTATGTTGACCTTACTTATAAATTTTTGGACTGTGAGTTTGGACACAAGTATTTTGGATAAGTTTAAAGGTTGTAATTGAGTAAGTTGAACACTTGATATTTTGTTTGAGGTTAAATTATGATTTATTGGATACTTTGACCTAACCTTTTGGTTTCCAATAAACATTTAAAGGATTAAAATAATACCTATGGACCTTATGATTTATCAAATGCACTTTAGGCATAAAAAATCATTTTTGAACATTAATTTCGTAGTGTAAGGGATGAAGTGAAAATAAATCAATGAAAAACCAAATGATGAGAAAATAATTATGGAAGGTAATGAAATCAAGTATGTTTTCTTGAGTTCTTATCTTGATAGTAAATTAATCCCTCATATTCAAAAAAAGTATCTAAAAAATGTGTTATCCTAATAACTTATTTTTTTGAACTGATGATATTTTAAATCATCATAGATTTATGGCTTTGAGGCCCTCGATTTTCCATCTATTATTCACTTGTTTGTGATTGATGACCTCAATCACTCCCTATAAATATTTACATTTTCCTCCAATTATGTGTCTATAATTTCCACCAACGTTCTTATATTAAAAATCCTAATTTGGTGGTGACTTTTTCATTTCCCTTTCCCTCTTATTAAGTCTAAATTTTATTAACCCTATTTCCAATGTGGGTTTTCCCCAAAGGTATTTTTTATTTTCAACCTTTTATTTTTTAAGAATAATTTCAAATTACGAGGGCAAAATTTATTAAAGGAGGGTAGAATTTAACACACCAATATTTCATAGTAATTTATCTCTTTAAAGTAATTTAATATATTATATTGAATGCAACACCGACTTGGCTTGCGTTATACGCAAGATTGTGTTTCTACGAAAGAACACATTAGTATTATAATTATTTAAATGATATATTTATTTATCTATTAAATATTGTAATATGAATAGAAAAAAATAAAATTTAAATGTTATTTATAATGTTTTCAAATAAATAAAAAATATTTATAATGAAATGTGTAAGTTTTGTTAAAATAGTTATATATTTAGAAAAACTATTTTCTTAAGAGAAATACTTTTTATTTCCTTTTATAAACAATAATAAAATTAATTTTAAACACTCCTAAAAATTGAATTTGGTAAAATAGACTTCATTTTTAATTAAAAATATCAAAATTAGGTTAGAGTGAATTTTTTATATTTTTCTGAAAACATTCAATTTTTTATCAATAGTGAAAAATACTGCATAGTACATAAAAATCGACTTTTCATTTAAATAATTATTTTTAATTAAAATTTATATTAAAGTCAAAAATAGATACATAAAATATACATTATCCCAATTTAAGTCATTTGAGTCCCTTTATAATATAATTAGATATAAAAATTCATTGAACCTTTTTAACATCTTTTTACCCACATTCTAGGCACATTTACCCACCTTCTAGGCACATTTTCAAATTATCATAATACATAATTTCACCACTTCTATGAAATAAATTTCAAAAATCTGACATAAATGGTTGTCATCAGTAAGTAAAATGTTTTTTAATAGGATCAAAATAATTTTTGGGAATAATAACTTTTGAATATTATTTACCACGATTATAAGTAAATAAGGCAATTAAAGGTAAAAATAATATTATAATAATATAAAATTACCCAAAAACATGTACTAATTATATTGGATAAGTGTTTTTAGACGAAATTTAACCTTTGGACAAAACTATGATCCTTTTTTATCCACACCGTGGTGTAAACTATTTTTCATCTATACTTTATTTTGATGGGTATAATGATGAATAAAAATGAATTAAATAAGAAATATAACATGATATTACTTCTTTACAATTCATATTAAATCCAAATTCATACCATTAAACCATTAATGAAATGATATCATCGCTCGTGCGTATGTACGACTTACCGTCTCCACGATGAGATGAGACTCATCTTCCACATTCACCATCCAATAATGATTATAAAGATATATATTATGAATAATTATGAAATATATGAAATAATAATGCTACTTTAATGATATATATATATATATATATTCATGTACATATATTTAATTCACTTTTATACGATATGAAAATAGAATCAACGTTCATGTGTACGTACGACCTACCATCTCCATGAAATGTGTATTCCATTTCATATATCTATTTATCATATATATTTATATTTATGATATATAAATAATATTATACATTATTTAAGTAATTAAATCATGATCTAAGTAATATGATCAAGAATAAAAAGTCAAAACACGTACGATAAACAAAGCGATTATTACTCGAAATGTTACATTAACTTGGAATTGTTAATAAATGGGTAATATAAAGTCATAAAAGAATAATATATGATATCATAAATATTATTATGAGTCTTATATAAGTTAATAAAATGTTTAAAAACATTATACAAAATTTCCATACTCGTACGAAGAGTATAAGACCTAAGGTAAGGGTTAATTCCTCAATCTCATTATTATCCGAGATTGTTTATGTGTAAGTATTTACTGGGACATATTTATCATCCATGTCCATGTTTCATGATTTTTTTTTCAAAAGGAATATTTTTTTGGTTTTATATAAGTTACACTTTAACTATATCATCATTTTAAATGTTTTAAAGATTTATTTTTCTAAATCTTTTTAATTAATGTCCATGTTTTCAAAATGATTTTAAGGATTTATTTATATGAACATAATTGTTTTAAAATGTTAATTCCTTTCAAAATTTTGAAAGTGGTATGAGACACTTTGATTAAAAAATCTCTTTTAAATTACTTCCTTTATAAATTGTGAGACTTTTAAATGATTTCATGAAAAAGAGATATTTCTCTCAAAGAGTTTTATGGATTATTTTCAACTATTTCAACATCCTTTATTGGATATTATTCTTGATTGAGATTGATTTATTATAATAAAATCTTCCATATTGTATTTAATGAGTCATGATATGTTTGAATGTTGATGTGTTATTTTTATACCATTCATGGTTTATGGTTAAAGTATTTGAATTTTGTATGCTAATTTTAATATGAATGTTTATGTTATGTTTCACCCTTTTCATATAAGGAATGAATTGGACTTAGTAAGTGATGGGTGAGGCCCAATATATAACCTCTATGCATCGGTAAGTCTCATGAGACAAAATAGTGTCTTGGCACAAGGCCTTGATAGAATATTTGTGAATGGTCTTGGCACAAGGATTTGATGTAGTAGTTATTATGTATGACATTATGTATTCCCTCGTTATGAAATTAGTTATTACATGTGATTATTTGAATAGTATAATATCCATGTAAATGTTTATATGGTAATGTTTGATTTAATTTTTCCATATTATGTTCAAGTTTATGTTTAAAAATGATGCTGTTTTTATTATACATCTAGCCTTAAAAGTTTATAGCTTCCGCTAAATTATTTACCCTTACTGAGCATCTGATCTCACTCATTTCTTATGTTTTATTTTCCCAAGGTGACAAGAAGTGTATTATGATTGATATGTAGGGTTAAGCTAGGGGAATAATGACTTTATCAAAGGATTATCTTTACCTTTTTTTTTGTTAGAAATTTTAATGTAAAGTTCATGTATGTAATCTATTTTCAAAGATTTCTAAACTGATCAGTCCTTCGAGACTTTATTCCTTATAATAATGCCAATGTATTAAAATAATGCACTGGATCCAAACTTTTGGGGTTGGGGAGTTACATTGCCTCCTCAAAACCGACCCTAGGTGTTCATTATATTGCATTCTTAGGTAAATAATATATTGATTGGGGATCCAAAAAAAATCCCCACACACTAATTTGGCATCATTTTCGAGGAGGAAAAACACTTTAACACACTATTTTTTATAAAAAAACACAAAAAAATCATAAATTTCAAAATTAAAAAAACTCTTTTTGTCCATGATGTATTCAAATTGTGATTATTATGCATGTACTGAATACTATCAGGTGAAACAAGAATAATAAATTCAAAAAGATTAGATATAATAAATTCAAAAAAAAAAAAAATACACAACCTAGAGAGAAAAATGGAATGACTAATTGAATATGTCTGCACATATCAGGAGAAATATCTAGATCTAGAACCATATCTAGAATGATTGCTAGAAGATATTTCACCAAAAAAATTTTATGTTAAAGAACCCGAGGCGGGTGAGAAGGTGATACTGAAGGAATTAATAAAATCACACCACACTCAACCATTTCTTGAGGATGTATTTGAATAAAAAATATCTACTGATATACTTATGGGAGATCAACATTTTTCGGAAGAATCCTAGAATAGCGTTGTTAAATATAACCTAAAATTTGATCTTCCCAGCCTTGATAATGAAAAATCAGCACCTCTCTATCTCTCTCTTACTTTGTAGGATGATAAATAAGATACACCTACTGATATTGAGTTGACAATAGTACTTCTAGAAGAGATAAATGTCTAAGCTGACATACTTGAAACGGAAGATTTATTTATTGATTCATCATGTTTTAATCTTATTCAAGATTATTTTTTTTTCTGACTTATCTTTTACTGAAATTTCTAAAACAACACAAATAGATCATTCCTTAGATGTTAAGGAAGAATTCATACAAGTAGTGGATATAAAAGAAGAGTTAGAGAAGAATTTTGTGGTGCAACTGCCTCCTCTACATCAACTTGTATACCATATAGAGGAGGACACCACAAAAGTCAGCATAGAGCACCATATTTTCCTTTTTCCCTCATACTTTGGACCTCAAATTATCACTTTATTCATTATTTTGGGTTATTAATTTTATTATCTTCTTTTTATTTCTCTATTATTAGTGTCTAATCATGGATACCCAAAAAACACATGTGGGGGTTCATCTCAAAGAAACCAACCCACATTTTGATTGGGGATAGTCCACTATAGCTGCTTAACTTAGGGGCATTAAAAACCTATAACCTACTTAGGAGGTATAAACCAAGAATTATAACTTTATTTTTATCATTTTTTTTATTTTATCATGTTTTTTTTCTTATTTTCTTGTAGTTTTAAAGTGGTAGAAACTAGAATCTTAACTCAAGGCTACCACTAAAGAATAAATCAGGTCGTGTCTTTCCTTTTCTTTATTTTATTTTCCACCCAATTAAAATTTTGTATGAAAATAATTTTTGATCTAATTTGTGATAAAATGGGTAGTAAATTGAATTAGTGTAGGGTAGGTATTTTCACCTATTTTTAGGAATTTTTGTGTGCTTCCATTTTATTTTTCATGTCTTTTTCTGAAATTTTCATATATTCCTTTTTCATTTTTATTGTGTTTTTAGGATTCATGAGCTGAATAAAATAC
This sequence comes from Viscum album, assembly GCA_963277665.1. Lineage (NCBI taxonomy): Eukaryota > Viridiplantae > Streptophyta > Magnoliopsida > Santalales > Viscaceae > Viscum > Viscum album. The sequence goes on along the minus strand of OY728143.1, from coordinate 641,744,292 downwards.
TTTGGAAAATCCAAACCATAATATTAATTTTAGAAAATTAATTGATTTTAATAATTGAGTATTTAAATTATTATTGAATGGATTTTATTTCTTGAATTATAATCATTTTATTTAATGAATCTTGATTGATTGTGAAGCTCATGTGCACTAGTACCGTTCAAATTGAAAATTATGCCCAAACCAAGAGGTTTCTATACCTTTTTGAAATATTATTACATTAATATTTTCTTGATAGTCTTGAGACATGTTGTATGATCCATAACTTTCTATTTTTATATTTTTAATTTTTTTATAGTTTATGGAATGTATTAAGTATATTTGAGGAACCACTTTGAAAGACCTTTTTTACATTGAACTCTAATTTTGGCCCACCTTTTCATAGGACCATTATTAAACCCCTAGTATCCATGACATAACTTTTTAGAAATACACATTACAATCAATTTATCCCTTTAAAACCTTATCTAGAAGTTTAATGCATGATTATTGTTGAACTCGAGTGTGGGGGAGGGAGAAGATGAGTTGTATTTAACTTTTATAAAGAATTTTTTTGAGATGAATTAAAAGTGATGCCATATTTTTGTGGAAGAAATTTCATGATGTAAATATGGATGAGTGGCCCAAATATCATTATAAAAATGTTTTGGGTGTTCACCAATATTTTAATATCAAAATCTGGAAGAAATTTCATGATGTAATTATGGATGAGTGGCCCAAATATCATTACAAAAATGTCTTGTGTGTTCACCAATATTTAAATATCAAAATCTACATATCTTTTCTTAAAAAACATGATTTTGAAGAGAAATCCAGATATGAATTCAAGCTGAAACAATGCTACAAATTGGGGGAAAAACGGTTGAAATTTATCATTTATGATGAAATTTGAAGTGTAAACTTACCAAAGAAAGATATTTCTAGAGGTGATTCATTTTCGAGGTGATTGAGGGGCACTCCATTCTTGAGAAAAACTATTTTCATTCATTTACTTCACTATGGAGATTAACCCTCCTCATTCCACCTCTGATGTTTTTATATTTAAAACCTACCAACCCTCATCCTTATAAAAAACCATGAAAAATAACTCATGATTGTCACATTTTATACTCTTTTAAGTGGAGATTAAAGGAGTATAGTAAACCTATGGAGATACACATGTTCTTACGAATGAGAAAAACTCCTGCTAAAAAAATCCTTCAGTGAAGATAGAAATATTTTTCCGGGGAAGTAGTAATGAATTGAATGTGAGGATTAACATGAAATTGAAAATATTTTTATGATTTTTGAGGATTTATGTAATTTTTATCCATGTAGGTGACATGGTATTTTCCTTGATATGACAATTGATCTATGTTTCCATTTATGCTTTGGGAAGCTTGTTTTGACCTTGGTATAAGATGATTTCTAAGGAGTGAAATGTTTAAGTGTGGGGGGAATTGATAGAGAATATATTTTCAATTATTTTACTTTTAATTTTAGTTTTTTAATCCCACCATAGTTTTATTTTAATGGAAATTGTCACATTTTATGGTTTTAGTAGCATTTTGCGCTTAATTGAAAAAATGGTCTATTTTGGATTTTAACTATTTTAATTTTTTATTTATTTTATACATAAATTTTTCTACACTGATTTAAATTTTGAAATTATTATTTTTGGCTTTCCAAAATGTTTTTATTTATTTCATGTTTCTGTACCCAAAGCTTAATCCACTATTTGAAGGCCCAAAACTAGATCACAAATTGAGCCTCAAAATCCATGCACAGATCTGAAATTTTTTTATGTTAGGACCATATCTCATAAATATATGGCCCAATTTAGCTTAAATTATACATGGATAAATAAAAAATCCCAAGGAAAAACTTTTATTACTATTGGAATGTATTATTCCTTCATTTTCAAGGCTATAAATGCATGTGAAATCAAATATGTGGAATATAGAGTCTTCCTGGGTAGAATAAATTCCCGGTTTAAATTGACTATAACTCCCTCATTACATGGATAATAAATCTGATATTTTTTATTTGACATAGGAGAAATATTTTAATAACTTTTAAGAAGGAAAGTTTCCCAAATTCAATCATTAAATGGATCTACCATGCACATACTTTTAACAGACAGATTTAGAGATATATTTTTCACCCATTTTACCTATAAACAAGTATTTCCTCTCATTTTTAAAAGGTTGGAACTCTATGTGGAAACATTCTGATTTTTTTTAGTTTCATTTCTGATGTAATATTATTATTCATTTTTAGTATATGTTAGTTCCATTATTCCTTTCATTCCTTCAATTTTTATCTTTTTTGTTTCTATATCTTTTTCTTCTTCACTATGATCTCTAATACTCATGATCATGAGTAACCAACCCAAGGAAGTTCCTAGGGAATCAATATAGTGTTGAAACCAGGTTTTTATACATTTATTAATATTTTTATTATTTTATTTGAGTTATTATGAGTGGGATATTAGTGGGAAAGGTGCCTTTGTGTCTCCACTTACCACCTAAGTTTTATCTTTCGCTTTTGTAATATTCTCCCTCGATCGAGGTGGATGTGTGGTCTCTCAGTGATCATTGAGTGCACCGTATATTAAAAAACATAGGTGGAATATTGTTTTCACAGATATTATGAATCATTTTTATTAATTAAATTTTAAACTAATAAATAGATGATGAAGGTTCACTCTAGGTAATCTCATGGGAGGATCTCCTTTCTGTATAAAATCATTCTATTTGCATTCATTATATTATCATTACATTATTTATATATATATATATATATATTAGTATTACATTCATATTTCAAAACCAATTATTTATATTATTTAATTTTATATTAGTTAGAATTTAAATAGTGACAATATAAATTCAGTGTTGTGTAAGTTTCCACCTCGAGAACGACCTTGAGTGTGCACTATATTGCATGCATAGGAAAATAATCTATTGACCGGGGATCCTCAATAAATCCCCATGCATCACCCTGACTTTATTTTACTACTACCAAAAGAAGCACCCATAACATCACTGGGAAGTCCACTAATCATTCCACTAAAATCTAGAATAAGACCCAAAGATCTGTATTCCTTCATATCATTATTAAAGTCTAAGGGCTTACAAATCACTTTTGAGTATGTTGTAAATTCAAATCCCCTAACCTAGAACTTGAGTTTTAGTAAAAGAAAAATATAAAAATTTTGGGGCTTCTATGTCTCATTTTTATCCAATAAAAGAGTGAAGTGAAGTTGCTCCATAAAATGAGAAAAGAAAGTAGTTACTATAATTATCCCCTAATATAGATCCATGAACTCTTGAGCGTGGTCTATCTTTAGAAAATATGAGATGAAAATGTCAAATAATAGGTCCTTGAAGGTATCTCAAGTAATTATCTCACACCTACCTTCCTAGTTCATGATACCCCACCATCTTCTAAAAGATCCCTGAAGTATGAAGGTGGCCAACTTCACCCATCAATCCTTAGATATCTTAACCATGTCAAATATCCCCTCAATGATATCAACATAGTACTTAAATTAATTCAGGGTGAAATTATATGAAATACTAAATTAACACTTAGAATGTGTATAACATCTTTATTAAGGCAATAATCCTAAGAAATTCATAAGAACACACATAAGTTATTTGTACGAATAACCTATCCTAGGAGTTTACCCACAACAATAAGGCATAACCCTCTTATCACTATCCAAGGCTTAAACCTAGTTATCCATACCTGAACACTAGTTACAATCATACACATATAATAAAAATCATGCTCAAGTTCAAATAATCTAAATGTTAGCACAATATATCATGGAAACACAGTTCAATACATTTAATTAAAATAAATTCCATGTGTAATAAGCAATAGTTATATACAACATATGATCCCATATGCCTAGTTATAATTCATGAACACACCCAAATCCTATAAAATGTAACAACACAACATATTGAGAATCATCATCAAACCATAATACCACAACTATAACAATAGTCCCATCACTAGTAACTTTAAATTCAGTCACACAAGAGTAGGCCAAGCACTCACATGACTCCCCTACCTAAGTTCAACATAACATAACTCCTTTCTACCTTGCCCAAAATATATTCAAGAAGAAAATAAAATGAAATCCTCCTTTTATTACACTTTTTAATTCCCCGAACCAAATCACCCAATCTAGAATAGATTTCTATGTAACCTCATTAAAACCTCCCCATATGCAAGAGGTTATTGAATAACAGCGAGGGTCTAAACGGTACAGTGGGGAGACTATACCCTTGGTATCAAAATATATAAATCAAATAAACATATCAAAATAAAAAATTGAAAATAATAAAAATAAATGCTATATCATATGGCATGCCATGTATCATAGAGTCACAAAATAAAAATAACCCAATGACCCCAATGTGTCAGTTCAGCCATTGTACAAGAAATAATAGGAAGATAAATATAAAAATAACACTGAAACATCTATCTAGAGTATGTCATAATACTTCCATCATCACTATGCACTATCTCCTCATCTCCCTATTACCTAGCCCTTACCCTTTCATGGATACCTAATCCTGAAGCACGCACATGCATTAAGATGTCCATACAGGGTTTGAGTATAAACGTAGTTGGACACCACCAATGAATCCTTAACACAAGTTCATATATATAGGGTGTATGACACAACATAAAAGTAATTCATAAGTGAAAAATTTGATAGTTTTAGGGTCCTGAAGCAGAAGCTAGTGTGGGATGGGGATTTTAAAAATTTTCATCGATGGGTCGACAGAACTTTTCGAAGCCAATGATCCGAGCCATGGAAATGTTTTAGGATCTCACATAAATTTTTAAGAGCACATGATTAAACTGAAAATGTACCCATTTCAAATCTGAATGTGGGATCGACTACAACTCATTGTTGGAAATCAATGCTTGAATAATCCATAGTAGAATCCCTCTAGATCATCCACACGTGCTCCAAAAATCTGCTGAAACATCGATCGACGAATTCCAGGTGCCAGCACGTCTATCTGATGATGTCTTCGACATCCAGATGATCACTGCATTGAGGTTACTTTGATGCTTGAGGGAGATCTTGATCTGAACTCCTCGATCATCATATTATCTCTCTAGGTAGCAAGAGGAGAGAGAGGCTCTTAATTTTTATTCCATGAAAGTAAATGAATAGGAGACTAGCCACACATGAGAGAGATCCTCCTCCTATATTTATAGTGGAGTTGATAAATACCTAGTTGATTTCCTCAGCCCCCGTTTATTTCAACATCCACTAAATAAATAATTTCAAAGAACTAAACTGCATCAATATTATTTATTATTTTATCACATACTTGTAATATATATAAATTATATTACGTGATGGAAACCGAGATTTAACTCGACTCGCTGTCCCAATAATATTAAACAAACCTTGAATATTAAAATAGTATTCGTTGAATTAATATTATCTAATATTTACTAAACTTGTAAATACATTAAATAAATTCAATCCCAAATATTCATAACTTGAATATTAATTAATTAATTTAATTATTTTGATGATTTATACTTTGGAAAACACTCAGACCCCATGGTGGGGCCCACCATGTCCATATACCTGTTCAACTGAATAAGGAGGATTCTTGAATATGCTATTGTGTGTGACCCTATAAGACCTTATCTTGATAGTAGTGAGTAAAATTCATAGACCGAGAGCGGAGTCTAACAACCTATCATGGCCCCTAAAGAGATAAGGATTGTCATAGAAATGACAACCAACCTACAAACACTGACTGTGTACTATAATCTCTTTGTCATTAAATATCTCATAAAGCAGGACGCACACTTGTGTCATCATACTTTATTTACTTTATTATTTTTTGATCTATCTGGATTGATTTACCTTTGTACTACTTTGGCCAAAGACTTATGAAGGAACCACCATCCTGATCAACCAGGCCTAATATATACAACTTCCTAAACTTGGAAGCGAAAAATCTTTTCTTGACCATTCAACCAATGTCATACCACCAACGATGCACCGAACACAAGCTACCTCACCACGATTTCAATACCATGGTTTTTTCCTTACGTCAAAGTACACAATCAAATTATACACATTGGCAATGGTCTCAAGTCAGGATACCAATACACATGTCTATAGATAGGAATAACCAATGGCACCCAAAACATGTGGTGTTCCTATTGGAAGGTCTGTCCTCATGATCTCACTACTAGAGATCACCAAGTACGAACTTCATGAGAAGAAGTCTCAATGCTTATGAGACCCCAACACCTGATAGTCAAACCTCTAATATGTACATTCAGTAAGATGTATTTAAACCATAGAACATATATTTAAGATTAATGTCATAGTATCTCGAGGTTATCATTATAGCTTGGGATTTGCTATAACCTCTCGACATGATAATTAATCTTTGGAAATTACCATTATATAGTGGATGAATAAATATCAACACTATAATGGTAAGATGAAATCATGTATAACTAACTATATACATGATATGTTAATCAAAATTACTACATAGTTGGGTCTAGGGAACCCACTATTTCAACACTCCCACTTGCACTAGAGCCAACTTGCTAACCAAAATTTTTATCTACTCACATGATAAATATAATGCTTCTGCTGAGTAATGGCTTCAACTACTGGGCATGCCATGTTTTTTCCACATGGAATATTTGCTGTATGTGACCTGATCTCCTTGAGTAAAACTTCTCAAGATAAGGTATCTATGAGTATATCACTTTTTTCCATTGTCATAACTTGAAAACTTAGCTAGTATAAATATCATAATTCACATTATGATAATAATTTTCTCACTAGGTATTATTCCAAAAACTGGAATAATTTGTTGCGATTGAACTACTTCTTAGCTGCCTTAGAAACTGTAACGTACTCAGTATTTGTAGGTATGTCTACCAATGGATTTTATGATCTTGAATCACCCATCTCCTTAGCCTAACTGCGATACTAAATCAAATTGATCTATGAATTACTAGTTTGTGTCCCACAAAAACTAGTTTACCTACTTATCCATATACCAGGTACATATCATTCATACTTTCCAAAGTACAAGATGATAGTTATGACTTATTCTCTTACAGTTCTCTTAGAAACAATTGATATCTTCCTACTATAAATTATATCCCAACAGTATCAATTCTTGTACATATTATGGAATACATGATTAGTCCATCTATGAATTGTATGGAACTCAATTAACAACTTTAATCTCTTCCCATGTTCCAAACATGTCAACCTGGAGAGATTAATCCATGTGACATTGACAACAATTCTAAACATGAATTGTTCCAACTTGTATTTTTCAATACAATGTCACATTATGTACAATTGACTTAGGACCAAGAAACCTATGTATCTACCTTAGTAGATCCTATTCCCTAGAACTTGGGTTGATTCTTTAATTCAATCACTAGAGAATTACTTTTATCTTGATCTTATATAACTGTAAGATCAAGATCTACTTTCCACATGTTTCCGAACATATTTCTCTTGGAAAAAATTGGTGCTCCCACTAACCTTCGGTAAACATAAGGGAAAGATTCATTTGAAATGAATTCTCTAAGATATTGTTTCTTACTTTAATCTAGAACTAGATTTTAGAAACTTACAACTTTTATTGTCATTTGATGGTGTCATCATCCCTTTATGGTTGCATTGAATAAACACCTTCTATGAAATATGATCTTGACATCCAATGACCAATAGAATGATCTTAGAAGTTAGCTATGACAAGTAAAATTATAATGGATTTAGGCATACCTAATTGGAATAACCAATCGATCCTTATTGGTACCACGCTTGTACCATCCATGTATCATCTCATTTGAATACCCACTGTAGTATTCAATTTATAATCCCATTTTCAATTTGATACATGGAATCCGTTATTGAATTTTAATTGTCTTGTCAATCTTAGATAATTTCCATATACTTCTTACTTGTTGGATTTATTATTCTTAATGAATAATTTATCACCAGCCGCGGCGAATATAAAACCATCACCATGGTTTCATCCTTCCTATGCAGTATGTGTCTCTAGAACATTCCTATTCCACATGAACTTTTGAAACTTGTTCCTATGATAACCAATTGTGCATCTCAAGCATTGACTTAACCCAAGTCAATCTTGATCCCACTATCTCTAATAGATATGTGCACCCTTATAGAAATGCAGTCTAATACTTGAACACATCCTTTCTATATTAGGGATTTACGTAATATCCTAACCAAATTTTAGGATATTTACTTAGATGCACCATGTGTTTATCTTGATGCATGTTTGTTTATATCTCAACAAAATCTTTGCATCCGAACACATGATATATGACACAATATATTTTCATCATACTATGACTTGTATGATATCCATTTGTCATTTTAGTTGGCATATTGGTTATGGGTTTTTGCTGTTATTTTCAAAGCACCTCATGAAATATAATGGAAGTTTCTGCAAGTTGTAACATTGATACTCCATACATCATAACTTTGATGTATAAAAATATACATTTATGAATTTATCCACACTACATTTTTGTGATCAATGTTAAGATGTAATACTTTATCATTGATCCGCCTTATTAACATCAATGTCATGATGTAGATAAGGTAATATGAGTTTAGTAATTACTCCATGCTACATTATCATGATCGATGAATGCTTGGTCAATATATTCTTCGGCATGCCGATTCCAAGAAACTCATATATTATGACCATGCATATACTTCACTATTATATTACTTAATTACTTAAATTAATCTTATCAAGTATCTTTACCTCTATATTTCCTTTGAAATAGTTCACACTCTCTTGTTGAACTAACCCCAAAAGCTTTGTGGCATACCTTTATTTCTAAAGGTTTCTTTTTCTAAACTAAAGATATCAATAATACCAAAGGTGTTTAGCTATTCCAAGCCTAAATAACATACTGGGTATTTTCTTGACGTCCACTTTTAATTTTACTTGACAAATAATCATCTTTCCAAAACTGGATAAGTTTTACTTTTTATATTCATCATGTATTGCCTTTGATTCAAGTACATCTGAACTATTTGTTGAGTATGTGACACCACAAAAAACATTAATTCCAAAACATGAAATGTATCATTATGTACAAATGGAATATGATATAAATTCTTTGGTTATACTCAACAACTTGTTCATCTAGAATCATTCGCTTAGTAATTAGTTTTTATGTATTTCTCACCACTGAATTAGGAATTACCCTTTCTCAGCTGCTTGGAGAATACACTTTACTTATTATAATGTTCTTATACTTAATTGGTTACTATATTTAAATACACATATGTTATTGGCATATTCTATTCAATACCTAATAATTATGTTAGAAACATTAATTTATATTGATGAATATACCTGAACGAGAAGCGGGTACTTGCTTCTTCAATTCAGTTCATTTCATTTTTAAACTTCCATAAATTTATTTCATTATGTAATGAAAATAACCTCTTGTTAAATAAATAACCACTTTTATTTAAAGGACATGAATAAGGTTACTTTGGAATAACTTTCCATAGGCCGTTTCTCCTTTTAATTCAATTTATTCTCCATAAGAACAAAAGAATGTGTTATCTTTAATATTCTTATTACTTGGTGAATGTTACCTTAAAGGTAATGAAAAACTTACTCTATATGCTCATTTGTATCTTTAAATGAAGCTAGAGTAATTGGGTGTAAAAGGCATAAGAATGGGATTCCATTAATGATTATGAAATTTCTTTCACTTTGCACAAAGCGAGTACAATCATCACATTCATATCTTGCTTCACTTTCTCCTTGGAAACTTATTGGAGATGAGACTACATGTAACATCATCCATGCCATGATATATAAACCACAACTAACATAAGACGTTGATTATATAAATATGACATAACCATCATATTCTTAATTCACGAGTCTCCTGTAAGCAATTTTTACACCCTATCTTCCTGAGGTGTCTTAATAGGTTGGGACACAAGCACCTTGAATTTCCATTATAGTAGTAATTTGCGTAAGTGACTATACTATACTTGGAATTTTGTGCTTGTTTTGACATTAAGTTTGTCCAATATTTATAGCAATTTTATTGTGGTATTACTTTAAATTCTCTACAAATAAACTTTAGCAGATTAGTACATTTTTATGTGATTATCGGATGTGACATTACAGATTAATTTAATCATCAGAAGTACAATTATACTCACGCACTGGTGGTGAGAACTAGGGATATAAATGTACATCATGTAAATTGGATGCGCATACCCTTATACATTTTAACCTAAAAAGAAAGACGATGCACAAACTGTCTATTTAATTAATTACAATCATCCCACACAATTAAATAATTAATTAAATGAAAACATATAAGGGTCGGTGCTCAAGACCAGAATGTGGGTATAATGCACAATAAAATTAAAATTCATTAAATAAGTACAAGGGTTTATAAATTAAATTAAATGAATTAAATAATTTGAATAATTTAATTATAATTCGGTTCACCAATTACTTTAATTTTATACCAAAATTAAATTAATTAATTAATTTAATTTCATTATAAAAGTAAATTAATTTATATCCATGGGTATTAAAATAATTAACCAAAAATTATTTTTAATTAATTTAATTTAGATATTAAAATTAAATTAATTAAATTAATTATTTTTGATTAATTTAAAATGGTCGGTCCCCAAAACGCCACTGCATGGCCTGCGCGGGTTGGTCCAAACCCACGCAGGGCCATACTAGGCCGTGCAAGGGCCAAACTGGGCTGGGCCGATCCGCCCAAACCCGTTCCGAGTTGGGTTGATCCCCCTCGGGCTGTTTCAGGGAAAATTTTTCCCTTTGAAAAAATAACTTGCAGACAAAATAATACCTCCCGACTAACGACGGAATCTGACGAGGCTGCGGTGAGGCCAGCTGCCGAGCTAGGGCAATGTAGAGCTGAGCAAGTAGGGGTCGGCACCGCTGATATCTGGCAGAAGGGAGGTCACCGATGCTGTCTGACAGTTGGCTAGAACCACGACCCAGGTGAGGCTAGCAGGACGCGGAGCCGAGCACGATGAGGTGGCCCGGGCGAGGATGGTATTGCAGAGGGTGGAGGTGCCGTCAAGGGGAACGACGCTCGGCGATGGGACTTCCAGCAGTGGCTCAGTGCATCGGTAGAACAGAGGGCCGGAAAGGGCAGTCCGAGGAGGGAGATCGGTAGGCGACGACGCTGGGAGATGAGTGGCGGATTCAGGAAGGTGAGATAGTGGGGCTTGTTGCTGGTCGGTCGGTGCGGTGGTCGGGTTGGTGGAAGCCGACAACGGCAAGGCTGCGCAACAACCAGGATAGGAAGACGGGTGCTGGGAGGGCCTATTGGGGTGCGATGCCTCTCATGGCGTCGTCCCGAGGAAGGTGCTGTGACTGTTGAAGGAGGCCTAGTGTGAGGCGAGACCAGGGTGGCTTCACCAGCGGCGGGGTTAGGTCGACCATGGGGTGGGCCACAGGCTGATGGGTGGATCCAGAACGGAGGGGTGTAGGGTGGTAGATCTGGCAGGTGGTTTGTAGGCATGGGTGAAGCATGCTACTCTGGGGAGGCTGAGGAAAGGAGGCGGCAGGGAAGACCGAGAGCCGTGGTGCGGTCCAGTGCGGCCGACGGCTAGTGCCTAGCGTGACGCCTAGTTCAGCATCTCAAGGAAGCAGGTCAGGGGGTCTACACGGACCCCACTTTCCAATTGATTTTTTTCTTGTTTTTTTTGTTTTTCATCATGCGCCACCCCCACTTCTTTAATTTTTTTAACAAAAGAGATTCCCCACTTTTAAGTCTTTCCCCTTTTTTATTTATTTTAAGGTCAAGTCTCCTCCCATTTTCCACACCCCAAAAAATTATAAAGGCTAAATAGCCTTTTAATTTAATAATAATAAAATTATTATAATGAAATAATAATTTATTAATATTATATTATTATAATAAAAAAATAAATATTATTATAATAGTAATAAAATTATTATCCAAAATCATAAAATGTAAAATTATAATTTGGACAAAATTTTATTTTTCTCCAATGAACTAACACCAATTCAAATAAAACTTGATTAGTTTTTTGGGATGAAAAATTTAATACCTGAGATCAAGCCACATATTCAATCTAATCTGTAAAATTAAACCGACCATAAATTGGTCATTCGGCATCAGATCAACGCGCGGTTTGAACCGATGAGACCGTTTTTAAAATATATACTCAATTGAAATGAAAATTTAATTTTATAGGCTCATAAAATTTATGTGATCCCTCTGATACCACTGATAGGTTTTGGGGCCTGCAGTAGAAGCTGGTGTGATGAGGATTTTAAAATTTTTCATCGATGGGTTGACAAAACTTGTCGACGCTGATGATCTGAGCTCTGAAAAGGTCCAAGGATCTCACATAAATTATTAAGAGCACAAAATTAAACTGAAAACGTACCTATTTCAAATATGAAGGCACGCTCGACTGAAACTCTTCACTGGCGATCGCTGTTTGAAGAATCTATAATATGATCCCTCTAGATCGTCCACACATGTTCCAAAAGTCTTCTGAAATTTCGATCGTCAAATTTTGGGTGCTAGCACGGCGATCTGACGAACTCTGTCCCAACGATCACTGCATCGAGGTGCCTTTGATGCTTGAGGGGGATCTTGATCTGAACTCTTGGATCAACATATTATCTCTCTAGGAAGCGGTAGGAGATAGAGACTCTCAATTTTCATTCCGTGAAAGTGATTGAATAGTATAAGGGCCACACATGATAGAGAGCCTCCTCCTATATTTATAGAGGAGTTGATAAATACCTGGTTGGGTTCCCCGACCTCCGTTTATTTTAAAGCCCACTATATAAATAATTTCGATGAAATAAACTGTATCAATATTATTTATTATTTTATCTCATAATTGTAATATATATAAAATATATTATGTAATAAAAACTGAGCCATTTAACTCGACTCGCTGTCCTGCTTAATATTAAACGAACCTTGAATATTAAAATATTATTCGTTTGATTAATATTATCTCATATTTAATAAAATTGTAAATAAATTAAATAAATTCAATCCCAAATAATCATAACTTGAATATTAATGAATTTATTTAATTATTTTTATGATCAATACTTTGGACAACACTCAGAACCTGTGGTGGGGCCCACCATGTCCATATACCTATTCAATTGAACAAGGTGGATTCTTGAATATGATATTGTGTGTGACCCTCTAGGACCTTATCTCAATAGTAGTGAATAAAATCCATAGACCAAGAGAAGAGTCTAGAAACCTATCATGGCCCCTAAAGAGATATGGATTGTCATAGCAAGGAAAAACAACCTATGAACACTGACTGTGTATTATAATCTCTTTGTCATTAAATATCTCATAAAGCAGGATGCACACTTGTGTTATCATCCTTTTTTTTCCTTTATTATTTGTTGATATATCTGAATGGATTTACCTTTGTACTTTTTTGTCCAAAGACTTATGAAGGCAGCACCATTCTGATCAACTAGGCCTAAGATATACAACTTCTTAAACATGGAAGCGACAAATCCTTTCTTGACCATTCAACCAATGTCATACCACCAACGAGGCACCCAACACAAGCTACCTCGCCACAATTTCAATACCATGGTTTTTACCTTGCATCAAAGTACACAATCAAATGATACACATTGGTAATGGTCTAAAGTCACGAGACCAATACACATGTCCAAAGATAGGAATGGCCAATGACACCGAAAACATGTGGTGTTCCTCTTGGTGGGTCTGTCCTCATGATCTGACTACTAGAGATCACCAAGTGAGAAATTCATGAGAAGAAGTCTCAATGATTATGTGCCCCTAACACCTGATATTCAGACATCTACTATTTTCAGTTATTAAGATGTATCTATACCATAAAACACATATTTAAGATTAATGTCATAGTATCTCGAGGTTCTAATTATAACCCGAGATTTGCTATAACCTCGCGACACCGTAATTAATCTTTGGACATTAACATTATACAGTGGATGAATAAATATCTACACTATAATAGTAAGATGACATCATGTATAACTAACTATATACATGATATGGTAATCAAAAGTAATACATAGTTGGGTCTAAGTCACTCACTATTTCAACACAACTAACCATGCACATGTTGTACCTCTCCCCCTCATAATGATTCCATCATCACAAACACTCTTTTAGGTTTTTAAAATTTAATTTTAGTGAATTTTAGTTTATATTTTAGAATTTTAGTCATATATTTTATGTACTTAATAAATATATCCAATAGTATTCAAAGGAATCTTTATGGTCTCATTAAAGGTTTGGACCATTCATTTATCATGTTTTAGGACCATGGAATGAATTTTGAGGTTCAATTAAAGTCTATGTAAGGAAGGAACAAAGGATATAGTTGAATATGGAGGTTAGTAGTATACACTGTCTAGGATATGTCATATATACAATATCTCCTCTCTATATGAAGTCCACTAACCAACTGGTGGAGGAGCACCAACTAGCTGGTGTCAGTTCCAAAATTATACCTTTCTTCCAAAAGATCACTAGCTAACCACTGGCTACTAGTATTTAATTAGTAGAGGTTTTCTAGAACCTGTGTGCTACACGTGTCCCACTGACCAACCGATGTGGTGCACCAAGTAGTTGGTGACATTGAGATAGTAATTTCAAGGTTGCATTTATTACGGTAAAAAATACTATAAATTCTATCTTCTTTAACATCAATGAATCCAATGAATAAAAGATGTTTCCTTGAATATTTGGGATCCTAGAAATAATTACCCTTAGTGGATTGGATGAATATTAAAAAATTTATCAAATCTTGGCACACCAATGATGATCTAGTGGATCCTCTCAAAGTTCTCTTAAGAGACAACATTAATTGTTCTTCATTTTCTAAAGGCTCTCTTCTTTCATCATATATCCCTATCTCTCATCTATATTGTACATTTACTAATGAGAGATTAAGTAATTAATTTTTAATAAGTTTTATCCAATAAAACCACTCTTCTTATCATATACTTCTAAAATAGGTGCTCACTACCACAAAAGTAAGGGACATGTTCCTTGGCTACCAATGGAGTTCTAGAGAGTGATCACAACCATAATTGTAAGGGGAATATTTCTTGATCACAACTATGATCAAGTTATAAAAAACAAAAAACTTATCAACTCAAGGTTATGAGACATAGGGGGTCACTCTAATATATTACCAAAATCCTTTATTAAATTGTTTTTTCTCTATCTTTCAGTTTACGCTTTGCTTCATTCAAAATCAATATACATAATTTCATAAATTTGATACATCATTTTCCACCATGTATACTCACTTTATTAATATTGAAATTAAAATTTTAATACATATAAAATTTATCAATTTATCACTTTATCTAAACTTTACCATTTCAATATAATTTATATTTTCATTTACCATTACCTTTTTATTTAAAATTTAGAAGGGAAATTCACTCCCCTTTTTTCATCCTACTATTAACAAAAATTAGTATCAAAGGATTCATTGTGTTTTTATATACTTATTTTAAAAAACATATTTCAATTATGTTTTTAATATTAATATATTTAAAATTTATATCTTTTCATGATGTTATCTAACTTTTATTCTCATGCCCCTTTCTTTATGGAATAATTATTCCTATTGGAAAAATTACATGTTAAATTTTCTTAGTAGCATAAGTTTCCCTGTATACAAAATGGTTATGTATGAATATACTCCTATTAAAGAATATGAAGATAAGGGAAATCTGATGAAATAATATACCTTGAGATTAATGTAAAATATATGAATTCTCTACATTGAAATCATAACGAAAACAAATTTAAATGTTTTTATACATGTAAAACTACTCATGAAATATGGAAATTGCTAGAAGTCATCCATGGAGGACCAAAAAAGTTAAATATACTAGATTATAAATGTACATTATATATTTTGAAATATTTTCTATGCATCCAAATAAATCCATTACTAGTATGTTTTCATGTTTTACTGAAATATTCAATTGTTCAAAGTCTCTTGGTGATTATTTTTCTATAGAAACCATAATAAAAAAGATACTCTGGGTCCTACTAAGAAATTAGGTGCCAAAATTCATAGCTATACAAGAATAAAAGGGAATAAAAAATGGTAGTAAAATAAATTATTATATCCCTAATGATGTGTGAAATTACTATGAAAGGACATGCTAAGAAGGAATCCAATAAATCCAAATATGCAAAGAAAAAAAATTTTCTTCATAGATACAAACAATGATTAATTCTTAGGTGAAGTTAAAAAATTTGATCAACTCACCAAGAACATGAAAAAATTATTCATTAAAAAAAATCTTTCAATCAAACCAAGAAGATAAATCAAATGGTGGAATCAGAAGTGAAATGCTATAAATAAAATAAAAAGGGTCACATCAATCCATATTGCTCTGTGTACAAAAATAAGGTTAAAGAAATGAATCAAGGAAAAAAGGTGATCAAAGTTACAACCTGGAGTGAAAGTGATGACCCCATGAAATCAAATTCCCCAACCTCTTCAAGTGAATCAAGTGTTAAGTTCCTTATGACACAAGTTTATTAAGACATAGAGGTTATTTACCCTCTTCCCATTTCCTCCTCTTCTTCTAATTCTCCCCCTTCTTCTTCTTCTTATAACTCAAGTCACTGTAATTACGAAGAACAAAAATTTAATCATGATCAACTTGAAAATGGGTTTCATGAAATTTATTCATTATATAAAGGACATGATAAGAAATAAAATAAATCATTTAATGGAAAAGAAAAAATTCTAAAAAAAGGAACATATATTCAAGTAAAAGGAAAAATTATCCATGAAATTTAAGAATCAACCAAATGTTAATAATCTATAATATACTATCAAAGAACTTAAAATATATATTTCCAAATTCACCCAAGGTGAATATAATATAAATAAAATTTTGGTCTCTTGAATACATAAAAAATAATGGGTTGGTCTTGGTTTCTCAAATCATGTAATTACCTCAAAAAATCAATAAAAAACAATTTTATCTAAGGTTTCTCATGAGAAAAGTTTTTCAATTATTTTAAACTAACTAGTAATTTAATTTATGAATGTAAATTAATGATATGAGAGGACAAAATAAATTCATCTTTCATTTACTATTTCTAAAATAAAATCTCATATTAAACAAATATGGATATCAAAATCATTATTTTCAAACATTAGTGAACACAAGTTTTTTTTTGGATACCAAAACCTTAAATCATTTGATTTTCATAGGAAAATATTATTGAGAGAAAATAATAAGAAGCACTATGGTGACTTGATAGTGGTTTCTCAAGACACATGTGTGAAACCACTTTGAATTCAATAAAATCAATAAACTAGACGGAGGTCATGTCATCTTTGATGATAACTCTAGGGGTAATATAATCGATAAAGGTACCATATGTTTTTATAACCCAAATATTATTAAAAAGGTTTTATTTTTCAAAGTATTGAAACATAATTTTCTGAAAATTAGTCAATTGTGTGATATATGTTTTAAAATATCTTTCAAAAATTATATTGGAAAAGTTTTTAACTCAAAAGGAAATTTTTTATTTATAGATTTTTATTTTCAAAATGTTTATACAATAAATTTAAAATATCATACTAGAAAAAATGTTAAATGATTGAGTGTAAAAGTTAGTGTGTTGTAGCTTTGGCATAGATGCCTTAGTGACTACAACACACACTCACTTTTCAAACTCAAGCATTATCAACTAGTATGAGATTTACCCAAGATAAATTTCAATGATGACATGGTTTATGATGAATGGAATTATAGTAAGCAACATAAATCTTATTTTAAATATAAAAAATGATTTTATTATTATAAATATATTGAATTAATTCATCTATATTTATTCATAACTTCTCAAATTGAAATTTTTAGAGGTAAATAATATACTTTTTTTATTGTTTATTACATTAAAAGATTCACCTGGGATTATTTCTTATCTCATTAAAGTGAATCTTGTAAATATTTCCTCAAGTTTTCTAAAAAAAGTTGAAAAATGAAAAGGTTTATCAAATTAATTCTATTTGAAGTGATAATAGTAAAGAATTTAATAACAAGTATTTGATGATTTATGCTCTTCTCAAGGATATAATAATTCTTTTTTCTACTCCTCAAACCCCCCAAAAAATAGGGCATTAGAAAGGTTAAATTGAACTATCCAAGAAATCACTCAAAATATTTTAAATGAATTTAATTTACCTCAATATTTTTGGGATAAGGCCATAAATACTATGATTTTTTTATCATTTATCACATTCTCATAATACTTTTTCTTAAAGAAACCCCTTATGAACTTGGGAAAAATAAAAAAAATCTAAAGTTGGATTTTTAAAAGCTTTTGGTTTTAAATGTTTTATTATTAACACCAAATCCAATCTTGAAAATTTTGATTCAAAATATGATGAAGGTATCTTTATTTGGTAATCCAACTCAAGAAAGGCATGAATACTGAGTTTTTTTTACAAAAGGAATAAAATTTTGGAAGAATTAATTCATGCTATTTATTATGAAAATTTTCCAAAAATCACTTTCTCAAAATGTTTGCATTGAAAATGATGTTTTAACTTAAAATTAAACTTTACAATCTAAATAAGTTGAGGTTAAACAAGAAAAACCTTCATATTATTAACCTAAATTCGAGGCACGGCGTGGCTGGTACCACTCAAAGGGTCTCTCTTTTGTTTAAAATGGACAGATTTTTAAGTGAAAACAACAACTGACCTATGGAAATCTGACCAAACACATTAGGATTGTCTTTATACTTTATGAGAACTATCCAAGGTTCCTTTGTGACGTGAATGAGTCATCCCTTCCTCAATCCGAGTGACAGTGCGGCTGGTACCACTCAAAGGGTCTCTCTTTTCTTTAAAATGGACACAATTTTAAGTGAAAACAACAAGTGACCTACAGAAATCAGACAAAACGCATTTGTATTGTCGTGATCCTTTAAGATAATGATACATGGGTGTGTTGGGGATGTGTAAGAGTAATCCTCACCTCAATACGAGGCACGGTGTGGCCAGTACCACTCAAAGGGTCTCTCTTCTGTTTAAATTGGACAAATTTTTAAGTGAAAACAACAACTGAACTACGAAAATCCAACCAAATGTATTTGGATTGTATAGATCCTTTAAGATAACTATCCACGGGTGCGTTGGGAACATGAAATAGTCATCGTCGCCTCAATCCGAGGCACGGTGTGGCCGGTACCACTCAAAGGGTCTCTCTTCTGTTTAAAATGGACATATTTTTAAGTGAAAACAACAAATGACCTACGGAAATCCAACCAAATGCATTAGGATTTTCTTGATAATTTAGTATAATGATAAAAGGGTCCTTTTTGATGTGTATGATTCATCCCCACCTCAATCTGAGGAACAGTGTGGCCGGTACCACTCAAAGGGTCTCTCTTCTGTTTAAATTGGACACAATTTTAAGTAAAAACAACAACTGACCTACAAAAATCCAAAAAAACGCATTTGTATTGTCTTGATCCTTTATGATAAAGATACATGGGTCCTTTGTGATGTATAAGAGTCAAACCCACCTCAATCCGAGGCACGGTGTGGCCGGTACCACTCAAAGGGTCTCTCTTTTGTTTAAAATGGACAGATTTTTAAGTGAAAACAACAACTGACCTACAAAAATCCAACCAAACACATTCAGATTGTCTTGATGCTTTATGAGAACTATCCCAGGATACTTTGTGATGTGAATGAGCCGTACTTGCCTCAATCCGAGGCACAGTGTGGCTGGTACCACTCAAAGGTTCTCTCTTTTCTTTAAAATGGACACAATTTTAAGTGAAAACAACAACTGACCTACGAAAATCTGACCAAACACATTAGTATTGACTTGATACTTTAAGAGAATGATCCAAGGGTGCATTGTGTACGTGTATGAGTAATCCTCACCTCAATCCGAGGCACGGTGTGGCCGGTACCACTCAAAGGGTCTCTCTTATGTTTAGATTGGACAAATTTTTAAGTGAAAACAACAACTAACCTAAGGAAATCTGACCAAACACATTCATATTGCGTTGATAATTTAAGATAATGATCCACGGGTGAATTGGGAACAAGCATGAGTCATCCTCACCTCAATCTGAGGCACGGTGTATCTGGTACCACTCAAAGGGTCTCACTTTTGTTTAAAATGGACATATTTTTAAGTGAAAACAACAACCGACCTACGAAAATTCGACCAAACGCATTCATATTGTCTTGATCCTTTAGGAAAACAATACACGAGTCCTTTTTAACGTGAATGAGTCATCCCCACCTCAATATGTGGCACGGTGTGGTCGGTACCACTCAAAGGGTCTCACTTTTTAAAATGGACAGATTTTTAAGTGAAAACAACAACTGACCTACGAAAATTCGACCAAACGCATTCATATTGTCTTGATCTTTTAGGAGAACGATCCAAGAGTCCTTTGTGATGTGAACGAGTCATCCCTGCCTCAATCCAAGGCACGGTGTGGCTGGTACCACTCAAATGGTCTCACTTCTGTTTAAATTGGACACAATTTTAAGTGAAAACAATAACTGACCTACAAAAATTCGACCAAACGCATTCGGATTGTCTTGATCTTTTCAGAGAACGATCCATAGGTCCTTTGTGATGTGTAAGAGTCAACCCCACCAACCCCCTGGACCGCCCCCAACCCCTGGACACCAACCCACCCCCTGGACACCCCACCCCTTTGGACACCCCCACCCCCTAGAAATCCCCCTCAACCCCCTGGACACCCCCACCCCCTGGACACGCCCATGGACAGCCCCCCCACATTGGACAACCCCCCCAACCCCCCCGACCCCCACACCCTAGACAACCAACACCCCCCTGGACAACAGCCCCACCCCTCCTTGACACCAAATTACCACTTGCATACCCCCAACCCCCCTGGACACCCCTACCCATGGACGGAAACCCCCACCCTCCCAGACACCATCCCACCCCCCTTGGACAGCCCCACCAACCCCCTGGACCCCCCAGACATCCCCCACCCCCTAGAAAGCCCCCCGACACCCTATACATCATCCCACCCCCATGGACACCCCATAGATATCCCCCCCACCTGGACACCCCCTCCTTGGACACCACCCCACCCCCTTAGACAACCCTACCAACACCCTGGACTGCCCCCCACCCCCCTGGACACCCCCACCCCCTGGACACCCTGATCCCGCCAGACTCCCACATCCCACCCTACTGGACACCACCCCACCCCCCTTGGATAGCCCCACCAACCCCTCGGACAGCCCCCACCCCCCAGACACCCCACCCCCTCTTGGAAATCCCCCCCGACACCTGGACACCAGCCCACCCCCCATGGACAGCCCCCCTCACCTGGACACCCCCCCTCCTAGACACCACCCTACCACCTAGACACCCCCACCCCCTAGACACCACCACCCTCCTTGGACAGCCCCCAACCTCCTGGACCGCCCCCACCCCCCTTAGACACCCCATCCCCCCATCCCCCCATCCCCCCGGACACACCTACCCTCCTTGGACTGCCACCCGAAACCCCTGAAAAACCTCCCCAACCCCTTGAATTCTGAATATAATTCTTTATGTATTTAATTAAATTATGAATTACGTGTTAATGGTGTATGGGTATACTTGGTAAAATTAGATTATGATTTATGTGTTAATTTTGTATGGGTATACTTATTGAGATGCTAAATTATTTGAAGGTGTTGTTTGGGTGTGCTGCTGCAGAATTTTTTTTACAGCAGACAGGGCTTTTATTAGCGCTGATCTTTACAACACTTTTTTAGCACTGATAAATTCTGTTTTGAGCGCTGATAAATCCCGTTTTTGTAGTAGTGTCTTCATGCGTGCATACGTACAGATTACCGTCTCCACGCCGTGGTGTAAACTGTTTTTCATATATAATTTTTTTAGATGGGTATAATGATGAATAAAAATGAATGAAATAAGAAATATAACATGATATTACTTATTTACAATTAATATTCAATCAAAATCTATAACATTAAATCATTAAGGAAATGATATCATCGCTCGTGCGTACGTACGACTTACCGTCTCCATGACGCAATGAGACTCATATTCCACGTTCACCATACAAGAATGATTATAAAGATATATATTATGAATAATTATGAAATATATGACATAATAATGCTTATATATATATATATTTATTTACACATATTTCATCCACTTACTTCCATACGATATGAAAATGGAAACAATGTTCATGTGTACGTATGACCTACCATCTCCATGAATGGTGTATTCCATTTTATATATCTATTTATTATATATATTTATATTTATGATATATAAATCATATTATGCATTATTTATGTAAGTAAATCATTATCTGATTAATATGATCAAGAACAAAAACTCAAAACACATACGATAAACAAAGCGATTATTACCCAAAATGTTACATTAACTTGGAATTGTTAATAAACAAGTAATATAAAGTCATAAAAGAATCATATATGATATAATAAATACTATTATTATCCTTATATAAGCTAATAATATGTTTAAAAACATTATAAAGGAGTTTTAGACTCGTATGGAGAGTATCAGACCTAAGGTAAGGGTTAATTCTTCAATCTCATTATTATCCGAGATTGTTTATTTGTAAGTATTTACTGGGACATATTTATCATCCATGTACATGTTTCATAAAAATATTTTCAAAAGGATTATTTTATGGTTTTATGGAAGGGAATATTTAACTATATCTCCATTTTAAAATTTTTAAAGATTTATTTTTCTAAATATTTTTAATTAATGTCCATGTTTTCAAAATGATTTTAAGGATTTATTTATATGGACATCATTGTTTTAAAAGTTTAATTCATTTCAAAAGTTTCAAAGTGGTATGGGACACTTTTATTCAAAAATATCATTTAAATGAATTCCTTTATAAATTGTGAGACTTTTAAATGATTTCATGAAAAAGGGATATTTCTATCAAAGAGTTTTACTGATTATTTTCAACTATGTCAACATCCTTTATTGGATATTATTCTTGATTAAGGTTGATTTATTATAATAAAATATTCTATATTTTATTGAATGAGTTATGATATGTTTGAATGTGGATGTGTTATTTCTATACCATTCATGGTTTATGGTTAAAGTATTGGAATTTCGTATGATATTTTTAATACAAATGTTTATTTTATGTTTCACCCTTTTCATATAAGGAATGAATTGGAATTAGTAAGTGACAGGCAAGACCTTCTATATCTCCTCATGTATTGGTAGGTCTCACGAGACAAACTAGTGTCTTGGAACAAGGCCTTGACAAAATATTTGTGAATGGTCTTGACATAAGACCTTGATGTAGTAGTTATTATTTATGACATTATGCATTTCTTTATTATGAAATTAGTTATTACATGTGATTATTAAACTAGTATAATATCCATGTGTATGTTTATATGGTAATGTTTGATTTATTTTTTATATATTATGTTCAATTTTATGTTTAAAAAGGTTGTTATTTTTATTATACATCTTGTCTTAAAAGTTTATAGCTTCTTCTGAATTATTTATCCTTACTAAGCATCTGATCTCACCCCTTTCTTATGTTTTATTTTTGTAGGGTGCCAAGAAGTGTATTATGATTGATATTTAGGGTTAATATAGGGTAATAATGGCGTTATCAAAGGATTATATATGCCATATTTTATGTTAGAAATTTTAATGTAAATTTTATGTATGTAATCTATTTTCCAAGACTGCTAAACTGATCGGTCCTTCAGAACTTGATTCCTTGTAATCATTCCAATGTATTAAAATAATATACCAGCTCTGGGATTTTGGTGTTAGGGAATTATAGTTGGTATCATAGGAAGTTTAGAAACAACCTTGGAAATAGATTTAGAAAGCTTAGATTAGGGATCACGACACTAAGATAGGATTTTAGGATAAGTATAGAAGAGCCCCCTAGAATTTTGGTAAAGTAGGGATTACGTGAATATTCCAAGAAGTACATCCCTTTAAAGATACTACATGTGGATTTTGTTTTGTAATATATGTACTATGGGGTGAAAACTCCGACAAGGTGTTACGGGCTTGACTTGGGTAAACCTGGTACATGATAACGGGCTTTACTGTGCACCTGGTTTGACACTCTCAGGGGATATGCTTAGGATAATTCACATTTCATTACAAACCATTATGAAAGATTTATGATTAAATATATCCCCAAAGGAACCATATTATTATTATGAGATTATATATGCATAAATTATCTATTTATGTTAAGTATTTAACTAGTTTAGAATTATGCATTATGATTCATAACCTAATATAGTGTATGACATTGTTTAGAAATGGCGCCTAGTAGAAGGAATGAGAACCCAACCAATGAAAAAGATCCAAAGTGTAAGAAGAATCATATCTTTCATGGTCTTAAGACAATATTTCAAAGGGAAATAATCTCCCAAGCATTCTGATCATATGAGGACATAATATCACATGATAGTATGATAGGTAAAGAATATCCTAGGTATTATGAATTTAAAGGGAAGCATGAGAAAAAAAGGATAGCTGTGAAAAACATGGATAAATAGAAAAAGGGGAAGAAGGAATTTCCCACATGTGATAATTGTGGAAAGAATCACCCTGATAAATGCTTGGAGGGGATGAGAGTTTGTTATAAGTGTGAAAAAAGGGCATTGAATTTATGATTTTAAGGGTAAGAAAAAGGTTTCTAATGTATAATGATTCAACTATAAGGAAATGGGACACTATGTGAATCAATGTATCAATCATCAAAGGAATATACCCCCAAATCCACTATTTTACCAATATCAAGATTATACTTCTACCATAGATGGAGATGAATGATTAATGTTCTTTTGTTGGGATTGAAGAATTATGTCATTTGAGTATTGTATCAATGATGTAATGGTTATATGAATTATGGAAATAAATAAGGATTATAATGTAGTACCATTTCATTAAGGATTTGAGATTGTGTGGTACCAAGAAAATTGACTCAATAACAACTTAGTATTTTTAGAAAATATATGATTGAAGGAAAGATAAACCTTAAAATTATGCTGATACTGAGGTAATGATTTTGGAATAAGAGATAATTGAGTTGGATAAAGTATATTGGATATTATTGACTACCTTAGAACTAATTAATGGTTTGTTTGTTCCATCATTATTGGAGTTTACAACATTTATTGATTTAAGGAGTATATCTAGTATTCTATGTTTTACATAAGGATTAAGGAAGTACATACATATTCAAATAAGGTTTTATGGAAATTCAGGTTGTTACCATGTTTTAATAGAATACATGATGAAGGTATTCATATGTTGTTATGTGAAAAAAGGGATCTTCATTATGTTATGTTGACCTTCCTTATAAATTTTTGGACTGTGAGTTTGGACACAAGTATTTTGGATAAGTCTAAAGGTTGTAATTGAGTAAGTTGAACACTTGATATTTTGTTTGAGGTTAAATTATGATTTATTGGATACTTTGACCTAACCTTTTGGTTTCCAATAAACATTTAAAGGATTAAAATAATACTTATGGACCTTATGATTTATCAAATGCACTTTAGGCATAAAAAAATCATTTTTGAACATTAATTTCCTAGTGTAAAGGATGAAGTGAAAATAAATCGATGAACAACCAAATGATGAGAAAATAATTATGGCAGGTAATGAAATCAAGTATATTTTCTTGAGTTCTTATCTTGATAGTAAATTAATCCCTCATATTTAAAAAAAGTATCTAAAAAATGTGTTATCCTAATACCTTATTTTTTTGAACTGATGATATTTTAAATCATCATAAATTTATGGCTTTGAGGCCCTTGATTTTCTATCTATTGTTCACTTGTTTGTTATTGATGACCTCAATCACTCACTATAAATATTTACATTTTCCGTCCAATTATACTTCTATAATTTCCACCAATGTTCTTATATTAAAAATACTAATTTGGTGGCGACTTTTTCATTTCCCTTTCCCTCTTATTAAGTCTAAATTTTATTAACCTTATTTCCAATGTGGGTTTTCCCCAAAAGTATTTTTTATTTTCAACCTTTTATTTTTTAAGAATAATTTCAAATTACGAGGGCATAATTTATTAAAGGAGGTTAGAATTTAACACACCAATATTTCATAGTAATTTATCTCTTTAAAGTAATTTAATATATTATATTGCATGCAACACCGACTTGGCTTGCGTTATACGCAAGATTGTGTTTCTACGAAACAACACATTAGTATTATAATTATTTAAATGATATAATTATTTATGTATTAAATATTGTAATATGAATAGAAAAAAATAAAATTTAAATGTTATTTATAATTTTTTAAAATAAATAAAACATATTTATATTGAAATGTGTAAGTTTTGTTAAAATAGTTATATATTTAGAAAAACTATTTTCTTAAGAGAAATACTTTTTATGTCCTTTTATGAACAATAATAAAATTAATTTTAAACACTCCTAAAAATTTAATTTGGTAAAATAGACTTCATTTTTTAATTAAAAATATCAAAATTAGGTTAGAGTGAATTTTTTATATTTTTCTGAAAACATTCAATTTTTTATCAATAGTGAAAAATACTGCATAGTACATAAAAATCGACTTTTCATTTAAATAATTATTTTTAATTAAAATTTATATCAAATTCAAAAATAGATACATAAAATATATATTATCCCAATTTAAGTCATTTGATTCCTTTTATAATAGAATTAGATATAAAAATTCATTGAACTTTTTTAACATCTTTTTACCCACATTCTAGGCACATTTACCCACCTTCTAGGCACATTTGCAAATAAGCATAAAACATAATTTCACCACTTATGTGAAATGAATTTAAAAAATCTGACATAAATGGTTGTCATCAGTAAGTAAAATGTTTTTTAATAGGATCAAAATAATTTTTGGGAATAATAACTTTTGAATATTATTTACCACGATTATAAGTAAATAGGGAAATTAAAGGTAAAAATAATATTATAATAATATAAAATTACCCAAAAACATGTACTAATTATATTGGATAAGTGTTTTTAGACCAAATTTAACCTTTGTACAAAACTATGATCCTTTTTTATCCACTTTGGTTAGATTATGAAATTTATTATATTTTATTTAAAGAAGAGTTAAAAGTGTTAAATTCAAATTTTAATAACTAAAACATTTTTAATATAGGTTTATAAATAATATAAATTAGACTATAAATATTAATTATAAATATAAAATTATTTCCTAAATAATGATATTTTATTTGTAATTTTTATACATTAAATAATTAAATTTATTTATGACATAATAACGATGCATTATTTTCCGTATTAATGAATGAATCAAATAAATGATATTATAAATATTAAAAAAAATATAATTTGAAAGTTTTGAGGCCATAAAATAATTTTATAGATTACAATGACATATTAGTCATGATTTAATTCCTTTGTTTCGAATGAATCAAGTTGTTCCGACTTTAACAAAAATCAATTACTAAATAGTGTTAAAATTGACATAAATGAGTTTTTAAAACAAATACTATTTTATTAAATTATATAAAAATATTAAAAATCTATAGTTTGGACAAATAACTTGGAAAGTGATAAAAATGTAATAAATTATCCACTTTAGGTTCTCTTTGAATTTTATAGTAAACATATTAACCATGTAGTATAAAAATAAAAGAGGACATGATAAGAGTTAACTTATTTTACAAAGGGTTAAATCTAAAAGATAAGTTTAATTTTATGACCAAAACATGTCTAAAAACTATTTGTTGAGATTATTTATACCCATAATCATCTTATACTCAATATAAATAAATTTGGATCTACTAGAATCCGAAAATCATTTTATAATAAATTAATATTTCAAGATTTTTCTAAAGTTACCCTCAACTCTCTTATAAAAGGGAACCTCCCTTTCTCTTTAATTCACACTTACAAAGACATTTGGCTAGGAAAAACCCTACCAAAATCTCCTCCCAACTTCCATAAATTTATCTTAGAGTCAAAATTTTTGAAATAAATCCAACTTAAAGAGTCCTTTTGTGAAAATCAAAAAGAGATACCCGAAGAAGAGGTAATCGTTTTTCCCTTTTTTCAAAGTTCATTTCTTTTTCTACTTCCTCTTACTAAGTTGTTACCATAATAAAATAATAACTCCATAATATGATATATTCTGAGTTTTTTTATGATTATGGTACAACCATATTCCTCTTTTACCCATCCTATTAAAAACAATATCACCATGCGTGCTTACATACGACTTACCATCTCCACACCGTGGTGTAAACTATTTTTCATATATAATTTATTTTGATGGGTATAATGATGAATAAAAATGAATTAAATAAGAAATATAACATTATATTACTTCTTTACAATTCATATAAAATCCAAATTCATACTATTAAACCATTAATGAAATGATATCATCGCTCGTGTGTACGTACGGCTTACCGTCTCCACGACGAGATGAGACTCATCTTCCACATTCACCATCCAAGAATGATTATAAAGATATATATTATGAATAATTATGAAATATATAAAATATTAATGCTACTTTAATAATATATATATATATTCATCTACATATATTTAATTCACTTTCATACGATATGAAAATAGAATCAACATTCATGTGTACGTACGACCTACCGTCTCCATGAATAGTGTATCCCATTTCATATATCTATTTATTATATATATTTATATTTATGATATATAAATCATATTATACATTATTTAAGTAATTAAATCATGATCTAAGTAATATGATCAAGAATAAAAATTCAAAACACGTACGATAAACAAAGCGATTATTAGTTGAAATGTTACATTAACTTGGAATTGTTAATAAATGGGTAATATAAAGTCATAAAAGAATCACATATGATATCATAAATATTATTATGAGTCTCATATAAGTTAATAATATGTTTAAAAACATTATAAAAAAGTTCCATACTCGTACGAAGAGTATAGGACCTAAGGTAAGGGTTAATTCCTCAATCCCATTATTATCCGAGATTGTTTATGTGTAAGTATTTACTGGGACATATTTATCATCCATGTCCATGTTTCATGATTTGTTTTAAAAAGGAATATTTTTTTTGGTTTTATAGAAGTTACTCTTTAACTATATCATCATTTTAAATGTTTTAAAGATTTAGTTTTATAAATCTTTTTAATTAATGTCCATGTTTTGAAAATGATTTTAAGGATTTATTTATATAAACATAATTGTTTTAAAATGTTAATTCCTTTAAAAAGTTTGAAAGTGGTGTGAGAAACTTTGATTAAAACATCTCTTTTAAATCACTTCCTTTATAAATTGTGAGACTTTTAAATGATTTCTTGAGAAAGGGATATTTCTCTCAAAGAGTTTTACGGATTATTTTCAACTATTTCAACATCCTTTATTGGATATAATTCTTGATTGAGATTTATTTATTATAATAAAATCTTCCATATTGTATTTAATGAGTCATGATATGTTTGAATGTTGATGTGTTATTTTTATACCATTCATGGTTTATGGTTAAAGTATTTGAATTTTTTATTCTAATTTTAATACGAATGTTTATGTTATGTTTCAGCTTTTTCATATAAGGAATGCATTGGACTTAGTAAGTGATGGGTGAGGCCCAATATAGACCCTCGATGCATCGGTAGGTCTCATGAGACAAAATAGTGTCTTGGCACAAGGCCTTGATAGAATATTTGTGAATGGTCTTGGCACAAGGATTTGATGTAGTAGTTATTATGTACGACATTATGTATTCCCTTGTTATGAAATTAGTTATTACATTTGATTATTTGAATAGTATAATATCCATGTACATGTTTATATGGTAATGTTTGATTTAATTTTTCCATATTATGTTCAAGTTTATGTTTAAAAATGATGTTGTTTTTATTATACATCTAGCCTTAAAAGTTTATAGCTTCCGCTAAATTATTTACCCTTACTGAGCATCTGAGATCACTCCTTTCTTATGTTTTATTTTCCCAAGGTGCCAAGAAGTGTATTGTGATTGATATACAGGGTTAAGCTAGAAGAATAATGGATTTATAAAAGGATTATCTTTTCTGTATTTTTTGTTAGAAATTGTAATGTAAAGTTCATGTATGTAATCTATTTTCAAAGGCTTCTAAACTAATCAGTCCTTAGAGACTTTATTCCTTATAATAATTCCAATGTATTAAAATAATGCACTGGCTCCAAGCTTTTGGGGTTGGGGAGTTACATTGCCTCCTCAAAACTGACCCTAGGTGTGTATTATATTTCATGCTTAGGTAAATAATCTATTGATTGGGGATCCAAAAAAAATCCCCACACACTAATTTGGCACCATTTTCGAGGATGAAAAACACTTTCACACACTGTTTTTTATAAAAAAACAAAAAAAATCATAAATTTCAAAATTAAAAAAACTCGTTTTGTCCATGATGTATTCAAATTGTGATTATTATGCATGGACTGACTACTATCAGGTGAAACAAGAATAATAAATTCAAAAAGATTAGATATAATAAATTCAAAAAAAATGACATGGAGGGAAAAATGGAATGACTAATTGAATATGTCTGCACATCTCATGAGAAATAGATAGAGCTAGAACCATAACTAGAATGATTGCTAGAAGATATTTCACCAATAATTTTTTATGTTAAAGAACCCAAGGCGGGTGATAAGGTGATACTAAATGAATTAATAACATCACCCCACACTCAACCATTGCCTGAGGATGTATTTGAATAAAAAATATCTACTGATATACTTATGGGAGATCAACATTTTTTGGAAGAATCCTAGAATAGCGTTGTTGAAGATAACCTAAAATTTGATATTCCCAGCCTTGATAATGAAAAATCATCACCTCTATACCTCTCTCTTACTTTGTAGGATGATAAATAAGATACACCTACTGATATTGAGTTGAAAATAGTACTTCTAGAAGAGATAAATTTCCAAGCTGACATACTTGAAAGGGAAGATTTATTTATTAATTCATCATGTTTTAATATTATTCAAGATGATTTTTTTTCTGACTTCTCTTTTACTGAAATTTCTAAAACAACACAAATAGACCATTACTTAGATGTTAAGGAAGAATTAATACAAGTAGTGGATATAAAAGAAGAGTTAGAGAAGAATTTGGTGGTGAAAATACCTCCTCTACATCAACTTGTATACCATATGGAGGAGGACACCACAAAAGTCAGCATAGAGCACCCTATTTTCCTTTTTCCCTCATACTCTGGACCTCAAATTATCACTTTATTCATTATTTTGGGTTAGTAAATTTATTATATTCTTTTTATTTCTCTATTATTAGTGTCTAATCATGGATACAAAAAAAACACATGTGGTGGTTCATCTCAAAGAAACCAACCCACATTTTGATTGGGGATAATCCACTATATCTGCTTAACTTAGGGGCATTAAAAACCTATAACCTACTTAGGGGGTCTAAACCAAGCATTATAAATTTATTTTTATCATTTTTTTTTATTTTATCATGTTTTTTTCTTATTTTCTTGTAGTTTTAAAGTGGTAGCAACCAGAATCTTAACTCAAGGCTACCACTAAAGAATAAATCAGGTCATGTCTTTCCTTTTCTTTATTTTATTTTCTACCCAATTAAAATTCTGTATGAAAATAATTTTTGATCTAATTTGTGATAAAATGGGTAGTAAATTGAATTAGTGTAGGGTAGGTATTTCAACCTATTTTTAGGAATTTTTGTGTGCTTCCATTTTATTTTTCATGTCTTATTCTGAATTTTTCATATATTCCTTTTTCATTTTAGTGTGTTTTTAGGATTCATGATCTGAATAAAATACTTTGGAAAATCCAAACCATACTATTAATTTTAGAAAATTAATTGATTTTTATAATTGAGTATTTAAATTATTTTTTAATGGATTTTATTTCTTGAATTATAATCATTTTATTTAATGAATCTTGATTGATTGTGAAGCTCATGTGCACTAGTACCGTTAAAATTGAAAATTATGCCCAAACCAAGAGGTTTCTATACCTTTTTGAAATATTATTACATTAATATTTTCTTGATAGTCTTGAGACATGTTGTATGATCTATAACTTTCTATTTTTCTATTTTTAATTTTTTTAGAGTTTATGGAATGTATTAAGTATATTTTAGGAACCACTTTGAAATCCCTTTTTTACATTGAACTCTAGTTTTGGCCTACCTTTTCATAGGACCATTATTAAACCCCTAGTATCCATGGCATAACTTTTCAGAAAGACACATTACAATCCATTTATCCCTTTAAAACCTTATCTAGAAGTTTAATGCATGATTATTGTTGAACTCAAGTGTGGGGGAGGGAGAAGATGAGTTGTATTTCACTTTTCTAAAGAATTTGTTTGATATGAATTAAAATTGATGCCATATTTTTGTGGAAGAAATTTCATGATGTAAATATGGATGAGTGGCCCAAATATCATTACAAAAATGTTTTGGTTGTTCACCAATATTTTAATATCAAAATCTGGAAGAAATTTCATGATGTAATTATGGATGAGTGGCCCAAATATCATTACAAAAATTTCTTGTGTTTTCACTAATATTTAAATATTAAAAGGTACATATCTTTTCTTAAAAAACATGATTTTGAAGAGAAATCCAGATATGAATTCAAGCTGAAACAATGCTACAAATTGGGGGAAAAAAAGATGAAATTTATCATTTATGATGAAATTTGAAGTGTGAACTTACGAAAGAAAGATATTTCTAGAGGTGATTCATTTTTGAGGTGATTGAGGGGCACTCCATTCTTGAGAAAAACTATTTTCACGCATTTACTTCACTATGGAGCTTAACCCTCCTCATTCCGCCTATGATGTTTTTATATTTAAAACCAACCAACTCTCATCCTTAGAAAAAACCATGAAAATTAACTCATGATTGTCACATTTTTTACTCTTTTAAGTGGAGATTAAAGGAGTATAGTAAACCTATGGAGATCACACATGTTCTTACGAATGATAAAAACTCCTGATAAAAAAATCCTTCAGTGAAGATAGAAATATTTTTCCAGGGAAGTAGTAATGAATTGAATGTGAGGATTAACATGAAATTGAATATATTTTTATTATTTTTTAGGATTTATGTAATTTTTATTCATATATGAGACATGATATTTTCCTTGATATGAAAATTGATCTATGTTTCCATTTATGCTTTGGGAAGCTTGTTTTGACCTTGGTATAAGATGATTTCTAAGGAGTTAAATGTTTAAGTGTGGGGGGGAATTGATAGAGAATATATTTTAAATTATTTTAATTTTAATTTTTGTTTTTTAATCCCACCATAGTTTTATTTTCATGGAAATTGTCACATTTTATGGTTTTAGTAGCATTTTGCGCTTAATTGAAAAAATGGTATATTTTGAATTTTAACTATTTTAATTTATTTTGTATTTTATACATAAATTTTTCTACACTGATTTAAATTTTGAAATTGAATTTTTAGGCTTTTCAAAATGTTGTTATTTATTTCATGTTTCTATACCCAAAGCTTAATCCACTATTTGAAGGCCCAAAACTAGATCACAAATTTAGCCTCAAAATCCATGCACAGATCTGGAAATTTTTTATGTTAGGACCATATCTCATAAATATATGGCCTAATTTAGATTAAATTATATATTGAGAAATAAAAAATCCGAAGGAACAACTTTTATTACTATTGGAATGTATTATTCCTTCATTTTCAAGGCCATAAATGCATGTGAAATCAAATATGTGGAATATGAAGAGTCTTCCTGGGCAGAATAAATTCCCGGTTTAAATTGACTATAACTCCCTCATTACATGGATAATAACGCTGATATTTTTTATTTGACATAGGATAAATAGTTGAATAACTTTTAAGAATTAAATTTTCCCAAATTCAATCATTAAATAGATCTACTAGGCACATAATTTTAACAGAAAGATTTAGAGAGATATTTTCACCCCTTTTGCCTATAAACATGTATTTCCTCCCATTTTTAAAAGGTTGGAACTCTAGGTAGAAACTTTCTGTATTTTTTTAGTTTCATTTTTGATTTAATATTATTATTCATTTTTAGTATATGTTAGTTCGATTATTCCTCTCATTCCTTCAATTTTTATCTTTTTTGTTTCCATCTCTTTTTCTTCTTCACTATGATCTCTAATACTCATGATCATGAGTAACCAACCCAAGGAAGTTCCTAGGGAATCAATCTAGTGTTGAACCCAGGTTTTTATACATTCATTAATATTTTTTATTATTTTATTTGAGTTATTCTGAGTGGGATCTTTGTGGGAAAGGTTCCTTTGTGTCTCTACTTACCACCTGAGGTTTAGCTTTCGCTTTTGTAATATTCTCCCTCGATCGAGGTGGATGTGTGGTCTCTCAGTGATCATTGAGTGCACCGTATATTAAAAAAAATAGGTGGAATATTGTTTTCACACATATTATGAATCATTTTTATTAATTAAATTTTAAACTAATAAATAGACGACGAAGGTTCACTCTAGGTAATCTCATAGGAAGATCTCCTTTCTGTATAAAATCATTCTATCTGCATTCATTATATTATCATTACATTATATATATACATATATATATATATTAGTATTACATTCATATTTCAAAACCAATTCTTTATATTATTTAATTTTATATTAGTTAGAATTTAAACAGTGACAATATAAATTCAGTGTTGTGTAAGTTTCCACCTCGAGAACGACCTTGAGTGTGCACTATATTGCATGCATAGGCAAATAATCTATTGACCGGGGATCCTCAATAAATCCCCATGCATCACCCTGCCTTTATTTTACTACTACCAAAAGAAGCACCCATAACATCACTGGGAAGTCCACTAATCATTCCACTAAAATCTAGAATAAGACTCAAAGATATGTATTCCTTCATATCATTATTAAAGTCTAAGGGATTACAAATCACTTTTGAGTATGTTGTAAATTGAAATCCTATGACCTAGAACTTGAGTTTTAGTGAAAGAAAAATATAAAAATTTTGGGGCTTCTATGTCTCATTTTTATCCAATAAAGGAGTGAAGTAAAGTTGCTCCATAAAATGAGAAAAGAAAGTAGTTACTATCATTATCCCCTAATATAGCTCCATGAACTATTGAGCATGGTCTATCTTTAGAAAATATGAGAATAAAATGTCAAAGAATTGGTCCTTGAGGGTATCTCAAGTAATTATCTCACACCTACCTTCCTAGTTCATGATACCCCACCATCTTCTAGAAGATCCCTAAAGTATGAAGGTGGCCAACTTCACCCATCAATCCTTAGATATCTTGACCAGGTCAAATATCCTCTCAATGATATCAATATAGTACTTAAATTTATTTAGGGTGAAATTATATGAAATACTAAATTAACACTTATAATGTCTATAACATATTTATTAAGGAAATAATCCTAAGAAATTTATAAGAACACACATAAGTTATTTCTACGAATAACCTATCCTAGGAGTTTACCCACAAAAATAAGGCATAACCCTCTTATCACTATCCAATTCTTAAGCCTAGTTATCCATACCTGAACATTAGTTACACTCATACACATATAATAAAAATCCTTCTCATGTTCAAATAATCTAAATTTTAGCACAATATATCATGGAAACACAGTTCAATACATTTAATTAAAATAAATTCCATACATAATAAGCAATAGGTATATACAACATATGATCCCATATTCCTAGTCATAATTCATGAACACACCCAAATACTATAAATTGTAACAACACAACATATCAAGAATCATCATCAAACCATAATACCACAACTATAACAATAGTCCCATCACTAGTAACTTGAAATTCAGTCACACAAGAGTAGGCCAAGCACTCACATGATTCCCCTACCTAAGTTCAACATAAAATAACTCCTTTCTACCTTTCCCAAAATATATTCAAGAAGAAAATAAAAGGAAATCATCCTTTGATTACACTTTTTAATTCCTCGAACCAAATCACCCAATCCAGAATAGAGTTCCATTTAACCTCATTAAAACCACCCCATATGCATGAGGTATTTGAATAACAACGAGGGTCGAAACGGTGTAGTGGGGAGACTATACCCTTGGTATCAAAATATATAAATCAAATAAACATATCAAAATAAAAAATTGAAAATAATAATAATAAATTATATATCATATGGAATTCCATGTATCATAGAGTCACAAAAGAAACATAACCCAAGGACCCCAATGTGTCAGTTCAGCCAGTGTACAAGAAATAATAGGAAGATAAATATAAAAATAACACTAAAACATCTATCCAGAGTATGTCCTAATACTTCCATCATCACTATGAACTATCTCCTCATCTACCTATTACCTAGACCTTACCCTTTCATGGATACCTAATCATGAAGTACGCACATACATTAAGATGTCCATACAGGGTGTGAGTATAAACGTAGTTGGACACCACCAATGCATCCTTAACACAAGTTCATATATATAGGGTGTATGACACAACATAAAAGTAATTCATAAGTGAAAAATTTGATAGTTTTAGGGGCCTGAAGCAGAAGATAGTGGGCTGGGGATTTTAAAAATTTTCATCGATGGGCCGACAGAACTTTTTGAAGCCAATGATCCGAGCCCCGGAAATGTTTGAGGATCTCACATAAATTTTTAAGAGCACATGATTAAACTAAAAATGTATCCATTTAAATTATGAATGTGGGATTGACTACAACTCATTGTTGGCAATCAATGCTTTAATAATCCATAGTAGAATCCTTCTAGATTATCCACACGTGCTCCAAAAATCTGCTGAAACATCGATCGTCGAATTCGAGGTGCCAGCGCGTCAATCTGATGATGTCTTCGACATCCATATGATCACTGCATTGAGGTTAATTTGATGCTTGAGGGAGATCTTGATCTGAACTCTTGGATCATCATATTATCTCTCTAGGAAGCAGGAGGAGAGAGAGGCTCTTTATTTTTATTCCATGAAAGTAAATGAATAGTATACTATCCATACATGAGAGAGATCCTCCTCCTATATATATAGTGGAGTTGATAAATACCTAGTTGGGTTCCTCAACCCCCGTTTATTTCAACATCCATTAAATAAATAATTTCGATGAACTAAACTGCATCAATATTATTTATTATTTTATCACATACTTGTAATATATATAAATTATATTACTTGATAGAAACTGAGATTTAACTCGACTTGCTGTCCCAATTAATATTAAACGAACCTTGAATATTAAAATAATATTTGTTCAATTAATATTATCTCATATTTACTAAACTTGTAAATAAATTAAATAAATTCAATCCCAAATATTCATAACTTGAATATTAATTAATTTATTTAATTATTTTGATGATTGATACTTTGGACAACACTCGGACCCCGTGGTGGGGCCCACCATGTCCATATACCAATTCAACTGAATAAAGAGGATTCTTGAATACGCTATTGTGTGTGACCCTCTAAGACCTTATCTTGTTAGTAGTGAGTAAAATCCATAGACCAAGAGAGAAGTCTAACAACCTATCATGGCCCCTAAAGAGATAAGTATTGTCATAGAAATGAAAACCAACCTACAAACACTGACTGTGTACTATAATCTCTTTGTCATTAAATATCTCATAAAGCAGGACACACACTTGTGTCATTATCCTTTCTTTGCTTTATTATTTTTTGATCTATCTGGATTGATTTACCTTTGTACTACTTTGGCCAAAGACTTATAAAGGAAACACCATCCTGATCAACCAGGCCTAAGAAATACAACTTCCTAAACTTGGAAGCGAAAAATCTTTTCTTGACCATTCAACCAATGCCATACCACCATCGATGCACCCAACACAAGCTACCTCACCACTATTTCAATACCATGATTTTTTCCTTACGTCAAAGTACACAATCAAATGATACACATTGGTAATGGACACAAGTCGGGAGACCAATACACATTTCTATAGATAGGAATAACCAATGACACCCAAAACATGTGGTGTTCCAATTGGCAGGTCTGTCCTCATGATCTCACTACTAGAGATCACCAAGTACGAACTTCATGAGAAGAAGTCTCAATGCTTATGAGCCCCCATCACATGATAGTCAAACATCTACTTTGTACATTCAGTAAGATGTATTTAAACCATAGAACATATATTTAAGATTAATGTTATAGTATCTCGAGGTTATCATTATAGCCTGGGATCTGCTATAACCTCTCGACATGATAATTAATCTTTGGAAATTACCATTATATAGTGGATAAATAAATTTATACACTATAATGGTAAGATGAAATCATGTATAACTAACTGTATACATGATATGGTAATAAAAATTACTACATAGTTGGGTCTAGGGAACCCACTATTTCAACACTCCCACTTGCACTAGAGCCAACTTGCTAACCAAAAATTTTATCTACTCACATGATAAATATAATGCTTCTGCTGAGTAATGGATTCAACTACTGGGCATGCCATGTTTTTTCCAAATGGAATATCTGCTGTATGTGACCTCATCTCCTTGATTAAAACTTCTCAAGATAAGGTATCTATGAGTATATCAATTTTTTCCATTATCATAACTTGAAAACTTAGCTAGTAAGAATATCATTTTTCAGATTATGATAATAATTTTCTCACTAGGTATGATTCCAAGAATTGGAATAATTTGTTGCGATTGAACTACTTCTTAGCTGCCTTAGAAGCTGTAACATACTTAGTATTTTTAGGTATGACTACCAATGGATTTTATGATCTTGAATCGCTCATCGCCTTAGCCTAACCACGATACTAAATCAAATTGATCTATGAATTACTAGTTTATGTCCCACAAAAACTAGTGTACCTACTTCTCCATATACCAGGTACATATCATTCGTACTTTCCAAAGTACAAGATGATAATTATGAATTCTTCTCTTATAGTACTCTTAGAAACAATTGATATCTTCCTACTATAAATTATATCCCGATAGTATCAATTCTTGTACATATTATGGAATACATTATTAGTCCATCTATGAATTGTATGGAACTCAATTAAGAACTTTAATCTCTTCCCATGTTCCAAACATGTCAACCTGGAGAGATTAAGCCATGTGACATTGACAATAATTCTGAACATGAATTGTTCCAACTTGTATTTTCAATAAAATTTCAATTTATGTACAATTGACTTAGGACCAAGAAACCTATGTATCTACCTTAGTAGATCCTATTCCCTAGAACTTGGGTTGATTCTTTAAGTCAATCACTGGAGAATTACTTTTATCCCGATGTTATATAACTGTAAGATCAAGATCTACTTTCCACATGTTTCCGAACATATTTCTCTTGGAAAAAATTGGTGCTCCCACTAACCTTCGGTAGACATAAGGCAAAGATTCATTTGAAATGAATTCTCTAAGATATTGTTTCTTACTTTAATCTAGAACTAGATTTTAGAAACTTATAACCTTTATTGTCATTTGATGGTGTCATCATCCCTTTTTGGTTGTGTCGAATGGATACCTTCCATGAAATATGATCTTGAAATCCAATGACCAATAGAATGATCTTAGAAGTTAGCTATGACAAGTAAAATTATAATGGATTTAGGCATACCGAATTGGTATAACCAATCAATCCTTATTGGTACCATGCTTGCACCATCCATGTATCATCTCATTTGAATACCCACTGCAGTATTCAATTTATAATCCCATTTTCAATTTGATACATGGAATCCATTATTGAATTTTAATTGTCTTTTCAATCTTAGATAAATTCCATATACTTCTTACTTGTAGGATTTGTTATTCTTAATCAATAATTTATCACCAGCCATGATGAATATAAAACCATCACCATGGTTTCATCCTTCCTACGCAGTATGTGTCTCTAGAACATTCCTATTCCACATGAACTTTTGAAACTTGTTCCTATGATAACCAATTGTGTATCTCAAGAATTGACTTAACCCAATTCAATCTTGCTCCCACTATCTCTAATAGATATGTGCACCCTTATAGAAATGTAGTCTAATACTGGAAGACATCTTTTCTATATTAGGGATTTACGTAATATCCTAACCAAATTTTAGGATATTTACTTAGATGCACCATGTGTTTAGCTTGATGCATGTTTGTTTATATCTCAACAAAATCTTTGCATCCTAACACATGATCTATGACATAACAGATTTTCATCATACTATGACTCGTATGATATCCATTTGTCATTTTAGTTGGCATATTGGTTATGGGTTTATGCTATTATTTTCAAAGCACATCATGAAATATAATGGAAGTTTCTGCAAGTTGTAACATTGATACTCCATACATCATAACTTTGATGTATAAAAATGTACATTTATGAATTTATCCACACTACATTTTTTTGATCAATGTTAAAATGTAATACTTTATCATCGATCCTCCTTATTAACATCAATGTCGTGATGTAGATAAGGTAATATGGGTTTAGTAATTACTCCATGATACATTATCATGATCTATGAATGCTTAGTCAATATATTCTTCGGCATGCCGATTCGAAGAAACTCATATATTATGACCATGCATATACTTCACTATTATATTCCTTAATTACTTAAATTAATCTTATCAAGTATCTTTACCTCTATCTTTCCTTTGGAATAGTTCACACTCTCTTGTTGAACTAACCCCAAAAGCTTTGTGGAATACCTTTATTTCTAAAGGTTTCTTTGTCTAAACTAAAGATATCAATAATACCAAAGGTGTTTAGCTATTCCAAGCCTAAATAACATACTGGGTATTTTATTTATGTCCAATTTTAATTTTACTTGACAAATAATCATCTTTCCAAAACTGGATAAGTCTTACATTTTATATTCACCATGTATTGCCTTTGATTGAATTACATCTGAACTATTTGTTGAGTATGTGACACCACAAAAAACATTCATTCCAAAACTTGAAATGTATAATTATTTAAAAATGGCATATAATATAAATATTTTGGTTATACTCAACAACTTGTTCACCTAGAATCATTCACTTGGTTATTAGAAGCTATGCATTTCTCACCACTGACTTCGGAATTACCCTTTCTCAGCTACTTGGAGAATACACTTTACTTATTATAATGTTCTTATACTTAATTTGTTACTATATTTGAATACACATATGTTATTGGCATATTGTATTCAATACCTAATAATTATTTTAGAAACATTAATTTATATTGATGAATATACCTGAACGAGAAGCAGGTACTTGCTTCTTCAATTCAGTTCATTACATTTTTAAACTTCCATAAATTTATTTCATTATGTAATGAAAATAACCTCATGTTAAATAACCAAAC
Organism: Viscum album; assembly: GCA_963277665.1. Lineage (NCBI taxonomy): Eukaryota > Viridiplantae > Streptophyta > Magnoliopsida > Santalales > Viscaceae > Viscum > Viscum album. The sequence goes on along the minus strand of OY728143.1, from coordinate 641,702,773 downwards.
ACTTTTATTTTAAGGACATGAATAAGGTTCCTTTTTCATAACTTTCCATAGGACTTTTCGCCTTGTAATTCAATTTATTCTCCATAAGAACAAAAGAATGTGCTATCTTTAATATTCTTATTACTTGGTGAATGTTACCTTAAAGGTAATGAAACACTTACTCTATATGTTCATTTGTATATTTAAATGAAACTAGAGTAATTGGGTGTAAAAGGCATAAGAATGGGATTCCATGAATGATTATGAAATTTATTTCACTTTTCACAAAGCGAGTACAATCATCACATTCATATCTTGCTTCACTTTCTCTTTGGAAACTTCTTGGAGATGTGACTAAATGTAACACCATCCTTGCCATGATGTAGCAACCGCAACTAACATCAGACGTTGATTATAGAAATATGACATAACCATCATATTCTTAATTCACGAGTCTCCTGTAAGCAATTTTTACACCCTATCTTCCTAAGGTGTCTTAATAGGTTGGGACACAAGCACCTTGAATTTCCATTATAGTAGTAATGTGCGTACGTGACTATACTATACTTGGAATTTTGTGCTTGTTTGGAAATTAAGTTTGTCCAATATTTATCACAATTTTATTGTGGTATTACTTTAAATTATCTACAAATAAACTTTAGCAGATTAGTACATTTTTATGTGATTATCGAATGTGACATTACTAATTAATTTAATCATCAAAAGTATCCCACTAATTTTTCGAATTCTAGGAACCCTCTATACTAGAATTGGAATACTCTATCGTTTAAGTATTCTAGTAGAAAGGATCCCTGATCCTCCCTCATAGTCTACAAGATATAGCTACGCTACTACTCATAGGGTCCAAGGTAGGATTTTGGCTGGCCAACCGCATTAACTTGTGGTTCATTGATCTGTTGAGTGAAGTACCAACTTCTAAAATCCTAATCTGATTTAATCAATGATTGCCTATAAAATTAAAACAAGCTATCTATGGATATTTATTTTCTGCAATTTTAATTAATTAGACCCACCACTCTTATAATAACTCCCCGGTAGTAAGATGCACCCTCAGCTATGGCATGGATGAAACCCCAAACACCCAGTTTTGTTCAAACTTGAATGATGAAAGGCTGTGGTGACTTAATATTTATTTGAGAATTTTATTGGTTTCTCTTGACGAATGTAATCCATTTCTATTAAAATTGTTCATCTATTTTGTCGCACTCACAACTAATCTTTAATAGAAAAATATATTCCGTTTATTTATGCATTTTATTATCTATTATTTTATGTATTTTTCCACTATTCTAAAATGCATAAATAATAAATAAATTCATAAAGGTAAACTACTACCAGACTGTTCTTAAGCATCTAAATGACCTAAGGGCATCATAATTGAGTCAAAGCTTGAATCATAATGCATCTTTCCCATGTCTTGTATGTTCGTTTCTCTTATGAAATATAGCCTCATCTTGGTGGGGTCCGCATCATGTCTTGGAGTACCGCCTCATATTGACGAGGTCCACGTTCTTCACTATCTTCATCAGAAGTAAAAATATACTCACACATAGGTGATGAGAACTAGGGATATAAATGTACATCATGTAAATTAGATGCGTATACCCTTATACATTTTAACCTAAAAAGAAAGACGATGCACAAACTGTCTATTTAATTAATTAAAATCACCCCACACAGTTAAATAATTAATTAAATGAAAACATATAAGGGTCGGTGCTCAAGACCAGAATGTGGGTAAAATGCGCGATAAAATTAAAATTCATTAAATAAGTACAAGGGTTTATAAATTAAATTAAATGAATTAAATAATTCGAATAATTTAATTAAAATTCGGTTCACTAATTACTTTAATTTTATACCAAAATTTAATTAATTAATTAATTAAATATCATTATAAAAGTAAATTAATTTATATCCCTGGGTATTAAAATAATTAACCAAAAATTAATTTTAATTAATTTAATTTAGATATTAAAATTAAATTAATTAAATTAATTATTTTTGATTAATTTATAATTCTCGGTTCCCAAAACACCACTGCATGGCCTGCGCGGTTCGGTCTAAACCCACGCAGGGCCATACTAGGCCGTGCAAGGGCCAAACTTGGCTGGGCTAATCCGCCCAAACCTGTTCCAAGTTGGGTAGATCCCCCTCGGGCTGTTTTAGGGACAATTTTACCCTTTGAAAAAATAACTTGCAGACAAAATAATACCTCCCAGCTGAAGACGGAATCTGACGAGGATGCGGTGAGGCCAGCTCCCGAGCTAGGGCAATGAAGAGCTGAGCTAGTAGGGGTCGGCACCGCTGCTATCTGGCAGGAGGGAGGCTACCAATGCTGTCCGACAGTTGGCTGGAACCACGACCCTGGTGAAGCTAGCAGGACGCGGAGCTGAGCACAGTGAGGTGGTCCGGGCGAGGATGGTCTGGCGGAGGGTGGAGGTGCCGTCAAGGGGAACGACGCTCGGCGATGGGACTGCCAGCGGCAGCTCGGTGCATCAGCAGGACAGAGGTCCAGCGAGGGCAATTCGGGGAGGGAGATCGGTAGGCGATGACGCTGGGAGATGAGTGGCGGATTCGGGAAGGCGAGACGGTGGGGCATGTTGCTGGTCGGTCGGTGCGGTGGTTGGGTTGGTGGAAGCCGACGGCGGAAAGGCTGCGCAACAACCAGGATAGGAAGACAGGTGCTGGGAGCGCCTGCTGGGGTGCGCCGCCTCTCATGGCGTCGTCTCGAGGAAGGTTCTATGACTGTTGAAGGAGGCCTAGTGTTAGGCGAGACCAGGGTGGATTCACCAGCGGCAGGGTTAGGTCGACCAGGAGGTGGGTCGCAGGCTGACGGTTGGATCTGGAGCAGAGGGGTGCAGGGTGGTAGATCTGGCAGGTGGGTTGTAGGCATGGGTGAATCACGCTACTATGGGGAGGCTGAGGAAAGGAGGCGACAGGGAAGACCAAGAGCCGTGGTGAGGTCCGGTGCGGCCGACGGCTGGTGTCTGACGTGACGTCTAGTTCAGAGTCTCAAGGAAATAGGCCGGGGGGTCTGCACTGACCCCTCTTTCCAATTGATTTTTTTTCTTTTTTTTTTTGTTTTTCCTCATGCGCCACCCTCACTTCTTTAATTTTTTTAACAAAAGAGATTCCCCACTTTTAAGTCTTTCCCCCTTTTTATTTATTTTAAGGTCAAGTCTCCTCCCATTTTCCACACCCCAAAAAATTATAAAGGCTAAATATCCTTTTAATTTAATAATAGTAAAATTATTATAATGAAATAATAATTTATTATTATTATATTATTATAATAAAAAAATAAATATTATTATAATAATAATAAAATTATTATGCAAATCATAAAATGTAAAATTATAATTTGGAAAAAAATTTATTTTTCTCCAATGAACTAACACTAATTCAAATAAAACTTGATTAGTTTTTTGGGATGAAAAATTTAATACCTGAGATCAAACCACATATTCAATCCAATCTATAAAATTAAACCGACCAAAACTCGGTCATTCGGAATCAGATCAATGCACGGTTTGAACCGATGAGACCGTTTTTGAAATATATACTTAATTGCAATGAAAATTTAATTTTATAGGCTCAGAAAATTTATGTGATCCCTATGATACCACTGATTGGTTTCAGGTCCTGTATTAGAAGATGGTGTGATGAGGATTTTAAAAATTTTCATCGATGGGTTGACAAAACTTGTCGATGCTGATGATCTAAGCTCCGAAAAGGTCCAAGGATCTCACGTAAATTATTAAGAGCACAAAATTAAACTGAAAACCTACCTGTTTCAAATATGAAGGCACGCTCGACTACAACTCTTCACTGGTGATCGCTGCTTGAAGAATCTATAATATGATCCCTCTAGATCGTCCAAACATGTTCCAAAAGTCTTCTGAAATTTAGATCGTCAAATTTTGGGTGCTATCACGACGATTTGACGATGTCTGTCCCAATGATCACTGCTTCGAGGTGCCTTTGATGCTTGAGGGGGATCTTGATCTGAACTCTTGGATCAACATATTATCTCTCTAGGAAGAGGTAGGAGATAGAGACTCTCAATTTTCATTCCATAAAAGTGATTGAATAGTACAATGGCCACACATGATAGAGAGCCTCCTCCTATATTTATAGAGGAGTTGATAAATACCTGGTTGGGTTCCCCAACCTCCGTTTATTTCAACGCCCACTAAATAAATAATTTCGATGAACTAAACTGCAGCAATATTATTTATTATTTTATCACATAATTGTAATATTTATAAAATATATTATGTAATAAAAACCGAGCTATTTAACTCGACTCGCTGTCCTTCTTAATATTAAATGAACCTTGAATATTAAAATAATATTCGTTTGATTAATATTATCTCATATTTACTAAACTTGTAAATAAATTAAATAAATTCAATACCAAATAATCATAAATTGAATATTAATGAATTTATTTAATTATTTTGATGATCAATTCTTTGGACAACATTCAGACCCCGTGGTGGGGCCCACCATGTCCATATACCTATTCAATTGAACAGGGTGGATTCTTGAATACGATATTGTGTGTGACCCTCTAGGACCTTATCTCGATAGTAGTGAATAAAATACATAGACTAAGAGCAGAGTCTAGAAACCTATTATGGACCCTAAAGAGATATGGATTGTCATAGCAATGAAAAAAAACCTATGAACACTGACTGTGTATTATAATCTCTTTTTCATTAAATATCTCATAAAGCAGGATGCACACTTGTGTTATCATCCTTTTTTTTCTTTTATTATTTGTTGATATATCTGAATGAATTTACCTTTGTAATTTTTTGTCCAAAGACTTATGAAGGCAGCACCATTTTTATCAACTAGGCCTAAGATATACAACTTCCTAAACTTGAAAGCAACAAATCTTTTCTTTACCATTCAACCAATGTCATACCACCAACGAGGCACCCAACACAAGCTACCTCACCACAATTTCAATACCATGGTTTTTACCTTGCATCAAAGTACACAATCAAATGATACACATTGGTAATGGTCTCAAGTCAGGAGACCAATAAACATGTTCGTATATAGGAATGGCCAATGACACCAAAAACATGTGGTGTTCCTATTGGTGGGTCTGTCCTCATGATCTGACTACTAGAGATCACCAAGTGAAAACTTCATGAGAAGAAGTCTCAATGATTATGTGACCTTAACACCTGATATTCAGACATCTACTGTGTTCAGTTATTAAGATGTATATATAACATAAAACATATATTTAAGATTAATGTCATAGTATCTTGAGGTTCTAATTATAGACTAGGATTTTCTATAACCTCTCGACACCACAATTAATATTTGGACATTACCATTATACAGTGGATGAATAAATATCTACACTATAATGGTTAGATGACATCATGTATAACTAACTATATACATGATATGGTAATCAAAAGTACTACATAGTTGGGTCTAAGTTACTCACTATTTCAACACAGCTAACCATGCACATGTTGTACCTCTCCCCCTTATAATGATTCCATGATCAAAAACACTCTTTTAGGTTTTTAAAATTTAATTTTAGTTAATTTTAGTTTATATTTTATAATTTTAGTCATATATTTGATGTACTTAATAAATATATCCAATAGTATTCAAATTAATCTTTATGGTATCATTAAAGTTTTGGACCAGTCATTTATCATGTTTTAGGACCATGGAGTGAATTTGGAGGTTCAATCAAAGTCCATGTAAGGAAGGAACAAAGGATATAGTTGAATATGGAGGTTAGTAGTATAAAATGTCTAGGATATTTCATATATACAATATCTCCTCTCTATAGGAAGTCCGCCGACTAGATGGTGGAGGAGCACCAGCCAGCTGGTGTCAGTTCCGAAATTATACCTTTCTTCCAAAAGATCACTAGCTAACCACTGGCTACTAGTATTTAACTAGTAGAGGTTTTCTAGAACCTGTGAGATACATGTGTCCCACTGACCAACTGATGTGGTGCACCAAGTAGTTGGTGACATTGAGACAATAATTTCAAGGTTGCAATTATTATGGTAAAAAATACTATAAATTCTATCTTCTTTAACATCAACGAATCCAGTGGATAAAAGATGTTTCCTTGACTATTTAGGATCCTAGAAATAATTCCCCTTAGTGGATTGGATTAATATTAAAAAATTTATCGAATCTTGGCACACCAATGATGATCTAGTGGATCCTCTCAAAGTTCTCTTAAGAGACAACATTAATTGTTCTTTATTTTCTAAAGGCTCTCTTCTTTCATCATCTATCCCTATCTCTCATCTATATTGTACATTTCCTAATGAGAGATTAAGTAATGAATTTTTAATAAGTTTTATCCAATAAAACCACTCTTCTTATCATATACTTCTAAAATAGGTGCTCACTACCACAAAATCAAGGGACATGTTCCTTGGCTACCGATGGAGTTCTAGAGAGTGCTCACAACCATAATTGTAAGGGGAATATTTCTTGATCACAACTATGATCAATTTATAAATAAAAAAAACTTATCAACTCAAGGTGATGAGACATAGGGGGTCACTCTAATATATTACCAAACTCCTTTATCAAATAGTTTTTTCTCTATCTTTCAGTTTACGCTTTGCATCATTCAAGCTCAATATACATAATTTAATAAATTTGATACATCATTTTCCACCATGTATACTCACTTTATTAATATTGAAATTAAAATTTTAATACATATAAAACTTATCAATTTATCACTTTATCTAAACTTTACCATTTCAATATAATTTACATTTTCATTTACCATTACCTTTTTATTTAAAATTTAAAAGGGAAATTCACTCCCCGTTTTTTCATCCTACTATTAAAAAAAATTAGTATCAAAGGATTCATTGTGTTTTTATATACTTATTTTAAATTATGTTTTTAATATTAATATATTTAAAATTTATATCTTTTCATGATGTCATCTAACTTTTATTCTCATTCCTCTTTTTTATGGAACAATTATTCCTATTGGAAAAATTACATGTTAAATTTTCTTAGTAACATAAGTTTCGCTTTATAAAAAATGGTTATGTATGAATATACTCCTATTAAAGAATATTAAGACAAGGGAAACCTGATGAAATAATATACCTTGATATTAATGTAAAATATATGAATTCTCTACATTGAAATAATAACGAAAACAAATTTAAATGTTTTTATACATGTAAAAATACTCATGAAATATGGAAATTGCTAGAAGTCACCCATGGAGGACCAAAAACGTTAAATATACTAGATTATAAATGTAAATTCTATATTTTGAAATATTTTCTATGCATCCAAATGAATCCATTACCAGTATGTTTTCATGGTTTACTGACATATTCAATGGTTCAAAGTCTCTTGGTGATTATTTTTCTATAGAAACCATAGTAAAAAAGGTACTCTGGGTCCTACTAAGAAATTAGATGCCAAAATTCATGGCTATACAAGAATAAAAGGAAATAAAAAATGGTAGTAAAATAAATTATTATATCCCTAATGATGTATGAAATTACTATTAAATGACATGCTAAGAAGTAATCCAATAAATCCAAATATACAAAGAAAAAAAATTTTCTTCAGAGATACCAACAATGATTAATTCTTAGGTGAAGTTAAAAAATTTGATCAACACACTAAGAACATGAAAAAATTATTCATTAAAAAAAATCTTTCATTCAAACCATGAAGATAAATCAAATGGTGGAATCAGAAGTGACATGCTATAAATGAAATAAAAAGGGTCACATCAATCCATAGTGCTATGTGTACAAAAATAAGGTTAAATAAATGAATCAAGGTAAGAAGGTGATCAAAGTTACAACCTGGAGTGAAAGTGATGACCCCATGAACTCAACTTACCCAACCTCTTCAAGTGAATCAAGTGTTAAGTTCCTTATGACACAAGTTTATGAAGACATCGAGGTTATTTACCCTCTTCCCATTTCCTCCTCTTCTTCCTCTTCTTCTTCTAATTCTCCCCCTTATTCTTCTTCTTATAACTCAAGTCACTGTAATTACAAAGAACAAAAATTTAATCAGGATAAACTTGAAAATGGGTTTCATAAAATTTATTCATTATATAAAGGAAATGATAAGAAATAAAAGAAATAATTTAATGGAAAAGAAAAAAATCTAAAAAAAGGAACATATATTCAAGTAAAAGGAAAAATTATCCATGAAAGTTAAGAATCAACCAAATGTTAATAATCTATAATCTACTAGCAAAGAACTTAAAATATATATTTCCAAATTCACCCAAGGTGAATATAATCTAAATAAAATTTTGGGCTCTCAAATACATAAAAAAGAATGGGTTGGTCTTGGTTTCTCAAATCATGCAATTACCTCAAAAAATCCATAAAAAATTTTTTTATCTAAGGTTTCTCATGAGAAATTTTTTTCAATTATTTTAAACTAACTAGTAATTTAATTTATGAATGTAAATTAATGATATGAGAGGCCAAAATAAATTCATCTTTCATTTACTATTTCCAAAATAAAATCTCACACTAAACAAATATGGATATCAAAATCATTATTTGCAAATATTAGTGAACAAAAGTTTTTTTTGGATACCAAAACCTTAAATCATTTGATTTTCATAGGAGAATATTATTGAGAGAAAATAATAAGAAGAACTATGGTGACTTGATAGTGTTTTCTCAAGACACATGTGTGAAACCACTTTGAATTCAATAAAATCAATAAACTAGAAGGAGGACATGTCATATTTGATGATAACTCTAGGGGTAATATAGTCGATAAAGGTACCGTATGTTTTTATAACCCAAATATTATTAAAAAAGTTTTATTTTTCAAAGTATTGAAACATAATTTTCTGAAAATTAGTCAATTGTGTGATATATTTTTTAAAATATCTTTCAAAAATTATATTTGAAAAGTTTTTAACTCAAAAGAAATTTTTTTATTTAGAGATTTTCATTTTCAAAATGTTTATACAATCAATTTAAAATATCATATTAGAAAAAATGTTAAATGATTCAGTGTAAAAGTTAGTGTGTTGTATATTTGGCATAGATGCCTTGGTGACTACAAAACACACTCACTTTTCAAACTCAACCATTATCAACTAGTATGAGATTTACCCAAGATAAATTTCAAAGATGACATGGTTTATGATGAATGAAATTATAGTAAGCAACATAAATATTATTTTAAATATAAAAAATGATTTTATTCTTCTAAATATATTGAATTAATTTATCTATATTTATTCGGAACTTCTCAAATTGAAATTCTTAGAGGTAAATAATATACTTTTTTTATTGTTGATTACATTAAAATATTCACTTGGGATTATTTCTTATCTCATTAAAGTGAATCTTGTAAATATTTCCTCAAGTTTTATAAAAAAAGTTGAAAAATGAAAAGGTTTATCAAATTAATTCTATTTGAAGTGATCATAGTAAAGAATTTAATAACTAGTATTTGATGATTTATGCTCTTCGCAAGGATATAATAATTCTTTTTTCTACTCCTCAAACCACCCAAAAAATAGGGCATTAGAAAGGTTAAATTGAACTATCCAAGAAATCAATCAAACTATTTTAAATGAATTTAATTTACCTAAATATTTTTGGGCTAATGCCATAAATACTATGATTTTTTATCATTAATCACATTATCATAAGACTTTTTCTTAAAAAAACCCCTTATGAACTTGGGAAAAATAAAAAATCTAAAGTTGGATTTTTAAAATATTTTGGTTTTAAATGTTTTATTATTAAAACCAAATCCAATCTTGAAAATTTTGATTCAAAATATGATGAAGGTATCTTTACTTAGTAATCAAACTCAAGAAAGGCATGCATACTGAGTTTTTTTACAAAAGGAATAAAATTTTGGAAGAATTAATTTATGCTATTTATTATGAAATTTTTCCAAAAATCACTTTCTCAAAATGTTTGTGTTGAAAATGATGTTTTAACTTCAAATTAAACTTTCCAATCTAAAGAAGTTGAGGTTGAACAAGAACAACCTTCATATTATTTACCTAAAGTTTTTTAAAAATATAAATACCGTCCCCTTGAAAATTTCATTGTAGATTTTCAAGAAGAAACTCATACTAGAAGATCGGTCATAAATGTGGTTGAATATATTGCCTTAATCTCTTACTTAGAACCCTAAAATGCCAATGATTTCCTTAATGATGAAATTGGGTCCTTATCATGTAGGAGGAACTAAATAAATTCACTAGAAATAATGTATAAACTCTCATGTAAAGTCCTAATTATCATTCTTCCATAGTCTCTAAATGGGTTTTTAGGAATAAATTAGATGAAATTGGTAATATAACTATAAATAAATCTTGTCTAGTTGCTAAAGGTTATAATCAAGAAGAAATAATTGACTATAGTGAAACCTTTTCACCCATCGCCTAGTTAGAATCCATTATAATATTGTTGTAATTTTTATCTCAACTTAATTTAAAACTATTTAAAATAGATTTTAAAAGAAATATTTTAAATGGTTTTATTAATGAAAATGTTTTTATTCAACAACCACCTGGTTTTGAAAATCTAGTTTTTCTAAAACATGATTTCAAATTAACTAAATCCTCTTATGGTTTAAAACAAGCCCCCCAATCTTGGTATGAACATTTATTGAATTTTATTTTAACTAATGGTTTTAAAATGGGAAAATTTAATTCAAATATTTTTTTAAAACACATCTCAAATGATCTATTACTTATCTAAATTTACATTGATGATTTGATTTTCAGCTCAAACAATGAATCCCTTTGTTTTGAATTTTCTGATATAATGAAAAAGGAATTTGAGATGATATTTTTGGGTGAACTCAAATTAATTTTATTTTTCAAATTTCTAAAAATAAAGATGATATTTTTATAAACCAAGGAAAATATACTAATGAACTCTTAAAATTTAGCATAGATCAAGCTAAAAAAATTAGTACACCCATGAATACAACTTGTAAGGTAACATTTAATGAAGATAATGAGATGGATGACAACAAGATTTATAGAAGTATGATCGATAGTCTAATTTATCTTAGTATAAATTATCCTAGAATACTATTAAATGTTTTTATTTACACTCATTTTTTAATCAAATCCAAAGAAATATCATCTTAAATCCTTTAAAAGGATTTTTCATTATTTAAAAGGAGCTAAAAATGTAACACCCCAAATTTTTTAAAATTTTATTCGATAGAATATGTTACACATAATACCGAGTTAGTTTTCTTTATAAGAAACAATGAGTTTCTTCGATATCTTGTGTTACATACAAGATTAAGTTTTACTAAACAATAATATACTATTAATATTATTATTTAATATGCTAGTTATCACCTACCCATTGGAATAGAGGGAATGAATAAAAATAAAAAATTTATGGAAATATATATTTTACACACATTTATTGGTTATATATTGATTATAAATAATAATAATAATCATTTAAAAGAAAAATACATGTTTTTGAAAAAACTATATTTTATTGAAAGACGGTTTAATCGTGCTTTCCACGCATAATTTTAAATTAATTTTTAACAATTTTATAAAATTTATATGAAAAAATAAGCTTCATTTTTGAAATTACTATACTAAAATGATCTTAGGGTGAATTTTTAATATTTTTCTCAGAAGTTTCATTTTTTGATGAATAGGGAAAAGTACTGGATTTTAATTGAAAAATGTCTTTTTTTATAAATAATTTATGACATTAAATTATATTTTGAATGGGTTTTAAAGTAAAAATAGTTAAATTATAAATATATTAATCCAATTTAGGTCATTTTAATCATTTTCATACAGAATTTAGATATAAAGACTTTGTAAACTTTTGAATATTTTCACTTTAAAAACACACTTTCACGTCATGTATGCATGATTAATTTTGAATTAAAATTTTACAATTCTATGAATTTAATTCATAAACATGAATTAAATATTTTTAATAATTATAATTTATAATTTATAATAAGCTCAACATAATTTTTGACCAAAATGAATAGTGAATGCAGTAAAAATTAATTACCGTAGTTATGGTAAAAAATGATTTATATGGGGATTAAAATAGAATGAAAAGAGTTAAAATGACATAAAATATTATCTAAATTTTCTTTGATGAGTTTATTTAAACCTTTTTCATAATAGTCTCTAAAATATGGAAATTAATTTCCACTTTCCTTTGAATATGACCCATATAATAATTTAAGTAATGAAAAAGACAAAAAAATACCTTTCTTCCTTTTAATATCTATAATAATTTGGGATAGGAAAAAAACTTTTGTTTGGTTATACATATTATTTGTAAATATAAATTAGTTTTTTTATCATAATAATTTACATTTAATTTTTAAATATGATTTTGTTACTTAAAATTCTTAAGAAATGCTAACACAATAATTGTTTAGTTAATAAAAAAATAAAATAACTCATACTAAAAATAATAAAAGTGAAGTAAATTGAATGAATTATTCTGTTAAATTATTTTTAATATGAATTTATAATCTTACAAATGTGTTTACATAATATATTCTAATTCTATCATTGTATTGATACTTTCAAATTCAATTTAAATGAATAATGTCAAAATTGACATTAATGTTATTTTATGATAAATTATATTTTATTAAATGATTTAAAATTACTAAAAATCCCACATTCTACCAAGTTATTTTTAAATGATAATAAAAATAACTATGTTCCATTCATGGACCAATTTTTATTTAGTAATTAATATATTGACCCCTAAATAGTAAAAAAATAGTTAGCACAGTTAAGGTTAAAGCGATATTTTTACACATTACATGTACTTATGTTAAAGTTAATTTCCGAAATACATAGGATTTATATTTTATAAATAAGATATCATATTTATTATCAATTTTTAAATATTATCTAATAATAATCACTTTAATTTAGTCTTAATGGATAAATTATCTATGTTAGAAAACTAGTTGAAAAAATCAAAATGGTAAAAATAAGGAAACTTAAAAGTTAAGGATTTTTTTAAAACATGTGATTTATTTTATGGTGGAGGTTTGTATCTACCATATAATCCTGAAACCCCATTAATTATTAGTATTGGATCAAATTTAGGTAATATTTACCTCCTAATAGTGAATACATTTAGGTATTTACAAAAGTGTCACTCCTCCTCAAATATAAAAAGGCACTCACTCCCCTCACTTATCCACACCTCTCAAGAAATTTTAAATGTACAAAACCAACCCATATAACTTCCAAAATTACCTCCCATCATCATATAATCCTTTTTTGGGTATAAATCCAACCTAGGAAGGATTCAGTTTAAAACCTAAGGAGGATACCCGAAGAAGAGGTAATGTTCTTCAATAGGCGCATTTTTTTACTTATTTATCCACCTAATTAAATTTTTATTAAACCATGATGATATAATTATATAAGTATATTTAATATAATAGGAATTTTTTATAATAATATCATGACCTAAAACCATCTCCACTTCCATCAAATGGGTTACAAAATCATTGTTCGTGTGTACGGTGGACTACCACCTCACGAACTGATATTGTTCATTTTTCCTTTTAAACCTCTCAAGATTGGGTATGATGATGGATATAAAGTACATATATGATATTTATAAATTAGTTAAACCTATGGATTCAATATATCATGTATATATTTTTACCTTCCATTCTGTAGGAGATACGATAACGTCGCTCATGTGTACGACAAACTAACATGTCACATAAAAGGTGATAAAGATAAATTTAATGATTATATGTGGTATAAATTTTATAATTATGATATTCATGATATATTTTTCATTCTTTAATGATAATATATATCAATTTATTTCCTTTTTTTCAATCATGTAAAGATGATATCATCATTCATGTACAAGTGGACTACGACCTTCACGAAGTGATGTGACTCTCTTTTCATCACCACACTACATGGATAATAAATATAAGAATATAATATGGTTTATATGATATAATTATAATTATGGAAAGGTAAAATATCACTTACCTGCTTTCCATAATGATCATTGAAAAAATGGAAACGTTACTCATGTGTACGTACGACCTACTGCCTCCATGATCGTAACATACTTCATTTTTCATTACAATCATTAATGATTGGTTTTAAAAGTAAAATTGATGTAAAAATATAATAATTATTCAATAATTATTATTCTATATATGATAAAACTATATATATGTGCAATAATCATAACTTTCATGACAAAACATGCATAAGAAAAATAAGGAAATTAACACCTGAAATGATGGAAATAATGAAAGATATTAATAAATAAGAGATAATATGTTATAAAAGGATCATATATGATATAATAAATATTAATATGATTCAGGAATAAGTTAATAATATGTTTAAAACCACTATATAGGAGGTTGAATCATGTTTAACCAAAAGAAATCGTAAGGTAACAGATTTCATCTCAATTTCATTTCATTGAGGTATATTGTAATGTTATGAACCTAATTTATTTTATATAGTATATATAATACCCCCTTTACATGTAATATCATGGTTTCTTAACAATTCATGGTATATTGAGTTTTAATTTGAATTATTACATCCAATGGAATTTTACATAAGAGTTACCCAGTGGTAAATAATTTATTAACTCAATTTATTTTCGTTGGGTATATTCACTACTAAAAAATAGGCCTTTAATAGTAATAACATTTATCAGAACTAAAAAAAGAACAGATAAAGGTTCCCTCTATCAGCGCTAAAAAAAGTGCTGATAAATGGTACCTTTTATTAAATTTTTTTAGCACTGATAAAGGATAACCTTTATCAATTATTTTATTTAGAACTGATAAAAGGTACCCTTTATCAATGCATTATTTTTAGCAATGATAAAGGGTAACCTTTATCAGTTATTTATTTTTAGTTTTGATAAAGGGTATATTTTATAATCACTTTTTTATCACTAATAATGGTCCTAAATTGTAGATACCTAGTTTTTTCCTTGTAAGACTTTGAAATATTTATATATATATATATATATATTTTCAAAGATAGGTGATAAGATGATGTGTGATTCTGAGACCCAATGTTCCAGAATTAATTTTATAAAAATATTGAATATATTTTATATTTTGTATGCATGATACCTCAAAGAAAATGGGATAACTCTTAAATAGTTGATCATATCAGAAATATGCGACCACAGTTGGGTTCGAAATGCGGTGTTTACCCTAGGTGTGACATAAAATGAGTCAGCATGAGACGTTTAGACCCTACGATCATTGGTGGTGTGTTAAGTGGACTTATTTAATTATTTGATTAATTAAATAATTCATTTAAACTAAACTAAAATTATTATAAATATATCATTATGTAATTTTTTCCAGGGTTGGTCTCATAACCCTAGAATCATCGATAAGATCTATCCTCCCTTATCCATTGGAAAATCACGCCAGAAGATGATGAATCTCTGGATCAAGGTGAATCGAAGCACGATGAATGCAAAAAATATTCCTTCTTTGTTGGAAAGAATGTTCTTCATCAATGAGAAATCCAATCTTGAGGTAGGACTCATATTTTGGTATTTTTATGCTCTTAGATTAAATTATTGAGTATATCATTCTCTGTTCTTTGATCTGTTCCCTTGTTGTAGCCTCTGCATGTGCCCATGTATATAATTTTTTTAGTTGTTTTCTAATTCTCAAATGCCTGTTCTTGATCATTGGATAATAATGTTTGAAAAACGATGATAAAACCTTGGTTTTTGTTGATTTTATACCTTGTTTATTCGTTTTATTCTCCAGTTGGATCCCCACAGTCCCGACTCGACCTTTTTAGGTGATACCGAGCTCAACCAGACCCTCAAATTTGTGACAGATTAACGAAAAAATAGATCAAAGAGAAAGGTATAAATATGGAATCATCACATTTCAAGGATGATCGATATGTTGGTTTGAGATCAATAAATCAATGTAAAGACAAACAAAAACATGCGAAACATTTGAAAAACCCCGATGAACCTCTGATGATCGTTTTACAGCGAGCGAAGATCATGATCCTTCATTATTGGCTAGATATAAAGTTTTCAGACTAATTTAAGGTGGAATCTAAGGTGGATTGATCAAATTCATGGGACAAAGACCAGATCTAAAGTTCTAGTGAGGAAACCAACTACACTCCATGTTCAAGGAATAACACATGGCATGTATCCCCCTTAGCGGAGACACTAGGGTTTTAGAAAAATCGAGGGTGATATGGGGTGTATACCTACTTTACACACCATGTACCCTATCCTAGTTGGAAAACCCATGTGACGGGTCACATGGATGGTAACTCATGTGGAAGTACATGGGGTTAGGTACACGCCCATGTACTCCAATACACAGACATGACATGAAACACATGGCCCTAGTCCTAGTTAGCTAGGACTTGCCATGTAATCCACCTACACGGCCTGTACCACTACACGAGATGAATCCATATTTCGGCTAGGTACACGACTAGGCTATGAAGTGGGGCCACACTCCATGTAGGTACCCTCACACATGGTGTACCCCTATTTTCCTTTTTAGGAAACCTTGAACATCCAAATATCCTTCATTTTAACTCGAATTTTATCCCACAAGTAGCCTATCATGAGTGGTTTTTCACATAGAATGTGATGGTGCCATAGGTTGTGGATTTCAAGATATGATGTGAAATTTTATAGGAATGAAACCTTTTGAGGTGACCCCGATGATGGTGGTGATCATGAAGGATCACAAAATGCTTACTCCCGAGTGGAACCCTCTAGTTGGGTTGGGCATGGATCCTTAATGGCTTCTAGAGTGGAACCGTCTAGTCAAGATGGGAATGGGTCCTCTATAGAATTTTGAGTGGAACCCTCCAGATGGGATAGGCATGGGTCACTGACAACTATTAGAGTGGAACTCTCCAGATGGTATGGGCATGGGTCCTCGACTCCCCAAGTGGAACCCTCCTATGGTATTAGGGCATGAGTCCTCGATGAATTAGAGTGGAACCCTCCTGCTGGGTTGGGCATGGGTCCTTGACTATCAGAGTGTAACCTTCCTGCTAGGAAGAGAATGGTTTCTCCATTGTCAACTAGAGTGAAACCCTCCTATTTTACCAAGGAACGAGACCTTTATTAAAATATTTTGGTCCTCAACTGTGCGGCATAGTGATGAGGTGTGGTTTGAAATGGATTTAGGCTCATAATAAAGAGGAATGATTTCCCCACCGAGACATGTTTTTGAGATGTGAACAAAACTGTGTGGCCGAGTCAGTGTTGCTTGAAGTAGATAGTATCAAGGTGTGGTGAATTATTTCCTTAGACTTGTGTGTTTAGGGTAGATGTGTGGGATGCTAGGTATCGTTGATGGAATTTTAGAACTGTTGGATACTCATCTTCTTGGGTTGAGATATGAGATGGAGACCCCTTTAATACCTCAGTTTGGAAATATTTTGACTGAATATATATATATATATATATAAATTCTTTCTTATGGAATTTCACATTGGATTTGGATGCTATATTTCTAGGATAGGTGAATATGCGCGGGGCATGCCATGTGATTTCTGTGTTTAGATTCTCACGGTTGAATGAGCCCACTCTCCTACTATAGGTGGTGAAGAATCGACAAGCAGTTAACCCACTAACTGTGTCCATCCCCTTGTGCTTGTAAGAGATCACTTTCACTCTTGGTTGGGTTGAGCTGTACTCTTTCACTGTACCTTGTTCTATTTACTATTTTCCTCTTCTATTGTATCTCTTGCTACCCCCCCTTTAGCTTTTAGGGTTTCCTACTGGGTATGCTTATAATAACCCTTGTATGGTCTTTTTCCACACATGTTTTGTCTTATGTAGATGATAGAATAGTCAACCATGACTAAAGAATAGCTTAGGGATACTGGATTCTTGGACTACATATGGTGGTCATAGCTTGGGATTCAGAAGAGGAGATCTCTTTTAGATGTTTTCTTTTCCAGTTTTGTTAGTTTGGGACATATTTCTAGTTGGGAATTTATTTTTTCCCTTTTCTTTCTAGTATACACTACCACACTTTTTTACTTTATTTAGTTTCATGCATGCTTGGTTTACTTTATAGAAGTGTTTCATTTTTTATTCTTTCCCTATTCACTTTTTCATTGAGTTGGATATGTGCGTGTGTACATGTTTTTAGGAAAATGACTCCCTAAGTTAGTTATGACTTCAGTTCTTGTCGGCACTTCTGGCCTATGGAGGCAGGCTTGGGGTAGTTATAGCTCGAGCCCTAGCTTGGGTTGGGTCATGAAAGATTGGTATCAACATAAGTTCATTCCTTGGGATGTTTTTCAGACGTATCCCCTTAAATAGGATTGGTTGGGTTTAGAGAAATAATATCAATGTTTCTTGAGTGTGGCTCTCAAGCCAGGGATTCCAGTGATAGTGTGACAATCGACGTAACCATTCACTAGGACCATGAATACCTGCTTATCAACTTTGAGTTCCGATACATTTATTATAAGGATAAATGGTACGTTCATCATATAAGATTGAGTCTTTTACTGTCCTTATTGATTCAGATCCCCATTGTTGTTGATATATATATATATATATATATATTTATATATGCTCATCTAATTGCAGTACTCCTTGATAACTTTTAGGATGAATCCGTGATGAAAGCCAGCCAGGATACCAGCTCCGGTTCATGATGATGATCCTACGAGTGATGAGTCCTCAGTTCAAGGTCCATCCGGTGATCCCCTTCCTCTAGGTGGGAAGGTAGTAACACCCACCCTACTGAGAATTAGATCATCCCAGTAGAGTAGGTTGAGGATGTGTGCAGTCTTAGCATGCTCTACGAGTTCTAGTGTTAGAGACCATTGAGGTTCCATGGCAAGCCATATCCTTAGGCAGTAGAGGATTGACTAGAGTCGGTGTTTTGTATCTTTAGGCTTGTTCTGACCCTGATGAATCAGGTGGTGGAACTGACAAATAGACTTTTCCAGGGAGAAGATGGGACCAATGGAACCTTTTAATGTAGATACATGATGAGTCGACACTCTCGTGGGACATCTTACAATATCCATTTTTTAAGGAGTACTACCACTCTTACCTACACTCAGTCTAGATCTAGTAGCTTCTAGAGATGAATCTGGGAGGGATAAAAATGGCTGAGTATGTAGAAAGGTTCATAGACCTTACACATTAATCCATCAACATGATATGTGACATCTACTTCTGAGCACGGAAGTTTGAGTTGGGACTCCATAGAGATATTTGAGCTAACATCATACCCTTGTGAATCCTCACCCATGACAAGGTGCTGGAGTGGGAAATAGTGACATAGCTTTATGTCATAGGGATTCTATGTATCTAGAGCTAGCAGTGGGTGTCACAGAGCTGAGTTGTCTGAAATAATTAGTAGATTTCATATGCCAGCATGTCAACATAGGAGATCCTTTCATGACCAGACTCAGGCACATGGTGATAGGCAGTGTAGATCTCTAGGTAAGCCCAGAGAAGGGAGGTTATTTACTTACTATGGGTGAGGTCACATGGCATGAGACTTCCTGATTAGGTGTAAAAAGAAACCCAAGAAGATAGCTGATGGACCACCATGACAGAGGCAGTGCCACGATCAGAGATCTCCTAGGCATGGATAGGGTGGTCCCTAGGGAGGTGGAGATGGAAGAGGAGCATGCTCTATGGGTGGTGGACACCGTTATGAGGTCCTTCCACCTCCATCACTAGGTGGCCCATGTTAGACTTAGGGAGTTTGTGGCTAGGGTCACAGACAACTGTAGGCTTTGGATGTCTATGATCCCACAATGCACGAGATGATTCAAGTTACAATCTAGATTTATTCTAATCTTTACTCTAGATTAATAGATACAGGTGATACTCATTCCTTCATCTATCTAATCCAAGTGATAGATATGGAGCTCCCAATTGAGGTGCTAGAACAAAAGCTTTGTCTTGAGGTTCCTATAGGGAAAACTTATTTTATATATTTCATCTACTGGAAGTGTGAGCTATCACTTGATGGAGATAGGTTCATGAGGTACCTCTTGTTCTTCATGATGGAACATTATGAAATCATACTAGGTATGGATTGGCTTTCCATGTTCTTATCCTAGATCTATTTTCACTGTAGAAAATTCATATGCCTACGCACTGATGGGACGAGATTCTCTTTTTCTAGTGAGAGAGATCTCATGGAAAGACAGGTGGATGCAGCGAGTAAGAGGTTGTAGCCTATCAACCATCAGTTGGAAAGTGTATCCCTTGGTGTAGAAGGCTCTTCATAAATATGGGTTCCTTCAGTTGTGGAGGATTTTATAGACATATTCTCCGAGGATGTTCTGGGAATACCTATGAGGTGCGAGATGGAGTTTTTCATCGACTTGTATCCTAGAACCACTCTGATATCCTCTTTGGTATATCGAATGGAACTGATTGAGCTTTGAGAGATAAAATTGTAGTTATAGGACCTTTGTGAGAAAGGTTTCATCAGACTTAGCATTTCCCCTTAGGAAGCTCCAGTCTCATTTGTGAAAAAATGATTAGAGTTTATGACTTTGTGTGGATTATCATTGCCTAAATCAAACGACAATAAAGAACAAGTACCTATTGTTGAGGTTTAATGGAATCTTCGACTAGTTGTGAGGTGTGAGATAGTTCTCAAAGACCGATCTTAGGTACAACTACCACTAGTTGAGGGTTTGTGAGGTTGATATTCCAAAGTTAACATTCCAATGTCGCTACAGACACTATGAGTTTCTGGTGACACCCTTTGGTGTGATGAATGACCCCGCTATGTTTATGTAATTGATGAACCAGTTTTTCCAAACTAATTAGACCAGTTTGTTGTTTCCTTCATCTAAAAAATACTCAACTACTCTACAATAGAGGAGGAGCATGCAGAGAACTTGATTATGATCATATATTTTCTTCGAGAGCACTAACTTTATGGGAAACTCTCAAAGTACCAGTTCTAGATACACGAGATTAACTTTATGGGGAATGTATTTTCTGAGCATGGTTTATCCATGGATCCAGTGAATATTAAAGAAGTTCTTTCTTGGGTGCCACCCATGAACGTGTCAGAGGTACAAAGATTACTTGGTTTGGAAGGGTACTATAGGAGGTTTGTGGCTGAATTCCCCAGAATCCCAGCCCCTTTGACCGCCCTGACGTGAAAAGGGTAGAAATATACATAGTATGAGCAGTTATGGAGGGCCTTTTAGGAGTTTTCAGAGGCTGATGAGTGATCTAGTGTTGAGACTACCAGAGAAGGGTGTGGAGTTCGCAGTGCATTGTGATTCTTCAAGAGTTGGGCTCAATTGCATGTTGATGAAATAGTAGGCAGTTATCTCATATGGGTAAAGGAAGTTAAGACCCCATGAGAAGAACTATGAAACTCATGACCTAGATCTGGTAGCGGTAGTATTCTCCATGAGGATTTGGAGACACTACCTTTTGGGGTATCACTTTGTGGTTTAATCGGACCACCACAGTCTCAGGTACATCTTCACACAAAGAGACCTAAACCCGAGACAACGATGCTGGTTGGAGTTCCCATAGGACTACAAATTTGAGTTAGTATATACTATAGGGAGGGGAAATGTTTTAGAATATTCCCTTATTAAGAATTCATAGGCTCTCTTAGTTCAAGAATCTTCATAGTAGTTAGCTTCTCTACTGATGACCCTAGTGGAGCAGAAGGAAACAAATTTTCTTCAGTCAATGATGTTGAATCCTTCGCTTCTTGAGCGTGTGAGAGAGTCTCAGCTAAGAGAAATCAACTATATGGTCTTATATGATCATATATCCACAAGAAACTCACCATATGGTTATTATGGAGGGAATCACATAATCTTTTTTCTAGGGGTGAACAATGGTTTCAGTCACATTTTGGGAAGATGTGATGCAGGAGTCCCACACTTCTCCCCTAGCTATACATCTTGGTGTGGGGAAGATGTATAGAGAAATTTAGTGGTAGTTTTGGTGGTATAACATGAGATGAATAATATATGAGTTCGTCTCTCGATGCCTCACTTTTCAGCAGATGAATGCTAAGCACTAAGTCCTGTCAAGTTTGTTGCAGGATCTTGAGACCCTGAAGTGGAATTAGGATGACATATCCATGTAATGTATCATAGGTATTCTGAACATGATGAAGGCACATGATTCCATCTGGGTGATAGTGGACTGAATCATGAAGTTAGCACACTTCCTTGCTATCAGGGAGTAGAGTTTGGGAGATCATTCACCTTCACAGGGTGCCCTTGATGATTGTATTTGACCGTGATGTGAAATTTACATAATTATTATGGAGAGGATTATAGGATGAATTCGGGACCCAATTACAGATGAGTACAAACTTTCACCCCCAGATTGATGGTAGACCGAACACACTATCCAGGTGCTAGAAGATATGCTGAGGGCTTGTGTGTTAGACTTCAACTAGAGCTATGAGGACCACCTTCCCTTGGTAGAGTTTGTGTACAATAATATCTATCACTATACCATTGACATGGAACCTTTTGAGGCCTTTTATGGGAGACCCTGCATACCACCCTTATGCTAGATAAATATTAGTGAGTCACCTCTTGTGGGTCCAAATATGGTGTAGGCAATGACAGAGAAAGTGCAGGACATCTATGTGCAGATGAAGACGACCGAGAGTAGATAGAAATCTTACAAAGATTACTGTCATAGGCCCTTGGAGTTTGAGTAGTGAGACCACATTTTCTTGTGAGTATCCCTATGATGAGTACTAGGGAGGTTCAGTCAGGGAGGAAAGATATCCTTGAGGTTCATCAGTCTGTTTGAGATCATGAAGAGGGTTGGCGAGGTCGCCTACTGCCTTTCCCCACCACCATAGCTGGAGCGGGTGCATGAAGTCTTGAAAAAGGGAATGATTTAGAGACCTGATTTTTTCCTTTTAAGACTTTTAAATATTTATATATATATTTCAAAAGCCAGGAGCTGAGACAACAAGAAATTTCGAGGCCCAGTGTTCCCATAATTAATTTTATAAAAATATTGAATATATTTTATATTGCACACACATGATACTTCAAAGAAAATGATATAAATATTAAATGGTTGATCGGATCAGAAATCTAAGACCATGGTTGGGTCTAAAACATGGTGTTTACCCTAGGCGAGACATAAAATGATTCAGTGTGGGGGTGTTTGGACCCCTCGCTCTTTGGCAGTGTGTTAAGTGGACTTATTTAATTATTTGATTAATTAAATAATTCATTTAACTTAA
This sequence comes from Viscum album, assembly GCA_963277665.1. NCBI lineage: Eukaryota > Viridiplantae > Streptophyta > Magnoliopsida > Santalales > Viscaceae > Viscum > Viscum album. Next base: position 641,679,499 of record OY728143.1, on the reverse strand, counting down.
ACTAAAATGATTATAAAAATATTGTTATAGAATTTTGGCTAGGTTTGGTCTCATAACCTTGGAATCACTAGAAAGCTCTCTCCTCCCTTCTCTGTTAGAAAATGACACCAGATGATGATGAATCTCAGGATCAAGGTGAATCAAAGAAAAAATAATTAAACAAATCTTCCTTCTTCATTGTCAAACGTGATCTTCATTAGAAACCAATAAAATCATGAGGTAGGACTCTTCTTTTATTGTTTTTATGCCATTAGATTAAATTATTGAGTAGATCATTCTCTATTCTTCGATCTGTGCCCTTGTTGCAGCCTCTGCATGTTCCCTTGTACAAAAATTGATTTCTTATATATTTTCTTAATTAAATAATGAAATTTCTTGATCTTTGGCTAATAATGATTGGAAAAAGATGGTAAAACCTTGGTTTTTGATATTTTTCTCCCTCTTTGCTTCTCTTTCTTCACTAGTTAGATCCCCACGGTCCCAAAACAACCTTGTTGGGAAGTACTGAGCTTGATCAGACCCCCCATATTCATAGAGGATTAATGAAACAATAATGGATCAATGAGAAATGTATAGATCTAGAATCCTCATGGTTCAAGGATGCCTAATCTGTTGGTTTGAGATCAAGAAATCGATGGAGGGACGAACGAAGGTATGCAGAACGATGATGAAACCTCAACGAGCCTCTAGAGGATGTTTTCCTTCGAGTGATGACTGAGATACTTCATTCTCGGATAGATCTAAAGTTTTCAAACTAATTCAAGGCATAATATATCGAGGATTTATTAGATTCATGGAGAAAATACCAGATATGAAGTTCTTGTAAAAAACCCGACTACACACCATGTTCTAGGAAGAACACACAACATTTATCCCCCTCAGCGGTGCCACTAGGGTCTCAGAAAAATTGAGGGTGACACGGCGTGTACCCCTAACTTACACATAGTGTACCATATCCCAATTAGCTAACCCATGTGACAGGTCACATGGATGGGAACCTGTGTGGAAGTACACGGGGTTAGATACATGTCTGTGTACTCCGATACATAGACACAACATGCAGCACATGGCCCTGGTCCTAAATAGTCAGGACAAACCATATATTCCACCTAAATGGTGTGAACTACTACATGAGATGAAGATGAGTGCTGGATGGGGATATGGCCAGGCTGTGAAGTGGTGCCACATTCCATGTGGGTTCCCTGACACGTAGTGTACCCCTAGTTTCCTTTATGGGAAACCTCAAATGTCCATATATCCTTCATTTGAACTCAGATTTTGGCATGCGAGTAGCCTATACTAAGTGTTTTTCCACATAAAACATGATGGTACCATCAGTTGTGGATTTAAAGATATGATGTAAAATGTTCCAGGAACAGCAACTTAAGAGGTGACCCTGGTGGCGATAGTGATCAGGCAGGATCACTAGATGATTACTTCTGAGTGGAACCCTCCAGTTGGGCTGGGCATGGGTCTTTTACAGAAGGAACCTCTGGCTGGGATGAGAATGGTTCCTCTACAAACTTTTGGGTGAAACCCTCCAGACGGACTTGGTATGGGAACTCAATGACTATTAGAGTAGAACACTCCATCTAGGCTGATAATGGGTCCTGGACTACTTGAGTGGAACCCTCTTACGGTATCAGGGCATGGGTCCTCGATGACTTAGAGTGGAACCTTCCAGATGGGCTGGGCATGAGTCCTCAACTATTGAAGTGGAACCCTCATGCTGGGCAAGGCATGGGTCCTCCATCATCTATTAGAGTGGAACCCTCATGTTGTGCCAGGGAATGGGTCCTCTATCAAGAGATTGTGTCCCTAGACTATGCGGCATAGTGACGAGGTGTGGTTTGACATTTCTTTAGAATCACAAGAAAGAGGAATGATTTCCCCACTGAGACACGTTTTTGAGACACGACCAAAACTACATGGATGAGTTAGTTCCACTCAAAGCCGATTGTATCAAGGTGTGGTGAATGAGTTCCTTAGACTTGTGTGTTTAGGAAAGATGCGTGGGGTACTGGGCATCATTTATGGACATTTGGAACTATTGGATACTCATCTTCTTGGGTTGATCTATGAGATGGAGATCTCCTTACTCCCTCAGTTTGGGCTTCTTTTGACTGAGCATATATATATATATTCTTTCTTCTAGATTTTTACCTTGGATTCATATGCTCTTCTTCCAGGAGAGGCAAAGATGCACGAGGTATATCATGTCCTTTCCATGTTTAAATTCTCATGGTTGGATGACCCCACTCTCCTGTTATAGGTGACAAAGACTAGAGGAGCAGTTCAATTACTCACTGTGTCCAACCCCTTATGCTTGGATGATCTTACTTTAACTCTTTATTAGGTTGAGCGATACTCTTTCACCATAACTTGTTCTATCTACTACTTTCCTCTTCTATTGTATCTCTTACTGACCCCTTCAACTTTCAGGGTGTCCTACTAGGTATTCTTATACTCACCCCTACATGGGCTTTTCCTACACACGTTGTGTCTTATGCAGATGACGGACAAGTAGACCATGACTACAGAGAAGCTTAGGGATACTGGGTGCTTGGACCGCATACGGTGTTCATATCTTGGGATTCAGGAGTGTGAATCTCTTTCACTTATTTTATTTTCAAGTTTTTTTAGGTTGGGACATATTTCTGGTTGGGCGTGTATTTTTTCCCCTTTACTTTTTAGTATACACTACCGTACTTTTGTACTGTTTAGAGGTTCATGCATGTTTGGCTTACTTTACAGCAGTGTTTCATTTTTCATTATTTCCCTTTGTACCTTTGTATTGAGTTGGATGTGTACATGTGTACAAGTTTTTAGGCAAAACCCTCCCCGAGTTAGTTATGCCTTCGACGCTTGTTGCCACCCCTGAATTATAGAGGCGGGCTTGGAGTAGTTTTGACTCGTGCCCCAACTTGGGTCGGGTTGTGACACAAATAAAATGAAATAATTAAACAAATCAAAATTGAAAACGAGTAAATTAAAAAATAAAATTAATTTTTTTATTAAATAAATAATTTTTGATAAAAATAAATAAATAAATTATACATATATATAAATTATAAATATTAATAAATAGTATATATTAAATATATAGATACGTAAAATGAAATAATTAAACAAATAAAAATTAACAATGAGTAAATTAAGAAAAATATTAAACATTTTATTAATTAAATAATTATTAATAAAAATTAATAAATTAAATATACATATATATAGATTATAAATATGAATAAATAATATATATTAAATATATATATAAAATGAGTAAATTTTAATAATTAAGTAAAAAAACTAAAAATGAATAAATTGTAATAATTGAATAAAAAAATTAAAATTACAAAATTATTAAAAAAATTATTAATGAAACAATTATTAATGAAAATGAATAAGTTTAATATATATATATTAATTATAATTATTAATGAATAATATATATTAAATATAAATATATAAAATGAATAAAGTGTAATAATTAAAAACATATTAATGTCTTATTCATTTTTAATGGTTTTTATACATAATTATTTATTAATACATTTAATAGAGAAATATATTCATATATATATATATATCAATGTATATAATATTTCCTAAAATATGATTTATATAATACAAAATATTTATGATTACATTAAATAAGTCATATATTTAGTGGTTTATAATTAAAAATTAATATTAATTAAAAATAGAGATTAATTGCATAGAGTAATGGACATAATTGAATGTCGTTTGATTTATAAATTTAACATATATCAAATGTGTATTACATTGATTTCACATAAATATACGTAATTAATGCATTTTTATATACAACACACTCACACAAATAATTATGCAATTAATGAAATCTTATATAGAAACACACACCTGATATTTGTGTAATTTATTCAATTTTAGTATTTATTTTAGAATTTCATTATAACATAATATATTAATCATATTATGTTTTCAATCGGTAAATTTAATTTATTTATTTTTAATATTATTACAGTTAGGTATTATTTATTCATTTTTAATATTTTTTATTTTTTATTATTTTTTATTTTTTTTGGAATTTAATAATTTTCTATTATATATATATATTTACTATGTTTTAATATTTTCAATATGTATTCATATTCAGTTTAATATATATCCATATTATTTTAATAATTTATATTTAATTAATAAAACTTATCCATTTTTAATTTTTTTTAAAGTGTACTCATTTTTAATTATTTAATTTCACTCATTTTAAACATGCATGCATTTAATATTATTTATGCATTAATAATTTTAAAAATATATTTGTAAATAAATTTTTATAAATTTATATTTACTATATTTATAAATTTATATATTTATAATTATAAATAAATAAATATTAAGTTTTTAAAAGAATTTATATAACTATAAATAAATAATTATATATATTTAAATAATTATAAAATTTTAATAATGAATATATTTACTATATTAATATTTATATATATTTATTATATAAATATATATCATTATATAATTATATATAATGATATAAATATATAAATATTATTTTTTTAAAAAAGTATTTATATAAGTATAAATAAATAATTATATGTTTAAATAATTATAAAATTATAATAAATTTATTTAAATTATGAATATATTTACTATATATATATATATTTATTAAATATAAATTTTTATAAAGATATAAATATATTTATAATTATAAAATTATAATAAATATATTTAAATAATGAATGTATTTACTATATTTATATTTATATTTATATTATATATATATAAATATATATAATGATATAAATATATATAATGATGTAAATATATTTATAATTATAAAATGTCATTAAATATATTTAAATAATAAATATATTTACTATATTTATATTTATATATATTTATTAAATATATATATATATATAATTATATAAATATATATAATGATATAAATATATTTATAATTATAAATATTTTTACATATATATTAATTTATAGATAAATTTAAAAATATAATTATTTATAAATATATTTATAAATTTATATTTTCTATATTTATAAAATTGTATATTTTTAATTATAAATAAAAAATATTTTTTAAAAAGTATTTATATATTTATAAATAAATAATTATATATTTAAATAATTATAAAATTATAATAAATAAATATATAATTATATAAATATATTTACAATTTTTTTTATTTATAATTATAATTCTAAATATTTTATTAATGCTAAAGTTTTAGCGCTGATAAATATGCTTTTTATTAGTGCTTCTTTAGCGTTAATAAAGACATATTTTACTAGCACTTATTAATTTAGCACTGATAAAAGATATCTTTATCAGCGTTTTTTAGAAGAACTAATAAAAGTCTCCCTGATTTATTTAAAGAATGCTAACACAATGATTTCAGTCGTGATATCTGAAGCTTTTTGTGGAAGCCACCTGCTACCAATACCCTCCTCCTCGAATCCAAGGCTCGAATCAAGGCTCAAACAGATCCAAGAATTTGTGATATATCTACTTTCTCTTAGACGAATCGAATCTAAAATCCAAGGTATTTTATTTCCTCATCTTCCTTACTTCAATGTGTGCGATGCTTTCCATTCTTCTTCAAGCCTTCCACTCGCTATTGTAAAAGGTTTAACATCATCTATGATATCCCTAGGTAGGTCTATTTATTATTTCTATATTCTCTAATTTGTTTCATGTTATTGGGTGTTCGAAATTGGTTTCTCTTAAATTATAATTTTATTTGGGTTTAATTGGATTTAAATATGATTGTTGCTCAAGGTTTTTGAGGGATTATAATTGATTTCCAATTAGGTTCTTATAAATTTGGCCTTTTTTTTTCTGCATTCAAAGGATAAATTATATTTTTGGCCAATAAAATATTTATGTTGTTTTTCATAAAGTAATTTGGCGTTTTAAAATTATTTTAGGTTGTTTATGACATCTATTTCGGGTAATGCATGAGTTTATGACATTGATTAACTAGGGTTTCCTTGTTTGATAAGTTTTCTTATGTTTTATTTTATTCTTGTGTTATTTATTTATGTCCAATGTTATAGATTCCTATTTTCATGTTTTAGTCTTATAAAAATATATATATTGGTGTATATACATACATACATACATACATACATACATACATACATACATACATACATACATACATACATACATACATACATACATACATACATACATACATACGTACATACATACATACATACATACATACATACATACATACATACATACATATATATATATATATATATATATATTATACACATGCATGTATTCACATGAAAATATATGAATATTTGTATTGAGATCCGTTTAGATATGTATGTGTGCAATTGCATATGTTTATAATATTTAAAGAGAAGTTTTCAAATTTAAACACATTGATTAAATTTAGTTTTATCATATAGGTTTTTAAATAGGGGTTTTAAATGGTTTTTTTTTATTTAAAAATAGTATTGAGATTACTATTTTTTTTAAATGTCCTCAAGAAAAATGATTGATTTTCTAGTGAGATTTCAAACAGGTTTTCAAAAGGAGGCATGGTTTCAATTTTGTTCTTAATTGTGGCTTGTTATTGTTAATGGAATGGATGATTTCTATGTAGATTGTTTTTTAGTTTTCACACGATAGACCATAGATAGAATGGTTAATAGATGGGTACTGCTCTAGCTTAATTGAGGTATTATCTAGGGGTCATTTTCGGTTTCCTCATGAGGCTTGGGTTGCATTACTTGTTTTGGTCACATATCCAACTAGTATTTTATGAGTGAGTTGGTTACCTTTAAAACCTATAGGTTAGAGATCCTCCCTATGTGACGTGTCTTATACTTGTGTTATTATATATATTTTTTGGTACCCAATTTCACTTTTTTGGAAGGTTTTCATCATTGACCATATTTAATTTTATTACTTATATCTTCTACACTTTAGTTTCTTATTTGGATTAGTTTTATTTATTTATTTTATTTTAGTTATATTTCATTATACCAGTTTTTCCTTCTTATTAAAATTTCATTAAAAATAAATCCAAAAGGTATTTCCAAATGTGTATTTTTAATAAATAAGGACTGGGCTAAGAAAAATGATTTTCAAGTGATTCTTTTCATTTAAAATAAAAAATAAATAGTTTAATAAAGATTTCTAAATGTTTGTTTAAAATATTATTCATTTTTAAAGATTGATTTCAGGAAAATATCATGGTGGTATTTTCTTAAAATAATAAAAAAATATTCTCCATATGTATTTCAAACTAGCTTTCTTGGTAATTGATAAATGGTATCCTTAGTTTATAATAAGGATGGATTTTAATAAGATTTTCACCCATCTATTAATTAAGTCCTATTGTCACTTTATTAAAAAAAGATTCATGATTATTTTATCACCCTTATTTGGAAACCCTTAGGTTAGTGTTTTATATTGGCTATTTCCCTTTTATGGGATGCGTATTTATTATTATTATGTGATTTTTTTCATGATGTGATAGGTGGATATTTGGTGAAATCTTACTAGGCTTGTTTAGATCACACCCTACATACACACCCATATGGGTATATATAGATTTTATGTTTTCATATATATTGCAAGGTTATGATATCAAGGTATAAAAGGGAATAATTAACTAAGTATATTCATACTATTTAAACACATGATTTAAAACTAAATTCAGGTTTACTAAAATATTAAAGACATCAGAACATAAATATGTACCAAATAGTAATTTCCTTTCTTGAACAAAGGTCTAAGACATGTGAATATTCAGGTTACTTTATCAAAATAAAGTGAGGTGACATAACCCAAACATATGATAGTTATATTCCTTTATGGATCTTAAAATGATTTTGAGCTTATAGAATTTCTAAGCATGAACTTATATAAATGAAATAATGTAAATAATTAAATAACACAAGTCCAAAATTTAATTTCATGGAATAAATAATTTTAAAACAAGTAAACACATTTAACATACTTTATACAATAAATCAAGCATAAATATATAATGTGAACAATACGTGTGATGTGGTTTCCATCCCACCACACCCAATTTCATTCAAAAACATTATTCGGTCCTCCTATAGATAAATTTTCATTGAAAATGCTCAGTTTCACCCATGGACACCCTATCTCATCACGTTTTCACAATTCCTAAACAACTTAAATCATCCCATGATATTATAAACATCCATAACAATATACTAACTCGAAACTTGGTGTAAATTCATGGATGGTTCCTTTAAAAAAACTAAATCCATTATCATTCTCTCACCTCGGATACTAGAGCACCTCCCATTTGACTCACACTCAGATAAATTCAAATAAAACCTAATCCCAATATCACACACTAACTGCATCTAACACCTCATAATCGTTTGGAAAATAGTTTTCAATTTCATGAATATTTATAAAACCTTATTGATGTTTATTCTTGAATAAATTGTATGTTATGTGAATGATTGAATTTGTGGATTATTGTGTGATATTTTATGAAACTGGTTTTTAATAAATGAATATTCCCTTGATTGAATTTTTAAAGAAGCCCATGGGAAACTCAATATTTATTTGGGTAGTTCAAGATAATAATGTTAGGATTTAAATTGTTAATTTACTTATATTTTCTATATTTTTTTTATTCATGTCATATTTATAAAATGCTTATTAAATGTTTAACAATCATGCTTTTCTTTAAACTGGGTGGTGGCCTATTTATCCTTTTTATGGAAATTCCTATTTTAAATTTCAGCTTTTAAAAAGGAAACTTGTTTCTAAATGTTAAAATGGTTTTTGAAATGAAAAAACTAGGTTTTCCCTTAAAATAAACTAAAATGGATAAAGTGTTTTGAAACTCACGAAGTGATTTAAAAGTGAACCTGTAAAGTTTTAAACATTTCAAAGTGTACATATTTCTATAGAAAAAGTTTTAAACTTTTAATTTATTGTTAATGGTTTTTTAATATGATTTTAATTTTTTTACCAGATGCTAAAAATTTTTATAAAAAAGGGGGTTCATATCCCATTAAGTGTTTTGAAAAAAATTAGTCGATTTTCATGTGTAATTAAAAAAATGGATTTCAAGCGGGGTTTTAAAAATTCAAAAAGCATCTTTTTGAATTTTAAAAGTGTTTTGAGATAAGAATTTAAAATTTAAATTAATATGTGGTAATTTAAAAAGTTTTAAGGAGAAAACTATCATCCTCGTCTGCTTTATCTCCCAAACAGTTATTATTGAATTTTGTTGCTTGAGACTCATCCCCTTCTCTTCTGGACATGCACATATGTTGTTTGAACTACTCCGATCAGTATTAATTCCATACCAGGTACCAGTGATCATTTTGGATTAATTTATAGAATAACACCTACCATAGTGGATTAATTCTTTTCTTAAATTAAATTAACCATTTCCTTCAAAACATACTGAAATTATTTAAAACAATCAAATGTTGGGTTCCCTTTATTAGAATTATCTATAACTTTAACCTTTGATAATGAATATCTAATGTCTATTTATTTATTTTTTGTAAACAATGAATATTTTATGAATATAATATGATGGATATGAATAAAAAATGGATGCATGCTAATTTTATGACAAAGTAGTATGAATATAGAGTTAAAGAGTTCATAAAGTTTTCAATAGATCATGCATACGAACCTTATTAAATCCTTTTTCTATGTTTACATTGTTGTTATTAAATAAAAATTAGTCTGGAAGAGTTGGAATAACATTTTATTTGTTCTCAGAATAGATTAGAACTATAAATGTTGGACTAAACATGGGAAAAAACTGAATGTGCACACCAATTGGGACAATACTACAGTTTATAGATCATTTGATATGAATAATAGTGTAAATGGTGATGAAGATCATATGGAAGAAATTAAAATTAAAATTTAAGATAACCTTATTTATTATCCAAATTTGTTAGAGAAGCTAAATAGTTATGCTAAGATACCATTGTATATCTATTATACTAAATACACAACATTTTCAGCTGTATTGAAGTTATATAATTTGAAATATCATAGTATATGGAGTGAAATCAGTTTTATATAACTACTTTTTCTCTTGAATGATTTGATACCAGAAGAAAATGAACTTCCATATATAACATATGATGCTAAACTAATGTTATGTTCAATGGGAATAATCTCTAAAAATACATGATTTTTTAAATTATTTCATATTTTTTCTAAAGGACCATTAATCAATCCTAAAATTCCCTAAGTGTGGTTCATATCGATACAAGAAAAATGAATCGAGTATTTTGAAATATGTTTGGTACTTTACTATCATTACATGGTTTATAATACTATATGGATGTTAGGAAATTGTGATACAATTGACATGACAAGAAAATACAAGAATTAAATATGGGAACCTATGTCACCTAGTATATTCTTCTCAGTGGAAGAAAATTGATTATGAGTATCTTGAATTTGGAAATTATCCAAGAAACTTTAATATTTAATTATCTATAGATGGAATAAATTATCTTGGTGTACATAGTAGTAATCATAGTATATATCCCATCATGTTGGTAAATTATAACTTTCTACCATGGTTATGCATGAAGTGAAAATAAATTATGTTTTTCTTCTTATATCTGGACCCAAGAAACCCAATAATGATATTGATTTCTATCTAGATCCATTTATCGAAGATATGAAATTGACGTGAGATACAAGTGTTACAATGTATGATGCTCCTAGAAATAAATAATTCATATTGAGTTCCATGTTGTATGGGATAATAAATGAATTTCCTACTTATGAAATTTTTTTAGTATATAACATTAAAATAATGTTGGGGTGTCCCATTTATGAAAAAATTCACACACTCAGTTTTGTTGAAACATTCCTTGAAGATGGTGTTTTTAAGATATCGTAATTTTTTACCTCAATGACATAAATACCAATCCTGGATGATATTATTCAATGGGAATACCAAACAAGGTACAACATTGTCTTCACTAATGGGTGATAAACTACTTGATAATTTAAAAGATATTGAAACTATTTTTGGTAAATCATTTTTGAAAAACCTTACAAAATCAGGTTGGAAAAAGAGATCAATTTTATTTTAATTACCGTATTGGAATTGTTTTTACATCATAAATTTTCTTGAAGTCATGCATATAGAATAAATGTATTTTCTAGTATTCTTGGAACATTAATACATGTCCTTGAAAGACAAAAGATAGTATAAATTCTAGGTTAGACATGAATGACATGGGGATAAGGGAAGAGTTGGAACCAGTGAAGGGTAAAGGGAATACTTTTCTTCCTCCAAAAACTTATACTATATCCAAATAGTAAAATTTCAATTTTTAATTTTCCTTAATGATGTAATAGTTCTAGAAGGGTATTCATAAAATATGAATAATGTCATTTCAATGACTAATTTGAAGTTATAGGGACTAAAATCACATGAATATCATGTTTTTATGTAAGATATGATGCCCGTTACTTTACGCTTCATTCTACCTAAAAATGTATGGCATAAATTTACCATAATCTTATTCTTTTTCAAATCCATATGTAGTAAATTTATAAACCCGGTGAAGTTTCCAATCATGAATAAGGAGGTTGCAGTTATATTATGTGAATTAGATATATTCTTCCCATTATCATTATTTGATATAATGGTCCACCTGATGGTAACTTGGTTAGAGAGGTTCAACTATGAGGTATTACCTATTATAGATGGATGTACCCCATTGAAAAGTATATTAAGATTTTGAAATGGTATATCAAGAATCAAATTCATCCAGAAGGTTGCATTGTAGAACAATATATTATTGAAGAAGATATTGAATTATGTACCGATTACCTATCAGATGTTGATAGAATCAGTCTCCCAAATTCTATTCATAGAGGATTCCTTATAGGTGAATGGATTTCCAAAAGATATGTTGTTAAAATTACCATCATAGAGTGGGATCAAAAGCACCTTTATATTTTATACAATAGTGAATATTTTGATCCATACATTTAATCCAAAAAAGAAATTATTATAGTTTTGAATCTATCAAGGGCTGAAGTATGAATATCAAATACACATAATCAACAATTTATAGGATGGTTTGAGATCAAATTTATAAGGAGTTATCTGAAAATACAAATTCAATTATTGAATGACTTCAATGGATATCTAGGGGAACAAATTAAAATTTTATATCTTATAATGGTTTTTTAATCAGTGGTTACATGTCAGAAAAAGTGATGCACATATCTGGTTCCAAGGATAGAAATATAATTTATGAAAACATGTCATATTTCAGAATTTTCAAATAGATATATGAGTTGGATTATACAAAATTTCAAGTGATGATTTTCTAGTAAACATGGGATGATAATAGGAGTGCAGTGAAAGTTAATGAAATGGGATTCATGAAGGAGGATTTTAGTGTGGAAGGAGACAAGGCTGAACCATTCATAATGGTATCACAAGCAGTGAAAGTATTTTATATCTCAGATCCAACAAACAAGAATTGGTCGATTGTATTATTGGTGACTAAAAAAACTATAGAGTCAGTTGAAAATTTAATTTAGGATGACCCTTTCATTGGAAGATCACAATTAGTTCATGCCAATATTAATGTAGAAAATGCCTTATATATTAGAGGGGACCACAAAGATGGGATTTGTATTATCATTAGAGGATCCAAATCCCTTCAACATCTAAAAAAATAAATAGAGTTTGATGAGAAGGTTAAAGTGTTCTTAATATAATATTGTTTTCCTAATAATATTATCTATTCTATAATACATTAATAGAATCTAAGTTAAATGTTAGACTACTCATATAGAAAATGTATTTTGCGCATGATGATGTTACCAATTTTGGGGAAGAACAGACTATTTATAATGTAACTAAAGAATTATTAGGGGATCAACAACATGTTGATGAAAAAACAAGAACAATACAACATCACAATGTTGAATAAAATTATCAAGGAAATAATTAAGGGTATAAAATTTGAGGTTAGTTGGAATCAATATGGCCAACCTGTTGACCTTAATAAGTTAATGTTTCTTAGTTATGTTGGGGTCACAACGAGGATGAATGTTCTGATTGATATAGCTTCGTGGAACCATGTCTAACCTGTAAAAAAAGAAACCCTTTGGAAAGATATAATGATAATGTTATGATATACTTTCTATATTTTACTAAAAAATTATATAATAAAATGTTGATTTAATTGTCATTATTCTTTATAGAGTTCATTTATTTTATAATATTTCTGTAAAAAACATGTCTTAATAGCCACTAGAAAAGCCCATAAAGTCTTCTAGACTCTTCTTACCAAGTTACATATTAAGGGTGTTGATGGGAAAGTAATTTCCCACCCACCAGTTAGTTATAAACACATTATAAATCAAGATATATGAAATGATTTCATTAGTCATTATGATGAGAAATCATTTCAGGTGAATTGTAGTCAATAATATTCTATTTTAAATTATTTATTTTATCCAATTTGATTCAAAATAATTAATATTTTAAATAGAAAAAGAGTGATGAAAATAAATAAAGTGCACCAAAACCAATGTACCCCTATCACAAAGTAAGGATGGGGAACACTTCACTAGAGAATAAATTGGTATGTATTTTAAATCAATAATAATAGTTTTATGTGATATGAAACAACATATGTTTATTTTTTTATATTCAGATTGATGAATCAAAATTCAAATCCACTTCCATCCCACATTACGTGCCATAGAAAGAGAATCATGTAAATAAGGAGGGTAAACTATTTGATGAAAACACAAAATTTATATGGGAAATAGGTGAAAGTATGAAATAATAGTAATTCATTATTATTTATGACAATATTACATAAAAATATCTATTTATGTTCATGTATTTTTTATATGGTTTAGATTTAAGAATTTATGATGATCATATAGGAATAAATAATACTTTCAGTATCTTTGAAGTGGATGGAACAATATGTTCGTTTTAGAGGAGTAGGTTTTCAAGTGTATTCTAGAAAATATTTTGAGAATATAAAACCAAAAGAAGATATATATAATATGATGAAAGCAATGAAGACACAAATATATTATTTTCAAGATATTATTATCTAGTTTGGTTTAGCAGACCAATATATGAGAAAGGATCAAAGTGAACCGGTGGTGGAACAAATATCCATACATGAAGAACCAAATGAATCTACTAGCTTTGAGGTTAGTCATTCCCCTCAACTGCATGATTTAACTGAGGTAATAATTTTTTTTCATTAATATTTCTCCTAAATGTGAATCAAACAACTTTCAATAACTTTATATTAATAAAATTCTCCAGGGTAAAGTTGTATGTGATTTATATTTTTCAGCACCCATACACCGCCCTGTTGTGAGGGGTACAATGTAAAATATCTTGGGAGACAAGACACACAATAATGAACTCTCAAAAGATCATATGAGAGTAGGGATTGAGGTAACTCATGAGCCAACCATTGAGTTTCATATTCCACTTGATGATCTATATATTACAATGATCAATGATGTTATTGGAACTTTCATAGCATGGCCATATAATCTTATAAATATATATGAGGTATGTATTTAACAAATTTTTTCTTATGAAAATCCTATAACGATTATTGAAAAAATATCTGAAGTTAGTTATGGTATTATAGATGGATAAAGCGATGATAAAATAGAAGGTTGGATTAAGACAATCAAGTGAATTGACTAAGAAATCAAAAGGACATTTTGGGAGCACATTCTCCCCACAAGTTCCAGATAAACATTTATTATCATTAAAAATTCATGTAGAGGATACATTTATAGATGAAAATATTTCTTACATTCCATATAAATAGAAAATATTTGGAACTTTTATTACATACATAGTTGTTCTCAAGAGTATAAATGAGATTTTAAAGTTTTAATGACTGGGATCCTTAGTTGTGAATACATACATAGGGTATATTTTCATAATACGTATATCCAAATAGCGATCTAATATTTTCATTAAAGTTAATTACTATTCAAATTTTCAATAGGTGTTTATATCACTACTATATAAATGGAAAATCGTGTGAAGCATGATTTGGATTAATTAATCCCTGTATCATTTACATGTAAGAAACTTCTTTGGAGAAGGAAGAAATTGAGAAGAATAAAAATGATACATACAATGTGTTTGATACGAAATAATAGACGAAATACTCTTATTGATTCCTATAATGCAAGGGTAAAACTATAAAATCTAATCCCATAAAATATATTTTTATTTTTTTCATTAATTATTTGTTTTTGTTTTTTTAGGCAGCATTAGATGATGATCACAGTCAATCTAGATACCCCAAATATTTATTTTTTAGATCTAATTTGTGCATATACAACAAAACGACCACACATGATGTGTATTGTGAATTTTTAATACACCAAAATAAATATTTTATAGATAAAATTTTAATTATATGTTTTAGTCTATGTTTTAACAAGAATTTTTTTATGATAGAGAAATCTCTAAATATAGGCTAAATCATGGCATGAATTCGGTGACTGAACATAAAAATCCTGTGGATTACTTCAAATGTAAATATATTAAGGTATATATGTAAATATTTAACTATCAAAAAAAATTTCAAAATAATTTAATTGTTTTGGTCAATGTTTATAAAGAATTTGAAGCAAGAGAATTGGAACTATTGTGGATATTATGTTTGAAAATTTATGATAGAGATCATAAACCATGAAAATACCAGCATCCCTAAACAAGCAATTTATAAAGGTAATTTTAATTTAATTAAAAATATTTCTTAATTGTTTGTTTTTCTATATTTTCTCAGTACTACCAAGATTACTGAAAACCTTCATACTCAAAAGAAGAAGTAAATTTGTTTAGTGAT
Organism: Viscum album; assembly: GCA_963277665.1. NCBI lineage: Eukaryota > Viridiplantae > Streptophyta > Magnoliopsida > Santalales > Viscaceae > Viscum > Viscum album. The sequence goes on along the minus strand of OY728143.1, from coordinate 641,663,602 downwards.
GAGTGGGCAGCGCACATTGTGTCAAAATATTTGTTGACAACAAATTTAGGTGATTACTTATTATGTTTATGATCTAGTGTGAGTTATGACCTTAGAAATATATTTGGGGAGTGAAGAATTTATATCAGAATGATTATATATTATTTTTTATATGTTTCTAAAGGATAATTATAATGGAGGAAATCAATTTGTTTTGAAATGAGTAAAAAACATGGTGTTAGAATGTATACATGCATCATGAAGAGGTGAATTCCTAGTAATTATTATGTTAATTTTCTCATCATTTTATATACTTTCTTTAGTTAATTTCCTTATCACTTTTAAAATAAAATTAGACTAATTACCTCTCTATGGTTCCATCATGGGTGGTGGTAAATGATAGAATAAAAGAATAATATGGTGGTTTCACTTTGGTGGGTGGTGGAATTATTTGCTATATTTGATCATCAATTAGATTCATGATATAATATAAAAAATTATTGTGAAATCCATAAATGTAACACATCAAGTTTTTATTGGTGAAATGTATTAACTAAAAATGATTCTTTTGAATGAAAATGACGTGAAATTAAATCATCCCACCATTATATCAAATATAATATCACAATCATTACATGAGTATAAGTGTTTAACCTATCCTTATTATGAATACAAATACATTTTCACTGGCTCACCATAAAAAATTTTTACACTAGTTTATCACTAATATGCATGTGCACATTCATTATATAAAATGATCCATGTTTACAAGCTCATTAATAAAAAACTCATCATCATTCTTAAAAAAAAACATGAGAATAGGGATGTTCCCATTTTGATGAAAAAATAATTATAATTTTATGTTAGAGTTTATCATCACCCAAAATATTGAAAAGGATATACTAATCTATAGAAAAATATTGGAAGACTTAATGGATGTTTTAGATTTTAGTGTCACTTGGATACTATAAAGGGATATATTGATGTTTAATACTATCAAAAAGAGGTAAACAATTTAAAATGGAGTTTTGTGTCTTCTAAAAATACATAATGGGTCACAATGATGTTTTTTAGATCAAACAAGGTAAATGGTTTATCGTGGAGTTTGTAATCTCTATAATGGTGAAAGGGAAAATAGATTTTACTATGTTCCATAAAAAATTAAATGTAAATATTTATTTTAGTTTAATCAATGAGCGCTAATAGGTTTACAATAATGGTTAATTTTTTATAGGAATAAATAAAGAGATACACTAATTTTTAATATAATTAAAGAATATATTATGTGTTATGATATTTTTTTTGTATCAAATAAGAAGGAAAATGTTTATATATGAGTTTTATAACAACCTAAAAGGATACAAGTTTTTATGGGAATTTTGTGTAATATGTGAATGTTATGTTATTGTAAAGTGGTTAAATATATCATGTTATTGGCTTGAGATTCTAAAATATCTCATACGTATCCGTAGCGGGTGAATAAAAAATTTTATAGTTTGGAATCATAGTTTACAAAATTGGACTAGGAATGCTAATTATATTTTACAAACGAGTATTATAATTTTAACCTATGATGATGGAAACAAAATTTAATTTAGCAAATTCAGTGTGAAAAAACAATCTTTTACAATGAGATTTATAGTTTAGAGACTTTAATAAAGAAATATCATATAGGTAATTATCATCTATATAGGATGGTATTTCATATAATTTAATGTCATGGGGTAAGGACCACTGAAGGAAGTTTAATTTCATATTATATGGTCCAATGTATTTTCATTTAGGGTCATGTAATATTGACTAAATTCATTTTATTTTAGTTTCATATGATCAAGAATAATTATATTATAGTTTAATGATATATAGCTAGAAAAAATTTCCTTTTAGTTTATTTTATCATCATTTTATCTACCTTTTTTAGTTAATTTTATCATCATTTTTATATAATACTTATTTTGTTAATTTTCACATAGATCATGAAGAAATGAAAGAACATGTTTTTTCTAATGGAAGAGGAGACCCATGCTTCCAAAAACATGCAGTGTTTGAGTCAGGTTTACTCTTCCATCCAAATGGAACTCGCTCTCACTTTTCTATTTTTTAGCAGATAGTTAAAATAAAAACACATATCACATACTCTATTAGCCGCACCTCAATCTGATACAAAATGCGGTCAGTATGACTCATATTGTATCTTTTTTAGTTTATAATTTACATTTTATTTCAAAACAAACATCACATACTCAAAACCAAACAAATTCATTAATATTGATTTGATACTTTAATAAAACAATCCATAAGTCATTCATGATGTTTAGGAATCGGTCGTACCTCAATATGATGCACAGTGTGGCTGGTTTGAGTCCAAGTGTGTCTTTTCATTTAAAATTGAAATTTTAGTAAAAAAGAAAATTGACATACTCAAAACTGAACAAACTCATTTTTATTGTTTTTATACTTTAGGAAAATTATCCCTAAGTTATTTTTGATATGTAGGAATCAGCTGCACCTTAATATGATACACGATGTGACCGATATGACTTAAAGTGTTCGTTATCAGTTTAAAATCAATATTTTAGTTCAAAAAGTGTCACTCATTGAAAATAAATCAAACATGATCCTATTTTCTTGATAATTTATTAAAAAAATTCATACATCATTTTTGACATGTAGGAATCAGTATCATGTTAAATTGGCACATGATGATACCAATATGAATCAAAGTGCATGTTTCCAGTTTAAAATGAAATGTTAGAAAAAAAGAAAAGTGTCATAATCAAAATCAATAAAATGAATTTGTATTGATTTTATACATTATGAAAACATTCCATAAGTCATTTTGGACATGTATGAATCTGCCTCACCTCAATCCAATGCATGGTGTGATTGACATGACTCCAAGTATGTCTTTTTATAAAAAATTGACATTAATTTTAGTAAAAAAGAAAAGTTACATACTCAAAATTGATAAAATGAATTAGGATTATTTTTATACTTTATTAAAATGATCCATAAGTCATTTTTTATGTTTATGAATCAGCCTCACCTCAATCTGATGCATAATGTTCCCTATATGAATCGGAGTATCTATTATCAGTTTAAAAATTGGAATTTTAGTTCAAAAAGTGTCACTTATTGAAAACCAAGAAAACACACTTATATTATCTTAATAATTTAGTAAAATTATTCATAAGTCATTTTTTACATGTAAGAATCAGTCTCATGTCAAACTGATGCATGATGTGACTAGTATGACTCAAAGTACATGTTTCGGATTTAAAATGACATTTTAGTAAAAAACACATTTGAAATACTTAAAACTGAGAAAAAAAATTCGTATTGTATTGATAATTTAGTAAAATTATCCATAAGTAATTTTTTATGTGTAGGAATAAGTCTACCCTCAATCCGACGCACTGTGTGACTGATATGACTTTAAGTGCATCTTTTTATTTAAAATTGATGTTAATTTTAATAGAAAAGACAACTAACATACTCAAAACTAAGAAAATGAGTTCAGATTATTTTGATACTTTAGAACATAAATTTATAAGTAATTTTTGATATGTAGTAATCATCTTTACCTAAATATGATACATGATTTTCTCAGCATGACTCAAAGTGTCTGTTACCAGTTTAAAATTGACATTTTAATTTAAAAAGTGTCACTCACTAAAAACCAAGAAAATGAACTCATATTGAGTTGATAATTTAGTAACATTATTCATAAGTCACATTTTATGTTTATAAATCTGTCTCATATAAAACTAACACATGATTTCACTAGTATGACTCAAAGTGCGTGTTTCCAGTTTAAAATGAAATTTTAGTAAAAAACACAAGTGGCATACTCAAAACCGAGAAAAAACATTTGGATTATTTTTATACTTTAGTAAAATGATCCATAAGTCATTTGGGACATTATAAATCATCCACAAATCAATCCAACACATGATTTTACCGTTATAACTCAAAGTTCATATTTCTAGTTTAAAATGGAATTAAAAAAAAAGACAAGTGACCTACTCAAAAATGATAAAAATCAGTCGTATTATTTTTATAATTTATAAAAACGATCCATAAGTCATTTTAGATGTGTAGTAATCAACCTCACCTCGATGTGATGCATGGTGTGCTCAATATGACTCCAAGTGTGTCTTTTTATTTAAAATTGACATTACTTTTAGTAAAAAAGAAAACTAACATACTCAAAATTGAGAAAAAACATTAAAATTGTTTTAATACTTTAGGAAAAAAATAAATAATTCATTTTTGATGTCTATGAATCATCCAAACATAAATCTAATGCATGGGGTGATCAATATGACTCCAATTGTGCCTTTTTATTTAAAATTGACATTAATTTTAGTAAAAAAGAAAAGTGACATACTCAAAACTGATCAAACACATTTGGATTGTTTTAATACTTTAGAAAAAATATTCATAATTCATTTTTAATGTTTAGGAATTATCCAAAACTCAATATGATACGTGATGTTCCTAGTATGAATAAAAGTGTCCATTATCGGTTTAAAATTGAAATTTTAGTTCAAAAAATTTCACTCATTAAAAACCAATAAAACGTGCTCAGATTATCTTGATAATTTAGTAAAATGATTTATAATTCATTTTTTATGTGTAAGAATCAGTCTCACATTATACCGACAGACGATGTGACCAATATGACTTAAAGTGACTGTTTCTAGTTTAAAATGACATTTTAGTAGAAAACACATGTGACATACTTAAAACCAATATTTTTTTGGATTATTTAAATAATTTAGGAAAATTATACATAAGTCATTTGTGATATGTATTAATAAGTCTCACCTCAATAAAATTCACTGTGTGACCGGTATAACTCCAAGTGTGTCTTTTTTATTTAAAATTGACATTAATTTTAGTAAAAAAGACATGTGACATAATCAAAACTGATAAGACAAATTCAGATTTTTTATACTTTAGTAAAATTATAAATAAGTCATTTTTGATTTATAGGAATCAACTACACCTCAATCAGATACATGATGTGCCTAATATGACTCAAAGTGTCCGTTATCAGTATAAAATTGACATTTTAGTTCAAAAAGTGTCAATCAATGAAAACTGATAAAAAAAACTCATATTGTCTTGATAATTTAGGAAAATTATTCATAATTCATTTTTTACATTTAGGAATTATTCTCACATAAAACTGACACATGATGTTACTGGTATGACTCAAAGTGTTTTTTTCTAGGTTAAAATAACATTTTAGTAAAAAACTCAAGTGATATACTCAAAACTGAAAAAATAATTCAGATTGTTTTGATACTTTATTATAATAATCCATAATTAATTTGGTACATTTAGGAATCAAACACACCTTAATCTGATGCATGGTGTGACCAATATGACTCCAAGTGCGTATTTTCAGTATATAAGTGTCATTTTAGTTTAAAACCTGCATCACATCACCAAAACTGAGAAAACAATCCAAGATTGTTTTCTTATCATTCTATACAATATTAATTAATTAATTTCCTTTTCATTTTTATCTTAAAATTATTTATTTAATCTTCATAGAGATAATTCTTGAAGATGAACAAGAAAGGGTGTGATGTGCAAGAATCAACTGCAACTCAATCTGATACACTGTGTTCCTATTATGATTCAAATTTTAGTTTAAAATTATTAGCTTATATTTAATTTATTTATTTATATTATTTATAACATAATAATTGTTTTTTATACAGGTGTATTCTTTTTCTCGAGCATGCGTGGTTTTTTTGGCAATAGTATGTGTGGGGGTTATGGGCCAAAGAAAAAAAACATTGATGTTTTTGAATGTCTGTGATAATTTTTACTTACTCATGTAATTTTATAAACCATTGTTTTAAATTTATATAATATATTATTTTTTCTTGTATTTATTTTGTAAAATTTATTTCATTTAAAATCAGTATTTGTACCTGTTTTTGCTGTTTTTTTGTGTATTTGTGCATGTTTTTTATGGTGCTGAAGTGTGCTGTAAATTTAATAGCACACTGTATTATTCCCATTTATTAGAGCCTTTAGAAGTGATAATAAAAGGTGAATTTATCATAAATTTTCTATCTCTATTAAAATTTTAAGTGTTTTAATTGCCTCTGGTAGTTAATATTTTTTTAGTGCTGAAAAGGACAAATTTTAGTGCTGTTAAAGATATAATTTTGTAGTAATGATTACTCATTTATTATATTTGGTACTATAATATTATGTGTGTAATGAATTTTAACTATATATTGTTTTATTTACACTTGTTTTATGTGGATTTAAATCTAATACACATAATTGATTTGTTGGCTAATTCTCACTTCAACGTTATGATCATTTGAAGGGTTTATTTCACAATCTCATTCTAATCGAGATTATTTATTATTGAATTTATGTTGATGGATTTTTTTTGATAATTTTATAATAAACCCAATTAATTTTATTATCCTATGGTTATTTATGATATTTTCAAGTAATAGTACCATTTTCCCACTCTTTGGAACTTAAAATGTTTTTAAGAAAATACAATTTCATTTCTCTATTCGTTCGTAAATATATTTTCTTCTAAAACCTTGTTTTCTAAAAATGTTTTCAAAAATATTTTTAATCATTTAAAAATAATTTTTAAAAGTAATTTTCACCCATTTTTACTATTTAAAAAATGTTTTTGAAGGAATCTTATTTCGTTTTCAAAACAATGCCCGCTTGGCTTTTATCGAAAATGTGAAAGGAATATTTTTATTGTTTTCTGAACAAGTCACTTTACTAACCTTTTTATAGTGAAAAATGAATGTTCTTTTTTAATTTTAAGACATGTGTGGAATTACCATCCCTTATGATCATCATTTCTTTGAAGATTCCCATACCAGACTATGGGGATATTTTTGAAGAAAATGTTTTTAAAAGTTTTTTTCAAAGAAAAGTATTTTCAATTTTTTTTTCAAAATAAAAAGGATATTTTCATTAGGATTTTTTTAAATATATTTTTATGGTATTTCTATTCATAAATGAGAAAAACCTTTTATTATTACTCTAATGGGCATATGTTAATACCATCTTATTATTCCACTAGATGTTTTTTGACTATTTAGACTAAAGAAAGTATTGAAATTTACTTCCTTGATTCATTTTTGTAGTCATTAACTTTCCCTTAAAATATTAACTTTATAGTGATCATTGGACATTAAATTTCCCCTAAATATCCTTATTATTTATTATGGATATGTTAATTGTTTAAACCGTATATTATATTTATATATGATGTTCTACATTTAAAGTTATTTGTTTATTTGGGGAAATATTGATAAATTCATATTCTTTACTCAATATAGATATTTGATGAGAAGAAAAATTGTTAATTAATTAAATAAATTATTTGATATATGAGGAATTCTTTGGACCTACAGTGATGGGTGGGGCCTAGTATAATATAGTCCCTTGATGCATCAGTAGGTCTCATGATACAAACAAGTTAAACTAGTATTAAATGAGTTTTTTACCTATAGTATTAAAACATCTTATGAAAGGTCTTGATGGTAGAGGTTTCATGATTCCTGAGATAATGAAATATATTAATTAATAATTACCTATATTAATATTTTAGTTATTATTATCCATGATATTTTCACAGTGATATTATCTATGGATGCATTTAATTCTCAGTTTATTGATTAATTGGAATGTGTTTTCAATTATTCACCATACTATATTTATTACGCCTTATATATTTATTTAAATGGAATGTGTTCTTAGTTATATAACTTTCCAAATTTATTATTACTTATCCAGTTACATAAATGGAATGTGTGCTTAGTTTTTTACATTTCCATATTGATTATTCCTTATCCAGTTATTTAAATGGCATGTGTTCTCAGTTATTTACCTTGCCATATTGATTATTATTATTGATTCATGATAGATTCTAATGTACCTAACCCTTAATAAGTATTTCAACTCACCCTTATTTTGTTTACTTTACCCAGAATTCCATGAAGTTTACTATGACTGATATGCATGGATACACTAGATGGAATAAATTTATTCTCGAAAAAAAATTATGTTGCATTTTTTGTATTCAAATGTAATATGGGAATCATGTATGTATCCAGTATACTAAGGCTACTAAAATATTCATTCCTTCAAGATGAAATTAATTATATCTTATTCCAATATAATATAGTAAGACACCAACTCTGGGCTACTAGGGCTGGGGTCTCTACAAAAAAAATTCTTTTTTTATCCAAAAGTAAATTATTTTGAATCCAATAGTTTTTTTATGTTGATTTTAGTAGATTCCAACTTGATAAGAAAAATACAAGCAATGATTTCCACCTACTTAGAAATTCCTTCATCTCATGGAGTAGTAAGAAACAAAATTTTGTTACTCTTTATTAAGTTAAAGTAGAATACATAGCTGTTGGGAGTTGTTATGCTAAAATAATATGGATAAAAAACAATCTCTATGACTTCAAGACTACATATGACCATATCCCAATTAGGTATGATAATACTAGTGCCATTAATATTTCCAAAAATCATATCCATCACTCTCGCATTAAATACATTTACCTTAGGCACCATTTCTTAAGAGAATACATCTAAAAGGGTGATATCTTATTGGAATTTGTTAGGATGGACTTTAAGCCCACTGATATTTTAACTAAACCTCTATAAATTGATCATTTTGATTTAATTAAAGGAGAATTAGGAATGGCATGCTTATGAAATTGTCCATTTGAATATGGATAACTTGATAAATCATTTTATTTTTTAAAATAGATATTGTTTTAAATCTTTTTATCTTCTAAAAATATTATGACAATGTCTTCTGCACCCATCATGGATTTTTTAAGGATTATTCTTGCATTTTATTTTCAATTCTATTGCTTATAAATCTGAATTGTGGTCATTAATCCAAGATTTCAAGAATTCTATCCACCACGAATAGAATACTATATGTATTTAATCTGATTCAAATCTAGTTTTTGATGCTCTTATATGATAAATTAGAAATGTGTCATGGAGAGTTCTACCCCAATGCATTTAATGTATACATGCCATCAATTATCTAAACCTCATGGTGTAACATGCATATATGGAGGTCAATCATTTTGTGGATGATTTTTAAAATAAGGTGATCATGGGGACATGATTTATATGGTCCTTTCAGATCCCTGAATATTGTTCATCATTAGTTTATGTGGACATTTGGGGTGTGATCCACACTAAACTTTGTAAAAACCACCTGTAATGCATAATCATTTGAATTTTATTTTTCTTAATAAATTCTAGGATTAGAGTTTCCTGATTCCTAAGACTTTTCACTATGATCCTTATATCTCACTAGTGAATTTATTTGTGGGATATACTTATCTATTAAATTTTAAAATTTTCTTTAAGAGTAACTTTTTCTTTCAGATTAATTTTTAAAATCAAGAAATATTTTCTCTTATTTTAAATATTCAAAGTAATATTTTATAATTTTTTTTATAATTTTACTATTTTAAGTTTTTAAACTAAATTTGTTTTCAAACTTTGAATACACTTAGTTTTCAATAATTATATGAGAAACTATGTATATTCTCTATTTATTTTTAAAATAAAAAATGTTTTTTTATCCTTTTTAAAGGAAGATTAATGATGAGTAAAAATTTCTACATATACTTGTCTCTTTAAAAATGTCTTTCTTGAGTTGTCTTTGACCAAATAAAAATGAGAAGATACTTTTGAAGTTTTTTTTTCACATCCTAAGGAACTTTTTAAACTTTATCAATCCGTTAATAGAGGTAAAAATATTCTTTAAGAAAATGAGAGTCTTGTAAAAGGTATGTACCAATTTTATTTTCACTTTATTTTCTATTATTATTCTTTATCCCTTCTAAATATATTTTCTAAAAAATTATTTTAAACTTCCTTCTCTCTCTCTAATGATCATTTTAAGGGGGAGTTTGAGAGCTAAGTGATGTTTCCAAAAAATTTGGCTTATCATTTTATTTTACTTCTCATTTTTAAAATCTATTTTTTTTCTCTTCAACTATATTTTGAATAAAATTTTTTGACTTTTCAAAATATATTTTAAAATATCACTTAAGGGGTTCTTCAAATATTTTATTTTAAATTTATATTTACCCTCCTTGTTTCTCTTTTTTATAATCATAAATGAGGATAAGTTTATTGAGATTTAATTCAAAGGGAAAATTTAGTTTTATCACAAATGAGAGAATTTTTTTCTTTGAACCTCAATGGGGTAATTTTTTATATGTGTTATTGCTTAATTATTTCATAAAGGGGAGTTAAATTTTTTACTCTTATTTTAAGTAGATATGTTTTGATTTATTTACTTCTTGAGCATATTGAATATCTTGTTTACATTGATATCTTGAATAAATTTCTATATCTTTCAATCTTAATTTACAATTGATATATCTTTTTATGGTAAGTGTTTGTGATCATAAAAAGGGGGATATTGTTGTAAATCTCCCTCTCATAATGTTTTCATGATAAAAAACACTCTTTTATGTTTCTAATATTTTCATTTGAGAAAAATTTAGTCCCATATTTGAGACATTTTTTAATGTTTTTGTGGAATTAATGAAGTATCCAAGACTATTCAAAGGAATATTAATAATCTTATTAAAGGCTTGGATCAATCATTTATCCTGTTTCGAGATCATGGAATGAAGTTAGAGGTTCAATCAAAGGCCATGGAAGGAAGGCCCATAGTATCTAGTTTAAGATCAAAGTTTGGAGGCTACACCGACTAGCTAGTTCCATATGAATAGAAGCTCCTCTCTATAGGAAATCCATCAACTAGATGGTGGAGGATCACCATCCAACTGATGTTAGTTCCAAAATTAGAGCTTTATTTTAGAAGGCCACCAACCAGTAATGAATATCTGGTGTTGCTTTTCCAAAACCTATGTGCTATATGTGTTCCACCATTTAGCTAGTGACATGTACTAGGTAACTAGTGGCATTGAGACCACAATTATAGAGATACATTTATTATGGTTAAAAATACTATAAATTTGGTCTTTTTAGGTTTTAATGACTCTGAATAATTCCAAAAGTTTCTTAGACCATTTGGGAGCCTATAAATAAGTCTCCTTTGAGGCTTAAAAAATTAATAACCAATTGATTAAATATTAAAACATCAACGATGGAGCTCTAGTGGATCCTCTAAAAGTTTATCAAGAGTGAATATCAATTTTTATTCAATCTCTAAAGATTATATTTGTAATGAACCGACCCAGTTCAACTAGAAAAGACACTCGAACCATCCCATCCTACAATATAGATAAAATAGGATAATAGAAACCAGTCTTGAATATAATAAAAAAAAGATATAAAACTAGAGTATGAATATGAAATAGATGAGATACTACAAATTACCTACAATCTAATCCAAAACATGCTAAATCAGAAAGTAAGTCAAGATCCCACATGACCAACAATCACCTCCAGACCAACTAAATCGAAATAATCAACAACAAGATAAGATATCATGCTACATGATTCTCTTCCATTTATTTGAATCTTGTAGCAAAAAATCTAAAAAATCCTAAAGGAATAATTAGGGTGTGATCCAAATACTAGTAGAATACCACCACTATTTCTATACAAGGTATAATATCAAGAATTAAATAATTCTATCTTTTAAAACAGAATAGTTTTATAAAGAATTTTTGATAAATCCAAACCATTTATAAATAATTTACCCTTTTTTCTCCTTTGGTTTTAATAAAAGTATTTCATATTCTCAAACCACAAATATGACAATTAGAAGTGATAAAAATAGAAAATAATATCCATGCATAAAGTGGTACATGTATCCATGAAATAATTTGTCAAGAGAAGTATTATGATACAACCTCATATAAAATATGTGAGAAATAATCCATGATAAAAACAATCACGAGACAAGTAACCATAAATGAAAAATGTCAAATGAAAAATGAAAAATGAAAAATAAAAAAAGAAAAAAGAAAAAAGAAAAAAGAAAAAAGAAAAAAGAAAAAAGAAAAAAGAAAAATAAAAAATCACCTCATATTAGGATCTAGACTATGGGAAAATGCATACTAGACACTTAGAAGCCTAAACAGACATACGATGGATCCAACATATATCAAGTCCTATTAGTTAATATAAAAAATGATACCTCCTAGTGGTAAAAACACACTAAGGATACTATAGGGTATTGTAAAATTCACAAAGGGAAGAAAATACCCCCACAACCACTTTGCAGAAGTAAGAAAGCATTCCTACAAGTCTAGTAAAGCGAGTGGACTCAAATTGAGTTTCAAAATTTGAAAGAAAAATTGAAGGAATTGAATTTCTCAAAGAGTTTTAAGCGACCCGCACACCATCACCATGAAGGGTTCATGGACCATATGAACCACAAACCAAAAGTACATGGAATGAACCGTGAGGTGCTAGCACGTAGATCGATGGCCGGTGAACCCAAGCACCCATAAACCACATTTATGGAAGAATCAATAACATGAAGGCCATATATATACCATATTGAAAACTTAGTAGTTTGTGGATGAAAAAAATTGGTAGGGTTCCACAAACCATGACATGTGAACCACAGCCTCCGCAAACCTCGGTTGACTAAGTCTTCCACGAATCAAGATATCTCTTCATAGGTTTCCACAAATGGTTCCACATTACCACATATATGATTTCCCTAATTCTATATAAAATGTTCACAGAAGGAATTGAAAATGGGGGAAGAAGAAAGATAAAGAAAGCATAGAGGAGATCCTAGAGGTTGAAAGAAAGAATTCAGAGAGGATTCCATATTCAGCCTTAAATAATCGGTGAAGTCCAAATAGAAAACCATGTTTCCACAGGTATAAACATCCACAAACCATAAAATGAAGGAACTTAATAATAATAGTAAAACTGTGGACCTAATTGGTGAAATCACGAACCACAATTCCTCATAGATAAACTCCCCATGAACGATAGCTTCTAGGACCCTCCTTCCAAATGGTGTTCCGTATAGTGTATCACTATGCAGATTAAACCCAGTTCCACATACTACATCAGTACATAGATGGAACTTGAAGTGGTGTGGTAGAATGCATCCAAGAATGCGTAGCACTGTGGTGTACGGTGGTCCATGACCAAGCCCGTACACTACTTCGATATGCAGATGACACCTCTACCCACATACCACTATGGTATGAAGAGCTCTACCCATCCTGCATGAGAAAATAGTACATGAAATGGGGAATCTTTGGGTGTTCTTCCCTCTAGCTCTAATCTCCCCCCTCCATTACTGTCCAGTCCTCCATAACCTCTCTGTAAACCAGTCCCCCAGCATTAGGACAAAGTCTCCTCCAAAGCCACCGGACCCATATGATCAGATCATTGGGTAGATCAGCATGCCCATTTGAATCTACATACCCAAGGTAAGCGGAGTCATAAAGGCTCTCCCCACAACGGTTCAGACTCCAAGTATGTCTGTAAGTCTAAATTCCCATTCTAACCTAGAGTCTAACCTTGGGAGGCTGACGTGAACCTCCCCATTCTAGGGATTAAGTGTGATCACTTACTTTTCCATTCAATTAGGAATGATTATTAGGTCAAAGGAATCATGTTCGCTTCACCTTTTAACATGAGGCAACATTCCTCCCCTTTTCCAAAACTCTTTATGGGTCACTCCCACTGAGGTAAGTCCCCAATATTCCAAGGTCCAAGCCGCACAACCTCTAATTTCATCCCACATTGAAGGGTTCATTGCCCCATGTCCTCTTCTATGGTCTCCCCGACCTCTTCTACCGTATACCTTCCCTCTCCCATCAGCAGGAGAGGAGGTGTGTGGTTGGTTGGATATCTCACATCCTCTTGTTTCTCACACCGAGTATGACTCACATGAGCTTAGAGATTTATGACGATTACAACATCCACACAACCAAGCCAAATCTGAACCAGGGGATCTCTGATTCTTGGTCAAACCAAGATACGTAGGATGCATTATTGAAAGCTTGATTTTAAAAGGGTGGCCTTCCAAAAGGGTTCACCCTACCATGTCCCCTCAAATGGGAAACTCCCATGCGTAAGTCTCAAGTTTCCCCAACTACTTGGGCTCTGATTCCTCTCCCGATGATACATAGGAAGCCCATATTATGGGTCTGATCTCAATATCAAGTCACCTTCCATCCCACCTGGATGATGATAAACTCCAGAGCACCCTATTTCATGGCTTAAGTCAACATTGCCTCCACATCATCAAATTCATTTATGCCTATGATGATCTTGCAAACCAGGCATAGCTTGTGGAAACACTCTTCAGGAACGAACCAAGGATTCATGGACATATGAAAACAACTTAAATCTATAAGATAGTCCTGAAATAGGAAATAATTCCCCCCCAAAAGGGTGCAATGAGCCCGACCTCCCATCCTCTCAACCAATGGAGTCCTTAAGTTTCGTTGGTCAAACCATCATCCAACGAGCGTCTACATTCAGAAAGAAGGTCCATGAATCTTGGATACTAGGGCCGTTGGGTGTTTTTGGATCCATGAATAAACCCATTGGAGACCACCTGAGGAAGTTATATCCTAGTAAGACTGATTGCACAAATACTTGAACCCATGCAATCACCCACTGGGACCATTTGACTATGGAACCTCCTTTGCAATACAGAAGGGATAAACTGCCCAGTCCCCATAGGGTAAATCCAATCCTCCCTTAAAGTATGAAGACATAGATAGGGTCGAAACAAAGATGATGATGTGAAAGTTTCTATAATAACAGACAAATTCTTGTCACATGTTGGAAAATTTTATATTTTCCCCCAAACCGCAAGACTGTGTCACCTTGGGTCGAAACAAAAATGGTGAACCCGATGTGAATACTTAACTAAGGTGGTAGTCTTACCCCTCTCAAGCCCCCTCACCTCATAAAAAGGAGGGGGGGGGGGAGAAGGTAAAGTTGAATCGTCAAATATGCATAGGTTCAAGATATTTTTCTTTGATGGGGTTTTTTGTCTCTATATGCCATATATATATATTTTAGGCTACCGAAGAGAAACCTTTGATCCAAATGTCATCTTGATGACCAATTCAGACACATGGCTTAGGGACCCCATAGGCGGCTAGGGCCCCAATGAAGAGCAGGACCCCTCTCCAACCCAGCATCTTCAAAGATGGGTATCCAACACGCTGATCAAAGAGTACCACTGAAATGGTACTCTCCCCACAATGGAGGACACAAGACAAGCCCTCCAATCTGTAAAATATCACCAGATGCCTCCTCATCCATGGCCGTTGCCCCAAAAAAAGGTGAGCCCGGTGGTTTTCTCAAACCATTTTGGGAGCTTATCCCTAAATGTGACAATGAGTACCTCCCTTATCTTAGGGAGGTAGATGAAGTCGATGCTGATGAATTCATCTCAATTGCACAAGGGTCCTACTCACGGGCCCCTAACAGAGAGATTCTCCACCAATACCAGGCAACCAAGTCTCCTCACGCTAAAGAGGACCTTATACCGAGGGCACCTGCTGAAGTCCAGAAGACCTGGGCCCCTCGGGTTTCCTTCCGTGGGTGAAAAATATATAATCAGAAACATGCTATCAACATGGTTCCTGAGGATAAACTCCATCGTAAAAATGTGACGACATTCAATGGGAAGACATAAAACTCTACCCCCTACTCTCAAGACCACCACAGAAATAGGGTGACATAATACGATCACGTGAACATTCTTTCAAGTGCTCACCGGTCCCGCCATGCGGATAGATCATAAAATTATAGGCTGATGCAGATATCCATCAATGCACAGGAAGCTCGTTATCCAAATAGGGTGGCATATAGCTACACATAGGTACAAATACCTTCTAATTCATATCAATCCCACCATCTAAATATGAGGGCAACCAGCTACATTCATGCACAAATACCTACTGATGCATATCAAGCCTGCTATCCAAATAGGGTGGCAAGCAAATACGAGCAGAGTAAAATTCCTACGGATTCATACAAAGCCTGTGAAACAAATGCAGTGGTAAAATAGTAGATGAAAATCCTTGATCATGAATATGAATCCCACCAGTCAAATAAGGTGGAAACCAGAGAAGACAACTAGTGGAAGACTTGTTCCTCTGTCCCAACACAGGAGAACCTCTAGTATCTACTAGCAACCCATGGGAGGCCAGAGTAGGCACAAAATCCTACTCCAACATCATAATGGGCCTTCATACCCATTCCATCCAAAGATTTATCTCAACACATCCTGGAAATGATGGATGACCAGGCGTTGATTCTAGACCATATCCTCTAAATATGCCAAGATATCATTGCATCAGCGGCAAAGGTGAGAAACCGGGCCCATGAACGAGTTTCCTTGAGTGGAATGACTTACTAAAAAAATGGGTTAGTCACTCCAGAGTAGTTATGAATCCTTTCTCTAGTCCTAGAAAATCAACAATAATATCCTACGATACACGGATAACCAGATCAGGAACAAATACCCATTCCGATTTGAGGATTCCGGTCCAACATGGTGGCTTCTATAGGGCAGGAATATATCCCTACCAATACTCAAGATGCCCTTCGGTGAATCCCGGAGGCATCATGAGACCCAATAAGACAGAGATCTATATATTAAGGCCATTACCAACAGTAGGAAGCCCCAATTACCCGCAAGAGAGCACCCAAAAATGAAATGCGCCAAAGGCAACCAGAAAATGAAGAGCACATACATGATCCTGCTCTGCTGGAAGATGGGGTTGTTGATGCCCTCAAACATATATCAATAAAGGTACAAGATCTTATCAGTCCATTACCAAATTATGGAAGTGGCAGTAGCAGTTTCAAAGGCCCTCCCCATAATGTTGCTACCGACAATTCTGAAGATCCTCCCCAGAGCACCCACGAGGGCTTACTTCGTGGGACAGGAATGATCGATCATGATAGTCTATCTCATGATGCGTGTTAGGGTAGCCCCCCTTGACCTAAAGACTAGACAACAAGAAGGTCCTCCCCTTACTGTTGTTCTCCCTGATGGTTCTCCCCAGGGTATATGCTATAGATACGCTTCTCCCTGTAGTCAGACGTCGAGTCATGATGGTATTCCTCTCCTTGATGATAGTCATTGTGAGGGCCCTCCCCGTAATGGAGATTGATGTGAAGCCCCCCATATTAAAATCAAGAAACGAGAAGGTCCTCCCCTCATTGCAGTACATCTTGAAGGCCCTCCCCAGGATATACACAACACAAATTCTCCCTACATCCAGGTATCAAGCTATGATAACAGTCCTCGCCATCATAGAATTCATTGAGAAGGTCCTCCCCTTAGTGACATCAAGCAACAAGATGGTCCCCCCCTCACTGTAGCCCACCCTGAAGGTCCTCCCTAGGGTATATGTCTTAAGAAAATTCCCCATGGTTGGGCATAAAGTTGCAATGGTAGCCCTCACCATTGCGGCTCCGATTGCAAAGGTCCTTCCTGAAGTCAAAATTCATACTGGCAAGAAGGCCCTCCCCTTGCTAGAAAAAATTTGAGAAAGCCCTCCTGTAATGACCCAATATTTTTTTAAAGGAAATTACTTTCTTATAAATATATCATAATCACATTAACTACTAAGTTCTATGAGACCCTTAAAACATAAGTTTGTCACTTCTGTGATGTGAATTTCAAAAATCCGACATACACAGTCGTGATCAGTAAGTTATTTAGAGTCCAATAAGGAAAACATAATTTTTGGTGAATAGTAACCTACCCTTATGAATAGTAACATACCCTTATGAATAGTGATATACCCTAATGAATAGTAACCTTACCTATGATAATATATAAATAATATTCAAGTTGAAAGTACGATATACCTATATTTTAGAATAAGTTAATGAATGTTTTAAAACTGGTTTTTGATAATAAATTATGATTTTAATTAAATATTAAATTAATAATGTTTAAAAAATTATTTTTGAAAAATGGACTTCATTTTTGGATTCTACACAATGAAAAATGGTTAGGGTGAATTTTTGGGATTTTTCTGAAATACTTTATTTTTTGATGAATAGTAAAATACGACAATTTACCGTATATATACACTATAAGCTAAATAGACTATTACTAGCATCATGGATGATGTCACCACCCTTAATCCTAATTCAAATGATAAAATTACTATTCTTGGTCATGGAATACTTACTATTACTTGTCTTGTGAAGAAATAATAAACTAATGAGTTTTATATTAAGAAATCCCCTCTCTCCTCCACTATGAAAACCCCCTCTCACCCCCTCTTCCAATCACTCCTATCAAGCCTTGTTACTTCTCCAAATTCAGGAAAAATACCCTCCCAACCTCCTCTACCACTTCTAGAAAACTTTGGTCTCATTAAAAGACCAAAACCTCTCCCTTGAAGAGGTTCTCAAGGAAGTTTGGTTCAAGAGGTAAATTCCTCTTTTCAATTCTTTGTCTTTCCTTTCAAGTTCATTTGTTTTCTTTTTATATTACCTCTCTTTATCAAAATTTTGTGATGAATCCATTAACTTATATGTACTAGAATGTTTTCATGATAGTGGAATGAGTTATCATCATCTCCCCCTTTTTACCTTCTTTTATACTAGTAGCAAGAACACCATCTGAGATGTGTCAATTTTACATATTCAAGGATGATGGACTTTCGATTTCTTTTATCATTCTAAATTCTGGTCATTAAACCATTATTGTTATGGTTGAACCATATTATTATATATAATATAACCCATTTAAGATTCTGTAATCCCTTTGTTCAAATGGTATTAGGTTATAAAGAAAAATGAGTTCTTTGTAATCAAAACCCACAAATTAACCAAAACAATTATCATTAAAGTTCTATATGATAATTCATCATAATTATATGTAACCAAGTTATATAAATGAAAAATAACACCTATTTATGTTGATAAATAATATATAATTTCAATTCTGAAGATTTACATCCATTCCACTTCATTACTTAAAAACAAGTGAACCGAATATGAAAATAAAGGAAACGAACACTCCAGAACGACGAAATTCAATACAATAACTTATCAATAAAGACATAAATGAACTAACCAGAATTATGGTAACTAAATAAATGTCTAATAGGTTCTTAAATAAGTTATTAACAAGTATAATTTCATATTCCAGGAGCTTAAGTACAAGAGCGGAACACATTTGGAGTTAAGGTAAGGGTTTTTCACTCGAACTTCCATTTTCATTCGGGTTACTTTTATTGTATAATTTCCTCAATGAAATTCTTATATATTGTTATGTACTTCTCATAAATTATGTGTGAGTATTCTATATATGTACACCAACCAGAATCCTTCCCTATTTTCTGAATATTTACATGTTTTAAAATAAGCTCTCAAAACTGTTTCAAAAAATACGAGCCCAATACAAGGGAATTTCTCAAATTCATATCTATTTTCAAGGGAAAGCTATAATATATTTTTGGAAACCATTATCCATATAAAAACACTCATTTTATCATGAAATACTATCTTACTTTACTTCTGGTTTTATACAAATATTTTTCCAAAAGAGCTCTTCTTTTCAAAATAAAAGAGTATTTATCTCAATAATTTCTTAATGATTTTATAAGAGTGTTTTCGTCTAATTAAAAAATCTTGTTGATTCCATGGTATTATTTGGTTTAATCATTTATGAAGTCATTTACTATATTTTATTTAATGGTTTATGACTAAATATATTGTGGATGATCTATCCTAAAACCATTCACCATATTATTCTGAATGGTTAGTGTTTTATGATTGGGGAAAGATAGTTACATTTCATATGATAGTTTCAATATGAATGTATTTGTTGTTTATGATTATCCCCGCTCATATGAGGAATTTATTGGAATTATTATGTGATGGTTGGGGCCTGCTATAGACCCTTGACACATCGGTAGGTATCGTGAGACAAATAGACGCGGAATTGGTCGAGGCCTTTCCCAATGTGATATAGATTTTGGTTGAGGCCTTAATCATTAGAAGTCTTGGCCGAGGCCTTGACAAAATGTTACATAATGTCCGAAATTATGCATTCCTTCCTTATGAGTTCAGCTATTGATATTCCATGTGGTTATTCGATTAGTAGAATACCCATGATTATGTTTTATTATGGAATTATTTACTTAGCTCATTTTCCTGCCATAATGTGTTCAAGTTTATTATCAAAGGCATGTGTTTTCAATTATGCACCATGTCTTATGTTTATACTATCTTCCGCTATATTTCTTACTCTTACTGAGCATTTGAGCTCACCCATTTCTTATGTATCATTCTTTTTCAGGACATGAAGAAGTTTATTATAAATGACATGCTGAAATAACCTAGGAGTTATGGGTGTTTTCTAAGGAGTTTCCATGTTGTATTTATCTTCAAGATATAATATTGAACTTATGTATGAATCTTGTTTCCAATAATACTAAACTACTCGGTCCTTCTAGATTTGTATTCCTTGTATGTATGCGAACGTAATCAAACAAGGCACCGGCTCCAGGAAACTAGGGCCAGGTCCTTACACCTCCTATGCTGAAATGGTCAGAAAAATGGAGTTGGACATATCAGGAACTCCTTCTATGAAGAGTGATATCCTTTCTTAACCAAAGGATGGTCTAGGGCCACACTCATCTTTTGATCCACCCCTTCTTCGTTCACATATCAATGAGGATCCTACTAGACTGATTTCTTGGAATGAAATTATTAAGAAGTAGTAAAGCTGAGCATATCAAGTAGAGGAGTCCCCAGAAGAACAATGATAGGATATGTTTCTTGCAAGAAAAAAACTAGATTAGGATAATATACTAGTGATTTATTAGCCTATTAACACTTCTCACTTTGATATACCAAGGGATTTGTCTAAGGAATGTATTAATGAAATTTTACTTAATATATGGACCACTCTTCACCAGCTAAAAGAAAATTTCTTTTCTTAGGAAGGGTATACAGACCATGTCAACATGTTAGGGGAGATTTGTCATCTAATCAACCTGAAAGCCCTATCGTCTTCTCAGAATCCACGATAAGAAAGGAAAAAGAAAAACCTTGAATTGGATTTCCTCCATGCACTGTACAAGTTGTGTTGCCTCATTGGCGACGCCCCAAATGGAGTTCATATTCGGGGATGGGGAGAACATTAATATCTATACTTCACATCGTTCCCTATCCATCAAACCTCATTAGAAATGAAAATTTTCAACATCATTACCCAAAGGCATCAATCAAATGAAATACCTACTGAGGAAAGATAGAATACTCAACAAAAACTGGCCCAAAGTAAGTCTCAAAAGCGTCAGGCCTGATGAGATCAAGCCATCGAAAAACTAAGAATATCAAGTAGGATTACCACTTAAGGGAATTCAACTAGAAAGTAGTGATCATGTCTTCAAAATCCCGTAAATCCCATGCAGGTCCAATGCTACACTCATCTCACACCCACATGGGAGTGCGTGAAATAAAAAAGGTGGAAATAGCGGTACCTACCACCAAAATACGGGAACATCCCTAGCCCAAAGGGTTGGGGGGAATTTTTAACTCAAAATTCCCCCATAAGACCAAAAAATACAGAGAGCAGTGCTCAATGGAATAACGGGAATAACCCTAGCCCATAGGGCTAGGGGAATATTTACCTCAAGTTCCTGCACAGCGGACATTTGTCTTCTCCCATCTGGAAAAAATGATTTGCAGAGAAGTCACCCATTCCACCCCATTTCGTGGTTTATAACCTCCAAGATGAAGGCACATTATGAGGTGAGATCAGGGCTCCCTCGGGGTCAATATTTTCCAAGAAACTCAAACAATACCACAAAATGTAAGGGAAAAGTCCAAAAAAGGATGTAGAAATCTTTCCCACAATTCGACACTAGGTAAACCACCACCAATGTGGTATGAATCAGTGAACATGGTAAACGTAAACTCCATGGATCTCACAGGAAATGATACAAATAGAGAGGTCACAAGAGAAGATGGTTCCCTCCTAGAGGCATCCCACACTGAGCCTGATGGTGTGTATACCTAGAACTAGAGAGAAAACCTAAATTTGGGTTCCCCCTTAGTTAATCCGTCATTACCTCCCTCGCAAAACCCCAACAAGGAGAATAATAAATCCAAGGTCGTCTATGATCCACATACTCCCCCCCTAAAAATGGGTCACTCACCCTCGAGGGAAGATTATCCAAGAAGGATGAAGAAATGAAAGAGCTCAGGTGAATTTATTCTGAGCTGTGTTGAGGGATTTATCTTACTGGATGTTTTCCCCCTACAAAATGTCAACTGGTTTTCATAGAAGAGGTTCCCTTGCTATAGACACTCATCCCAGTGAATGAAGCCAAGATTAGAGGCCTATCCAACCCAAAAATGGGACCATCAACCTACCTAAATCCAACCCTAGAAGGACATCAAGACTTCATACCACTGGTAATTCAACCAAAGTATATTCAGGAAAACCCACAAAGGATACCCCCAGCTAGGTACCCACCCCAAATTCCAGTAGCACCGACACGTCCAGCTTTGGCCCCTAATGCACCCACAAAAAATCAATTCTATCAATATATGCATCAAGGGATATTGAATACCGTCGAGCAACTAATAGCTCAACTAGAATCCATGGAGGGTCGGCATGCTCCGATACAACCAAAGCACAAACCCTACCCTGATTGGGTGAGAAACTTTCTGCCACCGCAAAAATTTGGATACCCTGTATTCCTAGTGTTCAATGGATTGGGAGACTCAGAAAAATATCAAATGAACTATGATTCTTATTGTGATCCCATTATTGTAACTTCAGAGTAGTAGGAAGTAGTAAAACTCAGATGATTCGTGTGAACCCTACAGGGTTCAGCCTTCGTATGGTATACTAGCTTACCAGCTAACTCAATCACAGGTTGGGAGGACCTCTAGTGACAGTTTATTTTCCATTTCAGTTCGACATTTCCTAAGACAATGGTCAGTGATCTCATGAATTTCATGGAGTGAGAGAATGAAAGAGTTTCAGACTTCATTTCCAGATGTAAATGTTAAACTTATTCCCTGAACCAGATGCTCCCCCAGGATGAAATGATCGCTATGTGCATTGACAACCTTTGTGATGAATTTCGAACACCACTCATACCAATAAAGTACACAAGTGGGTTCCAAGATTTCTCTACCATTTCCCAAAGGATATAAGAATCCTTGAAGTGAACCAATCTCAAGTCCCAATTGAACCCACAAGCTTAAGGAAAAATAGATGTAAAAGATGAAGTGACTTCTGTCACACTTAAGCCACCCCGACACCATCTACAATTGCGAGGCCTCCACCAAACCATGTGGGACCTCCTAGATACCAACAACCACCCCACCTCAGCAATATGATCAAAGGGTTTCTAAAATAAATTAGTTCTAGGAGCGAAGAAATAAAGTCTACTCATTCTGAGATGACCAAGTGTGCGACTACTTCATTGCTGACATGAATTGCAACTTTCTATGGCTACCAGAGCCAAATAGAGTCTATTACGTGGTTCTCTACGACCATACAAATTATTTTCAATATCACCAGATACTAGGAAACACCATCTAGGAGTGTTTAATCTTCAAGGATATCTTACAAAATTTGGTAGATTCAAGGCAAGTCAAGTTGGGTTCGCCTCAAACACAAGTGGCATTTGTCTCCACCTCAGACCCAAGAGAGAAAGAGGAATGAAAAATGGTCACCAGTAAAAAGGAGAAAAATTTGATAGTTGGATGACTCGAAAAATAGTCAACCGATATCATGGAATCCTCTAGGCACAATTGAAACTACCGAACGTGACCCCCATAGCTCCTGATGTGAAACAACTACCATCCTTATCCCCACAATACTCTAAGGGATAGAAGGGCAGAAAGCAGGAGCAAAAAGATGGGATGACACCAAATCCAGAGCCCATTTTGACACTTTTGGACTTCATGCTAGTAGAATTGGGATAATGGGTACCACCCCTTTAAACAGTACAACGAGCACTGCCCTGCCAAATGGTACAACAAGAACCACCCCGCCGAACAGTACCATTAGAAGAAGACAGCTAGACAGAAATATTTAAGGATCAAGAAATGATATTCAACTCCATTAATGTCATTCACTTGATGGACCCCTTATCTGATGAAGACTATGACCACAAACCCTAATTCCCTGTGCCCAACTGAAAGGTCGCATGAATTGGCCGCATAGGCTGAGGGTTTCCTATAAAGTATGATCACGGCAGGAGATAAATTATCAGCCACTCCTTAACTCAAACCATTAACATTGCATAAACTCATGGAAGGAACCTTCAACAGACACAACAAGAACCAGAATGTTTCTCCACCCCTTCCAGAAGAAATTCAAGACCAATTATCTTAGAGTATCTTTTGGAGGAAGAACAAATATAAAATTACCTAAGGTATACAGGTGGAATAGTTCGACCGAACCCGAAAAGGACCATAGCACCACCAACTCCTATCACAGAGGTCGGACCATCTACGTCTAAATCTCAAGCCCCTAAAGAGCCCAGAAAAGAGCATCCCAAAGAATTCCATGCCATCATTTCCTTCATAGACAAGGATGAAGACTCCATTATGCAGGGGCACATCAAACCCTAATATGTGTTCAGAAAGATAAATGGCATTGATTTCTAGAGGATTTTCATCAACAATGGCTATGGATTCAACCTCCTCCTGCTGTAAACACTTCATTGGTTGGGCTATGATGAAGATAGTTTAACACCCTACACCACAACTCTGATGAGATATGAAAAAAGTGAGCCGAAGACGTTAGGATGAATCATGATTAAAACATGGCTTGGAGACCTCATGTCTGATTCTGAGTTTTTGGTAGTGCGATAAAGTAAAACCATCAATGTCTTATTAGGAAGGCCTTGGCTTCATCAACATGCTAAAAGTTTATCATCATACCATCAGTGCATCAAATATTTTACTAATGGATAAAATGAGACATTGCATGCTGATAAATCCCCATTTGAATCCTGTGAGTTGCATTACATTGACGCATGGTTCTATGAACCAAAAGAAAATCAGTCTTTGGATGATGAAATTGAAAAGATCACAACCCTGAATGGATTGTAAATGACTCCCTCTGATCCCCTCCAATAGCCTGGGGAAGAGTATATATTACCCATAAACCAAGTTGAATGCATAAGTTCAAGCTCAGATATAGACTCAATAATCTACATGATTTTCATTATGACAACCAGTCCAAAGACACTAAAGAGTCGGATGACTCCTATAATATTAGGGAAGGTCCTAACAAAGATGATCCCATCCTGTCCTCAGGAACCCAAGCTATTCCCTACTTACTCACTAAGGAATAAAATGATTTCTCTCCCAACACCTGAGAGTTTATCTCAAAAATACTCTCTCCATAAAAAGAGGAAGAAGACGAGGAAGAGGATGAATAAGAAGATGAAGTAGAAGAATAAGAAGAAGACCTCAAAGATACCCCTCCCACATTCAAAGAAGGTGTATCCACCATAATTGATGAACTGAGGGAGATAAACCTAGGTACCAAAGGCAACCCGCAACCCACTCTGATTAGTGTGGATATGCCTGTCGAGGAGCAAGAGGCATATACCTCATTCCTGAAGAAAAATCAAGATGTGTTTTCCTAAAACTACATAGAAATTCCATACCCTGATCCTGTGGTCTCCACTCATCATTTGGGTCTGCCATAAGATCACTATGGCTATATGAAGACAACAAAAAGGACCCACCTAATACATGCTACCAAAATAGAGGCTGATGTTGACAGACTAATCAAATAAAACTTCATCTGGGAATTCCAATATCTGATCTGGATGAAAAAAATAGTCCCTATCAAAAATAATAACAGACAGATTAAAGTCTCCATCAACTTCAGGGACCTTAATCAGCACTGCCCGAAAGACGATTTTACGGTCTCGATCATAGAATTATTGATCGATACGACTGTCAGATATGAGGCCCTCTCTTTCATGGATGACTATTTTAGATACAACCAGATCCAAATTTCCCAAGGAGATAAATAAGATACTACTTTTAGGTCCCCTCAGGGAGTGTTCTGTTATAAGGTGATTAAATTTGGTCTAAAAAATGCCGGTGCTATGTATCAGCACGCCATGCACCGCCTTTTCAATCCCTTCCTAGGAAAATTTGTCGAGTGTTATATCAATGATCTGGTGGTTAAATCAATACAACTATTAAACCACCTAACCAATCTTGAAACTATCTTCAACAAACTAAAAAATCACAGTTTAAAGATGAATCCCCTAAAGTGAACATTTGGCGTTACCTTTGGGAAATTCCTAGGCATCTTCATACGCCATCATGACATCGAAGTCAACCCTGAAAAGATAAAAACCATCCTTGGAATGTCTCTACCTTGAAACCTCACTGAGTTTAGAGGTATACAGGGGCACCTGTCCTACATTCGTCATTTCATAGTCAACATTGCGGGTAAGTGTTTACCTTTAACCAGGTTAATGGAGAAAGGGGTTACGTATGAGTGGGACAATGATTTTCAAGAATAATTTGACAATATCAAAAATATATATCCTAATCCCACTAGTTATAATGCCTCCAGTTGATGGGAGACCACTCATTTTGTATGTAACCACCTTGGAATGGTCATTAGGCGCCTTCCTCGCACAGAAGAATAATACCAGTAGTGAGAACAATCTCTATTACCTCAACCAAAAAATTATTGCTGTTGTGACTCAATATTCAAGAATCAAAAAGAACTTCCTAGACATAATCTTCACGGTTTAGAAATTCTGGCATTACCTGCTGCACTACGAGGTCCATCTAGTCTCCCACTACAACCCAATCAAGTATATCCTTAGTCTTCCCATGCTAATTGGACACCTATCATGGTGGGTGGTCATCCTACAACAGTTTTACATATAGCACGTGTCCTGGAAGACCTTAAAAGTCCATGTGTTAATAGAATTACTGGTAGAGCACCCCTTAGAAGAAAAAATTCTGTTGGATACTGAACTTCCAGATGAAGAAGTATTCTCCGTCCAAGAAGGCCCCCAGACACGATAAATGTACTTTGATAGTGCTTCTAGAAGACTTATAGGAAACATGATGGAGGATCCCAAAATCAATAAAGTGGGACTGGGATTTATACTCGTATCCCCCGAAAAGGCCATCTTGCCTTACTCATTGCATCTTTTAGAAGGATGCACAAATAATGAAGAATAATACCAGGCTCTCATCGTGGGCCTAGAGATGGAACTTCATGCACAATCCAAACTCCTAAAGATAAAAGGTGATTCAGATCTAGTCATAAGGTAGGTCAATGGTGACTATGCCATTAAGAAATAAGCATTTCCCCCCTTGATGAAACATGTCCAAGAACTAATGGTAGAATTGCCATTATAATCAACACTGACCTATGTCCCTCGATCACAAAATGCTAAAGCTGATGTACTGGAAAATGCAGCTACAACCCTGGGTGATCCAGACTAGGATGAAACAATCATTATCATTCCCACTATCAGACGGTCTTTCCATTTATTCAGAATAATACAGAGGAATTAAATGATATTATCTCCATTTTGAGCCTTATGGTCACACCACCGGCTGGATGAATCCCATTGAAAATTACCAATAGAGGGAGGAACTCCCACCAGATAGGGCTAGAATGGAATAGATCTAGAGACGAGTAATCAAAATTTTCTTGTACAATGGAATAAACCAAGAAAATGTTCTCTACAAACGAGGCCTTGAAAGATTCCTTCTCAGGTGAATTGATGGAGAAGATAATGTTTCCATCATGAAAGAAGTGTATACCGGAGCCTGTGGAGCACACCAGCCAACACCAATCTCTCCCATAAAATTTGAATGCTTGGATACTATTGGTCCACTATGATATAGGATTGTGCCATATTCACCAAGAAGTGTCATTCCTACCAAGTTCATTCCAATCTTATTCACCGACCCCTAGAGATACTTCACATAGTTAAGTACTCCTTGACATTTTCCGCATAGGGGATAGATGTTGTGGGGCCATATCCCCCCACAACAGCCAGACAATTCAAGTTCATTCTCATAGCAACTGACTTCTTTTCCAAATGGGCTGAAGCCATGCCCCTTAAAGAAGTCAGGGTAAAAATCATCGTTATATTTGTAAAGGCCAACATAATTACCAGATTTGGTATCCCTCGTACAATACTGATGGAAAAAAACACGAACTTCTGCTCTGATAAGTTGGACAAGTTATACCAAGAGTATGGAATCAAAGCCAACTATTCATCCTACTAACATATAGAGGCCAATAAGTAGATATAGGATTTCAACAAGACTCTGTCCAAAATAATCCAAAAGATGGTAGATAAAGATAATAAATTGTGGCCAGACAAGATCCTTCATGCTTTATGGGTTTACCGAACCACGACCCGTACTGCCACCCAGGAAACCCCATACTTACTAGTATATGGAGAAGACATGATTTTTCCTATTGAAATTAAAATTCCATCACTCAGTGTGTCCATTTGTGATCAAATATCCATGTATGAGCAATCCCAGTGATGGTTTGATGAGTTGGAGTAGCTGGATGAGAAAAGGATACACACTTTGCATCATTTGGAAGTCTACCAAAATTGGATCGTACGAGCCTTCAACAAAAGGTCCACCTTTGGTCTTTACTCAAAGAAGAGATGCTGTTAGTCCTCAAAACCTCGATGATACTTGGGAAGAATCCCCCAAAGATTTAACCAAAGTGGGAGGGACCATATGTAATACATAAGGTCTATTCCAATGGATCATACGCCTTGATATGAATGGATGGAAATCTCATTACAGCTCCCAAAAATGAAAGGTTTCTGAAGAAGTACTTATCATAATAGTGATTCCCATTTTCAGTCAAAACTCTATGATCCTAAACTACGAGTCATCATCCTAACCACACAACATTAAACTATATGGTATTAGTCCCTGTAACATGACATTAAGTTGGGATACTAATTTCCTCACTGAATGACTCTAAACTACACAACATAGCATCCTAGCTGCAAGATGTTAAACCGTATAGTATAAATCGTCCTAATCACATGATGATAAACTACACAATCCCTAAAGAACTACATACAACTTTATTCCCATTCATAAATGGGATACGTAGCGACACCTCGACCCTCGATCTTGTCTCAACACCCACATGAAAAAATGCCTCTATTGTATCCTATATATCCCCATATTATGAGGGAAACCCTTGTCACTCCTTATTTCTCACATCGAGTATAACTCATGTGATCTTAGGATCGGTGGTAAGGATTCCATTTTGTAAAAAAACTACATAGGAATATGGTAGAACTGAAATACGTAGAGGATGAAACCAAAATGACCCTACTCCTATGCCCGAGCTAGATCTGTACAAGGAAATTTTAGAACTATGTATGAATTGATTCCTACCCTTGCAGGATATGCAGTGACGCCCGAATTTAGCATCCTGACCCAAACATCAACAAAAAAATTGCCCTCTCATGTCCCCACATGTGGACCGAACCTTTGTAGGGAACGTTTAGAACTACGTATGGATTGATTTCTTCCCTTATAGGATATGTAGTGACACCCAAATTTTACACCTTGTCCCATCCACCATTTAAAAAAATTCCCCTTCCCCCGTGCGTAGGTCAGTCTTGTATGGGGGAATCCACGAGAGGTCCTAACCACATGAAAATAAACTAAAATATTCCTCAAGAGTCACATGAGGCCAAATTCTCAATGTTATAAGATCTTGAACATTCCCTCCCCACTCATAAGGAGTCAAAATATCATTCTTACCCCATACATATGAGTCAGATCTATGTGGAAGCTTCCGTAGTTCACAGCTGATTACAATCTAGGTATTTCTTACATTCCCAGACACATCTTTTCCCTTTGAAAAACTCCATACTCTAGGAAATCTTGGATCCCCATAAACATTCATGTCCATCAGAGATGGAAGGATAGTGTCCTGCAGACACCTTTGTTTGGATATGAACATCATGCCCCGATGGTTCTGCATATGTTTCTTACAAAATGACCGTTAACCAAAGGAAAATTTGTCCTCAGGAGATTATTCTCCTACCTCTATATTCCTAATGGCTTCCAAGACCCATGTCATTCCAACTAATCCATGTTCCCCCTAGGACTATGGTTTACACCTTCTATCATCACTCACGTCTAAGCAATTTTAGAATATCCCGACTACGATTAACTCAAATCTATTTATGGTCTTTGTGACAAAAGAATGTCCTCGCTACATGACTCTAAACTGCACAACATAATGTCCTCACTGGATGAATCTAAAATACACAACATAATTTCCTCACTGCACGACTCTAAACTGCACAACATAACGTCTTCACCACACGATGCTAAACTGTAAGGCCAGAACCATCCTTGTTGCATGACGTTAAACTGTATAACATTGGTTTAAGCCTAAAGTGCTCTCTGTTTCTTATTTTTATATTCTTAAGTGGTGATCTGGAATCCTCATAATCCCTTGTTTCTCACACCAAGCATATCTCATGTGAGTTAGGGATCTTAGTAATAGATCCACAATGACATCATGGAAAACCAGTCCAGGAATTTGGTCCTAGTAGCACGACCATAAAAGGAATGTCACGGTTCCCTTATCCATAAGTAACCCCATGTCCTGGCTATATGAAGTTAAACTACAGAGTACTCCAAAGATGGGATGAATTCCTTACCCTACGTATAATTCCAATCTACATAGGGGATACTTGACCTTGTGAGTGAATCACAACTTGAATGTTTCTAATGTATCTAGATGCATTCCTACCATACCTCAAAACCCGTTCTTTGAATGATCAAGAATCCCCATAATCTTCCATGGCCATCGAAGATGGAAGGAAAATTCTATATGGACACCTCTGTTTGACTATGCACATCATGTCTTGGTGGCTATGCATATGTTTCCTACAAAACAACCGTCAATGAAAGGAAAATTTTTCCTGAAGAGAGTCCTCTCCTATCTCAGTACGCCCAATGGATTCCAAGCCTCATGAAATCCCTCCTAGTTTGAGAACCCTTAGAGTCATGGTTTACATTATCCTTCCTACCAACATCCTAGATATATCAGAACATTCTGGCCTGATTCACCTCTGGTCTCCTTTGATCCTTATGTAAAATAAAGATACCCCATCCATATGTGTGAAGTTTATTTTCATATGAAACACAAATGCCCTCAATTATTTCCAGGTTTCCTAGAGAAGTTCATCCAAATCAATATCCCTTTTCATGTTTAGGGACACCCCTTCTTAAGAGGTCATATTTCATGTCTATAAAGGCCCCAATATCCATAACCCTTCACGATCATCAGAGATGGAAGGCTATTGTCCTAAAGACACCATTGTTTGACTATGCACATCATACCCTAGTGGATCTGCATATGTTACCTACAAAACGGCCGTCAATAAAAGGAAAATTCGTCATCAGGAGTGTCCTTTAAAGTTTTCGTATGCTTATATGATATTTATGTCCCGTCTCACCCCTCGGATTTGGAAAACCCCACAAAATAATGGCTTACATATCCTCCCCTTTTTAAATTCCAAGACATGAAAAATATTTCTAATTGAACTGAACATTCACCGGATCTACCTTACGCAAGTAAGAATCGCATGGAAATGGTTGCCCATAAAAATTCTATACAAATGTCTCTAATACTTATGGATATCATCCCTCAGACAGGCCACCCACTATGGCTCCCAACCCCAAAACAAATTCAAAGGGTTGTAAATCCTCCCAGGCCATCGGAGATGGAAGGACATTTTTTTGAAGACACTTTTTTTTGACTATAAACATCATACCTCGGTGTCTTTGCATATTATTCCTACAAGACGACCATCAACAAAAGAAAAATTCATGCTCAGGAGAGTCCTCTCCCACCTCCAAACGCCTAAAATGGCTCCTGATCCTCACACATGTACAAAACTCACAAATTCAGGGTCAAAAAAAATCCCTTATTCAAGTATAAAAGTTATTAGAACATTCTTAGCTAATGAATCCCAAATTGGGGCCCCTTCCCCGACAAGTCTGGTAAAAAATGTTAAACCTAAAACATTAGAGTCTGATTGGAAGGACTATAAACCACTATAAAAAAAGACACAATACTCGCTAGAGTGAAAACCCACAAAAGGGAACCCTTGGATAAAAGTCAAGTATTAGTTTGCTGAACCCATACTATGTATGGTTAAAAAAAATGTTGAGATATCAAGTACTCAAAAGATACATAAAGATTATTGGGACAAAAACCTATAAATGGAAGCCTAAGAAAAAGTCAAGTTATACATGTTAAGCCCATATCAAGTAGGTTTAGGAAAAAAATTAGGTT
The DNA here is from genome assembly GCA_963277665.1 of Viscum album. Classification (NCBI taxonomy): domain Eukaryota; kingdom Viridiplantae; phylum Streptophyta; class Magnoliopsida; order Santalales; family Viscaceae; genus Viscum; species Viscum album. Next base: position 641,631,282 of record OY728143.1, on the reverse strand, counting down.
AATAATGGAAAAAAACAAAAGTTCTTCAAGTTTTCCATGAAACCTCAGAAACCATCGAATTGTGCTCGCTAAGTCTCATGGATCAGGAAAAAAAATTAGAGCCCAATTCGATTATTTCAATTTATTGCTTTCGAATGATGGTTTAAAATTAATAACTTATTGAAATGATGTTTATATGATTTATTTTGATCAATTTACATGAAAGGAAAATGAAAATAAGAATAATTTGAAGGAAAATTAGTTTCATTGAGTTCAACAAAAAAATGGAGAAACATCCCCAGTTCAGCATCTCTACATTGCATCAAAGTAAAATGAGTACACATCATGATTTGGGGAAAGTTACAATAAGGCCCAACTCAACATTTCCATATAAATGGAAAGTGACTTCCACATGCCATCAAGAGTTTATTCTAAATAATTTCTCTCATCCACTTCAGCCTTGACCGTTGGGTGTATGCATTCCATAATGACTTTAAGGTCCCGCCCTTTCTTCTGGACAACTTCATAATTGGCACATGAAGAGGTCAGTTGAGGCTTCAACCATTCTACGCATTCCTCACACTCTCTCATATCTTCCTTTTGTGCAATCACCAAATTACAAGCCTTCACTTCTTTAGACGCTAGGTGATCAAGTTCCTCCAAAACATCTCGAAAGGTCATTACCTAATGATGGGAAGAATTGAACTTGGAATGTTTATCCTCACAAGAAGTGAGGTCTTCCCAGGCTATGAAAATATGGCAGATACAATGATAAAGATTATGGTAATTGAAGACACCAGAACCCAGATCAGTAAATAACCACAAGAAGTTGCCAGTCTCGTTAGTAAAGCTAGCTAGAGGTGTTTCTGTAGCAAGGGAACATAACTGACACCATGCTTGTTTTTTCACTGAATAGTGCCTCCCCATGGCACCGGGGCCTTGATACTCCTCCACTGTAACAAGTTTATATGTAGGGAGTTTCATTACAGGAGTGGGAAGAGACCTAAGATAGGTTACCCAAGATGTGGGCTCTCCTTACCCTCATATGGTTCGACTGCTGGATCCGAGCGCGGAGGACTAGCCGCGACTTTCAGGGTATCCAGTGATACTCAGCTGGGGCCAACCTCATTAGGGTCATGGGCATTACCCACAGGGGGGGGGGGGCATTCTGAATCACTCCCCACTGAGATAGGCCATATCGATGAAGCCCCTTCCAGATGCATCTGACGGTGGATCAAGCATCTTCTCACTATAGGGGAAAGAATAGACTGCGTAGTCATCATGACCATTATAGGGACATGAATAGAAGACATATCCATCACACTCATCACATGATATGGAATATATGGAATGTACTTCAGGGTAAATAAGGGGTGAAGGATGGTTAGGGGCTTCTGGACCTATCGAACTGATCTTCTCAACACCCTGTTAGGGTAACAACCCACCCATAGTTGGGCATATTCCAGTGATAGATAAGTGGATCCTATCGTATTGGGGAAGATAACCTCCATAGTGTCACCTTCCCGCATCATCAGAAGTCATAACTGGTGAAGAATTACAAGATGAGAATATCCCCTTAACTAAATATCAGGAAGAATCATAGTTTTTTGAAGGAATCCAAATTTCCTGGAAAACTGGTAAGGGAGGTATGGCTCACAAATGGCCACTCGATATATGTGAGTAGTGAGAATACCATCCTAAAGCGTGATAATGTATGATAATTCCTCTGAATAACCTCCCCTATCACCCCTTAATGACCCATGAGGAGTAGGGTTTAGTGAAAATGAGAATCAAGAAGCATAATTCAGTAGCCTGACTGCATCACTAACGCTTAAAGTCCTAGGAAGAACAACAGAAATGTTGAGAAGGGCATGTTGAAAGTCGGAGTGGGGAACTCTCATAGTGTGCCGATATTTATAGTAAGGTAAGTGTTCTTCCATCCACCCATATAGAAATTGAAACGGTATGCTGAGATAATGTGGAGGTCTACCTCCTTGTATATGTCCCAACAACTCATAAAGTCAGTCTAGAGTAGGAGTGGCCAGATTAATTATTCGACCCTCTACCAGCACAACCACCATTGTCAGAGTGCAATCCCTAACCTCAGTATATAAATCACAAGATGGGAAGAGCCATCAACTAAAAAACATGGAAAATAAACCTGCTAATCTAAGTGTAGGTGGAACGTCCGATTGAAGCTTATATCCCCATGCAGTATATCATCCTTCTTCAAGGGTAGCACAACACGACCCTAGGATCTGTTGATACTAATAGGATGTATGAGTTTGAATATGGAGAGATCTCATCTTAGGTCCATTCACTTGTAAGAATAACTCTATCCAATCCTAAAATGGGATAAGAGAGCGATCCTGGAGGGGGTGATCAAGTAACCCCCCCCACCATAACCAGTAGGATCCTTGTCAATGGGGACACATGGTCGGTATTATCCAAAGTAATGGATACCATGAGAAACTCTTCATACATCTCTCTAAGGATGGGGAGTCCTCCAAGATAGAGGATCCATAAGATGATTCCCACCTCCCCATATGATAAATGGAAAGTGTTGGTGCTTGAAGAGAAGTGGATCAACAGCTCAAGCATGATTTCTCCTGGGGAGAAGGCTGCAAACTGAGAGACCCAGGCAGCCTGATATAAGTTCACCGACTCCAACTGGTCAGCAGACTCTAAACATGTTTTATGTACCTAGAATTCCCTAGCCCATTCATTGGAGAATCATCCTCTGGCTCGTAGGTCCCATTTGGTGTTCCACCCACCATTAGGGTTTTCTCAGAAAATGTTAATAATAGATGGGTACTCTCAGGTGACTAGTCTCGAGTTAGTGTTGTAACACCTACAATCACCCAGAGTCTACACTGAGCCTTCTAATATAAACACATTTTCTTGAACTGGATTAGCTATGACTTCTCCTGTTGGGGAAATATTGGCCCGATCATGACCTTATAATGCTTCTAGAAGAATTAAAGGGGTATTAGGGTTAGCCAATGGATGAGGAACCTCATTAGAAATACCAAAGTCGAAAAGTGGAAATTACACAGACAATGGGTAAGATAATATCTATGGTGTGAGGAGATCTTTTAAGAAGCTATCATGATGAAAAATTTAGGAACGAAGATGCTCCTCACTATCCTCAACCATGGTTTCCCTTGTCCTGGTTTATTTCTTCAAATCCTGTGAAAGACCCAATGCATCCTGCACAGAAAGAATGTAACGCCCTGACCCTAGTTACCCAGAATCGGTGCATTATTACATAACATTGGTATGATCACAAAAGATAAAGTCTCGAAAGACCGATTAGTTTAGTAGACTTGGAATCAATAGATACATTCATAAAGTTTACATTACATCATAAAATGAAAACTACAACAACATAGTCTCCATATTCCACACTCATATCCCCTAATACTATCCATGCGGGTCATTTATAAAATACTTATTCACATCCTGGGAAAAATAAAACATAGAAAGGGGTGAGCTCAAATTTCCAGTAAGGATAACAATATAGCAAAAACTTTCATAAATAAGCATAAATATTTAAGGCAATGTATAACTAAAACAAAAGCCTTTTAAACTTGAACTTCAATATAATATGGAAAAAATATAATGAAATAATGCCATTTACTTATTCACATGGATATTATACTAGTCGAATAATCACATGAAATATCAATAACCACTTCCATAATGATGGAATGCATAATGCCAGACTATCATAACCACGCCGCCAAGGCCTCGTGCTAAGACTAAAAATAATATTTTTTCAAGGTCATGTGCCAAGACACTAGTTTGTCTCATGAGACCTACTGATGCATCGAGGAGCTATAGCGGGCTCTACTCGTCACTTACTAAGTCCAATGCATTCCTCATATGAACAGGTTTAAACATAACATAAACATTCATATTAAAACTATCATATGAAATGTAAATACTTTCTCCATATAAAAATAACACATCCACAGTCAAACATATCACAAAACCTTTAATACAATATGGAAGTTTTGTATCATAATAAACCAACTTCAAATAATCTTAAAATCCATCAAAGGATGTTGACATAGATGAAATCAAAACTATTTGAGAGAAATATATCTTTTTTTGAAATCATTTAAAATTAACATAATTATAAAATAAAACATTTAATTTGAAAATATTATTATAATATTGTAAGTTAAGCTTCAAAGATTTTACAATGGTGGAAAATAGCCGCACCAGCCGTATAAAAAAATACATTCTTACCTTAATTTTGTCGAAAAGGTTAAAAAGGACCTTGTTTGGAAAATGACAGAAATATTCCTTTATAAACATCTTATAAAAAGTCAAACAAGGGTATAAATGACTTTAACCCATATTCTGTAAAATAGTAAGAATGTTTTGAAATACATTTTTAAGAAACATGGATGTGGATTATAAAGAGGTCCCAGTAGATAATTACGTATAAACAACCCCGGATAATGAAGAGATTGTGAAATAAACCCTTACCTTGTACTTTTACTTGGTTGAGGGTAGGTTAACCTCCTGTATAATGGTGAAATAATTGTTATTAAATTATACAATAATCATATACATTAATATTATATCATATATGATCTTTTAACATTGATTTGTTAATAATATTTTAGTATTATCATTGTTTCGGGTGTTAACTTACTCATTTTATTTTATATATTTTATTACATAAGCCGTATTTTTTATGGATTGGTTGTATCCTATTAATATCCAGAATGATATCAAGTCCTTAAACATTATTTTTAATCATCAAATGAGAATTATAATTTCATGGATACGATGGGGAATGAATCTCATCGCGTTCGTGGAGACGGTAGTCCGTACGTATGCACGAGTGACAATATCATTATTTTGATATTAAAATAATATATAATTGGATGATATATCATATATACAGAATCATTATCATGTTATATTTATTATTTAAATCAATTACATATCATCATCATACCCATCCAAATAATAATGTTTTTGAATAACAATTACACCACGACGTGGAGACGGTAAGCCGTACGTATGCACGTATGGTGATATGTCATTCAAAGGATGGATAGAATAATGAATATGGTTGTACCATATTTATAATAATATCACAGTATATAGAAGATATTTTATTTATTATCTTAGAAAGGAAATAACAAAGAAAGAAGAAGTTGAAGAAGAAAGGAACTTGAAAAAGGGTGGTGAAAACATTACCTCTTCTTCGGGTTCTTCCTTTTGATTTGATCAAAAGGGCTCCTTAGGTTGGATTTTATGATCAAAATAAGGACTCTTGGTTGAGGTGAGGGAATTTGAGAGAGTATTAGGGCAGGGGTTGGCTGAACCAAAAGGCTTTGAAGGTGTGAAGAATTGGTTAGAAGTTGTGTCCTTTTCTAAGGGGGAGGAGGGGCTCTTTAGAAAAAACTTAAAGTATTAATTTATAATAAATTAATATTTGGTTTATAATGGATCCAAAGTGGATTATTCAAATTCTAAGATGGGGATGGGTCTAAATACTTTCAACCAAAATATTTTAGACAGGTTTGGGTCATTATATTAACCTTATCTTTTAGTTTTGACTCTTAGTTAATTAGTTTGACATTTACCATGTCACTTTGTATTTTTATATTATATAGTTAGTAAACTTACTATATACATCCAAGAAACCCCCAAGTGGTCCATTAATTATACACCTATCATGATATAAGTCCTTTTTTCGAACCATATATTTTTAGGAATATAATATCAATTAATAATATAATATTTGTTTTAAAAACTCTTTTATGTCAATTTTGTCTCTATTGGGTATTTTGTTTTTGGTAAATTCATAAAAGCATTATTACTTCGAATAAAATTAATATAACCAATAAAAATATGTAATATTAACCTAGAAAATTATTTTAATTCATAAAAAGTCTCAAATTACATTTAGTTTGATATTTATAATATTAATTATTTTAATATTTCATTAATTAGGTAATTACTGCATCACCATTGTGTCATAAATAAATTAAATTATTTAATGTCTAAAAATTATAAATAAAATACCATTATGTAGGAAATCATTTTATATTTCTAATTAATATTTATAATTTAATTTATCTTATGTATAAACCTATATTAAAAATGTTTTAGTTATTAAACTTTGATTTTAACTCTTTTAACCCTTCTTTGAATTAAATAATAATAAATATCCTAATCTAATCCAAGTGGACCAAAGAGGTTCATATTTTATTCCTAAGGTTGTTTTTGGTAGAATTATACTTATAAAATAGAATTAGGACATGTGTTAGGGTAATAATAATATCATTTTACCCTTAATTACCCTATTTAATTTTTACCGTGGTAAATAAAAGTAAAAAGTTACTATTCACCAAAAATTATTTTTATCTTATTGAACCAAATTTTACTCCTTGATATTAAAAGTTTCTCTCATATTTTCAAAATTCCACTCACCAAAGTGGTAAAATTATGTTTTATGTGAATTTGCAAATTCTCCTAAAAGGTGGGTAAAAGACGGTGAAAAGTTCAATAAAATTTTTATATATCTAAAATTATTATAAACTGACCCCAATGAATTAAATTGAACTTATATAGGTATTATGTATCTATTTTGACATAAAATAAATTTAAATAAAATAAATAATTATTTAAATAAAAATTCGGGTTTAAACTATAACACAGTGTTTTTCACTATTCATCAAAAATTAAAAGTTTTCAGAAAAATACCAAAAATTTTCCCTAAGTTAATTTTGATATTCCGAATTCAATAATGATTTCTATTTTACCAAATAAAAAACATATAAGTTTCATTTATTAATTTTAAAATTAATTCCCGCTGTCAAAACCAAAAGGTGTATTTTTAAGAAATAATAACTACCAAAAGATTGACACTTGTTTATGTCAAATTTCAAAGTGAAATTACTTACAATGAACTTAATTGGATTAAATTTTAAAAATATAATCTATTTATACTTCCAAAACATTAAAATGTATAATTTAACAATATAAATTATTTTGATTTAAAAATTTGTTTTCAGTTAAAATATAGTATTTTTCACTATTCACCTAAATATGAAAGTTATCAGAAAAACACAAAAACTTTATTGAAAATAAATTCTTATGTCTATATTCTAAAGAAGAAGTTTATTTTGTAAAATTGAATATATTAAAGTTTCAAATATTGGATTTAAAAAGGCTTCTCCATTAAAAGGCGGTAAAATTTCAGTTTTTTGAAAAATACTTCTTTTATCTGAAAAAATGTATTTGTTCTTAAATTATGTCTAAGAAACTCATAATATGGATTCTAAAATTATAATGATTATATAAAGTTCAAAATTCAGTTAATACTATTCATAACCGCTTTTGAATGACTTGTTTGGTAAGTCGTGGTGCGCTAGAACTCGGTGTTGCGTGTAGTGCAAGCTATTGAATTATTTGGAAGAAATAATGTACTACGAAATCTTGGGGTGTTACAAAGAACCAAAAGACCACAAAAAGTTAGTCCATTGAAAATTGTTGGATAAAGGCCACAAAAATTTTCTAAAGGACTTAAAAAAGTGTCTGCATGGGGCTCCATGTACTGATCTCAGAAACGGTAGGCGGTAGAAATTTCCCGCATGCTGTGTGATATGCATAATCCATACCTGTATGATAAATGATAAATAGAGGTAATCACCACATACTAATGCAGTACACAGAAGAATTATACTGCGTACAACCATTGTATGTGGAAGTATCGCGAGGCGTTGGCCCATGAAGCATTGGCCAGTGAATAGAAGGGTTATTAGAAATAAGAAACCGTGAACCAAGGCCTCACCATGTCTATATTCAAAGTTTATGTTTAAAAATTTAAAGTTCGGATTATTAAGGCTTAAATTTCAGTTTTTTGGTTCAAGTTCAGTGTGTGGGACACGCAAACCGTGTAGCGTTCTCCTACACGGAGGTCCAAATTTTAGTTTTAAATTCCACAATGTAGTTCACAAAACCCAAAATGTGATTTTCGTGTAGAAGAAATTGTGAAGAGTTCAGTTTGTGACATGTATGAAGCGGTTTCCGAATACGGATTTCTAAAAGGAGACAGTACACGAATTCAAAGAAAGCCAAGGGAAAGTCGAGAGTACCTTTCGCCGAGAGAAATGGTAAAAGAAAAATGACCTGGTCCCCTATATATAGGTGTGGTCCCCTCATACTGGACTAATCTGTTCTAGCGTGAAGCAATTTAGTTTAGGACCACTTCTACATCGAAATAGTATCCTCTTCATTCTAAATGGACTCCATTCTGATGGGGGGAATTTGTAGGGTCATGAAAACTTCTCCAAGGGAAGAAAATACTACCATAACAACTTTACAGAAGGAAAAATAATTCCTACAAGTCTAGTAAAGTGAGTGGACTCAAATTGAGTTGAAAACTTGGGAAGAAAACTTGAAGGAATTGATTTTCTCAAAGATTTTTAAGTGACCCACATACCATCACTGGAAACGGTTCACATACCGCATGAACTACGAACCACCAATATGCAGAATGACCCGCAAAGCACTGTCCCATGGAGTGATGGTCGGCGAACCCAGGTGCCTGTGAACCACATCACTAGTGGAATCAAGCGTGTGAAGGCCATTTGTATACCGTCTCGCAAACTCAACAGTTCGTGGATGAAGAAAATTGGAAAGGTTCCATGAATAATGAATTGAAAACCACAACCTCTGCAAACCCCAGTTGATCAAGTCTTATCCGGATCAAGATATCTCTTCATGGGATTTTGAAAATGGTGCCGCATGCCCACAGGTATGATTTCTCCAATGATCTATAAAATGAGAATAGAAGGATTTGAAAATGGGGGATGAAGAAGGACGAAGAAAGAATATAGGAGACCCTAGAGGTTGGAAGAAATAATTTAGAGAGGATTCCGGCTTCAACCATGAATCATCAGTGAAGTCCAAATAGAAAACCATGTTTCCATAGGTATAACCAGACATGAACCATAAAATGAAGAAACTTAATAATAATGGAAAAACTACGGACCTAATTGGTGAAATCACCACCACAATTCCTCATAGATGAACTCCCCATGAATGAAAAGTTCCAAGAACCTCCTTAAAAATGGTGTTCCTCATAGTGTATCACTATACAGATTGAACCTGACACTGTATACTGCATCAATATGATGATGGAACCCGAAGCGGTGTGGAGGACCACATCTAGGACCACGTACCACTATCATGTGCAGTGATCCATTCCCAATCCCACGTACTACTTTGGTACGCAGACGACACCTCTACCCACATACCAATATGGTATGAGGATCTCTCCCCATCCCGTATGAGAAAATAGTACATGAAATGGGGAATCTTCAAGTGTTCTTCCCTCTGGCTCCAATCTCCCCCCTCCATTACTATCCAATCCTCCATAATCCCTCTGTGAACTAGTCCCCCAACATCATGCCAAAGCCTCCTCCAAAGCCACCAGACCCATATGATCAGATCATTGGGCGCATCAGTGCGCCCCTTTGAGTCTACATACCCATGGTAAACTGAGTCATGAAGCTCTCCCCACAATGTTTTGGACTCTAGGGATGTCTATAAGTCTACATTCCCAAAGTAACCTAGAGTCCAACCTTGGGAGGCTGATGTAAACCTCCCCATTCTTGGGATTAAGGGTGATCACTTGCTTTTCTATTCAATGAGTAATGATGACCAGTCAAAGGAATCATGTTCTCTTCTCCTTTTAATGAGAGGCGACATTCCTCCCCTTTCTCAGAATGTGTTATGGGGCACTCCCACTGAGGTAAGTCACCAATATTCCAAGGACCAATCCGAACGACCTACAATGTTATCCCAAATTGATGGGTTCATTACCCCACACCCTCTTCCATGGTCGCCTCGACCTCTTCTACTATAGTCCTTCCCTCTCCCATCATCAGGAGAGGATTTGTGTGGTTGGTTGGATCTCTCTCATCCTCTTTTTTCTCACACCGAGTATGACTCACGTGGTCTTAGAGTTTTGTGATGATTACAACATCCACATAAGTAAACCAAATCTGAACTATGATAACTATGATTCCTGGTCAAACCAAGATACATAGGATGGCTTCTTGAAGGCTCGATCTCAAAAGGGTTCCCTTTCAAAAGGGTTCAACCAACCATGTCCCATCAAATGGGTTGCTACCATGTGTAGGTCCCAAGTTTCCCAAACTATGTGGGCTCTTATTCCTCTCTCGAGGATACGTATGAAGCCCATATTATGGGTTCAATCCCAACATCAAGCCACCTTCCATCCCCCCTAGATGACGATAAACTTTAGAGCGCCTTATTTCATGGATTAAGTCAGTATTTCCTCCGTAGCATCAAATTAATGTATGCCTATGACAATCCTGCAAACCAGGGGTAGCCCATGGACACACTCTTTGGGAATGAACCAAGGATTCACGAAGATATTAACATGAATTAAATCTATAAGAGAGTATCGAAATAAGAAATAATTCCCCCCCAAAAGGGTATGATGAGCCTGAACTCCCATCCTCTTGACCAATGGATTCATTAAGTGTTGTTGGCCAAATCCTCATCCAACGAGCACCTAACTTTTGAAAGAAGGTCCATTAATCATGGATACCAGGGCCGTTTGGTGTTTCTAGCTCCACGAATAAACCCGTTGAAGACCATATGAGGAAGTTATATCCTAAGAGGACTGATTTCACAAATACTTGACCCCATGCAATATCCCACTGGGACTATTTGATCGTGGAACCTCCTTCAAAATACAAAAGAGATAAATTTCCCTATCCCCACGAAACAACTACCCTTGTCTCTTTCCCGATGCATCCATGGTTCCTAATGTGAATTTTTCCAAATAAATTTTTAAAACTATAATCCCAGTTTTATAAATCATTTTAAAATCCAATAAAAACCACTTCAATGTTTGAAAACCCAATTCCAAATCAAGAAAATCCATTTTCAAAGAAAACCCCCCTTTTGAAAACATTTTACTTTCTAAGAAATCATTTGAAATGACTTATCACTTCAAATCAATGAAAAAACCAAAGGAATTTATCAGGAACTATACCCAATTCAAGGAATTAACCCATTGTATAGAAAAACATACATCAACATGTTATAAACCTATTTAATTTCAAAAATGATGTCTCAAAACCAATAGAAATACCTTCAAAATACAAGGAATGATAAGAAACTAAAAAAGATCGATAGAAAATAGTACCAAATCAAAAATATGTAGATAACCGTAGAAAAAAACACAACCGTAACCAAAACCAAATAATAACTATAAGGATTACATAATTGGAAAGAAGAAATCCAACCCCAACGGTGATCAATCATTGAATGAAGTGATCCAAAAGGAAAGGAGTCACCCAAAATCACCTGTGGTAATCTCTAGGCCGAGAAAGGTTAGCTGTAGGTAGAATAAAATGAAAATAATACTTGCACCACTATAAAAACAAAAAATCATGGAATTTACATGGTTTTTAATTCCATTACATGTCATGTAATCCATGAAGCTCATATAATCCAAAAAACCCATCATTTTTTTATTAAAAACACGATTTTTCCATTACACGATTTGAACCTATTACGCCGTGTAAATAATTTACTCTATGTATCTAGTTTATAGATTCTACATAGAGGAAAGTAAATGGAATATAATCTTATTTCATGACATGAAATCTTACAATGAATAGTAAAAACTGTAGGTTTATGCTGGAAATTTCAACAAATACCTAACTTCACAATTACAGGTATCCTCTCAAATACCATTTTGGTATTACTCATACAATGAAAAAGGAAACCAAAAGCAAAGGTTAAAACATACCTGATAGAAAGGTAATAAGGTGTTATAAAAAGGAGCATCCCCATAGGAGGATTTAGAGAGGGCACACTCACCAGAGCAGAACCGATGGATTTGGAAGAATGAGAGGGTATGACTATGCCATCAGGACCAGCCTGTGATTTCATGGGAAGCTTAGCCAGACCACTATGCAAAGGTGGAGAGCTACCATCACGATGTAGATGTTGGGGAGGGGCTGTTCCTTGTAGTTATAGCCTGGTTGAATTCCCTAAGACCATCAGGTCATGTAATCTCTTAGGCCTATGGGCCATGTAATCACTAATCCTACAGGCCTTGTAAGGGTTCCCCCTCATCCCTTGAAAGGGGGGTTATAAAAAATCAATAAAAATGAAGGCCTTCAGGACATTCAGGTATTATCATATCTACATTTCCACAATACCTGGACTAGGGGGATCATTTGACCATGAAATAACTTATCCTAACAATCTATAATCTAAACTAGATGCTCAATCAAATTTGTATTGTCATAAAGATCAAGATCCTCCCTTTTAATCACATGGGAAGAATCTGGTATATACCCACTCAAATGGGAAACATGAAACACATCATGAATAGAATTCAATATAGATGAAAATTCCAACCAATAATCCACCTTCCCTAGTCATCCAATAATCTAAAAGGTCCCAAAAAAACTCAGTTCCAACTTACCCTGCTTACCCAACTGACGATGTCCCAAGCAAGGTGAAACTCTGAGAAAAACTTTATCACCAACCTCAAACTATAACAGCCAACAATGATAGTACATATAATATTTCTGATGACTCTCTTCCATGATTAATTTATTCCAAATAAAACAAACCATCTCATTTGTCTCTTGAACAACACTTGAACCTAATAAGGCTATCTCTCCCAACTCTTCCCATCATTAGGTAAATCTACATGGATACCTATACAAATCCTCGAATGGTTTCATATTAATTGAATCCTAATAACAATTGTTATAGGAAAATTCAACTAGAGGAAAATATTTTTCCTAATATCCTTTGAAATTATGCACATAAGCCCAAATAATATCCTCTAGAACCTATATTTACTTCTCTATCTATCCATCAATATGTGTATGATAATATATTCTCAATCTAATAGGGGAACCCATCACCTCCTATAAAACTTTCCAAAACCTAGATGTGAACCTTAGATCCATGTCAGATACAACTATGAAGGGAACCTCATGAAGTCTCAAAATCTCTCTGACATATTAGTCCCCAATCTTCTTGATTCATTCCTATCATAGGACATGACAAAGGCACATTTCTATATTTTCCTAGTGCATTATAGTTCCTGACTAGGGTCATCTCACTTGATGATCTTTCTCAGTTTGTTCACCTACTTAATCTAATTCACATAAGAACTAATTATTTTGGTTGTTTTATGTTTTATGAAATAAATGGGATTTATGATGATCAATAAAATTCTAAAAAAAATTAAACTAACATGAAATGATATAATGTGATTAGTAAATAAAGGACTTATCCTTTTTGTTTTGGTTCATGGGTTCCATAATTCTCCTTGTTGGTGTTTAGATTTAGTTTGATAATTTAATTCTGAGATCTCATTCATGAATTACTATTATTTTCTTTATTTTTGTGTAATAATGGATTACTTTTATCAATCTCAATTCTACTTGCTCCTATAATCAAGGTTAATGGAACACCTCGATCGAGATTGTGACATCTTCTAAGACTTGGCTCCATCGTATGCCATTTCATCCACTGAATGGCTCAACTCCATCATATGAAGAGATTATATCCTATATAAGGAAGGGAAAAGATTTAATAAAATAATAGAAATGAGTTTGAGATCAGTTTCAGGGTGTAAGATCATCTCACCTGTGCACATCTATCTTTCTCATAAACTTAATAAAACATAAGAATTTAAGTGTAGAATAAATGAAATTACCACTTACAACCCCTAGACCAAGCCTCATGTTAGAACATCATTTTTTAGGGTAATAGGTCATGTTTTATGTAATAATAATAAAATAATAGAATAAAATAAAAATAATAAGGACGAGGAAAGAATAAGAAGAAAAACACGCACAAGAAATCACAAAATAAAAAAATAGAAGAAGAAGAAGAATAAAAGAGGGTGGATGGGTGGAATAAGACACAAAAGTAAAAAACATGAATGAATTATATTTTAAATAAAACTAAAGTGAAAAGAACAAAATTAAAAATAAAATAAGAAAAGAAATGGGTGCCACATATTCCCCTCCAGAATCTGTCCCCCAAAATATTTCTCAATTTTGGAACCAAATATCTTATAATAACCCTAATTAACCTTATTTTAGGTTGTTAAAAATTGAATTTATATTATTCCCTAAAAATTTCACATTAATTTGACGTGTATTGATAATGTTATGGAATTATTAACTAGATTGACTTTTTCTAGCCAAGAATTCCAAAAATCCTCATTTATTTTTTAGCATCCAATGACAACCTTAATTAGTTTATAACTCCATGGAATTTATTGGTAAAACTAAATTGTGAGTCCTATTTCAATTAAATCTATAATAACCTCAATTGGATGTGTTTATACCAAGTTATGCCTCATTTCTGGTGGTGGTGTCCACTTTGTCTACCCAGAAATGTTTTTTAAATTGACGGATTTTTTGGGCCTCTAGATTTTTGAATTATCTCTTGGTCAAGAAGAAAAAGTTGAAGCCCATAAATCAAGGAAACCTAAAAAAATAATCACTAAAATTGGAATAACATTTTAAAATTTATGCCCAGAATACCCTTGTGATTAAAATCTGTTAAAATTACAGAATTAAGCAATTTTCACATTTTAGCTGAAAACACACCAAAAATCCCAAATTCATGAAAATAATCTCAAATTTATAAATTTTTAAGGATTAAATAATTGAAATACATATAAAAAATGATTAAAATATTATATCTATAAACCACAACACTTAAACCATGATTTTCCTCAATTAGAAAATCTCAACATGGAATTCATAGGGAACCAATGTTACCAATATCCAAATTCCAAAGCAATAAAATCAAAAAAATTCAATGTGAAATCAAAATTTCAAAATCCGCATAAAATTTGAATTAAATTTCCCATTAAAAAATAACCAATTCATGTATTTTACTTTTACCCTTTGAGAAATAATGGAACTTCACCTTTGATTAATTCTAGCTCCTCAATTCATTATTATTAAACAAGACACATCATGATATACCTCACTTTTGAATCTTTTCTCTCATCAATCATGATATACATTAAAGAATATTTATTCTCATATCATTAGAAAATTATCCTTAACCATAATATTGTAAAATAACTACTTTCTCCACTTTTGAAAGACAAAATTCACATTAAATCATGAGGTATTTCATTAAAGGTTCAAATGACTCTGAGGATTAAGGTTAATAGGAATTGATGTTTGAAAATTAAGGATAAAGGAGGAGGTTTATATCTTAAGTAAAATGCATGATATTGAAAATAAATTTGTAATGAAATTATCCCCTTCAAAGTATAGGCTACCATTTTCCCAAAACTTAAGTTAAAGGTTATTATCAAATAAAGTATAATGAATGATTTGTACACCATATTGAATATTTTTTACATTTATATATTTTTTTCAAATAATGTTTTCATTTTTTTAATTCTTTTTAAATTTATTATTAGGATAAACCTCACATCCACCAACTAACCACATATGATAAAAATCATAAGTCTAGTAATGGCGATTTTTGGTTTTCCCAAATCACAACCCATTTTTATCATTTTTTGGTTCTTTTTATCATTTTCAATTTTTTTAATTCAAGAGGGGAAAATAATAAAGTATCATGAATGAATAAAAACCTTAATTTCCCACAATAACCACCCCACACCTTTTCATTACAATGTAAATCATCCCTTCCACCATGTCTCCATTCACCCCACACTTCAATTTTTAAATATCATAAAAATACTAAGAGTAAGGTTGTAATAGATAAAAATGGATTGAAATATGGCTCATTCTTATAAAGGTCATTCATGGTCTCTATTGTGTAAATAAGGATTTATGTATTAGTAGTATTTTAATATAAATTTTTTATTAAAATACCCCTTAATCATTTTAAATGTGTTTTTTTACAGTCATAAATTTGACAAGTTCAATTGTAATTTTTGGTCGGTGACATGTCCCAAGATCACTCAAGAAATATGATCAAGAATAAATAGGTAGTATTTGGTCAATAAATACACATGGGAATGGTAAATATGATTTTCTTCAATCACTCATGTCATGGATAATAATAAAAAATTAATTCACATGAATTTTAGAAATTCAAATCATGAAAAATGTTTGGGAAATTTCATTTACATGAATCAACTAATTCCTTCAAACCATGAGTCCTCATTTCAATATCAATGCTTCACTTTAAATATTAAATTATCCATTTTAATCATTAAATATCATTAACATTGAAATCTAAAACATGTAACTATAGTATTCCTAAGAAACTCATGTATCCTAGATAAGTCAAGTAAATCATGAATTCAAGTGTGGGCATGCAATTTCAGTTTAAGGATAAAAACATGTTTTTAGATAAAAGTGTAGGGGGTTTAAAAGAAAAACAATAAAAGTGAACTAACTTTTGAAATTAAAATTAGTTCTCTTTTCTTCTTGGATATTTGGTACTTCCTTGTTACATCATAAACCTACAAAATAAAACCACCCAATTAAACATGAGGATCATTTCATTTAAGCTAAAAACTATAAGAGAGAGTGGGATGCATGCTATAATACTTACTAAAACTAAAATTGAAATAAAAATTCCTTTAAATAATGTAAATATAAATATTAGTATGATCCTCCAAGTGGGCCTTGAATTTTTACTACCTCCATAGGGTTGTACCAGCTGTTATCTATAATTTGATGGTGGGTGGATCTTCTTAGACTAGAACCACCACATGTGGATTTTCCTAGCTCTTTCTTCTTCTTTATTGGTTAGGAATGATACATGGATAGTGTATACTTGATCCAAACCATTCACAATTAAGTATAGATTGCATGATGGGGGTATGATGGAGTGTGGATCATAATCTTCCTTAGTTACTACTTATGAAACCTCATCTTTTTATTCCAGTACTAGATCAACATAAGCTGAAATAATTGAATGATCAAAGGTAAAGTAAGTAGTTATTTTCATATGAATAGAATTTAAATTTTAATAATAAAAAATATTTCCTCCTTTCGTAATGATCAACCTCTGTCTTGATTTAAATAAGATCAACTACTTGGATTTCTTAATTTGATTTCTCAAATTCATGTTCAATAATGTCAGAGATCTCCATGTGTTCCTCAATAGGTGAATGTTTAGTTTCTTCCTCTTCTCTAATTTAAATTAAGGGTTGAATGAATATGAAAATTCTGAAACATAAGGAGTGATACTCAAATTAGATTGAATAAAATAAGAAAATATAGAGTTTAAAGAAATATTATCTCCCTAAGTTGGTTTTGGTTCAATCACTTCTTCAGTGGTAAGTGCCTCTTGAATTTTGATCTCAACAGATGGAGGCAGGTAGTCAGGATCCTCTATATTTTCTTAAAATTTTACTATTTGGATGGATTCCTCTTTTTCCATTACTAGAGACAAGTAGAGTGGTGATGGGTCTTATACTGTGTATGGAATGGGGCGATCATGTTGTACCTTATACTCTTTCCAAAATACATCCAGATCTTATTGATCTCCCATATGTAGCTCAGCAGGTAAGTCTTCCTCATCATGAATCCACTTTAACATATCATAGTCAGCTTGAATCTAGTTCACAAAATGGTTGGGCTCTTGATATTACTTGAGTTTAGCCTCAATTTATTTGATGTATTTAGATAAATTGGGGAATACTAGCTACACTTCCTTCTTGGCATATAATCTTTGTATGTCAGTTTGGAGCTCATTGACCATGGACATCAAATATTCAGGTGAGATCCAAGTTGTTATGCCTATTTTATTCTACTTTACCATTATCATATGAGCATCAAAACTTATTTAAAGGGCCTCTTAAGTATAATATGTTTCTTTTTCTTGAACCTATGAGTAATTGTTTCATGTATTGAAAAAATGATCTCTTTAAAACATCATGGAAAAAGAATTATTTTATTAGTTTTTTTTAAAAATTAATGAAAAATATATATACAATATGAAAATAAAAAACATAAATAAACTACTAATTATCTACCCAAAAATGGTGCCAATTTTGGTACGTACCTATCATAGGGTGTGGAAAAATAACATTCCTATGTTTTCCTAGTGCAACACATTGGATGACTAGGGTCATCTCACTTGAGGAGCTTTCTCAGTTTGTTCAACTAATTAATCTTATTCACCTAAGAAATAATTTTTTTGTTGTTTTATGTTTTAAATTTTATGAAAGAAATGGTATTTATGAAGATTAATGAAATTCTAACAAAAAAGTAAACTAACATGAAATAATAGAATGTGATTATTAAAGTAAAGATTTGGACTTTGTGGTTTGGTTCATGGGTTCCATAATTATCCTTTTTGGTGTTTAGATTAATTTTGATAATTAAATTCAGATATCTCATTCATGAATTAATTTTTTTTTTAATTTTTTTGAAATCTTGAATTCCTTTTATCAATCTCAATTTCATCTCCTCCTGTAATCAAGGTTGATGTCACACCTCAATTGAGAGTGTGACATATTCCAAGAACTGGATCCATCGTATATCATTTCATCCAATGAATGGCTCAAATCCATCATATGAAGATATTGTATCCAGTAAAATGTAGGTAAATGATTTAATAAGAGAATACAAATGAGTTTTAGATCAGTTTC
Organism: Viscum album; assembly: GCA_963277665.1. Lineage (NCBI taxonomy): Eukaryota > Viridiplantae > Streptophyta > Magnoliopsida > Santalales > Viscaceae > Viscum > Viscum album. Next base: position 641,612,651 of record OY728143.1, on the reverse strand, counting down.
ACGTGGGATGATCGCCACACCCATGCACATCTCTCTTTCTCATCCCAAACTTAATAAATTATAATAACTTAACTGTAGAATAAATGAAATTTCCACTTACCTCCCTTAATATAATAATTAGGTTAGCCCCTCATTTTTTAGGTAATAGGTAATGGTGGATAAAATAATATTAAAATAATAAAATAAAATAAAAATAATTAGTATGAGGAAAGAAGAAGAAGAAACACACACACACACAAAATAGAAAAAATAGAAGAAGAAGAAAAAGAAGAAGAATAAAAGAGGGTGTATGGGTGGAAGAAGACAAAAAAGTAAAAAATATGAATGAATGAGATTTTATTTAAAATAAAACAAATTTAAATTACATTTTAAATAAAACTAAAGTAAAAAATAATAAAAATAAAAATAAAATAAGAAAATAAATGGATGTTACAGCTTCCCCTCCAGAATCTGTCCTTCAAAATTTTTCTCATGTTTAGAACCACATGTCTTCGAATCACCCCAATGTACCTTCTTATAGGTTGTTAAAAATTGAAGTTCCGGTCTTCCCTACAAATTAAAAATTAATTGGATGTGTATTGAGGAAGTTATGGAATTATTAATGATTTTGACTTTTTCTTGATGAGAATTCTAGAAATCCTCATTCAATGTTTAACATCCAAAGGCCACCTTAATTGGTTTATAAATCCATTGAATTTATTAATGAATCATAATTGTGATTAATATTTCAATTTCATATAGAATAACTTAAATTAGAGTTTTTTATCCCTAGTTATACCATATTTATGGAGGTGGGGTCCACTATGTCCACCTGAACAATTTTTCAACTTAACTGATTTTTCAGGCCTCTAGATGATTGAATCAAATCTTGTTCCATAAAAAACATTGAACCCCATAAATAAAGAAATCCTAAAAAAATAAATCACTCAAATTGGAATAATTTTTTAAAATTTATTCCTAAAACACCATTATGATTAAAATCTATTAAAATTCAATAATTAAGCAATTTTCACATTTTAACCCAAAACACATCAAAAATAAAAAATTCCAGAAAATACACTCAAATTGATAAATTATGTAACACCCCAAGACTTTATAATATTTTAATTTCTAAATAATCTTAATTTTATCACTTTATGTTTTTAATCATCACCATGTTAATCTTAAGATACACACAATAATGAGTTGGCTTGCGTTACACGGAAGACCCAGTTTTACTGAACAACTATATATTAATAAAATATTTTTATTTAAAATGATATATTACCTAGCCATTAAATTAGATATTATTAATAGTATTAAATACATTTTAAATTTTATATATAGTCCATATAATTTTAATATTCATCTCATTTATTTCTTAGACATTATATAAGAATAAATTCGATTTTTTTTCTACATAAATTCAATTTTACCACATTTTAATGGTGAACCCTTTATAAGTATAATATTTAACACTTTTATATGTTAAATTTAAAAGAAACTTCTTATTTATAATCCAAACATAAAAATTTAGTTTTGACAATTTTTTGGTGTTTTTCTGATAACTTTAACATTTTAATGAATAGTGAAAAATACTACATTTTTATTCAAAACTACTTTTTCATCTAATTTATTTATATTGTTATATTATCCTTTTAATTGGTTTTAAAGTATAATTAGATTATTTTTTTATCATTTCATACAATTTTTGTCATTAGAGGTAATTTTACATTGAAATTTGACATAAACACATGTCAATCTTTTGATGGTTTTTACATTTAAAAAACCCATTTTCTCATTTTGCCAATGAGAATTAATTTTTAATTAATTACTGAAACTTCTATGTTTTGAATTTGAAAAAATGGATTCCATATTTGGAATTATACGGTTCAAATTATGTAAATAGTTCCCTTTTATTTTTGGACATTATGAATTGTAACTTTAGTAATTATTTTTATTTACCACAGTTAAAGGGTAAATGAGCTAAATAAGGGTAAAAATAATATTATAATAATATAAAGCTACCCTAAAACATGTTATAATCTTATTGGATGAATTATAGGAGACCAAGAAAACACTTGGGATGAACATTTGGCCTTCAGGATCCACCTGGGTGTGATAATGACATGTTATAATAATTAATTTAATGTAAAGAGAAATATAACATAAACATGTATCCTTTTAATAAAAAAATTTTAATGTGAAGTTATATAAATAATATATTTGAATATAAATATTCATTATAAAGATAAAAATATTTCCAAAATCATGATTTTTTTATAATTTTTAGACATTAAATAAATAAATTTATTTATGACTCAATAATGATGTAGTGATTACCTTATTAATGTATAATTGAATTAAATGATATTATAAATATTAAAATAAATGTAATTTGAGATTTTTGATTCCATCAAAGAATTTTTCGGATAACACTGGAATTTTAGTTATGAGGTAATTCTTTTTTCTAAGGAATAAAGTTATGATTTTAACAAAAATCAATTACTAAACAGTGTCAAAATTGACATAAATGAGTTTTTAAAACAAAACTATTTTATTAAATGATATAATAGTGAGAAAAATATAAGATTTGGAAAAATAACTTAGATAGTGTTAAATTTTTTATTAATGATCCACCTGAGGTTCTATTGTCATTTTTAGTAACTATATTAACCATGTAGTGTAAAAATACAAGAAGACATGGTAAAAGTTAAACTATTTAACTAAGGGTTAAATCTTAAAGATAAGGTTAATTTTATAATCTAAATATATCTAAAACATATTGGTTGAGAGGATTTAGACCCATACTCATATTTTAATTGAAATAAATCAATTTTTATCCATTATAAACTAATTTTTTTATAATACATTAATCTTTCAAGACTTTACAGAAGATCCCCTCACCTCTCTTATAAACGGGAACTTCTCTTTATCTTTTATTCACACCTCAAAATCCATTTGGCTCAAAAAAACCCGACCCAATTCTGCTCCCAACTTCCATAAATTCATCCTAGAGTCTAAAATTTAGGCATAAAACCAACCTAAGGAGTCTTTTTGTTCAAATCAAAAGGAGATACCCAAAAAAGAGGTAAATGTTTTATGACCTCTTTAAAAGTTCTTTTCTTCTTCTACTTACTCTTTCTTTGTTTTTTTCATACTAAATTAATATATCCAGTATCATATGCATGCTGAGATATCATTAAATTTATGGAACAACCATATTAATCTTTTTATCCATCCTATGGATAATAATATCACCATGTGTACGTATGTATAGATTACTATCTCCACGCCGTGGTGTACTTTGTTATTCCACTCTAATTTATTTGGATGGATATAATTATGAATATAATGGATGTAAATATTGAATATAACATGATAATTATTCTTTATAATTAATATACCATCCAATTATATACCATTTAACCATCAAATGAATGATACCATCGCTCGTGCGTATGTACGACCTACGATCTCCATGACGTAATGAGATTCATCTCCCATGTTCACCATTCAAGAATGATTATAAAAATGTATATTATGAAAAAGTATGAAATATATGAAATAAAAATTCTACTGGAATAATATATATATATATATATGTATGTATATACATATATGTTGGTCACTTACTTCCATTCAATATGATAAGAAAATGGAAATAATATTCATGCATATGTACAACCTACCGTCTCCATGAACAGTGTATTCTATTTCATATATATATCTATTATATATATTTATATTATGAATATATATGATATATAAATTATATTATACATTATTTAAGTAATTAAATTACGATCTAAGTAATATGATCAAGAATAACAAGTCAAAATGCGTATGATAAACAAAGGGAATATTACCTGAAACATTGTTTTAACTTGAAATTATTAATAAATGGGTAATATAAAGTCATAAAAGAATCATATATGATATTATAAATATTAATATGGTACTTTTATAATTTAATAACATGTTTTAACCATTATACAAGAAGCTAACTCACCTTCTACTAAAGGAAAGTATAATGTAAGAGTTAAATTCGAAATCACATTATTATTCGAGATTGTTTATGCATACGTGTTTATTGGGACATATTTATCATTCATGTACATGTTTCTTAAAAATGGTTTCAAAAGGAATATTTTAAAGGTTTTATGTAAGTGACTCCTTAAATAAAACATCATTATAAATATTTTAAAGATTTATATTTCTAGACTTTTCTCATTAATGTCCATGTTTTTAAAATGGTTTTAATGATTTATTTATATGGACAAAAATGTTTTAAAATTTCAATTCCTTTAAAAAGTTTCAAAGTGTTATGGAACACTTTGATTCAAAAATTTCTTTTAAATGTATTATTTTATAAATTGTGTGACTTTTAATGTTTTCAAAGTAAAAAAGGGATATTTCTATAAAATTGTTTTAATTATTTTATTATATTATTTTCATCTATGTCAACATACTTTGTTGTATTTTATTCTTAATTAAGATTGATTTATTATGAAACAATATTCCATATTTTATTGAAGTGTCTATGAAATGTTTAACTATGGATGTGATATTTTAATACCATTCATGTTTCATGGTTAAAGTATTAAAATTTTGTATTCTAGTTTTAATACGAGTGTTTATATCATGTTTTACCCTTTTTATACGAGGAATTTATTGGACTTAGAAAGTGACGAGTAGGGCCCATTATAGCCCCTCGATACATAGGTAGGTCTCATGAGACAAACTAGTGTCTTGGAACAAGTATTTATCACATAAAGTTGGCCTATAAGAAGTCCCTAGTTGGTATAACAAATTTTGCCTTATTTAAATGGTATAAGTTTATATTTGGAACCTTATACAATTAAGAATAGTAACTTTAGTAATTATTTTTATTTACCATAGTTAAAGGTAAATAGGGTAAGTTATGGTAAAAATAATATTATAATAATATAAAACTACCATAATACGTGTTCTAATATTATTTGACGATTCATGGGTGACCAAAACAATCCTTAGTATGATTTTTTGTAATTTGGGAGCCACTTGGGTGTGATAATGACATGTTTTAATAATTAATTTAAAGTAAAGAGAAATATAACATAAACATGTATCTTTTTACTAAAATAATTTTAATATGGGGTTATATAACTAATATCTTTGACTATAAATAGTCATTATAAAGATGAAAAAAGTTCTTAAATCATGGTATTTTATTTATAATTTTTAGAAAATAAATAAATAAATTTATTTATAACACAATAATGATGCAGTGATTACCTTATTAATGAATGATTGAAATAAATGATATTATAAATATTAAAATAAATTTAATTTGAGATTTTTGATGCCATATATGAATTTTTTTTGATAAAATTGACATGTTATGGGTGAGTTAATTCTTTTTTTCTAAGTAATCAAGTTTTTATGACTTTAACAAAAATCAATTACTAAATATTGTCAAAATTGACATAAATGAGTTTTTAAAACAAACACTATTTTATTAAATGATATAATAGTAATAAAAATATAATATTTGTACAAATGAATTATATAGTATTAAAAATGTAATTAATTATTCACTTGAGGTTATATTGGAATTTTATAGTAACTATATTAACCATATTGTATAAAAATACAAGAATACATGGTAAGAGTTAACTTATTTAACTATGGGTTAAAGGCAAAAGATAAGGTTAAATTTGTGACCTAAACTTATCTAAAATATATTGGATGATATTATTTAGAACCATAATTATATTAGTATCTAAATAAATCACTTTAAGTCAATTATAAACCGAAAATAAATTTTTAATAAATTAATATTTCAATCTTTTCCTAAATTTCTCTTCACCTCTCTTATAAAATAGAATTTCTCCTTATCTTTAATTCACACCTCCAAATACCATTGGATTAGCCAAAACCTATCCAATTATTCTACCAAATTCCCTTAATTAATCTTATAGGACACCCTTTGGTCATAAAAAGAACTTAAGAAGTCCTCTTGTGCAAATCAAAAGGAGACACCTGAAGAAGAGGTAATCATTTTTTCACCTCTTTCAAAGTTCTTTTCTTCTTATACTTCTGCTTTCTATATTGGTTCATTACTAAAATAATAACTCCAGTTTATTATACATGATTATATGTCATTATAATTATGGGAAAAATATATTTCTTATTTTATCTATTCTACAAATAACAATATCATTATGTGTGCATACGTACGACTTACCGTCTCCACAACACGATGAGACTCATCTTCCACGTTCACCATCAAATATTGATTATAAAAATATATATTATTAATAATTTTTAAATATATTAAATAATAATTCTAATGGGATTATATATATATGTATATATATGTCATTCACTCACTTCTATTCAATTAGATAAGAAAACAGAAACAACGTTCATGCGTACGTACGACCTATCGTCTCCATAAATGGTGTGTACCATTTCATTTATCTATCTATTATATATATTTATATTAAGAATATATATGATATATAAATTATGTTTTACATTCTATAATTATGTAAATTATGATATATGTAATAATATCAAGAATAACAAGTTAAAACTTATATGATAAACAAAGTAATTATTATCGGAAATGTTGCTTTAACTTAAAAATTATTAATAAATGGGTAATATAAAGTCATAAATGAATCATATATGATATCATAAATATTATTATGGTTATTTTAGAAGTTAATAATATGTTTTAAAACATTGTACAAGGGTTTTGGACACGTATGGAGAGTATCAGACCTAAGGTAAGAGAATTTCATCCCACTTTTAATTTTCACAAGATATAAGCCATGTTCACCACCAATTTCTTGTGTGTGCTGTATGAAATTCCCCTATTTTATTTCATATAATGAATACATTTATCTTCATGGTATTTAAATATTAATTTGAAGATATCAGACCTATGATTTAAATGTTCAATGTGGTATGGGATGCTTTGAATATTTAATGAATTAATCCTTTATCCATTGTAATATTCTTGATATTAGTTTACATAACTATTTATATGGATATAAAAGTATTATAAAAGACATTTTATGCCTATTTTTAAGTTCATAATTTTTTTAAAAGGAATCTTTTGAAATTTTTATGTTGGGGTCTCTTTAACTAAAACATCATTTTAAATGTTTTAAGGATTTATTCTCCTAAATCTTTCTCATTAAAATACATGTTTTCAAATGGTTTTAAAGATTTATTTATTTAAAAATGAATGTTTTAAAATCATAATTCCTTTAAAAAGTTTCAAAGTGGTATGAGACACTTTGATTAAAAAATATATTTTTAAATTTCTTATTTTATAAGTGTACGACTTTTGAATAAATAATTGCAAAGAAAAAGGGATATTTGTCTCAAGAGTTTTGCAATGATTTTATTAAGAGTATTTTCATCCATGTCAACATCCTTTCTTAGATTTTATGATTAATTGAGGTTTATTTATTATGATAAAATTCTACATATTGTATTAAAGGGTTTATGACATTTTTAACTACGTATGTGCTATTTTGATACCATTCATGGTTTATTGTTAAAGTATTAACATTTTGTATACTAGTTTTAATATAAATAATTATGTTGGTTAAGTTTTACCCCTTTCTTAAGAGAAATGTATTGAACTTTTTAAGTGTTGAGTGAGGCCCTCTATAGCCCCTTGATTCATCGGTAGGTCTCAGGAGACAAATATGTTTGGGTTTTGGCTAATGTCATACCCAATTATGTACGGTGTCTTAGCCGAGGCCTTGAAAATATGTTTAATATGTTCCACATTATGCATTCCCTAATTATGAGATTAGTTATTGATATTACATGTGATTATTATACTAGTAGAATATCCATGTAACTATGCAAATGGAATTATTTGATTTATTATTTCTATATTATGCTAAATATTTTGTTTAAAATGATTGTGTTTTAGTCTTATAAATTGCCTTAAAATTTTATGCTTATTTATGATAGTTTCTGCTAAATTATTTACCCTTGTTGAGAATTTGAGCTCACCCCATTCCTATGTTTAATTTTTCCTAGGATGACAAGAAGTGTTTTATGATTGATATGTGAGGTTAATATAGGGGAATAATGGTGTTCTAAAAGGATTATCTATTCTGTATTTTATGTTAGAAAATTTAATGTAAAGTTAATATATGTAATATATTTTCAAAGGATGATAAACTGATCGGTCCTTTGGGATTTGATTCCTTGTAATCATGCTAATGTATTAAAATAATTCATTGGCTTTAGGAAACTGGGGTCGGGGCATTACAGTTGGTATTAAAGAAAGTTAAGTGAGAACATTGGAAATAGATTTAGAAAACATAGATTAGGGATCATAACCGTAATATAGAATTTGAGGATAATTATAGAATAACCCCCTAGAATTTTCGTAATGTACTGATTATGTGGATTCTAAGAAATACATCCCTGTCTAGATACTAAAGTTGACGTTGTTCTGGAACAGATGTACCTTGGGGTGAAAACTCCAACAAGGTGTTCTGGTCTTGACCCGAGGTAACCTGGTACATGACAATGGGCGTTACTGCACACCTGGTTTGACACTCCTAAGGGATATGCTTAAGATAATTCACATTTTATTTACAAACTGTTATGAAGGATTTATGAATAAATATGTCTCCAAAGAAACCTTTTTTATGATTATGTGACCAGATACGTGTAAATATTCAATTTATGTTAATAATTTTTCTAGTTTTTGGATTATACATTATGATATGATCTAACCTAGTGTATGTCATCATTTATAAATGGCTCCCAATAGAAGTAATGAGAACTCCACCAACACATGTGGTCCAAAGAGTAAGAATGATCATATATTTCATGGTATTAAGCCAATATTTTGAAGGGAAATAATCTCCCAAGCATTATCATCATATGAGGAAATAATTTCAAGTGATAACGGGACAAGTAAATAATACCCTAGGTATTATCAATTTGTAGGGAATCATGAGAATAAAAGGATAACTTTGAAAAATTTAGATAAAGAGAAAAAGGGATAGAAGGATTTTACCACATGTTATAACTGTGGAAAGAATCATCCTGGAAAATGATTGAAGGGAATGATATTTTGTTATAAGTGTAGAGAAAAATGACACTATGTTCGTGATTTAAATGTTACAAAAAAGGTTTCTAATGTACATTGATTCAACTACAATGAGATGTGACATTATTCAAATCAATATCTCAATCGTCAAAGGAATATACCCCAAAATCCTCTAAAGAATCACAATCAAAATAATTCTTTTACCACAAATAAAGAGGAGTGATTAATGTGATATGTTGGGATTGAAGAATTATGTTATTTTAGTATTGTATAAATTATGTACTAGATATATAAATTATAGAAATAAATATGGATTGTACTGTAATACTATTTCATTATGGATTTGAGATTGTATGGTAACAAGTAAAGTGAAAACATTGTATGTTATTTTTTTGGAAAATATATGGTTGAGGGAAATATAACCCTTAATATGTTTATGATAATCAGATAATGATATTGTAATAAAGTGATGTTTGATTAGGATAAATTATATTGTATATTATTGACTATCTAAGAACTGATTAATGGTTGTTTATTCCACCATTGTGGGAGTTTACAACATTTTTGGATTAAAGGAGTATATCCTATATTATATGTTTTACATAATGAATAAGGAATCACAAACGTATTCAATAAGGTTTTATGGTAATTCGGGTTATTACAATATTTTAAGAGAATACATGATGAAGGTATTCACATGCTTGTTATATGAAAAAAAAATCTTCATTATGTTATGTGACCTTGCTTATAATTTTTTTGGACTGTGAGTTTGGACAGAAGTATTTTGGATAAGCCTAAAGGTTGGAAGGAATTAAATTGGATATTGGATACTATTGTTTAATGTTAAAACATTTCTTAATATTATTTATGTAATATTATATTAATGTAGTTTTAAGAAAAGGACAACCTGTAGGTCAAGCGACAACCCATCGCGTCAGACAAGGCTACGGGAATCAAACCCACAACCAAAGTGAAACATGGATTTATCACCTACGATTGGCCTATAGGAATTACTTGGTTAGTATAACATTGTTTTATTTATTTAAATGGTATAATTTTATATTTGGAACCTTATACGATTAAGATAAATAAAATATTTTTGAATTTTATTATCTTTTTGAGAGAAAGATACATTTTTTATAAAAATTAGTTAAAGAAACTGTATATGTAAATTATGCATTCTTACTTGTGTTATTATTATATAAAGTAAATTAATTCTTCAACACTAGGGAAAGTATCATAAAACTGAAACTGTTTTTTTATTACTTTCTTCTGCGATGAATCAAATGGTCCCTTAGATCATCAAAAATTTACAGCTTTATATTTGTTAACTTTATCCTAATAATGTTCTATATCACTCTCCATCAAAAATTTATGGTTACATTTTATTTAATGTCCATTTTACTCTACATGGAACCCTAGTATGTGTTATTTCAAGTAACCTTCATACTTCCCTTTCTTTATTTTAAAATAAAGTCTCATTAATCCATTTTTCGATGTTGGATTTCAACAACGATATTTTGAAATATCAAACCTATAGTTTTCAATCTTGAGTTTAAAATTTTAGGACTTATTTTATTTAATTAGGGTATAGTTTTACACCCTAAGCTTCTACAATATTCTTCTTTTTAGATAATTCAAATAGCTTGCACTACACACAACCCTAAGTTCGAGCACACCACGACTAACCGTTTAAAGAGAGGTTATGAATAGTATTAACCACATTTTGAATTTTATATATTCCACATAATTTTATTATTCATATTATATGTTTCTTAGACATAATAAAATAACAAATTCAAATTTATAGATAAAATAAGTATTTTTCAAAAAATGCAGTTTTACTGACCTTTAATGGAGAACCCATTTTAAATCCAATATTTGACACTTTACATATTCAATTTGAAACAAATAAACTTTATCTTTAGAAATATGATATAAAAATTTAGTTTGGATAAATTTTTGGTGTTTTTCTCATAACTTTCATATTTTGTTGAATAGTTAAAAAGACTAAATTATAATTGAAAACAACTTTTTTAATCGAAATAATTTTTAGTGTTAAATTATATATTTGAATGGTTTTAAATTATATTTTGAATATATTTTTATCATTTATTATAACTTATTCCATTTAAATTATTTTCACATTAAAATTAGATATAAACACATGCCAATATTTTGATGATTTTTACTTTTGAGAAACCTGTTTTCTTATTTTGACAATATGGATTAATTTTAAATTAATCACTGAAAATTTTGTGTTTTGAATATGGAAAAATGGGTTCCATATTTTTAATCATAAGGTAAAAATTATGTAAATAGGTCCCTTTAATTTTTGTACATTATGAATAGTAACTTTAGTAATTATTTTTATTTACCATGGTTAAATGTAAATCGGGTAATTTAAGGTAAAAATAATATTATAATAATATAAAACTACCCTAACACATATCCTAATATTATTGGATGAGTTATGGGAGACAAAAAAAATACATAGACTGAATTCATGTCATTTGGGAGGCACTTTGGTGTGATAATGACATGTTATAATATTTAATTTAAAGTAAAGAGAAATATAACATAAACATGTATCTTTTTGCTAATATTTTTTAATATGGGGTTATATAATTGATATATTTGACTATAAATAGTTATTATAAATTTAAAAAAATTTCCTAAATCATGGTATTTTATTTATAATTTTTATACATTAAATAAATATATTTATTTATGATACAATAATGATGTAGTTATTACCTTATTAATGAATGATTGAAATAAATGATATTATAAATATTAAAATAAATGTAATTTGATCTTTTTTATACCATAAACGAATTTTTTTGGATAAAATTGACATGTTAGGGATATGTTAATTATTTTTTTGAAGGAATAAAGTTTTTATGACTTTAAAAAAAATAAATTATTAAATAGTGTCAAAATTGACATAAATGAGTGTTTAAAACAAACACTATTTTATTAAATGATATAATAGTCATAAATATATAAGATTCATAAAAATAACTTATATAGTATTAAATATGCCATTAATGATACACTTGAGGTTCTCTTGGAATTTTATAGTAACTATATTAACCATATATTATAAAAATACAAGAAGACATGATAAGATTTAACTTATTTAACTAAGGGTTAATGCCAAAAGATAAGGTTAAATCTGTTACATAAAATTTTCACAAAACTTATTTTTTGAGAGTATTTAGACCCATAATCATCTTATACTCTAAATAAATTACTTTTTAGATATTATAAACCGAAAATAAATTTTTAATAAATTAATATTTTAAGTTTTTCCTAAAGTGCCCCTCACCTCTCTTATAAAAGGGCACTTCTCCTTCTCTTTAATTCACACCTCCAAATCCATTTTCCTCAGCCAAAACCTGAGCAATTATTCTCTCAAATTCCATAAATTCATACTAAAGGACACTTTTTAGGAATAAAACCAACTTAAGGAGTCCTTTTGTGCAAATCAAAAGGAGAAACCCGAAGAAGTGGTAATCATTTTATCACCTCTTTCAAAGTTCTTTTCATGTTCTACTTCCTCTTTATATGTTTTTTCGATAATAAAATAATAAATATAGTTCCTTATACATGATTATATGGCATTATAATTATATAAAAACCATATTTATTATTTTATCCATTCTAATAATAACAATATCACCATGCACGTGTACGTACGACTTACCATCTCAACGACGCGATGAGACTCATCTTCCACGTTCACCATTCAAGATTGTTTATAAAAACATATATTATTAATAAGTGTGAAATATATGACATAATAATGCCACTGGGATAATATATATATATATATATATATACATATATTTTATTCACTCACTTTCATTCAATACGATAAGATAACAGAAACAACATTAATGCGTACGTACGACCTACCGTCTCCATGAACTGTGTGTACTATTTCATTTATCTATATATTATATGTATTTATATACATAATATATATCATATATAAATCATGTTTTATGTTATGGAATTATGTAAATTATGATCTAATTAATAAGATTGAGAATAAAAAGTTAAAACATGTACGATAAACAAAGCGATTATTACCCAAAACGCTGCTTTAACTTGAAAATTATTAATAAACGGGTAATATAAATCCATAAATGAATCATATATGATATCATAAATATTATTATGGTTATTTTATAAGTTAATAATATGTTTTAAAACATTATAAATGGCTTTTGTACTTGTATGAAGAGTATCAGACCTAAGGTAATGGAATTTCATCTCACTTTTAATTTTCATAAGATATAAGCCATGTTCACCACCTATTTATTATGTGTGGTATATATACTGACCCTATTGTATTTCATATCATGAATAAATTTATCTTAATGTAATTTAAATATTCATTTGAAGATATCAGACCAATGATTTAAATGTTCAATGTGGTATGGGATTCTTTGAATGTTTAATGAATTAATCCTATCTCCATTGTAATATTCTTGTTATTATTTTACATAACTATTTATATGGATATATAAGGATTATAAAGGAAATTTTATGACTATTTTTAAGTTCATAAAAATGTTTTCAAAAAGGAATATTTTGAAAGTTTTATGTTGAGGACACTTTAACTAAAACATCATTTTAAATGTTTTAAAGATTTATTCTCTTAAATATTTCTCATTAATGTCCTTGTTTTTAAATGGTTTTAAGGATTTATATATATGGACATGAACGTTTTAAAATAATAATTCCTTTCAAATGTTTCAAAGTGTTATTTGGAACTTTGATTCAAAAATATCTTTTTAAATGTCTTCTTTTATAAGTGTGCGGTTTTTAAATAAATAATTTCAAAGAAAATGGGATATTTTCCTCAAGAGTTTTTCAATGATTTTATTAAGAGTATTTTCATCTATGTCTACATCCTTTGTTCAATTTTATTCTTAATTGAGGTTGATTTATTAGGATACAATATTCCATATTGTATTGAAGGTTTTATGATATTTTTGATTGTGGATATTCTATTTTGATACCATTCATGGTTTATGGTTAAAGTTTTGACATTTCGTATGTTAGTTTTAATACGAATTCTTATGTTGGTTATGTTTTAACCCTTTTATAAGAGGAATTCATTGGACTTTGTAAGTGTTGAGTGGGGCCAGCTATAACCCTTTAATGCATCAAAAGGTCTCATGAGACAATTATGTTTGGGTTTTGGATGATGTCATACAAAATTATGTACGATGTCTTGGCCAAAGATTTGAAGGTATATTTAAGATTCCCTGCATTATTCATTCCCTCATTATGAGATTAGTTATTGATATTACATGTGATTATTCGTCTAGTAGAATATCCATGTGAATGTTTAAATAGAAATATTTGATTTATTCTTACCATATTATGCTAAATATTTTGTTTAAAAGGATTGTGTTTTAGTTTTATAACTTGACTTAAACTTTTATGCTTATTTATGATAGCTTTCTCTGAATTATTTACCCTTACTGAGCATTTGAGCTCACCCCATTCTTATGTTTCATTTTTCCAAAGATTCTAATAAGTGTTTTATGATTGATATGCAGGGTTAATCTAGGGAAATAATAGAGTTCTCAAAGGATTATTTATACTGTATTTTATGTTAGAAATTTTAATGTAATGTTTATATATGCAATATATTTTCCAAGACTGATAAAGTGATCGGTCCTTAGGGATTTGATTCCTTTTAATTTATTTGGATAAATTATATTGGATATTATTATTTGGGGTTTATATATGATTTATTGGATTTTATATTCTAACCTTTTTGGTTTTAGTAAACATTTAAAAGATGAATGAAATACTTATGGACTGTATGATTTGTTAAAAGTGATTAATACGTAAAGAATTATATTGAATTTCCATCTCTAGGTGAAAAAAATGAAGTGAAAATAGAACGAAGCACAACCAAAGGATAACATTGATACATAGAATAAAATGAAGTAAGTTTTCTTCAGTTCTTATCTAGATAGTAAAATAATCCCCCAAATCTAGTAAAAAGTATCTAAAAAAATGTGTTATCCTAATACATTATGTTTTTTTTCAACCGATGATATTTTAAATCATTATAGATTTATGGATTTGAGGCCCTCAAGTTTCTATTTATTGTTCACTTGTTTATGATTGATGACCTTAATAACTCCCTATAAATATTTACGTTTTCCTCCATGTACGTATATCCAATTTCCACTAATGTTCTTTCATTCGAAAGCCTATTTTAGTGGTGAATTTTTCATTTTCCTTTCCCTCTTATTAAGAGTATATTTTATTAACCCTATTTCCGATGTGGGTTTTCGACAATGGTATTTTTTATTATCAACATTTTATTTTCAACGTAAAATTTCAAATTATGAGGAAAAAATTTATTGAAGTAGGTGAGAATGTAACACCCCAATATTTCACGGTACATTATCTTAAATAGCTTGTGTTGCACGTAACACCGACTTGGCTTGCATAACACGCAATATTGAGCTTCTGCGAAACAACAATTTAGTGTTGTATTTATATAAATGATATATTTATAACTTATACATTAAATATATTAGTATAAATAGTTATAAATAATTTTTAATTTTTATTCATGATTTTTTAACATAAATAAAACATATTTATAATGAAATTATTATGTTTTGGTAAAATAGTTATATGTTTTGAAATACTATTTTCTTAAAGGAACTATTTTTTATGTCCTTTTGTGAACAATAATAAAATTAATTTTAGATACTCTTATAAATTCAATTTGGTAAAATAGACTTCATTTTTAAATTTGGAATATCAAAATTATATTAGGGTGATTTTTTGGTATTTTTCTGAAAACTTTCATTTTTTGATGAATAGTGAAAAACACTGCATTATTAACTAACTTTTTAATTTAAATAATTATTTTAATTTAAATTTATTTTAAAGTAAAAATAGATATTTAATACCTACATTAGTCCAATTTAGTTAATTTGAATCATTTTCATAATATAATTAGATATATAAAATTTTATTGAGCTTTTGAAAGTCTATTTTACCCGCCTTCTAGGCACATTTGAAAATTAGCATTAAACGTAATTTTGCCTCTTCTGTGAATAAAATTAAAAAAATTAAAAAACATGGTTGTAATCATGGTAAAAAATTTTGGTTTAATAGAATCAAAATAATTTTTGGTGAATAGTAACTTTTGAATATTATTTACCACGGTTAAAGGTAAACATGGCAATTAAAGTTAAAAATAATATTATAATAATATAAAATTACCCTAACACTTTTTATAACAATATTGGTTGATCCATGGACGACTAATAAAACCCTTAGTATGTAAATTTGTCCTTTGAAAGCCACTTGGGTGTGATTAAGACATTTATAACATTTAATTTTAAGTAAAGGTAAAAACCCATAAACATGATTCTTATTACCGATTTTTTTTTTAATATGGGGTTATATAAGTGATATATTAGACTATAAATATTCATTAGGAAACTAAAAATATTTCCTACATCATGGTTATTTATTTTTAAATTTTAGGAATTAAATAATTAAATTTAATTATGACACAATTATGATGCAATAATAGAGTTATTAATAAAAGAATCAAATAAATGATATTATAAATATTAAAATAAATATTATTTAAAATATTTTATGCCATCCAAGAATTTTTTTTATGAATATGAAATCTTAGTATTGAGTTAATGTATTTGTTTTGAATTAATCAAGTTTTTATGACTTACAAAAATCAACTATTAAATAGTGTCAAAATTGAAATAAATGAGTTTTTAAAACAAACACTATTTTATTAAACGATATAATAGTCATAAAATCTAAGATTTGTCCAAATAACTTATATAGTGTTAAAAATTTCATTAATTTTCCACTTGAGGTTCACTTTGAATTTTTTACTAACTATATTAACCATGTAGTGTAAAAATACAAGAAGACATGGTAAACGTTAAACTATTTAACTAAAGGTTAAATCTAAAAGATAAGGTTAATTTTATGATCTAAACATGTATAAAACGTATTGGTTGAGTGGTTTTTAATCCATACTCATATTATTCTCGAAATAAATCACTTTGGAGTAATTAGAAACATAAAATAAATTATAATAAAATAATATTTCAAGACTTTTCTAAAGTACCCCTCACCTCTCCTATAAAAGGGAACTTCTTGTTCTCTTTTATTCACACCTCCAAATCCATTTGGATCATCCAAAACCTACCCAAATATCCTACCAAATTCTCTAACTTCATCTTATAGTCCACTATTTGTGAATAAAACCAACTTATGGAGTCCTTTTGTGCAAATCAAAAGGAGACATTCGAAGAAGAGATAATCGTTTTTATCTCTTCTTTTATAGTTCTTTCCTTCGTTTCCTTCATTTACTTCATCTTTATATGTTGTTTCCACACCAAAGTAATAAATACAGTATCATTAAAATACTGAGATGTTATTATAATCATGGTACAACCATATTCATCATTTTATCCAGCCTATGAATAATAATATCACCATGCGTGCGTAAGTACGACTTACCATCTCCACATCATGGTGTAATTTTTTTATTTAAAATTACTTTATTTGGATGGGAATAATTATGAGTATAATATATATAAATAATTAATATTAAATGAATATGATTTTTTTTATAATTAATATACCATCCAGTTCCATATCATTTAACCATTAAAAGATTGACATCGTCGCTCGTGCATACGTACGCCCTACCATCTCCACGACGCGATGAGATTCATTCTCCACATTAACCATTCAATAATGATTATAAAAATAATAAGATAAGTAAATATAATATTTATTAACTTAATATAATTTTTTATTTGAGTAAAATATATCCTATGCATAAGAAACACGACTTAAAAAACAAAACATGCATAGGAAAACAAAGAAGTCAACAACTGAAATAATGGTAATAATTAAATATTATTAACAAAATGAGATTAGAGGATCATATATGATATCATAAAAATGTATATGGTCCTAGTATAATTCTTTAAAAAGGTTTAACCATTATACTGGAGGTTAACACATCATCTATTAAAGGAAATTACAAGGTAAGGGTTAATTTCACGATCTCATTAGTATATGAGATTGTTTATACGTAAGTATCTACTGGGACATATTTATCATCCATATCCATGATTTTCATTCATGTATTCCAAAATAATATTTCTATTCCTAGAATATTGTTGAAAGTCATTTATACCCATGTTTGACTTTTTATAAAACGTTTAAAAGGAATCTTTCTATCATTTTCCAAATGAGGTACTATATGACCTTTTTGAAAAGTTAAGGAATGAATGTTTTTTTAACTTATACAGTGTGAGCATATATTTTCCTCCATTATGACGCCTTAAAATTTTGAAGCTTCCATTACAATATTACTAGGTTATTTTCAAAGGAAATTTTTTCTTTTATAATTATAAAAACCTTCAAATTATTTCAAAGTAAAAGGGGATATTTCTAAAAGTGTTTTAATTATTTTGTTAGATCAGTTTCATCTATGTCAACATCCTTTGTTGGATTTTATACTTAATTAAGGTTTATATTTTATGATACAATCTCCCATATTTTATTAAAGGTTTTATGATATGTTTAACTGTGGATGTGCTATTTTGATATCATTCATAGATTATGGTTTAAGTATTGACATTTCATATGCTAGTTTTAATATGAATGTTTATGTTGGTTATGTTTTACCCCTTTCTTAAGAGGAATGAATTGGACTTTGTAAGTGTCGGGTGAGGCCCTCTATAGTCCCTTGATGCATCGGTAGATCTCATAAGACTATTATGTTTGGGTTTTGGCTAATGTCTTACCCAATTATGTATGTTGTCTTGGTCGAAGCCTTGATGATGTGTTTACTATGTCCTACATTATGTATTCCCTCTTTATAAGTTTGGTTATTACATGTGATTATTCGACTAGTAGAATATCCATGTGTATGTTTATATGGTAATGTTTGATTTATTCTTACCATATTATGTTCATGTTTATTTTTAAAAGACTTCTAAACCAATCAGTCCTTCGGGACATGATTCCTTGTATCATGCTAATGTATTAAAAGGAGATACCTAAAAAAGAGGTAATTGTTTTATCACCTCTTTCAAAGTTATTTTCTTCTTATAATTCCTATTTATTTATTCTTTTACATACTAAATTAATATCTCTAGTATTATATACATGATTTTATGTTATTAAATTTATGTTAAAACCATATTACTCCTTTTATCTATCATAAAAATAATAATATCACCATGCATGCGTACGTACGGCTTACCGTATCCATGTCGTGGTTTACTTTTTTTCTACTATAATTTATTTGGATGAATATAATGATGAATATAATGGATGTAAATCATCAATAAAACATGATAATTACTATGTATAATTAATATACCATCAAATTCCATACCATTTAACTGTCAAAGGAATTATACCGTCATTCGTGCGTACGTACGACCTACCGTATCCACGACGCTATGAGATTCATCTTCCATGTTCACCATTAAAGAATGATTATAAAAAGGTATATTATGAATAAGTATGAAATATATGAAATAATAATTCTACTAGAATAATATATATATATATATATATATATATTTACATATGTACAAATATGTCATTCACTTACTTCTATTCAATATGATAAGAAAATGGAAATAACGTTTATGCGTACGTACGACCTACCGTCTCTATGAACGATGTATTACATTTAATATATCTATCTAATATATATATTTATATTATGAATATATATGATATATAAATCATATTATACATTCTGGAAGTAATTAAATCATGATCTAAGTAATATGATTAAGAATAACAAGTAAAAATGCGTATGATAAACAAAGCAAATATTACCCAAAACGTTGCTTTAACTTAGAATTATTAATAAATGGGTAATATAAAGTCATAAAAGAATCATACATGATATCATAAATACTAATATGATCCTGGTATAATTTAATAACATTTTTTAACCAATATACAAGAGGCTAACTCACCCTCAACTAAAGGAAAGTATAAGGTAAGGGTTAAATTAAAAATCTCATTATTATCCGAGATGTTTATGCATAAGTGTTTACTGGGATATATTTATCATTCATGTCCATTTTTCTTAAAAATGTTTTCAAAATGATTATTTTTATGGTTTTATGTAAGGGAAACTTTAACTAAAACATCATTATAAACATTTTAAAGATTTATACTTCTAAACCTTTCTTATTAATGCCCATGTTTTCAAAATGGTTTTAATGATTTATTTATATGGACATAAATGTTTTAAAATGTTAATTACTTTAAAAAGTTTAAAAGTGGTATGGGACACTTTTATTCAAAAATTTCTTTTAAATTTCTTCTTTTATAAATCATGTGACTTTTAATGTTTTCAAAGTAAAAAAGGGATATTTCTCTAAAAGAGTTTTAATGCTTTTATTATATTATTTTCATCTATGTCCACAAAATTTGTGGAATTATATGATTAATTGAGATTGATTTATTATGTTACAATATTCCATATTTTATTTAATGTTTTAGGATATTTTTGACTATGAATGTGATATTTTAATACCATCCATAGTTTATGGTTAAATTATTAAAATTTCCTATGCTAGTTTTAATATAAGTGTTTATGTTATGTTTCACCCTTTTCATATGAGGAATATATTGGAATTAGTAAGTGATGGGTGGGGCCTGATATAGTCCCTTGATGCATCGGTAGGTCTCATGAGACAAATTAGTGTCCTGGAACAAGGCCTTGATAGTATAGTAATGGTCTTGGCATGAGGCCTTGACGTTGTGGTTATGATGTCTGAAATTATGCATTCCCTCATTATGAGATTAGTTATTGATATTACATGTGATTATTCGACTAGTAGAATAACCATGTGAATGTTTAAATGGAATTATTTGATTTATTCTTGCCATATTATATTGAAGATAATGTTTTTAAAGGCTTGGGTTTTAGTTTTATGCCTTTCCTTAAGATTTTGTTCTTATTTATGGCAGATTCTGCTATATTGTTTATCCTTAATGAGCATCTGATCTCACACATTTATTATGTTTTATTTTACTAGGATGACAAGAAGTGTTTTAAGATTGATATTCAGGGTTAATCTTGGAGAATAACAGATTTATCAAAGAATTATCTATGTTTAATTTTATGTTTTGAATTGTAATATAAAGTTCATGTAAGTAATCTATTTTCTAAAACTGATAAAAAGATCAGTCCTTTGGGATTTGATTCCTTGTAATCTTTCCAATGTATTAAAATAATGCACCAGCTCTAGGTTTCTGGGGTCTGGGTGTTATAATTGGTATTAGAGTAAGTTTATCAACAACCTTAGAAATAGATTTAGAAAACATTGATTAACGATCATAACCATAAAATAGACTTTGAGGATAAGTATAGAGAACACCCTTGAATTTTGGTAAAGTAGAGATTATGTGGATATTACAAGAAATACATCCCTATCTAGACACTACAAGTGGATGTGGTTCTGGCACAAATGTACCTTGGGGTGAAAAAATTGACAAGGTGTTTTGAGCTTTACTTGGGGTAACTTGGTACATGACAATAGGCCTTACTGCGTACCTGGTTTGACACTCCCGGGGGATATTCTTAGGATAATTCATATTTTATTTACAAACCATTATGAAGATTTATGAGTAAATATTTCCTCAAAATAACCATAATTATGATTATGGATTAGATATGCATACATTTTCAATCTATGTTAAGTATTTTACTAGTTTGGAATTATACATTATGATTCATAACTTAATCTAGTGTATTGTATTGATTAGAAATGGTCCATAGTGGAATAAATGGAAATTTTATTAATGAACATAATCCATGTAGGTATTTACCTTCTATAAAAGATAATTATAGTGGATCTAGTGATGCAACTGGTGCTGAACAACTTATAACTATACTGGGACAGCTAACCCAGGTTATGAATAAAAACCTTACCTATATGGGGAAACCTAATCCACAATGTAGAGGAACAATGGTAGAACACTTCATGAGACAAAAAACTCCAACATTAAATGGGATTAGAAATCCATTTGCATCTGATTAAAGGATATGTTTCTTAGGGAAAATATTTCTTGCTTTGGGAAGTAATGAAAGGGAGAAAGTTATCATGGAAGTTTACCATCTCTCAGGAGATGCAGATCAATGGTGGTCATTAATTAAAAACATGAATTAGGATGGAGAATTTTAAAATATGGAATGGATGTAGTTTAAATAAATTTTCCTAGAGAAATAATTTCCTCGTGAAAAACGAGCTGATATGGAAATCCAATTTCTGAGTTTGAGGCAAAAGGAGTATAAGAATGTTGTAGAGTATGAGGCTAACTTCACATGGTTATTGAGGCATGCTACATAATATATATGTAACCCAAGAAGTAATATTTATAGATTATTTGATGGGTTAAAACCATTACTTTGACGAGCACTAGTCTCACAATATTTCTCATCATATAAAGATATAGTCTCATGTGCTATCAAGACAGAAAAGGAATTATCTAAGTCTTTAGACATTAAAGTAAAGCAAGAGAAGAAGAGAATAGTGTTGAAAGAGACTCATAAATGTAAAAATGGAAAGAAGGATTTTCCCTTATGTGATAATTGTGGGAAGAAACACCCTGTCACTTTCATTAAAGGGATGAGAGTTTTTTATAAATGTAGAGAAAAAGGTCATAAGGATCATGATTTTGAGGGAAAGAAAGAAGCTGTGAAATGATTTAATTGTAAATATATGAGACATTTTGAAAATTATTGTCCAAATAATTATAAAAATATGGCCCAAAATAATAAAATGGATCAAGGTCAAGTTTATGGTGTTACTATAGTTGAAGTGGAATAATTAATTATTTTTTTTGATTCAAGAATTATATTTCTATATTTTGGATTGTACTAAAGTAATTATTATTTAAGTATTTAGAAGCATGAATTATTTCATTAAGGATTTTTAGTATATAAAGTTATTTTTCAATAATAGATACATTATGTTATTTGTGGAATCTAATGTTATGATTGATTTTAGAAATTTAGTGATCTTTTTAGATTGTTATTTTGGATAGAAGTATTTTATAAAAGTATTAAGGTTGGAATGGATTATGTTGTAAAATGAATAGTATTTTTTTTTAGGTTAAAACATTTATTAAGGTTATTCCTGGAATGTTATGATAATATAGTTTTAGAAAAAGGACAACCTGCAGGTCGGGCAACAACTCATCGCGTCAGACAAGGCTGCGGGAATCGAACCCACAACTGAAGTGTGACAAGGCTTTATCACTTACCATTGGCCTACAAGAAGTCCCTAGTTAGTATAACATAGTTTTCTTTATTTAAATGGTATAAATTTATATTTTTAACCTTATGAGATTAAGATAAATAGATTGTTTTTGAGTTTTATTATCTTTTGAAGATAAATATGAGTTAGTGGTAGGAATTAGTTAAAGGATGAAACTCTATTTGTTAAGTAAGTATGCATCCTTTTTTTCTTATTCTATGAAGTAATTAATTCTTAATCTTTAGGGGAAATATCAAAAAACCAAAAAATTTTACATAGTACTTTATTTTTCAATGAATCAAATTTTCCCTTGGATCATCACAAATTTATAGCTTTCAGATTGTTAACTTTCTCCAAATAATGTTCTATATCACTCTCCATCAGAAGTTGATGGTTATATTTTTTTTCATGTCTATGTTTTCCTACATGGAAACTTAGTATGTGTTATTTTTGGTAACCATCATACCCCCTTTATTTATTTTAAAATAGAGGTCTCATTAATGAATTTTGTGATGTGAGATTTCAAAAAAATTGTTTTGAAATGTAAAACCCCATGTTTTTTATCCCAAGTTTAACTTGTAAGGAAGTAATTTATTGGAGGAAGAAAGAATGTAACACCCAGAGACTTTACAATATTTTTATTTCTGAATAAACTTAATTTTATTTCTTGATTTATTTTTACTCAACACCATGGTAAGATTATGCCACACACAACATTGAGTTGGCTTGCGTTACACTCAAGACCCAGTTTTACCTAAAAAAAGTATATTAATAAAATATTATTATTTAATATGATATATAACCTAGTAATTAAATTAAAGGTTATGAATATTATTAACCAAATTTTTAATTTTATATATATTCCATATAATTTTAATATTCATCTCATTTTTTTCTTAGACATTATATAATAACAAATTTAATTTTTTTTCAAAAAATGTAGTTTTATCTCCTTTTAATAGAGAACCCTTTATAAATATTATATTTTACACTTTTATATGTTAAATTTGAAAAAAATATACTTCTTATTTATAATTTGTAAATAAAAATTTGGTTTTTAATTTTTTGGCATTTTTATGATAATTTTCTTATTTTAATGAATAGTGAAAAATACTGTATTTTAATTCAAAACTACTTTTTCATATAATTTATTTATATTGCTAGATTATCATTTTAACTGGTTTTAAATTATAATTAGATTATGATTTTATCATTTAATACAATGTTTTTCATTGTAGGTAATTTCACATTAAAATTTGATATAAGCACGTATCAATCTTTTGATGATTTTTACTTTTAAAAAACACGTTTTCTCGTTTTTCCAACATGAATTAACATTAAATTAATTATAGTAACTTTTGTGTTTTGAATTTGGAAAGATGGATTACATATTTGGAATCATAATTTCAAAATTATGTAAATAGTTCCCTTTTATTTTTGAACAATATGAATAATAACTTTAGTAATTATTTTTATTTACCATAGTTAATGGGTAAATGAGGTAAATAAGGGAAACAATAATATTATAATAATATAAAACTGACCTAACACATGTCCTTATCTTATTGGATGATTTATGGGATACCAATGAAATACTTGGGACACACATTTGGCCTTTGGGAGCCAATTGGGCATGATAATGACATGTTATAATAATTAATTTAATGTAAATAGAAATATAACATAAACATGTATCTTTTTAATAAAATAATTTTAATGTGGAGTTATATGACTGATGTCTTTGACTATAAATCTTATTTATAAATCTAAAAATATTTCCTAAATCATGTTATTTTATTTATAAATTTTCTGCATTAAATAAATAAATTTATTTATGACACAATAATGATGTAGTGATTACCTTATTAACGAATTATTGAATTAAATGATAGAATAAATATTAAAAGAAATGTAATTTGAGATTTTTTATGCCATAGAATATTTTTTTAATAACATTGACATGTTAGGTATGGTTTAATTCTTATTTTTTGAAGGAATCAAGTTGTTATGGCTTTTAAAAAAATGAATTACTAAATGGTGTAAAAATTAACATAAATGTGTTTAAAAAACACTATTTTAGTAAACGGTATAATAGTCTTAAAAATCTAATATTTGGTCAAATAACTTATATAGTGTTAAAAATTTCATTAATGACCCACTTAAGGTTCATTTGGAATTTTAGAGTTACTATATTAACCATGTATTGTAAAAATACAAGAAAACATGGTAAAAGTTAAACTATTTAACTAAGGGTTAAATCTAAAATATAAGGTTAATTTTAGGATCTAAACATATCTAAAAACTATTTTTTAGAGGATTTTGAACCATAATCATATTATATTCAAAATAAATCACTTTGGAGCCATTAGAAACCTACAATAAATTTATAATAAATTAATATTTCATGACTTTCCTAAATTGCCTCTCACCTCTCCTATAAAAGGGAACTTCTACTTCTCTTTTATTCACACCTAAAAATCCCTTTGTCTCAGATAAAACCTACCCAATTATGCTAGAAATTTCACTAAATTTATTCTATAGGCCACAATTTGGGCATAAAACCAACCTAAGAAGTCATTTTATGCAAATCAAAATGAGATACTTGAAAAAGAGGTAATTGTTTTATCACATTTTTTAAATTTCTTTTCTTCTTATACTTCATATTTATTTGTTTTTTTCCATAATAAATTAATATATACAGTATAATATATATTATTATATGTTATTAAAATTATGTTATAACCACATTCCTCATTTTATCCATCCTACGAATAATAATATCACCTTGCATATGTACGTACGACTTACCATCTCCACACCATGTTTTACTTTGTTATTCCACACAAATTTATTTGGATAGATATAATGATGAATATAATGGCTATAAATTATCAATAAAACATGATAATTATTCTTTATAATTAATATACCATCAAATTCCATACCATTTAACCATCAAAGGAATGATACCATCGCTCATGCGTACGTACGACCTACTATCTCCACGATGCGATGAGATTAATCTTCCATGTTCACCATTCAAGAATGATTATAAAAATGTATATTATGAATAAGTAGGAAATATATGACATAATAATTCTAATGGAATAATATAAATATATTTATGTATGTACATATATTTCATTCACTTACTTCCATTCAATACGACAAGAAAACAGAAATAGCGTTCATGCGTACGCACGACCTACCATCTCCACGAACAGTGTATTACATTTCATATATCTATCTATTATATATATTTATATCATGATTATATATGATATTTAAATCATATTATACATTATTTAAGTAAGTAAATCATGATCTAAGTAATATGATCAAGAATAATAAGTCAAAACACATACGATAAACTAAACGAATATTACCCAAAACGTTTCTTTAACTTGGAATTATTAATAAATGGGTAATATAAAGTCATAAAAGAATAATATATGCTACCATAAATATGAATTTGGTCCTATAATAATTTAATAACATGTTTTAACCATTATAAAATAGACCAACTCACCCTCGACTAAAAGAAAATATAAGGCAAGAGTTAAATTCGAAATCTCATTATTATCCAAGATTGTTTATGTACAAGTGTTTAATGGGACATATTTATCATTGATGTCCATGTTTATTAATTTTTTTTTTCAAAAAGAATATTTTTAAGGTTTTATGTAAGGGCCACTTTAACTAAAACGTCATTATAAATATTTTAATGATTTATAATTCTAAACCTTTCTCATTAATGTCCATGTTTTCAAAATGGTTTTAACTATTTATTTATATGGACATAAATGTTTTAAAATGTTAATTAATTTAAAAATTTTCAATGTGGTATGGAACAATTTGATTCAAAAATGTCTTTTAAAAATCTTCTTTTATAAATTGTGCAACTTTTAATAATTTCAAAGTAAAAATGGATATTTCTCTAAAAGAGTTTTAATGATTTTATTAGATTATTTTCATATATGTCAACATCCTTTGTTGGATTTTATGCTTAATCAAGATTGATTTATTATGATACAATATTTCATATTGTATTGGATTTTTTATGATATTTTTGAGTGTGGATGTGCTATTTTAATACCATTCATGGTTTATGGTTAATGTATTAACATTTTTTAAGCTAGTTTTAATATGAGTGTTTATGTTTTGTTTTAACTTTTTCATATGAGGAATGTATTGGACTTAGTAAGAGATATGTGGGGCCCACTATATCCCCTCAATACATCGGTAGGTCTCACGAGACAAAATAATGTCTTGGAACAAGGACTTGATGACATGGTAATGGTCTTGGAACGATGCCTTGATGTTTTGGTTATGATGTCCGGCATTATTCATTCCATACTTATAAGATTATTTATTGACATTACATGTGATTATTTGACTAGTAGAATAACCATGTGAATGTTTAATTGAAATTATTTGATTTATTCTTGTCATATTATATTTAACATAATGTTTTAAAAGTCCTGTGTTTTATTTTTATACATTGACTTAAGAGTGTATGATTATTTATGATTTCTTCCTCTATATTGTTTATCCTTACTGAGCATCTGAGCTCATCCCTTTCTTATGTTTTATTTTTCCAGGATTACAAGAAGTGTTTTATGATTGATATGTAGGGTTAATCTAAGAGAATAATGACATTATCAAAGAATTATCTATATTGAATTTTATGTTTTGAATTTCTAGGATGAAATTTATTAAAGGAGGGGATAATGTAACACACCAATCTTCCACTGTACGCTTCTTTTTAAATAATTCAATAGCTTTCACTATACACAACACTAAGTTTGAGCACAACAAAACTTTCCGTTTAAAGAGTGTTTATGAATTTAATTAACCCAATTTTGATTTTTTTATATTTCATAATATTTTAACATTCATATTATGTGTTTCTTAGACATAATATAAGAACAAATTCAATTTCTCAGATAAAAGAAGTATTTTTCAAAAAATGCAGTTCTACCTTCTTTTAATGGAGAACCCTTTTTAAATCCAATATTTGAAACTTTTATACATTAAATTTTACAAAATAAAATTATTCTTTAGAAGCGTGACATAAAAATTTATTTTGGATAAATTTTTGATGTTTTTCTAATAAATTTCATATTTTAATGAATAGTGAAAAATACCACATTTTAAATCAAAACTTATTTTTTTATCTGAATTATTTATATAGTTAGATTATCTTTTTAATTGGTTTTAAAGTTTAATTGTATTATTATTTTATCATTTAATCCAATTTTGATCATTGGAAGTAATTTCATATTTAAATTTGACATAATCACTTGTCAATCTTTTGAAAATTTTTATTTCTTAAAAACCTATTTTCTAGTTTTGAAAATGTGAATTATTTTTTAATAAATTTATGTAACTTCTCTATATTGAATTTGGAAAAATGGATTCCAGATTTTGAATCATAAGTTCCAAATTATGTAAATAGGCATCTTTTATTTTTTTGGCTTTATGAATAGTAACTTCAGTAATTATTTTTATTTACCACGATTAAAGGGTAAATTAGGTAAATAAGGGTAAAAATAATATTATAATAATATAAAACTACCCTAACATGTGTCCTAATCTTATTTGATGATTTATGGGAAACCAAAATAATACTTAGGCCTAATTTTTTGAATTTGGAAGCCACTTGGGTGTGATAATGACATGTTATAATAATTAATTTAAAGTAAAGAGAAATATAACATAAACATGTATCTTTTTACTAAAACAATTTTAATATAGGGTTATTTAATAGATATATTTAACTATAAATACTAATTATAAATATAAAAATATTTACTACATCATTGTATTTTATTTATAATTTTTATACATTAAATACATATTTTTATTTATGACACAATGATGATGCAGTGATTACCATATTAATGAAATATTCAAATAAGTGATATTATAAATATTAAAATAAATGTAATTTGAGTTTTTCTGATGAAATCCTGAATTTTTTTGGATAAAATTAAAATTTTAGTGATGATTTAATGTTTTTTTCAAATAAATAAAGTTGTTATGAATTTAAAAAAAATCAATTACTAAATAGTGTTAAAGTTGACATAAATGAGTTTTTTAAACAAACACTATTTTATTAAATGATATAATAGTCATAAAAATATAATATTATTCAAAATAACTTAGATAGTGTTAAATTTTTCATTAATGATCCACTGGAGGTTCCCTTGTCATTTTATAGTAACTATATTAAGCATATAGTATAAAAATACAAGAAGACATGGTAATTGTTAACTTATTTAACTAAGGGTTAAAGCCAAAAGATAAGGTTAAATTTGTGACCTAAACTTGTTTAAAACCTATTTGTTGAGATAATTTAGACACATAATCTTCTTATCCTCGAATTAAATCAATTTTTATCTATTATAAATCAAAAATCATTTTATAACAAATTAATATTTCAATCTTTTCCTAAAGTGCCCCTCACCCCTCTTATAAAAGTGCACTTCTCCTTATCTTTAATTAACACCTCCAAAGCACTTTGACTCCGACTAACCCTACCAATTTCATCTCTAAAAATCCCTAACTTCATTCTAGATGCCACAAATTGGTCATAAATCTAATCTAATGAGTTATTTTGTATAAATTAAAAGGAGACACCCAAAGTAGAGGTAATCATTTTATCACCTCTTTCAAAGTTCTTTTCTTATTCTACTTCCACTTACTAAGTTTTTTTTCTCAATAATAAATTAATAAATACATAATATAATATATTCTGAGATGTTTTTATGAATATTAGACAAACATATTGCTCCTTTTACCTATCCTATGAAGAACACCATCACCATGCGTACGTACGTACGACTTACCGTCTCCACACCGTGGTGTAAACTGTTTTTTCATATTTAACTTATTTATATGGGTCTAATGTTGAATATAAAAGATTTAAATAATAAATATGACATGATATTGATTCTTTAAAATTCATATTTCATCCAATTCAATACCATTTAATCCTTAAGAAAATGATATTGTCGCTCGTGCGTTTGTACGACCTACCATCTCAACGACATGATAAGATCTATTATCCAAATTAATCATTAAAGAATTATTATAAAAATCATATGATAAGTAAATATAATATTTATGAACTTAATATAATTTTTTATTTGAATAAAATATAACCTATGTATAAGAAATGGGTCTTACTCAACAAAACATGCATAGGAAAACAAAGCAGTTAACACCTGAAATAATGGTAATACTGAAATATTATTAACAAAACAAGATAAGAGGATTGTATATGATATCATAAATATGTATATGGTCCTGGTATAATTTATTAACAATTTTTAACCATTATACATAATTTTAACACACCCTCGACTAAAGGAAAGTACAAGGTAAGGGTTAATTTTCCAATCTCATTATTATCTGATATTGTTTATACGTAAGTATATACTGGGACATATTTATCATCCACATCCATGATTATTATACATGTATTTAAAAATAATATTTATATTCTTAGAATACTGTTGAAATTCATTTATACCCATGTTTTAATTTTTAAAAAACATTTTGAAAGGAATATTTCTATCATTTTCCAAATGAGGTACTATATGAACTTTTCGATGAATTAAGGAAAGAATGTTTTTTAACTTATATGGAGAGATCATATATTTTATTTCATTATGATACCTTAAAATTTTGAATCTTACCTTACAATATTACTAGGTTATTTTCAAATAAAATAGTTTCTTTTATAATTACTCATGCTTTCAAATGATTTCAATGTAAAAAGGGATATTTCTAAAAGCATTTTAATGATTTTGTTAGATCACTTTCATCTATGTCAACATCCTTTGTTGTATTTTATGATTAATTAAGGTTAATATATTATGATACAATCTTACATATTGTGTTAAAGGATTTATGATATTCTTGATTATGGATGTTCTATTTTGATGTCATTCCTAGCTTATGGTTTAAGTATTAACATTTGATATACTAGTTTTAATATGAATGTTTATGTTGGTTATGTTTTACCCATTTCATAAGAGGAATGAAATTAAAATTATAAGTGTTGGGCATGGCCTAATATAGAGCCTCGATGTATTGGTATGTCTCATGAGATAATTATGTTTGGGTTTTAGCTAATTTCATTCCCAATTATGTATGGTGTCTTAGCCAAAGCCTTGATGGTGTGTTTAAGATGCCCTACTTTATGTATTCCCTCTTTATAAGGTTAGTTATTACATGTGATTATTAGACTTGTAAAATATCAATGTGCATGTTTATATAATAATTTTTGATTTATTCTTTCCATATTATGTTCATGTTTATGTTTAAAAGACCGTTGCTTTTATTATACATCTAGACTTAAAAGTTTATGCTTATTTATGATAGTTTTTGTAGAATTATTTACCCTTACTGAGCATCTGAGCTCACCCCATTCTTATGTTTCATTTTTCCCAGGATGCGAAGAAGTATACTAAGATTTAATTACATGGATTTTATAAGGGATATAATAGTTTTCAAAGGGGATAATATGATATTTTTCATTTCAAGATATATTTTAAAACTTATGTTTGTATTTAGTATTTCCAAGGCTACTAAAATGATTGGTCCTTCAGGATTTTATTTTCTAGTTTCCTAGAGCCATTTAATTACTTTAATACATTATCATTATTATAGGGAATCGAATCCCAAAGGACCAATAATTTTACCATTCTTGGAAAATAGATTATATACATGAACTTTACATTACAATTTCTAACATAAACTAAAGCATAGATAATCATTTGAGAATGCCATTATTCCCCTAGATTAACCCTACATATCAATACTAAAACACTACTTGGAATCCTGGAAAAAATGAAACATAAGAATGGTGTGAGATCAGATTCTCATTAAGGGTAAATAATTTGGTGGAAGCTATAATAAATAAGCATAAACTTTTAAGTCCAGATGTATAATAAAAACAACAACCTTTTAAACGTAAAATTTAACCTAATATGTCAATAATAAAACAAAAATTACTATATAAACATACAAATGGATATTCTACTAGTCTAATAATCACATATAATAACTGACCTTATAAAGAGGGAATACATAATGCATGACATCTTAAACACGCCATCAAGGCTTCAGCCAAGACCCTATACATAATTGGGGAAGACATTAGCCAAAACCCAAACATAATTGTCACATGAGACCTACAGATGCATAAAGGGGCTATATCAGCCCCCAAATGACACTTAAAAATTCCAATGAATTCCTCTTATGAAAGGGGTAAAATATAACCAACACAAACATTCTTATTAAAACTAGGATACAAAATGTCAATTCTTAATCCATAAACTATGGATGATATCAAAATAGAAAATTGTAATGAACCAATGTTTTATCAATGGAATTCCTTTCCTATAATTACACCTTATAGTATAATCACATTAGGAATCACAATGACATATAATAACACTAAATACTATGTGACCATTAAACAAAATTTCTCTACTTCTATGTTTTGAAATTCAAAAATCTGACATACACGGTTGTGATCAGTAAGATGTTTGGAGTCCGATAGGACAAACTTAATTTTTGGAAAATAGTAACCTACCCTTATGAATAGTAAAATACCCTTATGAATAGTAATACGACCCTTATAAATATAAAATCATCCAAAATAATAGTAACCTTACCCATGAATGATTGTATAAAATTTAGGCATCTTATAAGTGGAAATTTGACTATAGTAAAAATATTGGTATTTTTGTAAGCCATAAATAAATAATTATAATTAATTAATGAATTTAAAAGAAAATTTATTTTCATAAATTTATTTTCACAAATTAAAAATTCTTTGTCGTTTGGGTTTTTAATTTTTGAAAGCATTATAAAATTAGTTTTAATTTTAAAAACTGTATTTTTCAAGTAAATTATGATTTTAATTAAAAATTAATTTAATCATATTTAGAAAATTATTTTTGAAAAATGGAATTCATTTTTGGATTCTACGTGTTTAAAAATGTTTAGGGTAAAGTTTTGGGCTTTTTTTTGAAATACTTGAATTTTTTATGAATAGTGAAATACGATAATTTACAAAATAAGTTAAATTCATGAATTATAGAGTCATGGGTGATGTTCTATTGATGAAAGCACATATGGTTCGGATTAACATGATAAAATTACTGTAATTATTCATGGAAGACTCACTTGTCCTTGTCTTGTGGATAAATAATAAATTAATGAATATAATATTGAGAAAACCCCTCTCCCCTCCACTATAAATACCACCCTTCACAACCTCATTTATTCACATCTCTCAAGCTTCAAGACTTGTCTAACTATTCCCAAAAATTTTCCCTATCCACTCCCCCATGTCTAATAGCTTCTGGTATCATCAAAAGACCAAGCCTAGGTTCCTTAAGGAGGATCTCAAGAGGATGACTCAAGAGGTATTTCCCCTCTCTTTTCCTTTAATTTCCTTTCAATTTCAAGTTC
Organism: Viscum album; assembly: GCA_963277665.1. Lineage (NCBI taxonomy): Eukaryota > Viridiplantae > Streptophyta > Magnoliopsida > Santalales > Viscaceae > Viscum > Viscum album. The sequence goes on along the minus strand of OY728143.1, from coordinate 641,578,763 downwards.
TTTTCTTAATATCTACCCACCTATAATCATCAACATGGTATGATAACTCTAGTATATCACATATACTGAAATTTTATGATACTAAAGGGATAATATATCATCCAACCCCCTTCTCTTCTTCTTTTTATTTTAGAATGGAAAACGTTGTTCGTGAGGTGTTAATTTATCACCTTCAAGAAAAACATGTTTTCATTTTCCTTTACTACCTTCAAATATGGTCATGAAACCATTTTTATGGTTGAACCAGATTGTGTTATATGTATTATATCCTATTTAATGTTATATAACTAGCCTATGTACATATTACTAAATGATTATTCAAAATAAGTTTGTTGTGGTCGAAAAACCGCCCTAATTAACCCAAACGATCATCATTAAATTTTAACTAATGATTCATCCACATGGTATAAAAAATAATTCATTATAAGATCATTTTAAATCCTATAATATCATTAATAAAATGTAATATCAGTTCTGTATGTTTATCCATGTTCTACACGAACTTCCATTTATGAATACAAGTAAACCATTCAAGAAAACTATAAAAACAAACATTCCCGAACAATGAATTTAAGCTTTATAACTCATCAAAAGGACCATAAAATAACTTAATGAAAACATAATAAACTATATTCATGTACATAAGGTTATTAAATTTTTAATTAATGAATATAATGTCATTATATAGGACATTAAAGTGAAGAAATCAATTAGATACAAGGTAAGGGGAATTTCTCGAACCCAATTCTCTTTCTTCGGGTTCTCCCTCTTTTACTCCATTTTTGGTATGTTAAATCCATAAAAATAATTTTTTAATAATTATCTTACATTTTTTGTGATATAAATGTTTTCCACTAGATTTTATGTCAAACAAGTGTTTTCCAAAGGAACTCTTCTTTCAAAAACATACCTTTTACTTCTCACTCAAGGTTGATGGTTCTTGTAGCAATTATATTATTCCCAATTTCTTTTAGGAACCCAAATTTTATGAATGTGTTATTATGAGATGAATCCCATTACTTTCCATGGGTTATTTATGTTAATTTTTGATATATTTTCTATGTTTCATGCATGATAATGATAATGTTATGATGTGACGGGTGCACCCAAAGATTATACAACCCTCCAATGAATTGGTTAAAGTGATGAATCTCATGATTAAAAGTGAAATGATGTGTGAAAATGATGCTAGAATTGTTCAAAACTCTCTGTGGTAGATGAAAACTAATACATGATGTTTAATTTTTATTAATTTCTACATTTCAAGTCTTTTATTAATGTTTCATCTCATGATTTTGATGATGATGTTATGATTATGCTCACCCCATGATATATTGTTCTTATCTATCCTATTACTGGGTTTTATCTCACCCCTTTTTGATGTATATACATAGGTTACTACATTTTCTAAGGAGAGGTCAAGTGATAATAAGAATCTAGAGAAGAAGGAATTAAATAAATGTTTATGTTTGATGTTTTAAATGTTATGTATGGTCCTAGTTTTCCCAAGACACTAAACCTCTGTATCCTAGTAGTGTAATACTATTATGTTTTTTATCTTTATAATGATATAATAGTAATGTAAGTAAAGTCAGGGTCTCTATAGTTGGTATCAAAGACAAGGTTTAGTTAATTTGGGAATTAGGATTAGTGAACCCCAGAGAAAACCTCTAGCATGAGACTAAGTACAAATATGTACAGAAGAATCTTTAAATAGGAATACCATAAGTTATGCTTTTAGTGTAAATCATAAAAGTGAATAATTTATTCATGAATTTTTATCTTATGTTTTGTTCTACCATTTTCTATTTTAGAAAATGGTGGGAACTAGGAGAAACCAGACTAATAACCCGTGTGAGGGCCAATGCAACGATTTCCCGAATGACATACCCAATGATTTGGGAGGTGGAGTTAAACACTTTATGGAATTGATTACCCAACAATATCAGGCTATGAACAATAACAAGAATAATAGGGAATGTACTCATTCACCAAAGAGGGAGAAACTAGATATTGAGTGTTTTATGTGGAAATGACCACCGATGTTTTATGGATCTTCCGATCCACTAGTTGTGGAACAGTGGGTCAAATCCATGGAGAAGATCTTTTCTGTGATACACTATTATGAGATGAAGAAGGCAACACTATCCATTTATCATCTAGATAGAGAGACTGATCAATGGTGGGATTTGATTATGAAAATCATACCTATTGGTAAAATTGAAGAGATGAAATGGGAAGACTTTAAGATAATATTTCTTAACAATTATTTCCCATGAACTCTTTGTATGATTATGGAGAGAGAATTAATTGAGCTAAAAAAAAATAGGAGAATCTATCACAACCTATGAAGAGAATTTCACAAGGAATGCAAGGTACACTTCAACTTTTGTTATCAATAATGATATAAAAATTGATATATTCTTTAGTGGATTAAAAAAAAACCTTCAAAAGTCTCTTACAATTCGAGACTTTGGGAGTTATGAAGAAGATGTTCGATGTGCTCTCAAAGTGGAGATGGATTTTGGAGAATGGTCTCAGGGCTACGTTAATAAGAAATGGAAGATGGAGTTTCAAGATGAAGGATCTAATGATAAATGTGGGAAGAAAAATCAATGACCCACATGCTAAAAATGTGGGAAGTTTCATCATATAAACTTCCTCAAAGGGATGGGGAAATGCTTAAAGTGTGGGAAACAAAGACACCATGATCAAGAGTATCGAAAATACATGAGGTGTAAGGATAATGTGGTGGAAGAAAGGAGAGAACCACCCATGGTTTAATGCTATAACTATAGGGAGTAAGGGAACTATGTAAGATAATGCACTAAACCTCGAGTCCTTGAGGGTAATCGGTGTGAACAACCACCAAATCCAAATGAAAAAGGGAAGGATTATTCCATCACTACTACATAAGTGGTAAAAGATAATGAATTCGTACAAGGTATACTTCATATTCACTAAATAATAGAAAGGGTCTTATTTGATTTTGGTTCTACACATTACTTTATATCTTGCAAGTTTTCTAGAACTATAGAATCAAATCCCCAAAACCTTGAAGTAGAGATATCTATAAAAACATCAAGTGGTACAATCATTGCAACCCAAGTGTTTGAATCTTCTCCTTTTGGTGTATGTGGGAAGATTTTTCTAGAGAATCTCATAATACTTCCCTTGGTGGAATTTTATTCTATAATGAGAATGGATTGGCTCTCGTTATATAGAGAACATATCAACTGTCAGGAAAAGAAAATATCTATTCATATTACAAACCATCCCATGATCCTATACAAATTCAAGGAAGATCATGAATATCCTTTAAAAAATTATTCAATGGTGTGGGTGTTGATACCCTATGAAGAAGAATACCTCACCCAAATGGTCGAGTCAAAGGAAAGTACCAACCTTGAAGAAGTTCCCATCGTGAGGGAATACAATGACATATTTCTTGAAGACTTACCTAAAGTTCCCCCCAGATCATGAGGTATATTTCTCAATAGAAGTCATACCTTGTGCTACTCCTATCTCAAAGTGTCCCTATAGGATGGATCCTATAGAACTGGAGGAATTAAATAAGTAGTTGTAAGATCATTTGGACAACGGGTTCATACACCCTAGTGCATCACCTTGGGGTGTGCCAATGGTCTTTGTGAATAAGAAGAATGGAACAATGCGGCTGTGTATCGATTATCAGGAACTCGACAAGATCACCATAAAGAACAAGTATCCTCTTCTAAGGATTAAAGACTTGTTCGGTCAGTTAATAGGAGCTCAATACTTATCAAAGGTGGATATTCATACTGGATATCATCAGCTAAAGGCGAAGAAAGAAGATATTCATAAGACTACCTTCTATAGAAGTTATGGGCACTATAAGTTTCTAGTTATGAACTTAGGACTTACTAATTCCACTGAAATCTTCATGGATTTAATGAATATAGTCTTTAGACATTACCTCGATAAATTTCTGGTAGTGTTTATTAATAATATTCTCATATACTCCAAGATAAAGGGGGAACATGGAGAATATATAAGACTTGTGTTGGAGACATTGAGAAAGGATACGTTGTATTCCAAGTTTAGAAATTGTGATTTTTGGATGAAAAAAGTCATGTTCTTGGGACATGTGATCACAAGTGAGGGAATTTCTGTGGTCCCTTAAAAAACAAAGGCGATTGAGGAATGGCCCAGGCCCTCTAGTGTCACAGAAATTCGTTATTTACTTGGATTAGCTGGGTACTACCGAAGTTTTGTGAGAAATTTCTCACGATTGTCAAGCCCACTAACTAAGTTAACAAGGAAAGGGGTAATGTATGTCCGGATGGAAGAATGTGAGGGAAGTTTCAAGGAGATAAAGAGATGGATGATCACTGCACCTGTACTCACACTACCAAAGAGTGGAGAAAGTTTTGTGATAAAAAACGATGCTTAAAATAAAGTCTTGGGTTTCATACTCATGAAAAATGATAATGTGATAGCTTACACCTTATGAAAGTTGAATATCCATGAATATAACTACCCGACGCATGATATAAAGATGGAAGCTATGATTTTTTCCTTGAAAATCTTGCGGGACTACCTTTATGGTGAGAAGTGTGACATATAAACCGACCAAAAGAGCCTAAAGTATATATTCACACAAAAGTATATCAACATTAATCATAGGATATGGTTAGAACTAATCAAGGACTACATTTTCTCTATTTACTATAATCATGTAAAGGTGAACAAGGTAGCTGATACTCTAAGTAGAAAAGAACCAACTACTATATCCATGTTATGGATTGAGAATAACCATATCTTCTTGGATATAAAAATGATGGATTTGGAAATCATAAGGGTAGGGAATACATCCTACATTTCCCCAATGATTGTGCAACAATCAATCCAAGATATGATTAAGGAGGCACAAAGGGATAATCTAGAGTTACAAAAGATGATGAATGTAGTAAAGGAAGGGAAGATGAAAGAGTTCCATATCAATGATGATGGTGTGACTCGGTTTAGAACATGAATTTATATTCCTTCATCACCTACGATAAAGAAGGATCTATTAGAAAATGCATATAGCTCAACATTCTCTATCCATCCTGGTAGCACCAAGATGTACCGAGATCTCCGAGAACACTTATAGTGGGATAACATGAAGAAGGAGATTGAGAAATATATCTTAAGGTGCTTGATATGTTATATACTTAAAGTAGAGAGACAAAAATACAAAAGGGATGATGTAGCCATTTCCTATACCTATGTGGAAATGGGAGAATGTCACTATGGACTTTGTCATGGGTCTCTCGAAGACGTCGAAGGAAAATAATGTGATATGGGTTGTGGTTGAATGACTCACCAAGACTGCCCATTTTATCAGTATTTGGGAAGATATATCACTTGAAAAACATGAAAAGATATATGTCAAGGATGTGGTGAGACTACATGGTGTTCCACTCTCGATTATCTCTGATCGTGATCCCAGTTTCACATCTAAATTCTAGAGAAGTCTTACATATGCTTTGAGTACTAAATTAAATTTCAACATGACCTATCACCCCTAAACTGATGTCCAATATGAAATGACTATTCAAATGATTGAAGATATGTTAAGAGCAGGATCTTTAGAATTAAAATGTGGATGGGATCAACATATACCATTGGTTGAGTTCTCATACAACAATATCTTCCACTCGAGTATTCAGATGGCTCCATATGAAGCTCTGTATGGAAAGCGATGTAGAACTCCAACCTCTTGGGATAAAGTTGGAGAAAGAAAGCTACTTGGACTTGATCTTTCACAAGAGATGATAGAGATTGTTCAATTCATTTAGAAACATATCAAAGATGCTCAGATTTGAAAAAAGAGCTATGCTGACAACCGTCAAAGGGACTTAGAGTTCAACGTTGGAGATAAAGTCTTCCTTCAAATATTACCATGGAAGAAATTCATGCGATTTGGAAAGAAAGGGAAGCTAAGGCCAAGGTACATTGGCCCATTTGTGATCCTCGACCACATAGGATCCATGGCCTATCATATTTCACTTCCACCGAATATGGCTCAAGTTCATTATGTGTTTCATGCATCACTCCCAAGGAAGTACATACCAGATCCCTCACACGTACTAAACTCAGAGGTGGTACAACTGGATGATGATTTCTCTTATGAGGAGAAGCTAGTAAAGATTATAGACCAAAGAGATAAGGTTCTATGAAACAAGACAACACACCTCATCAAAGTGTTGTGGAGGAACCATAAGTTTGAAGAATAAACTTGGTAACCATATGGAGTGATGAAGGATAAGTACCCTCATCTGTTTGTGTAAAACGAAATTTCAAGGGTAAAATTTCATAAGGGGGAAGAATGTAATGACCCAATGTTTTATCAATGGAATTACCTTCTTATAATTATTATTTATAGTATAATAACATTTGGAATCACAGTGATATATAATGATACTAAATACTATGTGACCATTAAACATAATTTTTCCACTTAGATATTTCAAATTTTGAAAATCTAATATACACGGTTATGATCAGTAAGATGTTTGGAGTCCGATAGGAAAAACTTAATTTTTGGTGAATAGTAACCTACACTTATGAATAGTAACATACCCTTATAAATAGTAATATAACCCTTATAAATAGTAAATCATCGAAAATAATAGTAACCTTACCCATAAACGATTAAATAAGATTTAGGCATTTTTAAGTGGCAATTTGACCATAGTAAAAATATTGGTATTTTTGTAAGTCATAAATAAATAATTAGAATTAATTAATTAATTTAAAATAAAATTTATTTTTCTAAAATGTTCTCATAAATTAAAATTTTTATGTCTTTTGGGTTTTTAATTTTAGAAAGCATTATAAAATCAGTTTTAATTTTAAAAATTGTATTTTTTAAAATTATGATTTTAATTAAAAATTAAATTAATCACATTTAGAAAATTATTTTTGAAAAATATACTTCATTTTTGGATTCTACACGTCGAAAAATGGATAGGTAAAATTTTTGGGACTATTCTGAAATACTTGAATTTTTAAATGAATAGTGAAATAAAATAATTTACAAAATAAGTTAAATTCATGAATTATAGAGTCATGGGTGATGTTGTGATGATGTAAGAACATATGGTTCGGATTAACATGATAAAATTAATTTATTTAGTCATGAAATACTCACTATTTCTTATCTTGTGGAGAAATAATAAATTAATGAATATAATATTGAGAAAACCCCTCTCCCCTCCACTATAAATACCACCCTTCACGCCCTCATTTCCTCACACATATCAAGCTTCAAGACTTGTCTAAACCCTGCCCAAAAATCTTCCCTATCCCATCCCCACTTCTAATAGATGCTGGTCTCATCAAAATACCCAGCCTAGGTTCCTTAAGGAGGATCTGAAGAGGATGATTGAAGAGGTAATTCCCCCTCTCTTTTCCTTTAATTTACTTTCAATTTCAAGTTCTTTTCTTAATATCTCCCCACCTATCCTCATACACATGGTATGGTAACTCCATTATCTAATATATACTGTAATTTTATGATAATAATGGGATAATATATCATATAACCCCCTTATTTTCTTCTTTTTATTTTAGAAAGGAAAACATTGTTCGTGAGGTGTTAATTTATCACCTTCAAGAACGACATGTTTTCATTTCCCTTTAACGCCTTTATATCTGGTCATGAAACCATTTTAATGGTTTAAATATATTATTTTATATTTATTATATCCTATTTAATGTTCTGGAACTAACTTATGTGCATATTACTAAATAATTATTCAAAACAAGTTCGTTGTGGTCGAAAAACCGCCTGAATTAACCCAAATAATCATCATTAAATTCTAACTAATGATTCATCCACATGGTATATAACATAATTAATTATAAGATAATTTAAACTCCTTTAATATAATTAAAAAAATTTAATATCATTTCTAGATTTTTATCCATGTTCTACATGAACTACCATTTATGAATACAAGTGAACCGTTTATGAAAACTATAAAAACGAACATTCCCGAACAATGAATTTAAGCTTTATAACTCATCCAAAGGCCCATAAAATAACTTAATTAAACCATAATAAAACATATTCATGTTAAAAAAGTTATTTAACTATTAATTAATTAATATAATGTCATTATACAAGACATTAAAGCGAAGAAAGTGTTCAGATACAAGGTAAGGGGAAATTCTCGAACCCAACTTTATTTCTTTGGGTTCTGCATCTTTCACTCAATTTTTGGTATGGTGACTCCTTAAAAATAATTTTATCATAATTATATCAATTTTTTTGGGATATAAATTATTTCTATTGGAGTTTATTTTAAACAAATGTTTTCTAAAATAAATCTTCTTTCAAAAACACACCTTTTACTTCTCACTCAAGGTTGATGGTTCTTATAGAAAGTATGTTATTCCCACTTTATTTTGGGAACCCAATGTTTATGAATGTTTTTTAAGAGATAAAACCCATTAATTTACATTTATGTTCATTTTTTATATATGTTCTATTTGGAATGCAAGATAATGATAATGTTATGATGTGACAGGTGCGCCCGAAATTATATAGCACAAAATGAATGTAATAATGTGATGGGTGTGTCCAGAATTATAAAGCACACTAATGAATTGGGTAAAGTTATGAATCTCATGAGTAAAGGTGAAATTATATGTGAACATGATGCTATAATTGTTTACTACTATGTGTGGAAGATGACCACTAAGAAATGATATTTCATTTTTATGAATTTACACATTTCAAGTATTTTACTAGTGTTTCCTCTCATGATTTTGATGATGATGTTATGATTATGCTCAACCCATGCTATTTTGTTCTTATCTATCCTCTTACTGGGATTTTATATATCCCCTTTTTGATGTAATCTTTAGGTGACTACATATTATAAGGATAGGTCAAGTGCCAATAAGAAGCTAGAGAAGAAGAAATTAAATAAATGTTTATGTCTGATGTTGTAAATGTTATGTATGGTCCTAGTTTTCCCAAGACACTAAACCTATGAACCCTTGTGGTGTAATACTATTATGTTGTTTATCTTTATAATGGTGTAATAGTAATATAAGAAAAGGAATCGTTGCTATAAACATCCATAGTTAAACATATTATAAAACCTTCAATACAATATGGAATATTGTATCATAATATATTAACTTTAATTAAGCATAAAATCCAACAAATTATGTTTACATAGATGAAAGTGATCTAACAAAATCCTTAAAACTCTTTAAAAAATATCCCTTTTTTACTTTGAAATAATTTGAAAGCCTGTATAATTATAAAAGAAAACATTTCCTTTGAAAATAATCTAGTAATATTGTAAGGGAAGCTTTAAAATATTAAGGCATCATAATGGTAGGAAATAACCACTCGTTCTGTATTAGTTAAAAAACATTCTTTCCTTAATTTGTTGAAAAGCACATATAGTATCTCATTTGGAAAATAACAGAAAGACTCATTTAAAAGCATTGTATAAAAAGTAAAACATGGGTATAAATGAATTTAAACAATAGTTTAAGAATATAAATATTATTTTGAAATACACGTATAATAAACATGGTTTTGGATGATAAATATGTCCAAGTAGATACTTACATATAAATAATCTCGGATAATAATGAGATTGTGAAATTAACCCTTACCTTAAGTCTTATACTCTCCATATGTGTACAAAACTCTTTTATATTGGTCTTAAACATATTATTAAATTGTACCAGAATCATAATAATATTTATGATATCATATATTATTGGTTTATGACTTTATATTACTCATTTATTAACAATTCCAAGTTAATGCAATATTTTGGGTAATAATCGCTTTCTTTATCGCATGTGTTTTGAATTTTTATTCTCGATCATATTCCTTAGGTCATGATAAAATGTTTTTTATATCATATATATTTAGAATATAAAAATATATAATAGACATGTATATGAAATGAAATACACTATTCATGGAGATGGTAGACCGTACGTACGCATGATCACTGTTTCCATTTTCTTATCGTATTGAGTGGAAGTAGGTGAATGACATATATGTACATATATATATATATTATTCCATTTGAATTATTATTTAATATATTTAATAATTATTCTTAATATATATTTTTATAATCATTCTTGGATGGTGAACGTGGAAGATGAATCTCATCGTATCGTGGAGACGGTAAGCCGTACGCATGCACGAGCGACAATATCATTTCCTTAATGGTTAAATAGTATGGAATTGGATGGAATATAAATTTTATAGAAATAATATAATGTTATATTTATTTTTTAAGTCTTTTATATTCATCATTATACCCATCAAAATAAAATATAGATAAAAAATATTTTACACCATGACGTGGAGATGGTAAGTTGCACGTACGCACGCATGGTGATATTGTTTTTCATAGGATGGGTAAAATGAAGAATATGGTTGTCCCATAATCATAAAAGCATCTCAGAATATATTATATTCTGGATTTATTATTTTAGTATGGTAATAACTTAGGAAATGGAATTAGAAGAAGAAAGAACTTTTAAAGAGTTTGATAAAATGATTACCTCTTTTTCGAGTATCTTCTTTTGATTTTCACAAAATGACTCCTTAAGTTGGATTTATTATCAAAGTGTTGAATCTAGGATTAAGTGATAGAAGTTAGTAGAAGAAATTGAAAGAGAGGTGTAAATTAAAGAGAAGGAGAAGTTCCCTTTTATAAGAGCGGTGAGGGGAACTTTTGGAAGATCTTAAAATATTTATTTATTATAAATTTATTTTCGGTTAGAAATAGCTCTAAAGTGATTTATTTTGGGGATAATATGAGTATGGGTTTAAATACTCTCATACAATTATTTTTAGACAATTTTAGGTCATGAAATTAACCATATCTTTTGGGATTAACCATTAGTTAAATAGTTTAACTCTTACCACGCCTTATTTTATTTTTATACTATAGGGTTAATATAATTACTATAAAATGAAAAAAGAACCACAAGTGGATCATTAATGAATTATTTTAACATCATCTAAGTCATTTGGCCAAATCTTATATTTTTATAACTATTATATCATTTAATAAAATAGTATTTATTTTAAAAACTCATTAATGTCAATTTTGAAACTATTTAGTAATTGATTTTTTTAAAGTCATAAAAAATTGATTACTTCTAAAAAAATTAAATCATCTCTAAAATGTAAATTTTATCCAAAAAATTCATGGATGACATCAAAAATATCAAATTATTTTTTTTTAATATTTATAATATCATTGAATTCAATCATTCATTAATAAGGTAATCACTACATCATTATTGTGTCATAAATAAATTTATTTATTTAATGTATAAAAATTATAAATAAAATACCATGATGTAGAAAATATTTTTAGCTTTATAATTACCATTTACAGTCAACTATATCAATTATATAACCCCATATTAAAATTGTTTTAGTAAAAAGATACATGTTTATGTTATATTTATCTTTATTTTAAATTAATTACTAAAATTTATATGTTTTGAATTTGTAAAAATGGATTAAATATTTGAAATCAGAAGGTCCAAATTATGTAAAAAGGTACCTTTTATGTTTGGACATTATGAATAGTAACTTCAATAATTATTATTATTTTCCACGGTTAAAGGGTAAATTAGGTAAATAAGGGTAAAAATAATATTATAATAATATAAAACTACCCTAACACATGTCCAAATATTATTTTATGAGTCATAGGAGACCAAAAAAATTATTAGGACTAATATTTTTCATTTGGGTTCCACTTGAATAACAAATTACACCACGACGTGGAGACAGTAAGCCGTACATATGCACACATGATGATATTATTATTCGTAGTATGGATAAAATGAAGAATATGGTTGTCCCATGATTATAATAACATCTCAGTATATGGATGATACTTTATTTATTACATTGGTATGGAAACAACATAGACAGAGGAAGTATAAGAAGAAAAGAACTTTGAAAGAGGTGATAAAACGATTACTTCTTCTTCGGGTGTCTAATTTTGATTTTCACAAAAGGACTCCTTAAGTTGGTTTTCTACACAAATTGTGGCCTCTAGGATGAATTTAGGTAAGTTTATAGGATATATGGGTAGGGGTTTTCTGAGAAAAAGGGATTTGGAGGTGTGAATAAAAGAGAAAGAGAAGTGCCCTTTTATAGGGGAGGTGAGGGGCACTTTAGAAAAGTCTTGAAATATTAATTTATTATAAATTTATTTTCTAATTATAATGGCTCCAAAGTGATTTATTTAGAGTATAAGATGAGTATTAGTCCCAATTATCTCAAAAAATAGGTTTTATACATGTTTAGATCATAGAATTAACCTTATCTTTTAGATTTAACCCTCAGTTAAATAGTTTAACTTTTACCATGTCTTCTTATATTTTTACACTACATGGTTGATATAGTTACTATAAAATGACAAGTGAACCTAAAGTGGATAATTTATAAATTTTTTATCACTATACAAGTTAGTTGGATGAATATTATATTTTTATTACTTTTCTATCATTTAATAGAGTAGTTTTTATTTTAAAATATCATTTATGTTAATTTTGACACTATTTAAGACGTGATTTTTGTTAAAGTCATAAAAACTTTATTATTTTAAAAAAATGAATTAACACAATACTAACATGTCATATTAATCTAGAAATTTCATTTATGGCATAAAATATTTTAAATAAAATTTATTTTAATATTTATAATACCATTTATTTGATTCTTTTATTAATAAGGTAATTATTGCATCATCATTTTGTTATAAGTAAATAACTTTATTTAATGTATACAATTATAAATAAAATAAAATGATGTAGTAAATATTTTTAGATTTATAATTACTATTTATAGTCAAATATATCAGTTATATAACCCCATATTAAAATTGTTTTAGTAAAAATATACATGTTTATGTTATATTTCTCTTTACTTTAAATTAATTATTATAACATACCATTATCACACCCAAGTGGCGCAAAAATGAAAAAAGTTAAGACTAAGGATTTTTTGGGTCTCCCATGACTCATACAATAATATTATGACATGTGTTAGGGTAGTTTTATGTTATTATAATATTATTTTTACCCTTATTCACCTAATTTACCCTTTAATCGTGGTAAATAAAAATAATTACTAAAGTTACTATTCATAATGTCAAAAAATAAAAGATAAATATTTATATAATTTATACCTTATGATTCTAAATATGGAATCCATTTTTTCAAATTCAAAACATAGAAGTTGAATTAACTAATATAAAATTAATTTCCATTGTCAAAACCAAAAAGCGAGTTTTTAAGAAGTAGAAACTATCAAACGATTTACACGTGTTTATGTCCAATTTAAATGTGAAATTACTTTCAATGATAAATTTTTTATTAAATGATAAAAACACAATAAAATTAAATTTTAAAACCAATTAAAAAGATAATCTAACTATATAAATAATTTAGATGAAAAAACAGTTTTGAATTAAAAGGTAGTTTTTTTTCACTATTCATTAAAATATGAAAGTTATCAAAAAAACACCAAAAATTTATAGAAACTAAATTTTTATGTCCCAATTATAAATAATAAGTTTATTTTGTAAAATTGAATATATAAAAGTGTTAAATATTGGATTTTAAAAAAGCTTCTCCATTAAAAGGCTGTAAAACTGCATTTTTTGAAAAATACTTCTTTTATCTATAAAATTGAATTTTTCTTATATTATGTATAATAAACACATAATATGAATTTTAAAATTATATTAAATATAAAAAATTCAAAATTTGATTAATAAAATTCATAACCTATTTTCAAATGGCTAGTTTGATAGGTCGTGGTGTGCTGAAACTCAGTGTTATGTATAACGCAAGCTATTGAATTATTTAAAAGGAAGTGTATAACGGAAGCTTGAGGTGTTACATTTTCACCTTATTCAATAAATTCCATCCTCACAATTTAAACTCGGGATTGAAAACTAGGAGTTTGACATTTTAAAATATCTTAGTTGAAATCCCACATTGAAAAATGGAGTAATGAGACCTCTATTTTAAAATAAGGGAAATATGAAGGTTACAAAAAATAACACTTACTAGGGTTTCATGTAGGAAAAAATGGACATGAAAGAAAATTTAACCATAAAGTTATGATGGATAGTAATATAGAACATTATTAGGAGAAATTTAACAACCACAACGGTATAAATATATGATGATTCATGGGCCATTTGATTTATCACAAAAGAATGTACTAGGATTTTTTTTAGTTTTATGATATTTTCCCTAGAGTTGAAGAATTGATTTAAACCATAGATTAAGAACATAATGAAACATACTTTCCTAACAATTATAGTTTTCTCCTTTAATCAATTTCTACCATATACTCACTTGTCTCTCCAAAAGATAACAAAAATGAAAAATATTCTATTTATCGTAATCGTATAAGGTTCCAAATATAAACTTATAATATTTAAATAAAGAAAAAAAGTTATAATAACTAGGTAATTCCTTTATTCCAATGGTGGATGATAAATCCTTGTCTCACTTCGGTTGTGGGTTCGATTCCAGGGTACACTTCCTTTTAGATAATTCAAATAGCCGACACTACATGCAACACTGAGTTCAAGTGCACCACAAATAGATGTTTAAAGAGAGGTTATGAATATTATTAATCATATTTTTAATTTTATATATTAAATATAATTTTAACATCCATATTATGTGTTTCTTATACAGAATATAAGGACAAATTCAAATTTTTAGATAAAAGAATTATTTTTCAAAAAATGTAGTTTTCCGCCTTTTAATGGAGAACCATTTATAAATCCAATATTTGGCACATTTATATATTAAATTTGACAAAATAAAATTCCTATTTAGAATAGGGACATAAAAATTTAGTTTGGATAATTTTTTGGTGTTTTTCTGATAACTTTCATATTTTTATGAATAATGAAAAATAATAAATTTTAATTGAAAAAAACTTTTTTAATAAAAATAATTTATAGTGTTAAATTATAAATTTGAATGGTTTTAAAGTATAATTATATTATATTTTTATAATTTAATATAATTCAGGTCATTGGAATTATTTTCACATTAAAATTAGATATAAACACATGTAAATCTTTTGATGGTTTTTACTTATGAAAAACTCATTTTCTCGTTTTGACAATGGGGATTAATTTTAAATTAATTATTGTAACTTTTTTATTTTGAATTTGAAAAAATGGATTCCATATTTGGAATTAGAATGTCTTAATTTTTTAAAAAG
Organism: Viscum album; assembly: GCA_963277665.1. Lineage (NCBI taxonomy): Eukaryota > Viridiplantae > Streptophyta > Magnoliopsida > Santalales > Viscaceae > Viscum > Viscum album. The sequence goes on along the minus strand of OY728143.1, from coordinate 641,563,465 downwards.
GTACCTTTTATTTTTAGACCTTAGGAATAGTAACTTTAGTAATTATTTTTATTTACCACAGCTAAAGGGTAAATTAGGTAAATAAGGGTAAAAATAATATTTTAATAATATAAAACTACCATAACATGTATCCTAATATTATTTTAGGAGTCATGGGAAACCAAAACAATCCTTAGGAATATTTGTTTTCTTTTTGGAGCCACTTGGGTGTGATAATGACATGTTATAGTAATTAATTTAAAATATAGAGAAATATAACATAAACTTGTATATTTTTACTAAAACAATTTTAATACAGGGTTATATGAATGATATATTTAACTATAAATAATAATTATAAATATAATAATATTTCCTAAATCATGCTATTTTATTTATAATTTTTATATATTAAATAAATAAATTTATTTATGACATAATAATGATGTAGTGATTACATTATTAATGAATGATTGATATAAATGATATTATAAATATTAAAATAAATGTAATTTGAGTTTTTTGATGACATACACTAATTTTTTGGATAACATTGACATGTTATGGATGATTTAATTATTTTTAAGGAATCAAGTTGTTATGACTTAAAAAAAATCAATTACTAAATCGTGTCAAAATTGACATAAATGAGTTTTTAAAAGAAACACATTTTTATTAAATTATATAATAGTCATAAAAATATAATATTAATCCAACTAACTTATATAGTGTTAAAAATTTCATTAATGATTCACTTGAGGTTTCATTAGCATATTATAGTAACTAAATTAACCATATAGTATAAAAATACAAGTAGAGATAGTAAGAGTTAACTTATTTAACTAAGGGTTAAAGACAAAAGATAAGGTTAAATATGTGACCTAAAATTTTCTAAAACCTATTTGTTGATAGGATTTATACCCATCCTTATCATACCATTTAAATTAATCACTTTTGAACTATTAGAAACTTAAAATAAATTTATAATTAATTAATATTTCAAGCTTTTCCTAAAGTGCCCCTCACCTCTCTTATAAGAGGGCAATTCTCCTTATCTTTAATTCACACCTCCAAATCCCTTTGGATCGGCCAAAACCTAGCCAATTATGATACAAAATTCTATAAATTCTTCTTAGAGTCCAAACTATTGGCATAAATCCAACTTAAGGAGTCATTTTGTGAAAATCAAAAGGAGACACTCGAAGAAGAGGTAATCTTTTTATCTCTTATTTCAAATATCTTTTCTTCTTCTACATCCTCTTTCTATGATGTTTCTATACCAAAGTAATAAATAAAGTATCATCCATATAATTATATATTATTACAATCATTGGAAAACCATATTTATAATTTTATCCATCCTATGAATAATAATATAACCATTTGTGCGTATGTACGACTTATCATCTCCATGCCGTGGTGTAATTTGTTATTCCACATTTACTTTATTTGGATGGGTACAAGATTACTAGGTTATTTTCAAACTAAATGTTTTATTTTATAATTATGAATTCTTTCAAATGATTTCAAAGTAAAAACGGATAATTCTAAAATAGTTTTACTGATTTTGTTAGATCACTTTATCTATTTCAACATCTATTATTGGATTTTATACTTAATTAAGGTTAATATATTATAATAAAATCTTAGATATTGTATTGAAGGTTTTATGATATTTTGACTATGGATGTTCAATTTTGATATCCTTCATATCTTATGGTTTAAGTATTGACATTTCATATTCTAGTTTTAATATAAATGTTTATATTGGTTATGTTTTACCCCTTTCATAAGAGGAATGTATTAGAATTTTTACAGGTCGGGAGGGGCCTTCTATAGCCCCTCGGTGTATCGGTAGGTATCATGAGAATTAGATTTTGGGTAATTTATTTCCCAATTATAAATGGTGTCTTGGCCTAATCATTGTTGGTGTATTTAAGATGTCCCACATTATGTATTCCCTCTTTATAAGGTTAGTTATTACATGTGATTATTCATCTAGTAGAATATCCATGTGAAAGTTTAAATAGAATTATTTGATTTAGTCTTTCCATATTATACTGAATATTATGTTTAAAAGGCTTGTGTTTCAGTTTTATACCTTTCCTTAAAAATGTTATGCTTATTTATGATTGCTTCCACTATATTGTTTATCCTTACCGAGCATCTTATATCACCCCTTTCTTATATTTCATTTTTCCCAAGATGAAAATAAGTGTATTATGATTGACCTGCAGGGATAGTCTAAGGGATATGAGAGTTTTCAAAAGGGATAATATGTGGTTTTTCATTTTAATATATAATGTAAAACTTATTTTTTTATCTATTATTTCCAAGTCTACTAAACTGATCAGTCCTTTGGGATTTTATTCCTTCTAATCATACTAATGTATTAAAATAATGCACCGACTCTCAGCTTTTGGGGTCAGGGAGTTACAAATTGGTAGGGATTAAATCATTTAAAAACATATAAAAAATGATAAAAATATTTTCTCTATAATTTCTCCACTTTCATCTTCACCTTAATAGGTAGGAAATGTAATAATTTAATGAGTCGATCAATGATCACCCAAATCATATCCTTCCAACTAGTAGTCCATGGAAATCCAATGAAAAAATCTGTGTAAATATCACACCACTTTCATAATAGAATAGGTAAATGCTGCAGCAACCCCATAGGTCTTTGGTGTTCTACCTTAACTCTCTGACAAGGCACCAAAAAAATCTGATATCGACCATCTCATCCCCTTCCACCTATACCAATGCCTCTATTTTTGATGAATCTTAGTATCCACAGGGTTCATGGACCAACAAGAATAGTTCCCACTATAAAAAAACTCTCTCCTTAGAGAAAAAGGAACAACAAACCCACAATTAAAGCACAATGCTCCACCGAGAGACTGAGCCCACTCACCCGAGGTCTCCCCACCATAAAATATTTCACTAAAGCATTGAAACTTGGTGTTTATCACCTTATATAGAAAAAATCACTCATAAAAATATGATTTAACTTTCATAAAATCCAAGAACACCTATCCACCAACCTCTTCCACTCCCAATCTCATACCAGTAAACAAACTCATCAGTAACCACTTCTCAATTGACTCCTTCCTGGATTGTGTAGGTAATTTTCCAATCAATTAATTGGAAAACACATTACCTTTCCTAGGGGTATAATAAATATAAAAATAAAAAGTCTAAAGATACTCTACCAAGCATCTCTATCTCAAATTCAAATCCTTATGAGTAAAAATATATTTTAGGATCTTATGATATGAATACAATGTAAACCACTCCAAAAAGAGATAGTGATGCCACATTTTGAGTGCATGAAAAACTATTGACAATTCAAGATCATTTTTAGGGTAGTTATTCTCAAGAGGGAATAACCGGTGTGATCTATAAGCCACAATCTCTTTCCCTTGCATCAAGAAACATAAAAAACCTGTACCATAAGCATCGTAGACAAAATCATAACCTAATAACGGATTTGGAATAACCAAAATTGGTGCTTAATTCAACCTCACCATAAATTCCTCAAAATATCCTTGACACTTTTCATTCCACTCAAACTTTACACCCTTATGGGTTAAAGGGATCATGGAAGATGCGATCTTGGAGAAGTCTTGAACAAAATTTCTAAAGTAACCGGCCAAACCCAAGAATCTTTGGATCTCAAACACATTTCTAGTATTCACCCAATACATAAATACCTGTACCTTTTCAGGATCTACTAAGATGACCCTATCATATATAAAATTCCCAAAAACTCCCACTTTCTAGATCCAAAACTCACACTTGGAAAGCTTACCATATAGAAAATGCTCTTCCAAGGTTTGAAGAATGGAATCCAAATGGTCCATATACTCTTCCTCTGACATAAATTACACCAAAATATCATCCAATATCACAATAATAAAATTATCCAAGAACCGATGAAATATCTAGTTCATTAAATTCATAAACATCACAAGAGAATTAGTGAGACCAAATGGAATAACTAGAAACTCAAAATTCCCATATCAAATCTTAAATGCTATCTTAGGTATATACTCTTCTCAGATTCTCAACTAGTGATACACTAACCATGGGTCAGACTTATAAAATAAACGAGACCCTCTAAGCTAATCAAAGAGATCATCAATCCTTACAAAAGGATATTTTGTTCTTAATAGTCACCTGATTCAACTTTCGATAACAAATACAAAGTCTAAGGCTCCAATCTACATTATTAGAAAAGAGGACATGTGAAGACCATAGTGCAATTATATGATGAATAAATCCTTTTGCCTCTAGGTCCTTAAGCCGTACCTTAAGTTACACAAACTTAGTAGGTTCCATTCGATAAGACACCATTGAAATGGGAATTATACTAGGGATTAGGTCTATAGTAAACTCGACCTCTCTTTGTGGTGGTAAACCAAAAAACAAAACTCTAGAAAGACATCAGGGTAATCACACACAACTATAGGAATTTTACCACCCAAACATGGGACAACTAAATTAAGAAACATCTCTAACAACTGGCATGATCTTACCTTAGCATAAGGAACAACATGCCCTAACATTCCTGATCTAGAGTCACAATCACCCTAGAAAACATGAGTGACCCCATTGGAAGATAAGAAATGAACTCGATAGTGATAAAAATCTATCTAGGCCTTAACACTAATCATCCAATCCATTCCAATAATAATGTCAAAGATGTAAACATGAAGCACTAAAAATTCCCACTCCACCTAAAAGTTGGATGTCATCAGTCAACACACGGGACATATAAAACCTTGTTCAAACCTATTTCCCGAAGGTGTGGAAAGATCCAACAAGAATGGAATAATGAGTTGATTAAAACCTAAAACGTCAACTAAATTTAATGATATTAAAGAATTATTATCACTTGTATCAAACAAATATTGCACCATAAAAGATAAAATAAACATTGTACCACTAACAGTAGCTGGCCCCGCTTCAGATTCCATTGGCGCATACAGCCCTACATAAATCCATATAGTATTAGCCACATGAGCATCTCCCTTAGTCTTAGGATTTAACCCCCACCCTTGTAAGTATCAGTATAAACCTATGAACCCTTGGTTAGAGTGGATCCTAACCTACAAACCTAAGATATCTTTTCAAAAAAACACTGTACATGGCCAGATCGTCCACAAAGATGACAAGTCCAAGGATCCTACTCACAGTTAGGCTTGGTATGAACTTTACTTCTAAACTAGTAGAAAACAGCCTGCTTCTTCCCTATTAAAGACCCTAAAACCGATCGTAAAGAATACTAAACACTCTTATGATTACTTTTCTGGCTAGAAGATACACCTTGGCTAAGCACTGAACCAACTGAAGCTCCATCCAAACCTATCTTCCTGGATATGATTTCCTAATCCAAAGCTGCCATGTTAACTACCTATAAAAATTTTAAAAGGCACATGAGTATTAAAATAAATAGTATATTAGGACTTATCCCTAAATAAAACCTCCAAGCCTTAAGGTACTCATTAGTCACAAGATATAGTTCCATTTGTACCAACTCAACAAAATACGAAGACTACTCCAGAATGGTATACTCCCCCTGCTCTAAGGTCAGAAACTACTACCTCTTCCCCACATGAAATATATTAGGGTAAAACTTATATTTAAATACTTTCTTGAAGGATTCCTATGTAGAATCCTCATGCAGCTTAGCTTTAACAATATTGTCCCTCCATCTCCTTATGAGTCCCTTGAGTATATACTTGAAAAAACCCACCTTAGAGTCTTCAAGATTATTAAAGAATTTTAAGATCCTTTCTATACAATAAAGACACTCCTTAGATTCCTAAGGTCAATTTTTATCATGAAATATGTATGGATGATACTTAGTAAATTATGTACCATTATCTACCATACATCCCAGGTTCCCAATACCCACTTGACATAGGGTTTGAATAGTTTGAATAATAGCTTCTACCAAAGTAGTATCTACTAGAGGATTTAATAGTGGAACTTATCTCACAGCTTCCTCTCTTAGATTTGGAAGATATCTTCTTGGGGCATTGTCTAAGAAAATACAAAAACTAATTGTTCATAAGAAAATTCCAAAATAATAGGACCAAATTCAAGTATTGATAATAAATCTTTAAAACATTACAAATTTAAAGCTACAAAAAATACCTTATTTAAAAAGGAATAAGTCAATTTAAATAAACTTCCCATATAGTTCATTCAAATGACCTCAAACTCTATGTCTAAAAATTAGTAAAAGTCTCTGAAAACCCATGGAAAATTAGTTTAAGTCATGGAAGTGAGCTATCTTGGCCCCTTTTCTGCACCTACTATCCAAATTCCGATGGTCCTAACTATGTTATACCCAAGATATAGATCCAAACTCAGGTAGTGATAACAAAATTTAGGTTGAGCATCCCTTTGAAACCAAATTATAACGAACCAACCCAAGTTAATTAGACAAGCCACTCAAACCATACCATCACATCATATGGATAAAACTGGATAACAGAAACTAGTCTTGAATATAAGAAAAACAAAACATACAACTAGATTAAAAATTGGAAACATATGAGATACCAAAAAATAAATATAATCCAAGCCAAAATAGTCTAATATAGAAAGTAATTTATGATCCCATGTGACCAATAGTTACCTCCAGACTAACCTAAACCAAAAGTATTAACATAATAAGAAAACATGGTACAAGATGCTCTCCCCTTTACCTGAATTGCACAGTAAAACATCTATAAATTTCCAAAGGCATAAGTTGGGTGTTAGAAAAATCCTAGTAGGATACCATCACTATTTCTATATAAGGTATAATATCAAGAATGAAACAATTATAACTCTTAAAACTAAGCATTTTTACAAATATTTTTTATAAATCAAAACCATTTATAAATAAATTCCCCTTTTTATCCTTTGATTTTCTTAAAATAATTTCATATTATCAAACCAGAAATATGAAAAGTATAAGTAATAAAAAATATAAAATCATATCCATGCATCAATAGGTACACATATCCATGAAATAACCTGTTATGCAAAGCTATGTGATACAACCTCATATAAATTATGTGACCAACAATCCATGATAAAAACAATAATGTGATAAATAACCATAAATGAAAAATGAAAACTGAAAAATGAAAAATGAAAAATGAAAAATGAAAAATGAAAAATGAAAAATGAAAAATTAAAGTGCACCTAGTATTAGGATATAGCCTATGGGATAATGTATACTAGACACTCACAAGCCTAAATAAGCATAAGATGGATCCAATAGATATAAATTCTTATCAGTATATATCACAAAAAGTAACCTCCTATTGGTGAAACACACACTAAGGCCACCCATGCATCTTTCCTGAAACAACCAATGTTCCCAATGTGAATTTTTCCAAATACATTTTCAAATCCATGCTCTCAATTATATAAATCATTTTCAAAGCCAAGATGAGACACTTAGAAATTTGAAAACCCAATTCTAATTAAAAAAAATCTATTTTCTAAGAAAACCCCATTTTTGAAAACATTTTGATTTCCAACAAATCATTTGAAACCACTTATCACTTCAAATCAATGAACAATACAAATTAATTTATAAAGAATGATATGTAATTAAAAGAATTAACCCATTGTATAGAAACACCTACCTCAACATGGTAGAAACCTAGATGCTTTCGATAACAGTGTTTGGAAACCAATATAATGGCCTTAGAAAGACAAGGCATTCCAAGAAATTGAAAAGGATTGATAGAGAACACTACTCGATCAAAAATCCATACACAACCATAGCCAAAACCACATCCATAACCAAAGAAAAAGAAGAACTAGATGGATTACATACCGGAGAGAAGAAATCCAACCCCAAAGGTGATCAATCACTAAACAAAGTGTTTCAAAAGGAAAGGGGTCACCCAAAATATCCTAGGGAAATATATGGGTTGAGAAATGTTGGCTGTATATGGAATGAAATGAAAATCATCAATGAACCACTCTAAAAAACTACATATCAAGACATTTACAAGGAATATAATCCCATTACATGCCGTGTAATCCATGAAGCTCGTATACATATAAAAACCAATTAATTTTTTATTAAAAACCACATTTTTTCTCATTACATGATGTGAACCTATTACATGACGTTTAAATCCTTCATCCTTGTATCCATTTCATTGTTTCCACCTGGAAATAAGTACATGATGTTTAATCTTATTACATGATGTGTAATCAGCTAGTGAATAGAAAAACTGTAGGTTTATGCTAGAAATTACAAAATATTCCTAACATTACCACTATAGGTATCCTCCCAAATTCCATTTTGACATTACTCACCCAATGAAAAAGGAAACCAAAAGAAAAGGTTAAAACATACCTATCATAAAAGTAACAGGGCATTAAAATCTTCTTGCATCATCTACCTCTTTTTTTCATCTCCATTGTGCATTTCCTTATGAGAGATTAGCAATCATATTTGTAATGGTATTACACCAAGAAAACTTCTATTATTCTCATCTCATTCTAAAATGGGTTCTAAATACCGTAAAATTGAGGGATATGTTCCTTGGCTAGCAATGAAGTTTAATAGGGTGATCACAACCATAATTTTGAGGGATGAGTTTCTTGATCCCTGCTAAGATCAAGGGGGAAATAAAACAAAATTATCAACCCTAGGGGAGGAGACATAGGGCCCAACTCTAAGATATTTCTAGATTCCTTTATCAAACCATTTTCTATCTCTCTTTCAATTTAGGATTTTCATAATTCAGACTCAATATGTATAATTTCATAAATTCAATACATCATTTTAAACTATACATACTCACTTTATTAATATTGAAATTTACTTTTTAATATGTATAAAATTTATAAATTTATCTATTTATCATTTAAATATTAGTTAGATTTTCATTTATCAATACCCTTTGATTTAATTTTTAAAAGGGAAATTCATCCCCTCCACTCTTACCATCCCACTCTAACAAACAACACATACTGAGTAATAATGCACTAACCAAGCTACCAAAAACCCTAAACCCACCTGATTTTATTCTATATAGGTAAGGACACCATCATCAGTCACTACATATCCTAAAATATTACATAATATTGGAATATAGGATCAATAACCTACACCCACCAGTCGTATGTCCACGTACCACCTTTAAGGAAACAAATAATGCCCCACCCTAAGGTGCTCATCTATCCTCACTTGATGGTATGTCCACCTAGAATGCCTGATGAATTGGACCACAATCACCCCTACATGGTCTTTATCCCATGCTGGTATTCCAACACATTGGATACACTTCACCCCTTCATGATTATACTCTCATATCAACCGAACATATCTGTGATATCAAACAATACCATCAAGAAAGGAAAAGTCCTTGGCCTTTGTCACAACTCCCATGCTTCTCCTCTAAGGGATAATTAATCCAAATCCGAGCAACCCAGTCATCTTGATACCTAAAACAAAGTCCCACGGGCTATGAAAAACCCATAATAAAGTCATATTATAGAAAGGAAAACTAGTCATATCAAGAATTTATCTCATAGGGAAACACACACACACACACACACACACCTATAAGCAATCCACATCAAACATGGGTATCAAATAAAACTTGCACATACCATAATATCATGAAAAAAACCATATAAAAGTACCTATATGGTAAGGATATTCATAACTAAAGTTTATTTAATAAAAATTGTAATAGACACCAAGATTCATCACTTGAACCAATCCAGCATGCTAAGAATCCATAGAACCAATCCCAATTAATCAAAAAAGTGTTTTTATAAAAATATTCAAGAATAGAAACACAATAAGGGATTGAATTGGATTAGGATTACCTAATGAGATTTTTCACCAATGATAAATCTAGATTTATTCAAGATAGGGTAGGTGATTCTCAATATATCCATGATATGATCCTTTAAAAATACAAGAATTCTCTATTAGATCACCTAGGAATCTATATATCTATCCATAGTACCCCATATCCGCGATTCATACAAAAATAAATAAGGAATATTAAGAGAGATGAAGAATAAAAGATAATAATGACCACATACTTTGAATTATCACAACATAAATCATATAGATTAAAAAAAATGGAGTTTAAAGGGAGGCGATTCACTAAAAACCTATATTATCATCACTATGTTTGATATTCCTATGAGTAAGAGGAATAATGAGGAGTTTCAAAAAGGTTTTAGGTTTAAAACTTAATTTTTAGATTAATTGAAACCCCATGCATGGTTTGGTTGCACAATTTAATAAACTGTACACCAACTATGTGATGATTACTTCTTATTATAGCACCCATGTGGTTTGGATGCACAGTTTGGTAATACATGCATCAAGTGTGATTTTAACCTATGTCCCAAGTCATATAGTTTTTTTAGGGAATTTCACATGATTATATTTAACCATGAACCAAACATGTGTCATCCACTATCCATCTCCAATAATTTTCTTGTTTTCTTAGGGAGAACCACATGATTTACTCTAACCATGAGCCAATTATGAACCTCATTAACATTCTTTAAAACCATAAAAAACTAACCAAAATCAACCCAACACTTCACCCTATCAAATTATAACACAAAAAACTTAAATAAGGGATGAAAGTAAGGATTATGTTACCTGAAAAATTCTAGTTCATTACACTATTGTAGGAAACAATTAGAGGTTAAAGTAAATAATACCACTGAAAACTATCATATCACATGTAATGATATTAATATCACTGATATAATGAGGGTTATAAAGTGAAATGTAAGTTCATCATTTTTATGATTATATCAATGAAGTTCTTATAAAACTTTTATGAATCATCCCTTGATATAGAATGAAGAAACTCTTAAAAGAGATACATACATGTAAAATTTGGTTAAAATATTTTCACATCAATTTTGGTAAAAAAATATGTAAAAGTTATTGCAATCCATCCAAAAAGGGAAATTGTGATCATGTATGTGAGGACCCATGCGATTATGCCCCCTGCATGGGGATAAGTTTTTATGATAAAAATAAGATGGAATTCTTTGAAAAAGGAAGATAAACAAAGAAATATGCTAACATACTGATAAAAATTCTATGAAGAATAAGAAAAGGGTGGTGTAACCTATAGTTGTGGTGTGAAAATGAATAATAAGAAAGGAAAAATGAGGAGTAATAGAGATAAGTGTGAAGATGATCCAATCCAGAAGATCACATTTTGTTCTTAGTGATATAATTATTAATTTTAAACTTTAATGAATAAAGTGAGGTTATAGTATTAGTTCATTTCAATTATAAAAGGATATAAAAATCATCTTTTTTAAGTGAAAAAATTATTATCCATAGTGATTTAAGATAGTAATAATGATTTTTATGTTCCCAAGACTAAAATTTCTTCTAAAGGTGAACCAGGTAAACACTCATGTATATATTACTTGTTTTCATATTTCAACATTTTTTGTTATAGATTATTATAAGTGCACATGTCTTATTGAAAATTAAATATTTTTTAAGAGTGATACTTATTTAAAGAATTAAAAATTCTTGAAAATAATTTATTCCTTGATTAACCCCCTCTCAAGACATACCATTATTGGGATTAAAACTTTTACAATGATAATTGGTATCATAGATTATGGTTATTGTACCATATGATATGTTCATTTTTTATTTACTATGATGTAACATCCTATTATTGGTTTTCATGTATTCCTCGACCCTCATTTTTAATCATTATTTTGTTGGGGTTTGTCTTGGGTTGTTTTGGGTGAAAAGTTGATATTTTTTTAAGTTTCTAGGTTGTGCACGGTTGGTAAATGGTTTCCCCAAAGCGTGATCCCACCCAGTGAAAACCATGAAACCCTAGATAATGGGGGTTTGTATGGTTGATGAAAATTTTGAAAAAAATATGACCCCACTTAGTATAAACCATGCACCTCAGTAAAGAGGTGCCTGGTTTTTATAACCATGAAGCCCCACCAAGCTTCCCATGCATATAGGATTTTTTTATTCAAAAAAATGATAAAAAAATTTATGAACCCCCATTTGAACTCCCACTCAACCCTAATTCGAGATATCTTGAATTATTAGGTCTTGGAGGATATAAAGAACCCTTTTGTTCCCTCCAAATCCCATATTTGATAAACTGAAGGGCTGGTGGAAGATCTGTTCCCTCTCTAGTATGCGGATATCCTCCAGTTCTTTCTCTCCCACACTCTCTTTATTTCCTCCATAGATTTTTATAGATTATCATGTTTTCAATGAATATAAAATACATTGATTTGGATATTAAATCTAGGTTGAATTTCTTGATCTATATTTCCATCATTCATCATTAGAAAATCCAAATATGGGTTTTGATATTTGATACCATGAATAAAGGTAGGTGGTTCCCTTTGAGATTGGCCATTTGATTAAACCTTTATTCTCTTGTTTTGTTTTAAATTTATTTCAATTGATTTATGAAAACCCAATTAGAGATGAATTAGAGTTGTGATTTAAATTGGCATGGATGTTTCAGAAAACCCCCAAATCTAATGGAATTAGAATTTGGGGCGTATTTTAGAAATTGATGGAATTTGTGAATTGATTTTACAAAATGGATTAAATTTAGTTGATGAAAACCTATGATCGGTTTTTTTATTTAAAATGAAATAAATAATGAAAAAACCAATGTTTTGGTTTTGAAATTAAATTTGAATATTGAAAAGGAAAAGTGGGAAATGGAATTGTGAATGCTGATTATGAATTTAAAATGAAATTAATTTCCTGTTTTCAACTAATTGATTGAGAACATGTGATCCTGGGTAGTTAGTGGGTTATTTTGGACAAGCATGCTAGGATTATTATTCCCTAGTAATGGATTGTCGATGAAAACTATAAAAAAAATATAGTTAGGAATATCTTATCCCTGATGAGATGTTGATGGGTCTTATTGGTCTAATACTGAGGGATGTGTGTACACATATTTTCATGATCATTAATATGAGAGTGTGGGGATCCTATAACTAGAAACTATCATACCACATGGTAGATAACCATGATTCCTGTTGTGATTTTTTTGATTATAAATGCTATTGATATAGAATGTTTTATTCATGCATAGTGATTTGTATAAAATATTTTACATAAAGTGTTTATTTAATACATGTTTGAAATGTTTTCCATATTCTGGAAAGAAGAATGTTTTGTTTTTAATATGAAAATGATGTATTATTCCATGACTTGTTTTATATAAATTGAATGAATTATTTATTTTATTATTATGGAATGTTTTTGTGGAACACTTGGTGAGACCCTACTTGGAGTTTTAGATCACACCTTGACTTTTCCCTTGAGAGTTTGTATATTTCATTAAACTAGGTCTGAGTAATGGGAAAGAACCTCTTAGAGGAGATGGATTCTCTTGATCCGTTGGTATTGGAGTGATGTTTCCTTTAGTACATTGATTTTATCTTGTCTTTTTTTGAGTACTTTGACGATGTACTATTTGGGTTTTTGATACACCTTTTTGGTTTTTCGTACCATCTTCCATTGGATTTTTTAGCATACTGTTATGTATATTTATCTTTCAATATTTTTTACAAATTTGTTCCTAATTTTATCTTGTATGATTTCAGGTAATAGTATCCAACACATGGAGATCAAGAATTCCATTCAGGCCATGTCAGTTCTGGATTGTGTATCAGGGTACTCGGGTATCCGGCCTAGTTTGTGACAGAGTGTTATCAAAGGGTTATGTTAAGAATATTACCTTGATGTTAGTATGTAGTTTTTAATATATTATCGAAACATAGGAGGTAGTTGTGAGTGTGTGCATGGAAAAATCTCATCGCAATGATCCATAAGTCACCATGGGTGGTTTGGGAAAGGCATCTTATAGAATAATTCTAATCTTTTCCCTACTTTTGTTTTGGATAGGTTAAATCCCAATCTTATTTTCTTATCTTATGGGATTAATTTCCACATTTCTCTTTTTTGAGTGTTGATCTAAGTAATATTATGATTTATTCAATTTTATTTGTTGATTTTGTATAGCATAATTCCTCTACGAAGAAATGTGAATTGGATATAGGGGGTAGTTATTGATGAAACAAAAAGAAAAAACCCTCCCATGGACTAGAATCTAGTTGAGGTTATTGTGAGTGCCGTCCAGGATCTAGGATAGGGACCTGCACCCATTCCAATTCAAGCTCCAGTTATGGAACCTTAGAGGGATGAATCCAATTTTTTTCTCAAGATTTCCTTTTCTAGAAGCCACCAAAATTAAAAGTTTTAAATAATCATCAATAATATGAGGATTGGTTGAGGAAGATTAATATTGTTCTTAAGTTATTGGAAATTCCTTATGCAATTATTGTAAAATGCATCACCTTTAAGTTTTAAGGGCCTAGTAGAAGATGATGGGAATCAATAATGATGACGAAGAAGTATAGGGTTTTAGAGTGGAATGAATTAAATGTTAGCTTCAATGAATAATTATATTTAGATTATATGGTGCAGGAAAAGGATATGGAGTTTTTTAAACTTGAGAAGGCTAACAGGATAGTGATGGAGTATATGAACCACTTTTCTGAGCTTGTGCAGTTTTCACCTGAGATTGTATCGAATGAGAAGATGAAGAATCAGTGGTTTGAGATAGTCCTTAAATATTATATTTTTATAAAGTTTTCCTACTTAATATAACTTCTTATAATGACATGTTGGATATAGATTTTATGGTTGAAATTGATCTGGTTGGTAAGTTAGGGTTGATGGGAGTTCCTTTTTATACCTACAATAGTTTTGTGAGTTCCCATAAGGGGATCACAAAGTGTGATGAGTCTCATGGCAGTTCTCAAAATCATAGTTCTTATAGACCTACTATAGTTCTAGGTAGAGGCCCTTTTACTTGATTTTAGTGTAAAAAGTTTGGTTATTCAAAATGGGTTTTCACTAAAGTGCCCAAGATATGTGGTTCCTATAGTTTTTCATGACACTTGAAAAAGTTTTGTTATATATTTTTCCCCACGTAGTGGAATGGGTTCATCAACACAAAAAATTAATACAATGAAATCATATTCTTCCAAATCTAATAGGTTTCATCCATAAGAATCTAGAAAAAAAATTCTTCATGTAGTGGAAGACTCTCTAGAGGAAGCAGATATGGGTCCAGAGACTGTGAGAGGTACCATAATTATATCTTCATCACTAGTGACTGATTTATTTGATACTTTTGCATATCATTTATTCATTTATACTCATAATGTTAATCATATAAATCTTTATATGAATATTTTATCTTATGTGATGGATATTATTACACCCCTCAGAACAAAGAGTGATAAGGGACTTCATTTTCCTACTTGTATTTTCTCTTTATCATAGATTGAGCTTGATTGGTATTTAATGGTTCTTGACATTAAAACTCTTGATGTCATTTTTGGGATGGATTGGATCATTGATAATAAATCTATAATTGATTATTAACGTGAACATGGTTTCTTTACCATGCCCAAGGGGCTGTGTCATATATTTCAGGGAGAATGGGACCTATGGTTGAGTATATCTAGACCTTGTTATCTAGAGCTAGGGAAATTAATATCATTATTTTATTTTTATTTTTAGTGGGAATATTTGAGTGATTATATCCCTTCAAATTTCATTGAGTTTCTTGATGTTATTCCTTATGAATTCTCTAGTTTTCCACCGGTAAGAGAGGTAGATTTTTCTATTGTTTTAGTGCCTAGTAATCAACTGATATATATTCATTATTACCACATAAAACTAGATGAAATGAAATATTTGAAGACCTATTTGAATGATATTTTAGATAAAGGATTTTTATTCCCATGTATGTCACCTTGGGTGGTGACAATTATATTTTCTAATAACGTTGATAGAACAATTCAACTTTGTGTCGATTATTGAAAGATCAATCGAGTTATGGTAAAGAAAAAGTATATATTTCCATATAATTATGATATATTTGAACTTTTTAAAGGGGTGAAGTGGTTTTCAAAGAATTATCTTCGATCTGGTTATCACCAGTTGAGAATAAAGGAATTTGACATTCATAAAATTTTTTTTGGAGAAGGTATGAACATTATGAGTATCTCTTCATGCCATTGGGTCTAACCAATGATCCTATAATATTTATGGATTTGATGAACAAGATCTTTCATGAGTATCTTGATACATTCATTGTGGTATTTTTAGATTACATCATGGTTTACTCTAATTCCAAGGAGGATCATGTACATTATCTGACAATATTTTGGGAATTTTTGAGAAATCAATAACTTTATGCCAAGCTATAATTTTTTTTTCGGATTCAAGAATTGAATTTATTGAGACATGTGGTATTAGAACACAGTATCTTAGTCGATCTTGAGAAGGTGAAAGTTGTTATGACCTGGAAGTAACCACAAAATATTTTTTCGATTATAAGATTCTTGGGTTTGGTTGGGTATTATCATCAGTTTGTAAAGGATTTATTGAATTTGGATTCTCTAAGGACCACTCTCACTTGTAAGGGGTGAAGTTTTCTTGGGATGATAAATGTCATAGTTATTTTGGTGAGGTGAAATGTATTTTGACTTCTACACTAGTGTTGACTCTTCTAGAGGCTAGGAAGGGCTATGTGGTCTTCTATGATGCATCAGGTTTGGGTTTGGGTTGTCTTCTTATACAGGGTGATCACATGGTATCCTTTGTCTCTTGGAATCTGAGGATACACGTGAAGAATTATGAAAACCATGACCTTGAACTTGTATCCATGATAAATGAACTTAATATTTGGCTACATTACCTTTTTAGAGAAAGGTTTATCATGTATTCTGACCACAAGATCTTGTGTTATATCTTATATCAAAATGATTTGAATCTTCTCCAAAGGCATTGGGTGGAGTACCTATAGTCTTTTTATTTCAACATCGCCTATACCCTGAGGAAAGGGAATTTCATCATTGATGCTTTTAGATGGGAAATTCTAACCCAGGCCATGAAAGAATCATTGAAAGAGTGGAACTTGATGGCATTTTTTCACAGTTTCATATAGGATTTTGGTAAACATGGGTTGAGGTTATATTTTCTAGTGTTCAATTGACTTATTCTCTTATTGAGATGATTATTTAGGAACAAAAACATGATGATGAATTACATAGCATTAGGAAATCTCTTTATGGTGGAGAGAGTGTTGATGGGCAGTCATTATCTATGGAGGGTATCCTATGTTTTAATAACTAATATGTTGTTCCTTTTTTAGTGAGGAAAGCTGTTATGGGATATTTACATAATTCCCAATGGTATGTGCACCCAAGAACCACAAATATTTTCTATGATATATGACAATGATTTTGGTGGATAGATACGAGATGAGGTATTGCTGGTTCTTTCTCTCATTGTTTCACTTGCCAAAAGGTCAAGGATGAGCACTAAAGACCTTTAAATTTTCTTTTAGTGAGGAAAGCTATTATGGGATATTTACATAATTCCCAATGGTATGTGCACCCAAGAACCACAAAGATGTTCTATGATATATGACAATGATTTTGGTGGCTAGATATGAGATGAGGCATTGCTAGTTCTTTCTCTCATTGTTTCACTTTCCAAAAGGTCAAGGATGAGCACCAAAGACCTTTAAATTTGATTCAGCCACTTCCAGTGCTAACTTAGAAGTGAGATGAGATCTCTATAGACTTTGTGGTTGGGTTTACACATGGCCAAAGAAAGAAATATTCTATATGGGTTGTGATTGATTGGCCAACCAAATCATATTACTTTATACCCATTGATGATACAACCAAATTTTAGGAACTCTGAAATATATATATGAGAGAGATTATTCATTTGCACATAGTTTCGTACACTATAGTATCTAATAGGGATCCTTGTTTTACTTCTCACTTTTGAAGAGTCCCCTAAGAGGTACTAGTATCTCATATTCATTTGAGTACACCATACCATCCATAGAAGGATGGCCAAATAGAGAGAGATATACATATTCTTGAGGATATGATTCATTCCTGTGTCCTTGATTTTTGAGGAGCTTGGTATGACCATTTGAGAATGGTTGAATTTTCCTATAATAATAGTTACTAGTCCTCTATCAAAATTATTTCTTTTGAGGTCTTGTATGGAAGACTGTGTAAATTTCCATTGTGTTGGTTAGAGATTGGTGAAAGTTCCTTGGTTGGATTGTGCTTGGTCCAAGATACAAAAAAAATATTTAGTTGATTTATCAGAGAATGTTTACTACATAGATCTGGTATAAATCTTATTCTTATCATCATCATATACCTTTGGAGTTTTTAGTTGGTGACTAGGTTTTCTTGAAATTGTCACACTATTTCTGTCATCGATGGATTGAGAGGAAAGGGAAGATTGCTACTAATTTTTTGGGACCTTTTGAGGTTGTTGAGTAGGTTTGGAAAGTGGCTTACCATTCAAGTCTTCCACCACAGTTGACTTTGATTAATTATATGTTTCATGTATCTCATCTTTGAAAGTATCTTTATGATCCATATCATGTTTTGAGATGGAGTGATCATGATGTTGAGCCTAATTTATCCATGAATAATCACTTATTCAGGATAATTGATTCTAAAACCAAGGTACTTCGTGGGAGAATGATACCTTTGGTTTGTGTTCTATGGAATCATGGTTATGAATCACATGTGACTAGGGAGAGGGATTCAAAAATGAGAGAGTTGTGGCATCATCTTTTGGATATAGAAACTTCTTGATAAGATTTTTTGGGGACATAAAGTTTATATGGTGGGGAGTTTATAACATCCTATTATTAGGTTTAGGTACTCCTCATCACTCCTTTTTTATCATGCTTTGGTTGGGGTTTGTCTGGGGTTGTTTCGAGTGGAAAGTTGAAATTTTTGGAAGTTTTTGGGCTGTACATGGTTGGCGCACTATTTTTCTAAACTGTGCACCCATCGAGTACAAACCGTGTATATAACACCCCAATATTTTATGGTATGTTTCTTCTTAAATATTTTAAATTCATTAGATAGATTATTATGCATGAAACATCGAGTATCTTTGAAAAACAAACTTTGTTATAGGAGATAGTTATAACCTAGCCATTAAACTTAATTTTTCCACTTTTTTGTTTTGAATTTAGTAAAATAAACATACACGGCTACAGTCAGTAAGATATTTAGAGTCCAATAGGATCAACTTATTTTTTGGTGAATAGTAACTTACCCTTATGAATAGTAATGTTACCCTTATGAATTGTAATTTTACCCTTAGTAATAGTAATAAGAACCTTATTAATAATAACCTCACCCATGAAAGTATAAATAAAATATAGGACCCTTATAAATGAAAATGAATATTTTAAAAATTAATAATTAAGTGTTGGTATTTTTTGAGAAATAAATATTTAATTATAATTTTATAATTAATAAATTTATTCAAAAGAAAATTAATTTTCATAAAATTTATTCCTAAATCAATATTTTTTTGTCTTATGATTTTAGGATAATTTAATTAGACCTTAGATAATTTTTTAGGGTGTTATAAAATCAGTTATAATTTTAAAATCTGTATTTTTGGAGTAAATAATGATTTTAATTAAAAATTAAATTTCTGATATTTAGAAAATTATTTTCCTAAAATGGAGTCCATTTTTATGTTCTACACATCAAAAAATGGTTGGGGTAATGTTTTGTGTTCTTTTATAAAATATTTGAATTTTTGGTGAATAGTTAAATTTGATAATTTATGAAATATGCTAAATAAATGAATTTCTGCATCCTTCTTGAGTCATGGATGATGTAAATGGAAAGGTTTTTGAACTCACATACAATTATTACTATTTTTAGTCACAATAATAAATACTATTCATATTCTTGAGCCAAAATAATAAAATAATGATTAAAATAATGAAAAAACCCTCCTTCCATCCACTATAAAAACTACCCCTCACTCCCTCTTCTCTTCACTTATCTAAGACTTTATGATTCTTAAGGTTCTGCCCAAATACTTTTCCCTAGTTCTGCCCCACATCTTAGAGCCCTTAGTCTTACTAAAATATCAAAACCCTTTCCTTTAAGGAGGTTCTCAAGGAGGTTCTTTCAAGAGGTAAATCCTCTTCCTTTTTCATTTGATTTCATTTCAATTTATCTTCTTTTATTATTATCTACTAACCAGATATCTACAATTGATCATGATAACTCTAGTATCATATATATAATGGAATTATATCATTTTAATGTAATAACCATTATCAATCTCTTTACTCTCCCTATTTTATTTTATAAACTAAATCACTGTCTAGGAGGTTCCAATTTACAACCTTCATGGACAACAAAGTTTCATTCTTCAAATTATTATTAAAACGTATTCATGAAAGATTTTTAATGGTTTATAAAGATTGTAAAATTTATTATATAACCCTTTTTATGTTCTATAAGTAACATATTTACATAATACTAAATGATAAAACAAAATGAGTTCATTATGATTAATAACCACTGTAATAATATCTACAATTATCACTAAATGATTTATCAAATGTTTCATCATTATACCATGTAACCAAATGAAATAAATAAAAATTTAAACTTCTTGATGTTCATTAATAATATATAAATTCAATCCTGTAGAATTATATCAATTCCAGATGAATTTCTATACTCATACACAAGTATGCCGATCATGAAAAACAAGGAAACAAATGCTCTTGAGAAATAAATTTGTATCTTATAACTCATACAAAAGGAAATAAATGAACTTCATAAAATTATAATAAATCAAATAATTTTAGATAAGGTTATTAATTAATTAATTAATTAATTAATGTATTTAATCTGATTATTCAGGACATTAGGATCAAGTGAAGAACACATCGCATAAGGTAAGGGGTTTCTCTTCTCACTTTTATTTCCATGAGATTTCCATTGTTCACCACTTATTTCTTGTATGTGGTGTATGTATGCTACCATTTGATATATAATATAATTATCCTCTTCATAATCATAGTATTAAATTATTCATTTGATGATTATTAATTTTTTGGTTATGCGATTCAATTGATTACAATGTGGTAAGAGACTTCATCTAAATTCCATTTCCTTGAGACTTACTTGGTATTGTGAACCTAATAATTTTTATATGGTGTATCTACTACCCCTTTTATATCATTTTTCATTTTAAATTACATTCCTATTAAATATCCATATTCTTGCATAGTTCATATGATTATTGTCTTATCTATATACCCTTTTACGCATAGTGTTTATTTTGAATGTTGTTTTGACTATGGAGGTATTGATGAATCCATATCTTATACTCAATATAAAAATTGACAATGCATATTGTTCTAGAATTAAACCTTTTTATCGGAATTATTTTAACATTCAGTGATGGGTGAGGCCCTCTATATCCCCTTGATGAATCGATAGGTATCATGAGACAAAATAGTTGGAGACAGACCCTTCGAGTTTGTTTCCAAAACATAATCAGATGAGTTTCTACCCACAAACATAAATCTTATTGATGGTATGATGGTTAATGTTCTTCATAAATGATTCCCAAATAACAATAATTCTATTTATTTAGTATTCAATTATTAATTTCCATGAGGTTTTCACTATGAAAAAATCTATGGATGCACTTTCATTCTCAGTTTATTGATGGCGTATGTTTTCAATCACTCACCATGACATATTATTTATGTCTAATTGACAATGATTCACTTATTATTGATTAATTATTCCTATATATTAACCCTTACTAATCATTTGAGCTCACCCCTTTCATTTATTTTCCTTCCCCAGGTTATGAAGAAGGGATCATTTATTGAGTTTTCTAGGATGCAGATTATTAGGTTTTTTATGTATTATATGTTGTTTTCTTGTACTAATGTAAAATGAGTTCCATGTATGTATATAGTTTCTTCAAGAATACTAAATTGATAGGTACTTTGGGATTTTATTTCTTGTAATCATGCCAACGTAAAAAAATAATGCACCAGCTTCAAGTTTTTGGGGTTGGGGCGTTATAGTTGGTATCAAAGGAAGTATAGTATAAACCTTGGGAATTGTCTTTAGAAAACTTAGATTAGGGAGAAAAACCCTAAGATGTAAATTGACGATAACTATACAATAACGTACTAGATTTTTTGTAATTTAGAGATTATGTGGGCATTCCTAGAGATTATGTGGTTATTCTTAGCAATAAATATCTTTCTAGATACTAGAAGTGGATGTGGTTCTGGCACAGATGTACCTAGGAGTAAAAACTTCGACAATGTATTATTGGTTGGACTCAGGGTAACCTGGTACATGAAAACATGTCTTACTACGCACCTAGTTTGAAACTCCTAGGTGATATGCTTAGGATAATTCAAATTTTCTTTACAAACCATTACGAATGATTTAAAAGTAAATAGAAACCATGTTTATGATTATGAGAATAGATATTCATAAAATTCCAATTTATGTTAAGTGTTTTACTAGTTTGAAATTATGCACTATGATTTATAACCTAATTTAGTGTATTCCATTTTTTAGCGATGGATCCTAATAGAAGAAAGGGAATCAATACCCACAAAAAATGTAGGGATTTCCTACTAAGCAAGTCAACATAGTTAGTTTTGGAGCTAAGAAGATCATGACCATATTAGAAAAAATTACTGAGGTTGTGATGGATAACCATACTACACATATGTTGGATCATTTTATGCGGTAGAATCCTCCATATTTTAGTGGGACTACTAATCTAGTGGTAGCTGAGTAATGGATCAAGTCCCTTGAAAATATATTTCTGGCATTAAGATGAAATGAAAATGAAAAGGTAGAACTGGTAGTATATTGTCTCAAGGGTGATGCTGATCAATGGTGGTACTTGATCTAGAATACCATGAAGGAAGATAAAATAGAAGATAATGAATATAGAAATTTTAATGAAGTATTATTCAACAATTTTTTCCCTCATGTGCAACAGACTGAAATGAAGAGAAAATACCTTAGCTTGAAACAAAGGGAAGAAGAGAGTGTTGTGGAGTATGAGGCTACTTTCAAAAGACTATCCAAGTATGCTATAGATTACATACATGATTTGGAAGACAAGATTAATCATTTATTTGAATCTATTATTCCAAGTATTTTATAGGAATTGGATTCTAAAATATTTTTATCATATGATGAAATATTATTAAGTTCCATCAAAATGGAGAAAGAGTTTTCTAGATCAAATTTTTTCAAGAGAAATCAAGATAAGAAGAGGTATTATAATAGCCATGGAAAAAGGTGAATTTCCAAAGAAGAAGGGAATGAATCAATTACCATCATGTGAGAACTATGGAAAGAATCATCTTGGAAAATTATTGAAAGTCATGGGAGTTTTTTTATAAGTGTGGATAAAGGGTCACTTATCTAATTAATGTAAGGGGAAGAAACAAGTCAATGATGTTCAATTATATAATTTTAGAGAGATGGGACACTATGCAAATGAATTTCATAATCATCAGGGGAATCTACCACATAAGAGGACAAGGGGAGATGGACAAGCTTATGCGATCACGACTACAGAGGTTGAAGTTCCTAATGATGTGTTGGTGGGTACTTTAATAATTTCCTCAAATTTAGCCAATTATTTATTTGATTCTGGATCATCACATTCCTTTATGTACTCATAGTTTTCTAAGAAAATTAGACATTTCTAATTTGATTTAATAAAGGATTTTTCTGTCAAAACTCCCAAGGGAAGTATAATTGTAACAAATATGTATCGATCAGTCCCTTTTGTGACACATAGACATACTTTAGTTGCTGAAAT
The DNA here is from genome assembly GCA_963277665.1 of Viscum album. NCBI lineage: Eukaryota > Viridiplantae > Streptophyta > Magnoliopsida > Santalales > Viscaceae > Viscum > Viscum album. The sequence goes on along the minus strand of OY728143.1, from coordinate 641,539,695 downwards.
TATCATCTTACCTATACTTTACTTTGAAATAATTATTAGTATGAATTGGATTTCAAATTATGGTGCGGAAATCTATTGCAAGAAGGAAGTTATAATTTTTGATAATGATTTAGAATCCATTATATTTAGAGAAAAAACATCATCATCTGGATCATATCCAGATCCACCTTCAGTAACTCTTCTAAATGAATTTCTTAGGGATGGGGAGAAAACATCATCTTGGATCTTTAAATTGAATATGTACCTATTGTGAAAGAATACATTGATGTATTTCTAGAGGATTTACCTGGAAATCCTTGAGAGTGAGAAGTTGTGTTATCTATTGATTTAATTCCCAGTACAAAACCTATATTAAAGAATCCCTATAGAATGAACACTATGGAATTAGTAGATTTGAATAAAAAACTAGAGGAATTGAGTGATAAGGGATTTATTCACCCTTTTGTTTCTCCATGGGGAAACCCTATTCTCTTTGTTAAGAAGAAAGATGAATCCATGGGGCTTTGCATTGATTATAGAGATATCAATTATATTATAATAATGAATAAGCATCCTCTGCCTCGTATTAATGATCTCTTTGATCAACTTCATAGAGCTCAATATTTTTTGAAGACCGACCTTATGTCCGGATATCATCAGTTGCGTGTGAGAAAGGAAGATATTCCAAAGACCCCAGTTCGAACGAGGTATAGGCACTACAAGTTTACAGTAATTCCTTTTAGACTGACTAATGCACCCTCTATTTTCATGGATCTAATTTATAGAGTTTTCAAGGAATATCTTGAGGGTTTTTAAGGTATTTATTAATGATATTTTGATATATTCCAAAATCTATGAGGACCATGAGAACCACTTACGAGTTGTTACGTAGACTCTTATAAGAAAAGAGTTATATGGGAAGTTTAGTAAATGTGAATTCTGGATTTAAACAGTTTTTTCTTGTCTATATTATCTATAAGGGTGGAATCACAATTGATCCTGCAAAGAAAAAGGCAATCCATGAATGGACCACTCCAATGAATATAACCGAGGTACATGGTTTTATTGTATTAGCAGGTTACGTTTCGTATAGAATTTTTCCCGATTGGAGAACCTGCCAACCAAGCTCACATGTAAAGAGGTTAAGTTTGTATCTACAAGATAATTTATAGAATGTTTTAAAGAATTGAAAAGAATATTTTTCAATGATCCAATTTTGAATCTTCTATCAGTAAATGATGGTTTTTTATATACAATGATTCATCAAAGAATGTACTGAGTTGTGTCCTTATGAAAAATGATAAAGTTATTGCTTATTCATCAAGGTAGTTGAAGACTCATGATCAAAATTATCCAACTAATGATATTGAGTTAGTAGCCATAATATTTTCTCTGAAAATATGGAGACACTCTCTCTATGGTGAAATATGTGAGATATATATAGATCACAAGAGTTTGGATTTCTCTTCCTGGATTCATCCATGCTGTCACTGAATCTAGACTAGTGGTAACATCTTTACTCGCAACACCTTCTTGGTTTGACCTATGATCCACCCAGATGCTCATCATATGATGTGTATGTATCTTTCTTAACATCCTTACAATCAATAACATGCATAGGTTTGGGTATGTACATCATAATATGTGGCACATGGAACACATTGTGCTTACCTCAATAGCGTGAAGGGAGGTCCAGATGATATTTCACAACCCCTATCTACCCAGTGATCACAAAGGATCCAACAAAACTTGTTGCTAACTTTACATGATTTCCTAGACGTCTGTGCCCTAACCAAGAATCACTCTCAAGAAAAATTTATCTCCCATAGTAAACTCCAAGGGTCTCCTAGTATAGTTGACACAAGATCTCTATCTCCTCTGAGAGGTGATCAATATCTTCTATATTAGCTTCACTCTCTCAATGGTATCCTGAACCATATTAGGGACAATAACTACTACCTCATTTGCCTCATGCCAATAGAGCGATGAGAGACACGACCACCCATAAAGATCCTCATAAGGTGTTATATGAATCTAATCCTGATAACTATTATTGTATGCAAAATAAACCAAGACTAGGTGGTCATCCCATGCTCTACCAAAATCATGAATGAAAGCTCAAAGCATATCCTCTAATATGCATATTGTCCATTCAAACTTTATGTTGATCTTGGGATGGTACTTCATACTCAATTTCAGTTGAGTCCCTAGGTATTTCTTCAAGCCCTACCAAAAGTGTGATTTAAAACATGTATCTCTATTTGAAACAATGCTCAAAGGTACTTAATGAAGGGACATGATATCCCAGACTTATAGATTTCCCAGATCCTTCACTAAGTGTGTCTCTCTGATCCGTAAGAAGTGAGAAGACTTCATTAACCAATCGACAACCACCAAGGTTGTGTCATGAATCCTTAGGGTCCGGGGTAATCCCATAAAGAATTCAATCATGATGTCCTCCCACTTCCACATAGGTATCAAAAGTGACTTTAATAATCCACAAGGATATTTAGCTCAACTTTTACACTCTGATGGGTAAGGCATTGAGAGATGAAACTAGAAATGTATATCTTCATCCTTGGACACCAGAACTATCTCCTAATGTCATGGTACATCTTGGACACACACGGATGTACTACCCATCTAGAGGTATGGTAATCCCTCACCAGATTATATATGATGGAATTTGGGACTACCACTCTCTCATGTACTAATATCAAGTTGTTGTCACCCAAAGTCCATCCGGGTTTCGGGTAACCCCCAACCATCTAATCCCTCATGAAAACATAATCTGGGTCTGACTTCTGACTAGTCTTCACCCGATCCACAAGAGAGGATATAATTAAAAAATGGAAAAAGTCATAGATCCTTGATCCTATGAAGCATCGAACCAACAATCAACTAATAATCACATCAAATTCCACTTCTCCTCTCAAGGAATCTCACCAATCTCTTACTCACCCCATGTTTTATTGTAATGTGCATCCACAATGACATTAAACTTCCTAGGTGAATACTCCATATCCAAATCGTAAGTCTTTATATACTAAAACCAGCGCCTCTACCTCAGGTTCAGGTCGCTATGTGTAAAGATATTGAAAATACTCTTGTAGTCTATGTAAAAAATAAATCTCTCACAAAAGAGATAGTGTCTCTAACACTTCAAAGCATGCACCAAAGATTCCAACTCCAATTCAGGAATAGGGTAGTTCATCTCGTGAGGTCATAGATAATGAAAACCATAGGATACTAACTTCTCTCATTTCATCATCCCTACCCCCAAAACCAATGCCTGATGCATCAAAGTATACTGCATAACTAATCCTAGGCTCAAGGAGTGTCAGTACTAGATCTATGGTCAACCTTCTTTTTAGCTCAAGGAAAACCAATTCACATTGGTCTGACCACTTGAACTTCACTCCCTTCTTTTTTAGTGCTTTCATGGGTGCTAAAATTCATGATAAGTCCTTGATAAACCCTTGGTAATATCCCACTAAACACACAAAGATACAAACCTCAAAAACATTTCAAGGACGTGTCTAGGAAATGACTGATTCAACTTTCTTTGGGTCTATAGATATTACCATATCAGGCACCACATGTCCTAGAAAATTCACCTCTAAAATCCAGAATTCAAAGTTCAACTTCTTAGCATAAAGTCTTTGTGCTTGAAGCATAATCAAGACAATATCTAGGTTTCTTGTATGTTTCTATAGTGTCAGCGAGTAGATAAGGATACCTTCATTGAATACTATGATGAAAAAGTCCAAGTATGGATGAAATATCTTTTTCATGAGATCCATGAACACTTTTGGTGCATTCTTCATCTTGAATGACATTACTAAGTACTCATATTGTCCATATATACTCTAAAACATCGTCTTTGGAATTTCCTACCCTCTAACTTACAGCTGGTGATAGCTAGATCGAAGATCAATTTTTGGAGAAATACCTAGCTCCTCATAGATGATCAAAGAGATCATTGATACTAGAAAATGGATATCAGTTTTCACTACCACCTAGTTCAGATTCCAATAATCAATGCATAACTGAATTATACCATATTCCATCTTAGATAATAAAAAGGTGTATCCCATAGTGAATTAATAGGTCTCATAAAAACCTTCCTCTCCATGTTATCTAAATAAACCTTGATCTCTTTAATCTTGGTTAGATCCATATGATACATAGGTATAGAAATGGGTTCCGCACCTGGTATGAGCTCTAACTCAAAGTCAACTCCCCTATTAGGAGGGAGTCATGTGAAGTAACTCGGAAAGGAATCTTGATAGATATCCATAAATGGTGGAAAGGATGAGAGGGTTACCACTAATGCTGTTGAAAGGGATAATCCTTCCATCTATGTTGTGATTTTCCCAAGTATTCTCAAGATCGATCAAACTCTACCCGCTTCCAGTTCCCACTCTCTAGTCAACAAGAACTTTTCTCCATTTGGAGAAGTAAAAGATACCCTCCTATGATATAAATCACTGTGATCTTAAAAAATGGTCAGACAATCCATGATGATAATCACATTGTGATTCATCATCTCTATAATCATGAATTACCACAGATGTTCAAAGATGGCAACAATTAGTGGACACTTTGGGCATCATGGAAGATGATCCACTCTCATGCCCAAAGAGGTATCAAGGGAGACTAACATGGAAGAAAAACTTACTGGTAAGTCAAGTCCAGAAACTACTTGTGAAGACATGAAGTAATGTAAAGAAACAGTATCAAACATAGCAGTAAAAAAAGTGGAAGTGATCAAAACCATAGTTCGAATGGTGGAAGGTCCCTCCCCACCATATATTGGAATCTTATCCATTGCATAAACCCATCCTATGTTATCTCTATGATATTGTTCCATAAATAATAACATATGAGAAGTATATATCCTCTACTGTGGTCCCTTCCCAGACCTCCACCCCTTAGTTGCATTGGACTCCCTTTCCTAGTAGATATTCTAGCACAAAACTACAGGAGGTGTCCTATTTGTCGATATTATAGGCATTGGATTTTTGGTGTTGTGTAATCCTGAATATAGTATCAAAACTTCCCACAATTAAATAAATATGGGTCACCATAATAAGAGACTAAAGAGACTGAGATATGTTGTAATTTATGCCACTGATCTGCTGCATGTTCCCAGAATTACTGTTTCTACCATCGAAAGAGGTGTTCACAAAAGTAGTGGAAGATCCACCAGTATGTGTAGTGAAAGGAAGAAAAAATACATCTATTCTTCTATCACCCAAAATCCTCTAAATGGTTAGGGAATTCCTCAGAACCTCCAGGTTTGAATCTGGATCAATGATTTGGACCTGCTATCTAAGGTCGGGTCGAAGACTAATTTCAAATTTCTTAGACTTTAGATCCTCATTTCCAGCTAGAAGTGGTAAAAAATAGAGAAAATCGATAAAACATAAAGAGTATACTGATACTATCATGTAACCCAAATATAGCTCCATGAAATCCTATTCTCAGTCTATCCTCAGTGTGTCATGAAAAAACTCTCCAAAAAATAGGGCCTTGAAGGCCTCCCGGGTGAGACCCTCATTTCATCCAGCGTGTCCCATAACTCCACACCAATGCCTAGTGGGTCCTTGTAGAATGAAGTATACTAGATTAACCTTCCTATTAGATGGTGTCTCCATGAGGTCATAGATACCCTATATGATATCAACCTAGTCCTCAAAATCTTGTGGTACACCCATGCCCTAGAAGGGTGGAGGATACTGGAGTTTGAAATCCCTTGCATAGCCAACCATGGATCTCGGTGGAAGCTGATAAGGAGCCACTGCTTGCACTACTAGAGCTAGAAAGGGTACGTGCTTAGGAGTAGCCTTCTCAGATGGTTGTACCGCCAAAAATCTATGTGGAAACATCATATACAAAAGAATGAGTATTAGGAATGCAGATGGTTCTAAATAGTCTATGGGATCAAACAAGATTTTCTTAGGAGTCTATTTTTAACCCAAGTTATACACCTCTTAGCACTCACCATTGTTTATGTACCTGAATGTTATTCGAAGTCATCATATATATACTAACATAATAACATGATAAATTAAACTAATTAATACCAATAAAGATATATCACACAACATGGAAGCATATATATATCATACATAAGAAACTATCCCAAATAGATAGAACAAATCAAGGCATTTAATTAATAAAATATTATGCAACACAACATAAGGTATATATATATGGAATGTTAACCTACGTGCCTATTATTGATTCATGAACATACAAGAAATATTTTAAATCACATTTAATATCATGTGCATCACCCAAGGTGATTTTAATTAGTAATAACAACAAAACATAGGTTCCCCACTTATGGAAACTTGAAGGTCCACTACGGAGTGCTAGATAGGAACTGACATAGTTCCCCTACCTAAGTTCCAATGTCATATCTCATGTCTAACCTGTCCCAACCTAGAGAAATAGAAGAACATGTATGTTTGTCCTAATCCTTTGATACTATTTTATAACATCATGACCCGAACCACTAGGTCCAAGAAGAAATTCCACTTAACCTCATGTTCTTATCCCCTTATGTAAGAGGATCCCGAATTGCAGCGAGAGTCTGTGTCCATCAGTGGGGATACTATGCCCTTAATATTATGTCATAGGATTAATAATCAATAATAATAAATATAATAAATAATTAGAGTAAACATGCATAAATGTAAAGATGAAATACATGTAATACAAACAAATAATCTCCCTTAAGTGGTAATTCTGTTCATAATGAATAAAAAATGATAAATAAAAGAACTATAGGGTTCTCTAGTGTCTGTCCTGGTTTTCCCCAACTCCATACTCCACCTGCTCAACTATCCTCCACTGGGACCTTACCGTTCACCAGGTCTTTCATGAAAACTATAAGCACATAGAAATTCTCAAGTAGGGTGTGAGTAAAAGTATTAATAGGACACTAAAAATGCATCCTTAACCTAATATTCTCAGGTATATAAGTGTATTCCATGATAATAATAAATTTAGGATGCACATAAACATAAAATCCAAAACCAATCTATAATTTGTTAACCAAGCTGCCACAACCCCCGACCGTACCTGATTTGACTCCATGCCAGAAGATATCTGCACGAGTCAAAAGAAACAAATCCGTTTTTGTACGGAATCATTATAGTGACTTGTAGGTGATACCTGACATCATCTATCCCTCAAGTGGACCATGTCACCTAGATCCTCTAGATGATAATAACTAGTTGTCACGTCGACTAGGCTTTCTCATGGAAAATGGAACTTAACATCAAGTAATCCTCGAGCACACCCTTGTCACGATGCCATGGAGTCCTCGTACCTCCACCTTGTGCTCAGGTCCCTCGTCGTTATGGAAGAAATCAAGCATTCCCCCCACTATGGAAGAAATAAGTCATGATGTTCCACCTATCTCAAATACCAATAACCACCAACAAGGCATGGTAATGCATATACACAACAAGAACACAAGTAGTCATCGTATATCAATATAGTATATAGAAGCATACACAACAAAATTTGATCATAATCAAACATGGAAAAAATATACAATAATATAACTCATGGAATAATAATAGTTTTTATGGGCTTCATAGACACACACAGACACATGCAGTCACAATCAAGAACATTCAATTAGATGCCAACGAATATAATCATCAAGGAAACAAGTGTAAAGGTGAGCCCAAGAAGGTAAGTAACTTCCTACCTCAAAAGTTGGAAAGACCTATTAAAAATTTTATTATCATTAAAGAAAATACGTCAAAGTCTTGAGTTGTTGGAAAATCGATGATCGAGGTATATGAAGGGTTTCATAGCACAAAAATATCCATTTTATTTCAAAAAGAAATAAAATACCACAATTAATGATACACTCTATCATAGATAATTTTAGAATTAACATTAAAATGTAACCTGAGATGATATTTTCTCTTTCATGAATAATTATCAAATTATTATTTAGGTCAAAGAACATGCTTTCAATATTCTCATTCAATAATAATCATATCTTGATAATTTATTATAAATTATCCTCTATAATTATTTTTTGATAATTTAATACAAATTATCCTTTTATAATTATCTCTTAATAATTTATTATAAATTATTATTTTATAATTATATTTTGATAATTTTTTAAATTATCCATTTATAATTATATTTTTGATAATTTCTATTAAACAATCCCCCATAATTATTATTTTGATAATTTTATTACAAATTATCCTTTATAATTATCTTTTGATAATTATTTATGATAATTAATTATCCACTGATAATATCTAGTAATAATATCTTATAAATTATCATAAGATAATTTAACATCATTAATTTATAATTACCCATTTAATAAATTGAATAAATTTATTCTAATAATTATTTCTTATGAATTATAAACTTGAAAACTCCTGATGACAATTTTTTGTAATTATCACTTGATAATTATTTTCAATTATCATTTAAAAAACACATTGATAATTTTATTTAATAAAATTATCCTTTTATGAAATTATCAATAGACACACACACACACACACAGATATATATATATATCCAAACACACACACACACACACACACACACATATATATATATATTGATAAACGATATAAATTTATCGTAATGCTATTATATATATAGATAATAATATAAAATTTATCATTCAATTAATTTATATTATTATTAATAAATAAATAAATAAATAAATATATATTTTATATTATTGAAACCCATTTTTTTAATAACACATGTAAATAAAATATAAAAAAGAAATAAAATAAAAAGAAGGAATAGATGAAGAATGGGGCACTATGTATACCTTGAGGGAGGAAGAAAAAGAATCGAGCTTGCCATTGGAATTTGTTCAAAGTTAACCGAAAGGACATATTTCATCTCAATGGTGTGATTTCAAGGAGGGAGAGATGGTATTTATAACCCAGCCAAACCTGTTTAGGGTTTGACTGATTAAAAAAATTAAACACCCAATTTAATTCATTAATCACAAATAAAATGAATGTAGAGTATTTATATACATGGAAAGATTTTATTGACACCAATTTATGGTCAAAACATGTGAATAATGAAGGTTTAAAAATGTACCTCGTGCATTAATGGTGGACTTCCGTAGGTTGAACGAGAATGAATAGTGCAATAGAATTTTTTATTTAATTATTTAGTATTATTATAAATTAACTTATTTTAATTGGGAGACATATCCAAATGCCTATTGCGCATAACAAAATACACTCCCTAGGATAAAACCCCCATTACAGACCCAAAAGTGGTCTTAGATATTCCATATAGAGCACTTTTTAAGAGATATTGATGATTTAATATAAAAAAACAGATTAAATAATTAATTAAAATAAAAGGGTTATTTTTACGAGTGAGGTGACCAAATGTCTGATGATTGAAAATATTATACCCTTTATAAGGTAAAAACCGCACCTTAGACCTAATGGTGGTATTATATTTCTCATACGATGAACTATTTTGGAGTTATTCAATTATTTTGAATAAATTGTGCACACTTTATATATTTTATTTAATAATTTTATTATGTCTTCACCGAGGCTTTATAGGCCTCAAAATCATGAACCAACATTGTGTCTAACTCCAAAAATATTCAATTGAATATTCCAGGGTGTTAAATGGGTTTTAAGGCCATTAACACATTTATTAAGTTATTCTGTTGATAAATCATTTTTCTCCACTTAAGATATTAATAATTTATCACAAGAGGGTTTTTATTATCATTGTAAAAAAATCAAGATATTATATATTATTTCTCCCTTACTGGGTAGATAACTCACCCTCTTCTTTTTTAGGTTTGTCCTCAATTTTTCTATATATTCATATTTCTATAAAATTTTAAAATTTCAATATTTTAGGGAAGAAATGTATAATGTTAGCATAACAAGAAAAAATATATTTCTATTCTCAAAGATACAAAACATTTGGGTTATGGGTGTATGTTTTAATCATCAGTTGTTATGTATAATTGTGTAAAATGTTTTCAAAAAATTGTATGTGTTTTATGGGATTTTCTTTTACCCCTAAAATCTCTTGTGATTTAACTTATATTTTATGTGAAAAGGTGCATGTAGGGTTTGGGAACTCGATATGAGGGTCCCAAACTAGAATCCTAAGTATCTAAATTTTTATAAATAAATTCTTGTTTCCAAACATGATTGAGGCATACATTAATTCAATGATAAAATATTTTTTGGACCACCTGATATGGCAGTCATTCGTTGTGTCTATAAAGGGTTTTATTATTAAATGGTATATAAATATTTAAATTATTAAAATATGTTACGAATATAATGATTATTATATGAAGAAAATAATGACTTTTGAGAAATCTAGGGATATTATTTAATATCGGTATTCTATAGTTATTTATTTATACAAGGGAACCAAACTAGTATTACAAATGTTTAGAATGAAATTAATAAATTCATACAACTTTTTTTAATATATATTTTCATTATTTAAGAAAATTTATAAATTCTAGACTATTTAGTGATGTAGTTTCTCATGGTTCGATTGGAATAAATAATAAATAATCATTTAATTATTTTATTTTGAGTTAAATGGGGTGTTATGTCTTGATTCAAGTATGAAAACAAGGTGTTATTTTTTAACATATTATTTTTAATGTGTTTGAAATGGTTTTTTAAATATTTCTTTGTCCATGATATGTAGACTAATTTATAGTTATCTTATTTTATTTCCTAAGAGGATATTTTATATAAATTTGTTTATTACTACATCATTTTTTCAATCATAATATTATGAAAATGGTTGAATAAATCCATTTCATTAAGATATTTACTGCTTACCTTTGTGTCAACACATGAGATAATTTTACCTTAAATGAACAAAAATGGATATATTACGATATATTTATTTTTAAAAATATATTTATAGATGATAGGTTGTTAAATGGTCAATGATTTGATTTAAATTGAGGAATTCATTTCATTTTATACATTTAGAGTCTATAGATGAAAGAATATTATCCTTATGCTAAATGGTATCTGCTAAGAACCATGATAATAATTTTTCTATCTTAGTCTAAGGGTGATATTTGGTGATATAAAATTTTATTCTAATAGACATGATCAATATTATACTTTTTTCTTCAATTCCTATGGGTAAGTGGGGGTTAAACATTTTTTTCTATTATTTATTTCACCAATTATGTAATGAACCATCTTGATTCATGTCAACCTGAAACTTGAATTGGTGTTTCCATAAGGCCTAACGAACATTTTAGATCACTATAGGTTGGATAAATTACCAATGGAATTAAATCAGTGTCTTTGGAAAGATTGCACCCTTTTTAAAATGAGAATACAATAGTGGATATCTGTTTGGAATATGACTTTAAATGACTATATATTAAACTATACACACATATAAACACTATTTTTTAAAATAAATGATAACCTATCATGGTATATGGTCCAAATCACATATAAAATAAATAATAAACCATAAAACATAAATAATAACATCCAAAAAGTGATAAAGATATATAAAATTATTTATATACCACAAGAGTATGCCATAATATATAATAACCAATAGGTAAAAAAATTTGTAACTAAAGAAATTTATGGCTAAAATAAACAAAAAAAAGAATAAAAAATGAGACAAAAATTTATCCCATATCAATATATCATGTGACATTCTCTCACATGTCACCATATATATCCCCAGATCACCACTATAAACAACCACTATATCTAATTGGATATTTTCATTTACCTATATCAATTTAAACCAAGTCTATACACACACATACACAAACACTAAAGTTTATATATAAGGGGTAAGTATTCAATCAAGTAGAAAATCTCCAAAAATTCTATGCACTCCCACTAAATGATAGAAACCATTATGCTAGTTTTTTACTTATAAGTAAATAAATAAAATTTTATTTATAATCTCAAAAATTATAAATTAAAAGTAGTATTTTTTTAAAATAACCTTTTATAAAAGAGAATCTGATTTTTTAAAAACTAAATAATAAAAGTCAAAGAGTATTCATTATTTTTACAATAAAATTAATATAAAAAATACTCATCATGGGGTTTTTGGCTATAGATACCTAACATATAATTTGGATAAATAGAGCAACTCTAATAGTAGTGATAAAATCCTACTTGCTCACTCAACTCCTATAATATAGGCATGATCAAGGTTACCTTCTAAGAGTTCATGATCTAGGCCTAAACAATAGAGAACACATATCAAATTTATCCTATAATACTATCCTATAAATAAAGTTTACAAATAATAGAACATGAATAAATCATTCAATAAAAATCCTATATCTCTACACTCAATTCGACCTTCATAGAAATAACCCATTCTCATAGAGAAACAACATTATACATGTTTTATAATTAATAAATTAATTTATAATTGAAGTAAAATAAAATAGGAATTATTTAGTATCAAGATGTAATAAAACTTCTTTATTACATTCCAAACAACACTTTATAAAGAAATGAAAAACCTTAAACACTTACTATTATTCCTTTAAAATCCTTTATAAAATCAAATGAGTGTTTATTGAAATTTAAACTTTCAAAACCTACCCCAAAATGATTATTTATCCCTTGTAAAACACAATTAATCATAATTAGTTTAAGTATACCTAAAATAAATATGTTTTTAATATAGAAAAAAATATTATAAAAAAAACAACACATAAATTCAAAAATAATGTTATACAATTCAAGAGTTCTAAAATAATACAAAATGTAGGTTAAAAATAGACTAAGTACATAGGACTATAGAAAATAGTGGAGGGAGAATAAAATCAACAATAAAAAATGATTAAATTAGGTTAAATACCCTATGAAAGATGTAATAAAGATCTTAAAAGTATTTTAGAATCGCTAAAAAATAAAATTCCACTAATTATAAGGAGCCATTTTAAACCCTCGACTACCACAACTAGATTTGGATGAGAAGAGAGAATTATTTGAATAAAAAGTGTGAATATAATGGATTTATAGATTTAACCTCAGTGAATCAAGAAATATAGAGGGATAATACCCAAGGGAGGCAAGGGGAAGGAGATGGAATAAATTGTGTGCTCTCCTAGGTGAGAGATTGAACCCTTAAAGAATAAATTAGAGAAATTTTTAGAAAAATAGATCTTTAAAATAGAATATATCCACTTTTTATAAAAATTCATGGTCCAATTACATGGTAACCTAGACCATGAATCCTATCAATAAAAATTCACTATTCATATTTTCCTACCCCTCATAGTCCCCTTGCTTGGTTCCAATGATTGTGTATCTAGATCATTAATTTTTGAAAAATTTATATATTTTCAAAATTATAAATCCAAAATCTAGTAAAAAATAAAATAAATTTTAAATATAATAAATAACTTTTAGTGATTTTTTTTTCACAATTATCTCCACTCTAACACTTTCAACCCCTTGAAAATCCCTATACCAATCCTTGTTTAGAACATAAGTGAGACTATTTCTCACTCATCAAATTCTATATCTCCCATGTTTTGTGATAATCATTTCAATACTACAAAATAATCCATACCTAAGGAATAAATATAAAAAATAGTTATTTACTATGATAATCAAGAACTCACATCATTTTATCCACCAAAGAGGCATCTTGATGAGAAACTAAATCTATCAAATCAAGTACATGAGAAAGACCAGGATAAAATTTATTTAACTACAAGATATGAAATATATTTTAAATTAATGTCATTTAAGTAGGTAAATCTATCCAATATTCCTTATTTACAAGAATTCTGATAATCTTAAATTGCCTAATATATCCTAAAAATAACTTTATATTTCTTATTGAATATTCCATATATCAGTCTATGAGAAATATTAAGAAACACTTAATTACTCGTTAATAATTTCAATCGTGACTAATTCCAATATACATGAAATTTATAGATATTCTAATCCACTACCAGAACTAAGGAGACTTGTATGGATAACTATACAAATATTTAAAAGGATCCATATCTATTACTAATTTATAATTATTTTTATATAGGAAATTAATCTATGATATATAGTTCACCCAAAATTTCCCCAAATCTAAAATACAAACATGTGTAATATCTTCTAAGATTTTAATAACCATTTTCATCTTTCCATTGTTTTGATTATCATGTGTTATGTTATGATTTAACTAATTTTCCATAGTATCTTGAAGAAACTTCTTGAATTAAGATGTGAAGAAAGGTTCAATATAAAACTTGATAGTTAAAGGAACACCATGTAATGTAAAAAATCCATTTCTTGTATAAAATTCTATGATCCTCAATTTTAAGACTCTCGTTGATAGAGAGAAAATGAGTTAATTCATTAATATTGGTAATAATAACCCATATCACATTCTTTTTATAAGGAGTTTGATGTAATACAATAAAGAGGCCTTGGATTCCTCTTCCTCACATCTATGTAGGAATGGGTAAATTTTGAAGTATACTCACCAAATTTTTATATATAGCCTTCAATTTCTAATAAGTGAGGAAATGAGAAACATATTCAGTAATCATTAAATTTATTCCACCGATCTAATAATAATGTTTAATATTATAGTTTCAACATCACTAATTCCATTTTTGGGTACATATTTTAATTTTTATTTAATTTTGGTATTACTTTTGATTCTTAGTTTATATTTCATGAAAATTTAAAAAATTTATAGGAAAGATACTATCACATAGTTAGTACCAACTATGCAGTCCAACCATGAAAGGGGTGATGCACCTTATCGAATAATTTTCATGATTGGAACATGATATAATAAACCATGTGTCATATATAGGTATCCCAAAATCTGTCACATAGTTAGTACATGGATTCCCAAAAAAAAATGTCTAAACCATACGAGCTTCCTTGAATTAACACAATAAAATTCCTTATTTTCCCTTATTCAATTTTAACCCTAATTTGGCTTCCCTCTTCCTTTAATTTAATTTTTCAGAGCTCCATCCATCATAACCCATTCCTACTCCCTCTATTATTATATTTTTTTTTTCTGTATTCTTCATGAAATCATGAAATTTCATCAATTATGTGGTTATTCTTCCATTTCTTACTCTTATACTTCCTTTTTCTATGGTTTTTAACTTAATGTATGGCCATGGTGGCCTATGTTTCCTTGTAGATAGAAATTTTTGTGGTTATTTTTTTTATTTTAGGGTAGTCAATAAAGTTCTTAAGGCCTTTAATTCTTTTCTCTAGAGTTTTTTCATCATTCACCATCAATTACTTTAAAAAAATCTATGAAACTCTTTTTTCCCCATATTTGGTCACCCATGGTTGATTAATGTTTTAAAATGTATTTTTAATATAATGAAATTTTTATTGAATCCTATAATTAATGATTAAACTTTTATTTCCATTTTATTTTGGATAGAAAAACATTTTGCGAATGGATTTTCTTAAATAGTGCATAACTATTTTCAATTGTATCAAGTGATTAAAGAATATGATAAAACGAATAAACTAGTTTTGCTTAGAATAATTAAGTATATTTTATGGAAATGGGTATAATTGTTTTGAAACGAATTATAAATTTCATTTTAAGGTTCATTATTATGTTTAAAGAGATGTTTTGTTGTGTACAAATATTACAATTTTAATTATAATCCCTCAAGGTGGAATGATATTTATGGTTTATGTAAATGAGTTGTGTAGGATTTGGAAAATACTTAGTGTTTTATGGGAAGCCTTGGAAAATAGGGTGATATCATAACACATAACATTCTAGTCTTAATGGGATCACCCTTACTTGTGGATATTATTTGTTCTCACCTTATAGTTTCACATTAGTAAATGGTAATCCATGGATAATGGAAATATATATAATCCTCTGCAATATGAGACCATTATAGGGAATGATGAGACTCTGTCTAGTACATCTTACATGCTTTTTATTATGTATTTTGGATTTATCTAGGTCACCAAAACTTAGTTACCTATATCCCCTTTAATGTTTTTTATTAGTGCTTTATACTTTTATTCTTACTTTACCCACACACTTTTTTAAATTTCATGAGTAAAATATTTAATGATAACCGATCATTGCTACATTTTTTTATTTTAATTCCGAATATTACTTTCATATATTATAGTTTAAGCTACTAGAATATTGTTTATTTATTATTTGTTATACATGAATTACTAGGTGGTATATCAGGTCCCAATAAATTTATTTCTCCAACTTTATCTCAGTGTGTTGGAGTTCTACAATTATTTCCATAGTGGTATTCATTAAGAGCCATCTAAATGTTTGAGTGAATGACATTGTTATATGAAAACTATAATAGAGGAAGGTTTTAATCCTAACCACCTTTGAAATACATAGAAAAAGATCTAAAAATAACCTCTATGATTTGAGTGGTTTGCTCAGAATGACCATCTCTCTAAGGATGATATGTAGTTATGAAACTTAATTCCATATACAGAGCCTGCTGAAGAGATTTATAGAACTTTGAGGTAAAAAATGGATCTTGGTTAGATAAAATAGAATGTGGTACTCCACTAATCCTTACCACTTCCTTAATTTATATCCTAGAAAGATAATATAGAGAGAAATATACACTAATAATAATTAAGTGTGATGAATTTAAAAGGTGATCGACTACAACCTTAATTTTATTTCGGACTTTAGATGTTTTGGGGAGTCTGATGATGAAATATCTGGTGATGTTTTCCCATTTAAATTCTGTTATGGGTAATGGTTATAAAATACCCTTGGATTTTTGTCTCTAAAACATAACTTACTGACATAAGAAGCATTGAGATTCATAATTAGTGATATATTTCTTATTGTTTTCCCACCAAAAATACTCTTTTAGATCCTTATATATCTTTATACTTCTAGGATGAATAGAGAATCAAGAACAATGAGCCTCATCCAATGGATCATTATTTAAATATTGTATAGAAAGAACACATATATGGTTCCTAGACGTTATAATTTCATGATAATAATGGTTAAACTTAGGAATATTTCTCACGTTCTTCTACAGCTCTACATCTTCCTTCTATACCTATATAATCTTTACTTGGATAGTTTGTAGAATAATAATTTGAGAAAGATAAAATTTTCCCTTTTCTTATGGATTTCAAGGTCCATACATTTAAAATATAGAAACATTGGATCTTTTGTGATCCTCATCATAGATAAGCTATCATGATCTTTTCGACTCAGAGCATCTTCCACCTTGTTCCATTTCTCAAGGTGGAAATGTATTTATAATTCACAATCTCAAATTAGTTCTAAAATTTTTCTCTTGTATATATTAAACTTCTTATGTATGAATATATGTTTTAAAATTTTATGGTCAGTATATATATTAAACCTTTATCCATAAATATATTACCTCTATATATTTAATAAAAAAAT
Organism: Viscum album; assembly: GCA_963277665.1. Classification (NCBI taxonomy): domain Eukaryota; kingdom Viridiplantae; phylum Streptophyta; class Magnoliopsida; order Santalales; family Viscaceae; genus Viscum; species Viscum album. The sequence continues at coordinate 641,522,262 of OY728143.1, read as the reverse complement.
TACTGCAGCTAAATCCAAATCACGAGTTGTGTAATTTTTTATAAACCTTCTATTTTCATGCGGAATAATTTATAAAAATATCATTATGCATGAGAAAGCTTCCCAATTCCTTCTTTGAAAAATCAAAATATATTGGAATCTCTTATCCAATGCAGGGTAATGTAAACATCGGTGTGCTGACTAAACTTTTTTCAGTTCCTTGAAATGTTTTTCACATTCATTTTTCTAAAGGAAATTGGATCCCTTATAATCTAACATAGTTAATGGATTAGATATCCAAGATAAATTCTCTATAAAACATTGATAATATCCCGAAAAACCAAGAAAACTTCAGATCTCAGTCATAGTGGTTGTTTTGGGCCAACTTTCAATAACATCAATATTTTATAGATCCAAATATATGCCCTCTCTTGAGATTAAATAACCCAAAAATGAAAAATTATGTGTCCAAAATTCAAACTTGTTAATTTTTTATATAGATTCCCCTTCCTCACAGTCTTAAACACAATTATCAATTTATATTCATACTCTTCCATTCTATTTAAATATATAAGAATATAATATATAAAGACTACCACAAACATATTAAAGTAATATCTAAATATTATATTCATTAAATACATAAAGATAGCATGGCCATTAGTAAGACCAAATGGTATCACTATATATCAATAGAATCTATACATTCCTCATATATTTATATGGGATATATTTAAATAAATCAAATCCATGCCCAAGATAACATCAAATTCAACATTAGTTATATTTTTATAAGGTAAATTTTTACCAAATTCAACCTGATATAGACCCTTCCTTAGTCTAGGATTTACTCTTTATAATAGGTAATTGACTCTGATAATGTCCATACACTTCATATTTAAAGATACAAACTATAAATGGGTCCCTATTATGATATTTATTTCCTTACATCACACTCTTTATTTTTCACTAACAATTAATTGATTTTTGTTGGGTCTACAAGGCTAGAAACCCTGGGGGGGGGGGGGGGGGTGAATCTGGGTATGATAGATTAAAACAAATTCCCCTTATGATCTTGTTTTTCTGTTATACAAAACCCTCTTCTCTATTATTCCTATTTTAGAGTATTGATAAAACTTAAATCATACACATGACACAAATTTTTTTACTTGGTTCACCCTCACTGGGCTATGTCCAAGGATCATACACTAGCGGTGTGTCGATGTACCAATTCCACTATAAGTGCACTACTATTTACAAGTTTGAAGAAGACTCACCATCCTTCCTGGTTTACAACCATTCACAATTTGAGTACTCACTTCTCTCTCAACTGAAGTGATCTCACTGCTTCTTCAAAATATCCACTCACAGTTTATAGACCTGTAGGTCACTTCATTATCGCTAATGAATGCATCCTCCGCTGTATGTATATGTTCTATTAAAGTAAAAATTTCATCCACTAATGAATACCCCTTTTACCCTGATCAATGGGAACCAACCTTTGGGAAGAACCTTCGCAAATCACCCTACTTCATGAAGCTCCCAATTTCATGAAGCTCAAACAAGCCCTAGCGAAGTTCCTTCCTTTTTGTGAAGCTCACACCTTCTTAGATCTCAGGATATCATGGAGCTCAAGTCATCATAGAGTGACTTCCTTCACGAAGCTCACTGAGCCAATGTGGAGAACACAACTTTCACAGAGCTAGATTAGCCGCCACAAAGCTCCTCTCTTTCACGAAGAACACTACCTTCGTGAACCGCCTTCGCAAACCACCTTTGCAATTAGAGAGATACAAATTTTTCTTTAGAAAACTCTCTACTTATCTCTAGGGGGTTGAGGCCTATTCATAGGCGATTCCACCAACCCTCGAACCTTCCGCGCAAAGTCAGCTTCGTGTCATCTCAAATCACGAAGTTCTGAAATTTCTGCCGAAATTATGTCAAAATCGTGATGCACCATGGAAATTTTTGGATTGCAGACCTCGTCGTAATTGCGGAGTGTTATGTCAATTACTTCACACCTTCACCGTGAAGCTCCCTCTCATTTCCCTTCATCTCTTCCATTCTTGAAGCTCGTTGTAATCGTAAAGAACACTGCCAACTTTCTTCTTGTCTTCACAAAATCCAATCCATGAAGCCTATATTCTCGAAACTCATGTCTTTTCCACCTTGTAACTATTCTTTTGTACTACCTCTAGATATTCTTTTCCTTTTTCATGGTTCTTTTTCAACATGTATTATTAACAACATCTCCAGAAATCGACAATTTACCCTCGAAACCTGCATTATCAACAAACAAAAGCAACCCAAAAATGCTACAATGTTACCTTCAGGGATTTTTTCCCAACAATTTGTACTTATTTTCCACATACAAATCATTTTACTATTCCTTTGAGAAATTATCCTAGGTTTATCTTTTAGCATTTCTAACATGAAGGAAATTGACCCTTCTTTCCTTAATGGTCTTCACTACCCAAGATCTCAGTAAACTCTATCATTATCTTCTTTTTTGAGTCCAAGAGTTGGTTGAGGAATAAGTTGGTAATTATATATCATGATAATATATTAGGCATAATCACAATATCTTTCAATCTAATCATCATTCCATTTGGTTTATTATAGTTGCCACATTGTCCTTGAAATTTAATGTTGACACAGTTCCTTCTGGTTCCATCCATTAAGTAAAACCAAAACCATAGTGTGAGAAACAATAATCATAGTGGGAAACCACATAATCCTGAAAAATAATTTATAGGATGTCTAAATTATGACACCTTATTTTCAATATATGACACCTTATATTTATCATAGGAAATTAATAGTCTTAATTTATTTATATCCTTCATGATGGTTCATAAATAGTTTATTAAATTCTAAAAATATATCCCCTAAGAGTGCCAGACCAAGTGTGCAGTAATTATAGTTATCATTCACCAGATAATGATTGATTCAAATACAAATGCACCTTTTTAGAGGTATTACCCCTAGGTACAACTGTTATAGAGACACATCCACTTTTACTATCCATAAAATGGTTTATTATATGGAAACCCACATAATATCTTTCATAAAATGTCTTTAGGATATTATCCTATACTTAAACAAATCCCCATGGTTTTAACCAATGTTTGTAAAACCTAGGATACAAATATTGAATGAACCTTTCTCTAATTCCAACTATAATGACCCAATTTTTTCATACATAAATATCAAATATTTTTATATGAATATTCAATTCATTTCATATATACTCTCCTAATTACCGTAATCGTTTAGTGTCTTTGGATACTAGATACACAATGTTATTATTTCAGGAAATATGTTCAATATATCCAATAAATATCTTCTCATTTACTTCTCTTCATCAACATACCATACTTAAAAACTTTCTTCATAACTTGGTGAAATGAAACAAAATAAAGGGTGATCACAAATGCACAGTAAGGGTAAATTTGGGATATATAAATCAATGATCATATGAAATCATAAGATAATCTTAAGGTTTTGAGATCATGAATATAATTTACAAAGTTTATACCCAATATATGATAAACTATAAACATGAGTCACTGAATACAACATTATAATTTTAAAATACTTGAATAATAAGAGTGAAAAATCATCATAAATCAACCATGAACCACATGTGTATGTTATATAAGCATGGAACCATCACAAGTATATAAACCATTTCATATGTAAATGTTAAATAATGAGACAATAAAATCATAGTGGATAATCATCCTAATAAATAATGAGATTGTATTATAAAACTCTTACCACTTTAGAAATTTTTTGGAATCATATGACCCATGAAAGAAAGAACCATACATGGATATTTATATCTAATATTTTTAGTTATCTGAATCATAAAATACATTCTTATAAATCATATACACTACATAATAGTAACAAGTGGGGAATAAGGCATGCATCCCATAGAAATAAAAGTGATACAAAAATCCCTTACCTCAAGTCTCGAATTTCTTCATACATGTTGAAAGATCCTATATAAAAATATAGTTTTATTATTAATATATTATAGAACCACAATAATATATATCATACCATTTATGATTTACTTATAACCTATTATCACCCACTGAATAACAATTCTTTGTTAAAATCATTGTTTTAGGTGATGACTTCTTTCTTCCTCTGGTATATTTTGGTTTTATAATTTAGGTTACTATACTTTAATTATAGTAAAATACTGTTAAAAATGTTAATAATGATATAAATATCATATAAATTAATTATTTATATATTAATATTAATTCATAAAATTTATTGATATTAAAATGAATTACACCATCTATGGAGATGGTAGACCGTATGTATGCATGAACGATGTTTCCATTTTTTTGATTAATGGAATGAAAGGAAAATAATAATTTAAAAATTTATTATTATATAATATACATTTTATATTTTCATAAAATTCATCCTTATTACTATCTAAATCAAAATAAAATGAAAAAGAGAATCACATTACTTCGTAGAGGCAGTATTCTACGCATATGCACAATCAATGTTATCATTTTCCAATTGATTGGAAGTTAAGACTATAGATGTGATATTATAATTAAATAATTAAACTTATGCCTTAAATATCATATATATAGATTAATTACATGATTTTATATATTTGTGATAGGTGGTGATGAAAAATGAATGACGTCGGTTCATGATACGGTAGTCTGTCGTACATACGATTGATAGTTTCATTTCCCATTTAATGGAAGAGGATATGGATATCGGTTTTGAAATAAATATAATAAAATATTATTATATGGTATAATTTTATTTATTTAATTTTAATTATTAATATGTGAATGAATATGGTAAGTTAAGAGTTAAAAAAGAAATAGCATAGTAAAGATAATTATCTTCTCTTAGAAACACCATATTTGGATCACTTATTAAGGACCCTAGGGTTGATATTTTTGGAAGAATAGAATATATATAACGTGGATTAGGATTTTGGGGAGAGATATTTTCAGGGTTTGGTTGATACAATTATCTTAATAGGCGTGATGATGTGAGGAGAGGAGGTTCTCTTTTATAATTGAGGAGGAGTGACATTTTTGTAAATACCCAAAACTATTCAATAATGGGAATTCACCCTCCACCAAAGTGACTCAAAAATTGAATAATAATGGATTTAAAGGATTAAAATGTTAAACCAAACCTAAAAAATAAAAAATAAACATTTTATTCTCTTAACCTCTAAGGTTCTTGCTTTTAGCATTTTAGTGTTAACCATGGTGACATGTTTTTTATTTATTTTCATAGGTAATTTCTCATTTAAGTCTAAAATTAAATGATCCATATTATATTATTTAGACCTAATTATTCTAATTATGAAATAAAATTTAACAAATATAGTCCTATGTGTGGAAAAATAATTTTAATATAGGCGTATGTGAGGTTCAAAACCCTGTTTTAAACTTAACCATTGTGATTAATTGTTTTTACAATTTTCAGTGTTAATTGTGACAAAAATTTAAGTTAAAATTATTAAAAAATATTAGTTATTATTATTTTAAATATGTAATCAATTTTACCCAATTAAATTCAAAGAAAGGTTAGTATTTAATTTAAAATTAAACCCACAAATGTTATGAAAACGTGGTTTTCCCAAGGAAAACATTTTCATAAGAATAAAAAGGTTTTAATATAAAAATTCAATATGAAATTGATATCAATAACCTATATAATATTAATCATAATATAATTTACGTAATGTTACTTTAAAACATTTTAAAATAATATTTAACTTTGTAAGTTATTTAAATGAAAAGATAATTTTTAATAAAAATTAGTATTTTCACTATTCATTGAAACATTAATCTTTACAGAAAATTCTTAAATATTCACTCTAAGGTAATTTTAAAAATTTTATTCAAAAAATAAATATAACTCTTTCAGATAAATTTTATAAAAGTATAAAATTAATCTTAATATTTGTTCACAAAAAGTAATAAAAATCATTTTTTGAGAAAAAAGTATTTTTGAAGAATATAGGGAATTTAATAAAAGTTAAGTACTTATTTATCAATATATTTTACATTTATAAAACCTTAATAATTAATTTTAAAAAATATTTTTTTTCTTACCCACACCACAAAATTTAACGGCTATGTTATAATAATATTTTTAATAGTATATTATGGTTATTTACAACTCGGTGTTGTGTGTAACAGAAGCTATCAATGAAATTAAATTTATTAAAAAAATATTTCATTAAATCTCAGGGTTTTATAGTTCATATGGAATGAATATAAAATGTTTTCATTAAAAATTATGAAATGTATATAACGTTAAAGATGCAAATTATAAAAGGGTTTATAATTATCTTTGATTTATGAATTGTTCATAATTTTATCTCATGTTTAAATATTTGATTTGTTCATTTATTTAAAGGTTATTCCTTGTTTATTCAAATTTATAAATTTTTAATATTATAGATGTCTGTATGTATAAATTTAAATTATAAATTTCTTATTGGATAGAGCCTTACATTACATACTAGGAATGTCTCTATAATGGATTTATTTTTTCATTTATGTTGACCTCAGTTTAGAATTGAATTTTGTATCTTGGGTTTAGTTATTGAATACAGTATGATCATATTAGGTGTTAGAGTTATGATGAATTTTATTTAGTCTTGAGTAAAGTATTCCTAAATAAAGGGACTTGGGGTCAGACTGCTTACTTACCTGGAGGCCTATTTATTGTCTATGAAAGTGAATGGGGTTCACTATCTATCGTTTTGAGCTTACTCATGTGTATTTTTTAAATAAAATATAATTATAATACTTTATATTAAGTGTTTATATACCTTATGCGTATGGTATATGTAGATATGTATGAATATTTTTGACTTTAATTATGGGTGAGTAACACAAAATTGTGGGTTGTGTAAAGAGTTACACATCTATATAGTTTGAATATATTGGTTTGGTAGAGGTGAGAAGATTATAATATATATTAATAGAAGCATGAATAAATAAAAGAGAATAATATGCGTTAATATGGGGAGATAAAATCCCCATAAAATTTTAAGTGTGAGATTCCTTCCAAAATGACACTTGTCAAGACTTCGATCATTCAACTGGGTAGGTCATGCCAAAGAAAATTTCCCTTAAATTATCTTGTATAAGGAAAGTGAGGATATGTGACACTAGAATTACCTTGGGTAGGTCATGCCAAATATGGGTGCCTCTATATTATCCTTTATTTAATTTTTCTTGGCACATATTTTGGGTTACACTATCTAGGAGACCAGAATAGGATTAGGTTAACGAAGAAATAAATTCGAGTTTATCCATTGATGGATTGGACAATGTGTAGAGACCCGAAGCCTGACGTACATAAACATTACATTACTTTTGCGGAATACTTAATACATAACAAAAACACACACAAGGACCGTAATAGTTTAGTGTCTTTGGAAACTCGGAATATAATCTTCTAATCATGGTGAAAGATCTTCAAAATCTCCCATAAAGATATTATTTTTTTTAAAACCTAAATCCTTTTTTTATATCCTGGGGAAAAGAAAACATAAAAGTGTGAGCTCAAATTCTCAGTAAGGGTAAACAAAAGAAATATCAATCACATCATATTCATAAGAACATATATTTTGGAAATATTAACCTGCAAAAGAGATCATAATTTCATAACATGGGTTAAATCATAGTAGTGAAATGTAATCCCAATAATCATAAATTAAAACATGAAACTTTTTGGCATACACACATAATCATAGAGAATCATTTCTTATTATTCAAGACTCATTGCCAAGACTATCTTAGTGGACAAAGTCCCTTTCTGAACCGAGTTCACTCCTCGTTTCAGTCATGTTTCACTGAACCGGTATAACCTACCGTTCCAGCCATGTCTATCTCATGAAATATAAAATCTTTACCCAATGCATTGGAGGGAGATATAAGTCCCACCCATCTCATAATGATACCATTCTTATGTGTGCCACAAAATCATAAACCATACATCATAGCATAACCCATGTAATAAAAATGGGAATATTAAACATCGTGACATCATAAAACAATTCATATAAGATAAAGGAATTCATAAAAATAATTCCATCACAACATAATCAAATCAATGTAATAATAGGGATAAAAACAGAACCCTTTATTATCTTAGATGGAAAATAATTTTGATAAAACACTTGAACTCCATTCTTGAGGAAAATATCCTTTCTACTTCAAAAACATTTTCCTTTATTAACATGTCATACAATTTTAAACTAAAAGAAGTTGATTAAAAATAAACTTGGAAACTTGTAAAGTAAGCTTCTTTTAAATAATGTTTTAAAAATCCATTCATGCCGTATAAGTTAAAAAAACATTCTTTTCGTACTTTTGTCGGAAAAGTCAAAAAGTACCTCGTACGAAAAAAGACACAAGATTTCTTTCATATATTTTACTAAAAACTCACCGAAGGTTAAAATTGTATTTAAACAATTGTAGGTGTATGGAAATAAAATTACATATTGAGCAAAAATGGATGTGGATGATAAAATACACCCCAGTAAATACCAAAGTATAAACAATCTCGGATAAAAATGAGATTGTGATATTTTACCTTACCTTAGGTCCGATTCGTTTCGTAAGTGTCCGAACCTCCTGTATAATGATTTAAATAATGTCATTGAATTATTCCAGAATCATACTTATTTTTATGATATCATATATGGTCATATTCTTATCTTCTTATTAGTAATATTTCATTAATACTTGTTATTCGGGTGTTTATTACTTTTTGTTCTTATGCGTGTTTTGTTGAATAAATTATTATTCTTCTCTTTAGGTTATAGATACCTCATTTCCAGAATGGTATTAGTGGAATATATATCATATTAATTCATTCAATTCATTTATATAATCATTATGCAATGAAGATCATGTAGAACGAGTCGCATCACATCGTGGAGACGGTATTCCGTACGTATGCACGAGTGATGATACCGTTCCTAGGATCGTGGAATTGTATTGGAGTGTATGTATACTATTTCAGAATCAATATCACTTTATAATAGTCATATATAGTCATTATTTACACCATTATACCCATCCAAGTAAGGTGGTGGTGGAAAATAGATTACACCACGACGTGGAGACGGTATTCCGTACGTACGCACACACGGTGATTTATTTTTCCGTAGGATGGATAGATGGTGAAATAGGGTTGTTTCATAATTATAATAACATATCAGTATATTATTTATACTGATGTTATTAATTCATAATTAAACAACTAAAGAATAATAATTGGAAGAAGAAATAAAGATGAAAGAATCGGTAACGGAAATTACCTCTTCTTTGAAGTGCTTCTTTGAGACCTCCTTTTAGGGCACTAAAATAGGTCTTTGAAGAAGACCAGAACCTCTAGGATGTTTATAGGGAAGTGTAGAGGAGAAATTGTCAGGGGTTGGCTGAGCTTGAAGGCTCAAAGTGGTGTGAGGAAGAGGGGGAGGAGGTTCCCTTTTATAAGGGAGGAGAGAGGCACCTTTGGAATAACTAAAACTATTATTTTATTATAAAGTCATATTCGGTTTTAAATAGCTCCAAATTGATTTATTAGAAGCTATAGTGGGGATGGATCGAAAGCCTCTCATAAAATAGAATTTAGACAAGTTTAGGTTCCTATTTTAACCTTATCATTTAGATTTAACATTAAGATAAATAATTTTACTTTTACCGTGTCTTCTTGTGTTATTACACTATAAGGTTAATAAAATTACTATAACGAGCCAAAAGAACCCCAATTTGTTTATTAGTAATATATATAACCTTATATAAGTCATTTGTCCGAACCTTGGATTTTTAGGAATAAAATAACAATTAATAATATAATATTTGTTTTAAAAACTTTTTTATGTCAATTTTGAAACTATTTAGTAATTTATTTTTGTGAAAATCTTAACAGAATGATTAGTTCTAAAAAGGTTACTTAAATCAATATTAACATGTCATATTAACCTAGAAAATTATTTTAATTCATAAAAAGTCTTAAATTAAATTTATTTTGGTATTTATAACATCAATTATGTCAATATTTCATTAATAAGACAATTACTGCATCATCTTTGTGTCATAATAAATGATAATTATTTAATCGCTATAAATTATAAATAAATTCCTATGATGTAGATAATTGTATTAGCTTTCTGGAGACTATTCATGTTCGAAGTTTCATGATGTTTATCACTAAATTAAAATTATAATACTTATAAGATTTAAGAAAGTGACATGTTGTCACATTCTTTGGTTTTAATAATAATTAAATTATTTTCATGGAAAAAAGTCCATTAAATGAATCTAATCCGACCCTTAGGTGATATGGGTCTAATTTTAGTTATCAAATAGGATTTTTACATGTGTTAGGGTAATTTGATAATATTATATTTACCCTTAATTACCCGATTTACCTTTAACTACGGTAAATAAAATTTACCGTAGTTACTATTAATAATTCCCAAAAATAAAAAGTATCTTATTAACATAATTTGGATCCATTGATTCCAAATATGGAATCCATTTTTCCAAATTCAATACAAAAAAGTTGCAGAAATTAAATTAAAATTAATCCTGTTGTCGAAAGAAAACGGGTTTTTCTTTAAAACATTGCAAAAGATTGAATTGATTTAACTTATGAATTCAAGGTAAAGTCAATGCTAATGACATAAATTATATTAAATGGTAAAAATATATTCTATTTATACTTTAAAACCATTCAATATTATAATTTAACCACATAAGATATTACGATGAAAAAAGTTGTTTTTAATTAAAATATAGCGTGTTTTTACTATTCATTAAAATATGAAAGTTATCAGAATAAAATGAAAAATTTATCCAAAGTAAATTTTCATTTCTTGATTCCAAATAAGAATATTATTTTTTCAAATTGAACTTATAAACGTGTCAAAAACTAGATTTAATGTGGGTGCGCCATCAAAAGGCGGTAAAACTACATTTTTTGAAAAATACTTATTTTACCCGAAAAATTTATTTTTTTCTTATACCATGTTCTAGAAAATGTGTAAGATGAATAATAATTTTATAAAATTCAAAATTTAGTTAATACTATTCATAACGGCTAGTTCATAACAATATTATAATAATATATTGTTGTTTAGTAAAACCCGGTATTGCGTACAACACACGCTATCAGGGAAGGTCGCGATTGCCTGTAATGCAAGCCAAGTCAGGGATTGCGTGTAGTGCAGGACTCCTTTGATGTTGCTTATAACAGAATCCATCCATATTTTATTTATACATTGAATATATATATATATATACACTCAATGTTGCGTAGAATAACTTCTATCAAACGAACTTGAAATTGTGTGTAACATAGGCCAAGAATAGTGTTGCGTATACTGCAAGCTAATACAGTGTTGCGTATAGCGCAAGATAATCATGGTGTAGCATACAACACAAGACATGAATGAAATTAAAAAGAATGTATCTTATAAAATCTTGGGTTGTTACACAATGGGTTGTATTATTAACTAACAAAGATTAATCTATGGTATGATTGAGATTATTACCTACCAAAATAGAAAAAAATGGGATAAATTCTAAGGAAAACTTAATATTAGTGAAATATAGATCTTGGACCATTAATGGACATGATAGATTTTAAAAAGTGGTCATCATTTTAGTGGGAGAAAATTTAATAAAAATTATTATTAAGTGAATATAAAACATGATACTCATATGATAAAAGCTTATATTTTAGATAAATTGCATCATCATCAATCTTGAACTTAAGACCAACCCTTGAAAAAGAGTAACTTAATGTATGAAAGGAAACTTCCTCAATTGGTATAAAAATTTAAGAATTTTTCTCAAATAGAAAGGAAAGTTCTATGTGTTGGCAAAAACTAATAATAAACCAACTCATGAAGCTATTAAAAAGACATGTATAACTATTATAAACAAAGAAAGGATGCACATGAAGTCTCTACACTCATGTTGTTTAAAATGGATTCAAAACTACTAAATCAACCTGAAGCACTTAATTCCTTTCATATGTTAGATAAATTGAAAAGGATTCACTAATAGTAATTAAGGAATGAATGATATGAAATTTCGAAATATCTTTTTCATTGAAAATAGTATAATGAACCTCAGTATCCACTCACACACTCAATATAATTTGATGAGTCAATGAAATAGAGAGGATTGGTTCACATCTAAATATTGAGTTGGTCACATATTTCATTCTATAATCACTACCTGAAAGGTTCTGATAGTTTTTTGAGAATTATAATATGGGTGAACACTTCAAAACTCTACTAGATCATCTCAATATATCGAGGATTTATGGAGAAGATATGGTCAGTACAAGTTCTTGTACCATGTAGATGGTATAAAAGGGGATGGGTAAATGTACTATACAAAAAGAAAAAAAGATGTCATTTAAAGGAAGGAAAATGTTTTCATTATGGGAAAATTTTCCATTAGATAAGAAATTGTCTAAATTATCTAAAGGTCCACAAGAATCCATGCAGATCATCCAATTAAGGTATGAATGTTATATAATTAATTTATTTTATTGCATGTGATACCAATTGTATATTTTTCAGATGTTTTAAATATATAGGAAAAAATAAATAAAAGAACAATAAAGAAATGAATGATCAAGTTTGAATTTTATATCGAAATGATAGAGAAAGAGTGTTTATTTATTGGAGGCTTGGATACTTCAAGATTAGTAGATATTTCATAAGTTTTGTATTTTATCATTTTTCTATTGAGAATATATTATAAACAATGGGTTTTTAAATTAAATTATATGGATATTGATACATATAGTAATGATTTTTTCAATTTCTATAACATGAATTAAGAAGAAGATATGGATCAAAATGTTTTATCTAGGATAATATGTTTATTAAAACATTTTTTAAAAATATATATAAATGTGTTACTACCACCAATTGGTTGTATATTTTAATAGAGTCGTATTTTCAAAATGTTCCAAACACATAGAATTCCAAATATGATATAGTTTATTTCATTAATATACCTTCTGAAAGGGAAAAAATGTTATTTCTTAACAAGAAAGGGTTTGTGTATTTTATAAAGATATCATGAAAAGAATAAAATATCTAAGAGACTTGTGATAGTATGTTTTCAAATAAGTTAAAATTTAAAAAATAGAATTTTACACCAATCTATGTTGAAAATGAATTTTACTTAATATTCTAAGAGAGTTGGGATGTATTAGTAGAGATTAATGTGATTAGTTACATTATTTCAAGGAAAAATGTCTGATGGAATATTGTTCCAAGGATGATAATGATGTATTTTTCAATAGTTCTAAGTAGACAACAAATGTTGGCAGAGTAACATTTGATATTGTGGAGTTAAAAAGTTTGAATATGTTCAAAAGTTGAACAAATAGGTATATGATTTTCAAATATCACAATTATTCAAACTCATTTACCTCAGAGATGTTTTTAACTAAAGAGATTAGTTACAGGGTTTTTTATATGGTCAAAAAGAGATGTGATATGGATTATATATGATGTAATGTATTAAAAAAACCAAGAAAATGTAATAAACATTAGGTTGATTTATAAGTTAGTCCTATATGATATGAAAAATTGGTGCTTATGTTTTGTTTGTTTAAATATTCTTAAAGATTTTATGAATATTAAAATGTATCATATTAAAATAAAACACCATTTTATCATTATTTTTTGTTGGATGAATAAATGTATATATAAATTTACATTTTGTGAAGTGTAATAATAATTTACCTTTCAAATTATGACTTTGATTTTATCGCTTCCTGATCTTCATCATGGAGTATTACAGGTTGTGATGAAATTTTAAGTTTAGCGTGAGTTGGATTCTTGTATAGAGATATATAATATTCTCATGAGTCATAAAACAAAGAATTAGATTCTTTGTGTCCATTGGATGACCCACTAAGTATAACACATGGAGTGTCATACAAATTTATTTTGTTTATAAAGGGTTCTTAGATAATATTTGAGTATCCAATACCTGAGGTTGGTAAGATATCAAAAATGAGAAACTTTATACTTTGATACCCTACTGACACAAGTCTACATATTAACATAGCTAATATAGTGGGGGTTGGGAATGTTTATACTCATGTCCTCAGTTGAAGCTTAACCAATAAGGGATGTTTCCAATCATATGATTGGTATGAAATTAGGTCTATCGATAGAGATATATTGTGGAAGTTTATGGAAACACAAATATATTATATATATATCGAGATAATGGACCTATGGTGTACTTATCCATAAGGATGAATGACATGTGATGTATTCATTGATCAGACCGGTATACACTTAGAGAATAAAAAAATGGATATATGGGAATGACATACTCTGTGTCCCATGTTCACTCAATATTGAAAAAGATAAAATAGGATAATGCACATTTTCATATGATGCATACAATTGGATATAGGTATAGATATACATATGTTTGATGAAGATCATTACAGATACCTTTATTTCTTGAGTGGTAATAATTATTTTCTAGAAGCTTCTCTTTTATTACATATATAAATCTATGAATTCATATTTATGGTCAACATTTTAAATTCCTATGGGGTTACACTTCATGGTTGACTAAATAAGGATTGAGTTTGACATAGAGAGCTAATATAAAAGTGTTTTAGAGTTAAAACAAAAGTGTTTTGGATGGGTATTCACAAGGAATTTCATATGATGTAATGAAATATGAATTTAATGATAGATTTCCAAAAAACAATTTTGGAAGAAATCTAAAGGGTATTTGGATATGATTTCACATGTTATTGTATATGATACAATATATGGTGAAATGGAACAAAGTATGTCAGTATTTAGTAAAAGTGGAATATTGATGAGAATATTCTCTAAAGATTATTATATATATATATATATTATAGACATATATATATATATGTTATATATATATATATAACCTGTATATTGACTTTCATGGACTTACATAGGTTAAATTATTTTGTGTGTGCTGGATACTAGAACCATTTCACCCACATAAGTTATGATTAAATGAAATAATTTCATATTTATACGAAAGGTATAGGGAGTAAATTAATATAGTTAATGAACCAACCATAAAATTAATAAATTCATTTTAACACATATGTTAATGAAAAAAATTTAAATCATCCCTAGGTGTCATATAAATCAATTCCATGTGATGGTAGTGGATATTTCATGAATATTTTTCCAGTGACTCATAGGAACTAAAATACCTCTTTCACATTCTTCCTTTTCATATGAGGTACTATAATACCATGGAGAAAATATGAATCCCACTTAATATGAAATATTTTTTTTTGAATTTTCAAGAAGCACCTTTTAATGGTTTAGGGGGAACAAAACATTCACCATACAAACAAGAGGTTCCCCCCACCAACAGAACTGGAACCAGAGTATATACTAGATGAACGAACCATACCATCACTACAAAAATTCCAAGAAATACCATCGGAGGAGGCCATCCCACCAGACCAACCCACATCACATCACAGTCACAGGAGTAGACAACCTCACTAGAGCCACACACCGACTAATGAATATCAACTAAGGAAAGTTGATTCCAAACAACAACACCAATAATGTGAAAAGGTAACATAGACACAAAAAATAAAAATCAAATATATATAATAACCTTTGAATAATGATTAATGATGGTGATATATTCATCAACAGATCTCCTGAACGAGAAACCACAAGACCACTGAACCTCCACGAATGGCGCCACTAAGACCCAAAAGCACCCCTACATTTCTACCTACACTAGAGCCACATGCATGATTCAAAATGTCTTGTAATCCATAAAAATAAACCAAAATGTAGTCATGTGTGAAGGATAATGATGAAATGGTAGAGGAAAAAGGAGAAGTAGAATAGTCTGGGCACAACAAAAGGAAAAAAGGCACTTTTTATCAAACCAAAAGGGAATTGAGACGTTGGCATTGATCGATTCATATTAGATTGTGGATACACCATGTAGGTGGGATTATTTCATTTTACACTTTTTTACCTTTATAAAACACATAATAAGATAAAAAGTTTTTAGTGGATCTTTAGTGTAAGTTACATATATTTATAACATGTTATTCATTTCAATATTTTATACACAGTTTCACATTTCTTTCTTGGAGATCCTTGTACAAGGGTTATTAATTACTATACTTCTTGTAATAATTGTTATTGGACCCATTTGAAACCATTAAAGTATTATTTTTTGGTCTTGTTTATATATTTACTTTATTTTATACCATGTTTAGTTAATGTTGTATTTTTACCAATTACTTATTGCAAGAATGAATTTACTATGTATAAAAGGCCATTCCATATTCTCAGTATGGACCATTGAAATTATTTAGTTTATAATGGGTGAAACCATTCCCAAATTTGTATATTTTAATCTTAGGAATTAACTTCCCACTCATGGGGATTCCTAATTCCATTTCGAGCATTAACACATGCAGGCTTAGGTACTATGGTGTGGTAGCTTGAGGTGGTTCATAATAATAGTAAATAGTGGTAGTAACCAAATGAACAACCCATAAATAATGATAAAAACTTATCATTACAATATATCTCAAATAATGAGGAACCACAATATGATTTCTTAAATGAATATAACTATCCTAGGAAAGAGTCTACTAACCATTGGTATCCACACTAGTTAAAATTCATCTTAAATTTTGGTATTTGGGATCTGAATGTTACTCTTGATGAACCATATTGAAAAAAGAAGTTATAATTTACCTATTTTATAAAAACATAAAATACCTATCTTATTTTAAATCTAGATAAAAATATGAAAAAATATATATCAAATATCATTCATCACCTCAGTCCTTCACTACTTACATCAGAAATTTTCTTTTAAGAGTGTTAGTAATAGATCTTCCTTTCCGAGGAGTATAGGTAAGGATGAATTCTAAAGTCTAATGATTTAAACTCATTTACCTATATCTTATATTTAAATATTTTTTGAAGGATTTCTTCTAGACACTTATAATTAGTATAAATGATGAATTTTTCACCAAACTTATAAGTCTTCCAAAACATTAAAGCATACATGACTTCCATAAAATCATGAACATGGGTTGGGTAGTTCTTCTCATGATATTTTAACTATAAATATCTAAGGAAACCACATGATTATAATAAATAAGAACCCAATAAGAAACCATACCTAAAGAATTGTGATAAAAAACATAACCTTCACCATGTTCATGTAAGATCAAAATAGGAAACGACATCAATATTTTTTATGTTCATAAAAATATTTTAAATATTTTACACTTCATATGAATTTTATCCATTATGGGTGAGCGTGGTCATAGGGGATTTCATATTTAATTAGTCTTTATTAAAATACTAATATTATCCCACCAAATACAAGGAATCTTGAAATCTCAAAGACATTATTTTATGTCTCTAAAGAATTAATATCTTCAATATTTTTAGGATAAATATATATAAACTATTTAAAAAAACATTCCCTTTGAATTTTAGTTATGGGAAAAAATGGAATTTATATAATTTGGTAAACAAGAATTTATCTCTATGAATTCTCAATATAATCTATAAATGGTGATTTTAATCTTCCTTTAACTTTGATTAAAAAAACATTTAACAAAATAAATTCATTAAAAATGAATAAATATTTTAATGTAAGTTAAGGTTATTTAGATCCATGAAAAATTAAAAGTAATAATTAAACCAAATGGTTCCATTAAGTATGTAAAATTTTTATACCATATTTAAAAAATTGTCTTGGTATTTTTTGACTCCTTCCCTCTCAATTAATGATACCCATAATTGATTTCAATTTTCAAAAACCATCTTACCCATTTGAATTGATGAAAAAGTTAATCAATATGATTTTGAAGATAATTATTCTTTATATAAATCTAATTAATTTTACGATAATAAACAAAAATATGAAAAATCCTAGAGAGATAAAAAATTTCACTAAAACCACCTTAGGTGACACACTCAAATGAATACGTTATTTACCCTCGATATCTTTTAATTGAATCTTTAACTCCATTAATTCCATAAGATCTACATGATAATATGGTGATAATATTACAATCATCCTTGTAATAAGATCAATAATAAGATTTCTTCCCCATCTGGTGGTAACAGAGAAAAATAATTAGGATAAACTCTAGGAAATTCTATTGATCATAGGTGTAAGTTCCTTTCTTGAGTTCAGATCAAAATCTTTTAAAAGACTAGATAATGATTGAATAGACAATTCGAAAATCATTGATAGTAATTATTGGAGGTTTTTCACACAATAATCTACCCATTACCATAATATGTTAATATATATATATGTCAAAGATAATAATGGACCATGATATTTTGAAATAAGAGATCATTATCTAAAAGGAATAACATATAAATACCTAGTCCTTATTATTTCCAATAAGAGGATTTCAACGTGATGTAATAAATTAGATTAGATGAATAATTCAATGATTACACTATTGTTATGGGAATAAATGAGTGAGATGATATTTTATAAAATAAAGAAACTAGAATCAATGATAAATTAAGAATAGTACTAAAGATCGTGGTAGGTTTGAAATTAGATTTATCAGGAACACAATCAACTATAAATAATCATATTGGTTCACAATTCACTAATAATTACCAATAAATTGGGTTTTAAATTTTATTTAATTATTTCCAAAATAAGGCTCAATACTTATTATAAATTTTAATAATGGTGTCTTAATAATTTAAAGGAATCAAATTTAAACCAAGATAATTTTAAATCTATAAAACTTACCCAACTCTTCCGATGAATATTTATTATGTATAACCTTTGATTATGATCTATTTAGAAATAAGAATTTTAGACTTTCAGAGATTCCTAAAAATGGTTTAGAAAACCCTATATTTCCACACTCGTATCACACAATAAATATATACCCCATTAGAGTTGATGAATATAAATTAGATGGTTTTTAACAAGTTAAATTTATTCTTAATTTGAACCCATATTGCTTTATCATCTTTGCTAAGAATTCTCTTTCACTATCTCCAGATAAAAGTGAAGTACCACCCAATCTAGAAAATACTGTAAGGTTCATCAACACGGTTATGGATTTATTTACCACTTATATATAAGAATTCTAGAATAATAAAAACACATTTAGTTTAATATTTTGATGAATACCCATTTGAAAACAACTAACTTTCAAGGAGTCATTTTTGACAAGATTTGGTGAATATTTTACAAGATCGATGAAACAAGTTTCATATTACATCATTGTACAATTATCGTATAAAAGATATAAAAACTTCTTTTCCAAAAATAACTTTATACTCTTAATGTAATACTGTTGAGTATATATAAATAAGAAAAAATTACTTTTAAGGATTCATTAGTTTTAGGAAAATCAAATATCCTCTCTATATTTTCCATATATTATTTTACCTTGGGGATCTTTATCACTTTGAAGTTAGGATGATTATAATTATGAAATCATAGAAATCGATTTATAACTTGATCTGGGCCAAAAATAGTTTCCCTTTTTTATATATTGGATAGTTTTTTATATATAATTGGTTCTAAATAATAAGAGGATTACCATATGAAAACTTATTCACTACTCCCTCTTAAGGGTTCACTAGTGTGCCTCTTTGAGGAATGAATCTAAATTTTATAAAATTAAAAACTCTATAAAAACACAAATCTCATTAAATAACATAAATAAAATCATACATAAAGAAATAATTTCATTACAACATAAAAGTATCATGAAATAATTTCAAATAAGTTTTAAATACCCAATACTGTTATATAAATTTAGTGGATAAAGAATAAAAATTAAACCTATATTTCTAAAAAACACATGGTTAAGAATGAATAGTCTCCAAACCATGTAAAACTCTCTATAATCCCTAGAGTGAATTGCATGGTCTCTATGAACTGTCTACAACCAGTGTATTATGATCATGGGACATGATTTGTTTCTTCCGATTTTTACTTATAACTATAAATTTTCTCAAAATAAACCATAAAACATAAATGTAAATAATAGTAACACTAAATTATAATAGTTAAACATGAAAAAATTGATAAAATAAATATTAAAGCAAAATAACTTTTTTTAATCCCATGGAATCTCAAGGATTGTCACTAAAAGTGTTGTCTACAAAAATTATCACAAACTACCTATTGAGTTACATAATTTTTATCCCCTATATATCATATTAATTAAATATTTTTTTTCAAATAAGGTGATATGATACTATTTTTCAATAAACTAGCCTAATCATCCTATCCCGACACTCGTATTTGTATCTCCATAACGCCTAAATTGAAATACCAATCACCGTAGTCTAGAAAAAGTGCCAAGAATATTAATGTAATATATTAAAATTATATTTTCCATGAAATAAATAAAATAAATAATGGATTCATACAAATAATAAAACATTAAGTATAATTGGTCACTGACTTTTAATGGGGAGGAAAGGTCCCTACAATAAATACTAACTAGATAAAACATGGTAGCATAGGATTGAGAGAAGGGTCTATGAAAACTTCATTAAGACCATGCCAAAGTTTATAAAGTATGAAAGAAAACATAATACTACCAATCCCCCCTTTAGATATCTTTTCCTTAATTACATTAATTCAATAATTCATAAGAATCTCAAAGGATAGTTTTTCACCTACCTTTTCATGGTTTTACAATGAACCTTTTTAGATTTTATCACTATTGGAATTTTTACCTATACCAATGGTTCAAAACCATGGTTATAACCCAAATAACTGTGGGTATAGGATATACCCATGATTCTATGAATCATTGGAAACCAAGATGTTAATATAGAACTATAGCCACAGTTGATAAAACTGTGGGTATAGGTGGTCTATACCCATGGTTTTTAAACCATTTGTATAGGCATTTTGTATGTGCATACCTATACCCACGGTTTGGAAAACCATGGGTATACGTCATTTATTAAAAAACATACCTGCTGGGATTTGATTCTAGCTCCTTCCCTTTACAGTCCAATGACTTTAACACTACTCTATTGTATATTTTATGTTATTATATACAAATATATATATATATATATATAAGTATTTATATTAAAATATTTATTATTATTATTATTTTTATTAAAAAAATAATCGGTAAACCTATACCCACAGTTTGGTCAAACCGTGAGAATATGTTGAAATATTTTTCCTCACATGAATCCCATTTCCATGATTTAAAAAACAATATAGCGAAACCTATACCCATGGTTTTTGAGAACAATGGGTATAGATTTTCCCTGACAAAAAATTTCCCACAAAACCTATACCCATGGTTCTCTAAAAACCATGGGTATAGGTCAACTTATATCAATAGTTTTAGGAGAACTATGGGTATAGGTATTTCCTATGAATTATTTTTTCTCACGAAACCTATACCCACAGTTCTCCTAAAACTGTGGGTATAGGTCCATTTTCCAGTAGTGTTTGGTAATAGTGTTTGTATTGGTGGGATTAACTACCATGTAAGGGATGATATTTTTGGATTTTCTATTTCCATTAGATAAAGTTTATTTCACATGGAAAACTCTAGAGTTTTTTTGTTGGGACTTTGTGTTTATGATAAAAAATCCATTTTCCTAGATATTTTTGAGTTGATTTCAACTATTATGTTTAAGTTACATTCTAATTAAATATATTCAAACTAGTTTATCATATATTAATTATCTATTATTTTATCCTTTCTAATAGAATACTTATTTTTCATCACATCTAGTAAGAGGGAGACACTATCAATGAATCGCTTACCACTATTGGAAGATAAAATGTTGAGAATAAAATTTTCTCTAACTTTGGGTTCCCCCAGATGTTTGTGAGAACTTTTCAAACGTAGATTCTATTGCTATTCACTTTTTATACGACCATATTTTTTTGGTTTTATATTTTTCTAATAAAATGTGATATTTAAGGAAATAAATTGATAAAAACATATAGAAAATCTATATAACCTAATAATAAGTCATAACATACTCTAATTAAAATGAAAAAAATATTAACTAAATATATAGATGATTGACAAGGCTAAGTAGATCAGTTCAAAACATAAACCAAAAATGAGACAAAAAACCATCCCATCTATATTTGACATATGATCATCCCTCGTATGTCACCACCTTCACAACCCAGTCACCAATATGAACCAACACGACATCAAAGTGGATATTTTCTTTAACTCGTATCATGTAAATTTAAGACAACATATACACCAAATTGTGTATATAGGGAGTTGGTATAAAACCCATTAAGATGATTTTAAATATTCTTTAAAATCCTAATTAATTACTAAAACCAAAATTCACGTTTTTAATACACAATGAAATAAATTGCATATAATTTATAATCTCAATAATTATATATATGAAATAGAGTTAATTGTTTTAAAACCACATTTTTATAAAAGGGAATATAAAAACTTTTTAAAACAAAAAAAGTTAGTTATAAAGTGCTAAATTAATTTTTATAATAAAAATAAGAAAAATTACCTCATCATAGGATAATTGACTCAAGGTACCTAAAATATATTTGGCTAAATGGAACCAATATGCTAGGAATAATGTCATCCCACCCACCCATATAAAACATAAAATTTTTGGAATGATTTGTGGAATAGACTTAGCATGAATAATCTAGGAGTAACAAGTGGAGAAAATAAATATAAGGTAAAATATATTCCCATTTCACCTAATAAGATTCAATATAATAGAACATGTATAAATCATTCCTTTAAAATGACACTTCTAGTCACCCAATTAATCCTTTATAGAAACTACCCATTCTAAATGATAAGAAACATTATACATGTAAAATAAAATATAATTCAATACATAATTGGAGTAAAAGAAATAGAGAATCATTTGTTATAATGATCCTCTAAAACTCC
Source organism: Viscum album (assembly GCA_963277665.1). Taxonomy (NCBI): domain Eukaryota; kingdom Viridiplantae; phylum Streptophyta; class Magnoliopsida; order Santalales; family Viscaceae; genus Viscum; species Viscum album. The sequence continues at coordinate 641,499,273 of OY728143.1, read as the reverse complement.
TTTATAACATTACATACAATTCTTTAAAAACAAATATAGAAGCAAAAATAGTTACTAGAATTAATTTAAAATTATTTTTAACATCAAAGATGATTTTATAGATAATCCAAAATTCCATAACTCACATTAAATAGTTATTTTACCCATATGAAACAAAATAATCCATAATAAGTTGAAATACACTTGGAAGAAATATGATATTAACATAAAAACATATATTTTAATGATTAAATAAAGATTCAGTTCATAAATAAGATTTTATATCATAATAGTTCTAAAATCATACCAAAGTGAGGTTATAAATTTACTATTCCATAGGTTTATAGAAAATAGACGATGAATAATATAATTACCATCTAGAAATGATAAAATTGGAGAAAATACACTAATAAAGAGAATATCGAGGCCTTAATAGTTTTTTATTATCCATAAAACAGAAAAATTCCAAATTTTATGTACCCAATTTGAAATCCTAGGCCACCATTTCTAGATCATAGAAAGAAGATAAAAGAAGGAAAAGAGGAAGGGTTTTAATGCTCTAACCTTAATGAATCCCCAAGGATGGATGGAGAATCAATAAAGGAGGCAAGGTAAATGAGTGGTCCTTAGTTGTAAGCTATATTGGGTGATGTTTGAGACTTCTACACGAGAAATATATGTTTTTTATAAAATAGAACTTCAAAATTATGAAATTTAATTTTTAATAAAATTAATTACTTGATTATAATATCTATTATATCACACATTTGACCATAAATAAGTCATTATTTTGTTTTTTTTACCCCGTATGGTCACCTTGAACAGTTCCACTGACCAAGAATTCAAGAAATATTTATAAAATTTTAAAAAATTAAACCCAAAACAAATTAAAATAAATAAAATAAAAAGTTAATAAAATAAATATTTTTTAGTGAAATTTTAGGTGTCACAATTTTCATATAAGTTAATGTTGGGAATATAAATTGTGGTGGACTAATAAAAACAAGATAACTCAATGTTCATTTTATTTTTTAACTTAATTTAATGATGTAAATTTTTTTAAAATCAAATTTTTTATTTATGTATTTACATTATATCTTGGGATATATTTGAGGTATAATTTTGGTTTTTTATCATGTATCTATACTCATAAAATTCATTGAAACTTCTTATGTCTGTATAGAATTCATGTATCATAATGTAGGTTAGGTGAATAAAACTATGATAAATGGTTTAGTTTGGTAGTATTTAGAGAGGGGACAATGAAATCGAATTCGGGGATGGTTTTGAGGCTCATTTAAGGAAAACATGAGTCTTAATTTATTTATAATTATTTTATTATGGTTGTCTTCATATTTATTAGACCAATTGGGGACCTCACCATGTCATATTATATGATTTCAGGTCATTGTAAACATATTTTATATTTATAATTATCTACTTGTGATTTTTGGTTTTTTTGTATTCTTGCATTATGAAAGGATTCATTCATATTATTATTATTATTATTATATATTTAGGTCTATGATATTTGAGAGTAAATCACTCCATAGTTATGTATTACGAAACTCTAGTAAATAGTTGTAAATATTATATTACTAAGTAGTACACTTGAGGTTAATTTGAATTTTTTTATAGACATGCAATTAGTTTCAATCTAGGAAATTACACAACCTTCCTTTATTGAAAATATCATGAAAACATTTATAAAAATAAATAATTTCAATAACTAAAGAAAAAAAATATAAATCCACTTTATAACCAAATGTCTTACAATTTTATGTGATTATTTGTCTCTAAAACTCATGAACACATGTATATTATTTTATAGTTTGACCTCATTTGTTTTAATAAATCCAAACTTATCTTAAAAAATAACTCAGATATCATTCTAATATCATAATAAATAATAAAATTTCATTAGCATTAAAATATCTTCTCAATTCCAAAACTGTCATATCACATGTTCATAATTCTTAATTTAACTAATAACCACACATTAACTTACTCATGAAGATACTCTTACAACTATGATGGGTCCTCAAAAATTTAACCTCCATTATTAACCATTTTAACAAATCATTAATGGATCAAATAATATATATATATCTATGCAATAATGATAATTAAAATTTTAGGCAATTTTCTAGATAATTTTATTTATCCATAGATCATGACATAAATTACCATGATTAACTTATCACTTTATACATCTGGTCAATATATACATTGGCTTAAAACTAAGAAATTTATTTCTTATTAAAGTTTTTCTTTATATAAACTCAAATTATAAAACCCTTTAATTTAATTTTATATGGTAGAAAATTTGATTATATTTAAGACATGTGCATTAGGTTTTTGTGTTGATTATAAATATTAGACTCTTTCCTCATTGTTTCATATGATAGATTTTATAATATTTGTGTGTGATTTTTAAATTGAGTTGATTTAAACACTCTCAATTGAGTTTATTATCAACTTATAAATAAAAAAATCCATCTTCATTGAGTAAGATTTTTTCTTAGTTCACTCTACTCAAATTGGCCAAAATATTTCTCGTAATAATTTACATAACTCAACATTTTTATCAAAATTTTACTATATTTAATAGATACCAGACATTTTTCATTAAAATTAATTTTCCATGATAGAAATAAAATATTGTTTTATAAAACATTCATATATTGAGTAGTGATATACTAAATTTTTTTAAAAAATATATCGATAATTAATGTCAGAATTTTCCCACATTGAACTAAAATTAGATTATTTACTAGCTTTTTTTTCAGATTAGAATTTATTTTAAAAGGTTATGAGAATTATAATTTTGAAAAATATAATAACACTATTATTTTTTTCTATAAATTTTTTATAATCCTTATTTTAGTTAGATTTTGTTTTACATTATTTCTCATTTATTGGATCAAAAATGAATTTTTGATACCCTATTCTGGATTGCATGATTTGTAGTTAAATTATTCCTTGAATTAAAACATGGATTGTACATATCAACATGGATTCCAACTCACTATTACAAATATATCATTCCATGTTTTTATAGGAAAAATAATTCAAATAACTAATAGGTTTCTTAATATTTTCCCTAAAATACTATGCTATATTATCATATATACCATGTAAAAAAACCAATATTTTATTTCACAATAGAACTATATAGATGAAGGATTAATACATTAAATAATATTAATATAATTATAGTTGGGAAATAAATACAGATAAATAACATTACTAGATGTTGGAAATTATATGGATCATGGTATAGAAGAGATACCACATTTATAAATAATTCTATCATAATAAGGAAAAACATTATAAATAAGATATCCATTTTGATGAACTTGAGTTGAAACTAAAAAAATTTATAATTAAGAAATTGGGTGGTATATATTCGATTTATAAGGGCTATATGTTCATTTTAAATTGATTAATTAGCCATTGGAAATATGAAATTTAGAACAATAAACTAATTAGTAAAATAATATTTTTACCATTAGAGTAGAAATATGACTGTTATGGTATCTATTGAAGTAATATTATAAGTAATTTATACCATGGATAATATAATTTAATATAATTATTAAAATATCAGAAAATAAACACTCAAACCATGTAACTTAATGTACGTAAAAATATATATTTTTAGTAAAACATGTTTCACGTTCTTTAATGAAAACACAAATTTGTTGCCAAATTTAAAATTGTAATTACATAATTTAGAGTTTAACTTTACTAATTTTTTTGGTAATTTTCAGTTTGATATTATATTAGGGTTATGTTTTGGTAATTTTCATAAATAGTTAAATATGGATATGAATTGTGAAATAGGGTAAAATATGCTATTTTATAATAAGGTAATTTTATTGATAACAATATCATCCATGATGTATGTATGAAGTTATAAAGTATTGGATCAACCTAATATATATAAATTAATGCACTTAGTCATAATAATCAATACTATTCATAGTCTTGAGTAAAAATAATATGTTATTAAATATCTTTTTCGAAAAACCTTTATCCTTAACCTATAAATACCACAATCTCCACACATTTAACCTTATAAAAATTATTAATTTGTAAAATAATTATAAAATTATTTTTATATAACCTCTAAAAATGTTAGGGAATCTCTATTCTAACAAAAATACCATCCTCTGAAGGCTCAAGTCTCATTCCAAATAAGGCATCTCAAATAGAAAGGTAAGAATCCCAACACCCAACTATTTCATTTTTCTGCACCCTCTTATCACATCTATATCATATTTATAATTAAAATAAAAATAAAATATTATTATAATTATTTTATTATATAATAATGAAAATAAAATATTGATTTTGTTTCTATGGTTTTTATCATTCTCAATAAACACTATTCACACCATGGTGGGTTTATATAATCTATATGAGAAGTGGTGTTTTCCTTACCACTTTTCATGGATGATTTTAAAAATGAAATTAATGTATAATTATAACATTAATAATAAATTTAACTATTTTTTATAATTCAAGAATAAAAAAACTAGCATGATATTAATGATAATTAAAATGTTCCATCATGGTCAGTTTAATCACTTTAAAAAAAGATTACCAATAAACACTTTTTAATTTGTAACTATCTTTTGTAATATATTAACCTATATAAATTTTATAATTATAGAATGACATAGATATTTACCTTGAAAATTATATATCTGATCGGATCATTAGAAAAAGATAAATGACCATCACCATTATGTAAAAGAACATTATAATAGTGGACTAAATATCCCCAAATGATCCCATAAAAAACTTAATCTAATAAATGAATAATACATGACAAAAAATGGATGATAAAAAATGAAATCAAAATTAATATTTTTTTAATATATAAATAAAATATGTAATTTGATTATTTAAGAGGTGAGAGGACATCTTATGTGAGTCAGGATTTGAGTTAATGGTTCTACTCTTTTGATCTCTCTCTTATTAATTATTCTCCTTATTTTTATAATAATTATTCAAAACAATTTATGTATTTATATTTTAATTCAAAAATTAATTTTCTTATTGAAGTTCACTATGGATTTATATACCTATTTTCATACAAAATACCATTAATTATGTCATTCCTTATAAAATTAATTAGGGGTTTGATTCCCATTATCCATTATTTTCATCTACTGTTTCATTATTATCTATTTTATGCTATATATATTATCTCAAAATTCATAAACATATAACATACTATTATTCTTATAATTTTTGTTATCACTTGTATCCTTAAATATTATATATATATATATATTCATTGTTAAAACCATATGTTGTTTGTTTGGGGACTCTCACACTTTCCTCTTTTTTTATTTATATTATGCTCACTCTCTCACCTAATATATCTTTCTTGTTCTCTCATTAATATGATATATGATTTTTTTTACTTTATTCTATTCCATTTTCCATTTCTTTCTCTAGGGATATTATTATTTTTCTAATTCCCATCCAATAATTTCATTTAATTTGACCCATATAAAGTATCTAAGGGAAATCTTTCCATATATTATTCATTTTCATGTAACACTACACAAATTACAATTTTATTTAATGTTTTATAGACTTATTTATTTATGCATCAAATATAGTGATTATTTTCTAGTTTTGGAGAAACTATATTCTTTTATCCTCTTTAAAATTTGTTTACCAATCACTTAAAATTTTATTAAAGTGGTTCAATCCCAAACTTCTTTTTGTTTTTTTCTTATGATTTTATCACACTTTGATCCACATATTCTTGAATAATAATTATTTATTCACTTATAAGCACCTCACATTCCTTAAATACATATTTTATTGGGAATCTACATGATACCATAATGGTTTATGATTTATGATATTATTTTATATCATAGTTACTTCTCATGTGTTTATCATTATTATGATTAATATATGATATCTTTTCTATGTGACATAGATATACATGAAAAATTATGATGAAATAAGTAGAAATAGAATTATACATTCCCTAATTTATTGGGTAGTGCTCACATAACATGTGATCTAATGTATGATGTGTGGGAAGTTACCCTCATAGTTACCTTATTCCTGCAATTTAATTAATCTTATTCTTTAATAAAGATGATTATTTATGATCCTCCTCTTTTATGATCACATTTTATGTCTATTGACTCATAGAATTTATCTTGTCGTCATGTTTTTTCTAATTATCCCATTATATGACTTTTATTTATTTATCAATTTTAAGTATTTTTCTAAGAAATATGATGTAGTGATAGATATATATTGAGATCTAAATGTTTATTATAAATATGGTAATAAATTATTTTTTAGTCTAGTTTTAAAAATGCTTTATTATGCATATAATAACCTCATTAAATTAGAACATTTAGATCTTGTGCATATTTTATCATATAATTTTAATGTGAAAAGTGTTATAAATACATTTATATGAGTTTTGGTTTATTATAGTTGGTATTATAGAAATTTATAGTTAATTTTGGAGATTAGGTTAGTAAAATTAATAATTAACGCACCATAAATAACATATATTGAAATAATTGAAGTTATAAGTTAAGGTATTATAGTGATTTGTTAACAAATTTTTATAAGGTTATAATTTACCTTTTATATTATTGTTAACTATATTATTATTACCAAAAAATTTTCCTTAGTTTAGAATGTTATTATAAATAGGGTGACTACTCTAAAAAATAATTATATAGGTAATGACATAATTTTCAAAATGAAATGTATAATATGAGTGGATAAAGAGTTAAATATCTTATGACAGTGATATATCAATTAACATGAGTTATGAAAAATATATTAAACTATGTAAAACACCCAATATATACAAAAGGGAACTAGTTTCAATTGATTCATTCATATAAAAACTACCAAACTCCTTTGGTGGATCTTTTGATTTATTAATTATGGAGGAATAAATAAATTTAATTGATTTTTTTGATTATATAATTTTTTAAGAAATAGAAAATAATATCGGTCATTCATAACTTAGAAGTAGAAGAGTATAATTATAGTATACTAATCAAGAATACCAATTCTAAGGATGTCATTGACATAATATAAGGGGGAGGATTCCTGAAAATATATTTCAAAAAATATTTTATTCAGACTATATATTTTAAATGGAGAGGTAATTTCATAGACTTATTAAAGAAAGGAATGAATCCATAGTATTTTATGAATAAAAAATTACAATTCTTATATGACATTCCTTAGGTGTAGCAACCCATATATTACATCCATGATTATTATAATATTTTGAATAAAAACATACATAATATCACACATCCCAAAAATCAATAGGTGTAGCACCATAAAAAATTAGGTTTATAAAGCATTAATATATATAAAAATTTAAAATTTATTTAAATCTTTCGTCATGGTACTACTATAAAACTTCTTGATATTATTAATACATGGGATTAATAGGGGACATACATTAAAGAAAATGTGATATAAAATTCTAATAATCGGAGGTGTAATAGGAATGAAAAGGTAACATAAATCAACATGGGTATACGATTGATTGTAATATTTTTATCAAATCATAGGAATATAAACATAATCATATGAATCATATTAAGAATAAATTAAATGTAAAACATGCATAATAATGAAATATCATAAGTCAAGGATCCTTTCCAAGTTATTATAATATAATGGACAATGCTAACTAGATCTTGTCAAGAAATAACATAGTTGAAAAAATAACCATGTAATATTCATCCATAATGATCTCATGAGATACAAATATTTAAATTAACATTTGAGTTATGTATAATCTTAATCCCACCCATCAAATTCCATTTTGTCAAAAATCATGTGTGCCACATTGAAATGAAAGAGTATAGTGCTCATGCATCAATTAAAAAAACATAGACAACGCATGATGAAAAAGAAACATATTGCATAGAAATAAAATATACCATGTCATAGTATCAATCAAGAAGAAAATGGTAAAAATAAATATAAATTACATTGAATGAAATAGTATAGGAATAAGGGTATCTCATTTTCATAAAAGAAGTAATAAATTGATTATAAATATAAGAAATAAATTAAAACGTTAATGTGATGAAATTGAGAGAATATATGGGGAGAAAAACTTAAAGTACTATAATGTTGAATTAATGAATATATATTGTTGAAAAATTAGAAAGGACATTTAAATCACAAGAAAATAATCAAAAAAGAAAATAAAGAGTAGAAACTTTCTTTCAATGTTTCTAAAAAAGGATTCAAAAAAAGTATCTGTTATTGAAGAAAGAAAAAAATTAATTTTATAGATTTTTATAATAATCATAAATGATATATTGAGAATAATAATTTCCCAAAATGGGGGATAAATTTAGAAATAAAAACTCATAAGACAGGATATAAATCATTAATGAATAAATTATAGTGAGAGAAGTCAAGTCCAAGTAGGAAACAATTGGTGAGGAATCACCTTACAAACATTATATGGTATAACTTGATAATAAAGATTTTAGATTACAATGGTTAGGTATATAGATCTTCATAAATGGTCAATATTAAAACAAATATGATAATTTGGGTAAATAATACATAAAAATATTATATAAAGAGAGTTAAACCCAAATAGAAAGATCAAGAGAGTTACCCTACCTCATATCCTAAATTACTTCATCATGATTAGACCCCATATTTAACCAACTTATGATTATTAAAATATTATTTTATATGTATATTAAATTAATTTAAATTTTTTTTTTCATCACTGATAATTTTTAATTTACTTTCTATTTAAGATAACAAGACATGATGGCATGCTTGTTTGAATTATTCTATTTTTTTTAATATTTCATCTTCGATCATTGTTTTTTATCCATCAGTTACATTACCTTAGGAATTTTTAAAATGAAAGAAATCAAATATATATATATATATTATAATAAACAACAACTATATATGTAGGTGGTGATAAATAAAGGATTTAAAATGTCCTAGTAGGCGATAAAACCAACCATTCACAAGACATGTTCAAAGAGGGGGAGAGTAATATATATTATAAATAGTTTATAATAATTATATAGTATCAAAACATAATTTATATTAATACACACACACATGCACACTTATAAACTAACAATCCAAAGTGATAAATAAAGTTTTGATAATGTCATTGTAGGAGGTAAAACTGACCATTAACAATACATGTCAAAAGAGTGGGAGAGGTAATATTTTTTTATTTTTTAAATAGATTGTAATAATAAGACATTAGTATAATAAAATTTATGTCATGAATATTTACAAATTAACTATCTTACGACGGTTAAAATGGAAGTGATAATATGAGAACGGGAGATGAAGAAAATGAAATAAAGAGAAAGGAGAGTTACCACTTCTTTAACGATTACTCCTTTGTTAAGGGATTAATTCCTTGACGGCTTGGAGTGGGGTGAGACTAGAACATATCCAATACTCTTAAGTGGATTAATGGGAAATATATGTTTTATAATTTAAATACTATGTTGAAATTAGGAAGTGAATTTACATGAGTGGTGAGAGGGGTTATTTATAATTTACAGGGAGAGGTATTTTGAGTTAATGTAATTATTTTTTATTGGGGATATAATACAATAAAACACAAAAATTCCCACACACACATGATAGAGATGATAGTTCATAGACACCCCTAACGGATAAACCATGAACCCAATAAAAAACATATTGATGACCCTAAAGGCCCTGGGGAAATTGAATCCATGATATCAAGGACTAAAAGAGCATTAAACTATCCACAAACCTGTTAAGGTAGACACAACCGGGTGAAGTTATACCAGGGATGCACGATCACCTACTTGAAATTAAAAAATCGTGCTACCATTTATACACCCTATTAATCAAGGTAGACACATTTGGATGAAGCCATAGACTAAGAACCCGCCATCACCCACACATCATTCGCCCAACCGGCCACCATCGACACAGAACCACCATTGACCATCACTATCGAGGATACCAATGGATTTATCCATACATCGAAGACGTGCCATTACCCACTAGAAATTTTTCCATAGACCACCATCTATGTGAATAAGAACAAGATAATGTGGACAACATCAATGAACTATGCTTGGGGACCTGTAACCCACACCGTTGAGAGAGCTGGCGAATAACCCCTACCTTGAAAAAAATTCCAACACCCTAAATATTGGGGTTTTTCTATGTTTTGATCCCAGGATTTGGTGAATGATCACGAGTTTCCTTTGACACTAGGATGTACCCCAAATGTAGGTACTTTGAGTTAAAATATTAAATAAAAAATTATTTGATGACCAATACTTGAAAAAGTGGCCTTATATATGACAAGTAATAGTATTCCAAACCATTTGGATTGAAAAATTACATATTTACATGGTGTATGATGTTTTCCCATGATAATTTCAGTACTACATAATTATTACATCATTTTTACTCATTTATTTATTTTATTATGATTTACTAAAAAACAAAATTTTAATCGAAATTAATTTTTATATCCCAAATCAAAATATAGAACTTATATTATTAAATTAAATTTATATTTTTGATAATTTTTTTTAAAAAATCAACCAAAACATTAAAAATATTTTTTTATTATATCAAACATTTCCTAAACTCTTAAAAATATTATTCTCTGATTAATAAATTTCTTTGTAGATTTTAGAAATAAAATATTGCATTCTTACATAATTTATTTAAATAATCTGTAAATTTTTTATTTTTATAATATTTGATTATATATATATATTTCATATCATATTTTATTCCTCTAAAAAATTACCTATTTTTGAAACTATACATTTTATCAAAAACTTCTAAATTAGGTAAATTCATTATTTATATTGATTTTAAAATATTTATGTTTTTTACTAAAGATAAAAAGCATTAATAAAATTATTTATTTATTTATTTTATATGAATTAAAAAATTATATTTATCACTTAAATATTAATTTATGATATTTTGCTATTCATATATGAGTTTTTTAGTTACATATATTATTATACTATTCCAATGGTTAATTTATTATTCTAATGGTCCAATTTACATTCCAATTACCATATTTATAATGATCAAAATTCCTTTTACTAACCTATATATATTAGTTAAACCCAACCATTTTTTCACTTAGTTTTTCTTATATTTATTTATATTTTATTTTCTTTATGTATGCCTTATTTCTAGGCACTATCTTTCATATTATGGTAGTGATCATGGGTGTGGTATTTAGGGGATACCATGATGCACTAGAATTTCAAATTCCAGTTATATAATTTAATTTTTTATTCTATCATTGATTTTTTATTTTTTTAATATATTTTTTCTTTTTATGTTATATTATATATTTAATAAATAGTGTTTTACCTTATTCTCAAATAAAATATGTTCTAATAATGACACACATATGTGTTAAGAAGGTAAATTTTATGTCGAAAAATTTCATGTCATTACATCAGGGTTTGTAATTAAACTAAAAGTATGGATGAACATTTATTTAATATCATAAATCCATGTTTTCAAAAAGATTTATCTATTTAGAACTTTGATTTATATGAAGAAATAGTTTGATGTGGACATAAAGTGGATATGGTGATTTGTGATTCTCAATGGTCCATGTTTCTAATGAAAAGAAGATAATAATAATGGTTTATGGGGGATAAACTAATAAAATTTATGAATGGAAGAAGATTAAACTACCAACATGTATAACATTTGTGAAAAAGCATCGAGAAAATTTAGTCAATGGAATGGGTAAATGTTTCAATTATAGAAACAGAGGGATGTAAGATCAATATTACTAAACAAAATAAAGAATATAATTAATATAATATAATAAAGGGTGGTTTCACTCAATCCTACACCAATGGTATAATGTTTGAAATGAAAATAACATAGACACTATGAAATTAAATACACTAATCCAAGGGTCATTAAGGATAACTGAAAAAAAAAATCCAAATACAAGGTAACAATGATAATAATATGTTACCACTACCACTAAATATGATCATAAAAATGAAATGGTGATAGTTGTACTTTTTATTCACTCAAGAATAATTAATTCACTCTTTTATTATTTTTTAATTTATTATTTCATATCAATAAATTTCCCTAGAATTATTCAAACACCACATTAATAAATAGAGGTTAAGTTATCAGTTAAAACACTACATGGTAAAATAATTACATATTAAGAATATAACTCTTCACCAAATAATGTTTTTGAAAAAATTCTCCCTATAAATCATAATTTTTATCCCTTTGGTAGAATTTGATGTTATTTTTGTAATGTATTAGTTATACTTATATAAATTCAATATCATCTTATAGAAGATGAAAATATTATTACTTATCTTAAACCATCCTTTGGTTCTATAAAAATAAAAGGAAAATTTTGAATCTCATTTGATAACTCCTTTAAATTTATGGGTATTATTTCTTTATAAGAAATCATATCTGGATAAAATTATTTTGATAATGTAAAATATTATTCTTGAAGAAATCCCCATTGTAAATAATGATCTAACATATTTTGAGAAGAGTTTCTTACTCTTCTGAGGTTGAGTTATCAATATATTTATACCAATATGTCTTCCCATATCAAATATTCCTTACTAAATATTCAACACTAAACTAGTATAATTGAACAATTAACTACAATGGAATTTTAACAAGGGTTTTATTCACCCCAAATCTTCACCATGGGGTGCACCGGTCCAATTTGATAAAAATAAGGATAGTTCATTGCATATTTTCATTTATTATATTAATCTTAATAAGATCTTGATAAAGAATAAGTACACACTTCCATGGATTGATTAATTATTCAATCACCTACATGGAGATTAATAATTCTTAAAGATGGATCTTTAATCAAGATATCATCAATTAATAAATGATGAAAAAACATTTAGAACCTTCACCAACATTGGGATAGGGGATAACCACACATCATTCCTCTATGAAAAGTATCCCCATTCATGGTTTCATTTTTACCAATAATTCAAACCCACTTTATATTTTCCCTAACATCTCCATTTATAAAAAGGTTCTAGGGCTCAAATATGGTGAACCAAGGATTTTGATATCATAATTATAATTTATTGAAGCTTCATCCTTGATTGATCTCTATTTAGTGTCTTGTTTTTGTAATAAAAACCCTTCTATTTATGATTTTGATAAGCTTGAAAATAAATATTTTGGATTAAAGGATCAAGCCATGATCTTTCTACTTAACCCTTATTATTTAATCTAGTGCTTTTATAATGAAGAAGATATGAAGAAATATTGGTCAATATCTTAGTGTATATTTGGATCAATTTGATTCTATATTCTATTTTGGTATTTTGATATCTACATTAATCATGATCCACCCACCTCTATGGTTTAGAATTAGATTCTAGGTTTTCACCCATCCTTGTAAAATTCCTTAATTCCAAAGTTGATGGGAAACACTCTTTTTTGAATATTTTATTAGCGTGACACACTAGCACAATTTTTAATCCTATTCCTCTTAATTGTTTTTCAAATTAAAATTCTCAAATTCTACTTCAAATATTATTAAGATTGATTTTTAAGGCGAGTACAACATAAGAAACCAATAATTTTTGAATCATGGGTCAATTTTTGTTTATCTTGTAAATCCTAAGGACATTTTATTTGCAATTATAGATAGTAAAAATCAAGTGAGATTGAAAAATTAGATCAAGTAACCTCAATGTTAGAGGAGATAGTGATTCCTCCACTGTCTACTAATGTCTCACTAGATTAAATTGAGGATATGAAGTCTGGTGATATAGAACGAATCATCATAATAAGATTTTTTTTTCAAATCCTAATCCCATATAAGGGTGAAATGATTGCTCTAATATTCATCCTATTTAGGGGAATGATCGGTAGATTGATGATAGTCCTCAGTCCTAGGAAATTGGTCTAGATATATATTAATAGGTTCCCCTCATCAAAATTATGGAGGTATCCTAGTTAATATTCCCAAAATGTCAATTATTAGAAACATTTAATTGTTTTAATGTTCATATGGAAGGATGGTTTTAAGCCTTGTGTGAGCTTTCCAAGTCTACAGGGGATTTTAAATAATCTAAAAAAGATTTGGGTGGAAAAGAAAAGGAGGAGGAGTCCATTAATACTATATATAAAAGAAATTATATAGGAGGAAATTTGTTTCAAAAAATAAAAAGAATAAGAAAAGAAAGAAAATTGATAGGCCTTTGGAATTTGAGTATGTAAGAAATGGGTGAATGATGGAAAGAGTTTGAGAGAAAATTATAGAGACTATACTATTGGTATGATCACATATAATAATAAATCAATAATATAAATAAATTGTAACTTAAGGGTTGGATCAAGTAATTATAGTTATAAGAAAACTATTAGTAATAGGTATACCTCAACATGCTGCGACATAAATTCTACTTATGCTTAGCACACACACATATATTAGAGGTTTCCTACCAAACCGAATAGTAAAAAATAAATAGAAAATAAATAATAAAAACTAAATAATAAAAATTGTTTCCTCCTCATAACATTTACCCAACCTACATCCAAATCACTCCAACTCGATCTCTCAAACATCTTGTCACTTGAAAGTGAATCATAATATTTTCACATAAACTGGTGTTATTGTGCACGATGTGAGCATAAGAATTAATAGGTTCCTAACAAACTCCCTTCATATACACCATCATATATAGTGAATGAATCTATGTGAAAATAAAATATGAAATAATATATCATGAAAAAAAACAAATTGAGTCATAATGTTCTAACTAAGACACCAAGATAATTGACCTCACATACTTCAGTCATTGGTAAGGGAGATGTTATCTCACAACACAAACTGAAGCCCATAACTTTTTAGGTAGGGTAGGGTATTATATATGAGTCTCACCCTCCACCCTCTAACATTGAGTAAGGTCCCATACTAAGTTTAAATCTTTTACCAAGTCACACATTGACACCCTCTCACTCAAGGTGAAGTCTAGTAGCATATACAAACCACTACCATTTCATTCAGGGTAGGTTCACACATCATAATTGGATCACCACCCCATCACTCAGGGTATGGTCCCAAACCACATATTAACTAATACCCTCTCACTTAGGGTAAGTTAATATATATAATCCTGACCACTACTCTCTCACTTTGAGTAAGGTCCCGTACCATATTATGACTACTTAATTCTAACTCAAGGTATGTTCCTATATCAAATCCTAAACACTACCCTCTCATTGAGATTAAGGTTCAGTATCACATTCTTATCGCTACTTTATCACTTAGTGAAAGGTCCTATATCACTTCCTTGACACTACCCTGTAACTCAAGATAAGGGTCAATGTCATATCCTAACTAATACCCTCTCACTCAGGGTATGGCCCCATACTACACCACATATAATTTCACATGCTGAAACATTCCCACTTAGGGTGGGGACTCATCACTATTACACAACATGGTTTGAGCTTAAATAATAATAAAATAAGAACATGGTTGGCATTCCCATAGACCAAATCTTAGTTAACCACTAAACCATCCCCACTTAGCTGTCAATTACATTATATCACACACAACTCAACATCAACTAACTTGACATACCTATCTATCATAACCCAATCCTTAGGTCATTCTATTACACCAACTCATTAATCCCCACATAAGCCATGCACTACCCCATAGGGTCTCTGGGAATCAAATATAACCCTATATTTTAATTATTACATGAAACTAGTACTTAAACACACCTAAAGGTAAAATATAGGATTCTCAGTCCCCTTATTGAAATTTACATGGAACTAAGACCACATGTGGCCTAAATAATCACACTCGATAAACCCTTTTACACACTCTTTTCAACTTTAGGAAAACCTCCCATTAATTTTCACTAATTATCCATACCCACCTCATATTCTCATACTAATCCTTTAGGATCCACTCATTAGAGAGATACCATTCCCCCACTTTATGATTATCAAGTGACACTAGGCACACCCATAGAGTGTGATTACAATATTTAAAAAACCTACAACATATAACTCATAATCCCAATGACTTACCGTGGATACTAGACTCGTTTCCGTTGTCTCACTAATATCACTCTACGAGTTCCAAGTTTCCAAGTCTAATTATATAGAATTTCCCATTCAATTACCAAGTCTTGAAATATATTAGTTCATTCCTATAAGGTTAAACACTTATAATCTCATACACTAACTTACATGGGATTGAACCATTCCATACATAACTCATCTCATGATCCAATATCACTTTTAGGTTCCTTAATAGGTTCTAGAAATCATTCCTATTGGTGGAATAATCACTGATTATCCCAAAAAAATTTCCAAACCTTGAATGGCACACTCAAGGCATAAATAAAAGGATTAACTTAATCCTATACCACAATTATGGACTCACCAAGACCATTCATAGATTTATTAAACCCAACCCAAATAACACACATGTAATACATATGAATACATGCATGTGGGTTAGTGTTAAAAGGGACTAACTACCTCCAAAAAGGATTTAACATCAATTGACCAATCCTTCAAGCTCAATTATATCTCAAAAAACCCCACAATGCTTCCATGCCCCTATCTCAAGCCCAAAATCCATAATAATTAATTATATGAAACTATAATTAATTATAAAATTTAATTAAAATAGGAAATATCATAAAAATATCACTGTGTATCCTCCCAAGTCCATAACCTCGATAAATAACATGCCAAAAACCCATGGAATTCATCTGAAACTCTTATAAACAAATTCTACATCATAAAAAACCCAATTGGTCTCTAATTCCAAGAAATTTTGTTGAAAATCCTAGTAGAATCAACTGAGGAACCTATCTATAATGAAACAAAAAGATATAGGATGAATTCCTCTTATTTAAACATCCAAATTCCAAAACACCATGAATCTAGAACATTATAAGATGGATCCACCATGATTTGGTGGAATTATAAAAAAACTTAGGAATAATCCACCACAATTAAACAACTAATAAGAAGAAAAAGACATGAGGAAGAGGGGAAGGGTTACCTAGATCTAAGATGGAAAAAGGCTTCTAGTCAAACTGAAACTAAGGGGGAAATAATGGAGATAAAATACACAGTAAATAAGGTGGAGAATCTAGCTAAATGGACACTCCCTAGTTGCCATTTGTCTGAATATGCCAAGGTGATGACCTAAAAAAATATAATTTTACCCCTTGATAAAAAATCTATAAAAGGGGTATGTTGTGAAATGAAATTAAGTGTCACCATTCAATGATCTAACCCAAAAACTAGTTGTAGTGTGACCAAGACATTCATTTTGAAATCAATATCTTTACAGTTACACAAAAAATCTACTAATACCCCCTTTTAGAGTGGCTTAACACCTTATAATTAAACCAACAACCTCAGGCACTCCAATTATCCTATTAATGGGTTTTAGAGGGTCTTATTATAATTAATAAGTGAAAGTAAACCATTTAAAGTGATTAATATACCATCATAGACCGACACGAAAATATGAAGAACATAAATAATAGATTTTATTAAAATGAAACAAGATCTATATCTATATCTATATAACTGAAAACATTTTTCTTGATCATAATCACCTAGTGATAGCTAATAGACTCTTTCCTCCACAAGAATATCACCAAGCACTAAAATCATTATTCTTAATTAGCCGAATCCATGATTTCATATGATGTTATAGTACATTATTTGAAAAGATAAACTGATAACCATAAAAGAAGAGTGTATCAGATATATATTATTTGTTTTTCTTAGCTCCAACATAGGGAGAACATACCGTTATATAGGATCTAACTATTCAATGAAGGGATTTGAATAATGGCTACCAAACATTGATAGTTGATATAGGTTATGATTATGTATGACTGTTGGGATATAATCTTTTGAATATTTTAAATGATTATGTGTATCCATAAATGAATTAACCTATTCATTCATAACCAGAGGTAAACTACATCATAGATGTAGTAGAATGCATGAACTCAATATCCTAATCCAATCATATATTATGATAGAGGAATCACATACCCTATACAATATTAGGATATGATAATTTATGATATGAATCACATGCATATCATAGGCTATGTGTATTTTCATCATTGATAATGAATATGAAATCATGAATTTATATATGTAAGCAAATAACATCCTTTAGAAAATAATTGGTTTAACTCAAGCAACAAATTGGTCTGGTGTGATCTAGATAAAACATATTGATATATCCATATAAACATATACACCATAAAATTTATCAAATAAATCATATGTATACCTATATAATACCCATTTCTATGACATTTTCTAGACATGAAATATGTCAATGTAGTATATTCCATCCCATAAATTCTTGATTATTTTAATTAGGCTGACCAAATCGATAAATACATCACATGCCATTCATTTAAATGATTAGTACATCACATGTCTCTCATCTAAGTAGCTAAGAAGATCACATTCCACCCAAATAAACATGGAGATTAATTTCCTTAGTCTAATTAAATCAAGGGATAATAAGTATAATATCATCATATAAGTGGGAAAATTACACCTTGATTAAGATATTATTGAAGACATGATCAATAATATATCCAACCACCCCTGATTAGCTAAGTCACAATGCTTGCATAAGAAAGGTATAAAAGTATGAAGGTTCACATGATAGGTATATTTATAGCCTCAGGTAATGTGGATTCATAATATGAATACACCACTAAGTATATCACTAATCTTATCAAATTTTAGGAGGAATTATTTGGAAGGTTAGTTCATATAATAAGTATTGACTTAATATCTCATGAGTATATTCTTTATATCTCATGTATAAATCTTTCCATCATTTACAATATTCTATTCATACTAATATTAACATATCATTGTGGACCACAATACTTTGTCATTATCATAGATTTGGGAAATCTTACAGTTATACTTTTTGGGGATAATTATCATTTCACTTCAAAAAAAAAATCTTCAACCAATATGAAGGAATGATAAAGTATATATTTCATTTTTCAAATTATGATATATTTTATATTCTTAAACTATTTTAATAAAACACAAAAAATCATACCAAAGAAGTTTTCTGACATATCATATATGATATAATCCTAGATTATACTTATATTTGATGTATTTATAGGATTTTGTTAAATCATTTCATCTTTGTATAATTATTTCCATATCTCTATATGAATACCTGATAAAAATTTCCCACTAAATTATTTTATGAGTAACATTTATGATGCAATATTGTTTGAATAATGATGATATTTAGGAATAAAAATCCTAATACTAAAATCCAAGAACATATTCAAATGATTTAACTCCATAACAAAAAATGATATAAAGTTAATAATTTTTGTTGTCTAATTATAACTCTTTCTATATTCGTCATCATAACTTTTGGAACCCTGTAAATTAAAAATTTCCTTCATATATTTAAGTTACTAATGTAATTATTTTAATTGTCACTTATCAACATATCTTAAAATTTTTTAAGCATAAACTGTCATTCACCTTTTTTGATAACTAAATGGAAATCTTTTCATTTCTATTTACCACATAAATGTAACCAATTTTAGGATATTAAGTGAAATTAACCTTGAATTTTTACCAGAATAAAGTTTTATTTACTAACTTTGAACTTTTCTAAGTCCAAAAATACTCCCAATATGACTATTAGATACCATATTCTCTTTAGAATATGTTTTATAAGATTCAAAAACTCCTTTTATATTTAGAAAATAACTATTATTTACTTTTTTTCATAATATTTAAAAAATAAAGCATTATTCATGTTGGATCGAATATGTAGATATGTATGTCTATTATATGGAACAATACAAGAGGGGGGGTGAATTTTAGGTTTAAAAAACCTAGAGTTTTAGCACTTAAGAGATTAGTTTAAAAGGTCTTAAACTAATACAAATACAAACACCCACAATTGTATTGAATATAAAAGGTATGATGTATTGTAATACTAATGAAATGTAAAACAATTGCATTCAAGATGAACACAATAATTAGAGTAATATAAAGATGAATGATTCTACCTTAAAGCATATAGAATCAATCAATACAATATGTAATAGAATGGATGTAATTGAAACAATTACAAATGTATAAGAGATAGAAAAGGAAACAAATTTTTTTTCCTTTTTAATACAATTAGCAGCAGAAATGTAAAAGAATTACAATTCTTTTAACCCAAAGAGAAGGGTTATCCTTTCACCTAGGATAAAAGGTATGTATCACCAACACCTTGGTGAGCCCTCGATACGATGATCGGACTGTTTGTCTGCCTATCCCTGGCAGCCCTCGATACATTGATTGGAACGTATGTCTGCCTATCCCTGGCAGCCCTCGATACGATGATCGGACCATCTGTCTGCCTATCCCCGGAAGCCCTCAATTTTGTAGGTAATCGACACCTCTATCTTTCAATCAATTGAAAGCCCTCGATACGATGATCGAACGCATAAAGAAGATGAGAGAAGTCACAGTTTCTCTCTCTAGAACTTGATAGAAGTAGAGTATCACAGTTGTTACAAAATCTCATTCGTCGTCATTCTTTCTCAGCTTCAAATGACCTCCTATTTATAGGCCTCGGGTTCCAACGGTCACATCTCCTCCAACGGTCATATTTATCCTAAAAACTCGGAGGGACTTGGACACCTAGCATCATAACGGTCATATTGAAACAGAAATCACGACATCGTTTTGATTAGTTTGTAACTAACTCAATGACATCGTATTGGTTAAAACAAGATATATGTAGATGATAAGCAATAGTACAATTCATATGAAACAATTGTTTTTGACTAAGTACCAAAACAAGTAATGAAAGTATGAATAGAAGAGTCAGTACGATACATTTGACAGAGTCAGTACGATACGATTGACAGAGTCAGTACGATACGATTGACAGAGTCAATATGATATGACTAACAGAGTCAGTACGATATGATTAAAAGAGTCAGTACGATACGATTAACAATACATTTGTGATTTCCAAAAAAATATAGAAGTCAAAAGATAACTTTTGACTCAACAATATCCCCCTTTTTGGAAAGCACAGCACACAAAGTAAATATAACAAGAAATACTTATCTCCCCCTGAGTTATTGGAAACTCTTCTGAATATGAATTTGAATACAACTAACTCCCCCTTAGGTGTACACTTTCTGAAGGATTGTATTCATAGATTTCCTTGGTTTCGAAGTATTTGATTAAACCAATCTCCCTTTGTAAAAAATTCTCCCCCTTTATAAAACATTCTCCCACTTTGTGGTTTACAAAAAGAATGGGGTTACTTTGAGTTGCCTGAAAAGGTTAGAGAGAAGAATTGCAGGACAAAAGAAAAGAATCATAAAAGTTATTACAAAACACAGACAGGTTCCAAAGAAAAACAAATACAACAATCATTTTTTTCTCTTTACTTTTCCTTCTTTATGATCTCATGAAGAACAAATTTCATCTTCTTGATTTCTTTCTTGTCTTCAGAAATTGATTCTCCCTGAGTTCTAAGAAGCTCTTGTTGGTCCGCAAAAATTTGATCTTGATTCTTGATAGTCTACTCCTGGACTCTGATTACTTCTTCAAGAGTATCAATTCTATCTTGCAGATTCTTGTTATCTTTGGATAACACAAAATTTTGTTTCTTCAAAAAAACCATTTCATCCTTGAAAGATGAAACCTTTGAGAATTCATATTTAAAAGCATTCATTATCTCTTGCAATTCTTTCACTGAAGGAATATCGGCTCTATGAGTTATCTGATTCAGCCTTTCAATAGTTTCTTTGTCAAGCTTATTAAAGGCAATAACAAGATCATTTGACAAACTCCTTGTATCTTCAATTGCTATCTCATGGTCATTCACCAAGATTTCTGTCTTATATGACCACTTGGTCATCCTGTTGCAAGCTTTCTTATGAGCAGCCGAGGTTTCAGAAAGGACTTTCAAATCTGCTTCAACTGACAAAACTTTCTTTCTCAACTCTCTTACAGAACCAAACTTCTTTTTCTGATTGTCAGTAATGAAATCAATTTTCCCTTCCAGCCTAGGAAAGTAAGGAATGGTCTTATCAACCCTTCTCAAAACATGGACAATATAATCACTCTTCTTGAGAGAGATTGTATGTTCTGAATCAGTATCCTCATTGTACGAAGGCAATTAATTTGATCGGCTTGAGTCAACAACTGGCTTTTTTCCTTTTGCTTTTTATTTCTCTTTTCTTTCTTCTTCTACTTTGTCACTGATGACAATAACTTTTTCAGTATGAGAAGATTGATCACCTTGCTTTACCTGAGGAGGTGTTTTATCTGGAGTTTCAGAAGTTTCAAAAAGTGCTTGATCGGTATGAGGGGTTTGTTGAACACCTTCACTCAGCTTTTGAAATGATTCCTCCCTACTCTTCTTCGAACTCTGAAGGAATTCTAAAATAAAATCTCCTTCCTATTCTTCCACTTCTTCTATCTCTTCCATCATTTGTTTTACTTTTTATTTCTCAGGAAGGCTCTGTACAATAGGCTCTTGATGCACTTCTTCTATTAATTGAGCACTTGCATCCTCAACCATTTTTAAGACTTTAGAGATATCAAAGTCTTGATCCTTTCTTTTCAAAACAGTTTTCTTTTTCTTTTCAGCCTTAAGGGTTTCTTCTACCCTTATTCTTTCTGAAAAAGCCTCAGCTGGGTCAAGAACGAAATTTGGATCACCTTACTTTCTCTGTTCCTTATCCTTTCTCCACTTGGATACAACTTCCTTACTGTACTTAGGCTTCTTCTTCAGTTTTGAGCTGGTTTGAGGATCAGACTTCTGAGGAACAATAAGAGAAGGAATGTCTTTGGCTGGAATAGGTGCCGATTGATTTTGAGCTGATTCAGCTTCTACATCTCTTATAAAAAGTTTTGAATTTGGATCAAAACAAACATTCATCTTTTTCATCGTACTCTTACTAATCCAATATGGCTTCAGATCTATCGGGTTTCCTTTCAAAAGAATGTTGCAAAACTTCATGCTCTCAAGAATAAACTTTGTAAGGATGGCTGGATACATAATCATTTGGGACATAATCCCTCCTATCTTGACATTCTTAATGGTTTCAAAAACATATCCCATGAGATTTAATTTTCTCATATTTACAAGATAGTCAAGCATAAAAATATCAGAAACTTTCAGAGTTTATCTATCCCCTTTCCTTGGGATAATAAAACCTTGCATCCATAAAGTCACAAACCGATTGTCCAGAGAAAGATGAGCCACTTTTCTCTTTTCTTCATTTATAACAAACAAAGATTTTTCAGCACTTTCTCTATTAAACGTACCGAATTCCTCTGGTAGTTTATGAGATGGACAGAAAGAGTCCCCTTATATTGAGACATTAAAAAATGATCCGCTTGCTTCATAGACATAGGAAACTTTCTATCATATATAGAAAAATTGATAGTCATGTCTTTGTCGAAAGATACGATTTTGTAGAACTGACTGACTTCATCAAAGAGAACCGGATCTTGAGAAACATGCCTTTTAACACATAAATGCTCCCATCCTTGAAACAGAATGATTCATCTGATAGTAGAATCATATGAATCATAGAAGTCCCAAGAAACTAACCTTTCTCTGAAAAATTCTTTATATGTAAAAGTCTTTGAAGACATTTCGGCGGGAGTGTTAATAGAGGACTGAGACATAAAGGTGCTGCCGATGAAAGATCGTACGATGATTCAAAACCAGTGGAGCAGAGCTTCGCCTCAAAACCTGAAAAACCAATGTGGGTTTGGGGAGGAGGGTGGGCTATTTATAGGCGATAAAGGGGTGACCGTTGATCTTCTACGGTCAATATTAGAGGAAAAAAATCAATGGTTAGGATAAAAACGAAAGAAAAAAAATAAAAAAAAAATGGAAAGTACCTGCCGGAGAACGTAAGGTAGTTGTTGGTTTTAGTAGAGATAAAAAGAATACACAACTGTACGAAATAAAAGAAAACTATCAATCGTCATACTGATGGAAAACAAAGTCGTTACCATTAACTGACAATCCGATGGAAAACAATCTCGTTACCATTAACTGACAAGCCAATGGAAAACAATCTAGTTACCATGAACTGACAAGCCGATGGAAAACAATCTCGTTACCATGAACTGACAAGCCGATGGAAAACAATCTTGTTACCATGAACTAACAAGCTGATGGAAAACAATCTCGTTACCATGAACTGACAAGCCGATGGAAAACAATATCGTTACCATGAACTGAAAAGACGATGGAAAACAATCTTGTTACCATGAACTGACAAGCCGATGAAAAACAAAATCATTACCATCATTGGTCAGTACGATGGAAAAGAAAATCATTACCATCATCGGTCGATACGATGGAAAAGAAAATCATTACGATCATCGGTTGATACGATGGAAAAGAAATTCATTGCCATCATCGGTCGATACGATGTAAAAAAAATTCATTACCATCATCGGTCAATACGATGGAAAAGAAATTCATTACCATCATCAGTCGATACAATGGAAAAGAAATTCATTACCATCATCGGTCGATACGATGGAAAAGAAATTCATTACCATCATCAGTCGATATGATGGAAAAGAAATTCATTACCATCATCGGTCGATATGATGGAGTAAATAATACAATAAAACTATCAATATGATAAACAAATAGATATATATTATGATAAACCTGTCAATACGATAAACAGAAAAACAAAAACACATACTAGGAGAGTAAATAATTAAAGATCATAAGATAAAAAGAAACATAGTAAAAACAAAATATAGTAAGAAATGTCCTCACCCTTTCAAAGGGAGTTATTTAATGTTAGGAGAATTGTAAAACATGAAGTAGATATGAATGATTATTTTAATGTAATCATTCCTAGCTTCTGTTTTATAAATTCAAACCTATCGGAAGGTAATGGTTTTGTAAAAATGTCAGCAAGTTGTTCTTGCATTCTGATAAATTGTAGAATAATATCTTTTTTTTGTGTGTGATCCCTAAGAAAGTGATGCCTAACATCTATGTGTTTTGCACGAGAGTGGTGTGCTGGGTTCTTACTAATAGCTATGGCACTAGTATTATCACAAAGAATTTGAGTTTTGGAGAAACTCAATCCATAGTCAGTGAGTGTGTGTTTCATCCACAATACTTGAGTACAACAACTTCCAGCTGGTACATATTCATCTTCAGCAGTGGATAGTACTACTGAGTGTTGTTTCTTGCAGGACCAAGAAACCAGAGAATCTCCTAAGAAATGACATGTTCTATATGTACTTTTTCTATCCATTCTACAACCGCCAACGTCATCATCTGAATTTTTTTTTAAAACAAAATCATTCCCAGAAGAGTAAAAAAGACCTAAATCTATAGTGCCTTTTAAATACCGAAATATTCTCTTTACGACTTTTAAATGAGACTCTTTTGGATTAGATTGGTATCTCGCACATAAGCATACAAAAAAAAATTAAGTCAGGTCGACTAGCTGCCAAGTATAGAAAAATTCCTATCATACCTCGAAAGATTGTTTGATCTACTGGTTTCCCAGTTTCATCAAGCTCAAGTGTATTCGAGGTACCAATTGGAGTGCTAATACTTTTAGTTTTTTCATATCCATACTTTTTGAGTAAATCTTTTATATACTTATGTTGAGATATATATGTTCCTTCTGGTTTTTGAGAAATTTGAAAACCTAAAAAGAATGTTAACTCACCCATCATACTCATTTCAAATTCAGATTTCATTAAATTTTCAAAATAATCAGTTAAAGATTTCTGAGTTGATCTGAATATGATGTCATCAACATAGATTTGAACAATCAAAACATTTTTGTTTTCCATTTTTATAAAAAGGGTTGGATCTGCTGTACCTTTTGTATAATTGTTTTGTAAGATAAATCCTGTAAGTCTATCATACCATGCTCTAGGGGCTTGTTTAAGACCATATAGAGCCTTGGTATGTTTAAAAACATGATCAGGATGTTTTGGGTCTTGAAAACCAGGAGGTTTTTCGAAAAACACTTCTTCTTGAACAAAAACATTTAGAAAAGAACATTTTACATCCATTTGAAATAGTTTGAAATTAAAGTATGCTGCAAAGGCTAATATAATACAAATATATTCAAGTCTAGCTACAAGAGAATATTTTTCTTCATAGTCTATTCCCTCTTGTTGATTATAGGCCTTAGCAACAAGTCCTGCTTTATTTCTTACAATGATTCCATTTTCATCACATTTGTTTCTGAAAACCCATTTTACACCAATTACAGTTGTTTCTTTAGGTCTCTCAACTAAAGTCCAGACTTGATTCCTTTCAAATTTATTTAGTTCATCTTGCATTGCTTTGATCCAATCATCATCACCTAAGGCCTCACTTGGACTTTTAGGTTCAAATTGGGAAAGAAAAGAAAGATGTTCTATTTCATTTCTTAAGGAATTTCTGGTCCTTACAGGTTGGTTTACATCACCAATGATGTTATCACTGGGATGATTCCTAATAAACAATTGATTTGGGTTTTGTAAAACCTGTTCATCAACATATGGTAGAAAATCTTCCATGGTAAATGTTTCAGGAATACTTTCTTGAATATTTTTCTTATCAGAAAGATCTTCTATTAAAGGTTGATAATCAGTTTTTGAAAACACATCCGAGGATGTAGGATTGGTTTGGTTGAAAACAAAAGGACCAGTTTCATCGAATTTTACATGTACTGTTTCCTCAACAGTACAAGTGTTTTTATTGAAAACTCTATAATCCTTAGAAGTTGTAGAATAGCCTAGAAATATTTCTTCATCGGATTTTGGTGCAAATTTGTGTAGATTATATTTTTTATTCAGAATGAATACTTTGCATCCAAAAACTTTGAAGTATGAATCCTTAGGTTTTCAGCCAGTCCATAACTCATGAGGGGTTTTATTAAGAAATGGTCTAGTTAAAACACGATTTATAGTATAACAGGTAGTACTAACAACTTCAGCCCAGAAGTGATTAGCAATTGAGTATTAAATCAACATGGTTCGAGTCATTTCCTGAAGAATACGATTTATTCTTTCAACAACACCATTTTGTTGAGGAGTTCTTGGAGTTGAGAAATTGTGAGTAATACCTTTCTTACTACAAAAAGTTTCAAAATCTGAATTTTGAAATTCACCACCATGATCACTATGAATAGTTATCAATGGTAGGTTTTTCTCATTTTTAACTTGGGCTCTAAAAGTTTTGAAATAGGAAAAGACTTCATATTTATTTGTGAGAAAATAGACCCATGTAAATCTAGTAAAGTCATCAACTAAAACAAATACATAGTATTTTCCTCCAATGCTTCCAGTTTGTGTAGGACCAAAAAGATCCATATGAACTAGCTGTAATGCATTAGAAGTTGAAACTTCATTTATTGATTTAAAGCTAGGTTTATGTTGCTTGCCAAATTTTCAAGGATCACAGACTTTTGAAGAATCATATCTAAGATTCGGTATCCCCTTCACAAGTCTTTTCTTTGAGAGTTTACTAATGTTTCTCAGATTATAGTGTCCTAGTCTTCTATGCCATAGCCATGATTGGTCTTCTATTTCACTTAAGTAGGGCAAGTTTTGTCTCCTAAGGTATTCTAAGTTAATAGTGTAAACATTTTTCTTGCCTATGGTCAGATAGAATGAACTCATCCTTGGAATTGTGAACTAGACACTTATCATTTCTAAAATTCACAAGGTAACCTTCATCACATAATTGACTTATGCTGATGAGATTGTGCCTAAGAACATTAACAAACAAAACATTTGAGATAAGAACTTTTCCAAGAAAAACGATATTACCTATACAAACAATATTTCCTTGAGCATTATCACTGAAGGTAACTTTTCCACCTTTTGTTTTGATAACCTTTTCAAATAGATATTTTTTTCTGGTCATGTGTCAAGAACAACCACTATCCATGTACCGAATATCTTTATTGGTACACTTCTCATTTTACGGAAAAATAAACAATTAGTTTTTCGGAATCCAAACTTGTTTGGATCCAGAAGGGTTAGATAAGAGAATTTTTGGAATCCATATTTGTTTTGAAAAATGAGCTTTATGAAATCCTAAAGATTGAATTCTGTTAAGAGAACAATCTCTTCTGCAGTGTCCACCACATTGGCACTTCGAACAAAAAGAGATTTTTTGTGGAACAAAATAGTTATTACTAAAAACAGGTTTGGAATAAGTATAACTAAGACCAGAATGATTTCTCAAAGGTCTAATTTGAGAATACATCTTGTCAAAGTTTTCCTTCCCATGAGTAAAATTTGACAAACATTTCTTTAAGGAAAAAATTTCTGAATTTAGTTTTAAAACTAAATTATTATTTTCACATCAAGATCTTTAGAAAGATCTGATAATTCTTTAGTCAATGTTGAAATTCCAGAATTTTCTTTCTCAAGCTTCTTCTTGAGTTTAGAATTTTCATTTTCAAGTAATTTAGCAAATCTAGATACTTCTTCAAAAGTAGGTAATGTATCATCTTATGATGATGAAGATTCATCATTTGAAGATTCATAATATCTATTATCAGTATAATTTGAATTCAAAGAGACATTTGTAATAGCTTCAACATTATGTACCTTAGCCATGAGACAATGATCTTCAATTGGTAATCTGGCTATTAGTCCAATATTCCTCTGTCCTGAGGACTCATATTCTGAAGAATCATCTGAAGAATCACTACCACTTGCACTCCAGGTATCATTTTCCTTCAATACTTTCTTTGTCTTATAAAACCTTTTCTTGTTTCTTTGAGAGTGTTTCTCCTTTCTGTATTTCCTCTTCAGTAAAGGACAATCAGGCCTTATATGTCCTGCTTTCTTACATTCATAACAAGTTACCTCTGAATCTTTTTTATCCTTCCTATCTTTCTTTTTGAATCTATATTTGAAGTCTTTCTTTCCCAAAATCTTGTTCATCCTTCAAGAAGGATTGTCTAATTCATTGTCCGAAAGATCACAATCACTTGAATCAGATATAACTTTCTTGGCTTTGGATCTTATAAGCCTTTCAGGTGTTTTAGCTTTAGATGCAAAGGCTACACTTCCATTCCCATTCTTCTTCTTGTTGAAATCATCATCTCTCTTCATTATTTTATCGTGCTGTAGAAGAGTTCCAAAGAGTTCATCTAGAGAAATCTGGGAAACTTTTCTATTTTCATCGATATCTATCCTTTTTGACTCCCATTCATTTGGCATTATATCTATAATTTTATCAACTAGAGCTTCATCATCAAGACCTTTTTCTCCCATAGATTGTAAGCTGTTGACAATTGTCATAAACCTTTGTTGCACTTTACATACTGGTTCTCCATAAGGAAAAATAAAGCTATGATACTCTGCTCGAAGCATTGCTCTTCTTGTTTCTATAACCCTGGATGTATCAAAATGAGTGACTTCCAATTTTTTCCAAATACAGTTGGCTGCTTCACATGAAGATATCTGACTGTATATATTCCTGGTCATAGATCATAATAATGTATTGTGTACCTTGTAATTCAGTTGATATTCTTGCTTCTCTTGGTTAGTAAAAGTACCGACTTCTTTGTTAGGAATTTTGTAACCTCCAGTAAACATAATAAATTTGTCTATGCCAGTGTTGATCACAAAAGTCTTCATACGATCTCTCCAGTACTCATAATCATTTCCATCAAATATAGGTGGTCTAGAAGGATTCAGATTTTCTATTGACCTAATATTCATTCTTGTCATCTAATAAAAAAAATTTCCACTCGACATGTTAGTGTAGTCAGTAAAAATAGAACAAGAAATAAAAATCAGTGGAAAACCTGCTCTGATACCAATTGTTGGATCGAATATGTAGATATGTATGTCTATTAGATGGAAAAATATAAGAGGGGGGGTGAATTGTAGGTTTAATAAACCTAGAGTTTTAGCACTTAAGAGATTATTTTAAAAGGTCTTAAACTAATAAAAATACAAACACCCACAATTGTATTGAATATAAAAGGTATGATGTATTGTAATACTAATGAAATGTAAAACAATTGTATTCAAGATGAACACAATAATCAGAGTAATATAAATATGAATGATTCTACCTTAAAGCGTATAGAATCAATCAATACAATATGTAATAGAATGGATGTAATTGAAACAATTACAAATGTATAAGAGATAGAAAAGGAAACAAAAACAATTTCCTTTCTAATATAATTAGCAGCGGAAATGTAAAAGAATTACAATTCTTTTAACCCAAAGAGAAGGGTTATCCTTTCACCTTGGATAAAAGGTATGTCTCACCAACACCTTGGTGAGCCCTCGATACGATGATCAGACTGTCTATCTGCCTATCCCTGGCAGCCCTCGATATGATGATCGGAACGTCTGTCTGCCTATCCCCGGCAGCCCTCGATACGATGATCGGACCGTCTGTCTGCCTATCCCCGATAGCCCTCGATTTTGTAGGTAATCAGAACCTCTGTCTTTCAATCACTTGAAAGCCCTCGATACGATGATCGGACGCACAAAGCAGATGAGAGAAGTCATAGTTTCTATCTCTATAACTTGATAGAATTAGAGTATCACAGTTGTTCCAAAATCTCATTCGTTGTCGTTCTATCTCAGCTTCAAATGACCTCCTATTTATAGGACTCAAGTTCCAACGGTCACATCTCCTCTAACGATCATATTTACCTAAAAAACTCAGAGGGACTTGGACACCTGACATCATAACGGTCATATTGAAACAGAAAGCACAACATCGTTTTGATTAGTTTTTAACTAACTCAACGACATCGTATTGGTTAAAACAAGATATATGTAGATGATAAGCAATAGTACGATTCATATGAAATAAGTGTTTTTGACTAAGTACCAAAACAAGTAATGAAAGTATGAATAGCAGAGTCAGTACGATACATTTGACAGAGTCAGTACGATACGATTGACAGAGTCAGTACGATACGATTGACAGAGTCAGTACGATACCATTAACAGAGTCAATACGATACGATTAACAGAGTCAGTACGATACGATTAACAAGACATTTGTGATTTCCAAAACAAAATATAGAAGTCAAAAGATAACTTTTGACTCAATAATTCATTTACCATATACTGTATTCAATGTGTTTATAGCATTTTTTTTCTGAAAATAAGGCTTTATTAGTTAAAATATTCCATTTATGGGTGACATGAACATTATAAAACCCCTGGTTTGAGGTAATTATACTTTTTATTATATATTGTAAAGTTATATATGGTTGGGGTTGAGTTATAGGAGTTTTTGGATGGTTTTGGTGATTTTTGGAAGTATTTATAGAGTTTCATGGTTTAATCAGAGTTAGGGGAAATTGTGAACCCTCTGTAAGAAATTCTGAAAGTAATTTTGGGATTTATTTGGTAGGTGTACTATTTGGTGCATGTTTGGAACATAGTTTCGACAAACCATATGAAATGGGAGTTTCAAGTTAGTATAATAATATAGTTGGTTCAAAATTTTTCAAACCACAGGGAAAAACCATGCAACTCCATGGGTGATGTCCATTAGTAGTCACGCAATTGGAACAAAAATTATTAGATTTTTCTACCTGGACATGTGATGGGAATTAATTTCTTTAAAAATTAGATCCTAACACAGTTTTGAACCTCAAAACCCTAATTTTATTCTCTTATATGAGTCTCTTGAACTCCATCCACCTTCTATGGATTCTTGGTAGTTCTATAGGATTAAAAATATAGTTTTTATAGCTCTAATTACATTGGTTAACTGGAATCCATGGAAAATGTTAGTTTTGTTTATTCCTATATAGATATCCTCATCACCTTCCACATTGAACATTAGATCTGATCATTTATATATATATATATAGTCCATGGTGTGTTTTTATGAGATGTTTTTTGGATCTATTAAAGGAAAGGAATTTCAAACCAAGATATAAAGAATCTGTTGCTCCATTCTTTGTTTTCATCACTTGATCCAAGGTAAGTGGATTCTCACTCTTATCCACTTACTTGAGAACTTGATGGATTATATATTTATTTTTTTTAATTTCCAAGTAAACTTGTGATGATTAATTATTGGAAAACCTTTTGTTGATAAATTTTAAATATTGGATTTGAATGGTTTTTGTAAAATCTATTTTTTTGGTTTATTTAAATTGTGAATTTGTGATGAAAAATGAAATGTGTTTGGTTTAATGATTTAAAAATATTTTTTTTAATTAATGAATTACTGTGAGAAATTTTCTAATATGGGTGGTTAGTGTTCATTATTTCATTGAATGTGGCCCTTAAAAGGGACTTGGTTCTGGACTGGATGCACCTAAATATTGGTTACCTTATGATGGCTTAGTGGATCTATGAATAAATACTCATGAGTATGGGAATGTCACATAACATGCATGTGTGTGTGAGTGGATGTATCTTGTTTGGGTATGCCAAGTGGAATTAACAAATTTTTTATGATATTAATTTAAATTATTTTAAATTGGAAAACTCCTTTTATATTCCTCTATTTATTTTAAAATATATTTTTAACTATGAGATAATGTGTTCTTGTCTTAGTGGAATGTTTTGGGAAGTCTTCTGGGGAAATCCAACTTGGTGTGATTACTCACACCTTTATATTCACTTTGATGAAAATGAAAACATAGGTCTTCATGACATAGGTAAAAAAAAGGTACCATATTTATCTAGTGGATCATCATGATGATACTTCCTTGGGATGTTTGTTAGAGCTTGGAGTTATCTTATGGAGTTATTGGAGTGATGATACATCAGTCTTGATGCGTTGGGATGCATTTTAGTTTTTAGTTGGATGTTGTGTTTCAATTTATGTTGTAACTTTGATACTATTGGTTTTTTTATTTCATTTGAGTTTTATTGGTTATAATTCATGCATAAAATAGTTTGTTTTGGATGATTTTATATTTCCTTTATAGGTTGTAATTGTTGGAAGAGAAA
The DNA here is from genome assembly GCA_963277665.1 of Viscum album. NCBI lineage: Eukaryota > Viridiplantae > Streptophyta > Magnoliopsida > Santalales > Viscaceae > Viscum > Viscum album. Next base: position 641,466,237 of record OY728143.1, on the reverse strand, counting down.
ATAATCCACAATTTTTTAATAATCCCTTGGAATATATTTACATCCTTCAGTATATTGGGGATGTTACATAAATTAAGAAATACCTCTAACCCGTCCCAATCTAATAGGTTGAGATGTAATGTTACAACCATCTTCCCTTATATTTTAATAATAAAGTTTATAAATAGTTTTATCTGAGATAAAAAATATCATTCATCATTTCTTTCCAAACATGTTATAGAATAAAATGAATTATAAAGCATGTGTATCATCTTATATTATTTAAAAAAAAGTTTTTTAAATATTTTTTTCTTATTATATAAGATAAATGATATTATAGTCCACATTCATTATGAAAAACACATTCAAGCATGATATATTCCTTTAAATTAAAATATATTTTATAACAACTCTTCACTTCATCACTTTAATCTAAACTACAAGATCTATCAATTTTTTATTAATTTTGAACTCTTTCATACTCACCACTTTTTTAAATAATTTATTTTGCCTTATTTTTTTAATTTATAAAGATTTTATAAATCAAATTTATAATTTCAATATAAGCACATTATATCTAAACTATATTTCATGAAATATATGTTCGACCAATTTTATAATATATATATATATATATATATATATATATATTAAATCCTTAACTATTTTATTAATTGAAAATTTTACTGTCTTATGTTTTATTTGTATAAGGACCCATACTTTACATACATTTATATTAATTAAAAATTGAAATATATTAATTAAAATATATAATAAATCCACTACAGAACCGTATAGGTATAGTTCTTTAGAAATTGGGAAACACAAAAAAATAGTTTGTAAAACATCTATATTTTCCCCTACTTATTTCTTCATAACTAGACTCCTTTTTGACATAAGTTACTTAATACCCTTCTTCATGACCTGGGGAAAAGAAACATATGAAAGGGTGGCATCAAATTCTCGGTAAGGTTATACAAGAGAAATATAAATCATATAATAATCCTAATATATAAAAACAAAACATTTGAAAGTCTTATCCTATATATGAAAGACCATGATATCATGTCATGGAAAAAATGTTCTTAAAAATTAATGGACATAATCCAACAATTCATAACATAAGACATAAAGTTTTTTAGCATACACATAATCATATAACATAATTTCATAGTAGTCAAGGATCATTTACAATACTATCATAGTGGACAGAGTCCATTACTGAACCAAGTTTACTTGTCGTTCTATCCATGTATTACTGAACCAGATTTACTTTCTTTTCCAATCATGTCTATCTCATGAGAAATAAATCTTTAACCAATGCATTGGAGAGAGATATAGGTTCCAATCATCTAATAGTGAAATCATTATTATATGTTCCACAAAAACATAAATAATTAATCATAGTATAATTGAAATAATAAAATGGGGTTTTTAACATCATTCCATTATATTCCATATAAAAAAATGGATTTCATAAATAATATTCCATCATAAATAAAATAAAACCATAATAATAATAATAGGTTTGGAAGAACAAACCTATTTAAATAATTTTATCTTATATGGAAAACAATTTTGATAAAACTCTTGAAATGAATTCTTGAGAAAAATATCCATTTTTCTTCAAAAACAACTTCTTTTCTCAAAATTCCACACAATTTTAAAAGGAACTAATTTATTAGAAAATAAACTTAAAAATGTGTTGTGGAAGATTCATGGAAATAAGGCATTATGAATAAGTAAAAATCCATTCATTCCATATAATTTAAAAAAAAATTCTCCTAATACCTTTTCCGAAAAAGTCAAAAAAGTACCTTGAATCGAATAACGAAAAAAGATTCCTTTCATAAAGTTTAATAAAAAATGAACCAAATGGTAAAATTAACTTTAAAATATTTAATAATAATATAATTAATATAAAAAACTTAGGAAAAAATTATTTGGATGATAAATATACCCCTGTAAATACTTAAATATAAACAATCTTGGATAATAATGAGATAAACAATTTATCACTTATGTTGTACTTTCTATTAGTAGAGGGTGTGTTAACCTCAACTATAATGGTTAAAGTATATTATTAAATTATACCATAACCAGAACCATATTAATATTTATTATATCATATATGATCCTATTATATCATTTTGTAAATAGTGTTTCAATATTATCATTATTTCGGGTGTTAACTACTTCATTTTCCCATTCCTGTTAATCTGTGTAAGTCATGTTTTTTATGATTAGGATGTATTTTATTCATGTAAAAAATGATATTAAGTTCATAAATATTATTTCTACTTGTAATATAAATTTTATAATCATTCTTTACTTGTTAACATGGAGAATGAATCTCACCGCTTTATGGAGATGGTTGGTCGTTCGTACGCATGAGCGATGATATCATTATCTTAATGGTTAAATGGTATGAAATTGGATGGTATATTAGTTATAAAAAATAATTATCATGTTATATTAATTATTTATATCCATTATATGTATCATTATATCCATCCAATTAAATTAGTGTAGAATAAAAAATTACATCATGATGTGAAGATGATAATACGTACATATGCACGCATGGTGATATTGTTATTTTTATGATGGATAAAATGAGGAATATGGCTATCCCATCATTATAATAACATCTCAGTATATGTTTGATACTGGATTTATTACTTTGATATGGAAAAAACATAGAAATAAGAAGTAAAATAATAAAAAGGATTTTGAAAGTGGTGATAAACTAATTACCACTTTTTCGAGTATCTTCTTTTGATTTTCACAAAAGGACTCCTTAGGATGGATTTCTGCCCAATTTGTGGCCTCTAGAATGAAGTTATGTAATTTTCAGGAGAAAATTGGTAGTTTTTTAAGCCAAAGGGATTTAGAGGTGTGATTAAAAGAGAAGGAGTGTTTCCCTTTTATAAGAGAGGGGAGGGGCACCTTTGGAAATACCAAAACTATTAAATTAATATACATTAATTTTTAAATTCAAATGCCTCCAAAGTGGACTATTTAGAATATAATATGAGGATGAGTAGAAATAATCTCAACCAATAAAATTTATAAATGTTTTTATTTTATTTTAAAACTTATCATTTTTATTTATCCTCATTTAATCTATTTAATTTTAATTGTGGTAATAATATTCTAAATATTAAAAGGTTATAAATATTTTCTTAATTTTTTTAAATTATCCATAATTGGATACTTTATGAAATTATAGACATTATAATTTTCACTTTGTAAATTTTAAATGTGTTTATGATTTTTAAATAATTTAATAATTTTTTATTTTTTATAAAATATCAATAATGTTAATTTTGACACTATTCATTTATTTGACTTCAAATAAAATACACACAGAAGATAACTTATAAAAAAAATATTTAGTATATTAAAAAAATGTCATTGTCACCTAAATAATTTTTGTACAACCATTATTAATTCAAATTATATTTCTTTTTAATATTTTTAATACCATTTATATGATATTTCTATTAAAAAAATAATTTCTAAATCACCATTGTATCATCATTAACAGTAATTATTTAATCTCTAAAAATTATAAATAAATTTATATGATGTAGGTAATTATTTTATATTTTCATATACTACCTATAGTTTATATTATCTCCTGGTTATCAATATAATAAAATTAGTACACTTATATTAAATGAGATTATGATATTTTGTCACATTCATCAATTTTTATTATATTCCTGTCATATTCATGGGAAAGTGTCCATTAAGTGATTAAATCTATAAACATTTATTACAAGAGTCTAATTTAGTCATCCAATAGGATTTTGACAGGTGTTAAGGTAATTTTATATTATTTTTTCTCCTTTAATTACCCGATTTACCTTTAACTATGGTAATAAAAAAAATTATCGAAGTTACTATTCATAATTCCCCAAAAATAAAAGTAGCCTATTAACATAATTTGGACATACTGATTCCAAATATAGAGTACATTTTTAAAAATTTAAAATAAACATGTTTCGTTAGTTAATTTAAAATCAATCATGTTTTTAGAATGAGAGAACGAGTTTTTAAAAGTTATAACATTGAAAAAGATTGAAATGTTGTTACATATGAATTCAATGTAAAATTAATTATATTGACATATATTATATTGAATAATAAAAATATATTCTATTTATACTTTAAAACCATTCAATATTATAATTAAACCATATAAATTATTTCGATGAAAAAAGTTGCTTTCACTTAAAATTTAGTGTAGTTTTACTATTAATCAAAACATGAAAGTTATAAGAAAAATATAAAAAATTCATCAAAAGTAAAATTTTATATCCCAATTTAAAATAAGATGCTTTTTTTTCATATAAAAATCATTAATGTTTCAAAATCTTAATTTAAAAGGGGTTCTCCATGCAAAGGCATACAATTACACTTAAAACATAGGGTTTTATTCAATATATAGGGTTTATTCACACCTTATTATTAAAATATCCATTGGATGAATATAAAAATATTTTATTATGTATATAACATATATATATCATCAATTTAATTACCTATAGTAATTCACTAAAAAATTAAAATATCTAATTTCTATTTTACATAAATAATTGATAGCCAATGAATTCACAATGCATTTTCATAAGTTAATTATACTTATTTCTGATAACCTACTATCTAGGTTGTAATGGTAATTTTATACTAATAGAATCTCATAGTTAATTTAAACTCACAATTTCATAAATTCAATATAATAAATAATTAAAATTATTTAAAGAAAATATTTCATAAAAACATCCTAGTGTTACATTCTACCCCCTTAAACTAAATATCACTCTCAGAATTAGTCACTTGGAAACAAATGGATGAAGATACCTCTCCCTCATCATATCCTAAAGTTACCATGTAGCTTACTCAATAAGAGGTTATACCATAAAACTTTAAACAAGCAAGTGGTCTTGTTTCATAGAACTTTTTTGCTTTGATCCAGAATCTCTATAGGTTGTTCTTTATAAGATATATATTTCTCCATCGGTATGAATTTTTAGTTTAGTACATGTGAAGGATAAGGTAGGTACTTTTTCAGGAGAGAAACATAGAGCACATCATGAACTTGAGAGGTACTCGGTGGAAGCTCCAATCGGTAATCTACCTTCCCAATATGATCCATAATTTCAGAAGGACTGATATACCTAGGGCTCAACTTTACCTTCTTTCCAAATATAATTTCTCTCTTTGAGGGAGATATTTATAGAAACACCATATCACCCACTTCAAACTCTAGATCTTTTATTCAGTTGTCATCATAATTTTTTTCAACTATGTTATGATCTTATGTGTTGTTTAATAGATTTTACCTTTTCTTCCATTTCATCAACAAGATCATGTCCTAATATATTTCTTTCCCCAACTTCATCCCATCAAGTTAGAGTTCTGCACTACTTTCCATAGATGGATTCAAAAGGAGATATCTGAATACTAGAGTGAAAGATATTGTTGTAATAAAATTATACAAAAGGTATATGTTTATCCAAAACAACTTTTAAATCCATATAGAAATATCTCAATATGTCTCCCAAAGTTTGAATTTTCCTTTCATATTGACCGTCTGTCTAAGGATGATAATTAGTGTGTAAACATAAATATGTATCCAGAGCATGATAAAGGCTTCACTAGAACTTGGAGGTAAACCTCAAATCCTAATTAGATATAATGGAAATTGGTACTCAAAGAAATCTTACCAATTCCTTTACATATTTCCTAGAAAGTTGATCAAGAGAGAAATAATCTCTAATAGAAATGAAGTGTGCCGACTTTGTAAGGAGATCAACTATAACCTAGATAGCATTATTTCAATTTTTTTTTGAAATTCTGATGACAAAGTCCCTAATAAAGTTTTCCCATTTCCATTCTGGTATGGTTAATGGTTGTAACATCTCCTCAGACTTCTATCACCTAGCTTTAACTTACTAATAAACCAAGAATCAAGAGACATATTCAGCAACATCTCTTTTTACTCCATCCCGCCAAAAATAATCTTTTAGGTCCCTATACATCTTTTTTCTTTTTTGGTGAAGAGAGAATGAAGAAATATGATCCTCATACAATAGATCTTTATTTTATTATTGTATCGGTGGAATAAAAATCCGATTCCTAAACCTTATTATTCCATCACAATCAAGGTTGAATTTTAGAACATTTATCACCTCCTTTTTTAGCTCCACATATTCTTCTATGCCTCCTTAATCTTCACTTATATAGATGGTTTAACATTCATTTGATAAAGATAATATTTATATCCTTGCTATAAAATTTCAAGATCCATCCTTTTTAAATCCATAAGTATTGGATCATTTTTGATCCTCATCACAAATAGGCTAGCATGGTCTTGTCGACTCAAAGCATTTTCCACCTTGTTCAATTTCCCAGGGTGGTAATGAATTGAGTAGTCATAATCTTTAATCAACTCCAAACATATTCTTTGATGCATATTCATCTACTTTGGTTAGAAAATATACTTTAAACTTTTATAATCAGTTTAAATATCACACCTTTCACCATAAAGATAATTCCTCCATATCTTTAATGAAAATATTACCGCAGCTAACTCCAAATCATGAGTTGGGTAATTTTTCTCATGGATTTTTAACTGTTGAAAGGAATACGATATCACCATATCATTTTTCATGAGAACACGTCCCATACCCTTCTTGGACGAATCACTATAGATCACAAACCTTTCTCCACTACAAGGCAGTGTGAGAACATGTTCACTAGCTAATATTCTTTTTTAGCACTTTGAAATTCTCTTCACATTCTTCTATCCATACAAACTTAACTCCTCTTCGAGTCAACTTGGGGAGTGTATTAGATAATTGTGAAAAATATTTCAAAAAATGTTGATAATATCCTACCAAACCAAGAAAACTTCAGATCTCAGTTGTTTTGTTTAGTCTAGTACAACTTTCAACAACTTCTATTTTTGATGGATCCATAGATATCCCATCTCTTGAGATTATGTGACACAAAAATGAAAATTTATAAATCCAAAATTCACAGTTGGTAAATTTTTCATAAATCTTCTATTTTCTCTAGGTCTTCAGCATAATTCTCAAGTGGTCTCACATTCTTACTTTCTCTTTGAATAGACAAGAATATCCTCTATAAGGACTACCACAAACTGATCAAGATAGTCTCTAAATACTTTCTTAATTAGATCTATGAAGATAGTAGTGGAATTAGTAAGACCAAAAGACATCACTATAAATTCATAGTGTCCATAACTTGTATGGAATGTTGTCTTTGGAATATCCTCCATTTTTTCCCTTAATTGATGATATCCAAAATGAAGATAAATCTTGGAAAAGTATTTAGATCTTATTAGTTTTTTGAATAAGTCATCAATACGGGGAAGATGATATTTTTTTGATAGTAATCTTGTTAAGTTCTTGATAATCAATGAAAAGTCTCAATAATCCATCTTTCTTCTTAAAAAACAGAACATGTACTCCCCAAGGTGACACACTAGGGCGTATGAATCCTTTATCAAGATTCTCTTAGAGCTTCTTCTTCAATTCCTTTAACTTAAATGGAACCATTCTATAAGGTTTCTTTGAAATAATCATAACACCCAGCATGAGTTCTATTGAAAACTCCACTTCCCGATTTGGTGGAAGACCTAGAAATTCCTCTGGAATGTCATCATCAAATTCTCATAAAATGGTCATATTATTAATTTTGAGTTTATCCCCAACCATTTGAGATAAATAACCATCATATATAGAAATCAAGACTCATAATATGGAATAAATTTCTATTATAAGGTTATATTCATCCTTGCATTGATAGAAGATCATAGATTGATCTGGAATATGAAACGTGAATTCCCTTCCTTGGAAATTGATATGATATCAACATAGATAAAGACAATCCATGCCAATAATCACATAAAATTCCACTATAGGAAGGATCACAAGATTTGCAGGAATTAGTTTTCCACAAACTTCAATTGTAGAAAAATTATAAACTTTTTATGTGGCCATTATGCTATTAGAAGTCATCACAAATAACTCAACATCCAATTTTTGAGGTAATAAAATGATACCCTTAGAAAATTATTCATAAATAAAAGAGTGGGTGGATCCAAAATCGCATAAAACATTTTATACTTTAGAGTGTATGGTTAGTGTACCTTTCACCATTTCACTATCGTACTCCACATCTCCAATAGTGATTTAATGTGACTTTCCTTTGTATTTTTCCTTAAGAGTTTTTTGACATCGATCATCATCAATAACCCTTGGATTAGGGCATTTATTGGCATAATGACCCATTTTCTTTCACTTTTAGAATTGAAGTGTAGGAGGTGAATTTTGTGTAGCCTTTTCCCTGTTTAGATCATTAAACATCTTTTTCCCCATCACTCCAGCATTTAACTACCCAATGACATTATTTTCCATACTTAAAAAATTTACTAGTCCATTTAAGACAATTTCCTCAATGTTTATTTCCACACTTTGAAAATAAGGGAAAAATCATCTTGTTTTTACCATGGTCATTATATTTTCTTTTGAATCCCTTTTTTTTCTTCTTATCAAATCCATAGGACTGATGAGTTACTCCAATCTCTATATCAACCTTGAGAGCACATAAAACAATTTCCTCATAGTTATTAAAGTATGTTATGGATAATTCCCTTCAGAGACTAAGTTTTAAGACACTAAAGACTCTATCAATTTTACTCTCAGGTTAAATAATAATTCCAGAAGTGTACCTTGCAAGTCTTGTAAAATTTGGTTCATAGGTACCAACAGATTCATCATCCTTTTGATTAAGTTCAAGGAACTACTTCTCCATACTTTTTCGAAGAATACAAGGAATTTACTTATTGAAAAATAATTTCTTGAACTCATCTCATTCCATGGACTCAATTTCATATATTTTCCTCATATTCCTGATAATATTACACCATTGATCAACCTCACCTTTAAAACAATAGATATCTTATATGTCTTTATAATGTTTAGAAAATTGTAGAACTGGTAATATCTCTTCATTGGTATTGATCCATTTTTGATCCACTAATGGATAAGAAGACTCACTGAAATAATGTGGATATTACCTCATAAAGGAATCAACAGAATGTTTCTCCCTCTTTTGCTCATTTGGAAGCCCTGCATGATTCATAGCTTGAGAATGTTGTGTGACCATAACTAAAAGATTTTTTATTCCAGCTCCCATAACATTTAGTTGATCAAGAGGACAATCATTTCATTTCCCATTACATTTATCATTAATGTAGTTCCTTTTGGTTATAGTAATTAACTAAAACAAAGAATCATAGTGTGAGAAACACTAATCATAATAGAAAAACCACATAAATCAAGAATAAAATTTCAATTTAGGATAATTTCACTTTTATCTTATGTTATTTATGGTCATTTCTAAAACACTAGGATTGTACCATATGCTTATACATATCTTTAGGGTTCTTACTAAGGCTTTATCATCCTAGTTCCCAAAGGTTAACTATACCTTTCCTTTGATACCAACTATAACGACGAATAATTTACACAAATTTATATTACTTCAAAATTGAAATATATTCATTACAATATATATTAAAGCCACGATAGGACCATATAGGTATAATATCTTTAGAAACTTGGAAACCTAAACAACTGGTTCATAAAAAATCTATATTTTCTCCCACTTATTTCTTCATAACTAGACTCCTTTTTTTAAAATAGATTAATTAATACCCTTATTAATGACCTATAAAAAAGAAACATATGAAAGGGTGAGCTCAAATTCTTAGTAAGGGTATAAAAGAGAAATATCAATCATATCATAATCATAAGATATAAGAACATAACATTTGAAAATCTTATCCTACATATGAAAGATCGTGAAATCATGTCATGGCAAAAATGTTCATAAAAATTAATGGACATAATTCCAAAAGTCATAACATAAGACATGAAGTTTTTTGTCATACACATAAGCATATAGAATCAATTAATAGTAGTCAAGGCTCATTTCCATGACCATCATAGTGGAAAAAGTCCATTACTGAACTAGGTTTACTTGTCGTTCCAGACCTGTATTATTGAATCATATTTAATTACCATTCTAGTCATGTCAATATCATGAGATATAAATCTTTACCCAATAATTTGTATGGATATATAGGTCCCACCCATCTCATAATGAAATCATTCTTACATGTTCCATAAAACATAAATCATTCATCATAGCATAACCTAAATAATAAAATGGGTTTCTTAAACATCATTGCATTATATTCTATATAGAACAAATAGATTTCATAAATAAAATTCCATCATAGATACAATAAAACCATAATAATAATAGGGGTGGAAGTATAACCATATTTAAATAATTTCATCTTATCTGGAAAATAATTTTGATAAAACACTTGAAATGAATTCATTAGGAAATTATCTTTTCTTATTAAAATAAAAATTCTTTTCTAAAAATGCCACAAAATTTTAAAATAAAAGAATTTTATTTGAAAATAAAATTAAAAACATGTAGAGTAAGCTTCATGGAAATAAGGTGTTATGAAGATGTAAAAATCCATTCTTTCTGTATAAGTTATTAAAACATTCTTCCTGTACTTTTTTCTGAAAATGTCAAAAAGTACCTCGAATTGAATAAAAAAAAAGATTACTCTAATTACATTTAATATAAATGAACCAAAGGGTGAAATTAACTTTAATTTTTTTAAAAGAATCAAAATAATATTACACAATTAGGAAACATGGATATGGATGATAAATATACCCCAGTAAATACTTACATATAAACAATGTCATATAATAATGAGATTATCCATTACCTTGTACTTTCCCTTAGTTGAGGGTGTGTTAACCTCCTGTATAATGGTTAATGTATGTTACTAAATTATACCAGAACCATATACATATTTATGATATCATATATGATCCTATTATATCATTTTGTTAACAACGTTTCAATATTACCATTATTTCTCGTGTTAACTACTTTATTTTCCCATTCATGTTTTACCATGTAAGTCATGTTTGTTATGATTAGGATGCATTTTATTCATGTAAAAAATGAAATTAAGTTCATAATTATTATTTTTAATCATCATATAAATTTTATAATCATTCTCGAATTGTTAATGTGGATAATGAATCTCACCTCATTGTAGAGATGGCAGGTCGTATGTACGCACGAGCAAGGATATCATTCCCTTGATGGTTAAATGTTATGAAATTGGATGGTATAGTAGTTATAAATAATAATTATTATGTTATATTAATTATTTATATCCATTATAATCATAATTATATCCATCCAATTAAATTAGTGTTGAATAACAAATTACACCACGACGTGGAGATGGTAAGCTGTACGTACACACACACAGTGATATTATTATTCATATGATAGATAAAATGAGGAATATGGATGTCCCATGATTATAATAAAATCTTAGTATATGGGTTATACTAGAGTTATTACTTTTATATAGAAATAACATAGAAATAGGAAGTAAAATATGAAGTGAATTTTGAAAGAGGTAATAAAAACATTACCTCTTTTTGAGTATCTCCTTTTTATTTGCACAAAATGTATCCTTAGGATGCATTTATGCCCAAATGGTGGCCTTTAGAATTATGTTAGGGAAGTTGGGAGAAGAAATCGATAGGTAATTCTCGATCCAAATCTCTTTAGAGGTGTGATTAAAAGAGTAGTGGTTACCTTTTATAAGAGAGGGGAGGGGCACCTTTGGAAATAAAAAATATATAAAATTAAAAAAAGTTACTTTTTAAATTAAAATGGATCAAAATTGGATTATTTCAAATATAAGATGAGGATTGGTTTAAATCCTCTCAACCAATAATATTTAGACATGTTTTGATTTTATTTTAAACTATATCATTTTGATTTATCCTTATTTAATATATTTAATTTTAATTATGGTAATAATATTGAGGATCCTCTCTACATCTTTGATCTTCTTCATTCAGGGTTTTATACCTGGCCTCTTTCTAGGGTTTCCACCTCACAAATATCTTAGTTTAAGGCCGTCTCCAAGTTTCTTATTAGGTTTTCATCCCGATTATTTCTTCCTCAACCTTGGTGTTATTCTATTGGGGGTTTTCTATCTTCTATTGCTGGTTTGTCTTTGGAGTGTTGGAGTTGCGGTGTGATCTTAAGATGGATTTTGAAGTTATTAGGATGGATACAAAGGAGGTGATCATTTATAGTATGGTGTCTAGACATGTCCTTTTTCTTTTTATCGCATTCCTTAGTTCGAGGTCTCTCGACCAGAGATGGTCTTTCCGCTGCTTCATCATACGAAAGCCCATTTTTCTTCTCCTCTGGATCCAATCTTCCACCGTTCTCCCTGAGGTGGAGCTGCGCAGTGGTCTCCAAGGTTCCTTTGGAAGTTATTTTGAGTGAGAGAATTCAAAATATTGATGGTGATGATGATCGATCAGCATCGGTGAGGTATGGTTTTGTTTCAATGACAATGATGATGGTTTTTGGCTGCGACGCAACTGACGATGTATGCATGAAACATGGAAAAAAAATCATCAATTTCAATCAATTCAATTTAGTAATATATCTTTAACACTATCCATGATATTTTATAAATTTTATTATCATCTCTATAAAGTTTTTTTACTGAATACCCATGTGGTTTAGATGAAAATTGTATCTTCTATCCATGAAACAATTTCCCATATTTGATTCTTTTATGTTTGGATAATATATTAATTCATATATTTGATCCAATTCCTATACATAATAGCCTAATTAAATCACTTATTCTCTCATTGAGAAAAAAGAAAAATATTAGTGTAGTCATCCTATATGCTTACACTAGAGCTATCCACTAACCAATAATATTTTCTTCATTGATTATAATCCTACTTAATTTCTTATTTAAAACTACAAAAAATTCTTTTATTATCTCATCATTAGTGTCTTATTCTGTATCCAAATTATTTCATTGTGATGTCCTAGGGATATTCACTTCAACATCACATTAATATATAATTTAATTATTATTTTTGGATGGAAAATTATCACTATATTAAAAATTCTACACATTTTCCACAATAGTTATGCCTTGAAATTAAATTATTTTTCCCTAACATTTATTATATCATTTGTATTCCTAGATTTTGTATGAGAAGTTATGAAAAATTCCCTTTTCACCAACAACATCAAACTTTATATTATTCTTCTTATTGATAATAAAACACTTTGGAAAATTTAAAATTATTTTAATGATCGATTATTCCTATGAAATATCTTAATTGGTATCTTCTACTCATGCAGATATAATTATGTGAGAACTTCTTCCTTTTAACATTTCTATGGTAGATCATTTTCAATGATAATAATCTGATATATGTTGTTAATGATCCAATTATTACTCTCAAAAACAATATTTTTTTAGGATCCCTCATATATAAAACCCGATTCCTTATCCTACACTTCTCAAAATATTCTTCCACTTCATTATTGAGGAATTCCATACCATTATTAGTATGGAATTTATAATTTTTTTTATCCCAAGAACATTCTCCATGAATCTTTAATATCATTTAATACACTTAAAATTTTATATTTATGATATATTACCATTATCCAAGCCATAATACTATGATAATTAATTAATAGAATATATAACCTTTTTCCATTGAATTTTTTTATTAAATTTTCCCACACACATCAAAGTGAACTAACTTAAGAAACGTTGAGCTGAATTTTTTACATTGACTTATAAGTAATATTTATAATCTTTTACTTTTAATAAATATCACACATATTACTGAGATCACATGTAATTTTATAAATATCCAGAGATCCATCATTATTCATAAAATATTCTAAAAAATTGTGGTTCAAGGTGACAAGAATTTTATTCCACAACATGTTCTCTTCTTCCCTATATAGAAAACACATGTCTTCTTCTCTACCAATGAGGTAAATATTCCCCTTTTTTATATTTCCGTTCATTATAATTACATTATCACTTCCTTTGATATGAAACAATTATTGTTGAAATTGATCACATGTCCCGTGTCAAACAATTAACTTACAGTTAGAAAATTATAGCTTAGTCCTTCATCCACCAAGGAATTCATTCCCCTAAAGTATTTATATTTTCTCTTGTTATTTCTAGACACAATATTGTAAAACATCCATTATTGAAATAGAATTTTTTTTTCATAATTTATTCCTATGATAAGATCTTTTTTTACCGTTATATGAGAAGTAAATAAACTGTCAAGGATTCACACTTTAACCTGATCAATTTCTTTCAAAACAAATTTATGACTTTCTCCTTCTTAGATTTTATTTCTTGATCCATGTTTACTAAATAAATTCATTTAATTGTGAATAATATTTTTCTAACTATAAATATATTTGATCATACTTATATTATAGGGCTTCAAATTTATTATTATATTTCATCCCGATTTATGATTATTTTATCGATTGAGATATCCCTTTTAGGATATCCTTTAACACATATATTTTTACCCATGATGATAAATTTATAGATTTGTGTACATAAAATTCACACCAAAAAAAATATCCATTACAAACATACCAATTGCAGAAATTTAACTTAAATGTCTTTGTTTCTATGGTTCCTTGGAATGAATTTTTTCTATTGAACAAAAATTCTGTGTATTCCCCATATTTCCAAAATAATAACATCAAACTTTGGTGTATTATTATGGTTATTTTTTTCTCACCCCGTATCCTTTAAAGACTCTTGTAATTTATCCAAACCAACCTTCATATAGGTTGTGAGAGGATGACATTTTCTATCAACCACCACTATTTTTTTTATGAAATGAAGCCCCTTAAAATTTTGGATTTAATTTTTATATTCTGAACTTGTGTACAATTTTCTTACTTTTTTTACTCTTCAGTTTTTTTAGTTTCTTCAATAGTTCATACACTCTATCATCAAAATTTAATTCTGGGAGTTTGAAGTGTATCTTGATCATTGGGATTTTATTAAATCTTCATGATTAATCCTTTGAGATACTTGATACTTTTGACACGATATTTCATAAAATCAGTAAAACCATCAAAAATCTAGGCCTACTATTTGATTTTGGGATTAATATCATCATCCTTATCTAAATTTTATAGATTTTATAAATCAATTAATTTATTTTTAACCTTAAAATTATATTTTTACTCTTCTTAATATATAATATAATGTTTTCATTCACATACCACTCCATTATATTTCTTTATTTTGGCCTTCTAAAAATCAATTTCTTCAAGAGAAGATTCTAGTTCAACCATAAGGTCAAATATTCCCTCAACATTAGAAATTACATCATTTTTTCCCTTAGGGTGTGGTTTTTACATTATAATAGGATAAATTATTCTTTGAGGTCTTTTTAGTCCTTAATTTTTTCCACTTCTATTTCCTCGGAGATAAAATATTCACATGAAATAATGTTATTATATTTTAATAATTTGTTATTGTGAATTCTATATAAATTTCATAGTTTTTAATGAATTATTTAATAGTAATTAACCTTCATCATTATCTTATAATTTATTTGTAAACTTTTTAATGAGATACCCAACATTTATACAATGAAATAAAGTATGTGGAATCTTGCGTTAAAATTTTATCTTTTTCCATTTGAGTTTTTAGGAAATGAAATACATTACCTCATCGACTTCCAAATATTTGGGGTAATATTCCAATTTTAGTTTCTTTATTACCTTTAATAAAACTTTCTAATAATTATCTTTTAATATGGATTCATTATCATTGTTCCTCATATTGCATACAATGATTGTTCTTTGAAGACTATCTAGAATCACCTCCTTTAGATATTATTCTTCAAGAATCAATTCCTTTTTGTTGAAATTTAGTGAATATATTCTCAGAGTCCTATTCATACTTTTGATATCATCAAATATTTATCTAATTTTAGGCATGAACTCTATAATAAAGTTTACCTAATGTAATAACGTGTCAACATTCTCATTTGGGTGTATATTCAAATCCTTGAACATGTTCCACAAAACCTACAATTTAACATCACATACCTTGGAATTTTCATTATAGTTTTTGATTAATTTTTCCAACTTGGAATGTAATGATCTACATGATATAACCTTTGAGTAGATATTTTGGGATATAGATTCTTATAACATGTTGAATCCTTTATCATTGACATCAATCACCCATATAGTTGACGATCACTATAATTACCTCAAAGTGAGAATAATCCATTGAAAAACTTGAGCTATGATACTAATTGCTAGCCCCAGACAAGGTAAATACCCTAAGAGGGAATGGGATAAATAAAAGTAGGCTGATCTCTTAAAATGATACTCAAAAACAATATTGTTCCACTATTAGTAGGAACACATCTCTCTCTATCACTTTTTATGAGGAAATTAAAGAAACAAAGAGAAAAACAAGAAATTTTACTTGGTTTACCCAAACTCAGATAATTTATGGAACATAAAATGGTTATGTGCCAATGTATTGAAATCACTAACCATATTACATGTTTCTTATAATTTCGAGTGACTAAAATAATTCTCTAGGTTCCAAACCACCACAAAGTTGATAAATCACTACTATAAATATATCAGAAAGCTCATTGATCCTATACGAAAAAACTTTTCAAAATCTATAAACCAAGAGTGAGATTATATCATCAATTTTGTATCTATCATCTCCACCTTAATCCATGTGATGAAATCTATGAAGCTCTAACGATATAGTTTCATAGGTATCCATTTTCCCCTCAATATCTTTATAAAAAAGATCTGAAACCCCCCCTTATGATCTTGATCCATAATTTTTCTTCGTATTTTATAGATAAATATATAATTATAATATTGTGAGAATCACCAAGTTTAACATTTAATTTATGTTCAATTCACCTTAATTAATATTAGAAAATTCATCCAATTGGGCCTTTAGATCTGATTTAAACTTCAATATTAAAATATATCGTAAGGGTCTTAAAAGATTGGAACATTGAATTTTGGAAATCATATAACTTATATTCATTTTTAGTGTAACCCTTATCTTTATAAAGTAATTCCATTATTCACTCAAAATCCCAAATCCATGATATTATCAACTTTTATGCCTCCATGACACAAGAATTCTGTTGTATATGAAATATTTTCACCTCTAAGAATAGAAATTCAAATATTGAAAACACATCATGTTAAAAAACTTATGTTCTACTTTGACTAACTCATCATTATTCTCCTAGAAAAAAAATATAAATCAATACTAATTTATGATTTAACCACACTAACTACATCATGATAACTATATTCCATTTCCATATTCATTATTACATGGATTTGACTTAATTATCTAAAATATCTATCATGGTATGACAACACCTTCCATTGTGTGAGTAATCAATGAGATTCACTCATCCTAGAACCTAAAATTCATGGGTCCCCTTCAAAATTCTAATCATTCCCAAAAAAACCATACTCAAGAATGGTTATTCTGTTATAGCTCAATTGTGACATGACTTAACCATTCATGTTATGGTGCATCAATAACATAATATTTCATATCTATGAGTTATTCTTATTTATCCACTTATTAACCTAATACAAATTCATCATGGAATGATCTATTTCAAAAAACTACAACCATTACATAAACTATATAACATTAATTTGATGTGAGATATATTGCGATGTCACTTTGGATATTACAGTGTAGTTATTTTTCTACAAAAAAAAACTATTGTAGCTGCTTCTAGATTCATGAAAAACTTCATGGTATTGATTCTTGATCATTGTTTGGAATTCTCAACACACCATTATTATCAACAAACAAAACCCAAAATTACTAAAATGGTATTTTTATAACAATTTTAATGATTTCAATTATTTTCTTCTTAATATATTTTTTTATATAGTTTTATTCCCCGTCAAAGAGCTCTGATGAATCCTTCAGAAGTATATGTAGATACTTTCCTACAAGAAAACAAATGAGTTGATTCAAATATTATTTAGACAATAGTTTAGTTAGTTTGGGTTATAAATAAAAGATATAATCTTGTTCCAACCTCATATAGGGAAGCTAATCCCGATCAAACTCTAAGAAAACATCGAGATTAATAATTTTACCACTATAGTTCTCCATCATTTCATAGAATTACTGAACATCAAGATTTTTCAAATTAGATATATAGTATTGATAGGATATTTGTATTCTTGGAAAATCTTGAGAGTATTTAGGGGTATTGTGTTGCCTTTATAATTAATAGACTTAGCTGAAAGTGGATAGAGTTAATAGTTCAGACTAAATCTCTAAAGAAATTAGAGTGTAAGGGATTCAAGGTTATCTTTACTCAGCAGTTTCACCATGACACTAATATTATAGAAAAGTAAAAGGATTTTCTTTATCTTCACTATGGAAGATATATTATAATGAAGTATGTAAATTTATTTGTAGATATCATCTAATTTTCCATCAAAATAGTATTTAATAGTAAGTTGAAAGATTTTAAAATTTAGACGGGCCTCTGACCAATTATTCTGTATTATATTATTTTTCTCAAGTTACCCACCTTTTAGAACTAATTTAGAATGATGGGAACAATCAAGGATCCTTACATGACATGTAAAATGGATGTAGTCTTCTTTGACAAGAAGATTAAGTGAAATAAGTTTTAAAAAGGAATTCATAGTGTATCAAGATGACCATCCGAGTTGGATTCTTCTACCCCCATGGAGAGTGAGTCCCATCAGTCTCTCACGTGCTATCAATGTGGAAAATCAGGTCATGTAATTTTTTTCTAGAATACCCTAAGGGTTTTCAATCTTGTGGGAAAGTGGGTCATCATCAAAGGTTATGTATAATGAATCTACCTTAAAGGAGTGGTGTAGGATGGTCCTTACTAAGGGTATTGATAGTTCAATTTTATACCTATAATGTAGTATGACCTCGAACTGAAAGGTGTGGGGTATATTTGTTTAATCTTTTGGGTAGCACTAGTTGAGAATGAGGCCAAAAAGTAGTAGTAAGCCTTAGTATCACTCTAGAGTGTGGTAGTTATATGGTATAGAGAAATGTCCCACAAAATATGAATTGGGGCTTGAAAAAGTTTTATGTATTGTACTTATTAAATTATCGATTTATTTTTATTTATTTCAAATAGGTTCTATAACTCATTTATATATTCAAATATTTTGGATTTATTGAATTTTACATCTAAGACAATGTTTTAGGCGATGGATAAATCTACACCACTTGGGAATAAGAATGAACATGATGCTCGATACGCATCAAGCATTTTATCTATATTTTAAGAGGAGCCAACATGGTACCTCCTTTTACAAGAAATATATCTCTTTGAAATTATTCATGGAATACAATGGATGAAAACCTTCAAATACCGCATTGAATACCATCATCATAGGGTAACCTTATCCTTTATCTATAGAATATATCATTTTTTTAATTAATAATGAGGTTTGAAGTCTAGTAATAAAATACTATCTCTTCTTGAGGTTGGTTTATTCGAATGAAAATTATCATCTCTATTTGTAGAGGTAGGTTAAGTGGATTCTAAAAGTGAGTTTCTTACAGTGGTCTAAAAATTTCATTAAGTGTTTCCAAACATCATTTTGGTTTTCTCCTAAATGAGAAGTTGGATTTTCTATTAATCTATGTTTCAAAAATATCCTGACATACCATAATCAGGGAGGGATGAATTACAGTGTGAATTTTTTGTGGAACTTTATCTCATGTTAATAAGAGTAGTAACAAATATATATATATATATATATATATATATTATTCAAAACATGTGAAAATTGAATATAGAATATAAAATTCAAGGACATAGGATTTTATCTGGTTTACCATAAATGGATAGTCCATGAAGTATATTCTGATAGTGTGTTGATATAATAGGATATAAAAATCATTACTAGATATGTTACAATAGTTTGACAAAGGTTTACTATTTATCTATTAATCACTTCCTCATCTTGACTACTTGAACACTGCTTTAATTAAAGTAAAAAAAATATAAAACTTAAACATTTCTTATAGTGTAGTTTAAGAATTCCAAAAAAATACTAAACATCAAGGGTGTTGTCATTCTACTTCTTCTCTTCTTATTCTTCATTTTATTCTTTAATTATTTATCTCCAATTTAATCCTCCACATCTCTCTCTTATCTTCTCTATATATTTTTTTGATAGATATATCCACTTCTATCTCCCTCTATCTCTCATTTTATTTTAAAAAACATAGGTATTTTCATAAGTGAAAACATTCTATATACTAAATATGGAATCCTCCTACAATCTCAATCTCGAAATCCACTATATTTTTTTTCTCTCATAATTTTTTTTCTATCCAACTATTAAACACAATGAGGGATATTTTCTAATAATTTGAAAATATAAAATCCTATAATTATAACAACAAAATTATTTTCTAGTTTTGAGGAAAATTTGAATCATTTTAATCCTTTAATATTCTAAGAATTTATAAAATATTCACAACATTATTACTTTTAAAAATCAATGGCTTAATTATTCAGGTTTTATTAAAGTATCAATATTATTTAAAAAAAATTCCTTAAAACTACATCGACCAATCCTTTAGTGAAAATGAAAAAGGAAGTTACTTTAAAATATATCCATTGAGATTCCTCTTGATATCAAAATTTCATAAATAAAGACACCCTTTATAATTTACATATATTTTCAAAATTATAACTTGGTTACTTTTTTGAAGTTTTAGTAATTGTTTTGATGTCTGGATTTATGCCTTGTTAGTAGTAGTTTAATCTTCTAAATTCCTCAATATTCTTCTGAAGTATGGGGGTTTCTCTTTCAAAATTTGAGTCTAATATTATGTAGTCTATGTTTTTCTTCCCAAGTGGCCAATAACTCTTCTAATGTTATACTCACTCATAAGAACTTATCGTTTTACCTTATGAACTACATGATTATTTCTCAAAATTCCATCCTTACTCTTATGAATTCCTAAACTAATCTATCAAAGTTAGGGATTACTCTTCTAAATATTAACTTATCCAAAAAACAAAATGTTTCTAAAAAAACATATTTAAATAGAAATTATTTTTCACCAATTACAATATTCTATGTCTTTCATAATCAACTATAATAACATCTAAAATTCCACAAAATAATCAAATTAATGAAAAATACAATAAAAATCATCCTTGGTATCAATATTCTCTATATTTTTTTAAATTTTATCCAATTCCTTCACATTATCATGATTATATTATTTTTACACCTACATGTGTACTATCCCCATGTTTCCATTCTCCCCTTTGGATAATAAAATTCAAATGGAAGTCTACTTCTATATTTGATTCGAATAAAAAATAAATTAAGACTATTAAACACTATGAAATTTATCATTAATAGACTCTCGAAGCCTACATGATTATATGATCTGTGTTACAAACAAAATAATATATTAATTTTTAAAGATTTGTTCTTCGAATATATGAAACCTTAATTTTTTTTGTATCTTTACCTATGTATAATATCTTCCCCTTTCTTGATATTTTGAATAGAATAGAGAAACCTAAACTAAAAAAAGAAAAACAAACCGAATAAATAAATAAAATTTAACAGGGAGAGTGTATCTTTTACAAAACTCCTTAGGTTAAAGTAGGTTGTTGAAAAATAAGGGTCATCCTACTTTTATCCAAAAAATGTGTGGCCTAACGTTTTATCATAATATCATAAATCAATTGATCACTCCCTATGAACTCTATTTTGATTACTCCATAGTCCATTTTTTCATAATAAAATGATAACTTAGTTTAATTTGCTTAGTCTAAGAGTGATGCACTATATTATTAGTGATTTAAATAGAAATAATATTATCATAGATGATATCCTTGGTTTGTTTCATTTCATCACCAAGATCTTGAATCTTATTCCACATATATTAAAGTTATATAAAAGCCTTTGTAATTAAAATGTATTCTAACTTATCCATTTTAAGTGATGTATTTTCCTAATTTTTACTCATACAACCAAGAAAATTAGATCAAATGAAAAATTTATCTACACTTCTGGATTTTAAATCCTCTAAATCATCAACTAAACTAGGGTTAGATATGAATGATAACTCATGGTATTTATTATCCTTAAAGTGTAAGAAATAATTAAGTGTACCACATAATTATATCAATATCCTCATCACTATCACCAAGTATCCTTCATTTGTATTTCATTGATGCCCAACTTCTAAACTGGTAGCATAAACTATATCAGATCGAGTTTCTTTCAAGTATAATAAATTTCCAATAATCCTTTTATAAAGAGTAGTATCTAATTTTATTCCATATGAAAGCTTCCCAATATTGGTTACAACTAAAATTTGGGGTTGTCATTGGATTAGATTCACATATGTTAAACTCTCTATGTATCTTAGTTATATACTTTTACTATGAGATAAACATATATCCCACTTTTTGAATCACCCAAACCCCTATAAAGTAGAAATTTTATATAATAATCTCTTTCTGAAACTAAAAAATAACCACCTCTTCAAATTATTTCACTAATTTATGCTTTATTCCTAAAAAGATAATTTCATCAAGATACACCAAAACCATAAAATATTTCTACTCAAAAATATTTACATACAGATTATGATAAACACCACCTATTTAGAATTATATATTCTTTATGTATAAATGATGTAAAGAATAACATACCTGAGGTTCCTATTTTAATCTATATAAATCCTTCTTAAACATTCCCAATTTATTCTTATTATTTACAATCAAGAAACCCATGGACTGCTCTATATACACATCATCCTTAAGAACCTCATTTAAGAAACTTGTCTTAAAATCCATATGATATATTATATAGCTTCTATATATTATCACTACTAAGAATAACTTGATTGATTCTAGTTGATCCACTAGAGTAAAGGTCTCCTGTACATATGTTCCTTCAATTTTTAAATAGGATTTTCACCCCAATTAAGCTTTATTTAAAACTAAAGTACCATGTTCATTAATGTTTTTTCAAATACCCACTTAGTCTCTATCACATTATGATGTTCAAGTCACTCCACCAGTTCCTTTGTCCTATTTTTTTTTCAATTTAGTCTATCTCATCATTAATTTCTCTCACCCATGATTCATCCTTTGTAGCTTCTTCAAACGATTTAGGATCTATAGTATACATAAAAGCCTTATAGTCTACTAGATTCATTATTTTTGTTAGGGTTGATACAATTTTATCTTAAATGATATTAGAAGGATCAAAATACATCCTCTTTATTATTATCTAATATATAGGTTTGGGATATTCAATAACAAGTTCCTCATAATACTAAAAATCTAAGTCTTTATCTTTTGGGATGTTTTTATAGTTTCCATTATTGTATCAGCTTCATTATCTTCTTCATACAACTCTTCTATAAATGGAATTCAAGTTTTCTTTCCTTATCCCACCATGATAAATTTTATATCACAAATTTTAATTATTTTTTCTAGTTTCATATTCAAAAATTTATAGACCTTTCTATTTATAGAATATACAAATGATAATATTTTATATACCTCATCACCATATTTCCCTTAGTTTCCTTATTTTTTTTAAACGTAACACCCACTTCTAAACACATGAAAGTAGTTAAGTCATGGTTTTCTTCTATGAAAATATTTTAAGGGATTATTTATTCTTTGAGGCTTAGTAGATATTGATTATTTTTTTATATTGAAACTTTATCTTCTTCATTCAAATATTGTTGAGTGACACGACTATCGACCAACATTGTCTTAGACATGTTATCCACTATCTGATTTTAATATTTGAAACTTTATTTTGTTATCCGGTTTTATCGAAGATACCGATTTTTTGATACCATATTTTTCAATATAATTTTTAAACACAATGGTCATATATTAAGTTCATTTGTCAGATCATAGAGTCTTGATAGTTTGAAAAGTTTTATTCTATACTCTCCTATTATATCTTTCAACATAGTCCATCACCTCTCTATTGGTTTCCAAAAACATTTAAAATTCTATTATACTATAATAATTGAAAATGATTATGAAGTAATTCTCTCTACATATTCATAATATATTTATTGGGTCACAAACACCAGTATGCACTAGATCAAGTAAACTAGATACTCCCTTATTCTTCTACCAATAAGGGTTCCATAGAATCTTCCCAAGAAATCATGAATCACATG
Organism: Viscum album; assembly: GCA_963277665.1. Classification (NCBI taxonomy): domain Eukaryota; kingdom Viridiplantae; phylum Streptophyta; class Magnoliopsida; order Santalales; family Viscaceae; genus Viscum; species Viscum album. The sequence continues at coordinate 641,441,999 of OY728143.1, read as the reverse complement.
TCTGTTTCATGTCATAATTTTGGTTATAGATATTCATTTCCACTTTTACCTTTGATAAATTATCTATTATTTACTGATTAATATGTCCCATCCTATTATGGCATATTTTTTTTTCTATTTCAATATAATAAAACATATATTTTCTTTCCCATCAACTTGCTAAAGATTCTTATAGATTCATCACCTGTTCATGAGAGAATTTATAGTTTTAATTTTGATTGACAAACCCTTAAGATTAAAAGTAACCTCAGGACCTAAGTCACATAATTGAATAATGATAAAGATTTTTTGAATAAATCTATTAACCAGAAGCACTTATGTATTTATAGGATCACCCCAGTTAAACAAGTAATTCCACTTCTATTTATTTTTAGGGCTCCATCATTTATGAATCATACAGTTTCATCAACTATTTTTCTTCAAATTCTTTATAATTTTTACATTATAGGTCATATGGGATGAAAAAAATACTATTTAAGATCCATGTTCTATAATTATTAGTTTTTTTGAGAGTAAATTAAACTATATTATGCTTCTATATCATTTTATTTTCTTTCCATTAGAGTCATAATTGAGTAGAAGTGTAAAATGGTATCTTTTATCTCTTTTCATCATATATAGAATTATCTTATTTCCCAAATTACTCTTTTAAAAGATAGTATCTATTATTTAGGTTAATCAATATATATTATTGTTCACTCTTCTACTTTTTAGTTCGATGACTGAAATTACTATATCTTTATTTCCTTCCATTCCTATAATTAATGGATTAATGTCAAAAGTTAGGACATTTAAAATAATATCTATACAAATAATTTCATATTTGGAATGAAGGATATGGAGTTACTATTCTTTATCTACTACTTGGACATTCTACCCTTATATAGATCTCAACCTATGGATTATAGGTCATCATGTGGCCAATAAAACTAAAAAATATCATTTTATAAGTGGTAATATTTTTACACTCCCACTGCTCTACATGAACCTTTATTTTGTGTAGTTTTTAGGCAGGATGATAGTTTTTAAGCATATAATATTATCCTACACTTTATAATTAATCTTGTTTCATATATATGATATTTTTTCCTTTGAGGCATTAGACTCACAAAAAACAACACTCTTTCCCATGAACCTAGGTACGTGTTCATCCATAATTTTATCGACACCATCTGAGCCTCCTTATATCATCCAAAAACATATGTATCTGATAATATTATCAACTATAACTTATTTTATAATTCACTTTATTTTTCTCTATTTTTAAATTTCTTTTTAAGTTGAACACTTTTTCTTCTAGACATCCAATTCTATTTTTATTTTCCTTTATATAAGTATTGAGATCATTAATTTCATTAAACTATTATTTAATTTTTAGTTTTATAGTTAATTTACTCTCCCAAACTTGTGTGGCATGATTATTGGTCTTACAAAAACTTATATAATCCATAAATTCTAGTTTCAATATGATCTATATAATTTTAGGATTATTTTATAAAACTAAATTTTTTTCTATTCTTCATTCCTTCAATATAAAGATCATTATGAGATACTTCCAATTATACTTTGAGATCAACCATGACCTATAGATGTTGATAATTCTCCTCAGGCTTTATTTTTTTAAATGCGACTATCATAGAATCCTATTTGTTTGATCTAAACTATGATTCTTTTTCTTCAAAGTAATCTTCAACAACCTCTTATTTCTTTCTCACATGTTCCTTCCTATGAAAATTTTTTATAACAGAGCTTCCATACTTAAATAAATTATATGTGAAATTTTCTTATTATATTTTGTATTAGTTTACATTTATTATAAAATATAAATATAAATTTTAATAAATCTATTTGATATATTTATAACATTCACACAACTGAAATAGGACATGATTAGATTATCATCAAATCTATTTTTTCATCTTGTTTCTTGTTGTCATAAGTAAAATAAAATCATAATATATATATTATTCTTAACCACCTTATTTTTTTGATCTTAATATTCTTTATGAATTTTAATGACATATCCCTTATTAATTTTTTTATTCCCATAGGTTTAACTAGAATTTAATAAGCCACTAAACTTTTGTGTAGTTAATTTAGTGATAACCCAATAATATTTTCCTCTTTAAGAGATAATAACATTGGATTTTAGAGAGGGGAAAGTATCCTCAAGATTATGTTAAAAAATTTTGATCTTAAATCTCCTCACTAAGCCCTCTGATGTACCCAAACACCACAATAATAGGGTTGAAGAATCCATAAATAATTTGCATCAGGATACATCTTAATGTCATCAAACTTATTTTTTAAAACGTAAATATTTTCATCCATAACCTTACGATAACATTTATAAATGTTACACACCTTATCCCATTGATCATTTGGGATAGAAAAACCCTTCACTTGTTTGTATATACAATTTGATAATGTGTCATCCAAATAATTTTATGCTTTGGAATCAATATCTAGAAACTTCTTGCCTTCTTTAGTTATAGATAATCCTGAAACAATATAGAAATTTATTATATGAAAAGTTATAAATAAGACTTCAAGTCCAAGAGATCTTCAATGATACCTAATATGGTTCTTATATATTTCATAATCAATACAATCTAATAATGGAACTACTTTTTAAATAATTATGTTTTCTATGATAACTGAATTTTGATAAAAATATTTTTTATTAGGGAATGAAATTATTTTTATTTTTAGATATTTAACTGATGTCAGTAGGAGTAGTATGAATATTAAATATTTCAAAACCTGTATGAAATTAATATAGAATATTAATGCAAGGAAACAATGTTTTACTTGGTTCACAAAAAATGTCTTGTAGAAATCGTATATGCTTAAAGGTGATTATATACTAGGATATAATACTCATTACTAGATATTTTATAGGGTTTTTCAGAAAGGTGTATTTATGATCATAGGATAAATTCTACCTCTTGACTACTTAAACACTAATTGGAAAAAAGGGAAAAAATATTCTAATCATTTGTGATATATAGTGTGGTTCACTAATTCAAAAAAAAATTAAATAAAAAGGTTTTTTTCATTCTATTCATTCTATTATTTTTTTATTATTTAATTCTTGATTTCTAGTGTAATCCATCATGACTCAAACTTTTATTCTTTATAGATGATGTTAATAAATACAGCCTCTACTCTCTCCATCTATCTTATTTTTATTTTTAAAATTACTAGGGTTTCATGAATGATAATATTCCATAATTTGAATATGTAATCCTTATACAATATTAGTCTCAAGATCATCCACTTTTTTTCTTCCCTGAAATTTTACCTATACTTCTCTTCAATATGAGGAGGTATATTTTCCCATATTTTAAAAAACGAAACTCCCAAAATTATTTCTATAGAATTCTATTTTAGTTTTACGTCAAATATGAGTCATTTTAATTATACACACTTATTATAATTTTCTCAAATATTTTTGTTTTTATTCTTCCACAAAATCCTTGGATTCATAATTTAGGATAGACTAAATAATCAATAATATTTTAAAAATTGATTTTTTTAAAACTTTTATGACCAATACGTTAGTGAAAATGATGAAGGAATTTATTCTTATGAATTATACCTTTAACTTCATCATGATAGTAAAATTTTATAAAGTAATACACTTTCCCAAAGTCAAATTACTTTTTTAATTCTATCCAGGTTACACTTCCAATGTATTAGTTAATATCCTGAAGTGGGGATTTACTGTTATAAATTATTATTTTACTCTTATGAATTACTATCTAAAATTACAATGTATATGGGTTAATTTTATTTTATAAAATTATTCTATTTCTATTTTTGAGTTTACTCTTATAACATTTTAGTTTACTCTTCTGAAGTGTTCAATAACTCCTTAAAAGTTAGAATTACTCTTAAATAAATCTAGTTCACCCATACAAACTACCATATTTCATTTATAAAGTCTATATTTCATCTTTTAAAGTTCATAAGTACTCATCTAAACTCATAGATTACTATTTCATAGACTGGATAATCCAAAACTCCAAATACAGATCAAAATAAGATTTAAACAAAAATACTTTAAAACTACTTTCAGTATTCTCTATTCTTGACATTACACTTGGATAAATTAAAAATGTATTTAATACCTTAAAATTTTAAACAAATTAAAAAAACATAGTCTGGGTTCTTTCCATATAGTACCCAGGACACAACTGATTTTATTTCTCTCTTACTGAATGGTGACCACTGCATTGAAAATCCAGCTAGATGATATGTACAATAAAGGATTTATTTATCCTAATGTCTCTCCATGGGACACTCTTGTACTCTTTGATATGAATAAAGTTGATACCCTAATCTTATATATTGATTAAAATAAGCTTAATCATGTTAATATTATAACTAAATACCCATTTCCATGCATCAATGACCTCTTTGATCAATTAAAATAGGAAGGGTGGTTCTCAAAGATATATCTTTAGACAGAGTTCCATCAACTTAGAGTGAATGAATATAATATTCATAAAAATTATTTTATAGTTATGTATGGTCAATTTTATTATTTTATGATGACATTTTTCTTGAATAATTATTTTGAGCTATTTATATTTCTATAAAATATATTCCATTGATACATTAGCTTATTCATTTTAGTGCGCATTGATGGAATCTTTATTTGCTACAAAACCAAATAGGATCCTGGAAACTTCTTAAGAATAATTTTGGTAACTATTTTTGATACCTCTACATGGAATCCACTAAACCTTCCCCCAAGATGGTGGGTTACATGACCTCAAGTGTGCCTCCTTATACACGAGAGGTTTCCGACTAGCTGCGAGGGTCCAAGGTAGTATAACGGGGATACTATACCCTCATGATCATAGTAGAAAAATGATGAAATAAATAGATAAATATAAAAATAATAATATCAACTTGCAGTAAAAGTTTGATCATCCAAATGAATAATTAATAAATAAAAACTTATCCAGTATCATATATAGAATGATGAAAATTTCACGTATCTATCCAAAAGAAATAGGAAGTAATATCAGTAGGAATCCAATGAAATACATGTATAAAAAACAAAAAGACTGAAAATTCTATCTCTAATAGAATCACAATACATAGCTCAGTCATGTGTTACCCTACTCCCATTCTATAATCAATCAAGTATCAACAATTGGGAACTTTTCCCTATCCCTCACTACATCCGCACAATCTTACCAGGTACCATCAACTACTCATATAGGGTGTGAGACAAACTCAGTAGGCCACCACCAATGGTGTATATAAAAATCCAGTCAATGTATATAAAACGAGAAGTGTGAACATATAATAATAAGCATGAATAAACTATAAAGGGTCAACTCTAGTTCCTAAAGGACATCAGGCTGACATTACCTTCTTTGACCCGTGCTAGATAATCTCTGAACAAGTGACCATATGTATACATATATATGGTCTGTATATGTAGTGAATTCTAAATCCATGTATATGGATACTACTAATAGTCATGGATTGAGGTGCAACTCTTGTTTCTATGGCTATTAGCATGAGTCTTTCAAGTGTCAAGGGATGAAATGATTAGTCTCATAACAGTAGGGACATCATGCCTGTGTATCACAACATAGAGAAATCATGCCTGTGTATCATATCAGTGGGGTCTCCATGCCCATGTATTATAATCCATTATGGTCACCATTCCCATTAATCATAATCTATATGGTTCTCCAAGACCGTTAAAAGTAATTTATAAGGTTCTCTATTCCCATTCATTATAAGCTATAAGGGTCTCAATTCCCATTAATCGTAATTCATAGTGGTCTCCATTTACATTTATCATAAGCGATAAGGGCCTCCATTCCCACTAATTATAATTCAAAGGGGTCGCCATTCCCATTTATCATAAGCTATAAGGGTCTCCATGACCATTCATCATAAGCGATTAGGGTCTCCATGCCCAAGTATCACAATATAGGGACTCCATGACCAAGTATCATTTTATAGGGGCACCAACCCATATCTAATAAAAGTAGGATATCTATGTCAATATATTATAATAGTGATAAGCAATCAAGGTTTTAGTGAAATCCAATAATTAGTTCATAATTAAATATCATTCCTCTTTAACAAATGTATATCCATTTTTTCATTTAAATACATGATGTAGTCATACCAATCACTCCCCATTTATTTCATTATTGTTTGATAAGTGTTCTAGTCATTCTACACAACTACAATTATTTATTACCATTTATGATATCACCTTTTAGAAATCAAATTAAACACACCGATGGGTGTTTTGGTTGTATAACCATGAATGTCAAATATGAATATAAAGGGAACACTTGAAGGGGTGGATGGAATTGAAGTTGATGACCTCTAATGTATTTTGGGATCTAATAGAGTCATTAGAATCTAGAAAAAGAAACCAATTTTAAGTAGATTCATTTTTATGGGAAACTCTCAGGGAAACTTGCATATGGAACAACAACACATAATATAAAGCATCATGAAATTATGATATAATTACTAGAACTCCTACCTTATTTATATCAAATAAAACTCATTCAATATCAGCCTCCTGTTTAGTATAGATCATAAGAAAATGAAAAAACAAATGAATGCCCAAGAAATAGGGCATAAGATCCTGTACCAAAATAGCATCGCCGATTGGAAGGCGAACGATTAAAGGACCATAAGAAGTGAATGAATTTTCAATAGGATTTCAAAAAGAAGATAAAATGTTGAATTAGAGTCCATATGGAATAATTATCCATGAACCTAGGTTTTTAGGCTAGATGATCGCTTCACAAGAGAATAAGAAGACCTCAGGTCTGTTGGAGGATGAAATAATAAGAAGGGTTAAAATTATAAAGCTATACTGAAAAAATAGTAATTTAACCCAACATTTAGGGTATCACATGGTTTGGAAACATAGTTTTCCAAAACTTATTACAAACATGCATAGAATACTATCCAAAGTGGGAGCTCGCACTATTCATGCGCATGGTTTGGAAAACCATGCGCAAACTGTGCTATTTGGATCTATTAAAAACTGTCGGTGGTTTTCACAGGCATGAGGCTTGGGACACACAATTAGGGAAAATAATGTAGACCAATTATTATCATTTAAACTCCCCACATGGTTAGAATAAAATTTTCATAATGGGTCTCATGGTTTTAACTAACCATGAGACCTTGCTATTTCTACCACCGATCGGGGTTGTAGGATCCAAACAGGATCCAAACACCCTTATTTCTTTTACAGCCTTACTAGAAATTCATATTAGGTCACAACCAAGGAACTAAATAGAATTATAGATATTTATACCTTAAAAAAATATAATGTTATTACAGTCTCCCTCCCCCATTAAAAGAACTCATCCCTGAGTTCCCCTTCCAAGGGTGGTAAAACACTATCTGAGAACAACTTCAGCCACTAAGAACATAAGTTGGCCACCTGATCCCCTTTATTCTCCTATAAATTTCCATGCTACTAAAAAACATTACTAGAGTGACATACCTACCTCAAATATCCTTCATTCTCCAAGAAATTATGCACATGTAATACACCTAAAAAGAAGCGTCGACATTGTAATGTCCCCCGATCCTACAGTCTCTCATGTGGATGAAATGGATTGTTTATGAGACGTCAAGTGTTCCTAACTATATGAATGAGGATAGATGCTAGTTTTGAGGTGTGAAATGGATATTAGAGACACTATCCCCTGGTTATAGAGTTATAACACATAGGAATAATCATATAATAATAATTTAAAAATATCCGAGTGCGGAAAATAATGGAAGTGATAGAATAAAGTGAAAAACCAAACAATAAAATCCAACTAAATAATAGAATAAAATAGTAATGGAATAATTTAATTTAATGATATAATATACTAAAAGTCATTCAATAATTAATATAAATAAAAAATAGAATACTCAAAAGACCCTGGTCTCGAATCCCATATCAGTCCCATATACAAACTCTAACCCATCTAGAAAGAAACAATCAACAACAAGTTCATTTTCCCTTATATAATCATGCATTTACGCAATCTTCTTAGGTACCAAATTATAGACTATGTAGGAAATTATTATAAATTACTAGGTCTTGACTACCTTGTATAATCATAACCAGTCTGATAACAAATTCATGAAATAGGGCAACAAGTGTATTAATTAAATAAACAATCCAATTAATACCACATCAACCTACTTTTAAACCATGATGTAATGTATCTAAGAATGTATCAGAACTATTCCAACCAAAAACATTTAACTGTTTTAAAACATAAATTTCCTTAATTCCATTCTAGAATTTCTCTGAGCATGTCTCATAACCATGCAAACAATAACCATATATCAATGGTATGAATCACACAAATATGTGTCTACCATCTATATAATAATTTCAACATGTAAATCATGGTCAATACCGGTGTATAATATTTTTAGCATTCCTTAGGGACAAGCATGATATATAATCATTTCGACATGTGTCTGGGTCAAGCTCGGTACTTAAACATTTCAACATGTTTCAGGGCCAAGCACAATATACAATCATTTCAAAATATATCACTAGGAAGAGACCTATATATATTAATTTCATCACGAGTCACTAGGAATTTCCAGATATTAAATAATTTTAGCATAAAACTAGTCCACTACCTTATATAAGCATTATAATAAGGAGAACACAACACTTGTCATAACAACAAGGTTATCACAATAGCGCATCATAAGGGTCAATGGTAAATTAGGAAAATTACCCTTTATCTTTTAATTTCACATTTCATTTATCATTTTTTCATAACTAATAAAACAAAAATCATCTCAATAAAAAATCCAAGACAAGGTGAATTTATATCAAGTAATCACCCTAAATCCATGTCAAGCTAAACCCACTTTTATCCATTAATCAATTAAATAAGGGATTCACTCCCCCAAATGGTAGCCAAGATTGGTCAATAACCTATTGGATCCAAATGGATTCCAAATAATAATTCAATTCATCATTTAATATCTTCAGGTTTATGTTATGTTTTAAGAATTGTAATATTGTACAAACTTTGTAATTAAATAGACCATAGGGTTAAGGTTTAGGCCCATTACCCTTAACCAATGATCAACCAATGTTTCCAGTAGGATTTTGCAATAAAAATAAAGGTACAGATGAGCATAAAGAGGATCATAGTCCATAACTGATCAAGGTCAAAACCAACAACGACCACATTCTATAGATTATACTTTAATAACTAGAGAACAAAGGGGGAGATAGGGAAACCTAAACATAACCACTTACCAAGGATTGGATGCATGATTGGGTCATTTATAATCAAGGGAGGCACTCTAAAGTTTCCTAGAAGCTTCCCTAGAGTCGATAGTAGGAATCTAAACATGAGGGGATGATAAAAATCTCATGCATGACACCCGTTAAAAATATATCCTCAAGAAATTACATGGCATGTAACTCATTTACATGTCATGAAATTTTTTTATATATATTATGCTAATAATCATATTACCTCAGATTATTATTTAACCCCTTTTGACTTTTACACAACGTAAATGATTTAAAAGGGGTGTAATAGTTTCACATCTTGTACTGTTTCATGACATATCCATCAGTAGTTACACGTCGTGTAACATGAACACAACATGTAATCACCCAATAATTTTTTTGACGCTGATATCTTCAAAAGGACATAGAACACCTCCAAAGCCTTACTAAGCATGGAATACCCCTTTAAAACTATTTTATATGTTTGTATCTATACCTCATTAATTCAAACAAAGATATATCCCTGAAATTTAGGTTATTTTCCCCAACAAGTCTCTTCATCTCTGAACAAGACTCGACCACCAAGGCTCAAGAAAAAAATCAATGAATTACGTTCCTAGAAAAATACAAGATCTTAAAACCTCCACATCATACAATAGATCATATATAAGCTGCTTCAAGAATCATTGTGGGGTATCAAAAAATATGTCTGGACACTATGCTTGAATTTCAGACTCTCTCTCCTAGGTCTCATCCTGAACTCATCCATGCTACCACTACACCTGAACCAAAGGAATCACCCTACCAGAGATACTTCTTACTACGATCAACAATTTGTATCATATTCTCCTCAAAAGATGCATCAAAACTAAGCTCAACTCTACAATGTTTATCACATGAGAAGGGTATGAATAATATCTCTAAATCTACGACAGGTGAAACACATTGTGCATGGTACTGTATCACTATTGAAGGGATAATAGCCATGCCAATAGACTGAACCTATACACTATCTCAAATGACCCAACAAACCTGGTTACTATCTTCCCTTGTTTCATGATATGATGTTTCCACAACCTAGGAGACACCCTAAGGAAAACACGATGTCCAACCTCAAACTATATAGGTCATCTCTAATGGTTAGTGTTTGATTTCTCCCTGCTATATGCCATCACCAACCGCTACTTGATCAACTGAACATGCTTAGATGTCTCTTGCATGAGATTAGGACTTAAAAGTACTAACTCACCTACCTCCAACCAAAAAATTGTAGAACAACATGAACTTCCATATAAGGTCTTTAAAGGTTCCATCTAGAAGTATTCATGAAAGATTTTATTTTATAAAAACTCCATGATTTCCATATGAAACTCAGATGAACAACTAAAATCTAAAACACATGCTCAAAAAATATCCTCTAGAACTTGAATAATCCTCTTAGATTGACCATCATTCTAAGGATTATAGTCCATACTCAATATAAATTTCAATCCCAGATCCTTTTGAAGAACCTTCTAGAACAGTGATGTTAAACAAGGATATCTGTCTAAAATGATACTCCTAAAAACACCATGTAATAGAACTACCTCGCACACATAAATACTTCCTAGATAATCAATTGGAATTGTCTCCCTGATAATAAAAAATTATGATACCTTCATCAGTGGATCCACAAAAACTGATAAAACATACTTATTATGGGTTTTCCTGAGTAATCCTATCACAAACTCTATAGTGGAATCATCATATTTCCACTCAGGAATGGGTAAAGGATGAAAAATCCTAGCTGGCATCTGATGCTCAATTTTCATATATTGAAAAGAGAAACATCTATCCAAAAATCATGTTACATTCTTCTTCATTCCAAAATATTAGTTCTGTTTATAGATATCATGATACATATTTGTAAAACAATGATTTTATGACCATATAGAAGCCCAAAAGTATCTCATTCTCTCCTTATCAAAGCCCATAGGAACCCATACTCAGCTATATAAAAGAAGACAATTTCCACTAATAAGAGGCCATTTGGATGGTGTATCCCCATCATATGAGCTGTCTCTCAAAACTGAGCCCTATGTATCAGATAATTGATTTGTCTTGATCTAGTCCCAAATCATGGGTAAAATAGATGTTGAATTCAGAGCTACTCATCCTTGTGACACATGAACATCTAGATGCATATCTATAAGAAGTTTCATCACCATATCATTTTTAATGTCTCTCGTACTACCTCTATTTGCTTATTCCAAATAAATTAATCTATAATGGAATTTCCCTTTATAGGTGTATAAGCTAAATCGAAATCAAAATACTTCATATAATTGACCCATATCCTCTACTGAAGGTTCATGTCCCACTAATAAAAGATGTGCCTGAGGCTCTTGTGGTTCATGTACAACACAAACCTCCCACCCACGAGATAGTGCCTCCAAAATATCAGGGGATGTACCATTACTGTTAAATCTAAATCACAAGTAGGGTAATTATTCTCAGGGAGTATCAAATGTCTTGAGATATAAGAATTTACTTGATACTCCTGCATCTGAACTATTTCGAGTCAAAATATGGATGCATCACAATACATGGTGTATGATTTACTCAGAAAAGTTAATGCGAGGATAGGTTTTGAGGTCATCCTTCCTTTTATCTCCGGAAAAGATCTATTGAAAACATATAATTAAACAAACATTACCCCTTTCTTTGTCATCCCAGACATTGGTTCTTCTATACTAAATAATTCTTAGATAAAGTGCCAATAATAACATGATAATACCAAAAAGTTCTGAATCTCAAAGACAATCTTGGTATGATAACAATATTACACAACTAAAACTTTCTCTAGATCCACTGATAGTCTTTTCTATCAAATGACATAGCCCAATAAGTGCACTTTATCAATACAAAAATTTTATTTAGTTAGCTTTGTGTAAATTGGATTCTCTCTCAATGTACTCATAATGATTTCATGATGTTTGGCATGATTTTATGTAGACTATGAGTACTCTAAGATATCATCAACAAAAACCACCACAAAAAAATATAGAAAAATATTAGAGTTTTGATTCATCAAGGCCATGGATACTATTGGTGTGTTAGTCAAACCAAACAACATCAATACTAACTCATAAAATCCTTAATTTATCCTAGATGTAGTCTAAGGTATGAATGGTGGTCTCACCCTCAACTAATAGTATCCAAATCTTAGTTAGATCATAGAGAATAATTTATCACCTATCAACTGATCAAAAATATCATCGATTCACGTAAAGAGATAGTAGTTCCTAACTGTCATTTAGTTCAATCTATAATAATCCTCACACAAGCATAGAGTCCCACCATCCTTCTTGGAAAATGGAACTAAAGAACCCAAGGTATATTTACTAGACCCTATGAAAAAATTATTTTCGAGATCTTGTAACTAAAATTTCAAATCCCTAGTCTCTTTTGGTTCCATTATATATGGCGGGATAGAAACTTTTTCTGCTCCTGGCACCAACATGATCATAAAAATGATCTCTCGCTTAGGCTATAAGTCATAGAACTCATCAGGAAAGGTATATTGAAAATGGTATACCATTGGAGGAAATGAATCTGGATACATTCCACCATCATATGGAGAAATGTAAGATATATAATCCCTGATACAATCCAATTTGCACCAAATTAGACCTACATTACCATCCTAAAGATCCCTCTCATCCTGGTGAGAATAGATGTGTCCTTCTGGGGTTAAAAGGTAAATATCTTCCTGTCAATATGATCTTGGTATAGAACTAACCGATCTATATTGGGAATCAAATAAAATATTATCCTTTCTAGAACAAATGGTTACCAAAATAAATAGTAACCACCAAACTCTAGAGTACATGACTTGAAATATTTGATATTCTCTAATCGCACACCAGACAGTGAGTAAATGGTAAAAACATCATCCATGTTTTTCAAGCCCAAACTATTTAAAAAATACTAGATAAAAGGGGAATGTGATGCTTCTGTATCAAAAAAATAATTAAGGATATACAATACAAGAATTGTACCTCTGACAGTAGATAATCCTATATCCACACTAGCCAGAGTAGTCTACATAACATGTAGGTGACTAGACCCTCTTCCCTAGGATCTAGCCTAAATACCCTAAGCTATAAACTTTTCCTTGTACCACCATTCATGAATGGGGGTAACATATCCCTTACCTCAACCAAAATGTCCTATTTAACTCCAGCTACCTATCTATTGAGGAGTAGCTAAGTAATTCCTAGACTTTTATGCCTATCCCGATCCCCTTCCACTACTCTTCTACCAAATACCCCTAAGAAACCTATATTATAATCCCAATATTCCATAAATCAAGACACTGCTATATGGGGTATGCACACTGAGACCATTTTGTGACCTATATTGTCACACTAACAATACTACAATGGAACATAGTCCTAATATGTATTCCCACTACCTTGACTACTATGACTGCTGCTGCCTTGGAAAAAACTGTCCTAGAGACTCTTCTTTCCACTATAAGAAGTTTTCACTGCTTTCCTTGATGAAATATCCTGGATGATTCTCGGGGACTCTCTCATATTTCCTTCCATAATGAGTGTATTATTCATAAAATCTAAAATAATGATCAGAAGGAACACTTTTACCTTCAACATGATCACATAGTGAAGACCATCTTTAAATGGTCTCTCGCTAAAGATCTCATCATCTTCCAAAGATGGCGCAAAGTACTGTAGGTTGGTGAAACATTCAGTATAGTACAATATTAACATTCCCTCTTATGTCATGTGCATGAAATCATGATCCTTATCATCCCTCAAGTTCTTGGAATATAAATGGACATGGGACTTCATATAGAATTTATTCAAATATAACTCCTCCTACTGCAATGCCTACTCCAAAATATCCCACAAGGCTTGGCGGTTCCATGAAGAATATATGTAGTAAGATTCACCCTCTTATCTTTGGGTGTCTCAATATGGTTAAAGATCATCTATATTGACTCGATCTAGAAATTTTGTTTCCTAGGGACCTCCCTCCCTAGTGAATGTAGGCGGATGCAGCAGTTAGAACTCTCTCTTTAGCTTAGACATCAAAGGAATAGAGATAATAGTCTATTTCCCATGGATCTCATAACCCTTGGGTAGGTTTTTGTAGAGATGAACATCTATATGATCTTCATGATCTAAAGGAAGCTCTGGTTTAGCTACATTTTGAGTATGCTGATTTTCAATCTCCTAATACTCATCTCGAAGATGACGAGGTGGAATTTTCTCTATAATACAAAAACAGTCCTTATAATAGTGGATATAACAAATTCAACCTCAATAGTTGACCATAAAGGATAAAAACTAACTCATGTTCTCACTATATATGGATTACAAGTGATTTATCATGAAATAACATTTATTTTATTTAATTTCTCTAATATTATAGGTATCTTATATCAAATTTCAATAGATAAAGTACATATCACATGCAATAAATATGTCCCTATCACAAACAATTCAACTCAATATATATCCCTACATACCTACCATGATGCATGCATACTCATCTTATCCCATATCGATCCATGAGTATAAATCTCAATAACTAATAACATCATGAAATAATAACCTCAGACAACATATTATTGGCCGAAGGTGAAATAACATCAACTATAACATGTGAATATTATAAACAACAATCCCATCCTAGGGCACTTTAATTTTCCCCCCAAAATGGGTCAGATACTCTTATGCACAAGCTCATTACCATGTCCTGACAAAGCCTAGTCTTCTCTCCACCTATTCCAAATAGTAAAGAAATATAAAAGAAACCTATTCTCCTATGATACAAGTTTTTTATCATCCCCCAATCCGTCACTCTCTCACAGGTCTGAAATGGTTTAGTTACGATACCTCAAGTATGATTCCTCATATTCCATAGTCTGCCATCTAGAAGTGAGGGCGTGATATAGATAGTGGGGAGACCATACCCCTTGGTTATAGAGTTACAACACAACATAATAATCATATAAAAATAATAAATAAAATATTATAGTGCGGAAAATAATGGAAATGATACAATATAGTAGAAAACCAAAAAATAAAATCCAACCAAATAATCCAGTAAAATAATAAATTAATAATGTAATGTCATGCTACAAGAAATACAAGTAAAATACTAACAGACTCAAAATACCCCGATCCTGAACCCCATGCCGATCTCGTATCTAAAATTCATCCCATCCAGAAAGAAAGAATCAACAACAAGGCCATTTTACCTTATCAAATCCTACATCCATGTAATCTTCTCGGGCACCAAACAGTGGCCCAAATAGAGTGTGAGTATGACTCATTAGGTTGACACCACGATGTATAATCATAACCAGTCTGATAATAAGTGCATGTAGTAACGGAATAAACAGGTGTATTGATGAATTAGATAATTAAATTAATACCACATCCATCTACTTTGGAACCTTACTGAAATGCCTGAGAATGTATCAGAATCGTTACAAACAAAACATATAACCATGGTAAAAATAACCTGCATCATAACCATTCTATAATGTCTCTAAGCATTTATAACATCCATGCAAACTAGAACCACATATCCATGGTAGGAATCACACAAATCTTGATCAAAATTTCTATATAAGATTTTTGGTATGTAAATCAGGTCCAAGCCCAGTGTATAATCATTTCAAAAATTTTTAGGTCCAATCCCAGTATATAATCATTTCATCAAGTGTTAGGGACAAGCTCATTATATACACATTTCAGCATGTGTTGGGGCTAAGCCCTGTATATTATCATTTTAGTATGCATCACCAGGAATATCCCTCAATATAAGAATTTCAGCATGTGTCACTATGAATATCCTGATATATAATCATTTCAACATCAAACTGGTCCAATTACCCATATAATCATTATTATGCATAAAACACAACACATTTCATAGTAATAGGGTTATCACAACAGCACATAATAAGGACCAATGATTAATTATGAAAATTACCATTTATCTTCCAGTTACACATTTGATTTATCATTTGATCATTACCAATAACATGGTAGTCATCTCAATAAACAAGAAAAGATAAGGTGAATCTATATAAACCAATCACCCAAAATCTATGCCATGCTTAATCCACTTTAATCCATTAATCAATTAAATCAAGGTTTTGATCACCTAAATGGTAGCAAAAATCTAGGTCAATAACAAATTGGATCTTAAGGGAATACAAGTAATAATCCAATTCATCATTTAATTTATTTAGGTTCATGTTATATTAGAACAATTTCAATATTTAGCATACTTTATAATTAAAAAGACCATGGGGATAAGGTTTAGAACCCCTTCCTTTAAATGAATATCAACCAATGCTTCCAGTAATATTAAAAAATAATAATGAAGGAACATATGATTTTAAGAAGGATAATAGATCATAACCAATCAATATAAAAAACAACAATGACCATGGTTAAGAAATTACACTGAAATAACTGGATAACAAAGTGAGATAAGGTAAAAATACCAAAAACCACTTACCATAGATTGGATGCATGATTAGGATATTTGAAATCCAGATAGGCACTCCAAAATATCATGGATAATACCCTAGGGTTGGTAGGAGGAAGTAGAACATGAGTTAATGAGAACAATCTCACACATGGCACCCTTTAAAAAATCTACATGGGAAATTACAAAGTGTGTAATGCATTTACACATCGTGTAATTTTTTATATAGAGTTATGAAAAAAAACCCATCACCTTAGATTATTATTTAACCATATTCCACTTTTACATGACGTGAAAGATTTATATGTTGTGTAACCGTTTCATTCCCCATAATGGTTCACAAAATTTCCAACAATAGTTACATGTCTTGTAACATGTACATGGCATGTAATTGACTGATAACCATGTTTTACCCCAAATTCCACGTAAAGAAACATAACACCTCCAAAGCCTTCCCAATAATTGTAAACCCTTATAAACCCATTTAACACATTCATATCTAGACTCCATTAATTAAAAAAACATACACCCCTGAACATTAGGTCATTGTACCCAACAAAGTCACCCCATCTACGAAAAAGACTCATCCAAAAAGGATTAAATAAATACTCAAAGTGGGAAGTATCTGAAAAAATGAGATCTTACATAAATCAAATTAAAATACATTAGGATCAAAAGTACGAGACGAGATAGCATGGTAACGATGAACCTTTGAAATGTGGAATAAATCATGAATGGAATGATACCTATGAGGTAATAACAACTAATAAGATACTGATATAACTCTATAAAACATCTCAAAAGGGTAAAAAAACAAGGCAATATATTACCTTTACATCGTATCTTCCTATTCTCAATTCTAGGTTATACTTGTAAGAAAACACAATCCCCAATCTCAAACTCTATAGGTCATCAATGACGATCGATATATGATTTTTGTCTAGAATGAGAAATAGCCATACATTTTCTGATCAAATTTATCTTTTCCAAAGTCTCTTGTATCAAATAGGGACCTAGTAGCACTATCTCCCCTCCCTCTAGCCAGTATAGAGGTGAACATAATGATTTACCATATAGGTAATCATATGGTTCCATATGAATTGTTTCCTAAAATAAATTATTGTAGTAAAACTCGATGAGGGTATATTCTTCTCCCAAGAACCACCAAAATCAAGGACTCATGCTCAGATCATGTCTTAAAAAACCTTTATAGTTCATTTTGACTGACCTTTGGTTTAGAGGTGAAAGTAGTTTCTCAAAAGTTCCTACATACCCAAAGCTCTCTATAACCCATAACAGAACTTTGAAGTGAAACAAGCTTATCTATCTGAAATGAAATTAAGAGGGACCTCATGTAAATGTACAGTCTCATAGATATACATTATTACCAGATCATCAACTGATAAAGTCTCCTGGATAAGAAGGAAGTGGGCTACATTCATCATTCGATCCATAAATAACCAAACCATGTCACTACCTCGAGGTGATTTTAGTAAAACAACTTCAAAATCCATTTCAATGTAATCCCATTTCAATTCCAAGACAGGAAAAAATGTAACAATCTAGTGAGACATTGGTGTTTCACCTTCACCTACTAATAGGTGAGACCCCTAGTGATAAAATCTTCTATATGACATTTCATTCTAGGCCACCAATACTGGAGACACATATTACGACATATCATATAAATACATGGGTGCGTTACCCACTAAGAAGCATCTGATTCTTACATCATAAACTCTATCATTTCTATAGTATCCCATATATTTATATTTATGAAAAATATGTCTTCCCCATCAACAGACCAATCCAGTGGCAGGTACTCACTAGAAATACTTTCCCGTTGGACCAAACCTTCAGGATCTGAGAACTACATTCTCTTCACCCTATTAAAGAGTGAAGAGGTAACTACTGAGGATGAAAGAAAAGGCAGATCATTAATCTATTAAAAACCTGGATTAATTTTAAAAAATAGGTTCATCAAATTCTTTTCATCATTGGATTCCTAAATGACTTGTGCTTGTCTTGTTCAGCTCCAAACATCAGCTACCACATTCCCCTTTCCAAGTGTATAAGAAAGATCAAAGTCAAAATACTGAAGTTATTCAACCCATAGTTACTATATAAGATTCAATTCATATTGAATAAAGATATATATTTTTGGATCTTTTGGTTCATAAATACCACAAAGCGCTCTCTCATAAGATAATGTATCTTGAAATGCATGTCATAAACGAAGACTGCAAGATTGAGTTCATATGTCGATTAATTACACACATGAGTTCTCGATTGAAGAGATCAATATACAATGAATCAATCCTCCTACATCAATAATTCACCCATCCCAATTCCTGATATGTCACATAACACTATATATCCTCTTCCAGGCTTTGGAAGAATCATGATCAGTTATGAAGTAAGCCTTCCTTTTAGCTCCAGAAAAGGCCTTCTCAAACACTTCAGACCACAATAACTTTACACCCTTCATAGTAAGACTAGTAAGGGGAAAATCAAGTCATGATAATTCCTATATGAAACATATTTTATAACCATTTATCCTGAAGAAAAGTCATATGTGAAAAACATTCTCGGGCTTCTCCCAAGTAACTATAATACTCACAATATTTGGGTCAACAGATAATCTTGCCTCTAATAAAATATAATCCCTAAAGTGAACCTTGCCAATCCATAAATTGAATTTAGTGATATTATCATACGAATAATTCTCTATCTATGTATTCGGAATTATCTCAAGATTTTTGGAATGCTCATGTCGAGTATGAGAATACCCCAAGTTGTCACATAAAAAGACTACCGTGAATGAATTTAAAAAAGGGTGAAAAAACTAATTCATAAAATCCATGAAAATGGCAGGCATGTTTTGTGAGTCTGAACCACATTAGTAGATACTCATATAAACCATACCAACTATATAAATTTTTACGTGGTTTGAATGATGTACAGATATTCACTTGATGATAGCCTGGTCGTAGGTCGATCTTCAAGAACACTCTAGATCCTCTAAGCTAGTTAAAGAGTCCATCTATATGAGGTAAGGGATACCATTTCTTAACACTAAGCTGATTAAACTTTTAGTAATCTACCAAAATACTATGGGTTATTTCCACCTTCTTGGTTAAAAGGACGGGTGAACCCTAGTGAGAAGTGATGATCCATATAAAACCCTTAGCTTCCAAATCCTCTATCTACCACATGATCTACTAAAAATCGGTAGTATAAATTTTGTAAGGAGTAATGTATACCGATGTAGCTATAGGAACTAGTTTGATAGAAAATTATACCTCTCTCTCATGAGTTAGTCAAGAGAGGTCCTCAGGTAAGACATCACTGAAATGGTATACTATAAGAGAGAAATTATCCAGATGTAACCCCTGATCATCCATATAAAAGATAGAAATATGGATGGTCACTCCACTTATCCCAAGATGCTCTGGTCCAACTCCACCTTCTTAGATATCCCATTCACCCTTGAAAAGGTAACCACCACCCTTTGGTGATGTAAACGATTCCCTATAGTGATATAAGTCCACATAGGTGTCATAGGTTACCAACTAGACCATCCCAAGAATGAAATCAAAGCCTGTAATCTTGAGGATGAAGAGGTCTTATAAGAAACTATGGTTTCAATATATAAAAGGGGTATTCCTTGACATAAATACACTTTTTGATCGAATTACCAATGAAATTTAAAGTGTCATCACACCATATAAGTACTCAATATAAGTCTTATGGCCTTCCAAAATATCAACATAGATAAAGGAATGTCAATAACAGGTATCGAATAAGGATGATACAATAGTACAGGCTACTAGAATTGTACCTCAATTAGTAGGATGGCTTGGTACCATTCTCCTATAGTATAGGCTACACTGAATAAATCTTTCCAGATCTACGACCCTATGCTATAAATTGACTACCTTGAGTGGGTCTTCTCTACTAGAGATTTGTCTCTCAATCCTGGATACCCTGGTCATGACCACCTCTTATTCCTGTATGACTAGTAGTACTCTAAATATCTTTTTGAATAGGTGATATTGATCCCTATCCTAAAGACGAATCTAATATGGGTCCCTCCTACTAGGCGTAAATGGGATGGTCTTGCAAAAATAATGAAGATTTCCCAACCTATTGTAGAATAGTCACTCAATGGGGTCTCTAAGATTCAAGGGCCTCTTATTCCTTGTATTCCGTTACTAGATAAAAACCATATAACTATTAGAGGGTGTCATCTAGCTACTGTTTCTCCCACATGAAGTCTGAAAGTGTCACTTTAAACCGCTAGTTGAACCACTTCCCTATCTCGGTTCTAAATCAACCCAGATCACACCATTAGCTTCTCTCATATTTATATTGATGATGAGAGTCTAGTTCACTATATTAGAAATGGTAGTGAACTACAAATTTTCACCTAAGATCAAATAGGATGCTTAAAACCATCCTCAAATCATCCCTCTTTCACTAACTCATGAGTAGTATAGTTAGGTACAAAGCACTGAAGCTCTATAAAATGAAGTGAACAGTCCATATAATAAATAAAACCCTATTTTAGGTTTATAAAATTCCTAGAATGATCAATTCTCCCATATAAGGGTAAGGTCACAAATACCCCTTTATAGTTTTCATAAGTTGAGAAAACTCCGATAGAAACCAGACATAATTGTCCACATTAGGGTCTACAGGAGGATCTATTGGTGGCTCTATTAGAGGTATCATCGATGGCTCAAGGACCACCATCTTTAGAGCATGGTCATTACCTCCCTCCTGGGGAACGACTAGAGAACATCATGGATTCATATCTCTAAAAATTCCAAACACACACCTAATATAGGATTGATAAAGGTAGAGATCATAGATACACTAATACCATAGGTACAAGCCTTCCTATATAAAATTCACACCACTCTTCGTGCTCCTAAATCTAGTTTTGGGTGATAGAACCGATCAAGGAGAACACAAGAGATACTACCTATATCCCACTACTAAGGTCATGCCTGGGTCAATATTTGTGTTTTACTATAAAGGTTCTCATATATAGACTTTCAATTGCTTGTTATAGAGTAAAACACCCCTTAATTTGAAATTGGAATCCCCATATAATGGCTATGGTATTTTAAATCATAGTTTTTTAAATTCTTGAATTTATATAATATACCATTTAACTAAAGTACCACTCCTAATTTATACAATTACATGCATTATAAATTTAAATTAGTAGTTCATTTAACTACATCCAACCATTTATATTATATATAAAAATATAACATGCAATATAATATTATTTTACTATATAAATCATCATACCCAATCTATAGAGGCACATACAATCTTTATATTACAAATTAAAATCATGTATTTCAAATCAACTAAAATTTTATTCTATGTAACCTTAGTTACATAACTCAAACATTTGACAATTGGTTAATTGAGGTTACATCATAAAACTATATGGAAAACCCTATTTAGGTTGATGTAGACACTTTAATAATCGATTAACTAATCTTATTTTTCCTATAGAAATGTTAGTTATATAACAAATACATTACTCAAGGCATATTCAATAGGTACCATGTAGTTGGGAAATGCAACCTATATGGAGTGACATGATGTATTCTAAATTAATCCTATAAGGTGCCTAAAGATAATTCATGACCAAATTTTCCTTTTTGTATCATCCAAGGAAATAATACAATTCAACATCATAATAATAATATAATAGAATCTCATGTGTTTCACCCAATGGTGGAATCAAATCAACTATAATAGGCCTAAAATAGAATATAGTATCCCATCCTAGGTAATTTGAAATTTTCCCATATATGGGATAGCTACCCCTGGGAATAATCCCATTACCAAATTTAGACTCATCCTAATATCCTTTCTACCATACTAAATTGTAAGGCAAGGAAAAGAAACCTATGATTACCCTTTGTGAAATCCTGACCCAAAAGCCACTAAATGATGACCCATGTTGGTGGGTTACATAGCCTCAAGGGTTCCCCCATACACCAAATGATACTGACTAGTAGAGTGGGTACAAGATGGTACATTGGGGATACTATTCCATCATTCATAGAGTAACACAAAAATGAAATAAATAGATAAATAGTAGAAGAGAAATACCAACAGAAAACAGAAAGTAAAGAATGAAAATGAAATAAATAACTAACAATAAAAATAACTAGTATCATATAAATAGTGATTCAATGTTATGTATCTATATAATGGAAACAATAATCCATATAAGCAGACATCCAATTCGATACATGTATCAAAATAATGAAAATACCAAAAAATTTATCTCCAAAAGCATCATGAGCTATATCTCGGTATTTTTCTTACCGCTACCATATTATAATCAATAAAGTATAAAAAACTAATAACTTTACCCTATACCTACCTGCATCCACATCTTATACCCAGGTAACATTGAAAACCCATATAGGGTGTGAGCTAAACATAGTAGGAAACCACTAAAAATGTCTATAAAAATCCAATCAATGCATATAAAATGAGAAATGTGTAGATATAATAATAAGAATTAATAAAAACTATAAAGGTTAGACTTTGGTTCCTGAAGGACACCATGGTGGCACTACCTACTTCGATCCATGCTGGATAATCATTGAACAACTAACCATATGTATACATATAAATGGTCTGTATACGTAGTGATGTCTAAATCCAAATATATGGATACTTCTACTAGTCTTGACCCAAGGAATAACTCAGGAATCCATGGGTAGTAGAATGAGTCTTTCAAGCATCAAAGGATTACAAGCCCAATCTCACACCAGTAGGGATGTCATCCCCATGTATCACAACATAGGGACATCATGTATATGTATCATATCAATGGGATCACCATGCTCATTTATCATAATACATAAGGGTCTCCATACCCATTCATTATAATCCATAGTCATATCTATGCCCATTCTTCCTAATATGTAAGGGTCATAATTCCCATTCAACATAAGCTATAAGGGTATCCATGCCCATTCTTCCTAATCCATAAGGGTCATAATTCCCATTAAACATAATATATAAGGGTATCCGTGCCCATTCATCATATGTGACAAGGTTTTCAGAGCTCATTCATCATAATTAATGGGGGTCACCATTCCCATTTATCAAATCTATATGGGTATCCATGCCTATTCATCATATTTCATAGGGGTCACCATGCCCATTTATCATAAGATATAAGGGCCTCCATGCCCATTCATTGTAAGATATAAGGGTTATCATGCCCATTCATCATAAGCTATAGAGGTTTCCATTCCCATTCATCATAATCTATAAGGGTATCCATGATCGAGTATCAAATTATAGGGATGGCATTCCTGTATTTAATAATAGTAGGGTCTCTATGATCGTATATCATGATAATGACAGACAATCAAAGATTTAGTGAATGTTAATGGTTATTTCATAGTTTCTTAGCATTACTCTTTAACAAGGGTGTGATTATTGTCCCATTTAAACATGTGACATGGTCATATAACTCAATCTCTATTTATTTTAGTGTAATTTGATAAGTGTGATAGCCATGATACACCACTAAAATTATCAATTACCAATTATGATACAACCTTTTAGAATTCAAATTAAACACACCTATGGTTCTTTGGTTGTATAACCATAAAAGTTGAATAGCCATATAAAGGGAACACTAGAAGGGGTGTCTCACATTGAGGCTGATGGACTCTATTGTATTTTGGGATCTAATAGAGTAATTAAGTTATAAAAAAGACAACCAATTAGAATTATATTCAATTTAGGGGTAACACTTAGTGAAAATTGAGTGCGACACAATGATGTATAATATAAATCATCATGAATTTGAGGGATAATTATTATAGCACCTATGTTATTTATTTCAAGGAGCACTCATCCTTTATTGACCTCTGGTTTGGTCTTGATTGGAATAAAATGAAAAAAATAGATGAAATACCTTGAAATGGTCATAAGACCCTGCACCAAAATAGTGTGTTATAAGAATATAATTGTCCAAATAAGACTAAGAAGTGGATACATTAACAGTAGAAATCCAAAAAGATAATCAATAGTTGAATTGGAGTTCGGACAAAAGAATTATCCAAGAACCTAGGTTTGGGGGATTGAGGATATATTCATGGGAGAAGAAGACGAACTCATATAAACTAGAGGAATAAATAAGAAAGAGGTATAAAATTATAAATATTTAAGGGGAAAAAGTTAATTTTAACCGTATTTTATTGGGTCTCATGGTTTGGCTACATGGTTGGAAAAACCATGAGACAACCATGCATGAACTACTGTCCAAAGTGGGAGATCACACGATTCATGAAAATGGTTTGGAAAACTATGAAAAAACCGTGATATGCATCTATATTAAAAACTATAGTTGTTTTGCATGGGAATGTGGCCTGGGTCACACAATTTAGGAAAACTGTGTGGCCCACTTCTTCCCACTAAAACACCCCACATCGTTAATAGAAATCATGTGGACTAGGATTAATGGTTTCTACCAGTTGTGTGGCCCAAATATTTCTTTTTTCATCTGGGGTTCTGGGTTCCTAAAAATCCCCAAACATCATCATTTCCTCTATAACCTTAATTGTCATCCATATTAGGTAATAGCCAAGGAAAAAAACTAAAATTTATGAGATAAAAACCTCAAATAAATACTAGGTTCTTAAAATCTAAATAATCATTTAAGTTATATAATGATATTAAAGTGTAACTTATTGATCCAATAGGTCATTTTTTTGGAAATGTACTTTCGAATAAATCAATATTGGTTGATCTTGAAAAGGTGTAGATCATTATGCCTTTGAAAAAAAAATAATTTCTTATAGATACATAGCCTATATAGGTATGGTGGGTTACTTTCAAAGGTCTATGAAGGATATTTTTTAATATCAAATCCTCCTTGAACACTCCCACTAAAAAATGAGAAAAGTTTCTATTGTAACACTTATATATTTTAAAATTAAAACAACTTTAGATAACAAGCATGATAAGCAACACTAAACTTAAATAAACCACAAAATATAGTAATTTAAATACGAATATTATAAACTAGCCATTAAATTGGTGAGTATCAATAGTTATTACTAAATTATAAAATATATATAAATTTCATAACCAATATAAATTTATTGATAAATTCTATGTAAATAATCAAATAATTTTCTGTAAAGTAATTTTATTCTTCAAAAATGACTTTTTTTGCATTTGTGAGAAAATATTATAATTAATTTCTTTAAATCATTGAATTTTTTTTGATAAAATGAAATTAATTTTTCAAATCTACACTTAAAAATTAATTTAGGTTGAAATTTTGGGATTTTTCAAAAAATATTGATTTTTCAGTGAATAGTGAAAAATATCGATTTTTCAAATACCATCATTTCTTTACAATAAATTAAGTAATTTAAAAGTATTATTATGATTTTAATTTTATATAAAGTAAAATATGTTTTATTTAGTTATATTTAATCTAAATAATAACTTTTTAATCACATTTATAATATATTTTATTATAAGTTTATTTTTTGTTTTAAAAACACATTTTTCTGAAATTTTTTTTAAAGCATATAATGTTTCTCTATTTTAATTAATTAAAAATATCCCTAAATAGGATTTATTTAAATGTAATTTATATATTCTATATTTATAAATATTAAATTTAATTCATATAATGATTATTTATAGTCATAGATTTTTTATAAAATCATCTTATGCATGAAAAATTCAATTCTTGAAAACCTGCTTTTTCATAATGCTGTGGGTTTAATTTTAAATTAAATTACTCCATTTATATGAATTGTATTAGAAAAAATGGATTAAATATTTTTAATCACCATAATTTATATTATATAATAATTTCAACTTATTTTTTGGTCATAATTAATAGTAAAAATAGTAATAATATTTTATTATGGTTATGGTGGAAACATGTTTATCGGGGAGTTGAACTAAAAATATTAGGGTTAAAATGATCTAAAAAAACGTCTAAATTCTATTTTATTTCCATATTTTGACCTTATAGGATATAATAATCATTAATGGCACATTTTATCCTTTTTTAATGTGGAAAACATGGGTATAAATTTTTATATTAAAAATTTTATGTGTGTCCTCTCCCACACTTACAAAGGGCCACCCCTCCACTCCCATATTAACACCTTAAAATAAATTCGGTTCCATCACTACCTACCCAAATAAATTAATAAATTCACTAAAAACTTCCTAGATGGTTTTTTTATTGTAAAATCCTTGTAGGAAGTATTTTAGTGGAAACCTAAAGTGGTTGTCCAAAAAATACGTATCGTTCTTAACCGATCATTCTATTTCATTTCTTCTCCCACCTCCTTAAAATATTATTAAATATGATGATATAATAAAAATAGTATATAATATTTAATAATATTTTATTTTGTTAATTTTATAACCTAAATTTATCTTCTCTTCCACCAAATGTTATTCAGAACCATTGTTCCTGTGTAGGACGGACTACCGCCTCATGAACCGATAAAATTAATTTTTTCATCATCAACTCTCATGGATTTTCCGGAAAATGGGTTTAATTTATATATAAAATATTAATAAAATATTTATAATTATTAAATGACAATATATCATATATTTTCTTACCTTTACATTCATTGAAATACTGTAACATCATTCATGCATATGTGCGGACTACCGCCTCCATGTAGTGATTTAATTTATTTTTCCATACCACATTAGATGGATTATATATAGAAATTTATTAAAAGAAATAATATTATATTTTTTATATTATTATAATTATATAATGATAAAATAGTACTTACCTTATTTCTATAAGGATCATTGAAAAAATGGAAACGTTGCTCATGCTTATGTACGACCTACCATCTCCATGATTGTAATGAAGTTATTTTTTCATAAAAATTATTAATTATTGATTTTAAAATTATAATTGATGTATAAAAATTATAATTATTTCATGATTATTATTCTGGATATGATGGAACAATTTACCCTTTGATTACGGTCCACATACCAAAGATGTTTTGAAAATATGGACCAAACGTCCTCAAAACACTTGATGTGGATTTAACTATTTAATTATTTAAATATGTCATTAAAAAATATATGATTTCAGTATATGGTATTTAGAAATAAAAATTTATTAAGATATAAAATGATTTATATAATATTATTATACATGAATTAAAGAGAAAACATCGAATGTCTGGACTCGAGGTAAGAGTTTCTCATCTAACTTTTATTTTTGTGAGAAATATTCCATATTCACCACTTAGTTTTATTATTTTGTGTATATAATTTACATGAATTTATTTTATGATTATTTCTATAAAAATTATTTAGATTTAGGAATCTATATGAGTTCATCTATTTCATGATATTTTTATCTAGAGATTACCAATGTAGTGATGGATTTCCTCTAAATTTTCCTTCATTGAGAGATATTTTATTTTTATAAACCCAATTTGTTTTATATGGAGTATATAATACACAATTTAAAAGTTATATTATGAATATTTCATAATTAATGTTATTTTAATTTTAAATTTTAAATATTTTATCCAATGTTATTTGAAAAAAAAGTTACTAAGTGGTAAATGATTTTATAAATCAATTTTCTTTTATTAGGTTATATTACTTCTTCATTGTATTTGATATGATTTGATTATGTGTTAAATGAAATAAAATTTTATTATGTTTTATTTGTATTTTTTGTATTTAAATTTATTACCCCGAATATCTCCATTGATTAACTCTCAATTTAACGATATGATCTTTGTAAGGGTTATTCGTCTCAAATTCCCTTTCTCTGGGGTATAAGTTTAATGATATGCACTTATATTCCTTTATGATGTGTATGTATTGATACTTTTACATGTAATATCATGAATATATTTATGTTATTAGTATTTAAAGTTTCTTTTGAAGTTACTCTTTCCTGGTGCTTATGACTAAAAATTTACCAAAGCGGTAAATGATTTATGTCAGAGACTATTTTTTTTGAGATTGTTTATGTTGATGATTTTTTAGAGGAAATAATGTGATATTATTTTCTTGAACCATATATATTTTCTTCTCCTATGGTTATGAACTTTATCTACTTGTTTAATTTACATTTCATCCATTATTTATTAAATAAACATCAATAAAGTTGTTTGTATGTGATACAAATCGTGTATCTTATTTTTGATTGGGAATCATTCTCTTTAATATCTATGTTTTCAATTTGTTTTTTAAAAAGTGTTATTTTATAAACACAAAATATTTCAGAAATATATTTTACATTATGTTTTACCGTCATTTAAATGGTTTTAAAAAGTATTTTGTTTAACATTTTCAAAATGGGTCACTTTTTAATCCCATTATAAAATAACAGAAAAGAGTGTTTACTTTAGAATTTAAAACATTAACGAATTTTACCAACATCATGTACATTTTTTCCTTGAAATGTAGTTTATATTTTTCCAATTATATTTTGAAGGAAAATTATTTTTACAATATTTTATGAATTTTTAGTTTTTAAAGTGATTTTCAAAGTGAAAATGATATTTAAATCAAGAATGTTTTTAATGATCTTTTAATGGTATTTAAATTCATCAATACTATAAACCATTTATGTTTTTAATGATACAATAGAAATATATTATAATTATAACATCATCATACCTTTTATGTATGGTTTATGATTGTTTCAAAGATATGTTTAAGAAACATATTCTATTTGAACAGGTTAATCAAGTTATGAAAGGAATAATGGATGTTTATAGGATTTTCATATTGGTATAAAAGATCTATATACTTTATTAATTTTATGGTTCTTATAAATTGTTTAAAAAAGGATGAGACACATTATAGAGAAATACATGAAGGTTTGATCTCTATTATATATTGTGATATGATATGTGATCCCCATTATAGGTCCATAATGTATTTGGTAATAATTATTTTGCCTCGAAAATTATATGGGAAGTCGTTTGTATGGTTATTTTAATTTTTAAGGGTTTTATGAAGATAATGTTTTAAGATACCAACAAACTTTTTCTATGTTTGGTATGAGTTTTTAATAATTCCTTTGATAAATATTGACATCACATGGCTCATGATTTATAATTATTTTGATCCATTACTTGATTAAAGATAATTTATATGTTTCATGATTGATTATCTAGGTATTGATGGGTATGGATATTCTTATGTTATGATCATGCACTATGATTATGTTATCTTACTCTTATTGTCACCTTATGATCACTGATGAAATTTAATTGTTAATGCTTAAGTTTACCCTTACCAGGAATTTGATGTCACCCTTCTTATCATTTAATTTCCCCAAGTTATTAAGGACTATGTTAAATGAATTATTTATATAAGGGGTTCATATGGATGATGATAAAGACTTAATGTGAAATAATAAAAGTTATTTATAGTGGAAAAAATACTCTCTTGATGTCATGGGTATTATTTCTGAAAGAGATTATCCTAATTCTCTAACACCATCATCCTAAATGGAACTTCGTTATATAAGTAATCCAATATTTGTATTTTTTATTATAATTTGGGATGAAAGAAGTTAATTCATGTTTATCTGTATCAAGCTAAAAATGTAATGATTATGTTTTTATTATCAAATCTAGGCATGAGGGTCTACGACTATTATAATTGGTATCATATGAGGGTTTAGATAATTATGGAGATTACGATGTTTTCATGAGAGGTTGTATTAAGAGTTATGGATAACATCAGAAGTTTATGATATTAAGCTTGATAATAAGTTCAGATTATTAGACTCCACATTTTATATTTTAAGAGATGATATCTTAAAGTGATTAATGACAATTTTAGAGATGTATTATTGGGTTGCATTGTATGTAAATATTTAGTTTAACATGATTTATACATAAAACTTTTATGGACATAAGTTTTATGGTATTTATAACTCTTAGGGTCTATATGATCTTTGATGATTATGAATATTTTTTAGTATTTTCATCATATTAATGGGAATTTTATAATAATTATATTAGTATCATTTTAGAAAAAGGAAAAGTTGCCACATACGAAAAGTCTATGGGGATTGAACCTAAAACTGAATGGTGAAAAGGGTGAAATTACTTCAACTAGATTATGTGATGTCCATGTTAATATGAAATCGATAATGATTAAGTTTATTTTTAAAATATATGTTTTATCGTTTAGATAACCATATTATTAAAAACTGATTTTTTGACTAAGTAAATAATTTTTTTCGAGAAGAAAAAATATATATTTTTGGGAACATAATCTTAAATGAATGAGAAAAAATTTGAGGTTAAAAAACACTTTTATGTTGAGGTTATTAATTTTATTTGTGATATAGGGTAGTTTATTTTTGGAAACAATTACCATATCTTGTAGATTATAGGATTTGGGCATATAATGTTTTGGTATGAGACTTTAAGAGTAATTGATTCTATAACAACCAAATATTTTTTTATTCATCCCTTTAAATAAATTTAATCTATTTGATAGCTTATCTTGCACAGAAAACCGAGCTTAAAAAAACTCCAAAATATTTTTATATTAACATGGCCATTATAACCTAGAAGTTAATTTAGTGGTATTGAATATTATTAGTCCCATTTTGAAATATATAATTTTTAAACTAATTTTTTATGTATTAACTAATTCCCTTTAAATATTTACATTATTTTTTAGTAAATTAATTTTATTCTTCAAATGTATGTTTTCTTAAAAAACTGATTTTTATTAATTTCTATAGGAAAATAAATATATTTAATTTTTTTAAACTTTTACAAAACTTATTTTATAAAATGAAAATAATTTTTTGATTAATAATTTTAAAATTATATTAGAATTTGTTTTTGATAATTTTCTAAAAAAATTATTTTTTAGCGAACAGTTATAAAAACAAATTTCTATAAAACACTCATTTTATTTATATATAAAAGGTATTCAATAATTTTAAATTGATATAAAAGTTACCTAATTACTATTTATTTATATATAACATAATTAATTAAATTTAAATAATATTTATACCTTACTTTGGTATAAGTAATTTTTTTGGATTTAAAACACATTTTTCTAAAAAAATTGTTTTTCACTACGTTTGGACGGTATAAATTTAAATATAAATTTGAAACTAATATGTTTTTAATTTTAAAGAATGGATTAAATAATTTGAATCAAAAGGTAAAAATTTGGTTACAAGTTCGTCTTCATTTTTTTGGCATAGATAATTTACTGTGGTAAAAAAATATTGTTCACAATATTGGAAAAATAATATAGCATGTTAAAGTTAAAAGGTAAACACTACTGGAAATCGGATCTTTCCAAACACTTATATATACCCTTTCCCAACGGTTCTCCCAAACCGTTGGGAAAGGGGGGGTCTTTCCCAACGGTTTGGGAGAACCGTTGGGAAAGGGTCCTCAAAACCCACCTTTCCCAACGGTTCTCTCAAACCGTTGGGAAAGGGGGGGTCTTTCCCAACGGTTTGGGAGAACCGTTGGGAAAGTGTCCTCAAAACCCACCTTTCCCAACGGTTCTCCCAAACCGTTGGGAAAGACCCCCCCTTTCCCAACGGTTTGAGAGAACCGTTGGGAAAGGTGGGTTTTGAGGACCCTTTCCCAACGGTTCTCCCAAACCGTTGGGAAAGACCCCCCCTTTCCCAACGGTTTGGGAGAACCGTTGGGAAAACTCACCCCCAAAACCAACCTTCACCCTCCAGGAAATTTACACCTATCCCAACAGTTTTGAGAACCGTTGGGATAGACCTATCCCAACGGTTTTGAGAACCGTTGGGATAGATTCTTTCATTTCTTCCAGGTCTGCTACCCGAGAACATTATATAAATCTAAATTTTAAATAATTATGATAATACATATATATATTTATGAAATTATGTTTACAAAAGTGATGTTAGCTTAGTGGTTAAGTCGTTCGATTATAAACAAGGGGTCGTGGGATCAAATCCCAGCACATGTTTTTTTTGAAATACATTTACCAACGGTTTTATATCCGTTGGAATAGATTTTCATATTACTTATACCAACGGTTTTGTAAACCGTTGGGATAGGTCTATACCAACGGTTTTGGGAAAACCGTTGGTATAGACCTATCCCAACGGCTTACTTCGCAACGGTTCTCCAAACCGTTGGTATAGGCTATACCAACGGTTTGGAGGCCTATACCAACGGTTCCAAACCGTTGGTATAGGTTAGTATTCTACTAGTGAAATGCATAAAATACCTAAAAAATAAAACATTAAATGGTTGTTTTATTTATTTATCGACCTTAAAAATATATATAAAATTAATTTTCATCTATTGTTTAGAATTAATGCCAACCAAATTGGTTTGGTTTAAATATACAGTAATCATTATTTAATCACTAAAAACCACCCCTCCTGAAGTATAAATAGCACTCATCACCACCCCATTTCTCATAAAAAGAACTTGAAGTTATTAAAATCTATGTCAAAACCTATCATCATCACTCTACCTATATCAATGTTCTACTGGTATCACCCAAATACCAATTCCAAGATCCTTAAAGGGTCTTTTAAGGAGGTGATATTCAAGAGGTAACTTTCTCAAACTACCTCTCTTAATTTATTTTAACTTTCTACCTTCTCATAAGATAATTCATCCATAAAATAATAATATATTAAATAAAATTTATATATAATAATTTTATATTTATAATTCAATATCTTCTATCCAACCCTTTTCTCATCTCATCTTATTCGAAGAAATGAAACCATTTTCCAAGTTATGGTAGTTAACCGGCTCTATGGAGAATGAGTTTTCATTTTACATTAGAACCTTCAAGAATGTTAATAAAAGTATTATTAATATTAAATAATATTTTAATAGGTATATTATAACTTATATCATGTTTTTTAACTAATATATATACATAATATTAAATAAAATGAAACTAGTTCACGATGGTTGGAAAAATAACCAAAAAAAACAAAACATTTTTTGTTAACGTTTAATCAAATTAATCATCCTCATACTAGAATGAAAAAAAGATATATGAAAACATTTAAAATTATAGATGTGAATTAATATGATTTAATTTCACATATGGAGTTTTATTTCCATTTTCAAAGATAATCCATAATTATACACAAGTGAACTAACCATGAAACCATGAAACGAATGCACCCAAAACAATAAAGACAATGAAATATTTTTAATTAATGAATGGTAAGATGTTATAAAATTATCATATATGGTATTATAAATGTTAATATTATTATATAAAAAATTAATAACATTATTTAAACCATTATAGATGAGGTTCGAACATGTTTAAAGGAATTCAAACCTAAGGTATGGGTTTCTCATCTCACTTTTTCTTCTGTGAGATATATGCCTTATTCACCACTTGTTTCTTTTATATGTTGTATATACATCCTTTTGATATGTAATATCATTAATAAAATTTTATTCATGGTATTAAATGTTTCAATTTATAATTATTACTTTTAATGGGAATATTATTCGTCTGATTACAATGTGGAAAGGCATTTCTTAGCTTAATTACCATTCATTGGGGTAAACTTATACTTCATTTATTATGCCTTGTTAATATTATGTGTGATATGGATTTTTATGATCTTATGTTTTATTTAAACTTTTATTATGTGTATTTACATATGATACACAGAATTTATTCATTTGATTAATTCTTACGGCAGTGATATGATATTTATAAGGGAATTTATTTTAAAAAATTATCTTTTTAAAGTTTCCCTTAAAATTAATTTTTTCTTACATGTGCACATTTTCTAAAATTATTTTAAAAAATTATTTTACAATTATCTTATTATTTTTAACTTCATTTTTACTCAATTTTAACAATTTAGAAAATGGTTTGAAAGTATTATTTTTGTCATTTTCTAAACGAGGTTTGCGGTGGATTTTCTAATATAATTATGGAAATAATGTTTTTAGATTATATTGAATGAGTCAATTTTCTAACCATCATATGATTTAATGATTTTATATTTTCTTTATAATCTTACAATGTTCTTTTCAGAGAATTTTTTCCTTTATAATTATGAGACTCTTTAAAAATAAATGATTTGAAAATGTAAATGTTATTTCTTTCAATAATTATTTCAAGTGATCTATAAAAATTATTTTCCATAGAAGATAATATTGAAACACGCCAGGTAAATAAAGAATATGAAATTTTCATATTTATCCATATTTGTGAATAAAATATTAATATGTCTTTAAAGGGGACGCTATGCTCGATGGCGTACCCAACACGCAACAACGAGTTTCTTGGGAATCTTACGTTGCACTCAAATAATAAAATAATATTATTTTAAATGGTAGTTAACATGTAGTAATTGTATTGGCGGGAATGGATAGAAATAACTAAAATATGATTATAAATGTTTTTAAATATTTTTATATTTATCCAATAAAAGATAAAGGCATAAAATACAGAAAGAATTCAATTTTAGGCATATATGCCCTAGTTTTCACTAAAGGTTCACTTATCGCCTTTTGATGGAAAACCGTCATTAAATATAGTTTTTTTCACTATTATACATTATATTGGACCAAATAAAACTCTTCTTAAGAATTGGGACATCAAAATTTATTTTGTGTAAATTTTTGGTATCTTTCTCATAAAGTTCATTTTTTAATGAATAGTGTAAAATGTTGTATTTTAATTCAAAACCTCTTTTTAATCTAATTTATTTATATGATTAGATTATCTTTTGAATTGGTTTTAAAGTGAAATTAGAATATATTTTTACCATTAAATCCAATAGTGGTCGTTGGAATTAATTTCACTTTAAAATCAGACTTAAACTAGTGTCAATCTTTTGATAATTATTGTTTTATAAAAACACTCTATTTGCTCTGACAATGGGAATTAATTATTAAATTAATTAATGTGACTTATATGTTTTGAATTTTGTAAAATGGACTTCATTTTTGAATTCGGAATATCAAATATAGCTTAGGGTGATTTTTTGGGATTTTTTCTGAAAAACTTCAATTTTTGATGAATAGTGAAACCACTAAGTGGTAATCAAGCGAACTGATTTTTCAGTTAAATGAAAGTTTACCACTAATGTGTATTGAATTTTGAAAATCTGACATACATGGTTGTCATTAGTATGTAAAATGTGGTTCAATGGGATGAAAATAAATTTTTAGTGAATAGTAACTTTTTTTCATTAATCGCGATTAGAGGTAATTAGTGTAATTTAAGGTAAAAATGATATTATAAAAATATGAAAACACCATGACACTTTTTCTACCCCTATTGGATGAGTCATGGCCGACCAAGACAACTCATGGGTCGATTTAGGGGACCCTATGGAGCCTCTTGGGTGAGATAATGACTTTAATGCTTTTTTTTAAATAAAGGTGAAAAGGACACTAACATAAAGTATTTTACTAAAACAATTTTTAGAAGGAGTTATACTAATCATATTTTTGTCTATAAATACTATTTGGAAAGATAAAAATATTTCCTACATCAGGATATTTTTGTTATAATTTTTATACATTAAATAAATTAATTTAATTACGACATCATGATGATGCAAAGATGACCTCATTAATGAACAGTTTAAATAAAATGAAACGATAATATAAAATCTAAGACCTAAACTTGTCCAAAAACTATTGGATGGGAATATTTCGAAGCCTTATCATCTTATCTTAGAAATATATCAATGTGGGACCTTAGAAATTCGAAACACTTTTGAAAATAAAATAATATTTTCATGATTTCCAAAAGTGCCCCTCCTCTCCTCTTATAAAAGGCCCCCACCTCTACCTCATTTCACACCCTCCTAAAGACTTTGGATCTGCCATCACCTGACCATTTACTCTCTCCACATCCTTCTACTCATCCTATAGGATTCCCTTTGGGCAGAATACTTTCAAAGGAAGCCTTTAGGATCAAATCAAAAGGAGTTACACTTTTAAAGGTAATTCATTCTCTCATGTTCATTTGTTTTATTTTTCTTCTCCAACCCCATAAAATCTTTTTATTTACATCTTTTGTAAAAACACCAGTATCTTAAATATACTAGGATGTTGTTATAAGATTTATTCTAGCTACACTCTCACACAACTACATCAAATGGTTAAAGAACATACGGTTTCCGTGGATGGCGAAATTCTGCCTCCCGAAACGATGATTGTTCAACAGTCATATAACACCTTCAAAGGTGGCCATTTAGATGAAACTATATTTATATATGATATATAATATGTTTATGTTTTACTTAATCTTATGTATTTTCATTTGTTTCATACCTTTATGGTTTCCATTGTGGGTAAACACGATAATTTCATTTTAGGAAGTGCGGACTACCGCCCCCTCAAAGTGATTTGATTCGTTAATGCCATACGTGGGACGTATAAAGGATGGATTTAAAGTTATTATATATGATGTTATACTGGAATTATAATATACCTCTATATCATTATTGTTTCTTTCCATTAAAGTATTAGATAGAAATGAAAGTAGCGTTCTTGCGTACGTACGGCTTACCGTCTCCATGAACGGTGCATTTCATTTCTTACCTCTAAATGATTATGTAATATTATAAATACATGTATATGCTGGATATATATGATATATATGATATCCAAATCATGAATATCATTCTGGATATAATGAACCTTTGACCACACAAACAACATGTAATTGTAAGAAGTCCATTTTCGACTTAAGAACCAAATATCGAAAAAACAAACATTATTAACTTAAATGATTACATAATGTTTATAACATT
The DNA here is from genome assembly GCA_963277665.1 of Viscum album. Classification (NCBI taxonomy): domain Eukaryota; kingdom Viridiplantae; phylum Streptophyta; class Magnoliopsida; order Santalales; family Viscaceae; genus Viscum; species Viscum album. Next base: position 641,404,383 of record OY728143.1, on the reverse strand, counting down.
GAGATAAGTGATATAAAAGGAATAATGAACTTTAATAAGGTTCATAAGCAAGTATAAATTAACTCAAGTTTATTATTCAGGACGTTAAAGAACGATCGAGTCAAGTTGGACCTGAGGTAAGGGATCTTACTCCTCTCTTTCTTTTTAAGTACAATCTTTTATGTAATTCCTTTTAAAGATCATCTTTCTTGTTATTGGGATGTTATTTTATATTACTCATACTGTAATTTTTATGTTCAAATTATGAGAGACCCTATTCTCTCTCATCAATCCATTTTGGAAGATTTAAGTGGCGCCGTTAGGGTGCCATGTTTTCGTAAGGGATTTTTCATCTCACTTTTATTCCCGTGAGATTTATGCTACATTTGCCACAATTTCCTTTGAGTGGTGTATGTACTGCCCAATATTATACACTTTTTATAGTACAATTTCATTTATGGGTATTCACATCTTCATTGTATGACCCTTCTTCCATGGGGTGTATGTTTTGAAAGATACCCATGTCGGTAAGGGAACCTTTCACCCTCCTCTTTTTAAAAGAATTATTTTGTTGGGTCTTTAAATTTACATATTGTTATGTTGGGATACGTTCTCATATATCCTTATTGATGTAAATTTTTAGTCCAAGTGATGAGATACCATTTTTTTATCTCTCATCAGCTCATTTTGATGTGACGCTGTTAGGCTGTCAAGGGAACTTCTTAACCCAATTTCGATTTCTTTGGGTTCAACATGTAGTTATTGAATATGTCATCCTTTGAATATGTGTGAATGAACTTTGATTATTTTACACTTAATATCCACTTATATTTGGTGTATTCATTTGTCACACATAATTATGTAATTGATTTATCCTTAAACCAAGGATACCGTCTTTGTATGGGACTTCGTCTCAATCTCCTTTCATTGAGGCATATTTTGTTTTATACACAACCTTTTTTTATGGTGTATAAACCCCTTTGACTTTTACATTTATTCAAAAGGAATCTTTTTTATACGAAGCATTTACTAAACGACAAAAGGGAATGTTTTTGTCGTACGTATGCGGCGACAACGACTTCTCCACCATCGTGACCGTTATTTGAGTTTCGGTTTCCTCTACAAGCCATACCTTCTTTTTAAAAGAAAAATAAATACCGTGTTTTACTTTTCTTTTATTTTGGTATCGAAAATGGTTTTCATAATGTTTTATATATCAATGTGTTGTATTGATATCTTGTGATTGAAAGGTGGGAATGTTATGTTTCCTTTATGCATGTTTTATGTGATATGATTATGTTGAGGTTCATGGGCATTATTATGAAAACGGGTGGTTCCGTGATAAACTAAGGGCGGGTGAGCCCGATATAGCTCTCCAATGCCTTGGGTAACACGAAGGAGTGAAATGTTAAGGTTTCTCCGAAGAGATTTAGGGAATATACTGTGATGGGTATTCCAAACGTAACCAAGAGGGTTACTCCCTACATAATAATGTTATGAATGCCTCAAGTTACCTTTATGTCTTATGATATCTATGATTTATTCATGGTTTGAAGAGGTATGTTAAAGTGACTATGTTTTCTGGGTAAAGTATGATTTCATTCTTATGTATATATGAACTCATGTTTCATTTCCATATTTTTATAACCCTTACTGAGCTTTTTATGCTCATCCCAAATTTTTGAAATGTTTTTCACAATTCAGGGGAAAGGTACATGATGTGATGATAGTGTCAAGGATGTGTCAAGAAAGAATCCATGTTTTATTTTCAATATGTTCCGTTGATGGGAAGAATGAATACTATTTTTATGTAACCACTTTGTTTAAATGTGGAATGTAATGCAAGTTTCATGATCTAATTCTCTAAAACTCTAAACCTGAAAAGATCCTCAATGTGTAATCTTGTAATAACTCAAGATTAAGTAAGGTTTAAGGCTGGGGCCTTATAGTTGGTATCAGAGGTTGGTTTAGACAACTTTAGGGATTAGGAGTTCTTGTGAGACACATGATTAGTCCCTATATCTATTATTTCAGTTAAATCCTTGTTTTATAACTTTTTTCATGTCAATTAAAGTCGGTTACGAATGGAAGGAGAAGAATCTCAAATGACATTTCTATCTCTTCCTGATGACATGCTTGCAGTAATTATTGAAAAGTCTTCTTCGGATGATTGTGAAACATTTTCTAGCATACAACTCACTTGCAAGTAGTTGTTTGAGATATCAAACACCTCCAATATACCTCGTTATCATCGTGGATCATGGGTTGTTTTTAGACAAATACTATTTCCACAATATTCTCATATTTTCAAGAAAGGTAAATATTATCAAGGTATTTTCAAATATTTTACCTTATCACAAGAATTTGAAGCATATTATGATTTTAGAAATGGTGCTGAGGAAGGAGACCCTTGCGCAACCTATTTATATTTTCTTTTAAAATATAGTCTCACATCACATACTTATGGTATTTTAAAAGGACCAATAATAGAAAGTTTCAACTCAATTTCGGTCCGACTATTTTATAGAAATTAGGTTTTATCAGATGTTTTGGAATTATATGTCATACATGATTATTTTCCAAAACTGTTTTTCTGTGAACACCCATATGACCCATGTTGTACGAGGTGTATTTGGATGGAGGAAGCAAATGATTTTGAAGGATCTCTAAATCATTGTTGTAATGCATGGGAATTCTACCTACGTGAGCAAGATGACGATGAAACCGAGTAGACGCCATGATCAAGGTATGATGTTATTCATTTTGGGAATCGTTTTATTTTATCTTATGGTGGTGAAATAAGACTTCAAGAATTAAGATGTTGAGATCGTAATGAATTCGGGTGAAAATTAAAGGTATAAGGAAACGATTGAGGATTAAAACATGTTAGGGTTATTTTATGTAGTTTTGGAAAAAGGACAACACGCAGACCGTGTGACAACCCATCGCATCGGACAAAGCTGTGGGAATCGAACCCACAACCAAAGTGCGACTGGTATTTATCGCCTACCACTGGACTACGTGAAGTCCCTGGTTAGTTTGGCTAATTCTTTTTAGTTAGATGATCTTATAAAATCTATAATAAGCTGATTTTGGGTTATCTATGGAAATTATTATCCTATCATGGAGGATATGTGATTAGGATAATTAATTTTCAATATGAGACTTTTAGAGAAACTGATGTTATTTGAAGATAAGTGTTAATTTGTACCTTGGAAGATTGTGTGACTAAATCCTTCAAATATTTTGGTTTCAATCTTAGTTTGGTTTACTTTGAATAATTTTATGGACAAATTGTTTATCTAATGGTCCTTGTTGAACTTTGGGTTTTGTTTGACAAATTTTGAAGATTAAGCATAGATTTTATTTTTATAAAGGGTTATCCTTTTCTGGATTATCTAATCTTGTACTAGACTTTTTGGTTTTAGTTTTGTTTAAAGTCTAAAGACATAGGAAGTATATAGTTCTCTTTTGTGGATTAGGTGATTATATAAAAGTTGATTATAGTACTCTTAATGTGAACAAGTCTTCCTAAATACTCACCTTTTGGAGAAAATATGAGTTTGTGTAAGGAATATAAAAAAAGTTGAAAGTCAACATGATAAGTGATTATGTTTCCTTATGAATAAATTCCTAAATAAAAAGTAACTTAAAACAAAAATGTTGTCTATTAACGTTTCCTACTGGGGAATCGAATACCGTTTAACCCATCACAAGTTTGTGATTTTCTCATGGTTGACTTTCTCCTAAACATGTTTTCTATCACTCTCCATCAGAACACGACCCTTTGCTTTTTCTTCCATGTCCATGTTTTCCTACACGGAATCCTATTATGGGTTAACTCGGGTGACCTTTGTACTTATCTTTCTCTATTTTAAAGTGATTGTTTTACCGACTCTTGTTCTGATCTGGGACTTTCATGGATGTTTCCAAGCTCAATTTTAAAAATTGCGAGGACGCAATTCCCAAAAGGGGGGAAGGATGTAACACCCCAGGTAAATATAGAATATGAGATTTTCATATTTATCCATATTTTTGAATAAAATATTAATATGTCTTTAAAGGGGGCGCTATGCTCGATGGCGTACCCAACACGCAAAGACGAGTTTCTTGGGAATCTTACGTTGCACTCAAATAATAAAATAATATTATTTTAAATGGTAGTTAACATGTAGCCGTTGTATTGGCGGGAATGGATAGAAATAACTAAAATATTATTATATATGTTTTTAAATATTTTTACATTTATCCAATAAAATATAAAGGCATAAAATTCAGAAAGAATTCAATTTTAGGCGTATATGCCCTAGTGTTCACTAAAGGTTCACTTATCGCCTTTTGATGGAAAACCATCATTAAATATAGTTTTGTTCACTCTTATACATTCTATTAGACCAAATAAAACTCTTCTTAAGAATTGGGACATCAAAATTTACTTTGTGTAAATTTTTGGTATCTTTCTGATAAAGTTCATTTTTTAATGAATAGTGTAAAATGTTGTATTTTAATTCAAAACCTCTTTTTAATATAATTTATTTATATGATTAGATTATCTTTTGAATTGGTTTTAAAGTGAAATTAGAATATAATTTTCCCATTAAATCCAATAGTGGTCGTTGGAATTAATTTCACTTTGAAATCAGACTTAAACTAGTGTCAATCTTTTGATACTTATTGTTTTATAAAAACACGCTATTTGCTCTGACAGCAGGAATTAATTATTAAATTAATTAATGTGACTTATATGTTTTGAATTTTGTAAAATGGAATTCATTTTTGAATTCGGAATATCAAATATAGCTTAGGGTGATTTTTTGGTATTTTTCTGAAAAACTTCAATTTGTGATGAATAGTGAAACCACTAAGTGGTAATCAAGCAAACAGATTTTTCAGTTAAATGAAAGTTTACCACTAATGTGTATTGAATTTTGAAAATCCGACATACATGGTTGTCATTAGTATGTAAAATGTGGTTCAATGGGATGAAAATAAATTTTTGGTGAATAGTAACTTTTTTTCATTAATCGCGATTAGAGGTAATTAGTGTAATTTAAGGTAAAAATGATATTATAAAAATATGAAAACACCATGACACTTGTCCTACGCCTATTGGATGAATCCTGTCCGACCAAGACAACCCATGGGTCGATTTAGGGGACCCTATGGAGCCTCTTGGGTGAGATAATGACTTCAATTCTTTTTTTTTAAATAAAGGTGAAAAGGACACTAACATAAATTGTTTTACTAAAAGAATTTTTAGAAGGGGTTATACTAATCATATTTTTGTCTATAAATACTCTTTGGAAATATAAAAAGATTTCCTACATCAGGATATTTTTGTTATAATTTTTAGACATTAAATAAATTAATTTAATTACGACATCATGATGATGTAAGGATGACCTCATTAATGAACAGTTTAAATAAAATGAAACGATAATATAAAATCTAAGACCTAAACTTGTCCAAAAACTATTGTATGGGAATATTTTGAAGCCTTATCATCTTATCTTAGAAATATATCAATGTGGGACCTTAGAAATTCGAAACACTTTTGAAAATAAAATAATAGTTTCATGATTTCCAAAAGTGCCCCTCCTCTCCTCTTATAAAAGGCCCCCACCTCTACCTCATTTCACACCCTCCTAAAGCCTTTGTCTCGGCCATCCCCTACCCATTTACTCTCTCCACATCCTTCTACTCATCCTAGAGGATTCCCTTTGGGCAGAATCCTTTCAAAGGAAGCCTTTAGGCTCAAATAAAAAAGAGTTACACTTTTAAATGTAATTCATTCTCTTATGTTCATTTGTTTTATTTTGCTTCTCCAACCCCATAAACTCTTTTTATTTATTTCTTTTGTAACAAAAACAGTATATTAAATATACTAGGATGTTGTTATAAGATTTATTCGAGCTACACTCTCACACAACTACATCAAATGGTTAAAAAACATACGGTTTCCGTGGATGGCGAAATTCTGCCTCCCGAAACGATGATTGTTCAAAACTCATATAACACCTTCAAAGGTGGCCATTTAGATGAAACTATATTTATATATGACATATAATATGTTTATGTTTTACTTAATCTTCTTTATTTTCATTTGTTTCATACCTTTATGGTTTCCATTATGGGTAAACACGATAATTTCATTTTAGGAAGTGCGGACTACCGCCCCCTCAAAGTGATTTGATTCGTTAATGCCATATGTGGGACGTATAAAGGATGGATTTAAAGTTATTATATATGATTTTATACTGGAATTATAATATACCTCTATATCATTATTGTTTCTTTCCATTAAAGTATTAGATAGAAATAAAAGTAGCGTTCATGCGTACGTACGGCTTACCGTCTCCATGAACGGTGCATTTCATTTCTCACCTCAAAATGATTATGTAATATTATAAATAGATGTATATTCTGGATATATATGATATATATGATATCCAAATAATGAATATCATTCTGGATATAATGAACCATTGACCACACAAACAACATGTAATTGTAAGAAGTCCATTTTCGACTTAAGAACCAAATATCGAAAAAACAAACATTATTAACTTAAATGATTACATAATGATTATAACATAGATATAAGTGATATAAAATGAATAATGAACTTTAATAAGGTTCATAAGAAAGTATAAATTAACTCAAGTTTATTATTCAGGACGTTATAGAACGATCGAGTCAAGTCGGACATGAGGTAAGGGATCTTACTCCTCTCTTTCTTTTTAAGTACAATCTTTTATGTAATTCCTTTTAAAGATCATATTTCTTGTTATTGGGATGTTCTTTTATATTACTCATACTATAATTTTTATGTTCAAATAATGATAGACCCTATTCTCTCTCATCAATCCATTTTGGAAGTTTTAAGTGGCGTCGTTAGGCTGCTGAGTTTTCGTAAGGGATTTTTCATCTAACTTTTATTCCCGTGAGATTTATGCTACATTTGCCACAATTTACTTTGAGTGGTGTATGTACTGCCCAATATTATACACTTTGTATAGTATAATTTCATTTATGGGTATTCACATCTTCATTGTATGACCCTTCTTCCATGGGGTGTATGTTTTGAAAGATACCCATGTCGGTAAGGGAACCTTTCACCCTCCTCTTTTTAAAAGACTTATTTTGTTGGGTCTTTTAATTTACATATTGTTATGTTGGGATATGTTCTCATATATCCTTATTGATGTAAATTTTATGTCCAAGTGATGAGATACCATTTTTCTTATCTCTCATCAACTCATTTTGATGTGACGCCGTTAGGCTGTCAAGGGAACTTCTTAACCCAATTTCGATTTCTTTGGGTTCAACATGTAGTTATTGAATATGTCATCCTTTGAATATGTGTGAATGACCTTCGATTATTTTACACTTAATATCCACTTATATTTGGTGTATTCATTTGTCACACATAATTATTTAATTGATTTATCCTTAAACCAAGGATACCGTCTTTGTATGGGACTTCGTCTCAATCTCCTTTTATTGAGGCATATTTTGTTTTATACACAACCTTTTTTATGGTGTATAAACCCCTTTGACTTTTACGTTTATTCAAAAGGAATATTTTTTATATGAAGCTTTTACTAAACGAAAAAAGGGAATGTTTTTGTCGTACGTATGAGGCGACAACGACTTCTCCGCCGTCGTGACCGTTATTTGAGTTTCGGCTTCCTCTACAAGCCATACCTTCTTTTTAAAAGAAAAATAAATACCATGTTTTACTTTTATTTTATTTTGGTATCGAAAATGGTTTTCATAATGTTTTATATATCAATGTGTTATATTTATATCTTGTGATTGAAAGGTGGGAATGTTATGTTTCCTTTATGCATGTTTTATGTGATATGATTATGTTGAGGTTCTTGGGCATTATTATGAAAACAGGTGGTTCCGTGATAAACTAAGGGCGGGTGAGCCCGATATATCTCTCCAATGCATTGGGTAACGCGAAGAGTGAAACGTTAAGGTTTCTCCGAAGAGATTTAGGGAATATACTGTGATGGGTATTCCAAACGTAACCAATAGCGTTACTCCCTACGTAAGAATGTTATGAATGCCTCAAGTTACCTTTATGTATTATGATTTCTATGATTTATTCATGGTTTGATGAGGTATGTTAAAGTGCCTATGTTTTATGGGTAAAGTATGATTTCATTCTTATGTATATATGAACTCATGTTTCCTTTCCATATTTTTATAACCCTTACTGAGCTTTTTATGCTCATCCCATGTTTTTGAAATGTTTTTCACAGGTCAGGGGAAAGGTACATGATGTGATGATAGTGTCAAGGATGTGTCAAGAAAAAATCCATGTTTTATTTTCAATATGTTCCGTTGATGGGATGAATTAATACTATATTTTATGTAACCACTTTGTTTAAATGTGGAATGTAATGCAAGTTTCATGATCTAATTCTCTAAAACTCTAAACCTGAAAAGATCCTCAATGTGTAATCTTGTAATAACTCATGATTAAGTAAGGTTTAAGGCTGGGGCCTTATAAATATTATTTGATGTTAGTTATCCTTTAATGGGGATATTTTTTAAGGATAAAATCCTTATTCTTTTTATGGGTTTTTATGTTTATTATGTCATGATACTTATGAAACCCATTTCTTTTCCATAGGTTATGATATGATGAAATGTTTATGAAACCAATTTATTTTAAGGGGTACTGATATGATGAATGATTTATGTTATTATAAAAAACATATATATGGTTGTCATTATGTGATAAGTGGTACATGTATCTCCCTCCAATTTATTAGTTAAATATTTACATCTCATGATATAACAATGTGAAAAAATTGATGGGATTTATCCACTATGGGAAACATGTGTGTCCTGATCCACTATGAGAAACAGTTGTGTCTTGATCCACTATGTTGATGGAATTCATAGTTAACCTTGAAATATGAAATGTTTTACTATATTTGTGATGGTGAAACAATTTAATTACCTGATGTTATAGATCATGATTTATTCATAATTATTTTTAACTCTTATGTTTCATGTTTTCTGATGTGATAATGTTTATGCAATGAATCATGTATATGATCTATCACTAGTTGGGTATCAAATTAATAATTTATGATCATGATAAAATTATTATATTATGAATTTATATTATCATGGATTTATATCTCCTATTTTTATCATTAATGAGCATCTGAGCTCACCATTTCATATGTTTCCTTCATGAGGTGATGAAGAATGGATTAGATATGGTATGTCTAAGAGAAGTATTGTGTAGAAGATATTTGTGGGATATTCTAATGATATTTCACAAAATAAAAGGATTTAATATCTAATATACAAATACTCTAAAGCCATATGGTTATGGAAGGTGTAGTGTTTCTATGTATTGAATATTAATTTAAATAGATGTAATGTTTCTGTATGAAAATCTTGGGCCATTATAGTTGGTACCAGAGCACTGTTTAGACAATATTTTCAGAATAGGGTTAGAAAATATTTATTAAAACTATGTGGATAAGACTAAGTATAGGTTAAAATCATAAATTTTTTATAACAAACATGATTGTACTAGGTTAAACATAAGGTTTTATAGAAGAAGGTGTCATTATTTAGATATTCTATAAATGATTTTTCAGAATTATGTGGTTATCGACTATGATTAGGGTTTCTCACACTATTATTTTTGGGTTCTATAAAATAAATTGAAACATGAGGATTCATGTTAATGGTGAATTTTATGGACAATGGAATGATCTTCCTCGAGATAAAATGAATGAAACAAGAGTAGGAAGGCCAAACCTTGTTATTATTCATAATCATAAAGATCATAATATGATCAATAATATAAACTATGGTTAGTTTAATGACCCATATAATAATAGATGGTGGAGTTTTATGGTGGACACTAAGGAATGAATGTTCAATTTTACTCATTTAAATCTTGTGGGAAGAGGCATCAAGGATAATGTTTGAAATTAACTAGAAGATGCTTTGGGTGTGGAAAATAAGGACATAAAGTAAGTAATTAAAATGGTAAAGTGAATGTTTTAGTTGAAATAAATGAAGATAATAATAGTATTCCAAAGGAATCATCGATAGTTAAATTTTTTAAATGTATAATTAATGAGAATTAAAAAAATTGATGCCCTATGGGGAATACTTATGATGAGAATCATGAATGATTTATGAGTAATATTTATATTACTAATGATGAAGAGACTACAAATGATATTTTATATGGAATAAGTGTTAGGTAATAAAATGAAGAATCTTGATTAATTTTTTAATATGAAATTGGAATGATTAAGTGTTTATGTATTGGAATTCAAGAATAATTTTTTAGAAGTACTTTTATAGTATTATGGAATAATTAAACACCTATGAATTATTCCACTATAGTTTTCCCTTATGTATTTGAAAGTATATGTTGAATGGTACTGGTAACCCTGAAAAGTGATTGAGATGGTAAGGTAATATTTTTAGAGAAAATATGATTAAGGGAAATATAACCCTTAATATGTGAATGATGTTGGGATAATAATTAGATAATGAGATTTTTGATAGTATTAATGTCTTTGTAAATGATTAGTAATATGATGAAAAGGTGGTTTATGGATTGATTTTATAGAATATTTGGATTTATAGTATGTATAAAGAGTTTATTTTTGAAATCATTCATGTTTCAACTACATTTTTATGGTAATTCATGTTATTACCATGTTTTAATAGAATATATAGTAATTATATTCAAATGTTTAGTGTGTGAAAACTAAGATCCACATCAATTAGTTAGAGGGATTAATGATAATTTGATATTGAAAATTTAGTGACCTTATTTCAAAAGTTTTGGAATGTAATCTTTTGGAAGGTTCATAAGAGAAACCATTTATGATTTTTTTACATTGAACATCATATGTGTTTTTATATATTAATGTATTACTTAAAAATATGAAAAATTATATGTATTTAATAACATGTGCTAAGATTTTTTTATGATTATACTATAAATATAAGGAATTAATTGGAATCCCCCTACTAATATTAATATACACTAGTTCTTCAGTCATTACAATTTCTATTTCATTTATTGGAGTAAGAAAAGAAGCGAGAATTGATTATGGCACAACCAATGCGTGATATTATTATTATTAGATGAAATAAAGTAAGTATATATTAACAAATAATTTTGAAATAAAATTTTATCCAATGATCATCATCTCTAATGACATTAGTGACCCTTTTTATACTTATTGGGTTAATGGAATTGTGGTCATTAACCTTATCTTAACCACATTATCTATCACTCTCTATTTGTTCTTGGGAATTAGTTTCACCTTCCAAATCCATATTTTAATTTTTTGACAATGTTTTCCCTATGTGGAAACTGATTTATGAGTTACTTTAGTTAACCTTTATGTTTCCTACATTCCATTTTTAATGTATGTTTTATTATTCATTTGTACGATGTGGGTTTATATGAATGACTTATCAAATGTTAATACTTGGATGACTCAGTGATTAATTTAAATGGAGGACTTCATTTTAAGAAAGGTAGAATGTAACACACAAATATTTTTTAATATTCATCTTTTTAAATAAATTTAATCACTTTGATATCTTACGTTTCACTGAACACCGATCTTAAATGAACCCCAAAATATTATTATTTTAAAACGAACATTATAACATAGCTTTTAAATTAGAGAGAATGAATATTATTAACAACATTATGAAATATACAATTATACAACTCATTGTTAATTTATTAATTAATTCTTTGTGAATATACACATAATTTTTAGTAAAGTCATTTTATTTGTAAAAAATATTTTTTCGTAAATTTTTTTTTTCTATGAGAAAATAAATATAATTAATTTTTTTAAAATCTTTTAAAAATTTAATTGATAAAATTAAAATAAATTATTTATTCAAATTTTTAAACTTATCTTAGTATGATTTTTTTAAATTTTTTTTGAAAAGTTTAATTTTTAGTGAATAGTAAAAAATACCATATTTTATAAAACCCTCATTTTTTATATTTAAAAGTCATTTTATGATTTTAAATTGATATAAAATTAAATTTATTAAATTTATTTTATATATATTCTAATTAATTAAATCTAAAAAATATTTATACCATATTTTGATATAATTACATTTTTGGGCTTAAAATATATTTTTCCAAAAAAAACTGTTTTTTTGTTGCATTTTGACTATTTAATTTAAAATTTAATTTTGAAATGTATGTATTTTAAATTATTAAAAATGGATTCTATATATTGAATCTTTAGTTAAATTTTTTTTATAAGGTTATTGTCATTATTAGGCATAAAAACGTTACTGTGGTTGTAATGTCCCGAATATTTCTTATAATTGTTTTTATTTATATGGAATATTACGAGTCCGCAAAAATTGACGGTGCATGATTTTGAGACCCAGAGTGCCTATAATGAATTTCTGAACTTTTTTAGTACGTTTAGTAAATGTGCGAGTGGGTTTTTATAACTTTGACACCGGTGCTCGGAATTGAAATCTGAGGGCACCGTTGAACTTGCAGCAACGATATTTGCTTAAGGAGACTTTCACCTCAACCACAGTGGGTCGAGGGTGGAAGTTGGGTTTCCGGATTTTTGTGGGAGAATAAAAATAAAATAAAATAAAACAACTTTTATTTTTGTTATGAAATTTCCTTTTTGAATTCTGGTGGTGGGGACCACCTGAACCCTTCTTCAATGCGGGGAAAACCCTTGGGATCCTTCCACTTTATTGTGCCAATTTATTATGCCAACTTTGATGTGCCAACATTAATCCTTAACTCATTAAATTAGAACCACACCTCTCATAGTAGAATCCTTGTAAAAAGATGAGAGATTTGGGGAGTTGGAAAGAACATTCTCTAATGAAGAACCACCCCAACGAAGAACGAGGAACCGACGCCAAGCCCAGATCGAAAGTGTCCTATGAAAGCGATGAACGTCGACGTCCCCATCTCATCGACTTCGTCTTCTTCATCGCGACATCTCGTATGGGAGAACGAGGTAGGGGTTTTATTTATGTTTGAATTTACTTTATTGATTATTCGTATCCTAAATTCACGACGATGATGGCCAAAAGAACATGGCCATCATCCCGCACATAACCCTTTCTCCTCTTCCTTTTTATTATTTGCACATTCTTCATGAATTCTTCAACACCTAATATTTATGGATGTTGGAAACACTGAGCTTTGATGACCGCGATATATGTACACAGATCTATTGATGCAATGATCACGAATATGCGATCGTTTAATTTTTTGGGCTTGGAACGAAGCCATAGTGGCTCGCAGAAGAAGGCAGCGGCCGACACCCGGCTGACCGTGAGGAAGGAAGGGAAGCACATGTTCACGCCACCGGTTGATGAGGAGTATGCAACCATTCGGTCGCGGTAGGGAAGGGTGGCAGCCGACAACCGATTGGCCACATGGCGAAGCGGCGGTGCACGTTCGTGCCACCGGTGGTGCAGGGGGGCCACAGCCGCTGGGCCGCGACGAAGGTCGAAGGGCAGCCGACCTTCTTGCCGGCCATGGTGGAGCAGCAGAAAGCAACCATGATGCTATGAGGAAGATCAGTCAGCCACACCAGACTGGGCAGGTTCCCTCCAGTGGGTCTAGCCTTCCACCTAGCCAAATGTCTGATAGACCGTTCAGGAAAAACGGATGGGGGGAGCTCCCCCTTCGTCGCCTGCTCGGGCAGACCGGATGCCCAGCAGGCCACACCGCAGTGGGCCACCCCGAATCTTCCCATGCCACCGAGCTTCCCCTTCATGGGCTAGGCCAGACTACAGCCCAGCGGGTCAGGCCTTCTAAGGCCCAGTTCATCCGGGCCGGACCCGGGCCCATCTGGACCCTGTTTTACATTTTTGGCCATAACTTGTGATCTGAGAGTTTGTTTGATGAACTGTCAGCGGCGTCAGAATCCTTGTATTTAACTATTAATTTTGGTATGCTCCAATGAAGTTTTGGATAGGATTGGGGTAGGGCAGGGTTGGATTAGACCCCAAATCCAACCGGACCCTCGCAGCAAAAATGCTAATAACTTACAGACCGGGTGTCTGATTGACGTGCTATCTGTTGTGTTGGGTCCCTTTTGATTTGACAGATCATTGGGATACTTTTTCGTAGATCTTCAGGGTGGTTGAGGTATGAACTATGGATTGGGGAGTGTTTCACGCAAGTGCAATACGTACAGAACCCTACGACTGACTGAGACCTGACGACTGGTGACCGTTTTGACTTGGAGTGACTCGACAGGCCCAGTGGGGAGCGCCTTTGTGTGACGTGGCAGAACCACGGTGGGAAGCACCTCTGTGTGATATGGACAACCTATGATAATTGGTAGGAGGAGTACCTCAGTAGGCTACGAGGGGGAGAACCTCTATGTGACGCGACAGACCCACGGTGGGGAGCACCTCTGTATGACGCGACAAACCCACGATGCTCGACAGGTGGAGTACCTTAGAAGTATATGGTTAGTGGGAAGTGCCTATGTGTGATGCGACAAGACAAATATACTTGATAGAGGAGGAGTTCTCTAGCATCCTAGGTGTTCAAAAGTTGTGATAGAAAATGTTACTTGTTACTATCCCTAGAGAATCATGTGGCTGGCTATCAGCTTCCATAGCGATCATGTGGGGGTTAGCTTTGTAATTATGTTTCTCAGAGTTGTATACCTTGTGTGAGCTGAGCCTTTACCTTTGTGGTATTCTTTTCTTCATGGAAGATTCGAGCTTTGGGATTTTGAGTTGGGCCTTGTGTTTCCTCAAGATTGAGATAGGTGTGCTCGACAACTTTGGTATATGTATGAGCATATACGTAAGTAGGGTTGACAATTGTTTTTAGTGATTTTTGGTTTATTATTTGGGGATTTTTTGAGACCTTAAAGGGTCTCGTGGTCTCTACTGAGTATAATTATACTCAACCCTGCACGGGCTATGCCCGTACCTTGTTGTGTTTGGTGCAGACGACGGACAACGCTGGCTAAGGACGAGGGTACCAGTACTAGAGGTAGCTCAGAGGTGGACATTAGACGAGGCATACCATAGAGATGATCATTCGAGATATGTACCTACCCTCTAGGTAGGATCCTTGGCAGGTTTTCCCAGGAGCTGTTTTTAGTTATACTTGTACTTTTCAGTTTTACTTATAATTTTTAGTTGGGCTTTTATTCTGACCCCTTTACTTTCAGTACACACCTTTTTTACGTTATAGTTTACTTTGTTCTTAGTTGTTTGAGTTTACAGGTTAAAAAGGAAATGCCTTTTTGATTTTTGGGAATAAACCTTTCAGTTCTAGTTTTCAGCCCCTGGCCTATGGAAGGTTGGCTTGGGGTAGTCACGACACGGGCCCCGGGGGATGGGTCATGAAAAATTAGTATTAGAGGAGTTTGATTCTACCGAAGAACTAGAACTTTGATATTTTCTATGAATAAATAGTGTTAAGTGTTATGAGTGTGGTTTTCAGTTCGGGGAGTCCAGTGTTGGTGCGGCGACCAACGTATCTATACACCAGGGCTCTGATTTCTGATTTCCGACTCAATACACAAAAACACTAATTGCATGTGTTTTTTAAAAGTTTTTCTTTTTATTTCTTTGGAGTCATATCACTAGGTATTACTTAATGACCATGGCGCACCCGTTCATTATTAGGATTCCTCCACAAAGATAGTCATCCATGATTCTTGTTAGAGTACATGATGACAGCCCACCGAGCGACAAGGCTTCAGTGCAGGGCCTCCATATGGCAGTTGTACCACCTGGTGGTTTACCAGCAGCACAACTACCTGTTGGGAAGCCAATGCCACTATCCCCCACCAGCAGAGGGTGCACGTCGCTTGAGCGCATTTCATGAATTCCAGAATTAGATATCCCTTAGGTTCTGAGGCAAGAACAACTCATAGGTAGTTTAGGACTGGCTTGAGGAGGTGGTTGAGAGTTCTCTAGAGCTTCTACATCTTCGAAAGGATGACATGTTGGTATCTGAGTATTCATCGAGGTGTATTGGCCACTACATTTAATCGATGAATACGATATGATCAGTGCTTTGTGTCTTAGACTTTCGAGCACAATGTGTTTATGGACGTCCGAGCCATCACTATTCCTCTATGCATTCCTACCTATGTTAGGGTTCTAGAGATAACCTTTGAGTTTGGATGTTCTTTGGATAAGAGGATACAACCAGTGAATGTTAGTAGTGGGAAATTAGTAAACTGGCACCAGTCTCAGAGACTTGGGCGTGTAAAAGTGTTTCGGGAAAAAGATGTGTTAAGGACAGATGAATCTACAGGGCTCCAGGCATGGAAGCAGAGAACATTCCGACATGTTACAAACACCCCCTTTTTGGTCCCCACAAGGCTCTGGGAGACGGAAGACATGGGAATGGAGTAGCTGCATATGGTCAAGGAGTGTGACCCAAGGGCTCTAGGAACGATGTGATGAATGGTCAGTGTCTACTACTAGCTATCGTATTAATTGACATAGGTACTAATCATTCCGTCCTTCCATGAATCTTGTCCAATACCAATAGTTTCCAGTTAATCCATTAACTTGGCCCCCATGTTTGGAGATACCTTTGGGAGGAGACTTGATAATCACACTTACACTGATGGTGTGATCTGACCCTTGTGGCGAGAGTTTCAGTTGGAAACTCTTGGTGGCAGTGTCGAGGACATAGAACATTAGTTTGGGTATGGACCATACATCCATAGTTTATACTCAGATTGACTGTATTTGGAAAAAAGGTTGCGGTTTACCTGAAACGTTGGAATGGGATTTTCCTTGGTCGGTGAAATTGGAAACCTAGGAAGCATAGGATAAAATCATGAATAGGAGGGTGAAACCGATCACTCTTGAGTCGGCCAGACCTACCCTCGTGGTAGCATGAGTTTTGAGTTTTCCTTTCCAAATAAAAGTGGCAGAGCATGGGGGAATCTTTTCAAAATATGTTACCAGGATTACCTCCCCAAAGGGAGTGAGACATCTTCTTTGGCTAGGTACTACCAGAGATTTGTGATTGACTTCTTCAGGGTAGAGACACCCTTTTCAGCTTTGACGAAGAATGGGAAACCCTTCGTGTGGTCGGAGAGATGCCAGTGGAGTTTCCAGAAGCTGAGTCAGGGACTGGCAAGTGCCCTTATCTTGAGGCTACTGGAGGAAGCTATTGGGTACTGAGTCTACTACGATGCATAAGGGACCAGGCTTGGATGTGTCCTGATGCAGGATTGAGCAGTGATCACATATGGTTCTCGACAGTTGAGATAGCATGAGAAAAACTATGCTACCCATGACCTGGAATTAGTAACAGTGTTCTTCACCTTGAAGATGTGGAAACATTAATTTATGGGTGAACATTTTACATTCTACTCTGATCACAAGAGTCTCTAGTATATCTTTTCTCAGAAGGACCTAAACCTGAGACAGTGGCCTTGGCTTGAGTTCCTCTAGGACTATGAATTTGTGATTGTCTATACTCCTGGGAAGGGGAACATAGTAATAGATGAACTCAGTAGGAGGTCTGGTATACAATTTCTGAGTGAAACAAAAAAGCAGTTATCCACTTTACAGATATCCTATGTGGATTGAGATGGAGCAGCTTATCATCAATCTCTGACAGTCACTCCCCCACTCCTTCAGTGAGTCAGGAAGGCAAAACTTGGGGACACTAACTATGTGGTTAGACGTGCTCAGATATCCACAGGATAAGAACCTGATGGATTTTCTGAAAGTGGAGATCATGTCATCTTATTTAGAGGACATACTTTTGTTCCAGTGGTGCTTCAGGAGGATGTGTTGGGAGAGTTCCATACGTCCCCTCTAGAGGTATATCCAGGAGTGGAGAAGATGTACCAAAAACTTCGATGTCAGCACTGGTGGCCGGTAATGAAGAAGGTAGTGGCAGAGTTTGTCTCTCGGTGCCTCACTTGTTAGCAAGTGAAGGCAGAGCACAAAGTTCCAACAAGCTTAGTTCATCCATTAGAGGTTCCAGAGTGGAAGTGGGATGAAATTTCTATGGACTTCTTGATAGGACTTCCACGCACATCCAAGATTCATTATTCTATCTAGGTGATCGTTGAACAACTCACCAAGTCAGCTCACTTTCTACCTATCAGAGAGCAGGGTTCAGTAGAGGGATTAAGATGCCTCTACATACCGGAGATTGTATGGATTCATGGAGTGCCATATATGATAGTCTCCGGTCGTGACGCACGATTTACTTCCCAACTATGGAAGGGGTTGCAGGAGGTGTTTGGGACACAACATCATTTAAGCATCACCTTCCATCCTCAGATGGATGACCAGATAGAGCGGACTATTTAGACCCTGAAGGACATGCTACGTGCTTTCATCTTTGATTTTTTATGTAGCTAGGAGGATCACATTCCTTTGGTGGAGTTCACATACAACAATATATATCACTTCACTATCAGTATGGAACCATTCGAGGCATTATACAAGCGACCTTGAAGATCCCCACTATGCTGGACTGACCCAAGGGAGTCAGCCCTCATGGGACCAGATATAGTACCGGATACCATGGAGAAGGTGCATATCATCCTGGAGCGGATGAAGACTACACAGAGCAGGTATAAATCCTGTACAGACAGAAGGCGGAGACCTCTTGAGTTTGAGGATGGTGACCATGTCTTTCTACAGGTCTCATCTTGACGAGGTTTGTAGAGATTTGGCCGGGGTGACAAGTTATCTTCGAGGTTCATCGGACCCTTTCAGGTCCTAAATTGAGTTGGTGAGGTTTCTTACCGCTTAGCTCTTCCACCTCAGTTGCACTGGGTGCACGGCATTTTCCACGTATCCCAGCTGAGGAGATATGTACATGATGCTTCACACATCATTGATAGGGTCGAACTAGACAACAATGATGGGGAGACGTTTTTAGAGGTTCCAGTGAAGATTGAGGATTTACATGAGTGGGTCCTTCATGGGTGGTTGATACCTCTGGTGCACGTTCGTTGGTAGCATGGTAACCTCTAGGAGATCACATGGGAGCTGGAGGCTCAGATTCCTGCTCAGTACCCCACTTGTTTTCCTAGTATACATTGTGGCTTTCAGGGATGTAAAGCCCTAAGGTAGGGATAATTTAATGTCCCAAAAACTCCGTATAATTTTTTTTAATTATATAGAATATTACGAGTCCGCAAAAATTGACGGCGCATGATTCCAGGGCCTAGAGTGGCCGGAATGAATTTCTGAAATTTTTTCTTAGTACATTCAGTAAATGTGTGAGCGGGTTTTTGTAACTTTGAAACTGGTGTTCAATATTGAAATCTGAGGGTACCTTTGAACTTGTAGCACCGATATTCACTTAAGGAGACCTTCAACTAGACCAAAGTAGGTTGAGGGTAGAAGTTGGTTTTTTGGATTTTTGTGGGAGAATAAAATTAAAATAAAATAAAACAAATTTTATTTTATTTTTTTGAAACCTCAATTTTGAATTCTGGTGGTGGGGACCACACAAACCCTTCTTTAATGTAGGGAAAAACTTTGGGATCCTTCCACTTTATTATGCCAATTTATTATGCCAATTTATTTTTCCAATTTATTATGTCAATTTATTGTGTCAATTTATTATGCCAATATAATGTGCCAACTTTGATGTGCCAACATTAATCCTTAACTCATTAAATTGGTACCACACCTTCCGCAGGAGAATCATTGGAAACAAAGGAGCGATTTGGAGTGTTGGAAATAACATTCTCCAATGAAGAACCACCCCTAATGAAGAACACAGAACCGACGCCGAGCCCAGATCAGAAGCGTCGTGTGAAAGCAACGAACGCCGAAATCACTGTCTCATCGACTTAATATTCTTCCTCGCAACATCTCTTACAGGTGAATGAGGTAGAGATTTTATTTATGTTATAATTTACATTATTAATTCTTCATATCCTAAATTCATGATGACAATGGACAAACAAACATGGCCATCATCCCGCACATAAACCTTGCTCTTATTTCTTTTTATTCTTCTTGTATGCTTAATGCGTTCTTCAATGACTAATATTTATTGATGCAAGAATCATGGAGTTTTGATGAGCGTGATATATGGACATAGATACCTCGACACAAGGATGAGAAATATGTGATCCTTTAATTTTGCGGGCTTGGAACGAAGCCGCATTGGCTAGGGGAAGAAGGCAGCAGCCGACACCTGGCCGAACATGAGGAAAGAAGGGCGGAGCGCATCCATGCCGCCGGTTGATGAGGAGGCCACGACCCATCGGCCATGGCGGGGCAGGGTGGCGGCCGAAAACCAGATGACTATGTATTGGAGTAGCGGGGCGCGTTCATGTCGCCAATGGAGAAGGGGGGCCGCGGCCGCTTGGCCGCAGCAGAGGCCGAAGGGCGGCTGGCCTTCCAGCCAGTCGTGGTGGACCAGTAGCGCGCTAACGCCCCACTAGGAGGAAGACCGACCAAAATTTAGGCCAGCCACGTCAGAGAAGGCGGGACCCCTCTGGCAGGTCCCGTGTGCCACCCAGTTGAATGGTCTGATATACAATTCGGGAAAACCGGAAGGGGGGGGGGGGTGCTCCCCCTTCGGTGCCAGCTTGGGTGGACCACACGCCCAATGGGCCGTGCCAGTGAGCCGCACCACCGGGATCGGCCGGACTACGACCCAGTGAGCTGGGTCTGACAAGGCACTGCCATCCGGTCTAGACCCGGACATGTTCGGGTTGACCCGAAATGGTTCGGTCCAACTGGGGTCGGACCGGAACCAGGGCCATCTGGACCCAGTTTCGCCTTTTTGGCCATAAATTGGGATCCGAGCGGCCGTTTGATGAACCATCAATGACACCAGAATTCGTAGATTGAGACGGTACTTTTGGTATACTAAAATTTAGTTTTGTATAAGGTTGGAGTATGGACAGGTTGGATTAGACCCCGAAACCAGTCTAGCCCTCAGAGTAGAAACACTAATAAGTTACAGATCGTGCATCTAATTGATGCACCGTCTGTTGTGTTGGGTCCATTTTGTCATTACAGACCTTTGGGATTCCTTTTCTTGGAACATATGGGAAGTTAAGGTATGACCTATAGCTTGGGGAGCGGTTCTCCCAAGCACGATATGTACGGAACCCTGTGACTGGCTGAGACTTGACGACTGCTAACTGTTTCGACTCTGAGTGACTCGAAAGGCCCAGTGGGGAGCGCCTTTGTGTGACACGGAAGACCCATAGTGGGGAGTAACATTGTGTGATGCGGTAGACCCATGATACTTGATAGGTGGAGTACCTCAGTAGGCCATGAGGGGGAGCGTCTCTGTGTGACGCGACAGACCCATGATGGAGAGAACCTCTGTGTGATGTGGCAGACCCACAATACTCGATAGGAGGAGTACCTTAGCAGTCCAGGGTTAGTGGGAAGTTCCTCTCTATGATGCGGAAAGCCCACTTTACTCGATAGAGGAGGAGTTCTCCATCATCCGAGTTGTTCGACGTTGTGACTGGGAATGTTACTTGTTACTATCCCTAGAGAATCTTGTGGCTGGCTATCAACCTCCATGGAGATCCTGTGTGGGTCAGCTTCATAATTCTGTTTCTCAAAGTTGTATACTAGGTGTGAGCTGAGTCTTTACCTTTGTGGTATTATTTCCTTCATGGAACAGTCGAGATTTGGTATTTTGAGTTGGGCCTTGTGTTTCCCCAAGATTGAGATGGGTATACTCGAAAACTTAGGTATATGTTTGGGAATATACCTAAGTAGGGTTAAAAGTTGTTTTCATGCTTTATGGTATATCCTTTGTGGATTTTGTGAGACCTTTTAGGGTCTCGAGGTCCCTACTTAATATCGTTATACTCACCCCTACATGGGCTACGCCCGCACCTTGTTGTGTTTGGTGCACACAATGAACATCGTTGACTGAGGATGAGGGTATCAGGACTAGAGGTAGCTCGGAGGTGGACATTAGACGAGGCGTACCACATAGAGGAACGTTTGATATTTGTACCTACCCTTCAGGTAGGATCCTTGGTAGGTGTTCCCAGGAGCTGTTTTCAGTTATACTTGTACTTTTCAGTTTTACTTGTACTTTTCAGTTGGACTTGTATTCTGGCCCCTTTACTTTCTGTACACACCCTGTTTACTTTATAGTTTACTTTGTTCTTAGTTGTGTGTGTTTACGGGTTAAAAAGGCAATTCCTTCCCGGTTTTAGGGAATATTCCTTTCGGTGCTAGTCACTAGCCCCTGGCCTATGGAAGGCGGTCTTGGGGTAGTCAGGACACGAGCCCTGCAGGGACGGATTGTGAAAGTGGTAAAAAAAATATTTACCATAGTATAAGTATATTAATGTCGTGGGTTAAAGTTAAAAGGTAAAAGATTTAAATTCCTAAAAACTAAAACTTAAATGGGTGCATGATGTGTTTATCAAACTTAATAATACTTTAAAACATTAATTATCATCCAAATTATTTGTACTTAATACCACCCAAATGTGGTTGGGTTTAAATATAAAATAATAATTATTTAATCACTTTAAACCACCCCTCATTAAGTATATTTTCCACTTATCACCATCCCCCTTTCTCATAAAAATCCATGAAAATATTAAAATATCTTCAAACCCCCTCCTAAACACTATCCCCATATCTATGTGCTACCTCTATAACCCAAAAAATATTTCCAAGATCCTTTTGGGGTCCTTCAAGGAGGTGATGTTCAAGAGGTAACATTCTCAAACAACCACTCTTAATTTATTTTATTTTTATAACTTCTCTCCACCTCCTTCATCCATAAAATCATAAAAACTCAAGTATCATGTATATAATTTAATTATATTTTTCTAATGTAATATATTATATCCACCCCTTTTATCATATCCTCTTATTAGATTAAATGAAACCATTGTCCAAAATATAGTAGTTCACCATCTACGTGGATAATGAATTTTTTTCCATTTCCACATTCAAGGGTGGTCATAAAAGTATTATTATGGTTACATAAGATTTTAATAGGAATATTATAACTTTTTTCATGTTCAGAAACACACACACACACACAAAAACATATATAGTATTAAATAAAATAAAACTAGTTTGTGATGGTCAAAAAAACCTCCAAAATAAACAAAACACTTATCATTAACATTTTATCAAATGAATCATCATCATACCATAATTAAAAATGATATATGGGACCATTTGAAATTATGTAAGTGCCTGAATACCATTTCATTTCACTTATGTAGTTTTATTTCTATTTGAAAAGAAAATAAATAAATATACACATGTGAACTGACCATAAAACCATGAAACAAAGGCACCTGAAGAAATGAAAATAGAGAAATATTATTAATGAATGGGTGGTAAGATGTTATGAAAGTATCATATAAGGTATTATAAAACTGAATATATTTCTTTAATGAATTAATAACATTATTTAAATCATTATACATGATGTTTTAACATGTTTAAAGGAATTAAAACCTCAGATAAGGGTTTCTTGTCTCACCTTTAATTTTGTGAGATATATGCCTTATTCAACGCTTATTTATTTTATGTGGTGTATATAATACCATTTTATATGTAATATAATGAATCTAATTTTATTAATTATATTAAACATTTCATTTTATAAGGATTATTTTCATGTGGAATAAAATTTGAATAATTACAAAGTGGTAAGGGATTTCATAACTCTATTCCATTCATTGGGTTAAACTTCTACTACATTGATTATGTCATGTTAAGATTATGTGTGACATGTTTTTTTATGATGTGATATTTTATGTCAAATTTTTATGTGTATTTAAATACAATATATATAATATATTAAATTTATTAATTCTCAAGTAAATGATATTATATTTATAAGCAAATTTCTTTTAAAAAATTATCTTTTTAAAGTTTCCCTCAAAACTTTATTTTTATTCTATGTCTAGGTTTTATAAAAAATATTTCAAAAATGTTTTTACTATTCATTATTGATTTTTAATGTAATTTTCAGTCATGTTTGACGTTTTATAAAATATTTTGAAAGTATTATTTTTGTCCTTATATAAACAATGTTATTAGTGGCTTTTTCGAAAAAATATGCAAGGGATGTTTTTTAACTTATACAGCAGGAGTGGATTTTCCCGCAATCATGATTCCTTAATGAATTGATGTATATTTTAAAATCTTACAATGCTATTTTCAAAGAAAACATATTCCTTTATAATTGTTCTTCACTTTATAAATAAATGATTTAAAAATGGAAATGTAATTTTTTTCAAGAATTATTTTATGTGACCTCTATAAATTATTTTCCATCTAAGTTAACATTCTTTAATGATACTTATGCTCACTAGTGATATTTTACAAGGATAGTATCATTATTATTTTTATTTTTGGTTTATGTTTATTATTTTATGATATTTATGAGACCCATTTCTTTTCTACGAGTTATTCTATGATCAAATGTTTGTGAAAATCATTTATTTTCATAGCAACTGATATAATGAATGATTTATGTTATTAGTTAAAAAATATGCATGGTTTTAATAATTTTATTGGTGAAGCATATATCTCTATCCAATTAATTGGGTAAATATTTATATCTCATAATATAACAATATGAAACAAGTTGATGGGCATGATCCACTATGGGAAATTTGTGCGTCCTGATTCACTATTGGAAATAGGTGTGTACAAATATACTATGTTGATGGTTTGGTAGTTAACATTGGCATATGAAATGGTTTACTATATTTATGATGGTTCAAAAATTTTATTACTTGAGATTAAGGATCATTATTTATTTATAATTATTTCTCACTCTTATGGTCCATGTTTTCTGAAATGATGTTGTTTATTCAATGAATCACGTTTATGATCTATCATTGGTTGGGTATGAGATTCATAAGTTGTGATCATGATCACATTATTTTATTATTATGTTATATGATCATTCAATAATATATACTATGTTTATCCTTAATGATGATCTGATATCACCCTTTGTTATGTTTCCTTCCTTAAGTGATGAAAAAAGTTGTAGGTAGGGTTTACCTAAGAGGAGTACTATAGAGAAGATTTCTATGGGAGATGTTTAATATCTTTAATAAAATAAGAGGATTGTTTATATAATATAAAAATACTCTAAACTATTACAGTTATATAATTGGAGATTAGGGTTAGGAAAATTTTATGAAAACCCTAGGGATAAGACTAGTTATAGGATGGAATACTAATGTTTTGGTAATGATCATGAATGAAGTAGGTTAAAACTAAGGTGTAATAGAAGAATATGTCATGATTTATACATTATATAAATTATTTGTCAAAATTATGTGGTTATCCACTATGATTATTTTTTCTCAACCTATGATTTTTTGGTTTTTTACAATAGATGGAACTAAGAGGATTCATGTTAATGGTGAATTTGATGGACAATGGAATGATCTTACTTGGGAGAAATCAAATGAAATAGGATTTAGAAGGAAAATCCTTGTTATAATTACAAATCATAAATCTAATAATATGATCAATAATATCAACTTTGGTGATTTTCTTGACCTATATAATAATAGAAATATCGAGTTTCATGGTTACTATAAAGGAATGAAAGTTCCATTTTTATCATGTAAATCATGAGGGAAGAGGCATAAAGGAGATTATTTCAAAGGAATGGAAGATGATTTGGGTGTGGAAAATAATGATGCAAAGTAAGTAATTGTAAAGGAAAAGTGAAAAGTTAATTTAGCACAATGGAAGTATGTAATGGTATACCTAAGGAATAATCAACATTAAATTTTTTAAATATAGAATATAAGGGAATTGAGAAAATTGATTCCCTAGTGGGAATTATCATGAATAGAATATAAATTTTTTTATGAGTAATACTTATATTTTTGATGATGAAGAGAATAAAAATTACATATGATATGGAATAAGTGTTGAGGAAAAAAATAAATAAGCTTTATTAATGGTTTAAGAAGAAAGTGGAATGATTGAGGGTTTATGTATTGGAATTAAAGAAATTTTTTGTAGAAGTACTTTTATGGTATTATGGAATAATGAAACACCTAAGGATCAACCCACTATAGTTTTAAATTAAGTATTTTAAAGTATATTTTGAATGGTTTTAGTAAACATAAAAAGTTATTGATATGGAGAGGTGATATTTTTGAAGAAAAAATGATTAAGGGAAATATAACCCTTATTATATGCAAGATGTTGGGATAATAATGAGATAATTGGATGTTTTATAGTATTCATGACCTTGGAACTGATTTTTAATATGTTGAAAAGTTAGTTTATGGATTTATTTTATAGATTTATTTATTTATGGTATGAGTAAAGAGTTAATTTTTTAAATCATGTATGTTTTCACTAATATTTTATGGTAATTTAGTTTATTAACGCATTTCAAGAAAATACATGATAATAATATCCACATGTTTGGTGTGCGAAAAGTAATATCTACATAAAGTTATTTGGGGGATTAATAATAAGTTGATTTTTTAAATTTAGTGACCTTTATTCCAATGTTTTTGATTTTAAAATTTTGGAAGGTTCATATGGGTAACCATTTATGAAATTATTTATATTAAACTTTGGATTGGTTTTAGAGATTAATGTTGTACTTAACCACATAAAGATTTATGTGTATTGGAGAACATGTTATAACCATTTTGTTATGTTGGTAATAAGAGAGATAAGGATTTCCTTTTCATCCCATATTAATCTTATGATCCACTAGTTCTTCTGGCATTACAATTTCCTATTTGGTCTATGCTTTTTTTGGTTATTAAGCTTATCTTGACCTTATTCTATATCACTCTCTACTAGTTATTAGGGATTAATTTTCCTTCTAAATAAATATATTAATTTTCTAAAAAATATTCCCTAAGTGGAAACCTAGTTATTAATTACTTCAGGTAACCTTTATGTTTCCAACTTTCCCTTTTTAAGGGAATTTTTAGTATTCATTTGTACGACGTATGTTTCTATGAATGAATTGTATAATGTTAAACATTTGATTATTGAGTGATTTTTTTGGGAGAAATTATTTTTAAGGTGGTATAATGCAACACCCGATGATTTTTTGGTTTTCATCTTTTTTAATAAATTTAATATTTTTTATATATTACATTGTACAGAACGCCGAGCTTAAACAATCTCCAAAATATTATTATTTTAACTCGACATTTATAACCTAGCTGTTAAATTGTTGGGAATGAATATTATTAACCAAATAATGAAATATAAAATTTTCCATCTCATTTTTAATGTTTTAATTAATTTATTATGAATATAAACATAATTTTTAGAAAAATCATTTTATTCTTCATGTATATGTTTTCTTCAAAAAATGATTTTTTACTTCTTTATAGGAGAAAATAAATCTAATTAATTTTTGAAACTATTAGAATATTTATTTGATAAAATTAAGATCATTTTTGATTCATAATGTTAAAATAATCTAAGGATTAGTTTTTGATAATTTTAATTTTTCAGTGAATAGTAAAAAAACCCGATTTTTTATAAAACCCTCATTTTGTTTATATTTAAAATAAATTTTATGATTTTAAATTAACATAATAGTAAAATAAGTATGTTTTTATTATATATAATCTAATTAATTATATCTATATAGTATTTATACATTATTTTGGTATATGTACATTTTTTGGGCTTAAAAATACATTTTTCCAAAAAAACTATTTTCATTGCATTTTTAAAATTTAATTTTAAATGTAATATTTAATTTTTTTTGTATTTAATTTTTAAAAAAGGATTCTATATTTTTAATTAGTAGTTAAAAATTATTTTATAAGGTCATTTTCTTTTTTAGGCATAAAAAATTTACAATGGTAAGAAAATATTTTTCACTGTATAGGTAAAATAATGTAACAGGTTAAAGTTAAAAGAAAAAAGCTTAAAATACCTAAAAAATAAAAAACTTAATGAGTGGTTGATGTGTTTATATAAATTATAAATCATTTAAAAAATTAATAATAATCCATTTTTCTAAATTAATGCCACTGAAATGTGATTGGATTTAAATATAAAATAATTATTATTTATTCACTTAAAACCACTCCTCCTTGTGTATAAATACTACTCCTCCCAAACCCATTTATCCTCAAAAGACATGAAGATATTATAATACCATAAAAATACTATACTATCAACTCTAAACATGTCCATGTTATGGTGGTCTCACCTGAAGACCAATTCCAACTTTCTTAAGTGGTCTTTAAGGAGGTGATATTCAAGATGTATCTTTCTCAAACAACCTCTATTAATTTATTTTCTATTTCTACCTTATCATAAAATACTTAATATAAAATAAATATAGTAATATATATATACTATAATGTTATTTTTCTAAAGTAATACCTTCTATCCACCCCTTTTCCCATCTCCTCTTATTTGAAGAAATGAAACTATTGTCCACATTATGGTGGTTAACCATTTCTATGGATAATTGTTTTTCATTTCCCATTACCACATTCAAGGATGGTCATGAAAGTATTATTATGGTTAAATAAGATTTTAATATTTCTATTTTAACTTATTTAATTATATTTAACTAATATATATACATAATATTAAATAAAATGAGATTAGTTTGTAACAATCAGAAAACTTCCAAAATAAACAAAGCATTTATCGTCAATGTTTTGTCAAATGAATCATCCTCAAACCAGAATAAAAAATTATATAAGAGAACATTTAAAATTATTTATGTGTATTAATAGTATCTAATTTCACTTCTTTTGTTTTATTTCTATTTTTTATGAAAATCCACAAATATACAGAAGTGAACTGACCATGAAACCATGAAACGAATGAACTCGAAACAATGAAAATAATGAAATATTATTAATTAATGGGTGGTAATATGTCATAAAATTATCATATAAACTATTATAAATAATAATATATTTCTCTAAGTAATTAATAACATTATTTAAACCATTATAAAAGTGGTTTGAATAACGTTTAAAGGAAGTCAAACTTGAGGTAAGGGTTTCCCATATCACTTTTACTTATATGATATATATAAATTATTCAACACTTGTTTATTTTATGTCATGTCTATACTACCCTTTGATATATCATATTTAGAATATAATTGTCTTCATGGTATTAAAATTTTCATTTTATAATTTTTACTTTTATGGGGCATACGATTCGACGGATTACAAAGTGATAAGAGATTTCTTAACTCAATGTCCTTGAATCCATTTTTTTATTTTATTGAAAATACAATTTAAGGTTAAGTGGGAACCTAAAGAAACATTCACTTTACCATAAAGTTCCATAGATACTCACAAATAAAATCTCATTATATATTGAAAATTTTAAAACATCAAACAGAACCATCAACACCACACCACAAATGATAATCACACGCTCACTTTTAAAATTCATATGAGAGATCATAATCACCGTCTCGTTCCTACCTCCTCGCGATGCACACCATGCCATATTAAACTATTTAAAATTTCAAAATATATACCACCATCACATCCTCGATCCTACCTCCTCGCGATGCACAACCTTACACAAACCAACCCTCATTGGAACCAGCTGGATGTAAACCTTTATCGTTAGTAAAAAACATGCACAACACCATCATGAACACCGTTCGGAATAAGAAACTCCAAAATAAGAAACAACTACACATTATAATAACCTCACCATTTGAATAAGGTACCATAAACCATAAATAACACCTTACACCATTATCTTCATCATCGAAGAAAAAATTGTAATCACTATTCCTCAGAAGCAACACCAATGGAGAGCCAACAATAAGGGTACCTAGAAAAGGGGAAGAAATCTGTCTTTAATGCCTCCTAGAACACCCTTAAATTAAAAAAAAATACATCAAAAAACCTATGTGTGAGCCATATCACCCAACCAAACTAGAAATGAATAATGTAACTGGTAGCTAGAGCTGTGTGAGTGTGTGTAGGACCTCTATAGTGATCCATGATGAATCCAACACTGTCAATCCCACAAAAGACCTCATAATTGAACCAAAACTAAAAAAATTCAATACCAATGCCACTATAAATCAACAATGTACTAAATAAGAAAATGAATTAATAGGATAAAACAACAGAGAAAGACACTATGGACTATCTGAAAAAGATAGAAACTAAAGAGAAACATGTCACCGGCCAAGACTATCCCCTTCCACGGACTTGTAACCCCCCACACCATCCGAAAACCACTGAAAACACCCTCATAATAATCCAAAATATAGGAACACATAAGAGTATGGGTTTAAAAATCATAAGAGAGTGAATCGGTCTAAGAGGGAGCCACAAAACCACACACCAACACAATACCAAACCACCGAAGTGCCTTTGTAACAAACCTAGAAACGGTTTAGCATGAAGGTTCATGTGATAAGATTATATGTGTGAGCGTAAAACATCAAAAAATTGAAATAAAACAAAAATAGAAAGAGAACCAGGAAAACCAGATTAAAAAAGAAATATCATGTTCCTCATGAGAGCTCGAAAATGTGAGGATTAGAGGGAGAATCGAGGATGAAAAGAATAAGAAGGAAAATAGGTGAAAAACCATGTCACTAAAGAAAAGAGGAAAAAATGTGATCAGAAAGGAGAAAGAGATAAGAACAATAGGTAAGATACAAGAAACTTTATTTCCATGGGGAGGTACCCTAAATGGAGAAGAAGCATGCTCGAGAGAGAATTCCGAGAGAAAGGATTCTTTTTTTTCTTCCAAATGAGGTTATTGGTGATTTTTTTGACCAAAATATGGAAGTAATGTGTTTTTAAACTTATATATCTTGAGTATATTTACCACTATCATAGCGCATTAATGATTTGAGGTTTACTTTATAATTATACAAGGTTCATTTTAAATATTTTTTCCATTATAACTGTGGGGATCTTAAAAAAATTATTTGAAAATGGAAATGTTATTTATTCACAAATTATTTCAAGTGGTCTCTCAAAATTATATTCCATATAGAATAACATTATTTGATACTACTTATTATTTTCTTGGGATATTTTCAAGGATACTATACTTATTATTTTTATGGTTTTTTATGTTTATGGTTGCATTATATTTATGAAACCCATTTATTTTCCAATTTTTATGCTATGATGAAATGTTTATGAAACACATTTCTTTTCATGGGTTCTGATACGATTAATGATTGATGTTATTATAGAACACATATGTATAGTTTTATTATGTGATGGGTTTGACCTATATATCCCTCCAAGGCATTGGTTAAAGATTTATATCACATTAGATAATAATGGGAAACAAGTCAATGTGCTTCTTCCACTAGGTAATATAGGTGCATACTGATCCACTTTGGGAAATAGGTGTGTCCATATCCACTATGTTGATGGTCTTTTTAGTTAAACTTAACATATGAAGTGTTTTACTATATTTATGATGGTTCCGCACTTTTATGAAATGAGATTTTTGATAATTATTTATTTTTAATGATTTCTCACTCTTATGGTCTGTGTTTTTTGAAATTATAATGTTTATGACATGAATCAAGTTTATGATATATCACATATTGGGTATGAACATCATAAGTTATGATCTTGTTAAAATTATTATATTATGATTTTAAATGTTCATGGATTGATATTTCCTATGTTTATCCTTATTGAGAATCTATGCTCACACTTTTACTATGTTACCTTATCGAGGTTATGATGAAATGTTCAGGTAGGTACGCCTAAGAGGAGTACTATGTAGACAATTTTTATTAGAGATGATAAAGATCTTTAAAAAATAATAGTATTTTATATCTAATTTCAAAACACTCTAAACCTTTATGATTTCGGTATGGGTAGTATGGTTATATATCAAATATTTATCTAAATAGATGAAATATTTGGGTATGAAAAAGTCGGGTCATTATATCTGTTATTTGGAGATAAATGTTAAATTTATTTTTTGAATAATATGTAATAAAATAATTAAAATATCTGGGTTTAAATATTATTATATAATATTTTTTTTGATAATTTTATTGTTACTTATTTAATAATGAATCTAATTTGAGATTTGGTTGTTATTGTGGAGGTTTTGAAGATTAGTGTTTCATTTCATTATATGATGGATTATTTATTTTGATAATTATCAAGTGATAACCATTTTGGTTTTGGATAATGCCTAAATATATTATAAATAACTTATTATCCATTTGTGAAGTTTATTTTAATTCTTTATAAAAAAACATCATCTTGAATACTCATCATTTGGAGTAATAGATGAGAATGAGGTGGAAATTGATTAAATGATGAAATTTTAATTTTCAAGTAAGTATTTTTATTTATATTATTAGTCTATATGGTAAGATATTATTTATGTCTATTAAATGGATATTGAAATGAAAATTCTATTATATTAACTTCATTTATGATGAATAAATGGTCTTTTTTCACATTTCTTTGGTTTATGGTCTTGTGGTTGTTAACTTTCTCATGATCATTCACTTCTTTGTGATAAATAATATATTTTACTATCCATCATTATTTTGGAATTAATTTTTTATTACATTCCTATATTTTATGTTCCCACTAATATTTTACTACTTGGAAACCTAGTTTTGTGTTATTCTTGATAACCTTTGTACTTCCATTTCTCTCATATTAAGAGAACATTGTAACACTTTTTTATGATTTAGAGTTTCAAGGAAAGAATTTTTAAAATATAAACCCTTGATTATCTAGATGAAGTTAATTTTTTTAGGATTTGATTTATTAAATAGGGTAGGATGTAACATCCAAATATTTTAGAAAATAAAACTATGTTAGATATGATACAAGATATGTTACACAAAACTTAAATGAACCACATAATATTATTATTTAAATATGACTCTTATAACCTAACTGTTAAATTCGAGGGTATGAATATTTATAACAAATTTATGAAATAAATATATAAGTTTTATAATAAATATATATTTATTGATTAATTATTAGTAAATAATAAATCAATTTTTAGTAAACTAATTTTATTCTTTAAAAATAAGTTTTCTTCAAAAATGATTTTTATTAATTTTGTGATAAAATATTATAATAAATTTCTATAAATTTTAGAAAAATAATTTATTTTGGAAATCATCATATCAAAATTAATTTAGGGTAATTTTTTTTTTATTTTTCAGATAATATTTATTTTTCAGTGAATAGTGAAAAATTCTGATTTTTCAAATACAGTCATTTTTTTAAATAAATTAATTAATTTAAACGTAAAAATATGATTTGAATTATATTTAAAGTAAAATAAGTTTTATTTATATATATTTAAACAAGTTAAGTACATTTTAATCATATTTATATTATTTTTTAGTATAAGTTTATTTTTAGGTTTAAAAATGCATTTATATAGAAACTTTTTAAAGTGCGTAAGGACTATCAATTTCAATTAATAGAAAACCATAACAAGGAATTATTTAAATTAAATTTATATATTATATATCTATAAATATTAATTTAAATTCATATACTAATGGTTAATATTAATATATTTAATATAAAATCTTCTTATGCTAAAAAAATACATTTCTTGAAAAACCATTTTTTATCCCTTTTGTGGGTTTAATTTTAAATTAAATTCTATAACTTATATGTATTGAATTTTTAAAATGGATTAAATGTTTTTAATTAGAACAATTTATGTTATATTATAAGGTCCAAATATTTTTTTCATTATGTATAGTAAAAGAAAAATATATTTTATCATGGTTAAGGTGAAAATAGGTTTACTAGGGGTTAAACTAAAAAAATATGGGTAAAAATAACCTTAAAATATGTCTAAATTATATTTAATATTCATATTTAGACCTTATATCATCTAAGTATCAATAATGGTCCATTTTTTATGATTTGGAATTTATAAAATTTGGGTATAATTTTTTCTGTTCAAAAAATACAAGCATGTCCTCTCCCCCACTTATAAAAGTCCACCCCATTTCTGTTCAAATTAACTCATTTAAATGGTTTTTTTTAAAATACCAAAATAAAGTCTTAACTTATATACCCATATATTAAAATCCATATTTTTTTAGAAAACTTGCCTATGGAGGACTTTGGTGCAAAGCTAAAGAGACCATTCAAAGAAGAGGTATCATCCTTAACCTTGTGTTCTATTTTATTTCATCTTCCACCTCATTAAAAACTTCTCAAAAAATTACGATTTAATAAAACCAATATATATTATATAATTATATGTTATTATGTTAATTTAATACCCTAAATCGGTCTCCTATTCCATAAAATGTGTAACAAAACCATCATTCATATGTAAGGCGGACTACCGCCTCACGAACCAAGGTTATTAATTTTCCATCATCGCTTATTAAAGATATTAATTAATATGGATTTAATGTCTATATATGTTATTAATGACATATTTTTCATTATTATACAATAATATTTCATATTTGTTTACCTTTCCATTCATTCAAAGCTGATAACATGGTTCGTGCGTACATGTGGACTACCTCCTTAATGAAGTAAAGTGATTTGTTTTTCCTCAATACATAACATAGATGATTTATATAAATGTATTTAAAGAAATAATATTATATTTATAAAATTTTTATCATTATTTTAAGGTAAAATAATTCTTACCTTCTTTCTATAATGATTATTTCGTAATGGAAATACTGCTCATGCGTACGTATGACATATCATCTCCATGATTGTAATGATTTCATTTTCCATAACCATTATCCATGGTTTCTTTTAGAAATATAATTTATGTATAAAATTTATAATTACTTCATTATTATTATTCCTATGATGATAATATAATGACCCCTTTGACCAAGACCAATATACAGAAAATATTTTGAAAATATGGACTGAGTGTCCTAAAAATACCTGACGTGGACTTAACAGATTAAATATTTAATTAAAATAAATAAAATAAATTATTTATGTATAAGGTATTCAACCAATAAAATTTTATTGATAAATAACATATTTTATATATTCATATTATATAAGAGTTAATGGACATACATGCAGCGTTTGGACTTGAGGTAAGGGGTTCTCATCTCACTTTTATTTATGTGAGACATATACCATATTCTCTAATTATTTTTATTGTGTGTTGTATATAATTATCATGAATTAATTTTATGATTATTTTCATAAATATTATTTTATTTATAAATCCATATGAGGTTCTCACTTTCATGAGGTTTTTATTCAGAGATTACGAATACAGTAATGAGTTTCATCTCAATCCTCATCCATTAAAAAATATTTTATTAGAATGAAAATAATTTATTTTACATGGTGTATATAATTCCCCTTTTATATGTTATATCATGAACCATTCTTAATAAATGGTATTTTGAGTTTCAATTTTAATTATTTCATCTAAAGAGATTTGAAATGAAATTTACCAAGTGGTAAAGGGTTTCATTTCTCAATTTATCTTCATTAGGTTATATTACTTTTTCTTTGTATTTTATATTCTATGATATTTTAATAAATAACCTATAAATTTATTATATTGAATTTGATCATTTTTTCTAGATTTAAATTTTTTACACATAATATATTCATTGATTAACTCTCAATTAAATGATATGTTATTTTTAAGGGTTATTCATCTAAAATTATCTTTCTTTGGGACATAAGTTTATTTTTATGAAACCATATTATTTTATAATGTGTATATAATTCCCCGATGAAATTTAATATCTTGAATCCAATTGTGTTCTTGATTTCTATTGTTTCATTTGATTTTATTCTTTAATGGTTCTTTTAATTGAAAGGTTACCAAAGTGGAAAATTATTTATGTTACAATGAAATTTATTTTCGGGATTTTTTATTTTGAAGATTATTTTGTAGGAAATAATCAGATTTAATTTTCTTTAACCACATATATTTTTTATATGGTTATAATTTTTTTAAATGTTTAATTTCAATTTCCTACCATATTGATTAACTCAACATCAAGAATTTTTTTACAAGTGATACTGATCATGAATCTTCTTTTAGATCATGAATATTTCTCTTACATATCTATGTTTTCTAAAATATTTTAAAAAATGTTCCTTTAGAAACAATAAATAGTTATTAAATTTATTTTATTTTATCTTTTAAATTCTTTTATAATATTTTAAAAATGAAATTTCTTAACATCTTCCAAATGGGACACTTTTGACTCCCTTTAATGTTTTTTGAAAATAATATTTATTTTAGAATTTAAAATATGAATGGATTTTACCACCATAATGTATATTATTTTCCATGAATATTATTTTACATTATTTTCCATGTTTATTTTAAATGAAAAATATTTTCAAATTACTTTATGATTTTTTTTAAAAAGTGATTTTAAAATAGAAATGTATATTCTTTTCAAGAATGTTTTTAATAACATTTTAATACTACTTCCATTAATCAACTCCAACAACCCTTGAAGTTACTTATTATCCACTGTGGATATTTTTTAATGATTTCATCTATCCTCATTATTTCATTGTATGGATTATGATTATTTTAAATATATTATCAAGAAACCAATTACTTTTCCACTAGGTAATCGAGATATTAAAGTAATAATTGATGTTTCTGTGAGTTTCATGACAAGATACAATTCTATATACTTTATTTTTGTTATGGTTCTTGGAAATTGGTTTCAAAGGGTGGAGAGCCATTATAACTCAATATATGATGGGTTGAGCCCCATTTGAGCTCAAGATATGATTGTTTGAGCCTCATTATATCCTATGATATGGTAGGTGAGCCCCATTATAGCTCTATAATATATTGGGTAATAATTATTTTCTCCAAAGAATTATAATGGAAGTAGGTTGTATGGGTATTCTAATTTGTAAGGGTTCTATAAATATAATGTTCCAAGATACCAAACCATTTTATTTATGATTTCTATGGGTTGTTAATGATTCATTTGATCAAGATTGACATCATATGGATCAAGATTATTGATTCTTATAACTCCTTACTTTTTTAAATATTATTTTCATGTTTTATGATTCACAATCTAGGTATTGATGAGTATTAATACTATTATGTTTTTCTCATTAAATTTTATTATGTCATCTCATCATTATTCTCTTCTTATTCTCATTAGTGACATTAAATTATTAATTATTATGTTTACCCTTACTGAGGATTTAACCTCACCATTATTATATTTAATTTTCACCAGGTTATCAAGACTGATGTTAAATAAATTATTTCTAGAAAGTTTTTATAAGCATAATGATGATGACCTCATTTTAAAAAATAAAATTTTGGTATAGTGATAAAAATAAAATCTTTAATCCATGGGTACTATTTATGAAAGAGATTTTCTTAATTCTCTAAAAGTATGAACGTAAATGGTCCTTGGGTATGTAAGTGATCCAATAATTAATTTCTATGTTATATGTTTTTTAGGAAAAAATTGTGTCATGTTTATTAATATCAAGCTAGAAAATTAATGATTTTGATTTTAGCATCAGATATGGGAGTGTTGGTTTGGTGAATATATATATATATATCCTATAATCTCAAGTATACTTTGATAAATTAAATCAGTGGTTGACATCATCCCTTACCCTATTTATATCAGAGTGTTATAATGGATATATGGTATTTTGTGATTTATCAGGAATAATATTTAGTTGTGTAATTATATAGGGTGACCATGCGGAAATGAATGGCTCTCAATAACTTCTCCCATAGGAAAAAATTACCTGACCTATGTCATTGAGTATGCGATAATCATGCACACTCTCAAATTTTGGCATAATGTTCTATTTAGTGATAATTTTATATTGGATATTGGATATCAAAGGTTGTGATATATTTTCACTCAATAGGTTTTTTAATCTCAAGAAATTGTTATGGATGGAATATTTGGAGGAATTTTACATTAAAATAACCTATAAACTACGAAAGGGTATCATTGTAATTTATGGTCTTAGTTGGAAGATTTTATAACATGCCTTACAATAATATAGTCATTAGTGGAACATGATGAGTCACTTATTGGAGTTAAATTTGAAGTTAAAGGAAGATCATGGAGTAATGTTTCTATCTATTGTTTAAATTAAAATTATTCATCAAGAGTAATTGAAGGATGAGAGTGGCATTGCATCATGATAATTATATATGGTGGGGGGAATATAATAATCCAATATTAAAATATCTTTATATTATATTATTTCCATAAGATAAACATTATAACTCATAAATAATTTCACAATTCTAAGAATAGAAGGTTTAGTTTCTTTGAAGAAAAAGTACATAATTTTTTTTAATATTCCTCCAAAATTGATCACCAATAGACAAAATTATATACTTTTTATAATTAGTAACCACCTTCATAACATGGCGAATAAAAAAAGGGTGATCTCAAATTCCCAATATGGGAAAAAGTTATTAATATTTTTTCAAAGGTTTAAATCATAAGAATATGATAAAACAAGATAAATAAAATTATTATTAAAAATAAAATAGAACAATAAGATTTTTTTCATAAGTCATGATAGGAGGACATGAAACCCCAATTGAAAAGACATATTTTATGGAAAAAGGATGATGAATCATGATAAAATAAACACGAACCATTAGACATAATCATAGGTATATACGATGAAAATATAAAATTCCCTTAAGAGAGAGCATATAAAATAAATTTTTCACAAACATAAATACTTGTTATCATCATATTTTGAGAATATCCAAGAAGGACCATCCTTTATTTATGCGCATAATTCAAGGATGGAAACTTATTAATTTTTTTATCATATTTGAGCAAGCCCATGCTCTATTATCCCATGAGATATAAAAAAATATCTAATGCATAGAGGGAGATATAAGACCCTTCCTATTCTCATCCATACATATGTGTTCCATACAATATCAATCATTCAACATATCATGAAAAACTATAGGATTAAAATGGAGTTTGTATCATTTTTAGTGGTATTACGTAACATGATATCAGAAGTTGATTTTTTGATACCAAAAAACTGATCAACCAAAATGATTATTTCATAAAATAATTTATAAGGTGATCCTTAAACATAACTATATTGTATTTATATCTATAAAGAGTAAATTTTAAAAAAACCCAAGAAAATAATATTTTAGAGAACATTTCTTAACATTTTCATAGAGATGAAATTTAAAATCACTTTCAAAAATCATTTTCAAGAAGGCAACATGATTTTTTTTAAACACAACTCTAAAATAAATATATAGAATTTATTATTTAAAAGTTTGAAAATATTTTATATAGTAAATATTGATTGTAAGATAAAAACAGAAACTTGAATGGGAAATTCTATTTAATGGTTTTGAAAAAACCTTTATTGAGACCCAAATCATATATACAGTAATAATTCATTCATTTTAAAATTATTAAAGTGAAAATTTAAAATTAAGAGATAAAAATCTTAATTTTATTTGAAAATAAGAATTTTAAAATATTAACTAGAATGGTATATTTTGTTATGGAAGAAAAGATCTCATTTGGAATAAATGATAATTATTCTAAATAATATCATATTTTGTAAAAAAAATTCATCACAATTACATAGAAAATATGTATCATCATATATTAGAGTAAATCCATCATTTAATAACCACAATCAACAAATAATCATTATGACTCAAGAAAATAAGTTGATTTATGAAAACCCCTTACCTTAATTATTGAATTCCACTAAAATAATTGAATATACTATATAAAAAATAACTATATTAATAACCTATTTAAAAAACTTATTAATATATATAACCTTTTATAAACTTCATTTATAATTATTATCAATATGTTTATTATTTAGTTTTAAACTATTTTATGTATTTAGTGTGAGAAATATTGATCATTCTGAACCAGTTTCGCAATAGTGGAAATATTATTCATTCTTATCTCAATGTTAATCAATAAAAAATAATGAATATTTATATAATTTATTATTTATAAATATTTATATTATTATAATTTCTTTTTATGGGATTTTTTGTAATAATAATTATTTATGAAGTCGAGGATGAACATGTTTCAGTGATTTTTAATAAATTAACATTGGTATCTTAATTAATGATTTTAAAATTAATGTTACCATTTTAGAACCTAAATGAAATAATTATTTTCTTATTTAATTCTTATATTATCATTAGTTAATTTTTCATAGTCAACCATCATATTATTTTATAACATTGTTCAAGTGGTTGGACCAGACGAAACCTGAACATACCATAACTAATAGATGGGCATGATTATAAAAGTGTTTTATTTTTAAATAGTATCATTATTATAGATGCATAATTATATTATTTAGATATATTTAAGGTTAAAAATTATATTTTAATAAGTAATAAAAAAATAAATGAAAATGTGATATGTTACTTTGAAGAGGGAATAATCCTCATAAACGCAGATGTATTAGTTTTTCCTAATGGAAAAAGGAAAATGTGGTTAATTATTTTTAACGTAGAATAATAAAATTTAGTATAAAAATAATATTTGTTTCAATATATTTGAATAAGTAAATTAGGTTTGGAAAATTAATCTAGAAAGAAAATAAACTTGGGAAAGATTACTAGTGCCGTGGAGAACTTGAGTTTTTCCTTGGTGGAATCCATGTAAATATAGCGATTAGGATACCTTATTGTGACCAAAATATAAATTAATTTGAAAATTATTATAGAGTAAGGAAAAATGGTATATTATAAAGTGAAAAACAAAATTTAGAGTGCCCTTGAAGGGCTGTTGAGTTGACACTTTTATAAGTGGTGATAATGATATTCTTTTTAATAGTTCATCTCAATATAAAGAGAACACATGTTTCACATGTCCAGAAGTCTAAAAAATTAAAAAATGTAGTCAATATATATTTTTTTCAATAAAAATTTCAAAATATTAATTAGAAACATGTTTTTAACTTTTTATTCCTTTTACCCCTTAAGTTTACTATTCTGCCCTTTTTTCTTTTACTGTGGTTACTAGTTTTTAACTAAGTAATTCATTTTATATATCCCAAAACGAAATGGTAATTATTAAATAATATAGGACATATAATTATAAATTTTAAATATATTTTATTGGATTCAATTTCTAAAAATGAAAAAAATAATTCTAAAATAAAAAATTTAAAATTTATTAAAAAACGTTTTTGAAAATAGTGTAACTTAAGTTCTAAAAATATCAAACATAGGTTTTTAAAATAAAAAAATATATATTAATTTACCTTATCTCTTATAAATAATATATTTTTCCAATAAAATTGTTTTATAATTTTACAATTCAAACTTATATAGTAATAATTTCATAAAAGTCTAAGTATTTTTAAAAATGGTATTTTCACTATTCACCTAAAAATCAATATTTTTTAAAATAATACAAAAAAAAAATTTCTAAGAAAATATTTTTATTATAAGTCAAATAAAGATGTTAATTTTTAAAATTAAAATTATTCAATTTTATAATTTATCTTTTATGTAAATCATAAAATATAAAAAACTATTTTTGTAGGAAAATGAATTTTCAGAATTTTAACTGTTTTAATTATTATTTCATGTCAATTAATTGTTAAGTTTGTGTTAATATAAATATATAAATATATATATAATATTTAATAATATATTTAATTCTATTTATTCCTACCAATTCAATGACTACTTTACAATGATTATATTTAAAATGTGTTGTTGTTTGTTTGGGTTTAGTTTTGCATGTGAAATAAACTATTCAAAAAATGTATATTTTATGGGAAATATACTCTGAAATATTGTGTCATTACATTCTATAACCCTTAAAAATAATTTAAAAATCAAAATTTTATTACCGGGATGAAAACATGTGAGAGTATTTTTGTTTTATTACCACCTCAGGTTCCCATGTACCTACTTAAAACTTATGATTCCTCTAAAAAATGTTGACTAGATTAGTGAGATTATTCAGTAGTACTATATCACTTTAATAATGAATTTTTTCTGATTTTTCCTCATATGATATATTTTTTTTCCAGTTTTATAGTTTCTATGTTTAGTATATATGAAGGGTCTAGTATGAACTTCATCAAAATAAATAAAACATGTACTTGGGGGAGGTCTGAAGGTTGTGATTAACAATAAACTGCTACCCATACATGATCAAGGATTTAAAATGGATAGATATACATTAGGGTTAGATTCCACTACTTATGAAATCTCATGACTCACTTCCAAGGAGATATTTGGAGGAATAACTTGTCACCAACTATAAACTGTAGATTTAATCAATGATTGTTCAAATAACTTTATCAAAATTGTGCCTATTTCAAATTCAAAATAATGGTTTGAAACTTCTCTATAGTTTCTTGTAAAAGGTATGTCTTATTATTTTTCCATCTCCAACTTTATCCCATTATATTAGAGTCCTACATATCTTCCCATATAGAGCCTCACATAATTCCATATGAATGCAATAATGGAAAATATTATTAAATGATAACTCTACTAGGGGATAGTGTTGATCCCAACATCATTGGAAATCCATTTAGAAATATCTAAACATATCGTCAATAGTGTAAATGGTTCTCTCAGAATGAACATCTATTTATGGGTGATATGAAGTGTTGGAACTTAGATTTATCTTCAAATCTAGCTAGAAAATTTTCTAAAACATTTAGGTAAACCTTAGATACAAATCAGATACAATATATAGTGGTATCCATTGAATCCTTACCACATAACTTATTTATATATTGGTGATTCAGTCAATTGAAATATATTATTTGATGAAAATAAAATGAGATGACTTTTTATGGTGATCAACTACAACCCTAATGGAATTATTTAATTTATATGTTTTACTGAGTCATATGATGAAATACGTGGTGATATTTTACCATTTCCATAATAGAATGGGAAATGGTTTCAACATAAACTTATAATTTTCCCATTCAACCCTAACCTACTAGACTACCAACCATCAAGATATGTATTCTGTAATTTCTCTCTTTATGATATCCCACTAGAAGTTTTTCTTTTTATCGATATACATCTTTATTATTTCCTATATGAAAATATAATTATGAGTTATGAGTGTTATCCAAAAGACTCATCTTTATTTCTGGTTTTAATGGATAGTTGAGTAGTAATTTTTTAAAGATAGCAATTTTTCATATTATATTATGACTTTAAGATGCATCCTCTGAAAATACATGAGTACTGGGTTTTTTTCCAATCCTCATCATGGATAGGTTAGAATGATCATTTCTTCTTATAGAATTATCCATATTTTTT
The DNA here is from genome assembly GCA_963277665.1 of Viscum album. Classification (NCBI taxonomy): domain Eukaryota; kingdom Viridiplantae; phylum Streptophyta; class Magnoliopsida; order Santalales; family Viscaceae; genus Viscum; species Viscum album. The sequence goes on along the minus strand of OY728143.1, from coordinate 641,361,141 downwards.
CCATTCCCTAAGTGGTAATGTATTTAGAAATCACAATATTTTATAATTTAAAACTATCTCCTTTGGTGAATATTAAATTCATTTAGTTTGAATATATATTTAAATCTCTTCTGGTCAATATATATGTCACAATTTACACCATAGAGATAATGTCATCAAATATTTAATGTGAAGATCACACCTTCCTGCTCCAAATCATGAATTAGGGGATTTTCCCATGAGTCTTTAATTCTAAGCATTCATAAGTAATTACCTTATCATTATACATTATTAATCATTCAAATACCATTAATTAAGTATCAATATATATTAAAAATCCTTACCAACTACTGGGAAATGTAATTATAGGTGAAGTTACCAAAATTTTCTTTTGTCCCTTGATTCTTTATTCACATTCCTATATATAAAGGAAATTCACCCCTTCCTTATTAACTTTATTATTAGATTTTATAGTTGTGGTAAATTTTAAAAAAAAGATTTAATAGTATCAAGATAACTGAAGAAAAATATTTATCTTTGTTACTATATATGGACTGGTCCATTGTTCAATTACTTTTACCTTTTAAGGATTTATAAATATGACACCACTTATGATTAAATAACTCAATAATGATACTTTATGTTTCCAAAATTAGCACTTGATAAAATTCATGTACAATTTATCCTTTCTTAGGGACATCACCATTATCTATAAATGATATTAATTATATTCCTTTCTCTTAGAATATTTGAGAATAACATCTTTGAATAAATCCACCAATTGATCAGGGTAGCCTCTAAATGATCTATTCATTATATCCATAAATATATTTGGATAGTTTGTAAGTGAAAAAGGAATCACTATAAAATTATATTTTTTCATACCTTTTATGAAAATCTATGTTGGAAATTTCCTTCCCTTTAACCCTTAACTGATGATATCTGGTTCAAAGGTATGTCTCTGAGAAGTATTTAGATCCTCTGAGTTGGTCAAATAGATCATCAATATGGGGTATAAGATACTTTTTTTTATTATGATTTTATTAAGATCATGATAATTAATGAAATATCACATTTACCCATCATTATTTTGATAAAAAGGACAAGTTTAGCTGATGGAGAAGCAAAAGGGTGTATAAACACTTATTCAAATTATCTTGTAGAAAATTATTTAATTCTTCTAACTCAATGTAATCCATTATATAAGGTCTATTTTAGATACTTGTGGATCAAAGTATGAGTTCAATCATAAAAACCAACTCATGCTTTGGGTGAGGACCAGGTAGTCTATCCAGAAATACATTATTATATTCTTATAAAATAAGTATGTCACAAATGTTGACTTCACCCCTAATATTTTGAGCTAAAAGTCCCTCATTGTTGGGTTTCATGATTCATATAACTAAATTTTCTTCCAAATGGAGTTCATGATCATCCTTAAATTTATATTTGACAATAGAATGATTCTAAATATGAAATGAGATTCATTTATCTTGACAATTGATATGTGATTTATGAAGGGAAATACAATCCATACACAATGTTTTATCAAATTTAACAAAATAAAGAAGAACTATATCCCATGTAAGTTAATTCCTATTAAATTATATAATATAATAGTTATATATATTAAAAAAATCATTATTCCACATATTTATTTCATAGATAGATCAATATATAATGCTTAAGGTGTCAAATCTTTATTCCTTGAAAACTTACATGATAAAAAAGATTGAAATGAAATAGAATCAAATATAGAATTCACAGCTCTAGAATGGATAATTAGTATACCTTGCATCAATTCATTATCATGATTCACTAAATTGATAGTGAAAACTTGAACTATTATTTTCTTCCTTAGTTTAAGAAGTTTATGGGTTCAAATCCCATCATAATCAATAGGGATAGATCATTCATTTGAGTAATTTATAAATTTTTTAATATGAATAATTTAATAATATGATAAAATTAGTTGGGACATTATTTTACTTTATATTGTTGATTGGAATATTCATCCCTTTGTGTAAATCATTAGCTTTATAAAAAATATTCCAACACTTGGAACCATTCCTTTATCCTTATAGGTAGTTACCTAAGTTATTCCTCCCACATTTTATATATATTTTTATCTGAACTTTCTTTTCACCATATGAATTACCACTAAAGATTCCATGATACACTACATTCATTTTTCACTCTCTAAAATAATGAGATTCTCCAATTTCAATCTCCACTTTCATCACACATCATATAATCTCCTTGTAGCTTTCGAAGACTCTTATGAATGATTCCTTTCCAAGACTTTGATTTGAGAAACTAAAGAAATGATCGGTTTTATTCTTATAATCATAGATAAAACCAGATGAAAACCTTACAAGCCTTATGATATTTTATTTTTATATTCCAATGGATTCACTCTTTATTTGTTTCAAATCCATGAATTCTCCCTCCATCATCATCTAAAGAGTACATAGAAAATAATTGGCGATGATAAATGTATTTAACTCATCTTAAACCATAGATTCTACATCCTCCCTTTTCATTATATTCTTAATGATATTCCACCATTGGTTAGTCTCACCTTCTAGATAATAAATGACTAGGAAAACTATCATATTTGTCTAATAATTACTTATTTTAATGTTCGTGAATAATTTTTCTTATAGATATAATAAATTATGTGTTCGATGTTAGTAAATAATTTTTATAAAAAAGATGAGAAATTTTGTTATGTAGAGAAGCTACCAATCATTATGATAATAAAGAACATGAAGACAGAGTAGCTATAATAGGAAGTGAAAGTAGTGGTAATATAAAAATTTTATAAGTGTCGGAGCTACTACATGATGTAGTTGATTGACCACATGTTGAATTACATCTATCTAATGATGAAGTGGATCAATCACATGGGAAGTTAAGTGACTATAAATAAATTTCTATAAGTATAAAATTAATCACATGGTCAATGATGAAGCCTTGAGTAAGTTTATGTATGCATCAAAGAAACAACATAAATACATGAAGATACAACAGTATAAATTTCAAAAAACTATTCTAGTTTGCTTAAATTTTATAAAGTGTTGAAGTGAGATCATGAAGTATTTCAAGATACCATATTAAGAATCTTCCAAAAGATCACAAGAATGAATTCATGTGAATACATGTTAAAAATTGGAGTGGTCACGAGTAAAAATCCAATAGAATACACATTGAGATTAAGAAACGTTATGAGGAATATTCAACTGAACATGTCCACATTTATATTTCTTGAAGTATTAAAGCTACCATAGTGTGACTCCGTATCAATCATGAGTGAAAAAGAAACTATGGAAAAAATTCAAAAATCCCAATGGCTAGTTTTGGAATTTAATATATTTTTTTAGAGAAGTGAATTCCTTTTAGTATGAGAATGATCACTCCTAAATGGATACTTTTTGAAGAATTATCTTCAAATATAAGGAATACTTCCCCACATAAGAATATATGATGAAAATCATGGTAGTAGAGATTTATTCAAAAAATATCATCCACCTGTAACACTCTATTTTTCTATGCTTCAATGATACTTTGTTTTGTATAATTTTAAAATAACTGATTGAATATTTCTCAAGGATATTTTGAATTCAATTCTCAAGATAAGAGATTCTTTTTTATGAAATGAACCTGATCTGAGACTGAGTATTAAAAATCATTAAATAATTTCTTCACCATCTCTATTTTATTTACATATTGATTATTTATTGATATTCTTATAAATTTTATTATAAATTCTATTATACTAAAAATATGAATACTCTAATTATTATTCCTTCATTAATTTTAATTCATTCTACCAAGTAGAACAATAGAAGAGGATGAATATAGAATGGACTTTTTTATGAGTAGTTATTTTTCAAAAACCAGATCTTCGTTATGGATATGTTTATTATTTTTTGAAAAAATGTGATTGGAGATGGATTACTATCAAGTGGAGAATACTAAGATCCAAATTAGATATGACCCCTTATCTAATTTTACAGTGTGTAATTTTTCTTTTAATACCTTGTTTTAATTTTTATCTTAAAATAGTTTTATAACAATTGATTTTCGATGATTATTTTTCAAACTGAGTTTAGTAAAATATTATTTTATAGTTTGAATTTACATGTGATATATATATATATATGGTTTTAAATTGAGTATTTTCAAAGATAAAAAAATATTAGTTGTTTTAAATAGGTTTATATCAAGACAATGTGAATTAATTTTAATGTATCAAATTATATATATCTACTACATTTATAAACTGGACTCTCCATTTAAATTTATGGGATTTAGATTTAATAGTTTCTTAGAAATAGATTTTAATATTGGATGCTCAATTCACACCCCCTCTTGAGCATTCCTCTTCATCCAAAATTTGTTATCAAAGGGTAATTTTTATCTATTTTTGTTTTACCATGACCTTGATCAAATCCTTGAGAACACAATATATTAATTTTTTATAACTAATAATATATTATTATGGATTCCAAACCTGATAGTTATACTACTGATTAATGTCCCTATTTTAATGGAACCAATTATGACTAATGAAATATCTAAAAGAAAATTTATCTGTATAGTATGACATTTGATATTTAGGGAAATATTGAGTATAAATATAAAAAACTAAATACTGTTGGAAAGTAAAGGGATAAACTAACTACATATTCTTATGACAATAATTGTGAAGCTATAAATTTTTTATTTTTTTTGGATAAATAAGAGTTTAATATATAATCTTCTTTTGATACTAATTTTAAATATGGGACACTTAAGTTGTTTCTCATGAAGTAAACTCTAATGTTAAATAAATGCGATTAAACATATATAGTAGGAAATATGGTTTTTTAAAAATAGAACATGACGAGTCAATAAAAAAAAATTTATTTAATATTAATAAGACCTTCATGAATTTTAAGACACTTATAAAACCAATGGATGAAAAAAACAAGTATTAAGATGATTAAGATGCTTTATAGGTAGAGAAAAACTACTAATTTATTTGTATAATAACGTTTAATTGGTATGTTTCTAGTAAAATAATTGATTAGAAAGATAATGATGTATGAATTGGTATTAATGTCAGATAATGAAGATACAGAAATTGAAAAGAAAAACATAGATTTTAAGATTTATGAGTCTAAATAAAATGTGGTAATAAAAAATGATTCATGTGACAAAGAATGAAAATATTAAAGTGATGAGGAAATGGATCATATTGATAAAAGTTTCAAGAATTTATATATAACGAAAAAATTGTTTATAAAGTTGAATTATAATGGAAAGTATGATAAAAATGAAATTAGATAATGAACTAAAATAAAAATGACTTCTTTACTAAAATTACATATTATGAATTCTAGTGTAAATGATATATTAAATTTCATTTTCCTAAAATGAAATATAAGAATAAGTATGATGGAATGGAGAATGAACCAAATAATGTAATTAATGAAACTTGGAGTGCATCTAAGGATATATATAATGATTTCGATTCAGAAATGAATTATACAAGTGATAAATAAAATTTATTCTTTGTAGCCACTTAATATTAGGTACAAAATACTACTATTACATATACATATCTAGTGATGATAATATAGGTTCCAATGAAATGTATAATGTAGAAATTTTTGAATAATTATCTATTTTAGAAGAAACCATGAATGAACATAATGATAAATATATGAATTTTAAAAGGTACATGCCTTAAATACTAATACTAAGAATAATATTTCTTTTGAAAAAGAAAATAATCCCAACCTATTAGAAGTGAATAATTTTTTTAAATTGGAAAATTTAAAACTAAAGAAATATTTAGAATAACTTATAAATGAAACTAAAACCTTGAATATATTTTTATAAGGTTAGAAATATCCCAAACATAATATTGAAATTGGATATAAAATGAAGAACAAAGGAAATTGTATAAAAACTATTTTATCTATTTTCAAAGAATAAGATGTTAATATGTAAAACTAAATGAAAATATATTCATAAAAGTATTTTTCATTATTTTGGACTGAATAACACCATTTTTATTAAACCTGTTAATTCTTTGGCGAATAATCATATAAAAAATGTGGATTTTGGAGGCTTTAATGGAGATCTTTTCTAGACCAAAGAAAATATGGCCACCTATATCACTTTTCTTTGATTTTATATAGGTAAATTTCTTAAAGAGATCCAAAAAAAGTCTGTGGTATCTTGATAGTTTATTTTCCATGAACAATATTAGGGACTACAAATGTTTCATGAGTATGATAAAATTGGATGGAGGATATATCACTTTAAATGATATTTTGAAATGAAAAATAATTGACTGTGGGAAATTTGGTAACTCAAAAACAGTTCTTATTTCAAATATTTTATTTTCTAATGGATTGAAATATAATTTTATTAGTATTTATCAATTATGTAATTATTTTTACAATGGTAAATTCAACAATAATTATTGTTGTATTATATATTAGAAGCTCGTTTTAGTTTTTAATGCTTTAAAAAATGATAAATATTATGTTGCAAATATATATTCTTTATATTTTCAAAAATTTTCATGATTAAGTGATTTTTATAGAGAATCTTTATTTTGGTAGAGGAATGTAGTCAAATATAACATAAAATCTCTTAGGAAGTAAATTAGAAAACAATTAGTTAATAATTTACCCTGACTATAATTTACAAAAGACAAGGTGTGCAATCCCTTTCATATGAGAAAATAATAGAAGATTTCTTTAAAATAAAAGAAAGATGTTTCGACCTTTCAAAAAACAAAATTTATGTACATGAATTCATTTAGTCCTTATAGATTTTCTAGTTTTTATGAAAAACATTATTTTTATGTGATTGTTTATAACTATTCAAGATACGCATGGGTATTCTTACAAGATCACAAGAGTGATGCTCCTTCATATTTTACTAAATATATATAGTCTATAGAGAATCATAGTATAATTACCATTAAAACATTATGATGTTACCATGGCCATGAATTTTAGATTCGATATATTAAATATTTAGGTTCTAATCAAGGGTATAACCATAATTTCTCTACACATCTAAGAAATAAATAAAATTGGTTTATGGAATGAAGAAAAGAACTATTTTTGAAATTTCATAAACCATTCTTAGTCAATATGACATACCTGTCGATATTTGGGTTGAAGCTATGAAAAAAACTTTTATGTAATTAATAGGATTATTATTAGGAAAATCTTGAAGAAAAGTTCTTATGAATTTTGTAATGTTAGAAAAAAAATGTGAATTACTTTAATGTCTTTTGATATAAATTATTTATTCTGAATACCAAATATAATCTAGAAAAATTTCCACCAAAGTGTCATGAATGAATTTTCCTAGTTTATTAAAACAATAATAAAGTGTATAGATTTTTCAAAAATAAATCTTAATTTGTGGAAGGATCTATACAAGTCACTTTTTATAAGACATTACCACATTAACCCAAACATGTTGTAGAAAAAAATAAGGGTGATATGTCAAATATAAACATAAATAATTCCTATAATAACTATGACTATACTACTAATATATTTATAAATAACCCAAAAAAACCATCTTTTAATCCTATCCTTGGAGAAGACATGGAATAACCACGTACATAAATTCCTAGAACCATTAGGACCCATAAGTATGACAATATAGATGTTTTAGTTAGTGATCTAGATAGAGAAACCCAAACCAAAGATTCTATTAAAAACCATTTTTACGTCACGAATTTTGGACTTAGGTAGAACCTAAAAAAATTATTAAATAAATTATTTATGAACATTGGGTGATACCTATTTAAGAATAATTGAATAATTTTGATGTAGAAAAATTCCAAAAACTAGTTGATATACCTAATGACTACCTAACTATTGGAACTAAATGGGTGTATAAAAAAAGGCTGATGAGTCCAAAACTATAAATAGACACAAGTCTAGATTAATTGAGAAAGGTGATAGTCAAGAGGGATTTATTGATTATTAATATACCTTTTCACCAGTATCTATACTTTAAGCCATTATAATACTACTTTCTTATATAAATCATCTTAATTAAAAACTATATAGAATGACTGTTAGGGGTGAATTCATTAATGATTATGTTATTCATATTTTTTTTAATTAATAAACCCATGTATTTTCAAAATATTTTCTACCAAATCATGTTTTCAAAATTTTAAAATCACTCTATGGTTTAAAAGACGCTCTTTGAGCTTGGTATGATGGTCTCATCTCATTTATTATTTCAAATTAATTTTCAAAAGGTATAGTTTATCGTAATTTATTTATAAAATTAATTTCAAAAGATGTTTTAGTTGTACAAATTTATATTGATGACATTATTTTTTGTTAATAAAAATAAATCTTATAAGTTTAATTTTCAAATAATATACAAAATGAATTTGAAATGTGTTTAATGGGATAATTAGAATTATTCCTTGGTTTTCTAATTTTTCAAAACAAGGAAATAATTTTTTAAGAGAATTAAATACATAAAAGATATTTTAAAATGTTTTGGTTTGGATAGAACTAAAGGATGTGATATACCAATGTGTATAAGATAAAAACAATATTTTTATGAAACTAGGAAACTAGTTGACCAAACTACTTGAACATGTATGATTATAAGTTTACTATATATAACTAAAATATTTCCCAATACAATTTTTAGTGTGTTAATGTTTTTAAGAAAACCCCAAAGAATATCTCATTTAAGTTCTGTCAAATAATTTTTAAATCTTAAAAAATATAACCAATTTTTTACTATATTACTCAAGAGGCCATGCATTTTATTTAGGTTTTTTGAGGCAGAATTTGGTGGATATATGTTAAATAGAAAAAATATGACATGTTTTTTGGGAAATTCTCTAGTTTCTTGGTGTAACAAAAAGAATAATTATTTTAATTTTCCACCAAAGAATTTGAGTTCATAACTATAAGTAGTTGTTGTCAAAAAAATACATTCATGAAACAAAAATTAATATACTATGGTTATAAATTTCAACATGTTGCTATAAATTGTTTCAATACAAGTGGTATTAACATTTCTAAAATCCTATATCTCATTCCATGAAAAAATGAATCGATATAAGACATACCTTTTTTAGATTCTATTTTCAAAAAGGGTAAATCACCCTTGAGTTCATAAGGTATTGGGAATCATATTTTAGATATTTTTTTAAAAACATTGAACAATGAAATATTGGTTTATATTATATATGAGTTTGGTATAATTAATTATTATTAATTGTAATCTTATTTTTGAAGATTAATATGACAATTAATATTGTTGTAAAGGTCACAACAAACCTAAAGGCTTATGTAGGTTTTAAGGACAAGTTTTTTAGTAGGTCATGATATCATGGAATAATTTTTGCTATAAATTTTGGTCATTAAGAAGGTTAGGATTCCACAATACACCAAGTTTCCATGAAGGTTTACTCATGCAGTAGGCCAAGCTACTATGTTTCCTCAAGATTCTTTAATGATCAAAGCTAGTCAAGATACAATAAGAAATTTCATATGTTCACTCAAGATATCATTATTATCTACTTAAGTTTTAATATAAATATATATATTTCTCATTATTTATGGTTTAAATACCTAAATGATTTTAAAAATTCCAAAATCTAAATACGAATCATATTTATCTATGAAAAACCTAAACCCCTTAAATTTTAAATCTCTCTCTATAAATATGTTTCCTTCAAACAATCCTCTTAATTTAGAAGATAAAATATATTTAGATGATGGTTAAGATAAAAAACTGTTTTTCATTTTCATCACCAAGATATCTACTTTCCATTAAGAGAAGGAAACCTTAATCCAATATGCTTTCCAAATCTGTCATGTTGCATATTTCATCTCGATTTATCATGATTGAAAATTATTTAAATTCTAAATGGTTAAAATCAATTAAGTATCAATTTTGGAAGTTTATTATGATAAATTTTTGGTCTTCTTGGTTTAGTGAAGATAGTTGGATGTTTTATCCAAGGTTATTAAAGGAATTATATTTAAATATGAAACTAGAAATGGGTAATAAGATGGATGTAATCAGGACATCTATGAATGTATGAAGTTCCATTTTCCCTATAGGATTTGGAAAAAATGTTTAAATATTACTCATAAAGGGGATTATAAGGATTGGTATAGTTATTACTCTATTGGACATGCAACTTTTTCGTATGAAAAAGATCTTCTAGATATGAATGGTGATGGAACCCCTTGAATACCTACTTCTATAGATATTGATAGTGAATGATGGATGCTGTTAAAATTTATCCAACATTTAATTTTCCCAAGGAAAAGTTAATTTAGTTTTATAAGACATTATTATATATATATTTTTGTAATTTATGTAGATTGGGGTACAAATTATCTTGCCTAGGTATCTAATGTGGTACATAGAATAATTGTGAAATCCTTATTCAAGGTTAAATTTAGTACCAAACCCTAAGTTTATCTTGACTATTTTGAATTTAAAAGGACTTATTCCTTAGGGAGAGGAAAATTCAATATCCAATAGTAGATTTTTTGAATCAAAATATTTGTAAGTGGATGATCGTGAATTGGAATTCAAGGAAGAAAACTTGGGTTTATAATAATGATAATCTATATGAATATTTTTCTATAGTGAGGAACCCTATGAGGCCCATGAATAAACTAAACCCAGGGCTAGTACTAAAAGAAGTAGTTGAATAATCATATGAAGAATTTGAATGTGTTATGGATGAAAAAATAGAAGGTTATATAGTGTATTTTTATGATGAAGATTTAAAAATTATAAAGAAGAAAGATACACTCATGGTTAAGTTGGGGAACAAATATATTATCCTAATATTATTTCCTTTGGATTCTATTACCTCCTCAGTCTAAATTTTTTTATTAAAAAAGGTATATAATTATGATGATGATATTGAGGATTATGATGATATTATTGATATAGATTCTAAATGTGAGGATATTGTGTCTAGTAAGGAAGAAGGAAGTGGAGAAAGTTGTACAAATGATGTCGATGAAGAGAACTCCACTCAGTTATATGGTCGATGGATAAAAGGTTGAGCAATTAAGATTACCGCAATAACCATTAGATGGGAATAATCCTTTTGGTGGATAAATTATCTTTACATTCTTCTAGTGATGATCAGGATATCCACCTGGATGTGGTGGACCTTAGATTTTTATTTTATCAAAGGATCCCGAGGGATCGCTTTTAGCTCAAATTGATCTAGAAGTTGGGAGTGAGAAATGTTCTCCATATTTAATTTTAACTAGAGGAGAGTCTAATAATGAGATCCAATTGTTTTGGAATATATGTTTAAAAATACATCAAAAAACAAAACTGAAATTTCTGATTCAGAATTTAACAGTTCTGATGGGAAAAAAATTTCTTAATATTAGTGAATTGGAAGAAGAACAAGGGGAATCAATTGTTGAGATATAATAAGTTTAGGAAGTTTTTAGGGTGTCCCGTGTTTGAGAGACAACCCCTATTGCATAAAAAATATTTGAATGGTATTTATCTACTGAACCAAGCACACCTTCTCCTCTTGCTCCCAAATCTTCTTTTTTGTTTCCAAAGAATATTTAAGAGAGTCCAAATTTGACTCTTTGAAGTTTCTTAATAAACTATTTATAAGATTTGTAGATTTATTTAAATCTACCATAGAATAAGGAATATCCATGATGGTTTCTCTTATTTCATTTCATATTCATTATATGCTATTTTTGATGATCGTAAAAATGAATTAAGAGATTCACAATTTAATAGGTTAAGTAGGAGAATTATAGGATGAAATGAATGATATGAGGTCAATAATGTTTGAATGAATTTAAATACCATTGGAAAAGCCTCCATTTCTAGTTAAACTCTTCCTAATACACCTCATTCTTATCTAGTGAAAATTTACCTAGATGATAATCCGATCATATAGATTACAAAATATTTTATTAAAGTTTTTATATGAATATTATAAAACCATAGAAATGGTGCAAGATGGTTTTAAAATCCATACTATTAAAAAACATTAGCTGGTTAGATGTGATATAAATAAATAAGTAGAGGTCATGAATGTTATCTAAAGACATATTGATAATTATTTGAGAATAATTTTCACAATTTTTTTAAGACCATGTTTAGATTATTATCCATTGACCATTAGATTCCTTCACTGATCCTAGATTTTAAATATCAATCATAGAATTCAAAGGTGTTAACACTAATCCAAGAAATATTTATGAAAGATAAAGAATACTAATTATAGATTATGGATAATGAATCTAGATCTATAATTTATTTCACTTGGATTATGGAGCCCTTATATTTACTATGAAAATATTTTAATTCTATCCCTTCCAGCTCAACAGGTGACATCTGTTCCTACCTCCACCACTTCTACTCTAACTGGACATTTTTGACCTAACATAACTTGGTCTATTTAACATCTAAAATCAGATTCTAAAGGAATTTTTGTTGCTAAGACTTCATACTATCAAAATCAAGTTACCTCTCAGCATTATTTGGATAGAGGAAAATCTCTTCCTGATCCCAAAGTCCGTAGAGATAATAAATATGATTCATATTTTTATTAAATTATATAATATGGTTTTTTGTTATGTATTTTTTATTTTTATTTTTTATTATATTTAATTTACATGAAAGAATTTTTTTCTTTTATTGATTATGTTAATATATTTTTTTTTACTTATCTATATTACTCTTGTTTTATGATAACTATTCAAATTTATTAGATGTTTTAGTATCCCAAAAGGGATACAAATATGATATTGAAATCCATAATGTTATTGTTTACTATTTTTATTTAATATTTACATTTTATTTATAAAAAAGTCGAAAATATTTTTGTTTTTAAAAAACTAAACATTAAATTTTAATTTTATCCTATAATGAATTATGACCATTAAAAGGGTGAGATTTTTGGATTAGTCTAGCTATTCATTATTTTAATGATCTCAAATCATTTTTATTATCACTTTAATGAATTAACTATTTCATGATTGTATTGCGTTTTTATAGAAAAATATGAAATTTGGATATGTGTGTAAGCTACCACATATTATATAAAGAAATAAAATGAATATAGAATACCTACTATATGAAGATACCATTTAATTTAGATAAAAAATTTCAAGTGTGTAACACCTCAAAATTTTAAAATATGAACATCATATTTGATAACACGTGTGACATGAAACAAAAATAATAGAAAAGACTATAATGTTTTGAGACCTTATAACATATTTAATGTTTTAAATAAATTCAATCTATGATGTAACTTAAAATACATGAAATATTTATTTCTCTTACATTAGGCGTAATAATTACTTTATTCGATAGCTTGCATTACACACAAGATTGAGTTTTACTGAATACTATTAATATTATTATTTAAAATTATAGTTATCTTTTAGAAGTCAAAATTGAGGTTATGAATATTATTAACTAACTTATGAAAATATTTTGTTGAATTCATAGATACCTATTAATTAGAAGTTAATATAAAAACAATTGAATATAAAGGAAATGTTTTTATGAAAAACTATTATCTTGTGAAAAATTTATTTTATAAAAATAAATAAAATTAATTAAAATCAGTGAATTATATTTAGAAAATTTATATATAATATATTAAATAATTCTATTTTCATTAATCCAATATATTTTGGAGGCATAAGATAATAACAAATCCAATTTTACGTATAATAATTGGTATTTTTTCTAATGGTACATTTCTTGCCTTTTAAGGGCGTGCTTATGTTAAAAATAAAATTTGAAAATTAATAAATTTTAATCTCCAAAATAAAATACATTTTTGAAATAGGAATTTCAAAATTAGATTAGGGCGAAATTTTTGTATTTTTATGAGAAGTTACATTTTTTATGAATAGTAAAAAATAATGAATTTTAATTCAAAAATGACTTTTCATCTGAATAATTTATAATGATAATATATATTTTTAATTAGTTTTAAAGTAAAAATATATCCATTATATGTATATTAATCCAATTTAGGTAATTTTAATCATTTTTATATTGAACTTCGATATAAAATCTTAGCAGACTTTTGAACATTTTTACTCTAAAACCGTCTTTCTCATCCTGTATGCGAGATTAATTTTATATTAATTTATACCAATTATGCTATTTGAATTTTTAAAAATAGTTCAAATATTTTTAATCTGAATAATTTATAATTTTTTACATGTTCAACTTAATTTTTGACCAAAATAATTATGGAAATAAGTAAAAATTAATTATGTCGATTATGGAGAAAATGAGTTTACTTAGTGGTTAAACTTAGAAAATAAGTTTTAAAAATAGTCCAAAGTTTTTCCAAAACCAAATTTATTGATATATTTAAACCTTATAACTTATATTATAGACTTATTTTTATTATTGGATCCACTTTATAAGGAACAAACATCAGTGTAATTCCATCTTGAAAAAATTGACAAGTTTACCACTCACCCAACTTATAAAAGGCCTCCCTCTCTCTACCTTATTAACACCTCTAAAAACACTTTGGTTTGGAAAATTCCAACCGAATTTATCCTAAAATTATATCAACTCGTCCAATAAGAATTACATTTTTTATAAATCCAACTTAATAAGGAATTATTGCAAACCTAACAAGGATACCCAAAGAAGAAGTAATGTTCTTCTAAAAGTATTTTTATTTTATTTCCTTATAAACCTCCTTAAATTATTATTATATAATTATTATATAATAAAACAATAATATTAAGTATATATAGATGTTTTTATGTTAAATTTATGACCTAAAACTTCACACACATACCTCAATTAGGTAGAAAAATCATCATCCGTGTGTATGGAGGACTACCACCTCACGATCCGATGTCATTTGTTTTTCTATTACCACCTATAAAGGTTGAGAATAATGATGTAAATAATATATATATATATATATATATATTATATTTATAATATTTATGATGTATTTAGGATTCTATAATTATTATATAACACATAACTTAATTCTTTCCATTTTGTGAGAATACGATAACATCATTTGTGTGTACAACAAACTACCGCCTTGTGAAGCGAAGTGATTCATTCACATTTTACAAGAATTTTATTAAGGATCAATTTAATAAAAATATGTTATATATATTATATAAATATGATAATTTAATGATAATATAAATATTTATCACTTACTTTTCATTCTTTCAATAATAAAATAAAAAGGAAACAATGTTTATGTGTACGTACGACCTACCCTCTCCATGAACAACATATTTAATTTCCTATAAATAAATATTATGGATTGATATAAATACATATATATTTAATGTATATGATATTTAAATAAATTTTTAAACTCTTTATATAATTAAATATTTATCTAGGTAATAGGAAAAAAGAATAACAAGTCAAAACATACTCAAAGAAAATTATGTTATTACCCAAAAAAATGAAATTTACGAATGATTATTAATGAACAGTTGATAATATGTTATAAAAGGATCATATATGATAGCATAAATATTAATATGGTTATAAAATAAGTTATTAAAACTTTTAAAACCACTATACATGAGGTTAGAGAATTCTCAACCAAAAGGAAGTGTAAAGTAACAAATTTCTTAACTCAATTTGCATTCATTGGGTTAATATTATACTTATTTGATTATGTCATGCTAAGATTATGTGTGAAATAAATTTTTATTATTTTTTTATTTAAAAATTTTTATGTGGTTTTATAGTAGAAACACATAATATATTCATTTATTATTTCTCACCACATTGTTATGCACATTTTAAGGGTTTATTTCAGAATCTCATTATATTCGAGATTGATTATTCTTGGATATTAGTTGAAAGAAATTAATAGATAATTTCCTAATAAACCATTAAATTTTCTTATAATCTAGTCATTAATTAATTATTTTAATTAATAACACCATTTTCTCACTTTTTGGTACTAAAAATGTTTTAGAATTTTTTTAATAAAATCTGACTTCATTTCTCTCTTCAGTCATAAATATGTTTTCTTCGAAAAACATGTTTAAAAAAATGTTTTAACCAATTAAAAATGATTTATTTATGGAGTTTTTACTTATTTTCACTCATTTAAAAATGTTTTCAAAGTAATCATTTTTTTGTTTTGATAACAATCTTTGTTTTTCTTTTAACAATAAGGGAAAGAAACATTTGTTTCAACATGTATTGAATAAATGGAATTTCTAGAAATCATAAACATTATGATGTTTTAAATATTATTTTATAAGTTTCAAAGGGTTTTTTTGAAGAAAAATATTTTATAAATGTTTTCTGAAATTTTATTTTTTAACATTTATTTTCAAAGAATAGGATTTTTGAAATTATTTTCAAAATGAAAAGGTTATTTTCCTCAAGAATGTTTTTAAATATCATTTATGTTATTTTTATTAAGAAATGAAAAACCCTTTATACATACACCAATGGGTATATATTGTATTGTTACTATGATTAATCTTCCTCTAGATGGTTTATGTCCACTTTCACCAAGTAATGTATTGAAATTAAATTATATGATTCATTTTTTTGTCATTAACTTAACCTTGAACTATTCACATTCTTGTGGACATTAAATTTACCAAAAATGTCAATATTATTTATCATGGATAGATTTATTTTTTAAACTACATACCATTTGTACAAATGGTATTTATTTTGATAGTTATCGATTAACAAGGGAAATATTGAAAAATATGTATCATTTACTCAATTGATATATTAGATAAGGCACATTATTAAAGAATTAAATTGATAATTAGATATACGAGGAATGATTTGGACTTTTATTACATTGGTTGGAGACCATTTAATGTAATATCCTCGACGCATTGGTAGTCCGATGACATGACATTAGTTGGAAACAAACCTTTCGTGTTTGTCACTAATAATGTCCTAAAATATCTTGTGAAATGTCTTTATAGTAGTTTGTTTTAATCCATTATATGAAAGGTTTTGATGGTAAATGTTTGATGCACATTGGAAACATGATGTCCAATATTTAAGCATTTTCTACATTCAGAATTTAGTTATTATTATCCATGAAATTTTCACTATGAAAAAATATATGGATTCATTTCATTCTCAGTTTATTGATTAAATGGAATGTTTTTTCAATTATTTAACTTTCCTTATTTATTATTTCATATCTTATGATGTTACTAATGTTATTTAAATGGTATTTGTTTCTGTTATATACCTTTATTTACTATTTATGAACTTCCTCTTAGTTTGTTGATTACATGGAATATGTTTTCATTTATTTAACTTTCCATATTAATCAGTCTTATTTATTAATGATTATTTCTGTTGTACATAACCTTTATTGAGAATTTTATAACACCATTATTTTATTTCCTTTATCATGAATCCATGATGTTTATAATGACTAATATACAAGGATAAGCTATATGAAATAATGTTATTCTTAAGATATATGTTTTAATTTGTGTATTAAATTATAATCAAGTCTCATGTATGTATCCTATTTTCTAGGAATACTAATCTATTAAATCCTTTTGGATTTTATTCCTTGTAATTGTGATAATGTAATGGTTGTAAGAAATAACTCCATGATTTGGGGGTTTGGGTTGCTACAGTTGGTATCAACAAAAGTTTAGTTGAATCCTTAGGGATTAGATTTAGGAAAGTGTATATTAGGGAACATAACCCTATTATATAATTTAAGGATAAATATAGAATAACAACCCAAAGAAACCATGTTTATGATTATTATATTATCTACACATAAAAGTTTTAATATATTTTATGTATTTTACTAGTTTTGGGATTATAAATTATTTTTCATAATGATATAATCTAATATAGTTTATTCCCTAATATATAAATAGTTCATAGTAGAAGGAATGAGAACCACATCATTTCATGAAATCTAGATCGTAAGAATGATCATTTCTTTGATGGTTTTACATCAATATTTAGAAGGGAAGTAATTTCCCAAAAAATTCTCATCATATAAGGAAATAGTATCATGTTGTAATGAGATAGAGAAATCATTGTATTTTTATTATGGATTTAGAGGGAAGTGTGAGATAAGATGAAAAGTATGAAAATATGGATAAAGGTATGAAGGGAAACTTGTATTTTCCCACATTTGATAATTGTGGAAACATACACCTTGGTAGTTTCTTAAAAGTATTTGGAGTTTTCAAATATTTTGGAGAGAAAGTCCACTGTTATTTTGATTTCAAGGGAAAGATAAAAGTTTTTATATTTTAATGCTTTAATTTTAGAGATATTGGTCACACATAAATGAATTCCCCAAGAATCAATGAAAAATACCTCAGAAGAAGCAAGGGATCAAGGTTAAGCTTATGTTATTAATACAACCAAAGAGGAATTATTAATGTGATCCATTTTATATCTAATAATTATTTAATTTTATTGTTTTATAAATGATGTACTAGTTATGATAATTATGAAATATATAAGGATTTTACTATAATACTATTTCATTAAGTATTTGAGGGCACATGGTGAACGGTACCGATAACCAAGAAAAATGGTTTTGGAGAAAATTAAACTTGTTAGAAAACATATTATTTAGGGAAATAAAACCCTTAATATGTTCCTAATTTTTAGTTAATGATAGTTGGATAGAGAGTTCATAGTTATTGAAAAATTAAATTTGATATTACTGACTACTTGTAATTGATTAATGGTTTGTTGACTAAGTGGTTTATACTATCATTGATCGAGTTTACAACAATTTTGGATTTAAGAAATATATCCAATAACCTATGTTATACATAAGTAATATGGAATCATGCATATTTTAAATAATTTTTTATGGTAATTCAAGTTATTACCATGTGTTAAGAGATTACATGATGAAGGAATTCACATGTTTGGTATGAAATGATTAAGAGGAACATTATTTTGTCTGGGGAAAGTAATCCTTATAAATTTGGTCAGAAATATTTTGGATGACCTTTCAGGTTTACTATTTATCGAATAGATTAATTTTAACATTAGGTCTTACTGGATAAAGTTTTCTAACAATTTTGGTTTATTTAAAGATAATAGAAATATCTTGTCACTCTTTTATAGATCATATGATACATTAATGGGTAATCAAGTGTGAAAGTTAATTTTTGGATATCCATTTCTTCGAGTATGGGGTGAATTAAAAATTGATTGAAGAACAACCAATGTATGAAATTATTCTTATGAAATATTAATGTTCAAGTAGGTATATTTTCTTATATTCATAGAGAGTGAAATAATTCCTCAACTCTAGGAAAAATGTTCTTGGAACCAAAATTATATCCTAATACCTTCATTTTTGTTGAACTAATGGTCTATTAAATAATCAAATATTTATGGATTTTAGGAACTAAAATTTCAATTGATTATTCTCTTGTTTGTGATCAATAATCTCAATCACTCACTCTAAAAATTTATTCATATCCCCTATGTTCATATCTTCACTTGCAACCATTGTTCTCAGTTTAAGAAACCTAGTTATATGTTATTCCATGTG
Organism: Viscum album; assembly: GCA_963277665.1. NCBI lineage: Eukaryota > Viridiplantae > Streptophyta > Magnoliopsida > Santalales > Viscaceae > Viscum > Viscum album. The sequence goes on along the minus strand of OY728143.1, from coordinate 641,341,586 downwards.
ACATTTATTCATATCATTCAATATTATTAAGAGGATATTTTGTTAAAAAATTTCAGATGTGGATTTCTCAAAAATGGTATTTTAAAATTTCAATCCCTTGATTACCAAGATCATGTTTAAATTTTGAGGACATAATTTATTTAAGGTGGGGACAGTGTAATACCCCGAAATTTTAAAATATGAAAATCATACTATATAGCGTGTGTGAAATGAAACACCAAGAACATAAAGGAATATAATATCCTGATACTTTTCAATATATTTGATATTTTAAATAAATTAAATCTATACACAACACTGATTTATATTTCATTACATGCAACAATGAATTTATTTGATAGTTTGTGTAACACACAAGACTGAGTTTTACCAAATGTCATTAATATTATTATTTAAAATAAAAATTATCTCTTATCCAATAAATTTGTGGTTTTGAATAGGATTAAATACATTATTAAAATATATGGTTTAATTAATTTTTTTTCTAATTAATTATAAATTAATTTAAAATCCAATTTAATATAAATAAAAATGATTTAATATAAAAAATAATTATTATGCTCCAATTGTTTTTTATCCTAATAAATTAAATTAAATTATATTTTTGAATGATATTAATCAAATTTATATTTTATATATTCAATAATTTTTTTGACATTCATCAACTAGATTATATAGGCATAAGATAAGAATAAATCAAATTCTAAGCATAAAAAGTTATATTTTTTCTAGATATAGTTTTGTTTCCCTTTAATGGCCTTTTAGTTTCAAAACTAAATTTTGAAATTTTAATAAATTTTATTACACCAAATAAACATAATTTTCTAAATCATAATGTCAAAATTATCTTAGGGTGTTTTTTTGTTTTTATTTTGAGGAGTTTCATTTTTCAATGAATAATTAAAAATAATGAATTTTAATTTAAAACAGCCTTTTCATATGAATAATTTATAACGTTAAGTTATATTTTGAATTAGTTTTATAGAAAAATTAGATCAATTATACTTAATTTTTCTTAATTTATGTCATTTTAATCATTTTTATGTTGAATTTAGATATAAAAACTTAGTAAATGGTTGAACATTTTCACTTTAAAAACTTTCTTTCTCATCTCGTCTGTGAGATTAATCTTAAATTATTATTTTTCTAATTATGTGAATTTAATTTATAAAAATAGATTAAATATTTGTAATAATCATAATTTATAATGTCTAATATGTTCGACTTATTTTTTGACCAAAATTTTTGTGGAACCAGATAAAATTAAATACATCGATTAAAGAGAAAATGAGTTTGCGTATAGTTAAAGTTAGAAAATAAGGTCTAAAAATGGATCAGACATGTAAAAAACCTAATTGTATAGCCATATTGAGATTCTACTCCTTATAGACTCTATTTTGGTGAATTATTAGAGCCACTTTACATGAAAAAACAGATGGTGGAATCCCCTCTTTCAAATATTTACAAGTTCACCACTCACCCCACTTATAAAAGGCCTCTAACTCTCCCCCTTGTTCACACATCTCAAACTACTTTGGTTCTGCAAATATCTAACCAATTCACTCTTAAACATTCATAACCTCATCCTAGAGGAATTATATTGGGATGAAATCCATCTTAGGAATACATTAATGAAAACCTAAGGAGGGTACTTGAAGAAGAGGTAATGTTCTTATAAAATCAATTTCATTTTATTTAATTATCCACCTACATAAGTTTAACATACCACTACTTATAATTTTATTGAGTCAATGTGTCATTGATACTTGGACTTAATAGAAATCCCTAAGGCACTAAATGTCGGAAATAAATCTTGAGGGTTTCATGGAAAGTGGGGGATGATTTTCCATTTTTAAGAGAAATCAACCAACAAAACAATGCATGTAAAAAATGTACTACAATAAAACAATCACCAAATGAAACAATAAAAAACCACAAAAGTAAAAAATAAAACTCAAGAAACTAAGACTAGACACCACAATCCCAAGACAAGCTTAATTATCTTACTCCACAATCACCCAAGCATCATGATGTACCACTTCAGAAATGATATTTCTTTTCTTTCATGTGTTTCTTGGAATAAAAAATATAAAAAATCACCCAAGTGAAAATGTTGGGGGAGAGTAATAATACTTAGTAGGATTTCCTAAATGACTTCTCTACTCATTCCACTTAGGTAGAACAAGTTATCATAATTACGAAAAACAATTTATATAAAGCCATTAACAATGAAACAAATTCCAAAAAGCCAAACAAACCCTTTCCAAAAAAATTTACCCAAAAAACACATTATTAGGGAAAGAATCCAAACAATTTATCACCCTTTTTCCATTTCACAATCGTAGAAACCATTTTATTTTGTGTGGCTGCATGCATATTTTAACCATGCACAAAATTCCACCACATGTGTTTGGTGTTACTATTGATGGTGGAATTTCACATCCAACCTTTCCCCTTTTTGTTCTTGTAATTCATTCCATATTCTATTCCTTTATTTAGTGGTACTTCATGCCCAATATCTATTCCATCCAATGCATAGTTAAACTATATAGCCAAAAAATCATTCCAAATAACATATACCAAAAATCACATCAAACAATGATTTCTAAACTGAATCAACCCCATCAAGATAATAATTTTTTTTATTAAAGATCCATTTTCACAAAACGTTTTCAAAAAATAAAACAATGAAACCAATTTTAAAATAATCATTTTAAAATCCAACAATAACGCATTTTTCACAACAGTATCATATTTTCACCAAAACCCACAAATCAACACCAAAGTGTTTACAGACAAGTTTTTCATATCAATTTCACAAAAAATATCAAGAGAAAAAATTTATTTAAGATTATTTATTCTTGTTCTATAAAAATTTAGTCAAGTTTCAATCCACCTAACTTTAGGGTTTTGTAAAAAATTACTAATGACACAAACACTCACCAAATATGGGTGAAAAATCCAAAAAATTTCATTAGATCTTGTCCCCTAACATGAAAAAGGATATATCTCACCATTATTGGAAACCAAAACCCTAGATCTATCCATAATATAACTAGATATAGAAAACCAATATATAGAGGAGAGTATATATAATAAAAACCTTGAAACAAAAAATATGAGAGACTTACCATGGGAGATCCACCTTCAAACCACCAAGAAATTTCTTAAAAAGGCTTCCAAAATGATGGGGAGGAGTTACCTAACCTTAGAGAGAATAAAATACTTAGTGAGGGTTTAAATGGGGATCAAATAGGGTTTCAGGGTTAAAAATTCATGAGGCTATTTTTTAAAAACCCATTTTAATGCTGCTCATAGTTAACTTGTATGGTTAGATAAACTGTGTGCCAACCGTGTGCCTGCTTCTATCTCAAAAGGGTGCCTCACATGGTTGGCCCGCACAGTTAGACAAATAGTGCACCAACCATTCCAAAGCCCATTGTCCTATTATGCATGGTTATACTGGGTAGGCCACATAGTTTGGAAACATTGCACCTTAATTCTGCACTAACACCCTTTACACTTCCTCAACTTACACGGTTTCTTGCAAGTGTTTCATAGTTTTCACTGACCATGCTCAAACCATGCGTCATTATAAAATAACCAAAACCTTCAAAAAAACCATCCAAACTATCCAAAAGTTTACCAAACTAGTTTATATACATAAAATTAATTAATAAGGGTTACATACCTCTAACAATGGGTGCTAAATTCTCCCCACCATTTTCCTTTCTATCCTTAGAAAGTAGAAAACCATCACGGTCCCAAAAGAGATCGTGCTATTTCTCGACCATTTTTTTCTCTTGTTCCCAAATATCCTCATGAATTTGACCATGTTTCCACAAAACTTGCACTAGCCTGATGCTTTTCCCATGCATGACATTCTCTTTCCAATCCCCAAACCACACTGGTTCGTGCACTAATGAAGCATCCAATTCTAATTGAACATGATCCCATCAAATGAAATTGTTAGGATGTAGCTGATACTTCTTCAACTGGGATACATGAAATACATTATCCACCAAATTAAACTATTGTATAAAGTCCAATCAATATTCCACCTCTCCAAACTACTCAATTATCTCAAAATATCTGTTACACCATGAAGATAACTTTCCTTTCTTTCCAAAACGATGATGTACAAGCCTAGGAGAAATTATTTTGATTACATGACTACACACCTCAAACGACAATGGTCGTTGAAGGTGATCTACATATGATTTCTAAAGACTTTGAGCTATCAACATTATTTTCTTAATCAACATAATCTTCCTCAAAGTCTTTTGGGAAAGGCTTTACCTAACCATCAAAGTCTCACATGTTTCCACCCAACCAAGTGGAGTATGTCACATACGACCATACAATGCTTCAAACAGATCCATATGTATCAGGCCTTGATAACATTTATTATATGATAATTCCCATAATAGTGTGTTCTCCTCTAATTAGTAACCAAAATCCATAAAAAAACCTACATGATATCTTCCAATGTTTCTATCAACCTCTTGTATTTTCCATCAGTCTAAGGATGACATGTTTGACTCATCATAAACTAAGTCCCATGGTATTTCTGTAAGGATTTCCATAAAAAATATGTGAAACTTGGAACTATATCTAATATAATTGAAACTAGAAAACTATTCCTCTTTTCCACCTCACGAATATAGATTTTGGACATATATTAAGTCATATGTGGTATATGTATAGAGATGAAATGAGACAAATTTTTGAGATGATACACTATCACCTATATGGAATCATGATTCCAAACAGTTATTAGAATACCTATAACCAAATCCTTATCTATCTACTCCAATTTATACATAGTTATAGGTAAATACTTCAACATACCTATTGGTCGCTGATGGAATGCCTTTACTTACGGACAAGTCAATCATCTCGATATGAACTCAGACACATTCCTTTTTATATCCTTCCACCTTTAAGGCCTTATAAATTTTATGAATTCTTGATTATACAACCCATTTCAAATGTTGATATGAACTAAGAAGTTGTTTTTAACCAACCATTGGTATAACCATCCAATTGGAAAACCACAACACTAAATCTCCATGTAGTTTCTATCCCTCAATGTCCTCCCCACCACTGAGTTCTGACCTCAACATCACACACTCCGAATCAGACATTTGTGACTCTTTAATAAAACTAAATAAGTCAGGAACCAGCAAAACTAGAAACAAAACCACTACATCACCCTAGTATTCAAATTCTAATGGCATATTATCTATAACCGACATCAAATTCCATCGATTTAAAGCTTCTTTTTCCAGGTGATCATATGAATTCTAGGTTAATGCATTTACCACCGATTTTACTTTACCCATTGTGTATATAAAATTGAATTCAAATATATAGAGTTACTCCATCCATCTTCTTTGACTCAGGTTTAAATATCTTTGTGAGAAAAAATGATTTAAACTCTTATGATAATAAAACAACATGAATTTCACACTGAAGAGATAACGACACCGTGTCTTCAAAACATGCACCACAATCGCTAACTCTAAATCATGTGTGGGGTAGTTCTTATCATGAAACCTCAACTGTTGTTAGCCATATGCAACAACATGACCTCTTTGTATAATAATAAACCCAAACCATGACCCCGATGTGTCACAATATACCACATTCCCTTTCCTAGGTTCTTGAAAAACAAAAATCGTTGCTGATGTAAGGTAACCCTTAATCTTTTCAAAAGAGTTCTGAAACTCCACATTCTAATAAAATGAAACATTCATCATTATCATGTCTGTTATCGGTGAATCTAATCTTTATAAGTCATGAATAAAGCATCGATAACCAACTAGACCCATGAATCTTCAAATATTAAAAAGATTATTTAGTGGTTTTAAAGAGATAACCACCTCTATCTTTTCTAGATCCACTGAAACAAAATTATCATAAATAACAAGGCCCATTAAACATACTTCTTGTATCAAAAAATCAGACTTTGATAATTTGGAATACAATCGATGGTCTCTCAAGATTCCCAAAACTGTTTTAAAATGTTGGTCATGATCCGTCTTTGTCCCAGAATACACCAATATATCATCAAAAAACACCAACAAAAAAGAATATAGATATCTATGATATATCGGATTTATCAATTCCTTAAATATTTTTGGTGAATTTATAAGACCAAAGGGAATTACCAAATATTCATAATGGCCATATCTACTCCTGAAGGCTATTTTTGGAATATCTTCCCTTCTCAACCACAATTGATGATATCCTAATCATAAATTTCATTTGGAAAACTACTGAAATCCCCTCAATTTATTGAATATTTCATCAATGCGTGGGAGTGGATATCGATTCTTTATTGTAACTTGGTTAATCTTATGAAAATCAACACACAACTGAAGAGTTTTATCCAGTTTTTTAATTAACAAGACTTGTGTTTCCCACTAATATGTGATAGGATGTATGAACCTTTATTTTCTAGGTAATAGAAATTCACCTTCTATTCCCTCCATTCTATCGGCACCACCTAGTATGATAGAAGTGAGAAAGGACTGGCCCCTGTAAGAAATTCAATTGTAAACTTCAACTCCCTTTTGAGTCAAAACCCAGAGAATTCCTTAGAAAATACATCATAAACTGATAAAAAACTATTGGAAATTTTCTTCTCTCAATATCTTCCATTGAAGAAAAAAACAAAGCTACCAATTGATACGAGATCATCCTAACTACTAGTTCTAACACACTCATTTCACCCACCTTTTACTTCTTCCCCCCTCTAAAAAGATGTTTGACACCATCTGGATTTGTGAAACTAGCTGTTTGTATATAACAATTGATATGGGCCTTAAAAATCACCAACCAATCCATACCCAAGATTAAATCATAAAATTAAATCTCAATAACTATGTGGTCCCATATAAATTCCTCCCCACAAATAGTTATACAACATGCTCTACATAGAAAGTCTTTAAACTCTCTTTGACCTAGAATAGTTTGAAGTTTCAAAATAAAAGGCATAATTTCCCCATTTAAACTCAAAAGTTATAAAATAAAAAAAGAAATAAATGAATGAGACCCACCTATATAAAATAACACTTGCATAAAGGTATAATTCAAAAGAATCATACCTCTCTTCATGGGTGGTCCCGACTAATCATGTACCACAACCTGCTCAGCTCTGAAAACCTTCATATTAGCCAAAATTTTATATGTATTACCTAGAAGAAACATCCCCTACTAAGGATTCATGGTATTTCTAGAATCACCACGCCTTACTCTTATCTACTAGTGAAGGGAGTGCTTCTACCCTCATATAGTGGAAGAATAAGATGACTGCAACTCTTGAGAAATGTCATGAACAACTGACCTCAGAGTATTGCAGCAGTAACATTGAAAATTCCCCATATGATTATATTTATGGAATGATAGATATCATTATATAAATTATTGCTTCATGTTTCTTAGAGAGACACATTGGAAACATCATATATTACTCTTATGATTTATAGAAAGATTCATGGTTCCTACCAACACTTTCTAATCCATAATCCAACTTTTGCAATAAGTGCCCCTCTTACACTTGCTCCATATGTTAGAGTTCCTACTATTTTCTAGGGATATCAGCATACCTCTTCCCTCTGTACATCCCAAGATATCTCTTACATCCACAATAGATCTATTTAACATTTCTTTATAATCTGTTATAAATAGAACTATAATCTTCAAATGGATTTCCTACCTCAAGCCCGCTTAAAAAATATGTGACTTTAAGGGTGCACTAGCCATAACCTCAGGTGTCAAATAGAATAAATTCATAAACATGGCCACATATTCTATTACTAAAAGATTATATTGTTTCAATATAAATTAATCTATTTTTCTCTAAATTTTGAACATGTGAGGGTAGAATTGTTTATTGAACAATTCCTCAAAATCCTCCCACAACATACCTTGGCCCCCTTTAGCTTTGAAAAAAAACTACCACCAATGATGTGAAATATCTTTCAACATATATATTTATACTTTTACATTCAACTTTTTTGGGGTTATTAGGAAATCAAAGATTTGACTTATAATTTTTAGTCATGCCTCCAGTTTTTTTGGTTTCGAATCACTCTGAAAATTGGCTGGAATCTATTTTTAAAACTGAAACAAATGATCTACATGCTTTAGTTCATACTTTGGGTTCCCTTTATATACTACTTGAATTCCTTGAACTATGCCCTAAACTAGATACTGGTTTACTTGGGGTTCAGGTGCAATGACATTTCCACAGCTTCTTTGGGTTGGTCTCTACAACGCTTACCTGGTTTCATTTCTATCAATATATAACAACCGCCATGGGTCTCAATCGCTAGCAACTAAAGGTTGAAAATTTCATATTCTATCACATTTCAACTATCACAACCATGACCTCCAAGTTTCAACACTTTTAATTTTTAATCATCTTTGGGAAATCCACCTTGTTTTCAAAAATTAATATGCTTTCAAAATACCACAACCATTATCTTTCAAAATCAAACATTTGAAAACAATTTCCAGATTTTCAAAAATCAACACATTCATTACAGAACATAAATCATTACTTAAAATGAGATATTCAATCTTAGTGAGAATTCATTTCTAAAATGCATTCCATTTTCTTCTCATTCGATAAACCCATGAAAACGAGATCACACTCCTAGAAATGTCTCCAAAAACTTATGTACCATACTCCCTGGTAACTTCAAGTTTAGTATAAACTGGTTAGGTAAGTATTTTTATTTTATACATTTAAATTTATGAAATTTCAACTCCTTTATATCATCCCAAATCTAAAAATAAAAAAATAATAAATTCCAAATCCAAGAGTGACAATTGATGCCAAAGGACAGAACAAATGATAACACCTGTAACAACCTACCCCTTATCATTTTCTTGAGTCGAGGCAGAAGTTCTAATTGTCTTTAAGATACATCCCCAAGGCACAAAAGGATAGAGATAAATTTCAAGGGATTCATTAAAGGTGGGGGATGATTTTATATTTTTAAGAGAAAACAAACAACAAAACATACCATTACCCAAATAACTACTTGATGCATGTCAACAACATACTACAATAAACCACTCGACAACAACAAGAAAAAAACCATACAAAAACAAAATTAGAGTACTAAGCGGATGACTAAAACAATTAAACTCAAGACAAAAAGACCATACACCGCAACCCCAATCCAAGATCGATGCTCTAACTCCACAACCTCCCAATCATCATAATTTACCACTACAGAAATGAGATGTTTTGCTTTTACCTATGTATGGGAATACAACACCTATAAAAGAACCCAAGTGAAAAAGTTAAGGGTGAGTAATAATATTCATTAGTCTTTCCAAAAATTACTTCCCTACTTATTCCACTAGGTTAGAAAAAGTTATACCAACTACATAAAATAATTTATATAAAACCATTAACAATGAAACAAATTCCAACAATCCAAACACACCCTTACCAAAAAAAATTACCCAAGAAAACACCATACCAAGGAAAGAAACCCAACAAGTTATCAACCTTTTTCCCATTTCACAATGGAACAAACCATTTTATTTTATATGGTCACACACATATTTCTTCCATGCACATAGTTCCACCACACAAGCTTGAGGTTACTATTCATAGTCTAACTTTACATCTAACCCACCCCTTTTTATTATGGTACTTGATGCCATATTATAATACTTTCTTTAGTAGTAATTCATTCCCAATATCCATTCCATCCAACTCTCACATAAAAAGTCAATCTAAACAATCATTCCAAATCACATATACAAAAAGTCACATCAAACAATGATTTCTAAACTGAATTAGCCCCTTCAAGACAAGAACCATTTTTATTGAAGATCCATTTTCACAACCCTTTTTACAAAAATCAAACCTATCAACCAATTTTAAAATCATTATTTTAAAATCCAAAGATAATAAATATTGCACAATAATATCATATTTTCTTCAAAAACAAAAAAATCCACACCAATGAGTTTACACACAAGCTTTTCACCTCAATTTCACAAGAAATACCAAGTGAAACAATTAATTTTAAATTAATCCTTCTAGTTATATCAAAATAGAGTTGAGAGTAAAGACACCTACCTTTAGGGTTTTTGAGAAAATGACCAATGACACAAACGATCACCAAATCCAAGTGAAAACACCAAAAATGACCTCAGATCCCTTCGCGAGACATCAAAAAGGATAAATTATACCATTATTGGTAACCAAATCCCTATATATATCTAAAAAGGAACTATATCTAGAAAACCGGGAGATAAAGGAGGGTAGATCTAAGAAAACCCACGAAAATACTAGTAGGGGAGACTTACTAAGGGATATTCTCTTTCAAACCACCAAGAAATCCCATAAAAAATCTTTTGGAATGATGGGGATTGGTTCCCTATTCTTTGAGAGAATAAAATACTAAGTGAGGGTCGAAATGGGGCCCAAATGAGGTGTTTAGGGTTAAAAATAAGTGAGGCTATTTTTAAGAACCCATTTTTAATGTTGTTCTTAGTTAGATAAATTGTACGCTAACTTTGCACCTGCTACTATCGCAAAAGGGTGCATCACAAGTTTGGCCTACACAGTTATACCAATTGTGAAAAATCCCACATTCCCATGATGCATGGTTGGATTGGGGAGACTGCATAGTTTGGAAACTATGTGCCAACACCCTTGCCTCTACCTCAACTTGCATGATATCCTGTAAGTTTTGCTCGATTTTCACTTACCATGCTCAAACTGTGTGCCCTAATAAAATCCTTAAAACCTTCCCAACAACCTTCTAAACTCTCCCAATGTTTACCAAACCACTTTATATACATAAAAAGGCATAAATAAGCATTACATACCTCAAACTGAGGGTGATACATTTAATTTGTTTATATCAGGATTATATAATAACTTAAGTGTCTTAAATATATATAGATGTTGTCATGTAAAGTGTATGAACTAAAAATTAATAGGCTTTCATCTAATAGTTTTCAAAATCATCATTCACAAGTACAATGAACTACTTCCTCACAAATAGATATCATTTTTTTCCATTACCACCTATCAAGGTTGGTAATAATAATAAAATTACTATTTATATATGATATTTATGACATTTATGATGCCTTTGTTTATCTATAATTATTATATGACACACCACTTCATTATTTTCATTTTTTTTGGAATATGATAACATCGTTCATGTGTATGGAAGACTACCGATTCACGAAGCTATGTGATTCATTCAATATTTACATGGAATGTATTAAGAATGGGTTTAATAAAAATATGTGATATAGATGAAAAAAAGATGATAGTAGAATGATAATATAAATATATATTATTTAATTTTCTTTCATTTTATACAATATTAAAATTAAAACAATGTTCATATATATGTATTACCAACCATCTCCATGAGCGGTGCATTTCATTTCCAATCAATAATTATTATAGATTACTCTAAATACATATATAATGAATATATATGATATTTAAATAATTTTTTATAGTATTTATATGATTAAATAATGATCAAATTAATCGGAGAACAAAATAACAAGTCAAAACATACTCTAAAAAATGTTATTACATGAAACAATGAAAATAATGAATGATTATTAAATAACGGGTGATAATATGTTATAAAATGATAATATATGATATCATAAATATTAATATGGTCATAAAATAAATTATCAAGATATTTAAAGACACTATATATGAGGTTTAAGAATGATTAACCAAAAATGATGTGTAAGGTAATGTATTTCTTAACTCAATTTTCACTCATTAAGTTAAACTTCTACTTAGTTGATTATGTCAATCAAAGATTATGTGTGTAATAAGTTTTTATTGTATTATATTGTATTTATACTTTTTTATGTTTATTTATAGTGGATACAAATAATCGGTTTATTTATTAATTCTCACCTCAATGTTATGATCAATTTAAGGGTTTATTTCATAATCTCATTCTAAAATAAATTGATTATTCTTGAAAACAAATTGAACGAAATTACCCAAAAATTTACTAATAAACATGTCCATATTCTTCTAATTTGCTTATTAATGAACTCATTCAAGTATTATTTCCATTTTCCACTATTTTTTACTTAAAATGTTTTATATTTTTTTTAAATAAAATCAAACTCCACTTCTCACTTCGGTCAGAAATATGTTTTCTTCCAAAACTCGGTTTTCTAAAAAAATTAAAAAATATTTTTACCTCTTCAAAATTATTTATTAAATTCTTTTTTACCCATATTTTACTCTAGAATTTTTTGTCAAAGGTTTTTTTTTCATTTTCAAAACAATTTCCATCTATCATTTACAAAAAAAGTGAAATAAAACTTTATTTTAACATGTATGACATGAATTTTTTTACCGAAATCATGACCATATAAATTTTTTCATGATTCTTTTATATGTTTCAAAGGTTATTTTCAAATTAAAATATTTTCAAATTATTTTCAAAAATTTTAGTTTTTAAAATTGGTTTTCAAAGGAATTAATATTTTTCATATTTTTAAATATGAAAATGATATTTTCCTCAAGGATGTTTTTAAAGGTTAGTTATAGTATTTCTATTAGTAAGTTACTAAAATCCTTTATTATTACACTAATGGATAAATATTCTATTATTATTATCCTTAATATTCTTTTGGATAGTTTGTGCTCACTTTGACCAAAGAAATTTTAGCCATTCACTCACATGATTCATTTTTTTATTACATTAACTTTGAATTGAATTATTCACTCTCCTACAGAAATTAAATTTCCCTGAAGTTTAAATATTATTTATTAAGGATCAACTTATTTCCAAAACCATATACCATTTTTACATATGGTATTTACATTGAAAAATGTTTACTAACAAGGGAAATAATGAAAAATTCATATCCTTTACACAATACATATATTTTATAAGGAAAATTGTTTAAAAACTAAATTGATTATTTTATATATGAGGAATACTTTGTTCTAGTTTGACATGGGTCTGGGACCATTTAAAGTAATCAAATTGATGCATCAGTAGTCTCATGAGATGAAATTAGTTGGAAACAAACCCTTCACATTTTAAACCAAGAATGTTCTAAACTATCTTGTGATAGGTCATTACAATATTATGTTTTAAACCATATTGTGAAAGGTCTTAAAATTAAAATTTTCATGTACCTTGTAATCATGACATCCAATATTTAAGCATTGCCTTTTTTTAAGAATTCAGTTATTATTATCTATGAGATTTCACTATGAAAAAATATATTGATTTATTTCATTACTAGATTATTGATCAAATAAAATGTATTTTTAGTCATTTACCTATCCATATTGATTATACCATATTTTATAATGTTATCCAAGTTATTTAAATGGAATTTGTTTCAGTAATTTAACATTCAATATTATTTATGAAATTCCTCTTAGTTTTTTGATTACATGAAATATGCATAAAATTATTTATATTTCCATATTTATTATGATTATTATCATGATTACTTCCACTATACTTAACCCTTACTAATCATTTTAGTTCACCCTTATTTTGTTTCATTTCCTAGGATTCCATGAATTTTAATAGGAAGGATATGTAGGGTTAATCTAGATGGAATAGAATTATTCTAGAAAAAAATATGTTGTAATTTTTTATTCAATTGTAATTAAAGACTCATGATTTTATCTAGTTCACCAAATCTACTAAACTATTTGATCCTTAAGAATTTTATTCATAGTAATCATGAAAATGTAATGGTAGAAGTCACCAATACTCGGCTTCTGGGGTTAAGGTCACTACAATGTATTAGAGCTACCATATGATATTGTATATCATTCACATATTGAAGTGAAGCTACCAAATGATGAAGTGGATGGACCTCATAACAATTAAATTAGCCGTAAATAAATTTATCTAACTGTCAAAGTGACCACATGGCCATTAGAACAATTGTGAATAAATTTCTCTAAGTTTTAAAGAAACCTCATGATGAATTGAAGAAACCAAAAAAATAATTTAAATCGAATTTTCCAATATAATGAAAATTTCCTAAGTGTTAAAGAAGCCACACAATATAATTCAAGTGAGAACATGAAGAAGTTCCCAAGAAAACACATGAATGAAGTAAAGAGACCACACATTGAAAATTAGAGTGATCTCAAAACAAAATCCAGTTGACCAAATATTTAGATCAAGTGACCATATGAAAAATCTTAGACCAACTATGTAAAACATAAGATTTTTCAAAGTACTAAAGCTATCGAAAAGTGACTTTGTATTGACCACGAGTGATAAAAATACCATAGATAAAATTCAAAAATACTAATTTCTATTTTTTAGAACATAATAAAATTTTCAAAGATGTTAATACCTGAAAATATATGAATTATTACACCTATATGATTAATTTATTTATTAAGTATCATAAAATATAATGAATAATTCCTCACAGAATAATAGAGGATGAAAAGAATGGAACTGAAGATTTACTTTGAAAATATAACCCACATGTGACACTCAGTTTCTCTATGCTTCCACATTACTCTATATTTTACTCATGTCTACAATACCCGATATAAGGTTTCTCAAGGTTATATTCAAGTAAAATTCTCAAGATAAAGGAGCATTTTTGATAAAAAAACTCGATTAGAGATTGATAAATAAAAAACTTAAAACACTTTCACTACTCTTTATTTTATTTGTATATTGTTTTTGCTTGATATTCCAATAACTTTTATCAGAATATATTGTATACTATAAATAAGATTATTTTAATACTCATTATTTCATTAATTTAAATTATTTTTCCCATATAGAACTTTATAATATAGTGGATATAATCTCGACTATTGTGTGGGTGTTGTGTTGTGACCACAGACACCCTGAGTGGCGGGGGGGGGGGGGGGTGAATCTGGGGGATGATCAAATTAAAATTTTATATAATAGATTTATCTTTATTTTAGGATCATGTTACCATTTTATTAGGAACTATTTTCAACTTGTATTACTTGATAGAACAAACACTATAATAATCACATATATGTATGAAATTAAAGAACATATAGAACATTCAAATTTTACTTGGTCCACCACTATGTGTTGGTCAATGGATCATACACTGACGATGTTTCAATCTTATTAGAATCCACAAAAATTTACAATTTCAATGTATATAATATTTCATCCATGGTATCTCCATTCCATTTTCATTTTCTTTATAAGATTTTGGGTTAGATCACTACTTACTCAAGGCACAATGTCTCTTATTCACTTCCAAACATTATTTTCATGAAAAAATTTACACAATTTATAGAATTGTAGGTATCTTAGCTAGATAAGTAACATGATGGTTTCCCTGTATTCAGCATGATAATTTTATTGATCCATAACTCCTGATTTGATGCTACATTACACTTTTTATACACTCTCATTCCATTCCAAATGAGATGAAATCCTCAATGTGAGATTTAATCATTTTTCTTCCACAACACAATCTTATCTATACTTATTCTTCTTTAGATTTGGATAACTCTACACTATACTTTTCATGCTACCCTATGTATACTTCCTCTACCATATATAACCAAATATACTAACTATTTTCCATGTATATTATTCTTGAACCCTAAATGTCCTCTTTGATATCTAAAATACCCATGTCTCGCGGCGCACGATGGGGTCATGGGGGAGAAACGTGCGCTACCCGACAGTTGAATAGATAAGATTGGGTTCTGCTTAATCACTCGTATCAGATGCACCATTTTCTCCTCAAAACACCCAACAGTTCCATATCCAACAATGCGTCGACCTGCTTTCCAAAGGCAAGAGTTCACTGGGTGGTTTGAACAACAATGCTTAAAAACTCACATTGGTCGAGAGGATGGGAATTCGGCCTCATCGCACCCTTTTGGGGGGAATTATTTCTAGTTCTGGGACTCTCTTATATACTTAAGATGTATTCATATGTTCGTGAATCTTTGGTTTATACCCAAGCATAGTATCCATGGATTACTCTTGGTTGGAAATGGTCATCTGGACGTAGGGGTTCGGAATCATTTAGTCCTGAGGTTTACCATCCCTCATTGGATTCATGACCCCGAGGAGTCTGGACTCATTGAGATAGCACTGGCTTAGAGCTTCATAACTAGGCACCCTGAAATTTACTGTCATCCAGGGGGGACAGATAATGTCTTGAATGTTTGGATCGAACTCGTGGTATGAGCCTCCTACGTATCCTCATGAGAGGAATCAGAATCCACGTAGTTCAGTTTGGTATGGGGCTTACATTCCAGGCTATACAGGGTTGGTGCGGTAAACCGACATAAAGATAGTCAGATCGAATGGTTGTCGGGCATGAACCTCGGGGAGGCTTCCTATGTACCCTGCTTAGGAGACAGGGATCAAAGTCCATGTAGTTCAAATGGGGGTGTCAGAGAACCAATGTGAATGTGGACCCAGGGTTCTGATGGTGATCGGGTTTGAACCTCTTGGAGGCTTCCTACGTATCCCTGTGGTGGGGAATCAAAGTCCACGTAGTTCAAATGAAGTGTGGATTACGCTATGAGGCATCCCAGGGTAGTGGATTGGGGATTACACTCTAAGGAGGCCCATAAAAGGATGTCATGGTCGATGCCTACTCTAAGCCCATGTGAGTGATGCTCGATGTGAGAAACAAGAGGCAGTAGAGAGCAGATGATCACGTCGCGAAAGGTGCGTCCTTGGGAAGTGGAGTGGGGCTTATGCCTGGAGCAGCCCAAAAATTCGGGGCCTACTCCGAGATGGATTCCCATGGTGTCTCCCTCATGTTTGGACATGTGGGAATACAAACACATTAGTGGGTTGAAGAATATAATGGTGGCCAACGCCTATGTTCATGTGCACAAGCGGGATAACGCCAAGGTAATTGGAATCAGTCCAAACAAAGGGAGATGGAAAGTGTGAATTACATGCCCGACATTTGGAACACAATGAGGGTGGCATGGCGATGGAGGATAACTGTTGACCGTGTTAGAAACACAGTATCCATATCGTGTTAGCCTAAAATAAGGACAATCAAATGAGGGTCGAATGTTAACCGTTTTCGAAACACAGGACCTCACATGAAGTGTTGTCCAATGTCTTCCGGGGCGTTGGCCCAGGACGGTAGGTGAGCCGATGCGGCATGAGGCCAGGCCTTTAGGGGGTCCCTTCAAACATGAAAGAGGATAGATATCCACATTGTGTGAGGTGAAGTGATGGAATGTTTGAACGGAATCCAATGCTCTTGAAGGTATGCCACTGTGATCATGGCATTCAGAATCTTATGCTTGGAGCATAAGGCATATCTTGTTTGGAGCAATAGGAATCCTACGTTTGGAACATAGGGAATAGTATAGTTTAAATTCATGTAGATAGGACTGTTTCCATATAGTTTAATATCAAATGGATAAGATGAGGTCCATAAAGTTTAACGTAATTTGGTCAGGACGATGGCCATACAGTTTAACGTCATGTGGTCAGGACGACTAGGTAAGAGAGACCTAACAATGGTTGGTGTGGGAATTATGCATGGTCTACCCTTTCTGGATGAACCTAGAAAAAGGAGGTAGGAAATAGGGATATAGGAGAGTCATGAGGAGTAGCTCGACGCATGACATGTATAGGACGAATATTGGGGCAGTGCAAGGGTGCAATGAAAAATACTGTTGACCCGGCCCGAGGGACTGGCTGCGGTGGAGCTGTCCGCATATGAGACGGTCGCGGAGGGGTTTTCGGTGAAGGATCGGGCCATGTAGGGCTGGCCTCATGTTGTTCGCGGTTTGGTTGTCCCTGAAGGGTGTCTGTAGAGGAGCTGGCCGCGAGGGAGCAGGCCGCAAGGGAGCAGGCCGTGAGGGAGCAGGCCGCGAGGGAGCAGGCCGTGATGGAGGCTGTCTGCGAAGGATGGCTACGGAGGAGATGACCATCTACGAAGGGTGTCCACGGATGAGATGGGCATGAAGGAAATGGATGTGAAGGGCATCTACAAAGGGTGGTCGGTGCCCATCCTACTTCGCACCCGCGGTGGGGTTCTCACCTCCATTTCACGAACGACACTGGTCCATGGAGGAGATGGCCGTCCGCGAAGGGTGTCTGCGGATGAGATGGTCGCGAGTGGTTTGTGGTTTGGTTTCTCCTCTATGCGGAGGAGTGCATCCGCGGATGATATGGGGTCCGCGGATGGTCGTAGAACATTACTGTTGGGAGAGATTTATCCAGTGCCGCCCCACGGGTTTTCACCCATCCTTCCTCTCTTATTATTGTTACCCATTTGTGACTATGTATAGAGTCACGAAAAATAAATATTTATGGGGCACACGAGACTTTTTTGCGGAATCCCATGAAGAAATCCTCGCCCGTGTATGACTCAGTCAATCGACTTTTATGGCACCGAGTTTTGTGGAATTTCTTCGCGGCCGTGAACCACTACACCTCTTTCTCGCAAATCATAGAAGTCTGCGGAGGGGGTGGCTTGCAGTGGTGTACTGCCTTGACGTCTGACCATCTTCCTGGTTAGCACCCGCGTAGGCGCTCCGCCCCCATTTCACGAACGACAACGTCCGCGGGATGGCGATTCTCCGAACTAGCCACGTACTGTTACTGGGAGCCTGTATGAGGACCGGTTCGGTCCTTTTCCAAATTTTGGGTAATTGGATTTCCCCCTTGTAGAATTTTCAGGACCCTACAACCCACTAAATGGTATTGTGTGAAAATACCATCACAAATCTACCTAAAACTATGTTAACTACAAAAAAATTCTATTCATATAACCTTGGTGTATCACCCATTGTTCTTAAGTCTTGGGGTGCAACCTTAGTCATGCAACTCATAAAACATAACTTTAGGTGGAAAGAACCTTTACGAGACTAATTAAATTCAACCTTGATCATGAGACCTTGTCCACATAACCCCTCTAGAGTACGGTTGGTGTGTAATCTATTCTATTTCACACATATCTCTTCAAGAATATATCATATATAAAACCCATAATGTTCACAAAATTCACAGAAAACCTATGACTTTATTCTGAATTCTCAAACAAAATTTCTGATAAAACGTTAACGAAAAACCCACATTTTAATAATGTGAATACTATCATATTTATAGAGGATTCCCACTGACTAAACATTGAAAATTATACTTTTATGTTTGTTTTACCAACCTTAGAGACATACACACATCACCTAAACAAATGACCATTAATTATGTGAATACACTAACATATTTGGGTAATATGCCACCCTTAATATAAACTGATTAATAATCAAAACCTGCATCAAGAGTCTCTTAGCCTTGTAACTTCATAACCACTTCTAACTCATGTGATCACATGACTGAAACATAGTTCTCCTCCATCATGAAACTTCTTCTAAAAAATCCTTACATTTTTTTCTCACAACATTCCTTACATGATCAATACATGTAGATCTTCAGATAACATTGTGAAAATACTTTATACTTACACAATTTTCTTTACCACACTCACTGATTGAACATATGCAGTCCCATGACTTGGTAGATATTACATAATCACATGGTCTATTTATGATTATATGATGATGTGACCTTTAATGGTTTATGTGAAAATACTCCAAAAATTATATTTGAAACTCAAACATTTTTCAAACATTGTAAAATTATTCCGACTTCTAATAAAATCATGTTCTTTTAAACAGATTCTATGTAATACTGTGGTCCTCTTCCAAACCATCTTCAAACCATATATATAGTTATACTTCTAAATAACCAATGAATAACACAATATTTTAAAACCAATTGGGTTCATGATCTGTAATTATCATATCCATATTCATGAATATTACCCATGCATTCTCCCTTCCATAATATTTACTTCTAGCCTAGGGAAACCTATAGTTCCCAAATAATATATTTTCACTACATAGATATTCACTTAGCTAAAAAAAACACAAGGAAACTCCTTGAAATATAATGATTTCAATTAATTTTAGAATTTTCCACAATTGTTTACATGTGTACCACATGTTTAAGTCCTCAACAGGACCCTGTGATTGAAAATATACTAGTTAATCACAAAAAATCCAACACCAAACACCATTGGATCCAATAAGTTTTGTAAAACCATGACCGAGGTTGTGGATCTATTTATTAGTTTTTAATAAACATTCTTATAAAATGACTAAATATCACGTGGAGAGGAATAAGCTTTAACATGGAGCTTCCCTCTCGTTCAATTCCAATGTGTTTATTTTTATTTGAATACTTTTTTTAAAATCTATCTTAAAAAAATTTTATAACTATTTATTTTCACTAAGATGTTTTTTAACTGAGATTATAAAAATATTCTTTGATAATTTTCATTTAAAATTGATATATATATTGTGTTTAATATAATTAAATTATTTTCGAGGATAAAATAATTTGAGTTATTTTAACTCACTTTTGATAAAGCCATTGAGAAAGTATTTTAAAGTTTCAAATTATATATAACCACTAAATTTATAATTGGGTCTAATATTCTAAATTAAAAGGAATTAGATTTATAATTTTCAAATATATAAATTTTAATAATGAAATATCAATTCACCCCCTATTGATAATTCCTCTCCGAATAACAACAAACTTCTCGTATTTCAAGCACTAGAGAATGAAATGTATATTTTTCGTCATATTGAACCATTGGTCATTAAAAAGTGGATTATAAGTTCCACTAATGGAGGCTATAAATTTCCATATGAAAGTCTTAATTTCAAGATACTACATCCTTGGTGTGTTTGGGTGTCCAATATAGTTTATATTGTTATTAATATTTTAGGGAGGTTGAGTGAGAATCACCAGAAGATTCTATACTCATCATATCCTTTTTAGTTTCTTATAGATATAATTATCTCATTTCCCATCCCACCCATTATTAACTTGGTTTTACCATTACCAAAAAATCTCCTAAATAAATAAAAATTAAATATTATAATACTTATTCATTAAAGGAAAAATAGTTACATAAAATGGATAAATAATACATAAAACATTTACCCTAACTTATATATATTTTGGTTTCATTCTTGGTTATTCAATGTCTATCACTTATTTGTTTCTATAAACATACCATAAATATTTACCCAAATAATTCAAAATAGTTCATAAATAGTGAGTGATTTGTTTTAAGTATATCCCTCAGGAGAATTTATCTAAGTGCGCAATCAAAGGCACACCCATCATGCCTCAATTGAAGATATATTTGATACAATGATTTCCATTTTCATTATGATTACCCCTAGGTGAATCTATTCCACAACCACATCCACATTCCTTTTTCCAGATAGGGATTTAATTTCTTGGAAACTATAAAATATATACTTTTCCAAAACCTCAAGATGTAATTATATACATAAAATTATCCCTCATAATTATCCCTAGGGTTTTCAATAAAGTTCTCTCATCCGAATCCACAAAATAAAAAAAATCCTCACAAATAACTAAACCTTACTCTGATACCAACTATAACAAACCAAGATAAACATATATTTATTTTACATTATTTCCAACATATAAATATTACAACTCATAAATAATCCCATAATCAAAATAATGGAAAGTTTATTTTATTTGATAAATAACTATATAAGAAACCAATTTTATAACATTTTTCCAAATTCCTCCATAATTGAGCCACACTAGACTCCCTTCTAGAATTATCATAAGTTATAATCATATTCATAACATAGGGAATGGACACATAAGAAAATGGGTGAGCTCAAATTCTTTGTAATGAGAAAAAATATCAATATATCATCAAATGATTTGATCATAAGCATATGAAAAAACATGAGTCAAGATAAATTTCTTATTTAAAAGAAAATAAAAAAATAAGAGTTGTCTATAAATCATGATGGGATGATTATAAATATAAAATGAACAAACATATACCATGGAAAAAGGGTAAAAATCATGTTATAATAAACATGATATGTGAAGAAATAATATTTGGTATATTGCATAGTAATATAACGTTCCCTTAATACATATCATAAAAAAATCCATCAAAAAATATAATCACATGGTATCATCATGTTATGAGCATAAATAAGAGACCCCACCCATTATTTGGTTAGGGTAATCTAAGATAGATTGCCCTTTAATGTTTTATCATGTTCAAGAAGGCACGCGATACATTTTATTATGTGATATAAAACATAAAACAATTAATTGTAGGATGATGTAGGACCCCACCCATCATCATACATACAAATTTGTTGCATAAAATTTCAATCATTTTATATATCATGAAAAACTTTGGGAAGAAAATGGGTTTCATGACATTTCCAAATGGTATCACATAAAATGATATCAAAAGTTGATTGGTTGATACAACAATTTAAATCAACTAAAAGGATTATTTCATGAAATAATTTTTTAGGAAATACAGAAAACATAACTCCACAGGAGTTAGATTGTTAAAGAGGAAAATATAAGTGTGATAGAAGGAATATTCTAGAAAAGAATTATTATCATTTTTTATAGATATGAAATTTACAATCACTTGAAAAGATAATTCTCAAGAAAGAAACATGAAAAAATTTCTAAAACAAAACTTTAAAAGTAATACAAATAATAGTGTCTTGAAAAATATATAAATATTATTCAGAGGAAATGTGGCGTGGAAGATAAAAATAACAACTTTAATGGGAAATATTATTTTTCGATATACCGTTATTGATACCCACAACATAAATTTAGGGATAAATCATTCATTTAAAAATAAGAAAAAATAAATGTGAGAATTACAAGGAATAAATAAAACTTAGATTTAAAAACATCAATATGAGAACATTAGCTAGAAGAGTAAATTTAGATATGGAATAAAATTGGTCATTTGTAAAGAATGGTAATTATTATTAACAACAACATATTTAATGAATACATAATTTAATCAATCTTATTCCCAATAAAATAAGGTCAAAAATAATTATAATATCATCATAAATTATAATAAAACCATTTTGTAATAACTATAGTCAAAAATGAATTATTACGACTCAAGAAAATAATTTGTGTTAAGAAAACCCCTTACCATAGTTTTCATCTTCCACTGAAGCACTAAAATATTATATATATAAAATTAATTTATTAATAAATTAATTCAGAAACTCATTCATATTATAAACTTTTATAAAATTCATTTATAATTTTTATCCACATGTATATTTGTTAGTTATTGTCTATTTTTATTATTGGATGTGAGTAATATTGATTGTTTTAAACTAGTTTCATAATAATAGTGTAGTACTACATTAATATCCAAAACATAATCATTGGTAAACCATTTAAGGAATTGGAAGTTATGTTTTATAATTATTTATAATGTTCTAATTCAATTTTCTAGGAGTTTTATTGATGATAATTAAATATGAAATCGGAAATGAGCATGTTCCCATGAATTTTAATGAATAGAAATTGATATCTTAATTAACGAGTTTAATATTAATGTTACCATCCTTTAAAAAATAATTTTATTATTTTTATAATATATTATCAATAATTAAGTTCTCATAGTTATCCATAATGTTATTTTATAACATTGTTCCAATGGTTGGTTAAATCAACCCAAACATGAACATACCATAATTAATAGATGAGTAATGTGATGAAAGTGATTTATTTTGGAATAATATAATTATTATCATTGTATAAGGATATTATTTAAATACTTTTAATGTTATGAATCATGTTTTAAATGATTTAATAAATAAAAAATGAACTAGATAAATAAATTAAATACATTACTTCAAGGAAGCGATAGTTTGTACAATTGCATGAATAATATTTTTATTTTTATTAATGGAATGGGATATGGTGGTTAATGATTGTTACCTTATAATAATTACATTAAGTATACAAAAAATAATAATGAAACTATATAGTAATGGTAAAATTAGGTAAGGAAAATTAATCAAAAAAATAAAATAAAATAATGAAAGATTAATAATAATATTACTGACCTGAGTTTTCCCTTCGAGGATGCCGTATAAATATAGGGTTTTGGATAACTTATTATGGCCAAAATATTAATGAAGCTGAAAATTATTAGAGAGTAATAAAAATGGCAGCGTTTGAAGATGAAACCTAAATTTATAATGTTCATGAATGTGTAGTGAGCAGCCCATTTTATATGTGGTGATAATGGGATTCTTATAAATATTTAATCTTAATATAAAGAGAACACATATTTCATATTTCAAGAAGAATAAAAAAATAGAAAAAATGGAGTTGGGATAAATTTGTCTGATCCACACATAAACCACTCAATTATAAACATTATTTTAACTTTTTAGTCCTTTTACCCCTTTAGTTAACTCATTTTACCCTTTTGGGTTTTACCGCGATAAATAGTTTTTACCTAAGTAAATCATTTTTTATACCCAAAAATAAAATTTTAATTATTAAATTATATGGTTATTATAATTAAAATTTTGTAATTTATTATCTCGGATAAACATTATAATACTTATAAAATTTAATTTTCAAATAATAAATGTATTATTTATTCAAAATAATTTTATAGAATAGTTTATATTAAGTTCTAAAATAAAAACCATAAGTTTTGAACTAAAATAAGTATTTATAAATTTAAAATATATATTATAAAATAAATATTTTTTCACTATAAAATGGCTTCATAAATTTATATTTTATAATTATATACCAATAATGATATAAAAGTGATGGTATTTGTAAATAAGGTGTTTTATAGTATTTTCCTAGAAATAAATATTTTTTAAAACATAGAAAACATTATCCTAAGATGATATTATTAAGATAAGTAAAAAATTATGATCATTTTTTAATTAAAATTAAAAAATTTGAGAATTTATATTTTAACTAAAATTATAAGATATAATAATAAATTGTTTTTGTAGGAAAATGACATTTCATAATTTTAACTATTTGTATTATTATTTACAATCAAATAATTTTTGAAATTGTGTTTATATATATATATATCAAAAACATATTTAATAATATGTATGCATATATTTATTCCCAATTATTCCAGAAATATTTTATGATGGTTATATTTAAATGGTTTTTTGGTTCATTTAGGTTCAGTTTTGTGTGTGAGAAAAACTATTTAACACAATGTTTATTTGAGTGGAAATATAAACTAAAATCATGGGCCATTACAATGACCACCAAAGAGTGGTCTGTATCTATAAAAGTCATATATTTTTATAAGAAGCTATATGTGGACCCTCATCCAATGATTCTAGTAGTGATTAAATATCCCCACCACTCTCAGTAGTAAGTTCCCCTAGGAACCACTATATTGTACTCTAGCATGAGTCACTGATATAAGTGTCCTAGTATGAGATAGGATATAGTAAATTATGTATCAAGATGTTATGCCTATTAATAGATTAAAGTAAAGAATTATAATCCCTTTGGTTTTCTTTTTCCCTTTTTTCTCCCAATATGTATATGAGACAATATATCCATGGATTTTATCATTAGGTTAACTGCAACCCCATTTAAAAAGAATTTTATCTGGGTAGTTTATGATCGACTAAGAAAATCATTCCAGTTCATTCTGATCAAGGATATCACTAAAGGGTAGGATCTAGGAATGATGTATGTTCATAATATTATGAAATTTCATGATGTTCCCTCAATGATAATTTCTAACATAGATCCTTGAAAAAGATATGAATTATAGAAAGGTATTTTAAGAGACTATAGAATCTATGATTAATTAAGCAAGAAAACCCATCCATAAATAGTTAAGAAGATGGAATGAGAAATACAATTGTTTTTGATATTATATATTCATACATGTTACACTTTAGAGGTCCATGATTTTATAATATATGTGTGGTTGATTTTTTTTATAATAATACATATTAATCCTCGATCATGATGTTTTAATGAAAATATTTATATAGTTGCCCAATCTAGTCTCCATTTTTTGGATATAGGCTAATAACACTTTACTAATGGGATCAAGAATAGAATAATAGATGATATAAAAGATTAAAATAATTTAAAAATGAATTATAATGGCTATAATATACCAAAACTATTATGTTAATAATCACCTTTGATATATCTAGTTTTCAAGTGCTGATCAAGTGTTCTTAAAAATATCACCCCATTTGAGTCACTGATGAATGGGAAAGAAAAGGAAGCTAATTCCAAGGTATGTTGGACCCTTTTAGATCATTAAAATAATTAAGAAGCTTATCTAATGATTTTTATTTCCACCTCAAATTATGTTAATTCATGTAATTTTACACATATCATAGTTAAATAAGTTCCATCATAATCCCTCCCATGTATTGAGTTGTGAATAATTAGAATTGGATTTGGATGTATGAATAATGCATCACCAAATATATGTTATTTATTATTGAAATAATTCATTGTGTTGTAAATTTAATCTAATTGTTAAGGTATTATAGTATAATAGAAAATATTCCCATGGAACATAATAAATGTAGTCTCTTTTTAAGAAGTAGTGGAGTCACCTTTTTTTGATCAAAAATCTTTGAGTTAAATTTCATGGGGAAAAATTGATATTTTGGGGGAAATTATAACACCCATGATTTCATTTTTTCTATGTATTTTTTTATTTTTAAAATTTTTGGTTTTCTTTTGGTTTTTACTTGAATTTTATAAACAAATTATAGGGAGGAGGTTGCTACCTGGTTAATGATAACCATGTGTCCTTATAATGAGAGGGGTGATGATAATTCTATAGGTATTTGTATGTTTTGAACATAGTTTACTAATCCATTTAGCCAAATTGTTCAACATATATTGTTATCCAAGAAGTTGTCACATGGATGGTTCATAGTGTAAAAAAAGGGCCACAGAACCACGAGATATTCCAAGAATTTAAATATTAACATTCCAAATTTTCCCTTATTCTATTTAAACCCCAATTAAGTTTCCCATTACCCTCACTAAAATTTTCTAGAGCTCTATCCATCATGAAATTCCTTGTATCCTCCCTATAATTTTAGATTTATTTAATATTATTCATCTAATCCTAAATTTTCTTTAAGTATGTTTTCCTTTTATCCAACATTATTCATCTTTTCCCTTATCCATGGTTTTCCTATTCTTATCATATGTCCATATCAGCCTAGGGTTCTTGGTAGATTAATTTTATGATTGGGGTTTTATATATTAATGTTTATAATCATGTTTTAAGGGAATTTCCGTCTCTTCTCTTATAGAGTTTCATCATTTTATAATATCTTCATCGATCAAAGGTAGGTGATGCTATGTGTTTTACCATAATTGGTTAAACATGATTACTTCATGATTTTAAATATATTTTCAATATTATGTAATTTTATTTGGAGACTATAATGTTTGAATAAAATTTTATTTTTTATTTTCTTTTGGTTATCCAAATGTTTGGGAAAGGAATTTCCTAAATAGTGCATATCAAAGATTCAATTTTATTATTCACATAAAGTGTTTTATAAAAATTTTTGACTAGTTTTCCTTGGAATAGTTATGATATATTTTTTTAAAAATGTTGTGATTATTTTAAAAGTAATCATAAATTTAGTTTTATGCTAAATAATTATGCTTCAAGGGATATTTGGTTTTTAAGATGATTTTCCCTTTAATTATAATAACTTTATAGGAATCAGATTTTAATTTATATAAATAATTTATTATGACTTTAGAAATAATTTAGGTCCTCATGGTAGGATTAGGGGGTTACTCTTCCTTACGTATATCCTTAGTTTTTCCATTATCGGTATACAATACTGTATGGTAAGCTATAAATAGTGGATATATTCTATAGTACTTCCCGACATGGGCCAATACTTGGGAATGATGAGACTCTACCAAGTAAATCATTCATGATTTGGAGTGTTTCTTTGTGATGTATCTAGGTTTTTCTGACCTTAGTCACCCATACACTCTACTAGGAATCTTTGTTGGTGATTTATAATTTCTTGCATAATTTTCCAATTTATTTCTTAACTATTACTAATGAGTTGTTTAAAGTTAATTGATATTGATTAAAAGAATTATTTAAATTTAAAACCTTACTTTTATTGGTTCTATTTCAAACTAGAAGTCTACGGTCAGTTTATTATGGGTTACACATAAATTACATAGTGTGATCTTATTGGTATTGTTGTTCCCACATCATATATACACTCTTCCGGTGTATATATAACTTATCTTTACTAATATAGGTAAAGTAAAGGCTTAACTTATTGTTGGTGGTAATTTTGGTTTGCATGTTTTGGGTCTATGGAGGTGACATGGGGGATGATAAACATTGGGTCATAAGGAGATGGGTAGTAGCTATTTTTAGTTTATTTAGGTGGTTTACTTGTATTATTATTTCTTAATATGTATCACCATACCATATTCGCATTCCTTTTTCCTATTATTTTGGAATGTTTACCTTTTAGTTTGTAATATGGATTAAAATATTGAGTGTCTTTTAATATAATTTTTTTTCTTATTTAGATATACAATTTCTTTTATTCTATGTTTGATTATTATTGGGTTTTTACTATATTTATAATTTAATCATGACTTTTCAATGTATGTAAAGTTCATATATATTCCTAGGACAATATTTTGATATGATTAATTTTCTAACAATTGAAACTATTCCATGAGTTGTATCCTCAAAGCTTAGGCACTATCTTCTAGCCAATATGAATAAGAGATTTCCATTGCGCCTTCCATACTTTGGCTTAAGTATTGAGAATTTTTACCCTTGTTTGGATAATGAAAATAGTAAATATTATTTGTATATAGATGAACAAAACATTAATAATGATGATAACATTTCATCATACCTATCTTAAGGAAAGAGGAACCCCAAGAAGGTCACTAAAATAAATATCACCATTATAAGAAAGAGACTATTCAACATTCATCTCCCAAAAAGTGAAAATTACCCTAATATATTGGTATTTTGGATTTGAATAATTTTTTTTAAAGAGTCTTAAAATTTTCATTAATGAAAATAATCTTTCATTACTTGAACTGGAAATTTTCTAATAAGAATATCAATTACAACACTCCCTTTACTTGGAGTATAGTCATGGATAAAATAAAAAATATAAATTTATTTAACATAATTATTCTATCTAATATTTGAATATTTTTGTGAAAAAATGTTTCCAATACTTTTGTGATTTGTATAAACATCAAATTTCACAAAAATAATAATAATTCCTCTTATAATTAAAAGAATTCATAACCGATACCAATTCAAGAACATGGTTTAAGTAGTTATTCTCATTCGAGTATACCTATAAAGAGCCTTAGGCCACCACCTAATTACTATATATAAGAACACAATACAAACCTAAATATGAAGTAATATAAAAAAACAAAACCTTCACCATGTTTATGTAATATCAAATTAGGAACATGCATGAATCATTGTTTAAGTTAATCAAAACTATTTATAACATTTATATCATCATATGAATTTCATACCATCATGGGTGTGAGAAGTCAAAGGGGTTTCTAACTTTGATTAGTATTCCTCAAAAGACCAATAGTATCTTTTTTAAACAAGGAATATTTGAATCTTAACAATAATCTGTGATGTATTTAAAAATAGAACCACTTTAATAATTTTAGGATCAACTAATATACCGTATTCAGAAACCAATCTCCCTAGTAATTTTAGTTCTAGTATCCAAAAATACATTCAAACAATTTGTTATAAAATATGTTCTCTCTAAAAATTCTCAACAAAATATTTAAATGATGTTTATAATGATCCTTGAACATTTAATAAACAATAATTTCACCCAAAATACAATGAAATAGTATCGAAATATCAATGTAATTCCATGGAAAATTATAAAGAAGTCATTAAACAAAATGGTTTCACTATGTAATAAAAATTACCATTCTAACTTTAAAAAAAGTATGGGGAATGTATGTATCATTTAATCTTAGTTAATGAACCCCACAACAAAGATCATTTTTCAAAAATCATCTATACCTTTTAAATTGATAAAAAGGTTCATCAATACAAGGCAAAAGGTAATTATTCATCACAATCACCTAATTAAGTTTTTGATAATCAGCACAAAGATAGAAACTAATTATAATTTCATTGAAAATTTTAGTAGATCTACCCATGGTGACATTATTAAATGAATGAATCATTTACCCAAATGATATTTTAGTTGAATCCTTAACTATTTTAATTCTACATGATCCATAGTATAAGATAATAATAATATTGATATCATCCATGGAATAAAATTAATCAGAATTTTACATCTCTATCCTGTATAAATTTATAAAAAATTATAAGAAAACCCTTAGGAAATTCCCTAAAAAAGGTGGAAGTTCATTTCTCGAGTTCCTAAAAAAAACTTCTAAAAGAAGGGAAACCGATCAATAAGTAAATTTTAAAATCTTGGATAGAAAATATCCGAGGAATTAAACTCAATCATTTAAGACATAAGTAGATTTTATTAAAGAAAAGTATGTCAAATATAATAATTCCCCAAGATATTTTAAAATAATAGATCATTATCTCTAATAAAGAACACGTTAATACCAACTGCTTATTCTTTCTCATAAAATAATAAGTATATATGATGTAAGGCATAGTATTAAATGAAAAATTCAATAAATCTACTAAACCTGTGGGAAAAAAGCATGAAAAAAATAATATATAAATTAAATATAAAATAATCTATAATAAAATAATAATAGTACCAAAAACTATGGATTTATAGACTTTAGATTCATCAAGTGAATTCTCATCTATAAACAATAACGTTGGTTTGGGATATAGTGATACTTTCCACTAAACTATGTTTTACATCACATTTATTCATACCCAAAAGATGTTACATTCCTTCTTCTACATTTCAAAGAATGAGGTAATAAAAATTTAGAGTCACCTGATTAAAACTAAGAAACTTTGAGAACTATAAAACATAAACCACTATTCTACTAAGAATTTATTATATAAAACCTTTGATGATGAACCATTCAACCACATGAATAGAAAGTTATCATAGAATCCTAAAATGGGGTTTTTAATACCTTGGTTTTACACAATAGTATCACAAAATAAGTCAATTAATCATATGAGTTGAGGAATCCAAATGATATGGTTTCCTAGAAACCACCACCACTTCCTCTTGAATGCATCTAGCTTTCTCATCTTTCTAGAGAATCCACATTCACTATCACCCGATGAAAGAGAAACACCACACAGTCTATATAATATTTTAAGTTTCATATTCACTATTATAGACTTACGAAAAAAATCTAAATAACAATTCAAGAAGAAAAAAAACATATTTTTTTAATATTAGGACAAAGATATATTTTATAATATCTGGATTTTAGATTTTCATTCAATACAATTTATGTTAAAAATTTCAAAAGTTTGATGAAATGGGAAAAATATTACATTATTGTACAATTATCATATAATATATATAGAAACTCCCTATACATTAACAAATTTATAGTCTCTAATTAATACTATTGAGTACATATAAATTTGAGTACAATACATTTTAGGATTCATGATTTTTGTGAAAATTAATGATTTCTATATATTTTTCATCAACTTCTATTCCTCTTGAGGATCATGATTAACATTTAATATAGGAATATTATACTTATGAAATTAATAATATTGATATATAAAATGAATGATGACATAATATTATCCTCTTTTAAAATATTAAATATTTTAAAAAATAATCTATACTAGGTTTTGATCAATGGAAGGGTTTCCCTATAGAAAATTATATATCACCCCTCTTGAGTGTTCACTGGTTGTATTCTTTTAGGCATGAACCTAAATATCATAAAATATAAAATAATTTTAAAAAAATCCATTTTAAATTAAATAAATAAAATCATACTGAGAAAAAATAATTCCATTATGTTATACAAGTCTCAAGAAATCATTTCAAATAAGTTATAAATAGCCAATAAAATTATATAAATTTTAAGGCAATATAATAAAAAATAAAACTATCTTTTTAAAAAATGCATGTTTACGAATGTACAACTTCCATACCATGTGTTTGATCATGTAATAATCAACAGAAGACTTGGAGTAACTTACACGATTCTCATGTACCATCTATAAACTATGTCTTATGATTGTGAGACATGAAATTTCTTCCAATTTTTACTTTTAAACTCAACATTTATCAAAATAAACAATTAAAAATAAATATAAATAATATTAAAACTGATTAAAATTAGTTAAACAAGAAAACACTGATAAAATAATTATTAAAACAAACTATAATTTTCAGTTATCCCTTGGAAGCTTAAGTATTTTGGCTAAAATTGTTGGTCTCAAACATATTAACAACCTACCTCCTTGAGTTTTGAATATCTTATTATAAATCAACCATTTTTTAAAAATTAATTTTTTAAAACTATATTCTATAATAATTTTTGTAAAAATTTGTATTAATTCATCCTAATTCTATACTCCAAAAATCATAAAGTGTGTTTCTAACCTCTATATGTTGGAACATGTACTAATGATATTAAAATGATATGTCAAGAATATTTTTTCCATAACTAAAATTTAAAAAAACAATGGATTCATATAAATAATAAAACACGAAGGATAATTTGTCAAATTTTATTATTGGGGAAAAAAGTTCCCAATAGAAAAACCTAACCATATTGAACATGGAAACATATAATGGAGATAATGGCCTATGATAAACCTCATTATGATCAAGACAAAGGTAATATATAATGTTAGCAAACAAAATTCCATAAAACCTCTATTTTAATTTAATTTCATTAATTCCAACAGACTAATAAATTATAGTAATCACAAAGTATATTTTGGAACCCACCACTTCATATTTTTAAGTTGAATTATTTGTATTTTATAGTAATAGTGTTATGAATGGAGGTAGTATGCTTCACAACCATACAATGGATGTTATTTTTGTATTTTATACTTTATTTAGATTAGGTTTTCTTATTCATTATGAATGATATATTTTTAGTATTGGGAATTTCTTTCTCTGAAGAAAATTCATTATCCTAGATATTTTCAAGATGGATTCATCCATTTTGGACAGATCCCTTTCCAATGAAACATATTTTCACTCTTATATCATATATTTTATTCACCACTATTATAGTATTTTTAATATAGTAATTAACTTTAAAAATTTATAGAGATAGGGAAGAACCGTCTTTGACTCACTTTCCATTATTTGAAGATCATAGAAAGCAAATTGAATTTTCCCTAACATTGGGTTTCTTTCGGATGTTTTTAAGCACATTCCACCAAAATATGTTATTCGTATCCACATTTTTAAACCAAAATGATGCATATGTTCTTCTATTTTTTTTAATAAAATGTGATAATTAAATCAATAAAATTATAAAGAAATAAAAACATTTATATACGATAAGAGCAATTCATAATATATAATAACCAAAATGAAAAAAATAAGAACTATAGAAATGGATAACAGATAATGCTAAGTATATATGTCTAAAATATTAAAAAACTGAGAAAAATAACTTTCCCATATACATGTGATTCGTGATCATACCTTACATGTTTCCCCCTTCATAACTTAATCACCACTATTAATAAAAAACACACCAAATAAGTGATTTTTCTTTACTCGTATCATGTAAAACTAGGTCTACATATACACCATTGTGTGTATGTGCGAACTGGGTATAAAACCTATTAAATTCATCCAAATATTCTACAAAATACCAATCAATTTTCAAAACTAATATGATATATTTTAAATTATAAATAAATAAATAACTTTTCATTTATAATTCCAATACTTATAAATAAAAGGGTGATAATTTTTTTAAAAGCATTTTTTTATTGAAGGGAAATCAAAATATTTTTAAAAATTAATGTAGTGACTTAAAAAGGAATTGAATCATTTTTATAATAAAAAAAAGATCTCATTATGGGATAATTGAATCTACATAATTGATATATAATTTTGTTAAATGAAACAACCATGCCAGTAACAATGTGATCTTTCACACTCATATAACTTATAAAATCAAGGAAGAATTATGGGAAAAAACATGGCCTACTTAATCTAAGACTAACCATATAAGAACTTATATCTAAGGTAACCTTTAATCTTATATTAACAATGAAGTATCAAAACAAGTGAACATGCATAAATAATTCCATTAAAATCACACATCTCACATAAAAATATTCCTTCATAAAAAACATATTCTCAATGATAAATAATATTATACATGAAAAATAATAGAAAAATTCATGTATAATTGAAGTAAATAAATGGATAATAACTTTGTATCATGATTTAATAAATATCCTTTATTAAATTCCAAATAAGGATTTAAAAACAAATTTTCAACCTATAATACTTTCTAGGATTTCATTAAAATACTTTTTAAAATCAAAGAGAAGTTTATGGATAGTAAAAAATTCCATGACTCACACCAGAATAATAATTTTATACATATAAAATATAATCACCCATAAGAGTTTGAAATACACATGATTGAAATATTATGTTGGCATGAAGACACATTTATTTTCATGAAAACAGAAATATTCACTTCATAAATATGGTTCTATGGAATCATAGTTCCCAAATCATACCAATATGATGTTATAAATTGACTAAACCCATAGTTCTATGGAAAATACCAGAGGGATAAGAGAATATCACACCATAAATAATAAAATTAGGGAAAATATAAATATTTAGAGATTATTAATTCTTTAAAATAGGTTTATAAGAAATAAAAAATCAAACCACAAATTTTATGGACCCATTTTGAAAAAATATGTCACCATTTTTATATTATGGTGAGAACATAAAAGAAGGTGAAGAAAACGAAATAATAGTAGGGATTTTCTATAATATTGATGAATCCTTAATGATAAAGGCATAATCACCAATGGAGGGAAGGGAAATGAGTGGGACTTGGCTAGATGCTCCATTGGGAATGAATCTATTTTTCTAGAAGTGAAATGAGGCATTTAAAAAAAATAGGACGTAAACATTAAAATATCCATTTTTCAAGAAAATGTGTGACTCAACTAAATTATCTCCCATATCATCTGTTTAACCAGGAAAATCTATGTATTTTGATTTTACTATACTACAAGGTCAGCTTGAATAGTCCCACTGATCATGTATTCTATTAAAATTTATAAAATTTAAAAAAAATTATAAATAAACTATATGAAAATAAATAAAATTAAATTTTAAAAAATTAATACGTTTAATGACATTTTAAGTGTTAAAATTTCTATATAGGACAAAGTAGTTAGCATTGAACACTATGTTAGATTATTAAGACTATGATAACTAAAATTGTGTGTTAGTTTTTTATTTAATTCAATGATATATGTCTATATTGAAATTAAAATTTTATTTTATATGTTCAATATATTGTGGGATATTTTTTAGGTTAATTTTTTGAATTTTACAGAGACTTTTTTCTCACACCCTACTCTTACGCTTCATGTGTAGGTGTATAATTCATGTCTCATGATGCATGTCATCTCCCAATCAGAGCCAACAGGTCTGATTTGGGTGTTATGTGGCATCATGTGTGCCTCCCCTTATTCAAGAGGCTACCAACTTGAAGTGAGGGTCTCAATCCATTAGTGGAGAGACTATACCCTCAATATCATGCCATGAAAACAATTATTATAATAAATAAGTAAATAATTGACCAAAGTAACCTGAAGAAAAATGACTATTGAATAAAGTTCATACAAATAAATGAATCCCAATCTATAAAAATAGTCTAGAGTAAATGATATAGAACAATTAAGAAAAATAAAAACTAAAGGCCCACTAGAATCCATCTCATCCACTAATAACTCCATGCTCCTCTAATTAGCCATCCACCACAGTTCCCTTTCCCTTTGCTGTACAATATGATTTTTCATATGAGGTAAAAAACCTTTAATTATTACATATAAATGTTCCTTATAGTATAAATAAATAATCCAGAGTGTATGGGTATTGTTCAAAGCCTAGAAACCTATATTTTGGAACAAAAAACCTGGCGCACGGTTTGCCTTTACCGTAATCATGAGGCCACATAGTTTAGAAAAACCATCTAGTGCGCTGTAGAAGAATGTTGAGCCTGTGTATGGGATGTGAATAGTCTGTCTAACCTTGCTCCTAGCCCATGCAAGGGGGTGTCACCTAGAAGGTACCCAGTGCATAGGGTGCACACAATTTTACCAACCATGCACATGAACCGTGCAAAGGGTTTTCTTTGGAGAGTTCCAGCCGCACGGTTGGTTCTTGATTTGTAAAATCATGTAGCCAAAATTTTAAATTATTTAAAATCTTAAAAATTAATATTTTCCACTTCTCCTTTTTAATAAACTTACTCTATTTATATTCTATCCAATTCACATCATTCCCTCACCATTAGAAGCTCTCCTCCACCCCTAACCTTGGATTTGAAGCAAATCCTCCATCCATCATTCAATTCAAGTTCCATATATTATAGTGGATCACTAGTGGTAATAGATTTAATCTTTTTTCCATCCTTAATTTAACTAACTATCTTTGGAACTAATTTTTTTTCAAGTTTATATTACTTATTTTCAGAAAATTTTTCTATTTTTTCATTTCTTCTGATATAAACCAAACTGAATACTGAAACTAGATGACTGTTTCTCCATAGGAATAAGTTAAGTTGTCTATGAATTTTACCTCAAATTATTAATGTTTATATTCATTTCCATTACATCATACACCTGTTTCACCAAGAATTTCCCCTACAATTAATCTACATGAATTTGGTTTCCCTATTCTGGAACCTAATGAATCTTTTAGATCTTATTGTAATAGTAGTTCATCAACCTCAATGTGAGACATCCCTTGGGGTCTGACTACTATATGGATATTTGACCTATATGGTTTTATAACCAAAAAACCCATTAGTGTGTTTGTTTTGAATTATAAAATTTGATATCATTAATGAAAATGGATATTTCATAGTGGTGTAACATGGATAACACAGTTAACAAGATTATTAAATTAATATTTAAATTTATAAATGGAATTAGAAAATTTGAATTAATTGTACATGGTTAATGTTATGCTTCAACACTTAAACCTTATCATAAATATATGAAAGGTAATGATAATGATTAAATGGAAGTATTAAATTGGAATGATTATTACATGGATTATGTTACACTTCATATTCATATTTTTGGTTCCTATTATTATGGACCTTAAACCTTTTCATCAATAAATGAAAGGTAATTCAATGAATTAAATAGAAGTGGTAAATTATACTGATTATTATACGGCCAATGTTATAATTAATGTAGTAATATTTGGTACCTTTATTATGAAAATTGTTCTTATAATAGGTGTGGTCAGACATGATATTGACATGGATTAATAAGGGAATTCTTTGAGAACTCAGAGGATGTCACCTCGATTTATTGAGCTGATTTTCATTGGAGATACCTATTGTGGAATCTCCCCTTGTATTATAACTTGAATACCTCAAATTTGTAAAAAAGATTCATTTGATAGTTTTTTGGATATTAGAATGACATGGATACACTCCTTGTATTCATTTTGATGTATACAGATACAAAAATCCATGAATTCACTCCATTGGTCCCAGTCATGTTTAGCATAGGATTACCATTAATGAGATCCATGGACTCAGTTAGACTGTTTTATATAGGAATTATATGGGTGTTCCCCTTGGATTACACTTAGAAACTTATAGCTAGATTTCATGTGTTATTACTATGAGTTGGATCGACCTTTGAGGTCATGGATGCCCTATTCTCACCTTAGATCATTTTTTATACTATCTTTATTATGATGCTCAATTTAGAGATCAGAGACTCATGAAATATTAAAATACTATTTGGACACCTGGGCACTAAGCCACATGTGTACGCTAGAGAATGTATATATTTACAAATGATTATCTAATGTATGAATATATATAAATGATGTTAGGGGTACAACTAAATTAATAGATTAGTTTGAAGTAGGTGTTGTAGGCCTGGTGTCCCATGAGGATCCCATGAAAAATGGTTATTACATTATACATTTTACATCACTAATGGTTATTATACCTTCAAACTATTACAATTATATTTATAAGATGTATTTTTATAGAAATTATTGTTGGTGTAATATGGAGAATATCTCACACTCTGTTCGGGCAGCAAATTGTAACCCAAATAGACTTCATGGATGAAGGTAAGGACTAGGGAAATAACCTTGTTTTCAATGCTAAATTGATTATAACATGGGAAAATGGGAGAAAAGGATTGTGAAATGTATCATTATGTTATCTAGAGAAAGTATTTAGCCTTTTTGATTCTTTTGATATATATATATATATATATATATTTATGTGTTCCTGCTACCCTATTTCCTTTTCCTTTTTATTTATAGACATGAAATTACACCATTTTGTATATGGTACTTGCTATTTATAATAGTAACTATTTATTTTATATGGATGATTTTTATTCCACTGTAAGTTGGTATTATGTTTCTGATATTTATTCATTTATTATACCATTGTGATACACTTATCATGAAGGTATAGTCTTCCCACTCTACCACCATAGACACTCACTGCTAGTTGAGTGCCTCTAGAATATGGGGAGGTGCGCTTGAGGCCATGTGACCAACCAGGTTTGGTTACTTATGAGTGAATCATGTCTGGCATGTTTTAAATTGGTATTAAAAGATATTATTTTACTTTTTTGTTAATGTTTGGGTTTTTAAATAGGAGACTAGGATGTATCCAAATTTGGTAATAATCATATTATTAGGAGTAACTAACTCACATATGATTGAAAAGAAACATTTCTTGGGATGTGATTTTTTGTTCTAGATTATGCCTATTACGGTTGTATAGATTTAATCATTGGTTAATGAATATGGATTGTGGATTTCATAATTATTATGGAATCTATTTTTACACCCTTGTCTCGGTATGACAATGACGTAGTGTCTCATGCATTATTATAAGCATATGGGGATTTATATCTCATGCATTATTCCACTCCATGTTTACTAACTACATGATTTTTTGAATATTCCATGTTACTTAATAGTTATATTTGATATTTTATAATGTTTCTTATAGGGACAAATACATGGAATAATTAAAGTGTTTTCATCAAACTAAATGTTTTTGTTCTATATAGTGTGATGATGACACCTTAATTGGCCAATTATATTTAGTTTGAGCTGAAATACATTGGTTTCTCTAACTAAAATAGTATTTGGTTGTAATTATATTTATTAAAATTTCAATTTAAATAGTGTTTGTGCCTATATAAATTGGGAATGGTGATATATCTAATTCAACCATCTTAAAATCTTGGTTGCAGTTTCATGTTGTACTATTTGCAATGTATACAGTGTCGTACTTTATAACTTAGGAATGATGGATTATTTTAACCTGAACATTATATATATATATATATAGATTCATATAATGAAATATCTGAGAATTTTTTAGTTCTAAATGTAAATGGAAATGGTTTCAATTATATAGTGATTCTAATTGCAATTTGAAGGGTGTTTTCCTCTATAATGTGGAATTGACACACTATATACTGAAACCCTGATATAAAATAAAGAACTTGAACTAGACCCAACATTAGTAGTAGAAAGTTGGAAGTATTTTTATATTTTTATCATTGTCATATATGATTCCCATACCAGGATATACGAGAAAGAAGAGGGGTGTGACTCTTATATAAGATGGTTAGTACCTATCCTATTCTTGTATCTTCACTTTTATTATTGTCAAATATTATCTGACACATGTTCTTGAAAATTTTCCAGATATTTGACGATGATGTTCTTGATTCATACACTAAGAAGGTGGTGATTTCCATGCTCTTACAGTGGTGGTCCCTTAACAATAGTGTTGCCTTTAGTAGTGCCTCCTATGGAACCTATAGTTATACTTGAAATGGAACATGAATATCAATTTTGAGAGGATTTTCATTGACTTAGGATGACATTTTAGGGAGATTTGTGACTTGACCCTATTATAGAAGAGTTTATGGGAGATTTTCAGTAGTATAATTAGCACCAATTTTCTAGGTATGGTGGTCCATAGGATGCTAATGTGTTTTTTAGAGTGAAAAATTTCAAGAATGTTATAAGTTACGATATTTGATATCAGGTAAATGTCCCCTATTTAACAACTATCTCAAGAATTTTAAAACAAGAACTTATTACAAAGCATAATTTGAGAAAATAATATGGTTCTAGGAATAATTGTTCAGTGTCGTGACTGGGAAGTTGTTCCTCCTTGGAAATTAAACATCTTCTAGTGGATTATTATCAGAGTAGTCGTATCCAGAGTATATGTTCAGGTAGTTCAGGTATATTCCATTAGTTTGGTAAGCATGGTCATGTAAAACCATAGTGTGATTGAGACCCAGTTGAGTGTAGATCATGAAGAAGAATGGGGAAAATTGACTGATTCTATAAAAACATTTCATTATTTCATAGTGGGAGAGGATCTCAACCAATTCCTCCTTATAAAATAGGATTAATAACTCTATGTCAATCTAGTTGATGGACTGCTGCTGGCCATATAGACTGAGGAGGTGTTCATAATAATAGAGGCTAGATTTAGGATACCCATTTCCAAATGATCGGACCCACCCCAATTATTTAGGTTGCATTATAGTTTCTAGATTAGGATAGATTTTTTCAGTGTATTCTATACCCGAGGAGAAGGGTTTCATGCCATATACAGTTATAGGTACAATATTGATAGAGTTTACTTTATTATTTTCTCTTTTTGATATTTACTTTAGAATTATTTTATATATGTGACTACTGTTTAGTTCCTTGTGTTTGTTATTTAGTAATTATGTTGTGTGATCAAACATGATACTCTATTAGGAATTTGATCAAAGATTGTGCTCCAATGCAAGGAATTTCCCCTTGAGGTAGGAAATTATCATTTCTTATAGAAACTCTTCATCCTCGAGATGACAGACATCAATTTCATTCCTAGGATATATTGATTAGTTCCTTATCATGTTTATATTAACTACTATCATCGTAGGGTATCATTTAAATTCCAATAGGGTGATAATTAACTTCAAAATGGTGACTGGTATGTCCATGAAAATTGAGTTGAACCAAATAATCATGGGTTGGGTGGAGTAAAAACCAATACTTCTAGTTGTTATATAGAGGATCAAGGAATACATCAAACTGATTTTCTTATTATTATATAATTTTTCAAGGATGTGTTCCCTGATGATTTTTTTGGATTACCTGCTAAGAGAGGTGGAGTCCTCTATCAAGCTAGTTCCATAAGTATCACTGATAACTATTCCTCCTTCAAGATGTCAACTACTGAGTTGGAAGAACTCAAGATATAGTTAGAATATTTAAAATTTACGGATTTTATACATCCCATTACTTCACCTTGAGGTTCACCTATACTTTTTTACTAGAAGGTTGATGGTACCCTCTGGATTTACATGGATTATTGTTAGTTGAACTAGCTTACGGTTAATAAATAATATCCACTACCTCATATAGATGAACTCTTTGACCAGATCTGAGTAGCAAGGAATTTGTCAATGATCAATTTGAGGTCAGGATATCATCAGGTTCATGTTAGAACTTCAATCATATATTTTATAGATTTTTCTAGAAGTTATTTTCTTGATGAGTATATAGTTTTGTCATTCGGTCTCATGAACAAACCAATTGTTTTGATGGATTTGATGAATTGGATGTTTCACCTGTAGTTGGATTCATTTGTGGAAGTCTTTTCAAATGATATCTTAGTATATTATCACACTCAACGTGACCATTAAAAACAACTTATGATCATATTGAATACTCTAAGTGAGAACTTGTTTTATATTATTCTCTCTAAATTCAACTTTTGGACCAACAACACTCACTTCATGGGCCACGTTATTTTAGAGGCTAGAGTGTTTGTTGAACCTAATAAGGTGAGTGATATAGTTTCCTATGAGTAACCCAAGAGTTTTTTGACATATGGAGTTTCTTGGGGCTAGCTAGAAATTATATTTTCTTTAATCAGAACCTATAACACCTAGAAGTAACTCTTACGGGTGTGACTAAGAAGGTTGTGAAATTTATATTGTCAGAATCCTATGAGAATACATTTTAGGAGCTGAAAGTGATACTAGATTTAGTGACAATCATGATTCGTCTAGATACAGACAGAGGATATATAGTTTATTGTGATGCATCAAAAATCAAGATAGGAGTATTTATGATACATGAAGATCGATACATAGAATATGAGTCTTGTCTATCGAGACCACATGATATCAATTTCCCAATACATGATCTAAAGATGGTAGTAGTAGTTCAAAACTTTATTTTCTGGAAGAATTATTTTTTAGAGAGATATTTTTTATGTATACAGATCCCAAAATCCTCAAGTATATATTTATACAGAATGAATCAAATCTCATAAAAAAAATGTGGGTTGAATACCTATAATCATTCAACTTTGAACTTTCCTATACACCTAGAAAGGGAAATGCTATAATATATTGTTTGAGCTTAAAGAACGAGACACAAAATGTTTGACAGGCCAATAGTGATTAGTATCTTATGGATATGTTCTATAAGACATATTTTTAGGTTCAAGACAATCATGGGAATCCTTGCCTTATAGTTTTAGTGGTGACCCCTTCACCCCTAGGGAAAGTAAAGATGGGGGAATTATTAGATCCCTAGGGATTAGAACCAACAGGAAGTGCTTTAGGAAATGACCCACTTCCAGGATGAACTATCAATGAAGATGAGATCTTACACATCCATGTACATGTTTGGGTTACAATAGATATCCAGTAGAAATTAATGTTTGAGTATCATGCTTCTAAATTGGTACTACACCATGGGAATACAAAGATGTATTGTGACTTATGTCTCAAATAGTAGTGTCCAAGATTGAAAAGGGAGATAATAGGTTTGTTACTAGGTGTTGCACCTATCAGATGTTGAAGGAGGAACATCAGTGACAAACAGAACTTTTATAACATTTTTTCTATTATGGAGAAAACAAGGATGATTTCGCCATAGAATTTTTGAATGGATTTACAAGATCTCCTTAAGGAAATTATGTAGTATGCATGGTCGTTAATATGATCAATAAGGTCTCACAATTTTTACCTATCAAGGAGACCTTTTTGGTGGATGATATTGGAAGGCTCTATCTCTGGGAGATTATCCAACATCATTGAGTCCCGTAGATTATTATATCAAACATGGAAGCTCATTTTACTTCATAATTTTGGAAATGGTTATAGAGGGTATATCATATTATGTATACATGAACTTTTGAGTACAACATACCACCCTCAAATTAAAAGTCAGTCCGACCAGATGATATAGGTTTTAGGGGAAATTTTTAGAGAATGTTTCCTAGATTTTGGAGGTTCGTGGAAGATTAATATAACTCCTTTCAAGTATGTCTATAATAAAATTTTTCAAGTGATGATACAGATGGATACTTATTATTATTGATATGGTAGTCACGTTGATCACATCTATGTAAGTCAGAGGTAGAGGAGGCATCACTACTTGAACCTCATCTCATTCAGGATAATTTAGAGTAGTTTCATTTGATTAGAAAGTGTATGGATACTGCCCAGTCTACTAAGAAACCATATGTCGATTTTCACCAATGACCTATGGAGTTTTAGGTTTGTGATTAGGTATTCTTTAGTATATATATTTGATTGGGGTATCCACGGTTTATATTGTAAGGGAAGATTTCACCTCGATTTGTTAGACCTTTGGAGGTTGTGGGGAGAGTGGGTCTGGTATCCTATTGGTTGTATTTACCTAATAGGTAACAAGATATGAACAATATATTCCATGTTTTATAACTTCTATGATAATATTAAGACCCTTATCATTTATTTTATCCTGATCAGGTTGATCTAGAGATGGTTTCTTCATTTAAAGAGAATCTTATCTTCATTGTGGACTAGAGAACGAAGGATATTTGAGGAAGGTTAATCCCTTTGGTATGGGTATTATGATAGAATGGTAGAGTTAGAGGTGATACTTGGAAAATAGATATGTATATAAATTCCTAGTGGCCATAATTGCTATTAGATGATGCCTTACCACCCTCAAAAGACCAATTCAGGGATGATTTTTCTTAAGAGGTGGAGTCTGTAACAACATGGTTTTTCATATTAGGTACAAATACTTTATGTATTGGTTTTAATTCATTTTTTTATCATTATAAATGTGACCTATGGTCTAAGGAATGAATCAATAGTGTTCATGTATTTTTTAGATCCCAAAAATTCATGTTTTGAAGGTAATAGACTTGGTGCATGATTTTCTATAACCGTGCACCTAAGGTCACCTGGTCTGGCAACAC
The DNA here is from genome assembly GCA_963277665.1 of Viscum album. Lineage (NCBI taxonomy): Eukaryota > Viridiplantae > Streptophyta > Magnoliopsida > Santalales > Viscaceae > Viscum > Viscum album. Next base: position 641,297,166 of record OY728143.1, on the reverse strand, counting down.
CGTGTGGTGTGCTACAGTGGGGGTGCATAGGAGGAACACAATTTTTTTTAACCATGCACCTATCTCATATGAGGGGGGTATCACCTGGATAGTACCCAATGTATAGGGTATGCACGGTTTGAAAAACCATACACATGAACCATTGAAGGGATTGTATTTGGGTAGTTCAAGTCGCATAATTAGCGTATGGTTTGAAAAATGTGAATACAAACCATACAACTCTTTAAAAGATAGAAGATTTAATTTTTACTCTTATCTTTTTGAATAACCACCTCTCTTTATTTTCTCTCCAACTCATATCAAGACCTCTCTGTTAGGAGATCTCATCCATGAAAGACCTAATATTTTAAGAGACACATCTATCTGTTCTCTGATTCAAGTTTCATATATTACAATGGATTTCCACTAGTAATATCTTTAATTATATTCCTTCCTTTATTTATCTATCTTTAATCAGTGCTATTTTTTTGCAATCTCATATTCCTTTTTTTAAGGGTTTTCCCAGTTTTTCCATTTTCTTTCAATATGAACCAAATAAAAGGATAATACTAGTTGAGTTTTCCTCCATAGGAACAAGGTTGGTGGTATAACACTTTTCCCTCAAAGTATTGATATATATATTTCTTCTGTTTTTCCACACACTGGTTTCACTGAGAATTTACCTTAATATTAAGCTTCCTTAATTTGGTTTTCCAGTTCTAGAAAATAATGAATATTTTAGATCCTAATGGTGTTGGAGGTTATCAACCTCAACATGAGACATCCCTTTGGGTGCACCAATTATATTTCTTTTTTTAACTCTTTGGTTTTATAAAGAAAACACCCATTAGTTTGTTTGGTTTGACTTATACAATGTGATATAATTTTGAAAATGGATATTTCATAGTGGTGTATCATAGCTAAAACACTTACCTAGATTATTGAATTAATAATTAAATTTATGAATGAACTTAGTGAATTGTAATGAATTGGACATGGCCAATGTTACCCTTCCATCCATAAACCTTATCATCAATAGATGAAAGGTAATGATAATGATTAAACTGAAGTAGTAATTTGGTATGATTATTACATGGACAATTTTACACTTTATATTCATTTTATTGGTTCCTTTTATTACATACCTTAATCCTTGTCATCAATAAATGAAAGGTAATGGAAATAATTAAATGGAAGTAGTAAATTGGAATGATTATTACATGGATAAAAATTATACTTAATGTAATTATATTTGGTTCCATTATTATAGAAATATTTCCGGTTATAGAAGTATCCAGACTTGATATCTCCTTAAATTCCCAAGAAAATTCCTTTAGCACTCAGAGTATGTTACCCTTACTTATTAAGCCGATTTTCACGGGAGATACCCACCATGGAATCCATTCCTTATATTATTACATGAATGCCTCAATGTTGTAATGATGATTCACTTGAAATTTTTTTTGATATTAGAATTCCTTTAATACGCTCCTTGGATTCATATTAATGTCTAATGACACACAAAACCATAGATTCACCTCATTGGGCCTAGTCATGAATTTCCCAGGATTGCTATGGGTGAGCTCCATGGATTCAGTTAGACTCTTTTATAGTGTAATTGCTTAGGTATAACCCTTAGATTACACTTATAACCTTATAGACAAACTGAATGAGTTATTATTATGAGTTTTCTTGACCCTAGAGGTAACAGATGCCAAGATCACACATCAGATCCTTTTATTATACCTTTATTATTTTGATAGACTATTTAGAGATCTAAGACTCGTAGAATATGGACATACTACGTGGACACCTGGGCTCTATGCCACAAGTCTACATTAGGGAATGTATATATGTGCATATTATTTTCTTACTTATAAACATATATACATTATGGAAAGCGTATAGAGAAATTTTTGGATTTTAACGAAGCGGGTATGGTCAGTCTGACATCCCATGAGGATCTCGATCCAACATGGTTGTTACTTTCCACATTTTATTTAACTGGTGAATACTATACTTTCACACTATTTTAATTATATTCAGAAGCTAGATTTTTGTTGATACCATTAGTGGTGGCCTATTGAGTATATCGCACACCTTTTCTGGACTGTCGATTGGTGCCTAAAAATACTCCATGTATGTGGTAGGGATCAGGGAAAGCACCCAACTATTGATACTAGACTAATTATAATTTGGTATTAAGGGATAAAAAGACTGATCTTTGGCTTGTGATGCTATTTGGAGATAGTATTTGAGATTTCTGGTTATTTTTACATACCTGTATGTATGTGTTCCGACTTCCTTGATGCATGTTCCTTTTTGTTTAGAGAGATAAAATTAAAATATTTTTTATATGGTACTTACTATTTCTACCAATGACTATTTATTTTATTTGGATAATTTATATTTTTCAAGTAGTTAGTATTATACTCACACTATTTGTTCATTTATTATACTATTTTTCTACTCTCATCATATGGGTATAGTGTCCATATTGTACCACCATGGACCCTCACTTCTAGTTAATAGCCATTGGCATATGCAGAGGTGTGCATGAGACCATGTGACTACCTGGGTTTAATCTCTTATGAGTGAGCCTGGTCCAATAGATTACATTTACTGAGTCTCTCATGAAATATATAAGTGTGAAGAAAATATCGAGTAGGATGTGAGTGCAATACTTAGAAGGACACCGCCAATTCATCCTTAACTTATTGTGCTATAGTATAAAAAATTTATTCTATAATAATAATAAATGCATATGGTCATAAACACATAACCCAAAACTAATTGGCTGTGCACTAACTAGGCCACCATGAACACTTGGTCATACCTTCTTTAGATGAATGATGATGGATGATGTTGGTAGTAACCAAACAAGCCCTTATACAGCATCATCACTTTGTCAAGTGAACTTGAAACCCTCCATCATTTATCCATCATGTGGGTTGTGTCACCAGACGTCCTCTAGTCGATGATACATGGCACTAATAGTGACTGGGCTATCACATACTACATGGAACTTTGAAAATCAAGTATACCTCAAGTGAATCCATAACATCGAACCATGACTACCTCATACCTACACACTATACTTTGGTCTTTCATTTATATCATTGTAAGTCATGTGAAATCCCCCTATAAGTGATCATCATGTTATAATGGTCCACCTATCTCATGTAACACTATCACCACCAAGAAATGGTTACAAACTTGTAGGGTAATAACACAAGTATGAATAACATACCATTATGAGTATATAGTATCATACACAACAAAATGTGATCAAAATAAACCACTGAAAAATATACACTTGTATCACTCATGGAATAAAATATCACAAGGCATCTCATGGATACACAAACACCCATATGAGATCAAAATCAAGCATGATAATCAGGACTTTAACAATATATTAATCATGGAAACCGGTTTAAATCCAAGACTAAGAAGGTATATAACTTCATACCTCACAGTTGTTGATGTCAATATTAAGGTTGTTGAAGGTGTCATCACCGTACCATGTCTGCACAAAACCATAATTTTATTGTACACCAATGAATCCTAAAACTGGTTACAAATCATCAAGGCAAGGGTTCTAGATTAAGGTGTGGATAAAACATAGAATGGGTGGAACCAATTCATACTCAACATTAAACGGTAGAAGAAAACTACAAGGTTGTTCTCATGGAGGGAGGAAGAAAATATTTTGAAGATATAAGAATCTTGTCACGAACCAACCCAGGTCGACCCCAAACCGGTGACCCGATCCAATCCGCGACATGACCCAAGAGGCGTTCCCGATCCTCCCAGGCTGGTGACTAGTGCCGGGGCATCACAGAGTACACGTGGGAACGATTTCTCCCAATAAAAAAAATTACTAAGAAGCAGAAATAAATAAACAACAATGAAATAAAACAGCCAAAAACATAACTAACCTGACCACAGACCAAACTCCTCGCGACCCCGAGAGTCGATCGTCAAACTACAACCAACTCTCGTCTATGGTGAGAAAGCTCGAGTCAAACCTGCAACAGAAACTAAAAACAAGAAAACACTATAGGCGTGAGTATTAAAACTCAGTAGGCTAGCCCGATAAATCTATTCCCAAAGAACTACCATTAAAAGAAGAATTTACCAACTTCAAGTTTGAACTACATTATAGAAAATATGGGTTTTCACACACACACACACCTTCCATCTTGAAAACAAGTAACAGTCCATTGCCCTTTTTAATTTAGAACAAGTTTAATGTTGAAAGAAACTGGTGAATTTCATTTTAAAACAATTTGAGAACAATTTATAAATCCAAACTTTAGTTGTTAGTCAAAAGGAAAATCACACACAACACACACTAAGGGAAATGGGAAAAAGTGTCACACCAGGGTCGGCATCAAAACTCGACCTCTCAATCGTCTGCCACATACAGATAAACACTAAAAGAGACATGTGTCGAACCTAGGAGATCGTGAACAATCCATAACATACTATACATCTGACTCATCCTGAAGGCATGCCCTAACTCGATGACGTCATAACGCCCTAATGCTCGGCATAGCTCTACATGGCCTAACCGAGGGGCCCAATCCCCATAGTAGCAATAACTCAGTATTCCCCTACTATGGAGCCACTATCCAGTGTGTAATCTAAACTAGTGCAGCAATCGTTCTTAGAAGATTCACTCACTATGCTAGATTCCCATGTCAACACATATAATCATCAGGGGTGAGTCAACAATGTAAAACTCGTCACGATGCACAAGCATCACATACACACCTCACCCAATCAAAACACACAAAATAACACTTCTGAGTCACCCCAATGAGGGTTTTCAAGTAACTAATTTTTTAAAGTACCAAACGGGCCTCATGTACTTATTCAATACCAAATCAATTCCAAAAGAAGGATCAGATGTTGTCACATTTAAAACCAGAAAACACATTTAAAAAATCATTTAGGTAAACCGAATCACCATTTTATTTCTGAAGATCAAACATAAGGGCCAAAGGGGGTATTTTCACTATTGTGCAACAACTAATCAAGAAAAAGCTTTCGGTACAATGCAAAGAAAGAAACAGTTCCAATTCTAGAAAATAACTACTCTAAATATAATGTTTTAATACTACTTCAAATTTGATGAAAATTAAATAAATGACAAGAAAAAAGTAAATTCTAAATTCAAAGGCAAGTGTAGTGGGAACCTACCTCGAAATGCAGTCCAAAAACAACGACGTGACACGCCTCACACCTGCGCACAAGAAAACGCCACCATACAATTCCGGTAATGCGGAATTACCTCACCAACACACTGGAATGAATTCAAAATAACTAAAAATACATAAATACTAGTTCAAACGGATAAACAACACAAAAATCCTCCTCGACATGTTTTCAAAACATAACTTGCACTAGAAATTATTTAGTAGATCACTTTAAAATTTATAAAACAACCATAAAGAGTAACTCATGGTTTTACACACCCAGAACTCAATTTTCATATCGTACCCGACCAATTAAAGCAACTACACGGTCAATGAAAACACTTTAATTCTCAAACACGCCACTAAAATTTTTTTTAAACAAACTCTGTACGTGTCTCCGGACTTTAAGCACCAAAATATTCACACAATTTAATCCAAACAATTTTTCACCCTTAATACTCATTTAATAAAACAACCCAATTTCTTTCATAAATAAATTTTTGAGAGAAAAACAACGCTTGACACACTAAACAGAGAAAAACCCTCTTACATGACCATAAACACACCTCGCCACCCCAGAAACACAATCTGCGTCACACACACAATTAAAAAAATCACCCACACCGTTGCCAACCCATTTTAAAATACACACACACACAAAAAAAAAGACACTGCAAGCCTTTAAACGCCACAAACATGTTCAATGTTCATTTTTGACAACACGCAAAAAGACGCTATGCATAAAACAACATTCTCACCCTTTTCACATCCTAACAAATAATCCACGTAATTTATAAACCACTATTAAATTGTTTAATATGGGTTTTCCACAAACAACATAAACAAGATACTGCCAAATCAACTATGCATTAGATCTCAAACACAACCCAATTTGCAGCAGTAAAAATATTAAATAAATATGTTAAACTAATCAAAATCGGAATTTAATTCGTTAAAAAAAATATATATATGGAACCACCTACCTCGGTGTAGCGGACTTCACAAATATGGTGCGCAAGGATCGTTGCACACCAACCGCAACTCAAACAAACCACAAATGGCCCTAAATTTAACAATCGAATCAATTTCATCAAAAACAAATTAATCACAAATCTGAAACCCTTACTCGAAAAATCCAAAGCAAGAGATCAAACCATACAAGGGTTGGGGGGGGGGGGGTCGGGACCGTCGCTGGATGGAGCACGAGCAGGGGAAGATGGCCGGAAGGAGGAGGTTGTGCGGGCGTCAGTCGGCGACGGCGTTGGGGTCAGAGGAGGCCGGTTGGACGGAGGGAGGTCGGAGGCTGGAGTCGAAGGAGGCAGGTGGAGGGAAGGCCGACGGAGGGAGGAGGTGCGGCGACCGGTGGCTGGGAAAGGAGGGCGTGCGGGAGAGGAGAGGGCCGGCAGGGGCGGCTGGGACCGGCGGCTGCAAAAGGTGGGCCAAGAGAGTCCGATGAGGAAGTCCGGCGGCGGGGAGAGGGAAGGCGGTGGCGGCCGGCGACTGGGGAGGGTGGCGGTGGCAGGCCGACGACGGGGAGAGTAGGGGGGGGGGGGCGGGTCGCGAACAGCGAGGGAAGGGGAGGGGCGCGACGGAAAAGGGGAGAGGGGGAGAGGGAGGTAGGGTTAGAAAAGAAAATAAATAAATAAAAAATAATAAAAGAAATTAGATAGAAAGAAATAAAAGAAAAGAAATAAAAGAAAAGAAGAGAAAGGAATAATAGAAAATAAATAAAAACCCAAAAATAAATAAATAAATAAATAAATTTAATAGTAGTTATTATTATTATTACAAAACTTATTTAATCCTAATAACAATAATAATAATAAAATTTCATAAATAATAAAAATAAAACAACACCCTCATTTAAATAGATATTTAAATATACATATATACATATATATAACAAGTATATAAAGATATATATAAACATTTATTTAAACACACATATATATATATAACATATATATAAACATATATAAACACACACATATAGATATAAATATTTATATATAAACATTTATTATAAACACATATACGTATATATATATATATTATATATATATATATATGAACATATATGAACATATATAAACATACATAAACATATACCAACATATAACATATAAACGTATAAACATATACAAACATATTTACACATAAACACATATAACATATATATATCAACATATATAAACATATATACATATATATGTATTTATTTATTAATCCGCTAAACCAACTAATTTAATTAATGTTAAAATTAGATGATCGCGCGGTATCTGCGCACCGTACGGTTCCATGCGGATGGCAAGCAGGCCACGCGTCTTAAACTTACGGAGTTCGCGCACTATCTCAAACCATAAACATATCCCAAAAATAAAGATTTAGACCTGGACTCACCCGCACATAAGAAAAAACACCTGACATTAAGATAAATAAGGTAAATAATGTAAATAAATAAAAACAGGTGTGAAAATTCTCCCCACCATAAAGCTTTCTGCCCCCGAAAAGCCATAACAAGATCAAAAACCCAAACAAAAACCGACATTACTTTACAATTTAAGGAAATATCTAAATAATGACAACAAAGATATCCTGAAGCACTCCCAAAAAGAGAATAGATAAACCAAAAGAACTCATGTAATAGGAACGAATTACTCGCTAAGTGTCACCCGCCCCCCAAAAGTGTGACCACCTCCATTTGATCACTTCAAAGGACAAGGATCTTTAACAATAGTAGATCCAGGCCCAACATACACACACCTTAACACCATTAAACAGAACTCAACCAATTTCTTCATCCTCAGTTCAACCTTAAAACACAACATTCGGAACAACGCTAATAAAAACACGACGACTCTTTTGAAACTAAAAAACAGGTCAAAACCACATTCAACACGTATCTCTTAAAACCTTACTCCAATCTGACACTGGAACTCTCACGCCACAACTCTTTACCAAAAGAAGAACATAGAGTTTGGTGATTCCATATAAGACCGACCATAACCCAACCAAAACCCAGAACGAAACTTGAGAGATTGACACAGGAGGTCCGAACGGACTCCCCACCATAAGAAACAAGCTAAACTGAATTTAGCGAGACCCGTGATGGGTATCCACACCATAAGAATCAAGTCAGTTCCTGGAATAGGGCCAGAATGCCATCACTTGAGACAAAAATTCATGAACACAATAATTTTCAACATGGGGAGACCGAATGGACTCCCCACCATAAAGCTGCCAAGGAGAGAAGAATAGGAGGACCTCCCAACATCATCACCAGCCATCACTGCCCACAGGTGGGAGGGGGGCCCTGTCCAACACACCACCCCTACCCAGAAAGCATAAAGAGACCAGCTCTTAATAAACGAGAGAAAAAACATGACTAGGAAGTTCTTACACATAAACTAGGCATAAGGTGGAAAATGATCCCGACTACACGCTCTTACTGAGAACAACACCCTGTCACAAGACATCACCTTTCGTTGGAGTTCCCCCGACTACGCGCTAGCTTCACTCCGAGGCCTATGGCTGGAGCTCTGATGAATGAAGCATCTTCCGGCTTCGCAGTCAGGTTTATGAAACCCCAGAAGCATGACACAAGAACTAGAATTTTATCAATCAAACATCCATAAGATCAAAGGTTTAAAAGAGTTCAGCCACAACCATTCTTTCAACTGAAAGAAAAGAACACCACAAAATAGTACAGGTAACAACTACTACATCCAAGAAGCATCACAGGAAGAAAACATCAAGCTCATCCACCAACATCTCCATACTCCTGCTGACGAGCTGAGGTGACCTTCGACGAGCCATGTCTGGCTTCAGCGCGCTTCTTGGAAACACCACGGAAGAATCGCTGCAAGTGACCCCAACTTCCACAGGTGTGGCAGGGTCTCGGAGCATTCGGACACATCGACCTCTTGTGACCCTGCATACCACACTAGTAACATATCACAACATTGCGCTCTGAAGAACATGACTGAAGGTCTAAAGGCCTCTTGATTCCTCTATTAGAGACACCAGAGTCAGGTCACTTCCCATTCTTCCTATCGTCATCCTCTGCATTGTCACCCAAGGATGGGGAAGGATTTGAAACCTCATGTCCTCCTGGTAACTCAGATTCAGCCAGAAAGGCTTTCTCCACAACATCCGAGAAAGTGGTTAGGCTGAGCTCTTCCACTTTTGATCGCAGTTCAGGTCGAAGCCCCAACTCGAATTGTCGAGCCTTCCCGGGATCATTTGCAACGAACCATTGATCGTATGGAACTAGGTCTACGAAATGTCGATAGAACTCCAGTAACGATTCAACACCCTGTTGAAGACAACACAACTCCATCCTCTTCCTCAGCTTCGTCAACTCAGAGAAGTGTTGTTGGATGAATGAGGACTTGAAAAACTCCCATGTTAGATCTTCCCGAGGCTTGTTCTGAGACATGGACTTCCAGCATTTCCAGGTTGGGCCTTCAAGCATAAAGGTATCCAACTTCACCTTTAATGACTCAGACAGCCCAATGAAACTGAACTTCCTCTCAATATTCTGCAACCACTCCTCTGCCTCAAGAGGCTCTGCTTGTCCATAAAAGAGAGGAGGGTTCAACTTCCGGAACTCCAGAACATAATCGATGGGCTGATCAACTGGAGAGCTAGCTAAGGATGCACCACTTAAAGCTGCACCTTGAGAATCCATCGATCCTTTGTGGGGGCGAACACTACAGAACAGAGAAACGATGAACATGATCAAAACATAATCAATACCATTTTAAATTCAACATTTCTCAATGACCTTAAAAAAATGAAGGAAAACCCCATTCACGAAAGGGGGAAACTAGTAATGATAGGTGACTCGACCATATGGTTGGTGGCCATACGTCAGCCATACCATCTTCACTGAGAGCATTATAGGGTGAAGTCTCCGGCTCCACAAGGCTTGCCGGGCCCTACGAGCTCACGAAGCTACTTTCCCAACTCCCTTTTCATTTCCCAACATAAAATGATCCAAAAGACCCAAAAGACACTGACAACCCGGACATCTCATCGTAACTTGAGGTTCAGAACGAGCAAGGATTCATGACGTCCTTCCCATTCCAACGCCTCGAGTCCGAGCAACTTTACTCCCTTTACCATGACAACTCCAAATAGCAATGGGCGTTTTGAAAAACAAGGTCCTCTTAGGAGCCGGCCGCTCTGATACCATTTTGTCACGAACTAACCCGGGTCGACCCCGAACCGGTCACCCGAGCCAATCCGCGACATGACCCAAGATGCGTTCCCGATCCTCCCGTGCTGGCGACAAGCGCCGGGGCATCACAGAGTACACGTGGGAACGATTTCGACCAATAAAAAAAATTACTAAGAAGCATAAATAAATAAACGACAATGAAATAAAATAGCCAAAAACATAACTAACCTGACCACAAACCAAACTCCTCATGACCCCGAGAGTCGATCGTCAAACTACAACAAACTCTCGTCCACGGTGAGCAAGCTCGAGTCAAACCTGCAACAGAAACTAAAAACAAGAAAACACTATAGGCGTGAGTATTAAAACTCAGTAGGCTAGCCCGATAAATCTATTCCCAAAGTACTACCATTAAAAGAAGAATTTACCAACTTCAAGTTCGAACTACATTATAAAAAATATGGGTTTTCACACACACACACACTTTCCATCTTGAAAACAAGTAACAGTCCATTTCCCTTTTTAATTTAGAACAAGTTTAATGTTGAAAGAAACAGGTGAATTGAATTTTAAAACATTTTGCGAACAATTTATAAATCTAAACTATAGTTGTTAGTCAAAAGGAAAATCACACACAACACACACTAAGGGAAATGAGAAAAAGTGGCACACCAGGGTCAGCATCAAAACTCGACCTCTCAATCGTCTTCCACACACAAATAAACACTAAAAGAGACATGGGTCGAACCTAGGAGATCGTGAACAATCCAGAACATACTATACATCTGACTCATCCTGAAGGAATTCCCTAACTCGATGACGTCATAACGCCCTAACGCTCGGCATAGCCCTACATGGCCTAACCGAGGGGCCCAATCCCCATACCAGCAATAACTCAGTATTCCCCTCCTATGGAGCCACGAGCCAGTGCGTAATCTAAACTAGTGTAGTAATCGTTCTTAGAAGATTCACTCACTATGCCAGATTCCTATGTCAACACATATAATCATCAGGGGTGAGTCAACAATGTAAAACTAGTCACGATGCATAAGCATCACATACACAGCTCACCCAATCAACACACACAAAAGATCACTTCTGAGTCACCCCAAAGAGGGTTTTCAAGTAACTAATTTTCTAAAGTACCAAATGGGCCTCATGTACTTATTCAATACCAAATCAATTCCAAAAGAAGGATCAGACGTCGTCACATTTAAAACTAGAAAACACATTTAAAATCTCATTTAGGTAAACCAAATCACCATTTTAATTCTGAAGTGCAAACATAAGGTCCAAAGGGAAATTTTCACTATTGCGCAATAACTAATCAAGAAAAATCTTTCGGTACAATGCAAAGAAAGAAGCAGTTCCAATTCCAGCAAATAACTACTCTAAATATAATATTTTAATACTACTTCCAATTTGATGAAAATTAAATAAATGACACGAAATAAGTAAATTCTAAATTGAAAGGCAAGTGCAGTGGGAACCTACCTCGAAATGCAGTCAAAAAACAACGACGCGACACGCCTCACACTTGCGCATAAGAAAATTCCTGCAGACAATTCCGGTAATGCGGAATTACCTCACCAACACACTGCAACAAATTCAAAATAACTAAAAATACATAAATACTAGTTCAAATGGATAAACAACACAAAAACCCTCCTCGATATGTTTTCAAAACATAACTCGCACTAGAAATTATTTAGTAAATCACTTTAAAATTTATAAAACAACCATAAAGAGTAACTCATGGTTTTATACACCCAGAACTCAATCTGCATATCTTACCCGACCAATTAAAGCAACTGCACGGTCAATGAAAACACTTTCATTCTCAAAAACGCCACTAACAAAATTTGATAAACAAACTCCGCACGTGTCACCTGACTTTAAGCACCAAAATATTCACACAATTTAATCAAAACAATTTTTCACCCTTAATACTCATTTAATAAAACAACCCAATTTCTTTCATAAATAAATTTTTGAGAGAAAAACAATGCTTTACACACTAAACAGAGAAAAAACCTCTTACATGACCATACACACACCTTGCCACCCCAGAAACACAATCCGCGTCACACACACAATTAAAGAAATCACCCACACCATTTCCAACCCATTTTAAAATACACACACAAAAAAAAGACACTACAAGCCTTTAAACGCCACAAACATGTTCAATGTTCATTTTTGACAACACGAAAAAAGACGCTATGCATAAAACAACATTCTCACCCTTTGCACATCCTAACAAATAATCCACGTAATTTATAAACCACTAATAAATTGTTCAATATGGGTTTTCCACAAACAGAATAAACCAGATAATGACAAATCAACTATGCATTAGATCTCAAACACAACCCAATTCGCAGCAGTAAAAATAATAAATAAATATGTTAAACTAATCAAAATCACAATTTAATTCATTAAATATATATATATATATATATATATATATGGAACCACCTACCTCGGTGTAGTGGACTTCACAAATACGGTGTGCAAGGATCATTGCACACCAACCGCAACTCAAAAAAACCACAATTGACCCTAAATTTACCAATCGAATCAATTTCATCAAAAAAAAATTAAACAAAAATATGAAACCCTTACTCGAAAAATCCAAAGCAAGAGATAAAACCATACAAGGGGGGGGGGTCAGGACCGTCGCTGGATGGAGCACGAGTAGGGGAAGTTGGCTGGAAGAAGGAGGTTGTGCGGGCGGCAGTCGGCGACGGCGTCGGGGTCGGAGGAGGACTGCTGGATGGAGGGAGTTCGGCGGCTGGAGTCAGAGGAGGTCGGCGGAGGGAAGGCCGGCAGAGGGAGGAGGTGCGGCGGCCGGCGACTGGGAAAGGAGGGCGTGCGGGAGAGGAGAGGGCCGACAGGGGCGGCTGGGATCGGCGGTTGCAGGAGGCGGGCCGAGAGAGTCCGACGAGGCAGTCCGGCGGTAGGGAGAGGGGAGGCGGTGGTGGCCGGCGACTGGGGAGGGGGCGGTGGTAGGCCGACGATGGGGAGAGCAGGGGGGCCGGGTCGCGCACAGCGAGGGAAGGGGAGGGGCGCGACGGAAAAGGGGAGAGGGGGAGAGGGAGGTAGGGTTAGAAAAGAAAAAATAAATAAATAAATAAAATAAATTAGATAGAAAGAAATAAAAGAAAAGAAATAAAAGAAAATAAATAAAAGAAAAGAAATAAAAGAAAAGAAGAGAAAGGAATAATAGAAAATAAATAAAAACCCAAAAATACATAAATAAATAAATAAATTTAATATTAGTTATTATTATTATTACAAAACTTCTTTAATCCTAATAACAATAATAATAATAAAATTTCATAAATAATAAAAATAAAACAACACCCTAATTTAAATAGATATTTAAATATACATATATACATATATATAACAAGTATATAAACATATATATAAAAATTTATTTAAACATATATATATATATATATCATATATATAAACATATATAAACACACACATATAGATATAAAAATTTATATATAAACATTTATTATAAACACATATACATATATATATATATATATATTATATATATATATGAACATATATGAACATATATAAACATACATAAACATATACCAACATATAACATATAAACGTATAAACATATACAAACATATTTACACATAAACAGATATAACATATATATATAAACATATATAAATATATATACATATATATGTGTTTTCTTATTAATCCGCTAAACCAACTAATTTAATTAATGTTAAAATTTGATGACCGCGCGGTATCTGCGCACCGTACAGTTCCAAGCAAACGACAAGCAGGCCATGCGTCTTAAACTTACGGAGTTCGCGCACTATCTCAAACCATAAACTTATCCCAAAAATAAAGATTTAGACCGGGACTCGCCCGCACACAAGAAAAAACACCCTACGTTAAGATAAATAAGGTAAATAAGGTAAATAAATAAAAACAGGTGTGACAAGTCTCCATGGTGGAAAGAAGGACTTGCCGCATGGAGGTGTTCTAGATGTGACCAACATGGTGCATGTGAGAAAACTACGATGTATGGGTGTATTAGAAGAATAGAATCATGGCACAAAAAAATAATTGAGGCATAGGGAAGTATTAGAGGGAAACCTCCATGATGCAGAAGAAGGTGTTTCATTGTTGATGTGGGTCTGGGTGTACACCACTACAACTTAAAGGGTAGTATCACGCTTTTGGATTTCTTTTTCTACCCTTCAAGGATATGATATGGTTTTAATAAAGAGAGAAAAATGAGGTATATTCAAGGTATCATTGGGGGTTTAATCCTTGGTAAAAACCCCCTGATAATGCCCCATAATTATCAAAACCCCCCTCTAAATCAATTGTAAATGTTTCCCCCAAATCAATTTGAAAAATAAAACATTTTTATTGGATACCCCCAAAGAACATAGGTTGTCCAGTCTTATATAAATGACATGGAATATCCACTATGGTGAATTCTATTAAACTATGGTGCAGCCTCTAACAAATAGCCTCCTTACAGAAAAAACAAACCCATAATTCCACAACCATCATCAGTTGACCTCCCCATGGTAAAGGATATCATGTATTCTCCTTAAAACTTATACATTATGATGAAACCCTATATGTTAAGACATAGAATATTAGACTATGGAATAGTCATTTGTGATATGATGTAGTACCATTTTTTGGTCGTAGACTTTTCCAAACACACTTAAGCCTCCAAATGATTTACAAGGATATAATACATTATCTGAAGCATGGATAATCTCAATAAAAAATATAAGAATAAAAGAAAAAAAGGATATTATTAGAGAAAAATAATCTCAGGGATTTATAATTATCCTCCTCTAAATAATTCTCATCATCAAGAGTCATCTATAATGTTCCTACTCAAACAACTTAGCATAATGAGATTAAACATCAATCTCTCTCCCAAGTATCCACTTGGATTCACCCATGATACCACAAAAACAAGAAAAGTGGCACAATCATCACTCAAAGTACTTTATCACTCTGGTCTATAATCTACACCAATGAATCCTCATAATACACATCAGGTTCTCACTCAACATCCTCATAGTTAATAACAATCATAAGATCATCCATGTATCTATGGATTTGAGACACTTGGAACATGTTGTACATACCTCAACAGAGAGTAAGAATATCAAAGGGTACACCACTATCCCCACCCATTTTGTGATCTCAAAGGTTATAATTAAATGAAGTTCTATATTTCCTTATTTTCAATGATGTCAAATCCCTAACTGAGGATTCACTCTCAAATAAACCGAATCACTCATTGAAAACTCCAAAGGTGTCCTCCTATGGTCCACATAAGATATATATCTACTTTGAATGGTGATAAAACTTTTCTAAACAAGATACACTCTCTTGGAGGTCTTCTGAACCATGCTGGGGCCCAAAATTACTACCTCACTCACCTCATTCAAATAGAGTAGTAAACAACACCCTCTCCCACAGACTTCATTGTATGGTTCAATCTAAATTGAATCATATAAACTCTTATTGAATGAAAAATAAATCAAGGATAGATTATTATGCCATGTTATACCAAATTTTAAGATGAAAGTTTGTGTCATATCATCCAATATGAATATTGTCTACTCAGACTATCTATCAATCAGAGGATGGCACTTTTTTCTCAATATTAGTTGAGACCATAGAAAATTCTTCAAGCCATTCCAAAATCAGAGAGTAAAACTTTTGTATCTACCTGTTACAAATATCAGTTTAAATTTATACAGGTGTATGAAATCACAGATATAGATCCTTCCTACCATATCCACTAAATGAGTCTCTTTAATCAATAAAAAGATAGAAGTCATTTTTAGCTAGTAAAAAATCATGTAGACTACGTCATGAATCCTTAGGGTCCATGGTAACCCTATAAAAAGGTCTATCATGATTTCCTCCCACTTAAAAATGGGTATATTAAGTGGTTAGAGAAAACCACCAGGTCACTGGTACTTAGACTTCACCCTCTAATAGGCAAGGCATTAGGTGATGAAACCATCAATGCCTCTCTTAATCCCCGACCACCATAATTTGAATCAATTTCATGATATATCTTGGTTTCACTACGATATACTACCCATATAGAGGTAAGGTAGTCTTTCATTATCTTTTTCCTATGAAATAAGGTACTACTACTCTCCCATGAACCAAGATCACATCGCCATCGTCTATCTACAATCCAGGTATCAAGTCATCTCCAACCAACTATTCTATCTTCACAACACAAGATGGGGCATATTACTATCGAGCTTTCACCTAATCCAGAAGTGATAATGTGATCACTAAAGGAGTAACATTCACAAATAATTGATCCTTAGTATCATTCATTATACAATTAGCTAATAGGATCATCAAGTGCTGCTGATCCTCTGAGCATCACTCGCAAATCTTTTTCTCAAACTGTATTATGGCTAAGAGAATTTGAGACAATGTTACCCTTCCCAGGTTTGTATACAATCTAAAAATAAAATTTTCGTAAACACTCAGCCTGATGTATCTCTATCACGATCTGGAATTTCATTGTGAAGAAATAAAAAAGACTCTTATGATCCACATAAAAAATATCACTGAAGATGAATTATCATAAAAAAATAAAACATGGAATATGAATGAAAAATATAGATATTTTGTTGGGTAGTTTCACTAATGGGTTCATAGTTCAATTGAACCATAGGTTTCTACATGATCTCTCTACATCAACACCGCTCTTAGGACAACACCTGATGTATCATACTACAATGAAAATTCAATCCTAGGCTCAGGGAGTATCAGTGTCAGGGCTATCATCAACCTTCTCTTTAGATCAAGGAATGAATCTTCACACTGATAAAACAACTTTAACATATCTCCCCAATTCATTAACATTGTCATGGATGTTGAATGTTAGGATAAGTACTAGATAAACCATCAGTAATACACTATTAATCCTATAAAATTATTGATCTCAAAAATTTTTGGGATGTGTACAGGATATGAATTACACAACGTTCTATAGATCCATATATATACCCATCACGTAAACCACATGTCCTAATAACTTAACCTCACAAATCAAGAAGTAACACTTAGGTAACTTGGTGTATAGACAATGTTCTCAATGTTTACTTAGGAATATCTCTAGGTTCTTAGCATGATGGTATAGTTTTGGTGAGTAGATGAGGATATATTTCATAAAATCTATGATGAAAGAGTCCAAGTATGGGTGGAAGATCTTGTTCATGATATCCATGAACACTGTCGGTGCATTTTTCATCCTGAAAACATAAAAAACTACTCATACAACTATTTCTTACTCTAAAACACTATATTCAAAATTTACTCTCCTTTAACTAAAAAATGAGGATATCCCAAAAAAATATCTATATTGGATGACCACTAGGATCCCCATATCTGATTAAAAATATCATCAATCTTGGGAATGGGATATATATTCTTCATTTTCCCCTAGTTCATCTTCTATTAATCGATATAAATTTGATGACTATAATCCACCTTCTTGGTGAATAAAAAATGTGCACCCCATAGTGAAGTACTCTGCCTAATAAATACCTTATTCCCCAAGTATTACAACTATACCTTGAGAACAATAATCTTAGTTGGTTACACATGATACATGAGTATCAAAATAGACTATGCACCCAGTATGAGATTAATCTCAAATTGAACTCCTCTATTAGGAAGGAGTCCTCAGAAGTCAAAAAGTAAGATATTCGGATAGAGATCCATGGAAATAGGAAACAAGAGGGGATTATCAATGATTCTTATAACAGATCCAAGATTTTAGTCTTTCATATGATTATCTTGAGTTGAATAAAGACTAGTCCAACTCTACTTTCTCTTAGTTCCAACTCTTTGGTCATTAATAACTTCTCTCATTTTGGAAAAGTGAATCACAAATCTCAAGTAGAAGTCAATGTGATATTGGAAGCTGGTCAGTGAGTCCATACTGAGACTAATATTGAAGGACATCATCTCAAGAATCATGAACTCACATAGATTTCTTTGACTGGTGAAAACTATTGTGAGATCTAAAAATCTCTAGATATGGTCCAATTTAGTTCCCAATGGTGTATCAAGGGAAACTAATTCATAGGATTCCATGACTAGTAGGTCAATTCTAGCAACTACTTTTGCTACTATAAATGAATGAGAAGCACTGGTATTGAAAAAATATATAGAAAAAGAGGATGTGATAAATATATTAACTCAAACTATAGATGTCCCCTCTCCACCATCTGCTGGAGTATGATCTACAACATAGGCATGACCTTAAATTGTCCCATGACAATGTTCCCAAGGTGTATGAATAGTGTGGGTCTTCTTCTGAGAACCCAAACACAACTTCTGGTTCCCTGGTCATGGATGTATCCAAATTATAGATAAAATAATGTCATCAAATTGTTGGACATTTCATGTCAAGTCACACTACTGGAACTTACTCTGGAGTTCAAGGCATGCCCAATAGTACTGTACAAACTTACCATAGGTGAATCACTATTGATCACCACCAGACAGAACTGAAGAGATACAACTCTATTCCAAATGCATGTTGCTGGTTTTCTACATTTCATTGAACTGTGTCTTCCTTCTATTGGATGAGGTACTCATGGTTGATGTAAGAGTTCCACCCAACTATGTAGTGTAAGGTAGGAAAACATCATCTAATCATCTATCCTCTAAAATACTCTCATTTCTCTGGGCCTTCCTTAGAACCTCCAGGTACTGGGTGAGGTCAAAGCTTCAAACCTTCTATCTGGTGTTGGTTCAAAGTTTGATTCAGAACATCCTGGCCTTCTGTACCACATTACTACACAAAAGTAGAGAAAAACAGTATATCTTTCTAAATCAAGTGGAGTACATTGATACTATCTTGGAGCCCTACTATAGTTCCATTAACTATTATATTAGGCTGATCTTCTTCATATCTAGAAAGAACTCTTTGAAAAACATACCATCAAAGGATTCCCATGAGATTCCCTGTAATTTTAGAACCTAACCCATAAATCCCCACCAATTATTAGTGGGTCCCTATACCAATAATGCTTCCAGATTTACCTTCAAACCCGATGGTTTCTTGAGGAGGTAAATGATTCTATCTATGGTGTATATCCAATCATTGACATCCTATGGTCCACCGATGCCCTGAAAGGTTGGTGGATGCTGAAGATGGATTAGAGGTTGATTATAGCTACCCAAACCTTTTTAATTTATTATTATATGATTATTATACATAAATATCTAATAATTATAACCTAAGGAACATAAAGTCTTAGTGTATTTAGAAGAATTCATTCATAATAAATAAAACATTACATCATTAATTTATTCTCCATAGTGAGCTCCTAAAATCCATTTTATCTCATAAATCTATATGGGATAACCTGGGGAATATATGAGAGGAAGGGGAGAGCTAAAATTCCCATTAAAGGAATATATATGATAAGGAAGCATGAAATGTGAGTGAAATGTACAAAAAAATATTATAAAAGAGATGGTACATGAGTAATCGAGTGAAACCCAAATATAAAGAGAATTTTATCATAATATCATGGAAACAAGGGAGAGTGTATGTGATGAAAATCATGATATAAGAAAAAATTAAGGATAAATTCCAAGATAACATCACATGGTGGACCGAGTCCCATAATGAATTAGGTTCACTCCCTAATCCCATAAATGAAGTCTCATGAGGCTAAAAAATTTAACAATGTAATGGAGTTATATATAATACTTTTTCAACCTTTCACATTCAAATTTACATGCATATTAATTCCATATAAGGATATCAATCATAAGGCATAAACATAATAATTAACAATGGAAAGAAATGGGTTATGAAAACTTGTCTCATTACATAATCAAAATATATTTCTTAAATAAGGAATTTGATATATTTTTATAAGGAATGTATTTCTCCATAAAAGTAAGGGACAATAATCTAGGTATACATGTGAGATATATATATACATAATTTAGAAGCATTTGATAACATTAAAGAGAGATAAAGTGAGTTAGAGAGACAATGGTCATCACCTGAAGAAAAGGTTGGGTTAAAAATATCCCTTACCTTATGACCAATTATTCATGTTGATTATTTATATTTAAATTATTCTTTTTAAATAATACATTAAATACTTTTAGGAAAAATGAACCACGTTAAAATAATGGAGATGGTAGGTCATACATATGCTGGAGTAACGTTTCCATTTGTTTATTATCATGATGAAAATAAGGTAAGCATTATTTTATCTTTATAGAATGATAATTATATCATAAATATTATATTATTTCTTTAAATAAACGTACATATAACATTCATATTATTCGGTAATAAAAACAGATCACATCGCTTCGTGAGATGGTAGTCCACCGTGCATATGAATAATGTTATCATTTTTTTTCAAAGAATGATAAGGTGAGAAATTATATTATACTTTTATTTAATAGAATGGAAAAGATTTCAGTTTTATCGTATTTAAACATCAAATTAATACTCATTAACTTTCATGTAATGAGTAAGTGAAAAACTAATCACAATGCTTCGTGAGGCGGTAGTCCATCGTATAAACATACAACATTATCGTATTCTATATAGAATGGAAAGTAAGAAGGTATATATCATATAATAAATAAAAAAGTTTAATTATATAAAAAATATAATATATAAACATTAAATACATCAATATATCTATCCATAAGAAGTGGTGATGGAAAACAAATTATGTTGGTTTGTGAGGCAATAGTCCTCGATACACACAATCAACAGATTTGTTTCTGATTTTAGGGAGGAGGAGATGGTTGTAGGCCACAAACATAACATAAAAAAATATCAGTATATTTAAGACATTTATTTTATTATATCATCTTATTTTAATAATATTTTATGATTTTGGAGGAATGAATAAAATAAAATTATCCGTTAAGGATGGTACCTCTTCTACGGACAACTTATTTTTGTTTTCTCCAAATTCCATTCCAGGTCAGATTTATGGTCAAAAAAAGGAGTATATGATGATATTATGGAATTAATTAAGTTATTGGGATAGTTATTTTCTGAAATAATGGGTTATAGAAGTGTGGAAAGGAGTGTAAATGGGAAGGCCATTTATAAGTGGGGGAGATGACACATTATGAATTTTTGGATAGAAAGAATTACACACATGTTTTTTTTGCATGAAACAAGTATCCAAAATGAAACATTTTAGAAAACAATTGCATATAAGGTATAAATATAACTATAAAATAGTTATTATAAATGTTTTGGGTAAATTTTAAACCTTATATTTTTATTTAAACCCCATAGTAAACCTATTTTTACCTTAACAATGATAAATATTTTTTATAGTTTTCACTATTATTTATGGGAAAAAATTTCATTGAACATATTATATAATAAAATTTATAATTATTAAAAACATGAAATCAAATTTTCCAAATTAAACTCTCATAATTGGAAGAATTTAATTTAAAATTAAACCCACAGGCATGTCGAAAAAATGGGTTTTACAAAGAAAATATCTCCAAAGTATAAAAAATTATATAATAATTCAATATTAAATTAATTAAAATGACATAAACTAGTTAAATCTATATATAATTGAACTAAAATTAATTTAAAACCAATTTAATATAAAATTTAACTTTTTAAATAATTTAACTGAAAATGCAGTTTTCAATAAATATCAGTATTTTCCACTATTTATCAAAGAATAAATATTTTTAGAAAATTCAAAAAAATGAACCATAATTTAACTATGGAATATTGATTTTAAAAATTAAGTTTTTTTTTCAAAAATGTTTTTTTATAAAAGTGTTAAAAATTAATTTTAAATTATGTATTCAAAGTAAAACTATTCTACATTTCAAAAAAATATAGTTTTTTAGAAAACATTTATTTTTATTTAAAATGGTTATTTATAATCAATAGATAACTATTGAATTTATTTTATATGTGTGTAAAACATAATTTTCCTAATTTATTTATTTGAATTAATACCTACCATTTTAACGGCTAGTTTATAATGATTATGTTTAAATAGTAATATTTTAGTAGAGTATCACGTTTCATTGGAACCTGGTGTTTCATGTGTCGTAAGCAATTAGAAAGTTTGAATTTATTTAAAAAGAAAAAGTATATCATAATTTCTTTAGTGTTACATTCTCGTCTAAGATTTTTGTTTCAGGTCATGTACGCTATCGAACATGATGTTGCTCTTTTTAAAATCTCAGGGTGTTACACGGATGAAATAGAACCACTTCCTACACCACTCAGGAAAGTGTGAGAACATTCTTTGGAATAGCCTGTTTAAATGGTGGTTCAACCAAACATCTATGATGTGGCATATTTTACAACATAAGGTACATTAGGAACAAAAAATTTTCTTCACCAGGCTATGGGATTACATGAGGTTCTCCTAAGAGTCTACCATTAACCCAAGGTATATCCCACCAAGTACTAACCCTAGTTTCTATCCCTCCATGTTAATAATTTCCATAATATATACATACATGCATATATATATATATGTATACTAATACAATAGAATTATCAATTTAGGAAATTAATTCCAGTCAATATATATCAAAACAAATAGAAACTATCCTAGATAGATAGTACAATCAAGGCATTTAATTTATGAACTAATATGCAGTACCACAAAATTAATATATTTGGCATGTGAACCTACATTCAGAGTAATCATGCATGAACTTACTTTAAATATCATAAATTACATATCAATACCATGTGAATCACCAAATGTGAATTTAGTCAATGGTAATAACAAAACATCATTTCCCCATTTCATGGTAACTCGGAGGTCCACTAGACACTGCTGGCTAGGCACTATCATAGTCCCCTTACTTGAATCCCAATTATCCTTACTCTTATCTATCCTATCCAAAATGAAGGAAATATAAAAAACAAGTTATTAAAATATTGGTTCTCTAAAACAACTTTGTAACATCCAAACCCAAACCATCGGTTCCAAACAGGGTGTTACATGACCTCATGCATGCCTCCCTGTATGTAAGTGGCATCTAACTAGTAGTGTGGGTCTCATACTATCAGTTGAGAAAATATACCTTTAGTATCATTTCCTGTAACAGAAAATAATAATAATAATTAAAGAAATGATTGGGGTAACATGAAAAAAAGTAAATATGGAATACATGTCATACAAATAAATGTCTCCCAATGGAGAAATATAGTCTAAAGTTAATATGGAAGAACAATAAATATAATGAAAATTGTGGGTCTAATGGAATGAATTCCATCCACCACTAGTACTTTGTTCCTCTACTAATCCATATACCACATACCCCTTTCTCTTCACTGGGTATCTCATGATATCTTAAAGTGCCTCAAAATTCCTAAGTAGGGTTTAAGTAAAAGACTTAGTAGGATACCACCAATGTCTTATTAACCTATTGTGATCTGTTATAATAATTACATGATATAATAATAATTTCATATGGACATAAATAAAAAAAATCCAAAACTAAGTGTTCTTGTGCTAACGAAGCCACCATGAACCCTCGTCTATACCTACTTTGGTTCCATACTGGAAAATAGGGGATGATATCTAGAGTGACCAAACAAGTACTTGTATGGAATTCTCATGATGTCATGTGAACATGATAATTGAAATTATATATCCATCAAGAGGAATTTTCTACCCAATTTACTCTAGTTGAGAATATTAGGTACTAACAGTGATCAAGCTAACTCTTAGTTCAACACACTTACTAAATATTTGATACCTCAAGTGAATCCAAAAAAAGGAACCATGGCTACCTTATACCACCACCCCATACTCAGGTCTATCATCTCCATCGTCATAGGTCATGCACACTTCCCTTATAATGGATAAATATTTCACTATGGTATATCTATCTCAAGTACCAGTAACACCACCATGACATCGTAATACAAAAGCAGGGAGAGAACATAAGTAGGAATACCATTTCATTATGGGTATATATCTTCATATACAACAACATGTGTTTAAAATCAAACGTGAAAAAAGTTACACTAGTATCACTCATAGAATCAAATATCACAATGGGTCTCAAAGAAACACAAGAAAACACCCACATGTGATCACAGTCATGGATGGTCATCATAATGCCTATAATATAATCATCATGAAAATAAGTATAAAATGGTACCAATAAGGCAATGAGATTCCAACCTCATGGTTTTCAAGGTCAACGTTAAGGTTTATCAGAGGTTTTGTCATAGTACTACATCTGCACACAACTATAATTTTCTCATACAACAAAGACTCATAGAACTAGTTCCAAATCATCAAGTCATGGGTCCTAGAGTAAGGTGAGGATAAAACATCAAAGGGGTAGAATCAATTTACACTTGAGATTAAATGATATTAGAAACTTACAAGGTTCTTCTAAAGGATGTACGAAAGAAATATTCTGGATATGTGGGAGTCCCCACAACACAAGGTAAGAGACAAAGTTAAGAGGTTCATAGGAAATTATCACCATGACATAGGAGAGAACACCATGGTGTGGGTTTTATTAGAATAATACCATCGTGATGAAAAAATGGGATTCTGTGTAGGTTAGTATAACAGGTTTACCTTCATGGTATAAAAGGATTTGTTTCAGCATAAAAGTAGTCTTGGTTGTGCATCACTATGGAATAAAGGGTATGAATATGTTTTTGTAGTTTTCTTGTATCACTTCAGGGTTATTAGATGATACAAATTAAGAGAGTAAAATGAGGTATACAAAACGCATATCTAGGGGTATAATACACATTGAAAACCCCTTATAAATCCTCCTAACTCATAGATGAACCCCCACCCAATTCAATTTCATAAAATTTCCCATGAATCAATTACAAAACTGTACATTTATGGTAGTAAACCCCCAATTACCATAGTCTAGATTGTCCTATACAACTTACATGACAAAGACACTATAATGTAGTCCATGACACCACAATGTGGCCTCTAGAAAACAACATAATATGGTGAAACTAGACTCATTATGGTATAACCGTCATCAGTTGACACCTCCCTGGAGAAGGATATTGAACAATATCCTTTGAACCACCACACTATGATGTAACCATCTATAAAACAATGTATCAAACTACACTATGGTGTGACCATGTGCGCTACAATGTAGTACCACCTATTTTGGTTGTGGAATTTCCAGTGAAAACACTTAATCCTAAAAAAACTTTCCAAAACCATTAATTTTTATCCCAATAATGGATCAACTTAGAAAAAAGGGAGGAAGAAAGTAAACAATTATTATATTAAAGAATAATTATTTCAGGCCTTTACAATTTTGGTAATGGAAATGTAACTATGGTAAATTTTTGAGTTTGGTAATGGCTAGAGATGGGGTAAAGAAACAACATTTAGGGATGAATTTGATGTCCATTATAGGGATAACTTGAGTCTTTTCCTTTGTTCTTATTTTATAATTGTTTTATTTATAAATATTTGACCAATTGGGTGAACTCATCACATAGTATTGCATGATTTCATGACATAATGTACTCATTCTCAGTTTATACATATTTATTTGGAATTTATTGTTTTCCTTTTTTTCTTCCAATATATAAGGATTCTTTCATATTATTAACTTTATTATTTATTTAGTGATATGATATTTGAGAGTAAATCAATCCCTAGTGATGTACGATTAAACTCTTTGAACTATTCCACAACCCTAGATGATTGAGGAGTAGCCTTTTTGTAACATGGAAATTTTTATCTGGATATATAATTGGTTTCATTAGAACAAGTTAAAAAAACTTACTCTCTTGAAACATTCTAGTAGAATGTTCTAAACATAAATAATACTAGAAACATAAGAAAAAATAAATCCTACTAACACTGTAATGTATTATAATTTTATGTGATTATTAGCCTCTAAAAAACATGATAACAATTATATTTAAATATAGTTTAACCTAATATTTTATGTTATAACCATACTTCTCTAAAAACTAACTCAAATATTGTTCTTATATTATTTTTCATATTATATTTATATTAATATTTAATGATCTTATCGGTTCCAAAAATGTCATATCACATGAGAATGGTTCTTGATTACATTATTAACAACACATTAACTTAATCACGAAGCTATACATATAGCTATAGTGGGGCCTCAAAAATTTCATCCCCATTATTAACCCTTTTAGCTATGAATTAATAGATTAAATAGTTTGTATATTTGTGAACACATGATTTTTAAAAGTTTAGGTAAGTTTGTTGATAAATTAAACTCACAAAAAATGATGCAATAACTACTTAAGATTAAATTATTACTTTATACATTTCATCAACTCATACACTAACTTAAGATCACGATATATCATTCTTATTGAAGTTTTATTGCATATATATTCTAATTATAAATCCTTGTAATTTAATTTAATTTGTATAACATTTAATTATATTTAACACATGTGCATTGGGTTAGTGCATTAATTATATTTCTTAGACCCATAACTCATAGTTTTATATGATATATTTCTTAATATCATTGTGTTATTTGTATACTCATTATATTTATACACTACCTATTGAGAATATATATCAACTTATATATCACACAACTTATCTTCATTGAGTAGGATCCTTCATGCTAGCTCATGCAACTAATATGTTGCAGGAATAATTCCAAAAATACTTTATATAACTCAACATTTTTGTGACTTTTTCACTAAGAGAATTAAAAATTATTCAATAATGTGGTTCATATATGATTTATAAGGATTATATGACCATTTTAAATGGGTAAAGTTGATTATTGGAAATATAAACCCTAAAAGAGTAAATTAATCATTAAAATAGAAACTTGTTCATTTAAATAATAAAATAAATGTTAGAGTAAGACATGAAGTAATCAGATAATTAATTTGTAAGATGAAAAAAATAAGTAAATATAATTATAAAATTATTAAGAATTAAATACTCAAAACAAGTAACATGATTTATGTATAAGTGTATATTTTTAGAAAAATAAATTTGACATTCTTTATTAAAAATGAAAATTTTATACTAAATTTAAATAATTTAATTAAATAATTTGTAGATTTATTTTATTAAAATGGATTTAAATTTTTTATTTATAATTTTGATATTATGATAGGGTGATGTATTGGAAATTTTCGTAAATAGTGAAATACAAATGTGAATAGTGAAATAGGGTAAAATACAGAATTTTATAACAAGGTAAATACATAGATAAAAAATAATTCAAGAAGTATAGATGATGTTATAAATTATTATGTTGGACTCACATATTTAAATTTACATACTTACTCATGATAATCAATATTATTCATATTTTTCACCAGAATTATTAATTTATTAAATATTTTATTCAAAAATCCCTTATCCTTTGCCTATAAATACCACCATCCAACTCCCATCTACCCCCCCTTATAACACTTCTTAATTTTTCAAATATATAAAAAATTATCTTTTTAAAACCTATTTGACATTTTATGGAAACTCTAGTCTAACCAAAATACTATCTTATTAGGCTTAAGTATCATTCCAACGAAGGAATCTCAAAGAGCAAGGCATACATTCCCAAACCCAAATATTTATTTTTTCTTCACCCTCATACAAAGTCTATAGAATTTTTTTAATTTAAATAACATCAACATAGAATTATAATTATATTATAATATAATAATTAATACCAAATATCAATTATTTTCCATTTTTCAATTATTCTAAAAAAAACTTTTCACACCATGATAGGCCCATATAACCTATATTAAAAAAGTTTTTTTAATTACCACTTTTTATGAATGGTTTTAAAAATTAAATACATGTATAAATATAAAATTAGTAATAAATATAAATATTTTTTTATTTAATGTTAAATTTAACGTTATATTATTAATATTAAAAACAAACTATTTTGATTACTCTAAAAACTTAAAAAGAAGATTAACGAGAAACACATATTGATTTGTAACTATGTTTGAGTATCAATTGACCCATGGAAATTTTATAATCATATAATGATATAGTTATTTACCTTTACACTTATAAAGATTATGGAGTCATTAGAAAATGATAATTTTCTATTACCATTATACCAAAGAATCTTTGGAGTTGTGAAAGAAACAAGCCCAGATAATCAACAAAGACAAACCAAATATAATAAATGAATAATATATGATATGAAATGGATAATAAAAAATTAAATTAACATTAATAATGTTTTTAATATGTAATTAATAAAATTAATTTGGTTTTTTCATGAGGCTAGAGGACAATTAAAGTGATTCAAGATTTTTGGTAATTGGTTCACTCTTTGGATATATCTTTGTCTCTCATTAATTATTTTATATTTATTTATGATATTCCTAAATATTTTATTTTTTATTTTAATGAAAATTAAAATATTATTTTTCTTACTAAAATCATCTATTGATTTATATACTTATTTTCATACCAATTTTTTGTTCTTATGTCATACCTTACAAAATCTATAATGGATTCTCTTCTAATTATACCTTATTTTCTTGTATTATTTCATTGTTATTTGTTTTATTAAATATATATTATCATAATTCTCTTAATCTTATAACATGGTATTTTTCTTATTTTTTGGGTAATACTTGTCACCTTACATCTCTTATATATACTTATTTCAAACCTTACATTGTTTTAAATGGTATTGTCACACTTTTCTCATTTATATTTAGACTATTCTATCTCTTCCTATTTATTTCATTAATATATAATCCATATATTATATATATATATAATTTTATTTAATTCATTTTATTTCATTTTAATTTTAATTATCTTGTGATATAAAAGTTTTTTATTTTCTTTGTATTCATATATTTTATGTCAAACGATATAAAGTATATAGGGGAAAGTTTTCCATATCTTTTTTTATTTCATGTATCACTCATCAAATAAATATTTTATTTTGTATTTTCTAAACCTATCATTTTATGCATAAAATATTATAGTTCTTTTGTTACGTAGGGGAATTTATATTCCTTTATATTCTTTAAAATATGTTTCTTCTATATCTTAAATGTTCAATAAAGGGGTTCAGTTCCAAACTACTTTTTGTTTATTTATTAATATTTTTATTTTACATTGATCTATATATTCATTAAAAATGATTCTTTATTCTCCTATAATCATATAATATGACTTAGTCACTTATTTTATTGAGAATATTCATGATACCCTAATGGTTTATGACATGTGAAATTATATTTTATCCCATTTCCATCTCATTATATTTTTAGATTTATGCATTTTGTATAATATATTTTCAATGTTACACATTGTTATGTGAAAAAATATAACACAATGGGTGGAACTAGAATTATACATCACCTAATTGATTGGTTTATGATTATATATAATGTGATATAATGTATGGTGTCTGGTCTTTTAAACTAATAATTTCATTATTCTAATAATATAATTAATAGTATTAAATGATTCAAGGAGAACATTTATGATCCTTCAATTTTATGATCACATTTTATATCTATTAAAACATATGATCTATATCATCATCATGTTTATTCTGATTATCCCCTTACTGAGATTTTCTCTCTCCATAAACTTTTTTGTATGTCCCTATTATTTTTTATGTTGTGAAATAAAATTTACTAGATCCAATATATTATTATGAAGATATAAGAAATTGAATTTATAGTTTCATTTTAAAAATGATCTATGATATAGTGAATATCCCTAATATATTATCTAATTTAGATTTTGAGTGTGTTTTGTCATATTCTTTTTATGTCAAAAATATTATAATAATATTCTTATGTGTTTTGGGTAGTTGGAGGTAGTATTAGGTAAATTTGAAGTTATTATTTGTGATTAGGTTAGTAAACATAATAAAAAATAGACCATAAACAACTTATGTTGAAACATTTGAATCAATAAGTTAGGGTATGTTAGTGATTTGGTAAGTATTTTGTATAATTTTATAGTCTATATTTTATATTCTTATAAATTACATTACTTCCATCATTGACATTTCATTGGTTTATTAAATGTAGTTGGGTTTTTGATTAGTGTAAAGCACCCCGTAATCCTACATGAAAAATGGGGGTTCAAAACCCCTGGGGCGCAGGTACTGTAGTAGTAATGTAGTGTAATATAGCAGTGGAGACACTGTAGCAACGACGATCATTGTAGCGGTGGTAGGTTACTATATCGACAGAAGAGTACTATAGCAGAGGCGGGTACTGTGCGGTATTATAGAAGGCAGTACTGTAGTAGTACTATTAACAGAATGGGCCTTGGGACAAATATTTGGGCCTATGGGCCATGTATTGGGATAAATAACCATTGGGCCTTCGGGCGATATAATGGGTATCCCTCTACCCAATTAAAAGAGGTCTTTGATTTGCTTTAATAATTAATGAGGTTTCAGCCCCAACCTTTAAAAAAATTGGTTTATTAAATGGCAGGAAACATGGGAGGTCTATGATATCCACAAATATGATGGGGAATGAAAAAAAATTCTAAATTAAATTCAAAATATGGTGGGAGAAGGATTTGAAAATATTATAGTGGTTCTAGCTAAATTAAGTAAAGTTACAAAAAATAAATTGAACTGTATGGAAAACTATACTTCTCCAAAATGGAATCAATTGGGATTGAGTCTTTTACATGAAAATTACTGACCTTTATTAGGGGAACTTTCAATATATTAGCTTTGAATAAATGGATAAATTTTTTAGAAAAAATATATTTTATTCTACTATATTCTAGAAAATATAAATTAATCTAGGAAATTTTTCTATTAAAAGGTGAAGGTAATGTTAGGTGGAAACTAATATAAAATACCAATCCCAAAGATAAAATTGACTCAATGAAAGGGGTGAATTCAGGAAAATATTTTTCAATAAATATTTTCGTTGAAATATTCATTTCAAAATGAGGTAATTTCATATAGACATAAGAAAAAATACGATGAATCAATTGGATCACAGGAATAAAACAGCACAAGGATTTTAAGACACACTTATACTGTAGAATAAAATACATTACATACATGACTAAAATAGTATTTTAAAAATAACATTCTTAATATTATATATCAAAAAATCAATATGTATAGTTCTACAGAAAATTAGGTTCACAAAACATTAATATATATAAAAATTTTAAATTTATTTAAGCCCTTTATAATAATACTACTCATAAATTTCATAACCTTCTTAATAGATGTGATCACTCAATGATATACGTTAATGACAGGGTATGCTAAAATCCATGTAAGGGGAGGAATAATAGGAATAAAAATGAGACATTAATAAATATAGTCATATGATTGAAGATAATAGTTTTTATAAGATCATAATAATTTTATCCTAATCATAATAATCATATGATAAATACACAGAATGTGAAACAAGTTTAACAATAAAATACCCATAAGTCATGTTTCATTTCCAATACATTATAATATAATGTAAAAAGATAATTGCATTATGTCCTTGAATAACATAGTATTCAAATATAACCATATAACTTCCATGCATAGTGATCTTATGATATATAAATCTATACCTATTTCATTATAGGGTTGTATAATTTTATCCCCCCCATCATATTTTATTATGCTAAAAATATTGAGTTCCACATTGAAAAGAAATAGTGTATTGATTATACATATATCAATAAGTATAATATAGTTAAATTGGGATTAAAATGACATGAGTTTCATATAAATCACATATATCATGTCATAGAATCAATCATGGAAAAAATATAGATAGAAACCATTGAATAAAATAAGAGTGGAATAAGGTTTTCTCATTTTAATAAATGAAGTAATAACTTGACTATAAATATTAGAAAGTAAATCAAAATTTTAAGTGAGAGAAAATAAAGGAAAGACTTGGTAAGACCCTTTAAAGTATTATAATATCTAACAAAAGAATAAATTAGGTTTAATCATAGATAAGTATATATAAAACACTATAAAATATTATGAAATATAAATAACAAATAGAGAAAAATATCTTTTAAATATTATTAATAGAGATTTATAAAAACATTTTTATATAGAAGAGAAAAGTTGTAATAATCATAAATGAGATATTGATAAGAATAATATCCTAAAATAGAAGATAAATTTATAAAGAGACCTTTATAGGGTATAATTTAATTTATTAAGGAACCAAGGGTAAGAAAATATAAATCAAACCTTAGTGAGAAACGATCAGAAAGGAATCCCACTGTGAAATTTATGAGGTTCGACTTGATCATTGAGGTTTGAGATTACAATTAATAGGTATATTGATCCCCAAAAAAGGTAAATATGAAAATTAATATATTAATTTGGGTAGAAAATACATTCAAATATTATGAATGAATATTATGTATATAGTTATAATCCCAAAGACATACACATGAACACATATAACCATGTTTTGTTTATAAAAATATTATTTTATAAGTGCATTAAATTAATTTAAGTAAATATTTATTTTTTATTATCATTGAGAATTATTTATTTACATTTTTTTCAAGACTATAATTCAAATTTTTTTTTTTAATTATTTAATTTCGGTTTTAAAATTTGAGTTTCAATAATTGTTAATAATTCATTGGTTATATTACCTCATGAATCTTAAAAATTAATCAAAATAAACCCAAAAATTATTTTATATATCTACACCATCCATCCATGTAGGTAGTGAGAAATAAATAATTTAAAATTCCCTCATAGGAGGCAGAATCAACCATCAATCAAAATTATTAAAAGAGAGAGAGATAATATATATATATAGTAAATAGTTTATAATAATTATACAATATCATAAAATGATTTATATTTATACACATACATGAACATAAACACATTTAAAATCTAGTCTAACCAGCCACAATGATGAATAAATAACTAAGGATGTCTTTATAGGTGGTAAAATCGAACATTAATGGGATATATCAAACGAGTGAGAGAGATAGTATTTATAATTAGTAGTTATAATAATTACATGGAATAATAATAAAATTTATTCCATGTATATTTAATATTTAATAAGATTATGTAGGTTTAAATGGATGTGATAATTGGATAATAGAATATGAAAAACATTCTGTTAATAGAAAAGACAGTTACTATTTATTTTTATAGTACTTATTTCATAAAGGATTAATTCTGAGATTTCTTCAAGTGAGATGAGACTATAGTATCTATAAGGATCTTAGGTGGATTAATATAAGATATATGGGAATATTTTGGGTACTTGTTTGATTTCTGGAAGCAATTTTCCATGGGGATGAGAGGGGATCTTTATACTTGAAGGGGAGGGGTATTTTGAGTTTAAATGTTAAATAACAAATTAATAAATTATCAATAATTGAAAAAGTGGCCATATATATGACAAGGAATAGAATTAATTTCACTTTTTTCTGAACTAATGTCACCATTACATGGTTGGTGATGTTTTATCACAATGATGCCATCGTTACATCATCATTACCTCATTTTTACTCATTTATTTATTTTATTATTTTTATCAAAAATAATAAAAAATTACCCTAACATAATTTTGATGCCCCAAATTCAAATATTAAACTTTTTTATGAAAATAAATTTATATCCATTAGAAATTTAATTTTAAAAAAATATAATAAAATAATAAAAAATACTATTTTTATTATATAAAACATTTCCTAAACACTAAAAAAATATTATTCTAGGATTATTAAATTTATTTAGTGATTTTGAAAATAAAATATAACATTTTATTATTATTTATATAACTAAAAAACCAGTTTCTTATTTTTATAAAATAGTATTATATATATTACATAGGTTTTTTACTACTTACTTAAAAATTAAACTATTTTGAAAAATCACCAGAAATTTGTTGTTGACCAATTTTGTCATATTGATTCTAAATTTTCTATAAATTTTATCAAAATAAGTTTATAAATTAGGTAAATTCAATATTTATGTTGATTTAAAAATAATATGGTTTTATTACTAAATATAAAGAACACTACAAAAATAATTTATTTATTTATATCAGATCAATTAAAGCATTATATCTTTTAATTTAATTATTATTTTATCATATTTTGATGTTTATATATTGGTTTTTTAATTATGTTGATTATTTTACAATTCTAATGGTTACGATATTATTCTAATGGCTTGATCTCTATTCTGATGACAATTTTTCTAATAGCCACAATACCTTTTACTACCTTATAAATACCCTTAAAATTATTCATATTTTATTCACATAGTTTTTCTCAAGGTTCCCTATATTTATTTTTCCTTATGCCTAACTTATTTCTAGTAACTTTTTCCATATTACATTGGTGATTGTGGGTGTCGTATTTATAAGAGACCTTGGCACACTAGTATTTCAAATTCTAGTAATTCTATTTAATTTTGATTATTGTCTAATTGTATTTTTTTTATTTTATGGAATTTATTAAATATTAATTATAATATTTTATATTGAAGTAATAGTGTTTTACCTTATTGTGTGGTGCTTGTGTTTTTTTATAATATACCTTATAATTTATTATAAAAGAATATATATTATAATAATAAAAAATAAATAATATTCCTTGAAATTTCATATTGAAAAAGTTTAGGTTATTACATCTTACTTTATTATTAACCTAAAGTAAGGCTATTCATTTATTTAGTGGCTTAAAAACAAATTTTTTTAAAATATTTATCATTTTATCACTTTGATATTTGCAAGGAAATTGATTGATGTGCCCATAAGGTGGAGATGTGGATTTTTTATTATCAACGGTCTCATATTTTTTGTGATAAGAAAAGAAAAATAATTTTTATGGGAATATATGAAGGATAATGTAACATCCCAGGTATTTATAGAATAATACATTTTAAAATCTTTTAATATTTATGAATAAGATATAAATTTTTTGTTAAGGGGGACACTTTTTTCAATAGTGTGCTCAAAATGTGACAACGGGTTTCTCTAAAATTTTACGCTGTACACCACATTGATTTATACTGAAAAAATAATATAATAAAAATATTATTATTTTAAATGGCAGTTAACGTATAGTCATTGTATTGGCGATAATTAACAAAAATAACTAAAATATGTTTACACATGTTTGTTAAATGTTTTTATATTTATCCAATAAATATTAGAGGCGTAAAATGAGAATGAATCCAATTTTAAGCATAAAATACTCTAATATTTTTAAAAGGTCGTTTTACCGCCTTTTGTTGGAAAAAACTTTTTATTTATTGTTTTTGTCAATTTTATGTGTTATATTTGACAAAATAATCTAATTCTCTCGAATAATAACATCAAAATTTACTTTAGTTGAATTTTTTGAATTTTTATGATAAAATACATATTTTATTGAATAGTGAAAATACTACATTTTTAATTCGAAACTGCATTTTCATCTAATTTATTTATATAGATAGATTGTACTTTTAATTTTTTTTTTAAATTTTAATTGGATTATTTTTTTATCTTTTAATACAATTTTGGTCATGTTAATTAATTTCTCTTTGAAATTGGACATAAACACATGTCAATATTTTGATAGTTTTTATTTCTTAAAACCCAACTTTCTCGTTATGAAAACGATAATTAATTTTGAATTAATTTATTCCAGTTTTATGTTTTGAATTTAGAGAAATGTATTAAATATTTGGAATCAAAATTTCAAAATTGTGTAAATATGTACCTTTTATTTTTGGACATTATCAATAGTAACTACACTAATTATTTTTTATTTACCATGGTTAATGGGTAAATCAGGTAAATAAGGGTAACAAATAATATTATAATAATATAAAACTACCCTAAAACATGTCATAATACTATTGGATGAGATATGTTTGACCATGATCATCCTTGGGTTGATTATTGGGCCCCATGGAGCCACTTGTGTGTGATAATGACATGTTATAATAATTAATTTATGGTATGGAGAAATATAATATAAACATGTATCTTTTTACTAAAACAATTTTACGGTGGGGTTATACAATTGATCACGTTGAATATAAATAGTAATTAGAAATATAAAAATATTTCCCACATCATGGTATTTTATTTATAATTTTCAAAGATTAAATAAATAAATGTATTTATGACACAATGATGATGTAGTGATTACCTTATTAATGAAATAATCAAATAAATGATATTATAAATATTAATGTAAATGTAATTTGAAAATTTTTATTCCATCCATGAATTTTCTTGATTCTTATGACATTTAATATTATATTTAATGTATATTTTTTGTATTAATCAAGTTTTTTTTGACTTTAACACTAATCAGTTATGAAATAGTTTCAAAATTGACAAAAATGGGGTTTTAAAACAAATAATATTTTATTAATTTATATAATAGTAATAAAAATATGAGATTCGGAAAAATGAAATATATAATATTAAAAATATCATTAAATATCCACTAGAGCTTCTCTTATCATTTTATAGTAATCATATTAACCATATAGTGTAAAAATACAAGAAGATGTGGTAAGAGTTAATTTATTTAACTAAGGGTTAAATCCAAAATATATGGTTAAATTTGTGACCTAAACTTGTATAAAACCTATTGTTTGAGATGATTTCGACCCATCCTCATATTATTCTCTAAATATATTACTCTGGAACTATTTTAATTCAAAAATAAATTTATAATAAAATAATATTTCAATACTTTCCTTAAGTTCCCCTCCCCCCTCTTATAAAAGGCCACCACCTCTACCAATATTCTCTCACCTCTAAAGCCCCTTGGATCACCCAAATTCTACTCAAATAATCTCCCAACATCTCAAGATTCCCCTTATAAGCCTTACCTTGGGAATAAGGCATCTCAAGGAATCATTTTGGATCAAATCAAAAGAAGTTAACCAATTTAGAGGTAACGTCTTCTCTCAAGCTCCATTCATTTATTTTCCTTCTCCAACCCCATAACCTCTATTTATTACATTATTAAAAAAATAGTATCATAATTATACTAGGATATTTTTATGATTTGTTATGTACCTACACATACACACACCTCCATATAATGGATATAGAACATACTATTTTTGTATATGGAAAACTATTGTCTCATGAAATGATGATTGTTCAATTTTATCCTAACACCTCTCATGGTGTCCATTATGATTGAACTATATTTTTATATGATATATATTATATTTATATTTTCTCTATGATTCTATAATTTTTATTTACAACATACCTTTATTCTTTCTATAATGTGTAAATATGATAATTTCATTTGAAGAAGTGTAGATTACTGCCCCCTCAAAGTGATATGACTCATTCTTTCCATTAATGGAATGTATAAAAGATAGAGTTAATTAACTTATGTAACATATATAAAATATATATTATTATATAATTATATTATATGTATGTATCATTTAGTTTTCATTCCTTCAATATGAAAAAGAAATGAAAGTAGTGTTCAAGCGTATGTATGATCTACCCTCTCAAAGAATGGTACATTTTATTTCTTATCTCCAAATTTTATAGACCAATTTAAATTAATATATACTAGATATATATGATATTTAAATCATGAATAATATTCTGAAGATGATGGAATTTTGAACACATGGGCAATTTACATCAAACAAGTTCATTTTCGACTTAAGTACTGAATATCGACAAAATGACCGATGTGAACATAAATAATTATGTAATTTTTATAACATGGTAATAAGTTATATAAAAGGAATAATAAACATGAAAAAGGTTCTCAAACAAGTATAAAATAACCTAAGTTTATTATTCATGAACATAATGATTGTACATGATGATTCGGACTCAAGGTAATAGAGTTCACCTCAATCTCCTTTCATTGATGAATATTTTGATAATATACACCACCTTCTTATATACAGTGCATAATCAACCCTTTTTACTTTTAATTTTATTCAAAGGTAATATTTTTTCTAGGAATAATTTTACTAAATGATAAAAATGAATTTTTTAACGTATGCAGTGATAATGACTCCATCATCACCATAACCATTATTTAATATTTAGATTCCTCTATAATCCTTAATGTTTTTAAAGGAAAAAAATCCCTTATTACCTTTTTGGATGTTTTGGTATTGAAAATGGTTTTGAAAATGGATTTACTATTTTAATTTATTGAAATGATTTCTTGAGATTTCAAATGAAATTTTATGATTGAAATGTCTATAATTGCATTCATTTACATGTTATGATTATATAATGGTACTTGGAAATTTTATGTGTTGTTACGTGATAAACCAAATATGGGTGGTTTTGTGATAAACTAAGGATGGTTGGTTACGTTATAACCTCTAATGCAATGGGTATTGAAGTAGACCGTATAGTTATTCTATTTAGTGATATGTGTGGAAGTCAACCATATGGTTATTTCATTTAAATATGTTTATGTCTCAAGTTACCTTTATATGATATATGTTTCTTTCTATGGGTTTATGTTAATAGTTTGGATATAAAATGGGTAAGAAATGATCTTATATTTAGTGATATATATTTACTACTTCTAAAAGGTGAAAAGTATTAATTTTTGATAAAGTATTCATGGTTTCCATGTTATCCCAAGACTAACAGTTTTCATTCCTTGTGTATCCCTTACTGAGATTTTTATGCTCATCCCATGTTTTGAAAAAAAAAATACAGGACTTAAAGCAGAATATTGTCCAGGATGAGTCAAGGAAAAGGTAAGATATTAAAACATAAAATGATACCACGTTTCTTTTTAACTTTTTTTATGAAAAAATGGATAGTTAGTAGATGTTTCTTCTTGTAATATTTAAGATTTTATACATGAGTTATGAACTAATTCTCTAAATCTCTAAACCTAAAAATATCCCCAATATGAATTCTTGACTTAACTCAACATTATGTAATGTTTGTGGTTAGGGCCATATAATTGGTATCATAGGTCGATTTAGATAACTTTAGGAGATAGAATATTGTTAATATAATATCCATTAAATATTTTTACTTTATGGTAAATTGAAATGATATAGAATTCTAAGACCACCACATTTATTCATCTAATATATGTTTTTTAAGAATTGTTTTCCTGAGAGGATGTAGGTCAGAAATGCTATGAAGGAATATAGAGGGAAATAACCTTACAAATCAACATCATGTGATGGTCAGAATTGGAACTGAACAGTTTGTCATAGTGATGGATTAGTTTAATCAAGAATGAAATAATGGTTTTGTCTATGCATGAGATCAAATCGATTAATCATAGAGTAATATGTTGATAGTGGGGAATTTCATGAGGCAATATCCCACATCATTCAGAGGATCATCTGA
Source organism: Viscum album (assembly GCA_963277665.1). Lineage (NCBI taxonomy): Eukaryota > Viridiplantae > Streptophyta > Magnoliopsida > Santalales > Viscaceae > Viscum > Viscum album. Next base: position 641,257,421 of record OY728143.1, on the reverse strand, counting down.
CCCTGTGAAAGATGAAGGATGTATTAAATCACTGGAAAAAATGTTTTATGTAATGAGGTGTTTATACAATCAAAAGGATAGTATTTTTGTTTATTTTTTGAAGGTGAATCTGATTAGTGGTGTTCGATGATTAAAAATATTAGAGGAAGTGTAGATATTGACACCATGGAATATGATTAATTTAAGAACATAATCCTTGATAAATATTTTCCAATGTTGTTCAAATTAAGATAGAAAATAAATTCATGTAATTGAGAAAAAAGGAGGATGATTTGGTAGCTTCATATGGAGAAGCTTTCACCCATTTGTTAAGGTACGTCCTAAATTTTATCCAGAACATTGTTAGTAAATAATTTGGTTTTACTCAGGATTGAAGCATAAATATCGAAGGGTGTTAGCTTCTTAAGAGTTCAAAAGCTATAAGAAACTTCTTTGATGTATAGAGAAGGTAGAAATGGAGTTTTTTTATGACCATTTTTTCCATGAGAGAAAATAAAAGAAGCGATCGTGTTGGAATGAAATGGGAAATAATTCATCTAAGAAACATAGAGGTAAGAAAACTAAATTTCCAACATGTGCGAAGTGTGGTAAAAAGCATCCTTCAGAATTCCTATCAATGTTTAGGAAGTACTTATGATGTGGTAAGACTAGTCATATTGCTCTTGACTATAGGAAATTTGATCAGGTAGGCAATGAAAAACAAGTGGTAAGATGTTTTCGTTGCAATGAGATAGAACATTATGCCAATGTGTGTCCAAAATTGATTACCTAGGGTGGGAAACAACAATATCTAAAGAATGAGGGCATTGAAAAATCATTTTCTACTACTATGGTTGATGTGGTAACATCAAATGAATTGTTAAAAGGTATGTTACAGGTTTTTTCAAATTATGCCAACACTCTATTTGAATCTGGATCATAACATTCCTTCATTTCTGAGATCATTGAAAGTAATTTGGAAATAGAACCTCATTAATGTGATATAGGACTTTTGGTAAAAACTATGAGAATAAGTATTAAAGAAACCATGATTTATGAGAATCTTATTATTATTATTAGTGGGATGGACATTCTTGTAAATATTGTTGAACTTCCCATAGTGTAATTCGATATCATTCTGGGTAGGGATTGACTTTCAATTTATCATGATAAAATAGATTTCATAGCCAAGAAATTTTTATTAAATGATTTCATACCATTTATAACATTACAAGAAGCTAAAATATTGATAAAAAATGGTAGTGAAATTTATCTTTCTCATGTTATTGAAAAGAAAAAAATAGTTCGGATTAGTAACCTTCCAGTTGTGAATGAATTCATAGATTTTTTTCATGATTAATTTTCTGGTATTTTTCCTAATTTGGAGGTTTAATTTACTATTGATTTATATCCATATGTAAATCCTATTTCAAAACCCATTTATCGAAAGGATCAAGTAGAACTAGTTGAATTAAAAAAATAGTTGCAGAAATTACTTGATAAAGGTTTCTTTTGACCTAGTACTTCTCCATAGGGTTCTACAATGTTATTTGAGAAAATAAAGATGGTTATATAAGACTATGTATTGATTATAGATCCTTAGATAATATCACTATTAATAACAAGTATACTTTACTACATATCGATGATTTGTTTGACCAGCTCTAGGGAGCTTAGTCTTTTTCAAAGATTGATTTGAGGTCTGGGTACCATCAACTGAAGGTGAAAGAGGAAGGGATTCCAAATATAGTTTTCTGAACAAGATATGGGAATTATGAGTTTGAAATTATTCCCTTTGCATTATCTAATCCTCATACTATATTTATGAATCTCATGAATGGATTCTCTCATCAGTTCTTGGATCAGTTTGTGGTTTTGTTTATAGATAAAAATTTTCAACATATAAATAGCCGGGAGTAACATGATAGTCACTTAAGGATTGGTTTACAAACCATAAAAGAAAATAAAAAATATGGAAGGTTTAGTAAGAGTTAATTTTGGTTAAAAAACTTTCATTCCATGGACATATTATTTCTAAATATGGCATAAATATTGACCATTCTAAAACAAATTTTTTTGAAGAGTGGCCAAGACCTACCAATATCACAAAGATTCATAGTTTTCTTGGATTAGATTGTTTTTACCAAAGCTTTGTTGAAAAATTTTCTTAGCTATATATCCCACTAACTAAGCTAACATGTAAGTGAGTTAAGTTCATCTAGAAAAAATAATGTGATGATTGTTTTCAGGAACAAAAAATAAGATTGGTAAATGCTCCAGTTTGGGACATGCCTTCTAGGAACGGTTAATTTGTTATTTACAGTGATGTATCATTGAAAGGAAATGGTTGTGTCCTAATTCAGAATGATCAAGTAATTTATTATGCTTCATGTTAGTTGAAACCTCATGAGTTAAATTACTGTACCCATGATTTGTAATTATCTTATATTGTTTTTACATTAAAAATTTGGAGGAATCATTTGTATGAAGTATATATTCACTCAAGAAATAATTAAACACGAGGCATTAGATATGGATGAAATTAATCAAAGATTGTGATTGCACAATTCATTACCATCCAAGAAAGTTAAATAAATTGGATGACACTTTAAATTTAAAGAGTAATTCTACATTGACCTTGATACATTTGGAATGAGATACATTGGTTACTGATTTGATGAATTTTGGATTAGAAGTTGTTGGTGCAATGAATTCCTCTATTTTGTTTCAGGTGGAAGTGAAATCATCTCTATCAGACAGAAATAAGAAAGCACAAAAATAAGACAATGAGTTGAAAAAAATGGTAGAATCAGTTTAGAAGGGTATTTTACGGGAATTTAATATTGATAAAGATTGTGTTTTGAGGTTTGGAAAAAGATTTTGTATGTCTTGTGATTAAAAGATGAAGAAAGAGTTGTTATGTGAAGCTCAATGTTCTCCATTTTCAATTCATCCTAGAAGTACTATGATGTACTGAGATCTTCCAGAGTATTACTGGTGGGATGGAATGAAAAGAGATATTGCTAAATTTATAGTGAATAATTTGATATGTCAAAAGGTTAAACCAAAGCATCAGTTACCAAGGGGGATTCTTCGACCTTTTCTAGTAATATAGTGGAAATGGGAAAATATATCCATTGATTTCATAGTGGGATTACCAAAGACTTATCTAGGTAAAAATTCCATTTCAGTTATTATTGATATATTGACTAAATCTTCTAATTTTCATCCTATTCGAGATACATTTTCTGTAGATCAACTTTATCGGTTGTATCTTAAAGAGATAATAAGTTTACATGGGGTTCCCCTCTCTATTGTATCTAATCATGATCCTAGGATCACATATAACTTTTGTAAAGCCCTTCAGAAGTCATTGGGAATTGAATTAAATTTTAGTACATCTTTTCATCCTCAATCAGATGGGAAATAAAAATGAACAATTCAGAACTTGGAGGATATTCTATGTGCAAGTACAATAGATTACTAGGGAATTTTGGATCAACATCTTTCTTTGTTTGTGTTTTCTTACAATAACAATTATCATTCTAGTGTATAGATGACACCATTTGAAGCATTATGTGGAAATTAGTGTCAAACTCCATCTTTTTGGGATGAAGTAGGTTAAAGGATGTTGATGGGACTATAATTGGTCGAATAGATGATATAGAAATTTCAGTTGATTTAGAAGCACATGAGGACAAATCAGAGTAGGAAGAAAAGTTATGCGGATAACTGGATGAAGGATATTTCTTTCGAGGCAGGTGATCATGTATTTCTCAATGTTTCTCCATGTAAATGTGTGAATCATTTTTGTAAGAAATGAAAGCTAAGTACAAGGTTTATTGGACCCTATCAAATTCTAGAAAATTTAGATTTGTTGCATACCGAGTGGCTTTACCTCCGAGTTTATCCTAGGTACAATTTTTTTTTCATGTTTTAATGTTAAGAAAGTATATATTGGATCCTTCTCAAGTTTTGAGTCCTGAGGTAGTTCAGTTGGAAGAGAATATTTCTTATGAGGAACAACCAATAGAGATTATTGACAATAGAAAGTAGGTGTTGCTGAATATGTTAATTCATTATGTAAAGGTTTTATGAAAAAACCATATGGTAGAAGAGGCACTGTGGGAATCTAAAAATTCTATGAAGGAGAAATACTCCTCTTAATTTATAAGTAAATAAAATTGTATGGATTCAATTTCCAAAATGGGGGAATGATGTAACATCCCAGGTATTTATAGAATAATGCATTTTTATATCTATTAATATTTATAAATAAGATATTAATTTTATGATAAAGGAGGTTCTTTTTCTCATAGCATGCTCGACAAACAACAAGGGGTTTCTCCGAAATCTTACGTTGCACACAATATTGAGTTATACTGAAAAATAATACATTATTATTATTAATATTATTTTAAATGGTATTTAACGCCTAAACATTTTATTGGTGGGAATGAAAAAAAAACTAACTAAAATTTTAGTACACATGTTTTTGATTTTTTTTACATTTATCTAATAAATTTTAGAGGCTTAAAATGAGAATGAATCTAACTTAAAGTATAAAATACTCTAATATTTTTAAAAGTTTTTTACCACCTTTTGATGGAGAACCCTTTTTAAATTTAGTTTTTGTCACTTTTATATTTTCTATTTGAAAAGAATAAACTTATTTTCTAGAATAAGGGAATCAAAATTTACTTTGGTTGAAATTTTGGTATTTTTATGATAAAATTCATATTTTAATGAATAGTGAAAATACTCATTTTAAATTCAAAACTACTTTTTCATATAATTTATTTATATAGTTATATTTTCCTTATAATTGGTTTTAAAGTGTAATTTTATTATTTTTTATGATTTAATCCCATTTTGTTCATTAGATTTAATTTCACATTGAAATTGTATATAAACATATGTTAATCTTGTGATAGTTTTTACTTCTTAAAACCATGTTTTCTTGTTTTGACAGTGGGAATTAATTTTAAATTAATTTCTGCCAATTTTGTTTTTTGATTTTGGAAAAATAGATTACATATTTTGAATCAGAAGGTGTAAATTGTGTAAATAGATACTTGTTATTTTTGGACATTAGGAATAGTAACTTTAGTAATTATTTTTTTATCATGGTTAAAGGATAAATCGGGTAAATAAGAGTAACAAATAATATTATAATAATATAAAAATACCCAAAAACATGTCCTAATATTATGTAATGATATATGACCAACTATTATCATCCTTCGGTCGATTTTAGAACCCCATGAATTTACTTGGGTGTGATAGTGACATGTTATAATAATTAATTTAAAGTAAAGAGAAATATAACATAAACATATATCTTTTTACAAAAACAATTTTAAGGTGTTTTTATATAATTGATTTATTTGGATATAAATAGTAATTATAAATCTAGAAATATTTCCTATATCATGTTATTTTATTTATAATTTTTAGACATTAAATAAATTTTAATTACCTCATGAAATAAAATAATTTCAATAAAACCCCAATTTTCAATCTTAATATAGGTATCTAGAAGAATAATATTCATAATCTATTTTCACTAATTTTTAAACCATTTAATATTAAACTAAGTCCAATTAATTCCATAGGAGTAACCAACCTTATCATCTTCCTCATTTTTCCCTTGAAATACTAAATCATTTTCTAATGAATTAGTGAACTATATTAGACTAACCCGTTATGATGAGCTATATCAGGCTTACCTATCATAATCTACAACTATCAAGTACCACAACATTAAAAAAAAGTTGTAATATTTTATTTTTTCATCATCAAACTTTGAACAATCATTTGAACCTATAAGTAAAACACTTTCCTTTTTCTCATTATCATAATGATATATATCCATTTACTATGAAAAATATTAAAAATGAAAAAATATAAAAATAGGAGGAATATGGTCTACTTTGAAAAAACATGTTAACTTATAATGGAATATTGATAATTAATAATGACTATGGAAATGATAAAATTTAGCCAAGATATATAAATTAAAATCATGATTTTTTCACTTTTGTAAGAATTTGAAACTAACCCATGTGGAAAAAATTAAAATGGTTCCTTTTTAACCATTGTAAATAAGGTAAAATATAGTTTAAAATAACCTTTATAAACCTCTAATGTAGAAATCTAAATATTATTGAAAAAATTAGAAGAACATAGATAAGGTGGAGAAATAGGTTTAAGAAAAACATTAAAATGATATTTTTTAAAGAATGTCACTTACCATAAGTCTGTCCTATCTTCATACATTCTCTGAATCATGGATAATAAAACTATATTAGTTATTTTCATAATTTTGAAATTTTTTATGTTTATTGTGTTTTCATTATTCCCTTTATTTCAATTTTTACCTTCTTTTATTTAGTCACAAAAATTGTTATGTTCATGTTCTATTTTTTACGGTCTCTCAGCTTATAACCTCATAACAATATCGATACATTGACCATGGTCAAAGGGGTTATATTAAAATTACCTATATAATATTTAAAATAGTAATATTATTTTATTTATACATTAAATACACTTTTAAGACCAACCATCTGAGGTGGTCATTAAAAATGAATTACATTATTTCGTGGAGATGGTAGTCCGTACATACACATGAATGAAATTTTAATTATAATAACGGGTAAAAAATAAATAAATTAGGTATTATTTTACTTTTATAAAATCAGAATTTTTTTAGAAATGTCCTATTTTTTTAATATTTTTATGCTTATGATTATACTTATAGGGTGTAAATGAAAAATGAATCACATCGCTTCATGGAGGTGGTAGTCCAAATACACATGAGTGTTTTTATCATAATCAAACAGAAGGAAACGTAAGAGGGGAAGTAATATATTATCTTTATTGAATAATAAATTATGTAATAAATACAATATATATTCATTTGATCCATCTTTTTAACTTTCCATATGATCTCATTATGAAAAATGAAATGTGTCGCTTCGTAGAGGTGGTAGTCCACACTTATGCATAAGGGATGCTTTCATTACCAATATTATAGAAAAGGAGATAAAAATGGTTTTAACATAATCATAATAAAATTTTAATATATTTAAGATAATTATTTTATTAATTCATCATAGTAAAATATAAATTTTAGTGATGCAGAATAATGAATAAAAATGGAACAATCGGTTGAGAATCATACCTCTGTGTTGGAAAACCTCCTTTGGATTACACCTTAACCCTTTATATGTTTGTATTTTGGTGATAATAGGACCTCTAATACATAGTGAGAAGATTTAGAAAGGGATTTGTTCTATGATTTTCTGAGATATAGTACCAAATCCCATGATAAATAGATATTTATTTTTACATTATTCCCAAATATTAAACATTACATCTCACAAAAATCATACACATCTTAGATAACATTTTGGATTAGTGTTTTTGAGGACTAGTTATATATGAAATTTAGTTCTCAAAACATGTTAACATTTCCATATAATTGATCTATGTTATTATCCATCTACATTTCTAAAAAATTATACTCATTTTCAAAACCTGGGGAATCGATACAAAAGAAATGGGTGATCTCAATCACTAAATTAGGGAATAATCAGTGTAAAACATGATGGTGAGATAATACATATTAGTTATGAATAATAATATTACATCATAAAGAAAATGAAAATAAGCATGGAAACATAGTATAAAGAAATGATATCATAATATCATGTAATCTTAAATATGTGGAAACAAAATAAAACATGACATCATGATAGTAATTCATGGATCACTACAAAGATTATCACAGTGGAAAAGTCTCATGGTGGATTTGGTTCACTACATATTATAATAAATTTAGTTTAAAAGTTATCATAGTTTATTATATTCAATCCACAATCCTATATATAATATCTAATGACATATAAATCTTTACCTAATGAATTGGTGATCTATCTAATTTTAGGCTCTCCCATCACATAACATAGTGTTCTTATGAAAATTCATCGTGGACCATACATACTATCTCCTGAGATAGAAATATTACCCAATGAATTAGAAACTTAAATAATTATAGGAAAACCCTTTATATAATAAAAATCATAATATATACCTGAATACATGTTCAACATGAGGAAAATATTACATACATAAAGCAGAAGCATGATGAAACCCATGACAATGAAAATAGTTTTTTTAATCTTGTCTAAAATAATAAAAATGTATATATCATAAGGATTCCCAAGAGAATAAGAAATATAATAATTTTAGTTGTTTATATGTTAATAAATATACATAGTTGTTTCAATTTAATTCCAATGTAGGAAGATTCATTAGAATGATCAAGGATAGGAATGAATAAAAATAAACCGCATAGGTGAATCCTTTCGAAATGAGCATAGGATATTTCAATGAAGGAAATAACATATAATTTCTCTTTATACTATAATTGAACTTGTATTTCTTCCCCTAAAATAAAAATGTTTTTTGAAAATCTATTCATAGTGATAAAATTTTTATAGAGGTGTAACTTTCTAAGGAATACTAAATCAAACAGTCCCCTTTTATGTTTTAAAAACACCATTACAGAAATTCTAGATCATAAAAAGGATTATAAAAATTCCTTTTGAGAAGGGGAAAAGGTAAATGTTAATTTCACATGAGATAAAACAAAAATTATGTTTCCAATTAAAAGGATAAAATTGTTGGTAATTTAAAATATTTCTTATGAAGGGAAACCGTTGTTAAAGAGGATGAGAATTATTCTTAAAATTATAATAATTTTAAGGGGAATAAATCATTGAGGAAGGAGATTTGAATCAAAAGATTTAACTAAATTAGGGAGAGGGACTATAATATCATCAAATAATAGATAAGATTCATATTTTAAAACCATAGTAATAAATGAATCATTATGACTCAATAAATAAGATGATTCAAGAAAAACTCATACAAATTTTAAATTGTTTGTGTCAAACCCCATAAGACAATGGAATTTTAATATAACATTGAGTATAAAAAAATATAATTGATTTAATATTAAAAAATATTAAATGGAATTATAGAAAAAATTAAAATAAATCATGGTGAATAATAAGAAATATGTCCCAATGGGTGAAAAATAAGACATGAAACCTTATATTGTTCCCGATACGTTCCTCACATGCACCTAACTTCAGTGGAACCTTGAAATTTATATTGAAAGTATATTAGATATGAAGTTATTAGGATATCTAATTGAGACCATTGGATTTATAACATGATATAGTATTATAATAGGATAAAAATGTAATATTATTTGAAAGTAATTGGACGAAATGTGTATGGCATGAAGGGGTGGAAGTTTCCCCTTTTATAAGTGAATAAAATAACAATTTTTGAATACCCTATACCTTTTAATGATATAATTAATCCATTAAATGGTAAATGACTCCAAAATTTTAAAAATAATAGATTTTGTGGTGACATTAGGTTGATTAATTCTAAAAAAATTATTTACACACATGATTTAAACATGTTGGAAGTCTTTTATTCTAATATGTTTAATTTTACATTTTCTTACCAGGGTAACTAATTTTTACGCAAGTAACATATGTTTTAATAAATAAGTAAGATATAACATTTTATAAAATTTGGGTGTGATTAAACCATATTTTATCTCAATTTAATATAATACCATTTCTAATTAAGTTAAAATAAACTTATAAATTGAATCATTTTATATATAGAAAAATATGTTTTTTGGAAATTTTTGTTTTCACCATTAAGTGTTCTTAATCTTATTTAATATTGATTACCAAATTAATGGGTGATAATAAATTTAAATACATGTTCAAAAATTATATTAAATTTATTTTTGATATGATATTAATTTATTTAATTTCTGTAACACAAAGATAATATTAATTAGAAAATTCGTTTGAAATAATAACATTATCATTATCAATGTAATTTAATTTTATCTTAGAAATCATACTTTAATGGCTGGATGTGAAATTGACCTTATTAAATAATATGATAATGTTTATATAAAATATAAAATCAATTTTTATGGATTTAATTTCTATAAGTGATGAATACTAATTTTTTTGTTATAAGCGGCTAAATCTGTTCTTATAGAAAAATATAACTTATGCTTACAGAATGATATACATGGATTTTATAAATACAACATAGTAATTTAAAATGATTTATTTTAATTATATATATATATATAATATAAAAAAATTCAAACACATTAAATCCATTCATGTTTTATGATAGTTCCATAAAACTGATGTTTTTAACAATATAAGTATATTTTCACTATTAACTTAAAAACCATCCACATCAGAAAAATACAAACAAATCGACTTAAGATAATATTTATATTATAAATCCATAAAATAAATGTTATTTCTTTAAATTAACATTTCTAAAAATTGAGAATTAAAATTTTAAATATGATTATAAAATTTAATGGAAATATTTTATTATAAGAAAGTAACTCTTAAAATTATTAACAATTCTTATTCTTATTTATGATCAATTACTAATCAAATTATTTTTAATCTATTATTAATAAAAATATATATTATTAATATAAAAATATACCTTATCTATAAAATATTTAGTTTCAAAAAATAAAGGGTATTTGTAGAAAATTTTAAAAAAAAATTACATTTTTATGCATAAGGGGATTTTATTAGGTTTCTAGCAACACAAATTAGATTTTATAAATGAATTAGTATTTAAAATGATAATAATTTACACATTTATATCATCATTTAGTTACCTCTATTTATGATTTCCAACTTAATGAATATATTATAATATTTATATAATATTTCATGGGTTTTTTTGGTCCCATGTGGTGTGTGAAGAATGATATTAAACATATTAGGTTTTAGAGGAAAATTTATATAATAAAATACTAGACCATTAAATTATCCCCATTTAATAAATTTCATCAACAAAATTTTAATTATTACTAACTAATAAAAACATCTAGCGGTGTCTAAATGATAGATTTTACTGAAGATATATTTTTTAGAGAGATATCACCCTTCCAAACATTGTGAAATATATATTTTCCCATAAAAAAAATTTCAGTCCTAGAGGATGGATAACAAGACTTTAATAAATCATAATTCAATAAATCAGGACGCAAATTGATATAAAATGATGATAATACTAGAATTTTTTATTTATAAATTAATAGTTAATAGTTTTTGAAGACATAATTTTCATAATGCACCCACAAATATAGTGGAAAACTCATAGAAACACTTAATTATCACTATCCACTTAAATTTTAGTTGTTTCATATGTTTTTACTTCTTATATTTGTATTTTTGGTTGTTTGTTTCTATTTTCATCTTAATCCCTTGGACTAGTGAACTGTTTTTAATAATGAAAAAATTTCTTACATATAAAACAATGAATTTCTAGTGGATCCTTAGGGAGATAATTATTTTTACCAATCATGTTAACTAAACTTATTATTTCATTCTTGAAATAATTTTTATCAATTATTTCATTGACCAAAAATAAAAAAAAACTTATAATTCATGAGAGGCATTCCCCTTGGAGCCTCATCCAGCCTTTTTTTACATTAATAAGATTATATCCTCTTTCCTTTATCATCTTCATCACTTGAAATTTCATATGAATATATCCTTATCTCCATTGGTGTGTTTGGAAACTCATAAAATTTAATTTTTTTGTTATAATTATTTCTATTTGTTTTGTAATAATCATAATATTTCTTACTTCATTTCCTATCCCATTAGACTGTTCATTGGGAAAATCTCCACACTATCCCCAAAGCCCATTTCTAACTTGGTTACTATAGAATTCATCCATTTATAAAACCAAAAAGATTTATTTTTAGTGATAAACACCATAATAGAATTATTATATGATAATTATCTGAAACATTCAACATCAAAATGTATTCCTCCTTGTAATTGTTTCATTATCTTTTAGTTCAACCTGAATCACTATTGGTTCAATATTGGTTATTTAAGTTGGGATCTCCCATATGTCTTTTCCTAATTCCTAAACACGGTAAATCCATCTTAATGTCTCATAATGAGAATGTGATTGACCAAATAAAACCCCTAGGGAGAGTCAAAACCATTGTGTATTTAGGACTATTTTTCAGGTAATCGATGATGATTTAATTAATAGTCAATACACCAATTTCAAGGTTACTTCCCATAGGATCATATATTTTAGATATTGTATCCAGTTTTAGTATCCAAATAGAGATTTCATTGCTAGGAAAATCATGCGACCTCAAATTTACCAAAAAATTCATTATAATATACTTAGACTTATCCATTAGAATTATCTATAGGGTTTTCACTAAAGTTTTCTAATCCTAATCCAAAAAATAAATAAACTAATCCTTAAAGAAAACTAAACACTCGTTTAAAACCAAATATAGTATCCCAAGATAAAAAAATCTTTATTTTACATCTTGACCAAATGTTAAACATTACATCTCATAAAATTTTCACATAACACGAAAAACCTTTTGGTTTAGTGTCTTTGAGTACTAATTATATAGGAAACTTATTTTAGAATACATTTGAAAAATTCCTCATAATTGAGAAACACTAGAGTTCATCTAGGATTCTTATAACTTATACACATCTTCATAACCTAAGGAATATACACATAAGAAAGGGGGGATCAAATACTCAATATGAGAATAATCAATGAAAAACATCATTGGGAGATAATATATATAGCATAAGAAACGTAACATGATATCATAAAGAGAATAACCATTTGATTGAAAACAACGGAGGAAATGATATCATAAGATCATGGAATTTAAAATATGTGGTAACAATATAAAACATGACACCAAATTCATAATTCAAGACTCACTATCAAGGCTATCATTATAACATCCTATTGCTATTTTTAGGTATTCCTAAACCCACCTTTTATGATCATTTTTTGGTTGGGTTTCAATTATGGTAGTTTCATGGGGAAATTGGAAAATTTTGGAAGTTCATGGGTAGTACACATTTGGCGTACGATTTTCCCAAACTGTGCACCCTGATAGTGCTAACCATGGAAATCAAGATATTGAGGGTTTTCACATTGTTGCAATGTTTGATAAAATGTGCAGTTTCCAAGGAGAAATTGTGAAACCCCACATCATGGGGAACATTTTTAGGGTGCATCGTTTGTCTAGTTTTGCGACCCTTCCCAGTTAACCATTCATACTGGATTTAATTAATCCAATTTTTTTTGAAAACCCTGAAACTTTTGGTTTAAGTACCTAATGATATTTTATGATCCTAATATGGTTTCTAATTCCTTGGAGGCACCCAAGAGGTGATTTTGGCCCCTTTAAACCTCTATTGAAGTGAATTAATTCTATGTGAATGATATTCAATCTCTTCTTGGAAAGTTTCCAGTTCTTATTCTCTTTATCCTGCTCTCTATTATCTCCTACCTAGGGTTTAATAGATCTATATGTTGATAGAGTATATAATACTTATTATTTTGGATCTTGAATCTAGTTTTAATTTTAATATTCTCATTTTCAACATTCTTCATTGGAGTTTTCTGATTAGGGCGTTGTGTTTCATGATCTCATTATCTCGATATAGGTGGTTCTTTTTATGATGTCCAATTTGATTAACACAAAATTGATTGATTTAAAATCAATTTAATGATTTAAATATAAATTTTATTTCAATTGGTTTGTTGAAAACAATTCAAATTAATTGGGGATTTATGTTTAATTTGACAAAAAATTGGGGAAACCCCCCAATCCCAATGAATTAAGCTATGTTTGTGAAATTGATGGAAATTGGGAGATTTAAATTTTTGAATTTAAATTTTGAAATTTATTCGATGAAATTTATTTCAAATTTTTATTTGAGAAAAATGGATTGAAATGGTTTTGATATAAACAATGTGGTTTTATCTTAGAAAAGACATGATTTGATTAAAAACCAATTATGGTTTTTAAATTGAAATTGTCATATTGAAAATGATGAATGGATTTAATTGTATAATAAAACTTTTAAAATATATTTCCCATTATTAAATGTTTTTAGAGAACATGAAATCCTATGTGGTTAATGAGTTATTGGGATAACACTATTTTGATTCTTTCCAACTGAAATAAAACCTAGTATAGTGGGTCACATCCCTGATGGGATGGTGATGTGTCCCCTTTGACTAGTTTTTGAGGGATGTGTGCATACATATATTTTCATGATCTACCTTCCAGTGTACGAGGATCCCGTATCCTGGAACTATCATACCTTTTGTTAGATGCCCATATTTTTTATTGTAAATGTATTTATATATATATATATATGTATTCAATTTCTTGTGAACCATCTTACACATTCCTTGTGAAATTATATGAACTATTTTATATAAAATGTTTATTAAGCCATTTTTTTAATGTATTTCCATCATTTGAAATATAAAGAATGATTTTTTTAAATATGATTTTTAAATTCCATGCCTATTTATTTAAAATTTAAATATTTATTTGGTTAATTAAATGTTGGAATCTTATTATGGAATCCTTAGTGAAACCTTCATAGGATTTTAGCTCACAACCTACATGTGCCTTCGAGTTTTTATAGATTATCTTCATACAAGTTCGTACAATGGTAAAACACCACTTGGAGGTTGTTCTTGTTATTGATCCTTGTGATTGGAGAGTTGTTTTCATTAGGACTTCGGTGGTTATCTGATCTTTCAAGTATATTGGTATGTTTATACCTATATGACTTATAATATAGTTTTCCCTAAGAAATTTTACTTGTATGCATACTGAATTATATATCTTGATTTTATTGTGTTTGTGGAAAATTAATTCCCACTTTCATATTATTTAATGCCAGGTGATAGTCGCCATCCCATGGGGATTAGGAACTCCATTCATGTTATATAGACTTGGTTATTAGGATATTAGTGTATCTGAGATGGTTCATGAAAAAGTGGTATCATAGGTGTATATTTTTAATCTTTCCTAGATGTTAGAATGTAGTTGAGTTATATTATCCTGATATAAAAGGTATTTGTGATTGAGCTACAAGCTATATCTCACCACAATTAAACTCAAGCCACCAGGGTTTTTGGGAAAGACGCCTTGAGTATTATTTATAGTCTTTTCTATACTTTGTATTTGGAAGGTCAAAATACAAATATTTTTTATTAATCTGTTGGGATTAATTTTCACTTGTTTCTTAGTTTAAGTGTTAATATAATGTCTTCAATGTGGTCTAATGATTTTTTGTAGAATCACGTCTTAGAGAAGATGTGTTAATCAAATCTAGGAGGAATTTACTAATGAAAGTTAGTGAGAAAATCCTCTCATTGACCTGGTTCTGGTTGACGTGATTGTGTGTACTGTCTAAGCTATAGGACATGCACCACCACTAGTTCTCATTTAGGATTCAACTGTGGAGCCTCGTAGGGATGGTTTTAGGAATCATGCTTAAGAGTTCATTTACTAGAAACCACAAATTTTCAAAGGATCTAATGATATTCAAGAGGCTCAGTAATGGTTGAGAAGGATTGAGTGTTTTTTGATTTTTTGGAGACACCTGATACCATCAAGGTGAAGTGTGCCACCTTCATGCTAGAGGGATCAAGTAGGAGATTGTGGGAAATGATGGTGATGGTGAAGAAGCATGAGGGATTGAAGTGGAAAGACTTTAAATATCTTTTATCTGGATAGTTCTATTTAGAGTCGATGATGTTATACAAGGCTACATAGTTCTTAAAACTTGAGAATCATGATAGGATTGTGACAGAATATGAAAATTGTTTTGTTGAACTAGTGAATTTTACACCTCAGATAGTTTTCTATGAGAGTATGAAGACTCTAAGGTTTGAGTTGGGACTTAATTTTGATATTCTTCTTTAAGTTTTTTTATTGATGTTTCCTTATTATGATGATGTGCTAGATAGAGAATTGATAGTTGAAAAGAAATTGGATGGTATGTTAGGGTTGAAGAGAGTTCCTTTTTCTCCCACTAGTAATGAACATTCCTATAAAGTAAAGAGGAAGTGTGATAATTCTCATGGTGTTTCTTGATATAAGGGTTCTTCTATACCACTTGTAGTTCCTGCAAGGGGCACTTTGATTTTCTACCTATGTGGAAATCATGGGAATTCTAAGAGGGTTTTCACCGAGGCACCCCAAGATGTGTCGCTCCTACAGATTCTTAGGTCACTTAAAGTTGTTTTTGAAGTATTTTATACTCCACATAGTTGCATAAGAACATTATTTACTATTAAATATACAATAAAATCCAATGCTTCCTGTACAAATGGGTTCCACCACTGTCATCTAGAATGAATATTCTTCATGTAGTGGAAGAGTCTCTAGAGGAACTGGATACGGGTTCCATGACTATGAGACGTACAATCACTATAGCTTCTTAATTAGTGACTATGTTATTTGATACTGGTGCATCTCATTCCATTATTTCAAACCTTATTTTCAATCTACATAATCTTCCTATAGATCATTTATATTATAAAATAGATATTACTAACCCCTTGGAATGAAGTGAGAGAAGGGTCTTCATTGTCCTGGTTGAGTTTTATATTTATCAGATGTTGAGACTCAGTGTGTTTTTGTGGTTCTTCAAACAAAACCGCTTGATTTTATATTCATGATGGATTCATTCATGTCCAATAAATCCCAGATTGATTGTTATCTTTGGTGGGTTTCCTTTACCACACCAGATGGTGTCTACCATATCTTTCAAGGAGAATGGGACCCAACATCAAGTAGATCTATACCTTCATATCCAAATTTAGGAAAAGTGATACTTGGGTATTATTTTGATCTCGAGAAGGAATATTTTAGCACTGATATCCCTCTAGTTATCATCAATTTCCCTGACATTTTTCCTTCTAACTTATCTGGTTTTCCACCAGTAATGGAGGTAGATTTTTCTATTGATCCAGTAATTAGTACTCTACAAGTGTAAATTCCCTACTACAGTAAGGAACCATCTATTATGAAAGAGATAAAGATGAGTTTGGATGATATTTTAGAGAAATTATTTATACACCTGAGTGTATCATCATAAGTGGTGTCGGTTCACATTTTTAGGAAAGATGATGGGTCACTTTGCCTCCTTATGGATCACCAAAAACTCAATACAGTTATGGTAAATAAAAATTATATGTTTCTATGGGTTGATGAATTGTTTGATTAGTTGAAATGGGAAAAGTGGTTCTCAAAGATTGATATTCAATCTAGTTACTATCTTTTTTGGATAAAAGAATATGACATTCAGAAAACAACCTTTCAGAGTAGTTATAACCATTATGAGTACCTTGTCATGCCTTCTCTTTTAACTAATTCTCTTGCATTATTTATGGTTGCAATGAAAAGTATTTTACATGAGTATCTTGATAATTTAATGGTTGTATTCATGGGTGAAATAATTGTTTACTCTATGACTGGGGAGGATCATGTGTGTTATCTGAGAGTAGTTCTAGAATTATTGATAAATCACCAACTTTATTAGAAGATATCAAAATATGTTTTTTAGATTTGGGAAGTGAAGTTCTTAGGATGCCTGGTGTCAGAATGTGTTATTTCATTTCACCATAAAAAGCTGAAAGCTATTATGAAATGGGAGAAACCATGATTTTTTTTTCATATTTTTTGCTTATTGGTCTTAGCTAGGTATTAAATCTAGTTTTTAAAGGACTTAGCAATGTTGTATTCTCCAATGACTACTTTGACTTAGATGGGAGTACAGTTTTCTTGGGAAAAAATGTCAAAGTTATTTTGTTGAGTTGATACATTTTGAATACTACACTGATGATGGATCTTCCAAAGGCTGGGTAGGTCTATGTGGTGTTTTTTGATTCATGAGGTTTAGGTTTGGGATACATTCATGTTCAAGTTAATTGTTTCATCACCTAGGTCTCTCAGCAGCTTAGGCCACATGAGAAAAATTACTCGACCAATGACCTTGAACTCACAATTGTGATGCATGCGATTAAGAGTTGGATGTTTTTTCTTTTTATAGAATGGTTGACCATGTTTTCAGACCACACGAGATTGATTTATATCTTATCTAATAAAGATTTAAATATCAGACATTGGCATTGGGTGGAATACCTAAAATATTTCAAATTTTACATCTCCTATACCCGAGGGAAAGGGAATGTCGTCATAAATTTTTTGAGTAGGAAACATGCAAACCATTCCATGAAGGAATCTTTAGAATAGTGAAACATGATGGATTTCTATGAATAGTTTCATGTTGGTGTTCAGTAATTAAGGGATGAGGTTTTTTTGGCTAGTGTTCAGTTGAACTGTAATCTTCTCATGATGATTCTTCAGGAACAACATCTTGATGATGAGTTCCACAACATTAGAGACTCTCTTTATCATGGGGAGACTATACCTAACTAGTAATTCTCTACCAATGAAATTATATACTATGGTAATTTAATTTTTGTTTGATTAGTATTAAGGAAATATATTATGGTGGTTTACATAACTCCTAGTGGTCTGTACACCCAAGAACCATGAATATGTTCTATGACATGTGGTGCCAATTTTGGTAGCCTGGTATGAGATGGGGAATTCATGATTTTCTCTCTCATTATTATACATGCCAATAGGTAAAGGTCGAGAACCATAAATCTTTGGGTTTTCTTCAGACACTTCCAATGCCAAATTGGAAGTGGGATAAGATCTATATGAACTTCATGGTTGGGTTTCCTTATACCTAGATAAAGTAGAGTTTGAGTTGTCTTTTGATTAAAAGGTTGACCACATCAACTCTCTTTATTCCCATTCATGATACAGGAAAATTTGAGGCATTGCAAAATTTATATGTGAAAGATATTGTTAATTTTTATGGATTTACATTAACTATAGTATCTAAAAGGGATACTCGATTTACTTCTTGTTTTTAGAGAGGCCTTCAGGGGGGACTTAGATATGAGATCTGTTTTAGCACAACAGACCATATACAATCAGATAGATATATAGAAAGAGCTATATAGATTCTTGAGGATATTATTTGTGCCTACGTTATTGACATTGAGGGATCATGGGATGAACATATAGGGGTGGTTGAGTTTTCTTATAACAATAGTTACTATTCCATGATCAAAATGAATCATTTTGAGGCATTGTATGTCCAGCCTTGTAAATTTTTGTTGTGTTAGTTGGATGTTTGTGAAAGTTAATTGATTGGATTGAGATTGGTACAAGATATGAATGGAAATATTTATTTTATTTTTCAGATAATTTTGATGGAATAGATCTTGTATAAGTCTTATTCTGATCATTGTCATAGACCATTGGAATTTTCAGTTGGTCACCAGGTGTTCTAAAAAGTTTCACCCTGTTTGGGTCGTTGACAACTTATAAGGAAAAGGAAACTTTATCCTTATTTAGTGGGACCTTTTGAGGTTACAAAAGAGGTGGGGAAAGTTTCTTACCATATAGCACATCTTACTTAGTTGATGTCGATACATGATGTGTTCTATGTATCATTGATATGGAATTATCAATTTGATCCATCTCATGTTCTAAGTTAAAGTGAAAATGTGGTTGAACCTAATTTATCTATGACTAAACATCTATTCTGGAAAGTTGACTCTGAAACGGAGGTTCTTCATGGAAAAAATATACCTTTGGTTTGAGTTCTATGGAAACATTGTTCTGATTATCAAGATACATGGGAGAGGGAGGCACTGATGAGAGAGAATTGAACTCATACTTTTTGACAGGTAAGCTTATTAACAGACATTAAATGGAAAAAATGTGTCCATGGTGGGGTTGTTTAAACATCCTGTTAATATTATTAGGTCTTACTAAACCCAATTTCTATTAGGATTTGTTTGGGTTTTGTTTATTGTTGTTTCGGGTGAAAATTTAGAAAATTGTGGAAGTTCTTCGGCAGTGCACTTTTGGCGCATGGTTTGACCAAAATTTGTGCCCTACTAGTGTAAATATTGAAAAATGAGTTAGTGAGGGTTTAAATGGTTGGTGGATGTTTTGAAAAACTATGTTCCCATCAAGGAGAATCCATGAAACCCTATATAAGGGGAAAACGATTAGGGTGAATAGTTTGTCTAACCGTACGAACCTTCCCAGCTAATAGTGTGTACGAGATTAAATTAATATGATTTTTTTAATATGTTGAAACCACCGATTTAAGTCCATGATGGGTCTTTACAACCCTAATACATTTTCAAATTCCTTTGAGGCTCCCAGTAGGTGATATTTAACACTCTAAACCCCTCTAAAAGTGAATTGAAGTTAAGAGAATGATGTTTGATATCTTCACGACATGTTTCCCTTTTCCATTCACATTCTACCACACCCTCTTCTCTCCTCCATAAGGTTTAATATATCTCTATTTTGATGGAGGATATAATAAACATTGTTTAGAATCATGAATCTAGGTTTGATTATATAATCCTCATTTCCTGTGTTCTTCGTTGAGGTTTCTGATTAGGGAATTTTGTTTCGTAATCCTGCGATCCTAAGGTAGGTGGTTTAGTTTATCCTAGCCAACTTGATTAACCCTAAATTGAATGATTTAAATTTAATTTCTTGATTTAAATTTAAATTTAAATTTTATTTCAATTGGTTAATTTAAATCCCATGTCTAGTGAATTGGGGAGTTTTGTTTCATTTAGCATGAAATTTGTAAAAAACCCAATTCTAATGAATTAGGGTGAGTTTGTGAAATTGATGGAAAATTGTGGGATTTAAATTATTGAATCTAAATTTTAAAATTGATTTGATGAAATTTATTTCAAAGTTGTATTTGAGAAAAATGTCTTAAAATGGTTTGGATAAGAACCCAGTGGTTTTATCTTGGAAAATAAATGATTTAATTAAAACCTCATTTTCATATTTGAATGGAAATTGGTATATTAAGATGGAATAATGGGTTAAATTTTATTTTAAACAATTTTAAAATAAATTTCTTATCATTGAATATTAATAGATCACATGAAATCCTAGGTAGTTTGTCATTTTTTTGGATATAACTCTTTTAGGGATTTATAACTGAAACAAAACCTAATGTAGTAGGTCACATCCTCAATGGGATGGAGATGACTCATATTTGACTAGTGTCTAAGAGATGTGGGTATACACATATTTATATGATTCACCTTTGAGTGTGTGAAGATCCCATAGCCTGGAAATATTGTACCACATAAAATATGACCATGTAACTCACTGTATATGTCTATATATATATATATTCCATTTCTTGTAAACTATTTTACACATGCCTCTTGAAATTATATAAACTATTTTATATAAAATGCTTGTTAATCCATTTTATTAAAGTATTTTCAACATTTGAAATGTATAGAAAGATTTGTTTTAAATATTATTTTTAAATTTTATTCATGTTTATTTAAAATTGAAGGCTTTATCTAGTAAATTAAATATAGTCATCGTATTATAGAATCCTTGGTGAGACCCTACTAGGATTTTATCACACACCCCACCTATACATTCATGAATTTTTAGAAAATATTTTTCCATGTTAGAACATGGGTAAAATACCACTTAGAGGTTATTCTTGTTGATTATCCTTGTTCTTTTTGAGTTGTTTCCATTGGGACTTGGGTGATTATCCTATTTTTCTAGTACAGAGGTTTGTTTTTACCTGTTTTACTTCTTCTACAGTTCTCCATATAGAGTTCTTCTTGCATTAATAATGAATTGTATCTATTTATTCCATTTTGTTTGTAAAAAATTCATTTCCACTTTCATATTATTTGATTCCAGGTGCTAGTATGAAACCCATGGGAATCAGGAACACCCTATAGGCTATTTCAGGATCAACATAGATATTAGGATACCATAGTATCAAGGTTGGTTTGTGGAAAACATAGAAGATAAAATATCATGGTTGATTTGGTTCAATTATAATTCCTATAAAATTACTGTAAAATTCCCATGATGGATTAGGTTGACTCCCTAATCATATACATAACATCTCATGAGATATAAATATTTACCTAAATCATTGGGTGATGTTTCTTTCTCAGGAGATATTATGTATAGTGCATGGGCGGTTAGCCTAAGTACACCATGTCATATGATGTCTTGAACTAAAATTATATAAACTTCCAATGAATTGGGTAAAGATATACATATCATGAGATGTTATTTATCAGATTAGGGAGTGAAAATAATTCACCATGGTATCTATTATATAATTTTTTTGGATTGGGGAGTAAATCCAATCGACCATGGGACTTTTCAACTATGATAGTCTTGGTAGTGAGGCTTGACTTGTTCTTATGATGTCATTATTTATGTAGTTGAAACATATTTATGATCAATTATCTTATGATATCATCTCCTTATTCCATGTTTTAATTCGTATATTCATTATATTTATTATAAGAACATAGCCTTAAAACTTACATAATATTTAATTAAATGAATAATTCACATTGAGGATCTTTTCAGGTTTACAGTTTTAGAGAATCAGGACATAACTATTACAACTCAAAATATTACAAAGTAGACACTTCTACTCAATTTCCATTTTTTTCATAAAATAAGAACTCTTGAAAAAAAGGGTCATGTCTAGTTCCATGTTTAAGACATCGTGACTTTTCCTTGATCCCATCCTTGACTATATTCCACATTATGTCATTTGAAAAACATTTCAAAAACATGGGATGATCATAAAAATCTCAGTAAGGGATACACAAAGAAGGAAAACTGTTAGTTTTTCAAAACAACAAGTAAACAATGAATACTTTAACATAAGTAATAATTTTCACCTTTATGAATTAGTAAATACTCTTCACTGAATAAAAGATCAATAATTACCCTTTTGTAACCAAAAGATTACCATAAAACCCATATTAAGAACACATAACATATAAAGGTAACTTGGGACATAAACATACATAAATGGAACAACCATACTGTCAACTTCCACACATATCGGTAATGGAATATCCATATGGACGACTTTCATACCCAATGCATTGGAGGTTATAACGTAACCACCCATCCTGGTATTCATGACACCACCTGTTATTTGGTTTATCACGTAACCACCCGTCAAATGTCCAAGTACCATTATAAAATCATAACACACACCACAAATATAAAGTAAAGAAAACATTTCCACATTTCAATAACAATATATCACTTAAATATATTGACGTAACAAATCCATTTTCAAAACCATTTTCAATAACAAAAATACATAAAATATTATATGGTATTTATTTTCTTTTAAAAACAGTACGACTTGTTCAGGATGCCAAAGATCAAATAATACTCGCGGTGGTGAAAAAGGACATTGTCACTGCGTACGTTTAAAGGAACATTATTTTTGTTGTTTTTTAAAACACTTCATAGAAATAGATTCCTTTTGAATAAAATTCAAAGTCAAATGGGTTTATACACCTTATAAAATAAAGTTGTGTATAAATGAAAATATGCCTCAATGAAAGGAGATTGAGACGAAGTCCCTTACCTCGTATCCAATTTGACCCGTTCGTACTTTAATATCCTGATTGATAAACTAAAGTTAATTTCCACTTGATTAAGAACCTTTTTCAAGTTTATTATTCATTTTATATCACTTATTACCATGTTATAAACATTATGTAATCATTTAAGTTAATGACATTCATTTTGTCGATATTTGGTACTTGAGTAAAAAAATGAACACCATATATTTACAAGTTGTCTATGTGGTCAATATTCCATTATATACAGAATGTTATTCATGATTTAGATATCATATATATCCAGTATATACATTTATTTATAATAGTTACATAACATTTGGAGGTAAGAAATGAAATGCACCGTTCATGGAGACGGTAATCCGTACGTACGCATGAACGCTACTTTCATTTCTATTTCTTATTTTAATGGAAATAAAACATAATTATACATAGTTATATTATAATTCAATTATAATATCATATATAATATCATTAACTCCATCCTTTATACATCCCACATATGGCATTAACGAATCACATCACTTTTAGGGGGCGGTAGTCCGCACTTCCTTAAATGAGATTATCATATTTACCCACTATGGAAACCATAAAGGCATGATATAAATGGAAAATAAAGAAGAATAAAGAAAACATAAAAATAATATATATCATATATAAATACAGTTCCATCGTAATGGCCACCATGAGAGGCAGTGGGAGATAATCGAACAATCATCGTTTCGTGATGCGTTAGTTTGCCATCCACAAAAACATTATGTTCTTCACCCATTAGATGGAGGTGTGTGTATGTGTAGTTTGAATCCTTCTCATTAAAAAAATACTATTATATTGATGATACTGGTGTTTTTACAAAAGAAAGGAATAAAAAAAGAGTTTAGGGGTTGGAGAAGTAAAATAAAAGAAAACAATTTAAGAGAAATCATTACCTTTAATTTAGGCAACTTCATTTGGTTTGAACCAAAAGGATTTCTTGAAGTGCCTTATGCCTAAGGTAAGGCTTTTAAGGGGATGAGAGGGATGTTGGGAGTGTAATTTTTCAGAGGTTGGACGAGCCAAATGGCTTGAGAGGTGTGAGTAATTGGTTAGATGTGGTCTTCTTTTATAAGTGGGAGGAGGGGCTCTTTAGGAAAGTGTGATAATGGTATTTTATAATATAATTATATTAGGATTATAATGGTAAAAAAATCATTAAAGATGAAGATAAGATGACTCATGGTAGGAATAAAATTATCCAATCAGAATTTGACATGTTTTGGATAATATTTTTATCATTATAATCTTATTTATTTAAATGATTTATTAATGAGGTAAACATTGCATCATTATTATGTCATAAATAATTTAATTTATTTGTTGTCTAAAAATTATAAAAAAATAATATCATGTAGGAAATAATTTTAGATTTATAATGAGTATTTATAGTCGAAACGATAATTTATATAACCCCTTCTAAAAATTAATTTACTAAAAGATATTTTCTTTTTTCATATTTTCATTTACTTTAAGTTAATTAATCTAAATTGTCATTATCACTCCCAAGTAGCTCAATGGGGTCCCAAAATAGACCCAAAGATGCCCATGGTAGTAAATGACTCATCCAATAAGGTTTGGACAAGTTTTAATATAATTTTGAGTTATTATAATATTCTTTTAACCTTGAATTACCCTATTTACCTTTAACCGCGGTAAATAAAAGTCAAAAGTTACTATTCACCAAAAATTATTTTCGCCTTATTGAACACCAATTTACTTATTGATAAAAACCGTGTATGTTGTATTTTTGAAATTCCATTCAATTAAGTGGTAAAATTTCATTTAAATGAAAAAGTCAGTTTTTTAACTACCACTAAGTGGTGTCACTATTCATCAAAAATTGAAGTTTTTCAGAAAAATACAAAAAATTCAGCCTAATAATTATTTGATATTACGAATTCAAAATTGATGTCTATTTTTCCAAATTCAAAACATATAAGTGGAATTAATTAATTTAAAAATTAATTCATGTTGTTAAAACAAATAGCGTGTTTTTAAGAAACAATAACTATCAAAAGATTAATACTTGTTTATGTCCAATTTCAAAGTGAAATTAATTCCAATGACCAACATTGGATTAAATGGTAAAAATATATTTCAATATCACTTTAAAACCAACTAAATATATAATCTAACCATATAAATAAATTATATTAAAAGACACTTTTGAATTAAAATACAGTATTTTTCCTATTCATTAAAAAATGAACTTTATCAGAAAAATACCAAAAAATTACCCAAAGTAAATTTTGATGTCCCCATTTTAAAGAAGGATTATATTTGATCAATTAGAATGTATTAATGTGACGAAAACTATATTTAAAGAGGGTTCTCCATTAAAAGGCGGTAAATCAGCCTTTTAATGTAAATTATGCTTAAAATTAGATTTATTCATATTTTAAGCCTCTAAAATTTTATTGGATAAATGGAAATACATTTAAAAATCACATCTAATCATATTGTAGATAGTTTTGTTTATTCTTTCCAATACAATGTCTAGGAGTTAACTACCATTTAAAATAAAAATATTATATTATTAGTGTGAAACGTAAGATTTCAAAGAAACCTGTTGTTGCGTATCAGGTACACTATCGAACATAGCAACCAATTTAAAGTAAAATTAATATTTACTTCAAAAATTAAATATTAAATATGTCTTATTTTTCATTTACCTGGGATGTTACATCCTTCCCCCCTTTTGGTAATTGCATCCTTTCAATTTTTATTCACTTATCAAAATAAGTGGGAGTATTTATCCCTCATAGCATTTTCAGATTCCCACGTTGCCTCTTCAACCATATGGTTTTTCCACAAAAACATTACCTGGTGAATTACCTTATTCCGCAACACTTTCTCTCTACAGTAAATAATCTAGACTGGTTGTTCTTCATAAGAGAGATTCTCTTCCAACTGAACTACCTATGGGATAAATACATGAGTTGAATCTAGAATATAAATTCTCTACATCAAAACATGAAAAACATTGTGTACCTGGGATAAACTTGGGCGTAAATCCAATCTGTACGCAACTGATCCAACTTTCTCCAGAATTTCATAAGATCCAATAAACCTTGGACTCAACTTTCCCTTCTTACAAAAATGCATCACACTTTTACATGGAGAAACATTGAGAAAGACATGATCACCTACCTCAAAAGAAAGATCCTTCCTCCGGTTATCTGCATAACTTTTCTATCTACTCTGAGCTGTTCTCATGTGCTTCTGAATCAACTGAACTTTCTCTGCCATCTTTTCTACCAATTCTGGTCCCACCAGCTTCCTCTCACCTACTTTATCCCAAAAATATGAAGTTAAACAATTCTTTCCATATAATGCCTCAAATGGAGCCATCTATATACTGCAATGAAAACTGTTATTATAAGAAAATTGCACCAAAGAAAGATGTTGGTCCCAACTTCCCTGGTAATCCATCTAGAAAGCACGTAACATATCCTCCAAGGTATGAATTGTTCATTCTGATGGTCCATATGATTGAGGATGAAAAGCTGTACTAAAATTTAATTCATTACCCAATGACTTTTGAAGGCCTTTCCAAAAGTTAGAAGCAAACCTAGGATCACGATCTGATACAATGGAGAGGGGAACTCCATACAACCTGAATATCTCTTTAACATACAACTGAGCAAGTTGATCTAAAGACAATGCATCTCTAATAGGAAGGAAATGAGAATATTTAGTCAGTCGATCAACTATAAACCAAATTGCATTAACACCTCGATATGTATTTGGTAATCCCACAAAATAGTCCATGGATATATTTTCCCATTTCCACTCTGGCACTAGTAAAGGCTGAAGCATTCCTTTCAGTAACTTTCGCTCTACTTTAACCTGCTGACAAGTCAAACACTTCACTGTAAAATCAGCAATATCTCTTTTCATTCCATCACACTAGTAATACTCACAGAGATCTCTGTACATCTTAGTATTCCCAGGATGAACTGAAAATGGAGAACTATGAGCTTCACATAACAACTCATTCTTCAACTATGAATCACAAGGTACACATAGTCTCTTCCCAAACCTCAATACACAATCATTATCAGGACTAAAATCAGGAAACTTACCCTTCTGAACCAACTCTACCTTTTTCTGCAACTCACTGTCTTCTTTCTGTGCATGCTTTATTCTGTCTAATAAAAGATGATCTCACTGACACCTGATAAAAAACAGAATAATTTCCTACAACAAAAACTTCTATGCCAAAGTTCAACAAATCAAAAACCAAAGGATCTCGTTCCAAACGTAACATGGTTAATGAAGCATTACATTCTCAACTCAGAGCATCATCCACTTTATTTTCTTTTCCTAGATGGTAATGGATCATGCAATCATAATCCATGATTAATTCCAACCATCTCCTCTGTCTCATGTTCAATTATTTATGAGTGAATATATACGTCAAAATTTTGTGATCAGTATATATTTCACACTTCACTCCATACAAATGATGCCTCCAAATTTTTAAAGCAAAAACAACAACAGCTAATTCCAAATCATGTGTACGGTAATTTAACTCATGAGGTTTCAACTTACGTAAAGCATAAGCGATTACCTGATCATTCTGCATAAGGACACATCGAAGTCCTTTCAATGAAGCATCACTGTAGATAAAAAACTCACCATTTCTGGATGGTAGTGCCAAAACTGGAGCATTCACTAATCTTCTTTTCAATTCCTGAAAAAAATCATCACATTCTTTTTTCCAGATGAAGTTAACATATTTTCGAGTAAACTTAGTCATTGGACTAGATAACTATGAAAACGTTTCAACAAACCTCCAGTAATAACCTGCCAAACCAAGAAAACTACGAATCTCGGTTATATTTGTGGGTATTGTCCATTCTTCCACAACTTTTGTTTTAGTAGGATCAATAGTTATGCCATTTTTTTGAAAAAATGTGACCAAGGAAATAAATTTTTTGTAACAAAAACTCACACTTTCTAAATTTTCAATAAAGTTTCTTTTCTTTTAATGTTTTCAAGACAACCCTTAAATGAATTTCATGTTCCTCTTTACTTTTGGAATAAACCAAAATATCATCAATGAACACAACCACAAACATATCCAAGAACTCAAAGAAAATTATGTTCATAAGATCTATGAATAAAGCAGGTGCATTGGTTAACCCAAAAGGCATAACTAAAAATTCATAATGGCCATATCAGTATGAAATGAGGTCTTGGGAACGTCTGCTTCCTTTAATTTCAACTGATGGTACCCCAACCTCAAGTTAATCTTTGAAAAATACTGAGCTCCCTGGAGCTGATCAAACAAATCATCGATATGAGGCAAATGATACTTATTCTTAACAGTGATGTTATTCAATGCTCTATAATCAATGCAAAGTATCATTGAACCATCTTTCTTTTTAACAAACAAGACAGGATCACCCATGGTGACGTGCTAGGTCAAATGAAACCTTTATCTAATAACTCCTGCAATTTCTTCTTTAACTCTAAAAGTTCAATTTGAGACATTCGATAAGGGGGTTTTGAAATTGGCTTAGAATCAGGAACTAAGTCAACAGTAAATTCAACTTCCAGATCAGGTATAATACCAGGCAAATCATCAGAAAAAACATCAAGGTACTCATTTACCAGTAGCACATCATTAATCTGAACAGTTCCTTTGTTTTAAAAAATATGTGAAAGGTAACATTCATTTACATCTTTTACTAGTTTCCCAGCTTCCTGATAAGTTATCAAAATCAAGGTTTCATTTTTGTATACAAACTGAAAATCATTCTGAAAAGAAAGCTCTTTAGCTCTGCAGTCAATATTATCATGATAAACAGAAAGCCAATCCATGCCCAATATAACATCAAAATCTACTAGAGGAAAAAAAATAATGTTTGTAGGTAGATTATTTCCACACACAAGGAAATGAATGTTCTTATATTTTCTTTTTGTCTCAACATTTCTTCCAGGTGTTTTTACCATATGTTCTGTATTCATATCTTGAGATGGAATTCCCAATTTACTAGAAAAATGCTCAGAAATGAAAGAGTGAGTAGACCCTTAATCAAACAACACATTGGCATAATCTGAACAAACAAACAGTGTACCTGATACAACTTCATTTGATGGCCCGACATCTGCTGAAGTAGTTGCAAAGGTTTTCACCACCCCTTTTTGCTTGTAGTATGGCTGATTTCCCTTAGTTGAGTTCTTCACTGGACACTCATTTGCATAATGACCCATTTAATTGCACATAAAACAACTTACTGATTGTTTTTCATTTCCTGCTTGATCATCTTCCTTATAGTTATGAGAAATATGACCAGAAATACCACACTAGAAGCACTTTCCAGACATTGATAAACATTCTCTGGGATGATTTTTACCACACTTCTCCCAAGATGGATATTTAGTTTTATTACCTCTAGGATTCTTTGATGAATTCTTCCCCTTTGCCTTCCAACTAGACCTCTTATTCTGTTGTTTGTCAAAGAACACTTGATCATCGAAAAACTACATTTCCACCTTCTCCACACATCGAACAAGTTTTTCATAACTTTTGAACTCATGAGAGGCTAACTCTCTTCGATATCATGGCTTCAGTCCTGCGTAAAATCGATTTATCTTACTATCAAGATCTCAGATGAAATTTGGTTCATAACTTTCCAGTCAAGTGAACTTTTCTTCATAAGCATCCACTGAGTCATCTTCCTTCCTCACTTCCAAGAATTTTTTCTCCATCCTAAGACGAACTACCTTAGGAAAATATTTTTCAAGAAACATTCCTTTGAATTCTTTCCAAAAAAGAGAATCAATCACATCACTATCCTTGATATTTTTCACCATCAACCACCACTGATCAGCTTCACCTTCAAAACGGTAAACAACGAGACTATCCTTTTGATTTTCTGAACAACCCATGACATCAAAAATCTTTTCCAGTGCTTTAATCCACCCTTCAGCTAGCACAGGGTCAGATGATCCTCTGAATGATGGGGTGTGTTTCCTCATGAAATGCTCCACTACTGACATGTTCCTCTATGGTTTATCTTGATGATCTCGTACATGGGGACCACCACCATTTAAAGCCTGAGTCAATTGTGCCATCGATACAACAAACTGTTCAGTTCCAATTCCGACTATCTCAGGTTGCTGATTTGGAAGTTTGTCTTCCTCTTGATGTCGTCCCAACACAGCTGCCCTGTTTCCTCTATGGAAAACCATTCTGAACATAAATATTTCTTGGGTGAAGCAACATGATAATCTAAAAATGCTATATGATATCAATATTAACATAAATTTCTTTATGGATATTAATTTAACAACACCCTAACTCCTAAAGTTATCTAAACCGACCTCAGATGCCAACTATAAGGACCCGAACTTAAACCTTACATAATATTGAATTAAATAAATAATTCACATTGAGAATCTTTTCAGGTTTAGTGTTTTAGAGAATTAGGACATAACTATTACAACTCAAAATATTACAAAGTATACATTTCTACTCAATTTCCATTTTTTCATAAAACAAGAACTATTGAAAAAAAGAGTCATGTCTAGTTCCATGTTTAAGACAACATGACTTTTCCTTGATCCCATACTTGACATTATTCCACATTATGTCCTATGAAAAACATTTCAAAAACTTGGGATGAGCATAAAAATCTTAGTAAAGGATACACAAAGAAGGAAGACTATTAGTTTTCAAAACAATTAGTAAACGATGAATACTTTAACATAAGTAATACTTTTCACCTTTATGAAGTAGTAAATACTCTTTACTGAATAAATGATCATTACTTACCCTTTTGTAACCAAAATATTACCATAAACCCCATATTAAGAACACATAACATATAAAGGTAACTTGGGACATAAACATACATAAATGGAATAGCCATACAGTCGACTTCCACACATATCACTAATGGAATAGCCATACGACCGACTTCCATACCCAATGCATTGGAGGTTATAACGTAACCACCAGTCTTGGTATTCACGACACCACTCTTCATTTGGTTTATCACGTAACCACCCGTCAAATGTCCAAGTACAATTATAAAATCATAACACATAAAACAAATATAAAGGAAAGAAAACATTTCCACATTTCAATCTCAATATATCACATAAATATACTGACATAACAAATCCATTTTCAAGACCATTTTCAATACCGAAAATACATAAAAGAGTATATGGTATTTATTTTCTTTTAAAAATATTACGGCTTGTTGAGGAAGCCAAAGATCAAATAATACTCACGGCGGCGAAAAAGGTCGTTGTCACCACGTACGTTAAAAGGAACATTCTTTTTGTCGTTGTGTAAAACGCTTCATAGAAAAAAATTCCTTTTGAATAAAAGTAAAAGTAAAATGGGTTTATACACCATATGAAATAAAGTTGTGTATAAATGAAAATATGTCTCAATGAAAGGAGATTGAGACGAAGTCCCTTACCTCGTGCCCGATTTGACCCATTCGTTCTTTAATATCCTGAATGATAAACTAAAGTTAATTTATAGTTGATTAAGAACCTTTTTAAAGTTTATTATTCCTTTAATATCACTTATTACCATGTTATAAACATTATGTAATCATTTAAGTTAATAACATTCATTTTGTCGATATTTGGTACTTGAGTAAAAAAATAAACACCTTATATTTACAAGTTGTCCATGTGGTTAATACTCCATTATATCCAGAATGTTATTCTTGATTTAGATATCATATATATCATTTATATCTAGTATATACATGTATTTATAATAGTTACATAACATTGGGAGGTAAGAAATGAAATTCACCGTTCATGGAGACGGTAAGCCGTACGTACGCATGAACGCTACTTTCATTTCTATTTCTTATTTTAATGGAAATAAAACATAATGATAAATAGGTATATTATAATTCCAGTATAATATCATATATAATATCATTAAATACATCCTTTATATTTCCCACATAAGGCATTAACGAATCACATCACTTTGAGGGGGTAGTAGTCCACACTTCCTCAAATGAGATTATCGTATTTACCCACTATGGAAACCATAAATGCATGCTATAAATGGAAAATAAAGAAGAATAAAGAAAACATAAAAATAATATATATCATATATAAATACATTTCCATCGTAATGTCCACCATGAGAGGCAGTAGGAGATAATTGAACAATCATCGTTTCGTGAGGCGTTAGTTTGTCATCCACAGAATCATTATGTTCTTCACCCATTAGATAGAGGTGTGTGTATGTGTAGCTCAAATCCTTCTCATAAAAAAATTCTAGTATATTGAGGATAATGGTGTTGTTACAAAATAAAGGAATAAAAAAAGAGTTTAGGGGTTGGAGAAGTAAAATAAAAGAAAACAATTTAAGAGAAATCATTACCTTTAATTTAGGCAACTTCTTTTGGTTTGAACCAAAAGGATTTATTGAAGTTCCTTCTGCCTAAGGTAAGGCTTCTTAGGGGATGATAGGGATGTTTGGAGCTTAATTTATCAGAGTTTGGATGACCCAAATGGCTTGAGAGGTGTGAGGAATTGGTTAGAAGTGGTCTCCTTTTATAAGGGGGAGGAGGGGCTCTTTAGGAAAGTGTGAAAATATTATTTTATAATATAATTATATTCGGTTTATAATGGTCCAAAAATCATTAATGATTAATAAAATATGACTCATGGTCGAAATAAAATCATACAATCTGAATTTGAAATGTTTTGGATAATATTTTAATCATTATAATCTTATTTATTTAAATTATTTATTAATGAGGTAAACACTGCATAATTATTATGTCATAAATAATTTAATTTATTTGTTTTCTAAAAATTATAAAAAAAACCTATCATGTAGGAAATAGTTTTATCTTTCCAATGAGTATTTATAGTAGAAAAGATAATTTATATAACCTCTTCGGAAAATTAATTTACTAAAAGATATTTTCTTTTGTCATATTTTCCTTTACTTTAAGTTAATTAATCTAAATTGTCATTATCAATATCATGTTGCTAAATGGGGTCCCAAAATCGACCCAAAGATGACCATGGTCGTAAATGACTCAACCAATATGTTTTGGACAAGTTTTATGGTAATTTTGAATTATTATAATATTCTTTTAACCTTGAATTACCCTATTTACCTTTAACCGCGGTAAATAAAAGTCAAAAGTTACTATTCACCAAAAATTATTTTCATCTTATTGAACCCCATTTTACTTCTTTATAACAACCATGTATGTTGGATTTTAGAAATTCAATTCACAGAAGTGGTAAAATTTCATTTAAATTAAAAAGTCATTATTTAACTACCACTAAGTGGTGTCACTATTCATCAAAAATTGATGTTTTTCAGAAAAGTAACAAAAATTCAGAATAAGAATTATTTGATATTCTGAATTAAAAATTGATGTCTATTTTTACAAATTCAAAACATAGAAGTGGCATTAATTAATTTAAAAATTAATTCCCGTTGTTAAAACAAATAGCGTGTTTTTAAGAAACAATAACTATCAAAAGATTGATACTTTTTTATGTCCAATTTCAAAGTGAAATTAATTCCAATGACCAAAATTAGATTAAATGGTAAAAATATATTTCAATATCACTTTAAAACCAACTAAAAAGATAATTTAACCATATAAATAAATTAGATTAAAAGACACTTTTGAATTAAAATACAGTATTTTTCACTATTCACTAAAAAATGAACTTTATCAGAAAAATACCAAAAAATTACCCAAAGTAAAATTTGATGTCCCCATTCTAAATAAGGATTATATTTGATAAATTAGAATGTATTAAAGTGAAAAAAACTATATTTAAAGAGAGTTCGCCATTAAAAGGCGGTAAATCGGCCTTTTAATGTAAATTATGCTTAAAATTAGATTCATTCATATTTTAAGCTTATAACATTTTATTGGATAATTGTAAATACATTTAACAATAATGTATAATCATGTTGTTGTTAGTTTTGTTCATTCCTACCAATACAATGGCTAGGAGTTAACTACCATTTAAAATAATAATATTATATTATTAGTGTGCAACGTAAGATTCCAAAGAAACTCGTTGTTGAGTATCGGGTACGCTATCGAACATTGCAACCACTTTAAAGTAAAATTAATATTTAATTTACAAATTAAATATGAAATATGTCTTATTCTTCATTTACCTGGGATGTTACATTTATGATATCATGTTATGATTCCTATTCTACATGTACTGTCTATCGATCATTATTCTCTATAATTATCATTTTACTGAGCATTTGAGTCCACCATTTTCTTATGTTTCCATTAAATAGTAAATTAATATGAGTATAATCTAAGATAATTCTATAATATTCTAGTGTTTCTCAATTATGGAGAAATGTTTACGTTTTTTGAAAAATATGTTACCTATGTAATTGGTCCTCAAAGACACTAATCCAAAAGGTTCTCCGAGATGCATGATATTTTTGTGAGATGTAATGTTTAAATTTTGGTAATGATATAAAATAAATACATTTTTATTTTTTATTCACTATATTGTGATCAAAGTGTGTGGAAATTTGAGTAAATGTGGTTCCATTTTATAAGTGAGGGGAGTGACACACTTTTAAATACCTAAAACTTTTAAATATATTATATGTCATTCTCGAAGGAAAGTAGAATAAAATTGACATATTTAGTAGATATTATGATTATTAGTTGAAATACACTTTTCTTATCAAATTTAAATAAGTAAGTATTACATTTTAAGCATTATCTATTTGTTTTATACCCCTCCTTAAGTCTTTCAAATATTACTATGGTGCCAAAGTGTTACCGATTTCAATATTTATAATGGGAAAAAATTAAATTGGCATTATTACTAGATCTAAAACTCTTGATTTATAATATGAAATGCATTTTAAGAAATATAATTTCCATAAGTGATAAAAATTAATTTTATTACAAATAAAAAAATTGCAAGGAAAATAGTTTTTTAGAAAAATTCCATTCGTAAGCATAAAAATAATTTAATATTAAAATCAAGTACAATTTTGATTAATATTAAATTAATTGGATTATTTAATATAAAATGGGAATAATTTAAATTTAAAATATATAAAAAATAGATTGGTACTTATTAGAAAGAATAAAGTAAATGACAGTTTTAATAAAAATTTGTTTTCCCCATTCACCCAAAAAATCAATCTTTGCATAAAAATCCTAAATATTCATCCTAAGATAAATTCCATATGTTGAATCCAGAAAAAAAAATTTTTTAGAAAATTCTAATAATTATTTTTTTAATTTATCTTTTAATTAAAACCATGTAATACATGGAAAAAATAAGACAAATAAAACTTTCCTGTTTTTGATTGAAAATTTATATAAAGTCATTTATAAAACATTGATGAATATGATTCCTTAATATTAACTATGTAAAAATAATATGATTTATTTACTTCCCAAATTAACATGGTTATGGAATTCTTCCCTCCTTTAATAAATTGTTTCCTCATAATTTTATTCATTACGTGAACAAGTGAGGGTATTTTTCCATCATATCATTTTCCATTCACATATTATTTCATCAATCATGTGATTATTCAATAAAACCTTAACCTAATGAGTGAACTTAATTCATAGTATATTCTCTCTTTGATCAAACATTTCAAATGTAAATTATTTATTGGAAATATTCTATTTCACTTGTACCACCTTAGGGCTCAAGACATGAGATTCATTAGGTACATATTTCTTTAACAATGAAACATGAAACACATCATGTTCCTAATATAAACTTTGAGGTAAGTTCAGATAGTATACAACTGATCCCATTTTTTCAATAATTTTTTAAGTACTAATAAACAATGAAATTAACTTTCCCTTTTGAAAAAACTTATAATAAGTTTTCTTGGAGATACTTTGAGAAAAAACATGATCTCCTACCTCAAGTGAGAGGTATTTCCTATGATTTTTAGCATGATGTTTTTTCCTAATCTAATCTGACATCATATAGTGTTGAATCATCTTTACTTCATCAATATTCTCATCTACAATTCCATGTAAAAAATATGTCATTTCACCGACTTCGTCCTAACATGATGGAGTTTGAAACTACTTTCCATATCATAGCTCAAAAGTTTCCATTGATATACTGGAATAAAAATAGTTTTATAAGAAAATTCCACAAATAAAAGTTAACAACTCCAACATCCCTAGTAATCTGAAAAGAATTCACAATGATATATTCTAATGTTTGAATTTTTCACTTTTCCTTTCCATTAGATTGAGGATAAAAAGTTATGATGCAATTTAATTGAGTACTCAATGACTATTGAACTCATTTATAATTATTCAATGTAAATCTAAGATCATGGTATTATATAATAGAGAGAGAAACTCGATGTTTCCTAACTGTCAGTTTATAATAAAGTCTAGATATTAATTCTAAATACATAGTGTCTAAAATATGAAAAAATGTAAAATTTTTTTCAAATGAGAAATTAAAACAAAAATCACATTATTACCTTAAGTTTTATTCATTAATCCCACCATGAAATCTATTGATATATTCTCTCATTTCCATTAACGAACTGGAAAAGGCTAAATTAACCACTTTTTCATGGGTCAATCAACTTTAACCTTTTTTAAATTCAAGCATTTTATGGTAAAATAAGTAATATAATTCTTCATCCAACTCCACTAATAATACTTCTAAAATGACTCTATACATTTTAGTTCCACTAAGATGAATTGAAAATGAAGAGCTATGAGATATAATCAATGATTCCTAATTATACTAGGGATCACATGGTATATACAAATGATTTCCGAATTGGATGAAACCTTCTTTGCCAAAGGTAAATTCAGGAGACTTACCATTTTTGTAAAATTCATCCATTTCATAAAAATCATGATATTATATTTATTAATGCTTAATTATATCTCACAAGGATTACCAAATTTACATATGAACCATAAGAGAGGTAGTTCCTTCATGCACAATATCTAGGCCTAAAATCATTAAATCATTGACATGAGGGTCCTGTTATAAACATAACATGGTTAATGATATATTTTCTTTTCAAATCAAGACATAAACTAACTTTTTCCTTTACTTTCATGATAGTGAATAATGTAATAATTGTCTCTTATTAGTTCCAAACATCTTATTTTCCCCATGTTTTACTTTTTTTGAGTGAATATATACCTTAAAATTTATAATAAGTATATATTTCACATTTTACCCAAATAAATGATTCCTCTAAATTTTTAATGAAAAAAATACCATTGCAATCAAAAGATCTTGTATAGGGTAATTTTTCTCATGGGGTTCTAATTTATGTGAAACATATGTAATTACCTGATCATCCTACATCAAGACACAAACCAGCCACTTCAAAGAAGAATCATTATAAATAAAAAATTAACTATTTATTTTTGGAAAATATAACTCTATATAATTAACCAATAATTTTATTCATTCTTAAAAACATTCATCACATTCCTTTTTCTAGATGAATTTAACTTCTTTTGAGTTAACATAGTTATTACGCTAGATAATTGATTAAATTTATCAAAAAAACAATACAGAAAAATGTCAAATATAAAATAAATTTTTAGTTCTTGGAGACTCTTCCACAACATTATTTGTAGAAGGATAAATTGTTATTACATCTTTAGAAACAATATTCCAATGTAATGAAATCAGCTATAACCAAAATATAAAATTTTATAAAATTTCTATACAAAATCATTTATTTTAATGTCTATACAAAAATGATTATATTTATTTCATGATACTCACAACTTTTAGGATAAAATATAATTTAATTAATGAAAATGGCCATAAATTTGTCCAAATAATCATGGGAAAATATATCTAAAAGATCCATAAATACAACAAGGGAATTTTT
Organism: Viscum album; assembly: GCA_963277665.1. Classification (NCBI taxonomy): domain Eukaryota; kingdom Viridiplantae; phylum Streptophyta; class Magnoliopsida; order Santalales; family Viscaceae; genus Viscum; species Viscum album. The sequence continues at coordinate 641,219,062 of OY728143.1, read as the reverse complement.
CAACCCAAAATACATAACCAAAAACTCATAGGGCCCTTAAATAGTATGGAACACCAAACTTATAATATTTTCCTCATTCACATTTCATATGGTTATACCTAGACTTGAGATTAATCATTGAAAAATACTGAGCACCATAGAACTGATCAAACAAGTCCTCAATATGAGGAAGCATATACTTTTCTATAATAGTGATGTTATTGTGTACTCTATATTCAATGAAATGTATCATGGAACCATCTTTATTTAAAAAAACATGATAACCCTAATTTGAATTGATATTATGGATGAAACCCTTATCAAGATACTCTTATAACTATTTTTCAAGTCCAAAAGTTTCACAAGAGCTATTCTATATGGGGGTTTTGAAATTGTATTAGCATCATGCACTATCTTAGCAACAACTTCAAGCTCCTGATTAGGAATAAAAAAGGAAAATCATCAGTAAATACATCTAAATATTCATTTACAATTGGAACCTAACTAATTTTAATTATTTATTTATTTTCAATGTTATGTGCAATATAACTTCCACATCTATCTTTTATCAGTTTGTAAACTTCTTGATATGTTATTAAAGGTATGAATTCATTCTTATATAAAAACATAAACTCATTATAAAAAATAAATTCTTTAGATCAAAAATATATGTTATCATGATAAACTAAAATCCAATTCATAATAATAAGAACATAAAACTTTACAATGGGAATGGAAAAATGGTTTTCAAAAAAATAATTCCACTGATGAAAATAAGAATATTTCTATAAATTCTTTTTGAAGTTATACTACCCCCATGATTTTTATAAATATTTACGACTTCATTAATTGAGATGGTATTTCTATTTTAATTGAACATTTTCTATATATAAAATAATTCATGGATACAAAATCAAATAATACATTGGCATAATCTTAATTAATAAGTAATTTACGCATCCATACTTCAATTTATGGTCATGTATCAACTATAATAGTAGAAAGTGAAATTTTTACACATTTCTGTTTCTAATTTTTAGGATACCCACCTTGAGTAACTAACATCATACATGTATTAGCATAATATCCAAACTCATTGAAATTAAAACATCTTACTATAAGAATATTATCAGCTTTCTTATTACTTTTTTAGTTAGAATTATTTTCCTTTTAATCATGAGACAAATTTATGAGATTACCACATTGGTTAGAGTTTCTCAATCTTATAAAACATTCCTTAAAATTTATTTTACCACAATTTTTGGAAAATTTAGGGGCTGTCTTCATATTTATTGGTTAACTACTTCTCAATTTCTTACCACCTTAACTGCTTCTTACCCTTGTGTCATGAATTATAAAAGTTTTGAAAAACTCCATCTCAAAATTCTCATAATGATGAACATTATCACCATTAATTTTAAGTTCATGATTGGATAAGACAATTTATAATATTAGTTTCAGAACTACAAAAAATCAATCAATTTTACTCTCATGGTTAAAAAAAAAATTCAGTGTATACATAAACAGTCTAGAAAAATTTTCATCTTAAATAGCCACAGAGTCTTCATCCTTTTGAATCAACTATTGAAATTGAACTTCCCCTCTATGTTAAATAACATTAGAAGAAATAATTCTTAAGGAGAATATATTTATATACTATCCACTCCATGAAATCAATCTCATCCTTTTCATTAGTACTCTTATCATAGACCACCATCGATCGAATTAACCTCCAAAATGATAAATAATAATAATTTCTTTTTTATATTATATATATCAAAAAACAATGAATATATTCTCCAATGAATTTATCCATCCTTTAGATTTCATTAATACTTAAGATCCACTAAAATATGTAGGGTTTTATTTCATGAAATTCTCTACTATAGACATGATCATCTATGGAGAATTTAGTTTTTCTATTTAATCAGTGCCACAATTAATATATTTTCACATATGAGTTAACAATACCTAAAATTTTTCTATTCCAATCATTTTAGGTTGGTTATTTTAAATCATATTATCCTCTTGATTAATCCCTTATTAATATTTCTTATTTCCTCTACGAAAAACCTATTCTGAATAGACATGGATTATATGAAGAAACATGGAAAACCTTTAAAATTTATATCATGATAATATAAACAAAAATATAAATCTCTTAAGAATGAATATTAACATTATATTTACCTCCAAAGGTATCTAAACCATTCTATGATACTAACTATTACAACTCATTACTTGAACAACCCATAAATATGAGTTTAATAGTAAAGTATTTCATATTTTTATATTACCATGATATTTTCCTATTAGTGTTTTAGAGAATTAGAAAAATATATATAAAAATTAGACACTTACATATAGTGTACAATATATTCCAAAAAGAGAGGGCTTTAATATTACACCCATGTTTTATTTAAGACCCAATTTTATTCTTTTAATATTATCCCATAACAGAATGTTTAACCTTGAATAGTTACTACTCATCCTTAAGTCTAGTGAAAATAATTTAAAAATTTCCTATGAGAAAAAAATATCAACAATGTAAATTAAAATAAAGTAATTTTGTTAGTCTAGTGAAATCATGAAAATGAATGAAAGGTTTTACCTTTCTCTAAATAAAAATTTTAAAATAAAAATAAAACATTTTGACATATGTAAATAAACCTTTTCTCAAATAATTTTCTTAGAAACTATTATTTTCAATAGTAAATTCATGAAGGAATTTTGAGCCACATAGGAAATCAAGAAAACATTTCATTGAAAAACAATCTTTTCACATTTTAAAGTCCATAAAATTTCCTTACCGCGCGAGAACAAATTTTTCAATAAAAACATATTTACCAAGCATAGCATAGGTATCATGGAGAATTATATTCATAACCCATGGTCACTCACGTTTAACCCATGTCAGAAAAACTATAGCCCAATTAATTCTATAAGATTAACAAACCTGGTTGTCTCCCTTATTTTTTGTCCATCAAAGACTAAATAATTACCCAATGCATTAGAAAGCTATATCGGGCTCACCCATCACTATGAGTTATATCAAGTTCAGTCATCATCCGATATATGGATCAAAAACTATACCATGATTAATTTTTTTAATATTTTACATTTTTATCATAAAACCATATAAAAACACATTTAAACCCACAAACAAAACACCTTCCATTTTTATATGATAATGTGGGGAAATATAAATTTTCATTGAAAAATATTAAAAATGAAAAATTCCAAATAGTGCAGGAATATGATATATTTTTATGAAACCATGCTAATTTAGTAGGAATCTTGATAATTAATTAAATATATAATGGTGGGAAAGTTTGTCAAATTTTATACATTAAAAATATTATTTTTTCAATTTTTTGAAAATTACAAAATAACCCATATGAAAAACATTGAAGTGATTCCTTTTATTAAACTTGTTAAATAAAGTAAAATATTGCTGAAAATGACCTTTAGAAAAAAATTCAGAATAAAATAGAACATTATAATGAATCCTACCTAGATACTCTCTCAAAATGGTACCCGACCTGAATTTCCACATACTCGAAGGGCGTTTCCAATCCCCACAGGCTAGCAATGAGCTTCTTAAAATCAACAAAAACTAGAGGGAATAATTTATCCCAAAAAAATTTATACACCACCATATATATATATATATACATTATGTAAATAAATAGTAGAATAATAATCAAGTCTATATGTCATAAAAAAACGGAAGAACATAACGATACAACTCAAAAGTACCTAAATGATATCTAAGAGATAAGTCCAATAGAAAAAGGAAACTAAAACAAAAAAAAGTACTCCATGTTATAGCATGGTCAAACTCCCACCATATCACCACCATATACCCAATCTTAGGTAATAAAAACCTCACCACCTCATTGCAGTACCTTCCATTTACCTACATTAAAATATATAAAAAGGATGATGCACCTCCGAAGGGGTGCATAGTATGTGAGCTAATAGACTCATTAGGATCACACCCATGTTTTCCAAAACAAGTCTCTATACAACAATATACACATTCTCAACTTTAAAGAAAATAAGGAATGATAAAAAGGTAAACATTTTCTATATCAAAAGAATGGTAAAAAAATTAATTTCACATTTTTAAACATATTCAAAACAATCCAGTAAAAATAGTTTCAAAGAATTTCATAGACATTAAAGTTTTCAGCTCAAACAAAGAATGTATCACATATTATATCAAATCCATGATAGTTTAATCTAAAACTGTACAAGACAAAAAAATAGTTAAAGCATAAGTAACATCATTTCAAGCATCACTATAGGTCATGCTCTCTAGAAAACTCATACCTAATTATATAAAATCACATGCATCAAGTCCCTAGATATATGAATCGAATTTTGAGAAAATATAAACACCCAAAAAAGTGAAACTCCCAATAAGAATACTTAGTCCTTAGATCAATAGGACTAGTTAGTAGAGGAATATCCCATGAGTGAACCCCAAAAAAATGGATAAGGCCTATTACTAAAAATTCCACCTAAGTACCGAAGGCTTCTCATGTTCTCTATTTTCTAAACCATTTCATCAAAACCATGCTTTAAAAACATTTCATAAATCTATGTCACAATGCTTTGAAAACACCCTTTCTTTTTCTAAAACAAGGGGAAACTGATGTTTTCTTAAAAACCTATTTCCAAACACACAAATCAGTCGTTACAATTCATTTATAAAAATATAGAAATATATTTCATCCAACATAGGATAGATATGGATCTACCTTCCTCAAACATGGGTATCACATGCCTCATGTGGGATCCACTAACACAGAATAACATAAAGACAATAAAAAAGTCCATAGAATAAATCCTTACATCTCAAGATAAATTCAACAAGAAAAATGGTCAGTGAAGAGGTAATATCACAACATACCTCAAATATTGATCATGTTTCATAACAAAAAACACAAGGGTCAATCTCTAGATTCAGATCACACAATAGATCCTGAAATTATCAAGAAGATCATTATCTGAAACAATGGATACAATAGCACAACAAAATAGTTCTATCAATCAATAGCAAGGAAGAAGAACTTTTACTCACCTGGATAAACTCACCATAACTATAACAATTATAAATAACTGAATGATGCAATCCATAATGAGAGGAGGTCCCCAAAATCACCTGGGAGAGATCCTAGGTTGAGAAAAAAGATATATGTAGTCAAATGAAAAAAAAATCCTTGCATCACCTTAGATACAAAAATAATGATAATTACATGTAATGGAACCCCATTTCACTTTTTGTAATTCATTAAAGCCTAAAATGAAAAAAACATGTTGCCTCAGGTTAAAAATACCAATTTTACCATTTTAATGCGTGTAACCTTTTCACGACATGTAATATTTTCATACTATGTACCCAACTCATGAAATATTCTAGAAAACAAATACACGACATGAAAATTTTATGGAGTGTGTAAAACATTCATGATGTGTAATCATTAATTGGAGTGTAATCACCCAGTAGGTAGAAAAAACTCCATATTCTTCTTAAAATCCCAAGCCAACATCGGTGTTCTCCAAACACTAAGAGAATCTTAACAATACATTAACACATTTATACATAAACTCTATTAATTAAAAAAACCTAAATCCTTGATCTTTATGTAATTTTATCTAGAAAACAACTTCTTTATTCAGGAGTCCCAAAATGAACCAAAATAAATTCTGAAATAAAAAGAGATAATAAAAATATATTAATGTGGGTAATGGGATGTTACAAACTCCCCACAATAAGACTATTCGTCTCTAATAAGTAATATGGAAGAATTAATTCTAGAAAAGAGGTGTGTCCACCACTCATTCGTCAAAAAATCATGCTCCAAAGTCTAGTGATAATATGATTCATGTCTCAATAACACTCTAACAAATGGTATCAACATCCCATGAAAGGATTTAAATTGATATTCAATGATCACCACTAGCTGCTCCATAACAAAAATTTCTGGATCCGACTTAATCACTCCCAAATAAAAATGTGAGAGGGATCAGAATAGAATTTCCTAATCTTATATATGTAGAAGACTTTCATAATACCTTTAAACTAATCTAGAAACAATAAACAATAAACAACCTTCCTAGGAAACTGATTGTCCATAAATGTTCCAACATGTCTTCGATTTCTAAACTAATGGTGACCTAACTAAGGAGAAACATTCAAGAAAACTTAGACACCAATTAAAAATACCAATGTATTATATCACTAATCCACATACTATTCCATTCAACTATGAGCTATAACCATATATAGAAATATTTCTTGAATCCTCACTTACATCTCCGGAATGAGACTCGATACGACCAAAGAGGCTTCACCCACCTATACCCAACAAAGTGTTTATCTACATGTGGGTCCATATAATGTCTCTAAAGGACCTATTATGATCAATAAATGGTAATAATTTTTATAAGAAAACTCTATTATTTCTTAATTTCCAAGACATAATCCACCAAGTCAAAGAGATATGTATGGAGACTATCCTCTAGGATCTAAAAAAAAAGCTTCGTCTGGTCATCCATCTGCGGATGGTAAGTTGTACTCATCCAGACCTGAGTCCCCACTGCCTCTTGGAGATTCATCTATAACCTCTAAATAAAAATATTATCTCTATATAAAATAATTTTAGAACGAATTCCATGTAATTTCATGATATCTTACATATATATATATATATCTTACATAGATCTTCAACTTTTGTGGTGTCCCTGGTCAGAATGAAGTGATCTAACTTTTTTTACCGATCCACAACACCTAGATAGAATTTATCTTTTAGGGATTCTATGTTAATACAATAAAGAGGTCCATGTACACCTCATCCCATTTTCCAAAAATTGAACAAGAATAATAAATATAAAGCAAGAAGGTTTCAGATGACCTGCCTTTCTTTTTTGGTAGGTGTAATAATGGGACACATAATCTACACTATTGTGCTTTATACCCACCCACTAGAATCATTGTCTCATGTCATAATTCATCTTCATACCTCCCAGATTAATGGAACATGAAGAACTATGAAAAAAAAACAAAATTTATATTCTCACAAATGTAGGTTTGATAATCCAATACCTAAATCAACGAATTACATACAAAGATAGAGACCAAATAGAAATGGTCTCCCCACTATATTGGGTTTCTATAATTCCTCTAAATGTTTCATCCTAATAATGAATTTTTAGAATAAACTCTGTAATATATGATGATAAACGGAAATAGCTCAATAACCTATATAAAACATCATTCTAAGAATCTAGGTGAAACTGTGAAAAGATACCCAAGAGGTTCCACTCTTCCTTAAATTCCAGAACAACCTGTGATGGTTCTTTCCTGCTAAGAGCTCTTACAGTGACATTCCCCTTCATTAGGGTATAGGTGATGTCATATTGAAATGTAATAATGTATTCCACCACTATCTCTATATGATAATAAATTATTTATAAGAAAATATATATCTCAAACTCTTATGGTCAGAAAAGACCATGAACTTATCCCTGAAATGATAGTTTTTTCCAATACATAAGTTCATGCATAACCATGAAAAGGTATACATCATGAGTGGGATAATTATTCTCTTGAGATCAAAGACGGATATATTTTTAATCCACATATTGATCATCCTTCATAATCACATAACCCAAACTAACACCAGAATCATCCCAGAAAAATACATACCCCTTACGGGGCTCATGAAAGATTAAAATAGGTACTGATGTAAGAATTCATTTCATCTCATTAAAAGAATACTGACAAATTGAATCCAATATTAATTTCACCCATTTAATGGTAAGAGGAGTCAAAGGTGACACCATATTTTGGATATCCTTCACAAACCATCAATTTTATATAGTAGGACCAAGGAAACATTGAATCTCAGAGATGCTACGTAGGTCTTCCCATCATAAGACAAAATTCACTTAATCAGGATCAACTAATAATCCATGCTCATAAATAATGTGTCCTAATAACTTCAATTATTATATCAAAAATTATCATTTTGATATATTTCCATAGAAATGTTGACTGTTCATGATTTCCAGAACTAAAATAAAATAGTGCCCATGCTTGTGATCAGATCTCAATTAAACCAAAATACCATCCATGAAAACTACCACAAAAATGTAATGATAGTCATGGAATATATGATTCAAAAATCTATAAAAACTATAAGATCGTTAGATAGAACAAATTGAATCTAAATATATTCTTAATGACCAAATATTCTTCTGAAATCTATCTTCGTTATATCAGACTCCTGAACTCTAAGATGGTGATAACCAGACTGATGTTCGATCTTTGAAAGACACTTTTACCACTTTAACTGATCAAACAAATCATCAACATAGGGGAAATAGTACTTTTTATTAACAATTAATTGGTTCAACTTCTGATATTCTACATACAATTTGACTAAACCATGTTCCTTCAAGGAAAAGAGCATAGAGGATGCCCAATGAGAAACACTAGTGTGAACAAATACTTTCTCCATCAGGTCATAATTTCTGGAAAAAATAGTTTTCACCCATTGATTGATTTGAGGTGTTCAAATTATGTTCAATCACTTACATAATGTACATCATCATAAAAAGGTCTCCAATGGGTTTTGTTCATGGATCTTGAAATTTCCAGCGACTCTTACACCTATGATGACTCATGTACATAATTTCCAAAGGCAGGCATTGATTGGGGGATTTTTCCAACAGAACATAATTACTCACACTAGTCAATAGAATCAGAATTAAGGCTCATAAAACCTTTTTTGGAGAATTTTTTCTTATTCTAAGACTCTCTTATAGATTTAAGATATGTTCATGACTCCTTTTTTATTCCCATGTATGTATACATGGGTCAAACTAATGTAACGATCAATTATAAACATGAATGGTTTCAAAATCTTCTATATATATCCATGATTATCCATTTAGTGATACTTCTATGTGTATCTAAGGTTCTCCATCAATGTTACCTTTTTATGGATGGATCAAATATTATTTGTTCATTTTTTAAGACAACATTGGATTTAATCCACCTAGTGAGGTACTTTAGAGTTTGTTAACATCCAAGGAGATAAAAGTTATTTTGATGTCAGGATCTAACCCATATAAGGGGATTACTAGGTATCCTAAGGAAAGGAATCAAAACCCATATAGTTCAGTGTCACTTAAAACAAAACATCACCTTTTAAGGTCTACTATGAGGATTTAACCATGTAGTTTAACATCATACGACAAGGACATCCAGGTGAAGGGTTCCTAGTCAAGGTCTAGTGTGGGAATCATGTTAAGGTGGTCTAAGGGACCCAAAAAAGATGTGGTATACAAGATGGATATGATCCTACTAGGAATGTGGCTCATAGAACATTAAGGTGACTTTGGGTGTTGGGTTTAGACCTTAGGGAGGCTTTATATGTATACCAGATAGTTAGGAATCAAAACCCACAAAGTTAAGTAAGTTGGGTCTTACACCTTATAGGAGTCCCATATGAGCATGTGTTTAGGGATTAAACATTGAAAATTCACATTTAAATGGATGTTGGAAAATACATATATAGAGAAGTCCCATTTGAGTGGTTATGATTGGGGCTTATACTGTATAAGAGCCCCATTTGAATAGAGGTTGGGGATTGCATCTATAGATAAGAACCATTTAGATGGATATGATTGGGGATTATACAATAAATGATTCTATTAAAATAGAGGTTGGGGATTAAATTAATGAATATTCCCACATGTATTTGGACTCTGCAAAGGACATGATCGCCACTAACCTCTATGCCCATGTAAGTCATTCCTGGTGTGAGAAAGCAGAGGCATTCGTGGATATAAAGAGCGTGCCATCCACTATGTCCACTAATGGATGAGGTTTTGAAGCCCACATGAAGAGGGAGAGGGCCTTGAGTGTTCCCCTCTCCTCTTTTATTTTCATAGCCAAGATAGTCACATCTGGTGATCCATCTGGATACAACCCGGGCTCAGGTGAATCGGATAAAGAGTGTCACCTCTTGTATGAAATACTAGGTGATTACTTTAGGAGGGATGTCCTAAAATTGGTTTTTGGGGGAGGATCATATTCTATATAGAAGGGATTGGAAATCATGATCCTTACCCTCCCCACCTAGAATCGGTAGGTTCACATGAGAACCTCCAAGTTTGGAACCCTAATTACCTTAGGAATATAGATCTAAAGACATTTTGAGGACCCACCTTATTGTAGAGGTTACACACGTGAATCCATTTACCAAGGGAATATAGACTCGAGAGGGAACACTGATGTTCCTGATAATATGATCAAACATGACTGGTGGCTTTTGGAGAGGCCTTGTCCTGATTCTAGTAGAATAGTTTGTCAAGGTGCTAATATAGGCCCCGATGAATGGGATCTAGAGTGTGGAACATCCTAGGATTCCCCATACCATGTATCATGCTCTTATGTATGATATGGTTACATTCACATATCATGGTCATACGCAGTTGGGGGGTACCATCCACATAGTGTTGTGTTACATAGACCTAGGTTCTTCTTATATAGTGTGTTTCTATGTGTGGCTAGGACCTGTCTGCGTATAATTTTTCTATGAGAGGCCACATTTCTCCCACCTAGCACTTTTCCACATGGGACAAGATTCCGCACACAAATAATTTTTCATTGATGGTTTCTAGTCTGTAAAAGGTCCATCAATTTATGCCTTGTGGAATAGTGTACATAAAGGGTTTCAAGTTCACGATCATCGTGACATTATTTTATTTCACCCTTAACACTATGCGTTGTATTTTTTACTTTTCTGGAATAAAAAGATTTGTTCTTTGGATCTTCTATGGGTTTTCCTCCTATAATATGTGTTTAACCATCCATCCCTTTAATCCACCATTGAGGTTATTTTATAGAGGAACAAAGGGACTATGTACTGATATGGTAGGTCATCCATGGTGGGTTGTAGGCCTTCTTTTCAGAAGCCCTAGAAGGATTCCACGACCTGCGAAAAACTTCGTCTGCATGGGGTGGGGGTTTATAGGGATGTAAATAATCTTATATCCCCACAACCAATTTTCTTTCATTTGTGGTGTTTGGTGGTGAAGTCTTATCCAATGAATGATTTATTTGATGAGGACGGTCACTTGTAGGGGCGAGAATCACCATCTGACCCTTCAAACTTTTTTGGTTTCTTTCATTGATGTTAAACTTATTTCTTAACCCACGACCTATTTTTCCGTGGGGTTCTTCGCGAAGCAATGGAATTCCATGCAAAGATTTGGTTTTTGAAGCGATATGTGCTTCAGGGGATCAATCATTCCTTTGCAAATTTACCCACTTGAACACATTTTTTCAAGTTATTCATTGGATTTGTTTCTATCCATTTCCATGTTAACAGAATTCTCTTCTTCTTGTATGTGAAAATTATAGGTCCCAAAAAATACCACCATTGGAATAGGTTGTGATTGGGATGAAGAGAAGGTTGTTTTGATTTATAAATTGCTTCTTTTTTGAACTGGTTTACAGTACTCAAGTAGGCCCCCAATGGGGTACCACACCAATAAATAGGGGCCGACTCATTTTTTCATTACCATATTTCTCGACGAACTTTGTGCTCCAAAAACTCTCTGATCACCCCATGATTCTGCCTATCCTTTCTTTTGCTGGTTACCTTTCCGAAAATATAACTTAGTCACCTGTGAACAGTAATCTTTTAGCCTCTCTCATAGAATCCTGATGCTTTGTGAATGGATCGTCCAGTGTATTGACTGCTTCACAGACCAATACTTCGCTGGCCAATACTTCACTGGCTACTGCTTCACGAGTGGACACTTCGAAAAATGATAGTTAGCGAGGCTTTATAATTTTCCAATTTTTTAAAATCTAATTACTTTACTTCGATATTTTGATGTAGATAATTGGATAGACCCCTCACAGGATCCTTCTACTATTGTTTCTACTTTTCTATCAGTTTCTGATGAAATAAGGAAATCTATGGTAGATTATGTTGAAAATAATGCTAAAATCATTGCCAAACAACTTCATCAACTCCTGTAATAAATTTTTAGTGTCAGACAAAGGGGGTATCCTATCTTAGATAGGAAAACCTTATAGGTATTCAAGCTACCATCTACTTTTTTTATTCTAGTATCATGCACAACAATTCAACCAACGACGTAGATAATTTAAAAAATATTCCCCAGTCTAGTATCTCACCATGGGGTACATTTATCCAATTCATCCAGTTCCCTTTTGAACTACAATCATTGATCACTAGAGTAAACTATGAAGGCATCCGATGAGGTAATACATTTCTATCACAACATCACACAAAAGGCCACAATAAATGAGGAACTGGGGTGGTCCTCGAAATGGGACCTTTACCCTGGGGATCATTCAGCTTGGACTAGGGGTGGCCTTTATGGGGTTTTCCATAATTTTCAGGAATTCAAGACTGTTCTAAAGGATGATGGTATGTATTAGGTGATTAGGGTTTCACAAACCTAGTCTTAGTGAAACCAAATGATTATCCCATAGTTAATTAGCATATTGATCCCAAACACAAACAACTTCCACTTAGTTTATGGGGTGGTCAACATTAGTCTCTAGAATGTCTATCTAATTTAGGGGCTGCCCATTATGGGTGATAAGTATGATGAGTTTCTACCACCCCCTTTATCATGGGATGACATGGAGAGGACCCCCCTCCTAGATACTTATTTACAATGAGGAGGACCCATTAAAGGGTGACCCTCACCTAAAGTAAGACGTCCCATTTTATGATTAGATTGATGTCTTTGATATTATATGTGGCTAGAATACCTACACATGGAGTTTGAAGACTTTCCCAACTGTTGAGACCCGAAGGCATATTGGTTCATACTAGCCCACACTTGACAAGGTTCAGTTCATTCAGTGGGGATAGAAGATCATTCCAAATGATGACCTGTTGTTCTGACAGACAACCTTTTTTCCATGTTTCAGAGTGGAAGGATGTTATTGGTTAATGATTCTAGTATCGGGATCAAAATCATGGCTTTCATAATGGTGGATAAATTGGCAATCAATAGGTGTATTAACCTCTCTATCCCATTGCTAGTGAATATTTCCCATTTTTGGGATGGATCAGTGAGGGGACACCACCATATCGACTGGTGGGTCCCTTCCAGGTTATCTAGTGTTGAGTAACATCCCATACAGGAGGATATAGATATATAAACACTAAAAATATTGTGGGAGATACCATCTCACCATACCTCTAAAGCATAAGTGGGGTAATATAATCTGATTAGAGTGAGTGGGAAATGATGGATCAACTCAAAAATAAATACCATTTTACCAATTACCCATTCATTCCCCTTTCTGGAACTATGGTAAATGAAGTATCTAGAGACATCGCTAGGTGAGGATGTATTATCTCTCTAAGAGTAGGAATCTTGGTTATCAGGATTGAAGGGGAGCTTATATTTTAGGGGTATGCACCCTAAAGATTTGTGTGTCAATTAAATTTTGTCCAGATGGGGTGTCCTTTGACCCTCAATAGTGAACTCCATATAAAACACTTAATGATAGCTTAGAAACACTAGTTTTTGTTCACTTGGGAGGACACACAATGCATAATTGTGATTCCTCCATCCGTGGGATTCTAGCCTACACATTCCAGATCCTATGCTGAAGTTTGGAACTGATCATACCCTAAAGATCAAATAAAAAACCCAGTTCCTATTGTGGAATCCCAAAAAGTGCCTGAGGATAGAGGGAAACAAAGGAAAACTATCCGAAATTCTAGGATCAGGAATAATCCAATAAATTCCATAGTTTCTGATCCCCCAAGGAATATGTTGAAGGCCTAAGGTTCAACCTCGATTGATGTTGGTGCTACCTCTCAAGGTCAAGTATCCGTCCCTCCCGATGCCACTTTCCTATCATCCTAGAGACAATGGGATTCTTTGAGGAGTTCCCATTTGGACTATGCTCTATGGGATTTTTTATAGGAGAGGGAAGTTGTATTGACTGAGTATGGCTACGTAATGGTGTCTGCCACTATCACTTGTGATGACGATACTGAGAGGGTTGAAACCTATTTTCAAGAGATTAATGACTCAGTCCATTCCCAGCAGAACTGAAATAGATATTCTCAGTTAGTGATTTATATGGTGAGGTATAAGGTTAATGTGGATGACAAGGATGATATCTATTCCTTCAGGATAATCTATTAAGTTGAAACACCTACCGCAACTTGGGTTGGGTAAATTTTTCATTCCCATATGGGGTTTCTCAAGAATCTATCCCCAAAGGGTTCCATGGTGACTGAGGCACCAAGAAACAAAATGTGGAAATTGTAACATGTCACAATTCCCAATGAAGATCTCCTAGAATTATCTATTTTGATTATTATGGCCTTCCTAGAGGCTTGGAGGGAATGAGGTACCTATAGATCAATCGCATATACGAAAGATATCAAGGAGACACTTCAAGAAGAGCCCCTTGATCTTGTGGGATTTGGATTGATCACTACTCCCATGTGGATCTCTTCTTGAAAAGATCTTGATGTGGTGGTTATATATCTAGAAGAAATAGATACCTACATCCATTGTTACAGGGGAATACCTTACGGTTCTGACTGAGTAAAGGACATGGTAGTAATCATGATGAGGCAAGACAATACCAACAAATATGTAATTTTTTATTGACTCTTTTTTTCTTACTGTCATGTCCTTGAACCCCTACTTCTAGTACTTGTAAGATCCTTGGGAGATCTGGGGCCCTTCTACTTTCAATGAGTATACCCTTAGGGGAACCGCAGCTGAGGAGAATTCCCTTCAGATGAGGGAGTCTCTAAAGAGGGACCCCCTAGGTTAATTGAGCATATATAAGAGGTTATTTTGGATACTTTTGGATAATTTCAACCTATGTCCCTACTTGATGCTCTATTTAGGGGATTATCCTACTGGCACACCATGAAGTTCCATTAGGCACGACATTTATCGATACGTCTTTGGTTGGGGACACCAAGGGTCGTTGCATTTATTTTTAACTTATTCATCATTAAATATATTTTCACGTGTTGATTAGTTATATTTCTCATGAATTGGTATATATATGACGAGTAAAGAGACTACAACCATCTAGGTGATTATAGTCTATGCTTATTTGGAGATGAATATGATAACTCCAGTAGTGGTAGCTGAACTGGATAGGAAACCCATCAAAATTGAGTCTGTTGGGGGGATCCCAAAACCTAGGGGGAATCCATTCATGATCAAAAAAGCCTCACCCCAATAGAGAGGGAGACTTCAGAGGATGAAACTTCACCTGAGCATATTGAAACTTCCCCACTAGGGAGCACAACAATGGAAGAGGGAGAGATTCATACTTAAGGTGGATTGAAATCAGTTGTCTCACCTAGTTGTGTAAGGGTCATTTCTACAAGTATAGATTCCATGAGTTGGAGACCAATGGCCTGGATGAACATGATTCTACACCATAGGTGTCTCTGGAAGAACCTAAAGTCAACATGTATATTGAGGATGAAACATCCATTCTTTTAGGTGGTGGAACAATAGTGGTCCAGATTACTGATGCTTCTGAAAAGGAAGGTGAGTTCCACACCATTACATCCATTAAATTTTTTAAAACATAGGCATTGACATTTTTAGTCTTTTGATTCTATAATTATGGGCACAAGTTTCTGTGACTATAGTCGATGCTCTGATATTTCCACCGGATGATATTCAAAGGGAGGCAACTGCTGCAAGATCAAACCATATCAAGGCTACTAAGTCAAGACTCTCTCTCATGGAAATCATTATTGAATATTTTCCTCTTTTTGAGATTCATTATGTGTTAGATGAGGAGGCTCTGAATGTCCTTCACGTTTCCCATTGAAAAATATGGAAATAATCTGGAAGTTGATTTCTCATACCCCCTTGAAAACATATCGATTAAACATTTGAAATTACATCACCTGTTTTCTTTTCTTTGGCATGGGGGGTTTTTTATTATCATATCATCCATGACATAGTGAAACATATGATTGATTCTCCAGAGAGAATGAGAACACTCCACTCTTATATTTTATCTATAGATTTCATGGCCACCTTTTTGTATCCATGAAGATCTTTCTTAGTGAAGCTATTGAGCATCCTTAAGATGCCCACAAGGTGTTAGATCTAGGTTGAAGAGAATATAACCTCTTCGGATCACCCTCATCAAGAGGTGGATCATCGTAGTTAGGAACTAGAGCAGATCAAGAAATAATTATATCACATTGTGGTGGCTATTGATAAAGGGAAACAGTTGGTGGTGGAGGAGGAAAATGGAGGATTGAATGAGGTTGATAGGGAATAAGAACTTTATGTTTATTCAAATGATGATATTGAATCATTTTATGAGATCCTCCAACCTAAAAAATATTTGGACCAGGCACTGCTTCAACTCTATAAATTTGATGAGAAAACTATGTAATCATAATATCATATTCATATATAGAGAATATGGGCTATGGATTCTCCTCCATTCTCATTTGATGAAATTAAGACTTGGTTTCCCATCAATTATTATCCTTTATATATTTTTTACAATTCCAATAAAATATAACTGACCAAATTTTAAAATATAATCCCATTGGATATTAATTTCAATTGTAATTTGGGAAAACCAAATAAACTTGATCATGTAATGCTCTAATTTTTTCCTTATCCAAGGGACTCCATGAGTTTAGTTTTGACTATGGCTAGGGTTACATGTAAAACCCTATTTTTTTGTCTTTTTTGTTACCACTCTAATTTTTTCTGAACTCTAATATGGTGTGGGATTAATGGGAATATCTTGGTTTTTTATTAGTCAGAACTTTTCAATTTTTTAACCTAATAGGTTTTGTTCCTTATTAATTTTCTTTTAATTGACCTATTTTTTAATAAAATATACAAATCCTTGGGCTAGATATCTAGTAATTTACTTTTACCCAGGGTACCATTTTCTATTTTTCCACCTGGTGAGTACCATGTTTCTTTTTATGGTAAGTTTAGAGTCTTGCAAACCAGAAAAATATGACAGATGTTTTTGGTCAAATAGTTTTTAACATGAATTGTAGGATGAGAACCCCAATAGGGCTTATTTTCTGAGAATATCCCAATATCCTTCAGTAATTAATGGGGGATTTTTGGATCTTGGTTTGTGATTTATGGATATGGGATATGATATGGCGATAGTAAACAAGTACTAACCATAAAAATGGTTTCCAAAAAATGTTTCTTGGGAATAAAAAGGTGGGAAAAGCCTCTCCTGGTAATGAATTTTCCTTTAGTTGACAAGCCTTTTATGTGGGAAACCTATATAGATATCACTGGGTAATATTTTCTATAGTTAAAAAAGATGTCCTTGAGACATTAACCCTCCATTTCTGATGGACAAATAATTTTTTTAAAATATGGATTTCTAAAGACCATGAAGGGTGGCCTGTCAAGGGAATGATTTAGTAAAATGATAAGGGCATATTCATTGGAACTATCCATGAATGAGAAACCACTCCTACATGAATTTATCACCTTATAAGAAGGTTTAGTGAATGGTGTAGTTTAATTTTGTGTATCACGGAAATAGATCATGCAGTTTAATATCTTATGACAAGAAAATTTCAAGTCTAAGATGTATGGTCACTTAGTTTTTACTGAGGGATAAATGATTTTCCATTTTCACATTTCACGGTAATATACCCAAAAATGTTCCAACTTCTTCGGGCATGAAGGGGGAAGTTATAAGCTATAATATGGGGGTTTCTAAATCTAAGGAGTTGTGTGGTATGTAAACGTCATTAGGGAATACATAGGAAGGAAAATGTTATCAAAAAGATGAATTTTCCTTAGGTTGATATGCCTTTTTTATGGGAAACTTATGTAGAGACAACTCAGTCATATTTTTTATAGTCAAAAAAAGTTTACTCAAGACACTAACCCTCTATTTCCAATGGGCATGGAGGTTTTTGAAGATTCAGACTTTCCAAGACATAGAGTTTAGTTTGTGAAATAAAACTCCCTGAATATGAAAGGATCATTTTCATGTCAAAATTTCCTGAGCATAGGTAGAAGTATTTTCCTTAGGCATGTCTTCCCATATATAGGATGGATTTTTTTTCATTATGGATGGACCTAAGATATAGGGTCTGGGCGTCACTGTGTATCATGTCATGATATGAATCAATCCACACATAGTTCTGAGAAGGTCTTTATGTAATTCTGACCATTACACGGTTTGAAGGGAATTTTTGTATCCTTCGTTGTGGTTGCACCCAGGATTAGATATCCAAACATTACTATGTATCTTGTGTGGGAAAACATCAAGAAACACATAGTTCTAAACATACTTCTCTAAAAAATATGACTCATGTGTAGGGAGAGTGAATAAATAGACCTATAAATAGGAGCCACTTTGGAGTCTCATGCATTGACTTAGTTTTATATTGGGGAGGGGACATTTCTTTTATTCCAAGGCAGGGACTAGGACATGAGTTCTGGGCATCACTATGCATCCCATAGAATGAGAATCAAGCCACATTTAGTTCTTGATGAACAATGCAGTTTGGAATCTTACAGTAAGGATAGGGTTCACTTAACATAAAATAAGTATCATCGCGGTTGTTCCCATGAATATAGATTCAAGAATAACTATGTATCATGTGTTGGTAGGAATCAAGACACACATAGTTCTAGATGGACATCTCCCTATTTAGGTCTGGCCCACACTCATGGAGGGATATTTTTAAAATTTTCTAGTGGATGGAAAAAAATACAATTTTCAGGAATTGATACATATCCTGTGTGAACATGAATTATGTCATATATAGTTTTTGAACAGAACGTGGTGAGAGACCAACATTGGTGGGGGATATCCTCTCAGGTGAGGTGAACGAAGCATCCTATGATCATTGTGAGGTATCCCATGTTCGTAGAATGGGGTAGGTTTCATTTATTATATGTTTAAAAGGCATCTTGAACTTTTTTAGGGTAGGATTGCAGTTCAATGTTGTGATTTGAGGATGTGAACTTCTAGTTTATGGTAATATATTTCAGAACAAAGGGTGAAAACTCCCAAAAAAATATGTGTGTAAGGTGGGGGCATAAAAAACATGATGTGAATGAGGACCAAGGATGCCCAAACACCACATAGTCATTTATGAGGATGCTTGCATATAGTCTTAAGTCATGATGTTTGGACTTAGGTTTCCAATTTAAGGTTATGTAGTCTAGACCAAGTTAATATTTCAAAATTGTATGACTAGTACATAGACATGCAATTTAAGGTCATATAGTGGTAAGAGGATGGGTATGTAGTTTAACATCATGTAACTCAGACTCTAGTGTCATTAAGTTTACCATCGTGTTGTTGGGACGTTGTTTATTACACAGTTTAATATCATACAACTAGGATGATGTATAATACAGTTTAATGTCTTGTGATTAAGATGATGTACCATGCAGTTTAATGTTATATGATTAGTAAGATATGACATACAGTTTAACATCATGCGATTATAATGACTGTATCTAATAGTTACAAGCATGATGATTTTCTAGACCACTGAGAAACAAAATGTTGATGTGAAAATAGGCCTTGATGCCAAAGGATGGTAAGAAATCATCTAATGAATGAATGCAAATTTATGGATGGTCCTAACGTAAGTGGTATAAGAATCACTACATATCATTTGATGACAAGAATCAAGGCACACATAGTCCTTGATAGGAACTCTATCTATGAAGTTCTAACCCACATATAGAGGGGACATTTTTCCCAATTTTTGTTGATGGGACCAAGACATGGGGTCCAGGAGTCACAATGTATCTTGTGATGATAGGAATAAAGCCACACATAGTTATTGAAAAAGAGACTCCTTATGTGGATCTGACTCTCATGCGAGAACATGGTAATTTCATGTTTCTCTCACACAGGCTTAGCTCAAGTGTGGTGAATTTTTTATTGAAATAATTATTCTCATGTAGTTTAATGTCATTTTTTGAGGATGTTGATTTTATGCAATTTATTTTCATGTTACATAGACAACAATGTCGTGATTTTTAAGGTCATGTGATGAAGAATGACTATGAAGTTCAACATCATGATGTTGTGGAAATTTACCATGGAATTTAATGTCATGGGATCAGGATGTTGTACCGTGTAGTTTAACGTTATGCGATTTGGACAATGGTCTGTTGTGACTACATGAAATGTATCTCTAGGAACCTTGCATTGGGAGAGCCGTGGTTAGCAGTCCATCCATTGAAATCAAGGAATAAGATCCATTGGAATAGACCTTTTGTATGGAATAAGGTCCCTCAAATTTTGGTTCCAGCATTGGAGGTTTCTTTTGGATTGTCATCAGAGTCTTGAGGAACAACACCATTTTCCCTTTGAGGAAAGATCAAAGGTGAGCCTTTTTGTTAATGTCTCACTAGTACAAAAAGTATTTATTGCATCATCCTTTTCACGTCGGTTATTTATAACTGACATGAAAAATCAATATATATATATATATATATCATGTCAGTTATAGGATAACCAACGTGATAAATGAAGTATCCAACTTTATCAAGTATGTTATATAATAACCAACTAGATAAAGATATTTTTTTACATTTTTTATCTATAATAACCAATGTTATAAAGAAAATATCACTGCTTTATAATGTCAGTTATTTTATAAACAAGGTGTTAAATCAAATTTTCACATATGTTTCTATACAATTGACAAGATAAATAAATAAAAATTCCTTTATAATGTTGGTTATATAATAACAGACATGTTAAATCATTTATAATTTTATGAATTCTAATTTTTAATTATTTCTGTGTTTTTAGATCGCTAAAAGAAAACTCATTTCTCTAGTTTTCTGAATCCCTAACCTCATTTTTTCAATCAAGTGGACTCTAAACTCATTTTCTATCTTCATACATCCCCATTTTTTCTGGTGCATTCGATCTGTTCGTCTCTCAACTCTCAAGTAAGCCTTACACACCTCACTTTTGGTCGTTCAATGTTGTTGATGCCCATCTCTCCTTTTTTTATTATTTTTACTAAAATATCACATTACCAACATATTTAATCTCCTCATGTTATCTCATATATTCCCTTTAAATGTATATATTCTTCTAATTGTTTTTTTTCTAATCTTATTATTGAGAGAGCCATGTAGATTTTTCTATTTTCTAATGATTTTGTTTAGAATTTTATCTCATATATACCTATCATGGAACACTTTAGATGAATTTTTAATCATTTTAGAAGGATATTAATTTATTAATCATAAGATTAAAAATATTCATAATAAAAAAATATAAATCTATGAATGAAATAGATAAAAAACTAAAAAAAATTAATAATACATTTATTTAACATGGTATAGGGTATTTATGTACAAATCATAAACAAAACTAATTATAAACATTTTATAATTTAGTTATACATTATGGAAATTCAATAATTATATGAACATAAAAAATTTATATTCATTGTCAATATGAATTCTTCCATACTATTCATTAATTTTACCTTAAATATATGATATAAAATGAAATATAAATATTTTATATTTAAATTATATTATGTAAACAATTTATATAATTTAAATATAACTTAATTAATCGTATCTTAGAATTGATCATATCAATTATCAAAAATACCTTTTATTTAGTTTAAATAAATTCTCAAATATGGTTGCCTTGATCTTTAGATCTTAATTCATTGAGGATTTTGATCATTCTAGATCTATTTATGTAGTGTCCTTACATGGTGAGGACCCAAAGTAGATCCCCTCTAGTGGTGATCCACACATTATCCTTCAATCTGTGAACAATTCTAATGAATCATTTGGTGTTATCACGGTTGATTAAATGTATTGTGTTATTTAACTTTGATCATATCACATTCTTTTTAGATTAATGGAGTATCACATGTTCTTATTGTACTTGATTTGGATTCTGGTAAATAATATTCAATTTCAATTTTTATCTAATTTCATTCATATAAAATTGAGAAAATATTGAATAGTCTAACTATATTTTCTTTTTTAAATCACTTTCATGTATAGATTTTTATGATTTTTCATTTTTATTTAAACTTATCTTCCATTATTGTATTGAATTTATAATTATATTTTTCCAATATGCATATATTTGTTTTATATTTTAATATTTCGTTACTTTCAAATTATGGTATATTTCAAATAAATTTAAAATTGTATTATCTTGATAAAATATGTTTTTTTTGTAATGACCTGAACATTCAGGAATAAAATTCCCTTTCTTTTAATTTCTTATGGATATAAAAGAAACATGCACTTTTTTATTGGTTTTAAATAATTGTTATGTATCTTTACTGTTGATAATTTATTAATTTAACAATGATCACATGACTTGTATATATATAGGATTTTAACAAATCCTTTTGACACAGACAAGGGAAGTGATGGCCTCGGCCAGTAGGATCATTCCATTTAAAGCCCATTTATCAGATCCTTTGAGGGATATAACATTTATTGAAATTTTCCTTGACCAATCCCAAGTTGATATCCAATAACTTAAACATGAGAAAACCCATTTATGGGATAAGTTCAAGCTCATCAAGATCACGGCCCAAACCATGTTCATCGAACTGCCCCTAGAAAGCCCCACCATCGCACATCATAATCTTAGGGAATATGATGGTGTAATAAATGGATATGTAACAAGACCCTATCATTATGATTATGTGAATTATTTTTGTATATAATAAATAATATACATTCATTTTATTATTGTTACTTTGTAAATAGTTTTTAAAGCACAAAAAGTATTTTTTAGTTAATATTAAAATTAAATTAAGAAATCTATTTTGATGAATTAATGGATTTTTTAAACCAAATAATATTTTAACAAAATATTATTACTAAATTAATTTTTATTAAATATAAATTATCATATAATTTTTATTAATAAAATTTTAATTTTATTAAAGTTTGAAAACTGTTTCTTTCAAAACCCATGAATTTTTAAAAAAATGTCAGTTTTTATTTTAATAATAAAAATTCACATATTTAGAAAATTATTTAGATAAAATGAATTTTTTTTTGAATCAGAACATCAATATTATCCAACGATTAATTTTTCATTATTTTCTAAGATAAATGATTTTTTGGGTAAAAATTAAATAACTTATAAATATATAATGTGTTTTATGACATCATAATGACCCAATAGTGATGTAATAAAATACTATAAAAGGTTTATTCAGCCAATATATTTTTTACCATGTGATTTTAGATTTTGATTAATTTTAGAATTCCTTAGTGGACCGTCAAAAACTTATAAAATATTTTAACAATTTAAAATGATTTCCTTGAGAGAGTGACACACCTCCACATAAGAAAGCCTAATATTTTAATATGTTCGGAAATTGGACTTATAAAACAATTTTTTCCACTCCACATTGGAGAAAAACATGGGAAAACCAAATGGAAAGTTTTGTGGTTTTGAATATTTAATTATATAGATTCCTAAACGTAAGTTTGCAAAATATTAAATAATTTCCCGCTCTTTTCCTATATAAACCCATCCAATATCTCACTTATCTTCACTAAAAATCCATGGATCACATCCCTAATCTTCCCTCATATCTCTAGAAACCTCTCAAGGTTCCCTAAGCTGTCAAAAATCTCCTCCTCGAGCTCTTGAAGTCACATAATCAAGTAAGGGATTTCTTCCTTTCTCATTTTTGTCCAAGTTTCTTTATGTTGATATACCCTTTTATTTTCAATTAAAAATATTGGGGTATGATTTTTCACCTCCCCTATAATTCCCTCCTTATTTTTCAATGATGCAGGACCTCTTTATCTCTCATTAATCCCTCCCATGTACACACATTACCATGTAAAAATTTCATAAGAGTTACTCCATTTCTCCTCTTTCTTCTAGTTTCTTTATTTTGATACACCTTTTATTTCCAAATTCCTTGTGTTGGGATATGTATCTATTGGACCCCCTTAATTTCAATTTCATTTACATATTATGAAATACCTCTTTGTAACATATTGGTTCCGGAAGCCACACAACAGGTGCCCCGAACCTGGTTGGTCACATGACCTCAAGTGAATTTATCCAAACACCAGAGGCTACCGACTAGTTGCGAGGGCTAAGGGATGATAGTGGGGAAACTATTCCCTCATTTTTCAAAGTGTAATGCAGTGGAATAAAATAAATAAACATACCAAAGCGTAAGAAGTAGACAATACAAACCATAAATGGACAAAAAAAGAAAAAGATAACTAGAAGTCATATAGATATCATGATGCAACATGTCACTAATTATAAGAAAAAAAAACAAAGTTGGAAACAAAAATATAATACAGTATCTCACATGGTAAAAATTACAGAAAAACAAAACTAAAGAAGTGCAACATGAATGCAGCAGCATCGCAATCCTAAGCTCGGTCCCATGCTCTCCTACTTCTCTGCTACAATCATGTACCTGTATAGGGACCCTTTCCCTTATCATCACCTGCAACAATATAATCTGTTTGGGCCCAAGACATGACCCAAACATGGTATGAGAAATAAATCCTTGTAGGCGACCACCAATGGCCCGTTCCCAAGTGTCAGTGAAAATGTGAAACAACAGTGTGCAATAAAAAAATGTAGTAAACTAGGTAGTGTTTAAAAGTAACTATCTCTACCCGTTACATTGTGGTTTTAATAATTATTTATCAATTCCAAGCTTGTTCTTTAGCTTGGTAGGTACAACATAAGAAATCACCACAATTAATATTAAAATTAAATGTTGTCCTCAAACATGCAAGAATAATTGAAACCTGCAGGTGACTGCCCATAGGCATGACGAATATTTCCCACAGGCATACGAGATATTGCCCATAGGCACAGATGTTACTACCCTTAGACATAAGAAATGTTTCCCTCAGGCTAAACAAACCTTTCCCTCAGGCATTCCATATGAAAACCAAATAACCTGGCCAATCCCAATGCACAAAAAACCAATTCATATACGTTTCCTCTCAAGAAAACTCAAAACATGCTATAATCATGGTATACCCACGAGTATCCTGGCCAAATGGCTAAACAAGGGAAATGTACCCACGGGGTGGCCCTAGATCAAAAAAAATATCCCAAATAGCTGTTTATTTTTGTTCATTAGATCACCTATATAATTATAGGTATCTCAATAGTCAAGGTCTCAACCACACGACACCCCAAACATGGGTGTGTGGTACAACGGTACACAAAATCAACTCGACCCTTGTAATTAAACACAAGACCACCTACCAAAATCTCCTCTGATTGATATATGTGAAAGGTGCCTTCTAAAATGACCAAGAACACCGTAGACCTAAGACAAATAATTTCCCATTCAAACCCAAATAAATTCTCTTATGGAAATAATAGTAAGGAAACGTTCAATAAGAGGGAAGACCTTACCCGCGCGGTCCAAACGAGATCAGCGGTGGAAAAAATGGAGTTCCAATGTGTTATAGAGAGCTCCTACAAGATTGGGCCTCCCCTCCCAGTTCTCCAAATGAACCAATTGCCTCCTCTGCTGAATGAATATGTTACTGCCCATTTATAATGAAAAAATATAACTACACGGTGTAGACTATTTTTTTAACTATTCCTCTGGCGGATACTTTTCACCGCCACCCTCTTCATATGCTGACTGATTACATGGTGTGTATGACTAAGTACATGATGTGTAGTTAGTTATTACTTGTTGAACTGCCAATAAGGCTACATTCCCTATGTTCTCATCCCACACGGCCAAAGTACATGGTGTGTATTTGAAAGTACACGGCGTGTAGTTTGTTTTTACCGAAAAACCTATGCACCCTATATTCTCATCCCACATAGATGAGGTACACTATGTGTGTAAAAAAGTACCTGGAGTGTACCCATAAATTTGGGATTTTTTCCCATTTCCATTGTTTTCTCAAAAACACTTAAGGAAAAAGGAAAAGATGAAACCCGTCCCTCAAGAATAAAAACTATATTCTTAAAAACATCCCCCTAAAAGAAATTCATCCCCGGATTTCCCTTCCAAGGGTGGTGAAGATAAAGCTGTGAAAAACACTAGCCACTGAGCACGTACATCGATTTCCTGCTCCCAGGTTTCATCCTGAACTCAGCCATGCTTCCATAGAACCTGTACGGGAGGAACTGATCATCCTTGGATAACCTTTGTGATCCTATCAATAATATGAATCAGATGCTCCTAAAAGGATGAATCTACCTAAAGTTCAACCTCCTAGAGCTGAAAAACATGTGATGAGTCTGAGTAATAATGGTGTATCTGAGATACATGGAAGACGTCGTGCATGGCCTGATACCTCTATGGTAACGACAATCGATAGGCAACCGGCCCAACTCTCTCCAGAATCTCAAATGGCCCTACATACCTCGGTGAAATTTTACCGTATCTTCTGATCCGCCTATGTCCCAACCTCGGCAAAACATGCAAGAACACCTGATCCCTAAACATGAACTCCAATGGTCATTTGTGGCTATCAACATAATATTTTTGGTGAGACTGTGAAGTAGCCATTTTCTTTTGAATCAACTGGACCTACTATGATGTTTTCTACATGAGACATGGTCCTAGTAAATCAGCCTCACCTGCCTCCAACCAATATAAGGGTGATTGGCATGGCCTACCATATAAATCCTTGTAAGGTGCCATCTTAATAGTTTCTTAAAAACTATTTTTGTAGGAAAACTCGACCAGGAGTATATGCCTCTCCGAAGAACCCCCAAAGTCTAGGACACATGCACGCAGCTTGTCCTCCAGCACTTGTATCATACGCTCTGACTGGCCATTAGTCTGAGGGTGGTAAGTTGTGCTCAGGAGCACCTATGTACCAAGTTCCCGATGAAAACTTTTCCTAAAACAAGATGTAAAATGGTCATCCCTGCCTGAAATGATAGAACAAAGGACCCCATGAATACGTACTACCTATCAGATATACAACTTCCCAAGCTCGTCAACACCGAAGGTCTCCTTGATCGGAAAAAAGTGAGCTACCTTCATAAGTCTGTCCAAAACAACCCACACGACATCTTTGCCTCAAGGTGACCTCGACAACCTAGTCACGAATTCCATCGCGACATCATCCCATTTCCATTTCGGAATGGGTAATTGTTCTAATAGTCCGGCTGGACTCGGATGATCCACCTTCAACAGCTGACAGGTGGAACATATCGCAACAAAACCAGTTACCTCTCTTTTCATACCCGGCCACCAATACTAATGTCTCAAGTCACGGTACATTTTGGTATCCCCAGGATGCACTTCCCAAGCTGAAGCATGAAATTTCTGCACCAACTCCTCACATATATCCCTTGGAACTGACACTCGTCTATGGATATGCAGTACCCCGTCATCGACTATCATCCAACCAGGAGAAGGTTCCTCACATACCACCGACTCCCATATAACTAAGCCTTCTGAATCCGATAGTTGTCGCATCCTCACTCTATCCAGGAGGATAGAAGTCATAGCTAAGGATGAAATATAGGTTTTCCCTTGACTATCGTGCACCTACAGATGCATCTCAGAGAACATATCCATAAGCTTCCACTCACCACTGTCCTCCTATACTGCATGTATCAAAGTTCTCCTACTTAGTGCATCAGCTACAATATTACCATTACCGGGTGTATAGGAAAGCTCAAAGTCGAAGGGCTGAAGGTATTAAACCCACCTTTGGTGTCTCAAATTCATGTCAAGCTGGTTAAAGATGTATTTAAGAGTTTTTTGTTTCATAAAAACCACAAAAATTTCTCCCAAGAGATAATGTCTCTAACAGCATAACTCATGAACAACTACAACCAACTCGAGATCATGCGTCGGGTAATTCCTCTCATGTGGCCTCAACTGCAAAGACCCATACTCCACTACTCGATCACCCTGCATAAACACTTCTCCCAGCCCAATACCTAATGTATCACAGTAAAGTGTATAACTCTTCCCTACTCTGGAAGTATCAAGACTGGTGCTGATGTCAACCTTCTCTTCAGCTTCTGAAAGTCTGTCTCACAAGCTTCTGACCAAAAAAACATCATACCCTTCTTAGTCAAACCCATCAACGGTGTTGCTAAGCGGGAGAAGTCCTGTATAAAGCACCTGTATTAACCATCCATACCCAATAAACTCCTCATTTCAAACATGTTATTCATCTAATCCCATGAAACTACTTCTCTCACATTCTTCGGGTCTACCACAACTCCTTCCTCTAAGATAATATGACTCTAGAATTGAATCTGGTGCATCCTAAAGTGACACTTTGAGATCTTAGAATATAAATGATTCTCCCTTAGTGTACTTAGTATGATCTCAAGATGGGTTGCATGGTCAGGTCGAGTGTGAGAGTACAACAAGATATCATCCATGAAAACTACCACAAAAGAATCCAGATAGGGGTGGAACACACGATTCATCAGAGCCATGAAAACTGATGGCATGTTTGTGAGTCCAAATGGAATGAACAAGTACTCATATAGACCATATATGCTCCAAAAGGATATAAGCAATATTTTTGATGGTCTAACATGCAACTGATGATATCCGGATCTCAAGTCAATCTTCCAGAACACTCGCGCTCCATAATGTTGATCAAATAGATCATCAATCCTTGGTAAGGATTATCGGTTCTTAACTGTCAACTGGTTCAACTTCCAATAATCCACACAATGTTTGAGGGTACTGTCTTCCTTTTTTTCAAACAAGATAGGTGAACTCCACAGAGAAGTACGATGTCGAATAAAACCCTTGGCTTGTAACTCCTCAAACTACCTCATAAGCTCCAACAATTCTACCGTAGCCATCCTATACGGAGGAATGGACATTGGTGCCACTCCTAGAATAAGCTCAATAGAGAAGTCCACCTCTCGCTCTGGAGGTAGACCTAAAAAGTCATCCGAGAAGAAATCCCTGAAAGAATTAACCACTTGAGAGAAAAACATTTCACAAGTTCTCTGTTCATCCAGATATAAACTCGCAATCTGGGTTGTCACTCCACTTCTCCCACAATGCTCGGGTCTAGCTCGGCTCGCCTGGACATCCCATTATCCCTTGTATAAAAACTCTCCACCCTCTGGTGACGTGAAACTCACCATTCAACGATAGTAATCTTCAAAGGCTTGAAAGGGTACCAAATAGTCCATCCCTAGAATGACATCATAGGCTGTCATCTCTAAGACATAGAGGTCCCATAAAAAGTGACACCCACCAACCTCTAGGGAAACTCCTTACACTGATGCACACCTGTTGTTCTAATTCCCAACGGAGTTTCTAGAATCATGATATCAGAAGAAGAAGAAACACAGATCCCAAGGCTCTCCACAATGTGAAAAAATATAAAGCTATGTGTAGCACCAGTATCAACAAGTTCTGAAGATATAACAGAAGAAACTAGAATAGTACATTTGATAGTAGAAGATCTAGGATCCCGATTCTGTTGGGTATGTTGCACTTCATATGCCTACCCAGTGTCGCGACCCTACGACATAGGCTGGATACCGTGAGCTAACCCGCCCTGTTGTCTCTTAGATCCTGGTGTTTGGCTACCACAACCACGACCACCACCTTGGCCTTAACGTCTTGAAGTATTCCAATTCCCTAAATTGTAAGAAGCAGCTGGCCATGCTCCCCCATTCGGAGTCTACACAGAACCCCTCTCACTAGTCACTGGTGGAAACTCCCCGCAAAAACGCTAAAGATGACCTAGCCTACCGCAAGCTCGGCTCTCCATTGGGTCACGTGGAAACTGAGGTATCTTCTGCCCCTCTGTACCACCCTGGTAGCACATGACTTGGCCACATGAAGAATTCTTCTAGCTAGTAATGTCACCATGAGAGAAATCCATATGCCTCTTCCTCTTTCCATTATAAATAGTACCAGAGACTGGTGTCGAACCTCCCTGGTCCACGCCACTTGCTTCCCACATATTCCACTTAGTATTCAATGCCTGGTCCACAATAGCGTGCACTGTAGGCAATCCGAAAACATTCACCAGTGCTCGGATGTCATATCAAAGACCATCCTCAAAGCGTCTATCCCTCAACATCTCATCACACACCATAACATGTTCAAAAAAATTTAGCTCAATGAAGAAGGAAGAATAGTACATCACTGACATGGCACCCTACTGCAAATTCATGAAATCTTGAGCTCGATCTACCCTTAGCATATCTTAAAAGAGAAAGTCATAGAAGACTGCCTGAAAATCTTCCCATTCCATGTTTCGGTGATGCTCAGTCTGGGTGGTAACATCCCATCATCTCTTGGCGAAATCACAGAACATCTAAGTAGAAAGATTGACCCTCCTCCCGGGAGGAATCTCCAGATGCTCGAAGATCGTCTGCATCGAACCCATCCATGACTCCGCAGCCTATGGTCTGCCATCCCCAGAGAATGTAAGAAAATTCTGCTATTGGAATATACGTGTAAGCTCTTCCATACATGTGGAAACTCATGGTGCTTCCTAGAAGGTATGCAAGATCCACAAGAAGCCTTCATGAAACAGCACATGCACGCCTGTGTCCAGTATAACAGCTGGCGCCGCATCTGGAACTGCTGGAGGATCCATCAGTAGTCTATGGTCTACCATCTCTAAAGTATAATAATCACCACTCTCTTGGTGAAAAACTCATGGTCATCTCGGCAGCATGAATCTACACGGTCAAACACACACCTTAGATTAATTTACTGTCGAGGTTTATTTTTTCCGTTTAAACATGCCTATGCAAAAGGAGAAAGAAAAAACCAAGAACTGAAAAAACGAAACTACACGGCGTGTATAAAGTCCACATGGAGTGTACCCTTAAGACCTTACATGGTTGTGTTCTGATTTTGTCCTAGGCGTGTCTCAACCCTAGATACACGGCGTGTTACACCTGCACATGGTGTGTACACCACTTTATTTCTCCAGCCATACGACCAACTCCACACGGTGTCTCCTAAGACAAGACTACACAGCGTGTTTAAGGTCGACATGGTGTGTACTCGAAATTTTTTTTCTGGCCTATGTTGTTAGTGACACGACCTGTGTGCCCAGGTTACCATACATGATGTGTGCCATCCGGACACGATGTATAATAAGAAGGCCCAACCAGACCATGTTGTTGGATACACGGCCAGCTACCTGGGTTAGACTACACGATGTGTTCACTCCTGACATGGCATGTTCACTCCTGACACAACGTGTATAGCTTAATGTTTACTCGTCCATGTTGTTAGTCACACGGGAGGACACAGGGTCAACCCTACATGGCGTGTACAACTGGTACATATCATGTTCTAAGAAGAACTTCCCCATCCCGTGTCTCTGGCCACATGACCTATGATACAGTTAGATACTACAAGGAGTGTACTTAGAAATTTTCCATTTCTTCCCGAACAGAAGAACACATGGTGTGTAGTCAAACCTACATGGCGTGTATTTTGGGTTTTTCTGGATAGTAAGCCTCAGAAACTACTCTGGCGTCCAGAAAAACACTCAAATGAACACCAAAGTGCCAAATTCCAATCTGTGAGGGCCCATACTCACCGCAAATCAAAGCTTAAAATCTTTTACATGTTATAAAAAAGGTAAACCAGTCAATGATCCACCAAATTCCAGTCAATGAGGGCCCATACTCCTCAAGAACCAAATTTTGACGTTCATTCTCAAAACCTCATAAAAACAATACCCTATCAAATAACATGTACTTTTATCAAGGTAACTATCACAACAACATGAATTTCTAAAACAAAATCTATCACAACAACACGAAATTTAAAATTCACCTACATGGCATGGAAACGATGCATGACATGTGATTCTAACATTTGTCTAAATGATGCATGGATGGCATACCCTCATTTCATCAGGTTAAAACTAAATAGAACCCAAGTATAATCTATAACAGCACACCACAAGTGTATCACCCAATGGTGAAATCAAATCAACTGTAATAATCATAAATAGAAAATCACAATTGAATTCAAGGCGATCCGGCCTTTACCTGTACACAGGGTAGCTACTCCCGAGAATAGTTTATTACTAAATCCCTTAACAATCTATCTTTTTCCATTGTCGCCAAATAATAAAATAATGCATAGAAAAGAAAATCCTCTGATACCACTTTGTAACATCCTTGTTCCGGAAGC
Source organism: Viscum album (assembly GCA_963277665.1). Lineage (NCBI taxonomy): Eukaryota > Viridiplantae > Streptophyta > Magnoliopsida > Santalales > Viscaceae > Viscum > Viscum album. Next base: position 641,186,888 of record OY728143.1, on the reverse strand, counting down.
CACACATGGGTTCCTCGAACCCGGTTGGTCACATGACCTCAAGAGCATTTCACCAAATTCCAGAGGCTACCGACTAGCAGTGAGGACCAATGCCTGATAGTGTGGAAACTATTCCCTCATTTTTCAAAGTGTAGCACAACGGAATAAAATAAATAAACATACCAAAGTGGAAGGAGTAGACAATATAAAGAAGAAATGGAAAACAATAGGAAAAGATAACTATTAGTCATGTATATATCATGATGCAACATGTCACTAATTCTAAGAAAACAACCAAAGCTGGAAACTGCAATCTAATACAATATAGAACAGAGTACAAAGTACAAAAAAACCAAACAAAATCAGTGCAACAAGAACGCAGCAACATCGCAAGCCTAAGCTCGGTCCCTTTCTCTCCTAGTTCTCTGCAACAACCATGTACCTATGTAGGGAACCTTTCCCTTATCAACACCTGGAACAATATAATCTGTCTGGGCCCAAGACATGACCCAAATAGGGTGTGAGAAATATATCCCAGTAGAAAACCACTAAAGGCTCGTGCCCAAATGTCAGTGAAAATGTGCAATAGCAGTGTGTGATAATAAAATGCAGTAAACTAGGTAGTGTTTAAAAGTAACTATCTCAACCAGTTACATTTCCATTTTAATAATTATTTATCAATTCAAAACTTGTGCTTTAGCTTGGCAGGTACAACATAAGAAATCACCATAATGAATATTCAAAGTAAACATGTTCCTCATACATGCAAGTATTTACCCTCAGGAAAGAAGAATCAAAACCCGCAGGTGACTGTCCATAGGCATGACGAATATTGCCTACAAGCATACAAGATATTTCCTGTAGGCACAGAAGTTACTACCCTCATACATAAGAAACATAGCCCTCAGGCTCAACAAACCTTTCCCTCATGCATTCTATAGGAAAACCAATTAACCAGGCCAAGAACAATGCACAAAAAAGTAATTCATATACCTTTCCTCTCAAGAAAACTCAAAACATGATATAATCATGACACACCAACGGGTATCCTGGCCAAACAGCTAAACAAGGGAAACACACCCACAGGGTGGCCCTAGATCAAATAATCGATCTCAAACAATAGTTTATATTTGTTCATTAGATCACCTATGTAATATTAAGTGTCTCAACATTCAAGGTCTCAACCACACGACACCCCAAACATGGCCGCGTGGTACACTGATACAAAAAATCAACTCGAAAGTTCTAATTAAACACATGACCACCTACCTTGATCTCCTCTGATCGATATACATGAAAGGAACCTTCCGAAATGACCACAAACATCATATATCTGAGATAAAAATTTTCCCATTCAAACCCAAATAACTTCCCTTAGGGAAAGAATTGGAAGGAAACATTAAATAATAGAGAAGACCTTACCCGCGCGGTCCAAACGAGATCGACGATAGAGAAAATGGAGTTCTGGCGTGTGATCAGGAGATCCTCCAAGATTCAGCCTCCTCTCCTAGTGCTCCAAATGAACCCACTACCTCCTTTTCCGAATGAGGAGGATACTACCCGTTTATATCAAAAAAACATAAGTACATGACATGTACTCTCAAGTACACAGTGTGTACTATTTTTTTTAATTATTCCTCTTGCGGCTAGTTTACACTTCCACCATTTTCATCTGTCGACTGATTACACAGTGTTTATGAATAAGTACATGGAGTGTAATTAGTTATTATATGTTGAATTGTCGACAAGGCTACACGCCATGTGTTCTAATCCCACGCGACCAAAGTGCACGGTGTGTATATGAAACTATACAACGTGTAGTTTGTTTTTACCAAAAAACCTCTGCACCCTATATTCCCATACCACATAGCCGAAGTACACGGCGTGCACCCATAAATTTAGGATATTCCCCCATTTCCCTTGTTTTCTCAAAAACACTTAAGGAAAAGGAAAATATGAAACTCATTCTTAAAAAATAAAAATCAGGTTCTTACGCCCTTTATCTCTCATCAACCTTTTTAAGAATTTTTCTGTCACGCCATTATGCTGCCAAAATTACACTGCAATTTTTCAAGACAAAATCATTATGTAGTAAATACCATACCCATTTCTCTATCAAGGGTATTAAACTTTATGAACATATAAATATTCAATGGTACTTACATTTATGTATTCCAAATTCATTTATCATGGAATAAATGATGGTGTTTAATGATTCCATGTTATATAATCCATGGGGCACACTTATGCATGAAAAGAAATGTTTATAAATGGTGTGCCCTGATAGCACTCCAATGCATTGGGTAAAGTTTAGTACTATGGTACTCCATGTACAATGAGGGTTTAATCATGCCAATCCATGTGAAATGAGTGTTTTCTCATGATAATCCATGAGAAATGGAGGTTTACTCATGATAATCCATGTGCAATGATCCTTGGCTCATGCTAATATCATGTTGTATGTTGTTTCCACTTTTCCATGTTATGATAATCATGTTATATCATGAATTTATGTTCATGTTTTTGTTGTGCTCCATTGATATGCCTATTTCCTAACATGTACTGTATTCTTAATGTTATTCCTTATTTACTCCCTTATTGGGCTTTATAGACCACCCTTTTATTATTTATGTCCTCAGGTTATCCCACGAAATGCTAAGTAAAAAATACTATTGTGGTCATATAAAATAAGTTTTTAATAAAGAGGTATTTATTTTATGTTTTAAGTTGTTATGTAATTCCATTAATTTCCCAATACACTAGACCTCTCAATTTTCGGAGTTGTCTTTAGTGAAAGTTTATATAATAAAACATGTTTAAGTGTGTAATAAAGAGAAGGGATGTTATAGTTGGTATCAGAGAATAGGTTTAGTTATTTTTGGGATTTGGATTAGAAATACCGAGTGAAAGACTTAGGGATATGAATATGTATAATAAAAACATCCATAAATTTTGGTGATTATAGTGTAAGTGGTTTATCAAGAAAATAAATCCCCGTCTAGATACAAAGAAGTAGAGGTGACTCTAGAACATATGTATCTTGGGGTAAAACCTGATAACACCACTTTGATCTAGAATCAAATGGGAACTGGGGAACAAAAATGAGCCTTACTACACTCTTGGTTGGATACTCCTGGGGGATATGATTTGTTAAATTCATAAGCTTAGTATGAACCATTATTAAAGGAATAAAAAAAATTCCATAATAATATATATTGGAAAGTAGATCATGGATAACTTAGATTTAAGATTATAAATTCATAATTTATGAAAATAAATGTAATTTATAAGCTATCCTATTTTTCATTGGATTACCCTTTATGTGTTTCCCCTAACTTTCCTTTTATTCCATCCAATTTCCTATAATAGGAGAACTAAGGGTTACAACTGATGTGAAGATCAATGTGATGATTGTTCTAGTGAGATGATTAATACAATGGGAGTGGGAATCACAAACTTTGTCATGATACTATCTAAGTTAACTCATGTTTTTAATAGAAACATGGGTCAAGAGGAATGTATACCCCCCAAAAGAAAGAACAAGTCGTAATCGATATCTTCATGAAATAAAGGCCTTCTACTTTTAATGATCATATGATCCCTCAATCACCGAACAATGGATAAAATCCATTTAGAAGATCTTCTACATCCTTCAATGTTATAAACAAGATAATATTCTTATAGATACTTATCATATGGTGGGTGAAGCTGATCACCGGTGGACATTTATCAAAAATATGAATCCTGAGGAAGAGATCGAGGCATTAGAATGGAATGATTTCTGTAAAATGTGTTTTGATAAATATTTTCTCCACACCCTCTGACTTAATATGAAAAACAACATCCTTTCCTTCAGGAAAAAAGAAAACAAATCCATTGGAGCGTATGAGGAAAACTTCAAAAGGATTTCAAGATAAACCTCTGGATTTGTCGTTACCCCCATATGCAAGGTTGACGGCTTATTTGGTGGGATAAAACCTAGCCTATTGAAATTCCTAGTGATATGTGAATTCTATAGCTATGATGAAATTGCCTAATGTGTCATCAATGTCGAAATAGAGATCAAAAAATATCAAGGGTATCATGGGGATAAGAAGCCGGAAGTGGACTTTATTTCTAGTTGTCCGATGGATAAATCTAACAGTGCTAAGAAATTATATCACCCCACTTGAAATGGGTGAGGAAAGAAGCACTCTAGAAATTGCCTAAAGGGGATGATGAAATTATTTATGTGTGGAAGAATAGGGCACCCGACCATTAATTTCCAACAAGAAAAACCCACTACTGCGACAGAGGAGGGGAACACTCCATTTGACCCGTAACACATTATTCATTTCTAACACTATAAAGAACCAGGGAGCTTTCTAAACTAGTGCCATAATCCATGTGTTTTCAGAGGCAACCAACAACCTCCAATGCATCGAGGGAAATCTTCTTCCATCACTACCACCAAAGAGAATCCCAATAACAAAGTGGTGATAGGTACTCTAGTTATTCATTCTATAATAGTGAACTAACTTTTTGATTATAGTTCTATGTATTATTTTATATCCAGAATGTTTATTAAAACAATACCAACACAAAAAAAATCATGGAAGTGGAGATTTAGGTGAGAACAACAAAAGGGGAAATTATTGTATTCCTTGAATATTACTCCTCCACTATCACAATTTGTGGATAGAACTTATTGGAGAACCTTGTCATACTTCCTCTCATGCAATTTTATGCAATTATTTTCAAGGATTGGCTTTTCCTATATAGATCCAACATAAATTTCCTTGATAGGGAAGTCACTCTCTATATGGAGAATAGACCCCCGATTTTCTACAAGTGCAAGGAGGGGGATGAATCTTATTTAGAACCATCATATCAATCATGGATATTACTGCACTATAAGCACATGTATCTTTCTCAGATTATTGAGTCCAAGGAAGAAACCATCATTGAAGACATGCCTATTGTGAGGGAATTCTCTTAGTGTTTTCTGAGAAATTTTTTGGTCTTCCTCCTAGAATAGATGTTTAATTCTTAATTGATCTTACACCTGGGGAGTTTCCAATATCCAAGAATCCATATAGAATGGCTTTGGTGGATCTTTAGGAGCTAAAGAAAGAAATACAAGATAATTTGGATAAAGGGTTTATATGCCCAAGTGCTTCACAATGGGGTCCACCAATCCTCTTCATCAAGAAGAAGTATGGGTCAATGAACCTTGGCTTTGATTATCGTGAGCTCAAAAAAATCACGATAAAGAAAAAGTGTCCTCTACCAAAAATTGATGACTTTTTCGATCAGCTATGGGGATCATAATACTTCTCCCAGGTGGATCTGTAGTCAGGATATTACCACGTAAGGGTGAAGAAAGAGGATATACGCCAGACTACTTTTCGTATGAGGTTCGTGCACTATGAATTCATAGTAATGCCTTTTGAACTCACTAATGATAAAACATTCATCATGGACATGATGAATATATTCTTTAGATATTACCTTGAAATTTTTTTGGTAGTCTTCACAGAGGATATTATAATATACTCCAAAACTGAAGAGGAGAATAAGGAGCATCTAAGCATATACTAGAGACCTTGGGAAAAGATAAGCTCTATGAAAAGTGTATAAAGTGTGAGTTTTTGTTGAAGAAAGTATCATTCTTGAGTCATATCATCACAAAAAATGGGATATCTCTGGATTCATCTAAGACAAATGCAATTGAGGGATCGCTGAGGCCAACATTGGTGGCAGAAGTCTATAACTTCCTTGGGTTAGCTGGATTTTATTGTCGATTTGAGAGAAATTTCTTATGATTTTCAAACACTCTTACCAAGCGTAATCATAAGGGATTCAATTTTTCTTGGTGTTATTAATGAAAAGATAGCTTCATGGAGTTTAAAAAGAGGATTATCACTACACCCGTGCACACACTACCCACAAGTGGAGAACTTTTTGTTGTATTAACTAATACTTATAAGAAGGGTATGGGATATGTGTTGATGCAAAATGAAAATTCTATTACCTATTATTCAAGGAAATTGAATTTTCATTAGAAAAAAACATCCAACACGTGATCTGGAGTTAGCTATAGTAATCTTCACTTTAAAATTTTGGTGACTTTGCCTATTGGGGGAGAAGTGTGAAACATATACGGATCAAAAAAACCTCTAGTATATTTTCACATAGAAAGAGTTGACCATGCACCAAGGAAGATGGTTAGAGATGGTAAAAGGCTATAACGGCTCAATTAACTACTATCATGGGAAATGAAATAAAGTGGAAGATGGTCTAAGTAGAAAGGATCCATCAACTCTTTCATTTATGAGAATTTAAAAGGATCCAATCTTTTTATATTTCATGAATATGGAAATGGGAATCATAAATAAGGGAACATAATTAATCCTTTCACAAATGATTTCTCAACTGTATCTTTTAAAAAGGTTGGAGGATTCCTAAAAGGATGATATGGGGATTCAAAAGAAAGTGGAAACTATCAGAAAAGGAAAATCCTTTTATTTTAATGTTAATGACTAAGGAATTGTGAGGTTTTGGTCAAGAATATGTGTTCAATAAAATCCATAGTTAAAGAATGAACTTTTGGATGATTTACATAGTTCAAATTTCTCCATTCACCCAGGAAACACAAAGATGTATCAAGATCTCTGAGATCATTATTGGTGGGATAACATAAAGTAGAAGATCACTCAGTATACATCCAAGTTCCTGGTATGTCAGAAAGTGAAGGATGGAAGGAAGAAGTATACGGGGATGATGCAACCATTACCCATACCAACATGGAAATGGGAGAACATCACCATGGAATTTGTCACCAGACATCAGAAGACATCCAAAGGGAACAATGCTATCTAGTTTGTTTTGGATCGTCTTACAAAGACTGCACATTTCATTGAAATTCAAGAGGATTTATCATTGGATCAATTGGTGCATATATACATCCAATAAGTGGTAAGGATTAATGGGTACCACTATTGATTTTATCTGATCGAGATCCGAGTTTTACCTCTATGTTTTGGATGAGTCTCTGACACACTTGGAATACTGAGTTGAACTTCAGTAGTACTTATCATCCTCAAAATGATGACAAATTTGAAAAAACTATCCAAACACTTTAGGACATGTTGAGAGGATTCTCAATGGACTTCAAATGAGGTTGGGATCAACATATTCTTCTAGTTGAGTCCTCTTACTATTACAGTTTCCACTCAAGCATCCAAATTACTTCTTATGAAGCCCTTTATGGGAAGAGGTGCAAAAAACTGAATTTTTGGGATGAATTTAGGGAGAGAAAACATCTATGTCTGAAAATGGTCAAAGAAATGGTGGGGATAGTTAAGACCATCCAGAAGAACATTAAAGCTACTCAGAGTTGAAAAAATAGCTATGCTAACAACTGTTGATGAGACATAGAGTTTGAGGTTGGAGACATGGTATTCCTCCACATATCACCGTGGAAGAGAGTTATGATATTTGGGAATAATGGAAATCCTAGTCCAAGGTACAGAGGCCCTATTGATATCCATAGTCGCATCTGAGCAGTGGCCTTTCGACTAGAACTCCCACCGAACCTATCTAAAGTACATGATTTATTCCATGTAGCACTCTTGAGGAATTACATAACTTAACCATTGCATTTACTCAATCCAAATGTGGTACCATTGAATAATGACCTATCCTATGATGGAAAGTAGGTGAAGATATTAGATTTTAGGGAAAAGGTTCTAGGAAATAAGAAAATTCCCCTCGTCAAAGTGTTGTGGAGAAACCACAAGTTTGATGAAGTAATGTGGGAACCAGAGGAATTTATGAGGTAGAGTTACCCAGATCTATTTTAGTGTGGGAAAAGGAAATTTCGAGGGTGAAATTTCTGAACAGTTGAATTTTGTAACGAACTAAACATTCATGAATAAAATTCACTTTCTTTTATTGTCTTACGTACATAGAAAATACATGAACTTTTTTTATTGGGTTTAAATAAATGTTAAGTATATTTATAGTTTATAATATATCTGTTAACAATGATCACATGACTTGTATATATATAGTATTTTAACAAATATTTTTGACACAGACAGGGGAAGTGATGGCCTCGACCAGTTGGATCGTTCCTTTTGAATCCCATTTATTAGATATTTTGAGGGAGATAACATTCTAGGCTTTTCCCTAGACCAATCCCAAGATGAGATCTAATATCTTCAGCATCACAGAAACCGTTTATAGGATAATTTTAATCTCATTGAGATAACAACCCAAACCATGTTCACCGAACAACAACAAGAAAGCCCCACCATCGCACACCATACTCTTAAAGAATATAATGGTGTAATAAAGGGATATGTAAAAATACCCTAGAATTATTATTATGTGCATTATTTTTGTATGTAATAAATAATATACATTCATTTTATTATTATTACTTTGTAAATGGTTTTTAAAGTACAAATTGTATTTTTAGTTAATATTAAAAGTCAATTAAGAAATATATTTTGATGAATTAATAGATTTTTTGAATTAGATAATATTTTAATAAAATATTATTACTAAAATAATTTTTATTAAATAAAAATTTTTGTATAATTTTTATGAATATAATTGAAATTATTATTATGGTCTGAAAACTGTTTCTCTGAAAACAATTGCATATTCAATAAATGTCGGTTTTTATTTTAAAAGTAAAAAATCAAATATTTACAAAATTATTTAGATAAAATTAATATTATTTTTGAAATCAGGATGTAAAAATTACCCAATGGTGAATGTTTCATAATTTCCTGAGACAATCGAATTTTTGAGTAAAAATTAAATACCTTATAAATATATAATTTGTTTTAGGAATCATAATGAACCAATAGTGATTTAATAAAATTATATAAAATATTTTTTTGGTAAATATATGTTTACCTTTAAAATAATTTGATTTTATATTTGTTTGATTAATTTTACAATGCCTTAGTGGACCCTCCAAGACTTATAAAATATTTTAATGTTTTAAAATGATTTCCTTGAGAGTGTGACTCACCTCCACATAAGAAAGAATAATATTTTAATATTTTATTTCATTGGACTTATAAAATAATTTTTTCCACTCCACTTTGGTAAAAACCATGGGAAAAAACCATGATAAGGTTTGTGGTTTTGAATATTTAATTATATAGATTCGAAAACCTATGTTTGTGAAATATTAAATAATTTGTCTCTCTTTTCCTAAATAAACCCACCCAAGCTCCTACTTATCTTCACTAAAAATTCTTTTATAATGTCCATACACTACCCTCATATCTCTATTAACCTTCCATGGTGCCCCAAGATCTCAAAAAACCCCACCTCAAGCTCTTGAAGTCATAAACTCATGTAAGGGATTTCTTCCTTTCTCATTTTGTCAATGTTTATTTATGTTTATATACCCTCTTATTTTCAATTACAAATGTTGGGGTATAACTTCACACCTCCCCCACACACCCCTCATTATATTTTAATGATTAGAGACCTATTTATCTCTCATTAATCCCTCCCATGAACACTTGTTACCATGCCGAAATTCCGTAAGAGTTACTCCATTTCTCCTTTTTATTCAAGTTTTATTATTATGTTACATCTTATATTACCAAATTACATGTGTTGGGAAATGTATCTATATAAACCCCTTACATTACAATTCATGTAAATATTATTATATACCCCTTTCTCTCTCATCAACATTTTTTATGAATTTTTATGTCACGTTGTTATGCTACCAAAATTACACCATGATTTTCCAACCCAAAATTATTGTGTCGTAAATACCATACCCATGTCTCTATCAAGGCTATTCACCATTATGAACATATACATATTGAAGGGTACTTACATGTATGTATTCGAAATTCCTTTATCATATAATAAATGATGATTTGGAATGATTCCATGTTATATGATCCATGTGCCACATCTATGCATGAAATGAAATGTTTATAAAGGTTACACCCTAATACACTCCAATGCATTTGGTAATGAATTGTATCATGAAACACCATAATACATGTTCAATGAGGTTTTAATAATGCTAATCCATGTGCAATGAGGTTTTACTCACGATATTCTACGTGCAATGAGCATTGGCTCATGATAATATCATATTGTATGTCATTGTCACATTTCCATGTTATTATAATAATTTTATATCATGACTTTATATTCATTTTTTCTCTTTTGATACATTGATATACCTATTTCATAACATGTAATGTATTCTTCATGTTATTTCATCTTTACTCCCTTACTGGGATTTATAGCTCACCATTTTCTTATGTATATTCTCAGGTTATCCCATGAATTGCTAAGTATGAAGGAATGTTGTGGTCATGTAAAAGAATTTTTCAATAAATATTTTTTATTTTCTGTTTGAAGTTGTTATGTAATGCTCATAATTTCTCAAGACACTATTCCTCTTGATCCTCAGAGTTGTCTTAAGTTCAAATTAATGTAGAAAAACTTGTTTAAGTGTGTAATAAGGAGCAGGGTTGTTATATTTTGGATTGTTTTATAGATAATAATGAGTCAAATTTTGATTACAGAACATTGAATAAGTGATGAATATGGGGAACGTGTTGATGATTTTTTGTAATTATCTAAACAAAATGTTCAAAACGGGGACATGTTTTTCAATCCTTGCCTGAAATGTTTAAACATGAAGAAGTTGAAAATCATAGAGTTCAAAGATCATTTAATTTGTCATGGTTTTAATCTGAGTTACATCCCTTATATTTTCATGGTGAAATTGGGATGAATTTAGGATCTCTTGATGATTATTTATTACAAGATGATAATTTTGATTAAATTTAAGAAATGATTTTTGATATTGAAGTAGAGGAAATTGAGAATGAATCAAAAATTGAGTGTTTATATAGAGATACTGAAAACTCAAAGTATCTGGGTTGTATACACTTTATAGTTTTATCGATGGTGTTAATATTTATTAACTTGAAGGTGAAATATGGATATATTGACAAGAGTTTTACAGTGTTTCGACAATTTTTGAAAGATATTATTCTGAAAGACAATGATATGCTAGATTTACATTATAAATAAAAGAAAATACTACGCTTGATGGGGTTTGGATAAAAAAATAAATGTTTTCCCAAATGAATATGTTCTATAAAGGAAGGAATTAGAATTTCTTTCAGGGTGTCCTAAATGTGGGGCATTATGGTATACTGTAAAAGAAAAATCACATGATGATTTAGAAGTTAAAGAGACCCCTGTCAAGGAATTTTGGTATCTTCCTATACATCCTCATTTAAGCATTTATTTTATAGTTCAAATGTTGAAAAAATGTTAATATTACATACTTATTATCAGATATGTGATGTAAAAATATGTCATCTTGCTGATTGTCCATAGAGGAAGAAAATTTATCACCAGTTTTCATCATTTGGAAATGAAGTTAGAAATCTGAGACTTCTACTTTACATAGATAGAATAAATCCATATTGAATCCTTAATATCACACATAGTTTATATAATGCTTTATTGGTAATTTACCACTTATATTATGAATTTTGTATGAATCTAAAATATTCCATGTTCACTTTAATGATTTGTAGACAAAAACATCATGGAAATGATATGGACATTTTCTTTCTACCATTAATTGATGATTTGAAACTATTATGGGATGAAGGTATAAGGGTTTATGATTCCTTTAAAATAGAATATTTTCAAATGCATGCAATGATTATGTTCACAATAAATGACATCACAGTATATGGAAATTGTTCTGGATATAGTGTTAATGAGAAAAAATCTTTTCCAATTTGTGAAAAATAGACTTCATATTATCAACTATATCATGGGAGAAAAATAGTATACATGGATCATTGAAATTATTTTCTATGTATCACTCTTATAGAAGATTTAAAAATTATTTAAAAGGATCACATGAATTTGATATTACTCTAAAACCTTTATCAAGTTATCAGTATTTTGAGAGGGTGAAAAACATTGATGTGACATTTGGAAAGACACATAAATATGGTAATTACAGAAATATTTTGATGAAGAGTTCAATATTTTTTGATCTACCATATTGGATATATCATGAGGTGATACATAAAATTTATTTCATGCATGTATAAAAGAATATCTATGAAATTTTTATTGGAACATTTTTAGATATTAAAGGAAAGACTAAAAATGGGTTGAATGCACAATTAGATTTACTCTAAATAGGAATATGTTTGGAGTTGTCTCCCACTCCTAATGGAAGGTGAACATTCCAACCCCTGGACCATCATACCTTATCCAAGAGGGATAAAATTATAATTTTTCAATGTCTTCATGATATTAAATTTCCACATGGTAATTGTTCAAATGTAAAAAAAAATTGTGTCTTTAAAAGATTAAAATTTGACAAGTATGAAATCTCATGATTGTCGCACCGTGATGCAACAGCTCCTACCAATTACACAGTATAGAATATTTCCCACCCATTTTAGAATGACTATAATGAAAGTGTGTTATTTTGGTAATTCAATTTATAATAAGGTGATTGATTTGAATGCTTTGATAACTTTGGATAATGAAGCTGTTTCTATACATTTTCAATTAGAAATTTATTTTCCCCTATCTTTTTTTGATATCATAGTGCATTTTATTGTTCATTTGGTGTGAGAAATAAAGCTTTTCATACCTATATATTTATATTGGATGTATCCTTTTGAAAGTTATATGAAGATATTAAAGGGGTATGTTAAGAATCCATATCGACCTGAGGTATTCATTGTTGAGAAGTATATTTCTAAGGAGGTGGTAGAGTTTTTTACAATATATTTATCTGTATCAGTGCACAACGATTTTCCTACTTATCTCCATAAAAGAGATAATTATTAGGGAAAGGGGATTCTTGGCCCAAAATCCAAATAATTGATAGGTGAATAGATAAATAAGGTATATTTATACATCTTGAATAACATATAAAATGCTCAACTATATATAAAATTTCACATTAATTTGATGAAACAACGTTATACAAAGAAGAAAGATATGTGGATTTTGAATGATCAAAATAAAACATGTTTACCATGGTTAAAAGAGCCCATGTATGGTAAACCAGATGAATCTGAAACAATGATATGGTTAGTGGAAATTTTTTGTTTAAATTTGACAACTGGGTTCGGGTATGACATTAATTGATACACTTTTCATAAAAAAATATTAGGAAAATAGAAGTGTGGTTCAGAATAGTAGTGTATTAGTGTTCAAAAAATTAATGCATTTTTTGATTACTTTAGACAAAATCCGAATCTATGTATAAACTAAATATTATTGAGTCCTTGAATAAATATGAGTGGTTGATTGCATTAAATTTCATATTCCAGTGTTAAAGTGTAAATGGTTTATCAGTAACAACAGTGTTAGACATAATGAATTTGGAATGACACTAGTTAATCTGAATAAATTGGAAGACATAAATGATCCTTTTATCATTGAAAAAACATTGAAACAAGTTTCTATGTTCTTCATCAATCCAATATGAAGTGGTATATTGTCTTACTGGTTAAAAAAATAGTCTATTGGTGATGATAAACTTGATAAAGATGATGATTTATATGATATCCCTACTTCCATGGAATGATTAACAAATAATATTGATGAGAAATTCAAATATATTGTTTGTGACATATAGAACGATCATGATGAAGAGATTTGGGAAAACAATCCTTTAGTAAATTCCTAATATTATTGGTAACATATGTTTAAGTATTGTTTAATTTTTTAAATTTCATAAGTTAGACATTTTAATTTGATTTTCTTCATTAAAACACATATTATAAATAATAAGATAAATTGTTTGTTTATATTAGTTTTTTTGTCGTGTTTACCATGTTTACCCTAACATAAATTATCTATTAATTGATTTTTTTAGAACCAATTATTATAAATTTATCATTTTAAATAAAAATTTATTTTATAGGATTATATTATAAAAAAATTCTTTTTTTGTAAAAATGATTTCTCAGGTTGGTGAATATTTACTATGTAATTTTATCTCTCATTAATATTGTGTAATTTTCATTGATTTATGTTATTTAATATCTCATTAATATCATTATCATTTTAGTTAGCTATAAAAAATATGAATAAAAAATTGTTATGTTTAGTTTACTATAATTTTTATTTGATAATTGTTAATCTTTTATTTAAATTTGTATGTAATTTTTGGATTTTGATATATTTATACTAATTAATATTTATTTGATTTGTAGGATAATGAATTATAAATCATCTGATCAACCAAATATTTCTAGAGATGAAAATACTCATGCCTATAGGGTGCATCAAACACATGATCCTATTAATAATCCTCCTCATCTAACTTTACATGAGATATCTACTTCCATAGGTGGGGGGGAGAGTTTGAGGGTTGGTAAACATGGCACCAAAATTTTACAAAAATTATCAGTTTCCTATATCTGGGAACAAAGGATACCAATGGAATTTCATAGTAATGATATTCTAAGAGGTAAAAATTTAAAATAATTCATTAATTTTGTATCAGTACAGGATAAAAGAAAAATTAGTAATTTATTAGATGGTTGGGGAAGTTTTAAAAAACGCACATTATCACAACTGTGGGAGACCATTTTTGTAAGCTTGTTTTTTATTATTTTACATATCTTTAAATGTTTTTAGTAATATATGTTTTTCCATTATTATCTGATAACATATGATATACCTGATACTAGAGCATTAAGAAGAAAATTTTTATCATCGGTTTCTTAGAGATGGAGGGATTTTAAATCATCGCTCACATCATAGTATATTTTTTTGGATAGACAACATGAAAATTAATGTGTTATATATCCATTTGATTATGAATATGCATGGAATAAATTTATTGATGGTAGATAACAAAAATAGTTTTTGGTAAGTGTAATGTTACCTTTTTAGAATTTTTTTTATATTAATGACCATATTGATAATTTATTTATTCCTAATTCTTTATTTATAGAAATCAAGGAGATATAGTCAAGAGATTCAAGATAAAAATTTATACCATCATACATTATCTTGGGGAGGTTATATGTTATTGGAAGAACAAATGATAAAAGATAAACATCAAAAGTTGAGAGATGAGTCTGCAGGGTATGTAGAGGTTTCCCCCCCACACTAGACCTGAAAAATGGAAGAGGGATTAGATGAGTAAAACAGATAATATCATATGTAAGTGTAGAGAGTTTTATATGATAAGATTGTAAGATTTTTAATTTATTTATTTATTTAATTTAAATAAACTATTTATATACCATGATTCATTACATATTTTTCAAATATTCCATACAAGATTCTCTTGTGTAGAAGAACACACAAGGGGTCTTTATTACTTAGGATAGAAAGGATATTTTAGCTACAACATTGGGAAAGCCCGAACACCCGTGTTGTGTACAAGGATACCCATCTGGTGTATCTATAAGGAAAGTGTTTCAACATTCTAACTCTTCTTCAAAGGAGAATTTTTAGAAAAAAATAAAATATTTGGAATCCAAAGTTCAGGATATTCAAGTGATGATTGAGGAAATTATTAGAGCATTGGCACAATCGATGTTTGTAGACATGCAAGTATAGATTTTTCCTTTTGATCCAACTCCTCCACCTTCTCTAGTAGATTAAAATCATCCTTTTTATCTTACTCACCCATCTCTACCTCCATAACCTGCTCCTTATCACACCCCTACCCCCCTTCTCTAAAGCTTCCAAGTTATTATGAGTTATACGTTGATGATCCTGATTATACTTTTTTCATATGGGATGATATATTATATCAGAGATAACATTAATCATCAATAGATAAATATATAGAATCATGGGTTCACTTTATAGGATAATATAAATAGATTATAAAAAATATCATGTCCTATAGATGGGGTGAGAAAATTTTGAGAAAGTATCAGTAATTTTTTAGTTTTTCCATATAGACTACTTCAACATATTACAATAGAGGTATGTATATATGTTATATTTTATTTCATATTATTATTAAATTTTTCCCATTTTAATGTTTATATATTTAGCTAATTTTCCACTGGAATACTTTAAGGGTAAATAAGTACTATATAGAAAATAAAAAAAATCATTATTGTCGTGACTTTAGATACAGATTCTTCTAGTCTTGATAGATTGTCAGCATACTCAAATTTATTATTAGAAGTATATGAGATAAAAATTTATGCAACTATTTTTTTGGAATGTATCAACAATGTGTATTATAAATGATATCATGGAGATTGTAGTTGGAGATTAAATTGACATCAAAACGATGCAAATTTTGCCTATGTATGTTTATTAACAAAAAAATTCCATTCCCTTAATTTATTGAATTTTTTTAATTATGTTTAATTTGTAATAGGTATCTATATAAAATTTTTATTGATCATGAAAAAATATATATGTATAGAGATTTATAGACCCATGGTTTATTTCACATATAACTTTGAAAATGACTTATGTAGAAAGAACAGTTTATATAGATGAAATATTTCATAATAATGTCATAATTCAATGGTGGATGTTTCACCATCATGAAGATAATAAAAAAAAATTTCTCAAAAAGTGTTATATATAAATTAATATATTAAAAAATTATATTAAAATTTCTTTTATATCTATGGTAATTAGCAATTGGGTGTTTTTTCCAAGGTAGAGGACATTGTACTCGATATGCTCTATCCATGGTGAGGGGAGATAAAAGTTTTAGATTGTATTAAACATGTAAGTCTGATTATTTTAATATTTTTTTACATTATTGTGAAAAAATATTATTTTATTCATATAATTTTCAAATATGGAGTGGAATTTATTTAGAGAGAAAATGATAAATAAGAGATCCAAGATCAAATTTTTAAAAGCTAAGGTGAATTTTCATTTACAATTACTAAAATTTGGATATATTACTAAAAATTGATTTTTTGAATTTAAATATCTTTGAAATAGTTTCATAAACACAAAGGTGTAAAAGAATATAGATATTATGTTTTAAGATTTATGTATGATATAATTTCAACTAGGACATTCACAAAGTTTCAGATGGTTATATTTATTTATAAATATTTCCTTAATATTTAATATGTTTTATTGAAAATTCATGAAAATTTATTTTTGTGTTATTTTATAGCTTTTTTATATCCCACAACCATATATTGTAGAGTAGTTGATACATTTAAAAATTGAATGGGCTAATCATTTAACATGTTTTATTGATTTTTAATTTATTTTAATATACATTATATATTTTAAAGTTCAATTTTAATGGTCTTTTGCTAGTTTTTCTTGAATTTTCTAATGTTCTGTTTCTTTTGGATTCTTCTTTGGTGGAGGATAAATCAATTTCCAATTTTTTTAAACAAAATTTTTTTTATCATTAGTTATACAATAAACAAAATGATAAAATGATAAAAAAAATATTAATTTACAATATCATTTTTATTTAACAAATTTGAAAATTTTATTTACAAGGTCACATCCAATAACATCGCTTAATAACCAATAATAAAAGGCATAAAAAATGATGTGAAAATAATTTATGCATCAATGTATTGTGTGATCCAATATGATGGACTTCTAAATGATTCATGGTATGTTATCTTTTCTCATCCACTCTCTCTAATTTGTCCAGTTGTTTCTAGTATTTCTCATCCCTGGATAATTGATTACATATGGAAATAGAAAGTGAGGGAAATAAAACTTTGATGGATAGGACCACCTATTTCCCATATAATAATGAGTACGGAGTCACCTGTGTGGAAGTGCAGGTCATAGTCTGATAACCCCACAAGGCATGTATGATCTTATCCATCCAAGAATTTTTATCCTTATCTACCATCATCATGATAATATTTTAAAGGGTCTTGTTGAAGGCCTCTATCTATATGTTAGCCTCTATATATTAGCGAGATGAATGGTTGAACTTGATTCCATACTCCAGATAATGTTTTTCCAATTCAACATAACAATAATTGGTGTCATTTTCCAATAGTGTTGTATGAGGGGCACCAAATCTAGTGATGATGCTGGGTTTCAAGAAGATGACAATGTTCATTTACTTTTCTTCTTTTAGGGGTATATATTTGACCCACTTTGAGAATAATTTAGTTTCATTAATAATATACGTGAACTGCTTGGTCGTAGCTGGAGGATATGGCCCCATGGTGTCTGTTTTTTATATGGAAATTAGAGAGGAGTATTTGGTTTTGTATAAGAACTCTAGGGGTTTGTTAATAAAGGTTCCATGAACTGAGTGGGAATAAAATTTTTTGGTGAATATAGTGCAATCCTAGGTTATAGTAGACAGGTAGTACCCAAGACTTCGGATTTGGTGGGAAATCTCGAGTCCTAACTAGTGAGCTCCACAGGCTCTAGTGTGTACTTCCTTTATGATAGAATTATTCTCTTCTCCATAAATACACCTGATAAGGACCCCATAAAGGATTTTTTTATATAGTACCATTGGGTGATTCATGTCATCAAATATAAAAAAGTTAATTTCTCATCTTCATATTTTTCTCTCTCTCAACTTTATCTAGTGGGAGCTCTCTATTTTTAAGGAAGTCCAAAATTGGTGTAATTCACCCAGTGGTAGGACTATATGGTTTGGGTACACATTAGCTTGAACTAATAGTGAGATTATCCAGTGGTGTGAAATACTGACGATTTTTCCATTCCTCTCTACATTGGCTTTAGATTTGAAAACATTTTCCAGTTAATCATCATGATAATTCTGTGACCATGGGACATGATTCAATGTCAATTCCGAAAAAGAATTCTTCCATTAGTCCACATATGTGACTTTTTAGGGGGATTGTCTCTTCTTTTTTTATATTATAATCATTCATAAACATCATGATAACAATTTTATAATTTCATTTTATCTACAAGTATGTTACTTGTTCATAAAGTAGGAACTCTATCCCTATAATGAGATCCTAATATTCTGCTTCATTATTCATGACCACCTTCAATGACAGGAACAAGTAAGGTAGGACTGCCTTTTCTAGATATTTGAACATGACTCCTAGCCCCATTTTTTGAGCTTGGGGTCCTCCATCCTCATTCATGTTATACATATTGATGGACCATCAAAATAAATTTCTCATATCTTGGAGGGATCTTGAATAGTGAAAACCTCTTCATTGGATAGTTTAGCAACAATTGCAGTTCTTTCTACCAAGGGGTGTTCTTCCAGAAAATCTGCTAATTCATGACCTTTGACATATTTTAGAGGAATGAAATGAAATTCAAAATACAGCAGGATGACTGCCCACCATGACATATGTTCAGTCAACATTGGATGACTGAGAATTTATTTTAGTGATTTACTAAGAGAAACCAAACAGAGTTTATGAAGATGCATGTAGTACTTAATTTTCATTATTGTGAATATTATCACTAGAGAAATCATCTCTATATATTAATAATGAGTATAAACATAGATCGTGGTTCATATAATGTAATAGAGGTTGTTTTCACTATCAACATCATTCTTTTGTGTGAGGAAACCAACCAGCGATCGCTCTACAGCTATAACATACAAAATAAGTTGTCTTCCATTGATAGGATACATTATCACAAGCAGGACCAAGAGATATTTATTAATGTTTTCATATTATTCTCGAAATATTTTAGTCCATTGATATATAACCCCTCTATTTCATTAACCCAGTGAAGGGAAATCATGTTCTAGAATGGTTTGACTTGAAGTACCAGATGTAGGATAAGGTTCCTTGAAGTCCTCTCAAATATATAAGGTTATGAGGAGGTGACGTTCCAAGGATAACCTATTTATTTTTAATTTATAATTAAATTCCATGATGGAATAAAAATAGCTATGAAATTTCCATGATGTAATTCAAAAAACATATTTCAAGAGATTGATTTCCAGGCTGTGTTGTCACAATTTGTTGAAGACGGTTTCGAGATATGTTAAGTATTCTGAGAATTTTTAAAATTTAACTACTAGGTCATCAAAATATCATTCAACATACTTTCCCAAGAAGGTTTTGAAGATGCGATGCATTATACATTAGTATGTAGAGCCGAAATTCATGAAGCTAAAGGGAATAACCTAATAGAAAAATACTCCCTGGGGGATCTGAAGGTTGTTTCATCTTCATCATCCTATTCCATTAGGATTTTATTGTATCCTTAATATATATCCATGATGTAGAGGGCCTAATGTCAATTTTTTTAATCGATCATTAGTTCCATGATTGAAACTAGGAAATTTTCCTTCATGTAGAGTCGGTTTAGATCCCCAAAATGGATATGGACTTTATTTTTCCCATTATTCTTCTTTAAAGGGACTATATTGGCCATACATTTGGGATATTGGTCCTATATAATGAATTTTTCTCTAATTATATTGTCAAATTCAACCTCACTTTTTGAAGCTAGGGTTGAGAGCATCCTTTTGGCTGCTTGTTTATAGCCTCGGTGGTCCTCTGGCAGGCACAGGTTATGAGTGGCCACCTAGGGATCGAGGCCTTGAAATTTTGAATAGTTATAAAAGAATTTAGCCTAGTGATTATTTGGGACATAATTATATACCTCTTGCTCCTTAGAATACATGGAGACACTAATCAAGGTAGGTTATGATTCTAACTTTGTATCCAGATTTATTTCTCTAAGCTCATCAATGGTGGTAGAGATGCACTCCTCAAATGAAGGAGGGGATTCCCTAGGTTCCTCCTCCTCTTGTTCTTCATATTTATCTTTTTCCTTTTGTTCCACTAGGGGATAAAGCAATGGGATATGTTCTTTAGAGTTGGTGAGGAGATGATATCTTAGAATCCTGAGGATAAATCCATTTCCTTTGACATCACTGACAATGAAGGATTTCCTTAAACTCACAGGAAGATAGAGTGAGGGATAGAGAAGTGTCTTTATCTTATTTGGGTGATGGGAAAAGTTATTATTCCTCATCTAGTTGGGAAGGGATTTTCTAGAGCTCTAGGGAAGGACTTAATGCATTTTTATTAGAGCTTTCACCACTATCTGTGGTGTCAAAAAACCTATCAACACTACTAAAATCAGTGGTCATGGTTAATACCATAAATATTTTTGGATATGAGCCTGTATTTGAGATCATATACCTGACCCAATTGACTGGAAACACATATTATTCTCTGAGCTATTTTAAGTGTTTAGATGACATCATTTCCAAACCATTTTGGATATTGACCTAATAAACAACATTAATTAGGGGTTATTTCCCTTTCCCATAATAAAATCATGAATCAATGTAATGTGATTGGATTCAAATGGGTCCTTATTAGCACGTGACATTCTAATTAGTGAATTACTGCAGTATTTGATGCATTGATGGTACTATGGTGTGATTAACATATGATGATGAAATTAGGGCCTTCCTAGAAAGTTATTGATGATTGTGTTCTACCAAACAATCTAAAATTTTGAGTCTACTATGAGGTCTCAAAACTAATCCTTGATCTTGATTTGGATCAATGTCTTCTATTAAATTTTTTTCATATCCCTACACTATTATGATGGAAGGATCTAGATTATTCTTATCATAGCCCGATTGGGGAAGTATTCATATTAGAATGAGGTTAACTCTAGGCAATTTTTAAATAAAAACTTTTTGGACATCAACACTATATATCTTGTTGGAAACATACAAGGTTGTAATGTGTCCTTGTACAATGAAATATTCACCTTGAACTATGAAGTAGATAACATTATGGAAATAATTCAGAGTAGTATTTTTTCTAATAGACCTCAGCAGCGGAAACCTTAGCTTCAAACTCCCAAGGGATGCAAAAATCCTCTATGAGTGCATCTATGAGGTCTTTTGACAAGCTTAAGGAATTCAGGATAGATATCTTTTCTGGTATGAAGGATAACTATTCTAGGAATTCATAATTCTAGTCTAAAAGCCTATGTTTCCAAAATTGGGGATTCCCTTTAAAATATTCATTAGGGGATTGAGTATTTTATATAGATGGATCATCCATTAAAATAGTAGTTAGATGTGCACATGTTCTTTGTATGTTGGTTAAGTCGGGATATCTTTCTTGCCAAGGGTGATCTGACACATGTTTCACTTTTGATTAATATTACAGGGTGATAGGGTCAGGGTGAATTTTGGTTCAAGCATGAGGATTTTCCTACTTTTGTAAAACTCGTTTAATGGATCTTTAGAGAGTTTCTATAACATTGATAGTCTAAACAGGGGTTCAGCTAGAATTATGGATTCTTTCTTGGTCGCACATTCCCCAATATCCTCAGTTGTTGTAGAATCTTCCTCTAGTTCTCTAATAAAATAAAGGGAACTTGAGTTCATATTTATAATAATCTTTAGATAATGGATCCATTAATTGAATGACATTAATGGAACCAAAGATCAACTCCTTATCTAATGATGAATTTTCCTAAATGACAATTTTTTTTGTGGTTCTATTTGGTGGTTCAGTGCCCACTGTTTCATATCTGGGGGAATAAAAAATGATATTTTCAAACACAAATTTTGACTTGATATATTTTATCCTCCTAAACTTCCTCCTTATCTTTCTAGACATTCCATTTTTTTAAATCTAGCTCCTATATGTTTGTGGGGTCGATGTTGTCGTCTGTGTTGCAGTGGAAGATGTTGGGGGCATAGTCGGTTGTTTTAACTATTCTTGGAGAATAAAATGAGTTTTTTGGATTGTATTCCAAGTCTTCTAACTATCAATATTCTGTACCCTTATACTAATAACTTCATTCCACTCACCGCCCTCCTTAGCGGTAGTGGAGGAAACATACACCGCTTATATAGGTGGGTTTTTGAACTTTAACTATCAAGAATCTATAATTTTCTACAGGATGTCATTAAATAAATATAATTCCAAAATGGGTTACTAGTGAAATGGGAAATAATTTGTTCACTCACCGAGATCTATTTTGTCAGAAATCTTGGGTCCCTACAAGTCTAATAAATCATTATCCATTACGGTAGTAAAATATCAAAAAACATGATCATCTCAGAATGAGTAAACCTTATTTTTCTCTCTCCCAAAATTGATTTAGACTAGGTAATCTTCTATAATCTCAGAGAGTATGGGGTTTCTATTGAATCTTAGGGGGTGTTGCACAATTAGATGTAGGCTTCGGTGTATGGGTAGGTGCATAGGTTGGTTTAAGTGTGAGAGATGCGGCCTTTTCCTTTCCTACTCTTTTCCCCAGGAATTGTGGATTTATCCAGGACTTAAGCATTCTATATTGTATGGATCCATCCATTATTTTGGAAATGGAGGATAAATCCAAAAAACCAACTTTATATTTCCCCGGGATGAGTGGAATCCATTGCTCTTCTCAAAGGTTATCAATTTAGATAGCGAGTATATCCTCTTGAGTATGTGGTTGGATAAAGGAATAGTTTAGACCTTTCCATCTATTACTCAAATACAAGACTCTCTCATTTTCATTTTATTTTAACTTTGATAGGTCACTGATTGTTGTTTTTTTAGTGTTGAGATGATATGGAAGAGGAATGGCTGATAGAGATCCTTCCATCCCATGATTGGATGAGCTAGAAAATTGGTGTACAATATGAAGTCCAAACGATGAGGGTTCACACAAATGGGATTCATAGTGCGTCTGAAATTGTTTCAGGTCACCTGAGTCATTGAATATCGAAAACATAGGGCTCCCAAATTTTTTAGGTGGTGGGGTGTCGCTCAACTAGTGAAGGTAATGTTTCTATTCCGAATGCACTAGGGAAATATGATCATCTAAGGATTCCAACTATGTTTCCAATGACTCGATGGTGTCGATAATACTTTGACGAGTGTTCTATTGGATAAGAGTTTGGAAAAGTGTTGAAATGGAAGTATTTGACATGTCATTTCTTCCATTATTTGAGGTTGATATCTGGTTGAGGACACCTTTTGAGTGTAATCTCGAACCTGATATGGTCATATCCTTAATGGATGGAAATCTTGATATCCATCCACAACCAGGTCCAGGTAAATGGTTGGTCTCAATGCTGAGTTGGGAGAATGTATTGGACAAGGTTTAATTTTCAGGATGAATCGTTGTTTCTAAGGTACAAATTCCATAAGTGTGCAGTGAGGCTCTCCTTAGGGGGGAATACTCGATAGGAATGCTACCTCAGAGCTACTCAGCATTGATTCAACTCAACTCTTTTATTTATTCCCCCTACCAAGTAATTCATTCTTTGATCATGGTGAGATCATCCTCATTGATAGGAGGTGGAAGGTTTTATACAAAATTGACTTTATTCTTATTAGATATTCACTAAGGATATATTATGGGGTTGATCAAGGGAGCATCCAGATTTAGTGAGATTCTCTAGTTTTAGGTATATATACTTTCATTATTAGCATCGACCATATTATAAATGGAACCATACACCCATTTCTCTTAAAAATTTGCATCATTTTTGGTGACATCCACATGAATTAATTCCATGAAGTTTACTGATTCACAATGAATTGTGGGAATCATACTGGTTATCAAATGATGGGAGGGTTTTTTCACCCTTTATTAGACCTCTCTCTTTCTTTATGGGATCCTCTCCAAGATTATTGGTGAAGGGTGACTTAGAGGGAACCTCTATAAAGCCTCGTCATTTGAATACCTTCTATAGGAAATGGATCACAAGATGGGATAGAATGAGAAACCTTACCACTTTTTGTCCTCCCTAAATGGGAGAAGACTAATTTCTATTGAGAGAGTGGTTGATATAAAAATACCCCTATACCCATTAAATGGGGTTTCTCTCATTCAATTATTTTTGTGCCTCAGTCACAATTTTTTGGTATTATGATGGAATTTTGTGTTAAAACTTTCCCCATCCCAATAGTCTAGGGACGATCCCATACTATGGTGGCTTCGACTACTTTCACTTCTCTCTTGATCTCATGCATCCTTGTTCAAATGTGATATAGATATAGTGTTGAGTTTTCACATAAACTATTTATTTACAAGGACATTAGTAGTGCTTGGTGATTTGCATCCCTTAAGCGATAATCCTATTAAATGTTCTATGTTTCCTAATTCATGTGTTTTTTGAAGGCTTTCTCTTGTCAGTTCTAATGATTTTGAGTCTTATCCAAGGCCGATTCTTGTTGGGAATTCTGCCTTTCCTGAGCATGGGTTCTTCTTGATAGCCACATTGGAATAATGACATTATAATATGTAATTTCCAGTGGGTTTTTTTTAACGGGTCATGGGGTGAAATGGAAAGATCCATGTTCTCCCCATCCTCAAATATGAACACTAGGTGGGGCATCGAAAATTAAATGACATGACTTATGGAATGCGTTGAGGCATGTTGATTGAAGATCATTCTGTTTCTTATATGATCATGGTCCCTATAAAAAAAGAAGGGATTCCAAGTAAAATTGTCGAATAATATCTTCAAATATTTTGACATGGTCTATATACCCATCGTAAGGAATGGATTTTAATTTCAAGTGGTAGATATTTTTCAAGAGAACTAAACAGATGTTGTGTATGCATTCTTTTGGAAATTCCTTTGGAATGTTGAACTGAGAAGTGGATGAGGGACAAAAAATAATGGGTATATCATCCTTGGATAATTTTTTCTCATAATAAAAATATCCTCTTATTATTATGAAAGATAATCCTCCACTTGATCATCCCAACATGGCACTTCTTAAGTATTTTTTCACAATTAGTGGGGCTAGTAGGGGCCTTGTTGGTATGGGAATGGTTTGGGGGTGGCTTAAAGGATGAGCATTTCCATGGTCCATCTTATTATTGAGAAAGTATATTTATTTTAATTGATAGGGTATCTATCATGTATTCCCACATCATTCCAAGTGCCTCAGAGTACATGGGATTTATTGTATCTGGCTCAGTACGAAGAGGACCTTCCTACTGATATGAAGTGTTACTATGGGGAGGCCCTTCTTAGCGGGTTCTATCATTAAGAGGAATAACATCATAGCTTGATTTGTGACTATTGGGAGAATTTATGTAGCATATACCTTGGGTAGGAAATTTAGAGTAGAGAAAAGAAATGGGAGGACCTTCTTTATGAAATGAGGTGTCATACTGGGGAAGATCTTCACAAAATATGCTATTACGGTGATGACTACTATCATAGTTTGATATCTGACTGTAGGGAGGATTTATACAGCGTAAACCCTAGGGAGGAACTTTAGGTCATATAAAATATAGGGGATAAACATCTTGTTATTTGATTTTCTATCCACGAGGAGGGATACTGTGATGCTCATATGAAGATAAGATCTCACGATCGATCGACTTGCGCCCACGAAGGAAACCTTCATAGTAGGTTCTCTAGGTAGGACCTCCAGATCTTCTGGTATCAATGTTGTGGGGAGGACCTTAAAAAATACTATTTATACTTATATAATTTGGTAATGTATTGGTAGGATCCTAATCCACCATTCATTGATGTTTTATGGCCTCGAGAACTCCAACTTCCAAAAGAGTAGGGTTATGAGTTTTCTCTTCATTTCCCAGTAACCTTTTGTGGGATTTATTTTTGGTCTCTCTCTTGCGGGTGACTGGGAAAACATTCTATAAGTGAAAAAACTTCATATATAGATTCCAATTCAAGTGGATCCTATGGTGATATCGGGATATTCTGGTAAGATTTAAGAATTATGGAATGGATATATTCCTACCCTTGAGAGGCCACCGAAGTGAACTGATGTCCCCCAGTTGGAACATGTATTTTTTCATGATCCTATTATCCATTTATCACAAAATATTACTGAAATCCTATTTTGTGGGATCAGGGATTCATGTATTCTTCTGAGTGACCACCACATTATGTGGATGAGTCACCCCACTTGAGGAGCTGGGGTTGTGGGCCTGAATCCTTGTTATTATTGTGAATGTGATTACATCTTAAAAAGTCTATAGGTTAAGGAAAGGATTGATATCTAACCCTCCACTATTGCGAAAATGTGTTGAGATACATCCTTAGAGGGAATGAGAATATACACATATTCTAGTGTTGGAGTAGGAGTATGTGCCATATCCTGATTTTTAGCTTAGATATGGTGACTATGTACTCTAGTTGCCACCATATTTTCATAGAGGGCTTGATGTTCCAGATCAGGTATTTGCATATGCTTTATATTTTTTCGTATTTGGCTGAGGGTATTGGTATAAATCTATTGGAATTTTCATCTACCTGTAGTTTGGAACAGTATTTTATAGTTGGGATTCATGTTTGTGTGAATAGGTTTGCATCTTCACATGGTATGATACCATATTTTTCTAACGAGCTTGATATGCATCCATTGTAATTTTGAATTCCTTATAGTTTATCTCCATTGTATTTGACTGATATTCTTCATATGCATTGGAAGATATATGTGTTTGTATGTGGTTTCCTGTCCTATTTTCATGGTGGGTTTGATATTTTTGGGAAAGTTGTTTCATCTACTAATGGTTTGTTGTTGTATTTTATTGAATAACATTATGAGAGTGAGTATAAATGTATGTCCTCCTTTGGTTTTCCTCTGTATTTTCATGGAGGGAATGATATTTTCAAGAAGGTATTTTTATATGCTGATGGTATGTTGTTGTATTTTAATGAAAAGAATCATGAGAGTGAGCATGAATATACATATGGCCATTGTTTGTCATCATATTTAATTTGTGGGATTCTTCAGAAGGAATTAAGACTATTTCCTATTCTCAATTTTTTGATCGTCACCATTTTTGGGCCACCTTGGGGACCTAGGTCCTCATGGCTTCACATGGGGACCATGGGATAGTATTCTATACATGATGAGAATATTGAGGCACATGGTATTTAAGGTTATAATTATCAGTAGGGGACCTTGGGTGAGGCCCCAATGCTACTGGGAAGAAGTCATTGGAAACCACTTCATCAGCCTCCCTATGGTAAGGGAGTAACTATAATCAAATATTGAGGACAGCATCCTAAAATGGTTTGAGATTTCTATTGGGGATGTCTGGACCTAGACATCTAATCATCCCTGGGTGGTTGGATGGTGTGGATTCATGGACTGAAGGGTCTGTTGAGCTTCTTGTACAGTCAGGAGAGTACCATTCTGGTGGTACTCTTGAACCACTACGTTCAAAATCCATGGTTGAAGATGTTGGGTGGGTTATGCCACCCTTAGTTTGGTTGAGGACCTAGCCTATGTAGTGGATGATGTGCGTGTCCATGAATTTTTTTGAGATTCCATTAGATTGAAGAGATTTTTGGTGATAGTGCCTACAATATATGTGAAAAATACAAAAAAACCCACATCAATGTAGCATCTAATGAACACTTGCATAATTGATGTTCTCATTTTTTCCTCTTACATTTGAATATAAATGGGTTCTGATGTGGGGTAACACTTCCACATTGGTTAATGATTCATGTTAGGTTCACCATTTTATTTCTGACCAAAACTGTTTGTGCCCTATTATTGATTGCATGGGTATAAATTTTGTGTAATAAATGAAGTTAGGTACATTTTATTAAAAAATTATCCATCAGATTTGGTTCATAGAGCCGGAAATTCCCAACATCTCTTACATTCATGATAACTCATGGACCTACTTTCTAATGGTAGGCGTTCAATGAAGAACTTTTCCAAAGAAACTTAATAACTCAAATTGGTCAAGAGGATGGGATTTTAGGCTTATCACACCCTTTTGGGGAGGAAATTTCCAATTTTAGGACTCTCTTAATGATTTAATATATGTTTGAGAATACTTTATTCATTACTATGTATGTATACATGAGTCACCCCAAGGTAATGATAAATTACCAGCACACATGGTTTCAAAATCATATGTATGTATCTGATGTTCTCCATTTATAGAGAAATTTTCATGTATCTGAGGTTCTCCATCAATGTCACCCCTTTATGAACAGATAATAGATTCTTTGGCCATTTATTAGGATGAAACTGGTTTTTAACCATGTGGTCAGGAACTTTGAACTTTGCTGTCTTCCAGGGAGATGAAAGTTTTTCTTATGTTGGGATCGAACCCATATAACGTGATTCCAATGTATCCTCATGAAAGGTATCATAACACATATAGTTAGGTGCCACTTAATAGGACACATAACCTTGTAAAGTCGTGTGATGATAACCAAACCATTCAGTTTAATGTCATGTGTCAATGATGTCCAAGAGAAAGGTTCTAAGTTAAGGTCTAGTTTAGAACTCATGCCAAGGTGGCCTGAGGGGGCTGGAAGAGATGTGGTCTTAGGATGAACTTCCTAAATAGAGGCATGATATTCCCTAAAAAACTCTTCTTGTATCTCTAGAGGTACCCATATATGGAAATAGAATATTAGGGTTTCACCCCCATAAAAAACCTATACATGAGATGGCTTTTCAACTGTGATGGTCTCCCTCAAGAAAACTCTCTTGTAATCAGAAAAATGCATCATAAAAAAACATTCCATAAGGGAGGATTTCACTTCCAAATATACTAAAATATCATTTTCCATGGTGTCCTTGAATATCAAGATGCATCTTAGAGAACAGATCCATCAACTTCCACTCACTGTTGGACTCCTTGATGGTATGCATCTGAGTCTTCTGGCTCAATGTATCAACTATGCAATTTTGATTTCTAGGTGTGTAAGAATGATCAAAGTTGAAAAATTTCAAGAATTAAACCCACCTATGATCCCTCCTATTCAGGTCTTACTATGTGGTGATTTTTGATACTTTTATTGTATATTTAAAGGATGAAATTCTCACCTAATAGATAGTTCCTCCAACAATGCAGACCATGAACCACGACTGCTAGCTAAAGGTCATGCGTAGGATTGTACCACTCATGAGGCCTCAGTTGGAAGTATCCATATGCTAAAACCCAATCATCCTACATCATAACTACCCTTAATCTAATTTTTGAAGTGTCACAACAAGAATTAAATATTCTACCCAACTTAGGCAGAATCAGAATTAGGATTGAAGACTGTATTCCCATTATTTCCTAAAAAGAGGTCTCACAAGCTCCAGTATAGTAAAATTTAACACCCTTCTTGGTCAAGATTGTAAGTAGCGCTTCCAGAAATGATAAATCCTAGATGAATCATTGATAATATTCATTCATCCCAAATAAGCTACATATATCAAGTACACTCTTGAGCTTCTCCTAGGAAACCATGACGCTCACCCTCTATGGGTCAACAGATATGCCTTCCTCAGATATGATATAACCCAAGAAGTGATGCATAATGATCTAAAAGTGGAATTTTTTTATCTTCTCATATATATGGTGTTCTCTAAATGTATTCATAGTGATATCAATGTGACTGGAATGACCAAATCTGGTGTGTGAATAACCTAATATTTCATCAAAGAATACTGCCATAAAGGAATCAAGATACGGGTGAAAAAATTGATTCATCAGATCCATTAATACTTTCACAGTGTTTGTATGATCGTAATTCATGAAGAAATACTCATACAAGTTATACATACTCTAGAACATTGTATGTGGTATGTTATATGTCCTTACAGACACTTGATGGTAGTGAAACCTCAAATCGATCTTGGAGAAAATTATTTCTCTTTGGAGAAAGTAGAATAGGTCATCTATCTGAGGAATTGGATGAAAATTATTCATCCTAAGATGGTTCGGTTAGTGGGGATATATACATAATCTAATTATTTCATCCACCATTATGGTGAAAAAGACAGGTGAACACCATGGAGATGCGTTGGGAATGATAACACCCATAACATCTAGATCTTCAAGCTACTTCTTGAGTTCCTGGAGGTCTATAGGTGTCGTTCTATACCAATTAATGTACAATGGTGTCACACCTAACATAATATAAATGGTGAACTCAACATATCTCTTATGAGCTAAGATGGGTAAATCATCAGGGAGTACATCCTTAAAATGATTCACTATATGAGGGAATTCCATAAGATAAATTCCATGATCATTCATAAAAAGACAGACCATCTGGGTTTTTACTCCTCCTAGATTAGTAATCTTGGGTAAAAATTGACTTTCCTTGATATACCACTAACCCTTATTAATATATATAGTACCCTCATGTGATGTAAAAGGGGCCTAAAAGTGAATTAAATTCACATGAGCTTGATAATGCACAAGTCAGTCCATTCTGAGAATGGTGTTGAAGTCGGCCATCTGGAGGATAAAGAAACTGTACAAGAAACGGTACCCACCTATTTCAAGGGAGAACTCCCTAAACTAGTGTATACCCTCATAAAAAACACCTAACAACGTGTCAAGGGTCAAAACACAACTATATTACTCTATCAGTTATCCCAAACTTCCCAAAGTTATAACAGATATAAAATAGGGCGATTCACCTATATCAAACAAGGAAGATACTAAATTATTTGATACCAAAATAGTACCTATAAATATATATATACCTAGTTTATAATCCTCTAGAATATGATATGTTGTATAAATGTGGCCTGAACTAAGGTCCTGAGATGCTGGAAAAGTAGTCTGAGCAAATCCACTCTACTAACACTGAAACTCAGAGTCCAAACTCTTTTGTCTACAACCACCTTCTAATCTTAAACAACCTATATATTACTAGATTCCCACATGATGAGGTTTTTTAATCCTTCCCCTCAATTTGGTTCTATCACATAACATAACTCACTCAGAACTGAAGGAAATTATTAACAAAAATATTTGAGGTGACCCATCCTACCAGAAGCTCGACACTTGATAGGGTTCCTTGTTCATTGGGATTTTTTATGGAATTTATTCCACACCGGTGACATGCAATATTCATTTTATTAAACTCCACCTATCTAGTACATCCCCCACATGTACCCTAGAAGCATCGCTTCTCTCCATTGGACAAACCACTACTCTTCATGGAAGCTGAATTGCCTTATTTCACATAGCCTAATTCCCTCATGTTATGCTCAGTGATGGGGGTTTGGTTCACTATCTCTAAAATGGTGGTAAGATGAAATATATTCACCTAAGAGAAGATATAATATTCTATACCATCCTCAAAATGAATCATAGTAGTCATCTCATTACCAGTCAAGTTCAATACAAGATGATATAATTCGGTGAAGTGAGATGAGTATTCCCTTACTAACATGTCACCTTGTTGAATGTGCATGAACTCTTTAACATGATCTATTCTCACGGTCTGAGGAAATAAGTATCTCATGAAGTATTTATAGAATTCCACCCATACTATACCTTGATGTCAACCATCCAAGATCAGAACATCCCACCAATTCTTGGTTGAATCATGTAGAATATAGTTTGTAAGCTTGACCCTATGCTATGGAGGCATCTAAATATAATCGAAAATGGACTTCACAACCTACATCCATGAATCAGAAACCTGAGTCCCTCTACTCCCTAATAAGGTGTGATTATTCTCTTGTTGGAAGTCATTGGTTAGCTCTTCCATGGTAGATGCAGGTCTAGGTGCACCCAGAACTGATTGCACAAATTGAAGCAAACTATCTTAGAACTGAGCATTGGTTCCTTGTGAGAGATCTATAAGAGGTGCCTCAAGTGGACCTACAGGAAGTATCATTGGTCATTCAGGTCTCACCACCTCCATATTATGTTCATTGACACTCACTTTAGGTACAACATGAGGTCTTCATGGTGGCATAACTCTACAATTTCCAAAAACTGAACTCATATATGAATTATAACAGATAGGGAAAGCAATAAAGAAAGGACAAGTACAAGGCACACCAATAAGCATGTTACAACCCCTATATTTCTCCAAGATTCGGGTCTAGGTGATAGGGATGAGTCAAAAAAGATATCATAGGAGACACTTCTTACTTCCCACTACAAAGGTCATGTCAGGGTCAAGGCCTCATAGCACCAATTTAAGTGATCCATTTCATTTTAAAGATCATATTCATTTTTTTCATTTAGATTAATTTTTATTTACTTTTTATTATTAACATCATACATTTAATTTCATCACAAATTCTAATTTATAAAGGTCCATACTCCATAAAAATTGATATTGGTGTGTCCAGTAACCATATCCTGACCCTTACACTAGAAAACAAGTTTAATAAGTCTTGAATTGTGTTTTGATTGAATGATATGTCATTGGAACTCACTAATCAACCCAACTAATGTGGAATTATTGGTTAGTTGACCAAATTATTCTATCAATTATAACACTATCACACTGCATGGAATAAAAAATAATATGTATACACTAATTATTATGCAATACAAACAATGCATGCTGAAAATTAAATGTGGAATGGCATAATGCATTACATTTTTAAATAATTTGGTTCCTAGTATAACGCGTGATTACAATATACCACTAGATCAATAGGACAAGGTTAAACAACTCTTTTTAATAACATTAATTTTTTTAATATCACAAATCTAGTGCGTCACCCAATGGTGAAATCAATGAAACTATAACATCGCAATCAATAATAGCATTTACCCATCGTGGATAATTTGAGTTTCCCCTGTATGTGGGTCAGCTACTCCCAGGAACCATATCATAACCAAATTCCATTATCCTAATCTCCTATATAAACCCAAACAATAATAAGAAATGGAAAAGAGATCTGATACCACTTTTTAGCATCCTACCTGTGGGTGCCACTTAGTAGTGCCCCAAGACAGTGGCCACAAGACCTCAAATGCGCCTCCCCAAATGCCAAAGGCTGCTAACTAGCAGCGAGGGCCTAGGGTGTCTGTGGGAGACTATTCCTCATATATCAGAGTGAGTGAAACAACAAAAAATAAAAAATAAATAATATAAGAATAATTAAGAAGCAGACACTAGCAGAACATTAATAATTAACCATACAAAAATGATTAACTATAAGAGGAAGTTGAAATAATAAATAGATAAATCAGATGATGATGTTATAAAAAAATGAAAGAATCAAGGGTCATGGAATACAAGCATATAATCCATTCTAAAAAATATAAAAAAAATTAAAAAAACTTCTACAGCTAGCATATCGAAAATATGCTCAGTCCTCTGCCCCCAACTCCATCCTAGAACTGAAATTCTAGCATCGGTAGAAGGATACTTTCCTTTATTTATTTATTAAAAAATAAAATATTCATGGGTACCAAACGCATCCCAAGAAAGGTGTGGGATTCAATATCATTAGTCCACCACCCATGATGTATAGGACAATCCATTTCATGCAATGTAAAATGAATAGTGTTCCATAATTAAAAAAATGAAAAACATAAATAAACAAATAAATAACCAGGAGAGGTTCTATTGGGAAACTTTTTCCATTTTACAAACTTATTCCTAAGCCTATGTGTCTAAACCAGGGGATATTTCAAAGGTAAAGTGAGTGGGATAATATGTGAGAAGGTGATTTATCCCCAATCTTGTGATTGGGCTTCACGGACATGCCCCTAACCTTCCAAAACAAAAATATCCTTTCTCATTTACATCCTTATTTTATTTTTTTCAATTCAATTTTAGATGTTTATAAAATAGTAAGTGTTTCTCTGATCCCATTCAAGGTAATATACAGATACATCCCATGTATCGCTCAAGGGCCTCAATATATGTCCAATGCTGTGGAGTCCATCCAAGGTGACCCCAGAATGAATTCCCATGTGTCACCCCATGATTGGTGTGATAATGTCAAGAACTAACCTTCATTTCAGTTCCTATTATCATATGTAGGGGCCCAAGTCTCTCTCGTGTCATGGTACAACCATCATGCCATCAACCCTATTCAATGGTTCTCCCCTATGGAACTGGTATCACTCGTCTATAGGTAAAAACAAGAAATGCATGATGAGCGCATCATATGATTGACTAGTGTCACCATCAGCATGTTTACAAGAATTAATAAATTTTAACTATAAGGAACATCGATCCCATCCAATGGGCCCTTAATTTGGAAGCCATTGTGTTTCCCAAGGAACTAGATGAGGATATCAATTTGTTAGAAAATCCATAACATTTATCAAAACAATCACTTATAACATGAAATCCATATTAGTCAATGCATTCCCATTTAATGGTTCATTTTTTCCCTGATGTGTAAAGAATTAATCACTTATCCAATTTATTTAATTCTTGAAATTAATTTATGGCATGGGTTATAGGGTCATAACACATGGATCAACAACCAATTCAATCCAACTTAAAAAATTAAAGTTATCAATTAGAAAGAAAAACACTTCATGGGATGTTTAATTTATCTAAGGGGACTTTCAATTAAGGTTCATAGTTAGATCACACCAGTTGTTTGACATAAACTCAAGGTGATCAACCCAAGGGATTGATTCGTTGTTAACTCAGGTCATAAAATGGAATTGTGAGGCATTGAATTTAATTTAATTAGAAATTTTCAAGTGTCGTTAGAAATCATTGGATCGACTCACAACATCACATTTTATATAAAATAATGAAAAGAGGTAAAATAACCTAGACCACATACCTTAGAGTCATATAGATTCCCTTATCTAGGGATGACTATTGATTCAATCTAGAATGGAAGAAATCATAGAAATCATCAAATTCCCTAAAATAGGGAAATGAGCTTGCACTAAGATAGCACAGAAAAGGGTGTAAAAACCTTAAAAAATATGGGATATGACTAAGGATATTTCATAGATATTTTATATGAATTTTATGGTGAAAAAATAGACTATATATAGAGGATCACTCAAAAATACTATGGAATGGGGAGGAGGAGCTTCATTCAAGGGAGGAAAAGGCTTATCCACTAGAGAAAAAGAGGGGGAGAAGAAAAATTGAGTTAATACATTAATGAGGGGAAAATTGGTAAATTTTTCCACAAAATTGAGTATATATAGTTTAGCTATATGGTTTTCTAAACTGTGTGCCAACCATGCTTCAATTCACTACTTCAATGGTGCACCCCACATAGTTAGGAACATTGTTTGTCTAGCTATATAAAAGTCATGGAAAATTCCACTATCAGAAATTGAATATGGATTTCATGGACATGTTCCTGGGTTCGCACTATTGTAGACAAATCCTTCATCCCCCAGGTCTCCTTTGATGCACCTCATATGATTAGTAGAGACCGTGTAGGCAGGGCTGCATGATTTCTCCTAACCATGTGGCCCAGTTCAGTTTCTAAATTTCTAGGGATCTAATCTCCAAAAAATTGGTAGAACCCCTTGTAACCTCCAAGATGCCATTGAAAAATTATATTATGTCAAAACAAAGAAATTTAAACTAAAAATGAATGGTTCTTACCATAGAGAAAATATGAAACATTACATGGAG
This sequence comes from Viscum album, assembly GCA_963277665.1. Taxonomy (NCBI): domain Eukaryota; kingdom Viridiplantae; phylum Streptophyta; class Magnoliopsida; order Santalales; family Viscaceae; genus Viscum; species Viscum album. Next base: position 641,150,665 of record OY728143.1, on the reverse strand, counting down.
GATGGTAAAGAATATTCTTTTATTTAGGTGAACCATAGTCCAAACATAAACTAATAGATGGATATAATATAGGAGGAAATAGAATCCCTACATGATAACAAGACTTTGGATCTTGTTGATGGAATGGTTATCAGAAAAATGGGTATTTAATATTAAGTCACATGGAAAAGACAAAGTATATAGATATCATTTGAGACTGTTAGTCAATGGATTTTCTCAAAAGCTTGATTTCAATGAAATATTTTTTTTACTAATAGAATAATGACCATTTGAGTAGTTTTAAAAATGCGTTCATTAAAAATTTTACTTACAGGGTAGTTATAAGTGATTATATATTTTCTCTATAGTGATCTGGATTAATAAATCTATATACTCTAGGTATATGTTTTATAGAAGTAGTTAAGGTGAACATGGTTTATAGGTTTAATAAATATATATTCTATCTAAAAATGGAACTGAGGTCTTGGTATAATAGATTTTATTATTATATAATGATTCATTAATAAAACATACATTAGGTACATATGGAAATTATTTTATCATTTTTTTTGTGAATTTCATCCTAGTTCTAGGATCATACAATGATCTAATAAAGAAATTCAAGGCATGACTGGATAGGGAGTTTTATATGAATGACTTGAGACTCAAAAAAAAGATTCATGGGATATGGATTTAATAAGAATATTTTACATGGATTATTGGTATATCATATTATAATTACATTAGAAAAGTATTAAAAATTTTCAATCTGAAATACAATAAGAAAATCAATATCTTAATTCTTGGTAATTCCAAGTTATCCTCTATGATGATACCTATTAGTGAAGTACAGAGGATAGGGATGTCTAAAGTACCATATGAATCTATAGTGGGGATTCTAATGCCCATTATGGTTTGTAATAGACCACTCATTAAAGATATAGTGGGAGAAATCAGTTAGTATCAAATGAATATGGTATGGGATCATTGGGACACATTAAATATTAACTTTTTATACATTAGGTAGAACTCAAAAACTTCATTATTTTATATTTATTCATATTTTACTATTTGTTTCTATGTTGATTTGGATTTTTTATATGATTATTGTATATTAAAATACATTATATATTGTGTGTTTCCTATTGTAGGAGGGGGAATGAGCTAGATTTAAATGATAAAATTAGCTGTTATTTTATTCATGAAATAGGCTATATAAATTGAAGCTATATAGGCTTAAAAATAAATGAATTTAATGAGAATATTATTAGAGGATATCCGGCATAAGAAAAGACACATACCATTGTTTGTTTTAAGATTATTGTGCCTTTTCTCTTTCAAGGAATCCATATATTTATTATATGATGAATAATATGGTATTATAGAGTAATTTTTTCTAGATTTTTGAGAGGAAAAATGTTTGATCGTGTTGAAAATTTACATTTAAGAAAACATCAAAAATTGTATACTAAAGGCGATTAATTCTGATATGTTCAGATATTACAAATCCTCAAGTTATCCTATAGAGATTTAAACTGTATGTTTTGAAGATAGAAATAATTCAAGGATATGTAATTTTTTCTCAATAAAATCTCATAGTGATAGATATGTTGGAAACAAGTTTTCTATGATTTTATTTTCCAAAATGCTTTTATTTTCATTATGGTTGGTTATCACCACCTTGATTTATCAAAGGGGGAGGTAAGGGCTAGTGTGGTGGGTAACCAAACCCCACTAATTCACCAAATAGAGGAGTCTTCATGTGTTGAATAATTTCCTATAAAATAATTATCTCCCATATGTTAAAAATTATCAAGTATAAAATCATACTTGTTTTTTAGAGTTTTGTTAAAGTGGTGTTTGGTTTGGTGTTTCAGTAATTACTCAAGAAAGAATATTATAAATATTTTATCCTTTTTTAGTGAGTGATATATAATATACCCACATCACCCAGAGTTATATCAATCTATTTACTTGTATTTTTTACACCACTTCATTTTGTGGTTTTCCGCAATACATCTGGGGTTATTTATTTATTCGTTTTTTTCTCTATTTCCAATTCATTTTTTATCCAAAAACATATATGATTCTAATGAATATTTATAATATGAAAATATTTTTTATTTCCGAAATTAGATACATAAATGGGTGACATGCTAGGATCGAATTCATATGGTAGTTCATGGGTGGACTGTTATTGGACAATGTTATGTGGGATGTAAGATAATGCTGGAGAAGCATATTACTGGATTGTTGGGATTCTGATGATTGGATATCTAAAAATGGACTGAATATTGATGAAAATTTACATGGATCATCCATGGTACTTATATTTATTTTATATTGTTTCTCAATTAATTGGAAAACATATCTCCATGATGTTGTTGTGCGTTGGGAAAGAATAGATCCTTCCTCGAATAAAATCTCGATATGAAAAAAATTGAATGAATATCCAAGGGAAAAAAGTGAAAAATTATAGAATAATAAATAAATCAACTCATGAGATTTCATTATGGAAAAACCCTTAATGTGGAGGATTAAAACCCATTGGAAAATTTCAAAGAATGTACAAATAATTAAAGAGTAGAAAAATCAATTAAAAACCCAGCCTTGAATTATAATGATATTCTAGAAAACACTATATAAAAACCATACCATGATACACCTATATCATCTATCTGAAAACCATCTTGGGAAAAAATATCACCCCTCTAATATTAAATCCAAACACATGGTGTTGTTGAGAAACCTCCAAGAATCTATTGCATAACCCGACCCACCACTACTTTTTAACACCCCAGGCTTCCACGGTACGTTTCCCTTTGAATAATGTAGTAGTTTGCATTGTATGCAACTTCGAGTTTTAACACACCAAGACCAATATAACTAGCCGTTATGAAATGTAATACCCACTTTTAGAAATTTTATAAATTTTATAAATTTTAATTTTCAAAATGGACTTCATTTTTTGATTCGGAATACTAAAATTAGCTTAGGGTGAATTTTTGGTATTTTTTGAGAACATTCAATTTTTGATGAATAGTGAAAAACACTTCATTATTGTTTAAATCCGAATTTTTATTTAAATAATTAGTTATTTTATTTTTATTTATTTTAGGTGCAAATATATATATAATACCTATATAAGTTAAATGTATTTAGTTGGATTCATTTTATAATAAGTTTAGATATATAAAATTTCATTGAACTTTTTACTGTCTTTTACCCACTTTATAGGAGCATTTGCAATGCATAAAACTTAATTTTACTACTTCTATGAGTTGAATTTAAAAAAAAAACTAGGGACACGATTGAAATCATTATGTAAATTTTTTTTCAATAAGATGAAAATAATGTTTTGGTGAATAGTAAGTTTTGGCTTTTATTTACCACGATTAAAAGTAAATAGGGTAATTAAGAGGAAAATGGTATTATAATTACCATAAAACATTTTCTAATTCTATTGGATAAGTTTAATTCGACCAAAAATGACCTTAGTAAAAAATATTATCCTCTTTGGTCCACTTGGATTAGATTAAGAAATTTATTATTATTTTAATAAATAAGAGTTAAAAGTGTTAAATTCAATGTTTAATAAATAAACCATTTTTATATAGGGTTATTCATAAGATAAATTCGACTATAAATATTCATTAAAATGATAAAAATATTTCCTATATAATAATATTTTATTTATAATTTTTATACATTAAATAATTTAATTTATTTATGATAGAATGATGATGCAGTAATTACCATATTAATGAAATATTAAAATATTTGATTTTATAAATATCCAAATAAAGGTAATTTGAGACTTTTGATGAATTAAACGAATTTTATATGTTAATATGGAACTTTATGGTTTATTAAATAATTATTTTTCAATGTAATCATGCTTTTATGATTTTCACAAAAACCAAATACTAAATAGTGTCAAAATTGAAGAAATTGAGTTTTTAAAACAAATACTATATTATTAATTATATAATATTCCTAGAAATCTTATGTTAGGAAAAAGGAAATATATAAAGTTATATATATTAATAATGAATCACTTGGGGTTCTCTTGGATTGTTATAGTATGTTTATTAACCTTATAATATAAAAATACAAGGAGACATGGTAATTGTCGAACTATATGGCTAAGAGTTAAATCTAAAAGATAAGGGTAATATGGTGAACTAAACCTATCTAAAACCTATGTATTGAGAGTTTTTAGACCCATACCTACCTTAGACTCTAAATAAATCATTTTTTATCTATTAGAAACCAAAAATTATTTTATTATAAAATAAATTTTCAATCATTTCCTAAAGTGACCCTCACCTATCTTTTAAAACGGTACTCCCCTTCTCTAAATTTTACTCATACAAAGCCATTTGGATGGGCCAAACCCTGCCCAAATATCCTACCAACTTCCCTAAAATCATCCTAGAGTCCTTACATTGATCATAAAGCCGAACTAAGGATCCCTTTTGATCAACTCAAAAGGAAACACCCGAAGAAAAGGTAATAATTTCATCACCCTCTTTCAAGTTGTTTTCTTCTTCCACTTCATCTTTATTTGTTGTTTCCATTATAAAATAATAAATCTAATATCTTATATATACTGTGATATTATTATAAAAATGGTACAATGATATTCATTATTATATCCATCATATTATTGAAAAAGTCTTCATACGTGCGTACGTACGACTTACCATCTCCACGTCGTGGTGTAGTTTGTTATTGAAACACTTCATTATTTGGATGGGTATAGTAATGAGTATAAATGTTATAAATAATAATTATAAAATTTTAATGATTCTATATAAATGATATACCATCCAATTACATACTATTTCACCATCAATATATTGACATTGTCGCTCCTGCGTACGTACGGATTACCGTCTCCACGAACGCGATGAGATTCATTCCCCGTCGTAATCATTGAAAAATAATTTTCATTTAATGATTAAAAATAATTTTTAATATATTAATATCATTCTAGATATTAATAAAATAAATCCTATCCATAATAAACATGGTTTACGTAACCGAGCATATAAAGGAAAACAGATCAGTTAACATCTGAAACGATGATACTACTAAAATATTATTAACAAAGCAATATTAGAGGATCATATATGATATCATATTTATGTATGTAGTTATTTTATAATTTACTAAAAATTATTTAACTATTATATAGGAGGTTAACTTACCCTTGAATAAGGAAAATTAGAAGGTAAGGGTTAATTTCACAATCTCTTTATTATGCGAGGTTGTTTTTATATAAGTATCTACTAGGAACTCTTTATCATCCACATCCGTGTTTTCTTAAAATTGTAATTCAAAACATTTTCAAAATTTACTATACTATGTTTGAAATACATTTATACCCTTATTTGACCTTATATTTTTTGAAAGGAATCTTTCCGTCGTTTTACAAACAAGGTTCTTTATGAACTTTTTGAAAAAATTAAGGTAAGAATGTCTTTTTAACTTATACGGTGGGTGCAGATATTTTTCTCCATTATAACATCGTCGAAGAATCCCTAACAAGATTAAAAGAATATTTTCAAAATAAATGTTTTCTTTATAAATTTTGTGACTTTTAAATGATTTCATGAAAAAGGGATATTTCTCTCAAAGATTTTTGCTGATCATTTTCAACTATGTCAACATTCTTTACGGGATATTATTCTTATCAAGGTTGATTTATTAAATAAATATTATATATTTTATTGAAGGTTTTGTGATATGTTTGACTGTGGATTTGTTATTTTTTATACCATTTATGGTTTATGGGTAATGTATTTACATTTCGTATGTTAGTTTTAATACGAATGTTTATGTTATGTTTAAGCAATTTCATATGAGAAATGCATTGGACTTAGTAAGTTACAGGTGGAGCCCGCTATAGCTCATTGATGAATCGGTAGGTCTCATGAGTCAAACTATTGTCTAGGCACAAGGCCTTGAAAAAACTTTTTTGTAGTCTTGGCACAAGGCCTTAACTCTGTGGTTATAAAGTCTAGTATTATGTATTTCATCATTATGAAAGTGGCTATTGATATTGAATGTGATTATTCAACTAGTAGAATATCCATGTGAATAGGTAAGTGGAATTATTTGATTTTAACTTTTCCATAATATGAGGAATTGTTTATGTTTAAAAGGCTTTTTTTAGTCTTATACATTGACTTAAATTTTTATGCTTATTTATGAAAGTTTCCGTATATTGTTATCCTTACTGAGCATCTGATCTCACCCCTTTCATTGTTTTATTTTTCCCATAATGTCAAGATGTATTTTATGGTTGACCTATAGGGATAGGATAAGGATATAAGTGTGTTCAAAAGGGGACAAAATTTTGTTGATGTTTTTATTTCATGATGTAATGTAAAACTTATGAATGTATCTAGTACTTCCAAGGCTACTAAACTGGTCGGTCTTTCGGGACATGATTCCTTTTATCATGCCAATGTTATATAATAATGCACCAACTCTGGGTAACTAGGGTAGGATAATTATAGTTGGTATCAAAGGAAGTTCAGTAAAAACCATGGAAACTATATTTAGATAATCTCTGATTAGAGCACATTACCCTAAGATAAACATTGAGGATTGGTAAAGGAGAACATCCTAGAATTTTAGAAATATAGATATTTTGTGTATTTTCCAAGAAATTCATCCCTTTCTGGATATGAGCAGGTAAAGGCGGCTCTGGCACAGATATACCTAGGATTGAAAACTTCGAAAAGGAGTTTCGGGCTTGACCTGGGGTATCCTAGTACATGACAACGGGCCTTACAGCACTCTTGGTTACGACACTCCCGGGGGATATACTTAGGATAATTAACATTTTCTTTACAAACCATTATGAAGGATTTATGAGTATATACCTCCTAAAGGAAAACATTTTTATGATTTTGGATTATATCCATAAACTGATCAATTTATGTTAAGTGTTTTACAATATTGGAATTATGTATGGTGATTTATAAACTAATCTATTGTATGTCATTATATAGAAATGGAACCTAGTGGAAGGAATGGAAACTGTATCAATGCATGTAATCCATGTAGGGACTACCCTCCTACTCAAGATAATTATAGTGGAGATGGTGATGAAACTAGTGCTGATCAGCTTACCACTATACTAGGACAACTCGCTCAGGTTATGAATAATAACCTTACCTGAATAGAGCACCCTGATCCACAACACAAATGATAAATGTTAGACTGATTCACTAGGCACTAACCACCAACATTCAATGGGAGTAAAAATACATTATTTGCTGAGTAATGGATAAATTCCTTAGAAAAAACATTTCATGGTTTGGGGAGTAGTGAAATAGAAAAAGTTATCATGGAAGTTTATCACCTCACGGGAGATGCAGATAAATGGTGGTCATTAATCCAAAACACAAAGGAAGATGAAGAAGTATCGAACCTAGAATGGAGGTATTTTAAAAATATTTTCTTAGAAAAATACTTACTTTGTGACCATCGAGTGGATATTGAAAGACAAATTCTGAGTCAAAGGAAAAAGGAGGACGAAAATGTCACAAAGTAAGAGGATAACTTTACAAGGTTAGAAAGGCATGAAACATATTATATATTTAACCCAAGGAGTATTATTGATCGATTCATTGATGGGTTAAAACCATTTCTCCATCGAGAATTAGTCTCACAATCCTTCTCATCATATGAAGATATTTTCTCATGCGCTATCAAGATAGAAAAGGAATTATCTAAGTCCTATGACTTTAAAGGAAAACAAGAGAAGAAGAGATATTTTGATCACTCTAGAAATAAAAATAAGGGGAATAAGGAAAAAGTTAAATATCCATCCTACGGTAAATGTGGGGAGAAACACACTGGTGCATTCCAGAAGGGAATGAGAGTCTATTACAAGTGTGGTGACAAAGGCCACCAAGATCGTGATTGCAAGGGAAGGAATGAGGATGTTAATGTTTAATTCAACAATTGTAGAGAAACGGGACATTCTGAAAATGAATGTGCTAAGTGCCCAGGGAACTTACCTCAGAAAAGGACAAGGGAGAAAAGCCAAGCTTATGCGATCACTACTGCTGAGGTTGAAGCTTCGAAAGACATGGTGGTAGGTAATTTAATGGTTTCCTCAAGTTTAGCCAATGCATTATTTTATTCTGGATCATCGCATTATTTCATATCTTCCATGTTTACTATGAAAATTAGATATTTTCAATTTGACATAACAATGGAGTTGTCTGTCAAAACACCTAAGGGAAGTATCATTGCAACAACGTTTTGTGAAGCAGTTCCCATTATGGAATATAAATGTTCTTTATCTACTGATATCATCATCATACCCATGATTGAGTTTGATATAATCCTTGGAATGGATTGGATTTCATACCATGATGTGAAAATTTATTATAATAAGAAGGACGTAACAATTTTCGATGATGATAAGGAGTACGTTATCTTTAGAGAAGAAACGTCACCACCTGATTCTTATCTAGATCCACCCCAAATAGCTCTACTAAATTAAATTATTGGGGGGAAAGATAATGAAATAATTATGGGTGAGGAAAATAATGTTCTAATAGAGGATATACCTATTTTGCAATAATATGTTGACGTGTTGCCATAGGATTTACCTGGACATCCTCGCGAATGAGAAATTGAGTTTTCCATTGATTTAATTCCTAGTTCAAGGACCATATCGAAGACCGATTATAGAATGGACACTGTGTAATTAGTGGAACTAAAGAAACTACTAGAGAAATTGAGTAATAAGGGATTTATTCTCCCTAGTATTTCTCCATGGGGAGCCCCTGTCCTTTTTGTTAAGAAGAAAGATGGATCTATGAGTTTGTGCATTGACTACAGAGAGATCAATGCTATAACAATAAAGAACAAGTATCCCCTACCTCGCATTGATGATTTATTCAACCAAATTCATGAATATAAATATTTTTCAATGACTAACCTTGGATCTGAATATCATCAGTTGTGTGTGAAGAAGGAAGACATTCCGAAAATAGCATTTTGAACCAGGTATGGGCATTACGAGTTTACAGTAATGCCTTTTGGATTGACTAATTCACCCTCTGTCTTCATGGATTTAACGAATATAGTATTCAAGGAATATCTTGATGAATTTTTAGTTGTGTTTATTGATGATATCTTGGTATACTCAAAATGCAACAAAGATCATGAAAATCACTTGTTCACTATTCTGAGAACCGTCGGAAGAAATGAATTATATGGGAAGTTTAGTAAGTGTGAATTTTGGATTCATGAGATTTCTTTTCATTGAAATATTTTCTCTATGGAGAGAATCTCTGTTGAACCTTCAAAGACCAAGGTGATCTAAGAATGGCCAGCACCGACGAGTATAACTGACGTATGCAGTTTTATTGGTTTAGCAGGTTATTATCAACTTTTCGTCTGGAATTTTTCCCGTTTGGCTAACCAATTAACCAATCTCACACATAAATAGTTTAAATTTGTCTCTGAAAAACTGTGTGAAGAATTTTTTGAAGAACCAAAGAGAATATTAGTCAACACTCGTATCTTGAATCTACCATCAGGGGACGATGGGTTTTTAATTTATAGTGATGCTTCAAAGAAAGGACTTGGTTTTGTTCTTATGTAGAATGATAGAGTTATTGACTATGCATCAGAACAACTAAAAATTCACTATAAAAACAATCCGACTCCTGATCTTGTGTTAGCAGCTGTAATATTTTCTCTGAAAATATGGAGACACTATCTCTATGGTGAAAAATGATAGATTTATAATGATCACAAGAGTTTGAAGTATATTTTCTCACAAAAAGAACACAACATGAGGCAAATTAGATGGAATTAACTACTCAAGGATTATGATTTCACAATACACTACCACGCAGGGAAGGAAAATATGGTGGCAGATGCTTTGATCAGAAAGGATCATGGAGTTTTGAATAAGATAAGAGTTAAAAGGGATCCTTTTTTCATGGATATATTAAAGATGGATAAGGGAATAAACATGGATGGTGAAACATCAATAATTGTTCAAAAGGTTTGCAAACCATCTTTACTAGAAAGGATAAAAATTTCTCAGACTAATAATGTGGAGTTTCAAAAGAATATTAAAGCTGAAAATGATGGGAGATTGAGTGAATTCATATATGAAGATGAAATTTTGAATTTTGGGAAGAAACTTTGTGTTCTAGATATACCTAATCTAAAAAGGGAATTGTTGGATGATGCCCATAGCTACAATTTCTTTATACACCCTAGGAGCACTAAGATGTATAGAGATTTGAAGGAACATTTTTTGTGGGAAAACATGAAGAGGAAGATTGCTGATTTTGTGTCAAGATGTATGGTTTGTCAACAAGTGAAAGCTGGAAGGCAATAGCCTAGGGGAGTCATGAAACCTCTTCCCATACCTGAGTGGAAATGGAATAATATTGTGATGGACTTTGTCATGGGGCTACAAAGGCCTCCTAGAACGAATGATGCAATATGGATCATTGTTGATCGTCTTACCAAGTAAGCACATTTTCTTACTATAAGAGAAGATTTACCACTTGAACATCTAGCAAGACTATATATTAATGAATTTGTAAAACTCCATGATGTACCCCTATCGATTGTTTATGATCGCGATCCCCATTTTACATCAATATTTTGGAAAAGTCTTCAAAAGGCCTTGTATACTGAACTTCATTTAAGAACTTCCTACCACCCTCAAACCGATTGAAAATCTGAACAGACTATTAAAAACTTATAAGACATGTTGAGATCTTGTTCACTTGGCTTTCAAGGTATGTGGGATCAATATTTACGTCTGGTAGAATTTTACTATTACAATAGATTCCATTCTAGTATTCAGATGGCACCAGATGAAGCGTTATATGGAAAGAGATTCCAGACACCAACTTGTTGGGATGATGTTAGTTAAAGAAAACTCGTAGGCCCAAAACTTGTTGAGGAAACAATAAAAAATGTGATGATTATCCAAAACCACATCAATGTTTCCCAAATAAGGCAAAAGAGATATGTCAATAACCATATGAAGAATTTGGAATTTCACGTAGGAGATAACATTTTCTTGAAGGTATATCCATAGAAGGGTGTTATAAGATTCCATAATAAGGGTAAATTGAGTCTCATGTACATCATACATTTCGAAATTCTAGAATGAATTGGAGTTGTGTATTATCGTTTGGAAATGCCTCCAAGTCTCTCCAAAGTTCATGATGTGTTCCACGTATCACTATTGAGAAAATATATTCCTGACCCAACACATATACTCACCAATGAGGAAATTGAACCGGAACCTGATCTGTCTTATTGTGAAGATCCATCCATGATTCTTGATACCAGAGAACAAGTGCTGAGAAACCAAACAACTTGTCTGGTGAACGTTCTATGAAGAAACCATAAAATGGAAGAGGCAATGTGGGAACCCGAGGAACTTATGATTAAGAATCACACGAATCATTTTATATAGTAATATTCTAGAAATTTCGAGGAAAATTTTATTTTAAATAGGGGAGAATTTAACACCCCATTCTTCCATAGTACATTTACTTTTGAATAATGTAGTAGCTTGCATTGTACACAACTTAGAGTTTTAACACACCACGACCAATGAATCTAGCCGTTATGAATAGTAATACCAACATTTTGAAATTTTATAAATTTTAATTTTCAAAATGGACTTTGTTTTTGGATTTGGAATATCAAAATTAGCTTATGGTGAATTTTTTGTATTTTTCTGAGAACTTTCAATTTTTGATGAATAGTGAAAAACACTGTGTTATTGTTTAAAACTAACTTTTTATTTAAATAATAAGTTGTTTTATTTTAATTGATTTTATGTCAAAATAGATACATAATACCTATATATGTTCAATGTAATTCATTGGACTCATTTTATAATAAGTTTAGATATATAAAATTTTATTGAACTTTTTACCGTCTTTTACCCACTTTCTAGGAGCATTTCAAAATTTGAATAAAACATAATTTTACCGCTTCGATGAGATGAATTTCAAAAATCAGATACACATAATTGACATGAATAAGTAAAATGTGGTTCAATAAGATGAAAATAATTTTTATTTATGGATAGTAACTTTTGACTTTTATTTACCATGGTTAAAAGTAAATAGGGTAATTAAGGGTTAAAAAGATATTATAATTAACTTAACACATGTCCTAAGTCTATTGGATAGGTTTAATTCGACCAAAAACAAACTTATGAATAAAATATGATCCTCTTTGGTCTACTTGGTTTAGATTATGACATTTATTATTATTTTATTTAAAGAATAGTTAAAATTGTTAAATTCAATGTTTAATAACTAAACCATTTTTAATATAGGATTATACATAATATAAATTCAAAAATAAATATTAATTATAAAGAGAAAAATATTTCCTATATAATTTTATTTTATTAATAATTTTTAAACAATAAATAATTTAATTTATTTATGACACAATGACGATGTATTAATTACCTTATTAATAAAATATTAAAATATTTTATATTATAAATATCTAAATTAATGTAATTTGAGACTTTTGATGAATTACACTAATTTTATAGGTTAATATGACATTTTATTGTTGATTAAATAATTTTTTTTTCAAATTAATCATGATGTTATGATTTTCACAAAAACCAAATACTAAATAGTGTCAAAATTGATGTAATTGAGTTTTTAAAAAAAATACTATATTATTAATTGATATCATATTATTAAAAATATATGTTTTGGCCAAAGGACCTAGATACATTTATATATATTAATAATAAACCACTTGGTGTTCTCTTGGATTGTTATAGTAATTTTATTAACCATATAATATAAAAATACAAAGAGACAAGGAAAATGTCAAACTATTTAACTAATACTTAAATATAAAAGATAAGGTTAATATGGTGACCTAAACCTATATAAAACCTATAAGTTTGGAGGTTTTCAACACATCCCCACCTTAGCCTCTAAATAAATAATTTTTTAGCCATTATAAACAGAAAATTATTTTTTTATAAAATAACATTTAACGCTTTTAATAATGTGACCCTCACCTCTCTTATAAAAGGGTAATTCCCCTTATTTTAATTTCACACCTCCAAATCAATTTGGATTGACCAACCCCAGACCAAATATCCTCCTAAATTCCCTCACATCAATCTAGAGTCCTTAATTTTATCAGAAACCAACCTAAGGATCCCTTTTGATCAACTCAAAAGGAAACACCCAGAGAAGAGATAATAATTTCACCACCCTCTTTCAAGTTCATTTCATCTTCCACTTCCTCTTTTTTTGTTTCCATTATAAAATAATAAATTCAGTATCTTCTATATATTGTGATGTTATTATACAAATGTTACAACCATATTCATTATTCTATCCATCATATGAATGAAAAAGTTGACATAAGTTGGTACGTACGGCTTACCGTCTCTACATCATGGTGTATTTTGTTATTTAAACACTTCATTTTTTTGGATGGGTATAATAATGAGTATAAATATTGTAAATAATAAATATAACATGTTAATAATTCTGTATATATGATATACCATCCAATTACATACTATTTTCCTATCAATATAATGATATTTTCACTCGTGCGTACGTACAGATTACCATCTCCACGAACGCGATGATATTCATTATCCATCATAATCATTCCAAAGGAAATTTCATTTTATGATTAGAAATAATGTTTAAGAACTTAATATTATTCTATATATGAATAAAATACATCCTATCAATAAAAAAAGGCTTACCTAACTGATCATATAAAGGAAAATAGATCAGTTAACACCCGAAACGATGATACCGCTAAAATATTATTAACAAAGAAATATTAGAGAATCTTACATGATATCATATTTATGTATATAGTTATTTTATATTTTAATAACAATAAGTTAACTATTATAAATGAGGTTAATGTACCGTTGACCAAGGAAATGTATAAGGTAAGGGTTAATTTCACAATCTCTTTATTATCCGAGGTTGTTTTTACAAAAGTATATACTAGGACCTCTTTATCTTCCACATCCGTGTTTTCTTAAAAATGTAATTGAAACCATTTTTACTATTTACTATACTATGGTTTAAAGTCATTTATACCCTTATTTGACCATATATGTTTTGAAAGGAATCTTTCCATCCTTTTCAAAACAAGGTACTTTATGACCTTTTCGACAAAATTAAGGTAAGAATGTCTTTTTAACCTATACGGTGGGTGCAACTATTTTCCGCCATTATGACATCATCAAATATTCCCTTAAAATATTATAATAATATTTTCAAACTAAATTTTTTATTTATAAATTATGTGACATTGAAATTATTTCATGAAAATTGGATATTTCTCTCAAATATTTTTACTGATCATTTTCAACTATATAAACATCCTTTTTTAGGATATTATTATTATCAAGGTTGATTTATTATAATAAAATTCAATATTTTATTGATGGTTTTGTGATATTTTTGACTGTGCATTTGTTATTCTTACACCATTCATGGTTTATAGATAAAGAATTGACATTTCGTATGATAGTTTTAATACGAATATTTATGTTATATTTAAACCTTTTTATATGAGGAATGCATTAAAATTAGTAAGTGATGGGTGGAGCCCGCTAAAGCTCCTCGAAGCATCAGTAGGTATCATGAGACAAACTAGTGTCTTGGTACAAGGCCTTGACAAAATCTTATTTGTAGTCTTGGCACAAGGCCTTGACTATGTGGTTATGAAATCTGACATTATGCATTCCATCATTATGAAAGTGGCAATTTATATTACATGTGATTATTTGACTAGTATAATATCTATGTGAATAATTAAATGGAATTATTTGATATTATCTTTTCCTTATTATGATTAAGTTTAAGTTTAATATGCTTTTGTTTTAGTCTTATACATTTCCATAAATGTTTATGTTTATTTATGAAATTTTCTGCTATATTGTTATCCTTACTGAGCATCTGAGCTAAACCCTTTCTATCTTTTATTTTTACCAGGTTGTGAAGAAGTATTTTGTGTTTTACCTTTAGGGATAAGGTAAGGATATAAGTGTGTTAAAAAGGGGATAAAATGTTTCTGATGTTTTTATTTCATGATGTAATGTAAAACTTATGAATGTATCTAGTACTTCCAAGGCTACTAAACTGATCGATAACTGGGACATGATTCCTTGTATCATGCCAATGTTATGTAATAATGCACTGACTCTGGGTAATTGGGGTCAGGGTGTTACACCATGCTACTTCCCACACCCTAAAGTCTTATCCAATGTATCTCCCTGGAATGTGGCATCACATATTCCCCAATTTTAAACACCTTATATGATTCTCTTTAAATAAAAATAATATGTAAATATATCATATCTTATACTTAAAAAACCCATGTGATTCCAAGTGATGGTTTTTCAAAATATAAAACTTTTTTATCACCAATTTAAAACACTAATATTTATTTGAACCTTAACAATTTTCCCATTCATCCAAAAAAAGAAAGAGATATCATCCAAAAAATTCCATTGGAAGGAAGAATATTCAGTATCACACTAACCTTATACATCTATAGAAAACACTTTGATTAACTTTTGTAACTCTGGATGAAAACTGATACCCCCATCCCCCGTAAAAGAAATCAAAATTCCAAAGTCTTCATTATAGTTAAATCTTCATTGGCCTACTAAAGAGGACCAAAACTAATAACACCTAACTCCCCCATAATAGTTATTTCTATACAATTATTATCACTTATAGAAATTATTCTCACCACTTATCAAAAAACCTTAGATAGGAAATTTCATTATCACCATATAAAATGTTCATCACATCACCTTGATTTGTAATTTTAATTCTTTCCCCGCTAGTGGTGCCCTATGAAGAAAAAGAATTTAGTGTAATGTCTAAAATACCTCTACCAACCTGCTTCGGCATCCAAAACCTATTCATCCTAGTAAATACTATTTAACTCATGTGTGATGATAATTTGTGCTAAAAATATGATGAATCTATATTCTGAACTACATTTTCACTTCAACACACACATTTACATCAATCTTGTAAAGCATGTAAACCATTATACCTCACACATACATCAATGAACCTCTTTAAAATTTTCATCTTCCAAAAGAACTCTTGAATCCATAATTATCAAGAGAAAACACATATAAAAAAATTATATCATAACGTGACACATGTTGCACACCCATCAACATCAGTATACAACCTGCATTCATGGTATGAAAAATATCACCAACACTAATGACACAGGAAGAATATCAATTGACTATCTTAAATCTACCAAATTTAACATCTGTTGTGAATAAAATAACTTCTTGTTTGGTGTAATATCGTATTAATCTACTAAATCATTTTCCCATTCTTGTACATATCTATCCTACAACAATAATTTTAAATTGAAATTAAATCAACCTTACCCTTTATAGGACTTACATAAGTGTCCCCAGAATCAGTTTTATGCCTCATAATTTATTATTTAATATTATATTACCTTGATTTATAGAACCTATACAAATGAATCTTATTTTTATAATATATGTTCTTGACTTTTATTTTTCATATGATCGATCAATATGAATATTACAAGTATCCTTTATATCCAAAATAGCACTATTACCTAATAATTCACCATCATTGGTGTTTTGTTTTGTCTTGTTTATCATCCATGATGAGATAACATCACCCAACTTTAGAGATTCATTCCAAAACAAAATATTTAGTGAAAATATTATTATATAAATCTATAAATACACCAAATATAAGAAAAGATTTATCTTATTCTTCCATTTCAATAGGTATCATGTTACCTTTATCATTGATATTGACTACCACTGAACATGTCCCCATCAAAATTATAGTGAACTTAGTAAAATAGTTACCTATATCTCTATTCTCTGGAATTCACAAATGATTCAATCCCTTTTTAGATATAAATTATTTTTACGGCATTTTAATGCATATATTTTTTCAATCTTATCCAATATCTCCACTAGATATTTCAGATTCAACACCACCCATAGTGAATTATTATCTGACAAGTATGTTTGAATTTTTTTTATCTCTAACTATCTCATATCTTTCCGATCATAGACATTTATCTTTTATAGATTCCCTAGTTTTTCCTTCAACACCTTTACTATCTTATCATTAATAAAATATCTTTTACCAGATTATCCTGATGTGGGATTTAATTCTTTCATTTTTTTCACATCACTTTTATGTTAAAATATATATTTTTATAAAATGTAAATTTATTTAGTTAATTTTGGTAAGTGGTTAATTTTTTTGTGGAATTATTATATAAATGAATTTTATCTTGAAATATTTTTTATGCCTGATTTATTAATTCTAAAAAGATTTTATTATGTTTTAAACTATTATTCTTCTATTAAAATATTAATTTTAACTATTTTTTTAATATTTATGTTTATGTAATTTAGTTTTTTGTTTCTTTAAATTTTGTATCAATTAAATAATTAATATATTTTTAATTTAATTATTTATTTTGAATTTTATTGTTTTAACATTTTGTGTATTTTACCTTATAATTTGTATCTTAGTTAATGGGATTGAAATTAGTTTTAATTATTTAATTTAAAATGTTTTAAATCTAAACTGTTTTATTTAATTTCATTTTTTATTCCAAGAATAGTAAAAATCCTTGAATATGTTGAAAATTTGATTAATGGGTAAAGAAACTATGCTCCATCCCCAAGAGACCTCATAAGTGAGATACCACAGTTGATTACACTTTTTGAGAATGTATTCAATTATTTGTTCCTTATAGTTGTTGAACTAACCTTTATGTGGATACTATATAGAAAAATTTGGAAAATTAATTTGATCAACTGTAAATAATAATGGGTCGACCATGCCCAGTAGGATTTTTAGAAAATGACAGTTCCATATATCTCATGAGAAATCTTCATCGATCATGTGGGTCACTTTGCATCAATCAGAAGGAGGAATACCAACCATGAGATATTTCAACCACAAAAAAGATCTCTATTTGACAAACCTTGCTCGATGATTATAGATTTATTAAAACCAATGAAGAATACAAATATAAATCTTTAGGAAATATTCATAGAACATTCATGATTCGATCTCAGTAATGGTAAACCAAACCATAATCCCATAAAATGATGCTTCACTGAAAACCCAAACCACAATGGGATTCGTTTGATGAATTGAAGTCACATGAGCATTCATAGTTGAAGAAGATATGGGTTTCTCATTAAAATTTTTAAACACAGAGGAAGGGTTATCTCTTGACCGATGATACATTTGATTTCATCTCTATTTAACTCATTAATGGTGTTAGATTCGGATTAAATAATCAATCAAATCTTAGTACAATGAATTTTGTGGAGGATAAAATTTAAAGAACTATTTCTAAATTTGGGGGTTACACAAATGTTCTATTAAATAATGAGACAACACTCTCAACATCATATCTAAAGATCACGAATGTTTTGATCTTCAAACCTGTTTTATGAATCAGGTCGATGTCTAGTTTTACCGATCATAACGAAGGAGATATGATGGGAACCAATAGAAATTAGGAATTTGTCCATTTTATGGATTTATGTTGATAATTCATGGGTCGTAGAATAAGTCTACTAGCTTGGAATATTTATTTTTAAATCTTTAATTAAGGAGGTGAATGGAGCTAGTTTTTGAATATTGACAGAAGCACAGAGCTTGTTGGAGCAGAAGCTGGTTAGGTCAAACATAGAAGAGATTATCAAAAAAAATTGAAGAATGATGGTATCAATCTTAAGAGAGTGATAGATTATAATTATAGAGTGTATGGATTTTCGAACTCAGTAATTGAATCTATTTAAACAATATTGAACAATTGAAGAAATAGTGTTTTGTTTGAGGAAGTGTGACTCAGAAGGTTTTAATTATAAAACAAGAGTTCACATGATCTTTCCAAGGAAGTTTTTTGGGAATAAGTGAAACTGGAATTGATGACTTAATTTATATAAAATAGAAAATTTTTGGTCTATTGATATTCTATTCAGGGGTTAAGTTTGTGTCATGTGGTGATAGAAAACAATCACAACTTTCACATAGAGGATTTTTAGTTAAAGAGCATATCTAAGTTGGTGTTTGAGGTAGTGAGTATAAAATGTATAATATAGAGCATAATGAATTTAATTTTGGGATTATACTGGAACTAATCTAATGATTGTTTTGGAGAGAGCATGAACTGATAGAATTAACAACATAGATTTTGAGGAGAGATGAGAATATGAGATCTTTTGAAAACCATATTTTAGAGCATTATCATGAGTAAAAATTGAAGATAGTTTGGGATGAGGTGAAATTAAACTCAAGATATAAGATCTTTTATCAGTTTCCTTTATTTAATTTTTAATCACTATTCTTGATGTGATTATTCTTTTCACTAGAATTCAATAAATATTCACTATAAATAATTATTGGAGGGATTTTGTTTGGATTATATTAATAAATAGTTTTATTCTATTTTTTCATCTTCTTCTAATGTTATACAACTAATTATTCTTGGATTTAATTCTTTCAATTGATTTATTATTTTTTATTGGTGAACTAAGAGGTGAAAAGTGATCTATGTACTGTTTTGAATTGTTTTTCTATGTTAAAAAATCGATATATTGGATCATAGTACTAGTTTAATTATCATTTGATAATGAATGAGGGTACATTTCATGAATGAATGTAAATTTTACAAGTTATTTTTGAATTTAACTTTTTCATGGTCATCGTTACTTCATTATGATTTTTCAATTGATTTAAATTCATTTTCTTGTAGGAATTTCTCATAATCCTAACTTATTTTAGGACTTCCTCAATTAATTTCTCATAATATCTTCATTAAACACTCTTTTCATATCCTTTTAACTCTCATTATTGCTACTATTTTTATTATAATAGTTTTAAATAATGACTTAGATCATATAATTAACCTTACCTATGGATCAACCTTACTTTCTATTATATATTAGTGGGTATGAAATTATAAATTTCATTTATTATGAAACTTCAATGAATACACCAATCAAAATTCTAGCTTCATTAATCAGGAAGGTTTCGTGAGTATCTAGGGTTTTGAAAAAAATAGTAAAAATATTTAAATACATATTTTGTTAATTTTTCACTATTTTTGTTTTAATTATAGAATATTTTATTTATAAACATGTGTTTAGGCTTTTTTATTCCCCTTATAATTTTATTATATTGTGTAATTATAAATTGTATCTTTTGGTAGTTTTCTTTTCTAAAATGAATTTCATGGGGGTTAGAATTAAATTTCAGGTTTATTTTGTTTTTTTCATTATTATAGACACACTTATTTGTACTGTGCCTATAAATAGCCTCAGAACCCATTTCATTATGATGAAATAAAGGATAGTTGTGATCTCAAACCAAAAGATCAATCAAAACTGGAATAATTAATGTTGAAAATAATTACGAAAGTTAATGAACTAGAAAAAGAACATGATTCTAGAATAAGAAAACAAAAATAAACATTTTAGTTTCAAGAAAATATAAAATTAATGATAAATTTGGATTTAGTAGTGAGTAAAATCAATTAGTAGAAGTTGAAAATGAGTATGTGGTAGTAAATAGGTAGGTATCCAAACTAGTGAACAAGAACCTAGGAATGAATAAATATTAAAAAAAAGCTTCACTAATAACACTAATATGTATCAATTGAGGAATTAAAATACAATCAAACCATTTTAATTATATCGATTAACCCTACTATATTTATGTTCTTTAAATGAATTTGGAAAATACGAATAAAAATATTAAAAATATGTCACCTAGTTTTCCTGAAATTTTTAATAGTGAACCTATACTTGAAACTTTGGATATATTAGAATAACATAAAAAACATGGGTTCACTAATTAGGATATTTTTAAAACTATTTATATATTTGATCTTCTTTTTTTTTTTGAAAATATGAACCCAAATCTAAACAGGTGCTTGAGGAAAAGGATAAGGGAGTGATATTTGGGGAGATATTTATTTATGTATTTTAACTCTCTATTTCTCTAACTTATTATTACTCTAATAATTTTTTCAATAAAATGGAAAATATTGTTGACCAAGTTAGGGAATATTTTCTAAATCATGAATGTTTTGGAATTGTTCTTTACGGAGCTGAATTCAAAAAACTTTCTCTTGAAACTGAAGTAGAAAACTAAAAATATTTTTTCTTAGAATAAGAATTTTTGATATTGAAATTCAATAAATGTTAGGGAACTCACTTGATGACATAATTATATATTATTTACTTCATAAAATGATTGATTAGTTTTTGTTCTCAGTTGGAGAAACTTTAAAAGAAAATCAAATATAAGTTTTTTAATGATCCAAAAAATTATCCTCCCTAGTTTTCAAAACATTCCTCAATAGAGAAAGTTTTTTATTTTATTTATGGTGCTAATAGTAATTTAGAAATAGAAATTATTTTGAAGACCATATTTTAAAATATTCTTAGAATACTTTTGATAATCCTCTTATTGAACCTGTTTTCCAAAACTAATCTATTTAAACCTCTGTTTTATCTGATTATGATGTTGAAAATGATTTAAAATGTTGTCATGACCATGTAACACCATTAGTAACACACAACAGACTTATTTATACTATCAAGGATTTTGAAAATGATTTTTTCATTCTTTGAACATAAGGGGTTCTAGGAAGATATTTAAGGAGTTAATTCTTTTTCTATGGATATTGAGTGTATTGTAATTTATAAGGAATTCAACATGGGTAAAATTTTCCTAATCCAAAAATATATTACGTTGAGAAGTTATTTTATTATGATAATTGATTTTCCCAATATATTTTTATAGAAATTGTGAGTGTTGAGTATATATTATGAAGTATCTCTCCCCAAAAAATTAAATTTTTTATTAAAAACCTTTAGGAAAAGAACAAATAAAGGTTCCAGCATCAGAAACCACATCCTATAAGTGACTATGGTTATTTATAAGAGAGTCCTCCTAAGGATTATTAATCCAATGCTGTATCAGGGGAAACCTATGGTTCAATATAATTTTTCTTTATTTTATGAGTTTCTATTCCATTCAATAAAAAACCCTTAAATATATTTTAACATTATCACAATGTTGTCCATGATCACTATTTTTCTATTTCATATGAGTGACCAATGGCCTGGAGTAATCTACTATACACTCTCACATTTTATTGTCTCATTTTATTTTTGATAATGGTTTTTTAATGATTATTTGTTTTTCTATGGAAGGTTTGTCATGGTAGATACCATGTTCTTCTTTTAATGTCTTAAGAGAGTGTTTTCATGAATTTATAGTCAATTCTAAATACTTGGCATGGTTTACTGGTTTATT
This sequence comes from Viscum album, assembly GCA_963277665.1. Lineage (NCBI taxonomy): Eukaryota > Viridiplantae > Streptophyta > Magnoliopsida > Santalales > Viscaceae > Viscum > Viscum album. The sequence goes on along the minus strand of OY728143.1, from coordinate 641,128,265 downwards.
TCAAGAGAGAGTGTAACCATCATATACATTTCCATCAGTATAAATGGTTTTCAACTATTATCATAACGTGAAGAAGCTATAACTCAAACATTTTGGAAAACACTTCCCTAATCCTGATCCCTGGTTAATATCTCTATAAGATTTAAATTTGTTTAATTAAGGTTGATTTATTTTCTTGTAGGATAATAAAATTGTTGAGAAATGTTATGGTTTAGTTATCACAAAGGAGGTTGGACATACTATACTTCAATGGAAAAGGCTTCTATTTTTAAGCGAATGTCATATTTCATTTAAGTTTTATAATTACTATCATTTATTCTTTTAAGATTCTACTGGGAGATTATTTGGATTTTTAATAAATTGTTTATTATATTTAAATTCATTTTTTATTATTTAATTCCTTTTTGGTTACTACTACTACTCAAACCACTTCTGAATAGTAATGTTTTTAGCAACATGCTTTGTTTCTTACTCATTTTAAAATCATTGATGTACTGACTTTTATCTTGAAAACTTCTAGAAATTATTTTTATGTTCTTTAGGTTGTGGGAAAAAGGGAAAATTTTTATGATTTTAAATGTGTCCTTTTTTATGAAAAATGTTTTTTATAGATTCAGGTTAACCCATTAATAGAAAATCTTCTATGCTTCATGTCTAAATCTATTTAAACAAAACTATTTTATTTTTCTTCTACCTTAGATTAAAAATTGCGGATAATACTAGGTTTTAATTGTGGGGAATTTTTAAAAATTGATCTAAACTATAATTCATGCAAACCAATAAAAACCTTATAAATTTTTTCAAAATTGTGAGTTTTCAAGAATCGCTTATTCATTTTCTGTGGGTGAAATGGTTTCTCAAATTTAAAGGTTGTGATGCTACTTTGAGGAGATTAATCCTTATTACCATATATATTTAATTGAGTAAATCGTTTTTCTTTACCTCTTAAAGAAATGTATTTTTGTAAAAATATTCAAAAAATTTATATACCAATAATTTAATTTGAGCTTTTAATTTTAATTAATCACATAATATATACATCCAAATGGATTATGAGATGAAAATAATAATCATGGTTGAACTTATTATTAGTATGTTCTCATCCTTTATTTACTACTGGATTGTTTATTTATTCCATCAATAAAGTTTCTATCCTTTTTATCCAATGATGAGTCTATTTATTATTAACATTTAAATTATATGAGTCTACTCGCCTGGAGGTAAAAAGAACTTCTGGGTTTTCATTGCATGATTTTTTGATTTTTTAATGTTAATTTTAATCATTTTAGTAAAATAGTAACCTACATATAATTAAATAATTTTAATTCAAGAGGGTGATCCCACCTTAAACTTGAAATAATACATTAGCGAAAATCATATTGTAAATAAATTATTTAAATAATTACTATTTTATTTAAATGAGATTCATTTTCTACTAATAAATTTATACTAAGTTATTCCTTGGAGACAGACAACATATTACGTTTAGGGGGATTTGATGTGGTTATTAATTATTTCATTTTTCCACATCACATTTATATTTAAAATTATATTTTTGTTGAAAAAATGTGTATTTATTTAGTTAACTTTTGAAAGTGGTTAATTTGTTTTTGAAATATTAAATTAATGAATTTTATGTTCAAATATTTGTTTTTGTGATTAAGTTATCAATTATTTTGAGATATTATTTTTTATTTAATTATGGTTTTACTTTTAAAATATTAATTTAATTTCATTGTTTTCTCTCTATTTTTATGTAATTTAATTTTTTATTTCTTTGTTTTTTATTAATTAATTAATTATTGTAATTTTAATTTAATTTTTTATTTTCAATTTCATTATTTTAACATTATGTATGTTTTAACTTATAATGTGTGTTTTAATTAAAGGGGTATAAATTACTATTAATTATTTCAGTTAAAATGTGTTAATGTTAGATTATTTAATTTAATTTTTTTATTTTATTTCCAGGTACAGTCAGCCTCTGTGTGATTGTTTAAATTGGATAAAGGAGCAAGGTGTTCATACTCATCCCACAAATGACTGCATAAGTCAGATACCATGTTGGATTGATGTTTTTATATAAAGTATTCAATTAACCTTGCCTTACAGTTGATGAACTAACCATTCCATGGAAAATATATGGGAAAATTTGGAAAAGGAAATAGATCGACCACATTGATTAATGTGGTAGACTGTTCCCAGTGATATTTTTGGAAGATAGAATTTCAATTGACCACATGAGAAATATTGATCAACCGTGAGACACACTTTATATCATCCGCTAGTATGAATTACTATAGTGAGAGATATTAATTAATAGTAATGTCTCTATTCTACTTACCATGATCAAGGATTATAGATTGATTCACACCAATGGTAATAAATAATATAAATCCTTAGGAAATATTTATATGGAAATTCATGTGTTGGTCTCAGTATAATTAAACTAAACCCCAATCTAGAAAAAAGACGATTAACTGAACACAACAAAATTAGTTGTGTTTGAAGAATTGAAGTCACATGAACATTCTTAATTGAAGAATATATCGGTTTCATCAATTATTACTAGAACATGAAGGTTGGGTGATCTCTTGGTAAATTATACATTTAGATTTCATCTATATTGAACTCGTTGATGATGGTATATCAGGATTGAAGAATCAATCTAAGATAATTTCAATAATTTTTTTGGAGGATCGAATGTTGACAACTGATTCTAAATTTATGTGTTAATCTAATGCTTGATGGAATAATGTGATTATTCTCTAACCCTAAAATTTTAAGATCTCATGAGTATCTATATTTTTCTTTTTTTATGAATCTAGTCGATATCTAGTTGTACCAATCATAATAGAAGAGAGATGGTGGGAATCGATGTACACTATGTGTTTTTTCATTTTCTAGAGTGTAGTTAATAATGCAGGGGTCACAAAGCTAGAATCTTGGATTGGTATGTGAATTTTTGCATGTCACATTAAGAAGGTGACTGAAGTAGGTTTCAAAATCTTTAAATAATTGCAGACCTTATTGGATCTGAGGCTGGTTAGGTTAAACAATGAAGAACTTGTCAATCCAAATTTGGAGAATGATGACATCGAGCTCAAGAGTGGTCCAGATCAGAATTATAGAGTGTTTGTATTTGTGAATTCATCATTTGAAGCTGTTAAAACTATGTTTGATAATTTAATACATGGTATTCTTATGGAGGTTAAAGTGTGATTTGGAAGATTCTGATTTTTGAAGAACATTTATCTTAAACATTCCAAGGTTGTTTTTTGGGTATTAATTAAGTCTAAACTCTCATATAAATTCATTTTTAATAGATTCATATGGGTATTTTGTTATTCATTTAGGGGGTTAAGTTTATTTCACATAGTAGTGAGGTGTAACAATCATAACTACTATAATACCCCCTGGACCCTAACTCCTATATCTGGTTCTAAAAAAATAATCATTACATTTCTTTTAAGAGATTGATAAACATGACCCAATTTTATCCATCCAAAGTTCACAAATTCAAATGGAAATATTGGATCAATAACATACCAAATGAACTTATAGATTTATACTTATATAGAATTATAAATAATTCTTTCATAGCAATACGCATGTCCTCAAGTGATAATTTTTCATACTATACCCAAATTTTATTACTTCATATTAAGACTTAAACATATCACATAAAATTATACAAACATGAAACCTTTATATTCTTAAATAATTTAACATCACAATTAATAACCTATGTGTGTAATAACATAATAAGCGTGATAAAAAATTCTTAGCAGGGGTAAAAATAATAATTAACAATTGAATTTCATCAGTGAGAATAATATGAGCATAATGGTATGATGACATAATCAAAGTTCATGAGCATAACATAAAATAATTTATACCCATCAATAATTGAATCATAAAACTTGAGATATAGTATAAATTTTCCACAAAAGACAAGAAACATATAAGAATAAAAAATCATGGGCCATCTGATTCCAATCTGGATCAAAGGAAACATTAAAAACTCATATAAAGCATAAATAAAATGTGTTGGTATCTTGGAACATTATCTTTAAAACCCATGTCAAAAATAATTCGATCCCAGTTAAATAAATAGGAGAAAAATCATGTTATCTCCCTTATTATTTACTTTAAATAAAATTAACATTACCTAATGTATTAAAGATCTATATCAGTCTCACCTGTCATATAATCTATATCAGTATCACCTATTCGTATAGGCTGTATCGGGATCACCCATTTGTATATGAAATATTGGGATCATTCATTGATATAAACTATTTCGAGGTCACCCATTCATATAATATCTATCAGGATCACCTATAATCATAAATAATTTTTATGTACCATTCATGAATAAAACAATTAAAATCTTTCACTTTTCAATGTAGTAATATTCATTGTTCTTTAATTGATTTTTTTATTGGAAAAGAAATTGATTCCATGAAAAATCTCATTAAAAATAATAATATGTATATATAAATAATAAAGATTGTATAATTATAATATAACCCTAGTGGATAATATGTAATATCAAGTGTTTTTATCATTGATAATTATAAATAAAATACCATAATAAAGATAAAAAATCTTGAGAGAATATAATTCTACATTAAAAACACTTTTAAAGACTAAAAAATCAAAAATTATTTTGTAAATCCTTTTCTTTGAAAATATTATCTGAAACTAATAAATGTATATTCAACAAAATCAATGGCCACGGAAATGGGAATCCCCATTCATTTCATAAATGTTAAAAATAAACGTTCTTTTTAATCTTTGGTATATATAGTCAAAAGTGGCCCATACAGAAAGCATTAATAAATTTCATTTAAAAAAATTAAAAGTAGTTTAGTGACTATGTAAGATAACTTTAGGAAATAATTTATGTTTTGAAAATAACATTATTGAGAAAATTTTATAAAAAATGGATATAAAATAAGAAGATTCGTGATATAGAAGAAGATAAAAAATCAATATCACTTAAAAAAACTTTATTAATGTTTCATTAATCAATAATGATGGATAAAGAAACTAAAAATTTAATCCACATTCAAAACCAAGGGAGATGAAAAGATAAGTTGTTCAAGAAAATAATAGCATATTATTTCTCCCAATGGAAGCATAAACATAATCAATAATTATAAAATGATATTTTAATATAAAACATGTCCCACTTTGGTAACATTTCTAATAAAAAATCATTGAAATAAATTATATGAAGTAGATTTATAAATCCCATAAATTTCATGAAGTAATATGTAAAAATTAATTCATGAGGTAGTAAGTGAACCATTAAAATAAAACATTTTTCATGACATGAAACATGTCTTAAGAAAATGATATTGAGACAAATAAAACCCTTACAAAGATCATAACATTTGAAGTGGTAATTAATTTAACAACCCATAAATTTATTTCTTCAAAAAATATATATTATTGTGTAATTCTTATTAATTATGTATAATGTGAGACACATACTAGAAAATTATAAACATTTATTTCATTATTTCATAATGTTATAATAATATACAATATAACACCCACTATTATAACAAGTATACATACAAAAAATGGACTATTGAATTTCATAAGGACATTAAAAATCATGCGAGAAATTAGAATAGTACAATTGGGAATAATGAAGGTATATACACATGGTAGAAAATTAAATTAAACAGAACACACTCCATAGGTATTCATTCTCCTAAGAATGTTACTTGTACCATAAAGATCATAAAAAGGGATTGTATCACTATAAAAATGACTGACACTACCAAAAAGTGTCTAAGGAACAGTGCAATAGATGCAGTGAATGATGAAGTGAGAATTTTCATATATTTATAGAGAAATATTTCATTTTATATTATGATTATTATCCAATATTTTCTATTGACATTATAACCCTTATTCAATAAGAAATTTGGTCATTATTATTGTTGGTCATGTAGATGAAATTATGAGATTATCAGGATAATTTTATGATATAATCAAAATTATATTATTTATAGATACTATAAATTTATTTTGTTAAAAATATGTTTTATGATAAAAATATAGTTCTTAATTATAATTTATTTCATGAAATAATAAAATAAAACCCTTTTTAAATGATTGTGTATTTAAAAAAAGCACTAAGTGATTTTTTATGGTCAAATTGTTTAATACTTTATAAAATTGTTAATTTTCAATAAATTTATATTTTTATTTATAAGATAAAATTATAATATATAGATAATTTTTTGATAAAATAAATTTCATTTTTGGACTAATCATATCCAAATTTCTCACAGGTAATTTTTTTTTGATTTTTCTAATGAATTTGATATTTTGGTGAAAAAGTAAAAATTATTATTTTACGAATACTGCAATTTCATGACCTAATTATTATTTGAAAATGATTAAAGAAATTATGAAAAAAAATTCAATAAAATATAATTATATAAGTATAAAAACGAATTCAAAAATATTAATTTTACATTATAAAAATATATTATACATTCTGGAACCAAAAATTGTATTTTTTTAAGATAAAAATTATTGTTGGTTTGTGTGCATTAAATGGGTTTGTTTAAAGTTAGGTTTTGATTTTTTTAAGCATTTTAATGCCCATCCACCGTCTACCACTCATTAATAATCTATAAAATTTGTTGAGATTTATTTTAACCACAAGTGATTGTATTAAATAATAAAATAATCAATATTTAATCCTTTAAAACCACCCCTCCTCAAGTTTACATACCTCCTTTACCTCTTAAATTTCCACACAAAAGCCTTTGAGCATGATTTATCTCTCAAAATACCTTTAAAGGTTATATACATGTTGATACAAAGGTTATAATGAGTCCCTCTCCGTCTTTAATAAGTATTCTCCCAATCTAAGGGTTTGTTCAATCTTTCTCCTTCCATTTTCATGTACATTACTTTTGTTATATTGTATTTCAAAATTCACTTTTCATTTAATTCCATGTATATAATTCCATGGTATTATATTCCATTTGATCTTTTTCTAATTATATTTTATTTATTCCCTCTCATTATATCCTTTTCCTATGTCATTACTATGCTAAAGTAAAGATCCTCAATCATCCTATTTCCTTTTCAAGTAAAATATTTTTATTATTTTATATTTTTAAATTTATTTTCTTATACTACCATTATTTCTTTCCATGGTATTATATTAAGTTTGATATGTTTTAAATTATATTTTACTTATTCCCTAGAATTATAGTATTTTTAAGGTATTATAATATTAAAACTATCATGTTTCTATAAAACCATCATAAACTTTTGGTAAAGTAAAAAGTGTGTGGTTTTATAAGTAATGAAATCATAGTATGAATACATCAAGTTGATATGGATATGAAAAAAAATTATACCAAGGGGTAATAAAATTAAAAAATGTGCATTGGGATTTAACTTGATCACCACTCGGTGCCTGAAAATGGGTCCTACTGCACACCTAGTTCGACACTCCTAGGGGATATGATTTGGATAATTTAAATTCTATTTAGAAAAAATTATGAATGATTTAACTAACATTGAATTCATCTCTTAACTTTCATAATACATGTATCTAGCTACCAAGACAACTTAAAAAATTATTCCTTATGAATATCTAGTGAATACAATCTTATATCCTTCACTTTTTAAGGGTGTTTAATTTTACATTGTGAAATCTACGGTTATTAATTAAAGGATTTCAACAAGATATAATTATTGTTTTATTATTGGGAAAATTATTTTTTCACAATATAATTAATTATTTTATATTGGAAAATATTTTAAGATATTCCTCATTGATAAAATGTGCTAAGAATTTCTGTATTAAATTCCTTGAACATTATGTAACAAAATTATTCAATTTGTGATGGATTTCATTGAACTTTTATTTGATGTGTGGGTCTTTGAATTTTATATCCCCTTAGTTCAGTGGTAAGTATCATAAGAGAAAATGATAGGGTAATGAGTGATTCCTTACTCTTTATATAATATGCCTTGGAATAAAGACTTGATAGAATTTTTTAGAAGTCTTGGAATAAGGATTTTATTGTATGTTTAATAATTCTAGAATTATGTATTTATATAACTATATGATTAGTAATTGATATCCTGGAATCTATGAATTGTTAAGTTGGATATAGATTTATTTTTTTCTCTCAGTTTTTTTTGTTATGTCATAAATCAGTTTATTTATTCATTCCATAATGTATTATACATATCATAACTATATAATCAGTTGTTGATATCATGGAATATAATCATAATTATATTTTCCATGGATTTATTTATTCTCGTAGTGTCATTATTTATTTAATATCTTAGCTTCATTTAGTATAGAATAATTAATTTTGTTTTCTCATGTTATTATATTTTATTTATAATTTCTTCCATTATAAACAATCCAATTACTGATCATATAATATCACCCTTTATATTTTTTCCCTTTTTCCCAAAGAAACCAAGAGAAGGACTACGTATGATAAAAAGGTCCACTTTGGGTGTTTGAGGATGTTCAGTTCATAATTTCAAAAGAACTTCTATATGTTTACTATGGTAAAAGTTATAATTATTCCATTTTATCCTGAATAATAATAATGAAATAATTATAATTTTTATACATAAATTTTACATTTAAAACCAACCATGCATAATAGTTATAAAAAATTAACTACGTTACAATCAAGGAGACATCATGTCGTACATACGTATGAGTAATGTTTCTATTTTGTAATGATTATGATAGAGAGAATGTAATTATTAATTTATCTATATAGAATTATTATTATATCATAAATATAATATTATATCTCTTGATACTTTATATATATCATCCATGTGATGTGGTGATGAAAAATGAATCACATCGCTTCACAGAGGCGATAATCCACACCTATGCATGAACGATGTTATGATTTTTCAATCGATGAAATAGAAAAACATAAATGACATGGTATCTAAAAATAATTATAAATATTTCATTAATATCATATATATATATATATATATATATATATTAAATCCATCATTATAAATATCTATGTGGTGGTGATGAAAAAGGAATTACATTAGCTCAGGAGACAATAGTATGTCGTACACCAGAAAAATGGTTTCGTTTCCCATTTATCATAATAGGTGATGAATATAGGTTATTAAAATTACATAAAAAATCTAATTATATTTAATATAATAGGATTTTTATTTAATAATGTTTTAAATTTTTTTAATTAGGTATAATAATAAATAAAACTAAATCATTTGGTTAAAAGTTATACTTCCTCTTCTGACCAGCTCCATTCCTTTACACCTTATGCCCTATAAGGTTAGCATTGTGCCCAAAATAAAATTTGTATAACATGGTTAAAGATTTTAGGATGGTTGTTGGATATTTATTGGTGGATATATAGTGATAAAATGGTGAGAGTAAGATTGGAGAGGAGGTTTTATTTTTTCAGTGAGGGGTGTGTCATTCATGGAATTTTATAATTTATTAAATTAATATAAATTAATATTTAAGATAACATGGATACGAATTGAAATAATTTTAATATAATGTTATTATGGGTCAAAATCCTATCTTGAATTAAATTTTTACAATTTTAGGTTATTCTTTTACCCTTATCTCATTATTTTAGCTCCTGGTTAACCCTTTTGACAATTACATTGATAACAATGTTTTTTACTCTTTAAGGGTCATGAAAGTTACTAAAAGGATAAGTGAACCTTAAATAGACCATGGTTTATATTTTAAAAACTATTCAATTATATTGGTTGAAGATAGTTTTTATGAATTTTAAATCATTTAATAAAATATTATTATTATAAAATATTATTAACTTGTTTTTTGGAAATACATGAAATATTTTAATATAATATGACTCTATATGATGTAAAATGGATCAAAAATAACATTAATTATAATATAAATTGTATGTGATTTTAATATAATCATCCAATCATTCTTTTTAAGGTATAGATGTCATTTTAAACATTATATTTTGGTTTAACCCCTTTGTTAACCAATTTTAACCATAACCACAGTAATGACTTTTTCAATATTGAAGGGTAACAATTTTACTTATAAGGTGAAAATTGGGTCATAAATAGAAAAGGTGTGAAATTTTACACAATGATTAATCTTAATTTTCATATATCAATATTTTTTTGATTTTTAAATAATTCAATAAAATACTATTTAATATAAAATTTTATTAATTTCATTTGGAGAAATATTCACATAATTTGACATTGAAAATAAAAATACTGAAATTTAAATAAAATATAAACCTTTAAAACATAAATAATTTGTTATATTTATCTATAAAAATTATGTAACACTATAAATAACTCAAATAATATTATTTTTATAGTTATAAAATTATTTACTTCATTTTTTTACTACTTGCACAAACACTACTTCAACGTTGGGTAAGCATTTAAGGTAATTATTTAATCAATAAAATTGAAAAATAACTTTACATAATAAAAAAATAAAAATAAATATTTATAATATAAAATAATTTTTTTATATCCCTATCATAAAATATTAATGTTATCAAAAGCAAGAGAGTGGCATTTTTTACTTTATATTTACTCAAAATAACATAAATGTTATCACCAAAGGAAAGTGGAAATTAATTTCCCAAATTTATAAGTATTGATTATTAGGGATGAAATATACTAAAAAAAATTAATTCAAGTTTTGTATTTATGTGGATACCTTATCATATTATTTTTAACCTTAATTACTCAATTTTCCTTTACAATGGTAACAAAACTTTACTAGGGTTACTATTCCTAATAACAAAAGATAAAAGGTAACTATATAAAAAATTTAAACCTTTTTATTCGAAATATGTTTTATATTTTTCAATATTAAATTCCTATAAGGTTAATAAATTAATTTATGTTAAAAAGGAAAAACACAACAAAATATTTTTTTGGAAATTGTTTTTTGATGAATAAAAATAAACTTATACCAAAAGTAGTTATAATCAAAATTCAAATTAAATTATTTATATTATATTCAATTAAATAATACATATGTTTCTATGATTGAAAATTTAATTTATAATTGTACTTTTAATGAAAATAAATTATAGTTTTACAAAAATTGATAGTTTTCATTATTCACTAAAAAAATTCAATCTTTTAAGAAAAATCCCAAAATTTATCCCTAAGATAATTTTAATATGGAAGTTTAAAAAATGATATCATTTTTATAAAATATAATTTATAAAAGTTATATATATTAAATTAAAATAATTTCTCATAAAAACCAATAAAAACATTTTTGTGTAAAATATATTTCGGAAGGATGAAAATGAATTTAATGGAAAATTGAATTCTTTTTTCTTAAGAATTAATAAATAAATTAATATTTAGTTGGACCATTGTATATATTTTATAATTTTTATAATACAATCGATAATTGAAAATTTTATGGCTAGGTTATAACTATAATATTTAAATATTGAAATTTATTGGTTCTATTAAGAATGTTATTGTGTATTGTATACTCTACAAAACATAATGTTCTTTTAAAATATCAAGATATTATATACTCCCCATACACCCTTAAAAAATTTACTCTCAATTTTTATTTGATCTTGGTAATCAAGGGTTTGAAATTTTAAAATACCATTATTTAAAACATGCATCATAAAAAATGGTTAATTGTACATCATTTTGAAAAGATGGAAAGGGAAATATAATGTTCATCTGGAATAACACATAACTAGGTTCCCAAATAGGATAACATTAGTGGAAAGTCAAAATATTGACATGGAGGGAAAAATTAATATCCACATAAATATAGAGAGTGGAAAAGACCATTGATGAAAACAAAGTGAATGATCATAATAAATTCAATGACCACAAAACCATAAATCAGTAGTGTGTAAAAAAGACTATTGATACATGATGAATGAAGGTAATAGGATAAAATTTTCATTTACAGATTCTTTTCATAGGCTTTATGAATTAATTTACCCACTAGACTAAGAATATACTAAAATATACTTACTTCCAAGTATATTTTCATCCTTTAATCAATATTCAACACAATATCAATTTTTTCTCAAAAATGATGATTATTAAAGATGAATTTTTTATTCCTCAAGAACTAAAATAAACTTCTATTAAATCACATAATCCATAAAAGGATAAAAAATTCATGTCTTTATATATGAACCAAAACTAAAATGGTTAGAATAATTTAAGACAATATCCATAATTAATAAACACTCTTATAAAGAAATAATACATTAATATCTAAAATTTAAACAATAACCTAAATTTTTCAATGTAGGTAATTTAGTAAATAAATAACCTTATATCTCAAATAACAACAATAAACTTAGCATTAATGAATGTTTTATCCTCAATATTTCTCTCATACCTTTAAACTCATGTCTATAAAATGTAAATGTATTCATCCTCAAATAATACTTTACGTTAAACCTAAGGAAAAAATATACGTCAAACTAATAAAAAAACACCAAAAAGTCCATTAATCACATTAAAATTACACCACAAGACCCAAAGACCTTTTATGTTTATAGTTTTTGATAATTAGTACTAAATATTACATAACAATACCATTATACCCATATTCTTTTATTTCACAATAATTCTATAACATCTCCCATACAATTATCTACACATGAAACCTTTCGAGACATAAATCATTTAACATCATTATTAATGACCTGGGTAGAAGTGAATATAAGAAAGGGGAACTCAAATGATCGATAAGCATAAAAATAATCATTACCAAGGAAATTTCATTAGTGATATTAAGATGGGTATAAGGATATGATAACATAATAAAATTGCATGATAATAACGTAAGATAATGTGTACCCATCAATACATGGATCATAAAAAATGATACATAGAATAAATCTATAACATAAGAATATATTCATAAGTCAATAAATAATCATGTTCCATGTGATGTCAATATTGATCAAATGATGCATTAAAAACCCATATAAATCCTAAATAAAGCATGTGGGTATCTTGGAACATTATATCCATAACTCGTGTCAAAAATAGTTGGAGCCTAGTTAAATCCATAAAAAAACCTCCATGTTTAACTCTCTCTATCATGTATTTTAATAAAATGAACATTACCCAATGAAATGTAAATATATATCGATCTCACCCACCCAACTTATAATCTATATCAGAATCACCCAGTCATATAAGCTATTTCGGACCCACTCATTTGAATAAGTCATGTCCGGATCACCTATTAATATAAATTATATCTAGTTCACATGTTCATATAATTTGTATTAGGTTCACCCATTATTATCAGTTGTATTAGGATAACCTATTCGTATAAGTTTTATTTGGAACACCCTTCATCATCAATAATATGCAAGCACCATTCACGAATAAAACATTAATATGATATCACGTTTTAACATAATAGTAACTAGTAATATGAGTTGAAAGTACCATGCATGAGGGGATATTCAATAATTCATTCCATAATTTGGTGGTTCTAAGATAGCTTTGAATTCCAACATGTTATCCACATCATCAAGTCATGCTCAAGGTTTTCTGGACCTCCTTATTTACATCTTGGGAAAAGTGTAATATAGAAGGGCCTCCAAAGGAAATATAGGACCTTCTAGATATGGGGTATCTTTCAGAGACTGTAAGGATGAACTTATAGTATGTCCTTTTGGATTTAGTGTTATTGCTACATCCTTAGAAGTATATATGTTGTCTTTGATTAATATAGTGAATATGGCCATGAAAAGAGGTAATAACAAGGTCTTTTTTGAATGTGAATCTAATTCCCTAGTTCAAGTAGTAATAATGGAAAGCCTTACCTATCATGGAAAATTACTAACCAATGGATTAAATAAATGTATTCCCTCTCCACAATGAACTTCTTTATCAAGAATGATTTTTGAGAAGATAATTACCTCATGAATGGTCTAGTAAACAAATGCACTTGCAGGGAGGGTTTTATCCTCTCTGATCATCTTCCTAATGAATTCATGCCCCTTTCTTCCAAGGGATTATTCTAAAATTAAATCCTTTCAAATCTTGTAAACATTTTATTCATTTTATTTAAGAGGATTCCCCTAGTATAAGCACTCATATTTCAGCTCAAAAAACTAACCAGTGATCTCTCATAACTTGATTTACCCCGGGAAAAGAAACGAGTTCCATGAAAATCAGTTTAAAACAATAATAATCCTTACAAATAAATAATAATTTTGGCTTATATAGTGTAGTGTAAGAAATATCAATGTTATTTTGTCTATAAATATAAATACCATAAAAAAATTCATAAAAAACATTGATGAGGAAAATACACTTTTCACTTTGGGAACTATTTTTAAAAACAATAAAATAAAAAAATATTGTAGAAATCCTTATATTTGAAAAAAAATTGAAACTTATAAAGGGATATTCAATTAAAATGACATAAATTATAGTGAGAAAAACTATTATTTTAGTAAATGTTAAAAATAAAAATTCTTTTAAATCCTTTGTAAATAGAGTCAAAAGTGAGACATATGAAATAATTTATGAAATTTCATTTTAAAAACTTTTAAAATGAGTTAAATGATCATGTAAAGGTAATTTAAGAAATTATTTATGTTAGTAAACTAAAATTAAAAAAATAGAAAAAATGGATATGGACGAAAATGATTCCTCATCCGAAAAAAAATACAATATCATTATCACTTTCAAAAAACCTTCTTGAAGTTTCATTAATCAATAAAGAAGGAAGTAGAAAATAAACTTGTAATATGAATTCACAAAACACATAATAATAAAATATACATGGTTCAATAAAATAACAACATAATATTTCCCCTAAAGAAACCATGAACATAAATAATCCTGAACAGAAATGATATTATAACATAAAACTTTTACTGCTTGGTAAAATTAAAAATAAAAAATTCATCAAAAGAAATAATATGATATTTATCTATAAATACCATAAATTTAATGATTTGATATATTAAAATTCATTCTTGGGGAATTAATTTCACCATTAAAATAAATCATGGTGCTCAATATGAATCATGTCTCAAGAAAATGAGATTTAGGCAATGAAAACCCTTAAAATGATCATAACTTTTAAAGGGATAATTAATACCGGAATTGATTATGTAAACATATAAAAATCTAATTGTATTCTTTTAATATATAATGAAATAATATATATATAAATTCACATATAATAAATTAATAACAATGCTAATGAAGAATAAGTGCAACTCAATGAATGGAAATTGATTTATGAAATCTCTTACCACTTGGTAAATTTCATGCCAAATACCCCTGGATAAAATAATTTGAATTGAAACATAAAATAAAATAAATTATAAAGTATTCATGATATATAATTTTACTTTTTTTCAACATTATATCTAATAAATTAGGTGTATATAATTAAAACATGCCTCAATGAAGGGGAATTCAGATGAGATCCTTTACCTCGAGCATATAGTTGCATGTATGTAATTTAACTCATATATAATAAACCTATATAAATTATTTACTTGTTTAAGAACCTATTAAAGGTTTACTAATTTATCATTAAACCATTTGTTTCATTTATTTCAATGAAATATTTAATTACATAATTGGTTATGTCCACTTTTGTTGTTTTGAGGACATTTGGTTTATTATTTCAAAAGGAATTTGATATGTTGACCATAGTAAAAGAGGAAATATATTTTATAGGATAATAATAATGAAATAATTTTAGTTTTTATACATAAATTATACTTTTATAACTAACCATTAATAATGTTTATGAAAAATAAAATATGTTACAATCATGGAGACAGTATGTCGTGTATACACATAAGTAATGTTTCTATTTTTCCAAAATCATAATGGTTAGAAAAAAAGTATTATTTTATATTTATTGAATTATTATTATACCATAAATATTATATTATATATTTAAATAATTTATATATATCATCTAATTTATGTGGTGATGAAAAATTAATCACATCGCTTCGTGGTTGTGGTAATCCGCATGTATGCATGAAAGACGTTATAATTTTTCAATGGAATGAAAGGTAAAAAATAAATGATATAAAATATTTAAGAAATTAAAAATATGTAATTAATATCATATATATATATATATATATTAAATCCATCATTATAAAAATCAGTGATGGGTGGTGAGAGAAAACAAATTACATCGGTTCGCGAGGCGATAGTCCATTGTGCACATGAATGATGATTTTGTTTCCAATTTGATGAAAAAGGATATTAATATAAATTATTTAATTAAAATAAAAACATATAAGTATATATAATATATTGTTGTTATTATTTCTCCATGTTTGAATAATATTTTAATGACTCAGAATAAGAATAAAACTAAAATATTTGGTTAAAATCAATACCTCTTCTTCGAAAAACCACGGTTTCTTTACAACTTAATCCTACTAAGGTTGGTATTATTCCAAAAATAAGACCTATTGAATGAATGGAGTTATTTAATATATATATTTTTTAAAAATAGTAATAGATGAGAGGAGGTTCCCTTTTATATGTGTGGGGATTGACATTCTTGGAATTTCTAAAAGTATTAAATTAATATAAATTAATTTGCATGCTCAAGTGGATCCAAATTGATATATTTAAAATATAGGATTATTTTGGATCAAAATAATCACATTAAATAAAATTTCTAAAATTTTACATTATTTTTTACACGTATCTATTTTTTTAGTGTCTCGTTAACCCTTTTGATAATTATCGTGATAAAAAATGTTTTTACTATTTAGGTGTCAAGAAAGTTACTATAAATGGAAAAGTGACCCATAAGTATAATATTGATTTTATTTTCAATAATATACCATTAATGTTTCCAGATATGGGTTTTTATTAATTTTAAATCATTTAATAAAATACTATAAAATATAATTATTGTCATTTTTTGGAAATACATGAAATATTTTAATATAATATGTGTCTATATCATGTAAAATGGTTCCAAAATGACATTAATTAAAAAAGTAAGGAGTAAATTTTATTATTATAATTATAAAATAAATTTTTTATAGATTTATAAATCATTTTAAACATTATAATTTGGTTTAATGTGTTGGTTAAACGTTTTTTACCATAGTTGTAGTACAAAGCTTTAAATATTAAAGAGTCATAATTTCAATTATAAGGTGATTGATGGAGAATAAATGGAAAATGGAAAATAATTTAGTCAATTTATCATCCTAATTTTTAACTTTCAAGATTTTTATGTTTTTTAATTAATTTAATAAAATATTATATAACATAAAATACTATTAATATCATTTTGGAAACTATTCACATAATTTTAGTTTGAAAACAAAACGACAACAATGGAAATAATATATAAAAATTTAAGACACATATAATATGTTATATTTTTATATAAAATTTTTGGGAAACTATCAATCACCCAAACTATATTACTTTTAGTGTTTTTAAAACAAATTACTTGATTTTTCTACTCTTGGTACAAGAAATGTGTCGGTGTGGTATAAGAATTTAAGGCAATTATTTCATGACTAAAATTTAGAAATGAATTACCATAATAAAAAATAATGATTAATATTTAAAATAACCATTTATAAACGAATATAATTTTATTTTATTCCTATCCCAATCTATTAAATACAATAAAAGTAAGAGAATTTCATTTTTTTTATTTAAATTAACTTAAATTAATATTACTGTTATCATAATAGGAAATTCACAAGTAATTTTCCCATTTTTGTAAATTTTTATGATTATAGACTAAATATACTAATAAAATGAAATTATGAAAAGTTTTTTGTTGATTTTCAGACATTATCATATTATTTTTTACCTTAATTTCCCTATTTACATTTATCATAGTAATAAAAATTTGACATGGATACTATTCAAAATGACCAAATATAAAAGGGGATAATTTATCCAATTTGAACCTCCTAAATAAAAAAAATAGAATCTATTTTTTGTGATTAAATTCCTATAATTTTTATAAATTAATTTAAGATAAAAATATGAAACACAATGAAAAATAGTTTTTAGAAAATGAGTTTTTAAGCCTAATAATAAACATATATCAATGTAGTTATAATGATGATCAAAATGTAATTAATTATATTATATTATATTAAATCATAATTAATTTAATTTGATATTAAATTCAAAGAATAATTGTACTTTTTATTTAAAATAAAATTTATTTTGATAAAATTTGGTATTTTTCCTATTCACTGAAAAATCAATCATTTTAAAAAGATCCCAAAATGTATCCTCAAGATAATTTATATATTATGATTTCCAAAATGATATCTTTTTTATCAAAAATTCAAAAGGTTCTAGAAATTTGTTTTAATATTTACTCACCAAAATCAATAAAAACCATTTTTGAGGAAAACATATTTTTGAAGAATGAAAATGGATTTACATCAAAATTAAGTTCTTATTTTTTGAGTATTAATCAATAAATTTTTATTGAGTTGGACCATTATATGTATTTCATAATGTGTCTTATCCTACACATACCTTTAAATTTAATGGCTATAATATAACAATAATATTTAAATATTATAATCACATGGTTCTTTTAAGTTTGGTGTTTCATTTAGTATTCACTATCGAACATATTGTTCATTCAAAATATCAAGATATTATAACAACCACATGGAAGATAGTTACTTAAAGAACTCTAATAGGTCAGTTCTTAAGTTTGTGGGTTAAAAATATATAAAATTTATCACTATGAATTTAATTTTGGGGAGGACACCATCACTTGACTGAGGATCATCTTGGATAAAGAATCAATTGATAGACATAACCCCATATCTTCATAGTAGAGATGAAAGAAAAAAATCATTCAAAAAGTGTGAGAAAAAAATCATCAAAAGATAAAAATGAAGATATATTGGGAGTATTTAATCTTAAACTTGAGAGATAAGATCTTGTATCAATTTCATTTATTTTCATTTGAATCATTTTTCTTACTGTGATTATGATTCACAATTTAATTATATAAACCTTCATTGTACATGATGTTTGGAGTTGTTTTGTTTAGATTAGCTTTATAAATAATTTAATTCTCCACTTTATTGTTCTTCATTTCTGTAGATTATTCATCCTCTATTCCATTATTTAAATTCAGTTCTTGTTTTCCCTTAATGTATTGAGAGGTGAAAATTTATTTCAATACCATTTTTAATTGTTTTCCTGTAGTAAAAAATAGAGATATTGGATCATAGGACTAGTTGAATGAGTATTCAATGATGAATGAGAGTTTATATCTCGAATTAATGTAAAATTTTCAAGTTATATTGTATTTATATTTTTCATGAGAATCGTTATATCTTCATTCTTTTTCAATTTATTTTAATTCAATTACTGTTAGGAATATATCCAGCTCTTAAATTTGTATGGGACTAACTCCATTAATTTCCCAAAATCACTTCATTTAACACTCTATTAACTTTTTTTAATATCATTATTTCTACTGGTTTTAGTGAAATATATTAAAATAGTAACTTATTTAATATCTTCCTATTTCCTTGTGGATTGACCATTCTTGACACTATCTAGTAGTGAGTAAGAAATTTTAAATTATAATTTTAATAGCATGTCAATGACTACAACAATTAATTACCATAGAGTAGAATAATTGTTCATATTAAACTGGTTGATGTAGATAGAAATCTTACAACATTAATTACCCATATTAAATAGGAAAGAAAAAATAGTAGCTCACTCAGTTACCAGTTATTGTGAAAGAATATATCTATCTGAGAATAAAATCTTGTTATAACGAAATTTTTATGAATATCTAATGAAAATGGATGAAAAAAATATAAATAAATAAATTAATTAATATCTGATAATTTATAATTGAAAAAGTGTTTAGTAAATGTGTTAAAAACCCATGGGGAAACTTTAAACAATATTATAATAATTGGCGATCATAATATTCAATTCAACGCCCAATCTGGAATTAAAATGATAATATAGAAAAACCCATGTGAACACCACACTCAAATATGCTTCCATCATCGCTTTGAAACCTATCCTGTGAAAACAATTTACCAATTAGAGATCCAAGATGAACATGTGGTGTCATTATAGAACCTCCAAGAAGTTGTTAGATATCCTAGCATGCTGCTACTTGTTACTTCAAATTCCTAAACTTCATCAACCATGTATCTATTTTTATTACACATCAACATATATTCCCGTTTTGGAAAACTCATAGACTCATTTTCAAATATAAATAAAATATAAAAATATTATATCTTAAACATAAAAATACACATGATTCAATGATAGATTTTTTTAAAAACATTAAACTTTATAATCTCCATTTTCAAACACTAAACATGGGTTGAACCTTATAACTATGGTATTGCAGTGATTTGATTATGATGTATTGGTATTGTAAGTTAGCTTGGATATGTACATGCTTGGTTTTTCTTTAATTATAGATGATATTGTAATGGGGAAACACAATCTACACTAAAAGCCACAAATAGAAGGTCATAGAATAATAGTGACACAACACACTCATAAGTGAAAATTCCATCAACAGTAATGACTCATCTAATTATAAATAACAGTATACCCCATCACTTTATTTTCAACTTATTCATGTGCATCGACTTCCCTTATCATCATTAACGACATGTATGAGTGGATTATAGTTTTATCCCTTGATAACCCATGCATTTCCAACCTAAAATAAATCAAATAAAAATGTTTAAATATGTAAAATGAAATAAATAAATAAAAATTGGTTTGAAATAAATATACCAAATATAATATATTAAAAAATAAATATTATACAAATAATGATTTAGTTGATGTAATAATAATTACATACTTAAATAAAAATTACTGTTATAATAATTATGAATAAAAAATATAAAATTAAATTAAATTTATATGAAAAATTATTAAATATGAGAAATTATATTAAATAATATTACATAAATACATTAAATAAGTATTTACATAGCTAATTTAGAATGAATATAATATGTTAATATTAGTTAAATGTATTTACATAATATTTAAAAAACACAATTTAAAGCTATATTATATATTACATGATACAAAAAAATATATAATCAAAAGTATTTGAGTTCCAAAAATATTGCTTAAAAATAAAAAATTAATGAAGTACTAAAAATGACCCAAATTTATAATTGAGGCTCATATTACCAAAAATGATTATGAAAACCCTAAAATTGTGTAAAAATAATAAAAATGTTTTTTAAGAAAATATGATAAAATAAATATAAATATGATATGAAAATTAGTATAAATACCCTAATCATGTACCCCCATACATAAAAAATGATTATCCTAAATAAGTTTCCTCAAAATCATCACAATAATATTGAACTTTGACAACTTTATAAATCATTAAAAATACCTTAGATAAATAAAGTTTGTTTCAAGTTTTAATAAACCATTAATGAAATTATTCCAATCAAACCTTCTAAAAATTAATCAAATAATGTAATTATAAGATAATATAGTCCAAATTTATATAATTAAACATTGAAGTAATATTAATAATTCTAATTCTTAATTTAATAAATGAAACCATTTCATCTTTCATTCTCTCCTATAATAAACATACCATGCTATGTATTTTTTCAAGCAATTTTTTGAAAAGTACTTATTAAACAATGATTTTAGAAAATATTGAACCATAAAATTCCAATAACACAAACCCCTGAGACAATTTTTGATATTCAATGTGAATTTACTTAATAAAAGAAACATAATGGTGTTTTACATGTGAATTTACAAGAAGATAAAAAAATAAAGTAATGAATTTTCGTACTTTTGCTACTAACCAGTACCTAGGTTGGGGTGTCATATGACCTCAAGTGAACCTCACAATACACCAGAGGTTTATGACTCATGGAAAGGGTCTAAGTTGTTACCTGAGGGAGAATATACCCTCATCAGAGAGAAAGAACATAAAAAATCACAAAAAATGTCCATAATCAATTATCATAGTACAAAAAACTGCAAAACAAGACCATACTATAACAAATGAAAATGAAGATTCATACAGTCATACATCAAAACTAATTTCCCAACAGGACGATCACATATTCAAATAGAAAAAAGAATAAAAATACATATATTATATACTACCATTTACAATCCTCACCTAATATCTATCTCCAAATCCCCTTCAAGCTACTTCATCCCGGTCATCCAACATTGGGCCTCTTCCCTATCTAAACCTATGATAAATGAAGTTTTATTGGGTAATAAAGTTTCATGGATACCAAAGAAGGGTGTGGGTAAAATTTAGTAGTCCACCAACAATAATTTCCCTAAAATAAATAGTTATTCAATGTATTCACATGTCATATTATCAGAATAAATATACATAGTGTAGAATCATAATAAAAAAAATCTTTGTCAATCCATAAGTTTTAAAGTGACACATATCATTGAACACACTTTCTTTATCCAAAATTGATGTGTATTTGAGTATGAAACTTAACACACCTGGGGGGATGACATGTATACCCAAAACCATATAAAAACATACACTTGGGAGAAACTAATCTCACCCTGGAATCATATAATAAAGATACACCTACAGAAAAATCAACTCACCATTGAACCATATAAGTAAATTTACATTCATGGGAAACTCTTCCTACCCCAAAATCATATAAAATTCCTCCAATGGTTCATACCCTACCCTAGTGTGGTACTAGGCCTCCATTACCCATGTATAATACCCCACCAAAATGCATGAACCCTTATTTTTTATATCACATACACTTGTCGTAAACACTACTCACCTGAGAACCATATAGATAAATACACCTTATGGAAACTCAGAACACCAATGACTCCTGTCACATATACCCAGGGGGTCTCACCCCATCCTATAGTAGTATTATTCCTCCAATTTTCATTGTTCATATAACGCCTCAACCCATAGACCACTCAATAGTTCCTCGACCTAATGTACTACATGACCTCATGTTCACATCCTCCTACATGAGAGGATTCCGACAAGGGGTGAGGGCCTAATACATGCTAAAGAGAGACTATTCCCCTATATAAGAGTCATAAAACACTAAAAACCATATTATCTAAAACAAATAATCATATTATGCATAATTAACAAAATTAAACGCTATAATAAATGAAACACAACATACAAAAACATGGTCATACCAGCATATAAAACTGATTTCCCACTAGGCTAGTCATGTAAAGAAATTAAAAAAAAAGACCTAAAAATACACACACTAACCCTACTATCATCTCCAATCCTAAAAAAAATCTGGTCTCCACATACCCATTAAATGATATAGCCTTATCCACTGCACCACTCATACTCAACCTGAATGTGGAAATAATGGTTTTAATACACCAAGGTTCCCATGAAAGGTGTGAGCATATCACTTAATAAGGTCTCAACATGATCCCCCCAATATATATTCTCATATTTATGTGTTTTAATGAGAAAAGTAAATGAACATTTCACAAAAGAGAAAAAAGTGTCATGTTCTAACTAAGACACTATGACTCCATGTACATCAGGTCTCCATGTGCTAACCAAACCACCACAACACTTGATCATACCTACATTGATTTCATGTGAGAATCTCATCGTCCCCTCACCTCAAGCTACCAAGATAACATTTATACCAATCCCAAAGAATAAAGGTAGGTATTTTTCAAAGCCTTGACCCAATAACTGAAGAAATAGGGTATGGTCATACATCTAAATCCCAAACCATTACCTTATCACTCATGATAGGTTTCACCATCCATGTCTCTCATCACATCATGTCCCATCCCTATCACTTAGGGTGGTCTAGTACCATGTGCTAAGACTCCTCACTCAAGGTAAGCTCCACTATCAAGAACAAATCCTCATCACTCAAGAAAAGGTCCACTATTATGATCCAAGCCTTATAACTCAAGGAAAGATCCAAATTTATGCACATGAGGAGTCTATCTCACAAACAATAGTCTAGCCGACTCCATCTCACTCATAGAGGATCCGGGAATTAGGATCCCTCTCACCCACCATGTCTATTAACTATCAAAAACACATTAAATAACAAACAAATAGAATCATACATGTCCTACAACATATCAAAAATTTCACTAACTGATCCCAGGGTGACATTCAATCAAGATATATCCCCTCATCGCAATGAATATCCCATATAACCCATTAGTGAACCCACTACGGTCCCTCCAAACCATCCCAATATATGGTCATCAATACTCTTTTACATATGTCACCCATTAGTGATAATTCAAACATTTGACTCCTTAAAACTATACATCAAGCCCTATTCCAAACTCATCATGCCTAGTCTCTCTATAAAAGGACTATCCCAAGTATTCGTACTCTAATTTCCATGGAAAACCAATTCAATGCCCCAAACAATTTCAACGACCAGCACCTCAGTATCGTTTTACATCTCTTATTGGAGATCTCTCAATCCATATATCAGAGGAAACCCATATTCATGAAACAAATTAATTTTAAAGGAATTATCTTACTCATCTCCACTCCAATATTCACCTATGACCTCAAGAGGTGGTTACAATTCACTAACAAGACACACAATTATTTGTCTCATCATCAGTTTTCCTCAAACCCTTCATGTATTCCTACTAAACCTAGAAACCTTGCCTAATCTATTAAAAATCACCACCCATACCAAGAGACCTACCCAAGGCCTCAAATTAATCTAAAAATCACCTTCTCCCACGGGATATATGGTCTATAGGTGATACCAAAATTCTAAAGAGCACTTATTCCGATCATTAGAGGACCAACCTACCAATATCTCTTAGCCAAGGCACCCTCGTTCCTTATTGTCCAAGCCTTAAACCATGTAGTATGAGAGAATACTCAATCATGCATAAAAAAATATAATCAACGGTAGTAAATGTCCCACATACCTCCAACATTGAGTTTCCACCCAATTCATGCTCCATCAAGACTTATCCAGGACAATTGGTTCCTCATCTAAGCATGTATCAACTCTCAAACCCCTGTATCATGCAATATGAAAATTTTAATTAATTATAACAATTTATATTTAATTATTAAATTTAAAACAAAGAGTTATCTTCAATGAAAAACTCTTCAGGCATCTTTGTCCCATTGAAATTGCTTCTGTTGGCATGGGATCAACCTTGTAGGACTTCCTCTAGACTATACACATGAAATTACCATTTTCCTCACCAAATTTCACCATGATCTGGAGTAATCAACACCAAAAATCAATCCTAAAATTTTCCAAATTATTGGGTGATGAATGACACTAAAAAGTAAGAAAACAAAGAGAGAGAGAGAGAGAGATTCCTATAATCACTGAAAAATGCTTCAACCCCCCCCCCCCACACACACACAAAGGGTGATCAAAGGGGGAAGATTAAGGGATAGTTTAACTGAAATGACCTCCCTCTAACCCCCAATATCCCCAAAAATTGAATGGGATAACTGGTAAATAACTGGATAAATCCTTCATTAAAAAAACTTGGTGAGGGAAGAATTACAGTGTGATAATAGGGGCTATTATACAATCCCCTCACTAATGGTCTCCCTAAAGTGAAAACCCTAGGGTTATATCATAAAGTCTAGACCTTGACCCATGTATGAGGTATAGAGCATAGTCACATGATGCATCCCACCATAAGGGAATCCTGATACCACCCCTACAAGGTCTCTTCATAATGTGGCCACTTAGGGTTTCCCTATTGTATCTCCATCAGGTCACACCATAGTGTATCCCTCCAAGATGTGACAAAGTTATCCCCTAATAAATTGGTTTATCCTATATCCCTACTTCCCTATCCATATAAATACCCCATCTTGTTATAGTGTGGTATTCATTGACCACAACTACTATATCGTAGAATCTTTTGTTACATCATGGTGGCCACCTACAACTAAAATTTTAGCTACAAGGACACCCTGACCCATCTTTAACAATTACCCAAACCCTTAAACACCTATATAAACCACTTTCCTAATTTAAAATCATTTCCTATAGATGTTCCAAACCTTTACTGATCTAAATAATAATTTGTTAAATCACCCCTTCTCTAGATCAAAAATTCAAATTTTTATTGAATTTCACAACTTGTAAAAATGTTGGTTAGTACAAACACCCCACCATAACAATTCTCATCCCGGATAAGTATCGATAGTCACACATACAACAAACCAGACCTACCATGATTTCTAATTAATCAAGAACCCACCATGTTCATCTTCTGAATGCTAAACTCTCTTCCACTGTGTAACACTCAACACCAAGAATATTATTCATCAAAAGACAATCAAACCACTCGCTGCCAGAACTAACATTGTGATTATTCTCAAAATCACCAATATACCCTAAGACACTGTGGAATCTCTAATAAATTCATCCAAAGTCTCATGGGGCTCCCCACCAAATGGATTTTTTTAATAAAGGCTAATTCTAATACTTGGTGCTCTCTATCATAATAATCGCATATCCAACACTCTTCTAATGGTCTAATGAAACTGTCGTTGAGATTCCCACATCACCACATATTATTACACATCAAAATACTAGTTGATCCTCTTATAGATGACTTTTTCAAGAATACTTGGCCTAAAATGATGACACATCTCCATGAAACTTCTCCTGATCATTATACCATACCTCCCAAAGGAATTTTGATGTCATAAAATGTCCACAACAAAGTATAGTTCAGACCAATAGTGTAATTTCATAGAATAATTTTCAGCCAACCTAACCAACCATGACACTCTCTCTATATTCATCAATGTATCCCTGATCTAAATTGACATTTGATTACCTCAACTCCATCCCAAGACTAATGAAAACACATTGAATTTATATTACATGACATTTTTATTTAAAATATTGTGTTCTATAATGAACCATATATCAGTAGATCTTACAAAAATAATGGTTTCCCTATGTCACTTTGATCATCCACTAATCAGTTTCACAACATCCAAGACCTTATACCATGATTTTTATACACCTTTGGTCGATTCAATGCTCATAATACTATGAGTTTTCTCATAATTTCTCTAATTAAGCAACCCATATATTCATGGATCACATATTTCCCATTGCTAAATATTATAAATAGATGTGGAAAATTTTATCATACATGACCAAATGAATAAAAACAACAACAACCGCCCATTCCTAGCTCACCGGGAACATCATCCTCAACATTTAATAACCTGATCACAACATGTATCAGGACCTTAGATAAGAAATGGTTCACTATATTGATACCACTTTGTGAGTATATTATTTTTTTCAATGATCATGAAGTATATATGAAGCTTTATTAATTGATGTCAATATGTTTGTGTATAATATGAAATTAAAAGTAATATTATGAAGATCATAATCATTTTGTTAAAATAAAGAAAAATTGAAGCTATGGTGATTATCTTGGAATTTAGATTATGAGAAATATTGTATTGTTGTTTAAGAAAAATATCCTATGTATTTTGTCCATTTTTATTAAGTATATAATTTTTGGAAGGAATATCTTATAATTTGGTGTTTGATTTTTTTTTATCATTCTTTATATGAAAAAATAAGGGGTTTTTTCCTTTAGAGTTTTGGGATATTTATTTATTATTTAATGAAACAGTGAATGAATATTTGAAAATCCATATAGGATTTGTAATGAGAATATTTCTATCTCTATGATAAAGTTATTTGTGGAGATACGTCCTTATATTATCCTATCACTTTTATATTCATGATAAATACACATTGGGTGAATATATTGACAGGGATGAGGTAAAAATGGAATAACAATGTAGTGAAGTTCATTAAAATATTATAAATAGAATATTTAATATACTAGATGGTTTTTAAGATTAATTTAAGTGATTTAGAATTATTCTAATAATTCCAAACTTATTTTATTTATTTTAAAAGACATAAATATTTTTTTTAAATGATTTGTTTTCAATTTGATAAATTATGTAATGTCTAGAATTTTGGAAGAATTAGATATTTTATGTAAAGGTATTTCAAATGATCTTGAGTTATGTAAGGATAATTATAAAGTTCATTGAGTTGAATAAAGATAATTAAAAGATTCTTCACTATATGTAAAGTTATTTTTGAATCTATGTAATGGTAAACTATAAATAGAACTATCTCTATAAAGGTAACAAGATATTTTGTGTAAGCGTAATTCAAAAATCTTCAGAGCTATATAATAGGATACACAAGTTTCATAAATCTACATATGAGATATATAAAGGTAATGTAGCCCCTAAAAAAGGTTAATCAGATGATTCTTTGATCATTTATCTCCATGGATTAAATATCAAAGTCAATGATAGTGATTATTATTCAATTCTTTATTTTAGAGTTCTATACAAGAAATAAGTTGGATTTTAGATCCTCTACACAAAATAAAATATCCACATAGTGAGGTAGTGAATTTGGTGTTAGTAAATTAGTTTTAAAGATCATGGAGGAAAAATGGTCATATTGATTGGCTGAGAAGGAAAAATAGAGAGTACCATGTTGTTGTGATCATTCAGTGGTTATTTTATCTAAAATTTTTACCTATATAAAATGGATATCTTATATATATCATAGATATCATATTTTTGACTACTTAGGGACCCAAAATGATAGGGACTATAAATTAATCTACCTTTAGTGTCTGTTTTCGAAGATGTATAAATGATGAGGCATTGATCAACTGAAGAATAAAGTAGATGGACTATTTTTTGAAGTGTGAAACTGAGAGATATAGATAGAGGATGAGGAAATAGTCTGAATGGAATTTCCCAATATTAAATTGTTTATAAGAAATATTTCATGGCTTATATTGTAATGTATTTTTATGAATTTTTGAACTTTTTATTAGTTTATCGACATGGGAATCAACATTAGATATTTCATATCGTGGTGCTTAGAAAATATCCCTATGAGAAATGGATTGGAGAAAACACATGATAGTATTGGGTGTTTTAATGTAGTTTATGAAGTGATTCAAAGAATTTTGAACAAAAAATGGTGAAGCACACTATGATTAAATTTATAGTTAGTGAAAACTTGATGAAATGATATCTGACATCTTGTGGTTAAAGAATAAAAATTTGTGGTTTGTTGAAGTTCTCTAGTTTTAAGTGGATCCAATGATGCAACTCTATTTTTTGACTCAATATATTCTCATATTCGATCTATGAAGTCCATAACCGAAGAAACAATGTCTATGAGATCCAATATGATCCAATGACTCAAAATATATTGGAGAACATAGAGAGAATTTGAATGAATATGGTTTTTTGAATATGAATTTAAAATTCAAATTCAATGTGGTAGTTAGATACTATTATCATGAATGATTTATAAGAACATGTTACTTCATCTAATTATGGTTGTTTAAACTAATATTCATAGAAATAACTTTTTGTATAGAGAAATAGAACCAATATTATTTAGAACTGAAGAAACAAATTTAGTGTCAAGGAATAAAGGATACATCTGAAACACCATTATATTTTGAAGGGTCTTTCTGTGTCGAATAAAAATAGAATGGGGATAAACATTTTAGTTTATCAATGAATTAGAACATAATAAGAAGAAGAGAATAGGTAAGGAGGAGGTTTTTTGTATATTCCAATTTTCCAAATATAAAAAATCTCTCAACTAGTGATAGAGATGAAAAGGAAGTAGAAGACTATGATTTTTCATATTTTCAAAAATATAATAATTATTTATTTAGTGTATTAAAGGAATTACTTGGACCTACTTCTATGAAAATAATAAGGATTTGTGTGTATTATTGTTTTCATAAAAAATAATAGGAATTAATTTCATACTTAGGAAAGAATGATAAAAATACCATACAACACAAAAAAAACTTTTCATGAGTTCTCAATTGGTTTAAAATATATTTATGTTTTCAATATCTATTGTAAAATATTATTTTGGTAGTATAAATAAGTTTAATGATGCTGAAAGAGTGCAGGATGTACCTAGCACTATTGGAATACTATAGTGAAACATGATTTCAAATATGAACCATACTCATTTTTCTTATAAGTAAATTCTATTATATAGTGTGGTCTAGGTGAGTTATTAATTTCACCAAGGACAAGCCCTATCATATTAAGAGGTATAACTTGAAAAAATCAATTATTCCTCATTTTTGGGTGTGTTCAAGTGTGTTACAAGAAAGAGTGAAAGTTAGATAATGGAACAAGAGAACCATTTTCTATATAAAATGATATAGGTAAAAATGAAAAGGGATAAAAAGTATAAGTTGTATTTAAATTCACCAACACTAATTCACCCCCCAGTGTGGATTTCATCACTAACTGGACCCCTAAATTAGATTCAAAGGTTAGTTAACCTATAATTAGTTTATCTATTTTTTAATTGTTTTCCATTTTTAATATTTGGGTCTCTACAATAATTTAAAAGGAATTCAATTTTTGTGGAGATATATCTATTAAAATTTAAAATTTAATTTCTACCAATACTATGTTGAGAATGAAAAATAAATAAAAAAAGATATTGTATAGTATTTCTCACTTAAAGAAAGGAAAATTTATTTTAGGTTCTCTAAGAAAATAAGATACATTTAGAATTGAAGGAGAAAACAAATAGTTAAATCTACCACCAATGAAATGGAGAACCTTTATACCTTAAAATTATCAATTAATTCATGTGATCATGAGGTATGTTAAAATTATTACTAGTATTTTCTAAAAGGAGATATAATTTCCATTGAGAGTTATCATATTCCAACTGATATTATTGTTGATTAATTAAAATATATGAAACATGGTTTTTCAAAATAATTAGTCTCTATTATCTATGTAATTTTTAAAGAATGTAGAAATAAATAACCCAGATTGAAGAAAAATATGATATTGTATAAAAATAGATAAAGTAAATGTTTCTTAATTTTATAAATCTATACAAAAATCTTGGAGACATTGAATAAATGAAAGTACAGCTTGAATAGAGATACTCTAAATTTTAAGATAAATGAATCAAAGAAGTTTAAGGGAAGAATGAGATCAATAATACTCTTGAAGAGAAGATCCATCCATTATAGGGTAATTTTGAAACTACATTGTTGTTAAGAATTCATATTTTGATAATAAATAAAATAAGATCAAGAATATTAACTCATTGTTATAAGAAAATTAAATATTCATGATGATGAAGTTCAAAAAAATAAGAAAGAGAGTGAAGAAATATTGAAGTATTTTGAAAATGATAAACACTTTATAAATATGTTGTGTCTTGAACATGAAATTAAAGTGGAAAATCTAGATACCACTCAATCCAAGTCTTTAAAATATAAAATGAAATGATCTACAACCGAATACTACTATAAGGATGAATATTATGTTAAAATAAATTTATAATGTTTTAGGAAGATCATTAGATTTTCATATGATCATTATCAAGTAGACTCAATGAAGATGTTTCCATAAATATATAACTATGATCTTTGTACCAAACCAATTTTAACAAATTATGTAGGTTTTAATACAAAAAAAATAAATATGGATGAAGATAAGTGATTAGAATCATACCACTCTGTCTATAGTTGATATAATAATATATTAAGGAGTTGGGATTTCATGAAGAGCCCAAGTGGTGGTGGTAAAGGCCCAAAAATAGTTTTCTTACAAATCTATGATTTCTAGAAAACAAACAGAAAAGAGATCATGATTTGTGGGTCATTACTGGGCGTGAAAACATTCTAGTCATGGTGCATTATATTATTGTGTATAATCCATTAATTTATAAATATCCAAATAATCCTATTTCAAGGGGGAGTGGTTTATAGAAGAATAAAAATCCATATATTAATAATATTTTATCTATTTTAAATATATATTAGAATCTTAGAAATATATATGATGTTTTATATAATTGGGGTAACTAAAATGGAACTTTCCCATATCAAACAGTATCAACATAATATGTGAATAAAATACAAAAAATATGGGTAAAGAACGAAGATTAAATATCCTTTAGAATAATGAAGTTGAAAAAAATTAAAAATTAGAAAAATCCCCAAACAATCAAAGGAAGTATGAGTCTAAATTGAAAAGAAAAAATAAATAATGTTAGATCCAATGCAAGTTCAAGAAGTCCAAGATGAGTAACTCATACAAAAGGAATGATGAGAAGAAAGAAACTCATGAGGATCTATGTCCAAGATCCATGAAGGTTTAATATATATCTCGATAATGTTTGATTGTTTTTCCAGTAGATTTTGAGAAATCACAATAAATGTGAGAAGCATAAGTAACAGTTCGTGTTAAATTTATAGAAAATATTCCACGTAAGAAAGTCAAATTTGAAGATAGATTTTTAATAAATGAAAAACCTAGTGGAATAGAATAACTATGTGGGAGATTTATGTAATTTGATCATAGTGAAAAGGTTTGTTATTTAAACATATTTTCTATAATATAAAAAACCTTAAAGAGGATTAAAATTGAGTTTGTTTTAATGTCTTATGAGAAAATAATTATTCACACAAGGAAGAAGAATATGTGAAGAGACCAATGATATCCAAAGAAATCTCATACCTAAAAAATAGTTATTGATTTATAAAGGGTTGTAAAACTTAGATAATAAAATATTCTCAACCTTACTATTCACATTAAGGAAAAAGAATATACACCATATTCACATTACATGTGTATTGTATTTACATACTTACAATGAAGGGAATTGAATTTTAATCATGTCTTAGGGGAATAAACTGGGAAGGAGATTTAGATTCCAACACTAGAGAGTCAGGTGATTAAGAAACTATCCTATAAGTATTTCTCAATTTTTATCCTAAATGAAAACTAATAAAGGACAAATCACTGATAAATATGTGGAAATTTTCAAATTTTCACAACCACATAAAGATATATTTCTATCACTTTCACAATATGGTTCATTCTGAAATCCTTATTTTGAAGATATCCAACATAATAATGGGTTTTGGATTTTTCCCTTGAGGGGGAGATATCTGTTGATTAATGAATAATAATCTAGAATAACTCTTTTATGAAAACATAAAATTATCGAATGTTCTTGAAGTCATGTTAATGAAAAAGGTAATATTTAATATCTCTCATATTTGGAAACTAAAATATGATTCTATGTATTATAGTGTATAAAATCAAGTAATAAATTAAATTAATGAAAGAGTTTATAGATTTATATGTTTATTGTAAATCCTACCATGTTTGAATTTTTTAATCTATGTATTCAAGTTTACAGAATAAATTCTAGTTTAAAATTATATTTTAACTCAATTGGTATCTATATCTTATCAAATCCTAATAAAATTTGAAAATACATTGAATATATTTTTTGAGTTTTATCATTTCAATTTGTATAAAAGTAAATTTTTAATGGATAGTTTTATTTTATAAACTAAAACCCATATTTTATACACTTATCATAAATCATATAGAATTAGATTGGAATGGTTGATGGTCCATTTCTTAAGTATGGATTGATATCATCCTCCCTCAATACTTTTTATTTCTTCTAAATAAGGGGGATATAAAATATGAAATGAAATATTGATGATAAAAGAGTAGAACTATATGATTACATATTGACCCATAATTTTATATTGGTGTTTACCATGAATACAAAGGGGGAATTTTTATACCATTTTTTGTATGTGGTATTTATTTTCAAAAATCATAGAGTATCTATGAATCTTAAAGGATTAATTTCAATATTTTTGTGAAGTATAAGAGCATGGAAGTTAAATTATGGAGAACGAAAAATTTTTGTCAAAAGAAATGAAAATTAAAGTGCAGGGAATTATAAAGGAAGTTAGATTAATAAGAATACAATATTGGTGTTGATGAAAAATATATCAAGTAATGTGACAATTTTTACTAAATATATAAATCATGCGGGGAACATCTTTAAAGATGTTGTTTTAAGTTTCATGTCCTTTTTATATCATAAAAGAATTATTTACTTCATTTGGATTTTGGGGATATTTATTTATTATTGAAGAAAAATGTTTTTGATAATTTGGAGTTCCAAAGAGGATTTATAATGAGAAATATTATATATCTATTATAAAGGTATTTATGAAGATCCATCCCTAAATTATATAATAATTTTGATATACATGATAAATGTCATCTAGGTGAAGGATTTGAAAGGGATGTTGTAAAAATAGAATTACATGGAAGTGAAGTTCATTGAAATATTCTAGATATAAAATTTAATATGTTGTAAGGTTTTGAAACTTAATGGTAGAGATTTATAATTATTATAATAATTTTCAAATTTATTTGAATTATTTGATAAGTTCCTAATATTATTTGAAGAAACTATAGCTTTAATTTGATTAATTATATAAATTTTGGAATTTGGATGCATCATATATTCTATTTAAAGGTATTTCTAAGGATCTTGTTTTAAATAAGGGTAATGTTAACATTAATTTACATATGTAAAGGTAATTCAATGATTTTTCACTCTAAGTAAAGGTATAATTAATTATAAATAAAGTTAAACTGTTAACTAAAGTATTTATATAAAGATAACATTATATCTTGAATAAGGGTAATTAATTTTCCCTCTTTGTGAAAGTAAATTATACAATTCCTTGTGGGTTGATATTTATGGAGTAAATTTCACAATCAATGATAATGATTGTGATTTAGATTATTAGGTTTGGAGTTCCAACTGATGAAGTAGTGTGAGATCCTCCATGAAAAATTAATTATCGCCGTGTTGAGGTGGTGGCTATGGTGTTTTCAAATTAGTTGTGAATATCATAAAGTAAAAATGGGTGTAATTATTGTCTGGGAAGGAAAAATGGAAAGTACCACAAAGTGGTAAAGATTTAGGGGTTTTTTAACTAAAATGTTTACCAAAATGAAATGGTCATATTTTCTATTATATAGAGTTTATCTTAGTGACATACTAGGAATAAAAAATACAAGGTACCATGTTTAATTCTATCTTTAATGGTCATTTTAGAGAATATCAAAAAAATAGGCATTGATTATTGGAATAAGATATTAGTCATGCTATTGTTTTATGTGTGAAATGGGGAGATACACATCGAGGAGGAGGATTTTTTATATAAAAAGAATTTACCTCTATAAAATAATGTGTAGAAAAAATATCATGGTTTATAGTGGTGGATGTTTTGAGTAGTTCCTGAAGTAGTTGTCAAAAGATAGACACAAGGAGAAACACCACATAGTGAATAACATGGTGTTTAAAAATATCCCTATGTGAAACTTATTAGAGGAATCATTACATAGTACTAGCAGTTTTTAATTGGTTTTCAAAGTAGCTCAAAGTATTTACACTAACATGGGGTCGAACATGCCAGGGTAAAAGTAGTGGTTAGTGAAAACTTACTAAAATTATATTCAACAAGGCTTGGTGATGGATAAAGAAGTTATTTCTTGATGAAGTTCTCCAGATTAAATTAGATCCAATGATTTATATTTTTGTTGATAAATATCATCTAACAATAAATATATAAAGTTTATAACCTCATCTATAGTGAATATGATGTCCAATATGGTCCAATGGTTAGAAATGAAGCTATAGAAGTTGAAGATAATTTTAAAGGAGTTGGTTGTTTGAATTTGAATTTGAAATTAAAATTCAAACTATAAGTTAGATTCTTATACTATGAAATATTAATAATAAAAAGATATCACATTTAATTATAGTGGTTGAACACATCTACACATAGAAATATCTTTTTATTGATAGAAAAAAAACCAATACTATACATCAATGGAGAAATACTTTGTGTATCATAGAATTAAAGGAGATATTTGAAACACCAACATATTCTGAAGAATATTTATGTGTTGAATCCAAAAAGAAGTGGGGGTTATAGTGTATATTTTTTGTAAACTAAAGAAGAAGAATTAAATAATCATAGGAAATAAGGATAATGAAGTGTTATATATTCCATGTTTTCACAGAGAGTAGAAACATTTTGTTACCATTAAAAGAGAAGAAGAGGAAGTATAAGACTATTAATTTTTAGATTTTTATACATTGAATAAGTATTTATTTTGTGAAATAAAAGTATAATTTATTCCTTATACTATTAAAATAATAATAATAAGGTATGTTAATCATTATTTTTATACAAAATAAGTGGAATTACTTGTATAATATTGTGCGAGTATGAAAATAATGTGAATATAAACAAGAAGCACATAAAAATATAGTGAATGGTTATCAATTGATGAAGACTCTATTATTATTATTATAAAATTATATTATAAAATATCAATATGGAATTATAAATAACTAGAGGGATACTTAAAGGGTGTGGTATGCATTGAGCATTATCACAATACTACACTACAACATGAGTTCAATGATAAACCCATCCCATTGTACTTGAAAGTAAATTATAGTGGGTAGTGTGGTATCGATGAGTTCCAAATCACACCAAGGACAAAGCTTCTCATATTTATAGGTGAACCTTGTAAAAATATTTTTTACCTCCTGTATCGGTGTGTTCGTGTGTATTTCAAGAAAGTGTGCAAGTAAGAGGAGAGAACTATATAACAATCCACCATATAAATTAAAAGAGGTAAAAAAGAAAAGGTATTAAAAGTAAAAAATTGTATTTAATGTCATCACCACTGATTCACTCTCCCCCATCCCCAACATATAAATTTTTATTTCACCTCTAATTGCTCCCCTCGTTCTCCCCACCACATGGCTTCCCTTAAACTACTCCTCAAGTGTAACACCTGAGCCTCAATTATAGTAAGTGAAGATTATATTTTAATAAAACTATAATAAAATGAAAAATGTAATATTACATTTCACAAAAAAACTAATTTTATAGGATGAATATTTATTTTTAGCATACTTCTTCAAAATAATCCTAGAATGGAATTTTGAAATTTCTCAGAAATAAGGATTAATGAATAATTGAAAATGTAGTATTTAACTATTCTTATGTTTATTTATAATAATTTATTATAACCAGATTAAATAAAAGTTTATTATCTATAATTTTTATAGATATAAATATAATATCATTTGGTGGTAAAAAGAAGTATTTTTTTTAGAACTTTTATTTCCAGAAAACTTTTTTAAAATACATAATGTCTTACCATTTTAATTAATCAAAGTAATATTTATAGATGAATGATTTAAATTAAATTTAAATATTATATATCAAAATATATTAATTTAAATATATATAATTATTATTATTATCCATATAGTTAATATATGATCATTTTATGCTTGAAAAATTCATTTGTTCAAAAATAAGTTTTTCGTCATGATTTGCAGGTTTATTATTAAATTAAATTATACCAATTCTAAAACTTTATTTTGATAAAATTTTTATATATTTTTTATAATTATAATTAAAATTAAGTATTAATCTCAACTTAATTTTTTGTTATAATGATTAGTAAAGGTAATAAAAAATAATTATTGCGATTAAGGTTAAAATGGAGTTTTATGTGTTGTATGTACTTGTATAAAATTTAATTTTGCAAACACATATGATTTTTAATTGATAAATTTAATTTAATTTTGAGATTAATTGGGTCCAAAATATCTAATAAATGTGAATTTATTTTAGACTTAATGGATAAATTACCTAGGTTAAAAAACTAGTTGTGGAAAAAACTAAAATGGTAAAAGTGACTAACCATATAAGAATAGGAAAAACATTTTTTTTAAAATGTTTATTCTTAGTGGTGTAGGATTTTATCAACATTAAAATCCCTCAAAACCATTATTTATGAATTTTATAGTAACATGGGTTGATATTTTCATCCCATTATTGAATACTTTTGGGTATTTAAAAAAATGTCACTCCTCCTCAGTTATAAAAGGGTACTCCCTACCCCCACTTCTTCACACTTAAAAATAATTTTAACTCAACAAATACCAGAAAATGTATCTATATAACATCATTAAACACATTATAGAGATTATTTTATTACCAAAATACCAATAATATGGACCTAAATAATAGATCCAAAATTGTTTTCTCTAAGCAAAGGTAATCATCTTCACCGAGCTCTTTGTTTTTTTACTTCTTCTTTTATCACCAAAAATTATGTATTAAATTTTAAAATATAATAAATCTTTAATAAACATATAATTAGAATTTATTATGTTTATGGTATAATATTTATCCATATACTTCTTCAAAAAATGGAAATCAAATACATCACTTGTGTGTACGACCGACTCGTTCCTCAAGAACCAATGTAATTTTTTTCCATCACTGACTCACAAGGATAGTCCTAATGATAGAAATAATGAATATATATGATATTAAGGACATGATATTAATTATATAAAATTAATATATCATCCACCCACTTACCATTTCACCCATTAAGGAAATGATATTGTCACTCATGCGTACGTACAGCCCGTCGTCTCCATGAAGCGAAGGGATACATTTTATTTGTCCAAATTTAAATAATGAGTGTAAAAATGTATATAATGAATAAATATGATATTTATTACATTAATAACATAATTTATATGATTTAAATATATCCCATACACAATAAAAAAGACTTTCATGACAAACAAGCATTAGAAAACACGGTAATTAACACCCAAAATAATGGTAAAAATGAAATATTATTAATGAACTGGTGATAAGAAGTTATAAAAGGATAATATATGATATTATAAATATTAATATGGTTATTTTATATATTAATAACATGTTTAAAACTATTATTAACGATTTAAAATCAATTAAAATTAAATTTAAGCAGGAGTTATGGGATTTCATCCCAATTTACATTCCATTTAGATATATTTGTTAGTATGAACCCATTCACTTTATATAGTCTATATAATGATAATTTAATGTATTTAACATGAAGAAAAAATTATTCATAATGATTTCTGATTAAATATAAGCTTTCTATATCATGGGGTTACAATTGGAAAGTTACCATAGAGGTAAGAATTTACTTTACAATCTTATTTTTCAGGGATTTCACTTATTTTCATTGACGTAATA
Source organism: Viscum album (assembly GCA_963277665.1). Lineage (NCBI taxonomy): Eukaryota > Viridiplantae > Streptophyta > Magnoliopsida > Santalales > Viscaceae > Viscum > Viscum album. The sequence goes on along the minus strand of OY728143.1, from coordinate 641,089,172 downwards.
TTATAATATATACTTCTTAAACTCTATAAATTTTTCTATACTATATATATTTAAGTGGTTAAATATTTTCTTCCTATTTTTCCTCTCTTTGGTACTTTTTTTAATCTAATAAATGTTTAAAGGAAAAACCTATTTTATTTCTCCTTTAATCAGATATATTTTTCATTCACGCCCGTGTTTTTAAAAATTATTCTACAAAATTCCTTTTATTTACTACAATAATTTATTAAGGAATTTTTATGTTATATTTGTCCATTAAAAATGGATTGAATTTAATTATTATAATATTTTCCAAAAGGCACATTTTTGAATTTTTTTTTAAAAAATAAAAATGAATGATTTATACACATACAATGATAATAGACTTCCCAACTACCATAACCATTTTATGAAATTTAAATTATGATAAAATTTTCAATGGTTTTAAAAATAAAATAATTTTATGAAATATTATTTTTATATTTCACTTCCACTCCCATTATTCTCCCAAAAATAACCGAATTTATCTCAAAATATATATTATCTCTTATTGATTTTGTGATTGTTAAATTTAAATTGAAAAATTCACAGTTATGGATCAATGAACACAAAATTTACCTTAAATATCCATATTATTTATGAGGTATATGATTTTTCCTTAAACATTATATCATTTTCACTTAAGGTGTTTTACTTTGATAGTTATTTAATTGACTAGAGAAATCTTGTTAAATTTGAATTCATTATTAAATATGAATATTTTTTATTAATCATATTGTTCATGTGTTAAATTTATCATTTGATATTGGAAGAATGATTTGGAAAAGTATTTATGGGTGGGTCATAGAATTATATAACCCCCCGATACATCGATAAGTCTCATGAGACAAATTAGTTGGCCATACTAATTGAGTTTTTACCCATGGTTTTAAAATATCTTGGAACATGGTACTGATGATATAGATATCATGTGTCTAAGATCATGAACTAAAATATTCATAACTTCCTTCATTGAAAATTAAGTTAATATTATCTTTGATATTATTTCATTTATATTATCCATGGATGAATTTCAAGCTCAAATTATTGATTAAAAATATTTTTTATTCAGTTATTCACCTTACTATATTGATTATTCCTTATTTACTAATGATAGATATATTGTATATAACCCTTACTTAGAATTTGTGCTCACCCTTATTTTGTTTTGTTTCCCCATGATATAATGAATAATTATATGAATGAGTTTAATGGTGATGAATGTTTTTCATCATTATGTTTTTTATTATCTTCCGAATGTAAAATATGTATTATGTATATGATGGTAGAGAAAGGGGAAATTTCAGGAAACTTTGACCCTCGTGTGAAAGAAGTTTCAATTGATCCAAATCTTGATGGTGCGGCTTGAGATCCTCCAATATCAGATCATATTGGGCACAAAGATCTTTGTTGTCTTCTTATGCCAAGAAATAAAAACGTGAAGGCTTTCCCGATGCTCATTAGCACTGGATTGAGGGAAAAAATGGCAGGATGTAAAATATTTGGTTAACCTATCCTTCGATGAATTTGATATCTCCTCCCCAAGAAGTCTAATCATAAGGGGTGAACTATTCATGTCTTCGAAAACCAATATGTTTTCAAGGAAATAATTAATCTTTATATTTACTCTATAATTGCAAGATTCATCACACTAAAATGGGAACAACTATGAAAATTCAACGACCTTTTCAAGAGGATTTCAATAATCTTGAGATTAGAATGATGAAAGAGGATAGCTATGAGGAGGGATTATTATCACATTGTTTTCTCCTTGGATGAATATAAATTATGATTATGGATCTTTGGATATGTTTAACTGAAGTTGGGCTTCCTCATAATACAATAATGGGACAAAAATTTTCATGACCCGTCCTCGGGGCCCATGCTGTGACTACCCCAAGCCCGCCTTCCATAGGCCAAGGGCTGGTGACTACCACTAAAGGCGAATCCCTCATAAAAAGGGAAGGCATTTCCTTTTAACCTAAAACTCACGCAGTCTGAACACAAGCAGTAGAAGAAAAAAAATACTAAAATAGAAAAAAAAAAGTGTGCTGAAAGTAAGTGGGCCAATATACAAACCCAACTGAACAACAGATACAAGTACAAGTAAAAAGGGAAAAATAGCTCCTGGATCATCCACCGGTAAATCCTACCTAAAGGGTAGGTATAAAACTCGAACACTCGTCCCTGAGGTTTTTCTCGTTTAATACAGCTCCGAGTAGTCTCCCGTCTGTCTCCCTCAGCCTCAGTCACTACTGACCGTCGTCTGCACAGAACACAACAAGGTGCGGGTGAAGCCCATGCAGGGGTGAGTATAACAATAGTCATTAGTGGACCCTGAGACCTCAAAGGTCTCCCCGAATCCACTAAGGATAAACCACAGTAGAAATTTAAAATCACAAAGTATCAAACAACCCTACTTAGATACACGCCCATACATATACCTAAGTTATCAATCACAGTCCGGCTCCAACTCTCGAGCCCAAGCACAACCCTGTCCACAAAGGAAGTAAAGTCAATCACCATGATGATAATGGTTGAAGGAAATGAATCAACTCACATAGGTATAAATCTTTTGTAGAGTGATATAGATGATCAGATGTTGTCACTGATTCATCTAAGCCGTCATACCCACACATGATACAGGACCAGCAAAGCTGTCGGACCCATATAGGATACAGGACCAGCTATTCTGTCGGACCCACACAGGATACAGGAACAGAAGTCAGAACTGTCGGACCCACGGAGGATCCTGGTACAGTAGTCATCTTTATCGAACCCACTGAGGATTCTCGTACAGTAGTCATCGTTGTCAAACCCACAGAGGATCCTTGTACAGTATCGTCGCAGCCAGCCCTAGGGTTCCCACACACAACACGCTCGATTCTAGGAGGGTCCGCACCTCGCGCCATGTGTTGATACATCAACTATCACAATGTCCTGATTTGATGTATCTCGTAGTTCCGTCTCATTATAAAGAACCCAATGCCATAGAAGGTGCGTTAATTTGATGCTTAGTCTGTGAGATATTGTAATTTCCATTCTAGGGAACCGGTTGGTTTTTAGGCTCAAACCAACCCGACTGTAACCCAACTACATCTGAACCTCAAGTGAAGTATGCCAAAATAATCTTGTTGATCCAAGAATTACATCTCTGTAGGCGGTTTGTCAATTGGACACCCGAAGCCAAAGATAGGGGAAAAAAGGTGAAAATGGCCATAGCGAGTCTGGGTCCGGTCCTACCCAGTCAGACCGACCCGGCCGGACCGGGTCCGAACCAGGGTCTGACTCGGTCGACAAGTGAGGCCCGACCCGAGTAGTCGGCCTGGCCCGAGTGGGCGGCCCGAACCAAGGGAGCAGATCGGGCAAAAGGGGCGGCCTGGCCCGAAGGCACGACCCGACCCAAAGGTGCGGCCCAGGTCGTGGTGGCCCGACCTAGGGGTTGCCCGACCGTGGAGGCCCGACTGAGGGGAGGCCCGGTCGAGGCAGCCCGGCCCGTGGTGGCCCTGCCGGCCACGCGAGGGAGGGGGTGACGCGCCCCTCCCCGGTTCATAAAAAAGAACCGGAACCTTGCGCCGGTTCTGGGGCTGCAGGACCTGGGTGGTCCCGCGTGTCCAGCTCCACAGCGGCCAGCCCGGCCAGCCGCCACTACTCCTCTACCGCAATGCGATTGCATCGCGGTCCTCCTGCTCTATGTTCTATGCGACAGCGTAGATCCATCACCGCCGCGGCCCGACCTATCCGCAGCCTTCGGCTCCACCGCGTGGCGCGACGTCACTGCGCTTCTCCATCCTCCGCGGCCCTCCCATCCATGGTTCCTCTCTGGTGCGGTGCGAAGGCACCACACCCCTTTCTCATGACCCGCCCTGGTCATGGTTCCGCACCTCCGACGTGGTGCGGCACTAGGACGCCGCACCTCTTTCTTCCACCACAGTTCTTCTCCGGTTTGGTGTGATGGCATCGTTCCCTTCCGGCTCTGCCTCCGATGTCAACCAAACAAGAATCAACAGAGGGACATCGGGTCGTGTTTTCTCACCTCGCACCCTCTGCATTAGCTGATAACAATTGGCCACCGTCGAACAATAATAAATGTCAAAGAATAAGGGTATAATTCATACATTAAAATAATCAATTCCCCCTACTTTGATTTGTTGATTTTTCGTTGATGATGGCATTATTTCATTGACGTTGGGGTGAATCTGAGGAAGAAGCTTTGTCGATGTTTTCGTGGGCGGCTCCTTCTCTTTTAGCTTGGTCAAAGATCGATAATGGTGTTCTTCATTCTTCAGAGATGGGGAGTATTCTTCATTGGGAGGATGTAATTCTTCCAAGAGTTCACCTAAGCTCCACCAAAGAGAATCATCAACCAAAAGAAATAATGGCTACTCCATTATTTTATTGTTTCCATGGATTCCAAAAAGAATTCAAACCATTTCAGATTAATTAATTAATTGGAATTAATTAATTCTTAGGTGTGTTGGCACCATAATGAGGGAAGGTGGAAAGTGAAGAGGCTCCAAAAATTTATGGGGAGTTCCAAGAGTTAAAGGGGGGTTGAGGGGGTTTGATGCTCATGTGGGCCCCACCTTATAAAACCCTCTCAAGGGAGGTTATGTGTGAGTGGCCCCACCACCAACCTCACCTTGGAGGTTTTAGCTACCCTTCAACTAAAAATATGCTACATATTTTTATTTAATTTTATATTTACAAATCCAAATAATTAACTTCCACTCACATCAGAACACAACTGCGGTAAATGTCTCCTTAGGAGATTACCGGTGTTGTGAGTTCAATGGTTCCCTCAGATTTCAATTCTGAGCACCAGTTCAAAAGTTATAAAATCCAGCATGTATGTTTATTGAACGTACCTGAAAAAAACTTCAGAAATTGATTCGGGGAACATCGGGCCTCGGAATCAAGTGTCGTATGAAACTACAGACTCGTAAAATTCTCGTGTATTTAATAAAAATTCCATGGAATTTCTGGGTCATTAAATTCTCCCCAGATCAGGGATTTACGTCCCCATAATATACAAATCATACTAAAGAAACAAATGGGGGTACTGAGCACGCATTTAAGCCTCCCTCTCCCATGTGCTCTCCTGAAGGTTTCCGTGATGCCAGTGAACATGCACTAGAGGAATAGACCTTCCACGCAGGACCCACTCCTATTGATCATCAATCTCCACTAGAACATCCGGGAATGTTTCCTCGTCATCTATGTCCATATCCCCATGGTCGATGATGTGGGACAAGTCATGCACGTATCTCCTCAGCTGAGATACATGGAAGACGTCGTGCACCCGGTGCAACTGAGGTAGAAGAGTCATGCTATAAGCCACATCACCTACTCTACTGAGAACTTGGAAAGGTCCTATGAATCGTGGATATAACTTGCTACTGAGGTCAAATCTAAATATACCTCGTCGAGGTGAGACCCGTAGAAAGACGTGGTCTCCATCCTTGAACTCTTGTTGTCTCCGTCTCCTATCAGCATAGGACTTCTGCCTGCTCAGTACAATCTTCGTCTGCTCCTAGATGATCTATAGAATCTTCGTTGAAGCATGTACCATCTTCGGTCCCATAAGTGCTGACTCACTTGGGTCAGTCCATCACATAGGTGATCTGTAAGGTCGTCTGTACAGTGCCTCGTATGGTTCCCTCCCGATGGTGGTGTGGTAGTTGTTGTTAAATGAAAACTCTACCAAGGGAAAGTGATCCTCCCAACTATGACCAAAGTCAATGATGCATGCATGGAGCAGGTCCCTGAGTGTCTGAATGGTCCTCTCAGTCTGACCATCCGTCTGAGGATGGAAGGAGGTGCTTAAGCGAAGCTGCATCCTGAGAGCCTGTTGTAACCCCTTCCATAGTCGGGAAGTGAAACAAGCATCTCAATCGGAGATGATCATCGATGGTAAACCATGAAGCCATACGATCTCTCATATTTAGAGGCATACCAATCTCTCTACTAATCCCTTCTCTATAATCGGTAGGAAGTGGGCCGACTTGGTGAGTCGATCGATAATCACCCAGATAAAGTCATGTCCCCTGGATGTGCGTGGAAGTCCAGTCATGAAATCCATGGATATCCCATCCCACATCGACTCTGGGACCTCTAAGGGCTGAACCAAGCCTGCTGGAACCAGGTTCTCCACCTGCACATACTGACAAGTGAGGCATCGTGAGACAAACTATGCTACAACATTCTTCATACCTGGCCACTAGTGCTGTCGTCGAAGGTCCTGATACATATTTGCCACTCCTGGATGTACCGCTAAAGGAGATGTGTGGAACTCCCTCAACACTTCTTCCTGAAGTGAAATTGATACCATGGTCCTTCCTCGGAAGAGCTCCCCACATTCAAAAAATCCATCAGGTGCCTGCCCTATGGATATCTGAGCACATTGCGTCTCACAGTTAACGTCCCCACGCTGTGCCTCTCTAACTCACTGAAGAAGTGGAGGAGTGACTCTGAGAGACTACAGAAAGGTTGCTCCGTCTCTATCCAAAAAGGATATCTAAAACACGTCCAGCTGCTCTATCGCATATCCTAGCAGCTAAATGCGTGATGTCCTGCTGAGAGTATCTGCTACAACTTTCCCCTTCCCAGGAGTATAGACTATCTCGAAGTCATAGTCTTGGAGGAACTCGAGCCACCGTCACTGTCTCATGTTTAGGTCCTTCTGCGTGAAGATGTACCAGAGACTCTGGTGGTCAGAGTGGATTGTAATGCGCTCACCCATCAGATAGTGTCACCACATCTTCAAGGAAGAGACCACTGCTTCTAAATCCAGGTCATGGGTAGCGTAGTTCTTCTTAGGCTGTCTCAACTGCTGAAAACCATACACGATCACTACTCATTCCTGCATTAGGACACACCCGATTCTGGTCCCTGATGCATCACAGTATACTACATACCCTACACCCTCCTCTAGAAGCCTTAATATGGGCACACTAGTCAACCTCTTCTTTATCTCCTGAAAGCTCTATTGACATCTCTCTGACCATACGAAGGTTTTCCCCTTCTTTGTCAATGCTGAAAGCGGTGCTGCAACTCTGGAGAAATCTGGCACAAATCTCCGATAGTACCCAGCCGGTCCTAGAAAACTCTGAACCTCCATCACACTTCTGGGTGGCTCCCAAGAAAGTACTACCTCGATCTTCACTGGATCCACTGCAACTCCAGCCTCCGAGATGACATGTCCCAAGAAGTGAACCTCTCGAATCCAAAACTAGCAGTTCAAGAGCTTACCATAAAGCTTGTGCTCTCAGAGTGTGTCCAGTAATACCCGTAAATGGTAGGCATGATCCTCCTCTGTAGTTGAGTAAATAAGTATGTCATCGATGAAGACTATGACAAAACGGTCGAGGTAAGGCTGGAAGATCCTATTAATGAGACTCATGAACACTACTACAGCGTTGGTTACTCCAAAGATCATAACCCAGAACTTGTAGTGGACATACTGACACATGAATGCCGTCTTCTGCACATCCTCATCTCAGACTCTGATCTGGTGATAGCCTGACCTATGTTTTATCTTTGAGAACCATCGTGCTCCCTTGAGCTGATCCAAGAGGTCTTCAATCATAGATAGTGGGTACTTGTTCTTCACAGTCACCTAGTTCAGGTGACAATATTCAACACACAGTTGCACGCTCTCATCTTCCTTCTTGGAAAACAAAATCGGAGATGCCCAGGGTTAAACAATGGTTTGGATAAATCTCTTCCCTTGCAAGTCCTCCAGTTGTACCCACAGCTCATTAAGCATGGCGGGAGCCATCCGTTATGCTGGAGTAGATATCGGTGTTGTCTCTAGGTACAGGTCAATGTAGGAGTCTACCTGTCTATGAGAAGGTATTACTAGAACGTTGTCATGGAAAACATTAGTGTACTCATCCACCAAAATAGGAAAACTCGAACTCCGCACATCAACCGCTCCGAGGATGAGACTAACCAACAGATGTGTGATCGACTGCCCCCTCTTCTGTGTAAGTCCATCCTATACTGCAAAGTCTCCCTTCTCGCCAGTGAAGGTGAAAATCGTCCCATCAGTGTGGATACACAACACTTTGTGCCTAATACATTCAATCTGAGCATGAACTGTGGATAATCAGTCCATACCTAAGATGACGTCGTAAGGCCTCGATGCCGCTACGAGGAGATCCTATCTGAAGATCTCACCTCCTAGAGTACGTTCACATTGTCGGAACCAGTGTGTAATCGTCGAGTATTCTCCCGTATGAGTCTCTAGTCATAAGGGTCAAGCCAACAGCTCCATCAGAATCTCTGACCTCCAAACGAGGGAAGTGGCAATAAAAGAATGACTCACACCTCTGTCTATAATAACTAGAGTAAGGGTGGAGTAGACACAAATAGTACCTTGAATCTTATCAGGTGCACCGTGGTTGTAGGCCTCGACATCTGGGAGCTGAGCCTGCCTCTGTCCGCCAGCTCCTTGTAGTCGGGGTGGACCTCCTAGTGGTGGTGGTGGTAGGGCCTCGAAACGTCTTCCACCAATTGCTTCTCGGCTAGATCCTCTGCCACGTCCACTTGCTCCCAACTGACCACCACGGTCGAACCTATGCCTCTACTTTGGAGGTCCCTCTACTGTCTTCTGCTCATCTGTATGGCGGTTCGGGCAGTCACGAGCCATGTGACCCTGCCCACCGCATGCATAGCACTGCCTGCTCCTCGTATAACTGGCTATGTCTCATGTGCCCTGGACAACTGAACCTGTATCCTAGGGTCACCCACTTGATGCCCAGGTACTCTTGTACTTCTAAGACATCTATCTACTCCTGGCGTTAGAGGACTCTGCTACGTGTCGCCCTGTGGTGGGTCTTGCTGCTGGTGACTGCTCAGCGAGAAAAATCTTCACTATAAGGGCTCACTATAGAACCCCCACATGCTTCAGGATGCTGAAGGGGGTCATCGAAGCCCTGATCTCATGATTGAGTCCCTGCTCGAAGTTCCGAGCCCTGAAGAACGGGTCTCGTACCATATCCATGGAGTAGCATGAGAGGTCGGTGAACCTCACTGAGTACCGAGCTACTGTCATGCTACCTTGCTGTAGATGAAGTAACTCCTGAATTTTCACCGCATGAAGGGTGGCTGGAACAAACTCTAAGTGGAAGAGAATCTCAAAGTCTGTCCAGTGTAATGAAGCCTCATCATGCACCTAAAGCATCAGGCTCCACCATCTTCTTGCTACTGCATACAGGAGACTCGTGGCAAGGATCACCATGAGTTCGGCTAGTGTCCCTACCAATCTGAAAACTTTCATGACAGCCTCCAACCAATCCTCAGCTGTCTGGGGGTCCACCTCTACCCTGAACCTGGGCGGCCTTTGGCTCTAGAACTCTTGAAATGCACTCAGACAGTGTGAACTCTCTGCTACTGGAGCTGTTGGTATCGGTGGCCCAGCGGGTAGTGGTACCACTAGTACCTCCACTATGATGGGGCCCTGCACTAAAGCCTCACCACTCGATAGGCTACCATCTCATATGAAACTCGGAACCCAAGATGGCTTCCTTCGTGGATCCGTCTTTAAAAGAAACAGGTGCTCCACGGTTAAAACAACATACCTGGTGAGCTGACATAAAGTATTCAAGAAGAAAACTTTTCAAAGGAAACACGCATGCAATCAGTGTTTTTGTGAACTGATTCGAAAATCAGAAGTCAGGGTCCTAGTGTATGGATAGGTCGGCCGCCTCACCAACACCGGTTTCCCTAAACTGATAACCACACCCCAAACACTTAACACTGTCGCTGTTAAAAGAATCAGAGTCCAAGTTCTGCGGTAGAACCAACTCCTCTGATAACAATTTTACACGACCCATCCTCGGGGCCTGTTCCATTACTACCCCAAGCCCACCTTCCATAAGCCAGGGGATGGCGAATAGCAACAAAGGCGAATACATGATAAAAATGGAAGGCATTGCCTTTTAACCTAAAAATCATGTATTCTAAACACAAGCAGTAGAAGAAACAAGTACTAAAATAGAAAAGAAAAGTGTGCTAAAAGTAAGTGGGCCAGTATACAAACCCAACTGAACAACAGGTACAAGTACAAGTAAAAAGGGAAAAATATTTTCTGGATCGTCCACCGGTGAATCCTACCTGAAGGGTAGGTACAAAACTCGAACACTCATCCATGAGGTATGTCCCGTCTGGTCCAGCTCTGAGTAGTCTCCCTTCCATCACCCTCAGCCTCAATCACTGCTGACTATCGTCTGCACAGAACACAACATGGTGCGGGTGAAGCCCATGTAGGGGTGAGTATAACAGTACTCAGTAGGGGACCCCGAGATCCCAAAGGTCTCCCAGAATCAACTAAGTATAAACCAAAGTAGAAAGATACAATCACTAAGTATCAACCAACCCTACTTAGGTATATTCCCATACATATACCTAAGTAATCAATCACAGTCTGGCTCCAACTCTCGAGCCCAAGCACAACCCAGTCCACAAAGGAAGTAAAGTCAATCACCACGATGATAATGGTTGAAATACATGACTCATCTCACACATGTATTAATCTTTTTTAGAGTTATAGAGATGATCATATGTAGTCACTGATTCATCTATGCTGTCGTACCCACACAATATACATGACCAACTAAGTTGTCGGACCCACACAGGATACAGGTCCAGCTATTCTGTCGGACCCACACAGGATACAGGAACATAAGCCAGAATTGTCAGACCCATGAAGGATCTCTCTACATTAGTCATCGCTGTCGAACCCATGGAGGATTCTGGTACAATAGTCATCGATGTCGAACCCACAGAGGATCCTAGTAAAGTATCGTCGCAGCCAGCCCTAGGGTTCCCGCACACAGCCCGCTCAATTACGAGAGGGTCCGCTCCTCGAGCTAAGTGTTGATACATAAAATATCAAAAGGTCCTGAGTTGATGTATCCCGTAGTTCCATCTCATCATAAATAACCCAACGCGACAGACGGTGCGTCAATCAGACGCCTGGTCTGTGAGTTATTAGCATTTCCGTTCCTGGAGCCTGGTTGGTTTTTAGGCTCAAACCAACCCGACTGTAACCCAATTGCATCTGAACATCATGTGACGTATTCCAAAAGAATCAAATCACTGTAATAATTCCATCGCCGTAGGTGTCTTGTCAATCTGACACCCAAAGCCCATGATAGGGGTGAAAAGGTGAAAATGGCCACAGCGAGTCTCGGTCCGGTCTGACCCAGTCGAACTGACCCTGCTTGACCCGGTCCGCGAGTGCGACCCGACCCGCGTGGTTGGCCCGACCCATGTGGTTGGCCCGATCCAAGGGAGAGGATCGGCACAAAGGGGTGGCCCGGCCCGAAGGTGCGGCCCGGCCTGTGGAAGCCCAGCCGACCACGCGAGGTACGGGGTATCGCGCCCCTCCCCGGTCCGTTGAATAGAACTGGTTCCTTGCGCCGGTTTAGGGGATACACGACCCGGGTGATCCCGTGTGTCCGGCTAAATGGCGGTCATCCTGTCCGCCCACCACCGCACCTCCACTGCGGCGCGACGGGGCCATGGTCCTCCTACTCTCCACGCGGCACACCGGCGCCGCGCCCTCACCGTCACAACCCGACCTGGCAGCGGCCTTCGGGTCCACTGCGTGGCATGACGGCGCCATGCTTCTCCATCCATCATGGTCCTCCCGGTCGTAGTTCCTCTCTGGTGCAGCTCAACGACGACGCACCCCTTGGTCGCAGCCCGCAGTTCCGCACCTGTAACAAGGCACGGCGCGATGGCCCCACACCTCTTTCGTCCGCCGTGGTTCTTCTCTGGCGCGGTGCGATCGCACGACGCCCTTCTGGCTCCACCTCTAATGTCAACCAAAAAAGAATCAATGGAGTGTTATCAGGCCATGTTTGTTCGGCCCACTCCCTCTTCCTTAGGTGATAACAATTGGCCACCGTCGAACCATAATAAACGTCGAAGAATGAGGGTATAATTCATAAATTTAAATAATCAGATCCACATACCTTGATTCGATGATTGTTCACTGATGACGATGTTGTTTCATTAACGTCGGGGTGCGTCCGAGGAAGAACAGCCATCGATGTTCTTCATGGGCGGCTCCTTCTCTTTTAGCTTGGTCAAAGATCAAGAACGGTGTTCATCGTTCTTCGGAGATGGGGAGCGTTCTTCGTTGGAGGGATGTCATTCTTCCAAGAGTTCTCCCAATCTCCACCAAAGAGAATCACCAAAAAAAATAATGGCTCCTCCATTATTTTATTGTTTCCATCCAATCCAAGAAGAATTCAAACCATTTCAAAATAATTAATTAATTTTCATTAATTAATTCATAGGTTTGATGGCACCATAATGAGGGAAGGTGGAAAGTGAAGAGGCTCTAAAAAATTATGAGGAGTTCCAAGAGTTAAAGGGGGGTTAAGGGGGTTTGATGCTCGTGTGGTCCCCACATTATAACATCCTCCCAAGGAAGGTTATGTGTGGGTGGCCCCACCCCAACCTCCCCTTGGAGGGTTTAACTACCCTTCAAATAAAAATATGGTACATATTTTTATTTAATTTTTTATTCAGAAACCCCAAAAATTATATTCCACTCAGTTCAGAATGCAACTGCGGTAAATGTCTCCTCAAGCGATTACCAGAATTGAGGGTTCAACGGTGCCCTCAGATTTAAATTCCGAGCACGAGTTCAAAAGATATAAAATCCCGCACGTATGTTTACTGAACATACCCGAACAAAACTTCAGAAATTGATTCCGGGCACACTGGGCCTCAGAATCAAGTGCCGTCAGAAACTGCAGACTCGTAAAATTACCGTGTTTTTTAAAAAAATAACGGAATATCCGGGACTTTAAAATTTATTTGAACCTTCTAATGTGAGTAACACCCTGAAACATGTATAGATTTGAATCTATAATTTCAACATGTTATATTGGAATCCATGAATATTATGGAGAATTTCCTCAGTGGTAGGAAATCCAATGAGACTAGAAAGTAAATCTAAGAACCCCAGATTTAGGAATTATTCTAGGGACTTGGTGGAAATTGACATGGATGGACCCTATTTTAGGAAGTGATTCTAAAAAAAGATGGAAAAAATAATCCTGGAAATTTTTAATGAAAGAAAGTCTAGATTTTTTTCAAACTATCATATCTTTGGGCATATGGAATTTGAGTGCAATAGAGATAAAATTTGTAACATTTTCAATGGAAAATGGAATGATGAAAAGTACTATATAAAGTCTAAAGGAAAAGGCAAGTTCAAGAAATTTTTCCCCCCAGGGGTGGAAACTTCAGACCCCTATCACTCAAGCACTTCATGTAGGGACCTTGATCCTCTACTTCTGACTATATTTCTATTTAATGATCATGATGAAGATATGTAAGTGAATCTTGAAAATTTAATTTAAGCAGTGATTATAGTTGTTAAGATTGATGAGGCTTCCAAATAACTCAAAATTCAACTTGGAACCCCCTATCCATCCATCTAACCGGTGGAGGTTAATTCCCATTAGTCATATGAGCAAGGTCATCCCATCAGAAAGAATGTGATTGGTAACATTAATTTTAATTATTCAGATGTGGAAAATAAACCCAAGAATAATAGAAATGTGAATATGTAAGTAAATACTAAGGATGTATAGGTCACATAGGATGATACCTACAATCACGAATAGGATAACAATACTAAGGAAATGAATGGTCTCGACTCTACCTCATTGTAACATGAATTGTCATATGTGTGTGACACACATGGGTATAGAAAGTATGAGTCTCCTAATCCTATGAATATTTCAATCCCAGATGACATTATTCTTGAAAATTAGAATCCACAGGATAAACTAGGAAGAAAATTCTTACATTTTCTCCTTTCCATGGCATCCAAGAGAAGTGAAAATGGGAAATCCCACTCTAAAATAGTACAATAATGAAACAAATTCACCCCTTTAAATGGTAAATTATAGTGGAATGAAACTAAAGACCCCCAAACTATTGAATTAGGTGAGAAAATAAAAAATATGGAATAGGAAATGTCTGTGGGTACTGATACCTCAAAGGGGAAAAATAACAAAGGAAAATGGAAAAGATCGTAGGGAATGGTAACACAGCAGGGAGGGCCTCTGTTAAGAAGCAAATCCATTAAACAATAAATATCCTCTATTGTAATTATCGAGGGATGGGGAACTCTCCCATAGTCATAGCCCTTAAACACGAACTTGTGACCCAGGAACCTCTTTTGAACCCAAAATGGTCTTTTAGAAATGAGAATATTTCAAATGGGACACTCTTTGATACAATTTTGTTATCCAGAATACACACAACAGTTAAATGATTTATTTATGGGTTCTCAAGCTTGACAGCATCCAGCTTATTGATTGCAAGAAAATTCATCAGCATGTATCTATTTATCTTTCCTCACATTATCACTCTATATTAATCTCCTTCATATATTCCTCTAACTCGTACACCAAGAGGTGAGACCTATGAAGGGATTTAGAGACAACAACTGAGGAAATTAGACACAAATAGATTTTTATGGGGAATTTTAATATTGGGTTGATACCAAAGGATAAAAATAGATCAAACATTAATAGTATTTCTTTAAATAAAGTTACTACCTGCATTGACCATTTTAATTTAACTAAAGTATCAATTTTAAGGGTTGAATTCACCTAGATAAGATACACAATAAATGGTAGGAAATCTAGTAAACTGGAAATATTCCTTGGTCAAATGGATGATAGGGGTTCTAAAATTGGTGTCTATTAATAAAACCTTCATAATTTTAACTCTATTCACAACCCAGTCCTAATTGAGATCCCTACATTATTCAATAGGATTACCCCTCCCATTAAAATTTAATAATGAATGGATTGTCACACTTGGATGTAGAGAGGTTATTCTTGAAGCATGGAATTTGGATCCCTTAGGCATCCCACTCTAAAATCATATGGAAAATTGAGAAATAGCAAAATCCTCTTAATGTTTTAAAGAAAAAAATATTCTCTAAGTTGGAGCATAAGATAATGGATGATAAAGATCGTCTGACCAACTACCAATATAGAAATCAAGGCCCAGATAATCCATCGAGAGAGGAAATCCAAATCCTCTCTAGACATGATGATCTCCTAACACTCAAGTAGAGGGTGGATCATAATTAGATCAATGTTTAATTCCTAAGATATGGTGACAGGAACTCAAAAAGCTTTCATCGGCTATATAAATAAAAAATATTGATAAAGGGAGATAATTTAATTTATATCAATGGATGCCCCCTCACCTCATTAGATGATATATCTAATGGTGTGATTGATCATTTTAGACATTTTTTACTCTAATTATGGAATTAAAAACACACAAATGTTGGTTTAAAACATTCCCCAGTGTATTAAAGATCATCAAAACAGAGATATTATCATGGATCCTCCCAAGTAAGAAGTGAAGCGGCTCTTTTTTCTCTCAATAATGATAGTTATCCTGGACCATATGGGTTAACTAATAAATTTTTTTATGTTCTATTGGGACATCCTAAATATAGAGGTGACCAATTATATTAAGTAATTATTTACTCATGCCTCCATGCCACATGTAATAAACTCAATATATATTATTATTTTACAAAAAAGTAGAATTCCATTGACATAAATGACTTTATACCATTTGCAATTGGCATCATTATCCATAAAATCATGAGAAAAATCATTGCATCCAGGTTGTGGGTCATCATTAGAGACATCATGACCCCAAACTAGTTTGGATTTGGTCCTCCCAGAGGCATTCAAAGATGTCTATTTACCACCTTGGAAAGTAATAGATTAATGAAAAACAAAGTGAAGGATGGTAAATTTTATCTCAAAATTAAAATTTAAAAAAAATTGATACAATTAAGTGTAGTTTCATTATTGAAATTTTCAAGAGATATGGATTCTCCAATACCTTCATCATGTTGATCAACACCATTCTCTTCTCTACAAGGATTTTCACTCTTGTTAATGGATCACCCATAGGATTTTCTTAATGTTCAAGGGGTTTCAGACAAGGACACCCAATCATGGGTCTTCTATTTGTTATGGATGTAGAATAAATTAGTACCTACTTAAATTAACAATAAAAAATATGAATGTATAAAAGGATAAGGCTTGTAGTGGTATATTCACTCCTTCTCATATTTTATATTCTGATGGAATTATGATTCTTAGACAAGCATCTAAAGTCATGTTTTCCACTATCAAATAAATCTTTAAACATTATGATTATTTTCTAGGTTAGGATATACGTTGGAAAAATTATTCTACTATCATTGGTGATGAAATTCATGCAAATAAGAAAAAACTAAATTTCTAAAACTCTTGGAGTTATAAGGTATGTACTCCCCTTTATTTAACTTGGGATCCCACTATTTTGGGAAAAAAAGAAGCTTCTATCTAGAAAATAATTAATCCAACATTGTCACCCAATTAGAAAGTTGGAAAGGAAAATATATGTCTCAATTTGGACATGTTTTTTTGGTTAATTCAGTGGTTACTTCCAAATTTTTGTATTCCTTATTGATATAAAAATGCTTGGGAATTATCCTTAATAAAATTAAAATAATGATCATGAACATAATCTATATAGGATTTGTGCATGAAAAGAAGCTCATTATTTTTTTATGGAGAGAATTAATTAAGCACATTGAGATTGGTGGGTTGGGAATCAAGGATCATAAAATCATTAATGAGGCACTTCTTAGAAAATTAACTTGGAAACTAATGACATCTACTAATCCCTATTTTAATTTTATATCAAACAGTTTTATCAACAAGTTTCTATAAGGATACCTTAATTACATTGCATCATTTGTGTGTCCTTCAATCAAAAAAAATTCAAATACATCATTTTCAATTCAAAATAGATTTTATGTAGTCATTACAACTTGAATTTTGGGTCAAAAACTAGATTAGGGGACCTCTTGTTGATAGCATGGTTGTTCCCTCAAGCCTTTGAAATATGACTATTGAGGAATTCATCTAGTTCAATAGAAATCATAATAATCTAGTCTACCACCAAATTTCCCTTGAAATACACAGGTATGTTTTCCTAGATAGATAAATGCTCATAAGGGAACCATATACAAATGGGTTCTTTAATGGTAAGTAGTACTACATGATCAAGTGTGAAGACAGTAAAATCCCTCCAATGTGGCTGATGAAGTTCAAAACAAAATTCATTTATCCTTGAAGATGGATATTTCTTTAGAAGTTGTGTAGGGATCACATTTCCACATATTATTGTATGCAATGTTCTGGAATTCGTCTTGTTTTGGACACCACTTTTTATATGGAATGTTGAAAATTTATAGCACATATTTTTTGGTTTTAGCTTTGTAGGGATTCTTTGGAATCACATTCAGAATATTTTTTGTATCATAATTTTCAATGTCATACAACTGAAATGGATGATGACTTCCATTATTAATGATGAACAGAGTGATCAAATATAGATTTTTCTTCTCACAACTATGATTTTTGTTATATCATACATCTGGAATGCAAGGGGTGCACTTATTTTCAATATATAAAATCCATTTGTTTATGCTAGAATGATGCCCAAGCATGTTGATGTATTCAACTGCACCAGAATACAAAAATATTCTATGAAAAACTCTTTCTATGATTTAAATACACTTAGGTTTTTTGGTGTGAATGGAAAGATAAAGAATCCATATATCTTGAAATCTATATGATGGATTTCATCAATCCATTAATTGATCAAGGTAAATATGGATAGTGTGGGCACTGGGACTCTAGGGCCCAATGGATGTGGAGCTGTTTTCTGCACCCATCGTGTATTCATAGAAGGATGTTATTACCACTATATTGGAATCAGAACTACATATGAGGCTGAACTATGAGAAACAATTTATTCCATTAAACATGCTACCCACCATTTATTGGAAGCCCTATGGATTGAATCTGATTGGCAGCTAGCTATTAGAGAACTCAAATCCAAAATTAGGAAGGTCCTCTAAAAATTAATTTTGTAATGTTTTGAATGTATTGAGGCAACTAGTCACCCCAATCTGTCTATTTCACATGTTTATAGGGAGTATAATCCGGTTGTAGATGTCATGTCAAAGAGTGTGGTCATCGAGACGAGATCGATCTGGTCCTTCCAGGTCCCAAATTTTTGCACAAAATTGGTAGATGTGGACATGCAGGGTGATATACACTCCCAAAATTGTGAAAATAACTTTTAATACTTGAACTATTTAAATCTTTTTATTGATTTTTTTATTAGACTCATTCTGATCCTGAACCTTTTGGAGTAAAATAGGAATCATGTATATATCTTGTTCTCCAAGACTACTAAACTGATCGATCCATGATAATGTGACCCCTTTTATCTATTCTAATGTAATAAAGTGACCATAAGCTCTAGGTTACTATATTTTTGGTTTTTATAGTTGGTATTAGAGAAATTTTAGTAGAATCACTAATAACTAAATTTAAGTAAATATATATTAGGGTACGTAACCCTATGATGAACTTTGAGGAAATGTAAAATTGCAGAATAATATCATAAATTTTTGTTAAGGTAGTGATTATGTGGTTTTTGTCTAGAAATAAAACCCTATATAAATACTTAAAGTGGTTGGAGTTCTAGAATAGTTGTACCAAGGAGTTATAACTTTGAAAAGGGTTCATTGGGATTTTACTTGATCATCACCTAGTGCATGATAATGGACCTTACTATGAACTTGGATTGATACTCCTGGGAGATATGTTTAGGAAAATTCTAATATTCTTTAGAAACAACTATGAAGGAATTTAAAATATTTTTATATCTTCAAAGAAACTGATTTATGATTCTGAGATTAATAATGCATAAATTTTTTATTTTAATTAAATTTTACATTAGATTCAAAATTATATGTTTTGATTTAAAATTCATAATATCATGATCTAATCTAGTATATTTAATTTTTTATAAATTTTTCCTAGAAGATATAATGGTATCAACACTCATGGTAAATGTATTAATTTTCTTGTTAATCAAGCCAATATAGTTGGTATTGGTTCTAAGCAGATCCTGGCTATGTTAGGGAAGCTTACTCAGGTTATGAGGAATAACCTTTCATGGATAGAGCAACCTATTATTCTAAACCATGATTCTCTTATATTGGATCACTTAATGCAATATTTTCCCCCATAATTTATTGGTACTACTATTCTATTGGTTGATTAGAAATGGGTTAAGTCCCTTAAAAAGATATTTATAACCCTAGGGCATGATGAAAAGTAAATGGTTACAAAGGAAGTATATTGTCTTAAAGGAAATTTGGATTAATGGAATTTATTGATCCAAAATACTTGTAAGGAAAAATAAACATAACACCTTTAATATATATCTTTTAAAGAAACATTTCTCAATAAATATTTTCCTTGTGAGAAAAGAACTATAATGAAGAGAATGTTCCTTGCTTAAAGAATAAGGAATAAAAAAGTGTTCCAAATTATGAGGTTACCTTTAATATTATATCATGATATTATAAATATTATTTATACAATACAAAATATTAGATATACCATTTATTTGAAGGGATTAATCCAAGTCTCTAAAGGGAACTGGTTTCTCAAACTTATTCTTCATATGATGGAATAGTTTTATACACCATAAAAACATAGATGGAATTTGATAGATCCAATATATTCAGAGGGAATCTAGATAATAATAAGTCAGTATAACACCAATAAAAAAGGAACTTGTTGAGGAAGAATATAAAATAAATCAATTTCCATCATGTGTAAATTGTGGGAAGAATAATCCTAGAAATTTTTTGAAGAGAATGGGAGTTTTCTACAACTGATATGATAAGGGTCATCTAGAAAATGAATGCATGAGGAATAAAAAATAAACTATGTATGGTTCTTAAACTATAGATAAATGGGGAATTATTCACAACAATTCCCTAATAATTAGGGTAACATACCACAAAAGAGGATGAGGAGATAGGGAAAAGATTATTCAATCACTATAGTGGAGGTGGAAGTTCCCAATGATGTGGTAATAGTTACTTTAATCATAGACTCAAATATAACTAATTCATTATTTGATTATGTATCATCACACTCTTTTATATCTCATATATTTTCCAAGAAAATTATATATTTATATAGCACCTTAATTATGGAGATTTCAGTCAAAATACCTTGTGTAAATATCACTTTGACAAGGATGTGTTTGGAAGTTCCCATTATCACACATGAATATACTCTATTTGTTAACTTTATTATCAAAACTTTGGTTTAATTTTATATAATATTTGATATGTATTGTATTTAAAAATATTAAAAAAATAATCAAAAAATAAGGAAACTATTATTGGTGATTAATTTGAGAAATTTTTTATCTTTATATATGAGACTTCGTCATCTATGTCATGTCTAGATCCACCCCCTATAACACTTCTAAATGAGATTCTTGTGGAAGAAGAGAAAACCAAATCTATGGATATAAATTATAACTTAAAATGGAGGATGTACCTACTATTGATATCTATATTTTATATACAAATTTTTGAGAGGTTTTTATGTATGATTTCGTTGGATAGTAATTGATTTAATATAAGATTTGTTCCCAATATCAAGGTTTTGTGTATTCTTATGCACGATTGAAATTTAAAGATTATAAAGGGAATATTGGAATTGGGGGAAAAAGGAACTTAGTGTCGCTTCTCTTATCTTGTGGTGTGACACTAAATTTTTGAGGATGATCATAGAGTACCTCCAGAAGCACAAAACTGAAGAAGCAGGGTGAAATAGAGATTAGAGTGCTGAAATCACATTTTACATGTCATGTCAAATTATTACATTCTAAGAAGTTTCAAGCCATAAAATAAATATATTTTGTGAGATGAATAAAGTAGGAATGATTATTACACAATGTGTAAACACATTCCACGATGTATAAAAAGTTAGAGAGAAGAAAAATGTTGATTTCATGTTTCTCTTTGACAATATTTTCATATCTTTGGCCACCTGGATGGCCAATGAATTCCATTTTTTACCCAATAAAACACTATTAATGATATAAAAGTCTATTTATATGGGATCTAACAAGAGAAAAATGATTCCATTTGATGGTTGATGTGCAACCACCAGGAGGTGTTGCAGGGTTCCGACACAGATTACTTCATAGATAGGTTTTTCTTTATTCTTTTATTTTTCTTATTTTATTTAATCATTAGATAATTTATTTATTTTTTAAAATATTTTTATTTTATTAATTACCTTCTAGTTCTTTCTTTCCTAATATATCTCATATGGTTTCGGGTTTAATAGTTATTGGCGATCACCCGATGATGATTGTCTAAAACGCATAGGGGAGAGAGGAAGTTGTTTAAGAGGGTGCATACCAACAAAGAATAATTCTCATTCAGTCATAATGATTATTTTATTTGATATTATTGTGTTGATCCTACATTTATATTATATTATTCATTGAATCATTGACCATGTGTTTTAAATAATGAAGAAACCCCAAAATTATTGAGATGATATGTTCATGACCATTGAATGGAATTATTCTCCTACTTTAGGAAATATGAACTTAATGCACTTTATAAATTTTGGATCATCAGGACATGAAGAATTGGGATTCTAGAGAAGTTTTATAGGTAATGATGATTTCTTCTATCAATTAAACTATTTAATTTTGTAGCTACATAATATGATTATTTTTACAAGTAAGGATGAATTTATTTAGAAAAAAACCATCCCTGGAAACTGTTTCCCCTCTCTTTAGTTTCTCTATTTGAATTCATTTATTTTAATTAAGTCATCATTTTATTCAAATAAATTGGAAATTTTAGCGACCTAACATTTAGTTAAGATTTTTCATCATTGTGTTCCCTACTCTCTATGGGATCGACCCCGCACTTCTGCTATACTACACCTTCGTAGTTAGTATGGTTCATGACAATATGAAGTTCTAATTTGATCTATGATTGGAGGAATTAAAAATTCCTTCTTGTGAATACATTGATGTATTTACTGTATAATTACCTAGACATTCACTAGAGAATGATGTTTCTTTTTCCACTAATTTAATCCCCGATTCATGATTTATATCAAAGTCTCCCTATAGAATGGACATTATGAAATTAGTGTAGTTAAAGAAAAAACTAGAGTATTTGTCTGATAAGATATTTTTAAACCCTAGTTCTCACCTTGTATACCCCCTTTTCTCTTGGTTAAGAAGAAATATATATACATGAGGTTGTGCATTGTTTATAGGGAAATCAATTCCAATATAATAAAGAAAGAGTATACTCTACCCCGTATTGATGACTTATTCAATCAACTTAATAGAGCCTAATATATATTAAAGATTTACCTTCAATATGGGTTTCATTAATTATGAGTAAAGACGGAATAAATTTTGAAGACATCATTCTGAACAAGTTATGAACATTACAATTTTACAGTAATTCCATTTGGATTGTCTAATGCACCATCAGTTTTTATCGATCTAATGAAAAATTTATTCAAGGTATATCTTGATAATTTCATTTTGGTATTTATTTATGATATCATGGGGTATTCTAAGAGTTATGAGGACCACGATAATAATCAACAGATCATTCTTGAGGCTCTTAGAAGAAAATAGTTGTATGTAAAATTTAGCAAGTGTGAATTCTTGCTTCAGGAAGTTTCTTTTCTTGACCATATTATCTCCAAGAATGGAATATCATTTGATCCTACTAAGAAAAAGTTTGTCAAATAATATCTTACACCAACTAACATAACTGAGGTATGTAGATTCAATGATTTTTAAAGATACTATCGAGGATTCATTCATAATTTTCCCAATTGTCAAACCGAGTAACTAAGATTACAAATAAAGAGGTAGAGTTCATATGAACAAAGGAATTTGTATAATTTTTTTATAAATTGAAGAGGATATTGGTCAATTCTCCAATTTTTACTCTACGATTTGGAAATGATGGTTTTTTATATATAGCGATGCATCAAAAAAGGGACTCAGTTGTGTCCTTATTCCAGTGATAAAGTAGTTGCATATACATCAAGGAAGTTCAATACGTATGAATAAAACTATCCAACCCATTATCTTTAGTCGGAATCCATAATAATTTCTTTTAAGATATGAAAAAATTATCTCTATAGTGAAAAGCATGAGATATACACATATCACAAGATCCTAAAATACACCTTTTCACAAAATTCCTCAATATGAAGAAAAGATGATGTTTCGAGCAACTCAAGGATTATTATTTCTCAATAACTGACCACACGAGGAAGAAAAATAATGTATTGGATGCATTGACTGGGAAAGATCATGTAGTTCTGACCCAAATGAGGATTGACAGGGTTACTGTGTTATTGGATCTAATAATGATGGATATGGGAATTATTAAAGAAGGGGAGACATCATCGCTTTTTCAAATGATTAAAAAACCATATTTGTTGTATAGGATATAAAATTCCCAATATGATGTCAATAATTTTCATAATAAAATTATATTCATGAGTGATGGAAAATTAACGGACATTATTTGTAAAGATGAAATTCTGAAATTTAGAAATATACTATATTTTTCAACTATGCCTAAGGAAAAAAGGGAAATTTTGTATGGTTTCCAAAACTCATATTTCTCTATACACCCTAGTAGAAACAAGAGGTATAGGGATTTTAGGGACCTTATTTTTGGATAACATGAAGTGTGAAATTGTTGATTATGTATCAGGATTCTTTATTTTTTTAATAGGTAAAGGCTGAGAGATAGAATCCTATAGGATTAATGCACCTTCTTCATATTACTATGTATAAATGGGATGAAATTACGATGGAATTTGTCACAGGACTAACAAATACTCCTGGAACGAATGATAAAATATGTGTTGTTTTTGATCGCCTAACTAAATCTGCATATTTCCTCACTATAATAGAATATTTACCTTTTGAGAAACTTACATCCATCCAACGGCCTGAAGGCCTTCAATTTTTTTATTTTAATAAATCCCCCTTTTAAGGGAAGAAGGGGGAAACCCAAAAAACCTCATGAACTTAAGACAAATCATGACCTAAAGGTTTAAAGAGAGTAAAACTAGACTGAAAACATGGAACTACCTCTCCCCAGCATTTGATTGTGATGAATCTCTCCACCATTGCAAGATAGTTTGGCAAGAAAGTTTCATGTGTCAAAGAACAGTCCTGATCTGATGGATGATTCCATACCCTCTAAAACATCCAAATACATAAATATTTTCAAAGATAAACCACTATCTTCTAATCCTCATATGGGAAATATTCCATGTGGTTGAGCCAAACTGAACTATCTTTCTCCCTCTTCTACATTCAAATCTAAAAACCATAACCCACCTTCGGGATCAAACCATACACCCAAATTCACAAATTCAAACCTTCATTGTCACCACAATCTTCAAAAAATTAAAAAACAATACACTCTCAAATGCCAAAATTCATTGTGAGAGGCAAATGAAAACCCAAAACGTAGATCCCCTAAAACAAAATCTCAAGAAGCAACACAACCATTAATGCTGACAAAATAAAATCAACAAACCAAAACCAAAGAGATGACCTCCCAAATCAAAGCTCCGTAGAAGAAGACCCTTCCATAAGCCAACAAAAGATCCCATCACCACCTTTAAAGGCACACATTAAGACCATATTCTCCCAATAAACTCACACCCTAAACCAAATGCAGTAATGACCCCCAGACCGTAGCATCTGAAACTCTAAACCTGGACCAACATCGTTCCACCTTGGAAGCACTATCCAACTTGAAGGTTAGGGAGTGATGAGGCCAGAAAAGGATGATTTTTTCCCAGAAGAATGATCTCGCACATCTTCTCCACTGTAAGGGACCTCACTCTGTGAATGTGCTGATATGAAGAACCTAATATAGGACCAGATCTGACCTGAGATGGAAGAGATTAAGGAAGTGTCATGAGGAACCCGAGAGACAAAAATCCCCTTAAAGGCTCATCTTAATCTCATCCTATCCTTCATTCTACACATTTCATTCTGTCTTGAGTGCCTTACATGAGTCTATATTAATTAAGTTATAAGACTTCATGGTTCACTTATTTTAGTTGTGTCTAATAATCATCCTGGGTTTAAATTGAAATTTTTGAAGAGTCTTTAGAAGGATCTTTATACTAACCTTTATTTGAGAACTTCCTACCATCCTCAAACTAATGGATGGTTCAAAAGGAATATTAAAACATTTCAATATATATTAAGGTCATGCTCAATTTAATTTCATGATATTTTGGATCAATATTTACCTTTGGTATAGTTTTCCTATAACAATATTTTCCATTCATGTATTCAAATTGAGTCATATGAAGAATTATATATCATAAGATGTTATACTCCAACTTATTAGGATGATGTTGGAAAAAGGAAAATTATATGTTTAGAACATGTTGAGGAGACAATGAGAAAGGTAAAGACTATTTGGATTTACTTTAAAGCAGCTCAAAGTTGGGAAAAGTGTTTTTCCAACCACCGGATAAAGGATTTGGGATTACAAGTGGGAGATCATATTTTCTTGAAATTATCTACGTGGAATAATGTCATAAGGTATGGTAAGTAGGAAAAAATAAGCCCCAGGTACATCAGAACTTTTGAAATTCTAGAAATAATTACATTAGTGGATTTCCATATGGTAATTCCACCAAGCCTATCTATAGTACATGATGTGTTCTATATATAATTATTAAGGAAGTACATCCCAAACCCAATGCATGTGCCCACCACTAAAAAAATATAATATTATCCTCATCGATCTTCATGTGGAGAGTGTATCCATATTATCAACACTATAGGGAAACTATTGGAGAATTGGACGACTCAACTAGTAAATGTACTTTAGAGAAATCATAAAATTGATGAAACAATTTGATAACCATAGGATTTTATAAATAAGAACCGCCCAGATTTTTTTATAAGGTTATATCCATGAAAATTTGGAGGATGGAATTTTTGTAAGTTGGAAGAATTTAATACCAGATCCTCAATAATAGTAAGTGAAAATTATATTTCAATAAAACTATTATAAAATAAGAATTTTAATATTTCATGAAATAGAAATTCTAATTTTATAGGATGAATATGTATTTTGAACTTACGTGGTCAAAATAATCCTAGAATGAATTTTTAAAATTTTCCCTTAGAAATAATCTTGTATGAATAATTAAAAATATCATATTTAAAGGAATTTATGGCCTCGACCAATAGGAATGTACCTTATAAATACCATTAATCAGATATTCAGAGTCAGATAACATCAATATAATTTTCCATTGACTAATCCCAAGTAGATATTCAATAACTAAATCATGAGTGAAACCATTTATAGGAGAATTTTAAGCTCATCAAGATCATATCTGAAACCATGTTCTCCAAACCACCTCATGAAAATCTCACCATCACACACCATACCCTTAGGGAATTTGATCGTGTAATAAAGGGTTATGTATATAGACCCTAATAGTATGAATTTTTATATTTTATTTTTATTTAAAAAACAATTATAGTTATCCTACTTTAATATTACATTTTAGAATATGAAAAAATGGGTTTGATAAAAATATGATATTGATACGATGAAACAAAAATTGTATTTTTGTGAAATATAAAGTTTCAATCAAGACACACTTTTTAATGAATTTAAGAATTTTTGAAATATGTTATGTTTTAAAAAATTATTATTATTTTATAATATTTATTAAATAAAATTGATAATATAATTTTACAAAGTTAAATTCAGTTTTTATAAGCATGAGAAAACTATTATTGTTAAAAGAACAATTATTTTCAATAAATGGGGTTTTTTTATTTAAAAGTATAAATTATCATATTTATATAATTATTTTTATTAAATAAATATTATTTTCAAAATCATCACATTGAAATTATCCGATGGTCAATTTTTCATAATTTTCTGAGACAATCAAATTTTTGGGTAAAAATTAAATTAATATAAATATTCAGTATGTATTATGAAGTCATAATGACCCAAAAGTGATGTAATATATACTATAAAAGGTATACACAACCAAAATTATATATCCCCTCTAAAATATTGTGTTTTTTAATTTTTTTTAAATTTTATAAAGCCTTAATGATCTACAAAAACCTATATTATATTTTAAGGTTTTAAAATCAATTATTTAAAGACATGGATCACTTCCACAACACCAACGATATTATTTTAATATTTTAGGTTATTAGTATTATGAAATATTTAAAAGAAATATTATTTTAAATAAAACATGGGTAAAAACCATGGTAAGGTCTATGATTTTTATTACTTTTTTATATAGAGTCCAAAACTTAATTTTGGAAATTAAAAAATAATTTTCCTCTCTTTTTCTATATAAACCTACCCAACCTCCCATTACTCTTACCTAAAAAATTATAGGTCAAAAAATTATTCTACCCTTCCCTCTATATATCCCTTAAAATATTCCACCAATCTCTTAAAAATATCCTCCCAATTTTTTAGAATCTCCCTCTCAAGGTAAGGGATACTCTACTCTTTATTCAAGAACCTTCTTTATATTATGCCTTTAGATTTCAAATTGATCATGTTGGAATTTTTTGTTACATATACCTATTGTATTAATTGTGATTTAAACTGTATTAGATACCCATAAAAATCTCATTAAACACTTCCATGAACCTTTATGTATGCTCATTGCGCTTCCAAAATTATCATGTGAGCTTCCATGCCAAACATTTATGTAGTGAATACTCATCTCCATTTCCAATCAAGGGTATTCACCTAGTTGTACCTATAATTAATTGATTGGGGATTTACATGTATATAACCAATAATATTAAATCATGGGGTTAAAATTTATTAAATTCATCATTATGTTGCATGATTTATGTTTTATACTTATGCTTGTACATGATAAGTGGGCCTGGAATTATATATCCCTCAAATTCATTGGGTAATGTTTTTATCTCTTGAGATTTAATTTATGGTTCATGGGAGGTTATTCTAAGCTCACAATTTTATGTTGTATTGGTGGTTATCCTTGTCTTATGTTTATGATGTCATGTTTTATGTCATTTACACATTACTATGTTACCTTTATGTTATCATATAATATCATAACTCATAGTTCAAGATTTGGATTATAACCCTTTATATTTTACCTTGATATGCCTCTTGGATAAAATATACTAGTTTACTTTATTATATTCTTTTTTACTCCCTTATTGATCTTTATAGCTCATGCATTTCTTATCTATATCCTCATGTTATCCCATGTAGTTCTAAAGTATCCATTAAATATAAGGGCACATTTTTGAGTTTTTGAATAATGATGTTATACCCATGTTTCAAGTTAATGTTCTATTTTCCTAATTTTCCAAAGATATTAGGCCTCACAATATTCTAGGGATTCATTAAGTGTATATTTATGTAATAAATCAACAATTAAGGTGTATTAAAATATGGGATGTCATAGTTGGTATCATAGAAAAGTCTAGTTATTTTGGGGATTAGGGTTAAAAACACTAGTAAGAACCATAGGGATAAGACTAAAAGTAGGAAAACATACCTAAATTTTGGTAATCTACAGAGAAAGTGGTTTCCATGAAAATGCATCCCTCCCTGGATATTATAAGTTGATTTTCCTCTATTATAGTTGAACCTATGGGTAATAACCCTAAAAAGGGTGAATTGAGAAGGACCCAATAATCAATTGGGGAATGAAAATGGGCTTTACTATGCACCTAGTTTTAAACTCATGGGGATTATGATTTGGTAAATTCACAAGATCTTTATGAAACCTTATTAAGGGAACAAAGTTAACAAATTATTTTATATTAGAAAATAGATCGTGGATAAATTTTATTGGAACTTATAAATTCATTAGTTAAGAAATATATTTCATTTATGAGTTATCCCTTCAGTGTTCACAGTTTACTTTTTATGTTTTTAAAAGTTTAAAAACATTCATCCCTAAGTATTTCTTGGATAATTTAAATGATTAGAACTAGAATAAAAAATAGAAAGGTAGGATTATATTCCATTAATAAACCAAAAATATACTATGTGACTATGGTTCTATTCATTCCTTTATATCATGAAAAATTATTAGAACTATTTAAATAACACCACAAAATATAGAAGTGGAGTTATTCGTTAAAACAGAAAATAGAAAAATTATTTCATCAAAAATATATAACTCATCCCCTATCAAAAATTTTGGTATTAGATTCCTAAATTTTTTTTGATACTCCCATTAGTAGAATTAGATGATATTCTAAGCATGAATTGGATTTACTTTTATAGATATAACAAAAATTTATAAGATAATCCAATCTCCTTCCATATCATAAATCTTCCTCTGATTCTATAAAAGTGAATGTAGGTGGATGAATCTTCTTTAGTACCATCATCTCATGTATAGATATTATTTTACAATTAGAAAGCATATCGTTCTCAAATGATTAAGACTAAGGAAAATATCATCCATGATGAAATTCCCATTATGACGGAAATCAATGATATGTTGCTTAAAAAAATTTATAGTATTCCTTCTAGTATAGGGGTTTATTTCTCAATAAATCTTATTCCATGATATTTTTCAATATCTAATACACCATATAGAATGGTTTTTTTAACATTATGAGCTAAATAATAAATTACATGAGAATCTGGACAAAGGGTTTATACGCCTATGTTCTTTTCCATAGGGTTCACTGGTCCTCTTTTTCAAGATGTTGGAAGGGTCAAAGAACCTATACTTCAATTATCATGATCTCAACAATATCACGATAATGAAAAATTATCCTCTTCCATGTATTGATTAATTCTTTGATCAGATACATAGACCCTAGTACTTTCCTAAGGCAGGTTTTTGGTTGGGATATTGTAATGTAAAGGTGAGGAAGTAAGGTATCCCTAAGACTATTATTTTTACAGGGTACAGGAACTACGAGTTCAAAGTGATTCCATTTTTAATTGTTAATTCTCCAAAAATATTCACGGAATTGATGTATATATTCTTTATGTATTACCTCAACAAATGTTTGGTAGAATATATAGATTGTGTTCTTGTTTACTCAAAACGAATAAAGGAACATGAGAAGTATTTGAATGTATTTATGAATATTATGTGAAAGAAAAAAAATTTATAAAGTAAATTACATGTGAGTTTTGGATGGATAAAGTAACCTTAATGGGGAATGTTATCACAAACAAGGGTATATTTATTAATCCATTGGAAAAAAGTAATTGAAATGATGAACTAGACCAACATCTATGATAGAAATATGTAATTTTCTTGGATTAATAGGGTACTATCATCAATTTCTGAGAAACTTATCATGATTTTCAAGTCCATTAACCAAGATTACTCAGAAGAGAGTCATGTCTATCTGGACTGATGAATGTGAAGAGTGATTTAAATATATAAATAAGTGGTTCATGACTACACATGTTCTCACATTAACCACTAGTGGAGAAGCATACCTGAACAATAGTGATGTTTCCAAAAATGGATCGGGTTGTGTACTCATAAAATATGAAAAATTTATAGTTTATTCCTTCCTCTAATTAAATATGAATAATTATAACTGCCAAAAGAACAAACTAGAATTATTAGTTGTGATCTTTTCATTGAATATTAAGTGACATTATATCTACGGAGAAAAGTGTGATGTATATATGGATAAAAAAGAATAAAGTATATATTCACACAAAAGGATCATAATATGTGTGAAGAATGGTGGTTAGAGTGAATAAAGGATTATGATTCCTCAATACTTTACCATCCAAGGAAGGAAAACAAAGTGGTAGATGCTCTGGGTAGAAAGGATCTTGAAACCCTGTCTATGATTAGGATTTAAATGGAACCAATATTACTATAGATTCAAAGGATGGAAAAGGAAATAATAAAAGTATCATAATACTACATTTACTAGATAAATAATTAACCATGTATTCTTTAGATAATCAAGGAGGCCTATAAAGATTATGAGTTTTTACAAAATATTCTAGTGAATATTCTAGAGTTCAATTTTATTGAATATGGAGTTATAATTTTTGGAACTAGGATACGTGTACAATTAAAAACATAACTTAAGAGGTAACTTCTAGTTGATTCACATAGGTCATATTTCTGTATTCCTCTAGGAATCACTAATATGTATAGATATTTGAAGCAAAACTTATGGAGGGATTGCATGAAGAGGGATATTGTGGATTTTGTATCTTGATACCTGGTATTCCAACAAGTCAATGTTAAATGACATAAGTCAAATGGTACGATTCAACCATTTCTCATACCACTATAAAAATGGGAAAACATAACCATGGATTTTTTAATATGATACCCCGTTACCCATAAATAATATAATTTCAACTTCATGGTAGTTGATCTTCTTACCAAGACATGAATTTAATTAATATAAAGGAAGATTTATCTCTTGACCAGTTGTCCAAGATATACATAAGGGAAGTGGTAAGACTGAACAGATTTCCACACATTACTATATTTGATCAAGATATGAGGTTTACCTTTAGATTTTGAAGAATCCTTCAGCAATAATTGGATACATAACTGGTCTTCAACACTTCTTATCACCCTCGAAGCAATGGCCAGTCTAAAAGGTCCATTCAATCTATATAGGATATGATAAGGTCATATTAAATGGATTTACATGGATGTTGGGACCATCACCATCCCCTATTAGAGTTTTCATATAAAAATAGTTTCTATTGAGCATTAAAATGGAACCTTATAAGGCTTTGTATGAAAATATGTGTCAAACTCCAACATGTTGGATGAATTTATAGAGAAAAATATGATTAGGCTTGATCTTGTCTAAGAGATGATAGATAAGGTTCAAAACATTCAATAGTAGGACCCCGGATCACCCTGGGAGGGGAGGGGTGAATCAAGGTGTTAAATTTTTTCTTTTAAAACAATGGATCTTGTTCTCATGTTGATAAGAACTTTTAGAATTTTATTAGGAAATTTTAGAGTAATTAAACAATCACATGAAGAGATACAACATACAAGTTTTACTTGGTTCATCACTAAAGTTTATTCCATTGTTCATATATTGGTAGGGTTTCAGTCATACCAAAATCAACTAATATTCACTAGTTTTGGAATAGAATAGTTAAGACATAATCACTCTATGTTAGCCATGCTGCCTTTATAATATTATATGGATATCATACTAAATCCCTCGAAACTCTTCCATTGAATCACTCTAGCTCAATTTGATAGGTGAATTCTTACTCAGTTTAATGACTTGAAGTTTGCTTCAGTAGACTATCATTTAAGCCTTTTTCCCTTACTAGCAGGAGACTCTTCTTTCATAAATGTCCCGAGATGATGTGCTTGAAATCACTATTTACTTAAACTAGATGTTCAACACTAATGTTCAAAAGTCTCTCAGCCTTCTTGAAACCCCATTTATGTTTCAAAGAAATTTCAACCTTCGTGAACCCAAAATCTTTCTCAAAGATAACAAAATTTACAAAGCACCCAACCTTCATGGAAAAAAATTACATCGTGAAACTCACTTCCTTCTTGGAAAAAGCTTCCTTCACGAGGCTCACTGCATTTATGGAACATTAATTATTTTTGAAACTCCTAGTCTTCTCAAAACTTTCACAACCCCTAATAATTGGCATCAATCAATACATAACTATTTGTTTTCTGATTCTCAAGATCATGAAGAAATCTAGATTCATTAAGCACCTAGGATTCTCAAAATCATATCAATTTGTCCTTTTCTCCAATTTTATTCTTGTAAAATGAAGTGTGGTTAATTGTCTATTTATAGTTAAAACCCTTCACGAAGATCCCACACCTCTATTGGAATTTTTTAAAACCGCAAAAATAATGTTCATGAATCTCCTCTATTTGTGAAGCTCTATGGAAATTTAACTCATTCACAATGATTCTCATAGTCATGAGGAATAATTTTCACCCCATCGTTCATTCATGGTACTTTTCATACTCACAAAGAACACCTACCTTTAATCACACATTAATGAATCTCTATACCTTCTCAAAGATTAACCTTTTTCAAAACTTGGTCATCGTGAAACCTATTCATAAAAAAACTTATTCCATTACTGTATTTGAGAATATTAAATCCCAAAAAACCACCTTTCACGAATCTTGGTCCTTCCATTTTTTTGATGCAAAAATTTTGAAAACACAATAAAAATATTCCACATTCAAAATTATATCCATGTTGTACTATAAGTTCATTTACCATGAAAACTCCCTAATCAACCTAGTGTGAAATGAGAAAAAACAAAAACAATATTCTATTTCCAGTTGGGAAAATCCATGGTTTCAACAATATCCCCCTTTGGGTTTGTTGAAAATCTATAGATAAATTCAATAAATCACCATCCTTAAACAAGAACATTGTGGGCATGAAATAACTCATCTATTACTCTAAGTCTACATGAGAAAATATCAGTTTAGAAAAAAATTGAGGCAAAAAAAATCATGCTATTATAGAACAACAACCAATCCTAATAACCAATACCTGATACTCACTTATCTCCCCCACTGAAAATAAACCAAAACAACCTTTATTTTTACATTTAGTGCTTAAAAAACTCCCCCTATATCATATCTCCCACAAACATATTAAAAGAAATAATAAATATGGGGAGAGGGGAAAACGGTAACCTCTTCATTCACTAGGAGGTAGTTGAACACCAATGTTCAACCAGGGTTTCTTGATCATTTCGGCAGACAAAGTCTTAGTCAGAATGTTAACCACCTAATCATCAGTTCCAAAATGCTTTATTATATTCACAACATGTTCAAATTTTTATTTGATGAAGTGATATATGATCTCAATATTCTTGGTACCAGAGTGTTGAACCGAATTCTCCGTATGATCGATCAGAATATTGCAATCATTGTGAATCACCATTCTTTGTTTCAACTCATCACCAATATCAGTCAGTTGTTTCATCATCCATAATAGATGATAGAAAACCTTTCTAGTAAATATATTCTCTACTTAAGTCATACTAGGAGAACTTCTTTCCTATTTATTTCTCAACCATCCCATACATTTTTTACTTATAAAGAATTATCCCACACTTGTGTACTTTCTATCCACCACATATCTAGACCAATCGGCATCATAAAATAATGATAATTTGTAATCTATTTCTGCTATAAAGTATAATCAAAAAATAATTTTACCTTCTATATACCCCATGATTCATTTAACTACTTCCAAATACACTTTCATCATATTACTTTGAAAGTGGGATGTTAAACATGTTGCTAAGATGATATCTGGATATGTTGTAGTTAGGTATAATAATCTTAAAATGATTCTCTTTTATAGGGTGGGATCCACTGATGTATCATCCTTAGGCTTCCAAAAATTTTCCCAACCATAATAGGAGTCGATATCGGTTTTTAGTCATGCATGTTGAATTTATTCGGAAGATCGCTTGTGTATTTTCCGTGAGAAATGAAGGTGTAATACTTATTTTAAACCACCGATCTTTATCTCCTCTTTTAAATTTAAGATTCATCATATGATAATACCATTCTCATGGTGACTACTTTAGACCATAGAGATCCATTTTTGAAGTTCTGATAAAATTTATTTTGTGATGGTTTCCTATTATGATTCTTCATCTGAATCACCTTATTTTTGTGAGCCCTATATATTTTTCTAACCTTCCACTATTTCAGTATATGAATCTATCCCTTTCCCACTGATCATGATACCTCATGTGATGAGAACAAAAAAAATTGTCTTCAAGTGTTATACAATTTCATTTCAGGCTGAAGATAATAGATGTGATAAGAAACATTTGAGGATAATCAACCTGAAACTCCTTTTCCAATGACATGATCTTCAAGAAATTTATAGAATAATCATGTTTTATAACAATTGAAATAATGATTCTATAATCTTCTTTGTCATTATTTATTTTAATCTCTCTCATGGGAAACACTTCTTAGTATCTTTATAATGGTGTATCTCATTAATAATGGACTACATGAAATTTCATTATGAAAAATACACCAGAATGTATATTTAACTTGTGACTATACACATTGGATAACTTTCACAACTTCACCAAGGAAAATATTCTTTAAAACTTTTTCACTAGGAAACTATAAATAAGAAAAATCCAAGATAGGACCTTATTTATCCTAGTTTTCCTGAATAGAACATATTCACCTTCGTCAAAAATGATCCTCCATCATGTTTATATTTGAATACCAAATTGAGTAATCATTAAAATATATTGACATATTCAGTATGGATATCAAAAACAATGATACCCCTCACTTCTTCGTAGGCTATCCCCCTGATAAATTGCATCACCTTTAAATTACCTTTATTATATGAACAAATACAATGACCGAATATTATGGTAATAAGTTGGATCCTCCTTTCTCTATGAATATGAACAACACGATTGAGATGATCTTCTCAACCAATTTTTTCCATTTTATCCAATATACATCTAAAAATCTATTCAGATTTATGTTATGGTATCATGTAACTCTTCAAATTCTATTTTTCCTTGTGTGTAGAATTTATCTTCTTAATATCCTTAATGGATGATACATTCTTAATCCTCTTTAGGATTGTTTCTGGTTTTGGTAGTAAGGTTAAAAAACCTTTTTCAATATGAAAATATTTCTTATATCCACTACATGGGACTTCTTTAACATAGTAGGTTTCTTTTGTTTGAAAATTCTCATGAACTTTTTCTTCATAATGTGGAATCTTTTATTTTTATTTTTCACCATCCTTAGCCTGTCCATGTTCATGTATTATCATTCTTTACAATTATTTTGGCTAAATAAATAACTCATAATTAGGAAATATTGAAAAAAATTGGATCTTCTACATGGGTATTCGGAATTTCATCCCTCTTAGTAGTTATTTAGGATGCACTACCCTTGAAATTCTTGAATTTAAAATCAAGGGTCTTCTCAGCTTCCTTACGTGGGATATTTTTTGGATAATTTGTGCTCACAAAATTTTTCTAATTTATTCTCAAGTTAGATTATTTATACTTAGATAGATTTTGTCATATTATTTTCTTATCAACTTTATGTTCATTGTGAAATAATCATGTTCTAACCTTGTGACCACTTCCATTACGTAGATCATATATGTTATCAAGCTTCCTGTATCTATTTTTAGTATTCAGATTCTTATGGATTTGTGGATGTTTCTTATTCTTCCCTATATTTATCCCCTTGAAATAGGATTCCTTTGTGATTTTTCATTTAGAAGATTGTACTAACAATACAATTCATAGTTCCCAAATCTATTTCAACACCAACAATTATCAACAAATCCATATCTATTTTTATTTTGTCTATAAGATTTTTGGATCTTTTTCCTAAATTTTTGTGATCTTTGTGGGAAATGGGCTTCCATACTCTTTTTCAAATCAACCCTAGTCATGGTGGTAGGTTTATTATCACCATTATTTATCCATACATGTTTATTATTTATCTTATAGACTACATTATTCATGATAATAGTTATAGAAGAATTAATACCAGTTGGTATGGATGGTACATGTTTCTTCTTAGTTGCTTGAGATAGATCATAAAAAATATGTCATGATCTAATTATTACATGTTGGATATTTTTTAAATTCATAATCCTCCAGTGAATATTTATTATCTCCGAAAATTGTTTCCTTCTTTTTTAAAGTCCAAATATATTTCTTCTCCAGATTGGACAATTGAGCCTCCAAATCTTGTCATTTCATATTAAGGATGATTTTATGATCATCAAACATAATAGTCTTTTATTCATTATAACCTTCCATTCTAACAACTTAATCTTCATGCAGATTAAATTTTTTATTAATTAATTTTTCATGTTCCTTGATCTTCTTGGATATTTCTTCCAATTGTAAACCCTTGAAATCAGTGCGATTTTTCAATTTATCTTCAAGCGCATGGGATATTTCTTCAAGATTATCTTTCACTACATCTTTTTAATTAACTTCTGTGAGGTATCTTCAAGAACTTATTTCATGGTACCAGTTTTTTCTTAAAAGGTTCTAATAGGTCTAGAGATATTTAAACATTCAATAATTTTTCCTTACAATCCCTTTTATAAAGCATCATCTTCTCTTTCCAGTTGGTTGATCTCTACCTATATAAATTGAATGACTCCACAATTAAAGGAGGCTCTTTCATCAAGAATAACATGTAGAAATTTATTAATATATCAACTAAAAATTATTATGAGGTTTTAGATTGATCATCATCACCACTTTTTCTTGGATCCTAATTTTAAAGACAACATTCATAGGTGATAACAAATACCTCCTGATCACTTGAATATTTTTATTTACATGAGGTAGAAAGGTTTACATTCTCTTCGTTGGAAACCTAAACCACCTACTATTTAATTTACAATCTTGATATATCTAAACTTAAAGAAAGGAATGGAGAAATAGATATTACCTATTCTTTAGATCAGTGGCACTTCTTCAACTTTATCTTCTCTTTAACTTTTTGGTTCATCATAGTTTGGTGGATATAGACTAATGCTCAGAGATAACTAAATCTTCATCAAAATAGAACATCATTTTTTACTCAGGAAATAAACTAAAATATTTAAAAGATAATGGATTTACTGTATAGAATCCAACACAGGTGAACATTGGATTTAAATACCACTTGTAGAGCCCCAAAGTACCCTGAGAGGGGAGCATTGAATCCGGGTGTCATCTTTTTCTTTTAAAATAGTGAATCATGTTCCCACATTTGTAAGAACTTGTTAAACCTATCTAAAATAATCATATAGTCATTAAACATTCACATATTGATATACACCACAACATTTTTACTTAGTTCACTAATAAGAGTTAGTCTAAGTAGAAAACACTGAAAATGTGTTAGTCATACAAAATTCCACTAATATTCACAATTTGTGGAATAAAGAAGTTCAGATACAATCACTATGTGACAGGAACACTACCATTATAAGGGTATAGGGGTATCACACTGCCTCCCTTGGAACAATTTCATCAACTCCCCCTATCTCACTACTTCAGGTGAATTCTAACTCAATATAATGAATTTCAGGCATCTTCAATAGAATGGAATTTAAGTATTTATCCACAACTATTATGAAACTCTCCATGCATTGATTTCCTAAATTGTTGCACTTGAAATCATTGTTCACTTAAACCAAATGTTCAACACTACTTTTCTCAAATCTCCCAACCTTTGTGAAACCCACATTATATTTCAAAGAAATACCATCCTTGACAAACCCAAACACTATTGAAAATCTACCAACCTCTACAAAGCTTGTAGCCTTTGCAGAACAAACTGACTTCACAAAACTCATTTCCTACATGGAACAAACTTACTTCTATAAACACTAAGTCTTCATAAAACTCCTAGTATTCATGAAACTTTTATAACTCAAAATCATTAGAATTAGTAAAGACATAATTGTTCTTTTCATGGAGATCCTCTATTTGTGAAGTTCCAATGAAATTTAACATATTCTAGAAGCTCCTTATAGTCAAGAAGACTCACCATCAACCCATTATAAAATCATAGTGTTTTTTGTAGTCTCAAAGAACACCATGTTTTCATCACGCATTCGCGAATCTATATACCTTCATGAAGCTCTGACTTTTGAAAAACCTAGTCTTTGCAAAACCCGATCATCGTGAAACTTATTCCTTTACTGTATTTGAGAATATTTGTTCCTAGAAAACCCAATTTTACAAATATTGGTCCTTCCTCCTAATTTTGAGACCAAAAAATTTGTAAAAACTCAAAAAATACACCACCTTCAAAATTGTATCCATCTTGTACTGTAAGATCACTTTCCATGAAAACTCTATGATCAAAATAGTGTGGATTGAAAAAAAACACAAACTATAATCGATTTATAGCTATGAAAATCCTTGGTTACAACATCAGAAATGTATGAAATTCACACAAATTAAATAGAAACGTCATTTAGGAAATCATTGATGGGACTTGGAGTTTAAGATCAGAGATAAAGTGTTCCATCGTATATCATTGTGAATGAAATCCAAGTGGTTTTGGAAGCATTTAATGATAATTATAAGATAAATCAACCCATTTGAGATCCTTAGGTTGGAAATATGTTACTCCAACATATCTTTGTGTTTTGTGTTTTGATGATTTATAAAATCTCTGCTTTTATTATAATGAGTTTTTCTTAAGTGTTTTAGAATGTATTTATCTTATGCTATCTGTTCAGGGTTTTTTTATATGAAAGTACGTTATGTTATGAGAATTGAAGAATTAGTTTCTCAAAATCAGAAAGTATCACGTAATACTTTATATTAAAAAGTTTGACTTGGTTTCTCAATACTGATGCTCCATTCATAATTAGATTATAAAAGTAATTTATCTTCTAAAAATTATTTCTAAAGACAAAAGAAATTGAGGAATAAAAATGTTATAGTAACATATTATATTATGCTGTAGAATTATCTTACGCTACATTGATGTGAGTTTATCATACAAAGATGAGATTCTTGATCTTACAAAATTTATCTTACAATTAAAAGTGTACTCAGTCGATATCTTATGAATATCTAGTACTAAAAAACATCATGACTACTTTTCTAATCTCACAATAAGTCACTTCATTCATTTAGATCACATAAAAAGGAGATTACCATTTAAGGAAATTCTAGTCTGCACCAGACATTCCTAAATATGAAAATCAGAAGAATGAGAATATTTATTCCAAAAAATCAATTTCGATATAAGGAAAATTATGCTACATGTCCTTAATAGCCTGTCGCATCAATATTTTTGTTTATATCTCACATGACTATTTGAGTTTTCCTATATTCATGACTAAAACAATGATAAAAAAGGATTTGTTAGAAGCTACTAAAAATGTGTGATGGGGAAGGAGAAGAACGATAGTTGATTACTTTTAAAATACCATAAAGAAAACCTCGGAATACCTTTACATGGCCAAGAAATAAAATCATTCATAATGTGATTATTATATTTATTACATTCACTGAAGATCAGCTCGATCTACACTTTTAAGTCTATAATTTTCTTAGGAAAAATCTTTATCTACTGTTAGTTTTTTCTTGCAACTATGCACTGAAAACATTTATCAAACCTTATATCTCATTCTATAATGTTTTCACTAAGTGTAAGAGTGTGTAAGGATATGGATAGGTCTTGTAAAGGGATAGAATGGTTAAAATATCTTGGACCATTGTATTAAAGTAATACCTTCTTTTAAATAGCTGGGATCCCCCAGTAAAAGGGTTGTTATATTGTAATCAATAAGCTCATAAAGTAGAGCATTGGTAGAGTAGACTAGGGTATTTCAATTTCTTGAACAAATATAAATCTTTGTTTTTAGTGTTCTTCCCACTTATTTTATATTTTTCTTGTATATATTCTGAAGGAAATATTTGAACTCACATTCTTCAAATAGGGTGGTCAAATATTCGTATATTTTAAGAACTCAATTCACACCCCTCTTTAGTTATTCAATCAATCATTATCTTGGATAGAAATTGTTATCAGATCAAGTGACTCTCAAGTTCAAATCTATCAAAGGTTCAAGTACAAAGATATATCTTAATTGGAAAATATGTCTAATAACCAAGAAGGCATGTCAGTGGTAGAGATCTATACTTCAATGGTAAAAATTATGGTTGATCTAAAGATTTCATGGTCATTAATATGAATAACCTTAGTATAAAAGTATATCTTAAAGAATTTAATCCTAATTAAATTCCTAAGATGGATCCTAAATTATGGGATACGACAAAAGAAGAAAATTATGCATTAAACTCTAAATCTATGAATGCTATCATTTGTAGGTTTGGAATAGATGAGTTTAATAGGATCTCTCAATGTTAGAAAACACATGAAATGAGGACCATTATTTTAGTTTCATATGAAGGCACTAACAATGTAAAAACTCTAAGATATGATACAACTAAGCTTGATTTAGACACATTCAAAAATGATGACAGATAGATCATTACACAATTAAATGGAAGACTCACTGATATTTTGAATAACATTACTACTCTTGGAACACATATCACTCATCCTGAACATGCATTAAAAATTCTCATAGTACTACCACCAAAGTGGAGTGGAATATCAGCTATCATAAGGAAATATATGGAAGTAATGAACTTTAATATAAAATATCTCATCAGAACTCTCATGGTGTAGGAAGCTGAAATGGAAACTAAAAGTGAAGAGACCAAAATGATCAAAAAATAAAATGTTGCCTCAAAAGTATCTATGTATAAAGTATATAGAAAAATAAAAATTATATAACTATCTAAATCATCTGAAGAAGAAGTATTCTAAAGAAAATCTTAATAAAATGATGAGATCACTCAATTTTCTTAAAATATCAAAATGTTTTATAATAAGAGGAGAGGTTTCCAAAGATCATTCAAAAGGAATAAAAATCAAGGAGACATCTCTAAAGAGTTGAGATTCTATGAATGTAAATAATTGGGTTACATCAAACCTGATTGTATAAAAAATAAAGAAGATAAGAAGAAAGAAAAGAAACAATTCAAAAATACTGGATATAAGAAGTCTAAGAAATCTATGGAGTCCACATGGAGTGCTTGTAGATATTATTGTGAATGAACATCATCAAAATCAGAATCTAGAGAAAGAAATAAAGAGTCCAACATATTCTTTATGTCATAATCGGATGAGATAACTAGCTATATGAAATGAAATAACAAATGGTTTAATTCTAGTTGTTTTTCAATTCATATGAGTGGATATTACTCCAATTTTACTTCTTTATCCAAATTATATGGGGGATATGTGACATTTTGGGGATGTGCAAAAGGAAGAGTAGTTTTCATTGGATAAATTGGAAATAATCAGTCTATTCTCCTAAAAAAAGTTCTTTACATTGATGTCTTGAAGAACAAACTAATAAGTATCTTTAAAATTTGTGATGATAGTTATTCTGTTGAATTTTCTAATAATTCCTACTTGGTTTTTAAAGATATATGTCCCAAATTTAAAGCACCCAGAATAGAAAATTTTTACACACTTGATCTTAATCCATTATGTAGACAAAATTTAAACTATTTAAATTCTAAAATTGATAAATCATGGATTTGGGATATAAGTATTATAAATTAAAATGTTCGTTCCTTGATAAAGTTTCCTAAAATACATTTGGTTTTTGAATTTCTGGTCTCAAATTGGGATGAAAGAAACTATGTGATTCTTTCTAAATTGGAAGACAACACGAGTCATTTTTTAATCCAATTAATGAAGTTGCTAATTCTATACCTCTTGATCTTATCCATATGGATTTTTTTGGACCAAATTAACTGAAAGTATTGTTGGTATGTCATATTTTTATGTTTTGTTTCAATATTTACATGGGTTTACTTCTTAATACATAAAATTGAATCTTGTTCTTTTTTAATTAATTTCATAAAACTTGTGAAAAATGAAAATGATTTAAAAATACTGTCTTTGAAAAGTGATCATGGAGGTAACTCTCAGAGTCATGAATTTAGTTATTAATTCTCTAAAAAAGGAATTAACCATACTTTTTATGTCCCTATGAAACCTAAAAAAATGGTGTTGTTAAAAGGATGAATGAGACTCTACATGAAATTTTGAGGACTATGTTGTGTGAATATAACATGCCCACTCATTTCTAGGAAAAGTCAATTAACATAGTGTGTTATAATATTAAGAGAGTACTAATAAGGATTTTCCTAAATAAAACACCCTATGAGTTATGAAATAATAGAGAACCCAAGATACGATACTTCAAAATATTTTGATGTGAGGTTTACATTTTTAAAACCAAGTAAAATATTGGAAAGTTAAATCTAAAGGATAAGGAAGGTATATTCCAAGTGTATTCTACCACTTCCATAGACTATGGAGTTTTCAAAAAAGGTCAAGTATTTTTCAAGAATAAATTCTTGTAAAATTTGATGAAATTGATCCTTTTGTTCATGAGTGATTTAAATTATTGATCAAAATGATTCAGTCAAAAATATGAGACCCAAAACCCTCATTAATGAAAATAAAGATGATGATTTGGAAATTTATTATTTTAATCCAGATCTAATAAGGGTATACACTAATGAACCAGAAAGTGCGTTGTCTAGAACACATAGAAACCTTAAATACCATCCTCTAGAAATAGTTATAGAAACCTAGATGGAGTAAGAACCTGATGAAATGTAGGAATTTTAGAATAATTATAGAATTATATATCCCAATTAGAACATAAATCTATAGAATAAGCCTTATCATATGAGAGTTGGATATTAGATAAACAAGACAATATGAGTCAATTTAAATGAAATAAGGTATGGTAATTAGTTGAAATACCATCTAACTATCCTTTAATTAGAACAAAATATATTTTTTAAAAACAAACAATATGACCATAGTTTAATAACTATAATTAATTTTACATTGGTTTTTAAAGGATATAATTTAGAAGAAGGAATAGATTATGAAGATAACTTTTCTCTCATATCTAGATTATAATCTATTATAATCTTTCCAGAATATACATCCTATATAAATTTTATGTTATATCATATTGGCATTAAATATTTATTTTTAAATATTTTTTTAATGGAGGATGTCTACATATAACAACCTCTTAGTTTTGAAGATCCTCATTTTCAAAATTTTGTGTTTAAATATACCAAAGATCTATATAGAATTAAACAAGCTCCAAGAGAATGGTATAAAAGGAAAAGTTCTTTTCATTTATAAAATTTTTTTATAGTAGGAATATCATATCATAAATTATTTGAGAAAACATATTTCTATAATGTATTTTTTAGTATAAATATATTGGGATGATGTTAATTTCAGATCAAAAAATTAAAAATTGTGCGACGAATTTTCAAAACATAAGTAGAAATAATTTGAAATGAGTATGATGGGTAAACTAAACTACTTTCTATGATTTCATTTTTATCAAAATGATTTTTAAAACAATTTAAATCTAAGAAAATAAATACTCTACTTACTTAAGAAGCACGGAATTGAAAATAGCAAGACCTACACAACTCTTATGAGTTCTAGTATCAAACATGACTCATATTAAAATAAAAAACCATATAAAAAAGTTGTATACAGGAATCACTAGATGTTTTATGTACCTTACTACAAGTATACCAGACAATATGTTTCCATTATGTCTATTTGTTATATTTTAGTATAATTCAAAGGAATTTAATTTAATTTCAATGAAAATTATTTTATGATATCTAAAAGGAACCATTACTCATTCTCTTATTTTTCCAAAAACCTCCAATTTTAATTTAGTTTCATAATTTGATACTATTTTGTTTTTATATTGATTAGATAATAAAATCACTTCAGGAACCTATAATTTACTAGGTAAATGCTTGGTGTCTTGGTCAAGTAAGAAGCAAAATTCTGTGGAACTATCAACTATTGAAGTTGAATATATTTTTGCAGGAAGTTATTGTAGATAGGTGCTGTGAATGAAACACATATTAATAGATTTTGGATTTAACTTTAATCATGTTCCAATTAGATGTGATAACACGAGTGCTATCAACATATCAAAGAATCTAATAAACCCTTAAATAATGAATCAAATTGATTTAATACATCATTTCTTGATAGATCATGTAGAGAAAAATCATATCTCTTTAAAATTCATTTTCATAGGAAAATAGTTAGCAGATATTTTTAATAAACCTTTGTCTACTAAAAGATTTGAATTTATTAAGTTAGAATTAGGTATTTTTAATTTTAAAAAATAAATTATTATACTATATCTATTGTATATAATATAAAAATTTTTTTTTATATAAATTCTTTTGTCTTTGTTTTGAGTAATGG
Source organism: Viscum album (assembly GCA_963277665.1). Lineage (NCBI taxonomy): Eukaryota > Viridiplantae > Streptophyta > Magnoliopsida > Santalales > Viscaceae > Viscum > Viscum album. Next base: position 641,044,254 of record OY728143.1, on the reverse strand, counting down.
TAACATCTAGTAGATGACATCACCTACTCTTAGTAATAATTACACCGCATATTACTTTGTGACCCCTAAATTTCCATGAATGAAAAATACTAGGTATCAAATATATGCATGAATTGTACTACAATCCATTAAACCCCAGCATTATCCTTTTTCAAACACACGTAACCCTAATCTCTAAGACCCTTCCAAACCATCTGCAATTGCCAAAAAAATAAGTGATGATGCTTCGACCAGTAGAATGAACCATCAATGGATTCGAAGAAATGTTCTGAGTTGATGAGCAATCAATTTTTGATGGATATATAAAATAGATATGTTGTTTAAGAAAGTAGTCAACTGCCAGGGATGGGAGTTTGTTTTTTTATAATACATTGACCTCGGTGGTTTTTAAGAATGAATTTTATAAGTTTTATGAGTTAGAAGTTTTTCATATCAATAAATATGAAGTCCTGGTTACCGCCTCTATTAATTAGAAATTTCTTCTCCAACCTCAGTCAAATTAGTATAATCTATAAAAGTTCCCCATGAAGAATACTTGTTATTCAGCACCTCTTTATCTACAATGGATGGTATTACCCCTTTGTAGATTATGAAGTCATTGTTTTCAAACATCTTCATTGATAAAAAGAAAGTGAAGAATCTGGAGCCTGAGAGAAAAATTCTGATAAAATTCATCCAGTCGGGAATCGCTCGATGAAATGATGAGTTTGAAAAGATTATTTTTCAAGATCTATATTTGCTTTATTTTTTCATGTTATAAAATCTTGTAAATATGGTATGATATATTTTATGATATATGTACCATGTCCAAAAAAAATCTATAAACTACTACCCGTATGGACCAATCTGAACCCTTGTTTTTTGGGGTGCTATTGTTTTTTTGGATGATAACAACACAACTCCTTTCCATGGATCTATGAAAATAAATTAAAGTGTACTAAGGAAAAGTGGTTTTCATTGGGAGTTTTCATTCGAAAATATTGATTCCATTTACCTTGATTCCTAAAGTAGTCCCTGATATGACTCAAGGGGATCATTCTAGTCTGAAAAAGATACCAGTTATGTTACAATAATCATCTCAAGATACTGGGACTAGGGAACCTAATGAGGACGAATAAACTCTTACATTAAGGTGAACATTTCAGAGTAGTACTCCGAAAAACCCTCAAACCAGCTATTAGGAGAGAAACCCTCCTATTTCTACATCTATTTAATAAAGTATATCCTCTGATATCACTTGGTTGTTTTTGGTTGGTCAAGATAAGACATTTTCCAAAATACTAAGAGTGTCTCCTAACTTAATCAAGTCTCACAATCAACAGTTAGAGATAATGGATGAAAGAATAACTGGAAGGAAGGAATTTGAATAATAACATCACATAGAAAAAGTCATGACATTTCTAAGAAAGTATCAGTTTGACAAGAAAGTTTGGAATTTCATCAGGAAAGGGTTTCCCCTATTCCTTAAGAAGACGAGAATGAAGAATCGCCATCAGTTGATAAAATTATTCCTAAATGAGCTCAAATGAGCTATTAAAAGTTATTATTCGAAACACGAAAAGTTTAAATCATCAAATAAAATTGAGATGTTAGAGTTATATGTGATTATATAGCCTCAAAATATGATATTAAATAAGTTAGACTATTGGTTCAGTCTGTTTTAGAGATATTTTCAGAATAACTGTTTGCTAGAGCAACACATGGTTAATATGTTCAATTAAAAATAATGGATTTATCCAAGGATATAGATACATTACCTATAGATATTAACTCTCTTCAGTGTGAGGTAATCATAATAGAAATGTATCAAAATCTTCAGAGAAATATAGTATATAAAGTTAGAAGGATGACGATTTCACCAAAATAATTTTTTGAATTTATTGATAGATCATCAAAAGAAATAAGTTCTATCCTTAATCAAAAACATCCAAAAGCCCATGAAAATTAACACAAATTAAATAAGGACATGAGTTTCATATTAACTTTTCTCATAAAGTTATCCGGCTTTTTTTCAAATTACTATAGAGAACTTGAAATGAATGTTGAAAATATGCATGAAGATATGGTAAATAGTCTTCGGCCATATATCTCATGCGATGATGAAATATAGGCTAATGTTGTTGCTAAATTTTCAGACAAACTTGCACATTTGAAATAATTGAAAAATATTTCTATCATTAGTATGACAGTGAATCATTTTTAAGTGTTAATGAATTTTATTTCAAATTTTTCAAAGAAATGATACTTAAAAAACCTCATAGAAATTTTATCTCAACGCATTTAGAAAGGTTTCACATGTATTTTGGATTATTGTAAGAATGAAATGGTAAGAAGTATTGATTCTTCTGCTAACACACATTTTCAAATTCATGGAAGGAGACTTTCTAGAACATAGATTTTTGACCATAACCCATCCACCACTCAATTCTGTAAACAAATCTTTGATCTATACCAGGCTTATCAAAGGGAAAATCTAAGATTTTCTAAAGAAACATCTTTATCCTTACCTAAACCATTCTTCAAATTACCCTTTACTACTGCATATAAATTTTACCTGGAAAGGTGAAAAGAAGATGCTTGCTACATTTAGTCGACACCAGTAAGGTTTTATTTTTTATATCAATCCAATCTTAAAGAATCGCTAATGATGTTAGATTATGTTGTTGGCATGAGAGTTGAAGATCCTCTGCCCTCATATTTTTTACCTCATGATCAACCTCTTTCTTTCAATAATCCACCATCAAAAAGTTGGTTCATTCCAAGTAGTTAATACATTCAAACACTTAAGTTCAGTTAATCTTTTTTCCAGGGCTGGGCATTCTCAAAACATTTTGAATATTCTACATTTTTATAGAATTTAATATTTTAAAACTATTTTCTTTAACATTTATTTTTTTTGAATGATAGTTATTCTTTATGTTTTTTTATACTGATCACAATGATTTATATTATAATCTTGTATTATCATTCCATTTTTATTTCTCTAACATTTCTTTATCTATAATATTTTAATATTTCATTATGACTTCTATTTATTTCCACATTTCGTTTATCAAGTAATAGCATTAACTAATTACTATTCGTATGAAATATAAACCCTATTCCTTATTATATTTCTTTTTTGATATCAAAAAAATGGGGAGAAGAAAAGGAAAATACAAAAAACTCTTTATCTATTTTTTAATCAAAAGAAAAGGAATGTTCAAAAATTATTTCATATTTCAAATAATAGAGAAGAAAAGGAAACTTTTTGGAGAAGGAAAAGAAATTTTTGTAATTTCTAGAAGTTTAAAGTTTAGGGTTTGATTTTTTTTTCTATTCAAAGGGTTTTTTATCATTAAAAAAGGAGAGTTTTTGGAAATATATTTCTCCAACATATCTTTATATTATGGTTTTTAAGATTCCCAAAGTCCATAGTTTTATTCTAACAAGTTTGTCTTATGTGTTTCAGAATATACTTATCTTATGATATGTGTTTAAGTGTTTATTTTATATGTAATTAATTTATCTTATGAGAATTAACGAATGAGTTTCTCAAAATCAGAATGTATCACAGAAGAATTTATCTTTCAATTTTTGACTAACTTTCTCAAGACAAATACTCTAGTCAGAATAAGTTTATAAAATGAATTCATATTAAGAAAATTATTTATGAAGACATAAAATGTTAAGGAATAAAAATTTTACACTAAAACTTTATCTTAATCTAGATAATTATCTTACACTACATAAAATTAAATTTATTTGAAGAGGATGAGATTCTTTATCTTATAAAAGTTATCTTATGATGAATAGTGTTCTCAGTCGATATCTTATAAATATATAGTACTACATAATGTCATGATTACTTTGTTAATATTTTGATAAGTCACCTCATGCATTTAAAGAACATAAAATTTAGATTATCCGTTTAAGGAAATTTTGTTCTGCATAATACTTTTTAGAATAGAACCATCTGAAGAACATTAATATTTCTAGCACAAAATAAATTCATATATTTAGAAATTTTACTTACATATCCATAATATAATATCAAATTGATACTGATTTTTATATCTCATTCACCTTTAGAGTTTACCTCTGTTCAAGATTAAAAAAATTATATAAAAGGATCAATTAGAAACTACTAAAAAATAAATGATGAGGAGGGAGAAGAATGTTAGTTGATCACTTTTAGAACACCATAAAGAAAAACTATGAAGACATGTACATAGTTACAAAATAAAATCATTCATGTTGTGGTTATTATATTTATCATTTTCACTAAAGATCATCCTGATCTATACTTTGAATTTTATCATTTTATTAGGAAGAATATTCATCTACTATCAGTTGTTGCTTGCAACTATGTTCTGTAAACATTTCTCAAATCTTGTATCTCATTCTATCATGTTTTCACTCAGTTTAAGAGTGTGTATGACCATGGAAAGTTATTGTAAAGGGAGGGAATGTTTAAAGGATCTTAGAACTTTTTATTAAAGTGACAACAACTTTTACTTAATTGGGAGCCCTAGTAAAAGGGATGTTATAGAGAAATAACCAAGATCGTGAAGTAGAGAATTCATGGAGTGGACTATGGGATTTCTGTTATATGAACCACTATAAATCTCTTTTTTCAATATTATTTCCAAATGTTTTATATTTCTGATTCATTTATTCTAGAAGAAATATTTGAACTCCCAAACTTTTAAGAGGGTGGTCTAATATTCATGTTTTTTTAATAATTCAATTCACCCAACCTCTTGAGTTATTCAATCAATCAATATATGGGACAACACCTTGATCACATGGGAGTGGTGTCTGATTGAACACCACTCCCACATAACATATCTCAAGTACAAGATGTGTTCCATGTATACTTCTAGAGGAAGTACATATCATCCTCCTCAAATGTACTGAATCCATAATAGGTACTATTGTATAATTATCTTTCATACAAGGATAATTATGTGTAGGTCTTAGATCATATAGATTATGTTCTACAAAATAAGTCAACTCACATGGTAAAAGTTTTGTGGGAAAACCACTACTTTGCGAAAGAAAAATGAGAACAAGAAGAGGCAATAAAACAAAAGTACATTCATCTGTTTTAGTGTATGAAATAAAAATTTCAAGGGAAAATTTTGAAGGGATGAATAATATAATTAATTAACCTTTTATATATGAATTTTTTTAAATGAATAAATGTTTTGTTAACAAATTAATATATATAAAAAACATGCACTAATTTGGTTATTTTGGACCATTATATGTTATATTAAATTCAAAATACTATTTTTTATCATAAACATTGATAATATATCCATTTTAAAGTTACAATTAAGATTAATAAATAAAAGGTTATTATAAAGTCCATTTAAAACTGACAAAAGATGTTATGGCCTTGACCAGTAAAATCGTACCATATGAATCCCATTTATCAAAGGTTTTGAGGGAGATATAATCACTAGAATTTTTCCTTGGATAAAACCAAGATGTGATTCAACAACTAAATCATGAGTGAAGCCATTTATCGGACAAGTTCGTGTTTTTTGAGATCACATCCTAAACCATATTCTATGAACCACCCCATGAAAATATCAACATTGTACACCTTAACCAAACCACATCGCACACCACATGAAAATATCGTCATAAAGGGCCATATATCTAGACCCTAACAATAAAAATTTGTGTATTTATTTTTAATAAAACAAGGACTATATTTATCCCTTTTTTATATTTCTTTTTAAATGATAAAATAAATATTTTTATAAAAATTAAATTTTGATACAATGAAACAGAAATTATATTTTTGGGAAATATATAGTTTCAATCAACATACAATTTTTGATGAATTATAGAATATTTTAAATATATTATATTTTAATAAAATAATATTATTATATAATATTTATTAAATATAAATGATAATATAATTTTAAAAGTAAAATGTAATTTTTATAAGGGTCAGAAAATTTTTATTATCAAAAATCCCATTATTTTTTAATAATTGGGGATTTTTGACATATAAGTGTAAATTATCATATTTAGAGAATTATTTTTATTAATTAATTACTATTTTTGAAATTAGAATTTTGAAATTACCCGAAGGTTAAATTTTTTTAATTTTCTGAGATAGTTGAATTTATGGGTAAAGATTAGATATGGTATAAATATTTGGTATGTATTATGACATAATAATGACCCAAAGTGATATAATATTTGTAATCAATGGTATCCACTACCAAAATTATTTTCCCCATTTAAAATAATGTGTTTTTGAAGTTATTTTTTTTAATTTTATAATGCCTTAATTAATCCTCCAAAACCTATATTATATTTTATGGTTTTAAAATCAGTTCATTATAAACATGACTCATTTCCACATCACCAAGGGTATTACTTTAATGTGTTCAGTTATTATCTGTATAAAATAATCAATACCACTACTCTTTGGCAGAAATCATGGGAAACCCCATGGTAAGGTTTTTATTTTTGATTACTTTATCATATATGTTCCAGCACATAGGCTTAGAAATTAATATAGAATTATCCTCTATTTTTTAAAATAAACCCACAAAAAATACATCCATATGTTATATAAACTATGTGGCACACTTATGCATGTACATGATATGAATGTGACGGGTGGGCGTAGAATTATATATCCCTCTAATTCATTGGGTAATATTTTTATCTAATGAGATGTAATTTATGGTGCATGAGAGGTTATCATAAGAATACTATGTTTTATTTTCTTGGTGGTTAGACTTGACATATGTTTATGTTGTCATGTTTTATGTTGTTGTCACATTCCTATGTTACCATTATTCTATCATGTTATATCATGACTCATTGTTCATGGTTATAATTACCACCCCTATTATGTTATCCTGATATAACACTTGGATAAAATTTACTACATAGCCATAGGTTATATTTTATTTATTCACTTACTGATCTTTATAGCTCACCCATTTCTGATATACATCCCCAGGTTATCCCATGGAGTTTTAGAAGATCCAGGAAATATAAGGACATGTTTTGGAGTTTTTAAATAATAATGTTGTAAATATGATTCAAGATAATGATATATATTCCTAATTTCGCAAATAAACTAGACCACATGATCTTTTACCGTTTTTTTATGTTTATATTTACGTAATAAAACATGAATTAAGGTGTAATAAAATATGGGTTTAAATAGACTTTCATTTCCTATACTATATTTTAGTTTAGTGATTTATTTGATTCATGATTTTAAATATCTAAATTCAGTAACCCAATGAGAATTAACGAAACCCATGAGTATATCAAATTATTTTCATTGTTAATTGGTATAAGGGAAAATATTATATTTGTTTAATAATTTAGGATAATTATTTTCTCTTATTTTTTGTTTCTAGATTTTTGTTTAAGAATTTTGTTTATTTATTTATATCAATTTTTATCATGTGCGGGTATTTTTGGTTGTGATAGTAGGACTTCAATGGAAGTTTATATTTTCCTTCTTGCTAAATTATTTCATGTAATAACTTGATAAAATTAAAATTATGAATATTCAGTCAAAAGAGTGTCTGTAACTATACTCAATAGAGGAAGATGCTACACTTCATAGACTAAAACCAAAATAGGGAGAGGTGTGTCATGAGAAAATAATAATGTAAAATGAAGAAGAGTTTATTACACTACCAAAGCTCAATTACATACTATTAATGATTCCCTGGACTGTATAGGTTTGAAGGATGATGGAGAAGGTGATATTGTTGTAGAACATGAGTAGGTCGATGAAAGATTCATTGAAGCAAATAAAGAAGAAAAAAATAACTAGGAGAAGGGAACTTAGATGGTAATATTTTTCACAAATTCTTTAAAAAACTAGAATTTTAGAAATAGTTAAAAAGAAAAATAAGTGGAATAAGAACCCACAACCTTCTACACTGACTATGCGGAAGCCGAAGAAGAAAAACATGAGCTATTTTCAGATCCTAAAGCGATCAATAAAAAAATTAAACAAATGAAGCTAGCCATTGAAAATTAAGAATTACAAATATTCTAAATTGATATTGATCTCTAACTTCTTTTATTCATACTGTCCATAATTTTCCCACCTCCTCAATGTTTTACACCAAATTCATCAAGGAAAAGAAGATTTCATCCATATGTGAAACAGAGACAAAATTGGGTTAACCTAAGATAGTTTTCCTTATAACACACTCCAATCATCTTAACAAGGTGTGGTCGAGAAAAACTTATGTTACAAAATAGTAGCTTATAGAAGGGAACCCTAGTTTTTTATCAATTTCTTGGAATTTATATATTATTTATTTATTAGGATTTATTTTTATAATAGGATTTATTTTTTAATAAAATTTTATTTTTGAATTTTATTGAAAAGGGTTATATAATTTCACTCTTTGTTATCATTTTTTAGGTTTGTCAATGGAACTAAAAAGTGGTATGAAGTAAATGGATAAGTAAGTAGCAGAACCTGTGCAAGCCATTATGAAGAATCAATAAAAGGAGATTAGGAATTTAATTTCTTTTTTTTCTTACCCCCACTATTTTAAATTTTTTTTAGAGTTTTTTAATTCCAAATTCATTCCCTAAATTTATTTTTTCTTTAATAAGCCAAAAATGAGACATTAACTACTTAGGATACTTTCCATGACATTATTTTAAATTTATTTATCAATTAATTTGAATGAAAAAAATTGGGGGAATTAATTCATAGGGATAACTATATTGTTTTGGATTTGGAAAATACTGATTATTGAAAATCGGTGGATTTTTGAAAATGAAAATTTTCAGCTATTTTTTCATGCTTTAAATTTTAGATATTTTAATTAATTAATTTTATTATTTATATATTTTTTGATTATTAGATGTCTCAACCATGCATCTCATTACCAATACAATTTATAAGCTAATATTTCTCATTCTTTATATAGATTATTTGTTATTATCCAAGGGAATGTTCTCTTCTAGAACTTTCTCGACATATAATAAAATCTATGATTGAACATAATCACTTTTAATATGAATGAGGCATTGTATTTGTTTAGAACTTTTTTCCTTGATCCCACCCTGTGTTAATCCTTATTTTCCCTACAAAATCCATAAATGAACTTTATAGGAAAAGATCCATGTTAGAAGCCTATTATTTCAAGTCCTACCATAATTGTAGTATTTTTAATGATATTTAAAAGAATAAGTGTAAGAAGAGAGGTTGTCCATGGTGGATAGTGAATTACTACATTAAGGATATTTTTATAGGGTATGACTATGAATTATGTGGGGTCATGTTACCATTCACTATGTTTTATTACTCACTTATCTCGAAAACAAGAATAAGAAAATGCGTTATTTTTAGTAAGGATCGAAAAACACCACCCCTAGACTAATTTTAATTTTATAATATGTGGTTAAGTGGTGGATGTTATATTTTTTCTAAAGACAACTTTTGGGAAAATACAAATTAATAAAAAAGTAAGATATTATGATTTATTCATTATTCCTACATATATTATGATCCCGCTTTGATATTTTTTGGGGGAATAGAGAGATGAAATATATAAAGAGAGATTTATATTGATATTATCATTTAATATCATGAAAATTTTCTTATATTTGGACCTCTTTTTTAGCTTTAACTGTTTTTCATTATTCTACCACCTTCCCTAAGCCTCAGAGACATTTGAACCTTAATAAAAATTCCTCATAATAAACTATAATCTATGTCTCTATGAAATATAAATACTAGGATTCTTTTAATAATATGTTAAGTGATATGTTTTTAGGAATTTTCAAAATTTTAATTACATTTTTTACCTTGACATTGAGTGAAATAATTAAAGTGAGGTAGATTGAAAATGTCATGCATATTAATAATCAATTGGAAAATAAAAATGGTTAAATAAAAAGTCTTGGATGTTTTAAAAGGGGAAAAGTTAAATACTTGGTTGATTTGTTTATTTAAAAAGTGAGGCATTGATTAATTCCCTAATGTTATTCTTGAACATTTAAATTTCCCACTTAATTAATTAGTTTTGTTAATAGTTCATTTAAATCATTGTAAGGTGAGTATCCTTTGCAGTATGTTGACATTTCATCCTTGAGGAAAACTATAAATTCAATTGTTGGGGATTTTATACATAAATTTCATGAACACATTTTATACTATTTTAATACACTAAACTTTGTAATTTTATTGATATTCATGCCAATATATGAATTGATTAATTAGTTTTCTAATTTATAGATGGATGTAACAAATATTTAGATAAAACAAAAAGGGATGAATATAATGAGTTGAAGACACTTCCCTCCATGACACTTCATATCCTGGAATGAAACCATAATATTGAAGTTGGATAAAAACTGGATGTAAATTGTGGAATCTGGAAAGAGATTTATTTATGTCATTAAAGGAATTTAAATCATGAATTGATGGGAGAAAGGAAACACCAGAATTTACATTTCCCCTACACATTGTAAAAGGTGGATTCATGGATTATTCCAGGAAATAAAAAATATATTAACATCCTAAATTTTCTATTTGTTATGTTATTTTTTGAGATATAGAAGATGGGATCTATACTTATCACATCCTAAACTCCTTATATGATGTTAGAATGGAAGTAAAATTATATGATATAGAGTATCCCCATTCATGTAGAAAACCATATTTATTTCATTAATCTATATTAATGGGAAAAAATTAATATTTTAGATAAAAGGGATTCAAAATAGAGGCCTTTGTATTCAATAATTGTTGCACACACTAGGGGGTCAGGAGGATAAAAGGGACGAGACGATACTAGAGCAAGGAGCGACCGAAGCCCAACTGCTGTTAGGAGTTCTACCTTCCAACCCCATCATTGTTAGTGTGTGGGGTATACCTTTTAAAAAGAGATTATGGTGAAAGTGAAATGATTGTATTAAGGTATTTTATTTTTTAATGTAATTCATACAGGTTTTTTGTTGCATTCCTTAAATTGGTAAATATCTTATTTGATTTCATCATGCATGACCATTGTGTTATCGGTGAGGGAGTAAGGATTTTATCACACTTACTAATGGATAAATCTCACCATGATCACTGGGATGGTTTTTCTATATGATTAGAAAAGTTTACAATTCACCAAACCATCGAATAAACCAAAGAACCATGACCATCAAGAAAAGGATATTTTAGTGATTTAGAGATTTTTATAACAACCATTAGATTCTCCTAGACAGGATTCCAACAACCAATGGTTTCAAATTTACTATATTTTTCTAAAATCAATCATGAACCTTTATTTTCAATATTTGTGCACATTTTCCAATTTTTTGAACATCAAAACCATCATCATTCTGTTTCCAATTAAATTAGTTTAGTTTCCCTTTAATAAATAGTTGATGTCTTTTTTATTAAATTATTATTTTCTCTAACCCTATCTCTATGGGTTTTACCTTGTACATGCATTTCCTATACTACCCTGTGGTTTAGTAATTTTTTATTTGTGTTTTTATATTTCTAAATTTGGAAACCCTTTTGGAATTAACAATACTCATAGGGCTATCAAATTTTGGGAATCATTTCCACTAATAGTAGCGGAGATTATATTAGTTTAATAATTTAGGAAAATTATTTTCTCATACTTTCTATTTCTTAATTTAAATTTATGAATTTTATTTATTTATTTTTATCACTTACCACATTTGGTTATTTTTGGTTGTGATGGGTAGACTTCAATGAAATGAAATATTCTACTTATTTATAAAGGATATAACACAAAAAAATAAAGTATATTAAAATGATTAATAATTAATAAAAACATTGCCTCCAATATTACCCAAGTGAGGAATATGTTTCACTATATATCCTAGAACTTTAATTTAAAGAGGCACATCATTAGTAAAGAATAATAGACAACGAAGCAGGTATAAGTACCACTTCTAATGATCACTTGATCCTACTCATTATTCACTTCAATTTAAAGGTTTTTAGGACAATTAAGAAAGAAATATTGCTATAGAAATCAACCAGGCCAACACCAGATTCCGGAAAGATCAATAAGAAGAGGAAAATTAACCAGAAGAAGAGACATCAACTGTTGGACTTTTTCACATATTTATTGAAAAACTAGGATTATAGCCAGAGTAAAAAAAAAAGAGGAATAATCACCCACTACTATCTACACTGAATATACAGAATCAGAAGATGAAATATAGGGGCTAATTTGAGAACCTAAAGTTATCATTGATGAAATTCAAAAAATTAATTCATCCTTTGAAAAAAAATCTATCAAGTCAAGATTAATATTGAACTATTCCTTGTTATATTCATATTATCTATACATTGGTAACCACCTTATAGTTTCACACTAAATTTATCGAGGAGAAGAAGAGCCAAGTCATATGTGAAACAAAGTAAAAATTGAGATAACTAAAGTTTCTAAGCCTTATACCACACTCCAATCATATAACCGCAGTATGTTCAAGATAAATGACTACTAAAAAAGTGCTTCTTCTAGGAGGTAGTCCAAGTTTTTTTTCTTTATACTAATTTAGGTTTTATTTATTTTTTATGATTTAATTTTATATTAGGATTTAATTTCAATTACAATTTTATTTTTGAATTTTATTAAAATTGGGCATGTACTTTCACATTAAATTATAATTTTCAAGTCTATCAAAGTAGCTAGAATGCAGTATGAAGAAAATGATGAAACAACTACTAAAACATGCGTAGTGAATTTTGAATCATCAATGGAAGGGGAGTATGATTTTAATTTCATTATTGTATCTTTACCCTAATAAGTGTTTTTAAAAACAATTGATCTTTTTACTACCAATTTCATGCCATGTCTTGATTCATTATTAAATCAACCGAACTAGGAGGCATAAAAATATTAATATACTTTAAATTCCCTGATTTTAAATTTTCTTGTCAATTAATTTGAATGAGGAAATTAGGTAAAATAATTGGTAGGGATAAATATATGGTTTTGGATTTTTAAATTCATGATTTAGGGATACTATTTCATCTTTTTAAATTAAATTTTTCTGAGATTTTTCCATAATTTAATTTTTTTTATATTTGCATTATTTGGTTCTATTATTAATATACATTTCCATGAGTAGTGGTCCCAATCATTCATATCGTTCTTGAAAGAATTTCTAAACTAATATTTCCCACTATTTATATAGTATATTTATTGAGAGACTCGAGTATATTCTATTCTAGAACATTCTTGTAATATTATAAAAACTATGAGTAAACAAAATCACTTTTAATATGATTTAAACATTTTATTTGTTTAAACCTTTTTACTCATACCCACCCTACATTAATCGTTATTTTTTCAATAGAATCCATGATTTAAATTTATAGGAAAAGATCGATTTTATAGGCCTATTATATTCCTTCCTGCCCTAATCATAGTATATTGATTGATATTTAAAATAATAATCATGTAGAGAGAGGCTATTCATGCTAGATAGGGTTGAAATACATTGAGGTGATTTGGGAGGGGGTCATTATGATTTAAGTAGAGGACATGATATCATTATTTATGTGTTATTATTCACCTATCTCTCTAAATAATAATAATAATAATGGATTGTTCTTAGGAGGATAAAAATTCACCACTTTCACAAAAATGGTCTTTTGATCATATGTGGTTAGGTGGTGGATGTGAGATTTGTCCTAAACCTAACTTTCAAAAAAAATAAAAAAAATTGAGGAAAATTTATCCACTATGCTTACCTATATAATGATCCCACTTTGATATTTTTGGTGGGATGAGAAAGATGGAATCTATAAAGGGATATTTATATTCATATTATCTTTTAATATCATGCGATATTCCTTACATTCAAACCTCATTTTTAAGCATTAATTATTTTACATCATTTATCAATATTCCCTAATCCTTAAGGACATGTGATCATTAATGAAAATTCCTTTTGGTTAAATTTTATCTTTATATTTATGAGTTTTAGATTCTATATGTATTTCAAGTCTATGGTACGTAACATGTTTTTAGGTATGTGATGAATTTCACTAACATTTTTTACCTTGATAATGATCAGAAAAATTGAAGTGAGGTAGATTGAAAATGGAATACATATTAATAATTAATTGAAAAATAAAAATAGATAAATGAAATTAATTGGATAATTAAAAAGTGGAACACTAAAATAATTGGTTGATGTGTTTCATTAAAAAGCGATGCATTGATAAATTCTTCGGTGTGGTTCCCAATCATTTAAATTTTCTATTTAATCAATTTCAATTATTGAAATTACATTTTCAGTATGGTAAGGTGAGTGTCATTTGTATTATGTTGAGATTTTATCATTAAGGAAAAGCTTGAATCTAAGTGTGTGGGGGTTTGATATGCATATTTCATGCATCCATTTTATGGTATTTTAGTACACTGATCTATGAATTCAATTGATATTATTTCTAATATTTGAATTATTTAATAAGTATTTTTGTTTTATGGATGGATGTAATTTTTTTTTTGAAAAACAAAAAAAGGGATGAATATATGGATATGAATAAACTTTTCACTATGACACTTAATTCCATGTCTCGACATTAGAATATTGAATTTGGATTGAATTGGAGTAGAACTACATAATCTGGATAGAGATTTATTTATGATGTTAATGGAATTTACATCATGAATTGGTTGGGAGTAGGGATATACTATAATTAACATACCCCTAAATGTTGTAAAAATAGGATTATTGGTTTATTCCAAGCAATATTAAAGGAATTAATGACATATCTTATCTATTTAAAATGTAAGTTTTATGAGAAACAACATGGTTCATGCACATTTCTTTTCATAAACTGCATTTACGATGTAAGATTGGTAAGAAGGGGGATTTTAGGAGGGGAATCCATAGAATTCACATTTTAAAATCCATATTTAAATTTTGAATCTACAATAAACAGTGAAATTTAATACATCGGATATTATGTCTTCAACATAGAGGCATTTATAGTCAAAAAATGTCACACATTCCAGATGGATAAGGAGGATAGAGGGATGAGGTGATACCATACCAAGGAGTTACCAAATCCCTAATGCTGTTATGATTTTTATTTTCCAACCCCCTCATGTCTAGTGTGTGGTTTTAGAACTTATGAAAATAAATTTCAATAAAATGGGATTTATTGTATTAAGGTATTTTATATTTTAATGGAATTCATTTGGGTCTATTTCTCATGACATGAATTCTTAAATCCATTCTTTTCTTTTATCATGAATGAACAGTGTGTGATCGCCAATGGATTGGGGATTTTATCACATTTATGAGTGGATAACTCTAACCATGAACATTAGGTGGGTTTTCCGCTATAGTTAAACATGGTTGTGAGTCACCAAACTATGGAATGAACTGAAGTACCATGACCATTGAGAAACTGGATTTTTGAATGATTTGGAGGTTGTATACCATTACCATTGCATTCACCTAGACTTGGTTATAAAAACCTATGTTTTATAATTCACTATCTTATTCTTTAACTAATCATAAATCTAGACTTGAAATTACCAAGAATTTTTTCTAATTTTTTGAAAATCAAAACCACCATCATTCTATTCTTGTGAAACATAAATATTTATTGACAATTTTATAATTAAAAAACTATTTAAAATAAAATTTATTTTCATAAAATAGATTCAAAAATTAATATTTTTCTATCTTATGATTATAATATAATTTTATAAGGCATTAATTAATTTTTGAAAGTGTTATAAAATCAGTTGTAAATTTAAAATTGGTATTTTTAAGGTAAATGATGATTTTATTTAATAATTAATTTTATCATAATTAAATTATTATTTTCATAAAATTGAGTCCATTTTTGATTTTATACATCAAAAAATGGTAAGCGTGAATTTTCTGTATTTTCTAAAATAGTTGAATTTTTGGTGAATATTGAAATATAGTAATTTATGGTATTAGCTAAATACATAAAGTATTGAGTCATATATGATGTATGGCCGATATAGACACCCTTATTTAAACATAACATGAACTAGTTACTATATTTAGTCACAAGAACCAACACTATTCAAATTCTTTAGCCAAAATAATAAACAAATGAATTAAATAATCAAAAACCACCCCTCTCCTCCACTATAAATACCACCCCTCACCACTCCTCCTCACACCTCCATAACCTTAAATCTTTCTTATATTCTGAAAATTTCCTCTCTCAAACATCTTCCTCTCACATTCTTCTTTTAATGTTCTCAACAAAATACAATTTCCATGTTCCTTAAGGAGGTTCTTAGGGAGGCGACACTCAAGAGGTAAAACCTTCTCTCTCTCTCTATCTCTCTCTCTCTCTCTTTCAATTTCTTTTCTTTTTTTTATTCCATCACCTCCACTATAAAAATTAAAATCATAACTATAGTATATTTTATATTGTGTAATTTTATTATGTTAGTCTTATTTAAACCATCAATTATCTTATTTTCCCCTTTTTATTCTAAAAATGAAAACATCATCTGTGAGGTGCTGATTTACCACCTTCATGGATGATGAGTTTTAGTTTTTCAATTACGCATTCAAGACAGGTCATAAAATAATTTTTATGTTTAAAAAATAATTCAATATATTTAATAAAACATATTATTCTTTTAAAAGTAGTATATATACTTAATAATAATTCATAAGGCAAAACCAATTTTTAATGATCGAGAAAACGCCAAAATAATCTAAATGGTTATCATTAACATTATGTCTAATGAATAATACTAATATGAAAAAAATGATATATAAGAACATTAAATATTATGTAATTTCCAAAATAACATTTAATTAAAATTCTGGAATGTTATTCTAATTTTACATGATATTCTATATATTTTTACAAGTGAACCAATCATGAATACCAAGGAAACAAACACTCTCAAACGTAGAAATTGAATCTTATAACTCATAAAAAAGGTCATAAATGAATTTAATAAAATTATAATAAATAAAATATTTTTGAATATATTTTTAATTAAATTATTAATGAATCTAATTTCATTATCCAAGATATTAAGTACAAGTGTAGAACACTTTCGGGCATAAGGTAATGGGTTTTTCATATCACTTTTATGTTTGTGAGATTTTTCTTATTCAGCACTTATTTATTATGTGTGGTGTGTCTATAGTACCATTTGATATAAAATATCATTAATCTATTTATTTTCATGGTATTAAATATTTCATTTGATGAATATTAATTTTTTGGGAATATGATTCAATTGATTACAAAGTGGTAAGGGAATCTTCCCGAACCACCTTTTTTCATTCAGGTTATGTTTTATCTCTATTTTCCCCAAAGTAATTATTATTTATTTTTATATAATTATTCTAATTTTTTTTATTTTTTCCAAAATAATTTATCTAGATCAGTTAATATATTTTTATAGGAGAATACAAGTTTTATAAGGTTTCATTTTCAATCCCTCTTGATAAGTAAGCCCGGTTAGAGTGCACTTCCCAATTTCTTACCCATTTTTATATACACTCCAACCGGGCTTTCTTATCAGGAGGAATTTAAATGGTTCCCTTTTTACATGTTTTCACTTCAGTTGTAGAACATTTATGTATCAAAAATAATTTCATTTTCCTTACCATTTCTTTTTTGGGATATAAATGTTTAAAATATGATTTTATTACAAATACAAATTATTTTCCAGAAGAAATATTCTTTCCAAAGGTAAAAAAGGGTGTTTCTCTCAATAATTATGATATGATTTTATTAGAGTATTTTCATATATTTCAATAACCTCTATTGAATTTTATGCTTAATTGATATTGATCTTTTATGATATCATCTACCATATTTTACTAAATAGTATATGATCAGTTTGACTGTAGATTTGTTATTTTTATACCATTAACCATATTACTCAGAATGGCTAGTGATTATGTTTATGGATTGGGTAATATTATTTAGATTTCATATTTATATGTTGTTTATGTTTCTACCCTTTCATATTAGGAATGCATTGGACTTAATAAGTGATGTGTGGGGATCTCTATATCCCCTCGATTAATTGGAAGGTCTCATGAGGTAAAATAGATATGGAATTGGCTGTGGCCTTGCCCATTTATTTTTATATTTGAATTTGGCTAAGGTCGTAACCATTTTTTTTAGATTTATTGGTTGAGTCCTTGATAGTATGTTTCAGATTCCCATCATTATGTGTTACATCATTATGATATTAGTAATTGGGAATCCATGTGATTATTCAACTAGTATAATATCCATGGTTAAGTTTCATTCCCATAATATTATTTATATGGTATTATTTAGAAAAAAACTATCCTTATATATTATGCTCAGGATTATGTTTTAATGTCATGTGTGTTTATTTAATCACATATCCTTATGGTTTATGTTTATGATAGATTCAGTTGTACTACTTAACCTTGCTGAGAATCTGAGATCACCCATTTCTTATGTTTTATTTTCCCCCAAGATACAAATATATATATTATAAATGACATGTTGGGACAATCTTATAGTTTATGTGTGTTTTTAATGGAGTTGTTATGTTTTTTTCCTTTCGAAGTTGTTATGTAATAATTATGTTTTTATATTATTTTCAAAATATAATAAACTACTCGGTCTTTTAGGATGATATCTCTTGTTAATTATACCAATTTATTAATTTAAGGCACTAGCTCAGGGATATTGGGTTCTGGGTCTTTACAAATTATATATATCATTCATTAAATCAATGAATTTTTGGACCGATTGTAAATTCCCCTCATTCGTAACTCTCTCGTGTGTCCAAATAAGGTTGGTTTCTAGACCTCAAGCACCCCCACCCCCGGTATGCTAGAGGCTTCTAACGAGCAGTAGGGGTGTACAGAATATAGTGGGAAGACTATAACCTCTGGTATAGTGTTATAGTAAAGAGAAAATAAAAAATATAAATAAATATCAGATTAATGGATATAGTGGAAATATTACAACATGTAACTAGAAATTATAGGAAGAAAAAATAAATCAAATACTAGTGATCCATGTAATGATAGGATGTATTGTATCTAAATGTAAAAATAAAAGTAATACAAATAAAGTAATAAAAAGACATAATAAAATAAAAATACCCCATCCCCAAACCCCAAGTTGGTCTCATCTATAAACTCCAACCCATCCAATAATCAACAATCAACAACAATGTCCCTTTCCCTTTTCTAAACGTGCATATATGTAATCTAATTGGGTACTAAACAGAGGCCCGGAAAAGGTTTGAGTAAAACGTAGTTGGTCAACACGACCAAGTCTAAAAAAACTACTCTAATAATAATTTCATGAAATGAAGAAATAAACATATTTATTAATTAATCAATTAGTATAATACAAAAATCAACCATCTGTAGAACCATGCTAGAATATCTCTAGGCATGTAGCACAACCATACCAACCATAACCACAAAACAATGGAATAAACACATAATCTGGAAAATTACTCTATTTAAGCATTTTAACATCCTGTACAAGCCCACTGTATAAGAATTACAGTATAATCAGGTCAAACCCTATAAGAATTACAACATAACTAGGCATATCCCTTTATATAATCATTTCAGCATTTGGGATAGGACCTCAATATAAGCATTTCAACATCACCAGGCATAGCCATTTATATAAGTATTTTAGCAATAATCAGAATACAAGTCATAACAGTAAGATAAACAAAACATCATATCACATTCCATAATGTTAAATTATTCCAATTATAAGTTTCCTTTCAATTAACCCTTTATTCATTAATGTTTATCTTAAGCCTTTTATATGACATTTTGCACACCCAATAAAAATCAAATCATTACTAACCATTTAAAAAATCAATTTTACCATTTTTCAAGGTGAATATATAATAATAAATCACTTGAGGTCTCATGTAATACTAAAACATAATTTAATCCATTATCCAAATCATTATTATTCTAGGGTAATCTAACCCTATGGGTAGCTATAAACCAAGTATCAACACAATCGAGTCTAAAGGGATATAATTAATAAAGAAACACAATATTTATCATTATATGTTATTTAATTTATTATTTCACGTGTTGTTTCATTTCAATTGAAATATTTCACACATATAATAATTAAAAAAACCATAGGTTTTGGTTTAAGACCACTTACCTTTAACAGGAGATCAACGCGACACTTAAAATCAGTAACGCTAACAAAAATAAAGGAAAATAAGATTGAAATACGAACCAGAACACACAAGATCAAGATCCAAATATGTTTCCACAATGATCAAAATATTACACCACGATAACAAGGAACAAGTGAAAGAGAGTGGGAACCCAAACAAAAAAAACTCACTATAGATTGATCACTTGATTGGGATTTCTGAAAGGGAATACGGAATTATAAAATCACCTAGAAATCACCAAGTGATCAATAGAGGAGGTCTTCGGTGGATGAAGAAAATAATCACATGTGAATCATGGATTTAACACTATTTTTCTCGATAAATACACAAAATGTAATGCTTTCACATCTTGTATTACCAAATTATGAGTTACGTTGAAAAAACATCACCTCAAGTAAAAAATAAACCTACTATAACATGACAAGACGTGAACTAGATTTAGGGCACGTATTAATTTCACATCATGAACCCATTTCACAGCATCTTCCTAGAGGCAATTACATGTCGTGATCTAGATTCATGATGTGTAACTAATTCATGAATTGAACCAACTCACAACATCTACCTATAGATAGTTACATATCATTTAACATGTACACAATGTGTAAATTCCTTGAATATATCTTTAATCCTAACTTATGAAAAAGATCCCTAACCACCTATGAAGCCTTCCAAACTCAAAGAGAAAACTCGTAATCCCTTGACAATCTTAAAACCCAAACACCATTAGTAAAAAAAACATACATCCTAGAGCATTAGGGAATTTTCCTGATCAAATTATATCCATCCTTAATAATAATTGACCACCATGGTTCAAAGATGAAGGAAAACCCAAAAAAAATTGGTTTAATTAAAAATTCAAATATGGACATACCAAGAAAAAGATGAGATATTACAACCACCAAAACATATAACAGATCATCCCTGAGATCCTCCTAGAATCACGATGGGGTCTCAATAGAAAATTGTGTTTATTGTTCTCATATATCAAATTCCTTCTCCTAGGTATATTCTTGAACACACCCATTCTGCCACTACACTCAAACTAGAGGTATGGTCTTTCCCCATATATATTTCCCTCTATGGCCCACAATCTGTATTGGATGCTCCTCAAAGTATGCATCTAAAAAAATCTTGACGTCATCAATATCTACCACATGAGAAGGGTTGGGATGATAAGATGAGATAAATGAAACAAATCATGCATGGTTTTGTTTTATGGTGGAAGGGCTAATTAGTATGCCACTAGACTGTCCCTCTCCACTATTTCAAATGGCATGAAAAACCTGGGAGCTAGCTTTATCTATTTCTTGATTCGGCATTACCCCATCATAGGATACACTAAAAGGAAAACCTGATGAATAACCACAAACTCTATAGGTCATCTTTAATGGTCAGTGTACGATTTTTAGCAGTACTATATGTTCACTAACCTTCTCCTAATCAACTGAACCTGCTCAGCTATCTTCTACACAAGATTAGGTCTAACAAGAACTGACTCACCTTCCACCAAACACAAAGATGTGAATAGAATGGCCTTCCATAAAATGCCTCAAAAGGTGTCATCTGGATTTATGCCTAGAATCTAATATTATAATAAAACTCTATAGGTTCTAAATGTTACTCCAATGAACCATTGAAATCCAAAACATATGATTGTAACATATCCTCCAAAATTTGAGTAGTTTTTTGAGATTGTTCATTAGTATTAGGATGATACATTGTACTTAGAAGACCCTACAATACTAAATCATTTTGTAGACCCTAATAGAACTGATATGTGAACCAATGATCTTTATAAGAAGTGATACTCCTTGAAACACCAAGAAAAAGAAATATATCCTACTTGTAAAGACTACCCAAATCATCAACAGTGAATCTCTCCTAGATATACAAAAAGTTGTATACCTTCATATATCGATATAGGATCTCCCATACTACATCATTATTGTGGGTTTTCTAGGGTAAACCTATCACAAATTATATGCTGTCATCATCCCATTTCTACTCCTAAATGGGCAGAGGCTGCAAAATCCCAACTAGCCTCAGATGCTCAGATTTCACTTACTAGTAGGTGAAACATTTTTCTTTGAATCCCACTACCTACTTATTTATTCATAACCACCAGTACGATATAAAGAGATCATAATACATATTTTTCAAACCTTGATGTACCTCCCATCTATAAGCGTGAAAATCTCTCATCAGATCCTCACACAAACCTGTAGAAACCCATACCCGATCAAAGAAAAGAAGAGAATTGTCACTACCAAGAGACCATCATGACAGAGGATCCCCACCAGATAATTTTTCACTCAGATATAATCACTCTAGATCAGATAACTACTCTTCCTTGATCTATTTAGTATGTACTAGTATACAATATTTTGAAGTCATGGATACTCATCCCTGGGACTCCTAAACATCTTGATGTATGTCTAAAAATAGATTCATCATCCTCCAATAAACACAAGTTTCCCACACTTCCTCTTTCTACATATTCTAAATCAAGGCATTGAAAAATATGTTTCTCTTTTCCAATGTATTTTCCAACTTGAAATTTAAAGACTATAAATCCTCAACCCACCTCCTATTCTAAAGGTTTAGGTCCCACTGAGAAAATATGTACCTGAGTCTTTATTTTTCTTTTTATTCCAAAAATATATCTCCCATAAGATAATGTATTTGGTATCTCGAGTCATTTACCACCATAGCTAACACTAAACCATGAGTAGGATAATTCTTCTCATGTGGTCTCAGCTGTCTGGAGCCATAAGAACCCACTTGATCTTCTTACATTAGAATTTCTATGAGTCCAACTCTGGATGTGTCATAGTACATGGTATATGCTTTACTCTAAAAGCGTAAGGTGAGAATAGATGTTAATGTGATTTTTTCATAATCTCATAAAAATATCTCTCGTAATAATTCAAATAAACAAACTTCAACCGCTTCTTGGTCACCCCAAACATTAGTTCTACCAAAAAGAATATGTCCATCATAAAGTTCCAATAATAACTAGTTAAACCCAAAAAAAATTCAAATCTCAAAGTCATTCTTGGTTCTCTTATAAGATACCCTGGATAAAACTTTTTATGGGTCCACCCATGCTCTAACCTCTGAGATGAAATGACCCAAGAAGTACACATTATCAATATAGAAACTATATTTGGTTACCTTGGTGTAAATTAAATACACTCTCAATGAACTCAAGAAAATGTCAAGACATTAGGCATGATTATATATAAATTTGACATACACTTAGATTTATTCATCAGAAACTACAACAAACTAATCCAAAAAAGAATGAAATATTCAATTAATCAAGGACATGAATACTTTTTGTGCATTCATTAAACCAATCGACATCACTATGAAAACATACAAGACATACCTGCTCCTAAAATAGGTATAAGGTATGTTCGATGGTATCACCCTCAACTAGTGGTATTATGATCTTAAATCGATCTTTGAGAAAATATTTTTACCTCTCGATTGATTGAAGAGGTCGTTGATGTGTGGAAGGGGATAATGGTTCTTAACTATCATCTGGTTCAATATCTTCTTTTCTATACATAAGCAAAAAGTCTCACTAGCCTTATTGACAAAAAGAACTATAGAACCCCATGGATACATACTAGGCCATAAGAAAATGTTAGCTTCTAGATCTTCCAACTAAACATTAAATTCAAGAAGATATTCTGGTGTCATCCTATAAGGTGGAATAGAAACTGGCTATGCACCAAGCACCAACTCGATCTCCCACTCTTGTGGTAAGATGAAAAACTAATTAGGAAGAACTTCATGAAAATGTTTTGTCCATATATGTGATGTATCCTGTTGCATTCCTCCATCATCGAGAATAGATATTTCTATCTGAGCTGGGAGGCAATCCAATCTACACTGAATTGGTCCTACACGACCAACCTGAAGATCCCACCACCTGGGTGAGAATAGTTGTCTCCTTCTGGAGATAGGAAGGTAACTCTCCTATGATAATAATCAATATGATAATAGTATAGAACTATCCAATCCATACCAATAATGAAATTAATAACCTATAATTTTTTGTACAAATGGTTCACATAGGAAATAGTAACAACAAATTTCTAGAGAATGCACCTTGCAACATTTGATGTTATCTGAATTCACTCTCAACGGTGTATCAATGGTCAATACACCATCCATGATTTCCACAACCAAGACAAAATCATTTGAAAAACATAATATATAATGTAATTTGATGATGCTATTTTAAACAAACACAATAAATGGTAGATGATAAAAGAATCATACCACTAATGGTAGAAGGTTCTTCATTCAAACTAGCTAAAGTGAACTCTAAAGTGTGAAAATGAAATTTCCCTCTACCCAAGGATCTAGTCTGAGTATCATAGGGTATTCCATCTACCAGGTACTACTACTACTAAACTGGGGTACCATGCCCCCTGCCTCGACCTGAACATCCAGTGGAACTCCGGTTACTATTATTCTAAGGGGTAGTTTCATCCTTTTTAAACTCGGGTACATGTCCTGGTCCCCTTATACTAATATTCTACAACATAACCCTATAAATCCTATGTAGGTTTCCTATCCTGGCTCATGCATGACACTCCAAGGAACAATATATACACTATAGCCACTTATGGATAAATTTTCCACATTTATAGCTATGTGATGGGACACGGTCTTGAGATGGATATCCACTTCCCTGGATACTCTATCTGTTTTAACTTAGTGATAACTATCATAGTATCACTTCTTTCCACCAAAATAAGAACTCCCATTTCTTCATGTTGAAACAACATGGCCACTTCTAAATTCCTCTCCCAGATTTTCTTCTGTGATATGTTCATGATTCATCACATTTGAAATGCTACTTAAGAGAAATATGTTCACCTATGACCTGATCTCAAAGAGAATCTCGTCCTAAAAATGTATCTCCCTGGAGATCTCATCGATTGCCAAATATGGCCCAAACCACCTCATGTTAGTGAAATATCCATCATATTCCATCATGTAAATTCCCTCCTGCATCAAGTGTAAGAACTCACAATACTTTTCATCCCTCTAAATATCTGGATAGAATTGAATAATAATATTTTCCTTGAATTCCATTGAGGATAACTCCTCTTTCCACCTAGAGTTCTTTAAAATATCCAACCAACACTTGGAAGTTCTATGAAGCATGTGCACAGAAAGCTTCACCCTCTTATCTATGCGTGTCTTGAGGTGACTGAATATCATATGTACTGGCTCATCCCATAACTCGGTTTCTTGGGGGCCTTCCTCCCCAGTCAATATAGGTGGATTTTATATCTAGAAGATCATAAATTGAAGGAACAGTGTGAACAATCTCCATTTGTATGGATCACATGACCCTTAGAAAGCTATCATGAAGCTGAATAACTATCTGATCCTTGGGAGATACAAGAATATCTGGTTTAACTCCATTAAGAGCATGTTGATATCTATTATCTTAATTCTCAATACGAAGATGATGAGGATTCATTTTCTATACAAGAAAAACACACTCCTTAGAACACTAGATAAAATAAGGTCAACCTCAACAAGTGACAACAAGAGAAAACCACTAACTCATAGTCTCTTTAAACATGTCTTATAAGTTCTTTGGTATGATATAACAATTCATTAATTTTATTTATCATATATAATAGGTATCTCATATCATATCTCATCAAGGATAATAAATCACATGAAATAAATGATTCCCTATCATAGAAAATTCATGTTAAGATATATCCCTATGTTCCTATCGTGATGCATTCATACACAAATTGTGACATATTAGGCTATGATTATAGATTTCATGAAACAATAACAACAAAGAACATGTGAATCACTCAAGATGAAATAACATCATCCATAACAGCAAATGGTATAAAAAAAATCCCATCACTTGGAATGCAAATTCTCCCTCGTACATGGGTTAGATACTCCCACACACAATATCATTATCAATTCTCAACACATCCTAGACTCCTTTATTCCTTTACAAAATTTTAAAGAAATAGAAAAGAACAACCTACTCCTCTGATACGGCTTAGTAACATCCCTTGATCAGAAACTCTATCACGTGTCCAAATCAGGTCAGTTACTAAACCTCAAGACCCCCCCCCCCCATATGCGAGAGGATTCCAACAAGAAGTGGGGGTGCAGAGAATATAGTGGGGAGATCATAACCTTGGTATAAAGTTATAATACAAAAGAAATAAAAAATATAAATAAATATTAGAGTAACATATTTAGCGAAAAAAATACAACATACAACATGGAAGTAAATAAAGAACCAATAAATCAAATAACAGTGAACCATGTAAGGATAGGCTGGAATATATCTAAATGTAAAACTAAAAGTAATAAAAATAAAGGAGTAAGTTGATGCAATAAATTAAAAATACCTTGTTCCTAAACCCCATGTTAGTTCTGTCTCCAAGCTCCAACACATATGGTAAGAAAAAATCAACAACAATGTCCTTTTCTCTTGTCCAAACCTGCATCCATGTAATCTACTTAGGTACCAAACGGTGGCTTAAATAGGGTGTGAGTAAAAATTAGTAGTTCAACAGCAATATTTCTAAAAAAACCACTTTGATAATAAATGAATAAAATAAAGAGAAAAACAGGTGTATTAATTAATCAATTAATATAATATAAAAATAAACCTACATTGCGACCACACCCGAATATCTCTGAGCATATAGAACAACCATGGTATCCATAACCACAAAACGATGGCACAATCACATAACTAGGAAAACAGCTCTTCATATGCATTTTAGCATTCAGACCAGGACTTTTATATAATCATTTCAGTATAACCAGTACAAGCCCTATAATCATTATAGCATAACCATGAATATCCCTCTATATAAGAATTTTATTATTTGATCCAATCCATTTATATAATCATTTTAGAATCCCCAGTCATATCCCTTCACATAATAATTTCATCATGAATCAGAACATAAGTCCTAACAGAAATATAAACACAACATCATATCAAATGACACAATGATTAATTCTTCCCATTAACATTTGCCTCTCAATTACCCATTTATTCATTAATTTATATATTAATCTCTTTTCATCCCATTTTTCAAGCCCAATCATTATAAAATCATCACCATCCATTTCAAAAATCAATTTAACCATTTTTAAGGTGGATTTATGAAATAAAAATACACGAGGTCTCACGTTATAATAAAACATACAATAATCCATTAGCCAATTCAATATGTTTATAGGTTAATCTCACCCTATGAGTACCTTTGACCCAGGTCTCAACATAATCAAATCCGAATGGATCCAACAAATAAACCAATGCAACATTTATCATCATCCATTTTTTAATTTATTATTGTGCATGTTTTGTTAGAACGATCATAATATTTCACATAATTAACAAATAAATAGGCCATAGGGTTAGGTTTTAGATTATATTAATTTAATTGAAAATTAATGAAACGCATCAAATAGGTGACACCAATAAGAACAAAGTTGCAATAGACTGCAAAAATAATTGTATCACAAAAGATCAAGATGAACAGCTATTTCCAAAATGGTCAAAATATTACATCCTGATAATGAGGAACAAATGGGAGATAGGGGAAAACTGAATAAAAACCACTCCCTGGAGATTTATCACTTTATCAGGACATTTGGAAGGGAATAAGGCACTCTAAAAATTCTTGAAAACCACCTAGGTCTTGATATAGGAGGGTGATCAAACCATGGTTCACTGTTTTATTTCTCCCTTACACCATTGTGTTAAACTAGTTTTGTATTGAAAATTATAAAATTGATAAAATATTTCTATTCATGGTTGATTAAGTTATTTTTTATTTCACACTACTAAAAGTGGAAATGTTACTTGTTTTGATAATTACATTTTAGGTGGAGATGATTTAGAGTTCCCTTGATGAAGTTCAAGTGGAATGGGTCAAACTCGTAGGATCCAAGCACATCATTGGACTCAAATGCACACTTCTACTAATATGTGAATCTAATTGAATTGAGAGTTTTTTTATCCAAAACATAGTGGTATACAGCTCTTCTGAAGGAACCAAATTCAAATTCTTCCACTAAGAGGCATGTCCTAACTGATCTATCCAAGAAATCAAATATGTAGAATGTCAAAAGTTTTGTCTATATTTGGGAATTATCTAGTGTTTTGGACCTCTAAATGATTAAAATTTTTAAGTGGAGACATAAAATTGGAGGGAAAACATATTTTTGGTTTTTAAAAAAGTAATAGAAGATCTTATAGTGGCTAAAAACCATTTTCCAAGTGGTTTTATTAAATCATGGTGCCCAAAACCACCATCCATTTTTCCTATAAAAGAGTACCTTGGGAACCCATTTTGGAAGTTTGACTAGGAAAAATGTGGTGCCATTTTGGAGTGCCAAAGTAGTCTTCAACTCAATTCTATAATTTTTGGAGGTCATTTGAGGTTCTACTTCATCATCATTTTCTTTCTCTTCTCCCATGGATTTCTAACCTCCTTATGATCACCTAGGGGGAATGTGATGTAGATCTCAAGCTTCATGTTTGTGAAATTTGAATTATCTTCTTAATTATAGGTTTTTATGTTATTTTTAATAATCCTATATTATTATTTAATTGATTTATGTACAATTTTGTCATGTTCAAACCATATTATCATGTTTGGGAGTACCCATTAATGTGATGTTTCACACACGGTTCACTAATTCTTCTTCCCCCTTTCAATTGTAATGTTTGTGCAGTTCATATTGGTCAATTTAAATCTCATAAAAAAATTTAAGGAAATTTAAATTTATGTAATGGTATAAAAAATAAATAACATACAAATATGGATAGAACGTTTAGTTCTTTGTGTGTTTCCTTGGTGAGTTTTGGTTATGAAGTTGAACACAAATCACACAATCATCGGTGGTATTCAGTGAATCATTATGTGTTTTAGATTGAACCCTAGGATGTATCCTAGTACAAACTCAGTAAAATTATGGTTTTAGGTGTTACAAAACAAATATTAAAATATAAAAACCCTATCTCTTGAAGCGATGAAGGATGAGCATCATGATATTTCTCTATGACGACCACAATTAATTAATTCTGTTAATTTATTCTTTGTTTTATTACTTTCCATATTATTTTTTATTCTTAAATCACCAAAACCAATGTTTCCAGAAAAAACCCATTCACTTTTTATTAATCAAAAAATTATTTTAACATTAATAATATAAGGATCCATCAAGATACGACCTAGGGTTCCTTCTATAAATTAGAAATTCTAGTAAAAACTAAAAAATAATTTAGATGTGGTTGAAAACGTGATCAAATTTTGGAATCATTTCCAGGGATCCATGATTTTTTTATTTATTTCCTTTTATTTCATTATTTTACTTCTTAATTAGTAATCCTTTTAATATCCCCATCCCTTTTGGTTGTTTTTATTTTCATTTTTTTTTGTTTGTTTATGTGTGTTTCTTTCTCTCTCTCTCTATGTCTTCTTCTTATCTCTATTTCTAAATAATTATATAGTATAAAATTATATTTTATTATATAATATAATTATTCTTAAGTGATTTAATTTTCTTCATCTTCCATAAAAAATTATAGTTAAACAAAAAACACTTATATTGGGTATCATTGTTTCATGAAAAGATATAGAAAAGAAAAACGACTTGAATTTGACCCAAAAATTTAAGAGTCACTTCAATAAAAAAGTATTTCATTCAGAGTACGAAATTAAATTAATATTGGGTAAACCCTTTTGGAACCTCAAGTGGTCCTAAACCAATCAATAATCGAACCAAATCAAAGCCAAGAAAACATGGCTGCAAATAACCGAACTTTGAAAGAACTAAAAACCCCAAATGTGGAGTACTAACCTGTGTATATTCAATATCCTGAGGAAGAATCCTACATTGATCTGAGATCAAGTCTCATCCACCTTCTTCTTAAACTCCATGGTCTTCCCAGTGAGGACCCTCACAAACATCTTGAAGAGTTTCACATATTTTTCTCTACCATGAAACACCAAAATTTGTCTAAGGACCTCATTATGTTTAGGGCCATACCTTTCTCCCTTGATGGTGTAGTCAAAGACTTGATATAAAATCTTACTACCATAATTGGGGGTTGGAATGACCTGAAAAGATTATTTCTTGAGAATTTCATCCCAACCTCCCAAAATACATCAATTATAAAAGAAATTTGTGTAATTAGGAAATCACAAGGAGAGAACCTTCATGAATACTTGGAGAGATTAAAAATAATTTTCTCAAGGTTACCCCACCACCAAATTAGTGAAAATTTTATAATTCAATACTTATATGAGGTACTTGTCTCTATGGATTGTGTTATGATCAATGTTTCAGCTGATGGTTCCCTAGTTTATAAAACTCCTTCTGTTGTTCATGACTTAATAGCCAACATCTCTCATAATGCACAACAATTTGGTACATGAGCAATTTCCCCAACCTGAGGAGTTTATGAGGTAAGTAATCCATCCCTAGAAAATACGGCATATAATAAAAGTGATGAGATTAATACCCTTATAATGAAATTTTCAAAAGAATAAGGTAACTCACACTCTTCTTCCATTCCATTAAATTATGGTATTTATTCAGATAACACTCATTTTTATGACCAGTGCCAACAACTTTAGGTTTCATTTGAGTATTTTGGAGCAGTATTTCCTGAGTTTATATTCCAATAAGAACTTCCCTTCAATCAAGAACTATTTAGGTCAAATCCAAACCTTAGGTGGAAAGCACAACCATAGTACCAATGAGGAGGAAACTCAAGCTACCCCAAGTAGAATTGGTATCAAAAAGGCTAAGGTATGCACCCTTATTAACCTTCTACATCTCAAAAAAAATCCTTCTCCTCCTCCCAAATATGAACCAGTCCTCGAGGATATAGTGAAAAAAATGGAAACCCAGAACCTCCAGTTACAATAGACCACACAATCATCCATTCAAGACCTACGAACTCAAGTGGGACAATTGGAAAACACCATCATTGAGATTAAGATGCAAGGTTCGGGAATACTACTATCCCATCATGTTTCTAATCCAAAAGATAAATGTAATGTTTGTTCAATCAGACATTATAATGTTAAAGAAGTTTCTTCATCCAATGATTCTAACCAACATGTATGTCCTCGCCTTGAAAACTGTCTTTCCAAGCACTCAAATGTTTCAACTAAAGAAAAAAAAAGAAAAAAAGGGTAATCAAATTATCATTGAGGACACCCATGAACAATCCATTCCACTTACTTTCCCTTGAATACTCTCTAAATCTAAGAAAAAAATTTGATAGTGATATTGATAAAGAAATAATGGATACATTTAAAAAAATTCAGGTTTACATTCCTTTATTGGATACAGGTAAGTAAATTCCACATTATGACCGATTTTTTAAAGAACTTTTCACCCCTAGATGAAGGATAAAGGGGAATGAGAGAGACAACCTAGGAAGGAATGTCTCATATTTCATCTAACTAGCAATTCCAACTAAATTCTATGATTTAAAAATATTTATTATACTCTTCACCATAGGGGATGCATTATTTTCAGATGCTATGTTATATTTAGGTGCATCAATTAATGTAAAGAATTTCTATATACACACCTCTATTCAGATTGGAGAGATTCAATTGACCTACATCATAGTCCAACTTTCCAACCAGAAAACAACACACCCATTAAGAGTGGTCAAGGATGTCCTCATAAAAGTGAAGAATCTCATATTCCCCATTGAATTATACATTCTTGAGATGGAGGATACTCATACCCAAGGATATGCCCCTCTCATGCTTAGAATTATTTTCTTAAAAACAGAAAAGACGATAATCAATGTCCATAATGGTACACTTTCCATGGATTTCAGTGGAGAAAAGGTAAGTTTTGACATTATTTATTCCATGAAACACCTTGTTGAAGAGCACTCCACTCTTCCTATCTATTCAATGGACGCTCTCTCTAACAAACTACACACACAAAATTCGCTCTTCGACCCATACATCGATTCATTTTCTTCTTCTTCACCCTTGGATTATTTGAGTTTTGATTCATGTTTTCAGTGTTGTGTGGTTTTAGAAAAGTGTAAATTTTGTTCATTAATTAATTATTATTTTCATTATAAGCCTTCTGTGACCATCAATGATTCTAAATATATCATTTCGATTGATTCTCTTTTCTTAGAGAGTAAACATAAATATATAGATAGTTTCATGGACCTCACTCCCCTAAAATTCAATCCTTTAATCCAAAAACCCATTGTTTTGGAAGTAAAAACACTTTTATCTAATTTAAAATTCACCCATCTTAAGTGTATTAACCAATTTCCCATCATTATTGCTAATAAAATCTCTCCACAACAGGAATCAAAACTGATCAAACTTTTGAGAGTGTTTAAAAATGGAATTGGATAGAAAATTGATGATATTCCTAGGATTATCCCATCTATTTGTATGCACCATATAATTTTAGATGATGAGGATCAGCCCATAAAGAAATATCAACATCAGTTAAATCTCACTCTCCTTGAAGTGGTAAAATTAGAAGTCATTAAATTACTTGTTGTTGGGATCATTTATCCTATATATAATAGTAAATGGGTTATCCCAATGAAAATTGTGCCTAAAAACTAGAATAATGATTGTTTCAAATGAATGGAATGAATTGGTTCCAACACGTGTGAAAAATAGTTGGCAAGATTGCATTGACTACTATCAAATGAATCAATCCACTCAAAAGGACCACTTTCCTCTACCTTTCATTGACCAAATATTTGAAATATTGGCTCATAAGTCCCATTGTTATTTCCTTGATGGATATTCATGTTATTTTCAAATCCATATATTCCCTAAGGATTAATAAAATATAACATTTACCTATTCATTTGGATCATTTTCATATAGAATGATGCCTTTTGGTCTATGTAATGCTCCTGGTACTTTTCAATGATGTATGTTGCATATTTTTTCTGAGTACCTTGAGAATTGTATGGAACTTTTTTTGGATGATTTAATAGTTTATGGAACATTATTTTATAAATTTTTGGCACACCTAATTTATATTATTGATTGTTTCATTGAAAAATATCTCATATTAAATTATGAGAAATTAAATTTTATGGTTGATTAGTGGATTGTTCTTGGAAATTTTATTTAAAATGATGGAATTCAAGTGGTAAATTAAAAATTGAATTAATTTAAACCCTTCCATATCCAAAAATGTATTAGTTAGGTGATATATTTCTTGGTTCATACTATTTTTTACCACTGATTCATTAAAAACTTTTGTAATATCGCACTTACCTTGTCTTGATTGTTGCAAAAGGATGATGAATTTTTTTTTATAAAAATATTAAGGATTCTATTAATTCACTAAAAAGGAGTCTCACCTCACCTATCATCATCTAACCACAAATTTGGGATCTCCTCTTTGAAATTATGTGTGACACCTCTAACTTTGTAGTTGGGGTGGTTTTATCAAAAAGGGTTGAGAAGTCTCTGAATGTCATTGTGTATTCCTTGTGTACCCTTGACCTTTCCCCTGAAAACTACACCACCACTGAAAAAAAATACTTTATATTATTTTTTATTGGAAAAATTACATTATTATCTTATCAGGTAAAAAATCATTGTGTTTTTAGATCATGCTACCCTTTGATTTCTCCTATAAAACCTGAAGCTAATCCCCACCTCATTCGCTGGATGCTCCTCCTCTAAGATTTTGACCTTGAGATTCATGATAAGAGAGGAGTGTAAAATGTTATAACTGACCACATTAGTAGGATTTACCCACCATTAAACCACCTTGTTGAATCATCTCTCCCTATTGAAGAATTATTATCTCATGAGAACCTCTGTGATGGGGTTGACCATACCCCTTGGTATTCATACATTATGAGTTTTCTTGAAACATATAGGCTCCCCATAGATTTCAGAACTTCATAGACCCAGAGACTTACTAATGATTAATGATGGTACATTTTATATTACCCACATTTTTAGAGAATTTTTGGTGACCAAGTTGTTTATTAATGTGTCCTTGGCCATGAGTTCACCTCTGTTTTGACTTTAAGCTACAATTTGGATTGTGGGGGCAATTTTTCCCTCAACGTATAGCTCCTAAATCCCTTGACTCAATACATTATTTTCCAAAATTGTATATAAATGCCCATCAGTTTTTTAAGTCATGTACTTGATCTCAATTCAAAAGTAAAATCTTCAAGATGAGTGAAATACCTAATATCCCATGTTATTTTGTGAGATCTTTGATGCATGGGGCATTGAATTCATAGGTCCTTTTCCAAATTCATTTGGATTTTTGTATATCTTATTATTTATTGAATTTTTCTATAAATGGGTGGAAGAAATGTTTATTAGGACCAATGACTCTCATGTTATTGTTGATTTTGTGAGGTCCTAGATTTTTAGTAGGTTTGCTTTGTCAAGATTCATCATTAGTGACCAGGGTTAACATTTTTTCAATCACAACATGAAAACATTGATTCATAAGTATGGGGTTATTCATAAAATATCCACTACATATCTCTCCCAAACTAACAGAGAAGTAGAAATTTCAAATCGGGAAGTTAAGTGAATCTTGGACAAAATGGAACAACCCAATAGGAAATATTGGAGTTTTTTCATTGATGATTCACTTTGGTCATACCGTACAGATTTTAAAACCCCAATCGTAATGTCACCGTATAGTAATATGTTTGTAAAGGATTATCGCATCCCGGTAGAGGTATATCATCATTCATGTTGGGTTGTTAAACAATTTATTATGAATCTATTATATGCAGGTGAGCATAGGAATTTGCAGATTCATGTGTTGGATGAAATTCGGAGAGATTCATGTCAGAACTCTAGAATCTATAAAGTGAATACAAAGGCTACCCATTATAGGATGACTCATTAGTGGAAGTTTCATATCAGTGAGAAGGTTATTATGTAAAATTCTAGGCTAAATCTCCACCCAGGTAAGCTTCTTTCCTAATGGATTGGTCCTTATACTGTTACTAATGTTTACCCTTTTGGTGCAATGCAGGTTTTTCATGATTAGAGTGGTTGAAGTATTGCCACCAATTTACATAGAAATAAACACTTTTATGAGTATTTTTCAAAGAATATGGTGGAGTAAATACACCTTCAAGAAGAAACAAACTCGTAAATCCAACCAGGTTTTATCCTTCCTTCCCACAATCTCTTTTATTACAGTGAGGACACTGCATGCTCTATGTTTGCGGGGATGGGTATATTCATGGGTTAGTGAAGAATTTTCATCATATTTCTTATTTTTCTCTTTTAGGCTTATTGGATTATATTTTCACCTACCCACTATTTCCCCCATCACTTTTGTGCGAGAATTTTAAATTTTGATACCCACATTATCATGGAAAATGATGCTCACTTAATCATGAAAGATATTGAAAATACATGAGTAATTTACCTATTTCATGCTGTTTTAAAATTAAAAAAATTTCATTCAATGATAAAATGGGTGGTTTAGCATGAATTTAACATTATGGTGTGATTTTTAGTAAATTGGTTGTATATAAATGGCTATATCTCTTGAAACCTTTTGAGAATAGTGGAACCCTTTGTGTGACTAGTTTATGTGAAATTTTGTCACTTAATATCTCCACACATCTTTTA
This sequence comes from Viscum album, assembly GCA_963277665.1. Classification (NCBI taxonomy): domain Eukaryota; kingdom Viridiplantae; phylum Streptophyta; class Magnoliopsida; order Santalales; family Viscaceae; genus Viscum; species Viscum album. The sequence continues at coordinate 641,008,394 of OY728143.1, read as the reverse complement.
CAACAAACCCTGAATTTTGAGTAATTATTACTTAATAAAATGTAAAAATAAGTTTGGTTACTATTTATCATCATTCTAAAATGATTTTTTCATATGTTCGTTCCTTACTTGATATGTTTCATTACTATACCGAATTGATCTATGTGTAAGTACTAGTTATCCAATAGTTGTACTCCCTAAAAAACTATAACTAAAAATAAAAATAAAAAAACAAAACAAAACAAAAATATGGGATGTGTCTTGGGTAGGTAAAAAATCACTCTTCCTTAGCCTTTGATCTTGTTATAACTATTACAATTAGTGTCACAAGGAGATCAAACAAGGGTCAAGTTATGAGTGTGAGATTTTTTCCTAGTTTAAATTTTAAAAAATAGTAATAAATGAGGGGAGTGATGAAATGTACAAAATATGGGTATATCTAGGTTAAGAGCTTGTGGTTTGACTTTCTATAATTCTTAAGTGACTGGGGTTTTGAAATTTGATTGCAAAGTATGTAGAGAATGTTCAGTGGATAAAATAATTTAAGCATAATAATATTAAAATAACCTATATCTACAAGATAAAAAGTTCAAAGAATAGAATGGAATGGTTTTCCCACACACACATGGAGTGTTAGTGGCATGATTGACTTTTTAATTCCTTACTCATAATTTTATCATGCATCTATTTGAATTTCATTTTGATAAAATTTATGAGACACCTTTTTCCATGATCACAATGAATAACTCCTTGGTGTGATTTTTATTTGACAAAATTGCTTTCATGAATAAAATTTTCATTTAATGTTAAATATTAATGAAGTTGGTAATATCTATATGAATTATTTTTTAAATTTAACTTTTCCCAGGAGTGAAAATTTTTAGGTTTGGGGGTGTGATCGCACCATGATTCACTGTTTTATTTCACCCTTACACCATTGTGTTAAACTAGTTTTTTATTGAAAATTATAAAATTAATAAAAAATTGGAATTCATGTTTGATTCAATTATTTTTTATTTATCACTGTTAAAATGGAAAATTTTCCTATTTTAAAAATTTCATTGTAGGTGGAAATGATTTGGAGGGCCCATGATGATGTTCAAGAGGAATGGGCCAACCTGCATAGGATCCAAGCACACCATTGGACTCAACTGCACACTTATATTAATAAATTCATCAAATTGGGATTATATTTTACAGTATGATCCAAATATTAGTGGGATACATCTATTACTAAGGAACCAAATCCCAATTTGTCCACTATGAGGCCCATCTGAACTGATCTTTCCAGATAATCAAATTTTCATAAAGTAAAAAAGTATTGTTCTATATTTTGGATTTATCTGAAGTTTTGAACCTTAAAATGATTCCAAATTTTCATTGAATATAGAAAATATCTGGTAAGAAATTTTTTTGGTTTAAAAAAGTGATATAAGACTTTCTAGTTACCAAAAACCATGTTCCAAGTGATTTTAAGAAATCTGAGGGCCCAAAACCACCATACACTTTTTCTATAAAAGAGTACCTTAGGAACACCATTTTGGAAGTTCTACCATAAGGAAATTTGATGAAATTTTGGAGTACAAAATCAGTCTTCTACTTGATCCTAGAAGCTCTGGAGGCCATGGGATGTTCTACTTCAACATTATTTTCTTTCTCCCCTCCTATGGAGTTCTAAAAACCTTGTGATCACCTGGGGGGAATGTGATGTAAATCCCAAGATTCATGTTTTTAATATTTGAATGGTATTTCTAATTCCATTTTTTAGGTTGTTTTTCATCACCCTATATTATTATTTAATTTATTTATGTGCTGGTATTCCATTCTCAACTCATTTGATCATGTTTGAGGATACCCATTCATGTGATGTTTCACACACCATTAGCCACTTCTTTTTTCCACTTTCAATCATAGTGTTTGTGTAGTAAATATTAGTCAATTGAACTCCCATAAAATTTGTCAAGTACATGTCAATTTATTTAATTTTATCACAAATAAATAACATACCATCCTAGACAATGCATCGAGTTCCTTGTGTGTTTCCCTATTGATTTTTGGTTATGAATTTGAACACAAATCAACCAATCATCAGTGCTATCTGGTGAATCATTGAGTGTTTATAACTGAACCCAAGGAGGTATGCAATTATAAAATCAGTAACATTATGGTTCTGGTGTTAAAAACAAGGGATTAAAAGATCATAACCCTATCTCTTAAAGCGATGAAGGATGAGCATCAAGAGATTTCTCTAGGCTGATAACAATTATTTAATTTTGTAAATTTATGTTGTGGTTTATCGCTTTCCATTTTCTTTGGGATTCTTAAAAAACCAAACCAAAAGTTTTACAAAACCCCATTAACTTTTTCTTAATAAATACATTCTTTTTAAATTAATGTTCTATGGCTCAGTTGAGAGAAGAACTAGTGTTCCTGCTAAACTATAGAAATTCTAGTAAAAACTAAAAACCTAATTTAGCCTGACCAAAAATGAAATAAGAGGGATGTGGCGGATGATGAATAAAACCATACCCACATCATGGATTTATAAATATTATTCCCAATAAATAAATTTCTAATAATTCTATCATTTCATGTATTTCCCATATTATGAGTTATTCTAAAAAAAATGTGTTGCCTTGAGTTTAAATAACCCTGCTCAAACATTACATGACATAAACCAGATTCATGGAATGTATTAATTTTATGTCATGAACCTATTTCATGGAATATTTTTAGATATAATTACACATTTTGGACCAATTTCATTGTGTATAACTACTTCACACCATAAACCATCTCATGAAATCTACCTAAAAATAGTTACATATCATGTAACATGAACATGGCGTGTAAATTTCATGCATATATATTTATGACCATCTTCTTCAAAAGATACCTAACTACCTATAAATCCTTCAAAACTCATATATAATACTCATAATACCTTGAAAATATTAAATCCCTAAATCAATTAATTAAAAATAAAATACATCCATGAACATTAGTTCATTTTCCCCAGAAATTTATCTCTATCCTCAACCTGACTCGACCACCAACGTTCAAATATGAAGGAAAACCGAAAAAATAGGTTCAATGAAAAATTCAAAGAGGGATGTATCTAAAGAAATACAATATCTTATAGAAATAATATATTTTCCAAGGAAGAGAATTATGTATAATGAGTGAGATTCAATGATTGTTAGAGAAAGAACTAGACCTTCTCATTAGAGAAGCATCTTTTTTTATTTACTTCTTCAACATTATTTATTATTATGAATTCAATGTTGTTATATTGGATATTTAACATGGTTATTAGATAAAATATTTATAGGGGAAATAGAAATTGATCTATCTGAATTACATTACCTAATTATTTCATTTTAAAAATTGGGTTGCTATTATTTTCTTGTCTCTTACAACCATTCATTACAAACCTCCAAGAATCAATACCAATTGATCATAACTGTAGTTTCCTATTCTTATGAATTAATTTCTCAAACATATTTGATAAGATATTTTTTAATCATTAAATTTCACACTGGGATTAATGATAAATGGTTCTTAGTGGAACTAATTTCTCTATTTTTAATCACTTTGATTACTTAGTAGTCAACAAAATACTTAACACTCCCAATAGAGAGTCATCCATCTCAAAATTTGGATTTGTAATCATTATTGAATTGTCCCTCCAAATAATTATTTATCTCTAAATAAAGTAATATATATTTAAAATGTATAAAATTGGAATTTCCCAAAAATTCTTATTTCTAGTTATTACTACTAGTTGTTTTCTCATAATTTCATTCTCAACTACTCATCAATTCACTTCCCTTTCATTCTCATCCTATAAATCATCGCTCTTAATTTTATCTATTACATGATGGCTTCTGTTTTTTTATTAGGTTTGAGTTGTTTTCATTGAATTTCACACACCTTCCTTGTAGATTCAACCCCTATTCACAACTTTTCTTGTTTTTATAAGGAAAATGAATAAATAATTTGAATTGTCTCAAAAATCTGGTAAAAGTTTTCCATCATTTTTAGGTAAGGCATCATGACCAAGAATATTTCAAAAATATAAGAAATAAAATATATAAATCAATTTTCAGAAGAACCAAAAAAATGAAATATGTTCAATACATGATAAATCTAGGTCTGAAGACATAGATCCCATAATCCCTGAAATTCATAGACCCTTTAGATATTTATGAAAAAAATAAATTTTAAATGGATGATGTAAGGGAGAGAGTCACTATGGGGAATGAAAAAAATTTCTTACCTAACCTAATTGGACATCATTGAAAAATACCATATATAAGGGACTTTCAACTTCCTCAAGTGTTTGAAAACCTGTATTTCATTAGGATAATTCATAGAGCTAGGAATTATTATCTAAAATATTTATACTTATCATTATTACCCACATTTAAGGTAATGATAAATTAATTCTCACTAGTCTTCATTAGGGACCTCTATAATATAGTTCAGTATCTTATACTTTAAGGGTTAAGTGAAATGAACTTATAATTACATTCATCACTTTTTTAAATGTAAATTCTAGGAATTTTTTTATTTCTTTAGAAGAAAACATCTGTAAGACATGGTAATAATTATATGAATCATTTATCATGAAATTCATCCCTATAATACTTAATGGATATTTTAGAAAAAAATCACCAAATTTTATCAAGAAAATTGAGAGGTCATACATGATGGTTGGGATAGATTTAGGGACCTTCTCATTTAATGTACACAAAACAGTCTTCCTTTCCATATTCTTATAGATGCCTTCTATAAAGATTTTTCACCCTTAGGTTTATAATTGGTTGACCAATATTCTATATGTAATTAAAAATTTAAGATTGATGAAGTAATTAGAAAAAAATTAACACTCTTTCCCTTAACTTACATCACAAAGACTCTAAAAGAGGAAGAGTTAATGGGTGAGAGTGCACCATCGGTTTACGGATGGAAATGAACACAAAAATTATTAAAATAATGGAATAACTCCAATATTTAATGAATAAGAATTCCACACAAAGTGTAAAATAAATTGGAATTCAAAGTCTGAACAAAATCCATAGAGATTAATTCCTTCATTATGGAATATTCGACCACTCTAGAAACTATTTTTCCAATGTTCAAATTCCAAACCAACCATTATAAAATGAAACTTTTTTTGGTACGTTCCTTGAATGAAAGATAAAGATGACCCGTTTTCTGAAAATTATAATCAAGGTTATAGGAACCATGTAAATTTTTCATGAATAGAGAAAGGAATTTTTAAATAACCTCCACCGGGATTCCCATATTATCCTAGATAACAATTTAAAAATCGACGTAGGGATGAAATAGATAATTACCAAATAAATCTATAAGGGATCATACATCAAATCTTAAGTATGATGGATGCTCCTGAGGCCAAACAAAAATCCCAATATTAATCTAATGAGGCCTTATCAGATTCTTGGATGCATAATCTATAATTTAAAGTGGTATAACTATCTAGGGTAATGAACATAATAGATAATTGGAAGCTTCCTATCATAACTAAAATGAACCCTAGGGGGAATTTTAAGGTTTTTACCACTGGGAGTGGTTTAAAATCCCATCAGGTGGATTTAAATGGACCTAAGATATCTAAACAAATATAACTATTTAGATTCCTTAAACCCTTTACAAATATTCACATTAATATTCCAATCCATAAATCCAATGTTCAGGTCTCTTCATATCGAAAAATTATTTAAAATATTACTTCAAATAAGAAACCCCTTGAGGAATTTTCCAATTATATCTTGGAATAGGATTGCAGTGTTATCAATCAAAATATAATACCCCTTAATCTCAAGGATGAAGTTAATTTTTTATTCCTTTTAACCTTTAATGGAAAAATCAGGTGCATTTGATACCTTAGAGTTATAAATACGATCCCTTATACACTATTATTAAAGCTTAGTTTTGGATATTGTTTCCCACCATAGTTGTCTTACAACTATCTAATCACTCAATTACACACCCCATATGAACAGTGGTTGATTTTATAGTGAGAGTTGTAAAAAAATATAATTACTTTATTATCCTAGAAAAGGAGTGTGATAATTAAGTAACTATCATTCTTGGTATGAATTCCATTTCCACCAAGGGATTAAATATCAATGTTTCTAAAAGAAAAATAATATTTTATTTGGGTAACAAAATTGATGTGTTTAATGTTTTTAAAACATGAAAGGTAACTCTATCAATTGTAGAATTATCTAAAGATAAAATATTATAATTTAAAGTCCATTTTGATGAAAAATGGTAATAATATTTTAAGATTGATCAATGAGATTAATAAAACACCCAAACCTATTTAAAGTTTTTTTAAAATGAATTCAAGTCAGGATAAAAATCCTTGTGATTACTATGGGTGTGAGTTTTTAGAACATATTGATATGTTTTATACGTAAAACATCTTAAAACCTACCATACATTTTGAATGTGAGCAGCTGTAAAATCTAGATAGTAGGGAAGAGGAGGATTTCTTTAGCTCACATTCATATTTTAACAAGTATATTGAATAACTTGGTCCTCTAATAACCTAGAGTCTTCCTTCAATCCAAAAAACACTATAATTAGTGCTCAAATCATGACCCTCTCACATGAAATATTCTTTTTTAGGAGATAGATCTTCACTAATAGTTATTATATATGTTTAATTAATGATAATTAATATGAAAAGTTGTCATAAGTTTTTAAAAGGAAAAAATAAATAATAGGTTAGTCCATAATTAATATAAAATAAATAAAAATTCCTTATCCATGAACAAGACCCCTATGGAACCATATTATAATCCAAGGGTTGAGGGATAAAGGATACTCAACCCCAAAATAATAGAATTTTTGAGATAATATCTAATAAAACTTCTTGATTATAGGATTATCTATCCCATTTCTAACAGCCCTTGGGTTAGCCTGGTACTATTGTTCCTAAATAGGGGTGGTGAAACTATTGTGACTAATGAAAAGGATGAACAAATTCATCTTAGAAAAGAAACTAAGTGGAGAGTTTGTATTGATTTCTAGAATCTCAACTCAACTAATAGAAATGACCATTTTCCTCTAGCATTTTTTGACCAAATACTTATGTGGATATCTAGGAATGAAGTAGTCTCTTTTTTGGATGTTTATTCAAGTTACAACTAGATACTTGTATCCCCAAATAATCGAGATAAAACCACATTCACATGCCTCTTTGAGAAATTTTCTAATAAGTGAATTCCTTGTGGATTGTGTGGTGCCCTGTATACCTTATAAAGATGTATTATGGCTATTTTTTTAAATGATTGAAAATATTATAAAGGTGTTTATGGATATTTATATATAGTGGGAAGTACATTTAAAAGTTATTTGGAAAATAATGAACTAGTTTTGGAAAGGTTTAAAGAGATCAACCCAATTCAAAATTGGGGAAAATGTCAATTCTTGATCATGAAGAGAAGGTTGATGGGACATAAGGTTTTAATTTTGAGGATGGAGGGTTAAAATGTTAAAATAGACATGATTAAGATCTTTACCCCTCTATAACATGTTAAAGGGTTATTATTTTTCTTCAGGTCATGTTAGTTTCTACCATAGGCTTATTACAGATATCTCTAAGATCATAAGGCATCTCTATTATCTAATGGTTAAGGAAAGAGAATTAATTTTTTACGAAAATTTCCTTGATTCTTTCAATATTTTTATTTAAAATTTATCCTCTTAACCCGTCATCACTACCCTAGTTTGGAAACTTTCTTTAATGTGTGATACTAGTGATCATAAGTAGGGTTTTTTAAGGGGAAGAAGAAGGAAAAGAGTTTTCATGTCATTTATTATACTATTGGGATGAAATCCAATGCCCAAAATAATTACACCATAACTATGAAAGATTTATTAGTAGTATTTTTTCCTTAAAAAAAATTAGGTCATATTTTATTGGATTTACAGTCTTAATTTTTATTGATCATGTTTTCTTAAAGTACTTGTTGTTTATGAAATATTCAAAACCAATATTGATGAGATACATACTTTTATTATAATAATTTGATGTGGGAATTTTATATAATAAAGGAGTAGATAACTTATTGGCAGAAGACCTATATAGTATAGTCAATTCCCCAATTGATGACCCAAGGGTGACCAATTCCCTTTTCATTAATGAAAAATTGCTTATAGTATTGAAGAAGAAAATTTATTAGGGAAAAAATAGTATCACAAAATCTCCTTCATGAAATATTATATTATCCAATTATTTTTAATAATTCTATAATCTTTGTTCTGGTTTATGAAATATGTTACATAATTGATAATGTAAGTAGAAAACAAGATCTTCTCTAAAATAGAATTCAAGAAGGTAATTATTTTAATTTCTAGGGGATGTATTTTATAATACCTTTCCCATATTACCATGGAAATTAATAAATTATAGTCGTTATTTACTATGTGTCCAAATGGGCTGAGTTATAGATCTCCCAGATAACCAATAATGTAGTGTATATAAATTCATCAAAAAAAAGTTTTCTTTATTTGGGGTGCCCAATGTCCTTATCATTGAAAATAGAACACACTAATAAACATTAATTTAAAGGATTTGATGTAAAAATTTAGGTGTGTTAACAAAACTAGTACTACTTACCACCATTGATTTAGTGGACAATATGAGGTTTCTAATAGGGATACTAAATGGATCTTGGAGAAAAATGTATGTGGATCAAGGAATCATTTATCCTTAAAGTTAGATGACACGTTGTGGGTCTTTTAGATTTCATTTAAATATTCGATAAGAATACCTCTTTATAGGATACTATTTGAGAGGTATTCTTATCTACTATTGGAGATTCAAAGCGAGTACTTTGGGTAGTGAGGTCCATGAATTTCTATTTCAAATCTTCTGCTGAGAGAATTTTGTAGGAGTTAAGTGAGTTAGAGGATACTAGAAGGGAATCCTATGATAATGATAGGATATAGAAAGTGATAAAAAAAATACTTTTTTGATCCTATTATTAAAAATATTTAATTTTAGGTTATTTATTAGGCGTTTTTGTTCAATTCTACAATTAAAACTTTTCTATGAAAACACAGAATCAAATTTTTTAGACCTTTCACTATCATAATAATGTTAGTTAATTTGTATTTGGAGCAATTAAAAGAATAGAATATAATTTTATTAGTTAATGGGAAGAGTGGAAAGAATTAATTTGAAGGTAAACTGAAGGTCTTGGATGCTATTTATGTGATAGTGGATCGATCTCCCACTGAGTCTAACTAAAGACATAAAATTCAGTGCTTCATGGGAGTGAACCCATGTTCATCTTTTTTTGTTTTCCATTTCTTGAATAAAAATAAATCTACATGTACATCTTCCCTATTCTCAACTAATTATCCTTTTATTCCTAGTTAACTAAGCCTATAGTTTTATAATCAACTAAAATTCTGGTCCATATGATCCATATTCCATTGATCATCCTATAGTTGCATAAGTGAAAAGGCAGTATTGACTGTAAGACAAAGGATAAGATAGAATGTAAGGCCATTCAACTACAAGCGTAAGGCCAAATCCAATTTGAGTATAATTTACTTCACATTGAAATGATGATAGACTATATGAGAAAAGGCTAAATCAACCACAAGTGTAAATCGAGTACTGACCATGCTCTCAATCGACCACAAGAGAAAAGTGAGGATCAATTGTAATACAAAGGTGGGAAAAACTTTGAGTTTGAAAGGCCCTAACTCTAATCAACTATAGGATAAAATAACAGATTAAATATAATTATAATCAACCATAACTGTAAATTCATGACTGGCTATGAGAGGGGTGGATATACCATTAGTATGATTGACCTCAAGAAGTATCAGATCGATTTAATGTTAAAAATATTATTGTTTGTTCCAATATCTGATCGGCCACAAGAGTCTCTGACTAACCACAAGTGTAAATGGGTATTATATCAATGAAAATTTATTCTTGTTCTTCAATATGTGTACCCTTTCCATTCTAAGTGGAAACACATCCCCCGGGACCATCCCATAGTTGGGGGTTTCCATACACAAAACCTTTAACCTTTACATGTAACTTTAAAAAATTCATGAAAATAGTTATATGAGAAATGAGATTTCAAATACAAAAATTTAAACATGTGTTCAAGATGTCCTTGAATCACAATGAAAAAAACTTTTCACAACCCAAATATCTTTGTAATAGACTCCAAAAATAGTATAGATACCCCACCTTGCACGGGCTGGAAGGGTTTGCATGAGCCAAGGCCTAGCATAAGCCAAAATGAATATAAATATAGCATCAACCCCACCCCCCACTTTTTGGTACAACCCTCTAGAAGTAAGATAGTCGTGCTCTCAACTTGAAAAAAATTATTTTCAAAATTTTCACAACCAAAGACAGCCATGGATTCACATAGTTGATTAACTTGCACAACACACCTAAAATAGGTCTTAAATCACTCTGGGTTATGTTGGAGATAGATTTTCATGAATTTAGTCAATGAAAACATGATTTTGTGAAATATGTAAATCAATTGTGTAGATCCAAATTTTACAAAACATTAAAAGTTCCATTAATCTATACCTTGAAAATATATGCACCATATTTATGCTAGAGCCCATGGTTTATGAAACTCTAAATTTATACGACATAGTCTTTGAGTTCCCCATTTCATGCCTCATTCATCCAAATGAAGTTTCATGCAATTTGAGTGCTTGTCATAATTTTACCCATTCAAACTGGTTTCCCTCATGAAAACATCATACACATGACCAATATCATGGATCCTCACTCCAAATCCCTTTGTAACAAGCATGGGATAGGTATCCTCCCAACATTCTTCTCCCAAGCATACTCACCCTCATGTTAAGTCCCCTACATGATTCCTGGAATGGGAAATGTATATGTATTTTCACTCCAAAAGAATCTATATAGTGGATACATAATCACAAAAAAAATATCATCATCAAGGTAAACCACCTATACTTCCCCTCGATGAGCACATTTGGGTTCCTTGGAACCTTCTCCCTTCCCATCATAATTGGGAGAGGGAGGCTTTATTCATAAACTCCAACAATGTCTGAGTTTCATGACTTTAAAAAGTCTATAGTGCAATTTTCTAGTCCCATAGCATTAAAATGAATGAAAAAAACACTATTTTCATGAATTAAACTACGTGAAAATAGCCACAGAATATTTTTTAAAACTATAATCGTACCCTATGTGATTATCATAGGATTTCCCAATTTATGAACTCAGTAATTCCTTTGTGACAAACATGATTTTACTTGTGTGATGCACATGGGATGACCTTCTCCATATGAGGCATCATACTTGCATAATCCAAAAAAACATCCATTGTTTTTCTTTAGTATCATATGGTCTGATCACATAATAATCCCCATGATATCTCATTTCATCATCTATGTTTTTAATGAAAATACCCTTACCACATGATAATAAACTGAATGGAATGGTCCTATAACACGACCTAAAATTGTATAATTTAACAACATGTTTTTTTGATCCCTACCTCTTAAGAGTTTATGTAGGAAGCCAATGCGAGGTTCAGTCCTGATATAGAAATAACATTGTCTTCCATTCATAGGTGGAAAGCTGAAGGTGACTTAACCATATATAAAATAATAATCCCAATTCAATCTCACCTTTCCCTAGGGAGTTGTAAACTATAAATCCAAATAATCTTTTTAGATTATATCGAACCTCCTGCCATATAAATTTAAATTCCCCTTGGGTTTTTTCATCTATAAAGTATTCTAACCTCTGTCAATATCAATAAGTGATGGGTGTATATGGGAAGTGTCCTTCATTTAGAAATTAAATCTATAAAAAATCCTACATGACTTTAAACTACGAGATCCCTCACTCATATTTAATAATTTTCTTATCCTTGGTTTTGATGAGAATATATATGAGTATCCCTCCACTAGACTTTAAATATTTTATCGCATCCATGTGTATTTAAATCTATGACCCCACCTGATGCATCAGAAATCTAGCCTTAGGTGAAGAGCCTAGGGTGCCTTAGGTGATGAACACAAGAAGCATATGTGATGAAAATATGATATATTATCCATCTAATTAGGTGAAGAACCTAGGATTCTACCTTATGTGATGAGGGTGATATGACTTATGTGATAATAATTAGAATCCTATGTGATGAAAATGAGATCTCTCTGCCCTTCCCTTAGGTGTAGAACCTAAGTTCTTATCTAATGTGATGAGAACATGATGCCTCATGTGATTATCCTATGAGTAATCATGTTACTAGAATAAGTTACTAAGTATGATTATCAACATATTCCTATCATAGAGATTGCAAGTATCCTTGTGTAACAAGCATAGCATGTCTGAGGTGACTGACCGTAGATGACTTATGTACTAATTTTATGTTTTCTCATGATGATCATGGGATGCCTTAGTTTTTATACCTGATACACCTTATGTTATGATAATAATACTTCCTCACAACCCTAGATTATAAATACTTTATATATGCCCAAAATTCTCAATGTCATTATCATATCTAATCATAGGATGTATCCCTGTTAGGTAGCATGTATTGTAATTAAATAATGTCCACTAGAGGATGGTGTCAGAAATGAAATACATGAACATGTCAATCTATAAGCGATACCCATAAAAGGAAACCAACTACAAGGAGGAATACATGGAAGGAATATCCAAAATCCTATATTCTCATTATGATCAAGGATCCAACATCATCAACCATGGTGGTGATGGTCGCCTACCATTGGAAAGCAGAATATGGGATAACAAGATCATGACTAGTCCAAGAATATAGATCTTGATGTGAAAGAATATCCCCAGTGGGAGCGTCACAAAATAAAATGGTAAGCCAAGTGTGTATCTCTTCCCCTGCATCATGGAGCAGATAAAGAGTGTTGGGTATCCCTTGTTCTAAATATCATCAGTGTGAATCCCTTCTCCTTCTCCTGGAAAAGGATGAGTAGCATTGGGAATGTTGGGAATAGCCTTTAACAGACATGTATTAATGGTTAGATTTTTATGTCACCCTGGAAACCAACTATCAAACATTATTAAAAACCTAATTCCAATGGTAATGGGGGAAGAGGGTACAATCATGAGGAAATCAAACACAATTACACTTATACTATTATGGTAACCGATCTCACGGATCTTGGTAATCCTTACCTTATATATACCTGAAATCTCATTCAGTAGAGGGTAATCACTACCCCCGTCTACTAGTATGAAGAGGAAAGAATCATCCCCACATTGGTGAGGGATTGTGAATAGTTGGAGGCTATAGTTCCACACCATTATCACCATACACAGTAAGAACATAGGAGAAATACCCCCCCCCCAAACACACACTAGTACATCACCCATGTCAAGGGTACGATTCCAACCTAGATCAATGGGATACTTATTTAATGGATCATGATTCCCATACCACCACTAACACATTTGGTGTTGGCCTTACCCCAGTAAAAAGGGACATCTTCATCAGGTTGGTATTGATACCCTATCCACCCATCTGGTGGTCTGAGATGAATCCCCTATCCATGGGAGCCAACAAAAACCATCACGGGGTCCACCCTATGATTATTAATCCTTCCACGGAGGTACTTCTGAAGATTCCATTAACTAACATGGAGGTCCTCCCTATTCCAAAAACCTCTAATTCAATGAAGGACCAATCTGACAAAAAATGGATTCCTATCCCCATGAAGGATCTACCCATGGAAACAACCATGAAATATGTGGAAGCATCCCCTATCACCCTTAGGAGATCATTCTCAAGGAGATACCTCATCACCAGTGGGACTAAGGGAATCAACACCGAGTCATCCTTGACATCTTAGAATCTGAGGAAGTCAATTATTCAAGAGAAATACCTCAACCTCCACTTCTAGAGTTGGGGGTAAGGTCTTGTAAATTGGGGATGACCATCCCTGAGACTGAGATCTATAAATTTCTCAAATATCTTTTCATGTACCTACAAGTTGAGAATGTATTAGATTCCTTTCATGGAATCTTCATGTAGTCGTCCCTTCTACCATTGGTCTCCCTCATCTCCACCTCCACTATAGAAATATGTGAGATATTAGGGTTTTGTTTGGAACCCTTTGATAAAGAATAATTCCCTATCAATATTCATTAACTCAATGTCCATACCAATTAGTAGGGGTCATGGATTCCCTATCCTACATGGATATGTTCATGAATCTCACACCACTTTTAGAAGACACTCCCTAATTTCAGGTAAGGTAGGATCATGTGATTCCTCTTATACTCAAAAATCAATAGAAGAATAGATCTGCACCACTCCCTACCCTATCATATAGGTTTTCTCAGAAAGAAGCACGGGGAAACCAAGAGAAGGACTACCCTTTATAAAATGAATACAATGAAGAAATTTTATAAGATATATTAGCCACTAGATGGTTATCAGTCATGTTATGTCCACCTACAACCCCACACATCACCATCCTAGAGTTTCAAGTTGAGGATCATACAAAATACCTCTACAAAAACTTATGGCAGGTGTTCAACCACCTTTGAGATAGTTGGTTGACATTCTCAGGAATTCATTAACACCTTTAGGATCTCAATTAGTAGTGCCGAAAGGATAACATTATAGCACTTCCATATATCTGCATCTGGATTCATATGGGTATTACTTCAGTTTTAAGAAGACCTATATTAGGAGCCTCATAGTGCTTCATCTAATCATGGAAGAGGTGTCTCCTCATGTACAGATAAGGATCTAGGGGTAGTATCCTACCCTCTAATTCATCCCAATCTTAAAATGACTTCAATACCCTTAGGATAATACACACATCATTCGTATAAGATCTTCCCATCCATCCACCGCCACTATGAATTTCATCATGGTTAATCCCCAAGAAGAACAAGAATTTTAGATCGGTGATGGGGAACATGAGGAAGAAGACCCACTCTGAGGGGAGTCACAACACCGGGAAATCCTCTCAATATGTGCATGTACACATCATCAAAGGTATAATTTGATCCTTGATAGTTAAATTGGGAAACCTTTTGTTGTTCATTGACACCTTTACATGGTTAATGTAATTTCTAAACCCATCAATCCATTTGGGATCATACCAAGAAATGAGTAAGAAATAAGAATTGATGCTTTACTCCATAAGCTCATGAACTATAAGAGTCTCACTATAGAACTTATTATTTAATAAAACCCATAGTCAGAATAATTTAAATATGATCCTATAATTCCCCCAATATAACCACAAAAAATGATTCTCCTTGGTTGATCATCTAGGGATAAAGTGACTGGTTATTCCTATCCGAACAGGATGGAGGCTGGTGGCTCCACCCACCCAAGACACAACCCATTTTTCGTCATGGTTCCTTATCAAATTAGTCACCACAAAATCCCTCTTATAGACCATGTTAATTTTTCTTAGAGAGTTATAAATATAGTTGGGGGTAGATTCATACCAACCCTCCCCTTGATGATGTGATAATTGCTCTCACAGCCCATCTTGAGCCCATAGAGACATAGTGAACCATGAAAAAGCCTGAAATAAAGTTATATCTAGTGTGTTTGGATCATATTCCTTCACCCCTATATTTTAGTAACCCATGATTTTTCTCATTAAATGGTACAGGTGATCAGTAGAAACATCTGGATCATTTTACCTATGGGTGTGGGCTAATGTTGGGAACTCCAAAACAAAAGAAGTTGTTAGGCACCAGTTATTTCTTCAGACCTTAGAGGAATCTTAATTTTTCTATTATATTCATTTGTACTTAGGATCTATTACTATCATGTAGGATCTCCATAAAAAAAATCATTTTCCAATTCATCTCTACCTTATATAGAATGAGCATAACTGACCTCTCCAAGTGAATGTAGCGAGATATTGAGTGTGTCTCTAAATTCATTTCCTAATTGAAGGGACTGAAATATTCCCTCAATGTGAATATTCCTTAGGAATATCAATTGAAGATAAAAATGGAGAATTTTTTAACTGATCCAATCCCTATCCTCATCTCCCAGAATTACCTAGCCAAATTTCGAGAATTCACATAGAGAGATCAGTTCCTAAAGGAAATTATGTATCATTATAACTAGCAGTCCCACCCATTACCTTGTTAAAATATTGTATGAATTCCTATGAGAGTAGATATAGTTGTTTTTTTACATACTCGGTCCACATATCCATTCAAAATTTAGGGTCCCCCATTGAATCTCACCATTACAATATCATTATAATTATAATTCCTAAGGCCCACATCAAGGCCAGGTGCACGGGGATCCCTTAATAGAATGAAAAAATAGGGTCTAATCCTCCAAGTATGAGCAAGTCATAGGTTTATTTATCTATATCATGGAGAAAAACCTATTAAATTTTCCAGAAATAAATCAAACATAAGTGGATGGGTTAAAAATCACATCGAATATTATCCCTACCATAGGATCCCTAGACACACCATCAAAGAGTTTTTTCTCTTCAAGGTATGGATCCAAAACTAGGTAGATCATGGAATGGTTAAGTTGGGTGATCCCTCGGTGTAGGTGACGTATGATTCTGCCACCCCTTTTGGCGATGATGAAGATTCAAGTGGGTGATAGAAGGTCTCTAGTCAAGGTTTATAAAAGTTTTATGATTGTATAACCCTAAAGTTTGTCTCTCATTCCCATTGAATTATCCACGGTCAGTTGATCCATAGAATACCTCTTTTGGTTGATTCATCCTCTTCTGCTACCCCATCTACATCGTAACCATCCAAGTCTCAAAAAAACTAACATCGACAACATAAAATCAATCAATATTCATCACCAGTTACAAAACTATTATACTCTCTTGGTGATTTTATGACCCCCCATATTGGGAGGAGTCCCTAGAACCCATCCAATATTATAACACTCTATTAATGAAGATAAAGAGTGTGATTATTTCAATTTTATAAGGTTAATGGATCATTTTGTAGAGCATAGCGGTGAAGCGTGTCACTCAGCTCCCTCAGGAACCTTCAGTCAATGTTATTGGGGAAAGAGAATATGTCACACCAGCTAGAATAATGCTTGAGGAACTTCCCTAGAATGTACTGTTTATGCTACTAAGACTATGTGATGGGAATTACATAGGATTCAGTGAGAAATATCCTCACAAGCCTCATCCTCAGGCATACCCCCATGACATATTCAGTTGGTTGATCTTATGGATCAACCATAGAAACCCAGGTCTCAACCCTATCTAGTGAAGGATCGAACATATCCACCTATATATCTCAGTCTCATCCATATTACCAATAGAAAAATGTGTAAATCACTTGTTAAACCAACTAAACCCACCACAATTCCTATCAAAGAGAAACTTTTGAGGAGTAATAACTAGCCCCTATCTTGGAAATATGATGTTCTTAATAATCTCACTAGTATACCATCACAACTATCAATACTTAATTCACTCTTCCTGTCAATGGAGTTACGTGAATCTCTCATTGAGGCCCAGAAGAGTTCTCTCTTGTTTGAAACCGAGGTAGCTGCTTCTGAATCCTACCATGCATAGGAATCCAAGCAGGAAGAGTGTCATTCCATTATCTCTTTCTCCAAGTAGGATGAGGGTGCCATCATTTAGGGGAACATATTCCCACTCTATGTCTCAATCTAGTTTAATGGAATGACAATTTTCCTATTCCTGGGGAACACTTGCTTCAGGATCAGTCTCATACTTATTCGAATGATCCACATAATGGGACACACTGAGATATATTTGACGCCACCTAACATGACAATCTAGGATTTCAATAAGAGTGAGAAGAATATGTATGGTAATATTCAATTGACCACTCAGTTTGGTGATATGTTTTTGAACACTAAATTAATGGTTGTCTCACAAGACATTGAAAACATCATTTTTCTGGGAAGGAGCTTACTTCACAAGTATGTTTTGGTCTTCTCTTCATATAATCAATGTATCAAATACTCCCTTAATTGTCAGGTAGGGGTACTCTATGTAAACTCTTCCCCCATCAAATCATATGAATCCTACTATCTATATGTTGCGAATTCTAAAAGGGAAAGGAAGTATCCCCAGGATGATGACATTGAGATTTTCAATGCTCCCAATGGTTGGATATCCACCTCAGTGATTAGGAGGATCTAAAGGATATATTTATCCTTTTGATCCATCAATTGAAAGAAATGAAACTATTCCTTCTGTACCACTTCATCACATCCACAAAAAATAAATGTTATTAAATTACCTCATACTTCTATGATGGGTGGGAACAACTCAATACAAATGCTCCCACTCCTATTGCATACATGATGGAACATCCTCAGTTCATTGACCCACACCATCACCATGTCTTTTAGAGGGCATGATTGACCTAATGGAAGTCAACCCATCATAATGCTTTTGACATTAAGGGTGAACCCCACCATCAAAAACCACATAGGATTATATCATCAGCTTTTATTTCCATGGTCTCCACAAATCTAGAAGGATAAGAATCTACTATTAAAGATTATACGCCTACAGAAGCAAGTGAAATCACTACCGCATTGTTTCATATTCCCATAGGCCTGTCTTCTTCCTATAATACTCATGTTTATGGTGATTAAGAGTATTTGGATGAATCCCGTACTTCCTTTTGGAAAGGGGTCTCCACAATCATTGATGACCTACTGTAGGTGAACCTCAGTATCAAGAAATATATGAGTCCAACAGTGATTAGCATCTCCATGTATTCTAAAGAGAAAAAACAATATGCGGAATTACTAAATAAATATTTTTATGTTTTATCCTAGAACTACAAGGAAATGACATGGTTTAATCCTCGTGTTTTTTTCATCACTGTATACTCTATATTGGCCATCATGGGTTTAAACAAGCACCCAATAAGATGTATCCCTCCAATGATGCCATGATTGAGCCCAAAGTTGATAAACTTATAAAATATAACCTTTTAAATAAATTTCATTACTTCAAATAGTTTTCAAAAATTATCCCATTCATGAAGAAGAATAGGAATATTAGAGTTTTCATCAACTTCTAGGCCCTCAACCTTCCATTTCCTTAAAGATGAATTCTTCGTCCATTTGATAGAATTTCTAATTTATGCACCTACCAACTTCTAGGATAAATCTTTTATATATGGGTATTATAGGTAAAATAAAATCAAGATGGCCCCAAATATAAAGGAGCCACCAACTTCAGGGAACCATTAGTAACTTTATACTAAAAATTTATTCGCTTTATTTTAAATAATGTTGGATAAAGTTATCAATGTTCCATGCATCACATCTTTAATGTGATCAAAAAAACATTGGTGGAGGGTTATCTAGATGATTTATTTATCAAATACCACTGACACTAATACCATCTCAAATATCATGATAAAGTGTTCAACATGCTTTGTTCCCATCACCTAAATATGAACCCCTTGAAGTGTACATTTTATGTTAACTCAAGGAAGTTCCCCAATTGTATTTTTAGGTACATATGAATAAATATAAACCTAGTAAAGATTAAGTCTATTATTCAAATGCATCAACTACATAATCTTTGAGAGTTGTAAGGCCCCTGGGGCCATCTAGTCTGTATTTGGTATTTTTTCACCAACCTAGCTAGAAAATGTAATCCCTTTCCCAAGATCACTAATAAAGGTGTATTTTATCAATGGGATAAGGAATTTTGGACCACATTTGATGACACCAAGTGGTATCTACTAAATCCTATGGTTTTGATGTCATCCCATCCTAGGAAAGCCTATGGTCCTTTATATGAATTCTATGGAATGATACTTTAGTATCCTATTATCCCATATGAACCAAAAAAGTAATGAGAACAATTTTTACTATCTTAGTCACATGATTCATAACCCTGATATAAGATATTATCTCATTAAGAACAAATGACTCGCCTTAGTCTTCATGATTTAGAAGTTTTGGAATTACCACAATCATCATGATATATAGATAGTATTCTATGTTCAACCAATAAATAACATCCTCAACTATCCCATGTTGAATATATAGTCAGCCCAGTGGGCAGTAATCCTATAGTAGTTCGACACCAGGTTCATCCCCTAGAAGGTTGTCAAACACCAAGAATTAAAAGATTTATGGTCCATGAACCCAACCACTAAATATATTACCTTAGATGTAAATGTAAAAAATGAATCTATCCTCTTATTAGATATAGAGACAACATTGTGGAATATTCACTCTGATGGTGTCTCCTAGATCCCATCCGGGAGAAGACTCAATAACACCAAACTCAACAAAGTTGGACTTGGGATTTTTTCATCACTACCACACATTCCATCATTTTTTACTTGTTCCTCTTATCGGAAGGATGTATGAATAATGAATCCAAGTAAAAAATGCCTTTTCATCAGTCATGAGATGACTCTCGAGATCACGGTTCTAAGGTTTCATGTGAAGGGTGAGTCAGAGTTGACCATCAAGTAGATCAAAGGTGATTGTATCATTAGAAAACAAGAGGTTGCCCCCGTATTAGAGAACATCATTGAGATAATGGCCTAGTTTCCTTCTAATACAAAGGTGAATCATATCCCAAGATCCCAAAATTATAAAAAGGATTGTTTTTAAAGATTATAATTATCCCTCACAGATCCAAAACAATAATACTTTGTCACTCATGTGCCGTATCAGAAGGTCATTAACCTTGTTCCTTCAGATGAAGATGACTGTCAAGTTAACTAACTTTTGACTAGAACTTCCCCTAAAGAACCTTCAAATTACCCAATAATGAAAACAAATACTCCAATTGAGGACTCCTCTCATTTATTACCTACAAAATGTGACTATCCTATTATACCAAGCTAAGAATGAACAAATTTCTCATCACATGGTGAGTTTTACCCTACGTAATGGTCCAAACTTGTAACAAGTTCTCTATAGGCACAGATTTAATGTAATCCTTTTATTTTATATACATGGGAGATAAATTTAATAGGTTTTACATGGGGGGCCCATGCTGGATTATGTGGGGCTCATCAATAAAGGTTTAATATCTCTTAGTAGATTCAGAGATTGGGATATTTCTAACCAACCATGGTTTGAGAATACATGGAATTCACTAAAAAGTGTCATGCATTCAAAATTCAAGCCAAATTGTTGAATAATCCATAGGATTTTCTCCATTCCACCATGTACTCATGGCCCTTTTCCAGGTGGTAATTGGATATCATGGGTCCCTATCTTGTAGTGACTGCTCAGCAATGCAGGTCCATCCATATTTCCACTGAATTTTTCTTAATGTGGGAGGAATCCATCCCCATTTATGAAAACAAATCCTATTTTGTGATCATGTTTGTGAAATCCCATGTCATCCATTGATTTGAGATACCTCACACCTTTCTCATAGAAAACTGTACTAAATTTCTGGTTGTAGAGATGAAGAATATATATTTCAAGCACAACATATGGTCCAATCAAACTTCTCACTACCATGAATGAGAAAATAGATAGATTGAGGAATATAAAAAAAATCTTCTCTAACATTATACTGATTATTATGGGTCAAAACAAGAATATTTGGCTTGAAAAGATTTATAATACCTTATAATAATATCATATGATGACCCATAATTCCACCTAGGTGGCCCCATACTTCCTAGTATATGGGAAGTATACCATTTTACCCATAAAAGTTCATTGTTCATCACTCTAGATAGAAATTTATGATCAGATAACACAAAAAAAAAAGAGATGAGGCATGCTTAAAAAAATTGGAATCCATCGATGAGAGAAGGATCCAACAGCTGTACAACCTCAAGGTCCATTGGAATTGGGTAGTCTGAGCATTCAACAAAAAGTTTCACCAATTAAATTTCATTTATGGAATCCTGGTACTGTCATTCAGACCACTAATGATCCCCAAAAGTAAGCCACAAAATCTTGAACCTCACTGGGAAGGTCCTTTCATCATCCATAAGTTTTACTCTAATGGTTTATACTCATTAATTATCATGTATAGGGAGTCTATAACACCTCCCACCAATGCATGGTTCCTCAAATTATACTTTTCATAACCTTCATGATGGTTCACAGGTCTAAGAAGTAAGAACATATACTGCATAACTTCTATGTCCTAGTCATACAATGATAAACTATATAAAACATCTTCATCACTATATGACATTAAATATAATGATCATTTCCTCTCCACATATTGTTAAAATGAATGGATATGGATCCATCACATGAAATAAAACTATGTGACGCTCAAGACCTCATCTTAGAGGACCTACTATATTTATACTATTCATATACCACAACACCTTTCAGAACATTGTGTGGTTTGATTCATATCTCTTGGGATACCTAGTGACACTCAGATATCCTATCATGGGACCATCATCAGATCTTCCATAAACAATGCCTTGTCCTGTTAATCTACTTTATATTGTTGAGTTTCCTTTATCCCTCATAAGGTAAGAATATTCCACACTAAAATAGAGACCAGTATAGGTTTTAAAACAATAAATTATAGTAACACTCAGGTCCAAGCTTCATTACCTTAAACCGAAAACAAAAACATGGTCTAAGCATCATGACCTTAAATTGTGTGCATACCATCCCAAATAATTTTGTGAGGAATAGGGCCTCTTTTTCTCTTCATTCGCATCAATTTCAGGTTACCCTTAAGGTAGTACATTTTCCCTTATTGTCGTTTTGGTCATTGTTGCATGACCATAAAAAGGAATTACCTCCCTATTCTAATCCCTGCAACCTTAAACTATGTCTGATGGTCCATGATTCATGACCTTAAAACGGTATCATCTTTTGGTCTAATCCCCATGAACGTAAATTGGTATCAACCTATTTGATCAAATAATTGAGACCATAGACCCCAAACCCCCAGTAGTCCAACTAGAATGACCGTAAACAGCCTAAGGAAAAAGTCACAAATGTACATTAGGTTGAAAAACCAAAAATTGGATCCTGAGTAAGAGTGAGGTTTAGATTTCAAATTCACCCCTCCATAGCTTGTGGAAAAGTTAAAAATTAAAGGTAAAGTAGTTAAAAATAGGTAAGGTTCATCATTAATCCCTAGAAAAATCCTATATATTCTTGTTGGACCCACTTCTCTGGGAAAAAAGTTATAGAAGATATTTTATCCCTTTTCAACTTCTCATGGTCTTCTATAAGGCACTAAAATCTCAAACTCACATCAAGTTCTTTTTTCCTCTATTCTCTGTGTGTTACCTATAGGTACAGTCAAATATATATGAACATAAACTCTAGAAAACCATTTTCACTTCCTTTCCTAAAGATTTTAAACTACACGGTTTACATCCTCACCATATAAAAGTAAACTATGTGATCAAAATATTATATGTGTGATATAAATATTAATGGATGTATACCAATCGCATGACATAAAACTACATGATTTTTTCCCTTACCTGAGAGGAACTCCTCATTTGGTGTCGGTTTTCAACTCCACTACCATTAAGAACTATTTGTGTCTTAATTATCATATATTAGGATACATAGTGATGCCTGAGTCTCTTATCTTGGGCACAACCAAAATTTTCCTATTAGAGTCACTTTTTCTTAGTAATAAGATTTATATTATCAAGTTTCCATTGTTCACCACATGGGAAGAAATACACCACCAGTGTGTAGATAGTCTAAGTTGTATGACATTAAAAACCAACACCTCATGGTTTTGAGCACCATGACCTTTAAACTGTGTGCATAATTATATAGACTGAGATAAATGAACATAAACTATATAGCATCTGGGTCTGGCCTAGTTACTTTCAGGGAAAGTTCAAACCTATCTGACATCTCTTGTGGGTTTTAACATCCAATTAGTCCTGGTGCATCCAATTAATTTTATCAATTAATAATGTTGTAACATCAAGGTTATTTATCCCCCATTGAGCATCCTCCTCCCCTTTTATCTCTGCATTTTGTCTACAAATCCAGAGTCATCATATTACATGTACAAATGGGCTCCCCTATAGTGACAGAATATTCCCAAATTCACTTTTCTCCCATCAAAGTCACATTCCATGGAGGAAAAATCATTGTTTCCAAGAAAACATTCCTATAATGATATCACATGGAAAATTTACATACCTCCCATTCAGTGTACATTTTTTCTATGATACAATTCTGATAGTATGGAAGTTTAACCCATGTTTTGAACTTGGTCAACAACCATCCTTAGATCATCTTGCATTTCATTTCTTGACTCATTATCCTTTGTAAATTTTACCCGTATTTCACTTTCTTATGATCAAGTTGAATTCCAACACCCTTGGTATTACCCATTCATGCATTCCCATGCATTTTCGGGATGAATTAGTCTTGTCGATCAAATCCAACCAATTCCCCACTTCCATGGATGGTCCTTAGTGACTAATGAAGCATTATAGTCTCAACCTTTCATGCACTCTCATTGAATTTGAAAAATCTTCTAGGGACCCTTGTTTCTCACATAGATTTTTACTCTTATCATCTTAAGATATTTGGTTGGTCAATTCGCTAAAATGATTGAGGTGTATCACACCTCCCACAAATGTAAGGTTAATCAAGATGACTTTTCATAACATTTGTTTCAGTTCAAATTGTCCTAGAATCATGATGTTAAATTGATTAATATTTTTTATGTTCACATGATTCTAAAATATATGAAATATATACTATTAAAATGATTATAAACTATAAGAAAACATCCTAGTCACATGACATTAATCTTTTTTACACTGATCCTTGCTACAAGATGTTAAATTTCACAGTTTTCATCCTCACCATACATCATTAAAATAATTTTTCAATGGATTGGTCACCTGAAGAAAAACTATATTATTGATTTCTTAGATGTAATACATTAAACATTATAGATAATGTGTTTCTACACTATTTTAAACTATATAATTGGATCATAATCCTCGTCAAAGAGGATAACCCCTCCTTCCGGTGACTAGACTCCCACCACACCACCTATGAGAACTATGTGTGGCATGATTCCCATTTAATGGGATATGTAGTAATACCTAGATCTCTTATCCTAATCCCAGCTACCACCACACCTAGTTCTATGTGAATTTCATCATCCTCTCCCTGCCTTTTTGACCAATACCTTTTTTCTAGGTTACTTGCTCACATAGGGCCTGAGGTGGCTCCCCTACCAAGATATGGGTTTAGACCTCATCAATAATAATACGCCTTACTAATGTGCCTAAATTCAATATGAAATGATTCTCATAGTGTTAAAATCTATCCAAAAATCCCATCATGTTCAACTTCACTCTTTTTCTCTCCCTCAATTTGGATCCTCATCATCATCTGTATCTGAATGGGCTCAATTGTGGTTGAGGCACATGGCCTAAATTGATTCGCCTCCTATATAGAGAACATTACCTAAAGTAATTATGGTTACAAGTTATGGTTTTTTTCTTTTGAACATGGTCAATGGTTATTCTGAAATTTCCTCACCCCTTCCTTGATGGTGCGGTTGTGGGACCTACCTGGCTAAAATGGCCAGTAATCATTCCCAACCCACTTATCACTCCCCTTTGTGATTCAAATTTTAAAATTCATGATTTAATTCAATAACATACATTTAGTTATGGTATAATTCAATTCCCTAGGTGTTACCCCACTCATACACATGGGCACATTGATGAAGAAAAACAATCCTGTGAGGACTTCCCCCAACCAACCTCCCCTAACAGGACGTTCCCAATGGTTGAAGTATCATTCTAAACCCAACCCTTCCACACATATTGCACACTATTGAGTAGAATGATTAGTACTATTCTACTTCTTATTTTCCACACTGATCATGGCTCACGTGCTCTTAGGAGTTGTAATGGATTATTTTCCTATATGATTGAGTCACCCCATATTTATGGGTAAGTATCCTTCATAGACCCATAAACATGAATATAAACCACATGAAAACATGTGATCTATGTATTATGAACTTAAACTATGTGAAACTAATTTGTATGGAATGAAATATCCTTGAAACGACCCTGCTGGAACTCCTTTATCCCTTTATTCACATCAAGTTTTCTCTTCTCTATCTAGATAGACCATTTCAATCCTCTAGTCCAATCTCTATAATTTTAAACTAATATAATCAAGGATACATGTGCATATATACTATAAAAAATATCTTTCCCCATTTTTTCTTTCATACTGAAAGATTTTAAACTGAAAGGGCTAGTCCTCATCTCATGAATTAAAATTGTGTGATACCTTGAGTTTTCACATGGGAGTATGTTAGTATTCTTGTTGTGGCACTATTTTTCAACCGTTTACACTTTCAGAACACAATATGGCTTGATTCCCATCCAACCAAATGTGTAGGGATGAATGGATCACTTATCTCAATCTTATCCATAGACCCCCATTGATCTAGCCTAATCCTAGCTCCTGATACTCATTTACCAGGTTCCACATCTTCCCTATGAATTAAGACTGTGTCACAGTCACATATAAATGGTCTAAGTTGTATTGTTTTGAAACTAATGCTCACATATTGTCCAAGAACCATGACGGTAAACCATGTGTTCCCCATAAAAGTATGTTTTTGTGGAACCAGGCACTTTACACCTTCATTCACATCGGGTTTGCAGTACCTTTTGGTCTGATATCCAAGACCTTAAAACTGATAGCACATCCTAGTCAAAGTTTTCTATACTTAAACCCCATAACCCTCCTTTTTGAAGCTGGTTTTACTATAATCAGGCATCAAACCCAATGACTTCCAAATGATTCATGTAGGTTTCATCTTTCCCATACTTAGTATACAACTTCTCTTCTATTACGAGCTCTATGACCTTAAAATAGTAGTACATCTTGTTCAGATTTTTATGACCATAAACCACATCACCCTCCTTATTAAATCTATTTATAATCAAATAAATCATTGAAACCAATTAGGTACAACATATTCAAATTCTATTTTCCTCACCCATACTTAATATGAAGCTTCTTTTCAAGACTAAACTATATGACCTTAAACAAGTAGTACATTCCAATCAAAGTTGGATAACCTTAATCTCTAGCTTCCTACATTCCAATTGGGATGATTATAAAATTCTCAAGGAAAAAGGAAAAAATGACCATCAGGTTAAAAACCATTAAGGGTATCCTAAGAAAGAGTTACCCTATTCTCTCCAAGACACCCCAAAAACTTAAGAAAAAGTAAAGTCATAAATGGAAAGGTATAAATCCCATGGGATTTTTCATTGAGCCCCAGAAAAATCTGGGATTTTCTCACTAAACCCACTGGTTTAGGAAAAGGTTTGAGCTAACCCTTCACCCCTTTCCCACATTATTTCCAGTCATATGGATTTAAACCATGTGTTCAAAATCCTTACCATATGAAATTAAAATATATGGTATGTCCCTATCGCATGACTTTAAACTATGTGATACCTTGTTCCTTGCCCTTGAAGTCACCTCTAGTATTATTTTGGCCCATAGTCGCATGCTACCTTCAGTGTTGGTCATCTACCACAATTTATCTATAACTATGTGTGAATTGATTCTCATGAAAAAGATATGTAGTGATTCTTGAAATTTTTTTCCAAAGCCTAGTAATAAAATTCTTCCCTATCAGTGAAGTTTTTGGTGGTGGTATTTGATCCATTTGGGTCCTTCGATTCACGTCGGGCTTGTCTTACTCTGGACAATGAGGATACCTCGCCACCCATGATCTAAACATCATGACCTTATACTATATTCCCCTTATATTAGTGAGATGATGTACACTAGAATAGGACTACATGGGTCCTTACATCCATGTAAGGGTTTGTTTAACCTCATTCAGCAAAATTGTATCATCACCTCATGATCCAAGCTTTGAGACCTTAAACTTAGTGCCCCAGGGTCCTGATCCGATGACCTTAAACTAGGAACATTATTCATGAATACATGACTTTAAAAGGAATAAACCGTTTTAAAAGTTATAAAACCTTAATTTATTAGGCTCATTTATGGAAAAAGTTATGTGACCTTAAACAACATAGCATTATGAGTCATCAATAACCTCCTAGAAGTAGGGTTGAGCTTTACTATCTCATGAATTTCATTTTTATGGAACCTATATTTTCCCCCATAGTGTTTAATGCTCTCTATCTGTTTGGTATTATCTATCAATATGTCTGACACTCAATGGAACAAACATAAGATTTCTTGAACTCTTTCTAAGTATCCCACTCCCCCATCGACACACTTTGTATTTTCATAATTTGTATTGACATCCAACTGTTCTGTCCAAATATGATCTCCTATGGTGATGGAACATAGCCTAAATTGGATTTCCTCTATTCAATGGCTCATTTATTATATGGTACTTCTTCATTAGAATGGTTGTGAAACATGTGAGGCAAAAATGCTCAACGGTTACCCTCATCCCACCTACCTCCTCTATCTATTGATAGAGACTCTTGAGGTATCATTTTACCATCATCCACCTTCCCCTTAATCAAGTGGATTTCTAAAAACCTTGGTGTTATTCCCCCATGTTCCTTACACATTTTTAAGGAAAATAAACCATGGATTCTCACTAACTTGATTCCATAATATTTATGAGCCTCAAATGGCGATCAATGGGATATTTTGATCCTGACACATCCACCTTGTATAACACTCTCTTATGATTGAGAAATATTATATAAATCTCTAATTTCTATCACTAAGAATAGATTGTGTGGGTTTAGAGATATATATCTAGTTCTATTATCAATAATATTGTGTGAAAACATCAACATATAAAACTGTAACAAGTGATGTATTTTATTTCGTAAAAAAATATGGTGGGTCATCCACAAATTGGAGACTCACCCTTATTAAAAAAAATCCCCCTTATTTAATAGCTCAAGAGACAGCATACTCTAGATCGTCAAGCCTCTATTTGGTTGATTTTAGAATTTATCACCACCTCTCCAACTCTTCCATATCTTATTCATCTTAGAGACAAACCTTATTATCATGGGACTTAACCTTACCTTATTTATTCCTACACTTCACCACCAGAGATGTCACCCCTGATACATTAGCTTTTGTTACCACTAGTTATTCTCTTAGTTGGTCGATGAATTATTCTTTGATATTGATGATGAATTCATGCTTGCGTGCATGACCTTATAACAGAGAAATCTCATATTTCACTTCTTAAAGTGCCTTGACACCCTCAAAAATGTTTTCATAGTAGGCATAATTGAATTATTTTCTCTCTGTGTGCCCATACTTGACTAAAAAGTATATAGGGAGTGCATGGATGGAGTGGTGGTCTATGAAATATTTCCCTAGATTCACTATACAATGGAGAAGCAACCTTATACGGTCCACTAAATCAACCCATGGGGTAGTGGTGATAATGATCTGAATTCTCCTCCACAACCTGCCCCAAACAACCCGGTTCTCCATGGAAATGTCTGACCCGGATTCCATAAGGACTTAAAATGTAGTGGGATAGTATTTGGGGATGGCCACAAGTATTTTGGTGGTGGAATCCTCTTACGGTATCCTCACTGAGGGGATAGGATCCATGTTAAGGGGGAGACTACCCTCATGAAACCCCTCATCATTGACTATATCTTCACTAACCGGAAGCTCTTCCATCCCCTCAACGATCTCCCAGGGTGAAAATGAGACGCACTTCCTAGACCAGTATCATTCCCTCCTAGGAAAAAACTCCTCAGAACCTAATCCAAAATCCAAGACATTGTTAGGTTCTCTAGCACTAGTAACAAACTTCTTGAGTTCTAGATCCATAAATTTTATAGTGAATCATACTTTACATACATTGATAGTACTTAAAAATTGAAGTATATTATTTAAAACATATAACAAATCTATGATAGGACCGTATTGATATAGTGTCTTTAGAAACTGGGAAAAATAAACAACTGGTTCGTAAAACATCTACATTATCTCCCAATTATTTCTTCATAACTAGACTTCTTTTTGACATATCTTACTCAATACCCTTCCTCATAACTTGGGAAAAAGAAACATATGAAAGGCTGAGCTCAGATTCTCGTTAAGGGTAAACAAGCGAAATATAAACCATTTCATGATTGCAAGACATAAGAACATAACATTTGGAAGTCTTATCCTACATATAAAAGATCGTGATATCTTAACATGGGATAAAAGTTCATAAGAATTAATGGAAATAATTCCAAAAGTAAAAAACATAGGACATGAAGTTTTGTGGAATCACATAAGAATATAAAATCATTTCATATTAGTTAAGGTGCATTTCCAAGATCATCATAGCAGACAAGGTCCAAAACTGAATCGGGTTTACTTTTCATTCCAACCCTGTATTACTGAGCAGGATTTACTTATAATTCCATTCATGTCTATATCATGAGATATAAATATTTAACCAATGCATTGGAGGGATATATAGGTACCATCAATCTCATAATGAAATCATTCTTAAGTGTTCCACAAAAACATAAATCATTCATCATTGCATAACCCAAGAAATTAAATTGGTTTCTTAAACATAATTTCATCATAACATAATCCATATAAAATATTATTCTATAAATAAAACAATAAAATCATAGTAATAATAGTTATACAAATATAAACCTATTTAAAGAGCATCATCTTAGATGGAAAAAATTTGATAAAACACTTGAACTTAATTCTTAATGAAAATATCCTTCCTTCTTCAAATAAGTTTTCTTTTCTCAAAATGCCCCGTAATTTAAAAAAAAATAATTTAGTTGAAAATTAATTTGAAACCATGTAAATAAAGCTTAATGGAAATATGGAATTATGAATACATAAAAATATTTTCATGTCATTTCAGTTAAAAAACCAATATCCACGTATTGTTTCCAGAAAACTCAAAAAGTAACTCAAATTGAAAAAATCCAAAAGATTCCTTTCATACTGTTTAATAAAAAAATTAAAAATGGGTAAAATTGACTTTAAAAAAATGCATAATAATAAAAAAAATATTACATATTTAGGAAACATGAATTTTTCTGATAAATATACCTCTGTAAATACTAACATACAAACAATCTCAAATAATAACAAGATTGTGAAATTATCCCTTACCTTATGTTTGATATCCTTCGTATGTATCCAAACCTCTTGTATAATGATTTAAATATTTTTATTGACTAATTCCAAAATAATAATCATTTTATGATATCATATATGATTATATTATCATCCGTTTGTTAGTAATATTTCATTGTCACTCGTTATTCGGATATTAACTATTTTATGTTCTTATGCAAGTTTTTTCAGATAAGATCATGTTACACTTATGAGGACATATTTTTATCATTTAAAGAATGATATTATTATAATATATATCATATTTATTCATTCCATTCATGTATATAATTTTTGTTTAATGAAGATCATGTAGAAGGAATCACATCGCATCCTGGAGACGGTAGGTCGTACGTATGCACGAGCGATGGTATCATTCACTTAATGAGTAAATGGTATGGAATTGGATTGTATGTTAATTATACAGAGTAATTATCATGTTATATTAATTATTTAAATCCATTATAATCATCATTATTCCAATCGAAATAATGTTTTGTTTAATAAGAAATTACACCATGGTGTGGAGATGGTAAGTCGTATGTACACACTCATGGTGATATTTTTATTCATAGGATGAATAAAATGAGGTATAAAGTTGTCCCATAATTATAATAAAATATCATAATGTAGACTATATGGTATTTATTACTTTATTTTGGAAAAAACATAAGAATAGTATGTATAAGAAGAAATGAATTTTGAAAGAGGTGATAAAACAATTACCTCTTTTTCGAGTATCTCCTTTTGATTTTCAAAAAAGGCCTCCTTAGAATGGCTTTCTGCCCAAAGTGTGGACTCTAGGACGAAGTTACGAAAGTTGGGAGAAGAAATGGGTATGTTTTGGCTGAGAAAAATGGATTTATAGGTGATATTAAAAGAGAAGAATATGTGCCTTTTTATAAGAGAGGGGAGGGGCACCTTTGGAAAAACCAAAACTGTTAAAATAATATAAATTAATTTTTCAATTAAAATGGATCCAAAGTAGATTTTTTATAAGATAACATGAGTATGTGTTGAAATAATATCAACAAATAAACATTATATATGTTTTTCTTTTATTTTAAACTTTATAAGTTTTATTTATCCTTATTGAGTCTATTATATTTTATTTGTGGTAATAACATTATAAATATTTAATGGTAACAAATATTTACTTATATGGTGTTAAATGACCATAAATTGATATTTTATGAAATTTTAGACGTTATAATTATCAATTTTTAATTTTTAAATATTTTTATGATTTTTAAATAATTAAATAAAATGTTATTTTTATAAAATATCAATAGTGTCAATTTGGACACTATTCACTTCTTTGATTTTAAATAAAATACACACAGAATATAACTTCTAAAAAACATTTAATATACTCTATAAATTTCATAATAACCTATAAAATTCATGGAGCACCTTAATTAATTAAAATTATATTTATTTCAATATTTTTAAAATCATTTATTTGATATTTATATTAATAATATAATCTTGGCGTCTCTATTGTGTCATATTTAAAGGTAATTATTTATATTTTAAAAATTATAAAAAATTTCTATGATTTAGGTAATTATTTTATCATTACATAGACTATATATAGTTGATGTTATATCCTTCTTATCCCTATATTATAATTAATATACTAATATTAAAAGAGAGTGGGACATTTTGTCGCATTCATATATTTTAATAAAATTAATATCATATTCATGGTAAAGTGGCCATTAAGTGATTCCATTTAGAAACATATATTATAATGGTCTAATTTAGTCATCCAATAGGATTTTTATAGGTGTTCAGGTAATTTTATAATATTATTTTTACATTTAATTACTCGATTTACCCTTAACTGTGGTAATAAACAATTTACTAAAGTTACAATTCATGATGTCCAAAAAATAAAAGTAACATATTAACATAATTTGGACATAATGATTCCAAATATTGAATTCATTTTTAAAAATTTAAAACCCAGAATTTTCAGTAATTAAATTAAAATTAATCCTGTTTTCGAAAGGAGAGAATGGGTTTTAAAAGCTAAAACATTACAAAAGATTGAATTATTTTTATATCTGGATTCAATGTAAAATTAATGCTAATGACATACATTATATTAAATGATAAAAATATATTATATTTATACTTTAAAACCATTAAATATTAAAATTTATCCATATAAATTATTTCAATGAAAAAAAGTTGTTTTCACATAAAATTTAGTGTATTTTTACTATTCATCAAAACTTGAAAGTTATCAGAAAAATATTAGAAATTCATCCAAAGAAATATTTTATATCCTGATTTAAAATAAAAATTTTATGTTTTTATATAATAATAATTATTGTCTCTAAATATTAATTTAAAATGGGTTCTCTTTTCAAAGGCGTCAAATTACCCTTTAAAAAATAATAGGTTTTATACATCAAATAGGGTTTATTCATACCCTATGACTAAAATATCCATTGGTTGAATATAAAAATTGTTTTATTAAGTTTATAACATATATATATCTCATTAATTTAGTTACCAAAATTAATTCACTCAAAAATACAAATATCTAATTGATTTATATTTTTCATAAATAATTGATAGCCAATGAATTCACAATGCATTTACATAAGTTAGTTATACTTATTCCCAATAACCTAATGGTTATGCTATAATGATAATTTTATACTATGGGAATCTTTTGGTTATTTTAAACTCATAATTTCATTCAAATTTCGCTATTGAAGAATAAAAATAATTTAAAGAAAATATCTTATAAAAAACATTCATGTGTTACAATCTACCCCCCTTAAACTAAATTTTTTCCTCGAAAACCATCACTTGGAAACAAATAGATGAGAATACCACTAACTCATCATATCCTCAAGTTACCATGTAAATTTTTCAAATGAGTGGTTCCACCATAAAACTTTATCCAAGCAAGTCATCCTGTTTCATAGAACTTTTTCTCTACGATCCAAAATCACTATCAGTTGTTCTTTATAAGAAATATCTTGATCCAACGGTATGAATTCTGAATTTATTACATGTGAAGGACCAGGTATTTTCTTTATTAGGAGAGATACATTGAATACACCATGAAATTGGGAGAGATTTGGTGGAAGCACGTATTAGTAAGCTACCTTCCCAACACGATCCAAATTTTCAAAAGAACTGATATACCTAAGGATTAGATTTCCCTCATTTCAAAATCTCATTACTCTATTCTAGGGAGATATTTGTAGAAAAAACTTATCACCCACTTCAAACTCTAGGTTTTTTCATTAGTTTTCATCATAACATTTTTGTCGAATCTGATCTTTTCTTACATGTTGTTTAATAGATCTCACATTTTCTTCTATTTTGTCAACAAGACCTGGTCCTAATATCTTTCTTTCCCCAACTTCATCCCATCAAGTTAAAGTTATTCACATATTTCCATAGAGTGCTTTATAAGGAGCCATCTGAATAATAGAGTGAAAACTTTTTGTAATAAAATTCCACCAAAGGTAGGTTTTGATCCCAACCACCTTTGAAATCCATAGAGAAAGCTCTCAACATGTCTTCTAGAGTTTTAATTATACTCTTAGACTGACCGTCTATCTAAGGATGATAAGCAGTGCTGCAACATAACTCTATATACAAAGCATGTTGAAGACTTCTCTAGAACTTCTAGGTAAACCTCAAATCCCAGTCAGATATAATGGAAAGTGATACTCCATGAAATCTTACCACTTCCTTTACATATATCCTAACAAGCCGATGAAGAGAGAAATACTCTATAATAGCAATGAAGTGTTCAGACTTCATAAGGTGATCAAAAATAACCCAGATAGAATTAATTCCTTGGGATATTTTGGAAAATTCGATGAAAAAGTCCATAGTGATGTTTTCCCATTTCCATTTTTGTATGGGTAATGGTCATAACATCCCCTTGGACTTCTGTCTCTCATCCTTAACATGCTAACAAACCAAGCATCTGGAGACATATTCGGTGAAATCTCTTTTCATTTCATCCCACTAGAAATACTCTTTCAGGTCCTTGTATATCTTTGTGCTTATAGTTTTAATAGAGAATGAAGAACTTTTAGCCTCGTCCACTAGATCCTTCTTTAATTCTGGTATGGGAGGAATACAAATCGGGTTCCTGAACCTTATTATTTCATCAAAATCAAGGTTTAATTCAAGAACATTTATCACATTATTTTGTAGATCTACATCTTTCTTCTACGCCTCCTTAATCTTCACTTGTATATATGGTTTAAAATTTATTTGAGAAAGATAATATTTCTCCCCTTCCTTTAAAATTTCAATATCTATCCTTTAAAAATCCATAAATAACGGATCTTTTGGGATCCTCATTATGGATAGGCTAGCATGGCCTTGTCGACTCAAAGCATCTGTCACCTTGTTCTCTTTCTCACGGTGGTAATGTACTGAGAAGTCAAAATCTTTAATCAACTCCAACCATATTCTTTGGTGCATATTCATCTCCTTTTGGGAGAAAATATACTTTAAACTTTTATGATCAATATAAATATCACACATTTCACCATAAAGATAATTCCTCCATATATTTAATGAAAAGATTACCGCAGCTAACTCCAAATCATGAGATGGGTAATTTTTCTCATAGATTTTCAATTGTCATGAAGAATAATCTATCACCATATCATTTTGCATGAGAACACATCCCAACCCCTTCTTGGATTCATCAATGTTGATCACAAACCTTTATCCACTATATAGCAGTGTAAGGATGGGTGCACTGGCTAACCTTATTTTTTATCTCTTTGAAATTATCTTCATATTCCTCTATCCATATGAACTTAACTCCTTTCTGGGTCAACTTGGTGAGTGGATTAGATAATCATGAAAAATATTTCACAATACATTGATAATATCCATCCAGACCAAGAAAACTTCATATCTTAGTTACCGTTTTTGGCCTCACACAACTTTGAACAACTCCTTTTATTGATGGATCCATAGATATCCCTTCTCTTCAGATCGCATGACCCAAAAATGAAACTTTATGAAGCCAAAATTCACACTTGTTAAATTGTTCATAAATATTATCCTTTATGAGGGTCTTTAGTACAATTATAAAGTGGTATTCATGTTCTTACTTGTTCTTTTAATAGACAAGAATATTTCCTGTAAAGACTACCACAAACTATTCAAGATAGTCTTTAAAGACTCTATTCATTGGATCCATGAAGATAGCAGGGGCATTAGTAATACCAAAAGGCATCACTATAAATTCATAGTGTCCATACCATGTATGGAATGTCGTATTTGGTATATCCTCCTTCTTGAACCTTAATCGATGATATCCATAACAAATATCAATCCTGGAAAAGTATTGAGCTCTGTGTAGTAGGTCGAATTAATCATCAATACGGGGAAGAGGATATTTTTTCTTGATATTGATATTGTTAAGTTCTCAATAATCAATGCATATTCTCATTGATCCAGATGTATTCTTAACAAAAAGAACTGTTTCTCTCCAAGGTGACACACTAGGATGTATGAATCTGTTATCAAGATTCTCTAAGAGTTGATTCTTCAATTATTGAAACTCAATTGGGGCCATTCTATATGGTATATTTGAAATAGGCATAACACATAGTATTAGTTCTATTGAAAACACTACTTCACGATTTAGTGGAAGTCCAATAAATTCCTCTGGAAATACATCGTCAAACTATTGTACAATGGGTGTGTTCTTAATTGGGAGTTTCTCCCCAACCATTTGAGATAAATAACCTTCATTTATAGGAATCACGACCCATAAGATGGAAGAAATTTATATTGGAAGGTTATATTCATCCTATCATGGATAGATGATCAAAGATTTATTTGAAATATGAAATATGAATTCCATTCCTTGTAAATTTATATGAGCTCCATATATAGAAATCCAATCCATTCTATGAATCACATCAAATTCCACTATATGTAGGATCACAAGATTTGAATGAATAATTTTCCTACAAAATTTAACCAGATAATAATTATAAACTTTTTATGTGACCGTTGTGCCATTAGAAGTTGTCACAACTAACTGAAAATATATTTCACCACAAAAAATAGATTATTTAGCGACGGTTTACTAAACCGATGCTAATATTTTTCAAAAAAAATTATGCAGAGGATTTTTATAAAACTCTAGTAAATAATTACATTTTTTTAATTAGTCAACACTCACCCCCTCCCCCGACACCCCTGACCCCCCTACACCATGACTCCCCAAAGCCCTAGCCTCCCTCAGATATTTTTTCTCAACTGACCGTTGTCGTTCTAGCCTCGTTGTCGGTCGTCGCCGCGAATCACCACCCCACACCTCATATCGCCATTCCCTGTCGACCCTCACTGCCCCTCAGGTCGCAGTCCCTCGATGCACCTCGCTCCGCTAGGTATTTGACATGAATATACAAGTTTCGTATGATGAGATACCCTTTTTTTATTCATTTTAAATATTATTTCAAGATTTAATCTATATAGAATAGATTTTATACAAATGGTGTGTTTCACAGGATAGTTTAACACCTAAACTAGGTAGTGGAAGTTATTATAAACCTCTCTTCTTAATATCACCATGTAATAATTCAACTAAATACATGTATAATATAAAATTAATAAATCTATTATGTATACCTCACACTAAATAAAGCTGCTGAAACTGTATTCATTCAATATGATTAATTATGATATCTAAGAGGCATTTGAATGAAATCCCTCTACCAGGGTGTATCAATGAGTTGAAGCTGAATCACTCACCTCATGGGTGTGACCCTATAATATATCATGGAATTATAGTGCCTCATACGGTAATGAGAGAAGGAGGAAGATATATATTGGAATAGAGAGTATCATCTAGGAATGCAGCCCAATAAGGCTAACTACATCTCATAGTGTTTACATCCTTTATGTATGCCTCAATGAAACTCCTTGGTTATTTTTAGAATTTACTCAATCATTGTGAAACAATCAAGTAAAATATTATATTATGAACAAATCATAAACTATTGACTTAAAGAAAAACCATATATTTTTTAAAAAATCAACACTCTCCCCCTCATATCGTGGTCCCTCACTTCACATCGCTCCACTTGGTATTTGACATCGATATCCAAATTCGATGTTTTATATTACACATATTTTGATGTAAAAAATAATGAGTGCACCCTTTTAATATAGTATCTTGTGTGGGAATACTTAGTTTGTGTTGCATTAATGTATAGTGTATGGAGTCACATGACCCAAAATTGAAGGTGGTCATGTTTAAGCGATTCCTTGAGGCAGAGGAGTGGATGAATGACTATGTTTTTTAGAGGTTAAGTAAGTGGGTTAGTTCTATTAGTAATCATTGTTCACGTTATTAAGTTTTTTATCAATATATTAAGGATTCTACTAGATCTTTTAGTGTTTAAAAGTTTTTCCATGACCCAATCATGCGATCGGTTGCTCACAAGGTTTTCCATGGATCAGTTATGTGATCAAAAAATGATCAGAGTCACATGATTGGGGTAAAATAAATTGATTCATGTGAAAGTATTTGATGACATATCTCATATGAAATGGCATATCTAGAGTAGGTATCATCAAGGAGATATATTCCTAGGGTCTCATACATAGGCTCTTGCGGGGAGGTTTATGTGTTATCAGTCACGTACAAGAGTTATATGCTCATGGTTACATTTCCCTAGGGTTTTTGAAATTATATTTATCAAAAAATTATTTATATATAATAGTACACAAATCGGTAATTATTGGTGAAAAAATGTAGTATTGAACATATAAATTCATTTACTTTCAAAATATTTGAGAGTTTTTAGTTATTGTCTAGGATTTATTTTGGTAAAATTTAATTATTCTTGTTATGTATGACAATAAATTCAGGAATTGGAATTTCATTTTTATTTATGTATAGATTTAATTATTGGAATATCATCTTATATCTTGTTCATTTTAATTTAAAATAAAGAGGTAAATGACTCCCATTTAAGATTATATACCCTCAGTCAATGTTCATATCCAATTTTCATATCCAATGGTCATTATCACTTTATTAAATGTTGAAAATTCATTTCAAAGGTGAATAAATGATGTCTAGTAGATTCATCTATCGGTATAAGTTTGGTGGTATCATACTTTTACATAATTTTTTGGGTTTTTATATTAGGTTTTTTTGTTCCATATTACATAATTTCTCTAATTTTCTCCTAAAATAGATAAACCCAAAAATTAACTGTTGTAATTCAATTATATACATGATAGGAGACCTTGATATCTGGTTGGAGGTTGATTGACTCAACCAAACCACAACATGGGTAGTTTTTACTATATTCATTAATGAATTATGTTCCCTTTGTAACCTAAGTACCACTAAGTAATTTTTGGATTCAATTTATCTAGTGAAATTTGATAAAGTGAGTTAATAAAATAATGTAGTGGAACAGATTATACACCATATCCCCTCATATTATTTAGAAACTACAAGGCTTATATGTCTAAATTAATTTAATAATGGATTGAGTGTTATTTTTTATCCTAGACTGTAGTTTGGAAGGGATGTGATTACATCATTAATAAGATATATAATGTACATGAAATTAATTATTTTTATTATTAATTTAAGGAAATGAAATTCATTAACATTCACTTGGAATATACAGGCATGATGTTCCTTATTACAAATTGTAATTAATGGAAATGATACATTGTTTTATTTATTTGGAGTTTATTTACATGAAAGTGATCTATATTATTCATAATTAATGGTCATGATGTCCCACATTGTCAAAAATTAATTAATGGGAATGATTTTACACATTTTACTTTTTCAAATCAACAGGCATGGCATCCTCTTAAACACAACATTTTCACAATGACATAGAGATACCTAAATTTATATTTCCACTAATGATCATAGGAATACAATATATATTTTTACATCCATCATGAAATGTTGAAAATATGGTTTCAATACATCCCCTTATGTATGGAATTTATATATTTATTTATATAGAAAAACCTTATTTAATATATTCATATATTTTTTAAACTGTATATATGAATCTATTTTCCTATTCAGTAATAGTTATGTGTTTTAATTTTTTTTAATAATCTGTAGGTACTTGTGATATATATGGATAAAATATGGATCACATTACCGAGGAACACACCTCATTATGCTAAGGGTTTGGAGAATATTTTAGATTTTTTAATTTCCCATCGATCAGTTGATGGGAGAATAAGATGTAAATGTCCTAAATAAAAATTTAGAAGATAGTTGAACAGATGTGAAGTTTATCAACACTTGATATTGAAGAAATTCCCTAATAAATATTTGTTTTGGATTTTTCATGGATAATGAAACATTTCAGAATGGTTGAGCACTGATTTCAATCCACATAATGAGCTCCCAACATCATCGACAATGTAAAATGAAATGAAAAAACTTATAAATGATGCATTAGACATTTCAAGACACCAACATCAACATAAAAACATATCAGAATAACCAGTTTAGGGTGCTCCAAATAGAAATGTGACAAGTGATTTTTTTGAGACTGTAGGCCAACTAGATCAAGATTGTAACATATCATTGGATCCTCCACTTTATTCTATTTAGACTAATATAAGAGAAAACGTAACTAAGAATAATGTGTTTCATGGTTCAGTTGATGAAGGAAATCAAGAGTTGTATAGTGGATGTTTAAAATATTCAAAACATTCTTTTCTTATGAAGTTGTGCCATATCAAATTCATATGTCGAATTAAAAATAAGGCGATTTCCATGATATTGGAATTGTTGTGTGATGCATTTCCTAAATAAAACATCCCTAAGACTTTTTATGATATGAAATAATTTATTAACCAGCTTGTTCTGAAATGTACAAAAATATATGTGTGTCCCAATGATTGTATGCTTTATTGACAAAAGGATTCAAGTAGCCAGGACTGAAAAAAATATTATTCTTCTAGATGGAAGTCAATGGGTGATGTTGGAAGTCTAAATTAACAAAACACCATGAAGAAAAATTAAAGGAACACACCTGCAGAGGATTATCATTACTTTACTTTAAATCCTCGATTACAAAGATTATTCATGTCATTGAAAACCGATGAACACATGAAGTGGAATTCTGTAGATAATAACAATGACAGGTTAATATGACATCCACAATATTCACAATTATGGATGATATCGTATTCATTATAGAATAATTTATAATATTATCCTAGGAATGTTTGATTGGGATTGGATTCTAATGGATTTAACCCATTTGGGACGTTGAATACCAGATGTAGCATTTTGCCAGTTGTTTTGATCCCTTACAATCTACCTCTGTGGATATGTATGAAAAAAAATGTAATTTATCATTTCAAGGATTATTCCTAGAAAACAAATTCCTAGAAATTATATTGATATATATTTTCTGCCTTCAATTGAAGAATTGTAGGAGTTATGGATCAATGGTGTTGAGAAATATGATGCTTTTTCTAAAACAATGTACAAAATGAAAGTACCTCTAATGTGGACCATTAGTGACTTACTTGGACTTGATAATTTATCAATTTGAGCTTGACAACCTTTAGGAGATATTTTTATTAACACTTTGTTCAAGGGATATGATCTTTCCCCCCATCATTTTTTACTGTCATGATGCATTTAACTATGCATTTGGTTGAGGAAGCTAAATTAGGAGGCCCCATACATTATCGATGGATGTTTCCAACTAAGAGGTAATTTAATTATATGTTTTTAAGTTAAGTAAAAAATTATTAGAACTTAATTATATACATAATTATGTTTTTTTTATTTCATAGATATCTTGGGAATTTGAAATCATACGTGAGAAATAAAGCTCAACCTGAAGGTTCTATTTCTGAAGGCTATTTGGCAGAGAAGTGTCTTACTTTTTGTTCTAGATACTTGGATAATATTTAGTCAAGATTTAATCAAGTTGGATGTGTTTATGACACATATAATGAATCTAAAATACATGGGAAATCAAAAATATTTCCTCCTACTGGTCGATCAGTTGAAGGGACCTAAAATGTTACACTTACAAAAATGGAATTATTACAGGCACACATATATGTGATGCTGAATAGTCAAATTGCATATTTGTTTATTGAAGAGTTGATAATACAAACAAAGAGAGGAATGTGAGTCCGAACAAGAAATGAGAATGATATAAAAAAAATTTTAATAAAGATCTTGTATAATGGTTTTCATGATGTGTAAGTTCATAAATATTGCAATAAATACAGATATTAGGTTGAAACATATATTTTGTAAATATAATAATGTATATTTGTTTTTTTAGATCATGATTACTAATGCTCGAGAAAATTTTTCAAAATATTTGATGTTTCTTGCTTGAGGTCCTATAAAACAAGCTAGAAATTTAGATGCTTACAATGTGAATGACTTTAGATTTCATAGAGTTGATCGAGAAGAGGGTTTGAAAACATAGAATAGTGGTATATTTACATTTTTTGAAGTGGGATACTATGGAAAGTTGATTTATATTATCGAATTAAACTACCATGGGAATTTTTCAGTTGTTTTTTTCAAATGAAATTGGGTCAATATTATCAGAGGTGTTAAAAGAGATCCCTTGCAATTTATTACTGTGAACTTCTCTCCCTTGATGGATGTTGATGAGCATGAACTACATGATCTGTATATATTATCATCGCAAGCGTAAATGGTATATTATGTGGAAGATGTTGTGGATGAAGGGTGGAGTGAAGTTTCTCATGTAAAATAAAAAGATTTGTATGATATGGGTGATGAAGGGGAATATTTGACCACAGACATTGAATCTCATCAATAGTAATAAGAAGACTTCTTTTTCCATCATGATATTGAAAATATTAGTATTTCAACGGTGGATGAAGTAGATGAAGTAATGGAGTAGGAAACTGACATGATTTAAGGTTAAAATGATTGTATGTAAAGTTATCCATTCACTTATCAACCACTTATATCATTTGTATAGTCATTAGTTATCATTTTTATGTATATTTTATTTGTTAGTATTGTGAATATGTTATCATTTTTAAATTATTTTCCTGCATAAATTTTTTTAAATATATTTTCTGAACTTAATTTAATTTTATTAAATGACATGAATGCCAAGTAGGAAGTGTCATATTTTTTCATCGACCACACCGATAGATGATGACCCATATGTCTCCCTCTTTACAGCATGTGAGACACCACCCACTTTCCCCCTTGAATCATCTCTCACACCCTCCATGAGCATCCTTTCAACATCTTAGGTGACGTTGTACCCTTAAAAAGCCTCAGTAGTGAGAGAGTAGGGAACAACTCCTAGTTCCTTGTGGGGATATTGGAGGGTGACAGTTATATGTACTAATTTTTATATGATTAAAT
Organism: Viscum album; assembly: GCA_963277665.1. Taxonomy (NCBI): domain Eukaryota; kingdom Viridiplantae; phylum Streptophyta; class Magnoliopsida; order Santalales; family Viscaceae; genus Viscum; species Viscum album. The sequence continues at coordinate 640,964,897 of OY728143.1, read as the reverse complement.
TTATTGCACTTTTCTATACTAACTGTTTGTTCATAAAAGATGGAAATAATGAAATTATGGGGAAAAATATGAAAAGTTTAGATGTGTTGAATCTGATCCGAGAGAAGATAGTTGTCCCATTTGATTCCTATGGGGTCCCTACAAATGATTCTGTAAGAATACTTGGCTAGATTTTGGTTCAGCTGGTCGCAGAGACGATTTTCCTTCATATTACTTATGATGATTGGAGGAATATAGCTTCAACTTTGAAAAATGAAGTTTTCGATTAAAAAATAAAGATAATTTTAATACATTATGGTTTAATTCAATTTCATTATGTTATTAAATTATAATATTTTCAAAATGAATTTCTATGTACAAATGATTTTGAACTTTATGGTTGTTGATGTGCTACCAAAAAAGTGGAAATTGAAAACTCTTGGCCAGAAATGGAAAATAGTTTAAATGGATATTGTGGGGTGTTGTCAATGATACTTAGTTGAGAGCCCACATATGTATGACAAGGTACCCAAAGGGGTAACCAAAATGCAATGGAATGTTTTTTTTGAAAAACATCGTGATGAGAAGATGATGGTATTTAAATATATATTATTATATTAATATCATTTTACATTTATACATGTATATTAAAAGGAGATGAAATTTCATACATTACTATTAAATTTCATTTTATTTATTTCAGGATCTTTCAAGGAAGAATGTATAGAACCCGTCTCAGAAAATCATCCCTCACACTGCGGGGTTAAAGAGTTTTTCTAGAAGCTGGCCGGCTATGGTAATATTTTTATTTGTTTAAATATTTATAATACAATATTATCTATTTAATAGGTTATAATTTTTTATTTATCTTTGTTTAATGATGTCACAGAGTTTAGGGATCCCAGCATCCCGAATAGAACTGTGGATGGATGTTCATAAAAAATATGATGGAAGTTTTTTTAATGAGTATGTCAAATAATTTGGGGTATGAATTCATTTTTAATTATAATAAATTGTTTTAATTTGCCACTATGTTAATATATATTTCTTATAATATGACTGGTATTTGATTTATTGGTAAAAATTAAAGAACTATAGGATTCCAATCCTACATAGTCCTACTTAGTCTCCCAGAATGACCCAGTTGGTCAAGTGTTTGGGAAGGAGCATCCTGGTCGAATGTGTAGGATGGGTATGGGACCTATACCATTTGAGGTCTTTGGAAGACCATCAGGTATTTATGTTGCGTCTACTCCATGTTATAGTCACTCATAATCCCAATATTCTTGTATATATATATCTTTTCAATGCAAAAGAAAATTGAGGATTAGGGGACTCAGATATCCCCTTTTCAGAAAGCGTTCATTTATTTATATCAGAAAATGAACAGATCTTTCCCAAGTGATATTTCATTGATGAAGGGTGGTGGTGAGTAGGTAAATCACAAAAAAAATCAAAATCATTTAGTATGAAAACATTTATTGGTTTTAAGTTTAAATATAAATATACAACATTATTTAATTTTCAATATAATTATCTTACATGTGTTGGTACCTAGAAGTAGAGATAGAGGTGGAGAGGGTGAGGAGTTTTATTCATTATAAAACAATGATTAGTAGTTTTTTTATATGTTGGAAAATTTTTGAAATAGTAGGTTTGTTTATGTATCATGTATGCCAAAGAGTGGTCACTAAACATATTTTTTTTATGTATCATGTGTGGCATAGAGTAGTCACCAAACTTATTTTCATTTTAGTTATATTAGGATGTGTGTATTAGTAGTTTAGATGGTTGATTACTTAATACTGTTAGAGGGATTAGATTATTCTATTATATAAACTCTGTACATGGTATTTTTAGGGTACTGGTACTGGGGCTGTAGAAGAAGTATTAGTTTTTAACTTGTAAATATACATTTAGCAGCAGTTTAAACTGCCGCTAAGTAAATGAAACATATTTTGTAGCAGTTTAAACAGCCGTTAAAATTTGGTAGCCTATTATTGTTAGCAGTTTAAAATTTCACTAAATTATACAGTGCATGTATTTTAGTGGTGGATTTTCGGTTTTCGCTGCCGTTTTCACGGGGAAAATTGGATTTTTTTTAGCAGTGGTTAAAACCACTGCAAAAAAGTTCAAATTTTTCCCCTAGAAACCTCTTCTAAAACCTCAAAAAACTACCGCTATAAATTCTATATGACACTTAACAAAAACCACAAATATATTGATGAAATCGATGCGTATTAGTTGTCGACGCCCAATTTAGTTGCAGTTTTATGAAACCACCGCCATATGAAAACAAGAACCATTATTACGTGGTGATTTTATTGTAGTGATTGTTGAAGTAAAATGGCAATAACCTTAGAAAATTCTTCATAAATAAAAGAGTGGGTGGATCCAAAATCAAATAAAACATTTTCTAATTTAGAGTGGATGGTAAGTGTAACTTTCACCACTTCATTATCATACTCTACATCACAGATAGTGATTTCATGTGACTTTCCTTTATCTTTGGGATTTTTTTTAACATCGATCATCATCAATAACCCTTGGTTAGGGAATTGATGGTCATAATTCCCCATTTCATTTCACTTGTATAATTGAAGTGTAGTAGGTGCATTCTGTTTAGACTTTTATCTATTCGCATCAGTAGACATATTTTTTCTATTACATTTGCATTTAACAACCCGATGACCTTCTTTTCCACAATTGAAACATTTACTAGTCCTTTTAAGACAATTTTCTCCATGATTCATTCCACACTTTGAGCATAAAGGAAAACTCATATTCGTTTCATTGTGTTCTTTATATTTTCCTTTGAATTCCATTTTTATCTTCTTATTAGACCCATATGACTAATATGTTACTCCAATCACCATATCAACCTTGAGAGCACATCAAACGATTTTCTCATAGTTATTAAAGTCCATTATATATAATTCCCTTCAAAGACTTGGTTTTAAGACACTAAAGAATCGATAAATTTTACTCTCAAGTAGGATAATAATTCCAGAATCGTACCTTGCAAGTTGTGAAAAAATTTCTTGGTAGGTTCCAATGGATTCATCATCCTTTTTATTAAGTTCAACGAACTCCTTCTCCGTCTTTGTTCTAAGAATATGACAAAAATACTTATTGAAAAATTACTTCTTGAACTCATCCAATTCCATGGACTCAATTTCATCTCTTTGCCATTATTCTTAATAAGATTCAACCATTGATCAGATTCACCTTCCAAATGATAGTGTAACACCCCAAGTAAATAAAGAGTATGACATTTTCACATTTATCCATATTTTTGAATAAAATATTGATATAACTTTAAAGGGGACGCTATGCTCGATAGCGTACCCAACATGCAACAACGAGTTTCTTGGGAATCTTACGTTGCACTCTAATAATAAAATACTATTATTTTAAATGGTAGTTAATGCCTAGCTGTTGTAATGGAAGGAATGAACAGAACTAACTACAAAATTATTATATATGTTTGTCAAATATTTTTACTCTTTACAATAAATGTTAGAGGATTAAAAATGAAAATGAATCCAATTTTAAGAGTAGACGGTCTAATATTCTTTAAAAGGTCGATTAACCGCCTTTTGATGGTGAACCTCTTTTAAATCCACTTTTTGACAATTTTATGTGTTATATTTGACAAAATAAAATTCTTCTTTATAATCGGCACATCAAAATTTACTTTGTGTAAATTTTTGGTATTTTTCTGATAAAGTTCATATTTTTTAATGAATAGTGAAAAATGATGAATTTTAATTCAAAACCTCTTTTTAATATAATTTATTTATATGACTAGATTAACTTTATAATTGGTTTAAAAATTGTAAATATAATATATTTTTACCATTTAATCCAATGTTGGTCATTGTATTTAATACCACTTTAAGGTTGGACATAAACGAGTGTCAATCTTTTGAAAGATTTTGTTTCTTAAAAACACGCTATTTGTTTTAACAGTGGGGTTTAATTATAAAATTAATTAATGAAACTTCTATTTTATGAATTTGGTAAAATAGAAATCATTTTTAAATTTGGAATATCAAAGATATATTAGGGTGAATTTTTGGTATTTTTCTGAAAATCTTCAATTTTTGATGAATAGTGAAACCACAAAGTGGTGGTTACAGAATTTGATTTTTCGTTTAAATGGGACTTTACCACTTCTGTGATTTGAATTTCAAAAATCCAATTTAAATTATTTTAATTGTTAAGTAAAATGTTGTTCAATGGGATGAAAATAATTTTTGATGAAAAGTAACTTTTATGTTTTATTAATCACGATTAAAGGTAATTAGTGTGGTTTAAGGTAAAAATGATATTATAATAAAATGAAAATATCTTGACACTTGTCCTAACCCTGTTGGATGAGTTATTACCGACCAAGAAAACCCATGGGTCTATTTTTGGTACCCCATGGAGCTACTTGGTTTTGATAATGACATTTATGCCTTTTATTTAAATTTAAAATAAAAATGTCACAAACAAGATTTGTTTTACTAAAACAATTTTTACATGTGGTTATACAAGTCAGAATTTTGACTATAAATTGTCATTGGAAAGATAATAATATTTCCTACATCATAGTATTTTTTTTATAATTTTTAGACATTAAACAAATTAAATTCTTTATGACATCATGATGATGCAACGATGACCTCGTTATTTAACGATTTAAATAAAATGGAAAGATAATGAAAAATCTAGGACCTACACTTGTCAAAAACCTATTGAATGGGTGGATTTTTATCACATTATCCTCTAAACACATCAATGTGGGACCATTAAAATCTGAAAACCATTTGAAAATAAAGTAACATTTTATACTTTACCAAGAGTGCCCCTCCTCTCCTCTTATAAAAGGCCCCCACCTCTACCACCTTACCCACACCTCTCAAGCCTTTGGTTCGGCCAAGATCTGATCATTTTGTCTCTCCACATCCCTCTACTAATCCTAGAAGCCTTAACATAGGCAGGAATCTCTTCAAGAAACCCTTTTTGTTCAAACCAAAGGGAGTTACCCAATTTTAAGGACGTTAAAGAACGATCGAGTCAAGTCGGACCCGAGGTAAGGGATCCTACTCCTCTCTTTCTTTTTAAGTACTCTCTTTTATGTCATTACTTTTAAAGATAATTTTTCTTTTTATTGGGATGTTATTTTATATTACTCTTACTGTAATTTTTATGTTCATATGATGAGAGACCCTATTATCTCTCATCAATCCATTTTGGATGTTTTGAGTGGCGCCGTTAGGATGCCGAATTTTCGTAAGGGATCCAACCTCTCTATTTCTTTTTAAGTACTCTCATTTATGTCATTTATTTTAAGCCCATATTTATTATGTTTGGGGATGTTCTTTTATATTCCTCATAATTTAATTTTTATCTTAATATTATGGGAGACCCTATTTGATCTCATAAATCCATTTTTGTAAGTTTTAAGTGGTGCTGATAGGCTGCCGAGTTTTCGTAAGGGATTTTTCATCTCACTTTTATTCCCATGAGATTTACGCTACATTTGACACAATTTCCTTTGAGTGGTGTATGTACTGCCCATTATTTTACTCATTGTGTAATATACTTTCATTTATGAGTATTTACATCAATGTTGTATTGTCCTTCTTTCACGGGGTGTATGTTTCGAAAGATACCCATGTCGGTAAGGGAACCTTTCACCCTCCTCTTTTTAAAAGACTTCTTTTGTTATGTCTTTTAATTCACATACTATTATGTTGGGATATGTTCTTATATATCATTATTTATTTAAATTTTATTTCCATGTGATGAGATACCCTTTTTATCTCTCATCAACTCATTTTCGGAATTTTGTAGTGACGCTATTAGGCTGTCAAATTTTTGCAAGGAAACTTCTTAACCCAAATTTAATTCTTTGGGATAAACTTATACTCCTTGAATATGTCGTTCTATGAATATGTGTGAATAACCTTTGATTGTTTTACACTTAATATCCACTTATATTGGGTGTATTTATATTTTTCACACATAATTATGGTATTGATTTATCCTTAATTTAAGGATACCTTCTTTATAATGGATTTCATCTCATTTTACATTTCTTTTGAGACTTCATTGTTTTTATGAACCAATTCAATATTATATGGTGTGTATACTATCCTTTGACATATTATATCATGAATCCCTTTATTCTCATGATATTATAATGTTCGGATTAAATTTTATTCCTCTATTATTTTTATTCAAGAGTCTCTCATTTTGTTAAAAACTATTTAACAAAAATATCGTTTTAAATGTTTTAAAGATTTATTATTCTAAATATTTATCTTTAATTTCCATGTTTTCAAAATGGTTTTCCGTATTTATTTATGTACACATTAATTTTTTAAAATTATAATTACAATGAAAGCTTCAAAGTGGTATGGGACACTTTGATTCAAAAATCTCTTTTATAGGATATTTGAAAATAGATTGATTAATTCAATATCTTGGAATTACTTATTTTGATTGAAAATGAAATGTTTTTATTGAAATGTTTATAATTTCAATATTTTATGTGTAATGATGGTACTTGGACATTTTACGGGTGTTTACGTGATAAACCATATGACGGGTGGTGCCGTGAATACCAGGACGGGTGGTTACGTTATAACCTCTAATGTATTGGGTATGGAAGTCAGCCGTATGGATATTCCATTAAGTATGTATGGAAGTTGGCCAAATGGATATTCCATTAAGTGATATGTGTGTAAGTCTAACTTATGGTTATTCCACATAAGTATGTTTATGTCCCAAGTTACATTTATATGTTATGTGATCTTTATAAGGGTTTTATGGTAATATTTTGGTTATAGAAAGGTAAGTAATGAACTTTTATTCAGTGAAACGTTTTTACTACTTCGAAAAGGTGGAAAGTATTACTTTGATAAAGTATACATGGTTTACTTGTTGTTTTGAAAAACTAACAGTTTTCATTCTTTGTGTATCCCTTACTAAGATTTTTATGCTCATCCCTAGTTTTTGAAATGTTTTTCACGGGACATAATGTTGAATAGGGTCAAGGATGGGATCAAGGGAAAGTCATGCTACCTAAAACATGGAACTATACATGTTTCCTTTAAAGATTTTTTTTTTATTTTATGGAAATTTAGTAGAAGTGACTACTTTTTAATCTTTTGAGATGTAATAGTTATGTCATAATTATCTAAAACTCTAAACCTGAAAAGATACTCAATGTGAATTATTCATTTAATTCAATATTAAGTAAGTTTTAAGCTCGAGGCCTTATAGTTGGTATCAGAGGTCGGTTTAGATAACTTTAGAGGTTAGGGTATTCTTTAAGCATAAGTGACATGACCATAATGGTTAGGATTTCATAAACAGTCCTAGTTTTAGATAAAGTGAATGAGTATGTATATCTTAGTGTTTATCTTCCTATTTAGTACATGATGGTTTTGTTGATATACTCACACTAACCTTTTTGGTTTTAGTAAATGGCTAGATCTAGCAGGCACCAAAGTAACGGTGGATGTGAAGGAAACTGTGACAGTTTTCTGAGCGAGCAACTGAATGATATGGGAGCTATAATGAGAACTCTTGTGTTTATCCTCAACCAACTATCTGGAGTCATGATTGACCACCTAAACCTTGGTGATTTATATAAGGAATCATATATGCGAGAAACAAATCCCTAAGGAACTACAGGTAATAATCATAAAGGTAAGTGTGTTCAAAAACCTATGTGTCATAGATGTGGAAAGAAACACCTAGGAAAATGTTTCAAAGGGACAGAAATATGATATAGATGTGGAAATGAAGTTCATAAAGCAAGAACCTTCCAATGAAAAAGGAATCATCCAGTTGACTCGAGGAATGGGAAAGAAGTTCTTTCTGAGTGATCAATTGAATGTTCTAAATGTGGTGTGCATGGTAATTATGCAAACACATGTCCTATGAAGAAGTTTCGTGAATGGGATCACCAAGATCGTATAAATACTCGTTTACCAATACCTAATGCCATTCTGATTGAGGATGAAGAAACTGACAATGACCAATCAAAGGTATGGATTATTTCTTAACTTTTGTTTTCTATTTTGGAATCTTAAGATATGATTCATGATTTTGTTTATAGGAAATAAGTATTTCAGAATAAGTTGGAAAGGAATGGTTAATGGATCATGAAGAATGTTGAATGAGTAAGAAGTCAACATATAAGGGCTTCAAGAGTTATGGTGAAATTCTTAAGAGTATTAAGTGTCTTTTGATGATGGGGTACATTAGAAGGCTTTTTATAGTATGTGTAACACTGATGTTTGATATATGAAAATTTTATTCAAAGAATAGGAATCTGTTCTTTTGTGGACATAGTTATAAAGAACCATTTGGGTTTATATGATCCTTACTTTCAAGGTAATTATGGGTTACTATATGTAATGATGGAAAGTGAAAGTCATGAGATAAAATTAAGGTTAAATTACATTATGGTTATTTTTGAAGATTTTATCTTGTTATTGGGGAATGTTTTAAGAATTATTTAGTTTTGGAAAAGGGACAACATGAAGACCGTGTGAAAACCCATCGTGTCGGACAAGGTTGCGGGAATCGAACCCACAACCAAAGTGCAATGGGTATTTATCGCCGACCACTGGACTACGTGAAGTCCCTGGTTAGTTTGACTAATTATTTTTAGTTAAATGATTTTATGAATTAAGAGTATGTTGATTTTGGGATATCTATTGAAATTTATTAACCTATCATGGAGGATATGTGATTAGGTTAATTACTTTTCAATATGAGACTTTAAGAGCAACTGATGTTGTTTGGAGATAAATGTTATGATTTAACTTGGATGACTATGTGACTAAATCCTTCAAATATTTGGGTTTCAATCTTAGTTTGGTTTACTTTGAGGAATTTTGTGGACAAATTGTTTATCGAATGGTCCTCGTTGAACATTGGGTTTTGTTGGACAAATTTTGGACATTAAGAATAGATTTTCTTTTTATAAAGGGGTATCCTTTTCTGGATTATCTGATATTGTACTAACCTTTTTGGTTTTGGTTTTGGTTAGAGTCCAAAGACATGGGAAGTGTATAGTTCTCTTTTGTGGATTAGGCGATTCTATAGAAATTGATTATAGTACTCTTAATGCGAACAAGTCTTCCTAAATACCCATCTTTTGGAGAAAATATGAGTTTGATTAAGGAATCTAGTAAAAGTTGAAAGTCTACATGACAAGTAAGTATGTTTCATTATGATTTAGTTAAGCTCAAAAATAAATTCCTCCATGAAAAGTAACTTAAAACAAAAATGTTATCTGTTAACTTTTCCTACCGGGGAATCGAATACCGTTTAACCCATCAAAAGTTTGTGATTTTCTTATGGTTAACTTTCTCCTAGACATGTTTACTATCACTCTCCATCAGAACATGACCCTTTTTTTCCTCCATGTCCATATTTTCATACTTGGAATCCTAGTATGGGTTAACTCGGGTGACCTTTGTACTTTCCTTTATTTCTTTTAATGTTAGAGTTTAATTTACTCCTTTTCCGATGTGGGTATTTCAATGAAGTATCCAAGCCCAATTTTAAAATTGCGGGGGCGCAATTCCCAAAAGGGGGAAGGATGTAACACCCCAGGTAAATAAAGAGTATGACATTTTCACATTTATCCATATTTGTGAATAAAATATTAATATAACATTAAAGGGGATGCTATGCTCGATGGCATACCCAACACGCAACAACGAGTTTCTTGAAAATCTTACGTTGCACAATAATTATAAAATAATATTATTTTAAATGGTAGTTAATGCCTAGCCGTTGTAATGGCGGGAATGAACAGAACTAACTACAAAATTATTATATATGTTTGTAAAATATTTTTACTCTTTACAATAAATGTTAGAGGATTAAAAATTCGAATCTAACTACAAAATTATTATATATGTTTGTAAAATATTTTTACTCTTTACTATAAATGTTAGAGGATTAAAAATGCGAATGAATCCAATTTTAAGTGTAGACAGTCTAATATTCTTTAAAAGGTCGATTAACCGCCTTTTGATGGCAAACCTCTTTTAAATAAACTTTTTTAAAATTTTATTTGTTATATTTGACAAAATAAAATTCTTCTTTAGAATCGGCACATCAAAATTTACTTTGTGTAAATTTTTTGTATTTTTCTGATAAAGTTCATATTTTTTAATGAAAAGTGAAAAATGTTGTATTTTAGTTCAAAACCTCTTTTTAATCTAATTTATTTATATGACTAGATTATCTTTCTAATTGATTTTAAAGTTTAAATAGAATATATTTTTACCATTTAATCCAATGGTGGTCATTGTATTTAATACCACTTTAAGTTTGGACATAAACGAGTGTCAATCTTTTGAAATATATTGTTTCTTAAAAACACGTTATTTGTTTTAACATCGGGGTTTAATTATCAAATTAATTAATGAAACTTCTATGTTATGAATTTGGTAAAATAGAAATCATTTTTAAATTAGGAATATCAAATACAGCTTAGGGTGAATGTTTGGTATTTTTCTGAAAATCTTCAATTTTTGATGAATAGTGAAACCACAAAGTGGTGGTTACAAAATTTGATTTTTCATTTAAATGGGACTTTACCACTTCTGTGATTTGAATTTCAAAAATCCAATTTAAATAATTTTAATTGTTAAGTAAAATGTCGTTCAATGGGATGAAAATAATTTTTGATGAAAAGTAACTTTTAAGTTTTATTAATCGCGATTAAAGATAATTAGTGTGATTTAAGGTAAAAATGATATTATAATAAATGAAAATATCGTGACACTTGTCCTAAGCCTATTGGATGAGTTATGGCTGACCAAGAAAACCCATGGGTATATTTTTGGTACCCCATGGAGCCACTTGGGTTTGATAATGACATTTATGCCTTTTATTTAAAGTTAAAATAAAAATGCCACAAACATGATTTGTTTTAATAAAGAAATTTTTACATGTGGTTATACAAGTCATAATTTTGACTATAAATAGTCATTAGAAATCTAAGAAAATTTCCTACATCATAGTGTTTTTTTTATAATTTTTAGACATTGAATAAATAAAATTCTTTATGACATCATGATGATGCAGCGATGACCTCATTATTTAATGATTTAAATAAAATGGAAAGATAATGCAAAATCTAGGACCTACACATGTCAAAAACCTATTGGATTGGTGGATTTTGAACCCTTATCACCTTATCCTCGAAAAAAATCAATGTGGGACCATTAAAATCCGAAAACCATTTGAAAATAAAGTAACATTTTATACTTTACCAAGAGTGCCCCTCCTCTCCTCTTATAAAAGGCCCCCACCTCTACCACCTTACCCACACCTCTCAAGCCTTTGGTTCGGCCAAGCTCTGATCATTTTTTCTCTCCACATCCCTCTCCTCATCCTAGAAGCCTTAACATTGGCAGTAAGCTCTTCAAGAAACCTTTTTTGTTCAAACCAAAGGGAGTTACCCAATTTTAAGGACGTTAAAGAACGATCGAGTCAAGTCGGACCCGAGGTAAGGGATCCTACTCCTCTCTTTCTTTTAAAGTACGCTCTTTTATTTCAATCCTTTTAAAGATCATCTTTCTTGTTATTGGGATGTTATATTATATTACTCTTACTGTAATTTTTATGTTCATATGATGAGAGACCCTATTCTGTCTCATCAATCCATTTTGGAAGTTATGAGTGGCGCCGTTAGGCTACCGAATTTTCGTAACGGATCCAACCTCTCTAATTCTTTTTAAGTACTCTCATTTATGTCATTTATTTTACGCCCATATTTCTTAAGTTTGGGGATGTTCTTTTATATTACTCATACTTTTCTTTTTATCTTAATATTATGGGAGACCCTATTTGATCTCATAAATCCATTTTTGTAAGTTTTAAGTGGCGTCGTTAGGCTGCTGAGATTTTGTAAGGGATTTTTCATCTCACTTTTATTCCTGTGAGATTTATGCTACATTTGCCACAATTTCCTTTGAGTGGTGTATGTACTGCCCATTATTTTACTCATTGTGTAATATACATTCATTTTTGAGTATTTACATCAATGTTGTATTGTCCTTCTTTCACGGGGTGTATGTTTCGAAAGATACCCATGTCGGTAAGGGAACCTTTCACCCTCCTCTTTTTAAAAGACTTCTTTTATTATGTCTTTTAATTCACATACTATTATGTTGGGATATGTTCTTATATATCATTATTTATTTAAATTTTATTTCCATGTGATGAGATACCCTTTTTATCTCTCATCAACTCATTTTCTGAATTTTGTAGTGACGCCATTAGGCTGTCAAATTTTTGCAAGGGAACTTCTTAACCCAAATTTAATTCTTTGGGATAAACTTATACTCCTTGAATATGTCGTTCTATGAATATGTGTGAATAAACTTTGATTGTTTTAACTTAATATCCACTTATATTGGGTGTATTTATATTTTTCACACATAATTATGATATTGATTTATCCTTAATTTAAGGATACCTTCTTTATAATGGATTTCATCTCATTTTACATTTCTTTTGAGACTTCATTCTTTTTATGAACCAATTCAATATTATATGGTGTGTATACTGTCCTTTGACATATTATATCATGAATCCCTTTATTCTCATGATATTATAATGTTTGGATTAAATTTTATTCCTCTATTATTTTTATTCAAGAGTCTCTCATTTTGTTAAAAACTCTTTAACAAAAATATCGTTTTAAATGTTTTAAAGATTTATTATTCTAAATATTTATCTTTAATTTCCATGTTTTCAAAATGGTTTTCCGTATTTATTTATGTACACATTAATTTTTTAAAATTATAATTACAATGAAAGCTTCAAAGTGGTATGGGACACTTTGATTCAAAAATCTCTTTTATAGGATATTTGAAAATAGATTGATTAATTCAATATCTTGGAATTACTTATTTTGATTGAAAATGAAATGTTTTTATTGAAATGTTTATATTTTCAATATTTTATGTGTAATGATGGTACTTGGACATTTTACGGGTGTTTACGTGATAAACCATATGACGGGTGGTGCCGTGAATACCAGGACGGGTGGTTACGTTATAACCTCTAATGTATTGGGTATGGAAGTCACCCGTATGGATATTCCATTAAGTATGTATGGAAGTTGGCCGAATGGCTATTCCATTAAGTGATATGTGTGTAAGTCTAACTTATGGTTATTCCACATAAGTATGTTTATGTCCCAAGTTACATTTATATGTTATGTGATCTTTATAAGGGTTTTATGGTAATCTTTTGGTTATAGAAAGGTATGTAATGAACTTTTATTCAGTGAAGCGTTTTTACTACTTCGAAAAGGTGGAAAGTATTACTTTGATAAAGTATACATGGTTTACTTTTTGTTTTGAAAAACTAACAGTTTTCATTCTTTGTGTATCCCTTACTAAGATTTTTATGCTCATCCCTAGTTTTTGAAATGTTTTTCACAGGACATAATGTTGAATAGGGTCAAGGATGGGATCAAGGGAAAGTCATGCTGCCTAAAACATGGAACTAGACATGTTTCCTTTAAAGATTTTTTTTTTATTTTATGGAAATTTAGTATAAGTGACTACTTTGTAATCTTTTGAGATGTAATAGTTATGTCCTAATTCTCTAAAACTCTAAACCTGAAAAAATCCTCAATGTGAATTATTCATTTAATTCAATATTAAGTAAGGTTTAAGATCAGGGCCTTATAGATAGACTGCTAAGATGACTTTATCATGTTCATAACATTGTATAACTAAAAATATCTTTTCATTGGTACTGATCCATTTTCATCCACTAACAGATCAGAAGACCCGCTGAATGAAGGTGGATGTTGCCTCATGGAGGACTCATCAGATTATTTCACCCTCCATTGATCGTTTGGAAGTCCTACATGATTCATATCTTGAGAAATATTTTTTATCATATCTACAATATATTTCATTTCATATCCCATAACATTTTGTTTCTTAGGAGTACAATCATTGCATTTCCCATCGCATTCAGTATTAATGTGGTTCCTTTGGGTTTCGTCCATTGAGTAAATCCAAGAAGCATAGTGTGAGCAACACTAATCATAATGGGAAATCCATTTAATCATGAATAAAATTTAAATTTAGGACACTTTAGGTTTTATCCTAGGTTATTCATGGTCATTTCTAAAACACTAATATTGTAACCTATACTTAGATATATCCTTAGGGGTCTTACTATGGCTTTCTCATCTAAGTTTCCAAAGGTTAACTATACCTTTCCCTTGATACCAAATATAAAAACTCGTACTTTATATACATTTATATTACATCAAAATTGAATTATATTCATTATAATATATAATAAATCCATGACAGGACCATATAGGTATAGTGTCTTTAGAAACAAAAAAACATAAACAACTGGTTCATAAAACATCTACATTTTATCCCTCTTATTTCTTCATAACTAGACTCATTTTTGACATGTCTTACTTAATACCCTTATTCATGACATAGGTAAAAGAAACATATGAAAGGGTGATCTCAAATGCTCATTAATGGTAAACAATAGAAATATCAACCATATCACAATCATAAGACATAAGAACATAAAATTTGGAAGTCTTATCCTGCATGTAAAAGATTTTGATATCATGTCATGGGATAAAAGTTCATAAGAATTAATGTACATAATATCAAAAGTAAAAACACAATACATGAAGTTTTGTGGAATACAAATAAGAATATAAAATAATTTCATATTAGTCAAGGCTCGTTACTAATATCATCATAACAGAAAAAGTCCATTATTGAACTGGGTATACTTGTCATTTTAGCCGTGTATTACTGAACCAGATTTACTTTTTATTCCATTCATGTATATCTCATTAGATATAAATCTTTATCCAATGAATTTTAAAAAGATATAGGTCCCACCCATATCATAATGAAATCATTCTTACATGTTCCAAAAAAACATAAATCATTCATCTTAGCATAACCCAAGAAATAAAATGGTTTTCTTAAACATCATTCCATCGTAACATAATCCATATAAAATATCATTCCATCATTAAAAAAATAACCCTATATAAATAGTTCCATCTAAGATGGAAAATAATTTTGATAAAACACTTGAACTTAATTCTTGAGGAAAATATCTTTTGTTCTTCAAAAACACTTTCTTTTATCAAAATGTGGGGTAATTTTTTTAAAAAAATAATTTAGTTGAAAATACCCAAGAAATAATTTAAAATAATCTTCATAGAAATAATTCATTATGAATACTTAAAAATCCATTCATGTTTTATAAGTAAAAAAACATTTTCCTCATACTTTTTCTAGAAAATTCAAAAAGTGCCTCATATCGAAAAATGGCAAAAGATTCTATTCATGTCATTTAATAGAAATTTACCAATGGGTAAAATTGAATTTAAAAAATCTTATAAGAATAAATATAATATTACATGTTTTGGAAAAATTATTTTTTAGGATAAATATACATCAATAAATACGTATGTATAAACAGTCTCAAATAATAATGAGCTTGTGAAATTATCTCTTACCTTGGGGCCGATATCTTTCGTATATATCTAAACCTCCTGTATAATGATTTAAATAATGTTATTGACTTATTCCAGAATCATAATAATTTTTATGATATCATATATTATTGTATTATCATCCATTAGTTAGTAACATTTCATTGTCACTCGTTATTCGGATATTAACTACTTTATGATCTTATACAAGTTTTGTCAGATAAGTTCATGTTCCACTTCTTAGGATATAATTATATCATTTAAATAACAATATTATTATAATATATATCATATTTATTCATTCCATTCATGTATATAATCATGGTTTATTGGATATTATGTATAATTAATCACATCACATCGTGGAGACGGTAGGTCGTACGTACGCACGAGCGACGATATGATTCCGATAATAGTTAAATTATATAGAATTGGATGGTATATTAATTATAAAGAATAATTATCATGTTATTTTCATTATTTAAATCCATTATACTCATCATTATACCCATCAAAATAAATTATTGTTGAATAAAAAATTACACCATGGCATAGAGACGGTAAGCCGTACGTACGCACGCATTGTGATATTGTTATTCGTAGGATGGATAAAAGAATGAATAAAGTTGTAACATAATTACAATAACATATCATAATTTATAATATAATTTATTTATTAAATTATTATGGAAACAACATAATAATAGGATTTAAAAGAAGAATAGAATTTTGAAAAGAGGTGATAAAACAATTACCTCATTTTCATGTATCACCTTTGGATTTGCACAAAATTCCTTATTATGAATGATTTATTCAGAAGGTGTGGCCTCTAGGATGAATTTATGGAATTTGTGAGAGGAAATGGGAAGGTTTTATCTTACAAAAATGGCTTTATAGGTGTGATTAAAAGAGAATCAGAGGTTCCCTTTAATAAGAGAGGGGAGGGGCGCCTTTGGAAAAACAAAAACAATTAAAATAATATATATTAATTTTTAAATTAAAATGGCTCCAAAGTGGATAATTTTGAATATAAGATGAGAATGGGTTGAAATAATATCAACAAATAAACATTATACATGTTTTTATTCTATTTTAAACCATATAATTTTGATTTATCCATATTTAATCTATTAGATTTTAATTGTGGTAATAAGATTCTAAATATTTAATGGTTATAAATATTTACTTATATAGTGTTAATTGACCATAATTGGATATTTAATTAAATTTTAGACCATATAATTATTAATTTGTAATTCCTAAATATTTATTTATTTTTAAATAATTTAATAAATTTTTATTTTTATAAAATATCAATATTGTCAATTTGGACACTAATCATTTCATTGTTTTCAAGTAAAATCCACACAGAATATAGCTTCAAAAAAACATTTAACATAATCTAAAAATGTAATAATATCCTATAAAATTCATGTGTGACATTAATTAATTCAAATTATATTTATTTTAATATTTTTAAAATCATTTATTTGATATTTCTATTAATAAAATAATTTTTGGGTCACTATTGTGTCATCCTTAATGGTAATTATTTATTTTTTTTCAAATTATAAATAATTTTATATGATGTATTTAATTATTTTATATTTCTAGAGACTACCTATAGTTGATGTTATCTCCTACTTATCCCTATATTTCAATTAATATACTTATATAAAAAGATAGTGTGGCATTTTGTCACATTCATTGATTTTAGTTAAATTAATGTCATATTCATGTAAAAGTGGCCATTAAGTGATTAAATTTCAAGTAATTAATGATAAGGATATAATTTAGTTATCCAATAGTATTTCAATTTGTTTTCAGGTAAATTTGTAATATTATTTTTACCTTAAATTACTTGATTTACCCTTAAGCGTGATAGACAAAATTACTAAATTTACTATTCATAATGTCCAAAAAATAAAAGTAACATATTAACATATTTTTTACCCAATGATTGAAAATATAAAATTCATTTTTTAAAATTTAAAACACAAAAGTTTCAGTAATTAAATTAAAATTAATCTCATTGTTGGAAGAAGAGAACGAGTTTTAAATGGTAAAACATTGCGAAAGATTGAATTGTTTTTATATTTGGATTCAATGTAAAATTACTGATAATGACATGCATTATTTTTAATCATAAAAATATATTATATTTATACTTTAAAACCATTCAATATTATAATTTAACCATATAAATTATTTCGATAAAAAAAATGCTTTCACATAAAATTTAGTATATTTTTATTATTCATCAAAACGTGAAAGTTATCAGAAAAATATCTGAAATTCATCCAAATTAATTTTTTATATTACAATTAAAAATAAAATGTTTATATATTCATATAAAAATTATTAATGTGTCAAAATATTAATTCAAAAGGGGTTCTCCATTCAAAGGTGTAAAATTACCCTCTTAAAAAATACATTTTTAAACATCAAATAGGGTTTATTCATACCCTATGACTAAAATATCCGTTGGATTATTATAAAAAATATTTTATTAAGTATATAACATATATATATATATATCATTGATTTTGTTACCAAAAGTAATTCAATCAAAAATAAAAATATCAAATTGATTTATATTTTTCAAAAATAATTGATAGCGAATGAATTCATAATGCATTTTCATAAGTTAGTTATACTTATTTCCTCTAACCCAACGACTAGTCTATAATGGTAATTTTATACTAAGGGTATCACATGGTTCATTTAAACTCTATATTATGTGAAAATAAAGCTACTGAAGAATATAAATTATTTAAAGAAAATATTTCATAAAAACATCTGGGTGTTACAGCATTGGTGGTTGAGATAAGTATCAAATCCCTAGGAATCTATGGCATGCTTGGACATTGGGGGATTCATACATATACACTATCACAAGACTTATATGATACATATAATTTATAAATGTTCATCATTTTCATCCCTTTGACCACTACAACATGGGAGGTCACCACCCTAAGCAATTTCTCTAAGCCCAGGACTTCAAAAAATAGTTCTACCATTGGGGACCCCTATACGTCAATAGTTACCCCTATGGATGCCACTATAACTTTCATGCTTTCACTCCTTAATATTTTTACAAAAGTAAAATGGGTGATTTTTCACCGAATTCCGAGTAAACATCTAAGATAGATGAAGATTATGGGAAGAGTAATTGGATTATACCTTAGGAATATAAGGGAATTTGAATAGTTATCCACCTTGGGTGGAACACCCCTCTTTCAGATAGAGCTGATTCTAGAACCCTAGGATGGCCCCCATAAATGACTAGGAGTACAAGGGAGCTGGTATCCTCTATAAAAATTAGTTATATGGTTTCCCCCACCAGTTACTCATATATGTACTTAGTTGTATGCTCCTCATCATCCTTGGATTCACCTTCCCCACCTCTTATAGAGGATTTCTTTTCATCTCCTGATATATCCTATATGGATTGAAAAATATGAGTTAGTATTGCTCAAAATTTTGCTATGGAATTTGACCCAAAACCTTGAGACTTAACCCCACCAAATAGAATCTTAGTCAAGTCATCATTAGGTGATACTTCCGTGCTCTCTAACGGACTTCCTTATTCAAGGCACTTCCCTAGGAGAAATTTTCACTAAATTCGTCAGGCTCTGTAACATGATCTGGTGCTACCTGGGTTGGAACTTCCTCATATAACTCCCCTTAGGGTCTCCCAATGAGCATATATTATACCTTATTTGTGTAGGGGTATCTATATTCATACTAATGTGTTAGGTTTTCCATGTTTATGAGGTACTCAAAACCAACCTGGTGGTCATCCCAAATGGTAAGCCTGGTGAACCCAAAATCTTTTTTCTCAATTTAATCCCCCTTGAGCCTTTTCCAAAGTTACTTTATGGTGTATTAAAATCAAAATAGTTTTCACACCACCCAAATCTTAGATTTTATTACATCATATACCACTTATACTAAGTAGTGGAGACACTTCCATGGAACCCTTCCAAATCAACCCGCAATGACTTTGGAGCTTTTGGCTTAATGCCAAAAAAACATATGGGGGATATATGCACCTCCAGATTCACTAATTCCATGAACACAACTAAATTATGGATAATTGGAGAACCTAAGGATCTCTCAATAATTGTTAATTCCCCAGTATGGGACCTCCTTCCTCCTTAGAAATCTCACCTGATGGAAGTTAGCCTCCTACCTTCTTGCCTTTGAGGTTCCTTTGATGAGGTTACCCACCTAACCTATTTTCACATGACCATGTATAGATATGCCTCCATCTAGTTATTCCTATAATTATGTGTAAGACCAATTATGGAATTGACTGGTGGTAGCAAGATGGTTTCCTTAGAGCCCTCACTAGTGAACATTCCCCAAGACTGATGTATGACACGTGGATTAATTTCAAAAAAACCCCTCATGTATACCAATGGTATCGTCCATTGGATGTAGTTGAATCGGAGAGAAAATATATCTTTGTTATATGAAACATAATAGATGTGGTCATTTATCCATGCAGCCAATACCCTACCTAATAAATTCTACAGATATAATATTTTCATGAAATTTCCCAACATGTCATCAGTCATCTCTCTAGATGGGGTAAGGAAAGACTATAATTTGAAATTTTCTATGGTGAGGGTATGGACTTCAAACCTCTCTTTGATAATCGATATCATTAATAACCCAAATTATGTTGAATATGGTAGGTCTGAAGCTACTATTTATGGGGTAATGGTGTTTGGTAATTCATACCCCCCCCCCAAAGTGTGTTGTGGCCGATCCATGTGGGAATTGTAAATGAGCATAGATGTTCCCGGTCATGTCTCCTCTAGTGAAATTCCCAAACTTTTCATATAACCTACCTAGAATTAGAATATTTATTTTTACTGGTTGTTGGATTCCAATATAGACATCATTTCTCGGGAACCTGACCACATTTCTATACATGCATCCTTTATGGGAAACAACCACCCTCTCAAAAATGTTGCTAGGAATACTAGATATATGAAATTTGGATACCAGTATTTTACATTGTACCCCCGCTACTCATACATACCTTCCTCCAAAATAATACAACAAGATCCAAAATTCCATTGATGTTTTACACCAAGGTATTTCTAGGGTTATCCTGGAATTTGACCATCTAGAATGTTCAAGTGGATACCTAGCCATGTCTTAAATGAGATGTCTAGATGTTGGGATGGGTGATGTCATGACAACTCTTTCAATGCATCCAATAAAATCTTTATAGTCATTAGAATATATTCTGATTCCAACAATGCATTGGGTTCTAGGAGGAATTCATCATACTGTAATCCTTTTATAGGGATCTATCTAATGCTGAAAAGATCACATATGTTGATCTCTACTTGACCATAGGTATGGTAGAAAATGTTGGTGTCTGAATACCATCTTCTGAGTCGCTTTGTCAACAAATACAGATGATGGTAGACATGAAATTTGTATATCCACACCGATTCATAAAATTTTTTATTTCACACCTCGACCCCATATTACATACACATGTAGAATATCCAGTACACTCATACCCATTCATCTATAAAATTTCCCCCAACCATAAATCTAAATCCTCGTTCCAGCCCATCTTGTTGTCTGAGATTCTTTCTTGCACAATGATAGAATAGTGAGTCAATAAAACCTCATTCATTGTAAATTCCATAGTAATAATAATGGTTCGGTTAGAAAGGGTATATACAGTTGTGATACTACACTCCATCATTACATGACCAACAGTGACCATGTTCCACTGTTAGATCTCATCAAAGTGAAAAAACTAATTCCTTAGCATATTGATATCTACCCCAGGAAGAACAACGTTGTCAAGTAGGGTGAATTTGAATAGAGTCAATCGGTTTCTGAGTATATATCACCTTTGTGCCTCTATCTACATAATAAAAAACATGTTGTTCTCTGATATGACCCTCATGTCATAAAGAATCTCAGGGATTTTGGCCATTTCCCTCATCTTGATAGTATCAGTAGTGGTGGAAAATTAAATGGTTTGTTCATCCATTTTGAAAGGTTTTAAAGTCCCGAGGCACTCAGAAAAAGCTTATGGGATGGGTATTTTAAAATTTTAATCGTCAGGAAGACGAATCTTTTCATCATCGGCAATCATAACCCTGCCACTATCTGAGGATATCACGTAAATTAAAAGAGCACAAAAATAAAACTGTAAACATACCTTTAAAAATCTAAAGGAAAATTCAACAAAAACTTGTCATTTGTGATCGTTTCTTGAAGGATCCATAATATGATCCCTCTAGAGAATCCACAGGCACTAAAAAATCCTTGTGAGCATCGATCGTCAAATTTTGGGTGCAAACATGGAATTCTGATGATATCTTCGACGTCCCAATGATCACCATGATCATTTGCCTTTGATACATGAAGGCATTATTGGTTCATCACTTGAGAGAGAGAGAATCTCTCTCTAGAATTTTGGAGGAGATATAGGCTCTCATTCATTCATAAATGAATAGTTATTTGTGTGATTTCCTCTCTCTCTCTCTATTTACAGTGGATGTTATAAATACCAAGAAGGGTTCCCCGACCCTTGTTTATTTAACATCCACTAAAAAAATAATTATGATCAACTAAACTACGTTAATATTATTTATTTTTTATCACTTTCTTGTAATATATTTAAAATATATTTTGTGATAAAACAAAGTCATTTAACTTGACTTTTCATTCCCGTTGAATATTAAATGAACCTAGAATATTAAAATAATATTCCTTCAATTAATATTTTCTTGTATTTACTTAACTTGTGAATAATTTAAATAAATTAAATCCCAATTATTCATAAATTGAATGATATGAATTTATTTAATTATGTTTGATTTATAACTTGGAAAACACTCGAACCATGTGGTGGGGCCCACTATTTCTAAAATACCTATTCAAATAAATATGGTGGATTCTTGAATAGAGATGATTCTTGAATATTCAATTGAATGTGGCTCTTTAAGACCTTATCACGATAACAGTGAATAGTATTCACAGACCAAGAGCATGGTCTAGCAACCCATCAAGGCCCCTAAATAGATAAGGATTTCCATAGAAACGATGACCAACCTACAAACATGTAAATTGTAATATAAACTGATTTTCTTTAAAGAAACTCATAAAGCATGACACACAATTGTGTCATCACCTTTTCCATACTTTATTATTTGTTGATCTAACCAAAGAGATTTACCTTTTGGATTCTTTGGCCAAATACATATGAAGGTATCACTATCCTGATCAAATAGGCCTAATATATATTACTTCCTTAACATGGATGTTACAAATCCTTTCTTTACCATTCAACCAATACCATACCACCAATGACGGAACTAACATAGGCTACTCACAACAATTTCATTATCAAGGTTTTAAACTTTCATCAAAGTACATGATCAAAAGGCACACACTAGTAATGATCTCAAGTGAAGAGACCAATACACATGTATGTAGATAGGAACAACCAATGACACCAAATACATGTGGTGTTTCTATTGGCAGGATTGTCCTCATGATCTCACTACTAGAGATCACCAAGTGTGAAATTCATGATAAGAAGTCTCAATGCTTATGAGCCCCCAACACCTGATAGTAAAAAATCAACTATGCCTAGTCAGTACAATGTATCTTGACCATAAGAAATTTTATTAAGATTAATATCGTGATATCTTGAGATTATCATTATATCCCATGATCTATTATAACCTTAAGATATGACCATTAATCTATAGACATTACCATTTAATAGTGGATGAAAAAATTTCTACACTAAAATGGTGAGAATACATAATGTATATCTAACTATATACTTGATATGGTAATCAAAAGTACCGCATATATGGGTATAGGGAACCCACTATTTCAATAAGTGTTTTAGAGGTCAAAAAGAGGTCATGAAACTATGGTATGTATCGTACAAGTGTGTCTATTTTGTACAAATTATGGTTATATCATGAAAATATTTTTCATTGAAGGGATAAATTTTGGATCATGTAAGAATTATTACAAAACTATTATCACATAAAAGAATAATTTCAATAATTCTAACGCATGAATGTTTTATAAATGAAAAGTTTGGAGTTTCACGACACTAAAATTCTGTTATTGAGCGTGAAAATTCCATGATCTATACTAGGTCCCCTTGCCTTATTTATAGGCTAGGGACCACTCAAGTTGTGTGATACGCACAGCTGAGTTCCATGACGTAGACAAGAGTTGTTTGAAATAACAGAAAATCATCCATGACTAGGTGTTTTCCTCATAATTTGACCATCTACTTCCCCGCTAACTCCAATTTTTAGGGGGAGCATATATTGGTGTCAAAAATTACTTCTTGGTATTTTGAGACACATTCCCTCACTAGGTTGATGGAAAAAAATATCCCCTAAGGTTATCCTAGAGTTGAGGGGAACCATTCATGAAACCTTTAAGTTGTGTTCACAACTTTTATAATTGTTGTGTAAATAGTTGTGAGATAAAGGAGACGTTAAATTCTAGATGTTCTATGGGAATCCTAGTTGGAATCCAATGTAAAAGGAAAAAATTTCACACAGCCAAAATTTGTGTGACAAAGACTCTAACAAAAGTGCAGAGCCCCCACCTTACATGATCCAATTAGTGTTTCATGAGATAGTAGGGTTTACATAACCCTGGTCCTTGTGCAATCCAAAATTCCTTAAATATAGAATCACCCCCCCCCCATTTTCAAGGATGGACTTCTAGATGTTAGAGAGGCACACTATCAACTCATTCAATTTCTTCTTTCATTGATCCATGAAACTGGAGACTCCCATGGATTCTCGTTGGTGAGTAACTTGTGTGAAACACCTCACATAGTTCTTGAATCACCCAGGAATATATTTTAGATGACTTTAGATAACATTAATCAATGAACACATGAGATCTCACAAGATGTGAATCATTAACCCAACTCAAAATTTCACCTGATAATAAATTTTCCACACAACTATACCTTTCGAATCCATGAACCATAATTTGGCTATAGCCCATGGTTCACACAACTATAAAGCTTTGTGAAACTCTAAATTTTTACAATATTAGCTATGATTTCCCCGTTCAATGCCTCCTTTTACTAAAAATAGTTATACACAAGTTTAGTGCTTGTGGGACTTATACCCATTTGAATTGAGTTCACTTATGAAAACTCTATACACATTATCGATATTTTGAACCCTCATGTTCAAGCCTTTTACACCTCAAATGGGTTGGGAAACCATCCTTCCTTATGTCCCCAAGCATAAGCACCGTCATTTCAAGACCCATTCACACTTCTTAAAATTGATAGTGACTTCACCTTTTACCCTCTAAAATCGTCTATACAGTGGATACGTAAGCCCCAACCAGAAAATTATTAAGGTAAACCACCCATTTATCCCCTATATGAGAACATTTAGGGTCTATAGATCCTTATCTATTACCATCATAATTGGGAATGAGTATATTTACATGTAATTCATAACTACATTTGAGCTACATAACTTTAAATGGCATAGCACAATGTCCTAATAAAATAGCGTTAAACCAAATGAAAACATCCTAGTTGAATGAAAACATCACCATTACAAGACGGTAAACTATAGAATAAACCTATGTGATGAAGATAAGATTCCATGAGTGACAAACTCAGTATTACCTATGTGATAGGCATGAGTTTTTTATGTGGTGAAAATGGGATGACCTTCACCATACTTGGTAGCATTCTTGCTTAATACCCACACTCATCCTTCACTTCTATTTAGTAGTATCTAGGCTACTCAAATCATAATCCCCACAACATCATGTTTCATTATCTATGTTTATGATGCAACAATCCTTACCACATGATGATAAACTACATTGTATGGTCTCATCGCATGACCTTAAACAATGAAATCTAACTATGTGGATTATTATTCCTACCTCCTAATAGGGTACAGGGGATGTATCTTCAAGGTTCAATCCTAATATCCCAAGAAACTTGTATCCCATTTATATGTAGTGAATTAGAGGTGACTCTATTATCTCTAAAACAAGAATTACAATTCCATATCACCTACCCCTATGGGGGGTAGTAACTCCAAATCTTGATTATATTTTTAGATTATACAAAACCACCCTACATATAAATCCAAAGTTCCATGGGTTTTCACATCACCATAGTGAAATAACTTATGTATGGACCAATATGTGATGAGCATATATGGGAAGAATCCCTCCACTATAATTTAAATATATGAGTATACCTAATGGAATTTAAATCATGAGTTCCCTCACTCATCTTTAAACCTATGCATAACATAGTATGTGATGAGATTATATGGGAGCATTCGTCTACTTGACCATAATTCCTTGATCACCTTCACTCGACTTCAAACCCATGTCCCCTCCTGATGCATAAAAAACTCATCCCTAGTTTATGAGCCTAGTTTTCCTTAGGTAATGAGCTTAATAATCATGTGTGATGATTATATGATCTCTTCTACCTCTAATTATGTGAGGATTCTAAGATGATACCTCATGTGATGAACATGAGATGCCTTATGTGACGATTATAAGAAGCCTATGGTATGAGCATAGGATCTCTACACTATTTCATTAGATGATGAGCCAAAGTTCTTACTAAGTTCAATGAAAAAAATATTCCCTAGGTGATGATCCTAAGAAGCACTATATGATGAGAATAAGTATCCTAGTGTTATTATTGTTAGGTTCCTTGAAAATAAAATGTGAGCTACCTTTTGTGAAAAACATGGTATGGTTGAGGTGATGATCCTTGAATGCCTCACATGCTGATCATAAATTTACTCATGAAGATATTGCGATAACTTATATTTTAAATCTATGATTCCTTATTTCATGAGAATAATATTAACATGCAACCCCAAATGAGGAGGAATTTTACAGATTCCCAACACTACCAACATTATCATCAGCTCCAAATGAAGGTAGCCACCATTTTAAGGCAGAAAGCAGTGTAATTAACCAATTTCCACTAGAAAATGGTGCTTGGAAAAATATTAAAGAACATATCTTAGATTTCTAAGGGATACCCAAACTAGGTGAATAACTCCATAGAGGAATCCATGGAAGGAAGAGTTGGAATCCCATCATTTCATTTTGATCAAGGAGATAACACAATCAACCACAATGCTAAAGGTCACATGCCATTGGAAAGTGGGAATCTAGGGAAACATGATCATGATCAATCCAAGGATACAGATCCCGATGCAAGTGAGACACCCTGGTGGAAGTGTTAGAAAATAAGGTGATTGGTCATGAATTCATAATCGACCACACTTTGAAGAACTAGTGGATCATTATAGTGTTGATCAGCCACAAGAAGGGGAATATCAACTGTAATAAGGATTTATATATCGAAACTACCTTAACTAATTTACATTAAAACTCAACATCTAGTTTTTTATATTATTACTATTAAGTGTTTGAATCTAATAATAAATTGTTTCAACTTTTAGGTACTAAAAATTAGTCAACCAAGGGTGATCTTACTTGAGTCCAAGAGGGAAGGTTTCCTTGGATAAGATACATTTAAGGAAGGATTCTTATCAAGTTAGTTGTATTTTAATTTTTCACACTTTTTTTACTCATTTCATTTCCATTAAAATCATTGAATGATACTTAATTGATTATTGGAGCTGTGATGGAGTATTTGTGACTTTTTAAAGACTTTTCATTGCATAAAACTAAGTGTGTGGAAGGGGAATTCCTTAAGGACTTAAATTTAATTGAATTTGAATTTTTTTAGTTTCTTATTTTTATTATTTTCTTTCTTTGTTATGATGAAAATAATTTTAAACCAATTGAAATATTTTTTAGCACCATTAACATGGCGACTTAATTGATCTTTGTTAAAAATCTTGGTGAAACCTACTATGTAAATTGTTTTGTAAATTTCTTGAATTATTGAAAAAAATAAAATATCATTGAAACCTTTTCAATAGCATTGTGTTAATACATTGAAAATTTGTTTGATTGTAATTTTTTTTATTTTTCATCCACCTTGAGGTTCTACATTGAGAAAAAATTTGTAATTTAAGTGTGGGAGAGGGGTATTAAAATGTTCTTTGTTATACTTCAATGTTGTTCACATAAAAAACCCTAAAAGTTTTAAAAAAAAATTTATTCATGATATTCAATTTACACTTTTAGTGGGTGTAATTTTTTGGATGTTTGAGGGTTGTTTTTCCTATTTGAGGGATTAATATTTTTTATACATCTATAAAATCAATCATGTAATATCAAATACATTTCCCTAAAAATTCTTACTTTTGGAAAAACATTGAGAGTAATATCTACAAACATAACTGGTTTTGAAATATTAACCAAAAATTAAACTTATAATCCTAGAATTTAAATAGACAATGAAATGAAATCCTGATTACAGTGGAACTCTATATTTTTTTTTCTAAAAATATTTCTTAAGTTAATTATTCATTATTGTAATTATTAAACTCACTATTCTAATGGTTGTTTCAATTTAATATATGTTAATTATTACAATATGTTTTCTAAGAAAAAATGAGAAATTTGGAAGTTTAATTAAATTAAATGTTAGTTTTTTAAGTATTTTCAAAAAATTTAATCTCATCCGTTTTTTAAAATATAAAATCAAATTTTTTCCAAATACTTATTTTTAGAAGATAAATCATAAATAAATTTCTTAATAGTGACCATGGGAGTAAGCACATTTGAAAATAAACTCATTAATGGAATTTTATTTATTCATTCTTAAGACCTATTTCAATTCATTAAAATTGATTAAATTGTTTCTTGAGGTTAAGAAACATCTCATGTGTGGTGAGATTTGATGTGTTCTATTTTAAATAAATTTTACCACATCCATGTTAATAAATAATAATGATTTGATGTCAACAAGATTCTTTTATTGTAAAAATTTTGATTTTTGATAATTTTAGTTGAATTAATACTTCTTTTAATATATTTGATGAAAATGAGGATTTTTGTAATAAATTGATTAGTAGTTATATATCCATGACCAGAAATTCACAAGGGTTTTTTGCATCTATTAGAAGAGATTATCTTGACCCATATAAATGAGATGATCAAAAGTACTGGTTACTATGTGGATGCTTGGGATTCAAGGCAAGCGAGTGGAGATAACTATGGATCCATATTCGACACATTACTACTTTCAAAATAGATAATACCTGCACATACATGAAATAAGATCTATCATTAAATCAATAAATGAATTATGGGAGTGATCATCCATTGTTTGATGGAGAGAACATAGGATAGTGGGGGAAACTTGACTCTAATAATAGAAAGAACTGGAGATTCTCAATTGAGAATCCTCTTTTTTATTTTCTTATTCATTATTGTTTATTGTTATGAATTAAATGTTTTACTCTAAGATAGAGAACATGATTTTTGGATAAAATATTGTTGGGGAAAATTAGAAATGATTTATCTCAATTATTTTACTTTATTCATTCATTTTCAAAACTGGGTTGTTATTCTTTCCTTTTCTATTACAATGATTCTTTACAGGACTTTAATAATCAATAAAAATTTATATTTATTTTATTTTCATGATTTTTTATAAATTTTATTATAAAAAAACTTTGATAAGAGATGATTAAATTAGTAAATCACATGCCAAGATAAATAACAAATTGATCTTGGGGGGACTAATTTCTTTTTTTAATCATCATGATTAATTAGTAGTCATCTAACTACCGAGAACTCCTAGTAGAGACCCATACAAATCAAAAAATTGGTTTTTATTAATCGATGAAATTTTCTTCCAAATAATTATTCATCTTTGAATGAATCAATGACTTTATTTAAAGGTCAAAATTTGATTTTCCCCTATGTCACTCATTTATGGTTACTACCATTGGTTATATTCTCCTAATTTCATTCTCATCTTCTATAATTCATCACTTCACTACTCTTTCAATATCATACTACAAATAATCACTCATTATTTTATCTCTTACTTATTGGTATTTTTTTCTTTGTTATGGGTTTTGAGTTATTTTCTAGGAATTTTTCACACATTCCTTGTTGGTTTGACCCGTATTCACTACATTATAAGTTTTTAATGGGGAAAATAAATAAAAACATTAACATGTCACAATGATCCGGTCAATAGAATACCACCAGTACCATCATGATAAAAATCCCTAACAACCACCATCAATTCTTCTGTTAATTCATTTTCAATGTTAATCAAGACCCTATAAAATTTTATAGGTCAGTGTACATCTGGTGAATTGATGAGAAATGAACTACTATAATTGTCATAGGACATCCTCTATACATGTCAAGTAAAATGCCCATCATTCGGAATGATTCCACCATGATCTAGTGGAATCTCTACTCAAAACCCTAAGTCGGAGACAATGATATTATAATTTGTCAAATGGAAGGAGGAAGGAAGAAAATTATAAGAATAAAACACCTAAATCTATCATGGAATCTCCACCAAAGCACTCTATTTCAATGGGGAAATTGAGAGAGTATGATAGGGGAAGAACCCCTTGGCTCAACTGTGTAAGTGGGAATAAAATAGGGGGTTACTTAAAATAGTTATGGGTAAAATGATATTTTCTCCATTTTTAATAAAATTTGGGTTATCACAAGGTTTACCAAACTGTGCACCAAACTTTTGGGTCACATTGTCCCGAGTCACACCCCCTCGCATAGTTTAGCTACACAATTTATCAAACCATGCAATATGATTTGAAAATTTTCAACATTGTGCATAGTTTTCCCTAATTGATTCTGTATAACCATGCACAATCCATGTTACACTCCCCTCATGATAAAACACCCCACATAGTTTTCTTTGTCCAGCCACATGTTTTTTCTTAATTATGCAGTGACTATGAACAGGGGTAAAACTCTTCCAAAAATTAAAAACTACAAACTGAAGGCTCCCATCCTTTACTCAAGTATCTAAAACCTATCTTGGTCCAAAATTAATATAAAAAAAATATTATCTAGATTCTCCAACACGTTTCAATTATTATTTGAATCCCATTTCTAAAAATAGCCACTTATTTAGGGACTAAAAATTCAAATTCTCTTTGAATTTCACATCCCATAATGACATGATTCATTACAAACTCCCCACCATAGAACTTCTTATCCCCCAAGAAGTCTTGGTGTTCCTTAAACCATCAATATTGACCTATTCTGGTTTCCAATTCATGATCAATTCATCAATTCCTATCACCAAATACCAAATGAGCCTCTGTTTCACAACTCTAAACACTAAGGCATATTATTAATCAAAATTAAAGATACCCACTCATCTCCATCACCAATACTGAGATGGAACTCAACCACACCCATCTATCCCAAGACACCCAATTTTCATCAACTAGTTCATTCTTAGGCTTCTAGTGTTCCCCACTATGAGGCTTAACTCATAATGGTTGATTCCATGCCATAATTCTCCCCATCATAGGAATCACTTATCGAGACATATTTTCAGTGTTTAATCAACATGCTCGGTGTGGTTTCCACTTCACCACACCTAGTTCAATACAAAAAAATTGGTTGAACCTCTTCTATCAAACCTTTCTTAAAATTTATTGGTCAGACCTACCGATATGTTATCCCATATCTAGATCATGATAATTAAAGTACCAAAGGAATCATGTGATTGTATAAACAACTACACCAAATTTTTTACGTGAAACCTATTTTAATTAAATGGTTGGATCACTAGCACACATGAGCCTTATCCTGGTTGGTAAGGACTCCATAAGTGCATCAAATCAACCCGAGATCAAATCCAAGTGGAGACATATTTCCGGGGGTACTGCAGAAAGTACTGTAGTAGTACTATAGCGGGAACTATAGAAGACACTGTTTGGCACTGTAGCAGCCGGGAATATGCCCCCGTTTGGGCCTTTGGGCCACCGATTTTGTCCCCGAGTCCTTTAAGACCTTCAGGCCACCCAGGCCTTCAGGCCACCTCAAGGCCTTTGGGCCACCATAAGTGCAGATGAAAACCAGACAACCTACAAGGAACAAGCTCTACAAAGAGGATGAGAAAGGATCTTTCACCACAGCAGAGGCTAAATGGATTGAAATAATAAGAGGGTATGTCACCTGCTATCTGGACAAGCCTATGCATGCATGGTAGTGCCTAGCTGAACAGTCATACGAAGGTAGAGAGATGATTTCACGATGAAGATGCTGGGGAGGAGCAGTTCCAAGTATTGAGTCAGGGTTGTATGTAATGTTTGGAGCCTACGGGCAATGAATTCCTTTAATGCCTATAGGACATGTAATACTTATGCCTACAGTCCTTGTAAGTGTTCCACATCACCCCTTGAAAGGTGGATTATCAAAATAAATAAAAAATGAAGGCCTTAGGGCCATTGGATGGATGGATGGTTGGATCACTAACCACCTGCACTAATAATTATTCTCTCACCCCGAGCACCGTAACACCTCATATCTAAATATCCTTTAAATCACATCAAATTATATCTTGAGCATGATGTTGGCACACATAATCCACCGAATACATCATCTGAATTACAATTCATGTGTTCATCAAGGAAATTGATCACATCAGATCTTTCATGTACACCAACATCCCAGTTCCATCTAGACCATACACAAGTCGGTCTCACAAATCCAAGAACCTTATAATACATGGGTAATACCATTATATTTGATAAAATTATCCTCTTCATATTAGTTAACTCATCACCACACTACCAAACCAAAATGTTGATCTCTCTGGATAATGTGTTGTCTATTACCATACGTAATGATTGGATGTAGTCATTTCACTCATACCAAAGTGCCAATGAAAAATACATATCACTAGTAATTCTTGGATCACTATGAACTTCATCCATAACATCTGTTGAAATTTCATATATAATTAGTGTTACACCCTCCAATAGCCAATGGTACACTCCTCACCATATGGATTCCAATACATCACTCCTTACGTACCAACCCAAATAGGTCTCAATACCACACGTGGCTTTATACTATTGGGCCATGCTAACCCATTTTGTCAATTCATATCACAACACATGGTCAAATAGACTGTTCCATGGCCCCTTGATCCATTTATGATATCACCAACCATTATTGATGAAACACCTCCCATTCTCACTGAATCTCTGGTTCACCATACCCGTAAGCATCCCATTGAATCCACTAATCCTCAACCTGTACAATGGTCTTAATTGATCTATAAACAATTACATCATGTGTCACCACACACACAATTTCCCTAAAACTTTGAGGATTTTCTAGAAAATACGTGACAACTATAACTCTTATTTTTTAGGCAAGTTGTCCTATAATGAATATTCTCACAGTTTCTTACATATGATCTTACTAGCTCTAATATAGACTCAATGGGTGTATGCTCTTGTATGAAAATCTCTCACAACCCAAATCATTCTACCCTGAGTTAAGTCTCATCAAAAATAGTTTCATGTGCCTAATATATCTACTAGCCATGCCCCGGGCATGTTAATCTCATCTCACTAGAAGAACCTCAGTTCTCCCATTCCAAAAATCCTATCATTTCACCCATGCTATAACTACATAATGATCACCCCTACTCGATATCATCCCAATACCTAAATATTATACCCACTCTCTATCCATCATTGAACTGACCATCTTGGATCACGGTCTTTAACCTCATTAGGTACCACACTTGAAATCATAGGGTTGTATATCCAATTTATCTCTCCCTCCAAAACCTGACATCGATACCAATGAACCTCAATAGATTTATATCATGATAGTTTAAGGAATATTGCATGCCTTTAATCAAACCTTATAAGGGTACCCACATCCTCAATGCATAAGGTATCTCTTTTTCTACACCACACATCTAGAAGTACCCACTACAACAAAATGTGCCTTTAGTGGCGGTTTTTTAACGGTGGTTTACTAAACCACAACTATTTTAAAAAAAATAATTTTTTGGGGGTTATTTGTAAATTTCCACTAAACGGATAAAAAAATTGATTCATGTGATACTTTCTCCCTCCCTTGACACCCCCAACCCCCCCCCCCCTAAATCCCCCGACTCTCTAAAGCTCCAGCCTATCGTCGGCAATCGTCGGCCCTCACCACGCCTCGCCTCTCCACACCTCGCCTTCCCTCATCATCCCTCATCACACCTCACCTCGCCAAACCTCACCTCACTGCACCTCGCCTCACTGTGACTCACCTCCCCTCACCACTGATCCCAACCCCCACCTCGTCGCCCCTCAAAGGTCAACTGGTAAGTAAAGGTAACACAATGAACAATTTTATTTTTGTTTTTTCTCAAATTGGATGATATTGATGGTTAAATGGGTGTAAAATCATAGTTTTTTTCTATTATAGTGTAAAGAGTTCATCATAGACCATATAAGGGGTTTTGGACATGTGTTCATTGCGATAGTAGTGCCTGGTGTGTTTTCTATCATTTATGCATATTTTTTTAACATAAATATATAATTATAATTATTTATTGGTAATTTTTAATTTTATGTGATTTGATAAAATTTTGAGAGTTGATATGTACTTGGATGTAGCATGGATGATATTGGATGAGGTCTTTAGGAGTATGGTTTAAGTTCTAATGTAAATATGGAGGTTGGTGGTCCCCATAATTGAAGAAAATATTCTTATTTTTTCATGAATTTCCACTACAAGAATATTGTATAGAATTTGGTAGAATTTATAGGGGAATATTGTTTTTGAGTAAACGAGATATGATGGTGTTAGGTATATTGTATTTGAGACATGTTCACTTGATCACATGGGTGAATTGGGATCACCCGATAACGTTTTCTCCAAAATGTGACAATGTCAACATAGTTGGTGGGGAGGTCATTGGGTTTTTACTGTGAATAAGGTGATAAATGTGTTTTGTAATATATTTTTTCAAGGGATAGTAAAGTAGGTTATAGATTCTTAGGCCTAGTTATGACTGGATAGATAATCAGAAATTACAACCACAGTGAGTGACACAATATTGAGGGTGGTTTGGGGCATACTAAGCATTCTAAGTGGGATGGTTCCTTCAAGATAGAAAAATTCCTGATGGAGTGGGTTTCCTAAATGTAATTGATTAATGAATATCAATTAGAATATTATATATGGGTCCAATGAGTGGTTTGTGGGTTTTGATTAGGACTTGGCATTTTGATTACATGGTGTTTAGAGTGACATGGATTGGGATGGTCCATGGGTAGCAGGACTAGGAGTATAGTGTTGATTCAATTATGTTGCAATGGAAATTGATATCTTATTTAGGATAATACATTATGATGATGGATAACTAAGTATATAAGTGTCTGATTTTGTATCAAAGATCATAAACAATGATGGTTCTTAATGTACAAATAGATTCCCCAAAGGGTGATGTATAACTTATTATGATGTGGGGATAACTCTCAACTGCATAGTCCCCTAGGATCAGCTGGTGAAATGTGTGACTGACATGGTCCTTGCCTATGATTCATGTTCTTGATGTGACCTCACTAAATTTTTTGATAATAGGTTAGTGTGCATGATGTGACCTCCCATAAGTGACATGGGATGTGACATTATTTATGGAACTAAGACTATTCCTTTTTTCATCAAGTAGAGGGTTATATTTTAAGAATGTTTGATTTTTCCCTATCACATTATGTAGTTGATCGTGTACCTACCGAAGAGCTAGGTAGTGTGATGAGTTGACCTTTATTTAGTATTATTTAATTAAAGGCCTCTAATGAGAGGGTTATTCCATGGTACATTGTGAGATGGGATTGATGAACCCTACCTTTATAGATAACGCAGTAGGATGAGAATAGATTCCTATATTTAAATAATTAACCAATAGTCACTTTCATAAAATTTAATGATAATTCAGTATTATTTTCAAGGTTTTTACCCCTTGAATCTTGTTTTTTGAAACTTATATTTTTAAAAATGAACCTGTGATCTTTTCAATCACACTTAATTTCAGATTTATGTACTATATATTCTTACATTTAATAAATATTAAATTTTTATTTTCCTATAATGTTACATAAATTAAGTGTTATTTTATTAGTTTTGATCATTTTAATCAGATTTTAGAGTTATAAAATTATAATTTTCTCAATATCATTCATTAAAAGAAAACCAAAACTTGGATTGATGTGATTTTTATTCTCATATTTCAAAAAATAATCACTAGTAATTGTCCTAATATTTAAGAATAATCTAAAGTTATTTTCTAGAATTTGACCATCTAAAACCTGTTTTTAAAGACTTTTATATCATTAAAAACAAATTTTTGGTTATTTTAAATAAACCACACATTGATTGATGTTTCATTCATTTATACATGTTAAAAATTATCCAATAACAATTTTTCAACAATTTTAAATCAATCCATTGTTTTTTTTCTTTGTTCGAAACAATACTTGTGTGTTTTAATAATTTTAAAATAATAAAACTACATTTTTTCATTCGAAGCAAACTAACACACATATATTTGTGGCATCTTTTCTTATATGTCACAAATAAATCAGTAATCATTGTAAAAATATTTCATGAAAATATTAGGTTCTTTTATTGGTTTTAAACCCTTAAATAATTTATTAAACAACTTTTATAGCTTTAAAAATATTATTGCGATCATTCTGTTCACAATTTAAATCCGGTTGGTCTTCCATCTATTCTTACATGTAAAAAATTATTCCAAGATAATTTTCCTACCATTTAATGAGTATTCATGGTTGTTTTCTAGGTTTTCACATTAAATACAATGATCTTGTGTGGAATGTTTATTTTATTCCTCATGTATACATGAATATGATAGAATATACTAGGGGAAACTAGTAAGGCCCTATGGAGATGTATTTCTCACATCATTAATGGGAACACCTATGTGAATGCATACCTTATATTTAGACTTCAGCAAAGCACATCACATGTAGTGGATAATTCTTGTAAATATTGATGCATATTTTTAGACTGGGTGCGTTGAGGCTTGAGGATGGATGTTGGTCTAGATTTTTGGTGTTTTATTTTTTGGTTTATTTTATATTTTTCATCATCCCTTGGGTGATTAGTTTTTGTATGATAATATGAATTATTCATGTCATTTATTATATAATTTTATTTATTTTATTATTTACATTGATATGTGGTAGATGTATTGTTTATTTTTTCATTATAGTATACTCTAATTTGATGTATTTTTTCACCATAGAATATGGATTAGTACCTTGCAACAAGTTTACAACCACTTTTATATGTGTTGGAATTCATGAGGTATGTCGAACCTCATCTTATAAGATTATTATAGAATGGGGAATCACAATGTGACATCATAGCATTTATTTCATTTTATAAATTGGGTAGATAGAAGAGGGGAATATGAAGACATTATTGAATTTTGTGATAGATCATATATAGGTGAGTCATGAAAGCCTTTTCGATGCTAAGTCCTAGTTACCATGGGTGTGGTATTGTTTTTATTTCATTTTTTTA
This sequence comes from Viscum album, assembly GCA_963277665.1. Lineage (NCBI taxonomy): Eukaryota > Viridiplantae > Streptophyta > Magnoliopsida > Santalales > Viscaceae > Viscum > Viscum album. The sequence goes on along the minus strand of OY728143.1, from coordinate 640,927,852 downwards.
CTATGATTGAGTTTTTTATGGAATATAATGTTCTAGAAGAAGTTGTTATTTTAAATTTTCATCCCCTATATCACTAGAATGAGGCCCATGTGCATGCACCATATTTGGTATATATTACATTCACAAAATATACATGAATGAATTTAATTGGAATTTTAAAATCAGATTCAATTATTTAAAGTGAAAAAGAAACATATTAAGAGTTCAAAAGTATTTAACCTCAAGGAATTTATGTTACATGATTCATCCCTTCATAAATATAATTATTTATAATTTTGGTGATTGAACTCCTAGAGTCATGAAAATTTATTTTTGATCCTTTGTTGCGTATTTATATAGGGAACCCTTATTTAACATATTCATATTTTTTCAACTAGTGTACATGAATATCTTTTTATATTTAGTAATAGTTATATGTTTTAATTTTATTTTAATAATGTGTAGGCATATTGTGATATACATATAGATAAAAGTTGGATCACATTACCGAGGAACACACCTCAGTATGCTAAGGATTTGTCAAAGATTTTAGATATTTCAATTTCTAATCGATCCTTTGATGGGAGAATAAGATGTCCATGTCTTAAATGTAAATGTATAAGATTGTTGAATAGAGATAATGTTTATGAACAATTGAGATTGAAGAAATTCCCTGCTCAATATTTGGGTTGGATTTGGCATGGAGAATCAAACATTATAAAAAGGTTGAGCACTGATTTCAATCCACAGAATGAGATCCCAACATCATCGAAAATGTACAATTAAATGAAAAACCTTATAAATGACGCATTCGACATTGAAATACACCAACATCAATATCAAAACATATCATAACAACTTGTTGAGGTCGATATAAATAGCAACATAACAAGTGATGTTTTTGAGACTGTAGGACAACTAGATCAAGATTATAACTTATCATAGGATCCTTCTCTTGATTCTATGGAGACTAATGTAAGTGAATACGTCACTAAGATTATTGATGCATTTAATGGTTTAGTTGACGGTGAAAATCAAGAATTGTATAGTGGATGTTCGAAATATTCAAAACATTATTTTCTGTTAAAGTTGTACCATATCAAATGCCTATGTGGAATTACAAATAAGGTGATGCCCATGATATTGGAATTTTTTCATGATGAATTTCCTAAAACAAATATCCTTGAGTATTTTATGATTTGAAAAGAATGTTATTAACAAGATTGGTCTGAAATTATAAAATAATAATTCATGTCCCAATGATTGTATGCTTTATTAGGGAGAGTATTCAAGCAGACAGGATTGCAAGAAATGTTCTTCCTCTAGATGGTAGTCTATGGGTGATATTGGAAATCTAAATCAACATACTAACATGAATAATAAGAAAATTAACACACATATAAAGGGTTTTCATTACTTTAAATTAAATCATTAATTTCAAAGATTTTTCTTGTTATCGAAAACCGCCAAACACATGATGTGACATTTTGTAGATAATAACAACAGTGGGTTAATGTGATATCCAATAGATTCACAATAATGGAAGACATTTGATTCATTACATCCAGATTTCTCATCTGATCCTAGGAATGTTTGATTTATATTGGATTTTGATAGATTCAACCCATTTGAGACTTTGAGTACCAGTTATAGCATTTGGATAGTTGTTTTGATCCCTTACAATTTGCCTTCGTGGATGTGTATGAAATCAACGTCTTTTATCATTTTGATGATTATTACTCGAAAAAAATTCCTTAAAATGATATTGATGTATTCTTATAGACTTTAATTTACGAATTATATGATTTATGGGGCAATGATTTTGAGACATATGATGCATCTTCTAGGACAATGTTCAAAATGCAACCTGCTTTAATGTGGACCATTAGTGAATTTCCTAGACTTGGGAGTTTATCTGGTTAGAACACTTACACAGGTTTGGATTATCTTGTTTGTAACATTGATTTTGAGCCTGAATGGATACCTCACAGCAAATAATGGTGCATCTAAATTCATCAAATATTTCTCAATGCATATCATTGATTTCAGCTAGACATGTGAAAATTCAATAGTTTCATTGATTGTAGACCACCTCCAAAGTTGTTAAAAGGTTCAGAAATATTTTCACAAATTGGAAATGTTGAAATATAATTGGGGAAGGTGCATTATTTTAATGATAGAGGGAAACGAGTTTGAAATGCATCATCAAGTGAAATCAGAATGCAATAATGTAAAAAAAGCATATTCTTCAAACTTCCATATTGGAAATTTAATTTTTTGCAGAGTAATATTTATTTGATGTATATTGGGAATAACTTTTGTGAAAATTTTATCTTCACACTAATTAAAGAAAATGGAATGCCAAAGGATTATCTCAATGCTCAGAAAGACTGACAATCAATGAACATAAAGTGTGATCTCTGGCCAGATGAGAATGAAAAGTATGCTCTGCAACTTTTTTCAAGGAAAAATTGGGATAAAGATACATTCCTTAAAATTTTATAACATGTGAAGGTATCTTATGGGTATTCAAATAACATATCAAGGTGTGTTATCTTAAAGAATCAAAGCTTACATGGATTGAAAATCCACGATTCACATATTTTTTTATAGTAGTTACTATTATTGGCATTGCGTACATTATTACCTGAAAAGGTTACTACTGTTGTACTCCAATTCTGCACATTTTTTAGAAACCTATTTCAGAAAACTATACATACATTTCATCTTGATAACCTTCAGGAGAGATTTTTATTTACACTTTGTGCAATGGAGATGATATTTCCTCCATCATTTTTTACTAGCATGATTCGTTTAACTGTGCATTTCGTTGAGGAAGCTAAATTAGGAGGTCGTATACATTATCTATGGATGTATCCAATTAAGAGTTACTTTATTTATATGTTTTTAATTTTAGTAAAAAATCCTTGGCACTTCATTAAATAAATAATTATGTGTTTTTATTTTATTTCACATATATCTTGGGCATTTGAAATCATACGTGAAAAATAAAACTAAACCTGAAGACTCTATTTCTGAAGTCTATTTGGAAAAGGAGTGTCTTACCTTTTGTTCTAGATACATGGATGATATTGAGACAATATTAAATCAATTTTTACATGTTTAAAACACATCAATTCAATCTGAAATACATGGGAAATCAAAAAACATTCCTATTATTGGTCGATCAATTGGGAGGAGCTCAAATGTTACACTAACAGAAATGGAATTATTAAAGGCACATTGATTAGCCACTGAAAGTGGCTAATATTAATTTTCAATATCATAAAAATAATGTGTTCCAAAGTCCATAAACATTAATTTTATGGAAGTATAGAAATTTAACTTCATTTCTCATCTCAAATGAAATTCATGTTTAAAATGTAAATTTGGTCCCAGTCATTCATCTGTTTGTGAACAACATTATATTAATTTTATGAATTTTATATTTTGGGATATGATTGATCAACTTGTTTGTAAAATTTTTCCTTTTAGGATCAATGGATGAATCCCAATGGAATACGGAGATTTTTTGGGATGAATACAGAACTTTTCTGGAGAAAACATAATGGGCCTAAGGCCCGTCAAACAAATGTGGGGCCCAAAAACCAAGTCCAATGAAGCTCAAATTTTTAAAGTAGAATGAAAAAAATATGGGGATCATTTTATTGAACTGTGTCCAGAGATAAATCTGAAGTTCTCATGGAGATATATGGATCTGAAGCTAACATTTAAATGGTTTCCCCGACCTGAACGCCCATATGGATAATGTCTTCCCACCATTTCGATCATAACATCCAAACTGCTGCACCAAATTGCCTTAAATATGTACAGATAATAGGGGAAATATGGAAGAGAATATTTTTCTTATGTAACATCTCTGGATTCGGCCTCCTTCAATTACAAATTCACATGTCAAAATGGTGGATGAATCTGGATGAATTTACAGGTCAACTTCGAAACGTCAAATTCCCTTGATTTTCTCACCCTCCTTTTAACTCTCCCAATTAATGGAGATGTTATTTATTGTTGGGGGTGTATCTAAGTCTGTGAATATGACTATATAATAAGCTAGTGGTGAAGGGAATTATCATCTAATTTTTTTTTTTGAAATGGAAGTTTTTATTTTCTTTCAATTGTATTGTCATTCTTTCATTTTGTAATCACATTGTCAATTTCTCCCATGTATGTTTTTATTCACCTTCATTTAATTAATAAAATATCATCACAATATTCTTCTTCTTAATTTATTATTTCTTCTTCCATATCATGTTGATATTTTTACTTAGGGAGTGATTTTATTCACATTATCTTTTGTGATGCTCTTCACACATCGGTGGAGTGATTGTTATTTTTTTCTTCATCTCCAATTATAACATCATAAGTCTACTACCCACTTTCATTGATAGAATAGAATCAATGGAGGGATAATCTTATAATGGGTTGATCCAAGGGAGTATCAAGGGCTGAATTGGATGTTATTTTTTAATTTAATAATTCTTATTCAGTTCTATTTTTGAGATTTTAATTCAATGATGTACGTTATCCTTTGACTGACTAAAAATTAATTTTTTTTAAATAGACGCCCCTTTTAAGGGGTGAAGGGGAACCCATGACCTCAACGACTTAGAAGAAACAAACGGCCCCAATGGAATAAAATCTCACGACCAAAACCAACCCGCACAAAAGCGATAAGCTCCTCCCAACAACAAAATCATTAAAACCAGCTTCCTCTATCCCAAAGTTGATGGGATAGCTATTATGATTATGAAAATCCATGAAACAATGAAAACCATTGCCCTGAACCTCATATAAAACATCTTTCTTGTAGAAAATGGGTTACAAAATCCTTTGAGCAGTGGACCACCGAGGCCAAACACCATCAACAAAATCACACATTCATACCTTGAAGATGCCGTGAATTCACCCTGGCTGGTCACTAGAACCAAAGCCATATCCACCGCTCGTCTCCAAAAACACGACACAAAATAACTTCACCAAAGAAAGACAAACCCTAAAAAACTATCCACGCCACCGCCACAACATCACATCACACCAAGATCATTCCAAACATCAAAACATGCAGAACACCAAACTGCATAAAAGAAGAACTTCACCGCGTCCAAAGGGATAATCTTTGAAACCCTCCACGCCACCGCTGAAACACTGATCACTGCAGAACCAAATCACACGAGAGCATAACAAGGAACACAATCCAGAAACACGAATAGTAGAGGACCATCTAAAATGAAAAAAAAATATATGAAAAAACAAAGAACAAAAGACCATCACCAGTCTCCAATCCAAATCCCGCCAAAATCCAGATCCAGATCCCCCCACTGCCATCCGTGTCACCCACGGAGATCATATCAGACCACCCAACACAAGCATCTCGGGATGAATCGGTGCCCTCCAACTGCAGAAGCAATAACTCAGCCACTATTCTAGCACCGCGCCGCCATGGGGACCCTATCTAGCGAAGGTGGAGTTGGGCAAGAAACAGACAGGCAATGGTGCGCATCGCCGAGCAGTCGAGGTCATGGAGTCGCACGACACCTCCGAGATAGGGGAGCCCGCCACGATCCTGCCAACCATGGAAGGAGGAGCTGATATGGTCTGGAGCGATGGGATGAGGTGGCAGCGAGGAAAAAAACCTAGTGGTGTCGCGCCCCTTACGGTCCCATTCTCCAGCTCTCCAAAACTATGGTATCCTTTAAATTCACCAATTTTAAGGATACACATCCCGAGTGCTAAAACAATCCTTTACCTTGGAGTTATCATCAATACGATCCTACAAGTGTATAGGGGATTAGCCTTAGGATAGTGAAAACTCAAAATTGGTGAGTGATTTGGGATGGTTGTATTTCTTTAAAGGAAACACTCGAATTTAGGACATTGAAATAATTTAAAAAGAAATTCATCCAATACACCCCATGCGATAACCGAATATGAACTCATGATTTTAAATTAAATTAACATAATCCTTTAAAATATCAAATAATTCAATAAATTCTATCCAAAGTTGGCCACTTTAAAGCCAAATCAACACCATCAAATAACCTTCTTAGATTCATGTTTCTTAGTTTTCTTCTTAAGCCTCTGAGGATCGATAACCCAAGATGTACTACAATGACTGCTTACACCATACAACTTGGGTAAATTTGGGCGCAACCAAATTTTGGCTCCATTTTTGGGGACCAAGTATGTCACCTTAGAACATCTATCTTTTATCCCCCATTTCTCTTTTTTCATCCATTTTCTCTTATCTTTTCCCATTTCTTTTTTTTCTTCTATTTTCATAGAGAACGTCCTCCTACACCCGTGACAATTCAAATTGTCTAGTTTGGGTGGATAGTCCTAGGGTTGGGGAGTCAAGAAATCATAGAGGTATCTTTCCATTAGATCCAAATATTCCTAATACTCCAGATTCATAATTTGAGTTTGATACGATGGAGAATCTCCCACAAAACCAAATCATAAACCAAGGAGGGAACCAAAATAATGAGCAAGACCCTAACTTGGGAATAGTTGCAGACCAGACCATGAATGACTACCTCACACCTACCTAGAACAATGTACCCTCATGCATTAGGCATGATAACATAGGATATACTCAATATGTTTTCAAATCCCATGTCCTGAACCACCATCTGACCATTCATGGGATGGAGTCTGAGATGCCTTACCTTCATGTTAAAGAATTTAATGACACTGTTGAAACCATTTTCCCTCCAAATCAAATTGAATCTGCTAAAATGAGACATTTTACTTTTTCTCTAAAGGAATGATCAAAGTATTGGTTAAACAATTTGAGACCAGCGTCCATTTACTCATGGGACCAACTTCAAACAGAATTCTATAAAGAATACTTCCGCCATCACAAAAAAATTGCACTTAAAAATAGCATACAAAACTTTTTTGAAAGAGAGGGAGAAACATTCTATGAAACATTGGAAATATTCAAGGACACATTAAACATGGTACCGAACCATGGTTTCTTAATCCCAGAATAAAGGATAATTTTCTATGAACGGTTAGGTCCCGGAATCAAACAATTCATTGATATGATGTGTAATGGAACCTTCAAAAACAAAGCCCCAAATGATGCTTATAAGTATCTATAAAATCTTGCTGAACAGAACCAAACATGGGGAACATCACCATACTATGAGAAGACACCCAAATCTATTGGAATGCACAATATTGGAGAAGAAAAAATCGTTAGAGCAAAACTTGTTGCACTCACGAGGAAATTTGAGAAGATTGATCTTAGGAAGGTCTAAAAAACCCAAACTGTTGATCTTGTTTGTAAAATTTGTGACAAACATGACCACAAGACTGATAATTGCCCAACCATTCCTTCAATCAAGGATGCTCTTTTAGGAGGACCACTAGAGAAATTTAATTCAATGAACTTTCAAAATCCACAATTCCCAAACACCTTCAATCCAAGGTATAATAACCATACAAGCATTCGTTGGAAGGAAAATCAATAACCAACACAACAACAATGTATCAACCCATACCCTCAACAAAACTTTCAACCTCATATTCAGTTCCAACCAAAACCAGTCCAATTCCAACATCCTCATGTCCAATACCAACAACCTATCCAACAATCCATTCAACAGCCAATCCAACAACCAAAGTATCTTCCTGGGATAGACCAACAAGCTCAAGAACCAACTGAAATTGTTCAAAAAAGCCTACTAGAACAACTTTGCAAACAAATGGATAAAATGAACTCATAATTATCATCCATTAAACAATAACTTCAAACCATCAAAACTGGAAAGGCACCCATGACCACATAGGCCATTACATAACAAACATTAAGGGGAGAGACAAGTTTCACTCAAACAACACATGAACAAATAAAATCTGTGATAGTTTTGAGAAGTTAGAAATCAATTGAGAAAACTGAACAAATAATTCAGAAACCATCTAAAGCTTAAAAATCTAATGAAAATTCAAATGAACCACATGATCAAACTGAGAAAACTGATGATAATGTGAAAGAAACAACTCTTCAACAAACAATCCCACATCATTTCCTCAACTCATGAGGGGGAAAACCAATACTGAATTAAGTGAAACATTGAGGGAAATATTCTCACAAGTCAAGATGAGCATTCCACTACTCTATGCTATTCAAACCATTCCTACATACTCAAAATACCTATAGGAACACTGTGCATTTAAAAAGAAATTATCACATAATAACCAAGCCCTTATGGCAGAAAATGTTAGCAAAACAATCCAAGGAACCCTTCCACCAAAGATGAAGGACCCTGGATGCACTTACATCAATGTTGAACTAGGATAGAACAATGTTGTCAAAGCCTTGTGTGACCTAGGTTCCAGTGTGAATCTCATTCCCTATGATGTGTACTTCCAGTTAGGCCTAGAAAATCTCAAACCCACATCTATCACACTTCAACTTTCTGATCGTAGCATTAGGGTTCCAAAGGGAATACTAAAGGATGTTCTGGTAAAAGTAGAAAACTTCATCTACCCTACTGACTTTATTATCCTTGACAACAATCCAACCATAGGTAATAAGGAACAAACCCGAATCATCCTTGGTCATCCATTCCTTGCAACAATCAACTCTATTATCCGAGTCTGAAATGGGAACATGACCATCACCTTTGGAAACATGTGTCTAGACTTGAACATCTATAATGAAATCTCAAAAATAGGGGATGATGAGGATATTCATAAAGAAAACATGATAGGGCGTGTTGATAAAGAATCCATAGAACATCAAGGATTATTCAAGGGATTTTTATGTGAGGACGAGATTAATTTCCTTTGTTCACATGAAGGAAGTTTATCTCCTTGGCTAGAATCACTTTCATATTACTCCAATGATGAAATCTTAAGACCAACAATCAGTAAAATATTTGAAGAAACCACATTCAAGGAGGTCACTCCAACTCCCTTCCCTAACACTGATCAAACCAATCTAGTAGCTGAAACTTCTACAGACGGGGAATCAATATTACCAGAAAGTCTAAAAGAAGAAATTTATCTTGATCCAATGTCCCAATATTCTACTGAAATTTTGATCCAACCTGATCTTGAATTGAATGAAATTCCTACTACATTGAAGTATACCTTCCTAGGAAAAAATGGAACACAACTTATTTTCATTTATTCTTCTCTTCAAGATGATCATGAGAGGATGCTTCTATATGTTCTTAAGAGACACAAGAAATCCATTGGATGGACCATATCTGATATTCCTGGGATAATCCCACTTATCAGGAGTCATTAGATCGTTCTAGAATCCGATTCAAAGTAGTGTTTTGAACCTCGGTGGAGACTCAATCCTAATCTCATGGAAGTAGTGAGAAAAGAAATTCTGAAAATGTTAAAAGCTGGTATCATCTATCTGATAACTAAGAGTGAGTGGGTCAGCCCGATCCATGTGGTTCCAAAGAAGGATGGAATCACAGTGATAACCAATAAGGATGGTGTGATTCTCCAACTAGGGTGAGTAGTAGCTGGAGAGTCTGCATCAACTATAGGAAGCTAAAATCATTTACCAAGAAGAACTATTTCCCCTTACCATTCATTGACCAAATCCTTGAGAGAGTGGAAGTTCATGAATTCTACTATTTCTTAGATGGGTACTCGGGGTATAATCAGATTGAGTTCTCCCTATAGGATCAAGGTAATACTACATTCACCTATCCATTCGGCGCCTTTTCCTTCAAATGCATGCCCTTCGGGTTATGCAATGCCCATGGAACCTTCCAGCGGTGCATGAGGGGAATATTCTCGGACATGGTAGGGGATTTTCTAGAGGTCTTCATGGAAAACTTCTCTATGTTTGGGGATACATTTGAGGGATGTCTGAGGAATGTGGAGAGAGTTTTGTCCAGATGTGAAGAAACTAATCTGGTCCTAAACTCGGAAAAAATCCATTTCATGGTTAAAGAGGGACTAGTCCTTGGCCATCTAGTCTCGGGTAGGGGGATTGAAGTTGAAAAATCCAAGGTTTACATCATTCGTCACCTTCCATCACCCAAAACTATCAATGAATTAAGGTATTTCTTAGGGAATACTGTTTTCTATAGAAGATTCATTAGGAACTTTCGTTCAATCGCTCGTCCCCTTTGTGGTCTTCTAGTAAAGGATGCTCCATTTTTTTGGACAGAATGTTGTGAGGGTTCATTCTCAACCACCAAATCATCTCTCACCTCTCCTCCCATCATGAAATCCCCAAATTGTAACCTTCCTTTAGAACTCATGTGTGATGTAAGTGACTTTTCATTAGGAGTTGTGTTAGGACAATGTTGTGATAAAACTCATTATGTAATTGCTTATGCAAGAAAATCCTTAAATGATACCCAAATCAACTACACCACCACTGAGAAGGAGTTACTTTCTATTGTGTTTTCCTAAGAAAAGTTTAGGTCCTACCTCTTAGGATCCCCCGTCACTGTGTACACTGACCATTCTGCATTGAAATACCTCTTCCATAAGTAATATTTTAAGGCTAGACTGATTAGGTGGGTCCTTCTATTACAAGAATTTGACCTCACAATCATGCAAAAAGGGGTGTTGAAAATGTTGTAGCTGGTCAACTCTCTAGGATAGAATTTAATGAAAAATTATCCAACCATTATGTAATGGATTCATTCCATGATGAACACCTATACTTTGTGAGTGACTGCCCTTGGTATGCTAACATAGCCAACTTCTTAGTTACAAAAGTCAATCCAAAATTCTTAGGGACTCAAGCTAGAAGGAAATTCCTTTCTGATGTCATGCACTATGTTTTTGATGATCCATACCTCTATAAGTTTTGCCCTGACCAAGTCATTAGAAAGTGTGTCCCAAAATATTAACAAGAATACATCCTTAAATTATATCATATTGAGGTGTGTGGGGGTTAATTTTCCTCTAAGAAAACATCTGCTAAGGTTATTTAGAGTGGCCTCTTATGTCCCACCCTCTCAAATGATTCTGACACATTTTTTCAAAGCTGCCCTAGGTGTCAAAAATTAGGGTCCATCACAAAAAGGAATCAAATGCCACTCACTCCCATCTTAGTGATTGAAATATTTGACTGTTGGGGATTTTATTTCATGGGTCCCTTCCCAATCTCTATGGGATTTTTGTAAATTCTCTTAGCTGTCGATTATGTCTCAAAATGGGTTGAGGAAATTAATACAAAATCCAATGATCATCAAAAGGTAATTATCTTTATCAGGGAAAACATCCTCACTAGATTTGTAATTACTAGGGCTATCATTAGTGATCATGGATCCCATTTTTGCAATCGTCCATTCTCATCACTCATGGAAAAATATGGAATTTATCACTAAGTGTCCACTGCTTACCACCCACAGAAAAATGGTCAAGCTGAGTTATCCAATCGAGAAATCAAACAAATTCTTGAGATAATAGTTAATACATCTAGGAAGGATTGGTCAGGAAAGCTCTTAGATGCTCTTTCAGCCTATCGAACTGCATACAAAAACATTTTAGGAATGTCCCTATATAGGTTGGTTTATGGTAAATCATGTAATTTTCCAGTGGATATTGAACATAAATCCTTTTGGGTAATTAAGAAAATGAATTATGACCTCTCATTGGTAGAAAAAAAAAGAAACTAGATCTCAATGAACATGAGGAACTTAGGATGGAGGCTTATAAAAATTCAAGGATCAATAAAGCTAAAGTACAAGCCTACCAATCTCTAAATCTTAAAGCCAAACACATTGAACTGGGTAAACCTATTCTTTTGAATAGTTCTAAACTTCATTTACACCCAGGAAAGTTGAGATCCAGATGGTCAGGTCCATGCATAGTGCATAAGGTATAACCCCATGGGGTGTAGAAATTCAAGATCCCACCAATTGTCAAACATTTAAAGTTAATGGTCATAGAGTCAAACCATTCATTGAACCATTCTGAAAACAAAAAGACGAGGAAGACTTGTGTGAACCATCCTTAGATGAGGAAAAAAAATAAACAATGAAGTGCCTAAGTCATGCTAACAATGTTAAATAAAAGCACTTCATGGGAGGAAACCCATGGTTTTCATAGTTCTAATCATTGTGAATCATTTTTTTCATTTTTACCATAGGTTGTTGACCTGTTCTTCTTTTATGAGTAACTATGGTTATGATAGGGGAGCACAATATTCATCTGTGTCACGTGGTGTGATCCCTAAGTAATACCTTACCCATAAATTTAAAAGGAAGACAATGTATCATCAGTGTATTTTATTTTTTGTTTGTAGGTTTAAAAAAATCTAAATATGATAGTACCTTAGACTGTTGTCATGTTCTTCTTTTATGAGTATGGATTGGTATGAAAGGGGAGCGCCATATTCATCTGTGTCACATGGCGTGATCTCTGAGTAATACCTTACCCAGAAATTTAAAAAGAATATAATGTATCATTAGTTTATTTTTTTATTTTATAGGTTTAAAAAAATTAAAAGGACATGTCGTTGGTCATGGGAAAAGCCCATCACATACATCCAAGCCGATGATACTCGAATCCAGGATTGAAGGGAGAATTTGGCACGCATATTCATCATCAACCACTAGGTGACTTCATTCCATGATTATCATTTTAAATTTCCTTTTTGAACCCCTCTCCCATACCCCCTTATAAGTTTTCTTTATACACTGGGGACAGTTTTATTCTATGTTGGGGGGAGATGAATTAAAAAATGATTTTTTTAATAAGAACATACATGAAAAGAAAAATTCCATTAACCTTGAACATGATAACACACATTGCAAACTATGAAATTGGGTATCAAATACTTTTTCATGCCTTTATTCTAATTTTAATGAAAGTTTAAGTTCATGAGCATAGTTTTTGGAAAGTGCGGTTTTCCGAGGTGATTTTTCAAAGATTACATTTTCATCCTCTTAATAAAAATGTCGCATTGCACGTCTACTGGATATTGGGTGTAAATTTGAGTTATTGGGTCCCTTTCATTCTATCATAGGGTTCTGGGGTCACTTTTAGTTTAATTTGAGTATCCAAAAAAACAAAAAAAATGAAAAAAAAAATGATGACCACATAGATAAATGTTTTGTCCAAATGCGTGGCGTCCGGAACTTGGGGATCATTACTCCATAGTTTTCTTTCACAGATTTAGGCTTTATATCTCGATTGTAGAGCATGGAATTGACAATATGTGTGGTGTTAGACACTTGGGGATCGTGACTCCATAGTTTTCTTGCCTAGAGTTAGTATTTTCATATCTATTGTGGTTAAAAAAATCAATAAAATCAAAAAAAATGGATACTCATCTTAAGGTTTAATGTGACTCCCACCTAGCACTTCCATTATTTCCCATTGAACAAAAAATGGGCCCTGTGTCTTTTTTAATGCACAACACATCATCATGCTTAATTGAAATTGGATGAAATTTGATAATGAATTTTAACAAAGGAATAGGCTTGGGCTTGAGATATGTATATGAAACCAGATTGTTATAAATTATTTTGATGGGTTTCATAATTTTTTTGGTATGAGGTCATTGGGTGAGAAATGTGTATTAAAATGTTTTTGTAAAATGGAATTTGAATTTCATATTTGAGATATATTTTGCTCGAGACTAGAAAAACTCATGTTAGGGGGTGTGATTAGACACTAAAAGTGTCTAATATTCATTGTCAAAATCTTAATAATAATGTGTTCTAAATTCCATAAACATTAATTTTAGTGCATTATATAAATTGAACTTCATTTCTCATCTCAAATGCAATTCATGTTGAAAATGAAAATTTCGGACAAATCATTCATCTGTTTTTGGACAACATTATATTAATTTTCTGAATTTCATATTTTTGGGAAATGATTGATCACTTTTTTTGTAACATTTTTTCTTTTATGATCGATGGATGAATCCCAATGGAACATGGAGATTTTTGGGGATGAATGCAGAACTTTTCTGGAGAAAGAATAATGGGCCTAAGGGCCATCAAAAAAATGTGGGGCCCACAAGCCAATCCCAATGAAGCAAAAAAATTTACATTAGAAAGATAAAAATATTGGGATCATTTTATTAAACTTTTTCTAGAGATAATTATGATTTTTTCATGGAGATATATGGATCCGAAGTTAACATTTAAATGGTGGGCCCAACCTGAACGCCCATAATGTATTCCACCCATTCCGATCATAAATTAAAAAAGGATAAACCAAATTTCCTGAAATTTTTACACCTAATATAGGACAGATGGAAGATCAAATTTTGATTCTATGATCCCATAGAATTTGGCCTCATTCAATTAAAAATTCACACGTCAAAACGGTGGATGAATCTAGAAGAATTTCCGGGTCAACTTAAAAACATCAAATTCCCTTGATTGTCTCACCCTCATTTTAACTCTCCCAATTAATGGAGATGTTATTTATTTTTGGGGGGTGTATCTAAGGATTTTAATATGCCTATATAATGAACCGGTGGTGAAGGGAATTATCATCAAATAATTTTGTTTGGAATGGAAGTTTTTATTTTCATTCAATTGTATTGTCATGATTTCATTTTGTAATCGCATTATCAATTTATCCCATGTATGTTTTTTGTTCTCCTTAATTTAATTAATAAAATATCATCATAAAAATATTATTATTAACTTCTTATTTATTTTTCCATATCATTTTGATACCATTTCCTTAGGGAGTGAGGTTATTCACATTATCTTTTGTGAAACTCTTCACACAACGGTGGAGTGATTGTTATTTTTTTTTCTTCTTCTCCAATTATACCTTCATAAGTCTACAACCCACATTCATTGATAGAACAGAATCAATGGAGGGATAATCCTATAATGGGTTGAACCAAGGGAGTAGCTAGGGGTGAATTGTATGTTATTTCTTAATTTAATAATTCTTAATCAATTCTATTTTTGAGATTTTAACTCAATGATGTATGTTATCCTTTAAACTCACCAATTTTAAGGATACACATCCTGAGTTCTAAAACAATCCTCTAACTTCGAGTGATCATCAATATGATCCCCCATGTGTATAGGTGATTATCCTTAGGATAGTGAAAACTCAAAATTGGTGAGTGATTTGGGATGGTTGTATTTCGTTATAGGAAACACTCAAATTTAAGACATTGAAATAATTTAAAAAGAAATTCATCCAATACACCCCATGCAATAACCAAGGATGAAATCATGCAGTTAAATTGAATTCACTTAAGTCTTTAAAATATCAAATAATCCAATCAATTAAATCCAAAGTTGGCCACTTCATAGCCAAATCAACACCATCAAATAACCTTCTTAGACTGCATGTTTCTTAGGTTTCTTCTTAGGTCTCTGAGATCGATAACCAAGTCGTACTACAATGATTGCTTACACTATACAACTTGGGTAAATTTGGGCGCAACCACAGATAGATATGTGTTGATGAATAGTGAAATTATAGATCTATTTATTGAAGAGTTTATGATACAGAAAAAGAGATGAATGAGAGGATGAACTTGAAATGAGAAAGATATTACAAAATCTGTTAATAAAAATCTTATAGAATGGTTTGCATAACGTGTAAGTTCATAAATATTGAAATCAATATGTATATTAGGTTTATACATATATTTTGTAAATCTAATAGTGTATATTAATTTTTTAAGATCATTAATACTGATAGTCAATCAGAGTTTTCATAATATTTGAAGTTTCTTGCTCGAGGTTCTCTGAAACAAGCTAGAAAGTTCGACGCATACAACGTGAATGGATTTAGATTCTGTACAGTTGATCGGGAAAAAGGTTTGAAAACATAAAATAGTGGTTTATTTATTTTTCTTAAAGTGTAATAATATATAAAATTTACTAATATTATCAAATTAAACTAACATGTACATTTTTTATTCGTTTTATTAAAATGTAATTTACTTCTATGAACTTCTACCGCTTGATGGATATTGGTGACCATGAACTACATGATTCATATATCTTATCATCATAACAAAAAATAGTATATTATGTGAAAGATTTCATGGATTAAGGGAGGAGTGTAGTTTCTCACATAAAACAAAGAGACTTGTATGATATGGGTATTGATGCAGAAGATTTGACATCTGAAATTTAATCCCATCAACATAAAGAAGCAGACTTATTTTTCCATCATGATATTGAAAATATTAGTCTTTCAAGAGTGGATAAAGTAGATGATGTAATTATGGAGTAGGAAACTGACATGATTGAAGGAGAAAATTATTGTATGTGTAGTTATCCATTCATTTATCAACCACTTATTTCATTTGTGCAGTCATTCGTTATCATAGTTAGGTATATTTTGATTGTTAGTATTGTGCATCTTCTCTCATTTATATTTTTTTGTTTTCATGGATTTTTTGAAATATATGTTCTGAAGTTAATTTTATTTTATTAAATGATAGGAATGCTAAGGAGGAAGTGTTATACTCACACTTTAAGGTCAAAGAGTTTCTCTAGAAGCTGATATCCTCTGGTAATCTTTTCATTAGTTTAAATATTTATTAGACAATTTTTTCTGTTTTATATATTAAATTGTTGATTTATCTTTCTAATGAATTCATCGAGTTTAGGCAACCAAGAATCCTGAAAAGAAGTGTGGTTGAATGTTCATAAAAAATATGATTGGAATTTTTTTAATGAGTGTACCAAAGAAGTTCTGGTATTAATTCATTTTTCATTATAATAACTTATTATAAGTTGTCACTAAATTAATGTATATTACTTCTAATGTGACTGATATTTGATTTATAGGTAATAATTAAAGAACTATGGTATGTCAATCCCAAAAAGTTCTGATCAGTCTCTCAGGATGACCAAGTTGGTAAAGTCCTTGGGAAGGAGCATTCTAGTTAAGTGCGCATATGGGTTTGGGACTATTACTATATGAGGTCTTTGGCAAGAAAATGGGGATTTTAAGTGATGGCTGGTGGTGGGAAGGTAAATCACATGACATCAAAATCATTTATTTCAAAAAAAATTATTGATTTTAAGTTTAAATATAAATATATAACATTGTTTAATTGTGAATATAATTTCCTTACAGATGCCGGTAGTAGGAAGTAGAGATGAAGCTGGAGAGGGTGACGAGAAGAGTTCATCATTGGGGAATGAATAGTGGAGAGGGTTTGTTCATGTATCAATACATCCAATGTTGGTATTTTTTTATCATTTTCTTATATTTTAGATGGGATCAGGATAGCGGGTGCCCTATTTATATGTTGTATAACCATGTGTCTATATGTTGTGTTTCAACTGGCTATGGAGATTGAAATTTCTATATGATCATATATGATTTTTAATTTCTTGTCTCTATTTTACATATAGGTTCATCTGACTATTATATTCTAATATATCACATGGTGTCTTACTAAATATGTTTATACTCACACCTCCATGGACTTTCCATGCATTATTTTTTTACTATAAAAACTACTAGTAGATGGTTCCCTTAGTAGACCTAGTATCTACGGAACATAGAATTAAGTGAAGGCACTGACCATGTTTAAGGGTCAAACATAGGGATCTTGAGTTGGGAACTCCCATTCTTTTCTCTTTCATTTATTTCTATATTGGAACCTACTATCCTTCTTCTTGGTTAGGCATGTATTTTACCCTATTCCTTTCCAAGATATTTATCTATCTCATTCTGATGTATTTCCTAGAGGTTACTATATTAATTTTTTACACTGAGAGGTTTTATTTTATTATACCTATGAAGCATTTCATGGAGTTGAGTGTGTGTGTGTGTGTGTGTGTGTGTGTATTCATGTACAATAGGATCAATCCTCCCACTTCAGAGATATTCATACTATGTGCTTGTCACTAGCCATTCAACTATTGGGGGTGAACATGTGTTGTCACTCTCAGCTTACTGGTGTCCCAGGTAGGGTCCCTATAGGTTAAATCAAGAAAAAAAACCCATGGTTTTCTCTAAGACCGTAAGATCTATCTAACCCCATCCATTATAGGATAGTCTATACCCTTTTCCAAATATCACCTCACGGCCCAATCCTACTGACCAAGGATCGCTTTATGTTATCTCTCACCAAACTAAGGTCCTATATCACTTATCCATACAATGATATCTCAAGAATATAACATATAGGATAACCCCTATCTATCATACCCTATATTCGATTATTATCCTCTTTTATTCACCTTCTTGGTTAGAGCTCAATCTTGATGTGTTGGGTGATCTCCCTTTTGGGAGATTTTTGTGCTCTATTTGTGCATGGACCCTGTTTTTTGATCTTTGTCCTGATGGTCTTGGATAAACCATGGGGATGTAATTGGGTAACTCAGACTATGTGGATTCTTGTTGATCTAGTCACATATAGGCATCTATGTTATTTTTCATGATCTCATAATGGGGTGGGATCGGTGTTGGAAGTCCTAATATTTCATAAAGTATTTACCCGTTGTATAAATCCAAGTCAGTTTTAATCCTCGCTTATGGAAGTTTAGATCATTTATGGATATTTAGGGTGATTTGCCTTTTGGATAAGAATTTATTTTTGGTTTTGAATCATTAATGACCCTTTTGATGAAAATGGTATTTGTGGTGAATGGTTTCATATTGAGAATTATTTATTTATTATTAAATTAATTTGTCTTGTTTGGAATTTTGGTTGATTTAGTTTTAACATGTGAATCCTCATTTTAATGGAAGTATTTTGATTCTTTATAGCTAGTTTTAAATGTATTAAATTTAGGTTTTCCTTGGAAATTGTTTGTGAAATAGTATAAATAATCAATGTAATTTCAATGAGAAATGAATTGATTCTTTCAATATATAGATAAATTTATTATTGATTCTTTCAATGTGTTTATTCTTTCAATGTTTTTATGTATTATTGATTCTTTTAATGTGTTGTGTATTGTTTCATTATTTCAATGTATTGAGAAATTTATTATTTCTTTCAACTTTTTGTTTTCATTGGTAAATGTTTCCATTATTTATGTTTTGGTGAGAATCAACATGTGTTGATTATTTAGTTTTAACATGTATTGTTTTCCTTTTATATTGATGACATATTTGATGATCTGGTAAAATTTTCACTGTCAATGTTGTGTTGTTCTGGATGTAGGTTTTTGGGGCTGCAGAACATGCTGCTTGTTTTTTTAATGCAAGAGATAGCGGCTGTTTAAACTACCACTATATATAGGATTTTTTTATGGCGGTGTAAATTGTGGATATATTATAGTATTTATTAGGGCGGTGTTTAAAACTACTGCTTAATATGAAAAAAAATTACTCAGTGTTGGTTTTATCTATATTGATGTGGGTTTTTTTTATTAAAAATTCTAGACTTTAGCAGCCGTTAAAAACCGCCGCTAGATCCCAGTTATTTTTTTAAGTGAAAACCGCCGCTAAAACTAAGAAAACCTCCATGAAATAAGAATTTTACGACACATTCCAAAAACCACCACTAAATAGAAAAAACCACTGCATGTTGAATGTCGAAACAAATTTTAGCGGTGGTTTTTCGAAACTTACACAGAAACATATAGAAGCGGTTTAAACCACCTCTAAATGAGAATTTTGTCATAGTGACATCTCATGCATCAATCTTAAACAAAAGCCTTTTCCCATGATTCCCATCTCTAAGGGAACTCACAAGCTTGGGATAACCCCTCTCTCAAATTACCCTCGCATATCACAACCCATCATGACATGTCATGAAATAATCCCACTACTCAATTTTGAGATCCTCTCACCAATATCCTAATATACAAATCAATGAAATTAGGCTCCTTTTCCTAGCCCATAAACCATTTCTCACATAGTTCACAACTCATGGGCTAACCCCTCTTCTCCCATCTCAAATGTCACAAGGAAGCTCATGTGCTACACACCTACTCCATGGTTCCCACATATACACACCTAGCATCACATGTTAAATCATCACTCCTCCTTGGTCACCTATCCTCATTGGGAATCCACATACCAGATAACCCATTTCAAGGATTAGGCAATATCCACAAGCATTAAACAACATCTCCCTATGAAAATCTGTATCAAGTAAAACCATAGACACATAGTTTGGTAAAGTATAACATCACTAAGAATTTATACGTGAAAGCACTATATATGTTATTATTGACACTTTAAGTAACCAAATCTATTTCCTTTCTATAACTTGTAGTAAGGCATGCCTTTCCTACACCAACCCACTAAGGATCACTATACATCCCATACATGGAAGAATGGTATAGCCTTCATTGGGAACAAATCATCAGAAGATCCACATAACCTATCATTAGAAGAAAATATACCATGATTTTAGCTGATTAGAATTCCAACAACTTGTTATATGTTAAAACACTATATAAGTTGTTGTTGACACTTCAAGTTGTTGAACACTTTATTATTTGTGATTTCAATCATGCACAAAAAGACATATGTCATTTGAATCCTATGTGTCGAAAATGATGCCTGAACAATGGCCTCATGCCAGTGGTCCAAGAGAAAAAACCACAAATAACAATCTCAAATAAATACATCATACTTGAATAAATATCTCAACTGTAACATTGAAAACCAAGAACAATTATCACATATCCCCAGTAATATGGAATTTTGATAGGAAACAGGGTTCGCGATACACCAGTATAAGGTCCATCACAAGCTCCAACGCATCCCTATTCCATTTCTACCATACCCTAAATTGTAAGACCAAACAAATGCACTCTAATACCACTTCATAACAACTCATTGACATCGGACCACTCACCAATGTCTGGTCCAGGGGTTTTACATGACCTCAGATGCGTCTCCCAATAAGATATAAGCTTTTGACTAGCAATGATAGTCTAATGTGTTATTATGGGGAGACTATACACTCATATCAGAGTGAACAAATAGCATAAGTAACCAAAAATAACCGCAATAATAATCAGTGTACTTAAAAGTAACATATAGACATATTCATGATATAACAAATGTACCATGTGGAATCTTACATTCATCCTTCCAAAATAACTTTCAACTAAACCATTCACATTTACAAATAAAAAAGAAATAATAATATCTAATATTCACTATTTCCATCCCCGAGCCTCACCTCATCCCAATCTTTGAACGCCATCTGAGTTATCTCACACGATCTTGCAATGCTGGGCCTCTGCCCCACATGAACCTGTAAACAATGAGGTATGCTCAGGTGACCATGACACTTTGGAACCATATCAAAACTCATGTCCACAAGTTCAAATAGGGAAAAGGCTCAGTGCTGCAAGATTGAGTGGGATATCTCAAATAGAGTCTGGATATTGGGATGAGGTGAATCTTGGGGGTGTATATAGAGCGTCTTCTATATTTTTATTCTTTTTTTATTTGTATATGTGATCATCCTGGTGGGTGTTCAGTGAGGATGTATGACTATATGCTTTTTCATGATACATTTTTTATATCATGGATATGTTTATGTATTGCTTCAGTGTGATCAGATTATTATTATGGATGTTGTTTTGTTATTTTCACTATTTTTTCACTTAGATATGAGGGTATAATCTTCCCACAGTAACACCTTAGATATTTATTGGTAGTCAGTAGCCTCTGATTTGTGGAGAGGCATGCCTAAGGTCACGTAATATCCCCAACCCAAACAGTGGTGAGTAGACCAGGGCCGACGAGGTGTTATAATTCAAAATAAATAGTCGTTTTGATTTGTTTGAATTGCTTGATTTTTTTATCACTTTTTCATAAGTTTATCATTTTTTGGTTTATCACTGTCGAATTTGTTTTCATTTTCTATTTACATTATTTATATAAATGGATGGTAAACATCCATTAATTTCATTTTTGTTTGTTCTTAAAATTATAAATATATATAGATATTCATTTAAATTTTAGGCTTCATAAAATGATGTTATAAGTTGGATTTGTTATTTTTTATTTATAATTACAATATTATTGATGCCTATAATACCTACACAAATATGCCTAAATCAAAATTAATTAGTGTTTGGAATATAAATGAACAACAAACAACCTGATTATAAGTCAATTTTGATGTTAATCCTCAAACATCGTGTATAAGTGTTTATTTTAAAAAATGTTTTTCCCATGCATAATGCTTCTTCTCCAAGTTTTTTTAAAATAAATTCTTTGTTTGTTTGGTTTACTATAAGGACTCTAGTTTCAATTGTGTTGTTTCTTTTACCAGATGATTCTACTGCTTTGGTGTTAATGATATTTTTTGGGGAAGAGACCAGTGTTTTCTTTTAGTGGAGACCTTGATCCTCTTTTTTTATTGAAGTCCTTATTTTTTATGGAGGTTAAATTTTAGTGATAGTTGGGAGGAAAATGGATTAATAATGAGTGATTTTTTATTTCAGGTTGCATTAATTTTGTTTTTGGGTATACTTGAAAAAGTGATTGGTTTGTTTTTTAATGAACTCCTTTCGTTTATGTATGAAAGCCTCCCTTGATGTGATTTAGTTTTATAAATAATAATTTATTTATTGGGATTAATTAATTTATTATTACTATTTTATTTTTCTGTTATTTATTAATTTATAGATCTATGTTAGCGATGCTTTTAAACCGATGCAACATTTATTTAAAATTTATAGATTAATTCTAGTGGTAGTTTAAACCCAAACAATTTTCTATAAAAAATATCGATTTAAATAAAGAGAGATTTTGAACCCATGAAATTATTTTTAATTTGTTAATTTAAATTAGACTTGGCTTTGAACCCCTAGAATTTTTTTAATTTATTTATTTTATTTAGTAGCAGTTTTGAACCTCTTTTTTTTAGTTTATATTTAAATTAGTGACAGTTTTAACCCTATCAAATAAATTTTCATAAATTTAGAATGGTTATAATTATCAGTAAAATAAGAACCATTAATTTTAATATAATAGTGCTTTCCATAAACTGTTGTTAGTGAAAAGTGGGTGGCTATATTAGCGACGAATTTTCATAATCACAAATGATATATTTAGATAGGGTTATAACCGCTTCTAATGGGGTCAAGAACATACAAATTTAATCATTTATTTAATAATGTAGGAATTAGAGGCAATGAGGATAATTAGCATAATTATCATATTCATAGAATTGTTTTTTGCATGTACTAATAATGGCACGAGATTCAAAACTCCCCATTGAAAAATCAACAACATAATCAAATTTGAAAAAATGAACATGTTGACAACCAAAACAATCTTCACATAAATGAAATTTTAGGTTTGTACTTATTATGCATGTTTTATTTTTATGTATAATAAAGACTTTACACAATTGACCTTGCAAATCAAAATGAGAAGAAACATCAACCATGAAAAACTAGGACATCACCCATTGAGTTCAGTTCCCTTATTGCACAATTTATCAAAATCAATTGTCCAAACATTTTTCAAACCTTCAAGGTTGTACTTTTATTAAAGACTACCAATGATCTCAAACAAGCGTCTAGAATCACATTTAATTAAAATGGTATTTTTAACTCAATTGATCAGGAATATTTTCCTACCAAATCTAATTTTGGCACCGTCGAGATTGTTAAATGGTTTCAATCAGATAAATGGATGAGACAAGCCTATGAACACAAGACATCTTCTACCCATGCAAATGATAAAGATTTGGAGGTTCCTAAAAAACACTTAATTATTTTTTTTGATTTGAAGTTTTCTTTTACAATTCCACCAAATAGGAGTGTCAATATTGAGTACACGTTTATAGTTTGAGAATTATTGGAGGACTTTCATACAAAACTCCAGTCGCATGGTTTATGGGAAAAATCATTGAGGAAGAACCTAGTTAACAAATAAGTTGTTGCTTATAAAGTCATGGATATAAGGATTTACCATGAGAAATGTTGTATTCAGTTTGATTTTAGTATATTGAAGTCTTGTTTTTAGTAAAGATAGAAGATTAGGGCATGTCTTTAACCTAATCCTTTATACATCCAATTGATTTATTTGGTTTAGATTCAATTAATTTGTTAACCATAGTTAGATATTTTGTTTTATCCCACGTAATGTATATTAACAATTGGATGCAACTTCTTTCGATCCAAACCAGAGGCAGTGCTCATTTAAGGAACATGGGAGAAATATGGAAAGGGGACTGCATGATTGTTTTCCCTTTCATCGACCAACCATTGAATTCTGGATTTCTGATCATTTCATTGCAGGGGAAGATGAAAGGTTAGATTTTTATTACCATTTTCATCCCCTATTTTATTTCATCTTATTATTGTTTTCTTACCATCTTTCATTCCGATCAAATGAAGTTCCGCATCAAATCAAAACGAATAAACTCTAAAGGGAAATAGTAATCTAATGGTCTGGATATGTCGTGACGATCCCCCAATCTTGATGGGACACATTCAGAACCATTGAATCCCTAAATAATCTGATCAATCCAAACTCGTAATAAACATGAATACCTCAACTTATTTATGGAATAGAATTTCATGTCGAAAAGGGTGCTAAAAATCATAGGAAAACTAGGGTTTTAGTGTTGTAAAACACAAAACAATTGGTCTTTCAGCATCAATCACGGGGTTCATCAAGATCAATCAATCTACTGGTTTGATTCAAGAACCATGCATCAGGCTTATGGCTTTCCAGAAGCAGTCATCTAGAAGGCAGAAACGGCATAACAGAGCCAAACTGCAGTTCAATTACAATGAAAAAACAAAACAAAACAAAACGAACGATCAATCATTCAAGTATTTTCGATCGCATTGGATCTGACTCACAAATAATGAGAGAGGGGAGAGACGTATAGTAGAGGCCTTCAGTAAAACCACTACAACCATGTTATTGTAGAAGGTATTGGGGGGTGTATAGTCTTGCACAGGGTATCCTTTTTCAATAAAAGTGTGGAAATTAGCCCTCAAAAAAAGATTCTATGAGGCCAGGTTCTCCAATTTTTATGTGGATCTTAAAGATTGACACCCTTTCCATTGGGGTTCTGTGATAGAGATAATATTTTCATTATTTTTCATATTTTCTTCAATGATTTAATCTCTACCAATTAATCAATTTGATCTTATTTTTATCATTTTAGTGTTTAGGTTAATTATGGATTTAATTGTGGAAATTGGTTAATTCTGGGAATTTAACAGTTTTGTGGAGCTTCATTATTTAGAGTATATATTTTAAATTTTTAATCCAAATTGTGTGATTCCTTTTTTTAGTCTTTCTATGCTCGTGGGATTCAACTTTTTATTTTGGACCAAGGTCTCATTTGACACATAATGGACCGGAAAAATTCATGAAGTGGAAAATGTTTTCTGGCCGACAGAATGGACCATACCATAATTAATGTGGCATATCTCGGCCTAAATGTATCCAAATTATGTGATTCTAGCCGTAAGATAACTATTACCCTTTTACTCTCTTTCACATTAAATTTCATGTATAAATTCGGTCATTAAGGCACTCATTCAATGCAACTAAAACTAGGAAGTTGAAGAGTGACCGCGGATAGAAAAAGTTATCATTAGTAATTCAAGGATAAATTTTGTGGAACTTGTCCAAGCTCTCAGATATTTTTAGAAAGCATGAAAAAGGCATAGAGGAACAACATTTATGAAGACACCGTCCCATGATCCGTCCATTTATTATACTAACCGGACTCAAACTTTTGGTGGAGTAATTTTGGAGCGAAAATTTCTACTCCACAAGCCTATAAATAAGAGTGTTCACTTCCATTCAAAGGGGTTGAAGAAGGTGAACGAGGGGATATACTGAAGGCTTCAGTTCTTGAAATTCCTTTTATTTTTTACTTGTTCTTTTAATTGTTTTATCATGCTCTTTTCTTCCCCTTTCAACTCTATTACCCTTCACATGGTGGGGTAAAACCTTTAAGTGATCGGGGAAGGGGGAGCTTTACTTTTGTAATGTCGGAGTTTTGTACTTAAATATAAAACCCTATTTTTCTTTTAGATTAATTCTATTATCAGTTTTACCCAATTCTCTTAATGAGATTGTGTTTTGGGTTTGGTGTATTCATCATTTATAGCTTTGGTTGAAGACTTTTAATCTCCCTCTTCCTACTATAATTTGTCTCAATCGAGCAGATTGTGTTAGGTGGTGAGTGTCAAATGATAATTGGTATGTGTGTGGAACTAGTGAACTATTTATAGAGTTATAAGGAGAAAAAATTCTTGACCGGGACATGCCTTAGTTGTTTAGTAATTTCTTATGAACTTACATGAACATAGGAGTGAGTTTCATTTCTTTCTTCAACCAAAGGTGATTGATAACTTGATTGAGGAATATTTTATTTATCATTCAATAGTAAGAGAGGGAAAATGATATTTATGAATATGATGACATTGAAAAAGGTGATCCTACTCTTACCCCATAACTCTCTTCATCCATTAGTTTTAAATCATTATTTTCAATTGCTTGCTTTATTTTTCAACTTAAACAATTTCAAAAACAACCTCTTCTTCTTTCTTTAATTTAAGTGATAAGTTTAATTGTTGTGAACTCCTCTTTGGAGATAACCTAGGTTACCCACTTCACAATATTTTAACATAGTTATATAATCTTTTGTCACACCCCACGACATGTACGTGTCAAAACATGGCACTGTTGTCATAGAGGTAGTGCCAACGGTTTTTTTCTCTCTCTTTCTTTTAACTTTTCTTATTTTCATTACAAAGTTGTATGACTAGAACCTCAAATATTGAACCTTTACCCATTGATCCTAAAATTGAATGAACTTTGATCAATAGGCTAATAAAACTCAATTTTCAATCTGAATTTGAGGAAATTTCTCTTACTGACTCGAGTGAAACTTCAAGTGTTCACTCCGAGCCTTTCATCATGGCTGGAAATCAAAAGCCAACTCTCAGAGATCTTTCTGCCCCACAATTCCTTAATCAAAATAATCAACATGCCATGACACTGTTACAAGATTATTTTGAGATGAAACCTAATATGATATCATTTCTCCCAAATTTTCACATCTTGGAAGGTTAAGATCCCAAAAAACATATTAAAGAGTTCACATATGTTTGCTCAACTTTCAGACCACGTGGAGTAGCTGAGGAACAAGTAAAGTGGAAGGCGTTCCCATTTTCATTGGAAAGAGCTGTTAAAGAATGGTTTTATAGTCTACAACCTGAATATGTGGATGGTTATAATGACTTACTGAGATGCTTCATGCAAAGATTATTCCCCACCTTCAAAAGCACAACCATCAGAAAGGAGACATTTTCCATCAAACAATCATCTGGAGAAACCCTTTACAAGTACTGGAAAGATTTAAAACGCTATGTGCCAGCTACTCAAATAAATCCATTTAGGATCATCACGTTCTTGTCTTATTCTATCAAGGAATATTGTACACTGATAGGAACCTTCTTGTTGCATCATCTGTAGGTGCATTGATTGACAAGTCACCCGAAGAAGCAAAATGTTTTATTGAGAATATTTCTCAAAACTCGCAATAGTTTAGTACAAGAGGTATTGGCACAAGAGGTATTCATGAGGTACGAACTTCTTATCCATCACCCTTACTAGAAACTAAGATTTACGAGAAAAATATTTTTGTGAGATAGATAGCCTTGAAACGAGTGGGTGACCAACAAGCACCACCTAAGGTATGTGGTTTATGCTCATCAGCTGATCATTTCACTGACCAATGTGCTGAAATACAGGGGATGAAAACTTGTGTAGAAACCTTTGAACCAAGGCAGTACCAACAAAATCAAGGATGGAGAGAGCCTGGCCATGTTCAATATGGGTTCTAAAATCAGAAAAATCTAGCTAGACCCCCGAACCAAAACCAGTTCCAAAACCTACAACCATTTCAACAAAACCAATCTTATAACCAGCCTCCACACCACCAACCTCCCACTTTCCCCAGACCCTATAATCATCCATCCAACAACACAAAACTTTCTATGGAATAGCTAAAATCCAGGTTTCATGACCTAGAATATAAGGTTGACAAGAAGGCAAACACAATGGAAAGATTTGTTGAAATCATGATAAAAAATCCTAGGAAACATCCTTCCCAAACAACACCAAAACCAAAGGATAATTTCAGCATGGTAACAACATGAAGTGGAAAAGAGATCCACCACCAGCATCCCATGAACCTGAAACAAGACCACCTGAGTTGAGGGATAATGATCTTGTAAACTCTGAAAATTCTGTGAAAATGAATTGTAAAGAAGAGAAGAAAGAGGAGGAAGAGATGGATAGGACAAGGAAGAAGAGAAAATAAACACCATTTCAAAGGAAACAAAGGGAAAAGAAAGACTTACCCCCTCCATTTCCATCAAGGATTATTGGATCAAAGAAATTGCAGGAGGAAGCACTTCCAAAAGAAATTGTGGACACCTTCCAGAAAGTAGAAATCAATATCCCCTTACTTGAAGCAGTAAAAAAATTATAAAGTATGATAAATTTTTGAAGGATCTTTACACCAAGAAGAGGTGACTTCAAGGGAATGAAATGATCAACTTGGGAAGAAGTTTCTCAACCTTCGTCACACCACAATTACCAACCACATGTCAAGATCCATGGATGTTTTCCATTCCATAAACCATTGGTTCTTTAAATTTATCTAATGCTTTGTGTGATCTAGGTGATTCAATTAATATATTTCCTCACTCCGTATACACTTCTTTGTAGATGGGAGACTTGAATCCCACAAGAGTGGTTGTCCAGCTTGCAAACAGATCCACAGTTTTCCCTGCAAGAGTTTTGGAGGATGTCCTTGTGAAATTCAAAGATCTCTTATTCCTAGCTGACTTCTATGTGCTCAATATGGAAGAATATAGGAGCCCTTAACATTCAGCTATCATTTTGGGTATACCTTTCTTAAAAACTTCCAAAACCATCATCAATGTCCATGATGGGACACTCACCACGAAGTTTGGAGAGAGCACGGTCCACTTCAATGTTTTCTAATCCCTGAGGCACCCATCTAATGATCACTCCATCTTTTCAATTTCCCATGAAGTTGGTGCATAACCCATTGAAGAATTAGCTATGATCTATGAATTCTTAGACTTAGTAGAGACTTCTTCCATTGAAAATATCATTGAACATGTGGATGCCCATGATGCTGGAGTTTCTAACTTCATGTGGGAGGAAGAGGTAAAATCTGATTTCATTGATGATTTATTAAATGATTATGAAGATGATATGGTTTCTTGTTTATAGGAGGTCCAAAAATTGGAAGTGGGAAACATCAATTTAGTTTCATCCCTTGAGTATCCGCCTGATCTGAAACTCAAACCCCTACCCACTTATTTGAAAGATCTGTACCATAGGGAGGGAGAGAAACTACCAGTGATAATTGATAATAATCTCTCTAAAACACAAGATAAATCATTGATTGGTCTTTTGAGAGAGAATATCCAGGCGATATGGTGGAGTTTAGGTGATATTCCAGGAATCAAGCCAAAAATATGCTCCCATATAATTTTTATTGAGGGAGATTCCAAACCTGTTAGGCAACCCCAAAGGAGGTTAAATCCCATTTTAATGTAGTTTTTGAAGAAGGAGATTGAAAAGATATTGGAATCTATGATCATCTATCCCATCTTAGATTCACAATGGGTTATCCCAATTCAGGTAGTTCTAAAAAAACTAGCCTAACTACTATGAGGAATGAAAAGAACGAATTAATCCCTGTGAGAATTCAAAATAGTCAGAGAGTGTGCATTGATTTTAGAAAGTTGAATCAGGTCACTTGTAATGATCATTTCTCCTTTCCTTTCATTGATCATATGTCAGAGATATTGGTAGGAAGAATTAATTATTTCTTTTTGGATGGATTTTCAGGTTATTTCTAGGTACCCATTGCTCCTGAGGATCAAGAGAAGAAAACTTGTACATGTCTTTTTAACACTTTTTCATATAAAAGGATGCCATTAGGATTATGAAATACTCCAAGTATATTTTAGTGGTGCATGGTAAGTAGATTTTCGGATCATATTGAAGATTTCTTGGAGGTTTTCCAAGATGATTTTGTGGTTTTTGGAAACTATTTTGACCATTTTTTGAAAAATCTGGAAAAAGTTTTGAAAACCTGCATTGAAAAGAATATTGTATTAAATTTTGAAACATGTCATTTCATGGTTGAGAGATGTATTTTCCTTGGGCATGTCATTTAAAAAAGGGCATTGATGTTGATAAGTCAAAAATTGAAGTTATAAATTCTTTTCTGTACCCAACTTGTGTGAAGCATGATAGATCTTTTTTGGGACATGCAGGATTATATAAGAGGTTTATCAAGGATTTCAGTAATATTTCTCTTCTTCTCTCTAGATTGATTTTGAAATATGATGATTTTGATTTTAATGGTGCATGTAGGGAATCATTTTATGATCTTAATAGGAGATTGATTGAACCACCTATGATGCAACCACCAAATTGGGAAGAACCATTTGAGCTACTTTGTGATGCCTCCAACCAAGCAGTTGGAGCAGTCCTTTCTCAATAAATTTAGTACAGGAGAAAAGTAATTTTATATGCTTCAAGAACCTTGGATGCAGCTCAATTCAATTACACAACCACAAAAAAAGAGTTTTTAGCAGTTGTTTTTTCATTGGAAAGATTTAGATCATATCTTTTTGGAACTAAAGTCAGTATATTTTCTGATCATGCAGCTCTCAGGTACTTGATAAAGAATGATAAATCTAAACCGAGGCTAGTGAGATGGATGTTACTGTTCTAGGAGTTCAAAATAGAAATCTAGTACAAAAGGGATCTGAGAACCAAGTGTCTGATCATTTAAGCAGACTTCCTAACACTGCTAAAGCTGAAATTCTAGAAAAGGAACCATTGAATGATCACCTTCTAGAAGAGAAGTTGTACATGGTTAAAGGATAAGTGTCTTGTTATTCTAGCATGGTCAATTATATGGTAACATCTCAGGTCCCATCTCATTTCAATTATCATCAAATTCACAAATAGAAAGATGAATCTAGATATTACATTTGGGATAATCCATTTCATTGAAAGATTTTCAATAACCAAGTGATAAGACGATTTTTGTGCGAGAGTGAAATTGGTTCTGTCTTTGAGTTTTGTCCAACATTATCTTGTGGAGGCCACTTTGGACCTCAAAGTAAAGTAAGGAAGGTTTTAGAATCAGGACATTAATGGCCAACCATTTTTAAAGATTCTCGTTAATTTTACAAAAGGTATCAAAAATGTCTGGTTTTTGGAAACATTTCATAGAGATAAGAAATTCCCTAACAACCACTTAATTTTTGTGAGATTTTTAATGTCCGGGGGATAGATTTTATGGGCCCTTTCCCACTGTCATTTGGAATTTATTATATCTTTATTTCAGTTTATTATGTTTCCAAATGGGTGGAAGAAAAAGCCACCAGGACTGATGATGCTAAAGTTGTTTATGATATTGTCATAACTAACATATTTTAAAGGTTTGGAGTGCCTAGATCCATCATCAGTGATCAAGTGACTCATTTTTACAATAGCATAATGGAGGATTTGCTGAGGAAGTGTGAGGTGCATCATAAAACATCAAATCTTTATAACCTACAAACAAATGGTCAATATGAAGTGTCCAATAGGGAAATCAAAGGAATTTTGGAGAAGACTGTTAAACCAAATAGGAAGGATTGGAGCCAGAGGTTAGAAGACACGTTATGGTCTTATAAGACAACCTACATTTAGGAAAAAAGTTTTCACCTACCTATGGAATTGGAGCATAAGGCATATTGGGCTGTGAGGAAGACGAATTTGGATCTTGAAAGTGCTGAGAAAGAGATAAGTTTGCAGTTGTAGGAGATAGAGGAAATTAAAATAGAAGCATTTGAAAATTCCATGATTTACAAATAGTTAACAAGAGTGGATCATGACAAGCTAATCCAACCAAATTTATTCCATACTAGATATAATTTTTTTTTCTATCAATTCAAGACTCCAACTGATGCCAGGTAAAATTCATTTCAAATGGGAGGGTCCATTTATAGTTACTCATGTATATCCTTTCGGTTCTATGCAGATTTTGAAGGATGGAGAGAAAGATCCATTTACTATTAATGGGCACAGGTTGAAGAAATTCCATGGTACCATTCCATCAAATCCAGTGGAGGATATATTGTTCCTCTAACCTGTCTACCAATAAGAGCCATCTGGTTATACCTCTCTTTTAAACTTTCTTGCTACTGTGATTTATTTTAAAATCTTCTTACATTTTAAATACACTTGAATTAATTGAGGACACTGCACCAATTATGTTTGGGGGATGTAACCTTTGTAGTTTAGGATTGTCATTTGTTTTTTGTTTACAAAAATAAAAATAAAAAAATGTGTGTTTTCAAATTTTTGTGTGTTTATTTTTCAGTTTTTGGTGTGTTTTGGAAACTTTTGAGAAGAAATGATTATCATTTCCATTTTTGAAACCCATGTAATTGAGTGAACCAATTTATTCCATGAAACTTATCTTAAATGAATACTGAAAATGATTTTTTTTCAAGTTAAATTCTTTGGTAATTTCATGAAAAGTACTCTGATTATTGAATCTCATGCCACATCTCACTACCTTTTTCTTTGAAATAACTTTCATGTGAGGCCCCTGAACCCTTTTTTTCATATTCTTTTCATTCACCTAACATCTTGGGAGAACCAAACCATGCTTTTTTAACCATAATTTGATTTATTCCTTTCAAAACATGAGGGTTTGGGTACATGTGTATTAAATTAATAAGGAATTTCATTGGTTTAAAATCACCCTTTTCAAGATAATCTCTTTCATTCTGTCCTACCTTGTAAATTTAATCCTTATATCCCTTAAAATCCATGAAAAACCTATTAGGTTCGCCAAACTACAAGACAATTTTCCCTATCCAAACTAATCTTGAAGTAAAATTGCATGATCAAGTTGGACTTAAGTGTGGGGGAAGTTGTCTTGTGTTTTGCTACCTCATTTAGTGAAACATTGGGTGAAAAATAAAATGCTGAGGAGATGTGTGAGCTGATGAAAAATCATTCTGTTGAAAGCTGTTCCTTTTTTGGAGCTTTCATGATAAGAGGATTTGTGCCTTTTCTGGAGCTTCTAATGGAGGAAGAAAGCTATGCCTTTTCTGGAGCTTTCAAGAGAAATCATGTTTTAGAAGATTTAATTTTTTGTAGCATAAATGCTGGGCTGTTTGAAAATTTCCGGATATTTTCATGATGATGGAGCTTAATTTCTACTAAGTGGAGTGAGGAGGATACCACACTTGAGTGAAAATTATAATTTTTCAATTTTGCTTCAAAATGAGCCAATCCCTCATCATTCGACCTAAGAATTTTTCACATAAAAATTATACCAATCGAAATCCACAAAACAACCTTGCAAAGTCCTAATGATAAACACATGTCCTTGATTCACATCAGTCGTAGAAGTCGGAGTTTGTCAAACCTATGGTGACCCTTGCATTGGATTGGATGAGAAAAACATTGATGAAAATTGATATTTGTGTGATGAGAGAAAATTCATGTGAGGTAGGTGTCTTGTGTGCATGGGAGGAGAAATGAAGAGGAAAAATGTTGAATGACCTGATTTGAGAACTTTTAATAATGGTTATATATCAGGCATGATATCTTTTATTTCTTGGTGTGGAATTGGTGGATCTCATTGGCATGTGTTTTGAATTTGATTTGTTTTGATTTTGATTTTGACTTGTCTGGGAGTCCAAGTGCTATGTGTGGGGGAATTGATAGAGATAATATTTTCATTATTTTTCAAATGTTTTTAAATGATTTAAACCCTTCCAATTAATCAATTTGAGCTTATTTTTATCATTTTAGTGTTTTGTTTAATTATGGGCTTAATTGTAGAAATTGGTTAATTCTGGAAATTTAACAGTTTTGTGATGCTTCTGTATTTCTGGCATATCTTTTAAATTTTTTATCCCAAATTTGTTATTTCGTTTTTTTAGGCTTTATATGCTCATGGGATTCAACTTTTTATTTTGGACTAAGGCCCCATTCGACACATAATGGACCAGAAAAATTCATGAAGTGGAAAATGTTTGTTTGCCGATAGAATGGACCCCATCTTAATTAATGAGGCATATATCGTCCTACATGTGTCCAAATGATGTGATTATAGCAGGAAGAGAAATAGGACTCCTCTAATCTCTTTAACATTAAATTTCATGAAGAAATTCAGTCATTAAGGCACCCATTGAATGCAACCAAAAAGAGAAATTTGAAGAGTCACCTCGGGCAGAAAAGTTTATCATTAGTAATTTTAGGATAACTTTTGTGAAACCTGTCCAAATTCTCTAATATTTTGAGGAATCAAGGAAAATATATAGAGGAAAAATATTTATTAAGACACCTTTCTTGATATTAATCCATTTATTATACTAACCTGACTCAAAATTTTGGTGGAGCATTTTTTGGAGTGAAATTTTCTACTCCACAAGCCTATAAATAAGAGTGTTCACTTCCATTCAAAGGGTTTGAAGAAGGTTCAATAGGTGGTGTGCAGGAGGCTTGAGTTCTTGAAGTTCTTTTTTTTTTCTATTTTATCTTTTCTTTGTTTTATCATTCTCTTTTCTTCCCCTTTCAACTCTATTGCCCTTCAAATGGAGGGGTAAAACCTTTGAGTGATCCGGGAAGGGGGAGATTCACTTTTGTAATGTCGGAGTTTTGTGATTAAATTTAAAACCCTATTTTCTTTTTAATGATTTATATTCTCACTGATTACCAATTTTCTTAATTATATTTATGTTTTGGGTTTTGTGTATTCATCTTTTATAGCTTTGGTTGAATACTTTTAATCTCCCTCCTCCTAGTGACATTTGTCTCGATCGAGTAGATTGTGTTAGGTGGTGAGTGTCCAGTGATCGTTGGAACGTGTGTAGAAATAGTGAACCTTTTATAGAGTTATAAGGAGAAACAATTCTCAATCTGGAATTTTCTTAGTTTTTTAGGAATTTATTATGAACATCCATGCACATAGGTGTGAGTTCCATTTCTTTCTTCAACCGAAGGTGATTGATAACTCAATCGAGGAGTCATTCATTTTTCATTCAATAGGAAGAGAGGTAAAATGATATTTATGACTATGATGACATTGAAAAAGGTGATCCTACCCTGATCCCGTCACTCTCTTCATCCATTAGTGTTGAATATTTATTTTCAATTGCTTGCTTTGTTTTTCAACTCAAAAAATTTCAAATACAACCTCTTCTTCTTTCTTTAATCTAAGTGATGAGTTTAATTATTGTGCACTCCTCTTTGGAGAAAACCTAGGTTACCCACATTAATACATTTTAAATTTTGTATATAGGTTTTTTCCACACCCCACGACAGACACGTGTTAGTATGTTTTGAACATTTTTTCATCCTAAGCAAAAAAATGTATATTTTGATCTAAAAACTATCTTGAATTGGAAAACTATCCTCAATGTTAATCTTAAATGTGGAGTTTATCCTAGGGTTGAATCTTGCACCGTTTCTAAACAAGCGGATCGAGGTTTGTGACATTCAATATCTTTATAGGATCTTTTTTGATTATGTTTCTTCTGATGTGTATTCAATATGAAACTTCTTTCATGTTTCTTTGTAATTTTTTAGATTCCCTCCTCGACTGTTTGTATATTATCAAACTTCAAAATTGTGACAGTATCCTACTACCATGATTTGGAAAACTGTGGAAGTATGTATCATATTGATCGTACCATCACGGTTCTTAAATTTTGGCCTTAGAAAAAAGATATAGTCACAGTCCTTAAACCATAGTAGTAGCCACTAAATACAACTAATAAATAAATAAATAAAATTTTTCATAACCATTAAAAATAACATATATGTGTATATATATATATGTATAGACACACATATATTATTATACATAATAATTCATGCATATATAGGTTTTGAAAATATAAATTGGCTAGGTCCACATTACAGAGATGTTGAGATCCAGGTTGTTTCGTCTATGTTGTAACACCTAGATCCTTCCCATTAGTTTGGGAAGGATGAAGTGTCACTACGATTAGGTGAAATTCATTGAACATTGAAGGCTAAAAATAAATTATAAGAGCATAACCAAACCATGGGTGACAATTTACCTTTGTATAAACAACATGTAATAGACAAAACACAATGATATAAATTGAATATAATGGATGATATAAAAACCAACCAAAAACCCAATGATGGAATAAGACCATAATCAAAGATGCAGTAGGAAAAGAAATAGATAAGATAAATTCTATGACATCTGAAGACATATAAGACTCCCAAGTCACTTATGTGGCTCCATATGACTCCACTGCAAGACAATCTCAAAGCTCCAAATCCCAAATGATCTAAATACAACATCAAGATGCCCTGCTAGAAAAGTATAAAATCTTTTCCTTAGATGTAGAATATTAAAATTCATATGTATATTCATATGCCGAGGGTGACTATACAATTCAATAGGAAACTCCCAAGACTTATCACACATTCCATTGAGACAAGAACAAGTGAACTCATAATAATACGCATATGAAAAACAAAATAAGAAAACAGAGTTAGAAAATAAGATACAATGCAGTGACAATAAAGATAAATCATATCATGAAGGAAACCATGTCATAAAAGAGCACACACCCATGCCCATGTCTAACCAATGAGATATCATCCCATATGTCCACTAAACAATCCTAACTCGCAAGTGGAATCTACCCCTCCATGCCCAAGTCGTTACTTGGATGTATACTCCAGAGTGCCACCCAAATCAGTACAACAACCAAGTCTGATCCAACAAGGCCCCAATATGCATTATGAATCCATGCACCAATGTCCATGCCAATTTATCATAAAAAACATTTTTTTTGAAAATAAATACATCATTCAATCATTTTATCAAACATGTGGGCGACACTCACAACATTTATCTTCAACGCCACACCATAATGTGGTTTCTAAAATAGATTTGACCAAAACATTCATTTACAAAATAACATTGAGAATTAAAAAATTAAAGCCTTCTAGTTCTAGAAAGATGAAGAACACTATGGATTTGAGACTTGGTTTGAAAAATCTTGAATATCCCACAGTTCATGGTAAGGTTGAGTTCTTGTATTTGTTGACAACCTTATATGAGGAATTAATTAAGTTTGATAGTGCTTGATCTAGTTTGTATGACTTTAAATATCATGTAATATGGTTTTATGATTCCAACAAGTGTTTTGAGAAGGATTGAATATTTGATGAAACAATTCTGTTTGAGTTTGAGTGGTTTCTAGATCTATGTAGTCGTTTTTGTAAAGGGGTTGGATCATGTAGTCGTTTGAGTTATGTAGTCGAATTGGTAAAGGACAATTCATGTAGATGATTCATGTAGCTATTTTTTCTATGAAAGTGATTCATGTATCTGTTTTTTTTTACACAATGGAATTAGGTAGCCATTTCAATCATTCATCCATTTTGAGATTCAAATGATGTAGTCATTTTGCGACGTAACTGAATATCAAATCATGAATTTGGATATGCTATGTAGCCAATTGATTCACGCAGCAGATTAATTAACGTAGTTGATTGATCTACATAGTCGATTTATGTTGAAATCAACATAGTCGTTTGTTCCACATAGCCGATGAATCTACGCTACATTCATATTGTTTTTCAGTGCGGTTTCAGAATTAATGTATTTTAAGACATTTTATTTGTGTGGGTAGTTCTGCATGCCTCCATGATATTAGGCATCAATTTTTTATGCCATGATGGAGATGCGGTAGTTGATCACAGTTATGGAGATCACGAGGCTTTAATGTTTTTTCATTTTTTTTATAGAAAAAGGGGTGGATGGTGTTGATGCACAACATAGAATTGATTTTGAGGAAATTGTCGACGAGAAACATTGGACTTGTGAAAGAAAAAGTCTGGACCTATTGACGTGCGATGGAGAGTGGATAGTGAGAGATAGAAAATCAAAACGAATGAGTCTGAAGCTGAGGTAATATGGTTGCTAACGATCAATATATCTTGTATTTCACATCTTTAGGAGTAATAAGGTCTTAGTCTGAGATTATATGTGCATCAATTTCATGACTGCATTGTGAGCAGTACTTCCTTGCATATACTATAGGCCCATGGAAGAAAATCTACATTCTTCGTTGCTGAAGCAACCTTGTTTTCTGGCAATCTTCTTTAGTTTTTGTAATCATCATTTTCATCGCAGTGGGAAGTTGTGTTGTTGGTTGTGACTCCTAACATGTGTGGTGAGATTCCACATGATTGGTTGTAAGTTAATTTGAATGGTGGATATAGTGAAAATAATCTATGGTTTTGAGGGGGGGGGGGTAACCGGTCACACCAAAGAGTAAGATTCCACACTAGATTCAAACATTTTAAAAATATGTGTGCCCCTTACTCTTTATTTTCCACATGATCTTGTGAGGCTGTATTATTTCTATTTTGAGTGGGCCTATAGATACCTGATTTTTTCATTGTGAGTCATTAAAATATTTATATTTATATATATTTTTGGAGCTAGGCATTGAGACGAATTGCGATTGTGAGGCCCGGTGTACCCAAAATTAATTTTATAAAAATATTAAATATATTTTATATTGTGCATGCATAGTTTCATAAATAAAATGAGATAACTCTTAAAAGGAAGCTCAGATTAGAAATATAAGACCACTTTTGAGTATAGAACACAATTTTTACCCATGGTGCGACATAAAATAAGTCGATGTGGGGTGTTTGGACATCTCTTCCATTTGCGGTAAATTTAGTGGATTAATTAATTTAATAATTCATTCATTCTTTTGAGTTAAATGAAATGTCTACAAATTCATTGCCACAACAAATCCTCTAGGATTAGTATCACGTTCGTGTTTTCATTTTGTGGAATTCCGTTGTTTATTTTCAATCTAGTGCATAACCATGGGTTTCCCCCTTGAATTTTGATGAAAAATTGAGTTTTTGGCCTTAACATCAGTTGGACCATAGTTTGCGCACTATTAAGGGAAACTGTGCACCTTACATAGGAAACCATGCGACCAAATGACATTTTTTATAGTGGTTACCGCACGATTTGTTTGTGTTGGAAAACCATTTGGGATGTCCCTTTTGAATAGTGAGGAGCGCACAATTTCCATACTATATGACAAACTGTATGGCCAAACCATAAGACTTGTCTAGGTGATTAAAAATTGGAAACTTACATTTATTTTATCTCAGTATTTAACTGAAAACCACCCCCATTCATCAACCATACACAATTTTAAGTCATTGGA
Source organism: Viscum album (assembly GCA_963277665.1). Lineage (NCBI taxonomy): Eukaryota > Viridiplantae > Streptophyta > Magnoliopsida > Santalales > Viscaceae > Viscum > Viscum album. The sequence continues at coordinate 640,888,685 of OY728143.1, read as the reverse complement.
GCTCCCTCTAAGCTTCCTTGGTCCCCTTAGGCATCATTCCTTGGGTGGTTTTGGCCTCAGACCTCCAAGGGTTCTTCAAGTAAGTCATTTATCTCTTGATTCTTCCCTCTTTCTAGGGTTTCTCTCCATCTTTCATGAGTTTTTATTCTCCATAAGTTGTTTGACCTAGAGGAGGGTTTTATCTTGTGATTTTGGGGAAGATATTGATGGTTGTTGGTTGATATGGCCATTATAGGGTCTTGTGGAGGTGCGGTTGTGGTTTTCCACTAATTTCTGGAAACTTCCAAGTGTGAGGTTGGTGGTTCCATGCTAAAATTTTTATATGCTTTTGATATGCTTGTTTGATTTTAGAAATGTGTTCTATGAATTTCTTGTGTGGTGAGAAATATATTTTGGAAAGAGTTTCACATGCATATGTAGTAAAAATAATATTTTCAAAGGAAAATGGTTATTATTTTCATGTTCTTCATTGTGGTGCTTCTTGGAAGAGTTTTTATGATTTTGTGAAAGGTGAAAAATATGTCTTCAAAGGGACTTGAGTCGAGAATGTGTTTAATATGATTTTTCAATGGGAAAATGAATTATTTTGGCAAGTTGAATTTTATATTTCACCTTTAAATGTGATTTTTGAATTATGTAAATGATGTGAAGAACGTTTTGGAGTGAACTTTGTTTATGTGTGCATTTGAAAGGGGTTCAACCCATGGAAATTTTTGGATAATTGTGTGTGTTTTGTGGTATTTCCAAATGGGTTTCTTTAGTTGTTTAAGTGGTGTGAAACGTGTTTTCAAAGGATTTTGATGTGTGTAAAATGGAATGTTTTTTTTTTGAAAAATGGTGGTTTTTGAGTGATGATTTGTGATTGTGGTGATTTCCCTGTCTGTTTTGTGGTGTTTGTCATGTATATGTGAAAGTGGTGATTTGTGTGATATGTAAAATGGGTATTGAGCACAAAGATAATCCTGAGTATCTAGGTGGACAAACTAGAACTAGTATTCTAGTGTTTCAAAAGTGGAAAGGACCAGATTCTTATAGTGGATTGACACTAGTTGACTCGAAAGCTGCAAGGCCCAGATTCACTAAGTAGGACTTACACATTCAACACTAACTAAACATATGAGATGATGAGAGACTATTAGGCCTTGGGGATGATCCCTCCCAGTGGCTTGTGCATGATAATGTGTTGGCATTAACTTATTATTTGGATACCACTAGGACCTTGAGATGGTCCCTCCTAGTGGCTTGTGCACGGGAAAGTTATTGGTAGTTGAGTTGGAGGATATTGATCACCGAGGTATGAGGTTCTTAGTGACTCACTTGTGCTAGACTACACTTAGGGACTTACCTGTGGTGCTCCCTCATGACATTATAAATGTGATGTGGTGGTGACCGTCAGTATACAGTGGACCTTGTATTCTTTGTGGCATTGATACAAGTTTCTTTTGAAAAATGATTTATCTTGAAAGAATGTTTTCTCTAAAAATATTTACTTGAAATATCATTTGAAAATGTTTTCATGTTCTTTCACATAAATGTGCATGTTGATTTATCTTCTAATGTTGTATCATGAAATATTTTCTTTTGGGTGACATCCTACTGGGATTTGGCTCAAATCCTACATACACCTTTGGGTGTATGTAGATTATGTTATGTATGACCCAGGTAAAGGAAAGATGTGTCATGGTGATGGTGGTTCTGGTTTCAATAGAGTTCCACTTGTTGCATGTGTTCGTGTTGGTGGGGGTTCCTTGAGTGTGATGTCCCTCATGTTGCACAAAGGATTTTGGGATGTTTAGTGGTTCCCTTTCCATTATGGAACTTTGGTTTTTGGTTTAAATTGTAAAACACTGATTCTGAAAAATTTTGTACCACATTTGGTTATAGTTATTGGTTATGTGTTGCTTTAATTTTTTGGGTCTCTTATTGTTATATAAATGGGTAAAATCATTCCTAAAATATGTTGTTGATACCTAAGTACTAATTTTCATCCCATGGGGATCAGGAACGCCCTTCAGGTCTTGTCTCGGGTTGGGTCGGGTGTCGAGTTAGATGACATCCCAGCTTGGTTCATGAAAAAATGGTATCAGAGATAGGTTATTCTCTTTTGGGTCATGATATTTAGGACGATTCTAGATAGACTAGAGTTTGGATTGTCGAGACTTGATTTTCTGGTTGTGAGTAGGGTGTTTGACCAGCACACCTCATAAAAGGGCTCGAGTCACCATGGGATGTTGGGGATTGATTTTTACTTCTCCTCCAAGTGAGACGTATGGGTTGCAGGCCATATAAGGACATTGGGTGGGGGTGAGGTAGTCCGGTTGTTTTGGATTATTGTGGGTGAAGTAGTTTGGTTGTTTTTGATTATTGTGATGGACTTGGAAATGTCTTGATTTATGAAAGTGTTTGAGATTTTTTTTGTTGCTTAAAATTTTCAGAATGGTCGTATTGATGGTTTTTCTTATGGTTATTTATTGTTATATAAAAATTCATCATTGATGAGTTCCTATGCAGCCACAAGAAGAGGTTGGAGTGAGCTCTCCTTTTCCAATTGAGTAGTGGCTAGTGGAGGCAGTGGTTTGGGATGTCTAATCTTTCGGACAAGGAGTGAGCTCTGGTTCATCTTAGGTTAGATAAGCTGAACCAGGTCCTGGAAAGGACAAATCTCAAGAGTTCCCCAAGAGCAAGCCTCCCTCATTCCAGGGAAATGTGGAAACTCCAGAATCAGAGTGTCTTCTGAAGATAGAGAGGAGGTTTGAATTCATTGACACTCTTGAGGCTATCAAAGTGAAATTTTCTTGGTTTTTGTTGGAAGGTCCCAGTTGGAAGTGGTGAGACTCAGTGGTGAATAATGGAAGCATGAGCATATGTGATGGAGATATTTCAAGATCTCCTTAAATAGGAAGTATTGTCCCAATGTTTTGGCTTACACCAGGTCCTGGGAATTAATGGATCTTACCCAAGGAGACAAGACAATGATGGAGTATGCCAACCACTTCACAGATTTGGTACGGTAGGAACCTGAGATCATTTCAAGTGAGCAGATGAAATCTTGGAGGTTTGATATGGGGTTTCAGCTAGAAGTTCATTCTCAAGTCATTCTGTTTAAGCTGAAAACATATGCCGAGGTGGTTGACCATGCTTACATGGTGGAGATTTATCGCAAGGGAAAGTATGGTTATTTGGGGTTTTGTTAGTATATAGTGACCCTGAATCTTCCATGTAAACTTTTTCTCATTTTAATTGAAGTATTCTGAGTCCACAGGCTTTGACGAAACGTGATTCCGAGGCCCAGTGAGCCCGAAAGTGGTTTTGGAACTTTTTTTTAGAACATTTAAGTAAATGTTCGATCTAGTTTTTCTAACTTTTGAATAGGCGCTCAGATTATAAATATGAGGGAAATGTTGATCTAAGAATGCCCGGATTCACCTAGAAAGGACTTAAGTTTGGACAGTAAGGGTCGAACAGAAAATTTTATTTTTGGACTTTTCATAAATAAATAAAATAGCTTTTAAAAAAGTTATTTTATATTTCTTTGTCAATGGACGAGCGGAGGATGGCGACGCTGCGAGGCAGTGATGATGCGGTGACGAGGCACATAAATGAGATTCATTAATGGCCCGTTAACTCACAAAGTAACGATTTGTTATTTCATAAATGAAACGGCATGTCAATGTAATTATTTTTATTTTTGTTGACACATTGGGGAGAGGGAAATTAATCGATGCGCGATCCCTGACGAATTTCCACCAAAATTCATCTCCAATGAAGAACAAGACCATGGGACAACGAACGTTGGCGAGCTGGATCTGGAGATTGATGAGCAGTGACAAACACCAACGATCGTTGATCAATGATGATGTGGAAACCTTCCTTCTCCCTTAACAAATGTAACATATCCATGTAGGGTTTTACTTTTTGTTTAATTTTCCCCATTCTTTTTTCTAAAACATAGAGCACGGATCAACCGACAAAGGGGTTGATCCTTAGATCAAATGTTCTTGTATGTGGGTGTTTCAATTGGGGTTTTGTGTGGGATTTGTTCATAGTATGATTTTACATCAATCCCTGAACCTCCCCTTTCTATTTTACCTTTACCTCAGAGGTCCCAGGTCAACATGAAAAAGTCTCGAGAACCTCCGTCTGTGCATTCTTGGTGAATGTATTCTAAAATTAATCGGAAAGATGGAATTGAATACCTCGTGGTGAAGAAGTTGATTCCAGAGGACTATAGGCCCAGGTGGTGTGAAGTAAGGACCACCGGAGCACATCCAGTGGTCCACTGAGCAACCTGCCAGCGATTCGCGGTGGTGGAGAGCTGCAGTGGTGAGGTGGTGTAGTGATCGTTGGTGCCACATGGATGATCCACCACATCTGGGCGCTCGAACGCAATGAAGGCACGTGTTCCTTTGACCGCGTGCAAAGGACTCGACCGGGTGCTTGGAAGGTCCTGCTAGAAGAACGGGCGGCGCCAGCTAGCGTCGCTGGCAGGAGAACCAGACTCGGGTGAGCCGCGTCCGGGTTGGAGGACCAACCCCCACCGTGGGTCGGGTTTCTACAGGTGGTCCGGACCCACTATCGGGCCGTACCCGTGGGCCCAATGGCCCAGCTGGGTTGGACCCATGCTGGACCCACAACGGACCTCGGACCAGACCGGTCCCATTTCACGAAAACGCTAATAACTATCAAATCGGGCGTCTCATTGATGCACCATCTACGGAATAAGGACCCTTGTGATAGATCGGTCATTTAGAGATATTATATATGAGTTTTTGTAGATATTGGTGTATGTCCTGGTTGGATCGGACTCGAATCCAACGTGACCCTTTTTAAAAAAATACCCAGATCTTACAGACCAGGTTTCTGATCGATGTGTTGTCTATTGTGTTGGAACCCTTATGACAAGACGATCCTCTAGGTTACTTCTAAGTGGCAATTTGTGGTGGTTGAGATATGAATGATGACTTGAGGATTGGATCCTATGGAAATCAAGTGTGCTAAATGAGGGAATCCAGTTGCTGGATGTGACATGAAGAATGAAGAGAGACCCTTCGTCGATTGGAAGAAAAGTGAACCTTCATGGATCAGTATAAAAGCGACCCTCTTTGGATCAACATAAAAGTGACCCTTCATGGATCAACATGAGAGTGACCCTTCGTGGATCATCAGCAGCGCGACTCAACGTGGATCATCCGTAGAGCGACTCGCTGTGAATCAGTAGTAGAGAGACACTTTTTGGATCAATATTACAATGAACCTTCATGGATCAGGAGAAAAAATTCTCAAAAAAATATTATTATCTAGATTTACGACAAATAATCCTTACCTATATACATTAAGTTATACCTGGTGTGAGCTGAGTATTTACTTTGTGCTATGTGTCTGAGATCTTGCTTTGTGGTATTCTACTTTTTGGTATTTATTCTTCAGGATTCCTGAGAGACCTTCGGGGATCTCGGGGTCCCTACTAAGTATTGTTATACTAACCCCTGCACAGGATTCCCCTGCAGTTGTTGTGTCTTATGCAGTCAACAAACATCATTGACTGGGATAGTGGGGAGCTAGGACTCGATGGTGCTTAGAGGTAGATCATCAGACATGGTGTGCTGTAGTGACTTCTGACCGTGAGTTGTACCTACCTTTCATGTAGGATCCTTGGTGGATGACTTCTAGATCTTTTACTTCCTTTATTGTACTTTCTTTCTAGATGGGCTTTTATTCTATCCCTTTTTTCTTTCAGTGTACCATTTTACGTTGTGGTGGTTGTATTTTTCCATGTCTTTATGTTTACAGGTTTAAAGGAAATAACATCCCTCTTGGGGTATACCTTTCAAGTTCTAGTCACCAGCCCCTGGCCTATGGGAGGTAGGTTTGGGGTAGTCACGACATGGTCCCTGAGGTACGGGTCATTAAAAAGTGGTATCATAGGGCAGTCGATTCTACCAAAAGTACTAAGAGTCTGTAATTTTCACAATAGTGTTAAGTGTCTTAAGTTCAAATTTTAGTCTAGGGTGTCTAGTGTTAGTGAGACAACCAACATATCCATACACTAGGACCCTGTATTCTGTATTTCGACTCAGTACATGAAAACACTAGTTGCATGTGTTTTTAAAATGTTTTACTCTTGATCTCTTTTGAGTCATATCACCAACTATAACTTATTGACTATGGTGCATCGGTTTCCTTACAGAATACCTCTAGGTAGAAAGCCATCTAGGATTCTAGTGAGAGATCATGATGATGGCCCAACGAGCGATGAGGCATCAAGGCAGGGGCCTCCCATAGAGATGGAACCTTTGAGTGGTGTACCAGCACCACCACCACCCATAGTGTAGCAGTTTCCACCATCCCCACCAGCAGACAGTTCATGCCAACTGAGCGCATTACATGAGTTTCATAGATATAGGCCTATAAGGTTTTGAGGCAAGATAGATATGCAGGTAGCTAAGGACTGGATAGAGGTTGTGGCACGAGTTTTCCACTTGTTTGAGGCACCAAAAGACCATATGGTGATCTTAGATTCTAGTATCTTTTAGGGAGAAATAGGGGGATAGTGGAGCCTGACTCTTTATACACACGAGGAGATGACTCTTTTTTGGTTGGACTTCGATAGCCTCTTCAGGGAGGATTTCATATCTGTGATAGTATTCTTAGGCGTATTTAAAAGCTACTGCACCTACAACAAGGTGCTATGACTGGGGCCCAGTACTCAGCAAAGTTTACCGACCTCTCCTGCTACTCAACTGACATGGTACGCGACCTTTTCTTCCAGGCATGGACCTTTGATCAGGGGATCCAACGGGAGAACAAGGAATCTATGATTCCTCTAAGCATACCGGAATAGGATGGAGTGATCGAGCAAGATCTATTAGTGGATAGAATCCTAGCTGAGTAGCCACCAAAGATAAGAGACACCACCGAAAGACAGGTGGTCGAGTCATCTGCAGCAGGCAGTGGACAGTTGACGCGAAGACCCAAACATGCCCAACCTTCTGGAGGATGACCCCAGGACACAGGGATGGAGGTGTGGAGATCACGAGGTAGAGGAGGCCAGTAGAGGGATAGAATTTTTTACTCCTCTGATGGAAAGGGACACATAGCTCGCTACTATCCGACTCTCCACACAGATGATTGGAAGATGGTCAAGGGACCACCGAGACAGCGATAGAGGTAGCAGTATGATGGAAAAGTAGGTGGCAGTCATGGAAAGGGAGTGGGGTGAGAAGAAGGAGCTTGACGCAGGTATGTGGCACTACCACCACCACCCCCAGGCAGTCCACTACGGGCTCTAGGAACAGGTGGATGGGGACAGGCCCAGCTGCAGGCATTAGAGACCTACGACCCAGAAGTTCCTGAGATGATTCAAGGTACGATATGTGTCTTCTATAATTTAGTTGCAGTGATTATTGACATGTATTCCAATAACTCTTTCCTCACCACATATATTGTGCGGAACTCGGAAATTTTGACTGAACCTTTGTCCCGATATTTGCGATTAGAGACCCCCACCGGAGGGGATTCAGCAGTCACACGATGGTGCTGACAACATGACCTTATTATCAGAGGAGAGAGTTTTATATGGGATCTCCTAGTAGCGGCTTTGAGGCCCTAGGATGTAATATTGTGCATGGACTAAATCTTAGTGGTTCATGATCAGATCGACTAGTTGAGATGTACAGTGCAATGTACACGCGAAGATGGAGGCCACTTCTCTTTTGTGGGTGAGAAGGAAGATAGAGAAGCATGGGATGGGCTCGCACATAGGAGGGTGTGGTTGATCACTCATCGATTGGTTAGCATGACCTTCGATATAGTGGATGGGGCAATCCCAATGTTATTTATGGTGGTTGATGAGTATGTTGAAGTCTTTCCAAAAGATGTGCCTGGACTACCTCTTCACGGAGAGGTAGACTTCTACATTGAATTTTACCCAGGGATGAAATTGATATCTATGCTTTCATATCAGATGGATCCTGTGGAGCTCTTAGAGCTGAGGGTACTATTGGAGGATCTGTAGAGGAAGGGGTTTTTAAGTCCCAATGTTTCTCCATGGGTATCCCTGGTGTTGTTTTCCAAGAAGTAATACAAAATATTGAGGCTCTGCGTGGACTTCCGGTGCCTAAACCAGGTGAAAGTGAAGAATAAATATCCACTACTGAGGATAGATGATCTCTTTGATCAGTTGAAGGGAGAAAAGTGGTTTTCAAAGATAGACCTAAGATTAGGCTATCACCATCTTTGCATATGGGATGAGGACATCTCAAAGACGACCTTCGGATGTCGATATGGACATTATGAGTACTTAGTAATGCCTTTCATCATGAAAAACACCCCATCCATGTTCATGGGACTCATGAATTGGATCTTACAGGCTTACTTGGACTGGTTTTTGGTAGTCTTCGTTGATGATATCTTAGTGTACTTCGCATCGGAGGAGGAGCACGCCGTATGCCTGAGTATAGTTCTGGACACGCTCCAGGAGCACTAGCTTTATGGAAAGCTCTCAAAGTGTGAGTTCTGGATATGAAAGGTCCATTTCTTGGGACATGTCATCTTGGATGATATAGTTGCGGTGGATCCAGTGAAGATCAAGGCAGCGCATTCTTGGGATCCACCCAGGAGTGTTACGGAGGTACAAAGTTTCCTTGGGTTAGTAGGATACTATTGAAGATTTTTACCCGAATTCTCCAGAGTAGCAACACCTATGAAGACTTTGAAAAAGAAGGGACCACCATTCGTATGGACGGACGGATTCCAGCAGAGCTTCCAGCAGTTGATGCAGCGCTTGGCCAGCGCTCCCATATTGAGGTTTCCAGAGGAGGACATTGACTACATGGTATACATTGATGCATCAGGAACCGGGATAGGGTGTGTCCTGATGCAGGATGATGCAGTGATTGCTTATATCACACGACAGTTGAGACCTCATGAGTAGAACTATGTGACTCATGATCTATAGTTAGCAGCGGTGGTCTTCACACTGAGGATGTGGTGACACTACCTGATGGGCGAGCGGTTCATCATTTACTCAGACCACAAGAGCCTCAGGTATATATTTTCATAGAAGGATCTGAACCTAATACAACAACGTTGTCTAGAATTCCTCCAGGTCTATGACTTTGAGATAGTCTATACTCCTGGGAAGGGGAATGTGGTGGCAGATGCTCTCAACTGGAGATTGAGTTTGTAGTTACTGAATAAGGTCTCAGAGTAGTTGGCCTTGCTTCAGATATCCTTAGTTGATAGTGATGAGGCGGTTTTACTTCAGTCGATGTTAGTTTCCTCTCCACTCTTATATCGAGTTAGGGAGGTGCAGATTGAAGATAATAGTTACGAGACTACACATGCTCAACTATCCACATGACTTGCACTCAATGGATATTCTAGAGGTGGGGATCTCTTCATCCTTTTTAGAGGGTTCACTGTTGTACTAGTGGTGTTTCAAGAGGAGGTGTTGAGGGAGTTTCATATATCCCCCTTGTTAGTACATACAGAAGTAGCAAAGATGTACCAGGACCTCTTATGACAGTACTAGTGGTCGGGCATGAAGAAGGCAGGGGTAGAGTTTGTTTCTAGGTGCCTCACTTGCCAACAGGTGAAGGCTAAGCATCTGGTACCAGCGGGTTTGACCCTACCCCTCAAGATACTGGAATGGGAGTGGGATGGGATATCAATGGACTTCATGATAGAATTACCATGCACGTATAGAAGACACGATACCATCTGTGTGATTGTTGATCTACTTACCATGTCATCCCACTTCCTCATTATTCGAGAGAAGGGTTCAGTAGAGATCTTGGGACACCTCTACATTTAGGAGATCCAGAGACTTCATAGGGTTCCTTCAGCGATAGTCTCAGATCATGATGCACGCTTTACATCACAATTATGGAAGGGATTATAGGAGGAATTTAGGACTTAACTGTGCTTGAGAACAGCCTTCCACCCATAGACTGATGGTCAGACGGAGCATACCATTCAGACCTTGGAGGACATGCTTCGTGCTTGTGTCCTATACTTTGGTCAAAGTTGGGATGACCACTTACCATTGGTGGATTTTGCATACAATAACAGTTACCACTCCACCATCGGTATAGCTCCTTTTGAGGCATTATATGGACGACCGTACAAATCACCTTTTTGCTTGACAGACCCAGGGGAGTCTGCACTCGTAGCTCCATAGATGGTATGGGCTACCACAGAGAAGGTGCAGGTCATCTAAAAGTAGATGAAGACTGCAAAAACCTGGAAGAAGTGCCATGTAGATAGGCGGTGGAGACCTTTGGAGTTCCAGGAGGGGGACCACGTATTCCTACGGGTCTCCCCTCAATGAGGACAATAGATATTTGGCCAAGGTGGCTAGCTGTCACGGAGGTTCGTTGGACATTTTTTGATTCTTTAGAGAGTGGGTGAGGCGGCATACCACTTAGCTCTACCACCATATATTGATAAGGTGCACAATGTATTTCATGTATCCTAGTTGAGGAGGTACTTTTATAACCCTTCTCATGTCATCAACCATGGTGAACTAGAGATTGATGACATGGTGACTTTCGTGGAGTACCCGGTGGAGATAGAGGACTGATTGAAGAGTACCGTTCTCGGATATTCAATTCCTATAGTTCTCATTTTGTGGCAGCATGTGAATCTCTAGGAGAGAACATGGTAGTAGGAGGCTCAAATGCATGCATAGTGCCCACTTTTGTTTGTTAGACCTTGGTAGGATTTTGGGGATGTAAAGCCCTAATGGGAGGTGAATGTAGTGACCCGGAATTTACCGTGTAATTTTTTCGCACATTAATGGAATTATTCTAGGTCCACAAGATTTGATGGCATGTGATTTTGAGGCCCAGTGAGCCCGAAAGTGGTTCTTGAACTTTTTTCGGTACAATAAAGTAATCATGCGAGAGGGTTTTTCTAAATTTTGAACCAGTGGTTAGATTAAAAATCTGAGGGGCCCGTTGAACACTGAACATCGGGATTCGCCTAGAAAGGACTTAAGTTTGGATAGTAAGGGCCGAACAGAAAAGTTTATTTTTTTACATTTTAGAAATAAATAAAATAACTTTAAAAAAAATTATTTTATATTTATTTGTCAACAGACAAGCAGCGGACGATGACGCTGCGGTGCAACGATGAGGCGACGATGAGGCACATTGATGAGAATCGTCAATGGCTCGTTAACTAATAAAGTAATGATGTGTTAATGATGTGTAACAACAATTATGTTTCATAAATTGCATAGCATGGTTAATTAATTCTTTTTATTTGTGTTGGTGTGTTAGGTAGAGTGAAATTAATCAATGGGAGATCTCTAACAAATCTCTAGAAAAATTCCACTCCAATGAATAATAACACCATGGGACGGAGAACATTGGAGAACTAGATCCAAAGATTGACGATCCACAACAAATGCCAATGATTTCAGATCGACTATGATGTAGAAACCTTTCTTCTCCCTCAATGGATCCAACATATCCAGGTAGGGTTTTAAATTGTGTTTAATTTTCCCAGTTCTTCGTTCTAAAACAATGGACGTGGATCAACCGACGAATGGGTTGATCTAAAAATCATATTTTCTTGTGGTAGGGTGTTTCAATTGGGGGTTTGTGTGGGATTTGTTGATAGTTTTATTTTACTTTAATCCCTAAACCTTCCCTTTCTATTTTACCTCTAACGCAGAGGGCCCAGGTCGATATGAACAAGGCCTGAGCACCTCCGCCCGTGCGTTCTTGGTGACTGTATTCTCAAAGTAATCGGAAATACTTATTTTAAGCCTTCACAGTGAAGAAGGTGATTCCCAAGGACTATAGGCACATGAGGTATGAAAAAAGGACCACTGGAGCACGTCTGATGGTCTTCCGAACAACCTATCGGCACACCGCGGCGGCGAGGCGGTGCGGCGCCCGTCAGCACCATGTGGAGGAGCGGCTGCATCCGTCCGCTCAGACATGCCAAAGGCACGTGGTCCATCGATCGTTTGTGAAGGAAATGACCAACTGCTCAGCCAGTGCCGCTGGCTAGAGAACCAGATGCAGTCGACCCGCGTCCGGGCTGGAGGACCGGCCCGCTCCACTGGCTGGGTTTCTATAGGTGGGGCAGGCCACCCGCAGGTCGGACCCACTACCAAGCCAAACCCGTGGGCCCAATGGACTAGCTAGGCCAGAACCATGCCGGACCCATGCCAGACCCTCAGATCAGGTTGGGTCGGTCAGACTAGGTCGTACCGGACCTAGACCCGACCGGTCATGTTTCACTAAAACGCCAATAACTATCAGACCGGGCATCCGATTGACACACTGTATGCGGTAAAAGGACCCTTGAAATAGGGTGGTCATTTAGAGATACTCTATATGATTTTTTTGTGTATATTAGAATACGGTCGAGTTGGATCTTACTCAAATCCAACCGAGCCCTTTTTACAAAAATTCCCATATCTTACAGACCGGGCGTCCGATCAACGCGCCATCTGTCACGTTGGAGCCCTTACGACAGGACAGTCATTTCAGTTACTTATATGTGAAAATTAGTGGTATTTGAGAAATAACTTATGACTTTAGGATCATATACTTTGGAAATTCAGCATGCTAATTGAGGGAATCTAGTGGCTGGTTGTGACATGAAGAATTAAGAGTGACCCTTCGTGGATCGCCATAAAAGAGACCCTTAGTGTATCGGCATAAAAGAGGCCTTTTGTGGAACGACATATGAGAAAATCTTCGTGGATCATCATAAAAGTGACCCTTCAGGGATCAGCATAAAAGCAACCCTTCGTGGATCAACATGAGAGAGACCCTTCATGGATCAGCAGCAGCACGACCCGACATGGATCATTCGTAGAGAGACCCTCTATGAATTAGCGGTAGAGAAACGCTTTGTGGGTTATTAGTATAGTGACCATTCATAGATCAGTTGTAGAACTTCTCAACAGAATAGAATAATCAATCTTTATAACTAATCATCCTTACCTTTTTACTTTAAGTTATACATAGTGTGATTTGAGTCTTTACTTTGTGCTATGTGTCTGAGATCTTGATTTGTGGTATTCTAATTTGTGTTATTTTTCCTTGAGGATTCTTGATAGACCTTTGGGGGTCTCGAGGTCCCTACTAAGTATTGTTATATTCACCCTTGCACGGGCTTCCCCGACACCTGTTGTGTCTTGTGTAGATGATGGACAGCATTGACTAGGATAGTGGGAATCTAGGACTCGGTGGTACTTGGAGGTGGATCATCAGACATGGTGTGCTATAGTGACTTTCGATTGTGAGTTTTACATACCCTTCAGGTAGGATCATTGGTGGATGAATTCTGGAGATTGTACTTCCTTTACTATACTTTCTTTCCAGATGGGCCTATATTCTGGCCCCTTTTTCTTTCAGTGTACCCTTTTACATTGCGGTGGTTGTATTTTTCCCTATCAGTGTGTTTACAGATTTAAAGGAAATGCCTTCTCTTTTGGGGTATTCCTTTCCAGTTCTAGTTACCAGCCCATGGCCTATAAGTGGAGGGCTTGGGGTAGTCATGACACGATCCCCAGGCGATGGGTCATTGCACAATAGTAGGCTATTGTACTTTATCTGAGAAGAAGTGGAAGTGAGAGGAGAAAGGGAAGAGGGTTCGTGATGGTTCATTCCATACTTCTAGGACATCTTCGTCTGTGTCTTTAAGTATAGGGTCATTGGTGTGTCATCAGTGTGGAAAAGTGGGACACAAGCGATCCGTGTGTTCATCACCACCCAGACCTTTCCATCAGTGCGGAGCTTTGGGGCACTTGTAGCGATTTTTCAAGGTTTTGCCCCCATATCATAGTGATGTTGGATCTTTGGCTTCTAAAGGGATGTTAGATTGACCAGAACCTTCCAAGATAGTGGGATCTCATTTTTGTGGTCATGGAAGCAGGGATAGATATTCATTTGGGCAGTGTCAGTTCAGGGAAAAGCTGTAGGTTAGTGATCGTTCTCATTATCAGGCTGAGACAAGACATCTTCATGTGTTGGATAGAGTTCCAATGGAGTCGGATGCAGGGCTTGTGACAATTTGAGGTACCATTCTTATTGCATCCCCTTTATCTATTGTTCTGTTTGATACTGGTGCATCTGTGTCTTTTATTTCTGCATTTTATGTGGATGTGTTGAAGTTTCCAACTGAGATTATGTTGTATGTGATGTAGTTTCTAATGCCGCATGATTAGAAGTGAGATAAGGGTCTTGGTTTTATGTCTTTTTCACTCACCAAGTCATGGTTTGAGCTGGAGTGAGATTTTCTAGTTTTAGAAATAAACCTCTTCGATGCAATCATTGGTATGGATTAGATGATGTATTTTTAGGTGAACATCGATTGCTATAGGTAGCGAATGAATTTTGTGGCACCTGATGGTAGTGCCCAGGTTTTTATTGGTGAATGGGATCCTCAGTTGGGTTGTGTTGGACCTCCACTTCTAGAGTTATGTAACCTTGTGTATCAATTTTCGTCACTCATGTTGGAGAAAAGTGGTAGTAGTTTTGGAGCTTAATTACCTCCCTTAGTGGATGAGTTCCCATAGGTTTTTATAGAGAATTTCTCAGGTTTTCCTCGGGAGTGGGATGTGGAGTTCACTATTAATTTGGAACCAAGAATACAATTGATATCTCTTCCCTCAAACCATATTCCCCTAATAAGTTGATGGAATTAAAGTTACAATTGAACTGTTTAGAATCCAAAGGATTCATTCACCTGAACCTCTCTTCTTAGGCCACCCTAATTCTTATTTCAAAGAAGGATGAAGGATCTCTATGATTGTGCATAGACTAACAGAAGTCAAATAAGGGGATGATTAAGAACATGTATCCCTTTCCCCGCATTAATGACTTGTTTGACCAGTTAAAGGGGGAATGTGGTTTTCAAATATTGACATGCGTTCTCGTCATCACCAGGTTAAAGTTAGGGAGACGAATGTCCCAAAAACATCTTTCTAAAGTCGGTACATCCATTTTGAGTACTTGGTCATGACCTTCGAGTTGAAAAATGCTACAATGATCTTTATGACACTTATGAATAGGGTGTTTCATTAGTATCTCAACTCCTTCTTTGTGGTGTTTGTGGATGACATACTTGTTCATTCTAAATCTAAGGAGGAGCAGGAGCGACATTTGAGAATTGTTTTGGACACTCTTTGGGATCATTGCCTCTATGAAAATCTTTATAAATGAACCTTATGGATCAGGGAGGTGAATTTTCTAGGTCACGTGATCATAGATCAAGGAGTTTCATTGGACCCTATGAAAATCAGTGTAGTGATGTATTGGGAGCAGCGAAGGAATGTCTTTGAGATTAGGAGTTTTCTAGGTCTGTAAGGATATTACAGGTTGTTCGTTCGAGATTTCCCTTGACTTGATTCATCCATGACCTCTCCTACCTGAAAAGGGGTAAAGTTTGAATGGATCCCAGAATGGAAAGCATCCTTTGAGGAGCTTAAGAGGCAATTGACCACCACTCCTATTTTGATTTTTCCAGAATCTGGAAAGGGATATGTGGTTTATTGGGATGAATCATGTATGGGTCTTGGTATTGTGTTGATGCAAGATGATCATGTGGATAATTATGGTTATTTATAGCTTTGACCACATGAAATGAATTACCCAACCCATGGCATGGAGTGCGCAGCGATGATGCATGCTCTCAAGAAGTGGCGCTATTATCTTTTTTGGGAGAAATTTGTTGTTTATTCTCATCATAAGAGCTTGACCTATATTTTCTCCCAAAAGGATTTGATCTTGAGGATTCATAATTGGGTTTCGTATCCTTAGGGGTTTGAATTTGATATATTTTATAACTTAGGAAAAGGTAATGTGGTGGATGATTCCTTAAGAAGAAAGGTTTTAGTGCAGGAGATGAAGAAGTCCAGTGATGAGTGGACTTTGATGGGGATCTTTGCTCAGATTCACTTGGAGACCAAGGAACACAAGGGAGGTGCGTTCTAGTCTACTATGAAACTAACTCCCCCCTCATGTAATTATTATGGTAGGAACAAATGAATGATGAGTTGTGCAAGTTCTCTATGCACTTTCATCATGGTGGGGAGGATCCTTGTGAGTGGTTGTTGTCTCCTGAGGGAGATTTTAGTTTTAAAGGTCATTTTTGGTGCTTTTGTTATTATAGAAGATGGTGATGAAGGATAGACATCAATCTCAGTGGCTCATTCATCATGGATCTACTAAGATGTTTTAAAATGTGCACTAATAGTTTTGGTGGCCAAGCATGAGAAATGATTTAGTTAACTTCGTATCGCGATGTTATACGTGCCAACATGTTAAAATAAAGAATCAGTGACCTTCCATATTTCTTCATCCTCTATCTATTCCTACCTAAAAGTGGGACAAGATTTCCATGGACTTAATTTTTGGCTTAACTTGTATGCCTCAGGGATAGAATTCTATTTGGGTAGTGATTAACCTTCTGACCAAGTCATCTTATTTCATTTTGATCAGAAATTTGACCAAAGTGGATGAGTTGAGTTGGTTGTATGTTCAGGAGGTTTTGAGGCTCCATGGTGTGTTGTTGGATATTGTTTCTAATGGGACCCGTGTTTCTCATCTCAATTTTTGGAATTCCTTCAGAAGACAATGGGGTTTCAGGTCAAATTGAGAACGACATACCATCCTCAAACAAATGGTCAGACAGAGCGAGTTAATCATCTTTTTGAGGACATGCTCTGAGCATGTGTTTTGGATTTTGGAGGTTCATGGGATAGTTATTTGGGATTGTTTTAGTTCTCATATAACAATAATTACCAATATTTTATTCATATGGATCCTTTTGAAGCTCTTTATAGCTGACCGTGTGAGTCCCCTTTGTGTTGGGATGAAGTGGGTGAGACCTCGTTGTTGGGGGTAAAGACTTGTGTTGGAAACGTCTTAGATGGTGAAGTTGATCAAGTGGTGGTTTTAGATAGGTCAAATTCATTATAGGTTTTATTCTGATCAGAGGCGTTGTGGTTTAGAATTCTCTATGGGTGACTGGGTTTTCCTTAAAGTGGTACCCCGCTTGGGTCATCATCGTTTGGGTAAGCATAGGAAGCCTACACCAAGGTATGTTGGGACTTTTGAGATTACCAAGAGATTCAGTAAGGTGGAATATAGGTTGGCCTTGTATTCATAATTAACATCGATTCATGATTTGTTTCATGTTTCCAAATTGAAAAAGTATAATCTGAATCCTTCTTATGTGTTAAAATGAGAGGAGTTGGAGTTAGAGTTAGATCTATCTGTGTTTGAGCAGCCAGTGCAGATTGTGGATTCCCAAGAGAAGGTGATTCATGAGAAGTCTATCCCATCAGTCATAGTTCATTGGATGCATGGTTTTGATGAACATGAGACTTGATAACGAAGGTATTGGGTTGAAAATAAGTACTCATTATTGTTTTTGTATTAGGCTTTGGGATGAATTTACTAGGGAAGAAATTTTTCACGGTGGGATGAAATGTTAGATATGTGTTTTCATTTTGAGGTATTCCATTTTTATTTTCAGTATAGTGCTTAACCATGGGGTTCCCTCACGAATTTGGACAAAAAATTTGATTTTTGGGCTTAAAAGCAGGCGGTGCACGGTTAATGGAAATTGTGCGCCATGCCCAGGAAACTGTGTGGCCAAATGACATTTTTGGATAGTTGTTAGCGCACAGTTTGTCAAACAGTGTGGGAAAACCATGTGGCATGTCTCTCTTGGACAGTGAGGGGGTGAACAGTTTCTACATGGTTTGGAAAACCTCGTGACTTGTCTACATCATTAAAAATTGGAAAATTCCATTTGCGTCATCTCGAGATTTAACCCTAAACCACCCATATTCTTCCCCATATGTTATATTTAGCCGTTAGAGCTCCCTCCAAGATTCCTTGGACCTCTTGGGCATAATTACTTCGGTGTTTTTGGACTTGTAATTTCAAGGGTTCTTTACATAAGTTGTTTCTCTCTTGATTCTTCCCTCTTTCGAGGGTTTTCTCTCCCCCTTTCCTGGGTTATTATTTTCTAGAGAATGTTTGACCTTGACGGGGGTTCGATCTTGAGTTTTTAGGGAAGATATTGATGGTTTTTGGTGGACCTTTCCTTTATAGGGTCTTGTGGAGGTGCAACTATGGTTTTGCACCAATTTTCAGAAACTTCCATGTGTGAGGTAAGTGGTTCCATGCTATAACATTTTTACATTCTTTTAAAAGGATTATTTGGATTTATAAATCTATTCTATGAATTTCTTGTGTGGTGAAAAATATGTTTTCTAAAGAGTTTGACATGAGTATGTAGTAAAAATGGTACTTTTAGAGGAAAATGGTTATTATTTACATGTGCTTCATTGTGGTGCTTTTTGGAAGTGTTTTTATCATTATGCGAACGATGAAAAATACGTTCTTGGAGGTACTTGAGTTGGAAATGGGTTATTAAATGGGAAAATGGATTATTTTATCATGTTGTCTTTTATGGTGCACCTTTAAATGTGATTTTTGAATTATGTAAATTATTTGAAGAACGTTGTGCAGTGAACTTGGTTTATGTGTGGATTTGAAAGGGGATCGGCCCATCAAAATGGTTGAATTAATTGTGTTTTTTTCTTTTTGTATTTCCAAATGGGTTTCTTTAGTTGTGAAAGTGGTGTGAAAAGTGTTTTCAAACGGTTTTGTTTTGTATAAAACTGAAAGTGGTTTGTTTATTGAAAAGGATGGTTTCTGTGTGATAATTTTTGAAAGCGGTGTTTTCCTTGTGTGTTTTGTGGTGCTTGACATTGTCTGTGAAAGTGGTGATTTGTGTGTCATGTGACATGGTATTGAGAAAAAATGGAATACATGGTATCTTGGTGGGTATACTAGAACATTTACACTAGTGTTTCAGAAGTGGAAGTGCCTAGATTCTTCTAGTGGATTGACACTAGTTGACTTGGAAGAGAAAATGACTAGATTAACTTAGCAAGACATACACTTGCAACACTAACTAATCATATGAGATTATCAAAGACCACTAGGCCCTTGGGATGATCCCTCCTAGTGGCTCATGAAAGAGAACATGTTGGAATTGACTTATTATTTAGAGGCCATTAGGCCCTTGGGATAGTCCCTCCTACTGGATCGTGCATAGGGAAGATTTTGGTAGTTGAGGTGGATGATATTGATCATTGAGGTACAAGGTTATTAGTGACTCACTTGTGCTAGACTACCCTTAGGGACTTACCTGTGGTGCTCTCTCATGACATTATGAATGTGATTTGGTGCCGACTATTGGTATACGATGGACTTTGTATTATTTTGTCGCATTAAGACTAGTTTGCTTTAAAAGATGGTTTATATTGAAAGAATGTTTTTTTAAATGTTTACTTGAAATTTCCTTTGAAAATGATTCCATGTTATTTCATATAAAAATGTATGTTGTTTTACCTTCTAATATTGTATGATAAAATCTTTTATTTTGGGTGGAATCTTACTGGACTTTGGATCACACCCTTCATACACATTTGGGTATATGTCGACTTTGTTATGTATGCCCCATTTAAAGGAAAGATGTTTCGTGGTGATTTTGGTTCTAGTTTTTAGAGATTTCCACTTGTTGTAGGTGTTGATGGTGGCTTAAGTGTGATGTCCCTCATGTTACATGGAGGATTTTGGGCTGTTTAGGGGTTCCGTTTCCATTTTTGTGCTTTGGTTTTTCATTTAAATTGTAATAAATTCACTACTAGAAATTTAGGCGATAGCCACAGACCTATAGACATGGTTTTATAGGTATGTGGGTATGTCATGTTTATATCCATGATTTAGTTATACGTCCGTGGTTAAAAATTTTCCATGTATTTATTTCCAAATCACATCAGGCTCCTTCTCCATCCTCCCACAATCGCGACCCTCCAAACCCTAGACGTCTCTCATGGCGGCGCCCTCCTCCCTGATACCCTCTACGTGTGACCCTCCTACTCCAACCCATCGTGCCATCTCCTCTCCCTGATCCTCCTCCTCCGATGGTTCCCCTCACAATGGCGCCCCTCACTGACACCAAACGAGGCAACCCCACCGCAAGCCGCTTCCAACTAACATGGGACACCTCACCTCCCCCACCAGTGCTACTCTTAGGTGGCCTCCCCACCTCCTTTGGCATGCCTTGGATGTGGCTAATCCCCTCCAGGTGATCCTCCTCCTCCTTGTTATGAACAATTATGTGTTCATTATTTTGTTATCAGTGTGTGTAGAATTAAATTGTAATAGTTTCACATGTTTGAGTATGGTAAAGAGGTTTTTGAATTTGATACATTATTATAATTATAATTGATATGAGTGGATTTAAGGACAATTAGTTTTCAGTGAAGAGACAATTAGTCTAGATTGGGAATCATCATAGTAGAGTTGTGGATAGTTAGAATTGATAATGAGTGATGGTATCAAATTTTTATGGTTAAATTGGGAATCAGGGGATCATCTTGGACACTTCTCAATGATTTTAATTCTTATGGTTGGGAGTTTTTAATGACCCACACAATTACTGGGTCGGTAATTTCAGATGAAATTTGAATTTTTTTTCCTAAAGCATGGAGATTTTTGAGAATTGGGATATGAATTGAAATTTCAAGAGTTATTATATCTTTGGGACGTGTTTTCACTTGAGTTTAATGGTTATTTATAGGTTTGGTTGACAAATAATAGGATGGTGGATAATTGTAGAAAACTACAGTAGTCATTGGGTATTTGATTGGGATGCACTAGGTGCCTCTTAATGGGTTTGTAGAAAACTACATCCTTTATAAGGTACTCGATGGAGGGGTAACAGGTACTCGGTGGGTTAGAAAGTATAGTGCACCTTTTATAGGGTCCATTAGGTACACAGTGGAGGTGGATTGGTTACCCAATAGGGATGGGTGTTGTTTTTTAAGGATAATAGAATAGTTAGTTTGGATTCCACCTTTAAAAATGCCTCATGGGGTTCTTCTACGTTAAATGGATAAAGATAAATATTCCTCTTATACCTCCATTATTCTTTCTTATTCATATATTTTAATATTTAGTTTTTTAGGGTATGATTTATGTCAGGTTTCACCAAGACTTGGTGAAATTAGACCATTATTATGGGGTTAATAGAGTTGTGGCATAAGTGTGATTATTTTAACATCCTCCCCCAGACCACAACAACTAAGTAATTCCTATATTAGAGGGTTAGTCACTACGACCTCAAATGGTCCTCCCTGTATGTCAAAGGTCATCCATCACAAAATACAGTGATCTGTCCAAGATTTATTTATCCATTGACATGTAAGAAATATTGTGGCACATGGAAACATTGTTTTATTTTTCCCATTATGTTAGATACTCTAATTATTTCTTATTTATTAAAGTTATCCTTGATGAAATCATTACATTGTCACCATTCCCGCATGGAATGTGGTGCAATGACATTAATCTTCCACATTCTCATCTTTAACCAAGATTTCACGTGATCTTATTCTTTCTTTTCTTTTGATATCTTTACCCAAAAAAACTTACCAATTGATATAGTATAGGAATACTAGAAAGATTATTATTTATCATGGTTGATTCCTTGCATAAATATTATAACAACAGTGTTTCTTATAGATTATATGTTAATACTATTATAATATTTCTTAGATTTAGGTATAAGAAAACATGAGAAAGATGTATCATGATCATATTTTGGTGTTATATTTAAAAATATAGATGTTCCAGAATCATCCCTAGGCTAAATTTGATCTCATGGAATCTACGGATCTGTCCTATAGTGATAAAATCTATTATTTGACCACTGATTATTCTTTGGTGGTTCATCATTATTAGATTTAAAATTTTCACAGTGATAATGTTTTTAACATCATTGAAGCTAATATGTAATGACATAGGACCAATTATATTCTTTCCAATAGGAAAATTTTAAATTGTACATCTTCCTCTTTACCTATATTTATCAAGAATAATATTTTTTTTCTAAAAACAATAAGTGCTTTCATAAGTCTAAGTCTAAACCTCTAAGAATGTCAGAGTGAATTGAGGTTCTTCAACATGTTCAATTTACTAATTTCATATATATTACTAAAACAAAACATAGTGGAGACATGGTATTTTTATTAAATTTCATCTCCTTATTTATAGTATAACATAATTACTTTTCATTATATGATACAAGTCAAATATTACCCACTTAATTTATATAGAAGATTACAACTGGTCGGTTGTGATCCATGTAACCATATAATGATAATGAAATCCCACCATTTTATTCAAGTATACCGCTTATGATATAAGAATCCTTCCAATTTTTATCAAGATGTGGTGTGCCATAAGTTAATGATGAATCCATTCATGAATAAACTTTATATATCCACCCAATAACATATAGTGTTCCCTCTATATAGACTAATTTTTCATTTATTTTTATGAATTATAATAATTTCCCCCTTTCCTAAAATCCATACATGAATTACCATATAGAATAATAGCATCATTAAATAAATATGATATAATATTTTAACCATCTCCTAACTTGATTACTCTCTAATTCTTATTTTGATTTATTTAGACCATCAGAATCATACTATTTCTCTATATTCTAAACATCCTTCTTATTTATCTTCAATTTTATGTTCATGAATCATCATAGACAAGAATAATTCAATGTTTTCATTAATTAAATGTTTTCTCATTTGTATTAATTATGTTATCAGGGTATTTTATTGGTAACATAATGATATTATATGAATCACCATATAAAAATTGAATGTTTTCATAAATTAAATGTGTTCTCATTTGTATGCAGTATGTTTATCAGGATTCTTCACTCCTTCCACTAATTTAGGTGCATAAACCAATGAATATTTAAATGATCACGATGATGGTGGTGGTGGTGGTGGTGTGATAGGAGGGGATAATTATGTTTTTGTTTTTATACGATAGATTAGGGTTATAATGGTTCTGGTGGTGCTGATATCGAGGTACATTTAAAATGTCAATTTTATTCTTGGTTTATACATTTAATTTTATCAAATAGTTCTTTTTATTATGATGATATTAATATTAAAATTTTATATTGTTTATATTGGAGATATTTTGAATTCTTATGATATATATTGTATTATGTTTGAGTTCAGTTTTATTTGGAAGGTGGTGTTTTCTTTTGTTCGTAGCTAGAGGATGTGAGTCCTGCCATAAGGTTTATATATTATGGATGAATTTGGTGATTAAGTATAGTTGGGTAGGAATAAATTTACATGGATATTAATTGTGGTTATAGGGTCTATTTTACATGGTTTTTAAAGTGTTATTAGGGACCCAGATCCATGGATTAACCATGGGTGTAGTTAAAAATTACCATTTTTAAGATCATGTATTTATCATATAATTTCAATGGGATTAACTGTGGTATTATACTCTAATTTAAAAGGTTAACCCATGGACATACCTATACTACTTTCATAGTTCAAACCATTTCTATACATTGAATAATTCCATGGATTAAAACATGGATGTTTAAAACCCCTACTTCAACAGATTTTGTGCAGATCTAGTCATGGGGGGCTGGAAGGGGGTGGGGTGGAGGGGGTAGCATGGGGGAAACTGGAAGGGGGGAGACTGGTAGGGGTGGGGGACGGGGAGACTGGAATCGGGGTGCAAGGGGTGGGGGTGGTGGAGGGGAGGGGTACATGGGGAAGGGAGGGGTGCAAGGGGAGGGGCAGGGGGTGTGGAGGAGCAGGGGGGTCAGGCGTAGTGTGATGGGTGAGGGGGGAGTGTACAAGGGGTTGGGCAGTGAGGAGGGGGTGGGAATGGGGGTGTCCATGATGGGGGGTGGGGCCAAAAATGGGGGTGGGGTCTAGGAGGTAGGGGTGTCCAGGAGGGACGGGGATGGGTGTCTAAAATGGAGGGGGTGTCCAGTAGGGGTTTCATGTTGCATGTGCTTCATCGCAACCCAGTTCATGTTCCAAAAAATCTTCCCAAAACTTATTGGAATTTAGTTTATTTAATTTTTGTTTATGTGAAAAATCTTAGAAATCCCTCAGGATGGGTTTGGTTAAAGCAATCCTTCAAGATAGAATAATAGTTCCAACAATATTTTAATTTTTTTACATCTGGTGCAAGGGGGAGGGGGTGAAGTGCAAGGGGGTGGGGCAGGGGATGCAAGGGGCAGTGGGGGAGGGATAACTAGTAGGGGATGGGGTGTAGAGGGTGGGGAGAGGGTGCAGGGGGAGGGGGAAAGGGGTCTCTAGGGGTGGGGGTCTGCAGGGGGCAGGGTAGGGGGGTGCAGGTGGGGTTCAAGGGGGAGGGGTGGGGCATGGGTGTGCAGGGGGTGGGGTAGGGGTGCAATGGGGGTAGTGAGGGGAGGGAAAACTGGCAGGGGGTGGGGGAAGGGGGGGTTTTTTGGGCCGGGGGGGTCTCCAGGGTAGGGGAGGGGTCTGTAGGGGGTTCTCCATAGTTTTCTTCTGGCGGTTCCTAAAATATTCATTTTTCTTTTTGTTTAGTTATCTCTTGGGTTCATACTTGAACTTATTTTTTCCAGAACATTTTATATCAGGACGCATTTAAGATCTACTATTTGACCCTCTATTCTTAATCGCTAGCTCAGATTAAAAGTTGGATT
The DNA here is from genome assembly GCA_963277665.1 of Viscum album. NCBI lineage: Eukaryota > Viridiplantae > Streptophyta > Magnoliopsida > Santalales > Viscaceae > Viscum > Viscum album. The sequence goes on along the minus strand of OY728143.1, from coordinate 640,864,100 downwards.
TTGCATTGTGATTTGAAGAAAATCATCATGGTTGGTTAAATAGAAATTAAAAAGGAATTGAATGAGTTTTTAAAAGAGGAAGATGTCTTAAATAACCATAATTATTAGATTTAAATCCTCCCATTAATCCTTATAATCCATGAATTCTTGTTCCACTTTAACCTTTGGTAATCTACCACTTCACCGAACTTCTAAAATTTATTATAAAATGGTAAGATCACACTATTATCTCATGATCATTGGAGATGGTTTATTCTGAGAGGAGGGGTTTCTATTTAATTTATTCATTTATATTACCATACTATTCTATCAAACCTAATATTATTGTTTTGGTATGAGGGATGGGATTATTTTTATGCTTTTTTATATTCCATGTATAACTCCCTTATCTTGGGTTTGGTTTTGTGAGTTTGATTTGATGGTAGTGGACGTGGTATGTTAATGATGCTTTTTAATTCTACATTGTTAGTTTTATCATGCCTTTATTGTTATAATTTTTTCTTAATTTAACTTTTGCTTTAATATCATGATATCCTTATACCAATATATTATAATGAAATGATAAATATATATACTACTAATACTATGTGTTATCCTATGGGAAATGGGAAGTATTTTTGAAAAATAATTGAAGAACTAAAATCCAGAATGATAATGAAGTGCATAAAAATATTAAATTTTAACTGGATTCTTCATTATACTATCTTTTGTTATTATTTATTGAATATATGATTCAATGTTGCGTTGATGATATTATATTGAATCACATGTGTAACAAGAATTGATTTAATAATGTTAATATAAATTAAATTAAAATAAATACAGAAACTATAGATTCAATAACATGGAAATGTTTTTTTGAGGCTCGTTCACTTGAGATGAATTTGAGGGCTAGTTCATGCTTAGAATGACAGTTCCTTTATTTACTTTTTAAAAGGCTAGTTTAGATGAGGTATAATTATCATATTTATGTTATATTATGAGTTTTTATTAGCCCCTTTAGAGTATTCATTACTTTTCAATCCTTTTTCCTCCCCTAGGACGATTTCCTTCAGTTTTGGGTTGGGTAGAGAGAAGTTTGAGGGAAGAAAAGAGGGCCAAATGTTTCTTATTTGGGAAATACTATTAGATGTGTCTTAGGATGAGGTGTGTAAGACATTAAGAGATTTATGGGATTGTTTATGAGAGGTTTGGGTAAGTCTTAGTGATGAGAGTCCGGATATATTATGGTTATGATTTAGGCATTGGATTTTATGTGTTGGATAGCTGTTGGAATTGGGTTTCATTACCATCTTACCTAATGTATATACGCATACCTACATGGTATTTTTCTGTACATTTTATGTCTTTTACAGATAGTAGAAACATTGGATTTTAATTTAGTGGACCTGGTATTAGTGGAGCTTAGATGTTCATGGTGGTGTTGAACATATTTGGTGGTTAGATCCAGCATGTTGAGTTGATAGTAATTGTTGGCACCAAGCTGAGTGGAACCTTGGAATTTTCCGTGGGAAATGATAGGATGATGCCTTTTTTTATATTCATTTTAAACTTACTATTTGACATAATATGATACCAATGTTAAATAATTCAATCCTGATTATGTGGTATTTTTTACTATATTAACCCAGGGTTGTTTTTACAATTGATTACCGCTTTATATTTTATAACATTTATGATGCTAAGACATTATATTGAAATTTCAGGAATGTGGTCATAAAGAAGAATTTTACCATGGTAGCATGGATCCTGCTTGAAGGTTATTTGTTCATAATCAGTGGAGAAAAGATGATATTAATCTAATATATACAACAGTTTCATTTAGAATGGGTATTGTTGATAATGATTTTATTACTTGTTTTCAATTAACAATCATGTGCTCATAATATTATTTCAGTTATCAATAAACCTAATGTTCACTTGTTGATTTACCATTCCATGCTAAAGTCTATTGAAGGCTATCACCAGGTTAGTTTTATACATTTCTATTGATGTTTTGTTTTTAATGCTATGTCCATAAAGATGGAGTTCAAAATTGTTTGTTACATCTAATACAAAATCTATAGTTATCTTCACATACTCCAGGAGTGGGGTTGTGCCGGTAGAGATGGTAAACATTCATCTTGTGTCTTGTTTTATAATTTTAGTGATTATGTAAGTTAAACTATCCAATTTTTTATTTATGTTTAAGAATATTTTTGGGATTTAATGCTTAATATGATGCACGTATTTTTAGCTTTTTATTTGTTCATATATTCTCCTCCATTTTTTCCATTCAAAATCCCACATATTAGAATCAAACTCATGATCAACAAAGGTATCATTGAACAAAGTCCCATGTCATCTAGATATAACCGTAATATTTCGGTGAATTTTGGGAGGGCTTTAGAAACAAATGCTGAGAATCTTCTGTGCAACTACCTTGGTTGTCCAAGGGGTGTCAAGGAGGGAGGGGTGTCCAGGAAGGAGGGGGATGTCCAGGGGGAGGTGGGGGTGGAAGATATTCAAGGTAGTGTCCAAGAGGGAGGGGCTGTAGAGGGGGGGGGAAGGGGTGAGGGCTGTTGTTGGGGAAGATAGTAGTGGTGTGTAGAGGGGAGGGGTGTGCAGGGTGAGGGGGGTGTGCAATGAGGAGGGGGAGCTTGTAGCCTAACCTCAATTAATGTATTTATTATATAATATGATAGGAAACAAAAAGGCACAAAACAAAACATTCCTTTGGTACATAACATACATACATTCATATTTATTCTTATCACTTTTCTATCATTTGAACTTTCAATTTAGATATTTCATTACTTACTAGTACGTATTTTTAATTTTAAACATTATTTTATCTACATATATACATGTTGGATGATTTTTTAGGCGGTGAAATCATGGATTATTACCTATTATTCACAAATACAATTCTAGGTAAAGTAAGTGCTGCATTTTCTTGAACTGTTTTTAGTTTGGTATTCAATATTTTTACATCCATATGTCACACATAATTATTAAAGTCTACACAGAATGTGTAAAAACACATATAAGGCACAAATGGACCCTTTCTAACTACATATGTTCTACATTTTTCCTTTTTTAAGGATTTTATACAGTTGAGATAGATTAACGGTAATTTATTGGTTTTCTTTTGATTCTATAAGATGTTCTAGCATTGAAGTACTATATTTTGTACATTGTAATTAGAATCATTTTTCCTGTATTTTTTACCAGCTCTTGAATGATATTGTTTACTAGGAATTAATGTACAAAGTGAAATGACTTGCATATTATTATGTTCTAGTTCCATAACATTATTATGTGGTTTTAATACCAGTTTTATGGATCCAGGGGGTGTCCAGGGGGGTTTCCATGGGGGTGTCCAAGAGGGAGGGGGTGTCCACGAGGGAGGGTGGGGGTGTCTAGGAGGTTGTTCGTGGGGGTGTCCAGGGTTTTCCATGGGGTGTCTAGGGGGTAGGGGTATCTAGGGGGTGTCAAGGGGGAGGGGGTGTCGAGGGGGTGTCTCAAAGCGGGATGTCTAGGGGGAGGGGTGTCTGGGTGGTGTTCATGAAGAAGGGGGTGTCCAGGAGGGAGGGGGTGTCCAGGGGGTGTCCATGAGCGAGGGGGGGGGGAGTTGTCTAGGGGGAAGGGTGCAGGGGGGGATTTCCAGGAAGGAGGGTGGTTGTCAGGGGGGTAGGGGGGGTGGTGCAGGGGAAGAGGTAAGGGGTTTGTGTAGGGGAGAGGGGTGTGCAGGGTGAGGGGGGGAGGGGTGTGTAGTGGGGAGGGGGAGTTTGTAGCCTAACCTCAATGACAGTATTGATTATATAAGATGATAGGAAATGGAAAGGTACAACACAAAACATTCCTTCAGTATATAACATAAAAACATTCATATTCATTCTTATCACTTTTCTCTAATTTTAACTTTCAATTCAGATATTTCATTATTTATTAGTATGTATTGTTAATATTAAACATTATTGTATCTGCTGATATAAATGTTGGATGATTTTGTAGGCAGTGAACTCCTGGATTATTACCTATTATTCACAAATAAAATTCCATGTAAAGCAAGATCTGTATTTTCTTGAACTAATTTTAGTTTGTTATTCAAGATTTTTACATCCATATGTCGCACATAATTTTTAAAGTCTATAAAGAATGTGTAAAAACACCTATAAGGAACAAATGGACCCTTTCTGACTGCACATGTTCTACTTTTCTCCTTTTTTAGGGATTTTATACAACTGAGTCAAATTATAGATAATTTTTTGGGGTGATTTTTCTTCTATAAGATGTTCTAGAATCGAAGTATCATGTTCTATAGCATATAATTAATAGATTTTTCATGTATTTTTTACCGTCTCTTGAATGGCATTGTTTAGTAAAAATTAATGTACAAATTGAAATGTCTTATATATTATTTTGTTCTGGTTCCATATCATTAATATGTGGTTTCAATAGCAGTTTGATGGATCTAGGGGGTGTCTAGGGGGTGTCCATGGGGGTGTACAGGAGGGATGGGGTGTCCTTGAGGGAGGGTGGGGGTGGGGGTGTCTAGGAGGGGGGGTCTCTAGGAGGGTGTCCATGGGGGTGTCCCGGAGGGGGAAGGGGTGTCCGGGAGGGGGGGGGGGTTCAGGGGGGTGTTTAGGAGGGGTGTACATGGGGGTGTCTAGGAGGGGTGTACAAGGGGGTGTCTAGGGGGGTGTCCAGGGGGTGTCTAGGGGGAGGGGGTGTCCAGGGGGAGGGGGTGTTCGGGGGGTGTTTAGGATGGAGGGGGAGTATGGGGGTACTTTCCAGGGGGTGTCCCAGAGTAGGGGGTGTATAGGAGGCTGGGGTTTCTAGGTGGTAGGGGGTGTCAAGAAGGGAGGGGCATGTCCAAGGGGTGCAAGGGGGTCTGTAGGGGGTATGTCCATGGGGAGAGTGGGGGTGCATGGGGGTCTATCTGAGGGGGCTATCCAGGGGGTGCATGAGGGGTCTGTCTAGGGGGGTTGTCTATGGGGGTGAAAGGGGGGTCTTGATTACCAAATTAGACATTATTGGTTAATATATATCATTAAATGTCTCCCACTATTTTTTATAATTCTAGGAACCCACTATACTAGAATCAGAATACCCTGCAGCTTGAGTATTTTAGTGGAAATGATCCTTGAACCTCCCCTCATAGTCTAAAATCTTTGGCTATGCCCCTACTCGAAACGTTTAAGGTAGGGGTATGGTGGGCCAACTGAATTTTCTCACAGTTCATTAATTTGTTGAGTGAATCCCCAGATTCTTGGAATCATAAACCTGATTCCCTCAATGATTACCTCTAAAATTTCAACAACCTAGCTTTGACTACTTTACTGCAACTTTAGTTAAGTCAACTCATCACTCTCATAAGAATGTCCCGATAGTAAGATACACCCACATCTTTGAAATGATTAGCACCCCAAAGAGCCAATTTTTTTCAAATTAGAATGATGTAAGATGGTAATGACTTAATATTTCTTTTAGAGTTTTTTTATTTTCCTCTCGATGAATGTAATTCATTTATATTAACCTTGTTCAACTATGTTGGAATTCTCACAACTGAAAGTTAATAGAAATATATTCATCAATTTTTTTGTATTTTATTATTTATTATTTTATGTATTCTTAAATGTTATAAAATGCATAAAATAATAAATAAATGAACAAAGGTAATCAACTACCTGACTGGTCTTGAGCATCTAAAACGACCTAGGGATATTATACCTGAGTTGTTACTTGACTCTTGATGTAGCACATACCTATTCATTATGTTTGCTTCATGTCTAGATATTGCCTCGCCTTGGTGAGGTCCACATCATGAATCAGCTTCGTCAAAATGTACTACCTCATCTTGGTGAGATCCACATCATGAATCGCTTTAATCAAAACATATCACCTCATTATTGAGGGATCCGCACTGTACACCATATTTTGTGGAGAATCCCGATTCCGGGCCGAGAATTGCTTTCCAAATATATCATGAGAAACCCATCGAAATATGGAAGCGATATGAGAAGAATAAATAAATCAGCATGCATGATTTTTAATGTGGAAAAACCCTCCCATGTGGAGGATTAAAAAACCACGGGGCAATTCCCAAAAATATCCACTGTGAATCAGAGAATACAATAATCCATGTAATGACCAAACATGAATTACAAATGAATGAGCATATAAAACATGTGTGAAATCCACACCCCGATACACCTCTACCATCTCTCTGATAATCATCCGATTGACGCCATATATCGAAAGATCAATCTGTGACAAAACTTCACCCTTATGTCGACGAAACGTCACTACCTCAGAGATCTTAACCTAAACATATGTCAGGATCTCACAATCTTGTGACACCCAAATGATCTCGCCATCATGATGTACTTCCGATATGCAATCGGGACACGCCACCTGATCACCTCTATCAGGAAGACTTTCGATACATTTCTTGATCATTAATCACATTGCTGCTGCTTCTCACTTGTAGAATACTGAGACGCCACACATGCTACCGTCGACATGGTAGTCCCCTTCTTGATCTCGGTGGACTACATCTTGAGAAGCTCTCCTTTTTTATAGGCTTCACTGTTTCCTTTTAAAAAAATTAGATAAGATATGAAATATTATATCTTATATCTCCAAATCACCATGTACCTTCCATGTTAAGATTTAAACACTTATCTCATCTGAATAGATAAGATATATCTCCACATGAGATACACATGCAGCCTTATCTGTGTGATATGATAAAAGATATATAATATTCAAAAACATATCTTATCTCAAATCTAGAAACACCAAGATGCAGGCTGAACCTCAACACCATCTTCGTCCAATATACAAATGTACTCGCACACAAGTGAGGGGGACTAGAGGTGTAATATACATAAGATGAGTTTGGAAACGCAGACCATTATACAATTTGATAGAAAATAAATAATGATACATAGACCATCAAAATATTAACTACATGTTATAATCATCACATGAATGTAATGAATAATTAAATAAATAAATAAATGCAGACATACAAAGGTCGGTGCTCAAGACAAGTAAGCAGTTAAAATTAAAGCATGATAAAAGAAATAAAATTACAATAAATTATATTATGAGGGTATTTAATTAAATTAAATGAAGTAAACAAATTCAAATAATTTAATTTTTTTTGGTCTCTTAATTAATTTAATTTTAATTCCAAAAATTAAAATAATTAATTCAATTTAATACCAAAATTGAATTAATTTCATCCATGTATTGAAATTATAATTTTATAATGAAAATTAAGATTGGAATTAATTTAATTTAATTCTAAAATTAAACTAATTAATTATATTAATTTAATTATTTTTGTCCCCAAAACCCCCTGCATGTCCAAAGTGGGTTGTGTCGAACTCGCGCAGACCTGTCTTGGGACATGAAAAACCCAGGGAAATTCTTTGTTAGGCAGGTCTACCAAGACCCATACCTAGTTGAGAAGGCCCGCCAGAATTCGTTTCGAGACAGGTCAGGTAACACTGAAGCTGCAGCAGGGGTTACCTCACATAGTAGCCAGCTTTGCCGAGGTCAGCAGGTGGCGACCAACAGATCTGGCTAGCATTCCTTAGGGTGGTGACTCGTGTGGTGTCTACGTGGCAGGGCCTAGGTGAGCCCGAATGAGGAGAAGGAGGCCCCGTGGGGTGGGGTAGCTTTTGGGAAACTCCGCACAACGGTGATGTCGTTTAGGTGGTGACCGATCCAGCTAGGGCACCCACTCATATTTTCCTAGCTTCGGGAAAGGGAGGCGGCCTCATACTTCCATTATAAAATTATTATAATAAAAAAAATTGTTATAATAATAAAATTATAATAATTAAATAATTATTATAACAATTTCATTGGAAAATAATTTAACTGGAATTACTATTCCAGTAACTGATTTCTGATTGGAAAATTTGGAAACCACAAAAATTAATACCCAAAAATTGCAAATCAACCTGTATTAAAATTTTTGAATGATCATAAGTTGATCATTAAAAATAATATTGATGCGTGACTTATTCTGTTGAGACCAATTTAATACTCTCTACTTAATTTTAATGCATCTTAATTTTTCAAGGCTCAGAAAATTTACACGACTCCCTATGATACCAATTAAAGGTAATGAGGTCATATCAAAAGCTGGCGTGCTAGGGATTTTAAAATATTTATTATCAGGATGATGAGAGTTGTCTTGTCTGAAAATCTGAGCTCCAGTACAACCCTAGGATCTCTTGTAAATGAAATTGAGCACAAAAAGACAAACAAACACATACCTTGTTCGAAACTAAAGCTATAGTCAGCGTCTACTTGTCATCGGCGATCGTTGTTTGAAGGATCTGAAACTGAATCCCTTTATATCATCCACAAATTCTTAAAAAATCCACATGAGTGTCAATTTTCAGATTTTTGGTGCTAGCGCGACGATCTGACGACACTTTTGATGTCCCAATGATCACTGCATCGACGTACCTTCGATGCATTGAGATCAGCTCGGTCTGATTTCCTGGATCAAGAGCTTATCTCTCTAGGTAGTGAGATAAGAGAGAGAGTCTTTGGATTTCTCACCATGAATACTATGATGCATGAGCGTCTCTCCACCTATTATAGTGGATGTCGAAAATACCAATAAGGGTTCCTCAACCCCCGTTTATTTAACATCCACTAAATAAATAAATATGACAAACTAAACTGCATCATAATATTATTTATTATTTTATCACATACCAATAATATATATTAAATATATTACGTGATAAAATCTTGAGTCATTTAACTTGACTCGTCATTCCCGACTAATATTAAATGAATATGAGATATTAAAATAATATTCGTTCAATTAATATTATTTCCCATATTTACTTAACTTGTAAATACTTTTAATAAATAAATTCAACTCAATTATTCTTTACTTGAATAATAATGGATTTATTTATTATTTTGTGATTGATAACTTGGACAACACTCAAATCTCATGGTGGTTCCCACCATGTCCAATATATTTATTCAACTAAATATGACAGATTCTTGAATATGTTATTATGTATGACCATCTATACCCTTATCTCGATAGATGTGAATAATATTCATAGACAAAGAGCAGAGTTTAGAAACCCATCAAGACCCCTAAAGAGATAAGGAAAGTCATAGCAACGCCAACCAACCTACGGTCACACACTATGTATTATAATCTCTCTATCTTTCATATATCATAAATCATGACACACACTTATGTTATCGCCCTTTACTTGATTTATTATTTGTTGATCTAACTGGATATTTTCTCCCTCGACTACCTTGCCCAATGACTTAAGAATGTACCACAATCCTAATCATCAAATTCCAATATATATTACTTCATCAATCCGAAAGCAAGAAATATTTTTTTGACCATTCAACCAATATCATACCACCAATGATGCACCAAACACAAGCTAACTTGCCACAATTTCAATATCATAGTTTTTTTCTAGAATCAAAGTACACGATCAAATGACTCACATTGATAATGATTTCAAGTCAAGAGACCAATACACATGTCCATAGGTATGAACAACCAATGACGCCCAAAACATGTGGTGTTCCTGTTGGAGGGTATGTCCTCACAATCTCACTAGTAGATATCACCAAGTGCGAATTGCATGAGAAGAAGTCTCAATTCTTATGATCCCCTAGCACATGATAGTCAAACATCTATTGTTTATAGTCAGTAAGATGTGTCTATACCAGAAGACCTTTTTTTAAGATTAATGTCATAGTATTTTGAGGTTCTCATTATAGCCTAAGATCTACTAGAAAAATTGATATGATAATTAATCTATGGACATTACCATTAAATAGTGGATGTATAAATATATACACTATAATGGTAAGTAAATATCATGTATAACCAAATGTATACATGATATGATAATCAAAAGTTCTGTTCAAGTTGGGACTAGGGTACCCACTATTACAATATTCTGGAGTCGCAGTGACAGAAAAAGTTTAGAGATGAAGAAAATAAAGAATAAAAGAAGAAGAAGAAGAACACAGACACAATGATTTATGTGTTTTGGGAATAAATCCTATTTCCATGGAGATGTAGAAACAATTAATTATTTCAGAGCACAAATACAGAGATTATCAGAGTTTTCAAACATAGAAACCCTAGCCTGAAATGGGCTAATAAGGAGGATGAGACACTGTTCTGCCAACTACATAGAAACACCATTGTGCTACAGTGAAATGTGGTTATAATTCCATACTGCTAAAATGCGACAAATACCTTATTCCAAGATGCTACAATACCTAGTGGAAAGAATTATGAAGAGCTACAATACCATTTTCTCTAAAAGTCAGATCTACAGTAGTAGCAGTATCAATGTTTTCACTATTATAGTTCCCTATCAGTGTCGTCTGGTTAGCTACACTAAATTACCCTATCAATGTTGTTTGGATAGCTCGACACATGAGATTTATATCCTGGTGTTCATTCTGAGCTACAAGCATTTATCCAATCATCTTTCAAAATGGATCAGGCTACACCAATCCAACATGGCCATCATTGTTTTTGAAACATTAAATTTGGCCACTGATCTTTGATGGAGGAAATATTTTCTAAGAGAGAAATAAGGGGAGAGTTTTTATGGGATATTAAATGTTATTTTTAACCCATTTCACCCTATAATAATGATCTCTATCTCTCTCATCAATTTGGATCTCTATTTAGGAATTATTTGACGCAATTCTGGATGATATCCCTGGGCAGTCTACTTAGTTATTGGATTGGGTTGTGTGATCAGACACAATGTGGGTGGATTCTCTCCCTCTATATTATTCCTAAAACTATAAGGAATTTATTTTCTAAATAAATTTTTTTTGAAATGGTTTTTTGGGCAATTTAGTTTTGAAAAACATTGTTTTATTGCTTTGGAAAATAATTTTTTTGGGCTTCGCCCACAATTTGATTGATAAATTTCTAAAAGGAGTGATTGATCTATAAAACTATTTTGGATGTGTGAATATTGATATGACATGGCATGAGTTCATGATGCACATGGAATGGACCCCATCAGGTTAGACTTATCTGAGGGGTCAATTTAGACTCAAGGGAATGTACCACCATACAATGACTTGGATCCAGATGGACGAGTACCACTCATGAGGAGGGGATGTTTAGTGGGCCTTCTTTGATAGGACATGAATTGGGTGTGCGAGATTCATGAGTTTTAATTAATGGCATGGGGGACCTTCATAGTGTGAGTTTTATTTTATTTATGTATTGTATATCTGGCATAATTTTTTGACATCACTTTATCTTATTTTATATTAAATTTTAGCTAACTTGTTTTTTAGTGGTGTGTCTGAGAAGACTTGGGGATTGACTATTGAATCAATATACTCACTCATGTATATTCATCTCAGTGAATATGCCAGCATTGTTTATCATGATACCAAAAATAGATAGGTCTCATACTTTACTAGTAGGGCACTATGACACCGCGGTCATTTCGTTTTGGAGTTGGAGCTTGGAGATGTCTTATATTGGGTTCTGTCCTAGTGCCACAATGGTGGTTGGTTCCTTTAGATGTCTTCGAGTCTTTCATTGATTTAGTCTTGTCGGTCTCTAATTTATTTCTACGACTCTGATTATGCTATGGTTTTTTATATCATTGGATTATTTTTGAGTTTATATCATGCATCATGTCCATTCGATTATATTGAGTTTGTCTATGATAGATTTTATTGTTTAAGTTAAAATCAACCCTCGCAATTTATTAAAGCCCTTAACATTTATTTCTAGTATTTGGTGTCCAGAGGATGTTAACTTAAGTCAGTGACACTCCAGTCCCACCCAAGACAATGATTTGGGTATGTTAGTTACACTTGGATTGTTTCTAGGTTACATATTGAAAAATATGTTATGATTCTACTTATATAAGAGTTTGTATCTTGAAATTTAAGTTCTAGTTTTGTAACGTCCCAGATCTAGATTCTACTCAAAGGTTCCCCATACTCGACTGGCCACATGACCTCAAGCGAATTTCCCCAAACGCTAGAGGTTGCTGACTAGCAATGAGGGCCTAGGTGTGATAGTAGGGAAACTATGCCCTTATTTGTAGAGTGTAACACAACTAAAACAATAAGAATACAATAGTGTAAGTATTAATACCATGTAATATGAGTAAACAATGCAAGACTGAAAATATAACAACAAGATTTCATAGCATACAAAGGATGATGCCACATGTCACATGTTCTAGTAAAATAGAAAAAATAGGTCACACTAAAGTGTTACATAATATAAGTACCAAAAGTACAAAACAGACAAAAGAAACTCAGAAGCATCACAAGACTCATCTTGGTACCATTATCACCTACTCCTAAGAAGTAAATCAAGTGCCTCAATAAGGGTTATTTTCCTTATTGACACCTACAACAATATAATCTTCTCAGGCCCAAAGCATGGACCAAATAGGGTGTGAGACTAAATCCCACTACGCAACCACCCAAGATCTGTGCCAATATTTCAGTGAATATATATAACAGGCAGTGTGCAATAATAAAATAAGTAAACTAGAAAGTACTGAAAAGTAAACAGTCTTACAAGCATTGTTTCTCATTTATATTCATTTCATGTGTATTTACCATTCAATTACATTGAATTATATAAGTTTCAAGACCTTTCCTAATCTTAGAGATCCCTGAACAGAATTAAGCACAATAGATGTCTCAAAATACCATCTAATCAAGTATTAGAGAAGACCAAATCCAAGCTTGTTCTTTGGATTGACAAATTCATCTTAAGTTATTCCATTTAATTATTCAATTATGAACTGAGTCTAACTTGACATTCTTAATCTAGAATTCAAGTATTACTCCAGGCATAAAACCACCTCTTTCCTATAATCATGTATGTACGATCTTCTCAGGAACTCGGTCTCACTCGAGGTGTGGTGTGAGTATATTCCAACTGATCCATCCTTGGATCCTATAAATAAGACCCAAGTATCTCCCAAGATATATAAACATTTCCAATAGAACTCGTCCATGGTATCCTTTATTCCATGACTCTTTCGGCCTTTAAACACAGTCTCCATGAGCTTGAACACTACATCCGTGGATTTATCATGACTTAACATAATAAACCTCCCTTTATTCTGTTCATGGAATCCATAAATGGATCCCTAGGTCAGCTGAGTTATAAGGTACAGTAGTCACATGAACCCGTTCATGTCATTCTAATCAGAATCCATGATTTTTTCATTTCTATTTATCCTTTTATCATTCAATATGAAATTAACATTTCATTAGGCATGCAAAGGTCAAAAACAAAGCCATGACATATATTCTCAAGCAAGAACCAACCATAGAAGGCTTAGAATTTCAATTACTCACATGGGATAAATTCTCATAACAAGAAACTCGTGTAAATTAAACTATTAAATGACATACACATTAATAAACCCACATGGGAAAATTCACAAAATAAGCAACACATGTAAATTAAACTATTACATAGATTTATCATTTAATCAACTCACATGGTAAATTTATATAAAAAGCATATCATATAATTTAAACTATCACAAGGCTTAACCAAAAATTTATCACGCATGGGAAATTCATTTATTTTATTAATTTCATTTTGAACAACCCTATAAGGGAGACAAAGGCATGCCTTATAGGCATCCTAGGCCAAATCACCATAAATGGTCATCCAAGGGAATCAAACCCATGGGGTGGACCTTAATAAAAGTAAAAAACCCTAAACATGCTTCAAAACCATTAATTAATTACATAAACATAAATAGGAAATATAAATACTAAAAATTGATTCAAGGCGACACCTTAAAAATGGGTGTGTGGCACTCTAGCACATATATTCAACATGAAAATTAGTGAAAGGCACGAGACCACCTACTTCATGCTAGTATGACTCTCTTCATCTAGGTTCAGCCTCTAATTTGACCTAGAACAGAGTAGATCTACAAAACAATCATAAACGCTCAAGGTTCGATAACTAGGTCAAGATAATAAATCATGAAAATGGATCAAGAGGAATCGAGAAATCACCAAGGGGATTCCAATGCATCCGACGGTGTTTGAATTAGAGATCAGATGATGAAATGGGTGGCCAACCTATCCTCAGATCTCTTAGGTGATCTATTCATCAAACGATGGGGGGAGTTTTCTTCCTTCTCAAAAAAACGATGCTACTATCTGATTTAACAAAAAAAAAAGTACACGGTGTATACTTGAAACTAAACATCGTGTAGTGCCTATTTCCATAGGGTTACTGGCCAGACCACTACATGGTATGTATCAAGATTATATGACATGTAATCCAAATTACATGGCGTGCACCCAGGTTACACGTCTGGTAACCACCTTTCTACACTTAATTAAGCACGACCTAAAAATAGAAGATTTGTACCACAAAGGAAGAACCAAGTTCCTAAAAATATCTCCCCTTAAAGAAATTTGTCCCTGAATTTCCCTTCCAAGGGTGGTGAATAAGTACCTAAGAATAACTCCGGCCACTGAGCACGTATGTTGGACTCCCACTCATTGGTCTCATCCTGTAAATGAATGTATTTCCATAACACCTGTACTAAAGGAACTAGCTGGCCTCTAAAAACCTTCGTGCTCCTATCAATTATATGTATCATATGCTTCTCAAAGGATGCATCAACCTGAATCTCAACCTCCTAAGGATGAAAAATAGTAGATAAGTCTGAGTGATATTAGTGCAGTTGAGATACGTGGAAGAAATCATTCATGGATCGGTAAATATGAGATTACTGCAACCAATAGGCAATTGACCCAACTCTCTCTCGAATCTTGAACTGCCCAACATATCTCGGTGAAAGCTTACCCTATATCTTGATCCGCTTGTGTCCCAACCTCGATGAAACATGTAATAAAACTCGATCCCTTACATCAAACTCTACAGGATATCTGCGGTGATTGACGTATGATTTCTTGTGAGACTGTGTAGTATCCATTTGCTTCTGACTCAACTGGACATGCTCAGAAGTCTCCTACACAAGACATAGTCCCAGTAAATTTGCCTCACCTACCTCCAACTAGTATAGGGGAGACCAAAAGGACTATCATATAAGGCCTCATAAGTTTCAATCTAAATCATCTCCGGATAACTATTATTTTAGTAGAATTAAACCAAGGGAATGTTCTTCTCCTACGATCCCCCAAAATCTAGGATTTATGCTCGCATCAAGTTATCTAGAACATGTATCGTATACTATAACTGGACATCGGTCTGAGGGTGGTATATTTTGCTCAGAAGCACTACTGTACCCAATACCCTCAAAAACATTTTCCAGAAATAAGACATGAAATGGGCATCCCAATATGAAATTATAGAGCATGGGACCTCGTGTAGTTGTTCTACCTCTTGGATATACAACCTTCTGAGATCATCCACACCAAAGGTCTCCTTGATTGGGAAAAAATGAGAGACATGCATAAGCCTTTCTACGACAACCCACACAACATCATTAGCTCTAGGAAACCTTGGAAAAATAGTCACCAAATCCATCACGACATCATCCCATTTCCACTCTAAAATATATAACTACTGTAAAATCCCATCCAGTCATGGATATTATACCTTAACCTATAGAAATGTGGAACACCTTATAACAAAACCAGCTACCTCTCTCTTCATACTCGTCCACCAATACTGACAACATAAGTCATGATACATCTTGGGGACACCATGATGTGCCACCCAAGATAAAAAATGAAACTCCCTCATAAAATCCTCACGTATATCCATTGGGACCCAAATACGTACATGGATACACATGACCTCATCATCACCTTCCATATAACTAGGAGGAGGATCCTCACCTTCCACACACTCTCGTAGAACTAGCACCTCTGAATCTGATAGCTAACTCATCCTAACTCTCTCCAAAAGGATAGAGGTCACAACTAAGGATAAAAGATAACTCTAACCCTGATAGTCATTCACCTTTAGATAAATCTCAGAAAACAACTCCATAAGCTACTACTCACTACTAGCTTGTTGCACCACGTATATATGTGCCCTCCTGCTCGGTGCATCGGCCACTACATTTCCCTTACCAGCTATGTAGGCAAGCTCAAAGTAAAAGTACTTCATGTAATACACCCACCTTTACTACCTCATATTTAGATCACACCGAATAAATATGTACTTGAGGCTTGTTTGGTCTCTAAACACCCAAAAATGATCTCCTAGTAAACTGTGTCTTCAAAAATGCAATGCGTGTACAATTGCAACTAACTCCGGATTGTGCATAGGGTAATTCCTCTCATGAGGCCTTAGCTGCTGAGACCCATACACCACAACTCCATTCCCCTACATCAAAAATGCCCATAACCCAATGCCTGAAGCATCAAAATAAACCATTTAACTCTTTCCCTACCCTAGAACTATCAGGGCTGGTGCTGATGTCAACCTTCCTTTCAGCTCATGAAAGGATGTCTCGAAAAAATCTGACCAAACAAAAATCACAACATTCTTAGTCAAGACTATCAACGGTGCCGCTAATCATGAGAAGTCCTATATAAAATGTTTTTAGTAACAAGTTAGCCACAATAAACATCGTATGTCAAATACGTTCTTGGGATATTCCCAAGAAACTACTACTCTCACTTTCTCTGGGTCCACTGATACTATTATCTCTGAGATGATGTGAACCAGGAAGTGAATCTGATCCATCCATATGTTTCAATTTGTGATCTTAGCATATAACTGATGCTCTCTCGATGTACTCAAAATGATATAAATATGTGTGGAAAAGTTGTGTCAATTATGATAATACACCATGATACCATCCACTAAAACCACAACAAACATATCAAGATAAGGATGGAACACTCAGTTCATCAGCGCGATAAAAACTACTGGCACATTCATGAGAACAAACAACATTACCACATACTCATACATACCATACCTGCTCAAAAATTTTGTGTGAGGTATGTATGATTATCTAACATGCACCTTATGATAACCAAATCTTAAATAAATATTTGAGAAAATCAAAGATCCTTTAAAATGGTCGAAGAGATCATCAATCCTTGGCAGAGGATACCAGTTCTTAACCATCATCTGGTTCAATTTCTGATAATCCATTCATATCCTGAGAGTAATGTCCACCTTTTTCACAAAAAGGACCGATGGAACCCACAGATAAGTATTGGATTGGATGAAACCCTTAGCTTCCAAATCCTCTAGTTGTCACTTGAGCTCCTATAGCTCTGTCGCAGCCATCCTATAAGGAGGAATGGATACCGGTGCAACTCTTGGAACTATCTCAATAGAGAACTCTACCTTTGTCACTATAGTTAAAGCTGAAAAGTCTTCTGGAAAGACATATTTGAAATGATCAACTGATGGTGGGCAATTCATTTGACATGTTCTATGGTCATCCAGATATAAACTCACAATCTGGGCTGTCATCCTTCCCAACCCATGATGCTTGGGTTTAGCTCAACTCTCCTGGACATCCCATTCACCTTTTTGTTTAAATGATCCACCCTTTGGTGATGTAAAACTTGCCCTATGGAAATAGCAATCGAAACATGCTTGAAAGGAGACCAACCAATCCATTTCGAGAATGAAAAAAATACCTGTCATCTCTAAGATATAGAGATCCCATAGAAGTTGACACTCGCCAACCTCAAGTGGTAAGTCCTTGCACTGACACATACTTGTCGTTCTAATCCCTAATGAAGTGTCTTGCTTCATAACACCATTTTAAGTAAAAACACATATCCCAAGGCTCTCCACAAAGGAAAAAATATATAAAACTATGTGAATCCCCTATATAAAAGAGTTCATAAGTTAAAATTGAGGCAACAAGAATAGTACCTCTGACAATAGATAGTCTGGGATCCTGCTTCTATAGGGTTTGTTGCACTGAAAAAGTCTGACCTATACCGAAACCTTGTGACACTACCTGGCTACCCTTAGCTAATCCACCCTACTTTCACTGAGAACCTGGGGTCTGTCTACCATGACCACAACCACCAGCTTGTCCTGAACAACATAATGTATTTTAGTTCCCTGAATGGTGAGAAGATGCTAACCCTACTCCTTAACATGGAGTTAGTGCAGACCCTCTTTCACTAGTTACTATTGTAAACTTCCTACAAAAACACTATAGATGGACCATATTGCCACAAGATCAGCACTCAATTGGGACCTGTGGACATTATGGCCTCATATTCCCTTTATTACCACATTGTTATCACCTCACATAGCTACCTGAAGATACGTTATGACTACTATAATTTCCACGAGGAAGATCCTAATGACGCTTTCTACTATCAGTTAAGATAGTACCAGATCTAGGCGCTGAACTTCCCTAGCTCACACCTCTATATTCCCTGAGGTTGTTCTCGGTAGTCAGCGCATAATACACTATGGTAGATAAAGTAGTCACCTGGAATACATTTACCTATGATCATACGTCATACCAGAGAACATCCTCGAATCTCTTAGCCTTCAATAGATTATCACCCATAAGAATAGGTGTGAAGAACTTGAGCTCGATAAAGTGGGATGAGTAATCCATAACTGATAGAGTGACCTGCTCCAGATGCCTAAAATCTTGGGATTTATTAGCCCTCAGCATATTAGGATAGATTTAATCATAGAAGACTATCTAAAAACATTCCCAAGAAAAATCCCAACGACGTTCTGTTTGAGTGGTAACATCCCACCATCTCTTGGCATAATCACGCAACATATTTATAGAGAGATTGACCCTACACTCATAAGGTATCTATAGATGATCAAAGATCAATAGCATGGCCTATAACCATGAATTTTCATCATGTGGTCCACCATCCCCCAAAAATGTTGGTGGATAATGCTGTTGTAACACTCGCATCAATTCAGCCCTAGACGTGGCAGACTACGATGCTCCCTAGAAGGTCTACATAAAGAACATAAAGTTTTCACAGAACTATGCATCAGCACCTGCTTCTGGCACAATAGTTGGTGCCTCAACTGGAACAACTGGAGGATCCACTGGTAGACCGTGGCCTACCACCTCCAGGGTATGATCGTCACCACTCTCTTGGAGTACTGCTGGAGGTCATCGTGGAGGCATGACCCTACAAGGTCAATCACACACCTCAATTCAAATTCATTATCATGGTTCATAGTTACAGAGTGAAAGAACTATATAGGAAAATAAAACCCTCAATTGTTTCCAAAATATGATTACACAATGTATAGAAACCATACACAGTGTGTACCCTAAAGCTCCTACATGTGTGTGTACTTCCACCGGCCTGGGCATGTAACTATCCCAGGTATACGACATGTAAGACTGGGACACAGAGTGTACTCAAGACTTTCCTTCTAGCCATGTACTTATACATAGATAGATCCACATGGGATCTGCCTATGTAAAACTACATGGTGTGTACCTAAAGTAAATGGTGTGAATTTTCCAAAACCATTACTATTATGTGATTCTTCCCACACGTCCAGAAACACAATCATTTCCACACAACGTGTACATATAGTATGAGGTTTGTACTGAAGAAAAGTATTTCTTCCCAAATATAATAACGCATGGTGTGTGTTCATAGAACCAAATGTCATGTTGTCTAAGTTTTTAGATGGTAAACCTATGAAAATTTAACAGAACCCCCATTTTTTCAATGTTAGCCAATGGTATACCAAATTCTGATATGTAAGGACCCATACTCCCTATGAATCAATGTTGGGAATCCACATGCACCACATCATATAAGAATTTAATTTAAAGAAGCCACCTGACCCACCAAATTATGATCCAAGAGTTCCCATACACCTCTGGGATCAAATCTTGGAGTCCATCCATAGCATATCATATCATGATTCAATATAAGGCTGAAACATGGTCCACTAAATTCTCATCCAAGAGGGCCCATGCACCTCAGGAACCAAAGCTTCAAATGCAACCAATTAAAACTATAACACATACCAATACACCTATCACAAAAAAAGGTATATATATCTTGGTACCTACCACAACAACATGAATATCTTACACCTCATCTATCACAATAGCATGCAATCAGTAATTCTCTCTAAATGGCATGACAAGAATACATGGCATGTGATTTCTAAAAAGTGACTATTTGATGCATGAGATGGAATACCCTCATCTCATCGGGTATCAAAAAATAGAACCATAATAGTATCAATAATAATATCACAATACAATTGTTCACCCAACTGTGAAATAAAATCCATTATAATAGCACAAAATCCAAAAATCACAATTCAATTCGAGGAAATTTTTATTTTCCCTATATGTGCGATGGATACTCTTAGTAGCATATTATTACCAAATCCCATTGAATTTATATCTATTTCTATTTACCCAAATACCAGAGGCTTCCAAATAGTAGTGAGGGACTAGGTGTGATAGTGGGTAAACTATTCCATCATTAATTGAGTGTAACACAACAAAAACAATAACAATACAACAGCAGAAGTAGTAATACTTGGCAACATGAGTAAACCGCAGAAGATTGAAAATATAACCAGAGGTCATAGAATACAAAGGATGATTCTGCATGTCACATGTTCTAGGAAAACAACCAAAACATTTCACACCGTAATAAAAAATAATACAAGTACCAAAAGTAAGAAACATACAAAAGAAACTCAGAAGCATCACATGCCTTTAGCTTGGTCTCATGCTCTCCTACTCCTAAGCAGAAAATCCAGTACCTGGAGAAGGGCGCTTTACCGTATTGATACTTGAATCAATATAATCTTCTTGGGCCCAAATCATGTCCCAAATAGGGTGTGAGACTAAATCCCAGTAGGCAAACACCCATGATTTTTGCCAATCTGTCAGTGAATATATATAACAGGAAGTGTGAAATAATGAAAGTAGTAAACTAGGAAGTAATAAAAAGTAAACAGTCCTACAAGAATTATTTCTCATTTATATTTATTTCATGTTCATTTACTATTCAATTACATTTAATTATATGAGTCTCAAGATCTGGCCTAAGCTCGACGATCCCCGTACAAAATTAAGCACAATAGATGTCTCAAAAGACCATCTAAACAAGTATAAGAGAAGACTAAATCCAAGCTTGTGATTTGGCTTGGCAAATACATATTAGTAATTCCATTTAATCATTCAATTATTATCTAAGTCTTAAATGAAATTTTTAATCTATAATTTAAGTATTACTCAAGGTATAAAACCACCTCAATCCTCCAAGATCGTTCGTAAGATCCACTCAGTAACCCTATCTCACTCTAGGTGTGGTGCGATTATATATCAACTAAGCCTTCCTTGGATCCTATAAATAAGACCCAAGTATCTACCAAGACATATAAATATTTCCAATATAACCCTTCCATGGAATCCTTTATTCCATGACACATTTGACCTTTAAACATAGTCTCCATGAGCCTAACCACTACATCTATGGCTCGCTCAAGACATAACATAATAAACCTCCCGTTAGTCTATCCATGGCATCCCTCAATGGATCCCTAGGTCACCTGAGGTATAAGGTATAATAGTCACATGAAACCGTTCATGGAATTCTAATTAGAATCCATGATTTTCCCATTTATATTTACCTTGTTATCATTTAATATGCAATTAACATTTCATTGTGCATGCAAATGTCAAAACCAAAGATGTGCCATATAGTCTCAAGAAATAACCAACCTCAAAAGGCTTGAACATTCCATTACTCACATGGGATAAATTTTCATAATAAGAAGCTCATGTAAATAAAACTATTACATTGCTTTCACATTAATAAACTCAGGTGAAAAAATTCACATAATAAGAAACACCAGTAAATTAAACTATTACATGACTTTAACATTTAATCAACTCACATGGGAAATTTATACAGCAAGCATATCATGTAATTTAAACTATCACAAGCCTTAAACAACAATTTATCACACGTGGTCAATTCATTCATTTAACCAATTTTATTTTAAACAACCCAATAAGGGAAACAAAGTCCTTCCATACAAGCATCCTAGGTCAAATGACCATAAATGGTCATCTAAGGGAATCGTACCCATGGGGTGGCCCTTAATGAAGGTAAAACGTCCTAAACATTATTAAAAACCTTTAATAAATTACCTAAACATCAATAGGAAGCAGAAATAGACAAAATTAATTCAAGGAAGAACCCTAAAAATGGGTGTGCGACACTCCGACACATATATTCAACTTGGAAATTAGTGAAAGGCACGAGACCACCTAACTCAAGCTAGTATGACTCTCCTCATCCAGTGTCAGCCTCTAATTAGACCTAGAATAGAGTATATCTATAAAAAAGAATAAATTCCAAAGGTTCAACAACTATTCAAGAGAATAAATCACAAAGAATGCCTAAAGTGGAATCGATAACTCACTAAGGGGATTCCAACGCATCTAGTGGTGTTTGAATCGGAGATCAGACGATGAAACAGGGGGCCACCCTATCCTTGGATCTCCTGGGTGTGCTATTCATTAAACGAAGGGGTGATATTTTGTCAGTATTAGAAAAATGATTCTACTTCTTGATTTAACACAAAAAAGAAATTAAAAGTACACAGTGTGTACTTGAAAACTACATTCTATGTAGTGCCTATTTCTGTACAGTTCCTGGACAGACCACTACATGGAATGTATTGGGATTATAAGGCATGTAAACCCAATTACATAGTGTACACCTGGTTTACACGGTGTGTAACCCTCTTTTCCCCCCGCTTACTTAAGCACAACCTAAAAAATAAAAGCCTTGTACCTCAAATGAATAATCAAGTTCTTACAAGTTTATTTTCATGAAAAAATTAGGAACGACTTATTTTTTTCCAATTTAATATTACATATATAATAATATGAACATAAAACAAAGAACTTATCACATTTCAATCCCTTCCATCTATTTTTCCTAGACATCAAGGAAATAAACATTTATCTTGCATTAAATATGGTTTCATATATCACAACTAAAGATATCATGAATTGAAATTTTGTGAGTGAAACCAAATGGAGCCTAAGTAATTTTCATTAACTATTAGAAAATTGAACATTCAACCATGTTATTTTTTTACTACACCTCAGAACCATGCTCAATTATGGAACAACTATAAAAAATAAATGATTTTTGTTTTATTGTGTAAAATACACAAGTATTTAAATTTCATAAACAAGATCATTTAAAAAAACTGAAAAAAATAAATATTTTAAATGTTATAAGTTTTATAAATATTTTCTAATGAGAATAATGAAAAATAGGGGATTTTCAATTAGTTTTTTGAAACATATCCTTTACTTACGTGTTGTGGAAACTCTGAGAGTCACAAAACAGAGGTTTTCAAATGTAGAAAAGGCGGAAACAAAAGAATAATAAGAAGCTGAACATGGACACACAGTGATTTACATGGTCTGGGAAAAATATATATTTCTATAGTGAGGCATAGTTATTTCACTAAAAAAACTCAGAAGCACAATTATAGAGAGATTTCAATGTTTCACACCACACACAAAACCCTAGCTTGAATAAGAAAATAAAGAAGATGGAGCACTATGCCACCAACCATATAGTAAGTCCACTATGATATAGTGAACAATGGCTAGAAGTTTTCACTGTTATAGTTCTACGACCACCTATGTCTAAGCTACTACACTGGTCGGTGGTTATAAGTATACAGAGCTACAATACCACTGTCTCCAAAGTCCGTGTTTCTATAATAGCCGTACTGGTGTCCAAACTTATATATTTCCATGTCAATGTCTCCTTGTCAGGTCTATTATAGTTAGTCAGAGTTTCTATAGTCCCCAAAAATTTTGATGGGGCCTTTAGCCCCTAGGCCCCCATATCAGGGGTGATTCCCCCCTACAACCCCTAATGAGCTCACCAGGGAACTCAACACACAAGAGTTGCAGCCTGGTATTTAGTATGTTCTGCTAGCATTTGTCCCAACATCATCCAAATGGATCAGGCTACACAAATCCAATAATCTCCCACATGGATCCTGATCTACTAAACTAACCTACTTTGATGCAACTGAATTAGACAACATAATTAATTAAATCTACTCGTCTTCTCCACTCATCAGTATGCGCTTTACAATCACAACTTAAATTTCAAGATGGTGTTTCATTAAATACCAAATGTTTCCTATTTTTGGATCTCGTAGTGCCCTCCCATATGTTGTCTCTCATCCTTCATTCATCTATATAAACCAATAGTGACACAATAGTGCCTCATTTTCTATATTACCATCATCTTCGTCAACATGTATACCTAATTATTTTCTCTATGAATCTTATGTTATGTCACTGAACCATCAAGTATCAAGCCTCTGATAAAATGGTACTTCAAATGAATGTTCTTCATCCAGGAATAAAACACTTATTTCATTTCATGATGTATAAAAATCTGAATATTATAATGCAATACATTTTCCTCTTGATTTAAACTCAACTCATCCAAGAAATTCTCCAACCAAAACATCTTCTTTCCAGCTTATGTTACAACAGTGTATTCTTCCTCTATGGTGGATATATCCACCTTCTGTAGTTGAGAAATCCAGCTCACTACAATTCCTCTACAGGAAAATACATAACCTTTTGGTACTCTTACCATCAACATCACCTCCAATTTCAAAATCCACATAACCCTGTAATGAATTTAATTTCCCAAAGTATAGATATACATCCTTGCTTTCCTTCATGAATCTAATTATTCACTTCGTAGCTTCCCAATGTTTCTTTCCAGGTTTATCCATGTACCTACTCACAACTTTCACTACATGAATAATGCCAAATTGAGTATAGACCCTGAAATACATTAGGATTCCAACAGATCATGTGCATAGAATCTTTTCCATGTACTAATCCTCTTATTACGTCTTTAGTGAATGCTCCTTTGATAATTTAAAATGGATCACGTGAGGAATAAAGATGGTATTTTCTTCTAGCATATCAAATCTTCTCAAAACCGTTCTAATGTAGTCTACCTATGATAACATCAAGATTATAGAGGCACGGTCTCTCTTGATCTTCATCCCCTAAATATTTCTAGCTTTTTAAATATCTTTCAGCTCAAAATCCTCAACTAACTATCCTTTCAGTTCATTAATCCTCTGCATACCTAATCTTGTAATGAGAATTTCATCCACATATAGAAGAATTATAATGTATTCTTCACCAAAAGACTTGGTGTAACAATATTGATCCATTGCACAGTTTTTGTATTCATTTTTTGTCATAAATGAATCAAACTTTCTATTCCATTGCCTATGTACCTCCTTCAACCCATATAATTTCTTTTGGAGTTTGTGCACTAGGTCTTCCTTCCCAGGATCAAAATATCTTTTAGGCTACTATATATAGATGTTCTTCTCCAGATCTTCATAAAAGAAAGCAGTTTTGATATCAAGCTACTCAAGATGTAAGTCTTCTAATTAAAAAATAATGAGAACCACCTGTATGGTGGTAAGATTCACTAAAGGTGAGAAAAGTTTAGTGAAGTCCACTCATTCCTTCTATTGAAAACATTTTAACAGCAGCCACTCTTTGTACCTCCACTTTCCATCATGTTATTCCTTAACCTAGTATACCCAATTTTTCTGTAATTCTTTCATTCCTTATGAAAGAGGTTTTAACTCCAATGTTTTATTATCATTCAAGGAGGAAATCTCCTCCTTTATAGATAGCTCCCACTTGCTTGACTCCTTTAACTGTATTTCATTTTCAAAATAGTCTGGTTCTCCACCGTCAGTCTATAAAAAATAATTTCAGGATGATGAATACCTCAGAACATATATTCTTACCCTTGTTGATCTCCTTAACTCCATTTGAGGAGTATGCTTCACTGGTTTCAGTGTCACATACCCAAGTACACCTTCAAGCTCCACTTTCTCATGGAAGTATAATTCTTTATTACCACTATCAACATTAACTGGATGATGATCCTTGTACATTATAGATTCATTAAATACAACATTATGTCTCCTAATGATCATCTTTTTGAGATCATCCCAAAAGTGTTAATCGAATGCCTAAATACCATATCCAATAAAGAAACGTGGTTTGGAATTAGTACCAAGCTTGTCCCATTGAATTAACATCGATATATAAATATTCCTAACAATAAAATACTTGTAAATGTGAGTATTACCTCTTTACCAGGCCAGAGATCATTAGGTAGACATTCTTCCATTAGTATAGATGGACTTCTGTTGATGAGATATACTTCCATGTGCACTACATCAGCCCAAAAGGTTTTGGGTAACCCCAAGTGTAGTCTCATAATCCTAAATCATTCACTCGATGTCATATTTATCCTCTCATCCACACCATTATATTATGGTGTGTTAAGAATTGTATTCCCCCAATAAATTCCATTATTACCACAAAATTATCCAAACTCGGGACTGTCATACTCTCCACCCTTGTCATACCTCAAACATTCCATCTTAGTTCTTGACTCATTCCACACCACGAACTTCCACTTCTGAAATACCTTAAACATATCATATTTTCTTTTGAAAAAATAAATCCATACTTTCCTTTTTGATTCATCAATAAATTTCACAAAATATTTTGATTCTCTAAGAGAATGTACTGGTGTAGGGCCCCAAACATCAGTGTGCACAAGGTCTAGTTTACGAGGTTGGGGAACCCTAATCAGGTATTATGAATGTCCACTATATAAGTGGAGAGCAGATCATTCCGATATACTATTCATGAGTCAAGAATTTTGAGTTTATCTCTCTTCCTAAATCATATATATTTAATTCCTCAATCGGAGTGAATGGTCCACATTCTCCTTCACGGATTGAAGGTTGAGGATCATAGTGATTGATGTAGCATCAAAGAGGTCATTGGAGCTATGTTTTAGCACCCGAAATCTGAAAAATGGTGCATGTATATATTAGAGAAGTGTGTATGGATGATCTAGAGGGGTTGGGAGTCAGACCCTTTGGGTAATGATCACTATCGACTAGCGGCAGACATACACACTTCAAATAGAAATGAGATATTTGTTCTTTTAATTTTCTGTGATTCGATTGAACCATGTGAGATCATCGGACCGTATCAGGTCTTGAATTGCAAGAGATGACGAAGTTTCATCACTCCGGTGATGAAATTTTTTAAAATCCTTAGCCCACCAGCTTCCGTTGTGAACCCTGGTACTAAAAATTAGTATCAGATAGAAGAACATGGTTTTTATGAGTCAAGAACAAATATGTTGCTTTAAATTTTTGTAGGAATTTGAAATTAGGTTCCAATATATTTGACCACACTTTGATCTGATTCCTAATGGCCATCATATAACCATCCTAAAAAAAATTTATGGACCAAAACACAACTTATTAGATTTTACATTTTGGATATTAATTTTTGAATAACATATTATTATAAATTAAATTTCTCTTTTACTATGAGAAAAATTATTCTGGAGAATCTGGTTTAATCCAACCAAAAATTCAGCAGAATATGGCCACTAAATTACCTCTGGAGGTGAATCAATAATTCCATTGGTATAAATTAAGATATTATATTATTTATAATTTTTTATAATTTTTTTCTTACATAAAATTATTTTGGGGGTGACACTCGTGATGCCTTTGTGGAAAAAATAGAGCATAAATATTTTTTGTGCTTATGGAAAATCTTTTTTAGGTTGGGAACCTTCTTCAAGTAAGGAAAAGGAATACTTGACACATGGTTCTCCTCTCCCTCCCTACCCTGGTGTGAGATCGAGTGACCAAACTTCTTCCTCTTCTCTCGCGGGTGACGCCGCCTCTCCATGACCTGCCTAGATTGAGAACGCGACCCCCCTTCTCCTTTGAGGTCCACCTACCAACCAACCTAGGCCACCGCTCTCTTTCTTATCCGCCTACCCTTTATCAGACACAAATTAGATGGGGACTTTTAGTGCCACTTCCTCCCACTTGTCAGTGCCTCTTTAGGTGAGATCTACTATAGTGTCACTTGGATCACGATCCCATGCCACCATCTGCTTGGGACTAATCATGACCAAGCTCCCACTAGCGCCTCCTCCACAGGACACTACTGCCATATCTTTACAACATTAGGCAAAAAACACCTAGGCTGTAATGTCTCGGAATTTCTATATATATTTTTTAATTATATGGAATTATTTCGAGACCGTGAAATTTTACATCACGTGATTCTGAGGCTCAGAGTACCCGGAATGATCCGTCGAAAAATGTAAATCATTAAATATCATGCATGAGAATTTCTCCTAAAAAAGTGTAATAACTCTTAAATCGGTTCCTGGATAAAAAATCTAAGGACATCGTTGTCTTTAGGATGACGGGTTTACCCTAGGTGTGACTTAAGTTTAGTTGGCACATACCTCTAGTGAGAAAACACAAAAATGACATAACCATAAATAAAATTATTAAATAAAATTATTTTATTTTTAAAATGATTATAACTCGTGAATGGTTAATCGGATTAAAAATATGATACCATTGCCGAGCTTGTAATGGTATGCTTTCCTTAGGCAGATCCTAACATTGGCCGGCGCGGGCCAACAATGGAAGTTAGTTTTTGGCCATAAATAAAATAATTAAGTAACAATTATTTTATTTTCAAATACTTATAACTTCTAAACATAACTCGGATTGAAAATATGAGAGTACTGTTGAGCTCGTTAGGGTGTTTTCCCCCTAGGCGGAGCCTAATCTCGATCGGCTCAGGTTGAGGGTGAATGTTAATTATTTTTGAACTTTTTTTAAGTTACGTTCAGTAAACGTGTGGGAAAAATTTCTATCTTTTGAATCGGTGCTTGGATTGAAAATAAAAGGGAATTGTTGAATTCACAGTGCTAAGATTCTCTTAGGTGAAGCTTAACTTCGACCAGAAAGGGTGAGATGAAAAAGTTAATTTTTGGACTTTCAGAAAAAATAATAACATAAATATAAGTTATTTTATTTTTTTCTTCCACCGTTGAGTGGATGTTGGCAGAAACATAGTGTAACAATTGTCAATTAATGAGGGTCATTTAATGACTTGATCCTCTCATTGTGTAACCGAGACACTCATGGGATTAATGGATCATTAATTACAGTTAATTAATGAACCACATTAAAGAACGCAACACAAGTGGTTTCTTTTTATTTAGTCAAATTGTTGGAAATAAATTTGATAACCGTGTGAGAAGCCTCTGTCGTGAATCTGATGAATTTCCTCTCCAACAAAGATCGATGAACGAGCAACGATCGTTAGAGGAATCAAACCATGGATCGACAAGCGGTGAAGAATGTCGAAGGACAACAAACGTGAATCTTCCCCTTTGTCTGCAACACCTTTTCCAGGTAGGGGGTTTAATTTATTTACATGTTTAATATACCTATTTCCCCCTTCTTGAATTATATTAAGAACACAGATCAACCGAACAATGGTTTTATCTGCGCTTCATTCTTTGTTGCAGGAGGTTGATGTAGGGTTTCGTTACGGGGTTTTAATGATTATTATTCTTCCACATGTTTAAGCGCTCACGCGGAGGGTGAGGGCCATTCCGAACAAGGTCCAAACCCTCCTCCGTTATTGGTTTATGTGAATTCTTTGTGCGCAATCAGGAAACAAGGCATAAGGACAAAACTAAGGGCCTTGCAGTGAAGGCGGTGACCCGGGAGCCCATAGGCGCAGATTAGAAATAAAATGGACCACCCGAGCATCTCCAGTGGCAGCCAGCCGTGTGGAGGAGCTGCGACCATAGGCTCCGTAGAGGCAAGATACACGGCGGTGGAATGGCATGGAACCGATGCACCGAACGGGGAGAGAATCGGGCCGCTCGGGCCACTCAGCTGGACCAACGGTCGGCTCCAGCCAACCGTTTCGGAAGGAGGTGCGGTGACCCGGTGACGCCGGTAGCTGGCTGCAACGGACACACCTCATCTAGTCAGTGCATCTAGAAACTAGACCGTCTCCACGTGGACTGGGTTTTCCAGGTGGGCCCGCCCGGTTGGACCCCTACTGGACCCGGACCCAACTAGTCCCATTTCGCTAGAACATGAGTATCTCACAAATCGGGCATCCGGTCGACACATCATTTGTAGCGTTGGGACATTTGCGACAGGTTTTTCATTTCGAGATACTTCACTTGGGAAGAAGTTGGAATATGGCCGGGTTGGATTGGGTTCGAATTCAACATATCCCTTTTTACCTTTTTTTCTTATAACTTACAGACTGGATGTCCGATTGACGCGCCATCTGTCACGTTGGAACACTTACTACAAGATGGTCTATTGGGTTAATTCTTCATGGGACTTTGTGTCAGTTGAAATATGACCAGTGGCTTGAGGAACGGTTTCTCAGAAACTCAAACGCACCAAGTGCATAAATCTTGTGGTTGGATGTCAAGTGAAGAGTGACCCTCTGTGGATCGATATGAGAGAGACCCATCATATATCGGTATAAGAGTGAACCTGTGTGGATCGGAAATAGTGCGACCCTATGGGGATCAATAGTAGTGGGACCCTATGTGGATCGAAAGTAGAGTGAACCTATGTGGATCGACAGTAGTGTGACCCTGTGTGGATCCATAGTAGAGAAAAACTGTGTGGATCGACATTAAAGAGACCCTGTGTGGATCAGATGCAGAACCTCCCAACAGAATAAAATGATCTAGCTGAAGACTAATCATCTTTATTCATGTTCTCTAAGTTGTATATCCGGTGTGAACTGTGTACTTTACTTGTTCTATGTAGTTGAGGTCTTGCTTGGTGGTTTTACCTATGGGATATTTTTATTTGTGGTGTTTTCCTTGGTATATTTCTGAGATAAATTTAGGGGTCTTAGGGTCCCTACTAAGTATTGTTATACTCACCCCTACACGGGCTTCGTCTGCACGTGTTATGTCTGGTGAAAACGGTCGACGTTTTGACAGAGGTGCTAGGGGGGACTGACAGACAGTACGACGGTGGACTTGGTGGCCTAGGACTAGGGGGGACCCAGTAGGACCGGGAAAGCAGGACATACTACTTCAGCTTCCAATAGCTTCACTACTCTCACAACTAGGTGGGGTCTTCTGCAGATGGCCACCATAGTTTCCTTTTGTACTTTACTATTTTTAGTTCCTTGTTGGGTTTTTATTATGAGCCACTTATATTCACTTGTACTTGCACTCAGCCTTGTTTTATTGGTATACTTGATACCCCTTTTTAGAGTTATGGGATGTGGTTGGATGTGTGTGTGTACAGGTTTAAAGCCAATTCCTTCCCTTTTTGGTATATTCCTTTCTGGTGCTAGTCACAAGCCCCTGGCCTATGGAAGGTGGGCTTGGGGTAGTCACGGCACAGGCCCGGGGATGGGCAGTGACAATGTGGTATCAAAGGGTGGTTAGTTCTATTAGAAGAACTAAGAGTCTGTGTTTTCAGTGAGGGTAATAATGTTAAGTGTCTTGAGTTCAGATTTCAGTCAAGGGAGTCTAGTGTCAGTGCGACGGCTAACATATCTATACACTAGGACCCTAAATTCTGTTTTTCAACTCTATACATGAAAACACTAGTTTAATGCATTTTGAAAATGTTTTTCTCTTGATCTCTTTTGAGTCAGCTAACCGGGTATAACTTAGTTAATGTTGTTCATCTTGATTCTCTTTCAAGGTTCCCCCATGCATCCAGCCAGCCAGGATTCTAATGCATGACCATTAGGATGGTCCACAGAGTGATGAGGCTCCAATATAAGGACTGTTGTCCAATATGGTACCTTCAAGCAGTGTCCCAGCGATACCACTACCCGTTGGTTAGAAGTTACTACCGGTGCTACCAAGAGAGGACACATGTAGGCTCAGTGCCTTACAGGAGTTTCAGTGATAGATACCCCACAGGTTTTGAGGTGAGATAGACTCATAGGCAGATAAGGACTCGCTTGAGGTGGTTACTGAGTTTCCATCTATCCAGGTTACCATTAGATCAAATGGTGTTCTTGGCAGTGAGCCTTCTACGTGGCTCAGTAGGGTGATGACAGGGTTTATATTACCCTGATCTTTTGTTGAGGTGAATTTTCACTGCATAGAGCTTGAGAACCTTCCTCAAAGAAGCGGTATCTTGCTATAAAAGGATAAGGGGTATGTGTTCCCAAGAGATTCTATAGCTTTGGCAGGACGACATGTCGGTAACTGTGTATTCGTCGAAGCGTACTAACCATTCCAGGTGCTTGATGAATACAATACGACCAGTGCTTCAGGTCTCAGACCTCCGAGCAAGTTGTGTTTAGGGACATCCGAGCTAGAAATATTTCTCTTTGCATTCCTACTTATGTTAGGGTGATAGAGGGAACCTCTATGGTTGAAAATTCATTGGCTAAGCAGATACAACCAATGAATGTTAGCAGTGGGAATGTAGGAAACTGACGTTAGTATCAAAGACTTAGATGCGTAAAAATGTTTTGGGAAGAGGAAGTGATGGGGACATATGAATCTATAGGGCAGTAGATATGGAAGAGGATCTATAAGAGAAGCATGAGGTGGTATAAATTTTGACATGTTACAACCACCACCCCAATGTGGTCCCCACCAGGCTCGGGGGGTTGGAGGATAGGGGAAGGGAGTAGCTGCATGCGGTCAAGGAGTGTGACCCAATGGATCCAAGAATGAATCAAGGTATGGTCTGTGTCTACTACAAGTTTCCATATTAATAGACATAGGTACTAATCATTCCTTCTTGTCATGAATCATGTTTAAGACCTAGATTTTCTAGTTAAACCGTTGACTTGACTCTTCTGGAGATACCTATGAGAGGATACTCGATAATCACAATTATGATGACGTTGTGATATGACCCTTGAGGAGAGATTTTGGGTTGGAACCTCTTGGTGGAAGCGTCGAAGCCTTACAATGTTAGTTTGGGTATGGATTGATCATCCACTTTTCATGCTCAGATTGATTGTTTTAGGAAAATAGGATATGGTATATCTACAACATTGGAATGGGATTTTCCTTGTTCGGAAAAAAAAAAGAAAACCCTGGAAGAATGAGATAAACTCATGCTTAGGGGGGGTGTAGTTGATCACTCTTGAGTCAGCCAGCCTTATACTCGTGGAAGCAGATGATTTTATTTTTCAGTTCCCAAAAGTAGTGGCAGAGTGTGGTAACATCTTTTACAAAGATGTTTCTAGGATTACCTCTCTGTAGGGGGGGGGACTTCTGTATCATTCTCCACCCCAAGACAACAACAATATAAGATTCAATATATTGGAGGGATTTTGTAGAGCTTCGCAAGCAGGGGGCATAGGTGGAGGACTTTCAGAGGAAGGGCTTAGTAAGAACCAGTGTTCAAGGTTATGTGTGGACTACCAACACCTTAACCATGTGGCCTTGTAGAGCGAGTACCAACTACCAAAGGGTCGATGGGAACATCAATCAGTTTAAGGGTGTATCCTTTCATGTGGATGGAAAGGTTCCCATAGGATTTTTAGTAGTTGAGACAGCGACGATGATTGGAGTTCTTCCAAGACTGTGAACTTGAGATAGTATATACTCTTAGGAAGGGACGTGTGGTGGAAGACGTGCTCAGCCAGAGGTCTGGTTTATTGTTGTTGACTGAGGCGACAGAGCATCTAGTCGCGATACTGATACCCTTCATGGATGATGATGGAGGAACTTACCTCTACTCTATGACTGTCACTCCCCCACTCCTTTAGCGAGTTAGGGAGGCACATATTGTGGATGTTGATTGTGATGCCTGATGTGATTATATATCCTCAGTACTGGCTCTTGATGTATTTTTAATAGGTGGGGATCATGTCACCATTTTAGAGGACTCATCATGGTACTCGTGATGTTTTGGGAGGAGGTGTTCAGGGAATTCCATACATCCCCTTTGGAGGTACATCCAGGTGTGGTGCAGATGTACTAGGACCACTGATGTCAGTACTGGTTTCCAAGGATGACGAAAGCGGTGGCATAGTTCATTCCATGATTCCTCCCTTATCAGCAACTAAAAGTTGATCATCATGTTATATCATACTTGAGCGCATCTTTTAACCCCAAATAGATGGTTAGACAGAGCAGACCATACAGACCATAGAGGGCATGCTTTGTGATTGTGTCTTGGATTTTGGTCACAGTTGGGAGGACCACCCACCACTGGTGGAATTTCCGTACAATGATAGCTACCACTCCACCGTTGGCATGGAACTATTTTAGGCCTTGTACGGGTGGCCATAAAGATCACCTCTATACTGGACAGAACTAGGGGAGTCAGCACTCATGGGTCAAGAATTGGTACGGGCTACCACTAAGATGGTGTAGATCATCCAAGAGCGGATGAGGATTTCACAGATCAGACAGAAGTCTTATGCCGACAGGAGATGGGGATCCTTGGAATTCGAGGAGGGAGACCATGTTTCCTTTTGGGTCTTACCCTGATGGGGATTGCGGAGATTTGGATGGGGTGACAATCTATCTCCAAGGTTCATTGGACCTTTTTCAGATCCTCAGAAGAGTTGGAGAGGTGGCGTACCACATAGATCTTCCCCCACAGGTGGACTGGGTGCACGATGTTTTTTCACGTGTCGCAGTTGAGGAGGTATGTGCATGATCCATTGCACATCATCAACTAGGGAAATCTGAACTTTGATTATGGGGTGATGTTTGTGGAGTTCCTGGTGTAGATAGAGGATCGACAGGATTAGGTCCTTCATGGATGGTCGATTTCTCTGGTGCACATTCAGTGGCAACATGGGAATCTCTAGGAAAGCACTAGGGAGCGAGAGTCTCAGATTCATGCTTAGTACCCTCACTTGTTTGTTTTTCCTTTGTTTTGGATTTTGGGGACGTAAATACCTAAGGTGGGGAGAATTTAATATCCCGGAATTTCCTTATAATTTTTTTAATTATATAGAATTATTTCGAGACCGCAAAATTTGACGACATGTGATTCTGAGGCCCGGAGTGCCTGGAATGATCCGTCAAAAAATGTTAATCATTAAATAGTGCAAGTGAGAAGTTCTCTTGAAAAAATGTAATAACTCTTAAATGAGTGCCCATATCATAAATTTGAGGTCACCATTGCATTAAGGATGGTAGTTTTACCCTAGGAGAAACTTAAGTTTAGTCGGCGCAGGCCTCCAGTGTGAAAACCCAAAACTGAGATAACCATAAATAAAATAATTAAATAAAATTATTTTATTTTTCAAATGCTTGTAAATCATGAATCGTGACTCCGATTAAATATCAGAGACCACCGCTGAGCTCCGTAGGGTATTCTTTCCTTAGGCAGATCCTAACATTGGCTGGCGCGATGGAAAAGTGAAAGTCAGTTTTTGGCCGTAAAAAAAATAATTAAGTAACAATTATTTTATTATAAAATACGTATAACTCCTAAACGATGACTCGGATTGGAAATATGAGAGTTCCGTTGAGTTCTTGAGGGTGTGCTCCCCTTATTCAGAGTCTAACCTCGACCGGCGCGGGTTGATGGTGAATGTTAATTATTTTTGAACTTTTTTTAAGGTGCATTTAGTAAACGTACAGGCAGGAATTTATATCTTTTGAACCGGTGCTCGGTTTGAAAATATGAGGGCACCATTGCATTCATAGTGTCGAGATTCGTTTAAGAAAATCTTAACTTCGACCAGAAAGGGTCAGACGAAAAAGTTAATTTTCGTACTTTCGGAACAAAAATATTAAAATAACTATAAGTTATTTTATTCTTTTTCTTCCACTATTGAGTGGCTGTTGGCAGAACCACAGTGTAACGACGATCAATTAATGAGGGTCATTTAATGACATGATCCTCTCGTTGTGTAACCGTGACACTCATGGGATTAATAGATCATTAATTATGGTTCACTAATGAACCACATTAAGGAAAGCAACACGAGTGGTTTCTTTTTATTTAATCAAATTGTTGGAAAGCAATTTGATAACCATGTGAGAAGCCTCTATCGTGACGCTGGTGACTTTCCTCTCCAACGAAGATCGGTGAATGAGTGACGATCGTTGGAGGAATCGAACTCTAGATCGACAATCAGGGAAGAACGCTGAACGACAACGAACGTGAATCATCCCCTTCATC
Source organism: Viscum album (assembly GCA_963277665.1). Lineage (NCBI taxonomy): Eukaryota > Viridiplantae > Streptophyta > Magnoliopsida > Santalales > Viscaceae > Viscum > Viscum album. The sequence continues at coordinate 640,828,054 of OY728143.1, read as the reverse complement.
TGCAAGACCATTTCCAGGTAGGGGGTTTAATTGATTTACGTGTTTAATATCCCTCTCTCCCCATTCTTGAATAATATAAAGAACGCGGATGAACCTATCAATGGGTTGATCCGCGTTTCTTTCATTATTGTGGGAGGTTGATGTGGGGTTTCATTACGTCGTTTTATTGATTATTATTATTCCCCATGTTTAAGTGCTAATGCGGAGGGTGTGGCCCAATCTGAACAAGGCCCGAAGCCTCCATTGTTCTTGGTTTATGTGTGTTCTTTGTGTGTGACCAGGAAACATGGTGGCAAGACAAAACTAAGATTCTCTCAGCGAAGGCAGCAACCCGGGAGGCCCGTATGCACAGACAGGAAAGAAAACGGACCACCAGAGCAACCGTCGACATGACGATAAAAGCCGATCGCGTGGAGGAGAGGCTCCCGCAGGAATCGTGGTGGCAGGAGTCGTGACCAGCCAGGCTGCGACGGTGGAATAGCATGGCACTGACACACCACATGGGGAGACACTACGACAAAAAAGTTATTTAGTGGCGGTTTGGTTTTACGTTTCGCAGCGGTTTAAACCGCTCCTAAAAAGATTGGCGACAGTTTTGAAAAATCACTACGAAATCGTGTGTCGGGAAACTATTCGCGGCGGTTTTTAAAACCGTCGTAAGAACGTTTTGCGGCGGGTTTTTAGCGGCGGTTTTTTAATTTTTTTAATTTTTTTAATTTTTTTAATTTTTTTAATTTTTTAATTTTTTAATTTTTTTAATTTTTTTATTTATTTTGTTTATTTTATTTATTTTATTTATTTTATTTATTTATTTTATTTATTTCATATTTATTTTATTTATTTCGTATTTATTTTATTTATTTCGTATTTATTTTAGTTATTTCGTATTAATTTTATTTATTTCGTATTACTTTATTTACTTTATTTATCCATGCATGCACATCCCATGCAAATGCCCATGCACATCACATGCCCATGCCCATGCACATGCCCATGCAATATAAAGAAATACTGCGTTTGGTGAGATTTGAACCCCTAACCTCTAGCTTATTTTCAAAAGAAATTACCACTCCAGTAAACTCGTCATGTGGTTAATAAACAGAATTTAATATATTTATATATATTAATTGAAAAAACAAATAATACATAAATAATAGATACAAACTCAATAATAATAATTAATAATTAATAATTAATAAATAATAAATAATAAATAATAAATAATAAATAATAAATAATAAGTAATAAGTAATAAGTAATAAGTAATAAATAATAAAAAATAAAAAATAAAAAATAAATAATAAAAAATAAATAATAAATAATAAATAATAAATAATGAATAATAAATAATAAATAATAAATAATAAACAATAAATAATAATAATAAATAATAATAAATAAATTATAATAAATAAATAATAATGAATAAATAATAATAAATAAATAATAATAAATAAATAATAATAAATATAAAATATAAAATAATAAATAATAAATAATAAATAATAAAAAAATATAAATAATAAATAATAAATAATAAATAATAAATAATAAATAATAAATAATAAATAATAAATAATAAATAATAAATAATAAATAATAAATAATAAATAATAAATAATAAATAATAAATAAATATAAATAATAAATAATAAATATATATAAATAATAAATATATATAAATAATAAATAATAAATATATATAAATAATAAATAATAAATAAATATAAATAATAAATAAATATAAATAATAAATAATAAATAATACTAAATAATAAATAATAAATAATAATAAAGAATAAATAATAAAAATAAATAATAAATAATAAATAATAAATAAATAAATAAATATAAAAAAATAAATAAATATAAATAATAAATAAATAGAAATAATAAATAATAAATAAATATACATAATAAATAATAATAAATAATAAATAATAAATAATAAATAATAATAAAAAAATAAAAAAATAATAAATAATAAATAATAAATAATAAAAAATAATAAAAAAGAATAAATAATAAAAATAAATAAAAATAAATAATAAATAATAAATAATAAATAATAAATAATAAATAACAAATAACAAATAACAATAAACAAATAACAAATATTAAATAATAAATAATAAATAATAAATAATAATAAACAATAATAAAGAATAAATAATAAATATAAATAATAAATATAAATAATAAATAAATATAAATAATAAATAATAAATAAATATAAATAATAAATAATAAATAAATATAAATAATAAATAAATAATAAATAATAAATAATAAATAATAAATAAATATAAATAATAAATAATAAATAAATATAAATAATACATAAGAAACTAGAAATAAGAAATAACCAGTAACAAATAATAGATAATAAATAAATTAAAGTATATTATAAATAATAAATAATAAATAATAAAGTAAACACATAAAAAGTATGAAAAGACGTGATAAGGGATGTAAAATCATGAAAACGCATGAAGACGGATGGAGAAGCATTTGAAGAATGAAGTATTAGAAAGAATGAGAATGCATTAAAACTCATGACAACTCTGGAAAACCCCTTAATAATTAAACATAATCATCATAATAACCCACAAATAAACTATTGATAAAGATAACAAGTCATGAAAACACAAAACAAAAGTAAAAAAATGGAGCAACCGTTAAAACCCATCAAAATGGTCATAAAGAGACAAAAACATTGGACTCACATTAACAGAGATAACTAATGATCCGAAAATCCATTTTAGATCGGTGACCTATCAAATCAAAGATCCAGAAATGATCTTTGACCTGATAGGTGAAAGAGTCCGAATGGACAGGCGGATCGGAAGTTACGACCATTTAAAAAAAACTGACGGGGGAATAGGTGCTAGAAACGAGGCATCGAAAAACATAACAAATCTGATACCCACTAAAAAGACCATAACATATGATCCAAGAGTGAATGTGGGTGTCGTGACTAGTCAAACTGAAGCTGATGGAACGAGCTATGATCTGGAAGGTGGAGGAGTCTGAACTGACACGCGGATCGAAAGTTAGGTCTGTTTGAAGACAAGTTCGATGGGACACCGGTGACGGCAACGGGGTTTCAGAGGCCTTCAGAGGGGTTTTGTGGGTCTAAAAACACGAAAGAAGCATGCTTCTATCAAATTGGTGTGTATCTCTCTTCGCTGGATTCGATTTGATATGTGGTAGAGCCCAAACAGACACCCGGAGCGAAAGTTATGGCCGTTTGAAGTTGGAGAACTTTTTTCAACTTTCTTATAATTCTAATATCTTCTGCATCTTAGACTATCTCACAGTTTTGATTATATGTGCCTCTATATCTCTTTATAAGCTTCGATTTGACTGGTCGGGGCGCTCCAACGGACGCTCGGATCAAAAGTTATGGTCATTTTATTGATTTTGGGGTTTCTCGTGTTTTTTTATTTTTTCCTTTCATTTCGCAGCAGTTTTACCGAAACCGGCGCTATTCTGTGGTGGTTTTTAAAAAAACTGTCGCTAATCCTCGAAAAAAATTTAAAAAAATAAAATAAAAATAAAAAAAATTATGGCATTTCGCGGCGGTTTTTAAAACCGCCACGAAAGAACCGCCGCTAAACGACAGTTTTTCTATAGTGAGAGGAGTAGCCCACTTGGCTGGACCAATGGTCGGCTCCAGCCGACCCTTTCAGAAGGAGGGGTGACTCTCCATTGGCACCGCTAGCAAGTCGAACCGGACGCACCGCGTCCTGTAGGTGCATCCAAAAAATCAACCCGCATCCACGCGTGCCAGTTTTTCCACGGCGGCCGAACCGCTGGACAAGCCAGACCCACTGACCGAAGGGGCCAGCCTGGTCGGAACCCTACCGGACCCGGACCCAATTGGTCCCGTTTCGCTAAAACATGAGTATCTCTCAAACCGGGTGCCCGGTCGATGCGCCATCTGCGGCTTTGGGACCCTTGAGATAGGGTTTTCCTTTCTAGATACTTCACTTAGGTGTTGGGAGAAGTTAGAATACGGCCATGTTGGATCGGGATCAAATCCAACTGGACCCTTTTTAACTTTTTTGCTTATAACTTACAAATAGGGCATCTGATTGACGCGTCGTCTGTTGAGTTGGAAGCCTTACAAAAACACATTCCTTTGGGTTACTTCTTTGTGGGACTTCGTGGTGGTTTAAGTATGACTAGTGGATTGAGGATAGGTTTCTGAAGAACTCATGCGCACCAAGTGCATGAATCCTGTGGATGGTGGTCAAGTGAAGAGCGACCCTTTGTGGATCGATATGAGAGAGACCCTTCATGGATCGAAAGGAGAGTGACTCTTTGTGCATCGGAAGTAGTGCGACCCTATGTGTATTGCCATTAGTGTGACCCTGTGTGGATCGACAGTAGAGCGACCTTGTGTGGATCTATAGTAGTGCAACCCTATGTGGATCGACAGTAGAGTGACCCTGTGTGGATCAATAGTAGAGCAACCCTATGTGAATCAGTAGTTCAGTGAACCTTTGTGGATCAGCAACAGAACCTCTAAATAGAATAAAATGATCTAGCTGAAGACTAATCATCGTTATTCCTATTCTCTATGTCATATACCTGGTGTGAGCTACGTATTTTACTTGTGTTATGTGGTTGAGGACTTTCTTGGTGGTTCTACCTCTGGTATATTTTTCATTGTGTTGTTTTCCTTCACGGATTACAAATAGAACTTTGGGGGTATCAGGGTTCCTACTAAGTATTGTTATACTCACCCCTGCATGGGCTTCGCCTGCACGTCTTGTGTCTCATGCAGACAGTCAACGTTTCGACAGAGGTTCTTGGGGGGGGGGACTAATGGACACTACAACGGTGGAATTCTTGGCCTAGGACCAGGTGGGGCCCAGTAGGACCAGGTGGGTAGGACATACTAATTCGTCTTCCAGTAGCTTCACTACTCTCATGACTAGGTGGGGTTTTTCATGGATGGCCACTAGAGTTTCCTTTTGCACTTTACTATTTTCAGTTCCTTGTTGAGTTTGTATTCTGGACCACTTACTTTCACTTATACATTCACTCAGCCTTATTTTAGTGGTATACTTGTTTTCCCCTTTCAGTGTGAGGGGATGTGGTTGGACGTGTGTGTATACAGGTTTAAAGGCAATGACTTCTCAATTTTAGATATGTCTTTCCAGTTCTAGTAACCAACCCCTGGCCTATGGAAGGCAGGCTTGAGGTAGTCATGACACAGGCCCGAGGGACAGGCTATGCCATCAGCCACCACCTCTTATTGATGTTCGACCACTGTGAACCAGAGCGCAACACTGCTTTCCTCCCTCATGAGATGCCACCTCCTCCTGTCGAGGTCGGACCCCAACACCTATCTTGACCTAACACCCTCTATCTCAACCGAGTAATACCGCCACTATCAGTGTCTCATACCACAGTTGAGACGAACCCCATAGTGACCCCCGCGCCAGATCGCACAAACGATGTAACCCTGAAACGTGTCCTTCTATACCAAATCTTCCCCCACTATGGTCTGGGGTGGGTCTGCCCGACCTGAACCAATATACCCCCATACAAGGTCTTCTACGCTCAAAGGGGCTTATAGGTCAACAACCCAGTCTGTAAAGGGCATATGTGGAGTTTTCAGGGTCCGAGTTAATTTAATATAATAAAAATTAATTAATTGATTAATTTAATTTTAATTTTAAATTAAATTAAATAAAAGTTAATTTTTTGTTTGAAATTAATAATATTTAAATAATTAAAAATATTTATTTTGTTTTATTTTAAAATTAAATTCATTAATTTAATTTAATTTTTGGAATTAAAAATAAATTACAAATTTGACTGAATAAAATGAATCATTTGAATTTATTTAAATGCTATCATACTTAATTTATTACAATTTATTTTTTATCGTCAGTTTTTTATACTAACTGGTCTTGAGAAAATTTACTCAATCCATGCATGTCTGGATTTTTTAATTATTTATCATGTGTGATGATTTTAATAAGTAGGTAATTAAATTATGGTATGCACATCATGTTTTAATTTAATATGTATATGATTATGCATGTCTAATTTATCTATTTTACATTACACCCCTAAAACCCCTCTCCTATGTGAGAGTATGCGTGACGATGACCCTTTAAGACGTGGACCCCGCCATTACGAGGTTGAACATCAGATGAGAATCGAATACACTGGATCAGGGGTGTAGTGTGTTATGAGTCATGACTTGAATCAAGAATGAAAACCCTTAGGTCAGGATGGATTCATTTTTATTAAAAAGGATTGATCACAATTAGATGCTCAAGACTAGCTGGGTATATTAATTTACTTTATGAATTTCTTGTTATTTTATGCAAGTGCATGATTACTGAGTAATCACTTTAAATAATAAATAAGATAAAATGCATAAGGATAGAACATATGGATTTCTATTAATGCATGTTCAGTTGTGAGCACGACAACATAAATTGAACACATTTAATATAAATGGATTATATTCATCAAGAAATAAAAAAATTGTCAAAGATATATTAAGTCGTAATGATTTTCATTCCTCAAATTTGAACAAAAATGGGTGTTCGAGATTCTCATCATCTACAATTGAGAGTTTATATTAATATCGGAGAGTTTTTAGGAGAGTAATAGGTTGACTTAACTAAATTCGGTAGTTAAGGATTACCCATACATAACTTGATCTCACAATAGAGGCAAAGAGTTGAGGGAATCAAGGTTACAATTCCGATAAGCTGGGGATTTACTCAACAGATCAAGGAACTGCTAGTTTAATATTGTAATAGTGGGTTCCCTAGAACCAACTAAACAATACATTTGATTACCATATCATGTATACAGTTGGTTATGCTTGATATTCTCTTACCATTATAGTGTAGAAATTTCTACATCTAGTATTAAATGGCGATGTCTAGAGATTAATTATCATATCAAAATGTCATAGAAGATCCCATTCGTTAATGAGAACCTCGATATAATATGAAATTAATATTATATAAAGGTCTTATGGTCTAAAACATCATACTGATTGGACACAATTGATGTTTGACTATTAGGTGTTGGGGGCTCACAAACATTGAGACTTCTTCTCATGAAGTTCACACTTGATGATCTATAGTGGTGAGATCATGAGGACAGATGCAAAAATAAGAACACCACATGTTTTGGGTGTCATTGGATGTTCCTATCTACAAACATGTGTATTGGTCTCTTGAATTGAGATCATTATCAATATGTTCCATTTGATCGCGTTATTTGATGTAAGGAAAAACCAATGATAATTAAATCGTGGAAAAGTATCTTAGGTTGGGTGCTTCATTGGTGGTATGACATTGGTTGAATGATCAAGAAAGGATTTTTCGCTTCTAAGTTAAGGAAGTTATATATCTCAGGCCTGGTTGATTAGGATGGTAGTACCTTTATAGATCCTTATCCAATGTATTTTAAAGACAAATCCATTGAGTTAGATCAATAAATAATAAAGAAAGGAAAGGGAGAGACGCATGAGTGTGTCCTGCATTATAAGATATCTAAAGACAAAGAGATTATAGTACACAACATGTGTTCGTAAGTTGGTTGTCATTGATATGACTTTCCTTATCTCTTTAGGGGCTTCGATGAGATGCTAGAATATGCTTTTGGTCTATGAATACTATTCATTTCTATCAAGATAAAGGTCTAGAGGGTCACACACAATAGAATACTCAAGAATCTTCCCTATTCAGTTGAATAGGTATATCAGAAATTTTGGGCTCCACCAAGTGATTTTAGTGTTGTCTATATTATCGATCACTAATAAATAAATAAATTCATTATTATTTAAGTAAGAAATTATTGGGATGAATTTATTTATTAAAATAATTTACAAGTTAAGTAAATATGTGGAAAAATATTAATTGAATAAATATTATTTTTATATTCTAGTTTCGTTTAACATTAAGAAGGGAATTACGAGTCAAGTTAAATGACTCAGTTTTATCACATAATATATTTTATATATATTACAGGTATGTGAGGCAGTGTTTAGTTTTTAGTAATTATTTATCTAGTGGATGTTAAATAAATTGGGACCAAGGAACCCTATCAGGTATTTTGAACATACACTATAAATAGAGAGAGGTTCTCTGACACAACATGCTATTAATTATGATATTTTTAGTGCATTTATCTCATCTCGTGCTTCCTAGAGAGAGAATATATTGATACAGGCGATCATGTCAAGTTCTACCTCACACATCAAAGGCATGTTGATGCAGTGATTGTCGGGATGCTGAAGGCATCGTCGGATCTCCACGCTAGCACTTGGGATTCTATGATCGATGCTCCAACAGATTTTTGAAGCACGTGTGGATAATCTAGAAGGATCCTATTTTTTTATCCTTAAATCAGAAATTGTCGATGAAAAGAAGATGTCGATCATGAATTTAGATCTGAATAATGTATGTTTTCAGTTTATATTTTTGTGCTCTATTTAATTTACCTGAGATCCTCAAACCATGCCGGGGCTCAGATCATCGTAATGACAAGTCTTGTTATCCCAATGACGAAAAATAATTTAAAATCTATGACCCACTGAATTCTGATGTTACCCAGATACCTTTAGTTGGTATCATAGGGATCACATAAATTTACTGAGGCAAGAAAAACTAAGTTGATTAAAATTTCAATAGAGGGTTTAAAAATAGTTCAAATGGATCTGACCACGATTCAGTCCAAGGTTGGATAACCAAGATACATCCATATAAAGAATTACTTCATGGATCAGACGTGGTCATTTCATGAGTATTTAAATTGCGAGAAAAAAATATATGTTCATATTTTTTTTTGAATTCCCGACGAACCTTGAAAAACCTGGATTAGCTCTAACTAGTTTCTGATCACAAGAAATAATACTGTTTTTGTGGAAATTATAATATTATAATGATTAGATTATTATAATATTATAATAATTATACTATTTCATTTTTATTATAATTTTTGATATTATTTTATTATTATAATAATATTATATTAAAATGTTATCATATAGCCAGATGATTCTCGGAATATGAGGCCAAAGGGGGCAGCCGAATGTGGAGAAATCCATACAAATCATTCAGTTTAAAAATAAAAAATGGGCGTACTTTTGACTACTAAAAATACAAATAAAAAGAAATAAAAAATGGGGCTTTGAAAAGGGAGGGTGGTCCCCCTTGTCGGCTAACCACTCAAGCCAGGGCCTCCGTCGAACACCGCATCCACGATCCACCCACTCGTCTCGAGTACACTGCGAGAGCCGGTCTCCCTCCTCCCTACAGCAATCCCTCATCGGCGAGACCATCCCGATCAACACTACCAGACCATTAGGCCCTCTCCATACTGACCCTTTTGCCCAACCGCCTCCATCCATAACAGAACCGATTCCCATCCACCGCTATGTGAGGATACCGCTGCCGTGGATCCCTTCGATCGGGGCTGACCATCGCAGCCTTCTAAGCTGATAGGTAGCCCCATGACATATCCCTATAGTGTTCCACCAACCACCCAGTGAGTCTAATAGGTTCTTCAAGACTGAGTCACCCAGAAAGGTGGCATGAGAAGTTCTTCCCAACCTGGTACAGGTTTTTATGGACTTTCCTAGCCCAAAATTTCCAAGAATGGGCTTCACACAAGCCATGTGCCGAGTTTCGAGTCCCATATTAAATTAAATTAATATAATTTATTTATTTATTTTTAAAACTAAATTAAATTAATTAAAATATTAATTTGTGGTTTAAAATATAATTTTAATACCCATGTAAATTTAATTTAATTTTGGTATTAAATTAAATTCATTTATTTATTTATTTTGTATTAAAATTAAATTAATTAAGAGACTGGATGTGAATTAAATAAATTATTTTAATTTTATTTAATTTAATTTATTTAATACCCTTCGTACTTTAATTTATTTCAATTTAGTTTTTATCGTGCTTTAATTTTTCCTGCTTACTCGTCTTGAACAATTGACCAACTTGTGTATGTCTGCATTTAATTAATTAATTATTTTTAACTGCATACAATGATTGTAATTAATTATGACAGTCTATGTATCATCATTTATTTTTTAGTAAATATGTATAAGGGCCTCCATGTCCAATTTTATCTATTTTACATTGCACCTCTTAGTCCCCATCGCAAGCATGCAAGTATATTTGTACTTTGACTGAGATGATGCACAATGTAGACCCTACTATGACAAGACGATACACTATGAAGAAGACAATTCATGATGTGGATCCCTCCAAGATGAGGTGGTATGTCATGATGAGGATGATGTAAGATGCAGAAAACCCCTAGTTGAGTCAATATCCAGACGAGTGGTGGACATACTGGACTGGGGTGAGCTGCATCACGAGTCAAATAGCGACTCAGGTATGATGCCCCAAGGTCATGGTTGGTTCATTGAATTAAAATGTATCAACCAATATTATATGATCAAGACAAATATGGTACTAGATTTCGTTTATGTATTTATTTATTATTTTATGCATTTTATAACAGTGGGAAAATACATAAAATAACAAATAATAAAATGCATAAAGAAGCGGTGAATGTTTTTTTAATTAATGTTCAATTGTGTGAATGAGAATATAGAATGAACAAGATTAATAGAAATGGAATACATTTGTAGAGAAACATAAAGAAAACCATCAAATAAATATTATGTTGTTAAAATGCATTCCATCATCCGAATTTGAATAAAAACCTGGTGTTTGGGGTGTTCGTCAGCCAAAGTTGTGAGTACCTCTTACTATTGGTGAGTATTTATGAGAGTGGTGGGTTGACTTAACTAAAGTTGTAGAAAAGAAGTAACAAAATCTATCTTTTTTTAATTTTATTGGAAAGTGTTGAGAAAATCAACTTTATGATTTTAAATTTTGGGACTTCTATCAACAGATCAAGGAACCATGAGTTAATGTGGCTGACCAGTTAAACACCTACCTTGAACCCTCCAAGTAGTGGTGTAGACACAACTTGAAGACTATGAGGGGATATTCAATGACCATTGCCACTAGAATACCAGAAAGTCTGATCCAAGCAAGCTTGGACCACCAAATTTATTAATAAAATAAAAGTGCAGAAATAGGAGAAGGAAGAGAGAGAGATTACAAGTCAAAACATTCATAGTCACCACCCCCATACCCGATCGTGTCATCAACATCAGCTGATTCCCATTCTGATTGGGTCTCGTATTGTTTAAGAAAATTCTTATAGAACTTCTGTTTGTCCAGCTGCTCCTTCGATAGCTTCTCAGTCTCCTTCTTGGCAGATGCCCTAGTGGTCACGGTCCTCGGAACTGCAGAGTAGTCCTTCCTTGGTTTCCTTGAAACAGGGGCAGATCTGACACCCTCATTGTCAGAGCCTCTTTTTTTTCTCCTCGGGCAATATCACTATATGATATCGTATTTTCATCCATACCTCTTCCCTTGGTCTCAACATGAGAGGCACCCCCTTTGCAGAGGGTTAGGTCCCCAACTCCAGGAGTGGATTCCTCCACCCTTCCTTTCTCAGATGCAGAGGAGGAGGGCTGTGGAATCTTAAGGGGAGGACCCTCACCTTCAGTAGTCTTTGACTTGTTGCCCGAGACCCTGATCGGGGTACGAACCCTCCCCTGTTCATCTTCAGAAATGTTCCCCCATTTCTCAGGTAACTCAGATATCTGAAATTGCTTATGGATTTCATGATGATAATGAACATGTAGTTGCACATCACCCTGATTAGAGACATCAACCTGGTGAGAGTCAGGGATCAAATTATCAGAAGTGATAACCTCAGGATCTCTAGAAGGGCCGCTATAAGATCTTGTCGGAGTAGAATCAACAATCAACTCTGCCATTTGCAGGAGTCGGCACATCAGGGGCTGCCTTCATAGGAGGGTCGATGTCCTTGATGACATGCTTTGGAGAGGACGATTCCTTAAAAGTATCCTTTTTTCGACAGAGATTGGAGGGGTGTCCTCGCATCCCACACTCCTTACAAGAGTTGTTTTTACGACACAACTCCAAAGAGTGCCCCACAGTCATGCATTTAGTGTAGAAAAGAGGTTTCTTTTCATATTCAACATCAATTAGAATTTGATCAGACGGAATAGAAAGAGTTACCGTATCAATGAGAGTGGATCTGAGATCAACTTCCACCAGCATTCTGGCGAAGTGCCCAAATCTGACATCAGTTGGTTCCTTATCAAGGCGGATGGGAGTGCCAATTGCCGTTACAATATCATGCAGGATCTCTAGATGCCAAAGAACCCAATTAAGACCATGAAGACGCACCCATACCTGAGCAAAGACATTTTTTGCATTCGAGACATTAAAGTCAAGTGACCATTCGTGCAGATGAAGCCATCCCGGTTTTAGAAACATGGAACCAGAACTCCATGCCCTAATCTTGAGATCCGCCGATGGAAACAAACAGTGAAAGAATCCCCACCCAAGGGAGACACATTTCCACCTAGCAAAGCCCCACAACATCGAAATTCTACGGAATAAATCTTCACATTTCCAAGGTTGCACACCTTTAGGAAGAACAATGCGAGCAATCAATGAATTCTCACCCAATGCCAACCTTTCAGCAATCACACCGGGGTTCGCCTCAATGTGAGCCAAAGATCCCTTTCGGAGAATCCTTCTAAAGCAGGAATTCTCAATCTTTTTCTGATCCGATAAAGAATCCTTCATCACATCAACAAAGGAACACTGACCACATGATGCGGCACCAGGAGGAACCTTCACAGATTCCTGAAACTGACCAATATTGACATCATAAGAGGCAATCTTCAAAACATCCTTTACCATGGACCTCGAAGAATCCCAAGCACACTGGTTAATGGATTTGCAGGGCGGAGGTTTCGCAGCGACGCGATTCAACCGGTCCACCCTCGCCGCACCATCCTCCGATCTCAGCAAAACAGTCTCACAAGAGGAGACCTTCGCGCCACCAGCCGATGCGACATCAGCAGAGGAAGCCCCCAGTTTTTCGAAGCTGCTCGGGTCCGCATCCTTCCCAAAAGACCGTCGCTCGCCGGAGGAGACAACACCACCAGCTGACGCGAGCAAATCAAGAGAGGAAGTCGCTGGCTTTCTGAAATCGGAACTCGGCGCAGAGGAAATACCGCTCAGAACCGGATCCTTTCCCACCGTTCGCATGTCGAGGCGATTGAATCCAAGGAAGTGCGGAAGCATCATCTCGGAAGAAAACCCTAGCAGGCGCCATCACTCCGCGCCGTCGCTCGGTTCGCCTCCCGTTGCTCGGTAGAAAACCCTAGAAGGCGCCTCCCGTCTCGCCATCTCCTTTTGCCACTAGAATACTCAAGCGATAGAGTATTCAAATTCTAGTACAGAAGGTTTATAGAATTTGAAAAAATAGTGGGAGACATTTAATGATTTAATTAATTAATCAATAATGTTTAGATCGGTAATCCGGATAAATATTACAATCTTTTAGAATTTATTTTTATATAAAATGACATGTAATACCACAAATATACTGTGATAATAATCAGAAAAAGTAAATTTTCTATCCAGCACGAATTTCTAAGTGTAGTACAGACACTTGTGTACAATACTATGATATAAGAAATTCAAGGTGCTAGTGTCCCTATACCTCTTAATCCACCTCAGAAAGTGAGGGTGTAAAATTTCATATAAGAGACTCATGTATAGAGAATATTATAGTTATGTCATTATTCTATCATCAATTTCTGATGTTAGTTGTCGTCACTACAACATGAAATGAGTGATATAACATGTAGTCTCATCTCTGAGTAGTTTGAATGGAGAAAGGGAATCAAGATATGAATGAGTGATAACCAAACTGGTCTTGTGTAAATTGAAATATGGATCACGATCTTTCAATGGATCACTTTATCACATCATTTTCACCCATTTACTCCCATTTTTTTTAAGATTACAAAACAAATAGTTTGTATTAAAATTCTTCATTACCCTTTGGGTATGGTTTTAAATATAAAAAAGAAATTAATGAAAATTTAATCTTTAATTATTCTAGTGAACAAATTGAAATACAAGGAAAAGAGGCCAATTAAAAGTGGCACGCTGAAGGCACATTAGCAATGAAATTAAATGAAATGAGGTTGGATATTAAACAAAAGGTTATTTTCATTTCATATCATGAAATAAAATCCTGGATGTTTAAATTAAATGAACTAAATTGAATAATAAAGTACCCACATCTTATTCATTGTATATTCATCAACTATAAGTATTCTTTCAGATATACTTTGTGGGTATTCAATTTAATGTGATTATTACATTTTTATATCAAAGTAAAATAAAAAAACAAGTATAGAAACATTACTTTAAGAAAGGTATATTCTCCAAAGGATGATAAATGGTAATTCCTAAGTCAACAGTGAGAAATACACAACTTCTAATTGCTAAGTAATGATTATAATAGAAATTTCATTGAGAATTGCAATAAAAATTTATCTCATGTTTCCTTTGGACACAAGGAGACATTATTATAATTTCAAGAATTAATGTTGTTTGTGGTGTCTCATGCTCAACCAGTAGTATAGTGATACTTGAATCATAGGTAATAAATGATGAATATAAAATGTAAGATTTATTTACCCAATCGTGTCAATATAATAATTTTTTCAAGTAAAACTAAAAGCGGATGTCAAGGATATACCCATTTTGGTATTTAGACTCAATAGGGATAAATAGATAAGGTATTATAAACATATATACTTATTTATTTTAGAAAAATAATCCTTTTGAAATAATGGTATGCCACAAAGCTTTCAGAATTAGTTCACCAAGAGTGCGTGAACTATTCCAAGGGTGAGATAGTGGTAAATATACTTCATAAAATTTTTCAAGTCGTTAAAGAATAAGGAAGTGAAGTATGAAATATGCATGTTCAGAAGATATAAGATTCTTCAGGATGGCATGTCGAAGTATATCTTGACTAAGGGATCATCGATCAATATAATGTAGTGTGGAGTAATTACTAAGTGAACATTACATTATCTACATCATGAAATTGATGTTAATAAAAAGGATCAAAGATAATTCTTACTTAATAACATCGATCAATAAAATGTAGCGTGGATAAATTCCTAAACAAACATTTTATATATTAGATTCATGATGTAAGTAGTATTGATTTTGAAACTTGTATAAATTCAATTATATTTCAATACATTCTTTTCAAATAATGTTGATATCCCATAACCATATACCAACTATCATGAAAAATGGTTATCATATCAGTTTTATTATGATGAAAATACATTGTCATAAGAAAAATTGTTAATATGCAATGAGTTATTATATAAAAAAACTTTCATCAAGAAAAATTCAATGTGTATCTAAAGTAATAATCATAAAATTTTCTTAGGATATTATAGAAATACCTAATAAAGAAAATTGATAGTAAAATTTATTGACTATATTTCTATATAAGGGTTCACATATCAACTTGAGATAGTGGAATAAAGATTGAATTGGTTTTATTCAATTCTACGAGATGGACATGTAGTTGTCATATGAACAAATTTCACAAGAACATGTGGAATAGGAATGTTCCTGAGACACATACTGCGTAGGAAGGATAAAACTATAGAGATGGTTTTCTATTCACCACAGCCAGTGATAGATTATTCATTATGAATAATAATTCCTACAAGTAAGAAGTATATGAAAATTATCTAGTATTGAAAATATTAATTAAAATTCAATAATGGATTCCATATATCAAAGTGTAAATGGGATTATAATTTTGAATACTATAGTGGGTATTCGAGTGAGATGATACATGGATGGTAAAATATTGGTACCGATAAGGCTCTATTGGTTATAACAAGTCTTTCTGTCTAAATCCATTAGAATTTTAATTTTCATAGCTACATTATATGACCATTTAATTGGTAGTTGGATTTCAAGCCCACATTTGTGGAAAGTGTTATTGGCACCCATAATTGTGCATTTCAAAATTTTCCATTGATGATTGAAGGAATGAGGGGACTGTGAAAAACATTGAAGTAATTTGCATGGATAACTTAGAAATGATATACATGAAGGCTTGGGATTTGGTTTAAGGGGATATACCTTGGGATCTTTGTAATCATCTCATAATATTATTCTAAGATTTGAACACTTAACTTTTCCAAAAAAAATATGTCCCTCACACTAGCTAGCCAATCTAGGCTCAACCAAAGGCACATGTGGGGACAAGGCTAGTTGGATAGTAAAATCTTGGTACCAATAAGGCTCTATTGGTTATAACAAGTCTTTCTGTCTAAATACATTAGAATTTTAATTATAATAGCTACTTTCTATGATCATTTAATTGGTAGTTAGATGTCAAGCCAACATTTTTGGAAAGTGTTATTGGCACCCATAATTGTGCATTTCAAACTTTTCCATCGACGATTCGAGGAATGAGGAGACTGTGAAAAACATTGAAGTAATTTGCATGGATAAATTGGAAATGACATACATGAAGGATTGGGATTTGGTTTTACGGGGATATACATTGGGCTCTTTGTAATCATCTTATAATTTTATTCTAATAGTTGAACACTTTCCTTTTCCAAAAAAATATGTCTTTCACACTAGCTAGTTAATCTAGGCTCAACCAAAGGCACATGTGGGGCCAAGGCTAGCCACACCTAATGGGAGCTAGCTCAATCGAGCTAGTAGAGCAGGTGGGGGAGCATAGCTCCCACAAAAGACCGGTGGAGCTCAATCTAGCTAGTATAGAAGAAGGGGGAGAATAGCTCCCACAAGAGACCGGTGGGCCTGCGTATAGGGCCCAGGGTACTTGAGGACAAAGGCACACATAGTCCAAGTCAGAAGATTGGTGGGCCAAAGCCCAGGTGGAAGTAATGCATGTGGTATGGGTGTTGGCCCCATTGCTGGCTTGATGAAAAGGAAGTCACTAAATGAATTGTATTCCAGAGAAAAAGAGATGCAATATTTTGATGTGGGATGAGGCACATCACATCTGGACCCTTTGATCAAGCCTCCCATCGATCCCAGTTGTCCGTTTAAATCCTACGGATCATGAGTTCAAACTAATTTGATCCTACACCGTGCAAGACCTCTGTCTTGAATCTCCGGTTCAACCGACACCCTCCTACACCGCTGTTTTGACATGGAGACTCATAAACAGTTTCATGATCACTCAGTGATCACCAGGATCACCATCGTCAGTCCTTTTCGGTTTGTAAGAAAAGCCTGATATAGACAACATGAACCACCATGTGATCCGATTGAGAACATGAATGGACTTCCATGATAGCACCTTCCTGTCCTCGAAACATTTGCATGACCATACTATTATCATGCGACCATAGTTTATACAATCAATAGGGTCACCATAGGAAGTTTATGACCACAAACTCTTCTGCCTGCTCGATGATTTTCATCTAATTTAAATAAGATTTTTTCAGATCACATGACATCACCAAGGGGATGAGGATCACATGAATCTGCTCATGACCACGTGATGTAGATCTGCAAAAACCTCCCCCACCTTAGCTAGTGCACACAACATCCTCTTAGTGAAAAGATTCAACAAACATAACCTCTCGTGACCTATAAAAACCCTAATCCTGTCAAGAAAAAACACTCAAGTTGAGAAGAGGGAGTATACGAGAATAAAGGTGGAGGAAAAAAGTGTGTTGACCACCACCCTTCGAAGGAGGTTTTTATATATATTAGTTTTTTTATTTTTTTATTTATTAAAAAAGGGTAGGGTAACCAATATTTTACAAAAATGGGTTCCAAGATGCGTGAACCCTGTTCATGCATCCCCGATCCCAGGAAGATGCATGAATGGGGTTCACACATCATAATCGTGGTGAAAGATTCACGAACCCCGTTCACACATCCTTTATAAACTTCGTGAAGGATGAGTGAACGAGGTTCATGCATCCTACAGAATCTTTTAATTCTTTATTTTTTTTGTATTTTTAAAAATTTTGTTTTTGTTTGTGTTTTTGTTCTGTTTATATATATATATATAACAAAAAAAATTAGCAGAATTTATATGCTATTTAATATCCAGCAGTACTTCCATTACAACAGTCTGGATTCTGATAGAAACTTTCACCCAGGGCTCTCTTTTATAAGAGGCCTTTCCCTGAAAATCATTCTACATTTTCAAGGGGGGATTCAGGTTCTCCCTTTCCTATACAGAACATTCTGCATTTCTGATGTGAGATTATGTTTCAAGTACATGACTTTGAAAGACTATAAAATAAAAACTGCAAGACCAATATAAATGAAACATAAAACATGGATTAAATATATAAGAAATAGTTGAAAATAGAAAGCATTTCGTAAAAAATGTAGATGAATAATAATATATAAGCTTTCAAAGCCACGAACATGAAACTTAAAAATGTTTCAAATACATGGGTTTGAAAGACTTTAAAATAAAATTATAAGGCCAATATAAATGAAACAGAAAACATGGATTAAACATATAAGAAATAGTTAATAATTAATTAGTTAATTAGTAATATAATTATTAATTAGTTAATTATTAATTAATTCGTAATATCATTATTAATTATATAATAATTAATTAGTAATATAATTATTAATTATATAATAATTAATTAGTAATATTATTATTAATTATATAACAATTATTTTAGTTAATTTTTAATGTAATTATTAATTATATAATAATTAAATAGTTAATTAGTAATATAATAATTAATTATATAATAATTAATTATTTAATTAGTAATATAATTATTAATTATATAATAATTCATTAGTTAATTAGTAAATTAGTAATATAATATATTATTATAATTATTCATTATAATTATTAGTTATTAATTATTAATAATTAATTATATAACAATTAATTAGTTAATTAGTAATATAATTATTAATTATAATTATATTTTTTAATTATGTAATTAATAATTATATTACTAATTAACTAATTAATTATTATATAAATATTAATTAATAATTATAATAAATAATTATATTACTAATTATAATAAAAAATTATAATACTAATTATAATTAATAATTATATTACTAATTAACTAATTATCTATTATATAATTAATAATTATATGACTAATTAACTAATTAATTAGTATATAATTAATTATTAAAAAATAAAATTATAATGAGCAATTATAATTAATTATTATATTACTAATTAACTAATTAATTATTATATAATTAATAATTAATAATTATAATTAGTAATGACATTTTTAATTAACTAATTAATCAGTATATAATTAATAATTAATAATTAATCATTAATAATTAATAATTAATCATTATATTTAATAATTATATTAGTAATTAATCATTGTATAATTAATACTTATATTACTAATTAACTAATTAATTATAATATAATTCTATTACTAATTAAATAATTAATTATTATATATTAGTAATTAATAATTATAATTAAAAATTATATTACTAATTAACTAATTAATTATTATATAATTAATAATCATATTAATAATTATAATTAATAATGATATTACTACTTAACTAATTAATCATTATATAATTAATAATTATATTACTGATTAACTAATTAATTATTATATAATTAATAATTAATAATTAATAAATATAATAAATAATTATAATTAATAAATATTTTACTAATTAACAAATTAATTATTATATAAATATATTACTAAATAACTAATTTATTATTGTATATTAGTAATTAATAATTAATGATTAATGATTAATAATTATATTAATTATTAACTATTTCTTATATGTTTAATCCATGTTTTGAGTTTCATTTATATTGGTCTCATAGTTTGTATTTTATAGTCTTTCAAAACCACGTACTTGAAACATTTTTATGTTTTAAGATGGTGGTTTTGAAAGCTTATAAATTATTTTTCATAAACATTTTTTACGATTTTTTTTATTTTAAACTATTTCATATATTTTTAATCCATATTTTATGTTTCATTTATATTGCTCTTATAGTTTGTATTTTATAGTCTTTAAAAGCCATGTACTTGAAACATTTTTAAGTTTCAAGCTGGTGGTTTTGAAATCTTATAAATTATTATTCATAAGCCTTTTTTACGAAATTATTTTTATTTTCAACTATATCTTATATGTTTAATTTATGTTTTAAGTTTCATTTATATTGATCTTGTAGTTTGTATTTTATAGTATTTCAAAGTCAGGTACTTGAAATAGAATCCCACATCGGTAATGCAGAATGTACTGTGCAGGAAAGGGAGAACCTGAATCCCACATCAGAAATGCAGAATGATTTCCAGGTCAAGACCTCTTATAAAAGAGAGACATGGGTGAGGGTTTTTGTCAGAATTTAGACTGTTGTAATGACAGTACATCTAGATATAAAATAGCAGATAAATTCTTCTAAAACTTTTTGTGATATATATATAAACAAAACAAATCAAATAAAAATTAAAATTTAAAAAATACAAAAAAAATAAAAAATTTAATATTTCTATAGGATCTGTGAACGGGGTTCACACATCCTTTATAAAGTTTACAAAGGATGTGTTCACTCCATTCACACTTCCTGGCAAGGGTAGATGTGTGTACGAGGTTCATGCATCTTTTATGACGTCTGTGAAGGATGCGTGAACCCCATTCATGCATATCTCCGTGCCGAAGATGCGTGAACGGGGTTCACGCATCTCCAAACCCATTTTTAAAAATAGTTGAAACCCTATACCTTTTCTACAATTTTTTTTTCAAAAACCCATTTAAATAAAAACCCATCGATTAACATCCTTAGGTGATTGTGAAAATCTTCAACATTATCTTTCAAAGAATTGATGATCACATGAAAAACTGAACATCATGCGATGCCTGGTTCATGTAGGGTGCTTGTGAGATCATGCGATACCCTCTCCTTTGTTGTTGGTTTTGTGAATTCTCCAAGAAAGTCCCTCTTCTACGAAGACTATCCCGGTGTGCACCCATTTCATTCACCCACAAGATGTCCTGAAAGGACCTTCACTTATTTTACATGATCTCATGAGTGACAAAACCTCATGTGATGTGATAATAAAGTCCCTAGAATGGGCAGAGAACCCATACTATTTCTTGTGAGTATTTACCAGTGAACATGTCAACCCTGAATCTCGTGAATATGGTGAGCATGTTTTTCTTGTTGTGACTACATGAAACCATGGACCTAGCTATCTTGTCTTTCAAATACCCCCACGGTTCCCTAGTGTGATAACAGAAACTATCGCAAGACCCTTTGTTGAAGACATGTGAATTACATGAACGAAAGATCCTCATGAAAACACTTTGTAGTGTGAGATGTCCTCACAAACCCATGATCATATGGGATTCCACCTTAGGATTGGATATCCAAGAAAAGTATACCCCAATTACGTCCCTCAGTCTCACGGTACTTGGAGTCTCCATGTATTGTGATGATTGCATGCAACCCTGTAAGTGGCCCACTTGAAGTGAAGGATCCCCGCAAACACCTTCTCTATGCAAGAATAATTATAAGGACGGGTGATTCACATTCCATTAATCCTTTTCATCTAGAGTGAACCCTTTCCCCTGTATAGGGAATTGACAAACAAACCTTCACATGGTAGATGAACCCATCGTAAGACCACTTCAAGGTCATGCGAACCGCAATCCTTCATGTGTTGCCATCATGTGTAGAACCCTCCACATGTACATGGCCTTAAGCCAAAAGAAAACTCATGGGAAGAATATTCCATATCCATGAATCCATCTACCTAGGAAAATAATTCCTATATGTACTTAGGGAATGATCCCTTTAGATGTGTATTTCTAGCATTTAAACAAATGCGAGACCCTAAACATATCTGCGAGACCCCAATGCGTGAATAATTTAAGGGAAGGAGAACGTTAGATTCCTCATGGGACGCATGATATCATTGGGAATCTTTGGATGTGTCAATTTGATCGTGAGATAGGCCTCAGATGAGTCAGATCGATCTCATGATATCCCCTTAAAATGTCACCAATGTCATGCAATAACCCAATGAAAAGAAAAATTGATCAAAGGACAACCCCTCAATCTGTATGTTTTGTCACAAGATATACTCTAGAGAAGTAAGGATGATCTCAAAATAGCTTATAGACATGTCAGCATGATCACACGACTACTCATTGACATGTCAGAATTTTCATTCTACAATCAAGAGATGGGTCACTTTGATCATGTTACATTACATGGTCACGTCTACTTTCACCATGCACAAAACCCCAGACATGACCACTTTGGTTTTGTGAATCACCTTGGACAAGTCCATTTCACTCATGAAAAAGGCATCCTAGAGAATTAAGTTGATCATGTAAAAGGTCGTGGATATATCCTCTTTAACCACACGAAATATCTTAGATATGTCAACCTAGTTCATGTGAAGCATCATGAACATGTTAGGAAATACCCTTGGACATGTCTACTATAAAATATTTATACCAAAACATATCAGGTATAAAATCAAGACATTTCCATCAAGTATCCAAGACATGTTGGTAAAATCCCTTATGACACACCCACTTTGTCTAGCAGACCCCTTTGGACTCACGCCATATGGACCTCGGCTAGGAACTTTTGACCGCATCCCCATTTAATAATGGAATTATCCTTGATGAGCTATGGTTACACACTCATGTGACCCTACCAATTTCATTCTCTCAAATAGACCTTTAATGGTTACTACCTCTCTTTAATCCATCAAAATATAAATAATGAGTTTGTCATCAGGAAACCTCAGAGCATAAGCCTCGACCAGTCATGCAGCCTCAGAGCGTAAGCCTCAACCAATCAGGCATCCTCAGTGTGTAAGCTCGGATTACCAACATAATAAAATATGCCCCCAATGATAAGAAATCCACAATGTGTAAGCCTTGATTACCGAAATAATAAAATATGTCCCCAATGATAAAGAATCCACAATGTGTAAGCCCTGACTAATGGGAATCCATCTTGATATAATCCCATGGCATTCTCGAAGCCTCAGTGATAACTACAATATCTCTATGTTTGATCATACACCTAGCCCATAAATGGGTTAAGGTATAAGTGAACTATGATAAATCCGATTCCTCCATAACCAGGATATATAGGACGCCTTCCTATGGCCCGACCTCCAATGGGCATCCACTTTGGTGTAAGTACATACCTATCCCAAGTATTCCCGACTCAGTGGACTAAATCCTTCCATAGGTATGACATTATCCCTCATCCATCAATAGATGAGATGTGGGGTCATAAACAGAAATCATTCTAAGTATAAGCCCTTATAATTCCCTCAAGTACCTAAAATCCATCAGTGGGTTTGGGATGAACTGAACTACATGAACTACAATTCCTTCCATTATCGGGATATGTAGGATTCTTTAATAAGGCCTGAGATCCATTTCATATCCTCCATGAGATGGGTAATCATGTACGTCAAATGAAAACTTTAACGTGTAATCCCCTGTACCGATATACTATCATACAATGTGCACAATCTACCACAATCTCTTGTTTTTTACATCAAGCATGACTCACGAGGGTTTAAAGACCAGCGATGATTTTATCAAAATAATGATGAGATTTCTCCTAGTGTGGGCCCATAATTAGTAAGTAAGCCTGATTATATATCATCTTCGCTCAAAGGGACACATTCCTAAAGAAGCAATCCAGGACAGTCTCATATGCCTAAGTCCCACATAGGGCCTCTATTATCATATCTCTCCCGACAAATATTATTGTTATAATAATTATGTAGAATTAGATTCTTGTATTAAATAGGATATATATGATGCCTCATTGACATCCAATCCCTATACTCACATCCTTACCACATGATGTTAAACTGCATGGACGGATCCAGTCACACAACCATAAACTATTCCAAATGAACTACGTGGGTTTTAATTCATATTTTGATAGGATATTTAGGATGAGTTATAGAGGCTCAAACTAATCTCCAAGACACGAACTACCTTCCTTGATGTCAACAAACTCTAAAGTGCTCTAACATGGCCAAAACCCAGAACATCGTAAATAAATAAGAGAGAGATAGAAAACCTATGATATGCATGAAATTGTTCCTATCATGGAATGTTTTTAATCAAATCATTGAAAGAGGGGTAAACAGTCCCATATTAAGGTCTTTAAATTATTCATGAACATATATTAAATCTATAATATAGTCCCGAAGTTGAAAACAATTTCCCCCAAAAGGGTGTGATGGGTTTGACCACCATTTATCTCGACCAATGTGTGTTCCTAAGTGTCATTAGGTATGAAACCCTAGAGGACCACCTACCGTTGGAAATAAAATCTATAACCAGTTATGGATGTGATAAATATTGGGAGTTTCTAGGGAGTATTAAAGAAATGAAAATCTCGATGTGAGTGATTGATCGAGGCCTTAAACCCTCCACCATGAAAACTGTCAGGTGAAACCCATTCCATGCCTTAAATCCCAATGAAAGAAAAGATTAACCTAAAGTGAATTACTTTAACTGTGTCATACCATTCATGGGATAGAAAGGATAAATTTCCCAATGCACGTTGGGGCCAGTTTATGTTGGGTCCATTGCAAAAAAAATGGTGAACCTGACATGTTTCATTTAACCACATTGAACCTTGTGTAAAAATAAGGGACTGCCTCTTTATCATTTAACTCTAAAAGTTATTGATAAAAAATGTACTCTTATATATGATAATTCACTGGCAGGGTGTATTTTTTTCTTCATCAAGACTTCTAGATTCCTTATAATCGAAATAAAATCATCTAATGTGCCAACGGATTCTGAGATTGATGAAAAAACTACCTTGATCATGAGTCCCCAACGTACATTGTCACCAACCCACCACTTCCAGTATCAATTGGTAAACATATTGGATAGGGAATTCCAAATCAATAACTCCATTTTGAATATGGAATTAGTATATAAAATCCTTCAGATAATGAGTTCCCACCGTCTATTTTTCCCATGACAGGCTGTAGAAGAGGAAGTGGCCCCTATTGCCACTTTCAACCACTTTGGGATCCTATCCCTAGAGAACAGTAGTACACACCTTCCCTACCTTAGGGAGGTGGAGTTGGACTTGTGATTATATTGAAAATGGACAATGATACTCCCTAGCCCCTACAATTGGGTCACTAGGCTCTTAACTGGGCCACTCAACTGGGCTGAGTATCGTGGATATCTCTCATAGCCAGTTGAGGATTTAATTCAGATCCTTATAGAATTGAACATAGGGCTGTCTAGAATATAACCAACTAAGGATATTCTTTGGTACTATTATGCCATATAGTGTAGTGGTACTAGAGAATATCCTCACTTGTTTAAATTCCAATCATCCCTAGGTTGAATTCTATGGGGAGGTGAAATAACTCCCCAACTCGCTAGGGGAGATATCCATGATACCTGACCCAATTGAGCGGCCCTGTTAAGAGCCTAGTGACATGAGTGTTGGGGCTAGGGAGTATCCTAGTCTGTTTCTAGAGTGTCATAGGTCCCATTCCCCCAATTGTTTTTATTTTTTTCATCTCTTACTAGTTACTGAAATCCCCTTTTTGAAAAGTGTTTTTTTCTAATCTATTTCCATGAATAATACCCCCTTTATCCATTTATTTTTTTGTTTGTTTCCACTTTTTTTCAACCCTATTAGATTTATATTTTTAAAAAAATTATATTTATGAATTTCAATTATAATGTGGAAGGAGGTCTTGTTTAGATAAATTATACTCTATACATAAAATGCTATTATGGCCACAAGAACCTTGGCTGAAAATAGGGATTTAATGGAAATAAGGCCTCCACTTAATACCTTATGATAAAAATACACACACTCACACATAGACACACACACACACACACATTTTTTCTTCATAAATTAATACTGTAAATATAATATCGACCCATATTTTGATCTTCATATGATCATACCTTAACCATTCGATATCGGATTGGATTTTCATCTATGGTGTTGGGATAGTTACCACTTAATCTACACAAATTTACGGTAAATTTAATTTTTATTGACTTAAAACTATAACATTATTTCTTTGATAGGAATTGTAGGTACCCTAACATGCATTGGAAAGATATGGGTTAGAGATTTATAATTTTTCATCATTGAATAATGTGACTATTTTGTCTCCAATGATGCACATCTCAGTAATAATGTTGAGGATAACATGTGAATAATTTTATGGGAAAAAATATAAAATAAAAATACCTCATTCGATTCGGATACTCTCCCATGGAACTTTCATCACTAACAACCATTGATCAACAGAACCAAATACATATCCCTATAGATTATCCACACATCCCTCAAAAGTCTACAGGAGTTTTAATTGTCAAAATCTGGGTGCTATCATGGGGATATAAGGATTCCATATACATATCAATGATCACCACAATAGTAATCCATGAGGAAGAACTAGGATCAGAAGATCAAATAATCTACTTATCTCTCTAGAAAGTGGGAGAGGAGAGATAGGCTCTCAACTTACATGCATTTAATATTGACCATTTGAGAGCCTCATTATCTTTTAAATAGAGAGTTATAAAATTACCTGGAAAAGGATCCCTAACCCCAGAATAGTTATTATCCACTAAATAAGCCATAAATTATATCTTATGACTATTTTACTAATCCATAACTATAATTTATATTTTTATAACATTCTTATAATATAATAAATATATATTACATGATAAATTAATGTCTTTAACTTGACATGTCATTCCTAAAAGTATTAAACGAATCCTTGAATATTAAAATAATATTTGCTTGTATAATATATTTCCATGTATTCACTTAATATTCTGAATATGTTTAGTAAATAAATTCAGTACCAATTATTCTAAACTCAAATAATATTATTGTATTTATTTCACGGTGATTGTATATTCTAGAAAATTTACCCAGAACCCAGTGGTGGGCCCTAGCATGTTCTATACTTCTACTCATTAGAATAGGCATAACTTTTGAATATGATATGTTTGTGACCCTATTATCCCTTATCTTGATACTAGTGGATACTATTCATAGAGAAAGAGAAGAGTCTAGACACACATCAGGACCCCTATTGATACAAGGATAAGTCATAGAAAACAAAAATTTTTTTACAAACACACACTGTGTAATATAGTTTCTTTGTCTCATGATATCTCATAAATTAGGATGCACACTTTCTGTTATCATCATTTCTTACATTATTATCCATTGTCCCAACTGGATGGACCTACCTTCTTCTACCATGCCCATGGATTTAGTGAAGGTACTACCATCCGGAACAACTAGGCCAAAGATATCAATTCCTTTCATAAGAATAAAATTATACCTTGATTATTCAATAAATACCATACCACCAACGGTACAACAAACACATTCTAAATTAGAATGACATCAATTACATAGTTTTTTAATTTCATCAAAGTATGTGATAAAATATTATACTCTGATAATAATCTCAAGTCTGGAGACCATTACACATGTTTCTAGATAGGAGCTTCCAATGACACCTAAACATGTGGTGCTTCTATTAGCGGGTTAGTCCCCGTGACCTCATCTACTTGAGATCACCAAGTGTGAACTTCATGAGAAGAAGTAACAATGCTTATGAGCCCCCAACACTTGATAGTCATGCATCATATATTTTGAGACAGTATAATGTATCTAGACAATAGGTCATATATTTATGATTAATGTCATAGTATCTTGATGTTCTCATTATATCATGAGAACTACTATAACCTTTTGATATGAAAAATAATTTATGGACATTACCATGTAAATATTGGATGTATAAATATCATCAAAATTATGTTAAGTATTAATCATACACATTTCATTTTATATATAAAATGACAATAAAAAATCACTATTCAAGTTGGGTCTTGAGTACCTACTTTTAAAATACAACCTACCAAAGTGTTTTTTGGATTGTGAACCGAATGTCCTCAAAACATTTGACATGAATTTAGTCAATTTAGTAACTATATAAGATATGGTATTAAATTAAATAAATGGATTATATTAATGGAATAAACTCGAATTTTCTCTTAAATAAGTAAATAACTAATATAAGTTTATTATATAGGATTTAAAGAATGTATGTGGATATCCTGACTCAAGTCAAGGATATTTATCATGTCCATTTCTTTTCTTTGAGACCTAAGTCATTTTCATCAAATGTTTTTTTGGTTTATATATTCCTTATGAATTTATTTTAACATTCATTTTATGAAATTAACGTATTTTACAAATCCATTTCAATATATAATTCTATGTCTTTTTGATTGAAAAGTTATCAAATTCATAAGGGATTTTATTTAAAACCTTCTTTAAAATGATATAATATTTTACCAACACTTTTTCCTCCATATCCATATTTCCAAAAATGATTCAATAATGTGATTATTATACTCAAATGGATGTTTAAAGTCATTTCAAACTATATTTTATATTCCATGGTCATTACTATAATTATTTTAGATTCTCCATCTAGAAGTTTTCATATCTTTTAAAATCAAATTTTATTTTACATTATTCGAGGTTTTTTTAACAGTTTTCAAAGAATTAGTTTTTTATCATTATTTTTACATGAAGCCAAAAAATACTTATATATAAATGTTAAATGGAATAATTTATGAGATTTTATTATGGAAATTCAAGATTCTAGGTGGTTTATGTATGTTATGGTCCTTGTACATTTTTCAAGATAATGGTTAGGCCTGATATATCTCTCCAATTCATTGAGTAATAATTTTTTTTTCTAAGGAATATATGTTACAATTAACTGAGTAGGTTATTCCATTTGTAATATTTCTTGTAATAGTGATTGTAAATGTGAAATAAAGATGATCTCCCAAGGTACCTACATGAATTTTATATGATTGTAAATGAGTTTTCATATAATTATATTTATTTAATAATTTAAGATAAAGATCTTATGTTTAAAAGAATGTTTATCCACATTTTAAAGTAATTTTTTCAGGGAAATGTTTTCATGAGTACCCATGTTTTGTAAGAAACCCTCATGATTATGATTTTTTCCTTTAAGATTTATTATCTTTTGTTTTATGAAAATATTTTTAATTTAAGTTCATATATTAAGTAAGTAAATCATTTATTGATCTCAAGGATAATTATATATAAGTAAAATTATCTATTATATTTCATGGTTTTCAAAATGTGCTAACATGTTTCTTTCTATTTTTATCCCCTACTGAGTTTTTTTTGCTCATACCACATTTTAATTTTTTTTGTAAGGTGTAAGGATGAATATGAATTATATCAAGATCTACATTCCCATTATGGGGTTATTATTAACAGAAAAAAATGTGTGTTTAAGGAAATAAGAGCATAAATTTATGAGACCCATTTATTGTGGAAAAATAGACATTGATTGGGTGTGTTCACATTTTATTGTAAAGGTTTGATATGTAAGAGTTTTTATTAATTCTCAAAAACTCTAAATTTAAAATATCATGAGAATTTAGGAAAATTAAATCCTTGTTAATAAAATAATAATTTATGGTTGATTAAGATAGGGATTCTTTTACCATATATCAAAAGAAGAAAACAGAAGGAGTTAAAAATGATCTAGTGATTAAAGAATGGGTATGATAATAGTTAATGGAATGATAAAAAACCTTTGTATCATTACTTATTTCATTATCTAATTCACTTTTAAAAATAATAAAATAACAAAGTATTGATAGAGATGTAAGAACTACCTAATCTCTAACTTGATCAATTGGATGTTATTTATAAAATCCCATTATTTTATTTTACTTACTTCTTGGACTTTGTTTTGTTCACATTATGTTTGGGGATAATCTCAGGTTTTTTCTGGTGAAGTTTTAAAAATTTTGAAGGTTTTGGGGGCTAGGCATGGTTGGTTCATAGTTAGGGAAAACCATGCAGTTTGGCCCAGAAAATAGTGCACCATATGATGAGACACTAGATGGGGGTTCACGGTTTTTCCAAACTATACAACCACCCCTCCAAATTGTGCACCCTTGGACTGTGGTAGTTTTCTTTATTTTTATATGTTTAAACCAACCATGTTACCAAATCATGAACCCCATCTAAAAGACCTTATAATAGTGCATAGTTACTACTAACTGTGTGGCCTGACCCAACAAACCATGTGTACAGTTTTTTAATCCATTTAAAGTTATTATAAAAACATTAGGACCCCACAATTTAACCCCAAATAATATCCATTAAAACCTAATATTATTCCTTGGTCTTTAAAGGATCTCAAGAGGTGGATCTAACTCCACTATCCTTTTCTCTTTAAGGATTGAATAACAAGTGATTTTGTCTAATCTCTTTCTGATAAGTGGGTCTCCTCTCATTTAGTTTCTCCCAATCATCCCTTATATCCTTCTTAGTGAGTGATATATTTTTTAAAGAGGTATATCTAAAAGAATAGCTTCTTACCATTTATTGAGAATGTGAAAACAAGTACACATAAGCGGCGAACGGGGTCAAAAAATCATAATTTCCCTCATTCATCAAAAACTAGAAATCATAATATGGAATGTCATCATGATATTTATGGATCTACTATTCTATTTTATGGATCTTGATTCTAAGTTTTATTCCCTAATCTCCCTATACTTCATTCTTTATTATCATTTCCCATAGTAGGTGTTGGTTTGGTCATGTGATTAAAGGCATGTGGTTTTATAATTCATAGTCTAAAATAAAATACCTAATTTATTGATTGATTTAAAATGAGTTTTTAATTATTTTAGAACATATATTTGAGATTATATGATGTATGATTTGAAAAGTTAACTGAAATTTTGAAAAACCTCCAATTTCAATGGAATTGAAACTTTTGGGTGGTTTTTGAGAATAATTATCGTTCAAATTGAATGTTGATTTGAAGAAATTATTTGATGTTGATTCATGAAAAATTTTATTTAAAATGAATGATTATTTTAAAAGGAATGAATTTTATGGAAACCTATAATTTGGTTTTGAAATTAAATAGGTTTGTTGAACATGAAATTGGGAAATTGAATTTTGATTGATGAATTGATTTTAAAATAACGATTCTACCACGAATAGTTGATTGATTGATTGAAAAAATAACATGTGAGATTGATTAGTTTGTAAAAAATTAGTATAAGCATTACGAGATTCGTAATCCCTAGAAATATATCAATAATGACAAAACTAACTAAAAAAGTTTGACATGATTTTCCTCGATGGCCCCCTAATGGGGTTTTTATTGATTATACCAATGGATTGAGATTTTGGGAGTTCACACACATACACAAAAACACACTTGATCTGTGATGATGATGATGATTGAGATGTGTGGGGATCCTGTAGCTAGAAACTAATGTACCTAAAGAATTATGATCACGGTGATTTGCAATATTTGACTAGATTATACATATCATTATCTATAAAACTATTTTATTTTTTCTAGTTGTTTTATATAAAATTTTTATTTAATAAAATATTTATATATTTGACATCATTTGACATGAAAATATGTTTTGGTTTAAAATATGAAAATGAACTTCCATGACTTGTTTTTTGAAATTGAAATCATAAATGGTTTAACTGTTATAGAATTGATTATAGAATGCTTAGTGAGATCATATTGGGTTGTTTAGCTCACACCCTACCTTTTCTTTTGGCTATTTGTAGATATTTTTATTCCAAGTCCAGAGAAAGGGAAAGCACCACTTATAGGGGTAGTTGTTCTTGATCTGAGACATGATGGAGTGATGATGGTGATAGGTGGATCTATGGTCTACTTTTTGCGAAGGGTTTGATAGAAAATGTTTTGGAGTATGTTGCAATGTCTTTTGGTTGATGTTTACTTTGGGTTGTTTATCTGACTATTGTGGTACATTTATCCTTTAAGAGTTTTTTATACCAAAAAATTATTTATTTATCTTCTCTTATTTTATCATTATTTGTGAAAAAACTATTCAATTTAATCCTTGATATGGTTCCAGGTACTAGTCTCTAACCTATCAGGATCTAGAATGCCCTTAGGCCATGTCAGAACTGGTCTGAGATTAAGTGTACCAAGGTATTTGGGTTGGTTCATGAAAAAATGATATCAAAGGTGGATGAACTTATTTCCTCAACATTGGTTATTTCAAATAGAAAATTTTTTACCCCGACATTTTATTGTAGGGGGGTAATTTTGTGAAATCATTCAAGTCGGGTCTAGTATTTCTGAATGGTTTCCAATAGGTTTTTTCATGGAACTAGAAACACCCAATGGTTCTATATCCATGAGGGGCCTACTTTTCAAAGGAATGCTCTCATTTAAAATTTTGTTCAACGATGCTTA
The DNA here is from genome assembly GCA_963277665.1 of Viscum album. Taxonomy (NCBI): domain Eukaryota; kingdom Viridiplantae; phylum Streptophyta; class Magnoliopsida; order Santalales; family Viscaceae; genus Viscum; species Viscum album. The sequence goes on along the minus strand of OY728143.1, from coordinate 640,795,707 downwards.
AAAATTCACATTTATTGAGAATATGGGAGGTCAATCTCATCACACCCTTTTATGGTTGAATTATTCCCTACTCTGGGACTCTCTTAATGATTTAAGATATGTTCATGAATCCAACATTAATTCCAAAGTATGATGGGTGTCACCCTAGAACTAATTATCAATTATTATCATGTATGGTATTTAGAATCATCTGTATGTATATGAAGTTCTTTATTAATGGATATATCTTTATGTATCTGAGGTTCTATATCAATGGTATCCTCTTATGTAATGATTATAGATTATTTGAGTATTATTATCATGATGTTGGTTTTTAGCCACATAGTAGGGCGCTCTGGAGTGTATCGTGATATAGGGAGACATGAGTTGTTTTGATGTTAGGATCAGACCCATGGATGGGCATCCTATATATCCTTGTGAAAGGAATTATAACACACATAGTTTTTTGACATTTAACGAGGCACATCATACCTTTTAAGGTCATGTGATAAGGACCAAACAATGCAGTTTAACATCATGCAGAAAAAATGTATGGGTGAAAGGCTCTTAATAAAAATTTATTGTGGGAGTGATAAAGAAGAGACCCAGAAACATAGAAGTTATATGAATTCCTAGTTTTAATAACACTCTACTAAGAATGTGTCCCAGAGGGTGTTAAGGTTGGTTTGAGGTGTTGGGTTTAGACCTCAAGGAGTCTTTCTACATATCCAATTTGGATGAGAATCAAATACCACGTAGTTCGGTTGTAAGGACCCATGCCTATGGAGGTCCTATGAAGGCTTGTCTCATAAGGGTGTATATCCCCTTTAGAGGATTATTTTGGGGCTTACTCGTGAAAAGGATTCCATGTGAATGATTCCATGAGTGATATCTCGACTCATGGTGATTTAGAGTCTTTTATGGGCTTACACCTGAGGAGGGGTCCCATGAATGAGTATAATGGTATAATTGGGACTTATACCAAGTAAGAGGACCAAATGTTTGGCTGGGGATTACTCCTTAGGAGGATTACCAATGAGATCGGGCCATAGGTAGGTGTCCTACAATTCCTGGTTATATCAGGAATCAAAGTTATCATTGTTCAATACATCAGGCCTTATGCACTAAGGCTTGTTTAAGGTTGGAGATCATATGGATTCTGTGATCACTACCAACCTCTAAGCCCATGTGAGTCATGATCGGTGTGAGAAAAGAGAGAAATTGATATATCTAGGGAATCAAAATATATTATTTTCCCTAATTTTGGATACATGGACTTGAGGACCCATGCCTGTGGAGGTACTCTAAAGTAAGGTGATAGGAAGATTCAGAAGAAGATCCTCTACCAAAACATGCATCTGATCATGTGGATGTTGTGATCATGACTATCTCTTAATCCCAAATCAATCATGATGAGTTATTCTTTAATGTGATAAAAAAATAAGAAGAGGAAGATCTGAAAAACCACATGATCCCTCTTCTGTCTGTGGAAGAGGCTAAGGGTATGAGAGAATATAGAAGGGATTGGATGCACCCATTCCCTCTCCTGTTTCATATCCAGGATAGTCACATCGGACTACCCATATGGACACAACCTAGGGTAAAGAGGATAAAGATTGTAACCTCCTGAAATAAAGGCTAGGGGATTACATCAGGTGGGATTCCCTAAAATTGGTTCCACTGGAAGGGAGGAGGATCTTGTTCCATATTGAATGAAAAATAAAGCATGATCCTTATCCTCCCTACCTGGAAATGGAGGATCTAGGTCTTAGAGACATATAGGGAAGGACATGGTCCTAACCATAGTACCATTGATTAAGAAATCCCTAACACCATCTCCAGGGTTAGGGTCCTCAAGGCCATGAGAATGTATATTCTCATGCACCTCGAGGACCATATCCATAATATAGGACCAGTGAAGGAAACCTTTGACTGTAGGAATTTATACCCAAATGGGAGACAATGGTGTGCTTATTTAAATGATTTTTCAATTATGAAGGCTTTGATTGAGGTTTTTTATTTGTCCCCTCTTGTAAGGGATCCAAAGGAAGACGATCCTTGCCATTCAAGGCTTGGGAGAGGACTCAAAGGGGGTATCACACATATCCTATCTTTGAGAGAAAAGGTGCCTTGCATAGGGCCTGAGAGAAAATAAAGCTGCTTCACGCAAGGGGGTATAGGCCTATATGAGCTGGATATGCCTTAGTAAATCGATCACCTAGGAAAAAACACTTAGGTGAGGATTTATCCTAGGCACCATATGTCTCTTTAGGTGTCCCTGGGTGGGTCTCGCATAGGTCCCTCATTAGTAAAGGGGCATCGCGTAGGTGATTGTCCAATAGGGGAGAAGAGATCCCCATGTAGGTGTCTTGTGTTTTGGACCCTTAAGGGTATTTGATCCCACTTATACCCCTTAATTATCTCTTATCTCGGGTTTTGAAGAGCTATCTGAGGAATATTAGGAGACCTGGGCGAAGGGGCTACACGACCAATGTTTGGGGGATTCATCCAATTTTTCAATTATTCTAATGAGGATCCCTAGGACCATATTAATAGGAAAATATGGGAACTTGGTTGACGGAGGTACCCCACATAGGTCCATGATGTAGGTTCTTGGTGTAGGTATCCCATACAGAGGTGGCTTGCCTTTCATTACTACATGGGGGGGGGGGTGCATTGGATTTATGTGTGAAAGGGTGTGTGGATGCTAGTTTGGGTAAGTCCATTTGATTCTTATTAAGTATATTTAATTATTTAATATGTCTAAGAGGATATTCATAATATTTTAATCATCTTTAAAAAATGGAGTGTCACGAAAATCCACCATCATGATTGGATCTGATCGAAATAAGAGGGTCTAGTCCTGAGGTAGAATTTGGGAAAATATTATGAAGGTGTCATTGTAATTCCATGAAGGGGTTCTACATAAGTTAGTAAAATTGGATCAGGGCGCAAGATCATTATGTAGTCCAATGGTTTCTATATATATCACATGCCCCTTTATTGATTTATCACATTTAGTATTGGTGCTTTTTACTCTCATCATACAGGTCATCTGCCCAACCATGTCGTGCTTCTATTTGCACAAAGTTCTCTTGAATAATTTCCTATAAAAAAGCCACATGAGTGATGGTTCTATGTAGAGAGAACATTTTCAAGGATCCTTTTCGAAGAACCATATTGGGGGGCTTGTGTGAGGCACCTGGTCGAAGGGCCTACATGAGTCCTTTCCTTTGACAAAATTTTAAATTCTTCCAAGTAAAAATATTAAAATCTATAAGTAAATATTTTATCCTAATGAGAAAACTTGATTCCTTTTTTTTAGGGTTTCAATGGATTATCTGATGACTTTTATTGAACAAGCTACTGCACGTTCATCATAGATGATCATTGTTATTAGACAAGATTACTACGACATGGTTAAGCCTACTCTTCTAGATATAGAGAATTATTTGGCACCGTATCAACTTGAATACCCATGAAGTGATTAACTTCCATTGTATGATCATAGATTTTTGAGGGACACCTCTATCCCTAGGAATTATAGTTTCTTCATGAAGTCCTGGTTTGTGAAACCCATTAGCCTTCAACCAACATTTCCTCCAAGGGTGCTTATATTAAAAAATTAATGGATCCCATTGTTTTTATGATGCATAATGACATCAACAATATGAATATGAAGCTATATATCCAAGTATTGAAGCCTCATTTTTATGGCTCAACCATCCATGTTTCAAAGACAAATCAGATGCAGAGTCAGAATGAGGACTGGGATTTTTCAATATAGAGGGGGAGTTAGGACTGAGTTGATGTAAGCACACTGGGTGTGCTGGACTTTTGTATAATTTTCAAAGGAGCTTCAAGGAATCCATATATATAAGGCTATTTGGGTATAGAAAACATACATTTACAAGAACTCATAGATCATTCCCAAGCTACAGAGCTGATGGATTCCACCGATTTTTTTAATTTGACACTTAGTGAGGTTGGTATTATCCCGCAGTAAATTTAAAAAAAATTGGGGCTCCCATTATGGGGGAAATTTACAATGTGATTAACCCATTAAATATAACATTGGATGGCATTGAAAACGCACCACCATTATCCCACAATATTTTTAAGGTGGTGAAGAAATTTTATAATAAAAATACTCACCATAAGAGTGACATCCATCTTGGAACATGGATGAGTGCTTTTCTCAATCTAGTTGGAGAATGTCCTACTTGTCCACGCTCTATAGGATTCCCCACATTAAAGAATCAGGGTCCTCCGAGAACGTTCTGACCTACACTGGAGAAGGGAAAGTATACCCTTTGTGGTTATAAGGTAAATACTAAATTTGACGTGAAGACTCACCTATATGGCTTCCACCCAATTTGTATTAGAATTTGTCTAATTCTAGTCCATAAATTCAATGGAAGTGTGAGGCTAGGGACTTTTGTTATAGTGTCCAAACTAGTAGAGGGGAGATATGTAGGGTTGGATTCCCCTATTTTGGAATGAATTTATCAGCGCTTGTTTAATACATAAAATGGGTAGGATCCATTAAGAATTTCAGGTCCGTTTCAAGTGATGTGGGGGTATATTACAATAAATTTTAGTTCATATACGGTGCTGAGTCTAGTTAAAGTCCATAACAATCGATTCTACTGACTTGTTTAGGGAGTTTTTTGGAATTAAACCTTTCGACCTGACATATGAAAATGTGATGAGGATTCTAAATGGGTCAGTATAATTATAATTCATTCTATATAGTAACCCATCGACAAAAATGTTTATTTTGATGGAAAGGAAAATAATTACGAACTGAGGTCGTACATGACAACATTTAGACACATAATACTGGTGGGTCACATTGACAATGAGATCATCTAAAATTCATATGATATATATCAATTTCCTCACATGTTTAAATGTCTATAATGGTAAATAATCTTCCCCCATATGTATGTTAGTATTTAGAAACATATGATGGTATCCCAAAAGTTCTAGATCCTGATGGCTAGGGAGGTATCCAAAATTTCAATTATGCTGCGCTCATCTAATGCATCAATCAAGATGGAGGTTTGGTATGAAAATGCATCAATCCCTTCATACCCTCAGGGTATATTGATGAAAGGAATTTAATGGGGCACAACCATGAATACTTCTGGTCATGGTATGCATGGAAGAAAGTCTCAAACCAAGGGAGACAATGCTGAATCTCTGGAGCCTTCAATGAGGTCTCGAGAAAAGAAAACTAAGCATGAAAGGGTTGAGGAAAACACACCACCTACACCAAGGTGATCTGATTTTCACCATCAGGAGGATAATTGGGTTCTATCATCCCACTCATCTATTATAGAAAAGAGTCGTGAAGAGGATTCCAAGTTGAAAGGTGTTAGGTCTTCCTCACAACCAGCCACATCAGATCCAAATTACATGTGACTCTTGGAGATCTGAGCATGTAAGAGAGTAACTCATGTTGTTAAAGATTCATATATGTTTCTCTTTGATGTAATGTGAATCCCAGATCTCGGAGATAACTAAGAACCCTAGTATCTCTATACTGATGGTGATTTCGCCAAAGTGGGGAGGTATATTCAGGAGTTGGAGGCTTCAATATATGCAAATGATGATTAGATCCGGGTCACAAAGTGATCATCTATCATTACATACCAAGGATAGATAAAGGGGGTATTTGTTCATCCAAAAGATGAATGGGACTACTACCTTGACCCTACTGATGTACCTCTCGTTTTCCCCTTCTCTTTTCATTCTCTTTCATAATTTCTCTTTCATCCACTATTATTAATTTTAGGGGATTCTATTTTGAAGCTTGAAAGAGAAGAATAAGAAGAATAACCAATTGAAGAGGTTCTTGAATCTTTGAATTATGGGACCACAAGGACCCTCACTGGGATAATGTGACACCCCACATATCAAAAGAGCCCTATATTTGATAGCGTGTATGACACACGAAACCAAGTGCGGAAGGTAATATAATATCTGGATACTTTACAATGTATATAATATTCAATATAGATTCTATATATTTCAATGCACTCAATATCGTGTTATATTTTATTACATTTAATATAAACCTTCCTCGATATCTTTCCTTACACGCAATTGTGACCTTTCATGATAGCTTGTGTTACACGTAAGACCTAGTTTCACCAAATAACAATGTATTATCAAAATATTATTATTTAATATAATATGATATAACATAGTTTTTATGTTAGAGGTTATTAATATTATTAACTAACTTATGAATATCTACACTTTATTTAAATATACAATGAAATCACGGTTACCAATTAATGATAAATGAAAATAAGAGCCAATTGTATATAAAACGAAATTTTATTATTTTTATGCTTCCAAAATAATTTTATCGTAATAAACATAATTAATTAAAATTAGTGAATGATATTAGTGGAATAAAAATTTTATATATTCAATAAAATATTTTTGACAATATTCCAATATATTTGATGGAAATAAGATAAGAATAAACTCAATATTACACATAAAAACCTATATTTTAATTAAGGCACTTTTACCATATTTTAATGGAGAACCTATTTTAAATACAATTTTTGATACTTTTATGAATATTATATGTCTAAATAAACGTAATATTTTAAATCAAAACATAAAAAATTATATTAGGTCAAATTTTTGGTATTTTTAGGTGAATATTTTTTGTAATGAATAGAAAAATACTGATATTTAATTCAAAAACGCTTTTTCATCTAATTTATTTATAATGTTAAATTCTATTTTAGATTGGTTTTAAAGTTTAATTATATAATATTTTTTTTTTCAATTAATCCAATTTAGGTCATTTCAATAAATTTCACTTCGAATTTTCCTATAAAAACATAGAAAACTTTTTGATGTTTTTACTTTAAAAACATGCATTGTTGTCACGTCGATAAGATTAAATTTAAATTAATTTATACCACTTATTTGTTTTGAATTTGGAAAAATGAATTCCATATTTGGAATAATCATAATTTATAATTTATAATAATGAAAAATTAATTTTTTATCAAAAATATTAGTGAAGAAAACTAAAATTAATTAAAACGATTGAGGTCAAATTAATCTTAATAAGGGACTACACCTTAAACATAAGGCCTAAAACGACCTATAAAATTGTAAAAAAGATATTTTATGGATATATTTAGACACTATATTTCCTTGGATGTAATTTGAACCATTATCTATCAAAATTCAATAAATGAAAAACAATAGTGGGGTTTATTCTTTTTAAAATATTACAAGAGGACCACTCCTCCTCCATTATAAAAGGCATCTTTTCCTCAACTTATTCACACCTCTCAAGCCAAATAAGTTTGGAAAAGATCTGAAAAATTCAATCCCAAAAATACCTAAGATAATCCTTTAATAATACCTTTTGGTATAAATAAATCCATGTAATTCTTTTGGCGCAAACCAAAAGGATTTACCCGATTAAGAGGTAACCTCTTTCATAAAGATCAATAATTTTATTTTCATTCTCCATCCCATTAACTCTTAAAATTACATGCTTATATATCAACTCCATTATCCTAAATATAATAGTATGTTTTTATGCTAATGTTTCAACGTAAATTACCCACACCTCCATCTAATGGGTAACGAGCAAACTGTTTATGCGTACGGCGAACTACCGCCTCACATAACGATGATTGTTCATTTTTCCTTTACCACATCTCATAGTGGCCATTATGATGGAATATATATATATATATAAATTTTATATGATATTTATTATGTCTTTATTCTTATTTAATTATTTTAAAACACATATATTTATACTTTCTGTTTTGTGTAAAAATGAAAACATCATTTGTGGAAGTGTGGACTACCACCCATCAAAGCAATGTGATTCGTTCACACTATACATGAAATGTATAAAGGATGGTTTTAATTAAACACATGAAAAATAAAAAAATCTATATGATATTAATAACATAATTACCTTTATATAAATATCATACATCATTTTTTATTACCCTTTCACACACTTAAAAAGTGATAACGTCGTTCGTGAATGTGTGGACTACCGCCTCCTCGACCCGATGTGATTCCTTTTACATCACAATAATTCTATATATATGTATATATTATTAAATAATTTGGTATTTATTATATAATTATCATTCTAGAAATATTGAAGTTACTTACCTTCTTTCCAGAATGATCATTGAAAAAATGAGAATGTTGCTCATGTGCACATACGACCTATCGTCTCCAAGATTATAACATATGTTCATTTTTCATAACCATATTTCATGATTATATTTAAAATTATAATTGATGTAAAATTTGATAAATATTTCATTAATATTATTTTGGTTATGTTTATATAATGACCCCTTTGACCATAGTTGACTTACCAATGTTATTTTCAACACATAAATCATATTTGGTCAAAACACCCAACATAAACATAATTGTTTAAGTAGTTGTATATGATATGTTAATAAGAGAAATTAAAGTTATGATAAACATGAAAAAGTTTCTAATTCAAGTAAATAATTAAAATAACATTTTTATTTAGGAATATAAATACATACGAGACAAGTCAGACTCAAGGCAAGGGATTCTTGTCTCACTTTTATTTCTATGAGGTAAACTTTGTTATTGTGCACCTAATTTCTTATATATGTTGTACATGCTACTGAATTTCAATATAATATCATGAATTATATTATCTTCATGGTATTTAATTTTTTTAATTATTATTAACATTGTGTTTTCCAATTCATTTGTTACCACATTAGTAAGAAATTTTCATCTCAATTTACATTCTATTTTGACTTAATTGTTGTTTTGCACCTAATTTCTTTTATATAGTGTATATATTGACTTTTAAATGTTATATAATGTATAAATTTATTCTAATGATATCATAAGATTCATTTAAAATTATTCCTTCTTGAGGGAGATGACCTAAAATGTTTCAAAGTGGCATGGGATGGGATTTTTAATGATTATTTTCCTCAAGACTAATACAAATGATCCTTAAATAGAATTTCCATTCAAGGAAATTATATAAACATTTTTCAATAAACAAATTCATTATTATCTGATAATTCATGACCATTTTAAAGTATTAATACCATTTTCCACTCTTTGGTACTCAAAATGTTTTAGAAAATGTTTTAAATAAAACTCAACTTTATTCATCTCTTTAGTTAGAGAACCTATTTTCTTCTAAAAACCAAGTTTTACTAAATAAAATTAAAAAATGATTTGGTAGATAAATTTATACCTTTTTCTATTTTACCAAGGTTTTAAAAGAATATTCTTATATCTTTCTCGACAAGAATTTTTCATACCTTTTTACCGTACAAAAGAAATATTCTTTCACCTTGTAAGAAAAGTACATATTTACTCACCGTCATTTCTTTTAAGATTAATTTTCATGTATAAAAGATTAATTTTTAAATAAAATGATTTCAAAAATGAATTTTAAATAATTTTCTTTTAATTTTTTTTCAAAATAAAAGGATATTTTTCACAAGAATTTTTTAAAATATATTTTTATAATATTTATAGTCATCAATGACAATGACCCTTTATTTTACTACAATTTTGGTATGTTGTATTGAAAATATTATTAAAATTACTATGGGTGGTTTATGATTTATTTGGAAAAGGATATTATTCACATTCACTTCCTTGATTCCTTTTCCACCTTGAAATATGTAATTTCCTATTATCATTGAATATTGAATTTCCCCTAATTTACCATATAATTAATCATGGATATGTTCATTGCCTAAAATATATATCATTTTTTATATAGTGTTCAATTTTAATTTTATTTGATTATTTAGGAAAATATTGATAAGTCTATATGTCTTACTCCATACAGATATTTGATAAGGCACACTTTTAAATCAATTTTTCAATAGATGAGGAATGTTTTGGATTGGTATGACACGGATGGGGTGTGGTTATAGATATCCCCTCAATGCATAATTACTCCCATGGGATGAGTAATTTACCTAGACTCCTTAGATGGGTTTTTACAATATATGTTGTAAATCGTATTTTGAAAGGTCTTGATGGTAAAGGTACCATGTACCTAGGAAAGACGACGTCCAATAATTAAGCATTTCCCTTATTTAATTTTAGTTATTATTCATCCCTGAGATTTTGTGTCAACATATCTATGGATAAATTTAATATTTAGTTCATTGATTTAATGGCATGTGTTTTAGTTTCTCACATTTCCATATTTATTTTTCCTTATCTAGTTATTTTAATGGAATGTGTTTTTCAATTATTTACCTTTCCATATTGAATATTCTCATTGATTAATTATTTATTTTTCTATATTTTTCCCTTACTGAGAATTTGAGCTAACCATTATTGTGTGTTTTCCAAAATAATCCAAGAAGTGTACTATGAAATATATGCATCAATTTACTAGATGTATTAGAGTTATCCTCAAAGTAATTATTTTAGAAATAAGAATAAAATTTGTATTAACTAGTGTCTTATTTTGTAATTAAATACTCCTATATGTATCTGGTTAACCAAGACTAATAAACTCTCATTACTTTGAGATTTTATTCCTTTTAATAATTTCAATGTAATTAGAATTAGAAACCATCTCTGAGATATCTGTTTTTGGGTCAATATAGATATTGTACAAATCCCTTGGGTCCGTAAAACCATCCATGGGTCAGGGGAATTTATTAGAGGATATGGAATTGGGAATTCCTCAACTATCACCTCCAGTGTCCATTTACAAACGAAATGATATGGGCCCTTCGCCATATTAAGAGAGGAAGTGAAAGAGGGTGATAATTTTAGCCTAATGTTTTCACCATATTAATTATATGTGATATAATTTGATATCATGACTTGTTTGAAATATTAGTTTTTAATATACTCTTATTTTTCATAATCAGCATCGATTTTTCCCTCAATCGGTATATCCATGATCCTTCAAGGATCACGGAGGAAACCATGGAAGATACACAAACCCGTTCTGATGAATTCCTTATCATTATGGATGAAACATAAATATATTCAACTGCATCTTCCCCAATTCCTATATAGAGGGGGAGAGACACAGTAATTTAAGATGTACTCCCTAAGCTGTCATGTTCTGTTTCAGAGTTTCCTTTCTTCAAGATATTTCATATATGTTTCCAACACTGGATATAACAACCCTTCTCTTTACTACACACATAAACATGATTTATTAAATAAACACGAACTTAAGACAACATTGAGGATCTATAGTTCTAGTGTATTAGGAAATTAGGAACAATAAATAAAAACATAGAATATGAAATACAATATCTTTATTGAAAACTTCTTTTACGTGACCACATTATTCCCTCATACTCAGCATTGTGTGGGATAACCCGAGGAAATTCGTAAGAAAAGGGTGAGCTATACAGCCTATTAAAGGATTAAAAAAGTCACAACATGAATAATATAGTACATTTTAGGAAATAGGAATATCAATAGAGCGCAAGAGAAACAGAACATAAATTCATGATATAGCATGATTTTCATAACATCAAAACATGGCAACAACATTTAACATGATATTAGCATGAGATAAGGACCATTTCACATAGATCATGAGTAAACCCTAATTTCACTTGAATTAGAATGATTAAACCCTCATTGAACTTGATGTATCATGATTATAATCTTTACCCAATGCATTGGAGCGCTATCAGGGTGCACCCTTCTTAAACATTTCAATTTATGCATAAGTGTGCCACATGGATCATATAACATGGATTCATTAAACATCATAATTTATTCCAAGATAAAGGAATATGGAATTCATAATTTAAACTCTATAAACAATAATTAAATGTGTATAATGGTGAATACACCTTATATAGAAGGTGCATGGTATTCCCTACACAATGACTTTGGCTTAGAAAATCACGGTGCAATTTCAGCAGCATAACAACGTGACATAAGAATTCATAAAAATGTTTAATGAGAGAGAAATGGGTGTCTCATAATATTTACATGAAATAGACAGTAATCCATTCATATTGATGCATTTACCAACATATTTAATGGAATTTAGATTCATAATACAAAAGAATTTCTTGAATATAAATAATGAGAGATAAATCCCTTATAGAATTTAGGCATGGTAACAGGTGTACATGGGAGGCATTAATGAGAGATAAAGGGGTATATCATCATTTAAACATAATTAGGGATGTATGGGGGAGGTGTGAAATCATACCCCAACATTTTTAATTTAAAATAAAATGGTATAACAATATAAATAAATTTAGACATAAAATATAAAGGAAGAAATCCCTTAATTGGAAGTGTGATCCCAAAGGATTGGGAGGGGCTTGAGAGAGACTTCTTGGGATCTTGGGGCACCTTTGGAGGATTCTAGAGGGAGAAGGGATGATTTTGGTTGAAATCAAAAGTCTTTTAGTGAGGATTAAGTGGGAGTTTGGGTGGGTTTATATAGGAAAACATAGGGAATTCTTTATTATTTAGGTTTTGGACCCTACACATTAAACTAATCAAAACCACAAACCAAACCATGGTTTTTTCCCATGGTTTTCGCAAAGTGGGAGTGGAAAAAATATATTTTATAAGTCCAATGGCTGAACGTCTTAAAATATTAGGCTTGCTTATGTGAAGTTGAGTCACACTCTCAAGAAAATCATTTTAAAATGTTAAAATGTTTTATAAGTCTTGGAGGGTCCACAAAGACTTTGTAAAATAAATAAAATAAACCCAAAATCACATTATTTTAATGGAAAAACATATATTTTCTGAACATACCATTTTTAGTATTTTATTACATCACTATTGGGTTACTATGATGTCATAAAACACATTATATATTTAAACAGTATTTAATTTTTACCCAAAAAATTGAATGTCTCAAAAAATTATGAAAAATTCACAATTGGATAATTATGACATCCTGATTCCAATAATGATATTAATTTTATCTAAATAAATTTATAAATATGTGAATTTTTACTTTTAAAAATAAAAACTAATATTTATCGAAAATTCATTGGTTTGACAAAAACATCTTTCAGACCTTAATAAAAATTACAATTGTATTCATAAGAATTATACTATCATTTATATTTAATAAAAAGTAATTTATTAATAATAAAATTTTATTAAAATTTTATTTATTTCAAAAATCCATTGATTCTTCAAAACATTTTCTTAATTGAATATTAACTAAAAATATTATTTGTGCTTTAAAAACTATTTACAAAGTCACAATAATAAAATGAATGTATATTCTTTATAAAAAAAATAATGTACAAAATAATAGTTCTAGGGTCTTGTTACATAACCCATTAAAACACCTACATAATACCTAAGGGTAAGGTGCGCGATGGTGATAGACTCTTGGGGTGTCTCAGATCACATCGCTCAAGTGGTAATCTATATCAACTTACACTTCTCCCATAGGAAGTTATGTTCAAGATTAACATGTTGAAGATCAACTTGGGCTTGGTCAAGAGAGAATCCCTGTGATTTCACATCTTTCAATATCTCTTATAAATGGGCTTCATACGGAGAAATTCTATTAGATGAGGCCATCACTTCCTTTGCCTGAGTAAATTGGATTTGTTAAAGCCCTGTATTTATACTAATCATGTGATCACTGTTCAATGACTATATTAGAAATGGTAACAATTCTTAATGGTATTTTAAAATCCAAATACATAAAACCAAGGAAGTGCATATGTTATATAACCATTTCATATAATAATACATTTAATTAGATCAAGAGGAATTTTCATTAATTAAAGTTTGGTTGTTACTATCTTGCCCCCTTAAGAAATTATTCCCTCGAAATTTCTTTTTCCCATACTAAAACAGATGTGGGTAACTTTTCATCATCACTTCCTCTGGTTCTTATATTTCTTCTTGAAACTTGTGGTTTCTCCACAACACTTTCATGATGGGAATTGCCTTATTTCATAGAACTTTTTTCCTTATAATCTAAGATCTTCACCTACTTCTCTTCATAGGAGAGGTAATTATCCAATGGTACCACCTATGGATTGAGTACATGAGATGGGTCATTTATGTACTTCCTCAAGAGTGATGCATGGAATCCATCGTATACTTGATATAGGTTTGGTGTGAGTTCTAGTCGATAGGCCACTACTCCAATGTGATCAAGGATCTCAAAAGTGCTGATGTACCTTGGACCAAGATTTCCCTCCTTCCCAAATCTCATAACTCTCTTACACAGTGATATGCGAAGGAATACCATGTCTCTAACATCAAACTCTAGGCCTCGTTAAAGATTATCAGCATAGCTCTTTTTTCAACTCTAAGCAGGTTTAATGTGCTGCGGGATGGTCTTAACCTTCTCTACCATTTCTTCGACCATTTTTGGAACTAGGAGTTTTCGCTCCCCAAATTCATCCCAACATGTTGGTGTTCTTCACCTATTCCTATAAAGGGATTTATAAAGAGCCATTTGGATGATTTAGTAGAAATTTTTCTTATAATAGAACTCAACCAGAGGAAGATGTTGATCTCATCCCCCTTTGAAGTCCATCGAGCAAGCTCTCAACATGTCCTCTAGTGTTTGGATAGTCCACTCAGATTGGCCATCAGTTTGAGGATGATATGTCGTACGGAAGTTCAACTCTGTATTCAGAGCATGTTGAAGACTCTTCCAAAACATAGAAGTAAATCTTGGATCACAATAAAATACAATAGATATTGGCACTCCATGCAGCCTTACCACATCTCTGATGTATATTCATTCCAGTTGATCCAATGAGAAATCCTTCTGAATTTTAATGAGGTGTGTAGAATTTGTAAGACGATCCACAACAACCCATATAGCATTTTTTCCTTTGGATGTCTTTAGAAGTCCGGTGACAAAGTCCATGGTGATGTTATCCCATTTCCATACTAGTATGGGTAATGGTTTCATCATCCCATTCGACTTCTGCCTCTCTGCCTTCACTTGCTGACATACTAGGCACTTTGATGTATATTCAGCAATATCCTTCTTCATGTTATCCCACCAATAATTCTTTCGAAGATCTCAACACATCTTTTTGTTTCCTGGGTGAATGAAAAAAATCGAACTATGTGAATCATCCAAAAGCTCTTTCTTCAACTCTGGACTTGATGGAACACATAGTATTATCCCAAATCTCACAATTCCATATTCATTAACATTGAACTCTAAGGATTTCACTTTTCTGATAGTTTTCACATTCTTTTGAATTCCCAAATCATCCTTTTGAGCATCCTTTAACCTTTCCAAAATAGACGGTTGAGTAATAATTTTTGAAAGGATTAATGATGTCACCTTTTTTATGATTCCCATGTCCATCTTCATCAAATCTAAGAAGATTGGATCCTTTTCAATTATCATCAATGATAGAATCACTGGGTCCTTTCTACTTAGAGCATCCACCACCTTGTTCACTTTCCCAGGGTGTTAATAGATTGAGTAGTCATAATCTTTGATTATCTCTAACCATCTTCATTGGCGCATATTTAACTATTTATGTGTGAATATATACTTGAGGATTTTGTGGTCCTTATATATTTCAAACTTCTCCCCAAAGTGATATTACCGCCAAATTTTTAAAGCGAATATCACCATACCTAACTCTAGATCATGCGTTGGATAGTTCATCACATTAACTTTAAATTTCTATAAATAATAGGCAATGAATTTTTCATTTTCCATCAACACATATCCCAAACTCTTCTTTGAAGCATCAATAAATACCACAAAAAGTTATCCACTAATGGGTACTATGAGCATGGGCACAGTGATAAGTCTCCTTTTCAACTCCCTGAGGCTCTCTTCACATTAATCACTCCAAGAAAACCTAAATACCATATGAGTTATTTTGGTAAAAGGGTTTGAAAATCATGAGAAATTTCTTACAAATCGGCGATAATATCCAACTAACCAAAAAAATTATGGATATCCGTTATAGATTTTGGCCTCAGCCATCCCTCTATTGTAGCTATCTTGGAGGGATCCACATATATACCATTTCTTGTGATGATATGACCCAATAATGAGACCTCCTTCAACCATAACTTACTCTTACTAAACTTTGTGTAGAGATTATCCTTTCTCAAGGTCTCTAGTATAGTGTTTATGTACTCCCCCTGCTCCTACTTATTTTTGGATTACATTATAATATCATCTATAAAGACTACCAAAAATTTGATGAGGTAATCTATAAAGACTCTATTCATCATGTCCATGAATATTTCTAGAGAATTAATGAGTCTGAAAAGAATTACTATGAATTCATAGTTCCCGTATCTTGTACGAAAAGCAGTCTTGGGGATATCTTCTTTCTTCACCCTTACTTGATAATATCCCAACTGCAGATCCTCCTTGGAGAAGTATTGTGATCCACATATCTGATCAAAAAAATCATCAATTCGGGGAAGGGGACTCTTTTTCTTTATCATGATTTTTTTGAGCTCATGATAATCAATGTAAAGTCACATTGACCCATCCTTCTTGACAAAGAGGACTGCTGCACCCCATAGTTAAGCACTTGGGTGTATAAACCCTTTATCTAGACTCTCCTATAGTTATTTCTTCAACTCCTCAAACTAAACAACAACCGTTCTATATGGATTCTTGGATATTTCCAATTCCCCTGGTATAAGATCAATTTACAATTCAACATCTCTTATAGGAGGAAGACCAGACAATTCCTCAAGAAACACTTCAGCAAATTCCTTCATAATAGACATGTCTTCAAGGATGGTTTCTTCCTTAGACTCAATCATCAGAGAAACATACGCATGATCATAGGGTATTAATATCCACACTTGAGATGATGGTGCTAAATAAGATTCATCTTACTCCTTGCACTTGTATAGAATCAGGGATTGATTCACCATATGGAGAGTGATTTCCCTCTCACATCAATTTAGGTTGGCTCTATATAAATAAATCCAATCCATGCCAATTATTGCATAAAATTACACCATAGGGAGTATGAGGAGGTTCTCCAGGAAGTTAAATCCATAAATTATTATAGGGGACGAGTTATATTCATGGGATGCAATGATTTCCCCATTTTCCGTACACACCAACATCTTTACTTCCATTATTTGTGGTGGTGTTGGGATTGTTCTATTAAACTTTAGGGATATAAAAGAATGCATAGAACTAGAATAAATAATTACATTCACTATTATTGAATGAATAAATAGAATACCTATCATCACTTCACTGTTGGGGTTCACTTTATCATTAGTTATGGAAAAAGATCTCACTTTCTACCTTGGAGGTTGTTGGTTTCCTCTGAAAAAATGTGGATTAGGGAACTGGTATGAAAAGTTCCCTAATTATTTGAATTTGAAGCAATGAACAATGTGTTGAGGGTTGAATGGAGTGTTCCTCTCCTATATCTCATCCATGGGTTATTTTTCTTGGAAATTAATATCCAGGTGCCCTTTTCTTCCACACCTACATCATTTCCTCATCCCCTTCAAGAAATTTTTGGGGTGCTTCTTTCCGTACCTTTGGAAAGTGGGGTGATGGACTTTCTTAGATCTGTTGGTTTTATCTATTGGAACACTAGAATTAAAGTCCAGCTTACGATTCTTATCCCCATGATACCCCTGTGATTATCTGGTCTCCATTTCAACATTTAGGGAACATCAGACAATTTCCTCATAGCTCTTGAAGTCACATATTGCTTGGGATTTCCGTAGGCTAGATTTTATCCCACCAAAGAAGCAGTCAACCTTGTATTCAGGGGTAATGAAAAATTATAAGGCATATTGTGGAAGCCTTTTAATGTTTTCCCTGTACGTTCCAACAGTTTTTTTTTATTTTTTCTTGAGTTAAAGGAAGTCACCTTCCATCTTATGTCGGAGGATGCACGAAAAATATTTATCAAAAAACATTTTCTGTAAATCTTTCCATTACGACGCCTCGATCTCCTCCTGAGGCTTCATTTTTTTATCAATGTACACTATTTATTAGCTTCACCCTCCATAAGATAAGCAACAAAAAAACATTCTCTTTTTTGGAACATTGAAGGATGGAGAATATCTTTTCAATGGAGTTGACCATTGTTCTTCAATTGAGGTATCAGATGACCTATTAAACATAGAAGGATTTTGTCTCATGAAGCTCTCAACTGTGACTTGTTATTTATTAGGGGGTTGAATATTCCTCTTGACCCACACTTCTATTCAAATCTTGAGTTAATAGAGAGAGTATCGTGACAAAGTTTTTGATTCCCGCTCCTATCAGATTCGGTATCTCATTTGAATAGTTGTCACATTGGTCTTCACAATGGTTGTTAGCCCGAGTCCTCTTATTACCGGCCATTGGATGGAATAAAAGTAAAGTTAGGGGTAACACATAAAAGGGGAATCCAAATACAAAAAATAGATGACTTATAAATTATGTATTTCTTTAACTTATGAATTTATTGGCTTCAATCTATGTTATCCATGATCTACATACCAACGTATATTCTCAGGGGAATTTTCCCCATAATAATAGTTCATAATAAGATTATGAATTTATCAAAGCATATCCCCCTGGAGTTTCATAACCAAGAGTGCAGCAAGACCCATTTTCATGCACCGGTTCCCATTTGAGTCTATCTTAATGTTGGGTTTTCGGGTTTTACCCCTAGATACATCTGTGCTAGAGCCGCCTTTACCTACTAGTATCCAGATAGGGATGTATTTTCTTGATAAACCACATACTCAATACTTACCAAAATTTAGGGATGTATTTATTATACTTAGTATTATACCTAAGGCTTTCACTAGGGTAATCTAATCCAAATCCCAAAAATAACTAAACATATCCTTTGATACCAACTATAACAACAAATCTCTTTATTACACACATAAACATGATTTATTAAATAACATTGCACTTAAGATAACTCTGAGGAGTGAGAGGTCTAGTGTCTTGGGAAATTAGGGACATTACATAACAACTTATAACATAAAACACAACATCTTTATTGAAAACTTCTTTTACATGACCACAACATTCCCTCATACCTAGCATTGCATGGGACAACCTGAGGACATGCATAAGAAAAGGGTGAGCTATAAAGCCTAGTAATGGACTAAACAAGGCATAAAATGAATAATATAGTACATGTTAAGAAATATTCATATCAATAGATCACACGAGAATCATGAACATAAAGTCATGATATAATATGATTATCATAACATGAAAATGTGGCAACAACATTTAACATGATGTTAGCACGATCCAAGGATCATTGAACATGGAGAATGAGAAACCCCTAATTTCAATTGAATTATAATGATTAAACCCTCATTTCACTTGATGTATCATGATACTAATATTTAACCAGTGCATTAGAGTGCTACAGGGCGCACCCTTCTTAAACATTTTAATTCATGCATAAGTGTGTCACATGGATCATATAACAAGGATTAATTAAACATAATAATTTATTCCACAACAATGAAATGTGGAATTCATACATTAAACTATATAATCAATAATTAAATGTTCATAAATGTGAATACCCTTAATAGAGAAGGGGAATGGTATTCACTACATAATGACTTTGGCTTGGAAAATCTCGGTGCAATTTGGGCAACATAACAGCATGACATAATAATTCCTAAAAATTGTTTATGAGAGATAAATGGGTGTCTCATCATATTTACATGAAATGGATAGTAAGGGGTTTATATTTATACATTTCCCAACATATGAAATTTAATTTAAATTCATAATACAAAATAATTTCTTGAATGTAAATAATGAGAGAGAACTCCCTTATAGAATTTCGACATGGTAATGGGTGTACATGGGATGCATTAATGAGATAAAAAGGTGTATATCATCATTGAAACATAAGTATGGAATTATGGGGGAGGTTTTATATAATAACCCTACATTTTTAATTTAAAATAAAAGTGTATAACAATATAAATAAATTTAGACATAACATATAAAGGAAGAAATCCCTTACTTGGAAGTGTGATCCCAAAGGATCGGGAGGGGCTTGAGAGAGGATTATTGAGATATTGGGGGACCTTGGGAGGATTATAGAGGGAGGAGGGAAGAGTTTTTTGGAGCTCAAAAGGCTTTGAGTGAAGAGGAAGTGGGATTTTGGGTGGATTTATATAGGAAAACAGAGGCAATTCTTTTTTATTTAGGTTTTGGACCCTACACATTAAACTAATCAAAACCACAAACAATTCCATGGTTTTTGCCCATGTTTTTTGCAAAAGGAGAGTGTAAAAAATATATTTTATATGTACAATGGCTGAATGTCTTAAAATATTGGGCTAGATTATGTGGAGGTGAGTCACACTCTCAAGGAAATCATTTTAAAATGATAAAATGTTTTATAAGTCTTGGAGGGTCCACTAAGGCTTTGTAAAATAAATAAAATAAACAGAAAATCACATTATTTTAATGTAAAAAAATATATTTTCTGAACATACCTTTTTTAGTATTTTATTACATCACTATTGGGTTATTATTATGTCATAAAATGCATTATATATTTAAACGGTATTTAATTTTTACTCGAAAATTTGACTGTCTCAAAATGTTATGAAATATTCACCATTGGATAATTTTGACATCCTGATTCCATTAATTATATTAATTATATATATATAATTATCTAAATATATGAATTTTTACTTTTAAAAATAAAAACTGGCATTTATCGAAAATTCACGGGTTTTGACAAAAACAGCTTTCAAACCTTAATAAAAATTACAATTGTATTCATAAAAATTATATGATTATTTATATTTAATAAAATTTAATTTATTTATAATATTATTTTATTAAAATATTATTTAGTTCATAAATATATTGATTCATAAAAATATATTTCTTAATTGAATATTTACTAAAAATACTATTTGTGCTTTAAAAACTATTTACAAAGTAACAATAATAAAATGAATGTATATTATTTATACAAAAAATAATGTACATAATAATAGTGTTATGGTCTTGTTACATAACCCCTTAAAACACATGCATAATACCTAAGGGTAAGGTGTTCGATGGTGACAGAATCTTAGGGTGGCTTAGATAACATCGCTCGAGTGGTAATCTCTTTCAACTTCCACTTCTCCCATTGGAGGTTCTGTTCAAGATTAATATGTTGAAGCTCATATTGAGATTGGGCAAGGGAGAATCCTAGTGAATCCATATCCTTTATGAGATTTTATAAATGGGCTTCATACGGAGCAATTCTACTGGAAGAGGCAATTGCTTCCTTTTTATGAGTAAATTGGATTTGTTAAAGCCCTATATTTTTACTAATCATGTGATAACTATTCAATAGATATATTAAAAAAAATGAAAATTCTTAAAGGTATTTTAATTAAAATATATAAAACCATGGAAGTGAATATGTTATATAAGCATTTTACATAATAAGACATTTAATTAGACCAAGAAGAATTTTCATTAATAAATGTTTGGGTAGTTACACTGGAGAACCTTGAACCAGTCAATGATGGTACCATTACTTATTTTATAAGGCCTGATAGGTATCTCAAATGGTATAATTAAGGAACTGATGCTGACATTGACTCCACAGGGTCGGAAAATGTAGTTCCTACTGAGAATTCGGTAGAGGGGATCAATGGTTGATTCTATTTAGGTCCTGAGAAATGTGTCTTAGATAACCCTACTGGAAAAAATACTACAATACTAGACACCATGTATCATGAAATGATGGATTTATTTAATTTTACATTAATATTCCATGTTCCATCAAGGAATTAGAGGATTTCTATAGGGAGCTCTATGGATGAGATTGTTATCATTCTTGAATTTCCCAAATAAATTTTCTTTTCTTTCACCTGATGCTTCACATAAAGGCTCAAATTGTACATATTTTTCTAAGAAGATCATTTTCAAGGCACTTTAATTCATCCAATTACACCCTACCCCTATTACTGAGGGAGTGATGGATGAGAATTCGGAAGTGAGATATCCTTGAGAGCCTCTGATTCCAGCAGCTGAGAAAACACAGGAGGATGTCTGTCATTAAGAGTTTCTTACTCTGAGAATTAAGACTGGGGGCACATGAGTGGTATCAATTCCAGTAACTAATCCAACCATGGGTGAGTTTTATCAACTGTTTTGGTCACGTCATTTCCTTTATTATTTTTTGAACTATTGTGGTTGATCAGAAGTGTCACATGGTATTCAGTGTCATTGACTTTGACGAACGGGCTTGACAAGTGGGCTTCGATGCCAGTTCCACTGTCATCGATGGGTGAGACTGGGGCTGCTTTAGAGGGAGTGGAATAGGGAGTCTAATTGAGTGCATTAATACCAAACAATGTCTCCCCCATTAAGAGTATCTATGAGTCTAATATGGTGATTCGTGAGGATTTATGGAGTACACACCTTTTGGTCTGATGGGATTTCTAGAAGATAATCAGGGATATGCCTCTTGAAGTCTAATAGTCATGACTTCACCGACATCTATTAAATATTTCCATTCTAATATATGGTGGATTGAATTACCATGATATCCATGACATGGTGAACTTGATCATCTGACATAGGAAAGAGGAGAAAATATCGTAGAAAATTGAGGTGCATCTCATGATTCAGTTTGAGAAACTCATAACTATCATTGTCCAAGATGAGGTTAACTAATCCAAGAAAATGGATGATTACCAAGATCACCTCGATGAGAATTATCTCCAAATTATGTACCATGATGAAGAATTAAATTATGTAAAGGAAGAGGTAGTCTAACTCCACTAATCATTGGGAGGGGCTTTGGCACAAAGAAGGGACGTCGTCGGTGCAGAGTAGAAGAAGCTCCATAAAAAATGAGGAGGTTGAGGCTACACAAATGGTTGATATTTATCATGTTGTGGAAAATAATCATGGCATAGTTCAATTTTTCAAATCTTATGATGAGGAAAAACTATAAAATTTCATAGATAGGCTCCCGCATGTAGAAGTTCCCCTACACCTTGAGACATAAATGAAATGTATTTTTTTCCCAATCACTAGTTATTGCATTTATATCCTTACCACAATCATAATAAAACATTGAAAAATTATTCATTTGATTTAATCCCATCACTTTATAATTACAATGACTAAGATGTAAGAGTGATCTAATTGTTTCCTTAGCCACGTGGGCTATAAATCGTAGTTAAACTATTTCTATGGTTATATGTATAAGGCCCCAGCCTTAAACCATACTTAATATTGAATTAAATGAATAATTCACATTGAGGATCTTTTCAGGTTTAGAGTTTTATAGAATTAGAACATAACTATTACATCTTAAAAGATTACAAAGTAGACACTTCTACTAAGTCTCCATAAAAAAAACTCTTAAAATGAAAGATGTCTAGATTCCATGTTTTAGATAGCATGAAATTCCCTTGATCCCATCCCTTACCTTATTCCACTTTAACTCCTGTGAAAAACATTTCGAAAAACTTGGGGTGAGCATAAAAAGCTCAGTAAGGGATACAAAAAGAATGAAAACTGTTAGTTTTTCAAACATCAAGTAAACCATGTATACTATATCAAAGTAATACCTTCACCTTCATGAAGTAGTAAAAAAAATCTTCACTGAATAAAGTATCATTACTTACCTTTTTGTAACCAAAGGATTACCATAAAACCCATATAAAGAACACATAGAATATATAAAGGTAACTTGGGACATAAACATACTTAAGTGGAATAACCATACGGTTGACTTCCACACATATCACTTAATGGAATAGCCATACGGCAAATTTCCATACATACTTAATGGAATAGCCATACGGCCGACTTCCATACCCAATTCATTGGAGGTTATAATGTAACCACCCGTCCTGGTATTCACGGCACCACCCGTCATATGGTTTATAACGTAACCACCCGTTAAAATGTCCAAGTACCAATATAAAATCATAAAATATAAAACCAATATAAAGGAATGATAACATTTCCACATTTCAATCACAATATATCATAAATATATTGACATAAAAGAATCCTTTTTCAAAACTATTTTCAAAACCAAAATACATAAAAGAGTATATGGTATTTATTTTATTCTAAAAACATTACGGCTTGTTGAGAAATCCAAAGATCAAATAATATTCGCGGCGGCGGAAAAGGTCGTTGTCACCGCGTACGTTAAAAAAACATTCCTTTTTTTCATTTTGTAAAATGCTTCGTAGAAAAAGAATCCTTTTGTATAAAAGTAAAATTCAAAGGAGTTTATACACCGTATAAAATAAAGTTGTGTATAAAACGAAATATGCCTCAATGAAAGGAGATTGAGACGAAGTCCCTTACCTCGAGTCCGACTTGACTCGATCGTTCTTTAACGTCCTGAATAATAAACTTGAGTTAATTTATACTTGATTAAGAACCTTTTTAAAGTTCATTATTCCTTTTATATCACTTATTGCCATGTTATAAACATTATGTAACCATTTAAGTTAATAATGTTTGTTTTGTCAATATTTGGTTCTTAAGTCGAAAGTTGACTTCTTACAATTACATGTTGTTCATGTGGTCAAAATTTATTTATATCCAGAATGAAATTCCTGATTTTGATATCATATATATCATATATATCCAGTATATACATGTATTTATAATATTACATAATCATTTAGAGGTAATAAATGAAATGCACCGTTCATGGAGACGGTAAGTCGTACGTACGCATGAACGCTACTTTCATTTCTTTGTCATATTAATGGAATTAAAACTAAATGAGAGGTATGTATATTTTAAATTACAGAATTATATTCATCATTTATATATATCATTAATTATATATATCCATTATATACATGTACTTTTAATAGTACATTACATTTGGGGATAAGAAATGAAATGCACCGTTCATGGAGACGGTAAGCCGTACGTACGCATGAACGCTACTTTCATTTCTATCTCATACTTTAATGGAAAGAAATAATAATGATATAGGGGTATATTATAATTCCAGTATAACATCATATATAATAACTTTAAATTCATCCTTTACACGTCCCACATATGGCATTAACGAATCACATCACTTTTAGGGGGCGGTAGTCCGCACTTCCTTAAATGAAGATATCGTGTTTACCCATAATGGAAACCATAAAGGTATGCCAAAAATGAAAAATACAGAAGCTTAAAGAAAACATAAACATATTATATATCATATATAAAAATAGTTACATCATAATGGCCACCCTTGAAGGTGTTAAATGAGTATTGAACAATCATCGTTTCGGGAGGCAGAATTTCGCCATCCACGGAAACCGTATGTTCTTTAACCATTTGATGTAGTTGTGTGAGAGTGTAGCTCAAAAAAATATTATAACAACATCCTAGTATATTGAAGATACTGTTTTTGTTACAAAATAAGTAAATAAAAAGAGTTTAGAGGGTTTGAGAAGCAAAATAAAACAAATGAAAAAGAGAGAATGAATTACCTTTAAAAGTGTAACTCCCTTTTGATTTGAGCCTAAAGGCTTCCTTTGAAAGGATTATTCCCAAAGGGAATCC
This sequence comes from Viscum album, assembly GCA_963277665.1. Lineage (NCBI taxonomy): Eukaryota > Viridiplantae > Streptophyta > Magnoliopsida > Santalales > Viscaceae > Viscum > Viscum album. The sequence continues at coordinate 640,770,194 of OY728143.1, read as the reverse complement.
TCTAGGATGAGGAGAGGGATGTGGAGAGAGTAATTGGGCAGGGTTTGGCCGAGCCAAAGGCTTGAGAAGTGTGTGAAATGAGGTAGAGGTGGGGGCCTTTTATAAGAGGAGAGGAGGGGCACATTTGGAAAGTAAAGAAATATTACTTTATTTGAAAATGTGTTTCGGTTTTAAAAGGTCCCACATTGATATAATTCGTGGATAAGGTGATAAGGGTTCTAAATCCACTCATCCAATTGGTTTTGGACATTTGTAGGTTTTAGATTTTTCATTATCTTTCCATTTTATTTAAATCGTCAAATAATGATGTCATCGCTGCATCATTATTCTGTCATAAATAATTTAATTTATTTAATGTCTAAAAATTATAAAAAAAATACTATGATGTAGGAAATATTTTTATCTTTCCAATTACTATTTATAATCGAAATTGGGACTTGTATAACCCCACTCAAAAAGTATTTTAGTAAAACAATTTATGTTAGTGTCATTTTCACTTTAACATTAAATAAAAATATATTAACGTCATTTTCCAACTAAAGTGGCTCCATGGGGTCCCCAAGTTGGACCATGGCTTGTCTTGGTCGGCCATGACTCACCCAATAGGTGTAGGACAAGTGTAATGGTGTTTTCACATTCTTATAATACCATTTTTACCTTAAACTACACTAATTACCTCTAATCGCGATTAATGAAAAAAAGTTGCTATTCACCAAAAAATTATTTTAATCTTATTGAACCACATTTTACTTCTTAATGATAACCATGTATGTCGGATTTCCAAAATTCAATACACATTAGTGGTAAACTTTCATTTAACTGAAAAATCAGTTTGCTTGATTACCACTTAGTGGTTTCACTATTCATCAAAAATTGAAGTTTTTCAGAAAATTACCAAAAATTCACCCTAAGCTATATTTGATATTCCGAATTCAAAAATGAAGTCCATTTTACAAAATTCAAAACGTATAAGTCAAATTAATTAATTTAATAATTAATTCCCGCAGTCATGACAAATAGCGTGTTTTTGTGAAACAATAAGTATCAAAAGATTGACACCAGTTTAAGTCCAATTTCAAAGTGAAATTGATTCCAATGACCACCATTGGATTAACTGGTAAAAATATTTTCTAATTTCACTTTACAAACAATTAAAATAATAATCTAATCATATAAATAATTTAGATTAAAAAGTGGTTTTGAATTAAAATACAACATTTTACACTATTCATAAAAAAATGAACTTTATCAGAAAGGTACCAAAAATTTACACAAAGTAAATTCTGATGTCCCGATTCTAAAGAAGAGTTATATTTGGTCCAAAATAAAGTATAAGAGTGATCAAAACTATATTTAATGACGGTTCACCATTAAAAGGTGATAAGTGAACCTTTAGTGAAAATTAGAGTATATATGCCCTAAAATTGAACTCTTTCCGTATTTTAAGCCTTTATATTTTATTGGGTAAATGTATAAACATTTAAAAACATATCTAATCATATTTTAGTTATTTCTATCCATTCCCGCTAGTACAACGGCTACTTGTTAACTAACATTTAAAATAATATTATTTTATTACTAGTGTGCTACGTAAGTTTCAAAGAAACTCATCGTTGCGTATCGGGTACGCTATCGAACATAGCAACCCCTTTAAAATAAAATTAATATTTAATTCGTAAATATTAATAAATATGAAAATTCTTTATTCTTTATTTACCTGGGATGTTACATCCTTCCCCCCTTTTGGGAATTGCGTCCTCGCAATTTTATTCACTTATCAAAATAAGTGGGGGTATTTATCCCTCATAGCATTTTCAGATTCCCACGTTGCCTCTTCAATCACATGGTTTTTTCACAAAACATTTACCTGATGAATCACCTTATTCCGTAACACTTGCTCCCTGTGGTCAAGAATCTGGACCGGTTGTTCCTCATAAGATAGGTTCTCTTCCAGCTATACTACCTCTGGACTCAAAACATGAGATGGATCTGGCATATACTTTCTCAACATCGAAACGTGAAAAACATTGTGTACCTGAGATAAACTCGGAGGTAAAGCCACTCGGTATGCAATTGATCCAACTCTTTCCAGAATTTCGTATGGTCCAACCAACCATGGACTCAACTTTCCTTTCTTACCAAATCTCATCACACTTTTCCAAGGAGAAACCTTGAGAAAGGCATGATCACCTACCTCAAAAGATAGATCCTTCCTCCGGTTATCTACATAACTCTTCTGTCTGCTCTGAGCTGTTCTCATGTGTTTTCTGAATCAGCTGAACATTTTCTGCCATCTCTTCTACCAATTCTGGTCCCATCAACTTCCTTTCACCCACTTCATCCCAGAAAGCTGGAGTTCGACACCGCTTCCCATATAATGCCTGAAATGGTTCCATCTGTATGCTGGAATGAAAACTGTTATTATATGAAAATTCAACCAAAGAAAGATGTTGGTCCCAACTTCCCTGATAATCCATCGAACAAGCTCGTAGCATATCCTCCAATGTCTGGATTGTTCGTTCTGACTGCCCATCTGATTGAGGATGAAAAGCTGTACTGAAATTTAATTCAGTACCCAACGACTTCTGAAGGCCTTTCCAAAAGTTAGAAGTAAACCTGGGATCATGATCCGATACAATGGAGAGAGGAACTCCATGTAACCTGACTATTTCTTTAAGATACAAATGGGAAAGTTGATCTAGAGAGAAAGTATCTCATATAGAAAGGAAATGAGCAGATTTGGTCAAGCGATCAACAATAACCCAGATTGCATTATTACCTCGAGATGTCCTCGGTAATCCCACAACAAAGTCCATGGATATGTTTTCCCATTTCCACTCTGGCACTGGTAAAGGCTGAAGCATCCCTTACGGTAACTGCTGCTCTGCTTTAACCTGTTGACATGTCAAACACTTCACAGTAAAATCAGCAATGTCTCTTTTCATTCCATCCCACCAGTAATACTCCCGCAGATATCTATACATCTTAGTACTGCCCGGATGAACTGAAAACGGAGAACTATGAGCTTCACATAACAACTCTCTCTTCAACTGTGAATCACAAGGCACACACAATCTCTTCCCAGATCTCAAAACACAAACACAAACTTATCCAAGAACTCATGGAAAATTATATTCATAAGGTCCATGAATACAGCAGTTGCATTGGTTAACCCAAAAGGCATAACTACAAATTCATAATGGCCATATCTAGTACGGAATGCAGTCTTCGGAACGTCTGCTTCTTTTACTTTCAACTGATGGTACCCCGACCTCAAGTCAATCTTCTAAAAATACTAAGCTCCCTGGAGCTGATACCACTTCATTCGATGGCCCAACATCTGCTGAAGTTGTTGCAAATGATTTCACCACCCCTTTCTGCTTGTAGTCTGGCTGCATTCCCCCAGTTGAGTTCTTCGTTGGACACTTGTTTTCATAATGACCCATTTCATTACACTTAAAACATCTTACCATTGGCTTTTCATTTCCTGCTTGATCATCTTCCTTACAGTTACGAGCAATATGACCAGACTTACCACACCGAAAGCACTTACCAGACTTGGATAAACATTCTCCAGGATGCATTTTACCGCACTTCTCACAGGATGGATATTTGGTTTTCTTACCTCCTTGCTTCTTTGATGAATTCTTCCCCTTTTCCTGCCAACTAGACCTCTTATTCTGTGGTTTGTCATAGAACACCTGATCATCGGCAAACTCCATTTCCACCTTCTCAGCACATCGAAAAAGCTTTTCATAACTTTTAAACTCATGAGAAGCTAAAGCCCTTCGATACTTTGGCTTTAACCCTGAGTAAAAACGGTTTATTTTACTATCAAGATCTCGTATGAAGTTTGGAGCATACCTTTCCAATCGAGTGAACTTTTCTTCATAAGTAGCCACTGAATCATCCTCCTGCCTCAATTCTAGGAACTGTTTTTCCATCCTAAGATGAACCACCTTAGGAAAATATTTCTCAAGAAACATACCTTTGAATTCGTCCCAGTGAAGATCCTCAATCTCATCACTATCCCTTATATTTTTCACCATCGACCACCACTGATCAGCTTCACCTTCAAAACGGTAAACAATAAGACTAACCTTTTGATGTTCTGAACACCCCATGACATCAAAAATCTTCTCCAGTGCTTTAATCCACCCTTCAGCTTGCACGGGGTCAGATGATCCTCTAAATGATAGGGGATGTTGCCTCATGAAGTGTTCCACCACTGACATGTTCCTCTGTGGTTGATCTGGATGATCTCGTGCATGTATACCACCACCATTTATAGCCTGATTCAACTGTGCCATCACTGCAACAAACTGTTCAGTTCCGATTCCGACCATCTCAGGTTGCTGATTTGGAAGGTTATCTTCCTCCTGATGTCGTCCCAACATAGCTGCTTTGTTTCCTCTACGGAAAACCATTCTGAACACAGAAATATATTAGGCGAAGCAACATGGTAATCCGTAAATGCTATATCATTTCAATCATATTATAATTTAACACTTTTCTAACTCCTAAAGTTGTCTAAACCGACCTTTGATACCAACTATAAGGCCCCAGCCATAAAACTTACTTAATATTGAATTAAATGAATAATTCACATTGAGTATCTTTTCAGGTTTAGAGTTTTAGAGAATTAGAACATAACTATTACATCTTAAAAGATTACAAAGTAGACACTTCTACTAAGTCTCCATAAAAAAAACTCTTAAAAAGTAAGATGTCTAGATTCCATGTTTTAGATAGCATGAAATTCCCTTGATCCCATCCTTGACCTTATTCCACTTTAAGTCTTGTGAAAAACATTTCGAAAAACTTGGGGTGAGCATAAAAAGCTCAGTAAGGGATACAAAAAGAATGAAAACTGTTAGTTTTTCAAACATCAAGTAAACCATGTATACTATATCAAAGTAATACCTTCACCTTCATGAAGTAGTAAAAAAAAATCTTCACTGAATAAAGTATCATTACTTACCTTTTTGTAAACAAAGGATTACCATAAAACCCATATAAAGAACACATAGAATATATAAGGGTAACTTGGGACATAAACATACTTAAGTGGAATAACCATACGGTTGACTTCCACACATATCACTTAATGGAATAGCCATATGGCCAATTTCCATACATACTTAATGGAATAGCCATACGGCCGACTTCCATACCCAATGCATTGGAGGTCATAACGTAACCACCCGTCCTGGTATTCACAGCACCACCCGTCATATGGTTTATAACGTAACCACCCGTTAAAATTTCCAAGTACCAATATAAAATCATAAAATATAAAACCAATATAAAGGAATGATAACATTTCCACATTTCAATCACAATATATCATAAATATATTGACATAAAAGAATCCTTTTTCAAAACCATTTTCAAAACCAAAATACATAAAAGAGTATATGGTATTTATTTTATTCTAAAAACATTACGGCTTGTTGAGAAAGCCAAAGATCAAATAATATTCGCGGCGGCGGAAAAGGTCGTTGTCACCGCGTACGTTAAAAAAACATTCCTTTTTGTCATTTTGTAAAATGCTTCGTAGAAAAAGATTCCTTTTGTATAAAAGTAAAAGTCAAAGGAGTTTATACACCATATAAAATAAAGTTGTGTATAAAACGAAATATGCCTCAATGAAAGGAGATTGAGACGAAGTCCCTTACCTCGGGTCCGACTTGACTCGATCGTTCTTTAACGTCCTGAATAATAAACTTGAGTTAATTTATACTTGATTAAGAACCTTTTTAAAGTTCATTATTCCTTTTATATCACTTATTTCCATGTTATAAACATTATGTAACCATTTAAGTTAATAATGTTTGTTTTGTCAATATTTGGTTCTTAAGTCGAAAGTTGACTTCTTACAATTACATGTTGTTCATGTGGTCAAAAGTTCTTTATATCCAGAATGAAATTCCTGATTTGGATATCATATATATCATATATATCCAGTATATACATGTATTTATAATATTACATAATTATTTAGAGGTAAGAAATGAAATGCACCGTTCATGGAGACGGTAAGCCGTACGTACGCATGAACGCTACTTTCATTTCTTTTTCATATTAATGGAATTAAAACTAAATGAGAGGTATGTATATTTTAAATTACAGAATTATATTCATCATTTAGATATATCATTAATTATATATATCCATTATATACATGTACTTTTAATAGTACATTACATTTGGGGATAAGAAATGAAATGCACCGTTCATGGAGACGGTAAGCTGTACGTACGCATGAACGCTACTTTCATTTCTATCTCATACTTTAATGGAAAGAAATAATAATGATATAGGGGTATATTATAATTCCAGTATAACATCATATATAATAACTTTAAATCCATCCTTTACACGTCCCACATATGGCATTAACGAATCACATCACTTTTAGGGGGCGGTAGTCCGCACTTCCTTAAATGAAGATATCGTGTTTACCCATAATGGAAACCATAAAGGTATGCCAAAAATGAAAAATACAGAAGCTTAAAGAAAACATAAACATATTATATATCATATATAAAAATAGTTACATCATAATGGCCACCCTTGAAGGTGTTAAATGAGTATTGAACAATCATCGTTTAGGGAGGCAGAATTTCTCCATCCACAGAAACCGTATGTTCTTTAACCATTTGATGTAGTTGTGTGAGAGTGTAGCTCAAAAAAATATTATAACAACATCCTAGTATATTGAAGATACTGGTGTTGTTACAAAATAAGTAAATAAAAAGATTTTAGAGGGTTGGAGAAGCAAAATAAAACAAATGAACAAGAGAGAATGAATTACCTTTAAAAGTGTAACTCCCTTTTGATTTGAGCCTAAAGGCTTCCTTTGAAAGGATTCTGCCCAAAGATAATCCTCTAGGATGAGTAGAGGGATGTGTAGAGAGTAATTGGGCAGGGTTTGGCCGAGCCAAAGGCTTGAGAAGTGTGTGAAATGAGGTAGAGGTGGGGGCCTTTTATAAGAGGAGAGGAGGGGCACTTTTGGAAAGTAAAGAAATATTACTTTATTTGAAAATGTTTTTCGGTTTTAAAAGGTCCCAAATTGATATAATTCGTGGATAAGGTGATAAGGGTTCGAAATCCACTCATCCAATTGGTTTTGGACATGTGTAGGTTTTAGATTTTTCATTATCTTTCCATTTTATTTAAATCGTCAAATAATGATGTCATCGCTGCATCATTATTATGTCATAAATAATTTAATTTATTTAATGGATACAAATTATTAAAAAAAATACTATGATGTAGGAAATCTTTTCAGCTTTCCAATTACTATTTATAATCGAAATTTGGACTTGTATAACCACACTCAAAAAGTATTTTAGTAAAACAATTTATGTTAGTGTCATTTTCACTTTAACATTAAATAAAAATATATTAATGTCATTTTCCAACTAAAGTGGCTCCATGGGGTCCCCAAGTTGGCCCATGGATTGTCTTGGTCGGCCATGACTCACCCAATAGGTGTAGGAAAAGTTTCATGGTGTTTTCACATTCTTATAATACCATTTTTACCTTAAACTACACTAATTACCTCTAATCGCGATTAATGAAAAAAAGTTGCTATTCACCAAAAAATTATTTTAATCTTATTGAACCACATTTTACTTCTTAATGACAACCATGTATGTCGGATTTTCAAAATTCAATACACATTAGTGATAAACTTTCATTTAACTGAAAAATCAGTTTGCTTGATTACCACTTAGTGGTTTCACTATTCATCAAAAATTGAAGTTTTTCAGAAAATTACCAAAAATTCACCCTAAGCTATATTTGATATTCCGAATTCAAAAATGAAGTCCATTTTACAAAATTAAAAACATATAAGTCAAATTAATTAATTTAATAATTAATTCCCGCTGTCATGACAAATAGCGTGTTTTTGTGAAACAATAAGTATCAAAAGATTGACACCAGTTTAAGTCCAATTTCAAAGTGAAATTGATTCCAATGACCACCATTGGATTAACTGGTAAAAATATTTTCTAATTTCACTTTAAAAACAATTAAAATAATAATCTAATCATATAAATAATTTAGATTAAAAAGAGGTTTTGAATTAAAATACAACATTTTACACTATTCATAAAAAAATGAACTTTATCAGAAAGGTACCAAAAATTTACACAAAGTAAATTTTGATGTCCCGATTCTAAAGAAGAGTTATATTTGGTCCAAAATAAAGTATAAGAGTGATCAAAACTATATTTAATGACGGTTCACCATTAAAAGGTGATAAGTGAACCTTTAGTGAAAATTAGAGTATATATGCCCTAAAATTGAACTCTTTCCGTATTTTAAGCCTTTATCTTTTATTGGGTAAATGTATAAACATTTAAAAACATATATAATCATATTTTAGTTATTTCTATCCATTCCCGCCAGTACAACGGCTACTTGTTAACTAACATTTAAAATAATATTATTTTATTACTAGTGTTCTACGTAAGTTTCAAAGAAACTCATCATTGCGTATCGGGTACGCTATCGAACATAGCAACCCCTTTAAAATAAAATTAATATTTAATTCGTAAATATTAATAAATATGAAAATTCTTTATTCTTTATTTACCTGGGATGTTACAATATGAACAACTATAAAAACTTTGTATCTTTTTATGTCATCATTATAATTTTTTCCAGGTCCAATATGAATATGACTTAGTGCCTAGGACACAAATTTTACATAGGCCACCCTTTATCGGTTTTCTTCCTAACAAGTTTTGTTCCTATTTATTTTTTACCACTCGATCTTTTTATTGAACCATATGGAGTGCAGGTCTAGCGAGATGAGACTCAAAAAATATCCAGAGTTTCCTTAGAATGTTTTCAATTTGGAGAGTATTGTTTCTATTTTAATGTTTAGTTTAAATTCTTATAATCTGGAATAATTTGGATGGTGTTTTAGGTCAAACAAATTTGACTGTATGTTTTGAAATGATGACTCGAACAAGGCTTTCTAGCCAAAAATGTGTTGAAATTATTTAGATACCCAATGTGTAACTTTGAGCCATGATTTTGTGGTTTCCTAATCTAAAACATGCTATTAGGGAGTAGAGGAGGTCTATCTGGAGGGAAAAGTTTCTAATTTTTTATAAACTCATTTTTTGGGTTACTTTATGAAAAGAAAACTAAGGCATGTTACTACATAGTCAAATAGTGGAATCCTTAGAATGACAAGACATTTTGTGGTTGAATTATGAAAATACAACTAGGGCATGTTAAAATATTATGAGGTAAAGGAGTTATTAGGAATTATGAAATTCTATTACTAATGGTGAAAGTAATTTTGTGAATATTTGGATTTCTCAGTACAATGATGGGTGGTTTTCCTAAGGGATGGTTTTTGAGAGTGAAGAGAGAGTATGTGTTGGAATTGTCCAGGAATGGGAAACTGCTCCTACATGAATTTGGTTTGTGAAAAGGAGGGTATATTTTGATAAATGACTGGTATCCGGGGGAAGGTCCCTTTCTGATAAGGTTTGAATCATCATGCTTTTTAATGTCGTGTAACCAAGCAATTGACCATGTTGTTTAACATCTTAGGGAGGGGACATTATTTTATAGTTTAACATCCTATGTCTAGGATATTCTGCTATGCAGTTTAATATCCTACAACAATGAAAATTATTCTATGTAGTTTAAATTCATACAATAAGTAAATTTGGGGGATGTAATTTAAGTTATTTATCTTTGACCTAAAGGTTACTATTTCTCCATTTTTAAGGTAAGCTGTTGGGAATGAACCATCACTTTCAAGCATGAGGAGGGGAATTTTATAATATGTATTCTAGATATTTTTGGATTTGAAGAGTGGTATGGGGAAAAGGTATTATGGAAATAGAGGAGGATTGTATTTAGGATGATGTTACCATTGGTTGACAAACCCATTTTGTGTGCTACTTTATGCACATACAACTGGGGCATGTTGCAATATAGTCAAATAGAGGAATCCTTTGGCTGATAAGCCCTTTATCTGGGAAACTTATAAAAAGCAAACTGGGACATGTTACAACATAGTCTGGTAGATAATTTATCAAGAATTATGACATTATATTTCTCATGGTTGAAGGAAGTTTATATAGATTCATATTTCCACAGACATAGAGTCTAGTTTTTGTGGAAGTAAAGTACATGAACATGGGAGGGGAATATCAAGTCAAAATTTACAATGCATTGAGGGAATAATTCCTCTTTATAGGTCTAACCTAAGAATGGGAAATATGGAATATATAGTTTTAGTTCATATGACTAGGACCTTAGCATTATGCGAAATATATGTGATATGTGGCCTACTGGACCAAGGTCATTCCGTCATACATAAGACATGAGGCGAGAAATCTTAAACCATGGTCTTTGGGGTTTTCAGATTAGAGAAAATGGAGATGATCACAAAATAAATTTGAATAATGTTTTCCAACATAATTTCATCAATGATTAAAAAGAAAGAAGAGGTTCTCTTGAGGGTGAAGTTACCATTGGTTTACAGAATCATTTTGTGGGATACTTTATGCAAAGTCAGTTGGGGCATGTTACTACATTTTAATATAGTGGAACCCTTTGGATGATAAGACCATTTTTTGGGAGACATTATGAAATTACAACTGGGGTGTGTTACTGTATAGTAAAGAAAAAGAGCCTTCAGGTATCAGACATTATATCTGTGAGAGATGGAAAAATATTATGAATATTTAAGAGTGTACAAGACTAGGAGTAGAAATTTACTTCCACCACACAAAGGCAATACAAGGTAATTATTGGTTCATTTAAATTTTTGTGGTTTTTGAGCTAGTAGGTATGATCTAGGAATCGCTACGTATCTCATTGTAATTAGAATTGAGCTACAAAATGTTCATGGAGAACCGTGCAGTTTAACATCATGTGGTAAGGATGTAGGATCCCTGACATGAAAAGGGGTATTTCAGTTGGACCATGGGATATGACTCAGGAATCACTACATATCTTGTTGGAGAAAGAATAAAGTCACATGAAGTTATTGAAGAAGGTTCCCTACGTAGGTCTAATCAATATAGAAGTAGTGGAGAATTTTTTTGGTTGTTGTAGATATACCTGAGATTGGAGATTTGGGTGTCATGATGTATCACATTATAATGAGAATCAAGAAACACATAGTTCTTAAAATATGGTTCCGTTTATCATCATGCAATGAGGATATTTATCGTGTAGTTTGATGTATTGTGGTATGGACATGGGTCACATGATGTGAAATAATGGACTAGGATATATGATCTGAGCATCACTACGTATCTTTCTCTAGGAAGAATAAAGACACATGTAGTTCTTGAAAATTTTCCCCACATTAATAAGGATTTATGTGGGGAAAGGAGGATTTATTGTTTTCTATAATAATGGTAGGATCCAAAATATGAGGTCTAGGCATCACTATGTATCTCATTGGAATGAGAGTCATGCTATATGGCCTGGAAAAGTTCCATGTGCAGGTCTGATTTGTACAGATGGAAAAGGGAGATTTTATTTTTCTTTGTCACAGATAGACTCAGGATGGGAGTTCTAGGCATCACTACATATCTCATTAGGATGAGAACCAAGCCACATATAGTTCTTGATAAGATCATGCTGTTTATGATCATGTAATGAGGACTTAAACCTCACTGTTTTATGTCATGTGATAAGGACATGATTATTTTGGGGCTTAAAACTATAATGGGTGCCTAGGTGTCACTATAAAGTGGAAATGATATAAGTGGGGATTGCACATGGGATCTTCCCATCCTTTCTTCCTCATGTCTGTCTAACAGGGTATATCGACCCACTGAGTGGTTATAGGGATTTGATTGGGACATACACCTGATATGGAGACCCATATTTAAGTGATCATGAGTATTTTATCAGCTCATGGTATTTTGGGTGTTTCCAAACATAGAATTAGGGAGACATTAACTATGATGTTTAATTTAATTTAGTGATTAAAAATGGTGTCTTGAAGTTTTAGGTCATACGAATAGCACCATATGTCATATAGTTTATCATCATGCGACAAGGAAGATGATTTTATGAAGTTTAACATTGTGTGGAAAAAATGTTATGTCCTTCCTTTTATGGTCATATGACAAAGGAAAACTACACATTTCAAAATCTTAAATTTGAGACGTATGTCATGTGATTACATGAAATATTTCTTTTGGAACCTTGTATTGGTTGGGGTCGTAATAAGCTCTTCATGCATTGAGATTAAGGAATAAGCTATGTTAGAGTGAACCCTTAGTATGAAGTATAGTCCTTACTACTTTGGTTCAAGCTTCATAGGCTTCTTTCCTAGTATCATTGGAGTTATAGGTACTAATACCAGTTTTCCTTGTAAGAATGTGGATGGGAAAAACTTCGTGTTAAAGTCTCGCATAGTTCGATTGGGATAGATTTCCAAGTGATGCAGGGTGTAAAATATTTTTTCATCCAGTATCTGCAATTTATCCTGTCATTTCTAAGTTTTATCATCTATGGATTGATTGTTACCGATGAAAATACTGAGTGAGGAGAATTGAATGTTGATGGCCAAGACTGCTTATGTTCTATATACCAATGAGTATGGGGTTTCCCATTTATTGGTATAGGTTATAGTCTGTTAATACCGTAAGGAACTAAAGAGCTTATCAGGCCAATACTTTTTATCTTTATCCACCATTTTATGGATTATGTTTAAAAGGGTCTTGTTGAAGGCCTCTATCTTCCCATTAGCTACTGCATGATAGAGGTATGAATGGTTGGATCTGATATTGTACTCCTAATAAAGCTTTCACACATCAGTGGAGAAAAAAATGGTACCATTGTCCATCCGTATTGTATAGGGGGAAAAAAATCTAGAAATGATGTTGGATTTGAAAAATATTACAATGATTTTGGCCCCGACTTCATTGAGGGGTATTACCTCAACCCACTTACAGTAGAAGTCGATAGCAGTTAAGATGTATTTGAACTGCTTGGTTGGGGATGGTGGGTGTGGCCCCACAATAATCATTCCCCACATAGATAATACCCTGAATGGCCTGAAGGCCTTAATTTTTATTGATTTTTAATAACCCCACTTTCAAGGGATGAGGGGGAACCCTTATAAGGCCCGTAGGCTCAAAGATTGCATGGCCCGTAGGCTTAGGAGATTACATAACACGAAGGTCTTAGGGAATTCAACCAAACTATCTACAAGGAACTTCCCCTCCCTAGAATATGCATCATGATAGTAGCTCTCCACCTTCACATGGTCATCTAGATAGACTTCCCGTTCCAGCACAAGCTGGTCCCGATGGCATATCTATACCCTCTCATTCTGAAAAATCCATTTGGCTCTACTCTGGTGAGTTCACCTACTCTAAATCCTCTTCAAGGGCTACTAATTTTTTTGTAGAGTCTGTCTGGGGAAACTGCATGTGGCCCGAAGGCCTTGAGGTGCCCAAAAACCTTAAAGGTGGCCCAAAATCCCTACTGACCTGAAGGCATGGGTGGCCCAAAAGCCTTAAGGACTCCAAGCCCAAACTGGTGGCCCAAGGTGAATAGTTCCACCTGCTACAGTACCAACCAATACCTACTACAGTAACCCCTACAGGGCCTACTACAGTGCCCATACAGTGTACAATTCTACTGCAGTACCTATACGGTGTACAGTTCTTCTATAGTACCCACACAGTGTACATTACTACTATAGTACTATTACAATGCCTATTATAGTCCCTACTATAGTACTACTACAGTACCTAGAAATATACCTTTGCCTGGTTTTGAACCTGGGTCTCATCGATGCACTTAAGGATAGCTGAGTATTTGGACATATGTAGTAACTCTAGGGGTTGATGTATGAAGTTATCATGTACTTGGAAAGAACGAAATTTCTTGATGAACTTAGTGTAGACTTGCATCATTGAAGGCCAAAAGTATCCAAGTATTTAGATTTAGTGGGAATTCTTGATCCCTAAATGGTGGGAGTTTCAAGCTCCAGTATGAAATACTTTCATGAAAATTATGGTTTCTTATCCATCAATAAATCTGATAAGTACTCCATTAAATCTTTTTTTATATAGGACCTCTTGGTGATTCGGGTTGTCATAAATAATGAAGTCAGATAATCGCTTCCAGATTTTATCCATCCCATCTTTTTCAAGTGATATTACTCTATTTTAGAGGTATTTCATGATAGGAATCATCCACCCAATATCAGGACCATAATTTTTAGGGATAGTGCTGACTTTGTTGATTCCTTTCATTCTGATCTGAATAAAAGATGAGACCATTTGACAATGGGAAATTTTCATGACCATTTCCTCCCAGTTTGGATCCACCAGATCTATAGCTAAATTCACCAATGCATCTACTTAGTCATTCTATGATCACAATATGTGAGTCAATTTTGTTTATGAGGGAAATTATTCCATTAAACCTTGTACATATTCAATAATTGGGATTATATACTCTTTTCTGATAGTATAATCCTCGTTGATATTTTTGATTACTAACTCTATGTTGACTTTCACCTCTAGGTGGTCTACTAGTATTTGGAGTTCTTTCTCCAATCCGTCTATTAAAGCCTGATATTCAGCCTCATTATTTGTATAGCCTGATGGAAATAGGAAGAATTATGGTGAAACTTACTTCCCTAGGGAAATGATCATGATCCCTAAACCGATTTTATAGAGGTTAGGGTCTTCTATTATATTCCCTAATGGGATCTTGGATGAACTGTCAAAATATATTTCCCATTTTTGGGGGATTCCTTGAATATAAAAAATCTCTTCTTCTAGAAATTCAATATTTAATGATGTTGTGTCTGCAGACGGTTGTTCTTCAAGGGAATCCGCTAAGTCTTGCACTTTCATTTAGTTTTGAGGAACATACTCTATATTGAACTATTATAGGATAATATCCCACTATTCGAGATTTCCTACCAACATGGGACAATTGAGGATGTATTTGAGTGGGTTATTGAGAGAGAAAAATTGGACTTCATAGTGCTATAGGTAGTGACTCAGTTTTTTAACTATGAAGATTAATGTCAGAAACCTATTATCAATATCTGAATAATGAAACTCAACATCGATTATGGTTCGAATGATATAATATAGGCTTTTTTCAATCTCTACATTGTTATTGTTTACATGAAAGGAACCTAGAAACCAATCTAGGGATTCCATATATACGTTGAGTGTATTTCCATCAATGAGTGGAATTAATATTGGTGGACTAAACATATATTTCTTAAGGCTATAAAAGTATTCATGATAGTCATTGGTCCACTGATATGTGACCCCCTTATTTATTTTTTTGGTGAAGGGAAAACACTTTCCTACAAGGTTGGATATGAAGTTCCAAATATAGGCTATGGGTCCTTATAGTCCCATCAATTCATTGAGGTTTTATGGAGGTGACATGCTAAGGATAGATTTTTTTCTTAAGATCCACTTCTAAACCATGATATCATATGGAGAATCTAAGAACCTTTCTTGAGGTTTCCCATAAATCAAATATCTAGGGGTTCATCTTTAGGTGATGTTGCCATAGATTTTTGAATATGGTCTCTAGATTGGCTATATGGTTAGAACATTATCGTAAAATAACCACTAGATCATTAACATAAAATTCAACAAACTTCTCCAGGAAGGGTTTAAAGATGTGATTCAAGGATATTTTTATGCAAAAAAACATTATTCAATCCAAAATAAATTAAATAATAGATGAATACTCCATGGGGGTCCTTAATGCGGTGACTTATTAATATTCTGGGGAAAATTGAATTTATTTGTACCCCAAAAATCCATACATGAAGGATAGAGATTAATAACTAGTTGTTTCATCATTCAGGTGTTTTGTGAGTAGAACCAAGAAGTCATCTTTCAGAAAGTGCTAATTGAGATCTCTTAAGTCAGTAAAAATATATGATTTTCTAGTAATTCTTCTTAATAGGTACAATTTTGGATAGCCATTTTGGATATTGTACCTCTCAGATGAAGTTTTCCTTGATGATCTTATCCACTTCACCCTCAATTTTGGAGGTGTGAGTTAGGTGTGTCTGTCTGGGTTCCTATTTGTATCCTCGGTGGTCTCCTAGAAAGTCCATGTGATGGGTGGCAACCTCGAGATAAAGACCTGGAATCTATGTAATTTCGGGCAAACATATCCTAGTGTTTCTTCAGGAATAAATTATATACCTCTTGTTCATCAGAAGTCATGGACACACTGATCAAATTGGGTTATGGATCTTCATATCCACCTAGATTTATTTCTTTGAGTTCATCGATAGTGGTATATGTGACTTTCATAAATTCTCTAAGGGTGTCCTTGAGGTCTTCATCCTCTTTTTCTTCCCCATGATTTACCTCTTCTACTTCTTACAGGGAAGTAGGTGATGAAGCAAGTTTCTAAAAGCTAGGGGAGGAGTCGTCTTTTGGATATTTGAATGATAAAGAAACCATTTCTAGTTGGATTATTGGTGTGAGGATTTTTTAGAGATCTAAAGGGGAAATGAAGGACTGAGAATAGAAATCTTAATTTTCTCCCATTTTCAAGACAACTTATTTTGGACTGTCTAATCAAATAGGGATTTTTGAAGCTTGAGGGATGTATTGAATAAATTTTCATCTAGGTTTTCATTACCTCTTGGAGAGTTAAAAATTTCACAATTTTTTTAGGATTAGTTGTCATGATTGACATCATGGAATTTTTTGGATGTCAGCATGAATTCGGGTCCACAATATTGAATTGGTTGATGGGGATCACATTCTCTGAATTCATATGTTTGAAAGGGTTATCTAGAATCATCTTCATTACATTCAGGGCATTGATTTGAGCGGCATCCTCAATCATGGATAATTTCCCTTCATTATGATAGAATCCTACATTGACATACTGATATTAACAAGATTTAAATGGTGGTTTTCTCCATATAATGTTCCAATTTTTCCATTTCTAAAATATTTGTGGAATTGGTGGTATGAAGAATGGATATCCTCATACTTATATAGAGAACATCTTCCTAGAAGAATATTGAATTCCATATCCTGCCTAAAAACCATGAATTTTGAATCAGATTTGAGATCCCCAAACTGAGTGCTGGGTTTGATTTCTCAAAGAGGTTTTCTTATCATTATTTTCATATACATTTAACATCAATGTGTAGGGGGATTAGTGATATTCATTAAAATCCAATTGATTATGTGTTCAGATTGGAATGAAGTTAACTCTTGAGAATTTTTCAATGAAATATCATCATAAATCAATGTCATTTATTTTGATAAATATATACAATGGTCTCACATGTCCCTATATGATGAAATATTCATCTTGGTTTATGAAAGGGATTACTGTGTGGTATTTCACAGGATCATTCCCTTCATGATACAACTCGATAAAAAAAACTTCTACATAAAATTCTTGAGGGCTTGATAAGGCCTATATGATTGATTCCTAGAGGTCTTTTGATAAATTTAAGACATAAAGTATTGAAAACATTTATAGTACCAAGGACAATTTATTCAAAAAATAATACATATGGTCAAATGGTCTATGCTTTCCAGCATGGGGAGGATCTTTTGTAGGTGATTTAGGAACTAAAGTACTTTATGTTGATGGATCATCCCTTGGAACATGAGCTGATGGTGAATCTTATTTCAGTGGATTATACTGACTAGATTTTCCCACACATTGAGGTTGATTAGGTGATAACATACCATCTAGATGACCTTATAGGATGATTGTGAAAGGTAAAAACTATTACACGCATAGGGGAACTTTACTGCTTCTGCTGACCTTACTGGAGATCTCTTCCACGAGTTTCTGTTGTGTAGACAATTCTACTAGGGACATAGTTAGAGTAGTGACTCCTGGAATGAAAATGTCTTCCCTAGTATGTCACGACCCGTCCTTGGGACCCGTTCCATGACTACCCCAAGCCCTCCTCACATAGGCCAGGGGCTGGCGACTAGCACCAAGGCGTAAATCCCGACAAAAGGGGAAGGCATTGCCTTTATAAAGTAAACAAACACCACAGAGTAAGCAAGCAGAATAAAACACTAAGTAAAACTGGGTACAAAAGAAAGTGCTGAAAGGTAAATGGGCCAGAATACAAACCCAACTGAAAAGTACAGCTACAGCTGAAAGTAAAGTACAACTCAATGAACAACAGCTGAATGGTGACAAGACGCTCCTGGATCGTCCTCCGGCTTCCTACCTAAAGGGTATGTACAGATCTCCTCCTCAGCACTCCACATCCGTCCATCTCCTCCAGGTACCAACTTGCCATGAAGTCCGCCTCCAGGAACCGTCTCGATGTGATATCCACCTCCAGGCACCAACATGTCGTGAGATCATCCTCCGGGTACCGTCCAGCTCTACAGGCCTCAACCTCGATCAATGATGTCCATCTTCTGCAACCAACACAACATAGTGTGGGCGAAGCCCGTGCAGGGGTGGGCATACAATACTCAGTAGGGACCCCGGACCCCGAAGGTCTCCCATAATCCACAAAGGATAATCCACAAAGGAAAGATACAATCATGAAGTAACATCCAACAATACTTAGGTATATGCCCATACATATACCTATGTCATCAATTCCAGTTCGGCTCCAACACCCGAACCCAAGTTCGATCATGTCCACACAGGATAGTACAACCCAATCCACAAAGGAAAGAACAACCTAATCCACATAGGAAATCAAGTCAATCATATCGAAGATAATGATTGAAAGTCAAGACTCATCTCACATAGGTTTACATCATTTGTAAAGAAAAAGGATATGATCAAATGTAGTTAATGATTCATCTAGCTGGGACCCACGTAGGATACAAGTATTGTAGTCTTCAGCGCCGAACCCATGGAGGTCTCCAGTACGGTTGTCGTCGTCGTCGAAACCACGGAGTATTCCAGCACAGAAGACTTCACCATAGAACCCCTAGCTGCTGGGGAACTCGTCCTCTATCGAGTACAGTGGGTCTGCCGCTACAACCAAGCACTTACCACTAACCTTGGACTGCTGTTGTACTCCACCTGTCGAGTACTATGGGCCTTCTTCTACAACCAAGCGCTTCCCACCATGGGTCTTCCACTACAACCAAGCGCTCCTCCGCCGTGGGTCTTCCGCTACAACCAAGCGCTCCCCACTGGGCTATCTGAAACACTCCATGTCGATCGATCAGCAGTCGTCAAGTCTCAGCCAGATCTAGGGTTTCTGCACACATTACGCTCGTTCCGAGAGGGTCCGCGCCACGATACAAGAGGTCGATACGTCAACTGTCACGTACACTAGAGTTTATGTATCCCAAGGTTCTATCTCTTCTATAGGAACACAACACGACAGATGGCGCATCAATCGAACGTCCGGTCTAAGAGTTATTAGCATTTTCATCCCTGGGGCCTGGTTGGTTTCGTGTATGAACCAAACTGACCATATCTCAAATATACCCCGAACTCACATATGGTATACTCATAGGGATCATTTCTCATCATGATCACCAACACCGCTGACGGTTCATCAGACGGACGTCCGGTCTGAAAGTTAACGGCTTTTCCGTTCCAGGGGCCCGGTTGGATTTCGGGTATAATCCAACTCAGACGTACACTAACTGCATAAAAACCTCAATATTAGTAATCCAAAAGTTCCGCCTCACTAAGAGGAATCCAACAAATTTGACGGCACATCAATCAGATGTCCTAAGTTCTAGTTATAGGCGTTTCCGCTCCGAGGGCCCGGTTGGTCTCGTGTTCGAACCAACCCGGCTATACCAAAGGTTCTCTGAAACCTTGTGTGTAATATATCGTACTAACCGACTCGATCCAAGGATCACATCGCAACTAACGGTGTGTCGATCGGTGGTTCGTAGCCCACGTTACGGGCATTTAAACAAACATGTCCGGGTTTAGGGGGTTTTGGGCCCGGACCGACCTGGCCCAAGACCCCCTGGGCCGGCCAGAACCGGGTCGACCCGACCCGGGTCCGGGTTCAGCCCATTAGGGCGCGGCTCGGCCTGGTGGGCGCGGCCCAGCCCAGCCCGGCATGGGCGCGACCGGTTGTCCTGGCGCGGGCGCGGCCCGCGTGTCCAGTCAGCTCGGCCAATTGGCCGAGCGGGATACGGAGGGGGGGGGGGGGGCGCAGCCCCTCCCCTTGATTGAGAAACCCCTCCCCCCCCCCCGCATGGGGGGCGCACCCTTTTCCATTCGGGGGTTACGACCACCGGATTTCTCGGAAACCAGCCAGCCGGTGTGCCACCGCGGGACCCCCCCCTGCAGGTCCCACCCTCCTTGCGCTGACGGCCGCTCCCCGCACCATCGTGGCCTTGTACAAATGGCGCGGTGCGACGGTGCCGCACCCCTCCACCGCGGACCTGCTCTGGCCGTGACCTCTTCGTGGTTCTCTGGTGTAGCACGACGACACCGCGCCGCTTTGCTGCGGCCCAACTTTGGTCGCAGCTTCGTTCGGCCTCAACGGCGCGGCGCGACGGGGCCGCGCTTCATCGCCACATTTCTCCTTGTTTCTGCATTGTGCTGTTGCACCGCGCCACCTTCATTAGAGCCGTAACTAACACAACAACAAAAGGGGGAGGAGGGTCGACCGTTTTTGTGCAGTCCGACCTCCTCCCGATAAATTGATAACAAGCGGCCCAAAGAAATTGACGATGAATGGTAAGGAAAATTCACGAACAAATTCAAACCCCTACCTCAACAACGGTGATGGAGGTCGACATCGCGGTTGACGGTGTCAGCGTACGTCCAAGGTGGATGGTGTCACACACCGGCTTCGGAGAGGAGAATAACAGCACGTCAAGCACTACGTGCGGTGACGACGTTCTTCGTCGAGGTCTTGACGTTCTTCACGTTTTCCAATGAAGAAGACATGTTCTATCTCTTCCAATTCCCCACACAACCCACCAACCCCAAATAAAATAAGTCCCTTCTTATTTTATTACCCAACCCATGCATTTCCAAAATTCAAAAGTTGAATTAACTTAACTTAATTAGTCTCGAGCTTTTCAAAATTAAATGAAGTAAAGCTGGCATCATTAACGAGAGGGTGTGTCGCTTAATTAAAGTGGGGGTTGTTAGAGATGTTAGGGAATTTGAAGGGATGGTGCTCGTGTGGGCCCCACCTCACTATTTACCTCAAATGGGTGGTTAGTTCCACCCAACCTCTAACCTTAGGATTTAACCACTTTAGATAAATAAAACTAGTAGCACAAATTTTATTTCTCTGTAGTCTTAATCATCAAAATTAAAAAACTCTTCCCGAGCAAACACAACTCTGGAAAATGTCTTTTTATGAAAATACCGGCGCTACGGTTTCATCGGTGCCCTCAGATTTTTATTCTGAGCACCGGTTCAAAAGATGAAAAAACCAGCTCGTTCGTTCAATGAATGTACCAGAGAAAACTTTCAGAAAATGATTCTGGGCACACCGAGCTCAGAATCAGGAGCCGTCAGAAACTGCATACTCGTAAAATCCCAAAAAAAATGAAGAAAAAATTTCCATTGAAATTTACGGGTCTTTACATTAATCATACCTCAGAGCTTTACGTCCCCGTAAAGATACATCACAAATTAGGGAAACAAATGAGGGTACTGAGCAGGAATCTGAGCATCCCGCTCCCAAGTGCTCTCCTAGAGGTCCCCGTGCTGCCATCTGATGCGCACTAGAAGAATCGACCGCCCACATAGGACCCTCTCTTGTCGATCCTCGATCTCCACCGGGACCTCCGCAAAAGTCACCCCATCGTCAATGATATGCATCGGGTCATGCATGTATCTCCTCAACTGAGATATGTGGAAAACATCGTGCACCTGGTGCAGCTGAGGTGGATGGGTCAAGCAGTAAACCACCTCACCTACCCTATTGAGGACCTAAAAGGGTCCGATGAAGCGCGAAGATAACTTTATGTCGTGGATAAAACTCTGTAATCCACGTCGAGGTGAGACTCGTAGGAAATTGTGGTCGCCATCCTCGAACTCCAGTGGTCTCCGCCTCCTCTCAGCACAAGACTTTTGTCGGCTCTGAGCTGTCCTCATCCGCTCTTGGATGACATAGACCTTCTCTGGTCCTACAAGAGCTGCTAAGATTTCATCTTTGCCGAAAAGAGAAATCTGGTCTCATCCCCAGGATGAACCACATTCTTCACCTAATATAGTCAATCCCGACATGGATGATACTAATCCATACCAAGGATAATGTCGTAAGGCCTCGACGCTACTACCAAGAGATCCAACCGTTACTCTCACCTCCAAGGGTTGAGTCACACTATCAGCATCAGTGTGTGGTCATTGGGTCTCCTCGGTAGGTATCTCAAAAGTGAGTGTCAAGTCAATAGTTTTTAAATCGGAACCTCTTAGTAACAACATAAAGAGAGGACAGAAAAGTAAATGTCATAATGAAAGGTGTCTTTTATTACTGCAGATCAAAGTACAAAGACACAAAGCATCCACAAACAAACATAAAAAAAGCTAGAAGCAACATGAACAAAAGTCTCCATGTATGGAGCTAGTCCTGCTTTTGTCCATCTACTCCTGGAGCTCCTTGACCGTAGTCCTCAGCTGCCTGAAGCTGAGCTCTACCATGTCCAGTCGTTCCCTGTGGTCAGGGTGGACCTCTTGGTGGTGGTGGTGGTAGGGCCTCAAAGCGTCTCCCACCACCCGCTGCATGGCCAGCTCCCCTGCCTCGGTCTCCTGCTCCTTGAGATCCACCCCGATCGAACCTCTGCCTCTGCCTAGGAGGTCCTTCGTTTATCCGCTGGTCATCTGTATGGCGGGTCGGACAGTCACGATCCATGTGACCAACCCCGATGCAGGAGTAACACTATCCGCTCCTGGTAAGTCATTCTCCACCCCAGGTTCCTCGCACACATGATCTTGTGTCATGCGGTCGATCACCTGTAGGTCTGGTCCTATTGGACCTCTGCGTCATCTGTCTACTACTCGCTGTAGAAGACTCAGTTGCATGCCTGCTAGTGGTGGGTACTTATACTAGAGAATGCTCAGCAAGGAAACTCTCCACTAAGAGGGCTCGCTCCAACACCCCTGTCTGCATCGGGATGCTTTGAGAAACAACTGAAGCTCTAATCTCTCGCTTGAGCCCCTGCTCGAAGGTTTGGGCCCTGAAGAAAGGGTCTCATACCATATCTGTGGAGTAACGCGAGAGATCGGTGAACCTCGCTGAATACTGTGCCACCGTCATGCTACCCTACTGAAGATTAAGTAGCTCCTATATGCGCACCACTCGAAGGGTGGCTGGTACAAACTCTGCCCAGAACAGGCTCTTGAAGTCTGCCCACAGAAGGGATGCCTCGTCATGCACCTGGAGCATCAAGCTCCACCATCTGCATGTTTCCGCGTGTAGGAGGCTCGCTGCAAGGATCACCATGAGGTCAGTTGGTGTCCCCACTAACCTGAAAACTCGAACAACAGCCTCTAGCCAATCCTCGGCTGCCTGAGGGTCCGTCTCCCCGTGGAACCTGGGCGGTCTCTGATGCTGAAACTCTTGATGTGCACTAAGGCAACGTGCACTCTCAGGAGCTGGGGCTGGTGGAATTGGTGGATCGGTGGGTAGAGGTATCGATGGTGCCTCCGCTGTAATGGGGCCCTGCACCGAGGCCTCATCTCTCAATGAGATATCATCTTGCACAATGCTGCGAACCCTAGCTGGCTGCCGTCGTGGGGCCATCCTGAAAAGGGATAAGTGTGCCACAGTCAAAACAGTATTCCTGGTGAGCTGACAGAAATTCATCACAAAGAAAACGTTCGAAACAGACATGCATTAAGTTTTTTCGAGCAGCGAGTCGGAAATCAGAAGTCAAGGTCCTGGTGTACGGATACGTCAGCCGCCGCACCAACACCGGACTCCCTGAACTGATAACCACACTCAATACCCTTAACACTATTGCTTCACATAGAAGAAATATCAGAGTTCTGAGTTCTGTGGTAGAACCGAACTCCTGTGATACCAATTTGTCATGACCCATCCTTGGGACTTGTGTCGTGACTACCCCAAGCCCGCCTCCCATAGGCCAGGGGCTGGCGACTAGCACCAAGGTGTAAATCCCGAAAAAAGGGGAAGACATTGCCTTTATAAAGTAAACAAACACCACAGAGTAAGCAAGCAAGAAGAAAACACTAAGTAAAACTGGGTACAAAAAAAGTGCTGAAAGGAAAATGGGCCACAATACAAACCCAACTGAAAAGTACAGCTACAATTGAAAGTAAAGTACAACTCAAAGAACAACAGCTAAAACGTGACAAGCCGCTCCTCGGTCATCCTCCGGCTTCCAACCTAAAGGGTATGTACATATCTCCTCCTCAGCACTCCACGTCTGTCCGTCTCCTCTAGGTACCGACTTGTCGTGAAGTCCGCCTCCGGGCACCGTCTCGACGTGATATCCACCTCCGGGCACCGACTTGTCGTGAGATCCTCCTCCGGGTACCGTCCAGATCTACAAGCCTCAACCTCGATTATTGATGTCCGTCGCCTGCAACCAACACAACGTAGTGCGGGCGAAGCCCAATAGGGGTGGGTATACGATACTCAGTAGGGACCCTGAGACCCCAAAGGTCTCCTAGAATCCACAAAGGACAATCCACAAAGGAAAGATACAATCACGAAGTAACATCCAACACTACTTAGGTATATGACCATACGTATACCTAAGTCATCAATTCCAGTTTGTCTCCAACACCTGAACCCAAGTTCGATCACGTCCACACAGGATAGTACAATCCAAGCCACACAGGAAAGCACAACCCAATCCACATAGGAAAGCAAGTCAATCGTATTGAAGATAATGATTGAAAGTCAAGACTCATCTCACACAGGTTTACATCATTTGTAAAGCAAAAGGAGATGATCAGATGTAGTTACTGATTCATCTAGATGGGACCCACGTAGGATACAAGTACGGTAGTCATCACCGCCAAACCCACATAGGATTCCAGTACGGTTGTCGTCGTCGTCGAACCCATGGAGGATTCCAGTACGAAAGTCTTCACCGTCGAATCCATAGATGCTGGGGAACACCTCCTCTATCAAGTACAGTGGGCCTTCCGTTACAATCAAGCGCTTCCCGCTAACCTTGGACTGCTGTAATACTCCACCTGTCGAGTATTGTGGGCTTGCTGCTACAACCAAGCGCTTCCCAGCATGGGTCTGCCGCTACAACCAAGTGCTCCCCCTCATAGCCTACATAGGTACTCCTTCTATTGAGTACCGTGGGTCTGCCTCTAAAACCAAGCGCTCCTTTGCCGTGGGTCTTCCGCTACAACCAAGCGCTCCCCACTAGGCTATCTGAAACTCTCTGATTCAATCGATCAGTAGTCGTCAAGTCTCAGCCAGCTCTAGGGTTTCCGCACACAGCATGCTCGTTCCAGGAAGGTCCACTCCATGAGCTAAGATTTCGATACATCAACTATCACGTAGACCATATTTGATGTATCCCAAGGTTCCGTCTTGTTGATAGGAACACAACATGACAGACGGCACGTCAATCGAACGCCCGGTCTAAGATTTATTAGCCTTTTTGTCCCTGGGGCCTGGTTGGTTTTGTGTACGAACCAAACCGATCGTATCTCAACTGTACCCCGAACTCAAATTGGGTATACTCATAGGGACCGTTTCTCGACGTTATCACCAACGCCACTGACGGTTCTTCAAACGGACGTCCGGTCTGAAATTTAACGACTTTTCCGTTAGAGGGGCCCGGTTGGATTTCAGGTACAATCCAACCCAGTCATATTCCAACTGCGTCCAAACCTCAATCTGAGTAATCCAAAAGGTCTGTCTCACTAATCAAAATCCAACAAAGTCGATGGCACGTCAATCAGACGTCCGAATTTCAAGTTATAGGAGTTTCTCCTCTGAGGGCCCGGTTGGTCTCGTGTTTGAACCAACCCGGTCATACCCAAAGTTCTCCTAATCATTGAGTGTAATATACCGTAATGACCATCTCGATCCAAGGATCGCATCGCAACTAACGGTGTGTCGATCAAAGGTAAGTAGACCATGTTACAGACATTTAAACGAACCTGTCCGGTTTTAGGGGGTTTTGGGCCCGGACCGACCCGGCCCAAGACCCCCTGGGTCGGCCCGAACCAGGCGACCCGCCCGGGTCCGGGTCCGGCCCATTAGAGAGCATCACGGCCCAGGGGGCACGGCCCGGCCCAGCCGGCGCGGTGCGGTGCGGCCCGGTGCGGCCGGTCCGGCTTGGGCGCGACCGGTTTTCCTGGCGCGTGCGCGGCCCGCGCGTCCAGTCAGCTCGACCAATTGGCCGACCGGGATACAGAGAGGGAGGGGGGGCACAACCCCTCCCCTTGATTGAGAAACCCCCCCCCCCTCATGGGGGCCCGCCCTTTGCCATCCGGGGGTTATGACCCCCGAATTTTTCGAAAACCGGCCGGCCGGTGTGCCACCGCGGGACCCCCCCTCGCGGGGCCCGCCCTCCTTGCGCCGGCGGCCGGCGGTTCTGGCCGCCACTCCCCGCACCACCGTGGCCTTGTCCGACTGGCACGGTGCGACGGCGCTGCGCCCCTCCGCCACAGCCCCACTCCGGCCGTGGCCTCTTCGTGGTTCTCTGGCGCGGCGCGACGGCGCCGCGCCCCTTCGCCGCGGCCCAACTCCGGTCGCGGCTTCATTCAGCCTCAACGGCGCGACGCGACGGCTCCGCGCTTCTTCGCCACATTTCTCCTTGTTTCCACGTGGTGTCGTTGCACCGCGCCGCCTTCGTTCAAGCCGTAACGAACACAACAACAAAAGGGGGAGGAGGGTTAGTCGTGTTCGTGCAGTCCGGCCTCCTCCCGTTAAATTGTTTACAAGCGGCCCAAATAAATTGACGATTAATGGAAAGGAAAATTCAAGAACAAATTCAAACCCCTACCTCAACAATGGTGACGGAGGTCGGCGTCATGGTTGAGGGCGTCGGTGTAAGTCCAAGGTGGATGGTGTCTCACACCAGCTGCGGAGAGGAGAAGAACGACACGTCAAGAACTCCTTGTAGTGACGATGTTCTTCATCGAGGCCTTGATGTTCTTCGCGTTCTCCAATGAAGAAGACTGGTTCTATCTCTTCCATTTCCCCACACAACCCACCAACCCCAAATAAAATAAGACTCTTCTTATTTTATTACCCAACCCATGCATTTCCAAAATTCAAAAGTTGAATTAACTTAACTTAATTAATCTTGAGCTTGTCAAAATTAAATGATGTAAATTTGGCATCATTAATGAGAGGGTGTGTCACTTAATTAAAGTGTGGGTTTTTAGAGATGTTAGGGAATTTGAAGGGATGGGGCTCATGTGTGCCCCACCTCACTATTAACCTCACATGGGTGGTTAGTTCCACACAACCTCCAACCTTAGGATTTAACCAGTTTAAAAAAATAAAATTAGTAGCACAAATTTTATTTCTCTGTAGTCATATTACACAAAATTAAACAACTCTTCACGAGCAAACGCAACTCTGGAAAAGATCTTTTTAAGAAAATACTGGCGCCGTGGTTTCATCGGTGCACTCGGATTTCGATTTCGAGCAGCGGTTAAAAAGATAGAAAAACCCTCTCGTTCGTTCACTGAAAGTACCCGAGAAAAACTTTGGAAAATGATTCCAGTTACACTAGGCCTCGGAATCAGGTGATGTCAGAAACTGCATACTCGTAAAATCCCAAAGAAAATTAAGAAAAAATTTCCCTTGAAATTTATAGGTCTTTACATAGTTTCCTTTACTCTTGTGGCCTATTCCCCCAGTCCCCAAATCAAGTGTAGGAAATTCATGTTCATAATCACATTCATCATATGAGAATTTATCCATTAAGTGAAAAATTTTAATTGAAATGAATATGAAATCTTGGTCTAATGGGGGTTTCATATTGAAGGTTGACCCTTATTGTACAATTTGGTGTGGTGGTGCTTGTTCTTCTAGTATGGTAGGCATGAAGTCCTATAAAGTCAAAGACAACTTTTTCTTTGGAACATTCTCATATTATTATGATTTCTTCTTACTCTTATAACTATGTTGTTTTTTTAAGACTATTTTTTAGAGGAATGAGCTGTCATTGAAGTTGGATTTGTTATATTAGAAGTGGTTATAGGAACAATTGGCTATTTCAGATATGTTTGGAGAATATAAAGAGACCATTTGATTATCTTTATGACCATCCAGTTACTAAACTTCTTCTTACTTTTACTATTAACTTCTTTCCATTCATTTTAATCCTCCGGATTGGTGGCAGAGAGACATACTAATTGATCAGGTGGCCTACCCAACCTCACTATCCCAGAGTACACCATCTTTTATAGGATGTATTTGAAAAAAACACTCTTGGATGTTGTGACCTAGTACTTGATAGAAGGGGAAACAGTTTTGTATATATTTTTCACCATCTTTGTGTGTGGGGCTTCTTGGGCTTTGGAAACTTGATCATGTTATTCTCCAATTATGAGATTAGTTAGAAAATGAATTGGTCATTTTGAAAAGAATAAATCCTTTTTTTCATCTTCTAGTTTTTTTCACAACTACTCCCCTTAATCATCCTGACGATGTGGGCGTTGTTGCTAAATCATAGAAGGTGAAACCACGTGATATGGTGCAAGATTCATAGTGGGAGTGGGTATAGGGGCTTGGTTAAGTGTAACCATGGATTATTTTGATTTCCCTAATCTATTTCCTTTAGCTGATGTAATTAATTGGGATGTAGATTTGGTCTCTATGATAGAGTATTCCACTCTTTCAGTGATTGTAGAATGGTCCCAAAACCCATATATCTATTTCATAGGAATAAGTGGCATACATAGATCTTCATGAAGATTATCTATACATATAGGAACAACTATTTTTTGATGGAGTAGTAGGTTCATGGAGGTTTTCAATCCTTTCCATCTAGAAATGAAATCCCATACTCTTTCATTCTCCCACTACATACAATTTGAGAGGTCAAGGATTGTTATCTTCTACAACATCATGTTTAACTAGAAGAGAAAAATCCAATGGAGGTATTACCAACCTTTAATTAACTAAGCCTACAATATAGTGAAACATACAAAGGTTGGTCCCTACAGTGATTTCACAAAAAACCTGAGTTGCATTGCATCTTTTTGTTTGGGGGTCCCCATAATGGGATCACAACGAGATATGAAATGAGTCAAATACTTCTTCAGGTCACCCAAACCATTAAAAATTTAAATTTTAATATTCCCAATGTTTGGTGGGGGAATATTCAGATATACCCATTCATGGTAAGGATTATTTTCTAGTTTTATAGACACATGTCATTCCTCCATGGCTTCCAATCGAGTCGCAAGTGACTCAAGAGCATTCATGAGCAGTCAAGGAATGTCTAGATGAGATGGACCTAAAATAGGTGCAATAAATGGTAGGTCCATATCTGGTGGCACTGTTAATATCTACCTTGGGTAGCCTATAGGGGAAGGATGGTATGTGTGTACCTAGACCCATTCTAGATTTGCACCCAATGGAGGGAACTCTTGATCTCCTGCCACAGGATCAAAGTATACTGGTGGTTGGTATCCCCTGTTGAGAAGATGTTCAAAATTTCCTTCAATTTCTACAACAAACCCTCCTTATTGAGGTGTTCCAAATTGTATTTCAAGTTGAGGATTTTCTTATAGAACATATTCATCATGTAGAATACCTTTGAGTGGTTCTGCATTGATTTTCCCCAATTATTTATTTTTTTTCCTCTTGTTGACAAAATATTTTCTCCAGTGAAATGGGATTAACCTCTCTAGGAGGTAGGTGGGTCACAATATGATTATTTCCCTTTTCTTTGTTTAATTTCTTTTGAGGCGGTAACACTAGATTATTTGAGAGAATACCAAAATTTAAGGTAATACTTTGGTTCTAAGAACTCACACCTCCTTCAATTGTTTCTATGTGGACAAAATTAAAAACTAGAAAGTCCTCCTCTAACTCCTATAAAATGGACTCATGTTCTTTAGGGTCTCTAGGGGAAGTATTAATGACATTAACAGATGCATAATTCCTTGCATACATTCTGTCAATGTCTTTTCCATACTTTCTTTTTCTATACCCTCTAACAATCCACATCCTCTGTGTTTCTAGTTCTCTATGAGCTATTTGGTGGACCGTAATCCAATGAAAATCACCATAGAGTCTATTCATGCATTTTCTTAGTGAGGGTACTAAATCATGGGATGAGATGATTTGGGAGGATCCATTCTACGATGTTCCCCCTAATTGGGAGAAGGGAAATTTTCGCTGAGGAGGTTTCTGAGGTAAAACAGCCCCAACCCTGAGGTTTGGGACTATTCCCATTCTAAGTTCACGACTTTTCATGACTAGTTTCTTGACTTTAAAATTTGGGATAAAAAAAGCTCCATCATTTCCGATTGGGGGTTCTATTGAACTACAATGACATTTACTACCACAACTGCCCTAATTATTTTTTGGATCTTTTTTCGAACATGGGCTGGGTGCATCATCTGGTATGCACTTTAATCACCCAATTATGAAGAACATTGAACTATTTCCTATATATTCTCTATATGATGACTTAATTCTCCTAATAGGGAGTCTATCTCAATTTCTTAGATGTTGGATGAAAAATTCACTCAATATCCTATTATATTCTAGCCCGATGTCAGTGAGAGTTGGTTAATGACTATTTTTATTGAGCACATCTTCAGTCATGAACATGGTGCATTTGTTGAATCTGGCCCGATGCTATGAAATTGAATGATACCACATTCGGTGGGCATTAGTGTTTGGGGACCGTGGTAAAATGTAATTCTCCATGTTCGGCTCACCCTATGATATGAACATCATATGGGGCATCAGGGATCTGCTGTAAAAATATTTATAACCTGATAAGGTATGCTCATTCAAGGGATTATTTTTATTTCTTGAACTTTGGATTCCATACTTCTAGGATATCCACCAAGTCAAATTGGAATTACATCCCTTATATTAAATTTAGGTGACTTCGATACTCATCATAGGCTAATAAATTTTCTCTCAATTGATGAAGATCTTTCCATATGTCGAGGAGGTTGTTGTGCAAGCAATCTTCTGACGGTGCCTCTATAATTCTATATTAAGGGGTGGATAAAGGCCATAACATGACTGGTATGTCATCTGTAGCCATCTGTTTCCTCAGGTATAACATTCCATCTTCATCTTTTTCTAGAGGATCTTATACGTGATCTAATCAGAGTGGATGATTTCCTGTGACTTTATCAAAAGTAAAAAGATTGGTAGGGACTTACTTTTTTATGTTGGAAGATAGGTGGCCTAATGGAGATTTAGAGAATGACCATCACCCCAGGATGTCTTTCAAATGAGAAAGAATTTCACTTATCGATGACATGGCACCATACATGACTATCCTTATTTTCCAAAGTGCCTCTTGGTATGAGGTCTTTCTCATCACTAAATAGACAAGGGAAGGAACCTTATAGAGATTTGAAACACTAATGTGAAGATAAAATTAATAGATAACACCATCATGGTAAGGAATACCATGGTGGATTATAGCAAGGGGAATTCCCTATTGTTCCTTGATATTCTAGACATGAGGAGGGATTCCATGAATCTCATCAGGATATGGGATCTTGATATAGGTCAAATTATGTTCATGAAGCAAGAATTAAAGGTGAAGTGTTTGAGGGGGACATTTATAATTAATGATACTACTCCCGTAATTTAACAATGGGAGAGTATGATCATAAGATACCACAAATAAGTTTACGAGGGCTTCAAGAACTATAGAATTATACAGATTAGGATCATAGACTGCATCTTCATTTTCCAGTTTTCTACAGCGATGCTTCTTTTTGGATGCCTTATTTTGAGTGAATGGGTCCACTTTTTGGGGGAAGTGGTTTTTTAGGTACAAAATCTTTCTTGATTGGCTATCATGTTACTGCCAGAGTTTTTTGACAGGCTCCTGGAATTTCAGAATGGGTTTGTGCCTACCTTGGAGTGTCCATTAGAATGGACTGATTACCTCCTATTTTAAAGGGTGTATGTTCCCGATCCTATTATCTATATATTATGGACGTGTTTTCCCCACTGCCCTCATAGATAGTAGAAGTGGTGTGTTTATGCTTCAGGGTGTCATGCTGATGAGCTACCCCATTTGTGGGGACAGAGCTGTGTGTCCATCCCTATAGCACTCATCTTGCTTCAGTTATGATATCCAGATAGTTCTGTAGGATGTGGGTAGGGATTTGTGTCTACCTTTTCACCATTGTTAAGATATGTTTGGTGACTTCACCAACTAGAATATGGATATATTCCCATTACATATATGGAATAGGGGCATGTTCTTGCTGATTTACCCACTTTCTTGTCATTGGATACTGACATTACTCGTATGTGGGGGAAGAGAGTTGGGGCTTCCACCTATTTTTCATCAAGGCTTTGTGAATGAATTCTATGGGTGATTCTAGATGAAACTATTGGAAGGCGTTATGAATGTATCTAGGTGTGTGCACTTGATTATAGTTTTCCACCAAAAATAGATGGATGGATTCTTTGAGTGCTTCTAGATGAGTCTAATGGAAGGCTTGATTAGTGTGGTGAGGTGTATGTTCCAGCTCATAGTTTTATGCATGATTTTAATGAAGGACTTCCCTATATGATTCCAATGGAGTATTTTGGATAACTGAATTAGGGAAGATTGGAATATATTCCTACTAATTTTTTTCCACCAAATTTGATTGGTGGGATTCTCCAAAGGTAGAAGAGGTGTGGTCATGCATATGTTGGTAGGTTGCTACCCCAAGCGGGATATATTGCGTACCCGGATCAGGGAGATTGGGGGTGGTATTATGAGGACAACACCCTCATCATGTTGAAGTTTCAATATCACATGAAATTGGTGGTGGAGATTTCTAGTAGGATCCCTTTGTAAGGACCCCCGATGTCTTCTGGAAGAGGTCATCCATGGAATCTTTCTCCACCTCCCTAAGATAAGGGAGGGATTGGTTATTATGTTATGGGGATAAACTCCTGAAACTGTTGAAGGTGAAGGTTGGGATCATCCTCTTCTGGACAACCGATCATCACTGATTGGGTGATCTGTATGGCTTAGAAAGCTATAGGGCCTATCATACAGCCTGTAGGGTTGAGATTTTACCATTTTGGAGATACTCCCGAACCAGTGCATTTGAGACCCAACATTAAAGATGCTAGTTTGGTTACGATGCCCACTTATTGGACGAAGACCTGGCATTAATCGTAGACAGAGCATGCATCAGTGATAGTTGGTACGATTCCATTGCATTAAAGGTATTTTTGAGAGAAAGTACCTAAAAATAGATGAAAATACAAATAGGGAAACCCCTTAAAAGTAGTATCTCATATTAAATAACACATATATGATTGATTGTATTTTCTAGACCTCTTCCAAAAAGGTTCCGGATTTATGGAGGACATTATCTTCTTGGTTAAGGATTTACATCATGCTTACCATTTTTGTTTTCAATAGAAAGTTGGTTCACCCGATGGTTGATTGTAGGGGGATGGGTGGGTAGTTTTATGAAACCATTCAAATCAGATTCATTATTTCTAAATGGTTTAAAATGGGTTTATTCATGGAACTAGAAACACCCAATGGTTCTATATCCATGAGGGACATACTTTCCAAAGGTAAACAGTCATTATGGAGTTTGTCCAATGATGTTTAATAACTCACATTGGTCGAGAGGATGGAAGGTAAGGATCATTACACCATTTGGGGGGGAATGATTTCCTACTCTGAGAATCTCTTAAAAATTTAATATATGTTCATGAATCCTTCATTAATTCCCAAGTATGACGTAGGTCACCCTTGAATTAATAATAAATTATTATAATGTATGAGATTTAGAATCATCTGTATGTATCTGAGGTTCTTAATTAATGGATATATCTATATGTATATGAGGTTCTACTTAAATGGTATCTTCTTATATTCTGAATAGATATTCATTGATAGTTATTACAATGAAGATGGTTTTCATCCACACAACGGGGAGCTTTGTAGTGTATCATCATCCAGAGAGATGAGTATTATTTTGATGTTGGAATCAAACCCATGGATGGGATTCCTACATATCATTGTGAAAAGAATGAAAACCCACGTAGTTTGGTTCCAATTAATAAGTCACATAATACCTTTTAAGGTCATGTGAAAAGGACCAAACTATGCAGTTTAGCATTATGCGAAAAAGACATTTAGGTGAAAGGTTCCTAGTCAAAGTCTAGTGTGGGACTTATACCAAAGAGGCCCAAGAACCTGAAAGGGATATATTATCCTGCATTGAAAAATAATATACTAGGAATGTGTCCTAGAGAGGATTAGGGTTAGTTTGAGGTGTTAGGTTTGGACCTCAAAGTGGCTTCCAACGTATCTCATTTGGATGGGGATCAAATCCCACATAGTCCTGTTGTGAGTAAAAATGCCTATGGAAGCTCTTTGAAGGTTTGTATCAGAGGGGAGTATATCTATTTGATATAATGAAGTTAGGGATTACTCATAAAAAGAATACCCCATGAAAAGTTCCATGAGTAATTACTATACTCATAGTGATTTGAAGTCTTGTCTGAGGATTACACCTGAGGAGGTGGCCCATGGATTAGTATAGTAATGTGATTGGAATGTATACCTAGTAGCATCCCTATAGGTTTGGATGTGTCTTACTCCCTAGGAGGAGTCCCATTTATCTCTAGCCTTAGGTAGGCATCCTATGTATCCTGGTTATATCAAGAATAAATGTTATTATAGTTCAATACATTAATAATTACACACAAAGGATACCTTAAGATTGGGGATCATATGGATTTCATTATCACCACCAACCACTAAGAACACGTGATTCATGCTCGGTGTGAGAAATATAAAGAAATGATAGATTAGGGGAATAAAAAAAATATCATTTTCCCTAAGGTTGGATATATGGATTTGGGGACCCACACCTATGATGGCACTCTGAAGGAAAATGTGTGGAAGATTAAAAGAAGATCATCTACCAAACAATTCATCTAGGCATGTGGATATTGTGATCATTGATATCACATAAGACTATATGAATAATGTTGAGTCATTGTTGAATTTGATAAATAAGGGGAAGTGTGATATTTTGAACACCACATGATCCATATTCCATGGGTGGAAGAGGCTGAGGGTATGAGAGAAGAATAAAGGGTTTGGATGTAGCCTTTCCCTATCATATTTTATATCTAGGATAAGCACATCATACTACCCATCTGGACACAAACCAATAGGTTAATTAGAGAAACAGTGGAACCTCCCTCCAGAAAGTTTAGGGGCTTACTCTATGAGGGATGCCCTAAAATTTGTTCTGGAGGAAGGGAGGGGGGTATCATTCCCTACCTAGAACCAGAACATGTGGGTCTTAGATAAAACTACAGAAGGATATGGTATTAACCATAATACCCAGGACCAAGAACTCCTCGGCGCTATCCTTAGGGTTTGGGTCCTTATGACCATGGGAATGCATACTCACATGCACCCATAGGACCCAAAACGCCAGGTTGGATGAGTGTAAAAAATCTCTAACCATAGGAATTCATACCCAAATGGAAGACATGATGGTGTGCCTCTTTCCATGATCTTTGAAGTCTAGAGGATTCAGTGAAGGTTTCTTATTGGTCACCCTTTATTTAGGTATCCAAAGGAAGAGGATCCCTGCCATTGGCGGTTTGGAATAGGACTCAAAGGGGGGTTCATGCAGGATCTGGATTAGAGAGAAAGGGTACCTTATATTGGTCTTGGGTGGAACTAGAGGTGCTTCCTGTATGGAGATTTAGGCCTTCACGTGATGGATATGATTTGGCAATGGAAAACATGTGAAAAAAAATTTAGTGAGGCTTTAGCCTAGGCACCATGTGTCTCCTCACATGTCCCTAGGTGGGTCTGGCATAGGTCCTTGATTAGGGAAGGGACCTCAAGAAGGTGACCTTCCACTAGGTGATAAGGGGACCTCGTGGAGGTGTCTTGTGTTTACACCCTGAAGGGATGTGGACCTCACTTATCCTCCTTAATTATACATTCTCTCGACTTTTTTAGAGCTACTTGAGGAATTTTTGGAGACCTGGGTGAAGGGGATACACAAATAAATCTTTGGGGATTCTTTCAATTATCCAATTTTTCAAATAAGGATCCCTAGGTCCATATTTATTGGCAAATAGAGGACCTTGATTGAAGGAGGTACCTCGAGTAGGGCCATGGCATAAGCACATAGAACAATTATCTAACGTAGGAGTGGCCTTCCTTTTAGTACTGTACAGGGGGATGTGGGGGGGGGGGGGCTACATTAGCTTTCTATGTATAGGGGTGTACATAAGCCAGTTTGGGTAAGTCCCTTTTATTATTATTGGGGATATTTACTTTGTTAACATGTATAAGGGTATCTTTAGAATATTTTCATACTCTTTGAAAAAACCAAGTTTCAACATCAGTGTATAGTTTGGTATCTTTTAAAAGACATGTGGTAGGATTGGCAGGAATTAAAAGGTAGTTATGTGTGAGTTCCTGACCATATCTCATCATAACCTACCTTATGTCACCATTGTTTTTTGGGAAATGTTTCTTTGAGGAATATTTTGGTTTAATTCTATTATTCTTCCTACTTTTTATTTGAGTATCTTGAAATCCTTGAAGTTTGAACTATATTTGATGGATTTTATATTCATGTATCTCTTGATTTATTTGATGATCTGTGTATTCTTGTTGAAGTTTTCATGCCGACTGTTGATATTGTGCAATATCATACCTATGAGGAGATGTTTTAATAGACTATATGGGGGAGGGGGGAGCTTCAGGTGAGCCTCAACAAGTTAATCCTCCATTATATCAAAATCTTGTTGAGATTTTGGTGTATTATATACAATATTTGGGATAGACATCTACACCCATACCCATTCAAGATCCTATAGCAGAAAGATGAAGGGATGGAGTTAGAGATCATTCTAAAGAGTTTCATCCGAAGAAACCACTATATTTTTAAGGATCAAATGATCCCAAATAGGCTGATGACTGGTTGAAAAATATTGAACTAGTTTTTCCGTTCATAGAAATAATTTATTCCATTAAAGTGAAATATGTTAACTTTTAGTTTGAGGGGCCAAGAACGAGATGGTGGGATTCAATGATTACATTGAAGAAACATGAATTCATGGATTGTAAATACTTGAGATCTCCTTTCATGGAGTTATTATATCAAGAATCTATATTCTTTCCAAATTCATGAAGATTCTCCACATCTAGCTGAACCATTAATTAGTATTGGAACTATTTTTCTGAACATATTCATTTTTCTCCTAATGTAGTAAAAAATGAGAAACTAAATATTTATGATTTGAGACGGGTCATTGATCTGATATCTAATCTCAGTTTTTCATACTGAACCCCACTTCTTATGTGGACATGCTGGATAGAGTGTCGAGGGTTGATCTTGACCTAGTTTGTAAGTCGAGGTTGATGTGAGTTCATCATACTCCCTGTGGGAGTTCTATTATTTTATTTAAAGGATAGAGGAATTTTGATGAATATCGTGGTGGATATTGATAGAAGAGATCATCCAGAACTCATGTAGTGTCCGATGGAGGCACTTTGACTTGCTTCTAGTATGGAAAAGTTAAGTATTCTAAGTAGGTTTTCACTGAGGCACCTAAGATATGTGGCACATGTAGTAGTTTAGAAAAAATTTAGAAGTTATGAAATGTATTTTCCTTCCAAAATAGTGATATGGTCTCATCAAATAAAAAAATTACTATGGTTTAATTATATGTTTCAAGAACTAAGGGGTTCCAGCCACAAACATCCATAACAAATCTTCTTCACATAGTGGTAGAGTCTCCAGAGGAAGATGATACGGGTCTAGTGATAGTGACATGCACCATCACTAAACATTCATCTTTAGCGAATTATTTATTAGATACTGAAACATCCCACACGTTTATATCAACTCATGTTGTGAATTTAGTAGACATTCCCATGATGTTTTTTTCTTCTTTGATGGATACTACACCCCTTGTAATGAAGAGAGAGTAGGGTCTCTGATGTCCCTCTTGTATTTTATCTCTATCAAATATTGAGCTATGTAAAGAACTGAACTCCGGTACCCTAGAGCCAGTGGTTACTTTATTACATTGGAACTAGATACTGTTGAAATAGTGGGATCCCTAGACCCAACTATTCAGTTCTTTTTATTACCATATTGTGTATACAGTTATCTATACATGATGTTTTCTTACCATTATAGTGTAGACTTCTCTACGTCCACTATTGAAATGGTAATGTCTATAGATTAATTTTCATATCCAAATGTCATAGTAGATCCTAGGATATAATGAGAACCTTGAGATACCATGACATTAATCTTAAATAACGGTCCTATGGATAGATACATCTTATTTATTGAACACAGTATATGTTTTACTATTAGGTGTTGGGAGATCATAAGCATTGAGGCTACTTCTCACGAAGTTTGCACTTGGTGATCTCGAGTAGTGAGATAATGAGAACATACCTACCAATAAGAGAACCACTTGTTTATGGTGTCATTGGATGTTCCTATCAAAGATTATGTGTAATGGTCTCCTGACTTGAGATCATTTACAATGTATTCCATTTGATTGTGTACTTTGATGTAAGATCAAAACCATAATGTTGAAATTGTGGCGAGGTAGTTTATGTTGGGTGCATCATTGGTGACATGACACTGGTTGAATGATCAATAAAGGATTTTTCACTTCTGGGTTATGGAAGTAATATATCTCTAGCCATGCTGATAAGGATGGTAGTACCTTCATAATAACATGTCCATGTAAGTCAAGGGTACATCAATCCAATTGGATCTACAAATAATAAATCAAGAAAAAGGACGATGACACGGGGGTGCGTCCTACTTTATGAGATATTAAAGACAAAGAGATTATATTAAATAATGTGTGTTTGTAGGTTGGTTGTTGCTGTTATGACAATACTTATCTCTTTAGGGGACATGATGTGTTTTTAGATCACACTCTTGGTGTGTTAATACAATTCACTGCTATCGAGACAAGTGCCTAGAGGGTCACACACAAAATCATATTCAAGAATCTACTTGATTTAGTTGAATATGTATATTGGACTTGGTGGGCCCCACCACTAGGGTCTAGGATATTTCCAAAGATATATGATCACCAATGATATAAATAAATTCATATTATTCAAGTTTAGAATAACGAGCATTGAATTTACTTATTAAATTTATTTATAAGTTTTAAGTAAATACATGAAAAATATTATTTGAACAAATATTAAACTATTCAAGGTTCAGTTAATAATTATGTGAATGACAAGTCGAGTTAATGACTCATTTATTATAATGTAATATATTTAATATGTTACAAGAAAGTGATAATAATATTTGTTAATCAGTTCAGTAGTCATAACATGTCTTTTATAGTGTGTTAATTATTTAGGGGCTGCTGAGGTAATATCGGGTATTTTAATTACACATTATATATAGAAGAGGAGAACCTCCCACTAGGTACTATTCATGGTTTTTTTTCTCTCTTATCCTCTATACTATGTTTTAGAGAGAGAGGATCCAGATCAAAGATCTCGTTTTGAGATCCCTCTCAGTCATCGTAAGCAAGGCGATGCAGTGATCGTCGAAGAGTTGCTGGCATCATCAGAACTCTGCACTAGCACCCAGATTTTGACAATCGGTGCTCCTTCAGATTTTTGAAGGACATTTGGATGATCTAGAGGATTTTGTATTCAGATTATTGGAGTAGTGATCGTAAATGACGAGTAGACGTTGTGTGTGGCTTCGAATTTAAACCAGGTATTTTTTTGGTTTAATTTTTTTCCTTAAAACTCTTCACGATATATCCTCAAGTTAAACCAGGAAGTGATTCACCAACGTCGTGAGTCCATGTCATACATCGGTGAATTTTTTAAGAATACCACCTTAGGAGCTTCTTCTACATGATTGATACCTTCAATTGGTATCAGAGGGATGTGTGAAAATTTTAAACCAAGGGAAATTAAATTTGCATTAAACTCTTTTGAGGGTGTCATCATGGTCCCAATGCCACAAACCGCCTTTTAATCTTACATCAGATGGCCATTCTATGGTAATCTGAAGTTATGAAGTAGATTTGAACTGGTAGTAATATGAGCTTCTTATGTTGAAGAACATGTATGTGTTAATAAACTTGAAGGCAGTGAAAAAATTAATTTCCAATGAATTATGGTTTAAAAAAAATGTTCTTGACCATATTTATGGCCAGAATCTATTTTTACGATGAGGTATAATTATAATAATAATTAT
The DNA here is from genome assembly GCA_963277665.1 of Viscum album. Classification (NCBI taxonomy): domain Eukaryota; kingdom Viridiplantae; phylum Streptophyta; class Magnoliopsida; order Santalales; family Viscaceae; genus Viscum; species Viscum album. The sequence continues at coordinate 640,729,865 of OY728143.1, read as the reverse complement.
AATATTATAATATTATTATTATTTTTGGTCAGAGTGGATACTCAGAAGGGGGGTGAATTGAGTTCCAATTTAAAATTCTTGTTAAAAACTTTATGGTTATGAAACCCCCCAACTTAAAAACGACCCAGTTAATTAAGGCAGTAGAAATGTAAATGTTCAATTGATCAATAGGTTTATAAAAGTGTGATTAATCCTCAGATGAATTAGTGTAGAAAACCATTTCAACTTTTGAAACAAGTTTACTAAATTAAACAAATACACACACTAACCAAAACTAACTATCAAAGTGTATGAAAAAACAATTTTATGTTTTAGAAAATATAAGCAGCAGATAAAATCAAAACAGAGTATATGGGAAATTTCACAACAATGTAAACAAGAGTTTAAGTCTCAAGATAATACCTAATCATCTCTACATGGTGATCACCTTCCACTAAGCAGTTTATATTAAAACTTGATACACGGCCTGTATCGGTCTTTACAACATTTTTCACAAACTGTGCAGGGAACACTCCCTCCACCACTATTATTTGTGGGAAAGACAAACAAAACAGAACACACATGGTCTCTTCCACATTTATACATGGTAAATACAGATAAGGTGAAGTTTTGATGTGAGGATATTCAATATCTTCCCATTCAAGAACATGAGATCATGTGTGATATAAACAGACACCCACATATCAAAGATGTAAAATAAAGAAACACAATAGAGAAGTTATTATGAGAAAGAGTTTAGAATTCTCTATGTGTTTTCATATTAGATCTTGACTCTTGGAATGCGAAAGGTTGATGTTCGAGTCAATATATGGAAGTTGTTTCCAAAACAAAGTGTCGCAACTCCAGGTTCTAGCTTCCAGATTTCTGCTTCTGGTGTTGATCAAGAGTTGATGAAGCACAGCAGGCCGGAATGATTTTATCCCAAAATGATATTCATAAAGGTTGTGGGTTCAGGATCTTAGTGCTGGATGGTTTGGCTTTTTGATCTGGAGAGTAAGCTCTATCACTCGTCTCATGCAACCCTTTCTTTTTTGTGTTCACGTATATGTTCCTCTCGTTTTTGTCACACACTCTTTACTTCATGGTCTTATCTTTTTATATTTGAGGTCTGACAATGGGAATGATTAAATCATGTTCATGCTTTCTCGTACCTCGTACTATCCACTATATTGTCTCTTGAAACGTTTACAATCAACATTAATTAATGTTAGAGCATTTATTTTATAAAAAATGACCATTAGAATAATATTGAGAAATTGAAAAGGTATGAAAGAGTAAGAATCAGTAGACTGGTAATGGTATCCTTCATATCGATAGGATTCAACAGTAGGTGCACAACAGAAATCTCCAATTGTAACCTTTAATAGTATGCTCACAACAGTAACCATGTAACAGTGACCTTGTCTCGGTAATCTTGTATCGGTAGCCTTGTAGCAGAAAGACTGTAATGGTGACCTTGTACCGGTGACCTCTGTAATGGTAACCTTTGTAACTGTGACCTCTATAATGGTGACCTCTATAATGGTGACCTTTGTACTTAGAAAAATTCTGCACTGTAAGCTTAACCACTCAAGCAGCGAGATTGAATGTATATGAATATTACTCTATAAGAACATGAATGTTAATAAAACATGATTAGCATAGAATGAATACATGGCTATAACTTAAATAAAAACAAGATTTGAGACTATCAATATATGATTTGAGATTATAAAAAGATATGATTTCGGATTATCAAAATAGGTGATTCCAACAATCTCCACCTTTTTTATAATAAAAAATTATGACATTGCTAAAAGATTTGAATCAGGATAAAAAACATATGCTAATGTCATTGAATAATAAGATTTAAGTTTTGAATATTTTCTACCATATTTTCTGCCATATTTTCTCCCATATTTTCTATCATATTTTCTCCCATATTTTCTCCCCCTTTGTGATTAAAAAAAAGTGTACAGAACAAAAGATAATGAAAAGAGAGAATTTTATTAATAAAATAAGTGTACAATATAAAAAATTGATACACCAAACCCTATCAACTAAGACAGTCCAAACTCAATCCACATTAGAGATGCCCATAGGAGCTTTGTCCTTGGAGGCTGAGGATGTAGGTGAAGAAGGTGGAGGGATAGGCTTAGGGATGGAAGTTAGCAAGGTAGGAGGAGCTGCAAAAGAATCATCAGTAGACCTGTAGTGATTAGATCCTTGAGGAATCGAGGGGGTCAATCTTCTGATGGCATGGGCATGAGTTATCAAAGGAGAAGCACTGGTGGAATTGAAAGTAGCTGAAGAAGCAGACAGAGCAGGAGGAACTATGATTGGAGTGCAGTCCACATGGATGAATGGAATGAGAAGATTCATTAAGTCCATAATAATACTTCCACCACTCTCTATAGAAGAAATAAAATCATCCTTATTCTCCATGAAGTTTTCCAAAGAAGGAGTCAATTCTTTGATCTTATTGACTTGATCTTTAAAGGTCCTAGAGACAGGTGGGAGCCTTAAGTTTTCCAACAACAACTTGAAGTGACCATTCATATGATGTTTGGTGTACACACGTTTGTAGTATAAATCAACTTTATCCTTGATGGCCTTCTGATCCCGAGCAGCTTACCTAAAATATTTTCCCACAATATTATGAATTTCCCTGGTGATGGAAATGACTTTAGAATCCAAGGAACTTCCACTAGAGTAATTTTCCACTACTTCTTGAACAATGGTCCTAAAATCTTCAATGTTAACTAGAGGAGAAGTTAAAGTGGAAGCAGATATAGCCAGAGGAGCCAAAGAGAAGGCCACTGTCTCCTTGAATGATTTTTTCATCCCATTGATCAGACTTTTGACATCATCATCTTGCCCTTTCACATGTGTTTCCATAGATTTCTTGAAATCCTAAAACAATGTGACGATTTTTTGAACATTACTTTTTACATAAGTAAGGTCTCTATCTACCTGAGTCCTTGAATCCATATAAGCATTTAATCTGGAAATAGACTATTTCACTAAATCTATAGATTCTCCTAACTTACTAATTTTACTTTGGCATTGCCTTACTTTCTGGATCAGAGTAGATTAAATACTAGATTTCACTTTATCTATGTCATATGCTAAATACTCATGAGATAGAGCAACATCTTTTTCCACTTTTGAAGACCAATCCTTATACACTTTTTGTAGGTCGAATTTCAGGGATTCAAGATCTGCCTTTTTAATGTAGTCCTGAGAGAGAGGTGGGGTTTGGCACTGAGGGTCTTCTGATTGGCCTCTCATCTTCTGAGTCATCATATTCTAGACCCAACACCATAAATCTAGGGTCCTCAGACTAGCCTTCAATATCATGTACAACTAATACTGATCCTTTGGCAACATGTTCCTCCCCCTCACATGGAGCATTCTCCTAAACAACCATATCTAACTCCATCTAACCTACTTGATCTACTTCATCAATAGGAAGGTTCACTGTTACTTCCTCCCCAGAATCTTCAAACACTTCCAAAATAGGTCCAGCTTGAACTAAATCAACAGCTTCTTCTTGTTCTTCATTTTCTACCCTTTCTTTATGTCCTATTAGAGGACTAAGACTTATAAATTCCTCTTTATTTTCAGCAGCAGTTATCTCAAGGTCAGCATGACTTGATTTAGAGTCCTCATCCTCATCTGAGGTATCTCTAACTTCTCTTAATAGAATTTTTGCCCATTCTTCTTCACTGGTTTCCTTATCACTGTCCCTTAGGAAAACATCCCTTCTAGGTAATCTCTTTGGTGGGATATTCTCACCAAAGGATATAATAGTCACACGAGGATTGGACGGAAGGTCAGGATCACTCCTGTCATCTATAGGAGAGTCTTCTCTATCTTTCACAACAACAACTTCCTCTTCTTCATCTGAGTAAGCAGGCTCTACTTCATTAGGCTTAAGACCAGAGCCTCTCTTATTCATAGGCCTAGTAGGATGAGTCACATAATTAAACTCTTCATACACCTTAGCCTCATCATTCACCCATATTCTTATCCATGGATTCCATTTAATCTTCATCATCTTGCAAATCACTTTGGTGATGCAATGATTATCTTGTACAACAACAAGTTATTCCTTATCTCTAGCAACTCCTTTTACTTTCAACATAACAAATATCAGCTTGGCATGGAATATGACATTATATATGGAACTAGGATTGGTCAAATCGTCCAATTGAGCCATCAAAAACCTATACAGGTAGATCTTATATCCATGCTTCAGAAAATACATAATGAATATGTCCTGATACTTCAAAACAGTGAAGTCCCCTCTCTTGGGACTTATCACATGCTGAAAAAAATTTAAAAAGTAGCTTATCCTCTCCTTCCATTTCAGCATCAATTAATTTTCAATGAATTCCATTAACTATCAACTCAGCTAAATATTCTTCATAGTAATATAAATCACTAGTGGGAGGCACCAATTTTGAGTAATAGTCATAAATTACTTCATGAGGAATCCTCCAGAAATCATCCCATTCAGCAGAGGAGAAACATACATTTACTCTATTTACTTTGGAAGTCATCCAGTAATCATTCTTAGACTGTCCGAACTTTAGATACTCGTATAACTCCATCACCAATTTTGGATAATAGGGTCAATTGTTTTTTTCAAAGCATTCTACCCAACCATGAGCTTCCAGTGCCTTAAGCACTAAAGATCGACTCGAAAGCAGTCACTCTGAACTTAATTCCTTCTCAACTACAATTTACCTTTTGGATAAATGCGTTTTTAGAACCTTCTCTACTGGATGGATTCCACTACTTGACTCATATCTGGGTCTCTTAGGATCATGCACTTCTCCTTCATCATTGACCAGTGGCCTCTTCAATCTAGACATTAATCCGGAGTGGTTCGAGGTTTTGGTAGCGGTTTAGGTTCTGAGATTTTGAGAGAAAGAGGTTCGGAAGAGGGTTTGATGTGGATCGAAATGTGGTATACGTTCTATTTCTATCATTTAGGGATCGAAAAATAAAATAGATAATATAAATAGATAATGGAAGAAAAAAATTTCAGATTCTGATTGAGAGCACATAAAAACACAAAGTCCCGGACATCGAATGTCTATCGATAAAGAGGTATCTGTAAGGTCTAATGGTGAGGTCCTAACAACGAGGTCCTAATGGTGTGGTTCTAACAACGAGGTCCTAACGGTGAGGTTCTAACAGCGAGGTCTGATGGTAAGGTTCAAACTGAGAGGTCTGACGGTAAGGTTCTAACAGTGAGGTCCTAACAGTGAGGTATGACGGTGAGGTTCTAACAGTTAGGTTCTAATAGTTTATCATACCTAACTCATGTCTGATGTAATTTAACCTCTCATAATTCAAAGGCTTTGTGAATATATCTTCCAATTGGTATTCAGTACCAAATAATTCAAGAGTGATATCACCTTTTTGAAAATGATCTATCAAGAAGTGATGTCTTACATCAATATGATTTGTCCTAGCATGAGATACTGGATTCTTAGAGATATTAATAACAATCGTGTTATCACAGTTTATAGAGACATGTTTGAAGTGATATCCATAGTCTTGTAAAGTGTGTTTCATCCATATAATTTGAGCACAACAACTACCAACAACTATGTATTCAGCCTCTATAGTAGATAATGCAACAAAATTCTTCTTTTTACTACACCATGATACTAGTGACTTGCCTAAAATGTGACATGTTCCAGAGGTGCTCTTTCTGCCTAACTTGAAACCAGCAAAGTCAGCATTCAAATAACTTATTAAATCAAATGGTTGTTCTCTTGGATAAAATAGTCCTAAATTTATAGTGTACTTGAGATATTTAAAAATCCTTTTAACTACATTTAAATTAGACTCTTTGGTATTGGCTTGAAATCGATCACACATGAATACACTGAACATAATATCAAGTCTACTAGCAGTAAGATAAAGTAGACTTTCAATCATACCTCTGTAATTGGTTTGATCCACTGGTTCTCCAGTTTTATCAGCATCCAATTTGCAAGTGGTACTCATAGGCGTATCACTACCTTTACTACTATCCAAACCAAAACTTTTTAAAAGATCCTTAGTATATTTACTTTGATTTAAAATAATACCATCTATGTTTTGAAAAATTTGAAATCTAAGGAAAAATTTAAGTTCTCCCATTAAACTCATTTCAAATTCATTTTGCATCATTGTTAAAAAATCAGTGCATAAAGAATTTTTAGAAGATCCAAAAATTATATCATTTACATAGATTTGTACTATAAAAACATATTTTTAAATCCTTTTAATATACAAATCAGGATTGACTATCCCTTTTTTAAAACCTTTTGAAATAAGAAAAGAACTAATTCTATCATACCAAGCTCAGGGAGCTTATTTTAAACCATATAAGGCTTTATAAAGTTTAAAAACACTATTTGAAAAAAGAGGATTAGTAAATCTAGGGGCTTGTTCAATAAATACATCTTAAATTATATATCCATTTAGAAATTCACTTTTGATATCCATTTGATAATGTTTGAAATTCAAATGAGCTGCATAAGCAAGGAGTATCCTAATGGATTCTAGTCTAGCTATAGGAGAAAAGGTTTCCTCATAGTCTATTCCTTCTTCTAGACTATGCCCTTGTGCAACTAGTCTATCCTTCTTTCTAACTATACTTCCAGAGTCATCAACTTTGTTCCTAAAAACCCATTTAGTTCCTATGGTAAATGTGGCCTTAGGTCTTTCTACTAATTCTCAAACTTTGTTTCTTTCAAATTGATTCAAATCTTCTTGCATATCCATCACCCAAAATTCATCATCAATTGCATCATTGATATTTTTAGGTTCAAGGTGTGAATGAAAATCTTGATGTTCAACCTGGTTTCTTAGAGAAGCTCTATTTTTTGTCTCTATATTTAAATCACCTACAACATCAACTAAATGATGATTCCTTAGAGTTCTAATACTTCTAGAAAGAGTTGAACTAGATTACTCGTGGTTTTCTATTGGTTCAGGCTCAACAGGTGCAGATTCTAGAAGATTCCCAGAATTGGATACTTTTACAGGAGGTTCACTATCATTATCATAAAGGTTCATGATTGACATATCTTCCTCAAGATATTCAAGAGAGGTTTTGGGTTCATGTGGATCAGTCTCATCAAATTTTACATGAATTGAATCTTCCACACATTTGGTTATCTTATTGAATACTCTATAGGCTTTACTCGAGATTGAGTAACCTAGGAAAATTCCTTCACCACTCTTGAAATCAAATTTTTCAAGATTATATTTAGTGTTAAGGATAAATACTTTGCAACCAAAAACTCTAAAGTAATTAATCTTAGGTTTCATATTGTTCCAAATCACATAAGGGGTCTTCTTAAGAATCAGTCTAATAAAGACTCTATTGATAATGTAACAAGCTGTACTAATAGCTTCAGCCAAAAAGTAAATTGGAGAATAATATTCATTTAGCATTTTCCTAGCAATCACTTAAAGAGTTATATTTCTTATTTCTACTGCTTCATTCTATTGAGGTGTTCTAGGAGCATAGAAATTGTGAATATAGCTATTGTGTGAGAAAGAGGATTCAAAATCTTGTATTTCAAATTCAGAACCATTATCACTTCTCAAGGTCTTGATCCTAAGTCCACTAAGGTTTTCTACATACATGGAGTTTTTGTTAAAATAAGAACAAGCTTCACTTTTGTGAGCGAGAAAGTATACCCAAGTGTACCTAAAAAATCATCCAAAAGAACATAAAAATAGTGCTTCCTATTTAGACTTGAAACTCTTGATGGTCCAAACAAATCCATGTGAACCAACTCAAGCGGTTGAGAATTAGAAACTTTTTTCTTTGGTTTGAAAGAAACTTTGGGTTGTTTTCCTTTTTTACAAGGATTGCACACTTTGTCAAGTGGTAATTCAAGTTTAGGTAAGTCTCTAACTAAATCTTTCTAAGTCAGTTTGCTAAGTGAGTGCACATTGTAGTGTCCTAGTCTTCTGTTCCACAACCAGGATTCCTTATGAAACACATTTAAACAAGAAAAAATTTTCTTAGCTAAAGAATCAAAAACAACAGCATATACATTCTCATTTCTGAGATCAGTAAATATTAAATCATTTTTAGAATTAAAAACATTACATGAATCATTTTCAAACTTTACATAAAAACCATCATCACACAATTGAGAAATACTAAGCAGATTATATTTTAACCCATCAACAAAAAGTACTTTTGAAATTAATACAGTGTTAGGGTTACCAATCTGGCCTAAGCCGACAATTTTCCCTTTAGCATTATCTTCAAATGTGACATATCCACCATCAACATTAATCAGACTTTTGAAACATGAATAGTCTCATATCATATGTATTGAACATCCACTGTCCAAGTAACATAGAGATTTACAGGATCTCTTTAGGTAACTTTCCTGCAAAATAGATTAGACAAGGGGTAACTTTGGTACCCAAATTCTCTTGGGTCCAGAGAGGTTAGAATGTAATAATTTAGGAACCCATACTTATCTCATAGATTTCTTATAATCAGTAGATATACTTTGAGACATAAACACTCTGTTTGGTCCTTCAGAGAATTGTTTTTCAAGAAATGGTCCAGATGTTGAACTATCTATGAATTGTCTAGATTTTGGAATTAATTTAGTTTTAATGATCCTTCTCTGTCCAAGATGCTATTCTAGACCTGTTGTATATTTTTGGGCAATCTGTTGCCCTAGAAACTGAGTCAAGGTATGTCACTAACCAGCCCGGGTCGACCCTGAACCGGTCACCCGAGCCGGTCCGCGGCAAGTCCCGAGGGGCGTTCCCGATCCCCCCGGGATGGAAACCAGTGCCGGGCATTAAGACTTGATCGTTGGGAATGATTTCAGCCCAAAACAAAAGTAAATAGAACAGAATAAATAAACACTAACAGCGGAAAAGAAAAAGAAACCACACAACCACGTACCTCCATGTGACCTCTCAGGTCACCACCCAACTAGAGAGCAACCTTGCTCCAACACTGAGCGACTCAAGACAGAAGACCTGCGACTGAAATGGTAAAAGATAGGCGTGAGCACAAAAGTACTCAGTAGGTGAGCCCAACAACAAGTCCCAAAGCATTGACAATAAATATAGAATCTACATAATCCAGGTTTGAACTATAATGTATAAAAGTAATTTTTCATAATGTTTTACTTGAAAATCAAACACGAGACATTTCCCTTATTCTTTTCCGAAAGTTATTTCCATTTCACTAGTTTTAAACTCATTCTGAAAAGCAAAGTGTTACATTTTCAAATCTAACCCAAAGCGAACAAAGCATTTTCATTTGAAAACCATTTTTCTCAAAGTCTAACAGTATAGGCTGTGAAATGTGACTGAAGGAAAACAAGCAGGGAAAACAAGTGCAAGTAAAGGTAAACAGGTAAGGAAAACCAAGTGCAAGTACAAATAAACCAGAAGTTATCAGCAATAACCATGGGTGATCCTGAACATCCCTAGAAAACCCCTGGACGTACTCGGGTTCAGACTACCTACCGGCATGGTACTCCATAGTCAATAACCAACTGGCCGCCCTAACAGCCAACCAGTGGCACATCCCTCCTGGCCTGTCTGTAACTCCAGGGGGTACTAACCCGTCTAATCAGGGTTAGCAAGCAACCGTCACTCGATAATCTACAAGACGCCCAGGAACCCATAGTAGTTTTTGTAACACTGTGTAAGTGGGAGACCCGCGCACGCGTGACTCATCTCACCGCACTTGCCAACCCCTTACACGGACATCGCTACACGACAACCCTCGAAGGGAAGTCCCCCTGTAGAAATGCCCTCACAAGTACGTATATATATATATAAATATAAGTATAATCACTTCACATTTATTAAAGTGCCAACCGGGCCGTCATATCATTTACACTTTGAACATCTAACACTAAAACATTTCCAAGGGACATGACATACGCCACACGATTGAAAACCAGAAACGCACTTAGAACATTATTTAAGAAACTCAAATCAGCATCTCAAACCTGAAAGACGTTGGTATCACAAGTAAGAAATCATTTTCCCAGTTCCAAACGCACCCCACTTTTATCAAGAGCCAAACGGGCCTTTAAACACCTTTTGAAAGAATAATATTTCTCAAATGAAATCCAGAATTTTAATCACGCATCAAAGGAAAACATTTTTCTTTTTCAACTACCAAGAACCACGCTTAATGTTTCCAAAAATCGAGTTTAAAGGTCACACGGCACTTCCTCTAATCAAGGTTCAAATAAAAACACCATTTTCCATAACCAATACACCTACCATTTTACACACACCAAAACCGCTTCAGAACCCAATTCAACCTGATCTTTCGTTAATCAGGAAGAACCATCCAGCAAAACTACCATGGAAGCACACAATTAAATCCAAGAAAACGCTTTAAATGAAACGCTAGAATTAAAACAACTTTTATCATCAGCAGATCACCAAACTATAGATAACTACTTAGTAATACTTTTGAATTTGCTGAAACTTAATAAAAAGTCAAGGAATAAATAAATTTCTAAATTTAAAGGCGAGTGCAAAGGGAGACCTACCTCAAGATCCAAGCGCGGCGGTAAAACGACCTTGGAACCAAGGCGCGATGACACAACGTGTGTCCGAAGCCACGTGATAAAGTCCAACACTCTCGAAACTGAGGCGCGGAGATGGCAGAACCTCGGAAGCAAGGCGCAGCGATAACGCTCTCTCGAAAACGCCCTGCGCGGGTCCTAAAACAGTAGACCGTTAAACGGTCTCAACGATATTAATAACAGAATAATATTAATAATAATAACAACGGGAAAGTAATCGCGGTGATAACAATAATCACAATAATAATTATAACACAACATAATAATAATAATAATGTTATAATAATAACAATAATAATATAATTAGCATAATTGTAATATCAATAATAACAATAATAATAATATCATAATATTAATACAATAATAATAATAGGAACAATGCCAATTTAATATAATTATAATATATTAATAATATAATAACGATAATAATATAAAATAATGTTAACATAATAATATTAATAATAATAATATAATGACAATAGCATAATAATGATAATAATTTAATAATAATAATAAGAATATCATAACATAATAATAATAGTAAAAATAATATAATAATAATAATAATAATAATATTAATATTAATATGATAATAATTATAATAACATTAGTAACAATAATAATATAATAATAATTATAATAATATTTATAATAAGATAACATTAATTATAATAATGACATAATAAAATAATATTTATAATATGCTAATAATCATAATAATAATAATAATATAGTATTAATGTTAATAACATAATGATAATAAAAATAAAAATAAATAAAAACAAACAAAAAGACTTACAACTGGGGGGAAGAGGTTTGGCGCGGGGAAGCCGGAACGGGACGGCCGGGAGGGCCGGCGGAGGCCGGGACAGGGGGGCGAAGGCGGAAGCAGGCCGGGTGCGGGCTCGGCGCAAGGCGAAGGCGGGAGCGCGCTGGAGCGGGGTGGCGACACCGGGACGGGGAGCAAGGGATCGGGACGGCGGTCGGGCGCGGGCTGAAGGAGGAAGGCCAGGGCGCGGCGGGAGGCCGAGGCGGAGAGGAAGGAGAGAGAGAGAGGTGAGGGAGAGTGGCGGCTACGGGGAGAATAGGGGTAGGGTTAGGTTAAACAAAATACTATATATATATATACATAATCAATAATAATAATAATTATAATTATAATACTAATAATAAAAATTAGTCAATCAAAATAATAATTATTATGACCAAACATTTAAAATAATGCAATCATTTAAAATAACACCCATATATATATTTACACATATATAGATGTATATATACCTACAAACACATACACGCAATTACAATAAACACATATATATGTATAAACATATATAGACCTAAACATATATATGCATATATACACATATAGACATATATATATATATACACTTATACACGGAAAATAACCACAACAATAGTAACTCAACTCAAATAGTAATAATAATAATAAAAAGTCAATGTAAAAGCTTTAATATTTAAAACGCCGGGTGGACACATCGTCACCCGGGCCGAATGCACGATCACCGCTAGCGGTGCGATGACCGCGCACCGACGTGAAACCACCAACCACAATTAATCTTCGAAAAATTTAAACCGGGACCAAGAAAAGAGAAAAATTTCGGACGTCCGCGGTCGGGGTGTGACAATTCTCCCCACCACAGACACTTTCTGCCCCCAGAAAGTCACCAGGCCGCAAGTCAACTAAAAACCAAGTCTATGCCCAAACATAACTAAAGGAACCAGAGAGGATTGAGAATCTCGGGGATGACCTTACTCAGCATAGGTCACACCCGACCGATTCAAGAGAGAACTGGGGTCCGAGATTGAGGGGAGAACAGGAAGGGGTTCTCCCCACCACAAGAGCTCAACTTGTGTAGAAAAGTTGACCATCTAAAAGGAAGACCCTAGAAAAGGGGGTCGACGCGGGAACTCCCAACCAATTCAAACCAACTCCTATAGCACGATTAAAACAACACTTCCGTCAAGACATTAAATCCTCGACCAGAGTCAACAACCTACAACACCAGGGAAAACCTATAGAAAAACATTTGACCGACATCAAATTGGAGACATGATCCACCGAAGTCCACAAAACATAACCACATCGACAACATAACTAAAACGAGGTCAACCCACACGAGAGTCAAACACACTTTTAAGAAGGACACACGATTCGGAATATTACATTCTCACGACAAGTCCGCTTAGATTTATCATAGAACAGGTCCATTGCCACTTTTTAGAAAAACAACACATTTACATAAACTGGACTACATGGATTATAATAGAACAAGTCCATGATAACCCCATGGTAAAACAATGAACGTACAACAACGTCAAGACTTAACAGCAGAAAAACAAGTACTAAAAGATCTTGATTGTTCCACTGCTAACGCGGAACTCAAAATCTGGACCAAGGCTTCACAACCCTGGGGACTCCTGACTGTGCGCGAGCTTCACCCCGAGACTTGTGGCTGGGGCTCTGATGGCTGAAGCATCTTCTGCCTCACAGTCAGGTACTGACATTCTCCCATCGCAGCTTCCTCTTCAAGCAACGCTTCTTGCAAAACTTCTCCAGATGACCCAGACAACCACAGCGATGACATGTCTTCGGAGGGTTGCGACAAGACGGCTTTAAATGCCCGAAACGACCACACTGAAAGCATACCATCGAACGATCTGATGAACTGGAAGCTGGGACCAAAGGGGATAACTCATTGGGGACAGGTATCTCTCGCGCCTTTTCCTCACCAGAGGGGGAACTCTTGCGAACAACAGGGGATGCTGAAGTATTAGCCACCCGCACACCAGAAACCAACTCAGCCAAGAAAGCTTTCTCCACCAGCTTCTCGAAACAAAGGTCTTTAGAAGGGAGGACACGCTCCTTGATCTCTGGACGAAGACCTCCAGTGAAAAGAGAGGCCTTCATGAGCTCGTGCGACGCTACATCTGGAGAAAAGAAAATCAGTTCCTTGAAATGGTCAACATATGCCTTCACCGTCCGTTGGCCTTGTTGAATATGCACAAGCTCTCCCTTTTTCTCCAGCTTCACTTCCTCAGGTACACACCATTGGATGAAAACGGTTCTGAAGACATCCCACGTCATTTCACCTTGCGTTGACGGTGGGGTAACCATCTTCCACTGGTCCAGAGCTGGACCCTCAAACAACTCCATAATTGCACGAACCATAACATTATCGGGAGTTCCCAATATTCTAAAGACACGTTCCACTTCCTCGAGCCATTCCACTGCCTCTAACGGACCCTGATCACCATGGAGAACAGGCAAAGTCTGAGGAGGACTAAAAACTGGGCCTGACATATCTGAATCCTTAAAGACCTTTCTGGGCGGCATTTCCTGAGCGACATATAAAACACAAGGCCAAAACCCACATCAAATCGAAGCAATCATCAATAAAAGCATCTTCATCAAAAACAGTCAGCACAAGGACCAATCAAATACAACACAACCCAAAATAAAATCTCCTCCTTAAAATTTCCTTTTCATTTCTGATTTCAAAACCACCCTTTCTCAAGATCACTTTCCAAAAACCAATCCACTTTCAAACCAAAAACTTTCCAAAACCATTCTCCCTTTAAAACCAGTTTAGAAAACAAATTCAAGCGTTAAATTTCAAACACACCCAGGTAATCTCTTGAACCGTTGCACATGTATTTATCCACATTCCATTCATACGTGCATCAGCACACACTTTCCATGCATTCTCACACATGTGCAAACGTTCATAAAGAGGACCTGTGGTTTCACCCCAAACCATTCTGAACCAACTCCAAGCAAACAACAGATTTTTCAAATCAAGAGATTTCAGTTTTAAAACCCATTTTATACATTTAAAGTCCTTTAAAAGAAACTAGTCCAATCTTTCAAAAACTTTTTTCATTTCCAACAACGTACTTACACAGACCAAAACAAAGCAGCAACCAAGATTGCATCAATCACTGAAATGAGGGACTAGTAGTCACACTCAACCTGGCGACATGGTAGTGAGCCATGTCCCAAGTTAGTGTCGACCACTAGGAGGAATTCAAACCGTGTACTCAGACTCCACATGGGTCACTACTCCATGTGAAATCACGACGTAACATTGGCTTGCCTCCATTGTCATCCCTCAATCCAAGACAAACCAGGAAAGACAAGGACACAATTCCCGGACTACCCCTGGTAACTCGAAGATCAGTGCGAGCAAGAGTTCGCGACGCTCTTCCCATACCTACCCCTCGAGTTCCGACAGTCCTAATCTCCTTCTACCGGACAACCCAAATAACAAGACCACCCTTTGATACCATTTTGTCACGAACCAGCCCGGGTCGACCCTGAACCGGTCACCCGAGCCGGTCCGCGGCAAGTCCCGAGGGGCGTTCCCGATCCCCCCGGGATGGCAACCAGTGCCGGGCATTAAGACTTGATCGTTGGGAACGATTTCAGCCCAAAACAAAAGTAAATAGAACAGAATAAATAAACACTAACAGCGGAAAAGAAAAAGAAACCACACAACCACGTACCTCCATGTGACCTCTCAGGTCACCACCCAACTAGAGAGCAACCTCGCTCCAACACTGAGCGACTCAAGACAGAAGACCTGCGACTGAAATGGTAAAAGATAGGCGTGAGCACAAAAGTACTCAGTAGGTGAGCCCAACAACAAGTCCCAAAGCACTGCCAATAAATATAGAATCTACATAATCCAGGTTTGAACTATAATGTATAAAAGTAATTTTTCATAATGTTTTACTTGAAAATCAAACACGAGACATTTCCCTTATTCTTTTCCGAAAGTTATTTCCATTTCACTAGTTTTAAACTCATTCTGAAAAGCAAAGTGTTACATTTTCAAATCTAACCCAAAGCGAACAAAGCATTTTCATTTGAAAACCATTTTTCTCAAAGTCTAACAGTATAGGCTGTGAAATGTGACTGAAGGAAAACAAGCAGGGAAAACAAGTGCAAGTAAAGGTAAACAGGTAAGGAAAACCAAGTGCAAGTACAAATAAACCAGAAGTTATCAGCAATAACCATGGGTGATCCTGAACATCCCTAGAAAACCCCTGGACGTACTCGGGTTCAGACTACCTGCCGGCATGGTACTCCATAGTCAATAACCAACTGGCCGCCCTAACAGCCAACCAGTGGCACATCCCTCCTGGCCTGTCTGTAACTCCAGGGGGTACTAACCCGTCTAATCAGGGTTAGCAAGCAACCGTCACTCGATAATCTACAAGACGCCCAGGAACCCATAGTAGTTTTTGTAACACTGTGTAAGTGGGAGACCCGCGCACGCGTGACTCATCTCACCGCACTTGCCAACCCCTTACACGGACATCGCTACATGACAACCCTCGAAGGGAAGTCCCCCTGTAGAAATGCCCTCACAAGTACGTATATATATATATATAAATATAAGTATAATCACTTCACATTTATTAAAGTGCCAACCGGGCCGTCATATCATTTACACTTTGAACATCTAACACTAAAACATTTCCAAGGGACATGACATACGCCACACGATTGAAAACCAGAAACGCACTTAGAACATTATTTAAGAAACTCAAATCAGCATCTCAAACCTGAAAGACGTTGGTATCACAAGTAAGAAATCATTTTCCCAGTTCCAAACGCACCCCACTTTTATCAAGAGCCAAACGGGCCTTTAAACACCTTTTCAAAGAATAATATTTCTCAAATGAAATCCAGAATTTTAATCACGCATCAAAGGAAAACATTTTTCTTTTTCAACTACCAAGAACCACGCTTAATGTTTCCAAAAATCGAGTTTAAAGGTCACACGGCACTTCCTCTAATCAAGGTTCAAATAAAAACACCATTTTCCATAACCAATACACCTACCATTTTACACACACCAAAACCGCTTCAGAACCCAATTCAACATGATCTTTCGTTAATCAGGAAGAACCATCCAGCAAAACTACCATGGAAGCACACAATTAAATCCAAGAAAACGCTTTAAAAGAAACGCTAGAATTAAAACAACTTTTATCATCAGCAGATCACCAAACTATAGATAACTACTTAGTAATACTTTTGAATTTGCTGAAACTTAATAAAAAGTCAAGGAATAAATAAATTTCTAAATTTAAAGGCGAGTGCAAAGGGAGACCTACCTCAAGATCCAAGCGCGGCGGTAAAACGACCTTGGAACCAAGGCGCGATGACACAACGTGTGTCCGAAGCCACGTGATAAAGTCCAACACTCTCGAAACTGAGGCGTGGAGATGGCAGAACCTCGGAAGCAAGGCGCAGCGATAACGCTCTCTCGAAAACGCCCTGCGCGGGTCCTAAAACAGTAGACCGTTAAACGGTCTCAACGATATTAATAACAGAATAATATTAATAATAATAACAACGGGAAAGTAATCGCGGTGATAACAATAATCACAATAATAATTATAACACAACATAATAATAATAATAATGTTATAATAATAACAATAATAATATAATTAGCATAATTGTAATATCAATAATAACAATAATAATAATATCATAATATTAATACAATAATAATAATAGGAACAATGCCAATTTAATATAATTATAATATATTAATAATATAATAACGATAATAATATAAAATAATGTTAACATAATAATATTAATAATAATAATATAATGACAATAGCATAATAATGATAATAATTTAATAATAATAATAAGAATATCATAACATAATAATAATAGTAAAAATAATAATATAATAATAATAATAATAATATTAATATTAATATGATAATAATTATAATAACATTAGTAACAATAATAATATAATAATAATTATAATAATATTTATAATAAGATAACATTAATTATAATAATGACATAATAAAATAATATTTATAATATGCTAATAATCATAATAATAATAATAATATAGTATTAATGTTAATAACATAATGATAATAAAAATAAAAATAAATAAAAACAAACAAAAAGACTTACAACTGGGGGGAAGAGGTTTGGCGCGGGGAAGCCGGAACGGGACGGCCGGGAGGGCCGGCGGAGGCCGGGACAGGGGGGCGAAGGCGGAAGCAGGCCGGGTGCGGGCTCGGCGCAAGGCAGAGGCGGGAGCGCGCCGGAGCGGGGTGGCGACACCGGGACGGGGAGCAAGGGATCGGGACGGCGGTCGGGCGCGGGCTGAAGGAGGAAGGCCAGGGCGCGGCGGGAGGCCGAGGCGGAGAGGAAGGAGAGAGAGAGAGGTGAGGGAGAGTGGCGACTACGGGGAGAATATGGGTAGGGTTAGGTTAAACAAAATACTATATATATATATACATAATCAATAATAATAATAATTATAATTATAATACTAATAATAAAAATTAGTCAATCAAAATAATAATTATTATGACCAAACATTTAAAATAATGCAATCATTTAAAATAACACCCATATATATATTTACACATATATAGATGTATATATACCTACAAACACATACACGCAATTACAATAAACACATATATATGTATAAACATATATAGACCTAAACATATATATGCATATATACACATATAGACATATATATATATATACACTTATACACGGAAAATAACCACAACAATAGTAACTCAACTCAAATAGTAATAATAATAATAAAAAGTCAATGTAAAAGCTTTAATATTTAAAACGCCGGGTGGACACATCGTCACCCGGGCCGAATGCACGATCACCGCTAGCGGTGCGATGACCGCGCACCGACGTGAAACCACCAACCACAATTAATCTTCGAAAAATTTAAACCGGGACCAAGAAAAGAGAAAAATTTCGGACGTCCGCGGTCGGGGTGTGACAAGTTATCTCTACCGGCTGTAAAATTTTCAATATCTCTCTTTAATTGTTCATTGGATAATTTGAGTTTAGTATTTTCTTTTAGCAGCTAAGAACATTTTTCTTTATCAATATCTCAATCATATTTATAATTAGTATTTAAATCTTGTTGTCTTTTTAATAGTTTATATTTATCCTTTAGTTCATTAAAAGTATCCTCAAGCATTCCACAGTATTCAAATAGAGCATAATTAGTCATATTTTCATCATTGTTTGATTCACTTTCATTCCCATAATAATAATCATTAGGCATAGGGGAATTTTGTGTTACCTCAGATGTTTTTTTCATGAAACATAAGTTGGCATGATTGTTTTGTTCACTATCAGAAGCATCAAATCCACTGGAGCTATCTTCTAAAGCACTATAGGTATCTTTCATATCCTTTTTATAACCTTTTCCCTTATCTTCATATTTATTATTAAATTTCATCTTGGGGGAAGTCTGCCTACACATGACCTTTTCGTTTTCACTCATAACAGATTATTTCATTTGAGTTGTCATTCCATTTTCTGTATTTCTTCCATTGTCCTTTGATATGATAATTTCCCTTGTAGTTTCACTTCCTGAAGAATCTCTTATTTAGGTATAATTTTTTGAATCTTCTTGCAAGATGAGCCATCTCCTCATTGTTGTTTGAGTCTTCACTTGTAGAAGTATCTACAGGAATTTGTACTTTTTCTTTATCCTTGTTCTTTGAGGTATTAGTCTTAAATGATACAGATTTATTCCTTGGTTCTTCATATACTTCTTGATTCACCTTGATTTCTTCTTTATACATCATAAGCTTGCCAATTAGTTTCTTCATTTGTAGTTTTCCTATGTCACAAGATTTTCGGATAGAAACAGAAGACTCTCTCCATCTGTTAGGTAGGCATCGAAGTAGTCTCATAATCTGGTCCTTGTTGTCCACTCGTTTTCCAAACAGACTCATAGTGTTCACTATTTTGTTGAACCTGAGATACAAGTAATAAATGAGTTCATCAGGCTTCATTTTAAATTTATCATATTTAATATTGTAAGTATTTAATCTCATCTCTTTAACATTGATTGTTCCCTCATGAGAAATAGATAAAGTATCCCAAATTTCATATACAGTTTTAAAAGATGATATCCTATTGAATTCCTCATCACCTAGAGAATAGTAAAAAGGATTCATTTATTTATAGTTATTGAT
The DNA here is from genome assembly GCA_963277665.1 of Viscum album. Taxonomy (NCBI): domain Eukaryota; kingdom Viridiplantae; phylum Streptophyta; class Magnoliopsida; order Santalales; family Viscaceae; genus Viscum; species Viscum album. The sequence goes on along the minus strand of OY728143.1, from coordinate 640,710,237 downwards.
ATATGTGGATTTAGTCAACTGAGACCATGTGTCCATAACAGTACCAGGTAATGTATGTTGTTCTTCAATTGTGTCCCAGATTTTAGGTCTCATTCTATCTATACACATTTTCATTTTTAATTTCCACTGAGCATAGTTATTACCATTAAAGAAAGGTGGCCTGTTAGTAGAAGCACCCTCAACTCTAGTTTCCATAATTACTAAAAATTTAAAGAACTAAAAATTTAGATATGATAGAAATTTTAAGATCCTTAATATGAAACTAAAATCATAGTTGAAAAGAATTTTAAAATCTAGTAAATAAATAAACATCTAATACCAAATGTTTGTCGGAGTGGATACTCAAGAGGGGGTGAATTGAGTCCAATTTAAAATTTATATTAAAAAATTTATTGTTAAGAAAACCCCCAACTAAAAAACTGTAACATCCCGGGTAAATATAGAATATGAAATTCTCATATTTATCAATATTTGTGAATAAAATATTAATATTACTTTAAAGGGGATACTCTGTTTTATGGCGTACCCAATATCCAACAAGGAGTTTCTTTGAAATCTTACGTGGCACACTAATAATATAATAATATTATTATAAATGGTAGTTAACACCTAGCCATTGTAATGGTGAGAATGAAAAAAACTAACTAAAGAATTATTATATATGTTTTTTAAATATTTTTACTTTTATCCAATAAAATTTAGAGGCTTAAAATAAGAAAAGAATTCGATTTTAAGCATAAATATTCTAATATTCTTTAAAAGGTTGATTAACTGCCTTTTGATGGCGAACCCTTTTTAAATCCACTTTTTGACAATTTTATATGTTATATTTTAAAAAATAAGATCCTTATTTAGAATTTGGACATCAAAATTTACTTTGTGTAAATTTTTGTTATTTTTCCGATAAAGATCATTTTTAGTGAAAAATATTGTATTTTAATTCAAAACCTCATTTTAATCTAATTTATTTATATTGTCAAATTATATTTTTAATTGGGTTTAAAGTGTAATTAAAATATATTTTTACCATTTAATCAAATGGTGGTCATTTGAATTAATTTCACTTTGAAATTGGACATAAACAAGTGTCAATATTTTAATAAATATTGTTTCTTAAAAACACCCTATTTGTTTTGACAGCGGGAATTGATTATAAAATTAATTAATAAAACTTCTATATTTTGAATTTGGTAAAATTGATATCATATTTGAATTTGGAATATCAAATTTACTTTGGATAAATTTTTGGTATTTTTCTGACAAAATGTTCATTTTTAATGAATTGTGAAAAATACTGCATTTTACTTCAAAACTGCTTTTTTCATCTAATTTAATTATATAGATATATTTTCCTTAATTTAATTATATTTTTATCAATTAATACAATTTTTTTTCATTTTATGTAATTTCACTTTTAAATTGGATGTAAAAAAATCAATCTTTTGATAGATTTTACTCATTAAAAACCCGTCTTTGGTTGTGACAACAAGGATTATTTTAAATTAATCACTGAAATTTATGTGTTTAAAATTTGATAAAATGGATTCCGTATTTGTAATCTGAAGGTACAAATTATTTAATTAATACACTTTTGTTTTTGGACATTATGAATAGTAACGACGACAATTATCTTTAATTATCGTGTTTAATTAGTAATCGGGTAGTTAAGGGTAATACAATAATATCATAAAAATATAAAATGACCCCAACATGTGTTCTAATTCTATTGGTGGTGTCATGGCCTACCATGGGATTCCTTGTGCCAACTTTTGGGTCCCATGGAATCACTTTTGGGTGATAGTGACATTTTATCATTTTGTTTTTAAAGAAAGGAAAATATAACAAAAGTATGTAACACCTAAGTAAAACAATTTTAATTTTGTCTAAATAAATGATCTCTTAGACTATAAATAGAAATTGTAAATCTAAAAATATTTCCTACGTGATCGTAATTTTTTATAATTTTTAGACATTAAATAAATAAATATATTTATGACTCCTTGATGATGTAGTGATTACCTAATTAATGAACGATTTAAATAAAATGAAAAGATAAGTTAAAATATAAGACTTATACTTGTAAAAAACCAATTGGATGGGTGTATTTCGAACCCTTATCACCTTATCCTAGAAATATATCATTGTGAGACCTTTAAAATCCGAAACTCATTTTATAATAAAGTATCATTTCATGACATTCCAAGAGTGCCCCTCCTCCCTCTTATAAAAGGCCCCCACATCTACCCTCTTACACACACCTCTCAAGCCATTGGATCGTCCAACATCTACTCATATTGTCTCTCCACATCCCTGTATTACTCCTAGAAGCCTCATTTTGGGATGAAGTCTTTCCAAGGAAGCCTTTGGTCTCAATTCAAAAAGAGTTACCCGTTTTTAAGGTAATGTCTTCTCTTATGTTCTTTTCATTTATTTTACTTCTCCAACCCCCTAAAATCATTTTATTACTTTATTTTGTAACAAAACAAATATCTTAAATATAATAGGATGTTGTTATGAGAAGGATTCGAGCTACACTTATACACACCTCCATCTAATGGTTAAAGAACATACTTTTTCTGTGGGTGGCGAATTGCTGCCTCACGAAATGATGATTGTTCAATCTTATTTTAACACTTCTCATGGTGTCCATTATGATGTCACTATATTTCATATATGATATATATGTTATTTATGTTTTCTATATGATTCTTTATTTTATATTTAAAACATACCTTTATGCTTTTCATGTTGTGAAAATGCAATAATTTCATACGAGGAAGTGTGGACTACCGCCCCCTTAAGTGATGTGACACGTTCATTAAATACATGGAATGTATACAGAATGAAATTAATGAACTTATGTGACCTATATAACATATATATTATACTGGAATTATAATATATATATCTCTCATTTATTTTTAATTTCATTAATATGACAAAGAAATGAATGTAGCGTTCATGCGTACGTACGGCCTACCATCTCCATGACCGGTGCATTTCATTTCTTTATATATCCAAATTTTATGGAATAGTATAAATTAATATATACTGTATATATATTATATTTAAATAATTAATAATATTCTGGAGATTATGTACTTATAACTACATGGACAGTTCTTTTCAAACAAGTTCATTTTTGACTCATGTACCAAACATCGACAAAAACATCTGATATGAAATCACATAATTAACTAATTATTATTACATTATAATATGTTATATGAATTTAATAATAAACTTTAAAGGAGTTACTTAATCAATTATAAATTGACAAAAGTTTTTTATTCAGGAATATAAAGAAATGAATAAGACAAGTCGGACTTGAGGTAAGGGATACTACCTCTCTTCAAGTACTCTCTCTTATGCCATTTCTTTTGTGCTCCATGTTCTGATGTTGGATGATGTTATTTTATATTAACCTTAATGTAATTTTTATTCTCATATTATGAGAGACCCCCTCTTACTCTCCCCAATTCATTTTAAGAATTTTGAAGTGGCACTGTTAGGCTGCCGAATTTTTTTAAGGGATCCTTTCACCCATCTCATTTTCAAAGTTCTATTTTCATGTTGAGTCTTTAATGTTACTTTTTCTTATGTTGGGGTATGATATATATATATCCATCATACTTTCCTTTTATGTTAATATTATTAGATACCCTATTTGATGTCATTAATCAATTTTTGGAAGTGTTGAGTGGTGCTGTTAGGCTGCCGAATTTTCGTAAGGGATTTCTTATCTCACTTTTAATTTCGTGAGATTTTCATTGTACGCCACTTATTTATTTCATATGGTGTATTTTGTACTTCCATTTTATATATATTATCATTATTATATTTATATTCATGGTATTATTTGATTCATTTTGTGTTTATTGTCTTTTGGTCATAATACTCGATTGATTATGACGAGGTAAGGTGTTTTATCTCACTTTTCGTTCCCGTGAGATTCATGATTCATTTTCCACTATTTCATTTTTTATTGTGTATGTACTGCCCATTATTGTATTATTTTTGTAATATACTTTAATTTATGGTTATTTACATTTTCATTGTATGACCCTTCTTTCATGTGGCGTATGTTTCGAAAATTACCCAAATCGGTAAGGGAACCTTTCACCCTCCTCTTTTTAAATGACTTCTTTTTGTCAGGTCGTTAAATTTACATCTTCTTATGTTGGTATATGTTCTTATATATCCTTATTGTTGTAAATGTTATGTCCAAGTGATGAGATACCATTTTTATCTCTCATCATTTCATTTTCTGAATTTTAATGTGACGTCGTTTGGCTTCCAAATTTCTGTAAGGGAACTTCTTAACCCAATTTCAATTCTTTGGGTTAAACCTATACTTCTTGATTATATCATGCTATGAATATGTGTGGAAGGTCTCTGATTTTTTTACACTTAATATCCACATATATTGGGTTTATTTATGTTTGTCACACATATTTATTTAATTGATTTATCCTTAATCTAAGGATACCGTCTTTGTAATAGACTTCGTCTCAATCTCCTTTCATTGAGCCATATTTTTTTTATACACAACTTTCTTTTATACGGTGTATAAACCCCTTTGAATTTTATTTTTACTCAAAAGGAATCTTTTTATATGTAGCATTTTACTAAATGACAAAAGGGAATGTTTTTGTCTTACGTATGCGGCAACAATGACTTCTCCGCCGCTGTGACCATTATTTGAGTTTCAGCTTCCTCTACAAGCCATAAATTTTTTTTAATGAAAAATAAAAAAAATGTTTTAATTTATTTTGGTATTTAAAATGGTTTTAATAATTTTTTGATTATATCAATCTGTTATATTGATATCTTGTGATTGAAATGTGGAAATGTTATGTTTCCTTTATGCATTTTTTATGTGATACGATTATGTTATAGTTCTTAGGCATTATTTATGAAGTTGGGTGGTTCCATGATAAACTAAGGGTGGGTGAGCCGGAGATAGCTCTCCAATGCATTGGGTAATGAAAAAGGGTTAAATGCTAAGGTTTCTCCAAAGAGATTTAGGGAATATACTGTAATGGTTATTTCAAACGTAACCATGAGGGTTACTCCCTACCTAAGAATGTATGGATGCCTCAAGTTATCTTTATGTCTTATGATTTCTATGAGTTATTCATAAATCTTATGATTTCACGAGGTATTTTAATTTGCTTATGTTTTATGTGCAAAGTATTATTTCATTAATTTTTATGTATACATGGACTAATGTTTTTCTTTCTGTATTTTTACATCCCTTACTGAGCTTTTTATGCTCATCCCAGGTTTTTGAAATGTTTTCTATAGGACTTAAAGATGAATAGGGTGAAGGATGGGATCATGGAAATACATGATATCTAAAACATGGAACTAGACATCACTACTATAAATAAGGATATTAGAGACCGCCATTGGCGGTCGCTAAAGGGCTGTAGCGGCCGCGCAGCGACCGCCATTGGCGGTCGCTAAAGGGCTGTAGCGGCCGCGCAGCGACCGCCATTGGCGGTCGCTAAAGGGCTGTAGCGGCCGCGCAGCGACCGCCATTGGCGGTCGCTGTTGCCTCGTCGCTAGAGGCCTTTAGCGACCGCCAATGGCGGTCGCTATAGAAGGCCGACAGATCGGCCTTCAGCGACCGCGTGGCGGTCGCTGAAGGCCCTCTTCCGGGCACCCTATAGCGACCGCCATTGGCGGTCTCTAAAGACGGCCGGCAGATCGGCCTTCAGCGACCGCCAGGCGGTCGCTGAAGGCCCTCTGCCGGGCACCCTATAGCGACCGCCTATGGCGGTCGCTATTCTAAAAAAAAAAATTTTTTAAATTTTTTTATTGAATTGAATATATATATATATATATATAATATATATATATATATATATATATATATATTCATATATATACTATTAAATACAATATTTTAAATATATATATATATATAATATATTTTAAATGTTTTAATATATATTTAATATATATATAATATCAAATCATTGTGCTATAATAATTTAAAAACTTCGATTCAAGAAATAATCTCATTTCAGGTCGTTCGGAGCACGTTTGCTCCGAATGGGACAGTCGCACGCCGTTTTGGTGTTTTATGGCACCGGAAACGCGTTTCGGGCCGCCACGGTCACACGGCACCTCCGAATGAGGTGCCGTCTGGCCGACCATTTCACAATTCACGCCCCGGATGTTGTCGTACGGTTTCGTGGCATTCGGAGGTCGTTCGGGTGGTTTTGACCCCCCAACGCGCCATTTCAGCGCGCGCCGCGCTGCTGAAAACGACACAATCAGACGTGCCGCGCGCACCGCACGTCCGATGGACGTGCGGCCTCCTCCGGCATCTCAGGAATAATATTTCTATCTTTCCCGTGCGGTTTCAGGTCATTCGGAGCACGTTTTCTCTGAATTGGACCGCCGCACGCCGTTTTGGTGTTTAATGGCGCCGGAAACGCGTTTCCGGCCGCCGCGGTCACACGGCACCTCCGAATGATGTGCCGTTTGGCCGACCATTTCACAATTCACGCCCCGGATGTTTTCGTACGGTTTCGTCGTATTCAGAGGTCGTTCGGGTGGTTTTGACCCCCCAACGCGCCATTTCAGCGCGCGCCGCGCTGCTGAAAACGACACAATCGGACGTGCCGCGCGCACCGCACGTCTGATGGACATGCGGCCTCCTCCTGCATCTCAGGAATAATATTTCTATCGTTCCCGTGCGGTTTCAGGTCGTTCGGAGCACGTTTGCTCCGAATTGGACCGCCGCACGCCGTTTTGGTGTTTAATGGCGCCGGAAATGCGTTTCCGGCCGCCGCGGTCACACGGAACCTCCGAATGATGTGCCTTCTGGCCGACCATTTCAAAATTCACGCCCCGGATGTTGTCGTATCGTTTTGTGGCATTCGGACGTCGTTCGGGTGGTTTTGACCCCCCAACGCGCCATTTCAGCGCGCGCCTCCCTGCTGAAAACGACACAATCGGACGTGCCGCGCGCACTGCACGTCCGATGGACGTGCGGCCTCCTCCTGCATCTCAGGAATAATATTTATATCGTTCCCGTGCGGTTTCAGGTCGTTCGGAGCACGTTTGCTCCGAATTGGACCGTCGCACGCCGTTTTGGTGTTTAATGGCGCCGGAAACGCGTTTCTGGCCGCCGCGGTCACACGGCACCTCCAAATGAGGTGCCGTCTGGCCGACCATTTCACAATTCCCGCCCCGGATGTTGTCGTACGGTTTCATGGCATTCGGAGGTCGTTCGGATGGTTTTGACCCCCCAACGCGCCATTTCAGCGCGCGCCGCGCTGCTGAAAACGACACAATCGGACGTGTCGTGCGCACCGCACGTCCGATGGACGTGCGGCCTCCTCCTGCATCTCAGGAATAATATTTATATCGTTCCCGTGCGGTTTCAGGTCGTTCGGAGCACGTTTGCTCCGAATTGGACCGCCGCACGCCGTTTTGGTGTTTAATGGCGCCAGAAACGCGTTTCCGGCCACCGTGGTCACACGGCACCTCCGAATGATGTGCCGTCTGGCCGAACATTTCACAATTCACGCCCCGGATGTTGTCGTACGGTTTCGTGGAATTCGGACGTCGTTCGGGTGGTTTTGACCCCCCAACGCGTCATTTCAGCGCGCGCCGCGCTGCTGAAAACGACACAATCGGACGTGCCACGCGCACCGCACGTCCGATGGACGTGCGGCCTCCTCCTGCATCTCAGGAATAATATTTCTATCGTTCCCGTGCGGTTTCAGGTCGTTCGGAGCACGTTTGCTCCGAATTGGACCGCCGCACGCCGTTTTGGTGTTTAATGGCACCGGAAACGCGTTTCCGGCCGCCGCGGTCACACAGCACCTCCGAATGAGGTGCCGTCTGGCCGACCATTTCACAATTCACGGCCCGGATGTTGTCGTACGGTTTCGTGGCATTCGGAGGTCGTTCGGGTGGTTTTGACCCCCCAACGCGCCATTTCAGCGCACGCTGCGCTGCTGAAAACGACACAATCGGACGTGCCGCGCGCAACGCACGTCCGATGGACGTCCGGCCTCCTCCTGCATCTCAGGAATAATATTTCTATCGTTCCCATGCGGTTTCAGGTCGTTCGGAGCACGTTTGCTCCGAATTGGACCGCCGCACGCCGTTTTGGTGTTTAATGGCGCCGGAAACGCGTTTCCGGCCGCCGCGGTCACATGGCACCTCCGAATGAGGTGCCGTCTGGCCGACCATTTCACAATTCACGCCCCGGATGTTGTCGTACGGTTTCGTGGCATTCGGACATCGTTCGGGTGGTTTTGACCCCCCAACGCGCCATTTCAGCATGCGCCGCGCTGCTGAAAACGACACAATCGGACGTGCCGCGCGCACCGCACGTCCGATGGACGTGCGGCCTTCTCCTGCATCTCATGAATAATATTTCTATCGTTCTTGTGCGGTTTCAGGTCGTTCGGAGCACGTTTTCTCCGAATTGGACTGCCGCACGCCGTTTTGGTGTTTAATGGCGCCGGAAACGCGTTTCCGGCCGCCGCGGTCACACGGCACCTCCGAATGAGGTGCCGTCTGGCCGACCATTTCAAAATTCACGCCACGGATGTTGTCGTACGGTTTCGTGGCATTTGGAGGTCGTTCGGGTGGTTTTGACCCCCCCAACGCGTCATTTCAGCGCGCGCCGCGCTGCTGAAAACGACACAATCGGACGTGCCGCGCGCATCGCACGTCCGATGGACGTGCGGCCTCCTCATGCATCTCAGGAATAATATTTCTATCGTTCCCGCGCGGTTTCAGGTCGTTCGGAGCACGTTTGCTCCGAATTGGACCGCCGCACGCCGTTTTGGTGTTTAATGGCGCCGGAAACGCGTTTCCGGCCGCCGCGGTCACACGGCACCTCCGAATGAGGTGCCGTCTGGCCGACCATTTCACAATTCACGCCCCGGATGTTGTCGTACGGTTTCATGACATTCGGAGGTCGTTCGGGTGGTTTTGACCCCCCAACGCGCCATTTCAGCGCGCGCCGCGCTGCTGAAAACGACACAATCGGACGTGCCGCGCACACCGCACGTCTGATGGACGTTCGGCCTGCTCCTACATCTCAGGAATAATATTTCTATCGTTCCCGTGCGGTTTCAGGTCGTTCGGAGCACGTTTGCTCCGAATTGGACCGCCACACGCCGTTTTGGTGTTTAATGGCGCCGGAAACGCGTTTCCGGCCGCCGTGGTCACACGGCACCTCCGAATGATGTGCTGTCTGGCCGACCATTTCACAATTCACGCCCCGGATGTTGTCGTACGGTTTCGTGGCATTCGGAGGTCGTTCGGGTGGTTTTGACCCCCCAACGCGCCATTTCAGCGCGCGCCGCGCTGCTGAAAACGACACAATCGGATGTGCCGCGCGCACCGCACGTCCGATGGACGTGCGGCCTCCTCCTGCATCTCAGGAATAATATTTCAATCGTTCCCGTGCGGTTTCAGGTCGTTCGGAGCACGTTTGCTCCGAATTGGACCGCCGCACGCCGTTTTGGTGTTTAATGGCGCCGGAAACACGTTTCCGGCCGCCGCGGTCACACGGCACCTCCGAATGAGGTTCCGTCTGGCCGACCATTTCACAATTCACGCCCCGGATGTTTTCGTACGGTTTCGTGGCATTCGGACGTCGTTCGGGTGGTTTTGACCCCCCAACGCGCCATTTCAGCGCGCGCAGCGCTTCTGAAAACGACACAATCGGATGTGTCGCGCGCACCGCACGTCCGATGGACGTGCGACCTCCTCCTGCATCTCAGGAATAATATTTCTATCGTTCCCGTGCGGTTTCAGGTCGTTCTGAGCACGTTTGCTCCGTATTGGACCGCCGCACGCCGTTTTGGTGTTTAATGGCGCTGGAAACAAGTTTCCGGCCGCCGTGGTCACACGGCACCTCTGAATGATGTGCCGTCTGGCCGACCATTTCACAATTCACGCCCCGGATGTTGTCGTACGGTTTCGTGGCATTCAGAGGTCGTTCGGGTGGTTTTGACCCCCAACGCGCCATTTCAGCGCGCGCCGCGCTGCTGAAAACGACACAATCGGACGTGCCGCGCGCACCGCACGTCCGATGGACGTGCGGCCTCCTCCTGCATCTCAGGAATAATATTTCTATCGTTCTTGTGCGGTTTCAGGTCGTTCGTAGGGCTGTACGGGGGTGTCGGGGGGCTGTACGGGGGTGTCGGGGGGCTGTACGGGGGTGGCGGGGGGCTGTACGGGGGTGGCGGGGGGCAGTACGGGGGTGGCGGGGGGCAGTACGGGGGTGCGGGGGGCTATACGGGGGTGCGGGGGGGGGGGGGCTGTACGGGGGTGCGCGGGGCTGTACGGGGGTGCGAGGGGGGGGGGGGGGGGCTGTACGGGGGTGCGGGGGGCTGTACGGGGGTGGCGGGGGCCTGTACGGGGGTGGCGGGGGGCATTACGGGGGTGCGGGGGGTTGTACGGGGGTGCGGGGGGGGGGGGGGGGCTGTACGGGGGTGCAGGGGGCTGTACGGGGGTGCGGGGGGCTGAACGGGGGTGCGGGGGGGGGGGGGGGGGGGGCTCTACGGGGGTGTGGGGGGGGGGGGGGGGCTGTACGGGGTGCGGGGGGCTGTACGGGGGTGGCGGGGGCCTGTACGGGGGTGGCGGGGGGCAGTACGGGGGTGCCGGGGGTTGTACGGGGGTGCGGGGGGGTTGTACGGGGGTGCGGCGGGCTGTACGGGGGTGCGGGGGGCTGAACGGGGGTGCGGGGGGGGGGGGGGGGGGGGGGGCTGTACGGGGGTGCGGGGGGCTGTACGGGGTGGCGGGGGGCTGTACGGGGGTGGCGGGGGGCTGTACGGTGGTGCGGGGGGCTGTACGGGGGTGCGGGGGGGCTGTACGGGGGTGGCGGGGGGCAGTACGGGGGTGCGGGGGGCAGTACGGGGGTGCGGGGGGTTGTACGGGGGTGCGGGGGGCTGTACGGGGGTGCGGGGGGGGGGGGGGGGCTGTACGGGGGTGGCGGGGGGCAGTACGGGGGTGCGGGGGGTTGTACGGGGGTGCGGGGGGCTGTACGGGGGTGCGGGGGGGCTGTACGGGGGTGCGGGGGGGCTGTACGGGGGTGCGGGGGGCTGTACGGGGGTGCGGGGGGGGGGGGGGGGGGGGGCTTACGGGGGTGTGGGGGGCTGTACGGGGGTGCGGGGGGCTCTCCGGGGGTGCAAAGGCCATCCCATTGATTACAAAAGTGAAAAATAAAAGTGATAACATCTAATTAATACATATTTCTTTTATCGATACCATACAGAAATTTATAAAAAATATATTGGATAATACATAATCTATAATATCAGATTTATTGATCTGTTGGAATTAGTTCGACTTTTTCAAATGTAGAATCATGCAAGATTATCTGATCAAAAACTCAATATGTGTATAAAATATTTAAAAGACCACCATGGATGGTAATAATGCATTACTTAAATGAATAAATACAGTACATCAATGTCAACCCTACCGGTAAAAACAAAAAACATATCTCGTGAATATATAGTGCGTCACGCGTTGCCATCACTGCTACCTCCTTCTGGTGGGCCAGGTGCCTACAACAAATAAACATTATAAATATTTTAATAACAAAAATAATTTAAATTAAATAAATAAATACAGTATATACCTGCGTCGTATGATCCCCTGTACCATCATCTCGACACACATATTCCCGCAGTGCTCTAACCTCAGCTGTCAATTGCGCATTTGTCTCCTCGGAAGCGCGCAGCCGTGCCTCAAAATCTGACATCTGCTGTGTCATATGAGCAACAGCAGGACCGACAACCGCAGCGCGTGACACTACAGAACGAGGAATCCCTGCTCCATAGGTCAAACTATAGCCATGCCCGTCCCGACCAATAATGCGATGAAAGATCTCATCCCGTCGCATGGGAAGCTGTCGCTGGTCCTCTGGCAGATGTTCTAACTCATCTTGAAATTGATCTTGTGAAATATTTAAATATATATAAATATATATATGTTAATATAAAGATTTATGTAATTATTGGTAAGTACAGACACTTACTATCAATGCTGCAACCTCTGGATCATTGCGATCACGAGTCCTTATCCACACCGACATTTTATCAGTTGCTGCACCTTGCCCTCACAACTGTATATTAAAAGAATATAAACACAAAACCATATTAATTAATAAATTAAAAAATGAATAATATATACCTCATGTCGGATCTGAGACACGTGACGAGTCCCGAGCCTGTGAGATGGTCCCTGCAATGCTCGATTCTCCGAATGGCGTGTTGACACCTCCTACATTCAATTCATTCAAATTTCAAACAAATCACATATTCTTGAAAATATATATACAGCAAAATAATTAATATACAAACCGCAACACCCTCAGTAGACCAATATACAACCAAGTCACGCCACTGAGCCGGGAGGACACCTCTCGGGACTTTTCCAAAATGTCAGGGGCACCCACATTTGGTACCCAGTGGTCCCTCTTCACTTTGCCTTTATAATCTTTCCACAGCTTACGGCATTTTCTCATACACACGGGCCGAAACTCTTCAGGGCATACTTTTAAATTTTGCTATAATGAAAATAATCAAACATATTAGTATTATTTATAAATAGAAAATAAAGTAAAATTATTTTCTTACCTGAACCTCCCTCCATAGACGATCTAATGTGTCCTGAGGGATAAAAGCCCAATCACGCGTGGTCAATGGAAATCGATGTGGGTCACGTATGATATGACCCAGCTGACGAATAAATGCCGGGGAATTCGGTCCCACGGGATGAAATACCTCATCAAATGAAACATCTATCGTCGTGTCGGAATTCCATGCTAATATGCCACGACCAGGGCCTCTCCTGCGAGAGGAAGAAGCAGCCGAGTCTGATCCTGTTGAAAACAATTTTATATATAAATTGACAAATGTTATATATATATATATATGTTAATTACATAAATAATATAGATAATGACTGTCAAACATACCTCGACCCTGAGACGTAGATGCCTCAGATGGATGATGTGGATTTTCTGCCTCTTCCCCTGACATGTCTGCAATCATACAAAATATCAGTAATGAGTCCAAAGTGTTTAAAAGATAAATTGGATTGTTCTTAATAAATCGAACTTGTACAACTGTCAATCAAACAAAAAATGGATTGAATAATTAGTAGTGAATGAATTTTAAAAAATCAGAAAGTTAATCAACCTAAATATTTATGACTGAATTAACTTACAAAAGTGAGTATTAAAACTTATAAGGATTTATAAAATGATTAGATAATTTATGATATCCTAGGACATTCTACTGAATAGCGGGAAAACAATTATACCTTTCATTAAGCATGCAAATAGACCGTTTCTCCTTCAACAGCCACTCTGACCCAATAAATATCTTCTTCACGTTGAACTACGGTATGTTGATCAAGTTGTTGGTAAACAAACGGAACAGTCTCGGGTTCATCTTCTTCAAATAAAAACACTCCTCGCTGAGACATTTTGACAACAACTTGCCAACTTGGATCCGAAGGCAAAGTAACGAAGAATACTTATTCCGCTTGTGATGTCAAGATGAAAGGTTCATTCTCAACTTGTTCATTATTTCTGTATAACATATAGTTAAAATTCACCAATGAAAACTGATATTGATCGACTTTACATCCACGCACTGGATCAACCCAATTACACTTTAACAATATGTACTTCAAACCGTGTGTGTATACAACTTCAATGATGTCTATCAATTGACCATAGTAATAACCAGAATCGACAAAGGGACAAACGATTCCACTGTTTTGTGTTGCTCGTTTGTCGTCAACATCTTTAATGCGAAATCGAAAACCATTAGCATCAATAGCTTTATAACGATGAGCCGTTATAGATGGACCCTCAGCCAGTTGGATAAATACTTCAGGTAGCGTGGGGTCCCCTAACTCCCTCAGCTTACGAACCTACATAATTTATAAAAATCAATACTGATATATGCAGAAAGAATTAGTTTAATACTTCACTCATAATGAAAATCAATTTATACATACATAATCCTTGAACCAATCATGAAATGCCGCATAATGAGATTTTTGAATTTGCAACTCAGCCGCACAATGCATCTCTTATTTTATCTCATTAATGTGTTTCCTGCAAATGATTACGCGATGTTTAAAAGATCAAATTATGCAAATAAAACATGTAAAAGTTATACAAGCACATTGATAAGATACTTACTACATTAATGGTGCAACTGATGGAGTATTGAACAAGATATATCGATGTGCTTGTATCCACTCGATGTTGTCCATATCAAATGTGGTTCCTTCTCCAACTGGACCATCATGAATCCGAGAGGGCTTATCTAATTTTGTTTCAACATCCGTAAGATATTCTGCACAAAAGGTAGTACACTCGTCCATCAAATAACCATTGGCTATTGATGCCTCTAGACGAGCTCTGTTGCGTACAAATCTTTTCAATGTACTCAAATACCGTTCAATAGGATACATCCACCTGAATTGCACTGGACCAGCAGCCATTACTTCATCAGTTAGGTGCACTGTTAAGTGGACCATAACATCGAAAAATGAGGGGGGGAAAAGTTTCTCAAAGTGACAAAGCGTAAGTACAATTCGGTCCTGCAAACTTTTTAAATCACTCATTCGTTGAGTTCTTAAACAAAGCTGTCTAAAAAAATTACTTATCTCAATCAAGGGCTGAACAAAATTGGGGGATAAACAATCACAAATTGCGATTGGAATCAACTGCTGAAGTAATATGTGATTATCATGACTTTTCAACCCTTGCAATGTCTTGCTCGTCAGATTCACACACTTTGAAATATTAGAAGAGTAACCATCAGGCACCTTGACCATCTTCAAAATGGAAAGAAATGTCTCTTTCTCCTCTGTAGTCATCGAATACTGTGCAGCAGGCATATATGCCTTGTTTCCCTCAGCTAACTGTAAATGCAATTGTTTCATTAAACCCATTTCATCCAAATCACGGCGTGCATTAACATGGTCCTTTGACTTTCCACTGACACCTAAAATGGTCCACAATATGTTATCACAAACATTTTTTTCAATGTGCATGACATCCAAATTATGTCTCAACATGTTAGTTTTCCAATACGGAAGACTATAAAAAATACTTTTCTTTTTCCAATTGTGACTGCGCTGCCTACCCGCAGCACGAATATTACGTACTGGAGGAGCCACCAAATCCTGAATTTCATATACCGTGCGGATGTTTTCTTCCTCAATCTGCGATAACATTTTGACTCCTGTCATGATCTTTGGTGCTGGGCTGAACTCTATAGAACCATCAAATGCCACTCTGTCCTTTCTGAACTTGTGCTGGGGAGGGAGAAAACACCTGTGACCCATGTATGCCCATTTTTTGGAATGTTTAAGCCATACAGATTTTTTACTTTTATTGCAACAAGGGAAAGCAAATTCCCCTTTCATACTCCAGCCTGATAAATTTGCATAAGCTGGGAAGTCATTGATTGTCCACAATAAAGAAGCATGCAGTTTGAACATTTCATTCGTTTCACAGTCATAAGTCATCACACCATCTCTCCAAAATTCATTCAACTCATCAATCAATGGCTGAAGGTAAACATCAATCTTATCCCCCGGACTTTTAGGTCCATCAATAAGAGTGGAAAGTAATATAAATTGTTGCTTCATACAAAGCCACGGAGGAAGATTATATGGAACCAACACCACGGGCCATGTGCTATGAGTTGCACCAACCATAGACTTGAATGGATTGAAACCATCTGCTGCCAATCCCAATCGAACATTACGAACATCTTTAGAAAAGTCGGGATGTCTCTTATCAAAATCCTTCCATGCATGAGAGTCTGCCGGGTGGGTTAACATGTCACTTTCATGAACTCTTTCTGCATGCCATCCCATTAAATTAGAAACTTTAGATGACATAAAAAATCTTTTCAACCTCGGTTTAAGGGGAAAGTAACGCATTTGCTTTACAGCAATCAGTTTCCCCTGTACCGCAATCTGACTTTGATGAGTCTTATTTCCCCTGTTCTCTTTCCACCTGGAAGCGCCACAAACCGTACAGATATCCAAATGAGCAGTTTCATTTCTAAACAACATACAGTTGTTTGCACATGCATCTATAGTCTCATATGTAAAACCTATGTTCTCTGTCAACTTACGAGCATAGTAATACGACTCAGGAATCTTAGCGTCGACAGGAAGAACTTTTTTCAATAAAACCAAAAGCATGTCGAATGATGTGTCTGACCAATTATTCAAAGTCTTCAAATGCAACAACTCCACGATAAATGACAGTTTATTGTAAGAAGTACATCCGGGATATAATTCTGTTTTCGCATCATCAAGTACTTCATAAAACCTCCTCGAATCACGATCTGCACCAGAGCGAAGATTTATCTCACCGGTCTCAAGATTCTGGATGTCAATGCCTTCAGGATCAAACCCACGTACCATTTCAGTAAGCATTTCATGAATTGGATCAGTCATCCTTTCATCAACATCCATCTGAGCTGCATCTGTATTTTGACAATGAACATATTCTTCTCCATGACGAGTCCAACTCTTATAATTTTTCAGAAATCCATTAAAGAAAAGCTGCTCCCTCACAGTATCTCGTGTGAATTGATATCTGTTAGCACATTTTCTACATGGACAACTAATATAGTCACTTTCAAATCCTCTCGTGAAGTCAATAAACTGCATAATGCCATTGAAATATTCTCTAGACGTTCGATTTGGAAGATCAATCCAACTCTTATACATAATAATATATGTATAACAAACATTTACACAATACTTATTACATTTACATTTTTCAAATCAACTATATTCAAAATAAATATTAACCATTTGTTTATGAACCATTGATAAAATAATAATGTAACTGAAAGCTCATGTTACCTGATTGAGCTACAAACATGAAAGGGAGGGGAGCCGAAGGCGGTGCTGCGAGGGAGAGGAGGCAGCGAAGGGGAGCCGGAGCCAAAGGTGGTGCGGCAAGGGAGGGGACGGGCGGTGGCGGCAGCGGGGAGCTGGAGGAGAGGAGGCGGTGAGGGGACAGGGGACGGGCAGCGAGGGGGGGGGGGTGTCCGGGGTCGGGGGGGGGGGGGGGGGCTGTCCGAGGTGCGGGGAGGGGTGTCCGGGGTGTCGAGGGCCTGTCAGGGGTGCGGGCAGGGGTGTTCAGGGTGCGGGGGAGGGGGGGCTGTCTGGGGTGCAGGGGGGCTGTCGGGGGGTGCGGGGTGGGGTGTCCGGGGTGCGGGGGGGCTGTCCGGGGTGCGGGGGGGCTGTCCGGGTTCGGAGGGGGGTGTCCGAGTGCAGGGGGGGCTGTCCGGGGTGCAGGGAGGCGTCCGGGGTGCGGGGGGTGGTCCGGAGTGCACGGGGGGGGGGGGGGGGGTGTCTGGGGTGCAGGGAGGCGTCCGGGGTGCGGGGGGCGGTCCGGAGTGCGCGGGGGGGGGGGGGGGGGGTGCTCTCCGGGGTGCGGGGAGGCGTCCGGGGTGCGGGGGGCGGTCCGGAGTGCGCGTCGGGGGCTGTCCGGGGTGCGGGTGCCGTCCGGGGTGGGGGGGAGGGCCGAGAGGCCGGAGGGTGGCGGCCGGAGGCCCGAGGGCGGAGGGCGGCGGGGGAGGCTGGGCAGCGGGGGAGGGGAGGGCGGCGAGGGAGAGCGGCGAGGGAGGGAGGGGGTTAGGGCGGAGCGAGATCAAGGGCGCGGGGGGGGGGGGGGGGGGGGGCGCAGAAACCCCCCGAATTTTTTTATGCAGGTTAGCGACCGCCATTGGCGGTCGCTAATGGTAAGCTATAGCGACCGCCAATGGCGGTCGCCCGAGTCTGGGGGGCTCCACTGCCCCCTTTTCTAGTAGTGCATGTTTCTTTTTAAGAGTTTTTATTTTTTGAAAAAAATGGAAACTTAGAAGACGTGTCTACTTTGTAATCTTTCAGATGTAATAGTTATGTCCTAATTCTCTAAAACTCTGAACCTGAAAAGATCCTCAATGTGAATTATTCATTTAATTCAAGATTAAGTAATGTTTTAAGGTCGAGACCTTATAGTTGGTATCAAATGTCTGTTTAGATAACTTTAGAGGTTAGAGTGTTGTTTAAGAATAAGTGACAAGTTGTGTATAACCACAATGGTTAGTATTTTAGATTGAGTCATTGTTATTTTTGAAAGTTTGAATGAGTTTGAGATAACTTCGATAAGTATATCTTAGTGTTTATCTTCCTCATTAGTACATGATGATTTTGTTAATATACTCACATTGACATTTTTAGTTTTAGTAAATGGATGGATCTAGCAGGCACCAAAGTGACAATGGGTTTGAAGGAAACTGTGGTGGTTCTTTGATTAGGAGAATGGATGAAATGGGGGATTCAATGAGGAATCTCATGGTTATTCTAAACCAACTATCAAGGAGTCATGATTAACCACTTGAACCTTGGTGAGTTCTCAAATGCATCATGTACGAGAGAACAAACTCAATGTGGAAGTTCAGGTAAAATTTATAATGGTAACCATTAGGGTTTATATGATCATTACTTTTGAGGAAATTATGGGTTACTATATGATAGAAAATGAAAGGCATGAGATAAAATTAAGGTTAAATTATTTTATGGTTATTTTTAATGATTTTATCTCTTTTGGGTAATGTTTTAAGAATTATATAGTTTTGAAAAAAGGTACAACACGCAGACTGTGTGATAACCCGTCGCGTTGGACCAAGCTGCGGGAATTGAACCCACAACCAAAGTGCGACTGGTATTTATCACCTACCACTGGAGTACGTGAAGTCCCTGGTTAGTATAAAAAATTATTTTTAGTTATATAATTTTATGAATCAAGAATAAGTTGATTTTGGGTTATCTATGGAAACGATTGACCTATCATAGAGGATATGTGATTAGGATAATTACTTTTCAGTATGAGACTTTAAGAGTAACTGATGTTATTTGGAGGTAAATGTTAAGATTTACCTTTTAAGACTATGTGATTAAATCATTGGGAGATTTGGGTTTCAATCATAGTTGGTTTATTTTTGAATAATTTTAAGGGAAATTTTGTATTGAATGGTCTTTGTTGAACTTTGGGTTTGAAAATATTTGGAGATTAAGAGTAGTTTTTATTTTTGTAAAAGATTAACTTTTTTTGGGGATTATCTGATCTGATACAAAAAATTTTGTTTTGGTTAAGGTCTAAAGACATGGGAAATATATGGTTTATCTTATGTGAGTTATGTGATTCTCTCGAAGTTGATTATAGAACTCTTAATGTGAACAAGTCATCCTAAATACTCATCTTTTGGAGAAAATATGAGTTTGTGTAAGAAATCTAGTAAGATATGAAAGTATACATGGCAAGTAGGTATATTTCCTTATGATTTTGTTAAGATCGTAAATAAATTCCTCAATGAAAAGTAACTTAAAACAAAAAATGTTGTATGTTAACTTTTTCTACTGAGGAATCAAATACCGTTTAACCCATCACAAGTTTGTTATTTTCTGGTGGTTAACTTTCTCATAAACATGTTTTCTATCACTCTCCATCAGAACATGATGATTTTTTTTCTCCTCCATATCCATGTTTTCATGGAATCCTAGTATATGTTGTCTCGGGTGACCTTTTTACTTTTCTTTCTTTCTTTTAAAGTGATAGTTTAATTTACTCCTTTTCCAATGTGGGGCTTTCAATGAAGTTTTCGAGCCCAATTTGAAAATTGCGAGGATGCAATTCCCAAAAGTGGGGAAGTATGTAACATCCTGGGTAAATAAAGAATATTACATTCTCATATTTATCAATATTTGTGAATAAAATATTAACATTACTTTAAAGGGGATGCTATGTTCGGTGGCGTACCCAATACTCAATAACGAGTTTCTTTTAAATCTTATGTGGCACACTAATAATATAATAATATTATTTTAAATGGTATTTAACACCTAACCATTGTAACAGAGAGAATGAAAAAAAATAACTAAAAAATTATTACATATGTTTGTTAAATATTTTTACTTTTATCCAATAAAATTTAGAGGCTCAAAATAAGAAAAGAATTTGATTTTAAGCATAAATATTCTAATATTATTTAAAAGCTCGATTAACCACCTTTTGATGGCGAACCCTTTTCAAATCCAATTTGTGAAAATTTTATATGTTATATTTAACAAAATAATATCCTTCTTTATAATTGGGACATCAAAATTTACTTTGTGTAAATTTTTGTTATTTTTCCGATAAAGATCATTTTTAGTGAAAATGTTGTATTTTAATTCAAAACCTCATTTTAATATAATTTATTCATATTATTATATTTTATTTTTAATTCTTTTTAAATTGTAATTAAAATATATTTTTACCATTTAATTCAATGGTGTTCATTTGAATTAATTTCACTTTGAAATTGGACATAAACAAGTGTCAATCTTTTAATAGATATTGTTTCTTAAAAACATGCTATTTGTTTTGACAGCAGGAATTGATTATAAAATTAATTAATGAAACTTATATGTTTTGAATTTGGTAAAATTGATATAATTATTGAATTTGGAATATCAAATTTACTTTGGATAAATTTTTGGTATTTTTCTGACAAAATGTTCATTTATAACGAATAGTGAAAAATACTACATTTTACTTCAAAACTGCTTTTTCATCTAATTTAATTATATAGATAAGATGTCCTTTTAATAGGTTTTAATGTGTAATGGAATTATATTTTTATCATTTAATACAATTTTGATCATTTTATGTAATTTCACTTTTAAATTGGATGTAAAAAAAATCAATCTTTTGATAGATTTTACTTCTTAAAAACCCATCTTTGGTTTTGACAACGGGAATTATTTTAAATTAATTAATGAAATTTATGTGTTTGTAATTTGATAAAATGGATTCCATATTTGGAATCCAAAGGTCTTAATTATGTAATTAAGACTCTTGTTTTTGGGCATTATGAATAGTAATGACGACAATTATCTTTAATTATCGTGTTTAATTAGTAATTAGGTAGTTAAGGGTAATAAAATAATATCATAAAAATATAAACTGACCCCAAAATGTGTCCCAATGCTATTTTTGGTGTCATGGCCAATCATGGGATGCCTTGTGACAACTTTGGGCCCCCATAGAATCACTTTTGGGTGATAGTGACATTTTATCATTGTATTTTTTAAGAAAGGAAAATATAACAAAAGTATGTAACACCTAAATAAAACAATTTTAATTTTGTGTAAATAAATTATCTCTTAGACTATAAATATTCATTGGAAATATAAAAAATTTCCTACATGAGGTTAATTTTTTTATAATTTTTAGACATTAAATAAATAAATTTATTTATGACACCTTGATGATGCAGTGATTACCTCATTAATGAAAGATTTAAATAA
Source organism: Viscum album (assembly GCA_963277665.1). NCBI lineage: Eukaryota > Viridiplantae > Streptophyta > Magnoliopsida > Santalales > Viscaceae > Viscum > Viscum album. The sequence continues at coordinate 640,688,856 of OY728143.1, read as the reverse complement.
AATGAAAATATAAGGTAAAATATATGACTTACACTTGTAAAAAACCTATTGTATGGGTGGATTTAGAACCCTTATCATCATATCCTAGAAATATATCACTGTGGGACCTTTAAAATCCGAAAATAATTTTATAATAAAGTAACATTTCATGACTTTCCAAGAGTGCCCCTCCTCCCTCTTATAAAAGGCCCCAACCTATATCCCCTTACACACACCTCTCAAGCCCTTGGATAATCCAAAATCTACTCATATTGTCTCTCCACATCCCTATCTTACTCCTAGAAGCCTTACTTTGGGAATAAGTCTTTCCAAGGAAGCCTTTGGGCTCAAATCAAAAAGAGTTACCCGACTTAAAGGTAATGCCTTCTCTTATGTTCTTTTGTTTTATTTTTCTTCTACAACCTGATAAAATCTTTTTATTCCTTTATTTTGTTACAAAAAAAGTATTTTCAATATAATAGGTTGTTTTTATGAGAAGGATTTGAGATACACTCATACAAACCTCCATCTAATGGTTAAAAAACATACTGTTTCTGTGGGTGGTGAATTACTGCCTCACGAAACGATGATTGTTCAGTCTTCTTTTAACACCTCTCATGATGGCCATTATGATGTCACTGTATTTTATATATGATATATATGGTATTTATTTTTTCTATATGCTTCTTTATTTTATATTTAAAACATACTTTTATGCTTTTCATGTTGTGAAAATGCGATAATTTCATATGAGGAAGTGTGGACTACCGCCCCCTCAAGTGATGTCACTCGTTCATGCAATACATGGAATGTATAAAGAATGAAATTAATGAACTTATGTGACATATATAAAATATATATTATACTGTAATTATAATATAGATATCTCTCATTTATTTTTAATTCCATTAATATGACAAAGAAATGAAAGTAGCATTCATACGTACGTACGACCTACTGTCTCCATGAACGGTGCATTTCATTTATTTTTATCTCCAAATGTTATGTAATAGTATAAAATGAATATTTACTGGATATATATTATATTTAAATCATTAATACTATTCTGTAGCTGATGTACTTATAACTACATGGACATTTCTTTTCAAACAAGTTCATTTTTGACTCATGTTCCAAATATCGACAAAAACATCTGATATGAACTCACATAATTAACCTATTATTATAACATTATAATATGTTATATGAATTGAATAATAAACTTTAAAGTATGTAATTAATCAATTATAAATTGACAAAAGTTTATTATTCAGGAATATAAAGAAACGAATAAGACAAGTCAGACTTGAGGTAAGGGATCATACCTCTCTTCAAGTACTCTCTTTTATGTCATTTCTTTTATGCTCCATGTTCTGATGTTGGAGGATGTTATTTTATATTAATCTTACTGTAATTTTTATTTTCATATGATTAGAGAAACCCTATTACTCTCCTCAATTCATTTTAATAATTTTAAGTGGCGTCGTTAGGCTGCCGAATTTTTGTAAGGGATCCTTTCACCCTTCTCATATTCAAAGTTCTATTTTCATGTCAAGTCTTTAAATTTAATTTTTATTTTGTTGGGGTATGATATATATATCCATAATATTTTAATTTTATGTTCATATGATGAGATACGCTATTTGATCTCATCAATCAATTTTTGGAAGATTTGAGTGGCGTCGTTAGGCTGCCGAATTTTCGTAAGGGATTTCTTATCTCACTTTTAATTTCGTGAGATTTTCATTGTCCGCCACTTATTTATTTCATGTTGTGTATTGTGTACTTCCATTTAATATATATTATCATTATTCTATTTATATTCATGGTATTATTTGATTCATTTTGTGTTTATTGTCTTTTGGTCGTATAACTCAATTGATTTCAACGAGGTAAGGGGTTTTTATCTCACTTTTTTCCCATGAGATTCATGCTACATTTGCCACTATTTCCTTTTTTGTGGTTTATGTACTTCCCAGGATTGTATTATTTGTGTAATATACTTTAATTTATGGTTATTTACATCTTCATTCTATGACCCTTCTTTCATGTGGCGTATGTTTCGAAAGTTACCCAAATCGGTAAGGGAAACTTTCACCCTCCTCTTTTTAAATGAATCATTTTTATAGGTATTTTAATTTACATATTCTTATGTAGGAATATGTTCTTATATATCCTTATTGTTGAAAATGTTATGTTCAAGTGATGAGATACCCTTTTTATCTCTCATCATCTCATTTTATGAATTTTAAAGTGACGTCGTTAGGCTGTCAAATTTCTTTAAGGGAACTTCTTAACCAAATTTCAATTCTTTGGGTTAAACCTCTACTTCTTGATTATGTCATGATATGAATATGTGTGGATGACCTCTGATTGTTTTACACTTAATATACACATATATTGGGTTTATTTATTTTTTTCACACATATTTATGCAATAGATTTATCCTTAATCTAAGGATACCGTCTTTGTAAGGGACTTAGTCCCAATCTCATTTCATTGAGGCATATTTTGTTTTATACACAACTTTTTTTATATGGTGTATAAACCCCATTGACTTTTAATTTTATTCAAAAGGAATATTTTTATACAAATCTTTTTACTAAACGACAAAAGGGAATGTTTTTGTCTTACGTATGCGGCGACAACGACTTCTCCGCCGTTGTGACCATTATTTGAGTTTCAGCTTCCTCTACAATCCATAACATTTTTTAAAATGAAAAATAAATAAAATGTTTTACTTTATTTTGGTATTGAAAATGGTTTTGATAATGTTTTGATTGTATAAATGTGTTTTATTGATATCTTGTGATTGAAATGTGGAAATGTTATGTTTTCTTTTATGCATGTTTTATGTGAAACGATTATGTTATGGTTCTTGGGAATTTTTTATGATGTTGGGTGGTTCCGTGATAAACTAAGGGTGGGTGAGCCCGAGATAGCTCTCCAATGAATTCAGTAACGTGAAGGGGTTTAATGCTAAGGTTTCTCCGAAGATATTTAGGAAATATACTATAATGGGTATTCCAAACGTAACCATGAGGGTTACTCCCTACGTAAGAATGTATGAATTCCCCAAGTTACCTTTATGTCTTATGATTTTTATGAGCTATTCATAAATCTTATGATTTCATGAGGTATGTTAATGTGCTTATGTTTTATGTGAAAATTATGATTTCATTGATTTTTATGTATACATGGACTAATGTTTTTCTTTCTGTATTTTTACATCCCTTACTGAGCTTTTTATGCTCATCCCAAGTTTTTGAAATGTTTTCTACAGGACTTAAAGATGAATAGGGTCAAGGATGGGATCATGGAAAGTCATGCTATCTAAAACATGGAACTAGACATGTTTCTTTTTATGATTTTTTGTGTGTGAAAAAATGGAAATGAGTATATGTGTCTACTTTGTAATATTTGAGATGTAATAGTTATGTCCTAATTTTCTAAAACTCTAAACCTGAAAAGATCCTTAATGTGAATTATTCATTTAATTCAAGATTAAGTAATGTTTGAAGGCTGGGACCTTATAAAAATATCCCAGTTATTTAAGGCAGTATAAATGTAAATGTTCAATTGATCATAAAGTTTCTCAAGGGGTGATCAATCCTCAGATGAATCAGTGTAGAGAACAAATTGAACTTTTGAATCAAGTTTACTAAATTAAACAAATACACACACTAACCAAAACTAACTATCTAAGTGTAAGAAAAAACAGTTTTATGTTTTAGAAAATATAAGCAGCAGATAAAATCAAAACAGAGTATATGGGAAATTGCACAACAATGTAAACAAGAGGTTCGGTCTCAAGCCGATACCTAATCCTCTCCACTTGGTGATCACCTGCCACCAAGCAGTTTATATTAAAACTTAATACACAGCCTGTATCGGTCTTTACAACAGTTTTCACAAACTGTCTAGGGAACACTTACTCTACCATTGTTCTTCATGGGAATGACAAATAAAACAGACCACACACGGTCTCTTCCACTGTTAGACATGGGAAATACAGATAAGGTGAAGTTTTGATGTGGGGATATTCAATATCCTCCAGTTCAACCATAGGAGAAAGTGTGTGATATAGAGAGACACACACTTCTCAAAGATGTAAAATAAAGAAACACAATAAAGGAGTTATGATGAGAAAGAGTTTAGAAGGCTCTATGTGTTTGCAGATCAACTCTTGACTCCTTGGAATGAGAAACTTTGAAGTTCGAGTCAATCTCTGGAAGTTTTTTCCAAAACAGAGTGTCGCAACTCCAGGTTCTATCTTCCAGGGTTCTGCTTCTGGTGTTGATCAAGATTTGATGAAGCCCAACTGACAAGAATTAGTTTATCCTAGAATTATCTTCATGAAGCTTGTGGGCTCAGGATCTTAGTGTTGGATGGTTTGGCTATTTGTTCTGGAGAGTAAGCTCTATCATCCTTCTCATGCAACCCTTTCTTTTTTGTGTTCGCGTATATGTTCCTCTCGTTTTTGTCACACACTCTTTACTTCATGGTCTTCTATTCATATATTTTAGTTCCGACAATTGGAATGAGTAGATCACGTGCATGCTTTCTCGTACCTCTTACTATGCACGGTATTGTCTCCTGAAATGTTTACAATCAGCATTAATTAATGTTAGAGAATTTATTTTATCAAAAATGACCTTTAGAATAATATTGAGAATTGACAAAGTATTAAATATTAAGCATCAGTAGACAGGTAACGGTAGCCTTCATATCTGTAGGCTTCAACAGTAGGTGCACAACGGCAATCTCCAACTGTAACCTTTAACAATATGCTCACACCAGTAACCATGTGATGGTGAGCTTGTCGCATGAAGCTTGTATAAGTAGCCTTGTAGCGGTAAGCCTGTAATGGAGACCTTGTACCGGTGACCTCTATAACAGTGACCTCTATAATTGTGACCTCTATAATGGTGACATCTATAATGGTGACCTCTATAACGGTGACCATTGTACTTTGATAAATTCCGCACTATAAGCTTAACCAATCAAGTAGTGAGATTGATATTATATGAATATCACTCTATAGTAACAGGAATGTTAATGAAACATGATTAGCATAGAATGAAGACATGGTTGTAACATAAATGAACACAATATTTGAAATTATCAAAATATGATTTGAGATTATAAAAAGATATGATTTTGGATTATCAAAATAGGTGAGTCCAACATTATTATTTATATCCTACATTAGAGGTTTTATCAAATTTAAAGTCTTTATTCAAAAATAAAATGGTGGGGGAACGTTTTTTTTGGGTTCCATGAGAAAATGAAAAAAAGGTACTGGCCAGCAAATAAGGCAAAAAAAAGGAAAAGCAGAGACTTGATCTTGTGGGTCAAAAATATAAACACAAGAAAATAAATAAATGGTTTATTACAAAAAAGGGGGTTCGTAGACCCCCCCTCTTCTTTCCTATTCGAGCGCGCGGGCCAGGTAGCGTTGGATTCCAACGTCCTCCTCTAGTGCCACCCTCCAGCACCGCCGCCGACATCCTCCCTCCTGCAATTACCACTAACGTCGACCCCATCGAGACACTGTGCCACCCCTAGACCCCTTTCTCATCCGAGGCACCTCCTGGCACATGTATCCTTCTTCGCCAGATCTGGATCTGGCCGACCCCTTAACCTCCGGCAGTTTGCGCCGCCCAGGGCACCACCTGTGCTCCCGACGTCACACCGACGCCTACTACTGGGGAGTTCTTATGAGAGTGGTGAGTTGAATTAACTAAATTGGTAGTAAAGATTAGACATATATAACATGCTATCATTTTAGAGGCAAACATTGAATAAATAAAGTACTGATTTTAGAAGCTGTGACTTCACTCAACAGATCAAGGAACCACGAGTTCGTGTGGTTGGACAACCAAACGCCTACCTCAAACCCTCTAATTAGTGGCATATCCATTTCTTGTATACTATGAGGGTGATTCAGAGATCCTTTCCACTAGACTACTAAGAGACAGATTGTTTCAATTCTATCACATAGGGTTCCTAGAATTTGATAATATAGTGGGAGACATGTAATTAATTAATTAATCAAAATGTCTAAACTAGTAATCATGATAAAAGTACTAATTTGAAAAAAAATTATTTTTGGTAGAAAATTAGAATGTTATACCACCACAAATATGTTTTTTCCATTTTCTGAATAAAGAACTTTATAGATTGGTGGTAACCATATAGTACTAGTTACCACATTTCAAAAACCACATGCATAAACATCATAAAGGCTTTAAATTCACCCTGAAACACCAAATTTCAAATTCAAAGATCAAATTCAAGAAACAAGACACATCGTCATTATCTCAGGCCACGACCCACCTCAATCCATGCCTATAGAATCACAATCAACACATCATCGTCATCTCATCACTGGAAATTAGAAACCACTGGAAATAACATCTTTGCAGTTGTAGAAATCTAAAAGCCATTGAAATGGAAGGGGGACCTTCAAATTGGACCGAAGACCACAACCAGAACCTCCCCGAATCAACTCAACTTCGTCGTCACCATCAACACCCACATGTGGTAGCACCCAAAAAAAGTAACATCAACAACACTCAAAATTATACATTTCAAAAAATTAACTATCTTTACATGAGAAAATCGACTCCGGACATTTTTGGATCACCGAAGGCCATCAAACAACACATCCAAGAACCTCATAGATTCCACCGCTCCAAATATGACTGAGAGAGGCGCCAAGGAACTTGAGGTCAGAGAAGGGTTGAGCGATTGGGGACTCCAAACGACGCCATAAACAAAGGAGAATAAAACCAGTAGCAGACATAACCAAAGAAGGCCAACACCAGAAGTGCCTGGGAACCCATCAACCACCAGAACACATGACCCAAAACCTCTATGAACTGATGTTCTTTATTCAACCTAGAGAGGAGTAGGGGAATATAATGTTAGAGTAGGATTTGAATGGCTGAGGACTTCCACGTCAAACCACTAACACCAGGATGATCGAAGGATTAGGAGAAATCCCCTTTGCAGTGAGCCCTATAGAGAAGAAAGGATTGGGCCACCAAGAAAATGGAAAAAACTAGAAAGAAGAAGATGGATGGAAGGAAGGGTGAAAATGAAGGAGGTGGGGGGAAAATCCATTGCTGCAAGGAGGGATACAGAAACCCTAGTAATGAGAGAAAAGAGAGCAACCTGGAGAATGGGGTGCCATTGTAATGTTATACCATAAGATTAAAAAAACAATGATAAATAATGGACAAAGTAAATTTCCTCACAAAAATGAGTATCTAAGAATAGTACAGGTTCTTGTGCACAATACTGTTGGAAACCGAGGGTGCTAGTGTACCAATACCTATTGAATTACCTTAGGAAGCGAGGGTGAAATTGCTTATCGATGACTAATGTTCAAAGAATGTGATGGATATGTCATTATTCTTCCATTCACATCCAGTGCTAGTTGCAGTCACTACATCAGGAAATGGATGATATAACATGAAGTCTCATCTTTGAGTAGTTTTCAAGTAGAAAGAAAAGCAATGGTATGAATAGGTAATGGCTACACTGGATTTGTGTAATTTTAAAGGAGAGTTATGATCTTTCAAAACATCCAATTCTAATATCATATTCACCCTGTTACCCAAGTTTCATTTTAATTTACAAAATGAACAAGTATTGAGTAAACTCTTAATTAGTTATTTAGGTAAGGATTTCCAAGTAAATAAGAATACAAAATACACATTAATTTTTAATTCTTATAGTGAACAAATTGAAAGACAAGGTGAAAAGGCCAAAGGTAAGTAATTACAATGGAAAATTTGCAACATATTTCAATGAAATATATATTAATAGGAGGTTATTAGCATTATATAACATTAAATAAAACTAAAAAAGTTAAATTGAAATTTAAGAATAAAGTTTTCCCTTATTCTTCAGGTTTATTCATCAATGTAAATTGTAATGTTTCAGTTTTACTTCTTGGGTATTTAATACCATATGCCTATCACATATGTGTATTAAAATATAGTAACCAAGTAAGTATGGAAATATTTTTAGGAAGTCAGGTGTGTTCTCTAAGTGGCTGAGAAAGGGTGATACCTAGGCCTGTGGTGAGAAGTACATGACTTCTTTATTTCCAAGTGTAAGATTCATGTAGAACTATTATTGAGTATAACCACAAACAATCATCTCATGTGTCTCTTTCAGTATAAGGAGACATTATTCCAGGTTCCATAATGAATGTTGTTTGTGGTGTATCATTCTCAACAAATAGTTCAGTGATACATGAATCATAGGCAATAAGTGATGAATATAAAAATGTAACACTTATGCCCAGTTATGGAAAGATAATTATTTTTCAAGAAACACTAAAAGTGGATGTCAATAATATGGATATTATGGTATTTAGGCTCGGCATAGAAAAAAACCATTTTCATTATCAATTTATTTATTTAAGACAAATAAACCATTAGAAATAAATGTATTCCACAAGTCTTTTTGAATTACTTCATCAAGATAACATGAACTATTCCAAGAATAAGCTAGAGGTATATATTTACTCCATAATATTACTGTAAGTAATTAATTAATGGTAAATTGAAGTAAAATCAGGGTTAGAATATATGAGTCTCTTCGATACATCTTGCTGAAGAATATCTTAACTATACAATTATCGATCATGATAATGTAGTGTGGGGTAATTTCTAAACACACATTACCTTATGTATATCATGAAATTAATGTTAATGATTAGGATAAATGATGAATTATTATATGTTAACATTTATCAACAAAATGTAGCATGTAACAATTCCTAAATGGAAATGTTATACATCAAAGTTATGATGTAAGGAATATCAATGTTTCAACTTACAGAAACGTCCATTATATTTTATGGTGTGATTTACAAATAAAAGTGATTTCCCATAACCATATGTCAACTAAAATGAAAAATAGATACCATATGAGTTATAATATGATGAAAAATCCATTATGTCATATGGACATGTGTTTGGATGCAAATAGTTTGTGAGGACATAAACAAACTTTCATTGGGAACAAGAACATTGTACATCTATTGTAATCATCCTAATGGTTGCTTAATATATTAACTAAATCCATAAGATAGAAAAGTAGTGGTCAAGTGATAGATTACCATTCTATATAGGGGTGTACGTATCTAATTGAGAGAGTGGTAGCCATATTGGTTTGGGTTTAGTCAATGCTTAAGATGCATAAGTAGTTGGCATAGGAACTAGTTCCACAACAGGATGTGGAACATGAATGTTCCAGAGACACGTATTGTGTAGGAAGAATAAAACCATGGTGATATTTTTTGTATTCACTATGGCTGGTGATATATTATTCATTGCGAATAATATTTCCTACAAGTGAGTAGTATATGGAAATTAGATAAAATTTACAAGATAAATTAATATTCAATAATGGGTTCCATGCATCAAATTACAAAGGGGATTATAAATTGAATATTGCGGTGGGTATTCATGTGATTTGATACATGGATGGTAAAAATGTGGTACCAATAGGGCTCAATTGGTAATAATAAGTTGGTATACCTAAATCCATTAGAATTTTACTTTTCATAATTAATTTCTATGATCATATTATTAGGAATTGGATGTCATAACCATTAATCATGGAAAGTGTCTATACGACACAACTAGAAAGGGATGGTCGCATCACATAATGATAATAATGGTTGCAAGTTAATAAAGTACAATTTAGGATTGAAGTAAGCAATAATATCATAGAATATTGATTTGAAATAAATGATTACCATGTGTCTACTAGAGGTTAGTGGGAGCACTATTATTTTCCAGGTAAAATATGTTCGACAACATATGGAAAATAGAGATTGGTCATAAAGTTAGCTAAGAATAGGACGAAATTTATTCTCCAGTGATTGAATTAAATTAGCAACATAATTTCTAGGGAATAAGATCTACTAAGGTAGATATATAGGTTTCTTGAACCTATTAAATTTTATATATAGTGACATGGTATTGAAAAATAAAAAATGGAACAATTCAAGAGAATAATTATTACCAATGGCACATGGCATAATCTCTACAAGTTGACATGTTCGAGACGTGGGAGGAGATTAACATGATGAGTTAAAATCTATAAGCTTATGCGATGGATTGATGCTATATGTCATGATATGTACAAGAACTCATATTGTCAGTACATAGTTTATAGTAGGAAAATATCAATTATTTTCAGGATCACTACAAGTGAAGCAGTCAGAACTATCTATTTGTACTTCATAAAGTACGAAAAATTTATTCATAGTAAGTGGATAAGGATAATAGTTTTAAGGGGACACAAACTAGTCCTCCTAAGGTCCGTGTGATCTAATATCACATCTAGGCTAAGATGATGAGCGAGAAAAGCTCATATAATCCAGTGGTAGCCACACCTATAAATACCGAGTACGTAGCAGCTTCTAAGGCAGTGAAGAAGCAATTAAATGAAACAAATTGTTCCAATTCTTGGAATCACACCTAGTAAGAAAATAATTATCGTAATATAAATTATTATATTCTTTTTGGCCAAGATTTCAAGTGTTGACATTCGACAAAAGGGACATACTCAAGGATTCTATCTCTTGATAAGTTTTACTCAAGGAGATGAGGTCACAAATAGAAAAATAGCCATGCTACAAAATCATGGTAGGCCCAGCAGCTAAATCCGTTACTCAACAGAAACATGACCTTTAACTTGATATTAGCTAAAAAGTATGGTTATAAAGTTGGATCTAGTGAAAGTGAGAGTGTTGAAATAGCAGGTTCAATAGACCCAAGTATTTATTGATTTTAATTACCATATCATGCATATAGTAATATATATATGATGTTTTCATACCATTATAGTGTATACTTCTCTACATCCACTATGGAAATGGTAATTTACATAAATTAATTGTCATATCAAAATGTTATAGAAGATCCCAATCTATAATGAGAACCTTGAGATACCATGAAATTAATATTAAATAAAGGTCATATGGTCTAGATACATCATATTGATTGGACACAGTAGATGTTTGACTATTAGGTGATGGGGGCTCATAAGCATTGAGACTTCTACTCATGAAGTTCACACTTGGTGATCTAGAGTAGTGAGATTATGAGGACAGACCCACCAATAGGAACACCACATGTTTTTGGTGTCATTGGATGTTCCTATATATAATCATGTGTAATGGTATCCTAATATGATATCATTTCCAATGTATTCCATTCTATTGGGTACTTTTATATAAGATGAAAACCATGATATTGAAATCTTGGAGAGGTAGTTTGTGTTGGGTGTGTCATAGGTGACATGACATTGGTTGAATGATCAAGAAAGGGTTTTTTTCTTCAAGGTTATGGAACTAATATATCTAAGGCCATGTTGATAAGAATTATTGTACCTTCATAAGACCATGTACATGAAAGATGAGGGTAAATCTGTCCAGTTGGATCAAAAAATAATAAAGAGCGAAAATTGTGATGGCACATGTTTTCATCTGACTTTATGAGATATTAAAGAAAAAGAGATTATATTACATATTGCGTGTTTGTATGTTGGATATTGATGCTGTCAAAATTATTATCTCTTTAGGGACCATGATGGGTTGAAAGATCCTGCTCTAGGTCTATGAATACTATTCACTACTATCAAGATAAGGTCCTAGAGGGTCACATAGAAAAACATATTCTATAATTTTTCTTATTCAGTAGAATAGGTATATTAGACTTGATGGGACACCATTGGGGTCTGGGATTTGTCCAAGGATATACGATCACAAATGAAATAAATAAATTCATATTATTTTAGTTTAGAATAATTATCATTGAATTTATTTATGAAATGTATTTATAAGTTTTAATTAAATACATAAAAAATATTATTTGAATGAATATTAAATTATTCAAGGTTTTGTTAGCATTTAAGGGAACTATGAGTTAAGTTAATTGCTCATTTATTATCACATAATATATTTAATATATTAGAAGAAAGTGATAATAATATTTATGACTCAATTTAGTAGTAATAAATTATCTTTTGTAGTGCGTTAAGTCTTCCGGGGTTGGAGAGGTAGTACCAAGTATTTTAATTACACAATATATATAAAAGAGGAGAGAATCTCACCATGTACTATTCATGAGATTTATCTCTCTTATCCTCTATCCCATGTTCTATAGAGAGACGATCTGGATTAGGGAGCTCGGATCGAGCTCCCTCTCAGGCATCACAAGCAAGATGATGCGGCGATCATCAGAGAGTCGAAGGCATTGTCAGAACTCCATGCTAACACTTAAATTTTGATGATTGGCACTACCATATATTTTTTAAGCATATAAATATGATCTATAGAAATTAAGATTCAGATTCTTTGAGAAGCGATTTCCAATGACGAGCAAACGTTGTGCATGGATTTAGATTTTAACCAGGTATTTTTCTATTTAATTTTTGTGCTTAAAACTCTTCATACGAGATCCTTGGGTTAAACCGGGCAGTGATTTGCTGACGTCAATGAGTTCATGTTATATGTCAATGAATTTTTTTTAAAATCACACCTTAGGGGATTCCTCTATATGCTTGGTTCATTTAGATATAATGGATAATATCCAGAAGGACTGAATAGTTTAGTAGTCTTAAAGAACGAGATACATTCCATGATTACCATATTATACTGGAAATTTAAAATACATAGTATAAAAACATTCATGTATCCTCGATATTATTAATAATAAAATTCTTCATATCCTTGGGAAAATAAAACAAATAAAATATTGAGATCATATGCTCAGTAAGTGTTATGTACAGTGGAAACTGACATGAGTTAACAAGGAATAATCAATATAGCAAGTTAAATAACTGGGAACACATGTCATTTAATCAATAACATTATTAAAAAATGCATCCATGGATAATATCAATGCATTAATATCATGAATGTTAATAACAACTGAATTATCAATGAAGAAAATGATTAATATTGGATTCCATGATCTTAGATTTCATGGTATCTATACCACTGAGTCCTTATACCAAGATAGTTTAACATTATGGGTAAATACCTACTTAATTATATCTTACTAATTTTTATCATGGGGCCTATCGATGAATTATGGGAATATATAATTTCAGTCCCCATTTATCATGACATATCTAATTCATTCCTCATATATAAAATGATCAATTTAATTCACGATCATTATGCCTTATCAATAAATATCCAATTTGAGTAAATAATAAACATTTATCAATTATTTACCAGTAACTCAAATAATTTCAAATTATAAAACTGTATATAGAAATTGTATACTATTTAGGAAATAATCATATCCATGACATAAGGAATATATATATTTAAGAGAAAGGTAATATCAAATGATAATAAGTAATTGAATGTTTCAAAGGATGGTGTTATTAAAAAATTTCCCTTGTGGTGAATATGTAAAATAATGGTTATTTTCATTGATGAATAGAAATACCATTTCAATATATTTAAAACATTCTTGAGGAAAATAAACATTTTATTTTGGAAATAATTTATTTAAAAAAACCATGAAATTATAAAGCAGAACATTTTATTTGAAAATAAACTTTTAATTACTTAATGGAAGCATCAATGAAAAGATTATTCAAGTAAAAGGTAAAATTGACTCATTTGATATAATTTTTAAAAACTTTCCTTCCATATTTTTTTGAAAAATTCACAAAGTACCTCATTGGGGAAATAATAAAAAGATTACTTTCAAATTGTTTTGTAAAAAGTAAAACATGGGTAATTTTTTTGATAAATCATTATATATGTGAAAAAAACTAAAAATATTTTAGAGAAAATATGGATATTGAATAAAAGTAAATCTTTTCAAGAGTGAAATAAGACTGGTTTTTTCTTTTAAACATTTTTTCCTAATTTAAGTTCCAAAGAGAGGAAAAGTTGGGAGAAAATATGGAAACTCTTTAAGAGAGTAAAATTGAAATGAAATTTAACCATATGGAATAAATTGATATTAATGTTAATTACCTCAATGTGGTAATATATAATCCAAATAAAATAAATAGGTGAATATTACCAAATATGTCTTAATGGAGTGAAAATTGAGATGAAATCCCTTATCTCTGGTCTGATTTGTCACTTAGGTGCTCTAACATCAAATATAATAAATTTAAATTTATTATAGGTAAAAATTAGAACCATATTAATATATTTTATACCATATATGAACCATTTATAAAAATTTATTACTCTTTTTTAATAATCTTTTATTACTATCATCATTTCAAGTGTTAACTGCTTTATTTTTCATGAATGTTTTGATTCAGTAGTCTAGGTACTTTTCTCTTCCTCATGGTTCCATCATATCTAGAATTTTATTTAAGATATATTTATTATTTATATCGAATATATATAATTTTATAATCATCTATATTATTTAAGATATATTTATTATTTATATCGAATATATAGAATTTTATAATCATCTATATAAATAACAACAGAAAAAATAATTACAAATTTTATAGAGTGGGAAGGCCGTATGTACGCATGAAATATTTTTTCAATTTTCGATGGATTAAATGAAAGAAAGGTAAATAATAATTAATATTTACATAATCATTATTATATAATATATATCAAATATATTAATAAAATATATCTTTTATTTCTATCCTCATAAAACTTAAATGGAAAACGCATCACATAGCTTTGTGGAGATGGTAGTCCACATATACACACGAGCGACATTATCATTTTCCATGGAAATGAAGGTAAGGATGTATATAAGATATTATAGTTAAAAAATAATATTTATACCATAAATATCATAAATAATAACTAGTTACATCTATATAAAAATCTAATTAAAGTGGTGATGAAAATTAAATTACATTGCTATGTAGAGAATGCATGTCGTACATACACACAAGAGATGTGTTGACTTTTAATAGGATAAAAAAGAGATGGAATACGGTTATAACATAATAATAATAACATATCTGTTTATTTAGAATACTTGAGTTTTTATTTTAGGACGGTTATAATAATTTAAGAGTAAGTAGAAGAAGAAATAAACCTGAAGTGTTCAGTAAATATGATCACCTCTTCTTCGATAGAATTCATCTAGATATCTCCTTAAGGGACCTAGGGTCATACTTTTGGAGAGACCAAAACCCCAAGAAATTTTAATGATGTTAAGTGGAGTGGGTGGGATTTTTTCAACCAAGATTACTCAATGTGGTGTAAATAAGTGAATTAATGGTTTCCCTTTTATAATCGAGATGAGGAACACTTTTGAAATTTATTAAAATATTAATATATAAAAAGACTATTATAGATCCAAATGATTCCAAATGGTCATGAATTTAGAGAAAGGGTGTATATGGTTCAAATAATATTAGATAATGAAATTTATAAATGTTTTTATATCATTTTACTCCTTATATTTTTATTAACCCCCTGATTATTAGTTTTTGACCTTAATAGTGGTAACCACTATTTTAATAGCAAAGGTTTCATAATTTTATTACAAATGGAAAAGTGGCTCATAAACGAATCATGGATGATGTGTTAAACCATTTTCCATTCATGTAGAAAAGGATAAAATTTTTATGAATTTTAAATAATTTAATAAAATATTATTTTGATAAAATATAATTAATGTCAATTTTGACACAATTCATTTAATTTGACTTTAAATACACCAAGACAAAAGGGAAATTCAAATATAATCATTTAAAACCACCCTAAAATTATATATATATATAATTAATGAGAAACATTGTCTAATTCAAATTATATAAATTTCAATATTTTTAAAATCATTTATTTTATTTTTAGTTTAATTAAATAAATAATTTATTAGTGTTTCACTTTCATTTAATTTGAATAAATTATTTACAAAAATTAGAAATAAATTTTTATCATGAAAATAATTTCATTAAGCTAAAAATTGATAATTATTTTCATTCATATCTTAATTTTTTCTCTATGCAAACATTTAATAGATATTTAAAACTAAGAGAGTGACATTTTGTAACATTATTTCATTTATATATTATAAGTGTCATTTTCATGGAAAAATAGCCATTAAACAAGTAAATTTAAAGAATAATCGGATAATTTTATAATTATATTCATCCAATAAGAATTAATAAGAGATATTACTCCCTTATCACTTAATTTTTAACCTAGATTAACAGAATTTACCATTTACTAAGGTGATACATTTTAATGTGATTACTATTCATATTAAAAAAAATAAAAGAGGTCTATTTACCAAATTCAGAAATAATTATTCCAAATATGGAATAAATTTAATAAAATTAAATACCAATAAGTGGTATAAATTAACTATTAAAAAATGGGAAAAACATTAAAAAATATTTTTTAGAAAAATGAAGTTTTTAAGTATAAGTTGGATTTACTTTAATCCCATGGATAATAAAATGTTATATAAATGTCAAAATATTTGATTTAATACCTAATAAATAAATTTTATTACAATTATTATTGATAGTGATCAATTTAATTACTTAATATAAAAATACATTTCACTCATAAAAACAATTTTTCAGAAAAAAGAATTTTTATGTATAAAAACGTTTTTATACCAAGTTTAAACATATAATAGATCCAAATTAACTTAATTGGATTATTAATAATATAACATAACTGATTTTACATTGAAACCATTTTAATATAAAATGTATGTTTTTAAAATGGTTGAAATCAAAAATATTGTTTTTAATAAAAAACTATATTTTTTATTATTTACTGGAAAATTAATCATTTATAAAAAATAAAAATAATATACTCAATTTTTTTTGATTTTATAATTTAAAAAATGATATTAATTTAAAAAAATATAATTTTTTAATGTTCCATAAATTATTATAATATTTTCTCACAAAAAGTAATGAAATACATTTTTGAAGAAATCTTATTTCTGATGCATAAAATAATTTTATTGAAAATTGTGTACTGATTTCCTAAGAATTAATATATGAATTTTTATTTAGGAGGTCCTCTCTCTATATATGCTTTTTATTTTTTATTAAAATTCATACCTACCAATTCAATAACTAAGTGAGATTTTTGACATTAAATAAAATTATTTTAATAATATATTGAGTTTATTTAGGCTCAATGTTGTGTGTTGTGTATGCTATCGAACATAGTGTTCTTATTTTAAATTCTAGGGGTGTTACATTCTCCCCCTTATATAAATATAATCCTCACACTTTTTACTTGAACTTGGTAATAAATGTCTTGAAATTTGAGAACCCACATTATAAAAAGTGTTAATAAAACATCCTATTGAAAAGTGGAAAAGGATAGTTTTAATGTCACAAAAAAATTACGTTTCCAAATAGAAGAAAATTGATGGGAATTTAAAATATGGAAATGGAATAGAAAACTAAGATCCAAGGATTAATAGAGAGTGATAGAGAACATGTTGATGAAAATGTTATCCATCACAAAACCATAAATTTGTGATGGAATAAAAGACCATTGATTTCTTGATAAGAAAATAAAATGGAGAACATTTTTATTTCAACATCCTTTTCCTAATGTTAGAAGATTATTTTACTATTCAGATAAATCACTTAAGGAAATAAAATTACCTAATTTCTTTCCATGTCATAAACTAGATCTCATCATTTGGTTGTGTGTTGATATATTTCCACTTAATCTATGGCGCTAGGAAATGGATATTCATGATTAATTAATTTATTCATAAATAACATTTTAAAGTATAATAATATCCATAATTAATTTATTCATCCTCTAAATATTTACTAAATCCAAAATGGTTAGCACAAATTATCCAATACGAAAAATCATACTTTAACCATAAAGATTATCTCATACCCTTTAGCTTTTAATTCCAAAAACAAAATAACATTATTCTAAAATAATTCTTTTTGTTAAACATAAAGGTTATATATACTTCAATCCAATGAAGTGTCTCCCAGAATGTAATTAATCACTTCAAAATCTCAAAAAATTAAAAAATATTTGATCCAATATTATGCTTCTCAAAATAAAATTATTATTTATCTTTCAAATAATTTATGTAAAAACAATTATATACTAACATAGACATCACATAGGCCAGCGATAAGATCACACCCTTGTTACCCTTATGTTTTGGTTTCAAACCCCAGGACCTTTCCAAACATGATGGTTTGTTACATGATATTCATGTTGCACTTTTTATAAAACTATAACATTATCATTAGTACAATTAATACACTAAAATATAACATTACTCATCCAATAAATTTTTTAACTTCTATGATTTTTAATTTACTATATTCCCAAAATATACTAACTCTTTTACCCAACTAATCCATTAATAACCCATCCTTAAAATCATATTAACCTCAAATATTTTCAATAACATTAATCTTTTGTCCACAAAATATAAACGAATTATTCCCCAAATAATATGTTTTGTAAACAATATACTAAACTAAAGTGTTATATTCCCATAAATATCTCTAAAAATGTCTAAAATCATGTTAAAGTCCCATCACATAAAACTTAAAGAGGGGTATATATTCCTATAAAATTATGATAAACAATAGAATTTTCCTCCCAATATATTTTAAGTTTTTCACAATATCAAACACATATTAAGGGTTATCATTTCCTCAATATTTTGTTTTCCAACTATTCCATATTATCACTAAATCACTTTTATAGGATATCAGTATCATTCAACAAATGTTTTTAAATCCTTAAATAAAAACTGTTGTGGAATAATCCTTATATGTTTCCTAATTCCTATATCCAAAATATTATAGTATGTCTAAAATATAATTCTTATTTAACATTATATAAACACTTAAATCCTTACACCTGAAAGATTTCCACAGCATAGGTCTTTCATTGGTATATGAGTTAAACATTTTATTAGGATATTGACTTGGATAATTCCAAAATTCTACACACATAATACATTAAACTACAAATTTTTCTATAGAATATAATTTATTCATTTCCATCAAAATATCTATTTTTTCCTTTATAATTTATTAATATATTATTTTCCACACTTAAAAAAATTTCCTATTCCATTGAGACATTATCCATGATATCTATTTCCACATTTCTATGATGAATAAAGTTTTTCCTTCTTTCTTCCACGATCTACACTACCCGAGTTCTCAAGAAAATATATCCTTCACTTCTTTGGTGAGTCTAAGAGTTTATTAAGGTGAAATTTTTAATCAAATATCGTGATAATTGACTAGGAATAATCAAAATATCTTTCATTATAGTCATCATCCCATTTGGTTTCCCATATTCACCATATTTTCCATCATGCTTAATGTTACCTTGGTTGTTTCTGGTTACAACCATTAACTAAAATTAAAGAACATAGTATGAGAATCAATAATCATAGTGGGAAACCACATAATATTTACCCTAATAATGTTTAACATGCTATTATGTGCTTATAATTATAGTAAAATTTAATCAGAAGGTTATGTTCCCTAATACATGTTTTCATAAATTTATTTCCCATGGTTTCTATTAAACTTCCCCTAATACCAATAGTGAAGACCCTAACTCCAGTAACCTAGAGCCTATGGTTACTTTATTACATTGTCACTAGATAGAAAGGATTATATTTGTAAGGACCAAATTGTTTTGTAGTCACGAAGAATCATATATATACATGATTCACATATTACATTGTAAATATAAAATGTACAGCACAAAAAAATTCTTTCATCCTCATTGTTCATAATATCATTCTTTATATCCCGGGGAAATTAAGACAAGTTTAAGGGTGAGGTTAAATGATGAGTAAGGTTTATTAATAATGCAATATAACATGATCAAATAAGTAATAATATATATAGAAATGTGAATAACTGAAAACACAATCCAATAAATTGATAACTTTAGAACAAAATGAACCATTGGATAATATCAATGTTGTAATCTCATGAATAATATTAATAAATTATTTTTCAATGAAATAAATTATTATAATTTGAATCCATGACATTAGACATCATGCTATATATTCTATTGAGTAATTGTGACAATATAGTTTATACATAAATATAAAGATCCATTTAATTCTAGCTAACTTATTTTTCTCATAAGAGTAGTCTATACATTGAAGGGAAATAATTTTTTGGGCACCTCCCTTCACTATATGTCTAATTAATTCATCATATATCGAATTATTACTTTAATTCATAAAAAATATGCCCCATAAAAACATATATATTGAGTAAATACTATATATTTATCAATAATTCCCCATTAAATAAACCAATTTCAAAGTGTTGCACCGTTTGTATAATTTTTATATGGTTTAGGAAATAATAATATCCATGATACAAAAAATATGGATATTTAAGAGAAAAGTAATATCCAATGATAGTAATTAAGTTAATGATTCAAAGGATGATATTATTAAAAAATATTCACTGTGGTGAATAAGTAAAATGAAGGGTTTTTATCTTTAATGATTTGAAATATCATTAAAATATATTTAAAACATTATTGAGTAAAATAACATTTCTATTTTTTGAAATAAATTATTAAAAAAAGCACGTAATTATAAAGTAGTACATTTTTTTGAAAATAACATTTTAAATTTATAAATTTGATTCAAATAAAGTAATATTTATGATAGAGGGAAAATATACTCATGCCATATAAGTTAAAAAACATTACTTCCATACAATTATTGTAAAAGTCACAAAGTACCATATTTGTAAAATGACATAGAAGATTCTTCTCAAAATTTTTTGTAAAAGTAAATCAAGGTTAAACATGATTTTTTTATAAATTAATGTAGAACTGTAAAACAAATTTTGATACTTTTTTTGAGAAAATATGGGTATTTTATAAAAATATATCTAATCAAAAAGGAAATAAGATCAGTTTCTTCTTTTAAACATTTTTTGTTTGATTCGTGTTCTAGAGAGAGGAAAGGATGGAAGAAAATATGGAAACTCTTTAAGAGATTAAACTTGAAATCAACATTAGTGAACATGAATAAATATATATTAATGTTAATTTCCTAAAATTGGTAGTATATACACCACAAAAAATTGTCAGGTGTATATTACCAAATATATCTTAATGGAGTGTAAATTTAGACAAAATTCCTTACCTCAGGCCCGACTTGTCACACAGGTTCTCTAACCTCCAGAAACATAAATTTAAATTTGTTATAATTACATAAAATAACCATATTCACAAATATTATATCATATATGATCCATTTATAGTATTTTATCACCTTTTTGTTAACAATTGTTTATTATTATCATCATTTTTGGTGTTAAATGCTTTATTTTTCATGTATGTCATGATTATGTAGTCTCTATCATTTTTTTATTTCTCATGGTCCCATAATCTATAGAATTTAATTTATGATATATATATATATATATCATATATATCTAATATATATATATTTATAATCATCAATATTTATAAAGATAGAAAAATGAATTACATAGTTCATGGAGACGGCATGTGATACGTACGCATGAACACTATTTTCAATTTTTGATGAATTGAATAAAGGATAGGTAAATAATAATTAATCATTCCAGAATCATAATTATATTAAATATATAATATATATTCATTAAATTCATCCTTATTACCATCAACATAAAACATAAATGAAAAACAGATCAAATTGCTTCTTGGAGATGGTAGTCCTGACGTACACATGAGCGACGTCATTATTTTCCAACAGATTGGAAGGTAAGGAGGTATATAAGATATTATAGTTCCAAAATAATATTTATTCCATAAATATCATAGATAATCATTAGGTCCATCTTTATAACTATACAAGTAAACTAGTGATGAAAAATGAATTACACCACTACATGGAGATCGTAAGACGTACATATGCATAAATGATGATTTCTATTTTCATAGGATGGAAAAGAGAATTAATATGGTGGTACCAAAATCATAATAAAATATCAGTATATTGATGATACTATAGTTATTATTTTAGGATGGGTAATACACTTTAATATGAAGTATGATAAGAAATAAACATGAAGGACTCAGTAAAGATGATCACCTCTTCTTTAGATAAAGCCCTCTAGATATATCTTTAAGGGACCTAGGGTAGGTATTATGGGGAGACCAAAACCTAAAGAACTTGTATAAGGATGTTTATAATCTTTATTTTACACTATTTAATGGAAAATGAAACTTTTTAGAAAATCCAAATATTTTACCATAAGAAAAATTTGATATGATGATTTCAAAAATGATATTTCATTTATAAAATAAAATTTATGGGAGTTCTAGAAATTAATTATAATATCTTCTCAAAAAAATAAAAAATAATAATGTTTGAAGAAAACTTATTTTTTAAGAATAAAATAACCTCACTAAAATTCAATTACTAATTTTTTAAAAATTAATTAATGTATTTTTATTGAGTTAGTTCTCTATCTCTCTCTCTATACTTTATAATTCAATTAATACTATTCATATCTACCAATTCTATGGATAGGTGATATTTTTTACATTAAATAATAATATTTTATTATTTTATTAGGGTTCATTTAGACTTGGTGTTTCATGTTGTGTACAATATCAATCATCGTGTTATTATTTTAAATTCTCCGGGTGTTACAAGATAAATTTTATTTTTATTTTTCTTAATATGAAATCTCTAGATTTAATTATTAAGATAGATTGGATGATTTTTCATAAGTCTCATATTGAATGTTATATTCCGTGAGTCTCCTTTACTGTGCTCTATGGGGTGTGCAATGTTTTTCAGGGAGAGTGGGACCCAGAGTCATGTATAACTAGACATTAATTTCTAGAGTTGGGATTCATAATATTATTTTTTTATTTTAATATTGAGTTATAATATTTGAAAGGTGATGTCCCTCTATTTATCATTTATTTTTTATAATGTTTTTCATTTTGAATTTTCTAGATTTCCATCGGTAAGGAAGGTTTCTCTCTCTGTTGATTTAGTACAGGGTACCCAAACCTTCTCTATTACTTATTACCTTATGGGACTAGCTAAATTGAAATATTTAAAAAATCAATTGGATGATCTATTGGAGAAAGGATTTATATGCCAGAGTGTTTCCCCTTGGGTGGTTCATATGCTTTTTTTTCAAATAAATTTGATGGAACACTTCACATTTTTATTGATTAAAAAGACAATATTTATTTATAATAAAGAAAAAATAACCATCACCACATATTGATTATTTGTTTGAGTAGTTGAAAGGGGAGAAGTGATTTTTGAAGATTGATCATTGGTCTGGATACCACTAGTTGATAATGAATGAATTAAATATTTCAAAGACCTCCTTCATGAGTAGGCATGGACATTATGGGTACCTTGTTATTACTTTTGGTTTAATCAATTATATTTTAGTTTTTATAGAATTAATGAATGAATGATCCATGAGTATCTTAATTTTTTCTTGGTGGTGTTCGTGGATGAAATTTTGGTTTACTCTAAAACTGAGGAATATTAGGTGTGTTATTTGAGAGAAATTATAACAATATTGAATGATCACAGCATTTAAATGAATCTTTTAAAATTAAATTCACATATTCGAGAAATAAGTTATTGGTATAAAATTACTTATAAAAAATTATTTTAATTGATCCTAATATGGTGATGGAATTTATGACATGGTATAAACCGCGTAAAGTTTTTGAAATTTATAGCATGTTTATTTTGGTGGGGTATTATAATAGGTTCATTAAATATTTCTCAAATATGAATTCTCTAATAAATGTTCTCACTCAGAAAGGGGTGAAGTTTATTTGGGATTCAAAATTTAAGGGTTCTTTTGATTAGTTTAATTTCTTTTGACTTCAATTTTAGTGTCAACAATTCTAGAGGTTGGTCCTAGCAATATGGTATTTTGTGATGCATGTGTTTAGGGCTTGCGTTGTGTTATTATATAGGACAATCACATGGTGGCCTATGATCCGGACATCTTAGGCCACATGAGAAGAAAATTTTGACCCATGATCTTGAATTTTTATTTTTTATGCATTCTCTTATGAGATGACTACAATAAATTTTCAAAGAAAGGTTTACCATATTTCCCTAATAAAAAATCTTGAGTTATATCATCTCACAAAATAATTTTAACCTCTGATAGAGGCGATGGGTGGAGTATATGAAGTATTTTGATTTTAATATTTCTTACTCCCCTGGTATGGGAAATTTCATATATGATGATTTGATTAAGAATCATCCGACCTATTTTATGAAATAATTATCATAAGAGTTGAATTTGATAGCACTTTTTTCTCAGTTGCATCCAAGGGTCAAGGGGGATGTGAAAGAGATTGTTATGAAAAATGTTTAGTAGACTTATTCTCTTCTTAGGTATATTATTTAATAAAAAAACATGATGATTAATTCCATGAAATTAGGGGCCCTATTTCTAGTGTGGAGTCCATTGTTGAGTGGCCATTCATCTCTGATGGTATTCTATGTTTCTGTAATCTGTATTTTGTGCCTTTTTCAGTGAGAGAAGCTGTGATGGGGATTGCTCTAATTCTTGATGTGCGGTTCATCCTAGTACCATGAATATTTTTTTGGATATGAGGTGATAATTTTGGTGGCCAAGTATGAGGAGATACATCACTGAATTTATTTCTCATTGTTATACCTGTTATAAGGTCAAAAATGAGAACCATAAACCTTTGGGTTTTTATTTCAGAACCCTCCAGTACTAATATGGAAGTGGGATGAGATTGCTATAGATTTCATGGCTGGGTTTCTGCATAGCATTCAAAAGAATAATTCAATATGGATAGTGATTGATCAGTTAACTGTATTGGATAACCTTACACCCTTTCAAGATATAACCAATTTTGAGGATTTTGGAATTCTTTATGTGTTGGAGATCTTAATATTGAATGGAGTTCTATTTATTATAGTTTCTAATAGGGATCCTCAACTCATTTATTTTTTTAGAGGCCTCAATGAGGCATTTAGATCCCATGTTAGATTTATTATGATTTATCATCAATATATGGATGGCTAATTAGAATGATGTATATAGATCTTAGAATTCATGCTTTGTTCTTTATTTCTCATATTTGATAGATATTGGGATAGAAATTTGGTTATGGTATAGTTTTCTTATAGAAAAATCTACTAGTCTTCCATTAGAATGGATCCTTTTGAGGACCCGTATAACTGGACTTGTAGATCTTATCTCTGTTGGACAGAGACTGATGAAGCATCCTTGGTTGCGCTGAACATGGTCCAAGATATGACATAAATTATTTAGTTGATTCATTTGAAAATATTAATGGTACTGATCCAGAATAAATATTATGTTTATCATCATATTTTTTTAGAGTTTTTGGTTATTGAATATGTTTTTTGAGGGTTTCCCCATGTTTGGGTCACCAATGGCTTGGAAGAAAGGTAAACTATACGATGTTATTTGTGGGACCTTTTGAGATTTTGAGCAGGTTTTTAATGCGACTTACTATTTAAACATACCACTATATTTGAATTCAATCTACAAAAATTTTCATCCATATCATCTCAAGAAGTAACTTTATTAACCTTCTCATGTCTTGTTCTAAGATGATTTTGACGTTGAAACTAATTTATCAGTGACTGAGCATGTAGTTCGGATTGTCAATTTGAAGACAAAGGTTCTTCATGTGAAGAAAACAACTTTGGTACATATGTTATGGTAGCATGGTTATGATTAAGATGAAAATTTGGAGAGTGAAATATTGATCAGTGATTAATGTCCTCATATCTTTAATATGAAATATTCTTGAATGGATTTCCTAGTACAAAAAAGTTTTTATGGTTGGGAGGTAATAACATCATGTTACCTTCTTTTAGCAACTTACTAACCCTTTTTATGATCTTATAATGTTAGGAGCTTGTATCAGGTTAATTCTAGTGATTCTTGAAGAATTTTGGAGGCTTTGGGGGCTATGAATGGTAGGAACATGATTAGGGAAAACCATGTGGTTTGGCCCAACAAACTATAC
This sequence comes from Viscum album, assembly GCA_963277665.1. Classification (NCBI taxonomy): domain Eukaryota; kingdom Viridiplantae; phylum Streptophyta; class Magnoliopsida; order Santalales; family Viscaceae; genus Viscum; species Viscum album. The sequence goes on along the minus strand of OY728143.1, from coordinate 640,662,845 downwards.
ACCCTCTACTGAGCCACTAGAAGGGGGAACACAGTTTTTCCAAACCATGCATCCACCCCGCCAAACTGTGAAAACATATAAAATGGGGGTTTTCATAATGGTATTATAGTTAAACTAAATGTGTATCCAAACCATGAACCCTATATAGAATCTCTATAAGGGTTCATAGTTATGGTTTTTGGTTACTACTAATCGTGTGGCCCAATCCATCAAACTATGCACATGGTTTTTCAATCCCTAGATATTTTTAAAATCTCAAGACCCCTAGGTTAAAACCTAATTACCCACATTATACCCTAATATGATTCCTCGGTCTTTTAAGGATTTTATGGGTCATATTTGACTCCCCAACCTCTTCTCTTTGTGGATCAAAGAACTGGTTATTTTGTTTGATCTACTTATGGTAATTGGGTATCCTCTCTTATGGGTTATTCTGATATTCCCTTCTCTCTTTATTAAAGAATTATGGATCATCATGATATTTAGGGATCTAATATTTCATTTTATGGATCTTGATTTTAGGATTGATTCCCTGATCTTCTTATCCATTATTCTTCAATGACGTTTCTTATTTTGGGTATTGGTTTGATAGTGCGATTAAAGGTTGATGCTTCTATCATTCTTAATCTATAATTGAAACCCTTATTTATTGATTGATTTGATTTATTTTTAATTTTTTAAAATTATTATATTATATTATTTTATATATGATTTTAAAAGGGAACATAAATTTTGAAAACCACCCGATTTTAAGGGAATTGAAATTATTCTGTGGATTTTAAGAAAAATGATGGCCTGAATTCAATGTTGATTTGATGAAATGATATGATATTGATTCTTGAAAAAATTAGATTAAAATTAAGGATGATATGAAATGAAATGAATTAGATGAAAACCTATGATTTTGTTTTGAAAATGAAATGGAATATTGAACTTGAAATTGGGAAAATTAACCGTGAATGATGAATTGACATGAAATGAATGATTTTCCCAAGAAAAAATGAATGAATGAATGATTGAATCAAATTTAAGATTAAGTAGTTAGTTGGTAATTATGAAAATCCTATTGCGACTATGACTCCCTATAAATGGATTGATGTTGAAAATACTAACTAAACCAATTTTGGCATGATTTCCAGTGATGGGTCCCCTATTGGGGTGTTATTGGATTATCCTGATGGATTGAGTCTTATGGAGTGTTCACACCCAATTAAGATATGATTTTGATGATTATTATTATTGAGAAGTATGAGGATCCTATATCTAGAAACTAATGTATCCTAAGGCTTATGGTTATGGTTATGTTCTTTATCTCACTTGATTATACGTACCATATTTTATAGTACTCTTTTATTCATTCCACTTGATTTATATATATATATTATGTATAAAATTTTCAGTTAATAATGTTTTTATATAACTTATATATTTTTAATTGGAAGAATACTTTGGTTTAAAATATTTAAATGAACTTTCATGTCTTGTTTTATTTAAATTGAAATCAGAAATGGTTTAATTGTTATGAAATTTATTATGGAACACATAGTTATACCATAATAGGCTGTTTAAATCACACCCTACCTTTACCATTGGTATTTTATATATCTTGTTATACCAGGTCTAGGGAAAGGGAAAGTGCCACTTGGAGGTGGTAGTTGTGCTTGAGTTGCGAGACCCTAAAGTGATGATGGTGACTGGTGGAGCTATGGTCCACTTGTTTTATAGGGTTTGAGAGACAATATATTAGTCGATGTTATATATTATTTTGGATTATACTTAATTTATGTTTCTTATTTGATTGATATGGTAATTTTATCATTTAGGGTAATTTTTTATACCAATAATGTATTGATTTATCTTCCCTTATTTTATCATTAATTGTGAAAAAACCATTCCCTTTGATCATCGATATGATGCCAGGTGATAGTTTCCAACCCTTGGGGATTAGGAATTCCCTATGGCCCATGTCAGGACTGGTTCAAGTATCTATGTACTAGGGTATTCAGGATATTTTTTGACATTATTTTTCCATAATTATAGAGTAGGAGTGCATACAAAATGTGAAAAACAAAAAATGATAAAATGAAAAGTGAACAAATAATTAAATGTCATCATGAAAACATATGAAAATAAAAGTATATATTAAAATAAATACTAAACTATAGAAAATAAATAATTAAATCCTACAACACTCCCTACTAATTGGAACCTATAGAGCCCCATGTGGGATTGACCACAAGGGGAGCAGTGAATCAGTTGAATTGTTTTATGAAATCTTTATATTTTCGATTTAACCACTAGAACCTATTAATGTTTTCGATCCACACAATTTTTTCTCACAATGTCACTTTATGTGTATTAATAATATTGGAGATAATGACACAAATTATTTACAAGGTTATATAGAAATTATTACTCCTTTATATATGGGTTAGATTACCCAACATGGATTATCTATAATAAACACAAGTGGTTAAAGTAGTAGTTAGTTAGACACTCCAACTCCAACACTCTTGTAACTAGTTAGGCCTCCTTATAATAAATATATTATTTTAAAATTAGTTATACTCCCCAATAAATATCCTCTTTAGTAACTATTTATAAACCCCAATCACAAGCTCCTATGGTTTTGATCTAGTGATAGAAATGCCTCTATTTCTCTTTATTACTTTATCACCTACAAAGATTGATCTTCCTCCATAAGCAGTCTGTATTTAGTTCTCCCATGCATTGCACCTTATAGAGATTCATCAACTATCAATGGATAAGAACACTACTGGTATGGAAACTCCATGAAGATCTTGATAGATCCAGATCTTCCTCCTCTTTCATGAACACATGGTTGTATAGAAGATAATCTTATTATTCAATGGAACCCATCTTTAGATCCTCTATCTCCTTGATATAGTTGAGTATCAAGATCTAATATTTCTATATCATTATATGTTCATGAGTTCTCAATAATCCATATCCCTTTATTCCTTACCACTACATATTATATAATCAAATAAAATAATATAACATGAATAATATCTTCTATATTTAAAATATGGGAACTCCAAGATCTACGAATATAAGTGTGATCTTCTCAATTAAAATCGGTCAAAAGATATCCAATTTATTCTCATTCAAACTCATTTTAAATTTGGTCAATGTATTCATTTTAAATTCTATACATACTCAAAATTCTTCCCTTATTTTATATGTTCATATGCATTATGATACAACAAATACTTATTATCCAACGAAATTATTAAGATAAAAATTAATTTCATATGATCTGTTCATTTCTCTTAAATCATTACATTAATGTATTTAACATTATCAATCATAATAATTCACAAAAAAACCAATATGAAGGGAATATGATGTATCCCTCACTATTTTTATTCTCAATACTTCTTCTCTCATTCAAGATACCACATCCATCACCACAACACCACTCAGTATGTTGTTTCTCATAGGTGGACATCAAACACACCATATCCATTAAAATGAATATAGATAATTTTCAATGGATTGAAAGATTAATTATGTCATACATATCATAAATCTTCTATTATGACCAAAAAACTCAACAAAATATTTTTATTAAATTTACCATAGTGTGTTCGAACTAATTTTTTGGGGACCACATCTTATAGAAAAACATTATGTTCATAGGATTCCAATTTTTAGACATAAAAATCATTATTTTTTTCATTAGAGAGCTCATATCCTTCACAACATCATCTTGAATTTTATTTTTATAACTTATTATCCATTTTATTTATAATTATTTCATGAATAAAACTCTATTTTTCATTTTTTAATGAATGAAGAACAAATCAAATACACCATCTGATTTAATTATCCTTTATTTAGAATAGTTCTCATGATATTCAAAGAATATTAATTCTAAAAGAAACTCAAAATATCATTACCCTTATATAGGTAGTGTGTTACCTTTACATATCTCATAGACACATTTACATAACCTCTTGAACCTCTACATTCCCTTTATGCACCACAAAAATCCTTGATCACCTTTCCATATTTCATGAAGTTTTTATTACCATTACATAACTCCAAAATTACATTTATATAGCTTGTGGATTTTCGGTCCAACCTTTAAACAGGTTATAGATGAACTTTATGCAACTTAATAATCTTCAAGATACCTTTATGCAGGTAGTTATATTTCTCATTTACCTTTACATTGGATATATAAATCATAGTTTTTCCTAACATAGTTATTTTAATCTTCTCAAAATCCCTTAGAGCCTTTCTTAATCAATATCAAGGACTTTATTATTCTTTTAAATGTTGTGTAAAAGAAACTCACCATCAGTAGTTTCCTTTTAACAAGAATAACCACTCATAGAAAATCAACACATGTACAATATTTTTCTTTATATCTATCTATTCAAGGTCTTCAAACAATAGAACCAATAGGTATCTTAGGTCATGTTCTTGGTTGTTTTATCATGAAAGATGTCTATAAAAATACTCAAAGCCTATCAAATTCTTAAAAAATATGTATATTGAAACATTGAAAATAAATAAAATCCATATAATGTGACTTTAAATATCCTCCTTTGAATTTTATTAGCAATACCTTAACAAACCTCTCATGTCAATATGCATGTTTCTCCCCCCCTTATTGAAGAGAAATGTAATGAAAATGGTGGTGTCATCTCTCCCCATTCATATGCTTCTAGAACTTAAATAATTATCCCTTATTCAAATTTAAATTAAATATTTTACCACTTCCATGAAATATAATACTTTAAAAATGATCCTTAAGTCAACAAACTCTAAGTTTATGTGGGTAAACCCACCCTTCAAAACAAGATTGAATAACTGAGGAGGTTAATTCTTTCTATAAAATACCATACAAATTATACCATGACAGAAACCCATTCTAGGTGATGATCATATAGATTTATCATGAAATTAATTTTAGATTTCACAAATATTAACAAACACATAAAAAATATCAAGTGAAAAGCACGAAACTCCCCTTTTATCTCACATTTTTACCAACCAATAGTCCCAATTTTTTATTCCTTCATGAATACATGAAGTATTTATCCACAAGTTCCATAGTTCTTTCTTAATAGTACATCATGGTGTAAAAAAGAGATGTATCATTCTTTGAGGGACCTTCTCTGGTATCTTGGTATGAAAAATTCTATTGTAGTGTTTTTTTCATAGTGTTTGATCTATCGAAAGGTGAAGGCAGAGCATCAAGTTCTTGGTAGTTTTCATTAGCTTCTTGATGATCCCTAGTGCAAGTGGGAAAGAATATAAATAGACTACATCACTGGTCTACCTAGATCTTAGGGTATATTTAATAAAATATGGGTTATCATGGACCTATTTGAGGAGTCATCTCACATCTAAATTATTAATGATTTGAGCTTAATGGAGGTTTTGTTGAGGCTTTATCTTGCAGAGATAGTGAGGTTTCATGGAGTTAAAAAAATGAAAATCTCTAATCATGATCCTCATTTTACCTCACTGGTGAGGATAAATATCCAATATTCTTTTATATATCAATTATACCTTAGAACCACTTTCCTTATGCATATGAACAATCCAAAAGAGCATACTATATAAAATTTATAAGACATGTTGCAAAAATGAACTCTGGATTTTGGAGGTTCATGGGTGAGGCACCTTCCCTTGGTCGAGTTCCCTTAAAAAATAGTTATAAATACACTATTGGTATGAAACCATCTGATGCTATATATAACCGACCATCCCAATATTCATTGTGATGGCATGAGTTTAGATAGTTAGTTATTCTTGTACTGAAATTGGTGTACATTATGAAAAAGTAGGTACAAGTGATCCTTGAGTGAATGAAGGAAACATCGTATCATTATAATTCCTCTACTGATCATAGGTTTAGGCCTCTAGATTTTAACATCATATATTACATGTTTTAAAAGGTGTATCCTAATCATTTTAAGTGAAAGTTAAATCATGAAAGTTATATTTCTCTCAGGTTTGTTGGATATTTTGAAGTGTTAGCTTAGGCTGGATCTATGGAATATCAGTTAGCACTACCCATATAAAAGATTCAGATTCATGATATATTCCATGTATCATATATTCATTGGTATCTTTGTGATGATTCTCACACCATCGATTGTGGTGAGATGGATGGTGAAGAATGTTTCACCTTCAAGGAAATTCCTATCAAGATTCAGGACAATCAAGAGAAGGTGACATGTAGATATTTTATTCTTTTGGTTGGTGTATAATGGTGGCATGGTAGATTAGAAGAGATAAATTTATAATGGGAGTTGTATATTTGGTCTTAATAACTAGACTTTTCTTAATGTTTTATTTGATTCCTTTTTGTTGATATGATTTATTTGACCTTATATTGTTATTTGACATTGATTACCTTCCTTGTTTGATGATGTTTCATGTTTATTAACTCTTGTCTCATGTTATGATGGATGTTTTATAGTTATATAGGGACCATTGAGATATATCTTATAAGGTGGTTTTTTCAGATCCCATTTTTATGTTCCTTCTTGGTTTCATTTTAAATTCTCAGGGATGGAAATTGTTTTAGAGGTTTTTGATGTAAGGTCTAGGGTATCTAAATCCCTTACATTTTTTACTTTCCTATGGATCATAGGTGTCATGTGGGAGTTCATAGGTGTTTTAGGGGTTATGGGAGGTTTCCAAATTTTTATATGGTTTTTACATTGAAAAAGTGGGCATAATGTTGGATGTTTTGAATATTTATTAAAGGATTTAGTATGGAGTAGACTGTTTTATCCTGAGGAATTTTGAGTTTGGATATGGATTTTTCCATTTTATACCGTAGTGAACCATGGAAATAGAAACATCTTGGATAGCATTTCATATAGTATTTATCCTTAGGGTTCCACCGGTAAGAAATAGGGATAACGAAATAACTTGCGGATCTATTTTTGAGGAATGTATACTAAGAGTGGCATCAGTGAGTCCTGATTTCAAAAATGGATTGCATAGAGCTTGGTACACCAAATTACTGAGTGTGGTGGGGTAAAATGTCTTGGGTTTTGGCACCATTCTATAGTGGAGGCTATGTTAGTGGTCAAAATGACTCTATCATAGTTTTAGATTTAGAAATTATGAAGATTCAAATGCCTTTAAAATTGGATCACGCTTTGACCAAGGGAACCCTAAGGGTTTTAAGGGTTCACCATTACATAAGGAAGGATTTTGGGCTTCCTATATAAATTTAGGGCCTCAAATCCATTTTCTTAATTTTAGGTCCTTCTCTCAAACTCTGTCAAAACCCTAGGCATCTCATCACTCTCCAGCTGCATCTTGAAGAGACTAAACACCTTAGATCATCAGATCAAAGTATTAGATCAATGTATTGTCATATTTATATTATTATTATCATTTAAATTTATTATTTCCTTCAAAAAATACATTTTGAGATGATTCCTATGTTTTAGGTTGAGGTTTTGACATTGTTCCTCTGGCAGTTTTTGTGCTCAGGTTCTAGGGGCGTTTCGTTCAGTTTTGGTGGTGTTCCCATCGACAGTGGTTATTTCTATTTTTTTATATATTGGAGAATATTAGGATTCTATTAAAAGTATTGGATTCATTAGTTCTTATAATTTATGTGAAATTGTGACTTAATTATTCTTTAGATCCTTATCTAAATGGGTGTGATTGATCATAATAATTTAGTAATCTAGAAAAGGAATAAGATTTTGATTGATACTAAATAATCTATAAATTGTAAGGTGAAAAATATTTGTTTCATGATATTCAAAAATTAACCATGGGAATTTATTGAATTATTACAAATGAATATTATTATTCAAGGGGAAGATTTATTATCTTGAGAAAAATTAAATGATGTTAGTTAATATGTGATTTCCATGAAACTTGGAATTTATATTAACATGTTGTAGGGATAACTACATTTTGTATCATAATAATATTTTTTTTACAATTATGTAAGGTAATGTTTTGGAATTATAATTATAACATGTTTAATATAATTAGTCTTTCATGTATAGAATTAATTATGGTTGGGTTTTGATCTCTTATGCATTATTTTTATTTTTATAATTCTTCTTGTTATTTAATATGTATCATGATATATGTTTGAAAATCATTTGTTTTTTTTGTTTACAATGGATAGATTCTTAAAAATGTAAAAAATATAAAGATAAAAGATGATAAAGGGTAATAGAAGATTTATTAGAAGAGTGATTTCTTCTCATCTTAGATTTTATTAAACATGGAAATATTTCTTGAATGCATGTTTAGATTTAATAATATCCTTAGTTAGCTATTGCCTTTAGGTTTCCTTGTATTGAAAACCTATAATGTTATAATCCCATCCCTAAAAATAGAAACCACATAAACCAAGACTTTTGATTTTTTATAAGATAATTGTCTTCTCTATAGATTGAATCCTAGTCCATTATCATAGATCTGATATAGTCACAAATGATTCCACCTTCTTTCATTGTTCCATTGACACATAGACCATACAAATTCATTTTCATCCCCAAGGAAGGTGGATCCCAAGAGACTCCACATCCAGAGGAACTAAGGGAGGATTATGGTCTACAATTATAACTAAAAAAACTATCACAATCCATTAATAATTTGATGGAGGTAAAATGTCTTGAATTTTGGGAAAAAAATTTATGTTCAAGATAGTTTTATTACATTTCCATATATTAAACCTAATATCATTTCAAGCTTACCCAATGGACTAGAATCAAGCTACCAATGCCACCTTACTCCCCATTCATAAGACTCTATTATTTAGACAGTTATAAAACCATGAGATCAATAGCTATTTAAAAGTCTTGAGAACTAAAGAGATCCCTAGTTGGATTTTCAAGAAATTACATGTATATCCAGTCCATTCACTACAAAGAAATAAGCAACCTGTTAATTTTTAATGAGATATTGAGTAACTATAGAACTTGGAGAACATAAGAACACCTTTATGATGAATAAATGAATCCATGGGAAAATTGGGATGGAAATATTCCACATGAAGATGATAAACATTATAACAATAACTAATTCCAAAAACCTAGTCCCTAAGGATCATCCCCTACCAATACATGCTAAATACTTGAGAAGTAATTGTAGTTGAAGAGGACCAAAATGGTTGGAGAGAAGTAATAATGGTCATCATTATAAATCATTACAATTCTATCAAATATAATCATTTTATTATTAGAGTTGAAATAATAAGTGAGACTAGGGAGGACCTTTGACATGCTAAAACTGTAGTTCTTCATAGAAAAATAGGTAAAAAATACGATATTCCCAGCCTAATTACCTTTCTAGAAGTAAATATCACAATGAAATACCACCCATATCGAGTTACCCAAAATAATACATATTGATTTTTGATTATATTCCAAAATAATGTGGGAAATAACTATTATTTTGGATTACATCTGATACTATCCCATATTTTTCATCATGAAATTATCTCACAACAAATCCATAACAATGAAATCCCAAAACCATTTTGTGTGAAATCTTTGTATCACTTCTTACTAATTCTAATCATAGTACCACCCTCAAAGATAGGCAAGGATAGGAATATATAGATGTCCCAATGATTTTTTTACCTCCATTCAAGAATCCAAAAGAAAGAAATTTGATTTCACTTTCAATAAAATGGATAATGCCTTTGGAAAATTTAGTAAAAAAAATTAATGCATGATAATGGAGGATATGATAGAGTTGATGAGAGTGATCTTCCCTTAATAAGAAAGAATATAGATTTTCTAGTTGATAATACTACTTAAAATAATTTTGAATAATTTTTCAAACTGAATCATCGTGATCCTGCCTGAGGATAGGGGAACCAAGATATTTCATGGGGAAAAATACCAACCAATCCCCATCCTATCGGTAATCACATTATCATGGGTAACAAAAAGTATTTTGATATGATAACATTACTCTTACAATGATGTACCCATTTCCAACTCCATTTCTCATATTCTTATATAATATTTTTGATACCCATTAGCAATCTATATCTTCCATTTAAAAATAAAATAGATATACCATAGGCACTATACTTACCCTTATAATGAAATACCATCTTAGATTTGATAACATTTAATATGTATCTACTAAGTATGTATTTGGATAGAATAAATATGGTAAGAGATATGGGGTCTCATTTATTCAAATCAGTAGTTAATTTGAAGAAAATCACACCTGTCTGATTAAAGGATATAAAAAACTGGGGAGAGGGGAAACCATGAAAGAAAATCCTCAAGAACCATTCTGTGAATAATTTCATTCACATAATTTTGATAATAAAGTCGTAAAGAATAGTTTTATAAGATATGATGGATCATAGTTTTCTATACATTCATGTGAATGTTGTAATAGTTTTAGATATAATATATACTTATACTAGGATGTGTTGGTTTTTTCTTCCCATGAGTTATTTGTTATGTTGAAATAAAACAAATATACACAAGAGGGGGGGGGGTGAATTGCGTCTTGTCAAAAATCTTTAAAGATTCTGACTTTTAAATATATTTATGATTTATTTATATTTGAAGTGTTCTATTCAATGATAAGTATGATCATTGGATAACGAGAAATAATGAACATAATAATTTTATAGTGGTTCAGGGAACAAAGATACCCTAGTCTACTTCACTAATACTCTCTCGGTGGGCTTGGTATGTTTCACAAGAAAGATACTCTTATCACAAGACCATTAAAACCAAAACCGAGTACAAGAAGTTTACACTTTCATAATAAGGATTAATAGATTCTTTTAATTATTTTACAGTGAACCAATTATTCACATCTTTGATCGAAAAGATGATACTCCACCATGGATGAGTCTGAGCAGTCACAACTCCAATAAATCAAAAGAGTTTGATTTGATGATGGATCATGTTGATCTTGACAATTGAAATAGTATAAACTGATAGTATATGGATCTTATTCTTCTTAAAAATTAATGCATTTAAGAAATAATAACTTTTAAGCGATCCTAGTTAAAAATTATCTTTAATTTGAATATCAAAATTCAACAGTTCGTGGTAAAAAATGTATATCTACAAAGTGTAGTCTCTTTTGAAAATAACAGAGTTGATCATTCTATATATAAGAACTATAAAAGATATTCATAGGTATACAGTCATATTTGAAGTGAATCTTCTAACACTTACTCTTTCGAGAATACTCCATTCACACACACACACACACACACACACATTTTCTGGTTGAGAATATCCAAGAAAATGGTCAGGTAGATCACAAATATTCAAATATGAAATAATCATGGGAGTCATAAATTCTCTTAACAATAGGAGATAATTCCTTTGATGAATATGATTCTTTGAATCGGTCAAAATGAGACTTTGAATATGTCATAAATTAGATTTTGACATATCCTTAATACTAACAAGACCATTGTAGAAATATTAGATAAAATTGAAAATTTAAATTTATTATGTTGAATAGTCAAACGTAGGGTTCCATTATAAAACAAAAAAATACCAAATGTAGGGTTCAACTATATAGCGTTCATTATTTAAATGTAAGGTTGACAACATAATGTTGATCATAAGATTTATAGAGTATTTTTGAGAAAATACATACCCAAAAAGCTCCCACTTTTTTATGATAAAAAACCCATAAAATAATTTACATAAAAAATATGATTTTGTAAACAATAAAGAAATGATATTTTAAAGAAAAAATTTTTTAATTTAAAGATTAATTTTATTAAAGAAATATTTCTATTTGATAGAACTATTTCATTTTTTTATTGTTGTGTTCACCCAATTTTATCCCCCTTTTTATGAAATCAAAAAGAAATTATATAATAGAAAGTATTTAAAACACTTTTAATTTTATACAGAATAATAAATGAATTTTATATTTTTTTTATCAAAAAAATGATAAATAATTTATGGAAGTAGAGACAAAAATATAATTAAATATAGAAAATATTCCTAGAATAAAAAATCATCAGAATTTTTATTATAAAAGTTATATAGTTACATGAGTAGTTTTGGTTTGATGATGAGTTTTAAACAATAGGTCTGGTAGAAGGTGAAAGGTTTTGAGTAGGATTAGGTTAGAATTCTGGTAAAGCTCGATACACCTGAAAAAATTCATTTAACTCTTCAAACTGAGATTTTAACTTTTTGGAAAAACATTATGTTAGCCACCTTATCAAAATTCTGGAATCCTAAATTTTAAATTTTCAATCAAATTAAATTTAAAAAAGTCATGCAGATTATACTATGTATGTATAAACTCAGATATCTTATCACTTAAATTATTAAGCTACATCTTGATTCTAGGTTCATTTGAATCAAGTTTCTCAAAAATATCTTTCTTTTAAAACAAAATCACTGACAAAGGTGAATTTTTACACTAAAGTTCTGGAATTCTTTTATTCATATCATTCATTACTGCTATGATTTCTTCAAATATTATGACTACGTATGATGATGTTGTAAGTGAAGAGGTAGAATATTTTGAATGATTGATATCTCCTTTAATTAAAGAAAATTTCCTTCCAAAATTCCATTTCAAATTTTCAAAATCTATTTTAGAGATATATTCTAATTTTCATTTTCCAAACAGATCCAAAAAAATATCTATTAAATGAATCAACATATATTTTTGACACCAAAGATTCTCTAAACTCTTGAAGATGAGTTTGAAAAATCTCTAATTTCATTCTTAGAAAAAATATGTTTCTCAAATGATAAAAATATTTTATTGATTCTTCTAGTTCTTGTCAAAAACTGTAATTCCCCTCCTCAACCTTGTTATACTTAGTTACACGATATTCAATTTATTTCTCATTGATTTAGATGTTCCTTAATTAGGATTCTTTTACTAAGGAGCCTCTTACAAATTAACTAAGGGATTAGTTAAATAATTCTCACTTAAAAAATACATACCATCAAAGACTTTGGTTCTTTATCCAGAAATAGATGTAGTTCTTTCTATGGAATGACCAATAGAAGAGACTGTCTGAAGCTAAACAATCTTAGTGGTTTCAGTTACTGCTTTCTAATGTTTCTCATCATTTTTATTAGTTTCTTTTTTATCTAATTTATAAAAACACTAAAGTTCTTGAGATTTAATTTCTTCTCATTGATCCACAACATGATCTGGTCTTCAAAATGGGATGAATGAGTTACATCTCTAGATCATAATACTGGATCCTTATACTGTGGTTCTTCTCTAATATTAGGTTTTAAGAAAATTTCTTCATGGTTTTATTCTTTAGAAAATTCTTCAAAAAGATCTGTATCATCAAATAAAATCTTTATTTTTGTAGGATGAGTAATACCTTCAATTTTAGATTCTCTAACTTCTTCATTTCTTAATGGAACTAAACCTGTATACTTGAGGTTTCCATGCTCCCCCTAAGAAAGAGATCTAGAATTATTTGGTCATATTCACCAATAGGCATCAGTTTACCTTTTACTATACTCCAAAAGAAACGAAATTTTCTTAGAGTACCTACATTCAATACATTACTGTAGTGACATCTAACTCGAGAATCAAAAAGGAGAATTAATTTATTTTTCTAAACCAAAAAAGAGAAAGGATCCATCGATAATGATTAAATAAAATCCCTATTTCTAATTTGAAAAATTAATTTATCATATATCTGGTAATATTCAACATGATTTCATTGATAAATAGAAACATAATATACATGTTTGGTTTTAGAATATTCTTTATCTTAATAGCTCTTAGATTCGTAGAAGTTTGAATAAGCAATACCAAAACCTTCTGGCCAACCTTAAGATCCTTTAAAAACATTTTCCTAATATTTTTTGAACAAAAAATAAACGACTTGATATCTTATAATTTTTTATCTTGATTTCCAATTGATTGAATATAAAATTAGAATACTTCTTCAGGAGGTAATTTTATAATTTGAGTGATTTCAACCGAGGAGATAAAAAAATCCTTATCATCTATTTATGAAAATATTAAATCTTAAATTTCCTTAAAACTAAATGGATCATTATTGTAAAAATAATTCAGTTCTATCTCACAAAGAAAATTTATATTTTCCTCATTTTACAGAAATTCCAAACCTTGAAACACAATATTTTCTTGAGTAGAAGATTCGTCTCAAACATCCATTCAAAATTTATGAATTTTCCTCAATGAATTTTCCTAAAGGGGACATAGTGACGCTTCATATAACTTGGTTCACCTTCATCTATTCACTTGGTATTCATCATTTCTAAGAATCATAGGGTTGAAGATTTTCAAATTCTATGGTTTGGATGAAATATGAGGGCTTTGATAAGTGAAACAGTTTGAAAAAAAAAGGTATATAATATTGAAGGGTTTTCTGATGTATGGTGACATGGTTTGGTTTCTCATGATTATTACATAGGGTAATAATTAAAGTTTTACTTTTGAAAACACAAGTATTAGAAGCTAAAAATGTGAAAAAATTTATTTTAACAAATAAATAAAATAATAATTTGATTAAAAATTAACAAATTGAAATAAATTAGACTAAAATATAATAAAAACTATAAAAAAATTTAATCAAAATAAATTGATAAAAATTTATTTAAAAATATTTAAACCTAACCCCCTTAATAAAATCATAACCTACTGTGGTAATTGGTTTAGTAAAAATATCATCTAATTGATATTTAGTATTTAAAAATTCTAAAGAAATATACTTTTTAATAACATGATCCCTTATAAAGGAATTTGGTTCCCCCATCATACTCATTTTAAATTAGTTTTGCATTACATTTAAAAAATCATTACAAAGGATTTTATTTGTTGAACTGAAAATTACATCATCCAAATAAATTTGAACTAATAAAATATCAGAACAAACTATTTTCTTAAAAAGGATAGGTTATAATAATCCTACAAAAAATCTATTTTCCAATAAAAATGATCTTAATATTTTATACTAATCTCTAGCTGATTGTTTATAGAACTAGAGAGTTTTGGTAAGTTTAAAAATATAATTTTTTATGACGATTTTCACAACCCAGGGGTTATTTAACATAAACTTCCTCCATTAAATATGCATTTGAGAAAGAATATTTAACATCCATCTGATATTATTTAAAGTTGATATGAGATAAATATGATAAAATATTCTAATGGATTCTAATATAGATACAGGAGCAAACGTTTCCTTATAATATATCCCTTCTTCCTAATTAATCCTTTAGCTACTAATCTATATTTGTTTCTTGTTATGATTCCTTGATCATCCTATTTATTTAAAAAGATCCACTTAGTTAATATTACGGGATTATATGATGTTCTTTCCACTATGTCCTATAATTAATTTCCTTTTAACTGTTTTATTTCTTCTTTAATTACTAATAGACAACTCTCATCTTCTAAAGATTATTTAATAGATTTAGGTTATAAAAAAGATGGAAATTCAAATAATTTAACTAGGTGTCCAACATTTTTTCTAGTTCTATTACTATTTCTCAGTATCCTGTAACAATTTCTAAAGTTAAAATTATATGTTATCTAGGTAAGAAAATTTTAGGGTCTCCAGTTTCATGTTATTCTAAACTAGATTGAATTTTACTTAAATCAATTTAAAAACCAGACTTAGGAGCATCAAGTCTCATGTTTTCAGTAGAGTTAGTATTTTCATCTATTTGATAGTTCTCTTTATTAAAATGGTCAGTTTCATCAGACATAAAAATAATTGATTCTTCAATAATCCTTTAATTTTTATTAAACACTCTATATCCATTGGAAGTAGAAAAATATCTAAAAAATATTACTTCATCACGTTTTGGGTCGAATTTACCAAGTTTTTCCATAGTATTCAAGATATTCACCATGCATCTAGAAACATTAAATTACTTTACTTTAGGTTTTCTATTATTCTAAAATTCATAGGGTATGTTTTAAATAATAGTTCTTATTAAAACTATATTCATGATATAACAATATGTACTTAATTTTTTCCCCAGAATTAGGTAGGAAGACCGTATTCATTCAACACTGTCCTTACCATTTCCTAAATTGTTAATTTTTTTCTTTCAAAAATTCCATTTTTTTGAGGCAGTTTTGGTGCATAAATGGTGTGTTTAATACCCAAATTTGAGAAAAAATAATTAAATTCTTGATTATCAAATTCTTCACCATGATCACTTCTCAATGAATTTTTTTTTGAAATCTTTTTCATTTTGAAAAATTTTGAAAAAGATTTAAAAAATAGTTAATACTTGACTTTTGAGTTTTAGAAAATAAACCCAAGTAAATATTGAAAAATCATCAACTAAAACATGAACATGTAATTCACAAGCCAAAATTTCTATTATATATGGTCCAAACATATATATATTGATAATTTCCAATAGTTAAGATGTAGAGGTTTTTTTAATTGATTTGAAAGATGATTTTCCATGTTTGCTAATTTTATATGCCTCACAGAATATATCATTTTCAAACATAAGACTAGGAAAATAAGAAACTAACTATTTCATAGATTATTTATGTAAAGCATAAATATTTCAATTTCAAAGTCTTCAATTCCAGATCCATGAAACATTTGTCTTAGCAGTTAAATGGTTCACTTTTTAATTAGACGATTAATTAAGATTCAATGTATAAACATTATCAATTATAGGTGCTGTAAATATAAGTAGTTTATATTTGAAAAATAATAAATAATTTTTATAAAAATCATCATAATAACATCATCAAAAAATTGAGAGATATTTATTAGGTTGTGTTTTAGCACTTATACATATAGTAATTTGTTAATTGAGATAGTCTTTTAATCTCTAACCATTTCAACCCCAATAATATTTCTGTTTTCATTGTCACCAAAAGTGACTGGACCTCTATTTATTTGATTCAATGTATGGATAATTGATGAGTCTCCCATCATGTTTATAGAGTATACACTACCTATATAACTTATTTTTTTCTATTATTATGTCTTATTTCATGAAAAATAAATTAAACATGTGTTTGTTTTGGTACCCATATTTTCTTGGGTCCAGCAGTGTCAGCGAGCAAAGATTTGGGAATCCATATCTACCTTAACTTTCTATAATTTTCATTATTAAATTCATACATATTTTTAGAAATTAATCCTTTTTTAATACCAATAATTTAAGGTTTTCTCAAATCACTGTTTTTAGTGAATTTTTCTTTTATTATCCAATAATAATAGGTAGCATTATTTGAAATAGGTACAAAATAAGTTTTATACAATTTTTATTTTTAATTCTTACTTCATATTCCAAATCATTTTATTTTAATAACAATATTTCCAAGAATATCATTTAGATAATTTTTTCTTTTTTGTTAAAATTCTTGCATCACTTTTATAAGATTCTACTTCATCCTACAGTTCTTTAATCCTTTTTCCTGATCAATACATTTTGATTTAGGTGAATGGAATTTTTCAATTAGATCTTCATGTTGTTTTAAAATAGTTTCTCTTTCACATAAAACAACATTATAAATATTTTTAATTATTTTAGTTTCTTTAACAAAGAATCATATTTTTATTCTAGTATAGAACAATAAGTAGCTAATTTATAATTTGAACAACTACCATAATCAGAAGTAGAAGAGTAATAGGTTTGTACCTTGTCTTCTTCCTTAGCTATAAATCACTTATTGGATTTGAGATGTTGGTGGCTCTTTTTTTATTTATATTTTGAAGAGATGTTGGGGCCTTTAGATACACTCCATGTAGATTTCATAGATCTCTTATATTTATATTCATAATCAGGTTTCATCTAATATTTGTTTTTTTTACTCTTTCTTTTATCTTTTAATTGGGGGAAATCAAGTTTGATGTGACCCAATTTCTTGCATTTGTAGCATCATACTTCTATTGGTTCCTTTTTTATCCTTCTTAAAATATTTTCAAAATTATCTTTCATTCTTTTATAATTTTCTAAACATTATGGATATCTAATCTAGTTCCATTTCAGAGTCTTAGGAATCTATATTTTTTCTTTTGACTTTTATTTTCTTTCATGCTTCTAAGATGTCACCTTAAGGGTAGTGTTTTCCCTTTTTATAATTATCTTGTGATCTTCAGCTTAATCTTTAATTTTTTATTCAAAAATCATAAATGTTCAAATTAATTATTTCATAGTCATGTTATTGAAAGGTTATGATTGTTGAATAACTGCATATATACCATTCTATTTTGTGGTTAGTACTCTATGTACATTCAGTGCTAGATCAGATTGACTAATGGGATATCCCAAGGTAGTAATATTGTTGACAATATAAGTTAATCATCCATTAATTTTTATGCTTATTTCACCATAAAACATTCTAAAGGTGTCATACATTATTTTGGTAGTAACATACGTCATTTTTTTAATATTGTATGTTCCTTCATAATCAACTGAAATAGTTTTTGTCATCTCATAGGTAGTAGGGAACTGTGAGACTCAATTGAATTAATCAGGTCCATGTCCACATATAACAGCATTAATTTCCTTTGAGTTGATGTCATAGTTGGATTCTATTGAAATATATCAAGTTTCCAATTTTTTAGGAATCACATAAGGAGTAATGATCTTTGAATTCACTTTGAAACCCAAATTTTTTAGATAAATAATAATACTTGATTTCTAGTATCCATAGTTGTTAGGATTAAAATATAGAGCAAGAACCATAGATATATCTTTTTTTAGATAGTCAATTTCCATATGTTTTATATAGAGATCATACTTTTTGTCTTGATATATATTTATTAAAAATCCCTCCTTTGATACCAATTATTAGGTTGGAATAATGTAAATATAAACAATTGGGGGTGAATAGTGACTTTTAGACAATCTATATAGAATATGAATTTTAAATTTATTTTTGATTTATCCTGATATGAAGTGTTCTCTTCTTTGATAAGTATGAGTAGTGGATAAATAGAAATAATGAACACAAAAATTTAATAGTGGATTGGGGCACAAAGATCCCATAGTCTACTCCACCAACGATCTCTCTTCGAACATTGTGAATTTCAATAGTAAGTTCATCTTATCACAAGACCTTTAAAACCTAAACTAATGGAAGGTAGATGAAACCATTACAAAAAGGATAAATATATCCTTATAATTAATTTATAGGGAACCAATTATCCAAGAATTAGATTTATAATATGATACTCTACCATAACTGAGTCCAATCATTCGAAACTCCAATAAATGAAAAGAGTTTTATTTGATGATGGTTCAAGTTGATCTTTATAGTCACATAAGTGGAAAATAAAATTATATGGATATTATTCTTTAGAAATGAAAGTATTCAAGAAATAATATCTTTGAAGCGATCCTGGTTGCAAATGATCTACAATTTGAATATCAACAAATAGTAGTTCAAGGTAGAAAGTGTTTATCTCCAAAGTGTAGCCGCTTTTGAAAATAACAGATTCGATCATTCGATACTAAATAAAAATAAAATATATTCACAGGTATACAGTCATATTTATGACAAATATCATATCATTTACACTTTAGATAATACTCTGTTCATATATATATATATATCTTTTCTAGTTGGAAAGATCCAAGAAAATAGCCTGATAGATTGCGAATATTCAAAAATGAAATAATAAGAGGAGTCTTAAATTCCATTAACAATAAGGGAGAATTCCTTTTATGAATAATTTTTTTTTCAATTGATCAAAAAGAGCCTTTAAATCAGTCATCAACAAGATTTTAATAGATCTTTAATACTCTCAAGACTGTTGCAGAAATCTTGGATCAAATCACATATTTTAATTTCCAATGTTGAATAGTCAAACATAGGGTTCCATAATAAAATTCCAAAATTCCAAATGTATTGTTCAACTATGATGTATTCATTCTCAAAATTTAAGGTTATCAATGTAATATTGATCATAAAAGTAACATTGATGAACTATGCATTTTTTTCTCAAACACAGGGTTCCTTACTTATGTAGGGTTCCATAAACATACTTTATTCTCTTAATAAATGTAAGGTACCATCCAAACATAAGTTTATTCATCTATACATATGATACTATAGGGTTTATGATCCATACATACTGTTCTGAATGTATGGTTCATTCCTTAAGCACTGTTCTAAATGTAGGTTATGAATAATGTTTTTAGAAAACATAAAAACACGTTCTTAAAACGTTGATGTGTAATAATTGGATATTAATAAGTTTAATATAATTCCAAAATAAATATTTAAATGAATATTAGTTTCCTAAAATACAAAAAAGTAATATCATTATTAAAACAAACAAGGGTATTTTTGAGCACCAAAATCCATAAGATTTATAGATTATTGTTGAGACAATACATACCTAACATATTCTTGGGTTGTGATGACGTTTAATGGATTTACATAGTTTGTAGTGGATTCTAGGAATTAACTTGGTTACTACTTTTATATGATTATAATAATATTTCATCCAACAAAGGATGTGGTAATAGTGAATATACTATTACATCAGGTATATGATGATATATAGTATGAATGAGCATATGATGTAGTCATTAGATCATAAGACTGAAAAAATATTTAAGAAGTGGAAGAAGGTTACCTTCATGTATATATATTCATTAGGTATATAATGGTTTATTTCTATGCATTACTTAGTGATTGGGTCGTGGTGAGTATGAGAAATTAGTATTAATTTCTTAGGTGGAAAGGTAGTTTCATTTTTATTCACTAGGATTTAGTATTCTTCTTTAAAATTTTGCACAAGATGTTTCATGTAGGATCTTACTAAGTATACATGTTATTCTCAATATAAATATATATAAAGAATTTTTGAGGTTAGAAGGAGTAGTTTAGTGATCAGGTTGAACATTACCAAAATGGAAGAGTTATGGAGTAACTGTCAGGAGTTGGTGGAGTTTTTAGTCGCAACCAAGTATTTCTTTTGGAACATTAGTTCTATTTTTCAGTTTATTTATGGAATTTCATGTATTTTTATTTCTTATTTTATTTATATATGTTGTTGGTTGTTTTCTCATATTATCTTATCTCTTTCTGTATATAATTATATAGAGGTTCATACCTCCCATTTGTGTGATTGATATAACCTTAGCTCTATTCACAAACATGTGGCCTATTGGAGGCAGTCTTTAGGCATCATTTTCTATCCTTATTCATTATCTACCCAGGAGGGTTGCCTTTTGAGGGAGGGTTTTATGACATTTCTTGTACGCACGTGTGGACTACCACCTCTAAGAAGTGACATGATTCATTTTTCATCTCCACTTTACATGGATTATCATAAGGATATAATTAATGACTGTGTATATGATATTTATGATATAAATATGATTCTTAAAATATATATCATTTTATAATTTCTTTCCTTTTAAACCATTAGAAATATGAATATTTTATTATGTGTACGTGTATACTACCACCTCTATGAATGATATATTTCATTTTTCTATTACCAATTTTTATGTATGGTTCTAAAATGTTATTCCATGAATAAAAAATATATTCATAACATTATTAAAATTATTGATATTATTGAACCATTTCATAACACCTTTAAGCATGGTCAATATACATAATTATTTTGGGAGGAATTGATCAAACAACCTTAAGTGGTCGACGAAGCAAGAAATATACAACAAATAGATGTTAAATGATTATAAAAAAATTATAAAATGTAATATATATGAAAATTGTTCTTAATATATTATTTAATAAATTTTAATCAATTATTCATAAGGATACAACATTCCCAATGAAGAAGTAATCCAAGGTAAGTGTTTTTCATCTCAATTTCACTCTATTGAGATATATTTTATATTATGAAACTAATTTATTTTATATGGTGTATATACATCACCTTTGAAATAATATATCATGAGTTAATCTTCATTCAATGTATTTAAAGGTTCAACCCATGTTTTTTATTACAATGGGTTTTGACTTAAATGTTATTAAATCTTTAATAGTTAATTTTACAATCTCACTATTCTTTTGGTTGTATACGTTTAAATTTACATTGGAAGAATTATATAAACTTTACATTATTAAACCCCACATATATTATTGTACTCTAATTATTTATGGGGTTTCTTATGTTTTCTTCCAACATTTCATCTCTTTGGAACTCAAAAGGACTGAATTGTTTTTAAGAAAATAATACCATATTTATCTTGTTTTGGAATGGAATCATTATCTTGTATATAAATATTCATTAAATTGTTTTATATAAGTTTTTATAATATTTTAAATGATTGGTAAAGTTAATTTTCTTCCATATTTTAATCTCTTTAAAAAGTTTTAAATAGAATATTTTTAATGTTTTTCGAAGAATCCATTGTTTAAATTTCATTATAAAAGTAAGAATGGATAGTTGGTTTTAACATATTTGGTGTGAATGGATTTTCCCATATCCATGACCATTATTCATTATTTAGATCCATAATAAAGTTTATACGAGTTTTAAAATAAAATAAATTTTCATTATTCTATGAATTTTTATCTTTTATTTTAAAATAGAAATGATGTGTTTTCTAAAAGGATGAAAATAATTTTGGAAATGATTTATAATTTCATTTTTACAAAATATTTACAAACTATTAAGGAATTTATTTTAATGTTTCATTTGTATTTTATTTATAATTATCAAAATAGTTTCTTTTTTTTAAATTATACATTTTTGATGAAGTAATGGTCTCCTATAATCTTTTATTGATTTATGGATTTACTTTATTTTGAGATCATTTACATTCTTATGATGATTTTATCTATCACTCTCTATTATTCATTATACATTATTCTACTACTTCATACAATTTCTACTGGTTAGATATTATCTTAATAGTATACTATTTCAATATAAGGTGTTAGTCAAAGGATGATTGTTAAAAATGTTATTTCATTTACTAGGTAAATATTGATAATATTTATCCATAATTTTATGCATATGATTATTTATTGATAAGGATATTGATTATTTATTTTATTTTTTATTAAATATATGATTAATGAATTAGATATATGTATGTTATTGGTGGGTTTTAATTATATATACCCCATAATGCATCAATAGGTTATATGAGACAAATAAATGGCCAAATTAGTTGGGTATTTGGTGTATACCTACCTATTTATTGAAATTTCATGGATCAAGGACTTGAAGTTTAGGTTAGTGATGTATTTTAATGAGGCCTTGAAGTATTCCCTTATAAATTTCCTTCATCAAGATTTACCTTATCATTATTCATGTGATTTTTATGTTTATATTTTTCATTGAGAAAATTTTAATCTCAAGTTAATAATTAAATGATGTATATATTCATTATAAATGTAATGGACCGGAACCCTCCGGTCCATTCCTTTGTTGAAATCGATGTGGTCAACACGGCGCGCGTAACAATGATAATTATTAATGATAAAAACGAAGAAGAATTTTTTTTTAAAAAAAACAAAAAAATTAAAAGATGATTTGTCAGTTTATTATATTAAATAATAAAGATGGTGATATAAAGTGCGTGATTAATTAAATTAAATAGGGTTTTAATTCTAAATAAGAATTTAAAAAAATAAGGCGTTTAGTTTAATATTAATTGAGAAATTGTTGGAATTAAATTAGAATAATAATAATAGGTGTTGTGTTATTAATATTATTCGTAATATTAATGAGAAATTAATAAAATGAGTTATGATATTTATTGCAAATAAATAAATGAAGATGCGTAGTGTAAGTGTTATTATTATTATGATGGCTTGAAAATATTTGGTGTTAATTAAATTAAAATGGTTTTAGTTTAATCAATGTGAAATAAAAGAAATATAATTGAATAATTAAATTGACGTATTTTACGTGACATTGATGTGGCATGGTTGGATTCAGATATCCAACGCGTTGGTTTAATGTAGTCAATGCGATGAGCACAAATATTATTGTTTTTAAAAATAATAATGGTGATGAGTTAATAAAATGAAATAATGAATTGTTATTATTATTATTGAAAAAGAGTAATAACAATGATGACGTAAAACTATGTGCGAGAGATTAATGAAATTAAATGTATTAAAAAGGGGTTGAATATGTAAGTTATATTAATTTCGTTTTGTCATTTAATTCAATTAAATGAAATGGTTTTGAGTCACATGGAATGGTTTTAGTTTAATATAAGAATAATTATGGTAATATAATTTAATGGGACTAAATTTGAACATTAATGATGGGTATTATTAATATTAATTTTATTAATAATGACATTGAAGTGATATTGGAGAGAGATTACAAAGTGATGGAATAATAAAGAAAATAATAATAAAAACCACAAAGGAATGAAGGTTGGGGCGTGTTGGGCATGAATGAAGAAGGGGAGGCGCCACTTTTGGTGGAGTGAGGGGATTGTGGAAGAATTAATGAGATTGGAGAGAGAAAGAGTTAAAGGAAATAAAGATTTAGAATTTAATGTAATAAAATAAATAAGTTAAAAAAAAGGAAATCAATCAAGGGGTGGGGCGTGGTTGACATGGATTCAAAGAGGGGCCTTTTGTTTTGGTGGGGCGTGGATTTTGGATATGAGGATTTAAGAAGTTAAATTAAATTAAATTAAATAATAAAATAATCATGTTATTGTTTTTGTTGATAAAACACTTTTTCGATCGTAACTTATTCATGCGACCTCGGTTTCATGAACCGTCTGCGGCAGTGTGACCCTGACTACGAGATGGAAATTATGAGTCTAATATTGGATGTCTTTTTCAGGTTTTCGGATCGGGTACTCGAAACGCTTGTGAATTAATAGATTTAATATTATTATTAAATCTTCGACCCGTCATAAGTCTCGCGTGCGACGTCCGATTGACTTCTCGTCAGTGGCGATGTGATCCTATAATTAATATGATCGATTCAAGTCTAATTTTGGATATTAAATTATGGTTCGTGGCTCGGGTCCACAAAACACCCAATAATAATAATATCATTATTATTACGGGATCTTGTATCCAACGTATCTCCCTCATACGGTATCAGATTGACGATCCGTCAGCGACATCGTAACCCTGAAATTATGACGGTCATTTTAAGACCATTAATGAGCTACTTTTATGACTCATGCCTCGGGTCAATGAAACACCACATATTAATAGAATTATCATTATTATTAAAACGCGTGGAAACCGCGTGACGTGTCATGTGTTGACCAGTCAAAACACGTAACGGGTGTACAATCACATCGTGTATTCATCAATACACGCTGAATACTGTTTTACCTATTCGTTGGCTATATAAGAAAGGGTCGTGGATTATTTCAAGACCAATCACTTCTTCTTCGCACGACGACACTCTTGGATGATCAAGAAGTCTTCCTCCTCTAACTTCTTTGTCCGAGCTCCGAATTACGATCCGTCATCGGCCATAGGATCGTAGCGACGAGACGAAGCTTCTAAGCCCGGACTTGTCACCTTTCCTTCCGGCCTTCCTTCTCCAGCTTCCATCCTAGGAGGCGTTTGTCGGTTTTGGCGAAGGCGGAGGACACCGAAGGACGTCGTTGTAAGCGACGTGATCGGGACCTTTTGAGGTAGGGATCTCACCTTTGTTTCTCTAATTTGTGTATCATGTGTGGCGGGTATCCTTTTGTTTTCATGAGAAATGGTTGAACCTTTAAATAAAGATAATAACTGGTTAAAGAATGGGGTTGGGAAGTTAGTGATTTTTGTTACCTTACTTTTTATATCCTGTGATATTATATTTGTGAATTGAATGAGCTTCTACCTACTGAAAATCACAGTCGTTGGGGGCCTTTGCTTACGCAATTAAATGTTGCCCTCTCCTTCTGTATTTTCTTATGGATGGAAAATTCATGAAATGTGTAAATTGGTTAATCACGTAAAGTTGACTTTTTAAATGAAAATCTAGAACCCTTGTGTGATCACCTCGGTTGAACCAAAATGGAATAATGAACATGTGGGTGTTGGCTTGGTTACGTGGCATGTGTTGGGGGTGTTTTTTGGGCTGTTGTGGTTTGGGTGAGCAGCGGGGATGCGACGTTTGGGTGGTGATCTTATTGGAATGGTTGATGGTGGAAACGTGGAGGTGTGAAATGTTTTGTAAACGATGGGGTTGAAATGGGAAGTGGTTGGTTGTGGAAAAAGCCTTTATTTATGAAAAGTGTTTTGATTATGAAAAGTGTTTTGAAGTAAAAAGGTGTTTTCAAATGCAGAAATGTTTTGTGTGTGGAAAGGGTTTATGTGTGGAACTTTGAAATAAATGAATGATGGAATGTTGTATGTTTGCGATAATCTTTTGTAAATGAAATGGCATGTGGTTGCTTGCATTTTACCTAACCTTGGTTGTGGATGGCAGGGATATGTTTGTGAAAGGTTTTGTCTGGATGATAGTTGCCCAGTAGTAATAATTTGTTAAACCATTGCATGAAACATGAAAACCTAAATGGGGTTGGGGGATGATTGTTTGTTTGTTGATGCATGCTTCGTGGTAGCAGTGCCGAGGCACATGCTCAGTTTCTCTTTTTAAGAATCCATAGGTTGGGCTGTGTGTTTGGTATATGTATATATATAATTGTATCTTTGTGTTTTGTCGCACCACACCCATGTCAAGAACCTAGTGCCGAACACTCCCATTTTATGGGAGAGGGTGTTCCCCCTTAGTTACTAGCTCCTTCCTGCTCCTTCTTCCATAGGCTATGATGGCTTGAGGTGACCTTACACCCAAGACTCTTCGGGTAGGTCTCGGAGGCTGTGATGGCTTGAGGTGACCTTTAGCCCAAGACTCTTCGGGCAGGCTTACCGTTCCCAAGAACCTTCGGGATGAGGCCCAGGTGTCTGCGGGAGGGTTAGTGGTTGTGGCCCAGGTGTGTGCGGGCGAGATGCGTGGTTGTGAGGCCTAGGTGTGTGCGGGCGGGATGCGTGGTTTGGCCCAGGTGTGTGCGGGCGGGAAGAGTGTGGTAGCGTCAGGACGTTTGCCGTTAGGAAGAGCAGCATCTAATTAAGTGGGAAATGGTGC
The DNA here is from genome assembly GCA_963277665.1 of Viscum album. Classification (NCBI taxonomy): domain Eukaryota; kingdom Viridiplantae; phylum Streptophyta; class Magnoliopsida; order Santalales; family Viscaceae; genus Viscum; species Viscum album. The sequence goes on along the minus strand of OY728143.1, from coordinate 640,635,868 downwards.
GGGGTACCCAATACTTTTGTTCTATATATATACTAAACTTGTTTGTGTTACTTGGTGAGTGTGACTAGTGAGGCTGGGTGGATAGTTTTTCCTTATTATTTTCTGGTTCTTCTGTTTTCTCACGGGACCTTAGGGTGTCTCCCCACTTGTGCACGAGAGCTTTAGGTTTCCCTACTGAGTATACTTGTATGCTCACCCTACGTTTACTTTCAGGTTTCCAGGAGGACTACCAGGGCTGTGTGGGACCCTACTAGTCGGGAAGTTGGAGTTGTTGCAGTTGTTGTTCTCTTGTTTTCTTTGGAATTGTACTTTTGAGTTTCCTTGTACTTGTACCTTGTTATAAAAATTGTTTAAACATGCATGTGGGATTGGTTTGGGTTTATTTATATACACTTGTTCTTTTCCCTTTTTGGTGGTTGACTTGTCCTATTTCTCGATCCAAATTAATAAAAAGGGTAATGCCTCCCATATTTGTGAAAACTCATACCCTTGGTGCTAGTCGCTATCCCGGGGCCTACTGGAGGCGGGACTCAGGGGTCATTATCTCCCTTTCACCATTGCCAGCTCAGGAGGGGCATCTTTGGTGGGAGGGGGTCGTGACAGAATGGTATCAGAGCAGATGGTTGAGAGATAGGATGGAGTCTGGAGTTAGGCACAGTGAGGATTGCATGGGATGGTAGGGCAACGGTGTTCGTTAATCATAGTGTGTGACATAGGCCAGGGAAGACCGGCTAGGACACGGGATTTTAGGGCCCCCTGTGATCCGATGCAAGGACTCTGAGCCTACCGAACGACCAAGTGAGACTATATTGATTGCAGGGTAGAGACCCTAGGGAAGGTACATACATCATCATGTTTGTGTTTTACTTGATTTGGGTGTTCTGGGAAAGAAATTAAAATAAAATGATAATTAAAACTTTGAGTTTTTCATTACTACTTGGGCTTAGGAGTTCCCTGGTTACCGAACAACTATGGCACCTGGACGTCAACAGAACGGCAGAGGAGTGGGACATAGACAGTTTCACGCAATAGAAGTGGCAAACCTAGCAAGGCCAGAGATCGAGAGAGATGTTTCCGGTTTTACTTAAATTCTCTCACTTATGTTTTGTTTAAATTCAAGATCATCACACTCCTTTGTTGGAACTCTTTTGCTCATTCTCTGGGCCTGAACCTTGTTTTTGTGAGTTTTTAATGCTATGTTGTTTCCCGCTATTCTTTAAATGTACGTGAAGAGCCCTATCATGTGGGGAGGGGAAGACATAATCCCTAATCGAGATGCATTAATGTGGATGCGATTTAACCTGTGCAGGTGAGTCAGTGCCGCCTAAAGCGAATAATATCTCGACATGGGAGAAGGAATTCCTCAAGCCATGTGTCCGGGCAGTGTGTGGGTTGTACGTTGTTGGGTGCAGTGTAAGTTGGAAAATCCTAATATATGGAAGTGGGAAGGCTCAGTCCTTAATCGAGACGCATTAATGCGGATGCGATTAAACCCGTGCAGGCGAGTTAGTGCCGCCTAAAGCGGATAATATCTCGACATAGGAGAGGGAATTCCTAACTCACATAATTAGGGTTGTCGGTTGTTTCTTGTTATGACAAGAGGCCTGAGAGGTATCTTAAGGGGTGGTTGTTCGGACCTTTCCCCCTTTTATGGGTTGGTTTTAATTCTCAAGGACGAGAATGCTTTGAGAGGTATCTGATGTAATGGACCGGACCCCTCCGGTCCATTACTTTGTTGAAATCGATGTGGTCAACATGGCGCGCGTAACAATGATAATTATTAATGATAAAAAAGAAGAAGAATTTAAAAAAAAAACAAAAAAATTAAAAGATGATTTGTCAGTTTATTATATTAAATAATAAAGATGGTGATATAAAGTGCGTGATTAATTAAATTAAAAGGGGTTTTAATTCTAAATAAGAATTTAAAAAAATAAGGCGTTTAGTTTAATATTAATTGAGAAATTTTTGGAATTAAATTAGAATAATAATAATAGGTGTTGTGTTATTAATATTATTCATAATATTAATGAGAAATTAATAAAATGAGTTATGATATTTATTGCAAATAAATAAATGAAGATGCGTAGCGTAAGTGTTATTATTATTATGATGGCTTGAAAATATTTGGTGTTAATTAAATTAAAATGGTTTTAGTTTAATCAATGTGAAATAAAAGAAATATAATTGAATAATTAAATTGACGTATGTTACGCGACATTGATGTGGCATGGTTGGATTCAGATATCCAACGCGGTGGTTTAATGTAGTCAATGCGATGAGCATAAATATTATTGTTTTTAAAAATAATAATGGCGATGAGTTAATAAAATGAAATAATGAATTGTTATTATTATTTTTGAAAAAGAGTAATAACAATGATGACGTAAAACTATGTGCGAGAGATTAATGAAATTAAATGTATTAAAAAGGGGTTGAATATGTAAGTTATATTAATTTCATTTTGTCATTTAATTCAATTAAATGAAATGGTTTTCAGTCACATGGAATGGTTTTAGTTTAATATAAGAATAATTATGGTAATATAATTTAATGGGACTAAATTTGAACATTAATGATGGGTATTATTAATATTAATTTTATTAATAATGACATTGAAGTGAGATTGGAGAGAGATTACAAAGTGATGGAATAATAAAGAAAATAATAATAAAAACCACAAAGGAATGAAGGTTGGGGCGTGTTGGGCATGAATGAAGAAGGGTAGGCGCCACTTTTGGTGGAGTGAAGGGATTGTGGAAGAATTAATGAGATTGGAGAGAGAAAGAGTTAAAGGAAATAAAGATTTAGAATTTAATGTAATAAAATAAATAAGTTAAAAAAAAGGAAATCAATCAAGGGGTGGGGCGTGGTTGACATGGATTCAAAGAGGGGCCTTTTGTTTTGGTGGGGCGTGGATTTTGGATATGATGATTTAAGAAGTTAAATTAAATTAAATTAAATAATAAAATAATCATGTTATTGTTTTTGTTGATAAAACACTTTTTCGATCGTAACTTATTCATGCGACCTCGGTTTCATGAACCGTCTACGGCAGTGTGACCCTGACTACGAGACAGAAATTATGAGTCCAATATTGGATGTCTTTTTCAGGTTTTCGGATCGGGTACTCGAAACGCTTGTGAATTAATAGATTTAATATTATTATTAAATCTTCGACCCGTCATAAGTCCCGCGTGCGACGTCCGATTGACTTCTCGTCAGTGGCGATGTGATCCTATAATTAATATGATCGATTCAAGTCTAATTTTGGATATTAAATTATGGTTTGTGGCTCGAGTCCACAAAACACCCAATAATAATAATATCATTATTATTACGGGATCTTGTATCCAACGTATCTCCCTCATACGGTATCGGATTGACGATCCGTCAGCGACAGCGTAACCCTGAAATTATGACAGTCATTTTAAGGCCATTAATGAGATACTTTTATGACTCATGCCTCAGGTCAATGAAACAACACATATTAATAGAATTATCATTATTATTAAAACGCGTGGAAACCGCGTGACGTGTCGTGTGTTGACCAGTCAAAACACGTAACGGGTGTACAGTCACACCGTGTATTCATCAATACAGGCTGCATACTGTTTTACCTATTCGTTGGCTATATAAGAAAGGGTCGCGGATTATTTCCAGACCAATCGCTTCTTCTTCGCACGACGACACTCTTGGATGATCAAGAAGTCTTCCTCCTCTAACTTCTTTGTCCGAGCTCCGAATTACGATCCGTCAGGGGCCACAGGATCGTAGCGACGAGACGAAGCTTATAAGCCCAGACTTGTCACATTTCCTTCCGGCCTTCCTTCTCCAGCTTCCATCCTAGGAGGCGTTTGTCGGTTTTGGCGAAGGTGGAGGACACCGAAGGACGTCGTCGGAAGCGACGTGATTGGGACCTTTTGAGGTAGGGATCTCACCTTTGTCTCTCTAATTTGTGTATCATGTGTGGCGGGTATCCTTTTGTTTTCATGAGAAATGGTTGAACCTTTAAATAAAGATAATAACTAGTTAAATAATGGGGTTGGGAAGTTAGTGATTGTTGTTACCTTACATTTTATATCCTATGATATTATATTTGTGAATTGAATGAGCTTCTACCTACTGAAAATCACAGTCGTTGGAGGCCTTTGCTTACGCAATTAAATGTTTCCCTCTCCTTCTGTATTTTCTTATGGATGGAAACTTCATGAAATGTGGAAATTGGTTAATCACGTAAAGTTGACTTTTTAAATGAAAATCTAGAACCCTTGTGTGATCACCCCGGTTGAACCAAAATGGAATAATGAACATGTGGGTGTTGGCTTGGTTACGTGGCATGTGTTGGGGGTGTTTTGTGGGCTGTTGTGGTTTGGGTGAGCAGCGGGGCTGCGACGTTTGGGTGGTGATCTTATTGGAATAGTTGATGGTGGAAACGTGGAGGTGTGAAATGTTTTGTAAACGATGGGGTTGAAATGGGAAGTGGTTGGTTGTGGAAAATGCCTTTATTTATGAAAAGTGTTTTGATTATGAAAAGTGTTTTGAAGTAAAAAGGTGTTTTCAAATGCGGAAATGTTTTGTGTGTGGAAAGGGTTTATGTGTGGAACTTTGAAATAAATGAATGATGGAATGTTGTATGTTTGCGATAATCTTTTGTAAATGAAATGGCATGTGGTTGCTTGCATTTTACCTAACCTTGGTTGTGGATGGCAGGGATATGTTTGTGAAAGGTTTTGTCTGGATGATAGTTGCCCAGTAGTAATAATTTGTTAAACCATTGCATGAAACATGAAAACCTAAATGGGGTTGGGGGATGATTGTTTGGTTGTTGATGCATGCTTCGTGGTAGCAGTGCCGAGGCACATGCTCAGTTTCTCTTTTTAAGAATCCATAGGTTGGGCTGTGTGTTTGGTATATGTATATATATAATTGTATCTTTGTGTTTTGTCGCACCACACCCATGTCAAGCACCTAGTGCCGAACACTCCCATTTTATGGGAGAGGGTGTTCCCCCTTAGTTACTAGCTCCTTCCTGCTCCTTCTTCCATAGGCTATGATGGCTTGAGGTGACCTTACACCCAAGACTCTTCGGGTAGGTCTCGGAGGCTGTGATGGCTTGAGGTGACCTTTAGCCCAAGACTCTTCGGGCAGGCTTACCGTTCCCAAGAACCTTCGGGATGAGGCCCAGGTGTCTGCGGGAGGGTTAGTGGTTGTGGCCCAGGTGTGTGCGGGCGAGATGCGTGGTTGTGAGGCCTAGGTGTGTGCGGGCGGGATGCGTGGTTTGGCCCAGGTGTGTGCGGGCGGGAAGAGTGTGGTAGCGTCAGGACGTTTGCCGTTAGGAAGAGCAGCATCTAATTAAGTGGGAAATGGTGCGGGGTACCCAATACTTTTGTTCTATATATATACTAAACTTGTTTGTGTTACTTGGTGAGTGTGACTAGTGAGGCTGGGTGGATAGTTTTTCCTTATTATTTTCTGGTTCTTCTGTTTTCTCACGGGACCTTAGGGTGTCTCCCCACTTGTGCACGAGAGCTTTAGGTTTCCCTACTGAGTATACTTGTATGCTCACCCTACGTTTACTTTCAGGTTTCCAGGAGGACTACCAGGGCTGTGTGGGACCCTACTAGTCGGGCAGTTGGAGTTGTTGCAGTTGTTGTTCTCTTGTTTTCTTTGGAATTGTACTTTTGAGCTTCCTTGTACTTGTACCTTGTTATAAAAATTGTTTAAACATGCATGTGGGCTTGGTTTGGGTTTATTTATATACACTTGTTCTTTTCCCTTTTTGGTGGTTGACTTGTCCTATTTCTCGATCCAAATTAATAAAAAGGGTAATGCCTCCCATATTTGTGAAAACTCATACCCTTGGTGCTAGTCGCTATCCCGGGGCCTACTGGAGGCGGGACTCAGGGGTCATTATCTCCCTTTCACCATTGCCAGCTCAGGAGGGGCATCTTTGGTGGGAGGGGGTCGTGACAGAATGGTATCAGAGCTGATGGTTGAGAGATAGGATGGAGTCTGGAGTTAGGCACAGTGAGGATTTCATGGGATGGTAGGGCAACAGTGTTCGTTAATCATAGTGTGTGACATAGGCCAGGGAAGACCGGCTAGGACACGGGATTTTAGGGCCCCCTGTGATCCGATGCAAGGACTCTGAGCCTACCGAACGACCAAGTGAGACTATATTGATTGCAGGGTAGAGACCCTAGTGAAGGTACATACATCATCATGTTTGTGTTTTACTTGATTTGGGTGTTCTGGGAAAGAAATTAAAATAAAATGATAATTAAAACTTTGAGTTTTTCATTACTACTTGGGCTTAGGAGTTCCCTGGTTACCGAACAACTATGGCACCTGGACGTCAACAGAACGGCAGAGGAGTGGGACATAGACAGTTTCACGCAATAGAAGTGGCAAACCTAGCAAGGCCAGAGATCGAGAGAGATGTTTCCGGTTTTACTTAAATTCTCTCACTTATGTTTTGTTTAAATTCAAGATCATCACACTCCTTTATTGGAACTCTTTTGCTCATTCTCTGGGCCTGAACCTTGTTTTTGTGAGTTTTTAATGCTATGTTGTTTCCCGCTATTCTTTAAATGTACGTGAAGAGCCCTATCATGTGGGGAGGGGAAGACATAATCCCTAATCGAGATGCATTAATGTGGATGCGATTTAACCTGTGCAGGTGAGTCAGTGCCGCCTAAAGCGAATAATATCTCGACATGGGAGAAGGAATTCCTCAAGCCATGTGTCCGGGCAGTGTGTGGGTTGTACGTTGTTGGGTGCAGTGTAAGTTGGAAAATCCTAATATATGGAAGTGGGAAGGCTCAGTCCTTAATCGAGACGCATTAATGCGGATGCGATTAAACCCGTGCAGGCGAGTTAGTGCCGCCTAAAGCGGATAATATCTCGACATAGGAGAGGGAATTCCTAACTCACATAATTAGGGTTGTCGGTTGTTTCTTGTTATGACAAGAGGCCTGAGAGGTATCTTAAGGGGTGGTTGTTCGGACCTTTCCCCCTTTTATGGGTTGGTTTTAATTCTCAAGGACGAGAATGCTTTGAGAGGTATCTGATGTAATGGACCGGACCCCTCCGGTCCATTACTTTGTTGAAATCGATGTGGTCAACATGGCGCGCGTAACAATGATAATTATTAATGATAAAAAAGAAGAAGAATTTTAAAAAAAAAACAAAAAAATTAAAAGATGATTTGTCAGTTTATTATATTAAATAATAAAGATGGTGATATAAAGTGCGTGATTAATTAAATTAAAAGGGGTTTTAATTCTAAATAAGAATTTAAAAAAATAAGGCGTTTAGTTTAATATTAATTGAGAAATTTTTGGAATTAAATTAGAATAATAATAATAGGTGTTGTGTTATTAATATTATTCGTAATATTAATGAGAAATTAATAAAATGAGTTATGATATTTATTGCAAATAAATAAATGAAGATGCGTAGCGTAAGTGTTATTATTATTATGATGGCTTGAAAATATTTGGTGTTAATTAAATTAAAATGGTTTTAGTTTAATCAATGTGAAATAAAAGAAATATAATTGAATAATTAAATTGACGTATGTTACGCGACATTGATGTGGCATGGTTGGATTCAGATATCCAACGCGGTGGTTTAATGTAGTCAATGCGATGAGCATAAATATTATTGTTTTTAAAAATAATAATGGCGATGAGTTAATAAAATGAAATAATGAATTGTTATTATTATTTTTGAAAAAGAGTAATAACAATGATGACGTAAAACTATGTGCGAGAGATTAATGAAATTAAATGTATTAAAAAGGGGTTGAATATGTAAGTTATATTAATTTCATTTTGTCATTTAATTCAATTAAATGAAATGGTTTTCAGTCACATGGAATGGTTTTAGTTTAATATAAGAATAATTATGGTAATATAATTTAATGGGACTAAATTTGAACATTAATGATGGGTATTATTAATATTAATTTTATTAATAATGACATTGAAGTGAGATTGGAGAGAGATTACAAAGTGATGGAATAATAAAGAAAATAATAATAAAAACCACAAAGGAATGAAGGTTGGGGCGTGTTGGGCATGAATGAAGAAGGGTAGGCGCCACTTTTGGTGGAGTGAAGGGATTGTGGAAGAATTAATGAGATTGGAGAGATAAAGAGTTAAAGGAAATAAAGATTTAGAATTTAATGTAATAAAATAAATAAGTTAAAAAAAAGGAAATCAATCAAGGGGTGGGGCGTGGTTGACATGGATTCAAAGAGGGGCCTTTTGTTTTGGTGGGGCGTGGATTTTGGATATGATGATTTAAGAAGTTAAATTAAATTAAATTAAATAATAAAATAATCATGTTATTGTTTTTGTTGATAAAACACTTTTTCGAACGTAACTTATTCATGTGACCTCGGTTTCATGAACCGTCTGCGGCAGTGTGACCCTGACTACGAGACAGAAATTATGAGTCCAATATTAGATGTCTTTTTCAGGTTTTCGGATCGGGTACTCGAAACGCTTGTGAATTAATAGATTTAATATTATTATTAAATCTTCGACCCGTCATAAGTCCCGCGTGCGACGTCCGATTGACTTCTCGTCAGTGGCGATGTGATCCTATAATTAATATGATCGATTCAAGTCTAATTTTGGATATTAAATTATGGTTTGTGGCTCGAGTCCACAAAACACCCAATAATAATAATATCATTATTATTACGGGATCTTGTATCCAACGTATCTCCCTCATACGGTATCGGATTGACGATCCGTCAGCGACAGCGTAACCCTGAAATTATGACAGTCATTTTAAGGCCATTAATGAGATACTTTTATGACTCATGCCTCAGGTCAATGAAACACCACAAATTAATAGAATTATCATTATTATTAAAACGCGTGGAAACCGCGTGACGTGTCGTGTGTTGACCAGTCAAAACACGTAACGGGTGTACAGTCACACCGTGTATTCATCAATACAGGCTGCATACTGTTTTACCTATTCGTTGGCTATATAAGAAAGGGTCGCGGATTATTTCCAGACCAATCGCTTCTTCTTCGCACGACGACACTCTTGGATGATCAAGAAGTCTTCCTCCTCTAACTTCTTTGTCCGAGCTCCGAATTACGATCCGTCAGGGGCCACAGGATCGTAGCGACGAGACGAAGCTTATAAGCCCGGACTTGTCACATTTCCTTCCGGCCTTCTTTCTCCAGCTTCCATCCTAGGAGGCGTTTGTCGGTTTTGGCGAAGGTGGAGGACACCGAAGGACGTCGTCGGAAGCGACGTGATTGGGACCTTTTGAGGTAGGGATCTCACCTTTGTCTCTCTAATTTGTTTATCATGTGTGGCGGGTATCCTTTTGTTTTCATGAGAAATGGTTGAACCTTTAAATAAAGATAATAACTAGTTAAAGAATGGGGTTGGGAAGTTAGTGATTGTTGTTACCTTACATTTTATATCCTATGATATTATATTTGTGAATTGAATGAGCTTCTACCTACTGAAAATCACAGTCGTTGGAGGCCTTTGCTTACGCAATTAAATGTTTCCCTCTCCTTCTGTATTTTCTTATGGATGGAAACTTCATGAAATGTGGAAATTGGTTAATCACGTAAAGTTGACTTTTTAAATGAAAATCTAGAACCCTTGTGTGATCACCCCGGTTGAACCAAAATGGAATAATGAACATGTGGGTGTTGGCTTGGTTACGTGGCATGTGTTGGGGGTGTTTTGTGGGCTGTTGTGGTTTGGGTGAGCAGCGGGGCTGCGACGTTTGGGTGGTGATCTTATTGGAATAGTTGATGGTGGAAACGTGGAGGTGTGAAATGTTTTGTAAACGATGGGGTTGAAATGGGAAGTGGTTGGTTGTGGAAAATGCCTTTATTTATGAAAAGTGTTTTGATTATGAAAAGTGTTTTGAAGTAAAAAGGTGTTTTCAAATGCGGAAATGTTTTGTGTGTGGAAAGGGTTTATGTGTGGAACTTTGAAATAAATGAATGATGGAATGTTGTATGGTTGTGAAAATCTTTTGTAAATGAAATGGCATGTGGTTGCTTGCGTTTTACCTAACCTTGGTTGTGGATGGCAGGGATATGTTTGTGAAAGGTTTTGTCTGGATGATAGTTGCCCAGTAGTAATAATTTGTTAAACCATTGCATGAAACATGAAAACCTAAATGGGGTTGGCGGATGATTGTTTGGTTGTTGATGCATGCTTCGTGGTAGCAGTGCCGAGGCACATGCTCAGTTTCTCTTTTTAAGAATCCATAGGTTGGGATGTGTGTTTGGTATATGTATATATATAATTGTATCTTTGTGTTTTGTCGCACCACACCCATGTCAAGCACCTAGTGCCGAACACTCCCATTTTATGGGAGAGGGTGTTCCCCCTTAGTTACTAGCTTCTTCCTACTCCTTCTTCCATAGGCTATGATGGCTTGAGGTGACCTTACACCCAAGACTCTTCAGGTAGGTCTCGGAGGCTGTGATGGCTTGAGGCGACCTTTAGCCCAAGACTCTTCGGGCAGGCTTACCGTTCCCATGAACCTTCGGGATGAGGCCCAGGTGTCTGCGGGCGGATTAGTGGTTGTGGCCCAGGTGTGTGCGGGTGAGATGCGTGGTTGTGAGGCCCAGGTGTGTGCGGGCGGGATGCATGGTTTGGCCCAGGTGTGTGCGGGCGGAAAGAGTGTGGTAGCGTCAGGACGTTTTCCGTTAGGAAGAGCAGCATCTAATTAAGTGGGAAATGGTGCGAGGTACCCAATACTTTTGTTCTATATATATACTAAACTTGTTTGTGTTACTTGGTGAGTGTGAACAGTGAGGATGGGTGGATAGTTTTTCCTTGTTAGTTTCTGGTTCTTCTGTTTTCTCACGGGACCTTAGGGTGTCTCCCCACTTGTGCACGAGAGCTTTAGGTTTTCCTACTGAGTATACTTGTATGCTCACCCTACGTTTACTTTCAGGTTTCCAGGAGGACTACCAGGGCCGTGCGGGACCCTACTAGTCGGGCAGTTGGAGTTGTTGCAGTTGTTGTTCTCTTGTTTTCTTTGGCATTGTACTTTTGAGCTTCCTTGTACTTGTACCTTGTTATAAAAATTGTTTAAACATGCATGTGGGATTGGTTTGTGTTTATTTATATACACTTGTTCTTTTCCCTTTTTGGTGGTTGACTTGTCCTATTTCCCGATCCAAAATAATAAAAAGGGTAATGACTCCCATATTTGTGAAAACTCATACCCTTGGTGCTAGTCGCCAACCCGGGGCCTACTGGAGGCGGGACTCGGGGGTCATTATCTCCCTTTCACTATTGCCAGCTCAGGAGGGGCATCTTTGGTGGGAGGGGGTCGTGACAATAAACTATGACATATTGTCTATGCCTTATATAGTCATAAAATATTCTGTTATACATAACCATTATTAAGAATTTTATCTCATCCATTTGTTTTGTTCTTCATTCTTGAAGATATGATGGAGGAATGTTTAAATGATTTTCATGGATGAAAGATAGTTTTTCATGTTCTGTTTTATTTTTGTAAGTTAATATGAATATCATGTATGTATTTAGTCTTGTAAAACTACTAAACTTAATGATACTTGGTGATGAGATCCCTTTTTTCTTGTATCAATGTAATAAATTAAACACTAGATCTGATTTACTAGAGTCCTATTTATTACACAAATCACATAGTGGGATTGGTCTAATAACCCGTGTACCCTCTTAGAATTGGGATAAAAACCCATTAACCCTATTATGATTTGTCTACTACCCATGACCTTTTTTGAACTCATGATATGTGAAACTTTAACTAATTCATTAGTGGGAGATATAAGACACCACCATTTAATAATAAATGTCTATACTTTTTTGTGCCAAGGGTACATGAAAAAATTCATATTTCAAACAACACTTAATTAACTAATTGAAATGGGATGGGTTTCATGAAAAAATCCGTAGAACATTACATAATCCATTTATATAATAAAGGTGGATGATGGTATAATAACATATCACTAGTGTAACGTAAGGATCCTTAATGATGTCGACATAAAGGAAAAATACATTTTCAAGACAAATCGATAAATAAATTTTAACAATAATAGGAAATAAAACCTTTTTATTTTAAAACCTCAATGAATTAGGTTTATTTAGTTAAAAGATTTAAAAAAAATGAAAGGGAATATTTATTGAAAATAATTTCATATGGACACAATAATGTGTTCATATTGAAAAATATTAAGAAGTGATTTAGAATTATTATTATTATTATCATAATACTAAAATGTTATAGGCCATTTTCAAAAATTAGTTTCAAAATTTTGAAGTGGAAACTTTTGAAAACTTATAATTTTTAAAAATTAACCTTCAATAATGATTCCACGTAGAATATAAAAATACTATATTAAGGAAATTTAGAGTGGAATATAAAACAAATGATCATGTAAGGAAAACCATTTAAATATTTTAAAATACCTTTTTTAAAATATAATTTCATAAAAAGGTATAATAAAACATCCAATTGAATATAGGATAAGGGAAATATGAATTTCACATGAGAAAACACACAATTAGGTTTAATAATGTAATGGATAACATTTATGGGAAGAGAGAATATTGTCCTATAAGAAAAAACACTCCAAAAGAGAATACAAATTATTATTAATAATGTTATACTTTTATGGGGAATAAATTGACATGAAAGATGATTTGAATAAAAAGTTTAATTATAACTAGAGAAAAATATAAATTAAAATAAAAAATCTAAGGGTCTAAGAAGCTAGTAATAGAAGTAATAATTTAAATATGAAACATCATAACTTAAAGAATGGGAGTTTAAGTTACCAAAAACCCTTAACATTAATCCCGCTTAACCAAACATTGTATATCCCACTATATAACAAAAAAACCTATTTTAATATCCTATTTCAAAAAATTATTAATATTGATAACCTGTATAAAATTAATTTATAATAGTTTATTATTAATTTAGTGATTAGTTATATTTTATTTTCATTATCGAATATTATTAGCTTTGATGGTTCATTTAGTACTAGTTTGGTAATGGTGTGTGAATTATTGTTTATAGTTTAAAATTTCATCAGTTCAAGATCATTATAGGTCATGTAATATAAATTTTAAAATTATTAATAATTTCTTAATTTTATTATTATGTATTTTATTTATGATTCATGATTAATAAGTTGTTGTCAAACAGGTTTAATTAATTTTTAATTATAAAATAGGTGGCATAATAATAATGAGTTAAATATTATTATTTTCTTTAAATATCAATAAAAAAAATATTTTATCATTAAATTATAATAAAACATGTTTTTTTGATTCCATATCTACACATTATCAACATTTATAGCATTTTTCAGGTAGGTGGTCAAACCAATCCAAACTGAAACAAACTATAATATTTGGGTGAGTATAGTTCATGAAGTGAGTTTTGTTTTGAAAAAATTTAATTATTAAAGAATAATAATGATAAAATTTAGTTTTTTAAAATTATTGATCCAAATCTGAAGATATTTTGATAAAAAATAAAATACTTGATGAAAAATAAAACACCTCACTTTTGTAGAGGCGGTAGTCCGTAGGTACACACGGGTAATGTGTTTAGTTACATTTAACTGGAGGAAGATAGGGAATGTTTTATAATTTAATATTGTTAATAATGATATAAATTCAATATTTATTCATTACATAACCCATTTTAACCATCCATCTATGTTAGTTATGAAAAATGGAATATTTCACTTATGGAGGTGGTGGTACACACATAACACAAGCGGCATGTTCATTTTTAGAATTGTTGAGAGGAAGGTATAAGATGGTTATCCTATAAAAATAATAAAATTTTAGTATAAATATTATAATGAATTAATTATTTTATAATTTTTATATTACATTCAAAGGATTTAGAAGATGAAATAATGGAAAAAAATGAAAAGGGTATAATTAAGAATTTTAACTAACTTTTTGTAAGAACACCATTGAAAAATGGATCGAGGATTTGTGAGGTGGAATATTTAGATGAAAAAATCCTCTAGGAATTATCTAGGATGGTTTATGAGTTATTTTTGTAGATTTTGGTCAAATATTATAGGCTTGGAGTGTGAGGATAAGTGTGGTGGTGATGGCTCCTTTTATAAGTAAAAATAACGAAATGTGTTGTAATAATATAAAATGTAAAGTCACTATTAAAAGGTAAAATAGATCCAATAATGGAAAATAATGGAGTAGGGGAATATATAAGTTCTTTAATTCCCCAAAAATAAATTTACACAAAACTATTAACATTTTTTTTATTCTTTTTACTCTTAGATTTTTCATAGTTACCATTTTTGTTTTTTACCATGGTAACTACTTTTTATCAATGTAATTTGATTTAAATGACTAAAAATAAAAATTAAATCATAAATTAATTTATTATTAATTATTAAAAATATAATATCCATTTTTAATTTTTTTTCGAAGGTGTTAAAATTTTCTTTTAATATTAGCACACGCAACATGTAAAAACTATTTCTAGAAAAAATGTGTTTTTATGCTTAAAAATTGTGTTTAAGATAAAATTATCAATGATATTGATTTAAATAAAATTAATTGGGTTATTGATAAAATAATAAGGTTTATGGTTCTATCAAATCAAGACAAAACCTAATTTAAACTTTTGAATACTAAATTAAAAGAAACAGATCAAAAATAGTATTTATTGGAGTAAAATATTACTTAAGTTTTCCAAATGTTAAACATGGGTTTTTTAAATGTATAATTTAATTTTACAATGAATCATTTTAATTTATATATATATATATATTTATATTAAAAAGGTCTCATAAAATCTTATGTCATTCTTATTCTATAACAATTTCATAAAAGTGAAAGTATTTTCAAAATCAGTAATTTTCACTATTCACTGCAAAATTCAATTTATTTTAGAAAAAAATTAGAAATCCAAATTAATATTATTATAACATGATGAATGAAAAAATATAATTTCATTTTATGTAAATAAAATTCTAAAAATTAAAAATTTATTCTTTAAATTTAAGGAAAAAATCTAAAGTTTTTTTAAAAGAAATATTATTTTTAAATATTCCTAATATTATTTAATTTCAATTTATATTTTACATAATGTTAATTTTTTATTTAATATAAAATAATATATTAAAATATGTCGATTTAATTTTTCAGGATAAAATATAAAACACTTAAAAAACTATTAGTTGAGAAAGAAAAATCAAAGTAATTATTTATCCCTTAAATATAAGAAATTGTAATTGAGTAATATCTTTTTATTTTCTAGAGGATTTATTATTCATATATATTTCTCTATAATATTAATCTAGTATTTTTTGTCTCATTTTATTTTTGCATGTCTCATGGAGAAATCTATTGAACATATTATATTTTATTAATGGAAAAATATATTTTAAAATATTGGGACATTACATTCCCCCCTTTAAATAAATTTCTACCTCATAATTTTAATTACCATTTAATAATGAAATAATACAATGTATCCAAAAGAAACTCAAGATATATTTTCCACTAAGATATAAAACTCAGTATGCTAGTTAATACCAGTAAACTCATCTATTCTTTCATAATAGGCATATATTGAGAGCGTTGACCATTTTTTCTAAATATTCCTCTATAGATAAGTCTTAGGAGTTTCAAGAGGCATAATTAAAAAAAATTAATGTTCATGATCCTATTTAAAAACATATGTTAAATCCAAAATTATTATGATAATATCCAATAAAACTAGATTAAATGATCATATGAATATGAAATATGAATCCTAAGATGTCTTATATGATGTCAACTTTATTTAAACCTATGATTATTTTGGTTCAAGTATGATATAATTAGATAAATCTTTCAATATTTCAGTTTAACCTCTGTTTTCCACATTCATTTTCCTATTAGGGTTTCTAACCTAATTATCTATATGTTTCATTCTAAAATTCCATTTAAAACCTTCACAATGGTTCATAAAGAGTATGTGAATCACCAAATCATATCCCCCAGGAGTGTCTATATATGTGTGCGGTCTTAGGTCCACTCATCATTAATTGAGTGAAGATCAATTCTATAATCAACATTACTTTATTAGTCTGATTACCCATAGGTTCATTTATGCCACAACCTCATCTACATTCCAATATATATCCAGGTATGTAATTTCTCGGAAAACCACATGCTCAAAAATTTACAAAAATTTCATTATGTAACCCTATAATTAGATTAATTTATATGGTTTTAAACAAAGTCATCTAATCCTAATCCCTAATAATAACTAAAATAATATGAAAAAAATAACACAACCTTGCACAAATACAAATTAAGGTGCCGAAGACATAGAATCCCTGATTTGGGATTAATTGTTTTTCTTTAAACACTAACTTTTATACAAAGCATGCTAAACACATATTTATTTTACATTATTTCCATGAGTAAAAAATTACATCTAGAAAATAATCATGTGTAATAATAAAAGTTTTATTATATTTGAGGATCAAAAACATATGTAACATTTTTTATGACACCTATAAACATTTCTATATAATGATACCACTATAGAATCTCTTTTATACTTCCTAAAAGTTGTATTAATAATTATAACATGTGGAATGGAAACATAGGGGGTGATCTAAAATTCTTATAAAGGGGAAAATTCATCAAAATATCAAAATTATTATACCCTAATAATATGATAAGACCTAATTATGAGATAAATATATTATCAAAAACAATATCAAATATCAAGAGTTTTCCAAAAGGAATAATAGATTGACCTATAGTCTAAAATGATAAAATATATTCCAAGGAATATTAGTACATAATGATGAAATAAAAAACATGAGCCACGATATCATAACATAATCATATAACATTGAAATTTGGAATAAACAAAATAATATGAAAACATAACCTAGTGAACCAGGAATTGATACCCAATACCTATCACATAGTTGGACTAAGATAACAACCCATGTACCCTCTCAGTAATAATTTCACAAACCATGTACCATATTGAGAATTGGAAAATAAACCATGAACCTTATTAGAATTGGGCTATTAGACATGCACATTTATTTTATATTATGAGATATAAAACATCAACCAATTCATTTGACGGAGATATAAGACCTCATCCATCAACAATAATAATCTAGGCATTTGTATTATAAGGAAAAAGGTAAAAATTCATATTTCATATGTTACCTAATTGACTTGTGTAATAGATTTTTGTTTCATGAAAACATATATAAAATATTTCATAAAGAATATAGAGAAATAAGGTGTATTTTGGTATAATAAAACATTTATCGTGTAATATACAGAGCATTAAGGGTGTTTAAATAAATGAAAAATACATTTTCAAGATCATTGGGTAAATCACATTGAAGAATAATGGGAAACAAACCATTTTTATTTTAAAATCATTATGAATTGGATTTATTTAGAGGGAAAAATTAAAAAATAGAATGGAAGCTTCATTGAAAAGAATTATCATAATAAAAAATAATCTCTTCACATATAAAAATATTGAAAAGTGATACTAGAAAATAGTTTTAACATTATCGTAAAATGAAGAAGGTACGAGTCACTTTGAAAAATTATTTTGAAAAAGGTAGAGTGAGAACTGTTGAAATATTTTAATTTTTAAAAACTATGATTTAGTAATGAATCCTTGAAATATAAATAAAATATATCTCTAGTAAATGTGTAGTGGAAGATAAAATAAGTGATATTTTAAGGAAAACCATTATAATATTTAAAAATACCTTTTTTGAAATACCACATTGTAAAAAAATAATAAAAAATTAATTTTGAAAGGAGTAGAAGAGAAATATGAAATTCACGTGAGATTAAACATAATTAGGATTCCAAATATAAAGAAAAACATTGTTGGGAAGGTAAAATATTTACATTAAATAAAAATCATCATTAAAGAGAATGATATTTTTTCTTAACAATATCAAACTTTTATGGGGAAGAAATTTATAGAGGAAGAATATTTGAATCCAATGTGTCATTTTCACTAGGGACAAAGCTGAGCTATAATATAAAATAATATTATAGAGGAATCTAAACATATAAGTAAGAAGTTAAAGATGAAACATTATAAGTCAAAGAAAGGGAGTTTGATTTAATAAAAAACACTTACATTTAATCCTGTTTCACTGAACATGCTCTAACCTCTTGTATAACAAAAATACCTATCTTAATCACATATTTTAGAATCTTATACATACTTATAAACTTTTATACGCTTAAATTTTATTCATTTATTTCAAATATATTCATAAGTTATATTTTATTTTCATCATCGAATGTTTTTAAATTTGATTTTTTGTTTAGTACTTGTTTGGTAATTGTTACGACACTATGAGAAATTAATATAAGAACATTACCTTTAATAGAATACACAACATGAAACAACAAGTCAAAATTAACCAAAATATAGTATTAAAATATTATTATTTAATTACCTATCCATTAAAATTGTGCTTATGAATTGTATTAATCAAATAATAATATATATATATACATAGATTACCTAATCAATAAATATGCATTAATTTATTCTTAGGAAACCAGTACTCAATTTTCAGTAAAGTAATTTTATCCTAATTTTTTTTCATATGGTTTTTTATTTATTTGTATGAGAAATAATTATAATTAATTTTTTCAACTTATATGAATTTTATTTTATAAAAGAAATCATTTTTTAAATCAACATATCAAAATTTTCTTAGGGTTAAATTTTGGGATTTTTTTAAAAGTTTCATTTTCTAGTAACTAGTGAAAAATGTTTATTTTTATTGAAAACTATATTATTGTATCAAAAATTCTATGTAACACCCTGATATTTTAAAATAATTACATTATGTTTGATAGCATATTCAGCAGGCAACACCGAGCTTAATTAACCGGACAGGTATATAACCGTTATAACCTAATAGTTAAATTGGTAGGTATGAGTAGTATTAAATACATTATAAGATATATATATATAAATTTAATACTCAATTTAATTATTTATAAATGGTTAGTAAATAATAAATCAAATTTTAGTAAAGTAATTTTACTCTTCAGAATTATCTTTTCATCAAAAATGATTTTTATTTATTTTTATGAGAAAATATTATAATTAATATTTGAAACATTTAGAATTTATTTTATAAAATAAATTGAATTTTTGAATTCATAATATCAAAATTAATCTAGGGTAAAATTTTGTTATCTTTCGGAAATATTTATTTTTTAGAGAATAGTGAAAAATATCAATTTTTGTAAAACCATATTTTTATCTAAATAAATTAAGTAATTTAAAAGCCCAATTATGTTTTGAATACAATTTAAAATAACATAAGTATTATTTAATTATATTTAATCTAATTAATTAAATATAAATCGTATTTATATTATATTTTATTATATGATTCTCTTGGTGTCATGAAATTGGGTTTTTCTGAAAACTGTTTTAAAGTGAATATTGTTTCTCCTTCTTATTTAATTAAAATAACACATAATGAAGAATTATTTTAATGGAAATTATATATTACATTGAAATAAATATTAATTAGGATCCATATATTTATTATAATTATTCACAATGTTAATATAACATTTTAATTTTTTAAAAAAAATACACTTCTTGATAACCCACTTTTTTATCATGTATAAGGGTTTAATTTAAAATTATATTTCCACAATTATATGATTATAATTCGGTAAAATGGATTACATATTTTTAATAATAATAATTTATATAATCTAATAAGTTTAACATAAGTTTTTACCATAATGAATAGTGAAAAGACTGAAAATTAATTACCATGGTTAAGGTGAAAACATGTTTATCATGGCGTTAAAATAAAAAAATAATTAAAATAACCTAAAAAAATATATAAAATATATATCATACCCATATATAATCATTAAAAAGAATAAGGGTCTATAATAGTCCTTTTTTTAGGCATTTTTCATGTGAAAAACATGGATATAACTATTTCTTTTCAAAAATTACAAGTGTTCCACTAACTTCACTTTAAAATGGAAACCCAACTATTATCTCCCTCAAAACTTCAATTCCATTTTGATTAGAAACATACTCCCCAAATTACTTTATAAATTCCATCTGCATGACGTAGATACATTTGTGTAATAATAAATCAATCCTAATAAGTATTTTAGTTCTAATATAGGGAGGTTGTTTGAAGAAGAGGTATCATGCTTAACTGATCATTTATATATTATTTCTTCTTCCACCTACTTAAAATATTATTAAATTATTCTTATATATTAAAATAATTTTATCCCATATAATGATATGATACTATTTTAAGGTAATAACCTAAATACATTTACTCTTCCATTAAATGGGATACACAATCATCATTCTTGTATACAATGGACTACCGCCTTAGAAGCTGATGTCATTAATTTTTTATTATCACATATCACGACTTGTTATAATAATGAATTTAAAGTAATTTGAAGGTAATAATGATAAATATAATGAAAATATGTGATATAAATGAAATAATTATGATATTTATGACTTGATCATTATTAATAGATAAAATATCATTTTATTTCTTACACTGATGTCATTGGTGAATACGTGTGGACTACTGCCTCTAAAAAGGGATATGATTATTTTTTCATCACCACATAAAATTGATGATATATGTATAAGAGTATTTAACTAAATAATATGTTACTTATGATATAATTATAAATATTAAAATAAAATAAAATATTTAACTTCTTTCCATGATTATCTTTGAAAATGGAAACCTTACTCATGCATACGTCTGACATACCGTCTAAATGATTATGACATTGTACATTTTTTTATAAAAATATTTCATTATTTGTTTAAAAAGTATAATTTATGTATACATATGATAAATATTTCATGATTATTATTCTTTATATGTTTAAATAATTACCTATTTTACCACGACCGACACACCAAAGTTGTTTTGAAATAGTGATCCAAACCTCCTCAAAAAACCTGACATGGATTTAATTGATGAAGTATTTAAAAATGTAATTAAAAATAAATAAAATTAATGATTTAAATATAAGGAATTAAAATTTTAACTTATTTTCAGGAAATAAAATAATTTATATAATCATACTATACAAGAGTTAAAGGACATACATGGAATTCTTGGACTCAAGGTAAGGGTTCTCATCTCACTTTTTATTTCTATGATACATAAGACACATTCACCACATTTATTGTTTTGTGGTGTATATAATACCTATTTAACATGTAATATAATTAATAATTCATAAATCAGGGTATTTTAAGTTTTAATTTTAATTATACTACCCATAGGAATTTTACTTAAATTTTACCAAGTGGTAAAGGATTTCGTGACTCAATTTAATTTAACTGGGTTATATTACTTATTTATTGTATTTGATATTATAAGATTATGTTTGAAATTAATTATTATTATTTTATTTTTTATTTCCAAATATTTTATATGGATTTACATTTTATACAGATAATTTATTTGTTTATTAATTCCCACTTTAAAGTTATGATCACTGTGGGGGTTTCTCATCTCACTTATTTATTTTTATGTGACACATGCCTTGTTCACCACTTTTTTTTATTTTGTGGTTTATATACATAGAATTTTAAATTTTAATATAATGAATCATTTATATATCATTGGTTTTTATGTTTCAATTTGAATTATTTTGACCAATATTATTCGACTTGAATGTTACCAAGTGGTAAATAATTTCATTTCATTGATTTATATTACATATTCACTGGATTAGATATTATAAGATTATGCATGTTATGAATTTTGATTATAATATGTTGTATTAACAATTATTTTATGGGTATTTACATTTTATACACATAATAGATTTATAAATTAATTCTCACTTCCACATTATGATCATTGTAAGGGTTTTTCATCTTACTTTCACTTCTGCAAGACATATTCCATATTCACTACTTGTTTTGTGTGTGTGGTGTATAAAATACCCATTAATGTATTTTATTATAATTTTAATGAAAATAATTAGGATTTAGAAATCCATAAGAGTTTCTCTCTTTTATGGGGTTTTAATCCAGAGATTACCGATGTCGTGAGGGACTTTATCTCAACTTTCCTTTATTGAGACATATTTTAATGTTATACACATAATTTATTTTAAATGGTGTTTATACTGATAATTTAATATTAAATATCACAAATAATTCATAAATCATGTTATTTTATGTTTCAATTTTTATTATTTCATTTAGGGGATTTAACTTGAATGTTACCAAGTGCTAAAAAGCTTCTAAATAAAATTTCCTTTTGTTGGGTTATAAAACCTATTACTTGACCCTGTTATGATATGATTGTGTTTGAATTAGTCTATAAACTGTTTTATTATGTATTTAAAATTTTATTTCGGTATTTAATCTTTCTATACATAATACCTCCATTAATTAACTCTCAATTCAGTGATATGATCTGTGTAATGGTTAATCATACCAAATTCCTTTCATTGGGGCAATATGTTTATGATATGAACGTATCTTCTTTTATGAGGTTTATATATAACCCTTTTGACATGTTATATCATGGACATATTTATTTTCATTATATTTAAATATTTATATGAATTTATTCTTTCATGGTTTATACGATTCAATTTTTACCAAAGTTCCAAAGGCTATATGTTAAAATATACCTTATTTAAAGATTTTTTATGTTCAAGGTAATGTTTGATAAATATTGTGATATTATTTCCCCAAACCACATATCTTTTATTATCATCTAGTTCTGAATTTATTTCACATGTTTAATTTCTATTTCCCCCTTATTGAATGAAGAAACATTAATAAGGTTGTTTATAAGTTATACCAATCTATTATTTTCTTTTAAATAGGGTATCTTTCTCTTTCATACCCCCATTTTATAAAATGATTTCAAAAAATATTTTTTTATAAATATAAATTGTTTCATAAAGACATTTTACACAATATTTTACCTTATTTTTAAAAAAAATCAAAGGATATTTCTTTTTTTTTTCAAATGGGTCACTTTTGACTCCCCTTTTCAAAATGTTTTGAAAATAATGTTTATTTATATCATTTATGACATGAATTGATTTTCCCATCATCACATTCATCATTTTTTATGAAGTTTCCTTTATATTTTTCCAAAAATAAATTTATTTAAATTTATTTTAAAATATTTTGGTTTTAAAAAAGTGATTTTCAAAGTAAAAAAGTATTTTCCTCAAGAATGTTTTAAATGATATTTTAATGGTATTTACATTCACAAAAATGAACAAAAATTGATTTTAATTACACTCTACTGGGGATGTGTGGTATTGATACCATCCTTTTTATTTCTCTGTATAGATCATGATATTGAAATAAATCCCATTAATGTTAAATATATTAATCATTTTTATAACATATTATTATAGAACATGTTTCTTTTCCATGGGTTAATCATGTTTCACATAGATTTTTATCGAACCCATTTATTTTTCATGTGTTAGACATTTTATGAAAATAATAAAGTTTCCTTCAATGATTTTATAATGTAATTACATATCTATGTACATTATTCATAATAAAGTCCTTGAAATTTTTTTATAATGATGGGTGGTTCCATTATAAACCATGGATGAGAGGTTTCGTTATAATCCATGGATAAGTTGTTAAGTTATTAAGAAAATATGGATGGTTCCATGATAAAAAAATTACAGGTTGTTTCATTTTAAACCAAAAATGGGTGGTTCCATGATAAACCAGGGATGGGTGGTTTCATGATAAACCAAGGATTGGTGGGTCCATTGTAACCCTCTAATGAATTGGGTACTCTAGAGATGAAATTTGACCACATTGGTTATTCCATTATCAATAAGTGATATAATAATAATTTTTTAAGATACCAACATGTTTTATTTATTCTTTCTATGGGTGATTAATGATTCATGTGGTCATGATTGATACCATATGTCTCATTATTATTGATTCTAATGACTCTTTCCCTTGTTAAATCCTTGTTCCATGTTTTCATGTTTGATAATTTGGGGATTTATGGGTATGAATATTCTTATGTCATACACATGAAATTTTATTATGTCATCATACCATTATTCTCTTCTTATTATCATTATTGATATTATATCATTAATGCTTATGTTTACCTTTAATGAGAATTTTATGCACCCTTATTTTGTTTTCTCTTCCCCAGGTTATCAAGAAGGATGTTAAATGAATTACTTCTAGATTTTTTATAGGGATGAATTTGATGAATTATTGCGAAATTATAAAAGAAGGGTTATGTGGGAGAAATGATCATTTAAATACATGGGTATTTTTATGTGAGAGTGTTTCCTAATTCTATAAAACTATAAACCCAAAAGATTATTAGGTATGTAAGTGATTAAATATTTTCTATTTATTTTGTATGTTTTTTATGATGAAAATTGTATCACATTAATCGATATCAAATCCAAAAATGTAATGATTATGATTTCAACTCCAAACCTCGGAATGTAGGTTCATGGACGTTATAGTTTGTATTAGAGGAAGGTTTAGATGAATTTTGAGATTAAAATTCCTTCATGTGATTTTATGTTAAGAGTTTTTGATACTATCATAGGTATATAATATTAATAAAGACAATAAGTTAAAATTATTATAATTACATTTAGGATTTAGGTGTTGAGATCTTAAAGTGATTAATGTCATTTTTGGAGATATTTTATTGGGTTGAAGTATATGTAAATATTTGGTAAAACATGAAGTATGAATTTATATTTTGTGGAAAAATGTTTTATGTATTAATAAACTTTAGGGTTCATATGATCTTGGCTATTGAGGTAATTACTCGGAAAAATGTTTTATCATATCAAATACCATAATATTGAAATGTTATTTGGTGACTAAGTGATTAATTATATTTAATAACAATATCACTATATTTTTGGGATTATAAGATAGAAGCTATGATATAAAATTTGAGGTTAAAATCCTATTTAATTTTTATGTTATTAATGTTATTTAGGATATAGGGTCAGTTTTATATGG
Organism: Viscum album; assembly: GCA_963277665.1. NCBI lineage: Eukaryota > Viridiplantae > Streptophyta > Magnoliopsida > Santalales > Viscaceae > Viscum > Viscum album. The sequence continues at coordinate 640,610,772 of OY728143.1, read as the reverse complement.
AATGATTTAGTTATAATTTTTTTATTGGAATATTTTGAAGATTAATGTATTATTTCATCATATAAATATTTATTCAATTTTTGAATTATCTTACCATGTTCTAAATTTTTTATTTTTTTGTTAATTTATAAATACAAGTGGAATAACATGATTATACATTTTATGGTTATGTGTTACATTAAAATTTTATTTTATCAATTTATAAATAAAAAAATTATTACGAATACTTAATGCTTGAAGAAAAAGATGAGATTTTGGTGGAAATTGATAAAGGGATGAAATTTTACCTATCAAGTAAGTATATTTCCTTATTTTTTTAGTTTATATGGTAAGGAATTAAAAATCAATAAGAAAAGTATCTTGAAACAAAATTTTGTCTTATTACAATCATTTTTGATGAAATCAATTACATTTTCACACCTCTTTGGTTTATGGTTTTATGGTTTTTGATATTCTAACGATCATTCAATTTCTTGTGTGTAATTATCTCTATCACTCTCCATCATTATTTTAAATTTATAGTTTCCTTATATGTTTAAATTTTTATTTCCCACCTACGTTCCCCTATTTGGAAACATAGTATATATTATTCAAGATAACCTACACCCTTTTTTTATCACTTATCAATAGAATGTTTTAATAAACCTTTTAATGATCTAGGTTTCCAACAAATATATTTTAAAATGTCAATAATTTTATTATATAGATAAAGTTAAAATTTTGATGATGAAATTTATTAAATGTGAGAGTATGTAACACCCCGATATTTTAAAATTATAACAATATGTTGGAATGTGTATTCGACATGCAACCCTGATATTAAATTACCCTAAAAAATATAAATGTTATAACCTAGACATTAAATTAATGGTTATGAATAGTATTAAATAATTTATTATATATATATATATAAATTTCCTACTCAATATAAATTATTTTTAAATGATTAATTAATAATCAATCAGTTTTTAGTAAGGTAATTTTATTCTCTAAAATTACGTTTTCTTAAAAAATGTTTTTTATTGTTCTTTATGAGAAAATATTATAATTATTTTTTATAAATTTTTAAAAATTTATTTTATCAAATTAAATAAATTTTTTAATTATCAAATCAAAATTAAAATTGGGTAATTGTTTGGGGTTTTTTGGAATATATGGATTTTTTAGTGAATAGTGAAAAATAAGGATTTTTTAAAAACTATATTTTATTAAATAAATTATATAATTTAAAAGAATAATTTTCTTTTAATATTATTTCATGTAATATAATTAATATTTAGTTATTTTTAATCAACTTAATTATATTTTAATCATATTTATATTGAATTTTATTATTTGTTTTTTAGGTTTCAAAAATGAGTTTTTTTGAAAACTATTTTAAAGTACACAATGTTCCTCATTTTTAAGTAAATAAAAAACCCATAATAAGGAATTATTTAAATGAATTTTTTATATTATATATGAAGAAAAATTAATTGGGATTCATAAAATGATTCTAAATAATCATAGATTTAATATAAATTCATCTTTTTCTTGAAAAATACAATTGTTGTAAACCCGCTTTTCATCGCATCTCTTGGTTTAATCTTGAATTAAATTTTTACCAATTATATGATTTTAATTTGTTAAAATGGAATAAATATTTTTAATCATAATAATTTATATTATAAAATAATTTCAACTTAATTTTTTACCATATTTTTTTGAAAATAATAAAAATTAATTACCACAGTTAGGGTGAAAATTGGTTTATCGGGTGGTTAAACTAAACGAATTGCATATAAAATGACATAAAAACTATATAAAATCTATTTTATAGAATTATTTCGTCATTGTAAATTATATGGATTGATAATGGTCCATTTTTGAGCCATGTGACATGTGAAAAATGTGGATAAACATTTTTATTTTTAAAAATTATATGTGTGGCACTCAACTCAGTTATAAAAGGCCAACCCCACTACTCTCCTATTCAATATATAACATCCCTTTGTATAAAAAAATACCTGAAAAAATGTATTACTAAATTACTTCCCCATAACTTTTAATGATTGGTTTGATTATAAATCCAATCTAAGAAGGATTTTGGTGCTAACCAAAGGAGTTTGTTTGATGAAGAGGTATCACGCTTAACCAAACATTTTTTTATTTTATTTCTTCTTAAACCTCCATAAAATATTAATAAATTATCCTATATAATTAAAACTTATCTTCCAAATAATTATATATTTTTTTATTAATATAATAATCTAAATATAACTCATATTCCATAAAAACGGGATACAAAATCCTCATTCGTGTGTACGATAGACTACCACCTCGCGAACCGATGTCATTCATTTTCCATCATCGACTCAAATGGATTGCTATAAAAATTTATTTAAAACATATATTATATTTTTAACATAAATATACTTATGGAGTTATTATATCACATATAACTTCTTACTTCCTATTCCACAGGGTATATGGTAACATCACTTGTGTGTATGGAAGACTAGCACGTCGTGATGCAATTTGATTCGTTTTTCACAAACGCTTTACATGGAAGGTAATAATGATAAGTATAATGAATATAGGTGATATTACTGAAATTATTATTATATTAATGTCATATTCATCATTTTTAAGATAAAATATATCATTTTATTTGTTACACTGAAAAATGATAACGTCATTAATGTGTATGTGTGGACTACCGCCTGCACGAAGCTATATGTTTTTTTTCATCACCAAATCACATGTATTGTATATATATAATATAATTTAATTTAAAAAAATTATATTTATGATATAATTATAATTCTAGAAAGATAATACAATACTTACCTTATTTCCACAATGATCGTTGAAAAGTGGAAATGTTACTCTTTTGTACATACGACCTACGATCACCATAATCATAACGTAGTTCATTTTTCATAACCATATTTCATAATTGGATTGAAAATTATAATTTATGTATAAATGTGATCCATATTTACTTATTATTATTCTTTATATGTTTAAATAATGGCCTCTTTGACCACTATTGACACAACAAATTTGTTTTGAAAGAGTGAACCAAATGTCCTCAAAACACCCGTCATGGACATAACTGATTAAGTATTTAAAATTTTCATTTGAAATAAATACAATAAATGATTTAATTATTAGGAATTAAAACTTTTAAATTTTATTAATAAATAAAATAATTGATATAATCTTTCTATACAGGAATTAAAGGACACATGAAGATGTCTGGACTTGAGGTAAGAGTTTCTCATCTCCCTTTCATTTATACAAGACTTATACCATATTAACTACTTCTTTTTATTATGTTGTGTATATACTAGGAATTTAATATCTAACATATTGAATCCTTCATACATAATCATATTTTAATTTTGAATTTTAATTATTTTAGCCAAGGGGATTTGACTTTAAAGTTACCTAGTGGTAAATAATTTCATAACTCAATTTCATTTCATTGGGTTATATAACTTATTCAATGTATTTTATATTATAATATTATGTGTGTAATTACTCTTGATTATATTGTTTTTATTTTCAAATTATTTTATATTTATTTTTATTTGACACATATAATCAATTCATTTATTAATTCAAACTTCTACATTACGATCTTTATAAGGGTTTCTAGTCTCACCTTTTATTTTTGTGATAAATTATACATATTAACCACTTGTTTTTATTTTGTGATATATATACTACCCATTTTACATTTAATATATTAAATAATTCATATATCATGTTATTTTATTTTTAATTTTAATTATTTCATCCAAGTGGATTTGACTTGAATGTTACCATGTGGTAAAGAATTTCATAACTAATGATCTTTTCATTGAGTTGTATTACTTCTTCATCATCTTTGATATTCTAAGATAATGTGTCTAATTATATTATATTTTTATTTTTATTTCAAATTTTTATTTTTATTTTATATTTGATACACATAATCAATTAATTGATTAATTGTCACTTTAACTTTATGATAATTATAAGGGTTTCTCTTATCACTTTTATTTATTTGAGAAATATGTCATAATAACAACCTATTTATGTGTGTGGTGTATATAATGACCATGAATTTATTTTATTATTCTATTCATGAAAGTTATTTGGTTTTAAAAATCCATATTAGGTTCTCTCTTTCATGGGTTTTTGATCTAGATATTACCAAATCTAAAAGGGATTTCATCTCAATTTTCATTCCTTGAGGCATACTTTAATGTTACACACCTAATTCCTTTTTTATAGTGTAAATACCACCCATTTTACATGTAATATCATTAATAATTCATAAATCATGGTATTTTAAAATTCAATTTAAATTATTTCATCCTGGGGGATTTGAGTTGAATGTTATAAATTGGTATAAGATTTCCTAACTCAATTTCTTTTTGTTGGATTATAACACTTATTCATTGACACCATTATGATATGATTATGTGTGAATTGCTATATAAATTATTTTTCTCTTTATTTCCACATGTTTGTTATTTATTTAAATTTAATACACATAATATCTCCTTTTATTAACTCTAAATTTAGTGATATGATATTTGTAAGGGTTAATTGTCACAAATTCTTTTATTTGGGACATATTTTTTTGATGTTCCCCTCTCTTATTTTATGAGGTGTATAAACAGAAATTTTTACATGTTATATCATAGATTTATTTATGTGAATTATATTTAATGTCTCTTTTTATGTTATTATTTGACGAGTCTTTTGATTGAAGAGTTATCAATGTGGAAAAGGCATTATGTTACAATCTACTTTCCTTTGGGGTTGTTTATGTTCAAGGTACTTTTATATGAAAAAATTTGATATTATTTTGGTGAACCAAACCTATTTAATTATCCACTAGTTATGAATGTGGTTAAATTTTTTAATTTAAATTCCCCCATATTGATTTAAGAAACAACAATAAATTATTTTGTAAGTAATTTTCATTTTTTATTTTATTTTAGATAAGGTATCTTTCTCTTCCTTATCCATGTTCTATAAAATGTTTCAAAAAATATTATTTTTTAAAAATAAATGATTTATTAAATACATTCTATAGGATATTTTATCTTCTTTTAAAATGTTTTTAAAGGAAATATCTTAGCTTTTTCCAAATGGGTCACTTTGGAATCCCATTTTCAATGTGTTTTGAAAATAAAGCTTATTTTTAACATTTATGAGATGATTAGGTTTTCCCACCATCATGTTAATTATATTACTTTAGTTTTATGTTATATTATTAAAAGGTTTTTTTCAAATTAAATAATTTTAACCATATTTTATTATTATTTTTGTTTTAAAAAATTTATTTTCAATGTAAAAGAGTATTTTCCTCTAGAATATTTTTAATGATTTTTTAACAGTATTTACACTCATCAACATCAACAACCCTTGATGTTACTAACACTCTACTAGGGATGTGTGGTAAAAATACCACTATTATTATTTCTATGGATGGATTATGAGATTGATGTAAATACTTTTATTCTACATAGGTTAATCATGTTTCGAATATATTATTATGGAACCCATCTATTTTCTATGGGTTAATAATGTTTCAATGTGATTGTTTTCAAGAATGATTCTTTTATATGGGTTAATCAAGTTATGAAAATAATAAATTTTGTTTTAATGAGTGTATGATGAAAAGGATGATCTATTTACATTATTCACGATACAGTTCTTGGAAGTTGTACATACTAATGGGTGGATCAGTTATAATCCTAGAACGAGTCGTTCTATTATATACAAAGGATGGGTGGTTATCTTATTAACCAAATATGGGTGGTTATATGAGGGCAAAAATATGTTTTGTTATGTTATTAACCAATGATGTGTGGTTACGTGATAAAGAAAGGATAGTTTGTTATGTGATAAACCAAGGATGGGTGGGTGAAAGCCCGTAGGGCATCTTTAAATTTCTATGGGGCTAAAATTATTTAGTTATTTATAAAAATTGGAAAATATAACTAAAAATGTAGTATCTACAAATTCCTATTGTAAAAACCATAGAGATAATATGTGTGTTCTAAATCAATTAAGAAAATTGAAAGTGAAAATTGTTTGATTGATTGGAAAGAAAGAAAAATAAAAACAAGGATTAGGTTTGAATATCTAGATAAGGGGCATTCCAGGATTAGTGAATTTTGGTTTGTACACTAGGGATTCAATTTATAATAGGTTTATTTTGGTTTGGTGTCAAAATTGAGTCATCAAGGATCCATGGTCTGGGTATCACTAGTGGAAATACGGGCTTTAACGTCGTCGTAATAACGTCGGTTCTTTAAAAACCGACGCCACAAATAATTATGTGTTTATTTTTCGCGTCGGTTTTTAAGAAAACCGACGCGGAAAATATTAGTATCCATATTTTCCGCGTCGGTTTTCCTGAGAACCGACGCGGAAAATCCTGTTATAATTGGTTTTCCGCGTCGGTTTTTAGAAAAACCGACGCGGAAAATCCGGTCGAACAGGTTTTCCGCGTCGGTTTTTAGAAAAACCGACGCGGAAAATCCGGTCCAAGAGGTTTTCCGCGTCGGTTTTTCTCAAAACCGACGCGGAAAATCCGGTCGAACAGGTTTTCCGCGTCGGTTTTTAGAAAAACCGACGCAGAAAACCTCTTCAACTATATTTTCCGCGTCGGTTTTCCTGATAACCGACGCGGAAAATAAATTTTTAAAATGTTTCGGCGTCGGTTTTCATGAAAACCGACGCCGAAACTCATAAAAAAAATATATTTCGCGTCGGTTTTAATGAAAACCGACGCGAAAAGTCTTTTAAAAATATTCACGGTCAGAAACCCTCATTTTGTTCGTCCGTCGAAATCGAGTTCCGCTGTGGCGCTTCGGACTCCCGACGACCTTCGAACTTGATTTGCGATCTTGAACGGCCATTGTTGAAGGTTTTTTGTCGTCTGCACGATTTTGGGTATGTGTTCTTCCTATTTATCTCTTGTTTCATATCCCATTGTTTATTTCTTTATCAATAACCCTATTTTGCGTGATTTTGATTATTGGTTAGATTTTAGTTGTAATTTATCATTATTTTTTGTTTGTATTATCATTGTTGGTGTAGATTTGATATTGTTTGTTTTTGGAAGTAATTATACCGGTCGCAGTTTGGATTTAACATCTCAATTCGGGTTGAACTTCAAATTTTTTGTTTATATTATCATTATTCCTGTTTAAAATGATCTTTCATTATCAATAACCCTATTTTGCGTGATTTTGATTATTGGTTAGATTTTAGTTGTAATTTATCATTATTTTTTGTTTGTATTATCATTGTTGGTGTAGATTTGATATTGTTTGTTTTTGGAAGTAATTATACCGGTCGCAGTTTGGATTTAACATCTCAATTCGGGTTGAACTTCAAATTTTTTGTTTATATTATCATTATTCCTGTTTAAAATGATCTTTCATTACATTATGAAGTACTATATTTTTAATTCCATTTCCATTTTAATAAATTATTCTTCAAAAAAATAATTTTATTGTGTTAAATGAATTCACTCACATTTTTGCATGTAGTTTATTGTTATTTCATTACTTCTTGAGATTTACCATGCCAAATTCCTCAATTCTTTTTGGTTCTTATCATTTAACTAAGACATGAATAATTACCACTATCTATTATGTTAAAAAAATTTGAATAATTATTTTCATGCCATTATATAATAAATAATTTTTCTTGCAATGTCCATAATACGACTAGAATCATAATGTATTGTAATCTTCGTAGATAATAATATAATCATTATCCCTCTATTAATGTTCAAAAATACCTTTCCACTTTCATATGTGGAGTTAGATTCATGCATTTTTAATAAATGTCCTCTTAAACTAATCTCATTCCATTGATTATATTTATTCATCTTTCTCTCCCTCTAAATAATAGTCATGAAATGATTTACTTCTCCCTCTAAGTCATAGGCTACAAATAAAACATTCTCATGATCTAATCTTTCATGGATGGATAATATATTTCTCTTCATGTTGATCCATTCCTTGACATGTTTTGCTGCAATAGACCCATGGATGGGGGTGTAAGTTGTCACCTACAATATGCAATGGAATTTTTATCCCTCCATAATGAATTTATATGTTCATAGTTCCCTATTATAAAACTCATGGATTGAGGGAGTTGAGTTATCATAGTCACCAAAAATTGTATCATGTCTCTTAATACACATTGTTTTAAATAAGGATAGTTATTGCACTATTTTTCACATTAATTTTTCCATGATTCATTCATGTTACATCAAATGAATAAAAAAATAAATATAGTGTGATCAATAGTAGTCATAGTGAGAAATCATATTATCTTGTATGTCATTCATATAATATTTATATCATGAAACTTTATTTTCAAAAAATGAAACCTTTGATTTAACCATTTTGTCCTTGTATTTCAATATAACACACATGTATATAATATTAAAATTAACTGTTTACTATATTTGTAAACGTGTTTCATATTTGATGTCTTTTATCTGATTATCAATAGTTTTTATGGAATATGTTTTTGTTTACAATTTATCTGATAGATATTTAAATGTTTTTATGTTTTAATATATTCATCAATTATATTGTGATATCAGGTATTAATGGATCATAATTGGATTTATCTACGAAGAACTACTAGTGAATATGAAAGAGGAGTTGACAATTTTTTGGAATTTGCTAAACAGCATAATCAAAATATTGATTTGATTTTCTGTCCATGTGTGAAGTGTGTAAATATGAGAAAGTTAAACTTCAGAGAAATCAAAGATCATCTCATTTGTTATGGTTTTAGCCTTAATTATACACGTTGGATCTTGCATGGTGAAAGAACTGAAAATTCAACATCCAATGTTGATGACGATATTCATAATGAGGCAGAGGATCATATTGAAGAATTAATTCATGATTTAGGTGTTGAAACCATCGAAAAAACACCAACAGTTGAACGATTGTATGGAGATTCTGAGAAACCATTATTCCCAGGTTGCAGTAAATATACAGTGTTATCAGCAGTTTTGAGATTAGTTAACTTAAAAGCAAAAAATGGGTGGAGTGATAAAAGTTTCTCCAGTTTACTTGAGATTTTAAAAGAGCTTCTTCCAGAAGGCAATGGGCTTCCAGATTCCAATTATGAGGCGAAGAAAATATTATGCCCAATGGGATTGGGGTATAAAAAGATACATGCTTGCCCCAATGATTGTGTAATATATAGGAAAGAAAATGAACATTTATCAAGTTGTCCTACATGTGGAACATCGCGCTATAAGATGGATGAGAAAGTCAACTCAGATTCATTTTCAGGTGATGTCATGTAACGTTATGAAAAATCAATTTTTTTACTTTCCAATGATATCATCCAATATTTTTTTCAAACAATTCTGATAATTCAATTCTGGTTTATTTTTAGGTACCAAAATCAAAACTCCATCTAAAGCATTTTGGTACCTTCCAATTATTCCTTGTTTGAAGCGTCTATTTGCAAATTCAAATGATGCAAAAAGGTTAAGATGGCATTCAGATGAGCGCATTTCTGATGGTAACTTACATCACCCTGCCGATTCACCACAGTGGAAGAGTTTTGATAAAAAATTTCATGATTTTGGAAGTGAAGTTAGAAATCTCAAAATGGGATTGTGTACTGATGGAATGAATCCATATCGGAGCCTCAGTAGCCAACATAGTTCATGGCCTGTTTTGCTGGTACTTTACAACTTGTCCCCACATCTATGTATGAAGAAAAAATATGTTATGATGAGCTTGATGATTTCTGGACCAAAACAACCAGGAAATGATATTGATGTGTATCTTACACCATTGATTGAGGATTTAAAACTGCTATGGGAGAAAGGTGTTACAGTTTTCGATGCATACAAGAAAGAGTATTTTCTTTTGCGTGCTATGATAATGTTCACTATAAACGACTTTCCTGCGTATGGAAACTTATCTGGATATAGTGTTAAGGGACATAAAGCATGTCCAATTTGTGAAGAAAAAACTTCATATTATCAATTGCAGAATGGAAGAAAGACAGTGTACATGGGACATCGAAGATTTTTGCGAATTGATCATCCTTATCGTAGATTGAGAAAAGCATTTAACGGTTTACAAGAATACAACCTCCCCCCTCAACCATTGTCAGCTGAAGAATATTATGACAGAGTGAAAGATATTGATTCAACATTTGGAAAGAGAAAAAGTTCTGGTTTACAAAAACATATCTGGAAGAAGCAGTCTATTTTTTTCAAACTACCTTATTGGAGATTTTTAGAGATAAAACATAACATTGATGTTATGCATGTTGAGAAAAACATATGTGATAGTTTTATTGGAACTTTGTTAGACATAAAAGGAAAGACAAAAGATGGATTACATGCTAGATTGGACTTGATGTTAATGCGAATACGTTTGGAGTTAGCTCCCGCTGTGAAAGGAAAAAGAACATATTTACCTCCGGCTTGTCACACATTAAGCAAGATTGAAAAGATGAATTTTTGTCAGTGTCTTCATGGTATTAAAGTACCCAGCGGTTTTTCTTCAAATGTGAATAATTTTGTGTCATTGAAGGATTGTAAATTAATAGGTATGAAATCACATGATTGTCATGTGTTAATGCAACAAATTCTACCAGTAGCAGTGCGTGGTATATTACCGAAAGCTGTCAGGAAGACAATCATCAGGTTATGTAATTTCTTTAAATCCATTTGTAGCAAAGTCGTTGATCCAAATTTGTTAGATTTGTTGGAGAATGAAGCAACTCTTATTCTTTGTCAACTAGAAATGTATTTCCCACCCACATTTTTTGATATAATGGTTCATCTATTGGTTCATTTGGTGCGTGAGATAAGAATGTGTGGGCCTGTTTATTTAAGATGGATGTATCCTTTTGAAAGATATATGAAAATTTTGAAAGGATATGTTAAAAATCCTTATCGACCAGAGGCCTCTATTGTTCAAAAATATGTATCAGAAGAGGTGATTGAGTTCTGTACTGATTATTTGAATGAAGTGGAGCATATTGGTCTCCCTCTATCTCGACATATGACTGTTGACAGAGAAGGTAGAGGGGTTCGAGGCTTAAAGGTAAAGTTCATTCCACGTGATGAAGTGATGCAAGCACATTTATACATTTTGAACAACACAGATGAGGTTCAACCATATATATCCTCACATATTGCTGAATTAAAGTTACGATATCAGAAAAGAAATGAAAAGTGGTTGATGATTGAGCATAAGAAGACATTTGTTTCATGGTTTAAAGAGAAAGTCACCTCAGATATATCTGTATCAGAAACATTGAAGTGGTTATCAGGGGGACCATCTTTTAATGTGATCACTTGGTCTGGTTTTGATATCAATGGCTACACATTTTACACAAAAAACCTGGATGACAAGAGTACCGTTCAGAATAGTGGTGTGATGGTATTCGCTGAAGCAGTGCATTTTTCGAGTGCCAAAGATAAAAACCCAATTTCTGCATCAACATCATATTTTGGAGTTATTGAAGACATATGGGAAATTGATTATATTAAATTTCGAGTCACTATTTTTAAGTGCAATTGGGTTGATAGTAATAGTGGCGTGAAACATGATGAATATGGGTTTAAACTGGTTGATTTGAAAAGATTTAATCACAATGAGGAACCATTTATCTTGGCGACACATGCAAAACAAGTATTTTATGTCATTGATCCGTCGAATGATCAGTGGTCAGTTGTTTTGCAAGGGAAAAGATATCATTTGGGTGATGATGATGATTCTGATGATGCTAGTGATTTACATGAGCGTTATTCATCTATTATGCAATTTTCAGAGGATTACAATGAATATAAGACAGACATAGTGCATGCAGTACGTACCGATCATGATGAAGGGACGTGGGAAAACACTAAATTAGTCTCCTAATTTTTCTGGTAAATATTTATATTTTGTGTCTATTTTAAAAACTTACAAATGCATGCCTCTATTTTTACATATTTATTTTTCATTTCCTTGTTTCTAATTATTCAGTTTTCTAATGATATGCAGGTACCCAAAATTTCATTACACTTTCTAGTAGCAATGTCAAATACAGATAGAGATGAGCAGTTACCGAGGTATATCTATTTTGACATATTATTAAATATTCAGTAATATACATATTTAATGAAATAAAACTGTTAATTTATTAAAAAAAATTGCAGGACTACTGATGCGTCCTCGGCGGAGGAGACTTCTCCAGTTACTACTGAAAAATCAAGTTCTCTAGTTGGTAAACGTGGTATTACACGTTTACCAAAACTATCACTCGCTCGTGATGATAACAAATTACACATCCGTTTTGATGATAATAATAATGCAGTTGGCCCAAATGCAGTTCAGTTTGTCAGTTATATAGCGATGCAGAGCCGTTGCAGGATTAGTATTTTATATCCTGATTGGAAGTCAGTGGACAGGACGGCGAAGCAACAGCTTTGGGAGGCCGTGACGGTAAAATATCTTTATTTATTTATTTTATCTCATTTTTTTAATATTATATAGTTTAAATGACATATTTTATTTTTTCAATTACAGATGACATTCAATTTTGAGGAAACCAAAGAAATTAGGAAAAGACATCTCTCTTTAGCGGCGGTTCGATGGAGAGATTTTAAAAACAAACTGACGAAAGATTATGTTTTTGGAAAGAGAAGGTTTGAAAGCCCATGTCTTAAGTATCCATATATAGATGAAGAAACATGGAAGCGATTTGTTGACAGTCGTCAGGAAGAGAAATTTCAGGTATTGTAATTGTTTTATATTTTAAAATTTATGCTATATTTTCCTTATTACTTATGTGTTTATTTTTATGTAACAGGCCTCCAGAAGATCTCATCAGGAGACCCAGTTGAAAAACGTATACCCTCATACTTTATCACGTGGAGGATACTCGTATTTGGAGCAGAAAATTATTGAAGAAAAATTTGAAGCATTAAGAGCTCGATCAAGTAGTGGTTCAGAAGAGGTCCAGTATGGTCCTCCATCTCCTCCCACTCGCCATGAGAAATGGAAACGAGCAAGAAGAAGAAAAAATGAACAATATCTTACAGACGAAGCTCATCAAGTGGCTGATAGAATTGTAAGTAAATATTAATTCTTTGTTAACAATTTTCCTTTTTTATAATTTATAAACACTAATATAAATTTTTTATTTTTCATTTCAGGATGAACTTCAGGAGAAAGAGACACAGGGCTCTTTTATCCCTGAGGGTAGGATGGATATCCTAGCCACTGCTTTGGGAAAGACTGAACACCCCGGCCGTGTTAGAGGATATCAGGCGGGTGTTAGTATTCGGAAGGTTTTTGGTAAGAGTAAGCAACCAAGAGACCCGGAAATTGAATCCTTAAAAGAAGAGCTGCATGATATGAAACGGTCTATGGGTGATCAAATTCAAGCAGCAGTACAGAAGGCTTTATTAGAACACTTGGCAAGACAGTCACAGTCTGCTCATCCTTCCGAGGTATATTATTTACTGTTAACAATTTTTCTTTTCTATAAATTATAAACACTGATATAACTTTTTCATTTTTCAACATTCTCAGCCTACTCACTCAGACTATCATGCCTCATATGCTTACCCAACACCGTCTGGGCAGCCTTCCGAGGTATATTATTTAATGTCATCAATTTGTCTATTTTATAAATTATAAACACTGATATAACTTTTTCATTTTTCAACATTCTCAGCCAACTCACCCGGACTACCCTGCCTCATCTGCTTACCCTGCCCCGTCTGCGCAACCATTTGAGGTATATTATTTTATTTAATTTTTAATCAATTTTTCTATGTTATAAATTTTAAACACTAATATACCCTTTTCATTTTTCTGGCTTCTCAGCCTGCTCACCCTGACTACCCTGCCCCACCTGCTAACTTTGAGCCTCCACCTCCTCCATCGGATCGAACCTTATATTGTGAGTTGTTTGCGGGAGATCCTCATGTACATATTGTTGCGTAAGGACAAGTGTATTTTTTGGGGGACTCGGTACATCATCAGCCTATGCAGATGGGTCAGGTTAGAGTATCAGTACTTGTTATTATAGATCCTACTGCTCTACTACCATTTCCTACTGCGGAGATCACCAGTGTTGGGGAATGCATGGGCCATTTTTTACTTTGGCCAACTGCACTTCTTCGTTATATTTCACATGAGGTATGAGTTTTTTTAACTAGTAATTAGAAATGATTCCAAATTACTTATAATGTTTTCTGACATTTAACTTATATAGGAATATCTGAAAGCAAAAGAAACTGTACAAATGCAGCAAAATGTTCAGAAACAGTCGGCTGTAGATACTTCTGATATTTCTTCTGGGTTGAAAAGATTATCTCAGTGGTCTTCTTCCTTGAATTTTATCTATGAGTTTCGGATGACGTCCGATATATGTGGAAGAAATTATAAATTGAGAATATTGAAAGAAGATATCATGAATTTAGTTAATTTTGAAGAGATCGGGCTGAATGTGGTGCAGTTGTTTTCCATGTAAGTAAATTGACGTCTGAATTGCTATTTCTTTACTAAAATATTGTTATGTCATTGACTAACTATGTTTTCTTTTTAAATTAGGTATCTATACAGGATTCTTTTACAAAATGAAACTGCAAGCATTTACAGCTTTATAGATCCAGAGTACATTTCCTTGGAAGTCAAACATGTGAAAAATGATGAAAGAGTTCAATATATATCCGAGAGATTATCACAAACAGAGATTCAGTGCTGGTTTTTGCCATTTCTTGATAAGTAAGAATATCAACATAATTTTGAACTCATGATCATTATAATGTCATTAATTATGAATTTTTTGTATTATAGGGGGCATTGGATGTTAGGTGTATTTTGCCCAAATGAATGCACCTTATATTGGTTTTGCTCTTTATTAGGAAAAGTGCGTAAACCGTTTTCCAACTTATTAAACAGGTAAGTTGTTTTTTTTATTTTTAGAAGTTTGTTATGTTTAATTTTAATTGTTTACACAAGTTTTATTAGTTCTTATATAAAAAAATGCAGTTCATGGAAACATTTTACAAATGAAAAGAAACCAACGAAAATCAAATATGTGGAAGTACAGGTAATTAGTTTTTATATTTTTGTTATATATTGGGTTTCATTATTAGTTAAATGTTTTATAACTGCAGTGTCATCGTCAAAATGGAAGCGTTGAATGTGGTTATTATATTCTACGATTTATGTACGAGATAATCACAACTGGGGAAACTACTGATTTTCATAAGGTTAGTTGTATTAACTTTTTTATATATTTTCATCCACTTTCTTCTATTTATTAATTTCATATCATTCAATATTATTGTAGGTATTCAACGATTCACAGTCATATTCTCAATCTGATATGATTCATATTCAATCTACTTTTGCGGACTATTTGTTAAGTCTGATTAAGATTTGAGGTATGTATACTAATATTTATAAATAATATTATATATGGGTTTAAAAAACTAACTCTTATGATATATTAGGTGTTTGAACCTACTAATAATCAAATGAATGCTTCAACAATAACAAACAATGAGCATGTCATATATTTCAGGTACGTGTATTTTAATTCTGCTTTACTGAGTTTTCTCAAGTGCCTTTGCAAAAACTGTTTTATTGAATCTACTAATAATCAAATGAATCCTTCAAAAATAACCAACAATAAGCATGTCGTATATTTCAGGTACGTGTATTTTAATTCAGAATTAGTTATTATATTTCTTTTCATTGTTATTTCTTAAAATCATTTGTCTGTACAGTGACAAATCTGTAGGTTGGTACTTGGATCATGAACATAGAGATTCGTATAGCGAAATAACATTCACAAACACTAAAAATTGTCTCCCTTGAATGCACAGCAATATCTTCTAGGCCTTTTTATTTTTTATGCAAATAAATATCGAAAAATGATTGCCGAGAAGCATATCACATAATACCTGAAACAACGCTTAGTGGGTTTGCACAAAGATAAAATAGAAGGCGTCAATTTTTAAGGTATGTTTCTTTATGTCTCTTCAATCTGCATTTGATTTCAATTTTCTAACCTATTTTTTGCACTCAAACTTATTTCTCTGTTATTCCATAACTTAAACAAATAACAATAGTGAATGGGTAATGCACGTCTATACAGAGCAAATATAAAAACCTGAGGTTGGGGGTGGTGGGGATCCTATGGTGAAAAGACACCCCCAACATCTTCAGTGGGGGAGGTGAGGAAGAGGTTGCATCGGCTGAGTGTTCCTGGAATTTTGATCAGGAGTTGTAACATTTCATTTTGGTAATTTACTTTGTGAAAAAATGAATGATTCAAATAAATTACACATTTTCATTTAATGTTTATTCATTACACTAATAACTTGGATTGATTTTTTCACTCACATCTCCTTAGTTTCATTACTGTTTTGACAGGATTGGTGCTATCTATGGGAGGAAACTTACAATGATTGATACTGAGTATGGTTAGATTAAGAAAATGCACCATGGAGGTACGTGTATTTTAATTCTGCTTTACTTTGAGTTTTCTGAAGTACTTCTGTTAAAGCTGTTTAATTGTTTTTGTATACTTCGTTATTTTTTTTCAGGGTTCCGATAAGTTTGGAGGAGAAAATATATGTATTTTATTTAAAAAAAAAAAAAATTTACGGCGTCGGTTATTTTAAAAACCGACGCCGAAAGGGTTTTCCGCGTCGGTTTTTAGAAAAACCGACGCGGAAAATCCGGTTGAAAGCGGTTTTCCGCGTCGGTTTTTATAAGAACCGACGCGGAAAATCCGGTTGAAAGCGGTTTTCTGCGTCGGTTTTTATAAAAACCGACGCGGAAAATCCTGTTGAAAGCGGTTTTCCGCGTCGGTTTTTAGAAAAACCGACGCGGAAAACCTCTTCGACTATAGTTTCCGCGTCGGTTTTTTAATGAACCGACGCGGAAAATAATGTCTAAATGTAGCTTCGGCGTCGGTTTTATAAAAAACCGACGCCGAAGCTCATAAGCGAATTATTTTTCGCGTCGGTTTCTATGAACCGACGCGAAAACGCTATTTTTAACGTCGCCTATAAAGACGTCGGTTTATAACCGACGTTAAAAATTAAAAAAAACCGACATGAAAAAGTGTTTTTGCACTAGTGTATCCTTCCATGATCTTGTGATTTCACCTTTGGAATGGTCATATACAGGGTGAAAACAAAAAACTACGATACCCAAAACCCTATTTAAATATAAATAACCTATATTTATTAATGATCATATAAAAATTAGTACAGTTAATTGATGAAATAAAATTATAATCCTCATAAAGAAGAATTGGTCATGAAATATGAAAATAAGATGAATTGAAATTGATAAACAATGTTTGCAACAATACAGAAAAAACGTACAGAAATAATCCCTACGCAAAAATCCCCTTAAATCACATCACCCAACAGATAATAAATTAATCTCTCAGTATAAGCATGATGATAACACAACATGGGTACCCGAAGGAGAATGTATACAAAGAATAATAACAAAACATGGCTCTGAATCATCACTTCGTCATTTGGAAGCTTTCTACAGGCCCCATGTTCAGTCTTCTAGTTCTATATTCCTTTGAAGGTGCGATAGAGGGGTAAATTTATAAGAAAAAACATCAAAACCTCATCCACATGATATTTATTTTTCTGCTCGCTGACAATTACATGATGTGTAATGTACTTTCACCTTGTGTAATCCCTCAAATTTCATTCCATGAGAAGTCAATGTGATTGTCGGTGTAATATTAAAAAATATTATCTAAAAAACTCCCCAGTCAAGTAAATGGAATTAAAAAAATGTAATTATTTTTCACAGCGTGTAATGGTGTCATCAATTGTCATGTGTGACAACTTCTTTTGAAAAATCACATCATGTAATGAGAATACACGATGTGTAATCAATCTTTGTCCAGTTTTCTAGCTTTATCCATCTTTAAAAATTTGGTGTCACACCACTTCAATTCGATTAAGGCTCAAAGTGTCTTTAGATAATATTTATATAAATTTTCATTCATTTTCTAAATATTCATTGAATCCCTCCATAAAACATAAAACAAATCAATCTATTCCAAAATTTTCAATATTAATCATTTAAATTCCAAATCAACACATTAAAATACTCTAAAATGTATGCATGAAATACAACTATACTTGGGTCTATGATATACCTCTAATGCATTGGGTACTCTAGAGATGTAAGTTGATCATATTGTTTATTCCATTTATAAAAAGTTATACGACGATAATGTTCTATGATGCCAACATATTTTATTTACACTTTCTTTTGGGTTTTAATGATTCTTATAATCAAGATTGATATCATACAGACCATGATTATTTGTTATTATGACTCTGGGATTTGTTAAATCCTTATTCCATGATTTCATGTTTGATGATATATGTATTTATGGGTACGAATATTCATATTTTATGCCAATACACTTTTATCATGTCATCATACCTTTATTCCCTTCTTATGATTTACAATGAAAATAAAGTTTTATTGATTATCTTTTACCATAAAGAGAATTTTAGATCACCATTATTTTTTTGACCTTACCTAGGATATAAATAATGATGTTAAATGAATTAATTATATATTATATTCATATGGATGTTGATGATGACTTAATGTAAAATAAAAAAAGATGGGTTAAGTGGGAAAAATTATTATTTAAAGACATGAGAATTGCTTATGTATGACTTTATCCCTAAATCTATAAAATTATAAACCTAAAAGGTCATTTGGTATGTAATTTATCCAATATTTAAATTTTTTAAATTTTTTTATGGTGAAAATTTGGTTACCTTCATCAGTATCAAAGTAGAAAATGCAATGTTTCAGATTTCAACACTAGATCTGAGATTGTGGGTTTAGGGTAGTTATATTTGAAATGTTATATATTATTTGAAAAAGGTTTAAATGTAAAATTATATATATTTTGTTATATATAATCCAATAATGTTTAATCGAGTCAATTGTATCTTTAAATTTATTATAAAAACATTTTTATGCATGAAAATTCATTTTTATGAAAACCCATTTTATGCGCGGAATGTGTTTTAATATTAATTAATAAAATTGTTCACCATTTATGACTCATTTTATATAAAAGTATTTATTATATATTATATAAAATATTTTAACATTCACATAATATTTTTACAATGCATGATATAATATTAATCCCAGTTTATTCTTAAAAACCAAATTTTTATTAAAAGTGATTTTCATCGCATTTTTCACACTAATTTTAAAGT
Organism: Viscum album; assembly: GCA_963277665.1. Taxonomy (NCBI): domain Eukaryota; kingdom Viridiplantae; phylum Streptophyta; class Magnoliopsida; order Santalales; family Viscaceae; genus Viscum; species Viscum album. The sequence goes on along the minus strand of OY728143.1, from coordinate 640,591,478 downwards.
TAAATTTTTGCACTTATTGGTATTAGAGTTGATAAATTTGATTTAATATTTGTAATAAAGAGGTTCATATTTGGTAAATAGTTCCCTTTTTATTTTTGTTCAATATGAGTAGTAACTGTGGTATCACCCTATTAAAGGGTAAATTCAGTTATTATAGGTTAAAACTAACTAGTAAGGCCATAATTTTTTATATTAGTTATTATTAGATTAATTTAATTTTAACCTTATTACATTAGACACAAAATTAATTCTTTTAATAAAAAATTTTCTGTAAAAATGACCCTTATAATATTTAAATAAATGAATCTTCTAAAATCACACTCTCTTAGTTTTAAATATCTTTTATGTGTCCACATAGGGAAAAAATAAATATATTAATGAAAATAAATATTTATTCTGGGATTGGTGAAATTATTTTCATGATAAAAATTTAATTCTAATTTTTAGAAGTTATATAATTTCCTCAAATTCTTGTGCAACACTAAAAAAATATTTATTTAATTGACAAAAAAATATAATAAATGATTTAAAAAATATTAAAATAGATATATTTTGAATTAAATAATGTGTACATGAATTTTATAGATCTATATTGAATTTTATTTTAATCAACCTTTTTTTATTGATGTATTTAATGTAAAATTAAATGAATAATTTCAAAATTGATGTTAATGATATTTTATCAAAATAATATTTTATTAAATAATTTAAAATTCGTGATATAATTATTTTCATACATGTGAATATAAAATGGTTTAAAAAACCATCTGTGTTCCATTTATGTGTTACCTGTCTATTTATAAAAATATTATCAACCCATTATGATTAAAACAGTGGTTACTAAGGTTAATGTCAAAAATAATTAACCAATGGGCTAACAAAAAAGATAAGGATTAAAATGATATAATATTTTTTTTTTCTAATTTTAATTTGATGATTTTATTTCAACCATAATTTTTTTTATTCTAATTAATGACCATTTAGGAGAATTTTTATCTGGAATATTGTTATTATATTTTATTATTTTAGGAAATTTCAAAAGTGCCTCTCAACTAAATTATAAAAGGGCACCCCTTTCATCACTTTTTTACACCACATTGAATAATATATATCAACAAAAATCCACCCATTACTATTCAAGAAACAATTATATATGTTATTGAGGTGTTTATCTCCCCAAAATACCTACCCTAGGTCCCTTGAGAAGAGATCTAGATTACTTCTACCGAAAAAAGGCAATTATATTTATAGAGTCCTTCAAATTATTTTCTTCTTCTAATTTCTATTAAAGTTTTTTTTCCATACTAAAATAAAAAATAAATTTTAATAAATATACTGATATGTTATTATTAATATGGAATGACCATATTCCACATCTTTTCTATCATACGAGAAGTGAAAACATTGCTCGTACATACGTACGTGTTAACGTCTCTATGTAGCGGTGCAATTTTTTTTCTTCACAAATTTATATGGATGGTTATAAATATGGAAATAATGATTATATATGATATTTATGAAGTAAATATGATTCTATAACTATAATATCAAATATAAATCCTTACCATTTATTTTTTTGGAAAACAACATGGTCGCTCATGTATACATGTAGACTCCCATCTCCATGAAGAGATGTGATATGTTTGTCATTTACATTTTACATACATAGTAATAAGTATTAATTTAATTAATATATATGATATATATGATTTAATAATGATTCTAAAAAGTTTAATTATTATTTCTCATTCTTTCATTTTATCCATCAAAAACAAGAAAACAACATTCATGATTATATATGACCTACCATCTCCATTAATGGTGTAATTCATTTTTCTATATTTATCTATATGGATTATTATAAATATCAATGTGTTACGCTTATTGATCACAAGAGATCAAAATTATATTTGTATTCATTTTCTTAGGATATAAAGAAGGATTTTATGAATAATATTAAGGATGCAAGAATGTTTTTGTGCTAAGTATTTTATATTTACAATGTAATATGGGAATCATGTATGTATCTGTTTATGAAAGAATACTAAATTATTTGGTCCTTTGGGATGGGATTCCAAGACACTATTTTCAATGTAATAATGTAGGAACCGAATCTAGGAAACATGATTCTGGTTCTTCATAGTTGGTATCATAGTAAGTTTAGTAGAAACCTTGGGAACTAAATTTATAAAAACATAGTTTAGGGAATATAAAACTATTAACAACATTTATTATAATTATAATTATAGGAAAACATCTTCAAACTTAATAGGGTATATATTATATGGTTTTACACTATTATTATTGTTGCTCATACTATGAGTTTTGGTTTCATTCAATGGATTAAACTATAAAGAACCATTTTAATATTGACCATGATGGACAATATTGTGAATACAAGAAACCTAATAGGTTGATGACTGGAGTGAAAGATATTTTGATCATTCTCAATCAATTATCAAGATATATAATTACTTACTTGTACCTTAAAAAACTCTTAGACTCACCAAAGAAAGAAAGTTTAGAGTACTTTGAGAACATGGGTAGGGGAAATAAAAAAGGAAACAAGACACAATTTCCTTCATGTTAGAAATGTGGAAAGATAAATCTTGGACAATTTAATAAAGGAATGGGAAATTTTTTAAATATGGAAGAGAAGGTCCTAAATTAATTAATTATTGAGAAAAAATGACCAGTATTATAGAACAGAATAAATTACATATGATGACACCATTTTTAGTTTAATGTGTTATGTGTGGGGAATATGGGAATTATCCAAGTCAATGTCTAATACAATAGCTAAATCCTAGACCAAGGAATGACTTATGATAAGAAAATTTTTGAATTGTAAGGATTGATGTGTTTATGTATTGGTACTTGATAATTATGTTATAGATGTATTATAATATTGTGGATATAAGAGTCATGAAACATCTAATATTTTTTTGAAAATAGTTTTTTTAAAAATTTAGATACATATGTTGAATTGTACTAATAAAATAGAAATGTTATTTAATGTTAAAATGGTGTTTTTAGAAAACACATGATTGAGGGACTGATAAAACATAAAATGTGTTTATTTTTAGGATAAATCTAAAATGTCATAGGATGATATGTCTAAGGATTTCCCTAATTTCATAGGCATATATACACCCTTGTTTTTTTATGTGATGGGAGTTTAACAGGATTAAATATATATTGGGAGACATTTATCAGAATATAACCCTTTGGATTAGTATATTTCTTACTGAAAATATTATTTGGGTAATATTTCTTTTTTATTTTTTGTAAACAAATTTAATGTTATTGATAACCTTTTAATGCGAATATAAATTTTATGGAAGAGTTATTTATATATTGGTGGGATAAAAGAGTTAGTATATTTTGGGAATATATCATATAAAAAACATTAGTGGTTAAAAATAAGAAGTTATTTGATGACTAATTTTATTTTTTTGGATATACATCTTAATACTGGGAATGTTATAGTTTTATAAAAATGATAATATGCAATTTGGGTGACAACACATCTTATCTAGAAAGGCCGTAGGGATTGAACCCACACCCAAAGGAAAAAAGGTTTCCATTCCTACCACTATCCAATGTCATGTATTGTTTTTTATGAAATTGATTTACCTTCACTGATTTGATAGAAAAATAATAATTTTAATTTGGCTAACATTGTCACAAATCTCTTTCAAGATGAGGGAATGGATGGAAAAGTGTTGTGACCTTACTTCTTCAAGATGAAAAAGAAATAATGACCCATGAGTTCCAGCACCAAAAGGCCCCTGTGTAGTGACCAACACCATGGGTATTAAATTATCACAAAATGGGAGGCATTAATAATTTTATAGTAACCAAGATCAGAGACAAGATGTATAAACCTAAAAACAACTCCAAAAAATATATATAAAAGAAGAAAAAATATATCCCACATGCATGTTTAAAGTGAAGCTTCTTGAAATAAAATGAAAAACTCAAAAGTAAATCCCAAAAGATCAAAGCTAAGAATAGACGTGACAACTATCCTAATGTTTGAGATAATAAGTTCCAACACAGTCTGTGTAATTTTACAGAAAACCTGAAAATAGTTTTATATACGTAGGGTGAGTATACAAGTACACTCAGTAGGAAAATCCCAAGTCACTTGTGCACAAGTGAGAGAAGCATATTAATGCCCATGTGAGAAAAAAATAGATACTCAAAATCACATAATAAGGTATAATATCCACCCCAAACTCACCATGGAATACTCACCAAATAACACAAGTCAATTAATGTAAATAATTAATCACGTTAATATTTTGGTACCCCGCACCACTTCCCACTGGTTAACTATTCATCTCTAACAATGAATGTCATAACGCTACCACACTATTACAAAATCTTCAGTATCATGAATTTCCCACACACACCTAGGACACATACCACATCCCACCCTCAAACACCATGGCCAAACGACATCACATCCCACCCGCAGACACCTGGTCCACAAAACCACAACCTCATCCCGAAGGCACCTAGGAAGTACACCTCACCAAACAAAATCTGGGACTCACAACTGCACCATAACCTATCCGACGAGTCTAGGGATACCAATTCCTAGAAGAGGGACCATAAAAGATCCAATAGATAACCATCCATCCTGCCATTGATATGTTGTTAAAGGACACCCTCCCCCATAACAATGGAGGTGTTTGGAACGTAGTGCTCTACCCAGGTGGGGTGTGTATAGAAATCACAAGGAAATAAACGTGTATATATATAGACACCAAACAATAAGTCCAACCTAGGGGTTTTAAAAACAAAAAAAATCCCACACAAAAACTTCCATTGATTCCAACACTATAAGCCTGTACAATCACGAACGACGATCAATTCCATAGATCGATAAATGAATGCCGCATCACAACAAGCCACAACTTGGAACACACCCCCAAGAAATCCATTTAACCAGTTTTTATTCTACATTATCAATTCATTAATTTATTTATTCCATCCCTACCTGAGAATCTACCAAACACAACACACCACAAGTAACATCATAACCAACACACACTTTACAAAGTCCCTTGAAACAATGGGCAAAAGGGACACACAAGGAAACACCATTCTTATTCAAAGTAATCCCTCTTAAATCATCCTTAGAAGCCCCGTTGTATGAAAAACATCATATCCAGTGAAACAAAATCACCTAACTTATAGTCCGACTACAAACTCCCCTCTATTGAACACTTGTTCAACCACTACCACTATCAATATTCAAAGTAATTCCACCCTTTCCTTCCTTTATTCAAGTAAAACCCATAACATACCTCATCACAACCACACATGGGAGCCCCACTGCATAACAACACCACACCTAGAATACACAATAATATAAACATAACACAACCAAATCTTGTAGCCCCGTTGACCACCCACTTCCCAGATGTAGTCCCACTGCATAACAAGTTCATCTTTTCCAATATCAACCAATATCTCACCCTAAGATTACAATACACCAACCATAATTCCCCATAATCATAACCACACTCCCATCCATATCACCATATAAACAACATAGACACAAGTCTGAATAGAATAACACACAACACCCAACCAAACTAATAAGGTAGAGTTTATTAAGATTTAGTAAACACTCATGCTTTAATTCCACTTGATAAAACATTGGTTATCACATGATAAGTTTGATCCTTGAGAATCCATTAATTTAACTGAATATACATGTTTAACAAATTTCACAATCATATGATCATTCATAGAGTATCAACATCAACTATTCACAAGCATTACATGTGCGCAAACCGAGACCACTAACGACCATGAATTTTAGAAGGAACCCAACCCTTACAAAACAAAACATGGATCAAGGATAACATATAAAACAAAGTGATCTTCATCATCATATTCCCAAACCTTCATTTATTACTTCGTATTATCTTCAATAAATTTGGGTCCAACTATATTCATTATGGGACATGAGTACACCCACCCTGTATGATGTACAAAAGAAAGAGAGACAAAGGAATCCCTAATTGGAATAATAGACGACCGATGATTCTTCCTTGCATCAAAACTGGGGGTTGTGAAAGAAATAGGAAAGACTCTAGGGGAAAATTGAAGATAATACTTTTGAAGAGGTACACTACTCCTCATGGAAGAAAGGTTCTCCGAACACCAAGAAAAAACATAAGGTTTCAAAGGAAGAGAGGATACCGACTTTAGAAAATCCAGATCCTATATCAATGGAAGGGAAACTGTTTCAAGGTCCATTAATGTTTGATTGTGGTCAAAACCACACATTTTACCTATTTCAATGTCTTGAGAGCATTAGGATATTAAAGATATAATTAATATCCTTTTAAACCCCCTTAGAAATGCTTAAACAATTCTTTATTCTTTATTTACATCAAAACCAACGTAGGATAGGCGAAACTGAAAAAACTAGAAATGAATCATTGACGGGTGAGTCGTCGACATGAGTCATTGATAGTGAGTCACTAATGTCTGAATCACCAATGCGAGTCACCAATAAAACTCACCTACATGAGTCCCCAATGTGACACACTGACATGAGTCATCAACACCAATCACTGATGCCACTCACTGACGTCCTTCCTACTAACACTGATCCTACTGATGTCTGACCTACAGACGCCCCGACCTACGGATGTCTAGACCTACCAACACCCTGACCTACTGAACCCCTCATGTACCAAATTATTATGTCACCGATACCTTGAGTCACCTATTTTGAGCTACAAACATGAACTACCGATTCCAACCTACCGATGCTATGTTACTAATGCGACTCACTGATGCTTGACTAACTGATGGAAAAACTAGAAGTTTGGAAAACTCTATAAATGAGCTACCATTTCCTCCAAAAACACCCCAAACACTTGATTTTGACAATGTAATTGACCACATAGTTCTGGGCCATTACATCATATACATAGAAAACTATTCTCACCCTCAAGTATTTAAAACCAAACCTAGAATAAAGAGGGGTCCGAACAACCACCCCGTAAGATAACTCTCAAGGATAAACCACCTTATATTATTAATAATATGGAGTGGAAACTCAATATACAAGAACACATCCTTTAAAATCTACTAACCCAAACATAAAAAAGATACACCACAAAAATATCAACTTTCTAGACACATGAATTATGGAATTCTTTCCTCCATGTCAAGATATCATCTGCTCTGTGTGGCACTGACTCGCCCGTATGAGTTTAATCACATATCAATTAATGTGTCTTGATTATGAATATGGTCTCCCCACTTTCACATGTTAGGATTTCATTACAAATTAAAAAAAAGGAGACAACTCATCTCATATAAAACATGTTTCAAGAAATACATCACAAAGGAAAACACATGAGAAAAACTCAAAACAACTCTGGGTATTGGGTATGCATAAGCACTTATCGCTCCCAAGTACTATCCTCCAAGCCACTATGCCTCAAAAAAACGTGAACCAAATGAATGGTACATCCATTAAACAAATTCCCTATCATAATCTGTACCACATCTGGACCAAGAATAGCAGCCTCCCTAACTTTTGTCCATCACAAAGGTGAATGACACAACCTGTCATACAAAGCCTTTAATAGAGCCACACCAATGGAAGAGTGATAGCTATTAATGAATGAAAACTCAACCAAGGGAAATTTTTACACCCAAGACCCACCAACGTCCAAGATATAATCTTGGAGAATGTACTCAAATGTCTGGATGGTCTTCTATGTCTTCTCATCTGTCTGAGGGTGAAAAGCAGTGCTGATGCGTAATTGAGTAACAGAAGCATGCTATAATCCCCTCCGGACTCTTGAGTTAAAATGCGCATCTTGATCAGAGACAATGGATCTTGAAACTCCATGCACCCACACCACCTCATCTATATAATTTCACTCCAAGGCGTCCATTATGATTAATTTTTTAATTTATAAGAAGTGAGCCAATATCATCAGCCGATCCACAAATACCTAGATGGTATCTCATCCTCACTGAGCCCCGAGTAATCATATGATGAAATCCATTGACATGTCATCCAAATTCCACTTGGTTATATCTAATGGATGTAATAAACCATTGGTAACACAATGATTAAACTTCACCTACTGAAACACTAGGCACTTTCCTTGAACTCTGCCACTGCCTGCTTTATCCCGGGCCACCATAACTATTCCCTCAATCCACGATACATCTTGGAAACTCACAGGTGTACCTCTAGGAGTGGTCTATGAAACTTATGGATAACTCCATTATGAATCACCACAATAACAACCAACTTTTCATAGAACAACATCAAAATTTTAACCATCCACCAACCATCCCTCTAGAGCATCACCCTGGTCAAAGTGATCATGCATTACCTCTGCCTCCAAGTCTCCCCACTAAGACTCCTCCACCTTTTGTCTCATAGATGACTACACTATCATATGAAAAATAAAGCCTCTGCCACTATCCATTCTTGCATCTGACTACAATGATGCCAACTCCTCCATTGCTCTCCAAGCATCCGTAGATTCCCAAACTACCTCTCTCTGCGACTTCCTTCTCAAAGAATGAGCTAAAACATTCCCCTTTACTAAGTTATAAGATATCTCAAAATCGTAGTCCTGGAGAATCTCCATCCACCACCACTGTCCCAAGTTCAAATATCATTTGGAAAAGATATATCTCAGGCTCTTGTGATCTATAAAGACCATAAAGTTCTCTCCAATGAGGTAATGTCACCACAACTTCAGCGTGAACACAAAAACAAGTAACTACAAATCATGGGTGGAATAGTTAAATGTATTTGGAAGTAAATGCCTAGACTCATAAGAGATCACTCCATGATGCTTCATCAGCACACACCCCAAGTCTAGACGAGAATAATTGAAATATACCTAAAAAAATCACCACTTCTTTAGATAACCTAAGCACTGGAGGACTAACCAAATTCCCTTAATGATAGTTGAATAACCCTGGAACTTCTCACTGAACACAAAATCGTGGCCTTTTCTGGTCATATCCCTCAATGGAGCTACTACTCGGATGAAATTTTGTATGAATCTCAGGAAATATCCTATTAGATAGAGAAATATAAGAACCTCTTCCACATTCTTGGGTGTTTCCCAAGAAACCAATGCCTTTACCTTCAATGGATCCACTAATACACCCTATTGAGACACTAGATTCCCAAAGAAGTGGACCTATTGTGTCCAAAACATGCACTTGAATAGCTTTCTGTAGAGCTGGTGGTGTCGAGGGACCTCAAGTATAGTTATGAGATGCTCAGTATGGTCCTCCTATGAATTTGAGTAGATCATAATGTAATTGATGAATATAATGACAAATTGGTCTAGGAACTCATGTAATAAAGAGTTCATAAGTCCCATAAACATGACCAGTGTGTTCGTAACACCGAACAAAAAAACCATGAACTTGATGTGCCCATACCTGCACCTGAAAGAAGCCTTCAGGATGTCACCCTCCTTCACCCTAAACAGGTGATACCCACACCATAGATCGATATTAAAAAACCAATTTTCTACCCTAAACTGGTCAAAAAGATTTTCTATCCTTGGGAGTGGGTAACAGTTACTGAACTTTTCCTGATTCAACCTACGGTAGTCTATACACAGCCTTAGACCACCATTTTCATTCTTTTAAAATAATATCGGAGCACCCCACGATGATACATTGGCCCAGATAATTCCCCTCTTCATTATATTTTCAATCTTGGTCTACAAATCCCACAACTCAGAGGGCGCCGTCAGATAAAGATCCATCAAAATCGAACTGGCGTCGGGTTGTAAGTTTACCCTGAACTCAGCATCACTTCGAGGGGGTAGAGCCATAACCTCCTCATGGAATACATTGAAGAACTCCCTGAAAACTACCAAGACCCCCACTATATCAACAACCACTGATTATGATGACAGCTTGTCCAACAAGGATATAAATAGCTCTACACACCGAATACCCATCAGAAAAATCTTCTTGCCACAGAAATCCACATGTTGTCCACCAACGTTTAAAAACAAGAATATTTTTTGGAATAATTTGATAATACCATGAATAGAGTACAACTATTCGATGCCAATGATAACACTGTATGGCTGCATTTCTATCATAAAGAGATCCCCACTAGATTGATGCGACCCCAACATCATTCTACATCCTTGGAAATCATAAAAACATATGGTCTGACCTATGACTGGTGTAATAAAAATAAGGGGAAAGGAAATTATCTCTATGTCTAGTCTCTGATAATGGGATAGACTAGGTGAAAAAAGGAGTCCAATGATCCTGAATCAAACAAGGTGCAAATAAGATTACTAAAGAAATTGATCGTACCTCAAATGATCTACGACACTGCTGGAAATGCTTCCTATGTAGCGTGAAACTGAAAACACGTAGATCATCTTCTATTCTACTATTGGAAGCCTCCTAGACCATTCCTAGGTTGAGGTCCCTATGTAATTCCCTGATATTTGCATCTGCCAGCTCTATCTCCCCTTAGTGGAGTAGGGGCCTTCTATCCCTACTGCTGAAATGTCCTGGTCAGAAATTGCTGTTGAGGTGAGCACTAAACCTTCCAACCTCCACCATACTGATCTCAAACTGGGCACTGAATCTAAAGGTTTTTGTGAAATACACAAGAGAAACACCTTGGTACCAAGCCTATGGGAAAATGATGAGGACTAGAAGGTCAGAACTAGAGATTTTGGGGTCAGATCTCCCCTAGAATAAATCTTGAAGGTCCTGACACTGAAGAACTACTACTGATAGCCTCACCTTTGAAGAAATAGGTTAGATCTTCTCTCATAGTAAACCTACTTTTGATTAAATACGTTCGACTACCTCATCCTTCTTCTGAACCTATTAGTTTGTCGGTAAGGTGAAGGGAGTAACTGCGTACTGGAGAGAAGGATAGAGTGTCTCCTCTAAATTTTTTTCTCGAGACTGCTCATCTGAAAAGAGATCTGGAGAAAAGTAAAGGACATCCATGACCATGTTTCCCAACTCTAGTACCAACATAACCCCCCACTAGAGGGAGAGTATCACCTATCGCTTCTCATCCTTCATGGTCGAACAAAGGAATTCTGCCCGGAACTCCTTCCCAAAATAGATCTACAAAACATCACCCTCTTTTCTCCCCCTAGGCACAACATCCACCACTAATTCACAAATCCCCTCATCTGACTGACCGTCATATGAACCCAGTACTCTGTCGGAGCTTGGATTAAGCTGAAAGTTATCACTATATTCTCAATCCAACTCTCTGACTCTTTATTTTAAATGATTACTTTGTAAATTCATAGAGTCTTCCACTGGATAGCACAAAGGGTCTTCTTCAACTGATCATCCACCCCCACTAGGTCAACCCTCTATCCGTTGACTGGGTCATCCTTCTAGTCCTCCACCACTCGAGCCACTAGTGGACAATGATTTGGTGCCATAGTTGAGAGGTAAACATGGAACTCCTAAGACCGAGAAGTATGGAATTTATTTAGGATTCATTTTAACTCACTATTTATTTCTATTTTCCCCGAACACCCAAAACAATCAAGATCAAAAGTCATCATGATGAATGTATCATTCCTAGGGTCTCTACCCCACAAACAGTGTAGCCTCACTTGGTCATTTGGTAAGCTCAAAGTCCTTGCATCGAATCACGTCTCCTAAAATATTATGTCCTTGTCTGTCTTCCCTAGCCTATGTCATGCACCAAGATCACCTAACATTGTTTCCCTACCATCCCATGCAATCCTCATTTTGCCAAAATCCAAACACCATGCTATCTCTCTACCATAACCTCTGATACCATTCTATTATGACCTTCCTTTTTTAAGATGAGGGAAGGGATGGAAAAGTGTCATGGCCTTCCTTATTCAAGATGAAAAATAGATAATGGCCCCCAAGTCCCACCTCCAATAGGCCCTGGGGCAGTGTCCAGCACCACAGGTATTCAAACCTCACAAAATGGTAGGCATTAACCTTTTTATCATAATCAAGATCACATATTAGATGTATCAACCTAAAAAAAACACCAAGACATATATATAAATTAATCCAAAATCCATACCACATGCATGTTTAAAGTAAATCTACTTGAAATTTAATGCAAAACTCCAAAGTTAATACCAAAAGAACAAAGTGAAGAAGCGACGTGACAATTGTCCCAACATTTGATCTATTAAGGTCCAACACAGTTCATTTAATCTCCATAGAAACCTACAAATAGTTTTATATACATATTGTGATCATATAATCATACTCAGTTGGAAAATACAATGTCACTATTTCACAAGTGGGAGAAGCATACTAATTCCCCTATGAGAAATCAACAGAAACTCAAAAGCACCTAATAAGGTCTACTATCCACCCCAACCTCACCAAAGAACTATAACTAAATAACACAAGTCAAGTAAGGTAAAGTAGTAAGAACATCAATATTTGGGTACCCCACAACACTTCCCACTGGTTGACTCCATATCCCTAATGGTGAATGTCTTTAAGCTACCATGCTCTACTACAAGCCCCTGTTTCATGACCTTACCATACACACCTAGGACACATACCACATCTCACCCACAAAAACCTGGGACACAACCACATCACATCCCGCCCGCAGACACTTGGGCCACAAAACAACAACCTCATCCTGAAGACACCATGGAAGGACACCTCGCCCATAGACACCTAGGCCTCAAAACCACACCACAACCTACTGGAAGTGTCTAGAGATACCAATGCATAGAATATAGAGAAAAGAAAATCCAATAATCATCCATCCATCCTCCCATTGGGATATTGGGAAAAGAATCTCTCCCCCATAATAATGGGGGTGTTTAGAACATAGTTCTCAACACGGGTGGGGTAAGTATAGAAATCACAAGCAACTACACATGTATATATATAGGCACCAAACACTCATCCCAACCTATCGGTTTTGAAATCAACAACCAGACCACACCAAAACATCACTTGATTCCAACCCTACATGCACATACTATTATGAATGATGGTAACTTCCGTAAGTCGATAAATGAGTTCCACATCACTATAAGACACAACTCAAAACATACCAACAACCAATTCATTTAACCAGTTGTCATTCAGAATTATCAATTCATTTATTTACTTATTCCATCCCAACCCAAGAAACTACCAAACCAAACACACCACAAGTAGAATCATAACCCACACATATTTCACAAAGTACCATAGAAACTCCAGGAGAAAGGCACACACAAGGTAACACTATTATTATTCAAAATCATTCATCCTAAACCATCCTCGGTAGCCGCACTGCATGAAAAAAGCACCATATCCAGTGAAACAAAACTCACACATCTTGCAGTCCCACTACACAATCCAGTATCTTGAACACTCGTTCAATCACTTCACCACCATTCTTAAAATTAATTCCACCATATTCTTATTCTAGACAAGTAAACCCCCAAAAAAACTTCATCACAACCACAATAGGTAACCCCAATGCATAACAACACCACACCCAAAAAACCACAAAACATAAATATAACATAATCCAATCCTATAACCCCACAACCCAGCCACTTTCCACATGAGGTCCCACTGCATAACACGTTCATCCATTCCACAATCAACCAATATTTCAACATGATATTCCACTAAACCACCCATACCACCCCATACTCACAACCAAACTCCTAGCCACAACACCACATGAACATCATAGAAACAAGTCCAAAAAAACCACACACATCACATAGACACAGAAGCAAGGAAATTTTTATTTAGATTTAGAAAACCCTCGAGCATTAATTCAACATAATAAAACGGGGGTTATCACAGAACATATTCAATATTTGGGAATCTATTTATTTAACCGAATATACATGGTTAACCAATTTCACAATAATATAGTCATTCAAGGAGTATCAAAAACAAGTATTCACAATCCATTCAGGTGTGAAAATAGAGGCTACCAATGACCATGATTTTAAAAAAGCATACAAACCTTACAAAACCTGACATGGATCAAATATAACATATAAAACAAAGTGATCATCATAATAATCTTCCCATACACACATTTATTACTTCTTATTAACTTTTTTAAATTTGGGTCTAATTGTATTCACAAGGGGACAAGAGTACACCCACCCCGCATGATGCAAAAAATAAAGCGTGATAAAATAATCCATACATGGAAAAATAGGAGACCAATGATTCTTCCTTGAATCAAAACAGGGGGTCATGAAAGCATTAGGAAAGAATCCTAAGGAAAACCAAATAGACTACTACTATAATTTACCACACATTACATATAGAGATATTAATTCAAAATTAAAGATAATTCATTACAAAATATTAAAACACCACGAAAAGACTATATAGGTATATTATATTTAGAAATTGGGAAACATTAATAACTGGTATATGAATCCTCTACATCATCTCCTGCTTATTTCTCCATAACTGGGACTCTTTTTGACATATCTTACTTAATACCATTCTTCATGACCTGGGGAAAATAGAAATATGAATGGGTGATATCATAGGCTCAGTAAGGGTAAATAAAGGAGATAACAATCATATAATAATCATAATACACAACAACATAATATTTGAAAATATTATCCTGCATATGAAAGATCATGATATCATGTCATGGGATAAATCATAAAAGATCATAAAGAATCAATGAACACTTTCCCATAAGTCCTATCATAAGACATGAAATTTTGTGTCATGTATACAAGCATATAAAATCATTTCATATTAGTCAAGGCTCATTTCCAAGACCATCATAGTAGAAAAATTCCATTACTAAACCGAGTTCATTCCTCATTATAGCCTTGTATTACTGAACCAGATTCACATGTCGTCCAGTCATGTTTATCGCATGAGATATAAATATTTAACCAACACATTAGAAGGATATATAGGTCCTATACATCTCATAACGAAATTATTCTTATGTGTGCCACAAAATAAACATCAATAATTCATCATAACCCAAGGAATAGAATGAAGTTTATAAACATCATTCCATCATAACATAATCAATATAAAAAACTAGATTTCATAAATAACATTTCATCATAAAAAATATAAAATAATGAAAATAATAGGGAAATTATACTTAAAACATTACCTTATTTAATAATTTAATTTTATATGGAAAATAGTTTTGATAAAACACTTGAAATTAATTCTAGAGGAAAATATCCTTTCTTTTTAAAAAATGTTTTCCTTCCTCAAAATGCCACACAATTTTAGAAGACATAATTTTATATGAAAATAACCTTGAAATCTTATAGTGTAATATTTAAGGAAATGAGGTGTTATGATCTTATAAAAATCCATTCATGGCGTATAGTTAAAGAAACATTCTCCTTTTACTTTTGTAAGAAAAGTCAAACAAGTACCTCATATTGAAAACATTAAAAAATTCCTTTCAAACCTTTTAATAAAAATTAACCAATGGGTGGATTTAAAAAATTATAAGAGGATATAAATAATATTAATTTTTTAGGAAACATGGATGTGAATGATAAATATTCTTAGTAAATACTTACGTATAAACAATATCAGATAAAAATGAGATTGTGAGAGTATCCCTTAACTGAGGTCCGATTTCTTCCGTTTATGTTCTAAACTCATGTATAGTGGGTTTAAAAATATTATAAACTTGTAAAATAACTATAATAATATTTATGATTCCATATTTTACTCACTTATGACTTTATATTACCAGTTTATTTATCACTTGTTAAAGTAACGTTTTGGGTAATAATCATTTTATTTATTGTATGTGTTTTGACTTGTTATTATTGATATTATTACTTAGATCATGATTTAATTACATAAAAAATGTAATAAATGACTTATATGTCATAAATATTCAGTATAGAAATATATATAATAGATAGATAAATGAAATGGAATACACCGTTCATGGAGATGGTAGGCCGCACGTACGTATGAATGTTGTTTTCGTTCCTTTATTTAATTGAATGAAAGAAAATAAATGATATATATATATAGTAGAATTATTATGTTATATATTTCATTATTACTTATTATATATATATTTTATAATCATTTTGTAATTATTGACGTGGAGAATGAATCTCATCGTGTCATGGAGACGGTAGGCCGTACATACACATGTGTGATGGTATCATTCAATTAATTGTTAAATGGTATGGATTTGGATGGTATATTAAGTATAAAGAATAATTATAATGTTATATTCATTATTTAAATCCACAATACTCATTATTATACCCATCCAAATTATGTATTGTTGAATAACAAATTACTCCACGACACGAAGACGGTAAGTCGTACGTACGCACGCATGGTGATATTATTATTCATAGGATGGATAAAAGGAGGTATAAAGTTGTACCATAATTATAATAAAGTCTAATCATGTAGAAGATACTTAATTTATTAATTCAGTATGGAAACAAAATAAGAAGAGGAAGTAGAAGAAGAAAATATTTTTGAAAGAAGTGATAAAACAATTACCTCTTTTTTGGGTATCTCCTCTTGGTATGAAAAAAATGACTCCTTTAGATGGATTTCTTCCCAAAGGGTGGACTCTAGGATGAAGTGAGCGAAGCTGGGAGGAGATATGTGTAGGGTGTTTTTGATCCAAATGGATTTGGAGGTGATATATAAAGAGAAGTACATGTTCCCTTTTATAAGAGAAGGGTGGGCACCTTTGGAAAGTCTTGAAATATTAATTTATTATAAATTCATTTTCAGTTTATAATGCTCCCAAACTCATTTATTATACATATAAGTGGTGTGTGGGTCTAAATCCTCTCAAAAAATAAAATTTATACATGTTTTTATTTTATTTTAAACCTCATCATTTTAATTTATCCTTATATAATATATTTAATGTTATTTGTGGTAATAACATTATAAATTTTAAATGGTTATAAATAGTTACTTATGTGTTGTAAATTATCCATAATTGGATAATTTATGACATTTTAGACCATATAATTTTAAATATGTAATTTTAAAGTATCTGTGGGATTTTTAAATAATTTAATAATATGTTATTTTTATAAAATATCAATAATATAAATTTTCACACTATTTATTTATTTGAATTTAAATAAAATCCAAATAAAGATAAATTCTTAAAAAAATTTAATAAAATTATAACATGTTATTTTCACCTATAAAATTCATGGTAAACCTTAATTAGTTCTTATGATATTTATTTTAATATTTTTAAAAAAAATTATTTTATATTTCTATCAATAAAATAATTTATACATTACTATTGTGTCATCATTAATTGTAATTTTTTAGTCTCTAAAAATTATAAATAAATTCACATGATGTAGATAATTTAATTATATTTGTGGAGACTATTTAGGTTCTATGTTTTATAAAGTTTAACACTATATTAAAATTATTATACTTATAATATATAAGAGAGTGATATTTTGTCACTTTCTTTTGTTTTAATTATAATTACATCACTTTCAAGGAAAAAAGTCCCTTAAATGGATCAATTCTAACCCTTAGGTGATTTTTATCATCTTTAATTCATCTAATATGATTTTGGAAGGTGTTAGGATAATTTTATTATCCTTATTATATTGTTTTTTACCATAATTTACCTAATTTACCTTTAACTCTGGTAAATAAAAATTAATATAGTTACTATTCATAATATACAAAATAATAATATTAACCTACTAACATAAATTGGAACCACTTATTTAAAATTTGAAATCCATTTTTCAAAATTCAAGACACATATGTTTCAACAATTAATGTAATATTAATCCCATTATTGAAATGAGGAAATTGGTTTTAAAAGTTAAAATATTAGAAAAGATTGAAATGTTTTTACATCTAAATTCAATGAAAAATTAATTAAAATTAAATAAATTATATTAAATGGTAAAAATGTATTCTATATTTAATTTGAAACCATTCAATAATATTATTTAATCATATAAATTATTTCAATGTAAAAATTTGTTTTCAATTAAAATTTAGCGTATTTTTACTATTCGTCAGAACATAAAGGCTATTAGAAAAATATCAAAATTTTAACCAATGTCAATTTTTATATTCTTATTCTAATTAAAATGTTTACATTTTCATACTAAAATTATTAATGTCTAAAAAACTTAAATTAAACGGGGTTCTCCATTAAAAGTCAGAAAATCATCCATTTAAAATGTATTTATTTTTATACAACAAATTGGGTTTATTCATAACCTATGAAAAAAATATCTATTTGATGAATATAATATATATTTCATTAATTTTATTCACTAATACTATTTAAATAAATTTATTAATATGACATATAATTGATTTACATTTATCATAGATTTTTAAAAGTTAGTTATATTTTTTCCCGCTAACATAACATCTGGGTTATAATGGTCATTTTATTCTAAGGACGTATTGTGGTTTGTTTCAAATTGAAATGGAGTGAAATAAAATATATTTGAAGAATTTAAAATTATTTAAAGAAATATTTCATAAAAACATCCAAGTGTTAAATTCTACCCCCTTAATCTGAATTTCTCCCTCAAAATTCATAATTTCGAAACAACCATATGTGGATACCTCTCCCTCATCACATCCTCAAGTTCCCAAATAGCTTCCTCAAATTGATGGTTATTCCATTAAAAAATTAACCAAGTGAGTGTTCTTGTTTTGTATAAATGTTTTTCTATGATCTAGAATCTCCATCGGTTGTTCTTCATAAGAAAGATCTTCCTCCAGTGGTATGACTTCTGAGCTTTGTATATGTGAAGGATCACGTATGTACTTTCTTAGGGAAGATACATGGAATACATCATGAACTAGAGAGAGATTTAGTTGAAGAACCAATTGGTAAGCTACCTTCCCAACATGATCCATAATTTCAAAAAGGCCGATATACTTAGGGCTCAACTTCCCCTTCTTTTCAAATCTCACTACTCTCTTCCAGGAGGATATTAGTAGAAAGACCTTGTTACCAACTTCAAACTCTAGGTATTTTTGTTTATTGTTAGCATAAATTTTTTATTGAATCTCAGCTTTTTTATTTGTTGTTTAATAGATCTTACCTTTTATCTCATTTCATCTACAAGATCAGGTCCTAATTGATTTCTTTCCCCAAATTCATCCCAACAATTTTGAGTTTTTCACTTCTTTCCATAGAGGGATTCATAAGAAGAAATATTAATACTTGAGTGAAATCTATTGTTGTATGAAAATTACACCAAAGGTAGGTGTTCATCCCAAACACCTTTAAAATCCCTAGTACAAGCTCTCAACATGTGTTCTAGAGTTTAAATTGTCCTCTGAGACTGACCACCTGTCTGAGGATGATTAGTGTTGCTGAAACTTGACTCTGTATCTAGAGAATTCTAATGACATCACCAAAACTTTGAGGTAAAAGTCAGATCCCAATTAGATATAATTGAAAGTGGTAATCCATGCAATCATACCACTTCCTTTTATATATATTCTCGAAAGCTGATTAAGAGAGAAATACTCTCCAATTTCAATGAAGTGTACTGACTTTTTATGGAAATAAACTATAACCCGTACAGGATTATGGCCTTTAAATGTTTTGGTAAGACCGATGAAAAAGTCCATAGTGATGTTTTCCCATTTCCATTTAGTTATGGGTAATGTTTATAACAACCCTTTAGACCATTTTCACTCATCCTTAACTTTATGAAAAATCTAACACCGAGATACATATTCAACAATATCCCTTTTCATGCTATCCCACAAGAAATAATATTTCAAGTTCATGTATATCTTTGTACTTCCAAGATGAATATAGAATGAAGAACTTTGAGCCTCATCTAAAATTTGCTTTTTAAATTATATTATGAGAGGAATAAAAATACGGTTCCTGAGCCTTATTATTCCATCATAATCAAAGTTGAATTCAGGAACATTTCTCAGTTTCTTTTGAAGCTCTATATCTTCCTTCTAATCCTCTTTAATCCTCACTTTTCTAGATGGTTGAACATTCATTTTAGAAAGATAATATTTCTCCCCTTACATTAAAATTTCTAGATCCATCCTTTGTAAATCCATAAATATTATATCTTTTATGATCCTCATCATGGATAGGCTAGTAGGGTCCTTTCGACTTAAAGCATTTTCCAAGTTTTTTACTTTCCTAGGGTGGTAATGTATTGAGTAGTTGTAATATTTAATCATCTCCAATCATATTATTTGGTGAATATTCAACTCATTTTTTGTGAAAATATACTTTAAACATTTATGATTAATATAAATATCACACATTTCACCATAAAGGTAATCTCTCCAAATATTTAATGCAAAAATTACGACAAATAATTCCAAATCATGTGTTGGGTAATTTTTCTCATGGATTTTCAATTATCGTGTGGCATAAGCTATCCCCATATCATTTTTCACGAGAAAACATCCCAACCCCTTCTTGGATGCATCACTATAGATAAAAAACCTTTATCCACTACAAGGCAATGTAAGCACAGGTGCACTGGCTGACCTTCTTTTTAGTTCTTTGAAATTCTATTCACATTCCTCTATCCAAATGAACTTAACTCCTTTCTGAGTCAACTTGGTGAGTAGGTTAGTTAATCATTAAAAATCCTTAAAAAACGTTGATAATATCCATCCAAACCAAGAAAAATTCAGATCTCAGTTACTATTTTTGGTCTCAACCATTGTTCAATAACATCTGTTTTTTCTTGATTCACATATATTCCCTCTCTTGAGATAATGTGACCCAAAAATTAAACATTATATATCCAAAATATACACTTGGTAAATTTTGTATAAAAAATTAACTTACTCAAGGTCTTCAGTAATATTCTCAAGTGATGTTTATGTTCTTCCTTGATCTTTGAATAAATAAGAACATCATCTATAAAGACTACCACAAAATAATCAATATAGTCTCTAAAGACTATATTCATTAGATCCATGAAGATAGCGGGGGAATTAGTAAGTCCAAAAGGCATCACTATAAAGTCATAGTGTTCATACCTTATATATAATGACATCTTTGGTATATTATCCTTCTTGACCCTTAATTGATGATATCCTAAATTAAGATCAATATTTAAAAAGTAATGAGCTCTGCATAGTCGGTGCTAATAAGTCATCAATGCGGGGAAGAGGATATTTTTTCTTGATAATGATCTTATTAAGTTCTTGAAAATCAATTCAGACTCTCATCGATCCATCTCTCTTCTTAACAAACTGAATAGGTGCTCCCCAAGGTGGTGCACTAGGTAATATGAGTCCCTTATCAAGATTCTCTTGGAGTTTCTTATTTAATTCCTTTAAATCAATTGGGGCCATTCTATAAGGTGTCTTTGAAATAGGCATAACACCCGGCATGACTTATATTAAAAATCCCCCTTCATGATTTGGTGGAAGACCTGAAAATTCCTCCAGAAATACATCATGAAACTCTTATACAATGAGTGAATTATTAATCATGAGTTTCTTCCCAACCATATGAGATAAATAACCTTCATTTATAGGAATTGATAACCATAATATGGAGGAAATTTCTACTAGAATGCTATATTCATCTTTATAGCAATATATGATCATAGATTGACCTAGAATCTAAAATGTGACTTACATTCCTTCTAAATTGATATGAGATCCATATAAAGAAAGACAATCCATGCATATAATCACATAAAATTATACTATAGGAAGGATCACAAGATTTTCAGGAATCATATTCCCACAAACTTCAACTCGAGAAGAATTATAAACTTTTGATGCCATCATTGTGCCATTAAGAGTTTTCATAGCTAACTCAACATCTAATTTTTGAGGTAATACGGTGATACCCTTAGAATATTTTTTAGAAATAAAATAGTGGGTGGATCCGAAATAAAATAAAACAATTTCTACTTTAGAGTAGATGATATCTGTACCTTTCACCACTTATTTATCGTACTTCACGTTGTTGATAGTGATTGTATGTGACATTCCTTTATCATTGGACTTAAGAGTTTCTTGACATTGATCATCATTAATAACCCTTGTATTAGGTCATTGATTGGAATAATACCTCATTTCCTTTCACTTGTAACATTTAAGTGTAGGAGGTGCATTCTGTGTAGTCTTTTCTCTATTCACATCATTAGACACCTTTTTCTCATTACTTTAGTATTCAACCACCCTAAGACCTTCTCTTCCACACATAAAACATTTCTCAGTCCCTTTAAGACAATTTACATCATGTTTCTTTCCACACTTTGAGCATAAGTGAAAAATCATCTTCTTTTTAGTGTGTTCTTTAGATTTTTCTTTGAATTCTATTTTTCTCATTTTATCAAACCCATATGACTGATGGGTTACTCCAATATCCATCTCAACCTTGAGGGGACATAGAAAAATTTCATCATATATATTAAAGTCCATAATGGCTAAGGCCCTTCGGAGACTTGGTTTTAAGCCACTAAAGAATCGATCAATTTTACTCTCAGGCTATTTAATAATTCCCTAAGTGTACCATGAAAGTCTGGTAAAATTTGCTTCATAGGTACCAACAGAATCATCGTCCTTTTTCATAAGCTCAAGGAACCCCTTATCTATCTTTTTTTTGAAGAATACAAGGAATGTACTTATTTAAAAATAAGTTCTTGAACTCATCTCATTCCATGGTCTCAATTTCATCTCTTTTACTCGTATTCTTTATAATATTCCACTATTGATCAGATTCACCTTCCAAATGATATATGGATAATATGACTTTATCATGTTATAAACATTAGATAACTGAAAATATCTTTTCAGTGGTACTGATCCATTTTTCAACCACTAATGGATTAGAAGACCTACTGAATGAAGGTAGACACTGCCTCATGAAGTATTCAATAGAATGTTGCTCCCTACTTTTCTCATTTGTAAGTTCGGAATGATACATAGCTTGAGAATGTTGTGTGAGCGTAGCTACAAGATTTTTTTACTCCAGCTACCATAACATTTGGTTTCTCAAGGGGACAATAATTGCATTTTCTATTTTATTCAACATTAATATGGTTCCTTCAGGTTCCAACCATTAACTAAAACCAAGAAGTATAGTGTGAGAAACAAAAATCATAATGTGAAAACCACATAATTAAGAATAAAATTTCAATTTAAATTACATTAGGTTTTATCCTAGGTTATTCATAAAAATCTCTAAAACACTAGGTTTGTAACTTATACTTAAACATATCCCTAGGGTTCTTACTAAGGTTCTCTCATCCTAGTTTTCCAAATGTTAACTATACCTTTCCTCTGACACAAAATATAACGGACCATACTTCACATGCATAGATATTACTTCAAAATTCAATAATATTAATTACATAATATAACAACACCACGAAAGTAACATATAGGTATAGTGTCTTTAGAATATAGGAAACATAAACAACTGGTTGATAAACCATCTACATTTTCTCTTCATTATTCCTTCATAACTAGAACTCTTTTTGACATATCTTACTTAAAACTCTTATTCATGAACTAGGGAAAATAAACATATAAAAGCATGATCTCAAATTATCAATAAGGGTAAATAAAGGTGATAACAATCATATCAAAAATATAAGACACAATAAAAAAATATTTGAAAATATTATCCTGAATACGAAATATCGTGATATCATGTCATGGATAAATCATAAAAGTTCATAAATAATCAACGAACACATTCCCATAAGTCATAAAATAAGACATGATTTTTTTTGGAATGCACAGAAGCATATAAAATCATTTCATATTAGTCAAGGCTCATTTATAAGACCATCATTGCAGATAAAGTCCATTACAGAACCAAGTTCATTCCTCGTTCCAACCCTGTATTACTGAACCTGATTTACATGTCGTTCTAGTTATTTTTATCTCATGAGATATAAATATTTACATAATTCATTGAATGGAGATATAGGTCCCAAATATCTCATAATGAAATCATTCTTATGTGTGACACAAAATAAACATAAATCATTCATCATAACCCAATAAATAAAATGGGTTTTATAAACATCATTCCATCATAACATAATCCATATAAAACAACTGGATTTTATAAATAACATTTCATCATAAAAAACTAAAAATATGTAAATAATAGAGAAATTATACTTGAAACATAATATTATTTAATAATGTCATCTTATATGGAATTTAATTTTGATAAAACACTTGAAATTAATTGTAGAAAAAAATATCCTTTCTTCTTCAAAAATGTTTTCCTTCCTCAAAATGCCACCCAATTTTAGAAGAAATAATTTAATGAGAAAATAACATCATAAACTTGTAGGGAAATATTAAAGGAAATAAGGTGTTATGAAAGAGTAAAAATCCATTCTTTCCATATAAGTTAAAAAACATTCTCCTTGTACGTTTTTTAATAAAATTCAAACAATTATCTCGTACCAAAAATGACAAAAGATTCCTTTCATACCTTTTAATAAAAATTCAAAAATTGGTAAAATTTGATTTAGAAAATTATATGAGGATAGAAATAATATTACATTTTTAAGAAACATGGACATGAATGATAAATATTCCCTAATAAATATTTACATATAAACAACCTTGGATAAAAAGGAGATTATGAGATTATCACGTACCTTAGGTCCGATTTCATCCATTTATGTCCAAGACTCATGTACAATGGGTTTAAACATATTATTAACTTGTAACCAAACTATAATAATATTTGTGATATCATATATTATTCACTTATGAATTTATATTACCCATTTATTTTTCACATCCCTATTAAAGCAACATTTTTGGTAGTAATCATTTTATTTATCGTACGTGTTTTGACTTGTTATTATTGATATTATTACATAGATCATTATTCAATGAATTTTAAATATAAAACATGATTTATATTGAATAAATATTCAGTATAAAAATATATATCTCGGATAGATAAATGAAATGGAATACACTATTTATGGAGACGGTAGGCCGTATATACGCATGAACGCTGTTTCCGTTCCCTTATTAAATAGAATGGAAGAAAGTAAATGACACACACATATATATAAATAAAATATCATTAGTATTTCATATATTTCATTTTATTTATTATATATATTTTATAATCATT
The DNA here is from genome assembly GCA_963277665.1 of Viscum album. Lineage (NCBI taxonomy): Eukaryota > Viridiplantae > Streptophyta > Magnoliopsida > Santalales > Viscaceae > Viscum > Viscum album. The sequence continues at coordinate 640,566,349 of OY728143.1, read as the reverse complement.
CTTGAATTGTTAACGTAGAGAATGAATCTCATTGCATCATGAAGACGGTAGACCGTACGTACGCATGAGCGATGATATAATTCACTTAATGGTTAAATGGTATGGAGTTGGATGGTATATTAATTATACAGAATAATTATAATGTTATATTATTTATTTAAATCCATAATACTCATCACTATACCCATCCAAATTATTTATTATTGAATAAAAAAATACACTACGACGTGGAGGCGATAAGTCATATACACACACACATGGTGATAATATTATTCATAGGATGGATAAAAGAAGGTATAATGTTGTAACATAATTATACTAACATCTCATAATGTATAATATACTAAAATTATTAATTTATTATGAAAATAAAATAATAAGAGGAATTAGAATATGAAAATAATTCTGAAAGAGTTGACAAAACAATTACCTCTTTTTTCAGGTTTCTCCTTTTAGTATGAACAAAAGGACTCCTTAATATGGATTTCTTCCCAAAGGGTTTCATCTATGATGATGTTATTTAAGTTGGTAAGAGTTTTTTTAGGGTTTTTTCTAGCCAAAGTGCTTTGGAGGTGAGATTAAAAGAGATGGAGAGGTTCCCTTTTATAAGAGAGGGGAGGGGCACCTTTGGGAAGTCTTGGAATATTAATTTATTATAAATTAATTTTCAGTTTATAATGATAAAAAACTAATTAATTTATAATATAATAGGTTTATGGATATATATAATATCAAAAAATAAAATTTTTTCAGGTTTGGATTTTATTTTAAACCTTATCATTTTCATTTATACTTTTTTAATCTATTTAATTTTATTTTTAGTAATAATATTATAAATTTTAAATGGATATAAATACTTACTTATGTGTTGTAAATTATCCATAATTGGATACTTTATGACATTTTATACTATATAATTTTCACTTTTTAATTTTTAAATATCTTAGTGATTTTTAAATAATTTAATAATTTGTTATTTTTATAAAATATCAATAGTGTCTATTTTCACACTATTTAAATATTTGAATTTAAATAAAATCCACAGAGAAGATAAATTCTAAAAAATATATTTAATACACTACTAACATTTCATAGTCTCCTAGAAAATTTTTGGGTCACATTAATTAGTTCATATGTTATTTATTTTAATATTTTTAATATCATTTATTTGATATTTCTATCAATAAAATAATTTCTACATTACTATTGTGTCATCATTAATGGTAATTATTTAGTCTCTCAAAACTCTAAATAAATTCACATGATGTAGATAATTTCATTAAATTTTTGTAAACTATTTATGTTATAATTTTTATGATGTTTAACACAATATTAAAATTATTATATGTATAAGATAAAGGAGAGGGACATGTTGTCACTTTCTTTTGTTTTAATTATAATTACATCACTTTGTGGAAAAAAGTATATTAAATTGATCAATTATGAGCCTTAGGCGATATTGGTAAACCTTAATTCATCCAATAGGATTTTTGATGGTGTTAGGATAATTTTATTATCCTTATAATATTGTTTATTACCCTGATTTACCTGATATACCTTTAACTATGGTAAATAAAAATTACCGTAGTTACAATTCATAATATCCAAAAAATAAATATAACATATTAACATAATTTGGATACAATTATTCCAAATATAGAATCAATTTTTAAAAATTCAAAACAAAAAAAATAGTAATTAATTTAAAATTAACCCCATTGTTGAAATGAGAAAATAGGGTTTAAAAGTTAAAATATTGGAAAATATTGAAAAGTTTTTACATCTAAATTCAATGTAAAATTAATTCTAATGACATAAATTATATTAAATGGTAAAAATATATTATATTTAAACTTTTAAACCATTCAATAATATAATTTAACCACATAAATTATTTAAATGAAATTTTTTTAATTAATAATTTGCGTATTTTTACTACTCATCAAAACAAGAAGGTTGTTAGAAAAATTTGAAAATTATAACCTAAGAACATTTTTATATCCCAATTCCAAAGAACATGTTCACATTTTTATATTAAAATTATTAATGTTTCAAAATCATAAATTCAATGGGGTTCACCATTAAAATGAGAAAAATCACCCTTTTAAAATGTATTGGTTTTTATATAACAAATAGGGTTTATTAATACTATAGGACACAAATATATATTTGATAAATATAAAATATATTTATTTATTTAATTTAATTCACTAATAGTAATTCACTCAATTTATTAATTTTTCATACAATTTATTTAAATTTATCATAGATTTTTAAAGGTTTGTTATATTTATTCCTACTAACATAACATCTAGGTTATAATAGTCATTTTATACTATGGGCATCTCATGGTTTGTTTAAACTCGCAATGGCGTGCAATATAAGGTATTGAAAAATTTAAAATTATTTATAAAAATAATTCATAAAAACATCTAGGTGTTACAACAACAACATAGGGGAACAACTCCTCAGGGAAGAATGGTTCTTGACACACCAAGAGAAAACATAAGGGTTCAAAGGAAGAGAGGATCTCGGATTTAGAAAACCCAGATCCTATATCAACAGAAGGGAAATGTTTTCAAGGGAACTTAAATTCAGATCATGTTCAAGAGCACATGGTTTGTCTATTTCAATGTCTCGCAAGCATTATGATATTAAATATATAAATAATATCCTTTGACACACCTTTAGAAATACTCAAACAATGCTTTAAAATCGATTTATGTCAAATAAAATATAGGAGGGATGAAACTAGAAAAACTGGAAATGACTCACTAATGGGTGAGTCTCCGACACGAGTCACCAAAAGTGAGTCACTAATGCCTGACTCACCGACGTGAGTCACCGACGCGACTCACCGACCCGAGTCCTTGACACCACAAACTGATGCCCATCCTACCGATGCATATCCTACTGATGCCTCGACCTACCGACTCCTTGATAGACTGATGCCTTGAGATACTGATGCCCTGACCTATAGACACCCTAACCTACTGATACCCTGAGTCTCCAATTCCCTGATTCACCAATGTTAAGCTACTGACACGAGCTATAGATTCCAACATACTAAAACAAATCTACTGATGAGACTCACTAAAACATGACTCATCAATGAAAAAACTGGAAATTTAGAAAACTCTTAAAATGAGATACCATTGCCTCCCGGAACACCCCAAGCACTATATTTTGAAAAAGTAATGAACCATGGAGTTTCGAGCCATTACAAGCATAATATAAGATCAAATCATTGTATTTTTTTGGTATTTGAAGTTCTTAATGACATTCCAGGAGACACTTAATTTGATAAAAGTATTTTTAATCTTTAGTTTTAACATAATTTATTTGTGGAGAAGAATTCTATTACATTTTTTAAGTTAAATATTAATGGTATGGGATAATAATTGAGATTATTATTTTTTGTTAATATGTAGGTTTTTAGTGTTATATAGGATAAATTGAATAATGGTAAATTTAATGGTTATTTAGGTTATTAGTACATGTGATCAAAGTATTCACATATTTTTAATATGAAATTATTTACTAATTTATATGCATAGATGTTTGATTAAATTTTTAGTTTTTGAATATAGTCAGTAATATTTTGGAGGAGTATTAATGTTTACTAATTATGTAATGGATTAAGTCTAACTTTGGATGTTATTGTTTGTGGTTAAATAATGATTTATCATATGGGATAACCCATACTAACCATTTAAGATCTGGTAAATATTTAGAGGTTAAAGTAATGACTTTGGGATCCTATGATTCATTAAAAATTTCATTAGGAATAAGACAAAATTAATCTCAAATATTCATTTCCTAGTGAAAGCGATGAAGTGAAAGTAGACCAAAGCACAACCAAAGGATGATATCTTGTTTATAATATGGAAATAAATATTTTAATATTATTTTATTGAGCTATTTATCTGGATTGTAAAAAATAGCTTGACTTTAGGAAAAGGACCATGAATTAAAAATGTTATTCTGTTACTTTTCTTACCGATAAATAAACAGTCTTTTAACCCATAAAAAATTTATGGTTTTGTGAAGGTTAAATTTTTCATGACCATAATAGTTATCACTATCTATTAATACTTGGGTGTTATTTTCTCTTACATGTACTTATTTTTACTTCCCACCTCTATTCTTCTATTTGGAAACCTAGTTTTGTGGTGAACCTCAAACATTATATTTCCTCTTTTCAAGAGGATGTTTTATTAACCCTTTTTATGATGTGAGTTATCAAATTTGAAACCCTTGATTACCAAGTTCAAGTTAAAATTATTATGATTAAATTTATTTCTAGGGGGGATGTGACATCCTAGGAATTTAAAATAAGAACACTATGTTTGATACTATACACAACACATAGTACCAAGTCTAAATAAACCCTATTATACTATTTAAGTATTATTATTTAATCACCAATCCATTAAATTTTCAGGTATGAATATTAAAAATATATATATTATATATATAGGAAATACTCAATAAAAATTCGTTGATTAATTCTTATAAAACTAGTACACAATTTTTAATAGAGTTATCTTATACTTCTGAAATATATCTTCTTCAAAAATGATTTTTATTGATTTTTGTGAGAAAACATTATAAATATTTTTTGAAACATATATAAATTATTTTTTATAAAAAATAATATAATTTTTGAGATAATAATATCAAAATTTTCTTACAATGAAATTTCTAGATTTTTCTGACAAGATTCATTTTCCAGTGAGTAGTGAAAAATATAGATTTTTATTGAAAACTGCATTTTTGTTTCTACCATGTGAAGAGTTACATTATATTTTAAAATGGTTTCAATGTAAAATTAGTTTAATTGTGTTATAAATAATCAAATAAATTTCATTTTAATCAATTATATGGTCAAATTGTCTAAAAAACATTTTAATACATAAAAATGCATTTTTATAAAAAAAAACTATTTTTATGCATGCAATGTGTTTTTACCTTAATTAATTAAATTTATAACTATTGGTGAATGATTTTAATGAAATTTATTTTTTATATTTTCAATAAAATATTTTAACATTCATATAATATTTTCACTATGCATGAGATAATAATAAATCCACTTAAGGCTTAATAACTACATTATTCTAAAAATCTATTTTTCGCAGTGTTTTGCACACATAATTTAAAATTAATTTATGAAAATTATTGGTATTTAATTTTATAAAATTGATTAAATATGTTTGAATATTGAGGTTCAAGTTGTGTAAATATGCACCTTTTATTTTTAGTTAATATTAATAGTAATGGTGGAAAAATTTATCAACCTAATAAAGGGTAAATTAAGTTAATAATTGTTAAAACTAAGTGAAAAGACCTTAATTTGTTACATTAATGATTATCTTATGATATTATTATACCCTTAATAACTTATTATTTAATTTATCTTTTTTTATGGAAACTTTTTCCAGAAAATGATCCATATAGTATTTATATAAAAAATGTTATAAAATGTCACTCTCTAAGTTTTAAATATATATTATGTGTACATAATGAGAAATAATCAAGTATTAAATGTAAAAATATCTATATTTAGTTTAATGAAATTATTTTTAGGATATATATTTATTCAAATCTTTTAAAATTTATATAATTAATTTAAATGCTTGTGTAGGCCTAATAAAATATTTATTTAACTAAATTAAAAATATTAAAAACAGTGTAAAAAATAGTAAACTTGTTATAATTAAAATTAAATAATGTGTCCCATGGTTTTTATAGATCATTATAAAATTTTAGGGTAATTTTATTGGATTACAATCAAATTCCAATTTTTTATTAATGTGTTTAATATCAAATTATATGAATAGTTTCAAAATATCCATTAATGATGTTTTATTAAAATAATATTTTATTAAATTATTTAAAATTAATAAAAATATTATCTTCATCCATCTTAGTATAACATGGTTTAACACATCATCCATGGTATATTTATGTGTAATTTGGACATCTATAACAACATTATTTATCCTTTGTGATTAAAAAAGTGAATATTATGGTTAAGGTAAAAAATATTTAACCAAGGGGTTAATACAAAATATAAGAATTAAAATGATATAAAAACTTGTATTGATTTTATTTTATGATTTTATTTCAACCCTAAACACATTTTATTTTAATTAACTGCCATTTTCAAGCATTTAGATCTAGAATAGTCTTATTATTTGTTAATTTTTTATGAAAGTCCAAAGTACCCCTCACATCAATTATAAAAGAAAACCCCTTAATTCACTTATTTACACCACATTGAGAAATATTGATAAAAAACCCCAAACATTCCTATTTTGAAGGTCATTATAAAATTTCTTGAGGTGTTGGTATCCAAAAAGGACCTACCCTAGGTCCCATAAGGGGAGATCTAGAGGACTTATATCGAAGAAGAGGTAATCCTCTTTATTGATTCCTTCTAGTTTATTTCTTCTTATACTTCTCTTAATGTATTTTAGACCTCCTAGAATAATAAATTCTATATAATAAATATACTGGGATTTTATTATGATTATGGTATAACCATATTCCATCGCTTTTCTATCATATAAAAAGTGAAAGCATCGCTCATGCGTATATACGTCTTGCCATCTCCACATTACGGTGTAATTAAATTTTCAACACCAACTTAATTAGATATTATTAATGAATTAAATAATTATCATTTAAGATATTTATGGAATAAATAATATTATTTAACTATAATATCATATTTACCACCTTACCTTCCAATCTATGGGAAAATGATAATGTATCTCATGTGTATGTGTCGACTACCATCTCCATGTAGCGATGCGATACATTTTTAATTTATGTTTTATGTGGATGGTAATAAGGATAGATTTAATGAATATATATGATATATATTATATAATTATTACTCTATAATTAATAATATTTTTTATCTTTATTTTGTTCCGTTTATAAAAAAGTTGAAACAACATTCATGCGTACGTATGACGTATCGTCTCCATGAATGATGTAATTAGTTTCTATATATTTATATATATGTATGATAATAAATATATATGTATTATATATATATTATTTCTATATCTCAAATAAAATTCTATAGATTATGGAACTATGATAAAGACAAAATGAATGATAATATTGCATCAAAACATACATAAAAAACAAAGCAGTTAACTCCTGAAATAATGATAAGAATAAAATATTAATAAAAAATGGGTGGTAAAATATTATAAATGGATCATATATATTTCTATGTTTATTTTAATTATGAATAATAAATTTAAATGTATTATATAGGAGGTTAGAGAACCTACATGAAAATTCGGACCTGAGGTTAGAGATTTCATCTCAATTTCCACTCCATTGAGACCTATTTTCTATTATACACTTGTTTAATTTTATATAAAGTATATAATTCACCTTTTACTTAATTCAAATGAATATATATTTATTTAGGATGATTATAAGTCATTTAATGTTTTACCTTTTATAGAGTTTCCATATTTTCTTCGAAATTTCAGTCTCTTTGGAACTTAAAAAGAAAAAGAAATGTTTAAAAGAAAAAATGATATGATTTCTCTTTTGATCAGATATATTTTTCTTTAATATATATATTTTATCTGAAATATTTTCAAAAAATTTTTTATACTTATAAAATTATTTACCAAAATAAATTTTTATGAATGTTTTATTTTTCAATAAACGGTTTGAAAGGAATCTTATTATCGTTTTCCAAAAAAGTTACATTGTTACTTTTTTTTTAAAAAAAGTATGGAAGGAATGTTTTTTTAAAACTATACTGAATGTATTTATTTTTCAACCATCATGGATAATATTTGATTTGAATAATCATTTTCAATTTTACAAGTTTATATTCAATGATTTTTTTACCTTATAATTGCATAGTTTTTTCTAAATTAGTGATTTTGGAAAATGGAAAGGATATTTTACTCAATAACCATTTCAAAATATTTTAATGGAACTTCTATTAATCAATGATAAAATCATTTTTTTCATTCACCACTAGGGATATGTTTTTACGATACCATCCATTGAAACATTAATTTAATTGCGATCATTAGTTATTACATTTCTCTTAAATATCTATATTATTTTTATCATGTATATGATTATATCCTAAAAAATAAACCATTTCTACATACAATGTTATAATTTTATAGTATTTTATTTAATGGGTAATTTTTTATAAATATATATAATTTAATCAATAGAGATATTTTTTGATAAGGTATATTTTTTTGGCATTAAATTGATCAATTGATATATGAAAAATGCATTGGACATGTAGTGATGGGTGTGGAACAGAATTATATAGCCCATCCATACATCGACCAGTCTCATGAGAAAAATCAGTTGGAAAAATTAAATGGGTTCTTACCAATAATTTTAAACTGTATTTGATCAAGGCCTTGAATGTATAAGTACCATGATTTATGAGATCATGGATTCCAGAATTTATCATTTACTTAATTGAGAATTCATTTTTTATTATCATTCATGAGATTTCAATATTGATACTATACATGGATGACTTTTTTCTCAAGTTATTCATTTAATAGAATGTTTTTTCTATTATTTACCTTTCTATATAAATTATACATTATTTACTCATGATAAATGCTGTTGTATATAACCCTTACTAAGAATATGAGATCACCGTTTTATTTTTATATTTTCCCCTTGATACGAAGAAGGATTTTATGAATAATATTGAGGGTGAAACAATGATTTTATGATTGTTATTTTATATTTCCAATGTAATATGAAAATCATCGATGTACTTTTTTCTTCAATAATACTAAAATATTCAGTCCTTTGTGATGTGATTCCTTGTATATAGTGCCAATATAATAAAGTAACCACTGACTTGGGGCTACTAGGGTCAGGGTTTTTATAGTGTAAGTATTGATTCTCGGTTATATATTGATATTTAATCAATATAATATCATTATAGTCATTTTAATATATGTTTTATAATGATTTATAATTATATAATTTCATTTCATAAGTATTTTAGTTATGATTTGTTTTAATGAAGTTGGATGAAATCTTGTTTCAATAATTTTTATTGAACAAAAGGGTGGTACAATAATAATAAGTTAAAATTAATATAACCTTTATATTAATATAAACCAAGTATTATTTTCCCATTAATTTATTATAATATAGTAGATAAGTGTCCATAGTCATCCATGATATTTATTTATACCATTATTCATGTTGGTGGTTAAATAACCCAAATAAGAAAAAGCTCTAAATTATTGGTGAGTATGGTTAATGGAGTGATTATTTTGGGATAATATTCTAAAAATAGAATTGTCCATGGATTAAATTCCATGGACCTATAAAATTTAATAAAAAATATATTAAACATAAAAAGTGTCAATGAAAATGAAATTTGAACAAGTGACACTCATGGAACCACCATAAAGCAATAGGAAATCCTACACAATAAACTTTCTTTATATCTACCAAACTTCCATGTGAACTACCCAATACTTTTGGATTTATACCTATACTCTATTATTTTTCGGATTCCAAGATATCACCTTGATTATCCGTATTTTGTAGGTCATCATTGTCACTATGAGATTAATCATCTCAACTTCCATCCATATCATTCTTTGGATGCAGGGATTGATGATCTTGATTAACATCAATCCAGTTTTGTTATGTGTTATTATCTTGAGGTAAGGTCTCAATAAGAAAATAATTATTCCATGGAAGGTAATGAATCTATTTAGTTTCCATAATTTATGGTGTCTTATAATGAGAAGCAGATACAACCTTGATATTCTCAATTGTATGTTACACATTCAACGAATTTGGAGAAACATCACCATCATCATATAAAATATGATTTAGGAAGACTTCCTTCACATCATTTTTTTATGATTCATTTCTTTTCAATTATCTCAATATAAAATTTATAAAATTATGGAAAAATAATGGATTCTAGTATATAAAAAATTGGGTACACTAACGCCCTCATTCTTCCCACATTGGCTATCCTGAGTAGTCACACCAAACCTTGAGTCAGTGATGGTGCATGAATTCAGAGTAAAAGGATGACCATATACCACTCCTATCCTTAACTGTAGGGTATTTGGATAATTATCCTGCTTGTCCATATAGTTATCCCCATAAATGTATCTTGAATCCTTATCAACATGATGGGGAGAGGGACCTCAAACCATTAAAAGTAATACATACATTAATATTAATCTCCCTACTGCAACCTTCCCCTATACCCAGATCATCCATAATAGATGGTATCTCCAAATATGTGGAAATAACACCAGATTTAGCATAAATGATCCGATTTCTAGTGGAAATCAATGGATTCATCAATTACATACCTTTTTTCAATCATGATCATCTATTCCTAACTTGGATTCATTGATGGTTCATATAGTGGGAATAAAATGAAGGTATTCTGCCTCTCTAATCCTTACCTCTAGGTTCATTTGATGTTCCTTATTTCCCTTATTGGTATCCCCCTAAAATGTTCTCTAATCATTCTTAAAATGGTTTGAATAGGGATCGTAAAATCCCTCAAAAAGTAGATGAATTTGGGGTACACTCTCCACATTCACCTTTCCCAGAACCTAATATAACCTATAAACATGTATAAAAACACCAGTTGTAGCCTGAAGGTTCTACTTACCAAAGAAATTCCTCAGAGTCTTCAATTCCTTCGAACCATCAGCCTTCTATGAACTTTTTATCTTTTCCTATAGCTTCAACTAGCCAGGATTTAAAATCATTCCCTTGATATTTACTTTTAAATAGGAAGAATCAATAAAAATGGCCATATCACAATCAGATAAGTCATTAGGTGATCCCTCCTCCTGTAAACTTTCTTACTGGTCAACATCCTATCAGACTTGTCTATGATCTATAACTGATTGTTTCAAAGTGATGTCTCCTTATTCACTCCAATTTATAGGATGAATGGAATAAGAATGGAAACCAGTGTCCATAAAATCATAGACATTAAATTTGTAAGAGTTCCCAACATGTGATATAAGTTTATCCTTTTAAGAAGGTTGAGTTCCCCTTACCTGCAGGTTTAAAGAATAAACATGATCACTCTGCTTCTTCTCTTAAACCATACACTATTTTTTATTCTCCTTCAACATGTGATACTTTTATTCCTTAGTTAAAACATTCACAAGAGGAATATTGAACTTATAGTGGTCAACTAAGTGACCATGTTTCTTGCAATTGGAAAACGTTATGACCCTATAAAAATATCCCTTATTATGTACAATGAAACAAATAATAATGAAAAATAAAGGCAAATTATAATATATAATAGATAATTAAAATGAAAATTCGTCATAAACAAGTTAAATAGTTTCATTTAGATGTGATAATAAATCAAACTCAATAAGGATTTGGGAAAAGTGCCCAAATCACAAAATCTTGGTCTCATTGTCACGCTTCATAGGGGTTTCCACAACATATAAAACATCCCATATTATATCAGGATGTCAAAAGAACCAATTTGGAATAATGTCCTTAATCCAAGATTGTGTAATTTTTTTCTTCACTTGAGTAGGATCAAACCATGGATCCCAATCTTGAAAACATGACGTACTTGGGTTAAAAGAGATATTATAAAATACCGAAGCTCTTAATTTCAAATTATACGATGGAAAAATTACGTGGTAGAAGACTATACCAATTGAAACTATTTGACATCCATCAAATACATGAACCTAAAGAAGACACCTCTTCAAATCCCCAAACATCCACACATTTAAACTTCACTATATGGAAAACTATTACATTATTAAATGCTTGCAATATTCAAAACATTCCATAAAAAATCTAGGGTTCAATTATTCAAAATCCAAACTGATGTTACCCATAATATTGGGTGAGGGATTCAAATACAGGTAGGAACTAGTGAAAAATTTAGAACCAATATGTTTCTAAGTTAGGGTTTTTAGATTAACATTCATGTTATTCTTATTCGCTATCCTAGGAGATGACGAACCATAATTCATTAGTGAAACAACCTTTGAAGAGAGAGGAACATAGATCTCACAATACTCCTAGTCATTTGCAGATGATGGCTTAATAACAAGACTCATTCCTATACTGTTAGTTGCACATTTTAGTTTTATTAATGAATATATAAAAAAACATGATGATTAAATAAACAATTAATATCCATCTGATTCCAACCCTAATCTCTATGGGTGGTTAGAGAAAGAAAATCCCAATTTGCATCAATATTATATCATTAAATGTATATATTTGACCAATATATTTATTGAATAATAATAATGAAATTACTTTTTTAACTTGGTGTATCATATTTAAAGATTTTCTTATAAAAAATTAAAGACTATATGAAAAGAAAAATATGTCAATTTTGTGGAGGTGGTGGTCTTTATATACGCACAGACGACACATACATTTATATAGAATCAGATAAATATAGGGAATGGTTTATAATTTAATAATCTCAATAATATTATAAATATAAAATGTATTCAATATATACCCCCTTTGATCCAACAATGAAAGTCTATTATGAAAAATGTATCACATTACTTAGGGAGCAGGTTATCCGCATGTAAAACAAGTGATGTTTTCAATTTTTGAATAGTTGGGAGAAAGGTAGAAAATGGTTATCCCATAATTATAATAAAATTTTATAATTATTATGATACTTATATAAATATTACAATATAGGTATATTTTACCCGGAAGAGGTATAAGGTGAAAGAATGGAAAAAATTGAAAAATGAGTGATTGAGAATTTACCTTACTTCTTGAAAGAGCTCCATTGCAGAGTTGATTAAGTATTTGAGAGGTGTTATTTTTGTGAATTATATAACCCCTATGAAATGTATAGGTGTTTTGGAAATTTATTTTGGAAGATTCAAGTCCAATATTCTATTTGGTGTAATAAGAATTGGGGTGGTGATGACTCCTTTCATAAGTAATGGGAGTGGAATTTTTGTAATAATATAAAAGGTAATGTCACTATTCAATGTTCATGTGGATATAATAATAGAAAATAATTTATTATAGAAATATTTACGATATTTAAATTCTAAAAAATATATTTAAATATATATATTTAACATAATTTTAAGTATTTTACTCTTATATTTTTCACTTTTACCATTTTTGGCTTTTACCGTGGTAACTAATTTTTAACTAAGTAATTAATTTTATCTCAAAAAATTAAAATGGTACATTTGAAAAAAAAAATTTCCTAATGATTTCAAATATGAATTAAAATTTTCAAATTAAAATTTCAAAATGTTGATAAAAATGAATTTTAATATTAACACACATAATATGTAAATATCATTTTTGGAAAAAGTGTATTTTTATGGTTATTTTTTTTATTAAGTTAAAATTATATATTTTTTATTTATATGAAAATAATTGGATTATTAATACCTAAAAAATTGTTATAAGTCTTTAAAATAAATCAAAAATCCAATTGAAACTTATAGATAATTAATTAAAAGAAACAGAATAGAAATAATTTTTATTAATGTAAAATATTAATTAAGTTTTCAAAATGTTAAACAAGGGTTTTATAAATTCATAATTTTATTTTTAATTTATTAATTTTAATTTATAAATACTTATTTTTTATCTAAAAAATGTTTCATAGACTTCCAAATACTTTTTATTTTATGAAAATTTTATAAAAGATAAGATATTTGTAAAATTTTTATTTTTTACTATTCACCCAAAATTAATCATTTTTTGAAGAAATTCAAAAATTAATCTGAATATAATTAAGACATTATGAATTCAAATATGATTTTAATTTTATATAATTAAAACTCATAAATTTATAAGCTTGAATTTAAAAATAAAATACATAATATAATGTAAAAGTATTTTTATTGAGAATGACATTTTTAAGTCTTCCTCATATCATTTCATATAAATTTATAATTTAAAGGATGTTAATATATTAGTTATTATATATTAATATTTTACAATTAGTTAATTCACTATATTATGGTAAAATATACAACACTTGAAAGAACAATTATTTGAGAAATATGAACCATAGTAATATTTTACCATCTAAATGTAAGGAATTTTTGTTGAGTAAAATCATTATTTACTAGGGGTTTTATTATTATTATATATTTCGTAATTATATTAATTTAAAATGTCACAACTCATTATAGATAATTGTTTCTTATGGATAAAGATATCAAACACATTATATTTATTTAAAGGAATGATATATATTAAAATCTAGTTGTGTTATAAATACTTAGGTGAAAAGATGGCTATATTCTTCTTCAATGGAACCCATATTTGGATCCTTCTCTGTCTTGTTGTCATAGTGGTGTAAAAAGATATTTTAATCCTTTCACACTTAATGTTTGTGATTTCTCAATAATCGTTATGCCTTTATTCTATTCTCTTGCATATTATATAATAAAATAAAATAATATCTGGTGAATAATATCTTTTATATTAGATATATGAAAAAATACATGATCTATGGATGCAAGTGAAATGTTATTAATTAAAATTAATATTTAGATATATGATTTATTCTCATTCAAACATAATTTTTTAAATCCTTCCTTTTAAATTTCCTAGAGATTCAATGTTATTTTCTTATTTTATTCTTTATGAAATATTCTTCCTTAAATAATTTTAAATATAAACAAGATTGAAATCATTAATATTATACACATTAAACTCCTCATTTATATGAGATTCGCATCTCAAAATTTTCATATGATTTAAAAGACTCACAATTCTTCTATGAGTTGAAGATATAGGCTCACGATGAATTAAAATCATCATCAAATGCTTATGATCGATTATAGAGAATTATGATCAATGAAAAAATATTATTCTTATTACATAAAGGCATATTCTCAACCAAATTATCATGCCCATATCAATTAATTCTTATGAATTCATATGATAAGAAGTTATATAATTTAATATATACTTTCAATCCAACTTAAGTGTTATGATATTTATTAAATTTATAAGATCAGTATGTCCCTTGTAAAGAATTAAATTCTTATAACTTCCATTATCAATTAAAATTATTCCCAAAAGAAGAAAAAAATTAATGGAAAATAGAGTAACCCTAACCAATTTTCTTCTCATTCCTTCTCCTCTCATTTGATATAGCACAACTATCACCAAAACTACTAATAAATATGTCATTTATCATATATGGACTTCAAAATCACCATAAAATTCAAAACCACTATAGATAATTAAAAATAGTGATTTAGAGTCATTATATATTACATTTCATAAATCATATATGATGAAAAAAACATCCAAAAAAATATCATTAGAAATTTTACCACGTCGTGGTCAAATCCATTTCATAGGTTTGATGTCTTATACAACGACATGGTGTTTATTGATTGATTGTTTTTAGAAACTATAATGAATATTTTTTTTATTTTGGTGTTCTAATCCTTCTCAACACAATATTATATTTGATAGTGTTCATAGAATATAAATTTTATTCATAATTACTACTAAAATTAAAATATCATTGTGATATTTAATCAATGAAGAACAACACAAATACATTATCAAATTTAATTCTCCTTTATTTAGAATAATTCTCATGATATTCACATAATATTAATTTTGAAATAAACTTAGCATCTCATTACCCATGTATAGGTAGTATGTTACCTTTACATAGTTTTAACCTACCTTTACATAACCTCTTAAAACCAGGACCTTACTTTAACATAAATTACATATCCTTGAGTCACCTTGATTTATTTCTTAGATCATTAATTACCTTTACATAAGTCCACAAATACCTTTATATGGCTTATTTTTTTTGACCTATAAATAAATCATAAATTATCATTACATGGTACAATAATCTTTAATTTACCTTTACCTAGGTACTAGTATTTCTCATTTACCTTTACACTGGATATAGAAATGATGGTTTAATTTTACATAAGCATTGGAATATTCTTAAAATAATTTAGGTCCCTTTGTAATCAATCAAAATATCTTCATTATTACTTAAAATGTTGTATAAAACACTCTCTCTATCCATATTTTCCTTTTAAAATAAAGAATAGACCACAAAAAATCATCACTTGCACAAGATAATACATTAATGATATCATGTCAACATCCTCAAACAACAAAAATAACTATCTAAGGTTATGTGATTGATTTTTTTATAATTAATAACATCAATTAAAATCATCAAAGCATAATTTTTTTTACAACAAATGAAAATTTGATCATTGAAAATAAATAAAATCCATTTAATTGGAGATTTACAACTGAAAGGGGAATAAAAAAATAGGGGACCAGATCCCTTCAATTAGTTTAGGTGGAATTATTTGGAATGTTTCTTTTCCTCCCTAATTATCTCCACATATAAATTTATCATATAAATTTGATACCATATAAAAATTGATCAATATTTTTAATCCCTTATGAGAATATTCTCATGCATATTTTAATGTTTTTCCTTGATTTTTCATAAATGTGGGATATGTGGAAGAATTTATTAGGCATGCATGATGACAAATTTTTTAAGTATCAGGTATCCATGTTTGCATGCTTGGTTTAATTTGGACTGACCTCATGAATTATAATGATCATATAGGGTGTTATTGATCCTTCTATGATGATCCTGAGTTGTTTAATGTGGGATTGATATCTTGTTGAAGTATATGGAAGCATGGAGGTGGAATTGGTTCAACGTGAGGATGTTTTGTAGGAGTTATTGTAGAGAATATGTGGATTGCAAATGTATTTCTATTTTTTCTATGTGTTACATATTCATTTAACCCAAATTTTTTTTACCTGGGTAGATCACAAGGTATATAGGCTCAGGCATGTCCATTTCTTCTATTTGAGCAGTACTTCCCAATACTACATGGCACTACCTCTAGATAAAAAATATATTCCTCATGATTTCTTAATCCCTAGCATTTCTCATGGGCTTATTCTTGCTTAATCTACACATAAACTTTAATCATATGACACTGATCTATCTTGAACTACCTAGGTTCCCAACTTTTAGTGTCTGAGAAACATTTTTTTCACAATGAAATATTTTTTCATTTCCTCATTCTTTGTATTCAACAAATCACACATAAAACTAATGTGTGATTTGTTAAAATTATTATGAAAATGAGTAAAACTATTAAAAATATAATATTTATCCATTGAAATTTCATTGGGAATTATTTTCTATTATAAAAATTGATTAATACCAATAAAATATATAATTAGTGGGGGTTTTAAATTATAAAATTCAATGATATATGTATATATATATATATATATATCTATAAAAATATGGATCTCAACAAGATATCCAATTTAACCCAATTTTTAATGTGACATTAACAAATTGAATTCAAATTAAAAATTAAATATTCTGAAAACCAAATTAAAAATCCTTCAGTCCCTTTTTATGTTAAAATACTAAAAATAGAATTTGGGTTTTGAAAATGAAAGATCACACTCTTTTGGAAAAAATGAAAAAATAATAGTATATCATAATTTAAACCATTATGCAGTAAATAAAAATAAAAAATATATATATAGATAAATAGATGGACACTTCCTTGAACATGTAACTACTGTTATAACATAACATTGTTCAAATTAGTCAGTTAATCATCTACCCAATATTCCGTTATGGTTATATGTCTCTTATACATTAATTAATATTTTAGACCTAATGTCATAAGATCTTTAGAGTGTCATAACTCATATATTCATATAGATGAACCAAAATATGTTCCAATCTATCAAAAATGGTTCAATATCTTTTTTCCATTAATAGTTTTAAACTCGCCCTATTTTTCTCATTGGTACTAAGCACTATTCTCATGAGAAGTATTATACTTTTTGTATTTTCTTCACATATATGGTAAAATTTCATAAATTTAACATATACATGTGATGTTTTCAAATGTTAAGTTGAGGTTGCATCATTTTTTAATCTTCATCATGGACTTTAAACTCCCCCCCATGGAAGTTTTTTTAAAATAAATCCCATGATTTCCATTTTTATTAGGTCTGCTAAATTATAGATTGATATAAAAATTCCACAATTATGACACCATATTTTAACAACTACCTCATATAGATATGATTATGATTAATGAATATCAATTTTCTATTATAATTAATTATACCTTCCCTAGACAATATTTATTTGAAGGTAATATGTACTAATGGACATAACTATGGTGTTATGGGTGAGACCAGATCATGGTGTGTGTTGGAATCCACCTGATTTAATGAAGTTCATTGCACTATAGAGACATGCATGTATATATATGTTTTGTGATAAAATTATTATTTATTCTTTATCCCACTCAAAACTATGTAATTCTCATATTATAATCATAAAAATATTATTATGAAGAGTTTGAATGTGTAAAATGAATATTTAAATGTAAAAAAATCAAAATGTGGATTAAAATCAAACATTTTAAAAGTTAAAAACATGGACCATTTATTGATAATGCTACATCAATGTAGGATAATTGTTTGATATCTTGGAGTCATATATGAAACTATTTTGATCTATATAGAGGGTTCATGGAGTGTGAGATTCCCCTAGAGCTCCTGAATGCCATCAATATTTAGCTATCCATCTCTCGTATCTTTAAACTGGGTTCTAACAAACCCCAATTAAAAGATAGATCCTTCTCGTGGATATAGATATATGTGTATGATATGGATACCCTAGGAGGATGCAGTCTATCAACTTATAGTAAATCCTTATTTTCATACATAAATATTATAATTTTTTTGATTATTAATAAATATATAACCTTACGATCCACTCCAAAACCATAATGTTTTAGTATTCTGGGAAAATTGGATACATAAATAACTTATTTATAAGATATCTACATCATATCCCACTAAGTTTTTAAAAATAGTACTTATCCTAGAAATATCTTACTTAAAATACTCTTCATAACATGGGGAAAGTAAGCATAAAAAGGGTGATCTCTGATTCTCAATGAGGTTAAAAATAAAGAAATCCATGACAACTAAAATGTCACATGAGAATAAGGGCATAAGAATAAGAGTTAAACATTCAAAAACCATACCCTATATATCATAGACCAAAATACTGAGTCACTATATAAATATTCATAGTTCTTAAGACATGAATTAAAAGGGAATCAATGAACATGAGTCACGATAGCATAAAATTGTCATAAGAAAATGTTTTTGGCATACACATAAGTATAGAAAATAAATTCCTTAGTGATGTATACCTACCAAGACTAACATAGTGGATTGGTTTCACTCCCAATTCCACCATATCCTTAGTAAATATTCACTATTAATACTATCATGGTGGACATAGACCCATATTGAATTGGGTTCACTTTCCATTCCAGTCATTATTATCTAATGTGGTATCCATACTTAACTAATTCATTAGAGGGTTATATAATTCCAATCCTACCCATCACATAATTAAAACCATAAAAATGTGTTCCAAAAGATTATAAAACATAAATCATATATCATAACCTATGGAGATGAAATTATGTTCATAATAATTTTAACTTTTTTTCATATCATAAGTCATGAAAAATAATTGGATTTTATATACATCTTATTACCATAATCATAAACCATACAGAGAAATAAAATGTATGGTATCATTATATTATATCCCCAATAAATCATAAAAAACATAAAAATATGTCATATAAAATGAAAAATAACTTAAAAGATCAATTGGAACATTTATTAAGGAAAATTTCATTTTCACTTTGAAATCAATAATTTAAAATGTAAATATTTCCTAAATATTAATGAAATAGTTTATCTTATAAAATTAACTTCCAGAATTTCAATGTAATCATAAAGGTATTGAGTGTTCTTGATGGAGATAAATCTCATTCATGGTGTTTATGTCAAAAAAAACCATTCAAATTTTTGGTATAAAATCAAAATTACATCATTTGGAAAATGACAAGATGATTCATTTTTAAATCATTTTTGTAAAATGTCAATATTGAGTAAAAATGACTTTAAACAATTTTAATATAATATTAAAAACATTATTGATTTTTTTAAAAAAAACTTAAATAGTAATGAAAAGAGATTTTTGACTATAAAGACAAATAAAACTGGATTTCTTTAAAAACATTCTTTCAGTCTCTTGAGTTCTTAAACAGAGGAAAATGAAAGTAAAACTTGAAATCTCTAGAAATAAATAAAGGATAATAAAATTCATTGGATCATTTATAGATTGGACATAAAATTAATTCCTTAAAAAATTTATCATAAACATTATATAAACTAATGAGACTATAACATAAAATTATCACATCGAGTTAGTGTTTATCTAATAGTGATTTAACCTCTGGTATAATAAATATAAATTTATTATACTTCTATATCATAATGTTTTACATACTTATAATATCATATATAATCATATTATACAATTTTAATGCCAATTTATTAATAATTATATATTTAAATCACCATTTATGATTCTTAATTTTTTTTTGTTGAGGATTTTGGTTTGGTAGTTCTGGTCCTTGTACATTAATAGTAGTCCCATCATCTCTTTTATAGAATTTAACTGTTTCATTTTTTATGAGAATTTCAGTTTGGTAGTTATGATCATTATAATATGATCAAGTTTAATCATCTTCATAATGTTAATCATGATATAAATATAATTTATATTCCTTATATTTATATTTAGAGTTATCCATAAAATATAGAGATAACAAATTGAATTATATGTTTCATGGAGATGGTAGGCCATACAAATGAACAGTGTTTTCACTTTTTTAAGGATGAAATAAAAGAAAGGTAAATAATAATTTACCTTTCTAGGATAATTATTATATAATATATATCCCATATATTTATTAAATCTATCTTTATTTCTATCTATGTAAATTATAAATGAAAAATAAATCATGTCAATTCATGGAGGTGGTAGTCCATATATACGCACAATTAATGTTATCATTTAAAAAAATAGCATGGTAATAAGGATGACATTATATTATAATTCAAGAAGCAAAATTATATCATAAATATAATTTATAAATATTAAACACATCATAATAACCTTACCTTAAATAAGGTGATGGAAAATATACTATATTGTCATGTGGAGACAGTAGTCAACATGTATCCACAAGCGATACATTTACATACCATTTTATTAAATAGAGGGTGGATAATTGTAGTTCCAAAATCATAATAAAATTATAGTATATTTAGGGTACAAAAATTATTATTTTATAATGAGTTCCTTGGATATAGAGAATGAATAATAAGAATTAAATTTAAAGGGGATGGGTAAGAGGATTACCTCTCCTTTTGGCTAGACTCCTTTAGAAACTTTCTTAAGGCCCCTTGGAATGGTATTTTAAAATTATAAAAAAATAGAATTTATGGATAAGTAAAATTAAAATATATTTTTATGGGGTTTGATTGAGCTATATGGTTCAATGTGTCATGATGAAGATAAATAGAGGGTGTCATTTTATAAGTGGGGGAGAGGACACACTAGAAATTTATTAAGAGATTAAAATATAATAAATTAATTCTCAAGATAAATTATTCCAAATAGATATATATTATAATTAGGGATGTTTTAGGTCCAAATATTTCTATATAATTTTATTTATACTTGTTTAATTGGAAAATTTATCCTTATCTCTTGGTTTAATCCCCAGGTAAACCTGTTTTAACCATCATAGCAGTGTTTTTTTTACTGTTTTCACTATTCATTATGAAAAAATTAAAAGTGGACTCATTAAAAAAAATATGGAAATGATGATTCCAAATATTTATTCAATTTTATGAAATTAAATCTAAAAAATTGGTAGAAATTGCTTTTAATATAAAATATCAAAATGCGGTGAAAAACTATTATCTAGAAATAATGTTTTCTTATGTATATAATGTTTTTATAAAAAAGCATCTTCAAATAAATTCAAATAACAATAATTAGATTATTAATAAAAAATATGAACTAATTATACTTTTAAATCAATTCTAAACAAAATATAACTTAGTATATGTTATAAATGAAAAGACAGTTTTCAATAATAAATAATATTTTTCCCTCATCATCGAATAAATAATCCTTTTAGAAAATTCTCAAAAATTCATTCTAATATAATTTTGAAATGTTGATTTCAAAAACTAAGTTAATATTGTGAAATAAATTTTCTAAAAGTGTTTTAAAATAATTACACTATTTTCTCACAAAAAAATCCATTTTTGTAGAAAAAATATTTTTTGTAGCGTATGAATGCTTTACTAAAAGTTTGTACTTATTTATCAATATATTTTATTTATATAAAAAAATTTATAAATATTTTAACATTTTGGTTATTAATATTTATATCACCAATTTAATTCCTAGTTTATAATTATATACTATATTATGGTCATTTAGACTCCAGGTTGTGTGTATCCCACGCTATCGAAAAAAATAAATTATTTTAAAAAATATATATCCTAAAATTTCAAGGTATTAAATTTTACCCCTTTAAAATGATTATTATCCTTGAAATTATGTCACTCTGATAAAAAATAATGAGGATATATTTTTTTATCATACACTCAGGTTTTCAAGTAGTTTCTTTGAATTTTTTATTCCTCTAATGAAATTTAACTAGGTGTGTAAGCATGTTCCATAGAAATTGATCTCTATGATCCATGAATTATAACACATATTATTAATAGGAAATATAATGTTATAGTTGTATAAATTTTTTTTATTACATGTGATGGATCAAGTATGTACTTTCTTGTAAGATATACATGGAACACATCCTGAACATAAGAGAGTATCGGAAGAAGTGCCAAAAGATAGATTGTTGTCCCTTCCCAGTCTAGAATCTTGAGGGGAAATATACTTATGGAACATATTTTACTACTTTTGTAATATAATAACATTTTTTAATGGGTAAATTTATTTTAATAACTTCTCAAAAGAATTAAATTCTAGATTTCACTGATGATTGTAACCATAATTTTCTATCAATTTTTAGCTACCTTAATGTGTTGTGGAATGGATCTGGATTTGTCTACCATTTCTTTAGTTGGATCAGGTCCCAATATTGTTGTCTCCTACTTAATTCCAATGCATTGTAGTTCTATACTTATTTATATAGGCGGATTCATAAGGATCCATCTAAATTCTTGAGTGAAAACTATTGTTGAAAGAAAAATCGACCAGGGGACGGTGTTGATGAAAACCATATTGGAAATTAATATAAAAGGATCTGAAAATATCCTATAGGGTTTCAACGGTTCTATCATACTAATCATATTTATGAAAATGATAATTGTTAGTAAACAAAAACTGTATATCCATATCATACTAGGGACTTTAGAAGAACTTCAAGGTAAACCTCAACTCCCAATCAGATATAAAATAATGTGATCCTATATGCATCCTTACCACATCATTAATGTATATTATGGAAATATTATCAAGAAAGAAATATTATCTATTAGTAATGAAGTGTGATAACTTTTTAAGGTGATATAATTCAATCCAAATAGAATTATGAACGTTTTATTTTTGGGGAGTCAGATGAACAAATCCATGGTGATGTTTTCCCATTTCAATTCTAGAATAAGTAATGATTGTAATGTCCCCCCTAGACTTCTATATCTCAGCTTTATTTTTTTCGATATACCAAGAATCTAGATACAGAATTGAAAATATTCCTATTCATTTTTTCAACCTAGAAATACTCTTTTAGATATATATACATATTCATACTATAAGGATTAATAGAGAATAATGAACTATTAGCTTCATCCAATAGCTCATTATTCATGTCTAGTATTGAAGGGAAACATACATGATTCTTGAAATGTATCATTACATCATAAACAATGTTAAACATAGAAAAATTTCTGAAAATCTTATACAGTTACACATATTCCTTCTATTCCTCTTTAATCTTCACATAGATAGATCATTGAACACTCATTTGAGAACGATAAAATTTATCCCTTTCCTTTAGGATTTCTAGATCCATCCTTTGAAAATCTGAATATATTATATCATTTTTGATCATTATCATAGATAATCTAGAATGATATTTTTAACATAAAGAATTATCCACCAGGTTCTCTTTCCATGTTTGGTAATGTATTGATTAATGAAAATATTTAATCAACTCTAACCATATTTTTGGGATTATATTCAACTCTTTCTGAGTGAATATATACTTCCTAAATTTATGATCACTATATATATCATATATTTTTCTATAAAGATAATTCATCCACATATTTAATGAAAAATTACCATATCTAACTCTAAGACACGAGTTGGGAAATTTTTCTCAATAACCTTAAATTTTCATGAGGCACAAGCTATTATGATATCATTGTAAGTGAGGATGCATCATGTTATATTCTTTGATGCGTCATTATAGATCAAAAACCCATATCCACTATTGGGTAATGTAAGTATAGTTTCACTAAATAACCTTCAATTTATTTCCTTTAAAATCTTCCTCAAATTCATCTTTCCAATGAAACAAGGATCCCTTTCAAGTGAATATATTGATTAGATTAGAAAATTATGAGAATGTTTCCACAAATAATCGATAATATCCATAAAAAATATAAAAATTAGGCATCTCAGTCACCATAGATGGTCTGGGACAATGTTTAATAACTTTTATCATTTATGGATCCACAAATATACCCTTGCATGAGATTATATGACTTGAAAATGAAACTTTTTACAGTAAAAAATCACACCTTCTAAAATTTTAAAACATGTTTTCTTTCCTCAGGGTTCTTTGTAAAATTCTTAAGTAAAATTTATGCTATTCCTTTCTCATTTAATATATAAGAATATAATCTATAAATGATACCAAAAACTGATCAAGGTTATCTCTAAAATATCTATTCATTAAATTCATGATGATATCAAGGAAATTAGAAAGAACAAATTAAATCACTATAAATTCATAATGTACTCACCATACAAGTAATTTTTTTGGGTATATCTTCCTTATTTTTTTGATAAAATGATGATAAAACATATGAAATTATATCTTATAAAAGTATCGAGATCCTGTTAGCTGATCAAATAATTCATCAATGCGGTGTCAAGGATAATTTTTATTGATTGTGATCTTGTTAAGTTACCTATAAAAAATGTAGAGTTAAATTTATAAATATTCTTTATTAATAAAAAGTAGAGGTTCTCCTAAGGGAAGGGAACTTCACAGAATGAATCCATTTTCAATATTCTCCAGGAGCTTTTTCATCAATTCCTAAAACTCAATCAGGTATATTCAATATGAATTCTATAAAATAGGTGTAGTATAGGGTCTGATTTCAATAGAAAACTAAACTTCATGATTTGGTGGATGACTAGGAATATCATGTAGAAATGCCTCAATAAACCCCCACACTATAGGAATATCACTGATGTTGAGTATCTCCCAAACCATCTGAGATACACATCCCTTTTTAAAGGAAACAATACCCATAAAGTGGATGTGATTTTCATCAAAATTTTATAACTATCATCACACTGGTAGAATACCATAAGTTGGTCTAGAATATCAAACATTACTTCCCTTATCAATTAATTGATTTTGGATTTAGGTAAATAAATCTAATCCATGCCTAAGATAATAATAATTTTATTTACAAGGAGAATAAAAATATTTTCAGGAAACACATTCCCATAAAATTAAATTATAGAAGAATCATAGACCTGATATGAAATCATCATAACATTAAGGGTTTTCACTAATAATTCATCATTTAATCATTAAGGAGGTATTTTTATACCTATAAAAAATTATTTAGTATAAATGAGTGGGTAGATCCAGAATCAAATAAGGCCTTAGTAGTTCTAGAGTGGAAAATAAGTGTGCCTTTCACATGTAATTATCATACCCATCATCATTATTAATTTTTCAACAAGATTTCCCTTTTCTATGGGATTAATAGGTTATTGATATAGATCATAATTAGTAACCTTCATATTTGAGCACTGGTTAGAATAAATCTCATACTATATTCATTTAAAACATTGGTGTGTGGGTGTAAATTTATATAGAACTGTTTTTTCTATCATTAGTCAGTTTATTCTTCCCATAACATTGATATTTGATTACTTTATGACCATAATTTATACACATAGAACATTTACTAGTCCACGTAAGAAAAATTACTCCACGTTTCCTTCCACACTTTGAGGCTGGAGTATATATATTCTTCTTCTATCTATGAGTTTTATAATTATATTTTAATTTTATAATTGTTTTCTAATCAAAACCATGAGATTTATGGGTAACCCCAATATCCATATTCACATTGATAGAACATCAATCAATTTATTCATATCTACTGAAGTCCCTTATGGGTAATCCCTTTTATGTAATTGGTTTTAAGATACTAAATAATCAATCCAATATAATATTAGGGTGGATTATAATTCCAGAAGTGTACCTCACAAGACATGAAAATTTTCTTCATATTTACAGATAGATTCACATCCTTTTTCTTTAGCTCGATGAATTATTTCTATATTTTCATATGAAGAATATAAGGAATTTTCTTATTGAATAATAAGATACTAAATTATTACCACACAATGGAGTGAATGGATCCCAATTTCCTCATGTTCTTCATATGTTTCCACTATTTATTTGGTTCACCTTTCAAATGATAAAAAAATAGAAATAACTTATTCTTGTTTTGAAAACTAGATAATGAAAAATATATTTTCAATGGTACCGATCCACTACTAAAAAACTAGTGGATCAGTGGAAAAAATAAAATATGGTTGATATTTCCACATGAAGTACTCTATAGAACATTGTTCCATAATTTTTTCATTTAGAATCTCATCAAGATTCATATCTTTAGAAAGTTGTGTATGTAAAGAAACAATAGTTTTCATTCCAACTCCAATAAAATTTGGTTTATCTGGATGATTATCATTAAATGCTTCATATAATTCAACATTAAAAAGATTCTTCTAGGTTTAATCCATTGAATAAAACCAAATAATATGGTATGTTCAACAATAATCATAGAGGGAAACCACGTAATCATGAAAAATAGTTAATAAGATGTCTAAATCATGGAACCTTCTTTTCAATATATGAAAACTTATGAATAACATAGGTCATTCATGGAAATATTATTTTCAAAAATTCTAAATGGTTCATAATTAAAATATTAGTTATCCAATCATATAAATTGGGATTTTCAAACTAGGTGAATAGTAAGGGAACACTCACCATGCAATGGAATGACGGATGGGATATACTCAAAAAAATATTTTTGGGGTGCTTACCCTTATATACATCTTTTCTAAAACCATTTACACTTGTATTATCTAGACATGGAGGATTTTAAAAGAAAATTACACTCCTTTATTCACCATAACTTAGGATATTCTCCTATACATAGGATTATACTAAGGGTTTGCATTAATTTTTTCTCATCCTAGTTTCAATAGGTAATTATATATTTATTTGGTACAAAATATATCAACCCATACTTTTCATAGATAAATATTATATCGGTTTTGATAAATATTCATTACCTAACACTAAAATACTTTCTAGAACCTTAAAGGTTTAGTATCTTTTGAAATGTAGATATATAAAAAATATTTCATATGAAAAATACATATTATCCCACTATGTAATTCATAACAATAACCCTTTTATTGTGAGTTGTTACTCAAATTTTTTTCCATAACTTGGTGAATGGAAACAAAAGAAATGATGAGATCTGATGCTGAGTAAGGGTAAAAAAAGGATACATCAATGATCACATAATAATAAAAATATTATGTGGAAAGGATAACATTATTATAACACTTTAAAACCATAACATATATCATAGATCATAATATTGATTTCAGAACCCTAATGGCAATAGCAGCTGCACCCATCCCTCCCCCTCCGACGGGGGTGGGATCCTCATCATCCTATGAGGGATAACCGATTCATGCCTTCTCCCCCTTCTCTAACCATGATCTTCTACCTAAGTTTCCTCAGATTGCGATTTTCCTTAAGGTCCCTGAGTTATTCGAGGGAAGTCTGTAGATTCCTCTCTCGATTTTAGAGTTCACTGAAGCTTCATCTCTTCTTTGACTGATGTTGGTCACCAGATTAAAGGCTCGTCGACCTTCAGTGGACTCTTTTGATAGGTTTATTTTCGAATATTGGGGTCTTTAGGATCGCGCTACGGTTGGAATTTTATATGGATGACATATCATGATTTTTTTTTCTTCGTAAGAGGCCCTGATTCATGCTTGGTCCTTGGCCCCTTGCAACTTCAACAGATCCAGGTACTTTCTATTCATGTAGAGCTACAACTTTCATATGAATCGAGACTCCCCAAATACTGCAATTTGGGTAAGATTCCCAGACCTGCCACTCCCATTTCAAGATCCATCTATCATTCACATGTTAGGGAACCTGGTGGGGCGTTACCTCTTCTTGGATAACAGGACTCGAGCTGTGTGTAATCCTATTTCTCATCATGTTTTTGTTGAAGTCGATGTGTCAAGGATCCCAACTGATTTTGTGTGGATTTATGTTTAAGAGGAGTTCCGCTACATGAATCATGTGATATTTGAGTCATGGGTGGATTATTGTTCTTCCTATAAGAAGTTGGGTCACGATATGACAGTATGTAGGTGTTAGAGTAAGAATAAAGCGGATGCTGGGATGGAACAAAGGGTGACTACCACTGGTGAAGGCTTAGATAGAATGGATTTGGCTGTCAATCCTAGTATTTGAGGCAGGAGCCAGGATGATGGGCGAATTGGACAGTTTGGAGTTGATAAGACTGAAGAATCCTTAGTAAGAGATAGTGCAATAAAAAATAACAAACACTAGCTGCCACTAGACCCAAAGGTGAGTGTGGTCCTTGATCGGGTGAAACGAGACTGGAAAATAGGGTGTGAGAAGGAAGCAGTAGAGGTAGGTGATGTCTCCATGACCAAGGGGGTCGAGATGAACTGTGGAGATGGGGCTCTAATCACCAGGCCAAACTTAGTGCTTTTGGAAGAACCTCTTGAACTATCTTTAGAGGCAGTGGGGAAGAACTTGAGTGTCAGGGGTAAGAACCTCTTACGGAAGTGTACTCCAGAAGGTTTGGTGAGTCAGAAATTTGAAGGTGAGACTAGTCAGGTTCATGTTTTCATCCCGACCTGCAACCAATTTGCAGGATTGGAAGTCTAATGGGTGACCAATGATCTGGAAGGTGTCCAATAGGGACAAGTCCCTACAGAGGGGGAAATCGCTGTTGGTGGTGACTCTGAGGATGAGTCCCCTGGTTATTTTTCTGAGGATCTTGTAGGTGGTTAAAATTCTCAGGGTTTGTATAGCCTGAGAAAGAATAAAGGTACATAATCCAAACTGGATGCGGGAAGATGCACCTTAAATAATGGTAGGAAGAACAAAAGATGCAGGGATTATTCTTCTTTAGTGAAACCAATGGACACTAGATCAGGAAAAATATATCAAAGCAAAAGAAATAGAATTCCTAACTATTTATGCTAATGTTGTGTAGGGAAAGTCCAAGAAGGAAGGTCTTTTCCAGGGTCTGGCCAAGACTAAGAATGCTAGGGGTGATCGACCTCTAGAAACAGAGATGGATAAGGCCAATAACAAAGACCCATGGGAACTCCTAGCGCATTCAAGAGAATATATAATGGAGAAGTTCCTTATTATCAAGGCCACAAAGGAGGAAGCGAACAAAATGATGGGATGAGGGCATTAAGTGTAGACCAATACCGAGAAGTCTGAATGGATTGATGAACATGATATAATCCTAGTAAGATGTTTTAATGAAGGGAGGATCAACAGCGAAGAGTACAATAAAAATTGGGAGAAAATTCCATACCGCTTTGAAGACTTTATAAGGGAAGATCCAGAAACATAGGTATATACGTTATCTTAGAAATTATTTACGGATAATGTCTCTAATAGTCATAAATTATGTTTCAATGAATATGTTATTTCTTTTGATGGTGTCATTTCTGGTAGAATTTTATGGTTTCTCACTTTTCCCTCAAAAGTGCTTTGATAATAAAAAATTTAATTTGGAGGTGTGGTAACACCCCAACACCATAATATTGAGTCATAAAATTAATCATGGAAGTTTATAAGACATGAATCATAAAGGAATAAAATAACACAAGCCATGATAAAATAAGATTGACCTAGGAAACATGTTTTTGGCATACATATAAGCATATAAAATCAGTTTATTATTTATGGATTACATTCATAACTATTATTGTGTATTTTTTGCACTCTATACTCCATCATATCCTTAATCAAGGTTCAATCCCAAGATTATCAAAGTGGAAAAAGTCTCTTAATGTAATGGATTCACTCCCCATTTTAGTCATTATTTTCACATGTGATAATCCATATTTACCAAATAAATTATAGGGATATATAATTATGATCCCACTCATCACATAATGAAAACCATACATTTTTTCCCGACAAGATCCTAAAACATTCATCATATATCAAAACAATTTAGAAGGAACTGAGTTTCATAAACATTTCAATATTTCCTTATAGAATAACTCATTTAGAATAAATAGGTTTCTTAAATATACTATTATCTTAATCATTGACGATACATATAAAGTGTAAATATGGAATCATTTGATCATATCCCCAATAAAACATAAGTAACATCAATGGATTTTATTTTATATGAAAAATTCCTCTAAGATATCACTTGAATCATTTCCTAATTAAAATAAAATTTTAACATTTAAAGAATTTATTTAAAATATAAAATTTCCCAAATATTAGAGACAAAATTTTATTTGAAAAGAAACTTGGAAACTTTCAATATAAGCTTCTAATCATTGAGTGGTCATGGCATTGGGAAATTCTATTCAAGCTGTGTATATTAAAACAAAGATTCCTTTAATATTTTTGATAAAAAGTCAAAAGTACCCCATTCCGAAAATGAAAAGAATATTATTTTTTAATTTTTTTTGAAAAAATTAAATCATGGCTAAAAATTAATTAAAAATGTATAGGATGATATTAAATACAAAAAATCTAGGGCATAGCCCTTTTTATTAAGAAGAAAAGAAAACAAAGAGAGGGTGAATGATGTCATACAAGAAACATGATCTCATGCCAAGCAGAATAAAAAACATAAAAAATCCTAGCCATAATAGTCAGTATCATAATCATCATCCCAATAAGACTCATAATCAAAAGAACCATGGGACTGGGTAACCATAGATGGCTTCATATGTGATTAGTCTTTCCTCAGTCTTGCTTTCTTAGGAGGAACAGGTTGTAACCCTTCATCATTCACAACCTCTTTTCCTTTGGATAAAGTCTGGCTATAAGATAACTTTCTTGGGGAATCATCCTCAACACCATCCCACTTCCCATGGATGCCTTGTGTATCCCTTAATTTGGTAATTTCCTCCTGAATCTTTGAAAAACCACTTGTATTTTGTTTCCCCTCGAGGGTAGGAAAAAATCATGATGCTCTATTCCTGAGATCATGCCTCCCTCAACACCCTGCTCAGGAACCAACACTAGGGCCAAACCTAGCTCAAATCTTGTCAAGTCAGTCCTACCTTCCCCTACATGCATAGGCATGCTTGATTCAGCCTCCTAAACCACCTGAGACCCTTGTGCCAATTCACAAGGAATATCTTCCACCATTTGTAGAACACCAACATCAGTAAAGCTTTTATCATTTCCAACACCACTATTCTGCAATGTATGCTTCTTCAAATTCTTCTTACAAGAGGCCTCATGGTGCCCTTTCTACAAGAAAAGATATCATATAATGTTTCTGCAGCACTTATCTTTTATATGAACAATTACATTACAATCTGAGCAGAAATTTGGTAATCTCTCATTATCAATTTTTAGGGAGATGTCGTCATCCAATGAAGACAAAACAATATTATGAATCAGAAAAGAACTTAGATCAACTTCAACTAGGACCCTATCATAATGAAAAAACTTTGCATCTTCAATGGTCTTATCCATTTTGATTGTAATTCCCACAGCATAGGAAATTACAAAAAGAATATTAGGATGCCACAAAATCCAGTGAAGACCAAAAATTTTAATCCAAACTTGAGCCCTGGTATTTTTTACTGAGAACAGATTGAAGCTAAAGTCCCATTCTTGAAAAAAAATCATACCTGGATTTAGTGCAACTGATCCAATCCCCCAAGAATATTGTTTTAGATCCTATTATGGAAAAATAATGTGACATAATCCTCGACCCATGGATATGCATTGCCAATCGGAAAAACACCAAACTGAAGTCAACGTCTTGACCAAATCATCAATCTTCCAATGCTTTCCTCCATAAGGAATAACATGTCTGGAAATGAGTGAATGCTCGCAATTCTTAAATCAATCTAGTATTATTTCTCTATTTGCAACCACATGGGTCGTATCACCTTTTTTCACAATTTTTTCAGTAGCACCATCACACACAGATTTGAAATTTCATCAGGCAAAATCCCCTTCCATTCCGACATGGTACTTGCTAGAGTTTCCTGTACCTGTCATGCTAGACACAACAGCATAAGTCCTCACTAAAACCACCATGGTTTTAGACCGTATCTCTGCTGCACAAGACTCCCCTCGTGGAAACACACCCTCATCCCCTAATGAGGGGTTCATGGCCTTTGAAGGAAACTAACTGCTCTGATCCATCACTGCCACTGCATCGATCACCACCGCAGACATCACCGGAGCCCTGCAATCTTCAATTTTTCCAAATTCATCCACAATCGGGACAGATTCCTCAACCAATTCCCACTAAACAACCGTGTCTCGCTCAGAAACACTACCCGCGACTGTCTTATCACTCCCCGCCACTGCCATGACCACCGCATCATTCACTGCTGTAGACATCGCTGAAGCTTTGAGGCCTTCACCCTTCTCAGATCTCACCGAACTCAGGCCATATACCTCATAGCTACGAGATAAACCATGATGGGCTCCTCCCGCCACATTTTGGTGCTCAACCTCGGCACCCAACACCGGATCATGAAGATCTGCATCACCTGCAACCAGGACTGTCAATCTGTCAGATTTTCATACCTCCATCATAGCGACTATTGCCTTCACCATAGCCTTCCTGGGAGGGCCAACAAACACCTCAGCAAGATTGAAGAAGCAGTTTAGATCGGTCATCTTGCTCAAAGAAACGAGACGCCATGGCTGCGTAGAGAGAGACCCTCAGACCTGCACGCCGCCATCCATAGGATGATATTAAATAATTCTCGAAAACATTTCTATAAAACATAGATATGAAAGAAAAATTATTTTTGAATTAATAGAGAAATAAAATTGGTTTTCTATAAAAATATTATTTTCGAATATTGAGTTATTACAGAGAGGAAAATTAATGGAAAATATAGTATCCATAAATTAACATAGTAAAATAAAATTCATGTGATCATTGAAATATTGGTCATAAAATTCTATCATCAAAAATGTAATCATAAACAATCCTAATAAAAAATGTTATGGTAACATGAATCCCTTACCTTGAGTTTAACCTACTTTTAAATAAAATTAACCTCTAGTATATAAAATTTAAAATTATTATATTTATATAGTATAATTATTTAAATATATAAAATATCACATATAATCCCCTTATAACATTTTAATACATTTTCTAAATCATTACTAATTAAAATCATTATTATTTGGAGCTAACTATTTCATTTATCATGGGAATTTTTGTTTGTTAGTTTCGATAATTTTACATTGATCATGGTTCCATCATAAATGTATTATAATCATGATATTAATATCAATTATATTATTTAAATGTATATTTATAGTCATCAATTAAATATAGATATAGAAAAATTAATTACACTATTCCTAGAGATGGTAGGCCGTACAAAATCATGAACACGGCTTCACTTTTCGATGACTGGAAAAAAGATAGGTAAGTAACAATTAAAAATTATTGAGTAATTATAATATCATATATTTCACATATATTCATTGAATATGTTCTCATTACCATCCGTGAAAATCATAAATTAAAAACAAGTCACATCGCTTCGTGGAGGATGTAGTCCACGCGTACGCACGAGCGATTTTATCATTTTCCAATGAATAGAAAGGTAAGAAGGTAGGTATGATATTATAATTAAATAAGAACAATTATATTATAAATAACATATATAAATATTAAACCCATCATAATAACCATCCATGAATGTTGGTGATGGAAAGTGTACTATATCACTATGTGGAGGTGGTAGTCCACACGTACGCTCGAGTGATACTTTCACTTCCCATTTGATCTAAAATAGGGTGGTTAAGGGCATTTAAATAATAATAATAAAATTTAATTATATTTGATATACTTAATATATCATTTTATTAAGAATACCTAAGATTTAGATAAGTTAGAAGAATAAATAAATTGAAATTGGTCGGGTAAGACAATTACCTCTCTTTTAATTAGCCTTCAATAGATCCTTTCTAAAGGACCCTTAGAATGGTATTTTAAAACATTAACCAATAATTAATTTATTGGAGATTTCAAAATATATTTGGCTAGGTTTTGGATGATCTATAAGGCTCAAAGTGGTGCCAAGAAGCGAAATGATGGGTGTCCTTTTATAAGCTTGGGAGAGGACACATTTGAAATTTATTAAAATATTAAAATATAATAAAGTAATTATTAAGAGAAATATTTATAAATGTAAAAATATTCAAATTTTTTATAGTATTTTGATGAAATATGAACATCGAATAGGATTTAGAAAAGTTTAGTTGGAAAATTTATCCTTATCACTTGACATAACCCCCGATAAACTTGTTTTAATCTTAAACGTGGTGAAAAATTGTTACTATTTATACTATTTATTATGACAAAAAATGAATGTGGAATCATTGTAAAAATTATAAATTTTAATTCAAAACATTTAATCAATTTTATATAATTTAATATCTAAAGGTTTCATAAATTAATTTTAAAATAAGCTCGCAAAACATGATGGAAAATAATTTTCAAGGGATAAAATGTGTTCTTTAAAATAAAATATTTTTATAAAAAAATAAAAAATATTACAGTGACCATAATTGTATTATTAATAATATTAAGTAACTAATTTTACATTAGAAACAATTTTGAAATAAAATTATAAATTATAAATTCATTAAATGAAAATATATTTTTCAATAAGAATCAATA
Organism: Viscum album; assembly: GCA_963277665.1. NCBI lineage: Eukaryota > Viridiplantae > Streptophyta > Magnoliopsida > Santalales > Viscaceae > Viscum > Viscum album. The sequence goes on along the minus strand of OY728143.1, from coordinate 640,531,087 downwards.
TTTTTTACCATTCATCGAAAAATTAATCCTTTTAAAAAAATTATCAAAAAATAATTATAAGATAATTTTGATATGTTGATTACAAAAATTAAGCTAATTATTTTCATGTAAATTTTCTAAAAGTGGAAAAAATTAATTATATTATTTTATCACAAAAATCAATAAAAACAATTTTTGTTGAAAAAGTATTTTTTTTTGAAGCCTATAAAGACTTTACTAAATGGTGAGTACTTATTTATAAATATATTTTATTTATATAAAACATTTATAAATATTTTTAAAATGTTTTTATTAGTATTTATACCACAAATTTAATGGCTTGGTTATAAGGGTTTAATATATTACATTTCATTTAGACTCAAATTTGTGTGTTTCACAAGCTATGCAATAAATTATATTTATATAAAATATATATATCCGGAAATATCGGGGTGTTACAAAACCACTTCTTACTGATTTTATCAAAGTTGTGTAGACAATACAAATTAATAGAGAATATGGTATCACTGATATTTTTTTAGAGTGGGTTCACTAGAATAAACTCTTTTATATACTTTGATTACTATTACATGCATACAGATTAATATATACATGTTTCTATCTTAATATCCTAGTAATAATAATTTGGTGTCCAAAATTTTCATGTTAATTTCCTTAGATTACTTGTCATATCAAAAGTTTGTAGTCGTTCCGATACTATAATGAAAATCTCATGATACTATGGTAGTAATTTTAAACATATGTATTATGGTCTGGATACATCATGATGATATGACACATATTATGTTTGAATATCATTTGTAGATGGATCATAATAATGGAGGCTTCTTCTAATGATGTTTAGATTTGGTGATCTCAAGTATTTGAGATTATGAGGGCTGACCCTCAAATCCAAAAACAACATGTTTCAAGTGTCATTGGTTGTTCCTATTTATAAGGATACATATTGATATATTTAATTAATAACATTATCAATGCATTCTATTTGATCACACTTCGATGTAATATGGAAACCATAAAATTTAGATTTTTGGGAGATATCTTATGTAGGGTGCATCACTGGTGGTATAAAATTGGTTGAATGATCATAATGTGATTTATATCTTACAAGACATAAAGAGGTATTTCAAGACTAGATAACCAAGATGGAAGTACCTTCACTAATTCTAGGTCCATGGTAAAAGAAGGTAAGTCCATGTTTTAAGTTCATACATATATTAAATAAATAAATAAAGGATGAGGACAAGAACTGTGTTTTCAGTTTTATGATATATCAATAGAAAAATAGATTATATTACACTGTGTATGTTTTTAGGAAGGTTGTAATTTCTTTAAAAAACCTTATGTTCTTAAGGGTTTTGTTGATTTTATATACTCTACTCATTGTCTATGATTTTCACTCACTTCTATTAGGATGTGGACCTAGAGGGACAAAAACAAAATTGTATCCATTTTCTTGTCCAATTATAGGGAATTGGAATCTAGGAAATTTTGGTACCCATGTTGGGGGCCACAATGTCTCTATGTTTGAATGATCTTAATAAATAAATAAATTCATTACTATTTTAGTATATAATAAATGACGATGCATTTTTTGGTTTAATTTTTCACAAGTTTATGTGAATGAAATAAATAATACTTAATGAATGTATATTTATTAATTTAAGGTTAATTAAATAATTATAAGAAGACAGGTCAACATAATGTCTCATATTTTATAATGTAACATAGTTTAGATATTAAAATTAAATGATAAACTATTTATGATATTTTTCATTTGTTTGTAATTATATACACAAGTAGTTTTATTTATATAAGGTCCAAATTAAAATTTAAATAAATAAAACCGACCTATTTAATGAAATTGATACCATTATTCATAGGTACTATTCCTTATACAAAATTTTAGAGTGCCTCTGTGGTAACAACTCGAACTATTATAAATAAAATTCCATTTGTGGTTGAATTAATTGTATTATTATATATTATGGATATAAAAAATACCTGAAATTAATTGGTTTCATTAAATACAATCATATTTGAAAAAAAATGTTAAGTTTCATTACCATTAATAATATAGCAGTTGAACAGTGATCATATGATTATTATAACTATATGGTTTTGAAAAATTCAATTGACACATACAAAGGAAGTGATGAATTCAACTAGTAATATAATACCATATGAAGCCCATTTATTAGTGGTTCTAAGGGAGATAGAATAATGGAGATTTTCCCTTGACCAAGACCAATTTGAGATCCTACAATTTAAGCATTACAAAAACCATTTATGGGAGAATTTTATGGTCGTTGAGATCACAACCCAAACCATATATACTGGACCACCCCACGAAAATATCACCACTGTGCACCTTACACATAGGGTATTTGTTGGTGTATTAAAGTGATATGTATCAAGACCATATTAATATTATTATTTATATTGTATTTTCAATAGATAAATGGATATATTTAATTCTTATTATTAATCAATAAATGATTTTGATTTTGATATAATTAAAGACAAATTGAATTTTTGGGTAATATTCAAATTCAATTAAGGATTTTATTTCAATGAATTAATGGATTTTCGAAATAAATAATATTTTAATAAAATATTATTACTAAATATTGTTTATCAAATATAAATGATCATATAATTTCTATGAAGTCAAATGTAATTCTAACAAGGTCTTGAAAACTGTTATTGTTAAAAAAACATCATTTATCAATGAGTGTTGATTATTATTTTAAAAGTAAAAATTGGAATATTTATAAAATTATTTTGATAAAATAAAAATTATTATTGGAATTATTAATTTAAAATTATCCAATAGTCAATATTTCATAATTTTCTAAGGCAGCCAAATTTTCACGTAAAAAATAAAAATGGTATAAATATACAGTGAGTATTATGACAACATAATAAACAAAAAATGATGTAAAAATTACTATAAAGGGTATCCATGAACAAATATATATTTCCTATTTAAAATTATCTGATTTTATGTTTATTTTATTAATTTCATAAATCCTTTATGAATCCTCCAAAACCTATAATATATTGTATGGTTTTAAAATCATTTCTTTAAGACTGTGAATCACTTCCACATCACCAAGGGTAATATATTATTATTTTCTGGCCTTGGAATTATAAAATGATTAAAAAATATCTATTGTATAAACCATGTGCAAAAACCGTGGGATGTTTTATGGTTCCCATTATATTATTATATATAGTCAAAAACATATGATTGAGAAATAATAAATAATTCCCACTCATTTACTATAAAAACCCACCCATTATCCCATTTAAATTCATTCAATAGAACTTTGATCACATCCTTAATCTTTAATAAACTCTCTATAGTCCTCCTAGGGTGCCCCAACTCTCTCAATAATCTCCTCAAAATAATTTTTAATCACACTCTGAAGGTAACAAATCTTTTCCTTATCCTATTTATTCAAGAATATTCATTTTCTTATGTCATTTTAACCAATTCCTAATGATAGGATATGTTCTTACATATCTCGCATACTTCCATTAGTATTTAAAAATTATGAAATATCACTTTATATATTATTAATCCCTTCAATGATCATTTATACAACCCCGTCACCCTACTCAAATTTCACCGTGATTTTACATTAAAAAATGTATAGTGAATACCCATACCCATTTTATATCAAGGGTGTTCACATTTATACACTAATAATTATATGATTGGGGTCTTACATGTATTTATTCCCCATTACTTAATCATGGAATAAAATGTGATGACAAATAATTTCATGTTTTATGATCTATGTAGAATACTTAAATAGGAGAATGAAATGAATGTGACAGGTGTTCCCATAATTATTTAGCACTCTAATGGATTGGGTAATGTTTTAGTTTCATGACAATTCATGAAAGGGATTATAGATTGAAATTAATCTATCATGATTCTTTTTTAATCATTATTTCTTGGAAGTTATCCTTGAACTATGTTTATTATGAAATGTTTTACGTTGTTTCCACTTTTTCCATGTTTCAATTATGATTATCACGCTATATCATGCATTAATGTTTATGTCTATGATTATCAGTCGTTTTATACCAGATTTATGTTCCTATTGTCTAAAATTGATTAAATTTTCCATTTTATTCCATATTTATTCCTTTAATGGGCATTATAGTTCACCCCATTCTTATGCATGTCCCCCGGTTATCCCATGAAGTTTTAAGTGTGAAGGAATAATATGAGCATGTTAAGGATTTTTTCAATAAATATGATGTATCCCATGTTTTATGTTGTTATATAATATACCTCATTTATGAATACATTATACTTATCAGTTTTCTAGGTTGTATTATGTGTAAACTTATGTAATAAATTATAAATTAATGTGTAATAAAGAGTACGGTTGTCATTGTCACGAACCGTCCTCGGGGCCCGTTCCGTGACTACCCCAAGACCGCCTTCCATAGGCCAGGGGCTGGCGACTAGCACCAAAGGCATAAATCTTGGTAAAAGGGACGGCATTGCCTTTATAAAAGTAAACAAACACAATAGAGTACGCAAGTGAAGTAAGCACTAAGTAAAACTTAGTACAAAAGTAAGTGCTGAAAAGTAAATGGGCCAGTATACAAACCCAACTAATAGTATAGTACAACTGAAAAGAAGGTACAATAGCATTAAAGTAAAGAGTAAAACACCGAGTCGTCCTACGGATATCCTACCTGAAGGGTGGGTACGGATGGTCTCCTCAGCTCCTCGGGTCCGGTCGTCCACCCCGTGTACGTCCCGCCAAGTGGTCCACCTCTGGGTACCGTCCAACTCCACAAACCTCTACCTCGATCAGTGTTTTCTGTTGGCTGAATCCAACACAATGTAGTGTGGGCGTAGCCCATGCATGGGTGAGTATACAATACTCAGTAGATAACCCAAGACCCCCGAAGGTCTCCCAGAATGCACGGAGGATAAACCACAAAGGAAAGATACAATCATGAAGTATCAACCGACTCTACTTAGGTATATGCCCATACATATACCTAAGTCATCAATTCCAGTTCGGCTCCAACTCTCAAGACCAAGCACAACCCAGTCCACACAGGAAAGAATTCAATCACACCATTGGTAATTATGGCAAGTCAAGACTCAGCTCACACAGGTATGCTACTCATGAAGAAGGGTGGAGATGATTAGATATAGCCTCTGAATCATCTCCTCTGCCAAACCCATGTAGTATCCTAGTATAGAATTCGTCACTGCCGAACCCACGTAGGATCCAAGTACAGTAACCATCACTACCGAACCCACATAGAATCCACGTATGGTCACCATCGCTGTCGAACCCACGGAGGATCCAACTACAGTCCTCCTTAGGGCCGAACCCATGGAGGATCCAAGTACAGTCGTCATCGTCATCGAACCCACGGAGGATCCCAGCATGGTAGTCTTCGTAGTTGTAGCCAGCTCTAGGGTTCCCACACACAGCGTTCTCGATTCCGAGAGGGTCCACTCCTTGAGTAAAGGGGTCAATACATAAAATTTCATGAAGTCCATAGTTGATGTATCCCGATGTTCCGTCTCGTCAAAAGGAACTCAACGCGATAGGAGGCGCGTCAAACGGACGCTCGGTCTGAGAGATATTGGCTTTTCTATTCCAGGGGCCCGGTTGAAAATATACTTGTTCCAAACCTGGTTGCTTACCAAATTTGTCCAAAACTCACTTAGAGTATCGCAAAAGGACCTCCACATCGATAGGTTCCCTGTGCCGCAGACGGCGTGCCGTTCGGACGCGCGGTCCTCATGATATTCACCATTAAGTGAAAACGGGCCCCGCCCGGCAAGGCGCGGCCCGGCTGGGCAAAACCTGGTCGGGCGCGGCCAAGCTGGGTATGACTCTACTAGATCTTCCAGCTGGTCGAGCGGGTCGTCCCGAAGGCCGAGTGGTCTGAGGGGGCGGGGCACGACCCCCCCCCCCCCCCCGGCTGCCCAAACCAGCGGTGCCAAGCGGCACCGCCCTCCCTAACCAGCTGACTGGAGCTGGTCGGCCTTCTTGCGGAAGTATCCCGCACAGGCGGGCCGCAACTCATCCGGTGCGGTGCCCTCTTGGCGTCGTGACTTCCCTCCGCTCGGCCGGCCGGTCCTTCCGCACAGCCGGTGCCGGCTTCCTCCGCCGCGACCTACCCTGGCTGTGGCTCCACGTTCCCAGTATGGCACGACGGTGTTGTGCTTCTTCCACCATGGTCCACTTGGCGTCGACTTTCTTTGTATGTGCGATGACGACCCTTGCACCACCGGCCTCTTCCGCATTCCACCTCCGGTCGCCAATTCCAAAATAAACAAGATCAAACGGAGGGTCGTCGGTCCGTCTCCATTCGGCCTGCGCCCTCCACGTTAAGCGATAGAAATAGGTCGAGACAATCAAAGTTATACAATGACTAATGAGGCACAATTTTAATCCATTAAAATTGAACATAATCCCCTACCTCGATAATTGATGTCGCACGTCAAGCGTCGCGGAAGACGGAGTCATGGGGAGAGGATTCTTAGATGATGTCAGAGTGCATCTAAGGAGGAAGAGGCATCTCCTCACTTGTCGCGAAGAAGAGAAAGAAAAGTGCATCGTCTTTCATCATGGAACTGGAATTCATTGTCGAAGAATACGTTGTTCTTCTTCGTAGGGTTGGTGTTCTTCCAAAAACCTAAGAGATCTCCCTACTCTTCTTAACACAACGAATGCCCCAAAAATAAAGTAATAGGCTAATGCTATTATTTTATTAACACATGCAATTTAAAATTCAAAATTCAAACCACTTAATTAATTAATTGAAGAGGTTGAATTCATTATAAAAATTTGTTGGCAATTAATAAAGAGATGGAGATGAGGTGAAAAGATCTCATAAATATTGGGAGAGTTATCAACATTAAACAAGGGAGTTTAATGGGGGTTTATGAGAGTTATGGGAAGTTAAAGGGTTTAGGTCACGTGTGGGCCCCACACCACAAATATCCTCTCATGGGAGGTTATGTGGGTGTGGTCCCCACCTCTAACTCCCTTTGGGAGGAATTAATGACCATCCATAAAATAAAATTGTGCTCCACCAATTTTATTTATTTTAATCTAATTCCCCAAATATTAATTCTCAACCCGCTTAAAACACAAATGCGATAAAGGTCCCCTTAAGAAATTATCAGCGTTGCGAGTTCATCGGTGCCCCTAAGATTTCAATTCTGAGCACCAGTTCCAAAGATAGAAAAACCCGCTCATTCATTTGCTGAAATTACCCGAGCTAAACTTCGAAAATTGATTTCGGGCACACTGGGCCTCGGAATCAATTATCGTCAGAAGCCACAGACTGGTAAAATTCCAAAGTATTTAAAAAGAAGTTTCCTTGAAATTTCTGGGTCTTTACATTACTCCCACCTCAGGGATTTATGTACCTGTAATGCTACAACATAAACTAGGGAAACAAATGAGGGTACTGAGCACAAATCTGAGCTTCCTGCTCCCATGTTTTCTCCTAGAGGTTCCTGTGCTGCCAACGAATGCGCACCAGAGGAATCGACCATCCATGTAGGACTCGCTCCTATCAATCCTCGATCTCCACTGGGACCTCCGTGAATGTATCCCCATAATCTATGTCCAGCTCCCCATGATCAATGATGTGGGTCGGGTCGTGCACATTTCTCCTCAGTTGAGATACGTGGAAGACGTCATACACCCGGTGCAACTGTGGTGGAAGAGCCAGGTGGTATGCCACCTCGCCTACTCTGCTGAGGACTTGGAAAGGCCCGATGAAGTGCGGAGATAACGTGCCTCCCCGGAAAAATCTTCGTAATCCACGTCGAGGTGATACCCACAAGAAAACGTGGTCTTCATCCTCGAACTCAAGTGGTCTCCGTCTCCTATCAGCATATGACTTCTGTCTGCTTTGTGAAATCCTCATCCGCTCCTGAATGATCTGCACCTTCTCGGTTACAGGATTAACCATCTCTGGTCCTATAAGTGTTGACTCCCCAGTGTCAGTCCAGCAGAGAGGCGATCTGCAAGGTCGGTCATACTGTGCCTTGTATGGTTCCATTCCGATGGTGGAGTGGTAGTTGTTGTTGTACTCAAACTCCAGCAAGGGTAGGTGATCCTCCTAACTATAACCAAAGTCAAGGACCCATGCACAGATCATGTCCTCAAGAGTCTGAATGATCCTCTCTGTCTGGCCATCTTTCTGAGGATGAAAGGAGGTGCTCAGGCATAGCTACGTCCCAAATTCCTCCTCCAACCCCTTCTAAACTCGGGAAGTAAAGTTATAGTCTTGATCAGAGACGATAGTCGATGGCACACCATGAAGTCTTATGATCTCCTGAACGTAGAGGGGTCCCAAGCTCTCTACTGATCCCTACTCTTTGATCAGAAGGAAGTCGGCCGACATGGTGAGTCGGTCAACGATAACCCAAATAGAGTCATGTCCCCTAGATGTATGCCAAAGCCCCATCACAAAATCCATGGATATCCCATCCCACTTCAAAACCGGAACCTCTGGGGGCTATACCAAGCCTACTGGTACTTGGTGCTCCACCTTCACTTGATGGAAAGTGAGGCATTGTGAAATGAACTCTGCTACAGCCTTCTTCATAGATAGCCACTAGTGCTGTTGTCTGATGTCTTGGTACATCTTCGCCACTCCAGAATGTACCAATAGAGGGGAAGTTTGAAACTCCCTCAGCACTTCCTCATGCAGTGAAACCGGTACCATGGTGCGTCCCCTGAAGAGGATGACGTTCTCTCCTCCTTTAAAAAATCCATCAGGTACCTGCCCTGTGGAAATCTGATCACGTCGCTTCTCACATTCAACGTCGCCATGTTGTGCCTCTCTAACCTGCTGATGTAGTGTAGGAGTAACTGTGACGAACTGTAGAAAATATGCCCCATCTTTATCCATGAAGGATATATGCAAAGTAACTAACTGCTCTGTCGCCTCTCCATGTAGCTGAATGCCTGATCTCCTGCTGAGAGCATCAGCTACTACGTTCCCCTTCCCAGGAGTATATACTATCTCAAAGTCATAGTCCTGGAGTAACTCGAGCCATCGCCACTATCTTAGGATTAGTTAAAACTACGAGAAAATGTACCTAAGAATCTGGTGGTTAGAGTAGACTGTAAAGCGCTCTCCCATAAGATAGTATTGCCACATCTTCAAGGCGAAGACCACTACTACTAACTCCAGGTCATGGGTAGAATAGTTCTGCTTATGCTGCCTCAACTGTCGTGAACCATAGGCGATCACTGCCCGCCCCTGCATTAGGACACACCTGAGTCCAATACCTGATGCATTATAGTAAACCACGTACCCAACACCCTCCTCCAGTAGCCTCAAGATGTGAGCACTGTTCAATCTCTTTCTTGGCTCCTGGAAGCTCTGATGGAATCTATCTGACCACATGAAGGGTTTACCCTTCTTCTTCAAAGCTTAAAGGGGTGCTGCAACTCTGGATAAGTCTAAAACAAATCTCAGATAGTACCCAGCCATGTCACGACCCGTCCTCGGGGCCCGTGCCGTGACTACCCCAAGCCCGCCTTCCATAGGCCAGGGGCTGGCGACTAGCACCAAGGCGTAAAATCCCAGTAAACAGGGAAGGCATTGCCTTTATAAGTAACAACCACACAGAGTCAGCAAGCGGAAAGTAAAGTGCAGAAAAGAAAAGGGGCCGGAAATACAAGCCCAACTGTAAAGTACAACTGAAAAGTAAAGTACAGCAACTGAAGAAAAGACGGCGGCCTCGTGTCGTCCACTGGCAATCCCACCTGAAGGGTGGGTACAGATAGCCTCCAGGCTCCTCGGGTCCCACGTCCGCTCCGAGTACGTTCCGCCCAGCGGTCCACCTCCAGGTACCGTCCTGCTCCACGCCCCAACCGTGATCAGCGCTGTCCGTCGTCTGCAACCAACACAACAAGGTGCGGGCATAGCCCGTGCAGGGGTGAGTACAAGCTACTCAGTAAGGACCCCGAGACCCCCGAAGGTCTCCCGAAATCCACAAAGGATATAGCACAAAAGAAAGATGCAATCACGAAGTAACATCTGACTTGACTTAGGTATATGCCCATACATATACCTAAGTCCCCACTTCTAGCTCTGCTCACGAGCTCAAGAACAACTCAATCCACATAGGAAAGCAAGACTCAAATCCACAAAGGAGAGTAAACATAAGATTCAGCTCAACCAGGTATACTTTTTCAGATGACGTCAAAGACGATCACTGATCCGTCTAAGTCGTCGGACCCACGAAGGATCGATAGGTACTAACCCCCGCAGAAGACCCACACAGGATCGGGCTCACACAGAACCTGTAGGCAGTGGCTCACACAGAACCGGTAGGCAGTGGCTCACACAGAACCGGTAGTAGGACCCACACAGGATCGGGCACTGATCCGCGTAGGATCGCTGAGTGCAGTAGTCGACGCAGTCCACTGAGGATCTCTGCACAGTCGTCGCCGCAGTCCACGAAGGATCTCTGCTCTGCCGTCGTCGCAGTCCACGGAGGATCTCTGCTCTGCCGTCGTCGCAGTCCACGGAGGATCTCTGCTCTGCCGTCGTCGCAGTCCCCGGAGGATCTCTGCTCTGTCGTCGAGGTCACAGCCAGCGCTAGGGTTCCCGCACAAAGCGAGCTCGTTTAGGAGGGTCCGCTCCACGAGCCGAGAGGCTGATACATCAACTGACACGTAGTCCGAAGTTGATGTATCCAAAAGTTCCGTATCGACAACAGGATCTCAACGCGACAGACGGCGCGTCAATCGGACGCCCGGTCTGAGAGTTATTGGCATTTTCGTCCCAGGGGCCCGGTTGGTTTTTAGGGAAAAACCGACCCGACCGTACTCCGCCTGTATCCGATCCTCGGGCGGAGTATGCCAAAAGTTCCGTCTCACTTAGAGGAAACTACCACAGCTGACGGTACGTCGTTTGGACGTCCGTAGCTCAAGTTATGAGCGTTTCCGCTCCGAGGGCCCGGTTGGTTTCGTGTACGAACCAACCCGGCCGAACCCAAAGTCTTCCGAAACCTTGAGTATAATATACCGAAACGACCGTCTCGATCCAAGGATCGCGTAGCTGCTGACGGTTCGTCAATCGGAGGTCCCAGGCCCAAGATATGGGCGAAAGACCGTAGAGGGCCCGAAACGGGGGTTCTGGGCCCGGGGCGACCCGGCCCGAACCCCCCCCTGGGGTCGGCCGAACCGGGTCGGCCCGACCCGGCCCGAACCGGCTCGGCCGGGTCCGGTCCGGCCTGGGCGCGGCCCGGCCGACCGGACCGGCCGGCTCGGCCTCGGCCGAGCGGCCGAGGGAGCCGCCGCCGCCGCGGGTTGAACCCGCGGCTTGAGGGAACCGCGGCCCCGCGGGGGGCCGCCTGTCACGCGGACGCGGCCGGGCCGCCGCGTCCGTTCCCGGTTCCGCGCGGCCGCGGAACCGGCCGCCGTTGCCGCCGCGGCTTCAGCCGCGGCGGGCTTCCTCCACGGCGGCGCGCCGGGCGCCGCCGCCTCCGGTCGCCGGCGCCGCCGCGCCGGCGACCCGCGCCGCCGCCGCCTTTCGCGGGCCGCCGGAGATGCTCCGGTGGCCCGATTTGCTTCCCGACTGCGCCGTTGCCCCTCCCGGATGCCGACCTTCACTGCGGGATCAACGGATCGCCCCTGCCGCGCGGTTCGTCGTCGTCCGCCATATCCGATCAACAAAATAGATCAGCGGAGGGTTGCCGGGTCTTGTTCGTTAGACCCGCACCCTCCGCGTTAGCCATAAACGTCACCGGGAGGGAAAAGGATTAACCAAATCAATAATTTTAAATAGATTAAAATTGTTCCGATCGGGTTCTTTATTTGAAAAGAATAAAAACGGGAAAAGAAATAAAATAATCCAATCAACCCTTACCTTGTCGTCGTCGTCGGACGAGGGGTCGTCGCGGAATCGCTCGTCGCGGAGGAAGGAGATCGTCGCGTCGTCGCGGTATCCGGCGTCGCGTCGCCAATCTCCGGATCAAGAACAAACGGATTTAATTAATTAAATCCGTTGTTATTGAAATTTAAAAAAAAGAGAAAAGAGAAATAAAAGATTCGATTCTCACCTTTGTTGCCGATCGCACGTTCGCCGCGGAAGAAGAGGCACCGAAGAAGAAGAAGAAGAAGAAGGTCGCGGAAAAGTTGTCGACGTCGCGGATCGTGCGTCGTCGAATTCCGGTTCCGGCGTTCTTCGCGTTCTTCGCGTTCTTCGCGTTCTTCGCGTTCTTCGCGGAGAGGGTGGAGGCTCAGAGGAATAGCAATCCTCCAAATTAGACAAGTTTGTCTATTTTATTATTTTGCCAACAACGCAAAACGCGTAAGTAACGACCCACTTAATTCGTTGAATTAATTCAACGAATAAAACAGCCCATTTAATTCACGAAAGAAACAGCCCAATTAAATGGTCTGTTAAGAATTAAAGAAAACGCGTCGGTTGACTTTTCAGTTACTTTGACGGGTTTTCGCGGGTGCGTTACTTAGCGAAAGAAACGACGGGGCTCGTGCGGGCCCTGCCTCACAAATATCCTACCAAGGGGTAGGATATTTCTGGATAGCATCCTATCCAGTTCAACTCAGTTCAAGCCGCCTTTAAGTGGCTTCAAGTGGCTTCCAAGCAGCTTAAGTGAAATAAAATAAAGTTGTCGCACAAACTTTATTTTATTTCTGACTTAAAGCCGTAAAATTTAAAAACCACGTCTGAGCAAACGCAACTCCGGAAGAGGCGTTTCTAAGCAAATACCGGCGCTGCGATTTCATCGGTGCCCTCAGAATTCGATTCCGGGCACCGGTTCAAAAGATAGAAAAACCCGCTCGTCCGTTCACTGAACGTACCCGAGCCAAACTTCGGAAATTGATTCCGGGCACACCGGGCCTCGGAATCAGGTGCCGTCTGAAGCTGCGCTCTTGTAAAGTTCCAAAGAAAATTAAGAAAAAAATTTCCTTGAAATTTGCGGGTCTTTACATTACTCCCACCTCAGGGCTTTACGTCCCCGTAAAGATACATCAAAAACTAGGGGAACAAATGGGGGTACTGAGCACGCATCTGAGCCTCCCGCTCCCAAGTGCTCTCCTGGAGGTTCCCGTGCTGCCATCTGACGCGCACAACAGGAATCGACCGCCCACGTAGGACCCGCTCCTGTCGATCCTCGATCTCCACTGGGACCTCCGCAAAAGTCGCCCCATCGTCCACGTCCAGCTCCCCAAAGTCGATGATGTGCGTCGGGTCGTGCACGTATCTCCTCAGCTGAGACACGTGGAAGACGTCGTGCACCCGGTGCAACTGAGGTGGTAGAGCCAGGCGATAAGCCACCTCTCCTATCCTGCTGAGGACCTGGAAAGGCCCGATGAAGCGTGGAGACAACTTGCCGCCTCGGCCAAATCTCCGTAAACCACGTCGAGGTGAGACACGCAAAAAGACGTGGTCGCCATCCTCGAACTCTAGTGGCCTCCGCCTCATGTCAGCATATGACTTCTGCCGGCTCTGAGCTGTCCTCATCCTCTCCTGGATGATCTGGACCTTCTCTGTCGTGGCTCGGACCATCTCTGGTCCCACGAGTGCTGACTCCCCAGGGTCTGTCCAGCACAACGGTGATCTGCAGGGTCTGCCGTACAACGCCTCGTATGGTGCCATCCCGATGGTGGAGTGGTAGCTGTTGTTGTACGCGAACTCCACCAAGGGTAGGTGGTCCTCCCAGCTGCGACCAAAGTCGAGAACACATGCACGGAGCATGTCCTCGAGTGTCTGTATGGTCCTCTCCGTCTGACCATCCGTCTGAGGGTGGAAGGCTGTGCTCAGATGGAGCCGCGTCCCGAACGCCTCCTGCAACCCCTTCCAGAGCCGGGAAGTGAAACGAGCATCTCGATCGGAGACGATAGATGATGGCACACCGTGAAGCCGTACGATCTCCTGGACGTAAAGACGTCCCAAGCTCTCCACTGAGCCCTGCTCTCTGATGGGTAAGAAGTGTGCCGACTTGGTGAGTCGGTCGACAATCACCCAAATGGAGTCGTGACCTCTGGAAGTACGTGGAAGTCCAGTCACGAAGTCCATAGATATGCTATCCCACTTCCACTCCGGGACCTCCAAGGGCTGTACCAAACCTGCTGGTACCTGATGCTCTGCCTTCACCTGCTGGCAGGTGAGGCATCGTGAAACGAACTCTGCCACAACTTTCTTCATGCCCGGCCACCAGTGCTGTCGTCTGAGATCCTGGTACATCTTCGCCACTCCGGGATGTACCGCCAAGGGAGAAGTGTGAAACTCTCTCAGCACCTCCTCTCGTAAAGCAACTGGTACGAAGGTACGCCCTCTGAAAAGGATGTCGTGCTCTGCTCCAAGGGAGAAACCATCAGGCGCCTGACCTGAGGATATCAGTGCACGCCGGGTCTCACAGTCAGCGTCCCCACGCTGAGCCTCTCTGACCCGCTGTAGAAGTGGAGGAGAGACTGTGAGAGACTGAAGAAAGGCTGCTCCGTCTCTATCCACGAAGGATATCTGCAAGGAGGCTAGCTGCTCCGTCGCCTCCTCAAGCAGCTGAATGCCCGTCCTCCTGCTGAGGGCATCGGCTACCACGTTCCCCTTCCCAGGAGTATAGACTATCTCAAAGTCATAGTCCTGGAGGAACTCAAGCCATCTCCGCTGTCTCAGGTTCAGGTCCTTCTGAGAGAAGATATACCTGAGACTCTGGTGGTCAGAAAAGACAGTGAAGCGCTCGCCCATCAGATAGTGCCGCCAAGTCTTCAGAGCAAAGACCACTGCTGCTAACTCCAGGTCTTGAGTGGCGTAGTTCTGCTCATGCGGCCTCAACTGACGTGATCCGTAGGCGATCACGGCCCGCTCCTGCATCAGGACGCACCCGAGTCCAGTCCCTGATGCATCGCAGTAAACTACGTACCCAACTCCCTCCTCAGGCAACATCAAGATAGGTGCGCTGGTCAATCTCTGTCTCAGCTCCTGGAAGCTCTGCTGACATCTGTCTGACCACACAAAGGGTTTCCCCTTCTTCGTCAAGGCTGAGAGTGGTGCTGCAACTCTGGAGAAGTCTGGCACGAATCTCCGATAGTATCCTGCTAGGCCCAAGAAGCTCCGCACCTCTGTCACGCTCCTGGGTGGCTCCCAAGCTAGCACTGCCTCGATCTTCGCGGGATCCACTGCAACTCCCGCCTCAGAAATGACGTGCCCCAAGAAATGGACCTCACGTAACCAGAACTAGCATTTTGAGAGCTTGCCATAAAGCTGGTGCTCTCGGAGTGTGTCTAGCACAACTCGCAGGTGGTAGGCATGCTCCTCCTCAGTCGTCGAGTATACCAAAATGTCGTCAATGAAGACCACGACAAATCGGTCGAGGTATGGCTGGAAGATCCTGTTCATGAGGCTCATGAACACTGCTGGAGCATTGGTTACGCCGAACGGCATAACCAAGAACTCATAATGGCCATACCGACACCTGAAGACCGTCTTCTGTACGTCCTCGTCTCGAACTCTGAGCTGATGATAGCCTGACCGGAGGTCTATCTTCGAGAACCACCGCGCTCCCTTGAGCTGATCGAAGAGGTCATCAATCCGTGGCAGCGGATACTTGTTCCTCACTGTCACCTGGTTCAGGCGACGATAGTCGACACATAGTCGCAAGCTCCCGTCCGCCTTCTTGGCGAACAAAATCGGGGAAGCCCAGGGTGAAACACTGGGTCGGATAAACCCCTTGCTCTGCAAGTCCTCCAACTGTACCCGCAGCTCTCGAAGCTCGGCGGGGGCCATCCGATATGCTGGAGTAGATATCGGGGCTGTCCCGGGGTACAAGTCGATGTAAAAGTCTACCTCTCTACGAGGAGGTATCCCTGGAACGTCGTCGGGAAAGACGTCCAGGTACTGATCCACCACTGCAGGAAAAGCCGGACTCCGCACGTCCACTGCTCCTAGGATGAGGCTAGCCAACTGATGAGAGATAGGCTGCACTCTCCTCCGCGGAAGTCCATCCTGTGCTGCAAAGGTTCCCTTCTCGCCGGTGAAGGTAAACCTGCTCCCGTCGGTACGAACACATCGCACCTTGCGCCTAAAACAGTCGATCTGGGCATGAACCGTGGATAGCCAATCCATGCCCAAGATGACGTCGTAAGGCCTCGACGCCGCTACAAGGAGATCCCAGCCGAAGCTCTCGCCTCCTAGAGTAAGCTCACACTGCCGGCACCAGTGCGTAATCGTCGAGTCTGCTCCCGTAGGAGTCTCTAGCCGTAAGGATCGAGCCAACGGCTCAGTCGGAATCTCCGAGCTCCGAACAAGGGCAGAGGCTATGAAAGAGTGACTCGCTCCTGTGTCTATAAGTACTGCAGCAAGGGTGGAATAGACACAGATCGTACCTCGAATCATCTCTGGCATGTCGGGGTCGTAGGCCTCCACTGCCTGGAGCTGGGCCTGTCCCTGCCCGCCAGCTCCCTGTGGTCGAGGTGGCCCTCCTGGTGGTGGTGGGGGTAGAGCCTGGAAGCGTCGCCCACCACCCGCTGCTCGGCCAGCTCCTCTGCCTCGTCCGCCTCCTCCCTGCGGACCACCACGGTCGACCCTCTGCCTCTGCCTGGGTGGCCCCTCCACCGTCTGCTGCTCCTCTGATCGGCGAGTCGGGCAGTCACGAGCCATGTGACCCTGCCCGCCGCAAGAGTAGCACAGCCTGCCTCTCGAAAGGCTGGCACTCCGCTGTGTGCCTCGTACTGCTGAGCCGGTGTCCTGAGGCCGTCTGCGTGGGGGTCTGGTCTGCCTGGACCCGTGAGTCATCCGTCGGCTACCTGCTGCCGAAGACTCAGCTACCTGCCGCCCTGCGCTAGGTCTCGCCGCTGAAGAAGGCTCTGCCAGGAAGCTCTCGATCAGGAGGGCTCGCTCCAGCACTCCCGCCTGGGTCGGAATGCTGAGGGAGATCAGCGACGCCCGAATCTCCTGTCGCAAGCCCTGCTCGAAGGTCCGGGCCCGGAAGAAGGGGTCCCGTACCATGTCGGTCGAGTAGCGAGATAGGTCCGTGAACCTCGCCGCGTACTGAGCGACCGTCATGCTGCCCTGGCGCAGCTGGAGAAGCTCCTGGATGCGCACCGCTCGGAGGGTGGCCGGGACGAACTCAGAGCGGAAGAGGCTCTCGAAGTCCGTCCAGAGCAAGGATGCCTCATCGTGAACCTGGAGCATCAGGCTCCACCATCGTCCTGCCGCCGCCTGCAGGAGGCTGGACGCGAGAATCACCATGAGATCCGCTGGTGTCCTCACCAGCCTGAAGATCCGTACCACCGCCTCTAGCCAGTCCTCGGCGGCCTGGGGGTCCGCCTCACCGCGAAACCTGGGCGGTCGCTGGCTCTGAAACTCGTGCAGTGCCCTGAGGCGACGTGCATCGTCAGCGTCTGGTACTGGTAGCATCGGTGGCTCGGCGGGTAAAGCTACCGCCGGTGCCACTACTGGCAAAGGGCCCTGCACCGAGGCCTCGTCGCTCGGTGGGCTGCCGTCGCGCCCAACACTCGGAACCCTAGCTGGCAGTCGTCGCGGGGCCATCCTTAAAAGGAGAACAAGAGCACCACAGTCAGAACAGTATACCTGGGGAGCTGGCACAAGTAATCACAAGGAAAACTTGAGACTTTCATAAAGCAGATCAGTATACCCGGTGAGCTGACACAAGTAATCACAAAGAAAAACTTGAAACACACACGCAATCAATGTTTTCATGCATTAAGTCGGAAATCAGGAGTCAGGGTCCTGGTGTACGGATACGTCGGCCGCCGCACCAACACTGGGCTCCCTGAACTGATAACCACACTCAATACACTAAACACTATTGCTTCACAAAGAAAGAAAGGACGATCAGAGTCCGCGGTAGAACCGACCACCTCTGATACCAATTTGTCACGACCCGTCCTCGGGGCCCGTGCCGTGACTACCCCAAGCCCGCCTTCCATAGGCCAGGGGCTGGCGACTAGCACCAAGGCGTAAAATCCCAGTAAACAGGGAAGGCATTGCCTTTATAAGTAACAACCACACAGAGTCAGCAAGCGGAAAGTAAAGTGCAGAAAAGAAAAGGGGCCGGAAATACAAGCCCAACTGTAAAGTACAACTGAAAAGTAAAGTACAGCAACTGAAGAAAAGACGGCGGCCTCGTGTCGTCCACTGGAAATCCCACCTGAAGGGTGGGTACAGATAGCCTCCAGGCTCCTCGGGTCCCACGTCCGCTCCGAGTACGTTCCGCCCAGCGGTCCACCTCCAGGTACCGTCCTGCTCCACGCCCCAACCATGATCAGTGCTGTCCGTCGTCTGCAACCAACACAACAAGGTGCGGGCATAGCCCGTGCAGGGGTGAGTACAAGCTACTCAGTAAGGACCCCGAGACCCCCGAAGGTCTCCCGAAATCCACAAAGGATATAGCACAAAAGAAAGATGCAATCACGAAGTAACATCTGACTTGACTTAGGTATATGCCCATACATATACCTAAGTCCCCACTTCTAGCTCTGCTCACGAGCTCAAGAACAACTCAATCCACATAGGAAAGCAAGACTCAAATCCACAAAGGAGAGTAAACATAAGATTCAGCTCAACCAGGTATACTTTTTCAGATGACGTCAAAGACGATCACTGATCCGTCTAAGTCGTCGGACCCACGAAGGATCGATAGGTACTAACCCCCGCAGAAGACCCACACAGGATCGGGCTCACACAGAACCTGTAGGCAGTGGCTCACACAGAACCGGTAGGCAGTGGCTCACACAGAACCGGTAGTAGGACCCACACAGGATCGGGCACTGATCCGCGTAGGATCGCTGAGTGCAGTAGTCGACGCAGTCCACTGAGGATCTCTGCATAGTCGTCGCCGCAGTCCACGAAGGATCTCTGCTCTGCCGTCGTCGCATTCCACGGAGGATCTCTGCTCTGCCGTCGTCGCAGTCCACGGAGGATCTCTGCTCTGCCGTCGTCGCAGTCCCCGGAGGATCTCTGCTCTGTCGTCGAGGTCACAGCCAGCGCTAGGGTTCCCGCACAAAGAGAGCTCGTTTAGGAGGGTCCGCTCCATGAGCCGAGAGGCTGATACATCAACTGACACGTAGTCCGAAGTTGATGTATCCAAAAGTTCCGTATCGACAACAGGATCTCAACGCGACAGACGGCGCGTCAATCGGACGCCCGGTCTGAGAGTTATTGGCATTTTCGTCCCAGGGGCCCGGTTGGTTTTTAGGGAAAAACCGACCCGACCGTACTCCGCCTGTATCCGATCCTCGGGCGGAGTATGCCAAAAGTTCCGTCTCACTTAGAGGAAACTACCACAGCTGACGGTACGTCGTTCGGACGTCCGTAGCTCAAGTTATGAGCGTTTCCGCTCCGAGGGCCCGGTTGGTTTCGTGTACGAACCAACCCGGCCGAACCCAAAGTCTTCTGAAACCTTGAGTATAATATACCGAAACGACCGTCTCGATCCAAGGATCGCGTAGCCGCTGACGGTTCGTCAATCGGAGGTCCCAGGCCCAAGATATGGGCGAAAGACCGTAGAGGGCCCGAAACGGGGGTTCTGGGCCCGGGGCGACCCGGCCCGAACCCCCCCCCCCTGGGGCGGCCGAACCGGGTCGGCCCGACCCGGCTCGGCCGGGTCCGGTCCGGCCTGGGCGCGGCCCGGCCGACCGGACCGGCCGGTTCGGCCTCGGCCGAGCGGCCGAGGGAGCCGCCGCCGCCGCGGGTTGAACCCGCGGCTTGAGGGAACCGCGGCCCCGCGGGGGGCCGCCTGTCACGCGGACGCGGCCGGGTCACCGCGTCCGTTCCCGGTTCCGCGCGGCCGCGGAACCGTCCGCCGTTGCCGCCGCGGCGGGCTTCCTCCACGGCGGCGCGCCGGGCGCCGCCGCCTCCGGTCGCCGGCGCCGCCGCGCCGGCGACCCGCGCCGCCGCCGCCTTCCGCGGGCCGCCGGAGATGCTCCGGTGGCCCGATTTGCTTCCCGACTGCGCCGTTGCCCCTCCCGGATGCCGACCTTCACTGCGGGATCAACGGATCGCCCCTGCCGCGCGGTTCGTCGTCGTCCGCCATATCCGCTCAACAAAATAGATCGGCGGAGGGTTGCCGGGTCTTGTTCGTTAGACCCGCACCCTCCGCGTTAGCCATAAACGTCACCGGGAGGGAAAAGGATTAACCAAATCAACAATTTTAAATAGATTAAAATTGTTCCGATCGGGTTCTTTATTTGAAAAGAATAAAAACGGGAAAAGAAATAAAATAATCCAATCAACCCTTACCTTGTCGTCGTCGTCGGACGAGGGGTCGTCGCGGAATCGCTCGTCGCGGAGGAAGGAGATCGTCGCGTCGTCGCGGTATCCGGCGTCGCGTCGCCAATCTCCGGATCAAGAACAAACGGATTTAATTAATTAAATCCGTTGTTATTGAAATTTAAAAAAAAGAGAAAAGAGAAATAAAAGATTCGATTCTCACCTTTGTTGCCGATCGCACGTTCGCCGCGGAAGAAGAGGCACCGAAGAAGAAGAAGAAGAAGAAGGTCGCGGAAAAGTTGTCGACGTCGCGGATCGTGCGTCGTCGAATTCCGGTTCCGGCGTTCTTCGCGTTCTTCGCGTTCTTCGCGTTCTTCGCGTTCTTCGCGGAGAGGGTGGAGGCTCAGAGGAATAGAAATCCTCCAAATTAGACAAGTTTGTCTATTTTATTATTTTGCCAACAACGCAAAACGCGTAAGTAATGACCCACTTAATTCGTTGAATTAATTCAACGAATAAAACAGCCCATTTAATTCACGAAAGAAACAGCCCAATTAAATGGTCTGTTAAGAATTAAAGAAAACGCGTCGGTTGACTTTTCAGTTACTTTGACGGGTTTTCGCGGGTGCGTTACTTAGCGAAAGAAACGGCGGGGCTCGTGCGGGCCCTGCCTCACAAATATCCTACCAAGGGGTAGGATATTTCTGGATAGCATCCTATCCAGTTCAACTCAGTTCAAGCCGCCTTTAAGTGGCTTCAAGTGGCTTCCAAGCAGCTTAAGTGAAATAAAATAAAGTTGTCGCACAAACTTTATTTTATTTCTGACTTAAAGCCGTAAAATTTAAAAACCACGTCTGAGAAAACGCAACTCCGGAAGAGGCGTTTCTAAGCAAATACCGGCGCTGCGATTTCATCGGTGCCCTCAGAATTCGATTCCGGGGACCGGTTCAAAAGATAGAAAAACCCGCTCGTCCGTTCACTGAACGTACCCGAGCCAAACTTCGGAAATTGATTCCGGGCACACCGGGCCTCGGAATCAGGTACCGTCTGAAGCTGCGCTCTTGTAAAATTCCAAAGAAAATTAAGAAAAAAATTTCCTTGAAATTTGCGGGTCTTTACAAGCCAGAACTAGGAAACTCTGCACCTCTGTCACGCTCCTGTGTGGCTCCCAAGTAAGTACTTCCTCAATCTTCGTAGGATCCACAACAACTACTGCCTCTGAGATGACGTGCCCCAATAAGTGAGCCTCTCGAATCCAGAACTGGAACTTCGAGAGCTTACCATAAAGCGGGTGCTCTCGGAGTGTGTCCAGTACTACCCGCAAGTGGTAGGCTTGCTCCTCCTCAAAAGTCGAGAAAATCAGTATGTCGTCGATGAAGACTACGACAAAATGATCCAGGTAAGGTTGGAAGTTCTTGTTCATGAGACTCATGAACACTGCTGGGGCATTGGTTACGCTGAATGGCATAACCAAGAACTCATAGTGGCCATACCGACACCTGAAGGCTGTCTTCTTCACATCCTTGTCTCGAACTCTAAGCTGATGATAGCCTGACCTGAGGTATATCTTCGATAACCATCGTTATCTCTTGAGATAATCAAAGAGGTCATCAATCCTCAGGAGTGGATACTTGTTCTTCACGGTCACCTGATTCAGGCGACGGTAGTCAACACACAGTCGTAAGCTCTGATCCGCCTTCTTGGAGAATAAAATCGAAGAATCCCAGGGTGAAACACTATGTCGGATGAATCCCTTTCCCGACAAGTCCTCCAGCTATACTCATAGCTCATGAAGCTCAGAGGGAGACATCCGATATGATGGAGTAGATATCGGTGATGTCCCAGGGTACAGGTCAATGTAGAAATCTACCTCTCTACGAGGATGTATTCCTGGAACGTCATCCGGAAAAACATCCACATACAGATCCACCATAATAGGAAAACTCGGACTACTCACATAAACCACTCCTTGGATGAAACTGGCCAACTGATGTGTAATCGGTTGCCCTCTCCTCTGCGTAAGTCCATACTGCACTGTAAAGACTCCCTTCTCATCGGTGAAGGTGGACCTGCTCCCATCTATGCGGAAACACCGAACTTTGCGCCTAATACAGTCGATCTGAGCATGGACTGTAGATAGCTAGTCCATACACAAGATAACGTCGCAAGGCCTTGAACCTGCTACAAGAAGATCCCATCCAAAGCTCCCGCCTCCTAGAGTAAGCTCACACTGCTATTACTAGTGCGTAATCGTTGATTCTGCTCCCGTAGAAGTCTCTAGCTGTAAGGATTGAGCCAACGGCTCTGTCAGAATCTCTGAGCTCCGAACAAGGGAAGTGGCAATAAAAGAATGACTCACTCCTGTGTCTATAATAACTACAGAAAGGGTGGAGTAGACATAGATAGTACCTCAAATCATCTCAGGTGCGCCTTGGTCGTAGGCCTTGACTGCCTGGAGCTGAGCCTGCCCTTTTCTACTAGCTCCCTGAGGTCGGGGTGGTCCCCCTAGTGGTGGTGATGGTAGAGCCTCGAAGCGTCGTCCACCACCCGCTGCTCGGCCAGCTCCTCTGCCTCGTCCGCCTACTCCCTGCGGACCACCACGGTCAAACCACTGCCTCTGCCTGGGAGGTCCCTATACTGTCTGCTACACATCTGCATGGTGGGTTGGGCAGTCACGAGCCATATGGCCCTGTCCTCCACATGCATAGCACCGCCTGCCCCTCGTATGGATGGCTCTGCTTCGTGTTCCCCGCACATCTGAACTAGTATCCTAAAGATCGCCCACCTGATGGCTTGGTCTGCTTGGACCACTGTGACATCTGTCTACTGCAGGCTACAGAAGACTCTTTTATATGTCACCCCGCGGTGGGTCTCACTACTGGAGTCGGTTCAGCAAGAAATCTCTCCACAAGAAGGGCTCACTCAAGTACTCCTGCCTATGTCAGAATGCTGAGGGAGACCATCGAAGCCATGATCTCATGCCTCAGTCCCTACTCGAAGGTCCAGGCCCGGAAAAATGGGTCTCGTACCATGTCCATGGAGTAGCACGAGAGGTCAGTAAATCTCGCTGAGTACTGGGCTATTGTCATGCTGCCCTGCCACAAATGTAGTAACTCTTGGATGCACACCGTACGGAGGGTAGCTGGAACAAACTCTGAGTAGAAGAGGCTCTCGAAGTCCATCCAAAGTAGAGATGCTTCGTCGTGCACCTGAAGCATCAAAATCCACCATCTACCTGCTACTGGGTGTAGGAGACTCGCCACAAGGATCACCATAAGGTCACCTGGTGTCCTCACTAATCTAAAGACTTTGATGATAGCCTCCAGCCAATCCTCAGCTACCTGAGGGTCCGTCTCTCTGCGCAACCTGGGTGGCCTCTATCGCAGAAACTCGTGCAACGCACTCAGGCAGCATGCACTCTCTACTGCTGGGGCCGGTGGCATCAGTGGATCAGCGGGTAGTGGTACCACTGGTGCCTCCACTGTAATGGGTCCCTACACCAAGGCCTCGTCGCTAGGTGGGCTGCTATCTGACACGTAGCTCAGAACCCTAGCTGGATGCCTTCGTGGGGCTATCCTAAAAAGAAACAGGTGTTCCATGGTCAAACAGTGTACCTGTTGAGATGACACAAAGTAATCACAAAGAAAACTTTTGAAACACACATGCAATCAGTGTTTTCGACAACTGAGTCGGAAATCAGAAGTCAGGTTCATGGTGTATGGATATGTCGGCCGCCACACCAACACTGGACTCCTTGGACTGAAAACCACACTCAATACTCTTAACAATATTGCTTCATAGAGAAGAAATTATCAGTTTCCCGAGTTCTATGGTAGAACCAACTCCTCTGATACCAATTTGTCACGACCCGTCCTCGGGGCCTGTACCGTGACTACCCCAAGCCCGCCTTCCATAGGCCAGGGGCTGGCGAGTAGCACCAAAGGTGTAAATCCTAGTAAAAAGGGAAGGCATTGACTTTATAAAAGTAAACAAACACAATAGAGTATGAAAGTGAAGTAAGCACTAAGTAAAACTGAGTATAAAATTAGGTGATGAAAAGTAAATGGGCCAGTATACAAACCCAACTGATAGTACAATACAACTGAAAAAAGGTACAATAGCAGTATAGTAAATTGGCAACCGTTGAGTCGTCCTCTGGATATCCAACATGAAGGGTGGGTATATATGGTCTCCTCAACTCCTCAGGTCCAGCTGTCTGCCCCGTGTACGTCCCGCCAAGTGGTCCACCACCTGGTACCATCCAGCTCCCCAAACCACTACCTCAATCAGTGTTTTCCGTCATCTGCATCCACCACAATGTATTGTGGGCGTACCCGTGCAGGGGTGAGTATACGATACTTAGTAGAGAGCCCGAGACCCCTGGAGGTCTCCAAGAATCCACGAAGGATAAACCACAAAGGAAAGATACAATCATGAAGTATCACCCGACTCTACTTAGGTATATACCCATACATATACCTAAGTCACAATTACTGTTCATATCCAACTCTCGAGCCCAAGAACAACCCAGTACACACAGGAAAGAAGTCAATCACACCGTTGGTAATGATTTCAAGTCAACACTCAGCTCACATAGGTATACTACTCACGAAGAAGGGTGGAGATGATTAGATGTAGCCTCTGAATCATCTCCTCTGACGAACCCACGTAGGATCCTAGTACAGAAGTCGTCGCTACTGAACCCACGTAGGATCCAAGTACAGTAACCATCACTGCCGAACCCACATAAGATCCAAGTACAGTCACCATTGCTGCCGAACCCACAGAGGATCCAAGTACAATCGTCCTTGCTACCGAAACCACAGAGGATCCGAGTACAGTCATCATCGTCGTCGAACCCACTGAGAATCCCAGCATGGTAGTCGTCGTAGTCACAGCCAGCTCTAGGGTACCCACACACAGCATGCTCGATTCTGGGAGGGTCTACTCCTCGAGTAAAGGGGTCGATACATAAATTGTCATGAAGACCAGAGTTGATGTATCCCAAAGTTCCGCCTCTTCAAAAGGAACTCAAAGTGACAGGCGGCGCGTCAAATGGACGCCCGATCTGAGAGATATTGGCTTTTCCGTTCAATGGGTCCAGTTGGAAATATCCTCATTCCAAACTCATCCATTTACCAAAGTTGTCCAAAACTCACTTAGTGTATCACAAAAGGACCGCCTCATCGATAGGGTCCCTGTTCCACAGACGGCGCATCGTTCAGACGCGCGGTCTTCAAGATATTCACCTTTAAGTGAAAACAGGCCCAGCCCATTAAGCCCAGTGGGCTGGCGGGTCGGTTTAACCCATCTTTGATGGGTCCAACCAGGCTGGGTTGTTAGAACGGCCCAAAGAAATGGATGGCTCGTCCCGGCGGGGCGTGGCTTAGCGGGGCGCGACTGGGTGGGTGGTGGCCCCATTGGGTCATCCCGAAGGCCGAGCGGTCCGAGGGGCGGGGCGCCCCTCCGGCTAGCCGAACAGGGTGGATGGAGCCGGCTGGCCTTCTGGAGCAAGCAGGCCGTTACTAATCCGATGTGGTGCCCTCCTGGCGCTATGACTTCCCTCCGCCCGGCCGACCAACGGGCCGACCTGTCCTTCCGCACAGCCGGCGCGACGGTACTGGCTTCCTCTGTCGCGGCCTACCGTGGCTGCGACTCCGTGTTCCCGACACTGCGCGACGGCGCCATGCTTCCTCTGCTGTGGCCCGCTTGGCAGCAACTTTCTTTGCGTGTGCGATGGTGGCCCTTGCGTCGCCGGCCTCTTCTGCATTCTGCCTCCGGTCGTTGATTCAAAAATAAACAAGGTCAAACATAGGCTCGTCGGGCCATCTTCATTCAGAACACACCCTCTACGTTAAGTGATAGAAATAGGCCAAGACAATAAAAGTTATACAACGACGAACGAGGCACAATTTTAATCCATTAAAATTGAACATAATCCCCTACCTCGATAATTGACGTCGCACGTCGGGCGTCGCAGAAGATGGCATCGTAGGGAGAAGATTCGTAGACGACATCGGAGTGTATCCGAGGAGGAAGTGGAGTCTCCTCACTTGTCGTGGATAAGAGAAAGAAAAGTGTGTCTTTTTTCTTCGTGGAACTGGCATTCTTCGTCGAAGAATACACCATTCCTCATCGGAGGGTCGGTGTTCTTCCAAAAACTCAATAGCTCTCCCAACTCTTCTTAACAAAACGAATACCCCCAGAAATAAAATAATAGGCTAATGCTATTATTTTATTAACACCTGAAATTTAAATTTTAAAATTCAAACCACTTCATTAATTAATTGAAGAGGTTGTATTCATTAAATAATTGTGTTGGCAATTAATAAAGAGAGGCAGAGGAGGTGAAGAGATCTCATAAATATTGGGAGAGTTGTCAACATTAAACAAGGGAGTTTAATGGGGATTTATGAGAGTTATGGGAATTTCAAGGGTTTAGGTCACGTGTGGGCCCCACCCCACAAATATCCTCTAATGGGAGGTTATGTGGGTGTGGGACCCACCTCTAACTCCCATTGGTAGGAATTAACTACCATCCTTAAAATAAAATTGTGATCCACCAATTTTATTTTTTTTAATCTAATTCCCCAAATATTAATTCTCAACCCGCTTAAAAAGAAACTGCGGTAAAGGCCCCCTTAAGCAATTATCGTCACTACGAGTTAATCGGTGCCCTTGGATTTCAATTCCGAGCACCAGTTCAAAAGAAAGAAAAACCTGCTCGTTCATTTACTGAACTTACCCGAGCTAAACTTCGGAAATTGATTCTGAGCACACTGGGCCTCGGAATCAAGTGCATTCAGAAGCCACAGACTCGTAAAATTCCAATTTATTTAAAAAAAATACTTCAAATTTCTAGGTCTTTATAGTCATAGTTGGTATCAATGTAAAATTTTATTTATTTTTGGGACTAGAATTAGAAAAATATAGAAAAATACTTATTGATAAAACTATGTATAAGAAAAAATCCCCAAATTTTGGTAAAGTATTGATTAAGTTTTTTATCAAGAAATAAATCCCTATATGGATATTTGAAATTGATTTGGATCTCACACAAATGTACATAGGGGTAAAACCTAAAAATACTGCATTGAGATAGACTCAAACGAGAACTACTAAAAAAATGGCCTTTCTACACACCTAGATTGAAACTCTCTGGGGATATGCTATGTTAAATTCCCAAGCTCATTATGAACCTTTATAAAGGGAACAAAAAATATCCATAAGTGTCTATTTTAGTAAATATATCATAGATAATAAAGATTCAACCCTAGAAATTCATAAGTTAAGAAAATAAATTTCATTTAAAAATTATCTGATTAATGTTAGTTGATTCAAATTTATGTGATTAATTGTTTAAAAATACTCACCCCCAGTTTTACCTTTATTCCAGACAATGGCCAGAAATAGAAGGAATAAAGTAAAAACCAATTTTTAAGGAAATGTGATGACTGGTCAACGATATTCCCAACCCGATGAGAGTAGGAATAATTAACATAATGATAATAGTCTCTCAGATGAATCATGTTCTGAATATAATCTTGTATTAAGATTAGAGGCCAAATATTTTTATGAAATAACAATCTACAATTGATACGTTTATGTGACAAAGGCCTTTGAATTTTAATGGAACATCCAGTCCCTTAATCATAGAAAAATTGATAAAATACCTTGAGAAGATATTCTCCATCCTTCAATTTTAAGAGAATGAGAAGGTTATACAAGATATCATCACATGTAAGGAGAAGCTGATCAGTGGTAGACATTGATCAAGAATACGAAGCATGAGGAAGAGATCAAAGC
Source organism: Viscum album (assembly GCA_963277665.1). Taxonomy (NCBI): domain Eukaryota; kingdom Viridiplantae; phylum Streptophyta; class Magnoliopsida; order Santalales; family Viscaceae; genus Viscum; species Viscum album. The sequence continues at coordinate 640,503,049 of OY728143.1, read as the reverse complement.
AATGGGATGCAATGAATTATGGATTTTTCTTTTGATAAATTTTTTTCCTTGCACTCTCAGACATAAAATAGAAAGGGATTTCTATTCCCTCATCCAGAAAGACAATGGATCTATTAGGATGTGTGAGGAAAACTTCACAATACTTTCACGATACACCTCTGGTTTTTTCATTATCCATGAATATAATGTTGACCAATTCATTGGTGTGATAAAACATATTGTAAAAAAATCCCTTCTGATTCGAGACTTTGATAGCTATAAGGAAATTTTATGATGTTCCCTCAATGTAAAAATAGAGATTGAAGAATCTCAAGGGTATCATTGGGATAAGAAGTGGAAAGTAGAGTTTAATTATGGTGGTCCTATGGGGAAATATAAATTCTCTATGATATTTCAACATCCCACTTGTTAAATGTGAATAAATAAGAACCCCTAATTTTTTTAAGGGGGATGAAGAAATTCATTAGGTGTGGAATGCAAGGACTTATATCTTGCAATTGAAGACAAGATAAATCCACTAATGTGACGGAGGAAAGGAATTATATATTCAACCATTAGTGCATTGTTAATTGTTTCAACTATAAGGAACCATGGTACATTTTAAAGAAATACTATAATCCAATGGTTTTTGGAGACAACCAACAATGTTCAAGGAAGTAATAGAGAGTTTATTCCATTACAACAAATGAGGTGGATCCTAAAAATGAAGTGGTGATAGGTAAGCTAGTTATTCATTCAAGAATTGTGAGTTTAATTTTCGATTTTGGTTCAAAAAATCCAATTATATTAGGAGTGTTTAGTAAGACTATTCAAAAACCACAAAAAAGGTATGGAAGTATAGCTATCAATGAAAAATGAAAATGGATCATCTTTTTTATCTCAAGAATATAACTCCTCCCCAGTTAAACGTTTTGGATTGAACATCCCAAAAAACATTGTGATACTAACTTTGGTGGAATTTGATACATTTTTTGTATAGATTGGATTTCCCTACATATATCCATCATAAATTTATGCAAGAAGGAAATCACTCGTCGTATCATGAATCATCATCTAATTCTTTAAAAATGAATGGATATGGATGAATCTTATTTTACACCAACATCTCATGCATGGATATTATTTCCCCATGAGAATGAATATCTAGATAAAACTATTGATTCTAAAAAAGGATCATCCTTGAATACATTCCCATTATGAGGGAATATGCTGATATGTTTCATGAATAATTGAATGGTATTCCTTCTATCTAGGAGGTTGAATTTTCAATTTATATTATAATTGGGGTGTTACCATTATCTAAGATTCCATATAGAATGACTATTTTTGGAAATTTGGGAGACAAAGAAACAACTACAAGAGAATTTGGATAAAGGCTTCATATGCCAAAGTGCTTCACCATGGGGTGCACCTATCCATTTCATCAAGAATGAATAGTAAATGAACCTTTTCATTTTTTATCATGGTATCAACAAGATCACATTAAAAAAATTATCATATGCCACATATTTATGAATTTTTTGATTAGCTATGTGAAATACAATAATTTCTAAGGTGGATATTCGGTCAGGATATTATCAAGTAAGGGTGAAAAAGGAGGATTCCCCCAAGATTGAATTCTATACAAGGTACTAGCACTAAGAGTTCATAGTAATTCTATTCAGACTCACTAATGATCCAACAGTCTTTACAGACTTGAGGAATAGTGTCTTTTGATATTACCTCAATAAATTTGTGGTAGCCTCTATAGATGATATTCTAACATACTAAAAAATAAAGGAGGAGTATGAGGATAATCTGATCACTTTTCAAAAGACCTTATGAAAGGATTAGATTTATGAAAAGTAATGAAAATGTGAGTTGTTGTTGAAGGAAGTGTAACACCCAAATGTTTTTATGAAATATTTTCTTTAAATTATTCAATAGATTTTATTTCATGAAATATTTTGTTTAAACGAACCATGAGATGACCTTGGTATAAAATTACCATTATTTCCTAGCATTTAGGTTTGCAGGAATAAATATTACTAACATATGAAAACTTATGTTGAATTCTTTAGCTACCAATTATTTATAAAAAATACAAAAAAACTAAATATAATGGAAATATTTTAATTTTTTATTAAAAAAATAAGTGAATTAAAATTAATAAATGAAATTAAAGAAATATATATTTTATATATTTAATAAAATATTTTTGATATTTATCCAAGATATATTTTATTCATAGTATTTGAATAAACCGTATTTTATTTATAAAACCATAAATTTTTAAAAGGGTAATTTTACCGCTTTTTAATGGAGTAACATATTTCAATTAAAATTATAACACATTAATTATTTTTATATGAAAAAATAAACATTTTATTTTGAATTTGGAAATAAAAATTTACTTAGGATTAATTTTTGATATTTTTCTGATAACTTTCATGTTTTGATGAATAATAAAAATATACTAGATTTTAATGGAAAGACATTTTTACTTCAAAATTATTCATATGGATAAATTATATTATTGAATGGTTTTAAAGTATAAATAGATTATATATTTTTTAATTAATATAATGTAAGTTATTGTCATTAATTTTACATTGAATTAAGATGTAAAAACAATTCAATCTTTTGAAATGTTTTAACTATAAAAAACTTATTTGCTCATTTCGACAATGAGATTAATTTTAAATTAATTAATGAAACATTTTTTTTAATTTTTAAAAAATGTATTCCATATTTGGAATCATTAGTTCCAAATTTTTTAAATATATTTATTTTATTTTTAGGCATTATGAATAGCAATTTCGGCAATTTTAATTATTACAGTAAAAGGGTGAATTATGTAATTAAGGGTAAACATAATATTATAAATTTCCCTAAAACACGTCATAATATCATTATATGATTTTTCTATTCCTAAATAACCCTTAGTTAAAAATGGGATCATTTTGAAGCCACTTAGACAAGATTAGAACATTTAATTTTATTTATTTAAAGAAAAGATAAAAATCCCTTACTCTAACTTTAATAACTATATAATTTTTAATTTAAGGTTACAGAGAAGATAAATTAGACTATAAATACTAATCTTAAATATAATATGTTTTTATTTCTCAAGAAAATTTATTTTAAATTTTTACGAAAAAATAATTACCTTAATAACTTATACATTAAGGATGCATGAATTATTTAATTGATGAGAAATCAATAAAATAATTTTTATTAAAATGATCATCACCACTAAAATAAAATAACACTTGGATAAATATTATATGTAAAGTATATATTGACCATATTCATCCAAGGGTTGAGTTATGGTCCATTTGGAGCAATATGGAAAATATTATGACACATATAATATTTTATTTAAAGTGATGTTAAAGTTGCCACATTCATGATTTATTGAATATAACATTATTAATGTAGGATTTTTTGGAATATATATTTGACTATAAGTATTATTATGAAATATTTAGGATTTATCTTCTTCATAGTATTTTATTTTTAAATTTCATTCAAAAAATTTGTATGTTAAGTAATTACACAAAACTTATGTTTTAATTATTTTATTAATGTATAGAATAAATAAATGTTATTAAAAATGTTAAAATAATTATAATTTGGGTTAATTAATATATAAAATTAATTTTATATATTAACTTGAACTATTATGAATATAATTAATCATTTTTTCGAATTGAACTTGTTATAAATTTATTTTTAATAATCAATTTATTTTATAGTATCAAAATTGACACTATTTATTGTTTATGAATATAATGTATTGTAAAATTATTTAAAAATCATAAAACATTTAATAATAATTTAAAATAGTTATTAAATTTATTATTATGTTCTATATTATTCATTTATGTTCTAATTTACAACAAATAAGTAAATATTTTCACCCATTAATATTGAAATATTTGTTACCTTAGTTAAAAATAAAATAGAATAACTAGGTGTTAATTAAAATGATAAAATATAAATTAACTTACAATCTTGTCTAAAATTTATTGGTTGATTATATTATAACCTTATGTCATCTAATATTTAAAACTAATACCCTTTTAGGTTTTTTATGTGGTTTGAATTTATTATAAATTAATATTTTTTTTGAAATTCCAAGGGTGCCCCCTACCTCAACAATAAAAGAGAACTGACTCTCTCATTTCTTCATAACTCATTTTTCCTTAAATATCATCCATAACATTCCCAATTACCTTATAATGTTCTCTAGTCACATTCTAGAGGTTATGTTCTTCTCAAAATACCAACTTTATTGCATTTAATAGGAGATCTAGAGGAAACTCACTGAAGTAGAGGTAATCTCCTTTATCGAGTCTCAAGATAACTTCTTCTTCTACTGCCTATTCCTTTGTTGTTTCAATTATTAAGTAATTACTATATTATCAACTATATACTGATATGTTTTTATGGTTATGGAAAAACAATTTTCCACCTTCTATCCATCATACAAAAAATAAAATCAGCACGGGTGCGTGTGTACATACGACTTACCCTCTCCACGCCTTCGTGTAATCTGTTTTTTCATAAAAAATTTACTTAGATAAGTACAATTATGGAGATAATAACTATATATGATTATTATAAAAAGGTATTTATTCTATAATTATATATATACCATCCACTTCTATACCATTTCATAATTAAAAGAATGATATCACTGTTCGTGCATACGTATAGCCTACTGTCTTCACGATGTGATGCGATTCATTCTATAAAAAATCCATTAAATAATGATTATATAAATGTATATAACGAATAAATATGATATATATTATGTTAATATAATTATTTAAATGATATAATTATAAACTATGAAGAATAATCAGAACTTATTTGAAAAAAATGTGTAAGAAAATGAAGTCATTAATACCCAAATAACGAGTAATAATTAAATGTTATTATCAAAACAATGATAATATGATCATAAATGATATCATAAAAATTAATAGGATTATAGAATAATTCAATTAAATTATTTAAATAATTATAAAAGTGGTTCGGATACATACAAAGGATATCAGAACTAATGTATGGGATAATTTCTCAATCTCATTATTATCTGAGATTCTTTATATATATGTATTTATTACGGTATATTTATCATCCACATAAATGTTTCCCAAATATGTAATATTATTTATATTCATATAAAATTTATTAAAGACAATTTAACCCATTGATGAAATTTCATTTAATGGTATGAAAAGAATCTTTTATCATTTTTCGATACGAGGTACCTTTTGAATTTCTAATAAAATTATAGGAAGAAAGTTTTCTTTTCACATATTGGAAATGAATGGATTTTTACATTTTCATATCACTTTATTTATATGAATATTAACTCACATGTTTTCAATTTTATTTCCAAATAAATTCTTTTCTTTTAAAATTTTGTACATTTAATAAAAAGAAAATATTTTTAAAGAAGAAAGGATATTTTTCTCAAAAAATAATTTCTAGTGTTCTATCAAAATTATTTTCCATCTAAATGGAATTAAATTATAGGTTTATGTTTCATGTATACTATACCTATTATTCCAATGTTTTATTATGGTTATAATTTAATTCTATTTATGAAATCTATTTGTTTTATATGGATTATGTTATGATTGAATGATGCTTGATAAACCCATTTAATTATTTTGGTCATGCTATAATTAATGATTTATGTTTTGTGGAAAATGAAATAATGATTTCATTATGAAATGGGTGGGACATATTTCTAAATCCATTAGAATTGGTTAAATATTTATATATCATAATATATACATGGTTGTAATGGGAAATGATCTCGGTTCAGTAATACATGGCTGGAATGAGATGTAAACCCAGTTTAGTATTAGAATTTGTCCACAATGATGGTCTTGTCAATGACCCTTGACTAATATGAAATAATTTTCTATGGTTATTTATATGCTAAAAATTCCATGTCTTATGTTATGACTTTTGGGAACATGTTCATTAATTCTTTATAAAATTTTATGAAATATCCCAGGACATGATATCTTGATCTTTTATATACAGGATATGATTTTCAGATGTTATATTCTCATGTATTATTATTATTATATGATTTCCATTGCCCTTGTTTATCCTTACTAATAATCTTAGCTAACCCTTTAATATGTTTCTTTTTCCTGGGCTGTGAATAAAAGTATTAGTAATATTTGTTAAAAAGGGTTATAGATATGACTGAATAAGTTGGAGATAATGCAGATCTCTTATGAACTAGTTGGTTATGTTTCCATGTTTCTAAAGACACTAAAACTATAAAGTCCTACCATGGTTTTGTTATGTTTTTTAATGAATATTAATTAATTTTGAGGTAATATTTATATATGTAAAGTATGGGTCCTTATAGTTGGTATCATAGAAAAGCTATAGTTAACCCTTGGAAACTAGGATGAGAAAAACATATCAATAACCCTAAGGATATGTTGAAGTATAGGTTATAATCCATGTATTTTATAAATGATCATGAATAACCTTGGATAAAATTAAGTGTCCTAAATTGAAATTTCATTATTGATTATGCGGTTTTCCCATTATGATTAGTGTTTCTTATACTATGCTTCTTTGTTTTAGTCAATGGATGGAACCTATAGGAACTACGTTAGTACTGAATGTGAGGCAATGAAATTATTTTCCTCATGAGAAACTGAATGTTATAGTAGTTGGAATACAAAACCTTATTGTTATTATCACACAACTTTCTCCAGTTATGAATCATGAAATACTTCGAAATGAAAAAATAAGGGAACTATATTCTATTTAGTTTTTCATGAGGCAACGTCCAAATTAATTCAGTGGGTCCTCTGATCCACTAATGGATGAACAATGGATTAGTAACACTTAAAATGTATTTTTATTTCTCCCATGTTTATATCAGGAAAAATTGATCTTGGAAGTCTATCATTTGTATGATGATTCTAATAAATAGTGGAATTTTATCAAGAATATGAGGAAAAGAGATGAAATTGAATCCATAGAATAGGAAGAGTTAAAAAACTTATTTTTCAATAATTAATTTCATTATATTATGTAAACAAAAATAGAGAAGGAGTTCCTTGAACTTTAGAAAAAGGAAGATGAATTCGTAGGTACCTACAAAGAAAAATTTACAAGACATTCAAGGTATGCTTTTAGAATTATTATTCAACTTGAGAGTATAATTTATCAATACTTTAGTGGCCTAAAACAAAGTCTCCAAAGTGAATTATCTATAAGGGAATTAAATATCTATGAGGATACCATTCAATGTGATCTCAAGGTTGATATAGAGATTGGAGTGACCCATCTATCCTATGGGTTTGATTAAAAGTGAAAATTAGAATTCAAGGGAAAATATATTGACCACATTGAAAAGAAGATGAGATTTCACTTATTATCAAAGAGTGGAAATAAACATGGAGGAAATTGTCTTAATGGTAGTAGAAAATGTTTTTAAGTGTGGGAGAGAATGTAATTGGGTAGTTGAATGCTGATGTGATAGAAAAAAGATATATGATGATGCTGATAGAGAAAATTCTACACAGAATGAAACTACTACACTCCAATTCTAAAAGTATAATGAAATGTGGAATTAGGATAATAAATTCCCTAATCTAAGGGTTATCTATGTTGATTGATATCCAAAAAATCTTAATGCCAACTAAATATTTAAGTCACATGCGATCACTTTCAATGACATGGAGTGTGATAATGAAGTGGTAAAATATACACTTACTATCCACTCTAAAGTAGAAATGTTAATTTGATTTTTTATCCACCCACTATTTTATTTATGAATATTTTTATAATGGTATCACCATATTAACTCATCAATTAGATGTTGAGTTAGTTGTAAAAGCATTTAATGGCACAACGGTCGAATTAAAAGTTTATATTTATTCGATAGTTGAAGTTTGTTGGAAAGTGATTCCGTCAAATCCTGTGATCCTTCCTTTATTTTAATTTGAAGTGATTCTTAGCTAGGACTTAATTTATCTATATGTATATCATATCAATTTCCAAGGAAGGGAAGTCACATATCAAATTCAGAACAATCTATTATCATCTGTCGATTTAAGGATGAATATAGCCTTAGAAGGGAACTTTTTTCCCTCTTATTAGTCTTGGTTCATATAAATTAAGTTCATCTATCTCAAATGGTTGGGTAGAAACTCTTAATTAAGAATAAATCTGATGTAATATAGTTTTTTGATGTCTTTCTAGAAGAATTTCTAGGAATTCCACCAAATCGCAAAGTTGAGTTTTCGATAGAACTCATATCGGGTTCTCTGTGTATTTCAAAGAAACCTTATAGAATACCCCCAATTGAGTCATAGGAATTGAAGAAGAAACTCTAAGAGAATCTAGAAAATGTATTCATATTCCCTATTGTGTCACCTTGGGGTGCACCTATTCTATTTTTTAAGAAGAAAGATGGATCAATGGGACTCGGTATTGATTATCGAGAACTTAACAAGATCACTATCTAAAAAAATACACTCTTCCTTGCATTGATAACTTATTATACCTACTAAAAAATGTTCAATACTTTTCAAATATTGATCTTCATTTAGGATATCCTCAAATAAGGGTTAATAAGGATGATATACCGAATATGGAATTCCATACAAGGTATGAACACTAAGAATTTATAGTGATGCCTTGTGGTCTTACTAATTCCCCCACTACCATTATGGATCTAATAAATAGAGTGTTTAGATATTATCTTGATCATTTTTTGGTATTCTTTATATAAATTATTATTTTAGATTCAAATAGAAAGGAACAGTATCAAGATCACTTGAGAATTGTACTAAAGACCCCAATAAAGGAAAATATTTATAAAAAAATTCCATATGTGAATTATGGATTTAGAATGTTTAATTTTTGGGTCACATAATAAAAATAGAGTGTATATATATGGATCCAAAAAAAATGAATTTATTTAATGTTGTTTTATACCAACAATGGTAACTTAGATATGGTATTTTCTTTGTTTAGTAGATGTTATCAATGTTTTGTGAAAGATTTTTACAGACTATCTAATCCACTCACCAAGATTACTCGAAAAGGAGTAACGTTTGTGTGAATGGAGGAATGTGAATATAATTTCAAAGAGATAAAAATAAGGTATCCATTTCACCTAATCTCACACAACCTTGTAGTGGAAAATGGGTTTTGATATATAGTGATGCATCCAAGAAGGTGATGTGAAGTGTTATCATGAAAAATGATATGGTGATAGATTATGCCTCGCTATAATTGAAAATCCGTGAGAAAAATTACCCAAATAATGATTTGGAGTGAACTATAGTAATATTTTCAATATAGATATGTAGGATTTATATTTATGGTGAAATGTGTGATATTTATACTAATAATAAAACTTTAAAGTATATTTTCACACAAAAAGAGCTGAATATGCACCAAAAAAGATGGTTAGAGTTGATTAAAGATTACAAATTCTCGATAAATTACCACCCTGTGAAAGAAAACAAGTTGGAATATGGTTTGAGTTTAAAGGATCATGATAGACTATCCATTATTAGGATAAACAATGATCCAATATTTATGGATTTTAGAAGGATGGATCATGAAATTTTAAATGATGGAGAGAAATTATATATCTTTTAAATAAATGTACAACCATCTACACAGGTGATGATTAAGGAGGTGTAGAAGGAATATGTGGATATAAAAAATAATGTGAGAAAGGTTCATGAATTCAACCATGATTTTGATGGAATAATAAGGTTTAGGAACCATGTCTGTATTCCTACCAAACTAGAATTAAAGAAAGATCTATTGTATGAGGCTTATAGTTCTTCATTCTCTATTTATCCTATAAGCACAATGATGTATAGGGACATTAAAGAGTATTTTTGGTGGGATAGAATGAAAATAGATGTTTATAAATTTGTCTCTCAGCGCTTGGTTTGTCAGCAATTTAAGGATGAGATATAAAAGTCTTAGAGTATATTACAACCATTACCCATACTAGAATGGAAATGGGAAAGCATCACCATGGATTTTTTCATCAGACTTTTAAAAACATCAAAATACTATAATTTTATATGGGTTATTGTTGATTTCCTTATGAAGTATACACACTTCATTTCTATTAGAGAGTATTTCTCTGTCGATCATATTTCTAGGATATGTGTATAGGAAGTGTTAAGGTTGTGTGGAGTACCACTTCCCATTATATCTGATCGAGATCCGAGGTTTACTTTGAAGATATGGAAAAGTCATAAGTAGGCTCTGGATAAAGAGTTAAGTTTCATAACTACTTATCATCCTCAGATAGATAGTCAGTCTGAGAGGACAATTAAAACTCTAGAAGACATGTTGAGGGCATTCTCTATGTATTTCAAAGGTTGTTGGGATCAACACCTAACATTGGTATAATTTTATTAAAGTAATATATTTCACTCCAGTATTTATATGAATTCATATGAATCCATATATGAAAAAAGTGTAGAATTACAAATTTATGGGATGAAGTTGGGGAAATAAAGTTATCAGGACATGATCTTGTTGACGAAATGGAAGTGAAGTTCAGATCTATTCGACAATATATAAGAGTATCTCAGAGTCGATAAAAAGGATATGCTGACAAGTGAATAAAAGATATATATTTTGAAGTGGGTGTAAAGTGTTTCTATGAATATCTCCATGGAAGACAGTAATGAGATTTGTATATAAGGTTAAGTTGTGCCCTATGTATATTGGTCATTATGAAATTCTGGATCATGGTGGGATGGTAGCTTATAGATTAGAGCTTCCACCAATTCTCTCTCAAGTTCCTTATATATTCCCTATATCTTTCCACATAAAGTACACATCTTATCCTTCATATGTACTAAACTCAGAAGTCATAAGACTGGAGAATGATCTTTCTTATGGATAATAACTAATAGAGACTCTGGAATATAGAAAAAAATTCCTATGAAACAAGACCACATTATTGGTTAAAGTTTTATGGCGGAGCCACCAATTTGAGGAAGCTACGTGGAAACTTGAGGATATGATGAGGCATAGGTTTCCTCTTATTTTTTAATCCATGTGATAAATTTCAAGGATGAAATTTATTTTAAAGGGGGTAGAATGTAACACCCAGATGTTTTTATGAAATATTTTCATTAAATTCTTCAATATCATGGATTGCATGCAATTGTGAATTTAAATGAACTGTGAGATTCCCTTCGTATGAAATGACCATTTTATCATAGCCATTAGGTTAATGAGAATTAAAATAACTAACATATGAATATTTATGGTTAATTCATTGGCTACCAATTATTTTTGAAAAATATAAACAATTTAAAAGTAAAGGAAATATTGGTATTTTTGTATTAATAAATTTTATGAATTACAATTAGTAAATGAAATTAATGAATTATATATGTTATATATTTAATAAAATATTTTTTATATTCATTAGATAGAGTAATAGGATATGAATAAACCATATTTTATGAATAAAAAACCTACATTTTTCAAAGCGTTAATTTTTCTGCCTTTAAATGGAGAACCCTTTTTAAATTAATAATTGGACACATTAATAATTTTTATATAAAGACATAAAATTCTTATTTTTAATTGTGATATAAAAATTTACTTTTGATGAATTTTTGATATTTTGCTGATAACATTCAAGTCTTGATGAATAGTAAAAATATACTAAATTTTAATTGAAAACAAATTTTTTAGTCAAAATAATTTATATGATTAAATTATATTATTAATTTTTCTAACTTATAAATAGATTATATTTTTATCATTTTATATAATTTAGGTTATTAGCATTAATTTTAAATTGAATTCAGATATAAAAACATTTCAATTTTTTGTAATGTTTTAACTCATAAAACCCCATTTTCTCATTTCAACAATGAGATTAATTTTAAATTATTTATTTCAACATCTGGGTTTTGAATTTTGAAAAATGGATTCCATATTTTGAATTAGTAAGTCCAAATTATGTAAATATATTTATTTTTTATTTTTGGAATTATGAATAGTTTTGGTAATTTTTATTAATACATTATAAGGGTAAATCATGTAATTAAGAGTAAAAATAATATTAAAATATTACCCTAACATTTTTTTAATATCATTTTATGAGTTTGTTTCGACCTAAATCATCCTTGGTTTGAAATGGTATCCTTTGGAATCCACTTTTACTAGATTAAGACATTTAATTTATTTTATTTAACAAACGTTTAAATATATCTTACTCAAATTTTAATAACTATATCATTTTTAATATAAGGTTATGCAGATGATACATTATACTTAAATACTCATTTGAAAGCTAAAATGTTTTGATTTATCATGGAAATTTATTTTTAATTTTTAGGAAATAAATAATTAACTTAATATCTTATACATTAATGATACACAAATTATCTAATTGATGAGAAATCAGTAAAATAATTTTTATTAAAATGATAATCACCATTAAAAGACTAGAAAACATGACCAACTATTATTTTTCAAGTATATCTTGACCATATTAATCTAAGGGTTTATTTATTGACCATTTAGAGCAATATGCAAAATATTATGACACTTATAATATTTTAATTAAAGTAATGTTAAAGTTATCACATTAATGTTTTAATACATATTACATTTTTAATGTAGGATTTATCAGAATCTATATTATAAAATAAGTATTCTTATGAATTATAGTGGATTTATCTTCATCATATTATATTATATTTAATTTTTATTCAATAAATATGTATATTAAATAATTACACAAAACCGATGTTGTAATTATTTAATTAATGGAGATAATAAATAAATGTTATTAAAAATATTAAAATAAACACAGTTTGGGATAATTACTATATCCAAAGAATTTTATAAATTAATTTAAACTATTATGAAAATAATAAAATATTTGGTTTGAAGTTATCTTGTTATATTTGTATTTTTAATAATCAATTAATTGTATATTATCGAAATTGACACTATTGATTGTTTGTCAAAATAATGTATTATTATATTATTTAAAAGACATAATTTTTTTATAAATATATAATAATTATAAAATGGTTGAAATTTTTCTAACTTATTCATTTATGTTCTAATTGACCTCAAATAATTAAATATTTTTACCCTTTTAATATTTAAATATTTGTTACCATAGTAAAAAACTAATTAGAATAACTAAGTGTTAATTAAAATGATAGGGTCTAAATTTATATAAAAACTTTTCTAAAATTTATTGGTTGACTATATTAAAACATTATATCATATAAAATTTTAAGTTAAGACATTTTGGTGATTTTTTATGTGGTTTTGAATTCATTATAAATTAATATTTTTTATAAATTCTAAAGGTGCCCCCAACCTCAATTATAAAAGGGATCATGATCCCTCATTTCGTCATAACTCATTATGCCTTAATGTTCTTCCATACACTACCCATTTAAATTTAAAACATCTCTAGTCACATTCTATAGATGCTGGTATTCTCAAAATACCAACTTTAGTTCCTTTAATAGGATATCTAGAGGGAGCTCGTCGAAGAAGAGGTAATATCCTTTACCGACTATCTCAAGATCATTTATCATTCAAATTAAACTACATTTCATGTGTCCATTATTAAGTAATAAATATACTATCAAATATATACTGAGAGGTTATTATTTTTAAGGAACAACCTTTTTCCACATTATATCTATCATATGAAAAATGAAATCACTACGCATGCGTACACATGACATACTATCTCCACACTGTGGTGTAATCTATTTTTCACCACTTCTTTACATGGATGGGTATAATGATGGAATTATTAAATATATATGATTATTATAAAAATTTATTTATTTTTGAAAAATATATATACTATCCAGTTCCATAACATTTCACAATTAAAGGAATCATATCATCGCTCGTGCATACGTACGACCAATCATCTCCTCGATACGATGTGATTCATTCTATAGGACATCCATTAATTCATGATTTTATAAATGTATATAATTAATAAATATGATATAAATTATATTGATATAATTCTATTAATGATATAACTATATCCTATGAAGAAGTATCAGAACTTATTTGATAAAACAAGCATAAGAAAATGAAGTCGGTTATACCCGAATAATGAGTAATAATGAAATGTTATTAATAAATGGAAGATAATATGATCATATATGATATCATAAAAATGAATATGATTTTGTAATAAGTCAATGAAATTATTTAAATTGTTATATAGGAGGTTCAGATACATACAAAGGATATCATACATAAGATAAGGGATAATTTAATGATCTCATTATTATTAGAGATTTTTTATACATAAGTATGTACTATTGTATATTTATCATCCACATCCATGTTTCCAAAGTATTTAATATTATCTATATTCTTATAAAAATATGTAAATTCAATTTTACCCATTTGTGAATTTTAATTAAATGGTATGAATATAATATTTTTTACATTTTTCAATATGAGGTACTTTTTGACATTCTAACAAAAATATGAGAAGAATGTTTTCTTTTAAATTATATAGAATGAAAAAATTAAATTTTCATAACTCATTATTTCCATGAATCTTACCTTAAAATATTTCAAGGTTATTTTAAAATAAATTATTTTCTTTTAGAATTTCACGTTGTATTATGAAAAGAAACCATTTTTGAAGAAGAAAGTATTTTTCCTCAATAAATAATTTCAAGTATTCTATCAAAATTATTTTCTATCTACGATGGAATTATTTAATAGGGTTATGTTTCAAGTGTACTATCCCTATTATTTATATGGTTGATTATGTTTATAATGTATTTATATTTATGAAATATATTTTTTATATGGATAATATTATGATCGAATGATGTTTTAAAACCCCATTTTATTCTTTAGGTTATACTATGATGAATGATTTATATTTTTATAGAACATGTAATAATTATTTTTTCATGATATGGGTGGGACCTATATCTCCCTCCAATGAATTGGATAAATATGTATATCTCATGATATAGAAAACAACGGAATATGAAATGATCTCAGTTCAGTAATATAGGGCTAGAACGGGAAGTAAAACCTTTTCAATAATAGACATTATCCATTATGATGGTCTTGGAAATGATCCTTGACTGATATAAAATTATTTTATATGCTTATGTGTATGACACAAATTCCATGTATTATGTTATGAATTTTTTGAATATTTTCATTGATTCTTTATTAACTTTTATGATTTATCCCATGACATGATATCTGATAATTTCATATACAAGATCAAATTTTCAAATGTTATGTTCTTATGTCTTATGATTGTGATATGATTGATATCTTACTTGTTTACCAAAACTGAGCATCTGATCTCACCCATTCGTATGTTTCATTTCCTAGGTTTTGAAAAATAGTATTAGAAACATATTAAAAAATGGGTCTAGATATGAAGGAATAAGCGGGATACAATGTTGATGTCTTATGAACTAGTTGTTTATGTTCCTCAGTTTCTAAAGACACTAAACCTATATGGTCCTAGCATGGTTTTGTTATATTTTATAATGAACATTCATCAATTTTAAATTAATATATATATATATTTAAATTATGGTTCATGATAGGAAGTCTCATTTTGGGGGCATATTATTACAATAAATGGGATATCTATGGATCCTTTAGAAAAAAGAAATTTAAAGATTGGTGAATCCAAAATCAGTGAAAAAAATTTGTAGTTTCCTTGTATTAGCTGCATAGTATCATTGATATGTGAAAAAATTATAATTATTTTACAACACAAGAACCAAGATAACACATAAGGGAGTCAAGTTTGTTTGGAATGATGAATTTGAAGAGATCTTCAAGGAGTCTAAAAAAACTCTTCTCAATGTACCTATACTCACACTACAAACAAGTGAAGAAATTTTCATGGTATTAAGTGATGATTTGATGAATTTATTGTGCTATGTGTTAGTGGAAAATGACCAAGTGATATCATATGATTCAAGGAAATTTATATTTCATGAAAAAAACAACTCTACTCATGATATGGGGTTGGATATAATGATATTTTCATTTAAAATATATCAACATTATCTCCTTTGGAGAGAAGTGTGAAATATATATATATATATATATATATATATATGATAATAGAATCAAGTGTATATTCCCACAGTAAGATATGAATATACATCAACAAATATGTTTATATCTAATCAAGGACTATGACTACTCAATACACTACCATTTCAAGAATTTAAATAAAGTGGAAGATGAAGTAAGTAGAAAGAATCCAAAAATTTTATCATTGATAAGAATTTATGAGGATACAATATTTTTAGACATGAAATGGATGGACATGGGAATCATAAAGGAAGTAACATCATCAATCCTTTCACAAATATTTTCTCAACCAACCCTTATGGGGAAGTTAGTGGATGCTAAAAATGATGTGAAATTTAGAATAATGTGAAATCTATAAGAAAAGGGAAATATTTAGAGTTCAATGTTAATGAAGATGGAGTTAAAAGAGTTGGGTTAGGACTATGTGTATCATCAAATACCGAATTAAAGCAGTTTTTGGATGATTCACATAGCGTGACATTATCTATCCATCCAGGAAACAAAAAGATCGATCGAGATCTCCAATATCATTATTGGTGAGAAAATATTAAGATGAATATCGTGGAATATACATCAAGATGTCTTATATGTTAGAGAGTAAAGGTAGAAATAAAAAAAATCCAAGGGGTTGATGAAACCATTACCCATACCCACATGGAAATGGGAAAACATCACCAAGTACATTGTCACTAGTCTTCCAAAGAAATCAAGAGTAAATAATACTATATGGGTTTTCGTGGATCATATTAGAAATATTTATCACTTCATTTAAATTAGTGAGTAATTCCCAGTCAATAAAATTTCAAGTATATATATTATAGAAGTCGTGAGGCTGTATGGAACACCACTATCGATTGTATCTGATCGAGACCCAAGATTTAACTCCATATTATAAAAGAGTTTCCAATATGATCTAAATACTATTTTTGACTTCAACATGTCTTATCAACCACAAACTAATTTCCAATCTGAGTGAACTATCTAGACACTTGAGGACATGTTGAGAGAACTCTCAATTGACTTTAAAGGAGGATGGGATCAACATCCCCCTCTAACCTAGTTATCAAAAAATAATAGTTTCCACTCAAGAATCCAAATTGACCCTTTAAATACCTTTATAATAAGAGGGAAAAACACAATAATGTTGGGATGAAGTTGGGGAAATAAAACTAATAGTACCTAAAATGTTCGAGTAAATGGAGAAAAAGGTCATGAAAATTCAAAGACACGTCAAGGATGATCAGATTCAACATAAGATATTTTCTGAAAATCATCAACAAGACCTAGATTTTTATGTTTGAGACAAGGTATTCCTAAATATATCTCAATGTAATAAATTCATGAGATTTAGGAAAAATGAAAAGCTTATTCCATGATACATTAGTCCCTTTGAGACCCTTGATCGCATTGGAGTGTTGACCTGTCGACTGACCCTACCATCTAAAATATCTCAAGTACATGATGTATTCCATGTATCCCACTTAAGGAAGTACATACCAAACCACTCACATGTACTCAATCCAGATGTACCACCATTGGATAATGATATGTCATATGAGAAGTAGGTAAAGATCATACAACATAGAGACAACGTTATAAAAAATAAGACAATACACCTTTTCAAAGTCCTTGGAGAAACCAAATCTTTGAAGAAGTGATGTGGGTGATGGATGAGGCAATGAAACTAAATTACCCTCATTTGTTTTAGTGTGAAATGAAAAATTTGATGGAAAAATTTTGAAGGGGGAAGATTGTAAATACCCAAACTGTTATAAATAATTATCCCTATGTGAATGATTTAAATGTCTTATTATATTTTATGTATATAGAAAAAATATTGCATGTATTGGGTTTGATTATACCATATCATATTTCAATGACCATTAATTATTGTTACCATTGATAATATATCCATTTAAGAGTGATTATATTATTAGTATAAATATAGGGTTTTGGAAAATCCAATTGACAAAGACAAAGGAAGTGATGAAATCGCCAGTAAGATCATACCTAATATAGCCCATTCATTGGAGATTCCAAGGAAGATAATATCACCAATATTTTCTCTTAACTAGGTCTATAATGAGATCCAAAAACATAAGTATGATTAAATCCATTTACATGATAAGTTCAAGATCATCGAGATCACGACCCAAACCATGTACGCCAAACCACTGCTTGAAAATACCACCATTGTTCACTATACCCTTAGCGCATTCTCTTTTGTATTAAAGGGTTATGTATCAATACTACAAAAATATGATTATGTTTATTAAATTTTGAATAGAATAATGTTCATATTTATTTCTTATTGTTACTCTATAAACAATTTTGATTTCTATATAATAAAACAAAAATTATATTCATGGGTAATATTCAAATTCAATTAAGGAAATTATTTTGATGAATTATTTAATTTTTTAAATAAATAAAATTTTAATAAAATTTTATTATTTAATATTTTTATCAAATATAAATGATTATATTATTTTTAGGAATTCAAATGTAAATTTTATAAGGGTTCAAAAACTGTTATTATAATAAATGCATCATTTCAAAATAAATATCAATTATTATTTTAAAAGTAAAAATTAAAATATTTATAAAATAATATGGATATAATAAATATCAAGTTTTTAATCATAACATTAAAAGTATACAATGGTGGATTTTTCAAAATTTTCCAAGACAATTGAATGTTCGGGTAAAAATAAAAAATGGTATAAATATACAATGTTTATTATAACATCATAATGACCAAGAAATGATGTAAAAAAATACTATAAATGATATCCATGTCAAAATATATGTTTAACCTTTAAAATAATGTAAATTTAAGGTTATTTTTTTAATTTTATAAATCCATTATTAATCTTTCAAAATCTATAATATATTTTATGATTTTAAAATCATTTATTTAAGGGTATGACTCACTTTTACATCACCAAGGGTAATATTTTAATTTTTTAGAAATGTATGCTTATAAAATAATATTAAAACCACTTTTTCAGAAACCATGGGAAAAAACTATGTGAATATTTTTGGTTTGGGTTATTTTATTATATAGGGTCAAAAATCAATGTTTGAGAAATAATAAAGAATTCCACAATTATTTACTATATAAACCCACCTAAGAACCCATTTTGTTGGATAAAAAACATTTTATAACTTCCTCACTCTACCCTACTCTCTTTATAATCCTCAAAAGGTTCCCATAATCTCTCAAGAAGCTCATTCTAAGCATTTGGAATCACACTCTCAAGGTAAGGTATATTTTCCTTCCCCTATTTATTCAAAAATATTTATTTTATTATTCATTTCCATCCAATTACTAATTTTGGGATACATTCCTCTATACCCCCCTTACCGAACTTATGTTTTCTACATTATCAGATACCTATCTAGATTTCATTAATCCCGACCATGAACATTTATATTCCCCCATTATACTTATTAAATATTACCATGATTTTTCATGAAAAACAAATGTGTAGTGAATACCCATACCATTTTACATCAAGTTTTTTAACCTTTGTGAACTCATACATATTTTATTGGGGAATTAAATTTATTTATTCCATAATCCTTAATCATGGAATAAAATTTGATGAAAAATTATTCCATTTTTTATTATATATGTGGAACTTTTAATCATGAGAATGAAATGAATTTGATTGGTGTGCCCAAAAGTATATAGTGCTTCAATGTATTGGGTAATGTTTTAGTCTTATGAGACACCATGATAGGGATTGTGGAGAGAAACTAATCTATAACATTAATTTTGCCATCATGATGTCTTGGCAGTTATCCTTGACCTATGTTTATGATGCAGTGTTATAAGTTGTTGCCACATTTCCCATGTTTTCTATGTGATTATCATGATATATAATGCCTTTTTGTTCATGTTTATGATTACTACTACTTTTATTCCCAATTTATATTCTTATTTTACAACATATATCAATTTATTCATGTCATGAAATTTTTATTCCCTTAATGAACTTTATATCTCACCCCTTTCTTGTGTATCTCCCTGGGTTATACCATGTATTTTTATGTTCAAATTAATAATATGTGCATGTTTTGGAATTTTTCAATAAAGATGATGTATCAATTATTTTTAGTTATTATGTAATGTACCTAATTACCAAATAAAAAATAATTATTCATCTTCTGGGTTGTATAATGTGTACTCTTATGTAATAAATCATGAATTAATGTGTAATAATGAGTACTGTTATCACATCTATCTTATTTTATGATTCATAAAGAGAGACTGATTTGAATATAGTGTATTGATCCTAGTTTTCTTCATATATCAAATGAATGGTTCTCCATCAATTTTTCAATCATCATAGAGGTAATTGTTTATTCATGCAAGTACACAGATGTCATCGATTGACTAATATGCAAGCATATGGACTATATGTGGGAAATCTAGATGGATACATGGTCTTTTCCTTCACCCATTGATCATTGGTGATGAGAAAAACACTCCCACGACAACAATTTTAATATGGTAAAATTTTTATTTAATTTTGTGCTTAATTCACCTCGCATGAGATCCTCATGTTAAAATTTGAAAACCATGATTTTACAGAGACGATTTTATTACATTAGTCTGGTGATAAAAATTTAAAATTACCTATTTATAAAATAAATTGTATTCTTTGTGGTATTAGAGAATATTCCACCAAATTTTGGTTTAATTATTGAAATGATAATGAAATTGGAAAATAATAATTCCAAAAGCCGCAACATACCCTTTAAAATGAATATTTTAGTTTTTGTTTTTTGGAAACAATGGAATAAATGTTAATGAAAAGGTTTATGGTATTATAAAAGTTATATGACTATGATATGTTTTACACAAATAGTAAAATATTAGTTTTATGGAAAATAGATTATCATTTTCGAGCTCATTTTGTCATGTTTATCTAGTTATTATTCCACAATGGCCTTCACCGTGATGATATTTCAGGTCATAATTGAATTTTACAAACTATTTTGAAACTTCTAAAGACTATATTGAAATGATTTGGATAATAAAAATAACTACCCTAAAAATTGACATTGTGTCGTAAAACATTATAGTCACTATTATATAATAACAATAATAGTGAAATGGATTGGGATCATGGGAATCATGCATGGGGAGTAGGGGAGGGGTGTTTAAAAAAGCAAAAACATTTTGGCATATATAATCAATGATTAATGCGTATATATACGGTTAAAATATAGTGTAATATAAAATTTTTATGAATATATATTAAATCTAAATATAAAATGTCTATATTATAAAACTTATTTGAAAAATGTGTGATTTATGAAAATTATTACATAAACTATGAATTTTTTTCTTTGATAATAAAAGTATTTATAATTTAAACACATTTATAAAATATGAAGAAGTTCATATTAAAACTATATAATTGATAATATGAAAAGTTTATATCAGTTAAAAGTGTATTGTTCATGTTTATTCGTGCCTAAATTATATAGTTTTTATAATTTTTTATAAATGTTCATTAATTTTTATTCCATGAATAAATTTATTATTAATGAATTTCTTTTGTATTATTACCTACTTTATTTATAAATTTAAAATTTTGATATTATGAATGAATTTATGGTTTAGTTTAATGTGTTAAATAGCTTCTATAATTTATCATACATGAAAATAAGGAGTTACATTCTAGGTATAATAATTAATTTAGTTTCTTCTACCATGAAATTAGCTTATTGAGGGGTTATGAACTAGAATTTAATTTTTTATTATAGTTTATATATAAGGAGTTATAATTTTATTAGAATTTAAATCTCTTTTGCATGAAAAACCATGGGTAGATGGACTTTGGGTAAGATTACTCATAATACAGGAGCCTTATACCTTGTTTAAAAAATGGTGGCTAGATTGATATCATTCAATATTAACTATTGTAGGGATTATTAATTTCATATGTTTCCATGAATTTTTATGAAAAGAATTCATTTTATTTTGAAAATACATAAAAGTGCTTCATGTATCTTATACATTTGATTCACTTGGATATGTGTAAATATGTTTGGATTTTATATTTTTTTCATAAAAAAACCATGAGTTGTGTAAAGAGTCACATGTCAATTGATTTGAACATATTGATTTCATAAGGAATGATTTTAATTTAAAGTGTTACATTTTATTACCAAATTAACATAATGGAAAATACTGAATTAAAAAATTACAAAATTTTGATAATGATCTTATAATGTTTTTAAGAATAAAAAAAGTTACTAAAATCATAAAATTGAATAATATAAAGTATAACAGTTTTCATACTACGTTGAAAGAGTTTAACATTTCAAATATGGTTCTAAAGTCTCACAGTTATCCAAAAAATATTCTTCATTTATGTTAGTCACTAAATACTTTTAGTGGTAGGGTATTTTCATATCATCACATAGAGATGTGATTGGAATTAGGTAGATATGTAATGAGTTTTATAAAACCCTAAAGGCATAGTAAACATAAGGCTTATCTGGTGATTTATCATATGGGGTATGATTAGTTGAGTGCTTATGTATGGTTTTGATAATATTCCTAAAGGATTTTAAGAAAATAAAATATATCATTTCATATAAAATGAAGTAAATATATTATTATTATTTAAAATTTTCTATATATATATATATATTGAGAGGAGAAATGATAATTCACCTACCAATGTATGTCTTTGAGTTATCCTTAATTTATTTTCGTCATCGAATATTATATGGTGTGATGAAATGTTAAAGTTAATGTGTGAAGTATTCATATAGAGATACAAGGTATACTTATAAGACACAAAAGGGTTTTGTGTGCTATATGACCAACTATGTATACCACATAAAGTGTCATACACTATGTCTTTGGTATACCAGAGGTGTATGTTTCATGGAGAATCTCAAGGAAATGATATTGAAAAGAAACATAGAATGAGAATCTTCATACTTTGATACATTTCTTATGAAAGTATTTAGTCTTATCTAATTAAGGTTTATTTGGGTATGTTTTTTATCATGTTATTATTTTAGGCTTAACCAATAATGATTTTTCTCTATTATGACAAGTTGACATTATGGTCCCTGATTGAGATAGACTAAATAAGTTTATATCCATTATTATATATGATAAAAGTGATGTTATTATCTATTTGGATGAGTGGAATGTGATGTTCTAATCCAATAAAGTGAATGACATGTGATGTGTTAATCTATCTGATCATTCTATACTCAAAGAATGTAGAACATATAAGTAGGCTTTATGATGTTTACATACTCCATGTCCCATGTTCACTTGATGCCGTGGAAAAATGGATAATATGATTATGTATATTTGTATATGAAACAACTAGTGGAAATTGGCATAAAGGTATACATTTTTTATAATAACCATGCTATATCCCTTTATATATTGACTAGAGTGGACAGTTTTATATATTACACTCCTTGCTTACATTTATAGATTCAAGAATTCATTTTTTTTAATTCTACAAAGTCATGAGGTGTTACACCTTTTGGTTCTGTGAATAAGGGACTAGTTTATAAAATTTTGATAGATACAAACAAGTGTTTTTATGATATATGGAAGAAGTTATAAATTATTTTTCAAAATTTATTACATATGATGAAAAATATAGTGAAAATGAATGATAACTTTCCAGAAATAAGTTATAGAAGATATCAAAAAAAATTAGCATGGTTTCAAAAACTTGTTACAAATTATGTAACTTAGAGTGAATATTTTTTGAGTTTATAAGTATTTATTGCATGTAGAATATTGATTGGAATGTGAAATAAAGTAAAAAACCAGGATTTTGTGGCTAATAACATGTCATGGTTTCTGTTTGAATGCACCACTATGTAATAATGGAAATTATTCCATCGTGATGTGTATTCCCATTCAAGATATGTGATAATATTCTTGGTTATTCTCTCTCCTACTCTAAATTATACCATATTCAATTGATTATAATATTATGATTATTATGAGGAGATTGAATATAAAAAGTGTTTGATTAAATATTAAAAAATGATATTGAGGATTAAAGTGAAATGTTTCAATAGATTCAATTTTAGGAAGGTTTTCAGAATGATTAACATTCTTTTATGATAGAGGTTGTTGATATATGATATAAGTGTTCAAGATGGATTCATATATTTTTTTTTTCTTCAAACATTGTAAGATAATTTTAATCTCATAAAACTAATCTATGACATATCTATTACCTATCATATTGTTTAAAATAAAATTTTATCCTCAGAAATTATCTCTCTATAAATCCTTAGTGATTATTTTTTTCTTAGAAGCCTCAAAAAATTTCTATTTTATTAGAAGGTGTTAATAAGTGTCAAGGATATCATTAAATAATGGATTGAGTACGTTTACTCAAAACCTAATATCACAGTTTTTACATTTTCTTCATTAGAGAAACTCGGAGACTCTCATCCTTAGATGTAGGGGGTTTATAGTAGCGGGAATGTATACCACTTTAAGAGTCCCAAGTAGCTATTTCATCCCTTTTTACCACCTTTTGAAAAATTTTCCATAAAATTTATTATAAAACCCCATGTTACTATTGTTGAATATTTTATATTGCATTAATTTTTATGGGGGTGTATTGGGTTTTTATAGGCTTTGAGCCTTTATTTTTTAAATTTTATAGATTTTGGGTTTCTTATAGTTTGCACAAGGTTTTTAGAAACCATGTGGTAACCAGGTGGCTATGATATAATTCTTCATACTATATATTTTCATGGTTAGATCATGGATCTCCAAGCTTTATAGGGTCTTCTAAGTGACTGGTCGACTAATTTTTTTCTTGGAGGTAACTCACATGGTTGGGACATGGTGGGTGAATGGTTAAGAGTAACAATGTATACTAATAATGAGAGTTACCAATTATTAGATAGTTTAATCCAAATATTTGGTTCATGGTTTAACAAAAAATGAAACTCAACTATATCCTGTTTAAAAATTTACTCTAAGAGATGAATTTAACTCTTCACCACTCCAATTGTAAGTGTTTTCTTCTCCTTACTCTTCCCTACTAGAGCAGATGATTGTCCTTAGGTTCTAATAAGATCATCCTCTCCTCCTCCCTTGATTTATGGATTCTTCAAAAAGGTTTTGAGGTGAAATATATATGGTATAATGCCATATCCTTCTTACATATCTTCTTCTCACATCCAGGTATTTATTCCTTTCGATTTAATAACTATAAAAATTGTATTTATAGTTTGAATTCATCTAATATTGGGGTTTCAGTTATTTAGGATCATCTCACATTAGGGCCTAGGTTGTGAACTATGACATTTTTTACTTTAGGGTTGGTTATATTGTAGGGGATTCTCATTATATTGTATCCCCCTTTAACATGCTTGGTTATGGAACCCAATCTATAATTTTCTATTATCTTGTTTATTTAATCATAAATAGTTTACCATTAGACATTAATACTTTTATTTGTGGTTGTGATGATTGTTTAGAACAATTTTCATTGTTGGTTTTGGAAAAATACTTTTATATGTATTGTGAAATGATCAGATATTTTATTTTTGAGGTTTTTAAAAGTTATTTGAAAAGTGGAAACTGATTTTATATAATTTGGAGAAAACTAAAGGCTCTTATTTTTCCTTAAATTTCATACCAATTTTGTATAAATGAAATGTGTTATTATTTATGGTTAATGATATGATGTTTACTTTCACTCATCATACAACCCACAACCCCAAGGTATTGGCCTTGTTATTTATTTTTATTAATAAAGAAGCTCTATCCAGCATGAAAGGGAAAAAATATATTAGGACTATGGGGGTTTAAAATAATGAAAATTGAGAGAGTCACCAGTTTTTTTGAATCCAGCTATTATATTATATACAGGTTACAAGTTCTATTTAACCTTGGTTATCGTTTATTTTGAGCTGTTGATGGTGTTTTGGGATGTGGTAAGTGACCATGGGTTTCATGGAGATAACTATTTTAGTTTATTACTAGTTTTTTTTCATTTTGGTATGTCAATGTATCATCCGTGATGAATTTTACATAC
Organism: Viscum album; assembly: GCA_963277665.1. Taxonomy (NCBI): domain Eukaryota; kingdom Viridiplantae; phylum Streptophyta; class Magnoliopsida; order Santalales; family Viscaceae; genus Viscum; species Viscum album. Next base: position 640,476,857 of record OY728143.1, on the reverse strand, counting down.
CTATATTTTATTTATTTTATCTTCATTATTAGGAAATTTATTTTGGATGTTGTTTTATATTGATATAAAGGGATTAAATTAAACTCATTGATTGTTTATCATTTGGGTTATTCTTTATTTTCATTCATTCATTTTATTTTTAGGGAATCCTAAAGTACCGGAAACCTATTCCCTTTTTTTGGTAAATGATATATTGTGTTGTTAACTTTGATTTGAAGGTGAAATTATTCCAAAAAGATTGTTCTTTGATTCCCATACACTATTTTATAGCCAGTGGAGATTATGAATTCCCTTCAGGCTCAGTGATGGATCATGCTAAGTAACATTTTTGGTTAGATAGGGATGGTCCACTACAATTGGTATCAAAGATGATGTTTTTATAAATACCTATGTTCTTGAGATTTCCCTCATGTAATTTGGGGAGGTGTCTTTGTATTAAGAATATAGTGACCTTAGGTTTCAAGCGGAGTGCACATGGGAGTGATTGACTAGACCTTCCTCATGATGAACTAGGTGTTACCATGGGATGTAATAATTGATCCATGGATTTTGATTTTTTTTTCTTGGTTGGTTTTGTTTTATTTTGGTATAAGAAGATGATATTTTAATCCCCAATGAGTTATATATGAAATTTTAAGGGTTCTATTGTGTTTTGTGGTGAAATGGAAATGGAACTGGGGATGCATGGTTAGTATACACATCCTATAAAACCCTGGAGAGACCATACATATGGATCCATGTGCTTCACAGAGCATGTTTCATGGTAAACACGTGAACAAAAAAACCATGTGACCAAAATAGGCATATATCTACACCCCTCCGGATTTTTTCATTTTTACACATTTTGGTCTATATTTATTCAAAATTAGTTATGAATTGTTAAACCTTGATTAAATATGGTTATATTGACATTTAAATTTTATTTGAATGAGTTAATGGTTGATTTATAATATTAAGATTTATTATTATTTATGTTTTAATGGTTTTTTAATAAAAGGATAATTTTATAAAACATTGATTTTAAAATCAGTTTATAATCTATTGTATTATAAATAATTACACCATTTAACAAGAAAAATTTAGAAATTTTTCAATTTTATTAGGATTTCAAGAAACCATTCTAAAAATATATAGTATTTTTTGTGATTTTTTAGATTAATATAATTATTTGAGAAATAGTTTCAAATTGTAATAAGTGGTGAAATGATTTTGTTAGTTTTCAAATAGAGGATGTGTGTTTTATCAGAGTTGGAATATTATATAATAAAATTATTTTATTATTTATTTTTGTGTAGATATTGGTTAATGGGATTAAATTATTTCTTTTGATGGGTATTTTTTAATTAAAATATGTTTTCATGATGTGTGATCGGTGCGTTTTGTTTGAAAGGGTTTATGTTTTGGATTTGTCCCTCAGTATATAGTGGGACTGTTTCTATTTGAATTATGTGGCTTGAATTTTATGAGTTCACACCTTGTGTTATTTAGAGTATGACTCCAAAAATGTTTAAGAAATAAAGTATAAGGCTTGTTTCTAAGTATTTTGATTTAAATTAATTCTATTATATCTTTGAAAGGATCCCCTAAATTCTATAAATTACCAAGAATCTAAATAGAGTGGTGGAATCAAAACCCTTTCAGCTCTTAGTCCATTACCAGAATTTATTGAATCATTATCAATCTTTTTCTATAGATACAAACTTGTGGTAAAAGTGATATAATGGATAGAAATTATAGAAGGAATCTCTAATTATATCAAGGATCATGATGTTTTTAGAGTAATCATTGGTGTGGGTTTGTTCGATGGACCAACCCAATTATGGTGGGATTCCATGATCTCTTCTCTATTTCATGGAGACTTGTCTTGGATAATTTTTAAGGAAATGTTTATTCAGTTATTCCGCCTTGGGAATTTGAAGGTAGAGAAAGATCATTCTTTTTTTAACCTATATGAATTTAAGGGAATTTTGAATAGTATGTTGATCAATTATTATAGTTGGTTATATTTTCTATCAAGATGTTTATTGACAATTCCAAGATATCTCCTTACATGGAAAGTGGGTTTCACCCAAATTTTGGATCAACTATTCTTGTATTTTACCTATCACTCTTTGAGAAGGTAGTTAAAAGGGATATTTTGGTGGAATCTAGTATGTATAAAAAACCCATGGAAGGTGATACCTTATTCTAATTCATGGAGGTAGAGGGTATCCCATCAAGGGTGGATTATAAGATGGGTGATTTGATTCCACAACATAGAACTACTATTTGATCTGAAGATCCACACACGTCAAGCGATGTCTCTATATACTAGAAGCATTTGTCTATATATGATGGATTGGTCTATATTGTGGGGTGACTATATCTTCAAATTATAGTCATAAATATTGTAAAAATAGTCAAACATCATACATCATATTCATCAAAGTACGTAGAGTCAAATAAACACAATTCTATATAAAAATGTATCATGTGTAAATCATACAGTCATATATCAACTAATTCACCATTGGGATAATAATATATACAAATAAAACAAACAACCAAAAATAAAATACACATACACTGGACCTACTACCATCCCCAAACCCACACAACCTATCTTTATTTACCCATTGATATATGAAATATATATCCTCTATACATCCAATTATCTAACCTAAAAGCTAATATAAGGTCTACATTCACACCATTTTGACCATATACGGTGTTAGAAATAAATCATAGTAGGGTCTCTACAAGTGATACAAGTATACTAAATCATATTTATATATATGCATACCCAAGGAAATAAACAAACTTGTCTTATAAACTCCTTGGATATTATATGCTAACCATGAAACCACGAATCCCATATGAATTGGGTCACCAAGTGATAACTAGGATACCGTGTAACCTGACTGTACTTGATTTGGATCTATGTAATAATCCACATCATCACCTCACCGCCTCATTCCATCAAACTTGATGTCCAACCCATACCTAAATACCGAGGGTACGACACTTCCCAAACCCCAACCCACTACCTAAAGGTACCTAAAACAATCATATGTCCATATCTCAACCCACTTCCTTGTCACTGAAGGAAGGTTCCATTAAACACGCATAATTTCACATCCTGGCCCAACCCCCTCATGGGAGGTCCTCTAATAATTCCCAAGCCTTTGAGGGGAAGTTCCAAATCCATGAACATGACATAGCCCCTCAGGCGATTGTTGTCCCAAGCACACTATTTCATGGTCCACCTAACACATAAACCTGCTCCTTGGGTATTGTACAAGCCAACCCTCCCCTAGTAAAGGTACAATATTTTCATCCTGAATCATACTATGACCAAGCCTTCTCATCAGAAGCCGCCATCCTATGATTAAAAAGGTAAATTCCAAATCATACAACCCAAGCCTACATTGGAATGGTATAATACCACAACCAAATTTCTCAACTATGGAAATATCTTACCTTAGGATCCTCTCCCCCATAGTATTTCATCACCTCACACCACACATGATAACAATAGTTTCCATAGGCCACTATTCTACTCACCGAATGGTCCCGAATCCCATGTTATTGATAACCTATCCTCTAATCTTGAACACATCTTAAATTTTCAATGAAGGAATCCTATGGGTCCTCTAGATCCACCATAGTCTCTACTTATCCGCAACTACTCTTGACCATCACCCATAGGTTATTTCATAACCCACGTCATCATATTTACCTAGACAACATAGTATAGTAAAGCCCGCATAACTCTTGGTACCACTACCCATGGACTATCCTATGCCATCATTATCTAATCCCCATGGAAACCCATTTCCAAGTACTAGAAAACCCACAAAACATACCTAGGTCCAATCTCATCTCATAGAAGGGGTTATATTAGTTTGTTGTATAATATAAACCTTCTATGTCACACACCATTTTTTTTGGAGGAATCTCCAAGATCACAAATCTCATCGAGACTTGATCCACCAAAAATTGGGTTCTATTCACTAAGCATGAGATGTACGACCATCCCATTTGGAATGACTAGGATTAAACCATTTGTAGTTTCCTAAATATCATAATAAATATCACTTAGGATACCTATGTATGATCTAAAACCAATCTATTTACTAGGAAAAAATGTCACTTTAAAATCAAAATCACTTAAGGTGCAAAAAATTACTCACCCCAAGAATAGGGGGAATAACACCTTCTTATCTCTTAATATTGTTCACTCTAAGCCCTTATCTATTCTAATAAAATCCATGAAACATGTATTAAATATGAAATCATGTATAAATAGGCATATATGCATATATTATAGGTACAATCTTCCTGTATCAAGGATTTACCACCCATGATAAGTTCCACACAATCTATGATAATATCATCCATTCCTCATCCAATCTCGTATCAAATCCTGACTTCTTACCTCATTCCATACACAATAAATAAATAATTATAATTATTTATAATTATTTATTTTATTTTAAAAAAAGAGACATAATAATTTAAAACTCACTAGTCATCTTCGTAGCTTTGAAACCCAAATCAATTTCTATCATAAGATCCATGGAATATACGCAACAACATCTTGGAGAAAAACCCTATCACGAGCTATCAAATTAAACCCCTAGTTAATTAAATTAAACCTAAAACCTTAGGAAAAAAATAATTTAATGATACACAACCATTTAAATGACATGTAGTGATGTATTATTCCTATCTTGGGACATCATATATACAAGGGGAGAAAAATCACTGTCAATATCAGCTGATTCCACCATGATCTGGCAGAATTAAGACTTAAACCACAAAAAAAGTTGATAAAAATCATAAGTATATGAATGAGAAGAAATAGAAAATAGATAAAGAGGAATAATTATCGTTGGATAACCATGAAATAACATGGTGAATACCCCTTGGAATAGGATAATCGAAGGACAGACATGGGAGGGGGAGAGTGGCCATGTAATATCTCTCTAGTGAACCTCTCTCTAAATCGAGCAACCCCCAACCTGAAAAAATATATAAGTTCACATGATAAAAAGTATACAAAATACACTTTATGACCTGAATTATACTCATGGACTAAAAGGAATCTCAACTCGAAAGTTTCGCAGTATGAAACCCCACTTCATATACGAAAAGGTCTCACCTAAGAATTTTCACAACCTAAATAACAATTCAGAGACTAGGTCACCATAGGAAGAAATCACAACACCAATTAATGGTGTGAATGGGAAGTTCATCTCATGAAATACTTGGGAAGAGGGATATAACAATTAGAATAGCTCCATCGACAATATGAATTCAATGGTTCTCAGTGTGAATTGATGTAGTAGCTAAAAACTCATCTTTCAGACCACCCAACCCCTTTTCAACATCCAATGATCATCCATATTAGCAAATAGGTATCAAAACACATCCATAATAACACCTCTTATAGTTTTTTGAAACTTGGATTCTTCATCTAAATCCAAATTAATGAAATTATGCTTTCTATATATCCAAAATTCAAATTCCCACATAAATTTTCAACCCATAACAACACAGGTCACTAAACAATACAATCTCGAGCACTTCTCATCTTATAGAAACCCTGGTAATACTCAAACAACATCTCATAACCTCTAGAACACAAATAAATCACCATGTTCTACTCTTGAATTCCAAAAATGATTCTACTAAACAAAACCAAACACCAAACACTATTCAACATGAACCTAGATACCTTCTCATCACCAATTATAACATTAATATGATGCTCACTACACCTATATATACCATCAAACTAATGATACATAACTTAATTCATCTTGAATATGATGATACTTCCTACCATAATTCTCACCAAGTATGGATAATTATATATCATAGTGCCCCCACTATAGTAATTAAGTTATCAAAAACATACTCCTAGAAGTCAACAAACCCTCTAATAACATCCAAACAATTATCCTCACCTGGTCCTAATATAACAAAATTAAAACTTGTGTAAGAACAAAATTTAGATAACCACATGTCAACTTTCCCAAAAAACACTCGGCCACACCCACTGACATGTTTCATAACCACTATTCTGATCATGATTCCTTAACTCTCGACAATATATTTGATTGGAAAATAACCACACTAAATGATAAAATGGACTCTCAGTTTATTACATAGTTAGATCTCCACTAACCACACCAACCATTTTCCTCCCACCCCAAGTACCAACACACCTCTGATATAAATTTCTCTCAAAGCACACTAAAAGAAACTCGTGCTTGGTTCCAATAAACTAACTTCAAATGACACCATATATGAATCCTAAATCAAGTATTCACCCAAGAACCAGATCATATATGATTTTACCACACAATAGTAACTCGATGTTACCTTGATCGTCCACCAATTGGTCTCATCAAAACCATGACCCCTTATACATGAGGACCATTCCACCATGACCAATATGATGATCCCCTATATATGAGTATCATTATCATCACCAATCCAAAACTAAACACTGATTTTTATATCCCACACTCTGTCCATCACCACACATAATTTCTAGATATGTCTATACCCCTCATTCCTGAGCGCCAATGAAAGAAACAACCTATTCTTATTTCTAACTCACTAGGAATGTCATTATCCAACAACTAATGGTGTGGTCCCCAATATATGGCTTCCCTTATGACTCTCCTTAAGCACTGACCCAAATGGATCCTATAACCACTTGCGTAATGCTCATGATCAAGCCTCCTAGAAAACACCTCCATCAATGAACAAAACCCCAAGAAATTATCCCCACGTGTGTTTCATCACCAAAATACTACCTTAGAACTGATCGGATTTATAAAAAATCTAAATAATTCTAAACATACCCTAATGTGACTTGTTCAATTATTCACAAGTCAAACATGAAACACGTGTACCCAGAGAACACCTTACCTCACCTACTAAGACTTAAACCCACAAAATATCTACCAATTTCCCCTCTCCTCTCTAAAGGTAGAGTGATTCATCAAGAACCCTCTCACAAGTTTTTGGTTTCTATCTACCTCAATTTCATCCAAATTAATTGACTACATTCTCGAATACAATGGGTTTCACCCAAAATTAACACTCGCATGATTCATGTCCCATAAAACCTAGGATCATACACCCATCCCACTAACCTTTCCCCACTCCATGTTAGGCTCACCAAATATCCTGATGTATCTCACCCATTCCAAGGCTAACAAACAATCAAGCACGATACAAGTTTCATTCTATAACCACAAGAACTGACCTATGATCTCACCATGATATTGAAAGAAAATAACATGAACTATAGGGCCTTGAATCCAACAGAACCTACTCTCACATATTATTTTATTACAACTATAAGGCATTCCCATTCCTTTCCTTAATACTCATAAGGGTACTCGGGTAAATACCCAGTCCCGTTAAATACAAAAAATACTAAGAATATATATAGGAAAACAAAATATATGTTTTTTATTACAATTTAATTAACCTAAAAAATCTTCAAGTTAATCCTTATATATCCTTATAACATTAATTAGTCACACAATGCTTACACCAAAACCTCAAGTGTTCTAATTTGGAGGCATCAAATGCATGTACCGACATACTATGTGTCTCTATACATCCCTTGATGAATGGATTACATTGAATCACTATAGAACCTCCCACAATTATATCAACATTAATATCCATCAAATTTAACAATCTATGCTTCATTTTAGTAGAACGGAATAAAAAAGTTAGATAGTAAAACCTTGTATATGTTATTTTTTAAACTTTAAACAGCTGAACATCTCATTAGTAAAACAACCTTAGAAAAACATACACATGTAATATGAATGAAACATGAATTACATGATTCATGAATAAATGTATCTTTATAATGGTACAAGATCTAAAAACAATAATAAAAATCTTTGGAAAAAAATCATATTAAATAAATATCTTATTCATACTAGAAAAAATATCAAATAGTAAACCTATACCCATGGCAACAAGGACTTTCCACTAGAAAGGAATTCATGATTAATTATCCAAATGTCTATAAAAATATTTGACATATCCCTAAACTACTTATTTATATTATACCTATGTAATAATATAAAAAAAATCTGATAAAGTTTTTGGATACCTTGGCCCAAAACCACTGTCCTAACTAATGTGCCACACACCTCAAGCGCACCTCCCTATATGCCCAGGGCTTCCAACTAGAAGTGTGTGTCTAATACACATGGTGAGGATAATATAACATCAAATAAGAGTAATAAATTAAAAACTATAACCATAAATCATACATCAAAATCATTAAACTACAAAGAATCAAATAGATACAATGGTAATGAAAATGTACCATGATGAAATTATAGAGTTGTAGATCAACTAATAACCCATTAGGATGATCATATATAAGAATTAAATAAACAAGAAAATAATATAAATTAAAATTGTCCCTACCTCTATACATAGTCCCCACACACTGTTTATACATATACCCATTATGCTTCCCCACCCCAATCCTAAAAACATAAGGTCTTCACACACACTAGGGTACCCTTGTAAGGTTTGAAAAAAACTCAGTAGGGTCTCAGAAAGTACCCATAACATACACCATCATATACATGTATAAAATAAGAAATAAATAAAAATGTCAAATAAGTGACTTTGACATCAAGTTATAACTAATCCAACCGGACTCCAAGTACATTGGGTCTCTGTGTGCTTACAAGGCCACCACACCACCCAATCATAATTGCTTTATCTCTATTCTAGAATCCATCTCGTCACATTGTCACCTCATTACACCAAACATCTTTTTTTTATACCCAATGACTCTAGGTAGGAAATTATCTAAACCTTCACCACTACCTGAAGGAACATGACATAACCATATGCCAACACCTTGATCCACTACCTTATCACTCAAGGAAGGGTCCATCAGTCACACCGCACATCACATTTTTCTCAATTCTTATCATAGGGATCCATCTTCTAACACCCATTAATATTAGGATAGGTTAGAAATTAAATAAAACAACCCCCCGAAGAGGTCCTCAACCCAATTGTACTATAGAAAGGTCAACTTATAACACAACCCACCCATAAATTGCTACTCGACCTAATCCTCTTGGATTAAAGTTCTAATATTTATATCTTTAATAATTCTACAACACAACACTCTCATGGGTAGTCCTCAATACAAGACTATCAAGGAAAGTTAACTATCACAACATAGACCTAACTAGGGAAGGTTACTACCATGAAATGACATATCAATCAATGTATAGTTAGGTCTTAGGATCCTCCCCCCACTAGAGTCCATTACCCCACACCACATGTTCATTACAACACAACCCACAACCCATCACACAAATCAAAAGTTATTCCTCAGTTTTTGGTTTCCCAAGACTATTCCCCTCATCTCAAACATGTCACATCATGCATATGAGGGTTTCTATGAGGTCCTCTAGCATAAACACAATATTTAATCATCGGTACTAGATCCCACACATCGCCCATCCGTGAGATCATAACATGTAGGATTATCCTGAACTAGACCCCATGATCTTGTCCATACTCACCAAATTACCTATCACTGCTGGTCCCACTACCCAAGGACCATCCCAAGAAATCATTATCTAATACCCTTGTAAACCCATTTTTAGTTCTTTAAAAAAACCAAAAACTATACCTAGGCCCCACCACAAATCTGACAAAAGAGATCTATTTATTTTTTACTTGATGGAATCCATCTATGTCCAACCTCATTTGATCCCAGAGGACTCACCTCACTCATAACACGCATGAAGCCTTAACCCAAACTCAAGATGGTGGAACTCACTAGGCATGAATCATAGAACTATATCACCCATTATCACTAAGACTAATACTCTCACACCTACCACAATTGACCTAGGAATATCACCATGGATACCCACACCTCATCTAGAACCTCGAGATCCACCCATGGGCTCTCTTCATCTCAGCCAACACTCCCTTCAACCTTATAGTTTTTGGGTGATTTAAATCACTTAAGGTAATAAAAATCACTTAACCCAATAATATTAGTCCCAACCTATATTAACCTATGATTTTATATAATATTGGTTTTATAAAAAATAAAATTTCATTGATATATTATGTTACACCGAGTTATAACAAAACAAGGATATATTATTATTATTATTAAAATGATATAGTTATAACCTAGAAGTTAAACTTAGGGATATGAAAAGTAATTAACACTTTTAAAACATTAATTATAATATTTTAATATAATGAAACCATATTTATACAAAAGTACTTAATTTTTTGGTAAATTCATTACATGTTTCAAATATATTATTTTCTCAAGAAAAAGTTATTTTTAATTTCTTTTTATAAATAAAAGTAAAATTATTTTTTGAAAGTTTTAGAATATTAATTTGATAAAATAAAATTAATTTCTAATATTATCCTATAAACATTATCTTTATGTGAATTTTGGATAATTTTATTAAAAGATTTATTTTTTAATGAATGAGGGAAAATACTAAATTTTAATTAAAAATTTATTTTTTTAAATAATTTTGAAAATTAAATTATATTTTAAATTGGTTTTAAAGTAAATTTAATTAAATTATATCTCTATTAATATATTTATTTCATTTTAATAATTTTATTTTTGAATATTTATATATTAACTTTGTAATGTTTTGAACATTTTCTCTTCGAAGCCCCACTTTCTCATCGTGAATTTGGGAATAACTTTAAATTAAACTTTTACAATTTTATGAATAGAATTTGAAAAAATGGATTCTATATTTTGAATCATAATAATTTATATTATATAATAACATCAATTTAAGTTTTTACTGAAATGAATAATAAACAAAGAAAATTATTTACCATGTTTAAGGTAAAAATGAGTTTATAGGGGTTTAAACTAAAAATAAAAGATTTTAAATGACCATAAACCTTGTATAAAATATTTTTTATAGATATATTGTAGGAATATAATGATTATATACCTATAATACTCCATTTTGGAGGTTTTGGCATGAGACAAATATAGGTAAAACTTTTTAATTTCAAAACATTACTCGGGTGCCACTCACCTCACTTATAAAAGGACACCCCTTATCCTATCCTCTTCACACATTCAATCCATTTTGTTTTGGACAATAAATAACTAAATAAATTATAAAATTAAATTATATATTACTATATTCCTTATTTTGGGAATAAATATAACATATGAAGGCTTTTAGTGAAAACCTAAGACTTTTTCCTGAAGAAGATTTAACGTTCTTTAACGAGCATTTTTATTTTATTTATTACTCAAAGTAATTTAATTATTATTAAAAAATGATTATATAATAATATATATTACATATACTAATAAGTATTTATATTAATATAATGAACTATAACCATCTCTACTTCCATCAAATGTGTTATGAAATCACAATTCATGTGTACGACGGACGACCTTCTCATGAACCGATGTCATCTGTTACCATTACCACATCCCACAGATGGATACAATTATATATAAATAATTATATATGATATTTGTGATATTATTTTAATTATATTATTTTTATATTACATATACCTTTATAGTTTCTATTCTATTGGAATATGATAATGCCTCTATTATATATAGAGGACTACCACCTCGTGAAGTGATGTGATTCATTCAGGCTTTACATAGAAGTTATGAAGGATGATTTTAATGAAAATTAATTATATATATGAAATAATAAGTATTATTAAATTTTAATATATTATTTACATTTATTTCTAACAATACTTTATGAAAATGGAAGCAATGTTAAATCTTACGTATGACTTACCATCTCCATGAACAATATATTTCATATTATATCTATAACTTTTATGAAGTACTATAAATAAACATATAATGAATACATATGATATTTATATCATTATTATAATTATATATATTTGGGATTTATGATCAATGTATTCAAAACAAATAACTATTCAAAACACACATGAAAAATAAAGTAGTCATTGACTGAAACGTGACTTTAACATCAAATTGTAAAGAAAAGAGAAATAAAATGTCATCATTAAATCATATATGGTATGATAAATAATATTATGGATCAAAAATATTTTTATAATAAATTTATATTTTTTAAATATGATATTTGAACATGTATTATATAAGTTGAGACATTAGGTAAGAGATTTATAGTTTCTCTTTTATTTCTGAAAGACATATGATAATTCACCACTAATTTATTTTATATGGTGTATATACTACCTCATTGAAATATTATATAGTTAATATAATTATTTTCATGATATTATAAGTTTTATTTAATATTATAATTTCATGGGGATTACTATTCATATATACCAAAGTGGTAAGAGTTTTATGTTACAATATCACAATTTATTGGAATTGTTTATGATTGTGCGTTAAATGATGTAATATTATGATTTATCTCCAAATAAATTAATGAACCATATTATTATCATGTTAAGTTATTAAAATAAATGTTTTTCCTTCATTTTATTCTCTTTATGTACTTAAGAGTTCAATTTTTTAAAGAATTATTTTCTTTATTTCTCTCTTCGATTGAAAGCCCATTTTCTTAAAAAACAATTTTTTCAAAAAAAATTTCAAAAACGTTCTTTAAACTATAAAAATGATTTATTAAAGGAATTTTTTCCCATGTTTTTATTTTTAAAAACTATTTTTAAAGGAAAATTCAAATCATTTTGAAAAAAAATCTCATTTTACTTTTACTAAAAATAGGAATGGAATCATTGTTTTAACTTGTGTTATATATATAGAATTTACCAAATTCATTTGATTTGAATATTAATTTATAATATTTCAATGTTATATTCATTGAAAATTATTTTAAAATTTTTTAATTTTTTAATTTTTTTCAATTTTGAAAGGATATTTTCCTTACAAAATGTTTTAAATAGTTTTTAAATATTCCTTTATAAGTTTTCATGTTTATTTTAAATGAAAAAGATTTTTAAATATTTTTTGATTTTTTGTTTTAAAAATTTATTTGAAAAGAAATTTTATATTCCTTAATAAACATTCCAAGTGATATATATTTCAAAATAATATTTCATATAAGATGACATCCCTTGATGTAAATTATACATTAATGGGTATATGTACCTATGATACCATTATTATTATTATTATGAATGGATTCTGATGAAAATATTTTTATGAAAACGGTTTCTCTTCCCTGGTTTATGTCATGATAAAATTCTTATAAAACCTGTTTATTTTTTCATGGGTTATTCTATAATGAAATGATGAAATGATTATGAAACGTATATATCTTACAAAGGTTATGATATGATGAAATTTTTATGAATTATATTTCATTTCATGGATTATGATATGATATATGTTTTATGATATTGTGGAGCCCATATGGTTTTCATTATAAGATGGGTGAGACCTATATCTCCTTCCATTGCATTGGGTAAAGATTTATATATCTTGAGATATATAAAAATGGAATATGTATTTAACCTGGTTGGGTATGCAAATTTTTCCTCAATTATATCCTTGGAAGTGAACCTTGACTACTATGATGTTTTCAGAAGTGAATTGATTATACTATAATAGCATTGGTAGTGATCCTTGCCTACTATGGAAATTATTTTATTTTCTTATGTGCATGACAACAATCTATGTCTTATTGCAATGTTATGATATCATAGCTCATTTTATTTTAATATCTTATGATTCAGGTCCTATGAACTTCTAATAATTATTTCATTACTCAATATTATTATATTAGATATACAGGGTTTGGTTTTCAAGTTTTATTCTCATGTTCTCATAACTTTATGTTTATGTTATTCTTACATATATCTCTTTTGTAAACTTAATAACCATCTGAGCCCACCCTTTCTTATATTTTCTTTCCCCGGGTTATGAAGAAATGTATTAAGTATGATATGTTTAATATGGGTGCTAGTTATGATGAATTAGTGGAATATGATGTAGATCACCTATGAACCAGTTTTTCGTGTATCCATGTTTCAAAAGGCACTGCACCTTTATAGTCCATAGGAATGAGTTTATGTAATGTGTTAAATATTCATCTAAAAATATGTAATATCTATGTATAAAAATATTGAGTCTCTAAAGTTGGTAACATTGGATTGGTTTAGTTAAATTTTGAAATCAAGGATAAAATACTTTAGCGAGGTCTCTAATGAAATTTCTAAAGACATGTTCAAGGATGAGAGAGAGTATATGAAAATATCATGAAATTTTGGTAAAGTATAGGGTGAGTGGTTAAAAATAAATTACATTCCTATATGGATTCTACATGTGGATGTTGATCTCGTATAGTGGTTCCTAATGTTAATAACTCTGAAAAGGGTGAATTGAGATATATTTGATCATCACCTAATGCATGACAACATGCATTGATACACTTATAGTTTGAAACTATTGGGGGATATTCTTTGGAAATTAAAAAAATATTTATAGAAAATCCTGAAGGATTTAAATAGATGATGATAATTGATGAACTATGATAATCCTAATGTGTCATATATTAAAATAAAGGTGTCAGGACATAATCATTCTATCTGTGGTTTTTTTCATGATTATGTGGTTCGTCACTATGATTATTATTCTTTACACTATGTTTTATGGTTTTAGTTAATGGATTAAACCCAAAGTAACCATGTTAATATTGCGTAATATAGAGAAGGAAATTATTTTCTTCCTAAACATCCAAATATTAAGGGATTTGGAATGAAAAATATTTTTATTATTCTCACACAACATTCTCATGCCATGAATCATACGTAACTTCAAAATTAGAAAGGGAGGGAAAAATGTTTTGTTGATTCATTCATGATGAAATACCCAAATTCTTTTAGTGTGTCTTATAATACACTAGTTTATGAATAATGGATCAACACCACTAATTTCTTTTATCCAGTGTTTAGAATATGAAAAAGTTATTTTGGCTATCGACCATTTAGATGGTGAAGTGGATAAATGGTGGAATATTATCAAGAATATAAGGGAACATAATGAAATTGAATCCACAGATTAGTATTAGTTCAGAAAATTATTTTTCAATAAGTACTATCCTCAAATTATTTGTACAAATATGGAGAAGGTGTTCCTTGAGTTAAAAAAGATGAAAAAATATTTTGTACCTATGAGGAAAATTTTAAAAGACATATGAGTTTTTTTTATTATATTATAATCCAACCATAAAATAAGGGTGATCAATTATTTAGTGTATTAAATCCAAGTCTTCAATGGGTGTTATCCAAAAGAGTCTTTGTTATCTATGAATAGATCATTTAGTGTGATATCATAGTGGAAATAGATGTTAGAGTTACATTTCAATCTCATGTGTTTGATAAGAATAAAAAAATGGAATTACATGGAAAATATTTTTCTGAAAGTGTGTGAAGAAAAATAGTGAAAATTATCTTAAGGGGACTAGTAAATGTTTTAATTTTCGAAGGGATATTCATTAGGAAATTGGTTGCTGAAGTGATGGGAATAAGTTAGCTAATGATATCAATAGAGGGAACTCTATATAGAATTATCCTTCCAAACTCTAGTGTTTCAAATTCCAGTATTATGGGAAATATTATAACCAATTCCCAAATTCAAATGTTAATGAAAATTATCTATGTCAGTAACCTATTAAGATAATATAAAATATAACATGATCACTATTTTTTATGAGGGGTGTGATAACGATGCGGTGAACGGTACATTTTCCATCAACTATATAACCATTAATGTATTAATTGACCCCAGATAGACCCATTCTTTCATATTTTATGTACTATCTAAGGGTATAAATATGCCACCAAAATGATAAGATAAATACTTAGAACTGAAAACCCCTAATGGTATGATGATAACATCTTAAGTATTTTTGTCATATTCAATTAACAATGGTGGGAAAGTGCTTTATAAAAATATTTTTATTCTTCATATGGTTAAATTTGATATCATCTTAATAATGGATTGAAATTATCTACATAATTCCAAAATCAATTTTAGAGGATGTGAAATCAATTTTGATATTCCAAACCAACATATGATCATCTATCTATGCAATGATAAATATTAACTTCTAATAGAAATAACATCCATTTCTTGGGTTCCGATTCATATTAAAGTGGGTTTTTTATCTCATGTGTTTAGGGAGAAACACAACATCGATGACACACCTATTATTTAGGAATTGGTTAACATATTTCTAAGAGAGTTTTCCATACTTCCATCGAAACATGAAGTTGAGTTCTCAATAGAACTCATGAATATTGCTATGCTAATTTAAAATAATCCCTATAAATTGGACCCAATTGATTTGTAGGAATTGAAAAAAAAATCTAGGAGAAACTTGATAAGGTATTCATTTATCCATGTGTGTCACCTTGGGTTGAACATGCTCTCTTTCTTAAAAATAAATATAGAAAAATGAAACTCTGCATTGATTATTAAGAGATTAATAAGTTGAGGATCCCAAATACGTATCCACTACCCTGTATTGATGACCAATTTGATCAACTGTATGGAAATAAATACTTTTCCCATATTGAAGTTCATTTTTGATATCATCAAATGAGAGTTAAGGAGTATATACCCAATATATAATTCTATATAATGTATGAAAACTATTAAAATATAGTGATTCTATTTGGACTTACTATTTCCTCAACTATATTCATGGATTTAATGAATAAAGTGTTTTGAGATAACCATGATATGTTTTTGGTAGTCTTTATAGATGATATTCTCATATATTCAAATATAAAGGAAAAAATATGAATATTACTTGATAACTTTACAAAAGACCCTAAGGAAGGATAATATATATGAAAAATTTAAAAAGTGTGAATTTGGTTGCAAAAGGGTTCATTTTTGGGCTATATAATCTCCAGATAGGGTATATTAACAGACCCATTAAAGATAGAGGCTATTGAGTATTGGACCAGACCATCCATAGTGACCGAGATCCATTTTTTTCTTGGGGTAGATGGATATTATTGATGGTTTTTAGAGAATTTATCAATATTGTCTAATCCACTAACTAATTTAACTTGAAAGGGATCTATGTTCTTTTGGATTGATGAATATGAGGAAAATTTCGAGGAACTAGATAGAATATTTGTTAGTGAACCTAATCATACATTAATTTATAGTGGAGAAGGGTTTTTATTCTATAGTGACACATCCATGAATATATTGGGACATGTTATTATGTAGAATTACTTGGTTATAGATTATGCATCTTGAAAATTTAAGATACATGAGAAAAATTACCCAAATAATGATTTAGAGTTATTTTTGGAAATTTTTTCATTAAAAATATGGAAGAATTATCATCATGGAGAAAATTGTTTTATATATACCGATCAAAAAATTCCGAAGTTTATATTCACATTAATGGAGTTGAATATGTGATAAAGAAGATGTCTAGATATGATAAAATATTATGATAGATTAATACATTACCACAATGAGAAAGTGAATAAGGTGGCCAATGATTTGTGTTAAAAGGATCATGCTAGCTTATCCATGATAAAGATCACAAAAAGATCCAACATTTTTTGGATTTTCAAAGGATAGATCTAGAAATCTTGAATGAAGGGAAGAAATATTATCTTTCTCAATTCAATATTTGAGCATCAAACCAAGTAAATATTAATGTGGAAAATATAGAATATAAAGGGAATAAAAATTGTTAGAAATATTCTTGAGTTTAACCTTGATCATGATGGAACGATAAGGTTCATGAATATTGTGTGTTTTCATTCCACACCAGATTTTAAGAATGAGTTATTAGCAGAATATCTAAGTTCTTCATTCTATATTCATCCAAGATTTATGAATATGTATATATATTTGAAAGATAAATTATTGTGGGATGGAATGAAGATAAATATTTAAATGTTTGTGTCTCGATACTTGGTAAGTCAACAAGTTAAGCTTGAGAGAAAAAAGTATAAGGGTATGTTACATACATTACCTATACCAGAATGAAAAAGAGAAACAATCACCCTATAATTTTTCATTATACTCCCCAAAACTTATAAAGTAAATAATGAAATATGGGTTGTGGTCAATCACCTTGAAAAGTCATAACACTTCATCAATATCAGAGAATAATTATCTCTTGATTATATTTCCTCAATATAATTTAAGGAATTGGTATGGTTGTGTGGAGTACCACATTCAATTATGCCTTATCAGGATCTGATATTTAACATGATGTTATGGTGAAGTATTCAATAGGTAGATAGTCTATCTGAGAGAACAATTAAAACTCTAATGGATATTCTAAGATATTGTTCTATTTATTTCAAAGTAGGTTGAGACTAAAACCTTCCTCTAGTTGAGTTTTCAAAAAAAATAGATTTTACAGATGCATTAAAATATATCCTTATGAATACATCTATGGAAAGAAATGTAGAGGAAAAATATAATGGAATGAGGTTATAGAAAGAATTCTATTGAGGCATAGTAAATTTTATGAAATTCTAGAGAAGGTTAGATCCATTCAGAAAAACATCGAGGTAGATCAGAGTTAGTAAAAAATTTATAATAACAATCAGCAATGTGATCTAGAATTTGAAGTTGGTGACAAAGTGTTTCTATGAATTTTTCCATGGAAGAAGGTAATGATATTAGTACATAATGGAAAAATATTCTCTATATATACGGCTCCCTATGAAATTTTTGATTATATCAGAATGAGAGACTACCAGTTGGTGCTTTCATCCAACCTATCTCAAGTTAATGATGTGTTCCATGTATCTCTCCGAAAAAGTACACACACAATCCTCCAAATTTACTAAAATTATAGGTTATACCACTAGAGCAAGATATTTATTATAATGAACTAATGTTGTAGATTATGGATTATACATACAAAGTTCTATGAACTAAGACCACTCGATTAGTCAATGTTTTGTGGTGAAACCACTATATTGAAGATGTTATCCTGGAACACTTGGGAAATGATGTAGAAAAATTATCCAAATTTATTTGTATTAGGGTAAAAAAATTTAGGGTGAAATTCATTTTTATGGGGGTTATATTGTAACACCATAATATTTTATGAAATATATTTTTTGAATAAATCAAATTTCTTTGATATCATGCGTTACACCGAGTTTTAACAATACCATGATATATTATTAATATTATTCAAACTCTACTTTTATAACCTATCCATTAAAATTAAAAATATAAATATTAATAATTAATTTTTAAATACAAATTATAATGGTTTTATTTAAAGAGAACATATTGATAGAAAAGTACTTAATTTTTCGATAACGTCTTTATATGTTTTGAAAATACTATTTTTTCATTTTTTTAATTCATTTTGTAAAAAATTATAAAATTAATTTTGAAAATTTCAGGAAATGAATTTATTAAAAAAAAAATTTTAAATCCTCATATCAAAATTAATTTAAGATGACATTTTGATAATTTTATGAAAGAGATTTTTTTTATGAATAGTGAATAATACTGAATTTTAATTGAAAATCACTATTTGGATTATATTATTTATAAAATTAAATTATATTTTTAAATATGTCTTAAATGAAAATTACATAAATTATATATATATTAATCCAATTTATGTCATTGGAATCATTTTTATATTGAATTTTGATATACAATTTTTTAAAATTTTGAACATTTTCTCTTTGAAAACTCGCTTTCTTATTGCGTCAATGGTTTTAGTTTTAAGATAACTTTTACAATTTTTTCAATGTAATTTGGTTAAATGGATTAATTTTTTCTCATAAAAATAATATATATTATCTAAAATAAAACTTAATTTTTTACCAAAGTTTTTTTTAAAAACATTAAAAATGATTTATTGTAGATAAGGTAAAAGTGGTTTTATTGGGGGGAATTAAACTAAAAAGATAAGAGTTAAAATGAACGAAAAATGTATAAATTATTTTATATAGACATATTTATACTATATAATATCTAATTATTTATAATACATCATTTAGATCCTTTTTCATAAGAAAAACATGTGTATAACTTTTTATTTTCAAACAATTACAAGTATGCCACTCACCTCACTTATAAAAATAACACACTTATATTATCCACTTAAAACATTTATACCCTTTTTATTCATCCAATTCCTACCCAAATAACATTATATATTCCTTCCTATGATCCCATAAGTATGATTTTGGCTAGAAATCAAACCTAGGAATCCTTTTGGTGTAACCCTAAGGAAGTAACCTGAGGAAGTGGTGACATTATTTAGTGAACTTTTTCATTTTTTTGTTACTACACCGCCATAAATTGTAATTAGAACATTATTATATAATAAAAATAATATATAATATTTTATTTTATTTTATTTTTTTAAGGTAAAAACCTAAATCCATCTAATCTTCCATTTAATGGGTTATGAAATCGTCATTCGTTTGTACGACAGACTACCGCCTCACGAACTGACGTCATTCAATTTTCCTTACCACCTATCAAGGATGGATATAATGATAGATTAATTATTTATATATATGATATATATGTTATTATTATACTTATAGTATTATTATATCACATATACCTTCAAAATTTCCATTCCATATGAATACAATAGCGTCGCTCTTGTGTGCAGTGGATTTCCACCCTGGGAAGCAATGTGATTCATTCCAGCTTTACATATAAGGTATTAAGTGTGGTTTTAATGAAAATATGTGATATATATGGAATAAAAAAGTTTTTTAAAAGTTAATATATTATTTACCTTTATTTCTTTCGACCCTTAATGAAAATTGAAACAACGTAATGCGTACGTACGACCTATCATCTCCATAAATAGATTTATTTATTTTCTATATCTAACTTTTATGGAGTACTATAAACACATATATATACAAATATATATTATATTTATATCATGGTTTTCATTCTGGATATAGTGGATTCATTATCAAATTAATAGGACCAAAAATAAAAAATCAAAACATACATGAAAAACAAAGTATTTATTGCCTGTAAAGTGCCTCTAACATGGAATTGTGAATAAAAGAGAAATAAAAGATCATAAGTAAATCATATATGGTATGATAAATATTATTATGGTTCTTTAATATATGTATAAATAAATTATATTTATTATACATGATGTTTGAATGTGTACATAGTAATTCAAGACTTAAGGTAAGAGATTTCAATTCTCACTTTTATTTCCAAGAGACATGTGAAAATTCAGCACTCATTTATTTTGTGTGGCGTATATACAAACCATTTTGAAAATTTTATATAATTTAAATACTTTTTTAATGATATTATAAATTATATTTAATATTATTATTTAATTTGGAATATGATTCAAAGTTTTCAAAGTGGTAAGTGTTTTATTTTATAATCTAATCCTTTATTGGGATTGTTTATGATTGTGCTTCTAATGATAAGATATTATGATCTATATCTTAAGAAACTAATGAATGTCCGTTTTATCTAGTTATGTCATTATAATCCATTTTTTTCATCCATTATCATACCATTAAGTACTCTAGAGTTAAAAATAATGTTTTTATGAAACATTATCTTTATGTTTCTCTTTAGTCAAAATCCATTTTTCTTCTAAAACCATGTATTATAATTTTTTTTAAAAGTGTTTAACATTATTAAATTTATTTATTGAAGGAAGTTTTACCCATATTTTATTTTTTCCAATTTTTTTTAAAAATAATCTTCATGTCATTTTCAAAATAAGTCAAATTTTTATTTTTTAGAAAATATGAAAGGAATATTGGTTCTAACATGTACAAAATGAATGAAATTTATAACAATAATTTTATTTTAAGATTTATATATAATTTAACATGGTTATTTTCAAGGAAAAGTATTTTAAAAATGATTAATTTTTCTAAAAACATTTCTTTTCAATGTGGAATGTATATTTTGTCAATATGTTTTTTAAATGCATTTTAAGGCTCAATTTATATGTTTTAATGTTTATTTTAAAATAAAATAATTAGAGAAATATGATTATTAATATTTAGTTTTAAAATTTTATTTTAAATTAAATGTTATCTTCCTCATGAAACATTCCAAGTGATTAATCATTGAAAATCATTTTCTTTCTGTGTTGAGATCCTTTGATGTATCATATTATTTAATTGGTAAATGAATAAATGATACCATTTTTTCTTTATATGAATGATTTTTAATGAAAATATATTTATGAAACATATTTCTCTTCCACTAGTTATACCCTAAAAAATTCTTCTAAAACCCAATTCATATTCCACTGGTTATGCTATGATGAAATGATAAATTGATTGAGAAACCCATTTCATTTCATGAGTTATGATATAATTAATGTTTAATGATCTTGTAGTACATATAAATATGGGTTTTTTAAGATGTGTGAGACCCATATCTCCCTCTAATAAATTGGGTAAATATTTATATATCATAATACAGATAGGAAATGAACAAAGAGTGAACCTTGTTCACTAGAGGACTTTGTCTGTTATGATGGTCCTTGGAGTGAACCTTGATTACTATAATGGTTTGGGCATTGAACCCATTCCACTATTATGTACTTATAAAAAAGTCTTTAAAATCATCTAAATGATTTTATATTCTTATGAGTATTCCATAAATCTATGTATCATTATAATGTTATGATCTCATAGATCATGCTATTTGACCCTCTTCTGATTCATATCTTATGAAAATCCAATATTTATGCCATGAATCAAGATTGTGATATTTAATATACATGGTATGGTTTTCAAATGTTATGATCATGTTCTCTCACCCTTATGTTCATGTTACATTTATGTATCTCCGTTGTTTACCCATACTGAGCATCTGAGCTCACCCATTATTATGATTCCTTTCCTAAGGTTATTAAGAAATTTATTATGTATGTTATGTCTAAGAAGGGTGACAGTTATGAAAAATAGAGTGGGTGGTAATTTAGTTATCCTATGAACCATTTGTTTGTGTTTCCCAGTTTCCAAAGGTACTACACCTCTAAGATAACTAGGTGTGGGTACTACACCTTTATGAAAACAAGGTGTGTGTGTGTGTGTAATTTAATGAATATTCATGTAAAAAGATGTAATATATATGTATAAAAATCCCTGGTTACTATAAAACTCCTTCCTATATCTTACTATTGGTTACTATATGTATCAATAAATTCTAACTGAACCAATGAATCATGTATTAATTACGAAATAATTCCTAACTAGGCATATA
The DNA here is from genome assembly GCA_963277665.1 of Viscum album. Classification (NCBI taxonomy): domain Eukaryota; kingdom Viridiplantae; phylum Streptophyta; class Magnoliopsida; order Santalales; family Viscaceae; genus Viscum; species Viscum album. The sequence continues at coordinate 640,453,603 of OY728143.1, read as the reverse complement.
TGCTTTAATATAGGGACACCCTACATCCATAAAAAATTTACCATCTATGCCGAGCTCTACACCACCTCAAACAAGACCATCCTTGCCTTTTCTGAGCCATTATGAACTCTTAATCGTCTACCTCACACTATATACCATACATAATTAATAATAACAATTTATAGTTAATTATTCAACTTTAACCAATGATTCATAATTGATGTAAAAATAATTAGGCATCTTTATCACCCCAATACCTCAAACAACTACCTATAGAAGGTCCATGACCCATCCCCAACACTATCATGACTAAAATCCCTATCAGGAGACAACCAATAAATAAATGAATTAATTTAAGTTATCCTCAAACCTTTATAAAAAACATTATGTGAATTACCATCACCAAAATGTTTTGTAGTGAAATAATTCTTCCCTCTCAGGACATCCTCTATTCTTGATGCGAAAATCCCCACCAATATAATTAGTCTACACCATTATCAAGTGGAATATATACCAAAACCATAAATAAAATTGATCTAAATCATAAACATATGAACTAAATTAATATCATATAGATAGGTAAGAAGATCACACCTTGAATCACTGTGAAGTCAAACCCATTACCACCCCTATTAAAGGGAAACAATAGTGAATCAAGGGAGGGGGATGATTATTAAATGAACACTCTTGAGTCACAAATCCCCCTAAATCCTAAAAAAACCACCTCATAAAAAGATATAAATATCCTGACTAAAAATTTCATCGAGACACACTTCATGACCAAAATTATATTCATGGCCTAAAAGGTCTCCCATATTGAAAATTTTATGGCTCAAAACACTAGTTCGCTACTTTAAAGGTCTCCATTAGAAATTTTCACATCCAAAATCACAATTCACATCCTAAACCAGCTCATGCAGTGTACCAAATACCCATTCATAGTGTGAATGGTAACTTCATGTTGTGGAATATTTATAAATAGGGGTACTATCCTCATTCAATCTCCATCCACAATGTGGAACCATGGTTCATGGTGTGATTTTTTTAAATAATTTAATACTCATCTCCTAGGATGCCTAACACTTATCTGACATCTAAAAAACACCCATATCACCAACTAGGTCCCAAAAATCATTCAAAAAACTCAATTTAGGGATGTTAAAATTCTCTAATTACAAATAATAACCCCAATTCATGGAATAACCCCTACTCTAAATCAAAGATTAAAATTCCCTTGGGAATTTACAACCACATAACAACAAATATCAGTAAATGTGAAACCATAATGAGAATATAATATTGAGAGGGTTAGTCATCCCAATTTTGATGAACCTTATACCGAGAATTAAACCTCTCATGTGTGTGTAGTGTGGTGTTATAGGGAACTATAATCCCTCATGATTTAAATCCCCAATGGAATTCTTTATTTGTATAATATATTTTGACCATGGTATGAGATAATTCTTTTTTATTGTTCATTAATATTCTTCTTGGACCACTTTAGTGGGATGTTATTAGTTCTTGGTCATAATTTTGGTTGTATGGTAGAAACATTTACATGAATTTTGAGTGTGTTATGGCCTTTTGATGAGGTATGAATATGGTTAGAGAGACATAAAAAATCCAAGGGTGTGAACATAGGTAACTAGAAATTATGATAAACCCATTTAGATTATGCATTAATGATTATTGGGATAGGACATTGTTGTGATTATTGTGAGTTGATGAACCAATATTGAGATCTTAGGTTACCCATATACCACATCATTTGAACAATTTTTAGGATCATGTCACTCCTCATTGAGGTCTTTTTTGGGGTTTGTTGCTTTGTGAAATTGGTTGAAACCATATCAATGGGTTTAAACTATTTTTATTTATATATACTATAATATATTTTAATGATTGTTTCTATGAGGGAATTTTGAATCAGTTTCCTATTTGGTAATTCATGGTTTATTTGTGTTGTAGAGATCCTTTTATATATTATTGGGTGACCTTATCAGTTTCATATCATTTGGATAGTTGACCAATTCTTTTATTGATTTGTTTTGGTTGGTGGATGAATATATTTTTGGGTTTTTTTATAGATGATGTTATCCTTAGTGGTTATTTTATACCACAAGAATTTGTTCCCCATTATTACTCCATTTTACATTAATTTAGAATATAGGGGAAGAAAATAATGAGTCTCTATCCTCATAATGACTTGGGTTATCTGGTTGTTGTTGAAAAGTTCCTTGAAATGTTTTGTGGTATTTGAGGACTTTGTTTCTTCTTTATAAAGATTATTGTTCAGTTTTTGTCTCTCCTCCCCAATAAAATATCTTCAGTTTTCACTGGACTAATACACCTCAGTCTTTGAGGAGTGGAGGTTTTCATTTCCATTGACTTATAATTTGAACAAATACTTTCAAGTGGCATAAAGTTTAATGGGGGTGAATTATAACAACCTTGAGTTACTTTTGTGGATTATTTTATGTTAATTTAAATTATTTTATGGTGTATTGAACTTCGATAGTTTTTAATAATTTTTTTTGAAATTCAAGAGATATATTTACAAAATTTGACAGTGATTAGTAGTAAACATGTGGTAACTATGTGACACTGCTATAAATCATGATTGTGATATTTCTCATGGTTTCCACATTGTTCACAAAATTGTATGATGTATCATAGGTTTCCATGAGATTTATTTTATTATTGGGGGTGACTCACATGGTTTTCTCTTGTTTAGGTGTAACTATGTGACTTAATTGTGCGAGTTACACATGGTTGGTGCATGATTTACCAAATCACAGAGCCTAACTATATAAATTCCCCAAATTTTCTAATATTTTAAAATTTACCACTTTTACACTTTTATTTTAATTATTTCATTCCCCATTATCCTCCCCACTTTTTTAATGACCCTCTGGCTATCAGGAGAGCTTCCTATCATCCTCCCTTGATGTGTGGCTTCATCTTCATGATTTTTGAGTTATTTTTATAATATAACCCTCCCTCTATTTCTTCTATATATTCTTACCTATCCCTTATCTCACTTTGTTTCAATTTTACATCCCCCAGGACCCTTAATCACAATATAAAATGGATTTAGTGTTTTGGTTCATCTAATAATGGATTTTTATTCATTTAGTATCAAATCACTTTAGGATCTTGGGTGTGACCAATGACAGTTACTCCTTGATGTGTGGTTATATTATAGGGTATTCACTTTAAAACCTTTTTTATCCCACTTGTGAGGGCTTGTTAATATAACCCCATTTTTTGTTTTATCTTATCTTATTTATTGAATCATATTTATGTGCCCATTATTTTATACTCTTTTTATACATGGTTGAATTTTCTTCTCAAACATTTTTCAAATATGTTTTTGGAAATACAATTTAAAATGTTTTAACAAATAAATAGATATTTTATTTTTGGGATTATTAACATAGGTTTAAAAATAGGAAAGTTGTATTATCTTATTTTAATAAAATTAATGAATCTTATTTTTCTTGGGTTTTCAAACATTTTTTTACAAATGAAATAGTTTTTTTTATTTATGGTTAAAGTAATATGGTATGATTTCACTCAAAAATTATGAAATAAAAACATTAATTTCATTTATACTTCAAACTAGCGATTTTGAAAAACTTAATGAATGAAATTTCATGTATTCCTTAGTGAGACCCTACTAAGACTATTATCTTACACCTTATATACACATTTTATGGGTGTATAAAACTATTATAATATATACAGGTTCTAGTTTCCTTTTCATCATGGTTAATATTTATTTTGTACAATATATATTTAGTTAGGATGTGTTGGGTGACTAGGTCTTACATGATGATAGTTATTTCAATTTGGTTTTGCTTTTGGTTTTCATTTCGGTATATCAATGTATCGAATAAGGTGGAATTTCCTCACATGTATCAAGTTTCTTTTATCTTATTTTATAGATAATTTATTAGGGATGATATTTTATTTGATATTACTAGGTTGAATTAAATTCATTGATTATGACACATTTTTTCATTTATTATTTTTATTTGTTACATTTATTTTTCATAGATTACGAAATTATGAACTTCACATGAAAGTTTTTTTAGTAAAATATCCCTTTATATTATTAAGTATTTTTTAAAGGTGATATAATTCCCAAATTATTTTAATTTAATGTCCAGAAACTAGCCGATAGCCTATGTGATTTGGATCACCCTTCAGGAATAGTGACAGATTAGGATAAGTGATGCGTTAGGTTATCCTAATTTATTCCATTAAAGTACTCCCCCTTTTTCATGTTTTTCATTTCTTAAATAACCATGTTATTTGAATCTAATATAAATATTATTATAGAAATTGTAAGGACCCAACACCAGTTTCTCAGAGCCGGTGCCTTATTTGATTACATTAGCATATAAAAAATAAGTATGAATCCTGAGGGACCATGTATTTTAGTAGTGTTTGAAACAAGATACAAAAATATTTTCAATGTTACAACTTGAAAATTAATACAACATAGAAACTCTTTAGTTAACATCCATATATCCTAGGTTATTTCAGCATGACATTCATAACAAACATCTTCACATCCTGAGAAAATGAAACATAAGAAAGGGGTGAGCTCAAAATCTCATTAAGGGTAAGAAATACAATGAAATATATATAAAAATTAGGCATGTTGAATAACTAAAAACATATGCCTTTAACAAATAATAAACATGAACACATGATGGAAAGGAATAAAATCTAAGTAAATAATGCCATAATAATACATAATCATGGGTATTCTACTAGTTGAATAACCACATGAACCATCAATACTATATTCATAATGAGGTAATGCATAATACGGGACATCATATCCATTCCTTTAAGGCCCCAAACCAAGACCATAAATAATCATTTTGTCAAGGCCCTATGCCAAGACCATAATGTGTATCATGAGACCTACCGATGCACTGAGGGGATATAGCATGCTCCACCTGATACTTTATATTTCCAATGCATTCCTCATATTAATAGGGATAAATATAAACAAAATATACATTCAAATTGAAACTAATTTATGAAATGTAAATAACTTTCCCTGAACATTAAGCATAGACACTAACCAATCCGAGTAAATTGAGGAATGGTTTCAAGTTAGCACACCCACAACCAAATTATCATAAAAAATTAAATTAAATATAGTAGATTATAACATTAAATATCAATACCAGTAATATATAATAATCAATAAGAGTCTTTAAATATATGAAGATACTCTTATAAAATCTTCAAGTAATTCTTGAGATAAAAACTATTTTACTTTGAAAAGAAGAGTCCTTTTGGAAAAATATTTGTATAAACCCAGAATTTAAGTACGATATTATTTTCATAATAAAATGGGTGATTTTATACAAAAAATAGTTTCTAAGAATAGATTATATAGTGCTCTTGAAAATAGGTATGAATTTGGGAAATTCCTTTGAATCGGGCTTATATTTCGAAAATAATTTTGAAAGTTACTTTTAAAACGTGTCACTCTCAATAAAATAAGGAATAATTATTGTTGGTGTACATATATATAATAATCAAACATAATTTATGAGTAGTACATAATAATATATAATAATTTCATTGATTTAATTAGATAATGAATGTAACCCAATTGAAAATGGAAGTTCAGGTTGAAAAACCCTTGCCTTAAGTCCAAATGTGTTCTGCTCTTGAAAATATGGTCTCAGAATATGAAATTAGGCTTATTAATAACTTATTTAATAACCTATTAAACATGTATTTATTTTATCATTATTATTTTTAGTTCATTTATTTCCTTATTGAGATGTTATTATATTGAATTCTGTCAATCCGGAGTGTTCATTTTCTTGATTTTCATAATCGGTTCACTTGTTTTTAAGTAACGGTGTTCATGTGGAAAGGATGTAAATATCCATGATTAAAATTAAATATTATTTATGAAAATAAATAAGTGTTAATGGTAATTTATATCATTTTTTTACATGTAAATAGGATGAATCATTATATGAATTAATAATGACATTCACTTAGATTATTTTAGCGGTATTATGATTATTAGGAACTAGTTTGGTCATATGATTTAATAATATGTATGTATACTGGTTCCTGAATATTAATATGGTTATAATAAATATTATATAGTCATTTTCAACCATAAAAATGGTTTCATGATCAGTAATGAAGGATATATTTAAGAATTAAACTTCGTCGTCCCTGAAGGTTATAAATTAGAACCTCATGGACATTGATTTTGTTTATAAAATAAAAGGGAGAGAGTAAGAATATTGATGATTATTATTCCATTAATATGATAAAATTATAGTTTATAGATGATACTAGAGTTATTATGTTAATTTGGACAGATGAGTTTAGGATAGGATAACAAAAGAAGATAAATTGAAATGAAACTAAATGAAAAAAGAAGAGTGTTATACCTCTTGAAATAACCTCCTTGAGAACCTGCTTAAAGGAAGGGTTTTTGGTTGTTTGTAAAGACCAAGGGATTATTGGAAGTGGGGAGGGACTAGGTAAGGGTATTTTGGAATAAAGGTTAAGAGCATAACGGCTTATAGAAGTGAAGATAAGAGGGAGTGATGGGGTGTTTTTATAGTGGAGTAGAGGAGTGAATTTTGAATATTTTAGTCATTATTTTATTATTTTCCTCAAGACAACCAATTGTGTTTTTTCATGTGACCCCTAATATTAATAATTTTATGTGAGTTATAACCAAGTGGCCTTACATCACTCATGATGTCATAAATAGGGTATTTAAATGATAATTTGTATATACTGTATTTTACTGTATTTCACTATTCATCAAAAATTCAAGAATTTCAAAAAAATCCCAAAAATTCACCCCTTCCATTATTCGATGTGTAAAATTCAAAAATACACTCCATTTTTAAAAAATTATTTTCTAAATATTTTTAATTTATTTTTTAAATAAAATCATATTTAATTCGAAAAATAACAATTTTAAAGGTATAATTAGTTTTATATCACATTGAAAAATTAATTAAGATATCATTATATTATTACCTTAGGAAAATAAAATAATATCATTATTTACAATTCATAAGATTCATATTAATATTCAAATTACTATTCATAAGGGTATGCTACTATTCATAAAAAAAATAAAGTTTGTTCTATAAGACTCAAAATGACTTACTGATCACAACTCTATATGACTGTTTTTAAAAATTTAGAACATATAAGAAGAAAATTTAAGTTTAATGTTTGGGTTATAACTTTATCCTATAAAGTTTTGTTTTAAAGAGACTTAGTACATCATGAAATATAGGCTATCTAACGAATAGAAAGTATTTAGGAGGAACATACCATAAAATGTTTGGAGTGTTACATTATTTCCTCCATCGTAAGTTTCATCCTCAACATTTTATGTATAAATCCCTCTAAAAAGATGTGGGTGGTTCTTATTCATAACACTCCTAGGTTCCCACATTGCTTCATCCATCTTATGGTTCCTCTAAAAAACCATTACTAGAAAATTCATCAAACTTCTCAATACTTGTTCTCTTGTATCAAGAATCTTGATAGGCTCTTCATAATAAGACAGATCAATATCAAATTTTATTTCATCATAGGTGAGTACATGTTTTGGGTATGGCATGTATTTCCTTAACATTGATACATGGAACAGATTGTGAACTTTGGAGAGATTTGGAGGTATTTCCAGACTGTAAGATATGACTCCAATTCGATCCAGAATTTCAAAAGGTCTGATGTACCTATGACTTAATTTTTCCTTCTTACCGAATCGTATAATACCCTTAAATGGAGACACATTTTAGAAAACATGATCTCCATATTGAAATTCCAAATCCTTCCTTCAGTTATCATCACATCTCTTTTGCCTACTTTGAGATATTTTGATATGGGTTTGAATAATCTTCACCATTTTTATTGTTTCCTCAACATTTTCTAGGCCTGTGAGCTTTCTTTCACTAACATTATCCTAAAAAGTTGGTGTACGACATCTCTTTCCATATAACTCTTCATATGGTTCCATATGAATACTTGAATGGAAGCCATTGTTATAGGAAAATTCTATAAAAGCTAAATTCTGATCCCACATAACTTTAAAGTCATGTGATCCAGACCTCAACATGTCTTCCAACGTTTGAATAGTCTGTTTTGATTGTCCTTCAGTTTGTGGGTGGTAGGCAGTGCTCAAGCAAAGATCAGTGCCTTGGGTCTTCTGAAGAATTTTCCAGAATTGTGATATAAAATGGTGATCACGATTAGAATCAATTAATAAGGGTATACCATGAAGTCTTGCAAATTCATTAATATATAGTCTTTCTAAATGTTCAAGTGGTAAATCTTCTCTTATAAAAAGAAAATGTACTTATTTTATAAGACAATAAACAATGATCCATATCACATCATTCTTTCTTGGATTATTTGGTATCCCCATGACAAAGTCCATAATAATATCATCCCATTTCCACATAGGTATAGAAAATGTTTGCATGACTCCTCCATTATTTTGTCTTCCAGCCTTCACATGTTGAAAAAACAAATATCTCATCACATAATCAACAATCTCCATCTTCATATTTCTCACCAAAAATATTCCTTTATATCTCAATACTTATTTGTGCTACCAGTGTGTATAGAGAAATTAGATCTATGAGAATCATCCAATTGTTCCCCCTTTAGATCAAGAATAACGAGGACAAAAATCCTCTTTCTAAATTTCAAATTTCCACCTTCATATATGAAGTCAATAACTACCCCTCATTTACATCATTAATTTTCTATTGAAACACCACATCATCATGATGAGAAAATTTTATCCTTTCTAGTAATGAAGTTTGGGCAACCATTTGAAAAAGTAGGGATGTGTTACCCTCCTTGATAATTTCCATATCCATATTTATAAGATCCATGAACATAGGATCCCTTTCAACTCTCCTATTTTTCAGAATTCCATGGTCTTTTCTACTCGAAGATTCTTCCACCTTATATTCCTTCTCTGGGTGGTAGTGTATTGTGAAATCATAATCCTTGAGTAGATCAATACATATCCTTTGTCTCATGTAGAGTTCTTTGTGTGAGAAGATATATTTCAAACTCTTATGATATGTATATATCTCATATTTTTCACTATAGAGGTAATGTCTCCAAATATTTAGAGAAAATATTACTGCAACTAACTTAAGATCATGATTTGGATAGTTTTGGTCATGAATTTTTAGATTCCTAGATGCATAGGCAATCAATCTATCATTCTGCATAAGGATGCAACATTGTCCTTTATTTGATTCATCACTATAGATCACAAATCCATCATTCTCTGATGGTAGATTCAAGATTGGATCATTCACTAATCTTCTTATAAATTCTTTAAAACATTCATTACATTCTTTTGTCCATAAGAATATAAACCCCTTACATGTAAGATTTGTCATTGGGTTGGCTAAATGGGTGATGTTATAAATGAAACTTTGATAATATCTTGTTAAACCAATTAAACCATGTAGCTCAGTTATGTTAGTTAGAGTATGACATTTTTTACAGCCATTATTATTGAAGGATTAATAGATATTTCATATTTAGATATAATGTGGCCTAGAAAGGAAACAGATTGAATCCAAAATTCACACTTGCTAAACTTCCCATATAATTCATTTCTTCTAAGAGCCTTTAGAATAGTAAGAAAGTGATTTTCATGATCTTTATATATTTTAGAGTATAACAAGATATCATCAATAAACACCACCACAATGTAATCAAGATATTCCTTGAAAAATATATTCATTAGATCCATGAAAATTGATGGTGCATTAGAGAGACTAAAAGGCATTACTGTAAACTTGTAATGCTCATACCTGGTTCAAAAAGCTAATTTTTGAATGTATTTCTTCCTCACAAGAAACTGATGATATCCAAATGAAAGATAAATATTTGAAAAATATTGGGCTCTATGAATTTGATCAAATAAATCATCACTGTGAGGTAAAAGATACTTTTTTTATTGTTATATCATTGATCTTCTTATAGTCAACACACAACCTCAGAGTCCCATCATTCTTCTCAATGAAAAGAACAGGGGCTCCCCATGGAGAAAAAATAGGATGAATAAATCCTTTATTACTTAATCCCTATAGTTGTATCTTCAGTTCCAGTAATTCCACATTGGACATTCTATAAGGGGTCTGTTTCGTTCTAGTTTTCGGCCACAAAACACCCAACGGCTCTGTATCCAATGATTGATGGACCTGCTTTCTAAAGGAAGGCGTTCACCGGATGGTCTGACCAGTGACTCTTAAGAATTCACATTGGTCTAGAGGATGGGAAGTCGGGCTCATCGCACCCTTTTTGGGGGGAATTATTGCCTGTTCCAGGACTCTCTTATAGATTTAAGACGTATTCATATGTTCACAAATCTTTTGTTTATAACCAAACATAGTATCCATGGATTTAACCTTGATGGGCAACGGTCAACTGGATGTAGGGGCTCAGAATCATTTATGCCCGAGGTTTACCATCCCTCACTGGATTAAGGACCCGAAGGGTTGGAAATCGCTTGAGGCGGCACTAGGAGTGGCGCGATGAACCGATGTGGGGATTATCAGATCGACCGGTTGTTGGGCTTGAACCTCAGGGAGGCTTCCTACGTACCTTGTCTAGGAGGCAAGGATCAAAGTCCACGTAGTTCGCATAGGCTTGGGGCTTACACTCTAAGGATCCCCAGAATGATGGATTGGGTCTTACACTCTGAGGATGTCCTAAATGATGGATTGGGGCTTACACTCTGAGGATTCCCATAGGAGGATGTCATGGTCGATGCTTACTCTAAGCCCACGTCAGTCATGCTCGGTATGGGAAACAAGAGGTAGCAGGGACCATAGGATCACGTCGCGAAAGGTGCGTCCGTGAGAAGCGGAGGGGGGCTTACACATGAGGGAGGCCTAGGGTGATGAATTGGGGATTACACTCTTAGGAGGCCCAGAAGGTTGGGGCTTACTCTGAGATGGACGCCCGGGGTGACAAAGCCCAGCAGGAGAGGGAAAGGGGGTGCTCCTGTGCCCATCTCCTCTCTTGCAGTGCATAAGGGCTTCCTTCTGATGGGTATTTTACTATCTTAGAGGAACCCTCAACAAGTGGAGGGGAAGCTAAGGGATTCCAGAGCTCAGAGTCCACATTACCATGGAAATGTGAACCCAGGAATGCTTCAGGAATCTCCTCAAGGGTTGGGGAAACCCCTTTCCCCCTGTTTACCATGGGTATGTGAACTCAAAATGGTGTGCTAATGCTCCTGAAAGTCATACCACATAGATCTGGTGGCTCCGGTGGAGGCCTTGGCTTAGGCCGATGAATAGGCCTATGAGGGATTTGGGGAAGGCCTGGCTGGATCGGAAGGATTTTACCTAGCTCTGGAAATGAGAACACTGAAGTATTTGGTGAACCACCAAGAGGTATAGGTGGTGGCGCCCTTTGCGTGGGAAAGTGCCACGCAGCTGGAGAAGTCGTCTCCAAACCAGGGTGGTCTGCAGACTGATTGGTGTCCCGCGAACCAGGACGGTTCATGGTTTTGGGTTCAATCTATGAACCAGGGTGGTTCGCGGAGGGTTCCAGGCAGGCAGCAGCAGCCAAGGGCGGCGCCAGTTGGAGGCTCGTCGCTCAGGGCTTCGCCCGCATAGGTGGGTGCTATGCGGTACGAAGGATGGGAAAAGTGTCATAAACTCCCTAGTCCGTGGGGAAGTCATCCGCGGAGGGGGTATGGTTCGCGGTTCTCATTTTTTTGTTATTTTAGGTTCACGGTTCATCAATTTATTATGCGTTTTCCGATTCCTTCTTAATTCATATACCTGCTGTAGTTCGTGGATGGGAATTTCGTTATTTGCGAAATACAAAGCCTCCCTTCAACTGATCTCCTATCCCTTCGAATCCGATTCCAGTTCTCCGATCTTCTTTTCTTTCCCCCTCGGTCTCCTTTTATAGAGTAGGGAAAGGAATTTATATGTGGCCGCGTGGCACCTTTTGCGGAGGCCCGTAACCTGATTCACAGCTGACTTGGTCAATCCTCGATTCGCGGTGGGTATTGAATGATTCCCCCCCTCTGTAAGGCAAACTCAGGGAGTACTCCGCGGCTGCGGAGGGTTCTGCCTCGATTCCGCGAACGACAGCGGGTGCAGCTTGGACCGGTCGACACGGTCTGTGGTTAGGGCGGTTCATGACGGTGAACCAGACTGGCACCCATCCTACCTCGTGATCATAGAGGCTCTCCACCTCCATTTTGCAAACGAAAATGGTTCGCGGAGGGGGTGCCTCGCAGTGCCTGGCCACGTTGCGCCTCCATGGACAGGTTCGCGGACCGATCCCTTTTTGTTGTTTCTCTTCTTTGATTATTTTCCCCAATTATTTTGGGGGATTTGGGTAAAAATTCCTTTCCAGTTTTTTAGGACCCTACAAATTTCCCCTAACGGAATGGGGTCTGATCGGAATGAAGAGGAGGCCATTCCGATGCAAAGTGGTCCTGATGCTGAGATGGTTTGCAGTAGAAAGGTGGACCCAGTAGGGGACCACGCCTATAAATACGGGGATCCCTCAAACTTTTCCTTAACTTAATTCTTCGAGAAACCAGAGCTCTTTAACCTCTGTGTGTTTTCTCCTTCATGAAGTGCCTCGTCCGCGAACTGGCAGCAACCTCCGCGAACCATTCCTTCTTCGCGGTCGCCTTCATTCGCAAACCAACTTCCCGACCATGAACCATTACTCTCAATTAATTAAAAAGTATGTGATGGCAGGCTGCAGAGGAACTTGCTTCTCAGTTTTGATGCTCTGCGGACTAAAATCTCTTGAAATTTTAAAAGTATCTAAGTCTTCTGAATAAACTCGGGATTGAAATTCTGCGGAGCAACTTGGTTCGCGTTTTTCTGGACAACGCTCCGCGGGCGAGAGCTTTGTGGACTGATTTCGCGAAGGGCTGGTTCGCGGGATGATGTCATCGCGAACCATCCTTCAAGGCCTCCTTGTGGATTTGATTATGAAGGCTCCTTAACCATTCATTTTTTCCAGATTTTTATTCCGGACTGATTTCTCTCATTGTTCAGGGAGAAAATATGGTTCCCCCTCATTCTGTGCCGAGGCCTGCTGTAGATCCCCTGTAAATCTCCGATCAACGCCTGAAGGACATGGTTGGATCTGTTCAAGATGGAGTCTTCCACTCCCTACTGTCTTCCTTCCTTGCTGACCGGCTCTCCAAATCACAGGAGGAATATCCTTTCTCTAAAAGCCTTCCCGCCTATGGGTTCAGTTTATTGTCTGACACCATGATTCCGGAACCCTCCCGTGACAACAATCTTGAAGCGTGGATATTTACCGCCACTATTCCCCAGTTCGTGATACCTACTGGAGGGCGGCCTACCTCTTAGGGTACATCTGTCGGATCTGTGTTGAATCACCTTCCAATATCTCTGATAGGATAACTACGTCAACAGGAAGGAACAATCCACTGCTATCGGAGTATTTCCTGTAGTGTCATGGTAAGCGACCAGCATGTTTGGCCGGCGAATCGGGATCTTTGACCGAGAGGAGCATTTAATTCATTGGATTGGGGGTGGCCCTTCTGGGTTCACCAAAGCTGCATAGAATTTCGAGCAGAGTTGCGAGCCGTAAGCTCGTATGAAGCTGCCTGGGTGTCCCAAACCTATACCCACCGACCTTAAGCCCTCGCTAAGCAACATATGAGTCGTTGGAGCCCGGACACCAACACGTTCCATCTGGTCCATGGGGAAGTGGGCATTAGTCTGTGGGACGTCTTTCAGATTTCGGGTGTCCCCATCATTGGGAGTATGTCTGATGAGTTCCTGCCACCTTCCTCTGTGTGGGAGAACGAAGAGAGCACTCCCCCCTAGTGAAGCAGCTCATTAACCAGGCTCGGAAACACTCAGAGGATACATCTCCAAAACAGCTCATCCCATACCGTGAATGGGTGAAGGAGTTTTTGAGAATGAACAAACCTGAAGATTCTGCGGCTCTCCCATGCAGGCCCACGACTTGCACTATGATGGAGTCCCGTAAACAGGGGGGTAGCTATTGGCTGACTTTGGTGCAAGGCGATTTTTGCGGCTGGGGATGGGAGCTTATTGCGGATTTCGATCGATTGCTCCACCTAGCAGCTTTTTTGGCCATGTTCTTAAGTGGATGGTTATTACCCGTGCACAAGGTTGGTGGCGTTCGGGTCACTAATTTTGGCATGGAGGCACATTTGGCTACCCGTAACGTTATCAACCTAGTTATCCCAGTATTGGACAGGATTTACCAGTTGCTCGGTAACATTACTGACTGGAATCGGCCAAACTGAGTGGTCGGGCCTTTCCAAATTCTCTGGGGATGGTTAATCGTACACATTAAGAGCTTCTATACCTTCATCAACCCTCTTCAGATTCCGAGCACCACATTCCGGTCGTACTTGCAACTGACCAGTGGGGTTATGCCCAAAGAGTGGGCGACCCAAGAGAAGGATGGTCAATAGACAGTTTCGAACAAGTGTCTGCTATCAAGTCGAATTTCGAATTATGACTTTTCAATTTTCATCCGTTTTCTTCCCCGAATGGCGCAATTTCGAACACCATAACAGAAGAGTTTATCAAGTGGGGCTACCTCCTCTCCCTATGAGAGGGTATTCTGGTGGCTCGTATTAGTGGAGAACTGGTCTGTGAGGGGTACGTGCCTTGCCGATTTGGGCGTCAATTTGGCTCCGTTAAAGAACAGTGTCCTCCCGCACTTAATGGTGCCTGTGAGAACCATCATTTGATGGTGGCCAGACAAATGTGGTTAATGTTTACCTGGGAGGATACCGGCTGTGAGGTTATGACACCCATGCTTGCAGACTCCATGCCTTTATTATCCAAGAATTATGCTGACTCCTAGGTACAATCATACCCAAATGGCCAGTTAGGGACATAGGTGCCCACCATCTCAAGTCCCAAACCATCAAAGGGAAAAAGGAAGCGAAAGGAGGATGGCGCTCCGACTAGGCCGGGAAAAATCCTTCATCACTCGACTAGTCCCATGATTCTGGGGAAGATTTTAACAGACATGGGTGTATCCTCTCACACCCTCAAGGCTGCTCGAAGGGGGTTGACTATCCCCTCCGATGTTGACTTCCCAACGGCCTGGGGCCAATGGAACGAATTTAAGGGTCGATCAGCCTTTCATAGCTAGTACCCCTGTTTTCTGTGGAAGTACCTTCAGGAATCAGATGTTGCTTTTGACGAGCTAGGCTATATATCTTCCCCTGTTAACATTCTTTATGATGTGGACCCAGAGCGGTTCAATCGATATCTCCAGGATCTTGAATCCTATATTTACGCGTGTGACGGTCACGCGATATTAACCCACCGAGTCCAGGTCATGCTGCATCTGGTGACTGATGAGGAGGGGGAAGGAAGTGACCATTCTTCAGGGGGTGATGATTTTGATGATTTCCCTATCATGGCTGAAGACAGGGAATTCCCGTCCTTACCTGTGATGTTGTGCCCACCGATAGCCCCAGAGAGATCTAGGGTAGTGGCGGGATGCAAAACGCGAATACGGCCATTGGCGCCCTTACCATCTTCTACCGCTGCACGAACTTCTCAGGTTGATCCTCCCCAGTCGACGATTCATTCCATGGCTTCATTCCCAGAGGCTTGGAGGATTTTGGATGACCTGAGGGTCAGTGGTTCGGATGAAGAAGTTTGGGCGTTTTTTCAAACAGGCCCTCTTAAACTTCCGGGTATCAGGACGATCTTCGCTCCACCCCACTTTTAGTTGGAAGAGTATTTAGATGAAATAGTCACCTCATTAAAGGAGATGGATGCGTACATTCATTCACCCTGGAATCATCTCTATGGGAGCATTCAGGTGTCTTTGATGATTAGATGTCACGAATTGTCCGACCCTGAGGAAGAGGTTTCTCTGCTCACCCATTATGACTTTTCCCTCCTTTATTGTGGAGGTTCTAAGGTCTCTTCCTTTTATGCAGGGTGTTGAATAATCTCAGGGGTGATTCCTTCTCCGGAGTATACCCCTCGTGGTACTGTGGCGGGGGAGCATGCACTTTCTCCCACAGGGGTCATCGAGGAAGGATCCCCTAGTGTAGCTGGCCTCATGGAGGCGACCATCGCATACTTAGCTAGGTCTTTCCTCCTCCCGTTCCTTCTATAATTCTGGGTGAACTGTCCCCTAGGCAGATCCAGAGATGGAAACAGGCGTTCCGTTTATCGGAACGGCTCAAACAGGGAACGTCGGGTAATCATGACTTCTCGTTTTCTCATTCTCCAACTTGCATTCTTAGACTTCGTCAGTCATTAACTATTTGACGTATGGTGCAGGACCACTCGGGGATCTGGCTGTGGCTACCCAAGTGATTCTACCTTCTGCCTTCTTTCTGTCTGTGGAATCACCCATAACCAAACATGGGCACGACGAGATTGTGAGCCCTGTCGGAGGGGCTGGTGATATGGATGCTTTACTTCCACCTTTACCAGTCAGAGATATGCCAAAGTAAGAACCGCTGTTATCTGAGACCCCTATTGATTCGATAACCCTTTCGATTGCAGAGGACGACGGAGTGCCCATGATCGCTGAGGGGGTTCTAGATCTAACGGATCCAACCACCCCAGGTCCAATGGATCCCGTGATAATGGAGGAAGATCCAGCCATTAATCTAGTTGCTGGGAACCCAGAGTGGGCCACTATCTTGTTCACCGGGGGAGTGACTTCTTCGAGCTTGGTTTTCGTAGGATACCACTTGGGGACGTCCTTGGAAACTTTAGGCCTTAGGCATGGCCTCAGGCCCAAGACCCCTCCGGGGGATCCTCGGATGGCCTTTCCTATTGAAGATGTGGAATCCTCTTCGAGTGGCTGTCGTGACAGTGCAGAGCTTGCGGATGTCGATGCCTCGTCGATTAGGAGTAAGTTCCCCCGTATCCTTCCACTTTCTCCTCTTTCTTCCATTTTCTAATTAGGGGTACTCATATTTCTTATTGACTCTCGGGCTTCAGGACCAAAACCTCTGGCACTGAAAATTGTGTCGCCAGTCTGGGGCGAAGCTGCCGCAGTGCTAGGGTTTACAGGTGAGGCCGCCTTGGGTCCCTCCTTGGTGACGTTCATCCCTGAATATGTGTCCTCATCTGGGAGTGATTCGAAGCCCGATCAACAGGTCCTCTCCAGCCTTCGACCCGCTTGCCAAAGGGCTTGGGAGAAAATCTAGAGACTGATCTCTCAAACGCCCTTGGTCGAGATGCCAACCAAATTATCGAGGCTACGCAATTTGTTTATGTTACTGGGATTTGATGTCTTCGACTATCATGGTGTTTACGACATAGTTAAGCAGGTAGTAGCTGGTCGGGAGAGGTTAGGTGATTTAGAATCTCACCTTTCCGCTGCTCAATCCGAAGCCTACCTTTCCGCGACTCGACAGCTCTACCTAGTAGAGGCTCATGACCACACTAGAGTCATCGCAGGGCTTCAGAGATAATTTATTGAGCAGCGTTATCACCTGGAGGTGCTGAGAGATGAGATACAACGGGTGCAGCAAGAAGAGGCCAATGTCGCTGTCATGATTGGAGAAGGGGAGTGGCGGATGGAGGAGGAAATAAGGGCAATCACAAATACGGCTCGGGAGGCAGAAGAATTGAGGGCTGGTGCAGAGGCTGAGACGTCCTTACTGCAGAATCTCTCTCAGCCAATCAAGGATTCTCACCAACGCCCGATACATCTTTGTGAATCCACCAAAAAACTCTTGTAATCACCTTTTTCACTAGAGGAGGCTTCGGATTTTGGATGCCCTTCTTACCCACTTTGTTATGGAACAAAGAAACATTTCTCCTTAGTGCCCTTGTCACCTTTTCCTGTGATAGAAACTATTTGGTACAATTGCTGCATATGTTAATTCCCTGAACATAGAATAATCCGAGTCGAGGACTAAAAACAAATCAAGCTCTAACTTTTTCCTGGAGCATGGGATCTAGAGAGCGTAGTCTGACTATTTCTAGGGTTTTATAGAAAACCCCTACAAAATTTTTGCCTATTTTTTCTTCTTTTAATGCCCTAATTTTTCCTGGGCCCATTCGGTATGGACCTAGCGGGTATAACCCAGCTTTTTCTTAGGTATCCCTTTTTGGGTTTTCGGCCTAACAGGATTTGTGCCTCTTTCTTCCGTGAGCAGTTTAAAGTCCCACTGACAAGACTATCACTATTGATGTTTTAGGTCGAACAGCTTTGACCAAATATGGTGGGGTGAGGGCCCCAATGGGGTTCAACTGACTAAAAGATGTCTTAATACCCTTCAGATGCACGTGGGGGGAAACATGTTTAAATTTGAACGGCATGCAAGGCATGTCTCAAGGCATGGGAGCCGTGTCGGCGTACAGAGGTAGGAAGAGCGTTGCCTAAGGAAAACTTGCCTTTGGTAGATGGGCCAGGGGCGATCAATATGCAGATCTGCTGAGGGCATGGTATGCATAGTCATACAAAGGTGTCCTTAAGACAAAGGATTATCCATTTCTGATGGCCAGGGGACCTCATAGAAGTCCGGCTTATGGAAACCACAATGGGTGGCTTGGAAAATTAAGAAAATCACTAGGGGTGGCTCAGAAGGGGAATGTGACATATGAAAGGGTTTTGAGAACATTTGTATCAATCAGGAGTGTGGAAGTAAGGTTCCCATCCTACGCATTTATCTTGCGTAAAGGACGGTTGGGGCTTGGTGCAGTTTAAAGTCATGCACTTGGTACATCATCTGAAATGGAACTACTTATCCTGGTTTTTGGTAATTTTGTCAAAGACGTTCCTCCACATTCATGTAGGATTGTGGAAGAGGTTGGTAAACTATAGCTCATAGGGTTTCCGAATCCAGGGATAGAAATGGGGGCTCAGAGGCCAAGAGGCGTACAGAGAGAAGCATCGCCTAAGGAAATCTTTCCTTTGGTAGATGGTCCAGGGGCGATCAATATGCAGAGCTGTTGAGGTCATGGTATGCATAGTCTTACAAAGGTGTCATTAAGTCAAAGACTATCCACTTCCGATAGCCGAGAAACTTCAGGGATGTTGAGGTTTGGAACCACCAGGGGTGGATTATGAGAGTTCGGGTTTTTTTCCTGAGTACAGAGTATGGTTTATAATGAGAGGGTGCCTGAATACGGGGGAAATATCTAGACTAAACTTCCTGAGAATGGGTGTAGTGATTCCTTCTCACGCTGGTGTGAGGCGGTGGTTTGTGTAGGTTTCACCCATGCACTGAAATATGAAGAAAAGCCTCTGTTTCTCATTGAATCCATGATGAGTATGACCGTGTAGTTTATCGTCAGGTGGTTGGGACATAATCCGTCCAGTTTTGGCATCATGAGGCAAGGAAGAGAGGCATTTTTGAGGGTTTCTATATAGTTTAATGTCATGCAGCGAGGAAGAAGACATTTTTTCAAAGGCTTCTCTTCATCAGAATGTAAATGGGATTGAATACATCAATATTACCTAGACGTGGGGGGGGGGGGGGTTGATTGGTGTAAATCATGGTTCCAGTGCTTCTTGGATCACGAAAGGTGATATGGGGGCTCTGAGTCCAGTAAGCGTAAGGAGATAGGAAGAGCATCTCCTGTGGAAATCATTCCTTTGATGGACGAACCAGGGGCTATCATTATGCAGATCCGCTGAGGGAATGGTATGCATAGTCATAGAAAGGTGTCCACGGGTCGACATCTTTCCACTTCCGATGGCCATGAATGGTTATGAGGATCCGCAATTATCCGGGCCATGAAGTCTGTCATTTGGCCGGGGAATTTATGGACATGTCGGGGATATCCGTCCCTGGTTGCTTGTTGAGTTTTAAAGATCCCCCTACACTGATCTTTTATTCCTTTTTTGCGCAGGGGTGTGCCTTCATTCCATGCAGTTTAACGTCATGCGGTAAGGACAAGGTACTCCTAGTTTGTTGGTCATAGAGCTCGGACCATTGGGTGACTATTACTGCAATCACTCGAAGGATAACTGAGTCAATATGTTCTGATATACTTAGGACAAGGTGGAGGATGAAGGTTGTAAACTTCAACTTTGAGCTTTCCTAGATCAGGAGGTATGGTGTGGGGGCTCTGAGGCTGATAAGCGTACGGAGCTAGGAGAAGTACCGCTCGAGGAAATCTTGCCTTTGATGGATGAGCCAGGGGATATCATTATGCAGAGCCGTCGAGGGAATGGTATGCATAGTCGTACAAAGGTTTCCCCGGGTCGATAACTTTCCACTTCTGATAGCCATAAATGATTATTAAAATCCACAATTACTCACAGTGCAGAGTTCGGCACGTGGGGATAATGGTGTTCGGGTATACAAGAAACATCTTCACCGCAATTGTCCGTTGAGTCAAAGTAGCCTAGTCCTAGCTTGATGTTTGTTGACGAAGGTCGCTATGTGAACCACTGGCGGACACACAGGCTAGCCAGATAGGGAAACCCCGGAAACACCTGAATGAGAAAAGGGGAATGAACTTGTAAACCACTCCGCTGTAAACTTCTGGATCAAGAGGTATGGTATGGGGGCTCTGAGGCTGGTAAGCATACGGAGCTAGGAAGAGTGTCGCATGTGGAAATATTTGCTTAGGTAGACGGTCCAGGGGATATCAATATGCAGAGCCATTGAGGGCATGGTATGCATAGTCGTACAAAGGTGTCCACGGGTCGATGACTTTCCACCTCTGATGGCCATGAGTGGTTATAAAGATCCATAATTATCCCGACCGTGGAGTCTGATATATGAAAAGGATGTATCCAAATGTGCAAGGAGTATCTCCACCTCGTATCACCATGTGTCCTGATTGGGTTGCGACGAATTCTGTGCAGTTTAACATCATGCGGTGAGGGAAAACTCCATGAAGTTTAACGTCATGCGGTAAGGATGAAGGTGCCCCGACGTGAAGGAAAAAGGGGGGTCCACGCAGTTTAACATCATGCGGTGGGGACAACTTCCGTGCAGTTTAACATCATGCGGTAAAGACGAAGATATACACTCCGTGCTGGTCTGGTTCGTACATAGGGAAATGGGAATTTTTAACATCATTGTCTGTGTAGTTTAACGTCATGCGGTAAGGACGAGAAGTACACCCCGTGTCGGTCTGGATCGCACACGGGGGAAAGGGCATTCCTTTTTTTAAGGGTCTAGGCCAGGACTGGGGATCCTGGCATCGCTACGTATCCTGTGAGGGCAGGAATCAAGTCATACGTAGTTCTCTGGAATGAGTACACCCCGTGCAGGTCTGGTCTATACACGGGGGAAAAAAGGCATTTTTTTATTTTTTATTCAGGGGGCTGGGCCAAGACTGGGGATCCTGGTGTCGCTACATATCCTGCGAGGGCAGGAATCAATCCGTACATTGTTCTCTGGAATCCGAGCAGTTTAGCATCATGCGGTGAGGATGTAGTCCATACAGTTTAACGTCATGTGGCTAGGATGATGGGCACACCTCGTGCAGTTCTGGTCCATACATGGGGGGATGGGCATTTTTTTTGTTTTTTTTCATTTTTTTAGGTGGCTAGGCCAGGGCGTGGAATTCTGGCATCACTATGTATCTTGGGAGGGCAGGAATCAAGCCTCACAGAGTTCTCTAAAAGATGATACACCCTGTGCAAGTCTGGTCCGTACATAGGGGAATGGGGTGTTTTTAAATCACCTTGTCTGTGCAGTTTAACTTCGTGCGGTAAGGACGATCTCCATGCAGTTTAACGGCATGCGGTGAGGACGTGGGTCATACAGTTTAACGTCATGTGGTCAGGAATAAATCCATACAGTTTCTATGTGAAATACCTCTTTAATAATCTCACATTCGTAGGAGCGGTAGTAAATTTTCCGTCCATGGAGATCGGGGTATATGCTTCGTTGGAGTAGACCTTGTGTACAACATATGGTCCTTCCCACTTGGGCTCTAGATTTGGAGGCTTCTTTCCAGGTATCATTGGGGTCTGGAGGACCAGCACTAATTCTCCTTCCAAGAAAGACTGGAGGTGAACCTTTTTGTTGAAGGATCATGTGATCCGGTTCTGGTACACTTCCAGGTGGTGCAGAGTGTGCAACTGCTTCTCATCTAGCAGTTCCAATTCACCTAGCCGCTTTTCTGACTGATCATCATTAGATAATCGATCAAAGATGGCAACGCGAAGTGAGGGAAGTTAGAGTTCAATGGGCAAGACAACCTCTGTGCCGTACACCAATGAGTATGGGGTAGACCGATTAGCGGTGCGGATTGTGGTTCGATAAGCCACCAATGCATGGAGGATTTTATCCGGCCATGACTTCCTATCTTTGTCCACCATTTTATGGAGGATGTTGGACAGGGTCCTATTGAAAGCTTTTATCTATCCGTTGGCCGCTGCATGATAGCGGTATGAGTGGATAGCCTTGATACCATACTTGTGGTATATCTTTTCCAACTCAGCAGAGTAGAAATTGGTGTCATTGTCCGTTAGTATAGTATGAGGGACACCAAATCTGGTGATGATATTGGCCTTCACAAAGATGACAATATTTCTTGCCCCGACTTCCTTGAGGGGTACGGCTTCTGCCCATTTGGAAAATAAGTCGATTGCCGTGAGGATATTATTCAGTTGTTTGGCCGTGGCGGGAGGATATGGTCCCACGATGTCCATCCCCCAGATGGAAAACAGCCAGGAGTACTTATCTTGATGGATAAAATCTAGGGGCTAGTGTATGAAGTTGGCATGAATCTGGCTTGAGTGGCATTTGTGGTAAAACACTCGCAGTCATGTTCCACTGTAGGCCAGTAGTACCCAAGCCTTCGAACCTGATGGGAGAGCTTGGTCCCCGGTTGATGTGCTCTACACACTCCTGCATGTACTTCTATCATGACGGAAGCAGTTTCTTCTCCGTCAATGAACCTGAGGAGCACTCCATCGAGGCCTCGTTTATAGAGGACCTCTTGCTGACTCGCACCGCCATATAGGACAAAATTGATTGCCCTTCTCCGTATTTTCTCTCATTCTGCCCTGTCTGGTGGAAGCTCTCCCCGTTGATGGTAGTTCGTGATGGGGGTCATCTAGCCGGTAGCAGGAGCATATGGCTCAGGGATAGGACTAAATTCATGGATCGCTTCCATCTTAGCTTAAACAAATGGCAATACCCTTCGACGGTGAGCAATACTGATAATTGTTTCATCCCGGTCTGGGTCGACTAGGGCTATGGCCGCGTTGGCTAATGCATCAGCCTGAGCGTTCTGGGACTGGGGAATATAAGTCAATGTTGGTTCTGTGGAGAACTCGGCCATTAACCCTCTTACATGGTCAAAAAAGGGGATTAGATCCTCCTTTTTAATAGAATATTCACCATTGACTTTCTTGATGACCAGCTCTGAGTCGCCTTTTACCTTAAGGTGTTGTACTCGTGCCTAGAGTGCGAGTTCCAGGCCTACAATGAGGGCTTGATATTCCGCTTCATTGTTCATACATCCCTCTGACAGGAGGAAGGAATAAGGAAAAACTACCTTTTCTGGGGACATGATTATTATCCCCAGACCCACTTTGTTAAATCTGGGATCCTCCATCCTCTTCCTAGTGGGGCTTCGGGACGTGCCGTCAAAGTACATTTCCCATGCTGGGAACTCCCCTTGAACAGAGAAGATATCTTCATCAGGTAGTTCAGCATCCAGTGCAGTGGTCCCTGTTGAAGGGTGCTCTGCTAGAAATTCTGCTAATGCCTGGCCCTTGATGGCTTTTTGAGGCACGAACCAGATGTCAAATTATTGCAGGATGACCGCCCACCATGATAGGCGTCTGGTTAGCATCAGGCGACTGAGGATGTACTTGAGCGGGTTACTTCACGAGATCAAATGGACTTCATGATGCTGCAGATAATGTTTTAGCTTTTGAACCGCGAAGACCAAGTCCAGGCAGCTCTTCTCGATATTTGAGTATCGAGTCTCATCATCAATCATGGTTCGACTGAGGTAATAGAGATTGTTTTCACTATAGGCGTCATTCTTCTGTGTGAGGAAGGATCCCAATGACCATTCTAGGGTTGTCACATATAGAATGAGATGCCTTCCTTCGACCAAGGGCATGATCACCGGTGGGCTTAAGAGGTACTTCTTCAAGTTGTCGAACGCCTCTTGGAAGTCGTATGTCCATTGGTACGTGACCCACTTCCTCATCAACCTGGTGAAGGGAAAACATTTTCCTGCCAGGTTGGCTATGAACCGCATAATATAGGCTAGGTGTCCTTGGAATCCCCTCAGCTCAATGTGATTTCGAGGGGGCGGCAGGCTCAGGATAGCCTTTGTCTTCTCAGGGTCGACTTCGATGTCGTGATGGCGTACGACTAAGCCAAGAAATTTCCCTGAGGTAACCCCAAAGGCGCATTTCAAGTGGTTTATCTTCAAGCTATGTTGTCAGAGCTTGTTAAAGAGGGTATCAAGGTCCAATAGGTGATCCGAGCGCTGTCTGGACTTGACCAGTAGGTCATCCACGTATCATTCAACAAATTTCCCCAATAATTTCTTAAAGATCCGATGCATGGCACACTGATATGTGGCGCCAACATTCTTGAGACCAAAGGGCAAGACCCTGTAACAGAATACCCCTTGAGGTGCCCTAAAGGAAGTGGCTGCTCTCTCTTCTCGGGCCATCCTGATTTTATTATATCCGGAATAGCTGTCCATGAAGGATAGAGCCTCATACTCGGTCGTCGCATTAATTAACAACTCGGTGATTGGAACCAGGAAGTCATCTTTTGGACAATGCCAATTAAGGTCTCTAAAGTCAATGCAGACGTGGATTTTCTAGTTCTTTTTCTTGACAGGGATGATGTTGGGAAACCAAATGGGATACTGGACTTCCCTGATGAAGCATTCTTTAATGATCTTATCGACTTCATCCTCTATCTTGGTAGCATGTGAGGGGTGTGTCCTTCTAGTGTCCTGTTTGTAGCCCCGGTGGTCTTCTGGAAGTCCCAGGTCATGCGTCGCTACCTCGGGATCAAGTCTTGGAATTTCCATGTAATTCCATGAAAAGAAATCCTGATGTTGCCTTATGAATAAGGTATATACCTCATGTTCCATGGGACACATGGCCGCGTTAATGAGAGTGGGCCTCGGGTCTTCTTCGGTACCCAAGTCTATTTCCCGGAGGTCATCCACAGTGGTGTAGATACCCTCCTCAAATGTGGGAGGTGCATCTCTGATATCTTCCCCCTCTTCTTCTCCCAAGTACTCGTCCTCTTGATCTGACGAGGAGAGAGTTTCTGGTCTGAGCCTTCGAGGGTTTGAGGGAGAGGCATCGTGGGCATCCCTAATTGAGTATTCATCCCCAAATCGAGGGTTGGTAGATGTTCCCGCACTGTCGTGCTCGGCCATCATGGATGAAGTCATGAGGACATCCGAATGCATATCCGGACTCGAACTCCTACTCTCAACATGGTTGATGGGTAGGACATAATCTCTGCCAAGCTACCTGAGGGGGTCATCAGGGACCATTTCCAGGCCATTTGGAGCAGGGATCCAGTCGACGCCATCGATCAAAGGCTTATTCTTCTTTTCTCATAGAACCCGGCGTCGATATAATTTGACTACGAGAGCTCGAAAGGGGCCTTGTCGGTATGCAACGTCTCTCTTTGTCCATTGACGCAGTACTTGATACACTGGTGGTAGGATGAAGGAACGACCATGTGATTATGCAGCCATGGCCTTCCCAGCTAGGCATTGAATGTTGTGCTCTGCCGGACCACCAGATATTCTGTGTAGGCTACCAGGTCACCAAAATGGGTCTTTAGCTTAACCTGTCCCATTGGTTTCTACTCACTCTTGTCGTAACCTAACAAAGTTGTGGCTGAGGGAATTAGATCTTCCTCACTGTATCCCAACATACGGAGTGTCCGTAGGGGAAGGAGGTTAACTCTAGAGCCATTGTCTATAAAGACTTTTTGGATCTCAATACCATTCAGTGTGCTGGACACATATAGAGGTCGGATGTGTCCTTTCATGATGGCATCTTCGTCCTGATCGGTGAAGGAAATCACCACATTGCATTCAGTCGGGCCAGTCTCTGCCCGGTAAATCTCGGCGGTAGCTACCTCAGCTTGGAATTCCCGGGGGCTGATCAAAGCTTCGATAAGCACCTCCCTATGGTCGGCTGACAAACCCAGGGAATCCGGGATTTAAAACTTGGCTGGTACATACGCCAACTACTTAAGGATGTCGTATTTTTTCTCTAGTGTTCGACGCTTCTCCGTTGGTAGGAGAGTCTTAGCGTGTGCTTTGGGAGCTGAAGCATTCGACGAGGAGGGACCGGTCACAGGGACGGATGTCAATGGTGTTCCCGCGTTTTGAGGACTTGGTCTGTCCGGTCTGTTTGTATGCACTAGGCGGCCAGACGCTTTCTCCTCCTCTGGTGGGTAACATAGAATAACAGGGCCAGAGTGGCTGCTTGTGGAGGTTGAGGGGAATTCTCTCTCCTGTTGAGTCCACTAAAGGGCTCTCCCATGGGTTTCCGCAATATTGACGGTCTGGGATAGGGTCCAACCACAGGGTTGGTTTCGGCCATGGCTACGGCTCCCATTGTATCCTCTTCCCCTGCGATTCCTCCTCACGGCTCCTCGTGCAGGGAACTCGGGTTCGTAGTCATACCCTTCGCTAGGGAATTATTCCATGAGATGGATGACATTGATAGAACCAAATATTGTCTCCTCATCCTCTGACAGGTCAACCTGGTCAGTTGTCTCTGAAGGTTTCATTTGGTGGGTCGGTGCCCGTGGTGCCAAATTCGAGGGCATGAAATCTGCCAGGGGTCTAGAATAACCTTGGCCCCACCGCGGACTTCTCCTCTTATGATTGTTTCCTCCTTCAACTCTGCCTGGATGACCAGCTCGTAGAGGATTGTGAGGTCGATGTTGTCGGCTCTGTGGCTTCAGGGGATGTTGGTGGAAACACCGGCTGCTGTATTTGAGCTCGGAGTATGCCCCGGGCTAGGTTGATAGTCTTCCGAGTCATCCAGTTATCAAATTTCTGCCCCTATTTGCTGGTGAATTTCTGCCACCCCTCCTCTTTACCGGAGTCGGTGGTAGGGATACATGCCACATGTGATGGGGGTGGTCCCAGCTCGACTTTTCTGGAATCTACCATCCTCTGTAGGAGTTCTTTTAAGACGAAGCATTCTCGGATACTATGCCCCAACATCCTATGGTTGGGGCAGTAATCTGGCTTGTCATCGCGGCCGACTTCTTCAGGTTTCCTTGGCTCCGGGAGGTGGAGAAAGTTTCAATTAATGGCGGTAATGAATTAGCCACAAACATGATCATCTCGGAATGAGTATAGTTTTTGTCTTCGCTCCTCAAACTGGTTCTGCTTCGGTCCTTTCTAATTGTCCTGTTTAGGTGGGGGTGGCCACTGATATGCAGGGGTCCCATGACGATTTGGTGGAGGCCTGAGCGGAGGAGCGGGGACAAGGGCCAACTTAAGTGTGACAGTGGACGCTTCAGCTCTAGGAGCTCTCTTCACCGGAGCCTGCAAGGCTATTTGGGACTTTGAACTAGTCCGCTGCAGGGAGTCCTCAATTCTCTGGGCAATAGCCGAGAGATGGCGGAAGCTAGTGGTGCACTCCATCGGTATGAGTGATGTTCGCAGCTCATCTCTAAGATTATAGATGCATATGGATAACATCTCATCTTGATGCATTGTCCTGTTCAGAGAATAGGTAAGACCTTTCCATCTGTCGATGAAATCTGAGACCCTCACGTTCTCCCTCTGCTTGCAGTTCATAAGATCGCTGACTATTGTTTTAGGAAGCGTTGAGCTGAAATGGAATAGGAACTGCTGTCGGAGGTCATCCTAGCTCTTTATCGACTAGGACGGCAGACTCATATACCAGATGAAGGCAGGTCCTTACAAGGTCCGTACGAAGAATCTGAGTTTCACTGCTTCTTTTTGTTCCGGAGTCCCCATCATAGGGTCGAAATAGGATGCATAGTGAATCAAATTTTGCTCCAGATCGCCTGATCCATTGATGATGGGGAATACAGGTCTCCCAAAATTGGGTGGAGGTGGTGTGTTGGTCACCCAATATGGGTAGGGTTTCCTCTCTGGCTGTATCGGAGCGTGTCGACCTTCCATCGCTTCCAGTCGAGCTGTTAATGCCTCGATGGTATTGGTGAGTCCCTGGTTTACATCCTGTTGGGCCCCGTCCTGGGCAGGCATAGCCCAAGGGATTGCCTGAGGATCCGGATTGTCCGGCACCAAGGGTGAATATTCCGTTCGGGGTACCCTCGGAGGGTTTGGGCGTACTTTCTCTGGTTTCCTCATAAGTGGAAGGAAATCCGGGTATTCGTCCAGATCCACATCTAGGTAGCTGGACGGGCCAAGCACCTCATTGGGAAGGAGCCCTGATCATGCTTTGTTTGTCGGGGAAAGCCTTAGACTTTGAGATGCACTTTCTGGGAGTTCATGACATAGCTCTTCTTGGGATGCACTTTCAATAAGGCGGTTCCTCTAGAGAAGCTCGGCTTTAAGATGCCTCAATTCTTGCATCTCTTCTTCCTGTCGAACGAACCTCTCTTCGAGCGTGAGTGGATCGTTTTTATCAAGGGAAGGGGATGGGTTTAGGGTAACCGTTCCTTTATTCTTATCCTTTTTGGAAGCTCACAGGGTAGGCAGAGGGAGGTTAGTTGAAGGGGCGTCCATATTAAAAGCGGCCCTCTGGTTCTGGGTGTGCACACCTAGGTGTTCGTTGTGAGTCACAGCTTTACCAGAACCGTCGTCTCTTGATCCGTCCAGATTTTCATTTTCTTTGGTGTCACCTGTGGGGTTAGCCTTTATGGCATTGTTGAACACATATTGCTAGGTGGAGGGGATTTAATCTTCGAAATAGGAAGAGGATCTCCCGCGTCTTCTGCTGGCCTTCCCTTTCATGACCTGGGATTGCGGTCGGACTCCTTGACGAAGGGTGATGCGGAGAGCTCGTTGATGTGACCTTACAGTGCGCCTTCCTCTTAGAGGGGATGATGATTCATATGACGGGATAGGACGAGAACCTCCTCTCCTGACTGTCCTCCCTATATGATAGAATACCGACTCTCGTGGGGGAGGTTATTGTTGAGGGGGTAATAATGCCCCCATCCCTAAGGGCTGGGGTTGGATCTGTTCCTTGGACATTGAGTCTCTTCCCTATTTTATTGTTCTTACGGGGGAATTTGTTGTTAAGAATGCCCCCAGCCCTGTAGGCTGGGGTTGACCCTGGATTGCGGTAGTGGCTGCGGCTATCGCGACCTGCCTGATCTCGCGTGCCCCCATCCGGGGGTGAACTAGATCTGGTGCTGAATTCACCTGTGGATCATTCCCTTCTGGGGAGGCAGGCAGAGATCGTTGATTGGTCTCTCTTAGGTGAGAGGCCTGTTGTATGCTCTCGGTGGCCTGATTTAGGAGTTTTTGAATGGATCATTCCCACCGGGCCTGACCCTTCTGGGACTTACGCGAGGCCGGACTCTGTTGGGTGAGTTGTCTTTCCTGAACAGGGGTCCACCGGATTGTCATCTCGATGTGATGACGTTGCAAGACGCCATGCCAAACGGGTTATTCTGGGCAGGGAGCGGAGTGAAATGCAGAGCTCCGTGTTCCCCCCAGCCCCTGATATGGACTCCCGCTGGAGTGTCACCGACGAGGCGGCATAGCTGGTGCAGTGCGCGGAGGTAAGCTACCTCCATATTCCCTTTGCGCCTCTCGGGGCATTGTTGTCGCATAGAGGAAAGGGCCTCTAGGTCGATGTGATGCAGGAGGTCCCCTATTGTCCTGATGTGGTCTACATACCCTTCATAGGGAAGGAAGCTATATTTTAGCCGGTGAAGGGTTTTCCATATATTATGGTGGATGTTGCGCTTTCATTCTTCCGACAACTCTCTAGGTATGTCGTGCTGAGAGGTGGACGTGGGCCAAAACATAACTGGTATATCATTCCTGGACAGTCGTTTCCTCCGGTGCAGCATATTGGCATATTCCTCTGCCATTGATTCCTCTACCTGGTCATCCCTACTAAGGATCTCACTATAGTTAGAGGTAGTGGGACCGATAGGTATCGAATTGTGTTGTGGGCGATTATGAGGTGGTTCGGAAGATGAACGCGGCCCTGGAACGGCTCCTGATCGATGAAGGGCGTCGTTAGCGACAAGATGGGAATCTGACATGCTCGATCCCGTCCTTTTGAGTGCCTCAGCATACAATGGCCTTCCGGTGCTTGATTCGGCATGAGGAGGACCTTCCTGTCGATATAATATTTCATTGTGGGGAGGAACTTGGCAATGTCGTCTGTAATGGCAAGGAATTACATTACTGCTTGATGCTTCACTGCATAGAGGACTTTTGCAGTGTACACCCTGGGGAGAACCTCCAAGGCATGTTGCAGCATGGGGAGGACCTTCTGGTTGCGTATCGTTGTTACAGGGAGGACCTTCGCAACAACTGCCATTATGGTGAGTTTGACCATCATGGCTTGGCATTCGACGCGCATCCTAGGGGGGACCTTCAGGACACGCCGCGATAAGGGGAGGACCTTCTTGTTTCTTGGGGCCATTGAGGGGAGGACCTTTGCGATGGCGTCCATGGTGGCGAAGACTACCATCACAGCTACGACAATGGCGAGGACTACCATTACTACTACCACAGGGAGAATATTTGTGGGATACATCCTGGGGAGGGCCTCCAGAATGTACTGCAACGAGGGGAGGGCTTTCTAGTTGCTCGACGTCTCTATGGGGAGGACCTCCATTATCAGGGTGGCGAGGACTACCACCATGACCTGATGCCTGGCTACGTGGTGTTCCGTTACTGCGTAACCCCTAGGGAGGACATTCAGGGCAGGCCGCGACAAGGGGAGGGCCTTCTTGTCGTGATTAGACGTCACTATGGGGAGGACCTCCGTAGTTGCGACTATGATAGCGAGGACTACCGTCATAATCTGTGGTCCCACTGTATGGAGAGTGATTGCAGTGTATACCCCGGGGAGGACCTTCAGGGTGGACCGCAACAAGTGGAGGACCTTATTACTGCTCGATCTTCTGGTCATGTGGAGGGTTTCCATAAATCGCATCAAGATAGAATCTCTCGTTACCGATCATTATACGCCCACGGGGGAGGCCCCCACGGGTGCTCTGGGGAGGACCTTCAGAGATGCTGGTAGCACCATTGCGGGGAGGACCTTTGCAACTGCTACTGCCTCTCCCATAATATGGTAATGGGTGGGCGGGGTTTCGTGCCTTTGATGTGTGCTTAGTGGCATCGGAAACCCCAACTTCAAGCAGAGCGGAGTCATGAACCCGCACTTTATTTTCCGGCTGCCTTCGGCGTGTTCAAGGTGCTCTTTTGTGGGCAGCAAGGACTACCTGCTGACGACAACGGCCTTCACCTCCTTTGGGTCCCTGTCTAATTGGGTCCAGTGATGTTTCCGGGATGTGGCGACGAACATCTTGACTTTTAGCAGGGATATATGCCTGCTTTGGAGCATCCACTGTGATGGACGGGTGTCCCCCAGTTGGAACGAGTGAAGCTGCTTGATCCAGTTTCCCTTGCGTCGCCGAATATAGCCGGTGACCCTCCTAGGATGAAGTAGAGATGCATATCTGATCCAAGGCGGCTATCTCGTCTCTTAGATGAGTCACCTCAATTCGAGAGATGAGCTCATGGGCCCGAGTCCTTGCTGTCGCCGCCGATGAAATTACATGCTGGAAAGTCTGCAAGATATGATCTGGGATCGATACCTGATCCTCCATCATTTCTAGGATATGTAGAGAGACATTTTTTTCTAGAACGGGTATGAAGGCCCATTCCGGTATCAGAGTAGGAATATCCTGCTCCGCTCCTCCAGTGGTCAGTGGGTACTGACGATTATCCTGTGTCGGGGCAGGTGAACAAACCTGCCCCTATATCAGGATATGCCGATTTCTCTCTCTGTTTGTCTCCACATTGGGGTGGCAGACTTTACTTACATCTACAGGGAGCTAGCCCTACATATATTGGTTTCCCACCGTATCTAGTCAATGACCTTTTTTGGCAGGTAGACGTGCCCACCTATGATTTTCCGCCACATCTGGGTGGCAGACATTGTTGATCACCACCATATGAGGATGGCGGGTGTCAGAAGCAACTGTTGGGAGTGGGTCCTACAGGTGTTGGGTCACCACCATGTCAGGTTTGTGGGATTCACGACCCTGGGTAGGGAGAGCTTTCAGCCTGGTACGTGCCGTCTTGTGTGAGCTACGAGTTTGATGGAGCTCGGCGGGGATGTGCACCAACTCATATGATGCTGCCATGTCTGGATGGCGGTTTTGGGAGGAGCGAATAGTTTTAGGTGCCTGTTCGTGGTATGTCTCTGTGGCAAGGCAGCGGAGCTCATCCTCAGGGACCAGGGTGATGACCGGTCCCCAATTGTACGTCTTACACCCTCATTGGGTGGTCCGAGGGGCCGGATCTCGGGGATCATGGGCCTGAATCCTCAGGGAAACATCCTCCTCGGTGCGAGGATGTTGAGTCGTGGCGTGATCGCGATGACGCCTTCCGATGGGGGCCTTAGAGCATAACCCCTGTTTGATAGGGATGAAGTCCTAAACGTTGACCTCATCTGCCTCCCTAAGATAAGGGAGGTACACATTGTCCCGTTCTGGGGATAGACTCCCGAAACTGTTGGAGACAGTTACAGGGGATGTCTGGGTCTGCCTTTGTGGTCATTTCTGGGCAGGCGACCGGCGAATCCTGACGGATTGGAGGGCATGCATGGCCGCCTCCACCATTGGGAGAGTACCATTCATGTGGTACTCTGGGATCAGCGCGTCTAAAACCCAGTGTTGAAGACGCTGGGTGGTTGATGGGGTCCTCTTTTGTTGAGGAAGTCTCGTCCTTGCATCATTGGAAGCGCGCACTTGTGAGTTCCTTTGTGATTCCATTGGATCAATGGGAGTTCTGAAAGTAGTGCCTGTGAAACAGTTTAGTAAATACAAGCAGCAAACCCGTCAAAGCAGCATCTCATAATCTCATGCGTAATTAATGACCTTGCTTGGCCCTCTTTTGGAGCATAAGGGGGAACTGGGTGAGATTAAGTTGAATCAGTCATGTTTGGTTAAAGATTCACATGAGGTTCACCATTTTTTTCATTCTGGTTTTCGTCAATGAAACACCCAACGACTCCGTATCCAATTATTGATGGACCTGCTTTCCAAAGGTAGGCGTTCACCGGATGGTCTGACCAGCGACTCTTAAAAACTCACATTGGTTGACAGGATGGGAAGTCGGGCTAATCACACCCTTTTTGTGGGGAATTATTTCCTGTTCCGGGACTCTCTTATAGATTTAAGACGTATTCATATGTTCACAAATCTTTGGTTTATACCTAAACATAGTATCCACAGGTTTAACCTTGATAGGAAACGGTCAACTAGACGCAGGTGTTCGGAATCATTTATGCCTGAGGTTTGCCATCCCTCGCTTGATTAATGACCCCGAAGGGTTGGAACTCGCTTGAGGTGGCACTAGGAGTGGCGCGGTGAACCGATGTGGGGATGATCAGATCGACCATTTGTTGGTCTTGAACCTCAGGGAGGATTCCTACGTACCCTGTCTAGGAGGTAGGGATCAAAGTCTACATAGTTCGCATAGGCTTGGGGTTTACACTCTGAGGATTACAAGAATGATGGATTGGGTCTTACACCCTGAGGATGCCTAGAATGATGGATTGGGGCTTACACTATGAGGATGGCCATAGGATGAAGTCATGGTCGATGCTTACTCTAAGCACACGTGAGTCATGCTCGGTATGGGAAACAAGAGGCAGCAGGGACCAGAGGATCACGTCGCGAAAGGTGTGTCCGTGAGAAGCGGAGTGGGGCTTACACATGAGGGTGGCCCAGGGTGATGAATTGGGGCTTAAACTCTGAGGAGTCCCAGAAGGTCGGGGCTTACTCTGAGATGGACGCCCGGGGTGACAAAACCCAGCGGAAGAAGGAAAGGGGGTGCTCATGTGCCCATATCTTCTCTTGAAGTGCACGAGGGCTTCCTTCTGATGGGTATTTTACCATCTTCGAGGAACCCTCAACAAGTGGAGGGGAATAAAAGGGATTCCTGAGCTCAGACTCCACATTACCGTGGGAATGTGAACCTAGGAATGCTTCAGGAATCTTCTCAATGGTCGGGAAAAACCATTTTCCCCTATTTACCTTGGGTATGTGAACTCAAAATGGCGCACTTATGTGCCTGAAAGTCATACCACGTGGATCTGGTGGCTCTAGAAAAGGCCTCGGCTCGAGGCCGATGAATAGGCCAATGAGGGAGTTGTGGAGGACCTGGCTGGATCAGAAGGATTTTACCTGGCTCTGGGAATGAGAACACCGAAGTATTTGGCAAGCCACCGAGAGGTATAGGTGGTGGATCCCTTCACGTGGGAAAGTTCCACGCGGCTGGAGAAGCCGTCCGTGAACCAGGGTGGTCCGTGGACTGAATGGCGTCCCGCGAAGCAGGACGGTTCGCAGCTTCGGGTTCAATCTGCGAACCAGGGTGGTTCGCGGAGGGTTCCAGGCGGGCAGCGGCGGCCAAGGGCGGCGTCGGTCAGAGGCTCGTCGGTCGGGGCTTTGCCCACGTAGGAGGGTGCTACAAGGTGCGAAGGATGGGAAAAGAGGCATAAACTCCTTGGTCCGCAGGGAAGTCATTCGCGAAGGGGGTATGGTTCGCGGTTCTCCTTTTTTTGTTATTTTAGGTTCGCGGTTCACCAATTTATTATGCATTTTTTGATTCCTTAATAATTCATATACCTGCTTTAGTTCGCGGATGGGAATTTCGCTGTTTGCGAAATCCGAAGCCTTCCTTCAACCGACCTCCTATCCATTCGAATCTGATTCCAGTTCTCCGATATTCTTTTCTTTCCCCCTCAGTCTCCTTTTATAGAGTGGGAAAAGGAATGTATCTGTGTCCATGTGACGCCTTTTACAGAGGCCCATAACCCAATTCACAGCTGACTTGGTCAATCCGTGATTCGAAGTTGGTATTGAATGCTTCCCCCCCTCCGCGAGGCGAACTCAGGGAGTACTCCGCAGTTGTGGATGGTTCCACCTCGATTTCGTAAACAACAGCCGGTGCGGCTTGGACCGGTCGACGCGGTCTGTGGTGAGGGCAGTTTCTGACGATGAACCGGACTGGCGCCCATCCTACCTCGCAACTGCAGAGGCTCTCCGCCTCCATTTTGCGAACAAAAATGGTTCGCGAAGGGGGTGCCTCGCGGTGCCTGGCCACGTTGCTCCTCCATGGACCGGTCCGCGGACTGATCCCTTTTTGTTGTGTCTCTTCTTTGATTATTTGCCCCAATTCTTTTGGGGGATTTGGGTAAAAATTCCTTTGCGGATTTTTCAGGACCCTACAGGGTCATTGATATGGGACTTGAACTAGGAATTAAGTCAATGGAAAACTCAATTTCCCACTCTAGAGGATGTCTAGTTAAATCCTATGGAAAGAAATAAAATTATTCTTGCACAATAGGTACATCTTCAATTTGAATATTTCTTTCCTATCTAATAGATATTGGGTTCCCTTCCACTCCAATAATTTAATTTAGTAGAGCTATTGGGGGTGTATCTAGATGAGAATCATATGATGATGTTTCTTCCCTAAAGATAAGGGATTCCACATCATCCTCAAAAATTGTAACCTCATTCCTCTTGAAATAAATTTACGCATAATGGTTTGAAATACAATCCATAACAAGGATTATGTCATAGTAAATCATGGGTATGACAATAAAATCAGCACATAAAACATGTTTTTATGCCATAATGGGGACTTCCTGACACAACATTGTTTCAATGATACTTCCCTTAAGATTTTTGACGGACAAATCCCTTATTAAATAAAATTATAAATAACTTATTTTTTGTAAAACTAAGAAGATATAAAATAATGGGATGATCTAGAATCAAATTGAGCATTGTCTATGTTTGATGAAATAATTAATGTACCTTCCACTACTTTGTTAGGAACTTCAACCTCTAGAGTTGTGATCACATAAGTTTGGCATTTATCCCACGGTCTTATTTGGGGAATTTTTTCCTAAAACATTGTAAATTCATGTTTATAATGTCTCATATCCCTAAAATTGTAGCATTGAATATTGGTAGCATTTTTCTTCCCCTTATAATCCCGAGAGAGGTAGCATTTTTCTCTACAATTGTAACAGACTCCCATTCCCCTTGGGAGAGTGCCCAGGTGTTTCTTCCCACAATTTATACAGGATGGAAGTTCAAATCTTACCTTATTTCCCATTTTCTAATTTCCTTTTCCAATGTTTTTGGAAGCCCTCTTCCCCTCTTATTTTCCTTTAAATTCATAAGGCTCAAAAAATTTATTTTCTGTCTTGATAGCACTTGAGACAATATCTTCATATGATGAGAAACTTTGGGAGACAAGAGCCCTTTAGATTAATGGTTTTAAACCATAAAATAATCGATCAATTTTTCTCCTTGGATTACTTATGTAGTCTGTAGCCTACCTTTCCAGCATTGTAATGTTGGTTTCATACATAGAAATATTTCCATCCTCCTTCTGCCTCATATTCAAGAATTTCCTCTCCATATCCACTCATTGTTCATGGGGAAAATATTTTTAAAATAATATTTACTTAAAATAACTTCATTCCAACAATTATATTTCATCCCCCCCCCCTTGTGTTTTTAATTAATGACCACCACTGATCTGAATCTCTTGATAGACAATATACTTCCATGAAAACCTTCTCTCTTTCATTACATCCAAAAGCAATAAATATCCTATATAGGGAACACATCCATTTATCTGATACAAATGGGTTTGTAGTCCCATTGAATGATGGAGGCTATTGTTGCATAAATTGAT
Source organism: Viscum album (assembly GCA_963277665.1). NCBI lineage: Eukaryota > Viridiplantae > Streptophyta > Magnoliopsida > Santalales > Viscaceae > Viscum > Viscum album. The sequence continues at coordinate 640,416,731 of OY728143.1, read as the reverse complement.
CTAACATTGCTCCTCCACATGGTGGATTCAGTTGCTCCATAGGGGTAAGGTTATTATTCATAACCTGATTAAGTTTTCCCAATATAGTTATAAGTTTCTCAACACTATTCATATCACTAGATCCAACATCATTATATTGCATATGGGGGAAATACTTACATGATACATGTGCATTCATGTGGTTTACATTCCTTCTAATAGGCTTCATTTCTAAATAATTTCATACACTAGATTAGGGTATGAATCATAATGTATAATCTCAATGTTGAAAATAAATACTTTGCATAAATAGAAATTTAATACATAGATAATATCTTAATCATAAACACAATATATTTGAGGAAAAGATTAAATTTAAATCCTTCATAATGGCTTGTAATTAAAATGTGAATTATCATAAGAATATCCCCTAGGAGTTTCAATACCAAGAGTGAATGAAGGAATATTGTCATGTATCAGGATACCCCGGGTCAAGCCTACAACTCCTTGTCAGTTTTTTCAGTCCTAGGTACATCTGTGCTAGAGCTACCTCTAACTATTTGTATCCATAAATAGATATATTTTCTTGAAATATATATATAATATATTCCTTACCAAAATTCTAGGATGTTATTGTATTTTTATCCTCAAACAACACGTTAGGTATTTTTTCCCAAATCTACATTTTATAATCTAGTTTCCATGTTTTATACTAAACTTAATTTGATACAAACTATACAGACCCGACCCTAGTTACCCGGAGCTGGTGGCTTATTTTATTACACTGGAATATAAACAAGGAAAATGTATCCCAAAGGGACAAGTATTTTAGTAGTGTTTGGAACCAGATACATACATAAGTTCAACATTAAACTTGAAAAGAAATACAATATGGAAACTCAGACAATATCCATAAATCCTAGGTTATTTCAGCATGTCATTCATAACAAAATTCTTCATGTCCTGAGAAAATGAAACATAAGAAATGGGTAAGATCAAACCCTCAGTAAGGGTAAGCAATATAGTGGAAGATATATAAACATTAGTCATGTTGATTGACTAAAAACATATTCCTTTAACAAATAATAAACTTTAACACATGATGTAAGGAATAAGAGCTGAGAAAATAATGACACAATAAAACATAATCAAGGGTATTCTAATAGTTAAATAACCACATGAACCATCAATACTATTTTCATAATGATGGAATTCATAATTTGGGACATCATAGTCATACCATCAAGACCTTGAGCCAATACCATAAATAATTATTTTTTCAAGGACATGTGCCAAGATCGTAGTTTGTCTAATGAGACCTACTGATGCACCGAGGCGCTATAGTGGGTCCCAAATGAAACTTTATATGTCCTATGAATTCTTCATATGAACTGGGATAAATATAAAAAACATATACATTCATATTGAAACTAATATATGAAATGTAAATAAATTTCCCTAAACATTAAGCATAAACACTAACCATTCTGGGTAAATTGGTGAATGGTTATAAAATTGCACATGCATAGACAAAATAATCATAAAACATTAAATTAAATATGGTATAAGATAACATGAAATATTAATCCCAATAATATATAAAAATCAACAACAGTGTTTAAATAGATGAAGATACTCTTATAAAATCTTCGAGTAATTTTTAAGGTAAATACTATTTTACTTAATAAAAGAGTTCTTCTGGAAAAATGTTTGTATAAAACTAGAACTGAAGTAAGATAGTATTTTTATAATATAATGAGTTATTTTATACTGAAAATGTCTTCCAAAAAAATACTAGAGAGTTCTCTTGAAAATAGGTAAGAATTTTAGAAATTCCTTTGAATTGGGCCTGAATTTCGAAAATAATTTTAAAAGTTCCTTTTAAAACGTGTCACTATCAATAAAATAAAGAAGGATTATGGTTGGTGTATATATATATAGAATACTCACACAGAATTTATGAGGATTACATAATAATACACAATAATTTCACTGAGGTAATTATAAAATGAATGTAACCCGAATGAAAATAGAAGTTCGGGTGGAAAAACCCTTACCTTAAGTCTGAATGTGTTCCACTCGTGAACATAAGGCCAGGGAATATGAAATTAGACTTATTAATAACATATTTATAAACCTATTAGACACATATTTAGTTTATCATAATTCTGTTTATTTCATTTATGTCTTTATTGAGAAGTTATTATATTGAATTCTATCATTCGGGAGTGTTCGTTTTCTTTATTTTCATAATCGATTCACTTGTTTCTAAGTAATGGAGTTCATGTGGAATGGATGAAAATTTATATAATTGAAATTGAATATTATTTATGAACATAAAGAAGTTTTAATGGTCATTTATATTATTTGGTTACATGTAAATAGGATGAATCATTAGATGAATTATTAATAACATTCACTTAGATTATTTTAGCGATATTTTTATTATTAGAAAATAGTTTGGTCATATGATTTAATAATATGTATGTATACTGGTTAATTAATATTAATTAGGTCATAATACATATATTGTAGTCTGTTTCAACCATAAAAATGTTTTCATGACTAGTAATGAAGGATAAATTGAATAACAAAACTTCGTCATCCATGAAGGCTATAAAATTGGAAACTCATGGATGTCGATTTCGTTTATAAAATAAAAGGTAGAGAGTAGGAATATTGATGATTGTAATTCCATTTACATGATATAATTTCATTATATAGATTATAATGTAGTTATCATGGTAATTATGAATGAGGAGGTGATTAGAGGATAACAAAAGAAGATAAATTGAAATAAAACTAAATAAAAAATAAGGCTGCTTTACCTCTTGAAATAACAGCCTTGAGAACCTCCTTAAGGGAAGTGGTTTTGGTATTTTGGAAAGACCAAGATATTCATGGATGTAAGTAGAGAATAGGGAAGGGTATTTGGGTAGAACTTTGGAGAGTTTCAAGGCTTATAGGAGTGAAGAGAAGAGGGAGTGATCGAGGGTTTTTATAGTGGAGGAAAAGAGTGAATTTTGAATATTTTACTCATTATTTTATTATTTCCCTCAAGAAAAACAAATGTTTTTTTCATGTGACCCCTATTAGTAATAAGTGAATTTTATTTCAAACCAAGAGGCCCTACATCACTCATGATGTCGTAAATAGTGTATTTAACTGATAATTTTTTTATACAATTTTTTATTGTATTAAAAAATTCATAAAAAAATCACAAATTTCATAAAATTACTAAAAATTAACCACTACCATATTTTGATGGGTAGAATTAAAAAATGAACTCCATTTTTTGAAAACTAATTTTCTAAATATTATTAATTTAATTTTTACTTAAGTCCATAGTTAATTCCAAAAATAAAAATGTTAAAGGTATAATTAATTTTATAACACATTGAAAAATTAATTAAAATCTCATTGTGTTATTACCTTAAGGGAATAAAATAATATCATTATTTACTATTCATAAGGTTCATATTACTATTGATATTACTATTCATAAGTGTATGTTACTATTCACCAAAAATCAAGTTTGTTTTATCAGAATCCAAGTAACTTACAAATCACAACTCCAGATAACTGTTTTTCAAAATTCAAAACATATAAGTTGTAAATTTAGGTTTAATGGAAATGTTATAACTTTCCCCTATAAAGTTTTATTTCACATAGAAATATTTATTCATGAAATATAGGATATCTAATGAATAGAAAGTATTTAGGAGGAACATACCATAAAATTTTTGGGGTGTTATAGATATGGGTGGATAATGATGTAATATATATGTCATTACCTACCCTCTATTGGACTCTATCATATCTATAAATAAGGTAGAGTTAATTATGATTCCTTTATTCAAAATGATATGAGTTGGTAACTAGCACTAAGGTTATAATACCACACATATATGGATGTAATTACACTTTATAAGAATGAAATCCACAAAAAACAATATTAATACACATGAAAAATGTATCCTTAATAAATCAATAATGTATCAAAATTCAAGTCATTACATACAAAATCAACTCATCAATTGAAAAATTACCCCAAGTTCTATGAATTCCTCTATACCTAAAATAATGTATAATGAATTCTTACCCCACAAATAAGTCTCTTATATCCCATGATAATATTTCATAAACCACAACAAATTATATTACTATAATCTGAATAATATTTTATATAAAATTATGGTGAGTATATAAAAATACCCAGTAGGTTCCTCCTAGGAACTCTCATGTGTCCTTGTGAATTAATCATTTCAATGTATTCTTATTTGTAATAAATACAAAATAATAATCAATTAAAATAATTTCTAAAAAATCAACCATATAACATCTTCTAATTCATACCATATGACTATCCCACTTCCAAATACACAACACCATTCCCATCATATATCATCACATAACTATCATTACAAAATAATATACACCAGTACTTATCCAAGAAGCAAACCATTTTCCATAAACAGGGACCTCATTATTACATGAACAATACCAAATATATATTCACCTAAAGGGAAATTACTAAATAATAAAATTAATAACCACAGTAGTAAGTAAATATCACCCTCAAGGAACTCATTATAATATCATGACCCCCATAAAATAGATATCCTCCCATAAATAACTCAAAATGATATCATTATTTGTTGGTTGGGTCTATTGAAACCTATATTATAGAACCCCACATCTCAAAAAAATAATATAACATAGTGTTTATTGTAAATATCTAAATATAAACCCCGAATTCTAGAGGTCTAGAGTCTTTGTGAGATTTTATACATACTACCTTATCTTAATGTTAAACAATATCACGTTTTATTCCATCTTCATATTATTCTCTTAGATCTCTACACGCTTTTATTAGGGCATGATATTTATTGAGGTAATAAATAAAAGAAAAGGTTGAGAAATAAATCCAATAAGGTGATAATCTGGGTAAATCATGAAAATTAAGTTAAACATAGGAGTAAAAATAATTTCATGGAATCATGAAAGAGGACGATCATATGTAATAATATAGAAATATTGAATAAAGTAAAAAATATCAAAGGATCATGGAGTAATAATAGCGTGGTTAAGGTATACAATATTCCATCACAAACTTTGGTCAAGGGTAATTTCTAGGACATTATAACATTATAATAAAACCCAATAACATCATGCACATGAGTAACATTAGGGACAGAGTGCATCATGCCCATGGAAAATGACTTCATGTGATATAAAAAATTTCCTAATAGATTGGGTACTATATAATTCTAGTGTCACTCATCACATCATTATATGTCATGATTATGTTTACTACATATAAAATAAATCATACATTAAAAATATATATGAAAAAACTCATGAGGAGGAATTGGGTTACATTATCATGTTACATGGAATAATAAAATGAAATATCATAATTTTTACCAATAAAATAATTGATTAAGGAATATTATACATTTTTAATTGAATAAAAAATGTTTGGCCAAGAAGATGGAGCTCAAGTAAGGTATAAATCATAATAAAAAGGGTTAAGAAGTAGGTATCCAAAAAAACAACATAAATAATATTTTAACAAATGGGTAAAAAACCATGAAATGAGATAACAGAATAGAGTTTTCACAAAAACAGTAAATGAAAAAATATATTTTTATTAAAAATAATAACATTTTTTTCAAATCATGGAATATTAATGCCTTAAATAGAACAATAAATGCAATCGAATAATAAATATAAAATTTCACATTTAATATGTATTCTTTAAATAAGAGATTAAAAAACAGGATAACTTACATATCCCCAAAAAATAAAAGAAACATGAATTAGTGATATATGGATGAAACATATATACATAACTTAAAAAATTAATATGTGAATAATATAGAGATATATAGATAGGTGTATATATAGAGAAAATAATTTAAAATAAGAGTAGTTATTTTAGAGTTCCCTTACCTCCAGTGCCAACTCACTTGGATGCACCTCTAACCCCCTGAATTGATGGATTAAATATGTTATTAGAAAACTATATATCATTAATTATTTTTTATTTTATCTTTTATAATATATTTTTAGCATATTATATCAATTTATTATATTGATGCAACTTGTGTCAATATTTTGGGGATGTATAACCAATTACTCTAAAATGCCTCGATATATTGGTAAGGGCCATAAGTGTTTTCAAATAGTGTCAGGTTCTCTAAAAGTGAAAAGTTATTTGTTTTTCAAATTCAAATAGAATATAATCTATATAGTTCAATATATAGTGAAAATGGTTGTAAATTAAGAAAAAAAATCTTCAGACACCAATTTTAGGGGTTAAAATTACCATGATTGTTTCTTTTAAATATTATTAACATAATTCACATTTTTTCATTAAATAATTGTATAATGTCATAAATATTATATTTATTAATGAAATATATTTTTAAAATGATCCATGTATGGTTGTAATAGTTGATTTATAACCTCATACTTATTGGAAGTTAAAACCATCCAAGATAGTATGAATGTTATAAAAAACTATAAAATGTATATTTATGAATTATATTATGATATAATTCATATACATGTAGCATGATATCTTTTATAATATAATGAAATATTATTTTATAAAAATTATGAGGATATAGAAGAAAAAAATAATTTGAAGGGGTAACAAATGAATGACTTTGTCTCTTTGAAATGACTCATTTGGACTTCACCTTAAGTATTATAGGCTTTTTTTGGTTATGAAAGAGTTTCAAAAAATTTGGTAAGAGGGTTTGAGGAAGGATTTTGGAAAATAATTTTTAAGGTAAGTTGTTTTTGGTGTAAATATAAATTATGAAAAAGTTTGTATTTATAACTAAAGGAGTTTTTTTTGTTTTTTAATAAAACTGTTATCCCCCCTGGTGCATTTTAATTGGACATAGTATCTTGTGAGAAAGATAAATCTAACGTTTTTCCTATTAAATAGAGGATGATACAATATTGAAATATAATCTAATTCATTAATGCATATTAAATATAGAAAAATTAACAATCATGTATGAAACTTCAAAAAATGAATGCATGGTATAGGCATACAGTAGCGTAATTTCAAAAAATGTATATATACTATATCCAAAAAATTAATAATTCATGCATATTATATGAAATTAATTAATCTAGAAGAGGTATGTGATTAATAATGAACTTTAGATATAAGGTATTCATGATTCATTCATAATCTACTTGTAGAAAATATATAATTTATTTATAGTGATATTTCATATAGTATGAATCATTAAGAGGCATGATAGTTTTAAAATTCATACTATATACATAATATTCTCTGTGTATAGGTATGTAATTTTAAATAATTTATGTATACTATATGTATACAGGTGTATGTAATTTCAAAAAATTTATTTGTATTGTTTGTATAATACACACACTTATATATATATAATATACAATGTATTCATACTGTAATTGAACACAACATGAATATGGAAGATACATGAGATTATGGAATTTCTTGCTGAGAAAATCACATAGATAATTTTTATACATAGCATCGTAGATAACAAAAATAATCAAATTAAAAGTTAAAAAATGTACGAAAAGTGATAAAAGAGAAAAATTATGAATATCTAAGAGCATGATAAATTTTGAATGCTTACAAAAAGAAATTTTTAGTGTTAAAATGCATAATAACACAATATATCAGGTATACTATCAGGTATAATTATATAAAAATAGATACATGTATTACTTTGAAAAAATATAAAGAAATGACAATAAGTTTGTGTCCATTATGTCATTAGAACAGAAAAATATATCACAATATATATATAAATATTAATTTAATTATATACTAGTAAAAATAATGCCACTTTAATTTCAAAGAAAAAAATAAATATAGAAAACTATTTATTTCACTTATCACCTATGATAAAATATTGAGAAAAGGAATCATACCTATACAGGGAATAATCACATCCTCTAATGTATAAAAAATATTTGATCAGTGGATTTTACCCATGGATAGTGATAGGATAATAAATTCCTACAACTCTTCACTGCCTATTAAAATAAATTTATCTAATTAGCTTTTTAATTATCAAATTGAAGAGTTGAAGACTGAAATTACTACTAACATGGTTAATTTTGAGTGTCACCACTATTTTTTAAGGATAAAACATTTGTTATCAAGGATAAAACTAATTATAATGAAACATGAAAAAATAAATAGTAATATGGAAAAGAAGAAAAATTTAGATTTAAATTTAACACCATATGGAAATTATCATGGAATGGGGTGTTTATTCAATGAAGTTATTCCCAAGTAAAAATTATCCACGTCACTATAAGAGAAAAAAAATAAAGTTATTGTTACGATCAAATAATATTTTATGTCAGACATGTATGAAACATATATTTTGTTTATAATTGATGGATAAATTTTCCAATATTGATATAATTCAATTTTCTTAGGATTCTTATATGTTAAAAATGAACTTCATTAAACTAAATTTATTTTATGAATCAAATAACTGAAATTAAAGGAAAAAAGGAAAATTTAATTTTATTAACCTTAATAATTAATAAGGTAGTTATAAATGATAATCCTTTATCAGAGTATAGGGAATCATTGAAGAATAGAATTCGTCATATAATCTAGGTATCCATAGTATATACTTATTATGTTTTATTATGTATGAATGAATGTATAATCACTGCAATATAATTATAGAAAACATGTGTAACTACATTTTAATGTTTTAAAATACATTACATAATGTTTTAATATAATTAAAAATTCAAAATAATGGAAACATAAAAAGTGATTTCATAACACAATGGGTAAAATACATGATGAATGATGTGAATTACCAAATAATATGAATAATAAAATGACTAAATTAAATTAATAGTTCATAATTCTATACAATTTTGAATAAATAATTTTTGTGAAAGGAAACTAAGAGAACAATATAGAGGTAAGAGCCATTATTTAAAAAATTTGAAATATTTTTTTAACATTTAATAAATTATGATTATTAATTTATTGGAAAATAATAATGAAAATTAGAGAATATTAATTCAAAATTTTCAAATGAAATTAAGAAAAAAAATAAAAAATTTAAATAAAAATAAATGGTATTTTTATATTAATATTAAACCAATTATAATTAAAATATTAATTAAAACAACTAATTTAAGTTGTGTAGGTAGGGTTTGGATTAGTGGTAAGAACCCTGTAATACTACATCATGTTTGGAGGTTCAATAACCATGGAGCACAATAACTGTATAATAAATATAGTGGTAATACCACAAAACTTTAATATTGTAGGAATTATAGTAATGACGACACTATAGTAGTAGTGGACACTATATTAGGAACTGTACCATTAAAAACGTTGTAGCGAGTACTCTAGCAGCCTAGATACTATATATCACTATTCACTAATGGGACTTTGGGTCAAAATTATGGGCCTATGGGCCATGTAATTGGATTTCATGCCCACTAATCCTATGGTCCATGTAATGGGATTCATTCCAACCGGGACTATGGGATATGTATTGAATAAATAAGGTTTGATGGGTGGGATATCCCCTTGGGGGGGTATGTTATGCCTTTCCAGTGTGTGTTTGAGGTTTGTTTGTAAGTTTTTAATTATAATTTTACCCCCAAGAACCTAATATATACTACCTTATGTAGTATAAAGACAATATACTAACAAGTTGTTTCAAAATGACTATAGGGAAAAAAATTCTGTAGTCAATAAATGGAATTATGATATTAAGAATTAACCATTATTCCTTAAAGTATTTACTAATTCAAATAAATAGTTTGGAAGATGCGATAGAAATGTCAAATTAGTAAAAACTAGAAAGGGAAAAAATGGAAAGAGAAAAAATGGGAGATAGTAAATTTTTAATAAGAATTTAAAACTTTATAAAGATATTAATTACCTCTAAAAATATATTGATTACAAGTATCATCTAATTGATATTTTAGAAAATTAGTGGAGGTGAATATAAAGTCTCAAGTGATGTAGATATGAGACTAATAAGTTGTGAAAATGATAGCGTCTTTGTCATGAAATTTAAAATCATAAATATAAAAATATATGAACAATTATTACATAGTTTATTCAAGTTTTATGTTCATACAGTACAAGTGAATATAAAGTTCACGTATAGTGAAGTAGATGAGAATCAGTTATGCATAATGTTTTCATGAATTTTATACAGAATAAATCACTTGAAAGTGAAGGTTTCCCAAAATTGTATACCATTATTGATCATAATTTTTTTCCAATATAGGCTTTTTGTAACAATTATAGAATCTCTAATTCATTATTTTAAAAATATATAATTTAATCAATAATAATTTTTTAAAATTAGTGATAATAAATTTGTTGATAATATTGGAAATAACATAAAACTGAGTTTTTTTTCTAGAACCATTTCCATAATTAAAGTAGTGTTTGACTGTGACTTTTCATTCAATTTTGCAATTATTTGTTCAATGACTGTATAAAAGTGTACAAAATTTATAGTTACACCTCGATAAATGTTCAAGTTGTTTTATCCATTTTATTAAAAAAAATAATGAACAAATATAAACTTTTTAATATAATAATGAGAAAATATGAACATTTATAAAATTTATTGTTAACAAATAATATTATAATATATTAAATAAAAAATATTAACCAATATATTTTAGTAAAATATATTATATTTTTTATAAATATTAAACTATGTTAAAAAAATAATAATATATGAAGTTGTATGAAAACATTTTAAATTTTATGAAAAAATATTAAAATTGTATAAAATTAATCTATTTTTATTTTAGAATAGAATTCAAAGAATATGAATTATATATAATAATTAGTTAAACATAATGTATACAAGCAGTTTATAGAGAATAAATCATAGGGTTTTTAATGTTTCATCAAATGGAATGGTTGCAGTGAAAATAAATTTTTTCCCTTATTGGATTGTAATAAAAATTAAATACTTTTTATGAAATTATTTTATAAATATATAATTCAAAAAATAGTATTTTTATTATATTAGTGATGATAAATAGAACATTGATATTTGAAATAACATACTACTAAGTCTTTTTTTCATGATCCAGTTTCATCACTATTGTTGTGTTTCACTATGAGTTTTCATTTATGATAGAGATAATTTTTTTAGTAAAAGAATACTAGAGTATACAGTTTACATTTACACCTATGAAAATGTTTTTATTTTTTCATCCCTAAAATGAATTTGTTCATATAAAAATGAACACATATGAACCTGTAGAAAAATTATTGTTAAGAAAAATATATATCGATATAATAATGAGAAAAATATAAACGTATATATTTCAGTGAAATATAATAATTTATTAATAAATAATTTTTTTTGAAAACAATGAATTAATGTGAACCTATATTAAGAAAATATGATCCTATATGAAAATATTTTAACCTTTGTGAACAAATATGAAAAAACAAGATTAAAGATAACAAAAAGGGTAAATAGATATGATAAAATAGAAAAAATAATGAATTTTTATAACAAAGTGGAATATGTTATAAAAAATATGAAAAATCACAAAACATTAAAAATAGTTACTTTTCCAAACCAAAAAATATACACTTATATGAAAATAAGAGGTACCTTTTAAAAACATAAAAAAAATTAGACACAAATATATCTGTCGAAAAAATATGAACTTGTAAAAAATATATAAACCTATAAAAATGAAAACCTTGGAAAAACATATGAACCAATAAAAAATATAAACTTCTAAAAATATGAACACTAGTAAAAAATATGTGCTAGTAATAAATTATTAACCTATAAAAATATAAACCCTATTAAATAAATCCACCTATAAAAAAATATATACCTGTGTGAAAACAAAAATATACTTATTTATAGAAATATGAATAAATTATATTTAATATAATGAAAATAGGTAAATATATGTGGGATAATTTTAAAAAATAAATCCTATTTATCAAATTAGAAAAAATTCTAAAAAAATATTATTACCTACTTTACTGAATATATAAAATAGGTAAATATATGAAAAATATGTTTCTCTATGGAAGAAAATGTGCACCTATGTTAAAAAACAAAAAATTGTAAAACAATATGACCCTGTAAAAGATATGATCTTGTAAAAAATATGAACCTATAAATATACTAAACATAGTAAAAAATATAAACCTACTAAATAATATATAATTGTAAAAATATATACATATAAATATTTAAAACCTTGTAAAAATTTGAACATATAAAAAATGTTAACATATAAAAATATAACCCTTGAAAAGTACATGATCCTCTGAAAGATATATACTTTATTAAAAATAAAATATGATCCTATAAAAAATATGAAAAAATATAGACCTATAAAAAGATGAATATGTTTGATAAAATATAAACTTATGTAAAATATATACATATCAATTGATTTTGAATCAATTATTTTGTTAATAATTATGAACCTATATGAATAAATTGGATTTAAAATTTTGGTTGGAAGAAAATGGTTAATAAAAATTAAAATCACTCCATAAATGTTTTATTAATGAAAATACAATAATAGATATACCATAACATAAATATTTGAACTAAAAATAGTAATAGTTCTATTAAAATTCATAAGTGAATATGGATAATAAAAAATTTATAAATTCAAAATCAAACCAACTGTTATTTGAGTGAAGATAACAAAAGAGGGTAAAAAATATGTAAAAATTGGGAAATGAATGAACATATATATTAAAGTGGAATCAATTATAAAACATATGAAAAAATACCCTACTGATCATATAAAATATATACCTTTATGAGTAGGAAAATATGTTCCTATACAAAAAAATGTAAAAACTGGAAACAAATATAAACCTCTAAAACATTTGAACCTTGGTAGAAAATCTAAACCAGAAAAATATAAATACTTCTAAAAAATATAAACGTATTAAAAATATGAAGTACTAAAAATATGATCATATAAAAATATGACCTTTGGTTAAAAAATATAAACCTTTAAAAACATGGAATTGTAAAAATTTGAATATAATTTATAGTAGAATACACAACCTCTTATTAACAAAATCATGTGGTCAAGGAAGTCCCGTTCTTTGAAGAGGATCCAAAACCTAAATTATGGATTATGGAAAAAAATAGAAGATTAAATCCGGAAATGGGATCTTTGGGGAAAGTATTGTGGGATGTGGACATGATGATGAGATGGATTTCCCATAGTGGACCCGATGGGTTATTACCGGATATTAGAGAAGTGCCAAAATTAAAAGTGGATAAGAAGAGGGATTTGGGTTGTCATCAAACCAATGTAAGGGAGTGATTAAAGAACCCCTAGGAAGAAGTAATAATTGGGGTGGATTGGGAGGGATTAGGGTGGCAAGAGAACTAGTTGAGTAAAGGGAAATGATAATAATCATTGGGTGGAGGTGAAGTTAAGGAGGTAGAGACATGAAAGTGGACATGGAAAAGAAAATAAGGTGAAGAGGATGAGGTGAAATAGCTGAAGGCGTGTTTTAAAAAAAATGTTAGTTTCAAAAAAAATATTATTGAAGAATATTAAAAGGGACGAAAAACAAAATAACATGAATAATATCATGAGGCATATAGATTTATTTGGATCAAGAGAAATGTCTACACCCATTGAGTGGAGAAATATTCACGAATTTAAAAGAGAAAATTACAGGGATAATCTTAGGGCATGAAACACTTTCTCAAAATGATCTAATAAATAAATTTAATCCTACAGTAATCCATGAATCTATAGTACCAACATGAATAGTAACTTCACTAGGTTATAGTAACTCGTGGCTGGAAGTCCATAGAACTGCAATGAACTATCAGCGTTTCCAATCTAATTTTGTTATACTACCATTTTAAATACCACCCTACTACAGTGCCCCATTGAACCATAATAGTTGCAGTCTGGTGTACAATATGGACAACAATATTTGACCCAAATTCATCCAGTGTATTGGGATACACCATTCAAAAAATGAGGGGAAAGTGAGGTGGAGTTGGGTATGTTGAGTGGTGGAGTCATGGAAGCGAGGATGAAACAATAAATAAGTGAGAGTCAGAGGGTAATGGAGGAGAAACATAGACAGTGAGGGAAGATTGGAGGGACAAACTAAGGTGGTGGTGACACATGGAAAAAGAGTGAACATTGTAGGGACACGTGTACTTTTAGGAACATCTTTTTATATTATTTTATATATTAGAATATAATATTATTTCCCTAAATAGTGATCATACTTATGATCCAATAATAATGAGATATTAAAATATATATCTAGCCCCTAAAATCCCCAACATTTATTTATAAATCACTATTACCAATACAATATTTATATGATATTTTATTATCACCTATTTTTTTATTCTTCATAAAAATAAAAAAACTTTACTCTTTTTAATTTTTTACCTTATAATTCTAAAAAAAATATCCATTTTTATAAAAATATTTCTAAATCAGGTAACTTTAATATTTAATTCCTCTATAAAAATAACTATTTATTTTAAATAATATAATGAATCTTCTATTAAAATGTATACATACTAAGTAACATTTATTGAATAATTATTTCACAGTTTTTTGATACATATATTTACTTATTTAATTTATAAAAAAATTTATTTAGATGATTAATTCATCAATTTATACTAATACTCACTTTAATATTGTAATGGCCAGGCTACAATTCTAACAACCAGATTATTATTCTAATGGACCTGTTAGTATTCTATCAATCATATATCCCATAGTCATATAATTATTCTAATTCCTATAAATACCTACCATTTTTATCATCTTTATTCAATAAATTTTTAACAGGGTTTTCTAGAATTCATTTATAAAATGCAAATCATATTTCTGATGTTTTGTTTATATTTAATAGAATTGTTCGTATGTGGGATATTTAATAGGGACTACTACCCAATTTATTTTAAAATATGATTTATTTTATTTTTTATTATCCCATTATTTTATTTTTATTTTTATAGGATATATTTATCCTTCATGTGAAATTATTTATATTGGTTAAATGAAATAGTGTTTTTTATTATTATAGGGTGATTAATATTTATGTATAATAACTCTTGTATCTAAATATGTCACATACACACACACACACACACACACTCAAATATATTATGGAGTAATATTTATTGTAGAATATTATGGGACATTACACACCCCTATAAATTTCATCATTGAAATATCAATTCATTCTTAAAGATGAAAACATGAAAATGTACTTTTTTTTCATTTCATCCTCAAGTTCCTATGTTTCTTATTTATATATATTATTTCTATAAATTACTTTGATAAGTTAAGATTTTTTTATACATAGAAATTTCTCTAAATGATTATAGATCTCCATTGAATACTTCACAAAAGAGCAATCATGATTCAATTGTTTCACTTCTGGATTCAGCACATATAAGAGATTTTGTGTTTACTTTCTCAAGAGGGATACATGGAACACATCATGTACTTGAGGCATATTTGTGCGGATTTCTTCCCAATAGTTAGAAATTCTCATATATTTAATAATATAAAAGGGATTAATGTATGTTGTAATTATAATTCACTTATTTCAAAAATTCACAACATGACTATAGGAAAATGTCAATCCCAACTTCCTTTGAAGTCTATAGTGAATGATATGAGTATTTGTTATGTATTTTTAATGGTTATTTATGATTTACCATCTATATGATGGAGATATAGTTTACTAAAGTAAAAATCTATGTTCAATTACTTTTAAATACACCTTCATAATTTTGAGGTGAATGTTTTTTCATAAAAAGATATAATTGATTATTTTTCTCATACAACCTCACCACTTCTCAGATGCATATATTTTCAAGTTGATTGAGCAAAACATACTCTTATATGGTGATTAATAAGGCCATAATTATAGAATGTCAATTATATCCCATATGGGATTTCATCCATTGAATGTATTTAGAAGAAATATGAAAACGTACTTGGTGTTATTCTTTCATTTCCATATTGGTTTAAATAATGGTTGCATCATCCCCTTGGCCTTTTGTCATTATATTTTAACTTTATTCCCAACTAAACACTTTGATGTAGATTATTCAATATATATATATATATATATATATATATTTCCTCCCCTGTAGTTATATCATTGAACAATACTCATATTTTTGGTCCTTGGATGGATTAGAACATTGATTTACGATCCTTATCTAATAAATTCTTATTTATCTCAAATTTTTATGGTACACATAATCATGTTCCAAGTATTAAAAATCCATATTTTTCAAGTTTTTACTCAAATATTTCCCCCATTAATATTTCTTCAACCTTAATTTGTATCTCTACATCATCCCTTTGAGCTTATTTAATCTTCTCTAAGATAGATGATTATAAAATTATTTGAGAAAGGTATGATGTTTTCCTTATTTTTATGTTTCTTTTGTCCATTTTTTCATATCTAAGAGGATTATATCCCACTAAATCATCATCAAGGATATGTTTATAAGTTATTTCATCCATATATCATATATTACTTTGTATTAATTTCTAGTATGGAAATAGATCGAGTTGTTATAGTATTTGATTGTATGTTAGATATTTGTTGGATCATTTTGAGATCCTTTTATGAAAAAACATTCTTTATAATTTTATGATTAGTATATATGTCATATTTTTCTCAATAAATTCAATTATTCCAATACATTAAAGAAAATATTATGGATATGATCTTAGATTATGAGTCGGATAATTTTTCCCCAAAATCTTCAACTATATTGAGGCATACTATATCACTTTATCATTTTTAATTAGTTTAAAATTCAATTCCTTCTTAAAATCATCATTGTATATCAGAAATCACTTCCCACTTGAGGGTAGAGTGAGTACAAGTTTCATGACTAGCATTTAATTCAACTTATTGATGCTTTCCTCAAATTATTCTATATATAAATACATTTTGACTTTTTTGAGTTAGATTAGTTAGTATGTTTTAAAATCATAAGAAGATTCCCACAAACTCTCGATAATACCTATATAATTCCATGAAACTATAGATTTTTATTATATATATTTGTTTTACCCATTCTTCATTTACCATTTAATTTTATTAATCCAAAAATATAACCTTACTTGTGATGAAATTCCTTAATAAAGTAACTTTAACTATCTAGAATTCTCATTTATTATAAATTTCATGTAACTCCTCCTTTCCAAAAATCATTTTGTACTAAAATTCTCACCATTTTTCTTCCTAATTTTGGAATGTATGAAAATATAATCCTTAAAGATTGCCGAAAATTTCCAAAGAAATTAAAAATAATATATTCATAAGTTTTATATTTTTTTAGAGAATTAATGAGTCATAACGATATAACTATAGAATCAAAATATCCATATCTAAAAAAGAGAGTTTTTGGATATCCTCCCCCACCTTTAATTTATGATATATCGATCAAAGATCCACCATTAAGAAGTACCAAGACCCACATAGTTGTTATAGAAATTAATAAATCTATGAAAATGGATACTTTTTATTTATAATAATCTCACAATGTTTATGATAATAAATTCTTAAACACATTGATCCATCATTATTCTTTACTAAGATGATCGAGGTTCCCCTATAGAAGCACTAGGTCATATAAGACCATTGTCCAATTTTTCATGTAGTTTCTTCTTTATATAATTTAGTTAAATTGTAAAAATTCTATATGGCCTCTTTGATATGGGTAGAGATTGAAATATAAGTTTTATAGGGAACTCAACCTATCAATTATGATATATTAGAATATTCCCTCACAATGGGCATGTATTTTAGGATGATACATTCCTTTTTCTCAATCATTTGAGCTGGATATTACTTCTCAAATGGAAACAATATTCATACAAGATAAGAAGTTTCCAAAGGAGATTCATTATTTTCCTTACACTTATATAATAGCATATGATGGTTTGGGATATAGAAACTAGTTTCCCTCTATTAAATATTGATATTGGATCTATAAAAAGACAACTAATTGATGCCTAATATATTATTCATTCTACTATATGGAGTACGATATGGTGTGTTTTGATATTATTCCCAAAAATTATAATTGGAGAAGAAATTTACATACATTAAATGCAATTATTTAACTAATTTGTTTATTCATTAATAGCTCAACTTTCATGTATTAATGTCTATATCAGTTTCCACCGCTGATCAACTAATAATTCCATGTATTAACGTCTATATTAGTTTCCACCACTGATCCACTTATAATTCTAATAATAATATAGTCATGATGTATTTATATTACTATGAACATTTAATTAGTGAAATATCTTTAAAATGGAATGTATCATTAGTCCACAATCAATTAATAAGAAAATTCACTAAAATTGGGTTGTTGTTTTCATATAAAAGAATGAAACCGAAATTATTATTTATTGGGATATGTAAAATTATTCATATGGTTCATGTTAGTATTCATTAATTGAGTGTGTTGAGCACATATGACCATGATGTTTTTTACTCTTTCACCCATCCGATTGGGTATCTCATTTGAAAAATAATTACATTTCCATTCACATTGGTTTTTGACACGATTCCTTATATTCCCAAATATTTACTAAAAAAACTTTAAGGATAAGAATACTAAAATTTTATAACATATATATGAAAAATTATAAAAATAGAAGTAATAACTCAAAAATCACTTCCATATAATTTTTTTTACTTTCTTATTTTTAATCTAGATCATTTATGGTGTATTTTCTATTAGGTTCTCTAACCTAACCCCCCCCCCCCATAAAAAAACTAGGAATTTATTTGATAAAAAATATAATTCCCCATATCTCAAACACATACATTTAAATCATTTTTAACCTAAATATCTAGAAAAAATTCTATAAATTTAGAGGTACAGTTTATTTTTGATATTTTCTACATAATATATCATCTTACAATTATATTTCATAATTATTTATTTCTAGATTTATATTATTTATAACTCTTATTATTTTTAAATACTTTTTTCATGATTATAATTACATGTTTCCAAAAATAATGATTTTGGAACTTTCTTCTTGATCATGAAAGATGCTTACACTAGCAGAAGACTAGAAGAGGAAATTATAGTCCATATGTTAATGTTCTGGAACTAGGTGGTAGGTGACAATGTTTGGATGATGGTTGTGCCGAAGCTCTAGATCAATTAGGATGAAATCCAATGATCATTTTTAATGTTTTTTATGGTTTTCAAAGATTATATAACATTATTTAGAGTGATTTATTAAATTAAATATCACTCTTCACTAGAACATAAATGTTGAGTTGGTATAATCTTCCAAAAATAAAAGTTGACTATGATTAACAATGGGATCTTCACAAAGTTTTGAAGGTGGTTGAACCTAATTAACATGATCTTAACTACTATAAAATAGTGGGTATGGGTAATTTTTAATAAAAATAATTATTTTAACCATTATAATCCATTATTATAATTAAAGAAGTAGTTTTCTCCCATGGAGTAGGACTAATGTCTGAAGCATGTGATCAGTTTTTTGTTCCTTATACTTGTTCCATTTAGATATCTATTTCTGTGATATTGTTATGTGTTGAGTGAAAAAAGGTGGCGATTCAGTGTATTATATGGTGTGGAGTTTTTCTTATTATTTTTATAACACCGTGTTCATTATTTCCTCTAATTATAAAATGTTTAAAACTTTGTTCCATAGTTATTTTTTCCGTTTCTTCCAGATTAGTCACTATAGAACCAGAAAGTGGAATCAAATATTTTTCTTCAGTAAGGATTGTTGAACTCATCCTTAGAATATTATGATAAAATTATTATCCATATTATTTCCATTTTATTAGGATATCTATTTTTTGGATGAAATTTCATTATAAGAGGATAACATCAAAATTGATAAATTTTATTGGAAGTAATTTTGATCCTAGAGGATATTTATAGAGGATACTATATTTCATAATTATCAAGAGATTTTTTTAAAGGAGAGAAATCATAAAAAATGAATAAAATAAAATGGTAAAGGATTTATAAGAAGGAACTTGGAATGGTTAGGATATCATTGGCATGGATTGTTTCCTATAACTTCATGTAAATAAATACCACAATGGACTTGATGAAGGCTCTTGCTGATATGTCAAAGAATCCAACAGTAATGAAAAAATTATTCTAGGTAAGGAAGTTATTCACCTTGAGAATTTTAGATGGAAGTTTAATATGTGGTCATTCAAAAAACATCAATATTATAAGGATTAAGTTGTAATCAATATAAATAACATTTATAGATCCAATATGGGATTTATTGCTATTTTCATAACTCTTATAATCTTGCGATGTGAGGGTTATGACTATCAGAAATTCTAGTTATAATATTGATGTGACAACCCCATACCACTATGGGATTTCATATTATATTTTTTGGAGTTATTTTTAATTTTTGGGATTTTTTAGAACGATTGATGTTTTTTTAATTTTTATTAATTATTTTGTTTTAAAGTATAATTTTCTATGACCTGGACAAAATTTTCACGATGTGGTGGATCAATATTTTCTAGAGTCAAATTTCTTGGGAGAGATGGATGTACCATGGAAGGTGATGTCATTCCATAGCAATTTTATTTCCTTTGAGAAATTTTCAGGAGATTGATATTGTTGTTGAGTAGGGGATATGCCGTGGATATTGGTTTATTGGACACCTTGAATCATGGAAGGGCATGAATTATGAATGGAGATCTAAGGATTGAGCTTCTTAGCTATACATGATTTAGGGGAACTACTTTGTAGCGAATATGGACACACCAACGTGTTCATGGTCTTTGGGAGTGAGTTTTTTACAAATAAATGTACTTAGTTCCACAAGAGTATTTGTTTCATTGTGATTTGTTCTTATGAGGGGAACTAAACCATTTTTGGATGTTCCACACTATATATGGTGTTTGCTCAGTTTATTTTAACCATATATTTTAAATTTTCTCGCTAATTAAATTTATTTGGTTCAGACCATATTTCTTTCTTTTTTCGTGGTTGGTCATGGGGAACTTGGGGGATCTTCTCCACCTTATTACTTTTTCATTTCAATCTCCACTTCCTTTGATTTCAAGTGGGTTTTTGAAGGTAATATATATTTTATTCACTCATCTTCCTACTTCTTTGACACTCCTTCAATTTGTATTGTATCATAAACCCTAGACGTTGGGTTTTAAGGTATTATGGTTTTATTTGGGTAGTATAATGGGGATTTGGGTGTTTAGGTTGTTCATATAGGATTTACTTTCGATGTTGGTCTTTTTCAGCCAATGGCAAGAGGTTTTCTCATGATTAGGGTAGGTCTTCCGATGATTTATTTATTAAACATGTCATGAAATGGTTATAGATTTTTAAAATTATTTATTACGATATTATTCCTATATGTGAAACCCATGATGATATTATAATTGATTTCATGATTTGTAGTACTTGGTATAAAATAATTTTCAATGGAATTTTATTATTATTTTGAATCAAAATGTGATGCATACCAAGGGTTTTTAAAAAAGAATACAAGGTTCTTTTCATAGAGTCTGGATAATTAATAAGGTATTTTAAACCGTTTTTTTGGTTTTATAATAAGGTGTACCATTTAAAAAAAGTTAACTAAAGAGGTGTATTGTATTTTAAGTTACTCATAAATGAGGAAAGTGATGCATTTAAAGAAAATTTCCTTGTTGGTTTTCAAAGGAAAAGTTTATAAATTTATTTTCGATTTGGTATTTTAATGTTCTTTAGGAACATTACAAAATAATTTCACTTGATAATTTTAAATCCCCTTTGTGATAACTTTACTACTATATTTTATATAAACTTCTAAAAGGGTTTGTTTTGTACAAGGTTGTTGGATGAGAGATGTGGTTTATTATATGTTCATCATGATATATTTGTCGATCATATTTATTGTCAAAGTACACAAATTTTCTTAATATATCTTATGATCCTAGGTATCTAAGTGAGGGTTTCATTCTAGGACATACTAACTTAGTTGACTAAATTAGAGCATGAGAGCTAATCGATATAACTTGATTAGATTATAGATAGTAATATACATTAGCCAATTAGACTATGGGATCATATCAACATAACTCAGTAAGGATTTTGAAGATTATTAATATTTTTTTCCTAGGTATGTATAGTATTGTCCCATTACAGAATCCAGAGAGTCGACCATGAAACCTATTCCTTGATTGATGGTATTACCTTAGGGATTTATATTTTTATTTCACACTTATTTATATCCCCCTATATTTTTTTTCCTTTGTGGAACCACTTTCTATCATTTATTACTTTTATTATACTTCATCAATGTGATGGTTCATATTTCTCATTTATTTCATTCATTTTTAAAATTGTTTTCCTTTCACATTGTTTGAAAATAACATTTTGGAAAGGTTTTTAAAGATGTAAAACTGTTTGGTTTTCATTCTGTAAATTTGGTTGCCAACCCAGTTAAAAGTATTAAAGTGTTTTTATAATTTTATATGGAAGATTCCACCCCTTGTGGTGAATGGGGTTTTTTAATTTATTTTACAAGAAATTTTGATTTAAATTGGTTGGTTTTGGAATCATGGTTTTCAAGATAGAAATTGTTTTGTTTATAAATGTTTCCAAACGGGTTTACCTCGTGTTTTTAGAAAAAGGTAAAACACATGATATTTTTTCTCTATGATTTACATTTGTAAGTATTTACTTCACAAATTATCTTAAAACTAGTGTAAATGAAATGTTTTATGAAAGTAATTTCATATAAACATTAGTTAAATCCTACTCTGATTGTTTATATGATACCCTTCATACACACTTAGGTGAATTTATATAACTATCTGTTTTATTTAGGTGGCCTAGTTATGATCTTGTATTGGATAACATTCATTTGGGATATTATTGAATGTTTTGGCATGGGGAAAGTGATTGTGGGATATAGAATAGAGGTAGGTATTGTGTGGGATTTTATAATCCTTTGGGGTGTTTATGTATCAACAACTTACAACAATGATTTATTTATTGTTTGGTTTCATTTATGTTAGAATCTTGCTACATTATTTAATCAAATGTTGTATATGTTGATTTTAATTTTCATTATTTCAAATTTTGTTGATTTATTCCATTATTCTATGTTTCACATGTTTCTTAATTTATATTAGTTTATTTACTACCTGGATGTATGAGGTAAGGATATATCTTGTTAGATTATCAATAGAATACACTACATGGTTATTATGTTTTTTTTGGGAAATAGTTCTGTCAGTTCAGAAGTTCAATACTTTGGAACTATTTAATACCCCATGGACATAAATAATAGACTTTAGGAATTGTAGAGCACAAGTCTAAGTTACATTTGGGTCGACTTGAGCTGATTCAATACGATATATTATTTAGGAATCATTTTTTATAAATCTTGGGAGTATGGAGATTGTGATTATAAAGAATTAAAAGTAGCTCATTAGTAAGTAATTTTTCACCACATTGTGTGAAAAGACCTGAGCTTCCATGGGTAGTCAGTATTTGAGGGTCTTTATGTTTTTGATTATTTTGATGATGACATTTTGATCCAGATTGAGTAATATCATATATTTTTTGAGTACCATAAGATTAGGAGTAAAATTAAAGGTGGAACCAAAGTTGATTGGTTAGATCACATATCCAATGAAGTATTTCATAGCACACAAATTTTACTCCAATATCATTTTAATTGTTGCTACACATTTAATACATGGTCTGGAAAACCATAATGTCGAACCTTGAATAACCCCGCAAATCTGTTGGAATTTTCATTTATATTTATTTTGATTTTAAATGTTATTAAAGTAGATTAAAATTGTTTTAGAAAGATACCAGAGTGTTTTTATGGGGTTTATAGAAATTTGATTGATGTTTCATGTTTTTTTACATTCAGTGTTCTTAATATTTTTATGTGAAAAATTGGATTTCATGAAATTATTTTATTGAAGAACTAGTTTTGGTGGTTTATTTAAAAAGGGAATTTACTAGTATATTTTGAATTTTAAAACTAAGTGTTATAGTTTATGTGTGAATAAATTCTCATTTAATGAGATTTTTTTGAAAGTGGATTATACCATTATGTGTTTTGGGAAGTGTTTTTGAAATAAAAGAATATTTTTAGAGAAACTATTTTAAATCAAAGGGAATTTCATAATCATTTTTGGTTTTACAATGAAATTTAGGGAACTTTTTGGAAATAAAATAGAAATATACTAATTTTGAGGTATATTTTTTATTTTAAATAAGTTTATTATTCTAAAGTAACATGTGTATGTTTTAAAAATTTATTGGTAAGTAAAATGGGATTTTATATTGTAAAAAAAATTGTAGTTTTATAATGGATGTGAAATATTTTTAAAAACATGCATTATTTTGTCAAAATTGTCTATAGACTCTTGTGAAATTTGGTAATTTTAATGAATGAGATTTTTATGGGTGATTTTATTTTGGTATTTTTAGTTTGATCACTTGGTTTTATTGGGATTGTAGTTTTTTAACTTTGACGCTTGAAGGGGTTGGATTCATGTTTCTAGTTATTTAAAAATACATCCCAATAAGGTCTTGATGGAATATTGAAAATCATTTTTGATGGTTGATCCTCAGGATGAGGTCTATTATAGTTATATGTAACTCTTATAGTTTTTTTATTTACCTAAACTTTTAATATAGTGGCAAGGTTTAAATGTTATTCACTCTTAGTATTCTTGATTAATCAAACATTTTCATTCCTCGGTGATAGAGGACCAATTTAGTTATTGATGAATTTTATAAATCTCATTTATTTAGGGGAGATTATTAAACATAGATGAGATTTTGGTGATCCTTTTATTTCATGGATTTATGATTAATGAGTTTAAGGAAATGAATATTTTTAGGTAATTCGTGTTTGATTCATTCTTTAGTAATATCATTAGCTGATCGATTGTATGTTCTGATTGTTTTTTGACCATTCAAATTTTATCGATTGGTTAAACCTATTGAGATTTTTATTTGATGTTATGTAGGTGGTGATAATTTACCTTTTATTTTGTTTTACAATGGTAGACATTAGAACATGCTAGGGTGGATGGGAAAGGTGGATTATTGTCTTTAGACTGTGAGCACTAAGAGGTTGGATTTTTTTGATGGTTTCTTAGTCAGTGGGAGTTCAGTGAGAGAAGTATGAGGCTAATATCCCTTTAGCATAATGAACCAATGATCACTCATAAAGAATCATTATTTCCTATGATTATAATCAAATATTATACTCTATATGTAAACTTGAAATAATTCAACTAACTAACCAAATTTAGTAAGTGAAGAGTTAAAAATCGAACCTATGAGATAGTTACAACAAATTTTAGTAAAATTAAAGTTGTTTGGATGATAATGATATTGAGAATAGAAAATTTGGGATGTTAATGAGAGAAGATTTACCCAGATCATTAATTCTAGGACTTTTTTCTAGTGGATTTTATAAAAAAATTCTCATCCACATTATTATCGGAGCTGAATCTAAGAGAACCCTTGGTCTTGGTGATCCCTAATATATTTACTAATTTATATTTTCATATGGTCCACAACTCTAGGTTATTAATAATTTAGGCAATTAAATACCATGAATATGAATAATTACATTAATCCATATAATGTTAATGGTATGATTAGAACAACTAGTCAGGTATTTAAACACCAATTCACAACTAGATCATCAATGGTCATGATAAAAAAATTTAAAAATGTAGAAACTGAATTAAATATTTATATCCCAACATGGACTAATAAAATAATAATACTCACAAGCACAATTTACTATTATTTCATTGCTTGTAAAATGGATAAACTAACCCTCGGTCTATTCAAAAGTGGGAGAGAGGAGTGGAGAGAGAAGAAACCCAATATAATTGATTGAGTATCTTGGTAGAGAAATCTACAATAGAAACACTTCATATATAGGTCTAGCTTCAATTATACTCTATATAAATGACCAAACACTATATTTTAAGGCACAATGATTTCCTCATGTCAAATTTAATTTCATTAATTAGATATTTAAATTCATTCATGTCAATCATTAGAGTCTGTGATTGAGACACTTGAGATCCCTTAATGAAAAAGAAAAGCTGGATAACTAAATTTAAGGATGACTGTAGGTTCACATCGTAAATTGTGACTTAATAGTGTGAATGATGTGTCTCTATCTTTGGAATATCATTTTATAAAATATTTACTACATGGAAAGACACTTTCGGGGATGAATGAGAATTTCAGATCCTATGTTCTTCATGTATTCAATATTTAATGTTGTGAATATAGAATTCACATTTTGAATAATGTCATGAATTATTCATAGGCTGGGAAGGATCCACCTGAATTACCTAACATTTATGGATTAACTCGTTCATAGTGTGAGTTGATAATCACCACATGGAAAATTATTTTTCAATATTTTTCATCTTTACTAGAATCCATTCTACTGATATATCATTGTTTCACTTCTTTTCATAGTGAGAAGTATCTTTAACTTTATTAATTTATATCTTTTTGTTCATTATATTTCAAATCAAATTCCAATTTATGATTCCAAAAAATGATTATAAAAATTTATTAATTTAAAGGAATGATCACTTTTATATAAAAAATGTATGAATTAATTATAGACATGAAATCACCATTGATATAAACTTAGAAATGTCCTCAGGAATCAAATATCAACATTCTATAAATGATGATCACCCTACCAATTATTAAATGAAGTTAACAAAAACTCTTTTGATTCAATGGTAAAGTTCATATTCAATATTCAAATAGGAAATTTTTTAAATCCTCAGTTTTTAAATAGATAAGTCAACATGTATTTTACACTTCAACTCTTGAATTTTCCATGCCACTCATCTCTTCTAATCATATTTTTTTAATTCATTATTAATGTAAACAAAACATGAAATTTACATTAAATTAATGGTTTTTTATCACTGGTCTATGTAAAATCAAAGATATTTTTTTTCTCATACCTCAAATCATGCTTTTTACCCTAGACATGAAATGCATATACGTTATCCACCCCTTCAGAAATGAAAATACCTTTCTCCAAAATCAAAACAAGTGAATAAAATAATAGAGTATGATTAATTATAAAACCTTTTGATTTTTTTACAAGTTGTTATGGGGAAAAATATCACATCCACCACCAAACCCTAGATTATTTCCTCATGACAATATTTTTAATAGTTATAATAAGAGAATTGGTCAAATATTGATGATTTTGGAATTTCCAAAGACATAATAAATTTTCATCATTTTTTCTATTTTTATATCTTTAATATGAGTGGAAAAAAATATAATATAATTAATTATTAACCATGAACATTTCCTAGTATCCCATGAATGTCCTCTATCATCTCCCCATATTGTGAATTTCTCTTCCACCATGTACAACCTCTCCCCCACAATTGACTTAATTAATATCATGAAAAATATAAAGAGTTGGGAGTGAATTGATAAAGTATGATTTTATTTTTGATCTTACCTATCAATGTTCATTCATGGATTCTACCGGCTAAGTAGGATCCAATTTAAAGGTGGGTCTCTAGATAAAGGGATCTGGTGTAGGGTATTCCTTTTATAGTTGAAAATTTTATATGAATAAAATAAGGGGGTAACATAAAATACTAAAATAAAAAATAATAATAACCTATTGATTAATTATGGTTCAAATCATGACCTAAAATTCATATGATTTCTTATTTTAGGTTTTATTCTATCATAGTTCACGTTGATAACTTCCATCTCATAGCATTCATTATATGTTGATATCCCCATTAGTTTCCCATGTAATGTTTGACTGTGCCTTAATTTTTGACCTCTAGACAAGAAAAAAGTTATAGTGAATGACTTTTTAATGAATTTGAAAAACTATAGGGGATGTGGTCCTACATAAAAAAATGAAAATTAAAAATTATAAAAACTCATGTTTCCTCTCTGATTAACTATTTTTTAACATTTTTGTGTTGACTTTACCACTTCCCAACATACTTTATGGAAGATTGTAAGGAAGTTACATTGTCAAGATTGATGAGTGGCCTATGTTGAGATCTATCCATATGAATGTTTTTTCCTTCCTTTGATCATAATCATACACTTCATTGGGGTTGTAATTATTCAATGTCCACTGATCCGATCCTCCAATGATTTTTAAACATGAAAACCCAAAGGTCAGGTCTTGCAGCATCCGAAAATACTTTCACTCTTAAAAAAAATCAAATAATGCTTTATCATTAGTTATTTTATCCTCATTTCTACCCAAGGTGACGTGTGAACGCATTTGGGGAAAATGAAAAATGGTCTGACGTGTTACAAGAATTTGTCTAGTATTAGAGAGACTTTCACATCGCCAAATTTTTCGGCATGATCATCATTGTTATCCTTTAGAGGGAATTGGATTAACCCTTTAGGGACTGGGTAGTTTATCCCTTAAACATTATGAGGGAGGTTCCATTGTCGAATGGTCTCAACTGGCGATTTTAAGGGGTTAAGTATCTGTGCAGTCAGTCATCTTAGGACAATAATTCCTCAGACGGTCTCCAACAAGTTTATTTTTGGAGCCAAAAACACCCAGCAAACATGGTATCCCTGATTCACGGACCTTATTTCTAAAGGAAGGTTCTCTATGGATGAAAATTTGGCCAAAAAAAATTAAAGATTCCATTGGTTAAGATGATGGAAGGTCGAGCTCATCATACCATTTTGGGGGAAATTATTTATTATTCGAGGACTCTCTTATAGATTTAAGTCGTGCACATATATTTGTAAATCCTTGGTTCATTCCCAATGATTTTATCCATGAGATAACTTTTCTTTACATGATCATTATAGATATACATGGATATGATGTTACAGAGGAAATGCAGACTTAAGCCAAGCAATAAGGTGCTTTGGAGTTCATCGTCATCTAGGAGAGTTATAAGGTGGTTTGATGTTGGGGTCAGACCAATGAGATGGGATTCCTACATATCCTCATGAGAGGAGTCAGATCACACATAGTTCAGTTATCTTGGGGATTGTTCATGGGAGGAGGACCATTTTTTGGGGCATTATTGGGTATACCATTTTGGAAGGGAACCCCTTTGAGCTTGGGCCTCCAAGAAGGAATCCTATGTATCCAGGTTTGAATAAGAATTAGAGTTCTCATAGTTCAATATATAAGTTTGATTGTGTTGATGTTGTCATCATCATAAATATATAATCCCATGTGAGTCACACTTAGTGTGAGAAACAAGAGGATGTGAGAGATTAAACAAATCACACACCCTATCTTTCACTGATTGATGAGGCCTGGTCCATAGAGAAAGAAGTTGAGGCAACGGTGAGTGAGGGTGCTGAGCAATGATCCCTTAAATGTGGGTTGACATTGGAGGTTATATAGCTTGGATCTTGGGAGTTTAGTGACTTATCTCAATGAGACAGCCCCTAATGTTTTTTGGGGAGGGGGAGGAATGTCACTTCTCATCAAAATGAAATGAGAGCATGGCTCCTTTGATTGATCACCATTCCTCATTGAATGTAAAATAAAGTGATCATCCTTGATCCCTAGTACAGGGAGGTTCATGTCAGTATCCCAAGGTTGGACTTCGAGTTACCATGGTAATGTAGTCTTAGGGACATTTTGGGGGTCCTAACCATTTTAGGGACAACCTTTGTGACCCCCCCTTGCCTTGGTTATGTATACATATAGAGGCGTGCTAATTATTCTAGTGATTTCATCATTTGGGTCCAGTGGATTTGGAAGAGTCATCGGCCTGATGTTGGTGGACTGGTTCATGGAGGAGCTATGGAGGACTGGATGATAACGGGGGAGCGAGATTAGAGCCGAAGGGAAGTACACCCAAAGACACCCCATTATGTATATTGTTTTCTCATGCAGGATGGGTGGAGCCATACATACGATAGTGCTATGGGGGTAGATGGGTCATACACATATTGAAGCAGTACGTGCACATGGGTATGGACCACCACATACCAAAGAGGTATGTGGTACTGAACATGTTTTTTCATGCCACTTAGGGTTCCATCTGTGTACTGATGCAGTACGTGACACGGGGTTCAATCCACATAACGATGCACTATGAAGAATGCCGTATTGAAGAAGGTTCCTAGAACCTATGGTTCATGGGGGGTTCATCTATGAGGAATTTATGGTTAATTATGGAACCAATTTGGTTCCTAGTTCAATAATTATTATTATGTTCCTTATTTTTATGGTTTGTGTCTAGTTATACCTACATAAACATTATTCACGGTTTTCACTTCGTCGATGATTTGAAACCAAAGTCGTAATCCCCTCTGAATTATTTCTTCCAACCTCTAGGGTCTCCTCTGTGATTTCTTCATCATTCCCCTTTTCAATTGCTCCTATGATTATTTTATATAGAATTTGGGAAATCATATATGTGGGAATGAAGAACCATTTATGGAAGCCCATGAATATATATCTCAACCCATGGAAGAATCAGTCAATCGGGGTTTGCAGAGGCTATTCTTTTTGTTTTGTGGTTTGTGGAACCCTGCCAGCTTTCTTTGTTCATGAACTACTGAGTTTTTGGGATGGTATACATATGGAATTCCCGTGCTCGATTTCACCGACGACATAGTTCATGGAATTCTGTTTTGTCTAGCCATTTCCCCACGGGCCAGCAACTCACAGGTTATTTTTCATACTGGTGGTTCATGGTACATGCGTCCCACGATCCTTTCCCAGTGATGGTGTGTGGTTCACTCAAAAATATTGAAAAAAAATTATAACTTTAACTTTATTATCATATGTTCAATTCAATTTTTTCTATTTTCCTTGAAATACCTATATAAATGTTTACTTCTTTCAACAATGTTCTTGTGGGATTATTTACTTCCCCTTGTAAAGTTTTCTAGACCCTAAAGATGCCCCCATCAAAATGTGGTCCATTTGAAACGAAGAGGAACCTAATCCGATGTAGAAGTGGTCTTAAATTAAAGTGGATTATAGTAGAATAGATAGGTCTGGTAGGAGGGGACCACACCAATTTATAGGGGTCCATTCCATTTGTATTTTACAGTTTCTCATGGTGAAAAGTGCTCTCGGCGTTCCCTCGACATCCTTTGTGTTCATGTGCCAGCTTCTTTGTGAAATCTGTATTTTTGAACCACTTTGTATGTTTTGAGAACCGAACTATTCAAAATAGCTTTTTCCCTTGAATCGAATTTTGGTTTTCATGAATGACACCATAAAATTTAGAACTTAAGTCTGAACTTCCTCGTAGGAGAACACTAGGCGATTTACATGTTCTGCACACCAAACATAAACTGGATAACTAAACTTTAAACCATATTAAATCAAACTTAAAATCTTAATCGGAATAATTTGAATATAATCATAGAGATTCCTCGATTTGTGGTCTCTTCCTTCCATGAACCCCTCAGTTTGCTGCCCAACGCTCTGTGGGCCAGTGCCTCGCAGACCTTCTGCATAACAAGTTCATATGCAGGATATAACTTCCATGTACCGATGCAGTACATTGTAGATAGTTTCTATGCACCATTTTTGGGGACAGTATGTTGATCCCCACATATAATTCCTTTTTTAAGTCCCTTGGATTTTTTTTGGCCCTTATCCAACAAATTTATCATTATAATGGATTTTTTGTGACCTTTTGGATCATTCTATGCAGACATAAATGGATCTTCCACATACCTCGACAGAATCAACTAGGATGAGGGAATCCAATATTGAGGACACTAAGGACCATATTTGGTCTAACATTTTTCCTTGGTATAGTTTCTTAAAACATATTCTTATGTCATAACTTCTAGATTTCCCATTATTTGTGCAGATATCGCTATATGGATTTGGTCTCTCTGATGAATTCTCCATGCCATTGGAGGAGCATAATACTCCCTTCATTCACCTAGAAGCATCCCAAGGGTATAATCGAGCCAAATTTCTTCAACAAGAGAAATCATAGCTACTTCCATTCAAGATAACATGTTTATACTAGAATTATTGGGTGGACTTAGAAAAATCATAGTTGTTACAACACTTCCTTGAGACTAGTCACCCAAGTGTACCCCTCTATTGTCAACATTTCCTAAGAAAACCCTAATGGTTGGTGGAGAAAAAATGGGACCTGCAAGAAAAATAATTCATTTTAGATGAATGGGCTTGGGAATTCTTGGTACATCAAATCTGTTTCGAGCCCCCAATCAGTTGGAAGTAGTGAACTTGTATCAGGCAGGTTGGGTCACCCAGTCCAGAGTTTTCTCCCCACGAGAAATCCTACATGAACTAATGAGATGGTAGTTTTTAAGTACCCATACTTTCCATTTATCACATAGAGAGGTGGGGATCATCTTTTAAGACATCCCACAGCTTGGAAGACTCCCTGTTCTTGGAAACATTTATGACAAATTTCTTTCAACAAACACTACTTGGGACAATACCAACCATGTGTCCCCATTGAAAAGGAGCCTACTAGTCATGGAAGAGGGACTTCTTGATCACCCCCTCCAAGCTCTCTCTCTTATCCCATTTAAGGATTGGATTTTTTTCATTTCTATAGATGAATAGGAATAGGCCTAGAGCTTTCCACAGTCGAACTCATCCAACCCGTCAGTCTCAACAAATTCTAGGGTCATATTGTGCCAGCCTCAAAGAGGGATGATATACTACCTGGGGATACAAGATTTGACCAGACGTGTCACATGAGCTTAGATTGGCCAGTTTCTTTTCAATGTTTCTAAGAGGATTACTCTTCCCATCCGATTATGTATATACCAGGGTCAAAGTTTTTACTATGATGATGGAAGATACACTAGAAGACTGTCAACCAATTAATTTGGCCACTCCTACTCTTTCCTAACTTTATGATCTATTTGGGTAGATACAAGAAGGTAAAAATTCACATCATCTTAGCTGACCATTTCAATATTTTTATGGGTGGATAAATAAAACACTTCGGTTTCTATGAATATTGACTAACAACGAGGGTTACTCAGTCTAACTTTCACCCAAATATTCATAACATTGTCGTTGTTTGTACTATAACATTAAGCATTAGTGATGTGGTCGGGTAGCTGAATGACGCTTATCTCTTTTCCATTACACCATACCCTACCCTTCAAGAGTCAATAAGGGGTTATGGAGGCAGTTATTTAGAGTGCTCATATATCATCTTTCTTCAATACATGGTGATAAATTCTTGCATAGATCGAGTGTTTATTTATGATCCGTACATCCCCAACCGATTCACTAGGTAATTTGGGTTCCTTCAAGAGACTACACTTATTCCTTTTGTTCAGTTTAGGGGAGAATCACATCCTTCCATTATTTTCCATTTAGGGATTATAATGATACAGGAAGGGGCCACCATGGAGATTATCATCCCTAATATGATATGATCCAATTTTCTATCACTAGAATATGCCCAACTGTGGATGGACTGTTACTCTGATAGGGTGTTGGGAAAAGCAATTTGATGGTTCCAAAATTCATTAACTGTCCTTTTCCCTATACAGACACTGATGGACATGCCATCTATACCTCTCCCTATGGTGACCACGATGGCTACATCATCTATTTTTGTCCCTATGGTGAGAAGATTCTAAATCTGCCATTAGATGAATTTGGAAGGGGCTTCATC
Source organism: Viscum album (assembly GCA_963277665.1). Taxonomy (NCBI): domain Eukaryota; kingdom Viridiplantae; phylum Streptophyta; class Magnoliopsida; order Santalales; family Viscaceae; genus Viscum; species Viscum album. Next base: position 640,383,007 of record OY728143.1, on the reverse strand, counting down.
AATGCATCCAATCATGGTAGGGTGTGAGTTACACTGCTCTACTCCTATGGGTACTGTTCTTAACCATAATGAGGATTCCCCCCAGTAGAGTGTCATTGAATATCTTATAGGTAACAACCATTCTCTAATGTCCGTCTCCAGGGGTCAAACCATTGGTGAGGAGGTAGAGACCTCCTTCCCAAGTAACCAATCATAGGTACCTTCCCACTGTCGTAATGACACTTCCAAACTATAGACCCATTGTAGCGGGGGAGTACTAAGGCCCTGGTGCCACGAGGAGGCATCAAGTGGTGCGAAAATAGGCGTGGATTCGATTATGTGCCCTTGTTGTGGAAACCACTATGGATATTTTCTATGTTGAAGGGGAAAAATTTCAACGATTATTTTCCAAATCGGGTTGGAGTGGCTTTGATTACTGGAATCTACACATTCTTATTTACTATATTTTCCTATCCCAAGATGACCTCTCATCTTGTTTATAAAAACAAGATATAATCAATTATTCACATCACCAAGCAACAAAATTTTGATATATTTCTAAGGATCTTGATCATATGACCACTAAGGTAGCGAAGGATAATGACTTGGTGGTTACACAAAAAAAAGATCTACGATAATGCGAGGCTCATGTGAAAATGTTAAAGGATCAAATGGATTCCTCGAGTGAAAATTATGAAGTTATCAAGAAGTAAGGGTGTGACCTTAAAGTCATTATGGAACATGTATATCTGATGGTTGAAGTTGAGGCGGAAGAGAGAGCTACATTAGAGAAGACCCTTGACAGCCCACAGTAGTACCTTTCTACTTTTCTAAAAAGGGAGTACTGAGACACACTGTAAATTACCAAAATCATGATTTAGTCATTTTCTTTTGATACCATGGAGAGGCTCCAAAATGGGATGTTCCTCCATTTTTTTGTTTTTTTTGGGACTATTAGAACTATTTTTCCCTCCAACACTTCTCATTTTTTTTGTACAATGTTAATCAATCAAAATAGACCATATAAACATAATTTTTACCAGGTATTAATTTTTAAATAGTGATTCAAAAATGGTAAACTAAATTCATCAAATCAGGATCTAATGTTTTCCCTGAGCCATAGGAATCAGCGTGTTTAGTCCGATATTTTTGGGGTTTCATGAAAAATCTAACAAACATTTGTTAATTTTTTCATTATTGCCCAAATTTTTTTCCTAATCCTATTTGGAATGATCTTAGTGAGTATATCTTGACTATTTATTAACCCTCCCTTTGCCGGTTTTCAACCTAAAAAAATTTATGTCTCCTTAGAGTATTCGATAGATCAACATTTTTTTCGAAACCATATGTAGTATAGGTTTAACGAGCTGGTACTCGACTTCTATCAATGGGTTCTCTTTATGGGTTTTCACTCTGGTGATTATTGCATCGTTTTTTCATTAGTTGTTTATAGTCTTGCAAGTTATACTTATTACTGTTGTCTTAGGTCGAACATATTTGACCGAAAGTGATAGGGTAAGGGCCCCAATTTGGGATTCATCAGCCAAAATTGTCCTAATAACTCTCTGATATGAATGAAAGAATTTTCTTGACCCTAACTTTTTGATTTTTGGATGTATATAGGTATTGGGAGCTATTTTAGGTGTACGATGGTATGAAAGGACTCTCTTGAGTATGAATTTTCCTTTGGTTGGAAACCATTTTGTAGGAGACATATGCAGAGCCACCGGGGCATGATGCACAGAGTCAAACAAAGTTGTCTACAGGACACTGGCCTTCCATATCTTATGGCCATGTAGGATTATGGGGATTGGGACTTTTTTAGACATGGAGTAGGGCTTATGAAAGGTGGTATGCCTAAACATAAAATATGGAACTTCTTTTGATAAACTATACTGAGAAAATCGGAAATAGGTGGGGGAATTTGTTTTCATATGTGGATGAACTTCACGCATATGGATGGGGAATCTTTCTTTTACATAATCCTTGAGGGACCAGAGGTGAATTGGGTTATGATGTTATGATAAATCTATGATGTGGGAAGGAAGTATAATGTAAACCATAACATCAAGGGTTCTTGAATCAGGATGGATTTCATGGGGCTTGGGAGCTGTTAGGTGTACCGAGGTAGGAGAAGAGTCTCTTGGGGGTGAATTTTCATTTGATTGATGGATTTTTTGAAGTCAACATATGCAAAACCACCAGGTCATGATTTTTATAGTCAAACAAAGGAGTATGTAGGACACTGTACTTCCATCTCCGATGTCCATGGAAGGTTATGGGGATCTAAGATTACTCAAATCATGGCGTTTTATGTATGGTATAAGTGTATATAGATATATTATAAATGTGGGGGTTGTGATTCACCCATGGGATAAAGTAATCCATTACATAGATCTAGATCATATGTATGGTAAGGAATCTGGCCCATCTTTGGAGTACCCTGTAGTTTAATATCATATGGCAAGGACCCGAGGTTCCTTACGAGGATGGGAACTGTAACATGCCTTTTAGGGTCATTCTTCTTGGACCAAACTACATGAATAATTTTCAATGATTCCATAGGGGATCTCTTTCTAAGGTCCCAAAACTCACATGAGATATACTCGGTGTGAGAAACAAGGGATTATGAGGATTTAGGGTCACCACTTAAGAATGTAATAATCATTGGAAGGAATAATTTTATGCTTTGACCAATTCTATGCAGTTTAACATCATGCAACAAGGATGAATTCCACACAATTTATTGTCATGTATGTTGGACATAGTGTAATCCAAATGTGAAAGAGGGGAAATAAAATTATCCTTAAGCATCCCTGTAGATATGGATTGTCTGAGGATTCTCTACATTGATTCAATTCGTGCATAGAAAATGGTACATTTGAATAACTTATGTAGATATGTCCAAATCATATAATTTGGGTCCATAAAACATCTTCTCAGGGGGAAACTAAGTTACGCAAGATTCCCAATGAACATTCCTTGCATAGTTCTAGCCCATACATGGGAAGGGAAGGCATTTTGTTTGAGGAGGTTGAGCCAAGATAATAATCTAAGCATTTCCATTGAGCAGTGAAGTTTAATGTCATGTATCTGGGACACTTTTGGCCATGCAGTTTAGTTTCGTGCCATAAGGACATCAACAACATAGTTTACCATCATGTTGTGGAGAAAATTTTTCAAAAAGACCATAAATATCTTTGAGTAAATTGTTGTAGGGATATTTCAGCATTCATTAGACATGATTGGTGATAAGAGTTGTAAATGATATTCCCAAGGGGTACCTTGGATTAGGAGGAATTACATGGGGAATAAAAGCCATTTAGTGTATGGAAATTGGAAAGGACTCTCCTGGGAATGAATTTTCCTTTGATTGAAATACATTTTGTATGAAACACATGAAGATCAACCAGGGCATGATGTGTATAATCAAATAAAGGTGTCCATAGGACACTGGCCTTCCATATCCGATTGTCTTGAATGTTTATGAGGACCAAAGATTTTCCATCGTATGGATTTTGAAAAATGGGAAATATGTGTCCCAGAATGTTAGAAATATCTAGAACATGATTATCTGTGAACTATTGAAGATTCTATGTAGATACTACTCATATATAGGGATAATTATGATCTTTTGACTCCTTTTTAGTATCATAATTGAGACATGGAATTTATCTCATCTCTTTGAATTTGTTCTGTAGGAAATTAGGGGCATGTTCATGATCTCGTAACATTGATAATTGGTCCACACATGACTCTTGAGGAACCATATATTTTAATGTCATGTGATAAGGACCTTTCATGGATTGCCACGTGAAAATATTACCTATACATAGAGGAAGTTATTGGGACCACTTTGTCTATGAAGATTGTATTTTTTGTCAATGGGTGTCAATGGATATCAATGATGATCAACATAAATAAAGTAACTCACCTAAGTGAAATGGATATTGGAAGTTCAGATGACTGATGCACTAATCTTATGTTCAAAATAATTGTGTCAGGAGTTATACATTTTCTAAAACAATGAAGGATGGTTTGAGTGTTCTTTAGAAGGAGTAAATTAAAAGGAGAAGAGAGGGTGCAGAAGAGGTTTGAAATTATACGGTGTATATGCATGAGTCTTCAGATAGAAATTTTCCATGCATTTAAATGCATAATTATTTTTCTATTGAGTATTTTTGTAATACCTTCTTAAACAATTGGGCTAGCCCACAGTCCTCCCATCCAGCCTTAACCCAAGCCACATTTAGGACCATAGGGGTCTATCGTGGCTCGGGGAAGCCAACCAGGCTAGCCCACAGGAGTGTGCGAGGAAAATTCCCTGAAAGGTTTTAGGTCAAAGAATGAGGTGTTTTGGCACATAGCATGCTCACAGAGAACATGGTTTGGTGCAGTACCATGGGGGGATGAAGAGAATTCTGAACGTATGCCAGAGCACCTTGATACTTAAGCTGTGACATTCCCACATTGTGTTTTCTATGTGAGATGAATGTTTTTAATGACCAAACGAATCTCAGTCATCCATCTAATCCCACATAAGATCTTGGTCACATGCCTCATCCCACGTCCTACGATATAATTTCCTCTGTCCATGTTCAATATGAGATGATCCAATGAACTAGGAGATCTCGCACCATCATCTTCAACTTCTAAACCCTCAAAGGGCTCGTTATGCTACTATCCACTGAAGACGCAACTGCACCTCCCTGATTGACCATCCACCGACCATCTATGATTGAAAACACTATATTATGATAGTTTGGAAGCTAATATATCATTCATGCAATTTCATTTTCATGCATCCAACTAAATGATCTAGTTTTAACATGGATGAAGCACGTAAAGCTGTGAGGTTGCTTCATGGAAGCTCATGTGTTTTTTATTAATATTTTCATGTGATTCTCAGTGCTTGAATGTGATGTTCTCATGTGAAAGGGGAATGTTTTGTGAATGAAAATGAAACAAACAATAATCTCATTGTATCTTATATCTATGGTTTGAAGATTTTAAAACCATGATCTTCATGGTATATCTTGAGGAATTTGAACGCATAAAAGATCTGATTTCTTCTTATAAATATAGAACCACTGATCTGAGAAGACGTTTCTACTCCCAAGCTTTTGAGAGATCTTTTTCTAAGAGACATAGTCTCCATGATCTTCCATTTCATGAGATGAAAAAAAGTTATTCGATCCGTTTTGGGTTTGTGAAGAGTGAACCACGAACCGCTTTGGTTCCACGAAGTGAAAGAGTTTTATGTACTACACAGGTTCGCAAGTAGAAGAGAATAGAACCATTTAAATTCACAAATAAAGGTCCCAAAACCCATTTTGTGTTCGTGAGGAAGAGGTACCATGTACATTTCTGGTTCTACGAAGTAAAGTCCCATGAACCAGTTCTAGTCCGATGAAGTGGTGAACTGCATACCATTTGGTTTTTTACGGTGAACCGCATACCTTATGGTTCCACAAAGGATAATCGTGCACCACTCATGAGAACCACATACCACATGGTATGTGAGGGTGGTCCCCACTCTCTATGCATATAATAAACAATCATTCCCTACGTGGGGGGGAACCGCAAACCATTCTGAAATATTTAGTGAAGGAGATCCTTTGGAAAAAGAACTACACCCATTCGGGTTGAAAGAAGAACACATTTGAAACCTAAAAAACATCCAAACCCAGTGAATATAAAGAAAAAATGAAACATAAGATAAGATAGTGTCTGTACAAAGGGATCTCATCTTTTTGGGTGTGCACAAATAGAGGAGAACATATACATGATTCACATGCATCCATATGAATGACTTGAGAAAACCTAGTGAATGTGCAAGCAAATAAGAGGAGAGGTGAAGAAAATGGAAAGTACGTACATGCATGCACTTATCATTTTAATATGATCAAGGTATATTGTGTGTGAATTTTTGAAGGAGTAGGAATTAAATATGGAGATCATTTGCATTCTTTCATGCAAACATAATGACATTTAAAGACAAAGTCACAATCGTGGTTCACGTGTGTGAAGAAGAAGTATAAGTAAAATAATGGGAGGAGTTCATTCAAATGATACATGCATGATCTCATTCATACCTATGGAAAAGAAAGAAGAAGAAGTTGATTCTGATGATGCCTAGTGATCCAATCTTCAATGCTTGAACAATTATAAAGGTACTTGAGATTCTAGATAAAAAGAAGATAGAGTTTTAATGAATTTAGTAATTTCACTAAAAGAGAAAACTAAATATAAAATAGCGTTAATTTGGAACATCAATGAAATATGTGTCTTTTGCTGAAAAAATTCAAATACTTTCATGCCAATTTGTTTAAGAGTCCTTCTAGTCGATAAACTGAGTGAGCCCTCTCCCAAGGAAGTGAGCCAGGGGGAGTCAATGGAAGTGATTTGAGGGAAGTAGTGAGTTATGAATGAACATTTGTAAAGAAATTTTTCCTAGGACAAAGTGAATGTGTTCTAATTTGGTAGGACTGACAACCTATCAATGTATGTTGATAGTGTAATTTGGTATGAATGACAACCTATCAACGTATGTTGCGTTCACGTCACCCTTAGTGGTGAACCAAGTAAAAGTTGTTGTGTTGTCCTTATTCAAATGAATGTTTTCATTACTGCACATATCCATCATAAAAATTTAAATAATTTTCTACCAATGTGGGAACAAGATCCATCAGTTTAGTATAAAAAAGTGACACCCTGATTCACCCCCATCTCAGGGTGGTCTGGGGTCCTTTAATTGGTATAAGAGTGAAAGCGTTACATATGCTATATAATCTACAGTAATTCTATTCAAAAGTGTATTTGAGTTTCTTTCCTAAGTCAACAATGATGTACAGTCTTGATGAAGATTCATTCATCTCTCAGAATAAGTCTACATTCAGTAGGACCATAACAGAAAAGAAAAAGAATGTGAAGAGACAGTTGAAGAAGTCCATCTTGTCCAAAGAAGATTCAGTGCATGGTTCTCCATGCCCTTCCAATAATGAAGAAATATTAGACCTTGAATGTAAAGAGAAGGTGAGTTAGGTTTCTACCATAGGAAAGTAAGACACTTATATCACATTTTTAAGTGATCTAAAGAAATTATGAACCGATCTGCATGATATTGTGGAAGAAAGAGTTTCTTCTGTTTGTAGTATATTTCAATGTATGCAGGTTGATATTACCCGACTGAAAAGAGAAGATGATAATATGGAAAAGGCATTGAAAGAAAAAATTATTGAATGTTTAAATATCTTCAAATAGATTAAATCCTTTGAATAAAAAGAGGGAGTCCATAAAAACCTAGAAGAAAATATCCATACATTTAAAGATGAGCTAAAAAGGGACACTAGAGTTAAGGTTTCAAATTTGGAAGAAACATCCAAGAAGAACAAAGATATTGACTCTTTTTTGCAAAGAAAAATTAAGATTCATGAAGATGGGGTTCAAATATTGAATAATACTTGTGACAGTAAGATGATCATGACTGATGATCATAAGATTATCCTCAATATGGAATGTCTAAAATTGGAAGCCCAGTTGACCAATCTTGAGAAGTCACATATTGAGCCTTCACAAAAGAAGGAAACAATTACTGCCAGTATTTATTGCCTAATAGAGGATTCTACTGTCAAAAGACCTCCAATATGTGATAATATGGTCATTAATTCACTCATTGATCTATCACAAGCAGCTGAGAAAGTAAAGGAACCATCCATACCAACTTTTACTATTGTTTCTAAATATGTTTCTAAAAAAAGTGCAGGTTGGAAGAAAAATTATAAGCAAGTATGGATGAGGAAAGCTGATGAGAATAAACCTATCACCATGGCTAGGGTAGATAAGAATAATAATAAATAATATGGTTCCCTATATAGAGAAAAACACATTAAGAAGAAGGCCCAACAGCCTTATACAGAAGATATCAAGAAGGCAAGGTTTTTGGGTCAATGTTGGTGCTCCAACAGATTTGGGAATTATGCACTAGATTATTGGTACAATACCTTAAATTAAAAAGAATAGAGAAAGCCAATATCAAAAGGGAGAAAGCTAGAGAAGAAGAAGCAACATCAATAGATCCAGAAGCATCTGTATAATGCAAACAAATTTTGAATGCTAGAAAACATATATGATGTATGCAATGGGACCGGTCACAAGAATGGATATGCTTATATCAACGTATATCCAGAGCTGATAAGAATAGAAGACCACAAAATCCTTCTAAGAAAGAATAATCTTCCTTGGTAAGAAATCAGAAGAAAGTTTCAAATGAAAATTCTTCCAAGAAGACGCAAAGAAGAAAAGGTGATAAGTCCTTGGATTCAAAATCCCAAAAGTTGAAGAGTGGTACATCCAAAAGAACTCCTAAAAATGATAACACTTTGAAGATTCCATGTGGAAAATCCAAACATACATCCATAGTTTCTAGAGACATATTGGTTATCTAGCCTGAATATTTGGAAATAATGAGAATGAAAGGGTACTCAAAGACAATGTCTAGTGTAATAGAAAATAAGAAGATTCCACATGAAGATAAATAAGTCATGTGTGTGAGGTGAAACTAGGCAGATCACACTATTAGGAATTACAATACATTTATTCCACCTCAAGAATAATTCTTCAAGAAGATGAAATTTTCACTAGTAGATTCCTCTATTTTGAAATATCTTAAAGAAAGAAGACTCACACACAATGAGATGGAAGAAATATTGAGATCCTCACAACCACGGTCAGAACTGAAGATCAAATGTGAAAGTGTGAGGAGTGGAAAAAATGGAGCATCTTGGTTGAGAAAATAATATCCACCTTCCTGCTCACATTGAAGAAGCAAGGAGGAACTACTATATTCCCTTAAATATGTGTTTATTATGTTTGTTCTTATTAGATAGGGAATTAATGGTGAAGCTAGATCTCAGGGGGAGAACCTGAGAATCAGTGGTGAGAAATGTTCACTTGAGGGGGAGACATATGAAAAATCTTCCATAGTTATTAGTTAAACTAGTATCAACCTTAGTTGGTATAAAATTCAATTAATATGAAGATTATTTTATGGTAATTTCATTGGAAAATTAATTTCAGGTTGATAATCTCATATCATACTTATTATCCTCGCCCTAGAATGAATGTGGAAGACCCTTGAAGACAATTACCTGAGTTCGCACCTCATGAGGCATCAAGATTAGTGGATAATGGATAAAATTTAAGTATAACTAAAATCCTATTTATTTCTCGACCAAGAATTTCTCAAGTATACTTAGAGTTAAATGATTAAGGTCACACTATTTAAGTATGGACTGATACCCTTTCTAAAATGAACTTTGTATTTCTTGACAATAAGGGGGAGATAAGTGAAATGAAAGTTGAAAAGTGAAATGGGAAGTGAAGATAGAAGATTATCATTTTTATATTGACACACTCATTTAAGAGAAATTTTATGTATTGACAACAAACACAAAGGGGAATATTGTTTGTATCACTTTGTGTATGAAGATAGTATTTGTTGTCTATGGGTGTTAATGGATATCAATGCCTATCAACATAAAGAAAATAATTCTCCTAAGTGAATAGAAGATTGAAAATTCAGATGATTGATGCACTGATACTACCTTCCAAATATGTGTATAATTATGGATACATTGTCTACAAAAATGGAGGATGGTTGGAGTGTTCTTTGGAAGGAGTAAAAGAATAGTAGAAGAAGAGGGTGTGGAAGAGTCTAGGAATTATAAGGTGGCCATGCATGATTTTTGAGATAGAAGTGGCCATGAATTTCAATTAATACATATTTTTCTAGTATGTATTTTTATAATCCTTACTAAATAATAGGAAAACAACACAAGACAGCTAACCAGACTCAACTCGAGCCACATGCGGGACCACAGGGGTTAACCACAGTTCATGGAAGCCAGCTAGGCCAGCCTGCAGAAGTGCATGGGTCAAAGAACGTGTAGAGTTTTGGGATGAATCCTACAGAGGGTGGGTGAAGAGTGCACCCACATATAACGCGGTATGGGGAATTACTTTGGGGGTTGGAAGAGAATTATAAATGTATACCAGAGCATGTTGATACTTAAGAAGCGACATTCCCCTGTTGTGGTTTCGATGTTCGATGAATGTTTTTAATGACAAAACTAATCTCAATCGTCTGTCTAATCCAATGAATGATCTCAGACACATGCCTTATCTCATGTTCTAGAAACTAATATCCACCATCCCAGTTCAATATGAACTAATCCATCAATCTAGGAGATCCCACACCATCATCTTCAACCTCCGAACCCTCGAAGGGTTCCAGATGCCACAGTCCATCGGAGATGTAGCCTCACCTCACTGATCGACCATCTAACCACCGTTTATGATTGAAACACTATATTATGGTACTAGAGAAGATAATATATCATCCATTCAATTTCAATTTCATGCATCAAATGAAATGATCATGTTTGAACGTGGACGAAGAAAGAGAAACAGCAAGGCCGCATCATGGAAGCTTAGGTGTTAGTGATTAAGATTTGTATGCGATTCTCAGTGCATGCACATGATTTTTTCATGTGAAAGGAGAAAGTGGTTCACATGAAAATGAAATAACCTAGAATATCGGCGTATCTTATATCTGTGGTTTGAAGATTTTAAAACCGAGATATTCATGGAATATCTCAAAGAATTTGAAAGCAGAAAATATTTGATCTCTCTTTATAAAAATAGAACAACAGATCTGAGAAGAGTTTGTTTCTCCCAAGCTTTTGAGAGATCATTTTCTAAGATACAGAGTCTCCCCAATCATCCAATTTATGAGGGTAAAGCATGTTCTGAGAACCGTTCTGGATTTGTGAAGAGTGAACTGTGAACCGCTCTAGTTCTGTGAAGTGAAAGAGTTCCACCTACCACTCGAGTTCGCAAAGAGAAGAGCCAAAATCCATTTTGGTTCATGAAGAAAGGTCCCAATAACAATTATGCGTTCATGAGGAAGTGGTACTTCAAATCGTTCTGGTTCTACAAGGAAAATTCCTAAAAACCAGCTCCAGTCTAGTGAAGTGGAGAACCCCGTACTGTTTGTTTTGCGAAGGTGAACCATGTACCATCCGGTTATACAAAGGATAAATTCTCACCACTCAAGAGAACTACAAACCACATGGTATGCGATGGAGGTACCCACTCTCAATTCATAGGGGAACCATGCATTCCTTGCGTGAGTAAGAGCCATGAACCATTTTGAATTCTTTTTTGAATAATATCTAGTGGACAAATAACTACACCCATTCGAGTTCAAAGAAGAACGCATTTGAAACCTAGAAACACCCAAAACAAGTGAATCTAAAGAAATAAAAGAAACATAAGTTAATAAAGTGTGTGTATGAAGGTATCTTATCTTTTAGGGTGTTCAAAAATAGAATAGAACATATGCATGATGCACATACATCCGTATGAATGAGTTATGATTCTGGAAAAGAAGAAGAAGAAGTTTTAGTGATTTCAGTAATTGAAGTAAAGAAGAAAAATAAATATAAAATATTATCGATTTATAATTTCGATGAAAGTAGTGTCTTTTATTGAATAGAGATAAATACTTCCATTCCAATCTGTTTAACAGACCTATAAGTCGATAAAATGAGCGAGACATCTCCCAAAGAAGTGAGATAGGGGGAGTCAAAGGAAGTGATCCAAGAGAAGCAGTGAGATATCTTGAACCTTTTTAAAGGTAGTGTTCTGAGGATAGAGTGACTGTTACCAAACCTTTTTAATCCACACCTAGTAAATATTTTTGGAATTTGGTTTGACCAACAACCTATCAGTGTATGCTCCTTGGATGTATTCCTTAGTGGTGAACCAATTAAAAAGTGTTATGTTGTCCGTATACAGGTGAATGTTTTAATTACTGCACATATCCATCATAAAGAGTTAGATAAGTTCCTACGAATAGGGGAACAAGATCCATCTGTTTAAGAGAAAATGGTGACACCCTGATTCACCCCCCCCCTCTCTAGGTGGTATGGGGTCCTTCAGAAGGGTTTTTTTTTCATCTTCATTCTTTTGGGTGGTTAGACCATGATAGAGGATCCAAGAATCACTATGTATATTGAAAGGATAGGAATCAATCCATACATAGTTCTAAATGTTCCTTAGAGAGGTTTGGTCCACATGCAGGTAAATGAGAGGGAATTTTTTTTAATTGGTGGTTGGGCATGAATTTTAAATCTGTACATTACTATGTATCCTGCAAGGGAAGTAATCAAGACATATGTAGTTCTAAATGTTCCCCATATTGATCTGACTTGGGTGTAGAAGTATGGTAATTTTGGTTTCATCCTCTGTGGGTGTCAGGTCTATCATATTCCTTTTTGTTTTTTTCACATAAGGGAATCCTTACCATCAATTCGAAGCTCACGTTATTCATACTCTATGTGAGAAATAAGGATAGACAAGGATTTTCCTCATAGAATGGGGTTATATAGGATATAATAGAGGCATTTTGTTTCATGTGAAGGTTGGGACAAGATCGAGGATTGAGGCGTCACTAAATATCCCACTGAAGAATAAGAATCAAGCCATAAATAGTTATAAATTTTATTTCTAGTGTTTTTATGACCATGGAGTTTAACATCATATAGTAAGGATGAAGGTATCATGTATTTTATAATAATGTGATTATGATTATTTATGTCTCTTTACAGTTTAACATCTTGTAGCTAAGATGTTTATGTTGTCTTTACACAAAGTATTTCTTCAAAAACCTTGCATTGGTGGGAGTTACGATAAGTTTACCATCCATTGATATCAAGTAATACAATCCATTAAAGTAGAACTTATGTATGAAATATGGTCCCTCCCATTTTGTCTCATGATTTGGGGATTTCTTCCCATGTATCATTGGGGTTATGAGGACCAACACCATCTCCCCTTCAAGGAAATACCAAAGGAAAACCTTTTTGTTAAATACCTGTGTGATCAGATTTTGGTAAATTTACAAATGGTGAAAAGTGTGAAACCTTTTCTCATCCATATGTTTCAACTCATCACACCATTTCTAGAATTTCTCATCCATGTAAAGTTTAACACAAATGGAAATGCGGAGTGAGGGAAATTGAATTTATGTGGGAAAACCCGCCTATGTCCCATATACTAATGAGTATGGGGTTTCCTGGGAGGTAGTGTGGGTCACAGCCTGGTAAGCCCATAAAGCATAAAGAAGCATTTTTGGCCACAACTTCTTATTCTTGTCCATTATTTTATGGATTATATTGGAATGAGTCTTGTTGAAATCCTATATCTTCCTGTTGGCCGCTGCATGGTAGTGGGATGAACGGTTATCTTTGATTCCATACTCCCGGTATAACTATTCCACCTCATAAGATTAGAAGTTAGTGCCATTTTCCATCAGTATTTTAATAGGGACACAAAATTTGGTAATGATGTTGGATTTCACAAACCTAACAAATATTTTTTCCTTGACCTCTTTAAGGGTTATGGCTTCAGCCAATTTTGAGAAGAAGTTGGTTTCTATGAGAATATGCTTGAATTGTATAGATGTGGCGGGAGGATATGGTCCCACAACATCCATCCCCTATAAGTAAAATTGACAAGAGTACTTAGCCATGGATGTATCTATAGGGGTTAGTGAACAAAATTGGCATGAACTTGGTAGGAATGGAACATCGAGGTTAATGTTGAGAAATCATGTTTCATAGTGGTCCAATAGTATCTAAGCCTTTAATTTTTATGGGAGATCTTGGTTGCTAATTGGTGTTCTCCACATGCACCGAAGTGCACTTCTTTAGTGATGAAAATAGTCTATTCTCCATCGATACACTTGAGTACTCCATCAAGGCCTAATTTATAGAGAACCTTTTATTAGATTTCACTATTGTACTAGACAAAATTGAATGCCCGCATCTGAATCTATTCTCTTCTAGTCCGATATGGTGGGATTTCCCCCACTTAATGTAATTTTTAATGGGAGTCATCCAGTCAGTGGTTTGACTATAAGGCTTAGAATCGTGGATAATATCATCAATTTCCTCTGTATTGTTCTAAATTAACTATAATACCATCTGACGGTAGGAAATTATGAAGATTATTTCATCCCGGTATTGATCAGCTAGTGTTGCAGCTATATTTTCTAATGGATCGACTTGATCATTTTTTGACCGGGGGACATAATTCAGTGGTGGTTATAATGGGAATTCATCTATATCATCTCAGACATGGTTCATAAAATTTGACAATACTTCATTCTTAATGGAATAGTAACAATTGAACTGCTTAATGAATATATCTGAATCACCTATTATCCTTAGTAATTCAGCTCGTGCATGAAGTTCCAGATCCTTGGCTGCGATGAGGGCCTGGTATTGTACATCATTACTTGTGCACCCCTCTATAAGAAGGAATAAGTAAGTCAATACAACCTTTTCTGGGGATATGAGTATAACATCCATCCCTACATTTTTGAGCTTGTGATCCTCTATAATTTTCCTTGTTGGGATTTTAGAGGCACCATCTAAGTACATTTCCCATTCATAGGGGCCTCCTTGGGTGGATAATACTTATTCTTTAGGAATTTCAATATCCAATGGAGTCATTTCTTCCAATGGTTGCCCCACCAGGAAGTCTGCTAATGACTGAACTTTCATCGATCTCTGGGGAACGTACAGTATATCGAGCTATTGTAGGATGAATTCCAACCACGATAGGTGTCCATTTAGCACAAGAATACTAAGGATATACTTGAGAGAATCGCATAAGGAGACTACATGGACCTCATGGTGCTACAAGTAATTGATTGAATTTATGAATCAAAAAAGGTTAAATCTAGTTAGTTCTTTAAAATTCTTGAATATCGAGTCTCAACATCGATCATTTTCAGCTAAGGTAATAGTGAATGTTCTCTCTACTGGAATCATTATTATATATGAGGAAAGCACCTAATGACCATTCAAAGGTCATTATGTACAAAATGAGTGGGTTTCCATCAACTGGAAGCATTATCACTGGTGGGATTAGGAGATATCTTTTGATATTTTAGAATGACTCCTGCCAATCATTATCCTACTAGTATGTGACCCCTTTCTTCATAAACCTATTTAAAGGAAAAAACTTACTTGCAAGGTTGGATATGAAGTGCTAAATCTAGGCCAGGTTCCCCTAGATACCCCTCAACTCGATGAGGTTGTGAGGTGGAGACATACCAAGGATGTATTTTTTTCTCAGGGTCAACTTCGATGCCTCGATGGAATACGAAGAAGCTGGAGAATTTGTCAGAGGTAATGCTGAAAGAAAGATTTAAGGGAATCATTTTTAAATTGTGTTGTCATAGTTTATTAAATACAATTCCAAGATCTGTCATATGGTTTGATCAATGTCATGATTTAACCACCAGGTCATCGATGTAGCACATAATGAATATTACTAGAAAGGGCTCAAAAATGTGATGCATGTAGTTCTGATACGTAGCTCTGACATTTTTCTGAACAAAGGGAATCACCTTACAGTATAAAACTCCCTGTGGGGCCCTGAAAGCAGTGGATTCTTCATCTACTCAGGCCATTCAGATCTGGTTGTATCAAGAATATCTATCCAAGAATTAGAGGGCTTCATATCTAGTGGTTTCACTGATCAACAATTCTGTGATGGGGACTGAGAAATCATCTTTTGGGTAGTGTCGATTGAAGTCCCTGAAGTCAATCCAGACTCTAATCTATCCATTCTTCTTTTTGACAATGAATATTTTTTCCATCTTGATTAGATATTGGACTTCCCAAATGAATATAGCTTTGATCAATTTTTCATCTTCATCCTCTATCTTGGTAGCATGTGTCAGGTGGATATCCCTGAAAGGCATATCCACACTAAACAGAGTGGGTTGCACATCATCTTCAGTGCCCAGGTTTATCTCCCTATGTTCATCAATCATGGTGGAGAAAACCTTCTTTGAATGTGTTAGAGGAATATTTTAGGTCAAGATCATCATCATCATGATCATCTTCCACTTCTAATAAAGAGAGGATTCTCGAGATGAACTCTCCGGCATTGGGAGAGAAATTAGAACTCTGATTTATGGAAACTACAATATCTCCTTTTCCATAAATGAATGTGGGGAATTTTCTAAAGGGCACAAAATTTACTAGATTTCTTTTAGTGATAAGACATTTTCTTATTCCTTGATTATGGAGGGAACTATCTAATTCCTCAAGGACAGGCTGGTAGCATTTTTTTTGAGCCCTCTCTATCACCATAGGGGTTAACACTCTTTTCAGTTCCCATGGACTTGGAGGTCATAATGTAAATCTTGCAGACATATGAGTCCATTTTTGAGCTTGAACTTATGAACTCGACTTGGTCAATGGGTAAAGAATACTATTCCCCAATATTCTTGAGGGGATAAATGGGATCCATTTCAAATCTATTTGTGTTGGTGATCCAATCAACATATTTGGCCAAGGACTCCTCTTTTGGTTCATAGAACTCTGCATCGATGTAATGAGACTCATATGATTTTAATGGGGATTTATCTGCTTGTGATGTACTATTTCACTCAATAGAAAAATATTTGACGCACTGACGGTATGACGATGGAATCTCAGCGTGCTGATGCAGGCATGGCCTCCCCAACAAGACGTTGAAGGCTATACTTTTCCACACTACCAAAAACTCATAATCAGACACATGCTCACCAAGAAAAGTTTTAAGCTTGATTCGTTCCAATGTATTTTAAATGCTTTTGTCATATCCCAGCAAAGTTTTAGTGCAGGGTGTCAAACTTTCCTCATTATAGCCTAACCGACGAAGAGTTCTCAGCAGGAGGAGGTTGACTTCAGAACCATTTTCTATGAAAATTATTCAAGCATCAATGACATTTTATTTCTAGATGAATATAAGGGTTTGATTTGTCCTTTCATTTTGTATTATTCATCGTGATCAGTTAAGTAGATGATAGAATGGAATTATTTGGGATTGGTCTCTATTCAAAATAATTCTACAGCTACTACTTTGGCCTCAAATTCTTGGGGACATGATAAGTATTCGATGAGTGCCTCTCTATGGTCTTATGATATACTCAAGGCATCAATGATTGATACCTTTTCTGGTACAAAGGATAGATGATTCATAATATCACATTTATCCACTAAAAGTCAGCACTCCAAAACATGAGGATGCTCTTTAATGGGTGATTTAGGGGCTTGATCCATGGACGTAGATGGTCCATCCTCTATGATAAAAGCTGATGGTGCTGCTATGATTTCTGAGATCGGATGAACTGGTCTGCTTGAATGCCATGAGATATTAGACATCTTCTCTTCCTCTAACGGGTAATCCCAGATGATTGGTCTCAAATTTCTTCTAGCAGGGGTAGAGAAAAATTTTGGTTCTTGTTTTGTCTACTAGAGGGTCCTTCCATGATTTTCTACAGTGTTAATGGTTTGAGTTAAGTAATGGTCTAAGATCTGACTCTTGAAACAATCATACCTTCTTGGAAACCCTCAACCTTTGTAGACTCTTCCTCCATCTCTTCAGTTAAACATGGGGAATCTTAGTTAGTTTCTATAGTCTCCATCAGAGAAGGTGTCTATAATCTAAATGACATTGATGGATCTGAAGTTTAGTTCTTGAGCCGACATTGTTTATTTATGACTATCTTCTTCTGATGGTGTTGTTTGGCAGTGCAATGCTCCTTGTGCCATTTGAAAGAGAACTGCACGTTTTCCCATTTTTTAGGGTTGTTCTTGTATTTCAAATATTTTTTTCATGAAGTCTGAAAGTTTGAAGACCAGTTTCGACTTTGGTGATAGCTCATATTTTTGCTCATGGTTTATGGCCTTCTGACCCTAAAAGGTTTGTGGGGTTGAGGATGATGGTTGTATTGCATTAGGAGCTATTGGAGGAAATATTGGTTGTTTCAACTATTCATGGATAATTCCATGAGCATGGTTTAATGTTTTCTAGGTCATCCAACTATCAAATTTTTTATCCTTTTTACTTGTGGCTATTTTCCATTCCTCTTCCTCTCATGGGTCTAAGGTGGAGACATATGGAACATTTGCTAGCAGTGGACCCAAATTGACTTGTCTAAAACCCACTATCTTTTTTAGGATATCCTTGATGATGAAGGACTCCTAGATGGTGTGTCCCAGTATCTAGTGATAGTTATAAGACTGTCGTTGAGACCCACTTCATCAGTTTGATTTGGATCTTGTAGTCGGAGCAAGATTCAATTCCTGGAATCTATGAAGTAGCCACAGACTTGTTCATCTTGAAATGAGTATAAATTATTTCATCATTCCCCAAACTTATTTATTTTAGAAACCCTCCTCTAATCTTGACAAGGTGGGGGTGGTTGTTGGTGTATATGGGGTCCTGTATGGTTTAGTTGAGGCCTGGAAACAGGAGATGGTGTCAGGGGTGGCTTATGAATGATAGAATTCACTTCATCTTTTACAATTATTTTCCCTGGGGCTGATGGGACCACCCAGAACATGAGATTGGTCAACTGTAAGGAGTCTTCTATCCTTCGGTCAATGGTGGAGAAATTCAGGAACCCACTTGTGTAATTCAATGGGACGAACGATATCCCCATTTTATCATAGAGATTATTGATGCACATAGAGAGAATTCCATCCCAAGGGATTGTACAATTTAGGGAGTAAGTTGGGTCTTTTTATCTATAAATTAAGTTTGAAACACTTTCATTCTCTATTTTCTTGCAGTTCATGATATCACTGACTAATGTATTATGTAATGTAGAAATGAATTGGAATAGAAACTATCACTGACGGTCCTCCCATTCTATGATTGAGTTAGATGGAAAGCTAGTATACCACACGAAGGCTAAACCCTATAGAGTTTTCCTGAAGCACCTGAGTTTTACTAATTCATACTACTCTATGGTGCCCATCAAGGGGTCGCAATAAGATGCATAGTGCAATAGAAGTGGTTTCAGGTCTCCCAAGACATTGAACACTGAGAATATATGGTTCTCTATGTTTGGTAGAGGCCGGACATTGCTCACCCAATCAGGGTAAGGCCTCTATTATGATTTTATTGGAGCGTGTACCCCTTCTTTGGCTTCTAGTCGTGCTTTCAATTGCTTGACGATATTCAAGATCCCATGATTCATATCCTGTCGGACATGAGCTTGGTCGGGTGTAGTAGGGGGGAAAACTGGACGTTCTGGCATTGCTGGAATTTGGGGTGGATACCCAGACATGGGTATCCTTTTTGTGTTTTCCTAAATGTATCATTCCTTATTCCCTAGTAGAGGTAAGTCTTGATGTCCTTTCAGGGCCAGATTCAAGTAGTTTGATGGTCCCAGTGCTGGATTGGATGGGCTTCTGAGATTAATTTCATTTACCCAGATGAGGGCCTGTGGTAGGGGAACCTCTTCTGGGAACACCTATTGATGTTCCTCTTAAAGAACACATATGAAAATATAGTTTCCTTGACATAGATAAACAATGATTCACCGTAGCTCTTTCATCTCATCCTCCTTATTAGCGAATTTTTACTTGAGCATGATGGGAACATTCTTATGGGATGAGGAGGTGGGTCATAGATGTCCTTTTATTTATTCTTCTACTTATTGGAGATTTTTGAGGGAGGTATTAAATAGTTTACTAAGGGTTATCCCAAATTTAGGATAGCTCTCTGATTCAGAGTATGCACACCATCAGACTCGATGTGGGACACCTTCAGGAGGGAACCATATTCACTTGCATCTTCTCCATTTTAATCATTTCCTATGAGATCCATGAGGATTACTTTCCCTATGTTCACTTATTCATACCGCATTGGGGGTGGTGTACCTAGTTCAAAATGGTAAGAGATAATTTTTCATCCTTTTTTGGACATTCTCTTTCTATTATATGGTATTTTTTAGGTTTCATGATGATGATCGACCTGAAGAGAGACTTGATATTATTTCATAATATGACTTCCTCTTAGAGGGTATGAACCATGAGACAAGGCTGAACGAGTAACCTATTTTCTTATCATCTTTCCCATACAGGAGGTGACAGGCATCTGTTGTGTTGGAATTTGAGGTAAAAATTCCCCCATCCCTACTGGTTGTGGTTGCTCCCAATTTCTCATTGATGTGAAATGGCTTGGGTTTGTAGGTCTTACAGGGTCATTCTGAGTTAAAAATTCCCCTAGCCTTGCAGTATAGGGCTATTCTCGTACTACAGTGGTAGCTATTTCTATTGCCTAATTTTATATTTTTCACACTCCAGTGTGGGTGTTAACCTATTATAGCACTGGGTTTGCGTGGGATTTATTTAATTTCAAGGAAATGATCAATGTTTTCTAGTTGCATTCAATTAGTTGGGTATCTTGATGGATGTTCTTGGTTTCCTGGATTAGAAGCTTTTCAATGGCCTTATCTTGTCGGGCATGACACTTTTGAAATTTAATCTAGGTCGGTTCTCGTGGAGTGTTACACCTTTCCAGAGTTGGGATTTTATTTGATTTCTAACTTTGGGTAATGACATTACAAGAGGTTATTTCCAATGAAGTCTACTGGATTGGAAATGGGGTGAAGTGTAGAGCTCCATGTTCTCCCCATCCCCGAATATGAACTCCATACATGGAACCACTGATGAGGCAATGCGACTTGTATAGTGTGTGGAGACAGGACAGTACAAGTTTTTTCTTTAACATTTCTGATTGTGGACTCCATGTCGACATGGGGGATTCCAGGATTATTAGATAGTGGATACCTCTTAATATGTTGACATAGTCTTCATACCCTTTATAGGGAAAGAACTTTTATTTAAGTTGGCGAAGAGTCATCTATATATTTAGGTGAATGTTATTCATACAGTCCTCAAACAACTCCCTTGGTATGTCGAAGTGAGAAGTGGTCATGGGGAAATAAATCACAGGTATATAATCCATATCTAGTTGTCTTCTCAGGAGCAAAATACCATATATATTTTTTCTTTTGGGGACTCCTCTACTTGATATGACAAACTTGACTACTTCTTGATGATTTCATTCCAAGAACCAGGGCTTGTAAGAGCCTCATTGATATGTGAACAAAACAGGGGTGGCTTAGAATTTGAGCATGTACCTAGACCATACTCTGGTTGAGAAAGGATATCACTCGTTATAGATATAGTTTCTAACATATCTGATTCCATCTTTCCGGGTGCCTAATCATAGAAGGGATTTCTCACATTTGTCCCAACAAGGAGAGTACCTTCTTGCTAGTGTTAATTTTGATTGTGGGGAGGGCCTACGAGGTCTGTGCTACAATGTCATCGGATACAATTTCACCTTAATTCCTGACTATGGGGAATGTCCCTAGGGTGTATCCCCTAAGGAATAACTTCATGGTGGGATTCAGTGAGGGGAGAACCTTCTTGTTTCTTGATGTCAATGAGGGAAGGTCCTTCTCGATGACTACTGTGATGGAGAGGACTACTATCAGATCTTGATATCTAGATACATAGAGAATTTTTACAGTTTACATACTAGGAAGGTCCATAAGGATGTAATATAATGAGGGGAGGTCCAACTCATTTCTTGATGTTGCAAGGGGGATGTCCTTCAAAGCAACATCTGTTGCAGGGATGACCTTCATAGTGGCTTCCATCACGGTGAGGACTACCATTAATACTTGATGTCCGACTATAGGGAGAACCATATCTATGGCATATACCCTGGAGAGTACCATCAAGGAGGATAATATAAAGGGAAGGACCTTATTTCTATATGATCTTTTGGTCAATGGGATGGCTACCCTGACATGCATCAGGAGATAGGATCTCATGATCAATCATTCTTGGACCATGAAGTACGGCCCCATGGGTGCTCTGGGGAGGACCTTCTGAGCTGCTGGTTGAAAATTTATAGGGAGGGCCTTTCTAAATGCTACTACCATTTCCAAAATTTGGTAATTGAATAATAATATCAGGGAACTATATTGATATATTCTCAAGGGAATCAAGAAATCCAGCTTCTAGTATAGAGAGATCATGTATATGCTCTTCATTTACTGATTTCCTTTGGAGAATTTCATTTTGTGGTGCTCTATTGTGGGTAACCGGGGCTGTATTCTATTGGTAATGGCCTTCATATATGATTCCCTATTTTTTTGATTCTCGTGGTGTCATTGGGATACACCGATGGACATCTTGAGTTTTGGTAGGGATATATTCTTGTCGTAGAGTGACCACCAGATTGGACCGACGTCCCCCAGTAGGAACCAGTATATATTCCCTATCCAGTTTTCTGTGTATCGTGGGATATTGTCATCAACCCTCATGGACTATATCAGGAATGAGTAACTACTCTTGGGTGACTAACCCATTTTGTGGGTAAGTCATTCCTTTTAAAGAAATCGGGTAGTGGGCTTGGTTCCTTTATTTTTCCACTGATTCAATGATATCTTGAAATATCTAGAGGATATGTTCTAGAATTGACAACTGATCTTCCATCATTTATAGGAAGTACTGAGATACATATTTGGATGGACCAATTATGAAGTCCCATTCCAATGTCGGAGTAGGAGTTTTTCATGCTTTAGTCCTCTATAGGTTTCCAATGGATACTAGCAGTTTTCATGTTCTGTGAAAGAGGAACGAGTCGGCCACCAGTTTTCTTCTATGGTTTCTACTGTATTTGACTGGTGGACATCATATTTTTGAGGATGGATTTTAATATGATCAATTGGCACTGTATTTATCTCATGGTCTTGATATGAATCCGCAAAAATTTGACTCTACTCATATTTTTGTCCATCCTATTTCGATGGAGGGATTGATACACATTAGTAGTTATTTTTGACTACCTGTAAGAGGTCGCCATCTAATTTTGATGATGGGATCCTTGTGCATATCCAAATATTTTCATCTTTTTATAATTCTCCACTCTGTCTGCATGGCGAGACTAATGAGCACTGGAAGGAATGTTCACATGCTCATATTGTGCCACCCTATTTTTGTGGTGGGTTTGAGTGGAGGGGGAAAAGTTGTATGTATTCTTGTTGAATGCCTCCATGTTTGTATGGAGAGTTACACCTCAAGAATAAGGGTGATAACCTATTCTATATTTTTTGTCTACTGCCCTCTGTGGGAGGACTGAGGGTCTCATGTGTTTTTGACTTCAGTAGGTTCTCTCAGCATATGATCCTCTTCAGAGTGAGGATACTTAGTCTCCCTGTGTTGGAAGAGACACTCTTTAGCAGGGGTCCATGAGTAGGAATCATGTGTAGTTGGGATGAATTCATCATTATGGACTTCATATTACTCCCTAAGACTAGGGGGTACATATTGTCATGATCCATGGATAGGTTCCCGAAATGGTTCGAGACAACCATCGGAGCAGCCTTGTACTAGGGTGTCGTCCGTGGATGAGGAGGTGGATGGCAAGATTTTCTCAATTGGATGGATTTTATTTCATCCTCCACTATATGGAGAGTAACATTTTTGTGGTACTCTTTAATCAGCGTGTTAGACACCCAACATTGAAGACGCTGAGTTGGCGAGGGGTTCTTTCTCTTCATCGGATCCCCAGCTGCCTGCGGGATCGCTGAGGTGTGTTTCTACATTGGTGTTCAAGATGCCATTTTGATCAAAGGTTTCTCTACAGAAATATGATATATATATATATATGTGTGTGTGTGTGTGTGTGTGTGTGTGTGACATATATAGGAAAGAAAACCCTATCAATGTATCATATCCTAATCATATTCATATTTGAAGATTCAGCTTAGCCCCTTACTTTCCCTTTTTTAGGCGAAGGGTCTTGAATGGGGTAAACCACCACCTTGGTTAAGGATTCATGTTGGGTTCACCATTTTTTGTTTTCACTCGAGGTGACATGTGTACGCATTTAGGGAAAATTAAAAATGTTCTGATAGGTGACAAGCAGTTTTTTTTATAATAGATACTTTCACATCACTATATTTTTTTCGGATCGATCCACATCGTTATCCTTTAGGGGGACTTGGATTGAACCAATGGGGATTGGGAACTTTATACCTTCTGCATTATTATAGAGTTTTCATAGTCAAATGGTCCTAGTGGTTGATTACATGGGGTTCCTCTTAGGATATGAATTCCTCAGATGGTCACCAACAGGTTTATTTGTGGAGCCAGAAACACCCAATTACCCATGTATCCATGATTTATGAACCTAATTTCCAATTGAAAGTGCTTGTTGGATTAATATTTGGCCAACAATACTTAAGGACTCCATTGTTCGATAGGATGGGTATTCGGGCTCATCACAACCTTTTGGGGGGAATTGTCACCTATTCTAGGACTCTCTTAGAGATTTAAGTCGTGTTCATATGTTCATTAATCCTTGGTTCATTCCCGAAGTGTTTATCCATTGGATACCCTAGGTTTGTAGGATCACCATTGGTATACATGGATTCAATGCTATTGAGGAAATGCTGACTTATGTCATGCAATAAGGTAGTCTGCAGTTTATTGTCATCCAGGAGATACATAAGGTGGTTTGATGTTGGGGTCAGACCCATAATATGGGCATCCTATGTATCCTCGTGAGAGGAATTCGAGCCCACAAAGTTCAGTTATCTTGGGGCTTGGACATGGGAGGAGGCCCATTTGTTGGGGGCATAATTTGGTGGACCATTTTGGAAGGGCACCCCTCTGAGATTGGGAATTGAAGCAGGTATCCTAAATATATTGGTTTGAATAAGAATTAGAGTTCTGATAGTCAAAGATATGAGTATTATTATGTGAATGTTGTTATCATCAAAAATATCTAATCCCATGTGGTTCACACTCAGTGTGAGAAATAATTGGATGTGGTAGATTCAAAAAAACCACACACCTTCACTTCTACTGATGGGAGAGGCTAGACCCATGGAGAAATAAGCCAAGGTGATGGTGAGAGAGGGTACAGGGAAAAGAAACCGTCAATTTGGGATGGAATTAGAGGTAATGTGGCTCGAATCATGGAATGTTAGGGACTTACCTAAGTGGGAGTGCCCCATAATGTGTTATGGGAAAGGGGAGGAATGTCACTTCTCGTCCAATAGAAAATCAAGCATGATTCCTTTGACAAATCATCATTTCTCACTGAATGGAAAATAATGTGACCATCCTTGATCCCTAGAATAGGGAGGTTTAGATCAATATCCCAAGGCTGGGCTCTGGGTTACCATGGGAATGTAGTCTTAGGGAAATTTCAGGGTTCTGAACTATTGTGGGGATATCCTTTGTGACTCTTCTTACCATAGGTATGTAGACATAGAGAGGTGCACAGATGTGCCTAGAGATTTGATCATATGGGTCTAGTGGATTTGGAGGAGGATTTGACCTGATGTTGGTGGACTGGTTCGCAGAGGATCTATGGAGGACTAGATGATAATAGAGGGGTGAGATTGGAGCTGGAGGGAAGGATACTCAAAGACGCCCCATTTCACATATTTTTTTCTAATGCAGGATGGGGGGATCCCCACATACCATATTGCAATGCGGGTGGAGGGATTATATGCGTACTAAAGCAGTACACAGTCTTGGGTATGGACCACCTTATAAAAAAGTGGTACGTGGTCCTGTACGTGGCTTACCACGCTGCTTCGGGTTCCATCCGTGTACTGATGTAGTACATGGTGCAGGGTTTGATCCACATAGCGATGCACTTTTCCAAACACCATATTGAAGAAGGGTCCTAGAACCTGCATTTCATGGGGAGTTCAACCACAAGGAATTTATGGTTCACAATGGAACCAATAAGGTTCTTGGTTCATTGATGTTATTAAGATCATTCTTTTTATGGTTTATTGATGGTTATACCTATAGAAACATGATTCGTGGTTTTAACTTCATTGATGATTCAAAACTGAAGTTAGAATCCCCTAATAATTCTTTCTTCCAAACACTAGGGTCTCGTCTATGTTTTCTTTTTTAGTCCCCTTTTCAATTTCTCATATTCTCCTTTTAAAGAGAACTGGGAAATCATATCTATAGACATGCATCACCATTGTAGAAGCCTGTAAAGATATATCTCAACCCATGGAAGACTTGGTCAACCAGGATTTGTGGAGGATGTGGTTCGAAGTTCATGGTTCACAGAACCCTTCTAGCTTTCTTTGTCCATGAACTGATGAGTTCATGAGATGTTATTCAGATGGAATTCTCTCACTCAATTTGATTTATGACACAGTTCATGGCATCCTCCCATAGTACAACACCTCATAGGTGCTTCCACGTACCGGCAGTTCTCATTTCATGCACCCTGTGAACCTTTCCCTGTGATGGTGTGGGGTTTACTTAAAACTCTAGAAAAAATGGTTTCTTCATGTTTCTTTTCAAATTTTAAATTCAATTTGCATAAATTTTACTCACTGGACCATCAGGACTGTTTAATTCCTTATGAAAAGTTATTATGGGCATATTTACTTCCCCTTGAAAAGTTTTCAGGACCCTATGATCCCTTATATTCCTATCATTCTATACATTAGTTCCTTATTTTTATTTTCCTTATAAAATACCTTCCACATGATTTTTTTTAAATTAAGGTAACTTTTTCAACTTCTAGATTTATGTATTCCTCTAGATCATCATTTTTTACATCATAATTCTTCATCACTTGGGAATGTTGAAACTCACTTTCTATCCACTGAATCTCAAACACAGATCCCCATTATGTACATTTATCAATGTTTTTTTAGTAGCTTGGAATAGTCTAAAATTTTTTAGGGTTGTTCATTCTTAATTAAATTAAACATTAATATTTCCACTATGAAAATTATTTTTTCCAATTTGACTAGAATATCATCAATAATACCACAGTGGTACTTCACTATTTAACCATCTTGTTGGAGTGAAACCCTCATGGGTTTCATATATTTTTTTCTCATGCTCTTGAATCCATTTTAGATCATTATGTTCATACTAGAACTTAAATCACAAAATGTTCTCCTAAACTCATTATAATCGAGATTAATTATAATTAAAAACCTACATTGATCTTGTTGTTTCATAGGGAGATCTTTTGAAATCATAGATAAACAATCTCATGTGAGTGTGATAAGGCATATTTTTTCTAGACTATTCTCATTGGAAATTGAATATTTCATTAATTTTTTATATGTTGGAATATTTCCTGGGGATTCTATAAATGTAATTTTAATTTAATTTTTTTAAATATGTTCAATAAAATTAATTTTTTGTGCATCAAATTCTGATAGCTTCAGTCTATATGGAAAAGGTAGTTTCTGATTTTATGGTGGGAATTATTCTCATTATTCTTTATTAGATAGTTTCCATTTATCATTGTGTTCTTATTGATTTTTATGACATTTTCAGTGTTATCCTAATTTAATTTTTCACTACTTATGGTTTTGGTCTTTAATTATCTCATGTTTGACTTTCAGTTTTACCGGTTGTACCCCTAATGGTTTTTATTTTGTTGATATGCAATTTGGACCCCCTATAACTCCATATGTTTTAGTACAAACTTTCAGTACCATGAGTAATCCTTTATCTCCTTGATTTACATTTCTTAGTATTTTGAATAATACATGAATCCTTGATGGATTCCCTAGTGGTGGTATGAACATGGGAAAATTCTCTTATAATGTACTCATTTGGATTTGTAGTGACGATCTTTATAGTTCATGATATATTAATGCACATTGTTGGTAATCATGTTTTTTATATTTTTTGTAGCCTCCATATCTAAAAGTTATTTTGATGGTTGTGTTATAAATACTTAACCTCTTCAGTTTTAATAAATTGATTTTGTTTTGGTCCCATAATGATGTCCATGATTCTTGTCAAAGTCTCTATCAGAGCTACCATCAAACTGTTGCTGGTGATCAGGTGTACACATCTCTTTTGTTCTAATTCATAATTCTATAGAGAGGTATTACATTACATATTGTCCTGTAATTGGAATCTAGAATTGAGATATTTTTTTATCAGTTATACTCATGTTTTATCATCCATAATCAACCTATTTTCCTATGATAGATCCTTATAATTTTTTTAATGAATAACCATATTTCACTTTTTTGGCAATAGAAATTTCTAATTAAGTCTTTGAAACATTTCCATGAATTATAAATTTATTCATCATCCTAATAAATAATATTCCAAAAATTGACTCATGTTTCTTACCAACTCATCCCATTTTATAAGGGATCCTCATGTGATATCCCAAAGAATTGTATAGAATCTAAAATCATTTAGATGACTAATCTCTTGATTTCAAAATAGTTGGTTGCAATAGGTGGCACCATAATTCTTTTTTGTTTACCCCCATTTTATGTCCTTCCATAATATTTTAATAATCATATCCATTGATCTTTTTTATATACCTCCAATACCTTGGTATATTTGTTCAGCATTATCCATGGTTACAATTTCTTCTTTCCTATTTTTCTATAAACTTTTCACTAATTCATAGTCAAACTCGATCACAATTTCCACTTTGGATTGGGTGTAGTTAGTGTGAATAAAATATTGAAACTAAAATATCAATATTAATTAATGAAGCATAGAAAGTGAAAATAAAATTAAATAAAATCATAAATATACTTTTTAGATTTCCTAAATAATGTCACAAGGAATTTTATTTCCCACAATGCATCATTTTTTCAAATAGTGATGACCTAATTTGAAAATTTATATTTGAACTCAAACTACTTCTACAATATAATTAAATGTGGAAGGAGAAATGTTCAAGGTTGAAGCCATGATTCCATTGTAGTATATATAATAAAAATTTATGGTGATTGTTTTATGCTGATAATGATAATAGAAATTTTTAGAAATCAATGAGGAAAGACATACCTAGATCTTTAATTTAGGGTTAATGTGAAAGTAGAGTGTAGTTAAAAAAATTTTATCCATATTTTTGATGAATTTGAATCTAAGAGAAACCTTGGGTCTTGGGGTTATCTCTCTAGTTAATTAACCACCCATTCATATGGCCAACTACTTCAATTTATTTATAATTTTTTTGTTTCAATACCACATCTATGTATGGTTATTCTGATCCATAAAATGGTAATCAGTGGACTAGAATAACTTTTCCCATAATTAAAAAGAAATTCTTAATTAGATATATAATGGTCATGATAAAATAATAGGAAATATATATAAATTAAATATGAAATAAACAACCCAACATGAACTAATAAAGAAAAAAACTCACCGACACAATTCCTCACAAAAGAGGGTGATAGGATTAGAGAGATAATAAACACTATTTAATTAATGGATTATCCATGTAGAATACAATATAGTATCATCACTTCATACCTAGGTTTAACTTCCCTTCCTACCCACTACTGTTGAAATAACTCTATTTATAGGAATAAACCCATCTCTAGGTCAATATTAATTCCAAAATATCAGCCATTAAATTCATTTGGATCAATAATGAGTCCATGGTTAAACCAAATTTAAATACCCCCAAAAATTAAAAATCTAATCTTTAAATTTTATATTAACTTTTAGTTCATAACGTGAATAGAGATTTCACAATATGAATGGTGTGTCTCCATCTTCAAAACATGTTTTGAAAAACAAATCACAACATGAAATGGTGCTTCAGGGAGTGGAAGAGTATCACATATCCTCTATTATTAATTTATTTTATATTTCACAACATGGATAAGGAATTAAAAAATGAAAATCATGTATTGAATTGGACTCCATCCAAAAAGGTTTTACTTGAATTCTATTGGATATAAGACATAAACCATTCATGTTGTTAACTCATATTCCTCATGGGAGATGATATTAATGATGTGAATAATTATTTTCCTAGATCATTAATCTTCACTAGGTTTATTTTAATGATGTTACATTTTCTTCTTTATGTCACAATGTGAACATTCTTCAGTTTCATTTATTTGTATATTTTTTTCATTTTCCTCAGAACAATTTACAATATGACCCACTATAAAATGAATAAAATAATAAATAAATATGAAATAATAACTATTTTTTATTTAAAAATATATTCTTGAATTATTGACATCACCCACTTTAAGATACTATGTTTTCCTTATTGATTTATTTTTTTGGGAATAATGGATTGATGGACCATGTATTTTTGTCTTTTGGAATCCTTATATGTTGTGATTCATTTATGGAATCTTGATTTAATTGTGGATGGTTTCTTATGGTTAATATATCAATATTTATTTTCATTGTGATAATTTTAGGAATTTTTTATGGTGATATAATTTTTATAGGTGAGTTTATACTCACATCCAGCATCTTAAATAAATTATAAATGTTGGTAAGACCAATTACAGGTCACCATGATATATAATCCTCATGTTCCTTGATTGTTGTTTGATTTTTTGTTAGAGATGTTGGATAATGTTTGAGTATATGATTTTATTATTTTTAAGGATTTATGTGTTTTCAAGTTCATTTTTTTCATTATATACTATTTAGTTTCTTCCACCCATACCACTACTAATATTGGGTGTTGATGCTTTAATTTCCCATTATACATAATTATGAACATAACTTTATCATGTGGGGGGGGATGGTGGGTAAAATTATGACACCTTAATTTCATTTTGGTCATTCATAGTATATAGTTTTGAGTGTATTTTTAAAAAATTTGAGTTTTTGGGATTTTGGAAGGATTTTGGCTATTTTTAGAATTCTATAGTTTTAAGATGCAACATAGTACATTATGGAAAAGGATTCATAGCATGGGGGTTTTATATTTTCAGGAGGCCAATTTATAGCTATGTATGGGTTTGTTTTTGAGTAGAAGTCTGAGAACTGTCTGCACAGAACCTAGGGTTTTCTCCCATTTCGATCTTCCTTCCCCCCTCGGGCCGGGGTTTGCTCGCAGTGACGGCGGTTTCGACTCGGCATGGGCTTCATTGCTGGACGGAGGTGTCCCTTCTCAGAGGAGGTTCGGCAGTTGGCTCAACTCGGTTCTTCTGGGGACGACGACGACGTTTTGGCGTCTCTTCCTCTAGGAGGAGCTTTGACGGTCAACTTAGTGGTTCTCCTTCCGGAGGCGTCGAGGCTTGGGGTGGCCCGTTCTTGTTTCGGGTGGTCGGATCATCCAGTGCGCACAGGCGATGGAGAGGGCTGGGCTCTTGGCTGTCCAGCGTGACCAGGGTTCTTCCCTCTTCCGCTTGGCTGGCTTCTTGGATGTCTGATTTTCTGGAGGGATGAGGGTTTGCTTCCAGCGTTTCCGGCACAGCTTAGGGTCAGATTTGCAGCGCTCTGGAGGGGGGAGGTCTCCGATCTCTACTCCGCTTCGGCAGAAGGTTCTCGGGATCTAGGGTTTTAACTCATGTGATTACTATTCATCTATTGTGGTGTCTTTGGTGTTCTGCTGCCTTTTCAGGTGTTCAGTGGCATTGGGTTGGGCTTCGTCATGGCTTGTTGTTTTTTAGCAGTTCTTGATGTGGCGTCGCTTCAGTGCAGCGAGGTGATGCGGTGGCGGCAGATCAACGATCATGCCATGGTGTTGAATGAGGGAATTTGGTGGTCGCTGGGGTGACATTTAATTTATACTATTATGTTTTCTTGGCTTTTTTTCATAGGATTTGGATTTGGATCAGATTTTCATTTGGTTTTGTAATGGGTTTGTCCCACTAGGCTCTTGACCCACTATATTTGTAGTCCTTGTGCCAAACCTATAGGTTTTCTATGGGATTTCGGGTTCCCCTTTTCCCTAAAAATGGTTTGTGTTTTCTTTTCTTTTTAATAAAGGGGTTCGCCCCCAACTTTCCTAGTAGTTAAAATTTTGGATTTTTTGGGATTTTGGAAGGGTTTTTGCTATTTTTAGAATTCTATATTTTTATGATGCGGCATACTACATTATGGAAAATGGATTCATAGCATGGGGGTTTTATATTTTCAGGAGGCCAATTTATAGCTATGGATGGCTTTGTTTTTTAGTAGAAGTCCGAGAAATAACCTATTTTCTCAATTTGATATATTTTTAGGTGAGGGGTTACTATACTGTAGAGCAAAGGTTATGCCAAAGAGATTGGACTAGTAGGCACATTTAACCATAAAAGGGGATGGCTACATCATTTTAAGATTTCTCTTGGAGTCCCTAAAACTACTATATTGAGGTGTTATACACCACATTTTATAGGGACACACCATTGTGGTTGGGTTCTTGGGATTTAGGTTTTACCCTATCGAGTTACACTGCACTATAACACATTAGGTTGTTTTATGGAATTTGTGTCCGCCCAATTTACTTTAAATGAATATTTTACACTATTATAACATTTTCTTTTAGTCTCATGATCCCATTTTCCTCCTATTTTACATGATCAGTTAGGGGGATCATGAGAGAGCTTATATAGTTTCTTCCTCATTCAATTCCAAGCATTATATTTCAAGTGGTTTTTCTAAATTGATAATTCATTTCTTCTATCCTCCTCTCCTTCATCACTTATCTCTCAATTTCCTTCCTCTTAAAAACCTTAATCTCTATGTGGGATAATTTTAGGGTTTTAGATGAGACTTATCATATTTATTTGGGGTTTTGGGGTGCGTAGAGGTCTTTTCTCTTTGAGGTGGGTCTTTATCCACAACAAAATTAGTGGTTCCTACATTATTTTTGTAGGAGTTTTTATGAAATTATTTTATTCAACATGCCATGAAAT
Source organism: Viscum album (assembly GCA_963277665.1). Lineage (NCBI taxonomy): Eukaryota > Viridiplantae > Streptophyta > Magnoliopsida > Santalales > Viscaceae > Viscum > Viscum album. The sequence continues at coordinate 640,350,444 of OY728143.1, read as the reverse complement.
TCATGAAGTTTTTTAAATGCATTTCTTATTTTGACTTTCCTATATGTGATACCCCTGATGGGATTACAAAAATTCATGATTTAAGTACTAGTCATTAATGAATTTCTATGGAATTTTTGTTATATAGTAAAATAAAACGTGATGCATACCATGTGTTTATGAAAATGACTATTAGGTTATTTTGAAATGGTTTTTATGATAAATAAAGGATTTCAAGCCCTATTTTTATTTCTAATGGAAGTGAGTCATTTTAAAGGTATGTTTTAAACCAATTAGGTGTGTTAGATTTTAATGTGAATCATAAGGGAGGAAAGTGATGTTTTGAACGTAATAATCCTTATTGGTTTTCCCAAGGATGTGTTATGATATAATTTTAAATTTTTTATTATATGTCCAGATTGGAACATTACAAAACAAGTTAATTTTATAATTGTATAAGATGATTTTCATCCCTTTACTGCCATGTTCCCGTATACACTTGATAAATGGTTCGTTCCATTTGAGAGTGTAAAAGGTGGGAAGAGTCTTATTGTATATGGATATTGATGAATATGTTTAGGATTTGTTTTCTTGACTACTCAACTCAACTTGATATTCCATGTAGTCTAGGGTATCTAGGTGAGGGTTCCATTCCAATTCATACTAATATTTTTGACCCAATTAGACTATGGGGCTAGTCAACATGGCCTAATTGGATGATGTGACCTCATCGACATGAACCAATAAGACTCTTTGAGTTTATTGCTAAATGTTTTCAATTTTATATTTCTAGGATAATCTCATGTTAGGACCTATTTAGTTTCCCATATCACATATTTGTTTATTGTTTTAATTAATTTATGGATTTATGTTGCATATTTGATTATATCCCATTGTATTCTAATTGGATTTGTGGAGGAACTTCTAATTATTGTATAATTTTATTATACTTAATTGATATGATGATTCCTATTGCTCATTACCTTTTTACTTAATTAGATGGTTTTATTTAAATTTGTTTGAAAATAGTATTTTGAAAGGTTTTTAATAAAGTTATTTTTATTTTGAATATAAAAATTTTCATTTCCACACTCTTAAATGTTTCATAGTCCACTTCTCATTTTAAATGGTGTATTTTCACCCTTTAAAATTAAGGGTGTTTCATTAATTTTTTTAAAAATAGTTTTATTTAGATTCATTTGGTTTAGAATCATAGTTTTCAATCCAAAAAGGTTTATGCTTCAAAAAATGGTTATACCTTATATTTTTTGAAAAAGGATTAAAACTCTATATTTTTTTACTATACTATACATATGGAATACATAACATTCTAAATGATACTAAAACTAGTGTCAATGAAATGTTTTATAAAAGAAATTCCATATTATCTTTGGGGAAATCCGACTATTACTATTTATCACACACTCTACATACAAACCCATGCCTATGTATAAATATGTAAAGTTTTTTATAGGTTCCAAAATTGTGATATTTGGTTGGATATCATTAATTAAGTATATTTATATATATTTCAGATATATAAATTGACATTGTGTTATAGAGTAGTGGTAGTTAACATGTTGGAAATGATTTTATTTTTAGGAAATCATGTATCAATGACCATGGTTAGTGGTTTATTTATAGTCTAGTTTATTTTATGTTTTGGTTGATTTTGTGTTTTGTAATTTTCTATTACATATATTGTTTTATTATATTGTGTATATATCATTTTATTTATTTATTATATGGTTCCATGTTTTTATTGCCATTAATTGGTATCAATTTATTGTTTTCATTGAATTCTGAGGTATGCACATAACATTATGGTTTATTAGTAGAATACATTGAATGTTTGTTATGATTCATGGATGAAATAATTATAATTGGTTGTTAGTTTTGATAACCCAACACTAGTTGTCATCTCGTGGAGATTTGGAACCCACTTCAAGCCTTATTTCATATCGATTTGAGTGACGTTGTGGGTTGAACCAAGCTAGTTCATTATATCAATTCATATGTTTCGGGATTCTCATGATCACATATTGAATGAGTAAATCAAATGTATGGATGAATAAGAACCTTATAGAACCATGTTCAATTTAGATTTTACATGATCAATAAAATGACCAGAAGAAAGAAAATGATAATGGGAAGAAAATTAAAAGTAATTTGAGGAGTCGCGAACACATTTTTATAATTATTGGAAGAAACTATATCTTTAGAAGGATTTTATGGATTAAAAATATAATTATATAATGGTACCTTCCATAATTTCTGAAAATACCATGTCTAGGGGGTGAACATAGTTTACTTCTATGTGTAAATACTCCATTGGAATGATAGATTATTTGTTCTAAAGAATAATTTCATTATATAGTTGAGACGGGTGTATGGATAACTATGTTTAAGGATGATTCATTAATATTTTTCTTGTATATGATGAGGCTCTTGATATTATAGGAAAAGTATATGTGAAGCTCAGATTATATAATTTAAATTTGTTGGAGGTAGATGAAGTTAGGAACATAACAAATTTATTAAAGATCATAATTTCTGTTGGAAAGAAATATGAATTAGTAGATAGAGGTTTTAATGTTGTAATGTTGTATATGATGAGATTATCATATGGTCAATGATTACTAGAAAAAAACATCTAAAATTAGGGAGTTCTAATATTATCATCTTATCATATGATTGGGAATAACACGTGAGTTTTAACAGCTAAAGGGATACTGAATCTGATTCACATGGATTTTAGAATATGTGAGAGTTATATTTTGGTAAAGTGGAGAAATTTTTCATTTATGAAAAAATAATAACACCAATGTCTCTGATGTTACAACTCATACATAAAGACATTTTATAGCATTCATCAATCCAATCTCATGAAGGGTTACTTTACCATGTTACTGTGATGTATGATTTAATATAGAAGGTATGGGTATACTTCCATAAAAAACATTGAGGTGTTCAATTTGTTTTTTCAATTGATATTTGTAGAGAATAAACAGGATGACAATAAGATTAAGTGACTAATATTCAATAGCGGTGGGTTATATGATAACAGGGATAATAGAGTATTTTCTTGAGGTAAAGAATTATGATTGAAAAAATATTACCCCAGATTTTAGAACAAAATAGTGTGGTAGAGTGGAAGAACTTGAAACTGAATGATAAAGTTCAGATAATGAGGATTATTATTTGGATCCCAAAAATGTTTTGGGATAAAGCTATAAATTGTTCAAATTATCTCAGTAATATAATTCCTTTAACATGGATGGTGTATGATATTCTATAACAACTATGGTATAAAATAACTATTACTGTATCTCATCTAGTGGTTTCTGGAAGTATCGCCTACATCTATCTTGATTTCAGGGTTTGGGAAATGTTTTAGTCAATGTCAAAAGAATGTTTCAATGTTGGGTATATTGATGAAAACTTTGTATATGAGAAATAATATAATGACAAACATTATATTACTATAATTAAAAATGTCCTCTTTAATAAGAAGTTCTTATGAAAATACTAGATGTTAGTGGATGATGATGTTGAGATAAAATAATCATCAGAACGTTTCCATGATAATCTAAAGAGAGGTTTTTGTTGTTCAATAATTTTAGAAAGTTCAGATAACATGGAATGTTCGTAAGATCTAGTGAGGGTGGAAGAAGTATCAGAATTCCTTGGAAGAATTCAATTAGAAGATAGTTATCTAGAAGGTGAAGTTTCAAAAGGAGTGGATATAGAAAGAGGATTTCCATATATTGTATTTTGGAGGATAACTAGGATCATATAACAAGTTAAAAGGCTTGAAACTGATCTAAAATTTTCTTTTTCGTAATGATATAGGATAACTTGAGATCCTAGATGAAGCGGGAAGTCTTGGGGATTTTGAAAAGTGAGAGTTAGCTATGAAAGAATAAATAGATTCTTTTCATGTATATAGAACCCAAAATATAATATAATTACAAAAAAATGATATGAAGTTATTCAAAAAAAATTCATATATCAATTGAATGTGGATCCAATTGATAGAAAATTATTCAAGTTAAAAATATTTGTGAATGGGTTTTATGAGAATGAAGGGATATATTACTATTAAAAATTATCTCATATTATCAAACATAGATCTATTCAGATGATGTTAATTCTGATTCCTCTAAAAGGATTACATTAAAAATATGGATGTGAAAAGAACATTACTTTATGTCAATTTATAGGAGTATATATTTTTGAAGCAGCTGAAGGGTTAATGGGAAATAAACGATATCCTATTGTGAATTATTAAAATGAGACTGCGTGGTTTGAAGTTACCACAAAATAAGTTGAACTAGAAGTTTTATGACTTTGTGGATGATAAGAGATACATATAGAGTAACTCATATAATTATTTCCATAAAAAGGTATTCAAGGATATGATGTTTTATCATATTTCTATTTTATGTGGATATTTTACTCTTGGTTGGTTCAAACAAGAAACTAACTCAAGAGGTAATAACTATTTTTTACTAAAGGGTCGAGATGAATGATATATGTAGTTCCAATTATATTTTTTGGATTCTAATAAAGATGGGAAAAAATAATGGAACATTGGTTTTATGTCATAGGGAGTACATTTAAAAGGACATAGAGAGGTTCAAAATAATTAGATTCAAGACCGTGTCTTCTCAATTATCTAGGCATTTCATTTTTTCTATATAGAATTCATTTGGAATGAAATTTGAGGAAGATTATTTGGTGAAAGTTCCACTTTCATTACAGCTAGGTATTTTTATGTATATTATGTTTTCTACATGGCCAAAAATTTATTAAGTGGTTTTTTTTTCAACTAATTTATAAATAATTCAAGAAAAGAGCACATGGATGTTTTGAAGTGGATATTTAAATATCTCAAGGGTTTAAATGAAGTGGAATTATATTTTTGAAAGAATGATCTATTATAAATGAATGTATATTTATAAATTGGTAGAGCTTTATATGTATGAAAGAATACCATGAGATTATTTTTTCCTTCATTGGAATGAAAATAAGATGCATGTTAAGTTTTAAAAGAGTTATTACATTGTCCATAACAAAAGTGAGAAAGAAATTGACTAGGCTAAAGTTTTTATTGGAAAAACATAGATGGAATCAATATAATAAATTTTTTATGTTATTTTCAAATATAAATTTATCTATAAAAACATATGTTGTTTAATATATTAAGATAAAGTATCATTAAATCTAGAAGCTACAAGAACATAGAGTGATATAACTATGAAAGATCAATGTAAGTAAGAATCTAGTTAACATGTTGACTATGGTATTAGTTTTAGAAATTTTAAGGTAACATTATGGATTAGTGGGACTTGAGTGATATAAGTAATAAATAGAGACATTTACTCTTACTATAGTGGATTATGAGTTTTGTTTTTTTATTAGTTTTGTGGTAGCATTGAATCCTATAAAATGTCCATCAAGTGGTAGATTGTTAGTATTTTAAAATTATTACTTCATGATTCTGATTCCTTTTGTATGAAAGGAATGATTTTGAGACATGGGTCCTTGATCATGTGGGAGGCCTGTAATAGTAAAAGGTAAAATAAGGTAGACATGGTCTAGATGTTTGTGTTCTTGAATAATGTGGTAGGTTACCATGATCAAATGACGATAGTGTAGAAGGTTTGGATCGTGTAAGAATAAATAAAAATGACTTGTGTTAGTTTTTCTATAGTTTTAAAAAAATCATGTAAGATTTTTTTTGATACATCAGATGAAATTTCACTTTTCACCAAAAGATATATATGGAATTAGTGTGGTCCATTATTAATAAATGTTTATTATGAATAGCTATAGTCTCTCCTTGATGTTCAAAAGGTGGTGTAACCAGATAAAATATATGGGATATACTATAAATGGTAAATGAGTGATTATTCATAATTTAACTAAAATTTATAATCTTTCTCTTATATTTGTATAATTAAAGTATAATTTCTTTCTTGTGAAGTATGAATAATGTATTAACCATGTAATATCATGTGTTGTTCGTTGTGGTTGTTCAGTTTTTACTTTTATTTTTGAGTTTTTTTGTATTTAGTGTGTGAGGAGTAGATTTATTATGATGTATGGGGAGAGGGTTATATAATCATTTATATTATATCATGTTTGTGTGTTTTTCTAAATCTTGGATCTTCATAACTTTGTTTAGGGAGCCACATTCTAGTGGGTTTCATCTTAATTGGAGGTTTTGCACCAAAAAAATTAATGTCCTCACACTTGTATCACTACATGTGACATCCTAGGGGAATATATAAAAGAAAAGGCTGATCTATAAATACTTATAAGAGCATAATCATAGTAAATCATGATGATAAAGTAAAATATATCAGTCAAATGACATAAAATGCAATCATAAAAGGGGAGGATTATATACAATCATATAGAAACATAAAATAAAGGAATTCATTTCATAAGATCGTAAAATCATAATAATGTGTAATAATAATAAAAAATTCCACCATAAACATCTGTTAATTATTACTATAAAGGCATTATAAAATTATAGGAAAATATTATTGAATCATTACAATGTATAATTTTATGGAAAAAACTAACTGCATCATGCCCTTGCATAATAATAAAATGAGATATAAATAAACTACTAATCAGTTTGGGGGATATATAATTTTAATAAGTCCTATAATATTACAGTATTTATTGCTTATATATTCCATATAGAAAGGATATCATACATAAAGTATATACATGAGAAAACACATGATATGGAAGTGAGTTACATAATCATATTATAAAGCATAATCAAATGGAGAATTCTAATATTTCCAAAGAAAATAATGGTTTAATTCATATAATTTTTTTTATAATTGAATAAATAAACATTGTTTAGGAAAATATATCTCATTTGATGGAAATATTATTAAAAAAATTTGAAGAAGTTTCTATTGAAATGAACATCGTACACAATGTTTTATAAAAGGTGTAAATAACCAATAAAAAAGATATAGCATAATTTTTCCCATAAAACTATAAATAAACTGATATATTTTTCCTTAAAATAATAATTATCATTCGAAATAATAAAATATTAATTTCGTTAAAAGAATGATATGTGAAATAGAATATGAAATATGAATGTTCCCTTTTATTGGGTTTAATTTAATGAAGAAAATTGGGAAGTGATCATGAAAACTTTCATATCCATAGAAATATATAATAGATGATAAATATAGAATTATAATTTATGGATTTATAAGTATTATTTAATAATTAATCAATATATTGTAAGAAATAATAAAACCGTAAACCCAAGATCTACCATGATTGAAATTGAAACCATGCATGAACAAAAATGACAAATTTTATTTACCTTGAATCATATATAGTAGTGAGTAAATTTTTAAGAAAATGGTTGAAAATGATTAGTTGAAGTAATCCATCCAACTCACTTATATATGGTGTATTTTTGGGATGAAAAAATAACCAAACTCTTGGGGTAGAATTCTATTTCCCTCCAAGAAAATTTAGTGCCCCATCTAGTAAATAATTTGGAAGAAGAGAGATATTGGGTAGGGATGATCGATAAAAGTTTATTCTCATTAAAATATCTATTATAACATTGTTATATCCTCATTATATAGGGTTCATGGACACTATATGAGTCTCATGCATTTTTTAGTGGTTCCTCAGTACATCACTTACTAATGTTTTGGTAATATCAAAATTATTATTTTTTAATTCATTCCCTCTAACTCAATTGAAGAAATATTTATAATGGATTCATTAATTTTAAAAGAAATAATTAATTTTACTTTATTATTTATTTTATTATTTTTATTATTCTGATTATTTTGGTAACATTATAAATTATAAATAAAAACCTATATTTTAATGTTTTATTTAAAGTCATATGTAACAATCCAACATGAAATATTCAAAGTACACCCTATATAATTTTTTTCAAATAAACTCGAATAAATCATGATGAAATTCAATGTAAGACTTTTTAAAAATCACTAAACCTTATATAGAATTCCTAGATATTCGTATCATAAAAGTGTAACTAGTTTCTCTGGTGTTTTATTTTCCTAGCATTACTGTGTGTGTTATTTTGTATTATGATTTTCCATTTAAAAATGGGGTCTTAGTGTCCGGTTATACTAACAATAAATAATTACATCATGGGGGGCGAATCCATGTTGAAAGTTTTAGGTCATAGGTGTTTTCCTTATGATGAAAAGGAAGGAACTATTCAGGTTTTTCCTCTAAGTGTAAACAAGGTTGTACATGTTGGGTCGTGACTCCAGGTCTGAAAAATTCATTTGTAATGGGTTGTGACCAACCTTAAAAATCATGGTAACATTTATATTGGGTTCCATATTCTCTTGTTAATATTAATTTGATTCAAAATACTATAAAAATACAAGTTTTCTTTTTTCCACTAAAACATAATCATAATCTCAAATATATCTGCAAAATTTTATAAAGTGGTCAATTAACCTCCCTCTGAACCTTTTTATCATATTCAAATAGACCAATCAATTTATATCATACCCTTGATACTGAATGTATTTTTATTACTATTATATATGTGTGTGTGTGTGTGTGTTTAACCATATCTTAAACATAATAGTCTAAGGAAAAGATGAATTTGGGATGGAAGAAACTAATACTAATGACATATGGATTCCCAAAATTACTCTATTATTTGATGCCACTTAATATAAATATTTTTATGCAAGAATAAAACATTACCTCAACCATATTAGCATTGATCAATATTCCCTAACTATAAAACCTTTCAAGTTACCCAAAATTGTGTGAGAAACATTCACAGTTAATAAGTCTATTACTTATGTCCCAAACTATATGGTATAAAATATTTCATATAATGTAATTGGATGAAATTTAAATATTCATATATATTCATACAATAAAACACATAATATTTGGAGAATATTGGAATTTACTCATTTTGGAACTTGTATGTTAAAAATAACAAACCAAGGAATTCTTAGAGGTGAATATTTTGACTTTAAAATGGGAGAAGAGGAAAACTTTAATCAAATGTTTCATAAAATTACATATATTTTAAATACAATGAGTTATTAAGGATAAAACTTATATAATATAGTTTTTATTTAAATAGTTATTAGGTATTTACCAAAAAATGGGTTGTTATGAAAGTAGATATTTATGAAAGAACAAACATTAAACAGTATTATCTTGATGAGCATATTATATCTTTACATAAACATGAATTTTAAATTAAAAATATTGTTTAAGAATATGTTATTGAAATAAAAGTATTGATCTCAATTTATAAATTAATGTTACAACTTACTAATCTTCTTATTAACTATATGTGTAGAGACCCATAGCTTGATGTACATGGACATTACATTACTTTTGCAGAATACTTAATACAGAACAAGAAGCAACACTCAAGGACTGTAATAGTTTAGTGTCTTTGGAAACTTAGAACATAATCTTCGAATCATTGTGAAAGATCTTCAACATCTCCCATAAAGATCTTTCCATTTTTGTTTTCTTACCTAAAACCTTTCTTTAAATCCTGGGGAAAAGAATACATATAAAAGGGTGAGCTCAAATGCTTATTAAGGGTAATCATGGATAAAATAAAACAAATCATATACATTTGAACTTAAAAACATGAACATAATGTTTAAACATCAAGATCTTGAGTAATGACACAAAACATGGCAGTACATAAGGCAAAGATCATAAAGAAACACTAATCCTGATAAAATAGCATGGTAATAAAACATGCAATTGTAGAAACCATTAATCGCATGTTATGATTTCTATATTAGCCAAGGCATTGCTTCCAAGACCATCTTAGTGGACAAAGACCCTTGCTGAATCGAGTTCACTCCTCGTTCCAGTCCTATATCACTGAACTGGATTAACTTACCATTCGATCCATGTCTATCTCATGAGATATAAATCATTACCTAATGCATTGGAGGGAGATATAGGTCCCAACCATATCATAATGAAATCATTCTTACTTGTTCCACAAAATAAACATAAATCATTCATCATAACCCAAAGAAAAAAATGGGATTCATAAACCTCATCCCATCATAACATAAACCATATAAAACAAATGGATATCATTTAATCATAAGAAAAGTGAAACCATGTAAATCATAGAGACATTATACTTGAAACATACACATGTGAAATAATTTCATCTTAGATGTAAAGTAGTTTTGAAAAAACACTTGAAATGAATTCTTGAGAAAAATATCCTTTCTTCTTCAAAATCATTTTCTTTTCAGAAAATTATATGCAATTTTAAAAGAAAATTATTTCATTGAAAATAGTCATGAAATCTTGTAGAGTAATCTTAATGAAAATTAGGTGTTATAAAACCGTAAAAATCCGATCATTCCATATAAGTTAAAAAAACATTCTCCTTGTACTATTGTCAGAAAAGTCAAAAAGTTCCTCGTGTGGTAAAAAAAAGTAATATTCCTTTCATAACATGTGGTAAATTTCAAAATTGTTTAAAAATAAATTTAAACATACATGAAAAAATATTTAGAAAACACGGGCATGGATGATAACAATAACCCCAGTAAATACTTATGAATAAACAACCTCGGATAAAAACAATATTGGAAAAGTTATCCCATACTGTATGTCCAATTTCTTTAATATGTGTCCGATACTCCTATATAGTGGGTTTAAACATATTATTAACTTGTAACATAACCATAATAATATTTATAATATCATATATTATTCACTTAAGACTTTATATTATCTGTTCATTTGTCAATTCCATGTTAAAACGGCGTTTTGGCTAAAATAGTTTCGTTTATTGTCCAGGTTTTGACTTGTAATTGTTAATATGATTAATTAGATCATGATTACTTAATTCCTGAATATAAAATATGATTTATATATAATATATATTCATAATATACATATATATAATAGATCGATAAATGGAAAGAAATACACCGTTCATGGCGATGGTAGGTCGTACGTACGCATGAACGGTGTTTTTCGTTTCCTTATTGAATTGAATGGAATTAAGTAGATGAAATATATATATATATATATATATAAATTAATTAGATTAATTATTTCATATATTAAATTATTATTCCTTATATATACTTTATAATCATTCTTGAATGGTTAACATGGATAATGAATCTCATCACGTCATGGAGACGGTAATCCGTACGTACGCACGAGCGATGATATCGTTACCATAATTATTGAATGTAATTTTAGTGGATGATATAATATCTTATAATCAGTATGATGTTATAATAATCATATATAGTAATTTTTTACACCATTATACCCATCCAAGTAAGGTGGTGGTGGAAAAACTGATTACACCACGGTGTGGAGACGGTATTTCGTACGTACGCACGCACAGTGATTTCGTTTTTCATAGGATGGATAGAATGTGAAATAGAGTTGTTTAATATTTATAATAAAATATCATTATATTAGTGATACTGGTTTTATTACTTTATAATGAAACAACTAAATAAGAAGAAGTTGAAGAAGAAATAAACTTGAAAGAATCGGTAGAAGATATTACCTCTTCCTCGACGCACCTCTTTTAAACATCTTCTTAGGGCACTAGAGTTGGTCTTTTGAGAAGACAAGATCCTCTATGATATAACTAGAGAGGTTTAGAAGAGGAATTGGCAGGGGTTGTCTAAGCTTCAAGGCTAAAAATGGTGTGAATAGAAGAGGGAAGGGGTGCGATTTTTATAAGGGAGGAGAGGGGCACCTCAGGAAAAATTAAAATATTATTTTATAATAAAGTCATTTTCAGTTTTTAATAGCTCAAAAATTTATTTATTTAGAATTTAAGGTGGGGATGGGTCTAAATCCTCACAACCAATAGGTTTTAGAAAAGTTTAGGTTGCTATTTTATCCTTATCATTTAGATTTAACTCTAAGTTAAATAATTTAACTTTTACCTTGTCTTTTTGTTTTCTTACACTATATGGTTAATAAACTTACTATAACAAGCCAAAAGAACCCCAATTGGTTAATTATTAATATATATATATATATCTTTATATAATTCATTTGTCTGAACCTTTGATCTTTAGGAATAAAATAACAATTAATAATATAATATTTGTTTTAAAAACTATTTTATGTCAATTTTGACACTATTTGGTACTTGATTTTTGTGAAAATTATAACAGCATGATTAGTTCGAAAAAAGTTAATTAAATCAATAATAACATGTAATATTTACCTAGAAAATTAGTGGAATTCAGAAAATGTCTAAAATTACATTTATTTGGATATTTATAACATCCATTATGTTAATATTTCATTAATAAGGTAATTACTGCATCATCATTGTGTCATAAATAAATTAAATTATTTAATGTCTAAAAATTATACATAAAATACTAATATGTAGGAAATATTTTTAACTTTATAATTAATGTTAATAGTTTAATTTATCTTATGTATAACCCTATATTAAAAATGTTTTAGTTATTAAACATTGATTTAAACTATTTTAATTCTTCTTTAAATAAAATAATAATAAATGTCCTAATCTAATCCAAGTGAACCTAAAGGGTAATATTTTATCCCTAAGGTTGTTTTTGGTCTAACTACACTTATCCAATAGAATTATGACATGTGTTAGGGTAATAATAATATAATTTTTACCCTTAATTACCCTATTTACTTTTAACCATGGTAAATAAAAGTAAAAAGTAACTATTCACCAAAAATTATTTTTATCTTGTTGATCCACATTTTACTCCTTGATATTAACTGTGTCTCTCAGATTTTCAAAATTCCACTCACAGAAGCGGTAAAATTAAGTTTTATGTAAATTTTCAAGCTCTCATAGGAGGTGGGTGAAAGATGGTGAAAAGTTCAATAAAATTTTTATATGTCTAAAATTATTATAAAATGACTCCAATGAATTACATTGAACCTATATAGGTATTATGTATCAATTTTTACCTGAAATAAATTTAAATAAAATAAATAATTATTTATATAAAAATTCGGTTTTAAATAGTAACCTAGTGTTTTCACTATTCATCAAAAATTGAAAGTTTTCAGAAAAATATCAAAAAATCACCCTAGGATAATTTCAATATTCCGAATCCAAAAATAAATTCCATTTTGAAAAATAAAATTTCAAAAAGTGAGTATTACTATTCATAACGGCTAGTTTATATAACATATCGTTGTTTAGTGAAACTCGGTATTGCGTACAACATACGCTATCGTGGAAGGTCGCAATTGCGTGTAATGAAAGCCAAGTCAGAGATGCGCGTAGTGCAATCTCCTTTTGATGTAGCATACAACACAAGACATCGATGAAATTAAAAAGAACATTTTTTCATAAAATCTCGAGGTGTTACATTCTACCCCCTTAAAATAAATTTCTCTCTCGATATTTGTCGGGGTTATAAATGGTTTACTACTCGAACGTTTTAATAGAAACCTACATCGTAAAAAGTAATACCAAAAATTATCTTTAAAAACTAAAGTATGAAACATAACCGTTACCCAAATTAACCAATCACTGGGTTTCCACAAAGGAGAACATAAGTGAAAATATCGATATGGAAGAGAAATCTAACCATCAAGTTCTGATGGAGAGTGGTAGAGAACATGGCTATGAAAAATCCAATAATCACAAAGCAATAAATTTGTGAGGATCTAAGGTACCATATGATTCATCAGATATGATAGCACTAGGATAATATTTTTGGTTTTTGAGATCATTTCCCAAATGTTGAAGAATTTTTGAATTAAAATAAACACTTACTTGATTTTGGTACAATCTCAATGTTGCTCGTGCCTCAAAAAATTTCCACTTCATCTATTAAAGAAATGAAGTTGAATACGTCTTTCGCGAAGTGTTAGCAGATCATGTGATAGAATGATTGGTCATTCCATCTGTCTCAAAAAAAGGTTAGCAAATGTTACCAAATATACATAAGTCCATCTATGGTGAGGTTAATCTTATATGATTCCAAAAATGGACTTATACTTCATCTATAATACTACATAATAAAACTAGTTTCTACTAACCATTGACTTCTTGTAGGCCAGTGGTAGTAAATAAAGGCCTTTCACACTTCGTTTGGGGGTTCAATTGCCACAGACTTGTCCAACGCGATGGGTTGTCGCCCATCCTGCAGGTTGTCCTTTTTCTAAAACTACATTATTATAACATCGCATCAATAATATCAAAAAAGTTCTATCCATAAACAATACTAACTTATATCCAACATAATCCATTCCAATATTTAGGCTTATCTAAAATACTTTTGTCCAAGCTCATAGTATAAAGGAAACAATTACTAGAAATGGCATCTACTATGCATGTGAATACCATCATTTATCCCCCGTATATCATACGATATATCTTTTTGGTCACATTCCAAACATGTGAATACCTTAATCATGTATTCTCTTGAAAAATTAATACTTATTAAACCTTAGTGAAAACATGAATGCTGTCAAAAGATAACTCTTTCCACATACCAAAATCCCAAAATTTCAATATACTCAAACCATGATATCAGTCATGAGCTCATTTCATTTTCTCTTTATCCCTTCATTATGCGCATATCATCTTCTTTCCAAAAATATTTCAATCACTTTTCATGGTTACCGGTACCATATAATCATTGAAAAACACAATAAACCAATACATAGATATTCCAATATTTCACAATACTTTGAGATTCCACAACATTATTTCGGAATCCCATTACATAAACACATAATCATTCCACTACATCATTTTCATACTCAACATCGCCAATATTGATCGCATGTGACTTCCCTTTATCCTTTTCATTAAGTGATTGTTGATTTAGATCATCATTAACCCTTGGATTAGGACATTGGTTAACATAATGCCCCATTTCCTTGCACTTGAATCATTGAAGTGTTGGTGGTGCGTTCTTTGCAGTATTTTATTTATTCACATCATTACCAACCCTTTTTACATTACTTTGACACTCAGTTGCTCGATGACCTTCTTTTCCACACTTAAAAACATTTTCTAGTCCCTTTAAGACAATCTCCACCATGCTTCTTTCCACACTTTGAGCATAAAGAAAAATTTATCTTCTTTTCACCGTTATTCTAAGATTTCTCCTTGAACTCCATCTTTCGTTTCATGTCAAAACCATGAGATGGATATGTAACACCAACTTCCATTTATACCATGATAGCACAATGCAAAATTTCTTCATAGCTACTGAAGTCTCTTATAGCTAATTCCCTTCAAAGACTTGGTTTTAAGCCACTGAACAATCGATCAGCTTTACATTCAGTTTGGATGATAAAGCCAGATGCATACCTTTCAAGCCTTGTAAAAGTCACATCGTATATACCAACATATTCATCATCCTTTTTCTTAATATCAAGGAAATATTTTTCCATATTTGTTCAAAGAATATGAGGGAAGTACTTATCGAAAAATAAGTTCTTGAACTCTTCCCATTCCATGAATTCAATTTCATCTCAGGGCCTCGTATTCTTAATTAGAGTCCACCATTGATCTGTCTCACCTTCTAAACGGTAAATATACAGAATTACTTTTTCATGTTCTGAAAAGTGAAGTATGGAAAATATCTTTTCAATGGTACTAATCCATTGTTCAGCAACAAGTGGATCAGAAGACCCACTGAAAGAAGGTGGGCGTTGCCTCATAAAGGACTCAATAGAATATTGTTCCTTTTTCTGCTCATTTGGAAGTCCAGAATGATTCATAGCTTGTGTAAGTATAGCAATAAGATTTTTCACTCCATCTCCCATCACATTTGGTTGTTCTGGTGGACAATCATTTCATTGTCCATTACATTGATCAACCCGGTTCTTTCGGGTTCCAGCCATCATCTAAAACCCAAAAAGAATAGTGTGAGAGGAAAAAATCATACTAGAAAAAACAACATAATAAAGGGGGAGTACCTTAAATATCTAAGATCTTAGGTTTAATTCTATGATCGTTACCTTAATTCTAGGACTATAACCTATACTTATACTTAACCTTAGGTACATCCCTAGACATACCTTAGAAATATCTCTAGGGATCTCACTAAAGTTTTCGCATCCTAGTTTCTAAAGGTTAACTAAACCTTTCCTCTAATACCAACTGTAGAGACCCATTGCTCTACATACATGGAAATTACATTACTTTTGCGGAATACTTAATACATAACAAGAACTAACACTCAAGGACCATAATAGTTTAGTGTCTTTGGAAACTCGTAACATAATCTTCATATCGTGGTGAAAGATCTTCAACATCTCCCATAAAGTTCTTCCCATTTTTGTTTTCTTACCTAAAACATTTTTTTAAATCTTGGGCAAAAGAAAACATATAAAAGGGTGAACTAAAATGCTCAGTAAGGGTAAGCATGGAGAAAATAAAACAAATCATATACATTTGAACTTAAAAACATGAACATAATGTTTAAACATCAAGATCTTGAGAAATGACATAAAACATGACAGTACGTAAGGCATAGATCATAAAGAAACATTAATCCTGATAAAATATCATGGGAATAAAACATGTAATTGTGGAAACCATTAAGCACATGTTATGATTTCCATAGTATCCAAGGCATTGCTGCCAAGACCATCTTAGTGGACAAAGTCCCTTTCTGAATCGAGTTCACTCCTCGTTCCAGTCCTGTATCACTGAACCAGATTAACATACCATTCCAGCCATGTCTATCTCATGATATATAAATCATTAACCAATTCATTGGAGGGAGATATAGGTCCCACCCATCTCATAATGAAATCATTTTTACATGTTCCACAAAATAAATATAAATCATTCATCATAACCCAAAGAAAAAATGGGTTTAATAAACGTCATCCCATCATAAAAAATCCATATAAAACAAATGGATATCATTTCATCATAAGAAAAGTGAAACCATGTTAATAATAGAGACATTATACTTTAAACATACACATATGAAATAATTTCTTCTTAGATGTAAAATATTTTTGACAAAACACTTGAAATAAATTCTTGAGGAAAATATCCTTTCTTCTTCAAAATCATTTTCTTTTCACAAAATGACATGAAATTTTAAAATAAAAGGATTTTTTAAAAAATATTCATGAAATATTTTAGAGTAATATTAATGAAAATGAGGTGTTATAAAGCTGTAAAAATCCGTTCATGCCGTATAAGTTAAAAAAACATTCTCCTCGTACTTTTGTCAGAAAAGTAAAAAAGTTCCTCATGTGGTAAAAAAAAGTAAGATTCCTTTCATAACATGTGGTAAATTTAAAAATTGGGTAAAAAGGACGTTAAACATTCATGAAAACATATTTAGAAAACATGGGCATGGATGATAACAATAACCCCAGTAAATACTAACGAATAAATAATCTCAGATAAAAACGAGATTGGAAAAGTTATCCCTTACCTTATGTCCAATTTCTTCCGTATGTGTCCGAGACTCCTGTATAGTGGGTTTAAACATATTATTAACTTGTAATAGAACCATAATAATATTTATAATATCATATATGATTCACTTACGACTTTATATTATCTGTTCAATTGACAATTCCATGTTAAAGCAGCGTTTTGGATTAAATTGTTTCATTTATCATCCGTGTTTTGACTTGTAATTATTAATATGATTAATTAAATCATGATTACTTAATTAAAGAATATAAAACATGATTTATATATAATATATATTCATAATATACATATATATATAATATATCGATAAATGGAAATAAATACACCGTTCATGGAGACGGTAGTCCGTACGTACGCATGAATGCTATTTTTCGTTTCCTTATTGAATTGAATGGAATTAAGTAGATGACATATATATATATATAAATTAAGTAGCTTAATTATGTCATATATTTAATTATTATTCATTATATATACTTTATAATCATTCTTGAATGGTTGACATGGAGAATGATTCTCATCGAGTCATGGAGACGGCAATCTGTACGTATGCATGAGCGATGATATCATTCCCATAATTATTGAATGGAATTTGAGTGGATGATATAATATCTTATATTAATTATGATGTTATAATAATCATATATAGTTATTTTTTATACCATTATACCCATCCAAGTAAAGTGGTGGTGGAAAAACTGATTACACCACGGCGTGGAGACGGTATTTTGTACGTACGCACGCGTGGTGATTTTGTTTTCCATAGGATGGATAGAAGGTGAAATAGAGTTGTTTAATATTTATAATAACATATCAGTATATTAGTGACACTGATATTATTACTTTATAATGAAACAACTAAAGAAGAATAAGTTGAAGAAGAAAGAAACTCGAAAGAATCGGTAGAAGAGATTACCTCTTATTCGACGCACCTCTTTTAAACTTCTTCTTAGGGCACTAGAGTTGGTGTTTTGAGATGACCATAACCTCCATGATATAACTAGAGAGGTTTAGAAGAATAATTGGTAGGTTTTGGCCAAGATTAAATGCTCAAAAGGGTGTGAAGAGAAGAGGGAAGGGGTGCCCTTTTTATAAGGGATGAGAGGGGCACCTTAGGAAAACATAAAATATTATTTTATAATAAATTCATATTCGGTTTTTAATAGCTAAAAATTGATTTATTTTGAATATAAGGTTTTTATGGGTCTAAATCCACTCAACCAATAGGTTTTAGACAAGTTTAGGTTACTATTTTATCCTTATCATTTAGATTTAACTGTAAGTTAAATAATTTAACTTTTACCGTGTCTTTTTGTTTTCTTACACTATATGGTTAATAAACTTACTATAACAAGCCAAACGAACCCCAAGTGGTTCATTATTAATATATATATATCTTTATATAAGTCATTTTTCATAAAATTAGATTTTAATGAAAAACATAACAATTAATAATATAATAGTTTTTTTAAAACCATTTTATGTCAATTTTGACACTATTTGGTACTTATTTTTTGTGAAAATCATAAAAGTGTGATTAGTTCGAAAAAAGATAATTAAATCAATACTAACATTCCGTATTAACCTATAAAATTAGTTTAATTCATGAAAAGTCTAAAATTACATTTATTTGGGTATTTATAACATCGATTATGTTAATATTTCATTAATAGAGTAATTACTGCATCATCATTGTGTCATAAATAAATTAAATTATATAATATATAAAAATTATAAATAAAATAATATTATGTAGGAAATATTTTTAGATTTCTAATTAATATTTATAGTCAAATTTATCTTATGTATTACCCTATATGAAAAATGTTTTAGTTATTAAACTTTGATTTTAACTATTTTAATTCTTCTTTAAATAAAATAATAATAAATATCCTAACCTAATTCAAGTGAACCTAAAGGGTAATATTTTATCCCTATGGTTGTTTCTGGTCGAACTACACTTATCCAATAGAATTTTGACATGTTTTATGGTAATTATAATATCATTTTTACCCTTAATTACCTTAATTACTTTTAACCGTGGTAAATAAAAGTAAAAAGTTACTATTCACCAAAAAAATTATCTTATTGAACCACATTTTACTCCTTGATATTAATCGTGTCTCTCAGATTTTTGAAATTCCACTAACAGAAGTGGAAAAATTAACTTTTATGTAAATTTTCAAACTCTCCTAGGAGGTGGGTAAAAGACGGTGAAAAGTTCATTAAAATTTTTATATGTTTAAAATTATTATAAAATGACTCCAATGAATTACATTGAACTTATATAGGTATTATGTATCAATTCTTACCTAAAATAAATTTAAATAAAATAAATAATTATTTATATAAAAAGTCGGTTTTTAAATAGTAACCTAGTGTTTTCACTATTCATCAAAAATTGAAAGTTTTCAGAAAAATACAAAAATTCACCCTAGGATAATTTCGATATTCCGAATCCAAAAATGAAGTCCATTTTGAAAAATAAAATTTCAAAAAGTGAGTATTACTATTCATAATGACTATTTTATATAACATATCGTTGTTTAGTGAAACTCGGTATTGCGTACAACATACGCTATCGTGGAAGGTCGCGATTGCATGTAATGTAAGCCAAGCTAGGGATGTGTGTAGTGAAAGATCCTTTTGGTTTAGTGTACAACACAATACATCGATGAAATTAAAAAGAACATTTTTTCATAAAATCTCGGGGTGTTACAGTATGTAACTGAAAAAGATGATGTTTAAAAAGTATCAAAAGGAGTTTATAGAAGAAAGAAAGGAAACTCGATAAAAAATAAAAGGGTTTATCCTTGAGATGATTACATGGGAAGGAAAAAAGGTAATATTGTTTTTAATGATTCTAACAATGTGATCAATTATGAATATATAAGGAAGGGTCGTATCAAACTTGAATTAGAAAATCTAAAAGGAAAGACCAAAGGGCTGAAAAAAAGGAAAAGATAGATCCTAGATATGAATAAAGTTGTACAAAAGAGTTAGATTTAGGTGATCAATCTGGAAATGAAAAAGAAACCACTTTATCCATATGTATTTTATAAACCAAGAAAGTTATTATGATTTTGTGTTAATTTATTCTAATTTTAAAACCCATAGTTGATGAATTATATGAGGAAATTGAAAGATTAAAAAATGAGGATTTTAAAATTTGATAAATATACAGAGAAAT
The DNA here is from genome assembly GCA_963277665.1 of Viscum album. NCBI lineage: Eukaryota > Viridiplantae > Streptophyta > Magnoliopsida > Santalales > Viscaceae > Viscum > Viscum album. The sequence continues at coordinate 640,329,817 of OY728143.1, read as the reverse complement.
TTAAAATAATTAGAGGAATTGTTTTTAGGAAAACAAGACCAATCTTGAATAATATGAGAAGCAAAGGAATACCATCTCAATAAGAAATGGTAAAATGTGCACTGATTTGGACATTATTCATAAAAAATATCAATATAATCGATTATCTGCCAAGAAATAATGAATTTGAATAATGTAAAATAAGATTTATTCTCTTTGAAATAAAAATATCTAAAATCAATTTTAATGTTTTAAGATATATTTTTACAAGGTAAATTAATGTTAAAATGGTAATAATGGAAAAAATAAATAAAGCATAAACTAGTATTGGATTTGATAATAAATTTCCAAAAATGTAGAAGATATTATTTTTAAAAATTTTAAAATTATGTGTATCTACATACACCTTTTTAGATATGATATAAATGAATATTCTGAAAGTGATTAGTTTTTATATTAAAACAATATATTGGCCACATTAAAGGCTATATTTCATAATCGATTTCCTCTAAATTTATTTTGAATAAATCTTTAAAATCGTTATGGGTTCCTAAGAATTGTGTTTCCAACCCAACTGGAACCACATTTCAATGGGTACCAAAATTATCTTTAACTAGTCATTATAGAACATGTGGATTATATGTTTAAAAATAGTAACTTGACACATGGATAGTGGGTGTTCATGTAACATGGAAAGATATCATCATTTTTTCTATAAATAATTTTGTTTAAATAGTTAATGTTAATTTTAGTGGTAATTAAAAAGATATTATCAAAGGTTTTAAAGAGGTTAAAATTTAAAAAAAATTTATTATTCCCAATGTTATTTTGAAAGGTTTAAAAATAAATTAATTATTATCTTATCACTTTGTGATGTTGAAATTCATGTAAAATTTCAAAATAAAAAGCGTATAGTTCTTTTTAATTTGGAATTTTCCTATTTTATGAAAATAAAAAAATGTAATTTATATTTTAGTAGTTTTACTGTATTAAATAGTAATTTTTTAAATTTTTAAGTGTTATACAGTTAGAAAAAAATGTATAGCATAATATTCAAGAGAATATTAAATTTATTCTAATTTAAAAAACTATCCAAACTTCATAATAATCCAAAGATACCCAGATTTTAATGTGGATAACATGTATATTTGTGATTCTTGTATGAAAATTAAACATCATATAGATAGATACATACTTGTTAAGGAATTTAAATCTATAATTCTCCTTTAACTATTTCATATTGATTTATTTGGACATATATATAATGTTAGTCATCTTGGTAACATGTATCAATTTTTGGTGATTGATGATTTTAGTAGGTGTCTATGGGTTTGTTTTCTAACTCTTAAATATAAAAAAAATTAATAGTTTTATTCTTGTTTTAAATTAGTTAAAAATTAAAAAGGTTAATTAGATATATTCATTATATGTGATAATTGTGGAGATTTTTTGAATCTATAATTTTAAAAAATCTATGAAGATAATCGTTATTATAAAAAAAATATTATCCCCTATTTCACTTTAATAAAATGGAGTTGTTGAAAGGAAAGATATTGAACATTACATTAAATAGATATAACCATGATAAATGAGTTTAAAAAACCTAGATATTTTTATATAGAAGTTATAAATACTACTTTTTATGTGTGTATTTATTTCTTTTAAGAAAAATTTTAAATAATACACCTTATAAACTATGTAATGGAGGAAAATAATAATTCATACATTTTAGAGTATTTGGATGAAATGTTATTATTCTTAACAATAAATATTGTTTTGATATGTTTGATTCAAAACTTTATGATGGGTTTTTTGGTTATTCAAATTTTAGTAAATAATATAGAGTTTATAATAAAATCATCATTGTGGTTAAAGAGTCTATAAAAGTGAAATTTGGTGAAAATACTTTAAAATAAAAGAATGATAATTTATCTATCTTGAAGAAGAATTTACAAATTTTAATTTTGGATATATCAAACATAAAAATGAAAATTTACCCATTGTGTGGGTGAGTCACCCTCATGAAAAAACATGGAAATAACACAGGGATCACCATTTAGATGATGTTATTAGAAATATTGATATAATAATTTGAACCTAAAATTATTTAATGGATTTTTTTCTCATTATTCTTTCATTTATTATTTTTTTAATGATATTTATTATAATTTAAATTATTCAAGTTGGTTTTTTATGAGAGAGAAATTATATCAATTTTATTGAAAATATTTGTTGATTTTTTTGAACCATGCAAATAATAAACAATATTTAATATATAGTATATTTTTAGAAATAAACTTGATAAATCTTGAAATATTATTCGAAATAATAGTAGAATAGTTTCATAAGTATATTTTTTCGAATAATTTATATATTATAATGAAACTTTTGACAGGTCTTTATATTTTAAGGAAAAAGTTTATTTAAACCATTTAAAAACTATTCTGGATTTAAATTATACAAAAGAGAAGTCAAAAGAGTTTTTCTAATTGTATATATTTCTAAAGAGGTATACATTAGATTTTCCCCAAGTATTATAAATGAAACAATTCATAATATTTTAATAAATTTATGAAAAACAATTTATGTACATAAGAAAGGGTCCATATATTGGTAAGAATGGTCATATAATTTTCATTTGGAAAATATTTTTATAAAATAATATTTTGATCTTACTTTTTATCAGGAAAATTTATGAATAAATTTTGATTGTACAAACTTATATAGATAAAATTATTACTAGATCTTCTAATGGTACTTTTTTATATTGTTTTATAATTAATGTAAACTGAGTATTATATGAGTCTTATAGAAGAATAAAAACTCTTTCTTGGGATTCAAATTTTAAATAGAAGATGTGATTTTTCTAAATCAATAATTTTTTTTCAAAGGAACTATTTAAAAAAACATACTTGATAGTATTGAATTCTCAAATAATCCCATGAGTACTTAATATTACATAGATATTGATAAATATATAAAATAGGTGTATAATAAACTCTTTAGAGGTATTATTTTAATCTTGTTGTATTTAACTAATTTTTGTATTGATTTAATGTTTTTAGTGGGTATTTATGATAGAATATAAAGTGAACCAAAAGAAAGTCACTTAAAGGATTTTAAAATAAACATTAAATACATTAATTGTTTTTAAAACCAGGGTTTGTTCTATGCCTGTAGGACTACATTTTACTTTCACAACTATTTAGATTTATATTTTATAGATTTAATGTAGATTAAAAAAGAAAATGTGGAATGTGTCGTATTTTACGAAAAAAAATGTTTTTCTTAGAGCTCTATGAAATAACATTCAATTGCTTTATTTGTTACAAAAGAATAATACATAGATACAACAAGTTGTTGTGATTGATCCCAATTCATTAGTCAAAAATTGAGTGATTTTGATGTTTAATCTAACAAGTTACCTATTTTATGGGAGAACTCGTCTTCCATTTCTATTTTAAATAATAATTTACATCATTCAAGAACAAATCTAATAGAAGTTATATATCATTTTTTAGACCACCTAAAAATAGATAAATCCTTTTAGAATATGTTACAACTGATGATAATATATTTTTGAAATAGTGGGTTCCCTAGACCCATCTATGCAGTAGTTTTGATTACCATATCATGTGTACAATTATTTATACATGATGTAATCTTACCATTAGTGTAGAATTTTCTGTGTCCACTATTGTAATGGTAATTTCCAAATATTAATTATTGTATCGAGAGGTTATAGCAGATCCCAGGATATAATGATAACCTCAAGATATTATGGAATTAATCATAAATATATGTTCTATAGTCGAGATAAATCTTAGTGATATGACACAATAGATGAATGAATTTCAGGTGATGGGGGCTCATAATAATTGAGAATTATTCTCATGAAATTCACACTTGGTGATCTCTAATAGCAAGATCAGGAGGACATACCCGCCAATAGGAACACCACATGATTTGGGTGTCATTGGTCATTCCTATCTACGTACATGTGTATTGGTCTCCGGACCTGAGACCATTACCACTTTATATCATTTTATTATGTACATTGATGAAAGGAAAACCCATGGTATTGAAATCTGGGTGAGGTAGCTTATGTTGGGTGCGTAGTTGGTGGTATGACATTGGTGGAATGGTCAAGAAAGGATTTGTCGCATCCATGTTTAGGAAGTTGTATATCTCAGGCCTGGTTGATATGGATGGCGATGCCTTCATAAGTATTTAGACAAAGCAGTACAAAGGTAAATCCATCTGTTAAGATCAAAAAATAATAAAGAAAGAAGAGTACAATGACACAAGTGTGCATCTCGATTTATGAGATATTTAATGAAAAATATATTATAGTAGACAGTCAGTGTTCATAGTATGGTAGTTATTGCTATGACTATCCTTATCTCTTTTGGGTCCATGATTGGATTCTAAACTCCTCTCTTGGTCTGTGGAATTATTCACTACTATCGAGATAATGACCTTGCGGGTCACACACAATAGTGTAGTCAAGAATCCACCCTATTCGGCCGAATAGGAAGACAGACATAGTGGGCCCCTCCATGGTGTCCGAGTATTGTCCAAAGTATAGATCACCAAAATAATTAAATAAATTCATTAATATTAATGTTATGAAGATTTTGGATTTAATTTATTTAAAATTTTAGTGAATACAAGAAAAATATTAATCAAATGAATATTATTTTAATATTCAAGGTTCTTTTAATATTAAGCGGGACATCGAGTAAAGTTAAATGGCTTAGATTTTATCATGTAATATATTTTCTATATATTACAAGTTTGTGAAAAAATAATAAATAATATTGATGCCGTTTAGTTTATAAAAATTATTTATTTAGTGGATGTTGAAATAAATGGGGGCTGAGGAACTTAATTGGGTATTTCTCAACTCCACTATAAATATAAGAGGAGGCTCTCTCTTATGTTGTGAAATTCACTATTCATTCATTCATGGAATAAAAAATCGAGAGCCTCTCTTTCCTCCTACTTCCTAGAGAGGGAAGCTATTGATCCAAGAGTTTATATCATGATCTTCATCAAGAATCAAAGGAATCTCGATGCGGTGATCATCAGGACATCTAAAGCATTGTTGGATCTCCACGCTAGCACCTAGAATTCGACGGTCTATGCTCTCACAAGTTTTTTAAGCGTGTGTGGACGATCTAGAGTGTTCCTGCTTTGGATCCTTCAAGTGAAGATTTCCATTGACTAGTTGTAGTCGAACACCGATTCTAATTTGAAATGGGTACATTTTTGAATTTAATTTTGTGCTTGTTACAATTTACACGTGATCCTCAGACCTCTCTAGGGATCGGATCGTCATCATTGACAAGTCCCGTCGATCTGGAGATGAAAAAATTAAAAATCCCTGGCCCACCTGCTTTTTCTGATGTCCCCAGAACCTAACATATATTAGATATTTTTACTAATCCTGTAGATTTATCTAGGTTTTAGAAAATCAAGAATGAAATTGGTATGATGGAATTTTAAAATGGCTATTTATAAGAAATATTCTTAAATATGTTTCATTATCTATTTTTTTGGAATGTTTAATCAATATTAGTTACTTGGTAATTGGTTACATATCATTTTATAATTCCCTTAATATCTATTATTTTTTATGGATACTTATCGATTTTATATAATTTTTTAGAGGATTTTTCAGGATTCATATGATTACATTTTAATTTTTTTAGACAAGAAATTTAAAAGTTACCCATTTTTTGAAAGATATTATAGTTTCAAGATGGGAAGAAATATTACATTAAGTGGGTTGCCTTCATATTTTTTATATATATCCATATTTTTTTTCAATATATATGTTTTTAATGCATAAAAATATGTGGATATTTAATTTTTTTATGAAATACACTATTATACTATGTCAAATATCTCATAAATATATTCTCATAATGATGAAATTTCAACCCCTAAACTTGTATTAACTTTTTATTCTTAGTTTGAAATGATTTATCTTAAGTGGATTTCTCTTTTATATTCAAGGGGAGAAAAAATTGATTGAAAATTATTTAATTTTGGAAGAAAGAAATGTTATGGATAAAAAGTATTTTCCAAAATGGAGGATACAATTTTTCAAAATTTTTCATTTAGACTTTTTGATAACTTCAAAAGGGGTAGAATTTTTGAAATAATATTTTATTTTTAAATTATTAAAAAGGGGAGATTATTGAGTGGCTTCATGCCACTTCACTTATTTATGTTTTGATTATTAAAAAAATATTATTTTTAATCATTCTCTCTAACATGAGAAAGGAATTTTGTTTAAAGCATGTATTTATTGTGGAATAAAAGATTAATTATTATTCATTATTTTTTATTATTATTTAATGTATTATGATAAAATTCAATGTTACATCTAAAATCATGACATTTTTTCTTTTTTTCATGTCCTAAACCCTATACTGGACATAAATTTATACACAATGAGTCTTAAAGTCATTAATTTTAATTTTTATGGTTGAAAAGATTTAAATTCTTTGTTTCTGATAGTATTATGCATAATTTGAAGTCATATAAAGATAATTTATATTCCGTAGAGATTATAATATAGTTGATCTAATTTATTAAATGTTTATCATAAAGTCGTTTACAATGTCAGAGTCATATGTGCACTGTAGGAATGTCACGTAGATTGGACTTAATGTCTTATGAATTAGATGCTTCACTAAAGTGTGATGTTATATAAAAATAGAATAATAATAATTAGGGGTAGAAGAAAGAGATAAACAATATAATGTTTTATGATATTTAGATGTTATACAAGGAAGAGAAAATTCATAAGAAATTCGTGTCTTAGAAAATATCAAGTCGTAGATGTTGTATATGAAGTATTATGATATTTAAAAGTCATATGTGGAAGAGTAAATTATTATAAAACCTAATTACTATGGAATATCAAATCATAAAATCTTTATATTAATTATTTTTAGATATAAGTTCTTATGATATAGAGTAAAAATTCTTACGAGATTATTTTTATGAATTTATTATATCATATAAAAAATTCTTTCAAACAAAATTTATATATCATGTAAATTTCCCAATTATAGAAAATTATTATCATATAGAAAATGGTATCATTTTATATTTACTGATTTTTATATTATTCTATAGTTTTTTTTAAATATAATGTTAGTACCATTATGTGTGCACTTTTCCATTTGTTGTTGAAGACTAAGGGATGTGAAGACAATGAAAAACATTGATATAGTTTGTATGAATGTTCTTGGTAATGGAATGCATGGAAGGATTGGGTTTAAATTAAGGATATATATTGAACTCCTATAAGGAATTTTATTACTTTCATTTTCCAAAAATAAAGGCTAGCCACCAGCCAGCTAGGAAAATTTTAAAGTAGGCCCTTGTTGGACTAGAGGCTGACCACACCCTATGGGAGTTGGCCTAGGATAGTTAGCAGACCGGTAGAGGAGTATAGCTCCTTCAAGAAGAATATTTTCCCATGTCTAGGGCTTGCGAGGTGAAAGCATATAGGAACACATTGCCTAATCTAAAGACTCAGTGGGCTGAAGACCAGGGGTGGAAGTGAGGAATATAGTATGGGTTCTAACCCCATTACCAAATAGAACCAAGGGAATTCATAGAATGTCTTATTTACTGATGGTGGGAGAATCGAGAATTCAATGTGGGATGAGATTTTTTTCCAGGGAAATAGAATATGATCAATCTGATTGTGCCGCCCACTAATCCTAGTAGTCCACTTCAAGACAACACCTTGAGTGTTCAAATAAAGATGATCATGTACCTCATTAATTCGAACTAAGCCTATCCAATGCATCATGAGATCCCGTCTTCAATATCCCACTTGGCTACCACTCACCGACCCCACTAGTTTGATATAGAGACTCGAATATGGTCTTATGATCACTCGGTGATGACCGATATTGTTTCAAGACCCCACCCATACTGGGTCTCGAGCTAAAACTACCCCAAATCATCCTCTATGGTCGAGGGTGTGAAAACTAGTTCCAAAGGAACAATAAATTAGGGAGGCATTTTCCTAAGTACCTATACACACACATTCATCCAACTCTATGAAAAACTCCATAGGGAAAGAAATAAAAGATGCTAAACTATTGTAAAATAAACCATTAATGCATGGATCACTAAAATTATAGGTTAGATAGTGTAAGATGAAAGAGAAAAATGAAAAATAAATGTCTAAATGAAAAATTTCCCAACATGATAGGGAAAATGAATATAAATATTCTGATGAAGCTATGCTTCTAAAACCTAGCTATGACCACCACACGCAGTCCAAGATCCTATATCCCATATCTCCTCTAGAGTCACACTCAAACCTGTGCGTCATCTATATAAGTCACGATATATTCAGGAAATTTCCATGCATGGGTGAGTATAAAAATACCCAGTAGGACGCCCTGAAAATACGGAAGAGTAGTAAAAGACATGAGGTGAAAATTCAAACAGATATAACACGGTATAGTTAACTAGTGTAGATCAATCCAAAAAGTAAGTGAACTAATCTCATCCCAAAATTTAGGATCATTAGATGGGGATAAGTTAGACTCCTTGTAGATTCTTCGCTACTAAAATTAGGAGAGTAGACCCGTCATACCATGAGAAGGTAGACACAGAAAGCACATGGCATACCCCATGTGTCTTTGACTCTCTTGGAATGAGAGCAACTAGAACCCAAGAAGAGGGTACTACAATATGATATAAATATTTATATTATCAAACCAAATATACCAAAACAAGGGATTTAGAGGATTTTCATATAAAAGCTTATCCCATGTAAAGGGTCTCCAACAGTCCCATAAGTAGCCACCATCGATGCCCAACATCCCAAACATCTTCCCTAAACTGCAAGAAAAAAGGGACTCAATCACCACACCTTTATCATATCCACTTTTTTGGGTATATATCACCTGAACGGTTTTAGGATGCATCAATAGGATGCATCTCAGTTGGGAAATTACTCCTCTGGCTCGTGATTCCAAGGTTACGCTAAAAAATTAATTATCACTGATTCATCAGTGAACACCACTACCCAGCCCCATTGAAGGATGACAAGCTGGAGGGTAGCACTAAAGATTAGATGAAGAACCTCACTACCCAGCCCCACTATAGGGTATTCTTGGAGGAAGGAATTTTGAACACCACTACCCAGCCCCACTAGAGGGTAATCCTAGAAGATCCATCAACGAATGCCATATCTCAGCCCCACTGGAGGGAAGCTGGTACTGCTTTGGTAATTCTGAAAACATGACTGCCATAACTACCATAATCGATCACCACTAGATGAACATCATGTTCAGAACACCTCTATTTATAACTCGAACTCTAAAACTAAGGTCACCATCACATTCTATGTGAAAAAACATGCAATATAGGCTATTTATTTTTAAAAAAAGGACAATTGGGGAAAAATGTGCTTTTCATTGTAAGAATCTTGAACATGTAAAAGTGGGCCCCACATTCCAAAATTCAACAAAATATTCTCAAAATTATATCAAAAGGTTCATATTGAGTAGAATAACATTCTTCCATAGATGATTCATCAAATAGATCCCCAGTTTAAAAGTTACAGGCATCAAAATTCGAAAAAGAGGGTATCAGGTGATGGCGGACCAACTCGTTGTCGGTCCACCAACCATGGTGGTTGACCATTGACGAGGTTTGGCCTACATTCGACCACCCCGTGGTTAACTGTGCTCAGTCAACTATCATCCAACCCAGTTCTGACCTGGTCCACCTATCTATCCCATCCCACCTAGGCCGGGAACATCCCATTAGCCTGACCCAGTCCAATTTGGTAGGGCTGCCCCTTAGCGGCCCGAACCGCTTTCCGACACAAGATGGTATGCTTCTAACAGAGTTTCGGGCCGAAGATATGGTAAAAAACCATGTTTATATGGATAAATAGACATGGGAAAGGCGGCAAGTGTCACTGCTTGGGGTTGTGCCATGAGACCACGCCTGGCCTGCGGACCACCACGAGAAACCTCCGAGCTCAATCCAGTCACACGATTGTGATTCCATTAGGGGATCGGGGACCCTTGCGATGGTGGCTTTACTAAAGCAGCCTATGATCATCGATCTACTAATAGATTAGTGTGTCCAAAAGTTTTCGGTGGATACCCGTGATGAACAAACGAAAAACATGGTTTTAAGAATGGATTGATTGTCATGTCTGTGTGAACCTCGATGATTCAAGGTTATAATAGAAACCACATGAGGCTAAGGAAATAATTTCCATTAATACTTGAATTGGAACTAAAAACAAGGTAAAACCTAATTCGTAACAGATGTTCATTGCTGGCGATGCGTCCACATTGCTCCAACATCGATCTACTGAAGATTTTGGAGAGTCTGCTACACATTCTAGGGAAGAACATCAAAAAATAGAAGATATAGAGGGAGGGATAGAAATAGGGAGCTTATGCATAAAAAGATAATTATATTAGTGTTTCACCCTAATCTAAACCACTTAACTCTATTTATAGCCAACCCACTCAGTGTGGGAAACTAAAACCATCATGCCCTGACATTTTATGTCGCACCATGGAAAAACACCCCATTACAAACTCAATGGAGGTCTCGGATTTCCAATATGAGTCCCAATTTTCATGTTATTTGATTCTAGGTTAGGGGTAAAATAATTATGTTTAATTACTTTTAATTACCATTTTGCACCTCAATGGAGTTTTTTTATTGGAGTCTCGCACTAATGAAAGTTATACCCCACCTAGGGTCAAAGCCATATTCGAGACTCAACTGTGGCATCAGATTTCTGATCCAAATTATCATTTAAGTGTTATCCCATTTCTATTGCATGCATGATATAAAATATACTTAATATTTTATCAAACTAATTCTATGCACACCAGGACTCATAATTGCACGCAGTCTCAGTACCTTACTCTAGAAATATATATAGAAATATTTCAAAGTATTACAAGGTGAAAACTATGTCACTACATAATTCCCTCCTTCAATATTTTCATCCCTAAAAGGCAAATACTAGGGAAACATCTCAGGATATTGGGCCTAAATCTGTCTCTCTTATTCGTAAGAACTCCCATACACATTTCTATGCTATGAATGCACATGAACCAATGGTACAGACCATCCATATAGGGTTTTATCCTATTGATCCTCGATCTCCATTGGCTGCTCTATAAAGGTAGCTCCATCAACTATTTCCAACTCGCCCTAGTCGATGATGTGCATAGAATAACACATGTTTCTCCTCAACCGCGACACACGGAAGTTGTAGTGCACCCTCTCAAGATGATGGGTTAGGAAAAGTTGTTAGGCTACTTTTTCAGACCTCCGTACGATCTCTAATGACCCGATGACCCTTGGGGATAGCTTTCCTCCAAGGTCGATCCTTTGCATTCTGCATCGTGGGGAGACTCTCAAGAATATTTGGTCTCCCTTATTGAACTCCAAGGGCCTAAATTTGTAGTCTGTGTGTGGTTTATATCTTATTTGGGCCATCTTCATCCATTCACAGATGACATGTACCTTCTCTATCATCTTTTTCACTAACTATGGGACCACGAGGGACATTTCTCCAACCTTCATCCAACAAAAAGGTGACCTGAAGGGTCTCCCATATAGGGAATCATATGGTTCCATGTTGATGGTAGAGTTATATATGTTTTTTTATGAAAACTATTATATAGTCAAGTGATCCTCCCAGCTTCAACTGAAATCTAGAACGCATGATCTCAGCATATCCTCCATTACCTGGATAGTGTGCTCAGACTGCCCTTCTGTTTGGGGGTAAAAGGTCATACTCATCCGAAATTGGGTCCTGAAATCCTCCTACAGGCCTCTCTACATCCATGAACTAAACCACACGTCGAGGTCGAAGACAATCGTCAAGGTTACCCCTTAATGGTGTAAGATCTCCAATAAGTACAACTATCCCAAACTCTCCCCAAACTCTACACCCCGATAGCGATGAAGTGAGATAACTTGTTTAGTAAGTCTACTAAACCTAGATAGATTCATGGTTCTTCTATATATGTTTAAGCACAGTGAAAAAGTCTATGGATATGCCATATCACTTCCACTCTGGAATGTTGAGAGGTTGAAAAAAAACTTATAGACCATGATGCTTAGCCTTCACATGTTGACAGGTAAGGCATTGTGAGAGGAACTCAACAATTATCTATCTCATGGTGTACCAAAAAAACTACTAAAAAAGATACCTATAAATCTTCCCCACACCTTGATGTATAGATAAGGGAGATGTATTAGAACTCTCGCATCACTTCCTCCCTCATCACGACTGGAATCTTTATTCTCCCGTGGAACAAGATATTGTGATTCCCTCCTTCTAAATTCCCATCAGGGATTCACCTATGGATATATGGTCTTGTAGAACCTCACAGTTGATATCTCCCAGCTGGGACACTCTCACCTACTCAAGAAGTGAAGGCATCAACACCATCGACTCCAGAAAAGCGGTACCCTCCTGCTCTACCAGGGTCAGCTGTAAGGAAGCTAACTACTCTGAAGAATCCTACAATAGGAAAGACTAAGAATTTATACTGAGGGAATTAGCTAAAACATTTCCCTTCCCTAGGGTATAGAAAATCTTGAAGTCATAGTTTCGTGAAACTCCAACCAGCATAGCTACCTTAGATTCAGATATATCTGGGTAAATATATACCTAAGGCTCTCGTGGTCTATTTTAAACACAAAGAACTTTACTTGGATTTAGTGTGTCCAAGTTCTTAGGGAGAAGACTACCAATGTGATCCCTAAGTCATGGGTCGAATAGTTCTACTCATGGGGTCTCAACATCCTCGACCCATACATCATGAATGCCCATCGTTGCATTAAAATGAAACCAATCTCATCTGTTGAGGCATCACATTACACTACAAAGTCAACTCCCTACCCTAATAGTCTTATAACTGGAGTGCTTGTCAGCCTCTACCTCAACTTTTTGAAGGCTCTCTGGTGCTTCTCATAACATGTAAAATACTATCTCTTCTGTGTCAATGTTGTCAAAGGGGATTCAATCCTAGATAAGTCCTCCACAAATATCTGGTAGTACCTAGCCAAAATAAGAAATCACATCACTTATGATGCATATTTGGGTGGTTCATATGAAATCACTACCTCAATATTCATGGGATCTATGAATAAACCTTCTTCAGAGATTTCATTCCATAGAAATTTACCCTCATGTATCCGGAAGTATCTCTTCAAGAGATTCCCATATAGCTGATGCTATTTAAGAAAACCAATGAACATCCCCAGATGCTCTAAATGATCCTCCTCTAACATTTAGTAAATGAGTATGTTGTCTATGAATACAAAAATAATATTATCCAAGTATGGCTGGATGACCTTGTTCATCAAGGCCATAAAAATAGAGGGGGAATTTTTCACACCAAATGGAATCACTTGGAACTCATAATATCCATAGTGACAACAAAAGGATAACCAAAAAATATTAGACTCAAGAACCAGTAGCCGGTGGTATCTGGATCAATGTTAAATTTTGGAGAACCATCTCGTACCTTGTAACTATTTGAAGAGGTCCCCAATCCTAGGAAAGGGGTACTTGTTCTTTATCGTGGCTTGATTCAGTTGACGATAATCCACACAAAGTCACAATCTCCCATCTACCATCTTCACGAATAGAACTGGAGATACCCATGGGACACATTTTCTTTAATTAAACCATTCTCACTAAGTTCCTACAACTACAAATCTAGCTCCCAGAGCTCAGTGGCCACCATACAATATGCAACAGAATATATTGGGGTGGTCCCTAGTTCTAAATAAATACAAAACACCAACTGTCTCCTCAAAGGTAGTACTGAGACATCATCAGGGAAGATGTCAATGTAATCCTACATAATTGAAGGAATCCAGGTCAATGAGGAGTCCACTACATGAATGGTCATGCTTACCAACTGATGGGAAAAGTCCATGGTCTCTTTCTCACAACACTCGACTACCCTGATACGAGGGTTGGTTCGCCAAAGAAGGTGAACCCTTTCCCATCATTGTGTAAGCATCTGACAAGCCTGTGAAGATAATAAATCTGTTCTTGAACCATGGAAATCCAATCCATGCCCAGGATGATGTTATATAGTTCCATTGTGATGAACAATAGGCCCCACATGAACATCTCTCCTCCTATGGAAAGCTTGCACTACCGACCGATAAAAGATATAGAATAAGCACTTCTCAGAGGAACCTAGAGACAAAGATGTAGTGACAACACCTCTACTGGGAGATCCAACTACCATACCAGGAGTAATGAGATAAAAGAGTGACTGAATCTTGTTTATACTAATACTGAAGCAAGAGTAGAATAAACAAAGAGAGTACCTCGGATCATCTTGTGTGTTGAAGGATCAAAGACATCTATTATCTGAAGCTGTCCATATCCTTGGTCGCTAGCTCCCTAATCATAACATGGGACAGCTGGTGGTGGGGGGGGGAATCATAATGCCACCCCCACCTTCTGGTCATCTTGCTTTTACTCATGTGCTAGCTCCTCCTCCCATGGGGACCTCCCTCGCCATAGAGCTACCTCTGCAATGGAGATCCATCTACTGCTAGCCCATATTTCTCAGCTCAACAGGTCGGGTAGTCTTGCAACAAGTGACCTCGCTCATCAAATTCATAGCATTGACCCTCTCTAGCCTGAGCTAGTGCTCTGCACTGCCCTACATCCGTCCGACAACGTGGTCAAGCCTAGTCCAGGAATGGTCGCCAGCATCACAGCTCTGCCAACTGATGTCCACCAACTGTTATGGACATACCATCGATGAAGTGACCACTTCCAATCCCAGATGACTAGTGTTCCTTTGATAGAAAACTCTCTGTCACAAGTGCACGTTCCAAAACCCTAGCATAGGTAGGGATGCGTATGGGCACTATGCTTTCATGGATCTCTCAGCGGAGACCCTGTTCGAACATCCTCACTCATAAGTAATTTCCATGTATCATATTCTAGGAGTAGTGTGAAATATTGGTAAACCTATCCGTATATGAAATTCACATTCCTAGATCCCTACTACAGACCCAAAATCTCATGAATCCTGGTAGAGAGTAGTCGTGGGGGGAATTACTCCTCATGAAACATCTGATGGAACTCACCCCACAAGAGATTCGTCACATCATGAATCTGGGTAAATAAACTCCACCAGTGCCTAGTCAGCCCAAGAAAGAGGCTGGATACCAAAGAAACCATCTATTTTGCTGGTGGCCGCACCAACCTAAAGTTGGAGAGTACTAATTCCAACCAATACTTTGCTACCTAGGGATCTAGGTCACAACAAAACCTCAGCTGCCTTTGGCACTCAAACTCACAAAGCATGGTCTCCATGCACTCTTCCTCATTCTGAGCTACTGGTACTAAATACTACTCTGTCGGTGGAGGTACTGCTTCTATCACACATGGAGGAATGAGATCGCGTGATAGAACTAGAACTGAGGTCTCATCACTCGCATGGTCGTCTTCACAATCCAGAGCAGTTAACTGTGCTAGCTGTTTATGTGGAGACATCATGAACCTTATCAAGGAGTATTATGGTCAGATGAGAATATATATATATATATATATATATATCAAGAACAAAAAAAATTGGAACTGACTCAACATGAACAGTCAAAGACACAATACTATATGATACATGTACCAATCTTCCTTAAAACAATGTATCAGTGCTCCAAGTTGACAAGTGGGTAATCAGGTACCTTGGGAATAGATATATTATCCCCCAGACCATCACTGGACTCTATGGTCTAAGATCTTCTCTTGAGATGCATTGAAACTCTTTTCCTAAACCTAACCAATTCCTTTATAGGGATCATCTGAACAATATCCCAAGGAAAAAACCATCTTTGATACCACTTTGTCATGACCTGACCCAAACCGGGGCTCAATCCACAACTACCCCAAGTCTGCCTCTATAGTTTAGGGGGTGGGGACCAGCGCAAATGCATAATAACTCGGGGAGGACATTGTATAATTTCTTATACACACAGACACAACCAACTCTGTGCTAAAGTGAATAGGGAAAGAAATAAAAGATGCAACATTGTAGTAAAATAAACCATACATGCATGGACCAATAAAAGAATCGGTATAGTAAAGTACGTTGAAATGAAAAATGGGAAAAATAAACACCCAATTGAAAATTCCCAACCTAATGGGAAAATTGAAAGTAATGCTACTATAGAAGCTCTACTCCTAAAACCTAGCTCCGACCACCACATGTCATCCAAGATCCTGTATCCTTGAACTCCTCTGGAGTCACAATCAAACCTGTGCATCCTCTTCATAAGGAATGAAACATGCAGGAAACTTCCATGTAGGGGTGAGTATAAACATACCCAGTGGGACGCCATGAAAATAATGGGGATAAGTAAGAGATAAAAGAGGAAAATTCATCCGATCGTTATTGATGTCGATCAAATTTTACAATTTATATTCCTACTAACTACTTTATATGTGTAAAGTAGGCTCAAACCCACATGGAAGGTGATTTTGACCACTAATCTCAAGAAAAATTAAGAAAACCCCACTCTTTTCAGCAGAGGGGTAAAATTCCAATTTTTTTAGTTTTTGTATTTTTTTTATTGTGTTTTTTAAAAGACATTAAAGATACACCACATATTTTTTGTATTTTGATCTAAAATATTTTTAAATAGGAAAACGTTTAAAAACAATGAGTAACAGAGATTGTGAATGCTAATAAATGAACAATCAAGTAGACCAGCCTGGGGAAAACACAATTCTACTGGTTTAAAAAGGATTCTTATTCACTTAAAAGTTGTTGCAATGAACCTCCGTTAAAAGAATGACTCACTTACCTTTCTAGAAGTTATGTCATAATGTTCGATAAATCTTAGAGTTCACCACTCTGAGATAAATCAACTATGTAAATTTTGAATTGAAAATGATGACAGAATGAACTCTCTGTAAGTTCTGAAGTTTCCTAAATTTATGAAAATTTGAAAGATGCATCCACGGTCTATCTCACTGAATGGTCGTGGATTTAGAAATTAAGTCCTAGTGGTACAAAGGAATTGAATGAATTTAATATTGATCATTCCAAACAATACTGAATTCATTACAATGTTAAAGTGAAAAAAGGTGATTTAAAGAAATCCAATAGAACATAAATTTCTCTAAGAATAAGAAGATTTAGCTTGAAAACATGTTCATTATCATAAAAGTAATTGAAAACAACTCACGAAAAGAATACAAGAAGTAAAAAAAGAGGGAAAAAGGACTCCCTAATGATTATTTTCACAAATTCACTTTCAAATCCAGGGTTGTCCACCGGATATATCTAATTAGATGAGAGAGAAGCTGTCAAAAGTCTGCATGATCTCCACTCGAATGATTCATCTCTTAAATGTGTGTCTATCCCTAAAATTTTCTTCTTACTCTACTTTTAAAATAACGCTCATCTGCTACTCTTCACCACCTTGTTTTCAACGACATACTTTGGTTCTTAACTTTTGCACCGCATGCGTGTTTTTTTCGAACCAAACGTCACACTATATTCTCTCTTGTAACTAACTTCGCATGAGTTAGTTGAATTCACTTGGTCATTTTTCTATCTCGTAAATGAACCTGCACAAGAAAAAACAAACAAAACAGTTTAAACATGAAGGAATTCAATAAATACAAATTAACAATTTAAGTCATTAGTTAATTAAGAAGTATTTAAAATAATTAA
Organism: Viscum album; assembly: GCA_963277665.1. NCBI lineage: Eukaryota > Viridiplantae > Streptophyta > Magnoliopsida > Santalales > Viscaceae > Viscum > Viscum album. The sequence goes on along the minus strand of OY728143.1, from coordinate 640,312,085 downwards.
CATGTCTTTAAATACTTTTTTAATAATTTATTTTTCAAATATTATTGATAACTATTAATTATATTTTAAAAATTATATTATTTTTAAAATGAATTAATATAATTATTAACATAGTTATTATTTAATTATATATGTCATGTTATAATAATTTAACTAAATATTTAAGTATTATTAATTTGGTTACTAATTAATTTTATAAATCATCATTAACATTTAAACTTAAGAATTTTAATTAATTATTTATTATAATGTTATAATGTTATTAAGTTATTAATATTTATTAATTAACATTATTGATGTTAATTTAGAAAAATTATTGTTATTTTAAAAAATAAATTATTTTATTCTAAATACATTTATAAATTATTTTTAAGTATTTAATTAAAAAGTTTGTTCATTAAATAACAGTTAATATTTAAATATTTAAAATTAATTTAAAATAATTATTAATTTTAACAGATTTAGTTTAATAGTGTTTAATTTAAGTTAATTAATTTAATAATTAAGTTTTATTAAATTAAATTTATTATTTATTTATAATTATTATGATTTCATATTTTGTTATCATTTTATTTTATTTTATGTTTTAATTTAACATTTTTTAATAAACTTCATCTTCCCCAATCCTCGGCGCAACCCTAATGGGGGGTTATCTTATTCGGAACCGCAACGAGCCACGACGTCTTGTGGTCGGTTCTTCCCTCATGCAGCAATCTTCTCCTCAAAAAGCGTGCACCTCATCTCCCCCACACAACAATAGATCCCTTGACTTCAGGGGACAGATTGGATCCTCCTAACAGTGGCAGACAATCTCTTCTACAAATAGTCGTTTCTGCAAAATCCCTCGAAGTAGGTATGATGCTGGAGGTGTGTTCTACTCACGAGGACAGTGTCCTACGGGTGAGTTTGGTTCGTGTATGCGATGAAACATGATCTGACTTGGAAGTGAGACTTCAAATGGTAGTGTTGGCTTGCAGCGATTCAGATCTGGAAAAGGTATTTGTTGACTAGTGTAAAACTAGTTTGAAATGTTCTGTTTCTTCTTTGTGATAAATCTGAATCTGAGTTTGAATGTATGGATTCGATTTTGTGCATGTATGTGTTCTTTTATTGAAATACTAGTTCAAATCATGATGTGAAAATAGAAGATGGGTAGGGAGATCAGTGATGGATGTCGGTTGTAGGGTATGACCAATGGTATGAGACCAATGACATAACAGTGGGTTGTAAAGGTATCAGTAGTGGGGAAGAGGTGTAAGAGACCAATGGTGTCAGTGTGAAGAAAGGGGGTGCTGAAGAGGAGAAACCAATTTAAGTAAAGGCCTCAGTGAGACGTGGAGAGACCAATGGGGGAAAGAGGGAATAGTGAGTGAGGGCTGGAGGATGAACCGATATTGTGAGAGATGAGTCACTGATGGTTTAAATTAATATGTCTACAATAGTTTAAAAATAATAAGTCATCAATACCTATGAAATAAGAGACTCACACTGATGCACAAAAACATCGGTTGCATATACAAAATAGAACTATCGGTGAGTCGTCTCACCGATAGTTAAAAACATTATTGGTGTGATGTCTAAAAAATAAAATAAACAAAGAAAAACATAAATTTACAACTTCAAAATATAACTAGTAAATTAATTTAAAATAAATCAAACATATGTCTAATAGGTAAATTAAAAAAATGCAATTAAATTAATTCACCGTTGGATAGTCCAACTGTGAGTCATATGTACACAAATATTTTTAGATAAAATAAACTTAAAACCATTAATTAACTAAAATTAACACTTAAATTATTTAATGAAATTAATTGATTGATTTTTTAAAAACACAAAATTACATAAATTAATTATTAAACTTAAACAGTGCTATTAATTAAATTAAAATTATTCTTTAAAATTAAAAATTTTAATTTTAATTATTAACACGTAAATTGAAAACATGATTAATGTTAAAATAAAATGATAAAAGATTAAAATTAAAAATTATTATATAAATTTGATTAAAGGGTCTACAATGAGTGAAAAATAATATTATCGGTGACTAAAAACAAATGTCAATGACTTTATAATTTAACTGCATACTTAGGATTAAATAAAAAATGTTTTAAAACTCTAACTTAATTAATTGAATTACTATATGAATACTTAAAATTAAAGAAACACTATTTCCTTAAATATAAACTCAAATTATTAATTTAATTTATATGAATATTTAGAATAATTAAACTAATTAATTAATAATGTTAATTTATTTTAGTCAAACTAATTAAAATATATAATATTAAATTAAAAACTAAGTTAATTAATTTTCAAATAAAATGATTAAATGATCATTTAATATAAATATAAAATTATTAAAAGTTAAGCAGGGAAAAATTAACAAAACTAAATAAAGAATAATTAAAATAGATAAGTTAGTTAGATTTAATTATTTGTTTTAAAGACTAAAAATACATAATTTATAATAAAAATTGTTTAATTTTCAAATTTAATTATAAAAATATAAAAATTCATTTATTGTCCATAAAGTATAAAAATAATTAATTAAATTAATAAAAATTGGATAGAAAGATGTGGAAGTTTTTGTCAAATTAGAGCCACATCAAATTCCCCAACACTTAAACATTTTAGTCCTCAAATAATCTCTTGTATTATTATCTTTGAAAAACATATATAAGTGTATTTATTATTTTCCTCAAAATGTGATATATCCAGATAATTGAAAACATAGGAAAAGAAATTTTGTTGAGGACCAAGAAAAGAAATTTTCAAATCAAGTCTTTCCTGGAACAAATACTCTAAGGGTAATCAAGATAGAAATTATTCATCTATAAAAGAAGTTTTATAGCCTCATATGTGATACTACTTATTGACTCTTTTCAATCCAAGCTCATGTTCTAAGTACAAGAGTGAAAAGAGGTAAAATATTAGTGGAATTAAAAACTTATCCAGAGGAACCTTGTACTTTGAATTTTCACCTAGGTTCTAAAAATAATTTTTTTTCTAAATCACCTTATTGATACAACCTAAATGATTCCCATATAAACAATTTTTCACTTATTCATCTGATTTTCATCATTCCCCTCACCTTAATGAACTTTTTTTTAACCCTTGAAACTTTATTTTACTTTTCCCAATCCATGTATCATATGACAAGAACAGTACAATGCACTTATTCAACGATTTATAGAGGGATTATGGTAAATAGAAACACACCCATCATCTAGGGTCTCAAAGATTCACCGTGAGATCCCTGATGCCCAAACTAATCAAGTTTAAAAATATTTATATAAAAATCATTTACATTGGATCACTAAGGTGCTTACTTTAACAATTAAAAATAAAATGAGTTCTCTAGGATCAAATTCAATCTTCCAGTTCCAAGGGCTAAGATCATAACTCCACTAAAAGGTTACCCATATCACTCTCAAAAGTAGTACCTAAAACAAATATTCCATTAAATAACTAAGAAAGATCACTCATTAATCATCCACCCACATTAATTTTAGGCTCAAAGCAGTTCTTAACTACTAATCAAGAACTATCCTTAGGAAAAACCCAATTGAGTACAGTTTAAAGCATAAAATTGTGAATGAATTCTAAAATATTTAACCATTTTTTCAAAAATTTGGAAGTTGAAGTTATAATTAATGGGGGATCACATTAAAGAACAATTCAACACAATCAATAATTAACCCCTACCCCCACACATAAAACCCTAATTTTTTCCCATAGTTAACTTCCAAATATGGATACGAACAATTTGAACGTTTAAGATCAAAATAGATTTTGTATTTCAGTATATATATGACATGTATCAAGGGTCTCAATAATGTTAAAAAATATTGTTTTCCACAATGAATAACTTAACAGCTGGTTCATTATCCAAAGTCATGCATTATCAATAAAGGAAGTAACAAATATTTCCAATACAAATCAAGAAATAACATGTAATTTGTAGGTTCACTGTGTACTGGGTGTAGTAATTTGAGAAAGTATGATTCAAATGAATGTCTAATATAGAAGAATGATGCATGAAAAACACCCTACAAACTATGCAGTTTCAATGAAAAACACAACAACCAGAAAGCATGTACCCCCATACATATTTTCAAGCAGTTGAATGATTTACCTAACAATTTTATTCTGTTTTTATCAAGGAGAAACATCCAGAATTATTTTATTCAACTTAGTGATATACAGAAAAAACTTTTTAGTATATAGGGCATGAAGCATAATTTCTTGAAAACATGTAGCAGAATTTTCTAATACAAGAATAATTTTAAACAATAGCAAAAAAAATAAAATACCCCCTTGAATTAAAGTTTATAATTACTTTTACAACATGGGAATTCCACTCCCTTGTGACTCAACAGTAGTATCTTATCACAATAAAAAAGAACCAAGAGAAAGAATAAATAAATTTGAGGGATTTCACAAAAACAGAGCATGTAGTATTTTTATTCAAATTCCAAAAATGAAACATCAATAAGGACCAAAAAACCATGGGTTTCCTCCCATGAAATGCTAAGTTTTAATGTCTTTAGCCTGAATTTGTTCAAAATCAGTTCTCAAACTCTATGAAGGCAGCCAATCCCTTCGATTGTCCTTCAAAATGAAGTTTCTCTCTTTTCCCCTTAACCAACATGGGTTTGTTCTCTTCACCTACAATTTCAATAGATCCATTCTTCAGCACTCTCAGACCAGTAAAGGGTCCAGACCGATTAGACTTTAACTTCCTTATAAAGAGTTTATGTCTAGTGTTAAAGAGGATGACCTTCTGTCCAGGTTTGAATTCTTTGGTTTGAATGATATAATCATGAAATATCGTAGTCTTCTATTAGTAAATATTTTAATTATCATAATCCTATATATCATAATCTCATCTAACTCACTCATCTCAAGCAATATTATGTCCTCAGCACTCTTAAAATCAAAATTCAAAGCCTTAACTTCCCAATATTACTTGTGTTGTAACTCTACTGGAAAATGTCAACATTTACCAAAAAATATCATATAAGGTGACATACTAATTGGGGCCTTGAAAGAAGTTATATATTCCCATAAATATTCATACAATTTAAGAGACAATTCCTTCATAGAATTTGATAATGTTTTTTTAAAATCTATTTCTGATCTCTATTTGAAATTTCCACTTGTCCATTGTACTGTAGATTCTAAGGAGTTCCAATTTTATAAACACGGCCATATTTTCCCATAAAAGCCTTAAACTTTCAATTATTAAAGTGTTTTCCATTATCAGTGATAAAGGCTCTGGGAACTCCAAATCATGAAAATATGTTCTTTTTGACAATTTTTTTTACAGAATTGTCATGATTCTTGGGAAGTGACACTACCTCAACCCACATTGACACATAATCTATAGAAATAAGAATATAATCATTCCCATGAGATAATGGAAATTGACCTATGAAATTTAATCCCCAGAAATAAAAAATCTCTACTTGAAAAATACCTTTTTGGGGAAACTCCTATTTCCTAACCACATTTTCTAACCTCTGACACTTGTCACAACCAACTATAAAGCTCCTAGAATCCTTGAAAAGAGTGGCCCAATAGAAACCAGATTGTAAGGATTTTTGTGCTGTCCTTTGACCACCATGGTTACCTCTCCAAGATGAGAAGTGAAAACACTCTAGAATAGGAAACATCTCTTCCTCAGGTACAAATCTCCTAAGTATACCATCATCACATCTCTTAAATAAAAGGGGTCATCCCATAGATAGTATTTAAACTCAAAAAATATATCTTTGGTTATTATAAAGGTCTTTGGGAAAGACTCTTACTTCTAGGTTATTGAAAAAATCTACATAAAATGCTGACTGCCTAATTGAAATAGAGAGTAGTTTTCATCAGGAAAGGAAGATTTTATCTCTCTAAGATCTTTAGATTGAGTAAGAGGAAGCCTAGAAAGATGGTTAGAAACTAAAATTTCAACTCCCTACTTACCAATAATCTCTAAATACAACTCTTGTAGCAAAATAATCCATCTAATAAACCTAGGTTTAGTTTCTTTCATAGAAAAAAAATATTTCAATGTAGAGTGATCAGTGAAAATGATGACTTTTGAGCCTAAAAAATACTGTCTAAACTTCTCTAGAGAAAAAACAAATTGAAATTCTTTTTTAGTGGGGGTATAATTCTTTTGAGTCTCATCAAGAAGTCTACTAGAACAATACACCACATGTAACTTTCTATATCTCCTCTGTCTAAGTACAACACCTACTTCTATGTCACTAGAATGACACATAAGCTCAAAAGGTAGTTTCTAATCTGGTGTAGTGATAATGGGTTGTGTAGTGAGATTTTCTTTTAACATATTAAATTATTTAAAATTGTTTTCATCATAATTTAAAGGTGCATCCCTGACCAGCAAAGAACACAAGGGATTAATTATTTTTGAAGATTCTTTTATGAATCTCTAGTAGAAAAAAGCATGCCCTAAGAAACTTCTAACACATTTACCATTTTCAAGAGGTGGGAGTTTTTGAATGACTTATAAATTAGAAATGTCAACCTCTAGACATCTCTTCAAAACTTTATGACCATGAAAAATACCTTCTGTAACCATGAATTTACACTTTCCTAATTAAAAAGAAGGTTGGTTTCAACACATCTCTCTAAAACTAACTCAATATTTCTAAGAAAATAATCAAAAGTACTACCCACAATGGAAAATTCATCCATGAAAACATTAATGATCCTCTCAATCATATCAGAAACGATAGCTATAATACACATTTGAAAGGTGGATGGAGCTCCACACCACCCAAAAGGTTTATGCCTATAGGAAAATGCCCCAAAGGGGCATGTTAATGTGGTCTTTTCCTGATTCTCTAGAGCAATGGGTATCTGGTTGAAACTAGAATACCCATCCAAGAAAAAGAAAAAATCATTTTCAGAAATCCTCTCAAGAATTTAATCCAAAAGGTCATTGTTAAATGGTCTTTCTTAGTGTATGAAATCAACTTCCAATAATCTATACATACTCTCCTTTTAGTGACTTTCCTAACATGGATTTATTCATTCTTTTAATTTTTGACAATAGTGATACCTCCCTTTTTAGAAAAAACCTGAAAAGGGCTGACCCAATAACTATTAAAAATGGGATAAATTATACTAGTGTCCTGTAACTTGATCACATCCTCTCTTACAACCTCTTTAATGTTTGGATTTAATCTTCTTTGACACACTACCCAAGGCTGATGGTCAGGATCCATAGGAATCTTATGCATGCAGAATGAGGGACTAATACCCTTTATATCAGCTATGGTCCAACCTATGGAAGATTTAAACTTATTCAATACACTCAACATTCTTTCATCTTGATTATCTTTCAACTTAGTAGAAATTATAACAGGTAAAGTGGAATTCAAACCCAAAAATTAATATTTCAATTGTTGAGGGAGTGGTTTAAGATCAAGAGTGGGTGTTTCTATACTCAAATGAAGACTCTTAGTCCTATGAGATCCAAGGTCTTAAAAATATCTCTTGTAAGTAGTATTGAATGATGAAATATTTTTAATTTCATACTCAGATTCTGAATTTACAATGGTGTTGTCCAAAGTGGACAACATACTGTCTAGACTTTCCAGATCATAATTTAACAAATTAATCAAAGAAGAATCATCTAGTTGCCTCAAAAGTTCTCCCTCAATATCATAAAAGTTATTAGTAGTGTTGTTGACTATAGATTCACCCTCAATTTCACTCACAAATCTCCTAATTTTATAAATAGAGGATTCTCCAATAGAGGAAATTGGACAGTTGTCCAAGTCTAGAAAATTTTTCAGATTCAGTGTTTGAATAGAATTTCCAATTTCTAAGATAGGAAAAATAGAATTTTCAGCTTCAAAATGAATTTATTCAAAAAAATATTGATTTTATGATTCTTAATAGTGTTCAATTTTATTTTTCTAGGAACATTCATCTTCAAGAAACTCTATTTTTGAACAGTTTCCAAATAAGTTGGTCCCTTGATATTCTTAATCACATTCAATTATTCTTTTTGTTCACCATTTTTTATAATTAACCAACCTTAGACACATCAATAATATCACCATATGTGGCAAGAAGAGCCTACCAAGAATGATTGGAACCTCTTGATCACACTCCATATCAAGAACTAAAAAGTCTGGAGGAAAAAACAGTTTCCCAAACCCAACTACCAGGTCATCTACCCTCCCCATAGGATGAGTGAAAGATCTATCAGATAACTGTAGTGTGATTGTGGTAGGTTGAAGGTCACCCAACCTTAACTGTAGAAACAGTGAGTATGGAAGTATGTTGACACTAGAACCCAAATAAAAAAGACAATGGAGTTGATCAAAATTTCTTAAGGTGTAGGGAATAATAAGACTACAAGGTTAATTAAGTTTGGGTAAGATTTTATTTCGAATTACATCACTACACTCTCCACTAAGGATGTAAGTAGAAAATTATTCAAGGGTATTTTTATTTGAAACCATTTTTTTGATATATTTCACGTAATATGGTATTTTTATCAAAGATTGAATAAATGAAATGTTTACTTGAGTTCGGTAATAAGACCAAGGAACTGAAGAAGTTCAACCCTAGTGTTTCTTTGAGGTTTCAGTTTCTCAAGGAAATGGATGGGTGGGGAAATTTTGTTTCAAAATAGTAGTAGTATCCCTCATCTATTCATCTAAATTTTCTTTTCCTTTATTCCTTTTATTTTTAGAATAATTTTAAACTTTTACTTCATGTGAAAAATCCATATTCTCTTCTTCTTTTAAAGTTTAATGTGAATTTCCAAAATTTGAACAAAGAAGATTTTTGGTTCCAGAATCAAGCATATTTTCAATTTGGGCACTTTCAAGGACTTTTTTAGGAACAATTTGAGTATTCATACCACTTTTAGTGACTATCACAATGGAATTCTATCTAGGGTTATGTTCTGTTATGCTGGAAGTTTACTTTTTTCATTTAATAAAAGTCTCAAACAAGTTGGCCTAGGTGTGTTTCCTTATTATGCATTCTAACATAATTTTTCATTTTATCTGACTCATATTGATTTTTTGGTTTGGTTAGCTGAGTCATGTATATTTTCTCATTGGAGTTAATTTTTTTCAAAATTAAATCACGTTTAGAAGACATTTTATTATCATTGTTTCCTTGTGAATTTGAAGAGTCAACCCATTATTGATTTTAACAATATGTTCTACATTGGTTTTGATAGTTAGTGGTAGTGGATTGCTTAATTAAACCATGATCTTTCCATGAAAAAATGGGATGGTTCCTATAGACTTGGTTATAATTGTTTGAAAATGGATTTTATTTCGGAGGCATCCTAGGACCAGAGTTAACAAAATTTGTAATCTCTTGTTGTTTGTATGACATATCAATGTTAGGACATAAGTTTTCAGTATTCCCAAACATTCTACATTGTGAACATTTTTCTCTTAAAAATTGATTGGTGTTTTGACATCCAAGTTGGGTAATAGTTTTCTTAGAGTTTTGGTTCACTAAAGATTAATGTTGGTTAGTGATTTCAAAAAGTTGAGCTTGAGTTCCATTCATTGAACCAGTATTTGGGTTTTTGTTACTCCTTTTCTTATTGAATTTTTATGTTGTGAATTTAGTTCAAGATTATTAAAAATTTGTATCAACTCTTCATTTGTATTGTCATTATAATTTTCCCCAACTGCATGATCAACTAGATTTTTTCTAGAGGATGACAACCTCTAATAGAAGGTATCCATGAGCAGGTGATATGGGAGTTGATTATGGGTACACTTCCTAAGAAGGTACTAGAAACTATCCCAAGATTCATGAAAATATTCTCAATCTTCTTGATAAAAACTAGTAATCTTAGTTCTCAGTTCACCTTTTAATATATGGGGATAAAATTTCATTATGAATGAGTTGTAGATTTGATCAGAATTCTCTAAAATGTTCTCATCTAGACTCAAAAACTAGTTCATAGCATTCCTTTTAAGGAAAATGGAAAAACCCACTTCCTAAATTCATTATATAAAAGTCCTAGAAGAGTTAATTGCTCCAAAGTGTGGTAAAAGTCTCTAATTATGGGAAGATAGTCCTCATTAGTGGGCACATTTAATGCAGGAAGCAAGGAAATTTGTGACTGTATCAGTTCATAATTTGGGCTCTATAAGATAACTTAATGGAAGATGGATTTCATGAGACTTGAGGGAGTTTTAACTCCCTCGTCCAAGGATGTTATACTTAATCTAAAAGTTTTGGTTGATGATATTGATTGTCATTAGGTGCAATAACCCTATTTTCTATATTCTCCATTTCAATTTTGTTCTTATTTCTTGGATCAGTGATATGTTTCTCAAGTTCAGGGTTCAAAGGCTCTATTATAACACCAGAGGTTCTTGTGCTCATGAAATAAGTGATAAAAAGTGAAATTTAGAACAAACAATTGTAAACAGGAGCCCAACAACATAGAAAAAAGTATCAAATCATTAGAAAATGAATCATATTTTTTTATACAGTTTTTAGTTTTTGAAATTCTTAGGTGTTTTTTTATATATAATTTTTTTTAAATTTTTTTAAAATTAATGGATGGTTATCTCCCTAAAAACGACACCAAAAACATGACCTAGATTTTGTTGATTTTGGTTAAAGATTAATTATTTTTATTCCTACTGACTAATGTATATGTGGTATGTAGGGTCAAACTTATAGAAAAGGTGATTTTGACCAAAACTTTTCTAAATTTTTTCAAAAATACCCCACTATTTTCAGCAGTGGAGAAGATTCCTATTTTTTTAATTTTTATTTGTATATTTTTTATAATGAAGTAAACTGCCACAAAGTTTTAAATTTTTTGATCTAAACAAATATGAAACAGGAAACAGTGAACAAAATGAATATAGAACGCTGTTAAATGAACAATCAAAATAAAATTCTTGGGGAAAAATAATTCTACTGATTTTAATGAATTCTAATTCACTTAAAAGTTGTTGTAGTATACCACTTGTTAAAGAGAATGACTTACATACCTCACCAGGAGTTATGTGAGACAAATTTATCAATATCGGATTTCGCCATTCCAAGATAGATCAACTATGAAAAATTTGAATTGAAAATGACGATAGAACGAACTCGCTGTAAGTTCCGAAGTTTCCTGAATTTATGAAATTTTGAAAGATTCATCCACAGTCTATCTCACCGAATGATCATGGATTTAGAAATTATTTTCTAGTGGTAAAAATTATTTAAATCAATTTCTTGTTGATCTCATCAAACAATATTGAAATCATTGAAATGATAAAGTGGAAAGGGTGATTTAAAGATAACCAGTAGAACTTATGTTTCTCCCCAAACTAGGATATTTAGTTAGAAAACATATTCATTATCATAACAGTAATTGAAAACATTTCAAGAACAAAATACATGAAGTAAAAACAAGAGGGAACAAGAACTTCCAAATAATGTTCGGCTCGAATTCTCCTTCAACTCCAGGGTTGTCCACCAGATGTCTCTTCTATGATGAGAGAAAATTTTTCAAAAGTCCAAATGATCTCCACTCGAATGATTTATTCCTCGAATGTGTGGCTCTCCCTAAAATTCACTAATTTCCATACTTTTAAACTTGCGGTCATCTTCTGCTCGTCACCACCTTGTTTTCACCAACATACTTTGGTTCATAAATTTCACACCGCATGCGTTCTTTTTTCCACGAACCACACGTCACACAAGATTCTCCCTTGTAACTAACATTCGGTGAGTTAGTTGAATGCACTTGGTTGATTTTTCATCTCTTGAATGAACCTACACAAGAAAAAAAACAAAACAATTAAAACATGAAGGAAATAAATAAATAAAAATTAATTAATAAAGTCATTAGGTAATTAAGAAATCTTTAAAATAATTAACAAGTCTTTAAATAATGATTTTAATATGTTATTTTATTTATATTATTGATAAATAGTAATTATATTTTAAAAATTATATTATTATTAAAATTAATTAATATCATTATTAATATAGTTATTATTTAATTATATAAGTTAAGTTATAATAATTTAACTAAATATTTATGTATTATTAAGTTAGTTACTAATTAATTCAATAAATCATTATTAACATTTAAACTTAAAATTTTAATTAATTATATATTTTAACGTTATAATGTTATTAATTTATTAGTTATTATTAATTAACATTATTGATGTTAATTAAAAAAAATATTTTTATTTAGAAAATTCAATTATTTTATTATAAATACATTTATAAAGTATTATTAAGTATTTAATTAACAAATTTTATCATTAAATAATTATTAATATTTTAATATATAACATTAATTTATAATAATTAAAAAGTTTAAATGATTTAGTTTAATAGAGTTTAATTTAAGTTAATTAAATTAATAATTCTATTTTATTAACTTATATATAATATTTATTTATAATTATTATGATTTAATATTATTATTTTATTATTATTTTATTTTAATTTTTATTTTAATTTTTAATTTTTTAATAAACGTACACTTCCCCCCGAATCCTCTGCTCAACCCTGAGGAGGGGGGTCAGGGATGGAGGTTGTCTTCTTTAACACCACAACCAGCCACGACGACTTGTTGGAAACTCTTCCATGGTGTGGAAGTATCCTCCCCACATAGCGTGCACCTCATATCATAGCACAACACCAAATCCCTCAGCTTCAGGTGGTGGCTTGGCTCTTCCGCGCAGCTGCGCGCAAGCTACTCTGCAAACAGATGCTACTGCGAACTCCCTAGAAGCAGGTCTGGTGGTGTGCAATGTGTTCTAATTGCGACAACGACATCCTTTAGGTGAGTTTGGTTCGAGTATGTGGTGAAACATTATCTGTCTAGGAAGCGTGACTTCAAATGGTAGCGTAGACTCACAATGATTCAGATCTGGAAAAAGGATTTGTTGATTAGTGTAAAACTTGTTTGAAATGTTCTGTTTCTTCTTTTTTATTAATCTGTAACTAGGTTTGAATGTGTGGATTCATGTTTGTGCATGGATGTTTTCTTTGATTGAAATACGGGTTCAAATATCTATGTGAAAATAGAAGATGGGCAGGGAGATCAGCGATGGATGCGGGTTGTATGGTAAGACCGACGGTATGAGACTGATAGTATAACGGTAGGTTGTGAAGTCATCTATTGCAGGGAAGAGGTGGAAAAGACCGAACTTGTCGGTGTGAAGAAAGGGGGCGCTGAAGAGGAGAAACCGATTGAAGGCAAGGCCTTGGTGAGACTTCAAGAGATCTATGGGGAAAAGAGGGAACAATGAGTAAGGGTTGGAGGAGGGACTGATAGTGTAAGAGATTATTAACTGATAGTTTAAAATAATTAGTCACCCATAGTTTAATAATAATAAGTCACTGATACCGATGAAAGGAGAGACCGAAACCGATGCACAATGACATCAGTAGCATAATAAAAATAGAACTGTCGGTGAGTCGTCTCACCAATATTTTAAAAAATATCAGCGTGCTGTCTGAAAAATAAAATAAACAAAGGAAAACATTTATTTATAACTTCAAACTCTAAATAGTTAAATAATATGAAATAAATCAAACATATGTCTAATAGGTAAATTAAATAAAAATGAAATTAAATTAAGTCACTAATGGATAGTCCAATGGTGAGTCATATGCACACAACTAAAAATTTAGGTCAAATAAACATAAAATCATTAATTAACTAAAATTAACACTTAAATTATTTAAAGTAATTATTTTAGTAATTTATTAATAATGAAAAACTAAATAAATTAACTATTAAACTTATACTGGTTTATTAATTAAATTAAAATTAAACATTAAAATTACAAATTAAAAATTTAAATTGTTAAAATTTAAATTAAATACTAGATTAATGTTAAACTAAGTTGATAAAAGACTAAAATTAAAACTTATTATATAAATTTGATTAAAGGGTCTATAGTGAGTGAAAAAATCTCATCAGTATCTAAAAACAAATTTCATTGTCTTAATAGTTTAACATCATAATTAGGTTTAAATAATTAATGTTTTAAAACTCTAACTGAATTAATTGAATAACATGATGACTACTTAAAATTTAAAACACACTATTTCATTAAATTTGAACTCAAATTCTTAACTTAATTAATATGGCTATTCAGAAAAATTAAGCTGATTAATTAATAATGTTAATTTATTTTAATCAAACAAATTAAAATATATAAGATTAAATTAATAACTATGTTAATTAATTTTCACATAAAATGATAAAATGATCATTTAATATAAATATCAAATTATTAAAAGTTAAGAAGATTAAAATTAACAAAACGAAATAAGTTAAACTAGATAAGTTAGTTAGATTTAATTAATTGTTTTAAGTACTAAAAATACATAATTTATAATAAAAATTGATTAATTGAAAAATTTAACTATAAAAATATAAAAATGCATTTATTGAAAATAAAGAACAAAAATAATTAAGAAAATTAATAAAAATTGGATAGGAAGATGTGGCAAACTGTATCAAATTAGAGCTACAAAAAAAGTATAGTAGATATAATGCGATATAGTAAATGAGTGTAGCTCAACCCAATAAGGAATTGAAGTAAGCTCATCCAAATGTAAGGATCTAGAGACGGTGAGAAGGTATACTTCTCATCTAATATTCGCTACCTAATAGGAGAGTAGTCTCATCTAACCATGAGAATCTGGACATGGAAAGCACATGGCACACCTTGCGTTTCCTCACCTCTTCTGTAAGGAGAGTAAAAAAATCGAAGGAGTGGGTACTGAAATTGGATGTAAATATAGATATTCTCAAGACAAAGATACCCAAATGAGGGAGTAAGGTGATCTACATCTCAATGCTCAGTCCAGGTAACGAGTCACCAATAGTCCCAGTAGTAGCCACCATCGATCCCCAACATCCCAAACGTCTGCCCTGAACTGTAAGAAAAAGGGGATCAATCAATACACCTTGATACTATCCAATTTGGGTGGGTCTATCTCGCCTAGACCATTTTTTGTAGAATCACTAGGATGAATCTCAGTGGGGAAAGATCCCCTCTGACTCTTCAGTATGAGGTTACTCCAAAACATGACTCATCACTGATTCGTCGTCAAACACCAATGCCTTGCCTCGTTGGAGGGTGGCACGCGAGAGGGTTTCTCAGAACAGTAAACGCTGAACCTTACTGCCCAACCCCACTAAAGGGTATGTCCTGAAAAGAGAATAGTGAACACCATTGCCCATCCCTGCAGGAGGGTATGCTTGGAAGAGAGAACAATGAAGACCACTGCCTATAAAAACTAGAGGGTAAGACCGAAAGATTCATCAGTGTACACCACTGCCTAGCCTTACTGGAGGGTAACCCGATACTACTCTGGTAAATTTGAAAACATCACCGCCATCACTATCATCATAGAACACCTCTAGAGTAGCATTGAGTTCAGAACACCTTGATTCAATACCCAAATAATGAAACATATGTCACCATCATGTACTATGTGAAAATACAATCATGATAGGCTTTTGATTTTCCCAAAATAGACAATCAATGAAAAAGTTTCCTTTCACCACAATTAGCCTATAGGGTCCTAGTGGGGCCCACATTCTTACCCCGAACATCAAATTCTAAAAATTATCTCAAAAGGCCCATCTTAGGGTGAAAAATATGATATGACAGATGGCACATCAAATAGATGACCAATTTAAAATTTACAAGCATCTGAATCTAAAAAAGAGGGTCCGGGGGTTTAGTGGACCGACTTGAGGTCAATCGTCACCATTCGTCCATCCCACAGTCTACTGGCCGGCCATGCCCATGCCGCGATAGATGCCACGATGGTCGACTATGGTCAGTGGATGGTCGGCTGACCCAGGATCTGACACTGGATCTGACCCGGGTCTGACCCATTCCACTTATCCGGCCAAGCCTACCCAGGCTAGGCCTGACCCATTTGACAGTCCTAGCCTAATTCAGTTGTGCTAGACCATGGCGGTTCGACTTGCTTGCCGATGCAACCTGGACGAATATCAACAAAGGGTCTGTCCCATGATCCGGTCGCCAGCTGCAGGAATGGTGGCGGGTGACACCACATGTTGTCATGTCGTGTGTCCCCATCCAGCTGACTGGCTAGGACACATAGACTTCTGTCTTTCCGTGCTGTTGGGATGTGATTCTGCCCCTCCACAGTTGGCCATTGGCCACCACACCAGCTATCTGTTCTACGAACCTCCAAGCAAAATCTGGCTACCCAATCAGAATGTTGTTAGTAGATCAAGGACCCTTGAGATGGCTGCTTCACTACAACGACCTCTGATCATCAATCCACTAGAAGTTTAGCACATCAAAAAGTTTTTGGTGGATACCCATGAAGATCAGACGAAAAATATGGTTTTAAGCATGACTCAATGGCCTTGTTTGTGCGACCATTGATGATTCAATGTTAGAATAGAAGAAATAGGGGGATAATGAAAAAAATTGAATTTAAACTTGAATCAGAACTCAAAATGAGATAAAATACTACCTTGTAACGGTCATATTTCATTGGCGATGCATCCACAGTGTTCTTTATTTGATTTGAAGAATATTTGGAGAAGTTTTCTCCTCATTCTAGAGAAGAAAATCAAATACTATTAGAGAAAGAGAGTGAGGGAGAGAGGTATCTTAGGAATTGATAGAGAAAGATATTATGGTTTCCACCCTAATTTGAAATACTTAACTCCTATTATAGCCATCCCTCTTGGCATAGAAAATCAAAACCAACTCTTCCTCTTATTTTATGTCATGATTTTCAAAACACCACATTCCTAACTCAACAGTGGTATCATATTTACAACTCAAGTCTCCATTTTAAAGTTATTATATTTTTCATTATGGGTAAAATAATTAAGTTTAATTGTTTTTAAATACCAATTTTTCCATGGGTGGTGTTTTTCACATGATTCACACACCGATGAATGTTATACCCTACCTAGGTTAAACGCCATGTTCTGGAATCAATCGTGGCCTCGAATTTTAAATCAAAGTTACCATTTAAAAGTTTTCCCATTTACATTACATGAATGGTATAAAATATACTTAATATTTTATAAAATTAATTTTGGGCACACTGGTCCTTAGAATTTCACATCATCTCAGCACCTAACTCTAGAAATATATATAGAAATATTTCAAAGTATTATAAGGTGAAAATAGGGTTTCTACAAATATCCACTTTTAATCCTTCACCGGTAGTCACACAAGTCCGAAGCATCCAATAAGAACCACTATGATATATATCAAAATAGATAGAGGACTTCACATGATCATATGTTGATCATGAGACTTAATTGAAGACAAATACCAAGAAACATCATGAGAAGTTCAATAATCATGAACCATTCAACCTCTAATGCTTTTTCAATCAGATTTAAATGAAATTTTTTTTTGATCATACAACGTCTCAAATGAATATCAAGAGTATACCTCCACTTCCACATTGGTGAACATGGTGTACATACCATGAAAAGTGTCTTCCCACATCCTATATAAACCCTACTCCTTTAACAAAAAAGACACAAACAAAGGTATAAGAAGAAAGATCTGGAAAGGAAAGAAGGAAGAACAGAGTGTGCCAGCCGTCAACCACTAGAGATCATCTCTAGTTAAATCAAGTGCCCCTATTTCAAGAACCTACCATGGAAATGTAGCCATGAGATATCATGGAATGATCATCATATGATCCAGAAATCTTGTGAGGCAATAATATCATGTTATCTCCTTGTGATGTGGCATTGTTAAGTCACAAACCTCTATCATGTATATATAACTTTGATGCACATAAGAAGTAGTGGAAAATATCCTCAGAGTATCACAGAACCTTGTTCTTGTGGCACTCCTTTAATCAGCCTCATGATACAGACTTGAGGACTTTCCCCCTCTATAAACATGTTGCCTTGGGTATGTCTTCCTCAGAATAAAGCACCCTCACAGGTACTTGGAGTGGTAGCATAGATCATTATGAGACCTATTTGGAAGGTCATGCAAACCACATGATCAAAGTGACCTCATGAGAAGCTTCTGAAGCATGGTACATCACTGGGTTCAAGAAGCCTCCATGTCTCGTGATGTCTGCATGCAGCCTAAGAAGTGGCTGACACGACATGGAGTATCCCCATGGACACCCTTACAACACAAGGAAAATGGTGTGGATGTGCAACCCAAATTCTTTGCACCCCTAGCCCAGAAATATACACCACTACCCATGCACGCTTTGGTTTTGATATGCATCCTCCATGTTCATAAGTGCATGGCTCATCACGAGACCTCATGAAGGTTATGAGGTTTGTAGATGTATGAGCATCATGAAGTGTCATAAAAAACTCATCGACATGTAGCTTATCCAATGAAAAACCCTCGATAGTGTTCACAATGTACCCTTACCCATACATGAAGTGTCATTATAAACCCTTTTTATATATTCACATACTCAATCACAAGTCCCTTTTGAGTTCATGTGAATCACATGAACAAAGGACCATCACGCGAATGTCCAATTAGTGTGCAAATGAGATTATGAACAAAACCTCCCTTTTCCATGAAATACATATGGTATAGAACTTCATCATGTACACACAAGAATATATTGTTTCCCATGCAACTTAAGGAATGATCCCCTTGGACATGCATATCAACACTTGGATGGGAGAAAAGACCCTAAACACATCTTCAAGAACCTTCCATGTTAATATTTCTAAGATACGTGATTATAAGAGTCCTCATTGTAAGAACCTGGATCTCTTTTCAGGTATGTTTTCCTTTTTCTGGTGTTTTTGATAAAAAAATGAATTTTCTGGAAATTTCAGAAGTACACGCCGTGTACTTTCTGAGTACATGCCATGTACTCTGTTCCAGCTCGAAGCCGTATGGTGGCCATGTCTGGGCCACACACATGGTGTGTAAGGATGAGGTGGAGGCCGGTTATTTCGGAGTACGGAAAAATTAGAAGTACACGCCGTGTACTCTAAAATTAAACGCCGTGTACTTTCTTTTTTTTTCATGAAACGGACTGGGGTCGCGTCTAACCCTCACTTTCATCTTCTTCTTTAGTTTTTGGCCATCCGAAGTGACCCGTAAGGCTGGATCTTCGACGGACGACCTCCTCGCCATCCGTTCTACGATTCGAGCACGGTCAGTTGCGTTGGAAGCGCAGCGGTGAGTTCTTCCTTCTGCTTTAGACTTGTTTCTTGATTCCTCCTCATTTTCAAGTTATCGTGGGATGAACTTTTTTTGCGTTTTCTCAGATCTATGTCGTTCTAAGGGGAATCTGTCACCGAGGTTCACGTATATCGATCTCCTAGGATCGAGGTAGGTGTTTTGTGCCTTTCTGTAGAAAGTATTTGAGTATTTTGTGAAAATCCCACCAATACCCTTGAACAGGGTATTGCGTGTTTCCTGTTTTTCCCTTGTTTCTTGCCTGCTTTTCTTGATTTCTTTAGTAGAGGTTATTTCTTGTGATTGGGGTTTTTTTGTTTGTGCTCAGTTTTCTTTTCCATGCTTGTTCTTCCTGTTTGGAATTTTCCAGTTTCCATGCCAAGTCGTAGGATAGTGTAACTGTTGATTTATTTCTACTGTGGAGCCTTAGTTGATAGACAAGTAGTTCTTGAGGTTTACTTGGACGATACACACGTGCTGAGCATGTTTAGTTACTCAGGACTGTGAGAACCTAGAGTATCACACCAAAGGGAGAATTGACGGAAGGGCTTCTCCGGAGTGTCTTTTAAATCATGATGCGAGACCAAGTGGAGAATTGACTGAAGGGCTTCTATAGAGAGTCATTTAGTTATGATGCGGGCTATAGGGGGAATTGATGTTGAGTGCTTCCCCATAGAGCCTTTATCACGATACGAGACTATAGGGGGAATTGACGGTGAGTGCTTCCCCAGAGAGTCTACTAAATTATGTAGCTGAACCAGAGGGGTGAGACTGTGTGTGCCTCACAGAGGGTTTCTAGTAATTAGAGGATGAACCATATGGGTTAAACTGTGAGAGCTACCCAGAGGGTTACCTGTTTACTTTTGTTGTTGGCTGCTTACTTGTGTGCAATACTTGTTAGAACTGTGGAATGTAGCTGTTGTGCTTTTTTGTTTACTGCTTCTTGTTTTAGTACTGCCATGTATTCATTGACTGTTAGGCATAGATCTTTGGGTGGTTGCCTACTGGGATTGTATCTCACACCCTGTTTGGGCCATGCTTTTGGGCCCAATCAGACTATGTTGCTGCAGGTATAGATAAGGGCAAGCGCCCATCTACTTCAGGATCTTGATTGTGCCAGGAGCTGGGGATCATGGGACCGAGCCGTGGCTCGCGATGCTGAGGAGCTTACTTTGTTTTTCTTTTTCACTTGGTTTCAGTTGTATTTCAGCACGTTTTTTTGTTTGCTGTTTTCCTTAGATACTTGTACCTATTGCATCTTTTTCATCATAGTTATATATCTACATTGCGTCCGATGTTTGGTGTCTACTGTTATGAATGTTGTTACTGCTTCCACTGTTTATTGTATTTTTCTTACCTTGTGTACCTTACCAAATGAGGGCATAGTTTCCCCACCGACTCACCTAGGCCCTCACTGCTAGTCGGCAGCCTCTGGCGTTTGGGGAAACGCGCTTGAGGTCATGTGGAGAATCGAGTATGGGGAACCAGTGGAGGGGCTCCGGACTCGGGACGTTACAAAGTGGTATCAAAGGAGTTCTTTTCTCTTGATTTACTGTTTGGAGACTTTAGCCAGGGATAGGATGGATTCGGTACTTGGTATTAAGCTATGCTTGGGAGTAGCTAACCCATGTACAGGGAAAGGCCATACTACCTCGTTAAATTGCAGTTTGCTGGTTTTGAGTTTTATGGTTGATATGTTTTCACCTAGAGTGATTCACAAGACTTGTATGGTTATTGTTTTGATATTTCAGTTCTATTTATGTCACAACCCGATAGGATGAGGGTATGCAATCTCATGCATCATATAGGCACTTGTAGAAATCAGATGTCATGCATTCTTTCCATGCCATCTAGGGTGCATTAGCGATTGCATGCTGTTGTGATATACTTTGTGTAGATTATGCATGATGTTGTGATAGTTTCTTGATAGATTCTATGCTGCTATGTTAGAAAACTTTTGTTCTGTTTCTTGCTTAAAATGAATGCCAATTTTTGGTTCTTGAGGTGTTATGGGCCCTCACGGATCGAAATTTGGCATCTTTTCCCTCGTTTTTAGTGTTTCTGGAATTCTGTGCAGTTTCTGAGCTGCTGCCCAAAAAAACCCAGAATACACGGCGAATACTTCTTGGGAACACGCCGTGTAGTTTTCAGGCCGTGTCACCGACTGTGTGAGCAGAACACGGTGTCGTAGGAGTAACTTCGGGAACACGCCGTGTACCATTGGTACACGCCGTGTGAGTTCGGAGCTGTGTGCCCGGTCGTGTCACTAACAACACGAGCTGGGGAAGCTCGGGTAGAACATGCCGTGTCTGTAGGGAACACGCCGTGTAGTCCTGTCCAGGTACCCGGTCGTGTCACGAACAACACGGGTCGGCGTGACCTTCTTTTCCACACGTCGTGTTTGTTCGGAACACGCTGTGTAGTCCTGTCCAGGTACCCGACCGTGTCACGAACAACACGGGTCGGCGTGACCTTCTTTTCCACACGCCGTGTTTGTTCGGAACACGCCGTGTAGTCTTTCCCAGGTACCCGGTCATGTCACGAACAACACAGTACGGTGTCGCCTTTGCCTATGCACGCCGTGCTTGTTCGGAGCACGCCGTGTGAGGTCCATCTGTGTAGACTGTCGTGTACTCAAAAACACGGACCTCCAGAGCCTTGTCTAGTGCACGCCGTGTTTGTTTCGAACACGCCGTGTAGTCTCGGGTTGAGTCGGACCGTGTGGGTTAGCCGTGTAAGGATACTCGGGCAGGGGATTTGTTTTCAAGTACACGCCGTGTGTGGGGGACAACACGCCGTGTAGTTTGTAGTGTACACGACTTGTAGAGAAGGTGTACACACCCATGTCAGTGGTTTCAAAAGACACGCCGTGTAGTTTTATACACGCCGTGTAGTCCTGTTTTTCAATCTTGTGTGTTTTTCTTCCCCTATTACCATTTTATACTCTTTTGTTCTATGTCCTTGTTTCCTTGATCTAAGTCATGCTTTTGATCTTTTAGAGCTATGCCTCCAAGACGTCCTCCGGTCGTACGTCTATCGTCAGGCAGTGATCAGACGCCAGACATGGCTGATCAAGGACTTCCTGTCGATCCCCCAGCCGAGCCAGCCTTGGCATCAGTTGTCGTACCAGTTGCAGGAGCTGATGCGCAGTTCAGAGAAGGTTTCATGAGGATGATGCAGTCCTTCTAGGGAGCATCGCCTCCTGCCTCTTCTATGGAAGACTTGACGCAGGTTTTCTAGCAGCAGCATCCTCCCACGTTCTCGGGGGAGGGAGGACCTCAGGCTGCAGAGTCATGGATGGAATCCATGATGACTATATTCGAGCATCTGGAGACACCTCCAGAGAGGCGGGTCAAGCTCTCCACCTACATGCTCTGAGACTCCGCCAAGAGGTGGTGGGATGCGATCGCACAGGCGGGTCAGCAGTAGGCTGTGACTTGGGAGGAGTTCCAGCGCATGTTTTACGACTACTTCTACCCAGAGACCCTGAGGGCCGATCGATCCCAGGAGTTCATGAGCTTGGAGAAGGGTAATCTATCTGTCATGGAGTATTCCTCTCGTTTCACTGAGCTGCAGCGTTTTACACCCATTCGGGATGGGAGTGGGGTGTTCTTGGGGAGAAAGTCTGAGGATGGACTCAGGCGGGAAATTCACTCACAGGTGAAAATATTCCATCTGACTTCCATTACTTCCATTGTCAACCATACACTGATTGCGGATCGCAATCTGAGAGACTCTGGAGCTGCGAGCCGGGTCGGTTCTGCTTCCAGAGCTAGCTTTCCTTCGGATGACAGCAAGAAGCGCCGTAGGGAGCCTACGTGCGGTGATTTGAGGAAGCAAGATGCATCATCAGGCAGCCAGGTGACATGCTACTAGTGTGGTCGGGCAGGGCACACGAGGCCGCAGTGCCAGAGAGACCCCGTGGAGTGCCGATCTTGCGGCAAGTTGGGTCACCTTCAGCATTTCTGCCAGGTTTTCTCACCAGCAGCAGGTGATCGGGGTTCTTCCATGACTCCTCGTTCAGGAGCAGCACCGCCAGTTTCTCACCAGTCGGGGAACTGGAGTTCTTCTGGCCGTTCGGGCTGAGGTGGAGGTCGAGGCCATGGTGGTCAGCCACCAGTTCCTCTGCACCAGTAGGGAGTTTCAGCTCAGAGTGGTCAGCCAGGGGCACAGGGCCGTGGTGCAGGCCAGTCCTTCGCCGTGGAGCAGACTTATCATGAGTAGGATCCTGGCCCTTCTACTGTTCGAGGTGATATTTTAGTAGCCTCAGTTTTATCTTCAGCTCTTTTCGATACTGGTGCTACGCATAGATTTATCTCTGTTGCTGTTGTGGAGATCCTTGGACTCTGCATCTTCTCTTCTGTTGACTCGTTGACACTAGACACACCCTTGGGGACGAGTACATCTAGTGTACGCCAGTGTAGAGAGTGCCCTCTCGAGGTTTCAGGGTATCACTTCTTATGGGATCTCTATGTCCTAGAGATGACATGCTAGAATTTCATCCTTATCATGGATTGGTTGATTCCATTTCAGGCAGTCATCGACTGCTATCGCCGCAGAGTCAGTTTCATTTCACCAGAAGGTGAATCTTTCCTTCATAGAGGCGAATGGGATGTTAGGGAAAGTCGGGCGGGACTCGAGCATCTTGGGCTAGAAGGGGTGACAACCCAGATTTCCAGTCTTTATCTGGATGATCAGGGGACTCCACAGTAGGACTTTCCTCCAGTGGTGGATCGCTTTAGGGATGTCTTTCCAGAGGACTTTTCAGGTTTGCCTCCAGAGCGTGAGGTGGACTTTTCTATTGAGCTCATGCCAGGAGCGGCACCGGTGTCCATTCCTCCCTATAGGATGGCCACACCTGAGTTGCAGGAGCTCAAGAAGTAGTTGGATGAGCTACAGGCTAAGGGTTTCATCCTACCCAGTACTTCTCCTTGGGGTTCGCCTGTTCTGTTTGCGAAGAAGGCAGACGGTACCCTTCGGCTTTGTGTGGATTATCGGAAGCTGAACCAGTTGACGGTCAAGAACCGATATCCTTTGATGAGGATTGATGGCCTTTTCGATTAGCTTCGAGGAGCCCGGGTGTTCTCGAAGATCGACTTGAGGTCCGGTTATCATCAGTTGCATGTTAGACCATTAGATATACCTCTGACATCCATCAGGAGTAGGTATGGTCTATACGAGTATACAGTCATGCTGTTCGGCCTCACGAACGCTCCTGCAGTTTTCATGGAACTGATGAACCGAGTGTTCCATCATTACTTGGACTCCTTTTTTATGGTCTTTGTGGATGATATATTGGTGTACTCTCACACTCGACACGACCATGCCACACATCTTGAGACCATTCTGATTACAATGAGAGAGCATCAGCTTTATGCTAAACTCTCGAAGTGTCACTTCTGGATGGACCAGATTCACTTCTTGGGCCACGTCATCTCAGAGGCAGGAGTATCAGTGGACCCAGAGAAAGTGAGAGATGTAGTTTCCTGGGAGCAGCCGAAGAACGTTTTTGAGGTACGGAGCTTCCTAGGGCTGGATGGACACTACAGACGCTTCATTTAGGACTTTTCTCGTCTAGAAGCACCTTTGACAGGTCTGACCAAGAAGGGGGTGAAGTTCTTATGGTCAGATTCTTGTGAGTCATCCTTTCAAGAGCTGAAAGGAAGGTTGACGTCATCACTGATACTAGTCTTACGAGATCCAGGCAAGAGCTACACTGTTTACTGTGATGCTTCAGGTATCAGGCTGGGATCTGTGCTTATGCAGGGAGATGGAGTCGTTGCATACGAGTCTCGGCAGTTGAGGCCACATGAGAGGAACTACCCTACACATGATATGGAGTTGGCAGCAGTTGTTCATGCCTTGCGCTGTTAGAGACACTATCTTCTGGGAGAGCACTTTGTGGTCTTCACTGACCACAAGAGTCTCAGGTATATATTCACTCAGCGTGATCTGAATATGAGGCAGCGCAGGTGGGTCGAGTATCTTCAGTCTTTTGATTTTGAGCTTGCCTATACGCCGGGAAAGGGAAACGCTGTGGGTGATGCTTTGAGCAGGAGAACTCAAATTCATTTCGTTCAGGAGGCCATTATTGAGTGGTAGTTGATGGATCTGTTCTATGAGATGCATCTGGGGGTGCACGACAGACGAGGACAGACTTTTCTATCTTCTATAGCTGTTACCTCCACGTTACTTGATCGGGTACGGATGAGGAAGCTATCAGACTCAGAAGGATTAGTCCTATAGGAGAGTGTGTCAGGAGAGGACCCTCTTCCTGGATGGATAGTGGGAGAGGATGAGATCTTGCGTTTCCAAGGACGCGTATGGGTGCCAGCAGACATACGCGAGGAGCTGATACGGGATTTCCATTCCTTAGTTTGGGCAGTTCATCATGGTGTCACCAAGATGTATCAGGATCTTCATCGCCAGTACTGGTGGCCAGGTATGAAGAAGGATGTTGCTGGTTTTGTCTTGAGGTGTTCCACTTGTTAGCAGGTGAAAGCAGAGCATCAACGACCAGAATGCCTTTTACAGCAGTTACCCATTCCGGAGTGGAAGTGGAACGATGTTGCGAAGGACTTCGTGACCGGGTTGTCGAGGTCACCTCGGGGGAATGATGTTGTTTGGGTTGTCGTCGACAGACTTACGAAGGTTGCTCACTTCTTGCCGATCAAGGAGACCTTCAGTGTCGATGATCTGGGATGACTTTACATCATGGAGATTGTGCGTCTGCATGGAGTTCCGTGCTCTATTGTTTCAGACAGAGATGCGTGCTTTACCTCTCGGTTCTGGTAGGGACTTCAGAAGGCCTTGGGTACATAGGTACTTTTGAGTACAGCATACCATCCCCAGACTGATGGCCAGTCCGAGTGCACAATCCAGGTGCTTGAGGATATGCTCAGAGCTTGCATCCTTGACTTTGGCGATTCTTGGGAGAAACATATTCCTCTGGTGGAGTTTTCCTACAACAACAGTTTCCAGGCGTCCATCCAGATGGTGCTATACGAGGCTTTGTATGGTAGGCCATGTCGATCACCCTTATGCTGGCTGGAGGCAAGAGAGGAAGCTTTGTTGGGACCTCATCTTGTTCAGGAGACTTCAGAGCATATAGAGATGATTCGGAAGAGGATGGCTATAGCGCAGTCTCGGCAGAAGTCTTATGCTGATCAGCGGAGATGACCTCTGGAGTTTGAGGTCGGTGATCAGGTCTTCCTACGTGTCGCACTGAGGTTGGGACACAAAAGGATTCAGAGACAGGGTAAGCTGTCACCGCGGTACGTCGGGCCGTTTGAGGTCTTGGATAGAGTGGGGTCTGTCGCCTATCAGTTGCAGCTACCTCAGAGGTATCAGGCCATGCACCACGTCTTCCACGTCTCTCAGCTCCGAAGATACTTTTCAGACCTGTATCATGTCTTTCAGCCTGAGGAAGTCAAGATTGAAGCGAATGCGTCGTTCGAGGAGCATCCTATCCGGATTGTCGATCATAGTACGAAGGTTCTCTGCGGGCGGTATGTTCCTCTGGTATGGGTGCTATGGCAGCACGGATGAGTAGAAGATGAGACCTGGGAGAGTGAGGCCGATGTTCGATCGCAGTGGCCGGAGCTGTTTGAGGTTTCTCCTTCTCTACCTTGTTAGGGAAATTCGGGGATGAATTTCTTTAAGGGGGGAAGTTTGTAAGAACCCGAATCTCTTTTCAGGTATGTTTTCCTTTTTCTGGAGTTTTTGAGAAAAAAATGAATTTTCTGGAAATTTCAGAAGTACACGCTGTGTACTTTCTGAGTACACGCCATGTACTCTGTTCCGGCTCGAAGCCGTGTGCTGGCCGTGTCTGGGCCACACACACGGTGTGTAAGGCTGAGGTGGAGGCCAGTTATTTCGGAGTATAGAAAAATTATAATTACACGGCATGTACTCTAAAAGTACAGGTCGTGTACTTTTTTTTCATAAAATGGACCGGGGTTGCGTCTAACCCTCACTTTCATCTTCTTCTTTACTTTTCGGTCGTCCGAAGTGACCCGTATGGCCAGATCTTCGACAGATGACCGCCTCGCCGTCCGTTCTCCGATTCGATCACAGTCAGTTGCGTTGGAAGCGCAGCGGTGAGTTCTTCCTTCTACTTTAGCCTTGTTTCTTGATTCCTCCTCGTTTCCAAGTTATCGTGGGATGAAATTTTTGTGCGTTATCTCTGATCTACATCGTTCTAAGGGGAATCTGTCACCGAGGTTCACATATATTGATCTCCTAGGATCGAGGTTGGTGGTTTGTGCCTTTCTGTAGAATGTCTTTGAGTATTTTGTGAAAATTCCACCAATAACCTTGAACGGGGTATTGCGTGTTTCCTGTTTTTCCCTTGTTTCTTGCCTGCTTTGATTGATTACTTTAGTAGAGGTTATTTCTTGTGATTGGGGTTTTTTTGTTTGTGCTCAGTTTGATTTGCCATGCTTGTTCTTCCTGTTTTCCGTTTGCTAGTTTCCATGCCTAGTCATAGGATAGTGGAACTATTGATTTACTTCTACTATGGAGACTTAGTTGATAGCCAAGTAGTTCTTGAGGTTTACTTGGATGATACACACGTGCTGAGCACGTTTAGTTACCCAGGACTGTGAGAACCTAGAGTAGCAGACCAAAGGGAGAATTGACAGAAGGGCTTCTCCAGAGTGTCTTTTAAATCATGATGCGAGACCAAGTGGAGAATTGGCGGAAGGGCTTCTCCAGAGAGTCTTTTAGTTACGATGCGGGATATATGGGGAATTGATGTTGAGTGCTTCCCCAGAGAGCCTTTAGCACGATACGAGACTATAGGGGGAATTGACGATGAGTGATTCCCCAGAGATTCTTCTTAATTACATAGCTGAACCAGATGGGTGAGACTGGGTGTGCCTCCCAGAGGGTTGCTAGTACTTATAGGTTGAACCATAGGGGTTAGAATGTGAGATCTACCCAGAGGGTTACCTGTTTACTTTTGTTGCTGACTTCTTACTTGTGTGCTATGCTTGTTAGAACTGTGGAATGTAGCTATTGTGCTTTTCTGTTTACTGCTTCTTGTTTTAGTACTTCCATGTATTCATTGACTATTAGGCACAGATCTTTGGGTGGTTGCCTACTAGGATTGTATCTCACACCCTTTTTGGGCCATGATTTTGGGCCCAAGAAGACTATGTTACTGCAGGTATAGATAAGGGCAAGCGCTCTTCTACTTAAAGACCTTGATTGCGCCGGGAGCTGGGGAGCATGGGACCGAGACGTGGCTCGCGATGCTGAGGAGCTTACTTTGTTTTTCTTTTGCACTTGGTTTCAGTTGTATTTCAGCACGTTGTTGTGTTTGTTGTTTTCCTTAGATACTTGTACCTGCTGCATCTTTTTCATCATAGTTATATATCTACATTGCTTTCGCTGTTTGGTTTCTGATGTTATGCACGTTGTTACTGCTTCTGCTGTTTATTGTTTCTTTCTTACCTTGTGTACCTTACCGAATGAGGGTATAGTTTCCCCACTGACTCACCTAGGCCCTCACTGCTAGTCGGCAGCCTCTGGTGTTCGGGGAAACGCGCTTGAGGTCATGTGGTGAACCGAGTACGTGGCACCAGTGGAGGGGCTCCGGACTCGGGACGTTACACTCATGGTGCTCTAAAAGTCATTAGAAAACATTAGGAATGTCACTTTGATAGAGTGATAGACCTCAAATGAGTTATATTGTTCTCGAAGTAACCCCTTAACATTCACCATTCTCACGCTACAAGCCTAGGAAAAAGACGTTTTAATCATTCAAAGCACCTTGGAGTTTTTCACCATGGTCTTGTGAAGAAATCCTATACCACTCACA
Organism: Viscum album; assembly: GCA_963277665.1. NCBI lineage: Eukaryota > Viridiplantae > Streptophyta > Magnoliopsida > Santalales > Viscaceae > Viscum > Viscum album. Next base: position 640,283,081 of record OY728143.1, on the reverse strand, counting down.
GTGAATATGCGAACTATTCAATAACATGTTGGTGTGATCATGTTATTGTCTATAGAAATGTTTATATTGACATGTGAGAGTTCGGAGGTAAGGAAGGTCAATCAGGTGAAAAAATATAGTCATGTCTACTTCGATCATACACAAAGTCATCTGAGACAAGTGTGTTTATCATGTGCAAGGCCTCAAAAATGTATGTTTTGGATATGAAAACTATCCTGGACATGTTTTCTTCGACCATTTTAAGGAATAAAAGGAATGATAATTGATTTGGAAGACACCCTCATATGTGTTTTCCATGTCGGATTAGTGCCCCAACATATTCGGTCAACAATCATGAATTTTATAGCAAACATCCAAGAAAAGTCAAAAAAACCCTCTAGGACATGCCAACCATTTCCAACATACCTATATGGACTCATTCCATGTGTATCCCAATTAATAATCTTCAGCCACATTCTTCTGTCAAATAAACTGTCAATGATGATTTAGGGTTAGGAACTCATGTGACCCTACCGATATCATACTCTCGGATGTAACATTATGGTCATCACCACCACTATTTGATCTATCAGAAGAAAAATAATGAGTGCACCAATTGGTCAACATCTGAGTTTAAGCCCTTACCAATTGGGTGAACTCAAGGAATAACCCCCAATTACCAACATAATATAACATGTCCCGGGGTACATGGCATCCATTTTTGAATAATCTCCTAATGTTCAAAAAATCCTAAGGGTAGTTGTATTGTCTCAAAATATGATCATCCACCTTAGCCTATCAGTGGGTGAGGGGATGAATGAAAAATGAGAATTCTAATTATCACCATAATAAAGATACGTATGAAGCCTTCCCATGGTTTGAGGTCCAATGGGAATCCACTTCAGTGGAAGTCCCTTACCATTCCAATTATTCCAAGATTATAGGATTAAATCCTCATACAGGCCTTCCATTCTTCCTCATTCATTATCATAAGAGAAGAGGACTCATGAACATTAATCATTTTAAGTATAAGTCCCATATGGTCCCTTGAACACCTCAAATCCATCAGCGGTTTGGGAGTCAAATTGGACTATGAGAACTCTGATTCCAGCCACAAATGGGATACATTGGATGACTTCTTGAGGCCTGATATCTATTCCATGTCCTTTATGAGATGGGTGATCATTCCCTTTAAAGGGAAACTTTAATGTGCGATACCCATATGGATATGATCTCATGCAATGTGTCCATTTACCACTATCTCTAGTTTCTCATAACAAGCATGGATCATGTGGGATTTAAGACCAATGATGATTTTACGAACAACATGATGAGAATCCCCCTAGAATGGACCCACCATTGGGATGTAAGTTCGATTACATCCAATTTATTCTCAAGGGGCTACATTCTCATAGAATCAATCTAGGGTGGTCTCATATGCATAAGTCCCGCCTAGCACTTATATTGTCTTATCTCTCATGACATAGATGCATATCACAAGAACTATGTGGACTATAAATCATGTACTAAATAGGATATGTAGGACACAACATTGAGGTCTGATCCTGACATTTAGTTCCTTACCGTATGAAGTGAAACTGCATGGATGGGTCCAGTCGTAAGAGTATAAAATATGTCAAATGAACTACATGAGATTTGATTCCTATTTTCATAGGATACATAAGATGCCTCTTAGAGGTTCAATCCCATTTCCAAGACACCATCCATCCCCCTAGAAAACAGTAGACTCTATATTGATCCAACAAGACCATGGCGTAAAGAATCATAATTAAATAAGAGTTCGATAGAGAACCTGTGATATACAAACAATTTTCCATATCGACACATGTTCATAATAAAACCATCTGCATAGGGGTAAAAATTCTGATATCAGGCTATGGAAAGTATTTCACAAAAATATCATAAATATATAAGAGAGTCCAAAAGTAGGAAAAAATCCACACAAAAGGGTGAGATGATCCAAAACTCCCATCCTCTTGACTAATGCGAGTCCACAAGAGTCACTACGCTTGAAAACCCATATGGCTGCTGGACATTGGAAATTAGTTCCATACCCAACTATGGATGAGTGATCCATTGGGAGTTTCTATGAAAGGCCACACAAATGGAAAACCCAATGAAAGTATTTGAGTGAGGACCTCAGAATCCCCCTCAACCAGACCATCAATCAAAACCCATTAAGCACCCTTCAATCCAAATGAAACAAAAATTGTGAAGCCAATGTGAAATCATTTAATTATGTCATCCCTTTCACAGATCAAAAAGGATATATTTCCTAGTTTCTTTCAGGAATTTTTTTTTTGTTCAATGGAAAAAAATGGGGAACTTGACATTTTTTATTTAACCGCACCGAACCTTGTGTTAAAAAGAAGGGACTACCCCTTTATCTTTTAATCGTGTAATTTATTAATAAAACATGTACTCTTATATGTGATACTGTAATAATAAAGTTTCTTATTTCATTATTTTTATGAATTTTCAAGATTCTTTTTCAATCACAATGATTTCATCAAATGTTCCAAAATATTCCCAGATCACCAGACTAGATTCTTTGGCACGGAGGTCACGATGTAAATTATAACCAAAACACTAATTCAAGTATCGGTTAGTGAATTCCTCAGTCTTGGAATACCACATCAACATCCCCATAATGACTCTATAATTGGATCATGAAATCCTTTACAGGTTTACTTCCCACTGGCCATCATTCCCATGATAGTTCGCATGAGAGGAAATAGGATTTATCACCACATTAGGCATTTTTGTGAGCCTGTACCTAGAGTATAATAGTGAAAACATTTCTTATGTCAGGGAGGTGAATGAGGATAGTTAAAATGACAACTAAATCACTCAAGAGATTCCTTGGAGGGCTCCCATCCATTCTGATCAACATCGCCGATATGCATCCATGATTCCATTAGAGTTGTAGAGAAGGTTATGAATTGAAAAACTATATAGGATGGGGAACCCAGCAGGAGATCCCACCTATGGTATCTAAACAATGAAAATCTAGAGTAGGATCATATCCCTACTACATGCAATCTGTCTCAGGTCCACCAGTGTATCCTAAAAGTGGACCATAATCAATTTTTGATCATGGCTATCTAGAATCTTATAACTTCATCATAGGTAGCCTCAGTGATTATAGAATCCTAGGGAACACCCCAACCCACATTCTGGGGGAATTTTTACTGTATTCTACCATGGGATCATCTTAACCATGGGAAATGACCCCCAAAATGATCTCATGGGTACCAAACCCACAAATGGTATCATGGGGACCGACTCCTTAAAAATTATCATGGACACAGACCCTTGAACGGTACATCGAGCACTGACCCATCAAATTAGATACTATGTCAAGGAGGATAACCAATATTCTTGTGTCTCAGTCAATATGTTATCAATTGGATATGAAAACTTCTCATCATATCTGGATAAGAATTCTCATGAAGAGACACTCATACCTTCCTATAATAATCTATGTTGCATCAGGTTGGCCTACTTTCTGCCACTAGCACAATTGTAGAAAGGCCTAGCAGTACACACCAAGAATATATAGAAGGTGTTACCAATCATGTTGGTATTTCATAGTGTAACAAAAATGAATTATATGAATAGTTTTAGTAGTAGAATAAGTGTCTGGGGTCCAAAAAATAACTCCCATAATCATACACTCACCCTACCACTGACATAGGAAGGGGTTTTTTCATGGCTCCCACCAGCCGTCCCCTTGAGGATAATAAGGTAGTTTCTATAGAACAATATATTGATAAATTCTAACAAGATAATAGGGATATCTAAGAGTTAATTTTGAGAATAGTCATGAGATATCTAACTCAGGGTGATGTATCAATACCTTCCTATGAAATCCCGCATTACAATAATGTTTCTTAGCCCACAAGGCTAGGGGAATTTTTATATTTTTCATCCCCTCATCGGGAAATATCCAAAAATTGTTCCACTTAATCCCATACCAGAGGGATGGGGGTATTTATATATTTTAAACCTCCTAATAAGGGATATTTTGGAAACCACCTGACCTCATATGTTTCCACAAAACATTCAGGAGTGTTAGAACCTTTAAATTAATGGGAAGTATCTATATCATCCTAGACCCCCAATGTTTCAGAAACTTCCCCCTTGAATAATAATGATCATGAATCTATATACTAGAATATATATTAATCCATATATCTATACAAATGGTGGAATAAATAACACGTGGGAGAAGAAACCTTGTCACCCATCTATTTAAGACATGTAGTGAAAAGTATATTCCTTCCGAGCCAAACATGATCTTTCATATTTAAAATATTCCATAAAGAATGGTTTGATAGAGACACTGATAATGAGAAAGAAACATTTTGAAATGATATTAGTCCATGAAAATAATTTACCCTCCCATTCATGTCTCAGGCACACAATAGATGACTTCTTTCCCTTTAAGGACTGGCATTAGGTATAGATGGACCTGGGGATATTGGAAACACTAATACCATAATCCCCACTCCATTTATCTGATCACTCTAAATAGGGAACACCAATTTTGAAATAGATCATTATCCACCTACCTTCTAGGGATAAATGACCATATTTCAATCCATGTTTGAACATAACCTATTCCTTATCAACAAAGCATGTATCTAAGTCTTTTTACTACGCTATGTAAAATAGTTCGATGAAACTACCAATAATGAAGAAGATGAATGAAGTATGAATAATAGCCCATGAAATATATTTCTCCTACCATCAACATCTTGAGAACATGATAGAAAGCAATTTTTTCTCCAAGGATCAGTTGTAGGAGCATGTATCTTCAATGTTGACAGAGCGAAAGAATCCCAAAACTAATTAAATATGCATAAGAGTTGTCCAAGATCCTTTAGAAGAGACACTATACAAAAAACTTTATTCATCCATATTACTTACTACAAGTCATTAAACTGCAAGGATCAAGTTTTTACTACAATACATTAAACTTCATGGCCTTCTTCCACAACACAAGATGTTAAACTGGATGGATGACGTCCTTACTACAAGAAATTAAACTTCATGACTCATGTCCTTTCCAAAAGACATTAAAATGCATTGAAATCATCCTAACGACAAGAAATTAAACTATATGGGTCACATCCTTACCGCATGAATTTAAAACTACATGGTAGATGTCCTCACCATAAGTGTTTAAACTGCACGAATCATGTCCTCACCACAAGACATTAAACTACATGAATCATGTTCTTTCCGCAAGAAATTAAACAACATGGGTTTTATAGAACTATGTAAAATTTTATTCTCATTCTAATGAGATATATAACGACCCATAGATTCTATATCCTAGCCCAACCACCTATATTTATGTCCTCAATGCATGATGATAAACTACACGGAGCACGTCCCTATTGCAGGATGATAAAGTGTATGGAAACACGATCTATGGGAGACAACGTCAATGTCATATGGGAATGTCAGAATACTGCATGGTGACAATAACCACTTAAAAACTTGAGAAACCACATGTACATAAGAAAATTTTTACAATAATGAATGGAAGAAACCAACAGAGGATGATGATATATAGGTTGCAACTCCCAATGGATTAGGGACAACCCCTATGAATCCCTGGAGTATGATTGATAATGATTGGTGATAAAGTATAATAATGGTGAATATCCCATTAAAAAGGAATAATTATCCCCCCTCATTAGCTATGTTAGGGGAATGTTGATAGAGTTCCCTTTTGAGCTCACGTTTCATCATGTTTTCACTGACACATTGGTTAGTGAAACCATGACCCTAACCAATCATGAAGAGGAAATCTTCCATATCACGTATCAAAGAATTTTAGGGGAATCTACATCAGATTAATCCCCATAATTTTTCCTAAAAACATGATGTTAAACTATAAATAGATTATCCTAACCCCATGATGTTAAACTCTACAGAGAACATCATGACCACATGATGTTAATCTTTGTAGAGATCATTCAAGACAAATTAAATTAAATAGCACATTTTTTTGATAACTATGTATGGATTGATTATTTCTATAACAAGAAATGTAGTGATGCCTGAATCCATATTATTGGGTCCAACCATTGGATTACTTTCCTTTCAATATGGGTGATCTAATGTCCTTTTTTCATGATGAAAAACTACACTAATCCAAAACTTCCCTTTTGACAACGGGTGACTCAACGTTCTTACCACATATTATTAAACTCAATGGATCTCTTGAACTACTTATGGTTCAATTATCATTTTCAATGAGATATATATGGATGCCTTGATGCTATATCTTGGACCAGCTGCCATATGATACCAAATTCCCCCGTCCTTCTCTTAAATGCCTCTACATGATACCTTTTCTATTCTTTGTATCTCACACCAAGAATAGCTCTTGTGGGATTAATAATTTAGGAAACGAGTCATCATTATAAATAATGTATGTCAGTTTTGATAGGATTGTCTTGGTCTTGAATACAAGGCCTTAAAAGGCATACCATTGGTCCCCATTGCACGATGTTAAACTATAAGGCTCTTCAGAACTATGTGTGGTTTGATTCTCATTCTCATGAGATATGTAGTGATTCCCATACTTCCACCCTTAGGCCTAACCACATTTCCCATGAATTCATATCGGTTTGACTCCTTCCTCACCGAATGAAGTTGAAATTCATGGGATTTTAGGAGGTTTGTATAGATTAATTCTCATTTTTCATGAGGTATATAGAAATTCTCAAACTTACATCCTTGGAACCAACCTCAATATTACCACTTTTCACATTAGTTCATATGTGACCTTACCACATGATGCTAAAATGAATGGTCTCTTCAAGAACTATGTGTGGCCTGATTCATGGAATTAAATGATATGAATCGATTCCTAGAACCATAATCCTAGGCCCAACAACAAAAAATCAATGGAAACAATTCCAACCTCTCCGTATGGGCCATACCGACGAGGAGAGAGTTTATCATTTGAGAACTACGTATGGATTGATTCCCATCACCATGAGATACATAGTGACACCCATAATTCCATTCATGTTCCATGTAATGATTCTATTATTTCATGTTGGGGGATCAATTTCCTCACCACATGATGTTAAACTACATGAATACCATGAACCATGTGTGGTTTGATACTCACTTTCATGATATATATAGTGATGCTTGTACTTTCACCCTTGGGCCTAACCACAACATTTCTATCCATTCACTATAGTTTAAACTTTCTTACCACATGACAAAAAATTTCATGGAATTACCTCCTCAATTCATGACATTAAACTATAAGGAAAATGTCCTTATTATATAAAGAAAAACTACAAGGAATTACATCCTTATTGAATGATGTTAAATTTCAAGGAAAACTTCCTTACATCATTATGATAAATTTCACAGACATACTTCCTTATCACGTGACGTTAAACTATAATGAAAATGTCTTGGTCCCATGATTTCAAAACTACATAAAAAACATCCCCACTACATGATGATAAAAGGTTAAGACCATCTCTCATTTTTTCATTCCTTATCGAAGGACAACAAGGGACTTACCTAGGTCAACCAGAGTATGAGGTGTTTCCATCATAATCTAAAATAACCTCAATCCATGTGGCACACTTCACATATTTTATGCCTTAGGTTGACATAATCCATTAATTTCCCTTGAAAATGAAAAAATAGATCTCTCAGTTGGCCATGCTATTGACACTGTGGGGCTTTAGACCCACCAACTAGTGACATCTTTGTCAAATATTAAGGGCCTTATGATTATCATGAGCCAGACATAACTGAGGCGGAACCGAACATCTTAGGGTGTTATGGGACATACCTGGTGTGATTATCCAATATCATTTCTCATAACCTAAGGAACTTGATCTATGATTTATAACATTTTACACCTCCTACTTAGAAGGATGTTGGGGTACTCTTTACCCTAGGTAACCAAATTAGGTTGTTCTGTGACATTTCCCATATTTGTTCCACTTGAGTCAAGACCTTAAACTGACTTCACTTTGGTCAAAGCTATACGACCTTAAACATTAGCCTATAATGATCTAAATAAAAAGTCCTTAAACTGTTAGTGAAAAAGACACAAAACTTTTTCAGGTTTAAAACCTGCAAAGTGTTGCCAGAGAAAAAGTAGTACCTTTTCTCACTAAACTCTTCATTATTTTGGTTTATGAAAAATTAGGTCACAAAGAATAAGGATTAAAGCTCTTACAGTTCACTTTTTGGACCTAGTAAAAGACAAGCTATGATCTCTACACCTTATGGTTCAGGAAAAAGTTATAGAAATGATTTTTCAAATCTCCCTACATGGAGAATATTTACACTAGGTGATGAAACAAATTTTAGGGTGATCAAACCCTTCTTGGATGTTACGTTCCTTATAAACCACCTTTATGAATTTGATTTCATAGCTAATTAAACCTCCACATAACTAACTGGTAATAATGATTCACTCTTTTGAATGGACCATTGAATCCTAGGAAGTCCCCCCATTAAATCAAGGAGTTATCACACTGACATTGTAGGATAGTAGAGGCTCGAATGACCTATACCCACTGATTATCTTTCTCTCTAGTTAACTCAGATATTCATGGGCTAAGATTTAATATTCTTGTAACCAAACTATTCATGTGAATTCAAAATCCTCAACATTATTTCATCCTATTTTTTTACCCTTTCTCAATGGAGGGATGCAAGACTCTCTTATCGATCCTTTTGATGGACCACACCTCATGATATGAAACCATAGGGAATTGATATTGAGCTTCACATTAAGAGATAAATTTCCCTAGGGTTCCAGAGACATTCCCAGATAGCTGTCTTTCTATACCCAACTTCATCATTTAGATTTTTGAGTCTTTAAAAATATTTCTTGACCTTTTGAGAGAAGTGGAGATCAATTTTTCTTGTATAAGTTATCGATGCAGAAGGGATTTGACCAACCAACTAAAGGCATGTCCTCCTTTCAAGAAAAGATCTTAAATCCCTATGAGCCCCAATGACACCAAGGTAGAACCTGACACCTCATAGTGTTAAGGGATATACCCAGCATGTCTACCCCATTCCACATTACCAAACTCAATCTTTTGGGTTATGATTTATATCTCCCACACTTCAACTATATTGGAAAACCTTGTATCCATATTATTTTGGACCCATCCATATTTTCTTTCATAAATATTACATAGCCCATGGAAAAGAGTGGATATCATATTTTATTGGACATTCTTTCAATTCTCAAGGTATTTAACCTAGCAACTAAATGAATATTCACCTTTTAAGAAAGAAACTCCAATCCTCATGAGACATAATAGCACTACAGTTGAACTCAACTCCCCATAGTGTTTTGAGTCATTCCTAGTCTCTCAACCCCATATTCCTTATAAATCCAAGTAGTAAGACATTAATCTACAAGGAATCTCATGGTCCAAGCTAGAAGACCCTACAATGTAGTGATAAGATGAAACCATCTACAAGAAGCTAAATTATATCACACCAAAGGTCCAAGATCAAAGACCCTAAATTACAACACACAAAAGGTCCATGATCAAATACCCTAAATTATAGTTCACCAAAAGTATGAGATAAAAGTCCCAAAACTAAATCACAATGATGGTCTAGTTTAAAAGACCATGAAAAAGTCAGTAGAAAGAGACATAATTATCTCCTTGATGAAAACATAATAAGAGAATCATTGGAAAAAGTTGATCACCTGATCACTGTGCATATTTATTGTATAATCCAAGAAATATTGAGAATTTATAAATTGAAAGAGGAATATAAACTTTCTGGGTCAAAAATATTTATGAAGGAACTGTGAATACAATCCATGTCCATGCCCACTAAGTAATCCCCCATATGAATCTTTGGAAAAAAATAGGTCAAAAAAATAAAGAGATAAAAATTTTGTGAGGCCCACAATATAGTCTTAGCCAAAATAAAGCTATGATCACTAAGTAGTTTGACATAGGCATAAGTTAGAACAATCAGGAAGGATACCATGTCCAAATTTTGTTTTAAATCAGTTGATATCAAGACATCTAGAGTAGTTTCATCAATGAATAATTTCATGTTATTGGGTAATCATGTACTATTCTTGAAGGAAAATATGATGTAATTCAATCAATAAAATCTAGAAAATCATATCTACTTGGTATTACACACAAAGGATGGGAATCATGGATGATCTGACCAAAATCTCCCCCAAAATATGGATCTTTACACAATATTTCTTCACAAATATAGTGATATTTCCCCTTTTACATATTATCTAGAACTATGTAAGGAAATTCATCACATAGTTCTATATCTATGAACCCATGTAACATATGAAATTTTTCGATCTTCATAGTAGTATATTTCAGAACTATGTGTGGCTTGATTCCCATCCTCATGGGATATACACCGAAATCCATGTATCTTACTTTAGATCCAACAAAAATTTCATTTCTACCCAATCCCTATTCCATTTTGGAATTAATAGACATTTCAATTTTAGGGAATCCATGACACATGTCAAAGATATTTCCAATATTGGATTTAGGTGTGCAATTGTGGACAGATTTACCATCTTCATAACACTTGTGACTACTTCAGACATAATCAAGAGAAATCCTCCCTAGATGTTCATTATCATGGATCATCAAATATTTATATATGAGGAAAATTGATTAAATTTTAACTTAGAATAATATTCTTTTTTTCTAATGAATCTCATTCTAAGGGGTGTAATTTTTTTAGCACCAATATATTTTCATTTTTTACTTTATAGTTAAAGACTTGAGGGAAGTGAGGACCATGAAAAACATGTATATAGTTTTCATGAAATAGAATGGGAATATAAATCATGGAAGGTATGTGTTTGGTTTAAGGAGATACCTTGGACTCCTACATGAAATTTTATTACTCGCCTTTTCCAAATATAATTGATAGACACGAGACGACACGACCAATTCGACCACAGATGCATGTGGGACCAGAGGACAAGAGGCTAACCACACCTAGTGGGAGTTGGACTGGGCCATCTAGTATACTAGAATAGAATCATAGTTCACATAAGAGGAATTTAATACCATGGATAGGGCCTACTCTATGCAAGCTCACAGGAGGGTATACCCTGAGCCAAAGACTTGGTGGGTCAAAGATTGGGGGTTGAAGTGATGCAATGGTATGGGTGGAAACCCCATTTCCATCTCAAACCAATGAAAGTCATGGAATGGATTATAAACCAAAGGGTCACATCAAGAATTAGATGTGATAAAAGATGTTTCCATAGAAATCAAACATGTGTCATCCGATCATGACGCCCACTAATCCCAGTTGTCCTCTTGAATACAACACCTCATGAGTTAAAATCAAGCTAATCCCATGCCTCATGAATTCAAATTGAGTCGATCCTTCATAATGTGAGACCATGTCTTCAACCTCCAACATGGATTCCAATCTTAAAAACTGATTCTTCGACATGGTGACTCGGATAAAATCACATGATCACTTGGTTATCACTATGACCGCCACCTCCAATCCATCAACGATGGTCACACAGGTCCAAAGCAGCCAATAAGAACCATAACGATATCTGATCACATGTTCCAGTGGCCTTCCAAAATAGATCCTGAAAGTAATATAAGCTATCAAATTATCATCCTTTGACCATGTAACCGAACTGAATACAAGAACTTAGGAACATTTTGAGAATTTTAGAGACCATGAACCCTTCTACCTCTGATATATTTTCCGTCTTATTTAAATCAGAGTTTTCTAATCATGCCACATCATGAATGAAGATCAAGAGCATACCTCCATCACCTCACTTATACAAGTGACATTCATCCCATGCAAAGAGGAAAGATACATGACATCCCATATACTATATAAACACAACTAACTTCACAAGAAAAGACATAAGTAAAGGGTGGAGAAAGAGGATTTGAAAAATAAGGAAGGCATAATAGAGTGCACTACCCACCGTACACCAGATATATTATATAGGAAAATCAAGGTTCCCTCCCACAAGAAACTTCCATAGAAATTTATCCATGAGAGATCATCTTGTGATCATCATAAAATTACCTGATCACATGAGGGATAATCTCATGTGATCCCCTTGTGAAGCAGCATTCTCAATCCAAAAACCTACCTCATGTACATGTGTTTGTGATGGACGTAATAAATAATGGAAAATATCATCATGGTATTGCGAACCCTTGTTCTTGTGGTTCTCCTTTACTTGGCCTCATGATGCATACTTATGGACTTGTGCCCTCCACATCCATACTACCAAGGTTATGTCTTCCTCAACATGAAGCACCCTCACGAGTCCTTGGCATGGAAGATGAGGTCGTCACAAGACCCATTTAGAAGGAAATTCCATCCACATTAATAAAGGGACCTCATGTAAACCTTCTAAAGAATAGGAAATCCTTAGGTTTAAGAATCCCCCATATCTCATGATGTATGAATGCGGCATTAGATGTTGAATTCTTGACATGGAAGATCCCCACGTATAACTTTGTTATAGAAGGAAAATGATGAGGATGTGAGACCCACATGCCATGCATTCCTATCCATGAAATATCCTTCACCTCCCATGCATGCTTTGGTTTTGATATGTAGCCTCCATGTGCATAATTGTAGGTCCCATCGTGAGACCTTAGGAAGGTTATAAGGGTCTCAATGTATGGTCATCATGGGGTTTCATAAAACTCTCGTTGACATATAGCTTAGAAAGTGGCAAAGCCCCAAGTAGTGTTAAAAATTTTCCCTTACCCATACATGAAGTGTTGTTAGAAACCCTTTTCACATGTTCACAGACTCCCTTTCAAGTCCATTTTGTGTTCATGCGAATTGCATGAACAAATGAGCATCATGAAAACATCCTCTTACTGTTCACCTGAGCTTATGGATAGAACCACCCTTATCCATGGAATACCTATGTTATACCCCTTCAACATTTATAATCAAGAATATATATTTTCCCATGAAACATAAGGAATGGTCCATTTGGACATGCACATCAACACTTGGACCAACATAAAGATCCTATACCCATCGGCAAGACCCCTATGTGTGAATGGTTTAAGGATATACGATCATGAGAGTCCTCATGGGATTTATGATTACATTATGTAGCATTAGTTATTTCACTTTGATCATGAGATAAACCTCAGATGAGTCAGATTGATATCATGGAAACCCCTTGACATTTCACCATTGTCACGAGATAATCCTAGGAAAAGTTCATGTCAATTATGCAAAGAACATCAGATTTTTTCACCTTGTTCCTCAGAATACATCCCATAACATGCACCTTGATCATGAAAATTAGTCATTTACATGTAAATGTGATTATGTGATTGTATGTAGACATTTCTATATTAACATGCGAGAGTTTAAAGACAAGTTAGGTCAATTTTGCGAGAGCATATAGACATGTCTACTTCGATCATGTACAAAGTCATCTAATCCATGTAAGTTGATCTTGTGGGAGGCCCCAATAATGTTAGGTTTTGTTATGTAAAGCATATTGGACATGTTTTCTTCCCCTATTCAATGTCATCCAAGGAATTCCAATTGGGCGGCCTCGGTGCATAATCCTCTATTACCGACATAAGATAATATGTCCCCAGTTATAGGGAATGAATTTCGGTATAATATGCTAGAATTTTTAAAATATCAGGGACATTAATAAAGTCTTCAAGCATGATCATCCACCTTAGCCTCTCAGTTGGTTAAGGGGTGACTAAACTATGATAACTCTGACTCCCGCCATAACTGAGATGCGTAGGAAGCCTTCCTAAGGACCAAAATCCAATTGGAATCCACTTCAATTTAAGTCTTTTGCCATTAAAATTATTCATATATTAAAGGATTAAATAATCTTATAGGGATTCCATTATTCCTCTTCCACCATCAAACAAGAATAGGACTCATGCATATGAATAATTTTAAGTATAAGCCTAAATTGTGCCCCTAAAAACCTTAAATCTATTTGCAGATTGGGGGAAGAACTGAACTATGAGAACTCTAATTCTAGAAATAACAGGATTTGTAGGAATAATTACTAAGGCCTAAGCTCTATTTCATATCCTCCATGAGTTGGGTGATCATACCCCTCAAAGGGAAACATTAATGTGTAAGAATCATATGGATATGCTCTCATGCAATGTGTTAAATTTACAACTATCTATTGTTTCTCACACCAAGCATGGCGCACATGGGATTAGATACCAGAAAATATTATACTTACAATATGATGAGAATTCCCCTAGAATAGACACACCATTGGTATGTAATTGTGATTACATCCCATTTCCTCTCAAAGAACTATATCCCCAAAGATGTAATCCAGGGAGGTCTCATATTCCTAAGTCTTACTTAGAGATTATATTTTCATTTATCTCATGAAACAGATACCTGTTACAAGAACTAAATTGAATCTGATACTTGTATTAAACATGACATATAGGATACCTGATTCATGTCTGAGCCTGACATTCATGTCCTTACCATATGATGATAAACTACTTGGATGGATCTAGTCATACGACCTTACACTTTGTCAAACGAACTATGTTGGTTTTGAATCCTATATACATAGGATATGTAGGATTCTTATTAGAGGTTCAATAAAATCTCCAACACACCATCCATAAGATAGTGATAGAGAACTCATGATATACACGCAATTGTCCATATCGACACATGTTCATAATCAATCCATTGACACAGGCTAACCAGTCCCATATTAGGGTCTGGGAAGGATTTCACCAACATATCTTGAATCAATAAGAGGGTCCTGGATTAAGAAACAATTCCCCCCAAAAGGGTGTGATGAGTCCAACCTACCATCCTCTCGACTAATGAGAGTCCCCAAGAGTCTTTGGACCTAAAAACCCAGACGACCACTGAACTTTGGAAAGTAGGTCTATACCCAACTATGGATGAGGTAACTATAGAGAGCTTTTGGGAAAGGAAGAAAAAATGTAAAAACCGATGTAAGTAATTGATCGAGGCCCTGAGACTCCCCTCTCAACCAACCCATTGAACAAAACCCATTCCACATCTTCGAATCACAAAAAACATATAACTATGCACTTTTTTGAATAATTTTGTTTATAAAAATTAACAACTTGTTTTTATTTTGTGTTTTTATTTATTTTTTATTATATAATTACTCATTAATTATTTTTATCCAATACAAATTAGTTTTGAAATATTTTATGAAAATTGATCTTGAACGATCCCAATTAAAAACTTGTATCACTATACTTGTATTCACCAACTCTATCAAATGGAAACATACATCTTCATATCATCCATTTGTTTAATAAAATGAGTAATAATTATAGAAAGAGTATGTAAATAACATATATTTACTTATATGATCTTGATTCGCTGAGTATAGATTGGTTAGGATGAGGAGTACATCAAATTCATTCACATTTATGGATGATCACATGACATAACCCTCACCCAAATAAATACGCACATCATATTTATTATCTTGGTATATCCATATATATCCTCAGTTTATCTTCATCAAGGTCTAGAATTTCATACAAATCATACAAGAGGAAAAATATAATCTTTCTTAAGATCTTACCAATGACATAATGAACAAAATACCCAACCACCCAATGATTATCCAATCCTCAATGATTTTATAATAAAGGTATAAAATTATAAAGGTTGTCTTGCAAAGTATCTAAAAAATCCATGTATAGAAAAATCCAAATATGAACAATGTTTGAGGTTTAAAACAATCCAAAAAATATTGTTAAACATAGTGATAGAAATATAAAAACAAAAAATAAGATCAACCATACTTGATAAATGAAACAATACCTAATCTAGAAATAAATAAATTGTAAATGTGTATCTTACAACATTGATTCCACTGTACCATCTTAAAACATCATCATATTGGTTTGATGGAAATCATCAGGAGGCAACCAAATTAAATCCCTCTTTCAATGGTATCCAAATGCTAAAACCTAATTTCTCACCATATAAGTAGTATATTTCAATCCTCTATGACATGATAATATCTTATAGTTTAAATAAGGTAAGAGAAGATAACCACATTCTTTAAAAAGTACCAGCTAAGAATTTACAATAGTCACATACCCATTGAATGGGTATTTCCTTATTATATAGATCCCCAAAGGATGAATCTTGGGTGCTCAAATATTTACTCATAAATTATAATTCATGAGTAAATTCTTCAGCCACTTCATGGAGCCCTTGCATGAATGTATCAAACTCCCCATGTTTCTCATAATATAAAATGTATATAAATTATAGAAAATTTAAAATACTTATTTGGATGTTGGCACTTAATGTTTTGATTCCATTTCAATTAAATATATAGGGACATTCATATCATTCCTCACCTTACCATATACTTAATAATATTTTATGACATACCTAGGAATTTCTTTATGATATCCTTTAATTTCACAAGATGAAAAGATATAATAATGGAATTAAATCTCAATTTGTGGCTTATTATATTCCCTAACCATATAATAGGGAATCAACTATTGAATAAAATAAGAAACATTATTTATGGAATATCTCTAACAATCAACCACTTACACTAAAGACTAAAATACTTGAATTCTATTCAACCTTATATTGTATCATAAATAATAACATGTGTGACCTTATCCAAAAAATCCATTTTTGGACATATTATAAATAAATTTTGGAATGATATCAACAACTTCTGCATGTATCACATCATACAAAATACATTGTGAATACTGAACAAAAACATTGTTCAAGAAACTCTAAAACGATTTTAGAGTATTTATTCAAGACAAAGTCAATTCTCATTTCATCAACCAAAAATTAGTACCCCATGATTCCTTGTATAATTGAAAATAAATATAAATCACCAGATCTATAAATGGAAAAAACGAGTTCCCTCTATTAAAGAATCAGGGATACTCAATCTATAATGGGATCTAGAGTGATCTCCATCCATAATATATATTTCTATACCCATGTCCACTATTTGAATCATATGCAAGTGTGTAGTCTCAAACATTCACTTTTTCAAAGTCATTGTGTAAAACTACAAAAAGGAATATGAAAATCCTATATATCCAACTCATAAACTCTTGAATCTTTGAGTGTAGACTAATAAGTTTGCTAAATACATCACTTTCCATTCACCTTTATGGATGAACATATCACAAGCCCCTCACTTGAAGAGGTAATAACATTATATATTATATATATATTTGTATACACTCACTCCTAATTTGATCTTAATCAAAGTACCATATGTCATATTAATCATATGATGGTGAAAATCCCATATTAGATGAGATCCAATAGATTACATGATCAATACCATACTCAATGATGCCCTCACCAAGAAAACCTCAAGACTTGAATGTTAAATGTGTCAAATTTTGTTCTCATGCAAGATATCTCACCAACATCAGGTAGTGGGGACTCTAAATATAACCAATACAACCCATTTATCCCAAATATATAGTGTATGATAGTCAATGTTATAAACATCATGGTTCATGGAACTTACACAACCTATTTTCTATACTATTAGTTATGTATCAATACAAGAATAATAATGACACTAACCTTTATATTTAATCATAACATATAATACTCTACAAAAGATATCTTGTATGTAAATTCGGGACCCAAGAACCACACACTTGTTCCCTGAGTCGGTTCTCTATGTGACCTTTGTCGTGCCTCCTCATACATAATCGGATTTGGATTATCAGTGGGTGTTTAATATCGATCGAGGGGATACTATACTATATTTATCAAATTATCACACCAATGGAATAAATAATCAATTTCCAAATGATATAACCATACCAGAAAAAACCAATCTCACAATATGAACACAAGGAAATACAAAATCTTAAAACAAAATAGTACACATTCCATGATAAATACATGTCAAGTATCAATATAAAATACCCAAAATAAATAAATAAACATAAAACTACTAAGTAGGTATTGACACCAAGTTTATTCCCCTTAACCATGATCCATACCATATCATCTAACAAAAAACTATTTTCCTTAACATAACCTACAACCATGAAATATTTTTGGGTACTGATCAGGAAACCCGAATAGGATGAGAGTACAACTCAGTAAGCCACCACCAATGAATTATAAAACAATATCATATAAAAATAGTTGATGTAATTTTATATAGAATAAATAAAAGTAATAAAGTAAATAGTTTATATCTATCCAATTACTCATTATTTATATACATAAACCCCTAGGTTCCTGAGGAAACCTAAACTCTCAATACCTTCTTCGACCCATGCGAGAGTTTGAACTATCCACAAGGGATATTATATAACAAAATTACATTATTACCATTCAACATATTAATTCATATCAGGAATAATTGGAACCATCATCCAATACCAACTTAGGGGTATAAAAATTCATGTTTAGAACCCAATAGTATTTGGAGCACCTGTCCCTATCCCACACCCTTTGGGTATTTTGAGTATTACTCCTTATCCCACAAATAATTTGCATGCATGAATTTGGGTCTAGAACACCATGTCTAAAACCCCCCACGGGTATTTGGAGCATTACACCGTGTCCCACACCCCATTTCTCAATCAAACCCATATATCACACGTATCACATCAATTAAGGTTAATTGACATTAAAATTATTATCAAAATTTTCAATAAAAATATTTATTAATAAATTAAACTATTAATTAATCAATTTCAATAAATTTCATAATCAAAAAAATTCCCATTAATTTTCTCAACAATTAATTAATTGAATTTAACAATATCAGTAACCCAATAATCTACTAAATAATTAACTATTCCAATAAATTTAAAAATCCTCATATCTCATTAATTAATTTGATAATTAGTTACCCAAATAAATTTGAAAATATAAACACCTCATTAATTAATTCAAAAATTAACAAATCAAATAAATTTCACACTCTCAACATTTCATTAATTAATTCAAAAATTAATTAATCAATTAAATTTCATAGTCTTAACATCTCATTAAGTAATTCAATAATTAATTAACCCAATGTCCAAATCCTTTAATTAATTAATTATGAAAAATATTTAATTCAATTAAAAAAATTAAAATTATAATCATTCAATATTAATTCCCTAAATACATACACATAATTGAAATCAAGACTTTGAGATTTGAATAATAGACCACATACTTTAATTTTTCGAGGAGCGATCACCCAATTGAAATCTACAATTTGAAATGGATTGGTCAAATCCATGATGAAGAACATGATCAAGATCTAAAACATATACCCAAGATCTAATAATCCTAGATCTATATCTATAACCAAAACATTTAAGAAACCCTATTTTATTTGTGAATAGGAGTGGGGGGGTCTAAATAGGAATGAAAATACATAACCAAAGATGTGAATATCAAAAAATAAAGCCTTTGAATCATGATGAATGGAGGTCATGATCCCTAGGAATTCATATAGGAGTCTCCAAAATTTATATAATTTGATTCAGGATATTTTGGAGTTGATTTGGAGATATTATTGGGGTTTAGGTAGTTTTGAAACCAATTTTCAGTTTATTGAAACCACACACACAGTTCCCTAGTTCAGGGTGCATGGTTTCCCATACTGTGTGCCTTAAACATGTGCCTATTCTTCTGGGGGAACTATTACTCTTAATAGGGTTATGGGTTTGAAAAACCATGCACATGCCAAATGAATCTGCTCTATTTGGGTTCAGATGTTTTTCTGGGATAGGTGCATGGTTTGGGAAAACCTTGCGCCAGACATGCAAAACCTCTCCTCCTACCAATTTTCTTCAATTTCACCCAAAAAATCCATTAGGTAACACTCAAACACATTGTATTCAAAACATGGGAAAAATAGTACTTGAAAAGAAGTTTGAGAAATCTTCAAAAAGGTCAAGATCTTACAATCTCCCCACCTTATAACAGTTTGTCCTAGAGCTATACTCCCAAGCATATCTAAGATTCAAAAGTAAAAAGATTAGGCCACTCAATCCTCACATCCTCCCCAATCTTCCATGTTTCCTCCTGAACCAAAAATATTATTACCATAATACATGACCTATTAGTATGGTCTATCCCAGAAACAACTTTTGACTTTGATCCAACACAGTTATCTGATGATCCTCAAAGGACACATAGATCTCAAGCACAACATTGTTCACATAAATCACATGGTAAGGGTTAGGGTGATACTACCAATGTTGTGACATATAAAAAATGCCACTCATAACACTGTATCCCTATGGAAGACCCAATTGGTACTTCATGATCCTGATTCTCTCCACAACCGCGAAATGTCCAACTAACCAGGGTACCAGCTTTCCATACCTCCATATCCTATAATGAACCAATCTCATAAAAACCTAATGGATTACATGTTCACCCACTATAAACTCTAAGGGTCTTCATCGTCAATCATCATACGACCTCTATCTACTTTGGGCCATAACCATAAGCTTTCGAATTAGATGAACCTGCTCTATTGTCACCTACATGAGATCAGTCCCAACAACTATGACTCACCTATTCCCATCCTTCACTGAGGTGATATCTATGGACTACCATAAAGATCCTCTCATGGTTCCATATTTGTTATCTCCTGATAATGTTTGTTATAGGAAAACTCTACCAAATTTAGGTGCTTCCCCCAAGATCCACTAAAGTGTATGAAACATTCCTAAAGCATATCCTTAAGAACTGGTATCATACACTATGTTTTTCCATATGATGGTAGATAAAAATATGTACTAAATAAAACCTATTTACTAATTTCCTTCTATAGGCTATTCTAGAATCACAGAGGAAATCATGAGTCACTATCCAAAACCATAGTCCATGACACCTCATGCCGATGAAATAACTCCCAAATGTGCATATCCATTAACAGATTTATAGATAAAGTAACCCATATAAAAAATAAATGTGCATACATTTTCAAAAGATCCACAATTACCCAAATAGATCCATTAATCTGAGGTTTCCTTAGGATACCCACCACAAAATCCTTGGTCACATAGTCGAAATTCCATTTTGGAATGGGAAGTGATGGCTGTAAACCACCCGAGCATTAATTCTTTCCCTTAACCTATTGATAGGTGAAGGATCGTGTCACAAACCCTATAATATCCTTTTTTCATGCCCAACAACAAAATCTATCGATGTAGGTCATGGAACATTTCGGTCACACCATGATGAACCCCCCAATTTGAGGCAAAAAATTCACGCATAAGATCCTCTGACATACTCATAGTCACACTAACATGATCATTATCATATATGCTATCATCCTCATCTATTCTCCAAATTGAATGTGTCTTCAGAACTTAAAGGTTTCCCCTCAAAGTAAAACATTCTAGATCCTCATACTTCCTATCTCTAATCCATCTCAAATGTATAAACTACACTGAAACGGACTTAAGAGACATCTACTCCTAACTCTCTTAAACCACAACATGCATCTCATCTGGTAAATACATTATCTTCCACTCATCACTAAACTCCTAAACTTCCTAAGTATGTGTTTTCCTTCTCAAAGAATCAGTCACACTAATTCCCTTCTTAGGTGTGTATCCTAGCTCAAAGTCAAAACATATCATATACTCAGCCCAACTATAGTGTTGAATATTCATGTATCATTGTAAAAATATATAATTTAAGTTAATGTGATAAATATACATAGTAAACATCTCACCTAATAGATAATGACACCAAAACTTCAAATAATAATGCAGTGAAACCCACTCGAGATCTTTCATAGGGTAATTCCATTCAGGTGGCCTCAACTATAGAGACTAAAATTACACAACATAACCTCCATGCATTAACACTGCTCCAATTCTAATCGCAGAAGCATCACAAAACACCTTATAATCCCCACCTATATCAGGTAGGACCAGTATTCATACTGATGTCAAGAACATACTCAACTCCTGGAAGGATTTACCACATTATTTTGACCATTCAAACAATTCCCTATTATTGGTAAATATAATAATTAGAGCTTGAAAATAGGAAAATTCTGGAATGAACTACTAACAATATCCATCCAACACATAAATATTTGGATATCAAAAACGTTCTTGGAATGTTCCCAAGATAAAACTACCAAAACCTTCTCTAGGTCCCCTAACACACCTTCCTCTGAGATGATGCAAGCTAAGAAGTGTGCCTGATCAATCCAAAATTAATACTTATATATCTTGGTCTATAGCCTATGCTCTCTTAGTGTACATAGTAAAATTTCCAGATGTTGGGTATGATTATCATGAGTCTGGTTATACACCAAGATGTCATCCAAAAACTCTACCACAAACTGATCCAGATACGAGTTGAAGATTCATTTCATCAATTCCATGAAAACTGCTAGTGTGTCCTTAAACCCAAATGAAATTATAATGAACTCATAAATGTTATAACTACTTCTAAAATTATTCATCATTATAAAATATGGTCAATCTCTCTACTGATGATAACCTGATCTCAAGTCAATATTTGAGAAGACACAATGTCCATTCAAATAGTAAAAAAATTATCGATACATGGAAGAGGATATCTGTTCTTTAGATTCATCTGGTTTAACTAATGGTAATAAACAAACAAGCATAGAGTCCCATTAGCCCTCTTTATAAACAAGAATAAAGAACCCTAAGGATACGTACTAAGATGAATAAGCATGTTATCCATCAACTATCCTAGTTGTATGTTGAGCTCTTGAATATCTATCGGTGACATTATGTATGGTGGAATAGAAACTGGACCAACCCCCAACATGAACCCAATTTTAAATTCCACATCCCTCTCTTATGGAATCCATGATAATTATTCTGAAAAAACATATTGAAACCTATCCAATATTGGTGAAAAGACATCCTTTTTACACCTTCATCATCCAGAAATATCCTAGAAATCTTGGTGGTAAGCTCCCCTAGTAACTTATGAACAAGCCCCACACTACCATCCTTGATACCCCACTCTCCATGGTGATCATATTTTTAACCCTTAGGATATGTAAAATTCACTATCCTATGGTAACAATCAATGTGGGATTGGTATGTTACTAACTAGTACCTATCCATAATTAGGCTAAATAATGAAATATCTATGATGTATAGATTCTATAGAAACTGATACTCCCCAACCTCAAGAGAACACCCCTTGAAAAAATAGATGTTTGTAAACCTTACTCGAAATGGTGTGTCTATAATCAACACCCCACCCATGAACTCCACTACAAGGCTCAAAAAATTTACTAGTTTTGAAGAAATAATGGAATGGGAGGAACCAGTATCAAATAAGACAATATATAGCGTAGAAGCTACAAGAATATTACCACTTATGATATAAAATCTATCCTCATTATCCACAAGAGTACGTTGAAGGTAATGTATATGTCCTACCCCTATTACATGTGAGGTAGTCTCAATCCCCTGAGCTACACCAATCATCTAATACAGGTGTGGTTTCTTAGATTCTCCCCATCCACTGCTTCTACCGCCATTGCGAGTAGAACTCCAAATGCCAGACCAATAAGGTGTATACAATCCCCTTCATACACTCTATCTCTGTATAGATTCTAATGAACTAATTTTTTTTATAATACTTATTTTCTAAAATTTTGTGTTATTTTATACTCAACATTACTATATCCTTTAATTTATGAAGTGAGTATAATTAAATGAGACTATTGGGTTTCGACTGTTATATGACTGTTGGAAGCTAAAATCTTAACGTTACAATTATTGTTTATAAATACAAGTGATCTTGGTTAATTAATACAGAAAAAGGATTTGATGGCCTTATCCAGTAGACTCAGGCCATATGAAGCCCATCTGTCAGAGCTTGGGAAGGAGGTTGGATCACTGGGATTTGCTCTGGACCAAGCCCAAGCTGAGCTTCAACATGCGAAGCTTGAACAGAATCACCTAAGGGATAACTCAAGCTAATAGAAAGAACCACTCGAGAAATGTTGACCGAGCCACCCCAAGATTCTATCACCACAGCACACCTTACACTTAGGTCCTATACAGGTGTTATAAGGGGCTATGTAACGAGGCCTTAGATACTTTTTTGTAATCCCTTGGTATAAATAACATTTTTATTTCTTATTATGGTGAAATTTGTGATTTTCAAATGTCCAGATAAATATAGGATGAATATTATTGATTTTTTTTTTGGAAAAAGGGTATTTTAAAATATTTATGTAAACTTTAAATAATTAATAATGTAAAATGATTTTCAAAAAATGGTCTTCTACAGTTGTGATCAGTAAGAAATTTAGAGTCTAGTAAGATCAACTTTTTTAGTAAATAGTAAATTATGAATAGTAGCATACCCTTATGAATAGTAATGAATAGTAAATCGGCCAAAAAAATATAGAAGCTTCACCCATGAATGTATAAATACATTTTAGACATATTAAAAGTGAAAAATGCTCATTGTATAAGTTTTGGTATTTTTGTATGTCATAAATATTTTATTTTAATTTTTATAACTAATTTAAAATTTTAAAATTGAAATTTATTTTCATAAAATGTAAACATAAATTGTTAATTTATTTTCTTATGGTTATATGATACTTTTATGGGACATTGATTACTTTTTCAAGGTGTTACAAAATGAGTAATAGATTTTAAGTTGTTTACTTGGAATAAATAATGATTTAATTTAAAAATTAAATTAAAAATATTCAGATGATTATTTTATATAACGAATTTCATTTTTGAATTCATAACGTCGATATTAGGTTACAGTGAATTTATGATATTTTTATAAAATGTTATGTTTTTCGGTGAATAATAAAAATACAGTTTGAGTTTCGGTGTGATTAATGACATCATTAATGATGTAATAATGATGTAATCATTCTAGTCACCTTTTTAATAGTAAGATATGTTATGAGGTGTCCCATGTGGCGAATACCATGGAAAAATACCATGGGCATGCCCATAGTTTTGCAAATACCACTAATGAGGTGTCCCTTGGAAATTAATTAAATATTTCCTCACTTTTGCTATAAATACCAACCCATTCATTCATTAATTTCATTCCAAATTCCTCCTTAAAGAAGTTATAGTCTTATTACCTTCCAAGTAGTCCTCCCAAGGTGCCCTAATTCCCCCAAGGTCCCAACCTTTGAGCTTTCAAAGTCACTCTTCAGGGTAAGGGAACCATTCACCCTCCACTTTTAATTCATTATTTCCTTTACGTTATGTCTTATAGTTTCCATATTGTTATGTGGGGTTATGTTCTGATATTTTATTATTACTGTGCATTTCTTATCCAAATGATTAGAGACCCTTTCTGTTCTCATCAATTTATTTTTTGATTTTTTAAGTGATGTTGTTAGGCTGCTGAATTTTCATAAAAGAAATCATATTTTCTATTTTTCTTTCAAGTTTCTATTTCATGTGGTATGTAATTCTAACCCATGATCTTATTTATATTTTATTATATCCCTATATTTTAAAAAGATTCATTTATGAATGGTAAACCATTTTCCTCTCTCTTTTTATTGTTTTCTAAAACCATGTTATATAGTCGTTATGCTGCAGAATTTTCGTCTCAAAATCTATCTTTTTTTCTCAAGAAATTTTATTGTTTTATTTATCCAAATACCCAAATATATTTTCATTTCCATAGGTATTAATCAAGACATAAAATTGATCTATTTTATTCTGGAATTGACATACAAGAAACCTACTTTTCTTTTCTAAGGGTAATGAAAGAAATAAGGATCATGTATCTAAGACCTTTTAAAACGTCACGATTTTAAAGTGAAACCCATTGATTTTACTCTCTATGGGTTATTTATGAAATTTTTTATTACAATATTAGTGGATCATATAAAAATTAAGATATGTTAAGGGTTTTCCCTGATAGCACTCCAATGCATTTGGTAACAAATTTAATCTCTATAGATGACTAGTTTCATGATACCTTGGGGAATAACATTGGTAATTTTTATAACACATTGGTGATATGTTCATGAATGTATAAATTTAATGTTTTAGCCACTTATTCATGTCATGGTTCAAGTTATTTTCAATGTGAAATTCCTCTACTTCCATTTCTCATGTCTTTATGATTTTCATCATGTTCTTATTAATATCACAAGTAAACCGACTCCCTTTCTTTCCTGACTGGGATTTCTACTCACCTTTTCCTTTGATGTTTGTATCTAGGTTATGAGATGCAGTAGTTGTACATAGGATGAACTTTTCATAAGTCTTTTCAAGGTTATTTAAAATTGATTTTTAAGTTTTCATGTATTTTATTCTTGATTTCCAAGATACTAGACTTTAAAGGTCCTCTGTTTGTAAAATGTAATGAAAAGTTAGGTTAAACAGGAAGGATTTCATAGTTGGTATCAAAGGATAGTTTAGTTATTTATAGAAATTAAGATATGAAATCTTTAGGAAGAACCCTAAAGAAAAGTTTAAGTATATGAAAAATTCCTATTATTTTTGTGTGTATTGAGTATGTGGTTTATCAAAAAAATACATCCCTTCCTAGATATGAGCAGGTAGAGGGGGCTCTGGCACAGATGTACCTAGGAGTGAAAACTCCAACAAGGGGTTTTGGGCTTTACCCGAGGTATCATGGTACATGGAAATGGTCCTTTCTACACTCTTTGTTATGAAATTCCTAGGGGATATGTTTGTATAATCATAAGATTTTTATGAATCATAATAAAGGATTTATAGAGAAATGTAATTGATTAAATCATGAAGTTTTAAGTCATAAAATACCTTATAGTTAATAGATTACTAAATAAAATACCTTCCTCACTAATGTTTTATTATTTTAGAAAATGGCTGCAAATAGGATGAACCACACAAATGGTGACCACAATGGACCATGTGTTTCTGGACCTCCGATGGAAGTAGGAATGGAAAATTTCATGAGAATGATGAAACAAATAAATCATGTTATGGGAAATAACTAGAATCAAGCTGGGAGACAGATATCACCGTGAAGGAAAAAACATTCTATTGAGCCCTTTATGCGTCAACGACCACCGACCTCCAGTGGATTGATCAACCCGTTGATTTATGAATAGTGAATCAGATCTATAGCGAAGATATTTTCTGTGCTCCACCATTCAGAGCAAGAGAAGGTCCCCCTCGCTGTCTAACAAATAAAGGGAGAAGATGATTAGTGGTGGGAACTGATTAAAAACAAGAATCCAAGAGTGAAGGTTTAATCTATAAAGTGGAAAGAGTTCAGATGGATCTTCTTTCATAAGTATTTCCATCGTTCCATGAGAACAATAATGGAGAAGAAGTTTCTTGAGCTGAAGCAGAAGGAGAATGAATCCGTGTGAAGCTAAGATATGAACTTCATAATGACTTCATGTTACACATATATCTTTGTCATGGATCCAAATGGAAAGGTTGATATATTATTCAATGGATTGAGACCTCATATGTGGAAGAATCTAGCCAACCGAGACTATGATAGCAATGATGAGATCGTGAAGAGTGTGATGAAAGTTGAACTGGAGTTTTGTGAGATGCAATGGTATCATAAATC
Source organism: Viscum album (assembly GCA_963277665.1). Lineage (NCBI taxonomy): Eukaryota > Viridiplantae > Streptophyta > Magnoliopsida > Santalales > Viscaceae > Viscum > Viscum album. The sequence goes on along the minus strand of OY728143.1, from coordinate 640,255,478 downwards.
CAATGAAAAGAAGAGATTGATGGAGACAAGCTTAGGGAGGAGATTCAAATAGGGAAGAGAAGAAAAACAAGTACAACATCCCACATGTAATAAATGTGGGAAGAATGACTCAGGGAACTACTTTCTTCAGAGTGGAAAGCGCTACAAGTGTGGAATAGATGTCCATATCACACGGAATTGTGGTAGTGAGGTGAAGCCTCAACTTCCCAACACTAAATGAAAATGGAAGATGGTGAAGGCCCTACCTGATGTCCAATGCTATTAGTGTGGAAAACTTAGGCACTTTTCTAATCAATATCCAAATCTGAGGGCAGTGGAGGGGAATACCATCATCCTCAACAATGGCCAAGGGAACAAGGTCTTACTTTTGAAATAACTACGGCTGAATTTGAATCGCCAAATGATGTGGTGGAAGGTACTCTTGTTGTTCTCTCAAATATATCAAGTACTTTGTTTGATTCTAGTTCTATGAATTCCTTTATTTCCTCCATGTTTGCAAAGAATTTAGAATCAACCCACTATTTTCTAAAAGTAGAGTTATCATTCAAGACTCCTGGTGGGATTATACAAGAATCATCAGTGTTTAGAAATGCTAGTATTTACATTAATGAGAACAATCTTATTGCAAAACTAGTAGTCATTCCTATGCTAGAATTCGACATTATATTAGGCATGGAGTGTCTCTCAATGTATAATGCTAAGATAAAATGCAGAAGAAAAGAAATCTCATTATTCTTGAATGGCAAACCTATAGTTATCTTCCATGGAGAGATATCTCAACCTTATGTTTGTGAAGAAGAACCTCCTATATCTTTTGTTATGGTGTAGATTGGTGAAGGAGAAGAAGGAGATGAGAGTTTAAGGATACAAAATGTCCCCATTGTCTAGGTATTCATTAACGTGTTTCTTAAGGAGTTACTCAGCCCCCTAGAAAGAGAGGTAGAGTTATCCATTGAAATTGTACTAGGATCTCAACCAATATCAAAGACCCCCTATAGGATGGGAAATATGGAGCTAGAGGAATTAAAGAAAAAACTCTATGATCTTTTGGAGATGGAGTTTATCCAACCGAGTGTGTCTCCTTGGGGAGCACCAGTTATCTTTATGAAGAAGAAGGATTGATCGATGTGGCTATGCATTGATTATAGATAACTGAACGAGATCACAATGAAGAACAAATACCCTCTTCCAAGAATTGATGAACTATTTGACCAACTTCATGGGGATAAATTCTTCTCTAAGATTGATCTTCTATCTGATTATCATCAATTGAGGGTTAAGAAAGAAGATATTCCAAAAAATACATTCTGATCATGATATAAGTTTTATGAGTTTGTTGTTATGCCTTTCAGACTGACTAATTCACCTGCTATTTTTATGGATTTGATGAATAGAGTCTTTAAGTACTACCATGATAACTTTGTGGTAGTTTTTATTGATGATATTTTGATATATTCCAAAATCCATTAGGAGCATGGGGATCATCTAATAGTTATTTTTGAAAACTCTGCGGATGTAGAGGCTTTTTTGGAAGTTATGAAAATGTTAATTCTGGTTACATAAAGTTTCTTTCATGGGGCACATTATAACTAATGAAGGAATCACAGTTGAACCTCCAAAGAAAAATGTTGTAGAGGAGTGGCCTCAACCTACAACAATAATTGAGATTAATAGTTTCCTTGTATTAGCAGGATATTATAAGATGTTTGTAAAAAACATTTCTCGACTTTCTTATCCATTAACCAAGTCAGCTGGGAAAGGGGTCAAGTGCATCAAGACAAAGGAGTGTGAGGAAATTTTCCAATAGCTGAAGAAGAGATTGGTTATTGCACCTGTGTTAACTCCGCCCTCAAGTGGAGAAGGATTCATTATTTTTAGTGTTGCATCTCTAAAAGGGATCAGGTGCGTCCTCAGGCAAAATGACAAGGTCATTGATTATGCATCTCGACAGTTGAAGTCTCATGAGCAGAACTATCCTATGCATGATCTTGAGCGGGCTGCAGTTGTTTGTGCTCTAAAGATATGGAGGCACTATATTTATGGGGAGAAATGTGATATATACATAGACCATCAATTTTTTAAGTATATTTTCACACAAAAGGAGTTGAACATGAGACAAAGGAGATGGTTGTAACTTCTTAAAGACTATTATTGTTCAATTCATTATCATCCCGGAAGAGCAAACAAAGTCGCTGATGCATTAAGTAGGAATGACCCAGTTGTTCTTTCCAGTATAAGGATTCAAATAGATCCTTTGATCAATGAACTAGTGAAGATGGACATGGGAATTATAAGGGAAGGGACATCATCAACCCTATCCCAAATGATTTCTTAACCTTTATTACTGGAGAAGATCAAGAAAGCCCGGAAAGAGGATCCTTTGTTACAGAAGAAGTCTGAGGTTGTGAAGGATGGAAAGTTTCTTAAGTTCAATATCGATTAAGAAGGTGTACTAAAATTTCATACAATACTATGTGTTCCACATATTCCAGAAATAAAGAAGGAGCTGATGGATGAAGCTCATAGATCTACTTTCTCTATAAATCCTAGAAGCATGAAAATGTATAGGGACCTTTGTGATCATTATTGGTGGGGTAATATAAAAAGGGAGATTGTTAACTACACTAAAAGGTTCCTAGTATGTCAGCAAGTGAAGGAAGAGTGACAAATTTCTAAAGGGGTATTGCAACAACTACCCATATCTTCATGGAAGTGGGACAATCTCACTATGGACTCCATCACTGGTCTCTTGAGAACTTTCAAAGGAAACAATGTGGTATGGGTTATTGTGGATTTTCTCACCAATAATTCCCATTTTATATCCATTAGGGAATATTTCTCTCTTCATCAACTTTCCGGGATTTACGTGAAGGAAGTGGTAAGGCTACATGGAGTTCCACTTACTATCATATCTGATTATGATCCAAGGTTCAAATCAAAATTCTAGAGAAGTATTCAACATGCTTTGAGCACTTAATTGATTTTTAGTATGACTTATCACCCCAAAACTGATGGCCAATATGAAAGGATAATAAAAACACTCGAGGACATGATGAGAACATGCTTAATGGAATTTAAAGGTGAATGTGATCAACATCTCCCTTTAGTTGAGTTCTCTTACAACAATAGATTCCACTCAATCTTTCAAATGGAACCCTATGAAGCTCTATATGGTAAGATATGTAGAAGTCCTATTTTTTGGCATGAAGCTAGTGAGAGAAAGCTTCTTGGGCCTGATCTTGTATAAGAGATGATAGAAACATTTCATGTCATCCAACAACACATTAAGGCTGCTCAAACTCGGCAAAAGATCTATGAAGAAAATCGTCGAAGGGACAAGGATTTTGATGTTGGTAATAAGGTATTTCTTCTAATTTCACCTTGGAAGAGATTCATGAAGTATTGGAAGAAATGTAAGATTATACCTAGGTACATTGTCCCCTATAAAATCCTTGATCGCGTAGGAGCAGTGGCCTATCGGATTGCACTTACTCCAAATCTAGAAAAAGTTCAGGAGGTTTTCCATGTATTTCTCTTGAGGATGTACATACTTGAACATTCACATGTAATAAATATTAAGGTGGTAAAACTATAACATGACCTCTCTTATGAGGAGAAGCCGGTGAAGTTCTTGGATCATAGAGACAAGGTTCTACACAACAAGACTACCCACCTTGTTAAGGTGTTTTTGAGGAACCGCAAATGTGATGAAGCCATGTGGGATCCAAAGGAGTCTATAAGGCAAGAGAACCCCAACCATTTCTCTTTATAGGGTATGAGTTAAAATTTGGTGGACAAAATTTCATTAGGGGGGAAGAATGTAATGACCAGAACTTTTTAATAATATTTATTTCCAAAATTTGTGTGTTATTTTATACTCAACATTACTATATCCTAAAATTAATGAACTGAGTATAATTAAATTAGATCATTGGGTTTCAAATGATATATGACCATTTTTCAATATGATCATTGGAAGCTAAACTCATAACATTACAATTATTGTGTATAAATTCAAGTGATCTTGGTTATTTAATACAGAAAGAGGAGTTGATGACCTCATGCAGTAGACTCGGGCCATTTGAAGCCCATCTGTCAGAGCTTGGTAAGGAGGTTGCATCACTGGGATTTTCTATGGACCAAGTCCAAGTTGAGATTCAACATGCGACGCTTGAATGGATTATCCAAATGGATAACTCAATATAATAGAAATCATCACTCAGGAAATGTTGTCCAATATGCCCTAGGATTCTATCACCATAGCACACCTTACACTTAGCAAGAGTCTCCAAGTGATCATGTATGGTCTGAATAGACTCAATCCAGAACTCAGATTCCTCATGTCCTCCATCTCTGGTAAAAGTCAGAGGGTACTTCAACTTAAACTCTCATGTCAGACAAGGCATGATTTTCACTACCCACCTTGTATCCATTTCCATGAATTTAATAAACTGATAATTTTTATCTCGAGACTAATATCTGACTTCCTCACCATGCATTATTTGTTCCTCTGGTTCCACTACAAGTGGAACTTCTCTATCCATGTCCTCATATCTTCTTACTAATAAGCATTTATGTTGAGGAATATCTCTAAAATTACAAGAACATGTCTTAGGACACACAACAAAAAATTAACTCATTTCTGTAAAATGAAAATAAAAATAATCCACAAAAATAATTTTCTCCAAAACACACCACATGGTAAAAAATGTGGTGCCAACACAACATTTAACCATCCTACATATAGACCATCTTTAACAGGGGTAAACACATTCCCATAACTCAAGTTTCATTAAAGAACCATTTGTTCACATCATTCATAATTTTACAATTATAAATTTAATAATTAGGAACCATTTTCCATTATATCCACACAAGTAGAGAAAATCATTTCAATTTCAACAACTTAACCAAACTAAATTTTATCATGTGTGAATAAAATTATGCATGTCATAAAATAATCCAGAGAGATTGGAATGATCCATGTAGACACAAATCTCATTCTATTATGGGTCATGAGAAAAATCTTTGAAAAATATCAGAAAAAATAATCACATCACACAAAATGTGCATCACTCGAGATGAAATAACTTCAACTGTAACAACACACATAAATAAAAACAATCCCACCATTGGTATATGAATTTTACCCTCGTACAAGTGTCTGATATTCCCATGAAATAGCTCTTAACCAATTCCCAACTCATCCTATTCTATTTATTTCCTTCACAAATAGTATGTAAAAATAAAAATAAAAGGAATGAAACTTCTTCGATAAAAATTTACAACATCCCAACCAGGGTGACATAGACTGTTGTCCCGAGCCAGTTCACTGCATGACCTCAGGCGAACCTACCCATCTTATAGAGGCTATTGATTATTAGAGAGGGACTAATATCTATCACGTGGAGACTATACCCGATTAATAAAATTAGAAAAACATCAGAATAAATAAACAGTTTCAAAATTTTATAGAAAAAAACAGAACAAACCAACCACACAAGTTGACAAAAAAATGGGAAATTTCATATCCCAAAACTAAATTGTAGTCATATCATGATAAATACCCATCAAGTGTAATTATTTAAAACCCAATATAAATATTGACATGGAAAACTCCCAAATAGAGTCCTGACACAAAATCTGGTTCCCCTATCTATGCTCCATCCCATATCAACCATCAAACAAAGTGCTCTTTCCATTAGCCTATCCTACAACCTTGAAATCAATTCGGGTACGAATTAGGCATCCCAAGTACGGTTTGATTAAAAATCTATAGGCCACCACCAATGGTTTCTAAAAAAATATCTAGTAAAAATAGTGTATGTAATTGAATAAAGAATAAATAAAAGTAATAAATTAAATAGTTACATTTATTCAATTACACTTTATTTAAGAATATAAACCCTCAGGTTTCAGAGGAAACCTGAACTATAAATACCTACTTCATCCCAATATGGAGTTATATCTCTCCCCAAGGGATATCGTATAACATAATTACATTGTTACCATTCGTTATCTAAATTCATATCATGTCCAATTAAAACTATAGTTCAATGTCAAGCCATGGGAGTATAACATCATGTCTAGAACCCCATGGGTATTTGATGAATTAGTCCTTGTCCCACACCCAATTGGTACTTGAATCATCATTCCCTATCCCATAAAAAAATTCAAATTCATGCATTTGGGTCTAGCACTCTTTATCTAGCACCCTATGGGTATTTGGAGCATCAATTTGTGTCCCACACCCTATTTCTTAGTCAAACCCATATATCACATATATCACATATATCATGGTTAATCAACATTAACCTTATAATCCCACCCCTCAATTAAAACATTTGGTAATTAATTAAATAATTAATTAATCCATTTCAATAAATTTTGTAATCAAAACTATTCCCATTATTTAATTTAATAATTAATTAATCCAATTTAACAATCTTAATAACCCAATAGTTAATTAAAAAATTAATTACACTAAAAATTACAAAAATATCGATATCACATTAATTAATTCAATAATAAACTAACCAAATTAATTTCAAAATATAAACATCTTAATAATTAAATAAAAAATTAACTAATAAAATCTATTTCACAATCTCAACATCTCATTAATTAATTCAAAATTTAATTTCTCAAATAAATTTCTGAATCTCAAAATCACATTAATTAATTAAATAATTAATTAACCCAATTTTAAAATCATATGATTAATTAATTAATTCAATTATAAAAATTTATTTCCTAATAATCCAATAGAAATTCTAAAATTACATATATGAAATTGAAATCAAGACTCTATGATTTTAATTATAGACCACCTACCACAATTTGTTGATAAGCGATCACCCAACTAAAATCCCTAATTCGAAATCGTTAGGTCAAACCCATAACTAATTACATGATCTAGATATGAAACTTAGACTAATGATCAAACAATCCAAGATATAAAAATCATATATCTCAAACTTGAACCAATAATAGTTAAAAATAACCCTTTTATCCATGAAGAGGAGTGGGGGGATCTAAATGAGAAGAAAAATAAATACCTGGAGAGGTGAAGTTCTAATAATACTACCTTTAAATGATTATTAAAATAGGTTAGGGTCACTATGAATTCACCCAAGAGCCTGCAAAAATGAGATAATTTGATTAGGGATGATTTGGGGTCAATTTGGTGTTAATATAGTGGTTCTAGTAATTTTAAAAACAATTTTAGGGTAAATTAAAACCACATTCACTTTTTCTTGGGTAGGGTTGCATGGTTTTCCAAACCGTGTGCCTTAAAAATGCACCTATTCTGGGGGGGGGGGTCCAAAGTTACTCTTAAAAGGGAACACAACTTGAAAAACAATGTACTAGCTATATGAATCCTCTCTGTTTCGGTTCACATAGTTTTCTAAGATGATAGATCATTTTGGAAAAACTATGTGCCAATAGTGCATAGCCTCCTATATTTTTAATTTCCTCCAATTTCACCAAAAAACTCCCAATGGAAACACCCAAATAGAAACTACTCAAAAAAAGGAAAATAGAGTACCTGAAAACAAGATCAAGACATCTTTAGGAAAAGGATGTGATCTTAAAAGTTATGGATTACTCAAATTCATTCTTTGAGCGAGAAACTATCATTGCACTGCATGAAATGTATATCAATATATACATATATTCAACTAACATGAAAAGTGATAAAGTAAATATTTGATTTTATATGATACAATTTATATTCTTAAAATCATTAATAAAAATTAATAACTTCATACATAAGTTTCTATCTCATATATCATATATGATCATCTTCTATATTATCCTTATGTTTGCTACACTTTCGGGGGTCTTGTTAACTCATTAATTATATATGTAATTATTACCACGTCACTGTGTGACCCTATTAATAAACCCTCATACAATAATCTACAGTGACTAAAATCTATAAATAAAGAATTCTTGAATAATTGTGATATTTAGGCATCATATCACTAATGTCTAAATATTTAAGAATAACCAAAAAACGTAACTCTATAACATCAAATTTTATGATGTTAATAAATTTAATTTTCTTCTATGAAATCTTTCTAAGATTAAAATCAGCATCATTAGATCTATTTTAATAACTTTTTACATAAAATATTTTAGTAAATAGTCTAACTATTTACATTATCACTTACTAACTCATCTTAAAATTCATTTAGGATAAGGTAAAATTAAATTTTCTATGGATAATAAATTTACCTTTTTTACATCTTACTTTTCCATCATATATCCCAATCTATTTAGAAAATTAAGTTGAAATCATATTAATTATAGATATGTATAATCTTTTATTTTTTATCATTAAGAAGCTCTAAGTTTAAATATATTATCACTAGCCTCTTAAAATTTGTATTCTTTCAATAATATCATGAAAATATTCACAAACACTTTTATATTAAAAAATAACTTTTTTCCATTCAGTAATAGTATTTCACAAAAAAAAATTGTGTTCATATCATGTATGGTATTATATAAATTTAGATAATTTTGACTTTAAAATAAAGGCATCATTATTAAAAATATACCAATGATGGGTGGAAATAATATCTTCCCTCATATTTTAAGAAATTACAAGAAAAAAGTTTTATCCTGGATAATTTTTATCCTTGTATCCCATTAAAAATATATTTTCGAAACCTATTAATCATAAACCATGTGTATTAAACCCATTATCAAATATTTTTCATAGAAACTTTTTTTGTAAACAAATTCTATTATTATATAATAGAACTGAGATATTTATAGACATCCAATATTTAGATCTATTTGAGCTTGATTTATTCTTTTACATTAAACTCTATAATGTAACAAATATTTTCTTCATAACATGAATACAAAATAAAATTTCTATTAATCCTCAAAATTATACTAAAATCCTGTATATTTACATTACATGTAAATTTTAAATTTTGAATCATACGCCCTTAAAAATTGAAGAACAAATTTCTAAAACACAGAAACCTAAAATCAAAATTCCATAGATTATCCGAAACCACTTCAGTTTTGTCAAACAATTACATCCTATGGATTCATTATATAAACTTCTCTATAACACATTATAGTTTCAATGACCTTGACTGGCTACTTGAAGAAATGTCTTTGGACTATCTAACTAATTTTTCTTCTTTAGTTTAAAATTCTAACCACTTTAATTATCAACATATCTCCAGAACAGAAACATAATATTCCACATTCATATATCATCTACCCTTGTAGAATAATAGGGTAAATATATATTAATATAAATCACATGTTTAGGATATTTACACCAATTATAATAGGATCAATTCCCTAACTAGAACAACCCTTAAGGAATCTGCTAGTCTCACCAAGTCATTATAACTAATCATATTGAGTATATGATTAGAGGTTGACACTCCTTGTTTCATCCTACATTTGATACATTTGAAACATTAAGTTAAATCATGATATTATTCTCATAATAATATAGACTCACCTATTGAATAACTTTAACACTTGGTTACTCAAGAAGGGGATTCTCTAACACACATAATTTTTAAAAAAAAATTCAAATATGATATAAGTATTATGTTTTATTCATATTTACAATATCCATTCAAAGATTGATTTAAAAGTTATGTCTTGTTTTGATGTTTATATTATATATAATAAAATATTCTATTATATTAGAATCATGTTTTACTAATATTTACTAAGGACTTTTATAAATGGGATCCTAATAAAGTGGTCAAATTTTTTTGATTTAGTATTATGATAAATCATTTGGTAAAATATACCACTATTCATTCATGTAGTAATTCTTCTAATGGATTAATTCTAGAATCCTATTCATTAAAAATCAATATGTTTAATCCACATTGATGTGTAAATTAGAACACAACTGAAAAATTATGTTACTCACCTAATAATAGATACCAAACATATCTACACATATCCAAATGCATCCAATTCAAAATGAACATGAACTTCTCATGTAAATGTTTAGAAATACATGGAATTAGTATTATTCACATTATTAATCATACTGCCACATATACCAAACCCCCACAATTGTAGAACCATGAATAAGCCTCTAACCTGTGTGGAGTCCAACCCAATGTCCCTCTACCCATGGATATTTTACATAAGAGAGATTCAGATTCATTATAACTCTAAAACCTAATTTGTATAAACTATATTAAAAAAATAATTTCATGATAAACTTTAATAAAAACCAAATTCAAGGAATATGGAAACCAAATCCATTAATTTACCTAACATGTAAGTCCTTAGATGGATGTACGATAACTTATAAGTTATTTCGTAATTTTTAACTAAAGCAAACACATATTCAAAATATAAATTTTTTAATTTATGAATAATAAACATGAGAATAAAATTTTAATAAATAAAAAATCACATATTTAAACATGAGATAAAAATATATGAACAAATCATAAAGTAGTTAAAAAAACAGAAAACAAATCATAAATCAAATCTAATAAAAAACACATTAAAATTTTAGCTGTTCATTATTGACACTACTAATCTAGAATAAGAACACTTTATATTCATTTCATAAATTTTATTACATAAAATTGTTCATTATATGAAATTTAAATTTAAATATATTATGTTTTTATAAAATATAAAAAATTTATATTTCATTTTTTATTATGTAATCATTTTTACATAATTTATATATCACATATTTAACATTATTTAAACCCTGATCAAATCAATCATCAAAACCCACATTGATGTGGAAAAAATAACATCCTAAATAGAACATTTAATTTAAATAATTCAAATTCATTATTATGAAGAATTAATAATATAACAATATAAACAATTTATATTTATCCTTATTTTGGAATTTATAAACACTTTATAAATGATGCTTATGATTTCTTAATAAACATTTTATTTATAATTCACAATAAAATATAGTAAATAGGTAAAATGAATTTCAATATTTCAATTTAATATTGTGGAAATTTTTAAACAAATAATTAACAAAACCTTATTTAATTAATTATAAAGACATTATAATTAATTAATTTATAAAAAAATTATAAATTAATTAATATCCCAAAAATACCTTTTATAAATTTTTATAATAAATTTATAAATTATAAAAAAACTCATATTTTATATATAAATGTATTTTTTCTCTATTAATAATATTAAAAAAGACCCACCTAGTGTTTTATAATATGATTTATAGTCTGGTAGTTCGTAAACAACTTATGCATGAGCATAATTTATGACTGATAGCCATGTCATCAAATATGATATATATATATATATATGTAATGTTTTTTTATATTTTCTGCAATGGAAAAAAACATAAATATGAGAAAAAAACCTTTTTATGAACCATATTTTTTAACTAGAAATGTTATGGAGAATACAATTTTGAAAATATTAATTTTCAGACATTATTTCATGTATCAAACATCATGGAGAGGCTATGATACTACTACTTGGTTTTAAATGATCTAGGAACACTTATTAATCATAGTTAATGCAATATTAATACCCAAAATAAGATTAACTATTATGAATAAATTAAATAATAGGAAATCTTAAAAGGAGGAAACTATAAATGTGTAACATACAAAATTGATGTTAATGCTCCATCTTTAACTATCATCATATGGATTTGTTGAACATCATCAAGACCTAGTCGAATAACATCCAACCTTTGATGGAATCCATGAGATAAAATTGAATCACTTTTCATATGATCATGATCCTTCTATCCTCCATGAAATGCTATTTCCTCATAGTGCAAAGGAGGTATAATAATTTATCAATGGGTTTGAAGGTATTTTTAACAAAAAATTACAATATTCACACACATATAACCACCGAACATGCATGTCCTCCATATATTTATTCCTTGAGGACACTCCTTGAGTGATCATACATTTATTAATGTATTATAATTCATGACTGAATTCCATGACCTCTTTATGAAACCCTTACATGAATTTATCAAACTCCCCATTCATTTTATCATATAAAATAACTATTAATGATATCAAACATGTAAAACTTATTTAAACATTAACACCAAACATTAAACTTCCATTTAAATCATAGATTGTGGCATGCATATCATGACCCACCTTATGATATAAATAGTCATGCCATACAACTTTAATTGTAAATTCCTTATAAAATATATAGATCATTCAATATGATATGATATGATAATGATTTGAAATATTATATAATGCGTTATGATATACCTTAACACTAAAATATGATGTTCCCTATTGTATGAAATGTAAAAGGTATTTAGGAAATATATCCTTCACCATGAAACCCTATTATACTAAACACATAGAGTATTATAATCCATGTGGTATAATTCAAGGTTTATCTAGTTGGAAAAATTTGTATTGTTAATTATGAAGATATTTTATATCTCAATAAAAAAACATACTCATTCTAACCATAACATTACATCCTAAACTATAATGAACAATGAAAAATATAGGTTAGGGATAACCCAGAATCATACTTTGAGTAATCAATTATCATTTTCATTCATGATATATATATTTATATATATGAATCCAATATGAAGGAATAATAAACTTGTGATTTTATTTTTTTTAATATGATATATTTTATTTTCATAAATTCTATTTATAATTTCAATAAAACTACATATAAAATATTTTATCATAATGTCACATATGGTACAATATAGATTGTTATTATTTTTTATTCACTTTTAGGGTTTTTAAATCATTATAAAAATATGTAAATAATTTTAAAAATATAAGTGACCATCTTAAAAAGCCCTCCCTCAAAATCCCCTTAGTGAGTGACATCTATAAAGTTTTCTAGTTTTAATAATGTTTGTATTTGGTAATCATATTTTGAATTTTCATCTCCTTGAAAAAAGCATTCGAACTACTTAAATCTAAAAAATAAAATGTTATGATGTTAATATATTTTTTGGTTTATAAAGAACCATTTTTATATTTATTATGATTAACATCATTTGTGGAACCTTTTTAACCAAATTTTTTCCTAGAAATATTTTTTTAATTATTGTAACTCTTTATATAATTATTTTATTTAAATAAATTTATCCTTTTAATATATTAAGTGACATTTTCTTTTACTTTTTGACTACCATGATATTTTATTTGTAATCCTTTAACCCCATAATTTACAAACATACCTCAGTATCCTCTTAGTAACTACATTCTCTTCAAAATATCATGTAAAGAAAAAAAACTATTTAGTGATTAAGAAATAACACTTATTTCTTTAAGTGGTAAAATTTAATAAACAACATATAATATTCATATCATATATGATTATATTTGTTTTTAGAGAATTATTTTTTAAAAATATTTTATTCTGTAAAATATACCACTTCTAGGTGGTGGGAATGTATCCCTCATATTTTTAAAAATATCTCAATAATCTTGTTATTATTATGGATAAAACAAATATAATTCATATCTTCTTTTTAATTTTTTTACAAAATCCAATGAATCATAAAAATTATTTAAAATATCATATTGTTTAAAAAACTCCTTATTAATAAATAACATCATTTTACACATAAGAGGAATGAGATGAAAATAACCATCCTTTATATAGTTCTATATGATCTTGATAGATTAATTTACATTAAAATCCATGATTCAGTAACCATTAATTCTTCATTTGAATATGAACTATAGTCTCATACAATTAATACCATAATTTTGAAATCTTATATATTTACAACATTAGTAAAACATATAGTTGATATCATATACCCTTTAAAATATAAGAATGGATTTTTATAGCATCGATGATGATATGGACATTAAATGGATTTTTGTAAACTATTTTAGTAATCTCACTTAATTCCATCATTTGGAAACAATATATTTTCCATTCTAACACCACCTTTAGGTCTGAATGACCATGATCAACTATTTTGAATATACATTGCTGGGATTTATAACAACCTTTTATTATTCTAGATTGAAATTTTACCCATTTATACGAACTATAAAATACTATAACTTTGAGTTCACATGCCCAGTTCATCATTCCTGAATAGTTTGAGAAAATAGGTTAAAAATTTCTTGAATAAATTCAAATTATTGGAACAATTACAACAAAAATTCCATAATAAACATAATTTCTAGAATAATCCTTAAAGGAAACCTCCAATATCTCCAAGTCATTAACATAACCAATAATATTTAATATATGAGCAATGAATTAAGTTTCTTTGGTCATCTAGAATCAAATACCTTTGAAATCTCATGTTAATCAATATTCTATTCCCAAAAGAATCTAGATTCACCGATCAAATAAATTCAAAAGTAGGCCACTCAGAAATTGTTTTCTCTAAAATGAATAGTTTTTTACTTGATTAAGAAAAATTATTATTTTTCCCTAATTTAATATGTTTAAAACACTAAGATTATTCTTTTAATGAATTTATCTCTAATTTAGGTTTGATTATAATGATGTTATCTATTTACATCTGAATCGATTATCATATAAATATTGTAATTTATAGTCAAGTATTTATGACTTTTATTAAATATCATCTTACTAAAATGATGACCCATTTTATAATATATCATATATATTAGTTGACCATGTTCTATATTTCACTATTTAATTATTTCACTTGGGTTCTTCTCTTAAAATATAGTTATTTGGGTAGGGCATCATCATAATCGTATCAAATGTAAAATATGGATAGTTGAGCGGATAATTATTTTCAAAAACCATTACATTGATAAACATAACTATATTCCTTTGTTAACTTATGCCCATTAAGGTATCATTGCTATGTTTGATATAAAAACTCCAAAAATGACAACCAATCTTATTAGGGTCAACCTTTAATTTCTTTATTTACACAATATAGTCTATGGGATCACGAATTTAGCATGTAATACCTAGTTGGATGGTAAAGGTATTGAAAAGTGTTGTATTATTAGGAATATAAAATTTAGCATATTTAAAGGGGATTTGATATCAAAATTTTATCTCAATATTCCATTTAAATATTTACATGCTTATAGTGAAATAATTTTTGAATCGTATGACATAAACAAAATTAATATATTGGAACCATATTTCTCTGTAAATCTTTATCTAATAACCCTTTAATTTCATGTCATGATTCATTTACATTTAATTTATTCTAATATATATTATTGAATTTTAAATTCTTTCTTTGGGATGGGTTGAGAGTTAGTTTTGGAGGACTAGACCTATCCTACAATTGTAATTCTATAATCTATATGTGGTTGTGGTGTGAAACTTTGGGGGTCATGCCTAGATGGTTTAATAGAGGTTCTTTCCCTATATAAATTATTATTCATTCTGTGTCCCTTAGGTTATGTCATGACCATATCATTTGGTGGTTTTTTTAAAACTAACAACCTTTTAATTTCACAAAATGTCCACCTATTTATTTTATCCACCATTCTTTCAATCATTGATCAACCTATGTGACATTAGAAGCTCTCCTTGGATGATGTCTCCCCCCCCCATGATGGTTCAGAGAGATATTTTTTTGGAGGGTCTCTCATGGATTGTATAATTCCATTCATTTCCCAAGTGCCTCTTTCTTATTCTATTTTATGAATTCCCATCCCTAAATAGTAAATGGGAGGAATTTTGTATTTCTTTTTATGTTTTAAGTGGATTAATATTCAATATAGAAGTTCATATTGACCAGTACACTTCACTAATCATATGTTATGAATCTCATTCCATGATATAAATTTCATACAATGTTATATTGCTAGATTTTTATATGGGCGTGTGTATCCTAGTGGGAAGTATGCTTTTGGTATCAAGATGATCTTGCAGTTTAGTAGATATATGGGTAACCTTTTATAAGGGGAGAGACAAAATTTTCATTTTATTGTGAGGGTAATTCATCTCATTCCATTATATATTCTAGGATTTACTACATAGATAATAAGAAAAAGAGGCTGTTTTTTCAGTTTAGTTGAGGCTAGGGTGACCTGGTAGGATAGTATTGGGGTTTGGGTGATATGCCCATTTTATTATGATAATTATTTATATATATTTCTTCTTGTTTCTTTATGTGATACTATTGATTTCTAGTTCTAACATGATTAATAATGTGTGGTTCAGAACATGTTGATTCCCATATTGAGTGAGAATTCATGGTCTGGATTATGAGGTTTGGGTCCACCTTGAGTGATAAGGTGTTTCTTGAGAGGTGAATTACCTATCATGCATGAGAAATCATGGTTAACATACAGGACCTACCTTGAGTTAGAAGTGTGGGTTCGGGTGTTCAAAATTATTTTTTGAGATTTTGATAAATATTTGCTTCTAGCATGGAGTTGAAGTAGATATGGTAGGGAATTCATGGAGGTTTGGTTTGAACTCAAGGACATAAGGGGTTTTATTCATTTTTTGGATATTTATTTTTATCATGGCATACACCATTATTCAAATTTTGAACCCATGATATGGGACCCTTGGTGGTGGACTGCTGGTTCTATACTCACACACTATAATGGAATCACGATTCATGTGTAGACTTCATAGTCAGGGATCCGACAAATTGAAAGGGACATATAACAGATTGTTGATTTGGTGATAGGGGAAGGGATGGAAGAGATACATGGATATACTCTAGGATCAATTTTAGTGGTGATTTATTTATTATTATTATTTTCATTATATATTCATTGGTTTACCACATGAGGGGATACCATTTTTACTTGATATAATGTGGATTATATTCCATTTTGATATTTCTTGTGATGATGTTATTATTTATTCCTATATGTTTTCTTATGTTTCTTATTTTTATTATTATTACTAATTCTGTTATTGTGTTACTATGATGTATAGATGATACTAATTGTATGGTTTCCCCACAATAACATTAGGACCTCACGATTAGTTGAAAACCTCATGTTTGCGGGGTGGTATTCCTAACATCATGTTCTCTTTCAGTTTAAACCTTATGATATAGGCTTTATTGTATAGACCCATATCTTGACGTACATGGACATTAAATTACTTTTTCTGAATACTTAATACATAACAAGAACCCGCACTCAAGGACCGTAATAGTTTAGTCTCTTTGGAAACTCAGAACATATTCTTCTAATCGTGGTGAAAGATCTTCAACATATCCCATAAAGATCTTCCCCTTTTTTTCTTACCTAAAACCTTTCTTTAAATCCTGGGGAAAAGAAAACATATAAAAGGGTTAACTCAAATGCTCAGTAAGGGTAAGCATGGAGAAAATAAAACAAATCATATACATTTGAACTTAAAAACATGAACATAATGTTTAAACATCAAGATCTTGAGAAATGACATAAAACATGGCAGTATGTAAGGCATAGATCATAAACAAACATTAATCTTGATAAAATAGCATGGGAATAAAACATGTAATTGTGGAAACCATTAAGCACATGTTATGATTTCTATAGTATCCAAGGCATTGCTGTCAAGACCATCTTAGTGGACAAAATCCCTTTCTGAATTGAGTTCACTCCTTGATCCAGTCCTGTATCACTGAACCAGATTAACTTACTGTTCCATCCATGTCTATATCATGAGATATAAATCATTACCCAATGAATTGGAGGGATATATAGGTCCCAACCATCTCATAATGAAATCATTCTTACTTGTTCCATAAAATAAACATAAATCATTCATCATAACCCAAAAAAATGGGTTTCATAAATGTCATCCCATCATAACATAATCCATATAAAACAAATGGATAGCATTTCATCATAAGGAAATTGAAACCATGTAAATCATAGAGACATTATACTTGAAACATACACATATGAAATAATTTCATCTTAGATGTAAAATAGTTTTGACAAAACACTTGAAATGAATTCTTGAGGAAAATATCCATTCTTCTTCAAAGTCATTTTATTTTCAAAAAATGACATGAAATTTTAAAAGAAAATGATTTTTTTGAAAATAGTCATGAAATCTTGTAGAGTAATCTTAATTAAAATGATCCATTATAAAACTGTAAAAATATGTTCATACTGTATAAGTTAAAAAAAACATTCTCCTCGTACTTTTGTCAGAAAAGTCACAAAGTTCCTCGTGTGGTAAACAAAAGTAAGATTCCTTTCATAACATGTGGTAAATTTAAAAATTGGGTAAAAAGAACTTTAATCATATATGAATTTTTTTAGAAAACATGGGCATTTATTATAACAATAACCCTAGTAAATACTTACGAATAAACAATCTTAGATAAAAACGAGATTGGAAAAGTTATCCCTTACCTTATGTCCAATTTCTTCCGTATGTGTCTGAGACTCATGTATAGTGGGTTTAAAAATATTATTAACTTGTAACAGAACCATAATAATATTTATGATATCATATATGATTCACTTATGACTTTATATTATCTGTTCATTTTTCAATTCTATGTTAAAGTAGTGTTTTGGGTAAAATCGTTTCATTTATCATCCGTGTTTTGACTTGTAATTATTAATATGATTACTTAGATCATGATTACTTAATTATAGAATATAAAACATGATTTATATATAATATATATTCAGAATATACATATATATAATATATTGATAAATGGAAAGAAATACACCATTCATGGAGACGGTAGGCCGTACGTACGCATGAAAGCAGTTTTTCATTTACTTATTGAATTGAATGGAATTAATTAGATGAAATATATATATATACATAAATTAAATAGATTAATTATTTCAGATATTTCATTATTATTCATTATATATACTTTATAATCATTCTTGAATGGTTAACATGAAAAATGAATCTCATCGCGTCGTGGAGGCGGTAATCCGTACGTACGCACAAGCGATGATATCATTCCCATAATTATTGAATGGAATTGGAGTAGATGATATAATATCTTATAATCATTATGATGTTATAATAATCATATATAGTAATTTTTTACACCATTATACTCATCCAAGTAAGGTGGTGGTGGAAAAACTGATTACACCACGGCGTGGAGACGGTATTCCGTACGTACGCACGCGCGATGTTTTCTTTTCTTTTAGGATGGATAGAAGGTGAAATAGAGTTGTTTAATTTTATAATAACATATCAGTATATTAGTGATATTGATTCTGTTACTTTATAATGAAACAACTAAAGAAGAATAAGTTGAATAATAAAGAAACATGAAAGAATCGGTAGAAGAGATTACCTCTTCTTCAACACACCTCTTTTAAAATTCTTCTTAGGGCACAAGATTTGGTCTTTTGAGAAGAAATAAACCTCTATGATATAACTATAGAGGTTGAGAATATTAATTTTCAGGGTTTGGCCGATCTTCAAGGATCAAAAGGGTGTTAAGAGAAGAGGGAAGGGGTACCCTTTTTATAAGGGAGGAGAGGGGCACCTTAGGAAAACTTAAAATATTATTTTATAATAAAGTCATATTCGGTTTTTAATATCTCCAAATTGATTTATTTTGAATATAAGGTGGGTATGGGTCGAATTAATCTCAAAAAATAGGTTTTAGACAAGTTTAGGTTACTATTTTATCCTCATCATTTAGATTTAACTCTAAGTTAAATAATTTAACTTTTACCATGTCTTTTTGTTTTCTTACACTATATGGTTAATAAACATACTATAACAAGAAAAAAGAACCCTAAGTGGTTAATTATTAATATATATATATATATCCTTACCTAATTCATTTGGTAGAACCTTATATTTTTAAGAATAAAATAACAATTAATAATATAATATTTCTTTTAAAAACAATTTTATGTCAATTTTGACACTATTTGGTACTTGATTTTTGTGAAACTCATAAAAGCATGATTAGTTCTAATAAAATTAATTAAATCAATACTAACATGTCATATCAACCTATAAAATTAGTGTAATTCATAAAAAGTCTAAAATTATATTTATTTGGTTATTTATAACATCAATTATGTTAATATTTCATTAATAAGGTAATTACTACATCATTATTGTGTCATAAATAAATTAAATTATTTAATGTATAAAAATTATAAATAAAATACCATTATGTAGGAAATCATTTTATCTTTCTAATGAATATTTATAGTAGAATTTATCTTATGTATAACCCTATATAAAAAAATTAGTTATTAAACATTGATTTTATCTATTTTAATTCTTCTTTAAATAAAATAATAATAAATGTCCTAATCTAATCCAAGTGGACCTAAAGGGTAATATTTTTTCCCTAATATTGTTTTTGGTTGAACTAAACTTATCCAATAGAATTATGACAAGTGTTAGAGTAATAATAATATAATTTTTACCCTTAATTACCCTATTTACTTTTAACCGTGGTAAATAAAAGTAAAAAGTTTCTATTCACCAAAAATTATTTTTATCTTATTGAACCACATTTTACTCCTTGATATTAACCATTTCCCTCATATTTTTAAAATTCCACTCACAGAAGCGGTAAAATTATGTTTTATGTAAATTTTCAAACTCTCCTAGGAGGTGGGTAAAAGACGGTGAAAAGTTCAATAAAAATTTTATATGTCTAAAATTATTATAAAATGACTACAATGAATTTAATTGAACTTATATAGGTATTATGTATCAATTTTGACCTAAAATAAATTGAAATAAAATAAATAATTATTTATATAAAAAGTCAGTTTTTAAATAGTAACCCAGTGTTTTCACTATTCATCAAAAATTGAAAGTTTTCAGAAAAATACAAAAATTCACCCTAGGCTAATTTCGATATTCTGAATCCCAAAATATAGTCCATTTTGAAAAATAAAATTTTAAAAATTGATTATTACTATTCATAATGACTAGTTTATATAACATATCGTTGTTTAGTGAAACTCGGTATTGCGTACAACATACGCTATCGTGGAAGGTCGCGATTGCATGTAATGCAATACAAGTCAGTGATGCATGTAGTGAAAGCTCCTTTTGGTGTAGCGTATAGCACAAGACATCAATGAAATTAAAAAGAACATTTTTTCATAAAATCTCAAGGTGTTACATTTATTATCACAAGAATTCATCTGAGACAATATTTATTTTTATTAACTAATTTGACCATGGTAAAATGAAGATAATATGGTAAAAACATGAGTAAAAAGATACTCTTTTGTCATGAAATTTCTTATATCTTGGATAAATCAGTTACAAGAGTAATATAATTATATTTATTGGTTGTGATGTTATAGTTTCATATTGTTCCATTATTTTTTTTTAGATTATGGGATCTTTTCTTGGTCGAATTAGCAAGAGTGTTGAGCTCATGCACCATATATAGACATGTTGGTTCACATTTCATACACTTGGTTACCTTTGATTGATATTTCTTGAAATTAATTAAAATTTAGTAATAAAATATTTCGGTTTTTCTTAAATATATCATTATTAAAATATAAGTATTTTACATGATCATCCCTATATTTCTTCTTTTTATGGATAAAAAATGATAATGAACTAATGTTTTTGACTTAGTCATCAATTAATTAATAGGTGGTTGTATCTAGTGGATGTGGGTTTTCCTTTAGGTCTTGTTTCACAAGATATAATGAATGTTTTCCTATGAATTTCTCACTTATTGATAAAATTAAATTTGTTAAGGGAATTTTTGAGTATTCATTTGGGATTTATGATTGTATCTCTAATGTCTTGTGGTTATTCGAAGGGACCTGGGTAAAGACAATCACAATGTAGGTAATGTTATTATTATACCTTTAGAATTTTAGGAGGGTTAGGATGATCATTATCAATAATTTACAATTGATCACACTATAATCCATGATCCATGACCATATTGATATATAGTTTTTTTAAATGAGGATAATAAGAAATTTAACCTAAAATTCCCCCTATTTCATTCACCCTATTCCTATTAATTTCTCGACCTAGTAAATGGTAAGAGCACAATTTATGAAATTTTGGATACTAAAAACTTCATACATGATATTTCTAAGTGTAATTCATTGAAAAGGTTATATCTTGGTGAATCTAACATCGTTCAATATCTATTAACCCCTTTATTCCTCTATCACATGGTTTTCCTTTCCTAAATCCCAAATCTAAGTAATTTATTCTCTTATTTGGTTCCTAGTGGAATATAATTGAATCAAGGAGTGTGTATTGGTGGGTATAATGCATTGAATTTGAGTTAGTAAGTACTTACCATGTTATAACTTTAGTATGAATTTATATGCCATGATTTGTATGTGTGTGTGTGTGTGTAGCCCTGTGAGAACTCTAATTGTGGAATCACGAATTCATACCAATATAAACCTAGAATATATGTCGATGGATGTTAATATTAATTAATAATTAATTCCCTCGACAATAATTATTAATAAATTTATTTTAATATTACAAATACATAGAATATTGACTAATTATGAGTGATATTGTCAAATGTATATATGGTAATTTTTTTATTAATTTAATTATCGAAACACGTGTGTTGTTCCTAGTTATTATTAATAAATAATTATTCATGCATAATCTCTCTACCTCATTGCATGTATAAGAATCTATGTGTCTATGATTAATTTTATTTATGTGTATTTTTAATTCTTGATACCCTCTCTCCCATGTGTGGGTATTTTTATACAATGAAAAGGATAAAAGAATATTCATAAGACACTAGGTTTATGAAAAGTACTATATGAGATATATATAAATTTTATAGGGGGTGGGAGATGCAACTCAAGTCGAAAGTGAATCCGGGAGTATCCCTTCGGGTTCTATTTTATCCATTATCCAATAAATGGATCAAGAAATAGTAAATGATCATGATTAGTTAATTTATCTATTTTTTATACATGGTTTATTATTATTATGAATGTGTATTTTATGCAAACATATAGAATTATAAAAAGGAATATAGATAAAAAATGAATTAGTATACAATGAACATTTTCAATTCAGTATGGTTAATTTTCAAGTTTGATCAAATAGAAAAACCATATTAAATAAAAAAGGATTTCATTTTCCTAGAATAATTAAATTATATCCAAGAAATTTTAAGTTTAACACCTTCCGTCACTTGCATTTGAGAAAAACTAGATGTTTGAGTGATCATGAGATACAGGGGAGGGTACTTATTACTTTTGGTGTATTCTTATGAAATTGGTTGGTTAACATGAAAAAATATAGGAAAACGTAGTCATAGATAGCTTGTTAAAAATTTAGAGACAAATCATAGAGTAATATAAGTTTATGATTTATAGAAGTTGGGAATTATATCAATATATAAAGTAGATGTATGTTAATGTGGTTTTCCAGCCAAAATCCTTCAATGAATCTCTTTGAGCAATGGAATAATCATAACACAGACTACTAAGAAAGGTTTTAAGCATTCTTGCCACTATAATATTCAAGTGACAATGTATTATTAATTTATAAGATGAAAATTAATAATATTTTATAAAATAGTTGGACATATTTAAGGATTTAATAGTTAATGACTATTATTAATCAAAACATACTATTGATACACTATATTTTATTGTTATATATCAAATAAAAACAATGAAAAATTAATTTCCTTATAATCTTTATTGGATAAAGAAAATATAATTACCGAGAATATATTATAGGAGTGGTATAAATTATTTTTCATAGTACTATACCAAGAAAATAAGATTTATTTTCATGAATCGCAAATTCACATTGATACTTCTCAGGGAGAATTTAATCTAGATAAAAATAAATTTTAGAATAATTTTGATGATTTATTTGATTTAAAAAGAATTATGTTTTATTTTATTTGCATTGAGCTAATAAAATGAATGGGTATAAAGATATTTACATGTTCCGGTCTCATGTCGAAGATTTATACAATGAGAGAGATCGACAGAAATGATATGTGATATCAAGTGTACTATAAAGGTGATGGATATTAGAAAGTAGTATGGAAGAACCTTATGTACTCAAAATGATTAGGCATATTGAAATTATATATCCCCTTAGGTTAAAGTAGAATCAATAACTAGTGATTAATATCACTGTTTCTTCTTTACTAACAATATTTTCACCTCATATTACCAATTACAGTAAGAATAACATGAAAAATGCACCCAAAGTGCGATTGAATTAAGTTCACCAAATAGAAAATGATATAAACATACTGTGTCTTTAATACTTTTTGAGAGAAATAAGAGGAAAACAATGGATAAGGGGTAAAAGTATAATCCATGAAAAAGAAAAAAAGGAAACACCCTTATAATTGAAAAAAAAAAATTAAAGGGAATTAAATGAGAATAAGGATGTATTCCTTGCATGTGGTACGGAATGGAACTTGAAGAAGAATCGTGTGGATAAAAAATAACCAAGGGTATTCTTCTAATTATACTATGTTTTTTTAATGAATGAAATATTTAAATTTATATAAGTTAGGTAATGGATATGTTATGTGGATCACGTATTTGTATTAAAATAAAATATCTAACTATATTCAAGAAAATTTCAAAAGGTGAGGTGGTTTGTTAAAATAAAAATGACGAATGAATGACAGAATTAAAAGTTAAATATTATCATATTACATTGCATAGTGAACTAGTTATTTTATTAAATTATTGTTTTTATATACATTCTCTTACCAAGAACACAATCTTAGTGTTGATTTTAGAAACTATGTAGTTTTATTTTAAATTTGGAAATAAATGTTGTCTCTTTATATAGATAATATATGTTATTCTATGGTGTATCATGAAAATGGATTGAATATAATTTTACTTAATAAACCAATTTTTGAAATACATGAAAAATATAGTTAGAATGATTGATATCCAATGTGAATGCGGTACATTAGTATTTCCCATGTAAATGGAAATATTTTACACAAATTACATCAAGTAGGTTGTTTAAATTCATTTAATTTGAAATCCCTTGATTTATGTCGCACATAATTAGAATGAAAAATGATAAAAGAACCTTTCATTGGGAAGGTATTAAGGGATACAAAACTACTTTAATTGATTTATATTGATGTATATAGTCCATTTCTTAAAGAGGATAGGGGTGGTATTTCCTACTTCACTAATTTTTTAGATGGAATTAATTGATATGAATTTACCTTCCTAATGAGGTTTAATTCCAATTCCCTTAAGTCATTTAAGGAATATTAGAGTTAATTAGAATACAATATCAGTAAACAGATTAAGAAACTCCACTCAGACCTTGGTAGATAATATCTAAACCATGCATTCATCGATAATTTCCAGGATTATGGGATATTCTCCTAACTCACTCATCCTTGTGCATCTTAGTGAAATGGTGTTAGTGAAAGGAGGAATCCCACCATTATTGAAAAGGTAACATTATTGATGATTCATGAATCTATAAAATTATCCTTTTGGAGATATTTATTATATACATCAACATATATACTAACTGTGTACCAACTAGAGTGGAAGATGATATTTTATACAAGTTATGGTATGGACAGATTACCAGTCTCTCATATTTACGTTTCTAGGGTTATGAGGCATTTGAAACAAACCTAATGAAACACATTCATAGTAGAGTACAATGTATACATTTATAGGCTATCATAAATAAATTAAATAGTATTACCTATATAATAGTTTATATAGAAATGTGATTGTGGTGATACATTCCATATTTCTATAAAAGAAACACATTCCTAATTGAAATCTTTGTGAAAAGATTGACTTCATTGAATTTGACTCTCCTACAACATAAAGGATGGTACAAGAAAAATAAAAATAAGAAACAATAGGAGATAAAAATGTTTTCAGAAAAAATTATGGTGTTGGTATACTAGAAATTTTATAGAACTACTTGGATATTATTTTCATTTCACTACTTTAGGTGATACATTATTTCTTGAGAATGATGAATTTATAATCTGTTAGAAAGAAGTAGATGGTAAATATGATACTATTTGAAAATAATTCATTAATTTTGAGATAGATACTATGAACCAAACTCGTGTTTGGAATCTAATAGACCCACCAAATGATGTAAAACCTATTGGTTGTGAATTGGTATTTATGAAAAAACATGACATGTTATATAAAGTAAGTACTTATAAAACACGACTCGTCGTGAATGGTTTAAGATACAATAATGAATTTAAAATGATGAAACCTTATTACCTACCATGTTTCTAAAATCCATTATAATGTTAAGTATAATAAAAAACAAGCATGATTATGTGAATTAGAAAATGGATGTCAAAACTGATTTTCAAGAACACCCAAATGGTTTATCAGGATAAAGAGTCCTAATAATGTATGTAATCTATAGAGATACATTTATTGATTCAAGTAGGCATCACGATTATTGAATGTTCATTTAGATGATCCTATAAGAAATATTAGTCTCATAAAAAATTAAATGTTTCTATAAGGATGTTAGTGAGCATGCCAAAAATTTTCTAGTAATAAATGTTGATAACATATTATTTAGGGAAATGAAGTACAAGACATACAACTTGTAAATACATGGTAAAACGAATGATTCTCCATAAATTACTTTGGTGAAGAAACATATATTGTAAGCATAAATATATATAGAGATAGATCTCAAAGGAATATTTTGTTATGTTAAAGAACATATATTGATAAGGTACTCAAAAGGTATAGTATGGAATAATCTAAGAGAGGACTATTATTAATATAACTTGGTATCAGTCACTCTAAGATAATGTGTCCACAAACATATAAAGAGTTTGAGAGGATTAGTAGAATATATAATTAATTGATTGTGGGATATATAATTTATTTCATACTATGTATAGTCTTTTTTATATAATTTAAAAATGGTGGGCAGATATCAAGTAAATTGACTAGAGTTTCATTAACAAACAAAAAAACTACCCTAAAGTATTTTAGATGTATAAAGGATATGTTTATTTTTTATATAGGATCTCATTAGATATTAGATAGGGTAAATATTATTGATATATTCAAGAAATATCATAATGATATGAAATCCTAGTCAAGGTATGTTATTTTCCAGAATGGTGGTACAGTGAGCTAGAGAAGCTTAATTAACCCATGGTTTCTAATTCTATGACATAATCTGAGTATATAATGACTTATGATTCAACTAAGGAAATAGTTTCGATAAGAATATTTTAATTATATATTGGTGTTATACCTTGTAATGTATACCCTATTTCATAATACTATTATCATACTTTAACAGTGGTATATACCAAGGAGCCTAGGTCACACAAAAGGAAAAAACATATAGTTTGGAAGTTTCAACTTTGGAAGTAATTTTATTAGAGAGGTGAATTTTTAATTAACTGAGTTTCCAAAGAGAATAATGTATAATAATCCATGACTAAATCCATATCTCAAAAAATCATGATTCTTATGTGAGAGGTAACTAGATGAGAGATGTTTTTAATTGGATTTAGTGTATTTCGTTGTGTTATGAGTGGGTTCCCTAGACTTAACACATGTCTTTACATTGATTTCCATTTTTATATTCATTTTGATATAGATATATATATATATATAAGTGTGTTCCTATTATAATCAGAATAATTTTTTAATACATGTCCAATATGTATTATATTATCCCTACATTTTATGTTGTATCAAAATTTTATAAAAATTACAACTTATAATGAGAAACTTAAGAAACTAGGATAATAATTTTAAATATTTGTCTTATTTTCTAGATAAATAATATTTATATAAAAAAATTATATAAATATCAGGGGCTACAGAGTTATATGAATTTAAAAAATTTCTTATAACGTTATCACATAGTGATCTCGAGTAGATGCGATCATAAGGGCTGACCCATAAATAGGAGAACCTAATGTGTTAGGTATCATTTGATGTTCTTATATATTAGAATGTGTATTGGTATAATGAATTGAGATAAAATTTAGTGAAATTAATTTTATTCCATACTTTTATGCTAAATGAAACCCAATAAATTTATGTTTTAGGTGAGGTAGCGTGTTGTGGGTTTGCAATTGGTTAAATGATCAATAAAAGATTCGATACATTCATGTTTATAAAGGGATATCTCAGGAAAAGTTTAATAGGTCTATAATAACTTTACTAAATCCTTATAAATGATAAAAAATGGTATGTCCATCAGGAAAGGTTATATAAAAAAATAAATAAAGCTATTAAGGATAGTGAAAAAAATTTATACATAAGGATTTATGATATATCACATGATAAAAAGATTTTGTTACATGGAGTGTATTCGTAGGAAAGGTTTTCATTAATATGAATAAACCTTATCTCCTTACAATCCATGATTGATTTCTAGACATGGATCTTGGTATATGAGTAAGACTTAAACTACTAGAAAATAAGGCTATACCCATGGTTTTGAAAAAACTATGGGTATAGGGATTGGTTTTGAAACCATTTCCACAGTTTTTATAAACTATGGAAATATGTTGGAATTTACAAACTATACCCACAGTTTTGGAAAAATCATGGGTATAGGTCACACCTATACCCATGGTTTTGTCAAAAAAAATGGGTACGGGGTTTGGTTCAAGAAATATACCCATGGTTCTCTAAATAAATTGTTTGTATAAGTTAATCATTGACTCGCATTTTTTCCAAAATCATTGTTATAAGTTTTGGTTTAAAACCTTTACCAATGGTTACCCAAAAACATTGGCTATAGTTCATCCCTATACCCACATATTTCGTAAACTTTGGGTATTTATTTACCACATAATCACATGAAAAAAACGTTTCCGTGGTAAAATGAATTCTGTAGGAAAACCTATTGCCACCATTTTCCACATATAGACATTCTTTATAAAAATATATATAATCAAATATATATTTATATAACAAAATCATATGTGGTGTAGTGGTTAGTCATATGGATGGAATAGAGGTGATCCATGGTGAAAATCTGGAGGAATATTTTTTTTTAATTAATATAACCATAGTTTTACAACAATGTGTATAGGGTTATTAACATAGTATACTATTTCCCATACACGTATTCCCACATTTAAAAGCTGTGGGAATAGAATTTTCAAACAATGGTTATAACATAGAGTTATACTGACAACTTAGGCTCCAACAGTTCTCTAAATCATGGGTATAACCTCTACCCATAGTTTTATGGGGGTATTCCCATGGTTACAAATAATGAGAATTGGGTAGTTTTCTAGTATTTTTACTACTATCATGGTAAGGGCCTAGATGTTTACACATAAAGAATATTTATATTCTTGGCCAACTATAGTAAATTATAGTTTAGGACATTTTTTATAGTGAGCCAATATTTTCATAAATAGATATTACATCATTTATATCCATATTCAATACATTACAAAAAAACACACCAGAGGACCATAATAGTTCAATGCCTTTGGAGACTTGATATACCATCTATTAATTTAATGAAAGATCTTAAATGTATCCCATAAATATATTCCCATTAATTACTCTTTGTTTACATACCATACATATAAAATTTCTTCCCTACCTAGGGAAAGTAAAAATAATAAAGGGTGAGATAACATTCTTAGTATTGGTAATAAATGGATATACATAAGCATAAAATGAACACAATTGAATGAGAACATGATAAAAACACTTAAAAACCATACCCTCTATACAAAACTTCCAAATATTGATTCATGGCATAAAGATTTTCAGTTCAAAAGACATGAATCAAAAGGAAATTAAATAAAATAATCTATGAGAGAATAACATTTGCATAAGAGATAGATTTATTTCACGCACATAAGAATAGAAAATCATTTCATAGTTTCAAATGATCACTAACAAGGATATCATAATGGAATGAGTTCACTCCCCAAACAGTTATAGTAGTCAAAATTCACTTCCATGACCATCATTTTGGACAATGTCCCTAACTAAATTGGGTTTATTCCACATTACAGTATTTCTATCTCATGAGATATAAATATTTACCAAAGGAATTATAGAGATATATAGATCCCACACATCAAAAAATGAAAGTCATACATATGTGTTCCAGAATATAATAAAAAATCATCACATCATATTCCATGAGATTAAATGGGTCTCATAAACATTTCATCATATTATAGCTTATTTAAAATAGAGTGGTTTCATAATCATTTCATCATTTCATCATTTCATCAAAGAATAACACATGAAAAAATAAGCGGGTTTCAGAACAATTTTTTCATGGTATAACCCATGGAAGAGAAATGGGTTTAATAAAAATATTATTATCATAATCAAAGTCTAGTCATATAGAGAAAAAATGGTATCCTTGAATTATATCCATAGTAAGAATAAAATGTAACATTAATGGATGTAATCTTAGATGGAAAATGATTTTGAAAAGAAACATGGAACATTTTATGAGGAAAATAACATTTCTTTGAAAATTTAATTTTAAAACTAAAAATTCATAAATCATTTTGGAACATCCTTTCTTTTTTAAATAACCATGAAAATGAATATTAAAAAATTATTTAATAATACTATTGAGGAAAAAATCTTTTACCCTTGAAAACACATTTTAAAATAATTTTTTTTTCAACATCAATTTATTAAAAAATAAACATGAAAATTTATAAATAATATCCAATGAAAATAGTTTTCATGATGTGGGAAAATTTCATTCATCACATAAACTATATAATAATATTCCCTTAACATTTTCGATAAAATCCAAACAAACATTGTTTGGAAAATGACATGAAGATTCATTATTTTTTTTTAAATGTAAAAAATGTGTAAAAATGTCTTTAATAAATTATTTTGATAATGCTAAAAACTTTTTTGAATTTTTTTTAGAAAACATGAGTTTGGAAGAAAGGGGGTTTTTGAAGGAAGAGAGAAGGAAAACAAATATTTATTAAAAACATTATTTAGTAATATTGAGTAAATAAATAGAGTAAAATTAACGAAAATCATGTATTCTCATCACATAACCCAAGGATAAGAAAATTCATGAGTTTATTGATAGATTTATTATATTAGTTTATTAATTTGAAGCATAATCATGAGTAATCCTGATAAAGGATGAGATTATAACATAAAACCCTTACCACTTTAATAAATTTGAATCGTAAAACACATGAAAGAATAATGTAAAATGAAACTTATAATATCATGATAATAAATAAATTAATGATACTAATTATCAAATGGGGTTCATATACTCTTTATATAAGTATACAGGTTCTTAACATAACATATGTCATAAGGAAGGAAAATTGAGATAAAAATCCATTCCCAATTTGGTAACATTTTAACTATAAACCACATGAAAGAAATATAGTCAAATGTATATGTAAATTATTATTTTTGGATATGAATCATAAAATAAATTCAAGGAATGTATATAGAACACATAATATAAACTTTTTTGAATATATAATTTTTATCACAAAAAATAAAAGTTTGACATAAATCACTTACCTTAAGTCTCAATTTCCTTTGTACACATTCAATCATTATGTATAATAAATATACATTTATTATAAATATTATATATATATATATATATATTTAATACACTATAATATTATATTATGATTATTTATTACCCTTTAATTAACAATTCCTTGTTAAAATCATGTTTCGGCTAATAACAACTTTATTTTTCATATATGTTTCTAATTGTTATTTTTGGTCCTATTACTTTGATTATGATTCAATAATATCAATAATAATAATAATGAAATAAATATTAATATTTTTTCAAAAAAAATACTTTAAGACCAATCATGAGATATGGGTTTGAGAAATTTTGTATGTTACAATCATGAAGATGGTTGGTTGTAAATACGCATGAGTAACCTTTCTTTTTTTAAAAGATCATAATCAATAAGAGGAAATAAATATTTTATCCTTAAAGAATGATGATTTTATAATAAATACCATATTATTTAATTAAATATAATTATACATATCCTCCATGTTGTGTGGTGTTTAAAAGATATAGTCTCTTCACTTCAAGAAGGCGGTAATCCACACATACATGAAAGAAATTATCATCTTTCAGTGAGAGTAAAGGTAAGAAAAAAATATATTATCTTTTAATAATTATAATAAATTTCATTAATATAATAATTATTTCATGTATGTACCATATATTCATTAAAATTTCACTTATTATAATTCAAGTAAATCATTATTGAAAAACAAATCACATTGCTTCACGAGATGGTAGTTCACTGTACACATGAATGACGTAATCATATCCCCTAAGGAATGGAATGAAAATAAGTATATATAATATACTTACTCCGGAGGTATAAGTATTTTATAAATATAATATATATATTTTAGATAAATCAATATACCCAACCATGTGAGGTGGTAATATAAAAATAAATGACATCGGTTCGTGAGGTGGTAGTACGCCGTACACATGAATGATGATTTCATGACCCATTTGATGGTTTTGGAGATTGTTATTGGTGATTAATTCATCATAAAAAAATATACTTACATTAAATATAATTATTTTATTATATATTTATTTATTAATATAAATTTAAGGATGTGGAAGAATAAATAAAATAAAAACGCTCGGTGAAGAACATTACCTCTTCCTCGGGTAACCTCCTTAGGTTTGCACTAAAAGTCTTCCAAGGATGGATTTATTCCAAATATATGGATTATATAATGATATAATGGAACTTATAAGTTATTTTTTATGGATTGGGTTAACAAAAAAGGTTTTATAGTCTGAAGAATATAGGATATGGTGTTGCCTTTTATAAGTGGGGTGGGTGAGACACTTGTAATTTTTTCAATAGAAAATCATTTACCCATGTTTTTATCTTGAAAAAAAAAATCTAAAAAATTGATTAATATTGATCCATAAAAATTATAGGTTATAAATAGGTCAATAAAATAATTTTTATACAATATTTTAGGTTATTTTAACCTCTATCATTTTAGTTTAACCATTAGAAAACCCATTTTTACCTCCACCGTAGTAATTAATTTGTAGTGTTCTCACTATTTATTCAGGTCAAAAATTAGGTAGACCATATTATATAAAATCAATTATTATAATTTCATTTTTGATACATTTTTATAAATACAATTCATGTATTTGTAAATATTTAATTTAAAATTAATCTTATTGACGTGATGGGAAAACGGGTTTCTAAAGAGAAAACATTCAAAAGTTTAAAAAAAATTATATAAAAATTCAATTTTAAAATTATTAAAATAACCTAATTTGGATTAATATATATAATTGAACTAATTTTACATTAAAAATAATTTAAAATATAAATTAACTTTATAAAAAATTTATTCAATATAGCACTTTTCTATTAAAAGTCAGTATTTTTCAATATTCATCAAAAAATTAATCATTTTAGAAAATCATAAAAAAATAATCCTAATCTAATTTTCATATAATTAATTAAAAAAAGGTAATATTATTTGTACTATAAATTTTATAAATGTTTTATTTTTTTTAATGAAAATAAATTTTTAAAAGGGGTAATATTATTTTTTTATAAAAATAGAGTTTTTAAGAAAAAATTGGATTAATTTATATATTGTCTTAGAGGTGCACGACAGGGTCGTGGGGAAGAAACCTGTGCTACCCAACAATCGATTAGAGAAGGTTGGGTTCTACTTAATCACTCATATCGGGTGCACCGTTTTCCACCTCGAATCACCCAACAGTTCCATATCTAGTAATACATGAACCTGCTTTCCAAAGGAAGGAATTTTCTAGGTGTTTTGACCAGTACTACTTAAGAACTCATATTGGTCGAGAGGATGGGAAGTCAGGCTCATCGTACCCTTTTTGAGGGGAATTATTTCTTGTTTCGGGACTCTCTTATAGATTTAAGACATGTTCATATGTTCACGAATCTTTGGTTTATACCCAAGCATAGTATCTACAGATTACTCCTGGTTGGAAATGGTCAGCTAGACGTAGGGGTTCAAAATCATTTATGCCTGAGGTTTACCATCCCTCGTTGGATTAATGACCCCAAGGAATCTGGACTCATTGAGATGGCACTAGGGTTGGTGCAATGAACCATCGTGAAGATAGTCGGATCGACCGGTTGTTGGGATTGAACCTCAGGGAGGCTTCCTACATACCCTACCTAGGAGACAGGAATCATAGTCCACATAGTTCGAATTGGGATGTCGGAGAACCGACGTGATTGTCGAACTGGGGGTCCGATGGTGATTGGGCTTGAACCTCTTGGAGGCTTCCTACATATCCCAATGATGGGGAATCAAAGTCCTCGTAGTTCGTATGAGTGGGGATTATGCTCTGAGGCAGCCCCAGAGAGGATGTCATGGTCGATGCTTACTCTAAGCCCACGTGAGTTATGCTCGGTGTGAGAAACAAGAGGCAGCAGGGACTAGAGGATCACGTCACGAAAGGTGCGTCCGTGAGAAGTGGAGTGGGGCTTACGCATGGGGCGACCCATAAGGTCGGGGCTTACTCCGGGATGGATGCCTAGGGAGACAAAGCAAAGAGGGAGAGGGAAAGAGGTGCTCATGTGCCTGTCACCTCTCTTATTCCCGGGGGAAGAATGGAAGTGCATGGGGTATTCCTTCTGATGGGTATTTTACTACCCCCCGAAGAAGGGAGAAGTGCCCCAGCCCCAACAAGTGGAGGGGCAGAAAAGGGACTCCCGAGATCAGACTCCACATTACCATGGGAATGTGAACCCAGGAATGCTTCGGAAATCTGCTCAAGGGTCGGGGCAACCCCTTCTCCCCTTCTTACCGTGGGTATGTGAACTCAAAACGGTGCGCTGATGCGCCTGAGGGTTACATCACACGGGTTTGGCGGCTCTGGTGGAGGCCTCGGCTCAGGGCCGATGAGTAGTACAATGAGGGAGTCGCGGAGGATCAGACTGGATGGGAAGGATTTTATATGGCTCGGGGAATGGGAACTCTGAAGGATTTGGTGGGCTGCACACATGTATGAGTGGTGGTGCCCTTCGCGTAGGTAAGTGTTATGAGGTTGGAGAAGCTATCCGCGAACCAGGGTGGTCCGCGGACAGATGGGCATCCCGCGAACTAGGGTGGTTCGCGGAATGGTGAGCATCCCGCGAACGAAGGCGGTTCGTGGCTTCGGGTTCGATCCGCTTACCGGGGTGGTTCACAGAGGGTTCCATGTGAGCAGTGGCGGCTGAGGGCGGCATCGGTCGAGGGTTCATCGGTCGGGGCTTCGCCCGCTTAGGAGGGTGCTACGCGGTGCAATAGATCAGAAAAGAGGCATAAACTCCTTGGTCCACGGGGAGTGCATCCGCAGAGGGGCCATGGTTTGAGGTCTTAGTTTCTTTGTTATTTTAGGTTCACGGTTCACCAAGTTATTATGCATTCTCTGGTTCCTTATTAATTCGTTCCCAGGTTCATACGTGCTCTGGTTCGCGGACTGGAACTTCACAGTTTGCGAAATCCTAAGCTCCTTCCTTCGAAATCCTTCCACCCGAATCTAATCGATATCCTTCTATCCTCCTTCTCTTCCCCTCGATCTCTTTTTATAGAGTGGGTAAAATGATGTATCTATGGTCATGTAACACCTTTTCCGGAGGTCCACGACCGAAAACCCGATTCATGGATGACCCGGTCAATCCGCAACTCACAGGGGGCATCGAGCGCATCTCCCCCGTGAACCAAACGATCTCAAGGAGTGCTTTGCGGCCGCGGCAGGTTCCACATTCATTCCGCGAATGATAGTGGATGTGGACCAGGCCGGTTGAGGTGGTCCGCAGCTGGGGGTGGTTCGTGACGGTGGACCGGTCCCGCGCTTGTCCTGCTTCGCACCCGTAGAGGATCTCCACCCCCATTCCGCGAACGACAATAGTCTGCGGAGGGAGTGCTTCATGGAACCGTCCATGTGGTGTCATCATTTGGACCGGTCTGCGGACAGGTTCAGCTTTGTGCATCCATTGAGTTTTCTCTATTCTTCCCCCAATTCTTTGGGGGAATTGGGTAGAATCTCCTTTGCCGATTTTTCAGGACCCTACAAATACCCCCATCGGAATGGGATCCGATCGGAACGAAGAGGAGGCTATTCTGATGTAGAGTGGTCCTAAAACTTGGGTGGTTTGCAGTAGAGGGGTGGACCCGGTAGGGGACCATCCCTATAAATATATGGGGCCCTTCCTTTGTCTTTTTCCAGATTCTTCGTGAAACCAGATCCCTCTCGCTTTTTTGTCTCTACGTGCTCATTCCTTCACGAAACACCTAATCTGAGAACCATATTCCACTTTCCACGAATCATTATTCCTTCACGGTCACCTTCACCAGTGGACCAATTTCTCAACCATGAAAATATACTTTTAATTAAATAAAAAGTAAGTCACGATGTGCCGCGAAGTAATTTGCCTCGCGGTTTTTATGCTTCACGGACTGAGGTCTTGCTGACTTTTAAAAATTACCTAAGTCCTCCGAACATAATTACTTAAATCTGGGATTAGGATCCCAAAGAGAAACCTGGTTCGTAGTTTTCTATCCAATGCCCCGCAGTCCAATATACAGTGAACCCCTTCTGTGTAGGGTTGGTTCGCGGGATGTCGTCATCGCGAACCACCTTTTGGGACCTGCTGGAGGACTTTTCTATATGCTTGGTATTTTTGTCCATATTTTATTTTTCCAGACTAACCATTTGATGATCTTCATGATGCAGGGAGAAAACATGGTTCCCCCTCACCCTGTACACAGGCCTGCTACCGAGCCTCTCCCGACTAGTTCAGGGAGACGTCTAGCCATGATTCGTATAGCGGAGAGCATCGAAGAGGACCCTAGTAGGTCCATCATTCCTGAAGATGGTGTCTTGAAGGACTTACTCTCTCCTGAGCTCCTGAGTTATCCATTATAAAATCGACTTCCACTTTATGGATTCGGTGTTCAAGACGACGTCCCTATCCCCCCCTACTTTTTCAGGCCTTCCGTCACCTTGCTTGGAAGCGTCGCCGAAGTGTATTCAGGAGAACTTCAGCCAATCGGGGGAAATAATATCTGATCCTAACCCAAAATATACCTTCATTTTGAGAGGCTCTATTTGGACCCAAAGTGACCAGTGTGCACAAGACTTCTCTCAAGAAGATGTCCTCAAGAGTTACCCCTCTATAATCAACCTTGCTTGAGTGGACCCTAACACGGGGTGGATTTCTTGGTGGGATCTGCGGTCTGGTGGGATTTTCTCAAATGACTAGGTCAGGGCCTTTTGGGTCCATCATCATTTCCAGGAATCTTCCAAGTCACTGGAAGAAGTCAATTTGTACTCCGTAGTGTGGGCTTCCCAATTTTCTATTTACCCACCATCTCTGATCCTACCTGACTTGCTCAGTCGCTGTTGTTAAAGAACTAATACTTTCCACCTTTCCCATGGTGAATTTGGCATTATTCTATGGGAAATATATCAATTGGGAGGGCTCCCAACCATCAATGAGATGTATGATGAGTTTCTTACCACTCCCGGTGCATGGGATGACGTCAAACAAGTGCCTTCGCTGGAGAGGGATCTGCTGGTCATGGCAGAGCGGTCACTGGGTCGGGCCTTGCGTGCCTGCTCTCTTATTCCCTATAGCACCTGGATAGGATTATTTTTGAACACCACTGGTCCAGTGCCGAAGATTAAGTGCCCCATCACTCATCCTTCTCAACAGTCACGACCGTCCCAGGTTCCTACTGGGCGGTTCTGGAGGCGGGCGATTACCTTTCATGGGGTTATGAGGTGCACCCCGGTGTGCCGCCTATGCTTAGGCTAGCAGGTCTGTTTTCTATGTTTTTGAGCGGGTGGCTATTTCCTTCTCGGGATATCAACCCGAGTGTCAGAGCTTGCACCTTGATGATGGCATTTGAGTTGGCCTAGGGCCGCCCGGTGAACTTGGTCGTGCCCACTTTGGCTCGTATTTACGAACTATTGAGCCCAATGCAAAAGGGCATGTCACCCTACCGTCTGAGTGGGCCATTTCAATTTTTATACGGCTGGATAGAGAATCATTGCCACTGTTATGAGTATTGTCATAACACAATCATCCTTCTTCCTACCTTTTGACCTACCCTGCTTGATATAGCTGGGGTTCGTCTGAATCCCCTCAGTTCTGACGAAGTCATCAAGCTTCTGAGTGATTTCTAACATTTTTCTTTCAATCCCTACCCCACCCCTTCTGGCATCGTGGCTGACAACCGTAGGGGGATCCTCGAAGAACATTCTTATGTTATTTCACTACGGGATGGGTTTCGGGCCGCACGGATTGACGGGGTCTCTTTATGTGAGTTGTATGCCCCCCATCATTTCTTCTGTCAGTTTGGTTGTATGCAACTCCAAGTTTCTCTTCCCCCTCCTTGGGCTCGAGGACTGCACCCGACTACTCTCCGTCATTGGTGGTTGATGCTGATGTGGGAGGGATCTGAAACAAGAATTCTCTTGCCTGATATGGGAGCGGCTGCCAGCCTATCCTTGGAGTACGCAAGAATATGGGTAAAACATTACCACAATGGGATCCTAGGGAAGGCTATCCGGCAGGTTCCCAAGTCATGACTCATTGTGGCTGTTGTGCCTACCACACCTTCCTCATCGACTCAGAGGGAGGACCGAATGATGGCTTTTCAGTCAAAGCGACTCAAGGGATTCTCCTCTCCCATACCCTCTGTGGTCGAGGTTTATATGAAACCAACCTTCTTGGATGCAGATGAGGATGACCCGATGGCTTTGGGTCCTAACGAGACAATTGTTGAGGTTCTACCAACCGATACCAGACTCAACAACTTGATTCCCAAGCCAGAACTGGGGTTAGAAGCATCAGACCTTCTAGCTTTGGAACCATCTTATGGCGTGCACATGCCTGTGCTGATTGCAATTCCAGACTTTTCTCCCGTGCTATCCACTGAGGATACCAAAGATCCTCGTGTCATGGAGGACCACCGAAGAGTGCGTAGGTGGGTATGGACTCAGATTTGCAAGATTATTGCCAAAACTCCTCTAGTTGAGATGACAAC
The DNA here is from genome assembly GCA_963277665.1 of Viscum album. Taxonomy (NCBI): domain Eukaryota; kingdom Viridiplantae; phylum Streptophyta; class Magnoliopsida; order Santalales; family Viscaceae; genus Viscum; species Viscum album. The sequence goes on along the minus strand of OY728143.1, from coordinate 640,216,536 downwards.
TAAAACCGAAGCTCTTCGACAACTCTTCCTGGGTTTGGAGTCAGGTGGCTTTGACTATCGGTAGTTCCATTCTCTCACCTGCCAAGTTGTCATGGATCATGAGTAAGTTGTCTCTAGTGAATGCAAACATTCTCACATCACTGCCTATCATTGCGGGACCCAAGCCCTGGTTGAAGCCACGATACATCTCCATCATTTGATAGCACAGGAGGCGATCTCTTGAGATCAACCGGTTATCCAATCCTCCGAGTTGCATGAATGTGAAGAACTGGCAGCGATGCTGAGGGATCAGTTATCAACTATGATTGGTCTTCTTGAAGCCACCAGAAAATGGATCAACGATCTCCAAACAACAGTGGAGCATACTCGTTCGGTAGCTGAGGTTGAGGCCCAGGAGAAGGCCGTGCTAGAGCAGTCTTGTAACAACCTTCGCTGCTCGGTTGTTGATCTGGTGGAGAGAGCAAGTCAGGATCCTTTATGACTATCAGAGTCATTCTTGTACTCTCTGTTTTACTTTCCCCTCTTTTTTTTGGTGAGGGAGAGACCCCATCTTGTGGGCGTCCTCCCCCCTTCTCCCCCTTTTTTTTAAACGGAATACAGCCTACAAAAATATTCTATTGCTATAAAATATGACTGTTCCTGGAACAATTGTCGTGTAAATAACAACTCACTGAATCAGAATTAATCATAACTCAGGAAAATAGAAAAAAACTCTAACTTTTGTCTGGACCATGGGGTCCAGCGAGCATAGTTTGATTATTGCTAGGGTTTTTTAGAAAAACCCCACAAACTATTTGTCTTTTCTTTTAATGCCCTAATTTTTCCTGGGCCCATTTAGTGTGGACCCAGTGGGTATGGCCCAACTTTTGGTTAGGTCGCCCTTTTCAGGTTTTCTACCTAACAGACTTTGTGCCACTTTTTGTGAGTAGTTTAAAGTCCCACCATCAAGACTATCATTACTGATGTTTTAGGTCAAACAGTTTTGACCAAGTATGGTGGGGCGAGGGCCCCAATGAAGTTTGGTTGATTAAAAGATGTCTCAATGTCCTTCAGACGCATGTGGAGGGAGTGTGTTTATATTTTAACGACATGCAGGGCATGTCTCAAGGAATGGGAGCCATATCGGCGTGAAAAGGTGGGAGGAGCATCACCTAAGGAAATATTGCCTTTGGTAGACAGGCCAGGGGTGATCAATATGCAGAGCCGTTGAGGGCATCGTATGCATAGTCGTGCAAAGGTGTCCTTAAGTCAGTGACTCTCCACTTCTGATGGCCATAGGACTTCAGGAAAGTTAGGATTATAGAAACCACCATGGGTGGCATGGAGAATTATGAAAACCACCGGGGGTGGCTTGGAAAGGGTATGTGACTTTTGAAAAGTTTTGACAACATCTGTATCAATCAGGAGTGTGGAATCAAGGTTCTTCTCCTATGAATTTATCTAACGTAAAGGACGGTTGGAGCTCGGTGTAGTTTAACATCATGCAGTTGGGACATTATCTAGAATGGAATGGCTTCTCCTGGTCCTCGGTAATCTCTTTATAGACGTTCCACCATATTCAGGAAGGGTTGTGAAAGAGGATGGTAAACTGTATCTCATAGGGTTTCCAAATCCTAGGATGAACATAGGGGTTCAGGGGCCAAGATGCATATAGAGAGATGCATTGCCTGAGGAAATCTTGTCGTTGGTAGATGGGCCAGGGGCTATCAATATACAAAGCCGCTGAGGGAATGGTATGCATAGCCATGAAAAGGTGTCCTTGGGTCAATGATTGTATTCTCCCTATAGCTGAGAAACTTCAGGGAAGTTGAGATTTGGACCACCAGGGGTGGCTTATGAGAGTTCGGCTTTTTCTGGTTTCAAAGTATGGTTTATGAGGAGAGGGCACCTAGATACGGGAGAAGCGTCTAGGAAAAATATCCTGAGAATGGGTGAAGTCTTTCCTTCTCAGGATAGTGTGAGACGGTGGTTCATGCATGTATGACCCGTGCACTAAGGGATAGAGAAAAGCCTCTATTCCTTACTGAACCCATGACAGGTTTGACCATGCAGTTTAACATCATGCGGTAAGGATGACTTCCATGCAGTTTAATGTTATGCGGTAAGGACGGGGATTGTTATTAGATTCTGTGCAGTTTAACATCATGTGGTAAGGACGGGGGGTGTTATTAGAATATATGTATTTTAACTTCATGCGGTAAGGATGAGGGTATTTTTAAACCAGTGAAAACTCTTGTGGTTAGAGGTATTTACCTGGATGTTTAATACTCGGTCTTTACAGATTTACGCCAAGCGGCCAAGATGCTCCGTGCAGTTTTAATGTCATGTGGTAAGGAAGTAGTTGCAAAGGCCGCTCTTGATTAGAATGTAACTGGGCTCGAGAATCTCGGTATGCCCAAGACATGGAGAGGGGTCAATTGGTGTAAATCGTGGTTCCAGGGCTTCTTGGATCAGGAAAAATGATATGGGGGCCCTGAGGATGGTAAGCGTATGGGGCTAGGAAGAGTGTCGCCTATGGAAATCTTACCTTTGGTAGATGGGCCAGAGGTTATCAATATGTAGAGCCACTGAGGTCATGGTATTTGTAATCATTCAAAGGTTTCCACGAGTTGACAACTTTCCAATTCTGATGGTCATGAATGGTTATAAGGATCCGCAATTATCCATGACACAAAGTTTGTCATTTGCCAAGAAAATATCTGGACATGTTGGGCATACATGGCCCTGGTTTCTATTAAATCTTAGAGAGCTCCCTAAGCTGATTTATTTTGTGTGTGGGGGTGTACCTTTACCCTATGAAGTTTAACGTCATGCGATAAGGATGAAATACTCCTAGTTTAGCGGTCATAGATCTTGGACCACTGGGTGACTATTACTGAGTCACTCGAAGGATAACTGAGTCAAAATGCTCTGATATACTCTGAACAGGGTGGGGGATGAAGGTTGTAAACTGCATCTCTGAGGTTTCCTGGATCAAGAGATGGGGTGTGGGGGCTCTGAGGCCGGTAAGCGTACGGAGCTAGGAAGAGTGTCGCCCAAGGAAATCTTGCCTTTGGTAGACGGGCCAGGGGATATCAATATGCAGAGCCGCTGAGGGCATGGTATTCATAGTCATGAAAAGGTGTCCCTGGGTCGATAACATTACACTTCTGATAGCCATGAATGATTATGAAAATCCAAGATTTCTCACAGTACAGAGTTCGACATGTGGGGATAATGGTGTCCGAGAATATGAGAAACATCTTCACTGCAATTGTTCATTGAGTCAAAGTATCCTAGTCCTGGCTTGATGTCTGTAGATGCAGGTCGTCATGTAAACCACGGGAGGATACATAGGCCAACCGGGTAGGGATACCCTGGCGATGTTTGGAAGTGAAAAGGGGACAGACTTGTAAATCACTGCGCCATAAATTTCTAGATCAGGAGGTATGGTATGGGGGCTTTGAGGTCGGTAAGTGTACAGAGCTAGGAAGAGTGTCTCCTGTGGAAATATTTCCTTTGTTAGATGGGCCAGGGGATATCAATATGCAGAGCCGCTGAGGGAATGGTATGCATAGTCATGCGAAGGTGTCCACGGGTCGATGAATTTCCACTTCCAATGGCCATGAATGGTTATGAATATCCATAATTATTTGGGTTGTGGAGTCAGATGTATGGAGAGGATGCATCCAAATGCGCAAGGAGTATTTCTGTCTTGTTTCGCAATATATCTTAGTTGGTTTGCGACTAAATCCGTGCAATTCAATGTCGTGCGGTGAGGACCTAGTCCATGCAGTTTAATGTCGTGCGGTGAGGATGAAAAATGCACCTCGTGCAAGTCTGGTCCATACATGGGGGAAAGGGCATTTTCAATTTCTACTTAGGGATGGTTGAGCTAGGGTGAGAGAACCCTGGTGTCACTACATATCCTACGAGGGTAGAAATCAAGCCCCAGTTAGTTCTCTAAAGTTAGTGCAGTTTAACGTCATGCGGTAAGGATGAGGAGTACACCCTATGCAAGTCTGGTCCGTACACGGGGGGAAAGGGTATTTTTACCTTCCATTATCTATGCAGTTTAACGTCATGTAGTAGGGATGCAAAAATACACCCAGTGAAGGTCTGGTCCATACACGAGGGAAAGGGATCATTCTTAAATATTATTATTCGTGTAGTTTAACGTCGTGTGGTAAGGACGAAAAATACACCCCGTTCAGGTCTGTTCCATACATGGGGGAAAGGGGAATTTTTTTGTATCCTTATCTGTGCAGTTTAACATCATTCAGTAAGGATGAGGAATACAACCCATGCATGGCTAGTCCGTAAACGGGGGGGGAGAAAAAATTTAACTTTTATTTGAGGTGGTTGGGCCAGGGTGTGGAATTATGGCATCACTATGTATCCTGCAAGGGCAGGAATCAAGCCTTATGTAGTTCTCATAAAGAAGTACACCTCGTGCAGGGCTAGTCCATCCACAGGGGAAGGGGGTATTGTTAACATTTATTTTTTCATTTGGGAGTGGCTGGACCAGGATAGGGGATCCTGGAATCACTACGTATCCTACAAAGGCAGGAATCAATCCGTACGTAGGTCTCTGTTAAATACACCTCGTGCAAGTCTGGTCCGTACACATGGGTGGGGGAATTTTCAACTCTTATATGAGGGTGGCTAGGCTAGGATGGGGAACCTTGGCATCGCTACGTATCCTGCGAAGGTAGGAATCAATCCGTACGAAGTTCTCTGAAATCTGTGCAGTTTAACGTCATGCGGTAAGGACGCGAAATACACCCCGTGCAGGTCTGGTCCATTCACGGGGGGAAGGAGCATTTTTATCTTTCCTTCTTCCTTTTTTTAGAGGTGGTTGGGCTAGTGTGGGTGGTCTTGGTGTCACTACGTACCCTATGAAGGTAGGTATCAAGCCTTACATGTTCTCCTAAAAACAACACACCCCATGCAGGTCTGGTCCATACACGGGGGAGAGGGCATTTTTTAAAGCTTCTTGTCCGTTCAGTTTATCGTCATGCGGTAAGGATGAGGTGTACACCCCGTGCATGGATAGTCCATACATGGGAGAGAGAGGAAATTTTTAACTTTAATTCGGGGGTCGATGGGCCAAGATGGGGAACCCTGGCGTCGCTACGTATCCTACGAGGGCAGGAATCAAGCCGTACGTAGTTCTCTGAAACCTGTGCCGTTTAATGTCATGCGGTAAGGAAGAGGAGTACACCCCATGCAGGTCTAGTCCATACATGGGGGAAAAGGACATTTTTAAACCTTCTTGGGAATGGCTGGGCCAAGATGGGAAACCCTGGCATCACTACGTATCCTGCGAGGGTAGGATTCAAGCCGAACGTAGTTCTCTGAAATATGTGCATTTTAATGTCCTGCGGTAAGGAAGAGGGGTACACCCCATGTAGGCCTAGTCTGTAAACGGGGGGAAAGGGAATTTTTAAACCTTCTTGGGGATGGCTGGGCCAGGATGGGAAACCCTGGTGTTACTACGTATCCTGCGGGGTAGGAATCAAGCCGTACGTGGTTCTCTAAAATATGTGCAGTTTAACGTCATGAGGTAAGGACGAGGGGTACACCCCATGTAGGTCTAGTCCATACACAGGGGAAAAAGGGAATTTTTAAACCTTCTTGGGGATTTCTGGGCCATGATGGGGAACCCTAGCATCACTATATATCCTGCGAGGGTAAAAATCAAGCCGTATGTAGTTCTATGAAATCCGTGCAGTTTAACATCATGCGGTAAGGACGAGGGGTACACCCCGTACAGGTCTAGTCCGTACATGAGGGAAAAGGGAATTTTTAAACCTTCTTGGGGGTGGCTGGGCCAAGATGGGGAACCCTGGCGTCACTACGTATCCTGCGAGGGCAGGAATCAAGCCGTACGTAGTTCTTTGAAATCCGTGTAGTTTAACGTCGTGCGGTAAGGACGAGGGGTACTTTTGGTTTCTATGAGAAATACTTCTTCAGGAATCACGCATTGGTAGGAGCCGTGGTGAATTGCCCGTCCATGGAGATTAGGGCATATGCTCCGTTGGAGTAGACCTTGTGTATAATGTATGGTCCCTACTACTTGGGCTCCATCTTTGGAGGTTTCCTTCCATGTATCATTGGGGTTCGGAGGACCAACACCAATTCTCCTTCCAAGTAAGATCGAAGACAAACCTTTTTATTAAAGTCTCTTACAATCCAGTTCTGGTAGACTTCCAGATGTTGAAAAGTGTGTAGACACTTCTCGTCTAGCTATTCCAATTCACCTAGACGCTTTTTTGATTTCTCATCATCAGATAATTGATCATAGATGGAAACACAAAGTGAGGGAAGTTAGAGTTCAATGGGCTGGACCGCCTTTGTGCCATATACCAGTGAGTACAGAGTAGCCCGAGTAGCACTGCAGATTGTGGTTCGGTAATCCCACAATGCATGGAGAAGTTTATCCGCCCATGACTTCTTGTCTTTCTCCACCATTTTCTGGAGAATGTTGGATAGGTTCTTTTTGAAAGACTCTTTCTGTCCGTTGGCCGCTTCATAGTAGCGGGATGAGTGGTTAGCCTTGATACCATATTCTTGGTATAGTTTATCCAATTAAGCAGAGCAGAAGTTAGTGTCGTTATCCGTCAGTATGGTATGAGGGACACCAAATCTAGTGATGATATTGGTTTTCACAAAGATGACATTGTTTCTTGCCCTGACTTCCTTAAGGGGTACAGCTTCTACCCATTTGGAAAAGAAGTCTGTTACCCTGAGGATATACTTCAGCTGTTTGGTTGTGGCAGGGGGATATGGTCCCACGACGTCCATTCCATAGACGGAAAATGGAATGGATTACTTGGCATAATTAAGTAACTCTGGGGTTTGGTCTATGAAGTTGGCATGAATTTGGCACGAGTGGCATTTTTCGGTAAAGCGCTCGCAATCTCGTGCCATTGTGGGCCAATAGTATACAAGTCTTCAAACCTGATGGGAAAGCTTAGACCCTGGATGATGTGCCCCACATACTCCGACATGTACTTCAGTCATGAAGGCGACAGTTTCTTCTCCAGCAATGCATCTGAGGAGGATTCCATCGAGACCTCGTTTGTAGAGGACGTCTTGGTGGCCCGTGCCTCCATATAGGACAAAGTTAATTTCCATTCACCGTATTTTCTCTCTTTCATCCATGTCTGATGGAAGTTCTCCCCGTTGAAGGTAGTTTTCAATGGGGGTCATCCAACTGGTAGTAGGAGCATATGGCTCAGGGACAGGACCGATTTCATGGATCTCCTCCGTCTTGGTCTGGAAAAATGGCAAGACCATTCGGCGGTGAGAAATACTGATTAATGTTTCATCCTGGTATGGGTTGGCTAAGGCTGTGGCCACATTGGCTAATGTGTCGGCCTGGGCATTCTGAGACCAGGGAATATAGGTCAATGTGGGTTCTGTGGAAAATTCCTCCATTAACCCTCAAACATGGTCAAACAGGGGAATCATATCTTCCTTTTTAATAGCATAGTCACCATTGACATGCTTAATGACCAGTTCCGAGTCACCTTTTACCTTAAGGTGTTGTACTTATGACTGGAGTGTGAGTTCCAGGCCTGCAATGGGGGCTTGATATTCCACTTCATTGTTCATACATCCCTCTGATAAGAGGAAGGAATATGGAAAGTCAGCCTTTTCTGAGGACATGAGTATTATCCCCAAGACCACCTTGTTAAATTTGGGGTCTTCCATCCTCTTCCCAATTGGGTTTTGGGATGCGTCGTCGAAGTACATTTCCCATGTTGGGAGCTCCTCTTGAACCATGAAGATATCTTCATCTGATAGCTTGATGTCTGGTGCGGTAGTCCCTATTGAGGGATGCTCTTTCCGAAAAAATGCTAATGCCTAGCCCTTGATGTCCTTCTAAGGCACAAACCAGATGTCAAACTATTGTAGGATGATTGCCCATCGAGATAAGTTCCCAGTCAGGATCGGGCGGCAGAGGATGTACTTTAGCGGGTTATTACGCAAGATCAAATGGACTTCATGATACTGCAGATAATGTCACAACTTTTTAACTGCAAAGACCAAGGCTAAACGTCCCTTCTCGATGTTTGAGTATCGAGTCTCACCATCAATCATCGTTCGAATGAGATAATAGAGGTTGTTCTCACTGTCGGCATCATTCTTTTGCATGAGGAAGGCTCCTAGTGACCTCTTTAGGGCCGTCACATATAGGATGAGAGGTCTTCCCTCGACCGGGGGCATGAGCACTGGTGGGTGTAAAAGGTACCTCTTTAGGCTGTCAAACGCCTCTTGGAAGTCATCTGTCCATTGGTACATGACTCCCTTCTTTATTAACCTGGTAAAGGGCAAACATTTGCCTGCCAGGTTGGCTATGAATCGCCTGATATAGGCCAAGTGCCCTTGGAATGCTCTCAACTCATTGATGTTGTTGGGAGGTGGAAGGACAAGGATAGCCTTGGTCTTTTCAGGGTCGACTTCGATGCCGCGATGGCGTACAACGAAGCCAAGGAATTTCCCTGAGGTAACATTGAAGGTGCACTTCAAGGGGTTCATCTTCAGGCTATGCTATCGAAGTTTGTTGAACACGGTCTCAAGGTCTGACAGGTGATCTGAGCACTTTCTTGATTTTACAACCAAGTCATCTACGTAAAATTAGACGAATTTCCCCAGAAATGGCTTAAAAATATGATGCATGGAATGCTGATATGTGGCTCCACCATTCTTAAGACCAAAGGGCATGACCCTGTAACAGAATATTCCTTGAGGGGCTCTAAAGGCAGTGGATTCTTCATCTTCTCAGGCCATCCTAATTTTATTATACCAAGAATATCCATCCATGAAGGTTAGAGCCTCATACCCATCTGTTGCATCGATTAATAACTCAGTGATTGGGACCGGGAAGTCATCTTTCGGGCAATTCCAATTGAGATCTCTAAAATCAATGAAGACTCGAATTTGCCCGTTCTTTTTCTTAACGGGGACGATGTTGGCCAACCAGATGGGGTACTGGACCACCCTAATTAAGCCTGATTTAATGATCTTATCGACTTCAGCCTCTATTTTGGCAGCATGTGAGGGATGTATCCTTCTGGAAGCCTGTTTATAGCCCTGGTGGTCTTCTGTAAGACCCAGGTGATGTGTCACCACTTCGAGATCGAGTACCGAAATTTCTGTGTAATTCCAGGCAAAAACATCCCGATGTTGCCTTAGTAAAGAGGTATATACCCCATGCTCCTCGGGGGACATGGCTTCACTAATGAGAGTAGGCCTTGGATCTTCCTCAGTACCCAGGTTTATTTCCCTGAGATCGTCCACTATGGTGGAGATACCCTCCTCAAATGAGGGAGGTGCATCCCTGTGGTCTTCCTCCTCTTCTTCTCCCAAATCCTTGTCTTCTTGATCCAATGGGGGGAGAGTTTCCGACACAGGTTCATGAGGGTTTTAGGGTGAGGCATCGTGGGCATCCCTGCTCGAGTATTCGTCCCCATATTGTGGGTTGGCGGACGTTCCCACATTATCACGCTCGGCCGTTGTGGCTGAAGTCATGAAGATAGCTTAGTGTGTGTCCGAAATTGAACCCCTGCTCTCAATATGGTTGATGGTTTGTATGTAGTCTCTGCCAAGATGCCTGAGTGGGTTTTCAGGAACCACTTCCAGACCATTTGGAGTAGGGATCCAGTAAAAACCACTAGCCAAAGGCTTCTTCTTCTTTAGCTCATAGAACCCGACGTCAATGTAGTGTGACTCGGAGAGATCGAAAGGGGCCTTGTCGGCGTGAAGTGTCCCACTTTTCCCATTGACGCAGTACTTAATACACTGGTGGTAGGATGAAGGAACATCCATGTGCTTATGGAGCCACGACCTTCCCAACAGGGCATTGAATACTGTGTTCTACCGGACCCCCAATAATTCTGAGTAGTCCACGAGGTCTCCAAAATGGGTCGTTGATTAATTTGTCCTATTGGCTTCTACTCGCTCTTTTCATAACCTAACAAAGTGGTCACTGAAGGAATTAGGTCACCCTCACTGTATCCCAACTTACAGAGTGTCCATAGGGGAAGGAGGTTAACTCCAGAGCTGTTGTTAATAAAGACTTTGCAGATCTCAACATCATCTAGTGTTCCAGACACATATAATGGTTTGATGTGTCCCTGCAAGATGGAATCTTCATCTACATAGGTGAAGGAAATCACTGCATCTCATTTAGCCGAGCTAGTCTCCATCTGGTAAATCTCGGCGGAAGCTACCTCGGCTTGAAACTCCTGGGGGCTAAGCAAGGCTTCTATAAGTGCCTCTCTGAGGTCGGCTGACAAACCCAGGGCCTCCAGGATGGATAGCTTGGCTGGTACTGATGCCAGCTACTTAAGGATGTCGTACTTTTGCTCCAACGTCCAACACTTCTCTGCTGGTGGGAGAGTTCTAGTGGGCAGCTTGGGAGCTGGAGTGCGTGACAAGGAGGGACTGGTCGTGGGTTCAGGTGTCGACGATGTTCCCACGTTCTAGGGACTCGGCCCAACTGGTCTATTTGTGCGCACTAGGCGGCTATACTCTTGTTCCTCCTCTGATGGGTATCACATAATAATGGGGCCAGGGTGGCTGCTTGTGGAGGTTGGGAGATATTCTTTCTCTTGTTGGGTCCGTTGAAGGGCTCTCCCATGGGTTTCTGTGATATTGAAGGTTCGGGCCGAGGTCCAACTGTAGGGTTGGTTTCGGCCGCAACTGCACCTCCCCTGGTATCCCCTTCCTCTGCGATTCCTCGTCCCGACTCCTTGTGTCGGGAACTCGGGTTCATAATTGTACCCTTCTTCAGGGGATGGTTCCATGAGATGGATGACTTTGATGGAACCAAAGGTTGGCTCCTCATCCTCTGGAAAGACAACCTGGTCGATTGTCCCTAATGGTGCTGTTTGGTGAGTCGGTGCCTGTGGTGCCAAGTTTGGGGGCATGAAATATGACAGCGTCGGGGCTAACTTCGGCCTTGTTCCGGATTGCTCCTCTTGCACTTGTCCCCTCCCTTTTCGATTACTCCTGAATGATCGGCTCGTGGAGGGTTGTGAGGCTGATACTGTCGGTTGTGCGGCATCAGGGGCTATTGGCGGCAACACTGGCTGTCGTAGCTGATCTCGGATTATGCCCTAGGCTCGGTTGATAGTCTTCTGAGTCATCCAGTTATCAAATTTATGTCCCTTTTTGCTGGTGACTTCCTTCCACCCCTCCCCTTTGTCGTAGTCAGTGGTAGAAATATACGTCACATGTGCTGGGGGTGGTCCCAGATCGACATGCCTGAAGTCTACCATCCTTTACAGGAGGTCTTTGAAGACGAATAAATCCTGAATATTGTGTCCCAACATACGATGGTAGGGACATTAGTCTGGTCTGTCATCGTGGCAGACTTCTTCGGGTTTCCTCGGCTCCGGGAGGCGGAGAAAGTTGCAATTCATGGCGGTGATGAAGTAGTCGTGGACTTGGTCCTCTCAGAATGAGTATGATTTATGTCTTAGTTCATCAAACTGGTTCTTCTTCGATCCTCTCTGATCATCCCACTTAGGCGGAGGTGGCCGCTGATGTTCAGGGGGCCCTTGACGATTTGGTGGAGGCCTGAGCGGTGGAGCAGGCACAGGGGCTGGCTTGAGCGTGACAGAGGATGCTTCAGCTCTGTCTGATATCCTTGTGGGATCCTGCAAGGCTATTCGGGACTTCAAATTGGTCCACTGTATGGATTCCTCAATTCTCTGGACAATGGCCGAGATATGGCGGAAGCCAGTGGTGCACTCCACTAGTATGAGCGGTGTCTGCAACTCACCTTGAATATTATCGATGCATATGGCGAGCAACTCATCTTGAGGCATTGGCCTGTTCAGAGAGTAGGTAAAACCTTTCCATCTAGAAATGAAATCAGAGACCCTCTCGTTCTCCCTCTGCTTGCATTTCATGAGGTCACTGACTGTTGTCTTAGGCAACGTTGAGATGAAGTGGAACAGAAACTGCTACCGAAGGTCTTCCCAGCTTTTTATTGACTAGGTTGGTAGACTCGTATACCAGAAAAAGGCGGATCCTTGCAAGGTTCATATGAAGCATCTGTGTTTCACTGCTTCTTTTTGTTCCGGAGTCCCCATCATAGGGTCTCAATAGGATGTATAGTGCATCAAATTCTATTCCCGATCGCATGATTCATTGAAGATATGGAATAAAGGGCTCCCAAAATTGGGTGGAGGAGGTGTGTTGCTCACCCAATCCGGGTAGGGATTCTGGTCTGGCTGTATCGGAGTGCGTTGGACCTCCATCGCTTCTAATCGAGCTGTCAGTGCCTTGATGGTGTTGGTGAGACCCTGGTTTACATCCTGTTGGGCCCAGTCTTGGGCAGGTGCAGCATGAAGCAATTCTCGAGGATCTGGCTCAGCTGGAACCAAGGGTGCATTTTCTGTTTGGGACACCCTCGGAGGGTTCGGGCATACTTTCTCTGGTTGCTTCCCGAGTGGAGGGAAGTCCTGGTATTCATCCGGATCCACATTTAGGTAGTTGGATGGACCAGGCGCCTCATTGGGCGGGGTAAACCTAGGTCCTTGAGGTGCACTTACTGGGAGTGCAAGATGTGGCTGCTCTTGGGATGCGCTTTCAATAAGACGTTTCCTCAGGAGTAACTTGACGTTAAGCCACCTCAATTCCATCATTTCCTCTTCCTATCGAGCGAAACTCTCTTCGAGCGTGAGTGGATCATTTTTGTCAAGAGGAGGGGATAGATTAAGGGTAATCGATCCTTTATTTTTATCCCTGTTGAAAGTTTGCAAGGTAAGCAGAGGTAGTTTAGCTGAAGGGGCTTCCATGTTTAAAGCAGACCTTTGGTTCTGGGTGTGAACACCTGGTGGTTCGTTGTGGGTGGCAGCCTGACCGGAACCATCGTCTCCCAATCCATCCTGATTTTCATCGTCTCTGGTGTCACCCGTGGGGTTAACCTCTATGGCATTGATAGATTCATATCACTGGGTGGGGGAAGATGTCATCTTCCAAATAGGAAGAGGATTTCCTGCATCTTTTACTGGCCTTCCCTTTTATGTGCCGGGATTGCCTTCGGACTTCTTGACAAAGGGTGACATAGAGAGTTCTTTGATGTGACCTTACAGTGCACATTCCTCTTGGAGGGGATGATGACTCAAATGATGCGATATGACAGGAACCTCCTCTTCTTACTGTCCTCCCTAGACGAGAGAATACTAACTCTCATGGGGGAGTTTGTTGTTGAGGGGGTAATAATGCCCCCAGCAATGAGGGTTGGGGTTGGCTCTGTTCCCTAGATGTTGGGTCTCTTCCCATTTTTATTGGTCTTATGGGGGAATTTGTTGTTAAAAATGCCCCCAACCCTGTAGGATGAAGTTGACCCTGGATTGCGGCAGTGGCTGCGGCTATCGCTACCTGCCGGATCTTACGTGCCCCCATTCGGGGGTGAACTGGGTTTGGTGCCGAGTTCCTCTATGAATCTATCCCTTCTGGGGAGGCAAGAAAAGATCACTAATTGTACTCTCTTAGGCGAGAGGCCTATTGCATGCTCTTGGTGGCCTGATTCAGGAGTTCTTGGATGGCTTGTTCCCATCGGGCCTGATGCTTTTGGGACTTACTCAAGGTCTGACTCTGTTGGATGTGTTGCCTTTCGTGAGTAGGGAGACCACTCGATTTTCATCTTGACGTGGTGACGTTTCAAGACACCATGCCAAACGAGTTCTTCTGGGCAGGGAGCGGAGTGAAATTCAAAGATCCATGTTCCCCCCATCCCCTGATATGGACTTCCGTCGGACCGTCACCGATGAGGCGGCGTAGTTGGTGCAGCGCACGAAGGTAGGCTATCTCCATGTTTCCTTTGCGCCTCTCAGGTCGCTGTTGCCACACTGAAAAAAGATCTTTGAGTTTGATGTGTCACAGGAGGTCTCATATTGTCTTGACATGGTCTACATACCCGTCTTAGGGAAGAAAGCTTGATTTCAGCCGGCAGAGGGTTGTCCATATATTGTATCGGATGTCATGCACACATTCTTCTGACAATTCTCTGGGTATGTCGAATTGAGAGGTGGTCGTGGGCCAAAACATAACTGGTATATCATCCCTAGCCAGTCATTTCCTTAGGTGAAACATGTCGGCATACTCCTCCTCTAGTGACTCCTCTACCTAGTTGGCCCAACTAAGACGTCCGCCGATAGTGTGGTCGGAGGCCATGGGACCGGTTGGTGTTGAATCATCATGTGGGAGATTCTGAGGTGGTTTAAAAGATGAATGTGGCCCTGAAACGTCTCTCGATTGAAAAAGGATTTCGTTGGCGACTAACTGGGAATCTGACATGCTTGATCCCGTCCTTCTGTGTGCCTCAACATACGAGGACTTTTCAGTGCTTGATTCGGTCGGGGGAGGACCTTCCTGCTGATATGATATGTCATTGCGGGGAGGACCTTCGCAATCACAGATACAATGGTGAGGACTACCATCATAGATTGATGCCTCACTTAATAGAGGAATTTTACAGTGCATACCCTAGGGAGGACCTCCAAGGCATCTTATAGCAAGGGGAGGACCTTCTGGCTGCGTAGCGTTGTTACGGGGAGAGCCTCCGCAACAACCGCCATCATAGTGAGGATGACCATCATGGTTTTATGTTCGATGTGCATCATGGGGAGGACCTTCAAGACACACTGCGACAAGGGGAGGACCTTCTTGTTTCTTGGGGAAACTACGGGGAGGAACTTCGCAATGGCGGTCGTGATGGAGAGGACTACCATCACTACTACTATAATGGTGAGGACTAAAATTACAGCTACTGTAGGAAGAATATCTACGGGGTACACCCTGGGGAGGGCCTTCAGAATGTACTGCAATGATGGGAGGGCCTTCGCATTGCTTGACATCTCTACGGGGAGGACCTCCGTTATCAGGGTGGCGAGGACTACCACCGTGATCTGATGCCCAGCTGTGCAGATTTTCGTTGCAGCGTAACCCCTTGGGAGGACCTTCAGGGTAGGCCACTATAAGGGGAGGGCCTTCCTGTCATGATGAGACGTCACTGCGGGGAGGAACTCTACAGTTGCGACTATGATAGCGAGGGATACTATCATAATCTGTGGTCCCACGGCATGGAGAGTGTTTGCAGTGTATACCCGGGGGGAGGACCATCAGGTTGGACCGCAAAAAGTGGAGGGCCTTCTTGCTACTCGATCTTACGATCACGTGGAGTGTTTCTGTGACTCACATCAAAAGAAGAGCTCTCATGATCGATCGTTATATGCCCGCGGGGGAGGCCCCCATGGGTACTCTGGGGAGGACCTTCAGGGAAGGACACAATAAGGGGAGGTCCTTCTTGTCATGATGAGACGTCACTATGGGGATGACCTCTACAGTTGCGACTATGATAGCGAGGGCTACTATCATAATCTATGGTCCCACTGCATGGAGAGTGTTTGCAGCATATACCCTGGGGAGGACCTTCAGGGTGGACCGTAACATGTGGACGACCTTCTTTCTGCTCGATATTTTGGTCACGTGGAGGGTTTCCATGACTCGCATCAAAAGAGGATCTCTCGTGATCGATCATTATATGCCCTCGGGGGAGGCCCCCGTGGGTGCTCTAAGGAGGACCTTTAGAGCTGCTGGTAGCGACATTGCAGGGAGGACCTTCTCAAATGCTACTGCCACTCCCATAATATGGTAATGGGTGGGCAGGGTTCGGAGCCTTCTATTTGCACTTGGCGGAATCGGGAACCCCATCTTCCAGCAGTGCGGTGTCATGAACCCACTCTTTTTTTTTCAGCTGCCTTCGGCGTGTTCGGGACGCTCTCTTGCGGGCAGCGGAGACTATCTTCTGCTGAAAACGACCTTCACCTTTGGGTCCCTATCTAATTGGGTCCCATGAAGTTTCCGGGATACACCGAAGAACATATTGACTTTTAGTAGGGATATATTCCTACTCTGGAGCATCCACCGTGACGGACGGGTGTCCCCCAGTTGGAACGAGTGAAGCTGCTCGATCTGGTTGCCCTTGCGTCGCAGAATATAGCTGGCGACCCTCCTGGGTAGAATCAGGGATGTAGATTTGCTCCGAGGTGGCTATATCATCTCTTAGATGAGTCTCCTCAATTGGGGAGATAGACTCACGGGCCCGAGTCCTTGCTGTTGCTACTGATGCAATTACACTCTCTCAAGTCTGCAAGATATGATCTGGGATCGATACCTTCTCCTCCATCATTTCCAAGATATGTAGAAAGACATCTTTGTCTATAATGGGTATGAAGGCCCATTCCAGTATCAGAGTAGGAATATCCTACTCCGGTCCTCCAGTGGTCAGTGGGTACTGACAATTCTCCTTTGTTGGGGTAGGTGAACGAATATACCCCTTGGCCAGGATATGACGATTTATCTTTTCTTTTACCGGCACATCGGTATGGAAGAATTTACTTGAATTAGCAGGGAGATGACCCTAAATATGTTGGTTTCCCACCATATCAAGTTGGTGGCCTTTATTGGCGGGGAGACGTGCCCGCCTATGAGTTTCCGCCACATCTGGATGGCAGGCTTGGCTGATCGACACCACATCGGGATGGTAGGCGTCAGAAGCATCTACTAGAAGCTGGTCCTGTAGGTGTTGGGTCGCCACCACATCTGGTTGGTGGGCTTCACGACCATGGGCAGAGAGAGGTGCTTATCTGGTAAGTTTCGTCCTGTGTGAGTGATGGGCTTGGCGGAGCTCGGCGGGGATGCACGCCTTCTCGTATGAGGCCGCCATGTCTAGATGGCGGGCCCCCATGTCTGGATGGTGGTATTTGGAGGAACGAACAGGTTTATGTGCCTATTTTTAATGCACCTCCGTGACTGGGCAGTGGAGCTCCTCCTCAGGGACAAGGGTGATGACCGGTCCCTGGTTGTATGTTTTCCTCCCTCGTTGGGTGGTCTGAGGGGCCGGAGCTCAGGGAGCGTGGTCCTGGACCCTCGGGGCTACATCCTCGTGAGTGTGAGGATGTTGAGTCGCGGTGTGACCGCGACAATGTCTTCCAGCAGGGGCCTTGGAACAGAACCCCCGGTCAGCGGGGATGAGGTCCTTAGAGTCAACCTCATCTGCATCCCTAAGGTAAGGGAGGTACACGTTGTCTCATTCCAGGGATAGACACCAGAAACGGTTGGAGATAGCAACATGGTCCATCTGGATCTTCCTCTATGGCCACTGCTGGGCAGGCGACCAGCGAGTTCTGGCGGATTGAAGGGTGTTCATGGCATCCTCCACCATCGGGAGAGTAACTCTCATGTGGTACTCTTGGATTATCGCATCTGAGACCCAGCGTTGAAGATGTTGGGTAGGCGATGGGGTCCTACGTTGGTGAGGACGCCCGGTCATTACGTTGTTGTAAGCACGCGCTTGAGAGTTCCTTCATGACGCCATTAGATCGAAGGGAGTTCTGTGTGGTACCTGTAAAACATTTTAACAAATTAAAATAGAAAACCCTTTAAAGAATCATCTCATGATCCCATGCATAATTAATGAACTTTCTAGGCCCTCCTTGTGAGTAAAAGGGGGAACAGAGTGGAATTAGGCTAAATCCGTCATGCTTGGTTAAATATTCACGTTGGGTTCAGCATTTTTTGTCTCGGAGGTTCACGATGGGGTCGTGGGGAAGAAACGTGCGCTACCCGACGGTCGATTACAGAAGGTTGGGTTCTACTTAATCACTCATATCGGGTGCACCCTTTTCCACCTCGAAACGCCCAACAGTTCCATATCCAGTAATACATGGACCTGCTTTCCAAAGGTAGGCGTTTAATGGGTGGTTTGACTAGAAATACTTAAGAAATCACAATGGTCGAGAGGATGGGAAGTCGGGCTCATCGTACCCTTTTTTAGGGGAATTATTTCCTGTTCCAGGACTCTCTTATAGATTTAAGACATGTTCATATGTTCGCGAATCTTTGGTTTATACCCAAGCATAGTATCCACAGATTAATCCTGGTTAGAAACAGTCATCTAGACATAGGGGTTCATAATCATTTATGCCCGAGGTTTACCATCCCTCGTTGGATTAATGACCCCAAGGAATCTGGACTCATTGAGACGACACTAGGGTTGATGCGATGAACTGTCGTGAAGATAGTCGGATCGACCGGTTGTTGTGATTGAACCTCAGGGAGGCTTCCTATGTACCCTTCCTAGGAGACATGGATCAAATTCCATGTAGTTTGAATTGGGGTGTCAGAGAACCAACGTGAAGGTGGACCCGGTGGTCCGATGGTGATTTGGCTTGAACCTCTTGGAGGCTTCCTACGTATCCCTGTGTTGGGGAATCAAAGTCCTCATAGTTCTCATGAGTGGGGATTACGCTCTGAGGCAGCCCTGGAGAGGATGTCATGGTTGATGCTTACTCTAAGCCCATGTGAGTCATGCTTGGTGTGATAAACAAGAGGCAGCAGGGACAAGATGATCACGTCACGAAAGGTGCGTTTGTGAGAAGTGGAGTGGGGATTGTGCATGGGGAGGCCCATAAGGTCGGGGCTTACTCTAGGATAGAAGCCCAGGGAGAAAAAGCACAGAGGGAGAGGGAAAGAGGTGATCCAGTGCCTGTCACCTCTCTTGTTCTCGGGGGAAGTATGGAAGTGCATGTGGGTATCCTTCTGATGGGTATTTTACTACCCCCCGAAGAAGGGAGAAGTTCCCCAGCCCCAACAAGTGGAGGGGCAGAAAAGTTACTCCCGAGCTCAGACTCCACATTACCATGGGAATGTGAACCCAGGAATGCTTCGGAAATCCTTTCAAGGGTCGGGGAAACCCCTTTGGCCCTGCTTATCGTGGCTATGTGAACTCAAAACGGTGCACTGATGCGCCTAAGGGTTACATCACATGGGTCTGGCAGCTCTGGTGGAGGCCTCGGCTCAGGACCGATGAGTAGGCCAATGGGGGAATTGCGGAGGATCTGGCTAGATGGAAAGGATTTTATATGGCTTAGGGAATGGGAACTCTGAAGGATTTGGTGAGCCACACACATGTATGAGTGGTGGTGCCCTTCGTGTAGGGAAGTGATACGTGGTTGGAGAAGCTGTCCTCAAACCAGGGTGGTCCGTGGAATGATGGGCATCCCGCAAACCAGGGTGGTTCACGGAACGGTGATCGTCTTGTGAACCAAGGTGGTTTGCAGCTTCGAGTTCGATCCGCATACCAGGGTGGTTTGTGGAGGGTTCCATGCGAGCAGCGGCGGCTGAGGGCGGCGTCGGTCGGGGGTTCATTGGTCGGGGCTTCGCCCGCGTAGGAGGGTGCTACACGGTGCAGTGGATCAGAAAATAGGCATAAACTCCCTGGTCCGCGGGGAGTGCATCCGCGGAGGGGCCATGGTTTGTAGTCTTAGTTTCTTTGTTATTTTAGGTTCGCGGTTCTCCAAGTTATTATGCGTTCTCCAGTTCCTTATTAATTCATTCCCAGGTTCATACCTGCTCTGGTTCGCGGACTTGAACTTCATAGTTTGCAAAATCCTAAGCTCCTTCCTTAGAATTCCTTCCACCCAAATCGGATCGATCTCCTTCCGTCCTCCTTCTCTTCCCCTCGATCTCCTTTTATAGAGTGGGGAAAAGAATGTATCTATAGTCATGAGGCACCTTTTGCGGAGGTCCATGACTGAAAACCCGATTCATGGATGGCCCGGTTAATCTGCAACTCGCAGGGGGCATCGAGCGCATCTCCCCCATGAACCAAACAAGCTCAAGGAATGCTTCGCGGATGCAGAGGGTTCCACCTTCATTCCGCGAACGACAGCGGATGCAGACCGGGCCCGTTGAGGCGTTCCGCAGCTGGGGGCGGTTCATGACGGTGGACCGGTGCAGCCCTCGTCCTGCTTCGCACCCGCAGAGGATCTCCGCCCCCATTCAGTGAACGATAATAGTCCGCGGAGGGAGTGCTTCACAGAACCAGCGGCGTGGCGTCATCATTTGGACCGGTTTGCGGACCTGTTCAGCTTTTTGCATCCTTTGAGTTTTCTCCATTCTCCCTCCCCCCCAATTATTTGGGGGAATTGGGTAGAATCTCTTTTGCGGATTTTTCAGGACCCTACATATATATTTTCTATAAAACAAATAAGATGAAAGTTAAATAGTTTATTGAATATATAAAATTTCAATTTCATTAAAATCATTCATCAAAAGTCATTTGTTTAATTTATTGTTGTAAAACGTGTTTGTTTATATAAAAATTGTTTTTCAGAAAATGATTTCCTTCAATTTTAAATATTTTTTATTTTAATTTTTAATTAATTGATCACTAAATAATTTAATTTATATACATTTTTAAAAAAACATATTTTCATAATTTATTTAGTCCTATTCATACCTTATATTCCAAAAGCTACAAGATAAATTTCTTTTTAAATAATATTATTTTAATAGCATGTCATTTTTTATTTAAACTTGGTATTTCATGTAATATTGGCTAAAATCTGAGACGTGTGTAATGAAAAATATAAAAATATTAAATTTATTTGAAAAAAGTATATTTCACAAAATCTTGTCAAGTTTCATGCTGGGACCCACATTAAGGGTCGAGATATGATAGAGTTTGAATTATCACATAGGATAAATATATTCAATATTATTTTAGTTTACAATAATTGTACGTAAATTTATTTTCTACGTGAATTCATATGTATGAAGGGAACATGAGGAATAATATTTTACAAAAAAAATATTTTTGTTCAAGTTTCATTTAATATTTTTAAGAGAAACAAGTTGAGATAATGTTTTATAGTTTATCACATAACATAGTTTGGATGTTAAAAGTAAGTGATAAAATATTTATGATGTTTGTGAAATGTTAAATAAATCATATCTGATGCATGTGTTTTAATATAGAAGGTTTCAGTTATTGAAGGGCCGAAGTTCAATTTTCATAAATATAACTTGCCAATATAAAGAATTTGAACCAACTATTCACACATAACTCCCCCACGAGGATTTTACAGTTATCCACATGTTTCTCTCCTAATTCATAGATAGGGAAAGGATAATTCAAAAATTAAAATCCATTTTTAGTTATTGGGTTATAATTATAGTTATCATATGATCATTATAACATTTTATGTGTTAATAAATATCCATGATTTCACCCAAAAACCATTGATCAATGTAATGAGAAGAATTTGGATTATGTGTGGATGATAGGGATGGTTTAAAAAATTATTCCATCAAGTATAAATCTCCAAAAACAAGCATAACATTCCCACACCTTCAAAATTGAATTGGGGGGGGGGGTAATTGTTCTATTTTTTAATGATAAATTCCTTCTATATGAGATATTTTGGTTGAAACTAGGAGAAACCTCATTAGAATTTATGATATTGTGTTAGTCTAATGATAAAAATTTTAAATTCCTATGTTTCACACTTTCATTGCATGCTTGGTGCCAATATGTAAGACAATTTAATGTTATAGTTTAACTATTTAAACAAAAGCATACATGTATTCATAATATAAAAATTATACCAATGTAAAAATAAAATATTAAAATAAATAATAAATTCATAGATTCAGACATGAGATATTTTTTATGGAAAAATTCATAAATTTAAAAAATTATAAATATTTCATAATTTATCAATGCATTAAAGACATTAAATAATTTAATAAATATGTAAATTTTATATTTATTCCCAATGTGAACTCCTTTATATTTTAATTATATGAAATTTAATATAAAAATATGATATTTAAAATATTAAAATTCTTTTTATGAACAGTTCATATATATGATTCCAAATACAAAAATATAACATATTTATTATTTGAATATTGAGCATATAAATTTTTTCAAAAAACAATTTATCATAGTTTATATAATATTTCAAATAGAGACTTTTAATTTCAACATTTCATATTGATTATTTTTAATAATTCATAATATACAATATAATATGATTTATATTTTTCTTAATTTTTTAAATTATTAAAACTTTATAAATTATATTTACTATTAACATATAAATCATTTATATCATAATTAAAATTCTTTCCATATAATATAAATGTTAGTTCATATTAAGAATCAATATTTTTGGAATATTTATTTGATAACTTTTTATATAAATATAACTAATTAATTATAAATAATAAATAATTTATTTACTTATCAATCATTTTATAAATGTAATAAATATCCCTTAATAACTTTTAATATGATTTATAAATTTTTTATAATCCATTTATTCAAATTATAAGATAAATTAAGAAGAGATATATTTTTTCATGATATGATATTTAATAATATCATCTATACTACATGTTGCATATTGTTGTGTAATATTCTATATTTGACAACAGATAATAACAAACCATGATTTCCCCTTTTAGCACTAGGCATATCATATCTTAAAATACGCATTCTACTTCTAAGGCGAAACGATTATTTATTTTTCATCCATGACAAGATGAATTCATTCTAAATAATAATCCATATTATAATCCATAATATAGAAAAATCCAAGGGAACTCAATTGTTCCATTTTGTATGATATCACATATTTCAATAAGTGATCATATTGTAAATTATGACATACCATGTTGTAATCTAAGTAATTATAAAAACATTATATTGATTCTTATGATAACCTATATCATAAGATAAATTGTAGTATATAAGTTTAATATCATTCCACAACATGAAATACACTATCAATTATTCTTTATTTAAAACATGATTTCAAGAATAATTCAATCATTTCATTACATTGATATTATTAATGGGTTTATAATGGTTGATTAACACTTGATAAATGCAGTGGAAGAAACCATAATCCTATTAACCAAATATCTATCAATATTAAACATAAATAAGTAACTTTTATTTACCTTACACCATAGAAGGTCTGTCATGTATATTCAATTATATATTTGATAATGATCACCAAAAATAAACCAACATACTCCCATATCTATGGCATATCTAGGGAATTATAGTTTCACCGAAACTCAAGATGATGTTTCTATCAGTCCATGAAATTCTAGTTCCTCATGTAGTGAAGGGGGAAGAAAATGATCACTTTCAGGTATGAAAGATTAGTAGGGGGCAGGCTAATTCAGACTTCCACCATCCCATGCTAATAGACTCTTTATATAGGCTTCATGGATGTTCCCCAAAACCCCTGAATTTACTTGTATGTTTATAATATATAGGTAAATGACATACTGGTTTAAAATCTTCGTAACCGTTGTTCATATAACTCCAGAACATTTCATAATCAGAAATTCTTTATTAATGATACTTTGGTTTATGTGGAATCTCACTTGAATTTTAACTATATAAATTAAGTTTCTAATATAAATAATTAAATATGATTCCCATATTATAACAATTATTATATGCTTATTTGATATGGACATATCCTATAATATGTTGGCCAAGGATGATGTAGAATGTCTCTATGTTATACCTCATGATATCGCATAATTTTGACATATGAAATGCACAATATTTTCTTAATGTCATAATTTAGGAGATCCTGTAACTCATGTTCGAACAAGCATAGATTTTCCTAAAACATATAGAATAGTTAATTTATTATGTTAAAAAACAATGTTTATTTTATTAATTATAATCAATTAAAATTTATACTTTATTAATTTCTTGTACTGATGTATCTTGTGCCTGTTTTTTGTTGTTGCAATGTTAACTACACCAAAAATTATTTGGTATATTTCTAATGGTCAAAGGAGTTTTCAAATAGTTCTATGATATTTAGAAGTATAAAGTTATGGAGGCTTCATCATTTATATAGTATCAGACCTCTATACATTAAAATACGATTGAAAATTGTCATAAATTTTGAAACATATATTGGAATGTTTGTTTTAATAGCATAAGCTTACCATAATTGTTTACATTTAATATTATCAATATAATTCCCATTTTATCATTAAAATAATATAATTATGTCATAAATATTATAATCCTTCATAAAATAAAATTTTAAATCTAGACTTATAAGTATAAAATAGTCCATTAATAGCACCAACCATATTGGTAGATAAAATATATATTTTTCTATAATATCCTGTAGTAAAATAAATAATATTTCCAATGAAACCTTTTTTTGAAGTTTCTCACAAAAAATCCTTTCATTTTTTTGTTTAATTTTCTAGTGAATTGTTCCAATTGGATAAGTGAAAATTTTCACTACTATTTTACTGTGTAATGTTTTAGAATATTTTTTGTACAAAAATAAAAATTCTTTGATGTCATTAAAAATGTATTATATCTAAAAACTATGCATATAAAAAAAATTAAAAATTTATTTTAAAAGGGATTATTTTTTAGGAAAGGAATAAAAAACTATCATAATATAAATTTTTTTAATAATTTATTTTTTGAGGTTTATTTGTATAGAGATGAGAACTAAAAAAATTAAAATAGATTTTTTTTCATAAATATCAATGTCATTATCTAGAGAATAAATATAAATGCACACTTAGTCCAAAACATACTTGTTAAGACCATTCATGGTGCTAAAAATAAAATAACCACTCTATCCCTTAATAGACGAATTACTTTTTCATATATTGATTTTTCTCATGATATTTTATAATGAAATCATTGAATTTTATTATTATTGTTTTTATTTTTATTATCTGTAGGAGATAATTTTTTTCTTGATGTTTCATGTGAGTCCAGAATTACAAAAAATATGGTTAAAAATGAATACATTTTTATGATTATATCTTCAGTGGGTAAATTGAATATGAGAAATAAGATTATAAAATTATAAAATGTGTGTTAGAATAAAAATATTATCACAAATGTATTTTTTTATAAAACATATTATATTTATCTATTACTGATAATAAAGTAGGAGATTAGACCATACCATAATATTGATAACATATTTGGATAATTCATAATATTACATGCAAAATTCCATGATGTATAATAAATAATTCATAACATTCAAGGAATTGAAATATACATATCTTTATAAGGATATTCAGAACAATAATATTGTAAGGTAGATGATTATGGGTAAAATTTCATTGGTATGATAGATCATAGGGGTAAATGAACATATAATAGATAAAACATGTGAAGTCACTCAAAATATAAAAAAATTATATTAATTTTATCTTTATAAATAGAATGTTAATATATATAGATGATCCCTCATAACATGAAATATAATAATTAAAAGGATGATTTATACCATTATTTGATAGTCAAAAGTATATTTGATAATATAATATTCTTGAATGTGTCTATTAATACGATAAGATAATAGTGGTTCATATATCACATATGATCATTATGTTCGGAATATAAATGTTTTTATAACAATTATTTTATTTATTTTTATGCTAAAAACATCATTTATTTTAATCTTAAATTTAATTTGAGTAGATTCTATGTTTATATTTAGGTGAACAATTATTTTAATTTTCATGGAATTTTGGAATTATTTTATTTGATATTTATTTTTGGATAAATTGTTTTTGGAAATTATTTTGGATGTTTTGATGATGTCTATTATGACTTCTCAAAAATTGATGGTGCAACCTAGCATTGGTGTCTAAATTTATGTTTGGAACCCCATGTTCGAGTTACACATTATGTTTGGGAACCTAATTTTTTTAAGGAACCTTATGTTTGAGTTTCTCATGTTTGGGGTATACCTAACATAAGAACCCCTCACATTGGTATCATACTTCATGTTTGGGATATCTACATTTGGTATAAACTATATACTATTAACTGTAGTTTGAAGTTATCCTCATGGAGATAAAACCCATGTTGAACAATTTGTTTGTGTGTTTTGAATTTTAAATTATTTTTATATTTTTTACATGATTTTGATGATCCTAATTTCTTACTAATTGAATTCAAAGGTAGTTTTATAAATTCATCATTAATGGATTAATTTGTTTATATTTCTTAGGGTAGTTACGTTTTTCAGTGTTTGATTAAATTAAATTTCCAAATACACTGATCATTCATAAAATTTTTATTATTTTAATTCATTTTCAGATCCATTTGACCAAAATTAAATCATGATCCTAATTTAAAACTAATATGGATATATATATATAAGATTAAATTTTTTTCAAAAAATGATCTTTTTTCTCCAAAACTAATGTAAACTATAAATTTCATTCTTTTAATTTACATCAGTTTCCATTCTACTATAACTACGACTTCTTATCTATATTACATCTAATAAATTTTGTTGAATATTTTTAGGACTACACATTAGATATATACATGTTATAGTTGTTTTTATGTGTTCTCCCTACTACCATAAATTTTTTTATTTCTACTTCTATGTTATAAAAATATATTATCTATACAGTGTTTAGAGATTCTTCATATGAAAAGTGCTTTAAATTTGGTCATTTATTTCTATAAAGATCTCTTCATAAGTCAGATGCATCATTTTTATATGAATTATTTTATAGATATTTTTTCCAACCATAGAAAATATATTTTTGTTTTGAACATTAGATGTTGAATGATTTTAGGGATTCTGTTAGTCCTGTTTTAATGCCTTGTAAGATCTATTGTAACGATTTTTAATTAATTTCACTCTATTTTTGAGATACCTTGGGAAAATATCTTATAGTGAAAATCACCAGGACTACAGAGAGAAATTTAGAGGAGTCGAATATGGGGTCTTTGTTTCCAAAACACTATAAAACAACTATTTTCTATTATTTTAATTTCTATTGTATATTCTACTAAAGTAAAGGGAACATAATTTATTTCCATATTTCAAAGAGAGATTAGTTGTAAAATAGTCATGTATTTTTAGATAGAAAAAAATCAGCCAACTCTTGTTCCTTTGTCATGGTAATAACCTAATAATTGGTATCCTAGGCTAATCTCTATTTGATATATTTATTTTCAGCTTTTAGTTTTCCCACTTGAATATAGTTTTTACTTTTTCATGATACAAATAATTTGTATTAGAGGAGAGCTCCATTGAACATTTCTTTGAACTCTTACATGATTTAGTTAAATATCTTTATTAAGAAATATATAAATGGTAGATTTAAAATAAGTTATGCCTCTCAATAGGAATCAAAATTTTAATGGTGAAAATTGTAGATGTTGGAAATCTCAAATGGTTATATATTTTAAGAATCTTTTCTTGAATTTTTATTTAAGGGATGTAAATCCATATAAAATTTCTAAGGATAAACCATAAAAATGGGATGCTACCAATGAATGAGATTATGATATAAATTCAATATATATGAATTCTATCATTTTAGAATTGGGTTAGATAAATTAAACCATGTGTCTCAATGTACAATGAATTATAAAATTTAGTAGAAAATCATCATTTCTTATGAATGGACTAATAATATTTATAAATTGAGAGGCAATACTATTAAATTTAAGTTTGATACTATTTTAGTAAATGAAGGAGAAAGAATTATTCATATGTCTCCAGGATTGACCAAAATAGTCAATGGTGTTACTTTTTTGAAGCACCTCTGATTAAACCAGATCTAACAATGAATGTTCTTAATGTTTTTCCTCATATATGAATTTATATTTCAACTATAATCTGGAAGTAAAATCATATTAAATAATTAAATACAATGAAATTTATTACATATTTTATTATGTATGAATATGATATAAAATTCAAGATCTAGGATCATATAATGATCATAAATAAAATCACCTTTCTCAATGTTTCTATTCTTAATGGGGAAAATAATTCAAAATATGATTCTATATTATCTGATGAATCAAGCTATTCTAATTTTTGGAAAGAGACTTCATAGTTGGAAATAAGATTCTATAAGATTTTTTTAAAAGATGAATGAATTTAATAAATGCTACAACAACTATAAGAAATGTTTTCATGATCTGAAAAAAATATGATTTTTTTAATGCAAACAGTTGGGGAATATCAAACTTGATTTTAAACAACTAAAGGAGTGAATAAAAATGGTGAAAAGGGAAAAGAATCACCAAATGAAAACTGAGTATGAGAGAAAAGTTTGGAAGGATATGAAGTCTTCCTTGAGTGTATCATAATATTATAATAGTTTTCTATGTTCTGAATTTGATCAATAATAATGAAAGTATAAAAAAAATATGCTTCATAGCAAAAGAAGATGATGTAAAATATTATTATTTTTCAATTTATTTTTTTGTTTTAGAAATTTTTTTCAAAAGATAAATTATTTTTATAATATTCCATTCTTGAAGAAATATACGAATCTATTATTGAAAAAATAAATCTCTTAAGAATATTAATAATTCTATCCAAAATGATAAAGATACTATGCTAAAACAGACAAAAATTATAATTTACAGAAAAACTAAAGAAATCTTCTTCTTACTATGCTCAATATGATGGTGAAATTGAGGAATAATGTGAAGAATTAAAAAATGGATAATTTTTATTATTGTGTTCACTAGAGGAGAAGATAATTTAAATAAAATTCTTGGAAATATTTTTCATTGAAAATAAAAATATGGAAATTATAGTAATGGTGAAAAACATAAAATATAAATTTTTTTCCTAGTTCGAAAAATCACAGCATGTATAATGATACTTATTTATATTAGTGTATTAATGGTAACTATGATAAAAAAAATTGATTTCTGAATCCTTGAAATAATAGTGTAAAGAAATGGTATATTTTTTTCTAGACTTGTCATGAGTTAATAATAGAGTTTCTAGAAATATTTAACATAACTAGTTTCCCAAATTCTATCTTACTGAAATCATAGGAACAAAAATCATTTAGGTATTAAAAAAATTATTGTTTGGTATATTTTTAGGTAAAAAATAAATGGAAAAAAACTATATAGTATATGGACAGTGGATATTCAAGGAATATTAGTGGATACCTTTCCTTTATTCATTCATTATATAATGTTGATGGAGGTTTTTTTATCTTTAGTGAAAATTCAAAAGTGAAAATCATTAGATATGGGTTTATTAGTGATTCAAAATATATCTTGAAAAAAAAGGTTATCTATGTTGATGGATTGAATAATAATTTGATAAGTATCTTTAATCTCTATGATCATGGTTTTAATGTTGATTTATCTAATGATATATTCTCTATTTTTTAGAATAATATATTGATGTTCAAATCATCTAGGATATAAAATGTTTATACCTTGGACCTTATTTCATTGTGTTAACAAAATGTGATCTATTTATATACATAATTAATTAAGTTTGGGATATGGAATTGATGGTTTGGTCATTTTAATATATATTATCTATCAAAATTATCTAATAAGCATTTAGTTTTTTATTTACCTTTCCATAGGATTTATGAGAAACAACAATGTGATGCATGCCAAATAGGAAAGTAGTATAAGTCTCCTTTAAAATAAATCAATAAAGGTTCTATATATAAACAATTTAAAATTCTCCACCCGGATTTTTTAGACTGTATAGAGTAAAAATCACTAATGGAAGACTCATTGTTAGTTTGTTTGGGGATTATTTTTCTATGATTACTTGCCTTTACGTTTTCAAGTTTAATGTGAATTCTTTTCAATATTTATGATTTTTTATATATTGGTTCAAATTGATTTTTTGTTAAAATAATTTCATTGAGAATTTATCATGGAGGATAGTTTGAGAATCTAGGATTTATTTCTTTTTTCCCAAATTTGGGAATTAAAAATACATTTTATTCTTTAAGAAAACCTTAATAAAATTTGAGCATTGAAATAAGAAATTGAACCATTCAAGAAATAGATTAATTGAGTATAGTTTAACTAATTATTATTTGGTTTAATATTTTAGTACAAAATTTTATATTATGAATATAGTTTTAAAAATACAACTTCTTAATATTACACATTATAAGATATGGAATAATAGAAAAAATAAAGTTGGAAAAATTATTTTTTTAGAAGCAGGGTTTATATCTTGAATACTAAGGAATTTCTTGGGTTGTTTAATACAATTTATGATGAATGAATATTTATTTATCATTATACTACTTCTAAATCTAAAATAGTTTCTTACAAAAATCCAATTATAGTTAAATAATCTATTATTTTGATTATTTATGGTAATGATCCATTTGATCATAATAAAATAAAAATAGGTGAAGTTGTTTATTATTTAAAAAACTAGATTATTGATTATTCTAATGATAAGTTGGAATTTAAATTTTAACATGTTAATTATCATTATAATTTTGATGAAAATAAAACTGAGGATCCTAAAAATTTCCTTCCGAAAAAACTAGAACTTTGATTAGATATTACTTAGAAACTTTTTTAATATATCTAGATGAATGTGTTTGGGATAAGAGGAATTATGGAAACCTAGATGATTTATCTTACTTTATATCCTAATTTAAAACTAATTCTATAGAATAATCCTTTGATGATGAAAATTTGATTTTTTATATGTAATAAGAACTAATTCAGTTTAATCTAAACAATGTTTTGAAAGTAGTTCATAAACCATCAGACCATCCAACAATAGGAAATAAAAGATTTTATTGAATAAGTAAGTTGATCAGTATATAATTAATATAAATAATATTATTTTACTTGATAATGTTTATAATTAGGATGAAGTTATAGATTATGAAGATAAAATTTTCCATATTTTTAGACTTTGATCCATTCAAATAATTTTATCCTATTCATATCATTTAAATTTTAAATCACACTATATGAATGTAAAATATATTTTTTAAAAATGGTTATTTAATAAAGTAATATTTTTTCCAACAACCCCAATGTTTTGGTAACCCTTATCTATTTATTTTTAAACTTTCCAAAGATCTTTATGGTCTTAAACTAGCGCCAAGGGCTTGGTACGAGTGGGTGATCTGTTTTTTTTAAAGGATCTCTATACGAATATATAATCATAATATTTATAATAAAATCTATTCTTCAATTATTTTGTTATTTTATATAGATGATGTTATTTTTCTTTATACAAATCAAAATATTTGTAATGTTTTTTTCAAAATTATGAAAAATGAGTTTTAAATGATTATGACTAGAGTATTAGATTTATTTCAGAGACTTAAAATATGTCCCCAAGATTTTGGGAATGTTTTAAATAAAATTAAATATGTTGATAGTTTTTTGAAAAATATTGGTCTTGATAGTAGTAATGCGTACACAACTCCTATGTCAACTAATACAAAACTTGATTTTGATGAACCTATTAAACCAGTTGATATCAAGTTATGTATATATATATG
Source organism: Viscum album (assembly GCA_963277665.1). Classification (NCBI taxonomy): domain Eukaryota; kingdom Viridiplantae; phylum Streptophyta; class Magnoliopsida; order Santalales; family Viscaceae; genus Viscum; species Viscum album. The sequence goes on along the minus strand of OY728143.1, from coordinate 640,185,372 downwards.
AATCACAATTTATTATATAATAATTCTATGTATCCAAATAAAATGTTTTTTCTTTATTCAAGATTTCAACCAAATCTAAAAGAGTATCATTTAATTAATTTTAGAAGTATTTTTAGATATTTAAAAGGAGTTCTTTATCTATCATTACTCAATATAAAAATATTTGGATTTGATTTAATTTCATATTAATATTCCGATTTTTATGGTTGTAGATTAAATTGAAAAAGTAACTTTGGAATCTTTCACATTTTAGTAAAATACCTTATGTCGTGGTCTAATAAGATTCAACATTTTGTTTCATTTTCAACTACAGAAGAAAAATAAATATTTGATGATAGTTTCTATGAACATGTGTTGTGAATAAAACACACAATTCTAGACTTTAGACTCAATTTTAATCATGTTTCTACATTATTTAGTAATACTAGTGCTATAAATATTTTAAAAAATCATGAAACTCATTATATAACTAATAATATTGATATTTGACTTCACATTTCAAATGTAATTTATTTGGAATTTGTTAATAATGAATATCATATTGAATATATTTTTACTAAAAAACTTCCCATAGTTATATTTTATTTTAATATGGGGGTTTGGTTAATTTAATTTTTGGAATTTTATTTAATATTTTTGTTGATCTCTATTTTATACATTATTCATTTTTATCCATATTTTAAAGTTTTTGTTTCAAAATATTTATTTATTGTATTTTATATTTGTTATTGAATTCATTTTATTAAAAATTTTGATTGGTTATTTTATTTTACCAAACCATATTTCTATTTTTTTAATAAAATTCAATGACTACGTTAAATTTTCACTTGAGAAACAGAATCATATCTTTAAAAAATAAAAGTTAATCATTTCATTTTTTTCTACCGTAAAATTTTTGACCATTAGATATATCAAACTCTTGATGTCTCAAACACCAAACATTCTACAACTTATTATGATTGAGGAGATGAATGTGACTGATTGGGATGGTCCTAATAGTATGGAGAAGAAACAAATTTCTTGTATGTATCATTAGGTACTGTAAGTGAATGTTATATACTTTGAATGGTTATTTGGGAAAAATATATTTCTAATGTAAGAATTTATCATTCAATTATTGTAAATATTTTTTGATGGAATTAATTATAATTTCTTTTTAAAAGGGATATAATTGATATTTATCAAAATAACCAATTTAGAAATAATGTTATATTTATAGATATATGATGGTATATGTTAAGATATATAAAACAATGCTGCGAAAAGGATGCGTTGAAATCTTTTTATTCATATAGTAGGTTCGCATATCTTATTCATTACAAGATGGGTACGATTTGTGACATCATTATTGGTTTAATATCTTATCACACAAATATTATCTCTATCAGAGCCCTATGAAAATTTGGTTTGTTTTAGAGTGTAACCAAGGGATAACTTTTTTCATGTTGGTGCAGAAGAAGATGATTCATCTGATCTCATATCAAGGGTTAGAATTGGGTTTTAAATGTAAATTGTATATGTAAGTCTTGGTGCATAGGATATTGGATAAGTATGAGTGGGAGGATAAGTTGTTAGACCGTAAGTGGATACAATCTTAAAAGATTATTTGGTTTCTATTTCAAATGTTCCAATAAATACTAGAAAAAGGTAAGTCATAGATGAGAAAGATTAGGGTAATTAATCTATTTTATAGAGATTATTAAGAATCTAATGATTAGAAATATTGTGTTGCTATGATTTTTCAGAGACCTCATATAAGATAGGTGCTTGCACCTATCACTCAAGAAAGAGATAAGAAAGTTATTCATGAGTATTAAAAACTTATAGGGGAATATGGTCAATCTACATAGCTGGAAATAATAGAGGAAGATTAATCTATTGATAATTTTTTCCCCTTTCACTAATATAACTAAATTGATTTAGGATTAAATAGTTTCATTACATGAAAATTTCATGGAAGGGATATTTGAAGAAGATAAAAAATTTATAGAATTGTTTTTAGAGTTCTCATCTATCCATTGGTAAAGGATTGGAAGTCCATTAACTTTAATAAGTTGAAGTTATAGAACCCTTTTTAAGGGTTTAGGTAGTACCCCATGAAATATAAGGATGATTCCCATTTTTTATTCTCATTCTCATAATTTTACTAAAAATAGTTTCTTGATATTTTATGGGTTTGAAGATGAGGTGATAATTCATCAAACAAAAATTAAGAGTTCTAGGAAGGCTATTGAAATATTGAGAAATAAATATGTTTACAAAAAATTATGTGAGTATATATAGAAACAATATCAATGATTTAAGGAAAGTATGATTGTATAGAATATTTTTATGCTTTTAATAGGCATATCACTGACTCGGTTTGAAATATCATAGGTGTCATGGTTTAAAATTATAATTTTACTGATCTCAATATGTTTTTTCAATGAAATTTCAATCAATAATGGACAATAGTTCCCACTAGGGAAGATAATCCACACATAGTGGTGCTTGATTTGATGTATTGTTTTGAATTTTGGATCTTATATTGGATAATATCTCTACTAAGAATGAAAATATTCAATGTTTTAAGGGTGATAACGTACCAATACAAACTGTTTTGGATAATTTGAAGGAACAGGTTAAAAGAATAAATTGTGTAAATTCAGGATTCAGTGTTTTACTTAACCATTTTGAAAAAATGATGGTGAAATATATACTGTCTTCCAATTATATTCAAAATATTTTGAAGGTGAATTTTTTTTAAGTGATAAAGTTGAGTAAATAATCATGGAATATTTTGTGAGATAGGGTTTCACCAATGAAATATAATTTAAAATAATTTACGGGGGAGCTAATGGGTGTGCACTAGAATCATAGATATTATTTATCCTATAATTCTTCTTCTAAATAATCTCAATCTACTACAAACACTACCTCTCATCCAAAATCTTAATCCTAATCTATTGAGTTTAAATTCAATGTAATCTAAAATAATTTAAAAATGTGAAAATATAATTTTATTTTATTTTTATATATATTTTTGTTATTTTCATTTTATTTCTCATCCTTATATAAGTTTTTATAATTTTCTTATTTTCCCTCAATTAACATTCACATGTAGTTTAGAGTAAAAAATAAAAGTGTTACATTCTGTTTTACTTTATTTTTGATCTAATAAATGGGTGATAAATATGGATAAACATAAAAGTTTCAAATAAACATTTAATCTCTTTTGATCATTATTAATTAGAAACCTTATGTGTTTGTGTTTATTTATTTATAGTATGGGTTTTATGACCATTATAAAGGGGGACATTTTTTGGAGTATGTATGTTATTCTAATAAGTATTTTTTGTGATTGATGCTCCAAAGAATCCTCATTTTTTTAATGATAATGTCACACTGAGTGGATTTCAGGACTATATACAATTGAACAATTATTTTATTTTTCTTGGAATTCAGGAGGTACATTATTTGATCTTTATATTAGGTGAAATATTTTCTTTAAATTGTTGTAGGTGTCTTGTGGAAGAATGGAATAACTGTTCATAAAGTGATGTTGCAACCAAACATTTAAATCTACCCGTATATTTGGAAGACAAATTTTATGATGAATGCTAGGTTTTAGAACCTAAATTTTGTTAAGAAACCTCATGTTTGAGTGTATCATATTTGGTATGTACCTAACATTATAAACTAACAATAGTATCACAATCAACATTATTGAACTCTATGTTTGTTCTCAACTGTATTCTATCAACCCTCCATTTGGAGTAATCCTCATGTAGAACAACCCCACATTGGACCAATCATCAATGGGTTTTAAATTTTGAATTATTTTCAATATTTCATCTATGATTTCATCTATGATTTAACTTATATAAATATATTTTTAAAGTAACTCAATGGTTGTTATAGAAATTCTTAATCAAAGAAATAATTTTTTTCTACTTCTAAAGGGAGTTAGGTGTTTCAGTGGCTGATTAAATTAAAATTTTAAATATGATTTACAATTTGATGTTCATGATTTATCTTGATCTTTTTCAGATATGTTTAATTAAAATTAAATCAGGATACTTATTTAATTATTTAACTGTTATATCTATAGAAGTGTCATTATTTTTCAAAAATGATGTATTTTTTATAAAGTGGAATAAGAATATAAATTTATCCCTCAATTTAAATCATTTTTATAATTCATATAATATATTATCCATTCTTCTACAAATCCAAATTCTTATATGTGTTACATCATCTGTAGGAATTTAAATCTTTTTAGGGAAAAGACATTGATATATACATGTTATTGATGATCCTATGTGTTCATACTCATGTTGAATAAGTTATTGTTTCTTCAATTTTTTTATTTTAACATATTGTTTTTAGTAATTTTAGAGATTTTTAATAAGGATAGAGCTTTTATGTTAGTCATCTATTCCTAGGAAGATCACTTCATCTATTAGATAAATCATTTTCATTTAAACGCTTGTAAAGATACATTTTTTCTAACCAAAGACAATATATTTTGGTTATGAACAATAGTATGTTAAGTGTTTCAAGGTATTATAATAGTCTTGTTTTAAATACTTTTTAATGATACAATAAAAAGTTATTGTTTCTTTCACGTAACCGTCGAGATACCTTGGAAAAGGAGCTTCAAGTGAAAATCATCATGTTCAGGGAGAGAGTATTTGTGGAGTTGACTAGGGGTTCTTTATGACCCAAACCACTATAAAACTAATATATTATCTTCATTAAATTTTTTTGTATATTATATTAAATAAAATTGTACAACATTACTTTCTAAGTTACAAAGAGAGATCAGTTCTATGATACTCAAGTGTTTTTAAAAGGACATAATTCACCAACTGTCTATATCATTATTGGAACCTAAAATAACATACATATGTTGTAAAATGGAATATATTTATATCTTCACTAAAAATAAATCTAGTGACCTTGTTATATGAAATACAAATAGCTCTAAAATCATTGGTATATTTTATTTATTGTTATAAATTCACGACCGTGCTATTAATACTCTAATATGTGTATATGGGTATTCAAACATAAAATTAACATAATCACCCTTAGATTGATTTATTTTAATAGAATTTCTTTTTGATTACAGTAAAATTTACTTAAGATCATAGAGAGTTCTCACTATGAATAAGATATATTTTATTAATAGGTTTTATATATTAATTTGTCTTAAAAAATATAAGATGGTGACATATGAGATATATCAAAAGAAAAGAAATGAAAATTTCATAAAATAGGACACTCAAGAACATAATCCCTAAAGGATTAAAATAATTAAATAAACAAGGTATCTTAACTGAAATCATGAATATCAATCTTCGATTGTGTGAGGATTTTATTTTTGGAAATTAAAAGTGTATTAGTTTCAAAAAATCAAAATTGATGGCTAATTGTCCTTTTGAATATGTACAATCAGATTTATGGGGTCATTCTTAGATCACCTCCCATATTATTATATTGTGAATAGTCTTGGATGTTGAGGGGAGACTGAAGAACCCTCATGAGTCTTCTTTTAAAAGGAAGAATTTAGAATAATTCAATTGAGAAATATTCAATCTAGAATTTTTCATTATAGTGAGGGTTAGAGAACTCCGAAAATATAGATTTCTATTTCAATGGTTTGTTTCATAGATAATTATCATATTGGGAGACTACCATGAATAGTTTCATGGTAAGACCATTCACATGTTTTATATGTAATTTCATGTTATATTTATTTTGAACTTTCTTTTGGGTTGATAGAAGTTATTTTATTAGAGTTTGATATATAATGGAATGTGTAATTTTTTTGGGGGAAAAACCATGTCATGTTGATTTCCAAAACATTTTTTGGTTGGTTAATTTAAAAACATACAATATATAGTTGAAGAAAAAAGAATTTTGGGAGTTCCCATGCTGTTCTAAAGGATAAAATGTTGTTTCTGAGAAAATAAAAATGAGAATGTTCTTCTTCAAAACATCATATTCAATTGGGAGGACACTGATGGTTGAGATGGTTAGGGTTCTACAATACTGAATGTGATATTATAAGATCTACATGAGGTTACAAAAAAATATGGGTTACAAGAAACAAAAAATTATGGGTTTGAAATAGGTTCTTTTGTCATTATTTTGTGAAGTAGTTTCTTCCAAATTTTCACCCTGAGGAAACTAAATCATTGTCCGAATCACAATATTGTGGTGTGACAGATAAATATGTTTTCAGGAATGAAAATTATTGCTGAGATTCATGGGAGATAGGGGATTTTCTAACAAATATTTTCATAAATAAGATATACCAAATTCACCACATCATGACCAAAACATAACTCATCACATTTTTTCATTATAATTTGAATTTTTTTGTTAAAACCCAAAAAATGAGAATCTGAAAATTTGAAAATGAAAAAAAAATACTTGAATATGGGTTTTATTTTCCCCATAAAGGGAAAATAAAGAAGAACGTGGTCGAAACATGTGGATCACATGATCCTTCAAAGGAATCATGATCGCGTGACCATTATAATTTCATGTGAAGACTCCACATGAAGTGCATGACCTATAGAAGATCCTGTGTAACCCCTTTTAACAGGACCTATTGCTCTTTCTATGGAACTCTGGACAACCAGTGGTTGTGTGACGGTAGCCGAATAATCTCCCCTAGGATACATGATTTGTCGGCAGAAGGCACCTGACAATACAACATGAAAATCCTTTAAAAATAAGGAATAAAAATATTAAATGTGTTGTGGACACTAGAATTCACTAACATAATGCAACTCATCATCAATGAGAATGATAATTTTCCTTGAAAACATTTGTGAAATCTCATTTTCCCCTTGACCTTTACAGAAAATAAACAAAAGAAATAAAAATGGAGGATATGGGAGCCTCTCTTGGCAGTTGAACATCATGTTACACATCCCTGATGACTCGCAAGATATCATGAGACTTTGGTGACATGTATGTCTCATCTCATGAATTCCCTTAAGTTTTTTATCCCCGCCACTTGAAGAATCACAAATATGAATAGGTGGCTTCAATCTCCCCATTCATCTCCCTAAGTATAAAGTGATGGATTTTCCACAAAATCCTCTTGCACACCAATATGAACCATATTGTTCATTGGAGGCATCATCAAGAGGTACAATAATTGTATTTTATATTAATCATGTAATTTCACTTGATCCTCTAGATTTTTAAAATAAAATAAAGGAAATTGAATAGGGAGGTGGCTAAAGCCCCTTGCGGTCATAAAAAAACTTATGACACATTGAGGAAGTCTGTAGAATAATCCCATGAGACTCTGGGATAAGCCGACCTGATCTCACGGGGATCCCCAGACAAACTACCCTTTCCTCAAAAAGTGTCCAAGGAAAGGGATCAAGCATCTTGTGATGGAATTTCAACAAGTACTTTGATCTTGTGAAGGACTGTGGACATGTAAATATGATAATAAATAAGTCTATCGGCATATCTGCATGAGTCAATGAGTTTCCATTAATTGGAAATAATCCAGTAATGGAGGCGTTGAAGATAGAGACTTTCAGTCATTAAAAATTAGGTGATTCCATTGGAGAAATCCATGGGAAAGGCTCACGAAGAGCGGGGGGGGGGGGGGGTTCCATACCCGGTCACTAACTATTTCTTAGATCCTTGGAAAATATGTCTAAATTACTAGTGGGAAATTAGTGTGGCCATACATATAAATCCCCCAATCCAACCTCAAAGAAATACAGTTTGGATTTTTTTTATATCCCAGTGCATCAACACACCCAAGAATCAGAGTGGATTTATCAGAGAAGCTGATCTCTCGACCAGAATGTCTTTCATTAGTTAATATACTAGTGAAATACTGTATTGATCATGCACCATGCATAAAGCACTTTGCATGATCATTCATATACCACACAAATGACTTATAGAAAGTTGTGTGAAGAACATACCACAAAAATAAAAGATCAAGAAAGACTCAAAATAAACTGATACTGAATAAATCTAAGGCATTCATGATACAAGGCCTTGAACAAAGATTAATGGTGGGAGAAATAATGCAAAAACATGTTCACTGACCCACATTTGCTTCATTTTAACCATCCAAGTAATGCCACAACATCGGGAAATGTCATCTAGATCTCTCGATTCCCCTTTAACATGCTATTTGGGTCATTCAAAATCCTCCAGGACATGTTAGAGAAAGTAACGTGGTTCCCCCAGGAATTCCACTTGAGTATCGTGATACCCTACTAAGATCATCACCCAAGAATTGAAACATGCTTCAAATACATTTCTTGACACATATAATGGTTCCCACTCATATCATTTGATTCTCATGGTAGCATCTATGCATGTAAACTAACCCCTCACAACACCCTCAAGGCAAGTCGGCCAAGACTCGCAACGCCCTCTAGACATGTCAGCCGGGTCTCGAAAATCCCTCTAGGGATTTTATCCAGGACATGTGACACCCTCAGAGACATGTTGTATTGAATATTGCAACAACACTTATATGTTTCATGCTCACTCTTGAGAATGAAACTAGGGAAAGTCATATGGTTCATGCGACATCCTCTAGACAAGTCAAAAATCTCAAGCGATGGATTCAAGGACAGAACACCGGGATATTGCGATGTCCTTTATAAAAGTTAGCTTTGATCAAGAGACAAACATAGAATATGATTTATGGGTAATTTTAAGTACTTTATAAATACTTACTAGATCATTTAGTTATATTTAGATATGTCAGGAAGATACACTTCAACATATCAGGATAAAAAGAAAATAAGCGCATGTGTGGTAGGGAAGAAAGACTGGGGAATCCTTATAGTATGATCCCCCCAAAAAGTAACTATACTGACTCTGATTCCTACCATATTTAGGATGCGCCAAACACTGCTTCATTGATCAAGTTCCCTAGTGATCATTTAGGGAAATCCTAGTATATAAGACCCATCTCTATAAGCAATGACATTGATCACTTTCTATCCTTTGTTTCTTACAATGAGCATTTCTCACATGGGATCAAGGAGTTTCATTGGTCAAATAATTTTCACCATAAACCTCCATAAAGACTAGGGAAACATTCAAGTATAATCCCTGACCAGAGGAACTAGAAAAACTCTAATTCCATCCATATGTAGTATATATAGGCCACCTTTTCAATGTTCAAGCATCACAGGTCTATCCTAATACGCAAGTCCCTCACTCTCCAAGAAATGATGTCGATCATTTTCCCTCCCTTATTTCTCACACAGAGCATAGCTTACATGAGATAAGTTAGTTGTGATAATCATATCATTTGCATCTTGAGTCTCCACCAACCAGGAAAACATATGAATGTAAAGCCCCAATGAGTGGCCTGAAAAATTTTCCTCAACACAATTGAATCTACCTTGGTTACAATCCCAAGGGTGTGATTGAACTATGATAAATCTAATATCCACAATAACAAGGATGTGTAGGACGCCTTCCTAAGTCTTGAGCTAAAATAAACATCTATTTTGATTTAAGACTTATGTCGATGTCATTTCAACCATCGAGACCCAATCATTCTTAATGGATGATTACTCTACCCCATCCATCAGCGGAATAATAAATAAATTGAACTATGATGACTCTAATTCCTTACATAACCATGATATGTAGGATGTATCTACGAGTCTCAAGATCTATAATAAGTCTTCTCAGGGTGGTCCTAGCACAAAAGGCCCATACCATGAGCAAAGAAAAAATGACCATTTTCCATCCCTTGTTTCTCACATCCAGCATAGATCATGTGGGATTAGGGAACTATGATAATGATTTCATCTGCATCATAATTCTCTAAAATGACAAACACAAACTTAGAGTGTAATTTCCAAACAACTGAACTATGAAAACTCTGATTCTCTCTATAATTAGGATATGTAAGATGTCCCTCCGGGACTCGCTATTGAACACATGATGTCTTTGAGAACCCCTATAAGTCCTCTCCTAATGATGTTAAACTACCTGGTTCCAATAAACTATGGGGTTTTTTATTCCTAAACTAACTAGGATACATAGGATGCCTCATAATGGTTCAATCCACTCCTCAGAATATTAATCACCTTATTTCATGGTAGAACATTATGAAGTGCTTGGTTATATGGATTCAATACATAAGAAACCCACCACTATAGGAGAACGAATGGGAACCTCAGATACATATAGATATATCCACTAAAGAGACCCATGTGTTTTGAATGTGAAAAAGAATTAACCCATGATCATTTTGTTAGGATAACTGGTCTTTTATTAGGATTAGGAAGATATTTTTGAACCAAAATTAAATCTATAAGAGAGTCCTAGAGTAGGAAATAAATTGCCCTAAAAGTGTTTGATGAGCCTGAACTCACATCATCTCGACCAATGAAAGCCACCAGGATTCATAAATCCTAGAAATCTAGCAGAATAGATTCATTTGGAAAGTAGGAATGTACCTAGTTTTGAATGAGGGTACCATTGGGAGTTTATTGTAAGAGAGACAATGGTAATCTGATGTTCATGATTGCGCACAACACAAATCACCCCACAATAAAACCGTTGGATGGATCCCATCCATTCTTAAAAAACTGAAGAAACAAAAATGGTTTACTTGAAGTGAATCTCTATAAAAAAATGATCAATTATTATTGGCCAGAACATTTTTCCCCCTATATGCAAAAAAAAATGGTGAAACTAACTTGAATCTCTCTAATGTAAAAATGAATGGTTTATAATACTTTGATCCATTTTATTTTCACCCCATATGAAAACAAAACTAAAATTCCCAACATGAATCTATCAAATGATAGGATTATTGAATAATAATGTATTAGGATACTTTTTTTCATGCCCTATACAAACAAAGAAGTCAGAACATAATGATATTAAAAATAATCCTCTGTAATTAGGTTCCTATATGTCCATCCTCACATTGAAAATTCCACACAAGTAGAATGGAAATATCAATAAAATTGTACTATTGGGTTAACTATGCATATATAATTGAGCACATCATCCTTTTGATATTACACTAATCAGTAACCATGTTCCTAGTTGTCTTCATGATTTCATATACCACTCTCATCAACAGTATCCCTACCTGAGATAATATCTTAACCATACAGCTCTGGTAAATCATTTGGGCTTCTACCCCCTCGGGATGAAAATTAATCTCACTAACTTGATAGCTCCAAGGATTGGAGGAAAACATGGTGGTCCGATTGTACCACTTACATGGTAAAATAACGGCCATGGAAGATGCTTTAAATGTTCTCAATGCACGACAACTAGTGGGCCTATATCACCCAGGAAATGCCACTGTTAAGCTAGTAACCCTTATCACTATAACCTACCGCTTCAAGATCTCATCCCTGGAGTGAAAAACCAACCACCTTCAGTATTTGACGAATTTAGGCGCGGAATCCAAATACGGCTCCCTTTTGGTTCAGGTGCCACTGAGGAGGGAACCTATCAACCACCATAACCAACACCTTCCCACCGGTACTGAGGGAACCACCTAACATGCTTCCAATTTTGATGCCCATGCAGGTTTCAAAAGGAAGGCCCATAAAGGGAGGAAGGAACTAGATATCTAGGATAGAGATCATATCCCCATTCCTACCAATAAATTAGAGCAAGAACTTTCAAGAAGGTGCATATCCCTACTGACCCACAACAAGTCCGTGGGGAAACACGTATCCCTACCCCTGTTTATGAATTCCATCAACATATATTCAGGGAACTAGGTGGAAATTTTTTCATATATCCCCACTTCAATCGAATCTATAATGGAGACATAAAATGTGTAGCCAAGAAAAATGCGATGAGCGCTCTCGGTGATTCCGGTGGTTCCACTGTAAAAGCCAGGGTTTTCTCGTTCTTTCATCATGGTTGGGTTGTCTGATCTTGGTTTGATCTCCTATATGGCAGGCTTCAATTCTAAACGGGAGACAATGACTATGGATTTCAAAAACAAACCACAAAAAGATGAAGTCTCCCCGGTAAAGAGACCAAAGGGGATCTCTATTCCTGAAGTGTTAAAAGGATCTGATCCTTGCAATGCTGCTGCGGCGAGAGCCCCCATTTGTAAGAAGTTTTAAGATGGAAATTTTGTTATGGAAGCGGATCCTGACACCCTTCAGCAACGGTCACATCTCTGCAAGTATTTGATAATGGGACACATCTCCTATCTTAAAGTCGACAAACCTTGGTCCCACCCGGAGCTCAAATCGCGGATTTCTCTCATTTGGGGATTCAATGACTGGAAGCTGGTTCCAATCGGGAAGGGATACTTCCATATGCTGCTCAAATATCAAGATAATCTTGATCGAGTTTATAGGTTAAGAAATCTATAGTTAAAACCTGGAGTTTTTCGACTCTCCCACTGGAACTATGCTTTCAATCTGAACACTTCTCTGAATACTTTGGTTCACATCTGGGTACAGATTCATGGTCTCAGTTGGTACTTTTGGAATCCGAAAATCCTTAACGATGTCACCTTTTTCGTAGGTGCGCCGCTTAAGATTGATCAACGCACTCTGAATTTTGAAATTGGCTTCTATGAGAGGGTCATGGTTGAAGTGGACATCACTTCCAAGATTCCAGAGATCATTGCTTTTAACGCGAATGATTTTAGAACTGACATCAAGGTGGAATGAGAGCGAATTCCCCCATACTGTGAGTTCTGCAAGATCATTGGTCATTCCTTGCTGAAATGTCGGGTCGTGATGAGTCAGGTTGTGCAACCATCTGAAGACAGGTAGACCAAGGGCAAGTGAAAGAAGAAGATCAAGTCCACGGCTACTGCGATCCCTGAACCTCCCAAAAAACCTATAAAAGTTTGTGTCAAGTGTTCTACTTTCCTGGGTGAGAGCTCAGGTGTCACTTGGGCTGATCAGGTTGTGGTGGAAGAGAACTCTGATATTGATCTTGTAATTCTGGAAGATATCGAGCGGATGGCGTTAGAAGTTTTTGATCTGCCTCAGGATTTTTCCTTGAATGATGCCTCTGCGCCGTTGATGCTTGAATTGAGGGATCACCCGCTGCCTATGAAGAATTCCTATGAGCCTTCTCGATTAGATGATCCCAAACATGCTATTCACCTGGATGCAAAGAGTTGAGTGGCTACACCTGCAGCTCTGGTCACAAATTATATTCCCCTAGATGCTACACAAACAGAATCTCATCATACCCATTCTCCTCTGCGTAACAATCTTGGTATGGTTTCTTATATTGTTCCAGTTCCTTCTATTGATCCTAGGGTAATAGGGAACTCACCACTTGCCTCTAATTTATTCACTGCTGATAGGGTTTGTACCTTGAATGCAAATTCAAATGATAAAACCAATATGGAATCTCCCCATGAGGCTGCCAGGACAGTAGGCATACATGCCATTCCTGTACTACCTATTATTCCTCAGAACATGGGCTTTACAAATAACTCACATGATGATCATATCATCAATCCTGGGAGTTCTAAATCACCTGATAGCATCAAGGTTGTTAGAAACTCAGGTGCTGCTAACATTTTGTCTGCTTCTGCCATGAAACTGGACATGGAGACACCTTCAGCCTCCTCTTCAAAGCTTAGAAGATCCAAGAGTAATAAGGTCACGAGTGGTCATAAGAATAAAAAGGGGAGTGCTTTCTCCAAAAACAGGTTTTAATGGATGTTATTTTTTTGGAATTGTTAGGGTATATCAAACCCTGACACTCTTTCGGTTCTTAGGAGAATTATTTTGACTCATAAACCCAAAATCCTTGCGCTTGCTGAACCTAAAACTAATTTTTATGTTAAATTTCTGCATCTTTCTGCTTCTCGTTATATATTTCCTGGTGCATGAAATAATGTTTATTCTGTTGAATCTCTTTTTATTTTTTACCACTCCTCTTTGCAAGATGTCAATGTATTCAACTACTCTAACCAAATGTTCTCTTTTTGATTTAAAAAATGATAGCTTACATTTTTTATGCACCCTTGTTTATGCTAAGATCAAATATCAAGACCGTAGGCCTATATGGCATGATTTATCTGTTTTGGATAGCTCCATCCATGACCCATGGTTGGTTATTGGAGATTTTAATGCTATTTTTTTCTCCTAGTGAGAAGTTATGTCCTTCTCATTCTAATATTTCTTCTAGAGAGTTCAAAGCCTCGATAGAGGATTGTAACCTGGTTGAAATCAATCTCACAGTTTCCAAATTCACTTGGTACCGAAGAATTATATTAGGGTCGTTGCTAGAAAACTTTATTGGGCCCTGGTGAATACCCCGACTCTCGATGTGTGGGATACCATCTCTAGCATCACCTTACCTAAGCTAAAATCGGATCATCATCCTATTATTGTTAACTTTCACTCTAAGAGAGAAAAAACCTGGTATCCCATTCAAATTTAATAATGCCATGTCTAAAGATTTGGAGTGCTCTCACCTCATTCAAAGTTTATGGGAGTCATTGTCTCACCACTCAGATGCGTTTCCTTGTATTAATAAGCTCAAGCATCTTAAACATTGCCTCAACAGTTGGTGCAGTGATAAATCTAAATAAATTGACCAAGATATATCCACCCTTGAGAATGAGCTCAATCTAATTCAAAATAACTCTATTAACTCTAAATTATCCTCGGATCCTCAAAATGAAATAAATGTCACTATGAAACTCAATTCTCTTCTAGTGCTCAAATACAACATACACAAACAAATATTCAAAACTAAATGGATCTCAGATGGTGATTGAAACACCAAGTTCAACAATACCCTTTAGAGGGTTAGGAAAGTCTGTCACCCTCTATCCTTCATTAAATACAATAACATTATATATGACTATGAACCTGCCATAGCTAATTACGTGGTCAGTTATTTTGACAATATTTTTAATGGGCCAAATATAAATAAAAATATTCTTCCTAGGATCATTCCAAACGTAGTCAATGAGGATGATAACCTATTTATTTTGAGCACTCCTCTAGAAAATCAAATCAAAGCCACTGTCTTTAGCCTCATCCCTGACAGTGCTCCAGGTCCTTATAGTTTCAATAATGTTTTTTTTTCAACATCACTAGGAGGTTGTCCGTTCAGATGTTTGCAAGCTTGTTAAATATTTCTTTTCTAATGGTGTCCTCTCTTATGGTCTCAATTCTCAATTCCTTACCTTAATTCCCAAGATAGCCAATGCCCCTGAAATTCATTTATTCTGTTGTATTTCCCTCATCAACTCCCATTATAAAATCATTACTAAGATCTATGCCAATATACTCTCCTCCTTGTGTAGCATAATCATATCTTAGAATTAATTTTGTTTATCAAAGGTAGGTCCATATAAGATTTCATTTGCCTTGCTTCAGAATGCGCTAACTCTCTTAAAAATGTCTTCAGAGGAGGAAATATTTCCATTAAACTCGTCATTAGGAAAGCGTTTGATACCATATACTAGAGCTTTATACTCAAAGTCCTTCAGTTTTTTGGTTTCAATGATGTCTTCATTAGCAGGATAAAATCCTTTTTCAATTTGGCCTCTATCTCCATCCCCATCAATGGATCCCCAAGGGATACTTTAAAAGATCAAAGGGGGTAAGATAAGGTGATCCCCTCTCAAACCAGAGGATTATCTTAACAGACTTATTACTGGCCTTGTGCTTCAAAACAAACTCAAACCTATACAGGCTTCCAAAAATCTAAATGTGCCATCTCATATTCTTTATAGTGATGATATAATCTTTTTTCCATAATGGAAGTAAAAGAAATATCCTTAACCTAAAAATGCCTTATCCCACTATGAAGAGGTTTTGGGTCAATCCATTAGTTGGAGAAAATCCTTTATCTTCTTCAGAAACAATTTCCCTCCCATTAGGAAAAGTCACATCATTGAAAGCCTTGGCATCAAAGAAGGATCCACCCCCTTTACCTACTTGGGAGTTCCCATATTTTGGGGTAAGCCTAAACCCACATATTTCAACACTGTTGTCGATCAAGTTATTAATCAACTTTCCTCCTAGAAGGGAAAATCCCTTTCCCTGGCTGGCAGGATTTTCCGGGTGAAATATACTATTGTTTCCAAAAAGGTTTACTTGCTGATGATTTACAAATGGCCTGATATTCTCCACAAGAAAATTAATATCTACATTAAAAACATTGTTAGGACTGGTGGTATTATTGAATAGAAGCTAGTTACAATTCCATGGTCTACTTGTTGCAAACCTCCTGAGAGAGGTGGTCTTGGCATTAAAAATAAATAAAAAAATTAATGAGGCTCTTCAAGCGAGACTCACCTGGAGACTAATCAATAATAAATCTAACTCCATAGATTTTTTTTAGAAATAGGTTCCTAGAGAAGCATAAAAAGGGAAATTTTCACTATGTAAACACCTCGATTTGGCCTTCCATTAGAATCTCCTTTGTCAGCATCATGCAAAACTCAAGATGGATGGTTAGCTTGGAATCTACCATGAGCTTCTGGCTTGACAATTGGACTGGCTCCCCTCTCATTTCTATGTTACCTCCTAATACCAATCTAGAGAGCATAAACTACACTATAAAAGAAGTTATGCAAGATTGTAACCTAGAGCTCCCTGATCCTATCTTGCAGGTTGTTGATGACTAATCTTTTACAAATGATGAAGATTTTCTAATTTGGAAACCATCCCACAATGGTATTCTTGATTCCAGAAATTTTTTGCAATCACTACTTCACTAACCCTATTTCTAATTTTTCTTGGTTGATGTTTTTTTATAAGCCTTGGGTTAAACCCTCAAGACTTAATCTAGTCTGGCCTATTGTTAAAAACCGTATTCCTACGGAGGTATGCCTCCAATCATTTGGTATCCATCTTTTCTCTAAATGCCACATTTTTCATCAACATAGGGAGGACATTAATCATTTATTTTTGTTTTGTGCTACGGTCTCTGCTCTTTGGAATTTTATTATTGACATGTTTGATTGCAGATGGCTATGCTCTGACTCTATTTTCTCTCAGCTAAAACAGTGTGTGGAGCTTGACACTTCGCAAAAAATCAAGAACCTCTTCTTATCTGCTGTTGCTGAGATCCTCTACCTTATATGGTATTATAGAAATTCAATTATTCACAATAATTACTCATACAATCTTAATGCAAGTCACATGAGAATTCTTATTGCCATTAGTGATGCTTCCATGCTTTAGAAAGCGCATTGTAATAACTCGGTTGGTGGCTTTATGATCCTGTGATGTCTTAGAGTTGATGAAATCTTCCATCAACTGAAACATTCTTTCGATGTGTTTTGGAAAGACCTTCTTTTTGTATGGATTAAAATTAGTATTGATTGTGATTCCAAGGGAAATCAGGGACATGCGGGCTATGGGGCCGTCTTTAGTGACTCTCTGGGTTAGTGTCATGGGTGTTTCTATGGCAGCTGCGGCATTGCCTCTTCCCTTGAAGTGGAGATGTCAGCTGTGATTCAGGCTATTACTTTTGTTAAACAAAAGGCTGGAACAATATCTGGATTAAAAGTGACTCCACCACCATTGTTCAAGAAATTTGGAATTGTGTGGCTGACCTTTCTTGGCCTCTTATAGCGAGATGGATGAATTGCCTTAACTCGCTTTTGGAGCTCCGATACATCGCCACACATACCTATCGAGAAGTGAACATGGTGGCCGATGGTCTCACTAACAAGGGAATCAATCAGGACATTAAGGGCTGTGATGATTTGCTGGTTGATCTTTTCCAATTCTAGGAAAAATAATGTAAAAAAATCCCTCTTTCAAACTTTTGTAGTTCCTTTCTTGAAGTTTTAATAAATTGTGTCTTGGTCTTTGACCAAGACATTTCTTTAAAAAAAATATGTAGGCTTATATACGTGCACACAGTTTTCTAAAATGGAAATATATTTTACCAACAACTGAAGAACTATGTTGTCATATTCCAGAACTATTGAAGACAAAGGGACATTCACATAATTCTATCCCTACAGCTAGGGAAACTAAACAATTTGATCATCGTAAACTAGTTTTTGTACAAGAGAATGTGAACACTCTTGCTCTTGTCTAGGAGGATTACCAGAATATTAAAATAAAGGACAAGGAATCAGATCAGGGTCATACTCTCGTTCCAACCAGGGATCACCATGTGATAGCGCACATGCTTTTGGATAAGGGCACATGCCTACTGAAAAATCATGACACCAAATTTCAAAAGCCGAGGTTCGGGATCATATCCTCATTCTGTTCGGGGCTCAACACTTGAGAGGGGCACAAGTTTTGGGATATGTTCATATTTCTATCGAATAAGTCTAGAGGCATACTCCAAAGGCCCAAGGTTAGGAATATATCCTTGTTCTATACGGGGATAACCATGTGAGAATGGAACAAGCCTTGAGATAGGCTCATATTCTTGTCAGTGAATATGCCTGGTATATTCCAGAAGATCATGGAAGCTAGAAACATATTTGTACTACCGCTGACGAACGACTATACCAACATCATTCCATGGAAATTAAGAAGTTGGATCATATTCATTCTCCCATTATGGAGGGCCTCCAGTATATTCTAGTGGGGAATACAAATAAATGCCAGGATCATATTCCTGTTCCAATTGAGGCTCACCAAATAAGAGCGACACATGAATCAGAGCATGCTCATACTCCCGCCAAGAATGACCTGCAACATATCCCAATGTCTTAGGATATGGATCATACTTCCATATTGACCGAGGCTCAACAATTTAGAATGAAACATACCTCATGAAATGCCTATATTTCTTTAAATAGTGAGAAAAATTATTTTCATTTTCCAACAGATTCTTAAGAGAGGGCGTATATTCCCCAAATAGTAGACAATTATGTACAAGTTCCAGCAACCATCATACAACAGGATCACATCCCTAAACTTTTCAAAAAGTTAGGTCCACATAATCTGACCATGATGTTGAAATATGTAACATATTCATAATATTCTCTATTCCATTTTCCTTGTGGTTGTTCGAGAAACATTATCAACACCACAAGGTTCCAATGAATCTTCTATTAAAGAGTAGGCATAATACTTTTATTACCATGATATTCCTCTTCAAGGTAGTGTGGAGATGGATCACACAGACTCTACTCCTGACATCCACCGTGGTCAACCTCCCTATGAAAATATATCCCATGGACAAGGAAATACTCCTCTTTCCTAGACACCTCCATGTAGAGAGGTGTTTAAAAATCTAACACCTTTGTATAGAGAGATGCTCAGAACATCAGGGTCAACTGCATATGGTTCCCTATAAACATCAATTATCACTCCACTCCCATCAATATGAGACCATCAAAACCATATTATATGGTTCTGCCATATTGATATGTTCAAGTACGATGAAGGGGAGGCTAAAATTTACATATGGAGAGAGTTACTCAAAATCAACCTCCCCTTCGTGTTCTGTCCCCTATCTACTAATGAATATCATATCCAAGATGATATAGAAAAAGGGTGAATGCCTTATGTTTGCCCAAATACATGGTCAAATAATCAGCGACTAAAGGATATACATCTCCCTTATCTAGGATATAAATTTTACCTTCTTAAAATCAATATACTCTGTTGTCAGCTAGACCTGGATCCCATATTCATGGAACAAGATCCAAAACAAGAAAAATACAATGCAAATATGCAACACTCTAGCTCCATTTTATCATGAAACTCTGAAAAATATCTTAGAATCCACTCCATGTATTCGTATTCTTGGATTGGGACATCATGGAGAATTACACTTTGCCGCACCCATGAAACAACAGAAGGCCTAATATTCATCATCCTGTAATGTTATAGATGCTGGAAAAATCAGAGGATCGGGTAACACTCAGGCTAGTTAGTCACTACAATGGAATTACACAATTTTAATGATGCCCAGAAAGCATGAGAAACAGGAGTGGATAACCAAAATGACATCAAACTAGGCCCATAAATGTAATTTGAATGCATTTCAGACATAGAGACAAAAGTTGTAATAATCTTGAAAACATTCTATAAAGAATGGTTATCATCTAGGGTAGTGTCACACCATGATCCTATATGATAACAACTACCCCCACATCAAATAGGCCTTAATAGTATCTTCCATAGTAGCCTTATAAGAGTAGACCTGACCCCCTGGGCCAGGAAAATATATACCACCACCTCCACCCCTTAGATCATCGATTCCCGAAAGGATTTAGGACATATAATTTGTAGTTACGAGCAAAACCCTGCTCACTGGGATGGGGAATATATATATCTCAATCACTATCTATAGGTGCATCATCCTATGAGAGGGTCTTTGGAGAATCAGTGGTGATTTCAGATAATTTCCATCCCACTAGGATGGGGGAATTTATATCTTCATATCCATCCCAAGAATCATTAGGTCCCTGAATGGAATCATTGGATCTTCCAAAACCGGACCAATTAGTGCCAATTCCATCCCTGAATGACCCACCCCATAGGGTTGGGGTATTTTCATCATCATCACCACAAAGTGAATCAGTGTTATATAAGTTAGGAGGGAAGTGGTCGATGTCCCACCTATCCCTCCCCCGCAGGACAAAACTCTGCTAGTCAAGGCCCATTAGAAAATCATGACCAGAAACTCCCTCAAGGTCATTACTAATAGGCTAAGATAGGAGAAATGTACAAAAAAAGGAGATCAGTCCCTCCGGGAACATAATACCAAAAGACTGAATATGGATTAGGGTTTGAATAATGACCCTAATAAAGGTAGTGCAAAAATAAACCTATTTCATTGAGTGTAATGGAACAACCACCATTTTATTATATACCACTCTGAATGTCATCACATTAAACATGAAAGACATTGATCAAGAAGTAAATACATAAGGCCACAACATGGAGAATATAACCCTATAGTATGTTGATTTGGATGCACCCACTAAGGTTTCATGTACCTAGTACCATAGAAGGCTCCAAAATCTGGCACGACTAAGTAACAAGTTACCGGCTCTCTGGTGGAACCCTACTAAATAAAAAGGGAAATGTATGACTACCTCCCAATCAATAACTAGAAGAGTTGAGATTCCTTCCACAGAGGAAAAAATGATGCAATATGAGAGTGAAATACAAACTATCTACAATCTCAAAAAGGAGAAACTCATGGGTAGTTTTCCCATTGGTTGTCATTATCAAGAAGAGATGAATATTATACCTCTCCTAGATGATAATTTATCAAGAGTGGTATCTAATAATCCAATTTGATCCTGATGTAGATAGCCATTGTAAATAAATGATGAATTCCAAAATGATTTCTACTTCCCTCCATTTCCGCAACAACCTCTCCCACATTACGTAAATTATTTAGTCATGGGAAAAATTGAGAATCAGTGGGATATGAATATGGGACCACCTCATCGGCCCCTCTCAATCTCTACACATAGGATATGACTCCAAAAGTAGTGAATCAAGAGTTATGTAATGCCATCGAGTCCCTATCTACTTGAATGGAATCCATGGAAGGACGACACCTACCTATGTAGCTTGAAAGGAAACTATATCCCAAATGGGTGGATGATAATCCACCCTCATCAAACATTAGAAATCCTACCTTCTCTACCTTTTGACAGTAAATGATCCCATGAAAAACATCTCAAAAACTTCGTATCCTGATGAGGGCTGATGATGGGCCCTCAAGATCAATATGAGGTAAAAAAGGATGAGGTGTTTTGTAGAGACTCTGATAGTGCTGAAATTTGTTTAGTACATCATCCTACCAGTAGGATTCATTGAAGGATGAGAATACCTTCATCATCAGTTCTATTAACAATTCAGCACCATTCTAAGGAAGAAAATAGTTGTCGACCTAACAAACTCCAAGCAATGTGAGAACAAGAGGGTGTCATATTTCATAGAAATATGGAGTGGTTTAACCTCTTTACTCAACATATCTCTCTCACAATAGAAAATTATGGGACTCTGTGATGAAAATATTTGGGATCAGCTATAGACACATCTAATCCCCATGATTTATGTAGGTGGGTTATGATATTTCACTGAAATGGAACAACATTTTGAGGAATCTATTTAGTGAACCCGATCCAAAAAATTGACTCACCCCCCCCCTCCACACATTGGAAAATTATAGGAATAGAAAAAGATATAGATGTCTCCCTCAATCCAATAGCTTTGCCCATCCAAGCTTCTAGGCATGATCCAAACCACCCAGTGCCTCCTATAGAGAAGAGAAAACCACAGAATCACCCTCTAGAAGCAGAGAGAAAGAAAGGTTCTTGGTATTTGAGGAATAGATGAAAAAAGTACACTCCTTATAAAATGAAAAAGTCGCCAGTTATTTCTTTACCACCATAGACAATAACGTTCTAAAGAATTCCATAGCCTAGAAAGCTTGATGAGATCAACCTCACTAATTATCCTGACTACTTCCCCTTATGTAGAAGGGTAGGTTATATAATCCAAGGATACCTCATCTTGGAAGACATTCTTCAAGTAATGGTCAATTCTGGATAGGTGATATTCTAAAAATCTCATAAGAAGGTGGAATGTATAACCATTCTCTAGCCATAATAGGAAGATTAATGGCAGAAAGTTCTTTCCAGGCATGTGCAAATGTTCAACAATTGGATGGCTCAAAAAAAAGTTGATCGAACTCATGACACCCTAAGAACACAACAATGTAGACCCACAATAGCTCCACCACCAATAAAGTAAACATCTTAAGTACCTACCAAATGTGTTTATGACCACCATAAGTATAAATAAGTAGAAGGTGATGAATAATATTCTACTCCAAAGAAATCCCAAACTCTTGCATATTTATTCCCTACAACATCCACATAATGAGCACCTCCCCACAAAATAGAATCCTCGTCAGATGAAGAGATCATATTTGGTTCTTTCAAATTGATACACTTGGAAGGCACCATATCTTATGATGAATATTCCTCCCAATATGGTTTTCCCACACATAATTGAGGAAGAGAAGGCCAGATGCGTTGGAACCAAGGATTCATGGGACAACACGAACATAGTCAGACCCAATATTCTGGTCATATCCCCATGGAGGACATGTATATAGCTGAGACCCATGGTCAAATGCTTTTGAAGGCCCAAAAATATGCATGGAGATTACCCATAACTCTCCAGATACCATCCACATCTGATTTCCTTATAGGAACTCCTAGAGGTGGTTTGATCCAATCAACCCATAAAACGAGAATGGATGACTTCGGCAATAGATCTTCCATCAACTTTTGCACAATCCCCTTATCTATCCACCTCTTTCGACTTGGCTCTTGAATCAAATTCCCTAGATAATCCCCATGTCCAGAAGCACTGAAATTTATAATAAAAGTACGCTTTTTGAAACAATTGGATATTTTCCTATCCAAGATCTCAATCTTTGATATAATCCATCTTTCAAAAGTACTCAGGGAGGAATTTGTTGAAGCCCTCTATATCCCTGTATAGTTCAAGAAATAATTCATTGCATCCATGGTCTATCGAGTAGAGACTATGTCCTCAGAATGTCATGTCACTATCTCATTCACTGATCAAGATCAGGAAGAGGCCATCTAAGGACATATCAGGCTCTTATGGGTATCAAGAAGACTAAATAATGTTTCCAAAGGGCTATTATTGATAGTGAATATGGGATCAATCTCATCCCAGTTCAAACCCTCCACCATTTGTGATATGATAAATGGGACTTATCTCCTACAAATCTGACCATTCAAGGGTATGATAAGTATGAGAAACGGACCATCAAGAAGATAAAACTTGAATATAAGATTATAGAACCCACATCTGATGCCAAGTTCATGGTTATCCAACAAAACACCACATACAATGTCTTTCTTGGAAGGCCCTAGCTCTATATCCACTTGGAGGTACCTTCAACATTCTAGTAGTGTATGAAGTATCCCATTGATTGAATAGTCATCACACTACATGGTTACAATTCCCATTTGGGGAATTATAGAGACACATATGATGAAGCATAAGTATTCATGAAGGGAGTAAGGAAACCAATGGAATGTGATGATGATATATTGGTTGTAGTTCCTAATGACTTTGGGACCACCCTTGTGAACCCCTAGAGTATGCTCGATAATGACTATGTTCTCCCCATAAATCAAGTCGATGTAGCTGATCTAATACCAGAGGTCCAATACCCTCCTTCCATTAGTGAAAATGTAAACTGAAATCATCTTTGGTAACTCTCTACAATGACTTAGAAATAAAGGGAGAATAATTCCTCTTCTAATTTATTCCCGCACCTTGATAGTGATGAAGAAGCCCCCATATTTCTATCTCTATTAGAAAATTCCTCCACAAACTTATAATTGGAGTAAGATGATAATTACCACAGGGAAACCCATCCCGCATTCCTGTAAGGTGTATCCACCACCCTAGATGAGCTCAGAATAATAAATATGGGAACAGGTGAAGACCCTCAACCTGCTATGATTAGTGCCTCCATTCCCCTATAAGATAAAGTGATGTACATTTCATTTATAAAGCATCAATGATATGTGTTCGCTTAGAAGTATGTGAAAATTCATGGACTAAATCCAAATGTGGCTACACACCATCTCAGACTACTTGATGGGCATAAAGGATTAAAATAGGTATCCAAGAGGATACACACCTCTCATACCACCAATTTAGAGGCAGAAGTTGACTAGTTGATGAAATACAATTTTTTACAAGAACTGTAATACCCATGAAGGCTTGAAGACATTGTCCCCATCAAGAAAAAGAATGGGTAGATTAGGGTATGCATTGATTTCAAAGATTTTAATCAGAATTTCTCAAATGAAAAACTACAATTTCCAATCATAGAACTCTTGATAGGTGTGACTACTTGCTTATAAGACCTTTCCCTCATTTATTGGTACTTGGGGTGTAATCATCTCAAAATGGAACGTGAGGATGAAGAAGTCACTTCCTTCAGAGAACCCCTATGTATATTCTTCTATCAGGTCATTCCCTTTGTAATAAAAATGATGGTGCTACATATCAACATTCCATGCATCACATCTTTTTGCCATTGATAGGAAGGATAACTGACTATTATGTCGATGAACTAGTTGTTAAATCCTAATAGTAATGTGATCACAACATGGATCTTTAGACAACCTTCAATAAGTTTTGAGAACACATATTAGAAATGAATAAATAAAATGTTCTTTTGGGGTAAAATATAGAATTTTCCTTGGATTTTTAGTATTCCCCCATGATATTGAGGTTTATCCAGAGAAGACTAGTATTATTTTAGTAATGTCACCCTCATAATTCTCAATGAATTGAGGGGACTCCAAGTGAACCTCGCCTACGTTAAGAGATTCATAGCTAAACTATCCAGAAAGAATATCCCCTTCAAGAGGGTACTGAAAAAGGGAATTACCTCTTAATTGGACAATTAATATAAAAACTCCTTCGAATGTATGAATAAGAACTTACTCTACACACTGGTATTGATGCCTCCAGTGGAAGATAAGTCACTCATATCATATTTGGCCACCATGGATCACTCAATGGGTGCCCTCCTAATAAAGAAAAATGATACAGGAATTGAGAATAGTCTCTACAACCTCATCCATATGATTCTAGGTACTTAGACTAGATATTATGATGTTGATAAGAACTTCTTTGCACTATTTGTTTTTGTTCAAAACATGAGGTATTACTTGATGCACTATGAAGCGTACCTAGTCTCTTGTATTGATCCACTCAAGTGCATCCTTTTTCATACTATGTTGTATGGGAACTTGACAGGATGTGCATCCATTACGAAATAATACAACATTTAGTTTGTATCACAAAATTCAGTTAAAGGGAAATCCCATGATGATTTCCTCGCAGAACTTACTATCCCAGAAGAAAGACCATGTAACACTGAGCTCATAGATGAAGAGGTCTTCTATTCCCATGAAACTCCCTAAATATGGGATATGTACTTTTATGGAACCTCCCGGATCCCTGTAGTTAAAAGAATCGAAAACCAAAAGCCCAATTTGGTTGGTTTGGGAATTTTATTTGTCTCTCCATACAAAGTAGTTTTTTTCTACTATTTCTCACTATTTAAAGGTAGAACAAATAATGTGGTCAAATACCAAGATCTCATCACTGTATTGGAACAATCCTTACAACATCAAATAGCCTACTTGAATATCAATGGGGTCTCAAAATTAGTGATAAAGAATATCTATAGTGATTATTCCATTAAAAAGGAGGAACTGCCCCTTCAATGGATACATCCAGGGATTGATGGAAGAATTTTTTTTTGAGACCACATTGCATCATGTTTACTGATCACAGAATGCTTCTAATGAAAAAATGGCTAATGTAGCCACTATCCTATCTGAACCTGACCAGAAGTAATCAATATTATGGATCACAAAACAATGAATGGTCTCATCGATCATTGTATGTGATATGGATGAAATCAATCTGGTCAACACCACCCCACTGTGTGGTGAGACAATTACCACCCCAATATGGATGGATCCCACAATTGGCTATCTCAAAAATGGGATTATATAAATATATCATTCCAAAAGGGAACATATTCCACATCAGGAAGAATATTTCACTATAAAGGATGGTCCAAATGAGCAGAAATCAATCTACAAATGAGGCTTAGATGGAATCCTATTCAGATGAATTATAGAAGGAGAAATTCCTGTCATCATGGAAAAATTCCATGTAGGATATTGCGATTTCCATCATTCTAGAACTAGGATATCCAACCAAATCATGTGGTTGGGATATTATTGAAAAACCATGATACAATACTGTGGGGAATTCACCATGGAATGTCATGCATTATAGAACCATGGAAACTTCATCCACTATACCCCATAATAGATACATACAACTAAATATTCATGACCAGTTTTGGGATCCATTAGAAAATATTAATAAAAAATGACACCAACTTCTATTCTATAGATTTTAAGAGACTATAAAAGAATTATAATACCTATTCCAATCACTCATATCACTATAATGAAGATGAAAATGGATGGATAGATTACTTCAATAAAACTATAGAGAATAAACTCTAGAAGAGGGTTTTTTCAGAAACTTTCTCCATGGTGTGTATGCTTCACATGTCATCATTCACTAATAGGGAATTGTACCATGTATTTCCATTTTCTAATGGAATTCATCATTAATCACATTCTTGGAAATGTCAACCTCTTGATCGAAATGGGATGATGGGATTCTAGTTTCTCCTCCCAAGTATTCCTCCTTTAGATTCGTCACGTAGTCTAGGCCCCCCTTAAAGAATTAAGATGTGGTTCCGGACACTCATTCCTAGTTCCATATCTCTATGGACACTGGTTAATTATGATGCTTCTGTATGGATAGTCCCAAGGGTCTTGATGGGGCATCAACTTTTTTTCAGGAGAGTATTCATGTTGGGAATCATTGGCATGTCTGGATGCTGGAATAATGTTCACCTATATTCTTAGTTATAGGAGGGATTCTAAAGGGAATTAAACAAGAGGCATCCCATGATGATCATGGGGTATATTATGCAAGAATAATGTCTTTAAAGGTTTCCCTCAAGAATCTCATGTTTAACATGAACTAGAACATAAGTTTAATGTCCCGTAGATATAGAGAGGGGATGATCAAAATTCTTGATGGAGCTAGATCAAAGAGGTGTTCCTCTAGGAGGGAACACCTGGAAGGTTTAGCAGATGGATGGATCAAATCCCCTATGGAGATGGACCTTGAATGGTGTGTCTCATAATGATATGGTTTCAAACTATGAAGGAAGATATGAACAATGTTGGCAGATGATTAGAGAGATTCACCCCTATGAGGGGACACCAAGGTTTACCATTGTTCAGGATTTAGCCTAATGGAGGGATCCTACATACCCTTTTTAGAGGATAGTGATCAAAACCCACATTGTTTTATGGATGGTTTGGGGATTGTTCATGGGATATATCTTTTTCAAGAGGATTTATCTTGTTGGATTAGGTTGTATTATGTTGGGATTACACATGAGAGCTTCCTGATTTCCATTAAGAGCATCAATGATGGATGGATATTATGTGTAGGAATAACCCAGATGGATGGTGTGATTTTAATGGGATGTGGCAGCCTAGGTAAGAATCAAGATGTATATGGATGAAGTGTTAAGGTAGAATGGATGGAGTGTATGGATTATTATGGTTGTTGGGATTCAACTTCAAAGAGGTTTTCTACATATCCCAGTTAGTTGGGAATCAAAGTCCACATTGTTCTGAATGGGAGCATTTTGGAATACATCTGATGAGGAGGCCCATAGAGCATATGGTGTGGTGCTTATGCATGAGATCATCATAGTGGTATTGGAAGAGATAAGGTCTCTTATGTGAGAGACATGATCTAACCCGGGATATGACCTTTAGGAGATCAGAATAGATGCGAAGGAAGGGCTTGATCCTCAAAGAGGATTCATATGTCTCCCAATTTGTTGGGAATAAAAGTGCATGTAGTTATGAAGGACGTGGGGAACACACATAGAAGCAGACCATGAAGGTGGAAACTAGATATTACTCCAAGAGGGATTCCAGTTTGAGGTGAAGAATGATGTCACGATCAGTACTAATCTCTAAGCTCATGCAAGTCAAGCATAGTGTGAGAAATAAGAGGAAGAAGTTCACCAGATGTTCATGTCATGAAAGATGCATCGACAGGAGGTGGTGTGGGGATAACTCATAGAATATTCCAATGAAGGATCTCATTCCATGTGAGTAGGATCAAATTCCATGTGGGGAAAATTTCACTCCCAAGGGGATAAGTGGGCGTGGTAAATGCCTGAGGTAGGGCACCCCATGTACATTGCACGGGGTGAGGTTATAGTTTAACATCATATGCTGAGGACGATGGTTCTTGTTTATTTTATGTTCTGTCGTAGAAATGGGGAGGAATCACTCTTCACCCCCTAGGTTTACATAACTTATTCTTCTCAATCCTTGGGGAAGGAAAGGCATCATATTTTATAGGAGATAATGGTGAAGAGGTTTGGTTGATAGTGTGGTCCATGTTAGGATCCCTATGCCAAAAAACAAGGGTGATCAGTGTACATATGCCAAAAACAATGAGGTAGGGAACTTCAACCAGGGAAACCTCACGAGGGATGAGGAAATTACTACATAGTAGCCTGGAGGGCTGCACAGAGGAGGTGAATGCAAGATGTGGGATTCATGCAATTGAGGGTCTCAAACATGGGTATTTAGCGTGAAGATGATTTGTGGATCTTTTAAGAGGGGATGCAACCAAGATTGGGGGCTTTCATGAAAATCATAGGGTTGACCACAATATTGGGTTGAATATAAGACCAAGGAGGAACAAAAGAGGCCTCTTTTGTGCACACCTAACTTGGGATTAAATAAAGTTGGTGAGGGTTAATCACTTGTAGGCCCACATGGAGGGGGAATCATGGGAGACATGTCACACAAGATCCTATACCTTAAGGGTTCAATGTATTTAGCACCACTACAAAAGATTCTTACGCATAGAAGGGAAACAATTTTACTTACAAGAGATCACCCTAAAGTAAGGGGTTCCTTTCAATATATAAAAAAAATCCTTGGGAATAGTTCATAATATTTTTAGTGTGGAAGAGGAGTTCTATGTGGGTTGTGGAAAATGCATAGGGCCCCTTTTATGTCACATTGGGTGTAGAACTTCCTTACGAGGGGGGGAATATCATGCACACAAAGGTCACCTCATACGTTCTCTTTACTAGGCCAATTCTCCTAGGCTCCATGGATAAAAAGAAACATATGTCATATTGGGAGTGAAACTGTCTTCCATGAAGATTTTGATCTTGCGTGCACCTACCTTGGGAATCTCAGCAAGTTTATTTGAATAAAATGGTGCCTTATATTTACACAAAGATGAACTTGGTTTTATTGTTAGAAATTAGCCTCCAAAAATTCCCCTGAATGGAATTTTAGATGAAAGGGGGCCATAAGGTCAGGTTCTAAGGGAAATTCCAAAGATCAGTAGGAATTTGCAGTGGTTCACACAAAATTTGATTCACGGTGTATAACATGAATTGCATGCATATGAAGAACCCAGTGCATGCATATAAATATGTGTTGGTGTGTGTGTGGGGGGGGATTTTTGTTTCATTCACCTTTCAATATAATAATTAAAGTTCTCCCGCACGTGTATGATCTGATCATCTACATGGAAAATTGAGATTCAACCACCTCTTTCGTGACCACTGAGCATTTTTTCATGCAACTGTGCATATTGAATGTGTTCCATCTAATATTTATTTCCCTTTACTTATTCCTATATAAATAATTAAAAAATATTTTAGGATTTTTTTTAAATTTATAATAAAAGGGCCGATGAGGGGATCAAATCTTCAGTTTCCTCGTGAAGGAAATAGATGATTAGGAACCCTCAAATACTTTACTCCAGGTGAGTCATATTAGATAATCAGATGATCTTGGTTATGCTATCCTAGCTAGATAACTATTAAATTCTCAATGATAGCCTTATTTTAAATAATTTTATGATTCTAGATGAATTTTCCTTCCCAAAATTCAAAACTAATTCACTGTGATAATGGTTCACGCATAATTATACCCTCTAAAGATACAACATCAACGTTCATTTCTATGCTTCTAGAGATAACGATGAGATGTCTATCTATGTCTTAAATTAAAATACTATAATAATCACAAGGATGAGTCCATGGTTTATGAGTACCCTTACCACTATGAATGAATCCTCCAGGGTAGTATAAGAGATAAAGGTGTGGGCTGGAAGAAAGACTAGAACACAAGGTCTAGGGAAAAAATTTCAAGATAACGGGAATGGGTGTACAGTGCATGTTACACATGTGAGGAGTTGGGGGAAGAGATTCACAAAATCGGGCTCTATGAAGCCATGTGGATGTAGTCGTTCCTTATATATTGTCAATAATAACTAGTCCTGGAGCTCTTTAGTAGATGATTTCTGGACACAAACACATTCCACCATCACCATGGAGAGGTTAAAATTAGCATGTGGGACATCCACTATATCAAAGGCATTCCCCTGGAGGGTCCCCAATATGATGAGTTCCTACTACCAGAGAATACCTAGGCGGATATAGCACAAACCCCCATCCTAACATGGCCTCTCCTGGATGTGGGAATTGAGAAGTTTAATAACAACTACATCCTGAAGGAAATAAGATTCCATAGGTGGATCAATCGGTTCTTTAGGAAGGATAATAAGGTTAGGATTCAACGAAGAGGGAAGTAGTGTCTAAATGAATTGCAGAGTGGAAAGGAAGGGTAGTACTGGGTGATCCTTAAGGTAGGAGAGTATCAATCATGGGGTTACAACATTGTTGAATACTGGAACCGGATGGTATGCTATGATACCTTTCTTGCTACATTACTGAGTGGGTAGATATTTATAGCGAGGTACATCATAATGGGAGTCCACTCTAGGACCTTAGTGATGGTAGGGATTATGGAATCTCACAATAAGGTCAACATGGGAGTTCCTATCTTGGAGTGTCTTTACAGTATTTTGGGATGCATCTCAAGGGGAAGCATGCCTAGGAGAATCTACGGGCTGTTCTAAATCCTAAATTTATGGATTGTAGCTCATATTGGTAGATAAATTTTTTTAAATTCCATCCATCCTCCAGGAAATGGTCTTCGGGCATCCCTATTGAACATTTATAGGGTCCGACCGTTAGCCTTACATGATGACTTAATCTTACTTCATATCGTAATCTATGAAAATTTCAATTTCCACCCATTCTTCACTGCAGTATTCTTGATGGTGGATGAAATGAGAGGTTCATTATAGTAGAGATAACACCTACAGAGCATTAGGGGAGGTGTTATGGTGACCTTGATCAATGGAATGATACTTTGTGAACCATATGTGTTGTCCCACATTACCAGAAGATGTGATTTCTTCAGTAGGTGTCGATAAAAATGTTTTCATAGGTTCATTAAGAGAGGTACCCCTACATCCTCAACTAGTTGTGTTGTATGATATTTATTGCGGGATTTGGTGGGACAGACATGATGCTTCCTACAAATGCTGATTTAGGGATATCAATGTACTATGAAAAAACTAGGTGGTTGAATATCAAAAGGAAATATTGAAAAGATGCATTTGACAGATCAAAGCAATGAGTGTGGGGAATGAATTCTAAGAAGGTAGACAGGCTTCCACCTAGAAGGAAAGATAATAGGCAAGCCATGCAACAGGGGTGACATGACCTGGAACCACTATGGTGGGGACATTACAAGGTGTTGTTTTACCTTTGTATCCTGAAGGTAGGTGGCCTCGAAGGTCACCTCGAGGGCTAGAGAAAGAGGCCCCCTGGGAAGAAAATGGTATATTTTCATCAACCTACTACCAATTCTATATTACCTTATCTTTTCTTAGCTTGGATAACATAACAATAATCAATATCTTCAGAGGAACTGTGGTAAAAAATATCATAAGATGGGGTTTTGTAGCTTGAAATCAAGCTCATCCAGGTTGAAGTTAGGTAAGAATTCCATCATAGGTATGCATATATGATGGACATGGAAATATATTCATTCTAATGAGGGAAATGTGAAGAACCCCATGCCTTGGATAAAGTGATTCTCAGTTAAGAGAATGATTAGGAACAAATTCCCCTCGAGGATAACAATGACAAAATAGAAGAAGAAGAAGAAATAGAGGAAGAAAATGAAGAGGAAGAGGTTGTAGAAGAAGAATAAGATGGTGAGGAGGAGGATCCCAGTGGAGAGGAATACTAGGGGAAAAAGATTCATCAAGGGATTCCTCAGAAGAGTGATTATATTGCGGGATCTAATGAGGGGATCACCAAGCATCTCTCAATAAGTCTTAAATTACTTCATCATGGACCTTTCCCCCTTTTAAAAATCAGATCCACTAACCAATAATTTTCCTCTACAGGATTAAATAAATTTAAATCAAGAATCACCCACTACAGGGGGTGAGAACTTGTCAATGGATGTAGAGGGATGTGTCCCCAGACCTGCATCAAGGGCTGATCGAGGCGATGAATCAGTCATGACCAAGACAACTGGTGGTAGACTAGCTATGGGGGGTAGGGAAACAACCTCAGAATCCCAAGATATTCCCATTTCCCAGGAGATCTACTTCCAATAATTTAAGTAACAAGATATGGATAGTCTTCATTAGTGGAAGTTCATGCAGTGACTTGGGAACATTATCCGGTAGTTCTTAGCTCTCATATGTATCTTTATTCACAAACACATAACTATCACTTAAGGATCAGGTAGACAGAAGTTACAATCCTATGTGGTACTCAGAAGACTACAGTTCCAACCAACAAAATTGGTCATGGAATACGTAGGATATATTCTAATGTCTGCACCTATCCATGAGGATCCAGTAATCCAAGCATATCTGGCCTTGGAAATAGATAAATGAGAGGTCACAACTATGGATGATGCCACATACATGATAAATCTTAAAGTTAGGGGAGGTGAAGTTTCTTGGGAATAAATTAGTGATGATGGTTATACCCATATCATAGATCCATTCCATCAAATAAGATTCTAGAGGAATACCCTACTGCTAGATTTCTATACACTGCCAAAGTTTGAGCCTACAGACCCTGAGGAGCTGGATGACTCTGATCCTAAGGAAAATAAATAAAATCTCATCGTTTTGAACTGGGTGGGAAGTGCATCAAGTGTTCCTTTGAAAACACTCCAGAATCCCAATGGGTGATCCATATGGGATCACTTCTCCATTGTATGTGTTTCCTATGTACTAGAGGTGCAGATGCTTGTGATCTACACACACTGCTCTGTGACTATCTTTTTTAGAAGATGTGGGAAAGCAGTTAGCACTTGAATTCTACTTGGTACCAATTGAAGTATGAAAAAATCCATAATTTTTAGGAGGCTTTTTTTGTGACTATCATGAAGAGATGAACAATAGTTCATCCTTCATCACTAGTCAATCAAAACTTTTCATAGGATTGAGGGTGTAATAGGAAGAGGCCCAAGAGTACCTAAAACAGGTGATCCATTAAGTGGGTGATCTCCAAGCTAAATAGTAATAGGTATAGATCAGGGTGAATGAGATCTCCCTTGTGTACATTGATGAAAAAGTGATCTTAGGTGATGAAAATAGACTCTGTAGGCTACCTTCTAGAAGGTGGTGGAGCTGAAGCGCTTTATTGAAACGAAAGATCCATAGAGGATTTTTTTCAGAATCATGAATCACATTTTTTTCTTTCTTTTAATTGAATGCATGGACAAATTATTTCATGATTAAAATATTTAATCTAAATAATATATATGCGAAAACAAATTTTAAATCCCTAAGATCACATGGGTCATTGACAATGTGAGAAACAAGGGAAGATGACATAATTTTTCACTTTGTATGAGAGAACCTTCGAACACTCGGGGTCCTATGTTTCTGACTAACCACTAGGAGTTTTCAGGATGATAGAGGTAATTACTAGAGTATGAGGATCCCATAACAATTAAATTTCCTTTCTGGATGTTCTTTAGTACTCGAATAGGATAATGCCAGGGGCATTGGAATCTATCTGAACAAAGGGGAATGAGAAGTGTGAATCAGGATACCAAAAATACATAACACAATAGGAGTGACGTGACAATATAGGAAAATGTTTTACCATGTTCAAAAGACAATATACATATTACTTATCTTTAAATGAGGAAGAATAAACAAGGGTTGTCCATTGAACATTTTCAAAACATGGGATCTTTCTAAAAATGTCATTTAAATTTCTTTGGAATGTTGGCCCAGGATGGAAGGTGTTCGTTGGCCAGACACCATTCGATTAGGGGGTCCCTTCAGACATGTAATAGGTTGAGGATCTAAATAACGGGGCACATGAAGTGTGAAAATGGAGTGATGGAATGTTCAAATGGAATCTATCAATATCATAATTACACCCCCATGTCTTATGCTACACTTGTTTGAGCGTATTGGTATGAACAAAGACCAAACATAACTTTTAGGGGAACATCATCTTAGATTTTGAGTGATGGCTGAAGATGAGAACAATGCAGTAGACGACCAACATCAAGGGGGAAACCTATTAAGAAATTATTTAGATGTTTTTGGTTTTTTTCTCCAAAAAGTGAGGATGATGAACATGTATTTCAACGTCATTCGGTAAGGAAGATGTATGGTAAAATTTAACGTAGTTTGATTAGGAAGTGTCCCATAGTTTAATGTCATGTGATTATGACATTGCACATAGTTTACGGTGATACTTCATGGATCTTAGAAAACCATTCATATTTATGAATCATGGACTGTGGAGATGTTTATTCCTTAAATATTTTTGTAGCACATAGGAAGGAGGCCCAATGTGAATGAGACCCAAGTGTCTTTTGTACCACACAAGTATCAAGAAAGAGATTGGAAAAGGAATATGTGTTGTGGAAAGAGACAACCTCGATGTGAAATGGGGACATAGGAGGCCTGACACCATAGCACATATCCCAATGAGGCTTCTAGTTGAAGGTCATAGATTTTAGACTGAGGATCCCTTATATAGCTCAACCATATCTGTACCCACCCTACCATAACTCCTAATCCCACATGAGTAACACTCCATGTGGGGAAAAAGGAATGGTATATGGGTCTATCTAATATGTGGGAGTTCACATTAGGGGTGACACCAACGATTAAATCCCTCCATAATAAAAGGATTTAAACAGGAGTTATGTTGAAAATTCCAAGGCCTGGATGAAAGGAGAGATGGTAAGTAATGAATGGTTGTTGACAATATTCCATATACAGATATTGTTACCATACTAGTAGAGAATTGGGAAGAGAATGTGAAATCAACTACAGACCAAGTTTGAAACACAAGATTCATCATTTTCTTCCAAAGATCCATTAAGGTGTTGTCCCCAGATGGTAGGTGATCCAAAGTATCATGAGACCATCAATATTAGGGGGTCTGTATAAATTTTAAAGATGATGGAAAACCCAAACCTAGGAGGAATTTAATCATGGATTAAACATATCAATGAGTGGGACTTAGATCTGAGAGTGCATATAGATTAATATCAGATTACATGGACCTTGGAAAATAGTTTAATGTCATATTTCTTGGACTAGAATAAAATATTTAGTATTAGGGTATGTATATTTTATGAAGGAGGTAAAAATCGATGTGAATGAGGGACATGGAGGCCCATGTGTCATATAAACAATTTAATATGAATGACATAAGGTTTATGTTCATAATGAATGGACTGTAACTGAGGCCAAAGGGTAAAATGGTTAATGAACCCATGGATGGGCCTGAAGAAAAAATGTATAGGTGTCGCTTTGTATTTCATAAGGATGAGAATCAAGACATACATAGTTCTTTAAATACAATGTGGTGGAGACCAATACCTATGGGGGAAAATCTCTCTCGTGAGGATGCTGAAGTATACCATATTTATCACGGGGTATCCTAAACTTGTTAATGGTAGGATTGTAGTTCAATGTCATGTGTTGAGGACATTAAATCTTATTTTATGGTCATAGTGTTATTTATATAAGTGAAGTTCTCCAAGATGGAAATGCATAATGTTGGGGAATAGAAAACCTGTCATGAATGAGGACCACAAAGGCCCACACACACCACATGTTCATTCATGCAGAATCTCACATACAGTTTAATGTTATGTTTCTTATACTAAGATCAGATAACCATATAGATGGGCCAAATGAAAAATTGTATGGGCATCACTACATATCCCATGACGATGGGAATCAAGCCATGTGTAGTTATGGAGGAGAAAGGTACCTTCACAAGTCTGAACCATACCCGGAGAGGGGGAATATATATATATATATATATATATATATCATTTTTATTTGAGTGGATGGACTAGGATGGAAAACCCAGAAACTCTTATACAACCTATGTGGATAAGAATCAATCCATAAGCCATTCTTGATTTATTTAATGGTTGATGACAAATGCCAAAGGTTATGTCCTCTTAGGTGAGAATACCACAATATTGTACCATTTTTCTTCATGAAAAAATGATGATGATTCCACAGTTTAAGGTTGTGTGATAAGAAAAGTACATATAGTTTTTCATCATTCTCGACATAGTTTTCTACACCTTTTATCTTCATGCAGCTAGGATGATGATTGTATCACAGTTTATCATCGTGCGACTAGGACATTGGGGGAGAGGAGGGTTACAGGGGGGAGTGTATGGAATGAAAACCATAACCCAATATGAATGATAACCATGTAGGCCCATGTCACACCACACACTCTAGAGGGAAAATTAAGTTAAGAATCCAAAAGGTTTACTCTAGGGATGGTCTCAATGATGAAATATATAAACATTCATACATATCCCATAAGAAAGGGAATCAAGCCATATGTAGTTATTGAGATCATACAGGTAGATGACTAATGATAGAAATGATTTACCCTTAGGTGAGAAAATCATGATGTTTTTGTATAGTTTAATTTCATTACATTTTTTTATGTATAGTTCTTAGTATAAATGTCATAGAATTCATACCATTGAATATTATTTTATGGTTATTGAGTTTGCACCATAATGGGTGGGAATCTATTATGAAAATGTGGAGCATGGATGGGTGATAACAAACAATGTGAATGGAATAGGAGGACCAATTCCATTCTACACATTCATATGATAGATTACATATCATTTAAAGTCATGAAGCATGGACTATGAGGGAGGGGTATCCAAAATAAGGGATATGTGTAGCATAGCAGGATCAACACAATGGGAATGAGGACCAAGAAGGCTGATCGCCACACCACATATTCTTATGGGGGTCTGAATCTCCACAACATGTGTAAAAACCCTACCAAGACTCCCAATCCCAAGAGAGTCATTCTCTATGTGGGAAATATAATGTTGGGTTTGAATTTCCATTTCATATGGATGTTCACAACAAGGGTATGGAAATTACAAGTTTTAAAGTTCCTATGGTAATAACCTTTATAATGAACACACATAGATGCATGAATGGGTAACACTGAGGGTGTTGAGGATCCACCAAGACATATGGGGGAAAAATGAAGAAAATGAAGACTTTTGATGTTTGGATCAGGAATGGGGTGACTGATGAGTAGGGACCAATGTTGAAAAAATTTGAAACATAGGATCAACAACTACACCATCCAGGGATGGGGCGTAAAAATGTAGAATCGAAAAATGACCATGTATAAAAAATAGGACCCACTATTTGTATCCAGAGATTCTTTAAAGTGTTAGATAAAGATAGGAGGTGAGACAAAGATGGAATGATACCATCACCTTTAGGGGTTAATATGGATATGAAATATGTTGGGGATCTAAACAAAATTTGTTTTCTAAATATGGTAATGGATTCGGGAAGTGACTCTTTGGAACCCGACACTTTAGGTTTCACGCTCTAGCACATCAGAGGATGTTAGTGGTAGGATACAACTAGACTTAGGGTGAGGAACCTAGGGGAGAAACATTTTATGGTCATATTTCATGGACAATAGGATCTTAGTTTAAGGTTGTAGAGTTTAGAACAATCCATACAGTATAACATTGTGTGGTGAAGAAACTGATTGAAAGATAGTTTATGGTTATGTTCCTAGGAAACTGGTGGGAGAGGTGTTCTGAAGGGCAAGTCTATGGAGCAGTAATTATAACCTATTTCTAATGTGGACCATGGAGTCCAACTCCACACCACACACTCCTAAAAAAACTCAAAATAGTTTAAATACATGATATTTGGACATGGGGTCCTAGTTTAATGTTGTTTTCCTAGGAAGAATGAGTAATCTAGTTTAATGGTCTTGTATAAAGGACCATACATGCTATAGAGATTAATATAATCAAGCCAGGATTTTGGTGAAATGTAGTTTAAATTCATTATATCAAACTATAGAGTTCTTAATTTATGGTTATTCAATTAATAACATTGGCACTTAGTTTAAGGTTATAGAGTTTTGACCATGGGGAAGAGGGGTTCTAGAGGATACGTGTAACCCGATGGTATGGAAAACCTGATGCGAATGAGGACCAAGGATTCCTCAACACCACAAGACATGATCCAAATAAGATCATGGATAAAATTTAAATTCATAATTCTTGGACTCAGGCACCTACTTTAATGTCATGTTCCTGGGATGTAAAATGTTATGTAGTTTATTGTTGTGAAAATAGAACAAGTCATCATAGTTTCCTATAATGTTGTGGATCCATGAGGAACATTCATTTTAAGGCCATGTATAATAGACCATCAATGTTGTGCAGTTTAACATTGTGCAGCTAGGATGTTGGAGCTATGTAGTTTAAATTCATATAGCTCGGTCTATTGTGTTCTTAGTTTAAGGTCATATAATTCGAACTGTTCCTCTTTACATATTTTAACATTATGTAAGTAGGATTTCCACCTTATTCATGTGAAGTACAAGTTGAGGAACATGGAATTATATGGAGGAGTGATTAACTTCCCATCAATGGTGGCCAAAGAGTATACACCATTGGTATAGACCTTGTGAATGATGTACAATCCTTCCCACTTAGTTTGGCACTTTTGTGGATTCCTACCAGGTATCATCAGCATCCGTAGAGACAAAAACTTATCACCTTGCAGGAAAGAAAATAGGTGAACATTCTTATTAAAATATATGGCTATCTTTTTTATGGTGCCTCTCTAAATTATGCTTGGCTCGGAGCCTGTTCTCATCGAGGGCTTCTAGTTTGACTAGATGAACTTCTGCTATTTTTTCCGTTGTATGCTGATCTTATATATATGGTAGGAATGATGGTAGATTAATATCAATGTGAAATAATACCTAAATTTCTATACACTAGAGAATATAGGGTCTCGTAGGTGGAAGTTAGAGTCATCATCTGATAAGCCCAGAGGTCATTTAGGAGATTTTATGGAAAAAATTTACTATTCTATCCTACCACCTTCTGTGATGATTTATAAATGGTATTTTTGAATTCCTCGATATATCCATTCTTCTCCATGTGGTAGTGAGATGTGTGGTTGGACTAGATGTTAAACCTGGCATACAACTTCTTCGACTTGGTGGCATAGATGTTGGTGTTGTTGTCAGCGAGAATTACTATAGGCACTCTAAATAAAAAAATTATTTGGGATCTCATGAATTAAAAAACTGATCAGGATTTGAATTCCATGATAGTAACTTCTTCTTCCAAAATAGAAAAGAAATCTATTATGGTTATAATGGATATAAAATAGAGATTTATTGTTGGTGGATATGGTCTTATGACATTGAGTCCCCAGACCACAAAGGGACAAGATTAATTGGTTCTATTAAGAGGATCTAGTGGTCGATGAATGATGTTTTCATGGATATTAGAAACATGGAAACTCATGGAGAACTAGATATAGTTATGGTCCATGGTGGTCCAAAAGTATCACAAACTTCTAATCTAGTGGGAAAGCTTCAATACTGCCTGATGAGCTCCATAAGAATTGGAATAAACTTCTTACATAGCATGGGGAATATCATTTCATTTTATTCAATAATGGATAATTCCCTCAAACCCATGTTTGTAGAGAGTACTTTCTAGGTTGGTCTCACTCTGGAGGGTAAACTGTTATGCGTGTCCGTAGATTCACTTGCATTATGCTCGGTTTGGCTTGAGTATTCCGTATTGAAGATAATCGATGAAGGGATTTGTCCAATCAGAGGTCACAATAGCTAAAGTGGGATTCGAAGGTACTAACGTCGAGGGACTAGTGATTAGTTTTCAACCTACTGGATTCATTTTTTTCTTAATTTGAAGGGGTTATAACTCTTCGGTGTGCCACATGGGTAAACAGGTCATCCTGGCAAGGCTCTAAAATGTAGAAAGCTGTACTAGCCAAGGAATCATCTCGACCATTCTGTGAATGGGGAACATGAGTCACCTCTGGTCAAGAAGGGAACTTTTCCATTATATAGAGAGTGCACTTCAACTAGGTAATGAGCGTTGTCTTACTAATGACATAGTCACCTTTGATCTTCTTGATGACTAACTCAAAGTCTCACTTGATATGAAAGTGGGGAACATCAATCTTGAAGGATATATTGAGATCAAATAAAATTTCCTGATAATCTTCATTTTTATTTGTGTGGCCTTATGATAATAAGAATAAATATCGTAGGATGGCCTGTATAAGAATAACGAAGATGATCCCCAGACTTACTCTATTAAGCCTGGGATCATTGAGCCTCCTACCGGTTGGGCTCTGAGAGGAACCTTCAAAATTAATCTTCTGAAATGGAATAGCCTAGTCCAAAATGAGGATATACTCATATATAAAGTCATGATCAAGAGATTTCAATGTGGGGTCAGATGGGTGGCTATAAAGTCTGACAAATCATAACCCTTGACAGCCCTCTGTAGAAAAAATATAATGTCAAAATGATGAATAATTACTTCCCAACGTGCTAGAAATCATGTCGAGATAGGGAAGTTCAGGATATAATTTGGTGGATACACACAGTACACTAGATATATCTAATGATGCTTCATATATTGTTGACACTTCTTCACTAAAAAAACAGTGCAAGGTAGAACTTCTCGGTAGGAGAGTTTATGGATTCTCAATTAAGGAGCATGTGACTAAAATAGTATAAATTGTAATATATTCCTTATTTTTTCATCAGAGTGAGAAGGGCAGTGAGGGATCATTCCAGGGCAGTCACATAAAGGAACAAAGGATTCCCTGAGATAGGTGGAATCATAACCTAAGATTATATCAGGTTCTGATATATTTCCTGAAACAATGTATGGCATTCTTCATCTCACTCGTAGAAGACACCTTGTTTGTAATCCAAGAAAAAGGATTACACTTTCGTGATATATTTTCAATGAATCAGTATATGTATTATATGTGTAATTGATGGACTAATATCTTCTAAGGATTTCTCAGTGATGGAATCTGACCAATGCCCTTGATCTTCTCTAGGTCAATCTTGATTCCTCTGTGTCTGAAAACAAAACATAGAAACTTCCCAGAGGTGACCCTGAAAACAAATTTCAATGGGTTTATCTTCGACTTCTTGAAGTAGATGAAGATAAAACTTTCTCGAGATCTATGAGATGGTTCTGATGCTGCAGGAATTTGACCACTAAATTATGCACACAGAATTCCACTAGCATCCTGAGGATCAGTCTGAATATGTGGTTCATGGCACACTAATATGTGGCTCCATCATTCTTCATACTGAAGGGAATCACCTAATAGCTGAAGGTTCATTGTGGAACCATGAAGGTAGTGGAATCTTCATTTTCAGGGACCATCCATATCTGATTGTTTGTAGAATACCCATCCATGAAAGAGAGAACATGGCACCAGGTGGTGGCAACGATCAAAAACTTGGTTACTCGAAGGGGAAAATCATCCTTTAGATAGTGGAAATTGAGATCTCAAATATTTATGTAGACTATGATCTATGCATTATTATTCCTATTGAAGATGATGTTTACCAGTCAACGGGGGTACTGAAATTCCTTGAGGAAGTTGGCATTGAATATCTTATCAACTTTGGCCTCAACCATGGAATTATGTGAGGGGAGCATCATTCTTGGAGGCTTCTTTAACCCGCGATGGCTTACTAGAAGACCAATTCAGTGGATAGAGACCTGAGGGCCTAATCTTGACAACTCTACATAGCTCCAAGAAAACACATCATGATTCTTCATTAGGAAATCCATGTATTTATGTAATTACTCTCTTGACATGGCTTCACTGATCAACATTGGCATGAAATCTATCTCGGTGCCTAGATTCACCTAAAAGAACTCTTCAACAGTGGTGGAGAAACCATCATCAAATGCTAGAGGAGAGTCTTCCAAACCCTCTCCGTTATATGAGGTGCAGAAATTAGTATGGGAAGATGTTTCATCCAAGACAACTAATTCTGGGTGAAAACAAGTGCCTGCCTAGGTAGATATAGAATCCT
The DNA here is from genome assembly GCA_963277665.1 of Viscum album. Taxonomy (NCBI): domain Eukaryota; kingdom Viridiplantae; phylum Streptophyta; class Magnoliopsida; order Santalales; family Viscaceae; genus Viscum; species Viscum album. The sequence continues at coordinate 640,142,436 of OY728143.1, read as the reverse complement.
CACTGGGAGACTCTCGTGTTGTTGAAACCGTGGTGACAAAATCTGTTGACCAGATTCCTTCAGGCCTCTAACCTAGTGGTCCATGATTGATTTTGAAGCAATAGAGATGGTTAGGTCTGTGCCTGATCAACCGGGCTTGATGGAACAAGAATGTGTGACATACATTTGTATCCATGGATAGGAAATCCTGACACCTGATAGGATTAGGGGGTTCTAGAATCAATTGAGCATGTCCTGTGTAGGAATAAAAGGTAATATTCTAATGTTCATTGTACCTGAGAACATGCCTTCCCCTCCTCTAGGAAATGATGAAACAGTGTCCCAAGTCTAGCATTTTGGCCTCCAACTGGTGAATCAGGGAGATGAGAGCATCACCTGACTCCATCCAGGGGTCAGCCACAATGGTATTGAGTTCAAAATCATTGGCATGAACTCATTTTCCATCTCTATAATATTTTTTGGCATCCAGATAGAGGGATTCACAAGAGGAAAAGGGATATGAAACACATTGGATCATTTATAGTTGACCATTGATGGATTAGTTGAGGTATTGGTGATATGAGAATGGAACCACTAGATGCAGATGGAGCCAAGGTATACCCATTAGTGCATTATAGGTAGTATCCTATGAGACGACCATGAAATCAATTCTTGTAATAAGTCCACCAAACTGGGTCTTTAAGAAAATTCTTCTAAATGGAATATGCTTGTTACTATCATAACCCTGTATCTTCATGTTACATGGACTCAGATATGCCTCACTCCTTTCTAGCATGTAGAGCATCTAGTTCATAATGAGATTGATCTCAGAACCTATGTCGACTAGATAGCGGAAGACTTCAATTCCATTGAACTGCATGGTGATGTATTATCGATTGATATGACCATTCATTGGGGATCCTTTATCATATATGGATAATGAGATTATGGTTTTTTATTTTTTTCTGACATGATTTCCTCAACATGGAAGGCCTCTATTGAAACTACCTCTATCTCAAACTAGGGGGGGGGGTTCCCAAATCTCTTGTGAGGGATTCTCTCATGTACTATAAAAAGAATGGAACATCAAGAATCAAGATCTTTTATATAATGTTAAATAGGTGCTTAATCAAATCATAATTTCATGCTAGAAGTATATTTATACCCATGGGTGTTTCTTTGTGCGAGGAGGCACAACAAAAACTGTTGGTGAAACCAGTTTATTCTGACTGGTGCTTGAAATATCATACTGCTTATTAGATGCACCACAGAAGATTTCTACTAGATGAATATCAGAGGGATGATGCTAAAAAATATATGGATGTGATTTATTATGATGAAGTCATGACTTTTCTACCTAGTCGAGTAAAACAATCAGTGGCGGAAGAAAATATGATAAGATGGACTGAGAGGACTATCCCAACAAAGCCCTATGCTGAACCTACTACTAGATATCAGTGGCATGTACATATCATATTGAATATCTAGAGTGTGATCCCGATGATTCACATATCCTAGTATCCTTTGATGATAGATTCAACTATAAATATTCATAAGACTCACATGATACTCTTCATCATCATGGCTCATGTAGGGATCCACCAACGCGATGGTATTCACAGAGGCATACTCCTTTTCCAAATTAAAGGAAACTTCCAATATTGGGTGTAATATGGGGTTGATCCCCATCTATGGAGGCTTGAAACCACCAATAGTGTTGTATGTCATTGACATTAGTAAACTATTTTTCATTACCTTGCACCATCGACGCCCACTCTTCCTAGAGGAGTAAGGCTATGATTTGGATGACAAAGCGAATGTAGAGGCAGTAGCCCGAGGAGGTTTAGGGACTTCCAGAGGCTCATGCTATTTCAAACCAGCACATATGACACCGTGATATTGAAAAACTTATTAGACATCCAACCAATCATTATACTTCTGAGTCCCATGGTTAGAGATTTTCTTCCACTCATATTTTCTATCACTGTTGAGCTTTTCAGAGAGGCATTCTACCTATGCTGGGGTAGGGACCAATATCACCACAATTATATTTACATGAACCTAAATCAAATACTTGACCATATAACATTGATTGATGGTATTCCCAAGGATATTTTGATAAGGGTAGTAGTCTGGGCGATTAGTGAGATCAGTCTCCGGGGGTTTCCTACACTGGAATCATAAAAATTCATTACTATAGGGAACTTTTTAAATAACTGGGAACATAAGATTCATTGATTGAGAATTTATAGTTTCTCTTATCTAGAAAGAGAGATAAAATATCCTATCCTGGATGATGGGTTGGATCCAGATGAGGGTCCCAAGATTGATTATCTCGCCTAGGCTGTGATGGTGCAGTATAGGGTGGAACCTTCCGATTTGGTGCAAGGAGATGATGATCTTGAGGCTGTTTCCCTATAAAAGGTTGTATATGAGGCTCTATTGGTAACAACTATAATGGAATGGGGGCTTCTATATATGCATCAAAAGTAGTATCTGCCTTGATGGCACTTCTTGTAGGAGCTGGAGGAGGCAACAATCACGCCTTCCTGTCTTTCTTCAAGGATTACTCTAGGAACTGATCCTTTTTGGAGAAATACTGGAAGCCACATGGGAAGTTTTGAGTGATGAGAGAGGGTAAAACTTAGTATTAAAAGTTCCTCATGAACATCTTTAGTAGCTACTATTGAGTCAATGGCACATCAAGTGAATATTTGGGTTCGTTCCCCCAGGCGAAGAAGTCTAAAACTTTCATATCTGGCTGTTTTAGGCTCTTGAAGAGGTCGTTGAGAGTCTTCTTGTGAATGGTAGACCTGAACTAGTAGAGAAGCTACCTACAAATACCTTCCCAGCCAGTAATGGACCTGAAGAGTAGCTATATATACCAAGAGAATAATGTCCCTTCCAATGTCTGTACCAAACATCATATCCTGGTGGTCTCTTACTGATCTAGAGTTTATAACAAGGGTCCACACATTGAGATGAAGTGGTCCAGATGCGGCCACAATCCACCCATAACATTGAAGGGGATAAAGGAAGTATTCTCAAAATTTTGAGCTTCTTTAATGTCATACACCCATTCAAGATACGACTTTCCATCAGGTGGGATTTCCACTTGTCACGTTTCCAAGTAATCAAGGCGTGCAATGAGAGAAGATATCAGATTGTCTTGGTGGGGGTTTCGATCTTAATGAGGATTTCTAATCACAAATGTATTGACATACTCATAAACATGATATGAAGGCTCAGTGGCTCACTAAGTGGCTGGTGGAGCGGGTGGTTGGGCATTTGGTGGAGCTGCCTGTGGAGTGGTTCAATACGGTTCCCAAGGAGGGTTATCACGACACACTAGTAGATTCAAAAACACATACCATGCTCACTATCCATATACTCTGGTATCCACCCTTTTAGGGTACACATGATCATTATGATCGATATGAGGTGGCTGACTGAAGGGTACCTGTGGCTTTCCCTACTTCCCCAATGGAGGAGGGACAAGAATGGATCAATGATTACCATAATCCGAACACCTATCTAAAAGGCACTCAGAAAGTAGATCATCAGTGATCCTCCTTTGATATGTGATATATTTTATAAAGGATTCCATGGTGAAATCAACCTCTATTTCAGGTGATACATCGAACTAGTTAGGTGATTTGGAGGTTTTGATTTGGTCCTTACCTATTTTTAGTGCACTTACCAAGGGGAAATTATGCAGAGGAGTCTCCTAGGCCATGAAATTTCCTTTGATGGTGAGTAAGGACACTTGAAATGTACACATGATGATTCTCTTCCCTAGGGAGCAGGTTATCTTTGTTAAATCCCATATTAGTGCCCCATCTTAGTTTATCTCGGGGAATACTAGGTTCACTGTGATGGTGCCCAGCGGCATATCCTTGTTATCACAAGAAAGCCATGCTATCGTAGGATAATAGAAAATTCAAGAGCATCATACTAGCCCCACCCCCAAATATACACATGTGTGGAAACCTCTTAAATGATTCTATAGAGCATAGACAATCTCTAGAAACATGTTTTTTTGGAAGGGTCAGTTCATATCCTGGTGACATAGGGTGTTGGGACACTGGAAGTGATGCCAACTCAACCATGTCGCACTTCTAATTGATGTACTTGAAAACATCCTAGATATTTTTATAGAACATCTGATGGTCATAAAGGAAAATATTCATCACCTAGATGGTCCAACGAAATAAAAAACAGTCATCTGAAGTGAGGGTCTCCAGAATGTCAATGTTTGGAACTTAGATCATCAATAACATTTTTGACAACTGATCTATAGTGAGGGTGTCCCACAAGAATCCATGTTCAGAAAATTTACCAAGATCTTTTCTTCCCTATGCTCCAATAGATGTTGGATTAGAAACTAGAAATGACACAGATGTGGACCACTGTGGTGGATGACTATCTATTGGAGAGACCGCTACATGCACTAATTGTTCAATGCATGCTGAATCTTCTCTTGGAGGCACTTATGACTGCACCATCACATATCCCTAGGAAGGGTCTCCAACCACTACCTCATGTGGAAGGGCATCAGTGGTCATATTTAGATCTATCGATTTTTCATGGTCTATCATATCCTAAAAATATTTTACGTGATATCATATAGAGGTAGATAATTAATCTAGCAGTAATAGAAGGGACTGCACTGTAAGTCCTTGTATGGGAGGAAGGTTTTCCTCCTCCTGCATATACCTGTGAAGAGATTCTAGGATCCTGTGAACTTCACCTTCCAGGATAACGAATCTCACCCATCGGGATCCTACCCCAAAATCTGATGTAGAGGATTAGGGTGAAGGCTCCATCATTTAATTACATTTAAATTCAGTATCTGAGAAGAAAATGGGAATGACAATGACCTAGAGTTTCATAGAGTTGTTTCTTCGGCAATGACGATTCTCCCTTCTTCTTTAGGATGGATCTTTAGGGTAGGAAAGTGCCATGGAATGAGGAGGACCCTTGTGGTGTGGGTTGATTGTGCATGGAGGACCTCTTCTTTGATTTTTTTGAGATACAAGGGGGACCTCCATATCATTTATCGTAGGATATGGGAGAAAATCTCCTCTATATGTGGGTGGTGTGAGGAGTACCATCGCATGGATGGTTGTTGATATAGGAGGGATGACCTCTACTTGAGTCTCCAGGTATATGGTGTGGCACTCCATGTTGTTTATCAGTGTATAAGGGAGTACCTCCTCATTTGTGAGCTAAAGTGTGAGGATAACCTTGGAATATATCAAACAGGTAATGGGGAGGAATACAATGTTGGGAAATATGAGTATGGGGAGGACATCCATACTGGTTTCTAGATGCATGTGGAGGAACTCTGTGGTGGTGACTACTGGTGAGGGGAGGGTCTCTAATTGAGCCGATGGGAACATGGGGAGGACCTCCATGTTGGATTTCCAAGAAATAGGGAAGAAATCCGTGTTGGTGGATAGTGATAGCACATGGAGGTCCTTTGTACTGATCGTCAATGTAGTTGGGAGGGCCTCCACTTTGATCAATGATGGAGCAGTGAGAGCCTCTTCTTGAGTTGGTGGTGACATGGGGAGGAACTCTGTGATGATGTTTGTGGGAGTAGAGAGGAACTCCACTATTGTTAGATGTATTACAGGGATGACCTCCATACTGGTTGGTGAAGTAGCAAGGAGGGACATCACTTTGGTTGGTGCTGCTACTCGGAGGACCTCATCTTGAGATGGGAATGTCATGCGGAGGACATTCATGTCGATGGTCCATGAAATTGGGGGGACTCCATATCTATAAACATAGGCATGGGGAGGGCCTACACACTAGATGTCGAGAAAATGGAGAGGACCTCTATTTTGGTCGATGCTGGGAAAATGGTCAGGGCGTCCACATTGGGTGCAGAAGTGGGGGTCAGACCTCCACTCTAGATGGAGATGGTGTGGGAGGGCCTCTGTACTAGATCTCATCAACATGAGTTGGTTTGCGATGGATTTTGATGGCACCAATGATCAAAATATTCATCCCAGCTAATGTGTGAGGTGGCTGAGGTCTCAATTCTGATCGAGCATTGTTGGATCCTTGCTCTGTAGTGGTAGGGATATAGTGGATTGCATATGTGATGGCATGAGACATGAGATCTGGGGAAGATAACTCCCCTTATGGGAATCCTCCGAATCCTAGTTCTAACATTGGAATCAGGTCATCCGGACCGAGGTCAACTGAAAAGGGGTACAAACCACCTATTCTTCGACCTATGGGACCAATCATTGGTGGCACTGATGTCGCCGGGTGGGAGCCCACCTAGCCGATCCCAGGTGATTTTCATGGATGTGGTGACCCTATAATCCCCTACCTTCTCAACTTAGGGGAGATAGTAATAATAACTCTCCAGGTAGAGGTTCCTGAAGTAATTGGTTATTGGAGTGGGGGAAAGTGGCTCTCTACAGAGCCCATGGGGGTGGCGATGTTGATGAGGCATAGAAGCCTCTAGGTCATGGTGTGCCATATACCTTGTGGGAATGACTCCATAATGATCATACCATCATTAGAGGGTATCCATCTCTCTACTCTTGATGACTTTAGTGGGTTATGTGAGGCGTGGGATCCCGGTAGATGTAGTTACAACAGAGGTCATGGTGGTGGTAGAGTCATGCAGGATCACCACATTGTTACCTATCCTTCCCCATGTATTTATGAATGGGAGTTGTTGGTTTCCTATAGCTTTTGTCCTGTAAAGGAGGAATATTTATCTATTAGTATGGATATTAGGAAAGAAAGTCCCAATTAATTATCATTTCCCATTCATTCATGGATAGAAAGAGATAAGCACTAACGATATCATAGGCCAAAATGCCAAATTATTAACTACCCCTATCTCTAGTGATTTCCATGTTTGGCCTAATATTTTCTTAGAAGAACATAGCACCAGATATCTGGATTCGATAAAATGGCAATCTATGGATTCTCAACACATTACTAATACAGATGGTTGAAGGAGAAAGGTTTCAAGTTTGGTTCACCATTTTTTTCTGACGCTTTTGTTGGGGCGTATTTTCATCACATGTTATGATTTGCTGACGACACATTGTACCCCAACTTCCAACATTACAAAGGTGGGTAAAATTTATAACTTTTTCATAAATTTCTACTCCTTGATCGAAATGGGATGATGGAATGTCAGTTTTTCCTCCCATGGATCCCTCCACGGGATTCCTCACCTAGTCCAGGTCTCCCTCGTAGAATTAAGATGTGGTTCATGAAACTTGTTCCTACCGCCATATCTTTTTGGATGCCGATTAATTATTAAACTTCTATCTAAAAATGATAAGGGTTATTGATAGGGAGGAAAACATAGATTAGTTGATTAGTCATGTTGGGAATCACTAGAATGTATGGATGCCAGAATAATGGTCACCTGTATTCTCCCACATAGGATAGATTCTCAAGGGAATGGAACCCAAATAATACAATATTGATCACATGTTATCTTATTCTAGAGGAATGTATTCTGATGTTTTCCTCAAGAATATCATGTTTTACATGGGGTAGTCTAGGAGTTTAATGTCCTGTAAATACAGACAGAGGATGATCGGAACACCTGATAGGTGCATATTTGAGATGTGTTCCCCTAGGAGGGAACACCTAAAAGGTTTACCAAATTGATGGATCAAAATTACAACAGCGGAAGGCCCTGGATGGGGTGTCTCATAGAGAGAAGATAATGCACCTGATTTGTGTATACATTTTCACATACTTTATTGAAAATAAGAACATGTTTTCATTAATTACCAACTACTTAGGGAACAAATACTTTGATTTTGGTGATCTTGTTCATTTTCAGGAGATTTATGGAAAAATACACAAAATAGGGGAGAACTGAGCAAAAATTACAAACTACACGACATGTACTTATTTATATGCCGTGTACATCCAGACTCAGACACAGATTGACCAGGAAAAGTACATTCCCAAGTATTCAGAATCTGGTACACACCATGTTCACACTTTACACGCTGTGTACCTCTTCTAGAAGTAGTTGGCGGATGAGAAAAAGTATAGACACCTATTTGGCTGGTGGAAGGGAACATGCCATGTTCAACTTATACTCACCGTGTAGACGTTTCTAGAAGTGGTTGGTGGTCGAAAAATGAGACTACACGTCATGTATGGCGGTGCTACATGCCCTATATAGATACCTACCGGGAGGCGCCATGGTCCAAGTCAAAGACGGCGTGTTAGGCTGCCTACTGCTGGAGAAAACAGAGGCAAAATTGTATTGACAAAAGTACACGCTGGGTAGTTGTATTTCCTATAAAAGGAGGCCTTGGCCTCCAGTTTTAGAGGGTGGTGTGTGGAGAGAAAGTGTGAAGAAAAGGTTGAAGGTCTAAAGGAGTGAAGCTCTGCCACCGTACTACTGTCGTGCTACCATCTACCAAAGAATCATTCCCTCATCAAAGTTCCAAGCATGATCTCATCAGGTATAAAGAGATTTTTGTTTGTCATTTTCTATATGTGTAACTAAATACCCTGTGTGTCGGGGTTGTAGAATATGAGGAGTTGTAATTTAAATTAGTTGTTATGAATGTGTTTGTTCCTTTTAACCTCATATTATTCTTCTTAAACCACTTTTATAGTATCACTGAAAATTCTAAACCAGACCGAGGGTAGAATTTTTAGGGATTCAAAAGAAGAATAATGACGAATAATTTCATGACCATTGGAAGTATTCGTTGACTCAAAATAGACTAAGACAAATAAAGAATTGTGAAACAATGACTACCAGACCAAGGAGTTAGTTTATTCCACTCTAAAATACAAATTTACCGGACCAAGGAAATTTTAATACAAATTGAAACCTGGAATGTTGGGTTATCATGAACAACACAACGTCATAAGAAATTTGATTTAATAATCAACTTCTTATTAATCCATAACCCCAACGCATTTCTCTTGATTTGCATCAAAATAAATTTTCCCGTATTTTCTTCTATTCATTAAGTAAATTATTTAAGAAACTCAAAACCAATTAATCTTTTTATCCACCACATCAAAAAGCAACTTTAAATTCAGAAAATATCATTAAAACAAAAACAAAAACTATGTTATGTAAAATAAAAATAACTTATTTTTCCCTGTAGATCGGCCCCTTAATGGTACTATACCTTTTAGGGTAAAAATAATTTGGGACACCGATAATATACCTTCGGTGAAACGACTCACCAAAATTTTGGCACCGTTGCCGGGGAACAAAGAAACGTCAATTTTATTCCTGTCTTCATTTAGGTTGTGTCAACTTTTAGTGAAATTAAAAAATCAAAAATTCAAAGAAATATTTTTTCTAATCTTATTTCTATTAATATTTCTTTTTCCTCATTTATGCATGGTGTGTTTCATATTGTACAGGTCCTTAGGTGTATGAGCGGCTACCTCACACGTTCCAAGAACGCTGAGTCGTCATGATTTTTCCCAATTGACCCATAGATCGAACATACACTCTTGAGGAGACAACTAGCACTTATGGCCGAGCATAACCAAAACAATCCATTGACGCAAAATGAGGAAGGAAATCCAGCTGTTGTCCAAGGAGCTGGACAACAGTTAGGTCTGGATGACAACTAGAGCTAGAAAGCTCCACTTTCTCTAGGGTATGTCCCACAACAACTTCAACAATTCCGACCAGAGCAGATGCCATTTTTCTACCAAGTTTTGGGGATATACATCGCCCTTTAGAAACAACAGTACATGCCGACTCTACTCTCTTAGCAGCCACCTCCATGCCGTACTCGAATGGAGTATGGCCTACCATCCATCCACATAGCTGACACAAGCATCATTCGTCCACCGGTGCAAGACCAACACTTTCAGATCAAGCCTGCTATCATGCAGCTGATCCAAAACATCATTCAGTTTGGAGGCATTATCTGAATGGGTCCCAATACCCATCTCTCTAATTTTATGGAGGTCTGTGACACATTCCGCTACCACAGAGTTTCCACAGATGCCATTTTTCTTCACCTCTTCCACTTCTCTCTAAGGGATAAGGTGAAAGACTGGATCAAAGGATTGCCGCAACAATCCATCCCCACCCGGGAGGAGCTAGCCCATGCTTTCTTGTCTAAATACTTCCCACCCTCAAAGACAACGACTCTGTGGAATGAAATCCACAACTTCCACCAGCATGACACTGAGTCACTGTATGATTCATGGGAGCATTTCAAGGGGATGTTGCACAAATTCCCACAGCACAGACTCCCACTTCAGATGCAAGTCCAATCCTTCTACGGAGGGTTGACGACAAATACAAAGTCCATGGTGGAAGCTGTTGCCGGAGGTACGGTAATGAGGAAATCCCCCAAAGAGCTTTTCAAACTATTGGAAGACATGTTTGCTAACAGATTCCAGTGACATTTTGAGCGGGGCACACAGAAACAAGGTATGCATAACATTGATGCAACTACTTTTCTTGCCGCCCAATTGGACATCGTGTCCAAAAAGTTCGATGCACACAATCTGAAGGGCGCGTCCCAAGTACAAGCAGAAAACCATCTAGCATGTGGAGAATGTGGTGATAAACACATCATGGGAGAATGCCCGGGTTCTACTGGAGGCCCTTCAATGAGTGAGGTAAGTTATGTTGCCCAAAACCAAGGGCAAAACCAGTACCAACAGTACTAGAACCTGGCATGGCGTGATAAAAAGAACACAGGCTGGGGCCAACAATAGCAGAATCCTCTACCCTAGTGACCGCACAGCTACAACCATCCTTTTTATCAGAACCAGTACCAGAGGCAACAATAACCCCAACAAGGAACTTATCAATAGCAAGGGTATCAGAACCCTCACCCGCAGCAGCTGCGGCATCCACCACCTCCACCAGATCAATAACCACCTCAGCAGGAGAACACTTCAAGGTTAGAGGATCTCATGAACAAATTTATATCAACTGCTGAGACTAGGTTCCAAAATCAATAGGCTTCAATTAGAGGCCTGAAAAACCAGATTGGCCAGTTGGGAAACCAACTCTCGGGAAGGCAACCCGGTACACTACTGGGTAACACTGAGAAGAACCCGAGGGAGGAACCCCATGCCATCGTGCTACAGAGTGGAAAAAATCTAACACAATAGCAACCGGCATAACCAGGTGCACCCACACCCCCTGTTGATAAAGAAGGTATAGATACAGACCCCTCCTCATCTAAAATCCCACAGAATAAGGATTCACAAAATAAAGGAAAAGGGGTTTTCAAATCGTTTGAGTCCGCCTTACCCTTCCCAGAGAGATTGAAGCAGAGAAAGCTGGACCACCAGTTCAGCAAATTCATGGACGTGTTTAAAAAGCTGTACATAAATATACCTTTTGCAGAAGCACTAACGCATATGGAAACTTATACCAAATTCATGAAGGAAATACTCTCCAACAAAAGAAGGAATGAGGATATGGGCACCATTTCCGTAACCAAGGAGTGTTCAATAGTCCTCCAACATTCAATCCCTTCCAAACTCTAGGTTCCATGTAGCTTTACTATTCCATGTATTATTGGACTGTATGAGTTTGGGAAGGCCCTCTGTGACTTAGGGGCCAGTGTAAACCTCATTCCCCTTGGAGTTTTCAAAAATCTAGGGCTCAATGATTTGAAGCCTACCCGAGTAGCCCTACAACTTGCTGACCGATCCATCAAATATCCAAAGGGGCTACTGGAGGATGTGATGGTCAAGGTAGGAAGGCTCATCCTCCCTACAGATTTCATCATCCTTGATATGAAAGATGACCCAGAGGAACCTATCATTTTGGGAAGGCCTTTCATGGAAACTGGGAAGGCACTCATCGATGTGCACGAGGGGGAGCTAAATTTCCATGTACTAGATGGGAGAGTCTCCTACAAAGTCCTCAAGGCCATCAAGCATGCACCATTATCTGATCATGAGGGATGTTATGTGATAACTATCGTGGATGATCGCTTAGTGGATGATCTTGTATGTTCTTTTATTTATGATAACTTTATCATTCCATACATTCCAGTTGAAGAGGAGCCAGAGGACCTAAAATTCCTAGAATTCCAGGGCGATACAGTGGGAACATTTTCCACCATACAGCTCAGGTAAGATTAAGTAAGTAGGTCAAGCCAATGACCTAAAACAAAGGCGCTTCCTGGGAGGCAACCCAGTGGATACACGTCGTGTAACAAAACTACAAGGTGTGTACTTTTTCTTTTAATTTATTTTCTAACTATTATAAATATATAGTTTAACTAATAAATAAATAGGTATGATGCCGGTGCTGATGGTAAAGTCACCAGAGTTTATCTGAGCCATCCCTGATTCGAATCCTCCCGACCTACCTTTGGCACGAGATTCCTCCTTTTTCTCTATGTGTTTTCTTACACAGCGTGTGTAGTAATTATATATATTCTTATAAGAAAAACCATGGTGGGGATGGATCGGTTGGCCAGGTTCATAACCTGGTTCCAAAAGACCTGGGTTCGAATCATGAAAACCGCCCCATTTCCATCATTTGTCCTTTTAATAAAACCACACGGCTTGTCTTTCGATATACGTCATGTGTGCCATGTTTTCATTCTACAAACTGAATAGATTTTTCACATAAAGAAATTCATGCGAGTAAAGTTGGAAGATTGGTAGAGACTCGGACCTGGATCGAAAAGACTCGGGTTCAAACTCGGCTAATCTCCCTACTTTATCCCTTCTGTCTAACTAAAAACCGTACGCTGTGCATTTCCTTTCACCCTGTATAGTATTGGTCGTAAACATTAAATATATATATATATAATAAATAAAATCATCATTACAATCTGTGCTCTAGTGGTTGAGGGATTCCGTTTGGAATGGCCGATCACTGGTTCGAACCTCGCCCCAAGCACCAGACCAAAGGTTGTACTTCTCTTTTTCCAATTTTTAAAAACACAACGTGTATTTATGGATACATTATGGGTATAGATTTTTTTGAATTATGTATGTATATAAACTATTATTATTAATATTAATTATTATATATATTAAAATAATAATTATATATCCATATATATATATTTTATATTTTGTTTAAAAAAAACAAGATACATGACCTGTAGTCACTTTAAACACTGTGTACCGCGACTATAAAAGCCACAAACCACCCAGCCTCAGGACGTGTCACATGACCCTCTCCTTCTTCCCGTTTCATCCCTCATATGACACCCAGACCCCCTTTGTTCAAATCTATCAATTTTGGGTGTTTTTGCTTCCGATTTCTGTTTCATTTTGATCCTCGGTCCAAGTATGCCCTTCTACACCCTCTATTTCAAGTTATTATAAGCATTTAGGATGATTTATGGATCAACCGACCGTTCGGCTTCCATGATACACAACCACGATATGATGAAGACATGCCATATACATTTGTACATGAACACACACCGAATGCTTCGCGAATTGAAAGTACACTGTGTGTATGTTCGGTACACACCATGTACCATCCCTTACCATGCCCGAGTATACTTTTCATCAGACGACCTCACGCACCATGTTCACGTGCACGATGTGTGTGTTCTGTACACGATGTGTATACCATTTCTTTTGGCTAGCCCGTGTTTAGCCCTCTACACGACCTTGTTTCCACTCCTCTTGCACACACCGTGTTGGACTTGTACACGACTTGTCCTGCATTATTAGATCTACTTAACTGGTGGTTGTGTCCTTGCCAATACACGACTAGGACCGCTTTACATGCACATGGCGTGTATGTTTGGCACACGCCGTGTAACCTTTCCTGGTTTATTCCTTGTTCACTCGGCGTGTCTATCTAGAAAACATGGGATGCTAACCTGATTTTATTACATGTCGTGTACTCTGGAGATACATGTTGTGTACTATTTATTTTTCCATTTTTCTCATATTTTCTTCTTTTACTTTTTTCTTTTACTTTTTTTAGTTTTTCTATTCTCCTTCAGGATATGGAAGAGAGAGATCCTTCCCATGGGAAGCGTCCTGCCTCTGCCATTAAGGGTGAGAGTCTCACTTATCATCGGATTCAACTCCGGCCTGTGACACTACTATATCCAGACTCTCCGATGTACCATCTCCCTCCGTTGGCTATCCTTCCACCCCTAACTCCCTCAATCAAGGCTGGTCCGAGTAGCACCACACCTCCACCATCTCGTAACGAGCCTCTGTGAACCATCATTACTTCCCCACCTACTGCCACTCCACCTGAGCTCTCTTCATCCACAGCTGGTCCCTCATCGACTGCCCCATCCAGTGAGCCTCCGTCTACTCCGGCTGATCCACCCCCAGAGCCAGCTCCTGCTGCAGTACCTCCACCTGGGCCAGGACCTGCAGGTGTTCCCTACCCTTGCATGGTGTTCCCGGTCATTGATTGGGCACATGATAGAGTACAGTGCTTCTCTCTCAACCCGATTCCATTGAGTAGCCGCTATCTGGATAGCATCGTCCCATAGGAGGAGGGCATCTGGGGAGAGTTGAAGGATCTTCTCAGGCACACTCCCTTAATCTCGATATTCCTGGTTAGCACTCCTATTTTTCATGATTTATTTTTGGAGTTTTCTTCTTCATTTGAGTTCTATGGGGCTAATTAGTGGGAGACGCTCGGTGATGCAGTACCAGTGGTCCGGTTCTGACTAAGCAGCCGACACTTTTCCCTTACCGTAACCGAGTTCGGCCGAGGGTGCTGTTTCTATACTCATCCTATCACACCACCCCCTATCTCCTCCATGACCTAACCAGAGCACTCTGAGCTCATTGCCATGTGGCGGGTGATTACTGGGTATGACCACCGCTATACCCCTACCTCCCAAAAGTGTACCCTTATGGATGACCATATCCTTCGCTTCACCCACTGGTGCTTTAGAACCATTCTTTTCCCCTGCCATGAGGATATAGGGGTTGTGACCAGTCGTGGAAAGGATCTCCTTACCTGTGTCATTCAGCAAGATTACCCAAACCTCCCCTACCTTGCCGCCTCCTATTTCCATGAAATGTTTACCGGACATTAGGGAAACCTGAATGGTGGGTTTTATGCCACCCTCCTTACCCGCCATCTAGGGGTTTTTGAGCCTTCTATTCCTCATGACCTATTAGATTCCCCCTAGTGAATGGACTATATCATGATTATTAACATGGGATTGGTCCGGAAGTCGGGGTGCCTACATCCTTGCCCAGACACGACCCCACCCACCTACGGACCCTCCTGTCCCCGATGATTCACCTACTCATTCTTCCCCACCCCCTCCAGTTTCCCCACCATATCCCCCCTACTTTGGACCTTTTTTCTTCTATTCCACCTACTGCCCCTACCCCGCACCCTCAATCGATATCACCTATTCCCTCCACCTAGTTGTGATGTAGCAACACTTGGTCCATCTTGATCAGCACTAGGTTCGACTGGATTTGATGTTGGGGCTTCTTCTTCAGCATCATGGTATCCCACTACCCCCACCACCTGCCCCTTCTTCAGCTCCTGGAACTTCTTCCACAACTCCACTTCCCTCTACTGCACTGGCCACCAATTCAGTTCTCCTCTCTACTATGGGCCCAGCAGTAGCTACCACTACTGCCCCCACTGCTTCCAGTCCAGGGAGTGATGCCAAGTTTCCTCTATCGAGTCCAGCTCATGTGTCTCCTACTTCTATGGCTTCTCTTCCAGGTGCAGATCTCGAGCCTCTAGTTTCCACAGCTCCTGATCATTCTCTATCGGCTGTTTCTGTACTGAATGATGCCTCTTCTAAGGCGACCCCCTGACTGGTTTTTGGCCGCTTGATTTTTAATTATATATATATATATATATATATTTTTGATATCTTGTTCCTATGTTTGTTTTGTATGCTTGCATTGTTTTCTCTCCACTTCCATCACAGGTACTCTGGCATGCTATAGACTTTCCTTCTCAATCCCTCCTTGTCTTTATTCACCTAGATATGAGGGAAGTATTGTTTTTACTATTTATTTTTCTTTCTTTCTCTCTTTCTTTCCTTACTTATCCTCGTTCGGGTCCACTATTGTGTCCCCACATTCCCTTCTTTACTTTTGGGAACTTGGTGGACCATGTGTGGTATTAAGTACAGGGGAGCGTCTCTCAGCCACCTTAGTCTTTTCCCTTAACATCATTCTTGGAAAAATCATTATTAGAAGATATATTTTAAAATGTGAAGACATTTTGGTTATTTTTTTTAAATAATAAAGTTGATAGTGGAAAATTTTAAAAGTGGTATCCTTATTTTGGTTCTTAAGTATTTTAAAATGATTGCTGATATAGTTTAAATTACAACTTGCAATCCTTGGATAATTACATTGATTAGGCTAATCAATTATATGCCAGTCATGACCTAATTGTCTCTTTATTATTTTTCCCACTTCTGAGAGGTATTCTAAACCCTTTTTCATATTCTTCCTAATACCCTATTTCTTGAGAGATTCTTAGGTTATACATAACTACTAGAATTTGCAAGATGTCTTTTCGAAACATGAAGAATTTTTGAATTAAATTAAAATGATTGAGGCATTAGATTGTTTTAACCCATTTATCTTGAAACCTACCCTACATATTATCTTCGTGAAGCCCCTAAAAACCATGAATAGTCTTTTTAGAAAGCCATATTACCAGCCTATTTCCCTTTCTACCCTAATTCTTTTATGATTTTTCATGATTATTCATTTTATCTCAAAAGAAGGGATTTGCAACACATGGAATAATTTCATGAATTGTCAAGAAATTAAGAATGAGGGAGAGAATCTTGATCATTCGGGGAAAAAAGTGTTCCAAATCTCTATTTGTGGAAATTATGAAAGGTTCCATTTGTTTTTTTAAATGATACAGATAAAGGGACATTATACTCACTTGTTGGGTTGTGAAACCTACCTACCCATCTAAAATAGATGGTGGTGGTGAGATTTTTAGATAAAGCTTATTGAGGAAGCTTTTACATTGAGCTTAACTTTGAATATGATGCACTATTATTTAAAGAATTTATCCTCATTTTTCAAACCTCAGAGTATTTTTTCACATCTTTACATACCAACCTCTAGCCACAGAAACATTTGATCCTTATTGAAAATCTCTCATGATTTCTGTAAATCAATTTTCTGAAGTATAGAACTAGATTTCTTGTGAACCTATGGATATAGTGTATGTATCCTTGATTGAGTAAAACTTTTATTCAAATTATTTTGAGTGTTGAGTATATTATTGGTGAGGTAGATAATCAAGTGGCTAGTTTAATTTTGAAAGGTTGAAACATGTGTTTAGAAGAGGATGAAAAAAGTTAACTGAGTTATATATGAGGCATGATTAGAATATCTCCCGAATTGAAACGGTTTTGTAGCTTTTTAGAATCTTATCCTGTGAATTATTATTTAAATTTATGATTGATTAAATTCATTACTTTTAAAATATAGACTCTTTTAATTAGATGTTGAGATTATCTTGAGGGAAAGAAAATGACTATGTATGGGGGAATTTGATACACTGGGTTTGTGTATACATTTTCTGATACTTTATTGAAAATAAGAACAATTTTTCATTAATTACCAAATTCTTAGGGAACAAGGACTTTTATTTTGGTGATTTTCTTCATTTTTAGGAGATTTATGGCCAAATACACAAAACATTGGAGAACTAAGAAAAAATTACAAACTACATGATGTGTACTTATTTATACGTCGTGTACATCCAGACACAGACACAGATTGACCAGGACATGTACATTCCCAAGTATTCAGAATCTGGTACACACCGTGTTCACACTTTACACGCCATGTACCCCTTCACTAGTACAGAAATCATTTTTTACGTCACCATTTTTTACGTCGGTTATATATAACCGACGTTACAAATCGCGCCTGTTGGGTTTTTACGTCGGTTATCTTATAACCGATGTAAAAAACCAATACGCGGGGGGTTTTTTACGTCGGTTATAAAATAACCGACGTAAAAAACGCATACGGGATTTGGTTTTTTATGTCGGTTATTAGATAACCGACATAAAAAACGCATCCATATCAGGTTTTTTACATCGGTTTCCAAATAAACGACGTAAAAACCCCACCATGCTTTGGTTTTTTATGTCGGTTAAACGCATAGATATCAGGTTTTTTTACGTCGGTTTCCAAATAACCGACGTAAAAAACCAAAGCACGGGGGGGGGGGGGGGGGTTTACGTCGTTTATAAAATAACCGACGTAAAAAACCAAAGCGCAGGAGCTTTTTTACGTCGGTTTTAAAATAACCGACGTTATAAATTTAAAAAATAGTTTATAACGTTGGTTATATAATAACCGACGTTATAAAACTTTTAAAAAAATTAAATCCCGTGGACTGTCATTTACGATTTTTCGATTGACAGTCCGCCGGCTCGTCTCTCTCGCGCGGTAAACCCTAATCGGCTCGTCGATCGACCCGCGTTAAACTCAATTTGGCTTCATTGTTTATCTTCTTCACTCCTCTCGAATCTATCATCTCAACTCGCAACATTCAAGTAAGCCTTCCACGAATTTATTTCGTTCGTTTTTGTTTCGATTCTTGATGTGATTTTCGTTCGTTTTTGAATCTCGTGGAATTTTTTGTTATTGCAAATGGTTATTTGTATTTTGTTATTGCAAATGGTTATTTGTATTACAAATGGTTATTTGTATTGCAAATGGTTATTTTCAAATGGTTATTTGTATTTTTTTATTGCAAATGGTTATTTGTATTGCAAATGGTTATTTGTATTTTGTTATTGCAAATGGTTATTTGAATCTCGTGGAATTTTTTGTTGATATAACAGACTATTTTGTTGATATAACAGACTATGTTGAGGGAAGATTAAACTAGATGAATAATGAGATAAAAAAGACGTGCATCGTTACTTTAAAGGAAAATAAATAATAATTACTTTTTATATCATATTTTGGATCGGTTTTTTTATAAATTAAAACAATAAATGTGATCCCCATTATATGATATTGGAGGAGTACCATGGTTTAACCACACAGTATGGAAAACCTAGAACCAACCCTAAAAAATTCATATGCATCATGATGTGTTATTTCATGATAAATAAGTATGGTTTGTACAAAATATATTTCCTCCATTATATTTGTAAACAAATGTAAAATGTTTCCTAGGTAGAACCTCATGGTATTCACTAACCATGTTCCAACCATGAATAAGAATATAAAACTATAATATCCTAAAAAGTCAAAAAATAATAATACAAGGATGAATAAAAAAAAATTAATCAAAATAATTTGATTTAATAACCTATAATAAATATAGAGGTGTTAAAATAACACAAACCATACTAAATTCTACCCCTAGAAGAATATGTTGAGGATGTTGGACCTAGATTGAGATTAGGCCACTACTCCATTATCAATGGATCTCACACCTATGTCTCATTGGAATCGAAAACATGTTACCAATGATATTAAACCATATTAATTACCATATCATTTAGAACATTCACTTGAGAATATAAAACACATTATTATTGTTAATCATATACATATACATATTTAGTCTTGTAATTGCCAGGCTGTTCACTATTGTTGTTGATATTTGTTAATTCTTGGTGTTTAGAATTTCTGAACATGTTTCCTATAATTGGAATTCAGTTTTTGTCCATGGTTGTTTTGTTTTCGTTTTTGGATTTTGAAAACCTAAAATAAATAGAGTTTTTAGTTGAGTTTTATTTTGATTGATAACCGTTAAAGCTGAAGTCCAAGTACAAAATCAAATCCCCACAAGATATGTTACGTGGGATTAAAAAGCAGAAATAAAGGATTAAACCGAATCAGTGGGACTATTGTTATTCTGAGAAGACCAGTGTTGGACGCGCTGGGTGGCCCTCTCAGCCTACCAATGCAATTAACGATCATCAGAAACAAGAATGAGTGAATTGATGATAAAATAATAACATGCTGGTAGACCTCTTTTTTCCAGTCACACCGAAGGGTGATGAAGACCAATATCAAGGTCTGCACTCCATTTAAAATAGGTTGTTTATCTAATATATTAAAACATCAAAACCGTAATCAATATTAATCTATGTAGGCGTCATGGTTTTCTTTGATTCAATGAAATTTAAAACTGTTATATCTAACTATATTTTGTTTTAAAAATAATATTCAAGCATATTTTTTTAAATACCTATAGATTTGTTTTATATTTTAAATTGTTTTACATTCAAATCATGATTTTTTTCATATAACCATATATTTGTCTTATCTTAAAAATATATATTTTTTGTTGATATTTGTTATAGGTAATAATGAGTCGAAGTTGGATTACGACACATCGAATGAGCAATGAATTTGAGGAAGGTGTTGATGCCTTTTTGGAATTTTCAAAACGAAATGTTCCAAGTAGTGACTTTTTTTTCTGTCCATGCCTGAAATGTTTGAATATGAAGAAGTTGAAAAGTAGAGAGATAAAAGATCATCTGATATGTCATGGTTTTAATCCGAGTTACAGCCCTTGGATTTGGCATGGTGAAACTGGACGGAATTTCACTGATGATGATGATTCACAAGATGGTAACTCCGATGGAATTGAAGAAATGATTCGCGATATTGTAGCAGAACAAATTGAGATAGAACCGACAGTTGCACGTCTATATGGTGATGTTGAAAAGCCATTATATCCCGGTTGTACAGATTTTACGGTTTTGTCGGCGGTGTTAAGATTGATTAACTTGAAGGCGAAGCATGGATGGAGTGACAGAAGTTTTACAAAGCTGCTACAATTGATGAAAGACATTCTTCCAAAAGATAACGATCTTCCAGATTCACATTACAAAGCCAAGAAAATATTATGCTCGATGGGATTGGGATACAAGAAAATACATGCTTGTCCGAATGACTACATTATATATAGGAAGGAATATGAATTTCTGTCAGAGTGTCCAAAATGTGGGACATCACGGTATAAGGTGAAAGAAAAATCACAGGGTGATGTAGAGATTACAAATGTAAAGACCCGGAAATTTCAAGGAAATTTTTTTCCTAAATTTTCTTTGGAATTTTACAAGAACGCAGTTTCTGACGGCGCCTGATTCCGAGGCCCGATGTGCCCGAAATTAATTTCCGAAGTTTGGCTCGGGTACTTTCAGTGAACGAGCGAGCGGGAATTTCTATCTTTTGAACCGGTGCTCGGAATTGAAATCCGATTGCACCGATGAACTCGCAACGCCGGTAATCTCTTAAGGGAACCTTTACCGTAGTTGCGTTTGTTCGGGAGAAGAAGTTAATTTTTTGGGGTTTTATTAAAAAAGTGAATAAAATTGTTAAATCAATTTTATTTCATGTTAAGTTGTTAACTTCTCCCATGGGAAGTTGGTGGTGGGCCCACATCCATCCAACTTCCCATGTGTGGATATTTGAAAGGGTGGGGCCCACACAAACCCCTCCCCACCTCTTCAAATTCCTTAACTTTCCTAACCCCTCTAAACCCCCCATTTAAGTTTTGATAACTTAACACCTCCTTAATTTTATAACATCTTATGTTAATAACTTAAGTGAGTTAAATATGGGTTTTGAATTTTCAAACTCTTTAAATTCAAAACCTATATTGGGTTAATAAAATAAGTGGGAGGATTATTTTATTTTGGGGTTAGTTGTTCTTGTAGTGGAGACTTGGGAGAGAAAAGGCTAAGTCTTCTTCTTCTTCAACATCGACGAAGAACGCGAAGAACACCTCCAACGAAGAACATCTCCACCGAAGAACGCGACGTCTTCTTCCAACAACGTTTCCCCTTCGAACGCACCTCGACAACAACGGAGTCGACGTTCTTTCCCCGCGACGGCCGACCTCCGCGACGCTCGTCTTCCGCGGGTTGTTGACGTGCACCGTATCTGAATCGAGGTAGGGGTTTATTTATTTAATTGTTCGTGAATACAAACTTGGTGATAATCGTGGATTAAAACCCTTTTTGTTATTGAATAACGCGAGGGGGTCGGACCGCACAAACACGGCCGACCCTCCTCCTTTGTTTTTCGTGATGGTATCTTGAGGATGATAGGAGAAAACGTGGTGCCGTTGCACCACAAGATTTATTGCGGAAGATACGCGCGGCGCCGTCACGCCGCGCCGTGGAAAGAAATCCAAGAACGTGATGCCGTCGCGTCGCGTCGAAGAAAGTCAAAGGCGCCGCGGACGGAGCGGGGCCGCGGCGGAGGGAAGCGATGTCGTCGCATCGCGCCGAATGGCATAGGCCGCGGCCGGTTCCGGGCCGCGGCGGAGCAAGATGACCGGCGGCCGGCACCGGGCCGCCGGTGTCGGCGAAGGAAGGACCGGCCGTCGCCGGTCCTTGGTGGCGAAACCGGCCGGCCAGTGCGGGCCGGCCGGGCAGTGGAGACCGGGGGAATTAATTCCCACGGCCGGGTCTTCAAGCGGCCCCAATTAAGGGGGCGTGGTTTCACAAAGGGGGGCGGGGCTTTGCCCCCCGCGCGCGGCACCCGAACGACGCGCTGGCCGCACAGCCGGCCGGGCCGGGTCCAGCCGGACCGGGTCGGGTCGACCCGGTTCGGGCCGACCCGGTTCGGGTCGGACCAGGGGGGGTCGGGCCGGGTCGGCCCGGGCCCAGACCCCCAGTTTCGGACCACTTTTGGTCAAATGCCCGTATCTTGGGCTACGGGCCTCCAAACGACTCGCCGTCAGCGGCAACACGATCCTTGGATCGAGACGGTCGTTTCGGTATACTATACTCAAGGTACATCTTCATTTTCGGGAGGCTACGTGGTTAAAACTCCATAGTTAAGCGTGCTTGGCCTAGAGTAGTGATCAGGATGGGTGACATCCTGGGAAATTTCCCAGGGTGGGTGTGAGACGGAAAAGCCAATAACTTCCAGACCAGGCGTCCGATTGACGCGCCGTCCGTTGCGTTGCGTTCCTATTGACGATACGGAACTTTTGGCATCCTCCGCCCGAGTTTTGGATGCAGATGGATAGTGGCCGGGTTGGATCGCACCGAAATCCAACCGGGACCCTGGAACAGAAAAGCTGATATCATTCTGACAGAACGTCCGTTTGACGAACCGTCAGCGGCGTTGGTGATCGCGTTGAGAGACGGTCCCTATGAGTTACCCTATGAGAGTTCGGGGTACAGTTGAGATACGGCCAGGTTTGGTTCGCTCACGAAACCAACCGGGCCCCTGGGACGAAAAGGCTAATAACTCACAGACCGGACGTCCGATTGACGCGCCGTCTGTTGCGTTGAGACCCCTATGACATGGCGGTCCTTTGAGATACTTCTTCGTGGAACTTTGAGATACTTGGAGTATCGACCTGTAGCTCGTGGAGCGGACCCTCCCAGTGACGAGCGTGCGGAGTACGGAGACTGTGTAGCTGGCTGAGACCCGACGACTGCTGATCGAATGACTCGGTGTGTTACAGAGGTGCGCTTGGTTGTAGCGGCACATGGGAGCGCTTGGTTGTAGCGGCAGACCCACGACAGAGGTGCGCTTGGTTGTAGCGGCACATGTGAGCGCTTGGTTGTAGCGGCAGACCCACGACAGAGGTGCGCTTGGTTGTAGCGGCACATGAGAGCGCTTGGTTGTAGCGGCAGACCCATGACAGAGGTGCGCTTGGTTGTAGCGGCACATGGGAGCGCTTGGTTGTAGCAGCTGGCCCACAGTACTCGATGGGTGGAGTTCTTCAGCAGTCTTAGGTTAGTGAGCAGTACCTCGGAGTCATGACAGGACCACTGTACACTCCAGAGACGGAGCTCTTCAGCAGTTACGGTTTCGATAATGAAAATCCTGGTTGAGCTGAGACTTTTGACCTTGTGTTTACCTCATGATTGAGATGGGTCACTTGCTAACTTAGGTATATGTATGGTCATATACCCGGGTAGTGGTTATCCATTGATTTCACAATCCTTGTGTTTCCTCATGATTGAGATGGGATACTTGATAACTTAGGTATATGTATGGGCATATACCTAAGTAGAGGTTATCTGTTGAGATCTTCTTTGTGGTTATCCTTGTTGGTTTAGTGAGACCTTGAAGGTCTCGGGGTCCCTACTGAGTATCGTTATACTCACCCCTGCATGGGCTATGCCCGCACCTCGTTGTGTTGGTTGCAGACGACGGGCAGTGCTGACAGAGGCCGAGTGTTCGAGGACTGGACGGTACCTGGAGGTGGACTATACGACGAGATGGTACCTGGAGGAGGACCTCACGACGAGACGGTACCCAGAGGTGGACGTGAAGACGAGGCGGTACCCGAAGGTGGACCACTGGGCGGACATACTCGGAGCGGACGACGGGACCCGAGGAGCAGATGAGCTATCTGTACCCACCCTTCAGGTGGGATTTCCAGTGGACAGCTCGGTGTAGCAGCTTTACTTTTCAGTTGTTGTTTTCCCTTCGAGTTGTACTTTACAGTTGGGCTTGTATTTCCAGCCCCTTTTTACTTTCCGCACTTACTGTTGTACTCAGTTTTTACTTAGTGTTTACTTCTTCCGCTTGTACTCTGTGTGATTGTTTACTTTACAAAGGAAATGCCTTCCCTTTTTACCAGGATTTACGCCTTGGTGCTAGTCGCCAGCCCCTGGCCTATGGAAGGCGGGCTTGGGGTAGTCACGGCACGGGCCCCGAGGATGGGTCATGACAAATTGGTATCAAAGGAGTTCAGTTCTACCGCAGAACTTATAACTCTGATGTTTCTTTCTGTGAAGCAATAGTGTTGAGAGTACCGAGTGTGGTTTTCAGTTCAGGGAGTCCAGTGTTGGTGCGGGCGGCCGACGTATCCATACACCAGGACCCTGACAACTGATTTCTGACTTTGTGCACGAAAACACTAATTGCGTGTGTGTTTTCAAAGGTTTTCCCTTAAAACAGCTCAAACCAGGTCATCTCACCAGGTATAAACGTTTGACCGTGTCACGATGTTTCTTTCAGAATGCCTTTTCACGGACGACCAGCTAGAGCCCCGAGAGTGGTACGTACTGACAGCCCGTCGAGCGACGAGGCCTCAGTACAGGGACCTATCCCAGTTGAGGCACCAGCGGAGGCACCAGTGGTACTGCTACCCGTTGGGCCACCGATGCCACCAGCCCCAGCAGTAGGCGATGCACGACGCTTGAGCGCGCTGCACGAGTTCCAGCGCTAGAGGCCACCCAGGTTCCGGGGAGAGACGGACCCGCAGGCGGCTGAGGTTTGGCTGGAGGCAGTGGTGACAGTCTTCAGGCTAGTGGGGACGCCGGCAGACTTCATGGTGATCTTTGCTACCAGCCTCCTTCAGGCAGCAGCAGGCAGGTGGTGGAGCCACTTGTTCCAGTTTTGCGATGAGATGAACTTCGCATGGGAAGACTTCGAGACCTTCTTCAGGGTGGAGTTTGTGCCAGTATCTCTACACCCCGAGTGTGTACAGGAGATTCTGCCTTTTCCGCGTGCTTTTTGATCAGTATCCGAGTCATCTGTGGGCAGTAGACAGATGATGCAGAGGTCCAGGAGGACCGGACTAGTAGTTGGACGATCTCGGGTTTTAGGACCGGTGGTGCGGGGCACCCGAGGTGGGGTCAGAGCCAGGCATGCCAGAAACGGACAATGTTACTCCTGCGGCGGAAAGTGTCACCTGGCACGTGATTGTCCGACTCCTCGTACGATTGATCAGCGGGTGTTGGAGGAGCCATCGAGACAGAAGCAGCGGTGAGTGCTTGAGTAACAGCCGAGCAGTGGACAAGGCAGTAGATCTCTGAGAGCAGGTGGGCAGGAGAGGAACTAGTGGATACGTCCTTTGTACTTCTAGTTTCATGTTGCTTTGTATTCGTGTCTTTGTACTATGAGATGCAATAATAAAAAGACACTTATCTTTGTTGCTTTCCTGTCCTTTTGTTTGGTTGATACTGAGTGGTCCCGGTTAAACTGTTGACTTGACCCTCACTTTCGAGATTTCTACTGGAGGGGACCCAGTGACCTCACACTGATGCCGAAAGTGTGACTCGACCCTTGGAGGCGAGAGTGACAGTTGGATCTCTTAGTAGATACGTCGAGGCCTTACGACGTCATCCATGGCATGAATGCATCATTCATGTCAGGATTGACTGTATTAGGCAACGAATGTGGTTCATCCAGGAGATGAGACCGAGTTTCTCTTATCGGCAAAGAAGAAATCATAGCAGCTCTTGTGAGACTAAAGGAGGTCCAGGACATCCAAGAGAGGATGAAGACTGCTCAGTGCAGTAAGAAACAGGAAACTGGTGCTAGTCATAGAGACTCGGGCATGTTAAGAAGAGGAATCTTAAAGGAGAGATGAGTCTACAAAGCAGTAGACGTGGAGGCAGAGCTAGGAGAGCATCATGAGGTGGTGTACATCCTAACATGGTACAACCACCCGCCTTAGTTATTCCTGCCAGGCTCAGGGAGCAGGAGGGCGGAGGAAGAGTGCGCCTGCATGCGGTCAAGGAGTGTGACCCAATGGCTCTAGAAATGATTCAAGGGACAGTCTGTGTCCACTACTAGATGTTGTAGTAACGGACGTCGATGTGAATCATTTCTTGCTTTCACAAATCTTGTTCCAGACCTAGAGTTTCTGGTAAGCTGTGGACTTGACCCTCACGTCTGGAGATACCTTGGTAGGAGACTTGATAATCACACTTACGCCGACGGTGTGGTCAGACCCTCGAGGCGAGAGTTTCGGTTGGAATCTCTTGGTGACAGCGTCGAGGCCTTACGACGTTAGTTTGAGTATGGAATGGGAAATAACTGTTCATACTCAAATTGACGGTTTTAGGCAAACGTCGGGATGGGTTTTCCTGGGTCTGTGAAAAGGAAACCCTAGGCAGCACGAGATAAACTCTTTCACGGGAGGGTGCGACCGATCACTCTTGAATCGGCCAACCTTACCCTCGTGGCAGCAGTCGTTTGAGTTCCAGTTCTAACAGGAATTGGAAACATCTGGAGTTTGAGGATGGCGACCACGTTCTTATACGGGTCTCACCTCGACAAGGTTTACGGAGATGTGGCCAAGGCGGCAAGTTATCTCCAGGGTTCAGCGGACCTTCTTAGGTCCCCATCTGGGTAGGCGGGGTGGTTTACCGCTTGACCCATTCACCGCAGTTGCACCAGGTGCACGATGACTTCCACATATCTCAACTGAGGAGATACGTGCTCGACCCTACGCATATCATCGACCATGAGGAGCTGGACGATGGCGATGGTGTGTCTTTCACGGAGGTTCCAGTGGGGATCGAGGATCGACAGGAGCAGATCCTACGAGGACGATCGATTCCTCGGGTGCACTTTCTTTGGCAGTACGGAACCTCCAGGTAAGTATATGGGAGCGGAAGGCTCAGATGCGTGCTCTGTACCGCTTTTGTGACCCTGGTTTGTATTGAAGCTTTACGGGGACGTAAAGCCCTGAGGTGGGAGTAATGTAAAGACCCGGAAATTTCAAGGAAATTTTTTTCCTTAATTTTCTTTGGAATTTTACAAGAACGCAGTTTCTGACGGCGCCTGATTCCGAGGCCCGGTGTGCCCGAAATTAATTTCCGAAGTTTGGCTCGGGTACTTTCAGTGAACGAACGAGCGGGAATTTCTATCTTTTGAACCGGTGCTCGGAATTGAAATCCGATTGCACCGATGAACTCGCAACGCCGGTAATCGCTTAAGGGAATCTTTACCGTAGTTGCGTTTGTGCGGGAGAAGAAGTTAATTTTTTGGGGTTTTATTAAAAAGGTGAATAGAATTGTTAAATCAATTTTATTTCATGTTAAGTTGTTAACTTCTCCCATGGGAAGTTGGTGGTGGGCCCACATCCATCCAACTTCCCATGTGTGGATATTTGAAATGGTGGGGCCCACACAAACCCCTCCCCACCTCTTCAAATTCCTTAACTTTCCTAACCCCTCTAAACCCCCCATTTAAGTTTTGATAACTTAACACCTCCTTAATTTTATAACATCTTATGTTAATAACTTAAGTGAGTTAAATATGGGTTTTGAATTTTCAAACTCTTTAAATTCAAAACCTATATTGGGTTAATAAAATAAGTGGGAGGATTATTTTATTTTGGGGTTAGTTGTTCTTGTGGTGGAGACTTGGGAGAGAAAAGGCTAAGTCTTCTTCTTCTTCAACATCGACGAAAAACGCGAAGAACACCTCCAACGAAGAACGCGAAGAACACCTCCAACGAAGAACATCTCCACCGAAGAACGCGACGTCTTCTTCTAACGACGTTTCCCCTTCGAACGCACCTCGACAACAACGGAGTCGACGTTCTTTCCCCGCGACACCCGACCTCCGCGACGCTCGTCTTCCGCGGGTTGTTGACGTGCACCGTATCTGAATCGAGGTAGGGGTTTATTTATTTAATTGTTCGTGAATACAAACTTGATGATAATCGTGGATTAAAACCCTTTTTGTTATTGAATAACGCGAGGGGGTCGGACCGCACAAACACAGCCGACCCTCCTCCTTTGTTTTTCGTGATGGTATCTTGAGGATGATACGAGAAAACGTGGTGTCGTTGCACCACAAGATTTATTGCGGAAGATACGCGCGGCGCCGTCACGCCGTGCCGTGGAAAGAAATCCAAGAACGTGATGCCGTCGCGTCGCGTCGAAGAAAGTCAAAGGCGCCGCGGACGGAGCGGGGCCGCGGCGGAGGGAAGCGATGCCGTCGCATCGCGCCGAATGGCATAGGCCGCGGCCGGTTCCGGGCCACGGCGGAGCAAGATGACCGGCGGCCGGCACCGGGCCGCCGGTGTCGGCGAAGGAAGGACCGGCCGTCGCCGGTCCTTGGTGGCGAAACCGGCTGGCCAGTGCGGGCCGGCCGGGTAGTGGAGACCGGGGGAATTAATTCCCACGACCGGGTCTTCAAGCGGCCCCAATTAAGGGGCCGTGGTTTCACAAGGGGGGAGGGGGCTTTGCCCCCCGCGCGCGGCACCCGAACGACGCGCTGGCCGCACCGCCGGCCGGGTCGCGCCGCCGGCCGGGTCGCGCCGCCGGCCGGGCCGGGTCCAGCCGGACCGGGTCGGGTCGACCCGGTTCGGGTCGGACCAGGGGGGGTCGGGCCGGGTCGGCCCGGGCCCAGACCCCCAGTTTCGAACCACTTTTGGTCAAATGCCCGTATCTTGGGCTACGAGCCTCCAAACGACTCGCCGTCAGCGGCAACGCGATCCTTGGATCGAGACGGTCGTTTCGGTATACTATACTCAAGGTACATCTTCATTTTTGGGAGGCTACGTGGTTAAAACTCCATAGTTAAGCGTGCTTGGCCTAGAGTAGTGATCAGGATGGGTGACCTCCTGGGAAGTTTCCCAGGGTGGGTGTGAGACGGAAAAGCCAATAACTTCCAGGCCAGGCGTCCGATTGACGCGCCGTCCATTGCGTTGCGTTCCTATTGACGATACAGAACTTTTGGCATCCTCCGCCCGAGTTTTGGATGCAGATGGATAGTGGACGGGTTGGATCGCACCGAAATCCAACCGGGACCCTGGAACGGAAAAGCTGATATCATTCTGACAGAACGTCCGTTTGACGAACCGTCAGCGGCGTTGGTGATCGCATTGAGAAACGGTCCCTATGAGTTACCCTATGAGAGTTCGGGGTACAGTTGAGATATGGCCGGGTTTGGTTCGCTCACGAAACCAACCGGGCCCCTGGGACGAAAAGGCTAATAACTCACAGACCGGGCGTCCGATTGACGCGCCGTCTGTTGCGTTGAGACCCCTATGACGTGGTGGTCCTTTGAGATACTTCTTCGTGGAACTTTGAGATACTTGGAGTATTGTCCTGTAGCTCGTGGAGCGGACCCTCCCAGTGACGAGCGTGCGGAGTACGGAGACCGTGTAGCTGGCTGAGACCCGACGACTGCTGATCGAACGACTCGGTGTGTTACAGAGGTGCGCTTGGTTGTAGCGGCACATGGGAGCGCTTGGTTGTAGCGGCAGACCCACGACAGAGGTGCGCTTGGTTGTAGCGGCACATGGGAGCGCTTGGTTGTAGCGGAAGACCCACGACAGAGGTGCGCTTGGTTGTAGCGGCACATGGGAGCGCTTGGTTGTAGCGGCAGACCCACGACAGAGGTGCGCTTGGTTGTAGCGGCACATGGGAGCGCTTGGTTGTAGCAGCTGGCCCGCAGTACTCGATGGGTGGAGTTCTTCAGCAGTCTTAGGTTAGTGAGCAGTACCTCAGAGTCATGACAGGACCACTGTACACTCCAGAGACGGAGCTCTTCAGCAGTTACGGTTTCGATAATGAAAATCCTAGTTGAGCTGAGACTTTTGACCTTGTGTTTACCTCATGATTGAGATGGGTCACTTGCTAACTTAGGTATATGTATGGGCATATACCCGGGTAGTGGTTATCCATTGATTTCACAATCCTTGTGTTTCCTCATGATTGAGATGGGATACTTGATAACTTAGGTATATGTATGGGAATATACCTAAGTAGATGTTATCTGTTGAGATCTTCTTTGTGGTTATCCTTGTTGGTTTAGTGAGACCTTGAAGGTCTCGGGGTCCCTACTGAGTATCGTTATACTCACCCCTGCACGGGCTATGCCCGCACCTCGTTGTGTTGGTTGCAGACGACGGGCAGTGCTGATAGAGGCCGAGTGTTCGAGGACTGGACGGTACCTGGAGGTTGACTATACGACGAGATGGTACCTGGAGGAGGACCTCACGACGAGACGGTACCCAGAGGTGGACGTGACGACGAGGCGGTACCCGAAGGTGGACCACTGGGCGGACATACTCGGAGCGGACAATGGGACCCGAGGAGCAGAGGAGCTATCTGTACCCACCCTTCAGGTGGGATTTCCAGTGGACAGCTCGGCGTAGCAGCTTTACTTTTCAGTTGTTGTTTTCCCTTCGAGTTGTACTTTACAGTTGGGCTTGTATTTCCGGCCCCTTTTTACTTTCCGCACTTACTGTTGTACTCAGTTTTTACTTAGTGTTTACTTCTTCCGCTTGTACTCTGTGTGATTGTTTACTTTACAAAGGCAATGCCTTCCCTTTTTACCGGGATTTACGCCTTGGTGCTAGTCGCCAGCCCCTGGCCTATGGAAGGCGGGCTTGGGGTAGTCACGGCACGGGCCCCGAGGACGGGTCGTGACAACAAAGCTCCCTTCAAAGGTATTTTGGTATCTTCCTATAATTAATTGTTTCAAACGTTTATTTGCTAATTCACATGATGCAAAAAGATTAAGATGGCATGCTGAAGAGCGGGTATGTGATGGAAAAATACGTCATCCAGCTGATTGTCCACAATGGAAGAAAATTGATGCGCAGTATTCTACATTTGGAAATGAAATTATAAATCTCAGACTAGGGTTGTGAACAGATGGAATGAATCCATACCAAACACTCAGTAGCACACATAGTTCATGGCCTGTTTTATTAGTAATTTACAACCTCTCTCCTGAAGTTTCTATGAATCACAAATATGTCATGTTGAGTACAATGATCTCTGGTCCAAAGCAACCCGGTAATGATATTGATGTTTACTTGTCACCGTTGATTGATGATTTGAAACTGTTATGGGATGATGGTATTAGGGTGTATGATTCTTATAAAATGGAATATTTTTAACTGCATGCAGTGCTTCTGTTCACTATAAATGACTTCCCAGCGTATGGAAATTTTTCTGGATACAGTGTTAAAGGGCATAAAGCATGTCCAATTTGCGAACAACAGACGTCCTATTGTCAATTGCATCATGGGAGGAAAAAAGTGTACATGGGTCATCGAAAGTTTTTGCCTATGGAACACCATTATAAAAGACTAAAAAAGGCATTCAATGGCTCACAAGAATTTGATACTGCTCCAAAACCTTTATCCCTTGATCTGTATTTTGAGAGGGTGAAAAACCTTGACGTGACATTGGGAAAGACACAGAAATCTGGTAATGATAGACATATTTGGAAGAAAAGGTCAATTTTTTTTGAGCTACCATATTGGAGGTCTCATGAAGTTAAACATAATATTGATGTCATGTATGTGGAGAAGAATATCTATGATTTTTTGATTGGAACATTGTTAGATATTAAAGGAAAGACTAAAGATGGGCTGAATGCAAGATTAGACTTACTATCAATGGGAATATGTTTGGAGTTAGCTCCCACTCCTAAAGGAAGATGAACATTTCTTCCCCCGGTTTGTCATACATTATCGAAGAGGGAGAAAATTAGCTTCTGTCAGTGTCTTCATGATACCAAAGTGCCTCAAGGTTATTCTTCTCATGTAAAAAATTTTGTCTCATTGAAGGACTTGAAGTTGATAGGTACGAAATCACATGATTGTCACGTCATGATGCAACAAATTCTACCAGTTTCATTGCGTGGAATATTTCCCATTCGTGTCAGAAAGACTATAATGAAGTTGTGTTATTTTTTCAATTCAATTTGTAACAAGGTGATTGATGAGAATGCTTTGAAAATTTTGGAAAAGGATGAAATTTTTATACTTTGTCAATTGGAAATGTATTTTCCTCCAACTTTTTTTTGATATAATGGTGCATTTAATGATTCATTTGGTTCGAGAAATAAAGCTTTGTGGACCTGTATATCTTCGTTGGATGTATCCTTTTGAAAGGTATATGAAAATATTAAAGGGGTATGTTAAAAATCTATATCGACCTGAAGCATCCATTATTGAAAAGTATATTTCTGAGGAGGTAGCAGAGTTTTGTACGACCTACTTGGCTGCGGCGCAACACATAGGTTTGCCTCCATCTCGCCATGAACGAGTTAATAATGAGGGAAAGGGGATTCACGGCTTGAAAGTCAAATCATTGTCAGCTGAACAGATGAAGAAGTTAGAATCATACATCTTGAATAACATAGCTGATGCTCAACCGTATATCACATTGCATATTAATGAGTTGAAACAATGTCATCCAAAGAAGAAAGAAATGTGGATTTTGAATGAGCACAACAATTTTTTTTTGTCATGGATTAAAAAGACTTTGCTTGGTAGATCAGATGTATCAGAGACATTAAAATGGATAGTGGGTGGTCCATGTTTAAATGTGATAACATGGTCTGGTTATGACATTAATGGTTATACATTTCATACAAAAGCTCAGGACAACAGAAGTGCAGTTCAAAATAGTGGTGTATTGGTGTTTGCAGAAGCAATGCATTTTTCGAGTGCTAAGGACAAAAACCAAATTTCTGCATCAAATGCATATTATGGAGTGATTGAAGACATATGGGAGGTTGATTACTTTAAAATTAAAGTTCCCGTTTTTAACTGTAAATGGTTTAACGGTAACAACAGTGTCAGACACGATGAATTTGGAATGACACTTGTTAATCTAAATAGATTGGAAGACACAGCTGATTCTTTTATAATGGAAACACATGCAAAACAAATTTTTTATGTAGTAGATCAATCAGATATGCAGTGGACTATTGTTTTACAAGGGAAAAAACAATATGTTGGTGAGGATGAACTTGATGAATATGCTGATTTATGTGAGATCCCTACTTCCATGGAAATATTAACAGAACATAATGACGATCATGTTGAAGACATAGTTTGTGCCATAAGGAACGATCACGATGAAGGAATTTGGGAAAACAATCCATCTGTACATTCCTAAAATTACAGGTAACATATGTTTATTTCTTGTTTACATTTATTTTTTCCATAAATGTTAGATATTGTAAGTTTTTTATTTATTAAAACATGTTTTAAAATAAAATAAGTATATGTTTTTGTTTGTTTTAAGTTTGTTTAGTTTACTTTATCATGTTTATAACCATTACATGAATTTTAAAATGCTTATTTTTGTTCACTAACAATTACTTTACCATGTTTACAATGTTTACCAGGTTTACCATTTTTACAATTTTTACCATCTTGACCATCTTGACCATCTTTTCCATCTTTAACATTGTTTAACATGCTTACCATATTACAAATGTTTACTATTATGTAACTTAGTACACTTTTCTATTTTCTGATTACAGTAGTATTAAAATATTTGAATTTGTATATTTGTTCACTGACAATTACTTTACCATGTTTACAATGTTTACCAGGTTTACCATTTTTTCCATTTTTACCATCTTGACCATCTTGACCATCTTTGCCATCTTTACCATTGTTTAACATGCTTACCATATTACCAATGTTTACTATTATGTAACTTAGTACACTTTTCTATTTTCTGATTGTAGTAGTATTAAAATATTTGAATTTGTATATTTGTGAACTGACATTTGTTTTTTTGATTTGAAGGATAATGACAGATCATTCAGATGATCAACCACATGATTCTGGAGAGGAGCATATTGCTGGTCATACCTCTGGGGATGAACATTCACATGCTCCTATTACAACAAAGAGTTCAAAGGTTGGTAAACGTGGGTGCACACGTTTACCAAAATTATCACTTGCCCGTACGTAGGATCAGAGGATAGTAGTTGAGTTTGATGATGATGATATTCCTAGAGGTCCGAATGCCAAAGATTTTAAGAGTTTTGTTGCAACTCAGGCTAAGACCAAAGTAAGCATTCTGTATGATGATTGGAGAGGTGTGGATAAAGCGATTATCTCTCAGTTGTGGGAGACGATTTTGGTAAGATATTTTGTCATTGTTTGACCATTATTTTAATGTTTCTAGTATATATAATATGTTTAACCTCTTCTTTATCAGATGAAATTTGATATTCCTGACACTGGAGGAGTCAGGAAGAAATGCTTATCGTTGGCTGCCAGGAGATGGAGGGATTTCAAATCAACCCTCTCATCTGATTTCATTTATGGTCATAGGAGTCATGACAATCCATGTCGTATATATCCTTTTATAGATGAAGACACATGGAGGCAATTTTTTGAAAGTAGAAAAAAAGAGTCATTTCTGGTAAGGGCAATGTAAACTTTTATAAACGTTCTTATATAAATGATTTTATTAATGTTTTGTTAATGATTTCTTATTCTTAAATTACAAAAAAACAAGGAAAGCTCATCAGGAGATCCAATCTAAAAATGTATACCCTCATAGTTTATCTCGGGGAGGGTATACATTATTGGAAGAAAAAATGATGGCGGAAAAATTTCAACAACTAAGAGCTGAGTCTTCAAGCTCTGGAGAGGTGTCCCCTCCATCCCCTCCATCTAGACATGAAAAATGGAAGAGAGCTCGGAAGGGAAAAAAGGGCAATATCTTTCGGAAGAATCGAGAATCGTAGCTGAGAGGATTGTAAGATATCTATTTAATTTATTTAAGTTAACTTTTTTCTTCATATAAGTTTCAATCATTAAAGAAATGTTCAATTAATTAATACAGGACTCTCTTGAGGAGCAGAGTTCAGAGGGGACATTTACAGCTACTGGGAGGGAAGATATTTTATTTGCATCATTGGGAAGGCCCGAACATCCTGGTCGTGTAAGAGGATATCTGGCAGGTGTATCGGTAAGAAAAGTGTTTCCACGTTCTTCAACTTCTAACATTGAGGGGGTTTATAAAAAAAAATAGAATCCTTGGAGTCTGAAGTTCAAAATATTAATGCGACGATGGAAGACAAGATTAGAGAGTCGGTGCAGTCTATGTTTGTAGAAATGCAAAGACAATTTCAGACTGCATCTCCCACTCATCCACCTCCCCCTGCAGACCCCATTATTTATCCTCCACCTCTGCCAGTAGCTCCCACTCTCCCACCTCAGCCTGCAAACCCCATTTTTTATCCTACGCCTCTGCCGCTGCTTCCTACATATTGCGAGTTGTATGTTGATGATTCTCAACATCATATAGTAGCATACAGGTTGGTATATTGTATAGGAGATACAGTTCATCATCAACAATTAGAGGTAGAGAATCAGAGGGTCACTGTACATGATATTATAGATAGATCAGCTAGGGTACGAATACCTACAGATGAGGTGGCGACAGTTGGACAGAGTATCATCCATTTTTTAGTTTGGCCATCCGGACTTCTTCGACTCATTACCATAGAGGTATGAATGTTATATCTTTTATTTTATTTTTTTATTAAAGTTGTTTTATCATTTGAAAACTACTATATTTCTCAATTTTTTTTTCACAGGAATACTTCAAAGGTAAAGAAATACTGTATAGACAACAACAAAGACAACAGGCTATGACATCATATACAGATTCCAGTGGTCTTGACAGATTGTCAAGATATTCACATTTGTTGTTGGGTTTTTATGAGTTTCCAATGAAATCTCATGTTTGTGGACGTGAAATAAGTGTGGGGATTACAAAATCTAATATCATGGAGCTTGTTACTGGAGATAAGTTGGGCATCAATGTGGTGCAAACTTTTTCCATGTCAGTCTTAACACCTTTTCTCTGCATTATATTTATTAAAAATGTATACTTATATATGTTTTGTATTAGGTATCTTTATAAAATTTGTGAGAGGAATGAACTGACAGAAGTATATGGATTCATGGACCCGCAATTGATTTCCCCTGAAGCATGTGCATTGACCGAGGAACAAAGAATGGTTTATATTGCTGAAAGATTTGAAAAGAATATAATCAGACAATGTTGGATGATGCCTTTTTGTGAGAGGTATGAAACACATTTCTCTCAAAGAGTTAATTATCTTTTAACATAAAAAACCACTAACATTAAATTTCATTTTATCAGTGATCAATGGATGTTAGGGATTTTTTTCCCAAGGGAGAAAGCTCTTTATTGGATATGCTCTGTTCATGGTGATGTGCGGGAAATTTTTAAGAATATATTGAAAAAGTAAGTTTCAATTTCTCAATAGTTTTATATATTATAATGAATTTTAAATTTACCCCATTCGTATTATTTTCTAACAGTGCATGGGTCTACTTTCGAAAAAACACAAAGAAAAGAAATGCAAAGATCAAATATGTAAATGCGAAGGTAAATTTCCATTTATAATTTGTACTTTTTGATTTATTACATAAAAATAATATATTGAATTTACACTCATTCAAAACAGAATTGTCATGAACAACAAGGCCTCATCGAATGCGGATATTATATGTTAAGATTTATGTATGAAATAATAACAACTGGGACAGTTGTGAATTTTGACCTGGTACGATTTCCTCTTAAACTTTTCCATAATATTTCAATTTGATTTATTCATTATACACGTTAACTATCTTCTTTTTCATTTGTAGCTTTTTGATGACCCTCAACCCTATACTGCCGAAGACATCAAACACGTACAAGTGGAGTGGTAAAATTATTTTACAGGTTTGATTGAATTTTAGTTGTTTGTAATGTAAAATGTAATTTTGAATATTTTCGTTTTAATTATGTATTTGGTAGTTGTTTAGGTTTGATTTTTTTTGAAGTTGACAGTGTAAGTTTTGAATGTTATATAACTGAACGTTTAATTTTGCTCTACTTCTTGTTTTGGTCTACTTTTTATGGTTCTTCTGGTATGGATTTGGGTCTATGGGGGAAGGGTTCCAAGGGTGTGGGGGTGTGTTCAGTGGGGTTGGGGGTGGCCAGCGGTCTGGGAGGGCTGTCCGGTGGGGAGGGGGGACAGTCCTGGGGGGTGGCAGGGATGTCCAGGGGTGTGGGAAGCCGTTCCAGGGGTGTGGGAGTGCTGTCCAGGGGTGGGGGGGGGGGGGGGTTGTCCAGGGGTTGTCCAGGAGTGTTTGGGGCTGTCCAGGGGTGTGTTGGGGGCTGTCAAGTGGGGTGAGGGGGTGAGGAGGTGCTGTTCAGGTAGGTGGGGGGTTGTCGAGGGGTGTTTGGGGGTGTCCGGGGGTCAGGGGGCAGTCCAGGAGTGTGGTGGGGGCTCCAATGGGGTGGGGGAGGGTTTTCCAAGGGGTATACATGAGGGTGGGAGCTCCAATGGGGTGGGGGAGGGATGTCCAGGGGGTATACATGAGGGTGAGGGCTCCAATGGGGTGGGGGAGGGCTGTCCATGGGGTATAAATAAGGGTGGATGCTATCTAGTGGGTAAGTTTTATATGTTATCTATGTACATGCTTAATTTTGATGTACTTCTGTTTTTGTGGTACGATTTCTTGATTTGTTTTCTGGTTGATTCTGGTGGAGAGAAGATCACTGCATTCTGTTAAAAAAAAACTGGGTTTATCACGTTGGTTATTTAATAACCGACATGATAAAAGGTCTGTAGAATGGTTTATCACGTCGGTTATTTTAGAACCGACGTGATAAAGGGCCTGGAGAATGGTTTATCACGTCGGTTATTGAATAACCAACGTGCTAAACGGCCTGGACAATGGTTTATCACGTCGGTTATTCAAAAACCGATGTGATAAACCGCCTCCCTCCGGTTTATCATGGCGGTTATATAATAACCGACGTGATAAACCCCCCTCCCCCGGTTTTCCACGTCAGTTTTATATGAACCGACGTGATAAACCACGCTCAGCCCGGTTTATCACGTCGGTTCATATAGAACGGACGTGATAAACTGCCCTCACCCCAGTTTATCACGTCGGTTCTATATGAACCGACGTGATAAACCCCCTCGCCCCTGTTTATCACTTCGGTTGTTTAACAACCGACGTGATAAACCATTCTCCAGGCCCTTTATCACGTCGGTTCTAAAATAACTGACGTGATAAACATCGCGATTTTATGTTTTTGACGTTGGTTTTTAAATAACCGACGTCAAAAACCTTATTTATAACGTCGCACGTATTAACGTCGGCTAGAAACCGACGTAAAAAATTAAAAATAACCGACGTAAAAAACGTTTTCTGCACTAGTGCTTCTAGAAGCATTTTGCAGAAGAGAAAAAGTTTACATGCCCATGTGGCCGGCTGAAGGGAACACACCATGTTCAACATATAAACACCGTGTAGACCTTTCTAGAAGTAGTTTGTGGCTGAAAAGTGAGACTACACGCCGTGTATGGTGGTGCTACATGCCTTGTATAGCTAACTACCAGGCGACTCCATGTTCCAAGTCAAAGACGACGTGTTAGGCTGCCTACCGGCAGAGAAAACAAAGGAAAAAGCGTGTTGAAAAGGTACACACCGTGTACTTTTCCCACACCCCGTGTAGTTGTATTTATAATAAAAGTAGGCCTTGGCCACCAGTGATTGAGGGTGGTGTGTGGAGATAAAGTGTGGAGAAAAGGGTTCTAGTGAGAGGAGATTACTTGAGATGAGTGATGTTGATGAGATTATGAGAGAGAGTTATGATAAATAAAGTATTTATAAAGAGAGGACTAAAATCTTTCATGATTCTGTCATACAAACCAAACAAATCAAACCTAGACAGAAGGTCCTTCTTTTTAATTCAAGACATAAACACTTCCCTAGAATGCTTCAGTCCAAATGGTCTAGACCTTTGACAATTGTGAGAGTGCTGAAGAATGGAGATTTAGAATTTTTAGGTTAATAGAAGAAACCCATGTAGGTTAATGGGCAAGGAGTGAAACTTTATTTTGAGGGACAGCCGCCAAAGGGCTTGGATTCCTTCATAGTATATGAAAACTGTTCTTGAATAAAGTCTTGCTGGGGACTTAAAATCTAGCATTACATGGGAGGGAGATCATGGTTCTTTTTTCTTTATGTTGTTTCTTTTTAACCTTGAACAAAATGCCACTTCTATGATCTATTTTTGTGAAATACCTGTTTCTGTTGGTTCTTTGTTTCTTGGTTCAATCTCAGGTTGATCTTTATTGTGTCAATAAAGGAGTAAAATTCCCATGATCTTTTTTGGACAAGAACTTAGTCAGGGAAGTACTTCAACTTTCTGCATTTAATTCTGCTCTTGTTTTTGTTTATTGAAAAAATTATGTTTGTATTAGAAAAATCTTCAGCATGTGTACTAAAAATTACGTTTCATGACTTGAACTATATTAAAATTATGGTGCTTTTCTTGCTACTAAATTTAAATAATATGCATGTGCCTCTCTCTGAAAATTCGAATTTCATTGCTATATTGAAATCTTCTAACTGGTTGAAATTAAGTGTGTGGGGGGGGGGTTACATGTTTTCCGGCTGTTTTGTATTTTTGTTGAATGTGCTTTGCTAAGGGGTGTTAGGAATGACTTCCTTACTTCTTGTTGAATATCCATATAAATCACAGTTTTGAACATTCTTACACCCTATCCACTATGCACCCAGAAGTTTCATTCCTTGTTTTAATTTTAATGGAAAATATTTGTCATTGACTTAAATTTTAATGCGTGTACTTGATTTTGAAACCGCTGATATGTTAATTTTTGTGGATAACAATATTTATGAACTTCAATGTCACCTTTATACATTTCAACTTTCTACTAAATTGAAAATATGTTTTGAACATTAATTTTTCAAATTGTTCTTCCCTATATTTGGAAGTCAACATTGGGGACAATTTTGGGTTTTAAGTGTGGGGGAGGGGGTCAATTCTTGAATGTGATAAAATTTTCTTAATTGAGAGATTATCAATTACCACTGCAACTTAAATATTTTTGTTATAAAATGGGTCAAATTTTTAAAACTTCTTGCACAATTTTAAGCTTTAAATTGTTTTTTTCAAATGGTTCTTGCCTATGGACAATATTTATTTGCTAGTTAAGTTGTTCAATGAGACTGAAATTAATGATAATGGATGAATGTTGAGTGATATCTACTTAGTGGTTTAATGGATATCTTAGTTTAGGGACTATTTTTGAAAAATGATTTGGGTACAAGTTTGTGTAGTTATGATCATAACCTTAGAACTGGAAGTTTGATTCTGATTCTAGTGGCCTCATTCATCGTTTAATTATTAAAAGTTATCATCATAATGAGACACTGTAAATGTTTTTTAAAAAATATTTTGAAATTGGAGTAATTTGGGAATCCGGTATCCCATGGTGAATCTCTAATACCCTAGATGCTGGGTTCATTTTTGTTAACTTTAAGCCCTATGTTCACCTTGAATAAGTGCATTGCACAGTGCTTAGCACAATGATACATGGCTTGGGAGAAATTAAATAATGTGTCTAGGGTCAAAAGCGAGTTTATTATGGTGAGGGGAATGATGAACGTCAAATGGAGAAAGAGACAATTGGATTATATTGAAATCATATAGGTTGTATCATTAAGGTTATTCAAAAAAATATATTTTTGGAACCTATGATTCTATCAAATTATAAAGTTCCTTGGTTAAGATCTTACTTCCATTGATATTTTTCCTCATGTCAATTTTGAATTTATAACTTGTGATTGGATTGAAATAAATCATTATATAGGTTCACATATGAGGCATGACATCTTCTTTGATGGATGATCTTTGATTTCTTAATTACCCTTTAGTAATTGTTCTAGTAAAGTCTTGTTTTGAATATATCATTTACAAAAAATTCTAATTTAACTCTCATTTCTATGTTTTAAAAGTGCTAGAC
Source organism: Viscum album (assembly GCA_963277665.1). Taxonomy (NCBI): domain Eukaryota; kingdom Viridiplantae; phylum Streptophyta; class Magnoliopsida; order Santalales; family Viscaceae; genus Viscum; species Viscum album. Next base: position 640,101,204 of record OY728143.1, on the reverse strand, counting down.
ATTTTACTTTTTAAGAAAATAATAAACACTTTAATTTTTTTCAAAGATCATAATACATGGGATTGTTTGAGGAAAAAAAATACTTATGTGTCGGGGAATTTGATGTGGCTCTATTTTTACATAGTTTTTCCACATCTTTTATTTAATTTGTATCAATTTAATTTATTATTTTGACACTTTTTAATAAATAATGGGATTTTTTTATTTTTCTTAATACATTTCTTAATTATTAATTTTTTATAATTAAATTTTCGTTTTTAGTCTTTTTAATAGTTAGTTAGTTATTCTAATTATTCTAATTATATTAAATTACTTTTTATTTAAAAAATCATAATCTAGTTTACTTTTAAATATTTTTAAATAATTATTAATTATTTAATTGTTCAATTTAATTTTCAATAATCTAGTTTAGTTTTTATTTTATAACATTACTATTTAAAATATAATTATTAAAATAAATTAACTTTATTTATATACTGACCTAGTAACTCTGTTTCTTAAATAAGTTTAGAAATTAAGATAGAGTTTAATAAAATAATGTTATTTTATTTTTATGTTTTGTTCTATCATTTCATTATTTAACTTTCATGTTTATTTACTCTAGCTAATTCTAATTATTTTAATTTTATGTTTGAATATAATAATTTGTAGGTGTTCTGCATTTATTTTGACATATATTTAGTTATTATTAATATTTATTTTCATAGTTAATAATCTAGTCACCTTTATTTTTAATTTGTTCAATAATTTAGTTTGTTTTTAGTTACAGTTAATTATTTAATCTTAAACAACATAGTTAAATTCACTTTTTTGTTAATTAATTAATGTTTTACCATTTTATTATATGCTTTAAATTAATTTTTAATGGTTACCATTTTAATTTGATTATTGGTTATTCTATCACATAGATGCAGTGTCACACTGATCTTTTTTCACACTGATGTTTTTTATATAACTATCGGTGAGACGTGACTCACTGCTTACTTTGAAATATCATCAGTCTCTCACCTCGCACCTATGTTGCAACGAACCGATACTTTTCATTGTTATCGGTTTTTTTAAAAAACTTTCGGTGTCTCATTTTTCTTAACTAATGGTGACTCGATTTTATTTATCAGCGAGTCATTGACTCCCCATTTAATTTCTACTATCGGTGAGTTCAGATTTTATTTTCAACTATTGGTGAGTCACTAACTCACCGATATTCTAAGTCTTCATCGGTTTCACGTCGCACTGATTTATTTTTAATATTTTAATTATCGGTGACTCATTTTTTTATTTTTCTACCATTAGTGTCTTATTTTTTGGTGATTCAATTTATTAAAAACTATCAGTTACTTATTTCTATCGATATTATTTATTATTTTTTTGTGAGTTGTGACACACCGATCTAATCCTCCTATCGGTTTCATGGCACACACTGATACCCCAATTTCCGATCGGTCTCATTTACCCCTTCTTCCATTTCTTCTATCGGTGAGTCACTAACACACTAATTCTTTCCCTCCTGCTCGCAACCGATTTAACATTCGGTCTAACATCTTTATGCATTGATTCTCCCCAACTGTTTCAGTTTCAAGCTGCTGTTCTGCCTCCTATAGATGAGTGGAGTCGATCACATAAAGTTGGTTGATCATCCATAGCCTTCTTGCCACATATACAATATCTAGTAGGATTATAAATTTTAAACTTTTACTGACTTCAATGATGGTTTAGGTCAGAACCCTTAACATCAAATTGTATATTGAGGTTTTACATTAATGTGTGCTAGGTAGAAACACTAAAAAACTATATATTGAGTTATAAAAATCCTATATACTATATATGAATAACCCATAGACATAAGAAAATGGAATACAATCATGAACACATTCTTTCAATGTAACATAATACTTTGATGAAAATTTGAAAAAGACTAGCCTGATCAACACATAATGTCCTTAGAATTGGACTTCCAGAAAGCTCAATGTGTTTTCCCTATATGCATAGGCTAGAAACAAGCACTAGAGTGTCATTTAAATAATATATGAATGATTTCACTATAAAACTATGATATGATAGAAATAAAAAAAAATAATTATAATCAATATTCCAAGGTACATCATATGTCAAAACAACCAAACCATAAGGCTACATCAAACAATTGGATAACTAATTTTTGAGAAAACAAATAAGTAGACCATAAATATAGAAATAGAAGTACCATATGGGAAAATATCCACATGACCACATGTCACCACTATACAAATCCATTTTAAAGGTAAACATAACATGGAGAGATGTAATGTACATGGAACTATTCCTTATATATAAACCTAAAAAATTCATCTCTACTTACCAACAGAATAAATAGTAGTATGTGATAACAAAATCATAATAAGATACCAGCACGAATTTATATCTATATTCATATATTAGATTTTTATATAAAAAATATTTCTGAAACATTTCTATAAGTTATCATTTGTCCAAATAAAATCATCATCTGCTTTTATTTTAAAAGTGGTCTTTGCTTGGCTTTAAATAATAAATAAGGATTCAGCCCGAACCTTTAAAAAAATACATTATGAAATATAAAATAAAATTTAAGATAAATAAATAGATTTAAAGAATAAATATCAATATAAAGTGGGGGAAAAATATCAATATACATGCACATATTGTAAACTCAATTAGGTAAGGTAAAATTTAATTACTAGGGTGTACCAACTAAGATGAAAATACAAACTGGCCATCCATAGTGAACTCATTATCTTGAATAATTGGTTCCTCATAATAACTACCCACTCAAAACCATTACATCATGGAATAATACTACAGTAAAAGTTATCTTGACTAGGGATTGAATATGTCTAGATTTCCCTCTTACATAATTGTCTTCAAAATTCAATTCTATTCCATCATTACATTTAATACATCAATTAATACTTCATAATCATTATCCATGGAAAAATTCATTTCATTTCATGGAAAAATTTTCAAAAAACATTATCTATATGAATACCACATCGCTTCCATGTTTGAAAAACCATTTATTATTTTTATAAAAATCATATTTGAGGTAATTTATCAAACATATCATGTGTCTCAAAATACATTCAATCAAATATCACCTTATTAGAAAACATTCCACCATACCCTAAAGATTAATTAATCTCTCATGACTTTAAAAACATTAACTTCAAAAATTAAATCCAAATTAAACTGTAATGACTAATGTAATTCCAATTAATAAAGAATATGATACTTAAACCTACCTTAAGATGGATGAAAACACAATTAACTTGTAGAGAGATGATGGGAGTGGAAGAGATCACACCCTTGAGAACCAGGATTTAATGGAAGTAAGGTAAATTATCCATGTACATGATAGATCTAGGGATGAAGTATTATTTGGCATAAAATGCAAGGAGAGGAACTAGAAAAACATATTCACATGGATTTACTTACTGAATTACACCCTAGAGAGATCCAAGATTTCAACGGTGATAATGATCCACCAAAAAGAGAAGTAGAGATCCAAAATAATCTCTAAGGATCGTCTAGATAAATGAAAATCATATTAGGTTCAATAAGGTATGATATTAATGGAATTAAAAAAATACATCACGACATAATAGACATGGCTTCTCCAGAATGCTTCCTGAAATGGAAAGGAATATAATTTAAGGGATTTGGCTACACCACAATGGTTCTTGTTCAGAATAAAATCTAAAATACCCAGCATGGTCAATGGTGAGGTCACACAAACTAGGGGAAATAAATAAAGTGTAATACACATCACTATACTAAAACCTCCAAAACCTCACAAGTACACAATGATACAACCACCACACCATTATGTATTGAACCAAATATTTTAAGAACTACCTAGATTCATCCTTCTATCCTATATTTGTTTGTAAATGCTCCACACTGTTGCTTTACCTAAATGACCAGAACCACAAAAATTAGCCCCAACATTGTATTTTCCCAACCATAAAACAATAAAAACCTATATGGTTCAAAACAAGATACACACTATAGTATCTATTACCTCTTTAAAAATTCATCTCATCTACTAAAAAACATCTTCCATCATTTTCATGACCTAGACATCCAAAGGAAAAAAATCAAATAAGGTTCATACCTAATTATGCATGCTCAGATATGAATTGATTCTAATATAAAGATGGAAACATACATAAATTTATATGATGATATTCATTCAAATATTAACAGGGAACTGCTATTTCTTGTACTATTGTTCTCATTCCTTTGGTTAAAGACCCCAATTCCTTTGAACAATATGAAAATATTTTTCTTTTCAATATTTCCTAAAAATTCATGACCACCATCATGAAAAGAATGGTTTCCTTGTCGACTACTATGATTATTTTATAGTAAAAACTTGGTTTATCAAGAACAGGATCATACAAGGGGTTTAGGTTATGCTAATGAGACAGATGAATAAATTTCACAAAATAGGAAAGGCTCTAATATTATCATCATGTTTGAACAGAATAAATATTTTTATAGAGTTGAATGAAATTTTATCATTAAGGCCATGAGGGTTTTGGTTTATATTAGGTTTCATGTGATCAAAACATTAATTTTTACTCATTTCCATTATTTTCAATTGTTATTAAGGGAAGATAATTTGTATTTTTTATATATACTTGTGGTCTTCTTCAAGGAGACTGTATTTCCCCCTTAGTTTTCATATTGGCCAAATATTTACTGCGTAGAAATTTCAATACAGTTTTAGTATAGGGGATAATATAATATTTTTTTATGGAAGTTGGATTTTATTGGTATCACTCAAATATTATTTATTGAAAATATTATGTTATTTCATAATAGTATTTCATGGTATATTCCTTTTTTTAATAAAATCATGGATGTTTATGAAAATTGGATTCGTCCTCTAGTTTACATTGTTAAGAGAAATGAGTATCTTTCTAAGTCAATTCCATGTCAAATAGTGATACAAATTGTTGAGGTTTTGGGTGTGATCTTACGAAATTTCCCAATGGATTATTTGGTTTCTCCCATCACTTTGGGGAGGTACTATATTACTTATTTTTAGGCTTTCGTGTACCGCATTATGGATCACCTTAATAATTCGAAAAGAAAATTTTGTTCCTTTGGTAGTCGTATTATGCATTTAAATAGAGGGATTTAATCTATTTCCATTACCTTTATATCCCTTATTTGACCCTCTAAATAAGTTTCCCAGTCTATTGAATGCATGTTTAAGTAATTAATTTGGTATTCCCATGATGTTTGAAAATTAAATTGGGGGTGATGTGATAGATTAGCTACAACTTATAGTGATGAGGGGATAACCCTAAGGAATTTTGAAGAAAATTTCTTCTTCCATAAAGACAAGATTTCTTAGAAGATCTTGGATGGATTCAGTCTCTGAAATAGATTCACACAGGCCAAATATAATTGTAGTTTAGCTACATAATCTTTGTCTCATAGGAGGCCTTTAGAGTTATGAACTACATGTTATACTTTTCCCTAATTCATTATGGTCACTTGAGATGGATTGTCTATAGGGGGGAAATATTCTAATTAAGGATAAGTGGGATAAAAAACTTCTTTATTTTCCTGGTTGTTTGATTCATAAGATCTTGTTATGGGAGGATAATGATTACTTATAGATTATACAAGCACTTCTAAATAGTGAATAGAAATCTGTTTTTGAGGAAATTTTCATCTACGACAAGGTAAACCGGTTCTTTTTCACTCAACCAATTTTGGGATATTTTAAAAATAGAGGATCTTCATAATTATTTAGATGTGGGTTAACATTTAGTTTACGAGATGGGGGAATCTATTTTTAGTTTTATCCTTTTTAATTTTAACATTCTTTTTGGCCCATCTATAATCATGATACAACCATTGAAGATGAGATTCAAAGGTGAGGTATTTGGTTATCCTCACATGTTTTTTATGGCTTTTAAGACATAATATTTATTCACGCACTTCATTGATAGTGAGTGGGTGGTATTCATTTCGAACATGATAGGTGTTTTACATTGCATTAATACTCACCCATTTTCTCTATATGATTTTTTGTAGCATGGGGTTCAAGGCATAAGTAGGGAGGGTATTTCACTCATGCGTCATTCATTCCATGAATTGGGGAATTGGGATATCTATGAGTCTAATAATAATGTGAAATTCAATAGATTATGATACTCTTTTCATGGTTTAAAGTATTTCGATTAGTTCCTTATTGTAGAACATAGTGATCTCATTAAATGGATTGATATGTATCTCATTATAAGATCTCTCATTAAATAAAGCAAGCCTCATCATAGTAATTCTTCTTGGTGTGGTCATTGGGTATGTTGGTTCAAGACAAATTGTGGTAGGAAGCAGAATAGCAATGGGTCTTGTGCTATGGGTATCATGAGAGGTGTTGGGTTGGTTTGTCATATGTGGAGTTCGATTAATATTTCATTTAGTTCATATTACAGTCACGATTCTTCTGTAATTATGTAGAAAAATTTCATTCTTAGTGGGCATATAATTTGAATGTTATATAATATCAGTATTAATGATATAGAGATGGATTCTTCCATGGTTCACTGATCTCTCACTATCAATAGTGATTCTCACAATTCCATTGTCTATCAGGTTTGTTCGTGAAAATCTATTTTTGATATCCATGCCACCATTAAACATACATGGTGTGAGGGAAACATTGATGTATAATTTTTGGCCTTTCAAGGTACACAAGGGAGTAGTATTACATTCTACTCTAATATTAGATTATTTCCTGATGGTTTTATTGAAATTGTTCACAGTATTTCTTTGGGTTATTAGGATTTTTCGCCACCTTTAATTCTAATGTAATTCTCTTCATTTATAAAATTCACATTTTGTGTGTGATAATAGGGAACAATAATAAGGGGATAAATATATAAATATATATATAATGGTTTTCCTTCATATTATAAGGGGGACACCCATATGCCAATGACTGTAACACCCCAAGGTTTTAAAAGTAAGTTGAAATGTATGAAAAATTATTTTAAGTAGATAGTTATCATTAGTAATAAACTAAATCTTCCCACTTCTGTGTTTTAAATTTCAAAAAATAGTCATAAATGTTCACAATCATTAAGATATTTAGAGTCTTATTAGACCAAATTTTTTTTTGGTGAATTGTAACATACCCTTATTAATAGTAACTAGTATTCAACCTCGTGCATTTTCATGGGACATAGTAGAAGATATTTTTCATACGTATTATTTGAGAGATATGGAGTCATAACACATCTATTATTTAATGTAAAATTTATTAGATTTAGCTAGTTGAATAGGTGATGAGTAAGGTGAAAATATAGTATGTGTTGATAATGTTGAAAGTTATAAAATATATAAATACTAAGAGAATTCCTTGTGGGTTTTTGTCAAGATGATATAGAAAATGAACAGAACACTATGTGGACAAATTCCGTAGGTATTGTATAAGGGTTACTCATTGCTGACTTGGATTAATGAAAATACAATAGTAACATAAAAAAGATTGGTAATAATGCTTATAGATAATATTACTTCTAATTATAGTATGGATATTTACATAAAAGAAAAAATAATTTTAAACTGAAGATAATTACAGTGGATCCAAAAAAGAATAATAAGCATCATAATTTTTTTTCTAAATTATTATAATATTTAATTTCTTTAAACTGTAATAAAATATAGTATATAAATTGTATAGATTACTAAAATTAAAAAATTTTATTTTCATTGCATATAACGTAAGGATATAAAAAATTTAAATTATAAATGAATTATAATGTTTCTACAATTGTTAATTGGATGTTTAAATATATAATAAAAGTAACTTAAAGAAATTACATTTTATGTCAACCCCAAATAGCTTTCCATTGTAAAGACTTCAAGAACATTTATAGTGGAGAAACTGTTTGGCCATTCACATCAGCCTGGATAATCTTATATGTTTTTTTCTTCGAATCAGTAATAACCATATCAAAAAGGTGGAAAAAATTACTACAATGAATGTAAAGTCAAAAAATAATAACAAAAAGAAAATAAATAAAATACATGTCTCAATGATCACATATAATTCATCATACCATGTTTTCTCAAACTACAAGCCAAAAAACACATGTTTTACAAACTAGTTTTTGTTTGGAAGAGAAATCATCTGAGAAAAATATTGACAATTACTAAATACCACACTATTATGATGTAAAAAAATACTTTTTAATATTTTTTTACAAAAGGGAGAAACTATAAAAAATCATGAATTGTTTTATAGAGATGAAATATATATATATATATATATATATTACACATTGTGTGTAAAAATAAAATTATAAATATGTATTTAAATTATCTATATAGTAGAATTCTTAAATCTATCACCATTGGGCCCTAAAATTTCACCAAATATAAAACAAAAAACAAACATTTAGAAAATTATGGGAAATATAACATGGTATTGGTAGATTATATAAATTATCACCAAAACACCTTTCATTTAGGACCACATGAAAGCCTTCCAAGTAATTATAATTTATAATGAAACATAATATATAGAATTGAATTAAAAAATACATCATTACCTTGTATATAAATATCATCCATATTTCATTTTCATGTTCCACAAAATAATGCCCACATGATTCACCTGCCACTACAAACAGTTGTACAAAATTACAATAAAAAATTCAAATTGAAAAAATACAACCCATTGATTCATATGTCACTGAAAATAGAAAAAAAGAAGTTATAAAATATAGAATATATAACATGAAAAAATATTAAGAACAATGTAAAAATACAAACAATAAAAAAATACATGTGGGTAATTAAATGATGTTAATTATTCCATTTTATCACATTCTACCTTCCAAAAAAGATAAGATTTAGAAATGAGATTTTTTTTGGAAATGAAAATGAGGAAAAAAAGAAAATTTTAAATAAAACATCATTTTGAAGAAAAACAATTTCAATGATTAATGGTATATTGAGATAAAATTCTTTTACATATTAAATACATGAAAACACATGCAACATCAAGGACTCCTGAAAAAATTAGAGTTAATAAAAACCTTAGCTATTGAAATTGAACTTACATTTGAATAAATAGAAAAATCATCATCCAAATAAACCCTACCACATGAAAATCAGAAGAAATTTTGAAATGAAACAACATATTCAAGTAAAAAAATTACAAAAATTAATAGTCTTTTGAGATGAAAACCATAGTACACCTTAAATACATGAAAACACATGAATGATTAAGAATACATGTAAAAATAACAGTTCATCGGAACCCCAACATTAGAAATAGAATCTAGATTCGTGTAAATAGAATAATAATCATTTATATAAACCTACCATGTGAAAATCCGATTCTATGATTCATGGATCACCAACCGAGTGCCTAGAATTTCGGAAGACTGCAGAGAGGTGGATGCGTTGCTATAAGGTAGAGGCTCAGGTGTTGGAGAAGGTAAAGGCTAGTAGCCAAAAGTCAGAGTCGGGTAGATGGAAGGTGAAGACAGAGATTGACAGTAGGAGGTAATGATTTAGACTGAGAGGATGGTCAGGAATGGTGAGAACATGAGTATGGGAGTGGGGGAGCATGGGGATAGAGAGATCTGATAGATCAGGGGGGGATTAGAGGTATCATGGAAGGAGGCGGGGTGGGGAGATGGGTTTTGGGATATGGGAATGGGGAGATGAGGTAGTGGGGGAGCAGTATAGAAACTGGGAGATGGAGACGGGGACGAGGTAGTTGGGGGAGTAAAAGGAAATGGAGATTAATAGCGAGGAAGGGTAAAAATTGGAGGGGTGATACAAATGGATGCAGGGAAACATGGAATGGGAGCCACATAGATTAGTATATATAATAGATGTTACCCTTATGAATCGTTACACAACCTTATGAATAGTAACATCACATATGATATAATACATATAAGATTTAACAGAATTTATGATATACCCATATATTAAAATAAGTAAATAAATGTTTTAAAATTATTGTTTTGGAATAAAATATTATTCTATTTAAAATTTAAGTTAATCATTTTTTGAAAAATATTTACAAAAAATGGAGGTCATTTTTTTCTACATGTCAAAAAATGGTTAGGGTGAATTGTTGGGATTTTTCTAAAATACTTAAATTTTTTTATGAATAGTGAAATATGGTAAAATACTATATATATAAATTATATGTTAAATAAACTATTACCAAAATCATAGAATATTTAAGATACAATTAGTTTGAACTCACATGCACTTATTACTATTTTTGATCTTGGAATAATTAATATTTCTTTTCTTGTGAAAAAATAATTGAATAATGATGAAAATAATGTAAATTTCATCCTATCAACTACTACAATTACCATCCACTCTCCCTCTTCCTCCCACACCTCTAAACCCTTGAGCCTTGCCGATGTTCTACCAAATACCCCTCTCAAGAACCTTCCCCACATCCATGACCTACTGTTCACACAAAAAGGCCAAAACTAAGGATCATAAGAAGGATCTCAAAGGGAATAGATCAAGAGGTTAACTCCCTCTTTTGTTTTCTTTCTTTTCTTTTCTTTTTCTTATCTATTCTTATTCTATCCTAACCTCCACTTATCCACTATGAATTAATGATCAAGTATCTTACATATTCTTTATTTCATTATGTTTATGGAAGGTTCACCATTATACTTCTTCTTCTCTCCCACTTATTCAAACAATTAAAACACCGTCCGTGAAGTGTCAATTTACCGACATCATGGATGATGTGATTTCAATTTATTTTACATCAATGAATACTGGTCATGAAACCATTTTTATGGTTTAACTAGATTATAATTTATGTATTATATCTTATATAAGGTTTTTTAATCTTTTTTTACACATGTTATTAACTTATAAAACAAAAATGAGTTCTTTATGATTGAAGAATCACCAAAATGACATAAACAAGTATCAATAATGTTTTAACTTATGAATCATCATCATGTTAGAATTAAAAATGATAAATGGTATAATTTCTGGTTTTGGAAATATTTAAATACCAATTGATTCTATTTTAGGTGTTTCACATCCAATCAACAAGAATACCCCTCATGAACTAAATACGGAAACCATGTGAAGAATGCACCAGAAAACAATGGAATTAACAAAATATTATCAATTAATGGGTGGAATGATGTTATTAAATGATCATGAATTATGTTATAAACTTTAATATGTTTCTGTAAAATATTCATAACACAATTTTAACATTCATACTTGAGTTTTTAACATGTTTGATGGAATTTGAAGCTGAGGTAAGGGATTCCCTCTTTCTAAATTTTATTCAAGAATCTCCACTATGTTATTACCTTTAATTTTTAATTCCTAATGATGGTTTATATTTTAGATCATCTCCCATACATACATTATGATATGTTAATGATGTGATACCCCATTTCTATCTCATTAATCCCTCCCATGTACACCTGTTGTCATGCCGAAATTTTGTAAGTGAATTCGAAACCCAATTTCCATTATTTGGGTTAAACTTCAACATCAATGGTTTTGTCATTATAATCAGGATTTGTGAAATTTAATTTCGTTATATTAGGTTTTGTTATGCATAATTATATTATATATACATAATCCATTTATTTAATCAATTCTCTCTTCAATTTTATGGTATTTGTAATGAACTTTACTCTTAAAATCATTTTAGATGTCTCATTTATGAAATCCAAAGAGATTGTTTCTTTTTTTCTATTTCATGAGTGTTATCTTATGATTTAATTATTTTTAATAGTATAGTATCTACAAAAAATATATATTTTTTGTTTTTTAATAATATGGTTTTCATTATTTTGGGTGAGCAGTGTTTATGTTCGAAGAGTGATTTTTATGAAAAAGGGGATCTTGAAAAATGAATGTTTTTTCATCAAGGATGTAAATAAGTTTTGAAGTTATTTATTCATGATACATTCCTTGTACATTATTTATGTTGGGTTGATCCCATTATAGCCCATGGTAAGATGGGTGAGCCCCATTATAGTACAAGATATGTTGGTTTGAACCCATTAAGATCAAGATAAGTTTGGTTGAGCCCATTATAGCTCAAGATTTGATGGGTGATCCTCCTTATAGATGTCTAATGCTATGGGTACTATAGATATAGATGTTGTCCAAATCATTATTACATGTGTAAGGGTGAATGTAAGAGTGATATGTTAAATATGTCTTAAGAAAACTACATGATGTTTCTATGCGTATGAGTTTTTATGATTGATTTTTATGATATCACATGACTAATGATTTCATTATTTATATACATTAATGAGTTTTATACCCATCCCAAGATTTCAAAATGTTTTTACAGGATATAAGTATGGGTAAGAGAAAGAAGGGAGTCCTGATTAATGATGTTGAGTGTTGTCATGAAATCATGATTTAAGTTAAAATGTTTTATATTTTAAAAAAATGGACAATATTTCTTTATTATAATATTTGTATGAATGTGATATTCTATGTAAATATGATATCCTAATTCTTTAATACTCTAAAGCTGAAAAGATCCTTAATGTGTAAAAATATATGTTCTTGACTAAAATTCAAGATTATGTAACTTTTTATGGCTGGGTCATTATATTGACAATATATATACTATATACTATATTGGATTGTATTTAACATTAAACCCTGATAAATAGGTTCCATGTGATGAAATTTCATAGAAACAAATATTTTTAGAAAGGATTGAAATAGGTTTGGATGATTCCTTATAGGATTTTTTTAGTTTGTTAACATAGTGTGATATCTAATTTACCTATTTAATAACAATGTAAGAGTAATTTTTTTGGAACTCTACGTAATAAAGTGATCATTTATTCTTTTCTACTTTAATATATTATAAAACTATCAAATATCATTTCTGTCAGGCATGAAATCATGTATATAATGGGATTTATTAGAGAAAATATTTGTTGTTTCCTATGTCATTATATACTCACACTCTAAATATGAATCTTGGTTAATATATAGATTTACTTATTAACATTTAAGTTTGAGTAAGTACAATGTTTATATGAATGATTATAACTATATGACACCCACTAGAAATGAAATTAAATAAACACATTCAGTTTCTATAGGGATTTGGCATTTGGGAATTCTACCTTTGGTATGACATGTCTTTCCTTTTTTCGATATCTGTTATGTGTTGTTTGATTTTGATTGATAGTCATATTATTTTATATGGAGTACTAGATATTTTATCATTATAATTATATGTCATATTTTATAAATACATTTAAAGAGTTATTTATACTGTAGTGTTGGTATAACTAGCACTTCTAGGTGTAAATAGTTAGCTTTAATTTTTGGAAACATACAATATAAAGACGTTTTATGCAAGATTCTGAACAAAATTAAGTATCAAATTAGAATGTATCTAAAAAATGGTAGATCAATTTTTAGTAATTAATTTTTAAATGTTACACTAGTCTCCAAAATATTAAATTTGTAACATGTGCTTAAGGTATTTGATGTTTGGTTCAGCTACTATTTAGGTATTTTGGTTCAGTTGTTACATAATTGATGTGGATGAAGTCCTAACTTATGGACATGAAAAATGATGTTTCATACACATTTAATACTTTCTTTGTAACAAAAAAATTATTATAAAATTTTCAAATTGTTTAAAATAATATTCAACGTCAAATAATATTGATAATAAATAATACTTAATCATGAAGATTATTGAATGTTAGTATCTTAACCGACAACATCATTCAATTCTAGATAAATTATTGGATATAGTAATGAATACCATAATATAGGATATCATCCAATACTTTAGTGTATAGTTGGGAATAAATTCTACTAAAAAACATAATGAGTTAATTTTTTTACACTCCCTATTTTATGTTGTTAAATGTTTTTATTGGGAGAATATTTTGGGAGATATTTTTACAAAGGGTAGAAACAATTGTTATTTATGTTGTTGATAAATGGGAGAATAGAAGATATGGTTTTTCAGAACAAGGGTAGAGATGATATGTTTGTAACTGATGTTTTTAAATATTATAAAATTTATTAGTATATTTTTATAAAATTGAATGAGGGGAATTAAATATCCATTGGCTATAAGGGAGTTTAAACAACCCTCATAAATTGACCTGAAAAGTGGTTTTTGCGAAGACCTTAATATATAATTGGTAAATATTTCAAATATTATTACATTAGGGTTTGAATATATCTCAAACAATTATTTTTCCCAATGGCGTGTTATATAAATAGATAACACATTGGAATATTACTTGGACTAGTTTCTTGAGAACACCAATCATTATTTTTGTATATGATTTCATATATTTTTTATTTTCAATATGATAATGGTTTGGTCGTTGATCTTATAGTGGATATTAGGTTACATAAGAATGAAAACTTTATATGGAGACAAAACCATGATGTGATGGTCACCAAATCACAGAATAGATCATGTTTTTAAAAATTATGAATGGCGAGTTAATGAAAAATGACTATGATTGTGCACTTGGTTATCTTCATTTCTAGGGGTGGCCATGGTAAATCAGAAAACATAAATATTATTCTTCACTATATCATGGTATGTTGTGATGATTACTGTAACGCCCCGACCCCAGTTACCCAGAGTCGGTGCATTATTGCGTAACATTGGCATGATCACAAAAGATCAAGTCTCGAAAGACAGATTAGTTTAGTAGCCTTAGAAACACTAGATACATTCATAAGTCTTACATTACATCATAAAGTAAAACAAAACTACAACAACATCTTGTCTTCATATCCCCTCATACTATCCCTGCATGTCAATCATAAAATACTTCTTCACATCCTGGAAAAATTAAAACATTGGAAGGGGTGAGCTCAAATGCTTAGTAAGGATAACAATATAGCGGAAGCTTTCATAAATAAACATTAACATTTAAGGCAATGTATAACTAAAACAAAATCCTTTTAAACTTAAACTTCAGCATAATATGGCAAAAATAAAATGAAATAATTCCATTTACTTATTCACATGGAAATTCTACTAGTCGAATAATCACATGAAATATCAATAACCACTTTCATAATGATGGACTGCATAATGCCAGACTATCATAACCACATAGCGAAGGTCTCGTGCCAAGACTACAAATAAGATTTTGTCAAGGCCTCGTGCCAAGACACTAGTTTGTCTCATGAGACCTACCGATCCATCGAGGAGCTATAGAGGGCCCCACCCATCACTTATTATGTCCAATGCATTCCTCACATGAACAGGTTTAAACATATCATAAACCATAACAAAATTGTATCACATAAAACATGCATAAAGGAAACATAAAATTTACACATTTCAATCACATTATAAAAATACAACACAATGATATAATAAAAACATTATCAAAACCATTTTCAATACCAAAATAACAGAAAAGTAAAACTTGGTATTTATTTTTAATTTTTAAAAAAAGTTATGGCTTGTAGAGGAATCCAAAACTCAAATAATGGTCACGGCGGTGGACAATTCGTTGTCGCCGCATATGTACGACAAAAAAACATTCCATTTTGTCGTTTAGTAAAATGCTTCATATAAAAAGATTTCTTTTTGAATAAACATAAAATTCAAAGGGGTTTATACACCCTATAAAAGAATGTCTTGTATTAAAATAGAATATGCCTCAATGAAAGAAGATTGAGACGAAGTCCCTTACAAAGATCATTTTTTAAATAAAATATATCTATTATGTGTATTCAATATAAGTACACATAAATAAAGTAAAAATACAAGATAAGACATAATAATATCAGGACATAATTTGAAAGTAGGTGATTAACCCAAAAAACAGAAATTGGGTTTAGAAGTTCCCTTACAAAGATCATTTTTTAAATAAAATAGATCTATTATGTTTATTCACTATACGTACACATAAATAAAGTAAAAATACAATATAGGATATAATAATATCATGAAATAATTTGAATGTAGGAGATTAACCCAAAGAATGGAAATTGGGTTAAGAAGTTCCCTTACCTCGTGTCAGACTTGACTCAATCGTTCTTTAACCTCCTGAATAATAAACTAGAGTTAATTTATAATTTCTTAAGAACCTTTTTTAAGTTTATTATTCCTTTTATGTCACTTATTACCATGTTATGAACATTATGTAATTATTTATGTTAATAATGGTCGTTTTGTCGATCCTTGGTACTTTAGTCAAAAATAAAATTCTTATAATTACAAGTTGGTCATGTGGTAAAATATCCATTATATCCTGAATTATATTCATGTTTTAGATATCATATATATCATATATATCAAGTATATACATTCATTCATAATATTACGTAACATTTAGAGGTAGGAAATGAAATGCACCGTTCATGGAGACGGTAAGCCGTACGTACGCATGAACGCTACTTTCATTTCTATTTCGCATTTAATGGAATGAAATAATAATGATATAAAGTTGTATTAAACTCCTAGTATAATATCATATATAATATCATTTAATCCATCCTTTATACGTCCCACATATGGCATTAAAAATTCAAATCACTTTGAGGGGGCGGTAGTCCGCACTTCCTAAAATGAAATTATCGCATTTTCCCATAATGGAAATGATAAAGGTATGCCATAAATGAGAAATACAGAAGCATAATGAAAACAAAAATATAATATATATATCATATATGAAAATAGTTTCATCATAATGGTCACCATGAGAGGTGTTAAAAGAAGATTGAACAATCATCGTTTCGTGAGGCAGTAATTCGCCACCCACAGAAACAATATGTTCTTTAACCATTAGATGAAGGTATGTGTAAGTGTAAATAAAATAATTCTCATGAAAAAATACTAGTATTTTTTATATACTGGTGTTTTTACAAAAGAAAGGAATAAAAAGAGTTTAAGGGGTTGGAGAAGCAAAATAAAACAAAAGAACATAAGAGACGACATTACCTTAAAATCGGGTAACTCTTTTTGATTTGAGCCAAAGTCTTCCTTGGGAAGACTTATGCCCAAAGTGAGGAATCTAGGAGTAAGATAGGGAAGTTGATAGAGTATTTTGGTTGAGTTTGGCTAAGCCAAATGTCTTTGATTGTGTGAATAAGGTGGTAGAGTTGGGGGCCTTTTATAAGAGGAGAGGAGGGGCACTCTTGGAAAGTCATGAAATGTTACATTATTATGAAGTGCTTTTTGGATTTAAAAGGTCCCACAATTTTATATTTTGAGGATAAGGTGATAATGGTTCTAAATAAACTCATCAAATAGGTTTTTGACAAGTGTAAGTCTTTTATTTTACATTATATGTTCATTTTATTTAAATCGTTAATTAATGAGGTAATCGCTGCATGATCATGGTGTGACAAATAAATTTATTTATTTAATGTCTAAAATTTATAAAAAAATTACCATGATGTAGTAAATCTTTTTATATTTCCAATTAATATTTATAGTCTAAAAGTTAAGTTATATAACCCCATGTAATAATTGTTTTAGTAAAACAACACATGTTTGTGGCAATTTTATTTTTACTTTAAATAAAAAGTTATTAATGTCATTTTTTACCCAAGTGGATACATGGGGTCCCCAAGTTGACCCATGGATTGTCTTGGCCAGCCATGACTCATCCAGTAAGGGTAGAACAAGTTTCAAGATATTTTCATATTTTTATAATATCATTTTTACCTTAAATTTCACTAATTACCTTTAATCGCGATTAATAAAACTTAAAAGTTACAATTCACCAAAAAAATTATTTTAATCCCATTGAACCAAATTTTACTTCATAATGAAAACCATGTATGTCAAATTTTTGAAAATCAAATCACAGAAGTGGTGATGTTTCATTTACATGAAAAATTAGTTTTTAAACTACCACTTAGTGGTTTCACTGTTCATCAAAATATAAAAGTTATCCGAAAAGTTCCAAAAATTCACCCTAGGATAAATTCGATATTACGAATCCAAAAATGAAGTCCATTTTTAAAGATAAAATTTATAAAATTTCAAAAATTAGGTATTACTATTCATAACGGCTACTTTGATTGGTTGTGGTGTGTGTTAGAACTCAAAGTTGCATACAACACACACTACTGTAGTATTCAAAGAGAAGCGTACCGTGGAAGCTAGGGGTGTTACATTCTCCCCTCTTTCAAATAATTTTTACCTAGAAATTTCATATAATATCACTGTATAAAAAGACTCGGGTGATTCTTCATCATAAGCTCCTAAGGTTTCCATGTTTCCTTCTCCATATTATGGTTTATCCATAGAACTTTTACCAGACGAGTCGTCCGGTTTCTCAGCACTTGTTCTCTTTTATCAAGAATCCTGACGGGCTCTTCGCAATAAGACAGATCGGGTTCCAGTTCTAATTATTCATAGGTGAGTACATGCGTTGGGTCAGACATGTATTTTCTCAATAGTGATACATGGAATACATCGTGAACTTTGGAGAGACTTGGCGGTATTTCCAAACGATAAGCTACAACCCCAATTTGTTCTAGAATTTCGAAGGGTCCCATGTACCTGGGACTCAATTTACCCTTCTCACCGAAACGTATAACTCCCTTCCATGAATATACCTTCAAGAAAACATGATATCCTACCTGAAATTCCAAATCCTTCCTTTGGTTGTCAGCATAGATCTTCTGCCTACTTTGAGCTACTTTGATGCGGTTTGGATTACCTTCACCTTTTCCATCGTTTCCTCCACCAGTTCTGGGCCTACATGTTTTCTTTCACCAACGTCATCCCAACAGGTTGGTGTGCGACATCTCTTTCTGTATAAAGCTTCATATGGTGCCATCTGAATACTTGAATGGAAGCTATTGTTATAGGAAAATTCTACCAGAGGTAAATATTGATCCCACATACCCTGAAAGTCAAGTGATCATGATCTCGACATGTCTTCTAAGGTTTGAATAGTTCGTTCTGATTGTCCATCTGTTTGAGGGTGGTAAGCAGTGCTCAAACGAATTTCATTATCCAAGGCCTTCTGAAGGCTTTTCCAGAATCTTGATGTAAAACGAGGATCATGATCCGAGACAATCGACAGGGGTACTCCATGAAGTCTCACAACTTCATTAATATATAGTCTTGCTAGACATTTAAGTGGTAGATATTCTCTTATAGCAAGAAAATGTGCTGACTTCGTGAGATGATCAACAATGACCCATATTGCATCATTCCTTCTAGGAGTCTTTGTTAGTCCCATGACAAAGTCCATCATAATATTATCCCATTTCCACTCAGGTATGGGAAGAGGTTACAATACTCCACCAGGAAGTTGCCTTCCAGCTTTCACTTGTTGACAGACCATACATCTTGACACAAAATCAGCAATCTCCCTCTTCATGTTGTCCCACCAAAAATGTCCCTTTAAATCTCTATACATTTTGGTACTCCCAGGGTGTATAGAAAAATTGGAACTATGAGAATCATCCAACAATTCCCTCTTTAAATCAGGTATATCGGGAACACAAAGTCTCCTCCCAAATTTCAAAATTCCTTCTTCAAACACAAAGGCACTCAATCGCCCATCATTCATAGCTTTAATATTCTTTTTCAACTCTTCATCATCGACCTGAGAACACATTATCCTTTCTAGTAAAGATGGGTTGGCAACCATTTGAAATTTTTTTGATGTTTCACCCTCCATGGTGTTTCCCATATACATATTTACTAGATCCATGAAAATAGGACCCCTTTCCACTCTCATCATGTTCAAAACTCCATGATATTTTCTACTCAAAGCATCTGCAACCTTATTTTCCTTCCACGAGTGGTAGTTTGTCGTGAAATCATAATCCTTGAGTAGTTCAAGCCATCGCCTTTTCCTCATATTGAGTTCTTTTTGTGAGAAAATATATTTCAAACTCTTGTGATAGGTATATATCTCACATTTTTCACCATAGAGATAATGTCTCCATATCTTCAAGGAAAATATTATAGCAGCTAACTCGAGATCATGAGTAGGATAGTTCTTGTCATGAATTTTTAGCTGTCGTGATGCATAGGCAATAACCCAATCATTCTTCATAAGGACACAACCAAGTCCTTTCATTGATGCATCACTATAAATAATGAACCCATCATTCCCTGATGGTAGAGTCAATATAGGATCATTGACTAATCTTTCCTTCAGTTATTCAAAAAATTATTCACACTCTTTTGTCTAGAAAAATTTAACCCCTTTACGTGTGAGCTTCGTTAATGGGTTAGCCAATCGGGCAAAATTCTGGACAAAACGTCGATAATAACCTGCCAAACCAATAAAACTGCATACCTCAGTTATACTCATCGGTGCTAGCCATTCATGGATTTCCTTTGTATTAGAAGGATCAACGGAAATTCCATCCTTAGAGACAATATAGCCAAGAAAAGAAATCTTCTGAAGCCAGAATTCACACTTGATAAACTTCCCATATAATTCATGCCTTCTAAGAGTTTTCAAGATAATGCGCAAGTGATTTTCATGATCATCGTAGATTTTGGAGTATACCATGATATCATCAATAAATACCACCAAAAAATCATCAAGATATTCCTTGAAAACTCTATTCATTAGATCCATGAATACAGAGGGTTCATTAGTCAATCCAAAAGGAATTACTGTAAACTCGTAATGCCCGTACCTTGTTCGAAATGCTGTCATTGGAATGTCATCCTTCTTCGCACACAACTGATGGTATCCAGATCAAAGGTCAATCTTGGAAAAGTATTGAGCTCCATACAGTTGGTCAAATAAATCATCAATGTGAGGCAGGGGATACTTGTTCTTTTTTGTTATAGCATTGATCTCCCTGTAGTCAACACACAACCTCATAGATCCATCTTTCTTCTTAACAAAAAGGACAGGGGATCCCCATGGAGAAACACTAGGGAGAATAAATCCCTTATTACTCAATTACTATATTTGTTTATTTAGTTCAGCTAATTCTACAGTGGCTATTCTATAAGGGGTCTTCGATATAGGCTTTGATCCAGGAATTAAATCAATAGAAAACTCAACTTCTCATTCTAGAGGATGTCTATGTAAATCTTCTGGAAACACATACACATATTCTTTCACAATATGTACATCCTCTATTTGAAAATTCCTTTCCTCACCCTCAGTCATTTCATTCTATTCCTCCCCAATAATTAAATTTAGTTGAGCTACTAGGGGTGAATCTAAATAAGAATTAGATGGTGATGATTCTTCTCTAAAGATAAGGTGTTCCTTATCATCATCATCAAAAATCGTAACCTCCTCCTTCTTATAATAAATATTTTCATCATAGTATGAAATCCAATCCATATCGAGGATTATATAAAACTCAATCATAGGTATGACAAAGAGATCAGCGGATAAAGAACATTTATGTGTTCTAATGAGGACTGATTCACAAAACTTTGTTGCAATGATACTTCCCTTAGGAGTTTTGACTGAAAATTATATTGTTAAATCAAATTGGAAATATCTAATTTTCTTAGAAAACCGGGAAGATATGAAACAATGAGATGATCCAGAATCAAATAATGCATTTTCTAAACTTGAGGAAACCATTAAATTACCTGCCACCATGTCTTTTGAAGCTTCAACCTCAACAGTAGTGATAGCATAAGCTTGGACTTGATCCCTTGGCCTCTTTTGAGGTAAGTTCCCCTGGACCTTATGACATTCATTTGCATAATGTCCCATATCTCTACAATTATAGCATTCCACATTGACAACAACTCTCTTTCCCTTGCAATCATGAGCTTGGTGGCCTCTTTTGCCACACATGTAACAGACTCCCATTCCCTTCAAGCAAGTACCAGGGTGTTTCTTCCCACATTTACTGCA
Source organism: Viscum album (assembly GCA_963277665.1). Lineage (NCBI taxonomy): Eukaryota > Viridiplantae > Streptophyta > Magnoliopsida > Santalales > Viscaceae > Viscum > Viscum album. Next base: position 640,079,353 of record OY728143.1, on the reverse strand, counting down.
AGACTGATATTCAACTTTTCCCTTCTTCCCCTTATTTCCATTTCTTGATTGATTAGAATATCTCTTCTTCTCTTTCTTTGCTTTAAATTCATAAGACTTAGAGAATTCCTTTTCCTTCTTGATAGCACACGAGACAATATCTTCGTACGAAGAGAAGGTTTTTGAGAGTAATGCTCGACAGAGAATTGGTTTTAACCCATCAAAGAAACATTAAATATTACTTATTGGGTTATGTATATAATCTATAGCATGCCTCGCTGACCTTGTAAAGTTGGCCTCATACTTTGTGACATTCTCATCCTCCTTCTGCCTCAGACTCAGAAATTTCCTTTCCATATCTACTTGATGGTTATGTGGAAAGTATTTTTATAAGAAAATTTCCTTAAACTACCTCCATTCCAAACTTGATTCTTCTTTATCTTCCTTTGTGTTTTGAATCAATGACCACTACTGATCGGTATCTCCAGTGAGGCGGTAAACTTCTATGACAATCTTCTCCCTTTTGGTACTCCTCAAGGCGTGGAATATTTTCTCTAAGGAGTTTATCCATTGCTAAGCTACCAATGGATTTTTACCCCCATTAAATATTGGTGGTTGTTGCCTCAAGAAGCGGTCTAACATTGATCCTCCATGTTGCGGATTAGGGTGTTTCATACGTGTAAGGTTATTATTCATAACCTGAGTGAGTTTTCCCAGTATGGTGATAAGTTGATCAGAACCAGTTGTTTCTCCATCTCCACAATAATTATCTTGAGCAGGAGGGCAATCCCTACATGGAGTGCATGCATTGATATAGTTTTCATTCCTTCCACTAGGCGCCATTTCTAAATAATGTCATAAACAAGATTAGTTTATGAATAAAAATACATAATTCCATACTTGTAAAACACTTAACATAAATTGAACTATTTATGGATAGAATCCATAATCATAAAAATGTTTTCTTTGAGGAAGTATATACTCATAAACCCTTCATAATGGTTTGTAAAGAAAATGAGAATTATCCTAATCATATCCCCTGGGAGTGTCGTAACCAAGAGTGCAGCAAGGCCCGTTGTCATGCACTAGTTCCCGTTCGAGTCTAGCTCAAAGCAGTGTTTTCAGGTTTTACCCCTAGGTACATTTGTGCCAGAGCCGCCTCTACCTTCTCGTATCCAGACATGGATGTATTGCTCGGAAAACTCACAAAATCTCTATAATACAAAAATTCTAGGAAGTTATTCTATACTAATCCTCAAAGTCTATCTTAGGGATATGTGCTCTAATCAGAGTTTATCTAAATATAGCTTCCAAGGTTAGTACTAACCTGCCTATTATACCAACTGTAACACCCCGACCCCAGTTACCCAGAGTCGGTGCATTATTTCATAACATTCGAATGATCAAAAAAGATCAAGTCTTGAAAGACCGATTAGTTTAGTAGCCTTGGAAGCACTAAATACATTCATAAGTCTTACATTACATCATAAAGTAAAACAAAACTACAACAACATCTTGTCTTCATATCCCCTCATACTATCCTTGTAGGTCATTCAAAATATACTTCTTCACATCCTGAAAAAATTAAAACATTGGAAGGGGTGAGCTCAGATTCTCAGTATGGATAACAATATAGTGGAAGCTTTAGTAAATAAACATTAACATTTAAGGCAATGTATAACTAAAAAAAATCCTTTTAAACTAGAACTTAAGCATAGTATGTAAAAAATAAAATGAAATAATGCCATTTACTTATTCACATGGATATTCTACTAGTTGAATAACCACATGCAATATCAATAACCACTTTCATAATTATGGAATGCATAATGCCAGAATATCATAACCACGTAGCCAAGGCCTCGTGCCAAGACTACAAATAAGATTTTTTCAAGGCCTCGTGCCAAGAAACTAGTTTGTCTCATGAGACATACTGGTGCATCGAGGAGCTATAACGAGCTCCACCCGTCACTTATTATGTCCAATGCATTCCTCAAATGAACACGTTAAACATATCATAAACCATAACATAATCATATCATATAAAACATGCATAAAGGAAACCCAAAATTTCCACATTTCAATAACAAGATATCAATACAACACATTGATATAATAAAAACATTATGAAAACCATTTTCAATACCAAAAGAAAAGAAAAGTAAAACTTGGTATTTATTTTTCATTTTTTTTAAAAAGTTATGGCTTGTAGAGGAATCCAAAACTCAAATAATGGTCAAGGTGGCAGAGAAGTCGTCGTCACCACATACGTACGACAAAAAAAAATTCCATTTTGTCATTAAGTAAAATGATTCATATAAAAAGATTCCATTTTGAGTAAACATAATAGTCAAAGGGGTTTATACACCCTATAAAAGAAAGTCTTGTATTAAAACAGAATATTCCTCAATGAAAGAAGACTGAGACGAAGTCCCTTACAAAGATCATTTTTTAAATAAAATAGATCTATTATGTGTATTCACTATAAGTACACATAAAGAAAGTAAAAATACAAGATAGGACATAATAATATCATGACATAATTTGAAAGTAGGAGATTAACCCAAAGAATAGAAATTGGGTTAAGAAGTTCCCTTACAAAGATCATTTTTTTAAATAAAATAGATTTAATATCTGTATTAACTATAAGTACACATAAAGAAAGTACAAATACAAGATAGGACATAATAATATTATTAAATAATTTGAAAGTAGGATATTAACCCAAAGAACAAAAATTGGGTTAAGAAGTTCCCTTACCTCGTGTCCGAATTGACTCGACCGTTCTTTAACCTCCTGAATAAAAATCTATAGTTAATTTATAATTTCTTAAGAACCCTTTTCAAGTTTATTATTCCTTTTATATTCCTTATTACCATGTTATGAACATTATGTAATTATTTATGTTAATAACAGTCGTTTTGTCGATATTTGGTACTTGAGTCAAAAATAAACTTCTTATAATTACAAGTTGTTCATGTGGGAAAATATCCATTATATCCAAAATTATATTCATGATGTAGATATCATATATATTATATATATCCAGTATATACATGCATTCATAATATTACGTAACATTTAGAGGTAAGAAATGAAATGCACCGTTCATGGAGACGGTAAGTCGTACGTACGCATGAACGATACTTTCATTCCTATTTCATATTTAATGGAATGAAATCATAATGATATAAATTTGTTTTATAATTAAATTATAATATCATATATAATATCATTTACTCTATCTTTTATACATCCCACATATGGAATTAACGATTCAAATCACTTTGAGGGGGCGGTAGTCCGCACTTCCTAAAATGAAATTATCGCGTTTACCCATAATGGAAATCATAAAGGTATGCCATAAATGAGAAATACAGAAGCATAAGGAAAACATAAAAATAATATATATATAATATAATAAAATAGTGTCATCACAATGGTCACCATGAGAGGTGTTAAAAGAAGATTGAATAATCATCGTTTCATGAGGCAGTAATTTGCCACCCACAGAAACAGTATGTTCTTTTACCATTAGATGAAGGTATGTGTAAGTTTAAATAAAATAATTCTCATGAAAACATCCTAGTATATTATAGATAATGTTGTTGTTACAAAATAAAGGAATAAAAAGTGTTTAAGGGGTTTGAGAAGAAAAATAAAACAAAAGAACATAAGAGAAGACATTACCTTAAAATCGGGTAACTCTATTTGATTTGATCCAAAGGCATCCTTGGAAAGACTTCTGCCCAAAGTGAGGATCCTAGGAGTAAGAGAGGGAAGTTGAGAGATTATTTGGTCAGAGGTTGGCCGAACCAAATGGCTTTGATGGAGTGAATAAGGTGGTAGAGGTGGGGGCCTTTTATAAGAGGACAGGAGGGGCACTCTTGAAAAGTCATGAAATGTTACATTATTATGAAGTGATTTTCAGATTTCAAAGGACCCAAAATTATATATTTATAGGATAAGGTGATAAGGGTTATAAATATACTCATACAATAGGTTTTTGACAAGTGTAAGTCTTAGATTTTACATTGTCGTTTCATTTTATTTAAATCGTTAATTAATGGGGTAATTGCTGCATCATCATGGTGTGACAAATAAATTTATCTTTTTAATGTCTAAAAATTATAAAAAAATTAGCATGATGTATTAAATATTTTTATCTTTCCAATGAATATTTATAGTCTAAAAGTTAACTTATATAACCCCATGTAATAATTGTTTTAGTAAAACAACACATGTTTGTGACAATTTTATTTTTACTTTAAATAAAAAGTTATTAATGTCATTTTCTTACCCAAGTGACTCCATGGGGTCCCCAAGTTGACCCATGGATTCTCTTGTTCGGACATGACTCATCCAATTAGGGTAGGACAAGTGTCAAGATATTTTCATATTTTTATAATATCATTTTTACCTTAAATTTCACTAATTACCTTTAATCGCGATTAATAAAACTTAAAAGTTACTATTCACCAAATAATTATTTTAATCCCATTGAACCACATTTTACTTCCTAATGACAACCATGTATGTAAGATTTTTGAAATTCAAATCACAGAAGTGGTAATGTTTCATTTACATGAAAAATTAGTTTTTAAACTACCACTTATGGGTTTCACTATTAATCAAAATATAAAAGTTATCCGAAAAGTTCCAAAATTTCACCCTAGGCTAAATTCGACATTCCGAATCCAAAAATGAAGTCCATTTTTAAAGATAAAATTTATAAAATTTCAAAAATTAGGTATTACTATTCATAACAGCTACTTTGATTGGTTGTGGTGTGTGTTAGAACTCGAAGTTGCGTACAACACACACTACTGTATTATTCAAAGTGAAGCGTACCATGGATGCTTGGGGTGTTACAATTACTATGGTAGATTAATTTATGTTCTATAAAGTTAATAGTGAAGCAACTGGGCCATTGTGAGGTTTAAAAAGTGATACAGATTACATTAACCACATCTATGTGGGTTCAAAGTGGTCTTTCTCTTCATTGTGGTGTAAATATGAATTAATGTATTTTTTTATTGTGGAAACCATTTTATGACCTCATTCACTATGCTATTATGTATATTAATGATACATTTTAGGAAGTTGAAATGATTATTGAGATTCAATGAATAAAATAGATTACTTATTCAGGGTTTTAATATTTGGGTTTGATCAAACACACCATGTCATGACCAACCCCCATTATGTCATTGTTTTGAAATCATTATCTAAATTGGTTTGTTGTTATAGCATATTTTGATAAATAATTGTAAAATCCATCAAAGAATCTTTTGATTTTTCAATAGTGATTTTTTTGGAGTTTTCTAAGATGAGTAAAGATACAGACATGATTCATCATTTGAAGAACATGAGGAGCATTGTAGGAGGTTGATAAACTTATTTACACTTATTTTGATAATTCTTATACATGGAGTTTATGACCATATTCATACTCCATTTATATCCTAGTTTTTTGTAATAATTTAAGAGCATGGATAGTTTTATTTTTACATCCACTATGTAATTTTATGGAATTAATTACCCTATTATTTTTATTTTTATTTTATCATATTTTTTGGGGGATTTTTTTGAACCATTATGAAAATATTAAACAAACATTAGAGAACCATAATGGAGAACCATGAGACTTCCATGTAAAAATTGTGATCTTTTCTCATAGGTTTTTTTTTAATAATTGGAACACAGTTCACCTAACAATGCCACTAGAACCTATAACTACATTTTTAAATCTAGTTCCACACACATTATTGGTGCACAATTTGAAAACATTTGTGTCAAAACCATACATAATGAAAAGGATTTTAAAAATAAAAAATATTGTGAACATACAGTATCATATTTGAATATCTCAACCTCGATTTCCTTGAAATTTTAATCCATCATCCCCATTACAAATTAGATAACCTCCTACCCTCTAATGGTGTTTTATTTTTTGGTGATTCTTTTTGAAATCAAAAATTGAGTCCACCCTTCTCCTATCCTTTAACTTCCACATTTATTTTTTAGAACTTTTCCTCAATCTAAAACACTATAGCGGCCTAGGGTTATTTATAACTAGTATTAAAGAATTTTTATGTTAAGTAAATGAATTTATATTAGATTCTAATTGGTGTCCTACTTCACTACTAGTGAGATCTTCCTGAACATTTAAAATTTCATTGGTAAAGGTAGGTTGTTTCATTTTCATAAATTTTTAGCTGAAGCTATGGGAAATTTCATTTAAAATAAAATTTTATAAATGATATAATGTTATATTAATTATGATTTTTAAATTTATTTATATAAAAATCACAATTATATTAACCGTTTTATGTTGGAAAATGCGAAAGGATGTTTTTATATTGAAAAATCTAATTTTTTATTATTTTGTTTAAAAAAATCTATTTTTAATAAATATTAATTTTTATTTGTTAAAATTCATGGAATGTCTTGTTATTTTATTTGAGAAATTATATTAGAAATAGGAACATTCCACAAGTTACACATATCCCCATAAAATGTTATGTAAGTTGTGGGAATCCATAATGTCTTGTTATGTCAGATTATATCAATTCATATAACTTTCTAATGAAATTATTAACTGGGCGATATAACCCAAGGTACCCTAGGGTGTTCTCCCTTGGTGTATATTTTAAAAGGAACATCTTAGTGTTCATTAATTTTTTTTACATAGTAAAATATATGTACAATGCTTCGTTTTTTCATAAAAAATATTAATGATTAATTACTTTTATTTTGTTCAAACTATAATAATTGTAATATTTCTAAAAAAAGGGTTTTATATGGAACAGTTTTTTGTACCAAACTAGGATCATTATTCTCAATCCATGAATATATCAATGATTGTATGCACAAATTTTTTATCTAATGAAGGAACTAGAAATGAACCACATATAGGTGGTGATTTTTTATTAACTAATTCTTTTTTATTATGGGGTAACATGGTGGGATGTTGTATGCATATCACACTATGATGGTTAGTTGTTTTTTATTTTAGTCTGATGTGTTTATTCAAAATGTTGTATCACATATTCAACTTCCCAACCCATCTTCCATTACCTACCAGAAAAATAATGTACCTTTAATATTTTAATTCCATGATTGTTTATTATGTCATTCCACTTTATTTACATTATTATTATTATTTAATGTGATTGAGATGTTATTTATAATGTTTAGTTGTGTGTATGATTCAAAAATTTATTATGAGGTCCTTCTAGTTATTGATTAGGATTTTTACGATGTCTTAATTATTTGGGTGAACATTTCAGAAATCCAGGTTCATGGATTACCATGAACTAGTTTCTATCCCTTAAGGTTTAATAATTCACATTAGAATATCACATAGACTTGCTCAAGTTGTAAGGCATGGGGTTTCTTGGGTTTTGTTTTAGAGAGATAACCACTGAAAAAATGATCTTCCACTTCATTAATTGAGCATGTTAACTTGGTATAAAGTATCTTATGTCATGTCATTTATTTATCACTAATTTCCACTTTCCATTTCCACATTAGTTTTTTCATCCATCCTAGATTTAATTGGAATTTGAAAATGTGTTCAAAATATCTTTTTATATTGTGACGGTTGTTTTACCCCCTTTTAGTTGTCATACATTTATCACATGGACCTAAAAAATTATTAATTTTATATATGATTAGTCAATAAAATTTGGGATTTATATTTTGAAAAAATATTGACATCTTTGAGACCATTATGAATTATAGTTTTGTTTTCTAATGGTAAAATAGATTAAAATTGAAGGATATTTTAATTTATAAAGGTTTAGATTATATTTCAAATGAATTCATTGATTTTTTAATCCAAAGTGGATTATTATGCCAAGAGGAATCAATGATACCCTAATGAAAATGGGTTATTTAAAATAATTATTGGAAGAATTCTTGAATGTTTAAGAAGAATGATTTAAGTAAATTGGTCATTTAAATTTTTTTGGATATATGTTTCCTCTATGACAGTGAATTTGATTAATTATAAACCATATATTGCATCAGATTTTAAAAACCCTTGAGTAAATTTATAGTAGTAAATAACACTGTTATGACAACATTAGGGTTCACAATTTGAATTCTTATGCATATTTAAATAATGATAATATATATTTTAGAGCTATTATGTTTTTGATCATAGGATATCCTGAATGTGTTAATGATTAAGTATTATGAATGGGTAAAATATGATTTTAAAGATTCATAATTAGACCTAAATTTGTTTTTTGTTAGTCTAATATTTATATGTCTAATACTAAAAATGATAAAAAAACAAATACATATTATCTAGTGAGTGTAAATATATTAATAAGCCATCTAAAAAGTCCCAAAATGACAGTAAATATATCATTCTATATCAACTATCTCAATTTGAGTCAAATTCTAGATTTGAGTCAGATGAAGAAGCATTTTATTATCCATGCGATTGGAATTTTAGCCGATTCCAGGACAAGGGGGTTATCTGATCCCCATCTCAATTTATTAAAGTTGATAATGTTCTGTATGACTTTAAGATTACTCCAAATATATATAATGATTAATCAAAATAGTATTTCCAAGATATTAAATGTAATGGATCAAAAATGACATTGGATACCATCAATAATAAGATGGATTTATTAAATAAAAATAATACCTAGGTTGTTATTAATAAACATTAAAATTAATTCATCTATTGGTTATATGTCAATTTTTAGAATGAAATATTATATTATTGGGTAATTTAAAATAAATTTGAGGACATTCCTTTTTCTATGGTATTCCAACAACATAAAGGTTTTACATATAGTCATATTTTCCATCATTTTTAAGTATCTATCAACTCTTTTATTTCATGAAATTTAATCCTATTTTGACTTTCATATTGAGTTGAATTATTCTAAACTATATATTTTTTTCATTGAGAATTAGAGAATAATTTTTATAAATATACATAAGGGTATTTCTAAAGAAGATAATGTTAATAAATTTTTTATTTTGAAAAAGAATACCATATGGATTGAAATAATATTCCATATAATAGTATAAAATATTTGATTCATTTTTTATTGATAACAGTTTTATATATTTTGAACAAAATTCAGGTGTTTACTTTAAATAAAAAAAATAAAGTGGATTAAAGATTTTATACTTTGAGGTCATAAATTTTATTTTCAAAAATTTGAGGCAAATAAATTTTATAAAACTTATATCAATCACATATTTTGAAATGAAATGTTTATGTAATTCTAAGTAAATTATTATAATGGATATTTTTACAGATACGGTAAATAAAGTTTCATACTCATCTTAGTGTGATTATATTAATAGTGTTTTATGGAAATATTTATTTGAGAATTTGTAGCATACTATTATAATTCATTGTAAAAAATTAAATTATCCCATATTAAGTAATCTAAGACTAATTCATACATAAATATTATGATTAATATATCACATGATAATTTAACAAGTTTCATAATGGGTTTTATGGTACATTCAACACTAAAATTTTTATATTATATTAACAAAATGAGTAGGCTTATAAAAAATATTAAAAATTCAATTATATTTAATTAAATTGGTTACTCCAATTTATATTTATACCCCATTATTGGTGTATGTTATGTTAATGATTTTTATCTTGAACATGATTTGACAATATTTGAATATTCTAATTATATTGCAAATATTGATACTCATTAATGAATTATTGGGTAATTTTGTTTTCTAATAGTGTTCAAATATCGAATAAATGAATCCTAAAATCTATTATTATATTGTCAATAACTAATACAGAATAAATTTCAATATTAGAATCATGTATACAGTCCATATTGTTAAGTGGTTTAATTAATATACATTCTTTTTCTAGTTATAATATTTTTGTTAACTATGCTATTTAGTCTACTGAATATCAATTGAAAATTAATTTTTTTCCTAGATGATATAAGAATATAGAAATTTGGTCATATTTTATCAGATATATTACTAAAATAATAAGTGTATGTGAGAATAATATAAACACAAATAATATTTTTGTTGATAGTTTGATAAAGAAAATTAAATTATCAATATATAATCAATTTTTAAATTTGTTGGATATATACCAAATTCAATATTATAGGTTATAGAAACACCATTTGTTTATATAATTATGTTAAAGGTGATGGTTTTCTATAAAAAACTTCCTATTTTTCAATTTTATTATAATTGTTTTTAATTTCCATATATAATTATTTTAGAATTATTTTATATTTTTTTTGGGATGTGTTTATATTAGGAGACATGATTATTATAACATGTTTTTTCTATAATCCATCTTATATTGACCCTTTCCTTTTATATATTTCTTTTACCTATGAACTAATACTTACATGATATATTTTACACTATAGGGATTAATTTCTACTATTTATCTTCTCATTTAAATATCTTTAATGACACTGATATGGGTTTCTTGAAGTGTTTATTAATTTTTCCATTATATTTATTTAATTGATGCTTAAGATAACTAAATCTATATTTCCTATGTATTATTTATCTATTTTGTAGCACTAAAACTCTAAGCCTCAAAATGATTTTAAATTATATTGATTTTACACATATTGATGGATTCATGTGATGTGTCCTATAACTTAATTTTTTCCCACATCTCAAAGATGTATTTTAGGTTCCATTATCGAGTGAATATTGATTTTTTCATTGTTCCTCCATAGATTAATTTTTTTCTTATCCTCAATCAAAATTATATAGTTAAAAGAGAGAATATAAGGTAATGAAGTTGTTACGAGTATCAGAATTTTTCATCCAAGATGCTAGGTGATCTATACTATTTGATTCTTCTAGGGATTTTATTAATTTTCTTATAATCATGAGGATGAATATTTAAAATAACCAAATATTCCTTGGTTATTATAATTTAAATAATTCATTCAAGTCATAACAATATTTGTTTATATTAGGTCTCACCATACAATAACTTCATCATTCTTTTTCTGGTTATTATTATTATTTCCAATGTATTTTATCACTAAGTGTTAATTTTTTGTGTCTGTATAAGATAATTACATATATTAATTCCATGGAAATGATTTGATCACTTTCCCATGGTTTAACAAGTGATATAACTATAATTATTTCAATCGTATTCCATATTACTTTTTTATATTATATTCCATCTTACTATTTTTATTTCATAATAAAGAAGGTAATATGGATAATCATTTATATCATGGATATAAGATAAAAGATAGATGAAACATGAAAAATAAATTTAACATAAATTTTATATATTTTCCTCTTTTAGTATCCACATGCTGACCATGATTCCATCACCTTTATATTTATATTTTAAAATTTTTTTTAACCTTATATTTTCAAATACATAAAAAACACCATACATAGTTGATCCTTGATCACTAAATGTGGAGGTGAAAAAAATTAGATTTAAAAAACAATAATAATATGTCAATTAATCATTTTTTAATAATTAGGAATAATTATGCAATTGATTGGGTCACTATGGGAAAATATAGAAATCCTTGTTTAATATAAAATATTAATTATATTTTATAATATATATATTTTAAATCTGTAATTTAGTTATTACATATGACCACATGAATAAATATATATGTTGAGTGTAAGTGAGAGTTACCACATTGTGATATATTAAAATAATAAATGACTATTGGCATGCTAAAATAGAGAAATTATATATGAGGTGAATTTGTTTACATTTGAAACCTAAACCTAAAATAAATATTCCTTAAAGTGATTGAAATTATATAATATGATATACATAGTAACATAATTCCACATGAATATGGAAAATGTCTTAGGTTATTAAATGCGGTTATATCATATTTTATTATATAAATATTTGGTAAATACTATATTTAGAAACAATATTTTTAACAGGGTTATAGCATATGATGTATATTTTAGCATATTGTATTGTATAATAATGTTGATTCATAGTTACAACTATAAATTGGATAGATATTTTTGTAACTTCTATGTCACATTTATCTACCCAAACATTAAGTAATTAACATTCAGAACTCCCTTGCACATAACTTATCATTACAAGGAATGGGAGAAATAATGACCATAGGATACATAGGATATAAATGGAATCATTACACATATATTTATCAAAATTATGAGTTAATTCATTTCTTAATAAGTTTCATGAAATCCTCTATAATAGAGTTTGAGCCTTATCCTATGAGTAGAGAATAATCCTAAATTCTACTGGTGTAAAACTCCCCCTTCGTAATTTTTTATTCTTTTATCCAAATTTTCTATTGAGATACTAGAATTTTTTGAACAGTGACGAATTTAAGCCAAATAATTTTGGTGATTAATTAAAATCCAAGGATAAATCTCAGATGGATTAATTATGAGAACCCAATATTTTAGAATATTCAATATTTCAAATAATATTATGTTTGATAGAGTGTACCACACACAACACTACGATGAAGAAAACTATTATATATGATCGAAATAATTTTATTTTAATATGATAGTTATAACCTATTACACGGAATTATATTTATTATTAATACTAAACACATTATGAAGAATATTTAGTAATGTTAACCTAATAAAAAAATATTGATTTGTGACATGTAAATTGGTACTCAATTTTGAATAATTAAAATAGAATCCTATAATTTTAAGAACAATTATTAGATGTTTATTATAATAATTTTTTATTATCATCTAATATATATATTTATAAATTAAATTAATTTTATTTTATAAAAATTATTTTTTTGCAATTTTACCTTATGGTGAATTTTTTTTTGGATTTTTCTGGAAATGTTTTATTTTTTTTGAATAGTGAAAACACTATTTTTATAAAAACAATTATTTATTTTTCAATTTTTTAAATGAGGCATAATATTTTTTATTTGTTTTACTGTAAAAATATACCACATTGACTAAATATAATATAATTATTCCACAATATTCGTCATTATATTTGATTTTTTATGAATTAATTTTTTGCGTAAAATCACATTTTTATGAAAAATTGTTTTTTTATTATATTTTGTGATCATATATTAAAATAAAATTCCTCAAACTATACATATTTAACGATTAAAAATATATTTAAATTTTTAATATGAATTTTCTCATTTATTAAAGTGTTCAATTTCTATTCTCTTCATAAAAAATAGTAACCATACTAAATTATTGTCAACATGGTAAAAGGTAAAATATGTTAATTTGGGTTTTCACTTAATGAAAAATTCACAAAATCTCATATTAATATAATTGAATAATATTATTTATAAAATTACCAACTTTTATTTGAATTTTTTTAATTCAGTTCCATTTTAACATAACAAACACATTGAAGAGAAAAAAAGTTAAGAATAATTACCAAAGTGTGAATCCACTAACTTATTAAAGAGAGCCTCTTCTCATTACTTATTGAAACAATTTGAGAATTGATGATTAATAAATCCCAAATAAATACCCTCTCAACTCTCTTATACATATCCAAAATATCTAGGTATCTTTAAATGGATAACCTATAGGGCTTCAATTATAAGAAAAATGTAGTTTTCCAAAGAATAATTACAACTGTTAACTAATATATTTCATTTTTAATTCATTTCATAACTTTATAAAACATAAAATAATAATTTTTATATAATAAAATTTTTATATCCATTATAAATAAATTTATTATTTTTCTCTTAAAACCATCTTCCATCCCTTTTTTCCAATTGGAAAGGAAAAAATTGCCCATGCATACACATGGAATTCCACTTCCACGAAGCGGTGGGTTTGAATTTTTATCACCGCCTCACATGATTTGTTATTATGATATATTAAATAAATATATTTGAAACTTATGAAAATATATAGTTTTTATATTGATATAATAATATATTACTTCTTACCCTCCCATTTATTGAGAAATGGAAAGTGTTTTTGTAAGAACCCATACCTTATTTTCAGGTATATTTTGGCTTTCTCTATAGTTTTTGATAAAAGAGGTGTTTTTAGAAATATTTGAAGTACACGTCGTGTACTTTATGAGTACGCGCCATCTTATCACGCGAGGCCGTGTGCTGACCATGTCCGTACTACACACATAGCCAGGTAGGGGTGATGTGGAGGCTGCTTAAAGCGGAGTACAGAAAATCCTAGTACATGTAGTGTACTCCAAAAGTACACACCGTGTACTTTCTTTTTTTCATTAAACGGAACAGGTCACGACTAATCGCCATAAACATATTCTCCCCCAAATTCTTCGACCGAGAGAAGCCGTACAACCACATAACTTATCCGAGCCCTTGAGCCCCCGTCAGTTCTCTGAATCGACCACCGTCGATTGCGTTGGAACCACAACGGTAAGATCTTCCTTCTCCTAGAGCTTTGTTTTCCAATTCCTCCTCTTTCTCATGTTATCGAGGGTTGAGTGTTTTATTCGTTTTCAAAGATCTATGACATTCAAAGGAGATTCAAGACTCATGGCTCAAGTATATTGATATCCTAGCATCAAGGTTGGTGGTTTGTTCCTTTCCGATCAATGTTGTTGAGTTTTATGTGCAATTTCCATGAATACCCTTGAATAGTGTATTGCGTGTTTACTGTTTTTCCCCTGTTGTTTTCCTTCCATGATTGAATCCTTATGTAGAGGTAATTTGGTTATGTATGAGGATAATTGCTGTGCTTGGATGATTTTCCCACGCCTTGTTCTGTTTACGACCATTTGGTCTTATTCAGCCTTTGGTCGTTATACTTGCTTTCTATGCCTTGAGACCGCAGGACGGATTGTTGTTCCTTGACATTGCTTGTTGTGGTATAGAATGGTTAGTCAAGTAGCTCTATAGGTTTACTTTGGACTTATAGCATTATTATTCACTAACTGGCACAATTCCAGAGAACCTGGTGCTATAGCCTATATGGGGATAGACCAAGTGAGCCTCCTCATAGAGTCTTGGACATTATAGACTATAGGGGATAGACTGAGTGAGATTCCCAGAGACTCTTGTATATTATAGACTACGGGAGGATAGACCGAGTGAGCTTCATCATAGGGTATTCATCTTTATAGACTATAGGTGGATAGACTGGGTGAGCTTCCTAGAGAGTCTTTGTTTTGTTTGAATTTCCTTAAACCATTCCAGGCTATATGAAGAATTGACTGAGTGTGCTTCCTCAGAGAGTCTATGACACACCTGTGGTTATAGGAGGAATTGACTGAGTGAGCTTCCTCAGAGACACTCTAGACCTTAGGGCTATAAGAGGAATTGACCGCGTGATCATCCTTAGAGAGTACCTGACTACCTTAGACAATAAGGGGAATTGACTGAGTGTGCTTTCTCAGAGAGACTTATAATCTCGTATGACCAACCTAGAGGGGTTCAGCTATGTGCACTACCTAGAGGGTTGTTAGTACTTCTTGGATAGGAATAGAAGGGATGGTTGTGAGTACTTCCCAGAGGGTTTTCTATTTGTGGTTAGTTGTTTGCTTCACTACTACTTGTTGATCTGTGGATTGTTTACTGCTGTGTATTATCCTGTTCACTGCTTACTATTTACTGTTTCCTATACTTTACCTTCCATATACTCACTGACTGTTATACATAGATCTTCGGGTGGTTGCCTACCAGGATTTAGTCTCACACCCTGTTTGGGTCATTCTTTTGTTCCCAAACAGATTATATTACTGAAGTTATAGACAAGGGAAAGCACCCTTCAACTTCAGGTACTTGATTTCATTGGATCAGGAGATCATGGGACCAAGCGAAGGCTTGCGATGCTGAGGAGTTGCTTTTCTATTTTCTTTTTTTTACTTTGGTTTAGTACTGTAGTCAGCATTGTGACTTGTTTGGATGCTTTCCTAGACATCCAGAGTCAGTGTTCCTCCGCTTGATAGCAGGAAGCGTCGTAGGGCATCTGGTCGAGGAGATCAGAGTAGGCGGAATGTATCTTTGGGTAGCCAGGTAGTATGCTACCAATGCAGGAGGAGTGGGCATACTAGGCCTCAGTGCCAGAGAGACCTGATGGAGTGCCGATCTTGCGGCAAGATGGGCCATATTCAACATTTTTTCCAGATCTTCTCACCTACATATGGTGGTAGGGGTTCTTATATGACCCCATGTTCAAGGGATGCATCTCTAGTTTCTCACCAGTATGGGAACTAGAGTTATTATGGCCGTTCGGGTCGAGGTGGAGGACGAAAACTTGGTGGTCAGTCACTAGGTTACCATCGACAGCAGAGCGGATCAACACAGAGCGGTCAGGCAGGGTCACAGGGCTGCGGAGCAGGCCAAACTTTTTCTCTAGAGCACACTCATCAAGAGCAAGATCCCAGACCTCCCACCATTCAAGTTATGATCTTAGTATCCTTAGTTTTATCTTCTGATCTTTTTGACACATGGTAATCCAATAGTTTTATCGCTATTGCTGTTGTGGAGAGAAATGGGCTCTATATCTTTTCTTCTGCTGATATCTTGACACTAGCCAAACCATTGGGAATGAGGACATCTAGCGTACATTAGTATAGAGAGTGCCCTCCCAAGGTTGTAGGGTGTCACTTCTTATGGGACCTCTATGTCCTTGAGATGACAGGATATGATGTCATTCTCGAGATGGACTGGTTAGTCCCATTCCCGGCAGTCGTAGACTGTTATCATCGCAGGGTGAGTTTCATATAACCAGAGGGTGGATCCTTTCTTCATAAGGACAAGTGGGTTGTCCGGATGAGTAGAGTGGGACCAAAGCATCATGGGTTAGGAGGAGTTACAACCCAGATTTATAGTCTATATCTGGATGACTAGGGGACTTCATAGTTAGACTTTCCTCCATTAGTGGATCGTTTTAGGGACGTCTTTCTAGAGGAATTTTCAGGTGTGCCTCCAGAGCGTGAGTTATACTTTTTTTATTTAAATCATGCTAGGAGTGGAACCGGTGTCCATTCCTTTTTATAGGATGGCTACACTTGAGTTGCAGGAGCTCAAGAAGTAGTTGGAGGAGTTGCAGGCCAAGGGATTCATCGAACCCAGTACTTCTCCTTGGGTTTAATCTATTCTGTTTGCGAACAAGGCAAAAGGTACCCTTAGGATTTGTGTAGAATATCGGAAGTTGAACCAGTTGATGGTCAAGAACTGGTATCCCTTGTCGAGGATCAATGATCTCTTTGATCAGCTTCGAGGAGCCTGAGTGTTCTTGAATATTGACTTGAGATCCGGTTACTATTGGTATCACGTTAGACCATCTGATATACCTATTACAACTTTCTAGAGCATGTATGGTCTATATGAGTATATGGTCATGCCGTTCGGTATCACGAACGTGCCTGCAATTTTCATGGCACTAATGAACTGAGTGTTCCATCCATACTTGGATTCCTTCGTGGTGGTTTTTGTGGACGACATCTTGGTGTACTCTCACACTCGGCATGACCATGATACCCATCTTGAGATCATTCTGAGTACACTGAGAGAGTATCAATTATATGCTAATCTCTAAAAATGCAACTTTTGGATGGTTCAGATTCAATTCTTGGGTCATGTCATCTCAGATACAGGAGTATCAGTTGACCTAGAGAAAGTCAGAGCTGTAGTTTCTTGGGAGCAGCTAAAGAATGTCTTTGAGGTGCAGAGTTTTCTAGGGCTGTCTGGATACTACATCGTTTCATACAAGAATTTTCATGCCTAGAAGCACCACTGACAAGTCTAACCAAGAATGGGAAAATGTTCTTATGGTCAGATTCTTCTAAGTCATCCTTTCAGGAGATAAAAGGGAGGTTGACGTCAGCACTGATACTAGTCTTTCTAGAGCCGGGAAAGAGCTACACTGTCTACTGTGATGCCTCAGGTATCGGGCTGGGAGCTATACTTGTGCAGGGAGATCGAATTGTTGCATACAGGTCTCGGCAATTGAGTCCACATGAGAGGAATTACCTGACGCACGATCTGGAGATGGCAGTTGTTGTTCATGCCTTACGCTATTGGAGACATTATCTTTTGGGAGAGCACTTTGTGGTGTTCCCCAACCGCAAGAGTCTAAAGTACATCTTCACTCAGCGTGACCTGAATCTAAGACAGCGTAGGTGGGTCGAGTACCTTCAGTCCTTTGACTTTGAGCATGCCTATACTCCTGGGAAAGGCAACACAGTGGCTGACGTGTTGAGAAGGAGAACTCAGATACAAGCAGTTCATGAGGCTAGTAGTGAGTGGAAGCTTATGGCTCTGTTCTCTGAGATGCATTTTGAGGTGCTCGACAGACATGGGCAGAACTTTCTAGATTTTGTATCTGTTACCTCTACACTTCTTGATCGGGTCTGGATGAGGCAGCTATCAGACTCAGAAGGCCTAGTCCAGTGGGAGAGGGTGTCAGAAGAAGACCCTCTTCCAATATGGACAGTGGGAGAGGATGATATATTGCATTTCCAGGGGCGCGTATGGGTTCTATCAGACATACACGAGGAGATTATGTGAGACTTTCATTCCTCAGTTTGGTCAGTTCATCCTAGCGTCACCAAGATGTATCTTGATCTACACCACCAGTATTGGTGGCCAGGTATGAAGAGAGATTTTTCAGGTTTTCTCATGAGGTGTTCCACTTGTCTGTAGGTGAAAGCGGAGAATCAGTGACCAGCATGACTTTTGCAACAGTTACCCATTCCTGAGTGGAAGTGGAACGATGTCACGATGGACTTCGTGACCAATTTTCTGATGTCACCTCAAGCGAATGATGTTGTTTGGGTTGTCATTGACATGATTACGAAGGTTTCTCACTTCTTTCGGATCAAGGAGACATTCAGTGTTGATGTGATAGGATGGTTTTACATCTGAGAGATTGTACATCTACGTGGAGTTCCACACTCCATTATTTCAGGCATGGATTCACATTTTACTTCTCAGTTCTAGTAGGGGTTTTAGAAGGCTTTGGGTACATAGGTACTTTTTAGTACAAAATACCATCCCCAGACAGATGGCCAGTCCGAGCGTATGATTTAGGTGCTTGAGTATATGATCCAAGATTTCATTCTAGACTTTGGATGTTATTGGGAGAAGCATATACCTCTTTTGGATTTCTCCTGCAACAACAATTTTCAGGTGACTATTCAGATGGCACCTTACGAGGCTTTGTAAGGTAGGCCATTCCAATCACCATTGTGTTTGCTGGAAGAAAGAGAGGCAACTTTGTTGGGACCTCATCTTTTTCAGGAGACCTCAGAGCAGATGGAATTGATTTAGAAGAGGATGGCTATGGCACAGTCCTGACAAAAGTCTCATGCTGATCAGCAGAGAAGACCTATGGAGTTCGAGGTCGGGGACCAGGTTTTCCTGTGTGTCGCATCGAGGGTGGGACACAAGAGGATTCAGTGATAGGGTATTATTTTTTCAATGTACGTCGGGCCGTTTGAGGTGTTGGAGAGAGTTTTGCCAGTTGCCTATCAGTTGCAGTTACCTCAGAGGTACCAGGCTATGCATGACGTCTTCCATGTTTCTCATCTCCGACGTTACTTTTCAGACCCGTCTCATGTCTTTAAACCTGAGGAGGTTGAGTTTAAAGTGGATGCATTTTTTGAGGAGCATCCAATCTGAATTGTTGATCACAGTACGAAGGTTCTCTGTGGCCAGTCTGTTCTTCTAGTACGGGTGCTATGGAAGCAAGGGCGAGTGCAGGACGAGACTTGGGAGAGGGAAGCCGATGTACGATCATAGTGGCTGGATCTATTCAGGGTTTCTTATACTATTCCTTGATAGGGAAATTCATGGAATAATTTCTTGAAGGGGGGAAGTTTTTAAGAACTATGACCTTCTTTTCAGGTATGTTTTTGATTTTTATGGAGTTTTTGAGAAAAGCGGAGTTTCTGGAGTACATGTTGTGTACATTATGAGTACACACCGTGTACTCCATTTCCACATGAGGCCGTGTACTAGCCATGTCTAGAGCACACACACGACCTTGTAGGGGTGATGTGGAGGCCGCTTAAAGTGCAGTACTGAAAAACCTAGCACACGCCGCGTACTCCAAAATTACACGATGTGTACTTTATTTTTTTCATTAAATGGACCGGGGTCACGTCTAATCGCCATAAACGTCTTCTTCTATAGATTCTTCGATCGAGAGAAGTCGTACTACTACAGAACTTATCCGAGCCACCGAGCCTCCATCTGTTCTCCAAATTGACCGCCTTCGATTGCATTGGAACCACAATGGTAATCTCTTCCCTATCCTAGAGATTTTTTTTTCAATTCCCCCTATTTCTCAAGTTATTTTGGGTTGAACATTTTATTTGTTTTCATAGATCTATGATGTTTTAAGGAGATTCAAGAATCAGGACTCAAGTATATTGATCTCCTAGAATCACGGTAGGTGGTTTGTTTCTTTCCAATCAATGTCGTTGAGTTTTATGTTCCATTTCCACAAATACCCTTGAACGGGGTATTGTGTGTTTACTGTTTTTCACCCGTTCTTTTCCTTTCATGCTTCTATTCCTGTGTAGATGTAATTTGGTAATGTATGAGGATAATTTCTATGCTTGGATGTTTTTCCCATGCCTTGTTCTGTTTACGACCTTTTGGTATTGTTCAACAATTGGCTATTATACTTGTTTTTCATGACTTGTGACCGTAGGATGGATTTCTATTCACTGACATTGCTTGTTGTGCTATAGACTGGTCATCCAATTACCTCTATAGGTTTAATTTGTCCCTATATAATTATTATGCACAGACTAGCATAGGACCCTGAGAACATGGTGCTATAGATTATAAGTGGATTGACCGAGTGATCTTCCTCAGAGAGTCTTGGACATTATAGACTATAGGGGATAGACTGAGTGAGCTTCCTAGAGAGTCTTGAATATTATAAACTATAGGAGGATATACCAAGTGAGATTTCTCAGAGGGTCTTGAGCTTTATAGACTATAGGAAGATTGACCGAGTGAGCTTCCCATAGAGTCTTTGTTTTGTTTTAATTTCCTTAAACCATTTCAGGAAATAGGAGGAATTGACTGATTGTGCCTCCACAGAGAGTCTGTGGTAGCCCTGAGGTTATAGAAGTAATTGACTGAGTGATCTTACTCATAGAGTCTCTAGACCTTGGGGCTATAAGAGAAATTGACCACATGATCATCCTCAGAGAGTCCATGACTACCTTAGACTATAAGGGGAATTGACTGAGCGTGTTTCCTCAGAGAGTCTTATAATCTCATATGACCAAACCAGAGGGGTTAGGCTGAGTGCAATGCCAAGAGGGTTGTTGGTACTTCTTGGATATCACTAGAGGGGATGGCTGTGAGTACTTACCAGAGGATTTTATGTTTGTGGTTAGCTATTTTATTCACTGATGCTTGTTGATCTTTGGATTTTTTACTGCTGTGTATTATCATGTTCATTACTTACTGTTTACTGTTTCTTGTAATTTACCTTCCATATACTCACTAACTATTAGGAATAGATATTTGGGTGGTTTTCTAATAGTATTTAGTCTCACACCCTGTTTGGGTCATGATTTTGGGCCCAAACAGATTATATTACTACAGGTATAGAGAAGGGCATGCGCCCTTTGACTTCAGGTACTTGATTTCATTGAAGCTGGAGAGAATGGGACCAAGCCGAGGCTTGAGATGCTGAGGAGTTGATTTTATGTTTTCTTTTGTACTTTGGCTTAGTACTATATTCATCATTGTGACTTGTTTGGATGATTTTCTAGCCACATGTATCATGCTTCATTTTATATATATGTGTTTTCTCCCGCTGTTTATCATATTTAGTCTTCCGCTGTTTATTTTTGTATGGATTGTTTACTGATTCCGCTATTGTTTATTGTTTTCTCTTTTGATGTATACTCTGCTGATGATGGCATAGTTTCCCCACTGTCACACCCAAGGCCCTCACTGCTAGTTGGCAGCCTCTGAAAATTGGGGAAATGCGCATGAGGCCATGTGACTAACCGGGTACGGGGCACCTCTGGGTGGCTTCCGGAACTGGGAAATTACAGTTGTCTACACATTCATACATACTACCATATATATGATTTATTTTTTCAAAACCTCACCTGGATAGTAACATGGGTATAAATAATGAAATAATATTATAATTATAAAGTAAATATTATTTTATTGGAAATATTTTTTCTTTTTTTATTTCATTTCCATCATTTATAAAAATGAAAATATTTCTTATGTGTATGTGTAGACTACCACCTCCAATAAATTATGTATTTAATTTTTCATGTATGCCCTTAATGGATGGTAATAAAAATTTCATTCATTTATAAAAATTATAATTATTTTTCAGTTTATAATCTTCCTATTATGGAAAAATTATCATTTTGACTACAATTAACTTACCAATATTATTTTGGTATTATGAACTAAACG
This sequence comes from Viscum album, assembly GCA_963277665.1. NCBI lineage: Eukaryota > Viridiplantae > Streptophyta > Magnoliopsida > Santalales > Viscaceae > Viscum > Viscum album. The sequence continues at coordinate 640,056,989 of OY728143.1, read as the reverse complement.
TCCTCAAATTATTCAACAAGTAATTGATTAGTTTAGTAACTATATAATACTTGATAATAAGTGAAATAAAATGGAATATGAAAAATTAATAAACCTAGTTTTTTTGTTAACAATTAAATAATTAATATTTGTTTATAATCCATGAATTTAACAACATATATGGCGAGTCAATATTAAGGTAAGGTATTTTTTTTAAATCACCATTTTAAATTTTTAAAAGTCATTTTACACCCGGTCTATATTTTCATTTAGTGATTCTATAATTCTCCAATTTTTAAATAAATTGTTTTTAAATTTCATTTTTATCTAATATTTACTTTCTTTAGAGAATATAAAAAATGATTATTTATAATAGTATACATAATGGTAATTTTGGACTTTATTTAAAAAACATTAAATAGAATAATTTTAAAATATACTGTATGGAAAAATTTTGTACCATTGTATAAATTGTTATTTATAAATTTACATTCATATGTTACTATTATTTTTCAGAGTAGATTATTTTCATAGTGTTCTGTTATTTTATAGTTTTTGAAAAATTATTCAAAAGAAATAAATACTTTTTCTCATTTTAATAATAATACTAAATGTGATATTTTATATGGGATAAAATTTTAATTTTTATAAGTGATATGATAAAATAGAAATATTTTATGTGTTTAATTAAAAATATGATTCCAGTAAATTTATTATGATGATGTTTGGGTCCAAAATATTCCACTAACTAATTGGGTAATGTGGACTAAGATAAATTTTTTTATGTTTCTCTTATGATGTGGATGTAGTTAACTGTTTATAAGGTACTCTTATATGTCCACGAAGTAATATTTCTATAAGATAATTCTATGATTTTGTGGTATTCAAATATTTATAATATACACATCAGTGGTATATTTATTTAACTTTGTAGGTTTTTCCTTTGTATTAGTGGTTTTATGAGTGATCTGAAGAAAATGTCTTGAGGTACCAACATTTTTATTCTATAATTTAAAATGGGTTCTTTTGAATTTTTTTAGCAATCCAAAGTAAATAAAATCATTTTTCGATTTAAAGGAATTATTATGATGTTCTATAGGTGAATGGTTTATTTAATTGAAATATTTTCATGTTTTTTCAAGAAACCCTCATGAATTATGATTTTTTTAATATATTGTATAATTTTTTTTTCATAAAAAATATCTTTGAAGATTATTTCATGATTAAGTAAACTAATATTTTGAGATAAAATAATATTATTTTAAAAGGAAATATATTTTATTGGTTTTGATGAATTTGAAAATGGATTAATGGGTTTCAATTCTTTTTATATACCTTATTATTCATTGTTGTGATCAGAACACATTTTTAAATATTTTTTATTTGGATTAATATTATGTTGGGATTATATCAATGATAATAGTAGAACTTATTGAAAGGGGAAAAGAGATCAATGAATTAAGTAAGGGTGTATACATAATAACATATCTTTCTTGAAAAGATTTAAAATATGTGGAAATTTCAAATTTGTTTGGAAAATTTTATCATAATTCCTTAAGAATCTAAACTAAAAATATCATAAGAGTGTAAGACAGTGAATCACTAATTATAAGTCTTATAATTATAGGTTGTTTTATTTGTGAGGTATTTTAGTTGGTATTAAATAAAATTCTTATATTACATTGAAGCTTATAATATTCTCAAGGGAAGACACTTTATGATGCCAATATGTGGTTATATTTTCATGACATAGTCTTCATGGGTTCTTATGATGCTTTATCAAATAATGAAAAATTTTAGATTTTTTCCCCACAAATTAAGTTGAGTGAATGAGGTAAGAATATATTATGAAGAAATTAGAATTCTAAACCGGAAACGTTTAATGGTAGGAGTTTGTTCTGATAAAATTTAGATAATTTTAACTATATTAACAATTGATAAAAATGGAACCAATGAAATGGAGTTACCAAATTCTCCACATAGGAGCATTCCAAAAATAGATCATTTTATATGAAAAAAAGTCTATATTTTTGTTAAACCTCAGTCATATTATAATTGAAGGATATATAAATGATTTGGTGAATAAGTATAATTGTTTTGGTTTTTTAATACATACTATGAAAACTCTTGAAATTTTCCTTCATGAATGTGAATATGACTAGCAGTGGTCTTTGGATTAGAATAAAATAAAGAATAATGAGATTGATACCATAGAGTTGAATGTATTTAAAGAATTTTTCATGGAAAAAAACATTCTAAATGTTCTTCAATAAAGAATGGAAGGTCAATCTCTAAAGATAATGTAAAAGGAATAAGACATAGATGTTGTTTATGAGGAAAAATTTTCAAAATTGGGAATGAAATAACTAAATTTTGTTGTCATCCATGAAAGTAATATTGATATATTTTACACCAGTTTAAAACCATGTTCATAAAGGACCTCATTTACTTATGAATGATAGAGTTACGATGAAATTTTTCATTGTAATGATATGGTTGATATGGTGTTAATTTGATATTTTTATCCCATAATAATAGGGTTAAAGAGTGGAAATTGTGGTAACCAGTATAGAAACAATAAATAGAGAAACCTAATGGTAAATTTCATCCATGATCTAATTTTTGTAATAATAAGCACATGAAGTTTCTAATGAGTTCTAGGAAATTTTACTGGTGTGGTAAGATCAGTAATTGTTCACCGGACTATATAAAAATGAGAAATTGTAATAGTCATACAATTAATGGTAAAAATATTGTGAAGTGTTTTAATTATAATGATTTGTGAAATATTTATAATGAACTCCAAATGATATTTATAAAACGTGTGTATCACTAAAATTCTAATGATAGAGGATTATAAAATTTAAATTCTATTAAATTTGAATATGATGAGAATATGATTGATATATAAAAGGTAAATTATTTTAAATGTTTTTCAATGTTATTTTATTGAGATCGATAAATCATAAGAAACAATTCATATTATTTATTATACTAAGAAATTATTGACGAATAATTTAGAAAATATTGCTTAAAGGTTATAAAGCATGATTAATGATCCAGAAACCTACATATTGGGTTTCAAGAGTTATGTTTCAATGGTATTATATTTAATGGTTTATAAATTTTATGATGATCATAATATAATGATGTCATTGTTCATTTTATGTGATTGATTTTAAAATGATTATTATTAAATTTAAGGTCATTTATTTGGTTTTAATACATGATTAATAAATATAAACCTTAATATTAACATGTGATTTATTATGATGGTTAATTGGGAATAATGCAATCATTTTTGTGATCTAAAGATAACCATTAGGGTCTATGTGAACATTAGTGTTAAGGAAATTATAAATAATTAGGATAAAGTGTTATTTCATTTTGGGAAAATATTTTTTATCATATAGATAATGATGAAATCAAAAGGTTTTTTTCTAACTAAGTGATTAAATTTGTTTAAAGAATTTTAGAATACAAAAAATATTATATGATTAAGGTAAACATATTATTTTAAGATAAGATGGGATTTTATTTTAGGAATAATGATTGAGTTAACTTTTGATATAATATATATTTTTTATGTATTTCTGACGATTTATGTTATTTAGTGAAGATTATTATATTTCTGGAGAATACATGATTAGGGAACATAGAATTTTTAATATGTGACTTTATGGGAAATTGATTTCATTTAGAGATAAATCTAAAATTTATTTGAAATTAAATTTTACAAAATAATTCTAATCCTTTGGTTTTAAATATTGTTTGGTGTATTTCAATGAGTTTTAAGGTTTGTTATCTATAGAATTATTAAATTTTAATTATAGATATTATCTTGTCTTATACCTGCCATTTTTAATTTTATAAAATGTATAGAGACATGAGGAATAACTTTAAATCTCATTTAGGGATCTTATGTTCCATTTAAACATAATATGTTTTCTTTATATATGAAGTGTCCATCATAGTTATTTATCATTTAGAGTATTATATTATGTAGATATGAAATACATATTAATGCACAACCGAAGGGTGATGTTGTTTTTATAGAAAGGAAACAAATCAAGTAGTATATTATATCGTATTCTCAATCACTATGGCAAAATAAGTCTAACACTCATGAAATAAGAACATAAATATATTTATTATTATGTGGAAAACAATATCAATTTTTAAGGTATGTATTTTGAAACTATTTTACATGTGAAAATAACAGAATGGTAAATTCATTGTTTAAAATATATTTATAAATCATAAATTCCCTTTCCTTAACATGGACATTAATTTTCATTTCAAAATAAAATGATATCGTTGTATATTAAAATGTATTTTTCTAACTTATATATATTTATCTTCAACAACTTTTAATTGATTCTAAAATTATTGTAATCCCTTTTTATTATACATTAAATAAAATTTAAGGGAATGTTTTGTTTAATGGGGACAAAAATAACACTGTACAAAATTGTAGTTTATTTTCAATAAAATTATACTACGTTAAATAACATTCACCACATGGAACTCCAAGACTATATAATCCATGATAAAATATTAAAATATTATTACTTAAATAAGATAATTATAATATAGTAATTTCATTGAAAAATCTCAATATAAGAGAATAAATTTTCAAATATATGTCTACATTTTTTATAATAAAAAAATTATTGATTATTTATTATTAAAAAGGTAACCAATTTTGAATAATAAAAATTAAATCATATATGTTTGAGAACTATTAAATGTGGGTATTTAAATATTTATTATTTTATGTCTTGACCCGAATTAATGAGGTCCAACCCGTTACAACCCCAAGCCCACCTATACTAGGCCAAGTGCTAGTGACCAGCACCTAGTAGGGATATCTGAAAAATGGGAGGCATTAACCTAAATTACTTATAAACATGCACATATCTTGATTCCCACATATTCTAAAATGAAAAATAACTAATGCAATGCATGGATACATCTACGATCCCAGAAAAGAGTACGTTAATAAAAGTAATGAAAGCGGGAAATGGATCCAAATACAATACCAACTGAGAATGATAAAAGTACAACTTGTTATATGGGAGAGGAATAAGTCAAGAACCAGATTATGGTAAAACAAAACAGTATTCCATGCTTCATCTATGCTCAACCTGCTTCCTATCTTCCAAGGAAAACATAAAAGGGTTGTTGTCTACATAAGTCATGACACATGAAGGAAAATCCCATGTTGGGGTGAGTATTAAAATACTCAACATGACACCCCGAAATCACAAAAAAAGAACCATGTACATTCATCTCAATAAAATATATTAAAATCAATTCACAATAGAAATGCCTATATATACTCAAGAAATAAACCATGAAACCATACGGTTAGAAACAACTTCCAGACACATGATTCTGCTTGACGAAATTATCATTCTAGGAAAATAAATTCCACGCGCCATGATTTCATAAAAAACACTCGACTAATAGGTCTATCTCATTGCATCTAGCTAAATAGAGATCGATCGTCAAAGAAAACCCTAATACATAGATAGGGGTCACACACAGAATCGATGGGTCCCCCACAAACCTATTCTACATAAAATGGCTATGTTGTGGATCATATTCCAATGATTCACAAACCCTATCAATACGGTCTAGTAGACGGAAGATCAACTCCATGATCAAGGAGGACAAAGTGATTCCCAAAACTCTAAATAAGGAACTAAAAAGGATATTTAATCACACCCTAGACTCACAGAGGGACACTATCAACTCTAAATGAGACTCAGACTCTAGAAGGGATCTCAATATAGAGATATAGATGTAATTACATACTACACCCATGAGTAAAATGATCAAGGTAAAGTACACAACCTATACTGGTCCAAACTATGAATATAAAGATCCAAAAGAACACTTAATATGGGTACACGTTGTGTACAGTGGGGTTCACAACATTTCTATTTATACACGTGTCTGACCATGTGCAAGGGGACCACATAGAATGTAGTATTAAACAACATGGTGTGTAGAAGTAACAAATGGTGTGTAGAGACATGCAGTAACCTGCCCATATCACCTGGCCATGTTCGTGTCTAGGTGGTGGTGTCCATGTAGTAGTACATGATGTCTGCTTCTGATGTAAACTACCCACGAACAAGTACACAGGTAATCTTGTGCACACTCTGCCAAGTCATGTCTGTGTTGGAGTACATCATGTTCTATCTAGCCAGGTATTCCAACCGGTGGCCATGTACTCTATAGATTACACATCAAGTCAATAGTTTAGGGACACACACCATGGGACAAGGGACACATGTAGTGTGTTCCTTGATTTCATCCAAAACCCTTGATCAAAAACTAGGGACCATAATAGAGTGACCCTCGCTCAACATACATTAACATTACATAAATTTTTATCAATACTTAAGACACTGTTCCCAAAAATTCACAAATAATTTACTACTTTAGGTCCTTTAGAAACATGTAAACATAAACACTTCTTCATAAGTGATCTACATTATCTCACACTTAGTACTTATTGACAATCACCCTTCTTATAAACATAAAAAACAATACAGATCATTATAACCTTGGGAAGGAAACATAAAAACGAGTGATCTAAAATGATTAGTTACAGTAAAAAAGGGATATATGTAAGAATAAACATGATGATAATGTTATGAGAACATGATCATTAACAAATAATATCATACCCTTCATATCAAATATCATATACCTGAATCATGGAATAAATCATGGTAGTTCATAAAACATGAATCATAAGGAAAAAAGACATAATCCATAAAATCATAACATAGGAATGAAATATATAATTGTGGAAGACACATAAGAATATATAATATGATTTCTAAAGTATCCATAGCAACACATCCAATACCATATTTGTTGTATAGGTTCAGTCTACATTCCATCTTGGTTGACATGGTTTACACCCATGGAAATCTTAGCAGCATGAGTTTAGTGGCCATACCATCTTGGTAGTCCTGATTTACTCCCATGGACATCATAATATTCAAGGTTTATTACCAATACCATCTTAGTCTATATCATGAGATATAAATCTTTACCCAATGCACTAGAGGGAGATATAGGTCCCACCCATCTCATAATGAAACCATACATTCATGGAGAAAATGATTATAAAAAACCATATAATAACCCATGGAATGAAATGGGTATTATAAAAATTTAATCATATCATAACTGATGAAAATAAATAGTTTTCATAATCATGTCATTATAAACATATCCTGAGAATGGAATATGGTTTCAAAATCATGTAACCCAAGAAAGAGAAACATGTTTCGTAAAAATAATTCCATCAAAACACAATCCATTCAGCAAAATAAAATGAGTTGAAACATTTAAAAATTTCCCCATAAAGGCACTAATATCACCAATAGTTGTTATCTTATATGGGAAATAATTTGGAATGATATTTTAAAAATATATCTTGAGGACTATATCCTTTATTCATTGAAAAATAATTTTTAAAAAATAAAACCATTTTAAAAAACTTTTTATTTTACAATATATATGAAAAATTATAATAGATGCATTGAAAACCATAAAATGTTTTTAAAATACTTTTCCCTTGAAAATGTAATTCTAATTTTTTTTGAAAACATCTCTGAAAAAATTTCTAAAAACATGATATTTGAATATAATATATTTTCATGTGGAGAGAGTGGTGGTGAAAGTTTACTTAAAAACATTTTATAAAGTACCAAAGTGTAAAAAATGGTACAAATACATAGATACATCATGAATAAATTGATGATTATTAAAATCATGATATTTATTATCATATGGATCATAATATTTAATCATAGGAATCATGAACATAAACAATCTCAAAAAGAGATGAGATTGTTTCAATATGCTGTTATAAATTTGAAATATGGGATCATACTCTACATGTAAGAAAAATGAACTTATATGAAGATTGAAATACCATTAAATGAATTTATTTCTTGATATAACATGTAGAAATTTTTTATATACTCCTTGAAAAGAATTTTGATTCATAACCAAACATGAGTCTCAAAGAAGTAAAATTGAGAACAAAATATTTCAACGATTTAGTAACATTTGAAACCCTAAACCCATGAAATAAATATCATAAAATGGATATGTGAATCCTAATATATTTATGTATAATATAAACATAATAAAATCATGGTAACTACATAGACCACAAAATATGAATGAGTGGAAAACATAACATATATTTCCTAGAAACAAAAAGTAAGATGAAATCCCCTTACCATGTGTATTCACTCTCATTGTTCTTTTTAAGCCCACTTGTATAAAAAATATAAATTTATTATAAAAATTTAAAATTAATATATTATTATATGTAGTTCCATATATTGTTTTTATGTCATTATAATACCTCCTTTTAACTATCCTATCTTAAGGTTTCACTTACTATAATATACACATTGTTCATCGTATGTCTCTTAATTTTTTATATCATTGGTAGTTAAAATTATTTAATGAATATATAATGTAAAAAATGAAATAACTATAATTTATACCCAATATATGTGTATTATGATAATCTATATAATATATTTGTACAAAATAGAATATATGGTTCATGGATATGGTAAGCTGTACGTACGCATAAACATTGTTTCCATTTTTATTATCGTATTAATGGAAAGAAAAAAAATTTAATTTATTTATATATTTATTTAATTATTAGAGTATATTTATTATATCATATATATCATATATATTCACTAAAACCATCCTTAATATGTTGCAGGTAGTGTATGAATGAATATTGTCGCTTTGAAGGGGTGAAAGACCACACTTCCTCAAACAACATTGTCATATTAACAAAAAATGGAAAGTAAAAAGATATGTGTAATAAAAAACAATAAATAAGATTAATTTCATAATAAATATAAAATTTAACATATTTAAATAAACATTATATAATAATTTTCACCATGAGAGTCGGTAAGGTAAGAATTAAGAAACATCGTTTAGTGAGGCGGTAGATCATCGTACATGTAAACAGTACGTTCATTACCCATTAGGTGGTGGTGTGTGTAAGTTTATGTTTATCCATTAGCAGAAAAACATCCTCGTATAATTAGGATAATTTTGTTTTTATACAATCCTGGAATAAAGATAGTGTAGGGTATGTAAAAGGGAAATAAATGAAAGGCGTTTGAGAGATGGTGTTACCTCTTTTCGGGTAACTCCTTTTGGTTTCTACCAAAAGCCTTCAATGGAAGACTTTATGAAAAAGGAACACTTCATGTAGGAATTTAGGGATCTTGGTAAGATTATTGGGAAGATATGTTATTAAGCTAATAGTTTTTGGAGGTGTGAAGAAGAGGGTGAGGTGATGGCCTTTTATAGGGAAAGAAAAAGGCAGACTTGGCTTTTTTTTAAACATGTTAGGGGTACCCACGTTTTTATATAACAAAAGTATTACCAATATAAAAAAACTCAACAATGGAATTTTAATTGATGAATAATTTCCATCCCATGGGTTTTGTATAAGTTTATAATTCATCATGGGTATGAAATTTAATGGTTAGTCCTTAGCTAAGCATAATTTTTCCTTAATCAAAGTAATTAATTTTAATTACGTTCACCAATATTTTTACCAAAAAACAAATTTGAACATATTATAAATTTAAAATTATTATGATTATAAATATGGAATCAAATTTCACAAATTCAAATCACACAAGGGGAATAAATTATTTAAAATTAATCCCACAGTCAGGAAAACAATATAGGTTTTCTTAAAGTTAAAATGATCAACAATTTTCTATGTTTTTAGATCCAATTTCATTGTAAAATCGGTTCCAATTACCTATATTTTATTAATTTATAAAAATATAATCTAACTAAACTTTGAAATCAAATTAAAAAATATTTTTTATATTATAAATAATTTAAATGAAAAATATGTTTTTAATTAAAATCCCTTATTTTTCATTATTCATCCCAAAATGATGTTTCTCAAAAAAATCAAAAAATTTCACCCAAAGCTAATTTTTAAATTATAAATTCAAAAGTCAATATTATATTATAAATATAAATTTTTAAATGTTTCTAGGTTTAATTTTATTTTTTCCAAAGAAGGACATGAAAAATAGTTTATTCGAGTAAACGGTATTTTTAAACATATAAGGAAGTTACCAAAAATCATATGTTGTGTAATAAATATGATTAATTTATATAAAAAACTATAAAAAGTATTTTAAATATTGTTAATACTATCTATATTACCATGTTTATTAGCTAGGTTATATTTATCTCATTAAAATTATTATAACTATAAAATGATTATTTATAGAATCATAGGAGTTGCATATAACATATGTCAAGTTGATGTTTCATGTAACGTAAACCAAGTTGATGTTCCATGTAATGTACGCCAAGTTGATGATATATGTAATTTATATTAAGAACGTGTTTCATGTAATGTATTCTAATCCCATTTTGTGCGAATTTTTTTTTCAACTTAGTGCATTACAAGACTTAGATAAAAATTTAATTTATTCGAAAAAGGTCCACAAAAACACATCATGTTATAAAATAGATGTGTAACTATGGATTTCAAACCATGTTTCTCGATATTTCCAAGATTCACATCACAACTTCCAACACCTCTCTAGAGCCTCCACCCTTACTGGAATCTACTGATCGGGGTCCCACTTGACCTTTTAAACAATTATTTATAGGAAAATAGGATTAAATATTCTTGGGAAATGAATCTGTTCATTGTTAATCTATGGGAATTGATGAATGACGAAGAATTAAAAACTAGTTATATAAAACTATCTAATTCCCCATCCCTTATATCGTATCTGCACTTTCATGTTGCACCAATCCCAGATCATAAATATCAGATTGTTTATCCAGGAAACACGTTTTTAATGATCCATTGACAAGGATAAGTCGAAACATGGTCAAAACGAAGAATGACTATGGTGAAAAATGAACAGGGAGAAAAGATTAAGAAAAAATGAGTGGAAAGGATCTCAATCGAAGTTATTGTCCATATCAGTTAATTTCCATTAGAATAATAACGATTAAGTCCTAATTTCAATGTAATTATCCCAAAATCACGTTGCAATAAACCCATCCGGAAAATATGTACGATCTGAAGATCATTCAACTGGTCCATTGATCTGTATTCCATGTAGGAATAAAGAATCGTGAATGTTTAAAATGTAAAAAATATACCCTATCTCGATTTTGATCAATCATTACCAATGAACGATTTCGCATCATTATCGTTGGTGTGATCCTTCGAATCTATGGTGTGTCAATCATCGATCTATGACTAGGTTTCATTTTTCCATAGATAATTCCTACAATATTCTCTCTGCTGGATTTAGAATGATTCTAGTGTTATGTAGCTAACCATAGGGTTACAACATAACTTTCTATTTAATGACACATAAAATACTGTGTTGGAAAAGTATAATTAAAATAATTTAAGTAATTATTTTATTCCTTTCCACACTTGTGATGACTATTCCATAAATGAATAGTGTCAGCTATGTTTAAGCCATTCTTAGGGTAAAAGTCACATGACAAACACAATGTTGACCTCAGATATGTGATTCATGACTCCGTTAAATAGTTATTTTACCTTTGTAAGAAAACTACACATGCATTCTGTTTAATATATTCAATATAATTATAACATTTATTCCAAGTGCACAAGGCCCCAGAATCACATGTAGTATTAGTGCTTGGTCTCAAAAATAATTTATATAATATTAAAATACAATACATGGAAAATATGAAATGTTACATTCTCCCCACCTTATGGATTTACACCATGAAAAGGAAAAACATGGGGTATAGAAATAGATGTTGGTACTGAGCATGAATTTGAGCCTCTAAATCATATGTGATTTTTTGAAGATTATCATGTTACGACCATATATACACAAGTGGAATTGGTCACCCATGAAGGATCCTCTCCTGGAAATCCTTGATCTCCAATAGGTACTTTGCAAATGTATCTCCTTCCTAGATAGCTATCTTTCCCCATTCAATAATGTTTCATGGGTCATGCACATACCTCCCTTGAAATGACACGTGGATAATGTCATGTAGCCAATCTATCCATAGTGGTAGAGTTAAGTGGAATTACACCTATCTAGCTCTATGCTGTATTTGGAAGGGACCAATAAATATCCGAGTTAACTTACTACCATGTCCAAATATATGAACTTCACATTATGGTGAGACTCTGAGGAGAAAATGGTATCCATACTGGATCTCTAGAGGTCCTCGTTGTTGGTCTTCATAATACATCTGATAGGTATATGTAGTCTTTATCCACATTTGGATGATCTAAACTTCCTCTGTTGTAGCTTGAACCAACTTTGATCCCATGAGTACAAACATTCCTTGATTAGTCCAAAGAAGGGGTGCCATGTAGGGTATCCATACATGGACATGAATAGTACCATACCAATAGTGGAATGGGTGATATTGTTGTACATATAACCCATAAAGGGTAGGTTATCCTCTCAACTATGTCCAATGTCCTTCATGGAAGACCTCAACATGTCGTCCAAGACCTGGATGGTCTACTCTGTCTGGAAATCAGTCTAGGGATGAAATGACATATCAAGTGTAACCGAGTCAAGAAAGATTCATGTAATCCTCTCTTTTATTAGAATGTTATGTGAGAATTACAATTATAGATGACCATCGAGGTAAATTCATGGAGTCAGAATATCTCCTCCATGTAGTGGCGTCCAAATCTCTCTACTCAATAATTCTTTCAAAAAACCAGGATATGGGATAACATGGTGAGTCAGTCTATAATCATCTAGATAGAATAGTGTCCCCTATACATACGTGGTAATCCCTTCACCAATTCCATAGATATCCCATCCCACTTCCATTCTGGAACCCCAACAGGTTAAGCTAAACCCACTAAGACAAGATTCCCATCATTCAATTACTGTTAAGTAAGGAATCAAGAGAAAAACTCCATAACTCCCTTATTCACACTTGACTAGAAAACTGATGTCATAGGTCCTTGTACATATTTTACACACCTATATGTACCACCAATGGGGATGTATGAATCTACTACAAAAACACCTCCCAAAAAATCAAAGGTACCATCATCCATCCCCTAAAAATTATAATGTGATCCCTCAGTTCATAATATTCATCAAGATCTTTCCCAATGGATATCTGTGTATGTTAGGTATCATAGAAGATATCTCTAGGTTGAACATCCCTGAAACACTATAACATATGTGGGGGTAACAACCATAAAAATAATATATGAACCACTATCTGTTTTCATAAAGAACAACTTCAATGAGTCTAACTATTCCGACTCCTTGGCCAACAACAACGAAAATGATCTCTTATTGAGAGTGTCTACCACCACATTAACCATTTTAGTTGTATATAAAATCTAAAATTTTTATATGTTTAGGAACTCCAAAAATCACTTATATCTCAATTTAATATCTTTATGAGAGAAGATATACTTGAGAATCTTCTGGTTAATGTAAATGATAAACTGCCCTAAAATCAGGTAGTTTCTCCACATATTCAAATAAAATACTACCACTACTAACACAATATTGTAGGTCATGTAGTTTTTCCCAAGTGGTTTTAACTAGTGTGAACAATAGAAAATAACTTCCTTTCTCTTCATCAACACACAACCATGTATGGTCCTTGACGCATCGTAGAATAATATTTACTCAACACCCTCCTCTAGAAATATCATGATGGGAGAAATCTTAAACCTCTTTATAATCTATCTAATGAAAATTTGATCCCCTTTCTATCCACACATAGGCCTTGCCCTTATAGGACAAGGATTTTAAGGGTGTTGCAACTCTGGAGAATTCAGGTACAAACCATTGATAGTACCCTACCAATGAAGGGAAGCTCCACACTTTGTTTACACTCTTGGGTGTCACCTAGGAATGAAATACCTCATACTTACCTAGATCCATTATTACTCTATCCTCTAGGACAACATGTCATTAAAATTGGACCCCTCAAAACAAAAACAAAAACTTCATGTGCTCCTAATGAATATGGTGCTCTTAGTTTGTTCCCCAAATTGCCCTTAAGTGTCTCACATGCTCCTCCCTAGATATATAATACAATAGGATTTAAATAATGAGGACTACCAAAAAACAGTCTGAGAAGGGAAAAATATCTAGTTCATGTGTCTCATGAACACTGTTTCACTTTCTGTCATGATGAATGGAATCACCAAGTACTCATAGTGACCGTAGAAACATCAAGAATCCATCTTCAGTATATCCTTATACTATACTCACATATCTTTGTTGCCTGACATGAGTTCAATGTTCAATAACCATCTCACCCCTCTCAAGTGATCAAGAGTTATTCAATCCTCAGTAGTGGATTCTTATTCCTCACGATTACCTGATTCAGGTGCCAACAATCCATGCATAACTTCATGTTCCCAAATGCCTTCATGGAAAACAACATTGGAACATCCCAGGGGGGAAACACTAAGTCTCAAAAATCCCTTCTCCATCAAGTCCCCAAAATACACCTTCAGCCATCGATTCTCTACAAGTGATATCTGATATGCTAGTGTCGATATAGGTGTCATATTGAGATTCAATTCAATGAAAAATTATGCCTCTCAATTTGGAGGTAAACTCGATATGTCCTATGGAAAGACATCCTCATACTCTTCTACCACTTCCAGAAACATATATCCCAATGATTCCACTTCTCCATGAGTCATTCTATCCAACTAATGAGTAATCAGTTGCACTATCCTATGCCTGAGCTCATCATGCCCTGCAAATTTATCCTTTTCACCAACAAAAGAAAAACCTCGATTCATCATTGTATACAAATTGCATAATTTTCCTAAAACAGCCAATATGAGAATGAACTGTGGATATAATATACATAACTAGAATGATGTTGTTTATTCTAATTAATGAAATGAAATGATCCCATAACAACTCTCTCATATAAATGTCAGATTTCACTATTGGCGTAACTATACAATTACTGAGTCACCTCTGCTCAGAGTGTCCAACTACAAGTGTTGATCTATTGGCTGCACTGGAATATATAAGCTTCAAAATAGAGATTTTTAAAATATTGAATTGATAAAACCAATGTATGTCAATACTCTAGAAAAATTATAAAAGTCAAAGATCATATCAAAGATCATTCATTGATCCTTAGGGTTATTGGACTCCAAACGTTGCACTGAGACTCATCCCTGCCCAGTAGAAATATGAGACTAGCATGGACCACCTAGGGGTAGTGGTGGTAATATGACAAACCTCATACTATATAATGATAAATTTCAATCCCCTCTTCCACATCTTCTAAATTTTAGAACACCATTCTCCAACCTCTATCTCTTCCTTAATAGTATTTCCACCGCATAACAGTCAATTATATGATGGGATGGGAAATCTAGGTCCATATTGTCCCCTACCCTCACTTGAGAAACAATTCATGACCCTTTAATCATTCGAGTCAACCTGAGATCCCAACACCACTTTCACTGAGTATTGGGATAGCCTCCTGATGTGTCTGACATGCTTAGATCTCTGTGACAATAGTCAGATACCAACTAATTGGGTCTTACCTACAAGTTTCCCACTGAAATCTCACATTACCAGTCTCTGCTCTACCATGATGCTCTCAACCATCAAGGCTCCATCATAAACTCCATCAAAGGTGGAACTGAAAAGAGATACCACATGATTTCCTAATGTCCGAGAACATGCCTTTCTCAAAGTATTGAGATTTGAAGAATTGGTTCCACACCATAAATAATGAGTAACATAAGAGTTCTATAACTCATGATGAGTACTCTTCCACGGTCATGCTCCTCTACTATAGTTACAAAATATATTATAAGCATACTGATCACAATGTGTCTTGATAAAACTCATATATTGAGAGACTATCAATTTATGTCTAAGATTGTGTTGTCTCATTATGTGACTAAGTCACCAAGCTTCATAATGTCCCCAAAAATTCCTAAATATGATTCCCATTGAGAAATTCTTTATGGTTGGATAGAATCCACACTAGGTAGAAAACTATAGTTAATTCCCCTGACCTACCTTCATCCACATGGGGGACCAGATCACCCCAACACTTGGGATGTTACTACCTCTGAAACACATACAATGAATTTAACCTACATGCATTATCCACATTCTCATCTAGCTCTAGTTTCTTCTCAAATGGTTGTGGTATAGCTGGTGAACCACTTTATGGTGCTATATTGGGTACATTTCCCTATACTGAATCCTCTTAATTAGGAAAATCATCCTTATTATCACATAGTGGAATCATTGCTGGTTCTCTAGGAGGAGAAATCATGAAATTAAAAAAAGATGTTCCCTGGCCAAAAGAGTTTATATGGGGAACTAAATAAATAAGGTTGTGTAAAATTAAACCATTACTATATGATTAATTTATCAAAAAATTTCCATAAGACCAATTTTTACATGATTTGAGTTGAAAATAATTTAATCAAAGTCCTAGTGAATGGATACGTCAGCCGCCACACCAATACCAGAGGCCTTGTTCAGGAATCCAGACTCAAAATACTAAACACTATTTCCCCAATCAAATATCACTGACTCCATTCCAATGGTACAACCATCCCCTACGATTCAACTATATCATGACTTGACCTACTAATCTATGACCCACAACTACCCCAAGGACACCTCCAATAGGAAAGGGACTGGAGACCAGTATCAAGTTGGATATCCCATAAATTGGTGTAATTACCTTATGTACACACACACACACACAAACATCTCCAAGGACAACCGATGCTGAAATGTAAAACAAATGAAAATATTCATACATATTTCTATGATTCCATAATATATTACAGTAATAAAAATAATAAAAGCTGAAAAAATTGTCCAAATACAAGACCCGACATAAACTCTAAATGTACAACCTTCTCCAAGGGTGAGGAATAAGTAAACATAAGTCTCCAAGTAAAACACCTCAGTTAGCCATGCTCCAGATATGCTCGGCCCACTCCCTGTCCTCTGAGGACATTGTAAAAAATGACGTCATCTCCATAAGACATGAAACATATGGGAAAAACCCATGCTAGGGTGAGTATAAAAATAGAATATATGACATCATGAAAAAACTGAACAATAAATTAAAATAAGTAAAAATATAAAAATGGATGTAAAATATAAATTCCTTGATATATTCTAGAAGGATACTACAACACTTTGCATTCATAAACTACTGTCAGCCATAGCATTCTAATCAATAAAATTCTCAATTGGGGATAATCCACTCCATGATCCATTCTTTAATTAGAAACACTAGCCAAAGAGTTCTAGATCATTGGGCCCTACCCAAGAAATCTCACGGGTCATGGAACACCCTTATACAATGATAGGGGCACTCCAAGACTCGCTGGGGGACACCACAAACCCAATATAGATCAACCAAATACATAGGGGATCATATGCAATCTACTCTAAAAAATATACCGATACAACTTGTTAGATGTAAGATAAATTCCATACTAAAGGATTTCAGGCCATTTATATAAACTCCAAATAGGGAACAAATGAGGATAGATTATTTCACTCGAGTCTCATGGAAGGACCCGACAAACATTGTCTAAGAATCATCTTATAGAGGGGATCACAATCCAAGGATATAGATGTAATTTAAAAATTGGCCCATGAGGAAAAGGACTAAGGGAACATACTCAACATATACTAGTCCAAACTATGAAATATAAGAGCCACATGATCTCTTGAAGGGGGGGGGGGGGGTACCCGACATGTATAAGGGGGAACACAACATGTTTAGCTATCCCCGTGTCATCTCGTATTAGAATGTAGCCTCAAAATAAACTGTGTGTAGAAGTAGTACACGACATGCATAGTCATACATTTCCATGTCTTCATCTCATGTCCATGTATATATCTATGTGGCCATGTCCACATAGTAGTACATGACGTGAGGTTGTCCTTGTACTCTACCCAAGCACTACAACATGGGTAAAACCATGTATACCCATACAATCCATGTCTGTGTGGGAGAACATGATGTTTCATATGGTCATTCAAAACATTCTATATGATTTTAATCTACATATTACATGATGAGTCAATTAAGGATGTCCACACACTATATTATAAGGGTCACGCACCATGTGATCCTCAATTTCAGCCAAAACACTAGCTCCATAGGTAGGGGTTCCCACACAGTGTTTAACATTGGATTACGCACTGTGTTACTCAGGCTTTTTATGATTCATTCCATGTCATCTTGCACCTCACCATAGCCTCTACCCTGACCAAAACCTATATATTGGGGTTCGTCTAGACCTTTCCAACACTAATCTATTGAAAAATGGGATTCAATCAACTTTAAAAATAGATCTACATGTTCTTCTTCTTTGCATGCTTAATAACAATAATGAAAATGAAATATGGTCTCTGAAACCGTCTAATTCATCCCCGCTTCCATCACTAGACCATCATCGTGTATTTTTAATCCTAGATATAAATTATCAAATTTTTTCACCAGGAAATGGTTGTGTAACAATCGATTGATTAGTATATGTCAATCCCTCGTCCAAATGAAGAATGACTATAGAGAACGAGGAATTGGGGGAAGAAACACAATAATGAACAATATGAATAAACCATGATCAATGTTCATGTTGATATTAGTTCATTTTCTTGAAAACTAATGATAAGAAATCAAAATTTCAATGTAATTTATCCAAAATCACCCTGTAATAAACCTATCATGCAAATATGTATGATCCATGGATCAATATATTGGATGATTGATTTGTGTTCATCGTAGAAATCAAGAATGATGAAAGGAAAAAATTCTAACAACTTCCATATCATGATTTGGATCAATCACTGATGAAAATGATATGACATTATTGTATTTATTGAGATCATTCAAATTTATTGTGTCTCAATCATTGATCCATGATTCAGTATAAGTTCTCTAGATATAATTCATCCAACGTTCTCTCCATCAGATCTCCAAAAATTCCAAGGTTATGTAGATAACCATGTAGATTCTACATAATAGTTTATTTAAATAAATGCCAAATTTTGTGTTGGAAAAATTGTAACAAAATAATATAAATAATTATTTTATTCGTTTCCTCACCTGAGAAGACTTTTCCATAAATAACCTGTAATGACATTGGATAATTTGTTCCTATGATAAAATCCACTTTCCGAACTCAACGGTTCTCTAGGATTTTTGATCCTAGCGTTAATTTGGGAATTGTTTCTTTTTTTATGAAACTAAATGTGTGTGCTATTTAACATATTTAATATATTTACAACATTTATTTCAGATAGAATGATCGTCAAAATCTCTCACAATCTCATCATCTGGTCTCGAAAATAATACATATAATATTAAAAAATAATACATCAAAAATCATATATGTTACATTTTAATTTAAAAGAAAAATTCATAAAATAAAATATATAATAATTATTTAATCTTTCGTATTCATTATATAATAATTATTTTAGTGTGATTTTTTTTGTAATTTTTTTGACAATTTGATTTTTGGGAAGAATAGTAAAAAACCCTTTTTACTAAAAATATGTTCTTAACTATTTAAAATGTATTATTATATAGTTTATTGTTTTTAATGTCACATTATTTCTAGTTGAGTTTTATTAATCCAATTAAATACATTGTAATTGAAATTATACCTTATTTTTGTTTCAATTCAATATTAGGCCAAACCCCATTTTTCTGAAAACTAGGTTTTCATTGCATTTTAGATATATATATATATATATGTATGTATATATAACATAATTTCATTCACATATATATATTAATTCTTTAAAATTGGATTTAATATTTAGAATAAAGAGGATAAATTTATTAGTGTGGATAATTTCATTTCTGTTCATAATGAATAGTAACTATAATAAATTGTTGTTAGCATATTAAATGAAAAAACAAGTTGATTTGGGTTAAATAATTCTAACATTGTCAAAAAATTTCCAATTAAATATAATTTTATAAGAACATTTATACCTTTGTATCCTAATATATGGAATTTTATTTATTTATTTACACATGAACATGTGTAATACATTTATAATATTTAAAATATAAAAATAATTACAAGAGTTCCACTACTTTCACTCATAGAAGGGAACCAAAAATCCTATATTATTCAAATAAATTGATAAATATATCTTATAAATGGGAAAAAATAATATTGAAATTCTCATCCCTAATTTCTAGAGGTACTAGTATCTCTGAAAACCTAACATAAAAGGATTAAGGGGTAATCCAATAGAGGTTCTCGAAATAAGTGGTATAACTCTTCACTGAGTATTTTTCATGTTTATTTACTATTCTACATCCATAAAACCTATAATAAACATTTATATATAATAAATAATAATCTTCAGTAAAATAAATTGATATTATTTTTAGGGTAGAACTCTTTTCCATCATATAGTTATTTAAAACATCGCTTGTGCATACACGTTAACTACCGCTTATATGAAAATATGTGTTTTTTTTCACCACCACCTTACACGGATGGTTATTTTCATTAATATAATAAATATACATTAAATTTATATTATATTTTTTTTATAGAATTAAAATTTATTATCAATCATTTACCACTGTATTTGTTGAAAAATCGAAAATTTTGTTAAAACAACCTAGAAATTCTAACAGAGTAAACTTGTGTTTAATAGTGTCTATGGAACCCAAAACCAAGAACATATGGGAATATACTATCCCAATACATTAAAATATATTTATTGTTTTAAATAAATTAAATATTTGATATATTGTTCAATAAACACGATACCAAGTTATCTTGTGTCACCCACAACAATGAGTTTCTCTAATAGTTTATGTTACACCAAAGACTGAGTATTATTGAATAATAATATGAAACAAAAAATTTATTATTTAATATAATAAAAAATAAAATAGCCATTAAATTAGTATTTATGAATATTATTAACAAACATATTAAAATATAAAGTTAATAAAAATATAACATGACTTCATTGGATAACAATTAATTAGAAATTAAAAAAATAAATTGATTGGATATAATGGATTTTTTTATCCCAATGGAATATTGTATTAATAAATTAAATTAATTAAAATAAGATAAATATGTTAATTAAATATGTAGGTTATATATTAAATCAAATATTTTTGAAATTTATCCAACATATTTGATAGTCATAAGATAAGAAAAATTCCATTTTTAAACTTAAAAAGTTATATTATTATAAAGTCACTTTTAACACGTTTTAATGGAGAACCCATTTGAAATAAAAATTTCATCACTTATAGAAATTTTATCTGTAAAAATAATATTCATTTTTTTAATTGGATCTTAAAAATTATCTTAGAGTGAATTTTTGGTATTTTAAAACGCGGTTTCATTTTTTTGATGAATAGTAAAAATATAGATTTTTAATTCAAAACATATATTTAATATAGTTTATTTATAAGGTTAAATTATAAAGTATAATTTTTTTTATTGTTTAATTATATAAATTATAAACAAAATAATCATAGTTAGGTCATTGGTGTCAATTTCACTTTTTAATGGAATATAAAACATATAATTGTTTTAAACAATTTACATTAAAACCCCAATTTTTCATCCCTTTTATGAGATTAAATTTAAATTAACTACTTATACATCTAGGATTATAAATTAGAAAAATATATTCTATATTTGGAATTAGAATAATTTATAGTCTCTAATAATTTATTCTTAGTTTTTGACAAAAACAGTAGTGAATGTGAATAAAATTTATTATTGTGATTAAGTGGAAAATTAGATTAACAAGTGTGTAAAACGTAATCATAAGAGCCAAAATGACATATAATATTTCCCAAAATCCATTAAATGGACAAATATGAACCCTATAATCCATTTTAATAAATTTTTAACATTAATGGAGTCACTTTTCTTATGATTAATATCAGGGAATTTCTTTATCATAAACTTGTAGGAAAGCCACAAGTCCTAAAAAATTAAAAGAAACTCACTCCTCTAACTTATTCACATCTATCATTCCATTTAAATCACCAAAACACTAAAAAATAATCTCCCAAAACCCCTCCCATAATCTTATAAGCATCAACTTAGGAATAAATCAAACCAATTATGTCTTCTGGTTTAAACCAAATTGTGTTCCTCGAAAACGTGGTAAAATTATTCAATGATCAATTTCATTTTATTTCCTTCTCCAACACATCAAATATTTTTATTCCATTCATATATTGTAACCATAGTATCATTACTATACTAATGTGTTTTTATTATAATGGTTAAAACTACACTTAAACCCACTTCCATCTAATGGGTAATAATCATACCATTTATGTGTACAATGAACAACAGCCTCCCAAAGTGATAAATTTTTTTTTTATTTTACCACCTCACATGGTTGGTAATTATGATTGACATGATGTTTATATATTCTATATATTTTATTTATTATTCACTTTTTATTCTTTTATACTTGTATAAAACATAGCTGCATACATAAAATATTGTGGGCATATGATAACATCATTTGTGGAATTATATTACTACGATCGGGGGAGGGGAAAATATAAGAAAATCCTTACACTACTGACAGGGAAGAACTCAGAGAGACTCGAACCTGAGACCTCGTCGAGACCCCGCAGGTCCGCTACCAACTGAGCTGTACCCCTGGGGGAAATGTTATTCATTTACCCTATTCATTAAATTTATTATGGAATGATTTTTTAAAAAATATGTGTCATATAACACATAAATATGATACTAAAATTTTAATATATATATATATATATATATATTATTTACATTTTTTAATGACTCTAATTTTCTCGATAATATTTTTAGAAACTTCTTGGGAATATTACGTAACCATGCGCTGAGATGATGTGTGATTTTGAGGCTCAGAGTGCCCAGAATGATCCATTGAAGAATTTTATGTTTTTAAATTTCTTGCATGATCGTTTTTCTAAAAAAAAGTGGAATAACTCTTAAAGGGTGGTTTGGATTTGATATTTGAGGGCATTGTTGTATTCAAGATGACAGATTTACACTAGGCGTGAATTAAAATTAGTTAGCATAGGTATCTAGTGAGAAAACCTAGAAATGGAATAACTATAAATAAAATAATTAAAAAAAATTATTTTTAAAATCCTTATAACTCTTGAATGGTGACTCTGATTGAAAATCTAAGACCACCTTTGAGTTTTTAATGAAGTGTTTTCTCTATGCGGGGCCTAACCTTGGTCGGTGCAGATTGAGTGAAAAAAATAGTTTATGGACATGAACGTCATTAAAATATTAAAAAAATATTTTATTTTCACGTTACATGGTGATGTAATTATGCTACGATACCACGACTAAGAATCTATTACACTTCTTAAATGAACCCAGCATAACGACACTACATCTTAGTGTAACAACAATGTTTAATCATGTTTTTCCAATTAGTATCCACCTAATGATATAGGACCACATGATGATACTGTATATTTCATTAAGGATCTAGAGGAATAGTATTGGAAAACAATGTATTTCTAATTACAGAAAACACCCCCACCACACTAAAGGATATCACCAAAAATGATAGAGGCGTAGATAGAGATTTGTCTCTAATGGATCTTCAACACCATCAAATCCACAACAGTAGATGATCCAATACTAGGTAGGGGTTTTATTCTTTCATTATGATTTATTTAATCCCACTTTATTACTTTCTAAATGAAAAACATGGATCAAATCACTAGAAAGTTGACCTGTGGATCGGTCATTCATGTGGGATGGGAATTTTCATGCAGGTATTGAAGAAAGAAGATTATTTCATAGTTATTGTTCTAATGTCTTCCAATTTTTTCTAATGTGAAGAATGAAGACTAACTGAACAAGGCTGACATTCATTTCAGTGGTCGTCCTTTGTGATCCCTCTCTCTATCTTCTTTCTCTATTCACCGATGAACCCGTGTGATTACATAAGACTCTTGTTGGGAGGTTATGAGCATGGTCGGACCCCCAGATCGATGGAAAAATAGTTTTGAGAGAGGCGACGACCCATTGATCACAGTGGTACTACTGGATAGGAAGACAGACCACTAGAGTGTTTATAGTAGACCGCGGAAGAACCCTCCAATGCCGATAGCCTCCATCAATGGAACTCTACGGTGGCCATAGGTGGGAGGTGGTGTATGGAGGTTTCTGAAGAAAATCACAATATCTTCCACGGGAAATGACTAGGGGCTGCTGGTAGGTGGCCAACGACCCACGTCACGTGGCTAGAGGCCGCGGTCCAATTAGACCATGGAGGTGACTCGTGATTCCTGTTGTGTCCCTAGTGGACCACACTGGCCCACATAAGTAGTTCGGGATTTGAAATTTGGCTGGCCTTGGGTTGGGTCGGGTCGGGTTGGTTCGACAGGGATAGACCAGGCCTGGACCCAATGTTCCCCTTTTTATAAAAGACTCAAATCTTCCAAACCGAACGTATGATTGGTGATAAGTTTCAGATTTTGGATCCCTCATGGCGAGGTAGTAATTTTAATACATTGTATGTGGGTATTCATTGAAGTAAACATATGACCATTTCTTTAATGAGTAACTTCTCTCAGAACGAGTGTGCTATGAATGTGAATCTTGTGGGTGGCTTTGATGAGAAGACTATGATGAAGATTCTTAGTTACTCGGTTGGTCTAAGGGAATTAGTGGGTCTATGTGACTCAGTACGTATGAGTGAATCAGTGGGTCTAAGTGGATTATTTTGACTATGTGACTCAATAGTACTGGGTTTTCTATTGTTATGTTTGATTGTATTTTTTTTACATTAGAGATATACATGTGTGAGATGATTGCATTTTATGTGTATATATATTAGGGTTGTACTTAGTTACCATACATGGTGTACATACAATAGTGGTTTACTTAGTGACCTTACATGATGCACTGCCTTAGAGGTGTACTTAGTGTACTTGTGTGTACCTTCTTTGTGACCATACATGGTGTAAATACCTTAGTGTTTTACTTAGTGACCTTTCATGGTATACATAAATTTGTGGGGTACTTAGTGACCATCCATGTTGTACAACATTTGTAGTTTACTTAGCATACTTTTGTGTACCTTACTTGGTGACTATACATGGAGTACTACTTTAGTGGTGTACTTAGCGTACGTGTGTGTACCTTCCTTAGTGACCATACTAGCTGTACATACCATAATGGTGTACTTAGGGACCGTACTTGGTTTAATTACCATATTGGTGTACTTAGTGACCGTACATGGTTTAATTACCATAGGGGTGTACTTATCATACTTGGCATACATACCTTAGTTGTGTAATTAGTGACAATAATTTGAGTACTTACCTTAGTGGCATGCTTAGTGTACTTGTGTGTACCTTCCTTAGTGACCATACATGGTGTACTTACCTTATTGGTTTACTTTGAATACATGGTGTACTTAACTTAGTAGTGTACTTGGCATACATGGTGTTATTACCTTAGTGTTAAACATATAATACTTAGTGAGTACCTTACTTAGTGACCTTAATTTGTTTACCTACCATAATGGTGTACTTAGCATACATTGTGTGTACCCCCCTTGCTGTATGTACTTATTGTACCATCCTTAGTGACCATACTACATTAGTACCATCTTTAGTGACTATACATCATGGGTACTTTCCTTTTTGTTCATACCTTGGTGGTTTGGGTTCCTTAATTAGTAAGGTTTTACTCACCGCTGCACTGGTTTCGCCCACATGGGTTATGTATTGGGTAGATGATCAAAAGATTTAACAATGTCCCTGGTGGGTCGGGGCTTGGTGGTACTTGGAGGGAGACCGAACAGACAAGCTTCACATGAACAATTTCAGTCTGCTTCTGTACCTACCCTTTAGGTTGGGTGTTTGGCCGATGGATTCCAGGAGCATGAAATTTTCTTTTAATGGAATTGTATACCACCCCCCTTTACTTTTAGTTTATATTGTCAGCTCGGAGTCTCTAGTTGGAACACTATATTCTTGGGGACGGGAGTGTGTGTACAAGAATGTTGGAAAATTCCTCCCACATGTGGTATATTCCTACTCAATGCTAGTTTCTATCCTCTGGCCTGTAAGAGACGGTCTTGGGGTATTAATAGCATTAGACCCAGCAGAAGGGTCCTGACAGAGTGGTATGAAAGTTGTTTGGTTTTATCTTAAAGACAAATAGTTTGTGAATTTTTCTTTTTGAGCAAAAATGTGAAGTGTTTCATGTTCGACCTTCATGCTAGGGTGCATAGTGTTGGTGTAGAGACTGACATACCCATAAACCAGTACCATGAGTTCTAAATTTTGACTAGGGGCATGAAAACATTGGTTGAATAAATCATATAGGAATTTTGTGTGTTCTCATGTCCTTTTTGAGTCATAGTCAACTCACTCATGTATACTCTTTTGACAGTTGTACATCTTGCTTTACTCTAAGATGCATCCAAGTAGATATCCATCCATGATCCCATTATGTGATCATGAGGATAATATTCCTAGTAGAGAGACATCACTATAGGTATTTTTAC
This sequence comes from Viscum album, assembly GCA_963277665.1. Classification (NCBI taxonomy): domain Eukaryota; kingdom Viridiplantae; phylum Streptophyta; class Magnoliopsida; order Santalales; family Viscaceae; genus Viscum; species Viscum album. The sequence goes on along the minus strand of OY728143.1, from coordinate 640,030,380 downwards.
TTGAGATAGAACCTTCAGAAGGTGCACCAGCTATACCACCACATATAGAGTAGCTCATGGTACCTTTAGTAATGACAGATGAGATACGTGGGCTAAGTGCACTTCAGGAGGTTCAGCAATAGAGACCCCTCAGGTTCTAATGTGATCCTAATACACATGTGGCCAAGGAATTTCCTAAGGCGGTGACTTGAGTTTTCCATCTATTTAGGATACCAACATTTTAGATGGTGATCCATATAGTGAGCCTTCTCTATGGCTTATCAAGGTAATTGTGGGACTGGTTACCCAATATTACGATGAGGCGACTCATCCATGGATAGAGTTTGAGAACCATTTTATTGAATATTCCTTCCCTTATAAGCTAAGTGATATGCATGTCTAGTGGATTCTTCAACTTTAGTAGGACGAAATGTTGGTATCTGAATATTCATCAATGAATACTGACCTTCCCAAGTACACGATGGAGACGATATTGGACTTGTTCTTTTGGGATTGTAATTTTCAGAATGGTGCATTTAGGGATGTTTAGGATTGAGTCATCCCTATATGAACTTCTACCAATGATAGGATTCTAGATCAAGACTTTTTGGTTAAGATCCCCTAGGATAAGAAAGTTCAATCCATAATTTGTCAACAGTGGGAAAGTAGGAGCAGATAGATCCGCAGGACAACGGATGTGGTAGAGGAGCTAGGAGACCAGCAGGAGGTGGTAGACATTTCAACATGTTACCACCACTACCATAGGTTTACTCACTAGGATCTGGGAGCCAAGGGAAAGGTGAGGGGATAACTACATGCAATTGAAGTACATGACCTAAGGGTTCCTGAAATGATTCTAGGTGAAAACTGTGTCTATTATACTTATCTTACCATATTGATAGACCCGAGTTTTATTGATTACTTTCTTTCCACATACCTTGCTTGGGGATCAGAAATTCCAGTTGGACCGTGGACTCGATCCTCACGTTTTGAGACTCTTACTGAATGAGGACGAATACTCATGTACTAGTGCCGAGAGTGTGACCTGAATCTTAGAGGTGATAATTACAGTTGGGATCTCTTGGTAGTGATATTGAGGACTTAAAATGTCATTCTTGGCATAGACTAGTTATCCCCAGTTCATGATCATATTGAGTGCCTTAGGTGAATAGTGTCATGTGTCCGCATTAGTGGAAATAGGATTCCATCTTAGTGAAAAATAAACCTAGTGAAGCATAGGATTAACTCACACATAGGATGGTGTGACCAATTACTAATCAAATGGCTAGACCAAACCTTTGTTTAGTGTATGATATGATTCATCAATTCCCTGTAATGGTGGTGTAGTCATAGTGAATCCGGTATAGGTTTAGAGAGTGGAATTGGGTAAGGTTCCTCTAGGACTATGAATTTTAAATATTCAATACACCATGGAATGGGATCATGGTAGAATATTCTCTCAATAGGTGATCTTATTCTAAATTACAGAATGAGGAATCAAAGTAGTTGGCCTTGATACAGTTATCATTGGTGGATGGAGTCGAAGTTTCTTATCTATAGTCAATGTTTAACACCTCAAGTCAATGATACCCATATTGATAATACAGACTATGAGAACCTACAAGACCAGATGTCCATAGGACACACTCTTGAAGGAAATTATAAAGGAGGGGAGAGCATCATCTTTTTCAGGGGATGCATAGTAGAACAAAGATGTTGAGGGAGGAGGTTATGAGGAAGTTCCATAAATTCAATTTTTTGATATTAATTTCATTTGATCCTTCAGAACACTTAGTGTGGGAATGCTAAATTCCTTGATTTGTGATCAAGATCCCAGTTTCTAAGAGTGTTTATTCTTGCTTGTGGTGTGACGTTGTCTAGATATGGCTGAGCCTACAATGTTGGTGTGATATGTGGGGCAGGGAGGCCTAGTTCTTCATCGTAGTAGTGGACACCTGGATTGGAGTGATGAATCGGGATATGCATATGGGTTTCTAGGAGAGAACAATGAATGACATAATAGGTTCAAGCTATGCTTTTCTATTATTATGAATGTTGGGTGCTTGTTTGAATCAGAACAGCATTTTTTGACGCACTGAGTTGGCTCACCTCCATGATAGATTGGAACAGAGTTAGATAGAGAGATTGTGATGACTCTACATGCACGATATACTTAGACTCTATTTTATTCCATAAATGTTAGATTTATACCATGATGCTCGTTTTTCATCCTATATGTGGAGATGGGGGATCAAATGGAGGGGGTCCATTGTGGAAAAGTAATTCATTCAGTGAGTGTCTGACAACAACATGAGAACCTCCAGAATAGTACATGGGAGTGGATGTCCTGAGTTCATGCTCAAACCCTCATCTATTTGGGTATCCCATATTTTGGATTTCAGGGAATTAAATCCTTGTGGTGGGGATAATGTAATGAATCAGATTTTAGTGATAATATATTTAGAAAAATATTTGAAAAATTAAAATACAAGGTGTTGAGAAGGCATACGATTCTGAGGCCCAGAGAACCTGTAAAAATTCATCTAAAAATATTATGTTTTTAAATAGATTGCATGATCAATTTTCTAAAAAAATTGGAATAACTCTTAAACAGGTTCACTGATCATAAATTTGAGGGCACTGTTTCATTCTAGATAGATTTTATTATTATAGGTCCAAAATAAGATTAGTCGGTATGGGTATCCAATGAGAAAACATGAAAATGGAATAACCATAAAAAATATTTAAATAAAAATATTTTATTTTAAAATCCATATAACTCATTAACGGTGACTCATATTGAAAATCTGATACCACTGCCGAGTTCATAATGAGGTGGTTTATATAAGAGGGGCCAAACCGTAAACATTTTAGGTTGAGAGAAAAAGTTTGTTTTTGGATGTGAACATTATTAAAATATTTAAGAACAATATTTTATTTTCATGTTTCGTGGTGATTAAATGACACTATGACACAATGACTAAGAAGTTGTTAACCTTCTTAAAAGAACAGAGCGTAAAGACATTGTGAATCAACATAAAAACAACGCTGAATCATGTTTCTACAATTAATATTATGATAAGGATATGGGACCATGGGAAAATATTAGAGATTTTTATGAGGCTCTAGAGGAATATATTTGGAGATAAATGAATCACCAACAACAGTGAACACCCCCTCTTATTTGAAGGATCTCACCAATGACGTCGAATTTTCATATCGGGATCACTCTTCAGCGGATCATCAAGGCCAACAAATCCATAATATAAAATTATTCAATCATAGGTAGGTGTTGGAAACTTTTTGTGTGATTTCTTTAATCCTAATTCTTATTTTCTAAATGATGATCATAGATCAACTCACTAACAAGTTGACCCGTAGATCCTTCGTTCATGCAGGATGTGAATTTTAATGCAGGGATTATAGAAATGGTATTACATCTCAGTGATGGTTCAAATGTCTTCCATTTTTGTCTAACACAACGAATGAAGGCCAAATTAACAAGGCCAGTGTTCGTTGATTTGGGTGTTATTTGTGATCCATCTATATGTCCTTGAGTTCTTTATTGATGGACCCCCATGGTTGCGTCAAAATATTTCCTAGAGGATATGAATTTTTTTGACCCCTCAGATCAATGGTGAAATGTCTTGGAGCATACATAAGTTGCTGTGACGACCCATGTAACGTAACGGTACCACCAAATCAGAAAACAAACCACTATAGTGAGTCTGATGGCCCATGGTGGTGGCCGCATGCAAGAGGAGGTGCACCAAAGTGGTGGAAGAAACCCAAGACAACTGCCGTGGGCGGTGAGCATAGGCCGCTGGTAGGTGGCCAATGGTGAGCTCCAAAAGATGCAGAAAGAAATCTGTGTGATACGGATGGAGGTCGTAGTCTACCAGGACCACAAAGGTGACCTATGACAATAGTCGCAGGGTGGGACGCGATGCCCGCCACATCTCTGGTAGACCACACCAGACTTCTCCATCAGGCCAGGTCGGGTTAGGTCGGTCTGACAGGGCCCTGACCCAACCAAACCCTTTTTAGAAAAGTCTCAAATCTTCCAAATGGTATGTCAGATTGGTGATACATTTGTGGTGTTGGGACCCTCACGATGAGGAGTTCATTTTGAGATACTATATGTGGGTTTTCATTGATTTATACAATTGAAATTTTTCATGAGAGAAAGTTCATGTATAATAAGCGTGCTACGAATAGGAAACTCATGCATGGAAATGGAAAGAAGACTATGACTATGAGTCTAAGTGACTCAGTGGGTCTTAGTGACTTAGCGGATCTATGTGACTCAGTTGGTCTAAGTGACTCAACAACTCTAATTGACTAAGAGGGAATATGTGACTCAACAATACTAGTTGTTCTGTGATTACATCTAATAGTAGTTATTTTCCTAAATTAGACATAAAACTATGTGAGATGACAGAATATTGTGTGTATATACCATAGTTATGTACTTAGTGACCCTATTTTGTGTACTTACCTTAGTGGTGTACTTAGTGAACATGTTTGGTGTACAACCTTAGTGGAGAACTTAGCATACATGTTTTTACCTTCCATAGTTATTATACATTGTATACATACATTAGTGGTGTACATAATTATAGTGATTGGTGTAATTACCTTAGTGGTTTACTTAGCTAACAAACTTGGTGTACTACCTTAGTGGTGTACTTAGCATACTTGTTTTCACCTTCCTTAGTGACCTTACATGGTGTACTATCTTAGTGGTGTACTTAGTGTAATAGTGTGTACCTTCCCTAGTGACCATACATGGAGTAAATAAATTTGTGGTGTACATAGTGGCCACACATGTTCTACTTACCTAAATAGTGAACCTAGTGAATGTACATTGTGTACTTACCTTAGTGGTTTACTATCCATACATTTTGTACTTACCTTTGTGGTTTACTATGCATACTTGTTGTACTACCTTAGTGGTGTACATATTGACCGTACTTGGTGTACATGCCTTAGTGCTGTAATTAGTATACTTGTGTGCACCTTCCTTAGTGACTGTATTGGGTGTACTTACCATAGTGGTGTACATATCATACTTTTTGTACTTACCATTTTTGTGTACTTAGCATAAATGGTGTACTTACATTAGAGGGGAACTTAGCGTACTTGGTGTGTACCTTCCTATGTGACCATACTTGGTGTACTTATATTAGTGAAATAATTAGTGTACTTTGTGTGTACCTACCTTGGTAGGGTATTATGAAAATTTATTCCAAGAAATCATATTTTTCTTTTATTGGTCTTGTATAATGGCCCCTTTTACTTTAAGGTTTCACTATCTACTCAGTGTTTCCGCTTTCATCATTTTATTCTTAGGGGTGGGTGCATGCGTACAAGTACATGGGAAAATACCTCCAACTTGTGGGATATGCCTACACGACACTATTCACTAGCCAATGGCCTATGGGAGGTGGGCTTGGGTTAGTCATGGTACGAGCCCTGGGGGATGGGTTACGAAACTTTTAATTATTTCAATATGAAAAAGAAATTTAAATAGGGTTCATGAGTATATATGACCTACCATCTCCATTAACAATGAATTTTATTTCTTATCTCTAAATATTATGAATTATTATCAATAAATATATATTGGATATATATGATAATTAAATCATGGTTTAAATTTTTGTGATGATGAAATCATGATCAATATAAGAATAAAAAAATAAAAATTCAAAAAAAACTAACAAAACTAGATTATTAACAATCTAAATAGTGAAAATATTTAATGATTATTAACAAAAGGGTAAAAAAATATTATAAAAAGATTATATATGATATTAAAATTATGTGAATGGATCTTTTATAAGTTACTGAAAATTTTACAACCATTATATTGTTGGTTAAGGGAAAATCAGCTAAAAGGAAACACACAGAAAGGGATTCCTGTCTCCATATTCTTTCTATGAGGAATTCACAATTAACAACACTAAATTCATTTATGTAGTTTACGTACATCCAAATTTAATATAATATATGGTGTAGTATTTGATATTTATGGTATTTAAATGCTAAATTTTACAATTATTACTTTCAGTTTATCAACTTCAAAAGTTACCATGTAATAAGGGACTTCATCTCAATTTACATTATTGGAGACATATTTTTGTGTGTGCATAATTTCATTTATATGGAGTTCATACTGAAAATTGGACAAAAAATATCACAATTCATGCATTATTAATAATATTATGAGTTTAAAATTGAATTATTTCATCAAAGGAGATTTTAATTAAGTGTTAACAAGTTGAAACAAATTTTATATCCCAATTTATTTTCATTGGGTTATATTAAATCTATGTTGTTGTTATTATTATAAGATTATGTGTTTAATAAGTTTTTACTATATATGGTTTTATTTCCACTTTTTTATTGATTTAAATCTAAAACATGAAATTTATTTATAGATTTATCCACACATAAACCTTATGGTCTTTTCAAGGGTTTACTTCACAATTTCATTTTGTTCCAGATTATTTACAATAGAATTTATATATGGGGAAATTACATGATCATTGTTAATAAATACTTTCATTTTATTATTCCATAGTTATGAATGAAATTTTCCATCTAATATTACAGTTTTTAAACACTTGGTGACAGAAAATATTTTATAAAAACTAGACATCATTACTTTATTTATTCGGAGGATCTATATTCTTATATAAACAATATATTCATAAATTTTTTTTAATCATTTCAAAATGATATGATATAAAGATTTTTACCCCTTTTTTAATTTATTTTCAATGGAAAATTCTTTTCATTTTTAAAAGAATTCATTTCACTAACATATTTACCTTTAAAATTGAATGTTTTTTTCTTGTACGACATGTATAGATTTACGGAACATTTCTTATTCAAGGATTCCTTTACATGTTTAGAAGGATAATTTTCAATGAAAATGTTATAAAATGTTAATTTAATTCAAAAGGATTTTAATTATATATTTCAAAAATAAAAAGAATATTTTACTTAATATTTTTATGACCTTTTTATAATAGTTCCATTCAGCAAAGAAAATAACCCTTTATTTTTACTCCAATGTAGATATATTGTATTGATTCCATCCTTATTATTTCTATGCGAGGTTTCTAATTGGTTTGGCCAAGTATAGTATTAATTTACATTTCCTTGATTCCATTTAAACCTCTTGAAATATTAAATTTCCCATGACCATTAAACAATGAATTTACCTAATTAACCATATCATTTTTCATGATAATGTTTATTTATTATACCATATAATAGTTTTACATATGGTATTAAATTTTATATTTATTTGATTATATGTGGATGTATTGATAAATTTTAATTTTTATTAAACATGGAGGTTTGATAAGGAATATTTTACACTAATTAAATTAATTACTCGATATGATGAATACTTTAGACACCCAATGACAGGTTGGGCCCATACATTATGTATCCCCTCAATTATTTAATAGGTTATCATGAGAAAAATTAGATGAAGAAATTAAATAGTTCACTACAATTAGTATAAAATTTTCTAGAGAATAGATCGTGATTGTAGAGGTTTTCTTGTACCTAATACACAACCTCCAATATATAATCATTTCTTTTTTTATTCAGTATTTATTAATCATGATATTTTCTATATATATAAGTTTACGGATTAATTTCATTATAATTTAATTGATTAAAAGGAATCTATTTCATTTCTTTTTCATTCCATATTTCTGGTGCACTAATATCATAGTTTACTGATTGCATGGAATGTGTATTTAGTTATTTACATTCGATATTTTTTAATCTCATTGATTTATTATTTCATCTGATTTACTTTACCCTTACTAATTATTTTTTCTCCCCCTTATTTTCTTTCCTTCCCCAGGAATATAAGATGTGTTATAGGAAGTATTCGCATGGAAATTAAATGTGGGAACAATTTTATCCTCTAAAGAAAAAATATATGATTTAATTAGTGTTTTAATTTGTAATACAAGAATCATGTTTATATATGTTCTACCAAGACTATTTAACTATTTGGTCCATATGTATTAAATTCATTATAATCATTCCAATGTATTGGTAGTAGACTCTGTCTCTTTGAGTTTTGGAGTCAAGTCACTATATTTGATATCGTAGGAAGATTAGTAAAAACATTGGAAACTAGGTTTAGGAAAACATACATTATATAATATATCCTAAAGATAAATATTGATGATAAGTATAGAATAACTTCATTTAATTTTATTAAGGTGGATATTATGAGGTTGTTCCTAGAAATAAATCCCTTTCTTGATACTACAGGTGGAAGTGGTGTTGACATAGATGTATCATGGGGTAAAAACTCTGAAAAGGTGTGTTAGGCCATACTCATTCATAACCTAGTATAGGAAAATGAGCCATAGTTCCCACATTTTTTGAACACTCTAAAGGGATACACATAAGATTACTTGATATTTAATTCAAAAATTTATTGAAGGATTTGAATATATAATGACAATGAATGACCTAGGTCAAACCATATACCAATGAAGGGCCTATGTTGAAATAAAATGGAAAAATTATTTTTGTATTGTGTTTTTGTTGAAATTATTATCTAAAATCCTATTTAGTGATTAACCTTATTTCAAGGATGTCCTTCACATTTTTTGGAACATCATAAGAATTATATTAATATGGTTTTACAGCTGGAAAACCTATGTGCTAGGTGAAAACTGATGAAGTCTAGAAAGGTTGTTGGACTTGAAAACATCACCCATGGATGATAAGGGTTCCAAACCTACCACTGGCCTACGTGATGTCCTGGTTAATGTGTAATAATTTTTAGTTAAACAATTTGATGAATAAAAATAATGATGACTTATTACTGTTACTTTTATGTTTATAAATTAATTTCTAAAACATAATGGTTTTTGAAAATAGTTAGAGACCAATATAATGACTTGTTTTATGGGTATTACATTCCATTAAAAGATAGTTTTGGATTTTTAAAAGGGTGTTCAGTCTAGGATATCCATTTTATAGAGTAAGGGATTAATTAAAGTTTGATCAAAGCACAACCAAAATTAGGATTTATTCATATGAAATTGAAATGTATCAAGTAATAATACTTCCTAATATTTTTAGGAAGTAAAATAATTACTAAATAATAAGAAAATAATAAAAAAATGTTATCCTAATTCATTAGTTGTTTAACTGATGGTATTTTAAATCATCATAGATTTATAGATTTAAAGCCCTTAAAATTCCAATTATCAATCAATTGTTTGAGATTTAGGACTTAAATAACTTCTTATATATATTTATTATTTTTCTATTAGTCCATATCTCCACTTCACAGTAACATTCTCCAACATAGAAACTTAGTCATATGTTATTCTTTGTGACCCTTATACTTCCCATTCTCTCTTTTATAGAGGTTTGTTTATGAACCATTTTCATGATGTGGGCTTTAAATATATTAATTTAATATAATCTATTACTAATATCTATTTTACACTTTAAAGACACAATTTATTTAAAGTGGGGAGAATGTATCCCCCTTAAAATTCTAAGAGAGTAAACATGAATTTGATTATGTGTATAACCCACGACACCAAGAGCATATGGGAATATAATATTCTGAGACATTACAATATATTTAATATTTTTATTAAATTAAATCTATGATATATCTTTCAATGAACATAATACTTAGTCAGATTATGATGCACATAATTATGAGTTTCTTAAATTGCTTATGTTACACTCAAGACAGAGTTTTTCTGAACAATAATATATTATTTAAATATTATTATTGAATATAATAAGAAATATTCTAGTCATTAAATTATCAATTATGAATAGTGTTAACTAACATATAAAAATATATGGTCTATAAAAATTTAACATGAATTCAATGGTTAATAATTATTTAGATATGATGATATATATCGATTGAATATAAAGGATGTATTTTTTATACTCCCAAAGGTATGTTGTCTTACTGAATTTAATTTATTACAATTAATGTGTGATATTAATGAAATATATATTTTATATATTCAATAAAATATTTTTGAGATTAATTAAATATACTTGATATGAATATGATAATAACAAACCCAATGTTACACAATAAAAATCAATATTTCTATATTCACTTTTACCACCTTTTAATCGGGAAACTATTTTAAATACAATTTTTTAATTTTTTTTTAATTTTATATGAAAAAATATTCTTCATTTTTGAAATAAGAATATATAAATTATCATCATGTGAATTTTTTATATTTTTCTTTGAGGATTCATTTTTTCGGGGAATTGTGAAAAATATAGAATATAAATTCCAAATTTATTTTTCATCTATTTTATTTAAAATCCCAAATGATATTTTTTATATTTGTTTTAAAATTTAATTATATAAATTATACATATATTAATCCAATAGAGTTCATTTTAATCAATTTAAATTGGTAATTGTATATAAATAATAGAAAACATTTGAACATTTTACATAAAAACCCGCTTTGTCGTCCCGTCTACAGGATGAAATTTAAATTAATTTCTAAAAATTATATTATTTTAATTAGTAAAAATGGTTTCCGTATTTGGAATAATAATAATTCATATTTTCAAATAAAGTAAATTTTTTTTTGAAAAAAAATACATGGGAATGTGATTTATAGTAATTACATCAATTAAGAGGAAAAGAGGCTTAACAAGGGACTAAACCATAAAATTAAGATCCAAAATTACCTATGAAAAATTTTCAAAACACATTGGATGGAAATATATATTCCATATCATACCTTTTATATAATACTTACCATTATTTGAGCCACTTTTCTTAAGAAAAATGTGTGTAGAATTCAATTTTCAAATATTTACAAGAATTTTACTCATGGTCTATTAAAAAACGTCATTGACCCCTACCACTATTTCCCACCACTAAATCACTTTTGATAACCCAGATTCTACTCAAATAAGCTCCCAAAATATCTCCCTTCATCATAGAATACTTTAATTTGGCATAAATTTTACCAAGTATGTATTTTTCTATACACCAAATGGAGTTACCCGAAAACAAGATTACATTATTCAATGATCAGTTTCATTTTATTTCATTATACACCCATAAAATATTCTTATTAAATGATTTAATAATAATATCAAAATAATAAATATATTAATTTGTTTTTATTCATTTTTTTATCTACACTAATAATTAATTCCATCTAATAGGTAATACGCTTAACGTTTATGTGTACGCTGAACTACGACCATAGGAAATGATGTCATTCATTTTTACTGTAACACCTATCATGGGTTTTAATTATGATGGGAATATTTTTTATATGTGATATATATGGTATTTATCATGTTCCAATAAATTTTTAATATATATATATATATATATAACATACATTTATTCTTTCCGTTTTGGGGGAATAAGATAACCTCGTTTGTGGAAGTGTGGACTACCGCCTCCTCAAAGCGATGTGATTCATTCACACAATACATGGAATTAATTAAATAATTAAATTACAAAACATATGTGAAATATAAGACATAAATATCATACTATAATTTAAATATATAGATATATAATATACTTTTCCTTCCTTCAATACAATAATGTAATGGAATTAGCGTTCATGCGTACGTACGACAAACCATCTCCAAGAACGGTGAATTTCACTTCATATTTCTATATATTATGGATTAATATAAAAAAATACATAATGGTTATATATGATAACTAATTCATGGTTTAAATAATTTATATTATTAAAATATTACTGTTGTGAGATGACCAAAAATAAAGTCAAAACAAACCCAAAAAACTATGCCATCAACACACAAAATAGTGAAATTAATGAAATATTATTAACAAATGGGTTATTAGGTATTATTAGAAGATTATATAGGACATTTTAAAATTGTGTATGGTTATGGTATATGTTTGTGACCACTTTAAATCCATTATACAGGAGGTTAATGATTTTTCACCCAAAAAACAAATGCAAGGTAAGTGATTCCTTCCCACCTTTCATTTCCATGAGGTATAGGCCAATTACAACATTTACCTCTTTTTATTGGTGTACCTAATAACACTTTTGATAAAATATGTGATTAAATATTTTTTATTCCTGGTATCTAAATTTTTAATTTTATTATTATCAATTTTGGTTGTTCTAAATCAAAAGTTACGAAGTAATAAAGGACATTTTCTTGACTTCCATTATTTATGAAATACATTTTCATTCTACACCTAATTTATTATATTTGGATTACATACAAACAATTTGAAATATAATATCATGATATATTAATTTTTTATTTTATTTTGAGTATTAAATTATATTATATCATCCTAGGGGATTTGAAGTCCACATTACGAGGTGGAAAATAATTTCTTAATGCATATTATTTTATTTGGGTTATATTATATATTCCTCGTTATTAATATTATAAAATTATATTTTAATAACTTTTTAATATAAATTATATAATTCTAAATGTTTTAATGGTTCTTAGCATTTGACACACATTATTTATTTATTTAATGATTCTAACATTAACTTTATGTTTTTTAAGGTTATACATCCCAATATCATTTTGTTCAAGATTGATAAAACTTGAATTTTTATGAGTGGAAATAATTAGTTCATTGTTTGTAAAATCATTTAATTTTCGTCTTTATTTGTAATTCATGTACTTTTAATTGTAATAGTACTATTTTACACTCTTTGGTACTTCAATGATTTTTGAAAATGTTTTTTAGATTACCCGACATAATTTCTCTCATTAGTGGGAGAACCAGTTTTATTCAAAGAACAATGCTTAATTAAATAATTTTAAAAATGTTATTAACATTTTAAAAAAATATAATAGATAAAATGTTCCCCCTTTTATTATTTTAAAAATGATATAAAATTAATATTATTTTCTATTTTTGAACAAGGAATTTTTAAATCCTTTTTACATGGAAAAAAGAATGATCTTTTTACCTTGTTTGACATGTATGGATTTAATTATAGTCATATCATCAAATCATCCTTGGAAATTTTAAAAGGATAATTCTAAAATAAAATGTTTTAAAAACAATGATTCAAAGAAAATTATTTTCAAAATCTTTTTCCAAATGAAAAGGATATTTTCTTCAAGAATACTTTTAAAATATCTTCTTATAATATTTCCATTCATCAATGAAATCAACCCGTTATTTTTAATCCACATTGGATCTAATTTATTAATAACATAATTATTATTCCTCTAGATTTTATATGACTGATTTTTCCAAGGATAATATTTATGTTCACTTCTTATAACCCTTTTAGTCCCCTTGAAATATTTAATTTTATATGATAATTTAAAATTAAATTTCCCACAATTATCATAATAATTTACCATGAATCGGTTTATTTCAAATACCATGTATCATTTTGACACCTGGTGTTTAATTTGATAGTTATTTGATTATATGGGGAAGTATTGATAAATTTGTAATCTTAATTCAATACATATATTTGATAATGTACATTTTCTATTAATTAAATCCATTACTCAATATAAAGAATGATTTTGATATGCAGTGATGGGTGGGGTAAAAAACAAATATAACCCCTCCATGCATCGATAGGTTCTATTGAGATAAATTAGTTATGAAAAATAAGATGGTTTTTAGTTATAGTTTTAAACAATCTAAAAGACATATCATTCTATTATAGGGTTTCATGATCTAGAAACATTAAATCCAATAATTATGCATTCCCTTAATTTTGATTTAGTATTTATTATCCCTAAGATTTTCATTATGAGCAATTATATAGAAAATTTTAATTATCATTTAATTAATTAAAAGGAATTTGATTAAATTATTTTCATTTCCATATTGTTTACACAAATACTTATCTATTTATTGATTACATGGAATATGGACTATGTTATTAAATTTATATATTTATTATGCTCATTGATTTATTATTGATTCTGTTTAACTTTACCCTTATTGATAATTTGATCTCAATATTATTTTTTTCCTTCCCCAGAAATCTAAGAAGTTCAATAGGATTGATATTCAAGGATATTCTAAGTGTGGATAAAGTTATCCTTAAAATAAAATAAAATTATACTTTAAGTAGTGTATTAATTAATAATACAAGACTATGTATGTATAAATTATTCCAATACAATTAAACCATTTGTTACTTTATTTTCATGGTCATATCTCAAATTGCATTTACTGTATAAAAATAATAATTATTTTGATGAACAATATTAAGGAAATTATGAAACAATAAGAGATTAAAAATTGACACCCTGATGAATTTGTTTTAGGATTATTAACAAAACATCCTCAAAATCTATAATGTGAACATATTCTATTTAGTAACTATATAATAATTTTTAATTAATAAAATAAATGGGATTATGATAAGGGAGTAAGACAGAAAAAATTTCTTTAACACAAAAATTATTAATATAAAAATATTTTATAAGATTTAATGAATAAATGTTGGGAGTCATACTCGAGGTAATGGATATTTCATAAAAATATTTTTTTAAATTGGTTTAATAAGTTTTTCATTATATATAAATTATTATAAATGTTACAAGAATGTTATAATTTATACTTAAACGATTGTTAAATATAAGTGTCAAATAATTTTAATTATTTATAATGATTTTAATATGAATCTATTTGTCATTTCTGTAAAGTATATTTTTGAATTTCATTAAAAATTTTGAAAATATTATTTTATTTCATATATGACATGAACAAATTTACCGACCGTTATGTATTTTATTCCTTAACACATTAATTTAAAAGTTTTTATTATTTATTAAAGAAAGTATTTTTTTGAAACAGCCTATGATTTTAAAGTTCATTTATTTTAAATAAATTTAATCTCTAGGAGAGATTCTAGTACACTTAACCCTAAGAGAATTAATATAAAAAAATTAGTTTCAATATCATATATAACATGAAATAATGAGCATAAATAAATCATGAGATACTATTTAAATATAACTATTATAACCCTTTCATTTAATTGGATAGTATAAGTAGTATTAAATGAATTATTAAATATATAATGATTCTTCTAGATCAACAAAAAAATTATTGATAAAATTTTTGTAAATAATTACCCAATGTTTTAGTAAAGTCATTTTATGCTTTAAAATGCATTATCTATAAAAAATTTAATTTTTTAGAAATATAAATCAATATATACCCATTATTTAATTTTTATTTCATAAAAATAATATTATTTTTTAAGTCAACATATCAAAATATTTTTAGGGTGAAATATTCAAATTTTATGAAATGAACGATTTTCAGTGAATAATAAAAAATGCCAATTTTTTTTAAGTAATGTTTTGTATTTTATTTGATTAGGTAATTTTAAAGTCCCATTATAATTTTATTTTCATTTAAAAATTAAGAATAATTATTTAATTGTATTTAAAATAACTAATTTAATTTGAGTCATATTCATACCTGATTTTGATCAAAATTTATTTTTAGGCTTAAAACACAACTATCTAGAAAATGTTTTTAAATGCATAATGTTCACAAATTATAATTAATCAAAATAATATTTAGTTAGTAATTATTTAACTTATATGTATATATTATATTTCTACATTTATTAATTTAAATTAATTTTAATATTATTAAATTTCATATTGTTTTTATAATCTTATTATATTCCTGCAAAATAAGTTTCTTGAAAAACAGTTTTTGGACACGTCTGTAGGTTATCTTATAAATTAGAATTTTCCACTAAGGGGAATAAACTATGAAATAATGTATTAAATATTAGGAATAAGAATAATTAATATCATATAATATGTTCATATTTACTATTGGAGACAATGAAAAGAATAAATAGTAAAAATATGTTCCCACAGTTAATGTTAGAACTAACATACCAGGAGAAGGGGTTAAACTAAATATTAAAATGAAATAAAATGTTTAAAAAATATTTCATTAAAATTATAGTGGTTCAGATCTTCCTTATATCACATACACTATATTATTTATCAGTTTTTTGGCACTTTTATATAGAGTGACATCCAGTTATTGAATTGATTTGGGTATTTAAAAGAATTGAACTCCTTCTCTCTTATTAAAGGGAACTTGATCTCCTACCCATTACTCACTTAAAAAAACCCATTGGTTTATAAAATAACTTAAAAATAAATCTCTAAAATTATTTTCCACATTTTGGAGGGGATGTTCTTCCCAAAATAACATCCTAATGGTCCTTAATATGACATCCAATGGTGTTTCTGCTATGTGAGTGTTATTTTGTTCACTATGATTCTTAATTCTAATTCGTATTTTTTACATTATATTATGTCGTAAAATTTCTATATAATAACCCCAATATATAACATAAACATAAACATAAACTATTTTTTTTTCATAAAATGTATCCAACCCCACCTCTATCAAATGGGAAACAAATCCATTATCCATGTGTATGGAAGACTACTACCTCACGAACCAACGTAATTTGTTCCCATAACTAACACATATGGATAGTCATTATGAAAATAATAATAAATTTATATGTTAGAATTTATATTATATAAATTTTCTATGTATAATAAACAATCCACTCCCAGAGCCTGTCTCCCATCAAGTGAATGATATAGTCGCTCATGCATATGTTCGAACTACTATCTCCAAAGAGAAGTGCGACTCATTTACCATGTACAGAACTATAAAATAGATTTAAAAATTCATAAAATATGTAAATATTATGATTATAACAATAATATCATTTTTTAGATTATGGAACTTTATCCTATAAACAATTATCATATCATTCTCGACCAACCAAGCATGAAAAAATAAGGATGTTAACACATGAAACAATAATAATAAAATATTACTAAAGAATAGGTAGTAAGATCTAATATTGAGGATTATATATGATATTATATTTATGAATATAGTTATATTATAAAATAATAACATTTATAAACCATTATACTAGTGGTTAAAGTGATTTCAACCAAATAGAAGTGTGAGTTATGGTACTTCACCTCAATTTTCCTAAATTGGTAAATATTTATTATTGTAAACAAATTCTTTTCTACATGGAGTATAAACAACCTATATTACATTTTATATCATGAATAATTCATATTTAAGTGTATATTATGTTTAAATTGTAAATATTTAAACCATGTGGATTTTAAATGAATGTCACTAATTGGTAATTAATTTTATAAAACAATTTCTTTTAATTTTGTTACATTAAATCTTCACTGTAATATATATTATAAGATTATGTTTTTAATTTATTTTGATAATTTTTTTTTCTTTATACACTTACTTTATATGAATATAAATTGAATACACATAATAAATTTGGTGATTAATCCATACTTCTACGATATTATCATTGTAATTGATTTCGTATTCATTTCCAATCCGTTGAGTCATAATTGGTAACATGCACCCATTTAATTTTACATGGTGTATATAATACCCATTTTATGTTTAATATCATTAATTAATAATAAATAAGATAAATTTATGTTTTAATCTGATTTATTTAATCCAAGGATATTTGACATGGAAGTTAGCAAGTGGTATGGAATTTCACTAATCAATTTATTTTCATTTAGTTATAGCACATCTTCAATGTCATTGATATAATAATATTATGAATGTGATTTATTCTTGTTAAATTATTTTGTATTTCCACTTGTTTTATGTGGATTATATTTGATACACATAATTGACTCATTTATTAATTCTCACCTTAATGTTATGACCATTGTAAGGGTTCCTCATTAAAAAAGTTCATATTTGGGAGATATGTTATGTTATAAACCTATATCATTTTACGAGGCATATCTACTTCCGCATTAATATGTGATATCAATAATCTATATATATTCATGGTATTTTAATTTTCAGTTTATGTTGTATTTTTTGGGGTTAATGAATAAAAACAAAACAAAGTGGTTAGAGATTTAATTTTCAGTCTCATTTTAATCAGGATTTTTCATGCCCGAATTTACATTGAAGGAAATTATTTAATCATAATATAATTCAACAATTTATTTTTATACTAATATATTTATTCATGATCTTTAAAAGTAATAGTTCAATTTTCGTATCTTTTTTATGTAAAATTATTGATAATTTTTTTATTAAATTATGACTTTATTTACATATTTAGTTGAAAATCCTTTTTCTTATAGATCCATGATTCTTGAAAATGTATAAAATATTTTTTTAATATGATTTTTAAAATAATTTCTACGTATAATTGGTTTTTTAAAAAATATTTTAAAATTAATATTCTTTTAATTTCCCAAGAAATGAACTTTTGAATTTGATTTAAAAAATGTGGAAGGAACATCTGTTGTAAAATACTCAGTTGAAATGAAAAATTTCAACTATCATGACTACACATAGTCGGGATTAATGGGGAAGTTCTGGAGGTTGAAAAAACAGGAGATATGGTGGATGTTGTGATTATAGAAGAACCTGTTGGGAATAATGTTGTAGTGAGGGGAAGTCCTTCTATAGATATACAGGAAGGTGGGCCTTTGGATGAGAATAGAGGATGGGCGAAGGTTTCAGCAGGGATAAAGCCGCTGTTGGGCAAGCAAGTGACCCACATTACACTTGGTAATTTCATTGTGGGTTTGATGAATGATGGTCTTGAAGTGCTTTAGGATCAGGTGAGGGTAGACCAAGCTGCTTCATCGCTGCCTTTTGGCCCGACACCAGTTTAATTTCTTGATGATCCTGATGGCAGTGGGACTCCGAGTCTGGGCAAATAATGTAAGCACAGGAGGCACTCTCGTGTAGACAATGAAACACAATGGAGTTGTGGTGAAAAAAATAAAGACCGACTTTCATCCCACGAATGGTGTATGCGAAGAAGATATTTTTTAGAAGGAGGTGCATGGTGGTCTTGAAATTATGGAACATCTATAATGCTTAGAAATGGTTGATGCTACAGTCCCATTGGGCAATAAAACTGAGTGAATGATGATTTCCAAGGGTGATTATCTCTTTCAATTGGGGAGATATATCTGAAAGTGAAACGGAGAATGCGGGAAGGAGGGTCAGGACTTCTTATAGTGATGTTGTGCAAGGTGGTGGGAAGACTTTGTCAGGTAAGTAAGACGTTAGGACCAATCTTACAAGAAGAAGGAAAGGTAAGGATTACTACTCTATGCCAAAGCCATTGCCCACTAGGTCCATCAAAAGAAAAGGTACTCATTCTAATGAGGAGTTTTTATATCTGGAAAAGTTAAATCTTTGGAGGAAGCATGTTAAGATGATAAAGCAATATGATAGCCCGGAATGGGAGTTGGCCACTGTGGATGAAGCACCTGATTATGGAAATAATGACAGGTATGGATTTTATGACATGTATTTGTTTTTCTTGGCTTGTGATGTTTGTTTTCTTCACTTTTCCTTTATTTTAATAAATAGTCAGAGACCTTGTCTCTGGCAGAGCTTTCTAGGTATTTTATAAATATTGAAGAAATTATTAGTTTTTAAAAGTGGTTTTAATTGTGCAAAGTGTATTTTAATAAAAAATTATAATGATATTTTTATGGGATTAATATCAATCAATGAGAAAAAAACTTTTATCTGACAAATACTCCACTTGGAATATTTTTTAATGACCCAAAAGTTTTTACTTATTAGTATGGTTAATGATTAATTTGTATAGGGATAATATAGACAAAGAATTTCTTTACTAAATTTTTAATCATTAACTATCCCAGGAGTTATTAAGATTCCTGTGATCATTGGACAAAAGTTCTCCCAAAATAAACTTATTATTTATCATAGATATTCTTATATCATTAACTATTTATCATTTCTAAATATTGTGATTTATATTGAAATTTATTGGATTAACTGGGGAAATATTTATATTCTAAATTCCTCGTTCATTAAAAGAATTTATTAATAACAAATATTATCTGTGAATTAAATTGATCATCTGATATATGATTAATTTTTAAAAATATAGTGATGGGTTGGGCCATGAATTATATTTCACCACAATCCATCAATAGTATCCTGAGGTGAATCAGTATACTATATAAATGGTCTTTCCCATATTTCTAAATTGTGATCTGAATGGTTATTACAATAACGATATCATGATGTCTGAGATATTGACATCCACAATTAATAGTTTAATTCATTATAAATGTATTTATTTATATCCATGAGATTATTCCATTTATATAATCCATGGATTAATTTTTTTTACATTTTATTCATTAAATGGAATGTGTGTTCAGTTATTTACTTGACCATAATGATTTAATGGACTGCGTGTTCAGATATTTACCTTTCCATATTGATCATAACTTAATGGATATGATTTATTTACCCATGATAGATTCCACCTTACACAACTCTCACTGGGAATATAAGATGAACATTATTTTTTTCCTCTGTAAGATATGAGGAAGGAATATTTGAAAATTTCCTATAATGAGGAATTTTTACCTACCCAATATTGTATTTCATGTTTTCAATTATAAAAAATGTCTCAAGTATGTAGTTAGTTTTATGATAATACTGAACTATTTGGTTATTTGGGATATGAAAACATGTATCTTATTCAAATATAAAAAATTAACCATAGGCGCTTGCCTACTAGAGTCATGGAAGTTATAGTTGGTATCATAGGATGTTTATTAAAACCCATGGAAACTATGTTTAAGAAAATAGAATTTAGGGAAAACAACATAATGATATACGTTCAAGATAAGTATAGAAAAATATTTTAATTGTTTTTTTAGAAATATATAATGTGGGATTGCCAAAGAATAAAAAACAATCTTGATACTATAAGTGGAAATGGTATTGGAATAATTGTATATATGGGTAATAAATTTGAAAAGTTTGTATTGTAAATTGATCGATCATTACCTAGTGCACAACAATTTGACTTACTTCGCATATGTTTTGACACTCTTGGGGATATCCTTTAGATAAATCAAATTTTATTTAACAAAATTATTGAATGATATGAATGCATAATGAAAATGAATAACTCATGATAAATGTAAGGTTAATTATATAGTAGAAAATGTGTGATGATCTAAACAATCTATAAATGATAACATAGTTCTCTACTAGTATTACCATTTGTCACAAAATTAGTTTTGGTTTTTGTCAATGTATGGAACCCGAATGAATCATGATTACATTAAATATGCTGTAAAATATGGTGATTATAAGAATCCATATGGGATAATGATTGGGGAGAATGATATCATGATTATTTATAATCAATTATCAAGATATGTTATTAACAAACTATACCATAACTTACTACCAGAGCGGCCAAGGAAGATCCTTATATAGAATGTTATGAGATCAAGTGGTGGAGACAATAGAGTATAAACCAATTGATTCCATTCATGATATAAATCTTCAAAGGGAAACATCAGATAATGACTAAAGGGAATATATAAATGTGTTATTATTTTAAATTAAGGAATAGTGAGATGGATTTCTAAGCAACATCGATGAATTTAGTGGAGATAAATAAATTTCATCATAGGAAAAACATTTACAGCTTATTTTCTTAAATGTATAGAACCTGAGAATTATCTGAGTCAATTCACTTTGTAAAAGATAACTCATAGACTAAAGAAGAACCTATGAAAAAAGTAAAAGGGTTGAATTATTTATTTATTGGTATTGAATAATTAAATTTTAGATTTTTTTATATCAATGCCATTTTTATAATAAGTATTGTGAAACATATACGAATTTTTAAAGTATTACATTACTATATGTATTCATCAAATATGAACACTAAAATTATCAATAAGATCATGGGTTTATGTATATAAGGTTGATTATAAGTTTAAAATCATAAAACCACCTTTTTGGAAATTTTATGTAATGGGTGTTTATCAATAAAATGCATATTTTAAGAGAGATTTATAGTAATATAACCCACTATTTAAGAATATTATATTTTTACATAAGGAAAAATTACATTAAATTTTGTGTAGATAAGATTTAATTTATTGGAAACTGCTAAATGTTAACTTATAGTTGATTTTATGATAATTATCAGTGATCAAAACATGGTAATGTTAATGGAATTATATTAATATATTTTAGTAAATAAGACAGCCTATATAACATGTGAAAACTCATCACATCTGGTGAGGCTATGTGTATTGAACAAACAAATTAAGGGAGATAAGGGAGAATCTCCTACCACTGGACAACATGATTCACTAGTTAAGACGACATTATTTTTACATAAAAATTTTATGGATAATTATTTAGAGGAGCATTGGGGGTTACTATTGAGGATTAGAGATTAATATATTATATCCGTATACCATACCATTTTGCTTTTAGAAAATATTTATAAATATATGGAATGACAATTCACATTTTTTATAGATATTATCATATATTAAATATAAATTTTTGGGATTTGAGTATAAAAATTAATTTTTAGAAGTTCATTTCATAGATTAATATATTATTTCAAAATTCATAAAAGTACAAACACGAGATGAAATTATTCCTAAGACATAGAAGTATATAAAATATGTATACTTATTTATATTCCAAGAAAAATAATTATTACTTAACTTTAGGAAAAGGATCATGAAAAATGGTATACAATAATATTTATATTTTATGAATCAAATGGTATTTTGTCACAATAAAAATTTACGTATTTTATGGTAATTATCTTTCTCTTGATCATTCACTTTATTTTGATCAATGATCTCTATCACTCTCCAAAACTATTTATGATTTTATTATATGTCCATATTTTCACTTCCCGAAAAATGATTGACTATATGGTAACTGAGCTATATATTATTCAATATGAATGTAAAACATCATTCTATATAATTTTTAGAGAAATTTTAATTTACCCTTTTTTTATGTGGGTTTTTAACAAAACAATTTTGACATTTCAATCCCGTGATTTCCTTGTGTATGTTCAACTTGCAAGGACAAAATATATTAATGATTAGAATAATTTAACACCTTTATAATTTATTATATATTTATATTAAATAAATTTATCCTCTTTGATATTATGTGGTACATGAAAACTCGAGACCTTAAAATACAAACACTATGTTCGATAGCATATAAGACACACAACACCGAGCTCAAAAACAACGTGAGATGCTATCAAAATATGTCCACTATAAAAAAATCCATTTAATAGAAGGTTATAAATAAGATTAAAATAATTAATATATATATAACCTAATAAATAAAACTTTAATGATAATCTTTTACTTAATAGTCACTCAATTTTTTAGTAAATTCATTTCATGCTTTAGAGTACATGTTCTTCAAATAATTGCTTGATTTTTCATTTAATGATTGTAATTATAATAAATATATATAAATTTAAAATATTATATTTTATAAAAAAGTTTTATTTTTTAAATTATCATATAAAAATTGTCTTAGGGTTAATTCATTGGTTTTTTTTAAATCTTCATTTTTAATGAATAGTTTGAAATACCGATTTTCTGAAATAATAATACATAGTTTCAATAGATTAAGTGACTTTCAAGTAACTTTTTCTTTGAATTTTATTTCAAAGTAACTAAAATATTATTTAATTTATTTAAAATCACTAATTACATTTTAATCATCTTTATTTTTTATTTTTATATAAATTTATATACCGGCTTAAAAACCTGATTTTCAGAAAACTATTTTTAAATGAAAAATGATCCTCTATTTTAAATAATATATATAATATTTAATGATTAATAATTTAAATTATATTCATAAAATATTAATATAAAAATAATTAAACTTCATTTAATTGTGATTACATTTCATATACTTATTATAACATCAATTTATGATTGTGAAATATGCTTCTTGAAAAACTATATTTTTGACTTGTTTGTGAGATTAATTTTACATTAATTCACCCACTTAATTTAATTTAATTCGATAAAATGGATTCCATATATTCAAATTGAATAATTAATTTTATATAATAAAGAATTTTTTATGTCTTAATGAATAGTTAAAAAATAATTTTTTTGACATCATTTATGTAAAAAATGATTTTCTTTGGTGGGGGGAGGATGAACTAAAGAGATAAATGGAATAAAATGTTTAAAAAATGATTATCTTTATTTATAAATGAGTTTATAGAACTCAACACATCTAAAATATTTTAATTTCTAATTTTAAAGTCACTTGGACTGAGGGAGAGATCCCAATATAGATTTTTTTGGGGAATTTACAATACTGCCACACCTCCATTATAAGAGGGTCCCCCTCTGGGGTCCTTAACACACATCCAAAACCCATTGTATTATCTAAGACATCATCAAATATCCTCCCAATATCCTTTTATAAATTACAGAGGTTCTGGCCATCCTAAAAGAAGAACACTTGGGTCCTTAATAAAATACCCAAGGGAGGTTCTTATAAGAGAAAGAAATTGTGTAAACTCTTTCATTTAAATTGTACTATTTCAACCATCAATTATTTCCTAACACTTAAAATGTTATAAAATTATTATATTCCATATACCAAGATGTTATTATGTATTTTTAATTATAATTATTCACCTCCTCTCCGTTAATTATGAAAGAAAGACACCACTCGAGTGTGTGGGGAACTACCTCATCGCAAACTGGTTTAATTTTTTTCATCAACAAATCACATGGATAATCATAATTATGGAAGAAATGAATATATATATATATATAGTAAATGTTATGTAATTTTTATTATTTAAAATTAATATACTTATAAATTTCATACCCTTTCACCCATTAAGGTAGTGGTATTGTCGCTCGTGCTTACGTACGACCTACCATTTTTATGAAGTGATGCCACTCAATTTCCATTTCCTAATTTGGTGAATTATTTTTAAAAAAAAACCAATAAGTGGATTTTATATTTATAAAATTATTATCATTTTTTTATATAACAGAAATATAAAATACCCAATAAATAGAAATTTCATGAAAAAAATGCATGATCAAACAATGTGATTACCACTTAAAGCAATTATAAAAAACAATTATTAACGAATGGATGGTAGGATGTTATAAGAATAGAGTATTTGATTTTAAAAAATTTAATATTGTTTAGGTACAATTTAATAACAGTTTTATATTCCTTATACATTAATTTAAAGTGTGTCTAACAAAAAGGATGTGTGAGGAAAGGGAAATCATCTCTATCGCCCATCATTGAGGAATATTTAATGTTAGGCACCTAATATATAATATATTGGGTATATAATTCCTCTTTTACATGTAATATCATGATTATAATAATATTTAATGGTATTTTATTTTTTAATTGTATATATTTCATCAAATTTTTTTTGAAAAGAATGTTACAATGTTGTAAATAATTTCAAAACTCAATTTATTTTCATTGGGTTATATTACTTATCATATATTATTAATATAATAATATTATGTTTCTAATGAATTTTTATAATTTTATATTTTATCTATAATAATTTTATATTTATTTATATTTCATACAAATTATTAATTCGTTTATTGATCCCCACCTCAATGGTCTGATCATTGTAAGGGGTTTCATCATAATTTTCATTCCATTTTGACCTATTGGTTAATATAAACATATTCAATTTTAAAAGGTTTATATACTTACCCTTACATATTTAATACCATGAATCATTCATAATTAATGTTATTTAATGATTCATTTTGTATTATTTTATTCAATATGATTTTAATTGAAAGATACAATGTAGTATGGAATTATATAACTCAATTTCATTTCATTTGGCTATATTATTTCTTCATTGTCATTGATATTATAATATTATATTTTTAGTTTATTATTACTATCTTAAATTTTATTTTCACTTATTTTATGTTCATTCTATTTAATACACTTAATCAATTCATTTATTAACTCTCACATCAATGTTACGATCATTGTAAGGGTGTCTTAGAACAAGTTGCCTTATTTGGGATATATTCTATATTGTACACCTATATAATTTTATGAGGTGTATATAATTCCCCTTTTATATGTTATATCATTAATATATTTATAATAATTATATTTAATGTTTCAAATAGATATACTTCTTTCAGGAGGATTAATGATTCAATGGTTACCAATTTGTTAAGAGATTTATGTTATAATCTCATTTTAATATGGACTGTTTACACTTGAATTTCCAATGAATAAAATTATTTTATCATCGTATAATAAACATGTATAATGCTTTTATCCTTAGGTTATTCAAGAAGTCATCAATTAATTGTACTATTTTCACCTTCGGTTCTTATAATGATTGAGAAAATGTTTTTTTATAGAATCCAACATAATTTATCTATTTGGCTGAAAACCCATTTTCTTCCAAATACATGATATTCAAAAATATTTTCCAGAAATTCGTTTCTATGATTTTTAAAAATAATTTTTACCAATTATATATATATATATATATATTTATTCAGTTGAATATTCTTATCTTCTTCCAAACAAGGTATTATTTAATTTTAATACAATAATGCGATAGGAATCATTATTTTAATATAGTCAAAATGAATGAAATATTTACACTATCATGGCAACTCATATATTTGAAAAATCCTATACATGTTTAAAAGTTTATTTTTAAAGAAAATGTTTTTCCTTCCATTCTATGAACTCATTATTTTTAAATGTGATTTTCAAATTGAAATTTTGTTTTTTTGAATTTTTTAAGATTCTATTTATGGAATTTCAAATTATCAACTACAAAAGTAATTTACGATACAAATATTCCTTTAGGGATATGTTGTAATAATATCATACTTATTTTTTCTATAGATGTTTTATGATTAGTTTCACCTGGGAAAGTATTGTAATTCTATTTTTAATTAATATTGTAATAATTTACTTTTAATTTAAATATTCACTTTCTCATGATCACTAGGAATATATTTCCCCAAAATATCCATCTTATATATTATAGATATTCATATTTAGTAATACATATATCATATATATATATATATTTTCATTCAATGTTATTGGATTTACTGGGGAAATATTGATATTACATATTATTTATTCAACACAATCATTTATTTATAAAGAATATTAATCATGAATTAAATCAATAATACGATATATGAGGAGTGGGGTGGGTACAGTTATTTGTGGGGAATAGAATTATATAACCCATAAATGCATTATAAATCTCATGAGATAAATCATCAAGATAAAATTAAATGGTGTTTTTACCCACAATATTAAAGTCACTTGTAAAAGGTCTTGACAAGAGATATATCATGACATTTGAGATCATGATGTATAGAATTATGAATTTATTTCATTTTGAATTCAGTTATTATTATCCATGTGATTATTTCATAGATATTATCCCTAGATGAATATTGGGATCAAGTAATTGACTACATGTCATGGGTTTTTAGTTATTTTCCTTTCAATATTGAATTTGACATGTCTAATAACTATAGTCATGTTATTGATTAAATGGAATGTGTGTTCAGATATTTACATTTCCATGCTAATTATGAATTATTTGTTATGAATTATTTATTCATGATAACTTCCACCTTATAAAACTCTTACTATAAATCTTAGCTCAACCTTATTTTGTTTCCATTCCCTACAATATTATGAAGGATTCATTGAATCTGTGTAAGGGTGGATAATTTTATCTTTAACTATGTTTCATTTCATGTTTTAAAATGAAATAAAAGAATCATTTTTTGAATTTATTTTACCAATAGTTCTAAACTATTCAGTCCTTTGGGACTTTATCACTTGAATCTTATTCCAATGTAAAAAACTAGGCATCGGTTCTAATATATTGTGGTCTGGGAGGTTACATATATCCCATTTTTTATGGGTATTTAGTTTTTTAAAAATTTAAAAAAATAAATTAATATTACATCTCAACTTTAGGAGAAAACTAATATTTTTTACTTATTGGATCAGATTAAATTTCTTATGAGAATTCTATTGTGAAAAAGATTTTAAAAATTCAATTAATTTAATTATTCATGAAAATTATTGATGATAATGGTTGGATCTGTAATATCCCTCTAATGTATTGGATAATACAGATTGAGCTAACTGATAATAAGTTACTCCTATGAAGTGGATTCATTTAACAATTTATTAGTTACCCTTATGAATTATAAAGAGATAAAAACTTCTAGGCACTCCTATATAGTAAACTATTTATAAGGTACCCATATTAATTAATTTGAATTAAATGGTTAGGTTATTCCTTAATAAGAGTGATTAGATGATTGATATGAAGATATTTTTTATAATATCTTTTTACCCTAATCGAATATGTTTCCCTTTTTTCTATGTTCCATTTTTGGTTCAAAGTCCTTATGGGTGGTTTACTAGATTTTCTACAGCGTGGAGAGCAGATACACGTTTTTCACTATAGGTACACACTATATATTCGAGATACACACCATGTACTAGTTTCCAGAGACATGTCGAGAATGGGGAGATCACATTGTGAGTAGGTATACATCATGTACTGATGTTACATGTCATGCAGGGTTTAAATATTGGATTTTTAACCTGAGGCGATAGTTTTTTCAGTGTACTTTTCTAGCATGGCTGAAATGCCTTGAACAAGGGGTACACATCGTGGCTTGGCCCAAACCCCAATTAAATTCACATGTTTAGTAGTTTCACTTGGCCCTTTCATCATAGACATCATTTCTATGGACCCTAGGCTTTTCAAAGATTATTTTCAAAGGCACCTTCCATTGCAGATTGATCTAATTGGCTTTGTATATTCATTGATTCTATGATGCATCTCTCCAGGTATGTTTTATTTCTGATTATTCATTGTTTTTGATCATGTTAGGACCCTATATTTTCATTACCCAATCCATTGATCGATGCTGGATTCTTCTTCGGAGATTCTTCTAGATATGTTGTGAGATCTCATTTTAGAGGCATTTTACTTCACAAGTCATGGTAAAACGGGAGTTCGTCTTCGAGGATACTGGGTTTCCTCTCTTCTACCAACCACTTGTGTTTATATTTGAATCAACATTATGATCTTTGGGTTTGATTCTATTGCCACTATTTTCATCAATGGAATTTATTGTTTTTTGATTCTATTGCCCGTGTGTGTAACCTGAATGTTGAGGTTGGTGGTACTATCTCTAGCCTATGACAATGATCTAGATTTTTATTTCTTTGTAAACTGATTTATGACATTAGAGTGATTGTTTTTTTGTGTCAAAAAAGGTTTTGTAAAGAATAATGCTTTTTTTCTAGCATTTGATAAACAGAATGTGAAATGGTTTTGAATGCTTTTCAACGCATTGTAATGAATTGTGAAAAATAGCACATGGGTTTCCTTTGGTAAATTGGAAGAAGGTTTAGCATGAGACTATCATCCATTATTTTGTGATTATCATTGAATTTTTTCTTGAGGCTTTCCCCTATTTCCTAGGACTATTGTTCTAGGGGACTGATATTGACATTTTTGGGGGATTTACTAATGGGTTATTCCTTCGATTCCTAGTCTTGTGTTCTAGGATCAGATTTGTGAACAGGATAAATATGGAACCATTAATATGTGACCTATACTTGTAGTATTCCTTGGTTTCATGATAAATGTGCTTCTGTTTTTTATTTTTTAGATTTTTGAGTTAGCCATGATGTTAAATTTTATACTTTTGAAAAATTATCTAGAAAATATTCATTTAAATTTATATATTTTATTTTGTTTAGAACTGTGAAAAATTGAAATGTTTTCCATATTTTCTATAAAAAATTATTACTACTTATAATGACATTTATTATTTTAAAATGATTATACATGATTTTTTATATAGAGACTTATTGTGGAACACCTGGGTGGGATCCTATTGAGCCTGTTAGAACACACCATGTGAACCTATTTGGTGGTATGTTGAACTCTGTTTTCCTTCTAGTGTTGGGAAATGCAAGGTGCCATCGATATGTAGTGAGGTTCTTGCAAGTTATGATTGGTACCTTATGGTGAGATAATGGGAGATTGTCCACCCCATTGCTTTGAGTAATTATTAGTTATTGTTCTTTTTAGTTGGACTTATCCTTTGTGGATTTCTACTATTACAGTTGATCTATTTCCACTGTTTTATTATAGTTATGGCATATATATTTCTTATTCTTCTGATTTTTCTCTATTGATTTATATATTTATTCCATGTGAACATTTAGGTTGGGTGATAATCATTCCCTCATTTTTTTCATTCAATGCCCGGTTGCTTGTAGCCATTCCATGGGGATCTGGAACACCCTTAGGGGTTGTATTGGATTGGGTCAGGTGCCATGGTTAAGCGAATACTAGTCCAGTTCATTATATTTTGGAATCAAAGTTGGTCTTTCCTCAAGAATATTTTTTCTTGTGATGTCTCTTAGACTGGAAATAGTATTTTCAGGACTTGACTGGTATGTTGCATTAAGTACCTATCCAACTCTTATCATAAAGAGACTCAAGTTACAATGTGATGTATTGATATGTGTCCCTATAAATGGTTTTTGTTCTAATAATCACAATTTGTTTCTTATGGGTTTTCTAGTTTGAATTGAAATTTGTTATTTTGTTTGATTGTACTTGTATTTTGGTGTGGAACATTATGCCTCCGAGACGTCTTCCAGATGTTCCCCAAGAGGGTGCAACTAATTCTACACATGTAAATCCACTTATAGATCATAATCTAGTCAAGAATATCATACATGCAGTTTTTGTTGTCAATCATGATGTTCCATGAGTATAGAATGTTGTGTTTGAAGTACAACTAGGAGTTGGGGGAGAAAGAGATTGATCGTGAGTGTTCTTTCTAGAGAAGCTGCCATCCTTTAAGGGAATGATTGAACCTAAATAGGTAAATGATTGGCTGGATAAGACTGAAAAAATATTTGACATCCTAGATACACCCTAGAATATCATGGTAAAGTGTGCAATGTTCCTGCTCAAGGGTTCTGACAAGAAATTATGGGACTCAATGGTCCAGGTAGAAAAACATTTGGGATTGGATTAGAAGGGTTTCAAAACCCTATTCTTTCAGAATTTTTTATTGATTCAAGGACGCTGGAGAAGTCTCTAGAGTTCTTGTAATTATAGTAGAGAGAGTGTTCAGTGTCGGCATACACAACCACTTTGATGAGCATGTCTGTTTTTCTCCAGACGTTGTAAATAATGGCCAGTTAAAGGCACATAAGTACCGATAGGGTTTACGACTTGATATCAGATCCCAAGTGTTTATGATTAAAAATTAAACCTAGTTATAGATATTATATAGAGCTATGATGTAATAAATTAATATAAGATAAAAATATAGAGTTACCTCCTCTTCTCATCCAACCATTGATTGCTTAAATGGAGTGTCTGGAAAGAAGAGGAAGTAAAAAGACCATCAAAGAAGTGGTGGAGGTGGGTCTCAGCTGCGAGCCTCCTCTGCACCGTCCGTTGCAGCTGGCGGTGTGCCTATTAATTTCTATAAGTGTGGAAAGGGAGGAAACAAGAAACATTCATTTCATATTCCTATGATGATTTTCAATTGTTTTAGAAGTTTTATTAATCTATAACATTTCTCTCAGGATATGAATATTCCTCGTTATGGTCAGGGTTCATAGTCTCCAAATTCTACTAGGGTGCAGTCCTAAAATTGAATTACTATAGGGCTCCAGCTATAGGCCTCAAGAGTGAAGTATTTATATGATGTAGATCGGTGTACAAGGGAAGTTGATGTAGGTCTAACAATTGTGAGAGGTATTCTTCTTATTGCATCTTTTACACATTTTTTTGTTTGATATTGGTGCCTCCCACCCGTTTATATCTTCATGATTTTTTGATGAACATAAATTTACAATGGAATTTATGTCATTTGAAATGGATTTAGCAAAAACTCTTGTAAAGAGAAAGGATCTGGGGTTTTAGTTCCCTTATTGTTCATTAACGATAGCTGATACAGAGTCAGTCTGGGATTTTCTCATTCTTGATCTAGATCTATTTTATATCGTCATTAGTATGGATTGGCTTGTCAGTCATTAAGCTAGGCTGGATTTTTATCATCTACGTGTTTCATTACATACTGATAATGAGAGCTCTCATGTTTTTTAGGGAGAGTGGGACCTGAGTTCTTGTCATATAGGACCTTCCAACCTAGATCAGAGGAGTATGTCGGTTTCTATTGCGCTCGATCCCAATTATGTTTCTTTAATTGATGATCTTCCCATTTTTGTTCTAAATTTCCCCAGTTTTTCCCAGAATATTTCTATTATATTCATATAGAGAGCTAGAGTTTATTATTTATCTAGTTCTAGTTATACAGATTATATTGATAATGTCTTATTGTATGGCATAAGAAAATCTGAAAGACCTCAAGATTCAATTGGATGACTTTTTGAAAAAATATTTCATTCTCCCTTGCATTTTTCCTTGGGAAGCCCATGTTCTCTTTGCTAGGAATGAAGATGGTTTAATTCTTTTATGGGTATAATATAGAAAGTTGAACTAGGTAAGGGTTAAGAAAAATTATCCTATTCTTCGTTTGTATTATTTGATTGATCAGTTTAAGGGTAAATGTGGTTCTTGAAGATTGATATTTGGTTGGGCTATCATCATCTGAGAGATAGATAGTCTGATATACAGAAGAAAACCTTTAGAAGAGGGTATGTCCATTATGAATACATTGTGATGCCTTTTTTCTGACTAATGAAACAGTAGTTTTCTTGGGCTTGATGAATTAGATATTACACTAACTTATAGAAATTATTGTTGTAGTTTTCATGGATGATATTCTGGTTTACTCAATGTCAGAGCGTTAGTATGAGAACCACCAAAATTGGTTTTTAAAATTTTGAGAAGTCACCATTTGTATGAAACGATTAAAAAATTTAATTTCTGTATTCAAGACGTTATGTTCATAGAGTATGTAATTTTTAAGAATATCCTATTAGTTGATCCAAATAAGGTAATGGTTGTTAGGTGTTGGAAGGAACCATATACCATCAATGAAATTCGAATATTCCTTTGATTTATTGGGTACTATCGATGGTTCATTATGGATTTCTCTATGATGGAATCTCCTTTGAATTCTCTTACAAGGAAATTGGTGAAATTCACAAGGGATGTGAAATGTTAGTCTTCTATTAATGAAATGAAACAAATTTTTACATTGGATCCTATTCTAATCTTACCCGAGCACAGTAAGGGGTATGTTTTGTTTTATGAAACATTTAGTGTTAGTTTTGAATGTGTGCTTATATAAGATGATCATTTGGTAGCTTAGGTCTCTCGTTATCACCCACCACATGATAATAATTACCCTACTCATGATTTAGAGCTTTTCGTAGTCATGCATGTCTTTATGTGTTTACATCACTAATTTTTTTTAGAAAGGTTCATAGTCTTCTCAGAATATAAGAGTATGAGCAATATCGTTTCTCAGAAAGATGGGAATCTCAGACAAATATGATGAATAAAATACCATCAAGCATCTGAATTCGACATCACCTACACTTTAGGGAATGGGAATGTTATTGCAGATGATCTTTGTAGGATGGTACCATCACAAGTAGTTCTAGAATTTATGTCGGAGTGGAATCTTATGGGGATATTTTCTTAGTTAAAATTGGATCCTCAGGAAGATGTTTCAGGTGTGGCTACAATTAGTAATCAATTATCATCATCTCTCCTAGAGTCTATTTAAAAAATTCAGTAGTTTCATATTGATTTTCAGAAGAATTGGGAAAGCCTTTACGATGGGGACACCATTTCTGGTTGGTATCTTTCTTCCAATGGAATACTTAAATTTGGAGAGAGATTTTCCTTCACAGCACCTATGAGAATTTCAGTTTTGTTTGATTTTCATAACTCTTCATGGGACATTAATACATGCACTGAAATGATGTATCATTACAAGATTATAAGATAATTATGGGTGAGTAAGAAGCGTGACATTGTATATTATGTGACCCTATGTTACACCTTCCAATAAATAAAATAAAAGAACTTAAAACCTTATAGTTTTCTTCAGCCCCTTCCAGTGCCAGTTTGAAAATGGGATGAGGTATCCATAGACTTTGTTATTGGATTTCCATGGACACCTTAACAGAGAAATTATATCCTGGTGGTTTTTTTGCTTGACGAAGTCTACTGATTTAATTCCGATCAAAGACACCACTAAAGTTGATGATCTAGGTAAACTTCAGGTGTAGGAAATAATGAGGTTACGTGGGAGTCCTTATTCCTGTATTTCAGATAGGGATCCTAGGTTTACTTAGATGTTATAGAGATGTATTCATATTGTAATTGTAAACCAAATGATGTTGAGAATATCATACCATCCAAAGATAGATGGTTAGACATAGAGCGTGATTCATATATTGGAGCATATTCTTCATGCCTGCAACTTGGATTTCAGTGGATCATGGGATAACCATCTGGGACTGGTTGAGTTTTTTATACCAACAGTTATCATTCAAAAATAATAATGGATCCATTTGATGCATTACAATTTCATCGGTGTATATCATCTATTTATTGAGAATAGGTGGGAAAAGTAGCTTTGGTAGGACCAATTTTGGTTCAAGAGATGTCCGTGAAGATTCCAAATGTGAGATAATATCAAGTTACATCCTATAGTTGACAGAAATATTATGCAGATCAGTGGAGTTTAACTTTGGATTTTTCCATAACTGACTAGGTTTTCTGGAATGTTTCTCCACATTTGGGTCACCATCGGCTTGGAAAAAAGGGGATGTTGGATCTGAGATATGTTGGAAAATTTGAGGTCATCGATCGGCTAAAACAAGTTTCTTATTAGTTATCATTTCTGGTTAAATTGACAACCATTCATGATTTTTTCCACAAAACTCAACTCAAGATGTATCACCTGGATCATTCTCGTAACATTCCGGTTCCGGAAGCTACCCAGAGGTGCCCCGTACCCGGTCGGTCACATGGCCTCAAGCGCATTTCCTCGAATGCCAGAGGCTGCTGACTAGCAGTGAGGACCTTGGGTGTGATAGTGGGGAAACTATGACCTCATTGGCAGAGTAACACAACATAGGAGAAACAAATATACAATAGTAGAAGCAGTAATAACACCAAACAACACTAACAATGGAATACTGATAAAGAAAAAACTGGAGCTTATATATGAATGGATGATGAATGATACATATATGTCTAGGAAAGCAGCCAAACAAGTCACAATGCTGAAATAAAACCAGTACTAAACCAATGCACAATAGAAATAGATAAAAATATCCTCAGCATCGCAAGCCTATGCACGGTCCCATGGTCTCCGTCCCCACAACAAATCAAGCACCTGAAGTAGAAGGGAGATTTCCCTTGTCTATACTAGAAACAATATAATCTATTTGGGCCCAAAAGAATGGCCCAAACATGGTGTGAGATGAATCCAAGTAGGAAACCACCACAAGATCTGTACCTAATAGTCAGTGAATATAAGGCAGGTAAAAGTGCAGAAAGTAGTAACAAGGAAGTACTCAAACAGTAACAATCCACAGTTTTAGATATCAAGTAACAAAATAAACAAAAAAGATAATCACAATTGATAACCCTCATGGAAGTACTCAAAGCCTATCCCCTCTGGTACCACCTAATAGATACAAGCAAGAAGCTAACAAATAGGTAATCCTATGGGAAGTTCCCACAACCTATCCCCTCTGGTCCTACCTATCAAGTACAAGCAACCCAATATGTAGCACACTCGGTCTAAACCCTCCGGTTCAACTTAAGCATAGACTCTCTGAGGAAGCACTCACTGTCAATTCCCCCTATAGCATCATATCGTATCTAAAGGTACTCTAGGGGAGGAATTTTGTCACATTCCCTTTATGGACAACATTGAGGAACTACATACTCTCTAGGGAAGAACTCAATATCAATTCCCCTTGTGTTCTCACGTCATAATTTAAAAGACACTCTGGAGAAGCTTTTACATCCATTCTCCCTATGGTCTACTACACCAGGTTCTCATGGCCCTGTGTAAGGAAAACAAGTATAGCAACACGTATCGGCCAAAGTAAACCCCATGAACATCATGGAAAGTAGTCTACAGCATATCCGCATGTCAGATAGACAAGATCAATCTATCCTACAATACTAGGCATGGAAAACAAATAATGCAGCCTAACAGGCTAAGCAGAACCAAACAGTGATAAACAGAACATGCATGGGAAACACCTCCAAAGCATAGCAATTAACCCTATTCACATACAAATAACCTCTACTCACACAATCTAGAAAAGCAGGAAATTAATAGGTTAAAAAATGGTAACGCCCAATACCTCATTTATGGGTATTGGCGATTTTTCACATACAATTGAAAGAGCTTAAACCAAAAGGTTCAAACCACCTACCTCATAGAGTTCAGCGAAATCAACCTCTTCGCCCCAATGCGCTCCAAACTGGGTGAACGCCTCCTCGAAACCACCTCAAAAGATCTTCCCAAACATCAAAAAGGTCAACCTTTAACACACAAATGCAATACAACCCTAGATCTATAAGAAACCCTTATAGATCTAGGAAACAAAGATATAAAGAGGGATAACCTAAAAAACCTCAAAGAACCAAAATAGGGACTTACCTGAGGAGAACTACCTTCGATATGCCAACAAACCCTTTGATTTTCCTCCAAAACGAACCAAGAAGCTCCCCCAACCTCTAAAAATTGAAACTCCCGCATGAGCCACGAATAGGAGGAAGAATGGTGGAGGAATGGGAAATCCCGAGTGGCCCAGGACTTAGAAACCCAAACATTATGTGGAAACATGGTTACCCCACACGGGCGGACAAATCATGTGCCAACCGTGCAGTTTCCACTGTCTCACCCAGGGACTTTGCACTATTTGCCTGCACGGTCTGACAAACCATGTGCAGCCCGTGTGGAGCACACTTTCAAGGGTGCATGGTTTCCTGGGCTGGCCGCACGGTTTGTTCAGACCGCGTGCCAACTGTGCGCCCCTACACAACCTCCCAAAAAACCTATTTTCTCAAAAACGACCAGAAAAGGAAAACATACCTGAAAATAAGGTCTTGGTTATTAAAAACACCCCCCTTAGAGAAATTAATCCCTCAATTTCCATAGCACAACACAAAAGAAGAATCTATGAACAGCTCCAGCCATTGAGCTCGTACACTGGCTTCCCTCTCCCAAGTCTCGTCTTGTACTTGCCCATACAGCCATAACACTCGTACCTGAGGAATAGACCTACCAAGGAGAACCTTTGTACTGCGATCAACAATACAGATATGATGCTCCTCGAACGATGTATCCACATCATGCTCAGCCTCCTCAGGTTGAATGACATGAGATAGGTCTGAAAAGTAACATCGATGTTGTGAAACGTGGAAGATGTCATGTATATCCCCGTACCTCTAAGGTAACTGCAACTGATAGGACACCATCCCAACTCTCTCCAACTCCTCAAACGGCCCGACATACCTTGACGAAAGCTTACACTATCTCTCGATCCTTATGTGCCCCAACCTCGGTGTTACACGTAGAAAAATCTGATCCCCAACCTTGAACTCCAGAGGTCATCTCTGCTAATCATCATAATACTTCTGTTGAGACTATGCATTATCCATCCTCTTCTGAATCAACTCTATCATTTATGTGGTCTCATAAACAAGATGAGGTCCCAACTAAGCTGCCTCTCTTGCCTCCAGCCAACATAAGGGTGATCATAATGGCCTACCGTACAAAGCCTCATAAGGTGCCATCTATATAGTTGCATGAAAAATATTATTGTAGGAAAACTCCACAAAAGGTATATTATTTTCCCAAGAACCTTCAAAATACCAAATTCATGCTCGGATCATATCCTCAAGCACCTGAATCAAATTCTCAGACTGGCCATTTTTCTGGGGGTGGTAAGTTGTACTCAAAAGTACCTGTTTACCCAAAGCCTTCTAAAGCCCCTTCCAGACTCGATAAATAAAACATACATCCCCATATAAAATGATTTAGTGTGGAACTCCATACATACGTACAATCTAATGGATGTAAAACCATCCTAGATCATCAAAAATTAAGGTCTCCTTGATCGACAAGAAGTGATCGACCTTCAAAATTCTGTCAATGACAACTCAATCTGTATCATTCCCTTGAGGTGACCTCAACAACCCTATCACAAAATCCATCGTGATGTCATTCCACTTCCACTCGGGAATGGGTAACTGCTGTAAAAGCCTTGCTGGCCGCTGATGCACTGCCTTCATCTGCTGACAGGTGGAACACCTCAGGACGAAACCAGCAACATCTCTCTTCATTCCTGGCCACCAATACTGATGGTGTTTATTGTGATACATCTTGGTGACACCAGGATGAACTTCCCAAACTGAGGAATGAAAGTCCCGTATCAGCTTCTCGCGTATGTTTTCTGGCAGCCATACGTGCCCCTAGAAACGCAATATCTCATCCTTTCATATTGTCCATCAAGGAATAGGGTCCTCTCTTGACACAATTTCCTGTAGGAATAGGCCTTCAGAATATGATAGTTGTCTCATTTGTACTCGATCAATAAGGGTAGAGGTAACAGCTACATAAGAAAGGAAAGTCTACCCCTGTCTGTCAAGCACCTCAAAATACATCTCAGAGAATAGGGCCATAAGCTTCCACTCACTACAGGACTCCTGAACTTCCTGTATCGAAGTCCTCCTTCTCAACGCATCAGCCACTGCGTTGACTTTCTCAGGCATATAGGCAAGCACAATGTCAAAATACTGAAGGTACTCAACCCACCTTCACCGTATCAAATTCAGATCGTGCTGAGTGAAGATGTACATGAGACTTTTGTGGTCGGTGAAAACCAAAAAATTCTCTCCCGGAAGATAATTTCTACAACAGCATAAGGCATGAATAACTACCACCTTATCGAGATCATGCATCGGGTAGTTATCTCTTGTGGCCTCGACTACTGAGACCCGTATGCAATGACTCCTTCTCCCTATATAAGCACTGCTCCTAGTCCAATACTTGATTCATCACAATAAACGGTATAGATATTTCCTAGCTCTGGAAATACTAGTATCAGTGCTGAATTCAACATTAATTTCATCTCCTAAAAGGAAAAATCATAAGAATCAGACCACAGGAACTTCGCACCCTTCTTAGTCAGACCCTTCAGTGGTGCTGCTTAGCGTGAAAATTCTTGAATGAAACTTATGTAGTATCTAGCCAGACCTAGAGAACTCCGCACCTCAAAGATGTTCTTCGGCTGCTCTTAGGAAACAACAGCTCTCACATTCTCTGGGTCTACTGATTCTCATGTCTTTGAGAAAACATGAACCAAGAAGTGAATCTGGTCCTTCCAAAAGTGGCCTTTTGAGATCTTAGCATATAACTGATGCTCTCTCAGTGTAATCAAAATGATCTCAAGATGGGTATCATGGTCGTTTCGAGTGTGAGAGTACACCAAGATGTCATCCATGGAAACAACCATGATTAAATCCAAGTATTGAAGGAAAACTAACTTCATCAATGCCATGAAAATTTAAAGCACATTTGTGAGACCAAACAGAATAACCATATACTTTTATAGACCATACCTACTTTGGAAGGCTGGAATAAGTATATCAGATATTTTAACGTGCAACTGATGATAACCTGATCTTAAGTCAATCTTCGATAACACCCGGGATCCTCAAAGAAGATCAAAGAGATCATCAATCATAGGAAAGGGATATCAGTTCTTGAACGTTAACTAGTTCAACTTCTGATAATCCACACAAATTCTGATGGTAACATTCACCTTCTTTGCAAATAGGACTAGAGAACCCCAATTAGAAGTACTGGGTTGGATGAAACCCATTGCCTCCAACTCCTCCAACTTTTTCTTGAGCTCATTTAACTCGGGAGGAGCCATACAATAAGGAGGAATGAACATCAGTGTTGCTCCTGGCACAAGATCAATAGAAAAGTCTACCTCATGATTCAGATGTAAACCTAAAAAGTCCTCTGGAAAGACGTCCTTGAAACAATCCACCACTAGAGGAAAGTCTAACTGTGAAGTCCCTGGGGTATCCAGATACAAACTAGCAATATGGGTTGTAACTCCTCCTAACCCATGAGGCTCTGGACCCACTCTGCTTGCCTGGACATCCCATTCACCCCTACGAAGAAATGATTTACCCTCTGGGGATATGAAACTCACCCTATGACGATAACAATCGACGACTTCCAAGAAGGGAACCAACTAGTTAATTCCAAGAATGACATGATATCTAGTCACCTCTAGGACATAGAGATCCCATATGAAGTGACACCCACCAACCTCTAGAGGGCACTCCATGAACTGACGTACACTCACCATTCTAGTCTCTAACGGAGTGTCTAATGTCAAGATATCCACAGAAGAAAGGATCGAGAGCCCAAGGCTTTCCACGACAGTAACAGATATAAAGCTATGGGAATCCCCTATATCGAAAAGATTTGATGATAAAACTGAGGCAACTAGGATCGTACCTCAAACTGTAGAAGGTTTGGGATCCTTCTCCTATTGGGTCTACTCCACTATAATGGTCTGGCCTGCTCCACGAACCTGTGACCCTACCTAACCACTCTGAGTTTATCCACTCTGTTGTTGCTGAATGAATGGCGACTGAACACCATGACCACGACTTCCACCTTATCTTGAACAGCTTGAAGAACTCCAGTTCCTAGACTTGTGAGAAAATGGTTGTAATTATCCCGAAGGTGGAGTCATAGAAGAACCCCTGTCACTAACTTCTGGAGAGAAGATCTGATAGAAGCACTGAAGGTGACCATCTTGCCACAAGATCGGCACTCCATTGAGTCTCTCTGGCACTGCAGCCTCGTATTCCCACTCTTCCTACACTGGGAGCATACCACCTGGCTACCAGAAGATGAGCCTTCCCTCATTGGATCACAATGTGAGGACTCCCTATGGCACTTCCTGCTATCAGAAGAAGGAATGCTAACTCCAGATGTTGAGCTGACCTGGCTCACAGCTCCAGAATCCCTCAGATTACACTCCATGATTAGTTCTTGGTTGATGATAGAAGTGATGGAAGTCAACCTGAAGATGTTCACCTATGATCAGATGTCATTTCTCAGACCATCCTCAGTCTTCCTTCCCATGAATAACTGATCACCACCTGGAATATGCATGAAACGCCGCATCTCGGTAAAGTGAGAGTAATACACCATAACATAAATAGTACCCAGCTCCAGAATCATAAAATCTTGGGCTCGATCAGCCCTTAAGGTTTCCATATATAATAAGTCAAAGAATATGTGCTAAAACTCATACAACGCTATAACCTACTAGCGTCCCTCCTGTGTGATAATATTCCACCAACTCTTTGTGGAGTCCCGAAGCATATAGGTAGCGATATTGACCCTCCTCTCTGGAGGCGTCTATAGATTCTTGAAGATTGTCAGCATGGCTTCTAGCCATGACTCTGTAGCCTGGGGTCCCCCATCCCTTGAGAAAGTTGGAGGATGCTACTGCTGAAAGACCCAAATCAAATCTTCCATCGACAGGACAGGCGGCGGTGCTCCCTGAAAGGTCTACATCATCATCATAAAGCCTTCACTAAACTGTGCATCGACACCTGGGTCAGGTATAACTGTTGGTTCCAAGACTGGAAGAGCATAAGGATCTGCAGGAAGTCCCTGATTTTCCATATCTGGTGTGTGATCACCACCTTGGGGCTGGCATACAACCAGAGGATGTCTCGGTGTCATGACTCTACATGGTCAATGCACACCTCATTTCAAGATTACTCAGGACTGAAACAAGGGAGTGTAAGGAGGAGATAAGAGAATAAAGTCTTTCAATTATTACAAAACATGACTACACAACGTGTATAAACCCAACACGACATGATCTATTAAGTCATTCATATGGGCGTGTACTTTTTCCAACCTAGGTCGTGTAACACCCCAAACACACAACGTGTTGTCTTAACACATGACATGTACTTGATCCCCTTTCCCTATCTGATTCCTTCTACATGGTTAATCCACACGACTCTCCTAAGAAAAGACTAAACAGTGTGTATTCTAGGATTTCCAGAAATTAAGCCTTAGACACTTCACCGGAATATAGAAAAACACTTAAGTGAACGTTGAAAGTTCCAAATTACGATATTTGGGGGCCATACTTCCCAATAATCAAAGCTTGGCATCTTATATGTGTTTTATAAAGTTAAATAAGTCAATAATCCACCAAATTCCAATCCATGAGGGCCCATAAAAACTCAAGAACCAATTTCTGGCATTTAATTAAACAAAACCTTACACAAAAATTACCTATCAAAGAACATGTATTTTTATCAAGGCATCTATCACCACAACATACATATTTCACACAACATCTATCAAAACAACTTGCAATTGCTAATGCTCCCTAAATGACGTGGCCAGAATGCATGACATATGTTTTCTAAGAAGTGCCTATATGATGCATGAGATGGAATACCCTCATCTCAGCAGTTTGTGAAAGAAATAGAACCTCATTAACATCAACTATAATATCACAATACATGTGAATCACCCAACAGTGGAATCCAATCAACTGTAAAATTTCATAGCAGAAAAAAATTGAAATAAACGAGGTAAATTGGCTTTTCTTTATATAAGGGTTAGCTACAACCAGGCACAACTTATTACCAATACCAATTCCTTCCTATCCCTGGATAAAGGATCCAAACAGTAAGTCAAAATAAAAATAATTCCTTTGATACCACTTTGTAACGTCTTGGTTCTAGATTCTCCCCAGAGGCTCCCCGTATCCATTTGGTTACATGGACTCAAGCACATTTCCCCAAATGCGAGAGGTTTCCGACCAACAGTAAAGGCCTTCGGTGTGATAGTGGGGAAACTATGCTCTCATTGGCAGAGTAACACAATGGAAGAGAAACAAATATACTATAGCGGACGTAGTAATAACACCAAACAATAGTAACAATAGAATACTGATAAAGAAACAACTGAAGCATGTATATATATGAATGATGAATGATACATATATGTATAGGAAAGCAGCGAAACAAGTAAAAACACTGAAATAAAACCAGTACTAAACCAATGTACAAAAAAAACAGATAAACAACTCCTTAGCATCACAATCTTAAGCTTGGTCCCATGCTCTCCAACTCCATAACTAATCAAGTACCTGAAGTAGAAGGGTGCTTAACCTTTTCTATACCTGCAAAAATATAATCTATTTGGGATGAAAAACATGGCCCAAACAAGGTGTGAGACGAATCCCAGTAGGCAACCACCACAATATCTATGCCTAAAAGTCAGTGAATATATGGTAGGTAAAAGTGCAGAATGTAGTAAACAAGGATGTACTCAACAATAACAATCCACAGTTTCAGATATCAAGAATCAACTAAAAAATGAAGATAATCACAATTGGTAACCCTCTAAGATGTACTCATATCCTATACCCTCTGGTCCAACATAATAGATACATGCAAGCAGCTAACAAACTAGTAACCCTCTAGGAAGTGCCCACAGCCTATCCCCTCTGGTCCTACCTATCAAGTACAAGAAATCCTCTTGGCATCACACTCACTCTAACCCCTCTTGTTCAGCTTAAGAATAGACTCTATGAGGGATCACTCACTGTCAATTCCCCCTATAGTCTCGTATCATATCTAAAGGCTCTCTAAGAAATCACTTGCGTCACGTTCCCTATGTGTCCCACGTTGAGGACCTACTGACTCTCTGGGGAAGCACTTAATGTCAATTCCCCATGTGTCCTCACATTGTAAATTATAAAGACACTCTGGGGAAGCCCTTGCGTGCATTCTCTCTATGGTCTACTACACAAGGATATCACAACCCTTTGTAAGGAAAACCAGTATAGGAACGCGTATCGACCAAAGTAAACCTCAAGAACAACTTGGCTAGTAGTCTACAACATATCAGTATGTTATATAATCAAGATCACTCCATTCTACAATACTAGGCATGGGAAAAAACAAATTATCCTAACAGGATATGCAGAACCTAACGGTCATAAATAGAACATTCATGGGAAACACCTCCAAATCATAGAAATCAACCCCATTCACATACAAATAACCTCTACTTGCACACATCAGCAAAGAAAGAAAATTAACAAGGTTAAAAAAGGTAACACCCAAAAACCCATTCATGAGTATTGGCGATTCTGCACATACATTCCAAATACCTTAAACCAAGATGTATAAGCCACCAACCTCTTAGAGTTTGTAGAAATCAAACTCTTCTCTAAAATGCACTCCAAACTGGGTGAAAACCTCCTCGAAAACACCACAAAAACTATTCCCTAACATCAACAAGAACGTCCTTTAACACACAAAGGAAAAACAACCCTAGATCTACTTGCAACCCTTGTAGATCAAGGAATCTAAAATAGGAAGAGGGATAACCCTAACCAAAACCCCAAATAACCAAAATAGGGGCTTACCCGAGGAGAACCACCTTCGATCTGCAAAGAAACCCCTTTTATTTGGCTCCAAAACGAGCCAAGGAGCTCCCCCATCCTCTGAAAATCACAACTCCCACATTATCCATGAGTAGGAGTAAGAATGGTGGTGGAATGGGATATCCCAAGTTTCTTGGGACTTAAAAAACCAAACATTAAGTGGATGCACGGTTACCCCGTACGGTTTGACAAATCGTGCACCAACCATGTGGTTGCCACTATCTCACCCAGGGACATCGCATGGTTTTCCTGCATGGTCTGAAAAGCCGTGTGTAGCCCGTGTGGAGCCCACTGTAAAGGGTGAACGGTTTCCTGGGATGGCCGCATAGTTTGTTCAGATCGTGCGCTAA
The DNA here is from genome assembly GCA_963277665.1 of Viscum album. NCBI lineage: Eukaryota > Viridiplantae > Streptophyta > Magnoliopsida > Santalales > Viscaceae > Viscum > Viscum album. The sequence continues at coordinate 639,985,557 of OY728143.1, read as the reverse complement.
CCATGTGCCCCTGTACAACCTCCCTAAAAACATATTTTTCTAAAAAACGACCATAAAAATAAAAACATACCTAAAAAGAAGGTCTGGGTTCTTACACTGCTCATGTTCTATGTTGGGATGAAATTGTTTTTGGGATATATGCTTCTATTTTGGATAAACCATTTGAGATCATTTTTTCTAATATTAAATTATTGCTTGGGAAATCGATTTTGTTTGTTTGAATTCTATGGAAACAAGGATCATATTCTTATGAGATGTGGGAACATGGTTCGTTGATGAGAGAGTAGTGGGATCATATTTTTCCCAGAGATACATCTTCTACATGAATTCTTGAGCAAGGTAAGTCATTATATAGGGAATTTTTTAATATATCGTTATATTGATCGAGTATGTTTTTCCTTTTTTCTATGTTCTCATTTTGGTTAAATGTTTTGAAGAGTTGGTTTTTGGATTTTTTTGGTGCAGAGAAGGTACATGCTATTTACTAGAGGTACATGGTGTTTAATTGAGGTGAATTCCTTGTACTAGTTTTTGTAAACATTTTGAGAATGGGGAGATCACTATGTGAGAAGGTACACTGCATGTAGGTTTTAAATATAGTATTTTTAACCTGAGGTGATGAGTTTTTTTGTGTTCTTAGCAAGTGTGGCCTATACATTGTGACCAATGGGTACACATCATGACTCATCCTGTTCCCAGGTTAATGTCACACATTTTTCATTCCCACTATGCCCTTTCTTCCCATACATTATTGCTCTCATCCCTAGGCTTCTCCAAAGTGATTTTCAGACGCATCTTTCCCTAAAAATAGATCTGATAGGCTTTGGATAATTGTTACATTTGAAGTGCATCTCTCTAGGTAAGTGTTATTTCTAGTTCTTCAATGAGTTTGATCCTAATATCCCCCTATCATTGTGGTACTAGATCCATTGATCTATATTGGAACATTCAACTAAGTATATTCTAGATTCGTTTTGAGATCTCATTCCAGGGGCCTTTCCCTTCATTGGTCATGGTATAGTGGATGCATGTTCTAGAGGAATGTTGGTTTCCTCTCTTCCGTAGACATATTGTGTTTATATTTAAATCAATTCTAAGATCTATGAGATAGAATATAGTTCCTTCATTGTCATATTTGGATTTATTTTTGGTGGATTTCATTGATGGCATGTGCGACCCGAACATTGAGGTTGATGGTTCTGTCTCTAGTCTATGATAATGAGCATGATTTCTATTTCTTTGTTAATCGATTTATAAAATATACATGATTGTTTTTGTGTGTTGATAAAGCCTTTTGAAATAATAATAATTTTCCATAGATTTTGATAAATTTATTTTGAAATGTTTTTGAATGGTGTTCAATGAATTGAAATGAGTTGTGAAAAAGATAATGTGGGTTACTTTGGGTACTTAGGTGGAAGGTTTAGATTTAGGCCATCATCTATTGTTTTGTGATTATCAATGAGATTTTTATTGGTATTTTCCTCTATTTCCTAGGCCTATTGTTCTATTGGACTAATAATGAAATTTTGGGGGGGTTTACTCATGGGGTATTCCTTTACTTCATAGGCATGTGTTCTAGGATTGGATTTGGGAACATAATTATTATGTTATGAGTAGTTGGCGACCTGGACTGGTAATATTCTTTTTTGTTGTGATACCCATTCTATTTTTGTTATTTTTAGAAATTTTGAGATAGCCTTGATATGAATGTTTATGCTTATAAAAATGATATGGAAAATATTATTTGAAATTGATTATTTTCTTTTGTTTTGATATGTGGAAAAATGGAAAATGTTTACCATATTTTCTGTAAAACTGCATCATCTCTTACTATTCCATTTTTTATTTTAAAATGAGAATAATTGATTTGTTATATGAATTCCTGTTATGTAACACATGATTGAGATCCTACTAATATTTTTAGCTCACACCCTTCACACCACTTCTATGGTGTGTAGACCTTTTTTGTATTCCAGTGTAGGGGAAGAAAAATCACCGTAGTGAGGTGGTGAAATTTATGTCAGTTGGGATGGGTAGGAGGTTGAGAGGTGGTGGGATCTTTTTCACACCATCATTTTTAGTAGATATTGGTTTTCATCCTTTATAGTTGGACTTTTCCTTTGGTTTTTTATAATATTGCAGTTTTTATGTTAGCACTTTTTTCTTACAGTTATGGAATATATATTTCTTATCCTTATTATGTTTCTATATTTCTTTATATATGTATGCCATGTGGTCATTCAGGATAGAAGAAATCATTCCCTCAGTTTTGTCGTTCGATGCCTAAGGGATTGTCGCTTGCCCATAGGGATCAGGAAATCCCTTCGAGTATGTGATAGATCAGGTCGGGTGCTGGGTTTCAGGGAAACCTGGGTTGGTTTGTTAAATTGTTCCATAATACTGACATGTTTCATAAATTCTTTCAAATTGGGTTTTAAATAAATATTTTTATTTAAAAATTTATAAAATTTAGATTGTGTTTGAAATGATGTTTTATGGTTTCTAATGGATAAAGGTTTTATATAAATGAAATGTTTTCATGTTTTTCAAGAAACCCTCATGAATTAAATTATAAATTTATAGTTTCCTAAAAAATGTTTTATGAAAAAATTTTGGGTTGGTAAATGATTATTTTTAGATATAATATTATAATGCAAGAGGAAAATATTCTTATTGGTTTTTAGGAATTTCAAATGAATTAACATGTTACCTTTATTTTTTACATCCCTTAATGATATTTTTCTTTCTCATACCACATTTACAAATGATTTTCATAGGGATTAAAAAGGCATAGGTATTATATAAATGTAAATGGTAAAACATCTAATATGAAGAAAACTTTTTCATGAATGAAACCTGATTGTATACAAAAGAAAACATTTTTTTGAAAAAAATGTACACTATATCAAAATAATTAAACTGTTATGTAATTATTTCACGAATTAACTAAAACTATAAATCAAATAGACCCTCAAATGTATGAAATTGAAAAAAATGTTATAAATTATTAAATAAATGGGTTGTTATGTTATGGGGTGTTATAGAAAACTTTGAGTTATTCCTTTGTGATCATCATCATGAATACAAATAAGGAATATACATATATATTCAATATTAAAATTAAAAAAAATTAATTTACATCACCATATGATTTCCATTACAATATCATAGTGGTCATTGTTAAATGTTTTATTTTTTCAATTGAAACTATGAATTATCATTAATAAATTCAAAGAAATAATTATAAGGTATTAAATCAAAGGTTTAAGGGTTATATGAATCATTAGAAATTTCATGAATAATCAGTGACAAAGTATGGCTTCTCACCTATGAACTCCATAGCTAATACAAATAGTTTCATAGCCCATGTTTTGGTTTAGAGGAGTGTTTTGATATGTTATTTTGATGAGATATTGGATGTGTTCATATAAGGTAATATATCCTCCTCACCTTTCAATGTTATCGAAGCCCTTGCATTCTTTTTTGTTAAATAATTTAAAAACAATAGTTTTCAAAATATTAATGTCACTCATATTACGAGATATAAAATCTGATAAATTATTTTTACTAAAATAAATCAATTTTTATGAAATATTATATTGTATCATCATACTCAATATAAGACAGTTAATTTGGTAAAATTCTTTTCATGCATTATCGATAAATCATATTCTATTATAGCACTATTTTTAGTGTAAAAACATAACATATCATCATATTTATGACATATGTGTGAATAATTCAATATTATATTCCAATCACAGTTAAAGATAAGATTATTAGTCATAAAATAATATTAATAGTGCATACACAATTTGTGATGAATTTTTATCGGTTATATTCTATGAATCACGTTTTATTATTAAATGTAATTCATTGAAAAAAATTTATTTCCATTAAATTCAATTATAAATTTTGTTATGATATATATAATTTTTTCCAACATTTATAAAATGTAATATGAGGAAATTAAATAATTTATAATGTGTCTACAAAGTAAATAATTATAAAGAGGTAATAATTTTTATTTAAATTTTTCATGATTCATTTTTTAAATAAATATATCACTATATAAATGTTTCTAAGAAAACACTTATAAAAATATTATATAACATTCTTAATGAATGTTACATAAAGAGTTTATCTAGAAAAAATATTAGTAAAAATGTAAAATAAATATAAATTATAAAATAATGATAAATATAATGTAATTAGATTTTTTGATTATGAATTGTCAATAAGGGCATTGTTTGGGTATTATTTAAACAACAACAGTTTTTTAATGATTGGTTTTATCAATGATTGAATAATTTCAGTCATGTAATTATTAATTTATACTAATAGATTAGAAAATAGAATTTGTGTTATAAAACTTTTATAATTCATAAAATAACAGTGAAATTCCTTTTAAAGAAAAAATTTAATATTTAATATTTTTAAATGAGAATAAATAATATATATTTAATGTCACATAATATCTATAATATAGTAAAATTATAATTTATGAATATTTTTATTTTACTTATGAGTTGTCAATAATTTTTATCTCATTGTCATGGAGGCCTATTTGATATTCTAGAAATGAAAGGGTTGGATAACTATAGATTCATGATTACTCACAAAGAAATTATCAATCTTATAAAATTATAAACCATTAGATGGGTGGTTCATTTACCTTATACATGATATGAATTTAGATACGTATAATTATATTTTTTTTCTATATTTGGGTGATAAACACAATCATTAGGTTGTATAAAGAGTTACCAATTAATATGGTTTGAATATGTCGATTTGGTTAAAGGATTGTGATTCCCTGGAGAACAAATAAATAAAGTGATTAATATGAGAAAAATGTTGTGAATAAATCCCCTTCAAAATGTTTAGTGTTAGATTATTTTTGAAGTGTAACTTTTCATGACATCGATTATCCTAAAAGGTAGGCCATATTGATGTCTGATTACCTTGAAATAACTTTTGAAAATAAATAATGAAATGGATGACCCTAATAGGGACAAGTTTGTATTCTTATTTCTTTCTCTGTGTGGAACATACACGAGAATCCATAATAGGATAAGGTTACCCAAAGGACATAATTGTTTTTATCCAATTGATGGGTTCGGAAAAATAATTTTCTACTTGATATCCAAGAGTCATATATGATATGACCGGGATGATTATATACCTATTAAAATATGTGGTGATATAAATTAAAAATATATAACACCTTGAAATTATAAAATAAGACCATTATGTTCGATAGCGTGTATAACACACAAGACCAACATCAGTAGATAATATTGCACCTTGATACATTATGATATATTTATTTATTAAAAAAATAAAATATCCTTGATATAATTCAGTGCATGAAATGCTGATTTTACCATGAGTAACATACACCAATGAGTTTTTCGAAGATCTTGCATTGCATGCCTGAATGAGTATCACTGATCAACAATATACTATTAATTTAATAATTTAATGTGAATCAAATCACTGAGTTGTTAGAATAAATGATATGAATATAAGTAACTAAGTTATGAGAATAAATAGTTTATAAATTTTTGTTGAAATATATTGATAATAGAAAAATAATAATCATTTGAAATGATAAAAGGTTTTCTAAAAAACAATATTTCTCTAAAAGATGGATTAGCAACGCTATTGGAAGATAATGAAAAATTAATTTTTACCAAAAATGAAAATTATATATTAGAAAATAATCTTCCTTTTGAAATATACCATTCAATATTATCATATAGTGATTTTTTGGTTTCTTCCTAAAACGTTCATGTTTTGATAAATATTAAAAAATACTAAATTTTAATTGAAAACTAACATTTTTAAAATTATTTATAATGTTAATTTAAATTTTATGTTTATTTTAAAGTAAAATTTGTTCAAATATAAATAAATTAATATAATATGTTTCATTGAAAAATTTTCAATATTAATTTTTGAAATTAATCTTTGTAGACATTTGAATATATTTCCGTTAAAATTCCAGTTTCTCATAATCTATGTGGCATTAATTTCAAATTAATATTTTACACATATGTAAATTTAATTTGAAAAAAAGAAGTCTATATTTGAAATTATAATTTTTATATTATGTGATTAGATAATCTTCATTTTACCATAATTATAATTGAAAAATATAAAACTATTTTTCTAAATTATGGTTAAACTGATGGTTTGGACACTACATGCATTTATATTAAAATTAATTTTACACACTCAAAATAATTTCATTACAAAAATTTAATTTAATAGTCATAAAAATATGGTCTAAACTATAAAATAAATATCATTTTTATTTAATTCTTATATAACAATTTTTTAAAAAATACAAACTTACATGTTAACGTGGTAAAAAACGAAAAGAAAAAAAATTGAGTAGACTAAATTATTACAAATTAACATGATTAAAAACGTTTTTATATTGTGTCATGATTGTGTGTCACCAAATATCACCCTAAATTAATTTATTTATCTATTTTTGAGGCACATTTGGTAATAGTGACTTCCAAATAGGTAATACATTTGGGTATTTACAAAAACTCTACCACTCCTTAATTTAAAAATGGCACTCACTACCCTCACTTACTCACACCTATCAAGCCCTTTGAATCAACAAAAACCTGATCTAATCACGTCCCAACTACCTTAAACAAATATTATAAGTCTTATTGTGGGAATAAATCAAACCAAGGAAGGATCTTGGGAATATGTAAAAAGGATACCTAAAGAATAGATAATGTTATTTACCAAGTTTTTTTATGTTATTTCTTCCCCCCACCTCCCTTAATTTATATAAAAAAATGTTTATTTATTAAACATATTGTCTTAAATATATATATATATATAGTAAGTTCATGACTAACAAATATACCAACTATAATCAAATTCGTTATGAAATAAACATTCATGTGTGCGATGAACTACATCCTTAGGAACCAATGTCATTCATTTTTTCCATTACCACATATCATTGTAGGGTATGATGATAGATATAAAGTATGTATATGATATTTATTACATAATTATACCTATATTTTCATTATTTAATATATATATTTCTTAAATTTCCATTATAAAATGAATACAATAATGTCACTCGTGTATACAGTGGAATACAGTCTTGTGAAACGATGTGATTCAAATTTTAGTAATGCTTTACATGGAAGGTGATAAGGATAAAGTAAATAATTATATGTGATATAAATTAAATAATTATTACATTAATAAAATAATTATAATTATTAAATGATAATATATCATTTCATTTCATACATTTTCACAAAATGAAATATGATAAAATCTTTCTTGTATGTGTCGTCTACCACCATCACGAAAGGTCTTTGCTGTATATTCATCACCACACCACATAGATGATATATCTAACAATAATTATATAAATAATATATTATTTAATATTTTAGGATAATTATTGAAAGATAAAATATTACTTACCTATTTTTCACAATGATCATTGAAAAAATGGAAATGTTACTCATGTGTACACATGATCTACCATCTCCCTGATCATAAAAAACATCATTTCTCAAAACAACCTTTCATGATTGTTCTTAAATGTAGGATTGATGTGTCAATTTGATAATTATTTCATTATTATAATTATTAATATAATTATTCTATATAATATTTTTAAGAAGCATATATTTCATGACATAACAAATAAGGGAAAACAAGGTAGTTAACACATGAAAAAATGAATACAATGAATGATAATTAACAAACAAATGATAAGATATTATATAAGGACTATATATGGTTTTAAAAATACTAACATGTTTCTATCATATGTAAATATAAATTTTGAAACCACTATATAAGTGGTTAAAGCATTTTTACTCAAAAGAATGATTGAGGTATGAGATTTCTTTTCAATTTACATTCAATTAAGGCTAATTTGTTATTATGAACCAATTAACTTTTACGAGACTTATATACTACTAATTTGAAAAGCTATATCATAAATAAATAAAAATAAATTTTATTTTAAGTTTGAATTTGAATCATTTCATCCAAGTGTATTTTACATCATAATTTAATGTGTAATAATACATTACAATATTGCATTCTTTTTTAATGGTTGGGGATGAAGCCTTATTTTATTAATAAAGCAAAGAAAAAAACCCCTTTTAACTATGGAGATAGAGACCCATTACTTAACTTGAAGGACTAGTGGTTCTATAGCCTATTACATAGTCCATAAGCCTGAATTGATTGGCCCAAGGCCCTTTCTAAGAATTGTACTGCTACAATACCCACCTGCTATTGTACATGCACATTACCCACCACTTCTCTAGTGATTGCCACTACTACAGTGTATGCCGCCAATTTAGTACCTACTATTGCTACAATGCCTCCATTACTATAGTATCTCTATTGTACAACTACCGTACCTACACCCAATGGGTATTGACCCCCCATTTTCATGTAGGAATAAAGGGTGCTTACCACAAAGCCAGACCCCAACTACAATATTGCATTCTTTTGTGATAATTAACATCCTCAAGAAACAATCTATTTTTGTGATCATTTATCAGTGGAAATGAAATTGAATATAAATATACATATTATTTAATGAAAAATATTATTATTTTCTAAACCGTGTTCCATTTTTATAAATTGTTTTTACCATGAATGTTATTTTATTTACTAGTAAAATATTGATACATTTTTATCCTTTAACCAATATAGATATTTGATGAGAAGAAAAATTGATTCATGAATTAAATAGATCATTCAATATTTGTGTAATTCTTTGAACATATAATGAAGGGTGGGGTATAGTATTATATACCCCCTCGATGAATTGGTAGGTCTCATCAGACAAATTAGTTTTCCAAATCAAATGGGTTTTTAACTATAGGTTTATACCATATTAAAAAATCTCTTGATCGTATAGGTATCATGTTCCTAATACATGAAATTAAATAATTAATAATTTCATTCATTATGAATTCAGATATTGTTAAACATGGTATTTTTACAAAGATATTATCTCGTGCTACATTTTATTCTTAGTTTATTGATTAAATGGATTGTCTTTTTAGTTATTCTCTTCACCATATTGATTATACCTTATTTATTCATGCAACAATGTTATTTAAATGAAATTTGTTTTTTTGTTATTTACCTTCCCATATTGATTATTATTTATTGATTCATGATAACATCCACTATACTTAACCTTTACTAAGAATTTTATATTACCCTTATATTGATTCACTACCCTAGGTCATAAAGAAGTGTTCTTTTAATGAGTTTTCAAGGATCCATTTTTTTTACTTTTATTGTGTATTTTTTTCAATTCCTAGTTTATGATGGGTGTCATATATATATCCAGTTATAGAAAAATAGTAAATTTATTAGGTTTATAGATTTTATTCTTGGTATCTTTGGAAATGTAAAAAATTATACACCAGATCAAGGATATTGGGGTCAGGGTCACTATAGTTGGTAAAAAATTGGTTTTGTAGAAGCCTTGAGAAATTTATTATTGATAAAATATATTAGCGAACTATCCCAATGAAATAATTTTAGAATTAGAAAAGAATATCATCATAAGGTTTTGGTCGGGAAGGGATTATGTGGTTTTTAATAGTAATACATCCTTCTCTGGATACTATAAGTGGAGAGGTTCTGGCCCATAGGCACCTAATGCTAATAACTCCAACTAGAGAATTTTAGACTATAACAGATTATCACCTTGTTCAAAATAATGGGACTTATTGCAGATCTATTTTGACACTTTTATGGGATATTATTAGGATAACTCTCATAAAATTTGTAAACCGTTATGAAGGGTTGAAAAATAAAGATATCCCCAAGGAAATAATGTTAACAACAATGAGATAATCTATTCATAAATCATTCATATTATGGTAAATATTCCAATAATCATGAGAATATTCACTATGTTTTATAATGATTAGATCTAATCAAGTATATTACATAATTTATAAATTATTCCTAGGAGAAGGGTATCAACACTCAAGGTCAATGTAGATATTTCCATGTTGATTTATTTAATATATCTAATATTGGGACTCATAAAAATATTGATACATTAGGGAATATTAATTAGGTTATAAAAAATAACCTTTCCAAAATGTAACAACCTATTCCAATTTGTTATTCTCTAATGCTGGATCATTTCATCTGGTAAAATCTCCCATCATTTGGTGGGAATACAGATCCAATTATTACTTTTAAATATATTACATCTCTAAAGAAGATTTTTAAGGAAAAAAGATGTAGTGAATAAAAAAGGTTACATTTATAGTGAATTTTCACAAAGGTAATGATGATCAATGGTGGTTATTGATATAAAATACAAGTAGAAGAGGAAATAGAACCCATAAAATGGAAATCTATTAAGGTTACATTCTTTAAAAAATAATTTTCTCATGATAAACAAAATAAGATGAAGAGGAATATCTATATCTTAAAGTAAAATGAAGAAGAAAGTGTTGTGAAGTATGAAGCTTCAATTACATGGTCACCTAAGTATGCTATGGATAATATATGAAATATTGAGTGAATGATTTTCCATATATTATAAAGTATAAAGTCAAGTCATTGAAGGGATATGTCCTCTTAAATTTCATCTTCATAAGATGAAATATTTTTAAGTTCTATCAAGACCGAAAAAGAAATATAAAACTTATATTGATTCAATGGGATGAAAGAAAAGGAACCTATGGATGTGTAAAAACTAAATTAAATGTAATTTTTGAAAGAAGTAGATTCCCAAATGTTATAATTTTGGAAATAAATTCCCTTATACTTTATTTATGGGAATTTTATTTTCATATATGTGTGAAAAGAGAGGGAACTGTTCTTATGATTTCATGGGAAATAAATAAATTTCCAATTTTAAATGATTCTACTATAAAAATATGGGGTACATTGAAAAATAAATGATCTAAGCATCCAAGTAATTTTCCTTATAAGAAGCTAAGTGATCAAGGTAAATATTTTGATATTAATATAAAACAAGGATAATGAATACTATTTATTTTTGTTTTGATTCAGATTTTTTTAAAAATTATTTTTTTAATGATATTCCAATTACAAGAATCATGTTATATTTAAATATTTTACAACAATACCATTTTATAAAGGATTTGAATGTAAGTAATAAATGGAACCAAGAACCTTTATTTAATAGAAATTTGAACTTTATTTAAATACATTATTGGGAGAATGATAACCCTTAATATGTTCTTTATATTTAGATACTGATGCTGAGATAAATAGATTTTTGAAAGGGATAATATAAATTTGATAGTACAGACTACCTTGGAAGTAATTAATGATTTTTTAGAAAATTGGTGTAGGCCATTATTAAGGGATTTTAAAAGTTTTTTGATATTAAGGAATATATATAATAATATTAATATTAGTTAATGAATTAAATAAAAAGTGAATGTTTTCAATAATGTTTGATGGTAATGAATGTTATAACCATTTTTTAAGAGAGGACATGATAAAAGTATTAACATTTTTGGAATGTGAAATTAAGATACACCTTATATTTATTTGGGAATATAATGTTGATTTAGTGACCTCCCATAAACAATTTATTAATTTTAGTTTCAAGTGACACATTTATAAAGAGTATTAATGTCAACTATTTATTGAATTTATTAAGTTGAACATTTGGAGTAATTGGATAACACTTTATAACCATTTTATTTTTAGTATATTATAGTGGAATATCTTTTTACTCTTTAATAAATCTTATTATCTATTTAAAAGGAACTTTAGTGCTTCATGAATTTAGAAAATTCATCTTGGATATTCATTTCATCTATAAAGAAATGAATTAGAATATTATTGAAGCATAAAGAAATGATGAAATTGTTCCAATGACATAAAAGGATACCAACTATGTATATTTTAATATGTTATCAGTGTATATGGTAAAGGAATTCCTTAACACTAGTAATGGATCTTATAACAATAATGTTATCCTTATACCTTCATTTATAATGAATTATGTGGCCTCTTAACTCCTCACAGATTTATGTTTTTGTGGTCTTTAACATTCTCTAGATCACACATATCATTGCGATCAATGATATCTATCACTCTCTATTAATCTTTGGTTATTAGTATTCTATTCCACGTTCATGATTTCATTTTCCACATATGTTATCCAAACTTTAAACTTATTAATGTGATTATTCTATATGACCTTTATACTTATCTTTCTTTATAATTAAGATAATGTTCTATTGACCAATTTTATTATGTGGGTTTTCAACAGAATAATTTTCAAATATAAATAACTTTATTACCAAAATCCTGACTATGTGGTGAGGATAAAATTTATTTAAGGTCTGGGGAATGTGACACCCCCAAATTAAGAAATAAGAACATCATGTTTGATCACCTGTATGACACAAACCACCAAGTATAGCACAGAATATATCTCCTATAGAATTTATGTTGTATTTATTTTTAAATAAATGCAAACATATAAAGATCTTTCATTGAAATCAACACTGATTTTTGCACATGTTACATAAAAAAATGATCTTCTTTGAAAGAATACATTACACAGAAGACCATGTTTTACCAAACAACAATATTTTAACACCACAATATTTTATGGTATCTATCTTCTTAAATTAATTATATTCATTTGATATATTATATTTCACACACCACCATTATTAAAGAGACATCCATATTTTATTAAATAGTAACATAAATGATTCAATAGTAATATGTTCATATGAAATTGTATTATAGAGTAATAGAATAGTAAACTCAATTATTAAATTACAAATAAAATTTAGGTATCTTGTGGATGAAAATATCATTTATTTATATCATGGAATAAGTAAATACATGTTTTAAAATGATAAATTAATTAATTCTATTTTTGTGAAATGAAAATGTGTTTTTTAAATTTTATAATAAATATAATAATTTAAAATAAATTTTAATTTCATAAGAAAGATTCATTAATTAATAATTTTTTTCTTATGATTATAAGATAATTTTATGTGACCATAATTCATTTTTCAAAGTGTCATTAAACCAATTATGATTTTAAATTTGTTATTTTTCGTATAAATGAATATTAAAATTATAAATTAAAATTAAAATATTTAGGAAATTATTTTCAAAAAATGGAGTGTATTTTAGAATTATTCATATAAAAAATACCATCTTGAAATGTTAGTATTTTTATAAAATAGTGGAGTTTTTGGTGAATGGTGAAATACTGTAATTTATGGTTTAATCTAGATACATGAATTATTGATTCATGGATGATGCATGGATGATGTAAGAGAAATTAGTACAAAATCACATGCACTAGTTTCTATATTTATTCCCCATAATCAATATTATTTTTAGTATTGAGCTTAAATAACAAACCAATTAAGAACATAATAAAAAAAAACCCCTCACCTCCACTATAAATACCACCCTCACCGCCTATTTTCAAAACACCAAAAAATCCATGATGCATGTCCAATTTCTACCCAATTAGTCTCCCAATCAGCCCCCACACTGTATTGTCTTTCATGTATCACCCAAAATTCCATTTCAATGTTCCATAATAAGGATCTCATTGAGAGGAATTTACAATTTAAAATCCCCTTTCGTTATTTTAATTTTTCATTAATTTTATTTACTTTTATTGTCCTTTATTTACCTCCACAATCCAAAAATGAATGATAAATATAGTATCTTATATACAATATAATTTTATTTTTTTAATGAATTATAAATAATGAAACCCCATATCTTGGACCTTTCATTTTAAAATTGAAATAATTGTCTTTGATGTGTGAATTTACAGCCATTGTGGATGGCGAGTTTTTATTACCGCATTAAAGGTTGGCCATTAAACCATTATTATTGTTCAATAAGACTATATTATAAATATTTTAATTTATTTTGTGTTATGGAACCAATATATATACATATTATTAAATAACAAAACAAAAATAGTTAAAGATGATCTAAAAATGTAAAAAAAATCTAAACAGTTATCATTAATGTTTTACCTATTGAATCATCCAGATATATAGAAGAAAATTTTATATAAGAAAATTTAATCTTATAAGAATTTATTAATAAAATATAATTTCAATTATCGATAACTATTTAAATTTTACATGATCATTCATACATGTATCCAAGTGAACCAATCATGAAAACTAAGGAAACAAACACTCTCAAATGACAAAAATAAATCTTATAACTCATCAAACATGTCATAACTAAACTTAATAAAAATATAATAAAACAAATAAAATTTAAATATGAATCAAATCAAATTATTAATTATTCTAATTTGTTTATCTAGGATATTATGTACAAGTTAAGAACACATTCAAATATAATGTAAGGAATTCTCTTCAAATATCCATTTTTCATTTAGATTACGTTTTCTAACTCTTTACCTGAAAATAATTCATAACTATTATTATGTGATACTCATATATTATGTTCCAAAAATATTTACCATGATCATTTATAATTCCTTTTATGGGGAATTATATGTTTCTATAATATTCTCATTTCAATTCCTCTGGAAAAGATGGCCCGATTTATGGGATGTTTTCAATTTGATACCCTTTTTCAAGTACACTCCATAATATGTTTTATGCCAATAATATTCTTTGAAAATCATTCTTTTTTATCATGAATACTATCTTTATTGATTTGTTTTTTTATAAAAATAATTATGCATTTATTTTCTTTAAAAAATATTTAATATTTTCTTTTAAACACACTAAAGTGGATCATTTCGAAAATTCAATAAATTTTTGAAAATTTTTTCATTTTAGTTGGACACCATTAATCATGATATATACATATTTTAACTAACTAATTTCCAAATATGATATAAATTCATTCTCTCATTGAAACCATTATGATATTCCATTTGGTTATTTCTTATTAACAACTCATTTATTGTGTGTGGTGTATGTGTAATTCCATTTTATTTATGATAAAAAGTCATTTAATATATCAATAAATATTCATATTTCTTGTATTATGGATATTATTATTGTATTATATATATACCATTGTAATATGTGGTGTCATATTTTAATGGTTTTATGAAATTGAATCTATGTGTGAATAATTCTTTAGACATGAAGTGATGGGTGGGGCCTAATTATAGATTTCCCCTTAATGCACAGATATGTCTCATGAGACAAAACAATTGGAGAAAACCCCTTCGTGTTTGTTTCCAAATAAAGTCATATAGGGTTTTACACATAGACATAAACCATCGTGATGTTTCAATGGTTCATGTTCCAGATACATGACAAACAATAAATAGTCATTCTCTTCATTTAGTATTCAGTTTTTACCATCCATGAGGTTTTCAATTGGAAAAAAATCAGTGGTTTGGTATTATTTCTTAGTGTATTGATAATTTTTTTTGATAGTTTACCTTTCCATAAAAACTATTCTTTATTAGATTTAATTAACTTATTTTGTTTCATGTAAACCTTATTGAGTGATTGAGATCACCCTATTATTTTTTTCCTTTCTTATATTGTGAAGATGAAACTTTTTAATAAGTGAAAAGAAGATTTTTGTTTTTGTGTTATGTTATATGATAAATTTTACAATTATTTCCAACACTTTTGTTAGGGCGTGAATCCATATATCTAGGATGCACTGATATGTCGCCCCACATTCTCTCTTCGCAAAGGTTTGGGTATCTATCACCTATTCTAGGTAATTTTCTCCTAAATCGAAGTAAGATGATGGGATTGCGGCACATCCTTCTATGGATTATCCACATAGCTTGTTACCTAGTTTGAGTATTCCTCCCAGACATAAGATGTTGTTTGTGAAACTCTTCCCAGTTCCATGTCTTTATGGATGCCAATTAATTATGTTGATCCTGTATGAACATTCCAAGTGGTCAGGTTAGGGTAGAAACCTTTAGTCGGGGGAGTGGCCACATTGGACATCACTGGCATGTCTGGACGATGGAACACTAGTGTGTCTGGGTTTCCCCCCCTTCTTATAGGGCTTCTCAAGGGCGCAGAAGCCTGAGTAATCCCACCTCGAGTGTGGGGAATTTTATGTTATTACCATGTTAATGTGGTTTTCCTCTAATTCCCATGTTTAACACAAGGTATTCCATGATTTAAACATCTAGTGGAGATGGATCAGACTAATAAGAACACTGATATGAGTGGATCAGAAGGGTTTTTCCTGAAGAGGGAGCACCTTAGGGGCTCATTGGAGGAGTGGATCAAGACACCCAGTGAAGGAGGATCTAAGAATTATTGGGTCCCAATAATGGGGACACTATAATTTTATATTATCTAGGATTGAACATCAGGGAGGTTTCCTAAATACCCTATCCTGGGAGATGGGGATCATATCCTTGTAGTTCATGAGGCGATGTGACACCTGATGAGGTGGATCGTGAGAATGGATGCATGGATGGGACCTAGAGAAAATATAACAATTGGGTTGGGGCATGATCTTCTCGAAACATAGAGGCTCAAGGGAGAGGCCCAGATAAGACATGGATTATGGGCTTAAACCTCAAGTAGGCTTCCTACGTATCCCTATGGTAGCAAATAAAAGTTCACGTAGTTCAGGAAGATGGAATTTAATTAGGGTGTGTGCAGAGTACAACGACCTAACAATATACTAGGGGCTTAAGTGTGGTTAGCTTCCCTAGTTGGTCTGAATCCACCAAGAAAAACTAGAGACATGGGTCCCAACAAAGGGGAACCAAAATGGCTTACTGTTGATGGGGGTACCACAACTTACCACTGGATGGTAGAGAATGGATTACCCTAAATTATGGTTACAACAGATTACCCTTATTTGAGGTTCCAATGGCTTTCTTCTTAATGGGGAACAACCGATTACCGTCGATTGGGGTTACAACAGCTTACCACTATTTGAGGTTCCAACAGCATGCCATTGGATGGGGAAAAATATCTTATCGTCGATTAGGGTTGAACCTCATGGAGGCATCCGACATAACCTTTCTAAGAGATTGGTATCAAAGCCCACGTAGTTTGGATGGATATAGTTTGTAATAATGTGGGAGGAAAATGGGTCATACAGTTTTATGTCAAGCGAGATGAGGGAGAAACGACGTTAAGTAGTTAGGACTGATATTTTTTGGTCTTGAACCTCAAGGAGGCTTCTTACGTACCTTTCATGGATAGGGTAAAGGATCAAAGTCCACATTTTTCAAATGGAGGATGCAGTTTAACATCATGTGGGAAGAAAATGGGGCATGCAGTTTAACGTCATGTGGGATGATGGTGAATCGATGTGAAGTGGTCTAGAATGATAGGTGTTGGACAAGAACCACATGGAGGATTCCTACATACCTTTCTCAGATAGGGGAAAATAACAATGTCCATGTAGTTCAAAATAAGGGAAGCAGTTTAACATCATGCATGATAAATGTGTATCGATGTGAAGGGGGTCAGGAAAAGTAGATGTTTGGGTTTGAACCTCAGGGAGGCTTCCTACGTACCATTCCCAGATTGGGGAAAGGATCAATGACCATGTAGTTCGGAATGAGGGGATGGGAATCACACTCTAGGGAGCCCAGGATTCCATGTTCAATGCTTACTCTAATCCCATATGATTCATTCTCGGTGTGAGAAGCAAGAGGTAGAAATGACCAGATGATAACATCATTAATGTTTCATACATGTGGAGTAAACCAGGGGTTGCGTGTGGTTAGCAGCGCAAAGAGGAACCATGGGCTTACATGTGGTTAGCAGCCCAGAGAGATAGTGATTAGGACTTACTCCAGGATGGTGGATCGATGGAAAAAAATCCCAGAGGGAGAGGGACTGGGTAATTAAGGTCCCTGTTACCATCTCTCCTCTATTCGATGACACTAAGGAATAAATTAAAAGCTGGGGTGCTACCTCCTACAAAAAATCATAGTGGATTACACTGAGATGAATTCCTTCCCTATGGACAAAATCTATTCCAGCAAAGCGGATCTCATTCCATGTGAGGAAGATCTAAGACTCGTGGAGACGATCAGACATGGAGAATGTCTAAGACAGGTCTCTCTGTGTATAATACATGGGGAGATGCCACATTTTAACTTTATGTGTTGAATATAGTGGTGCTTGGTAGTTTGAAATCCTACAGCTCAGACGAGGTGGGTTCACTTCACACTCATAAAAAATACATAACTGGCACGCTTTAACCCTTGTTAAAGGGAAGGCACCATCAATGTCATGGGGTTGGGGTTCTGTGTAGTGGTCGATTGAGGGGATCACCTTAGTATGGCTATGCGAAGAAGCAATAGCCTTTAGTGTGCCTATATGAAGAAGCATAAGGCTAAGAAACAAAATGTAAATCACCACCCAAGGGACTTTTGAATCACTTCGTACTAACCTAGAGGGTCATACGAGATCAGGTTTTGCAATGAAAATGGGTTCAAAGGAGAGGACCTTGTGAAGCTCTAGTGCTCCATGTAGTTGAGAGGCTTTGTGAAGGGGTGTACTTCATGAAGTAATGTGGTATGACCTAGGCATGTAGTATAGTAGCCTTTGAAAGTTGCTTTGTGAAGTGAAAAGTCTTTCACAGAGTAGGGTATCGTGAAGTAAGGATTCCTTGAAAATCATAGCACTACAAAGAAATGTTCTTCGCGAAACATAGTAATCCCGCCTTAGCATATGGTTTACATGTTTATGGGTGGTACTTTACGAAGAATGAGTGATTTTAGAAGACCAAAGTCCCCATAGGGATCTCCCTCCACTGTGATGGCCTGTGGGATCCACGAAAGGCATCCCTGCTTGAAGAGGGGTTGAATTTGAGCTAAGGGTATGGAACATTGAAAATATCAAGTACCATGAAAAGATCATTTTTCTCAATTACTCATAGAGAAATGGTTGCCTCACGATTTGAGAGATTATAAAGAGAATGGTCGGGGTATCCATCCATTGGGTCTGAGGGGAGCGCATTATTTATAGGCAATGGGTGCTATAAAGCAGGGGAAATATCAGTTTGAATTCATGGGGAGCTCTGTAATCAGCCGCAGGTGGAGTCAAGATCATCATAATTGTAGAGTCGACCGGGATACCCTCCTTGGCATGGAGCCCTCTTGGGTGCTTTGTGCGGTGCTCGTGAAGGCTTCTGTCAAGTCCTCCTTACCCACAGAGGTTGATATAGCTCCTTCCTCAGCATGATAACTCCAGTAAATTGTGTCATAACTGTAGTTCCTCCAACCACTTTGATATGTAGTGACCATAGAGGGGCTTCTTCTTCATGTCGGTCGGGGCTCTGTGAATGCCATGGTGCAAATGGGATCCACAAATGGGCTTCTTGAGGCAGCCCCTTTTGAAATGCATTTTCTTGTTTGTTTCCTATTCCTCTGCACATATTTTGGCACCAACAACAATGTTATAAGGGAACCTTGTATGTTTATAAAACTATAATACTACTAAACTATTTGATCCTTGTTGATTGGGTCTTTTTTATGAATTCCATTATAATAAAACAAATTTTGTATCTATGTTAATGGGTTCATGGTTGTTATAGTCAGTATCAGATAATTTTTAATAGAAGCCATGGAAAATAGATGATAAATAAAAATGATAATTACAATAATATCTTATATTGAATTTTTGGATAAGTACCCATAATTATAATGAGACAAATTAGTTTCTTCTAATATTTATTGATGGAACCTAAAGGAAGTAATTTAATAAATACATATAGATATTTTTGGACTTTCCCTTATAGGGAAGTAAACACAGTTAGTGTTGATCCTGATAAGATCAGGGACATATTGGAAAAACTCACTCATGTTATAAATAATAACCATACTACATCTATATCAGATCAATTCCGGCTTCATAATCCCCACATATTTATGTGGAACCACTAATCATGTGGTTGATGAGTAGTGGATCAAGTCCCTTGAAATGAATTTCCATGCATTAAGATGTATTGAAAATGAAAAGGTAGTACTGGGAGTATATTTCCTCATTGGCAATATAGATCAATAGTGGTATTTGATCTAGAATACTATAAAAGAAGCTCAAATTGATGAAATTTAATTGAGACCTTTAAAAAACATTAATTGAATGATACTTCCCTTATGAGCAATGAACAAAAATGCAGAGAAAATTATTTAGCTTAAATATAATAGAAGATGAGAGTGTTGAAGAGTATGAGGATAACTACAAAATACTAGTGAGTTATTCAATAGATTACATATATGATTTGTAAGACATTATTGATATTTTATTTGAATTTCATAAACCATGTCTCTGAAGGGTAATTTATAATAAACATATTCATCGTATGATGAAATAGGATATTGACCTATAATAATAGAGAAGGTATTTTATAGATATTATATATTTAATATTAATCAAAAAAATAATAGGTCTTCTAATAAGCATATAAAACGTGAATCATCAATGTAGAGGGGAACAATGAAATTTATATTATGTAAAAATTGTGGATAGAATGATCATGGGAAAAGCATGAAAGGCATGGATTTTTTAATCAGTTTTGAGAAAAGGTTAATCTTTCTCATGATTGAAATGATAAAAAATAGATCAATGATGATAATGATTAAAATAAAATTATATGGGGAATTATTCAAACTAATTTCCCAACGAAAAAGTGAATACTCTATAAAGAGAGGCCAAGGGGAGATGGATAAGCTCATTTGATCACTACAACACATGTAAATGTAATAATGATATAGTGGGATGCACACTAATACCATGTTCAACTTTAGTCTAGGCATTGTTTGATTCAATATTACTACACACTTTTATATCTACCCAAAGCTCCATGAAAATTAGATATTTACATTTTAATTTAATAATGGAGTTGTTACCCAAAAATCCTACGGGAAGTCTCATTGCAACAAAAATGTGTCCGGTAGTTACCATTATTGAATATAATGTTCATTGTTTGTTGATCTTATCATCATAATTATAATGAATTTGATATAATATTTAGTATTGTTTTTATTTATAAATATGTTGTGAGAATTTATTGTATGATGAAATAAATTATGATTTGTGAGGATGATGTAGAATCCATTATATATAGAGAATAAAAACCATCATATGATTCTTAACTAGATTCATACCCAATTGCTCTAATGAATGAAATTATTGGTGAAGAATAGAAAACTACATCTATGAATTACTAAATTCATTTTCAAATTGTGTATGTACCAATTGTATAGTAATACATTGTTGTATTTCTTGAGTAACTAACTAGACTCCCCCAAAGAATGAAGTTGAGTTTACAATTGATTTAATTCCTGATGTAAGACCAATATCATATAATACTTATGTAATAGATACTTTTGAATTATTGAATATGAAGAAACAACTTGAGTATTTGAGTAATAAGGGATTTATTCACCCTAGTATTTCCCAATGGGAAGCCCCTTTTTTATTAATAAAAATAATGGATCCTTGAGGTTTTCCATTGACTATAGATAAATAAATTCTATTAAAATAGTGTACATGTATCCACTACCTAAAATTGATTATATACTGGAAGAACTTCCTAGAAGTCAATATTTGTCGATGAGTCACCTTCTTTCTGTGTATCATCAATTATGAGTAAATATGGAAGAAATTATAATGAAATATTTACAGATGCGTTATAGATCTTACAAGTTCACATTAACACCACTTGGATTGACTAATTTGACCTCAGTTTTCATCGATCTAATGAAAATAATATTCAAGAAAAATCATGATGATTTTGTTGTAGTATTCATTGAAGGTATTATAGTGTATTCTAGATGCTACGAAACCTTGAGAATAACATGTGTATTATTATTGGGACTCTTATAAGGAAAGAATTATATAGTAAATTTAGAATGTGTGAATACCAGCATCATGAAATTTCTTTTGTTGTACATATTTCTCTAAGGATAGAATCCAAGTTTATCTAAAAAAGACAAATTCAATCCAATAATGGTCTATGCCAACCAACATAAGAGTGGTTTATATTTTCATTGGTCAAACAGGTTACTATCATGATTTTGTTCATAACTTTCCTTATTAGATATTCCATTATCCAATCTCACACATAAATAGGTATTGTTCATGTCGATAGAATAATGTTTATAATGTTTCAAAGAATTTAAGAGAAGAATAGTCAATTCTCTAATTTTAACTCTACGATCAAGAAACGATTGGTTTGTGATATTATCGATGCATTGAAGAAAGTACTGGGTTGTGTCTTTATGAAAAATAATAATGTTATTTCAAAAACATCACAAAATTTTATGGCTCATGAAAAAAATTATTTATCTCATGATCTTTAGTTTGTATCCTTAATATTTTCTCTAAAGATAAGGAGACACTATTTATATGGTTAAAATGTATGATATATACAGATCAAAATTTTTTGAAATAAAACATTCCACATAAAGTACTCAACATGAAAAAAATATGATGGACCATGTTACTTAATGATTATGATTTATAAATACACTACCACCAAAGAAAAGAATATAATATTGAATTTTTAACATGAAGCAACGATCAAGGACTGCTAACCCAAATAGGGATTAAGAGAGATCCAATTTTTAGAGATTTATTAAATATTTATATGGAAGTTTTTAAGGAAAGGGAAACCTTAATACATCATCAAATTATTACTAAATAATTTTTTACTAAAAAAGATTAAAATATCTCAATATGATGGAGAGAATTTTAAAAATAAAATTGATCCTATAAGGGATATTAAATTGGAAGAATTTGTGTATGAGGATGAAATTCTAAAATTTGAAATGATGATATGTGTTTCATCAATACTTGAGAGAATTAGGGAACTATAAGATTATATTCAAAACTCAAACTTCATTATACACTGTGGTAGTACCAATATCTATAGAGATCTAAAAGATCATTTTTTTGTTAGATAATATGATATAGGAAATTGGAGACTTGGTGTCAGGATTATTGGTTTTCTAACAAGTAAAGGATAAGAAAAAAAATTATAGATTATTCATGAAACCTCTGTTTATTCTTATGTGTATGTGGGATGAAATTACTATTGATTTTGTCATTGGATTACCATAGACTCCATGAAAGAATGATTCAATATGTGTAATTGTTGATCAACATACCAAATCAAGAAATTTTATTACATCAATAGAAATTTAACTTTTGAGATCTTAGAAAGGGTCTATATTAATGGTGTTTTAATACATAACAGTGGACCTCAATCAATTATGTTTGATTATGAACCCCATTTCAATTTAAAATTATAGAAGATAGATAGTTTCACATGAGCCCTTGGACATACCCGAAGGGATTTCTGTGTGGTAAGGAGCACTCATATTGGTGAATCTTGGAGGACAACCTGGGGAAGATATGGGGATTTAGTGTCATTACTAAGAATAAACAGGTAGTTAGGTTGGATGTGTTATTTTCAGTGCTTATATTCAAATAGATTCTTCTAGTGTGGGACATGAACAAGGTCATGCAACCAAGCACGATTATCATGGAATCCATGATGGAAACAGGGGAGCAAGTCATCCTTGGAATCCCAATGCTAGCTAAACTATATAAAGTGTTGTGGAACATAAGTGATGGTAAGAAGCCACATAGGATATGTGGGCTATTCCATCTCTTGTATGGTTAGATAGAGACAAATGTTAGGGGTATCTATGAATATCTGAGCCCAATTTCCCCTCCAGGATAGGATTTATAACTTGCCATTTGGAACACGGTGGGGAGTTTTCTGACCTAGATGACCCTACAGTTGGTGCTGAATCGAGTATGGAAGGAGGAAGAGTTCACCTTCCACCTGTTCCAATTGCCAATAGGTGTGTTCAAAAATGATGGGCAGGGAACATAAGAGAATCGGTCCTAACTCCTACCCTTTTCGGGTGGACTCTTGGTGGCGTGGATTGACCATGAACCACTCTATGATCAGTACACTCTTCACTGTTTCACGAGGCAGTTCCGATAAACACAGAGGCTCACCCCACAAGTCTACATAGGAGTGTTCCACTAGGATCGCCCATGTTTGATGAGGTAAATGTCGATCAGGTTCACATGGGATAATGGGAAGATGGGGAACGAGCTGCCTCCGCTCATGGTTGTCTATGGGCTGGTGGAGGAGAATGGCAAGAGTTGGGAGGAAACCTAACCAGGGGAGATGCGGAAGAAGAAAACCATTCTGGCCAGTGAAGGGGTGCCTCCTCAACCTCATGGTCTGGGAAAGAAGGCGACGAGGACATCCCATGGTGGCAGGGCTGCATTGGCAGTGAGACCTACACCGATCTAAAGGCAGGAGGCAGTAGTGGACCAGGCAGTCCCATATAAGTAGCGGCATCCAGAGGGTAGGCCACCTAGGGGGTTCTATAGTATACCCACCCAGGTTCTGTGGAAGTGGTTGTGCTTCATAGAAATGCCTGAGAATGCTATCTTTTAGGATTCTTGGGACATCTAGAATGTCAAAAGACAATTCCTCAACCCGTCTATAATTTTGGAATATTTGAACCATCTCAGGATTAATTTAATGTGGATCGGCCCAATCAGAGCTGGATTTTCCATTTCTCGAGTGGAGGGGGAGAAGTACCTTGCCGAGATGGAAGAATTTATGCACTCCAAGGGTAATTTTCACCCAATGACGGATCAAGTGAAGGTGATTCTTCATCAAACGAGGCCTCTCTAGTATTTAGCACTCGAATTGAGGGATCTCTTCCCTCTACTAGAAGAATCATACGAGTCATCTTGGGTGGAGAAAGCCAGTGGTGGGTGCCCTCTGGAGGAGGGTGAGGTCAGCAACACAGACCTAGAGTTGGAAGAGTTTGCAAAGTCCCATGAGGTAAACTATAAAATACATCCATGTAGTCTTCACCCGAGTTGTTTAGGACTTCTCAACTAACGTTTGAAATGTGTGGGAAGACCTCATAAATATAACCCACCCCTTCTCAATAGTAGATGCAGCTGTGGGAACCTCAGGATCTGCACCCATGGCTATGGAGATTATAATGCCCAACATGGCCATGATATCAAGGGTGTTCCTCTTGGACCATTCAAACTTCCCAACAATATATGAAGATCTATGCCTCAGGGTTCCGAAAACAACAACTAAGGAGAGAGACCAGCTATTTAATCTCTATAAGTATCCTTCATAGATTTCATAATTTTCATCCATTGATCAGGTCAACTAATGTCCATACACATTTTATACACACATTTATTCAAATGTTGTGGGCCCCTTGGTGAGGATGGTCAGATATTCTCATGGCACCATTCCTAGGGAAACGTTGGTGGTCGTGGAGTCAGACATCCAAACCAAAAAAACCATAGCACTCCCAATCATTGGTGGGACCATCAATATGACTGGTGCTGAAATCATTATGGTGGAGTCAAAAAATGAGGATTAAACCGACAATGTGGGCCCTGAACTACCTGACCAGATTCCAGATGAAGATCCTACTGATGATTTCTTGGGGCGTTCCTTGCCTATGAACCCACTGACCCCGCAGACTAGGATGAGATGGATTCTGATGAAAAATATTGGAAAATCATCCATCTTTGATCATGGAAGCTGATCAAGTGCTTCATCAGGGAGACACCTCAAGAGAGAAGGATAAAACATATGGGATGGGGGAGCTTTTTTCTTGGTATCACAAACTATGCACTGGAGGAGTGCATGCACAGTGTTGTCATATGATCATATGAAATTTCATGGCAGAGAAAATTCAGAAGTATGATCAGAGCCTCGGTGAGGGCTGGAAACGGAGGAAATTGGTGAACATCAATAGGCTCTAGGAGGCCTAAGTGAGATTAATTGGTTTTAGGCATGAGAAAATGAGTACTCCACTTTACTCAACACACAATTAGAGATCATTTCATTCCTAAGGGCACGGTGGTAAGAGGTTGAAGAATGGATAAAGCGAGTATCTGGGGAGATGGATATATTCTAGACCAAAGATGAGTGGGCTCAAATCACGGTGTATGTACTACTCCCTATCACTACTGAGTAGAATTGGTATCTAAATAGGTGACAATGGATCTTGAACACCACAAGCCAATTAGTGGTGGAGTTGGAATGCTCTATTGAGGAGGTCATCCCATCCATGGGAGGGGCCAATCCTTGGGTGTTGTAATGTGTGTAAAATTTTAAACCTACTTTCATGATTTTATTATTTATGATGTCTATAGGCATGGGTTTTGTTATTGGTTTTGGTTCACTGCATTTCCATCTCATTTGTGAAATATCCAACGATTAATCCCTAAGCTCAAATGGATCATGCCCGATGTGAGGATCAAGGGATAACTAATTTGTTATTCCATCCAAATATGAGAGTGCCAACAATGTTTTTGGAATCCAGGGTTTGAACAACCAATCCAGATTTCGAGGAAGAAATTGGGAGGCCTGACTAGAGGGTGAAGTTCTAAGAACAGTTGAATTTTTATTTTACCTGTGTACTCTCCCGCATGATCGGGGTAACACTAGTTACTTTTGAATCAATCTGAACAAAGGGGATTGGATAGTGTGTATCACTATACCAAAAAATTTTAATATTGTAGGGATGTCATGATAATGAAGGATAACTACTGACCATTTTCAAAACACAGTATACTTATTGTGTTAGCTTGAAATGGGGATAACAAATGAGGGTCGACTGCTGGCCATGTTTGAAACATAGGACCTACCTTGAAATGTCATCTGTAGTCTTCCGGAACATTATCATTAGATAGTAGGGAATACATAGGCTGAGCATACATATTGTTTGGGGGTTCCTTTGGCCATGAAAGGGGATGTGGGACTGAATAAATGGCACATAAAGAGTGGTGGGTGGAGTGGAGGGTTATTCGAATGAATTCCAACACTCTTGAAATTACACCACTGTGGTGGAAACACATTAGGTGAGCGCATCAGTCTGATTAGGGATCATATCTACATCCAGACAGGACCTCTCTAATGAGGACCAAGAATGACTTTCAGTTATATGTCATACCAACCAAGATGATATACACATAGTTTAATGTTTTATAGTTAGGATGATGAGAAATACTTGGGCTATGCTGAAGGGTAAGTTCCTGGGAATCACTACATATCCTGTAATGATGGGAATCAATCCCAACGTAGTTTTGTAGCATAGTGTGGTCATAGACCAATGCTGGAGGGGGAAATCCTCTTTGATGAGGATGTTGACACATCCCAAACTTAGAATTTGGAATCATGAATTTGTTCATGGAAGAATTACAATTTAATGTCAAGCTTCAAGGAAATGTGGACTCATGTAGTTTAATGTAACATGGTGGGATGGAGAGTGAATGGGGAGACTCCAAAAAGGGTAGTACGTGATGTAGTAGCTACAAACTCGATGTGAATGAGGACATAAAGAGTCTTCACCACACCACGTATCCCCAGGGAAATATTTTAGGTTGAGGGACAAAAAGTGAGAGGTGGGCTGGGCCCATGGATAATTGCACAATCATTCCAATGTACACAATCATGATGGGGATCAATCTTAATGTATTCCTAGAATTACATTTTATCATCATGTGAGACGATAGGCCTATGTTGTAAATCTGCACCAGTAAACACCCCGCCAAAACTACTAAGACCACTTGAGTCATGCTCGATGTGGGAAACAAGGATTAGAGGTATGATTTCCCTAGAATAGGGAGGTACACAATAGGATCAATGGACCACTAGGTGAGTGTCATCACACTACTACTGAACCACCTACATAACTCACATATAAGCGCAGGGGAGAAGAATCATGTGTGTTGGAATTCCACTAACATATGGAGGTGGAAAGGTGTGAATAGTGATGCTCAAGCTAAGGATCACAGTGATAATGGCGTGATGATAGCGGATAACTACTGACCATGGTCGAAACAAAGTATATTTTTTGCTTCATCCTGGAATAGGGACAGAAAAACGAGGTTCGACTGCTGACCATGTTCGAATGAAGGGAACCGTTGAAAATTTCTTCAGAGGTCTTTATGGGTGTTCTCCCAAGACGGTAGGTAAGCCAATGTGGCCTGAGACTAGTCCATAAAGGGGGTCTTTTTCAGACATGGATGAGGATGTGGATCCTAATAAATGGCTCTTGATTCATGAACATGAATCGAGGGGGTGTTTATATGAAAATTTACACCTCGGGATATTTGACATGATACACATGTGTATGCAAATAAGATGTGTCAGATATAGGATGTCATATCCCTTTCAGAGGAAAATGGTCATAGGGTCATAAAATCCTAACACAAGGTCTTAGATCAAGCATTTTATAGGGGACCAGGTTTGACGGACTGTGCACATGTTGGTGAAGAAGCTGAACCTGACAAGTAGTTCACATAGAGAGATCTTAGTTTAGGGTCATAGAACTTGAACCAGGCTAGGAAGGGACAAGGGAGAAAAATGGTGTGGTTTCCAAAAAACCTTGCATGGATGAGGACATTATCCCGTACCAAATTATTCTAAAGGAGTTCTGGAAAAGGGGCCAGAAAAAAGGGGAACATGATTTAAGAATCCTGGGGATGGACCCACAAACCTAATTATTGGGGGTTACTATGTATACCATGAAGATTGGAATCAATCCATACGTAGTTCGGGAAATGCAGTTCCATTTTGCATTGTGCATCAAGGATGATAATTTCATAGTTAATGGTCATGTGATAGGACCAAACCCTGCATTTTAACTTATTGTAGTAAATACATAACAGTTTTAAGTCATGTGAGACTAGGAAAAAGGGTTCAAGGTCATATGTCTTGGACACATTCAGAATAAAAGGTGTTTTATGGGGTTATGTGAATGACATGATAAATCATACCTGATGTGAATGAGGATGATGTCCACACCGCACCATGCGCAATTTTGGGGAAGCAACATCAGGCCAAGGGGAAGAAAAGGTCAGAGAATATGGGGCTGGACCCATGGAAGAAACATCCAGGTGTTCTTATGTGTACCATGAGGATTGTAATCAAGCCATACATAGTTATGAGGGTGCAATTTAACATCATGCAGGACAAGGATGTAAAGATATCCTAGTTTGAGGTCTGAGGGATCAGACCATAGATATGCCAGAATATTCCAAATGGGTGAAAACCTCTACCAAATACCTAAGACCACATGAGCTACACATGATGTGGGAAACAGAGGTAGGGAAGGTATTTGCAACACATATAATACACTCAGAGGGGAAATCTGTGTGGATCCTCAAACGACGACTCATAATGGAATTTTCCTCCTAACATCCAAATGTGTACTGAGGGATAGTACCAAGAGTGTCAAAATTCCACTTGGACATGATGGGTTGGAAAAGGATTTGAATCATGAAACATACATTTAGGGAATAATGGGGTGGAATGATAATGGAGGATAACTATTGACCATGTTAAAAACACATTATCCATATCGTGTGACCTGAAAAGGGAACAACAAATGGGTGTCGATCACTGACCATATTCAGAACGTGGGACTTGAATCATTTTTTTTGTGGTCATGGAGGGAGTTAGCTCAGAATGATAGGATATCCCATAGTCTGAGCATCTGTACCATTTTTGGGTACTTTCAGATGTGTATGATGGTGAAATACCAAATTACGGGGAACATGATGCTTGAAAAAGGGTGGTAACATGTCTACCTAGAATCCAACACTCTAGGTCCTAAACCTGAGTTCTCCTGGGCACATAATTGAATTTCAAAAGAGGGTCAAGGGGCCCAACTCAAGAGCATCTAACCCAAGAATATTAGTATAGAACACGGGGGATAATGAGCTCTTAGGAGGGATAGGTTGGTGGCGTGGCTGTTACAAACCCGACGTGAATGATGACATAAACCCATACCACACTGCTACCCCTCTCCTAGAAGAAATTGGTCTAGGGGCCCAAAAATATTAGGAATGTGTATGGCATGGTGAATAACCCGATGTGCATGAGAGAATAGGCCAACCTATTCCACACCATGCATAAATCAGGGAGAGAATTCGGGCCAAAATGCTGAGGGAAAGAATAAATGAACCTGGGTAGGACCCGAAGACAAAATGTTCGGGTTTTAGTAGGTATCCCAAGAGGATGAAAATAAAACCAAAAATAGTTCTAGGAAATGGTGTGCAATTTAACATCATGAAACAAGGACGTGGAAGAGCTCAGTTTATGGTCATAGAGCTCAGACCATAGATGCCCGATTTAATGTCCAGTGTATTGGACATGTGAGTAGAAATGATGAATCACCATGCCAATCATGTGGGAGACCATTGAATGGAAAACAATATTGAGGATAGATATTGATCATATTCAAAACATATTATCCGTATAATTTCTTTGAATGGAAACAACAAATGAGCTTCGACCGCTGACCATATTCAGAATGTGGGACTTTATCAGAGTATCATCCAAAATCCTTCGAGACATTGGTCTGAGATGTAAGGAGAGTCCTGGGGCCTAGAATCTATGTTGTTCGGGGGTCCCTTTAGATGGGTGAGAAAATCAGAACCTGAATTATGGAATTCAAAAAGTGTGGCGGCACCTGTCCAGTTTAACATCGTTCAATGAGGAGAATGGTTGGATGGGTATCTGAAGATTATATATGTGGTGTGGAAAAAAATGGCCCGACATGAATGAGGACTTAAGGTCTTGGACACACCATCAAATACCGAGTGATAACTTGGGATAGGGGGCTGAAAAGGTCAAGGGATCTATGTTGGGTCCACATATGGAAGGTCTGGGCCAGTTTGTAGTTTATTTTCATGCGAGACAATTGTTGAATGGTTTTACATCCTTCAGTGTGGATGGATCACAAAATTTAAGGTCCTGTAGTGTAGATAGTGGTGATCATAATTTATGGTCATAGAGCTCGGACCACGATCATGTTAACCATTATGGGGTGGCCTTACCGAAGCTCCTAAGCTAATGTGAGAAATGATTGTTGTGGGAAACAATGAATGGGGTCGAGTTCTACCCGGACTATAAGGACACGACAATAAAGTAGAGAGATTGAGTGGGGTTGAGCCCACAATGATCAACATCCTTGCTGGAGAAACATTGATGTTCAAAGGGATACCAAGACAAGAAAAATCACTACAACCAATATTTAGGACATATGGGGTGGTGAAATCAATGGAGTACGGCTGTTGACCACATTCAAAACAAATCCCCCATATCACGTGACAAGAAATGGGAACAACAAATGAGTGTTGATCTCTAACCATATTTTCAATGCACGACTCATATCAAATTGACATCTAGAATCCTTGATGGATTTTACACAAAGTAGTATGAGATCAATAGGGCCTATCATCCATGATTTTTGTGGATCCTTTCAGATGTTAATGATGATGAATGCCCAAATGATTGGTACGCATGAAGCGCATTGGTAATTTTGTTGTTTAACATCTTGTGGCAAGGACAAAGATGAGTGAAGGCCCCTAAGGAGGGTAACACATGGTGTGGTTTGATAATCTGAATGTGAATGAGGACATGATCCCACCCCACACCCTATGTTTTTTGAAGCATCCGAGCAAATGGGATGGGTCAAAGGGGAGATCTTGATGTTATGGTCTGGCCCTATAGATGAAATATCCCAGCATTCTTATGTATCCCATAAGAATTAGAATCATTCCGTACATAGTTCAGAAAGTCCCATGTAGTTTAATGTCCTGTGGTGAGGATGTAGGAGGATGGAAGAATAAGAGGGTCACATGGTGCGAACATTGTGATCCCAGTGCCAGTGGGGCGAAAGATATTTACCTAAAACCATGTGCAATCCTCTAAGGGAACTACACCCAGGGGGTAGTCAAATAGAATAATTTGAGGGGAAAGACACTAATATAAAGCATCAAGGCATTCCTACATATCCCATAAAGATGGTAATAAATCCAAATGTAGTTATGAAAAATGATGTGCATTTTATCGTCATGCATCAAAGACGGGATAGTTTATGGTCATGTGGGAAAATACATAGTTTAACGTCTTGCGGGATGACATAGAGTTTATTTTCATATGGGACAGGTGATGAGTAATTTTACGTCCCTTATCTCGGAAAAATCATGCATTTTAACACCATACAGAAAAGATGTCGTAGTTAATGGTCTGGTAGGACCAGATAGATCCTAGTTTATGGTCAGAGTGTTCGGATCATCTTGCAGTTTATCATCATGCGGGACGAAAAAGTAGTTTTATATCATGCATGACATAACAGGTTAAGATCATGTAGAACCATTTTTTTTAAGGCAAAGTATTTCTTATGGAATTTGGCATTGGTGGGAGGAGTTATATGATCACCATCCATGGTAAGTAGGTATTACATGCCATTGGGGTAAACCTTTTGAATGATGTAAAGTCCTTCCAACATGGCCTCCAATTTGGGTGGTTTCTAACCTAGTATCATTTGTGTTCTAAGGTCCAACCCCATGCCTCCATTTAAGAAAGTTAAAATTTGATCATTCTTGTTAAAATCCCTGGCTATCTTATTCTGATGCCTCTCCAGATCGTGAATGGCACAACGCCTGTTCACATAAAGTGCTTCTAGTTCAACCAACTAAATTTCAGCTACCTCACTTGGTGAATGTTGATCATAGAGGGTTGTGCATAATGAATGAAACTGAATCTCTATGGGTGATACCTCTTCTGTTCCATACACCAGGGAATATGGGGTCACCTAAGGAGAATTGTGGGTCATTGTATGATTGGACCATAGAGAAATGGGGAGTTAATCTAGATAACTCTTCTTATTCAAACCAACCAACTTCTGCAGAATGTTAGAGAGGGTTTTTTTGAACACCTCAATCATACCATTTTCATGATATTAATAGTGGTAGTTATGGTTAGAACAGATGATGTACTTAGAATACAACTTCTTCAGTTTGGTTTCCTGAAAGTCGGTGCCCTAATTAGTGAGGATGATGTGAGGTACTCTAAACTGGTAGATGATATTGGATCTCATGAAGTCAATTATAGAACTATCCTTGAACTCATTGAGAATAAATGCCTTTTCCCACATAGAAAAGAAAACTGTAGAAGCAAGGATGATCCTTCATTAGCGAGTTGTCACCGGTGGATATGGTCTTACAACATCAAGTCCACAGACTGAAAAGGGCCAATAGTACATCGTAGTGTGGAGAGGTTCTGGGAGTCGATGGACAAAATTATCCTAGATTTGGCATGCATGGAACCTCTTGGAAAAATCATTACACTCATAGATCATGGAGGGAAAAAAATACCCCAACCTTCTAATCTAGTGAGATAGTTTCAGCCTATTCTGATAAGCCCCACAGAAACCTGCATGATCCTCCTACATGACATTAGAAATCCCATCTCCTTGAATGAAATGGAGGAGGAACCCAAAAAACTAATGTCTGTAGAGGATCTGATCAAAACCAGGATCACTCTGGAGGGTAAACTATAATGTGAGGTGTGGTATTCGCTCACACTCATCTCAATCTAATGATATATTTTCATGATTTAGATACTCGACAAAGGGGGTCCTCCCATCGATATTCACTTCCAATGATATGGAAGGGGGACCTGGGAGTCCTGATGTAGAGGCTTTGGTAGTAAGGTGTCTTGCTTTCTAGATTTCATCATCGTATGGAGATACGGGAGCGATGAATCTATGGTGTGACGCATGAATAATCAAATCATCCTGGCCATGTTCTTCAAGAGATGAATCCATGCTGGCCAAGGCATTGGATCAACTATTTTCTGATCGAGGGACATGGGTAACATCTGGCCGAGATGGGAACTGGGCCTTTAACAAGAGGGCACATTATAATAGTGGGATGAACTCTGTCTTCCTGAATACATATCCACTATTGATATAGTTGATGACTAGTTTGGAGTCCCCATTCACATAGAAGTGGGGAAAATCAATCTAGAGGGACATCTCAATACCAGTGATGATATGATGGTAATCTGACTCACTATCTGTATAGCCTTCTAATAGAATGAATGAATATGGAAGGATATTTAATGAAGAAGTGATGAAGATGATACCTAGGCCCACCCTGTTGAGCATGGAATCCTGAATTCTTCTTCCGATATGACTTAGGGAAGTGCCATCGAAGTGAATTTTCCAACACGGAGTGACTCAGTCAACCAAGATTTTTTCTTCATCTAGAAAATCAGGGTCTTGGGATTTGTATGCCGAAGCTAGATGGGAGGCAATGAATTCCTCCAATGTATGTCCCTTAATGTCCTTCTGGGGAGAAAACATGATATCAAACTATTGGAGGATCACTGCCCATCGAGCTAGATGACTTTTCAACATAGGGTGGTTCAGGATGTACTTCTACGGGTCCACTCATGACACTAGATTTATCTCGTGATTCTGCAAGTAGTTTTGAAATATCAGCACTAGAAATTCCAATGTGAGGAAGCTCTTACCGATAGAGGATTATCTAGTCCCTATATTTATGTGGATGCGGCTGAGATAATACATACTATCCTCTATCCATTTCTTGTTCATCTAGGTGAGAAGGGCACCGAGGGATCATTCTAGGGAGGTCACATAAAGGACGAGAGGATTTATAGAAACTGTTGGCATCAAAACTAAAGTCTATTATAGTTACTACATTATTTCCTCAAAATTAGTATGACACTTCTCACCCCATTGATAAATTTCATCTTTATTCATGTGACAGGAAAAGGGCTTCACTTTCCCAACAGATTCACATTGAATCAGCATATATAGGCTAAGTGGCCTTAACAACCTAAAATCTCCCAAATGTTTCTTCAGATATACATTTGGATAATGGATTTGATCTTCTCTAGGTCGATCTCAATGACCCTGTATCTGAAATCAAAGCTCAGAATCATTCTGAAAGTTACCCTGAAGGTGCACTTCAATAGGTACATCTTTTGATGGAAGGACCGAAGGAAGCCAAACACTTTATTGAGGTCCTTTATATGATCGTAGCACTTGTGATATTTGACCACTAGATCATCCAAATAGCATTCGACCATTGTTCTGAGGATCATCTTAAATATGAGATGCATGGCACGCCGATAGGTGGCACTTGCTTTCTTTAGAACAAAGGGAATTACATGGTAGTAGAAAATACATTGTGGTGCCCTGAAGGTTGTAGAATCTTCATCCTCAGGGAAAATTCATATTTGGTTATACCTGAAATATGCATCCACGAAAGAGAGGGCCTGGAACCCAATAGTGGCATCAGTTAATAGCTTCTTCACAAGAAGGGGTAAATCATCATTCGGATAGTGGCAGTTGAGATCCCAAAAGCCGATACAGACTCCGATCCATCCATTATTCCTCCTAATAGGCACTATGTTGGATAACCATCTAGATTAATGGAACTCTTTGACAAAGTTGTATTTGATTATCTTATCAACCTCTCACTCGACCATGGAGCCTTGAAAAGTGTGCATCTTTCTGGGAGGATTCTTGATCCAACGATAATTCGCTGGAAGATCGAGGTGGTGGATGGTGACCCATTGGTGTAGTCCTAGCATTTCATCATAACTCTAGGATAGTAAATCACGATGATTCTTCAGGAAGTCCTCATATCGTTGTCTCTCTTCAATGAGAATCGTAGGACTGATCAATGTGTGTTTTCGATCTGTCTTGCTACTGAGGTTCACCTTTACCAATTCATTAATCGTGGTGGAGACTCCCACTTCAAAAGTGGGAGGAGAAAATTCTAAATAATCTTCTTCACATATGGAGGAGGTATCCTCAGTAGGATGTAATTCCTCTGATTTAAATTATCCGGACTTGGCATTGGAGTCGGCCTGAGTAGCGATGGACAATGAATCAGGGGACTCTTATGCTGCCGCAACTATAGTGATGAAAGCTGCTGACCTGATCCCATCTGGCCTTGACCCAAGGGGACATGCATGATGATATCAAAGTAATAGTGTCATGTTGGCTTGATCTGGTTTATCCCATCCTAGAGAAACTAGTATGTATGATGTATTTTTTCTTCCATGCGGCGGACATCTCGATTCCTTATGGAAGTATGAGGTTCTGGTATCACTCAAGATTGATTGGAATAGAAACAAAAAGTGATCTTATAGAATCAAATAAGCCTAGGAATGTGATTTCCCCTCTTTCCAGATATAACAAATCATTGACCCATATCCATACTTGGGGATTTCTATCAGTTGATTTGGATGATGTAGGCATTATCTAGGCCTATCCATAGGTCAGTCACGGCCGCAGCAAGTTGAACCTCATTAGTCTGGATTTTCATTACCTTGCTCTTGGAATTTTTAGAATCCATATAATGGGCTTCACAAGAGGCCAAGGGGGACCCATAACCTTGGAGTATGCTTACTCGACCATTAAGGAAGTACTTTAGGCATTGGTGGTATGAATAGGGGATCGCCGCATGCAGGGGGAGCCATAGCCTACCCATCAATGCATTGTAGGCAGTGTCCTATGAGAAAACTATAAAATAGATACGGGAAACTAAGCTAACAAACTAGGTCTTCAGGAGAATAATATCCACTAGTGTCTATTCCATCCTATCAAAACCCTGATTTTTCAGCTCGGAGGGACTCAGATCATCTTCGGAGAACCACATTGTCACGACCCATCCTGGTGGGGTCCACACCAGGACTCCCCATGCCCGCCTCCAATAGGCCAGGGGCTTGTGACTAGCACTGAGTAGGCATATTACTGACATGGGAGGCATTTCATAAGAACATTTACAGACACAAAAATCTCCAAGACACAAATGATGAAATGTAAAAACTACTATGGAACGAAATGCATGAATACAACTAAACCCAACCAACAAAGTATGACAGAAAGTAAAGTACTAAAAGAAAATTGAGTTACAATACAAGACCGCCAAAAACAAGAGTCTGAAAACTGCAAAGTCTAACCTATAAACACAAGGAGGTACTGAGACTGCTGCTCATAGCCATAGGAATGCATCAACCAATATTGAACTCAGAATTCTTGGTCATGTCCTAGTCTGCCCCAGACCTTGTCACGAGGCTGTTCGTCTTCCCAAGACACGACACGTGTGCGCAAAGCCCGTGAAGGGGTGAGTATAACAATACTAAGTAGAGGACCCTGAAAAACACAAAGCAATACACAAAGTAAAGGTACAATTCACTCAACACAATATTTGTCTACGAAACATATAGTGGGGAAACACAAATCAGATATACTCAAAACCCAGACTTGTAGTCTAGAGGCATGTCACACACCCACATACCCCCGTCTAATGATTCAGTTCAAAGATTTCCAAGAAGCACTCATTCCGGGAGAACACACTCCACATGTCTGGTAGCTCTGATGACATCCATCCAAGAAGTATTGTTCATCAGGAAACGTCACAAGAGGTATATACACTCATTACAGGAGAACAAACTCCTGATTGGGAAATATCATGATAGATATATGCACTCATTATGGGGGACACACTTCTGAGTGAGAAAGATCACGATAGATAGATGCACTTATTACGAGAGACACACTCTTGAGTGGAAAAGATCATGATACACAAATGAGGATCACTTCCAGGGCCATGGTGAATACTGTGACTAATCTAAATTCACTATCTAGGTAAAGGATCAACACCCAGTGGAGTTTGTCACATCGATTCCTGACTCTACCTTGGGTCAAGAATGGATAGAGGATCTCAATCCGGGTCTCTCAGAGTGATGCCGACCTTATAATAGAAAGTCCTGATGAAGTGATCATACTCCAGTAGAGGGAAATGATGCCTAACCATCAGGAGAACGGGGACAAGGGGAACTAACCCAAGTGAAACTTGTCCAGGATATGGTGGACAAGAGGACCATGCCATATTCCAGAAAGTACACGGCGTGTTGAAAAGTTACACGCCATGTCGTATGACCCCGGGTACTGCCCGTGTACAATGGCCCAGGTCATAAGGCTGGTCATGTTGAACAGGTGAGTACACAACATGTAGTACGGTGTATATGCCATGCCCGAGTGATTGGGGTCAGCTCCGTTTACGCTGGCCATGTTCCCATATACAGCCTCAACTCGTGTACTCCAACCCGTGTAATCGAAACACAGGGTGACCCACGTTACTAGCCT
This sequence comes from Viscum album, assembly GCA_963277665.1. Taxonomy (NCBI): domain Eukaryota; kingdom Viridiplantae; phylum Streptophyta; class Magnoliopsida; order Santalales; family Viscaceae; genus Viscum; species Viscum album. The sequence goes on along the minus strand of OY728143.1, from coordinate 639,947,525 downwards.
TGCCAAGTCATGTGATAGAGTAAATGGTCTTGTACTCCATCCCGTGTCTGTGTATCCCCTGGATACACATGAAAACCCATGTAGCTGCCTTTGCCTTGCTGTGTAGAGAGTACATGCCGTGTTCTAAAGACCAGTAGTCCATTCTATGTCTGTGTACTTTCAAAAACATACGCTGAGCTTTGGGAAATTCCAACATGCCATGTGACCATTGTCACATGCCATGTGATTCCTCTCTGACCCTCAAAACCCTAGCCACTACCGTCGGTACTACATGGCGTGTTCTTCGGAAGTACAAGCCGTGTATTTGGGAAATTTCCAGAATTACAGACTTCCACTGCTTCACCTTCCGTGCTGCCCCATTCGTCGATCCATCCATCTAATCACCATTAAACTCTAGAATCTAGGTCACCCCGACGTCCTGAGGTTGTCTCCTTTGTTTTCGAGTGTACGATCAGCTCCGAAAACGCATTTCAATCCTCCCGCACGACGAACGGTCCAAGAATGGTAATTCTCGAACCGTGTCGATTCTTCTTCCACCATCACCATTGCTTTTCTGCTAGTTCTTCATAATGTTTGATCTCCAATTTGGGATCGTTTCATTGAAATACGGGTGTGAAGCGATCCGTTATTCATCGCACCATGAAAAATGAGAAGAAAAAATGAAGAGAAAGGGGGAGAAAATCCAAAATAAATTTAGGAACAAACCTCCACCGTCATTCATCATAACACTAGTTTTATCCTATTAGTAGGATCAAATGAACTGGGATCAAAATAATTAACAAAAATCATGAATTAATTCCCCATGATCAACCCGATGAAACCCACTCGCAAGAATGCACGAATCCGCGGATCAACTTGTTCATGGTTGATCCACATTCATCCTTTAGATCAAAAATGAGGAAAAGAATTTAAATAACAAACCACTACCTCAAAAGGGATCAATCACTAATGAAGAGGTCGTGCTTCCGTCATTGTCTATATCCTTCAACTCGCTGGCATAACGATTCTCACCTTTGATTCATCGTCATTTGTCGCCAAGAGTTTTCTCCAAACATTCCATCAATGATCATCGCTCGATTAACCCATTAAAAAAAGGGAAATCGTGTTTTAAAATTCCATCACACAAAAGCTTTAATTAGTCATGTTTTCGTTTCTAAGTCATTATGACAAGGCATTAATTATTAAAAAGCTACCATGTTTTTGCGCTGTAGTGAATGTTTCCAAATAAGAAAATAAAATAAACTTATCCATTTATTTTATTTTATAGAAAACATCTGAAAATTAACTTTTTCCCTTGAACCACAATGGTTGAGGTTAGACCTGATATTAGGTAAATTCATCATCTCAGATGCAGTGGGACCCCCAGATTCTTAATCCAGGCACTCGTTTGGAAACTTCTATGACCGCGCACAAGTGATGACTCACTTAACTTAAATAAAGTCCAAACCACCATTCTGGGATCACCGGGCCTCAGAATGCGGTTTCGTCACTGTTCCTGGTCTTGTAATAATTCCATATAATATTTAAAAATAATACACATAAAATCCGAGACATTACATTCTCCCCACCTTGGGGTTTTGCGCCCCCGAAAATCCAATACAAGACTACTCAAAAAAATGTGGGTACTGGGCATGAATTTGAGCCTCCCTCTCCCACACGCTCTCCTGAAGATTCCTGTGCTGCCACCAAATGCGCACCAAGGTAATTGATTGCCCACGAAGGATCCTCTCCTACTGATCCTCAATCTACATCTTGTACTCAGAAAAGGAAACTCCATCCTTGATGTCCAGCTCTCCCCAGTCGATGACATGAAATGGGTCATGCACGTACATCCTTAGTCGTGATACATGGGTGACATCATGTACTCGATGAAACTGTGGTGGTAGAGACAGGCGGTACACAACATCGTCAACTCTATACAGTATCTGGAAAGGTCTGATGAACCTCGGAGATAGCTTGCCACCTCGACCAAATATTCATAACCCACAACGAGGTGAGACCCAAAGAAAGATGTAGTGTAACTTCTCAAACTCTATGGGTATCCATCACCTGTCAGCATAATACTTATGTCTGCTCTATGCAGTCTTCATCTACTCCCGGATGATCTGCACCTTCTCGATGGTAGCTCGCACCAACTCTGGACCCATGAGTGCTGACTCTCTAGGATTGGTCCAGTAAAGCGGTGACCGTAAGGTTCTTCCATATAATGCCTAGAAAGGTGTCATACCAATGGTGGTGTGGTAGATGTAATTGTACACAAACTCCACCAGTTGTAGGTGGTCCTCCCAACCATGACCAAAGTACAGGATAATGGCGTGAAACATGTCCTCCAAAACCTGAATGGTCATCTCCATCAGAACATCTGTCTGGGGATGAAACATTGTGATCTAGCGTATCTGAGTCCCAAAGGTCTCCTGCAATCGCTTCCTCAACCAGGATGTAAATCGGGCATCTCAGTTCGAGACTATTATCTAAGGGAAGCCATGAATCCGAACTATCTCTGGCAGATAGAGGTGTCCCATGCTCTCTATAGAACTCTGCTCCCTGAAGGCTAGGAAGTGGGCCGACTTGGTGAGTCATTCAATGATCAACCAGATAGAATAATGCCCCTTGGAGGTCCGTGGTAATCATATCATGAATTCCATCGATATTCTATCCCACTTCCACTTTGGAACATCTAGGGGTGAGCTAATCCCACTAGAACATGGTGCTCATCCTTCACCTAATGGCATGTGAGGAATCAGGAAACGAACTCTGCTACGGGTTTTTTCATGCCTGACCACCAGTACTTTCATCGGATATCCTAGTACATCTTTTCCACTCCAGGATGTACCGCCAAGGGGTATGCATGAAACTCCCTCAGGAAATCTTCCTGCAATGCTATTGGTACAATAGTGCGTCCTTTGGAAAGAAGTACATGCTACCCACCTTTAAAACATCCATCCGGAGCATTCCCTATGGATAACTGAGCACGTAATGCATCAAAGTAGACATCCCCAAGCTGCGCTTCCCAAAATCATTGTAAGAGTGTTGGAATGATAGTCATTGACTGCTGGTAAGCTGCATCCTCTCCATCCATGAAGGATAATTGTAACGTGGCTAACTGCTCTATCCCCTCACTCAATAGCTGCATGTTCGACCTTATTCTAAGAGAATCTGCCACCTTGATCCCCTTAACAAGAGTATAGATGATCTCAAAATCATAATCATGGAGGAACACTAGCCAACGCCTCAACCTCAGATTCAAATCCTTCTATGAGAAGATGAACTTGAGGCTCTTATGGTAATAGTATATGATGAACTGCTCACCCATAAGGCAGTGTCACCATATCTTCATTGCGAAGACTACCGTGGCCGACTCGAGATCTTGGGTCGCATGGTTATGATCATGTGGCCTAAGCTAGTGCGAACCATAAGCAATCATTTCCTACCTATGCATCATCACACATCCAATCTCAGTCCCTGATGCACCACATAAAACAATGTACTCAACACCCTCCATCGGCAATCTCAAGATTTGGGAGCTCGTCAAACTCTGTCTCAACTGCTCGAAATCCTACTGGAACTTCTCCATCCAAATAATGGTTTGCCCCTTCCTAATCAAGGTTGTCATCAGTGTTGATATTTGGGAGAAATTAGGAATTAATATCCGGTAATATCCTACCAACCCAAGGAAGCTTCACACCTCAATCACACTCCGAGGTGGCTCCCATGCTAAAACTGCCACCACCTGGGCTGGGTCCACAACTACTCCATCTGCTGAGATGACATGTTCAAGAAAGTCAACTTCCTCAATCCAGAACTGGCACTTAGAGAGCTTCCCATAAAGCTGGTTCTCTTGAAGTACATTTAGAACTATCCGCAGGTGTCTTGCGTGCTCCTCCTCTGACATCGAGTACACAAGGATGCCGCCGATGAAGACCACTACGAACTGGTCCATGTACGGATGGACGATTTGGTTCATCAGTCCCATGAACAAAGTGCAGATGTTTTTCATGCTGAAAATCATCAATAAGTACTTATAGTGACCGTAATGGCATCTGAAGTTCGTCTTTGGTATATCTTCATCTCGTACTCGTAGATGGTGATAACCTAATTGAAGGTCAACCTTCGAGATCCTCTGTAAACCTCTAAAAAAATAGAATAGGTCAACGATTCTCGGCAGTGGATACTAATTCTTCATTGTCACCAGGTTCAGGTACCAGTAATCCACGTACAACCTCAACCTTCTAAATGGATTCTTAGAAAAAAAGACTGGGGCCACCCATGGTGAAATGCTGGGTCTCACAAAACCCTTGTTATGCAAATGATCGAACTGCACCCTCAGCTCACGAAAATTTTCAGGATCCATCCGATATGCTGGTGAGGAAATTGGTGTCATCTGGAGGTGTAAGTTGATGAAGAAGCTGATTTCCTGGCGGGGAGGTAGTCCTGGAACATATTTTCGAAAGATGTCCTCGTACTCCACCACTACTGCTGGGAACTAGGAGCCCACATCATCTAATTCTATGTGGGTAAGGCTAGACATTTCATGAGTGATCCACTACTCCACTCTATGCATGAGCCCATTCAGTTCTGCCTAGGTTTCCTTTTTTCTGAGAAAAGAAAACCTCATCTCATCATGGCAGACACACCACACTCTTCGCCTAAAACAGTTAATTTGGGCATGGACTGAACATAAACAATCCATACCAAGAATGACGTTGTATTCCCTCGATGCTACCACCAAGAGGTTCCAATAGAAACTCTCACCTCCAAGGGTAAGATACCATTTTCTGCAAATGTGTTCGATCATTGAGTCTCCTCCCGTGGGTGTCTCCAAGCATAAGTATTGAGTCAACGGTTCTACCAGAATCTCATGGATTCGCACAAGACATGTGGAGATGAAGGAATAAATGGATCCTATGCCTAAAAGTATGGTAGATAAGGTAGAGAATACACATATCAAACCTTGTATCATCCCTTTAGGCCCTATCTCATACGCCTCGAGCACATGCAGTTGTCCTTGCCCCTATCCCCCAACTCCCTGAGCCTGGTAGAGACCTCCTGGGGGTGGTGGTGGAAGTAAGTCGATGCGTCTTCCACCACCTGCATCTCTCCTTGTTCCTCTACAATGTCCGCCGCCTGGAGGGTCTATCTGCTCCACTCTCTACCTCTGCCTCGGTGGTCCATCCACTGCTTCCTTGTCAGTAGCTCGATGGGTCAGACAATCTCTAGCGATATGTCCCATACGGTCACACACGTAGCACCGATTCTCCCTAATATGAATAGACCCAGCCTAAGAGCCCTGGTCTGTTGATCCCCTATCATGGGTCCTCCTATGACGTCTCTCACATCCAGATCTCTGTGTCCAATGTCAGCTCCCGACGACCAAGGTCCCCGGACCTGTCTGCCTACTATTGACTGTCGTCGGCAGTCTCTGCTCCACCAAGAAGCTCTCGATCACCAAGGTATGCTTGAGCACTATGGCATAAGTTGAAATTCATAGAGGCACAACACTAGCTCGGATGTCTCATTATAGACCTCGCTCGAAGGACCGAGCTCTGAATTAATTATCACTGGCCATATCCATCGAGTACTGGGCGAGGTAGGTGAACCTCGATGAATAGTCATCTATTGTCAAATTACCATGTTAGAGCTTCAGAATATCCTATATGCGCACATCTCTTAGTATAACTAAAGAGAACTCCTCCATGGAGAGTCTCTTGAACTCCATACACCAAAGAGTCTCCTCATCGTGAGTCAGTGCGGTCAAACTCCACCATTGTCCCGCTAAACCCTGAAGAAGGTTCGCTCATAGGATCACCATCAGGTCTACCGGTGTCCTCACTAGATGAAAAACTCTGATCACCACCTCAAGCCAGTCCTCAGCCGCCTGAGGGTCAGGCTTGCCTCGAAACCTGAGGGGTATTTGTATTTCAAACTCATGAAGCATGCTAAGCCTTCACTCTCCGTTGGTCTGCACTGTAGGTACCACGGGCTGCTCCACTGGTGGTGGCATAACAGGTGCACCACCTGGTGAAAACACCTAGGGAACTGGTCCCCATATCGAAGCCTCATCACTGAGGTGGTCTTCCACGTGATCGTGCTGCTGAATCCTAGAGGGTATGCGTCGCTGAGGCATCCTGTAAAGAAACAAGATGTACCGTGGTCAATGAGTATATCTGGATAGCTGACTCAAAAGACATGGAAAACACAACCCATTCCTATATAATGCATGTACCATTATTTTATTTCCCCTTAACTAGTTTTTTCATGTACCGAGTCGAAAATCAGTTTATCAGAGTCCTAGTGTATGGATACGTCAGCTGCTGCACCAACACTGGAGTCTCTGGCCAGAAAGCAGAGCTCGTAACACTTAACACTATTTCCCCAAAACAATCTCACAAACTCTTGGTCCTATGGTATAACCGACCACCTCCAATAGCACTCTGCCACGAATCATCCCAGTGGGGCCCGCGCTGTGACTTCCAAAGCCTACCTCCAATAGGCCAAGGGCTGGTGACTAGCTTCGAGTAGGCATATTAGTAACATGGGAGGCATTGCCTAAGAACATGTGCACACGCACATATTTCAAATCCCACAAATGATGAAATCTAAAAACCACTAAGGAACAAAATTCATGCATAAAACTAAACCCAACCAACAGAGTACGATGGAAAGTAATGTACTATATGTAAACTGGGCCAGAATACAAGCCCACCAAAAAAAGAGTCTGAAAACTGAAAACGTCAAACTGTAAACACAAGGAGGAATTGGTACTACTTTTAGAGACCCAAAAATTTCAAGGAAATTTTTTTCATAAATACATTGAATTTTACGAGTCTTCGGTTTCTGACGGCACCTGATTCCAAGACCTGGTGTGCCCGGAATCAATTTATGATGTTTTGTTCGGGTTTCTTTAGTAAACTTCCATGTGAGTTTTTCTATCATTTGAAATGGTGCTCATAATTGAAATATGAGGGAAACGATGAACTCACAGCACCAGTATTCTCTTAAGGGGACCATTACCGCAGTTGCGTTTGCACGGGAGGAGAAGTTATTTTTTGGGAATTTATATTAAATAAAATAAAATTGTTGTACACAATTTTATTATTTGGTGGTTGTTATTTCCTACAAGGGGATTTTAGAGGTGGGGAACACACCCAAATAACCTTTCATGAGAGGATAATGTGTGGTGGGGCCCACATGATCCCCTATCCCTTCAACTTCCCTTAAACTCTCCATTAACACCCCTTTATTTAATTTGACAACACCTATCATTTATTTCGGTGGAGCCTCTCTACCTCCCACCCATTGAATGTGCCAGCCTATATAATTAATATCTTCAATAATTAATTGGAACCTATATTGAATCTATTTGAATTGCATGGAAATTCTATTGAAATTGGGGATCCTTGATATTATATAGGCTGGAAAAATATTTGGTGGTGGAGCCTTTGGAGATTTGGAGGAGAGATTCATCCCTCACCAACGAAGAACACGAGGAATGATATCCTCTCGATGACCGAGGAAAGAACTTGAGGCGATGCTCACGAGGAACAACGTCATTTTTCTTCTTCCTCTGCATCAAGGTAAGATACGCCATTCGCGAGAAAATATAGACTACACTTCTTCCATGGATGCACCCTGACGTCAATGAATCAACATTGACTTCTGATCCTCTTCCTGCGACATGGACAACTGATCATCAGAATCAAGGTAGGGGGTTTTGTATAATTTTAAGTGAATGAAATTATATTCCATCCTAGGTGAATGCTTGTATTGTCTACAGCCAATTGATAACGCCTAACGCAGTGGGCGTGGGCCGAACGAACATGGAAAAATGACCCTCCAATGGTTCTTGAATATTTTGGCGGCGGCAACGGAAGGCGGTGGCAACCAAAGGCAGCATCCGCGCACCGGCCCGTTAGGGAACCGCAACACTGGGTGTCGTGCGGGCGGAAGAGACCGCGACCGGCAACCGATCCACTCAGATGAAGAAGAATCGGCCGGACATAGCCGGCCGAACAAGAGGACCACAAAACCTTGTGGCGCCACGCTGTGGAGGACCGTAGACCGCGATCTGCGGGCTACTTCGGCAGCGAACCGGCTGGCCGGGTTGAAGGTCACGGCGCCGCCGTTTCGGAAAACCAGGGGCCATGCCCCCCAGTCCGCTCTGCCTGCTAGCCGAGCCTTGGCCACCCGCGGGCCACACCCCTCCGGGCTGGGATGCCTCTCCTTGGGCTAGGCTGACACCTTAGCCAGGTCGGACCAGCCGAGCCAGGACAGGCTGACCCGCCAGCCCACCGGGCTTGACGGGTCGGGCCCGTTTCACTTAAATGCAGAAAACTTCTTGACAGTGTGTATGATCGATGCACCATCTATGGAAATGGGACCCTTAAAATGAGGTGGTTCGTTTGCGATACCCCAAGTGAGTTTTGGACAAATTTGGGAAATGTCTGGGTTTGAACGCGCGTAATTCCAACTGGGCCCCTGGAACGAAAAAGCCAATAACTTTCTGATCGGTCGTCTGATTGATGTGTCGTCTGTTGCGTTGGGTTCCTTTGGATGAGATGGAAAATCAGAATACGTCAAATCTGGACTTTGTGACATTTGATATATCAACCCCCCTTTGCTCGTGGAGCGGACCCTCCTGAAATAGATTGTGCTGTGTGCAGGAATCCTAGAGCATGATGCGACTGCGATGACTGCCGTACTGGAATTCTCCTTGGGTTCGACGATGAAGACTACTATAGTGGAATCCTCTATGGGTTTGACAATGATGACTACTGTTCTTGTATCCTATGTGGGTCCAACAGTTTTGACTTCTGTTCTTGTATCCTGAGTGGGTCCGATAGAGTAGCTAGTCTTGTATTCTTTGTGGGTCTGACAGCTCTCCTGATCTAGTATCCTACGTGGGTCCAATAGCTTAGATGAATATGTGACTACATCTGATCATATCTTTCTCTATTAGAAAGATGTATACCTGTTTGAGCTGTGTCTTGACTTTCAATCATTATCATTTATGTGATTGACTTACTTTTCTATGTGGATTGGGTTGTGCTTAGGCTGTAGAGTTGGAGCCGAACTGTGGTTGATAACTTAGGTATATGTATGGTCCTATACCTAAGTAGGGTTGGTTGATACTTCGTGATTGTATCTTTCTTATGTGGTGTATCCTTCGTGGATTCTGTGAGACCTTCGGTGGTCTCGAGGTCCCTAATGATTATCGTATACTCACCCCTGCATGGGCTGTGCCCGCACTACGTTGTGTTGGATGCAGACGACAGACAACACTAATCGAGCTAGAGAATTGTAGAGCTGGACAGTACCCGGAGGTGGACCACATGGCGAGACGTACGCAGAGCAGTCATATGGACCTGTGGTGCTGAGGAGGACATCTATACCCACCCTTCAGGTGGGTTTCCCAGAGGATGACTCAGTGGTTGCTATTTTACATTACTGCAGTTGTACTATACTTACTGTTGGGATTGTATTTCTGGACCCATTCCTTCCAGCACTTACTTTTTTATTCTTTATTACATAGTGCTTACTTCAGTTGCGTACTCTGTTGTGTTTTTTTTACTTTTATAAAAGAAATGACTTCAAAGTTTAGGGATTCACGCCTTTAGTGCTAGTCACCATCCCCTGGCCTATGGATGGTGGGCTTGGGGTAGTCATGGAACGGGCCTTGAGGACAGGTCGTGGAAAATTGGTATTAAAGGAGTTGGTTCTACCGCATAACTCAAGACTCTGATCATACTTTTCTGTGAAGAAATAGTGTTAAGTGTGTTGAGTGTGGTTTTCAGTCCCAAGAGTCCAGTGTTGGTGCGGTAGCTGACATATCCATACACCAAGACCCTGTCCTCTGATTTTCGACTCCGTGCATGAAAACACTGATTGCCCGTGTGTTTCCTTTGAAAAGTTTTCCTTGTGATTACTTTGTGTCAGCTCACCAGGTATACTATTTTGACCATGGCACACCAATTTATTTTTAGGATGGCCCCATGAAGGTAGCCAGCTAGGGTTTTGAGTCATATACGATATGGTATCCCACCAAGAGACGAGGCCTCGGTGCAGGGCCCCATCACAGCAAAGGCACCATCAATACCACTACCCGCTGGGCCACCGATACCACCAGCCCCAGCAGTAGAGTGTGCATGATGTCTGAGTTCATTACACAAGTTCCAGCAACAGAGGCTGCCCAGGTTCCATGGAGAGATGGACCCACAGGTAGTTGAGGATTGGCAGGGGGATATCGTCAGTGTTTTCAGATTGGTAGGGACACCGACCGACCTTATGGTGATCTTTTCTGCGAGTCTCCTGCACGCAATAGCAGGTGTATGGTAGAGACTGATGCTCCAGGTGAATGATGAGGCATCTTTACTATGGATAGACTTCGAGATTCTCTTTCGCTCGGACTTTGTTCCTTCCACCCTTCGTGAGGTGCAGATTCAGGAGTTACTTCATCTGCAGCAGGGTAGCATGACAGTAGCTCAGTACTCAGCGAGGTTCACCGACCTCTCACGCTACTCCACGGACAAGGTACGAGACAATTCTTCATGGCCCAGACCTTTGAGAAGGGACTTAGAAATGAGATCAGGGCATCGATGATTCCCCTCAGTATCCCGACGCAGGCGGGGGTGCTAGAGAGAGCCCTTCTAGTGGATAGATTTCTCACTGAGCAGTCACCAGCGGTGAGACCCACCGTAGGGAAACATGTAGCGGATTCTTCTGCAGCTGATAGTTGATAAATGACACAGAAGACCAAGTGGACTAGGCCATTTGGTGGGAGATCTTAGGATACAGGTTCGGTTGTGCGGGGGACATGAAAAAGATCCAGTTATACAAGGAGAAGGCAATGTTATGCAAGCGGCGGGCAAGGTCACATGGCTCGAGACTGTCTAACCCTCCATGAGAACGAGCAGTAGACCGTATAGGGACCTCCCAAGAATAGGCAAAGGTTTGATCGTGGTGGTCCGTTGGGAGCGGGTGGATGAGGAAAAGGAGCTGGCCGAGCAACGGGTGATGGATGACGTTTCGAGACTCTACCACCACCACCACCAGTAGGTCTACCCTAACCACAGGGAGCTGGTGGACAGAGGCGGGCTCCGCTCCAGGCAGTCGAGGACTATGACCAAGGCACACCTGAGATAATTTTAAGTACTATCTGTGTCTACTCCACCCTTTCTGTAGTACTTATAGACACTGGTGTGAGTCATTATTTTATTTCTGCTGCCCTTGTTCAGAGCTCAGAGAATCCGACGAAGACGTTGGCTCGATCCTTACAGCTAAAGACTACTACGAGAGTAGACTCGATGATTACACACTGGTTCCGATAGTGTGAGCTTAATCTAGGAGGTGAGAGATTCAGCTGGGATCTTCTTGTAGTGGCGTCGAGGCCTTACAATGTCATCTTAGGTATGGACTCGTTATCTATAGTCCATGCTCAAATCAACTGTACTGGGCACAATGTGTGGTGTTTCTGCATGGATGAGACCAGGTTCACCTTCACCGGCGAGAAGGGATCCTTTGTAGCACCTGATGGACTTTCAAAGAGGAGAGGGCAACCGCTCACACATCAGTTGGCTAGTCTCATCCTCAGAGTAGTTGATGTACAAAGTCCGAGTTTTCCTATTGTGGTGGATCAGTATGAGGAAATATTTCCTGACGACGTTCTATGACTACCTCCTCATCGAGAGGTAGAGTTCTATATAGACCTATACCACAGGACACCACCGATATCTACTCCAACATATCGGATGGCTCCCGCAGAGCTTCGTGAGCTGTGGGTACAGCTGGAGGACTTGTAGGGAAAGGGATTTATCTGACCCAGTGTTTCACCCTAGGATTATCCGATTATATTCTCTAACAAGGAGGATGGGAGCTCACGACTGTGTGTCGACAACCATTTCCTGAATCAGGTGGCGGTGAAGAACAAGTACCCAATCCCTAGGATTGACGACCTCTTTGATTAGATCAAGGGAGTATGATGGGTCTTGAAGATAGACCTTAGGTCAAGCTATCACCAGATCAGAGTTCGAGATGAGGATGTGCAGAAGACATACTTCAGGTGTCGGTATGGCCACTACAAGTTCTCGGTTATGCCCTTCGGCGTAACCAACGCTCCAGATGTGTTCATGAGTCTCATGAACAGGGAATTCCAGCCTTACCTCAATCGATTTGTCGTAGTTTTAATCAATGACATACTGATTTACTCGACTACTGAGGAGGAGCATGACTACCACTTGCGGGTTTTACTGGATACACTCAGAGAGCACTAACTTTATCGTAAGCTCTCGAAGTGTTAATTTTGGATTCGAGAGGTTCATTTCTTGGGACACGTCATCTCAGAGACTATAGTTTTAGTGGATCCAGCGAAGATCGAGGCAGTAATTTCTTGGGAGCCACCTAGGAGTGTGACAGAGTGCGGAGTTTCCTGGGTCTGGCTGTGTACTATCGGAGATTTTTGCCAGACTTCTCCAGGGATGCATCACTGCTTTTAGCATTGATGAAGAAGGGGGAACCCTTCATGTAGTTAGATAGATGTCAGTAGAGCTTTCAAGAGTTCAGGCAGAGGTTGACCAGTACACCCATCTTGTGGCTACCAGAGGAGGGTGTTGGGTTCGTAGTGTACTGCGACACATCAAGAATCAGACTCAGGTGTGTCCTAATATAGGAGTGAGCAGGGATCACTTATGGTTCTCATCAGCTGAGACAACATGAGCAAAACTACGCTACCCATGACCTAGAGTTAGCAGCAGTGGTCTTCACCTTGAAGATGTGGTGACACTGTCTGATGGGGGAGCGCTTTACATTCTACTCTGACCACTAGAGTCTCAGGTATATCTTCTCCCAGAAGGAACTGAACCTAAGATAGTGGTGATGGATAAAGTTCTATCCGGACTATGACTTTTAGATATTCTATACTCTTGAGAAGAGGAATATTGTAGGAGATTCTCTTAGCAGGAGATCGGGTATTCAGCTGCTAGGAGAGCCAACAGAGCAGCTACCCACGTTGCAGATATCCTTTGTGGATATAGATAGAGTAGCCTTTATACAGTCTCTCAGAGTCACTCACCCACTTCTTCAGCGAGTCAGAGAGGCACAACATGGGGACGCTGAATGCAAGACACAACGTGCTTAGATATCCTCAGGGCTGGCACCCGAAAGATTTTCTGAAGGTGGGGAGCATTTCATCCTATTCAGGGGATGTACCATGGTACCCGTTGCACTACAGGAGGAAGTGCTAAGGGAGTTCAAAACATCCCCTCTATCGGTACATCCAGGAGTGGTGAAGATGTATCGGGACCTCAGATGACAGCACTGGTGGCCGGGCATAAAGAAGGTAGTAGAAGAGTTCATTTCACGATGCCTCACTTGTCAACAAATGAAGGCGAAACACCAGGTACCAGCAGGTTTGGTACAACCCTTAGAAGTTCCAGAGTGGTAGTGGGATGGAATATCATTGGATTTAGTGATAGGGCTTCCACGTACATCCAGAGGGCAGAACTCTATCTGGGTGATTGTCGACCGACTCACCAAGTCTTCCCACTTCTTACTGATCAAGGAGCAGGGATCAGTAGAGAGCTTGGGATGCCTCTACGTCTGGGAGATCGTACAACTTCATGGTGATCCATAGACTATCATCTCCCACTGAGATGCTCATTTCAATTCCTAGCTTTGGAAGGGGTTACATTAGTCTCTTAGGACGCAGCATCGCTTGAGAACCGCCTTCCATCCTCAGATGGACGGACAGACTGAGAGGACCATTTAGACACTCGAGGACATGATCCGTGGATGTTTCCTCAACTTTGGTCGCATTTTGGAGGATCATCTACTCTTGGTGGAGTTTTCGTACAACAGCAGATACCACTCCACCATCGGGATGACACCTTATAAGGCACTGTACGACCGACCTATCCGATCACCTCTGTGTTGGACTGACCTAGGGAAGTTAGCACGTGTAGGGCCGGAGATGTTTCAAGATACAATGGAGAAAGTGAAGATCATCCAGGAGCAGATGAAGACTGTACAAAGAAGACAGAAGTCCTATGCTTATAAGAGATGGAGACCACTAGAGTTCGAGGATGGCGACCATGTCTTCCTATGGGTCTCACCTCAATGAGGTCTACGGAGATTTGGCCGGGGCAGCATGTTATCTCCACACTTCATCGGACCTTTCCAGGACCTCAGAAGAGTAGGCGAGGTGGCTTACCGCCTGGCCCTTCAACCTCAATTGCACTAGGTGCATGAAGTCTTCCACGTATCTCAGCTGAGGAGATATGTACATGACCCATCTCACATCATCGACCATGGGGAGCTAGATATAGATGACGAGTAAAAATTCATGGAGGTCCCAGTAGATATTGAGTATCGACATGAGTGTGTCCTATGTGGACGGTCAATTCCTATGGCGTGCATTCGCTAACAACATGGGAACCTCCAGGAGAGCACATGGGAGCGGGAGGCTCAGATGCTTGCTCAGTACCCTCATTTGTTTCCCTAGTGTGTGTTGTAGCATTACGGGTACGTAAATCCCTGATGTGGGGGTAATGTAAAGACACCGAAATTTCAAGTATTTTTTTTTAAAATACTTTGTGGAATTTTACTAGTTTGTGGTTTCTGACAGCACCTGATTCTGAGGCCCGGTGTGCCCGGAATCAATTTATGAAGTTTTGTTCAGGTACATTTAGTAAACATACGTGTGGGTTTTTCTATCTTTTGATCCGGTGCTCAGAATTGAAATCTCATGGCAATGATGAACTCGCAACACCAGTATTTTCTTAACGGAACCATTACCGCAGTTGTGTTTTCTCGGGAGGAGAAGTTATTTTTTGAGGATTTATATTAAATTAAATAAAATTTTTGTACACAATTTTATTGTTTGGTGGTGGTTATTTCCTAAAATGGGAATTTAGAGGTGGGTCCCACACCCACATAACCTCCCATGAGAGGATAATGTGTGGTGGGGCCCCCACGATCCCCTAACCCTTCAACTTCCCTTAAAATCTACATTAACACACTGTTATTTAATTTGAAAACACCTATCATTTATTATGGTGGAGCCTCTCCACCTCCCACCCATTTAATGAGCCAACCTATCTAATTAATATCTTTATTAATTAATTGGAAGCTATTTTGAATCAATTTTAATTGCATTACAATTTTATTAAAATTGGGGAGCCTTAATATTATATTGGCTTGGAAAATATTTGGTGGTGGATCCTTTGGAGATTTAGAGGAGAGCTTCATCCCTCACCAATGAATAACATGAGGAACGGTATCCTCTTGATGATCGAGTCAAGAAATGAGGCGATGTTCACGAGGAACACCGTCATTCTTCTTCTTCCTTCGTATCAAGGGGAGAGACACTGTCTGTAAGAAAACATCGACTACACATCCTCCTTGGATGCACCCCGACGTCAAAAAATCGATGTCGACCTTGGATCCTCTTCCCGAAACACGGACAAGCGAGCATCAGAATCAAGGTAGGGGGTTTGATAAAATTTTATGTGAAAGAAATTATATTCTATCCTTGTTGAATTATTGTATTGTCTTCGTCCAATTGATAATTCCTAACATGGAGGGAGCGGGCCGAACGAACATGACCCGACGACCCTCCAATGGTTCTTGAATATTTTGGCGGCGACAACGGATGGCAGTGGAGACCGAAGGTGGAGACCGCGTGCCGGCACATTAGAGAACTGTAGCACCGGGTACCGTGAGGGCGGAAGAGACCGTGGCCCGCAACTGGGATGCTCGGCTAAAGAAGAACCCGCCGGCCATAGCAGGCTAGACAGGAGGACCGGGGCGCCTTGTGGCGTTGCACTACAGAGGACCGCGGCCCGGGATCCATGGGCCGCCTCGGCGGCGAACCGGCGGGCCGCCCCTCGACGGCGAACCGGCGGGCCCCCTCAGCGGCGAACCGGCGGGCCGCCTCTGCGGTGGACAGGCCGGCCGCCTGCCGGCCGAGTTGAAGGCCGCGACACCACCTAGAGCCGCATGTGGAGGACAAAGGCCCACCCGAGCAGGCCACTTGCACCGAGAAGACTGGCAGGTTTTGGACGGTCGGATAGGAGGGCGGCACCACTCGGCGCCGCCGTTTCGGGAAACCAGAGGTCGCGCCCCCTGGTCCGCCCGGCCAGTTGGCCGAGCTACGGCCAGCCACAGGACGAGCTATTCTAGCTGGGGCGGGTGGACCCCTTAGCTGGGTCGGACCTGAAGAGCCAGGACGGGCCGACCCGCCAGCCCATCGGGCTTGACTGGCCGGGCCCGTTTCTCTAAAATGTAAATAACTTCTTTACCATGCGTCCGATCAACGCACCATCTGTGGCACTAGGACCCTTACAACGAGGAAGGTATTTTGCGATACTCTAAGTGAGTTTTGTACAACTTTGGAAAAAGGCCAGGTTGGAACGAGCATAATTTAACTGGGGCCCTGGAACAGAAAATCCAATAACTTTCATATAGGGCATCTGATTGATGCCCCGTCTATCGCGTTGGGTTCCTTTTAATGAGACAGAACTTCGGGATACATCAAATCTGGACTTTATGACAGTTGCTATATCGACCCCCCTTTGCTCAAGGAGAGGACCCTTTCGGAATCGAGCGTGCTGTGTGTTGTAACGCTAAAGCTGGCTGCGACTATGATTACTACCGTACTGGAATCCTCCATGGGTTTGACGATGATGACTACTGTATTGGAATCCTCCATGGGTTCGACATCGATGAATACTATTCTTGTATCCACTTTGGGTCTGACAATTTTGACTTCCGTTCTTGTATCCAGAGTGGGTCTAACAGAGTAGCTGGTCTTATATCCTATGTGGGTCCAACAGCTTAACTAGTCTAGTATCTTATGTGGGTCTGATAGCTTAGATGAATCAATGAATACATATGATCATCTCTATCACTATTCGAAAGAGGTATACCTGTGTGAGCTGAGCCTTGACTTTCAATCATTATCATTGATGTGATTGACTTACTTTACTATGTGGTCTTGGTTGTTCTTAGGTTCGAGAGTTGGAGCTGAACTGTGGTTGATAACTTAGGTATATGTATGGGCATAAACCTAAGTAGAGTTGGTTAATACTTCATGATTGTATCTATCTTCTATGGTTTATCCTTTGTGGATTCTAGGAGATCTTCCGGGGTCTCGGTGTCCCTACTGAGTACCGTATACTCACCCCAGCATGGGTTATTCCTGTACTATGTAGTGTTGGATGTAGACGACAGACAACACTGACCAAGGTAAAGGCTTGTAGAGCTGGATGGTACCCGGAGGTGGACCACTTGGCGAGACATACACAGAACAGTCGGACGGACCCGAGGTGCTAAGGAGGCTATCTGTACCCACCCTTCAGGTGGGATTCCCGGAGGACGACTCAGTTGTTGATGTTTTACTTTACTAGATTTGTACTAGATTTTCAGTTGTACAATACTTATAGTTGGGCTTGTATTTCAAGCCCCTTTCCTTTCAACACTTACTTTTGTATTCTGTTTTATATAGTGCTTACTTCAGTTGCGTACTCTGTTGTGTTGGTTTACTTTTTTAAAGGAAATGCCTTCCCAGTTTAGGGATTTACGCCTTTGGTGCTAGTCGCTAGCACCTGGCCTATGGAAGGCATGCTTGGGGTAGTCACGGCACGGGCCCCAAGGATGGGTCGTGATAGTGCTACTCGTAGCCATATGAATGCCTTGGCCTGTAAGGAACTCAGAATTATTGGTCTTGTCCTGGTCTGCCCTAGACCCTGTCATAAGGCTGTTCGTCTGCACAAGACATGATAGGTGCGAGTAAAGTCCGTGTGGAGGTGAGTATAACAATACTCAGTAGAGGACCCCGAAAACACAAAGCAATACCCAACGTAAAGGTATAGTCTTCTCTACACAATATGTGTCTATAGAAAATATAGCAGAGAAACACAAATCAGATATACTCAAAACCCATACCTGTATTATAGAGGCAAGTCACACAACCTCATACCCCCGTCTAGGGATTCAGTTCGAAGATTTACACGAAGCAACCGTTCTAGGAGAACACACTCCATGTGTCTATTAGCTTTGATGATGTCCGTCAGAGAAGTATTGTTCGTCGGGAAACATCACGAGAGGTAGATATACTCATTACGGGTGAACACACTCCTGAGTAGGGAAGATCACAATAGATACATGAATTCATTATGGGAGTACAAAACATGTAGTATGGTGTACACACCATGTGCGAGTGACTAGGGTCGGCTCCGTGTGCACTAGCCATGTTCCAGTACACATCCTCAACCCGTGCACTCCAACCCGTGTAATTGGTACATGGGATGACCCGCGTTACATGCCTCACCTAGCCGTGTGATGGAGTACATGGTTATGTACTCCATCTTGTGTCCGTGAATCCCCTGGACACAAGCTGGGACCCGCATAGTGACCTCTACCATGCTGCGTAGAGACTACACGCCATGTTCTCAAGCCGTGTTGTCCATCCCGTGTCCATGTAATTTCCAAAAAACCCGTCGAGATTTGGGGAAAGTCCTACATGTCGTGTGACTAGGGTCACATGCTGTGTGATTCCTCTATGACCCATGAAACCCTGGCCTCTACCATCGGTACTACACGATGTGTTCTTTGGAAGTACACATAGTGTATTCTGGAAATTTTCAGAATCATGGACATCCACCGCCACACCTTTTGTACTACCCCATTCGTCGATCCAGCCATCTGATCCCCACGAAACATCAGAATCCAGGTCTCCCTAATGTCTTGAGGGCGTATCCATTGTTTTCAGGCCTCCGATCGGCTCTAAAAACACATTTCGATCCTCCCACACAATGAATAGTTGAAGAATAGTAATTCCCAAACAGAGTGGATTCGTCTCCCAACCTCTCCATCACTCCTCTGCTAGGTCGTCTCGATGTCAGATCTCTAATTTGGGATCATTGTATTGCAATATGGGGGCTTAATGATCCGTTGTTTATCGCCCCATGAAGAACGTGAAGAATGCACGAAGGGAAGGGGGGATCCAAAAGAATTTGAGGAAGGAACCTACTTCATCATTCGTCTTGTCGTTGATCCTCTCCCATTAGTAGGATAAAATGGATAAAGATCAAAATAATAAAACAAATCATGGATTAGTTCCCCGAGATCAATCCGATGAAACCCTCCCCCAAGAACACACGAATCCACGGATCAACTTGTTCGTGGTTGATCAGTATTTGTCGTTTAAATCAATAACAGGGAAAATAATTTAAATAACAAACCCCTACCTCAAAAAGGATCGATCGCTGATGAAGAGGTTGTGCATCCATCGTTGTCGATATCCTTCATCTCTATGGTGCAACGATTCTCAGCTTTGATTCATTGTCACTCGTCGCCAAGAGTTTTCTCCCATCTTTCCATCAATGATCATCGCTCGATTAACCCACTAAAAAGGGAAAGTGCGTTATGGAATTCCATATATCTATGAAATTAATGAGTCACGATTCCATTTCTAAGTCATTATGACACGACTTTAATTATCAAAATGATGCCCCATCTTTGTGCTGTAGCGAATGATTCAAAATAAGAAAATAAAATAAACTTTTCCATTTATTTTATTTTATAAAAAAGGTCTGAAAATTAATTTTTTCCGTCATCCCATGTCGGTTAAGGTTAGACCCGCTCTTAGGTAAATTCATCATCCTAGACGCAATGGTACCCTCAGATTTTTAATCTGGGAACCCGTTTGGAAACTTCCACAACCGCGCACAGGTGTCAACTCACATAACTTAAAAAAGTATAAACCACCATTCCGGGATCACTGGGTCTCTGAATGATGTTCCTTCATTGCTCCTGGTCTTGTAATAATTCCATATAATATTTAAAAATAATACATGGAAAATTAGGGACATTACACATATTTTACGAAGTGTCATGGTCAGGAATAGGTTGATCCCAGAACCGGGGTCGACAACACAACAACGAACCTCCACACTATTATTGTGTCCAATGTTATACAGTGGTGGATGTGCCCCTTTATGGGAGAACCCTCATCTTCTCCCGATAAAGAGATTATGGCCTGAAATTCTGCATGATCGACTGTGTCAGCATTGGAGGCTTATGTGGCTGCTACCTCTGTCTCGAACTAGAGGGGGATTCTTAGAGCCTCGGTAAGTGATTAGCAAATATTCGATGACATATGGAGAGCCACGAGAGTAAAGAGTCATGCATGGATGCTAGAAATATTTTTAAGTACATCATACTTCCATGCCAAGAATGAATGTTTTAAAATAGGAATCTATTCTGTGGCAGGATGTATGGAGGGCCTTCTGGCTGGATCGACGATCGACTCGTGCTGGGAATATCCAGCTACTCTCTAGTCGAAACTTCTAGATCAGTTACCAGATGAGGGATAGATGTTTTAAGATAGTTCATAACATAATGTGGCTGATCATGGAATGGTTGGGTGACTCTACCTGATCATGTAATACAAACGGTGGTAGAGGTGGACCTGACAACACCAGATGGGAAGGCTATGCATGCTGAGCTCTACATTTGGCATGCTATATTGTTTCGGTGGTGTGCATATCCTAGATGGAAGTACTGACCATGGCACTCTGATAAAAAATATAACCATATCACTATCGACACTAGTGATGGCTAGGGATGTTAGGAGGATCCGTTTGGAACTCCCCATCATTAGGAATCATGTAGTGATTTACAAGCTCCACGGTGTAAACCAAAGTGTACCCTTGGCTGTAACATGAAAAATCCTCAACCATTTAAGGGACCCTGTGGGTAATAATCATATTCAGAGGCATGAAGTTTCCAAGACTACAAGATGATGATATAATCAGGGGGGACTTTGTTTTCTCTTGTGCTATCAATTATTTCTCTTATGGGAAGAGGGAGACTCAGGCATTAAAGCAGAAGTAGTAGCTATAGATGATGCAGTGGATTCTAAAGGATCAGGTCAATTCCGACATGTGCAAAAAATTCCATGGGAGTGGGAGAATTCCTTATGATCTATCTAGTCATCATACCTTTGAGACCTGTAGTTAGGAACCTGCTACCACTTACCTCTACTGTCATTGTCACTGTCGGGCTATATGAACACACATACCACCTGTGCATGTGCTGGACCGAACCTGACTATGTTGTTATCAACCTGGTATTGGAACCATTATTTTATCCAAAATATTTGTTTGAGATTATTCACTAGGTTCTAGTGGGAGAGGTAGTAATTATGATTTTCTATGAGATCTGCTTCTCCAGGCCTCCTGCATTCCGGCAACCACAAGAGTCCATATTCCAAGGCATGTCGAAATTAACTGGGGACCTATGCCTCATAGAATGAGTAGGTATGGTTTCATCAATCCACAAAGGGGGATCTGAGAGCTTGGCCATGATGATGGGCTAGAGAAGCTTTCCATGGTGGCATAATGTGATTATCTTTCCTGGGTGGTGGCAGCACATTACGTAGGTGGCCCTACCGATTTTGAGGCAGAATATTTTGGCCTGGATGTTGTGCCTGAGGTGGAGGTACTATGAGAATTTATGGAGGTGGATCCTCCAGTAATAAATCTAACTTTTCTGGGACCTCTATCTAGGATACTATGTTGGGCTTGGCCTTAGCATTTCTTTTAGTGGGGTTTGAAGAAGGCAATGAACGCCCCTATTTGGCCGGTTTCAAGGCTTCCTCTAGGCGCTGGACCTTATTAGAAAAGTCCCAAAATCTCTTGGGGTAATTCTGGGAGATGAGAGAGGGGTCCAGTTATTTGTTGACATTCCCCACACACATATTCAGAAGCTTCTCTAAATTCAGTGACATGCCAGTGTAGTATGTGAGTTCTTTCCACCAAGGAAAAAAGCCTACTACACGCTTCTCCAGCCTCTATTTTCACTTAAAGAGATCTGCAATACAAATCATCTGTGTGCTAGAGTTGAACTGGTAAATAAATTTCCTCTGTAGATCATCCCATATGGCTAATAATCCAATGGGTAGCTGGTGGTACTAGACCAACGCGGGACCTTCCAATGTTTGTATGAAACATCGGAGTTTTGTGACCTCCTACTACGCTGGAGTTCCTAGAATGGGTCCAAACCATGAGATGAAATGGTTTAGATGTTGCAGCGGATCGCCTATCCCATTGAAGGGTTAAAAATTAGGGTTACCGAAACCTAGAGGTGATGATATATCATCCATCCATGCCGGATATGGCTTACCATCAGGAGGAATTTCCACCTGTTGAGTTTCTAAAACCTTAAGGAGAGAAAAAATCACCTCCATCTAATCATCTAGGCATGGATTCCTATCTTTGAAAGGGTCCCTAACCACTAGTGCATTGTAAGGTTCCTCAACATGATAAACAGGAAAAGTGGCTAGTGGGGAGGCTGGTGGGATGTTATATGGAGCGGCTTGAGGAACCTGAGCTAGGTCCCAATGATCACCACATAGCTCAGAATGATTTTTGGAGTCTTATCACTAACTCTTTCTATAAGCTCCAGCCTCAATTTTGTTGATGTGGTCAGGATAGTTGGTGTCACCCAAAGGCAAGTACCTAGGAGGAGTTGTGCCCTCCCCTATATCCCCAGTCGAGGATAACCATAGTATGTTCATCACTCCACAATACATTCCGCAAGGAGTTCATAGACCATATTCTTATGCTCCATGAGATGTTGACACAACATATACTTTTTGGGATCTTGTTCCACCTTCTGAACTAATCCTAATAGGTCAGAGGGTTTGAGGACTCCAAGATGTTCTTTCCCCTTATTGGGATTCCAGCCGAAATCTAATGACTCAGTAGGTACGAGATGACCCAGTAAACTTTTTTTCTAGTGAGTGATCCTTCCCAATTGATCTAATAAGTGTTGTACTCCCTCGGTGGGATTTTATTCATCAGGGAGAGTGATCTTTCTCAGACCCTAAGTTTGATTCTTGACCTCCATCGGTCCCATGAATAACTCTTCATGATCTTTGGTTTAGGTAGAGAGTGATCTTGGTGATGAAAAGGGAGATTGCATGGCCATGTCCAAGAAAGATGCCAACTATTTCTCCTTCTAGATGTGTCTCTGGAGGGAGGTGGGTATCCATTGTAAAACATATTGTTGATGGATGAGGCTGATACACCTCATTCCTACCCCGACTGTTGACATAGAGGATCGAGATGTGTGTTACATTACCGGGTCGCATTCCACCTTGGAATATGAGAAGTATACATGTTTATTTGTGATCTTAATCTTATCCGCATTCTTCTTATGGGGGTAGAGCACTGCCCTCCTACCCCAGGATGGATATTTGGGAAAGTGTAGGTTCCTGTCATGGGGGTGACCTTTGTCCGAACTTATGCTGGGGTAGAGAGGGCTTTTTCCAGAGTGAGTCAAAGTTTTAGGAGAACCTAGACAAATGTCAAAGGGAACATGGGGAGGTCCCCTATGTTCTCCGGCTGGAGCGTGGAGCTAGTATCTGTGGGTAGTTCTAGAGCAGGTAGGACCTCTGCTGGAGCTGGAAGGAGCATGGGTAGTGCCTCCATTCTTGTTCCCCTTAGCAGTGATGGTATGAGGAGGGAATTCATACTAGTCAAACTGAACATGGGTACGACCTCTATGTTGGGTGCCAAAGAAGCGAGGAAAACCTCTGCTTCCCTGATTTTTGGGATGAATAATGACTTTTTTTGTGGTGATAAGAGCATAGGGAAGACCTCCGTGATGGTAGATGTCTTGATGGGTTGGATCCTCACATCAGTGACATGTAAATGGAGGAATGACTCCATACCTTATGTCATGGGTATGGGGGAATCCTCTATGATGGATGTTGATATGGCAGAGAAGACCCTTGATCTGATCAATGGTGTCAGGGGGAGGACCTACACACTGGGCTTATGAGTTGGGGTTACCAATGCTCTTGTTGGTGGTGGAATGGGGAGGACCTCCATACTAGGTGTTGATGTCACGGTTCTGGCCGCAATGGACTCTATCTATATTGGTGACTAGGAGTGTCGACCCACCCTACACATGGTGTGGTTGGGGCCTCAATCTAGGTTGGGCATACAGAGGTCCCTACCTAGTATGAATGGGATATTGATGGTATGCGCCAGCGATGGCAAGGACCATGGTTCCCATTGATGTCAAATCCCTATGGTGGTCCTCCTCTTCAGCCTGGGCCGGATGCTGGTATGTTAACCGGGCCGGGGCCGGTGGCACAAGTTTATAACTCACCTGTTCCTCAACCAGTAGGTCCAGGTGGCAGCGTTGACATGGTTTTGTGGGAGCCCTCTATAGTGGTCCCTGGGATGGGGTTACAGCTGGCATGGCCCAGACATCCCTCACCTCATCAGTATAGGGGAGGGATTCATCAAAGCATTCGAGGGATAGTCTCCCAAAATTAGTGTACGTCAGAGTGGGGAGTAGTGGAACCCTGCATAACCCTTGGGGGGGGGGGGTGAGGCGGAGAAGACTCAAGATCTCGTCAGGCCATATCAGGAGTTGGGATATGCCCCTCTTCCTCATATCCTCAAACAAGATTATTTATCACCCTTCTTTGAGTGAATTTAGATGGGTAGATGAGGTATGGTCGCCCATCGACCATGGATATAAGGGCCACCATGGTATGGATGAGGCCATGTGGGATTGTTGCATTGTTGTTCCCCTAGGCCCTATGTTGGTGTGTGGGTGGTGATCAGTTTCTTGTCAAAGCATCTTAGGTCCTGCAGAGCAGGGAGATTCAATCATTAGCACTAAGAGAAGGAATGAAATGTCCAGTTCCCCAGTGAAATTCCATCTTCCATAGTCATTAATAAGGATCCATGCTAAAATCATCACATACCTGGATTTCCAATGTTCAACTGCCCCAATTTCTGGTGACTATCACGCCTGACCCACTATTTTCTTGGTGGGACCTAGTGTCGGATGCATGGATCTGGTGACATGATAATCCAATGATGTCTCAAATGCTACAAATATTCACATTGATAAGAATAACATCACATTGGTTTCAAAATTTCTATTTCCGATGCTTTCGTCTGGGCATGAATTTGTCTGTCGAGGACGCACTGCTATGTCGGACCGTATTCTTTCATTCCTAATGAGAGAGAAATATTTCACTTATTCATTGATGTTTTCTCCTTGATTGAAATAGGATGATTGGATGTCATCTCCTCCTTCCATGGATTGCTCCTCAGAGATTATTACCAAGTACGAGACTCCCTCACAGACTTCAGATGTTGTTCGTGAAACTCCTCCTAGGTCCTTGTCATCATGGTCTCCAGTTAATTAAGCAGCTCCTATCTGAAAATTCCTTGGTGTCAAGTTAGGAATGCAACCTTCAATCGGGGGAGTGGTCACGTTGGAAATTTCAGACATGTCTGGACACTGGAAAACTGGTGCGTCTGTGTTTCTTCCTCTTATGATAGGGATTCTCGAGGGTGCATAAGCCCGAGGCATCCCACTTCGAGTGCATGTAATTTTATTCCATAGCCATGTATCTGAGGTTTTCATCAGCTTCCCATGTTTAAAATAGGGTATTCCATGAGTTTAATGTCTAGAGGAGACAAATTGGACTAATCAGAACACTTATAGAGTGGATCAGATGGGTGTCGCCTGAAGAGGGAGCACCTGAGGGGCTCAATGGATGGGTGGATCGAGACACCCAATCAGGGAGCATCCAAGAATGCTCGAATCCCTATAATGGGAACAATAAGGGTTTCCATTATCTGGGATTGAACCTCATTGAGGTTTCCTATATACCCTGTCCTGGAATATGGGTATCAAATCCACATAGTTCAAGAGGCGATGGGACACCTGAATAGGTGGCCTATGAGAATGGACACTTGGTTGGGACCTAGAGAAAATAGAAACTTCTGGTTGGGATATGATCTTCCCAAAACATAGATGCTCGAGGGAGAGGCTAGGATGAGACATGGATGATGGGATTGAACTGTAGGGAGGCTTCCAATGTATCCATGTGGTGGGGAATTATAGTCCACATAGTTCAGGATGATGGCATAGAATTGGTGTGTGTGAAGTTTAAAAAAACCTAACAATATAGTAGGGGCTTACATGTGGTTAAAATCTCAGGTTGGTCAGACACCACTGGGAATGACCAGATATGTGGGTCCCATCAATGGGGAACCACAACGGCTTACCATTGGATTGTGTACAATAGATTACTTCTGGATGGGATACAACAACTTACCACTAGATGGGGGGAAACTTATTACTACTATTTGGGGTTACAACGACATACCACTATTTGAGGTTCCAAGAGCTTTCCATTGGATGGGGAATAATGGATTATCGTTGATTAGCGTTACAGTGTCTTACCATTTTTTGAGGATCCAATGGCCTGCAACTAGATGGGAAAAAACGACATACTGTTGATTGGGGTTGAACATCATGGAGGTTTCTTACGTACCCTATCTAAGATACAGGGATTAAATCCCATATAGTTTGGATGGATATAGTTTGGTGTCATGCAGGATGAAAATGGGGAATACAGTTTATCATCATGAGAGATGAGGGTGTCCCTATGTGAAGTGATCAGGACCGTTATATGTGGGGCTTGAACCTCAGGGAGGCTCCTTACATACCTTTCTTGGATATGTTAAAGGATCAAATTCCACGTTGTTCAAAATGGGGGATGAATTTTAAAATCATGTGGGATGAAAAATGGGGGCATATAGTTTAATGTCATGCGAGATGAGGGTGAACTGACGTGAAGTGGTTGGTACCGATAGGTGTTGGGCTTGAACCTTAGAGAGGCTTCCTATGTACTTTTCTTGGATATGGGAAATGATCAATATCCATGTAGTTCATAATGGGGGATGGAGTTTCACGTCATCCATGATGAGTACGTACTAACATGAAGGGGGTCAGGACAAGTAGGAGTTGGGATTGAATCTCAGGGAGGCTTCTTAAAAACCTTGCGTGGATAGGGACAACGATCAATGTCCACATATTTCAGAATGGGGGTTGGGAATTACACTCTAGGGTGGCCCAGGATTCCATGGTCAATTCTTACTCTAAGTCCATGTGAGTCATGATCCATGTGAAAAGCAGGAGGTATCGAAGACATTTGGATCACATCATGAAAGGTGCTTACTAGTGGAGTGAAGTGGGGCTTACGTGTGGTTAGCGGCCCAAAAAAAAAACTTCAGCTTACATGTGGTTAGTGGCCCAGGGAGATGGAGATTGGGACTTAATCTAGGATGAATGCCTGATGGAGTGAAATCAAAGAGGGAGAAGGACATGGTAACAACGGTCCTTGTACCAATATCTCCTCTAGTATTTGGCCTCAAAAACAAAACGAGGTGTAGGGGTGCTGCCTCCTACATGAAAGGTTAGGGGGTTACACAAAGATGGTTGCCTTCCCCATGGAAAAACTTCGTTCGATGAAATAGGATCTCATTCCATGTGAGGAAGATCTCACTCCCGTGGAGACGAGTGGGTGTAGAGAAAATATGAGACCGGGCACCCAATGTATAATGAATGGGGAGAGGCCACATTTTAACGTCATGTTCTGAAGACGATGGTGCTAGGCAGTTTAACATCTAGAATCTCGGATGAGGAGGGTTTACTCCATACCCATAGGGCATACCTAACTAGTACGCTTTAACCCTTATAGAAGGGAAGGCACCAACCATTTCTTGGTTTTGGGGTGTGGTTGAGTGATCCATTGAGGGGATCACATTAGCGTGGCTATGTGACAAAAACAATCATTAGCATTCCTATATGAATAAGAATAAGTATATGAAATGAAACATGAAGCACTGGCCAAGGTAATTTCAAATCACTTCATACAAACCTGGAGGGTCGTATGGGAGTAGGGATTGCGAAGGAAATGGGTTCATTGGTGGGGACCTTGTGAAGCTCTAGTGATCCATGTAGTAGAGAGGATTTGCGATGGGGTGTGTCTCTCAAAGTGAAGTGGCCTGGCCTAGGCATGAATTATACATGCCTATGAAATGTACTTCGCAAAGTGAAAAGGCTTTTATGTAGAATGTCATTGCAATGCTAGGGTACCCAGCATAGCATAGCACTGTGAAGAAATGTTCTTCATGAAGAACAGTGATCCTGCCTTAGAATATGAGTAACATGTGTATTGAGGTTACTTCATGAAGCACTAGTGGTTTGAGAAGGCCCAAGTCCCATTAGAGATATTCTTTCTTTGCGATTGACCATGGACTCTAAGAATAACATCCCTACTTAATGAGGGGTCATATTTGAGATATGGGGAAGGCGATTCTCAAATCTCAGGTACCTTGAAAAGCTCAGTTTTCTCGATGAATTACCGAGCAAAGGTTGCATAGAGATTTGAGAGCTGAGAAGGTGAATGGTTGGGGTATCCATCATTTGGGTCTGAGGGTTACCCATTATTTTAAGTGAGGGGTGGCGCAAACTAGGGAAGTCTTGATGTGAAGCAACATGTTGCTCCATAATCAGCTGCGGGTGGCATCATGTTTGTTATAACCACGAAGCCAACCATCATCCCCACATAGACATGTATTCCTACTAGGTGCTCTTAGTAGTGCTCTTGAATGCTTTTGTCATGTTTTCCTTGCTCACATAGGTCGATTCGGTTCCCTCTGCGGTACAAGGCCTCCGGTAAATTGCATCGTAACCACAGATCCTCCCACTTCTTTGATCCACGGTGACCACAGAGGGGCTTCATCTCTACACTGATTGTGATGAAAAGGGTCTCCGTGAATACTAAGGTACAAAGGGGATCTATTAAAGGGATTCTCTAGGCACGCTCCTTTGTAATGTGTTTTCTTCTTTGCGTCATTTTCCTCTACATATATTTTTTCACAAAAAACAATATTATAGGTGAACTATGTATGTAATTAAAACTATAATACTACTAAACTAATTGATCCTTGTTGATTTGGCTTTTTTTATAAATTCCATTATAATAAAAACACCACTAAATCTGGGTTACTGGGTTCATGGTTGTTACATTCTGTATCAAAAAAAATTAGTAGAAACCTTGGGAAATAGTGGATAAATAAACATGATAATTATAATAATATATTATATTGAATTTTTGGCTGCGTACCCATGATAATTATGAGATAAATTATCATGTTAAATTATTTAGTAAAAAAACCTAATTTAAGGAAAGGAATCAATACATACAGATATTTTTAGAAATTCCCTTCAAGGGAAGTCAACAATGTTAGTGTTGGACCAGATAAGGTCCTGAAAATATTAGAAAAACATACTCAGGTTATGAATAACAACCATACAACACCTATATTGGATAATTTACAATAGTATAACCCCCCATATTTATGTGCAACCAAAAATCATGTGGTTTTTGAGTAGTGGATCAAGTCCCTTGAAATGAATTTCCTTACATTAGGATATAATAAAAATGATAATCTAGTACTAGGAGTATATTTCTTCATTAGCGATGCAGATCAATAGTGTTATTTGATCTAGAAGACTACTAAGGAATGTCAAATAGATGAAATGGAACAGATAAATTTAAAAAAAATAGTAATTCAATGTTACTTACCTTATGAGCAATGAACTAAAATGAAAAGAATTTTTTTTCTTTAATAGAAGGGAAGAAGAGTTTGTTGAAGTGTATGAGGCTAGCTTCAAAATACTAGTGAGTAAGGGTATAGATTACAAACATGATTTGGAAGACATGATTGATCCTTTATTTTAATTTCATAAACCGAGTTTCTGAAGGGTAATGAATAATAAACATTTTAATCACATGATGAAATAATATAACAACCTGTAGAAATAGAGAAGGAATTTTCAATATCTTATATCTTAAATAGAAATCAAGAGAATAATAGGTATTCAAATGACCATGTAAAATGTGAAGCATCAACATTTAGGGGAACAATGAAATTTATATTATGTAAAAATTTTGGTAGGAAATCTTGAAAGGAATGTGTGTTTTTAATAAGTGTTAAGAAAAGGGTCATATTTCTTATGATTGAAATTATGGGAAAACAAATCAATGACTTTTAGTGATTCAAATAAAATGAAATGGGGAATTATTTAAACTAATGTCCCATGGGATAAGTGAATATACCACAAAAAGAGGCCAAGTGGGATGGATAAGCTCATGCGATCACTACAACTTAGTTAGAAGTACTAATGATATGGTGGAATGTACATTACTACAATGTTAAACTTTAGGCAATTCTTTGTTTCATTCTGGATCACCACACATATTTATATCTTTCCAAAACATCAATAACATTAGATATTTTACTTCTAATTTAATAAGGGTGTTGTCAGACAAAACTCATAAGGAGAGTTACATTTCTACAAAAATGTGTCAGGTAGTTCCAATTAGGATTTATAAATGTTATTTGTTTGTTGTCTTTATCATCATAACTTTAATGACTTTAATATAATATTTAGTATAGTATGGATTTAAGAATATGTTGTGAGAATTTAATTTGTGAGGAAAGAAATTATGATTTTTGAGAAGATGTAGAATCCCTTATCTATAGAGATGAAAACCCATTGTCTGATTCATAACTACATGCATCCCCAATAGCCTTGATGAATAAAATTATTTGTGAGGAAGAGAAAAAAAATCTATGAATTTATAAATTCATCTTTAAATTGATGATGTATCAATTTCACATGAATATATTGATGTATTTCATAAGGAATTAACTGGACACCCCTAGAGGGTGAAGTTGAGTTTACTATTGATTTATTTCTTCTTTCAAGACCAATATCATATATTACATATATAATGGATAATTTGGAATTATTGGATCTGAAGAAACAACTCAAGTATTTGGGTAATAATGGATTTACTCACCCTAGTGTTTCCCTATGGGGAGACCATTTTCATTTTATTAATAGGAATGATGGATCCTTGATGTTTTTCATTGACTATAGATAAATTAATTCTATTACAATAATGAACACGTATCCACTGCCTCAAATCGATTATTTATTTGATCAACTTCCTAGAGGTCAACATTTTTTAAAGAGTGGCCTTTATTCTGGATATCATCATATGTGAGTAAATATTGATGAAATTCCAAATAAATAATTACAGATGAGTTATGGAAATTAAATGTTCAAAGGAATGTCATTTGTATTGACTCATTCAACCTCTATTTTCATCGATCAAATGAAAATAATATTCAAGGAAAATCTTGATGATTTTGTTGTAGTATTCATTAATGATATTATAATGTATTATAGATTCTATGAATACCATGAGAATCACATGATTATTATTATTGGGACTCTCCTAAGGAATGATTTATATGGTAAATTTAGCAAGTGTGAATATCAGTTTCATGAAATTTCTTTTCTTAGCCACATTTCTCTAAGGATGGAATATCAGCTGGTATTGAAAAAAAATCAATACAATAATAGAATATGAAAACCAACATAACCAAGGTATATAGTTTCATTGGTTTAATAGGTTACTATCATCATTTTGTTCATAATTTTTCTTGATTAGCTATTCTATTAACCAATCAGACATTAATAGGTAAAGTTTTTATGAACCGAATAATGTGTAGAATGTTTCAAAGAATTGAAGATAAGAATAGTAATTTCTCTAATTTGGCTATATGATGAGGACATGATTGGTTTGTGATATTAGTGACGTGTTTAAAAAAGGATGGGGTTGTGTCCTTATGAAAAATAATAATGTTATTTTATAAACATCATTGAATTTAATGGCTGATGAAAAAAATTATTTGTCTCGTGATCTTGAGTTAGAAACCTTAATATTTTCTCTAATGATATAGAGACACTATTTATACGGTTAATGATGTGAGATATATTAAGATCAAAAGAGTTTGAAATACATCTTTCCACATAAAGTACTCAAATGAGGAAAATATGATGACTCATGTTACTCAACGATTATTATTTCTTAATAAACTACCACCAAAGAAATTAATATAAAGTAGAAGTTGCAATAAGAAGTAATGATCATGGAATTATGACCCAAATGGGGAATAAGAGAGATCTAATATTCATAGAATTAGTAAATATGTATATGTAAATTATTAAGGAAAAGGAAACATCACTCTATTTTAAAATTATTTCTAAAGTATTTTTACCGAAGAAGAAAACAACTCACAATATGATGGCATGAATTTTCAAAATAAAATTAAAGGTGTTTGGAATGATAAATTGGAAGAATTTTTCAATGATGGTGGAATTCTAAAATTCAGAATGAGGTTATGTGTTCCATCAATACATGAGCTAAAAAGGAAACTATTAAATGATGGTCAAAAATCAAACTTCATTATACACCATGGTAGTACAAAGATCTCTAGAGATCTGAATGATCATTATTTATTGGATAATATGATATATGAAATTAGATACTAGGTGTAAATATTCATAGTTTTCTTATAAGTGAAGGATAAGATACAACATCCTAGATGATTCATCAAACCTCTAGATATTCCTATATGGAAGTGGAATGAAATTTCTATTGATTATGTCATTGGATTACAAAATAATCCAAGAAAGAATAATTCAATATGGGTAATTGTTCATCAACATACCAAATCATCACATTTTATTATATTAAAAGATGTTTAACTTTGGAGATCATATAAAGGATATATACTAATGATGTTTTAAGACATAATGGTGGACCTCAATCAATTATCTTTGATCAATATCTCTGTTTCAAATTAAAATTATCGATGTCATCAGAAGGATTTGAATACTGAGTTTCATATAAATATCGAGATTCATATAAATACTAATTATTACCCTCAAATTGAAATTTAGTCTGAATGGAATAATCAAACCTTGGAAGAAATGATGACATCAGGATAACATTACTTTCAAGGTATGTGGGAATCATATTTACCTTTAATGGAATTTTCCTAAAATAATAGTATTTGTTCATGTAATCAAATGGCACTATATATAGCACTATGTGGAAACATGTTTCTAGATCCAACTTGTTAGTATGTTGTTAGTGAGAGGAAACTTATAGGCCTCAATCATTTTGAATAGATAATGAAAAAGGTAATTAATATTCAGGATTATATTATACAATCTCATAGCATGAGAAGAGTTCTGGTGAAAATTGTACAAATGATTTGGAATTTATTTTGGGATATCGTGTATATCTTAAATTATCTACATGGAAGGGTGTATTAAGGTTATGTAATAAATAGAAACTGACCCCTCAGTACATTATACCATTTAAAATGTATTAAATAATTGGAACTGTAGCAAACCAATTAACAATGGTGCTAAGTCTCTCCAAATTTCATGATGTGATAGACATATAATTGTTAGAGAAGTACATTCCATATCCAACACATGTACTCACCTATACAGATTTAAATATGGAACCATATTTGTCTTAGTTAAAAGATCCTATTAACATTATTGAGATAAGAGAAAAAATGTTGAGAAATTGGATGACTCAACTAATAAAGGTTCTTTGGAAAAACCATATAATGGAAGAAGAAATGTAAGAACTTGAGTATGTTATGAATAAGAACCACCCTCATATGAATAGAAGGCAGTATTCAGGAATACTTTTGAGGATGGAATTTTTGAATAATGTTATAATATACCACCCTAATATTTATTGGTATAAATCTACATAAATAAATTATTTTCATTTGATATATTATGTTTCACAAAAAACCAAGCTAAAATAGATCACAATATTCTATTAAATAGAAACTTTGCCATTGGAATAGTAATATGACCATTTGGAATAGTAATAAATCTTATAGAATAGTAACCTCAATTATGAAATTATAAATAAAATTTAGGTAATTTATGAATGAAAATATGATATATTTATACCATGGAGAATTTAAATAAATTTTTTAAAAATGATCAAATAAGTATTGATATTTTTGTGAAATGAAAATTCTATTTTACAATATTATAAATAATTTATTAATTTAAAAGAAATATTATTTTCATAATTTTTTTTATAAATTAATATTTTTTTTTCATATTATTATAAGACAAATTTATGAGAAATTAATTAATTTTTCAATGTCTTCTAAAATCAATTATAATTTTGAAATTGCTATTTTTCTGAATAAATGATGATTTAATTATAAATTATTATTTTTATATTTAGAAAATTATTTTAAAAAATAGTGTTTTTAAATGGTACATTTTCAAAAATGTTTACTGTAATTTATTTATATTTTTCTAAAATAGTTGAGTTTTTTGCGAATAGTGAAATATGGTAATTTATCTTATAAGGTAGATACATGAATTATTGAGTCATTAATGACGATTGGATGATGTAACAACCATTTTTTAAAACTCACAAGAAATAGTCACTATATATAATTACAATAATCAACAATATTTATAGTTTTAAACCAAAATAATAATGTGATGAATAAAATAATAAAAAACACCTCTATTCTCTATTATAAACAACACCACTCACAACCGCTTCTCCACACACCACCAATGCCTAAAATAATATTCAATTTCTTATGAATCCCTTTTCCAAAACAATTCCCCACATTGATGTCTAGTTGGTCTCATTGATATGGCCATTTAAATGTTCTTAAGAAGGATCTCAAGGAGAGGAATTAAAGAGGTAAAATCCCCATTTGTTCTTTTAATTTTTCATTCAATTTATTAATTTAATTATCATTTACATAACTCATATATCCCAAATGATTGATTTATAAAATATATATATATATATATATATTATTTTCTTTTTAATGGAATATTTTTCATCAAAACCATTCTCCTCTCCCTTTTATTCAGAAAATAAAAACATGGCATGTGACATATCAATTTACCACCCATGTAGAAGATGTGTGTTAATTACCTCCTTCAAGGATGGATATTAAACCATTATTATGGTTAAATAAGACATTATTAAAAATAATATATGTTATATTGTGTTCTATAACTAGTATATATACATAATATTAATAAATAAAACAAAGCTAGTTTGTGATGATTGAAAAATGCCATAATAATCTAAATGATTATCATTACAATTTTATCTAAGGAACCATAATCCTATCTAGAGAAAAAGTGTTATATAAGATAATTTAATGTTATTTAATTTTATAAATAAATATATTTTCAGTTTCCAATAACTATTCCCATTTCACATGATCTTTTATACATGTATACAAGAGAACCATTCCAGAAAACTAATGAAACCAACACTCCTAAATGACAAAATTGAGTCTTATAACTCATCAAAAATTCGATAAATGATGTTAATAAAACAATAGTAAATATAATACATGTTTAATATGTTCTGATTTAAAAATTTAATCATTATAATTTCATTATATTTGATATTAGGTATAAGTGTAAAACAATTTTACAAATATGGAATGGGATTTTCCCCAAATCTCCAATTTTTTTGGATTATACATTCTCTCTAGTTACCCCAATGAAATCCATAATTTATCATATGTAATAATCCAAAATTATATTTCTATGTTCTAGACATATTTATTAAGATCAAATATACTTCCTTTTATAGTGAAATTCACATTTCTTTAAGGTTCTCTTTTTAATTCCTCTCAGAAAGCATGTTTGATTTAATGGTACTTTCTAATTCCAAGCCCATTTTCAAGTAAACTTCACAAAATGTCTTAAGCCAGAAATATTTTAAAAAATCTCACTTTTATCCTGGAAAAAATTTATTTTTCATTTATGGTTTTATACATATAATTATTTTGTTGTTCATTTTACAGAATATTTAATATTTTCCCTTAAACCACACAAAAAATTATTATTTATAGTGATTCTAAATCCATTTGTTTTTTAAATTTATCATTTTATTTAGAAATAATTTTCCATCATATGTACATACTTTACCATAATAATGTATAATTATGATTTAAATACATTATCTCATTGACACCATTATGATATTACCTTTTGTTTTTCCTTATTCATCACTTATTCATTGGGTGTGGTGTGTGTGTAATTCCATTTTATTTATGATGTTCATTCATTGAAGATTTCATCAATTATCCATATATCTTTTATCATAGATATTACTATTTTTGTATCCATATACCATTTATATATATAATGAATTATTTTAATTATTTTATTGAATTAAATCTATATATTAAGACTTATTTTGAACTGGAAGGACATGTGGGACCCTATTATAGATATCCCCTCGATGCATTGACACATCTCATGAGACAAAACATTTTTCAAAAAACCCTTCGTGTTTGTTTCACAAAAGAATCATAAGTGTTTTTATCTATACAATGAAACTGTTTTGATGATATAATGGTAAATTTTCAACATACCCATGGTCTAATAAATTAATGTTTTTTTTCATTCAGTATTCAATTATTACATTCCATGAAGTTTTTATTATGAAAAACATGTGGTTTCATTTTCTTTCTCAGTGTATTGATGGAATGTGTTTTTTAGATTATTTAATTTTTCATAATGACTATTCCTTATTGAATTATCTTTAATTATTTTTTTGTCATATAACCCTTATTATGCATTTGATCTCACTTTTTTATTTTTTCCCTCCCCATTTTATGATGAATACATTTTTGAATAAGTGACATTAAAAATTGATTTTATTTTGTTATGTTTTATGATTAACTTTATAATGTAATAAGGGAAAAAATTATATATGTATATCATAATGACTTATAAAAAGATAAATTATTAGAGATTTGATCTTTTTTATATATTCCATTGTAATAAAATTACCACCGACTATAAGTTACTAGGGTCGGGGTTTTTACAAACATATTATTAATATTATCATTTAATATGATAGATAGAAAATAGCCAATGGTATGGCGAGTATAAATATATATAACTAAATTTAATAAATAGATATATTAAATATGTTTATTATCTATATATTAATTATAAATAATATAATAATCTTCTAAAAGAAAACAATTTTTTCCCAAAAAATGCTAATTTTTAAGGAGATGGAATAATTTCCATTTATCCCATATTATTAAATTATTTTTAACTGCATATAGAAAATTTATTTTACCAAATTTATTTTTTTTAAATCAACAGATTAAAATTCTATTTTTTTTGAATTTTATGGATTTTTTTAACATGATTCATTTTTTGATGAATAGTCAGAAATATTAAATTTCAATAAAATAATGGAATTTTTTCAAAAATATGTATAAAGTAAAATTAAATTTGAAATTGGATTTAATGGAATAATAGTTTAATTATATATCAGTTAAAAAAAGTAGGGTCATTGATACAAATTCATATTAAATTAGGATATAATGTTTTTTAAAACATTGGAACATTATCTCTTTAAAAACATGTTTTCTCATCGCATCTGAAATATTACATTCATATTAATATTTTCAACTTTTTTGAATTTAATTTTGACAAATAGATTCCATATTGATAATAATAATAATTTATATCTTTTTATTATGTCAACATAATATTTTGCCATAATTACGAGTGAATAGAGTAAAAATTATTTATCGGGATTGATGATAAAATGGGGTTTTGAACATTACGTGCATTGTTTATAAAATTAATTTTACACCAAAATATGATATTTTGATAAATTAATTTTTAAATTTATATTTATTTGGTATATATTATCAAATGAATATAATTTTAATTTTAGTCATAAAGGATAAATTTATACTTGTAAATAAAAATATAAAAGTTAACATATTGAAAAAACTAAAATGGAAAATTGGGAAAACATACAGACTAAGAAATAAAATGTCAAAAAAAATTGTTTGTTTTATGTGGATGTGGTGTGTCAAAACCCAATTTAATGGAATAATAAATATTTTCAATACATATTAAAATCAAATAGATAGTTATATTTATCATTAAAAAATTAATTAATATTTAAAAAAAGAGGACAAAATTTTAATTAAACAATTTTCTTATATAGTTTTACTTAAATTATTATTTTTTATATATCATAATTTAAATTGTATAAAATGAATACCTTTATGAATCATAATATAAAAATTTACTTTGAATGTTGTTTTGGGATCTTTCAAACAATATATATATTTTTAATGAATTGTAAAGAATAAATATTTTTGTAAAAAAGTCAATTATTTTAATAAATAAAGTAATTTATGTGTCCCAATTTGTTTTGAATATAATTTCATGTAAACCAGGTTTTATTATGTTATTTATAATACACATAATTACTTTTGAATCTTCATTTTTTTTGTTTTTACAAATTTTTTTAGGGTTTAATGATGGGTTTTTCTAAAAATTGCTTAAGTTGCCTAATGTCTCCCCTTTTTAATTAATTTAAATAATAACAAATGGTGAATTATTAAAATTAATTAAAAAACTATATATCACTAAATATTAATTTAGTTTCATGAAATTATTATTATCATTCGTATAATTAATATAGAGTCATCTTTTTAAAAAATAATACACTTTTTAAAAACCCATTGTCATGAAGTGACTACATGCTTAATATTTAAATTAATTTTTCCAATTAATTGTTATGAATTATAAAAAATGGATTCCAAGTTTTAAATAATAATAAATTTTTTGTTTTTAATATGTTTAACTTAATTTTTGGACAAGGTGGGTGAAAAAAATTAAAATTATTTAGTGTGATTAATGTAAATATGGGAACTACCAGGTGGCTAAAAATTAAACATGAGGGGCCAAATGACCTCTAAAATTTTTAATAACCCATTTATGGAAATATATTCACCTTATAAATTCTATAATCTTGTTTTTTTCATTATTGGATCTAAATTAAAATAAAAAATGTTCTTGTAATTCCCTTATTCAAAAATTTACATGTTTTCAACTCAACTCCTTATGAAAGACCCCCTATTCACTATTCAAACCTCCCATGCCCTTTGGCTCAGACCAGAACTTCCCAAATAACATATCCACTAACCTTATATAATCATAGAAGGTATAATTTTGGAAAAAATATAATCATGTAAGTCTTTTTCTGAAAACAAAAATGTGTTACCTGAAAAAGAGGTATGGTCCATCAACATGTGTTTTGCCTTCATTCTTTCTACACACATTCAATTATTTTTATACCATGATTATGTAATAACCTTTTTTATTTAAATTGTATTAAATAACTCAAAACACACTTATATCAAATGGGTTATGAAATTATCATTCATGTGTATGGAAGAATACCAGGTCGCGAAAAAATGTCATTTGTTTTTCTATTACAGTATCACATGGTTAGTAATATTTATGGAAATACTATTTAGATATGATATTTATAAAATATAAAACATAGTTATACATATTTATTAATTATATTTTATAAATACTTTTTATATTTTATACTATATGGGATATGATCACATCACCTGGCAGTACGACGGACTACTGCCTTGCGAAGCGATGTGAAACCTTTTTAACTTGCATGTGACATGGATTATAATAAGGGTAACTATAAGAATAAAGTTTACATAAAAAATAATTATGAAATTAATGGAATAATTATTTTTTTGGAAATATAATATATCATTTTTTCATATTATTTGACACACTGAAAAAAGGAAAACATCGTGCAAGGACATATGGATTACCACTTCTTCAAAGAGATGAGATTATTCTTTTTTCATTAAAAAATGATAATATTGACACATATAAGTATATATAATTAAATTATATGGTATTTCTATATTTATAATTATATAATAATATATTTTACATACCACTTTCCATAATGACCATTAGAATATGGGAGTGTTACTCATATGTATATACAACATACAGTATCCATGATTGGAACGTTGGTTATTTTTTATAACCACAATTTATGAATATTTTTAAAAGTATAATTTATTTTTAAATATTATTATTCTGATATTATTTATATTCTTTATTTGTTATATAATGACCTATTTGATCATACTCATCCTACAAAAGTCATCTTTGTAACATAAACCATATATTGTCAAAAACATGAAATAAAATTAATTGATTAAGTAATTTTATATTAAATGGGATGAAGTGTAATAAAAGTAACAATAAACCATAGAAATGTTACCATGAAATTAAATAATTTATGTAATATAATTATTCAGTTATATAAAGACACACGTGAAAAGTAAGGCTCAAGGTAAGGTACTTCGTCTCAATTTCCTTTCATTGAGAAATTCTTGATGTTATGAACCATTAATATTTTATATGGTTTATATATATATATATTTACTTTTACATTTTCTATAAATATATTATCAATTATCATTTAATTTCATTTTCTAATGCCATTCATTAAATGGGTTTTGGATTCAATTGTTTCCCAATAGATGTGGTGATTTTCATTGAAAAAAACATTTTTATGGCTTTCCTTAAAACATTAATTTTATAAAATTCACATGTTTTTAAAACAAAATTTCAACTTTTTTCAAATGTGAATTACATATATATAATGTTTATTTAATTTCACTTTTTATTTACTTCAAATATTTTATAAATGATTCTTGAAAGGTGTTTTCTATGGAACAAAGACAACTTATTTTTATTCCATCATGACTATTGATTGAATTAAAGCTTCTGTTAAATGCTTACGTGTTTTATTAAATGAAACGCCATATTTCAATTTTGGGGGTTTTTTCTATTTATTTTTTTTCAATAGAAAATTGAATTTTGTATTGAAAATTTGATTTTGACAGAAAATGGTATTTTAATATTTTAAAGTGATTTGTAAAAAATATTAAATGAGTATTTAAAATGATGAAATTCTTTATAAATGATGTGTTTCGTTGAATTTTTTTAAAAATATGTGTTCCTAGATTGATCAGTTTATCCCATTATATATTAAATTATGGGTACTCATAGTAAATAAACTAATGCATTATGTAGTGGTTATGTTATCTAGAGAATGATATTGAAATTTTTTTGTATGTTTATTCTAATATAAATGAGTTTTATGAGTTGATTTACCAAGGTACACATATGAATTATCATTTCCTCCTAACGTGATTTAATGAAAATAAATTGTATTAAAAATGTAAAATAAATGAATGTTTTAAAGGAATGATAGTTACATATTTGGGTAAAATATTATGTTTTATAGAATATGGGGTTTCTAGTGTTTTCTTGTTCTTATTAAAAAAATCATTTCATTTCATTTTGTAGCCCTTAAAAACCTTCTCTAATCATTCCATGTTTTTTAGAATATTTTTATAGTGTTTAGAGATGGTCAATGAAAATGAAGTAGGCATGTTGAATTTCATTAATATTTTTAATAAAAATATGTCATATTTTATTTTAAAATATTACATGATAGGAAATATGGATACAAATCCGTAATTTACACTTTATATTTTGGGATTATGTTAAATATATTATATTACCAAATTCTATAAAATTATAAACATGAAAAGATAATAAAACTGAAATACCATAAATTCATGACTAAATATAATGTTATATAATGTGTATAGATTTAGTCTTATATTTAACATTAAATGTCATTTTATATATCTTTAGATGTAAGGGTAATTATAGTTGCATCCCATGAATGTTTTTTTCATTATGGTCAAGAATTGTTTTTATATCATTTGAATATCACCATTTATCTTCATCAAAAATATATATATTTATAATGGATTTACATAGAGGGTATATGAAAGATATAGTGGGAAGTCTATATAAATAAAATAACCTTTCAAATCAGCATCTCGATATAATTAGTCTTATAAAAAATAGTTTTTGGTGGTGATGGATCAGTTGACATAGGATATACATATTGATGGTATCCATTCCCAAGAGAAAACTGATATAACCTAAATTAACATGTCTATTTGGATGCTTTTAGGAGACAGAATCCCACATATTTCTATGAATCATCTTACCCTATGATAGTGTAATAGTAGATAAATGGTTATGGAAAATATATTTAATTTCATGGGTTGTTTAGAACATCAGAAAATAATTGTTTCCATTTATTGATTTGATGGTGAAACAAATTGAAATTGGTATTTGGTTAAGAATAAAAGAGATAAATATGATCTTGATTCCATGGAATGGGAATACATCATGGATATTTTACTGGAAAATTATATTCCTATAGTTTTTTGACTATATATAGATAAAAAATTACTAAAATTAAGGAAAACAGATGAGGATTCTGTAGTCGTATATAAGGAAAACATCGTTAAAATTTCAAGGTATGCGATGAATTTTATTCCGGAAACTAATAGAAATATTAATATGTTTTACTTTGTATTGATACCATATCTAGGAATATATTTGGCTACATGGAAATTTAGAAGTAATAATCATGTTTTTTATTGAAATAAAAGGATGAGATTCAGTATTTTTCCTTTTCTATTCCTCATGAATATAAAAGTATAAATTGTTATGGATGGTATGTGATTGAAGAAAATATAACGATGAAAAATTGTGTTATGAAAAATAATTTACATTCTTCAGGTTAATATGGTAAATATTCCCCTGGGTAATATCTATTGATGTCAATAAAGTGTTGGTGATGTGGAAAGCTATGGCCATATGTCCCATGAAAAAAAGGAAATGAATCTCAAGAAATCAAATAATGGTTTAACTAATATCCATAAAATGGTGCATTTTTTTAATGATTTTGATAATTATGAACATGTATTCCCAATGTTAGTTTCATAATATGAAAATATTCATGATTCGAAACTTAAATATGCAGTGAGGTTATTTTCTACTATTGTAGTTGATGTTATCCCATAAAATGAAGTGGTGATACATATGATAATTGTGTACTCAAATTACTATAATATCCTAATTCACCTTTTATATTCACATCCATTAATTTTTGTTAATTTTTCATGTAAATAGTAAATTTTAACTCATAAAGGTAAGATATGAAGTGTGCAAAAAAATGTGGATGGAAGTATTAATGAACTACAGTTTAAAGAAAAATTATGTTGTTATCAGTTGGATGGTATTTCCTTCTAATATTATTGAGCATTCCATAGTATAGTTTGATATCATTCTTGTTATGGATTTGATTTTAGTAAATCATTATAACATATATTAATGTGTCAATATATTTTTCTATTTATTTTATTCCAACTATAACTTACCATGATGATGAGAAATTTACTGAAGATGGTAGTTAAATTTACCTAGATCATATTGTTTAACGAAGAGAAATAATTAAAATTAAATATATGTTAGTATTTAATGATTTCATGGATGTTTTTAGAGTGTTTTCCTATTTTTATTCAATATAAAGAGGTTGATCGTGCCATTAACTTAGTACCTATTGATAGGACAACTTGAAAACCTCTTTTTCAAATGGTTGTAGTGGAATTTTAGAATTGAAAAAGAAATTTTAAGAGTTATTAGATAAAGGTTTAATCTCACATACTGCCTCACCATGTATTAATCCTATCTTGTTTACTGAAAATAATGATGGTTTAATGGTCCTTTTATTTAATTATATAGCCATGAATGAAATCACTATTCATAAAAAGTATCCTTCTCCTCTTATCTCTGATTTTTTTGTTCATCTATAGGTGAAAAAATAATTTTCATGGTTCATATGAGGTTGGGGTACTATCTGATGAGTGTGAAGGAAGAAATTATTCCAAAGACATTGTTTCTGAATAGATATGGTCAGTAGAAATTTGAATTTATGTTGTTCAGCTTATATAATTCACGTTTTGTATTCATAGATCTTAAGAATATAATTTTTCATGAGTTTTTGTATACATTTTTGGTTGTATTCCTTAATAAAATTATGGTAGATTCTAGAATCCCAGAAGAGTATGAAAGGAACCTATGTTTGGTTTCTAAAATATTAATTGAAAATAAACGATTTGGAAAATTTGGAAAGTGTAAATTTTGGTATCATCAAATTTAATTATTTTTTTTATATTGTTCCTAAACTTGACATAACTATAGATATTATAAAAAAGTTGTTAAATAATGGCCAAGAAGAAAACATATCACCATGTTTCATAGTATTCTTGGATTAGAGGGATACTAATTATATATTGTTGAATTTTTTTCTCAATTTTTCATCCCATTGACTATGTTAAATTGAGAAATGATTTATTTTCATTTAGATATAATATTGTGATGATTGTTTTCAAGAAATGAAAAAAAGATTGTTGAATCCTACATCTTTTCCATGCCTTCTAGAATCATTGAATATTTCATCAATAATGACACATCACTGAATGGAAATAGATGTTTCCTAAGGAAGAATGATAAGGTAATTGTGTATGCTTCAAAACAGCTGAAACCACATGAGGTAAATTACCCTAAACATGATTTGGAATTATGTACCATTTTTTCTTTAAATTTTTTGATGCATAATTTATATTGAATAAACTGTGAAATATATACTGATTATAAAATATTGAAGAACATATTCACTCAAAAATAATTTATCATGATATAGAGAATATGGTTAGAACTAATCAATGATTGGGATTTCATGATTCACTACCATCCTATAAAATAATCCAATGCAACCAATACTTATATTAGAAATGGTGATTCTATATTAATAATGTTATGTTTGGAACATGAAACTTTGGTTAATGATTTGACAAATTTTGGAATTTATGTTATGTATAAAGGGACATCCCTTATTTGGTTTCATGTTTCAATGAATCCGAATTTGTAAGAAATAATTAAGAGATCTCATATGGTGGAACAACATTTGATGCAATTTTTTGTTTCAGAATTTATTATTTATGAAGGAGGGGTTTTATGATTTGGAAAAATATTATTTGTGCCTTGATATTCTTAGTTCATGAATGAGTTGTTTACTAAAGCACATAAATTTTTATTTTCCATTCATACAGGAAGGACTAAGATATTAAAAATCCTTAAATAGTATTAATGGTGGTATGTAATGAATTGTGATATTGTTGAATTTATTATGAAGTGCTTGACTAGTCTGTAGGTTAAATAAGAAAAA
The DNA here is from genome assembly GCA_963277665.1 of Viscum album. Taxonomy (NCBI): domain Eukaryota; kingdom Viridiplantae; phylum Streptophyta; class Magnoliopsida; order Santalales; family Viscaceae; genus Viscum; species Viscum album. Next base: position 639,902,719 of record OY728143.1, on the reverse strand, counting down.
TAATTTATCAAGGGGATCCTTAATCCATATCTAGTATTGTAGTGGAAATGGGATAATATATCAATGGATTTTATGTTTATATATCCAAATCCATCTCATAGTAATAATGTGATTTTGGTTATTATTTATTTATTAAATAAATATGAATATTTCCTTTACATTTGAGATAAAATGTCTTAAGATAATATTTCATGACTGTATCTAATGGATATATTTTGGTTACACAGAGTAACACTATCTATTATATTACACTGATATCCCAGGTTTATAATTTTTTAAAAGGAATTCTTAATTCATTAGATTATCAATTAAATTTTAGTATTAATTTTCACCCCTAATCTAAAGGAGAGTTTAAGAAGATGATTCAAACAATAGGAGTTATTATTCATCATTATATAATGGATTACCAAGGAAGTTGGAATAAAAATATTTTTTAGTTTTCAAATTAAAATGCTTTTCCTTATAGTATAAATATGGAACCAATTGATGAATTATATGGAATTAGGTGTTGGACACTAGTATTTCGGGATGATGTAGGAGAAAGGGTTTTTTGGACCATATTTTTTATAGGAAATGGTAGACAACGTTAAGTGTATTTGGAGACACTTGAGGAAAGATAAAAAATACATAAAAGTAATTTGGATAACTCGAGAAAATATATTTTTGTGTGTTAGGTCATCACATCTTTCTAAAAGTTTCTAACAATACCTTTGTGGTTTTTATTTGTAAGATGGGGAATACAAGTCCACCATTTATTGGAATTTATGAAATCTTGGAAAAATTGGGATAATTTTTCTACCCATTGGATTTTCCTATGAGTTTATCTCATGTACACAATTTATTTCTTGTTTTAATGTTGAAGAATTATTATTCATAATCATCTCATGGGTTTAGCCATGAGGTAGTATAGTTGGAAGAGAATATTTTGTTTTGAGGAATAGACCATTTATGTTATTGAACACAAAAATCATGTGTTGTTCAATAAGGTGATCCTCCAGGTTATGTTTTTTATGGAAACCTGAGATAGTTGATGGGGCAACATGGGAATATGAAAATGATATGAGGGAAAGATATCCACACTAAATTATTAAATTAATAAAATTGAGAGTTAACTATTTTAAAATTTTGAAAAGGATGTAACAACCTAAGTAATTATAGAATAAATCTTTTTTAAACCTATTAATATGAATTAAATAGTTATATTTGTTATAAAAATATTATGTAATTGTTTATCAAAAAGGAAACTGTTTAAATTAATATTTTTTCTATAGTGTTTTATTTAAAATCATAATTTCTAAATTTTAGAATTCGAATCTCATAAAATTAATTTCATTTTTAAACAATCATATCCAAATTTATTTTGGATGATTTTTTGGATGTTTTATAAAAAAATGAATTTTCAGTTAAAATTAAAAATATCAATTTTTTAAAATAATTTATTTTTATAAATAAAGTAATATAAGGGTCCCAATACATTATGAATAAAATTTCATGTAAACTTAATAATATTTAGATATATTTCATCCATGTAATTTATTTTCACTCATATTTATTTTCGTTTTAAATGGAAGTATGTTTTTGGGTATAAAGACATTTTTTTCTAAATACTGTTTTAAAAATACTTAATATATATCCTTTTTAATTAATTTAAATAATCCATAGAGGGGAATTTTTTGAATTGTATTTAAAAAATATATATATATATAATTAATTATTAATTGAGTTTAATAGAATTTTTATTATTATTCATTGAGTTAATATAGAATAATCCTTTTTTAAATGAATAGTCTTCTTACAATACCACTATCTTGTAGTGGCTGTATGATAAATGTTAATATAAAATTTTCCACTTATGTGAATTCATTTGGAAAAATAGATTCATTATTTCAAATTATAAAATTTTATAATGCATAATAATGTGAATATAATTTTTTACCTAAGTTATTAGTGAATACAATAAAAATTAATCACAATGATTATAGTTAAAATTAGAATTACCAATTGAATAATCATTAAAATAAGGGTCCAAATTACTTTTAAAATTGTCAATACCTAGTTTTATTAACATATTTCGACTATATACCTTATATTATCATGTTTTGTTTATTATTGGATCTAATTGACATGGAAAAATTATTTCTGGATGTCCTTTCAAATATGTTTAGGTTTTCCACTCACCATTAGTATAAAAGACCTCTCACTCTATTCCTATATTATAACATATCAATACATTTAGATCATCAAATAGATTCCCATATAACATATCCACATCCCTCCCTACATCCTATAGTCTTTAATTTTGGTTGATATCACACTAAGTATGTTCTTTTATGAAACAAAATGTTCCCGAAAAAGTGGCAATGTTAATTAACAATCATTTTGTTTTATTTACTTCTCTACAGCATTCAAATATTCATATACCATGGTTATAAAATATAAAATTATATCCTTAATATAATGAGACATTTTATGTTAAGTGTATATCCTACACCCAATCACATTTCCTAAAAATTGTTTATGAAATCATTATTCATTTGTACGGAGGACTAGCATATCGTGAAATAATGTCATTCATTTTTTAATTAACATACCTCATTGATGGGAATATTGGTGGAGAAAAAATTTATTTATTATATTTTTCATCATTATAATATAAATAAATATTCTGATTTTTATATTATATACACCCTTTTTCCATTTCATCCTATATGGGATAAGATAACATCACACATGTGTACAACTGGATACAACCTCACAAAGTGATGTGAAGTGTTGTTCACTAACAAGTTACATGTAATGTAATAAGGGTAAATATAATGAATATATATTTTATAAATGAAATAATTATTATATTCTAGGAATAATTATATTTTTTATGTATAATATATTATTTTCTTCTTACCATTTCACACACTGGAAAAATAATAAAGTCATTACTCGATATGTGGACTACTACATCCTGGAAGAAAAGTGGTAATTCTTTTTTAAAAAATAATAATAATATTGATATGTATAAGAATAAAAAGTAAAATTATTTTTTATTTATGATATAATTATTATTCATGAAATATAAAGTCTACTAAACTTATCTCATAAAGAACATTTAAAAACTTGAATTCTATAAATGCGTACATAAAGACTACCATATTCAAGATTGCAACATTGGTTCATTTTTCATTAACATATTCCAAAATTTGTTTTTGAATAATATTTTATGTATATATATTATGATTATTTGATTATGATTATTTTTTATATGTTTTAATAATGCACCCATTGGCCATAGTCATCTTACCAAAGTTTTTTTTGACACAAAAACTGAATATGGTAATAACACCAAAATTTAACTTAATTGATTAATTAATTTTATATAAAATGGTATTAAGTAAAACAATAGTAATAATAATCCTATAAAAGGTTGTAATAAAACTATATAATTAATATATGTTTATTATTTGAAAATATAAAACACACATCACAAGCCAGACTCAAGGTAGGGGACTTTATCTCAATTTCTTTTCATTAAGATAGTTCTTGTTGTTATGAGACTTTATTAATTAATAAGGTAAATATAATGAATTTTTTATATTTTATATCCTTAATTTATATATTTTAAGTATATTTATTGTTTTATTCAATTCATTATTTAACGGTGTTTACGATTAAAGGGTTTCCCATGTGATAAGGTGGGTTTCATTAAAAAAACAAACTTTTATGTCTTTAACTCTAACTCTATTTATATTACATTTCCATGTATTTAAAATTATATTTTTCATGTTTTAATAAGAGAATTTAAGATAAATAAATTTATTTTTAGGACTATTTTATAATATTTCAAATGGTATCCAATTGAATCTATTTACACCTTTTAAGTGGAACGGTCACAATAATTTTTCAAGCTGTAATGACTATTATTTCATTTCAATCTTCCATTTCAAGATTACAAATTTCCATACATGAAATCCATCTTTAACCATCTTGGCATTTATGTATTTGAAATGTTTTCCAAAAGAAAATTTTAATTTTTATTAAAAATGGGATATTGAAAAAAAGCATATAAATATTTGAAATCAATTTGAATATAATATTAAAAGATGTTATCAAATGATGAAATGTTTTATTCATGAAATGGTTCATGGAAATTATAAGGGAATGGTCCAAAAAAACAACACCCCAATGAAATGGGTAATTATTATATTATCTATATAATTATATTGTTTTTTTCATGTATGATTATTCCAATTTGTAATGGCTCAATAAGGGTTATGTAAGGGATATATGAGAAGATTCCCCATGGTTTATACATGAATTTTCAGTGATTTATAATGAGTTTTCATAGAAATAATATGTTTTCTAATGTCAAAATAATTGACATTTTTAAATAAATGTTATTTCCCATTAGTGTAAAATGTTATGTTTTATAAAAAATGATTTTCAGTGGTTTTCATGTTTTAACTGAACTAATGGATTCCCTTATATTTATATCCCTTGTTCAGTATATGTTCCCATAACATGTTTTTTGAAATTTATTTTTAGGGTTTAAGGATTGGTAAGAGAAAAGAATAGGTCAAATTATATTTATTAAATATTTATCATGAAAATATATCATTATTTCATAAAGGATTTATAACATGGGAAAATCGATATTAGTTTTAAGTGATGACTTTATATTTTTAGGTTTTGTTATGTATGATTTATGACCTAATTCAATAAAAAAAAATTAGCATGAAAGGATCCTCAAAATCAAAGAGTGTAAATTATTTTCTAGAACTCATTATTATGTAATATTTATGGTCGAGGAATTATATTTGGTATAAATGGTATGTTTAGATGAAATTATAGGTTAGGATAATGATAATATCATTACACTATAATATTTTACATTAGGGACGACTTAAAATGATATAGAGTTTGAAAATTACCATTTTTTAATAAATTTTATCTTTTAGAATGGTTTTCCATAGAGGAAACTGGGAAAATGTAGTAGGAGGGAACTTAGATAAATATATCCGTCTAAATTAGGATTCCTAAATGATTACAACCAGAAAATAATGGTTTGTGGCATGGATCATCTAGTTGAAACTAGACCAAAATGGTAGTGGTATCCATTGTAGAGAGAAACCTGATTAACCATGAAAAAACATGTCTACTATGGAGAATTTCATGTTGGAAAACACTAATCATTTAGTGGATCTCCTAACCATGTGATAGAAGAAGTATTGATTAATGATCTGGAAAGGATATTTTTTTTCATATGATGTTTACAACATCAAATGGTAACCCTCTCAATTTATCATTTTTGAGGGAGAATCTGATCAATGGTGATTTTGTTTAAGAATACTAGAGATAACTATTATCATAATTCCATTTAATGGAAAAAAATTAGATGATACTTTAATTGATAAGTATTTCCATAAGGTTGTTTTACCCAAGATATGAAAAACATACTAGAATTGAGGTCAAAAGATGATGATTCCATAGCTGCATATGAGAAAAATATAACAAGATTGTCCAGGTATGTGGATGATTTTATTAGGGACACTGATAGTATGATTAATAGGTTTTACTCTAGATTGAAACCAATACTACAATTTTATTGGATATACGATAATTAAAATTCCATTAGAATGTTTTTATTTATTCTAAAATGGTTGAGATGCTGCATTGAGACTCTCATGTGACTTGTGATAATGAAGGTTATAATATTTCATTATATAAGGTGATAATTAATCAAAAACAAAATAAAATATAGAGTTAAGAAAATGAAGATCCAATATTATGGAAAGTTTGTTAAAAAGTACTAGAGGGAATGTATTTTTGAAGTCATATAAATATTACTAATGTTGAATGTTTTTCTACATAGCTTGTGATTGCAAGGAAAATAACCTCAAGGAATCACTGATTTGTTAACTAATATCCATTCAATGATGAGGTGTTTTAGCTATGACTATTTTGGTGATTATGAAGTTGTGTATCCAAAGATAATTGTACATGATGGAAGTATTCATGATCAGATATGGAATGGTGTAGTGAGGTCATTTTCTACTACTATAGTCGATGTTGGGCCATAAAATGATATGCTCAATGTTATGTTACTTGTGTATTAAATTTTTGAAAATACCCTATTTGACTTTGGACCATCAAATTATTTTATTTCACATAAAATGTAATGTAAATTTCAAAAATGAACTCTTGAAAGTGATATAGAAATTTTGTTAAAAATTCATGGTGTAAGTAAATAAATAATCCAAGATTTATAAAAAAAAATTATTCTTTTATTAGGGCAACAGTATTTCATTAAAATATTGTTGAACAATCCATAATAGAGTTTGATATCATTCCCGGTATTAATAACTATTCGATTTAACATGCTTATATAGATTTATGTGCTAATAATGTTGTGTTAAATGATTTATTCCCTTGAAATGTAACCATGATGATGTGTCATTTATTAGTTATGGAAGTGAATTTTTCATAGCTCATATTACTGAGAACAAAGAAAATATTCTAATTACAGTTTTTCCAGTAGTAAATGATTACATGCGTTTTTTTATGAAGAATTTACCAACTGATATTCTTTATCAAGAAGGTGATTTTACTATTAAATTTTTACCAGATGATTATCCTATTTTAAAACCCCATTATCGCACACTTCAAGTAGAAATTTTATAATTTAAATGAAAATTTATGAGTTATTAGATAAATTTTTCATCCAACCTAGAATATCACTATCACGTTCCCTTGTATTTTTTCTAAAAGTGAAATATAGTTCACGGATAGATTAAATTTATTATTGAGCCTTAAATAACATTATTATTATGAAAAAGTACCCTTTTCCCCATATTGATGGTTTTTGGATCATCTATGTGGGGAAAAATATTTTTTGAAGGTGGAACAGATCTCATATTACCACTAGTTGAATGTGAAGGAAGAAGAAACTCTGATGACTGTGTTTTAGAATAGATATGGGATCTATGAATTTCTAGTTATATCATTCAGGTTATCTAATGTGAATTATATATTCATAGATCATATGAATTAAATATGTCACGAGTTCATGGGATAGTTCTTGGATTTGTTTATTTATGAAATTTTAGTATATTCTAAAAGTCAGGGTGAATATGCAGGGCACCTAAGTGTTTTTTTGAAAACATTAAAAGAAAAAAAGTATGGGAAATTTACCCAGGCTTAAATTTTGGATGAAAAAAATTTAATTCCTTAAAGATATTTTTTTAAAGTTATAATAACATTTGACCCTGTTAAAATATAAGTTGTATAAGAATGTCCAAGAACCAAAAAAATAAATGAGATACTTAGTTTTGATAAATTATTGGTCTACTATGAGTAGTTTATTAAAAATAATTTCTAGGTTTTCTAGATCACTATTTGTGTTAACATGAAAAAGAGTTATGTTCATCTAGAAAAAATATTGTAATCCTTGTTTTCATTAAGTAAAATGATGCTTATTGAATGATATAGTTTTATACTTTCCTCCCTGAAAGGGTGATGTTTTCATATGAAGTGATTATTTGATGAAATAACATAGATGATTCCAAATTTTCAATGATCAAGAAATTTCTTATTCTTTACAACGGCTTAAAAATCATGAGTTAAATTACTTTAAAGAATATATAGAATTAGCTTTTACAATCATGAAATTAAAAATTCAGAGGCATCATTTTTATGGATTAAATATTGAAATATTTTCTCATAAAAATATTTTGATGTATATAATAAATTAGAAATAAATTAATATGGGACAAAGAAGATGGATAAATCTAATCAAGGATTATGATTGCACAATTCATTACCATAATGGAAAAGAAAACAAAGTGGTTGATGCTTTGAGTCAAAAAATGTAACTCTACATTAATTATTTTATATTTGGCATGTGACCCTTAGATTAATAATTTTATGAACGTTATCCTAGTTGTTTTGTATGCAAGGAATTCCTCTATTTTGTTTAGCTTTTAGTGTAGTTGACATTGTAAAAGAGAATTATGGGAGATCATAAGGTGGATAAATATTTTATTAAAAGGTAGAATCCATTAACAATGGAAAGTGATATTTTTAAAAATTTATTAAAGAGTTTTTTATGATTTGTAAAAATATCACGTGTTCCTTGTGATTCATAGTTGAGAAAATATTGTTTGACTGGAGAACATAATTATCCATTTTTATTTCAGCAGGGAAACACTAAGATAAATAGATACCTTCATAAGTATTATTAGTGGTATGGAATTGAAATGGATATTATTGAATTTACCATAAAGTGATTGAATTATTAGGAGGTTTAAGTAGAACGACAACAATTGAAGGGAATTAGTCATTATTTTCCAATGCTGGAGTGGAAATGGGAGAATCTAACAACGGATTTCTTAGTAGGATTTCTAAATACTTCTCAAGGGAATAATGAAATGTGGTTTATTGTGGATCAATTAACTAAATATATAAATTTTATTCCCAATAGAGATAAAAATTATTCATATCATATTTATAGATATATCTCAACGATGTTGTCAGGAAATATGGAGTTCCTCTCTCTATTGTATCAGTCCATTATCCTAGGATCACAACTATTTTCTAAAATGGACCTTAGAAGGTGTGAGATATAGAATTAAATTTCAGAAAATATTTTTTTCATGAATCTGATGAAATTATATAAAGAAAATTTAAATAGTGGAAGATATATTTTTTGCTTTCTAAATGGATTACTGAGGATGTTATTCTCAATATATATCATTTCTTAAGTTTTCTTATAATAATGGTTTTCATTACATTATAATGTTGACACATTTTTAGGCATTATATTGAAAGTAGGGTCAGAAACCATAATTTTGGGAAAATGTAGAATAGATTATGTCGATGGGAATAGATTTGTTAGAGGAAACGAGAATGAATGTCATTTTGACATGTAAACAGAAGTTGATAGTGCAATGTAGGAAGGAATTTTTTTCAAATACCCAGAGGTATGATCATTCATTCAAGGAAGATGATTATGTGTATATAAAAGTTATTCCATAAAAAAGTTGGTTGATTTTTTGAAAGATAGTAAAGTTGAATCCATAGTCTATTGGAAAATATGGAATCATGGAGGAAGTTGGATTAGTTTCCTACATAATGGATTTACATATGATTTTATTTTCTGTATGCAACATATTTCATGTTTTAATGTTAAATAAATTTTTAACAGATCATCTCATGTTTGGATCCTTGAATAAGTTATGTTGGAAGAGAATATTTCTAATGAGGAATAACTAGTTCAGTTTTGTGACCACATAGAGAATGTGTTGCAGAATAAGGTGATCCACCAGTTTATGGATTTATAGAAATACTATTTTGTTGAAGAGGCATCATGGGAATCTAAAAATTCAATGATGTAAAGATATCCTAAAACACTTAGTAATTGAATAAAATCATTAGGAAAAAACTTATAAAAGGATTTAAGGAAGTAAAAACCAAGGTAATGATGTGATAAATAATTTCCATACAAATTAATATGAGTTAGATAGTTATATTATTTATAAAAACATTATTAAATTTTATATCAAAGAAGAAATTTCCTTAATTAAACACAAATATTATTAGGTTTTACTTGAAATATTAATTTCTAAATTTTATAATTTTAATTTTATAAATTGGAAATCATTTTTTAAATCATAATATAAAAATATAATTTGTGTGAAAATTTGGGATTTTTCAGAAAAAAACAGATTTTTCAATAATAAGTGAAAAATTTTGTTTTCTGTAAAAAAATTATTTTATTATATAAATTAATTTGAGTGTAAAAATTGGTTTTCCAAAATATTTAATTTAAAATGAGTATTATTTATATATATTAAATTCAAATAATTAGTTTTTTAATAATGTTTATATTGTTTTTAATATAAGTTTGTTTTTGGGTTTAATGAAAATGTTTTCTACAAATAGTTTTAAAATGACTATTAGCTAACATTTTAAATTTAATTAATATAATATCTATTAGGGAATGTAATAAATTAAATATATAAACAATATATCATTTAATATTAATTTATTTTCATATAGTGAATATTTATTGTCATATATTTAATATTGAATAATATTTTTCAAAAAAACTCTACTTAAAAACCTATTGTCTCACAATGACTAGGTGATTATTATTAAAATTATTGTTCAAATTATTGGAATTTAATTTTGGAAAATGAATTCCATATTTTGTATCAAAATAATTTATAATGTCTAATAATGTATACATAATTTTTTACCAAACTGAGTAGTGAATACAATTAAATTTAGTCATAACGATAATGGTAAATATGAGAATTATCAAGTGATTCAAAATTTATATTAAGAGGAAAAATGATGATGAAACATGGAAAACACATGTTTTATTGAAATATTTAAACCTTATAACTTATATTATCAAGTTTGGTTCACTATATGGGCCACATTAATGAAGAAAACATAGGTGGAATTCCCACATTAAAAAATATAGACATTTTCCACTCAACTCTCTTATAAATGGCCTCTCACACTCCCCATCTCTGAACACCAATGAAGGAATTTTTATCATCCATGTCCTTTACAAATCACTTCTCTAATTACCTAACCTCATATAAGAAGCCTTAATTTGTTCATAAATACAACAATGTTTATCCCTTTGTGAAAACAAAAAACGATTTAATTAAAAAGGGGTAATGTTCATCAACGTGCATTTTGTTTTATTTCTTTGTACACCACATTAAATTATTCTTATACTATTAATATGTAATTTTCCTAGTAAGATATATAATTTTTCATTCTGTTATTTTATTTTTATGATCTACAACGATGTACAATTCCATGAAATGGGTTACAAAATCATTATTTATGTGCACAGCGGTGTACCACCTCAAAAAATGATGTCGTTCTTTTTTTTAGTTTCTACCTCTCATGACTATGAATAATCATCGACATACTATTTATATATGATATATATTATTTTTATAAAAAAATTATACATATGGATTCAATATGTTGTATACACTAACTTGACATTTAATATCGTAGGGAATATGATACCATTACTCGTGTGTACAACAAACTACCACCTCACAAAGCGATGTGAAGATTATTTCAATAACTTGTTAGAAGGAATGAAATATGGGTAATTATGATGATGATTTATGAAATAAATTAAATTATTATGAAATTAATTAAATAAATATATTTCTAAAAATCTAATATATCTTTCTAACCATTTCACACACTAAAGAGGTTATAATGTTGTTTATGGACACATGGACTTTTACCTCCTCAAAGAGATGTGATACTTCATTTTTCATAACCACATCCCAAGAATTAATTTTTTAGGAATATAATTAAATTATATCATTTTTATGATATAATTATCCCCATGTAAATATAAATTTTACTTTCCTATTTCTATAATTATCATTAAAAATGGGAGCATTATTTTTGTGTACGTACGACTTACAATCTGCATGATTGTAATGTGGGTTCATTTTTTAGAATTTTATTCATTGATTTATTTAAGAAAATAACATATGTAATAATATGATTATTATTTCATTATTATTATTCATTATTTTTTTAAAATAATGATCATTGTGAAAATATTTGACCTATAAATTTTATTTTTGACACGTCAACCGAATGTGGTCAAAACAGACAACATAAACATAATTTATTAAGTAGTTTTATAGAAATTTGAAATAAGTGGAATAAATGTAACAATAAATACAAATATTTTTCATGAAACGAAATAACTAACAAATGATTGTTATTCATGAATATAAATAAAAACGTTACAAGTCAAACTCAATGTAAGGGATTTCATCTCAATTTCCATTCATTGAGGAAATTAATGATGTGATGAACCTTCGATATGTTATAATGTGTGTATAAAACCATATCAAATTATATATAAATAATATATAAATTAATGTAATATATATTTTATTTTTAATTACTTTTTTAAATGGGATTTATGATTCAATTGTTTCCCTAGTGTTACATGTCTTTTCATTGAAAAAATATTTTGTTAAAGGCATTACTTCAAACAATATTTCCATTATATTACAAGGGTTTTAAAATGATATTATAAATGTCTTCAAATGGGAATAAAATATACATAAAGTTAATTTTATGTAACCTTACTTTAATTTAATGTTTTCTAAATAAAATCTTTTTATATGTTCTAAACATAATGTCAACAATGACTATTCCTATCATCATATCTATTATTTCATTTATAGGTTAATTTTCAATCGTACATGATTTATGAAATGAAAAAACCTCTTTTTGTTTTTTTGGTTGGGATTTTTTTATTAAATATGTGTTTTAAAAATAAAATTGTAATTTTTTTTGAATATTTTATTTTGAAATAAAATTATATTTTAATTTCATAGATGAATTTGTATAAGAGTTTAAAAGTGATTTTAACTGATCAATAGTTATATCACTCATGTGGTTATTGTGAATTATAAATTATAGGTTTTCCTAGATTGAACTAGATGATACCGTTATAGATTAAATGATGGGGGCACTCAGATATCACTCTAATGCATTGGTTAATTATTATATTCTCTGGATAATTATGTTGGATGTTTTCCTTATTTTCCTCTAATATTTAATGTCTGTATAAGAGTTCGGTAGGGGTTATAATAGATTATATCTCAAGGAAGATATATGAATTTTCTAATATTACTAATGAATTTTTGTGGAAATATTTTGTTTTCGAAAGGGAAAATAAATGATCTTTAAAAAATAATTATATTTAACATTATATATAAAATTTTATATTTTCAAGAAAATGTGTTTTCAATGGATTTCATATTTTTTTCATAAAAAATAATTTAATTTATATTCTATATTATTTACAATGCTTCTAGAGTCAACCAGCATTTTTTAAATTTTTTATAATGTTTAAAAAGGGATAAGGGAAAGGAATAGGTAAATTTTAAATCTGTGATGAGTTTTAATTAAAAGATACCATGTTATGTTTTAAAAGGATAATATTATTGAAAAAAATGGATACTAATCAGAAGTTTCCAATTTTTATTTTTTATTTTTTGTTATGTATGAGTTCAGAATTGATTCTCTTTAAGTATAAACCTGAAAATATCCTCAATTTGAATGAAAATAAATTCTTAAATAAAACTAAATATTATTAAATGATTAAGGATGGGGTATTATAAGATGTTTCATGATTATATAGTCCCTAAAATCTATTATTGATTTATTTTAGTGGTTCATGAGGTAAGAGTGACCTAAAAATTGTGAATACATTTGGGTATTTACAAAATTCTGACCCATCATCATTTATAAACGGTAACTCACTCCCCTCACTTATCCACATAACTCAATCCCTTTTTTAGACCAAAACCTACCCAAATCACCTCCCTATATCCCTCCCCTCATCCTAGATTCAATAGTTTGTGAAGAAATCCTACATAGGAATGCTTCCAATAAAACCTAATAAAGATACCTAAAGAAGAGGAAATGTTCTTCAATGATAATTTTTATTTTATTTTGTTCTCCACCCACTCAATTTTTATTAAACCACAATAATATAACAAAAAAAGGTACATATCATATAATTATATTTTTTATAAAAACTTTACGACATAAAACCACTCCGACTTTCAAAAAATGGATTTCAAAATCATCATATATGTGTATGGTGGAGTACCTCCTCATGAACCAATGTTGGTAATATTTTCAATACCACATCTCATGGTAGGATATGATGGTTGATACCAAGTTTATATATTATATTTATAACATAATTATTCATTTTTAGTCATTATATTATTCATATACTCTTTACATTATATTCCATATGGGATAAAATAACGTCGCTCGTTTGTATAGTGGACTACCAGCTCACCAAGAGGTGTGATTCAGCTTTCAATAACGCTTTTCATGGAAGGTGATTAGGATAATGTTAATTATTATATGTTAAATTTATGATATTAAATTCATAATTAAAATTCTTAAATGGTAATATATATCATATTATTATTTTCATTTTCACTCTATGAAAGACGATAACGTCATTCGTTTACATGTGGACCACCGCCTTCATGAAATGATGTGAATTTCTTCTCATAATTACACCACATGGTTGATATATATAATTATATTTAATGAAAATATATATTATTTAAGATTTTAATATCATTCTATAAAGATAAAATATTACTTACATCATTTCCATATTGACCTTTTAAAAATGAAACATTACTCGTGAGTATGTACGAATACCATCTCCATGATCGTAGCACGCGTTATTTCTCAAAACTGTCATCCATGATTTTACATAAATTTATAATATGTGTAAAATATGATAATAATGTAAGGGTTATTATTTCAGATGTAATTATACAATATAATATTTTCATGAACTAGATCTTTTATAAAAAAACATGCATCAGAAAATAAGGTAGTTAACACTCGAAACATTGAAAATAATGAATGATTATTAAAAAATGGGTTTTAATATGTTATATAAGGACAATAAATGATTTTATAAATACTAATATAGTTCTTTTATAAGTTAATATAATGTTTAAAACCACTATACCAGAGGTTTAAGCATGTTCACCCAATATTAAGCATGAGGTTTGATATTTCATCTCAATTTACATTCAGCTAATACTTATTTGTTATTATGTAACAATTCACATTTATGTGGTCTATATACTACCCACATCACATGAAATATCATTATTCATTCAAAATTTTTGTTATTTTATGTTTTACATTGAATCATTTTATCCAATGGGATTTGGAATGAAAATTACTATATGGTAATGTTATTGTACAATGTTACATTCTTTTGTGATTATTATAATTTTTTTTAGAAAATAAATTTTCTATGATCATTTTTTATTAGAACTTATATTTATTTAAAATATAAATACTCTTTTATTATTTATGAAATTATTTACTAAACTATAAAACATTTTTTATATGATGATTACATTGAATGTTATTTTATCAACTTAGGAAATACTGATAAATTTGTATCCTTTACTCAATATAGATATTTTATTATTGGGTGTATTGATTCATGAATAAAATTTATCATTAAATATGGGATGAATTCTTTAGTCCTTTAATGATTAATGGGGTCATTTATAAAACATAATTGGAAGAATTTGTAGGCCTCATGAGAAAAATTACTTAGATACATTAAACTCGTTTGGACGTATAATTTTAAACAATATTATTAAAGGCATTTAAATTAGAGCTTTGATATGCCTGAGATATGGAATCTAATAATGAAACATTTTCTTCATTATGAATTTTATTATTATTATCCATTAGATTTCCACATTGATATTATATATGGAAGAATTTCATTATATCATTATAATCAAATGGTATAAATTTTTATTTATTTCCCTTGCCATATTAATTATTCATTATCTAGTCATGTAGTCATGTTATTTAAATGAAATGTGTTTTGGTTATTTTACTTGTTGGTTTTGATTATTATTTGTTGAGTCATGATATTATTCACTAAAAATAATTTTACTTAGAATTTGAGCTCACCATTATTTTGTTTTCATTCCCTATTATATGAAGAAGAGGATTTGGATGAGTTTTCAAACAAGTATTTAATTTTTTTTGTTATTTATTTGGTTTTATTTCTCTATATAATGTAAAATGGTTATCATGTGGGTATTTTGTTCCTATTGGGATTAATCTCCATCATGCTTTTATCTCTTTCCAACGATGCCCTAATTTTTGATGAACAAGGATTACTCCTCCCCTTCTTAATTATGAGATGGTGGAGGATGTTCTAGCCCCAAATTCTATAGATTCGAAAAATAAATCCTTTATCCTTCTATATAATAGTGAATTTCCACCTAAGATCTCGACTATTTCACTAAGCCTAACGGTTCCCGATATTCACTATGACCTGCCTCATCTTTCATTATCTACATCAATGTTCAAGGATGATTTGAGTCTCTAGGATATGACCTTTATTGCTCAATTAAGGCATCGAAGACCCTCATTGGATGATTTTGATAGGTATTTCTTTAGATCAAGGGAGAAACAGGATTGCACGATTGTTTTCCTCCTTGAAAAAATCCATATGATGATAAATTTTTCCTAGGAGGATGATATAATTTGTGAATAATCCTGGGTTCACCAAAAATGTAATGGATGTAGCTTCCATCTCATTTGATGGTCATATCTTTTTCATGAATTAGGATTCTCCTTCTGTTTCAATTTAGGTATGTCTTCTAGAACATCCATTCCCATTCCAAACCATTCAGTTATTCATACTTTGGAATCCTTGGTAGGTCAATTTACGTATTCTAATAGCCAAATGTCTTCTAAGAGGCACCTAATTAATATGTGAATTTGTGTGTAAGTGGATGTCTCAAGGACATTGGTTATGTGGGTATAGATTGTAGTTGGAGAAAATTTTGGGTTTTAACAATCTATTTTCATTCAATAATGGGTCCATTGTTTTATGTCTTGTAGAAAAAAGGAATACCTTTATTTTAATTTTCATCGTGAAGTCTAACATGGGAAATTTGAACCAAAACTTGGTAGGGAAGATGCCTATATTCGAGAAATTGATAAGGATGGGTGTAATGGAATTATTCCTAATAAGATCACATAGAAAGTGGAAAGGGATTTGAATTATCTAATGAATGAGGATTTGTTTGATCAGTTGAGGCATGACCTTGGGGTGAACGTGTTTGTTAATAAGGTGACTAATATAGGTGGAGTTGTGGTGGTTTATGGTATTGATCCATATACTCTGGTCAATACTGAGGAAGTGCAACTGAGAAAAGCTACTAATAATTAGGTGGTGGTTAAGGATATTGAAGATTGGATTTGATGTGATATTTATTTTTCATTGTATGGTACACAAGATGATCGGGAGGGTCAAATGGGTAAAACCATTAGGTCTAGTCTATGGTAGAACCATTTTCGGTATGTTTAAGGCACCCTTAAGGTGAATGAGTGTGTGTATATTGTCTCTATGTATTGTATAAGGAACTATACTTTATATGTAGATGCTTTGATATCTCTTAGAGAGTCTAAGAAACATCATACCTCAATTTAAATTGGCTCCTGAAACAACTTAACTATGTTGATAAGGGTTAATCCACCCTATATGATGAATTGATTAATGAAGAGGAATCATGGGTAGAGATTCAATAGTCATGAGGTAGGTTATATGTAAAAGTATCGGATTATTATTTTACCTCTAAAACATGATCCTCTAAGTCAAATAAATCATACTCTTCAAAAAATTGATGTAACACAATCATGGATTTAGATGGGTTCATTTATCATATGAAGAGGTTGCGACAATGGAAGGACTATTCAAATTTGCATCTTTCTCCTGGTACAGTTTAATCTAGAGATGTTAAACTCCCCAAAAATATGTTTAATGTGGCTGTTGATATCCAAACGATAAAACTGATGGAGTCTAGTATTAATGATGATCCAATAGTTGATGAGATGATTGACACAAAGGTAGAGGAACCAATGTTCATAAATTCAGAGACTACAGATAAAGAATATTGTGAATCAGAAAACTCCCAAGATCTTCTAAATCATTCTAATGAGTAAATGTTAGAGGTGTCTTTCCTAATCAATGTATCAAATGAGGATTTACACCAGATGTTCGAAATAATGATGTCAGTCAACTTAAATGAAAATAAATCCAATTTTGTTGACCAATAGAAAAATATTTTTATATGTGGTTAAATACTGAGAAAAACTCCCATAGGAGAATGTGTGGACTTTGGACAATATGACATATCACTTATTGGATCTAAATAAAGCCAATCCAGATACAGAGGTTACCTCATTCAAAATGAGATTATTGAAGGTAAATAATTCAAACTTCTTTAAATTGTTCTTGAATGGGATGTTTATTTATTATGAGGATTTATTTTCTTTACACTGTATTTTTTTGGTTTCCCAATTTTCCATAAAAGTTATTCTAAAATAAAATTAATTTTTTTGGAGTTTTTATGTGGTTCCCAAAAAATGATAAACTTCTCGGTCCTTCTTGATTTTATTCCTTGAATCGATGCAACTGTAATTAAGAAGACACTGGTTCTAGGATAATGGGTGGTCACTACCAAAGTATTGACATTTATTAATGAAATATAAATATTGGACCAATAATGCATATGATTAATTTAAAATGGTTTATCATTTTATTTGTAACTCATTTAATAAAATTTGATATTAAATGGTATAAAAATATTATAATCATTCGATGAAATCATCTTTTATAGATATATTGAATCATCAACATCACTAACAATGTTTTCATTACGATCAATCATATTGAAAGAATAATCTTAATGTATATAATTTATTATAATTTTAACCCAAAATAAATTATTATGTAAGATGAAATTATATGTGTTTAGAAACACCATCCTCACTAACCTTGTGTTAATGTTATTCAATAAGTGAATCTAGATTTATGTTTAAGGTATTGAGTGAATCAGTTATGGTTTAAATGAAATTTGATGAAAATATGATATATGTAATTTCAATCCCTTCCAATAAATTCAATTGTACTGAATATGTAAATGAATTGGTGAGACTAGAAATCTCCTTTTTAATTATTCTTTTTAAGGAATTTATTTTATGATCGTTGATGTAATCATTGTGATAATATTAACGAGTTAAAGAAATATTTAACTGTTATTTTCATGTGTTAAGAATTTATTAACTAGGAATATAATTTTCAGATTCTATTTCTATATTGATATTTTAGGAGGGTATAAGTTGAAATGAGAGGAATAAAAGTTAATTAGAAAATCCCAAAATGTTTCTTATAGAATCCAATTTAAATAATTGAAATATAAAGGTAAAAATTTTAATGTATGAGTATTGATTCTATGTATTGAAATTACTACATACTCGAATGGTGTTTGTAAAACATAATATATTTTCAATGATAGGTTTTAGTATTACAGAAATCAAACCACTAGTATTTAAGAGTAAATGATAACAAGGGAAAAATTAGAAAATTTTATAAATATATATGTGTTGGAAGTCAATTAAATAATTCATTATGGTAATAAATATCATTACAATAATGTATAAAAGAGTTTTTAAATTAGTATTATGGATATAGAGGAATGCATCAACCTCAGATCAAGCTTAATAAGTGATATGTCCAGTAATTTTAATTCTCTTATATGAAAAGTAGAATTTTTTGTTAACAAATTTATTTATGACCAAATTGATATAACAAATCTAATACACATGATTATTGATTCATCAGATTCTATAACGTGCTTGGATAAATGATGAAAATATAAAATATGATTCACATATGGTAAAGTGTTTTATCATAATATTTAATAAAATGAAAGGGAAGGTGTTCTCGCTACCCATTAGAGAAGTATTTCAATGAAGGAACTTTTATTTTTAGATATTTTCAAAATACAAAGAATTACATATATTATATGTAATTAATAATATATTTATCAAATATTATGACTAAAAGAAAATAAGTGTTATTTATAAACACAAAGGTGTTTGTGTTTCATATAAATGATATTTTGAAATGAATACAATGTTTAAGAGGTTATTGTTAGTATTTATATTCTCATAGAAGATATA
This sequence comes from Viscum album, assembly GCA_963277665.1. NCBI lineage: Eukaryota > Viridiplantae > Streptophyta > Magnoliopsida > Santalales > Viscaceae > Viscum > Viscum album. Next base: position 639,883,108 of record OY728143.1, on the reverse strand, counting down.
AAAGTTGTCATAAAAAATATAATAAACATTAAAATTAATATGATATGAAAAAATTATCCTCAAGTGTTTAAGAAATACGATTATATGCTAAAATGTATGGAGTTACATTTAGTTACTATGAAAATTTAATATCACTATTTATTTAATGAATATTATAGCCAAAATATAAACTAATGTACAAAAAATATATGAAAATAATTTTGTGGCTATAATAGTAATCTGAAATGAAAACATTTATATTTTTTATTATATAAAAATGTTTCAGATTTATCCTAATAGACTTTAGGATGTGTTGTTTTCTTATATTATAAATAGTTACATTTTTACCAATAGATTACATGGTAAATATTTATTGATGGAGTTCCAATGATGATGATTTTAAACATAGAAATTTTTTATGTAGAAAAAAATTCTTTTATGTTATATCATTCGATGTTATGGAGTTAAGAAATTTTAATATCATTAAGGAGTTAAACATTATAAATATGATTATAAAATGTAACAATTATTCAAACATTCAATCTTAATAGGTTTTATTTACAAAATTGTCTGTTGGGAATATTTTATCACTTGATAACATAATGATGTTGTAGAATTTAAAATAGTATAAATGTGTTAACAAAACCTCAGAAAGTATAGAAAAAAGAAGGATAAATTAGTATTATTTCATAAATTTCATTATAGAGAGCTACTTATATATGGTTTTAAGTAAATTTAAAATATATTTAACAATAAAAAAATTTTCCTACAAAAGAAAATATATACTTTATCATTATTTCATGTTTAGTGAAAATGTGTATTTGCTGATATATAAATAAATAAATATATATATATCAATAAATTTTATGATAATTGACATATTAATTTAATAAATTTTGGTATCCCTAACCGATTTTATTCATGGATTATTATAGGTTATGATGAAATTATATGTTTAGTGTGATTAGATTACTTTTATGGAGATACATAGTATACTTATGTTGACTAAAAAGTGTTTTTGTACCCAAGATGACCATCTAAGAATACCGCATAGAGCACCACACACTACGTTTTCGGAATACAATGGGTTTATAGATCATATTTCAATTCCCCCAAAACTATGATTGGTTAGATACCTAGAATGAGAGACATTATACATTAATTACATTTTTCACAAGCCACGGGGCCTACTAATCAGCTGTTGGGTCGGTATGTTACTAATTATGTCACGAACCAGAGATCAACCAAATTAGGATTTTTCATCTAATTTAAAAATTATTCCTTTCAAATATTGATTTACATTTATCCTAGAGTTTCTATTAATGCTTAATAGTATAAATTATATTTTTTTCTATTCAGATGAATGGAATATGATGCTATCATCCAGAAATTTTAATTATTTGTGATGTAATAAAGATTCATCATGGATTTTAGAGCCTTGTTGTATCATAATAGTACTTACATATCTCATTTATAAAAAAATTATTATGTGGTGTCTCACATCTATATAGAGTTAATTGTCATTTTTGACCTGTTTTCCAACAGGGGTGCTGGGGAATGGAGATGTATCTTTCAATTTTAAATGATAGAGTAGATAGAGGAGAGATTCATTCTTGACATATTGAATACTCCATCATATCAATTTTTAGAGAAAAATTGGCTCATAGAACTTAAATTCAGTGTATATATTATTATTATTTATGATTTTACAGTGGCTACGGTGTCACGAACCAACCTGGGTCAACCCTGAACTGGTCACCTGAGCCGGTCCGCGACATAGCCCAAGAGGCATTCCTGATCCTCCTGAGCTGGCGACAAGTTCCAGGGCATCAACAGAGGTTGTTGGAATTATTTCTCCCAATATTGAAAAATAAAGCAGTAGAAATAATACAGATAAATGCAAAATAAGTAAACTGAACAAAATGACCAAACAGGAACAAAATAAAAATAAAAATAACCAAACCTGACGTCTGAACTAACTCCGTGTGACCTCACGGGTCACTCTCGGACTCAATGATCAAGCATCTCCCAAGGTGAGTGCACTCATGTTGTAGAATGCACAAACACTAAAAACAGAAAATAATTATAGGCGTGTCTATTAAAACTCAGTTGGCTAGCCTGATATCTATTCCCAATTCACTAAATTAAAAATAAAAGAAACATAATTTCATGTTTGAACTACAATTTATAAAAGTATTTTTTTCTTAAGTATTTTACTTAAAAACAAAGTACAAACCATTGCCCTTAACCATTTCCAAATTTGGGTTCATTTCATTAGGGTCAATGGATTTTTAGAATGGGAAAGTGATGTTTATATTTTCAAATTTGTACAAAGAAGATTAAACACTTTCATTTGAAAACCATTTATAGAAACCATGAAAAACCTAATTTATCACTCTCTGAGGGAAAACAATATACAAAAATTCACAATAGTAAGTACACAACATGGGCAATGTAGAAATACATACATGTACCAAATAATCAGTAAAAGTAACTAAAATGTCACAGACATGGGTGAACCTAGGAGATCAAGAATAAACCAGAAGAAAAAAATACATGAGATATCATCCTCATTGACATGTCACACACGATGAAATCAAAACACCAAATACGCTCGTCCATCCATTGTTAGGCAGGTTGAGGGAAAATCCCATAGTAATAAACCCAATATATCCACCGACTATGGGCCACTGGTCAGTACCATTACCTACCAGTGCAGAAATCATTCTGAGAATATTCTCTCAATATGCCAGATTCTAAGGACTCATGTGTTTAAAAAAAGGGGGTGATCCAACCGATGCCAGCTGAGCATCCAATCACATACATACACATATATATCTATAATGCACAATGGGCATCTCCTTGAGCCACTCCATGGGAAAATCTCTTTCCTTTAAACTACTCGAGCACCTGGGAGCCTCTAACCATGACCTCCTAAACAATCAATCACGACCAAGGTTGGAGAGTTATCCTAGGAGGGTTTTTTTATAAAAAACATTTCCATCATTTTCCATCGAGTTCCAAGAAGGTATTAAACACATTTAACAATCACCACTTTAAAAAATTACCAAAACGTTGGTCCATGATTCAGAAGAAATCATTTTTCATTAAAACTAGAATTATAATTGAAATTCTGTGAATTATGCTCAAAATCCAAACTAGCATTCTTTCACTACTAGGTGTCCGTTTTTCAAAAATATATTTCAAGTGTCATGTATAAAATAAATGGATCTTTTTGCACCAAATAATCATTTGAAAATAAATTATCTTATATTAAAAATTAATTATCTTATATTCTCTTATATTTATTAAAATTAATAAAATATTTATTTTGAACAATTAGTGTGCGCAAACAGCAAGAAATAATGTAACTTAAAATTTAAAAAAAGTAGTGCAATGGGAACCTACCTCGTATACACGACTTGATGAAACGACACACGTTCAAAAATGCACAGTAAAGTCCAACTCCCTACATAATAAATATCAAGGACTCAAAACACATACATAAACCCTATATAACATATGCGAAACAATGTATCATGAAGAAACACTAACATTGAAACTAAAGTGCGACGACGACGAAACTTTGGAAACAAGGTGCGATGATGGCGCTCACTCGGAAATGCCCCGCGCGGGTCCAAAAAAGTTAAACCGAACCAAAAAATATTTAATTAATAGAACCATTAATCATACCAAAGTAATATATATATATACATACATACATACATATATATATATATCAAAATAAAAACATCTAAGGGGTATAAAATAAGATGGAAAACCAACGGGTGGTGCTTCTGCGTCGGCTCGTCGAAGGCGAGGGCGAGGGGACTGTGTGCACCAGAGTTGCAGTGAGGTAGGGAGATGTGTGAGTTTTTTAGGCGGATGGGTTTTTTTTATGAAAATTGGTCTAGGTTTAGATTAATTAGGTAAAAGGGTTTATTGAGCGCCACTTCAAGTGGCGCTTTGCCACCCTTTTTTTTTTATGGTTTTGTTTTATTTCTTTTTTTTAATTGTTTTTCACCTCATCTCTTTTTAATAAATAATTTCAAAATAAATAAATAAAATTTTGTTTTCTTTTTTTTTGTTTTAGTTTTTTTCCACCTCATCTCTTTTTAATAAATAATTTCAAAATAAATAAATAAAATTTAAAAAATAATCTTATAAATATGTATTTAAAAATGATAAATTAATTATTATTATATTTATAATTATATAATTATGAAATTATATTTATGTATATATATAATTATATGTGTGTGTATAAATATAATTATGTATATATATAATTAAAAATAAATATTTATAAATATAAATCTATTTATATATATTTTTTAAATAAAAAATATATTTGTAATTATATAATTATAAACTAATATTTAAATATAAATATTTATAATTATATGAATATGAATATATTTAAAATATATAATTATGAAAATATTGTTACATATATATTTAAAATTTATTTATAAATATATTTAATATTCATATATAAATATATATATATGTGTGTGTGTATGTGTGTGTGTAGAATTATATTTATAATTATATTTAGAATTATATTGTAATTATAGTTATACTTGTATATGTATAATTATATATTTATACATGTATATATTTACATAGTTATAAGTAACTATTTATAAAAAAAATTGAAATATTGTTAAACATATAGTCTTTCAATACCACCTACTTGAAACTTAAAAATGTTTCAAGTATGTGACTTTGAAAGCCTATAAAATATAATCTAAATGACCAATATGAATGAAACTTAAAACATGTATTAAAAATATACTAAATAGATAAAAATTAAAAAATTACGTAAAAAATGTCGATAGAAAATATTTTATAGGCTTTTAAAACCACCTAGTTGTAACTTAAAAATGTTTCAACTATGTGACTTTGAACGTCTATAAAACATAATTCATATGACCAATATGAATGAAACTTAAAACTTGGATTAAACATATACTGAATAGATGAAAATAAAAAAATTACGTAAAAAATGTCGATAGAAAATATTTTATAGGCTTTCAAAACCACCTAGTTGTAACTTAAAAATGTTTCAACTATGTGACTTTGAACGTCTATAAAAGATAATCCATATGACCAATATGAATGAAACTTAAAATATGGATTAAACATATACTAAATAGATGAAAATAAAAAAAATACGTAAAAAATGTCGATAGAAAATATTTTATAGGCTTTCAAAACCACCTAGTTGTAACTTAAAAATGTTTTAACTATGTGACTTTAAACGTCTATAAAACATAATCCATATGACCAATATGAATGAAACTTGAAACTTTGATTAAACATATACTAAATAGATGAAAATAAAAAAATTACGTAAAAAATGTCGATAGAAAATATTTTATAGGCTTTCAAAACCACCTAGTTGTAACTTAAAAATGTTTCAACTATGTGACTTTAAACGTCTATAAAACATAATCCATATGACCAATATGAATGAAACTTGAAACTTGGATTAAAAATATACTGAATAGATGAAAATAAAAAAATTATGTAAAAAATGTCGATAGAAAATATTTTATAGGCTTTCAAAACCACCTAGTTGTAACTTAAAAATGTTTCAACTATGTGACTTTAAACGTCTATAAAATATTATTATTTTATATACAATAATTAATTAGTTAATAATATAATTATTAATTATTATTTGTCATTATAATTATTAATTATTAATGGTTAACTCGCTGTGACAAATTTTGTTTATATTGTACCTATACTTTATAATTTAATAGTTAATTGAAATAAGTTTGTATTTAATAGATTTTTGATTTTCTTGTTATTTGACTTAAACAACAGTTACTTATCATAGTGAATAAGTTTTTTAATATATACAACATTACATCCAAAAACATCAACGACGATGCCCCCCGGTACCACAACGCGGTGTCTGAATGTCACGTCCTCTCCGCGTCCGACGTCCATGTCGCTCCGGTGTCCTCTCTGCAGGTTCCTCCTCTTCCGGTGCTTCTGGTGCCTCCTCATGATGTTGTGTAGAGGACTGACCAAAATCATTTGAGGACGCCCCAAAATCATGTGAGGATGCCCCAAAACCATATGGGGTGACATATGGCTCTGAAGCTCCTATAAATGGTAGAAATGGGGTACTGAAGAAGGCCTCGTCGGGAGGAGAGGGGGCCGCCATAAGCTGTGTGACTGCACCCAGATCGAAGTCCATAGTAGTCTGCGGAGATGGGTCAAATAATAAGATCTCTTTGACTCTTCTACAACATATGAGTAATGTCTTTCAATGTGATATTGTTTTATCACATTTTTCATTGCTTCTTTGCTCTCAAACGCTCTGCCAATATACAGAACATCGTTATCTGACACTCGATTTATGCCACCAATGATTCCTGGAAATTCTGAACTGGGAGTGATAACTGAATAATCAAATTCTGGCAAGCGATTCATGCCTTCAGTCGACCAGGAAGCCAATAGTGGAGGATGGTTCAATGGTCGGTTGAACCTCGCATGAGTTGGTACAGATTGATCTCCCGCATGCTCTTCTTCTTCTTCAACTTCCTCTTCATCTTGTTCAAAATTGTCATCATCCTCAAATTCATCAACCAATGCATCTAAAGTATGTGGAGGACTATCCATTGAAACTGTGGCTGATGGAAATGATGGAATAACTACTGATGATGATGGAACGTCTTGATGTGAAGGAGCATATGACATAGTTTCATGAATTTGAGATGGGTCAACTTCCAATGTCGATGGAACCTCCATTGTAGCTATAGTGACATACAACTCCATCATTTGATTCTCAGGTATATACTTAACCAATGAAAGTATATATTCCCAATCATCATCATCATTTATCGGATAGGGCACATGCCAAAACCTATCTATAAATTGAAGATGTCTGAATGTAATGGACTCTATTACTTGATTCCTCGCGAGTTTTAACCTCCGATGAATTTTCCTTTGCACAACTTCCAAAGTAGTACATCCTCCAAGCATCACAACAGCTTCTGGATGTATACTATAACTGCATCCTTGTTCTGTCTCAATTATTTGACCGTTGCAATAAATATAAGCGGTGACCATCTTTTTTATCTAAAAGAAACCACTGTTATTAATTAAATCTGATTAAAGAATCAATTTATGTATGCATTCTTCTAGTAATTTAGGTTGGAATCCTAATCCCTCCACCAAATCAATATGTTCAACCCATATTGATGTGTAACTATTTACACAACCCACAAGTTTGTGTTACTTACCCAAAAATAGAAGTCAAATATATTTATACATATCCACATGCATTATATGCATGAGGTACACGAACACGTCATGTAAAAGCATAGAGTTATATGAAATTGAAAGTCTCCACATGAGTAAGCCCGGAGCGACAGATAGCCAACCCCATTCACTTTCCTAGACAAGGCAAGCCTCCAGGAAAGTAGGTGGTCTGACCCAAAGCCCCTCTACCCGGGGATACTTTACTCAAGAGAGAAATCATTTCATGATAACTCTAACACTTAATATGCAAAAAATATATTGAACTACTAAATTCAAGTTCATAACTTCAATTACAAACCGAGGTCAAGGTAGATTGAAAACTAAATTCATTATCATTCCTAGAATGTAATGCAAAGGTATATTCCATAGGCAATTTACTACAACTTGGCTAATTAATATAACTACTTCGCTAATTAATATAACTACTTCGCTGAATAATATAACTACTTCGCTAATTACCTAATTATGGTTAACTAATTACCTAATTATGGTTAAGTAATTACCTAATTATGATTACTTAATTAACTAATTATGCTTAATTAATTAACTAATTATGATTAATTAATTAACTAATTATTCTTAATTAATTAACTAATTATGATTAATTAATTAGCTAATTATGATTACTTAATTAGCTAATTATGATTACTTAATTAACTAATTATGATTGATTAATTAACTAATTAGGATTAATTAATTACCAAGTGATGATTGATTAATTAGTAAGTAATGATTGATTAATAACCTAATTACAATTATTTAATTACCTAATTATGATTAATTAATTACCTAATTATGATTAATTAATTAACTAATTATGTTTCATTAATTACCTAATTATGATTAATTAATTAGCTAATTATGATTAATTAATAACCTATTATGTTTCATTAATTACCTAATTATGATTTATTAATTACCTAATTAGGATTAATTAATAACCTAATTATGATTAATTAGTAACCTAATTAGGATTAATTAATAACCTAATTATGATTAATTAATAACCTAATTAGGATTAATTAATAAACTAATTATGATTAATTAATTACCTAATTATGATTAATTAATAACCTAATTAGGATTAATTAATAACCTAATTATGATTAATTAATAACCTAATTATGATTAATTAATTAAGTAATTATGATTAATTAATAACCTAATTAGGATTAATTAATAACCTAATTATGATTAATTAATTAACTACTAATGATTAATTAATTAACTAATTATGATTAATTAATTAACTAATTATGATTAATTAATTACCTAATTATGATTACTTAATTAACTAATTATGCTTAATTAATTAACTAATTATGATTAATTAATTAGCTAATTATGATTACTTAATTAACTAATTATGATTAATTAATTAACTAATTAGGATTAACTAATTAGCTAATTATGATTACTTAATTAACTAATTATGATTAATTAATTAACTAATTAGGATTAATTAATTAGCAAGTGATGATTGATTAATTAGCAAGTGATGATTGATTAATTAGCAAGTAATGATTGATTAATAACCTAATTACGATTATTTAATTACCTAATTATGATTAATTAATAACCTAATTATGATTAATTAATTAACTAATTATGTTTCATTAATTACCTAATTATGATTAATTAATTAGCTAATTATGATTAATTAATAACCTATTATGTTTCATTAATTACCTAATTAGGATTAATTAATTACCTAATTATGATTAATTAATAACCTAATTATGATTAATTAATAACCTAATTATGATTAATTAATAACCTAATTAGGATTAATTAATTACCTAATTATGATTAATTAATAACCTAATTATGATTAATTAATAATCTAATTATGATTAATTAATAACCTAATTAGGATTAATTAATAACCTAATTATAATTAATTAATTACCTAATTATGATTAATTAATTAACTAATTATGATTAATTAATAACCTAATTAAGGTTAATTAATAACCTAATTATGATTAATTAATTAACTACTAATGATTAATTAATTAACTAATTATGATTTATTAATAACCTAATTACGATTAATTAATTTGCTAATTATGATTAATTACTTAACTAATTATGATTAATTACTTAACTAATTATGATTAATTAATTTACTAATTATGATTAATTACTTAACTAATTATGATTAATTAATTAACTAATTACGATGATTAATTAATTAACTAATTACGATTAATTACTTAACTAATTATGATTAATTAATTAACTAATTATGATTAATTAATTAACTAGTTATGATTAATTAATTAATTAGTTATGATATTAACTAATTATGATTATTTAATTAACTAATTATGATTATTTATTACCTACTTACCATTAATTAATAACCTAATTATAATGAATTAATTAACTAATTATGATTAATTAATTAATTAATTATGATTAATTAATTTCCTAATTATGATTAATTAATTAGATAATAATCATTAATTAATAATCTAATTACATTTAACTATTTACCTAATTATGATTAATTAATAACTTAATTATCATTGATTAATCAACTAATAATGATTAATTATTTAACTAACTAATCATTTCATTACCTAATTACATTTAAAAAAACTATACTATTTATAAAATACAAACATTATATACTAATTCTATAAATTAAACAACTAAATTATTAAATAAAACTATTAAATAAATTTAAAGAAAGATTTACCTCAAATTTGTGACGACGTAGGTACACAGATAGAGCAACCGAAGAGGCAAGGCTTCACCGCAACCGAAGAACGCAAGAAAAAAGTTTGAGAGAGAGAGAGGAAGGGATAGGGAGGGAGGAATGGGGGTGGGTGAGGTAGGAAGTGAGGAATGGGGTGGGGGGAGAGGTCCTATTTATAGGATGGGGGGGGGGGGGGGGGTGTTTCGGCGCCACTTCAAGTGGCGCCGAATTGATTGGGAAGAAGGGTGCAGCGCCACTTGAAGTGGCGCTGCACGGTTTGCATTTATTTTTTCAGCGCCACTTCAAGTGGCGCTGCACTCTATTTCGGCCAAATTGGTGGAGCGCCACTTGAAGTGGCGCTCCAATTCCGAAACCCTTGAGCGCCACATGGTCTGGCGCTCAAGAGACCCAATTACCTAATTATTTAAACGTTTGACCCATTAAAAAGAAAAAAAAACCCTGTCGGCAAATTTAGCCGAGATTTGTAGGTATGGATTGTCGCACCAGGAGGGAGGAATGAGGCGATGGGGAAAACGGATTTGCTGGTCGGACGTCGGTTGTGATGTGGGAAAGCAGGAGGCGTGACGGAAGTGAGACCGAGGGCCAAGGGGTTCGATGCCGAAACAGGCATGAGGTCAGGGCGTTGAAGCATTTTATGGAGGATCAGAGGGCAGGTTGGACACTGAGTAGGGGAAAAACCAGAGGTTGGTTGAGGGGAGAGAGGTGTACGACGGCTGGAAAGGGAAGGGGATGCGGAAGGCCGGATCCAGAGGGGGAAGCCAGCAAGGTCCGTGACGGGGGCAGTTAGACAAGAGACGGAGGGGGGAAGCCAGCGGCGGGTGAGCTGGGCAGCGGCGGTGTGAGGCAGTGAGGGAGATATTCTAGGAGGGACTACTACGGGGAGGTGGGGCACTACTGTTGAGGTGCAACAGAAGCTGGAGGGAAGGAAAGGGGTGGCGGAAAGAGCTGATGGGGTGCGCCAGAGTATCTGCTTGGGTGATGGGGAGAAACACCGCGGCTAGTGCTGAACAGGGGGGGATACGATGGTTGATGTAGGGAAGCAGGGGGAAGCAGATACAGAGGGTGGTTGGGGATAACGGTGTTGCGGCCTTGCACGTTGGAGGAAGGCGGAGGCAGGAGAGGGCACTGAGGGAGAGAGGAGGGCGCCGGTGGCGGGCTACTACACTAAAGGTGTGGCTACAACTGGGTCGAGACTGGAGGAGGAGTCGGCCAACGGCATGGGGTTGCACCATGGGGTGGAGGTGCGCAGGGAATGGGAGTGTAGAGGGATAACGGCAAGGGAGAGGGGGATCTAAAAACCCTAAAAAGAAGTAATAAGTATGTAATAAAAAAAGGAAAATAATAATTAAACTAAAAAAAAGTAAATCATAAGATACATGTAATATCAATAATAATAATAATTATAATATTCATAATAATAATGATGATGATAATTAAACTTCTTAACGTTAATAATAATTAATAATTTCAAGAAAATAATAATTATAATAAAAATGAGATTAAAAATAACAATAAAAAAATAAAATACTGATACTAAAAGAAATAAAAATAATAAATGTATCCATACTATCCGAATATTAATAAAATCATTGACATAATAAAAACCATAAAAGATATAACAATTAATGTGTGTTCTAAAAATAAAAACTCTTTATTTTAAATTTTTGAAGACAACGGGACGCGCAGTTGTTAGGGCCAGGTCGTGTTGCTCCAACTTCATGCTCCGCCCATGCGCCTGACGATGTCGACACCAAAGAGCACACATTTTATCATAACTCAAAGAAACAATTCTTCCAGGACACAACTGAACCACAAAAGATAATTATTTAAGGTCGAAAAAAATTAAATAAATCTATACTCATGGGTTATGGTGTAACAATTCTCCCCACCATAATGCTTTCTGCCCCCAGAAATTCACAACACCATCCAGCCAATCGATCAACACCTAAAGATTCCACACAAAATAGTCCAACCTCTTATTCCAAGGACATCACACCGACTACCCGCAGGACTGAACCTCATTGCCCTAAATAAATCACCAACAGAGGGGAGGCCTGGACAGGCTCCCCACCATAAGAACTCTATTGCCATTCGATAACGACTTAAGAGAAAACCCATGGAGACTCATGGTGGGTCTCCCCAACCTAAAGGAATGACCTGTTAGCGACGAACCAGAAATCCATCTTACACCAGAACTGGGCCTTACTCAAGCTATAAAAAGAACAAAAAAAACATTTAAACCACTCACTCCCATCTGAAAGGGATAGTAGTTGATCTGAAAATTATACATAAACCAAAAACCCTTACCCCATGGGCGGGGAGGTAGGGCCCAAGGATTGGATCAATGAAACTATGACAGAAAACTACTCACATCTTACCACTTCAAGATGGTTACAAACAGAATTCGCAACTAATTCACATGGGTGGCCCACGCAAGGTCACCGATTAGAAACTTGTATAAAAAAATCACAATTACCGACATTTCATGAGGGATAAGTCCATCACGCACTTTGTGAAGAGACAAAAATTGCAATGACAGAGAAACCAGGCTAGCAACACCAAAACTATCTCACCACACAGTAGAGGCACAACCTTAACCAGACTCCTTAAAATTCCCTAAGGGTTCCTAACTACGCATCGACTTCACTCCAAGGACTTTTGGATGGAGCTATGATGGATGAAGCATCTCCTACCTCATAGTCAAGTTTTGATAATCCCAATAAGAAACTCACATCTTTTGATCTGATAGATGAAAGGATAGAGTTTTGAAATATAACCATGATGGCGTTGAAAACTGGAGTTCACCAAAAGACCCACGACATCCCACACATGTCAAATCCCCAAACACCATCAGTACAACTGAAATGATAAAAGGTCCCTTGAACTGAAAGGAAACTTACACAAGAATCTTTGAACAAAAACCCAATAGTACATCACTTCTGAGAACATCCTCTATGACGCTTTCTAGCAACACCCCGACAGAATCGCTGCAAGCGACGCACAACGACTTCTTTTGACCCAGCTTGCCACAATGATAACACACAAGGATCTCTCGCTCCTAAGAGGTTGATGATAGATCCCGATGCCTCTTGATTCCACTACCTTTTCATCCACATTCATTTTTTTACTCATCTCCTTTCCATAATCTTCACCCCTACTCATAGGGATCGAAGGAGGGAGAACTACTTCGAGCACTCCCTCCATGGTGACTTCGACATGAAAAGATTGTCTCGCCACATCAAAAAAAATTTAGGTTGGACTCTGACACCTTCGACCGTAGATCAGGGCGAAGACCTTCCTCGAAGCACTGAGCCTTCATGGGGTCATTCATGGAATACCCTGAATCATAAAGTACTAGCTTCACAAAGGGCTATAAATATTCCAACATGGATTTGTCGCCCTGTTGGAGACAACACATCTCCATCCCCTTTCTCACCCTTTCTTCCTCAGAGAAATAAAGATGAATGAACAAGGACTTGAAAAACTCCCAAGTAATCTCTTGAAAAGGATTGTTCCTAGAAACCGAATTCCACCACATCCACGGTGAACCCTCATGCATGAAGGTTGCAAACTTGATGTTCAATGAATCGGGAAACTCAACAAGGATAAAGTCCCACTCAAAATTCTGCACCTAATCCTCCACAATGGAAGGGTCTGCATGACCATAAAAAGAGGTTAATCCAGCTTCCAAAACTCAAGCATAAAATTCTTAGGTTGATCAACCGTACTACGATCACCAATCAAAGCATCAAAGGAATAGCCACTGGACAAAAGGAGTCAAGAACCCAATCAATGCCAACTCAATGAGCGAATAAAAACCTCAAAATCAAACACTGCATATGTGACAAGCTCGAAACACGAGAAAAAAAGTCATTATAACATCAAAACATTTATCTTTAAAAACATATTTAATTTAAAACAATCATGGTGGGTTAAACCCTCGACCTTTGCATTCTTTAGAGTCTCACTCACATGCATGTATCTGTACCACCCTGGGCATCCATCCTTCATACCAGACATCCGATCATAATCCAACATACTACTATGCATGTGACCACCCCAAGGAACACCAAGGCCAAAACAAAGCAACTTCATTTTCCAAAAACAAATCATTCATACCACTTCTTTTAAAACAGCCCACTAATTAAACATGCCATTTCAAACAACCATTTTTTTTCAAAAACCCCTTTTTTAAAATTCAATCCACTCTCAGAAGTTACAGGAGACCCAAAACATCTCAAACAAGGAACTAGTGTTGATGGGAAACTTGACCATATGGACGACAACCATATGTCAATCATGTCACCGACACAGAGAGTCTTTTTGGACCATGCCCCTAGGTCCACATGGCTTTCCATACCATGCAGCTTAGGAGGAATATTAGCCCAACTCCTCATGTCCTATCCCAATTGCAAAACATTTCCAAAAAAAACCCAAATAAAATAATTAAGACAGACTTCCCATGGGAACCCGAGGATCAGAACGAGCAGGAGTTTGCGACGCTCTTCCCGCTCCTATCCCTCGAGTCATGACAATCCTAATTCGTCTAGCTTGACATCCCAAATAACAAAGGGCACTTTTAAAAGCGAGTTCTTCTAATGGGTGACCTCCTCTGATACCATTTTGTCACGAACCTACCCAGATCAACCCTAAAACGGTCACCCGAGCCGGTCCGCGACGTGGCTCGAGAGACATTCCCGATCCTCCCGGGCTTGTGACAAGCACCAGAGCATCAACAGAGGCTGTGGGAACGAATTCACCCAATAAAAACAAATAAAGCAGCAGAAATAATATAGAGCAATGCAGAATAAATAAACAAAACAAAACAGCCAAACAGGAACAAAAGAAAAATAAAACTAACCAAACACGACGTCTGAACTAACTTCGTGTGACCTCGCGGGTCACTCTCTAACTGAACGATCAAGAATATACCAAGGTGAGTGCACTCAAGCTGTAGCCTGCAAAAACACTAAAAAAAGAAAAGAACTATATGCGTGAGTATTAAAACTCAGTAGGCTAGCCCGATATCTATTCCCACTGCACTACCTTCAAAATAAAAGAAACATCATTTCAAGTTTGATCTACAATTTATAAAGGTATGTTTTTCTATGTATTTGACATAAAAAGAATGTACGAACCATTACCCTTAACTATTTTTAAATTTGGGTTCATTTCATTACTGGCAATGGCTTTTTTAGAATGGGAAAGTGATGTTTATTTTTTCAAATCCGTACAGAGAGGATTAAAAACTTACATTTGAAAACCATTTCTAGAAACCAAGTCAAAACCTATTTATCAATTTTTGAGGGAAAAAATATACAAAAATTCACAAGAGTAAGTACACAACAAGGGCAATGTAGAAATACATACAAGGACCAAATCATCACAAAAAGTAATTGAAAAGTCACAAACATGGGTGAACCTAGGAGATCAAGAATAAACCAGAGGACACCAAAACAAGAGATATAATCCTCGTTGACATGTCACCCATGATTAAATAAAAATTCCCAATACGCTCAAACATACTTTCTCTGGAAGGCCAAGGGAAAATACAATAGTAATAAACCCAATATATCCACCTACTATGGGCCACTGGTATGTACCATAACCTACCAGTGTAGCAGTCATTCTTAGAATATTCTCTCAATATTCTATATTCCCATGTTTCAAGTGTTTAAAAAAAGGTTATGAGAAAACCGATGCCATCCGAGCATCCAATCACACACACACACACAGATATATATATATATATAATAATGCACAACATGCATCTCCCCAAGCCACTCCATGGGACAACCTCTTGCCTATAAACTACTCAAGCACCTGAGAGCCTCTAAGAACGACCTCCCAAAAAATCAATCGCAACCAAGGTAGGAGAGTAATCCTAGCAAAGTTTTTATCAAAATATTTCCATCGTTTTCTATAAAGTTCCAAACAATAATTAAACACATTCACAATCACCACTTTAAATAATGAACCAAAACGCTTGTCCGTGATTTAGAAGGAATAATTTATCATTAGAACCATAATTATAAATAAAATTCTGTGAATTATGTTCAGAAGAAAAACTAGAATTATTTCACTACTGGGTGTCCATTTGTTAAGAAAATATTTTAAGTGTCATGTATAAAATAAACGGTTCTTTTTGCACCAAATAATAATTTAAAAATTAATTATCTTATATTAAAAATTTATTATCTTATATTAAAAATTTATTATCTTATATTCTCTCACATTTATTAAATTAATAAAAAATTTATTTTGATCAATTAGTGTGTGAAAACAACAAAAAATAATGTAACATAAATTTTAAAAATAGCAGTGCAATGGGAACCTACCTCAGATACATGACATGATAAAACAACGCACATTCGAAAATGCGCTGTAAAGTCCAAAACCCTACATAATAAATATCAAGGACTCAAAACAGATACATAAACTCCATTTTACGTATGCGAAACTAAGTGGTGGGAAGAAACACTCACCTTGAAACTAAAGTGCAATGACGACGAAACATCGGAAACAAGGCGCGGCGATGGTGGTCACCCAGAAATGCTCCGCGCGGGTCCTAAAAATTCAAACCGACCCATAAAATATTTAAATAATAGAACCATTAATCAAACCAAAGTAATATATATACATATATACAAATATATATATATATATATATCAAAATAAAAGCATCAAAGTGGCATAAAATAAAAAGGAAAACCAATAGGGGGTGTGCTTCTGCGTCAGTTGGCCGAAGGCGACGGCGAGGGGGCTGCGTGCACCCGAGTTGTAGCGAGGGAGGGAGATGCGCGGGTCGGGTTTTCCACACTAGGAGGGAGAAATGAGGATACATGGAAGAAGGATCAGCTGGTTGGACATCGTCTGTGATGTGGGAAAGCCGGAGGCATGACGGTAGTGAGACCGAGGGCTGAGGGGTTCGATGCGAAACGAGCAGGAGGTCGAGGTGTTGAAGAATTGCAAGGAGGAGTTGAGGGAAGTTTGTCCGCTGAGTAGAGGAAAAATCAAAGGTTGTTAGAGGGGAGAGAGGTGTGCACCAACTAGAAAGGGAAGGGGTGAAGAGGACCAGATATAGAGGGGGAAGCCGGGGGGTGGGGTCTGTGACAGGGGTTGTTGGATGAGACCTGATGGGGGAATCCAACGGAGGGTGAGCTGGTCAGTGGCGTTGTGATGTGTTGACGGAGCTATGCTGGGAGGGCCTGCTACGTGGAGGCGGGGCACTATTGTTGAGGTGCAGAAGTAGATGGAGGGAAGGAACGGGGTGGCGGCAAGAGCCGCTGGGGAGCACGAGAGGATCTACTGGGGTGCTGGGGAGAAACACAGTGGCTGGTGCTGGACAGGGGGGGGGGAGACGACGGTTGAAACGGGGAAGTAGGCGGAAGCCGATGCAGATGGTGGAGGGGGAGAAGGGTGTTGCGGTTGTGCACGCTGGAGGAAGGTGCAGGCAGGAGAGGGCGCTAAGGGAGAGTGGAGGGCGGTTTTTTTTTTTACGTTTTTCTTAAAAAAATTTTCTGAAAAACGGCCTAGGTCAATTTTTTTTTTTAAAATACGCTACAAAGGCGGCATCTGCGATGCCGCCTTTGCTCCCCCGCGCCGCCTTTGGCCCGGATCGATGACATGGCAAAGGCGGCCGGGAGGAGGCCGCCTTTCGGCTCAGGGTAAGGCGAAAGGCGGCATCGCGGAAGCCGCCTTTGGCCATACGCAGAGGCGAAAGGCGGCTTCTGCGATGCCGCCTTTTCCTGAAGTCCCTATAAAAGGGCGGCCACCCCCCCCCCTCTCCTCACTTGTTCATTGCAACTTATCTCTCCAATTTTCTCTCTCTCTCTAAATTTTTTTTGCTGTGCGAGCTTTTACGAAGCTTCATTTAGAGGTATGTTTCTTTATTTAATTTAATGTTTTTATTTAATTAATTTAATTTTGTTTAGTTTTAAATCTTTCATTTGTTAAGCAGTTTAGGTAGTTCTTAATATTTGGTTATTTAGTTTTTGTAATTAGTTATATATAGTTTTAAATAATTACTGTTAGGTAGTATAGATTAAGTATAGATTAACTTAAGATTAAGTATTTAGAAATTTTGGTAGCTTAAAGATTATGTGGTTATCTACGCAATTAAATTCCTGTCTGGATACAAACAAGTGGATGTGGCTCTGGCACAGATGTACATAGGGGTAAAACCTGAAAACACCGCTTCGAGCTAGACTCGAACGGGAACTGGTGCACGATAACGGGCCTTGCTGCATCTTGGTTTGACACTCCCGGGGAATATGCTTAAGATGATTCATATTTTCTTTATAAACTACTAAAATTTCTAAGAGAAGAAAAAGCAAATCAGTATATTTATCAATGATAAATGATAAATATAATTTTATAGAATGAAATAAGGACATAAGAAATAACGAATTAAAGTTATTATTAGTTAATTATAAAATAATAGAATAATTAATGATTAGTTGTTATTAGTTAATTTTAGAATAATTAATAAATAACATAGGATTAAAACATGAATTCATATAATGATTAGCTAACGATACTAATGATCAGTATATTTATCAATGATAAATGATAAGTATAATGTTATAGAATCAAATAAGGACATAAGAATTAACAAATTAATGTTATTATTAGTTAATTATAGAATAATAGAATAATTAACGATTAGTTATTATTAGTTAATTTTAGAATAATTAATAAATAACATAGGATTAAAACATGAATTCATATAATGATTAGCTAACTATACTAATGAACATATAAAGTGAAATGAAGAAGAACAAACAAACTAAATAAAAAGGCGCTCTAAAATTACATTCTAATAAATATCATATGGTCAAACATCAGTAGCATAGTTTATGGTATAGAAAGGCGCAATAAAATTACATTATAATAAACATCATATCGTCAAACATAATTGTTAATATTTTGTCACACTATCATAATTTTGATGAAAGAACACATTTTTGATGTAGAGAGCCATGTATGCCTGTGTGTACTGTTATGGGGAGATTATTCAAACTGAGCAAGGAGATTCTTACAGTACACAACCAATTACGGTGGTTAGTACAGTGGATTGTGTTACCATAAGTGACCTTTAAGAGAGAATTCATGTTTCCTTATATTTGGGACCCGATCAAGAGATAATGTCTATGAGCTATAAACATTTGCAATTTCCAACAACAATGTGGCATATAGCTTGTCCATTGGTTGCTGATGCGCAGTGGGTCCAAGCAGTTAATTTATTTTCTCAACGGTTAGATGGTACCATGATGGAGTTATACGTTGTTGTTGCTACTGTAAAACAACAACGTCCACTTGTACAAAGACGTAGAAATACAAGAGTGGTTGAAGACAATCTACCCCATGACATTGAGCCTATTCCAAATGATGCAGCAGAAGAGGACAACCTAGATGATCTTCCGGATATACATGTCAATCCGACTTCTGATGAGGAGTTTCGTAATGATGGATCGGATGGCGGCAATAGTGCTGATGAGGAGGGACCAACAAAAGATAGAGAGGAGGTTTTGAGAAATGCAGTTGTTGTACATCAACCTCGGTCAATAAATCATCCACCATTATTTTCATCTTGGTCAGAAGCAATGAAACGCGTGCCTGAATTCGATAATACTGTTCTCACACCGGCAACTGAGTTCCCTGGAGTTGTACCAGATAGGTTTAGTGAGGTGGACAAAACCTTATATATTGGAAGGAATTTTCCCAGTAAAGATGCCTTAAAAAGCACGTTAAAGAGATTTCATATTGAGAGAAACTTCAACTATGTAGTTCACGAATCATGCCGTAGTAAATATGTTATACGGTGCGTGAAGTATGGGGATGATTGTAGATTTCACTTAAGGGATATTCCAGACATTACATTTGGAGGTTGGAGAATCTCAAGGATTGAGGCGGCTCATAGTTGCGTTCAGCCAAGTCTCACACAAGATCATACTTCATTGGATGCAGAATTTGTGTCATCTATTGTTGTTGAGATGATTAGGACATGCCAAGATGTTCCAATATCCCTTGTGCAAGAGAGGATTCTACAGACATTCGGTTATAAGATTTCCTATAATAAGGCATGGATGGCGAAACAGAAGGCAATTGTGAAGGTATATGGTGATTGGGATGACTCATATCGAGTATTGCCGCAATTGCTAGCCATACTGAGGCATCATAACCAAGTTGTCTTCCATCTGGATACAAACTAACATGTGTCTCCTGATAATCGACTTGATCCATCCCATGTTCAATTTCATCGGTTGTTCTGGGCATTCCTTCCTTGTATCTCTGCATTTCGTTTTTGCAAACAATTTATTCAGATTGATGGAACATTTCTGTATGGAAAATACAAGGGCGTATTGTTGATTGCGGCAACCCAAGATGGAAACCGTTCACCTCTTCCGCTTGCCTTTTCCATTGTAGAGAAATAAAACTATGAATCATGGAGTTGGTTTCTGGCATGTATCAGCAACCATTTCACCAACATTCAGGGAGTTTGTTTAATATCTGATCGTCATCGAGCAATTAATGAGGCAATCAATGCAGATCCTGATACATGGAGATACCCAAATGCACATCATCGGTTTTGCATTAGACACATTGCTAGCAATGTATATAAAAAATTCCACAACGAACCGATGAAGAAGGCAATCACGAGGCTTGGTACGTATTTTATTCATTCTGTTTTACTGTTTCAATATAAATATAAAATCAATTTATGTGAAATATCATCTATGTTTTGTAGCATATGAGTCGGACCAACGACGATTTGAAGAACATTTTGAACAAATTCGTCAGGCTAATCAAGAAGTTTATGATTATATGATGCGGATTCCAAAAGAGAAATGGACATTGGCATACGACGGGGGAAAGAGGTACGGACACATGACGACAAACATTGTGGAGTGCATCAATGGTATCTTCAAAGGACTTCGCAAGCTACCTATAACCGCATTAGTTCAGGAGACATTATATCGATGCGTGAAGTACTTTGTGGATAGACAAAAACTAGCATCAGACAGAATACATCAAGGGATAAGATATGGAATACACTTTCAACGAGAGATTGAAAAAAATATTGAAGAAGCTTCTGGTTATCACATATGTCTATTTCGAAGAGAAGACTCCCGATTTGAAGTTCAAGAGCGTTCAGACCCCATCACAAATCACGTCGGTGAAAAAATGGTGGTATTACTGGAAACAAGGCAATGTCAATGTGGAAAATTTCAGGCCTTACGGTTTCCATCTACACACGTCATCGCAGCATGTGCCTCTGTGAACATCTCATGGGAAGCATATGTTGATCCAGTGTACCAGATGGATATCATTGCCAACTGTTATGCTTCACCATGGACACCTATTGGGGAGTATCAGTATTTCCCAATGCCTGAAGGCCAGCCGATAGTGATACCTGACATGAATCGGTTACGTCCTCGTGGGAGACCAAAGGCGAGTAGGATGCGTAATGAGATGGACTGGCCTCAAGAACAAGGGAAGAGTTTGCGATGCACAATATGTCATAAAGAAGGTCATAACCGGAAGCGATGCCCTAACGTTGTTGGGTCGACTTCACAGTCTCATTCATAATGATGTATTGTCTTCATTGTGACATTCCCATATTGTAAACTAAATGTTGTTATCTCTTTTTTAGAAAACTGTTCTATAACAAATTTATAGTATCATAATAATTAGCATAAGATATTGAATACATACAATTAGATAAATTCTAAAAACATCATTACTAATTGACATGGTTTATCTTAATCCAATCCATAAGTAGTTAATCACAAAGCTCCCCCAAAATATGTGTAACCAAATTCAAGACTCAATAATTTAGATAACATAACTTATTTCATATTAATATTCATGCTTTCAAGAAATAACTTTGAATATGAAATAACAGAATTTATTTCAAAACTCCGAAAGCGGAACACTTAACCCATATTGAAATGTGTATGTCAGTTAACCCATTAACATGTTTCCCGAACGTTAATATTAAAAATTTTAACCGTAAACCCTCCAACCTAAACCCCAATCTAAACATGCAGGATATTTTAGAAAACTGTTCTATAACAAATTTATAGTATCATAATAATTAGCATAAGATATTGAATACATACAATTAGATAAATTCTAAAAACATCATTACTAATTGACATGCTTTATCTTAATCCAATCCGTAAGTATTTAATCACAAAGCTCCCCCAAAATATTTGTAACCAAATTCAAGACTCAATATTTTAGATAACATAACTTATTTCATATTAATATTCATGATTTCAAGAAATAACTTTGAATATGAAATAATAGAATTTATTTCATAACTCCGAAAGCGGAACACTTAACCCATATTGAAATGTGTATGTCAGTTAACCCATTAACATGTTTCTCAGACGTTAATATTAAAAATTTTAACCATAAACCCTCCAACCTAAACCCCAATCTAAACATGCAGGATATTTTAGAAAACTGTTCTATAACAAATTTATAGTATCATAATAATTAGCATAAGATATTGAATACATACAATTAGATAAATTCTAAAAACATCATTACTAATTGACATGGTTTATCTTAATCCAATCCGTAAGTAGTTAATCACAAAGCTCCCCCAAAATATGTGTAACCAAATTCAAGACTCAATATTTTAGATAACATAACTTATTTCATATTAATATTCATGCTTTCAAGAAATAACTTTGAATATGAAATAATAGAATTTATTTCAAAACTCCGAAAGCGGAACACTTAGCCCATATTGAAATGTGTATGTCAGTTAACCCATTAACATGTTTCCCGGACGTTAATATTAAAAATTTTAACCGTAAACCCTCCAACCTAAACCCCAATCTAAACATGCAGGATATTTTAGAAAACTGTTCTATAACAAATTTATAGTATCATAATAATTAGCATAAGATATTGAATACATACAATTAGATAAATTCTAAAAACATCATTACTAATTGACATGGTTTATCTTAATCCAATCCGTAAGTAGTTAATCACAAAGCTCCCCCAAAATATGTGTAACCAAATTCAAGACTCAATATTTTAGATAACATAACTTATTTCATATTAATATTCATGCTTTCAAGAAATAACTTTGAATATGAAATAATAGAATTTATTTCAAAACTCCGAAAGCGGAACACTTAACCCATATTGAAATGTGTATGTCAGTTAACCCATTAATGTTATATTTACATTTTACACTTACGACTCATTTTCTTTGTTTATATGCAGATGGATGATACCATACTACTCACTCAGCAGCCTACCCATATTTCGCAGGCCGTGTTAGAGGGTCATCCAGATCGATTTCTGAAGGTGCGTCGAGCGCACCATTTTCATCACATGGAGCCTCCACATGCCATTAGACCTTACTTGCGCCGTGCTGGCTTCTATGGCCTTGCCGTATCAGATTTCACATTTGTAGATCATTACCTACTTGCTGCCCTCATTGAGAGATGGAGACCAGAGACACACACATTCCACTTGCCTGAGGGGGAGATGACCATCACCCTCGAGGATGTCGCAGTTCTTCTCGGTCTTCCTATCCAGGGGAGACCCGTTATTGGACCCACTCGTGCAGCTTGGCCAGACCTTGCTCAACGCTTGTTAGGCGTTGATATTTTGTCCGACCGTAGGGCTACAGATGGATCGTCCATATCTATGCGTTGGTTGGAGTCGCAGATTCCACATTTACAGGATGATGATGATGAGCAGACCGTCATGCGTTACGCCCGTGCATATATCTTACGACTCATTGGTGGGACCATGTGTACTGATCACTCGGGGATGCACGTGCATATGATGTATCTACCCCTACTAGAGGACTTTGATCGGGCTGGGACGTACAGTTGGGGATCAGCCTGCTTGGCATACACGTACAGATCATTATGCAGACTATCCCATAGGGACCGTACAGGTCTTGGAGGATGCGTCATCCTTATTCAGATGTGGGCATGGGAGCGCATCCCATCATTCCGCCCTGACCTTGCTGGTCCACCGGTCGAGATGGAGGTGCTGCATGACGCTCCGCGTGGACGCTGGTATGATAAGTCATTTCTATTGGTTTTTTATTCTACTATGAGTTATTGACTATAATTTCTCATTATTTGTCATTATCGTTGTATTTTACAGGTGGTGTCAGCGACACAATTTCGACGTGGTTCCGAGACAGCATTTGGGCGTATATCGGCTACAGTTGGACTGTCTCTTACCTGATCAGGTATGTATATACAATCTATCACTGTCTAACATTTTTAATAATAACATCAATTTTGGTTTTTAGTTGGGTGTTTTTTTGACAAAATCACTTGTCATTTCAGATTTCATGGCTTCCATACTGGAGTATTATGGACCAGTTGCCATCATACTGCACTGTTGGTCTTGAGGATGCTATGGCTGTAGTGCCCCTCATTCACTTTCATATTATTGAGTGGCAGCAGCCTGACAGGGTCATGCGCCAATTTTTTCGTACTCAGCCGATTCCATTACCATCTAGACAGACAGACAAGCTTCATGGGATGAAGCTGACAGGGAGGCAGGATGATGACTGGTCCCAAGTACATGCGAGTTTTATCGACTGCTGGCACAGACGTGCAGAGTTACGTATTCAAGGTGTTCCTACAAATCGATTCTCTCTTTCAGAGCAGGTTGACTATGCGCCCTGGTATAGACTAAAATCTATACTGTATCTTACCCAAGCTGACATAGAGATGCAGAGGATAGTAAGTTAATAAATTCCTATTACATTGTTTATTGAATTATTTTCTAATTCCATTTGAATCTATTTACAGGGAAGTCACACAGAGCAGCTTGTTCGCATGAGCGATGAAGAGGAGGAGGGGGTCTTTAGCCGGGCAGCCGTCCATGCTACAGCGCTGGAGGAGAGGGCATCTTTTCATGCGCTTTCCGAGAGCATCTTCACGCGTCTGGCTCGGAGACAGGAGGTTCCTGCCCCAGAGGAACATCCTGCAGCTGCTACTGGTGCTGAGGAGCCACGACCACGGCGACGTAGACAGCGTCGTGCTGCACGTGAGGCATCGCCTGTTCCACAGGCAGAGGTCGGGCCTCTAGTAGTCCAGGATCAGCCTATTCAGGATGTCCCTCAGGTGGCATGGGATCCGTCTTTCCTGACAGGATATCCGCAGTTCTCTCCATCTTGGGTTCCAGATCCTTCCCAGCCTTGGATTCTAGAGCCGTCGTCGTCTTGGGGTATAGCTCCATCACAGGCTTCGTTCCCCTTTGCGATGGAGGCAGGTCCTTCTACCACCCAAGTGGGAGAAGGATCTGAATGGCAGTACGAGATGCAGTTGACAGCTCCTCCAACTGACACACAGATGGAGGATGCGACAGTCGACATTTCAGTGCCCGAGGATTAGCCTTCTCCAGGTCATCAGACTCCACTGCGCACTCGACGCGGACGTCCTATTCGCAGACCACCATGTGGGACGGAATCTCCTCGCCACAGACATATACATTGATTGTACATTATTGTTTACATGTTTTATGTGTACTGAAATCAAAATACTATTTTTACTTGTTGGTCAGAGTGGAATCTCAGGAGGGGGTAAATTAGGTTTTATTTATATATATTTATATAACCATACGAATATAATTGAAACTTTAAACATTGATTAAACATATAATAAATAGTTGAAAACAAAAGAAATTTCCGAAAAAAAGTTGATGAAAAGTAATTTATAAGCTTTCAAAACCGCATACTTGAAACTTAAAATTTTTCAAGTACGTGACTTTGAAATACAATAAAAGATAAACTATAAGACCGACATAAATGAAACTTAAAACATGGATTAAACATATAAAAAATACTTTAAAACAAAAGCAATTTACAAAAAAATGTTAATGAAAAATAATTTATAAGCTTTCAAAACCGCCTACTTGAAACTTAAAAATGTTTCAAGTACGTGACTTTGAAAGACTGTAAAATATAAACTATAAAACGAATATAATTGAAACTTTAAACATTGATTAAACATATAATAAATAGTTGAAAACAAAAGAAATTTCCAAAAAAAAGTTGATGAAAAGTAATTTATAAGCTTTCAAAACCGCATACTTGAAACTTAAAATTTTTCAAGTACCTGACTTTGAAAGACCATAAAACATAAACTATAAGACCAATATAAATGAAACTTAAAACATGGATTAAACATATAAAAAATAGTTTAAAACAAAAGCAATTTACAAAAAAATGTTAATGAAAAATAATTTATAAGCTTTCAAAACCGCCTACTTGAAACTTAAAAATGTTTCAAGTACGTGACTTTGAAAGACTGTAAAATATAAACTATAAAACGAATATAATTGAAACTTTAAAAATTGATTAAACATATAATAAATAGTTGAAAACAAAAGAAATTTCCAAAAAAAAGTTGATGAAAAGTAATTTATAAGCTTTCAAAACCGCATACTTGAAACTTAAAATTTTTCAAGTACCTGACTTTGAAAGACCATAAAACATAAAATAGAAGACCAATATAAATGAAACTTAAAACATGGATTAAACATATAAAAAATAGTTTAAAACAAATGCAATTTACAAAAAAATGTTAATGAAAAATAATTTATAAGCTTTCAAAACCGCCTACTTGAAACTTAAAAATGTTTCAAGTACGTGACTTTGAAAGATTATAATTATATTACTAATTAACTAATTAATTATTATATAATTAATAGTTATATTAATAATTAACTAATTATTTATTATATAAGTAATAATTAATGAGTAATAATTAATAATTAATAATTTAATGAATAGCTATAATTAATATTTATATTACTAATTTACTAATTAATAATTACTAATTACTTATTAATAATTATTAATTACTAATTACTAATTATAATGAATAATTATAATAAATATTTATTTTACTAATTAGCTAATTAATAATTAATAATTACTAATTAATTAGTTATAATTATTAATTGTATTTCTAATTAACTAAATATTTATTATATATGTAATAATTATATTAATAATTAATTATTATATAATTAATGATAATATTAATAATTAACTAATTAATTATGACATATTTAATTGTTAATAATTACTAATTAATAATTAAAAATTATAATGAATAAATGTAATTAAAAATTATAATGAATAAATGTAATTAAAAAATAAAAAAAAAATTTAAAAAAAAAATATATTTTTAAGAGAAAGGCGGCATCCGCGATGCCGCCTTTCACCCGCAGCGCAAAGGCGACATCGCAGATTCCGCCTTGCCCCGAAATGCAAAGGCGGCATCCCGGATGCCGCCTTTGAGGTTCATTTTTAAAATTTGTTTTTCCGGAAGCGTTTTCTGGAAATTTTTTTTTTAAAAAACGTAAACAAAAAAAAAATCCGTGGAGGGCGCCAGTGGCGGGCTGCTGTGCTGAAAGGGTGGCTGCGGCTGGGTCAAGACCGGAGGAGGAGTCGACAAACGGCATGGAGGCACACCGAAGGGGAGCACTGGGCTGGGTAGGTTACAGTAGATGTGGGTGGTGGCGCGCAAGGAATGGGAGGGTAGAGGGACAACGACAACGGAGAGGGGGTCCGAAATCGAGTTATTTTTTTTTTACATTTTTTTAAAAAAAAAATTTAAAAATACATCGAGGTTTAAAATATTTTTTTTACATCCTAAAGGCGGCACATGGTGTGCCGCCTTCGGTTCGGTTTCCGCCGGGCCAAAGGCGGTTCTCTAGGAACCGCCTTGCACCATTGGGGAAACGAAAGGCGGCACACCAGTGTCCGCCTTTCGATATTGTTTCTGCGAAAGGCGGCTTCGGAAGATCCGCCTTTCGTGATTTAAATGGCCGAAGGAGGATTCCCAGTTGCCGCCTTCACCAAAAATATCCCTATAAAAGGGAGCCGCCCCACCCACCCTTCCTCACTCACAAATCCCTCTTCTCTCTAAAATTTTGAGAGCTCCTCTCTCTAAGTTGAGTTTTCCTTCGTGGTGCTTCCGGAGACGCAAAGAGTACAAGATTTTTGTGTCAAGCTTCATTTAGAGGTATTTTTTTTTATTTTAAAGTTATTTATTTATTTAATTGTAATTAGTTAATTTTAAATATTTATGTATGTAGTAGTAGTTATTTAAAGAAAAGAAATAAATAGTTATATTATTAATGTTTTAATTAGTTAATATTTAATGTTAGATTAAGGTATATGTAATTTAATATTATTAATGAATGATGATGAGGGATAAATTATTTAATGTTAGATTAAAGTATGTATAATATAATATTATTAATGAATGATAATTAGGGATAATAATAATTTATTAATATTTTAGAGATAATCATAGACTAATTAGATGATGATTAAGGAATAATTAAGTCACGATTAAAGGGGTAATTAACCATGGATGATTAATTAAGGAATGTTTAAGGGGTGATTAAGTGATGATTAAGGGATGATTAAGGGGTCATTAAGGTAATTAAGGAATGATTAATTGATGATTAAGGGGTAATTAAGGAGTGATTAAGGGGTGATTAACTAATGATTAAGGGGTAATTAAGGAATGATTAAGTGATGATTAAGGGGTAATTAAGGAGTGATTAATGGGTGATTAATGGGTAATTAAGGAATGTTTTAGGGGCGATTAAGTAACGATTAAGGGGTGATTAACTAACGATTATGGGGTGATTAAGTTGTCATTAACTAATGATTAAGGAATGATTAGTGGATGGTTAAGGGGTAATTAAGGAATGTTTAAGGGGTGATTAACTAACGATAAGGGGGTGATTAAGGGGTCATTAACTAATTAAGGGGTAATTAAGGAATGAAGGGGTAATTAAGGAATGAAGGGGTAATTAAGGAGTGATTAAGGGGTTAAGGGGATGATTAAGGGGTAATTAAGGAATGATTAAGTGATGATTAAGGGGTAATTAAGGAATGCTTAAGGGGTGATTAAGGGGTAATAAAGGAATGTTTAAGGGGTGATTAACTAATGATTAAGGGGTAATTAAGGAGTGATTAAGGGGTGATTAAGGGGTCATTAACTAATGATTAAGGAGTGATTAAGGAGTGATTAAGGGGTGATTGAGGCGGGGGTTGAAAAGTGATGGTTTAATAGTGCATCATTGACTTTGGTAAAAATGGGGGCTGTCCACATTTAATGAAACTGAATTGGGGGGTTAATATGGATGTAGGAAGCTGTGGTGGGGTGACATTTCATTTTTTTTGAAAAGCTACTTCTATAGGAGTTACCGAAGTTGGTTGAATGGGTGGAAGGGGTGGGCGTGGGGGTTGATGTTTCCTTGTCATCCCCATTATCCTTCAATTCCAGGGTCTAACAGTTTTCCCCCTCACCAGAATTAACTAATTACTTTTCTACTACTTCTTATATGTTTAATCTATGTTCTAAGTTTCATTTATATGAGTCATTAAGTTTATATTTTATAGGCTTTCAAAGTCTCATATCTGAAATATTTTTGAGTTGAAAGAAGTATTTTTGAAAGCTTATAATTGTATTTCATCAGAAATTTTTAAGAAATGGTTTTTATTTTCAATTACTTATTATATGTTTAATCCATGTTTTAAGTTTCATTTCAATAGATCTTATGGTTTATATTTTATGGGCTTTCAAAGTCACTTACTTGAAACATTTTTGAGTTTTAGAAAGGTGGTTTTGAAACCTTTTAAATTATTAATCAGATGAAAACAACAATGATTCCACATAGCCCAGTCAAAATGGATTGGAATCTTGCTATTGGGTACTTACACTATTTGTATCATTCTTACGTTAAGGGGTATTTCAGTGAACATGAGATTAGTAGTTTTTCTTGCAAAATGATGATTTTATATGTTCATGGTAATGTGCATATTCAAAGGAATGAGGTTTTACTTCCCCATAAAGTAAACAAATTGGTTGAAGTGTTTGACATTAATACATGGAAGACATAAGACTATGTGAAACTTAAGGTGGATTATCTCCAGCCTGAAAATTTTGAAGGAACATGCACATCTAGTGGGGAACTGACACATTTCATTTAAAGGTTTTTCATAGCATTGCACATTTCTAGAATCTCTCTTCCTGATGGTATAATACCCCCCTTCTCATCTCACCTTACCAAGAAAAATTATCTAGAGATTTTGAGGTTGATTTATACTCAGGGGCATGACAAAATTGCAAAGATGTTTCTATTGTGTGTAATGCACATAAGCTGGTTGAGGTTTTCATTGTTGGAATGCATATGAATGCTACGAAAAAGTTATAAGGACTAAGTTAAAATTAAAAAATTTATTAATTTCTTATATATTTAATCAATGTTTAAAGTTTCATTTATATTGGTCTTATAGTTTATGTTTTATAGTCTTTCAAATTCGTGTACTTGAAACATTTTTAAGTTTCAAGTAGAATGTTTTGAAAGATTATAAATTAATTTTTATGGACATTTTTTAGGAAGTTTTTGTTGTTTTCAACTATTTATTATATGTTTAATCAATTTATAATGTTTCATTTCTATTGGTCTTATAGTTTATGTTTTACAGTCTTTCAAAGTTGGAAACTTGAAACATTTTTAAGTTTCATGTTGATGGTTTTGAAAGCTTATAAATTGTTTTTGGTGAACATTTTTTATGAAATTATTTTTGTTTTCATCTATTTATTATATTTTTAATCAATTTTTAAAGTTTCATTTGTATTGATCTTATAATTTATCTTTTATAAGCTTTCAAAGTCACGTACTTGAAATATGTTTAAGTTTCAAGTGGGTGGTTTTGAAAGCTTATAAATTAATCTGTATCAACATTTTTTATGAAATTATTTTTGTTTTAAACTATTTCTTATATGTTTAATCATTGTTTAAAGTTTTATTTATATTGGTCTTATAGTTTATCTTTTATAGTCTTTCGAAGTCGCGTACTTGAAACAGAATCACACATCGGAAACGCAGAATGTACTGTGCAGGAAAAGGAGAACCAGAATCCCACATAGGAAATGCAGTATTGTTTTCAGGGCAAACCCCCTTATAAAAGGGAGTCCTGGGTGAGGGTATCAGTCAGAATCTAGACTGCTGTAATGGCAGAACCGCTGGATAATAAATAGCAGAAAAATTCTGCTAAAAAGTTTTGTTATATATATATATATATAAAACAAAACAAAACAAAAAAAATAAAAATAAAATTTTTTTAAAAAAAATTTAACCAAAGGCGGCACCTGGTGTGCCGCCTTTGTGGTTATTTTTTGGGCAAAGGCGGCACACCATGTGCCGCCGTTCCCTGGGCGGAAAACGCCCCAAAGGCGGCACACCAGGTGCCGCCTTTGGGGGGTAAAAAAATAATTTTTTTTAACCTAGATGTATTTTCAATTTTTTTTTTGAAAAAATGTATATAAAAAAAAACCCTCCGAAATCCCTATCAAACGTAATAAGTAATAAAAAAAGGAAAATAAAAATAAAACTAAAAAAAAGTAAATCCTAAGATACATGCAATATCAATAATAATAATAATATTCATAATAATGATGATAATGATAATTAAACTTCTTAATGTAAATAATAATTAATAATTTCACAAAAATAATAATTATAATAAAAATGAGATTAATAATAATAAAAAAATAAGAAAATATTGATTCTAAAATAAATAAAAATAATAAAAGTATCCATATTATCACAATATTAATAAAATCATTGACACAATAAAAACCATAAATGACATAACAATTAATGTGCGTCCTAAAAATAAAAACATATTTTTTTAAATTTCTGAAGACAACTGGATGCACAGTTGTAAGGGAGAGGTTTTACGGCTCCAACATCACGCTCCGCCTGTGTGCCCGATGACATCGACGCCATAAAGTGCACATTTTAACATAACTCAATGAAAAAATTCATCCATGGCACAACCGAACCACAGAAGAAAATTATATAATGCCGAAAATAATTAAATAAATCTATACTCATGGGTCAAGATGTGACATAAAGTTTTATTCTATTTTTCAATATGAATAATAATATTTTTTATTAACACTATAAAAAGACTTAGGGTCACATATTGAATCTAACTAAATAGGTATTTAATTTAACATTGAGAGGTACACTAAAAGTGATTTAGCATTTTTTCCAAAAGGATTTTGGAATGTGGTTTTCTTATATAATTTTCTAAGATGTAATTTAAGGTATTATACATGATATATTTCCATAAGTGTTTTAGAAGATACCCATAAAGATATCTGGTTAGGGATTCATAAGTTGTTGAATATGATAGGATATATAGTAAAAATAAAAGAAGGTCTTTTAATAATTATTGATATTTTTAGACTAAGAGGAATATTCCCAAAATCGATGGACAACATAAAATATTATATGTTTAGTCAGAGTGTAGGATAAGTGCATCAAAAAGGGCATATGACATAAATTGTGGTCATATCATGATTAACAACATAAATATATCAAAAAGGACATATTTGGAACAAATATATAATAATAAAAAGATATTTTGAGATACATGTTTAAAAACATTGTAATTTACAATAATTATGAGTGTTTGTTACCTCTGTAGAATGGTTCAATACTTTTTCAATTTTTATTAGACATTTTCCATCTAAATATTAAATCATTCATATTTTCATCTCCCTTAGAAATATTCTATCATTAAAAGGAATGAGAGAGTTAATGGCCAAATGTTACATGGGATATAATTGAAATTATTAATCATATGTTTGTGAAATATAAAAGAAATTTATGTATTGGAGAGCTTCCCATGGTTTGTGTAAAAATGGAAAGGAGTTATATGGTGGGTGTGTAATTCTCTTGAATGCCACAGGCTGAAACTCCACCATAATTATCTATTTGTTCTTACTTATTTACATTTGAGATTCAATCATATCATGAATATTAATGAATCCCTCCAATATAATTTTGGTGATTTGGTATAATTTATGGACATATATCAGTGAGTAGAACATGTCATTCTATCCTTTTTGATTGTCTTCTGTCGTAGAATGATGGAAAAAACAATTCCATCCAACAATGAAAGTGATAATTTTTCTTGTAAAATATCATGTAATTTATATTTCAATATATTTTTAATCTTGGTTTATTGGTTTATCAATTATTTTTACTAATAATATTAATAATTAATCAATGTTAAGAATCCTTTTAGTAACATCACCAAGGTTTTCAAGAGATGGAATCAATGTATAACACTAAAAAAATATTTTAAAAGAAATATTATATAGAAGAAGTCTAAATCAATAGAGATAACTATGAGATCATTGTTAGTATAAAAACCATATACAAATACTACTATTTCTATCAATTACATAGGCTCTTAGAAAAGGTCATAATTGGTTATGTAGTAAAGATATGGAATGTTACTTATGTGTAGTTATTGATATAATAAATTATACATTTAAAGTTCTTAAAATATATTTCTTATTTTTTTGATATAATTTAATTTACCAATAAAAAATAATTTTTTTTATAAAATTAGATTCAATTGGATAGGTTTTATAACATATTTAGAATCAAAAAATTCAATGTAGTCAAGAGGAAAAATTTATATGATAGAAAATAATAATCTACCTTTAGAAAATATGGTATAACATGGTAAAAAATAATGAAATTTTTATTTAAACACTTTTTTTATAGGAATCATAAAATATATTCGTTAAGATTATATGTGAATATTATTATTCTAATAATAATTTTTACACATAACTCACATAAATAATCTAATGCCCATGTTATTCCAAAACATTTATTAATCCACCTCATGATTTAATAGAATTCTCTATTAGTTTTACCAATAAATTATCACCCCTTTACTATATTCTTCCCATACTATTGTCAAATTTATTCTATTTATACCTCTATTTGTATTTCCACATAATGTTTTTATCTTAAATATTAGATATTTTTAAGGACATATTCATAGGTTATTGAACTTTATTATATATTATTTCAATTGAATATTCTTTCCAACCATCTATTATTTTTTTAATATTAAAAAGATTAAAATTTAAATTTATTATCTATTGACTACTTCATATCTATTTTTTAACCCCTTATCAATGTAATTTTATTATTATAGTCCTTTCCCGATAATATTAATTATTCCTATATTAATCAAGAAATTTATTTCATGTCATTATTTGCTAATATGGGTGTATTTAATATATATATATATATATATATGGGATTATAAATTTTTAATTTCGTAGATATATGTTCTGTCAATAAAAATAAACTATAATATATTTGGTTCAACATTTATCTAGAATTATGGGGATACTCTATGTTTTTTATTGTGGGAATTTTTTTTATCGAATATAATTAATTTGAGGGTTTTTATTTGAACTGTTTGTGCAATCAATTCAAATCATATTTTGTTATGTACAAATAATTTAATATAAAATATCCATCAATGACTTGGTATTCGATTATTTAATACCCCTAAAAATAAAAAAAAGTTCATTATTTTTAATAATATATTTATTTATGAATTATTTAAACAATATTTAAGGTGTAATAAACCTATATTTATATTATATAGCAGACCATATGTATTTTTAACCTAATAATAATCCTTTGAATCCGTATGGATTAACATTTTTAAGTGTTCATAATCTTCATTTATTATTAATTAACTTATATTGTTTATCATTAAATATTAATAGAATAATGTTATCAACACCAAACATTTTCCTCGACTTGCAATTAAATATCCAAAACTAAATTTCCTCATATTGGAATATATATGATTGGAAATATCAAGTAGTAAAATATTTGTGATCAAGATTATCCCTACACTATATTATGAATATGATAAACGTTAGCATGTATCATAGGGTACAACATAGCTATGTCATATGGTGTAACATTTATAACACACATTCATATTGAATTTTTCTTATTTGTCATATCATTGGAGTCGATATTGTGAAATAACAACCACTGCATTGGTTATATCACAAGGCTCAAAATAAGATTATATGATTACATTAGCTTCATATGATAAGCATGTAGAAATGTTTAAAATGCTTAATTATTCAATCATATTCTATAAAAGGCAATCATTAACAGTAAAAATTTTATATGATTAAATGGATGAGACGGTCAAATTATTAATGTTTACGAAATGTTTACATAAAAAATATTTTATTGAATTTTTCTTATCACACGAGTAAATATTTGAATACTCAATTGAGTCCTGAGTGAATATATAAGGATGATGATTCCATCGATATGAATTTAAGAGTAATTATTTTCTTTTTCTGATTCTCCTTTTGATCCCACATTTCCATCCTTTATTACTTGAGACAATAGCATATCATAAAAGGAAGAATAATCCATCCCAAACTTCATGTGACTCTATAATAACCTATGGATATACTACGAAGGATGCAATTAGTTTTCTGCCTCTCAAGGATCTTCTTAAATCATTGTGATTGAAGATAGAAGTAATGAATCAATAGTTTCTGGTGAACACAATATTAATTCATTTTACAGATTCATTGTTTCAGGTTTCATACACGGTGATGTTTTAAATTTATTACAAAATGATTTTTTGTTCAATAATATTCATTCATTTCCTATAATCCCAACTGTTTTATCATAGAATCAGTATACCACATAATTCTTGATATCTGGATAAAAATGAAAAATATTTTATATCAAATTTCTATTTTATAATATATTATAAAAAATTATTTTATTTTTGAGTTATTCATGGAATTATGAAATATGGAATTGAATGTTATGATTAGGTCATGTTTTATGGTATGAAATATCACATTGAGTGGAATGGTATAACCAATTGAATTTTTTTCAAAGTGTAATATATGAAATGGGCCATCTTAGCCGAATATAAGACTACCCAATATTTAATAAATAGAGAAGCATATCATTTTTCAATCAACAAGGAATATCATAATCTATTATTTTTTCTATACCAATGGTTAATCATATTCTTACACTAGTTACTCTTACATAGGAAGAATATCAAATGTTATGATTGCATTGCGTATAATGAGTTAATCATACACATGGACTAAAATTATCAGAAATAATAAACTATCTGTCTTAAAATTAGATATACAGAGCCCAAAAATTTTAAAATCATGCCCCACCAAATACGTAATTCATTAAATATAATATAGTATATTTTTTCCAAATTTAAATTAATATTTGAATTATATAAATTATAAATTTTTAAAAATATATTTTGAGATATTTAATAATCTATACAATTTATATAAATTAATTTATTATATATATTTTTAAATTAACTATTTTTTATTTTCAAATTGTTAATTAATAACGACCCATAATATATTTTTTAATATTAAATACCTTTTAAAATTATCGGGAATGACTTAGAATATTGACAAAAAATGTTTCTAGAGAAATTATAATAGTTATTTATAAAATGTTAAAAAAATAATTATAATTATATAATGTTTTTATGTTAAATTTTGATTTTTTCATTATTATTTCATTTTAATTATTGGAATTAAAAAGTTCCATATTTTTGAAAACATTTAAGCAATTTCTAAATGATTTTTTATAATTTTTATAACTATTGTTTTAATTATATTAATTATATTATATTTATACTATATAAAAACATTAAATAAATAATTTAGAATATTAATTTTTTATAATTAGTTTAATATCACCAATTAATGTAATTTATTTATAATGAATAAAAATTAATGAGTTTATAATAGATTTTAATATAATGTTTTTATATTTGTTTGATTAGTTATTTTTTGAAATGTATGGATAAATTATAAAATGCTAATAATTATGTGAATTATAATGTTTTTATAAATATTTATTTCATATTTAAATTGTTAATGTGTTCGTTTGTTTTGTTTATTCGATATTTTATTCATTAATGTATCTTTTATATTACAAATAGAGGTATGATTTATATTAACATGTTAAAATTATTCAATAAATTTTCAAAATATAATTTTTTTAATTAAATTGATGGGAATGATAATTGATTTAGTTTTTTTCTAACTTAATTTTGTATTTTATTAAGATTCAATCATTATTTTAACTGATGATTTTATTTTCTAAAAATTATATGTTATAATTATGGTGGAATTGTGGTCTCTATTGGAACACCTTGATGCGACCCATTGGTTTGTGTAGGACATAGATACAAAAAACATTACGTGACATCCTCTAAACTATAATGTCTACAAATAAATTCAATGGGACTTACTAAATTGTTTGGTGATGATTTCCTCTGACACACACCTAATGTGATAAACCTCTTCAAAATAAAATTAACACAATGAATGATATAAAAACCAAAAATAATCCAATTATATACGAAATGAGAATCATAGTCATATTTTCGTAGTAAGAAATACACTAATAGTCCCCCGTAAAGGGACCCAAAAATAAATGGGAAAATCACTAATGTGGAACCTACCACCTTCTCAACTATATGGCATCTCAAAGCTCCAACTCTCAAAATGATAGGTCATAACAATAGGGTTCTCTACCATTAATATTAGAGACATTAACTATACATTCATAATTGTAAAAAATGTTTCTATTTTTACCATGATGCATATACAGGAGGTGATTTTATCGAATTAATGGACAATCCATAAGACTTCACACATATATCACTAGAATCAATTATTTTATAACATTATATATAATTAAAGGGTGATAAATATATTTTTTGAATGAAATATATATATATACACACACCTGAAATAGAGATAATAATAATTCCATTAAGGTAATATATGAAATTTATTCAAACCCATTATACTCACACACCCATTAAACCTCTTTTCAAATAAGGCTAATTTAAAATCCGAAAATTATGAGTGGAAACCATCCATATAGAGAGATGTTTTCCCTTTGGGGTAAAATATCATGATCCCTATATTGTTCCCTAGACCATTTCTAACTTGAATCATACCTTTAATATATATCACAAATACACACAACCAATACTATTCCATAGTTTACACACATAATTTTTTTGTTGAATACATATTTTCACATAATCATTTCATAAATTATTTGGGGGGGGGGAACCAAACCAATAATTTTAAATCTAGTAAAACTAAAAGAATAATCATGGGTTCTTATCATGAAAATACATATTATAGTTTTTGGAAAAATGAGCACTTCAATTTTAAGAAAATTTTGATAGGTAGATATTCCACCAACCTCCATAGTGTTTGAAAAGAAGGGATATTCTAATATTTTAATATATAATATAACTTTATTTTAATACAATAAATACCAAGGAATATCAATAAAAATACTTCATGTACAATATATTTAGTATTGATATATTCAATATAGGTTTTCTCCAAAAATAGGATAAAGAAAAAGTTGAATCAAAATTATTACCTTAGACCTCCTTGATAGAATGCTTGAATACTTTTTTAAATCTATCTCTGGATGAATTAGAATCTAAAAATATCATATAAGGATCACAGTGCTCAAGGGGAAAAGGATATATTAATATAATATAAGGGAACTTGAATTAAAACGTATGTATAAAACTATCTGAATTCATTATGAGAAAGAATATATCATTAGGTGAATCTTTTAGATAGTCGTATATGCCAAAATTAATGGTGAATAAATTTTGGAAGTCTGATACGACTTTTAGGATGGGAATAATATTCAGTCCATGAATATGATATCACACTATGAATAACCATAAACATATTTCAATTGAATCCACTAATACACTATTCACCCTATAAATAGGCATTCATATAGTGAACCAACACATAAAACCACATTTTAAATCTATTTGTACTTATATCTCCCAAAACATAATGTGATTCAACCCAAATCATTCATATAAAAAATTTAAATATCATAAAATGTTGAATACCCCAAACCAGGGTTACTAAATTCTCTCATAATTTTTTCCATCCTAAAAATCTAGAAATAATCATCAAATTAAAAAATCCATATCCATTAGTCTAGAACAAACATTTATCCTTCTCATGAATCCTCACAAACCCAATCATTATAATAAAAGAGACTAATGAGAGGTACATTTAATTTTATAAAGAGATTATCACGCCCATCATGATGTACAATACATTGTAAGAAACCAGTAGAAAAACCATCTCAAGAGAATCAAAATCGCAACCCAATAATAAAGACCAACTTCTAATAAACTTATAATAGTATAAGAGAGATCAAAATCACACATTGAATATGATATTCACGCATCGATAAATAATCTCTTTTATATGTTTAATATTCTCTAATGATACATGATACTGAAAAGATAAGTTCCCTTACTTAACCATAAAAATACTTTCTAAAAAAATATATTTAAATGAATTGATAATTTCCCTCTATTAATGGCCTTGAAGAAAATGATATGAGGATAAAGTTATCTACCTACTCAAGGATATGGACATGCCTATCTATACTATCCACATTTAATAGTTATTTAGGGAAGGCTCTCTTTAAGGAATAGAATTTTCCAAACATCCACTCGAATAGTAGGGCTTACATCAGAGGGATATAAGCATAAATAATTGTAACCATATAAATAATTTTAGGGAAACCTAAATGAAAATCTAGGGTTCATATGACAGATAATAGAAAACATTACTTGAGGTAAGGCAAACACTTCATGATTATATCCATCTATCATATATCCATAAAAATAAATAATGGATTGTAATGAAAATTATCAAATCAGTGATTTTATCAAGTTATAACCCAAAATCATTATGATTTTGAAGTGATTCAGATTATACATTTCCAAATACCTAAAAATACACTCCTCTTTCTAGAAAGGAATAAGTAACAATCATATAATATATAAATTTTTAAGTTAAACATTATCTACCTTAATTAACTTCCAAATATATAAATTTTATATACAGTTCAGACTTCCCTGACATATGGGTGAACAATATTTGGATTCTGATATAGAAGATAAAATTTTCATCCCCTATTAACCCCTAGGTAGATACCCAACATTAATATTTTACATAATGGAAAGAGAATGATAATTTGACCAATGAACACCCGTGGAAAAAGATACCCAAATCAAGAATGAGTTCCATCTAATAGAAAATTATGTCATAATATTAGCCTATATGATCCAAAAAATTGACAATGATTGATCACATGCATAATTCATGATAAAAAATTTCACTATCATAACACTTGGATAAATATATGATAAGACATCCACTACCCCATCGATCATAAACCTTGATCCTTATGTAGAGTAGTCCCTGATGAGACCAAACATGAGAAGACAAAAGAAAGGAACAAAAAATATACTAGTAATCACAACTCTAAAAATTCTTCAATATATATAAGAGAGTATATAGATCATTTCAAAATTCAAATACTGGACCATCCAGATACACCTAACCTAAAAAACATTAATGTTAGTTATCCATAAAGAAAAAACTCATAGGAAATCCCACATAGTTGAGAAATTTGACATCAGTCTATTTATAGGAAGAAAGGGTAATTTTATTTCTAAATTCTCCCCAATTGGATCATTGACACAGAAAATATAATTACAAAAGATAATAAATTATTATGATCAATGTCAAATACTGTTACCAAATTAATATGGATACCCGACCAAAACGTTGATCGATTCATTCAAAACATGATACTGACTTACCTATAATAGGAATCAATATGATATAGAATTCTATGAAACATGATATTATATATATTTTGTAAAATATACTTCTATGAAAATTAATTCCACCAAAACAGGATCATACCATATGTTATTGAGTGCGGTGATGACTCTATATCATATAAAGTTTTTTACTCATGTGTGTTTTTAATGATCATCCCCTTAGAACTCATTATAATCTAAAAATTGTATTTCCCTTTTGCATATACTATTCCTAACATACAATAATACAACCTAGTATAAAAAGGATATGAACACACAAACATAGATAAGGAAACAATCATAGAAAACATAAATATAATAATAAAAAAATTTATACATGAAATTATGAATAAAACATCCTTCCACACTTTCACAAGAATAGAAACTCACTCATTCCCATTAAAATAAGGCTTGAAAATATTTTCCAAATGCAAATCAACCATTTTATAACCATCCCAAAAAACATGTACAATATTTAAAAGTTCCCAATAATATTAAAATCTTTCTAATAAACACTATTTTCTAAAAAATACACAAAATAAAAATCTCTAAATATTTTCATGAGTTTGAACAATAGTAATACCATTTTCTAATCATTTTCAAAAATTCTTTGAAGAATCAGTATGCAATAGTGAAACTTTTTTAAATTTTATTTCTAAAAATTAAAAAAATATTATATTTAAAAATAATAATAGGTTTAATTTTAGAAATTATTTTCTATCAATGTCGATTTAATTAATGGTTTTTAAAAAGGTTATTGAAAACTTTTTTTGTTCAAAATGTAGCTTAAATTATCATGAAACAGTCTTGAAAATCCATGTATAAAACCAACTTTAAAATAAAAAATACATTTTTAAAATTAACCCCCCCAATGAATTTTCTTCTCTACAAACCTCTTTATCAATAAAAAATAGACCCACAAACAATGTCACATAAATACCAATAAAAAATCATAAAAAATAAAATATTTAATAATTCAATCATATAAAACAACATTTAATTATAGAACAAAAATTTCGAATTGTGTTATTAATTCATGATACTAAAAGTTATTTAGTAAATGAAAATTTACCTTATTTTCCTAAAAATCAAGATTATACTAATATATTTTTATCCAAATGAAAAAAATATGTATAATAACTATCCTAGTTACATTTACAAGTTGTTCTATTTTGAAAATATGGTTTGGAAATGATATTTTAACAAAATAATAATGATCGATTACTTATGTAGTAACTAATATGAAAGGTTAACATGTTATAGATTTTTATTATCTCTCATGACCAATAATGAAAAACATATAAGAATAACAGGATAGATTAAATATTATAGTGGAAAATTAATTTTAATATATTCCTAATTTTACAAGCTACTCTGCTAATTAAATTAATCATTCTTCATTAAATATGTTATTGGATTAGTCTAGAAAAAAAATTCGTGCTAAAATAATTATTCATATATTATTAATTAATTATATGATCTATGTTAGTAAACTATTTTCTAAAAAATATACAAAAAATGGTATGTGTGGAAATGATTTAATGATATATGGAGCTACTGTAACAAGATGTTTCAAATGAGTATGCCACTCATCCAAAATATTTCATATTTTTTAAGAAACCACATGAAGAATTTCTAACATAAAATTCTAGATGGTTGAAATATTTCTATTCATTGATGTTACCACATGATTAAATTTCAACTAACTATTCCAATCAACCAACAACATGTTGAACTATTGACAAAATTCAAATTATAGATGACCAAAGGCACATTGAGATCAAATAATTTTATGATAAATAATAGAAAAAATGTATGGAGAGACTACAAAATAACATAAAGAGTTAATAACTATGAAGAAATATATTTAAAAAACATCACAATCATATCAATTGACCACAAGAAGTATTTCAGAAGATTTATATAAAATTTATCAACATACTATGATGAATCACTCAAGATACCACGCCCTAAGTAACATTATTGTTCAGAAATTCCATGCCTAATTTTAAATTATATTATTTTAAATACATCAAGGACTATATTTTGGGTAATTTAATCCATGTCAGTATGAGAATAATTATATTTTGATGAATATTTTTGGAATAATCTTGTGAAAATTAAAAGAAGTTTATCTCATGAAAATGGGGTAACAAACGTGGAACATTCTATGATATTAGTTGTATTCATTTCGTATAAGCCATGAAACATTGGTTTTAAAGAAAATGGTAAAAAAATTACACATCCAAGTTAACATAAACATTCCTTATTGAGCTCACTGAATAATCAGACAATTTGGGGAACCTTTCAGATCATCCAAAAATTACTAGTTACATAATCACATCATAAATAACAACCCACCCTCTCCCTCTCTTTTTATTTTATATTTCATGTTATAATTAAAATCTATTTTATATTTGAAATAACACCTTATTTAATATAAATTGAATTACTTTGATTATTATTATATAAATATTATATCCCATGTTGAACTATAGATGGATAATTATGATGCCTTTAATGTATATTGTATAGTTTTCTACCTCTAAACACAATACAATTTGGGGATTTGATCATTTTTTTAATAACACATAATATTTTGTTCTATAAATTTAATAGGAATATGTAATATCCTAGAACTGGACCCTTCTTTTTGTTATTGGGTATTGAATGTTACTTTTTTCAATTTTATACTTAAAATCATCATAAATATATTTACCACACGCTATGTTTTCATCATGGAATTCACTATGTAAGGTGTACTATCAAGACCTACCTTATTCAAGATAAGG
The DNA here is from genome assembly GCA_963277665.1 of Viscum album. Taxonomy (NCBI): domain Eukaryota; kingdom Viridiplantae; phylum Streptophyta; class Magnoliopsida; order Santalales; family Viscaceae; genus Viscum; species Viscum album. The sequence continues at coordinate 639,839,691 of OY728143.1, read as the reverse complement.
AAAGTGAAAATAATGTTTCATGACCTTACTTTCTCAAGATGAAGGAGAGATAATGATCCCTAGGCCCCACCATCAATAATACCTAGAGAGACGACTAATACCAAAGGTATAGAATCTCACGTAATATAGAAAGAATTACCATTTTATATATTACGATCATGAGATATGATGTTAAATCCCTTGAAACTACATATAATAAAAGTAAAATTCATTATGAAATCCATTCCCACGTGCGTATTCAAAAGTAAATCCGATATCAGGAACAAAGAAATTTTCAAGTAAATTTCCAAAAGAATAAAAGATTTGAAGCAATAATAATAATATTGATGCCTGAGTTAGTAAAATCCAGCATGGTCCATGATGTTCTCATGGAAACCTAAAAATATTTTTATATAAATTGGTTTTGCAAATGAGTATACTCAGTATGGAAACTAATTCTACACATGAATAAGGGGGGGAGAACATACTAAGGTCCCTATGAGATAAGAGTAGAACCTAAAATGAATATACCAAGGAATACTAACAACACCAGCCTCAGTAAAGAACAATCACCATATATTTCAAGTCATGTAAATTATTAGTATAAGGAAATTTACATTTGAGTACCCCGAACCTCTTTCCCACTGGTTTAATACTCAGTCCCAATGACTAACATCTTGACACTACCACTATTCCCACATGGAGTTCCACTACGAAAACCTTCCCACAGACACATTGTCCTCAAACCACACATAACCCTACTGGTAGACACATGGGCCAAAACAAAATTACATCATCCAACTCAAAGACACCTAGTCCACAACTACCCCAAACCATGCCCAAAGACACATGGGTGTTATCCTGACGACACTTTGGAAACAACCTTGCCCGCGATCACTTGATCCCCTCATCACAAAAAACATGCCTGAAGAATCTGGGACTATGGAAATCCTCATTACATTACAGCATAACCTAATACACTCCAAAAACATTCTCTCAAAAGAGGGTGTGATGAATAAAGTCAGAAACTAATCATCCATCCTCCCATCAGGATGTTGGGAAAGACATACTCCCCCATGAAATGGGGGTGTTAGGAAAATAGTGCTAAAAAAGGGTGGGGTTTTTATAGAAATCCCACAGAAATAACATTTATACATATATGTAATCAAACACTCAAACAAACCTATAAGTTACAAACAGAATGAAAAACAAAAAAGACCACCATTACCACTTTTTCTGCTACCCCTATATACTCAACCACACAAACAGCCCGTGCCAAAGCATAAACCCAAACCATTTTTATTTATCCACATTAACTTTATTAATTAAGGTAATAGTTATAATAGATTATAGAAATACCATGAAAATACTAACCAAAACCATATAAAAACAACAAACATAACCAAACTACAGTCCTAGTGCACAACGACACAAAAACAGATTTGCAGTCTCACTACACCCCCTATTCAACCACTACGAACTATCATTATTAAATGTTATAACACACAATCCATATATTTCCATGATTCATTCCCACTAAATAAAATATCATAACCTCCCCACTATCCCACTTCCCAACATTTCTCTATGACCACATCACAAACAAAGGTAGTCCCACTTCCTAAAAGTCCATACATTCCAAAATCAATCAATCGCTAAACCCGAGACTCCAACACACCACACATACCTCCCCATACACCAAATGAATAGAAAAAACCATTATCCCCCATCCAAACTACAGACATGTACCAAATCATTCTTACAGAACCAACCCCTCTGTCCACCCATGTACCCATAACCGTGATCCCGACAGCAACACCATACAACTCACACAAGGTAACTAAAAAACACTTAACACATCAGTTAGTTACACATATAAACTAGATATATTTAGATTTTTAAATCTTTTTCATTAATAAACTTGATATAATTGGGTGATAAAAACAAGTTTTTTCTTCTTGGGGCATTCATTTCATTTAACCCGCTATACATGATTAGCCAGATTAGAATTTACAATAATTTTTCATAAGGAATCTACAATAGTTATAAAGAGTCACCCATGAATAGAAAAATACCACCAATGACCATGATTTTCAAATGATTTATAGGCCCAAAAGATCATAGTATCAACAAGGATAACAAAAAATACATGTAATCCTTGTCAAACAATGCCCCGCCCATTATATAACTAACCCCTGTTATCTTTTGAACATATTCCCTTATTTTTTTTTCTTGTTATAAGAAAGTGTATTTATATTTTCACCAAAATGAATCATTAGTAATCACACATTTCATGGTTCAAAATTTAATATAGGTTTATGAAATCCCAACTGGATGATCAATGGATCGAAGTTCCTCCTTCCGCTAAGAGTAAGGGATCGTGCCAGCAGAATGGATGAACACCAAGAAAACTAAGATTGAGGGGCTCTAGAATAGGTGCATGAATTTTCTTAGGGATTAAGGATCTAGAAGTACCAAGGGGAAATATAAAACACACTCTTAAGGGAAGATCCTAACATTGATGATCCGGATCCTATATCAAAGGATGAACAATTTCCAAAAGTCATTAATGCCACGATCATGCGGTTTGAGTATCTCAAATCACTCTGATTGTTAGAATATTAATGATATACTTAATATCCTTTGAAACAACATTAAAATTGCCAAAAAAATAAAATGGTTTACATAAAATAAGACGTAATAGTGGTGAAACTTGAAAATTGGAAAAAATTGAAAAAATTGGAAATGAGTCACTAATGTGAGAGTCACTGACGTTGAGCCACCAACGACTTAAACCATGGATGCATTGACCTAGTAATTACTCAACCTACACATTACTTAACATGATGAAGCTTCGACCTATAAATGACTCAACCTACCAACACCCTGACGTAATGACACCTCAACCTACTGATGCCTCGACGTACCGATGCCAACACCATTGACTCACTGATAAGGACACTCCTGACTCACCAATGTTGACACCTTTGACACTTTGATGTAATAACATTCTGATGCACTAACGTTTCATTGTAATGAAATACTGATACACATACCTACTGATGCACTAATATGCCGACACCGACACCCCGAGTTACCGATGGAAAAACTCAAAATTTGGAATACTCTTGAAATGAGCCACTATTGCCTCCTAGAACCCCCTAAACACTCATATTTCAAAAAGTATTAGTCCAGGGAAATCCTTTAAAATACATTAAATACCTCTTGAACTATTATTTTCCACAAGAATTAAGAACTATCCTAGATGAAAGGGGGTTCGAACATCCACCCCTTAAGATACCTCTCAAGGATAGGCCACCTTGGGTCACTCTAAAGCTGGAATGAATACCCCGACATCCTAGGGATACCTCCCTGACATATATATCTTGAACAAATGTTAAAACAATAAGGAACCCCTACCCCAAAAACCATACAAACATAAAGGTCACACTGTCCAGACACATTGATTATGGATCACTTTCCTCCATTACAAGATAATATCCTCTTTGGGGGGAACTATCTATACCAAATTAGTTTAATCAAATCTATATTAATGTGTATTGATTAGGGATTGGGTCCCCCCTCCCCATACATTAGGTCTTTTCACACACATTCATGCAAAATGGAAATAACTCATCTTATAGTAAATAATGTAAAGCATTATATCATAGGAAAAAACAATGGAAAAATAGATGAAAAACTCAGAACATCTCTAGGTACTAGGCACAAATATATGTATCCTACTCCCAAGTACTCTCCTCAAGGACACCATGCCTTCATAACACACAAACCAAAGGAGTGGTCCATCCACAGAGAACCTTCACCTCACAATCATTGATTTTGACCAGTCGTTCCATGAACGTTGTGTCATCCTCGATATCCAACTATCCCCGGCCAATGAAAAGGGAGTCACCATGTAGATACCGACAGAGTTGAGAGAAAAGGAAGAGGTTGTGGATCCTCTCTAACTGTGGTGGAAATGAAAGCTGATATGCCACATCACCAACTCAACCCAACACCTAGAGACACTTGATAAACCTGAGATAAAGATTTCATCCCTTACTGAACCTCCACTACTCACGCCGTGGGGAAACCATTAAGAACCAATGGTCCCCAACCAAAAACTCCAAGGGAATCCTCCTATGATTAGAATATGACTTATATCAGTCATATAATTACTTAATTCACTCACATACATGTTAAAACATCTTTGGTGTTATTTGCACTACCTTTGGTCTAATAAGGGTAACTTCCCCAACCTATATCCATCATACTAGTGAATGAAACGACCCTCTCTCCAAATCCTCGAATGGTTCAATGCCAAAGGTATTGTGATAGTTATTATTATAGGGAAAATATACCAAGTTAAGTTGATGTACCCAAGATCCTATGAAGTCCAGAAAACATGCTCGCAATATATCCTCCAATGTCTGGATGGTCCTCTATGTCTCCTCGTGTGCCTGAGGGTGGAAAGCAGAACTGACACATATCTGGGTGCCAAAAGCATGCTGCAATCTCTTCCAGAATCACAATTTAAATCATGTATTCTGATTTGAGATGATGGATATTGGAACTTCATACAACCGCACCACCATATCCTCATACCTCCTTTCCGAGGCATCTATGGCACTCGACTCCATGATTTACAAGATGTGACCCGACTTTGTCAACTAGTCCACTACTTCCAAAAGAGAATCACATCCTCCAAGGGTCATAGGTAATACTAAGATTAAATCCATAAATATGTCATCCCAATTCAACTCAAGAACATAAAAGGGTTACAAAAGATCTCCTGGAACCCAATGCTCAGCCAAGATCTTCTGACACTCGAGGCACCTTGCAGCAAACTCCATCACGGCCCGCTTCATCTCAGACCACCAAAACTATTCCATCAAGCCTCTATATGTGTTTAATACTCCTAGATAAACTAGAATGGTTGAATTATGGATGTCATAGAGAACTCCATTGAACATTTATAATGGGACAAACAGCTTCCCATGGAACAACATTAGACTCTAACTATCCTCTGACCATCCCTTCAAAGAATCACCCTGGATAGTGAGATCATGCATCACATCAGTCCTTGAGTCTCCCCACTGAGACTCTTCCACCTACCGCATTAAATAAGACAACACTGTAATCTGAAATAGACATCCCCTACCTCCATCTAGGCTTGCAAATAGACACAAAGAGACCAAATCCTCCATTTCATTCCAAGCATATGTGGATCCCCGAGCAATCACCTTTTTCTAGTTTTTATTCATGACATCAGCCAAATAATTCCCCTTCCATGAGGTGTAATAGATATTGAAGTCATTGAACTAGAGAAACACCATAAACCTTTACTGTCTCATGTTCATGTTTCATTGGAAAAAAATATAACTCACGCTCTTCTATTCCATGAAGACCAAGACTATCTCCTCTATGAGGTAACACTGACACAACTTCAGCGCAAACCTGACTGCTCTAAGATCCAGATCATGGGTGGCATAATTACATTCATGATAATGTAACTTCCATGATCCATAAGAGATCACTACTCACTAGTACATTATAAAAAACCTTAATCCTAATATAGATGAATCACAGAACCCTAAAACATCACCCCTTCTTCAGGAAAGCTAAGTATTGGGGAACTCACCAACTTATCGTTCAGGTAGCTCAAATCTGCCTGACACTACTCACTCCACAAGAAGGCGTGGGCTGTTTTGGTCATAACTATCAATGGATCTGCAACTCAAGAGATGTCTGACATTAATATATGATAATATACCACTAGTCCTTGGACGTTATGAACCTGTACCATGTTCTTTGGTGTTTCCCAAGAAACAACTGCATTAACCTCTGATGGATCCACTGCTATCCCTTACTAAGACACTATATTTTCAACAATGTTCGATTCTCTTGTATAGAACATGCACTATGACACCACTCTGTAGAACTTCTGGGGTCGATGGAAATCCAACATAGTCCATATATACTCGAAATTTTCTCCTCTATACACGAGTAGATCAGGATTTTTTTTGATAAAAATGATGATGAACCGGTCCTAGAACTCAGGGAAAACAGAGTTCATGAGACCCATGAAAATAGATGGCACATTTGTAATACCAAAGGGAATGAACATAAACTCAATGTGCCCATACCTGCATCTAAAAGTAGTCTTTAGGATGTCACACTTTTTCACCCTCAATTGGATATATATAGACCGTAGGTCGATCATAGAGAACCAACCAGCTACCAATAATTGGTTGAAAATATCATCGATCCTCAGATGGGGGTAACAATTCATGACTTTCACCTGATATAATATACGATAGTCTATGCATAGTCTTAGACCACAATTTTCCTTCTTCTTGAAAAAGACTGGAGCACCCCATGGGGACACAGTCGGCCGGATAAAACTGTTTGTCATTAGGTCATCAACATGAATCCACAACTCCCGAAACACAAGTGGTTCTATTTAGTAGGGAGACATAAAAATTGGATGACCACCGAGTTGCAATTTTATCCCTAACGCAACATCACAGTGAGGGTTAAAGTCAAAAAAACATCTGGGAAGACATCTAGAAACTCTCTAACAACTCCTAGAACATCCACCGTCTATGAGTCAGTTGATTCCACTGACAACTTGGATAATAAGGAAAAGAGGCTCCATATACCGGATATCCCCCTAACAACCATGCCCCCCAATGAAAGACATGCATTGTCCGTCCTTATATGAGAAAAAGACTATTCTCCAGAAGAAGTAGATTATTGAATTCATGGTAAACAACCATTATATGCCTTGTATTTCATTGTACGACAACATCTATATTAAGAAAATATCCCCATGGGACTGATGTGGTCCCATCATTAGTCCACAACCCTGGAACACATCAAACAGATTGGTTCGACCATCAACTGGTGTAGTTAACACTAGGGGAATATAAATTATCTCCACATCAGGTCCTAGGGAATGGAATAGACTATGTGAAACAAAGGTGTGTGAAGCTTCTGAATTGCACAAAGCATAAGATAGAGTACTAAGAAAACTGATTGTACATCGAACAACCTCTGGTCCCGATAAAACCGCTGCCTCTAGGGCATGCAACTGCCCATGCCTCACTTATCTACCTCTCTACAATAAATTACCTCCCCAAACAAAGAATTTTAGAGGTCCCTAAGGATTACCAAAAGCCCCCCCAGCATCTTCTACCCTTGGTGGAGAAGGAACTCACTGCCTCTCCTGCTGAAAAGGTCTGACCAGAAACTGCTACTACTAATATGGGTGTTGAACCTAACCGAACCCACTATACTGCACACAAACTGGGAACTGGTTCTAATTATTTACATGACCTCTATAGACAATGAACCCTGGTCCTGGGACCATGGGGAAAGGGAGAGGACCCGGTGATCAGAACTGGAACAGCTTAAGACAACTTCCCGCTATTTGAAACTGAGAAGGACCTAATGATGGAGACATACTACTGATGTCCTTCTCCTTAGATGAACATGGATGGATACCATATCATTGCAGACCGCCCAATTATTACATTCTTTCAACTACCTCATTTTATATATGAACCTCAATGTATATTCGTAGGGTAAAGGGAGTGACGACATACTGAAGAGAAGGTCGGAGTGCCTCCTCTAAGTGTCTCGCTGAGGACTCCTCATTCAGAAAGTTATCCAGTGCAAAGAATATGAGATCCTTGATCCTGATCTCCATATCTTTTACTGACATACTCCCATGCTGGAGGGAGAGTAGATCCTACCTATTATCAACCTTCATCATTGAAGAAAGGAATTCCCCCCGGAACTCCTTCTCAATGTCATCCCATGAAACATTGGTACCCTTACATTCCATAAGGTAAAATCATACACTAATGAAATTACTCTAACCTCATATGGCTTACCAACAAAGTATCTCAGTACTTCGTTGGATCCCAAATCAATTAAATGAAATCCCTTGCACCTCGAGCCGAATCTCTCTCTCCATGTCCAAGAAAATTTCCTCGTACTTTCCCAGAGTTTGTTTCTGGAAGAGATAGAGCGTCTTCTACCCCAAGACATCTTCCACTTCTCGATCGGCCCTCCGCTGATCTACCAAGTCAATATGATGTGAATCAACTACCCTTACCACATGTGGAAAACATACTTGTGCTAAATCTGAAAAAAGTTACAAGGAACTCCTTAGCACCGGTACTACGAAAATTTTCATTTAATTAAATTTTAACTTTTCATTTTTTGTAAATTCCTAAGACACCCAAACAACATAATAAAATATTTCATTATAATTTATACACAATTCCTAGATTCTCTACCCTTTAATTTTTGTATCCTCGCATGGTATTCTGTATGTCCAGATTCCACATATTAGATCACTGGGGCCCCCTCAAATCTCATGTCCTAGCTAGTCTCCCCGAGCCTATTTCACAGACCAAGGTCACCTAACACTGTTTCCCTACAATCCCATGAAATAAAAAATGTGGATAACTACAAAATCCATCCTATACATCAACCATGAACCTCCCTTTGATACCATTTTCCACGACAGGCCATCTTCAAGATGAGTTAAGGGACAAAAAAGTGTCCCTCCCATTTTTTTTCAAGATGAAGGAGAGATAATGATCCCCGAGTCCCACCTTTAATACGACCTAGCGTGGTGAATAACACTATGGGTATAGAACCTCACAAAATATGGAAAGAAGTAACATTTTTATATAATAAGGTCGAGAGATAATATAGTAAATCTTAAAAATTCCAAATAATAAAAGTAAATGAAAATTAAAAATTTATTCCCAAATGAATGTTCAAAAGAAAAGCCAATACAAGGTATAAAAAAATCAAGTGTAGTGTAATGAAAGAATAAAAAATATGTTTCTACTTCAACTATCCTGACACCTAAGATTGTAAACTCCAAAATAGTCCTCGATGTTCTCCTGGAAACCTGAAAATATATTTATATACATAGGGCAAGAATATGAGTATACTCATTAGGGAAACAAAATCAACACATGCACAAGTGGGGAAAACATTGTAACGTACCAGTGAGAAAATAGTCGAACCTCAAAGAACTTACCAAAGAATACTAACCATCCTATCCTCACAAAGGCACACTCACCAAATAACCCATGTAATTTAATGTTTTAGTATAACCACTTCATCATTTGGGTACCTTGTACTATTTTCCCACTGGTTAAATGCTAATTCGTAATGGCTAACATCTTAACGCTACCACTCTTCCGACATGAATTCCCAATGCAACAACCTACCCGCACACACCTGGTCCTTGAACGACACACAACCTACCCGTATACACATGGACCACAATAGCCACACATCATCCTACCAATATAAATCTAGGCCACGACAACCACACATCAGGCCTGAAGACACTTGGCTCTTATCCCAAAGAAACATGGGAAATAACCTAGCCAAAAAACACCAAATACCCTCTTCTAGAAAAACATGCCCAAAGAATTTTGGACTATGGTAAGAATAAATTCACTATAACTAGCTCAGATATGCTCAACCATCAAGCTCCAGGAAGAGGCTGCAATGAATAATGTCATTGAAAAGACATCCATCCTCCCTCTAGGATGTTGGGAAAGGAACCATCCCTAATGAGATGGGGGGTGTTCAGCACACAGTGGTCAACAAGGGTTGGGGAATATAAAAATCACAAGGAACTAAAATTTATAAATATAGGTAATCAAAAACTCAGCCTAAACTATTTATATCAAATGTACAACCAAAAAAAAACAAGCCCACTAGTACAAATTCTACTGCTACCCCTATATGCACAACCACACAACCAGCCCCTGCCAATGTATAAACCCAACCCATTTTAATTTAGCCACTTTTAAATTACTAATTAAGGTATTCACAATAATCTATCACAACACTACTGGAAAACTACCAACCACAATGATATCAATACAGTAAAGATAACTAAACTGTAGTCCCACTACACAATAACACAAAACCAAATTTGCAGTCTCACTGCACACCCTCATTCAACCACTTCCATATATAATTATTCAAAGTTATACTGGAAAATCCATATATTTCCTAATGTATTCCTAGTGCATAAAAGTTCATAACCACCCCACAGTCCCACTTCCCAACGTCGCTCCACAACCACATCACAAACAAAGACAGTCCCACTATCTTCAATTCAACTATTCCACAATCAATCAATCTCTCAACTAGAGACTTCAACACACTACAATTACCACCCCGCACACCAATCCCAAAAAACATCAATTAAATGATATCCCGGATGCACACACGTACCACACCCTTATTAAATAACCTACTATTATGTCCACCCCTGTACCCACAACCGTGCTCCAGACAAAAACACCATAAAATTTACACCTAGTCACACAACCCCACATATTACGACACTCAGCCACACCTATCAATAGGATATATTCAGATTTGGAAAATTTTGTTCTTTATTCCATTTGATAAACAAGGGTGATCATACAAGGATTTTCATCCTGGGGAATATATTTCATTTAACTAGGTTTACAAGATTATCCAGATTAAGATTTACACCAACTGTTCATAAAGAAACAACAATAGTTATAATGTGGCACCCATTAATTGACCAATACCATAAATGGACATAATTTTCAGAAGTATTTACAGCCAAAATAGATCATAGTATCAATAAGGATATCAAATAATATGGGGGACCAATTTCAAACCTCTCCCAGCCCATTATGTTATTAACCCACGTTATCATTTGATCACATTCCATTATTATTTATTACTTGTTCTATGAAAGAGTATTAATCTATTATTCATGAAGAATAATTATTACACTAACCCCTCATGATTCATAATTAATGAGAGGTAAAAGAAATCCCAACTTGATGATCAAAGGATCAAAGTTCCTCCTAGCACCAAGAACTAGGGATCAGTCAAGCAGTAGGGAAGAACTCTAAGAAAATTGAGTAGGAGTGGATCTATAATAGTGGCACGACTTGTCTGGGTACCAAGGAACTAGACACTTCCATTGGAAACTGAAATCACACATGGATAGGAAGCTCTTGACTTTGAAGAGTTAGATCCTTTATTAAAGGATGAATGATTTCCAAAAGTCATTAAAGTGGGACTGTGGTAAAGATCATGAAGATTGAGTGTCTCAAATCTCCATGAATGCTATGATATTAAATATATTCATAATATCCTTTGAAAAAACATTCAAAATTCCCAATAAGTCTATGAAATTGGTTTACGTCAAATAAGACGTAAGAGGGGAGAAACTAAAAAACTGGGAAAAACTGGAAAAATTGGAAATGACTCCCCGATGGGTGACTCAACAATGATGATCCATTGTTTCCTGACACTACTGACACCTCTACATACCAACGCCTTCCCCTACCTATTCCTCAACTTAGAGAGGCCTCGACCTACTGACACCCTGACCTACCGACACCCTGACCTACCGACACCTCAACCTAGAGATGCCAACACCTTTGACTCCCCAATAATAATGCTCCAGACTCACCAATTCCGAAACATTTGAATCACCAATGCATATACATTCCAAATCACTGACATGAATATGCACTATCATGTAGATACCAACAACCTAATTTACCTATCAAAAAACTGGAAACACTGGAAATTTTGCAAACTCATGAAATGAGCCAATATTGCCTCCCAGAACACCTTAAACACTTGACATTCACAAAGGACTGGTCTAGGGATATTTGAGTCATTACATATTAAATATTAACTCTGATAGTTAACTCATAAAAATTATATATGTCATATTTTATGTTAGTAATATATTTTCAAAGGATGAAATAATTGCATTTTTACTAAGTTTTGATCATTCCAATGAGGAGAAATTTCAAAACAAAAAATTATCTATACCTAGGGTTCTATTTAACTAATCAATATCAAAACAAGAGAATCTTATGAATTTAGTTCATTAATTTATAACAAAAAATTCTGTATATTAAATTCACAATCATTATAAACACAATACTGGGATCACTATTTTTTATTATAGCATGATTCTTTGAAAATGTTTTTTCTTTACTTAATTACTATTCCAATTTTCTTATATACTTGGATCACATCGTTCAAAAAATATATCGATTTCAAATTTTTTATTTATATAATTATGGATTCTTCTTTTCATGAATAATTTATTACAAACCGACATCATTTTTAAGGAAAATATTATGTAAAAAGAAAAATAAACAATAAAACACATCTTTAGAGCATGGTTTTTGATATTTGGTCCACTATAGAATATATATATATAAATTCTAATCAAAAGGATTGGATTTATAAAACTATGTTATTGTATAATTATAAATGTATTCATGATTTCTTTGTTTTGTGAATTTGGATAATGTAAATTTTATAGAATATCTACTTTTGATATTGTGTATTAGATTTGGGATACTGTTGTAGTTTCTCATTGTAAAGCATACATTGTCAAAGAAATTAAATTAAATACATAACTATTAAATATGATACATTCCAAAATAATCATGAAGAAGATATTCTATAATTCAATATTGGATTAAATGAAATAAAAAATAACAATAATGAACATGGAAAGACCAAGAATTATAAAAAGAAGTATTTATAATCAGGATATGTCTACTTGATTGGTAGAGAGACACTTACTCTCTATCAGAGAGTCATGTGAAATTAATAAGTAGGAATTCAAATTAGTAATTATTAAATTGATTGTGTAAAAAGAGGAACATTAACTGGTCTAATAAGATGATTAACCAATAATGCAGTTATTTGTATTTAAATAATTAGGGTAATTATATAAGGAAGTTATGAAAGTTCATAGCTCGGGTGGAAGCGAATAAGATTCTGATAGAAGTGAAGAAATGGAACATATTCCAGATTTTTTATGAAATTTTTTAAGAAGAATTAGTTTTTTAGAAATATAAATTCTATATGATAATATGATAATAAAACAAACTAAAAAAATATGACTCTTTTGAAGAGGCATAATGGTATTGCTGTAATTGAAAAAGACAAATCAAGGCTGATTAGATGAAGTAGAAATAATAATATATGATGATATAAGGAAAATATTTATAAAATACATAATGTAAAACTATAGTTATTTAGAGTAATGATTTATTGATTCAAATTAATGAAGATATTGTTATAATGAGAAATATAATCTATGTTTTATGTAAATTTAATGTGAATTAACAACTAATTCTTCAACTCATACTGAAAATGAATATAATAATGAATATGGAATGTATAATAAATATTTATTTTTCTAATTCTATATTATTTTGGATCCCATGAATGAAAATGAAATATAAATATAATAATAAAAAAGAATCATGATTTATCTTATAATGATAAATGTGATATTGTAATTGCAAAATCCCAATATAACTACATATTAAAGGAGAAAAATGTGCTAAAATTTGAAAAAAAAATAAAGAAATATGTTGAAAAATTTAACAGTAGAAATATTGTGTTGAATATTATTTTGGGATGTAAAAAAACGATTTTTTAATACTATAATGGGAAAAATTCTTAAAAATAGAGGAATTTGTTTAAGAATAACATTTTTCGAGGCTCAAATAATGACAACCTAATCTATAAGACAAAAGAATTAGTATGGATTGGAAAAATTTCTCAAAATTTTATTCTTAAGAATATTTTTATCTCTAAAATTCTTAATTTTGTAGTAAAAATAACTATTAGAAATTTTTGAAATTCGATTCATTATTTGAAAACATATCTAGACCCATTAAATTATGTGTATCAAATTTGGTTTTGATTATTGATAGAAAAAAATACAAGAAGTGATATAGAAAAAATATATATTGTATGATGAGTGGATGTTTTAGATACATTAATATGTGATAGTCATGTTTATAGAACCCATTTTTGATTGATGGTATACATTTTAGTTTTTGTGTCAATGAAAAAGGAAAAATAATTAGCCTTAGTTAAATTAGTTTCCTATAATATGTTTTAATTTACAAATTGTTATTTTTTATGGTTTAATGTAAAATATACTTAGTATATATCAAATTTTTATGAATTTTTTCATGTTAAATTTGAAAAAAATTATTATATGATTTATTATTAATTATACAAATATGTTTTAACTTATTTAGGAAGTGATAATATTTTTGATATTTATTTGGATTCCTTAATTTCACAAAATATATCATTATTGAGTTACCTTAATAAATAATTTAACTTATAATATTGGATATTAGGCCATTGTAATGTATACTCACTTAAGAATCTAGTAATAATGGGTTTACTTAAGGATCCACAAAAACAGATATTTTATAATGACAATATGTGTAATCCCTAACAAATGGGATGGATTGGAATAACTTATTCTCAGAAAAGGAGAGATGCATCAAAATATCAACCCCTAAAATTAGTTTACATGAATCTGTTTGAACATTTTATAGTTTCTAGTATAGGTTTAATGCATCTTGATTATGTTACTATTGAGAATTATTTAAGAATAGAATGACTATTATTACAAGATCATAGTGTCAAAGCATATTCATGTTTTGATAGATATAAAGTATTTGTTGAAAATCATATTAAAATTAATATTAAATTCCCAAGGAGTTATTAGATTTATAAATTTTAGAATAAATGTTTTTAATCACTATGTTAAAAACATGTCTATAATAACAATATATATATATATATATATATATATATATAGAACACCCTATACAAATGAGGTTATTAAAACAAGAAATGGGACCCTTAAAAAAAGTTCTGAGATTATGATCAGTGATTATAATCTACCAATTTAACATTGGTAAGAAGTTATGAAAACTTCTTGTTTTATAATTAATAGGGTTGTAAAAAGAAATATAATAAATAAGGAAAACCATGGATTTGTAATAGTAGAAAATTAATGGTAAATTACAATTTAGTTTTGGAAATAATGATTGTAAACTAAATAAAAAAGTGAATCTGGAAAACATTTCACTAAAGTGTTATGAAGTAATTTTCCATGGTTATTCAACTTCTATTAATGATTAGAATGTTTATAAAAAATATAAAAATTTGAAAAGAATATATTTTTTACAATTTTAATGACACATATCTATAAGAACCTAAACATGATTTTAAAAACCTAAAGGATGATATGTCTACAATAAATTTCAATGGTGCCTCTAAGACCTCTATATATGATGATGGTTTAACTAATAAATCACCTATTATGTCAATAAGATCTATTATGACTTCTCCATTCCATTTTAATTTCAAAATCGCAAACACATTTTCGGAAGGAAAATTATCTTCTTCTAAGAATACTTTTCTTAAGGAAATTTTTCATTCTCTAAGAAAATCTTTTTTTTAAACCTTAAATATTATTTTATATGTTATTCTTAATGAACCATATCCAAGTTGCACCATATTTTTCTTATGAATGAATTTCAATATGGATAATTGGATCCTTATCTAAATCCTCATAATCTTATCGTTCCGTTGTAACGACACAAACATTCATTAATGAAAATTTTTATTGATCTTATTAAATAAATTATTAGTTAAAATGGTTATATAAAATTTGAACTTCTTTGGTTTTACAATTTTAGATTTCAAAATACCGTTTAGAACCGTTACCATTGCTAATATAGGTATTGAATAGTGATCATATGATTAGTACAAATATAGGGCTTTAACAAATCCAATTTATTTAGACAAAGAATGTGATGGCCTCATCTGGTAGAATTGCTCCTTACGAAGCCCATTTGTTGGATCACAGAAAGGAGGCAGCGTCACTGGGATTTTATCTTGACCAATCCCAAGCATACCATCAACACATTAAGCTTGTGCAGAACCGCCTATGGTTGAAGTGAAAGTTAATAGAGATTATCACTCAAGAAATGTTATCTGAGCCACCCCAAGAGTCTATTAGCATCACACACCTCACTCATTGGTATGATGTGGGTGTTATAAGGGGTTATGTAACAATACCCTGTCACTATGATTATGTGTATTATTTTTTTATAAAATATTGAATATATATTAATATTATTATTTTTACTTTGTTAATAGTTTTTAATGCATAAATAGTTTTTTTATAAATCAATTTTGATGAATTAATGGATTTTTGAATTGAATAATATTTTAATAAATTATTATTAATAAATTATTATTTTTAAATACAAATGATCGTTTAAATTTTATGAATACAATTGTTATTTTTATTAAGGTTTGAAAGGAGTTTTTAACAAAACCCATGAGTTTTCGAAAAATTGTTGTTATTATTTTAAAAGTAAAAATTCAAATATTTAGAAAATTATTTATATAAAATGAATATTATTTTTGTAATCAGGATGTGGAAATTATGAAATGGTTATGTTTTCATAATTTTATGAGACATGGGATTTTTTGGGTAAAAATAAAATACCATTTTAATATATAATGTGTTTTATGACATCATAATAATCCAACAGTGATGTTATATAACACTATAAATGATTTTTTCGTCTAATATATGTTTTACCTTTAAAATAAGTTTATTTTATATTTTTTTGAATAATTTTATGGTGCCTTAATTGACCCTCAAGATGAATAAATCATTTCAACTTCTAAAATTGACTTCTTTGAGAGTGTGACTCACCTCCACATAAGAAGACCTAATATATTAAAAATTTCAGCCATTGGAATTATAAAATAATTTTTTCCACTTCCCATTGGAAAAAACCATTAGAAAAAACCAGAGGTCGTTTTGTTATTTGGATTAATTTAATGTGTGGTGTCAAAAACCTAAATTCTAAATAATTCCCTCTCTTTTCTTATATAAACCCACACAAGCTCCCACTTCCTCTTCAATCAATGCCTTTGGAACTCAAACAGCATCTTACATCCTATCTATAGAATACTTTGAAGGTTCCCCAAGCTCCCAATAAGACTCTCTCATGCCTCTCCCTTACCTTTGGGATCACACTTCCAAGTAAGGGATTTCTATCATTCTTATTTATGTCCAAGTTTCCATATATTGTTTTGCCCTATTATTTTCAATTAAAAATGTCATTGTATGATTTCAAACCTGCCCCATAATTACCTCTTTATGTTTGAATGATGAGATACACATTTCTATATCATTAATGGCTCTCTTGTAAACTTGTTACCATGTCAAAATATTGTAAAGAATTAATTATTTTCTCATTTTATCAAAGTTTCTTAATATTGTTATTCCATTTTATTTCCAATTATAAATTTTGGGTTTTGATTTATCACCTACCCCATACTTCCCTCATTATTTTTTAATGATGATTTACCCATTTTTCTCTCATTAATTCCTCCCAATGTACACTTTTTACTACGATGAAATTCCATAATAAATTTCTCTCTCCTCATTTACATTCAAGAAATTCATTTTTTTATCCCTACTAGAAATGGAGGTTTTCCCAATGGATATACACCAATGTTTTGAAGAAATTATTTTTTTACTGTAAAAAAGGAATCATTTTCCAATGGTTTTCTCAAACCATTGGAAATGTGTTAATGTATTCAAGATTTCCCAACAATTTTATAAAACCTTTGGAAAATCTTTAGTTCCTATAAGATATGCCTACAATTTTAATAAACTATTAGTAAAGAGATTGTAACACCCCAAGATTTCATAGTGTGTTATTTCTTCAAAATAATTCAATAACTTGCACTACACGCAACACCGAGTCCAAGCGCACCATGACTTACCAAACAAACCTTTAAAAAGAGGTTATGACTAGTATTAACAAAATTTTAAACTTTATATAATCCTTATAATTTTAGAATCCATATTATGAGTTTCTTAGACATAATGTAAGAACAAATTCATTTTCAGTATTTCACTTTTACCAACTTTTAATAGTGAACCCTTTTTAAATACAATATTTTAAACTTTTTGACTAAATTGGGACATCCAAAATTTAAAATGAAACATCCCAAGCTTCCACGGTACGCTACCGTGTGTTGTACGCAACTTCGAGTTCTAACACACACCACAACCAATCAAACTAGCCGTTATGAATAGTAATGCCTAATTATTAAAATTATATATATTTTATATTTCAAAATGGACTTCATTTTTGGATTCGGAATATCGAATTTATCCTAGGGTGAAATTTTGGAACTTTTCAGATAACACTTATATTTTGATGAATAGTGAAAATTACTAAATTTTAATTAAAAAAAACTTTTTTAATCAAAATAATTAATAGTGATAAATTATGAATTTGAGTGATTTTAAAGTATATTTAGAATATATTTTTACCATTTAATACAATTTTGGTCATTGGACATAATTTCACAATTAAACCGAACATAAACAAGTATCAATCTTTTGATAGTTATTATATCTTAAAAACACGCTTTTTGTTTTAACAGTGGGAATTATTTTTAAATTAATTTCTGCCACTTCTGTGTTTTGAATTTGGAAAAATGGATTCCATATTTGGAATCAGTATGTTCATATTGTGTGAATAGGTAACTTTTATTTTTAGACATTTTGAATAATTACTGCGGTAAATATTTTATTTACCATGGTTAAGGGTAAATCCGGTAAATAAGGGTTAAAAAATAATATTATAATAATACTAAATTACCCTAAAACGTGTCTTAACCTTATTTTTTGATACATGTTCGACTATATTCATCCTTGGGTCGATTTGGGGACCCCATGGAGCCACTTGTAGGTGATAGGGACACTTTATTTTAATTATGTTAAAATGAATACAAAAATGACACAAGTATATATCTTTTAGCAAAACAATTTTTACATAAGGTTATATATGTTGGATTTTCAACTATAAATATTCATTAGAAATATAAAAGGATTTCTTACATAATTATATTTTATTTATAATTTTTAAAGATTACATAAATTAATTTATTTATGAAACAATGATGATACAGTAATTACCATAATAGTGAAAATTTAAAAATAATTGATATTATAAATACCCAAATAAATATAATTTGAGACTTTTAATGAATTACAATAATTTTATAGTATAATATGACATATTAGGATTGATTTAATTAACTTTTTTCGAAGTAATCATTCTGTTATGAGTTTCAAAAAAATCAACTATTGAATAGTGTCAAAATTGACATAAAAGAGTTTTTAAAACACATATTATATTATTAATTGATATTAAATTCCTAAAAATCTAAGGTTCGGCCAGGAGACTTATATTGTGATAGTTATATCATTAATGGACCAATTGGGAGTTTTTTGGATGTATATAGTACGTTTATTAACCATATAATATAAAAATACAAAGAGACATTGTAAAAGTGAAACTAATTAACTTAGAGTTAATACTTAAAGATAACGTTAATATAAGTACCCAAACCTATCTAAATTCTATTGGTTGAGTGGTTTTATACATATCCCCACCTTAAAAGTTAAATAATCAACTTTTTAGCCATTAGAAACCGAATATGAATTTATTATAAATTAATATTTCTAGCTTTTCCAAAGGTTCCCCTCACCCCTCTTATAAAAGGGCACTCCTCCTTCTCATTTCATCACACTTTCAAAGCCTTTTGGTTCAGCAAAACTCTTCCCAAATACTGTCTCAACTTCTATAACTACAACCTAGAGGCTTTATTTTGATCAGAAAGCCAACCTAAGGATCCCTTTTGATCAAATCAAAAGGAAGAACCCGAAGAAGAGGTAATGATTTCACCACCCTTTTTCAAGTTCATTTCTTCTTTCACTTCTTCTTCCTTTGTTGTTACCATTATAAAATAATAAATACAGTATCATATATATAATGTGATGTTATTATAAATATGGTACAACCATATTCACTATTCTATCCACCCTTTGAATAACATGTCACCATACGTGCGTACGTACAACTTACCGTCTCCACGTCATGGTGTAATTGTTATTCAATATATTATTATTTGGATGGGTATAATAATGATGTGTAACTCATGTAAATAATAAATATAACATGATAATGATTCTGTATATATGATATACCATCCAATTATATATTATTTTAATATCAAAATAATGATATTATCGCTCGTGCGTACGTACGGACTACCGTCTCCACGAACGCGATGAGATTCATTCTCCATCGTATCCATTCAAGTATAATTCTCATTTTATGATTAATAATAGTATATAAGGATTTTATATCATTCTTGATATGATTAATATACAACCTATCCATTACAAACATGGCTTATGTAACAAAACATACAAAAGAAAATGAGTAAGTTAACACCCGAAACGACAATAATTCTAAGATATTATTAACAAAGCAATGTTAAAAGATCATATATGATATCATATTAATGTATATGATTATTGAATAATTTAATAACAATTATTTCACCATTATATAGGAGGTTAACCTACCCCAACCAAGGAAAAGTACAAGGTAAGGGTTTATTTCGCAATCTCTTCATTATCCGAGATTGTTTATACGTAATAATCTACTGGGATCTCTTTATCATCCACATCCATGTTTCTTAAAAATAAATTTCAAAACATTTTTAATATTTAATAGAATATGGGTTAAAGTCATTTATACCTTTTTTTGACTTTTTATAAGAGGTTTATAAAGGAATCTTTCTATCGTTTTCCAAAAAAGGTGCTTTTTAACCTTTTCGACAAAATTAGGGTAAGAATGTTTTTTTAACTTATACGGCGGGTGCGGCTATTTACCGCCATTATAAAATTGTCAAAGCTTCCCTTACAATCTTACAAGGATATTTTCAAAGTAAATGTTTTATTTTATAATTATGTGACTTTTAAATGATTTCAAAATGAATATTTTAAGAATTTTTGAAAGGTACACTTTATCAAGATCATAATTTTAAATGTTTTAAAGATTTATCTTTCTAAATATGTTTAATTAATTTCCATGTATTCAAAATGGTTTTTAAGGATTTATTTATATGGACATGAATGTTTTTAAAATTTTAATTCCTTTAAAAAATTTCAAAGTGGTATGGGACACTTTGGTTAAAAAATGTCTTTAAATGACTTCTTTTCCAAATTGTGTGACTTTTAAATGTTTTCATGAAAAAGATATATTTCTCTCAAATATATCAAAATCCAGTGAAAATGTATATATATTTAACGCAAGCTGAAAAATGTTTTCAGAAAACCCGACTCTATAGTGTGGTAGACAGGAAGGGATTGGGAGTGGACCCATCATGGCCTGTAATTAGTCGAGCAGCCTCAGAATTATTTATTTTGTTTTCAGAAGCTTGTATAATGTTTTCATAAAAAAGCTGGATTATATTTTAGAAATTTTAAACGTAAGTATCTTCTCAAAAAATTTCATCGGTAGGTCTCATGAGACAAACTAGTGTCTTGGCACAAGGCCTTGGAAAAATCTTATATGTAGTCTTGGCACGAGGCCTTGGCTATGTGGTTATGATAGTCTCGTATTATGCATTCCATGATTATGAAAGTGGTTATTGATATTGTATGTGATTATTCGATTAGTAGAATATCCATGTTAATAAGTAAATGGCATTATTTGATTTTATTTTTTCCATACTATGTTGAAGTTCAAGTTTAAAAGGCTTTTGTTTTAGTTATACACTGCCTTAAATGTTTATTCTTATTTATGAAAGTTTTTGCTATATTGTTATCCTTACTGGGCATTTGAGCTCACCCCTTTTCTATGTTTTATTTTTCCCAGGATATGAAGAAGTAAATTATGAATGACCTGCAGGGATAGTATGAGGGGATAAGAGTGTGGTCTATGGAGACTATGTTGTTGTAGTTTTCATTTTTATGATGTAAAAATTTATGAATATATCTAGTGTTTCGAAGACTACTAAACTAATCGGTCTTTTGAGATTTGATCTTCTTGTGATCATGCCAATGTTATGTAATAATGCACCGACTCTGGGTAACTGGGGTCGGGGAGTTACAGTTGGTATCATAGGAAGTTTAGTACAAACCATGGAAGATAGATTTAGATAAACTCTTATTAGAGCACGTAGACCTAAGATGAACTTTGAGGATTAGTATAGAAGAATTTCCTAGAATTTTGGTATTGTAGAGATTTTGTGAGTTTTCCAAGCAATACATCCCTGTCTGGATATGAGCAGGTAGATGCGGCTCTGGGACAGATGTACCTAGGGGTAAAACCCTAAAATACCGCTTTGAGCTAGACTCGAACAGAAACTGGTGCACGACAATGGGCCTTATTGCACTCTTGGTTACGACACTCCCGGGGGATATGCTTAGGATAACTCTCATTTTCTTTACAAATCATTATGAAGGGTTTATGAGTATATACTTCATCAAAGAAAACATTTTCATGATTGTGGATTATATCCATAAATAGTTCAATTTATGTTAAGTGTTTTATAAGTATGGGATTATGTACTTTGATTCATAAACTGATCTAGTTTATGCCATTGTTTAGAAATGGCGCCCAGTAGAAGGAATGAGAACTCCAGCAATGCACACAATCCAAAGAGAAATAAGGATCATATATTTCATGGTCTTAAGCTAGAATTTATAAGAGAAATAGTTTCCCATGTATTATCATCTTATGAAGAAATCATATCATGTGTTGATAAGATAAGTAAAGAGTTTACTGAGTCCTATGGATTTGAAGGGAAGCAAGATAAGAAAAGGATGGAAGAGAGAAAGATGGATAAAGGGAAGAGGGAAAAGAAGAATTTTCCCATATGTAATAACTATGGAAAGAAACACCCTGGAACTTGCCTGAAAGGAATGGGAGTTTGTTATAAGTGTGGAGAGAAAGGGCACAAAGTACGTGACTGCAAGGGTAAGAAAATGGTTTCAAATGTACAATGCTTCATTTGCAAGGAGTTTGGACACTACGCGAACCTATTTCTCAATCATCAGACTATGCCAGAAATGATACTATTAGATAATAATCAAGTTATGATACTACCACAGATGAAGAGGAATGATTAGAGTTAGTATGTTGATTATGTCATTTGAGTGTTGTATCAACAATGTACTTGTTATAATAATTATGGAGTATATAAGGATTGTACTGTAGTACTATTTCATTATGGACTTGAGATTGTGTGGAATAAAGAAAAGTGACTCTATAGCAGGATAAATTTTTGGAAAATATATGGTTGAGAGAAAGATAAACCATAATATGGTTCTGATACTGAGGTAGTGATTTTAGAATAATACATGATTGTTTTGGATAAATTATATTGGATATTCTTGACTACCTTGAATCTGATTAATGATTTGTATATTCCATCATTGTTGGGGTTTAAAACATTTTTGGATTGAAGGAGTATATCTATTATTCTTTAAGGAATAAGGGATCATGAATGTAATCAATAAGGTTTTATGATAATTCAGGATGTTGCAGTGTTTTAAAAGAATACATGATGAAGGTGATCAAATGTTATTACGCGAAAAAAGGATCTTCATTGTGTTTACCTTCCTTATAAATTTTAGACTGAAGTATTTTGGATAGTTCTAGTTTGGATTATTTTGGATTGCCATAAAAGGACAACCCGGAGGTCGGGCGGCAACCCGTCGCGTCCGGAAAGGCCATGAGACTTGAACCCACAACCAAAGGGCGACAAGGGTGTATCACCTACCACTGACCCACGTGATGTCTGGGATTAAATAATGTAGTTCTTTTTTACAAGATCTGGTAGATGAATTATAAATTCGTTTTTTTGGAACCCTATACGAATAGGATAAATAGAATATATTTTTTTACGATCTATTATCTTTTAGAGTGAAAGAAGAGTTTGTGGTAGAAATTAGTTAAAGGATGGAACTCTACTTGTCAAGAATATATTTTTCTTCCTCTCTTATTCTATGAAGAAATTAATTCTTATACTTTATTTAAGGAATACTAAAACCAAAAATGTGTTATCCTAATACCCTATGTTTTGTTGAACCGATGGTATTTCAAATCGTCATAGATTGATGAATTTAAGGACCTCAATTTTACAATTGTTTGTGATTGATGACCTTAATCACTACCTATAAATATTTACATTTTTCCTCCAATTATATGTCTATAATTTCCACCAATGTTCTCCTAATCGAGATCATAATTTGGTGGTGACCCTTTCATTTCTCTTTTCCTCATATTAAGACTAAAATTTAGTAACCTAATTTCCGATGTGGGTTTTCCCACAAAGATATTTTCTATTTTCAACCTTTTATTTTCGAAGAACAATATCAAATTGTGAGGATACAATTTATTGAAGGAGGGGAGAATGTAATACCCCAAGATTTCATAGTGTGTTATTTCTTCAAAATAATTCAATAACTTGCACTACATGCAACACTGAGTTCAAGCGCACCCTGACTTACCAAACAAACCGTTAAAAATATGTTATGACTAGTATTAACTAAATTTTAAACTTTATATAATCCTTATAATTTTAGAATCCATATTATGAGTTTCTTAGACATAATGTAAGAACAAATTCATTTTCAGTATTACACTTTTACCAACTTTTAGTAGTGAACCCATTTTAAATACAATATTTTAAACTTTTTGACTAAATGGGGACATCCAAAATTTAAAATGAAACATCCCAAGCTTCCACGGTACGCTAGCGTGTGTTGTACGCAACTTCGAGTTCTAACACACACCACAACCAATCAAACTAGCCGTTATCAATAGTAATGCCTACTTTTTGAAATTATATGTATTTTATATTTCAAAATGGACTTCATTTTTGGATTTGGAATATTGAATTTATCCTAGGGTGAAATTTTGGAACTTTTCGGATACCACTTATATTTTGATGAATAGTGAAAATTACTAAATTTTAATTAAAAACAACTTTTTTAATCAAAATAATTAACAGTGATAAATTATGAATTTGAGTGGTTTTAAAGTATATTTAGAATATATTTTTACAATTTAATACAATGTTGGTCATTGGACATAATTTCACAATTAAACCGAACATAAACAAGTATCAATCTTTTGATAGTTATTATATCTTAAAAACACGCTTTTTGTTTTAACAGCGGGAATTATTTTTAAATTAATTTCTGCCACTTCTGTGTTTTGAATTTGGAAAAATGGATTCCATATTTGGAATCAGGATGTTCATATTGTGTGAATAGGTAACTTTTATTTTTAGACATTTTGAATAATTACTGCGGTAAATATTTTATTTACCATGGTTAAGGGTAAATCCGGTAAATAAGGGTTAAAAAATAATATTATAATAATACTAAATTACCCTAAAACGTGTCCTAACCTTATTGGTTGATACATGTTCGACCATATTCATCCTTGGGTCGATTTTGGGACCCTATGGAGCCACTTGTAGGTGATAGGGACACTTTATTTTAATTAAGTTAAAATGAATACAAAAATGACACAAGCATATATCTTTTAGCAAAACTATTTTTACATAAGGTTATATATATTGGATTTTCGACTATAAATATTCATTAGAAAGCTAAAACCATTTCCTACATAATTATATTTTATTTATAATTTTTAGAGATTACATAATTTAATTTATTTATGACACAATGATGATGCAGTAATTACCATAATAATGAAAATTTAAAAATAATTGATATTATAAATACCCAAATAAATATAATTTGAGACTTTTAATGAATTAAAATAATTTTATAGTATAATATGACATATTAGTATTGATTTAAGTAACTTTTTTAGAATTAATAATACTGTTATGAGTTTCACAAAAATCAACTATTGAATAGTGTCAAAATTGACATAAAAGAGTTTTAAAAAAATATATTATATTATTAATTGATATTAAATTCCTAAAAATATAAGGTTAGGCCAAGAGACTTATATCATGATATTTATATCATTAATGGACCACTTGGGTTTCTCTTAGATGTATATATTAAGTTTATTAACCATATAATATAAAAATACAAAGAGACATTGTAAAAGTGAAACTAATTAACTTAGAGTTAATACTTAAAGATAAGGTTAATATAAGTACCCAAACATGTCTAAATTCTATTTGTTGAGTGGTTTTAGACCTATCCCCACCTTAAAATTTAAATAATCAACTTTGGAGCCATTAGAAACCGAATATAAATTTATTATAAATTAATATTTCTAGCTTTTCCAAAGGTGCCCCTCACCCCTCTTATAAAAGGGCACTCCTCCTTCTCATTTATTCACACCTTCAAAGCCTTTTGGTTTGGCCAAACTCTGCCCAAATACTCTCTAAACTTCTCTAAAAACAACCTAGAGTCTTTAGTTTGATCATAAATCCAACTTAAGGATCCCTTTTGATCAAATCAAAAGGAAGAACCCGAAGAAGAGGTAATGATTTCACCACCCTTTTTCAAGTTCCTTTCTTCTTCCACTTCTTCTTCCTTTGTTGTTACCATTATAAAATAATAACTCCAGTATCATATATATACTGTGATATTATTATAAATATGGTATAACCATATTCACTATTCTATCCACCCTTTGAATAACATGTCACCATACGTGCGTACGTACGACTTACCGTCTCCACGTCGTGGTGTAATTGTTATTCAATATATTATTATTTGGATGGGTATAATAATGATGTGTAACTCATGTAAATAATAAATATAACATGATAATGATTCTGTATATATTATATACCATCCAATTATATATTATTTTAATATCAAAAGAATGATATTATCGCTCGTGCGTACGTACGGACTACCGTCTCCACGAACGCGATGAGATTCATTATCCATCGTATCCATTCAATTATAATTCTCATTTGATGATTAATAATAGTATCTAAGGACTTGATATAATTCTGGATATTATTAAGATACAACCTATAAATTACAAACATGTCTTACGTAACAAAACATATAAAAGAAAATGAGTAAGTTAACACCCGAAACGACAATAATTCTAAGATATTATTAACAAAGCAATGTTAAAAGATCATATATGATATCATATTAATGTATATGATTATTGAATAATTTAATAACAATTATTTAACCATTATACAGGAGGTTAACCTACCCCAACCAAGGAAAAGTACAAGGTAAGGGTTTATTTCACAATCTCTTCATTATCCGAGGTTGTTTATACGTAATAATCTACTGGGATCTCTTTATGATCCACATCCATGTTTCTTAAAAATGAATTTCAAAACATTTTTACTATTTACTAGAATATGGGTTAAAGTCATTTATACCTTTTTTTGACTTTTTATAAGAGGTTTAAAAAGGAATCTTTCCATCTTTTTCCAAAAAAGGTGCTTTTTAACCTTTTCGACAAAATTAAGGTAAGAATGTTTTTTTAACTTATATGGCGGGTGCGGCTATTTACTGCCGTTATAAAATTGTCAAAGCTTCCCTCACAATATTACAAGGATATTTTCAAAGAAAATGTTTTATTTTATAATTATGTGACTTTTAAATGATTTCAAAATAAATATTTTAAGAATTTTTGAAAGGTACTCTTTATCAAGATCATAATTTTAAATGTTTTAAAGATTTATCTTTCAAAATATTTTTAATTAATGTCCATGTCTTCAAAATGGTTTTTAAGGATTTATCTATATGGACATGAATGTTTTTAAAATTTTAATTCCTTTAAAAATTTTCAAAGTGGTATGGGACACTTTGATTAAAAAATGTCTTTAAATGACTTCTTTTCCAAATTGTGTGAATTTTAAATGTTTTCATGAAAAAGATATATTTCTCTCAAATATATCAAAATCTAGTGCAAATGTATATGTATTTAACGCAAGCTTAAAAAAGTTTTCAGAAAACCTGACTCTATAGTGTGGTAGACAGGAAGGGATTGGGAGTGGACCCATCATGGCCTGTAATTAGTCGAGCAGTCTCAGAATTATTTATTTTGTTTTCAGAAGCTTGCATAATGTTTTCATAAAAACACTGGAGTATATTTTAGAAATTTTAAACGTAAGTATCTTCTCAAAAAAATTCATCAGTAGGTATCATGAGACAAACTAGTGTCTTGGCAAAATCTTATTTGTAGTCTTGGCACGAGGCCTTGGCTATGTGGTTATGATAGTCTGGCATTATGCATTCCATAATTATGAAAGTGGTTATTGATATTGCATGTGATTATTCGATTAGTGGAATATCCATGTTAATAAGTAAATGGCATTATTTCATTCTATTTTTGTCATACTATGTTGAAGTTCAAGTTTAAAAGGATTTTGTTTTAGTTATACACTGCCTTAAATGTTTATTCTTATTTATGAAAGTTTTCGCTATATTGTTATCCTTACTGGGAATTTGAGCTCACCCCTTTTCTATGTTTTATTTTTCCCAGGATATGAAGAAGTAAATTATGAATGACCTGCAGGGATAGTATGAGGGGATAAGAGTGTGGTCTATGGAGACTATGTTATTGTAGTTTTCATTTTTATGATGTAAAACTTTATGAATATATCTAGTGCTTCCAAGACTACTAAACTAATCGGTCTTTCGAGATTTTATCTTCTTGTGATCATGCCAATTTTATTTAATAATGCACCGACTTTGGGTAACTGGGGTCGGGGCGTTACAGAGATGCTTTCCCAATTTCTTTTAAAATCCATTGGGAACAGTTTCCACCAAATACATAACACCCCTCAGCCCGATTTCTGACCCTACAGACCCTAATCCAAAGATACTCCTGAAGTTTCCTCAGATGAGAAACTCGTTCCAGTCATATATCCATCTTTAATTCATCAATTTTTTATTTATACACTTAAAATTAGAAAGTGTTACCTTAATTATATTAGTCTCCCTCTATTTTATTTATGTTTTCTGTTTTGATTTGGTCTAAATTTGAGTTCCAGTGGTCTGTGGCAAACCAAACCCAATGATTTGTTTTCTTTTTTTTATTCTAAACATCAAACACTGTAAAGGATTTGTTTAGTGGGGTGATATGGTAATTTCTATCAACTTTATTTTAGTAGATAATTGGACTAGGATTTTGAATTTATAGTTTTTGTTTAAGGAATAAATGGGATGGTTATTGATATTGAGGATGAAATGGCACTCATGAACCCACCCCACCCCACCCCCTTAGACACCTCCCACCCCTGGATAGCCCCCCCCCCCACCGCCACCCCCTTGACACCCCCCATTGGATATCCCCACTCTCCTCCACCCCACCCCCACCCTCTAGACACCTCCCACACCTTATACTACACCACCACCTGGATACCCCCCATTGGACAACCCCCTTACACCCCACCCCTGGACACCCCACCCCTTGGAAAACCCCCTCTCCCACCCCTGGATACCCCCACCCCCACCCTCCCTGGACACCTCTCACCCCCATAGACTACCCCCCACCCCATGGGCACCCCACCCCCTTGGACAACCCCCCTAGACACCCCAGCCCCCTGGACACCCTCCACCCCTTGGACAGCCCCCACCCCAACCCCATACACACCTCCTGGACACCGCCACACCTCCTAGACACCACCACACCATCTAAGTTCTTGGACCAATTTTTGAATAGGAATTAACAATGTAGTTGATTTCCCCTTTCCCCAATGACATTTACTATGTGACCCACAGAGCCTTATAAATTAAATTTTTCATGTTTTGATAAACTTAATTTGTGATGTTTGGATAAATTAAATGGGTTTTTTGGAATTAATAGGCTAATGCATGATGGTTTTCATTTCATAATAAATAAATTTATTTTAAATAAAATTACCCGAAGGGGGTTGCAGGCGAGGTAGGTGCTGTCCAGGTGTGGGGGGTTGTCCAGTTGGGGGGTGGGGGTTGTCCAGGGGTAGGGGGCTTCAGGGGGTAGGGGGATACAAGGGGTGTGGGGGAGGGGGTATGGGCTGCCCAAGGAGGGGTGTGGGCTGTCTAGGGGGGTTAGGGTGGGGTGTCTAGGTGAGAGAGGGGGTGTGGGCTATCCTTGCAGAGTCGCATGTCTAGGGGGTGGGTTATCCAGGGGTGGGGGTGGGCTGTACAGGTGGGGGAGGGGTGTCCAGGGAGGGGGGTGGGATGTCCATGTGGGGGGTGGGGTGGGGGTGTCCAAGTGGGGTGCAGGGCTATCCGGGGGGGGGGGGGAGCTACAGGAGAGTAGGAGGGTTGCATGGGGGGGGGGTTGTAGGGGGTGTGGGATGTCCAAGGAGGTGGGTGGGTTGTCCACTCAGATACTATACAAAAAAATAGGAATCACATATTAGCAATGTATAATTGCTTTCACATGTTATGAATTTTATTGAAGTTCCATAAAAAACTCACTCTTACCCTTCCAAGGTGAAGTGATCTATGCAAAAAAATGCCCCTCCTGTTCTTATCCATTATCCATATTGATCTCATAAAAATTTTACAGTCGTACTACTCCATATCACCTAATGATATAACAAAACTCATACACCCATGAGTAGTGTCCCATCAAAACATGACTTATAAAATTTGATCAACGTATGGTATTTGGTGGTGTGTTTACAATTGGGTGTATTGTTTTTTAGGTTACACATTAGTTATCCTTTTCTATTTACTTACTTATTTTTTTTCAACTGCATGAAATTAAACCAATTGAAGAGAGGTGATGAAAATAGATTATGGAAAACAATATTCGCATGACTGAGCTAGGCATTCCACCACTAGTTCTTGTAGTGAGTATTTTATTTCATATATATATTTAAACAATATATAATGTCAGTTGATTAATTTTTTTAAACATTTTTTCCATATCCATATATTAAGAGACGGTTATTTGATGAGAAGTGACTTGAACCGTCATTGAAGCCGGTCAAAGTATAAAATTTATATTCCTACTAACTACAGTATATGTGGAAAGCAGGGTCGAACCCATAGGGAAGGCTATTTTTGACCACTAATCTTCTAAAAGCTAACTAAAGACCCCACTTTTTTCAGTAGTGGAATTGAGATTCTATTTTTATAATTTTTTTGTTTTGTTATTTTTTATAAGCCACAAATGAAACAACTCATTTTTTAAGTTTTTTGTTCTAAAGTGTATCAAAATAAGGAACAAGATAAATATAGTAACAAAGAAACAAAATTCTGAAGAGTGAACAATCAAGATAAAAACGTTCGGGGAAAATATCAACTCTAATGGGTTTGGAAACATACTTTGTCACAAAAATGATTACAACTGATACCACCAAAAAAGGAGTGATTTATTTCCCTCGCTAGGTGATAAATCACTCAATCCGACCAATCATGGAGTTCGCCACTCCTCGGTTAATCAACTTGAGAAATCTAGTTTGAAAAAATCACATAACTAACTCGCCATATGTCCTCTAGTCTTTTATTTCCAGTTAAAACTTCAATAAAATTATTCCACATTTAAACTCACCGTATGAATGTGGAAATATGAGATTAAGTTAATGTGGTACGTTCCAATTGAAGGCAATCAGAACTAACATCACCGAACAATTCCATTCAAATTAAAATGATAGTGAGAAGAGAAAAAGATAAGAACCTATAGATTCAATTTTTAACCCTGAACTGTAAGTATTTAACCTAAAATTGTTTCAATTACGTATAATAAAATCACCCATTTACAGAGAAAGATAACTAAAAGAAAACAGAGGAATAAAACTCCCTCATCTCGCGTGAATCACTTATACTTCTAGCCCTGGAACTATGAAGAATGGTTCTCCGAGAAGATCTCTAGGTTCTTTGCTCTGATCTGAGTGAATGATCGAATATATTGCCTTCTCAAATCTACAGTTTTTGTCTAATCAATGATCTTCCCCTCCCTCTAGTCTCGGGAAGATATGACCGTCGAATGAAAAAATGAGAGAGTCCAAAATTCTGCTGCATCTTTGTTTTAATACCCTTCATCATCTTCTATATGTCACTGCACGCTTCCGCTGACTTTAAAAGTCCCTCCATTGTGCACCGCACATGTGTAATTTTTTCTCTACTGGAACGTCGTTCTAGAAATTCACTCGTAAATAACTCCCAGTGATTTAGTTAGATGAATATGGATGTGTTTTAATCCCTTGAATAAACCTACAATGTTAGAATAGAAAAATAACTAAATGAAAATGTAAAGAAAATAAAGTAGTTCTCTTTTTAATTTAATGATATATTACTTGTTAAAAAGTTAACTAATCGTTAATTAATAAAAATCATAAATAATAATTATTATTAATTATTATCAAGATTTTTAATTAATTATTAAATCTTATAGTAGATAAAATTATTAAGTATTTAATTAATTATTATTTATTAAATTATTTAATTAGTTAGAGAATCATTACATTTAGTTAGTAAAACGTAATAGAATTCTTAAATTAAATTAATAAAAATTACATTATTAATTTATTTATTATATTTATTTTGTTGTAATTAATTTATAATTAAAGTGTTAATACACTTATTTATGTTAATAATTAAATTTATTTATAAATTATTATTGTTTATAATATAATAAATTCTTATTAGTTATCTTATATTTTAATTTATAACTTATCTATTTATTAATATTATAATTGTTTTGTATAAAACATTTATTATATATTATTTTATATTTATTTTAATTTAATAATTATTTACTTTTACTTTATTATCTTTATTAAATTGTTTATTTTTTAATTCATCCCCCCATCTTATTCTCTAGTGCGCCAAAAGGGGGGAGGGTTTGTTTCTTTCTTTTTCTGAACGCTACACCGATGAGAATGGTTTCAGCTCCTCCAGTGACTTATCTCCTACCTCAGTGACCTTCAACCTCGAATGAACTCAACCCAGTGCAGCGTTGGCCTCAGTGACAAGGCATCAACTTGGAAATTATGGTGTGGCTTCGACTCCTCAAAACAGCATAGTGTCTCATCAACTCAACCTTCTGCTTTAGTGGAATCGACCTTGTCTCTAGTGAGTGGTGCAAAGAGATGAACTCGGATCCAGCAGTGTCTCCCTCGTCCCCTCATGTAGCTCATCACTCCCTCGGATCAGACCCAACGACAAGGCATCGATGACCCAAGCCCTTACAACAACACTACATGGCACCTCCTCAAGTAACAACTTGAATTTCATCAAAGGAAATATTCTCGCGACGACAGAAGTGAAAAAAATAGTCGAATGAATTTCCTATGAGATAAAGGAGGAAATAGTGGTGAAGAACATGATGCGGGAAAGGCATACGGTGGCAGAGATTGAGACATTGTAAAGGACTCATGGTGGAAGAAGAAATGAAAGGAAACAGTGGCAGGTTTATGGTGCGTCCGTGAAAGGGGTGTCACGGTGAGATAGTATAAATGGGATTCGGTGAGACCATGAGTCAAACTGGTGTGACCGTATTATGCACTTATAGTGCCTATGTCACCATCAAAGGATTACAGTGAGACAATAAAATGAACCGGTGGCACTATGACTAAAATGGTGTGACCGTATTAATAGTTTACTGTGCCACAAGAAACCTGCATAATAAATAGAGAAAAATAAATTGAAACATGAATAATGAAATAATAAATGAAAGAAACAATTTATTAAAAATAAAAATAATAATTAAACAAATGAAAATACAAGTTCTCATAAAATTAAATAAACTTACAAAACCCAAAAAAACTTTAGTCAGATTATTAATGACTTCAATTCGCATAACTTAATTATTACTATACTATAAATTGAATTCAGAAATAATTAAATTATTAAAAGTAAATATTAAATTAAAAAAATTCTAAAAAAAGTTTAATTATTTATAAAAGACTACTATTTCAAATTAATTAAAGAAATCAGATTACTATTATTTATAATCAATTTTTTATAATTAATTATGTTGATGAAATTACACATGAGTAGAAGCTAAATTAATAAATAGTGAATTGTTAAATGACATCAAATAATTACGTTATACTACGTCAAGTTAATTAATATTCATTACATGAAATGTTAAATAAAATCTTCATTATCTAAGTGGAAAAGCAGAAATAATAAATTTTTCAGAACAAAAACAACAAACTAAACACAAATTTATTAGTCTATAAAATTAATGTATGGAATAAATTAATTATTTTAAATCTTATAAAACATGATTAATTATAAAAATTGATTAATTATTAAATTTAATAATAAAAATACAAAAGATCTAATATTTATTAAAAAGTTTAAAAAATAATAGTTAATTTGATAAAAATTAATTAAAAAGATGGGGAAAACATGTGTTTTAAGGCCACATCATGAAGCCTAGAAGTGGACCTAGTAGTCAGGGTGATCGTACGTGGGGGGGGGGGTACAAGAGCTAGACGACCTGGTCGGCGTATCTGATTAGACCCTGACCCTCCCACTATCATACCATCCATACCACATTCTGATCCTAGTGTGTCGTTAGGGACACACGAGATATTTAGGCATCCCATTTTTTCACCACTCATTATATCTGAGCATCCTCACCCATCTATACCATATCCGATGATGATTACCACTCCCCATCTAGCATTCGTCCAACCATCCATGTCATCTCCTTTTACTTATTCTTCCTTCTCTCCATGATTTTTATTCCATATTCTTTGACTCCTGATCTACCAGAGCCTGTCCCTGTGGAGCATACCTTGGGACCCACTCCACCTATACAGGGTGTTCCTTCAGTTTATGTGGATCCAACGGTGCCCACTGATCAGACGAACACCTGTATACTTATACAACCCTATCGAATTTTTACACAATTATTTAGTTGCATTATAACATGTATTGATAAAATAATTGTTTTTTAATTCATAACATATACATCTACTGATAGGAGGAGTGGGAGGGGGCGGGGGCGCACATGCATGCGTGTGGTGTGGAACCACCACCTGTAGTTGATGGTGAACTACAATGAAGATAGTAAAATGATTGAAAAAACAAGGTATCAGTGTCGGAGTTTTTTGCAACGCCTGCCAAATACTCTGACATCATTTCTGTCAGCCTGCTTTCGTGGAGATAGATTCCAAAGGAATTCAGGGATAATGATTGGGAAGAGATATGGGTAAAAAAATATGATCTTTTTAATG
The DNA here is from genome assembly GCA_963277665.1 of Viscum album. Taxonomy (NCBI): domain Eukaryota; kingdom Viridiplantae; phylum Streptophyta; class Magnoliopsida; order Santalales; family Viscaceae; genus Viscum; species Viscum album. Next base: position 639,804,825 of record OY728143.1, on the reverse strand, counting down.
AAATATATTATTTTTTGTATTTATATGAATTAATATTTTGGTGTCATCTTCAGTTTAATTTCCTCGACGGTGAGGGTGCACGACCATCCGGTCTAAATGATTTAGGTGAGGATTAGAGATCTTATAAGCACAAATTATATATTTTCTAGCATGATAGAGTTGGTACCGAGATAAAGGTTGTCCTGGTTGTTGATGATTGTCCATTATAATAGTATTGACAGATGATTACTCATTGGACGACTAACTAGTTTAAGGTATTAATTACATTTGAGGTATTTAAATGAAAATTTTCATGTTTTTCATTAATACTAATTATTGAATTTTATTTAGAAATCATCCAGATGAAATCAAAAACATTGGTTCCAAACAATACCTCCACACATTGAGATGTACTGGGATTCCAGATCATGAGAGGCAGCAGGTATGATAGTTTATAATCTTTCATTACGACTTCAACTTTCTATTTCTTCCTCCATAATTTATTTGATTGGTAAAGTTGTTATATAATTTTAGTTATGGAATTAATAATTTTTATACTATATTTAATTATGGTTTCCTATATTCAATTTCATTGTAGAGTCATAAATTGATTACAGAAATATGTGTATCTCGAGCAACATTGTTTTGCTCAAGTAGAAGGAAAATTGATGGAAGTGCGGTTAATGAACCGACTCAACAGCGGATTGTATGTTTTACTTGGAAGATTTAAAATTTTAATCTACATTTTTTTAATTAATAAATTATTTATATTTTTAACAAGATACTTTAGATTCACTTGATGCCCATGAACCTGACAATTTTGCACCAAATGATCACTTACATCAGTTGTTGGGAGATGAACACCCTGGTAGAGTGCACTGTTGACCTGGGAAGAGTATAGTTTTGATGAGATATTGGCCATCCTAAGGTATTAGTTGTAGTGTCACTGAGTTTCAGTAGGTTAAGGCATAGGAAGAACAAGATGAAAAAGTGCCATAGAGATGGTAGAATAGTCTATTAGGGAAAACACTGCATTTATGAAATAGATGGATGATTTACTTACAACACTTCCAGCAGAGGCCATCATTGTTTATGATGAATATATGTCATTGATGTGTTATATATATTCTTCACCATGTAGTAGTTCTAGTGGTGGTCGAGAAGAGGGTGAGGAGGAGGTCTAGGAAGAGGAGGAGGCTGAGGAGGAGGCTGAGGAGGAGGATGAGGGTGATGAGGAGGTTGAGGATGAGTAAGAGGGCGAGGAGGAGGGCATTGCAGACAGCGGGGATGACGATGTGGATGATGATGAGGAAGATGGTGAGGGGATGATAACAGTGATGATAGTGATGGTGATGGGGTACAGATTGATCCACTACATTTTTGACTGATATTACCGACCTTTGATGTTTATTGATTTGTTATTCCTTAATATATATGTGATTAGGTAGGTCACATTATCTTTATTTTTTATCTACAATTCATAAAACTTGAATTGATGATTTACTGTGACTAATTCACCCCTCCACTTGACAGCCCCGCCACCCCCGTGGACTGCCAGCCCACCCCCATGGACACCCCCTACCCCCTGGATAGCCTCGCCACCCCTGTGGATAGCCCGCCAACCCCCTCTGGATAGCCCTCCGCCCTGTGGACAACCCCCATCCCCGTGGACATCCCACCCACCCCTGGACACCCCTACCACTGTGGAAATCCCCCAAACCTGTGGACATCCTGCCCACCCACCTGAACACCATTACCCCTCTAGACAACCCTGCCACCCCCATGGAGAGCCTGAACACCACCTTTGACACCCCCTACCCACCAGGATAGCCCCGACACCACCGTGGATAGATTGACCACCCCCTAAACACCTTGTACCTGCCTAGAGAGCCCCTACCACTCCCTGGACACTCTGTACCCCCATTAACATCCCCCACCCACGCGGACATCCCGCCCACCCCTGTAGAGAGAACACCCACCCCTTGGACACATCGTACCCCTAGACATCCCAACCACCCTTGTGGACAACCCACCCACCCCCTAGACACATAGTACCCCCAGGATAGCCCCCCACCCCATGGACAACCCACCCACCCCCATGGACATCCCCCACCCCCTAGAGACCCCCTACCCCCCTCGATAGCCCTGCCACCCCTATGGAAAACCCTCCCACCCCCTGGACAACCCTCCCCCATAGACAGCCGTGGATAGCCCAACCACCCCCTGGACACCCTGTACCCCCCCTGGACAGCCATGCCACCCCCGTGGACTGCCCGCCCACCCCCTAGACACACCGTACCCCCTGAACAGCCCCTCCCACCCCCCTGAACACCTCCATACCCCCTGGATAGCCCCCAACCATGTGGATAGCCCTCCCACCTCTATGTATACCCTGCCCACCCCATTGGACACCCCATACCCCCCTAGACAGCCCCACCACCCTCATGGACATCCCACCCACCCCTTGGACACACCGTACCCCCTGGGCCCCCACCCCCGTGGATAGCCCGCCCAACCCCTGGACACCCTTCATCCCATGGACAGCCCCCCACCCCATGGACATCCCGCCCAACCCATTGACACCCCTTCCCCCTAGACAACCCCCCCTGTGGACAGCCCGACCACCCCCCAGGACACCCCGTAACCCCTTTGAAATCCCTACCACCCCTATTCACCCCGTACCACCCAAGATAGCCACCCACCCACGTGGATTTACCACCCACCCACGTGGATAGACCACCAACCCCCTTGGACACACCGTAACCCCTAGATAGCCCTGCCACCCTCATGGACTGCCCACCCCCCTGGACACCCTGAACCCCCAAGACACCCCCACCCTCTATGGAAATCCCGCCACCCCCGTGGAAAGCCCTACCACCCCCGAGACACCCCTCCCCCCCTCGACAGACCCACCACCCCCGTGGATAGCCCGCCCAACCTTGGACACCCCCTCCCCCTATGGAAATCCCCTCACCCTCGTGGAAATATTGCCAACCCCCTGGACACCCCATACCCCCTTGGACAGCCCTCCACCCCCATGGACAGCCCACCCACCCCCTTGGACACCCCGCACCCACCAATGATAGCCCCACTATCCAACTGGACACCCCGTACCCCTTGGAAAGTCCCCCACCTGCGTGGACAGCCCCCCCACCTGTGTGGACAGCCCGCCCACCTGCGTGCATAGCCCACCGACCCCCTTGGACACCCCACACCCCTAGATATCCCCTCCATCCTTGTGGACATACCACTCACCCCCTGGACACCCCGTACCCCATGGAAAGCCCCCCCCCATGGATAGCCCACCCACCCTCGTGGACAGCTCGCCCACCCCCTGGACACCCCTACCCCATCAACAACCCCGCTACCCATGTAGATATCCCACCCAACACCTTGGACGCCCCTATATCAATGTATAGCATCCCACCCTCGTGGAATGCCCTCCCACCCCCTAGACACCCTCGACCCCCCTAGACAGCCCCGTTACCCCCGTGGACAGCCCGACCACCCCCCCGTGGACACCCCGTACCCCCTGAACAACCCCCACCCCATGGACAGCCCCCAACCCCATGGATTATAGGTTTTCTAACAACTTGGAGATCCCATTAATTAAAGACACCCACTTCTTTGCCTCTTGGGATCCTTGATCACCAATAAAAAATAGTGGATGATATTTTAGAAACCCCCATTCATAATCAATGATCTGAGAAGAACATGGATATTTCACTTCCACAAGAGTTTGAGTAGAGACCAAGAATAGGAATACAATAGCTGGATCAAAATAATGACTACCTGGGATATACAATTATTGAATTTTTAATTCATTTATATTGGTAAAATTCTAAAAAATTTCATAAAAAAAACCTTTAGAAAAATAATCTAATGTTCTAAAACAAGGGACACAAAATCACAAATCCCAGAAAGATACATCATTAATAATTCATCATAAATCCATTTAAAAATCACATAATAGATAGTTATTTATATTTAAAACTCCCCAATGGTTTATAAAAATCCCTTTTATGGTTCCATTTCTAAAATCATTTAATATTTTTGTCCCACAATAAAAATGTAATCCATTTCCTAAAATCCATGAAAAATACCAATGTTCTTAAAATCCATGAAATTCATTTCATTAAATCAATTGTAGCCCACCCACCCCCCTGGACACCGCTACCCCAATGGACATCCCTGCCACCCCCATGGAAAGCCTCCACCCCCTTGGATGTCCCCCCACCCCCATGAACAACCCCCCTAGGACACTAACCCACCCCCAGGAGACCACCTCACCCCCCCTTGGATAGCCCCCACCCCCTGGACCACCCCCAACCCCTGGACACCCTCATGTACAGCCCCCTACCCCCTAGACAGCCCCTAACCCCCTCGACAACCCCCACCCCTCTTAATCACCACCCCATTGCCTAGACACCCCCACCACCAAGGACAACCACCCCCTAGACACCACCCCATCCCCCCTGGACACTACCCCACCCCCTAGACATCCCCATTGATAGCCCCCACCACCCTAGATAGCACCCCCACCCCCCAGACACCCCCATCCCCCCAGAAACCCCACCCCCTAGACACCCCTACCCCTTGGATAGCCACCACAACCCCCTGAACAGCCACCAACCTCATGAATTATTAATTAAATTATTTAGGTTTTTAATTAACATGTGAATTATGTGTTAATGGTGTATGGGTATACGTGTTGTATGGGTATACCTATTGTATGTGTATCCTTGCTCTAATTACCTTATGAATTATGTGTTAATTTTGTATGTGGGTGGAGGGTAATTAAATAATGAATTTCAGGTATTCAGAATTCTGTATGAATTATATGACTTATGACTTTCTATATTAATTCATATAGAATTCACCCCAACCCCTTTTATGAATTCTACAGACCTGCTGGTGGAAGCTGGTGGAATTGTTGCAGGTGCACAGGGGGAGGCCAACAAGCTGGCTTGCTGCTGCAGGTATTTGAAGGCTATGCCAACGGTTTACAACCATTGGAATATCTGTAAATGAAGAACTTTTACCAATGGTATTATGTAGAATGTTGATAAAAGTAAATTCCAACGGTTTGTAAACCGTTGGAATCGATATGTTTACTTAATATTTCTCAATGGTTTTTGGAAAACCCTTGGTAAAATTCTATACCAATAGTTTAAAAATCATTGGTATAGAGATGATTTTTAATAATACTAACAGTTAAACCATTGGTATATACTAATTATTTAAAACATATCCCAATGGTTTTTATAAAACGGTTGGGATATGTCTATCCCAATGGATCAAGACCCAAATGTTTGGACAACTTTTGGTATAGTTTATACCAATGGTGGTCCAACATTTTCCAACGATTTTAAACAGTTGGTAAATTCAAAATTTCCTATAGTGTATAAATCTTAATTCAATTATATATGTTAAAACATGTATCTATATGATCCCCTTACATTCCATTTCATTTATGTATGATGAGACACCCCTTTCTTTTTCATCAACCATTTTTATGAATTCTTATGTCATGCCATTGTGCTACCAAAATTTCACCGCTATTTTCCAAAACAAAATTCATTATGTATTGAATACCATTCCCATTTATCTATCAAGGTTATTCACCTTTATGAAAATTTACTTATTTATTATACAGTTTCATGTATGAATTTTATATTTCTTTATCAAAAATAAATGATGATGTTTAATGAATAAATTTTCTATGATCCATGTGCCACACTTATGATTGAAAGGAAATGATTAAGAAGGGTGCACCCTGATAGAGCTCTAGTGGATTGGGTAAAGAGTGGTATCATGGTACATCAAGTGAAATAAGGGCATACTCGTGATAATTCAAGTGAAATGTGGGTTTTCTCATGGTCCATGTGAAATGACCCTTGGCTCATGAAAATACCATGTTAATAGTTGTTGACACATATCCATGTTATGAAATAATCATATATCACACCTTTATGTTCATGTTTCTATTGTTCTCCATTGATATGCCTACTCCCAAACATGTAATACATTCTTCATGTTAATCTTTGTTTACTCCATTAATAAGATTTATAGCGATCCATTTTCATATGCATGTCCTAAGTTTATCCCATGCAATTTTAAGTATGAAGGAATGTTGTGGTCATGTAATGTTTGTTTTAAAAAAAGATTTTGTGTTTTATGTTCTAAGATGTTATGTAATGTACAAATTTTACCTAGACACTAGACATCTCAATATTTTATGTTGTATTAAGAGGATGTTTTATATAATAAAATAAATTTATGTGTGAAACAATGTGTAGTGTTGTTATAGTTTCTATTAGAGGATAAGTTTAGATATTTTTGGGATGTGGATTTGAAAACCCTAGTGAAAGGCTTAGGGATAAGAATAAGTATAATAAAAAAATCCATAAATTTTGGTGAGTATTGTGTTAGTGGTCTATCATGAAAATAAATCCCTATCTGGATATGAGTAGGTAGTGGGGATCTGTAACAGATGTATCTAGGGGTAGAATCTAAAAACACCACTTTAAGCTACACTTAATTGGAAACAGGTGCATGAAAATGGGCCTTGCTGCACTCTTGGTTACAACACTCCTAGGGAATATTATTTGGTAAATTCATGAGCTTATTATGATCCATTATTAAGGGAATAAAATTCCCACTAAGAATATAAGATGCGATGTAGATCGTGGATAATATATAATGAATCCTAGGAATTCATAATTTAAGGAAATAAATGTAATTTATAAGTTATCCATTTTGGTATTTGGATTACCCTTTATGAGTTACCCCTAATGTTTCCTTCCTTCGAGTCAAAAACTAGTAATAGGAGGACTCAGGCTAAAAACCAATGTGAAGATCAATGTGATGATTGTTTTAATGAGATTCCCTATCTATTGATATTATGAATCGAGAACCTTGTCATGATACTCTCTATGTTAACTCATGTGTTGAATAGAAACACAGGTCAAGGGGAACGTTCAACCCCCCCCCCCCCCCCAAGAAAAGAAAGTTGTAATCGATTGCTTCATGAGATATTGGCCTCCTAATTTTAATGGAACATACAATCCATTAATTCCCAAACAATGGATCAAATCCATTGAAAAGATCTTGTACATCCTTAAATGTTCCCAATAAGAGAAGGTTTTTCTAGCTGCTTATTATATGGAGGGTGAAGCTGATCAATGGTGGAAATTGATAAAAAATACGAAGCCTAAGGAGGAGATTGAGGCATTGTAATGGAAGGATTTCTAGAAAACAATTTCCGTAAATATTTTCCTCATGCCCTCTGACATAAGAGGGAAAGAGACTTCCTTCCCCTTAAACAAAAAGATGATGAATCCATCAGAGCATATGAGGAGAACTTTATAAGTATTTCAAAATATGCCTATGGCTTTGTCTTTATCCTAGAATGTAAGGTTGACCTCTTCTTTGGTGGGTTAAAACCGAGCCTATCGAATGCCCAAGAGATCCGTGAAATCGCGAGCTATGAGGAAATTTTCTAATGTGTCCTCAAGGTCAAAATAGAGATCACCAAATCATAGGGGTATTATTGGGATAAAAATAAAAAGGTAGAATTTAATTATGGCAGTCTTATGAGTATATCCTACGGTGAATAGAAATTCCAGCACCCCACTTGCCGTAGGTGCAGAAAAAAGTAGGATAGAAATTTCCTGAAGGGGATGAGGAAATACTTTAGGAGTGAAAGAGTAAGGAACATGGATATTATTTTGAGACAAGAAAAACATGTGGCTATGAAAGAGGAGAGAAATGATCCGTTTGACCCTCAACACATTGTTCATTACTTCAACTTCATGGAACAAGGGCACTTTGCAAACTAGTTTCCTAAGCCAAGGGTTTTCAGAGGCAACCAAAAACCTCTAAGTAAGGGTGATATTTTTCCATCACTACCACCTAAGTGAACAACGAAAATGTAGTGGTTAATGGTATTATAGTTATTAATTCAGGAATAGCGAATTTACATTTTGATTCTAGTTCTTTGCATTCTTTTATATCCCAAAATTTTAGTAGAACAATTCCAGCACGACAAAAAATCATGAAGTAAAGATGTCGGTGAGAACATCAAATGGGGAAATAATTTCATCTCATGAATATAAATCCTCCCCTATCACAATTTATGGTATGAATTTTTTGGAAAACCTTGTCACACACCATATGGTGGTATTTTATGAAATTATTGGAATGTATTGGTTTTTATAATATATGGCCAACACAAATTATTGTGAGAGAGAAACCACTCTCCATACGAAGAGTCAACCCACGATTCTATAAAAGTGCAAGGAGAAGGATGAATCTTTTTTAGCACCATCATCTCAATCATGGATATTACTACCCTATGAGCTTGTGTATCTAGCTCAGATGATTGAGTCAAAGGAAGCATCCATCAATAAAGACATTCCTATTGTGAGGGAATTTTCTAATGTGTTTCCCAAGAAATTTCCTGGTCTTCATCCTATAAGAGATGTTGAATTATCAATTTATCTTATACCTAGAGCATTGTCAATATCCAAGTCTCTATATAGAATGGATGTTGTGAAGCTTGAGAAGCTAAAGAAACAACAACTTGAGAATCTGTAAAAAGGGTTTATACACCCATGTGCTTCCCCATGGGGTCATCTGATCCTCTTCCTCTAGAAAAAGGAAGGGTCAATGCGCCATTGCATTGATTATCGCGAGCTCAACAAAATCATAACAAAGAACTAGTATCCTCTTCCCCAAATTAATGAATAGTTTGATAAGATATGGGTAGAACAATAAATCTCTATGGTGGATTTGCAGTCGGGATATTACCATGTAAGGGTGAAGGAGGATATCCCCAAGACTACTTTTCGTACAAGATATGGGCACTATGAATTCATAATATTTCCTTTAGGACGAACTACTGCACTGGAAATCTTCATGGACTCTGTGAATAGAGTCATTAGATATTACCTAGATTTTTTTGTTTTCTTCATAGAAGATATTCTAATATACTCTAAAACCATGGAGGATCCTGAGGAGAATCTAGGAACTATAATAGAGACCTTGAAAACAGATAATCTCTATGAAAAGTACAGAAAGTGTGAGTTATGGTTGAAAGAAGTCTCATTATTGGGTTATATCATTACAAGCATTGGAATATATGTTGATCCCTCCAAGACAGCTGCAATTGAGGGATGGCAGAGGCCTACATCAGAAATGGGTATCCATAACCTCTAGGGGTTAGCTGGATAATATCACCAATTTTTTATAAATTTCTCACAATTTTCCAACCCTCTTACTATGTTAACACGGAATGGATTAACGTTTTCTTGGGGTGATGAATGAAAAGAGAGCTTCAAGGAGTTGAAAATGAGGATTATCACTACACCTATGCTAACTCTACCCACAAGTGGAGAACTTTTTGTGGTATTTAGTGAAGCTTTGAAGAAGGGCCTAGGTTGTGTGATGATGAGAAATGACAAAGTCATTTCCTATGGTTCAAGGTAATTGAATTCTCTTGAAAAAAACTATCCGACACATTATTTGGAGTTGGCTGTAGTGATCTTCAATTAAAAAATTTGGTGGAATTACCTCTTTGGGGGAAGTATAAAATATATATGGATAAAAAATCCTCAAGTATATATTCAAACAGAAAGAGTTGAACATGCACCAATGAAGATGGATAGATCTGATCAAAGACTATGATTTATCAATCCATTACAACCCTGTTAAAGTAAATAAGAGGGGGACTCTCTATGTAGAAAGGACCTAGTGATTATATCATTGATTAAAGTTTAAAAGGATCCAATATTCTATGATTTGATGAAGATGTACATGGGAATCATAAAAAATGGAACATCCTCAATCCATTCACAAATTATTATTCATCCGTCTCTTTTGGAAAGGTCAAAGGATGATCAAAAGGATGATGTGGGAATTCAAAAGAAAGTGGAAATTATTAGAAAAGGGAAATCCTTATAGTTCAATTTTAATGAAGAAGGTACTGTGAGATTTGCATCAAGAGTATGTGTCACATAAAATACAAAGTCAAAGAATAAACTTTTGGATGAATTACATAGTTAAAATTTCTCAATTCACCCATGAAAGACAAAAATGTATCGATATATCCAACAATATCATTAGTGGGATAACATGAAGAAGGAGGTCACTAAGTAAACATCAATGTTCCTGGTATGTCAGCAAGTGAAGGATGAGAGGAAGAAGTCAAATGGGATGATCCAACCAGTACCCATTCCAACATGGAAACGGGAGAACATCACCATGGGCTTTGTCCCCAGACTTCCAAAGACATCCAAAGGAAATAATGCTATCTGGGTTGTTTTACATTATCTTACTATGACTGCACACTTCATTGAAATTTGAGATGATTTCTCATTGAATCAACTGGCATAGATATATATCAGATAAGTGATAAGAATGCATGAAGTACCACTATCTATTGTAATATATGGAGATCCAATACTCACCTCTATGTTCTGGAATAGTCTTCAACATGATCTGAATACTGAGATGAACTTCAGTACCAGTTATCATCCTCAAACTGATGGCCAATTTGAGCATACTATTCAAACACTTGAGGACATGTTGAGATCATGCTGAATGAATATAAAAAAAGGATGGGATCAACATCTTCATCTGGTTGAGTTCTCCTATAACAAAAGGTTCCAGTCAAGCAGACAAATGGATCCATATAATGCCCTAAATGGGAAGAGGTGAAGAACACTGGAATCTTGGGATGATTTTGGGGAGAGAAATCTCCTAAGTCTAGAAATGGTTGAAGCAATGGTGGAGAAGGTTAAGACCATCCAATAGCTCATTAAATCTGCTCAGAGTCGACAAAAAGCGCTATGATGATAATAATTGATGAGACCCAGAGTTTGGTGTTAGAGACATGATATTCCTCTGCATATCACTATGGATGAGGGTTATGAGATTTGGTAATAAGGGAAAGAATAGTTCAAGGTACATTAACTCTTTTGAGATCTTAGATCACATTGGAGCGGTGGCCTATCAACTAGCCCTCCCACTGAACCTATCTCAAATAAATGACATATTCAATGTATCACTCTTATGGAAGTTTATATATGACCCATAACATGTACTCAATCCATATGTGGTACTAATTGAGAATGACCTCTCCTATGAAGAGAAGCTAGTGAAGATCTTAGATCAACTAAAAAACTTACATGAAATAGGAAAATTCCCCTCATCATGGTGTTGTGGAAAAAGAACACATTTGAAGAGGCAACATGGGAATCAGAGGAAGTGATGAAGAAGAGTTACCCACCTTTGTTTTAGTGTGGGAAAATGAAATTTTGATGGAAAAATTTCTTAAGGGTGGAAGATTGAAACGACCCAAACATTCATTAATTAAAATTACTCTTGATATAATTAAATGTCTTGTTATGTAAAATGATTATATAACATATGAACTTATTTGGTTTTATGATTTTGGTTTTCAAAATACCATGAATAATTTTTACTATTGCTAATATAGTCGTTGAACAATAATACCATGATTAGTATAAATATAGGTTTTTAATAGATCCAATTTAATCAAAAAAATGAAGTGATGGCCACATCCAGTTGAATGGATCCTTACGAAGACCATTTTTTATAGCTCAAAAAGGAGGTATCATCATTATAATTTTTTCTTTCCCAACCCCTAGCCTAGATTCAACATGATAATATTGAATGGAACTGGTTATGAGAGAAGTGGAAGTTAATACAGATTACAACTTGAGTGATGTTATCTGAGTCACCCAAGAGTCTGTCACCATAGAACACCTTTCCATTCAGTCTTATGTGGGTGTCATAAGGGATTATGTATCAAGACCCTATTCATATGATTATGGGCATTATTTTTGTATATAATAATGAATATACATTCATTTTCATTATCATTATTTTGTAAATAGTTTTTAAATCATAAATTGTATTTTTAGAAATATTTCTTGATGAATTAATGGATATTTGAATTAAATAATATTTTAATAAAATATTTAAAGTAGATTAATTTTAATTAAATATAAATGATCATATTATTTTTATGAATAAAAAAGTAAATTTTATTACGGTTTGAAAGCCATTTTTGACAAAACCCATGAATTTTCTATAAATGCTAGTTTTTATTTTAAAAGTAAAAATTCACATATATAGAAAATTTTTTAGATAAAATTAATATTATTTTTGGAATCAAGATGTCTAAATTATCCAACGGTGAATTTTTCATAATTTTCTGAAATAGTTGAATTTTTGGGTAAAAATTAAATATTGTTTTAATATATAATGTGTCTATTACATTATAATGACCCAATAATGATGTAATATAATAATATAAATTATTTTTTCTTTCAATATAAGTTTTACCTTTAAAATAATGTGATTTTATATTTTTTTGATTAATTTTATGGTTCCTTAATGGACCCTCTTAGACTTATAAAACATTTTAACTTTTAAAATTGATATTTTTGAGAGTGTGATGCACCTCCACATAAGCAATCCAATTATTTAAATAAGTTTATAAATTTTCATTTTAAATTAATTTTTTCCACTCCCCTTTGGAAAAAACCTTGGTCAAAATTTTTTTTTGGTTTGTGGTTTTGATTTTTTTCATGTGGGTTGTCCAAACCCTAAATAATAAATAATTCCCTCTCATTTCCTACATAAACACACCCAATCTCCCACTTACTCTTAAGTAAAAGCCTTTATATATTGACCAAAATATCCCCTAATCTCTTTATAATCCCCACAAGGTTCCCCAAGATACCAATAAGCCTCTCTAAATCCTCTCCCAAGACTTTAGGATCACACTTCCAAGTAATGGATTTCTTTCTTCCTTATTTATGTTCAAAATTCTTTATATTGTTATTCCATTTTATTTTCAATTAAAAATGTTGGGTTATGATTTTTAAACTCCACCATACAACCCAAATTATATTTTAATGATTAGATACAACTTTTTCAATCATTAATTCCTCTCATGTACACCTATTACCATGTAGAAAGTTTGTAAGAGATTCCTTCCTTTCTCATTTTATCTCTGTTTTTTAATACTGTTATTCCCTTTTATTTTCAATTATAAGGGTTGGGGTATGATTTCACTCCTCCCCCATATTTACTTACATATTTTTTATTGATGATAGTCCCCTTTCTCTCTCATTAATGCCTCCCATGTACACCTGTTACCATGCCAAAAGTTTTTAAGGAATTTCTTTCTCCTCATTTACATTCAAGGAATTATTTAGATTTATGAATTGGAATTTCATTAATTATGTTGGTACATGTATCTATAAGAACCAAATTACTTTCCATTTCATGTAAATATTATGAGAGAACCGTTTTTCTCTCATCAATCATTTTTATGAATTCTTATGTCAGACCATTTGCGGCCGAAATTGCACTGCGATTTTTCAAGACAAAGTCATTGTGTAGTGAATACAATGCCAATTTATCTCTCAATGGTATTAAACTTTATACACATTTACATATTTATAATAGAGTTTCATGTATAAATTCCACATTCCTTTATCGTGGAATAAATGATGATTTTTAATGAATCCATGTTATATGATCCTTGTGGCACACTTATGCATGAAATGAAATGATTAATAAGGGTGAACCTTGATAGCGTTCCAATTCATTTGGTAAAGAGTAGTATCATGATACATCTAGTGAAATGGGGGATATCTCATTCTAATTTATATGTAATTATGGATTACTCATTCTCCATGTTCAATGATCATTGGCTCAAACTAATATCTTGTTAAACGTTGTTTCCATATTTCCAAGTAATGATAATCATTTTATATCATGCCTTCATGTTAATGTTTTACTTGTGCTCCATTGATATAAATTTTTCTTAATGTGTACTATATTATTCATGTTATGACTTGTTTCCTCCCTTAATGGGCTTTATATCTCACCCTTTTCATTTGAAGGGCCATAAGTTAACCCATGTAATGTTAAGTGTGAAAGAATATTGTGGTCATGTAAAGGATGTCTTTAATAAAGACGTTGTATTTTATATTCTATGATTTTATTTTATATTCCTAATTTACCAAGGAAATAGACCTCATATCTTCTATGTTTTATCATGTGAATGTTTTATGTAATAAAATATGGATATGTTTGAAATAAAGAGAAGGGATGTTATATCCTTAGATACCGAGTCTTACTGTTTTTAGACTCCAATTCCATCTAATTTCAGACTCCAAATTCACTGAGAATTAGACTCCAAATTCTACCAATATCTGACTCTAAATTCTCTAAAAATGAAACTCCAAATTTTATGAAATATATACCCTAAATTCTCAAAAAATAATTACCTGAAATCTCTGAAAATAACACTTTGAATTCTATAATAATTAAATTCTAAATTTTCTGAAAATGAGACTATGGATTCTCTGAATATCGTAATCCAAATTATCTAGAAATCATACTCTGACCACTCATTTATTTAGACTCTTAAATACTCATAAATCCGATTCCAAATTAATCCATATTTAGACTCTGAATGTCTATTATTTTAGAATTTTATTGTTCATATTTTTAGACTCAGATACTAAATTCCTTAAAAATGTGATTAAATATTTTTCTTACAATTACATTATTTCCTTAAATAAACCTTTTATTTTATCAGATCATATTATACTTAATCTTATTAATAATGATATAGTTATCCTTAATTTTTTTTTCTTACCCATGGTAATATTTTCAATGTTTTCTTACATGAAACTATGTCGTACAATATATTTTTAACCCCGTTGAATGAGTGACACATGTCCAGGTCCATCTAAAATTCCAGGAAAAATATAACCGTTAGAGGAGGAGATGAAAATTTAGTTTTCTACCTATAAATACCCCATCTATTTTAAGAATTAAACATATATAATGTTGACTCATATAGAGATTACATTCTATCATATTGTGATGTTACTTATAGAGAGAGAGAGACTATCATGACTTGTATGGTCTGTGAATATCTTACTCAGTCGTGAAAATGTTGTTTACTTGTGAATATCTTAATCAGCTATAAACAAATTATTCAGAAATACAACTATGATTCCAATTGGATGATCAATTGAGGTATTCTAGGGATAGGAAGATAGAGGATCTAGCTACCTTAATGTTCAAGGACATCTGGGGATAAGAATGTAGAGGCATCGACTACCTTAAAGTTCATGGACTTGTGGGGATAACAAGATAGATTCTGATATTCTTATTGAGGGTTTACCCTAGTTTAGGTAAGATATAGTTTTTTAATATATAAATCAAAGGAACACTATGAAATTTTCTGGATACCCTACTCTTTGGGTTAAATGATTTTATATATTTGTTTACTTATCACTGTTACATGTTTTCATTTCTGCTTCATTTTGTTAAAAAAATAACCTATAACTTTCTTATACTTTCTTATACATGTATACTATTATAAATAAGATTATATACGCTTTATGTTATAATATTTCTCTAGGTAAACTTTTCTTATTTTTCCTTATCAGATTCATTATTCAGATATTATGTAAGAGTGTCTCTTAGTTTAGAACTAAAGAGATTTTTTGAATCCATCATGTTTAGCATTGTTAACCAAATATTTTCATTAGGTTAAAAATGAAGGGTTTTAAACCAAAAATTCACCCCCTCTTGTAATCGAGAATCTACTTTTATATTTTAATCCTACAATTGGTATTAGAGGAGGTCTCTGAAATTCTTATATGAACAATGAAGTTTTCTTGCTCAACTTTTCTTGTTTAATTTTAATTTTTAAAATATATCTGAATGATTTTCTTTAAAAAATATTTTTATTCAAATTCTTTTTGTGGAAATGATATTTTGTATCATAATGACTGGAATTAATGTTGGTTATATAGATAATCTAAATCCTACCAGACCACCAATTGTTCATGTTAATTATTTTGACTTTTGAAGAGATAGGACGAATAATTTTTTATTAAAACTGGAGTGGATTATTTTGTCCTGCTTATTGGTGAATAAAATATTCCTAAAATGAAAATCAACACATTCACAAAGTAATAAAAACAAGAATATAATATAAACAACAAGGTACATAATACAATTTTATGTTCCATGACCATGAATATCATTATTCAAATATTTTCTTGTGAAGAAGACAATAATATCTGGAAGAAACGTGCAGTTACATACTTTGTAACATAAAATTTTATAGAAACTAGAAGAGATATGTTAAGAGAAGAATATCATAAATTCATATTTCCTTATGGTGAACCTGTTTGCAATGTGCGATAAAGATTTATGACTATCATCAATAGTGTTCAATCTATGGGAGAAAAGGGACATGATGATGAAGTTCGTATGGATTAGATAATTAAAATTATGCCCAATTAGTGGGAATATAAAAGGGAATCTATTTATGAAAATAAGAAATTATCTAACATCACTCTTGATGAGTTATTTAAAACTATTTCTTCAGCATAAATCAATAATGAAGAGAGATGATGACTTTAATAAGAAAAAGAATGGTAATAGAAGCATTTCTTTCACTAATACATACTAATCCAAGACACTAGAAAGGGTAACTAGAACTAATGATATGAAATATATTATGGTATCTAAATCAAGTGACAATGATTAGTTTGATAATGAACTAGCAAATCTTGCTCGAAGGATGAACAAGATTATAGGAAATAAAGACTTTCAGTGCATATATTTGAAGAAAGACAGAATGGAAATAATGATTTTCATGTAACTTGTTATGAATGAATAAGGGATGTACATATTAGCCTTGATTGTCCTATGATCCAGAGAAATAGCAGGAAAGATAAGAATTTTTAAATGAACTAAAATAAGTACAAAAAATTTAAGTCTAAGAAATTATTGATGGATAATTAAACCTGGAGTACAAGTGGTGGTGACACTTCTAAATTATCCTCTAAATATGAATCTTCTAGTGAGAATAATATTGGTCTTATAGTAATATTAATGATTGAAATTCATTTTCTTATGGATAATGTACATAATGCGGAATCCTTAACAAATATTTCTTTAAATTATAATTTTCTTAATGAAGAATATTATGAGTCATCAGATGAATAGTCTTCCTCCTCAGAAGATATTACCTTACATTCATTTGGAGAAGTTTCTATATTTGATAAATTAATTGATAATAAAAACTGTAAGATTAAAAAGATGTTAGTGGAGGTAAATTCTATAATTTCTTTTTTGAAAAAAGAAGTTTTAGATCTCCTAAAAGACCATGATTAAAGAACTTTGGATTTTTTAAATGTTTCTAAAAACTTTAAGGATGTTAATTCTGAGAAGGATAAACATTGTATGGATATTGAAAATTTTATTTCTAAGAAAAATGTTTTAGAGAATAACTCAATCTTAAGACTAAGGACTCTGAGGATTAGAAATTAGTCATGAGACTAAAATATGAAATATTTTTTAAAAATAAACTTTTAAAAAATGTCAATTTTGTAAGGAATGAATTTAAAAAATGTATTAAAAACTTCATCATATTATGGAAAATTATAGATTTGGTTATATTCACTCAAAACCTATTTTTAGTCACAATTATTTTGTTCCCCAAAGTGATTGTTTTTTCACTATGTTTCAATGAAAAGGAAATTGGGAGAAATTTTATTCTTTAAATAAAACCCTATGCTTAGGTTTTTATAAGGATTATTTTATTCAGAAATATGGATACAAATGATTTTACTTACTATAAATTCTGGATCCAAGAAGGTTTGGATTCCAAAATTCTAACTATTTTATTTTTAGGAAAAAAAAGGAAGTACCAATAACAATGAATGCTACATGGATAGTGGATTCTCCCATAACATGACTCATAATAAAAACTTCTTCAAAAATATTATCATGATGAAAGGAGAAAGTGTATCTTTTGGAGACAATTCTCATGGATAAACATTGGATATAAGTATCATTTTTCTTATTATAAAATCATTAATTTCAAAAAAAAAATTTGATAAAGGACATAATAACATCCTTATAATCAGAATACAATTATGTGATGAAGGTGACAATGTGAATTTTAGGAATGATAAATGTCTAGTACACAATTACAAGGAATAGTGTATTATCTCTTCCCATAGGAATTATAATGTTTATACATTGAAAATCTAAGTCCTTTTGATCCATGATATTCTCTAACTTAGTGAAATAGAAGCTAAATATTGGTAATGGAATAGAATATAAGGACATTGTAACCTTAGAAACCTATGTAAACTCTAAAAGAAAAATGTGTTAAGGATCTACCATAGCTTATATTTGACTCTTCAAAAGTTTGTTATCCTTATCAATATGGAATGAAACATGAGTGAAGAATTAAATCAATCAGTTATGTATTAAATTATAATGAATTGTAGCCAGTGCATATGTATCTTTTCGGTCCCACACAAACTGGTTTTATTGGAGGAAAATACTATGTATTTGTTTTAGTTGATGATTACACAATATTTACATGGGTCTATTATAAGGACCCAGCCTTATTAAATAACATAATTATGATTTTAGACAAAAAATAATTTTCTTTTACACTGAGGACCATTTCATGTTTACATCTTTATATTATTGGGACATAATACATTCATAACCTTATGCATTGTTATAGAGTGGATACCATTAAAACAATTTCCATTTTTTTTTCAAAATATAAAACATTAAAGAATAAAACATGATTTCATGGACAATTATTTAAAAATTTAACATGTATTCCTTATTTGTCTTACAAATCCTTATTAACTGTGAAAATTATTTAAAAAAAACTTGAGATGAGCATAGAAAGCTCAGCAGGGGATGTAAAAGAATGAAAGAGAACATTAGTCCATGAATACATGTAACGTATGAAAACATTTTCAAAAGACATACTTGTCACCCATATATACTTACATTGTGAAACATGATATTTTCAAAATATACACACAGAACACTAGAAAATATATATAATCATAAAGGTATCTTGCAGTATTTATTACATAATCATGTAACCCTCTCGACTATCTTATCATTTGTAACCCTCATGGCTACCTTACAGTTTGTGTAACCATTGTAGTTACACATAGAGTAACCATACAACTGAACACCAACACACAAATACCAATGCATTGGGGGGAGATATAGGTCCGAACCTTTGTCATAAACAATTCTCATAAACCAGATCATAATCATACATAATGAATAATTTCATAAAAACATTTCTTTTGAAGTTTGTAAAACAAAATTTTAAAATAATTTTTCAAATAAAAATACCCTTACATGAATCATATAACTGAAGAGAGAGTTAATAGAGTGGATGGAATATGTATATACACTATAATTAACCATAATTTAACATAATATAAAAAAACCATCATAAAAATAATTCTAATACCACATAAATAATGAATTGGGATGTCAACACAATGAATGGAAACCCTGTTAAGAATTCCCTTACCTTGGGTTTGTATCACATCCAACTCATTTAAACCTTCTGTATAATAGCTAAAAGAGTGTAATTAATATATTAAATAATCATATCCATCATTATAATACATTATATGTTCATTTAATTACATCACATCACATTATAATTGTTATTATTTTGTTCCTTGCACTATTTTGGGTGAGTTCTTTACAAGATTTTTAAGATTGGTTCATGATGGATTGTTCTTATCTATTGGAAGTAAAACAAATAATTGGAATAGAGTAGTATTTACATATTTACATAACCATAACTTATACCATTTATAATTTTTAATTATTACATAATGATGATTCATAAGTTCAAAACATTAATGATGTTCGTTTAGATCATTTTAGTTGTTCTTTGATAATAATGACCTCATTTTGTTTTATAAATAAAAAAATGTATAAAAAATAATTCCAGAACCATGAATGAGACATAATACATAAATTATAACCTGTTTAAACCATAAATAGGGTTTTATGACAATACATGAAATAAATAAATGAAAATTGAAATCACATCATCTATGATGCCGATAATTTCAAACATCACAGAAAATGTTTTTATTCATTGAATAAGTGGGATAAGAGAAGAATAATGATGATAAATTTTCCTTGAACATGAGAACATCGAGAATATACAAGATTTCTAGAGATTTCATGCCTCTTAGGTAAGACGATATGGGAAAAAATAATAAAATAATGCAACACAAAATAAAAGAATAATTGAGAAATCCCTTACAAAAATTCAGCAACCTAACAGAAATGCAACATGGCTTTAGAAAATATTAAAAAGATAGAGGACATGGGTTACCCATATAGAAATGAATAATAATATAGAATATATCAGGAATAATAATTAAATAATAACATGGTATGGAAACTTGAATTTTTTACAACATAAAAGAAAACTTGAATGGAAAAATAAATAAATTGAGAATTTTCTTACCATGTAGAGTAACTCATAGAACATGAATGTTGGGACCTTGGAGGGATATAGGAAACCTCTATAAGACTAATAAATATCTATTGAGTCCAATGATTTTTTGAGGAATAATTGTAAATTAATATAATGATGTAATTGGTTGGTATTTATAGAAAAAGTGATGGATTACTTCAATAATTTAAAAGGTTCACCTCAATAGTGGTATTTGAAAAACAATGGGCTTTCCCATGATATTTTCCCATGGTATTATCCACTTGGGAAACCTTGCATGTTATTTAACTTTACACAAGTCAACTAGATTTATTACATCATTAATGATGTCATTAACACACCGAAACTCAAAATTGTATTTTTTTTACTATTCACTAAAAAAATCAACTTTATCAAAAAAATCACAAAAATTCAACCTAAAAATTTATCAACATGTATAATTCAAAAATGTAGTCCATTTTTTGAAAATAATTTTATAAATACCATTAATTTAATTTTTAAATAAAAACATACTGAATTCAAAAAATTAATAATTTTAAAACTATAACTGCTTTTATATCACATTAAAAAATTAACCAAAATATCATTCTCTTCAAGCCTTATGAAAATAAAGTAATAATAAAATTTACTATTAATTATGGTTATATTACTATTACTATTACTATTTATATAGTTATGTTTCTATTCACATAAAAACAAGTTAGTGTCATTAGACTCCAAATAACTTACTAAACACAATTGTAGATGGCTATTTTTGAAAATTCAAATCCTCAAAGTAGTAAAATTATTAATAATGGTTATAAATATCTACATTAATCAAAATTTCATGCATTTCAATTTATTTTTAGAAATCCTTGGGGTTTTACCTCTATTTTATAGAATCTAAATCTAAATAATTTTCTTATTTTATAAAATTTTAATCCAACATTAAAAATGAGAAAACCCATCCTTTGATTAATATTTATAGTGATCATGGGGTAGAATTTTAAAATTCATATATTGAATTTTTTTGTAGAAAGAAAGTCATTACTCATAAGTTCTCACCACCAAGAACTCCTAAAAAATTTAATTATTGAAAGAAGAAATCAAATTATTTAAGAGATAACTGGAACCATGTTGAGTGAATATTAAATTGCTAAACTATTTTATGATGAAGCTTTAAGTACTACTTGTTATACTATAAATCATGTTTTAATCAAACCTTTTCTTTGTAAAAATACTTATGAATAATGGGCTGGTCGACACCTTAATGTTTCATACTTTAATGTATTTGGATTCAATGTATTCATCATAAATATAAATAAATATTAAATAAAATTCCACCCAAATCCGATAAAGTAATTTTCTTAGGCTATTCTATTACACATAAGGCTTATATAGTTTTTAACAAAAATTATTGTATTGGTGAAGTAACAGTGCATGTTAAATTTAATGATACCGATCCTTTTGTTTTAAAAAAAACCGCAAACTGTATCTTAATATGTGTTTTCAAAAACTAATTATCAACCTTTTATAGAAGATTATTCCAATCAGGAAAATACTCTAGAAAATGTTTCTAAAGTATTTAACCCAGAATATTTTTTACCTTATGTTGATGAACATATTTTACAAAACCAAAATCAATTATTTCTTAAAAATCATCCCAATGATAGTATAATTGGTGATTTAAATCAACTTGTTTGTTATAAAAGTTCATTAAGAAATGAAGTTGAATATCTAGAATTGTGTTCATAATTATAACCAAGAAGCACAGATTAAGATTTGGGTGATGATTATTGGATTAAAGCTATGCAATATGAACTAAATTAATTTGAAGGGAACAAAGTCTGGACCTTACAAAAAAAGACCAAAAGAAACTCTAGTAATTCGAGTAAAATGGGTCTATAGAAAAAAATGTGATGAAAATGGAATCATTGTATGAAATAAAGAAATATTAGTTTCTAAAGGCTATAATAAACTAGATGGAATAGACTATAAACAAAATCTAAGTACCATTAGACAGGCTTGAATATATTTTTAAACTAGTAGTCTTTTCTGCAATCTTTATATTCAAAATTGTTCAAATGGAAATGAAATGTGATTTCTTTAATGGTTGTGTTCAAAATTGTTCAAACCATTTATAATGAAATTAAAAAAAAAAGTTTTGATTGTTCAAATTTATGTTGATGGAATTATATTTGGATCAACTCACCAATATCTTAATAATTCATTTATAAACCTAATGAAATCTGAGTTTAAAATGAGTATGATGGGTGAGTTAAAATTTTTTCCTTGGTTTTCAAATTTCTCAGAAACCAGAATGGAATTCTATATTTCTATATGAGTATATTAAAGATATTATTAAAAAGTATGTATATGAAAACACTAAAAGTATAATTACTCCAATCGGAATCTCAAATTATATTGATTTTGTTGATGTTGGGAAACCAATAGACCAAACATCTTTAGAGTTATGATAAGAAGTTTCTTATACTTATAAGATTGTCATCTAGACATAATGTTTTCAATATGCTTATGTGGAAGATATAAATATAATCCAAAGGAACCTCATTTGAAAGCAGTGAACAGATTTGTTTCCCTATTTAAAGGGAACCATGGATTTAGTAATTTTATATTATTTTGGAAATGATATTGTTAAAAAAATGGATGATAGTTTTGGTTGATGAAGAATGGGTAAGAAAAGGATATCCAGAATGTTTCATTTCATTAGAGATTAATTAGTTTATTAGTCAAGAAGGAAGCAATACTCAGTAATACTTTCCACTGTTGAAACTGAATATGTAGCATCTAGATATTTGTTTGCTCATGTGTTGTGGATGCAACAGACACTCACAATCTATGGCATGAGTTTTTCCAAAACATTGATAATGTGTTATAATACTAGTTCCATTGCACTAATCAAAAAACCCATCACATCACTCTTGTAAAAAGAATATAGATATTAGGTTTAATATTCTAAGGAATCACACACATAAATGAGATATCATTTTTCAAATTATCAAAAGGTAAGATAAACTTGCTGACATATTTACAAAATATTTACCATCAGTTGGATTTTATTATAATAAACTGAAGTCAATAATGATAACTCTAAGGTAATATTTCATATTAAATTTTTGTTAA
The DNA here is from genome assembly GCA_963277665.1 of Viscum album. Lineage (NCBI taxonomy): Eukaryota > Viridiplantae > Streptophyta > Magnoliopsida > Santalales > Viscaceae > Viscum > Viscum album. The sequence continues at coordinate 639,781,337 of OY728143.1, read as the reverse complement.
AATATTTCTCCTTACATTATGACACTCTTTTTCATATATGATATACACATGTTTACACTTTTTAAATTTTACATCCTTTATAAAACTTTTCTGAACCTAATATTTTCATTACATAATAAAACTTTTCAGAACCTAAGGTATATAATAATTACCTGATCAATAATTACAATTATTTATAAGTAATCTATAAGGTATGGTTCCTTACTTAAATCTCCATAATTGTATTTTTTACTTGTAGTAATTTCTATATTATTTTAAGAAAACATTATCTGATTCATTTTCCTTAAATCTTATTTTTTCCTAAAACCTCAAAATATCATAACCATAAAAATCCTTTTTAGTATTGATATCAACCATTAGATTATATCAATATAATATCAACTTTTGTATTGTTTTGAAAATAAAAACCATCACTGTGAAGCCCTTATAAAGGAACCCCATAATCACGTCACACATTAGGTTTTATTTTATTTTTTTCTGATTCTCTAATGCCCATCAAATCAGTCATTCAGTTTTCTTGTGTTTCCCTATGATTCAAATGTCTCTTGAAGTTTCCTCACAAAATACGATGGCCTCCAACATGGAACTCAACCATAAGATAATTTATAGATAAAGTTTGGTGGTCCCAAATTTCATTCATAATTGTGATTCCCTTATTGAAAACATCCTTAAGAAGAATGGATGTGAAATCCTTTGCAATTCCAAGACTAAAAATTTGGATCTAGTTTATCCTGATCTCCTTATATAATTCTAGGATTCAGTTAGTTTTTATGAACAATGAGGAAGATAATATTTTTCTTTCAAGAGATATAGGATGATTTATTATTTATATTTCAACAATGCTTATATTATAATTCATATACCTTATGAAGGAGAGGCTATATTATTATCTTAGAGGATTCTAAACAAGGAAGTTTGTTTTGAGAAGGTTATAGAAATTGAGTTCCTTGGACTTAAAGGAGTTAAGTCACTGAAGATAAAATAAATTTCACCAAATTTTAGATTGTTACCCCATGGATTCAGTTATTTATCATTCATAGAATTGGAGATAGGAATTCCATTAAGAAATGTGATATCTTCTTGATTGATTACTTACTAAATATATGGAAGATAATCATCCTCAAGTACATTCTCATGAACATTAGTAATATAAATAATGGAACCCTGAAGTATCATATTACTATTTATCAAGAAATCTTTTCCATGATGATGTTCTTTGTAGAGAATCATTCAAAATTTTTTATAGCTGAAACTCCAATGTTTTTTAGATTATTGTGTTGAGTGATGATACTACGAGGAGGATAATAATCATATTCAATATCATGTTAAGAGAGTTCTATGATATTATTGAGAGTGATGTTTAGGCTGTTAGTAATAAAGGAGATGTAGAAGAAACTTCCAATCAAAACCCAAAGAAAAGAAAATAACTCCATCAAAATGAGAAAGTACCAGTTCTAGTGTCTGTATCTTCTCCCCATAATCTAAAGAAGCAAAAGACCTTTTCAGATGAAGTAGTAGAAATGTGTAGAGAGAAGAAAATGAAAAATAATAATAGAGATGATATTTTTGGTTTAGATCATTCTAGGGCTAAAGAATTAAAAATTCATGTAGTAGAAGATATTGATAAAAAATCAAAATAATAGAAGATGAAGAAGAAGATGCCAAAAGTCGAGCTTGTCCAAGCCTTTCGTGAAAATACATAGAATGAATCCAAACAAATCAGGTTAATATAATCTATCATAAAATAATTAGTTCATATTGAAACATTGGGAAATAATGTTTCAATTATGGAACCTATAATTGAAGAATAAGTACTTCAGCATGAAGAAGAAGAAGAAGAGGAATGTGATTATTTAATCAAAATGTAGGATGAATTCCCAAACAAGTAAAGACCATCTAAAAAGTTGTTTATAAAAACTTCCCAAGTAAAATAAACCAAGATAATATTATAAGATAAATATGATTATGTATAGGTTGAGGTTGATAAACCATCAGATGATGAAATTTGAAATCATGACTATAATGGTGATGTTAAGGAAGTTGCTGATAATTTTGGTGAAAAACTCTCTATTGATGATGATAAAATTATTAATTTTTTTGATAGTGATCATGAGACTCTGAATTTTGAAAAGGAAAATACTAATGTTGAGAAAGGAAAGAAAGTGGTTTTTGATTCAACTAGTAATGTTGTGGTTTCCATATCCAAGAAATATTTTGGTGGAAAATATATGAGAAAATTAGATGAGTATGATAATATTCCCTCACTAGAATAGGAATATACATCATAATCTTTTTCTTCATTGGGTCATGTTTTTTTGTTCAGTCCATGAAGAATCTAGTGAATCCCATTCCCTTATAATTAGATATTGATTCTAGGTGTCAGTTATATCAACAATGAATCAATCAAAAGTCATGTTCAGCAAGAATTCTCATGGAAATGTTTTTCAAACATGAAGTTGATTTCAAAAAATTTCTTATTGGTTATGATTCTCATTGATGATTATGTAAGGAAGTAACCATATGGTCTATGTAATTTATTGATGATATGAAAATTATGGATGATTTCCGTGAATTATAGATGGATGAATTTGATAATTTATATTAAATTATTGATAAATTGTTAAAAAATCTTTCAGAAAAGCTCAATCAAGAGAATGTTTCCCATATCAAAGAGGATAAAGACCTGAATGGAAAGATGAATTCAGTATCTCTAAATTTGGAAGGAGAAAGACAACATAGTTAATCATTGTAAGAAATGTTCATAGAGAATTAAGAGGTGGTAAATTCTCACATAGAAATTATTAATTTTCAAGAAGATAGAATCAGAATTCTTGAAAAGAAAAATTAGGATCAGGATCAACTGGTCAAAAAGATTGAAGATGATGACAAATAGTTGAAGATGAGGAAGGAAACCCTGATTAAGTTAATGCCAAAAGAGAATATGGATTATTGTTTTTTCATAAAACTCTGATATTTTTTTGTATTCTCCATTCTAATATAACGTTTCCTATCATAATTAATTTTTTTATCATTATATTGTTTTTTCTTTTATATTCCTAACCGTTTGGGTACAACATTTTTTATTTTCATCAATTCCTTTTTGTAAATCACAAAGGTAGAGAAAATAATGGTAAAATTAATATTATGTCAAAACAAGTGAATCCCCTATGAAATGGGGAAATTAAGTAAGGGGGAGATTTCTAAAATGAGATATTATTATGAATGAATAAGTAACTTCTCTATGAATAATAGGAATACGACCCTTAGGGATTTCAAAACCTATTAGCGAATTAATCGTATTCATATTATGGGTCATGAGTAAAGGGAGATAAGTATTTCATTTGAATTTCAAAAAGTGAAAAACTTATTTCTTATATTATTTTTCAAAATTGGTTTTTTGTGCTTTCAAAAAATGTGTAGATTGTTAATTCAATAAGCCCCCTTATTAATTTTAAATTCCTTTATGTATTGGAAATCACAAACACATATTATTAAGGAAAATTATACTTATCTAGGAATTATTTTCTTAAGGAAAATATTCTTTCTATAAGGAAATATATTTTCTTAATCATTAAATATGACTTTATATGTTAGGAATAATGATACTTATCCATGTATAACAATATTTTATTAAGACTGAATATCCATAAGAATAATCGTATCATTATCTAAAACCTTGTAATTTTATAGTTCCTTAGATATATGGACTTTATATTTTTACACTCCAATTCTATCTAATTTTATATACCTAATTCTCTGCAAATAAGACTCTGATTTTTCTAAAAATATGATTCTGAATATTTTGAAAATTTGACAATGAATTCTTTAAAAATCAGACTCCAAATTCATTGAAAATTAGACTTCGAATTATCTGAAAACCAAACATCGGATTATCTATAAATCATACACTTAAGTCTAATCTTTCCTAGACACTAAAATACTCATAAATAATATACCAAATTCTTCAGAATTTAGACTCTCAATGTCTATTATTTCAGAATATGAAAGTTTGTAATTTTAGATTCTGATTCTCAATTCCTAAAGAATTTGACTAAATATTTTTTTTACGGTTACCTCATCTGATTAAAGTAACGTTTCAATTTATGGGATATTTTTATACTTTTGTTTCTTAAACATGATAATATTTTCCTTACATTTTATTGTTTCGTACAAATGGAAATGTTTTCCATGTTTTATATCATGGAACAATTTCTTAAAACATATTTTTAGCTAACCGTTGAATGAGTGACATGTGTCCAGGTCCTTCAGAAATTCAATGAGAAATATGATTGTTGGATGATTATAAGACCATTGATATTTCTTCGTATAAATACACAAGTCATTTGAAGAATTCTACATCTAGAATGTTGAATCATCTATACATTATATTTTGTGATTATGTGAAGTGATTTCTAGAGAGGTAGAGAGAGATTCTTATGCCTTGTGTGATCTGTGAACATTTTGTTTATCTATGAACAACTTATTCAACCTGCCTAGTGCGATTCATATTGGTAAATCAATCTATGGATTTTGGGGATAGAAAAACAGAGGTTTTGAATACCTTAAATTCTAGGGACTTCCAGGGATAGGAATACATATGTTATGAGTACATTAAAGTTCGAGTACATGGGGGGATGTCAAGAAAGATTCTGATATTCTTATCGAGGGATTACCTTGGAGTGGGTAAGAAATAATTTCTTGAATGTATAAATCATGGGACATTTATCCAGGATTTTTGGATACCCTTCTCTCTGAGTTTAATGATTTTCTATACTTTTTTTACATCATTTTGTAACATATTTTTATTTCCACTTCATTTTATTAAACAAATTATTTTTAACTTTCTTATACTGGTTTACTAGGATAAATAAGATTCATTATGGTTTAAAGCATAATCATTCCCTAACTAAATATTTTTTAAGATTCCTTATCAGATTGATTATTCGGATCTGGAACAATATAGTCTCTTAGTTAAGAACTAATGAGGGTTTTCAAATCCATATTGTTTGACATTGTTAAAAATTATTTTTCATAAGGATAAAAATGAATGTTTTTAAATATACAATTTACCCCAATTGTAATTATTCATATACATCTCTATTTCAATCCTACATCACCCATAAAAGACCTACTAGAAAGAACTTCACTTTGAAGAGAACTTAAAAGAACCACATTCTTCGATTTTATGAACCATTATGACACACAAGTGTACTCTTATAGATATTACAGTTTGTGATCATGGTAAATGAAATAAAAAAAATTCTCCTAGAGACAATTTCAGACATAAAACATTTTCGTATATTCATGAAACTATAAAAATTAATAAAGCAATAAATTTAGGATAGTGGGTGATGGGTATAAAAGAAGAAATAAATAGGTTTACAAGAAATAATATCCGGGAATAAGTTGAATGTCTTAAATATAAACTTCCAGTTGAAATTAGGATATTATTTATATAAAACATTGATGAGCCTAACACAATTGTTAGCAATAATTCTATATCAATTACACAATTTTATTATCAATGTAAAAAAAAAGTTTATCAACATAATTTAACTTCTTATATTTCTATTATGTAGTATAAGGAACATAACTCAAATAGAGAAAACCCAAAAAATAATTATACTAAATTAATAATGATAAAATGGTAAAAAAAATAACAAATAATAATTCCATATATTATAATGGGACAATAAATAAAAATATTGAGAATAAAAATAGAAAAATATGGACCCTCTTGATCCGCCTGATGGACCAAAATTCAAAATAATAATAATATAGAATTAAAGCATAATTTTAATAATATAATATTCATTTTAATGTAAAATGTTTATATAACCATGGGAGAAAAAAATTATGAATAACGAATATAATAATATGTATTTATATCAATTAAGAAACTTATACTATTGTTACATATCTGATAGTTGGGATAATAATCTTGTTGTTGGAATAATAGCCTAGAAATTAGAATTTTTACAAGACTTTTAGAATAGTTATGAATCGTATAAAACGGATATATAATATATTTATATCATGACAAAAGAAAATAATTTTTTAAAAATGATTGATTAAGTGTTTCTGTTTTTGTGATAAATAAATGTTTTAATTATATATTTATAATGGATATTTTTATAAACAAGAAACATTTTTTTCCATATAATGAATTCATAATTAAATATTATGTTTTTCATAATGAAAATATAATTTTATGTGATAATAAATTGTTTTACAAAGGATCAAAAAATTGATTATTATATTAAAATCAATATTTTTAGAATAGATGAATATTGTATATGAAAATAAAAATTTTCATATATAAAAAATTATTTTAAATAATTAGATTCATAATTTTCAATATACAAATTTAAAAATGGTTAGAGTTATTTTTTAGTATTATTACAAAATAGTTTATTTTTTGGTGAATACGGAAATACAATAACTTACTATATTTAACAGTATAATCTAAATGTATGAATTTTTGAGGATTGTGTGATATAAAAAACCATTAATTTAAAGTCACATTATCCATTTACTATATATTTTAGCAAGAATAAAAAATAGTTATCATCTTGATAAAAAATAATAAACAAATTTTTATAATAATCAAAAACATTATTCTCCCCTGTTACAAAGCCCACCCCTCACCACCCAACTCCTCACACCTTCTAATCCTTAAAGTATGAAAATATTTTCAAAATAAACTCCTACCCACTCTACCCATGTGCAGGTGCTATTTTTCTCATCAATATACCAATTTCATGTTCTATAAGGGGTCCTTCAAGGATATGATATTCAAGAGGTAACAGATTTAAACTACCTCATTTAATTTATTTTATTCTTCTACATTCCCCTCGCCTCCATCAGTAAACAAATCATAGTAACTCTAGTATCATGTAATAACCTAGATATCCCAGAGAATTTTCTTTTATGAATATATAGTATTTGGGGTGTTATGGGGGCAGTTATTGACTCATTCCAAGAATTTTCCATGTTTTTAGGTTTTCCGTCTGTTGGTCAGGGCGTTAGTGTCAGGGAGTTGGTGAGTCATGGTGTCAGTGATTAAAGGGAGTTGGTCTCAGTAAGATAGGCATTGGTAGGTAGAGGTGTTGTTAGGTACAATCATTGGTGTTATGGAATAGGTGAGTCATGGCATCAGTGAGTTGATGGTGTCGGTGTCGGCGATACAGGCATCGGTAGGTTGAGGTTTCAGTAGGTGAGTGTGTCAATGTTAGGGCGTCGGTGAGCCGTGGCGTCAGAGAGTCATGACATCGGCGAGTCGAGGGCATTGTTGTATTATCATCGATATGTCGTGTTGGTATATCACCCTTTGGTAACTTAGTGTTAGTGACTCACCCATCGATGGCTCATTTTCAACTTTTCCATTTTTTCTAGTTTCACCCCTCTTACATCTTATTTAACGTAAACCAAGTTTAAAGGCTTGTTTGGTCATTTCTACCAATGTTTAGAAGGATATTAAGTATATATCTAATATCATAACATTTTGTGTGTTTGAGATACTCAAATTTTGTGATCTTGACCAAGATCCAATGATAATGGATTTGAAACCATTCTACATTGATGTATAATTTAGCTCGTCAAAGCTGAGATATTCCCTTCCCAGTGTGTTTCCAATTTTTCCTTGGTATTCCAATATCCTTCCTCCATACATGAATCATGTGACTGCACTAGATCCCCTCTTGTTCAGCCTTCTGGGAGTTTTCTACTGCTCATCTGATCCCCTGTTCTATGCATAAGGAGGAACATCAATCCTTTGATCATCCGGTAGAGATTTATTCAATATCTCTTTAATTTTGAATAATCTGGGTAGGGTTTAGTAATAATTTCTTGTGAGGAGTGTCTGAATACATTTATTATTACAATAAATAAATAAGAATGGAATATGATCAAATGATAATGGGGTAATGAAATAATGGCCTAGGAGTGGATTGATGTTTGATCATCTGTTTATTTTTTATCCTTGCTGATGTTGTGATCTATCATGGCTATAAATCCTTATAAAAATCTTGTTCGTTTGTTTTCTCTACCTATTCATGGGTGACTCTTTATAACTATTGTAGAATTATTATGAATAGTTAGTGTAAATCCTAATATGGATTATCATGTACACCTGGTTAAATGTAATGAATCCCCCATGATGAAAACCCTTATATGATCACCCTTGTTTATCAACTAGATTAAAGAACATAATTTACTAAATCTCAATATATCATATTTATAGGTATGGTTGAGAGCTATGTTCTATTTGGTTTGGTGACCCTGTCTGAGCATATGATGCTTTTATTGGAAGCACGACAATCGGTACAGGGGTGACTAGAGGAGTTGGTTCTATGAGAAGGGTATAGTATGTGTGTATAGAGGGGTAGTGGGTTAATGGTAGTTAAAATGGGTTTAGTGTGTGGGGTTGTACATGTGGTGTGTTGGTATTCAAATTTGAGAGATTGGTTGAATGCGGAATGGATGGACTTTTAGGCAGTAGAACTTCCTTTATTGTGTTGTGACCATGGGTTCATGTTGGGGAGTGGGAAAACAGGTTGGTTATGAACTTTTTATGCAGTGGGACTGCATCCGGGAATTTTTTGGAAAATCAGTATGCATTCTTGGGTTGTGAGAGAATGATTGTGTGGTATGACTTTGAAAAATGACAGTTAGAAATGGTTGTATTGGAGCCTGCATTGGGACTAAAACTTCATTTTTCTTGTGGTTTTTGGTATTTTTGTGGTTGGTAGATTTTCCAATATAGCTAAAGTATATTATAGTGAATCCCTTAATTAATAAATGGAATTTAGTTAAATGTAAATGGGTTGGGATTATGATTCGGCAGTGGCTGTTTGTGGGGTTTTGTTTATAGGGGTAGCTAAGAAAGTTGTGTCGACGAGTTTGTTTGTTTGTTTGTTTGAAACTGGTAGGTTGGGAAGAGTGTTTGATTAACTATGTATATAAATTTTACTTCCGTGTGATTTCTATGTATAACTCACCCATTTTTAAAACAATTTAATGAACTCCCCCATTCCATGGGGGGAGGGTGTCTTTTCCAATATCCTGGTGGGAGGATGGATGGTTTATTACTTTCTTTCATCCTCACACCCTCTTCCAGGAGCATGCCGCTCAGAAATATCTGGGTAGCCTTTAATGGTTTGACGTTTACCAAATACCGAGTTCCTTTGGGAAGGTTTTTTTAGATGAAGGGCCTAGGGTTTGGCTGATCAAGTATGTTTTCCCATGTATCTTATAGATGAGGCCCATGTGACTTTGGGCATGTTGTGTAGTTGTTGTGGCATAGGTGTATGCAGGACGGGTGGTGTGTGGTTGTTGTGCCCCAGGTGCCTTTGGGTAAGGTGTTGTGTGTTTTTTGTGGCCTTTGTGTCTGCACGTAGGTTGATGTGTGGTTGTGGTGGCCCAAGTGTCTACGAGCTAGATTGTGTGTGGTTTGTGGCCCACGTGTGTGAGGGTAGGTTGTGGTATTGGTACTACATGTGGGAAGAGTGGTAGCATCAAGATGATAGCTATTAGGAATGAGAAATTATTCAGTGGGAAAGTGGAGCAGGGTACCCAAATGTCAATTTGATTAAAAAATAATTTACTTGACTTGCATTTTTTGATGAGTGTGCCATGGTGAGGCTGGGTTGGTTAGTATTCTTTGGTAGGTGCTCGGAGGTTCTACTATTTTCTCATAGGGACATTAGTATGTTTCCACCACTTATGCATAGGTGACTTCATTTTTCTTACTTGGTATACATGTATACTCACCCTATGTATATAAAACTATTTTCAGGTTTATAGGTGGAAATTTAGGACCATCCGAGATGTTACTAGCTCGAGCATTGAGATAGTTGATGTTACTGCTTAGTTTCTTTTCATTTGTTACTTTACTTTGGGTTTTTTTTTTCAATTTATATCATCTTTACTTTTGCTTTTAGTATTTAGAGTTTCTTGGGATTTACCATTATATATACTTATCTAATTAAAAAAATGGTAATGCCTTCCATATTATGTGAGATTCTATACACATGGTGAATGTCAATTCTCTAGGTAATATTGAAGTCGGGACTCTGGGGTCATTATCTCTCCATCATCTTGTGGAAGGAAGGATGTAGCACATTGCTTTCCCTTCCCACATCGTGAAGAAGGAGGGTCATGACAATGTGATATCAATGACATGGTTAATTGTTGAGGCATATAAAGGGATTTCCGGTTAGGAATATTTAGGATTTCATATGATGGTAGGGAAATGGTTTTAGAAAATACTGGTGCATGAAATAGGCCAGGTAATACTGGTTAAGAAAGATGTTTTTATCCCCCTTCCCCCTGTGACACCATGAAAGGACTCTGGACCTATTGAATGACTAAGTGAGGAAATAATTATTACAGGGTAGATACCATAGGAAAGGTAAATGCATTATATTGACTTGTGTTCTAGATTGAGTTGGATGTTTTAGCAAATTAAAAGATAAAATAAATTTAAATGGAAATTTTTGTACTACCCAGGCTTAAGTGTTCCTTGATTCCTTTTCAACATCAGCACTCAGATTTCATCCACATGTGGTTTGAGTAGTTGAGGGCTAGAAGGTTGAACTGGTTTATCAACGGATGGAAGATTGAGAGGAAAAAGATGAATTGTGGAAGAAGACGCTTCGTGCCTTCCAGCGGAAGACTCTGAGAATGTATCAGGGTAGCGTCTCGAACATATAGATGTATAGTTGGCCTGAGAATCTAGTGATCAAATTCAACATGATCCAGGATGCAATAGAATATGGGGTTCTTTATGATCTAACAATGGTCTAGATATCACTAGTTGATGGTAAAGGAAGGTGATATTCCAAAGAATTATTTGTATTGTAGGTATGGGAACTTTGAGTTCAAGGTTATGTTATTCAGTGTTACGAGTGCACTACCTATGTTCTTGGGGATCATGAACTTTGTTTCCCATTATTTCATGGACTTGTTCATGTTCATGTTCATTGATGAAATCCGGATCTACTCATGATCAGAGGAGGAGCATGCTGAGCAACAGAAGACATTCCTATAGGACCTACGACACCACCAGCACTACAAGAAGTTATCCATGTGCAAGTTCTGGATGTGAGAGGTGCAGTTACTTGGACATTCCGGGTCTCAAGAGGGGATAAAAATGGACCCGTCAAATGTTGATGTGGTTGTTTCTTGGAAAGAACCCCAGAATATGGTAGAGGTTCGTAGATTTCTGGGTCCAGTAGGTTATTACTGGAGATTTCTTCTCGACTTCTCTCGAGTTGCAGCTCTGTTGATAGACTCGACTAGAAATGGACCAGATTACCTATGGAGTGAGTAGTGTCTAGCCGCATTCTTCTACCAGAAGGGGAAGTTAGTTAGTGCCCCAGTGCTTGGGATACTAGAATAAGGGGTGATATTTTAGGTGTTCTATGACATTTTTGGCTTAGGATTGGGGTGTATACTGATGAAGTAGTGAGGACTGATCTATTATGGGACCATTAAATTACATCATCATGAATGTACCTATGCCACCCAAGACCAAGAGCTTGAAGTGGTCAGGATAGTACAGAAGTTGTGGTGGAATTACCTTATAGGGGAACACATTGGGGTCTTCAGGGATCATATGTGCCTGAGGTATATCTCTACCTAGCAAAACCATAACACGAGACATAAAAGGAGGATGGAGTTCCTCCGAAACTACAACTTCATAATCTCTTGAAATTATGTGAAAAAATGTTGTGGCTGATACATTAACTAGGAAGTCACATAAGGCGGTAGTTTGGGAATTTGTGGATACTTTTATGGCAATAGAGGATTTGACCACTTTTCACTAGGATGTTGGGGAGGAAAGTGGTAATGGATATCTGTTTTAGATAAAAGATCTACCTTCCTTGGCACGGTAGGTGGACGAGTATCGGTGGGGAGACTCAGCGGTAGAAGTGATGTGTGATATCTTTAACCAGGGTGATGTTCCAAAAGGATGTATGGGGGATATTTGGAATCAGATGTTGTTCTATGGGATGTTGTTTGTCCCAGTGGTGATGAGCGAGGTATTTCCCTATGAGTTCCAAATATCACCCTTGGTAGTTCATCAAAGATCTCAAAATATATACCAAGGATTGAGAGATCAGTTTTGGTGGCCCGGAGTAAAGTAGGATGTGGCTGAGTTTGTGACAAGGTTCCTAGAGAGTCAGTAGTTGATGACCAAACATTGTGTTCCTGGAGATCAGTTTCTTCCCTTATAAATTTATGAGTGGAATTGGGATGAAATCTTGATGTATTTAGTCATAGGATTACATAGGAATCAGGGAGGATGTGATACGCTTCAGGTGGTAGTGGACCGATAGACTATTTCATATCACTTCCTAGAGATCAAGAACTCAAGTACAATTAATTCCTTAGCACAGAGGTGCATAGTTGAGTTTGTGTGACTACAATGAGTTCCAAGATCCATCTTCTCAGATCAAGATGAATGGTTTACCTCCTGAGTCAGGAATGAATTGCATCATGTTTTTTCCACCCAAATAAAACTCGACACTTATTTCCACCCACGAATGGATGGGTAGATAGAGAGGACCATGCATACATTGGAGTATATTTTATGAGCATGTGTTCTGGACTTCGGAGGATTGTGGGTACCACACTTGCCTCCGATTGAGTTTTCATACCATAATAGCTATCACTCTACCAATTTCATGGAAAAAATTGAAGAATTTTATGGAATACCATTTCATTCACCTATATACTATATAATGGTTGGGGAGGAAGGTGTTCTTGGACTAGAGGTGGTGCAAAACATGACAGAGAAGGTTCTGATCATGCACGAGAGGATGAAGGCAACATAGGACCCGAATAACTCAAATCCTGATAATCGGATGGGGCCTTTTGAGTTCATGGTTGGGTACCATTTATTCTTGAGGGTTTCCCCTCAATGTGGGTAGGAGTGGCTTGGTAGAGGAAACATTCTTTCTCTCAGGTTCATTGGACCTTTCAAAGTGTTTGGATGAGTCGGCGAGGTGGCATATTAGTTGGAGTTTCCACTGTAGTTGTAGGGGATCCATGAAGTATTTCATTTCTCTCATCTCCATCGGTATCTACATGATTACTCCAACACTATTTACTGGGGATAGTTGTATATAGAGGAAAACCCAATGTTCATGGAGTGGCCCTTAAGAATCGAAGATCTTAATGAGAAGGTGACTTGAGGATGGACCAGTCCCTTTTTTCATGTGTTCCTGAGGCATGGAGGCCTCAAGGAGAGTTCTTCGGAATGGGGAGCAAAAATGCATTCCCAGTACCTAGATCCATTCTATGTTTTTCTCTTTTGTTTTATTATGTGCTTTGCAGAATGATGTAATGTTGTACCTTGTTGCGATGATATGAATTTTTACCTATTCTATAAATGTGTTTAAGAATTCCTGACTGTGGGGATAGGAGGACCTGATTCCTAATCGAGACTCATTAATTTGTATGTGATTAAACCCATGCAGGTGAGTCGGTGCATCGCAATGCTGATAGTATCTTGACATGGAGATAGGAGCTCCCTAATCCATGTGTCCTGATAGTGTGACCTTTGGTGTTTTGGGGTGTTTGGAGCAGTGCAGGCCTTAGTATTTGACCAGTTCATCAGGAGATAGTTGTCAAGGAGGTGTCCGTAGGATTTATGTTTTCTAGTATAGATTTAGAATAACACAAGGTGGTTTGTTCCTGAGAGGTATCTTAAGGATTGGTTGTTCGGACCACTCTTCCATTTTAGTTTTAAATTCTCTAAGATGATAATTATTTGATTTGTATCTAATGTAATAACATGGATTTCTCTAGGCCCATTCCTATGGAATACCTAGTGTTTGGGGTTTTCTTGGGGATGTTGGTGACTCATTTCGATAGTTTTCCAAATGTCCAGTTTTTTCATCGGTAGGTCACGACGTCGGTGTCAGGGCGTCAGCGAGTTGTGAAGTTTGTGAGTCATGGTGTCGTTGAGTCGAGGGAATCAATGTCAGTGATATAGAAATTGGTAGGTCAAGGTGTCGGTAGGTTATGGTGTCAGTGTCATGTCATCGTTTATTCATGGAATTGGTGAGTCGTGGCATCAATGAGTCGAGGACATCAGTGTCAGTGAGACAGGTGTCGGTAGGTAGAGGATGTGGTAGGTTAGGGCATCAGTGTCAAGGCATTAGTGAGTCCTGGAATCAGTGATTTGTGGTAGTTTTGAGTTAAGGGATTCAGTGTCTCAGCATCGGTAGGTCGTGTTGGCAGATCACCTATCTATAGCTCAGTATTGGTGACTCTCACATTAGTGAGTCATTTCCTGCTTTTCCAGTTATTCCATATTTTTCCAATTTCTCCACTCTTACATATAATTTGATATAAACCAATATTGAATCCTTTTTTGGGTGTTTTTAATTCCATTTCAAAGGATATTTATTATATCTTTAATATTATAACATTCTAGGGGTCTGAAATGCTCATACCTGGTGATCTTGATAAACGATCCCACCTTAATTGCTTTGAAACCTTTCTCCATTAATGTAGGGTCTGGATATTCACAACCAATATCATCCTTTCCTAGTTTGTTTTCCATTAACTATTATTATTCATAGATCCTTCCTCCCTATATGAGTTGTGAGACTGTGCTAGATCCCCTCCAATTCAGCCTTCTCAGAGATCCATACTGCTAGCACGATCCCCTATTCTAGGTGAAATGAGGAACTTCGATCCTTTGATCATACAGTATGGATTTATTCTGTCTCTCATTAATTGTGCATCATGCGGTATGGGTTCACTGATGATTAATTATGAGGTAATGATGATTACATTTCTTAAAACAATAAATAAATTTGAATTGAATTTGATTAAAAGATAACGGGGTAATGAAATAATAGGATGGGAGTGGATTGAGGTTTGATCATCTATTTTACTTAGATATCCTTGTTGATGTTATGATCTGTAATGGATGTAAAGCCTTCTGAAAATCATGGTTATTTGAGGTCTTTATCAATGAGTGAGTGATTCTTTATAACTATTGTCGTTTACTTATGAATAATTAGTGCAAATCATAATCTAGGTAATCGTGTATACCCCATTAAATGAAATGAATTACCTTGGATGAAAAGCCTTATATGATCACATAGGTTTTTCACGTAGATTAAGAAACATTGTTTACAAAATCTGAACATATCATGTTTATAGGTGTGGCTTAGGGCTGTGTTCTGTTGGGTTTTGGGACTTTGTGTGAGTGTATGGTGCTGCTGTTGCGAGAACGATTATGGGTATAAGGGTGGAAAGAGGAGTTGGTTTTGTGAGAAGGTAAGGTATGTTTGATCAAAGAGGTTGTGGGTTAATGGTAGTTGTTGTGGATTTTGTGTGTTGGATGATACGTGTTGTGTGTTGGAATACTAGTTTGAGAGATTGACTGATTGCAGAATAGATGGACTGGTAAGCAGTAAAACTTCCTTTGTTGTGTTGTGACAATGGGGCAATGTTGGGAAGTGGTAATGTGGGGTAGTTATGAACTTGATATGAAGTGGGATAACATCTGGGAATTTTTTAGGCTGCAGGGCTTCCTGGATGGGTTTTTATAGAATGGTCGTGTAGTATAACTATGAATAATTAATGTTGGCAGTGGTTGAATGGGGGCATGCAGTGGGACTGCATATGGGAATTGTGTTGTTTTGAAGTGTGACTGTTTCTTGGGTTTCCTTCTTGTTTTAGGTATGGTTGTGGTTGGAAGATTTCCCGTTAGTGCTTGAGTAGATTATAGTGAATCCCTTAATTAATAAATGGAAAGTGGTTAAATGTAAAGGGGTTGGGTTTATGCTTAGGAAGTGGCTGTTTGTGTGATTGTGCGTATAGGGGAAGCAACAAATGTGGTGTTGATGGGATTTTTGTTTTTTATTTGAATCCCATAGTTTGGGATGAGTGTTTTGTTTCCTATATATATAAATATAATTTCAGTGTTATTTATATATGAACCCACCATTCATGAGAAACTTGTTATGAACACCCCCATTTCTTGGGGAGGGTGTCTTTCCCAACATCCCAGTG
Source organism: Viscum album (assembly GCA_963277665.1). Classification (NCBI taxonomy): domain Eukaryota; kingdom Viridiplantae; phylum Streptophyta; class Magnoliopsida; order Santalales; family Viscaceae; genus Viscum; species Viscum album. Next base: position 639,765,299 of record OY728143.1, on the reverse strand, counting down.
GGAGGATGGATGGGTAGTTACTAAATTTCATCCACACACCCTCTTCTTGGAGATTTCCACTTGGGAATATCCAAGTAGGATTTAATGGATTCAATATTACCATAGTCCAAGATCCTTCGAGCATGTTTGTTTTGGATGAGGGGCCTAGGTGTTTTAGGGATAGGTATGTTTTCTGAAGTGTCTACGGTGTGAGGCCTAGGTGTTTTTGGGCATGGTGTGTGCTTGTCCTGGACTAGGTGTCTTCAGGCATGAGGGGTGTGGTTTTTATGGACCATGAGTCTGTGGGCATGGTGGTGTGTGGTTGTTGTGGCCCAGGTGCCTGTGGGAAGGGTGATGTGTGGTTGTGGTGGACCTAGTGGAAATGGGTGTCATTGTGAGTGGTTTAAGGCCTCGATGTGTATGGGTAGGTTGTGGTAGTGGGATGATGTGTGGAGATACTGTTAGTATCAAGAAGTTATCTAGTAGTAAGGAGAATTTAAAAGTGGGAAGGGGATGCAAGGTCCCCAAATGTTGATGTGCTTATAGTACAACATTACATGAATTTCATTATTTGGTGAGAGTGACTTGGTGAGGCTTGGTTGGTTAGTATTCCTTTGTAGGCGCAATGAGGTTCTACAGTTTTTTCAGTGATATTGATATATACCCCCACTTGTTCACGACTGACTTTAGTTTTCCTACCGGGTATACTTGTATACTCACCCTATATATATAATTTTTTTTCAATTTCCTGGATGAAATTGAGGACCGTGATGGAATTTACTAGCTCGAGCATCGGGGTAGTTGTTGTTTCTACATAGTTTCTTTTCTTTTGAAACTTTAATTTGGGTTTCTATTACACTTCTTACCATCTTTACTATTGTACATGCACATGGGAATGGATTTGGGACTTACTTTAACTTTTAGTGTTTGGAGTTATTTGGGAATTACCATCTTATCACCCAATATTATTATATAAAAATGGTAATTCCTTCCATATTATGTGTGATTATATTCCCTTGGTTCTATTTTCTGCTCTCGAACCTATTTAAGGTGGGACTCAGGGGTCATTATCTCTCCTTCCTCTTGAGTAAGTAAGGGTGTGGAACAATGATGTCCCTTCCAACATCTTGTAGACGGCGGTTCCCGAAATATCATGTATGTAAATGAATTTTATATTAATAAAGAAATATATTCTATCCATCCCATTACTAATATTAAATTATTATAATAAAAAGGAAACCATTTCCCATATTATGTCAATAAACCACCTTCAGGAATGGTGAGTTTTCATTTTCCAATAATTCCATCATGGATGGTTTGAAATAACATAACTATTTAAAATGAAATAATTATGTATAAGATATTATTTTTACCTTCAATAATGAGTATATTTAAATAAAATTAGATAAAAATCTAGTTTGATATGGTAAGAAAATTGACAAAAATAAACATGAAATTTATCATTAATGTTTTATTAAATGGATCTTCAACATGTCAGTAAATTTTTTTATGGGATAATTAAAAATTATTAAATTCATGATTTCCATTTCATTTCACATATGGAGCTTTATTATCATTTAAAAGTAACTTCCATAATTTTACATAAGTGGAACAACCATGAATCCATGAAATGAATGCTATTAGAATAAAAAAATTTACTTTATAAATCTACATACTAGACGTAAATGAATATAATAAAATTATAGTAATTCATATACTTTTCAAATATTTCATTTATTATGTAGTCAATTAACCAAAATTTATTATCCATAACGTTATGTATAATGGAAAAATGCATTCATACATAAGGTAATCATGTCTCCAAACTTTAATATTTCCTTTGGGTTAGATTTCTCTCTCCTTGCCACAATTTATTCCAAAATTATTATTATATAATTATAATAGATTTTTATTATATAATTTAATAATATATATATATATATACCAATTCATATTTATTTTATGGGAATATAATTTTTTTTAAAATATCCCCTCCTCAATTCTACTTAATTAAAAAACCCTTCTAAAAGGAACTTCTCCTTTTCTAAACAATTTTCATGTACAATCCATAAAGTATTTTAAACCAAATATATTTTATAAATTAACTTATTTTTTAATTAAAAAATATTCTAGATCACATATTTTTTTAATGGAAATAATTATTACTTTGTCCTTTGTAAATACTCTTCATTATTTTCCATAAAACCCTTTTTAAATGGCACATTATAATGTTATCCAATTAAATTTTATCATGGTTTGACATTAGTTGGATGTAAATATTTATTATATATTTCTATATTTAATTTATGTAAATATGAGAATGATTTATATCAATTTCATCATGGATACAATTAGGATATTCAATTTGGTTATACATTTTTTACTTGATTATGAAACCCATTTCATTCCATGAGTAACCCTTATGTTTATTCTATTTTGTTTTACTTCATTATATGGTTCACATATTAATGTATATGTTATGATCGATGTGACTAGTTTTAAATCCAATTCATTGGGTAATGTTTTAGTCTCATGAGATGTAATTTATGGGATGAGGGAGTAAACATAATCTATTCTGGGACTCTGTCCATTATGTGATATCATCTTGGTAGTTAGCCTTGACACATGTTTATGTCATTATATGTGTTGATTAGACATTACTATATATCCATGATCATATGATTCCATGTTATATATTTAATTTTTTTTATATGTTTATTCGTGATCATTTCCTTTTATGTTATCATGTTATCTCTCTCATTGATGTGATATGCTTGATTCCCATGTTTACTCCCAAATTAGGGTTTTAGCTCCCTATTTTTTCTATGTATTCCCCAGGCTATCCAATATTGTTTTATGATATAAAAATAAGTTAGGAGAAAATTATATAGATTAATAAGAAGACGTTTTATTTTAGTTTAATCATCTATAATTATGTAGCTAGTCTTCCAAATACACTAGTGTTTCCAATACTTTTATTTTTGTATGTAAAATTATAATAAAAGTCATTTAAAAATATGTATAAGTATATTAGGTTGATATAGTTTGTTTAAGATCATGGTAGGGTTATTTTTTGGGATTATAAATAGAATTAAATAGTTGGAACCCTAGGGATAAGTCACTCTAAAAGAAACTTTTCCATGGATAACCTTGATTGCAGCATAAAGAATCAGAAGTTATAATTTAAATTTTATTTATGAGTTATTCATTTAATGATCATATTTTTACTAATTTATTCTTGTTATCTATCTATAAATACCCTTAATTATATTTATTATTTATTATTTAGTGAAACAATATAGTAAAACTTGTGCTAATAACCATTGTGATATGTATTAGGATGATTTATCTAACTAGATGCCAAACCTAGAAGAAAAATGATCTCAAAACTTCATGACAGTACTAGATCAATTGATTTAAGTTATGAACAATAATTTTAATCATATTTAATTCCATACCTCTCCTACAAAAAATAATGTTACGATTTAATCCTTTATTTGAAAAAGCCTTCATATTTTAGTGGATATTCTGATCTCCTCATCATAAAACAATGAATTAATACCACTGAAAATATATTTTATGAATTCCAATTCTCAAAAGAATATAAATTCAATGTAGTGGTCTATCATTATGATGGGGAAGCTGGTCAGTGGTAGAAATAGATATAAAACACAATTTATAAATATGAAATTGATTCCATATAATGAGAAGGATTCATGAAAATAATTTACGATAAATATTTTCCCTGAACTATTCATATTATTATTGATATATATTTCTTTATACTGAATAAAAATTAAGATGATTCCATCAGGTTGTATGAGGAAGACATTAAAAGGATTGCAAGATATTACTTTTTCATGGATAGGATCAATAAAATCAAGGTGGATTGCATCTTCAGTGGCTTAAATTGGAGTCAATAAAAATCATTGGCAATTGAAGATTTTTTTATCTATGAGGAGATTTTCTGTTGTGCCCTTAATGTTGAGATATACATTGTTGAGTCTCAGTGTTATCATGGGGTCAATGATAAAAATAAGAAAATGGAGTTCAATATGGGAGGATAAAAAATAAATACCATGCATTAAAACAAATAAAACATACCAAATGTCATAATATTTGGAAAGAAGTGTCATGATAACTGAGTAAATGGAACTGAGATATGCTTTAAATGTGGAAAATATTGGCATTAGGAGAATAATATATGATGGGATATGTATAATTCCACTAATGTGGAAGAATAATGGATGGTTCATATCATTCCTTATCCAGGAGTACAATGGTCTAACAATACCAAACAAGGGTATTATATCAGCCAATGACCTTGTACAATGGTTGTCAATGATACTTAATTATAACAACATCCAAGGTATTAAGGAAAGTAATATTCTATAACTTCTATTATGGTGGATCAAAAAATTGATGTTGTGAAAACTATGCTGGTTATTCATTCTAGAATAGAAAACCAACTTTTTTATTTTATTTTATAACAATTTTTGATATATTTTATTTTTAGTTTAACCTTCAATCACTACCTATAAATTTATGATTTCTTTATAAATGGTAATAAAATTTTGGAAATTATTGTCTATAATGAATATTACTCGCCCTTAGTAAATTTTTTGAGAATGAACCCCATGGAAAGTATCATCTTACTTATTTTTGTGGATTTTGAAGCTATATTGGGAATGAATGGGATATCTTTATATAAATACAACATGAAATATTAGGAGAGGGAGATAACTCTTCACATCAAAAGGAATCCACCAATTCTATACACATGTAAAGAGGAGGATGATTATCCTTTGTAATCTTATTCTCAATAATTCTTATTATTTCCATATGGGTAAGAATATCAAACATAAATGATTTAAACAAAATATAGGATCACATTTGAAGAAATTCCAATCGTGAGGGACTGCAATGATGTGTTCCATGAATAATTACATTGTCTTATTCCTGACTAATGTTTTTGAGTTCACAATTGAACCTAAACCAAGATCACTTCCTATATCAAATTCATTTTATATAATGGACAAAATATAGTTATAGTAACTAAAAAAACAAGTTAAAAGAGAATCTTGACATGGGTTTTGGGTGCATTAGTCCACTTCATCATGAAGTAGGATGGATCAATGTGCCGCTTCTTTAATTATAATGTTCTTAATAAAATAATGATAAAAAGTAGTATCCCCTTCCCTAAATATATGACCTTCTCGATCAATAGTGGGGGGAAAATAGTTTCTATAAGTATGAAATTCAATCAAGATATCACCAATTAATAGCGATGAAGGAATATATTCCCAAAAATAAATTTATAAAGAGGTATGAAAAATATGCATTTAGAGTGATTCCATTTTGAATCTGTATATCACCTATAATTTTTTTGGACTTAATGAGTAATGGTTTTACATATTAAAAAAAACTTTTGTTGTAGTATTTATATATGATATTTTGATATACTCCATGTGAAAGGTGGAGTATGAGGAGAATTTTAATACTACGATAAATGATTTGAAACAGGAGAAAATATATGAAATATAATGTAAATGTAACTACTAGGTTGATAAAGTATCATTCTTGAAGAATTTTACTAGCAGTACTGTGATATATATGGATACATCTATGAAAAAAGAAGTTACAGATGTTCATATGCCTACATCGGTAATAGAGATTCATTGATTCCATAGCATAGCTAGGTAGTAACAAGGATTTTAGAGAACATGCTAATAATTGTAAAACCCACTATGTTTATTTAAAAGGTAGTAAAACTTTTATAGACTAGTGAATTTGAATACTTTATCAAAGCATTTAAAAAGAGGCTTATCACTACACCAATACATATAGTTCCCATAATTTGGGAACACATCATGGTATACAACATTGTGATCAATAATGGATTAGTATATTTACTAATGGAAAATGGAAATGTGATAGCCAATTCATAATGTTATATATTATATCATGATAAAACTATACCAAAAATTATCTGGAGTCACTGACTGTGATATTTTTGTTGAAAATATGATGAAATTATCTATTTGGGAAGAAGTTATAGATATATAATTATAAAAAGTGATTTAAATATACATTCACAAAAAATTATTTAATATACACTTCTAAATATGGTTATATCTCATCATAGATTATGAAATCTTGATCCATTACCATCAAAGTAAAATAGTAAAGTGGAATATGATCTAAGTATAAAGGATCCTAAAACATTATCAGTTATGAGAAGTGATAATGTTCTAGTCTTATTTTAATTTAAAACGATGGAAATGGGAATAATAAATATAGGTACCTCATCATTTCCTTTTCAAATTATTTCAAAACCATCCCATATTGAGAAGATAAATTATTCTCAAAGAGATTACTAGGAAATTTAGATGATGATGGAAGAAATCAGAATAGGAAATTCATAAAATTAAAAATAAATTTGGAAAGAGTCATAAGATTTGTTCATGAGTATTTTTACCATCTTCCCTAGAGATAAAGGATGCTATTTTGAATGATATCCAGGGAGGAAAAAGATGTATCATGGTCTCCAAAAACAGTATTGGTGGGACAATATGAAAAAGTATATCATTGAATATACAACAAAGTTCCATGTATATTCTAAAGTGAAGTTGGAAAGGAAATTTTATAAGGGAATTAGGCAACCATAACCCATAAATACATAGAAATTGAAAAACATTTTAAGAAACCAAATCTTCGTTTCAGGTATGCTTTTCCGTTTCAGGTCATTTTTGAGAAAAATAAGAAAATCTGGAAATTTTCTAAGTACACACCATGTACTTTATGAGTACACTCTGTGTACATTTCTCCCATGTGAGGCATTGGGTTGGCCGTGTCCAGGCCACACAGACGGTGTGTTGTGGTGATGTGGAGGCTGCTTAATGCGGTGTATGGAATGGGCGAGTACACACCCTGTACTCATGAAGTACACGCCATGTACTTTTCATTTTATTTCATTAATCAGACCAGGGTCACATCTTAAACCTATTTTCATCTTATTCTCCACCTAATTATGTCCAGAGTGTCCAAGGAGGCCGAATCTTCTCCAAGCCACCGATCATTCACTGGTTATCCAAATCGAACGTTGTTGGTTGCAATAGAATTGAAACAGTGAGTTCTTGGTTCTTCGTTGGCCACGTTTCCTGATTCCTTATCTTGTGAGATTTATTTGAGGTTGAATGTTTTAGATGTTTTTTCAGATATTCTCCATTCTAGGCCGATTAAAATTCCGAGGTTCAAGTATATCGATCTCCTAGGATCGAGTTAGGTGGTTTGTTGCCCTATGTTGAATGACTTTGAGTTTTTGGTGAAAAACTGCTAGATACCCATGTATCGGGTATCTTGGGTTATGGTTTTCATCCTGTATTGTTATCTACCTTAGATTTCATGTATTCTTGAGTTTATTAGATGATTGATAATTTCTTGTTAGCATGTTTAAGGATCACCTCATGGGTGTTTCCCTTGTTTTGGATGTTTAACGCCATTTGGCTTAGGTTTCCTATGAGGCAGACCTTGATGCATTGTTTTCATGCCTTGACATAGTTGATTGCACATATTTTCTGCTTTTTATTTGTTTTTTATTATTTGTATCTATTATCCAAGTAGTTTTTTAAGCTTACTTCGGGCTGGTAATAGTCGATTACGCACGACTACACTACTCAGGGCTTTGGGAACATGGTGTGGTAGACTAAAGAGGGAATTTATGATTAAGGTCTTCTCTAGAGAGTCTGTTATAAATTTATATCATTCAAATGAATTAAGGGAATGGGACTTTGTGCTTATTTAGAGTGTCCTTAGTTACGTATCGAAACTGTAGTGGGAATTAGATGTAAGTTCTTCCTTAGAGAGTCTATAGCTATTATTGCATGACCGTAGGGGAATTGATGGTGAGAGCTTCCCAGAGTGTCTGTGCCTTCGTATGTTTACTTGACTAGTGGGGTCTGATAGTGTGAGACACCTAGAGAGTCACTATTATTATTGTTTGGTTGGCTGTGATGAGTCCACCAAGCCAAAGAACAAGCTTGAGTTTTGTACTGCTTGCTATTTAGGTAGTCTGCTAAGATACCTGTTGTGTTACTTGATATGCCTTGAGAATATGGAATTGTTTACTAGATTACTTGGTTGATAATTTATTGAGTGAATTAAATTAATTAATAAATGTGAATGGATATTGGTAGGATTTTTTACTTTAGAGTACTCCTATTTCTCTGCTACATTTATTTCCTTTAATTTTTCTATATTGATAACAGACAATAGGGCACATATCTTGTGGTGATTGCCTACTGGGATTAGTGTCTCACCCTGTTTGGGTCTTGATTTTTTTCCCAAATAGGTTATATGGTTGCAGGTGTGGATAGGGATTGTGTCCCTTCTACATTTGGTACATGATTACTGGTTGGAGCTGGAGAGCATAGGACCGAGCTTAGACTTGAGATGATGTTGGAGTTGATGTTTAATTTTAGTGCTTGTTCTCAGTTGTCTTTCAGCATGTTGTTGTGTTTCTTGCTTTCCTTAGATACATGTACCATGATGCATCATTATTATAATATAAATTGCTTCCGCTGTTTAGTTTCAGTTGTTTTATGTGGTTTACTACTTTCGCTATTGACTGTTATTTCCAGTACATTGTATACCTTACCAAATGAGGGAATAATTTCCCCAATAACTTACCAAGGCCCTCACTGCTGGTTGGAATCCTCTAGAATTTGGGTAAATGCACTTGAGGTCATGTGGCGAACCAGGCACGGGGCCCTAGTTGATGGGCTCCAGATTCGGGTCGTTACAAAGTGGTATCAGAGGAGTTTCTTTCATTTTCTATTGACTTACTATTTAGAGACATTAGAAAGGGATATGAAAGAATAGGTAAATGGTAAATAACTATGCCCGGGCGTTCTAGAACCCGTTTACAGGGAAAAAGCCAGATTACCTGGAATATTGCAATTTTTGAGTTTTTGCAAATGTTACAGTTTAATTGATTTCTCCATTATGTGGTGCACTTGTTTTGTGCAATTACTGTTTGTATGATTATGGTTCTATTTTGTTGAAGCTTGATGAGATGAGGGTATTCCATCCCATGCATCATATAGTCACTTTTTATAAAATCACATGTCATGCATTTTTCCTTTCCATCTAGATTGCATTAGAATTTGCATGCTGTTGTGATAGAATTTGTGATAGAAGATGCATGTGGTTGTGATAGCTGCTGTGATATAATACCTACTATGTTGATAGGGTATAGTTTGTTTATTTCTTCTTTATCATGGACACCAAAATTTGGTCATAGAGGTGTTATGGTCCCTCGAAGATTGGAATATGGTGGATCGTGAGTTGTTATACTTTTTACTTGTTATATCCATTGTTATGATGCCATGCTTTGATTTGTGGGGTGTATGGGCCCCCAAGGATCGAAATTTGGAACCTTAACACTTTTTTTTTCTGTGTTTTCCAGGCTCCAGTGCAGTTCTAAGGCTACTGTCCAGAAAAACCCAGAATACACGACGTGTATTTTATGCATACACGCCGTGTAGTTTTTAGGCGTGTCCCTGATTGTGTTGGGAAACGACACGGGGTTGTAAAGTTTCCTATAAGAACAAGCCGTGTACTAGATTAGTATGTCGTGTATTATAGAATAGGTATTTGGCCGTGTCACGAACAACACAGTCTGGGGTTTCCCTTCAAGAGCACGCCGTGTCCCTTGGGAACACGCCGTGTATAGTTGACCATGTAGCCGGCTGTGTAGCCAACAGTACAGGTTGGTGTTATCCTTCCACATACACGCCGTGTCCATATGGAACACTCCATGTAGTGTTGACCGTGTGTCATGCCTTGTCACTAACAACACGGGCCATGTAAGGCATCTCAAGTACACGTCGTGTCTCCTTTGACACGCCGTGGAGTAGTGGTCCGTGTACCAGTCCGTGTGACTAATGACACAGACATGGGACAGATCTTAAGGACATGTCGTGTAGTGGACAAGCACGCCATGTAGTTTCCGGCTTGGACAGTCCATGTTCCCAGTCGTGTAGGAGTGAACGGGCATGGAGGAAAAGGGTTAGTACATGATATGTAGTTAAAGAACACACTGTGTATCCAGGTGGTTTACCTAACCATGTATGGCCAAGGTACACACCCAGGGTAAACTTTTAAGAAACAAGCTGTGTAGTAGTACTACATACCGTGTAGTCATGTTTTCCCAAATTTTAAGGTTTTTATCTCCTGTTCCATTTTTCTATCTTAAGTTTCATCTGTGTTCATTGTTAATAAAGGCCTGCTTTTGACCTTTGAGAGCTGTGACACCAAGACATCCTCCCATTGCACGTCAGGAACAAGGTAGTGATCGTATGCCTGATATGGCAGATTAGGGACTACAAGTAGTTCTGCCTATCGTTCCAAAAATGGAACCTGTAGTGATTCCAGATATATGTTGAATAGGTTATTAATTAAGGTATTAATAAACTGTATTTCATTCTATGAGATATTATGTGCATGTGAATAATGTATTCATATAGAAGGCAATAGATCTCTCTGATTCTTCATATTTCATTTTTGTTACTGTTTCTCTATTTTTTCCTTAATATATCTATCCATTATTGTGAAATTCATGTATTATATTATGTATATATGATCCCAAATTATATATCTATCTCAATTCATATTTTTATATGATTAAATGAACAATTTAAATGGTTCCCTTCTCAATTCACCTCGATAATCAAAACCGATTAATGGGAACATCACTATTTATTAACAATATTCATGTACACTCCAAAAAAATATTTTTAGCCATAAATATTTTATAAATTTAAAAATTTTATCATTAAAACCTATTTGATATCATTTTTGTTTTTATGGAAATAATTATTCATTTTTTCTCTTTAAATCATCTTCATTTTTCTCTAAAACATGGCCTAAGTGGCACATTACTAATGTTACGAAACCACTCATTTCATATTTTCACTTAATTTGGAAGTAATTATAAATGTTTTATTATTATAATTCTTTTATCTATATATTATATTGATTAAAATCCCTACATTCCTGGATTTAAATTTTATTTACCCATTAGCAATGCCTTATTATAGGATTATGAAACTTCTTTATTTCCATGGTTAACCATTATGTTTACTCCTTATGTATGATTTAATTATGTGGAACACATATGAATTCACATGTAATAATTTTTGGGCCTAGGGGGTGTTTCAATTTATTAGATATTATTTGACTCTCATTAGACATTATCTATGGCATTAGGGACTAAACCTATTCCATTATGGGAATTGTTCCACCATGTGATATTGTCTTAGAAATTACTATTTACTAATGATTATGTCATGATATATGTTAATACCACATTTCTTTATTGAAATAATCATACCATTCCATTATCTATAATCTATTATTGCATTTTTTTACTCATGATCCATTCCTTCTATGTTATCATGTTAGACTTTTTGAATCATGTGATATGCTTTATTCCCATGTACATTCCCTTACTAGTATTTTTAGCCCATCGCTTTTGTCTATGTATCCCCTGGGCTATCCTATGTAGAAATAAAATATCAAAATATGTTCTAAGCCCATTATGGTGGAAAATAATTTTTTTTCTAGTTTTATTTTTTCTTATTGGGTATTGGGTCTTCAAAATACACTAGGATTTTTATATGTTGTATGTATTTAATGGAAAGTTATGCTAAAATTCGTGTATAAATTTGTATAAAAGGATTGGGTAACTATAATAATGTTACATGTGTTTATTATTAAGAGACCATTTCACCAGTTGCAGGACATGAATCTATTAGAATATAACTGTCTTATATAGATTATCTAAATATAAAACATTATCAAATAGATGTGAAGAGTGTATTATTGAATGATTACATATAGGTGGATGTTTTTGTTGTAAATCTCATCATTTTTAAATTACTCACTTCTTGAATGATGTTTTTTACCATTATAATGGCATTAATACATTAAAAGAGAATCCTTGATCTTATAATGATAGGTTCATATGATTCTCACTTTCTGATAGATTTTTAGAAGCTATAGTTTACCAAATACTATTAGTTAAATGAAAATAAAAAAATATTAGTTTTTCAAATATTTTTTGATGATATTATTTATGATTTATCAAAAAATTAATTGTGTATTAGAGTTTCTAAATTGATGTAAAATTAATTTTAAATTAGTTTAATTGGTGAATTAAAATTCATTATTTCTTTTACATTTTTTTAAAATGTAATTATTCTAAATCAATGAATAAGAAAAGATTATATTTTAAAAAACCTTATATTTGATAATAGTAATGGATAATATGCTCAAATTAATACATTTTGTAAACTAGATTTAGATATAACTATAAAACTATTTGATCAAACTATATACATACTGTTGGGTCGGAACAAAACGGGAATGATGGCAAGAGGGTGGGGGGGGGGTGAATTGCCTTTTAAAAAAAAGATAAACAAATTAAAATCAAAGTTGAAATGCAGCGGAAATAAAAGAGGCAAGACACACAAAATTGATAACGGAGTTCGGCCTAAAACCCGGCCTACGTCTCCGCTCCCAACTCAACCGTTGAGAGAATCCTACCGCTTGCCTTTCAATGGTTTTAGCAAGAAACCCACTAGGCTTTGAGGTAGCACTAGGACCTATTACAGCTTTCTTTTGGTGGTTAAGCAAGAACCCACTTGCTTTCAATGGAATAGCAAGAACCCACTAGCCTTTTTAACGGGTGAAGGCTAGCTCACCGAAAACTCAAGCCCTTTAAAAGGAAAGGCTTGAAGAAACCTCTTCACACCTTAATGGTGGTGTGAAACCCAAAAGAAAGGGGTTTGAGAAAAGGGTTTGGGGTTTGTAGGCACAAACCCAAAATTAAAGCTCAAAATAAATATACAATAAAAAACCGTATTTTGAGAAGCCTTGGGCGCCTTTGATTGGATGGAGATGTTGAAGGCCGCTTCCAAGCTTCTTTGGAGATGCTCCTTGGATGTGGAATTGAGTTGGAGCTATTGAGGTTCCTTTGAAGGAAGTCGCCAGAGGTACGCCAAATGATGAACAACGTGTCCGTGGGCTTCCGTATAGTTCCGGTTGGTGTCCGGGGCTTCCTTGGCCTTTATTTATAGGCATGGAACCCTTGGGGAGTCTTCGGAGCCGTTGGAGAGGTCTTCGGAGCCGTTGGAGGCCAAAAGAGGGTTGACTGGTCAAAGCCAACGGCTAGTTTGACCGGGCTACCGGCTGGCCGGTACAGCTCCACCAGCTTGCCGGTGCCTTGGCAGAGGAGAGGAGTTTTGGTCCAGGCTCCACCGGCTGACCGGTGGAGGAGCCACCGGCTGGCCGGTGGGGAGACAGTAGCTCACACTATTTGACTGGATGCCACCGGCTGGCCGGTGACAGAGCCACCGTCTGACCGGTGGAGCCTGGCAGTGGGCAATGCCTCTGCCAGGTCCACCGGCTGGCCGGTGCCATCACACCGGTTGGCCGATGGACTGAATTTCAGTCCACATGATGTCCATTCTTGGGCCAATCCTTTGGCAATCAATTGCCTATCAACAAAAACACTTAAAACACAATGTTAGACAAATAATAAGGTGATTGTGATCATGAAAATCAAACAACGAGGGGAACGAGAGGTACAACAATCTCCCCCTATTTTGATGATCACAATCACCAAAACAATTAATGTAAAAAACTGAAATTGAAAGGAAATGCTAAGCATGATGAAAAGGATTCTCCCCCAATCAATCAAGAAATTTCTCCCCCTTTGTGATTATCAAAATAGAATGGGGCATAAAACTTGATTGAGGGACAGCGTTGAAAAACAAGATGGAGATTTGAAAAATCAATTGAGATTTTTGAAATTGAAATGAAAATTTGAATAACAGTTTGAATTGAAAGTTTTGAATCAAAAACCAATAGAAACTTGAAATTTGAAACCAAATGAAATTTTTGAAAATAAAAGATTGAATAACAGTTTGAATTGAATGTTTTGAATCAAAAACCAATTGAAATTTGAAATTTGAAACCAAATGAAATTTTTGAAATTGAGAGTTTTTAAAAAAAATCAAAGAGATTTTTGATTTTAAGAAAATTTCTCCCCCTAAATAAAACAAAAGATCATCGGGGAAAGGAAATAAATTTTGGCCCGGAGAGACTCGCAAGAAGGGATTTTTCAATCCAAACTTGTCTCATAGCGGGTCTTCTCCTATAAAATTCGTCCGAAAAGTAAAAAGATTTGGGTTGACCGTACCGGACGTTTTTACAATTACATTCATAAATAAGGTGCCCGGGTTTTTACAATAATTGCAAAATTTATAACTAGAGCTCCCCCTTACAAAAACAGTTGGAGCATGGGAGGAGGAAGCTACATTGGTATAGCCAAGTCCATGGGTGGTTCGGGAAACGCGTTGGGAACCTAAGAGTTTGGTCAGATTTTGTTCCCCTTGGGTGAACTTAGCTAGGGATTCTCTAAGGTCTTTGATGGTTGATTCCATGGAGTCAACATTTGGGAAATTTTGGATTTTGAGGGACATCTCCTCCTTCTCTTTGAGAAGTTGTTCTTTTTCGGAGGAGAGTTTTTTGAAAGACTTTTTTAAAGCAACAAATTTTGACGATAAAGCATGAAAACTTTTTTCTAGTTGGTCTCTAGCGTGTGAGAGTTCTTCATAAGAAAGATGATTTAAAGAATTTGAATTTGAAGAACAAGAGGAGGAGGAGTCGGAAGATGTTACCTCATGAAATTCCATTAGGCATTTTGTACCTTGGTCGCTCGAGGAGGAGGAGGAGGAGGATGATGAGGAGGTGTCACTCCATGTCGCCTTGAGGACCTTTTTCTTTCCTTTTTCCTTAGCCTGTTTTTTGTTGAGTGGGCAATCGGGCTTGTAATGGCCCTTTTCGCCGCACCCGTAGCATTTTACCTTGGGCTCGGATCTTACGGTGGGTTCTTGCTTTCGCGCCTTGCGAGATTTCTTCTTCTTCTTGTGCTTCTTCATAAATTTGTGCATTTGGCGGGCGAGATTCTCCATTTCCGAGTCGTCGCTTGATGTTGAAGAAGATGAAGATGATGATGATGAGGAGGAGCTTACTTCTTTTTGTACCTTGAGGGCGATGTTCTTTAGTGTCTTGATTGGTGTGCCCTCCTTTTGAGCTTGCCTCCTCATCGTGATCTCATAAGTCATGAGAGATCCGATGAGCTCCTCTACCGGCATATTTTTGACGTCCTTAGCTTCTTGGATCGCCGTCACCTTTGGTGCCCATGAGCTCGGAAGGACCCATAAGATCTTCTTGACCATCGTCTCGGCTGAAACATCATCACCAAGAGATTTCCTTCCATTGCAAATGTCAGTGAACCGTGTAAACATTTCAGAATTAGATTCAGATGGATGCATAGAAAAAGACTCAAAGTCTTGACGATACATGTCCAATCGAGTGTCCTTGACTTTGTTGGTCCCCTCATGGGTAACCTCCAAAAGATTCCAGATTTCATGTGAGGAGGTGCATGTGGAAACTCGATTGAATTCATTTCGGTCAAGGCCGCAATGTAGAGCGTTCATGGCTTTGCCATCAAGCTCGAAATTTCTAATATCGGCTTGGGTCCATTTGGATTCATCGGGAGTAGAAAGAGAGTAACCATGCATGACAATTTTATAAATCGGATATCCTATACTTCTAAGAAAAGCGGTCATGCGGGTTTTCCAATATGTATAGTCGGTTCCGTCAAAAAATGGAGCACGACCCAAAGAATAGCCTTTAGGGGCGAAAGAGGTTGATGCCATCACAATGGATCTTGAATTTGAAACCGGTTAGGGTATTACTCAAATTTTGCCTCTGATACCAATTTTTGGGTCGGAACAAAACGGGAATGCTGGCAAGAGGGGGGGTGAATTGCCTTTTAAAAAAAAGATAAACAAATTAAAATCAAAGTTGAAATGCAGCGGAAATAAAAGAGGCAAGACACACAAAATTGATAACGGAGTTCGGCCTAAAACCCGGCCTACGTCTCCGCTCCCAACTCAACCGTTGAGAGATTCCTACCGCTTGCTTTTCAATGGTTTTAGCAAGAAACCCACTAGGCTTTGAGGTAGCACTAGGACCTATTACAGCTTGCTTTTGGTGGTTAAGCAAGAACCCACTTTCTTTCAATGGAATAGCAAGAACCCACTAGCCTTTTTAACGGGTGAAGGCTAGCTCACCGAAAACTCAAGCCCTTTAAAAGGAAAGGCTTGAAGAAACCTCTTCACACCTTAATGGTGGTGTGAAACCCAAAAGAAAGGGGGATGAGAAAAGGGTTTGGGGTTTGTAGGCACAAACCCAAAATTAAAGCTCAAAATAAATATACTATAAAAAACCGTATTTTGAGAAGCCTTGGGCGCCTTTGATTGGATGGAGATGTTGAAGGCCGCTTCCAAGCTTCTTTGGAGATGCTCCTTGGATGTGGAATTGAGTTGGAGCTATTGAGGTTCCTTTGAAGGAAGTCACCGGAGGTACGCCAAATGATGAACAACGTGTCCGTGGGCTTCCGTATAGTTCCGGTTGGTGTCCGGGGCTTCCTTGGCCTTTATTTATAGGCATGGAACCCTTGGGGAGTCTTCGGAGACGTTGGAGAGGTCTTCGGAGCCGTTGGAGGCCAAAAGAGGGTTGACTGGTCGAAGCCAACGGCTAGTTTGACTGGGCTACCGGCTGGCCGGTACAGCTCCACCGGCTGGCCGGTGCCTTGGCAGAGGAGAGGAGTTTTGGTCCAGGCTCCACCGACTGACCGGTGGAGGAGCCACCGGCTGGCCGGTGGGGAGACAGTAGCTCACACTATTTGACTGGATGCCACCGGCTGGCCGGTGACAGAGCCACCGTCTGACCGGTGGAGCCTGGCAGTGGGCAATGCCTCTGCCAGGTCCACCGGCTGGCCGGTGCCATCACACCGGTTGGCCGGTGGACTGAATTTCAGTCCACATGATGTCCATTCTTGGGCCAATCCTTTGGAAATCAATTGCCTATCAACAAAAACACTTAAAACACAATGTTAGACAAATAATAAGGTGATTGTGATCATGAAAATCAAACAACGAGGGGAACGAGAGGTACAACACATACGATATATTAGATGTTTACATTAACTACCTACTAGAAAATATGACATTATGAATAATGTTTTATTATGTTATTATTTTATAGTAAATTTTTGGAAATCTCATTTTAATTATTTTAGATGGCTTTTCAAAGATCATAATAATATAACATAATTCGGACTATTGTACTCTAGATAAAAATATTTTGATCTATTTAAATATCAAGATACTAATTTTGGTTGTTTAAAATTATATAGAAAAATAAAATTTAGAACATATTACAATCTTGGAATGTTTCTACAATCCCTCTGTAGAAAAAGTGTTTTTTTGTAGTGCCCACTAAAATATATTAGTACATTTCTATAGGTAGTTTTATGCACATGTTTTGTGGAGAATACAAATATTACTAGACTATGGTTTTAAATTTAGAAATATCCCTTTAAATTGTGATAAACTACATACTACAAATATTTCCAAGAATCCTATATCTAATTCAGGAAAAAAATATGACAAAATACATCACTTATTGAGATCATATTTTAAAAAAGGTGTTATCCCTCAAGATTTTTTTGGAAATAAACATTAAATTTATGACATCTTATCAATTTATTTGAATGCAGAGAGATTTAATTACCTCACACATGAACAAAAAATGATTAAATACTCTTAATATTTTATTATTTATTAATATACTATTGTAATCTGGGTAGCATTCTACCGCATTATATTCTAGATGTTATTTATAATAATTCTAGTCTTAAATTTATATTTAATAATTATTTAGATGTATTTATATTTAATTATTAAAATATTTATAGTTTAATTTTAATGGTCAAAAGTTTTGGTAAGTTTTCAGTATTTTGTACAACATAAATATTTCATGAAAATTTGTTTATCTGGTAGGCCAAGATACAATAGTACCTCAAGAATAAATTGAACTTGTTCATGTGGTAGGTCAAGATACTATAACACCTCCAAATTCTATTTGAACATGCTCCTGAATTCAGTCATGTTACCTTGATAATGTAACCTAAAATAAATTTTACAGTTAATCATGATACCACATGCAATTTTCTATTTTTTAGTTATTCATATAATTTTTATTTTTTTCCAACTCATTACTATTATAAATTTCATAAATGATTTAAAATACCTCTATATTATAAATTTAATGAATAAATTTTTAGTCTAAAAACCCTACTCATTTCATATTTTATTGATCCACTTTCAATATTTCAACCTCAACTGATCCGTAACCTCTGGATCATTGAATCATTGGGTAATATTGTTAGAATTATTCATGTTCTTTAAAATTTAATCTCGGAATCTTTTAATCATTTTAAGAGAACTAAAATGAGCTTTGGTGATCTTTTTGAACCCCAAAATATGCATCATTTGAAGATAATTCCAATCCAAAAAAATAAGTGTAATAAAATGTTTCTTTGAACACTAATGAAATGATAATTTATTGTTTTCAATGTCGTCAAACTACGACCATTGTGTTTTTAAGAGATAATTCAATGAATATTGGATGTTAAATGGATTGTATTTAGAGATAAATTATTAAATGCATAATATGAATATTTTCCTATTTTGTTGAAGAGCCTATATGAATCCCTAGATAGGGACCTTAAAATGATTCTGTTGATGAAACAATACAATCACATGCTCAAAAAATTATTGTGTTACACCATTTTAGAAAACATTATGAATGAGAAGGATTGATTTTTTAAATATTATACAGTAAGGTGCATTATCCCTAAGTGACTTAAAATAGATTATGGATCCTTATTTTCACATTTCTCACACTTCCATGGTTGTTCCATCAGCTTTGTGACTACATTTAGTGCATCAAACCACTACCTATATCATTACTACCTCCTCTTCTATTTTTGTATCTACTTTTATATTTCCTTCCATTTTGGTTGTTAAATATTTTAAAACTATATCTTGATGAATTTTCATTCTGGGATATTTCTCTTATTATCAATATTATAAACCTAAGCCTACCTCTATTCCTTCTCAAAAGAATGAAAAATATCTTATCGATTCTCATTCCACAAGAGATTATAACTCATTAAATTTTAATTAGGATCTCTAATAGGGATTCTATGTTTTTATATAGTATAATATTTTTTAATCATTGAACATTATGTTATATCATTTTTTATTCCATCCTATCCATTTAATTGTTTCCTACTCAACATCTATCCATTCATATTGTTACATTTATGATAACCCTAAATGTGCGATATATTATTTTTGAATTGAATAAGGTAATATATTTATCATTTAAATATTGTTATTCATTATTATATAAAGATATAGTTTAATTTAACTTTGTAAATTTCATTATTTAACTATATATTTATATTTATAAGATTTTTGATAACAAAAAAGATGAAATATCATGGTAAATACAACATTTCATTATTCTGATGCTCCCAAATAATGATTCTTAAAATATTATGAATTTAAATTTTTTTGTTAATAAACTAATTTTATGGGAATGATATGAAAAAAGATAAGTGGGTATGTGACCACATGATATATAAATTTATCATAAGAAGATATTTGATATGACTGTACTTGATAGAGAAAATGTTATTTCATCTTAAAGATACCACAAAAAGAAGCTTAAATAGATTTTTCAAGAAAACCAAAATATTTCATAGTGTTAATGATTTTATAAAATGAAATTTAAATTAAATTTTAATATTAAACAACCAAATATTGAACTCTTTATTGATCATACATTATAGCTTAATGGACACAAGTACAGATGAAATGACCACATGTGAAAAATGGGAATTTGTTTTGTATAATGTGAAAATAAGTTGAGGCCATGTGACCTAAAAATCCGAAAAAATGACTAAAATAGAAATATAACAATGTAAAATGAACATATGATCACAAACATATTCCAAAATGCTAATTTAAACAGTTCATATAGTCTAACCCTACTACAAGAATAGACTCTTGTGATTGTGCCTATATAACACTGACAGTCATACTTATATTGACCAATTTAAAGTAAAATTCTTTCAAATACATAGAATAATATATTTTTCAGTATTCATTCCTCATCATCATAAGAATAATTATTCTTTAATGTAAAATTTTATAATTATTTTCAATAATTTGTAAGTAAATTGTCTCATTGAAAAAGGGGGAATAATAGTGAAACATTCTATAATCTTTGTATATTTTATTTTCCCCATATAAGACATTATATTTTTTAAGAGGAAGTAAAAAATGAATAAGGATGAGATGAATTTATCATTCACTCATGAGCTCACTATATAATTTGAAAAAATGGGGAACCTTATTGATCAACCAAATTTTATTAGTGAAAGAATTACATCACACTACTCTAGATAATATCCTTTTCTCAATTTGAACTACATTTTTAGTCATACTTATATTATCATAGATATCAGTTATTAACATTTCGTATTATATAATATGGATTACTTAGATACTCAATTTTTCATTTATATACATATTTTACAACATATATAAGTGTGGAAGTGTCCTCATTTTTAATGGATTTACTTGTGTTTAATTTTTTATTTATAAACTTAATGTTGGTTATGGATCTGTTTATTTATTTTGATAAAAATAATTATTTTGGATTTTACATAAAAGTGAATAAGACTAAATTTTACCTTCAGGCCTAATCTATTGTTTTATAATTTCATTGTTCAATTTATTTTACATTGTTTTATTTTAAACTAAATATCATAAAAACTAAATTTATTACAATGAATATTTTCCACCAAGTATTTTATATATAATAAATAGAGAAATAACACTAATAGTTAAATTATATTAGTGATATATTTAATATTTTATGTCAGTAATTTATTTTAAATGTTGAATATATATATTATTCATTTTGATTATGTTTTAATCATATAATTTATAGGACATTTCAAAAAATAGAATTATATATACATACTATATTAGTTACCTAGGATATTTCAGAATTTGAGGATTTCATAAATTTAATTTTAATTGTTTTTTAAAGTAACCATTGGATACTCAATTTAACCCCTCTTGAGATCTCCACTAGGATGAAGATACAAACATAACATGTGATAAAACATGTTATTATATTTAAAATATAAAGAAAATCTTCAAGGAACACAATTTTCTATGTTCTAACATCCTCCTTGTGTAGTCATATGAATCATGAAATAAAAATTAAAAACATTAACTTCAAATAAATACATTTAATTTCACCAAAATCATAAAACATCAGGCTATATAAAAGAACATAAAAAGTATAAAGTTTCTCTAGAGTATAGAAAAAAATCATTTAGAAATAAGGATCTTAAACATGAAATTATTATTTTTATTATTGATTCTAAAATTATTAAAATTATATTACTAGTAAATGAATTACAATTTTTATTTAATTAATAATTTCTAACTAAATTAATTAGATTTTTTACCAAATTATGAAATATTTTTATTGAAATTTCATCTTCCATTTCGTAATAAAACAGTAACAAATCATTTGAAAAAAATCAATGCTACAAAAAATCTGCACAAAAAAAATATTTATCATGTATTTGAAACCACTTCATAGAAATATTCATTTTAATATAGATGAATAGAAACAAATTTTTACATAAAATTGAACATATTTCCATTTACCAAATCATAAACAAAAAAATATGACAATAATGATAAATCCTAGGGAGGATCCACATTACTCATGCCTGATATCAATCACTCTTCAACATAACCCTTGAGGATGACGTGATAACATTCATAGAAGTTAATGAATTTTTTTTTAATCCACCCATATTGATAACATAATTTTCAACATAAATAGGTTATTTATTACCTTTTATACACTATATTCAAAGTACTCACACAACCTATCTCTGTAGATACCATCAAAACAAACAGACGAGTCCAAAGATATATGATTTTTAATCCCTAACTTGACCTAACATCTTGGGAAACAATGAGATTATAGTAACCTTAGTTGACATCCCCTAGACAATAAATGATGGAAATAAATTCTATGATATTTACTTAATTAGGGAGGTTATTTTCCATTTCATACGTACCATAGCTAGAAGGAGACATATAGATAATAAAATAAACATGATGCATTATTAAAAAACAAATAATAATTCAATGGTATATGAATATGTAATATTAATTAGAGTCACTAAATAACGATAGAAAAAAAATTCCATATAAAAATGAATCCAAATCACAATTGGAATCTAAGTCCTTAACGAGGAAACTACCATAAAATTCACTATAAAACTTCTTCAGAATGCAAATCCAGAAATATGTGACCACAAAATTATAGTGCTCTTTTGTTTATGTATGAGAAATTCCAATTTCTTATAACACAATAAACAATATCTAAATATCCCCAAAGATACATATATTGGGTTTGGGTAAATCAGCTCAGTAGGTAATCCCTTCGACATCCAATGGACACCACTAGAAAACTAATATGTTAGATTAAATTTAATATAAAACTAGTGTGAGAAAAATAAATCAAGTTTTAATAGAGGTAGAGATATATATATATACATATATAGATATAATTTTAACACAATAGAGGTTTACCATGTGATGAACTCATACTTATGGAACTCAAAAACCTAAATAAAATCCAATCAATGAAATACCACTAAAAATCCCATTATCATGAGAAGATCCCTTCCCATTTTCTTAATTTGTCACTTAATAGTAAAATACACTAAGCTGAAAATTAATTATTTACAAATTTATTTCTTGAAAATGTCCCTTCAATATGAACAATGAAAATTTTCTACCCATACCCATGTCTTGATATCACACCCCAAGTAATTATTTAAACCAATTTATTATGTCATAATTTCATCGAAAATATTGTGGGAGAGTCACACAACCAATAGATTTAAATATAATACAATGATAAAAATAATTAGGGGTTTTTATTAAGAAAATAAAATAGTTATTTTTGTAAAACCATGAATTCTAGTTCTATAAAATATGGAACGATATGAAATTTACACACCTAATATATATTAAAAAAGGATTTCTTGTGATGTATATATCTATATTACCCTTTATATTCCCTCAACAAAACACTTAAATTATATAGAAAAGTAATGAATATTACAGAGATATAGTATTAAAAAACATCTTCTAGGATTTGTAATAAAATAAGAAATAGTATAAGAGGAATCAAAATTATTAACATTGATCCCCTAGATCCAACAGTCGAAGTTTCATTCAAAACATTTTCCATGGGGAATAATATCACTAAAATCACTTATACATAGAATGATGTTATAGAAGAAAAACATGAATACCAAACAGAACTGAAGGGAGTTGAATTATATTGTTTTCTAGGAATTGATTATATTCACGAAAAGATATAAGGGTTAAATACATGATCATTGATATAGTCATATTATATTAAAATAAAGGAACATCAATTTTATAATCCCCTAAATCCATTCAATTTTTGAATCCTTTTTAGGCATTGAATTGGATTACACACCATGAATAAACTAAAATATATTTATAATGAATCCAACTAAAAACTTTCCGAACGTGAATTATCATTCATTCATCTAACTGAGTCCAAAAAACAAATTACCTCTCTAATTATTAATCCTAGAAAAAATTATAGTGATTAAAACCAAATCCGCTATAACTTATATGAAACTAAATTAAATGAGGAATCCATCATACCAAGGGTACTGCATATCTAGATTAAAGTATTCTTCTGTAGAGGGAATTTGGAGTAGGCTACATATTAGTATAATAGATCCTTCCTTTTTATTAAAATAATGGTTATTTATTTTCCTATAAAAAATTACACTTTTTTAGACTATTTAATACATATTATTATAACAGTTTACATAAAAAGGGCTTCACGTACCTTTTATATAGAATTAATTTGGATTTTAGTTTTGTTTCATAACATAAACTATGAGTTTTGTAAAGAATTGAACACCAATATAGACCCAACATATTTATTTGGTCAAGGAAATATAAATCCAAAAGAAACATTAGATGAATTAAAGCATGTTAATATAAAAACATGAAAAAATGATTTGAGTTTTAATTTCTTATTAAAATACTATGGGTAAGATTCCTTCAAAATTGAAAATTTTTCAACACCTCGACCATCCAATAGGTTAGATTCAAGCCAAATCAGGGTTCTTCTAGATTATCTAATGTATGGGATTAATGTAATGAGGTAGCCCTAAGATTTAGATAATTCCTTTTTGGCTTTTGATTTGGGCTACACATAGACGAAAATACAAACTATTTGAATACTATATGAATGGTGTTGATTTTACTCATATAATGGAGTGAGGATGGATTTATCCATACAACCATTATAGAATATAATATAATATGTTTGTTATGAATATATAAATAAATAATAATGTGATATTTTCCATACATATGTTGAGTTATTTATTCATGAAATATATATCGCAGTCCACTAATGTGTATACTGAATTTAAAATGATTCATTATTTTAGTGAGTGTATATTTAATAATTTTTTTTACTGAATTATTGTAAATCATTATTAACATTGGATAAAATCTTATTGTATATATATAAATTGGATAATAATTATCTATTTTTACTTGTTTATTAATGAAAGAATAATAGAATAATAATGAAAGAATATTTTTTGAATGGTGAGAAATATAAAAACTGTTCGTAAGAAAGGAAGAAACTATGTGTAAGATAAAACCTTCATGATTAACCAACTATTAATAATTTTTAACACATGAATCCAGATTCATATGAGAACCATAAATTTTTCAACTCAAGGTTTTAAAGGCATTATATAAAAATTTAATGAAGTAAATTTAGTATTATATTGTGCTCTTAATGTGATTTAATGTTTAAATAAATTGGGGAGACTTGAATGTCACCTATGGATTGTATTTTATATGGAAATCACTCTAGATAAATAAGTGGAAATATCTACAAAAATGTGAATTATTTTAATAAATTATTACATATTTCTTTCAATTTATTTTGGAAAAATTACCTAGGGAATCTGAAATATAGGTTCTAGTGCTATATTGATAGTATGAGTGAGTAAATGATTTGAATGGATGAATAAATATTTGTTAGAAATTAAATTAAAATTTATCAAGTTGATACTGAAAAATATATAACCATAAATTTAGTTTAATTATGGAATGAAATTATTTACATAGAATGGAGTTATCTATGAAACTATAAAGAGATTTTTAAAACCTCATGGAAAGCTCACATCAGATATAATTTTTATATTAATCAATTCTCTAATTTTGAAGGGTATATGATTCCTAATATATGGGTTATAAATTTGGTAAATATACATGAGATAATTATCAAGGAAGAAATTGATTGATTTTTTTTCTATTCAAATTATTTATGAATGGGTTGTTTAATCATTTAATCGAATACAAAGTAAAATATCATGTATTAGATGGATATAAATAAGTGATGTGTATTTTTATCATATTTTATTTATATGATAAGGGAAAAATTTAATTAAAAATGGTTTTTTATGAAAAATATGAAATGATGGATTTGATACACATGGATTATGGTACATTATGTAATATAATAATGTAGAGAAACAAAGGAAAAAAAATAGATTTATCTATGATAAAGGATTATACAATAACAATTATTAAATCATGATGGATATGATCCTACCACTCACGAGTAGAATATTATAAAATAAAAAAAACATTCCTATCATATTATTGACCCAATAATAGTTAATACCATATTTGATAGTTGTAAAGTTTTTTTTTGAATTAAAACAAAAGGAAATAATGGTTATTTCTTGAGACAAATGATTTTTTTATTTTTTTTTAATGATATTATGAAGAGAATATAGATTCTAAGAGAGTGTTGGGAGTATGTTTGGAATTAGATAAGATGATGTACAAAAAATATGGATTATACTAATCAATAAATGATTTTATTGTAACTAAATAAAATAAAAGAATTTAGTATATAGCATTAAAAGATTACTGTAAATTGTTTCTACACTCTTCAAAATATTTTCATTTAAAATTTTAATATAATTGGTTATTAAGAAGACAATGATGATAAATATATTTATGATTTGTTAGAAGGAAAAAAATTATTGATGTTGTGATATATGATACTATGAAGTAAATGGGTATTAATAATAATATTATAGAGTTAAAAATTAAGAAAATGATTCCTCAATCTAAACATTATCAAATTAATTCACTACATAGAATTTACACACTAAATAATTTTAGTTGCAGGGTTTTGTAAAATAGTCACATAGATATGTAGAAAATAATTATATATTTATATATATATGAAATATCAATTTACAAACCCCAAAAATTGTAGTAAGCATAAGGAAAATCTATTGGTATATCATATGGTACATGATTTTATCACTGATTATTTATGATTTTTCATATAAATAATATTACAAAATTAAATGAATCATAATTTACCAAGGAAAAGTGGCCTCATTGTTGAAATCATTATTTCCCAATAGATTGTAATGAGTCTGTTCATAGAACTAAAGTGTTACATATGTTGTGTATCTATAGGGACCTTCATTCCAAAGGCATGAGCTCATTAGTGATTTTGACATGTGATGCTTAAGAACTCACATTGGATGAGATGATGGGATTTTGGTCCCATAAAACACTAGGGGGGATGGGGGGTATTTCCTACTATGGGAATCACTTATAGATTTATGATATATCTAATAATCCTTCATTAATTTTCATTTATGAAGTGGATTTTCCCAAATTATCAATCAATTATTATCATGTGTGGAATTCAGAATTATATGTATGTATTCGAGTATCTTAATTAATGGAGATATCAATAGGTATCAGAGGTTTTCCATTGATGGTATCCTATTATATACTACATAGATATTTATTGGTCATTATTATAATGATGATGGTTTTCTAGCCATATGGTGGGGTACTGTAGACTTTTTTGTCATTCAAGTAGATTAATGTCACTATATATTATATTGGCATTTGAGTAGATGAGAATTGTTTGATGTTGGCATCAAACCCATAAATGGCCTTCCTATGTTTCCTTTGTAAAGTAATCATAATCCACAAAGTTCGGTTATATTTAAAGAGACACATAATACATTTTATGGTCGTGTGATGGGGACCAAACCATATAGTTTAACGTCATGTGGCAACGATGTCTAGGTGGAATATTTATAGTCAAAGCTTAATGTGGGAATTATGAAAAAAAAAACCCAATTAACATGGAAGAGATATGAGTTTCCATGAGAAATTAGACTATGTTGTTGAATATTCCCTAAATAATAGGGATGGTTTAGGTTTTTGGGTTTCGACCTCATGGAGGCTTCCTACGCATCCCATTTGAATGGGAATAAAATCCCACAATGATCATTAATAAAGACCCACACCTATAAAGGCCATGAAGGGTATGTCTCATTGGGGAGTATGGCCCTTTGAGATGATATATTGGGGATACTCTTGAGAAAGATATCCACCATGACAGAACTATAGGGGAAGATTTAGTTCATGGTGATTTATGGGTGTAACTTTTAGTTTACTATCGAGGAGGATACTTGTATTAAGGGGATTATAATTGGGGATAATACATAAGCATGATTTCTATAAATCTCATACCACAAGTGGGTTCATATGTATCTTAGATAATTAGAATCATAGTTTGTGTTGTTCAATCCATAAGATGGATTGACTGGGTGTCCCGACCCTACTTCTACAAGATGAGGGAAGGGATAAACAAATTGCTAGACCCTTCCTTCATCATGTTGAAGGAGAGATAATTACTTCCTGAGTCCCACCTTCAATAGTCTAAAGAGTGGAAACTAGCACCAAAGGTATAGAATCACACATAATATGGAAGGAAATAGCCTTTTGTATAACAAGATCGAGAGATAAGAGAGTAAATCCCATACATATCCAAAATCAGAAAGTTAGAGTAAAGCCAAGAATTCATTTGCATATGCATGTTCAAAATTAACTCATACAAAGTAAAAGATATAATTTCAAGGAATGTACCATATAAAAGAAAAACCACAACAAAAATTATTCTGACGTCTGAGCTAGTAGGGTCTAGTAGAGTCCTCGTAGTCCTCTTGGAAACCCGAAAGCTATTTTATATTGCTACATTGTGTATATAGGTATACTCAGTAGGGAAAAACAAAATCTCTCATGAAAATGTGGGGAGGAATTCTAATTACCCATGAGAATGTATAGGTAACCAAAACACCTAGCGAGGAAAACTATCCAACCAGCCTCACCAAGGACCACTCCCCAAATAACACATGTTAGGTAAAGTAATAGTAATATTAGATCAAAATTAGGGTACCTCATACCACTTTCAACTGGTTACTTAGAACATACTACACATTAGACTCCCCCTAGATTCTACAGTCCTATTACCGCCCCCAACAATAACCTTATACGATATAATAACCAAGAATCCCGCCACATACAACTAGGCCACCACAACCACACATTACCAGACCCGCAGACACCTAGGTCATAACCACCACTGCCACACCCAAAGACACCAGGGCCAAAACAACCATTGACACACCCAAAGAAACCATAGATAGAACAACTACCATCATTCACAAAGATACTCGGGCCTCATTTAGAAGACACTTGGGAAACACACTTTCCCACACACACCAGTTCCAACAACTGCCACACACATTGCCCAAAGATTCATGGTCCATAATGAAACATAGGCTATCACAGCCTTCCCGAAGGGTCTTGGGCTACCCGGGAGAGGGAGAAGAAAGGATCTAATAACTATCCCCTCATACAAATGTTGTTAAAAAACACCTTCCCCCATGAAATGAGGGTGTTCAGCAGGAAGCACTCGACACAGGTGGGGTGCGTATAAGAAACACAGGAACTAAATTCTATACATATAGGTAAACAAGAACTCATCCTAAACCTATGGGTCCAAAAACCAAAAACCAGCAAGTACCCAACCACTTTTTGTGAAATCACTACATGCACATGTATAAAACAACCACAACTAGAGAACAACCATTTTCTGAGAAAACAATTCCCCAATGTACCGTTCCGTGTTATCATGATGAAGTGATTCCATTTATATATTCCTTCACTACCCAATAATTAATAAGTATAACCACAAGAAAAAACAATCAACTGAAAGAAAAACAACCATGAAATAATTTAATCATTCACACTCGTTTCTCTTTTTAGGTAATAACCTCAAAAGGGATCTGTGAGATCCCTCAGAGTACAAGAACAAAAACAATCCCCAAACTATAGGGTCCATATCATTTATTACTGACAATAGATATTCTATGATTCAAAAACCAATAACCTCTCTACCAGAGATTACATTAACCACTAGATCACACCAAAAACATTAAACAAAACAACCATTCAGATCAGCAGAGCAGAGCAATAGACTTTTCAAATTTAGCCAACACCATTCATCAAGTTTAATCTTTAATTTTTTGTTAACCAGGGTGATCACACATGTAGTACCACTATTTTCGTGAACATAACCCCTATCCTCACATTTTTTTTTAATTTTGTGTGTTTTAAAATAGGCAGTTCCATAAAATAGAGAGTTTACATAAAATAAAGAGTTTCCATAAAATAGAGAGTTTCCATAAAATATGGAGTTTCCATAAAATAGAGAGGTTCCATAATTTATAGTGTTTCAATTAATTTGGATGTTTCTATAATTTTGGTTGTTTCCAAAAAATTTGGATATTTCCATAATGTTGGTTGTTTCCATAAATTTGGATATTTCCATAATGTTGGTTGTTTCCATAAATTGGTGTGTTTCTATAAAGTGTGATGTTTCCATAAAAAAATGCGTTTCCATAAAAATGGTAAAGGTGAATGATGGGAGAGTTTGGTGGTTTTATAAGGAGTTTTGAGATAATAATTAAGGTCGCACGATCCATACACAGATGTCCCAAACTGTTTGGTCAAATCTTGTGCAGAGGCCAAATCTTGATCCTATTTTCTAAGATCTTGCTCCTTTTTTCACTATTTATTTTTTTGGCTTAAAAATTACCCTAATTCTATATTAATCTCCCTAGAAGTCTGGATAACCCTTCCCACATGATTTGAAGATATTCCTGATCCTTCACTTGGTGATTTCGAGTTTGATTCTTGATGTATGTCAGCATTCTTTACGGATTTGTCATGATTTCATAGATCTACTTAGATCTATTTCTCCGATCTCCATTTTTTCTCAGATCTGAACCTATAGTGGGTAGATCTACATTTTTGGATGCCATATTTTTCAATGTTGAGTCGTGATCTTTCTATGATAAGAGATCTAAGGCTTCTCATGGAGAATTGACCCACTTTCTTGTGCGTTCATTGTCTGTTGTTAATGTTTCATCAAGACCATTGAGGTAGGCAGCTTCTCTATCAATTCATTTTGATATAATTAATTGTTTTATATTCAAATTGGTTTATTTATTGTGAAATTAATTGAAAAATATTCATTTGTGATGATTTATGGTTTTTGTGAAATTGTGTGATCTAGTTGAATAGTTGTGCAAAAGGGGGTTTAATTTAAAATGGTGATTTTAAATTATGGATTATATTGAATTGCTAAATTGTTGATGAAAAAGTTTTTTTCAATAGGAATGGTTTTCAATAAAAATGGAGTTTTATTGAAATGGTTTGGAGTTGAAATGGTTTGGCCTTGAAATGGTTTTGATGGAAATAGATTTCAATAAAATGGTGTTTTTATTGAAAGGTTTTTTTTGGCTTGATCGTTTTGAATGTATGTTGTGTGTTCATATTGCATATATGGGGCTTGGTTGAAAATTCACCTTCTGATCGGTGACAAATGTTTAATGGAAAATGGGAATTACATATATGGGGCTTGATGAAGTATGACCTTGTGCTCAGTGACACAGGATTAATGGAACATGGGAAACAATTACCTTGTGACGACTTGTTAGATCGATGAGAAACCCCTCATGAGTATGGAACAATCATAATTTAGCATGCATGGTTGGTTACATGGGTTTGAGAAATGGATGGGTATGCTGATATAGGGATATTGGGAAATGGTTGTAAAGGTTGTTTGGTTATTATTCTAGAAGACTATATTTCTGGAAAATTGGTTTCGATTGCACATGTCTGGTTTTGTTAATGAACAGTTTTGGAAACTTGTTTATATTTATTTATAAACTTCTTTAGAGAATTTTTTTATATATATTAATTTATATAATTTTTTATAACTCTTCTATCCTAGTGCCGTGAGCAGAAAGTCATTGGGGAAAACCTACTGAGTTTTATACTCACCCCTGCTTTGGCACTTTGGTGCTTTTGCAGATGTCGTATTCCGAGACACAGGTAAAGGTAAGGAATCTCATTTCTAGTTGTTCATGGTGATTCTTGGGAGATGTGGTGGTGATTGGAGCATGGATCTTGGTGTGGTTCCATGGAGGGTGTCTTGGTGTCTTTTGAGTGTCTTGAGTTTTTATCCTCTGTTGTGTGCTTTGATGTGTTAACTTATATGAAGTTGCTTAGCAGTCATTCCATTGTTCATGCATTATATAGTAAATGTTTGTTTATAGTTGGTTGGTTCATTGGGTTATTCCTTAAAGGGTAAATCGTCCCCCACTTGTATTTGAAACCCTTCAGCATTTATTTCCAGCCTTTGGCGTCTTGGTAATGTTGCTTAAGGCCTAGTAATGACTCATTGTGCTCTCAAGACAATGAGAATCGGTAGGTCATTACAACATAGGGGTTCTTATTCATATGGAATCTATTAAATCATCCATTTTTATATTATAAACTAGTTTCCATGTTACAATAATTCTTTCACAGGTTTATCCAGGAAACATTGGTTCATTAGTGCAAAATAAAGGACCACCAACGACCATGATTTTCAATGTACATATGCCCATAGAATCTCAAAACATAGATACAAAGGTAAAAATCAACAAAAAAATCATCATTACCACCCATTCATTTTTAAAAAGTTCATTTATTATCTTTATTAATGTTGGTTACTTCTTTTTCCCAAGGGAACATCATCATACCCACCATCCATGTTGCACAGTAAAGAGAGATGATTGAAGAACACCTACCAGATGATCTAGGATTTAATTGTTCACTTCGCGCCATGAACTTGGGTTGACCCAACTTGTAGGAATATCTAATAATAACTGAGGAGTAGGGATCTCACACAAGCATGACTCATCTCCAGAATAAGGACTCTATGCCCACCAAGGAAAATAAAGAGTCCAAGGAAGAATAATATCCTTATCCCAATCAAAGAATATAGGATGTGCAATCTAGAAGTGATTAAAAAGTGGATTGTGGTTTGACCATATAGTTGGGAAATTTAAAAATATAGAATTTATTGATATTCAATAATTCTCTCGATGACAATGAGTTAGATCATTGCAGGATGGAGAGTTAGATAGGTTACATTAAAAAAGAGAAAAACACATAACATGGTGTAATTGGAAATGCGAAAAGGGTGTGAAACTCATTAAAAGGCCACATGTTTTGGTAAGAAAGGGTTTTCCCAATCTTAGGGATTTTAATATATCACTTACTAGCCTTAAAACTAGCTTAAACCAATTTAAAATAGGAATAAAACCAAAAAATGACATTACGGGATAATAAGGGATAGAACCTTGACACCCCTCAATGGCACCGTTTGGGTGAAGCACAAATCATTGAGACCAATCGGTGATCCACCGATCTGTGGCACCGATCTACGACAACGACTGTTGACACCATGGTGACACCCTTACCCCAACACTGATGCCCTCCTGACTCACCAGTGGTGTCCAAGATGCCCCAAACACCCGAATTTGACAATGTAATGGACAAAGAAGGTGTAGGCCACTACATTAGATTCCTGTCAAAATATCCCCATCCTCGAAAATTAAAGAGTAAAATGAAGAAAATAGAGGGTTCCGAACAACCGTCTCATAAGATAACTCTAACGGTCAAACCAACAGAGAGTTGTTCGAAAGAT
The DNA here is from genome assembly GCA_963277665.1 of Viscum album. Taxonomy (NCBI): domain Eukaryota; kingdom Viridiplantae; phylum Streptophyta; class Magnoliopsida; order Santalales; family Viscaceae; genus Viscum; species Viscum album. The sequence goes on along the minus strand of OY728143.1, from coordinate 639,732,227 downwards.
ATAATTACAAAAATGACGTCTAGGGACATTATTCTCACAAATATATACCAAAAAAGTGACGAAACAATACCGATCATATTCCTCAAGTAACCAAACAATCCAAAAAATATCACACTGTCTAAACACATTGATTAGTGTGCTACTTCCTCCTTGTTAAGATACCATATTTTTTGGGTGGCACTGACTCACCCACACAGGTTTAATCGCATCCACATTAATGAGTATTAATTAAGGATCGGGTTCTCCCCTCTCAATAGCTATGGCCTCTCACAAAAAATAGAGAATATGGAAAATAACTTATCATACAACAAGAGAGTTTGAAATATTACATCATAAGATAGGAACAAATAAACTGCAGGATAAAAACTCAAAACAAATCTGGTTATTGGGAAAAAATATGTGCCTCCTGTTCCCAGGTACTCTCCTCGAGGCCACTATGCCTCCACAAAACATAAACCAAGGGAATGGTCCATCCATGAAGCATCTTCTATTTATGATACTCAATTCTAACCAGTTGAGTATGTTGGAGTCATCGTGTAGATACCTTTTGAGCTTTGATACATAAAAGACATTGTGGATCCTCTCTCACAACAGTGGTAACCCCAACTATTATGCCACCTTACTGAATCATCCCAACACTTTGAAGGGTTTGATGAACCTAGGATAAAGCTTACTACCCTTTCCAAACCACCCTTTTCCACACCATGGGGAGAACATTAAGAACACGTGGTACCCAAACATGAACTTGAAGGGCCTCCTCTTATAATCGGTATAAGACATCTGTCGTTCTTGAGATGCCTTCATCCTTTCACACACAAGATGAACCTTCTTCGTCATGCTCTCCACCACATCTTGGCCATGAACTCTAGCCTCCCCAACCTTCTTCCAGCACATGGGTGAATGACATGATCTTCTATACAAGGCTTCTAATAGAGCCATGCCAATGGTAGGGTGAAAAATATTATTTTGGGAAAACTCTACCATACGCAAGTGTCATACCCATGATCCTATGAAGTCCAGAACACATGCCCTCAATATATCCTCCAAATTCTAGATAGCCCTCTCTATATGTCCATCTATCTGAGGGTCTAATTTAGTGCTAAGGTATAGCTGTGTGACAAAAGGACAATGTAATCCCTTCCAAACTCATGAAGTAAAGTGTGTATCATGATCTAAAATGATTGTTCTAGGATCTATGCGAACCCACACAACTTCACCCACATACTTTTGGGCTAAGTCATCCACTACGCTCAACTCCTTAATCATTAAGAAGTAAGATGATTTTGTCAATAAGTCCTCCACTGCCCAGATGGAATCACTTCCTCCCTCTTCCATGGTTATTCCTGTGACGAACTCTATGGTGACGTCATTCCACATCCACTCGAGAACATCTAAGGGATGAAACAGTCTAGTGGAAACACGATGTTCAACCTTCACATACTGACACATGAGGCACTTTCCCCCAAAATCTTCCTCTTCCCACTTTAATCCATGGCACCAAAACTCACCTATGAATCCTTGATACATCTTAGAAACTTTTGGGTGTACCTCTAGAGCTGAGTTATAGACCTCACGGTAAACTCCATCACACATCATCTCTATGAAAAATAACCTACCATAGAAAATAATCTATCTTTTACCATCCTATGACCATCCTTATTGAGCATTTCCCTGGTCAACATGATATCACATCACCTAGGTCTCAGTGTCCCCCAACTGAGACTCCTCCACCTACCTCTTTAGAGAAGACTGCACAGTCATCTCAAACAGACAGCCTCTACCATCCACCCTTACATCCAGGTGCATGGTAGCCAACTCCCCCATTTCATTCCAAGAATCTGTCAATTCTTAAACTGCATACTTTTAAAAATTCATTCTCATGTCATAAGAAACCACATACCCCTTTCTAGAGCTCTAGAAGATCTTGAAGTCGTAATCCTAAAGAAACTCCCTCCACCTCTTCTTCAGTATGTTTAGGTTTCTCTAGGAGAAGACATAACTCAAGGACTTGTGATAATTGAAGGCCAAAATGTTTTCCACGATGAGGTAATACTTCCACTACCTCAGTGTGAACACCACTGCTGCATGATCAAGGTCCTCAGTGGTATAGTTATTTTATTTAGGGCATAACTTCCTAGACCCATAAGAAATCACTCCTCACTAATAAATCAGCACACAACCCAAGACTAGATCAGAAGCATCACAAAACACTTCAAATGTTACCCCATCCTCTGGAAAACTCATTACTAGGGCACTGACTATATTTTTTTTAGATAACTAAAAGCTACCAGGCACTACTCAATCGATACAAAAGCCTGGTATTTTCTGGTCAATATCGTCAAAGGTGCTGCAACTCGAGAGAATTCGGGTACGAACCATTAGCCGTAACCTTCCAGACCCAGGTAACTATGAACCCCTACAACATTCTTGGGTGATTCCCAAGAAAAAACTGCTTTGACCTTCGATAGGTCCACTACTATTCCCTGTTGTGACACCATGTGTCCATGGAAGTGCTACTCTCAAGTATAGAACTTGAGCTTGGGGAACTTTCCATAGATATAGTGGTTTTATAGGACCATAAAAACTTTCCTTAGATTCTCGACATGATCCTTCTATGCCCATGAGTATATTTGGATGTTGTCGATGAACATGACCACAAACCGGTCTAGATTCTCATATAAAATAGAGTTCATGATCCCCATGAACACATGTGGTACGTTTGTAATGCCAAATAGCATGACCAAAAACTCAAACTTCCCATGCCTAAATTTGAAGAAGTTTTCAAGATGCCACCCTCCTTCACCCACAGCTGTTGATATCTCAACTACAGGTCGATCTTAGAGAACCAACATTCTTCCTTAAACTGGTCAAAAAGATTATCCATCCTCGAGAGTGGGTAACATTTCATGACCATCACTTGATTCAGCCATTGATAGTATATATACATCCTTGGGGAATCATCATACTTCATTGAAGACATGTTTGGATATCCCCACAGTTACACACTTGGTTAGATAAATCCCTTATTCATTAGTTCATCAACCAGAATCTTCAACTCCTGCAACTCGAAAGGCACAATCCGATAGAGAGACATCCAAATAAAACGAGCACTCGGTTGCAAGTCTATCTCGAAATCAATATCACGTCGAGGGGGAAGGTTCACAACATCTTTATGGAAGATGTCAAGGAACTCACTAACAATCCCTATAACTTCCAACATCTCTTAGTCTGCCGATTCCATTGATAGCTCGACTAACAATGAAAGAAGGGGCTCCACACGTTGGATGCCCTCTTGCAATCCTCGCTTTCCAAGGAAGTCTACACATTTTCTTACCATATATGAGAACATGACCCTTCTTCAAAAGTATTTGATAACTGTGTTTATGAAAAATAGCTAGTCTATGCCCAAGATGACATCATAAGTCTACATTTGAAGCCGAAGAAGATCCCCACTGGACTGATGTGGCCCCAAAATCAGTTTGCATCCTCAATAAAAATCAAACAAGATATTCTGACATCCAACTAGAATTATCGACTCCAGGGGCATGGAAATTATTTCTATGTCTAGACCCATGGAATGTGATTGACTAGGTGAAACATAGAAGAGTGAAGCACCTAAATCAAAAAAGGCACATGCAAAGAGTACTAAAAATACTGAGCATACCCCAAATGACCTCTGGCCCAACTCGAACTGTATACTCTATAGCATTAAACTGTACACTCCCATCTCCTCTTCACCTTGGATATTTGTATCCTCCATGACCATTCCTTGGTTGAGGTCCCTGATGAGTATCCTGAGGCCAGCCTCCCTCAGCACCGCCCACCATTAGTGGAGCGGGAGCTCGCTTCCCCTGCTGCTACTACTGAAATGGTCTGGCTAAACACCGATGATACTATGGTTGGTGAGGCAATTTCCCACCCCCACAATAGTAAACTCGGTATGGGTATTGATTCCAAATATTCCCATGACAACCAGATGTAAAGCACCTCAGTCATAGGATCATAGAGAAAGGGTGAGGACCGTGTGATCGGAAATGGATATTCTAAAGCCAGCTCCCCACCGGTCCAAACCTGGAAGACCCTAATTCTGGAGGCCTACTGATGATAAAATTCCCCTTCAAAGGGCCCAATTGTCTTCCCTCTCGCGGCACACCTACTAGCATGTGCATCCTACCTTTACATCGTCCTTCTTCTGAACCTCGAGGTACATTGGTAGAGTGAAGGGAGAATCATCGTGTTGAAGGGATTATTGAAGTTCCTCCTTTAAGACTCTTCATCATGACTCATCATTCAAGAAGTGTCATGGAGATAACCTAATATGATCCTTGAACTTGATTCCCAACTCCCTTGTTGAAGGGAGAGATGGTCTTTCCTCTTTTTGTCCTTCATCGTGGATGAATGGAATTCTGTTCAGAACACCTTCTCGATGTCTGTCCAAGAATCCTCAGCTTCCTTCTTCTCCCTGAGAAAAATAATCCACCACTAATGCTCCTCACCTCACATCTGTATCATGGATAGAGGATCCCAGTAATATATCGGAGCCCATATCAAGTTGAAAGAAATCACAAGCTCCTCGATTCATCTCTCTGTCTCCATGTATGAGACGCTACCCTCGTACTTCTCTAGAGCCTGCAGCTGGATGGAAAGACATGTTTTCTACCACTTTTCATTCTCCTACTCTCTATCATCCCACTTAAATTATAAAATATCAACCTACTAATCCTATAATCCTTGAACAACTCATAGATGTCGTTCGGGTTCCATAGCTACAAGGTAAACAAGGAATTTATATGCCTGAGTATTTTATAATATTATCATTAAACTTTTCTTATTTTTTTTCATTTGAGTACCGAAAATACCCAAGAAACATAAGAACAACATTAATTATGATTCATGTTTCTTTCCTAGGTTATCTACCTTGTAATTAGTGTATCCTCACTTGGTTATTATGTAAGTCCATAGTCCTTGCATCAGATCATAAGTAGGCCTAAAATCGTGTGTCCTAGCTAGTATTACCTAGCCAATTTTTGGCACCAAGATTGTCTAACAATGTTTCCCTAACATATCATTAAATCATCATAGTGCCTAACCTCAAACTCCATCCTATATCTCAACCATCTAATCTGATATTTTTCTTTCATGACCCGCTATCTCCATGATGAGGTAAGTGATAAAAAACATACATACCATTAATTCTTCATGTTGAAAGAGAGATAATGATCCCGGTGGCCCATATTCAATAGGCCCCGAAGTGGTGACTAGCACAAAGGGTATAGTATCTCCCATAAAATGTAAGGCATTACCCTTTTTTAGAACAAGATCATGAGATATGATTGTAAATCCTAAACAACTCCAAAATATGAAAGTATGAGAAAATTCAAAAATCAATTCCTATATACATGGTCAAAATAAACTGATACAAAGTACAAGAGAAAATATGAAGGGATGTACCGAAGAAAAGAAAAACGACAACGAAAACTGTCCTGATGCCCAATCTAGAAGGGTCTAGTACGGTCCTCAAAGTCCTCCTGGAAACCTGAAAGTAGTTTTATATACATAGGTTGAGTATACAAGTATAATCAGTATAGAAAACAAAAAGCTCTCATTCACATATGGGGATGAATTCTAATGACCCGTGAGGAATTAGAGGTAACCAAAACACCTAGAATGGAAAACTATCCACCCATCCTCACCAAGGAAAACTCCCGAGATAAAGAAATTCAAGTTAAGTAATAGTAATAGAACATTAATATTTGGGTACCGCACACCACTTTCCAACTGGTTCCTTAGAAAATATTATGCATTAAGCCATGCCCACAGATTCCACCATAGTCCCACTTCCTCCCCAACAACAAACTTATGGGCTGTCACCACCACACATCCTTCCCACATACTCTTGAGCAACCACAAACACACTAAACCACACCTTCATACACCTGGTCCACAACCACCACCACCATGTCTGAAGACACTGGGGCCAGAACAACCATTTACATGCTTGAAGACACATGATCTAGAACAACTACCTCCATGCCTGAAGAAACCTGGGACTCATCCCAAAGACACTTTGGAAAAAAACCTTCCCTCACACACCTGAGCTATCCTCTGTAACACACCCTGCCCAAAGATTCTTGGGCCATATTGAACATTAGTCCATCACAACCTACATGATGGGTTTCGGGACACCTAGGACAGGGAGCATAAAAGAGATAATAACCATCCACTAAAAGGGATGTTTGAAAAAACACCCCTCCATGAAATCAGGGTGTTAGAAATGAAGCACTTAAAATAGTTGGGGTGCATATAAGAAAAAAAGAACTAAATTCCATACATATAGGTAAACAAGAACTCATTATCAACCTAAGGGTCTAGAAACTAAAAACATGCCCATACACAACTACTCTTGGTGCTATCCCTACATGCACAATCATAAAATATCCACAACTAGAGTAGAACACATTTCGGAGAAAACAATATAGTTCTCCACCATACTGGTTCTCTTTATCATTTTCAATTGAATCAATTTAAATATTCATTCACTATTGAGAAACTAACCTACATAACCACTGGCCAAAACAATAAACTGAAATGCAAACAGCCAAGAAACCATTTAAGCATTCACACCTAAATCTGTTGTAATGTAACTAAATCAAAAGAGATTTGTACGATCTCTTGAAGTACTGGAACCAACCCAAGCCCAACCTACATGGTCCAAAACATTTATCATTGTCCCCCACCTATCCCCATATTCACAATCCAACAACCTCTCAAATAGAGATTCTATTCCCCTCTATGTCACCCCACAAGTACTAAACAAAACAACCATGAATATCACCACAGAAGAGCAAGGAAGTTTTTAGATGTATCCAACACCATTAATCCTATTTCATATTTCCTTTGTTGGTTAATCAGGGCAATAACACAAGGGTTCTTATTCATTGGGTATACATTTAATGAAACATGTTTATGTGATTAACCAGATTCCATGTTACTTTCATTCGACCATAGGATTATCCGATAAATAGGGGTTCATTTCTGAACAATAATAGAGCACCAACGACCTTGATTTTTAGTGGATATAATCCCATACAAACATACAACAATGATAAGAAGGTAAAAAAACAACAAAATCATCATTCCCACCCCATCATTCTAAAAATTTCTATTTATTATCTTCATTACAGTTGGTTCCATCTATGTTCCAAGGGAACATCATAATACCCACCCCACATGATTCACATTAAAGGGATATGAAGGAAGAACCCCTATCGGATAATCAAGGATTGAAGTTTTCTCTTTGCGCCAAGAAATATGGTTGACGCGACATATAGGAAACACCAAGAAGAAGCGAATAGGAGGGTTCTCATGCCGAAATGACTCGTCTCAGGAAGACGAAATCCAAGACTACTGAGGAAAAGGTTGAGACCAAGGAAATAGAATATCTCATTGTGATAAAAAGATCTATCTTAAAGTACTTGATGTGGAATATCGAAGTGGTAAAAAAGAGGATCGTGGTTTGACCACGTGACTGGGTAGTTGCACACGTTATATTTTATTGAGATTCAATAGTTCCCTCGGTGACAGTGAGGTAGATCATCGCATGGGGAAACTTTAGGTAGGATACATTTAAACAAAGAAAAATTCATAATATGGCATAATTGGAAACACCGAAAGGGTGGAAACTCATTAAAAGGCCACACACTTTCAAGAGTAACTGTTACCCCACTCATATGGAATTAATGATATCTCTTACCATCCATAAAAATGTATTAATACAATTTAAAATAGGAATAAATCATAAAAAATACTTTACAAGAAAAATGGTGAAAGAACCACGACACCCCTTTATGGAATCGATCAATGAGACATCGATCAGGGATGATCGGTGGCACCAACAAGTGACAACACAGTGACACCCGACCACTAACACTAACTGCCTCTTGACTCACCGGTGGGGTCCAGGACACCCCAAACACCAAAATTTGACAATGTAATGGATCAAGAATGTCCATGTTATTACATTGGGTTTAATTATCATCCCTAACTTATAAGTCCATTTGAGTGATGTTCGGTGTGAGAAACAAGAGGAAGGACAAGATTTTAAATACCACAAACCTGTTCTCTTTCACTGGTAGAAGAGGGTCAAACTACAACAGAAGAGGTCAAGGATACGTCCAAAGAGGATGTGGCTAAAATGGAATATGTTAGGGCTACAAAACTTCCATCTTTTAAATTTACATTGAATGAGAGTCCAATGTTAGGAAATAATGTAAGTGAAGTATGCCATGTGGAGATGGGAGAGGGCTCAGGTACCCATCCCCATTATGACTCATTGGCCAGGAGATATGGAGGTTTAATAAGTAAAAAATCCTGTAAGAAAATCTAGGGGATTACTCTAGGATGGATTCCCTATGGTTGGTTAGAATGTGTGAGAGAAATATGTAATTATCCATCAAATTTAAGTGAAAGTGTAATACTCACCATCCCTACTATGGACCATAGGATTTGGATCCTAAAGAAGATAAGGTAAGGGAATAGTCATATCCTAAGAATCCAAGACTGGAAACTCCTTAACACTATTACTGTGGTAGGAGTTCTCATGACCGTAGGGGTACAAACTCATATGAACCCTAGGAACCCAGACTGACCAACCTCAAATGTGTGTTGAACCACTGGACATAGGAATAAAAACCCAAATAGAGTACACAGTAGTGTGACACTTTCCTAGGTTTTGTAAATTAGGGGTCCTTGGTGGAATTTTTTATTAGATCCCTCTCTAAAAAGGAAGCCAATGAAAGATATGTTTAGTAATGAATAGGTTTGAAGAAGTCCAAAAGAATGGATCATGTGGGCTAGAAGGTATGGAAAACTAAGTAGGATCACACAGGGGGGTGCTACGCACTAGTAGGACTTGGATAAAAAATGGAACCTTTTGGGGAAAGGCCACTTAGGAGACTATGAATGGGTGAGACACTTCCCAATAATTCAAGGGTCACCACAGATTATCTTGAAGGTGAGTCATGCAGGTCCCTAGATTAAAAAGGGGACCTCCAGATAGTCTTCCTTGTTCATGGGTTAAGAGAATAATTTTTATAATTGTTGTTTATTTTTAACACTAAGTTGACTTAATTCTTAAAATCCCCCTTTAATTACATATTTTTAGGACTTAAAAAACATCCTTAAGAGATTCATATGTATTGAGCAATGCACAGGGAAATCAGATCCACAATTGGGCTTCGGGAAATTTTTTCCATCCAAATGAATACCCCAAGGGTCAATTTATAGGTAAATATAATACCATGGACCAAGGTATTTGGTTTCATAAGTATTGGGTAGAAAAAAGGTACTTGTATGAAGATAGTACAAGGGGGTACCTTGAGTTAATTACTCTTTGAGGATTTGTGATTATTTCCGATATTCATCTATATTATCCTCTATTTTCTAATCCATTTCCATTTGTCACTTCTTCATGCAAGTGAAGAAATGGAGTGTCTGAAAAATCGCTCCCCTAAGATTGGTTATGAATGAAAATTAGGGTCTAATATGAAGGTAAAGGGATGAAAAATATTAATGTATTTCATATGATTACATGCTTCATTGTTCACACAAACCTCCCACATAAGCTGCTCACACAGGTATACTTCCTCATCTATAAATAAGGTCTTCACTTTTCTAAAAACTCTATCGATTTTGAAATTCTAGCTCTCCCCATGCAATTAATTCATGGACATGATATTCATGATGAAAATTTTCCTCACATAGGTACAATATTTATTTAATATAGATACATTAAAACAAAACCTTGAGCGAGATACTTTCATGCCACATATACTTACATGCCATAAAGTCTTTCCCAATTTTTACTTATTTCCAAGTTTTTTCCAAATGAGCATATTCTTTAATAAAAATTATATTTCATGGAAGGTTCAATGGATCCCATTAAAATTAAAACTGTTGAAAAACTTGATAGAAATCAAATTGAGGAAATGATGAAGATCATAGGGAAAGATTACTATCACATCTGCATACCACCCTTCATGGTCTAGTAGTTTATCTGAATTAATATCATCATGGTTTTTTGAATTGTACTTATATTTTGATTTATTGTTGGGATAATATATGGGATGTACCTACACCAGGTCGAAATAATTATCTCCCATTATATTGGTTTCAATAATATATGAACTTTTAGTCCTCTAATATTTCGGGCATAGGAACATTTATTAATACTAAGACAACAGTCAAGGCCAATTTTATGCATCATATCCCATGTGCGCTAGATCTGAAACCAAATACATATCATCTGAAGATTCACAATTATTCATCTATTTTTAGAGATTCATAGACTGATCATTCTAAGGGCTCAAATAATGGTTAGGAAATTCAATCAGGAGGGGGTGTTAAGATCGCATGGATGTGGGTATACTAGGTACACTCAACCTATGCAAAGTACAAAACATATCTGCAAAGAATCATAATTTAAGAGGCTTAATGGGTTGGTTAGACCTGCATATATATAAATGACGATTTTTTTCAAAAACCGCTATGCCAATAGAGTCTACAAACAAAATATTTCCATTTAATGAATAAGGAAGTGATAAATAGTTTGTGGGACAGTCATAAGATATTTGAGGCTTTGATCCTTAGTGATATGTACGATGAATTCATTCCTACTAAGGCAACATGTAATGACACCCACATGATTCCATTTTCATCATGTGATCTACTAAAAATATTCTACAATATCAAGAAGGTAAATCCCTGTGCAAGGGGGGATATTCATCTAGGGACGTGGATGGGAATTTTATTGAAGAAGAAGGTGGAAAGCCCCAAGTGAAAGTGTAAAAAGAGATTTCCCAAGGGGGTAAGGAGATGTTCACCTTAAACCTTCTACCAATGATATAAAAAAGAAGTATTTGACAAGTAGGGATTTTAAATCGACCCCAAAATTCCTAAAAAGTCACGCTTCACCATTTTTATAGCTATATGGATCAGTATTTATCTGTTGCCTATAAATGATTCCCAAGGTGGTGTAAGGATAATAAAATCTATTATAGTGTCCATCTGGCAGAGAACAAAATGGTGGGGTTCCCACCCATATTAGAGAAAAAATCCTTAGGAAATGATTTCTCATTTATGGAGGGAATTATCCTTTCATAATTATAGGACCATTATAGATTTTATTTGGTTGGATCATGACACATTTCAGGACTTATGCAGTGAAGAGTGGATTCCATGTCCATGGGAGACAGTTCTAACCATACATCTAATATTTATATGGTATTTACCTATTATCTTTGCAACCTTATGAAATTAAAATAAGTAAATGTTTAATAATGTTGTTAAACATCATTCCTTATAGGAATCCACCAATGGGATGGATTTTTGTTGACAATATGAACAACATAGAGATAAGGTCATAAATGATAGCATTCAGGTATTGTTTGTCGAAAACCATGATCGATGACATAATCATATGTGTGGCATATGAATCTTACCAATTTTGACCCAAATTAAAATGCCTGCGAAAAATAAATTTACCCCCATTGGATCATGGTAGATTAGAACATCATTTGATGGTTGATCGATATTTATGGTTTTTTACAACTATGGACCTCACATGGGTGGTGATTAATCAATATGTATTTAATGCATAAAGTATATTAAATCGTGGTATTTTTAGGATTAGATTGCATCATAACCATAAGGGGTGCAATAAAATGTTGTTTATCGGGATAGAATGAAGAGGTGGAGTATGAAAGAACCCTCTCATTTGGAAGGTGATTCATCACTTTTGGAGGATGAGTCCTTAGAGTCAAAGATAAAGGAGGATGATGATCATCCAAATGGCCACATTGATGACATAATCCACCTACCATAGTCAAGGGGCCTACATCATCATCACTAATTAAGGATGCAACTAGGATGTCTAGTCACCATCACTAAGAAGAGAATGAGGTTCCATTTTATCATCTTCCACATGCGATGTATGAAATGGGTAAGACCATAAAAAAGGGCTAAAAATCATCCTCACATCATTCCAGGATGAATTCAAAATACATACAGCCATAGGTAGTCCAAACGTTGCCATATGTTTCCTTTGATGCTGAAACTACATGAGAGATCCTATGTGAGGAGTTGCATATTCCAAGTAAAGGAGATCTGTGAGCCACATCAAGTATTATATTTAAGGATAATCAAACATAAGTTGGAATCCATATTCAATAGATAGATATTCTCACCGATTCAACTGATGATTAGGTCTTCGTCACAATGAGAGTAAAGTATATGATAGAATGGGGCACTACTATGGGGACCAACCCTTCGGATTTTGGGGAATGGCATGAATTTTTCATTCATTAATTCGTAATTTTTCTTCTTATTATACTATTATTTTCTTTTCCATTATATTTATTCCAAATATTTATTTCTCATGGGGAATAACATATTAATATTTAGCTATCTAAGGTAAAATCTGTTGAGGTTTTTTCACCACGGTATAGACTTGGTGGCACTCCGATTGGAGATATTGAATCCCCTCCATAATTAAGAGAGGTGTATCCAGGACAATACGCCAAGGAGGATGAGATGGAAAGAGGATTCCCAACTATAAAACTATTTTTATAAGGATAACATTAGTTATTTTTTAGAGAATATAAAGAAATAGGGTTTCCAAAGAGTGAAATCATAGGATAAATTCGTTTTCAGTAGTGATAAGTTTTCTCACCATCATTAATTTTAGGTTCATCAATAGAAAGTGTCTAAACATCTTGAAATTGTTGGATCTCCTTATGTTTCTTCCCTAAAGGAATTTATAAATGATCATTCCAGAAAATAATAGGGAATATTGGACCAATAAAAAATCCATTCGGAGAAAATGGCCCCCTAAAATGAAGAAATGACGAGGGTTGAGTGTTCATCATGTACTCATGATAATTATCCTATCAATGATGGAGAGAGAGGATGAATCTATTATGTTAGAAGGTCTCCATGAGAAGAAATATATCACGGGCTGACTTACATCTCTAAAATATTTCAGGTTCATCTCATGCACTAGAACATCATAAGACAACTGATGTTGACCCTAAGATTGTCATTGAGGAGGTTATTCGAGGTTAAAATTCATCGGAGGAGTGTTATAAACCAACCACTCCAGTTGTTCCCATATCTGAGATTAACATAAGTATTGGGATGTCAATAGAATCCATGATGAATTCTGTCGTGTATTTTGATGAAATTTTAGAATAGACTAATATCAATACGTCATTAGATAAATTAGATGAACGATATGTAGAATCAAACAGATGTGAGTATTAATTTTTTATCAAATAATCTAATAATGATTGATTTTCTAACCATGATGGGTTTGGATGTTCATATCCAACTTTAGAAACTATCACAGTGATAGTGCATGGAGAGTGTGTTGAAATCACCCAGAATCCCGCTATTGAGGAGGATCCAGATCAGGGAGAACATGAAAAAGTAATCATTCCTAAATCTCATCTAGTGAGTCTTGGGATGTTCAAAGGGAGTTTTCTAAAATAATAAGTGTAAAACCAAAATACTATGGTGGTAATTATGATTAAGAAATTTCTCAAACGGCTAATCTTTTGTCGGCTAAAGATCTACACCTATTTTGATTATGCCCCACCCTTTTATTTTTTTATGTTAAAAATGATTTTAATTCATCATATATTATTATAAAATTATGTAGATAAGTTTGAGGGAGAATCTTCCACATCATTTCAAACATCATTAGATGGAAATGTAGCTAGTATTCAATGGGGTGCAGAACATGTTACTTCTCTAAGTGTATTGATCCTATAGTTAATACCTCCTCATGATAGTGACTGTGAATCAGATCTAGAGTTATAGAATCATCTCCACATCACACCTCTCATGTATTCAATATATATATGGAAGATAATATCAAAGGTTCTCCTTATATAATGGTCTTCATGATTTTTTTGGCTTTTAGATTTGTTCAGCAAGTTATGATTCTGGGGATTTAATTAAAATTTAATTCATTTTCTATTCAATGTGACTATTCATTGGCAAGAAAAACAGATTAATATTTGGTGAGATATCATGAATGTCAATGTTCTCATCAACATTATGGATTGACGAGGTTAAATATCCAATATTGAGGCCAATCATAGCACAAAACTCTCATTATTCAAGTGAAAAATCATGGAGAATACTTTCCAAGTTGAATTCCATCATCTTGAATTAACTTCGACTCATGGGGATCTAAAACAAATTCACTGTTCATAAGGATAACCCCATGAGGAAGGTGCAACTACTATTGTTACTACTAATGAAGGACTGTGTCAGGCTGAGGAGACTAATGTTGGTTGGCTGACTAACAATCTACAAGAATCTTTTATACCTCATGAGGACATTTAGTATTTGATGTACTATTTTGAAATCCATTTTTAGTATAAGATAGAGTGCCTCCATTTTGAGGATGTTCTAATTATTTTCATCTATAAAATAAAATAATTTTATTTCCAATCATATATGTCTTCATCCCTGCTTTCTTCCTAAGACAAGGGGTCTAGTGAGAATTGATCGACTTTTAACAGGGTTGTATGAACAACACTATAAATTTTTTTCTTTTGTGTTATCAACATAATTATTTACTAATATCAATATGAATGAGACTTAGTGTATGGGTTTTGGATTTTCATTTTGATACCCCTTTTTATTTTGTACTTTTCTGAAGAAAAAAACTTTTTGTTTTTAGATTTTTATTTCTAAATATAACATAAACCATATAAGGTATATGTATATAGAGTTGAGATCCAAATTTTTTATAGAGTTCCCTTTGTGGGATCTCATCTTGGAGAATACTATGTCTCTTTTTTGTGCAGTTTAAATTCATGCATGGGGAAATGATAAAACTAATTTCCTAGGTTGAATATATTTGAACCTAAATTTTGAAATTATAACCCAAACAAGGGCTGATGGCTAGCAATGTAATGATATTTATTACAAAAATTCTAGGGGAATATAGAGTAAATTTTGTGATCCCCAAATATAAACCGTTGTATTCGAGAATATATAAGGACTCTCATGAGAAAATAATTACCACTAGTTTAAAATCATGTTATGAGGGTTGTTTAATGAAATTCCAAATAGGGAAGGTACTAACTAGTTATGTAGTGGTATCCTATGTATTATTGGCTCACTATATGGGAGAATTATTCAAGGAAAACTAGGAACACGTACTGTATAGTTAGGTAAGGTAGTTTTCAAGAATCATGACATTTTATTATTAGTGAAGAATGAATATTTAGGATTTATATGTCTCAAGACCACAATGGGTGTCTTTTCCCAGGAATGATGTCTGAGAATAAAGGAATAATTTATTTCAACATAGGAATTTCATAGGAAACAACCCCTATAAGAATTTGATGTGCGAAGGAGAGTACATTTCTTCAGAAAGGGGTATTATGATATTGTGTTGTGTAGATTAACATCATGAAACAAGGTAATTTGTGGCTGTGAAA
The DNA here is from genome assembly GCA_963277665.1 of Viscum album. Taxonomy (NCBI): domain Eukaryota; kingdom Viridiplantae; phylum Streptophyta; class Magnoliopsida; order Santalales; family Viscaceae; genus Viscum; species Viscum album. Next base: position 639,716,715 of record OY728143.1, on the reverse strand, counting down.
ATTCAAATAACGCTATAAGGAAATTAGGGGTTGTGTAGATTCAAGTCATGCACGAAGATAATTAAGGGATATGTTGTTTCAAGTCCTACAATAAGATCATTAAGGGATTTTAAATTAAGTTATTGATCATTGAAAAATGGTTTAAGACTTCTACATTATTGATAATTTGTCTTGAAATCTGATTCCATATTCAAGCATGGAAGGAGGGAGTTGTAAGATTTGCTTTGGGGATTCCAGAATCTGAATAATGATATGGGTTAAATGGGATATTGGCATTAGGGGAGGTCTCTCCAAAGAACGATGTTACCATTGATGACAAACCTATTATGGGAGATGTTTTATGAGTGGAAAATTGGTGAATTTACTCCATAGTCAACAATGGTATCCCTAGGCCAAAACGACCATTCTGTGGGAAGATTTATGAAATTCCAAGTAGGGAATACATTGTATAGTCTGATAAAGAAGATCTTAAAAATTCTCACATTCTATTATGAAAATCGGATTAATGTTTATGGGGATTCGGATTTACCCAAACATAGAGTTTGGTTTTTGGAGAAAATTAAATGAACATAGAAGGGGTATTTCAAGTAATTATTTCCAATGATTTGATGGAATAGGATCTCTTTGAAGGTTTGACCTAATCAAAGTATGTATGTAGTGTTTATTTTTAGGGCATATGACTAGGACCGAAATATTACAGAAAAAAAGGATGGTATGTGGTCAAATGGCCCATGATTATTCCATTATGCTTTAAAAAGATGATGAGGGGAAATATAAACCATAGTATTGGAGACTCTCATATCAGGATAAATTAAATGAGACAAATATGCATAGGATGACCACTAATTTTATGTTATAGTTTTCAGTATACCATCGTCAAAAGATTAAAAGGGAAGAAGAGGCTTCTCCCAATAAAGATTTAATACTCTTTGAAAAACTCATTATGGGGGATGTTTTATGCAAGAACAATATAATCATGTACTTTATATTCATATAGTGGCATCCATAGGATAAAATTTCCATTATAGGGGATATATATGTAAGGCCAATAGGGACAATTACTACATGGTTTCGAAAACGATTTCTCAGTTATCAAACATTATGGAACCAAAATATGAGAAAAGACTATGAAGATCTGGAAATATTCAATATTAGGATTATGAAATGTCAATAGTGGTGTTCTTCATTGCATAAAGGATGAATTGGACCGATATTTTCTATGATTATTGAGCGCCTTAACTAGATCTGACTCATATATAGAATGGGGACATCTCTTATTTCCTTGGTGGAATCAATAAAGATAGGACACAAATATAGAATCTATTGAATATATTTTTATTGTATATAGGAGAATGTGAATTTACTTTTACCCCATGGCAGGGGCTAGGGATTATGTCTTTGGATTCCCTTCATATTTCAATGGGATGAGAATAAATCCTTGTGTAGTTCTAGAGTTACCATGCAATATAAAATCACGTGGTAAGGACATTATGATGTGTAGTTTAAAGTCATTATTCAAGGATAATATGTTGTGTAGCTTAAAATCATGTAGTACTGACATTATGCTATGATGTTTAAATTCATGCAATATAGACACTAAGTTTTTTAGTTTAAAATCATGCATCATGGACATTGTTGATTCCAATGTGAAAAGAAATATTTTGTTAGGGAAAGCATGTAGATCGCATGAATTACTACGTATCTTGTTAGAGAATGAATATAAACATATGTAGTTCTAATAGATACATGTTCAAGTTTAATGTGGTAACTCGTATTGCATATCCCCTTGTAGATCTGACTTGTACATGGGGCGTAGGGTATTTTTCTACGATATGTTGTGATTGGGATGCAGATTTACGATTTGGGAGTCACAATGTATCTCATATGGATTAGAATAAATACAAAAATATTTCTTGATATTCCATGTAGTTTAACTTTATGTGGTAAGGACTATAGGAATTGGTATGAATGTATGGGACCATTGCAGCTGAGCTAAGGTGTTGTACCAGACTATAAATTTCTATCTCATTGGGAAGTTAATCAAAACACATGTGGTGCCTAACATACTCCCTATGTAGATCTAATTCATGCACAATAAGTAGAGGTGATTCATGATTTAATCCTTAATAGACCTAGGATTGGAGGTTTATACATCACTATGTATCTCTATGGGATGAGAATCAACCCACAATTATTTCATTAAAGTGATCCCTATGTATTTTTGATTCTTTCACACATGGTGTGAAGGTATTTTTTGAAAAAATGCAGAAGGAATTTAGATAGGTGATATGGGTGTCACTATGTATCTTGTTGGGGCTTGAATCATGCCACACAAAAACCATGATAGTGTTTTACGTGAAGGTTTTATCCATACAATTGGAGTGGCAGATTTTATTTTTGAAAATTGTGGATGAACCCAAGATTGGATATCCAGGTGTCATTATGTATCTTATTTGGTAATGAATCAAGACACACACATTTGTAGAAAATGGTTCCCCACTAAAACAATGATTTGATGTGAGGAAGGGGATTTAATTATTTTAGATATCTTCAAGAATAATGGTTGGGATCATGACACAATGTAGTATGAGAATCAAGACATATGTTTTGGAGGAAATCCCAGCATATATTTGTTTCATAATTGAGGAATAGGGAAATTCCTTCTGTATGGTCATGGCTGAACCTAGGATTTGAGATCTGGGAATCAGTACATATATCATTGAAATGATAATCAAGCCATATGTAGTTCATAATAAACGATTCAATTTATCATTATGTGGCAAGGATGTGGGTCACTTGATGTGAAGGAAACATTGTGTTTGGACTGGGGGATAAGACCCGAGCACCACTATGTATATTGATGGATAATAAATCAATCCATAGTGACAAAATAGGACCAACTCCCTCCACCGTTTCCTCTAGATAATTCAAAACAATTGTTGAGGATAATGGACTAATTGAAAAAATCCATGTTGGGGTAAACTACCCCTTGTATAGACGAAACTATAATAGGATGGTTTTAGTAAACTAGACAAAGAATTCTATAATGATAAAACCCAAGATAAAAGTGATACCATTACGAGCATCATTCTCCAAAAACTCAACTCGAACCACCACCTAAACTTCGTTAGTCTCTCTTTAAGAATTTCTAAACCTGCTCTCACATTCATATTCAATACAGAATTGGTCTCATACCCTGACCGTGATAATGATGTTAAAAATTCTTGGAATTCTATGAATTTTGGTAGAGATGTTTTTTCTTAAATTATGAAGATCAAATTCCTTAAAAAAAGATAAATGTATGGTTTAAATCTAGATCAATACAAATTTATAATTATATTGTTTCTCTAGAAGGCACTCTTAACTAAATTCAATCTACCTCCACTCACTCTGACTTCAATATTGACCCTCAATAATAAATTGATCTTACCAAAAAACATAAATCTCAAATCTCTAGTAATGATAAAATTCAGAAGAAGATATTTAAAACTAAATGGACTAATGATGGTTTCATGAACAAAAAATTCTATAACTCTCTTCCAAGAATTAGGAAAACATATATGCCTCTCATTTTTGTTAATGATGGTGACAATATTATTGATAATGGGGATTGTATTTCTTATCACATTGTCTCATAATTTTACAATATATTAAATGGGAATGATCTCAACAAATATATCCTCTCTAATTTCATTTCTGTCATGGTCAACAATAATGATAACACCATTCTCAGTTTCATTCATTTCGATCATGAGATCAAAGACACTATCTTTAACCTGAAACCAGATGGTGCTCCTTCTCTAGATGGATTTAATTATGGTTCTTTCAACATTTGGGGGAAGTAATACATCCTGATGTTCATTTATTGGTGAAAACATTTTTCTGAAATTGATTTCTTCATCATGGTCTAAAGGATCAACTTCATTCCCTGATCCCTAAAGAAGATAACTCCATTGAGAATCATCCATTTATACCTATTTTAATTATCATCTCTATCTATAACATTATTTCTAAGATCCCTGACAATAGACTTGCAACTATTGGTAAAAGAATTGTTTTGTGGAACCAATTGGGTTTTATTAATGGTAGAACCATATTAGATTGCATTTTCATTGACTCTGAATGCACCATCCTCCTAAACAAAACTAATTAGGGTGGTTGTATTGCTATTAAACATGACATCATAAAGTATTTTGATACCGTCTATTGTAATTTTATATACAAGGTCCTTCAGGGAATTAGTTTTAATAATATCTTAATTAACAAAATTAAAAATCTCTTTAGCTCTACCCACATCTTCATTCTCATTAATTTCTCTCCAAAAGGGTACTTTAACTACCCCAAAGGTGTCATGTAGGGGGACCCATATCTTCTATCATTTTGTTTCATTTTAGAATAATACTTAAAAAAGACTTCTCACTCATATTTTTGATCATGGTAAACCTAAACCTATCAATGCTTCTTGTAATATGTCTGTTTCCACTCACCTACTCTACACTAATGATATCATGCACTTACTTTAGGGAAATAAAATAAACATTCAAAATCTAAATACTATACTTTCCCTTTATGAGGAGATCTTTGGCCAAGCCATCATCTGTAGAAAATATTTTATCTTCTTTGGAAAAAGGATTCAATTTCACAGAAAACCAAACATTATTTTCGATTTGGGTATAAAATATGGATCCCCACATTCACTTATCTTGGTGTTCCTATATTTTGGGGAAGACCCAAAAGCTGTTATTTTTCAAAAATTGTTGATCAAATTCAAAATCAAATTTTTCTTAGAAACTAAAACCTCTATCTATAGCAGTTATAATTTTCTTTGTTAAATCCACAATTTATTCTAGGATTATTTATTCTATAATGGTTTATAAATTGCCCATTGGCCATCTCAAAAAAAATAATAATAACTTCATCAAAAACATTCATTGGAGTGGAATAAACCTAAATAAATAATTAGTGACCATATATTTGTCTAATTGATGCAAAACACTAATCAACGGTGGTATTGGAATAAAAATCTTATAGGATTTTAAATGATTCTTTACAATCTATTATTACATTGAATCTACTTCATAATGACTCTAGGCCTCTTAATTTACATAAAAATTGGTCACTGAAAAGCTAAAAAAAGGAAACTTAAATTAGATGGAATTATCTACATAGTCATACATCAAAAAAATTTCTCTAACATTATGTTTAATCATAGATGCATGGTTAGTAGAGACTCTTCTATGATGTTTTGGACAAATAATTGGACTAGATCTCCTCTGATTTCAATGGTTGACCCTAATCATTTACCTAATATCACCAATATATCTATCAATGATATTTTAAATTCACATAGTCATGATAATTCAGATAATGTTAACCATGACATTGAAAATTACCCCATTTCTAACCCTGATGATTTCTTAATTTGGGAGACTTATAATAATGACATGATCGACTCTAAAACCTTTTACAGTCAACATTTTAGAAATGTGGAAAATGTTTTTTCTTGGATATTTTTTTGATAATCCTTCAATAAAATCATCAGGACTCACACTTTTTTAGATAACTATAGACAATAGGATCCCTACTAATACATGTCTACAATATTTTGGGGTTCAAATATTCCCTAAATGTTCTCTAGGTAACCAAAATAGAGAAGACTCTAACCATCTATTTATTTTATGTGATAATGATGATGCTATTTGGAACTAAATTCTTGATATCTCTAACTAAAGATGGTTACTTTTGGAGTCTATCGATACTCAACTTCAACGATTCACTGTAGCGGATGCCTCTATGTAGACCAAGCATTTTTTTTGGAAGTTGTTACCGAGATTCATCATGTTATCCGGGAAGACAAAAATTCTAATTTACATAATGATACATCATTCAGTTTCCATGAAATCTGGGTGAGGATCTCCACTTTCATTAATGATATTTCATCGATCCAACTAGGGAATTTAAAAAATTCTATTTCAGACTTAGACATCTTCTATAACATCAATGTTGAATAAATATACCATCATCCACAATGCACTTTAAAAGTTTTCTAGAAATCCCCACTCCTTGAATGGATTAATTTGAATGTTGATAATTCCCTTAAATGTAAAAAGGACCCTCAGGATGTAGATAATTTTAAAGGAATGACCTTGGATAGATTCTTGGCATACTTTATGGTACTTGTGGAAGCACCTCATATTTGGGGGAAGAAATTTAGAGTGTCCTCCAAGATATTATATTGGAAATGATGAAAGAATTAAATAATATTTGGATATAAGGTGACTCAACCACCATCATGCAAGCTCTTTAGAATGGAGTGGTACATCTTTCTTGGACTCTCCCAACTTGATAGATAGACTTTGCTTTTTTTACTATTCAAGACCAACCACTTCATTATGATGACATTTCATGAGGAAAACATGATTCCTGATAGGATTTCAAAGAAGGGAGTTAACTGTGACATCACCTGGTTGGATGAACTTCCCTTGCGCTTTCTCCCCCTTTAGGAAAATGATTTTAATGAAATCCCATATTTTATATTTTTGTAAAAATTTATTTCTCCATGAATTTTCCTTTTATTTGGAACTAGGAAACACCTGTTAATAAATGTACTTATTTAGGAACCCTATATTGGTTGGAGTTGTATTGATATCTCTATCCATTGAAATTCTAGAATATGCTCCATTAGATTGAACCTTATGTATGGAGTAAGGCCCCTCCAACATTGGATCAAGCTTCACAGTACTCATTCCTTTTATCATTAGAGTCTTAAAGACCAATTTCAATTTTTCTGGGAGGAATGATGGAATGTAGTCCTTCTGGTGAATGGCATATGATATCTAGTTCTAATATACCTCCTAGTGATGCAAATCATGAAATCACTTTTCGTCCATTAACTCCATCTCATCCAGTCATTTCTAAGATTTATCATCTATGGATAGAGGGTAAAAAATGGAAATATGGTGCAATGGAAACTGATCATCAATTAAAAATAATTTTTTATTTTATACACTAAGGAGTATGGAGTCTCTCGTGTTGCAGTACGAGTAGTTTTCTGATAATCCCATAAGGCACACAAGATCTTTTCATGATAATATTACTTATCTTTATCCACTATATTGTGGAGTACGTTAGATAGAGTACTGTTAAAAGCCATTATATTTCCCTTAGATATGGAATTATAGTGGGATGAATGGTTTTATTTGATATTATATCCCCGATATAACTTTTCTACCTCATAAAAACAAGAATTGGTGCCTTTGATTATGAAAATGCTATGAGGGACACTAAATATGGTAATGATATTGGCTTGGACCAAGCTAACAATTCTTTAAGATCTGTCTTCTTATAGAGTTGTTTCCTTAACCAATTTGGGGAAAATGATGGTAGCCTTAAGGATATACATAAAAATATAATATTTAGCTGGAATATATAGTTCAACAATATCTATTCCCCATAAAGAAATTGGATGATAGAAATTAGCTATATGTAGAAACTAAGGGGGTTAATGGATGAAATTGAAATTCACTAGGAATGGATGAAACATATATGTGAATTCTGTTGAATAATTTGTCATAGATGACAAGAAGTATCCATGGAATCATATTTGATTAGAAATCCATACCCTTATTGCTGGGAACCCCAAGGCCCTTCATTTACATCTTCTATAACAACAGTGGTCTCTTATCCATCAACGCATCTGAGAATGTCTCCATCAAATCCTTAATTTTAGTGTAATTTATGGAAATTTGGTGCATCATAATGTGTCAAATTAGCTGATTAGTACGGAATCTATTCTCTACATACCTTATCACGTTGAATATTTCTATCATCGAGGTATTCCATGATGGGTTTCATCAATCTCATAGTATGACCATATAACATAGGGATGGGAATGATTGCATTGATATCTTCTGATCTGATCCTAAAAAGGGTGAAACCATTGGGTGATGGGAAATGAGGATTATGTTTTCATCCTAATTTAGATTTTCCAAAGATGTAGCTGCATATTCCAACACATCTTTCTAAGAATTTTGTGACCATAGGATGTCAGTCAGTGTTGAAAGTGATGGGAATTATGCCATCAAATCTCAGACATAATCAAAAAGGGGAATTATCTACTCATCTCTAATGGAATAATCCAAACTTAACTTCTTGATTATAAATTCCAAATCACCCTACACCTTTAGCCGATTAACCTGTATTTAGAGTGCTAATTTCAGGCCTATAATGAGAGATTGATATCCGATGTCATTGTTATTACCACCTTCTAATAACAGGATGGAGTATGGAAACACTTATTTCACTAGGGAGATAAGAACAACTCCCAACCAAACATTGTTAAACATAGGGTCTTCTATTATCTTCCATGTTAGACTCCTCGATGCACCATAAAAATACAATTCCCATGATCTAGTTATTTCCTTAAAAAAGAAATATTCATTAATAGGTAGTTCAATATTTAATGACATGTCTTCTACTGATGGGTTATTAGTGATGAAGTCTACTAATTATTTTCCATTCACTCCTTTAGGAGGCACAAACTCTATATCAAACTGCTATAGGATAAATTCCCACCATGAAAAATGTCATGTTAGCAAAGGACAACTAAGTTTAAATTAGAGTGGGTTATCATGAGAAATCAAGCGGAACTTACTAGTGCCACAAATTATGAACAAAAAAGATTAATTCCATACATCTCTTCTCAATATGTGAATATCATTTCTATACATTAGGAATGGTTCAAATAAGATAATAAAGGTTTTTATCATTCCTGGAATCATTCTTTTGTGTGAAAAATGAACCTAGTGATTACTAAAATGATATTACATATAGAATGAGAGGCTTTCCTTCACTAGGTTGAATTAATACCAGAGGGGTCAAGAATTATTTAAAACGGGATTCAAACGGTTATTGAGAGTCACTGGTCCATAGATAAGTTACCTCCTTCTTCATCTATTTGGTGAAGGGTAACACTTGCATGTGAGGTTAGATATGAAGTTCCAAATGTTGCCCAAGTGACCTCAAAGTACTATTAACTCCTTCATGTTTCTAGTAGATGAAATCATAATGATTTATTTAGTCATCTCAGGATCAACTTTGATGCCTCGATGCAATATAACGAACCAGATAAATTTTCCGGAGGTTACCCCAAAAGTAAATTTCAAGGGGTTTATATTCAAATTATACTATTGAAGCTTGCTGAATATGGTTTCTAGGTCAGAGAAGTGAAAAGAAAATTCTCTGGATTTGAGCACTAGATCATCAACATTGCATTAGACAATGATTTCTATGATGTGCTTGAAGATGTAATTCATAACACGTTTATATGTATCACTTGTGTTGTTCAAGAAAAATAGAATTAACCTATAGAAGAATATGTCATGATATGGTCTAACAGTTGTGGATTAATCATATTTTGGGTCCATTCAGATTTTATTATACCTAGATTTTCCATCTTGGAAGGAGAGGGCAAGATAAATGATTGTTTCATCAATCAGTAGTTCTATAATTGGAATAAAGAAGTCATCCATAGGAAAATGCCAGTTGAGATCTTGAAAATAAATCCAAACTATAATTTTCCTATTCATAATTTACATAATTATAATGTTGTATATCCATTTCAGGTATTTTACCTCTCAAATGAAGTCAACCTTTATGATTCTTTCCACATCAGCATCAATAATAGAGGGGTGAGTCAAGTGTGTGCTTCTGGTTTTTTCCTTGTATCCCTAATGTTGTTATAGAAAACCCAAATGATGGGTGGAAACCATAGTGTCATGAAATTGCATCTTTATGTATTTCATGGAAAACTAATCTTAGTTCTTCTTAATGAAGGATGTGTATTAATCCAATTCTTCAGGAGTCCAGGATGCACTAATTAGAGTTGGGTGTGGATCTTCCATTGTACCCAGATTTATTTCTCTAAGGTCATCCACGGTGGTGTAGATGGCTTCCTCTAATGCTGGTGGAGCCTCCATGAGATCTTATTATTCACCATCTTCCTTATTCTCCACTTTTTTGATGCTATCTAGGGAGGTGATGATAAAAAAATATTCTCAGAAGGTAGAGGGTCGTCGCCATTTGAACATCTAGAGGATCAGGCAATCATTTCAAGCTTACTGACTAGCACACAACCTTATTGGGGTCCTGGCGGGGAAACAAGGGATTGTAAATGAGTATCTTCACCATCTCCCATAGTAATGATGGATTATTAATTTTTATCTGGTATAACCAGGCTTTCTTTAAGCTCTAAATAAAAAATGAAGACATTTTCATTCATACTTCATTACTAAGTGAATGATAACAATTTTGTTGATTTTGAAATGAAACACAAGATACAAGATAAACACGGGGGTTCAAAAAAAGTCTAATATAAGAGCATAATTAATCACAAACTTCATCCCCGCACTAGGAAAAGTGCATATTTTAAGGAAATAAGACATACTTTGATTTGGTGATGCTATAGATGCCAAGAAATCTGCCACCTTGTTCCCCTCCCACCATGTGTGGGTGATCTTAATGTGATTACCTGGAATCTGTTTTCACTTTCTGATTAAGTATATACTTTTCCATAGAACCTGGAATGTACCTACTAGTTTATTGAAGAGAATTAAAGAATATGTTTCCACCACCAAAATCATGATGTCCTATTCCTGCACATCTCCAAACCCGTGAACATAGCATATGAATCCACCTATAAAACATCACCCCTACCATAGAAGGTGGATAATGATGCTACAATAGACCCTTCCTAGTTCCTGATGACACCTCTGCCTCAAATACCCCTTGTAAGTGATCCATCTGTGTATATCTTATTCTCGAGGGGAAGAGGGTGCCAACAGAACAGATACCTGCAATCCTGATCCCTGGACTGATTAGAAAGAAAATGACTCGGAATAACGGATTTAACTGAGGATGCATCATGGAAGTATACACCAAACGAACCAGATCCTAAAAAGAGATCTTCATTTTAAAGAGTGTACTAGCCTATGAACCTCATATAAATTTGTGTCACACATCATTTCATACTTTCCAGATGGTCCAACGTCCGGCTAATATTATAAAAACCCTCACCTTCCTCTTAGGATCATGATCATTCTCTCCTAGAAACCATGCTCTAAAAAAATATCCTTCATCCCTCCCTGGCCATTCCACCCAGTTAAAAACCCAAAATCCTTCCATATCCATCTATCCCATTCGCTATAAAAAAATTGATGCCCATCTGTTTCTGTATTGGGAACATGGAAACACCAGAAATTGGAGGCAATGCTCACACCCATGCTTTAATTACCATTTGGAGGTTTGATAACTTCTTCAGCATTATTGGGGTAAACTATTGTGTCTGACATTAGAGAAATCTACTAAATGAAGATGTGAATTCTCAAACACCCTTTATATTTGATAAATAAAAAACATTTAATATAGAACGATATACTTTAAAGTGGTATCTAGAATCATCTCAATTCTATTTGAGGCATTTATACAGGCCGCATCATTAGCAATGGATATCTTCCCATCATGGTGATAGAACCCTGCATCAATTTATTATGTCTCGAATTATTTTAAGGTGTCCTTATATATGTATAATGTCCCAGTTTGACCATTGATAAAATGTTTGAGGCATATTTAGTATGACGATGAAATAACTGCATTTTGATATAGCCAATGTCATCAGAATAGAAAACTAAAATTTGTGTCCTATAGAACCACCATGAACCCTGATCCAGACAAATGATCTCCAAAAATATTTCTTGGGTGTGATCTCACTTAGAGGTTCTTGATCATTCATATCAGAAAAATTTCACATCAGTGTGGAGGGTGAAAAGTCAGATTCAATGAGACCTAGTCGAAAAGTCTCTAAACTGGGATGATTTTGACTCCGGATCCATTTTCAATAGTGGATCATTATATATCAATTATATTTAACAAGTTGGATATATACAAGGTTCTTACATGTCCATGTATGAAATTATCCACTTATTGTTCAGAGAATTATATGGATGCATGTCATTCTGCAAGATCATTGATACAATGTTATACTTCAGTATAAAAAACTCAACTTCAAATTCCTATGGTTAAGAAAATTCCCCAATAAGTGCTTTCCATAGGTCTTTTGACATACTCAGAGCATCCAAAATGATAACATAGCTGGAACAAGGGATAAGTGCTTCAAAATTTAATAATTTTGGTATAAAGATAAATTTTTTCAATAATGAATATTCTCTTATGTAGGAACCTTAGGAGATGATGATCATAATATTGATGGGTCATTCCTTGGCGTAGGAGTTGGAAGGACATCTGATCATGGTGAATTAGGTCGGCTAGGTATGCCTACCAACAAAGGAGGTGATGGCATATCCTCTAAATAGTCTTCCAAGATAGTCATTTCAAGGAATACCCTTTCATGTCTAGAGGAATAACTCCCTTTATCTTGTTGAGAACATTGGATATCTTTCCCATGGGTTTAATATATGTGGACAGTTTTAGTGGGGGGTTTGGTTGATGCAGTGGATTCTTGCATGACCATGTCTTCCCATGTATCTTCGATTGTAATATCATATCCCATAGTTTGTTAATCATGTGCAGGGAAATCAGATTCCTAATTAGAATCATCATTTTAGTAGGGATATTTTATGTGTATAATATTAATGGAACCAAAGATCAACTCATAATTGAAGGAAGATTCTTCCGTGGGGGTCGACTCTTGTTGTACCATTTGGCGAGGTGGTTCCCATTCTTTTGAGATGGTCCGAAGGAAATATTCTTTGGTCAAGGAAAAGTTTGGCCATGAAAGGAGCTCATCTACTTCTATTTTATCCTTATCCTTCATTCCATGTACCATCTTTGAATTTTGGCTATTAGAAGATGATGCTTTTGTTGATGTTGGATTTTCTATATAAAAAGTACCAAGAGGAATAATAGGCTGTTTCAACTATATTTGTAGAATGGAATGAGTCTTATTGACTATTTTTCTAACCATCCAATCATCAAAATTCTTTGAATTAAAACTTTTAACTTATTTTAACTTTTCATCCTCCTTCAGATCGTTAATAGAAAGGTATGGTACATTGGCAGGTTAATTTTTCAGTTTCACACAACCAGAATCCACCATCTTTTGAAGGAGGTCCTTGAACACAAAAAAACTCTTGGATGGGATTCCACTACATTTTATTGAATGGGAAAATCTCACAAGATCCTGATCACCCTATACGTTAGGCTTCGTGAGCATTGTAAACTATACAATGTTTTTTATTCAAATTTGAGATGATAAATCTTGGTACATGGTCATTCTGAAAGGCACATAACTTATTTTTCAACTCCTAAAACTTCTTCAACCATTGATATCTTTGATTATACAGTCAAGGAAGTCATTTTAGTTGAAACTCATGAGGCATATCCCTATGGAATGATATATGATTTAAAGTAGGAGGGGGTAAAAGGGCCTACATAAGTTTAATTATAGCATCTGATTTCATTCATGTTCTCATTCCCTAAGCTAATGGGATTACCCAGGACTTGTATTTGGTCCCTCTAATCGAGTTTTCCCATTTTTTTAGAAATTTTGTCTAGATCTTTAAATACTTCTATATATTTCATTGGGTTCAATGGTGTGCACAACTCAACATAGATATTTGTTATAAAGATAGGTAAAAATTCTACTTGATGGGGTGGTAAGTTCAAGGAGCAAGTTAGTCCCTTACACCAAGTAGTTAAGTTTGAATCTCATTCATTCTCCTTTTGTTTATTGTTTACATGATCAAAGAATGTTGTCTTTTGTAGCATTTAGCATAACTAGAAGAGGAACCACTGATTGATATCTTCCCATACAATGATCAATGGAGACTGAAAACTCATATTCCCTAAAAAGTCTATCCTCTATAATGATTTAACAAATCATACGAGTTTCACTACATTCTAATTATTAGGGGTCCCATTCATGGCATTATAGTGAGAGATGAAATGAATCATGTGCTTCTCAATATCTACTAAGCCATTGAAAACTAGAAATGTAGAATTTACAATATTGGGAAAAGGAAGGTTCAGATCCACCCATATAAGGTAAGACTTATTTTATGGTTCTACTAGCATATTATATCCTTATACTACTTCCAATCAAGTTTTTAGTGGATCAATTGTGTTTATATGCATTCTTGTAATATCTATTTGAGCCAGGACTGAAATAGATGTAGAAGGTGGAATCTGAATGGGTGGAGTGACTAAAAGGACCACTGGTGGGGGAACTACTGGTATCTTCTTTGGGTAACTAATTGGGATAGGACAATAAGGTTTTGAATGACCATGTTCTGTCTGGGTTCCCAATAGAGGGAAATATTGATCTTCTATTGAGGGATAAAAATATAATGGTGGTTGGTGTGACACATTGTACAGATGTTCCCTATCTACTTAAGTAGATGTGGAAAACCCTATTCTATGAGGTTCCCCAAATGGAGGGAGATTTGAGGTTCTTCATATAGAGCATATCTGGAAAGAATATTTCCTCAGTGTAACTCTACATTGAGTATTCTCAACTCTCTAATTTCTTCTTCTTGCTAAGAAAATATTTCCTCTAGTGTTTTTTTGATCAGGGGTACATTGAATATGTTGCGAAAGTGTTTTATATTTTTAAAATTGAGAAGACTTAAGTCTCACCACCCCCCTTCAATTACCTAATTTAGGTGTTAGAAAACAACATAGAGGTTTTCATGGGACATGAGTGAAGCACTACGGTGATTAGAATATAAATTTCCCGTCAGAAAAATTTGTTCATACAAATAAATACCCAAGGTTCTGTTTATAGGAAAATATGTGACCTTTAGTGAAGGTGTTTGGTCATGCATGTAGTGGGTGGCATGAAAGTATGTGCACGCCGATGGTATTGGGGGGTACCTTGAGATAATTTTCCTTTGAGGCTTTCTGATTCATTCCATTCTTCATTTATATTCTCATCCTTTTTCAATGGAATTTCCCTTTGTGACTTTTTCATCCATGTAATGAAAAACAGTGTCAATAATCATGTTTTATAAAAGGATGATTCGTCTATTTAATTATTTATTTTTAGATATATATACAAATAATGTAAAATAATAATTCACCACTCAAATTATGAATTAGAGTTATCCCCAACCAATGTTTATATGAAATTATTATAGATTGTAATCAATTTTTATGGTTTTCATGAGAAGGATCTCATATAAAGTTATGAAATATTCTCATGTGGCCCAAAAACAGGATATGTGTACTACATCATCCTTTAATTATACCACATAGAGTGTCACACACTATGTCATTAATATACTAAGGGTATCTGTTTTAAAATATTTTTCCCCAATACTATAGTGTGGACAGATATGAAATAAGATATCCTTAATACATTTGTTCCTTTCTTTCACAAGTCTTGAAGCTTACATAGAATTGGAGAAATTGGGTATATTTATTATTATATCATCTATTGGATCTTAAAAAAATTGGTATCTGTACTCTCATATAATAGTGGGATATATATTCTATAAATCAGGATAGATTGAGGAACTGTATGACCATACATGGACATAAAACGTAATGTTATTATTCATAGGATGAGGGGAATATAATGTTCTCATCCATAATTTTGAGTGAAATTTTACTTTTTAATTAACCTTGTCAGTCAATAATCAATGAATTAATATCATATGATTATCTATATGTTATTGACACACTACCCTCCCCATAGTTACTAGATTACTTCGATAAATAGTTCATATAAAAATATATGATCCAATCTGATATCTTCGGTGTATATTGGTAGTGAGATATAATTTTTTGATAGATATAATTAAGATCCATTTTTAATAGTAGTAGAATTGAGTATTCACAAGAGGATACTCAAGTCTTATATTTAGTTAATCCATAATTTTTATATATTTTAAATGTTATAATATCGCATGGATTAAAATTTATCATTGAATGAATGAGGATTGATTTTTAACTAAGGAGATATATTAAATGTATGTTAGATTTAATCCAATATGGGTTTTTATGGGTAATCTCATGGTATTGTATATGATGTGATGCAGGATGAATTTGGTTATATACATGAAAAAGTATTTTTGATGATATATAATTTTTTTCCAAAATGTTTCATAAGTTATCATATATGAAAAAAATATAATTTGGAAGAAAAAAATGTCAATAAAGATTCCATGAATGTCAGAGATTGATTTGTATATATCACAAAACTTATGTTTTATATAATTAATGTTATAATATATTATAAATTATGATATAGAGATGTCATCTAGTATGGTATATATAAACCAAATGCATATTGAATGTTCTGGTTTTTTCATATTGTTGGACATGATATCCCAATATCATACCCACTACCCTGTACATATCCTAATGATACAAATCATAATATATAAGTATAGTTGTTTATAAAAGTTATATTGTATTAAAAATGGTAAATTGTTAGTTTTTGAATCATCTACTAGAAAATCCTTTCAGTAATAGGAAAAATTTCATAGTATAAAATGTATTAGAGGGTATAGTTATCTTTATTTATTAATAGTTCATAAATAAAGTATTTACTTAAATTTTCCACAATGTTTGTGAAAATTCAGTAATACATGGATGTGTTTAGAGGTATATTATAATGAGGATAATTCCATAGATATGTTTATTTGAGTGAATAATAATTATTAAATATTATCCATTTTACCACTTTACATCCTCCATTTATTACCAATGCCACTAGCAATTTATGTAAGGTAGGAGATTGCCACTAAACATCTAGATGAATAAATTTCAAACCAATGATATAATATTTAATCATGATTATATTTATTACCTCACATGGATCCTCCACAAACTTTTGATTGAATAATTTATTAAATATTTTGTGTAAGGTACACACAATATTTCATCATTTTTTAGATTCATTATTTTTGGGGTCATAAATAGTGATCTTGGGAATTTGTGGTTTTTAATTTCTATCAATATTATTAATTAGGTTCAATCCCTATAATCCAAATTTTTTTACCAATTATTCTAAAATATTTGTATGTATTAGAAAGATATAGAGATATGGGGCCCAAAAATTGTATACATTTAATATTAAAAAATAACACTATGGTCAGTAAATATAGGACTTCAATTCCCATGTTTTGATATATAACAAACAATATTATTTATTAACATCATTGGCCATGTTAAACCATTTATATAAGACATCAGTTAGTATTTTATATAGAATTATTCCATATAAATTTATCATTATCTAAAAGTTTGTAACACATTATGGGATAATTCATTTATTAGAATGTATGGATTATAGAGTTCAAT
The DNA here is from genome assembly GCA_963277665.1 of Viscum album. Lineage (NCBI taxonomy): Eukaryota > Viridiplantae > Streptophyta > Magnoliopsida > Santalales > Viscaceae > Viscum > Viscum album. The sequence continues at coordinate 639,699,396 of OY728143.1, read as the reverse complement.
GATCACATTTATAATTGAAGGGATTATTATAATAGGATAAAACCCATGAAAATGTTTAAGGATGAAAAACATTATGAACATTTAGTGTTTGTTAATTTATATAATAATAAATTTATAAGAATGTGTTCCTTGGATTTTTGTATCATATTTCCATCAGTGTTGCTGAGTAGGCACTATTTTAGAAAATTATCGATTGGGTACATCTATCACCACACATTATCATGATAATATTTTTAATTATTATGATTATAAACATTTATATTAATAGTTTTTATATACCTTATGTTTGAGAAGAATTCAAATATGTGTCTATTTCATTTATTTTTTATTTCTAAGCATCAATTTTCAATATTTTTATAAAGTGTTTTATTTTTATATGTTTTCAACATAATAATTTGATTAATGGTCTGTGATATAGATTTGAATCTATAGAGTGAAACATATAATTATTTCATGAAATATAATGATATGAATGAGATTTACTTATAAATTGACAGAATAAAAAACCAAGTTGAATACTAAGTGTTGGATTTCGTCAAAGGAAAAAAAAATTCATGATATAGATCATTCAATTCGGGTTATCCTTTGTATGAAATCGAGGATATTCATAACCCTAAAATTTAGGAAAACATGTCCCTTTGTCATCATTAGGTTTCAATTAATCAGTTAACCATAAAATATAACTAACTAAAAAAATAAAAAAAATAAAAAATTTATAATATAAATTTTGATATAATGTTATTCACTTAAATGTGTAGTAGTCATATATTATTTGAATAATATTATTTTGTAAAAAAATTATATTTTTACATTATAAACTGAACCAAAAATTTAGTCAAATAATGATATTGGTCATCTTCTTGATAAAATGTATGTGTTAATCCTTTTAGTGGGAGAAATTATAATAAAACTCTTTATATAATGGAAACAATAAATGATACTCACCTAATAAATATTTATTTTTATAGATTAAAACCTGAATCCTTAAAATAATTTGATTATTTTTTCTATATTTGAAGAATATATTAATAGATCGATATCTATGTTTTAGAAGAATTATCATGGACAAGAATTCCAATTATACAGATAAATTGTTTTTAGAAGCTAATTTTTCTAATTATGGATCATTAGTATTGGATAATGGATTTCTATCACACATTTGTAAAATTATAAACATACTAAAAATTGATGATAATTGATGAAAATAGAAGTAGATATACATGTTGGAATTAGAGTATGAGTACTATATTGGATGCAGTACACATTATTTGTAATCAACTAAGTAAATTAAATTTTTTAATTTGATAATTTTTTGAAATGTTTTATAAAAAAATATATTTTTATTTATTTTTTCTTTAAAAGAAAGTTATTTTAATTCAAGATTATATTCAGGAGTTCCTCTATAATGAACCATTTTATTATTACAAAAAAATACACCCACCCCATCTCACTAGTTTTCCCAAAATGTGTACTTAGTTCATATGGTATGGAAACTCCTACGCAGTCCTCATAAAAGAGGCTCTCATGAATAATTTTTCATTTAATGAATAAACACACAAAAAGAAAAAATGATTCAGGATTAAAAAAAGGGAACATATATAAATTTAACTATAATAAAAATGAAATATCAAATTAAAAATTAAATAACCAAATAAAATAAGAAATAGATATAAAAATATCTCAAAAAAACATTTATAAATTTTTAGAGATATGTTACACAAAAATATTTTCACTAAATAAACAAAAAAATATAAATACAATTGGATAAAAATATGATAGCCAATATACTTGCACATACTAATAGAAAATAGAAACTATAATAGAAACAAACTCGATGTGTCCATGATCACTAACCACTTCCTGTTATATCCTCCTTTTGAAAAAACCAACATGAATCTAGAGGGCCTAAACATGGATTCATGAACAAAAATAAAAGACCTTAATACACCCATTACTGCATTCATGGAGTGATCTAAACATTACCATTAATATGTCACCATGGAGTTTATACAGTTCCTTGAAAATGAAATTTCAAAAATTATAGTTTGAAATAATTTTTAGAATAATGGATTATACATGTCAGTTTATGAGGGAAAAAAGTAGCATTTATTTCCATTGAAAAAACCTCTTTAAAACACATCTTCTAATTTAAATTTAATAAAATTATTCACATTAAAATATGAAAATTTTGAATCAGTAAAGGTAAACAACATCATTTCATAAAATCCATTTATTTCCAACAAATTACCATTTTGATTGTTGAAATGTTTCATAGAAACAAAATTTAAAATAACCAATTTGAAACATAATCGATATCACAAAATAAAATGACGGAACAATAAATCATTCAATGTATGTTAATAAATAAAATTAAAAATCAATTATGTCAGTTATAATGGGGCCTTATAATACAAATGTATAAGGGGATGAAAACAGTATGGGAATCCCAATATTGAATCATTAGTAATAAAAATGTTTCATGCGAAACTCACATGGATCTAAAGGTACACAGTTTTATAATTATAGAAGATGTAAAAATATTCCATCAAACATTGTGTATAAAATATATTCATATTCCAAGAGATTTCCCCACACATGGCTCACAAGTGGTACTCTCCTAGTCAGAGCAAACCAATAAACTAAGGAACAATTTATAGTGTGTGAGATAAGAAAGAATCTACACCACTCACATAGATCCTAGAATTATCATATTGTAAATCAATTTTATGTGACAAACAATAATTTAATGATTATGACATTCATCACCAATGTATATGAAATAAATCCCATATCACTCGAAACACATTCACTTGAACAACACCATTTTTTAACCTCAAATATGTATCAATCGTTATATATTAATATAAAATCCACACTCCTTCAAGATATAAATCATAACTAAGGCATATAAATCATGGGGATCAAATTAAAGTGAATCAAAAACATCCACTAAAATTCTATTTAGAATGTTCCAAATGTGACTTTGAACACTATCTTGAGATTGAAAGACTTATCACATGGATGTCAAATTCTATATAAAGAAAATTATTTAAAATTACAATTAGATATCATTTATAACCTATCACTTAATTTCAAAAAAAAATTATAACACCAATACCTCATTTGAAATTATGAACATCATTTTCACTATTTTTTTTTGAAAAACACAAATTCTTTAATTGTGAATAACTTATTTGAAGATTTTGACTAGTGTACAATACACATTGAAATTTCATATTCATTTGAAATTGTCTTGTAGGTAATTTACATATCTTGTTATCATTTTAAAATAGAGAATTTTCAGATTACAAACATAAAATCCTAAACAAACATTAATTCTATGAGATAATTTCCATGAATCTAATTCAAACTCCAATCAAGGGGACTATCTATAGTAGTGATTTTTTCAAGAAGAAACATTAAAGGAAATCAATTATTCATTATTATTGATACAAAGAGATTTCATAAAAATTGTTGCCTTATAATTAATTTCCTATGATGGTTGAAATATAAAAAAATGATGAAGATGATGTATAAAAAACCATGACATAATATAGCCATAGATTAAGTATACTAAGAACCCTAAATTCAGACAACATGGACCCTAGCATTCACAAGTGAAGAACAATCCTATTAAACATTATGGATAAGTGATGAAGATGAGTAATATAGGTGTTTACCCAAGACTACCAATCTCAAACATAGGGGAAGTACCTTAGATAGATCATGGATATGGAGTGAATAAATGAGGGATGTTCACTCTATTTGGTCAATTCTAATGGAAGGGGAATAGGATCCCCAAGTATTACATTCGTGGAAATAAACAATTGGATATTTATTTTTTTTACAAATTGGGATGACTAGATGTTTTTTCTTCATGAATTTTAAAACTATTTTCTAAATATGTGGGATTCATTAAATAATACATTCATAACTCACATGGTTTGGCCACATTGTGTCTCCTCACCATGAAAATCACCCAATCAATCTAACCCATGAAAAACGATGTAATTGGTACACTTCACATTTCAGGACACTAATACATAACCATGAAAAAAATTAAATAATACTTATTCTTTTTGATGTATTCCTATAATTTTTTTTCAATTTTCTATAACTATTAAAAAGACATGAAATAGAAAGAAATAATCAAAAAATTAAAATAAAATCCCAAAACATCATGAACTTTACGACAACTAATAAATAAAAAAATAAACTTGTATAAACAAATAGTGTATCATATTTCACCATATTGTACCATTATCTATGGTATAAATTTATCCATAAAAGGTGGACGAAAAAAATTAGTTTTGAAGCCTCAATTCTCCAAATGGGATTTCTGACTGATGGGAAATGAAGATCCCGATAAAAAAATTCAAAACTGAAACTTATACACTAGACCAATGAAACTCATCCACATACATTATCCAACAAAATTAAGTGTAATGTAATGTACTAATAATAGACTCACTTATTAGATAAAATCAGTAACGTTTATGATCTCTCATACATTTTTAGATTATCTAAAATGGTGATTAAAAAGGATACACACTCTTGAAAATATACATAATAAAGAATAAACATTTCCACCAAAACAACCGCTAGAGAACAAAAATTACACAATTGATCATACCGATAGTATAATTAACCAAATAAAAAATTCATAAATAAAATATCAATCCAAAGGGTAAAACTATGATTTATACTACATCAAAACATAATTTCATCCAACCTGACATGAATATCTCACATGAGAAGATAAGAATTGAAGATATATGAAAAAGGAATAAAAGTATATTTAGATGTATTCACCAAGATGAACGTGAGGAAACTTGGAGAAAATAAAAGGATAATCCATGAATTTGGATAAGTGAAATGTTGGATGTGTATAGATTGTTAATTTACATGAATGGTAGCAATATATGATCCTTAATTATTATCATTATGGATTGGAACAAGTATAGGATCATAATTTTTAAAAATTAGTTTGAGTGTATGGTTTATATACATGAATTAAAAAACAGCGCACCAACAATGCATGAGCCACTGAAAGAAACCTACATAACAGACATGGTTATGCTAAATGATTTCATCTAACCATGAAATGACCTTCGGGGTCACCTATACATGTTTAAATAAGATGAATTGTTTTTGAGAGGTGTTCCATGGTTTGACGTACTGTGCACCCAAGTAAAACCCCAATGGTAAGGAATTAGACCGTTTTAATAATTCCCTCTAAAATCACATGTTATTATATAACTTTGTAGATGCCATAAGACACCTATAAAACATAAATATTTTTTAATGAAACCAAAAAACATCTTGAACTTCAATAAGACACAAAAACTTATAAAATAAACTAGAATAGTTTTATTGGTGTGTCACAATTATACCAATTAAACACAACTTTTCATCTAAATTCCATTTCAAAATGATTGCAAATAACCTAAAAGAAACTGAAAAACACTAAAGACAATGTTGATTGATATATAGAAAAAATATATCATAAGAAATATTAAATTTGAACTATAAGTTTCTCATTAGGACCAAAACATCTCAACCTCATACATAATTATTATATTCCAAGACTAATTTAACTTACCAATGAGAGAAATAAAACCTTGATAAAACCGTGAGCTGTAATGGTCCCTCTAAAATTTAAATTTCATAAAAAATTGTTTTTAATATTGATAATCACAATTCATAGGACACATAATAGTGAAAAGAAATCAGAAAAATATAATAGAAAATTAAATTTCATGATCTATTTTTTCTTCTAAATATGATTTATTTTAAAAATCAACTTTAAGGAAAAGATGGAAACCATTGTTCACAAACCATAGATCACTAAGTGCTAAAGGAGATCACAAAATTATTAAACACAAGACTAAGATGATTCGAGTCAGACACTCTATATAAATCCCAGTGCAGAGTACTAACCTGAGTGTCTGGATCCTCCCTGATAAGGATTTCAAAGTGAGAAACCATTTTATCCCCTATCTGGATGAAGTCCTCCATGGTGATTATTCCTTGGTTGAAACCTCGGGAAATGATTCGGTCCTACTTGTCAATCCACACTTCTTGCTCCCCATTTTCCTCAGCCTACAGCCTCCTATTAAAAATTCTTGAAATATCCTCCTCTGAGGCAATGGGTCTAAGGACTTTTTCAATAATTTCTTCCTTGGAGTGGTTCATGAGCTTCAACCACTCCCCTACCCCTTCTTACATAACTCCGGTTTTTCTTCTTTGATCACCACTTTACCCATCTTGTAGGCATTTATTTTCTTTACTTCCACCTTTCTTGGCCAATCTGGTTTCTATCAGTTTTGGTAAGTGAGAATAGTCTTTGCGTCCATTGGGTTTTTTACCCTGGACCACAATGTATTTTCCTGAATCACGCTTTCCTTTACACCCTTTCTTTTTTCATGGGCGGTGGGGACCTTTCCTGTGGACACGGTCCAAACTATCCATTGGGATAAGGCTAATATCGCCATTTCCTGAGTCTTCTTCCACATGTGTCGATTCTTGTAGTTATAATCCTTCAAAACAGTTTTTCAGTTCCACCCCTGGCCTTTTAGGAGGGCCTTTGCCTTACTGCCTTACCTGCCTTCTTCCCTAGGCCGATTCCCTTCCCAACATGCCCAGCCTTGATGGAAGGGGTGTTTGGGTCTAAGGGCCCTAGGACAAATGAACCTTCTTGCCTCCCAAAATGTTCTTCTACATCCCCCAATATATTTCCTTGTACCGTGTTTGATCCACAAATTTTCTCATACCCACGACCCATGAACTATAAATTCTTGTTATAATCCTTGCAGCCTCGAACATGAGAGTTATCGAGGTCATGAATTTCAAATAAATGCAAGTCCAATAAAAATTCTCCAAAACCTAATGGACATGAGGACCCATTATATTAACATCCACCTATAAGGAACAACAAGTATTTAACAATGGAATATGATACTATAAGAATTGGATTCCAAAAACCCCACTCATAGATTTCAACTCAAGGTGAATCTAATAAAAGAAAATGGTGAAAATAGAGTATATCTAAACCACAACCACTCTATAAAATCATGATCATACCCAAGTATTCCATGTTTAATTACATAAATACCAAAACCTACAAATATTAGTCTAAAAATGAATGGTCTATTGGGAAACATTATCATCATTGAGACATGAGCATCAAAAAACAACCACTTCCCACAATCACTAGAATAGAGATCCCTCAAATTAAAAAACATATAAATTCTACCATAAAAGACTTTATCTCCATTTGACTAACCATGTGATATTCCTAAAGGAAAATGGTCAATGAGCTCTTATATAAAGTCAATGCATTGTATTGTCATCAAAAAAGGGTAGAATAAGTCTAAAACTCTCTGACATAACTTGGCATGGGTTCAACTCCCATCTAATATACATCCACATAAAAATGATGAAATATAATGAAACATGAAATATTAGATAGGTTATATGAGAATAAAAATATTTTATCTCCTCCACTCTAATATGAGTCTGGGTTGAGTCACCAACTAGAATAACTACACCTAATATACAATTACAATAAACTTGAAGTTTATTCCTTTATATAGGCATTCATTACCTTTATAATATCTTTATATGAGTCAAGATGGTAATAAAATTTTTTTAATTTATTCTAGACGTGTTTTTTAATCAAAATAATATAACTATAATAAAATAATGGATAAATTCAAATAAAAACATAATAATAAAAACACATTCAAAATATATTCCCCTTTTGAAAATTATTTTTCACCAAAAAATAGACACTTAACAATTAATTCAACCCCTAAAATATATATAAATATATATAATCAAAAAAATACTTTTTTATTATCCTATATCATATAAAAACTCCTTTTATAAAACATATGTATTAGAACTCATCCCCATCCTCTTAGATAACTACACTAAACTAAAAAAAGTCTTAGAAAATAATTATTTTCTATTTTTTAAAAAAAATTAAAAAACCCTAGTTCTTATTTGATAATATTGAAATTACACAACAAAACTATAAAATCAACCAAATTCATATATTGAGTTTAAAATCCATTCCAAAAAATTTTAAACTTGATGAAAAACATGAAAAATCAAATCTACATTATTTTAAAACCCATGTAAAATTACTTAAGAATATTATTTTCTAATAAATTATGAATTACATGTTAATATCATTACAAGAAATCATTTCATAGACACACTATCAATTTTAAAACAAAAAAAACCTTAAAATATTTTTGATTCCTTCAATGGAAAAATAAAAATCATTCTAAAAAAATGGAGATTTTTTTCAAAATACTTTTGAATACTTATTTTTTAAAATCAACCCCTTAACAAAGCTATTTATTAGATTAAAAAAATTATTTTAATCCAATAAAAAATCAGGAAAATAGATATTTTATAAAATTTATATTTTTTACACCCAATACAAGTGTTTCAAACAACAAAAAAAGTTACACAATGAAAAATAAATCACATAATATTATTTATAATAACATAAAAACATAAAACTATCCTCTTTAACCACTTTTAAATAACTAAAAATCCCATTAAATGAAATAAAAAATAAATAGAGGCCAAATAAATAAATTTTGGTGGGATGAAGAGATGTGAATAGTTTGGGAACATGGTTTTGTTTATCATACAACAACTATAAGACAAAATTTGTGAATACCTAAAGTCAATTCTAAAGGGACTATTAATGATTTACTCCACTATGATGGGTAATCATACATCCCTGTTTCTTCATCCACTGTGTTCCAAAATTTCATGAAATATATAATCAAACTTATAAAGCACATTTATGATTCATTAAACTTCAACAGAAAAAACAATAATCTATAAAATAATAAATATAAATATTGGAATAAAAAACTATAATGTTACTTCACATGGTGGCTCAAGTGTCATCTGAAAAAGTAGTGATTAATATATGACTCATTATTTACCTCTTTATTTTCAAACATTACATTTATAGGATACCAATAAAACCCAAATAATAATATATATTTTCAATAATTTATACCTTTTAAGAAACATAGATATGATACCAATTATAATGAACTCGTCTTGGCTCACTTGAAACTTCAACCAACTAAGATTTCATATCGGATAGGAGGGAATTCTCGATCCCCATTAGCTAGAAAATAGTTCCCAAGAATAACATAACAATTTCTTGTGAATGATTTGACCCCCAAAAAATAAATATGAAATGATCAGAAACACATTGTAAATCCATCATGGTATTCCCATATGTATGAATATCATGAAACCAATATAATAAATTCCAAATAAATCCATCAAATAAAATACTCCAAAAAAAAGATAAATTCCTCAAAATCACTTTTATAATTTTAAATATATAGAGTATGAATTAAAACATGCATGAATGAAAATAACAGAAACATAAACACAACTGGACAATATGGACAATACCCAACATCATAAGGTAATAATAACACAAACTAAATGAGAAACCAACTCTTTGTAGATCACTAACTCTAACCTCATCCCGATACACCTTCCCAAATAAAAGACCACAAAGAATAATTAATGGGAACAACTATAATTATGAATGAAAAAATAAGAAAATTCAAAAACCCATTGGTGCATATATGGTGTGAGGTAAAAATTACTAGTAATATCACACTAAGTGTAACATCCCAAGTAAGTAATGAGTAATAGATATTTTTATCTATGTCTATTAGTGAATTAGATAGTGTTTTATAGGATTAAAATGAAAATAAATCCAATCTTAAGCATTGAATACACTAATATTTTTAAAAGATTGTTTTACTGCCTTTTGATGGAAAACCATTTTTAAATCTATATTTTGACAATTTTATAAGCTATGTTTTTCAAAATAAACTTATTCTTTATGATTGGGACATCAAAATTTACTTTGTGAGAATTTTTGGTATTTTTCAGACAATGTTCATTTTTTAATGAATAGTAAAAAATACTGCATTTTACATCAAAAATGTTTTTTAATATAATTTATTTATATGATTATATTATCTTTTGAATTGGTTTTGAAGTGAAATTAGAATATATTTTTACCATTTAATACAATGGTGTTCATTGGAATCAATTTCACTTTGAAATTGGACTTAAACTGGTGTCAATCTTTTGATACTTATTGTTTCATAAAAACACGCTATTTGTCATGACAATGGGAATTAATTATTAAATTAATCAATGTGACTTATATGTTTTGAATTTTGTAAAATAGAATTCATTTTTGAATTTGGAATATCAAATATAGCTTATGGTGAATTTTTGGTATTTTTCTAAAAAACTTCAATTTTTGATGAATAGTGAAACCACTAAGTGGTACTTATAAAAACCGATTTTTCGTTTAAATGAAATTTTACCACTTTTGTGTTTTTAATTTCAAAAATCTGACATACATGGTTGTCATTAAGAAGTAAAATGTGGTTCAATGAGATTAAAATAATTTTTTGGTGAATAGTAACTCTTAAGTTCTTAATCGCGATTAGAGGTAATTAGTTTAGTTTAAGGTAAAAATAATGCTTTAATGAAATGAGATGAGCTTGAAACATGTTCTACCCTCATTGGATGTGTCATGGCCTACCAATACAATCCATGGGTCAAATTGGGGACCCCATGGAGCAACTTTGGTTGGAAAATGACATAAATAACTTTTTATTTAATGTAAAAGTAAAAATGACACAAACATGAGATGTTTTACTAAAACAATTTTTACATGGGGTTATAAAGATCAGATTTTTGATTATAAATAGTAATTGGAAAGCTAAAAATATTTCCTACATAATAGTATTTTTTTTATAATTTTTAGACTTTAAATAAATTAAATTATTTATGACATCATGATGATGCAGCGATGACCTCACTATTTAACGATTTAAATAAAATGGAATTATAATGTAAAATATAAGACCTAAACATGGACAAAACCTATTGGATGGGTGGATTTAGAACCCTTATCACCTTATCCTCGAAACACATCAATGTGGGACCTCTTAAATCCGAATACCATTTTAAAATAAAGTGACTTTTCTTTACCTTCCAAGAGTGCCCCTCCTCTCCTCTTATAAAAGACCCCCACCTCTACCTCCTTACCCACACTCCCAAAGCCTTTGGCTTGGCCAAAACCTGCCCATATTGGCTCTCCACATCCCTCTATTACTCCTTGAAGCCTCAATTTGGGCAGAAGTCTTCCCAAAGAAGCCTTTGAGCTCAAATATAAGAGAGTTACCTGATTTTAAGGCAATGTCTTCTTTTGAGTCCTTTTGTTTGATTTTGCTTCTCCAACCCCCTAAACTCTTTTTATTATTTTATTTTGTAACAACTCCAGTATAATCAATATACTAGGATGTTGTTATAATAAGGATTCAAGCTACACTTACACACACCTATATCTAATGGTTAAAGGACATACTGCTTTCGTGGATGGGGAATTTATGCCTCCCGAAACGATGATTGTTCAACATTCTTTTAACAAATTCAAAGGTGGCCATTAAGATGTCACTATATTTATATATGATATATAATATGTTTATGTTTTCCTTAATCTTCTGTATTTTTCATTTTTTTCATACCTTTTTGGTTTCCATTATGGGTAAACGCGAGATCTTCATTTAAGGAAGTGCGGACTACCGCCCCCTCAAAGTGATTTGATTCGTTAAATACCATATGTGGGATGTATAAAAGATGGAACTATGATATTATATATGATATTATACTATAATTATAATATAACTTTATATCATTATGATTACATTTTATAAAATACGAAATAGAAATGAAAGTAGCGTTCATGCGTACGTACGACTTACCGTCTCCATGAACGGTGCATTTCATTTATTACCTCTAAATGATTATGTAATATTATAAATTTATGTATATACTGGATATATATGATATATATGATATCTACATCATGAATACCATTATGGATATAATGGATACATGAACAACTTGTAATTATAAAGGGTTTATTTTTGACTCAAGTACCAATGATCGTTAAAACGATCGTTATTAACTTAAATAATTACATAGTGTTTATGACATGGAAATAAGTGATATAAAAGGAATAATTAACTTGAAAAATGTTCTTAAACAAGTAGAAATTAACTCAAGTTTATTATTCAGGATATTAAAGAACGACCGAGTCAAGTCGGACCCGAGTTATAGGACTTCGTCTCAATCTCCTTTCATTGAGGCATATTTTGTTTTATACACAACCTTCTTTTATATGGTGTATAAACCCCTTTGAATTTTACGTTTATTCAAAAGGAATCTTTTTTATACGAAGCGTTTACTAAACTATAAAAGGGAATGTTTTTGTCGTACGTATGCAGCGACAACGACTTCTCCGCCGCCGTGACCATTATTTGAGTTTCAGCTTCCTCTACAATCCATACCTTCTTTTTAAAAGAAAAATAAATACCATGTTTAATTTTATTTTATTTTGGTATTGAAAATGGTTTTCATAATGTTTTTATATCAATGTGTTGTATTGATATATTGTGATTGAAAGGTGGGAATGTTATGTTTCCTTTATGCATGTTTTATGTGATACGATTATGTTGAGGTTCTTGGGCATTATTATGAAGAAGGGTGGTTCCATGATAAACTAAGGGTGGGTGAGCCCGATATAGATCTCCAATGCATTGGGTAACGAGAAGGAGTTTAATGTTAAGGTTTCTCCAAAGAGATTTAGGGAATATACTGTGATGGGTATTCCAAACGTAACCAAGAGGGTTACTCCCTACGTAAGAATGTTATGAATGCCTCAAGTTACCTTTATGTCTTATGATTTCTATGATTTATTCATGATTTTATGAGGTATGTTGAAGTGCTTATGTTTTATGGGTAAAGTATGATTTCATTCTTATGTATATATGCACCCATGTTTCCTTTCCATATATATTTTATATCCCTTACTAAGCTTTTTATGCTCATCCCAATTTTTTTTGAAATGTTTTTCATAGGTCAAGGGAAAGGTACATGATATGATGATAGTGTCAAGGGAGTGTCAAGAAAGAATCCATGTTTTATTTTAAAAATGCTTCCATTGATGGGAAATATGAATACTATCTTTATGTAACCACTTTGTTTATATGTAGAATGTAATGAAAGTTTTATGATCTAATTCTCTAAAACTCTAAACCCGAAAAGATCCTCAATGTGTAATATTTTAATAACTCAAGATTAAGTAAGGTTTAAGGATGGGGCCTTACAGTTGGTATCAGAGGGGGGTTTAGATAACTTTAAGAGTTATAATTCTATTAAATGGTTATCCAAATATTTTTTTATGGTCAGATTGAAGTGATATAGTATTTGAAGATTACCATGTTGCTTCATCTAAGACATGTTTGTTCAGAATGGTTTTCCGTAGAGGAAACAGGGAAGCAGTGCTAGGAAGGCATACAGAAGGAAATAACCTTCCGAATCAGCATCCTGAGATGGTCGGAATTGGAACTGAATAGTTTGTTGCAGTAATGGCGCAGTTGACTCAAGCGATAAATGGTGGTGGTATCCATACACGAGATTAGCCAGATCAACCGTAGAGGAACATGTCAGTGGTGGAACATTTCATGAGGCAACATCCCCCAGCATTCAGAGGATCATCTGACCCTGTGCTAGCTGAAGGGTGGATTAAAGCACTGGATAATATTTTTGATGTCATGGGGTGTTCAGACAATCTAAAGGTTAGTCTTGATATTTATCGTTTGGAGGGTGAAGCAGATCAGTGGTGGTCGATGGTTGAAAATATCAGGGACGCTGATGAGATTGATGCTCTCGACTGGGATGAATTCAAAGGTATGTTTCTTGAGAAGTATTTTCCTAAGGCTGTTCGACTTAGGATGGAAAATAAATTCTTAGAATTGAGGCAAGAGGAAGACTCAGTGGCTATCTATGAAGAAAGGTTCACTCGATTGGAAAGGTATGCTCCAAATTTTATCCGAGACCTTGATAGTAAAATCAATCGTTTTTACTTAGGATTAAAGCCAAAATATCAAAGGGCATTAGATTCTCATGAGTTTAAAAGTTATGAAAATCTTGTTCGATGTGCAGAGAAGGTGTAAATGGAGTTTGCCGATGATCAAGTGTTCTATAACAACCAGCAGAAGAAGAGACCAAGGTGGTAAGAGAAAGGGAAGAATTATTCAAAAAAGTCTGATGGAAAGAAATCTAAGTTTCCAGTTTGTGATAAATGTGGGAAAAGGCATACTGGGGAATGTCTTCTGAATTCCGGAAAGTGATAATGATGTGGAAAGATGGGATATAAGGCTCGTGATTGCACTGGAAAAGATCAGGGTGATGGTAAGACCAAATTTGATTTACAGTCAGTGAAATGTTATAAGTGCAATGAGATGGGTCACTATGCAAACGAGTTCCCGACAAAGAGCTTGGGTGATGGAAAGCAGTTAGACTACAAGTAGAAAGGGGTGGTGAAATCCTTTGCAACTACTTCAGCAGATGTCGGGCCATCAAATGAAGTTGTATCATGTACTTTTTTTTGTTTTTTCAGATTATGCCAGTGTGTTGTTTGATTCGGGGTCAACACATTCTTTCATCTCTGAAACCTTTTCTAGTAAAATGGGAATACCATCTCAAGAAATGACTCCTGAACTTTTGGTAAAAACACCTGGGGGAAATGTTGAGGAAAAAAGAATTTATAAGAATCTTCCTATCCTTATCTGTGGAAAGAACCTACTTGCAAACCTTATTGTTCTACCTCTAGTAGAGTTTGATGTTATCCTGGGTATGGATTGGCTCTCTATTTACCATGCTAAGATTGACTGTAGAGCTAAAGAAATTTCTTTTCAAAAAGACTTTCAGTTTGTGTACAAGAATGAACCCTTACTGTTGATAACTTATCAAGAGGCCAAGAAACTTGTAAAATATGGAAATGAATGTTACCTTGCACACATCGTTGAAAATAAACGAACTGTTCAGATTAATGATGTGCCAGTGGTAAATGAGGATCCTGATGTTTTTCCGGATGAGTTGCCTGGAATAATACCAGATCGGGAAGTTGAGTTTACTGTTGACTTAGTTCCTGATGCTAAGCCAATTTCAAAACCCCCTTATAGAATGACTCAAATTAAACTTTTAGAGTTAAAGGAGCAATTGCAAGATTTATTAGAGAAAGGTTTCATTCGACCTAGCACGTCACCATGGGGTGCTCCTGTTTTATTTGTTAAAAAGAAAGATGGTTCAATGAGACTTTGCATTGATTATAGAGCCTTGAATAACATCACTATTAAGAACAAATATCCTTTGCCTCATATCGATGATTTGTTTGATCAGCTCCAGGGAGCTCAGTATTTTTCAAAGATTGACTTGAGATCGGGGTACCATCAGCTGAAGGGAAAGGAAGAAGATATTCCGAAGACCGCGTTCCGTACAGGATATGGCCATTATGAATTTTTAGTAATGCCTTTTGGGCTAACCAATGCACCTGCTATATTCATGTACTTAATGAATAGAATTTTCCATGAGTTCTTCGATAAGTTTGTGGTGGTTTTCATTGATTATATTTTGGTGTTTTCTAAAAGTAAAGAGGAGCATGAAAGACATTTAAGGGTTATTTTGGAAACCTTAATAGAAAAGAAATTGTATGGTAAATTCAGCAAGTGTGAGTTTTGGTTACAAAAAATTTCTTTCCTGGGTCACATTGTTTCAAAAGATGGCATAACTATTGATCCTGCAAAAACAAAAGTTGTGGAAGACTGGCCAAGACCCACAAATGTAACAGAGATTCAAAGCTTCCTTGGTTTGGTAGGCTATTACCGATGGTTTGTTAGCAATGTTTCATAGTTATCTAGTCCAATGACTAAGCTAACTCGGAAGGGTGTTAAGTTTATCTGGACAAAAGAATGTGATGATTGTTTTCAGGAATTGAAAAGAAGATTGGTGAATGCTCCAGTTTTGGCACTACCTTCCAGGAATGGTGAGTTTGTTATATATAGTGATGCTTCATTGAAAGGACTTGGTTGCATCCTAATGCAGAATGATCAGGTAATTGCTTATGCTTCACGACAGTTGAAAACTCATGAGGTAAATTACCCTACACATGATTTGGAAATAGCTGCTGTTGTTTTCGCTTTAAAAATTTGGAGGCATCATTTGTATGGATTAAAGTGTGAAATATATACTGATCACAAAATTTTAAAGTATATATTCACTCAGAAAGAGTTAAACATGAGACAGAGGAGATGGCTGGAATTAATCAAGGATTATGATTGTACGATTCATTACCATCCGGGAAAAGCAAATAAAGTGGATGATGCTTTGAGTAAAAAAAGTAATGCTTCATTAGAAATGTTGCATTTGGAACGCGATCCTTTGGTTAAGGATTTGATGAAATTTGGCATAGAAGTTGTTGGTGCAGGAAGTTCTTTTGTTTTGTTTCAGGTATAAGTGAGATCATCTCTATGAGATAGAATAAAGCAATCACAGAAGCAAGACAGTGAGTTACAGAAAAAGGTAGAGCTGGTTCAGAAAGGTAAGTCGCCTGAATTCAACATTGATAATGATTGCGTTTTGAGATTTGGGAAGAGATTGTGTGTGCCTTGTGATTCACAGTTGAAGAGAGAGTTGTTATGTGAAGCTCATAGTTCTCCATTTTGAGTTCATCCTGGCAGTACTAAGATGTACAGAGATCTGTGGGAGTATTACTGGGGGGATGGAATGAAAAGAGATATTGCTGATTTTACTGTGAAGTGTTTGACATGTCAACAGGTTAAAGCAGAGAGGCAGTTACCGAAAGGGATGCTTCAGCCTTTACCAGTGCCAGAGTGGAAATGGGAGAATATATCCATGGACTTTGTTATGGGATTACTAAAGACATCTCAAGGTAATAATGCAATCTGGGTTATTGTTGATCGCTTGACTAAATCCGCTCATTTCCTTTCTATATGAGATAATTTTTCCCTTGATCAACTTTCCCGTTTGTATCTTAAAGAGATAGTCAAGTTACATGGAGTTCCTTTCTCCATTGTATCTGATCGTGATCCCAGGTTCACTTATAACTTTTGGAAAGGCCTTCAGAAGTTGTTGGGTATTGAATTAAATTTTAGTACAACTTTTCATCCTCAATCAGATGGGCAGTCAGAACGAACAATTCAGACCTTGGAGGATATGCTAAGATCTTGTTCGATGGATTATCAGGGAAGTTGGGACCAACATCTTTCTTTGGTTTAATTTTCATATAATAATAGTTTTCATTCAAGTATACAGATGGAACCATTTCAGGGCGTTATATGGGAAGCGGTGTCAAACTCTAGGTTTTTGGGATGAAGTGGGTGAAAGGAAGTTGATGGGACCAGAATTGGTAGAAGAGATGGAAGAAAAAGTTCAGCTGATTCAGAAACACATGAGAACAGCTCAGAGTAGGCAGAAGAGTTATGTAGACAACATGAGTAAGGATCTAACTTTTGAGGTAGGTGATCATGTTTTTCTCAAATTTTCACCATGGAAAAGTGTGATGAGATTTGGTAAGAAATGGAAGCTGAGTCCAAGGTTCATTGGACCATATGAAATTCTAGAGAGAGTTGGATCAGTTGCATACCGGGTGGCTTTACCTCCGAGTTTCTCTCAGGTACACAATGATTTTCATGTTTCGATGTTGAGAAAGTATATGCCAAATCCATCTCATGTTTTGAGTCCAGAGGTAGTTCAGCTGGAAGAGAACCTATCTTATGAGGAACAACCGGTCCAGATTCTTGACCATAGGGAGCAAGTGTTACGAAATAAGGTGATTAATCAGGTAAAGGTTTTGTGGGAAAACCACATGATGGAAGAGGCAACATGGGAATCTGAAAATGCAATGAGGGATAAGTACCCCCATTTATTCGATAAGTAAATAAATTGCGGGGACGCAATTTTCAAAAGGGGGGAAGGATGTAACATCCCAAGTAATAGATATTTTTATCTATGTCTATTAATAAATTAGATAGTGTTTTAGAGGCTTAAAATGAAAATAAATCCAATCTTAAGCATGAAATACACTAATATTTTTAAAAGATTGTTTTACTGCCTTTTGATGGAAAACCATTTTTAAATATATATTTTGACAATTTTATAAGCTATGTTTGTCAAAATAAACTTATTCTTTATGATTGGGACATCAAAATTTACTTTGTGTGAATTTTTGGTATTTTTCAGACAATGTTCATTTTTTAATGAATAGTGAAAAATACTGCATTTTACATCAAAACTGCTTTTTAATCTAATTTATTTATATGATTATATTATCTTTTGAATTGGTTTTGAAGTGAAATTAGAATATATTTTTACCATTTAATCCAATGGTGGTCATTGGAATCAATTTCACTTTGAAATTGGACTTAAACTGGTGTCAATCTTTTGATACTTATTGTTTCATAAAAACAAGCTATTTGTCATGACATCGGGAATTAATTATTAAATTAATTAATGTGACTTATATGTTTTGAATTTTGTAAAATAGACTTCATTTTTGAATTCGGAATATCAAATATAGATTAGGGTGAATTTTTGGTATTTTTCTGAAAAACTTCAATTTTGATGAATAGTGAAACCACTAAGTGGTACTTATAAAAACCGTTTTTTCGTTTAAATGAAATTTTACCACTTCTGTGTTTTGCATTTCAAAAACCCGACATACATGGTTGTCATTAAGAAGTAAAATGTGGTTCAATGAGATTAAAATAATTTTTTGCTGAATAGTAACTCTTAAGTTCTTAATCGCGATTAGAGGTAATTAGTGTAGTTTAAGGTAAAAATAATGCTTTAATAAAATGAGATGAGCTTGAAACAATTACTACCCTCATTGGATGTACCATGGCCGACCAAGACAATCCATGGGTCAACTTGGGGACCCCATGAAGCCACTTTGGTTGGGAAATGACATAAATAACTTTTTATTTAATGTAAAAGTAAAAATGACACAAACATGAGATGTTTTACTAAAACAATTTTTACATGGGGTTATAAAGATAATATTTTTTATTATAAATAGAAATTGGAAATCTAAAAAGATTTCCTACATCATAGTAATTTTTTATAATTTTTAGACTTTAAATAAATTAAATTATTTAGGACATCATGATGATGCAGCGATGACCTCGGTATTTAACGATTTAAATAAAATGGAATGATAATGTAGAATCTAAAACCTACACATGGACATAACCTATTGGATGGGTGGATTGAGAACCCTTATCACCTTATCCTCGAAACACATTAATGTGGTACCTCTTAAATCCGAATACCATTTTAAAATAAAGTGACTTTTCTTTACCTTCCAAGAGTGCCCCTACTCTCCTCTTATAAAAGGCCCCCACCTCTACCTCCTTACCCACACTCTCAAAGCCTTTGTCTCGGCCAAACCCTACCCATTTTGGCTCTCCACATCCCTCTCTTACTCCTTGAAGCCTCAATTTGGGCATAAGTCTTCCCAAGGAAGCCTTTGAGCTCAAATCTAAGAGAGTTACCCGATTTTAAGGTAATGTCTTCTTTTTTAGTCCTTTTCTTTGATTTTGCTTCTCCAACCCCCTAATTTTTTTTTATTCTTTTCTTTTGTAACAAATCCAGTATCCTCCATATACTAGGATGTTGTTATAAGAAGGATTCAAGCTACACTTACACACACCTACATCTAATGGTTAAAGGACATACTGTTTCCGTGGATGGTGAATTTATGCCTCCCGAAACGATGATTGTTCAACATTCTTTTAACACATTCAAAGGTGGCCATTAAGATGTCACTATATTTATATATGATATATAATATTTTTATGTTTTCCTTAAGCTTCTGTATTTTTCATTTTGTGTATACCTTTATAGTTTCCATTATGGGTAAACGCGATATCTTCATTTAAGGAAGTGCGGACTACCGCCCCCTCAAAGTGATTTGATTCGTTAAATACCATATGTGGGACGTATAAAGGATGGAACTATGATATTATATATGATATTGTCCTGGAATTATAATATACCTTTATATCATTATGATTCCATTCTATAAAATACGAAATAGAAATGAAAGTAGCATTCAAGCGTACGTACGACTTACCGTCTCAATGAACGGTGCATTTCATTTCTTACCTCTAATTGATTATGTAATATTATAAATGTATGTTTATACTGGATATATATAATATATATGATATCTACATCATGAATACCATTCTGGATATAATGGATACATGAACAACATGTAATTATAAAGGGTTTATTTTTTACTCAAGTACCAATGATCGTTAAAACGACCGTTATTAACTTAAATAATTACATAGTGTTTATGACATGGAAATAAGTGATATAAAAGGAATAATGAACTTGAAAAAGGTTCTTAAACAAGTATAAATTAACTCAAGTTTATTATTCAGGAGATTAAAGAACGACTGAGTCAAGTCGGGCCCGAGGTATGGGACTTCGTCTCAATCTCCTTTAATTGAGGCATATTTTGTTTTATACACAACCTTCTTTTATATTGTGTATAAACCCCTTTGACTTTTACGTTTATTCAAAAGGAATCTTTTTTATACGAAGTGTTTAATAAACGACAAAAGAGAATGTTTTTGTCGTACGTATGCGGCGAAAACGACTTCTCTGCCACCGTGACCATTATTTGAGTTTCGGCTTCCTCTACAAGCCATACCTTCTTTTTAAAAGAAAAATAAATACCATGTTTACTTTTCTTTTATTTTGGTATTGAAAATGGTTTTCATAACATTTTTATATCAATGTGTTGTATTGATATCTTGTGATTGAAAGGTGGGAATGTTATGTTTCCTTTATGAATGTTTTATGTGATACGATTATGTTGAGGTTCTTGGGCATTATTATGAAGACAAGTGGTTCCGTGATAAACTAGGGGTGGGTGAGCCCGATATAGCACTCCAATGCATTGGGTAACGTGAAGGTGTGTAACGTTAAGGTTTCTCCGAAGAGATTTAGGGAATATACTGTGATGGGTATTCCAAACGTAACCAAGAGGGTTAATCCCTACGTAAGAATGTTATGAATGCCTCAAGTTACCTTTATGTCTTATGATTTCTATGATTTATTCATGATTTGATGAGGTATGTTGAAGTACTTATGTTTTATGGGTAAAGTATGATTTCATTCTTATGTATATATGTACCCATGTTTCCTTTCCATATATATTTTATATCTTTTACTGAGTTTTTTATGCTCATCCCAAGTTTTTTTGAAATGTTTTTCACAGGTCAAGGGAAAGGTACATGATATGATGATAGTGTCAAGGGAGTGTCAAGAAAGAATCCATGTTTTATTTTAAATATGCTTCCATTGATGGGAAAGAAAAATACTATCTTTATGTAACCAATTTGTTTATATGTGGAATGTAATGCACATTTTATGATCTAATTCTCTAAAACTCTAAACCCGAAAAGATCCTCAATGTGTAATCTTTTAATAACTCAAGATTAAGTAAGGTTTAAGGCTGGGGCCTTATACTAAATGGTGTCTGAAATTTAATTGAAATAAAATTTATAATATACTAGTTTCAAATTTTTTTTAGAAATTATGTTTTTAAAATTGAGTTCTTATATAAAAAAAGAACAATATATTTCATTTCAAAATTAATTTTAGGAATTAGTATTTGATTTGAAATTAGAAAATCTTCAAATTAAAAGAGAGAAATTTCGAACTATGAATGGAAAAAGATATCTCTTCATAAAATTATAATTTCACATAAAACACAATTTTACTCAATATAAATAAATTCTAAAAATAAAACATCATATCAATAAAAAAATCAAACTATAACATTATGTTTATGAATAAAAATGAAAATTAATTGAAATAATATAATAGATACACATAACGCAACATTAAAAATGGATTAAAATCATCAGAATCTCAAATATAGAATGATAAAAGAAATAAGAGACTTTGTAAACTCAATATGTGATTAAGGTAGACTACCCTAATCAATAAAAACAAAGGAAAAACTACATACTTACATTGCATTGAAAACAGATGCACATGCCACTCAATTTTCCGACACATACCTCCCCCACACACTCTTAACCTAAATAAAATATATTTTAAAAAATATCTTGTTTGTGAGTTTATCATTCTTTAATAAATATAGAACATTTTCTTAAGAACCATGGTTCCCATGGATTCAATCTAGTATATGAATGTAACAACGCACCAATGATCATTACATGCATCAAAGAGGAAATAAATCAATATCATCTCACCTATAACACCCAATCATGATGTAGTACATTTTTATATACATTCATAAGGATTACTCATTGCATAATATTAAATATTATACATCCCTTCAAGATAAAATTCATAACCATGTAATATCAAGATAGTAGATCAATTTCAAGGGCTTCACAATCAAGAACTGAAATTCCTCTTAGAAATCTCCTATAGAAAATAAAACACAAAATTTTGAGACCAATCCATAACAATAACTATTGAATGTTCAATAATAATATCAAATATTTGACATACTATTTGAAATCATTTAGAATCTCAAAATTCCATTGAAAATGGTTTTAAAATATTACATCCCCATTTGAAATACAAAGCCTCATTCTTAATAATTTCTTTAAAAAACCAAGAGTTATTTAATTAAATGTAATGAATTTTATAGGAAAAACTGATGTACAAAATCCTTTAAAATATAAAAATCATTTAAAATGATCCCCTAGTAAATTTACACATTCACTTGGCATTCAATAACATTCAATTTGAGAATAAAAAATATATAACAATATATAACCATTCATACATAGTGATAAATTCGTTGAAAATATTTCAACCCATGAAGGGTACATTGTATTGTTTTTACATTTTAAAAATAAATTTTATTTCAACTAAATTATTAGATATATTGATATTTCTGATAGAAATTTTGACAAACCTATAACGGGTGGTGAATTAGATATTTTCCACTTTTTCTAATTCACAACATGTTTTTTTTATTATTTATCACCCATTTGGACTTGAGAATTAGATTTTGTTAAGAAGAAATTGAATGATATAATATGTAATATGATCTACACCTATATTCAATGATTCATATGAATTTAATGTCACACATGTGTTTTTATATGTTTCATCCTCATATTGTAAAAATACTCTTTTCCTTACACAGATTGTCCAATGAATGAAATATACACTATAACTGTATCATCAATACAAATTTATTTAGATAGGTATTTTCCACAAATAATGTAACACCTATTACACATATGTGATACCATTATACTAAACATGTGATCTAAACAAGATCACACTCATTTTTTTAAAAGGATTCCCACTAGTTTTTATTTAGAACGTACTTATATGCTTAAATTATATCGTAATACAATCTTGGGATTACTCTCAATAAAAATAAATAAATCACCTTCCACGCATGGAGATTTTAAAATTCAACCAGTCTTTAAGAATTATCTATAACATATTCTCTATTGTAGCTCATATTAAATACAATTTATTATTAATATGTCTTAGATTATCTCACATGTCAATAACTGAAAGGCTTGGTGATGTTTGAAAATATAAATTCATAGTTCCTAATCCTTCCCTATTTTCTTAATTTTATTTAAAACGTTAACACACAATTTTTTTATCTCAGAAAAATTGTAAGATTCTCCTCTTTTTTTCCACTTGATTCCCAGATGATCACCATCATTAATACATTCTATACATACCTATATTATTCATCATCATCACGAGATATAATATTTTATTTATTCTACCGTCTATTTAATGAACTCTTAACTAAATTATCTATTTTATTCTATTTTGACTTATATATAGGTGACCTGAAAATTGGAAGTTTTATTTTATAATATTAAATATTAATAAAAATGCAGTTCCTATTAGATTCATATTTAGTTTATCCACATTATTAGTAGGATATTTATTCCCACAATCTCAATATTCCATTTTTATTTCAATCCTTTGTTGCTATCAAATTATAGGAGCTATAATTATTTATCTCATTTTGATAATTCTAATCTATATTGACATATTAGTAGATTTTAAATAATATCTAAGAAGTATCATGATTCTATTATTATTGACATCTTCTTCACAATATTCTCATTTTATCCTTCATACTAAAACATATAATGTTATTTTTATTCAACATTTAAAAATATCCTGCAGTTTTCATTTGACTCAACTAGTATTTATATATTTTTAAGGCATGCCTAGATTACCCATATTATCTAACATAAACCACCAGATATCATAATATATTTTCCACTATACATTTAGATAAATCATATTATAATAGAACCATATATTTTCTAAATCATCTTAGCAAGAGAGATTCAATAAATGCAGACCTAGAAATTAAAATCCTTTAAAGATATAGATAGTATCCGAGCTTGACTCATCATCCATAGTCATTATTCATCCTAAATCCTACACATTTTTTGTTATATATTAAATAATTTAGTACCAATCAAGAATCATAATATTTAGTTCTTCATTATTACTATTTATTGATTATCTTCAAGTATAATCATTTGAAAATCATATTTCAATTGATCAATGATCATAAATCACTTCCAACTCATCAAATTGTACATAAAAAAGTGATCTACCACAAATACAATAAGAATCATGATTTTTATACTAATTATGAATAGATCAATAATCTATAGAAATAATTCTGATATTATTCTAAAATTACATAATTTATATATATTTTTAATGTTATATAATTTCTCCAATATTGATCTTATTTTATGATCATATTCGTCTATTTTTCTTTCTTTATTAAAAAAACCAATATATTCTTTATGATATTTAATTCATTGTTCAAATAGTTCATTAATCATCTTATTTTATTTTATTATTTATCATAATTTAATAGTGAATCATTGAAATTGTAATCTAGTTGCTTACTGAATATTTTTCTAAGTATAGAATACTTATGATTATCCAAATTATTAAACTAAGCAATAATGGTCTATGTTTTTAAACTATTATTATTATCTTAAAGTCACAAACTGATTAAATATACTTAACTTGATGGAATAAAATCATAATGAGATTACTATAATGAAGTTATATACTTGATATTCTCCCATTTTCTAACTTTTAATAGAAGTAAAATAATTTAATAATGTCATATGATAATTTCTCATTGTCAATATAAAATAAATACACTCAAATAAAACAAATTACATTGCATTCCATTTACATTTTTTAGAATTTTAAATCCTTAAATTCAAAAATTTTCAAAAATTTAGTTACTATATTTAAAAATGGATTATTCTCTGATGAAATACATTAAGGAATGTATAATGAGTGGACACATGAATTTATATGTTGAATACTTATGCTCATTCCTTTTTCAATTTTATAGAATAAAATAAAATGTAGAGAACATAATTCTTACAGAATCCTCTGAAATGACTTCATGACTTCTTCATGTCGTCCCCATCCATTCTGAAACACACAATATTATTATATTTCATTTAAGAATTTATGAAACATGTTTATACTCTTAATAATAATTCCCATATATAGAAATAAAATATGAACAAAACATTGAAAACTATTCATGAGATTTCACTACATCGAATTTTAAAATTAAAACTCTGTCTTTAAATGAAATCATTCAATGGTTGAAAAAAATTGATTTTAGTATTAAACTATAATAGTATAGTAGGATGGTTTAATAAAGGGAGTGGGTTTTCAAAATATCTATACATATTTTGATGATATGTATATTAATATCTCTTCATGTTTTTTTACTATTAAACATATTTTCTTCCTTCAAACTAATGTAGGGGAAAATGGACGATTTTATTATGCAACAATCAGTTTTCACCATTGATGAACATCACAATAATATTCTTATTTTTTTGTTTCTACTAAATGTTATACTGTAAGATACTTAATTTGAATCAAATCCTTTCATGTTCCATTATCAATATATGAATATTCAATTTAAAAAGATATAATAGAAAACCCTTCATTATCAAGGACACATTGAAATGTTTTATATTAAAAAAATAAAACTGATTGTTCTTCAAATCCATGGAACCTTCTATATTTAACATTGAATCAATTATAAATTCTATAATTGTTTTCAAAAAGGAAATTTAATCATACCCTCTAATGGATAATATATTAAAAGGAAAAAAATACTCCTTATCTAATTTACATGATTGGGAAGGAAAAACATGTTCCTCTAATTTTTGGAAAACTATAATTTTCACTATGAATTCATCTACACTTGATGTTATAAATTAACAAATCAAATAATTTTATAATAATATTTTTATTATAAAGTTATAATTATTAATCAAAATCTTCATATTCATGTGATAGTCTAGTATAGAAAACAAGAGAGTCTAATTCAAACAACTAATATTAACATCATCCATGAAATACCAACACTATTATTCATTATTTAGGGACTGTATCCAATGATTTTCAAGTGATTTCAATAAACTAAAATTCAGAAGAGCACAAAATACAAATGATTTCAAGTGAATGTAAATTTTCCATTTGTTTAGATAATCACTCCCAGTAACACACTGAGTTTCTAAAATTTCATTGAACTAAATTTGATATATTTTATTGATTTTTGTACCCACAACCATGTTATTTTGAAATAATAACATTATTTTCGTAAGCGTTTACAATACACAACCCCAAGCATAAATGACCCATGAAATAAATTATTGAAATATGACCATTTTAACAAAAAAATTAAATTGGCATTTATGAATAGGATAAGTATGTTTTGAAATATATAAAAATATCCCACCAAATATCAATTTATTAGTAAATTATTTATAAATATTCACTCAACTATTACAAAAAATATTATTTTAAAAAGGATACCATTAACAATGTTTTTTTAATTTTTTTTGAAAAAATATTAAAATTATTTTTTTGTACATTTAAGAATTTTTTTTTTCTAAAATGAGAATAATTTTTGAAATAAGAATATTTTCATTAACATTGGGTTAATTTTTTTTTGAATTTTTAGAATATTTTTATTATTTAATTAATAGTGACAAATATGGAATTTTTTAACAATGTCATTTACGTATAGAAAAATAAGATGTATAAAAGTTTCATAATTATTTTAATATGAAATAAAATTAGCAAAATTATTATCTTGTTATATATCATTCAATTTATTATATTTAAATCATATTTATACTAGATTTTAATGTAAGATTATTTTTAGGATTTAAATCACTTTTTCTTGAAAACTGTTTTAAAGTGCATAATGTTTCAACATTTCAAGAAATTATAATAAACCCTAATAAAAAAATATTTAATTAAATTTATATATATTATAATTTAATATATAGGAATTAAAATTCTTTTTATTACTGTAACGTGTCATATAATTATTATGAGATCATATTATGCAAGAAAAATTTAATTCATGAAAACATGTTTTTCTGACACATAAACTCTTTAAATTAAAATTAAATACTTCCAATTATATGAGTTGAATTTGGTAAAATATATTACCTATTTGGAATGAAAATAATTAATATTTTCTAATGTGGTCAACTAAATATTCAAAAATAAAGACCTGTGAAAGCTTTAAAACTTAATTATCGTAGTAATGGTGAAAACGTGTTTACCATGAGTTAAAATAAGAAAATAATGTTATAAATGGCCGATAAATTATCCAAAACCCGTTTTATGGACATTTAGATAACATATATTCTTTATGGATTTATAATTAAACATTTTTTAGTTATTTTTCATGTGAAAAATAAGGGTAAATTTTATTCTTTTCTAAATTTTCTTATATTCCCTCTCCCCATTTATGAAAGGCCCCACCTATTATCCCCATATTAACAATTCTAATGACTATTAGGTCATAAAATATCAAACAAAATATATTCCTTAAATCACTCCCTATATTAAATAGACCTTAGTTGGATAACTAAACCCTTCTAATAATGCTTTAGTAATAAACCTTAAGGTGTTATCTGAAGAAGAGGTTAAAATTTTAACATTTGTATTTAATTTTTTAATTCTTCCACCATCTTAAAACAACAATGAACTATTTGAAAAGAAAAAAAAATGTATCTCATATTAAAAATATATGTGATTATGTAAATGTAATAACATATATCTATATCCAATTTAGTCCAATGGAAATCTTATCCATCGATTGTGTGTATAAAAAACTACAACCTGTAAAAACAATGTAATTCATTTTCCATTACCAAATATCAAAAATATATATAATGGTAGATTTGACAAATTTTCATAAAATTTAGGATATTATTAAAGTTCTATAATTATTAAATCACATATACCTTCTTACATTACATCATAAGGGGTGATATGATAGCATCACTTGTGTTTACGTTAAACTATAGCCTCAAGAAGAGATGTGTTTCATTTTTTAGTTACACATTACATACAAGATAATAAATATAAAGATAAAGAGTATATGCGATATTTATTTCCTAAAAAATACTTTTTAAAATATAATATCACATCTACCTTCTTACCTTCTGGCCTGTCAGAATGAAATAATGTCATTCATGTATACCATGAACTACCACCTTACAAGATGATGTGATAGATAGAGATATTATATTTGATTTACTATTCATTTTATTGAAGAACAACCTAATAATTTAAAATTTTGAGCATAATTTCATTTTTTATTTTAGGATATTTTGAGGTTAAAATTTGAAATTACAAAATTCTATAATTTTATATTTTTCAATTCATTCTGTATTTGAAGAATATTTTATATTTTTTAATCCAAAATGAGTAATTGTTTTTTCTTGGACTCCTATGTTTGTGGGTTACTTATTTTTTATCTGGGAGAAGTATTTATTCAGCTTTCTTAATGCGAAAATAAATAAATCACTATGGAAAAGTTTTTAGTAGATTTAATATTCCCCACCACATTAAATTAGCCATAAATCCAACAACTAGCCACAATATTTAGTGAAGTAATTTGGACAAGAAATATTAGTGAATAGAGAATTCATCTATTATGTTTCTAGGAGAAATTCACTAATTAATGTTGAGGGTCGAGAGAACATTAAATAAACTAGATGTAACAAGTACTATATAGGTTAAAATAAATGAAATATACATGGTCAAAAAATTGATTAATGAATTTTTTTTTATGAATAAACCTATTGGTAATTCATCTAGAAATTTGGATAAAATAGATCCATATTTAGAGGTGCATAAATTGGACATGCGATTTCCTAGCCCACCTCCACTTTATATTTTACATGTACATATTTTTAAAGGAAGGTTGTTGGATTGAGAATTAAATGGGATGGTTGAGATATATTGTTTGATAAGGATTTTGTGCATTAATTATAGAATATATAAAATGAGGGTTTCTCAAGTTATGTGAGTATAAGAACTATGTGGTTGTGAATTGCGATAATTGATGAACAATCTCTTCCATGTTGTGATATTCTTGGGTAATCAATTTTTAATTTTTATTGAACATATATTTTTGTATTAAATCTATTTTTCCTTATGTAATAAATGTTTAATGATTTTTTTGATGGTTTTTTTATATATGATGTAAAATAATTTATTTCACTATTAATATTTTTCAGTGATTACTTTCTTTTTATCATAGTTATCTTTATTAGGGTTGATTTTTTTTCGTTCTTCATGTACAATATTCATTACAAGTAAAGGTAAAATAGTCATATTGAGGTTTTGATATGATACCCTTGAAATATAAGGTGTTTATCAAGAGTTCATTGGATTCCAATTGAGAAATTCAATTTTAAATTTTCTTAAAAGGGATATGGGGATTGTATAATAGGTTCTATATTATCCCCAAATTATTTTTCCATTTTTATTTCAAAACCATTTAATTTCAATTCAAATTTTTTTCTGCCTCTTAAATTTAAAAGCAATTTACGTTATATTTATTTTATGTTTTATAAATTTTAAAGAAATACATAAAAAATCGTCGAAAAAATCATTGAAATAGTGAGAGTTTTGGATCACGATTTATAAATTCCTCAAGAGATAATATAAGGAATGATATATTGAATTTATCTTGGGGTAAAAATTTTTTGATTAGTGTTTTCATGAGAATAAACCCGAACATTAACTTGAGATATTTCTAGGTGGATGCATGTGTTTTTTTTTGATTTTTTTTCATGACCTGAAATTAGGACAAGAATTTGTTTTAATTAGATTAAAAAATTGATAAAGTTTATCACCATAGGGTTAGATATGTTAAAAATACGAAAATCCCAATATTTGAATGATACACTACCACACATAGAAGAAAAATTATTGAACATGAAATTAAAATAAATGAATAAAAAACATGAATGTATTAGCATAATCCTATACAAGTAATAATGAAAACACTATGGAATATATCAATAAACCAATTGGGATTGAAAGTAAACCTTGTTTCTTTCACCAACTTCACAAATTTATTTTTCTTCCCAATTGATATTCACCTAAGATCCTTTATTTTTTTTATAATTGTTTCAACATGAACCCTCAAGGAGTTAAGAAAATATAATTAAATTGTAGTCATTTTATTTTTTTGTATATATTTATTTTTATAAACAATGGCTTTATATTAAAATTCAATACTGAGTACAGAAACATTAAATTTAATACAATTTTCCTTGAAAATTATTCCATACTACATGAACTACTTAAATTTGAAAGTGATCTGTGGGATAGAGAAAACATAAGGTGAAACATTTCATGAGTACTAGTAACAATTCAAAATAATTTTTTTATTTTACCCCCACCATAAAATCAGTGAAAAAAAATTGATTCAATATATTTATGAATTATTATTTCTTGACAATAAGATAATGATTGATTATAATACATGAGGGGATTTAGTTGACAAAAAAAATTATTTTTGGGAATTTAATTCTAAACATGGCCCAAAAATCTCAACAATTTTTAACAAGGGTTATTTTTCATCTAAAATATTTATAATATTTCATTACTATTATTTCTAAAAACATCATTATTGTGAGTTGAATTTATAATCATTCAACCATGTTTAGAATGAGGATATTTTCCAACAACCCACCAAGACCACCCCAAACATGAATAAACATTTCATATTCAAGTCCATTATCAAATTTGTTCTTGAAATGAATGTTTTAGTGATAAATTCCCAAAAAAATGAAAGATCCATTTGTTAGTAGATACATTTTTAATTAAATTTCAATCAGGACTGGAACAAACAATCCATTGTTATATTTTCATTTCCTGAACAACCTTGATGCTTCTTCCAAGGTGAATATAGTAATTATCTAACATGTTAATTAACTGAGATCTCCAATGCTCGTTATTGAATAATCATTCATCTTGATACTCGCACTAAAAATTAGGAGAGTAACATTGAATAATAAATGATGAAAAAAGAGGAAATATGAAAACCAAATAAGAAATGAGGCAACAAAAAGTATAATCAAATCACAGCAAAACCGGATTAGTACTTTGATTAATCAAATGGGTCAACATTACTCTAATATTAGTAGTAAGAGAACTCAAATTAATTAATGATTAACTTTAAATCATCAAGTGAATCTAAGTGATAAAGGGAATGAGAATTTGAGTTTCATTGAACTGTTGAGTGTCACATTATTGAATAACCCCCAAACTGGGATACTGAAACTTTCTATTGACACTGTTATGTCCCACCAATAACTAAAAATCTATAAATTAAAAATTTTCATTGAATGAAAATACAATGTTAGGATAAGAATCTTTTTTTAGAAGAATAAACAAGTATTTAAAGAGGATATATAGTCCTAATGATTCTCAATGTAGTTCTCACAATAATTCAAGAATATTAAAACCACCACTTCCTTATCCTTGGAGTGAACAACTAGTGATGTTATGTTATGAAAAAAAGTTCGAAAAAAAGTTTATGGAAACTTTTTATAAATTTCAATTCAACATTTATTTTCTCAATTCTATGAAATACATCCCAAAGTATTCTATGTATTTTAAAAATATGTTTACCATTATAAGGAAAATAAAAGTAGGTGAACATTTTATCTTTGGAAGGATTGTTTCAAAAATGATTAAACTTGGTTTACCAAAAAAAATATGAAGATAAAAAAACATTTATTATTACCTTAACCACTGTAAAATGTGAATTCAAGGATTTCATTCATGATTTTAGAGATTCCATCTATATCATTACACTTTATATTTAATCATATATTCTTGTTTGAGAACTGACTACCTCTAGAATTATCATTCAAATTTCCAGTAGAAAATACTACTAAACCTCCTAGAGTTATATATTATGTACTAATTTAGGTGAGAGGAATGATTGTTCCTATGAATTTTTATTTCATGGACGTAGAAGTAGATTCCTTTAGTACCCATGTGGCTCTCATTCTTGGGAGACCCTTTTTGAAAACTGTAAAAGAAATAATCAATGGATACCAAGGATCTATTTCACTATAAATTGGGGGAGATTATTTTCACCTATATAATCTTCAGTCTATGAGACACTGAGTTGAATATTATTCATCCTTTTAAGTAAACACGATTGATTGGTTTTCTTATGACGTGTTTCTTGATTTTTCCTATGATGTAAAACTAACTAATATTTTAAAAGATAATTATTTTTTTATTGAATACAATATTAAATCTTTTAAAAAGTAACATTTTAAGGATTCATGGATTTTTGAAACATCATTATGAATTTCTATTAGTCTCAATCTGGATGATGATTATTTTTGGGGAATCCATTATTATACATGTTATTTCTCTATAGAAGATTATAATTTTTTATGTGGAATAGATCCTAAGAATTTGGAATTTGATAAACAATATGAATGTAATATTAAAAATAGATCATCATTGAACTAGCAAAATTGTTTGTAGATTCCATTGATAAATGAAAATACCAACAAGAATTAGAGTAGAAACAACATCCTCAGAACCTAAAATATGATTTATTAGGTGAGAGTGATCAATAAACTATCATAATTTATGAAAATATATCTTGGTAATATAAAAAATAAAATATAGTTATCTTCAAACCAAAAATAAATCCATAAGATTTACTCGACTAGATTTAATTGGAATGAATCACTAAGTATACAGGAATAGAATTTTATATGAGGAAAATGATAAAGTAGTGACATAATTTCCAAAGATATTAAACCAAGTATTTTTAGAGGTTTTTATGAATTTAGTTACCCCCTTTTTTATTTTTTTAATTACTTTTACAATAATTTATAGTCAGTGGGTGTATCAGGTCCATGTTGTTCCCCAAAATGTGACTTTACAATATAATGGAATGATTTTTTTGAGATTTTTCATGTTAGGATTCTTAATAAATATAGACTATGAATTGAATACAAGAGTATAAATCTATTTACAAGGAAATAAAAATTACCATAGCTAATTCTTAATCATTTCCTTAAATATATAGCTGAAAATACCACCAATTTTTTTCTTGATGGAGTCTAGGGTTATTTCATAATTCACATTATACATGAGGGTTAATAAAAAATACATTCACATTCCCATTTAGAACCATTTATTATTGGATAATTCCCTTCAGATTTTCTAATTATATTTGAACATTTCAGAGGTGTATGATGAACATTTTTTATGAATTTGTAGAAATTTTATAGATGTTTTAATGGATAACTAAACAATTTATGGTTCATTATTTTAAGGCTGTTTAAAAATCATAGATCATGTTCTTGAAACATGAATTTATAAGAATATTTCCCTCAATTATTAAAAACACAATTTTATGTTATATTAGTAGTTTATGCTTGGTCATTACATTTCTATAGGTTTAGTTCATACCAATAAATTAAATATTGTTGTTATTTCTATTTTTCCATACACAAAAAAATGAGAGATATTAGATCCTTCCTTGTCCATTATAGTTTTTATAGGAGTATAATTCAAATTTTTTAAGGATTTACTTCCATTTTCTATATTTCTTCAAAATGACACCCCATTTGTCTTTAATGAAAATTTTAATGATGTATTTAGAGAGTTGAAAAAATCTAATAACCCATCTCATTGTACAACCAATCAAATGGGACTTTCCATTTGAAATTATGATTGATAAATCTGACCATTTTCTTGGGGATGCTTTGTGTCAATAGATATAAAAGAAGACTCTCATTATTTTATATTCAACATGAAACATAGATCAGGATGAATAAAACTAGAAAAAAACTAAGAAATATATGTTTGTTTTTGTATTTACTGTAAATAAATTTAAGTCATGTCTACTGGGATATAAAGATATTATTTTCATGGAATATTCTTCGATTACATCTTTTATTATTAAATAGGATAAAAACCCAATACTATTGATATAAATCTTGTAGTCATAGGATTATATGTCTAAATAATGGATAACAATGGAAGTGAGAACCTAATTGCTGATCAATTTGAGTATGATACCATATTTTATTATTGTAAAACATCATATCATTCCACTAATTAAAAAACCTTTCTATATGAGGAGTTGTATTCTTATAAGAGTGAAATACCATGGTATAATGTTATTGTGAATTATTATATTACTAATGATGTTCCCCACTAGATTTCTTATTAATAAATTTCTAATCTTTTGAGTGATTCAATTAATTACATTTGAGATGGTCCTTACCTATAACATGTTTATACTGATAAAATTATTAGGATATGCAATACAAAGTTTTAATTTAATTATATCCTAAATTTGTGGCACACATTGATCTATGAAAGAAACTTTGGGCCATGATTAACTGTAGTAAAAAAAGAATTTTCTATAGTTTTTATCTCCCTTCTATATTTAGTCATTCTTTTGAAATTTACATAACATGAAAAAATTTCCCATTTCATTGTAACATTTCCAAAATGAATGAGATACCACAACATGCTCTTTTATTTTGTGATTTATTTTATTTGTGGGGTGTATATATCATGGGAGAATTTACAATTTACTTTGGTTATCTTTATATATATTTTTCATTATGCGTTCATGCGTGTTGATGTTGTTCCCTTGAGAGATGATGATCCCAAAATAATAATAATTTTGTGAAGGTAATTTGTTTTCATGTTTTATATTACAATGTTTCTGATCACAGATCAAGGAAACAAAATTTTTAATAGGGAATTTCAATATATTTTGAATAAATATAGAGTTAAACATAGGGTATCTAAACCATATCACCATCAAAGAAATGGAATATATGAGTTGTCAAATAAGAAAATCAATAAAATTATGGAAAAAATGTGATCCAAAATATAATAAATTGGTGTTTGACACTAGAAGAAAACATCTAGACCTATATGACTAAATTTTAAACCGTAATTGGAATATTACCATTCAGAATAATATATCAAATTTCTTACAACTTCTTGTTGAGTTATAACACAATTATTTTTTGGGTATTAAAATATATAACATGAATCACATTTTATAGGAAAAGAATGAAAACATTATTTGAAGGAGCTGGAGGAGATAATAGATAATGCATATGAAAGAACAACTTTTTACCAAGAAAGAACCAAATATTTTTATAATGGGATTATTCAAAATAAAATAATTATGGTATGAAGATGTGTGTTACTTTTTAATTCTAGATTGATGTTTTTAGAAGGTAAATTTTATTTCAAATAAACTGTACCTTTAATTATTTCTAATGTTATTCCTTTTGGTGAAATTTAGATAAAAGAACTGGTCAAAGTGACACCATTCCTAGTCAGTGGCCATAATATGAAACTGTTTATAGGTAATTTTCAAGATCCCATATGGGAATAGATGCATCTTCATGAAGATGAGAACAATTGAAGCACATTTGTGTCCTTTATTCTCACATATATTTGTTCGATATTTAATTTATATAATTTTAACTTCTCACATAAATCCATTTCATTTTGAAAATATTTCACAAAATAGGTTTTGGTGGAGGAACATATTTGGAAGATCATTTTTTTTGTTTTAATTTCATTTTTTTATTTTTTAATTCAATGTTTTCTGGGTATATATTATTATTATTTTATTTTTTTTGAAACATGGGAGTCTAAATGAATATTATTGTCATTTTTGAAACCCATACCGATGTGTGACACAATTGATCCCTTGAAACTATCATAAAATGAATGTAGAAAATGAATTCGTTTCATGTTCATGACTTTGGAAATTAATTGAAAAGACATCTGATTTTTGAACCTCACGCGACATTCGATTGTCTCTATCACTGAAATCCCCTTCTTGTGAGGCTTCTGAAGCATTTTTGACATCTTCCTCATAATTAACTCATTTTTTAG
The DNA here is from genome assembly GCA_963277665.1 of Viscum album. NCBI lineage: Eukaryota > Viridiplantae > Streptophyta > Magnoliopsida > Santalales > Viscaceae > Viscum > Viscum album. Next base: position 639,663,111 of record OY728143.1, on the reverse strand, counting down.
ACAACCAACCTATAGTTTATTTAAATATAACACTACTTATTTCATTTATAACATTAGAGTTAAGATACTCATAATTAAATGATTGTGGCATTTCACTAGGATTTGAAGGCCCCTTTTCGAGTTAATACATTTTAATTTGTGCTTAAATATGAATTTGACTATTTTTATCCATTTGTATACATTTTTATATATATGTTATCCACACATTAATCCAATAATACCTTTTTAAAACTCTTTATAAGTGATAATGAATGATCTAGTCGGAATTATGTGGGACGATGACTTCTGGTGTGCTATAGAATTTGTAGATTCTTTGGGTGGAAAATGAAACTATTATGAGTTCTGATTACTTATAAAAAAACTAATTTACTAAAAAATTTCCAATTTTGGATATTCCAATGAAAAATGGACCCATTCATGTTTGGAGCACTGAAAGGATACAATATGTTCATATTTAGTACTTACAAGAGAACATAAAAGTGAAGAGAAATGCCATTTTTATACTGAAATATTAATGGAATGGTATGAAAAATTCATTTTCAAAGAAACATTGAGTTTATTTTCATATAAGAATTTTGAGGAGGAGACCATACTTGAGTGTAAATTTGGATCATGTATTTTTTATTCCATGAAAGAAAAAACATCATTATCTAGCCTTATAATTTTTGACATTCAATACCTACCAAAAAATGTCCACTAAATAAAACAGAAAATTAATCATGATAATCACATGTTATTTGGTATCATAGGGTATGGATTTAGAATTTTATCAATCCTATAGTGATTCCTACAAGAGTTTTGATGAGAAACTCCTTATTGAAAATCCATAGTTATGGGTTTAGAGAAAATTAATATCAGCATAGTGTATTATGTGCATATGGGGGAAAAATCATATTAAATGGAATGAATTTTTTGAATTCATAACTTAAAATATTTATTTTTTATGATTCATGATATCTTTTTTTCCATGGTGAAAAATTGATCAACCTCAATGGTATGTGTTTGGAATTTTCCTTGATTTAATATTGATTCTCACTTTTCTAGGATTCCAAGTGATAAGTGTTTTTATATTCATAGATATAATAGTTTCATGGTAATTGATATGTATTTAAATTATTTAATGAATATAATTTTACCAATCAAAAATAATTTCATTATTTTTTTTCATTTTAGGGATGTTTTGAAGTGAAAATTGAAAATATTTTAATTCTTGAATTTTAATATTTCTCAATAACTTTGGTATTTAGAGAATAAAATTTTATTTATTAATATAAGTTGGGAAATTAATTTGTTATTTCATTCCAATTTTTATTGGACATATCTATTCCAACTGTACAATGTTTTTATTTAACATTATTGGGGATCAAATAAACCATCATTGTACAAAAATGTTTTGGCCATCAGAATGGACACCAATAAATTAAATGAGGGATAAATCATACTGAATGACTATAAATGAGGGTATTGCAGTAGGAGAGGAAATATGAATAATTTTTATTTAATAATGGAATTTTTGAAGGAAAATATTGTTTATTAATGTATCCATTTCAAAATCCTATTTGGTGTATATCAAAAGAAATATTCTAGTCGAAAAAGAAAACCAAATTAAGTTAATTTTATTAATTACTATATGTTTATAAAATAATATAAATTTTTTATGTAAATAGAGAATTAATTTTAGAAGAACTTTAAATAATAACCCCATTGAATATTCATCCATAATAGAAGAGAAAATAAATATATCTTTGAAAAGATAGAAACATGAAATCATATTTCCCACCCCACATCTCATTTATATTTCTATCTCCATATTTATAAAATTGGATCTTATTATATTGAGCGATAAATGGGAAGGATGGGATATATTTTCTAAAGAAGATAATAAGAATTCATTATATAATGGATAATATGGGGGCATCTCAAGTGGCTTATGGATAAGAACCAAGTTGTTTTTAACGAAGATAAATAATAATCACTCTCTTCCTGGTTGGGATATTGTTTTTAAATATAATATGAATTTATTTTAATCCCATATTTTTGAATGAATGAATATTTTTTAATTACTGAATAGTTTTATAAATATTGTTTTATGTGTGTTCAATATATGAATTAAAAAAATTGATTTAACTATTTAATTTTCATCAGGGAGTTTGGGCCATTGAGAATAATGATATCAATTTGGTTTGATTATTTGGAGGACTTAATGTAATTGAATAACATTTACAAGAGGAAAAAATAATAAAAAGTTATTGTTATGATATCATTAAAATATTGGGTGTTTATATAGGGGTATTTGTGTGGGAATTGTGAAATTCAGTTGTGAAATAACATTAAATAAATAAGAATGGAGTGCCTGCGACATTTTAGCTTGTCTACAATCTTTGTTTCAATTATACTTTCAAACCCTTTTAGATTCCTAAAATATTTCTATCCATCTCTTAATTTTACATTTACATTAGTTTATATTTAATTTTTTCAATTTAAATTTTAATCAAATCTCAAAAAAATTTCTTCTTGAAAAAACAACACAAAAGTGAAAATTTTGTAACCTAAATATCAAACTACCTAAGAGACAATCTAACGTCTACTGTATTTCATTTCTCTTTGGGATAAATTGATTGATAGGTGTTATAATGGAAAAAATCACCAAATAAATTTTATATTCTTGACATTTTCTTATTAAATAATATTTATTTAAAAATATGTTACAATATTAAAAAATAAAGTGAAAAATAATTTTAAAAGGTTCATAATGTTTTTAATATTGTGAAATAAAATATTTTCATCGAAATAAAAAATCTAATTTTAAATTTTAAATTATCATATATAGAATATTATCTTTCAAAATAAGTATTATATTTAAACCAGTTTTTCAAAATTATCCAATGGATAATTGTTTATAATTCATATTAATAGATGGATTTTTTTGGTGAAAATTTAGTAAAGTATAAATATAAAGCATGTATTATGTCGTCATGATTGATCATAAATGATTAAATAAATATTATAAAAAGAATAATGAACAAAGTATTAATATATTCATTAAAATATTGTGCAATTATGTTAGATTAATAAATTTTCAAAATAAAAATATATCCTCCACAACCTATATTATATTTTCAGGTTTTAAAATAATTCATTAAGGGAGTGACTCACTTACACAACATTAAATATTTTATTTTAATGAGTTAGTTTTTTATACATGTAAAATATTAAAAAATCAAGCTATTTGGAAGAAATAATTGTCGATAACCAATTATGGATTGTGTATTTTCTTATTTTAATAGTTATATTTAAAACCCAATCTTAAGAAACAAATAATAAATTCCCCTCTTTTGCACTAAATACACACCAAAAATCATATTAAAAATGAATAAAAAACCATTGATACTGAATTTCCTCTCACTCTCCCTCTAAAAATCCCTACAAATGTTTTCCCAAGAACATAAGAATCCCCTACCATGCTTTTTGAAGCACTCTTTTAAGGTAAGGGATTCTATCCTCATCCTTGTGAATCTTGTACATTTTTTTAATAATAATTTTTATATCCAATTTCTCTTTTTTTAATGTGTTTATACATATCAATTCACAGTAATTATGATTCCCATGTAATGATATACCACAATTCAATCCCATTAAAACCATTCATGAGAGTTTATTTATGTGTGTCGTGCTGCCAAAATTATCTCGTGACTATTCATTCAATACATTTGTATTGTGAATACTAAATACAATTTACACCCAATGTTATTACTGTTCATGTACCCATTTTTAATTTATTGGTTAATTGTATATATGTAAACCACACTCATAAATTTTTTGTATTTTACGTAAGGAAATACATTCTTATATTGGATGATCTATATGGTACACAAACACAATTACGTAATATGAATATGATGGCTGGGCCCAAAATTATATATCCCTACAATGCATTGTTTAATGTTTTTATCTCATGAGGTACCTTGTATAATTCATGGGAAGGTTTATAAAAACACTTTATTTGATGTCTTTATGGTTATCTTTGACTTATTATTATGATGTACTATTTTATATTATTGCCACATTCCTATAATGACTTGATGTTATCATCTAATATCATGATTCAATATGCATGGTTATTATTATAACCCCATTATGTCACCAAGATATTTCTATTTAATAACCTAAATTAAATCCATGATGTTTTAAATTTATTATTCCCTTAATTTTCCTTATACCTCATGCCTTTCATATGTAAATCCATATGTTTTATCATGCAGTATTAGAAGATCAATAGAATTTTTAAGGAATATTATAGTGATTTTTAATACATTATTATTGTATCCAGGTTTCAGGTTATGGTGATATGTATCTAATTACCCAATTTACCTAGGCCTATAAATATTTTGGAATTGTTATATGTCTTACATTATGTAATAGATCATAGAATCAATTGTAAAAAAGATACAGTTCATCATATTTGACATCATAGAATCGTTCATTTATTTTTTAGGGATTAAGATAATTAAACCTTCAGTGAAATTCATAGGGATTAGTATGAATATAGAAAAACAACCTGAAATTTTGATAATTTATACAACAAGTGGTTTCTAAGCAACAAAATCCATTCATGGATACTACAAAGGGATGTGACATTTTCATGATTGTAACAATATTAAATAACCCCAAAATAAAATGATTGGTTATTAAATTGATCATCTCCATTTGCACGATGATGATGCATTGTTATACACAAGGTTTCACACACTTGTGTCCTATTCTTTTGTAAATTCACAAGATCATATAAAATATCATGAAGGGAATAAAAAGACAAAAGAAATTTAATGTTAGTAAATAGACTGTAGATAAAATTGATTAAAATACTAGAAATTCATAGGTAAAGTATTATATGTAATTTAAGTTGTTTCATCTAAATGTTCATAAGTTCACTTTATTGTGTTTAAAATTTTGTAAATTCACATCCAATATTTTACTTTTATTCTAATCAATTGCAGGAAATGGAAGGAACTGAGTAATCAAAAAACATTTAGGGAAATGTGATGAATACCCAAATGAGATGCCTATAATAAGGATATAAGTATTTGAGAACATAATGACAATACTTACAAACCTACCTTATATTTGTAATAGAAAAATGAATCAGGAGGAATACCCACACAACCTATGATAGAGAATGTTAAAATTCAGACCATTATGCAATAGACACCTCTACATTTTAGTAGATCTAATGATCCCCTAAGCATGGATCAATGCATAAAATCAATTGAAAAGAAATTATTAATCAAAAAAATTATCTATGAAAGAGATCTCCATGTGTTCAATTTATCTCATGGAATGAGATTCATATCAATGGATGACATTGATAAAAAATAAAGATACCATGGATGAAATCAACTAAATATAGTGGGAATAATTTAGGAAAATGTGTTTGGATAATTATTTTTTTAAAACAATCCAAATTAAAATAGAGAGGAAATATTTTTGATTAATAAAAAGTTTGAAAATACATTTAGGAGAATAAGGTGAAATTAATAAAACTTATGTGATACACATTTTTCTTCTTCATTTACATCATAATTATTGTTGACCACTTATTTAGTGGGATAAAAACTAATATATGAAAATATATATAGATTTTAGTTTTTATAATCTATATGTAAATTCATCGATGTTCCCTCAATGTCAAGTTGTTGATAGGTGAATCAAAAGTCCCACGTGGGTTTTGAGATTAGAAGAAAACAATGAAGTTTAATATTGTAAGGGGGGATTTATAATCCTAATCGGGGCATGATATTAGATCACCCCACTTGTCAAAAGTGAAAAAATAAGCATCCTAGAAAATTCTATTAGTGTAAAAGGAAATTATTTAGGTATAGAAAGGAGGGATTCCTATATAGGGATTGATGATGGGAGAAACCCACCAATGTTACGGAGAACGGGAATGTTATAGTCTATCCGTAGCCAAAATTACAAGGTTTCTACTACAAATAATATATATATTATATGAAAAAATTTAATGAGATAAATGTAATTGAATATAATTTCTAAAAAAAACCTATGTGGTCTAGAGATAAAGGAAGATTATATTCTATCACAAATGATGAGGTGAATCAAAAAATTATGGGATGGTTGGTACACTAATAATTTATTTGAGAATAAAAAATTTACTATTTTATTCTTATTCTATAAATTATTTTATATCCAAAAATAATAGACGAACCTTTCAAACAGAACCTAAAAATATTTATGTCAAGTTATTAGTTAATAGAAATTTTTTAGTAGATTTATCCTAAGAATATAACATTTACATTGCTAATATTTTTGAGTCTAAATATCAAGGAAAACAATGTGATAGAACCTTTAGAGTAATTTGATGCTATTCAATATTTGATTTATATTTCCTTTTATAGATCAAGAAAAAATTTCCAATAGAAGGATAACAACCTCTATACTGTGAATCACCCTTTGATTCTATATTAGGGTAACGGAAGGATAAGACTCCTTCAGAATCATTATCTCAAGAATATATATTATTTTATTATAAGAAATAATATCATTCTAAAATGATAGAGACAATGGAAAAGATCATCCTAGATATAATCCCATGTTATTTTAATAGACCAATTTGTTTCTTAAATAATTTTCTGTCCTTCATCATAGATGAGAATTAAATTTGTCAATCATAATCATATTTAGACTCTTCAGTAATATCAAATATGCCGTATATAATTTCAACTTTTTAACTCAATGAGTTAATGAATAAAATAGAGGAGAATATTGATAATGGAATTGCACAATAATTTTCTTTATAATGGGGTTAAATGATCATTTTCATCAAGATGAATGATGGGTCAATATTATTATGCATTAAATATTTTGAGCTCAAAAAGTTCACTATAATGAAAAATTAACCTCTACCATTGATTAGTTCCATTTTCAACCAGATATGTATATAATAGTACTTCCCTAATGTGTATCATCAGTCGGGATATTTTTAAGGAAATGGAAAGAATGAGGATATCTGAAAGTATTATTTTCATATAAATTATGGGCATGCACAAGATATTATCAGGGGAATAATAAATTGACTGTTTGGGGATTAAATTGAATTTTATTTAGAATTTATAGATGATATTATTATCTACTATAAAATAATTTAGAAAATAATGAAAGTATTATTGTTTTAGAGAACAAATTTCTAATGGAAATGATATATACAGAGTATAGTTTATGTGATTTTTTGATGTAGCAAGTAATATTCATAGGGCATTTTATTTCTAGCAATGTGAAATATGTACATCCTTTTATGATATTACCAATTGAATGATGGAACTGACCATTATATTGGATGTGTATATTTATTTTCCTTTTATTATCTTGGTAATATCATCAATAAATTGAAACAATTATATAAATTATTAATTAAATAACCAAGTTAAAAATGTATTGAATGTTTTAAAGCTTAATGGATGTGAAAGGATCTTGAAATAGATAAATAAGAGTCTAATAACTTCACCTATTTTCACAATACCCACTTGTGGGGAAGAATTTTTGATCTACAATGATTTGTCATAAAAATTAGTTAATTTTTTGATAACTACAAATTAAAATGAGATGGTCTATACATCACTGTAATATAAAATAATGAACTAGAATTATATGACAGTTGACATTGAATTGACTACAATGATTTTCTCTTTGAACATTTAGTGAGTTGTTTTCAATGGGGAAAATGTGTGACATATATTTGAATCATAAAATTCTCAAGGATATTAATAGCGTAGGAGCTCAATATGAAAAAATGAAGGTGGTAAGAGATGATCATGGTTTATGATTATTCAATCCATTACTATAATTGGACGGTAAATTTAGTGGTTGTTTCTATGAGTGAAAAATATATTGTATCCCTATCAATGATGTGGACTAAGAGGGATATAAACATATGGGGAATCCAATGGATGATCACAGAAATACATAAAGGACATTCATTATTCCTTGATTAAAAATCTTATCTATGATCCATTCTTGAAAGGATCCTAGAGGACCAAAAAGATGACAAGGATCATCTAGAAAAGTTCTAAATTTTATAGAGTTAAACTTTTCTCATGGAAGATTTATTTGTTTTAGAACCCAGATATACATCCCGTCAAAACCATAACTGATGTGGGACTATCTGGATAATATTGATAGCTCATCCTTTGTTATTCGTCTATGAAGATCTAGTTGTATTGAGATATGAAGGAAAAATTCCAGTGGAATAATATTAAGAGAGAGATTTTATATTTTTTTTCATTATACATGGTATCAAAAAATCCATGAAATAACAATATACATATAATGGCATAATGTATCCATCTCTTATAAAAGTATATAAATAGGAAAGCATAACCTTATATTTCATCACATGACTTTCTAGAATCTATAAAGGCAGAAACTCTATTTGGGTGGTAGTTCATTTTCATACTATTTTTTTCATGAAATTGTTATCAAGGAAGTTTTATCTCTTGAAAAAATGTACATGATATTCATAATATAAGTGGAAATAATAAATGGATTACCACACACTACTATATTTGGTAGATTTATGAGGTTTACATCATGGTTTTGGAGAATCATTCTGTATGAATAGAATATAGAGCTGAGTTTCAACACTACATATCACCCATAGATGGATGTTTAAAATATATGTATCATTCAATTTCTATTGGATATATTGATTTCCTTTTCAATGGATTTTCTGAATGTCATATTTATCACCTCCCCCTAGTCGAGTACTCATATAACAATTGTTTCTACTATTGTAGTCAAATAGAACCTTATGAAGATATATATATTAAGTTCATTTGGAATCCAACATGAGAGTATATGGTTTTATATTGGATTCATATAAAAGATTATATCCTAAAAAAGAAGACATATGATGCAAAAATAGTTTTAATTATATGAAATAAAAAAAATCCAATGAAAATATATATCGAAAATAATTGATGTGATCTAGTGTTTGAGGTCTAAGATAATGTGTTCCATTTTATATCACCGTGGAAGAATGTCATGAGGTTTTGGAAGAAGGGAAAAATTATCCCAATATACAAAAACCCCTTTAAGATAATTTAATAGATCATATAAAAGGCCTATCTAATATAACTTTTACATAACCTACCACAATTACATGATTTGTTCCATGTATCCCTCTTAAAGAAGTATATACCAAAACCCTCATTTGTTTTTATTACATAGGTGGTACCTTTTGAAAATGATATTCCATATTTGTATCAATTAGAAAAGATCTTATATCATGAAGAACAATTTAAATGATAAATGTTAACTCACATACTAAAAATAGTTTTTGGAACCCTATGTTTGAGTATAGAACATGGAACTTTGAAGATGTGATGAAATAGGTGTAAACTTATCTATAATTTGTATGAAATTAAATTTAGAGGAAGAATTTTTTGAAGTGGGTAGGATTATAATTAAAAAAAAACTTATAAGTGAAATTACAATTGGAATGAAAAAAAATCTTTATTTTGTATTGTAGTCATAGAAAACACATCCATAACATTTTTTATTCACGATTATTTTAAAATATATGAAGGAAGACATAAATGAACATTAATAAAAATAGTCATTAATATTATAGCCATTCTATATTTTCCATTAAGATTATTATATATTATTTGTTCTAGTAACATAAAATTGATATTGATGGAAGAATAGATGGCGTTGACATGTGGGATTGTACACTATGAAAAATATTATCTGAGTTTTTGAGGGAGTTAAAAACAATATTCTTTTGTACTAAAAAATCACAAATATGATTAAACAAAAGAAACATGATTTTTTTTAAAATATATGTTCATTCGTAATGAGATCACCACTAGAACCATGTTCATCAAACAACACCAATAAACCACCACCATCACACATCATACCCTCAATGAATATGTAAGTGTAATAAGGGTTAATGTATATAACCCCTTGTGTTATAAATTTGAATAGTTTCATTTTAAATATACTAATTATTATTTTAGTCATTTTTCTTATTGTTTTAAACACACTATTATATAAAAATTTTAACAGAAACATTATTATGATATTATGAAAGAAAAAAAATGATATTTTGGAAATATATAGTTCCAATTAATTTTTTTTGTTAAATTATGATAATTTAAAAAATATGGTATTTTTATGAAATATTTATATTAAATTATATTTATTTAAATATAAATTATAATTTAATTTAATGATGTCAACTGTAAATTATAAAGGTTAAATATTCTTTTACTATAATAAAAACTATAAATTTCCGGTAATCATGGTTTGTTATTGAAAAATTTAAAGTATCTTATATAGAATTTTTTTGGAAAATATATATATATATTTTTTGAAATCATCTTTTCAAAATTAGAAATTGGTGATTTTTTCATAATTATTTGAGATAGTTAATTTTGTGTATAAAAATTATTACGGTTTAAATATACAATTTTTATTACGAGATCATAATAGATGAAGTATTATTTAATAAATTAAATAAAATTTATCCACAACCGAAAAACATTCTATATTATAATAATTTGTTTTTGAAGTTATTTTTTAAATTTAACATATGAATATTGAATCCTCCAAAATAAATATTATATTTTATTAATTTCAAAAAAATTTCTTTATGAACATCAATCATTTTCAAATAATAAACAGTATTAATTTAAATATTTTGGTACTTTTTCTAATAAAATGATGCAATCTAATCAACTTTTTAAGAAATCAAGGGCAAAAACAAATTATGATTAGTGGTCTTGATTATTTTCTCACATAGAGTATAAAATCAATATTTAAAAATTAATAAATAATTTATTACACTTTTTCTCCAAATACCCTCCCATGATCTCATTCATGTTAGCTAAAAACTCATTCAAAAAGATGTTAATCCCTATATGCCTCTCTAAATCACTTAGATATTTTTACTATCCTCTTAAAAATATCCTCCTATTCGTTTAGCTGCACCTTCTCAAGGTAAGGTATTCTCTCATATTCCTTTTTTGATCATGTACACTCTTTAAATAAAGTAATTGTATTTAAAATTGTAAATGTTATAATGTATTATTATACAGTCATTTATTTTTCTAATATATAAATGTAATGCGATACCATATTTCACTCTTATTAAAACATTCTATGAACAACTATGTACATATTTTATGTTGTTGAAATTATACTATTACATTCTATGCCAATGATATGTGTTGTGAATACCTATCCACATTTTGAATCATGGGTATTCATCTACATGTATATATAATCAATTGATTGGGAACTTCTATGAATATAATATACACTCCATAATTATGGTATTAAAAGTGATAAAATATATTATTATATTGTATGATATATGTGGCACACAGACACATGTGTATAATATGAATGTGGTGGGTGGTCTTGGATTATATATCCCTCTAATTAATTGAGTAAATGTTTTATCTTACGATATACCATGTATGTTGCGCTAGTGTTTACACTAATCACAATATTTTATATTTCCATGATGGTTAGACCTAACTTATGATTATGAAATCATGTTTTATGTTGTTGTCACATTGTTATGATTCCCTGATTTTATCATTATATGTAATTATTTGATGATCATGATTATAAATATCACCCTATTATATCACCATGATATACCTTTTAGATCACATTCATTATTTTTATATTTTTATATGTATTGTTTCATTTTTCTTCTCTACATCTCCCCCCTTTATTAAGAATGTCCCTAGGTTATCATGTAAAGTGGGAGAGGATGAATGGAATTTCAACGGCATGTTATAGTGTGTTATTAAACAAAAATATAGTATCCTTTTTTGAATATTTGATTATATGAATCTAGTTTCGAAAATAGATAAGTCCAATAAATATTTTGGTATAGTTTTATGTGTAAAAAAATGTAATAGATCATTAAATTAAATCTATAAAATATAAGGGTTGTCTTACATGAAAAAGTTGTTTTATTTCTTATTTTTCCCCTATAATCGAAAGATGAACATTTCTTTATAGTTTCTATTTCATCTTTTTAGGTGACTAGTTAAATTATTTCATTTTTGAATTGAAAGATTTCTTGAGATTTTAAAAATTAATTTCAAATTAGAGTATAAATATATGTCATATCAGTGTGATATTTCTATATCATTTCCATGATGTTTGATCTTGAAATAAAATGACATTCATTGAAATTAAATGTTTTCATGGTTGTAATGGATTTTTATGTGAAATAATTTTTTAAGTGAGTATATGGATTTCTAAAATTGATTTGATAGTGTATACATAATTATGGTCCATTTTTTGTTTATAAAGATTTAAAATGGTCTTTTATATGGATAATTGTTTCATTATTTTATGTATACCTAGAAATTATTTTTTAATGGGAATCTATGATACATATATAATGTTTATTGAAAGTAGTCTATTGATATTCCATTTGTGAAAATATAGTAATGTATATTTAAAATGCATTAGGTGGAAATATAAGGCCATTTTCCCTTTTTTTATTTCAATGAGGAAGAACCATATTCTTAAAGTATGGATTTTAAATGTAAATGATGTGTGTTGTTTTAATAGACTTGTAAATAACGTTTCATGTGGTGCTTTTAGAATATAAATTTATTGGAATTATAAGTCAATTAGTATGGATAAGTGAAAATTGAAACAATATAAAGAATATTTTTCAAATCTGGTTTGACCCTCTAGATTTCTATGTGGTGTTGTTTTACCCTATTGTGGGTTTTAAATCACTATGATATGCCCATTAAACCATTTTAGAGAATGTTAGTGATTTTACAATGGATATATGATATGAAAAATGTAATGTTTAATATGAGGGTTATTGTGATAAGGGGTTGTTATTGATTATACCTTGCTTGTGGATCTTAGAATATTTTTTTTATATAAAAAATTTTCAATTGGTTATGGGAATTCAATTACTCAGTTAGAGGTATAATATAATATTTTACCTATTTTTTCACAAACTTCTAGTGTCCCTAAAGTTATGTTATGAACTTGATCTAATGTAGGGGGTACCATTTGTAAAAATCCATGTATGGGATAATTTGATGGAATGTAGTGGTAGACCCAGTATACATGGGCTATTGATCCATAAGAAATTAATAATGATAGAGATCTTTAATGGAGCCTTCTTAGGCTAGATCCTATGACACATGTGATTCCAGTTTCATGTTGTAAATCAGGGATTACTATATTATCTTATATTATACAATTCTTTTATATATATATATTCTAGTTGAACCATTTTATTGTATATCTCTATTTCCTATCATTTAAACATGTGTACTTTCATGGCGTATGCATGACCAATTTTATTTGGAGAATTAACATTTAAAAGATTTCCAGTATGTTTTAAAAACCTATTTCTAATTTGAGAATGTCTTATGGTGGGTTTTTATAATATATTTCAAATTAGATCCTCAAATTATAAAATTTCTTAGGCCAATGAAATGTATTCAATTTATGTTTTTTATGTCAATGAAAATACATATGAAGTTTTTATAAATATATTATGTTCCTAATTTTGGTTCTTCGTGAATTTATATTATAAAATCCTATAATCCAAATATATTTTAGGTCTAGATGACTTGAATTAATTTATGAAATGAATTTAATATTAATATTTTCTTGTGACTTATTGGATAGTTTAACAAACACTTATATATTATTGGATCCATGTTTTTTTCTAATAGAAATTTGATTTTATTCTTCTGTCTAATATTGAGTGATCGGGAGTTGGTGGGTAACTAGAGGATTCACGTAGTGGGATTCAATCTTTCCTAATGCTGTTTTGTTTTTTTACTGGCCAAGATGGCCAACTTGGTTTCTTCTTTTAGTTATTTTTTATCTAAATATTATTGATGAATCATTTTTATATGAATGACGTATAGCTTTTAGGAATATTATATATATTATTATTTTTGGTAAGGACCCATTTAAAAGGTTCATGTAATTTTGTTTTTTATATTCTGGAATTTTCATGTTTTTCCAATGTAATGATGTTCCATATCAGACTTAAAAAATGTTATACATTCATTACATTTTTAAGGGTGAAATCATATCAAAAGAGGTTTCCATTTATTCCAAATAAAATGTATCAAACTCTTAGGGATCATGGGTGATAATAATCCTTTAACATAATTATTTGAGATACTTAAATGCCTTTCACAAATTATTAATTTTCTTCTAAGTATTGGACTTTGGATGATCCTATATACTATGTTCTTAATGAAATTTTTTGTAAGGCATTGGATGAAAAATTCCAATATTCCATATTTTATTATTATGATTATAATGTTCAATAATGCGATTTAAATAATAATAAAACTATGATTTAAACATCATAATCTGAAAAATTGGTTTTTGGTTCCAGAATGAAAAACCTAATATGTTAGTCATCAAGGAATACCATAGTAATTAGTGTTATGAAACATTTAAAATGATGATAAATGAAGAAATTATAGAATTAACTATTATGTTTTTAAGTGTTTTTTGAAAAATTCCTCATTAATCCAAAAAAATAATAAATATTCTAATATACACGATATAAACCTTTTCAAATAATTATTTTATGAGATGAATGTGTGATATGATATCTATGATGTCCCAACTCAAGTTCCACAACTGGTTCCCCAAACTGGATCTCCAAATTACCTCATGTGCGCCTCCCCATATGCTAGGGGATTCCGACAAGTACTAAGGGTCTGATAGTTATCATGGGGAGACTATTCCCACTTTATTATAGTAATACCATATTGGAAAATAAAAAATAACCACAATAGAATAAAAAATGATATAAACATTACCAGAACAATATCAGTATCCCAAGATGACCAAAAATGGAAATTCATTATCGAAATTGAATATTAGATATTCCAATGTATGTGTCAAGTGTCAAAATGAAAACCATAATGTATTGATTTTGACAACCACCCCATGGGTTTCCCAAACCACATCTAGTTCCATCATCCATGATCCATCCCAAGTCATTCATCTTCCATATAGCATATTCAAATATTGTTTCTTGAAAAGATGATCTCTATTAGGGTACCAATAAGGTAGTATGAGTTAGGTGTGAGTACAACATAGTAAGACAACAAAAAAATAGTGCAAAACAATATCCAATCAAAAAAATTTATACATTAGTACAAATAATAAATAAGAGAAATAAATTAAAAAATTTATGTTTATTCAATTAATATACAATTAACCACATAATGCTTGGGTTCTTAAGGGAACCCAAACAGTCAATACATGCTTCTTCATGTGCCTGAGTCTGAATTATAGTACCAGAATAAATTCATGATACATTATAACACATTTCATTCGATTATACATTTCATTTCAACTTATTATACGAGTAACTAGAAACTTCTCCCAATGCCAACATTTTTTGGTCTAGTTCACTAGGCCTTAGACTTTGTGGAATTTAGATATAATAGGTCATTTCCTAAACACTCTAATCAATTTATCACTATAGTATTTTTTATATCAGGCCATGTGCCACATATGAATATCAATTGACTACTATGGGATTTGGGTGCAATAAGCAATGTCCCACACCCAAATGTAACTGTCATCACATGTATAATAATTACACATATATCAATTCAATCAATATTAATCACCGTTATCCATCTCCTAATATAACATTATCACAACATCTATTTATTAATTCAAAAATTAATTAACCCATTTTAGTCAATTCCTTACCCATAACTATTCCCATTAATAAATTCAAAAATTAATTTATAATGTTACAATCTCAATATTACATAATTAATTTAACAATAAATTACTCAATAGAAAATTGAAATATCCAGTAATTAATTCCACAATTATTTATTCAATTCAGAATCCCAACATTCACAATTTCACAATTCATTAATAAATTATTTTACCATATTAATTAATTCAATTTAGGAAACTCAATTTCTAATCATCAAATTGAAACATTAAAATTTCATAGATGTAATTGAAATCAAGACTTTGTGATTTTAATAATAGACCAACTTCCTCAATATTGGTGATAAATGCTTGCAAATTAAAATTTCTAGTTCAAGAAAAAAAAATAATGAATAATGATATATTTATTTTATTCATAGGTCAAATATTTAACTAATTATTATATAAAAACCCAAATCTAAAACTAGATCAAACATCTGATAAAAATCCATATTTTATTTGGAAAGAAGAGTGGTAGAGAGAGGGGGAGGGGGAGGGAGAGAACTAAATGGGAAGAATTAAAATACCCATAAGAGGTGAAGATATTTAATCTACCATTCAATTAAACATGAATTAATGTTGGGAGGACATGGAATCCATTTGGGATCCAAAATAATTTCGACTATTAGGTTATAGATGAGTTGGATTTTATTTGGGCTTAAAATGGGGGTTTATGTATTTTAAAAACCAATTTTAGGATGATTTAAAACCACAAACATGGTTTTATAGGAAGGGGTGTAGAGTATTGAAAACCATGTGTCGTAACCATGAACCTCTATGGGGGGGGGCATAGTTTCTCCTAATGAAGACAAAATTTTAAAAACTATGCATATGTCTGGAAAACCATAACTGTTTAGGGTTTCACGGTTTACTGGGCTAGGGAATATGGTGCAGAAATATTATGCAAGAACTTTTCCCATTCCCTCTAATAATTCTCAATTTCCACCTAAGCATAGCCAAAGGTAAAACCAAAATGAAATGTACACAACAAAAGGAAAAGGTGTATATGTAAATGAGCTTGAGACATCTCTATAAATGTTCTGTATCATTTAATCAACCCACCTCATAAAAAAAATCCTTGAGTTGTACTCTTAAGAATCAATATGATTCTAAGCCAAAATGAATGGGCCATTAAGCCCTAAAAATCATTTCTCTCTCCAATGTTTTCTCCTAAACATTACCATGTTTTTACAATATTAAAACTTTCAGAATTGGCATTCCCTACCACTCTTTTTCAATACGATACAACACACATGTCAGATGATCCTTAATGGGCACATCATTCTCATGCTCAAAATCTTAAAACATCGATCACTCGATAAGGGTTGAGGTGATACCCCTGAATATGTGACACAAAGAAACATTGTGAAAATCACTACGTCTATATTAAGGATTCAATCGGTACACCACTTACCTAGTCCTCTCCATAATCTCAAACAGTCCAACAAACCATGATGATAGGATTCCCTATCTCCATATCCTATGGTGACCCAATCTAGTTGACACCTGAAGGAATACATGATCACCCTATATAAGGTCTAGTGGTCATCAAATTCTATCACTGCTTTCCTTCTGCCAACTTTGAGACATAGTCATTTACTTCCAAAATAAATTTTACCTCCACTTATGTATCCTACACCAGACTCTATCTCGGAAACCCAGACACACCTACCACCATCCAAAATAGAAGGTATCTGCACGACCTAACTTAAAGATCCTAAAATGATTTTTTCTATATAGTTTCCTAAAAATTATTATTATTGTAAAAATCTACCAAATATGGGTGATTCTCCCTAGAACCATTGAATTATATGAAACACATCTGTAAAATATACCCGAATACCGATATATTATGTTTCGAATTCCCATTGTATTTGGGTGGAGACCTATAATCAAAAAAACATGTGTACAAAGGGAATTTTGAAAGCCCTTCTGAAAGTGTGAAGTAAAACATGAGTCACAATACGAAACAATATTTTGTGGAACCCTGTTTAGACATATTATCTCCCAAAAATGTAACACTCCTAACTGATCCACTGAGTAAGTATCACACATAGGTAAATGATCCCCAATCAACCAAATATCGTCATTATTATGAGGCATTTTGAGGCACCCCCTACAATTTCCTTGTTTACATTTTCCTAATTCCATGATCTAAAGGGAAATCTGAAAAATAAACCACCAGGTCACTGATGCTTAGTCTTTACCTTTTGGATGTTGTATCATTGTGTTAAAATATATTCTATATAATTGTTCATTCCTAATCACAAAAACTATCATTTTAGGTCGTGATAAATTTTATTACCACCAAGATGTGTTACCCACTACGTCACATGGAACTCACACATCATTTCTTCCTTCATAATCATATGCAGAAAAATCCAAATACCAAACTTGATGATCTCATCCTCATATATGACTCATTAAAAAGGGGACTCACAACCATTATGGATTTAGCTATGGAAATACATTCCTGATAATGATACCTCATTTCCCGGATCTATCTTAAAATCCCAGACTCGGATGAAGCTGATATGAGAGTCATCTGCTCTTGACACTCCTAATCCTCAATATGCATCTCAGCCAAAAAGGCCACCATCTTTCGATCAGTACAAGACCGCATAACATTGTAATTATGATTTTACTTTAATAACATTTCTAAAACACTATTTCTCTTCCTGTGAGTATATGCCAGCCCCAAATCAGATGACATCAAATAATCAAACAAACTTCACTACTGAAGATTCAAATCATGTTATGAATGAATGTACTTTTATCTATTATAATCAATACCCAACTTAAAATTTCCACCCTATAGATAATGTCTCCCGCAATTCAAATCCTAAAAAACTATAGAGAAATCTATATCATGTGTATGTTAGTTTCGTTCATGTGCACTCAATTAGAGAGACCTGTACACCAAAAATCTATCTCCAAAAATTAACACTGATCGAATCCCTATTAGAGAAGCATCACAAAACATCAAATAATCCTCCAATGGTTTGGGTAGGATCATGGTTTCTATTTTATTAAAATTAATCCTTAAATCTTAGAAATAATTATCACATGCTCCAGCCCATTCAACCATTTTTTCCTTCTTGGTCAATCCCGAAAGAGATTCTACAAAAAATTAAAATTCTTTAATGAACCACCAATGATATCTAGAAACCATATAAATATAAGGATATCAAACATGTTCTTATGTTTATCCAAAGAAACAACTTCATAAACCTTCTCTGGGTCTACTAAAACACCTTTTTGTGAGATGATATAACCCAATAAGTGTATATAATCTATCAAAAAATGTAACATAGATATCTTAGTGTATAGATGATTCTCTCTTAATGTACATTGGATTAATTAAAGATGTTGGGAATGGTCATCATGAGTCTTGGAGTACCCCATGATGTCATCCACAGAAACTACAAAAAATTGAACTAGGAATGGATGTAAGATCCATTTCATCAAGGACATAAAAACCATTGGTGCATTCTTCAACCAAAATGGAATTACGAGGAACCCATATAGTTTATAAAAATTAATAAAATTTTCTTGAAGTATATCAAAAGACCATACTATCATCTAAAGATACCCTGATCTCAAGTTTATCTTTGATAAAACACAAGCTCCTCTAAACTAGTCAAAAATATCATCGATACGTGGAAGATGACATAGAAACATCACTATAATATTGTTCAACTTCAAATAACAAAAACACAGGTATATAGTCCCATCAAACATATTTTCAAGAAAACAATATAATGGAAAGCCATAATACCCGTACAGATAAACCCATTTTCCATAAAATCATGTAGTACTGTCTTAAGCTTGTGATGCTCTATTGGAACCATTCAATATGTTGGAATAGAAACTAGATCATCCCCTAACACATGCACAATAATAAGCTACACATATCTCATATGTGTTAGACCTTATAACTCTTAGGAGACACATCCAAAAAAATGTCTATAGTCGGCAGAAAATAATCCTATTTCTCAACACCATAATCTAGAAATAGAATTGCAACTAGGGCGGTATGCTCCCCCAGTTACTGTGAACTAGACCTTTATAACCCACTACGATATCCCATTCACTACTTTGAATATACTTGTAACCCTTAGGATACATATATGTCACACACCTTTGATATGAATCAATATGGGATCAGTATTCTACTAAAATTTCCATAACCATAAGTACTTGAAAACCTAACATATCCAGTATGCACATATCCAAAAGAAAACGATACTCCCCAACAGTGAGAGTACACCCTTTCCACAAACATATATCTATCATATTTACTCCCAATGGTGTATTTGTCATAAAAAACCCTCTCACAAAATCTAAAACCAGGATAAAACCATTCTTAAGATGTGTAGAAATTAAAAAATGAGAGGCATCGATATAAGATAAGGCACAATCTAGCATATAAGCTACATGAATAGTATCTCTTTTTATAGATAGTCCAACCTCACTATCCATATATATAGGCTGATTGACATGTAACTGTCCTATCCCTCTTCTATGTGATATAGTCTGAATAGACTAAGATGTACCACTCTATAGATATGGGTGCTATTTCCCAATAGAACCTCATTCATTGCCTCTACACCCTCATCCAGTAAAACTATAGCTTCCCTCATAAAAATCTATAGAAGATCCCCTTAATATAATGTAGCTCAGTCTAGATACACCATCTCTACACATATATCATGGGTTCATGTCGATCTTCTGTAGATGTCCCATCCTAAGGCAACCTCGACACTCTACTGGTTGTTAAGGGAACTGTCTGTGGAAGTGTTCTGACCTACCAAACTGGTGGCAGATCACTTGGGCATGATCATAAGTAAATTATCCCACTTTTTCAGTAATCATATTCCAACTTATATAGTAAACATTATCATAGTAAACGTTCATATTCTTTAATTTCATACCTAATGACCGTCTAGCTAGATCCACATGTATACCACTCTAATCCCCATTCAGGTTCCCTATAGATACGTGAGCATATATTTCCTCTTAAAAAAACTTATTATTAATGATGATATTCACATGGGATATAATTTCCTATTTAGTTCATCCCAAAAACCAATTTATAAAAGTATCCTCATCCCTTCCAAGGCTAAAAATACCCTAAAAATCTGTGAACCGTCCGTCATAATCCATCACAAGCATGCACCCCTAGGTCACTCCCATTAACTCAACTTCTCCATCATTCTAATGAGTCTCAGGATAATAATTTTCTAATAAAATATCTTGTTTGTAATTAAAATCCATTTTCCCCATCTACCTATCAGGCCCCTTGATGTACCACCAACAATTTACATAAACAAGTACATATAAGCAGCCAATTTGACTCTCTTGTTATTGGAGTATCCATGTGGTGAAGTACAATATGGATAAATTAAACCAAGAACTAAGCTATATAAGTTACACCATATACATTAAAGGGTTGATGGAGTTGAAAATGGAAATCCCTCATCATATCATACCTTCTTTTTGAATCCTCCCTAGGTCTCATTCTATGAATTGCAAGAATCAGGAAAAGTTATCTCAATACTTCTCCCCTACAGCCTCACCTTGAAATATCAGGGCCTCATGTTTAACATTGGGGGATCATCCCAATCCAGGTAATCCTATTTTCCTCTCAAAAACCATCATTTTGGTGGTAAGTCTCTTCAATTATAAAAACACATCTTAGTAAACACAACACCACTTTATCATGTTTACGTAATAAGAAAATGAAAAAAGGAACATAAATTATTTTCCCAAAACACCTCCATACTGTCAAAACCAATTTTTTATCACAACCCATAACCATCCTTCACCAAGGTCAAAACACACGATTTTATCAAATATTATGATAAAAAAAAAGAAAAATCCTTTGAAACAACATCGTGACATATCAAAATGGATGGCAGACACCAATTCCCCAATACATACTGCAACTTGACATCAGGCATGCATCCCCATGTGGAAAAGGTTGTCGACTAGTAGTACGGGTCAAATATCGATCTAGGGGATACTATACAGTATTTATCAGTGTAATAACACTTCAAAAAAATGATTAATAATAACATAATAACAACCAAATGATATAACCACAACCAGAACAATACAACTATAAGAAGATGAAAAAAACTGGAAATACAATATCAAAACTAAACTGTATATATTCCATGGAGTGTTACAAGAGTAAAAAAATATAGTATATATATTGATAAATACGAGTATGGTCTTGAACCATGGTTGATTCCCTCATAAACGGTCTATCACAAATGAGCCATCTTGTGCATTGACTTTTCCATTATCCAATCCAATAATCATGAAGTCAAGTCAGGTACAAATCTGGCAACCCAAGTATTGTGTGAGTACAACTTAGTAGGACACCACAAAATACTGTCTGAAACAATATCCATTAAAAAAAAATTATAATGATGTATAAAGGATAAACAAAATCAATAAATTAAATAATTTATATTTATTCAATTACTCATTATTTAACAACATAAACCATGGGTTCTTGAGGACACTTGAACTGTCAAAGCCTAATTCGGAACATGCTTGATTTAAAACCATACTACCAAAATCAATTCAAACTTCATTATAACACATTTTATCCCATTATCCATTTCATATAAATTTATAATATGGATTATTAGAACTGTGGTCCAATGCCAACAATTTTCATTTATGTCACTATGCATAAAGCTCCATGATCTTTTGATGTAGTAAAACATGTCCCAAAATATTTAATAAATTTATCACAATAGGATTTTGACATAGAAGGACATGCCCCACACACAAATATCACATTATATTTATTGTCTTATGATGTAGTATGGCATGTCTAACAAATGAATATCACAATAATCATATGTTTCACAATTACAAATACATTACTTCAATAAATGTTAATTATAATTATCCTTCTCATCGAATTTCATGATCAAAATGTATTTTAATTAATTTATAAACTAATTAATCCAATTCAATTGATTCCATACTCACAAACGTTCACATTAATATTTTCAATAATTAATTAATTAATTCCCAATCCCAGTATCCCATAATTTATTCATTATTTTTTTTAAAAAAATCACAATCTCAATATCCATTAATTAATTTAATAATTAATTATTTGTTTCATAATCTCAATATTACCAATTACACAATTCATTAATTAAAAATTATAACAAATTAATTAGTTCAATTTAAGAATTTCAATTGCTAATCAATCAATATAAATTCTATAATTTCATGCTTGATATTAAATAAAGAATTTGTTATTTGAATAATATAACACCCACCTAATAACTGACAATAAATTTTTGCCAATAGAAATCCACAATTTTAGTGGAACAAAGTGGAAGAAAGATAACTTGATTCAGTTCCTAGATAAAATATTTAAACAAATAATAACCATTCTGAACTAGATCTAGATATCGATCGATTAGCAGATAAGAATCTCTCTCTTATATGGAAGGAGGGGGAGGAGAGAGAGATCTAAATGTGTATAATTCACATACACGAGGAGCTATATATCCTCTCTTATCTATTCAATTCACAAATTATGTAGGTCGAGATGGAATGGTATCCATATAGATGCCTCGAAAATCCATAGAATTAGGTTAGAGATGTTTTCAGGTAGATTTTGTGTAAAAATAGGGGTTCATTTATTTATAAATATAATTTTTTGATTAATTAAAACAATGCGCATGTTTTATTTGTCAGGGGTGCATGATTGGATATACTTTAATCCTCTTCGGGGGGGGGGCATCGTTTCACCTATTACGGATCAGGGTCTAAAAAATCATACACCATAAATGAAAACCCTAACTATCCTTGGATTCATGGTTTTCTTGTCTAGGGTGCATTGTTTATGAAAACCATGTGCCGACCACACATACACCATCCTCAATCTAAAATTCACAATTTCCACCCAAACTCACCCCATGGTAAAACCTAATGTAAAATTACCCAAAAAAGGTAAAAAATTTACTTATTAATGATAAAAATTAATATATTTTTTTGGATATCATAATAACTATTTTATTGATATATTATTTTCAAATGTCGAAATTAGAAAATTTTAATCTGGTGTTCGAAATAAATAACCAAATATAGTGATTCATTAGATATGCTATATTTTTTAAAATATCACCAAAAATCATTTGAATCATATTGGATTATGTTTTGGATGTTAATTAAAGTAGAGTTATTATCTGTCTATCTAGGTGATTTAAATTTCTACACTACCATTCAATGAATTACTCAAGTAATGATTATTGAGCACATACATGATTCCATTACATTATTATTCATATAAAGATGTGGAGAATATTAGAATCATATTTTCAATAATATATATTTTTTAACATTGAGTTAACCAATCTTGGTTTAGAAGTATCTTAATATCATGTGTTTTGGGTATGAACTATAAGATATTTCATCTGGTGAATGATACATAACAGTAGTCATTCTAGTTAGAAAGATGAGATGAAATACTTGTGTAGAAGATGAGTTTGAATATAGGATCTTGATATTTATGGAAGACTCTAGAGTATTTTTAATTTATCATGATATATTAGAAGAATCGAAATGTAATTAAGTGATAATAACTATATAAATTACCCAAGAGACACTGGGTTAAGATAAAATATGAATATTTAGCTTATAGAATGTAATATCATAACGATAAACTAGATATATGAAATGATAAGTCCATGAGAATTTATTTTTTATTAGATATTCAATATTTGGAAATGTAGAATCTCATTATCAGATGAATTATACATAAATATAAAACATAAAAAAGTGTAAATGGTATTTGTGATTTCATCCAAAACCAAGAATAATATAGATAAAATTAAATCTCTCTATGAATACATTCAATATGAGTTTATTGAACTTGTTTTGAAGTTGATGATTAGTTTGGTTTCATAGTTAAAGAAAATAAGAAGATGGATATTATTCTAAAATCAGGCCATGTGTGATGATGCCTTGAGAATATATATGTGTAGGGAAAAGGCCAGGCCATTGGGCATGCCCATTATCAACTCGTGTCGAGCCTTTTAGTGATTAAAATTTGAGATGACCTAGTAAGATGTTTATGGGGATGATTTGTAAAGAAAAGTGAATATAAAGACCATGTTTGTTAAATTTATTAAAGACTAATTGGTAGGTAATAACACTTTACAAGAAAGGGAATCTGAATTTATGTATATAAGTACATCCATGAACTATCATGTGATGTACACAGATCATGTATGTAGGTGTTGTAGATAAATTGGCTATATTTTAGTATAAAAAAGAGAAGTGTGATGCTACTGGGTTTAATTTGAAAAAATAGTGAACTCAAAAAAATTTTATACTAGTTTCTTGTGTTTAAATATTCTACATAGCAGACTCCACATGTGTTGAAGATAATAGTATATAAGAAAATTATTTCCATGAACATTCTATGTATGAAATTTGGTCGGTTTCATGGGTGGTGTTGAACCTTGTAAAAACAATTTTATTTTTTATTATTTATGGTATTTCAATACCTATTTTAATATAACTTGTTAAAAATAATAGATATAATAATCTTGAAAATAATAATCTGTTCAAGAATGAATGGGTGATTAAATAACTAAAGAAAATATTTGAAATTACTAAAATTTAAAGAAACAACAAATTCTCCCTGCCCCCACTCAAGTGTGTCTCCACAATCTACTAGAAATCTTAATTATGATAAAATTAATGTTTACTAATATATTTAATCCAATGTTTTCTCACAACTGAAATAAAAATTATAAGGATACCAATTATTTGATTTAAATATTTTCCAATATTTTAATACTTTTCATATATATGGAAATGATTTGAATAGATTTTAAAAGGACCTTACCTGTGGAAATTTTCCTGTGTTGCATAGTTAATGAAATAGATGTTTCTTATAATAATTTGAGAAATAAGAGAAAAAAGAAGAAATGAATTTGTGGAATAATACTAGAGTACATGTCTATGAACCACTAATCAATGTTTTTCTGATTGTTAATGATATATCCCAATCTGTTAATTTTAATTCATCTTGTGTGAATGGTACATGTTTTGGGGATGATTTCATTGATTCTAATAAATACCACTATATTGAGTTCAAGGATTATAGGATTTTAATCAATATTAATGTGTAAAATTATATATTTAGATATTTCATGGTAATTATAGATGATAATTCATAGGTGTAAATAAATGATGATGCAGTAAAAGAATCATTGGGAATAAAATTTAGTTTTCAAAACACTTGAAAAAGATCTAGGGAAAATTAAATAAGAAAATTCACAACATTATAATAAAATATTTTTTTAATCTGATTAATAATTTCAAATAAATTTAAATTAGAAAAAATTATATTTAAATTTTCTTAAAGAGGTATTCCATGCATTGGATAAATTTCATTAATCCTACATGGATGTAAAAGAAGACCAGTTTGAGGTTATATGAAATAGAATAGAGGACCTAGAAAATACTCTTCTTTAGAATATAAAAATACATGACATTTAAATTCATAAGTTAAAAAGTAATTAAAAATATTTTTTGAGGTAATTATAAGATTAAAAGAACACACACAACTAGAAACCTTTAGAATTGAAATTCAAACTGTTGAATCATGAATAATATAATTACCAATAATCCCAGTATAATGATAAATTTTAATGTATTGGACCTCCATAGTGAATTTGTGGTAAAAATTCTAGTGTTTAGGTTTTTTAGGACACAATTGGAGTGTCAGGTGGGTGTTAGTGTCAGTGGCATGGTATCATTGTGGTGTTATGAATGAGTACCACTGCATGGCCCCGATCTCTGTCTCACCGATCCATGCCACCAAGTGGTGTCAGGTTTCTTTCCCCATTTATTCCCATAATGTCTCTTTTAAATATTTTTATTACCATATGTAATGTGGTTTAATACAATTTAAGGATTTTAATGGATATCTTAAATCCCATAAGAGTGGGGTGACCCTTGAACTTTCAAAACATGTTGTCTTTTAATCAGTTTCACACCCTTGGTTGTGTTTCAAATTACACACTCGTTGTTCTTTTTTCTCTTTTTTAATTTAAACTATCAACTCTCCATCATGTGATAGTCTATCTCACTGTCTCTAAGTGAATTATTAAATCTACTTTAATTACAATGTGTGCAACTTCAATACTGCGTGGAAAAACCAGGATTCACTTTTCAGGCACAGTGTGATTGCACATCCCATAACTCTAGGATCGATCCTTTTTATCACGTCAAGATCTTCTTCTTTGAGGGCCTATTTCTTTTTCCTTGATGTGATTGGTGTCCGTCTTTCAAAGGAGAGTCGTGCCTATATTAGGTCACTCCTTTTTAGTTCCTTATGGAGATTCCTATTGTGTGTCTAGAGTTCTTTGAACAAGGAAAAAAATTTGACCCTTGATCATCCAAGTCAGGGTTCGTCCATAGCCCCTGATTACTATGCCTCATGGTGGGTGGGTATGATGATGTTCCCTTAGGACGAAGATGGAACCAACTTTTATGAAGATAATAAACTAGCTTATAAAGATTTAATGGGAGGGAAATATTATTATGTGGTTATAATTTACCTTAGTTTCTATGTTGTTGGGGGTATGGGCTCATGTCCACTAAAAATTATGGACATCGGTTGTACTTTAATGTGCATGAATGGAGATCTGTTTTATTGATAATCTAGGTATTGAATAACTGTAATATAGAAACTAACTAATAATGTATACATAGTTGATTAAATGGATTCCCATTGAATAAGAATCCTTGTGTGATCAAACTAGTTAACCAAACATAAAGAATGGACATAATGAATTGTGTTAGCTAAATATGAAAACATTCTTGCTCTATTACAGTGATACGCATGGATGTTCAGTTTGATTCATTTTGGGGTGATGTAGATGGGAGTAAAATCTATGGGTGAGGGGATGCTAGTTTGTGAATTTGAGGCAGTGTGGAGCCAATGGTAAATGTTTTGGACCTGGTAGGACGGGGCTTGGTTTGGTTTTAGTACTTCGAGGGATCTTAATAAATCCCATTTTCATATTGTTATTTATAAGATAAATGGGAGTGAATTCTTAAATCACATCTTGGATATTTTGTTTAGTTGTTTTTTGTTCTTTTGGTTAAGTATGTTATTTTACCGATAGTGGAGAAATAATTAAATAGAATCAGATGAACATCATAACAAGAATGGGTACAGTGGAGAAATATTTTCCAGAAATGGGTTGCTCTTTGATTGTGGTTGTTGTGTACTTGTGCATGTAAGGGTAGCAACAAGAGTGGTTGTGTGGGGGTTAGTTGTTGGTTTTGGGACCCTTTTGTTGGGATGAGTGCTTGATTACAGATATGTTTAAATTTTAGTTCTTATGTGTCTTATACGCACCCAACCCATGTTTTTCACTTTGTTCCAAACACCCCATTTCATGGGGTAGGGTGTTTTCCACACATTCTTATGAGTGGATGGTTATCAGCCACATTCTTATATATCTCTCTTTATCCCAAGACTCTCTGTTTAGGATTGGATGGCCTGAGGTTCAGTATGACAAAAGTCTCTTCGGGTAGGTTTTGTTGTGGTCATTGGACGTGGGGTTTGCGGGAAGGTTTTCTTACCATGTTTATTTGGGATTATTCCCATGTGTCTTTGGGAAGGAAGTGTGGTTGTGGTGGACCATGTGTCTACATTTCAGAAGAGTGGTTGTGATGGACTAGGTGTCTGTGGGTAGGATGTGTAGTTTTGGGGGCCTAGGTGTTTGCGGATGGTAGTGGGACAATAGTTGGATTTGTGGGGGAGGTCTGATGTATAGGATGTTTTAAATAACTAGTGGGAAAGCGGTGCAAGTTACCCAAATATCAATGTGCTATTAATACTATTTTACCTAGATTTCATTATATTGGAAGTGTGCGTTGGTGAGGCTAGATGGATAGTTTTCCTTCCTAGGTGTTTTGGTTACCTCTATTTTTTCTCATGGGGCATTAGAATGTCTCTCAACTTTTGCACAAAAGATTTTGGTTTCCCTACCGTGTATACCTATATACACAACCTATGTATATAAAACTACATTCAAGATTCCAGGAGGATTTTGAGGACCGTGTCAGACCTTACTAACTTATGTATTGGTACTATTTTTGTTGATTCCTTTCATTCTTTTGGTACATTACATTTGAGTTTATTTACTTGTATCACATTATTTAGAACAAGCATCGGGGAAAT
Source organism: Viscum album (assembly GCA_963277665.1). NCBI lineage: Eukaryota > Viridiplantae > Streptophyta > Magnoliopsida > Santalales > Viscaceae > Viscum > Viscum album. Next base: position 639,634,082 of record OY728143.1, on the reverse strand, counting down.
GGTTTTTATGGATTCACTTTTACTTTTTTATTTGAAGTTATTTGGGATTTACCATCTGATCTCCCAAATTGGTTCTATAAAAATGGTAACTCCATCCATAATTTTTGATATTATATACCCTTGGTGCTAGTTACCACTCTAATTCCTATTGAAGGAGGGACTCAATGGTCATTATCTCTCCTTCACCCTGAAGAAGGAAGGGAAGGGACCCTTATCCTCCCTTCCATCATCTTGGAGAAGGTGGGTCATGACAGAATGGTATATGAGGTGATGGTTGAGAGATAAGATGAAGTTCAGGATTATGAACAGTGAGTATTGCCTGGAATGGTAGGGAAATACTGTTAGGAAATCTTGGGGTGTGAAATAGGCCAGGAAAGATAGGCTATGACATAGGTTTTTTGTCCCCCTGTGATCTGATACAAGGACTCTAGACCTAATGAATGTCCAGGTGAGGCTACAATGATTTTAGGGTAGGGACTCTAGGAAAGGTATATACGTCATAATGGGTTGTGTTCTTGTATTTCTTTGTTTTTTTGGTAATTTAAAATAAATAAAAATTTTAAACAAAATTTAAAAGGAAATTTCCACACTACTCTGGCTTAGGAATATCTTTTTCTTCTTTTCAGTTGTGGTACCGAAGCATCGTCAACATGTAGTGTGGGTAGTCAGAGCCTATCAGGTTGATGTAGTTGATCAAAAAAAGGCAGACTGAGAAGAGGAGGATGACCAATTGTAGAAAATGATTCATGCCTCTTATCCACTGACTCTCAGAATGTAAGAGAGAAGCATCTCGTATATGGAGACAAAGAGATGGATCGGGGATCTGGAAATTTATATCGGCTTGATCCGGGCTCTCTCAGAGTACTTGGTTAGTCTGGCTACAAACAAGATATGGGGAGTGGCGTTTTAGTGGTGGACACTTTATCTTGGAGAGAATAATGATGCTGAGGTTTTGTGGCGTGACTAGGAAAAACAGTTATGAGAGGAATTCCTTTCTTCCACGATGAAGGATGAGAAGAGGAAATATATGCTATACCACCAGCAAGGGAATATGACAGCAAGGGATTTGGGGATCAAGTTCAAGGATCACTACTTGAAATTAGATCTTTCCCAACGCTTCTATACCAACGGTTTGCAAAAACTGTTGGTATAGGTCCCCTTTCCCAACGGTTTGGCCAAACCGTTGGGAAAGGCCCCCAAATTGGCCACTTTTCCCAATGGGTTGGACAAACCACTGGGAAAGGTGGACCTATCCCAACGGTTTGGACAAACCATTGGGAAAGGTCCCCAAATATGCCACTTTTCCCAACGGTTTGTACAAACCGTTGGGAAGGGCCCAAAATTGGCCACTTTTTCGAACTGTTTGGACAAACCGTTGGGAAAGGTAGACCTATCCCAACGGTTTGGCCAAACCGTTGGGAAAGGCCTCAAATTGGCCACTTTTCCCAATAGTTTGGACAAACCGTTGGGATAGGTCTACCTTTCCTAACGGTTTGTCCAAACCGTTGGGAAAAGTACCAACGGTTGTTAAAACCGTTGGTATAGGTCTATACCCAGGGTTTTAACAACCATTGGTATAGGTACTTTCATTTTTTTTCGGACCTTCGTACCGAGAACATTATATAAATCAAAATTTAAAATATTTATGAGAATACATATATATATTTATGTAATTATGATCACAAAAGTCATGTTAGGTTAGTGGTTGAGTTGTTCAATTATAAACGAGGGGTCCTAGGATCAAATCCCAGCGGATGTTTTATTTTTGGAATTTATATACCAATGGTTCCATTACCGTTGGTATATATTTCATATTACCTATACCAACGGTTTCTAGAAAACCGTTGGTATAGACCTATCCCAACGGCTTACTTGGCTATGGTTCTCCAAACCGTTTGTATAGGCTATACCAACGGCTTGGAGGCCTATACCAATGGTTCCAAACCGTTGGTAAAGGTTAGTTTTCCAGTAGTGGATCTCTATCGTTTTGCTTCAGAAGTCTTTCTGGATGAGGATTCATGGGAAATATGCATTGTGGGGGGCACTCTGACCTTGTCTTCTGTATGGTGTTACACCCTTCACTCTACCTATGTAGATGGAGTTTTAGAATAAGGTTAATGTAGTGGTGAGGATTCACACACTAGATAGGGTGCTGTGAGAGGGACCTGGTTGTGTTCGTCAAAGGGGAGGGGCATCAACAGTATGCTCCCATCATGAGGGCCTTCTATGTTTTGGTCAGTGGGGAGCGGGCCTCATCAGTTCCATTTCTGATATCTCAGTCCTTTCCATTTTTCTATAGTCCTAAGACTGAGGTGCTTTACATGTGGTACCCTTTGGAATATTTAGAATTAGTACCTTATCCAAGTGTAGTATTGTGGGGGTGGGTAGGCTCAGATCCCACCTCGGTACTACCAATTTCCAGGAAAACCTTTCCAGCATCAGTACCATCCACTGAGAGCAAACGTTTCTAGGGGAGGATGACCTCAGAGTGCTCAGTGACCTTGAACATGGTGTGGTCGATGAGGAGGTCGACAGTCAAAGGGGAATAAGAGCTGGTTGTGGGAAGTTCAGCACTATATAGGTAGTGGTTCTAGCAGGTCCAGTGGTCATTCAAGGTATGATCGGTCTGTTTAGAACTCTTTCTTCTTCCTAGTTTGATTCAGGAGATTTGAACTCCTTTTTTGCACCAATTCTACCCTATTCCTTGGGTCTAGACGTGGAGATATCTTCCATTCCCATGGTGTTGAGTATGCTAGTTGGAGGTCAGACTAGCCAGTTTGATGTTTTTTAAGGATGTAGACTAATGTTGGGGATGCATAAGTCTAGTGGGGATCACATTATTCTTCAAATTCATCCATACGTTTTCATCCTGGGAATTAACTAGATGTTTTTCATGCATGATATTATTGACTACTTCTATAGAAGGTTTGTTTTCTCATATATGGCTGGCCAACGTGTGGCGTTCATTGGAGAGCGGGGTTTCCAGGAGGGAAGCTACTGTGTGTATCCCCTTCATTCCATATTATCTGATTTGTTAATCGAATCAACAAAATCATAGATGGTGAAAGTTTAAGTGATTTTCAGTGAGTTCCTGGATGTCCTCCCTAAAGAGGTTGTGACTCTACCCCCTCAACGCGATGTTGTGTTTGGGATTGACTTACAACCTGGTGTCCATCTGATTTTACTGGCTTCCATCTGATGTAGCCTTTGGAATTGCAGGAGTTGTGAATTTAGGTTGATGAACTAATGAAAAAGGGTTTTATTTGACCAAGAGAATCTCCATGGGGTGCTCTAGAATTGTTTGGAAAAAAGGAAGATAATGGTCTCTAGCTACGCATAAAATACCGAAGACAGAATAAAGTGATGGTCAAGAACCGTTACCTCCTTTCTAGGATCAATGAATTTTTTCTCCAATTGACGGAAGTAGTTTTGTTCACTAAGATAGAACTAGGGTATGGAAATCACCAGTTGAGGGTCAAAGAAGGTGACATCCCGAAGAATTCTTTCAAGTGAAGATATAGGAACTTTGTGTTCATGGTCATGCCATTCGGAATTACGGATGGATGAATGATTTTATTGGGACACATGACCAATTTTTCCAGGAGTATCTGGACTGATTCGCAGTCTTGTTCATCAATTCCATCCTGATCAACTCATGATTAGATAAGGATCACGTCGAGCATCTATCGAGAGTTTTGGAGGTTCTCCGACACCACCAACTCTACAAGAAGCTGTAAAAGTGAAAGTTCTTGAGATGATATGTGCACTTCCTTGTACAAGTTGTGTCCTAATAGGGAATATAAGTTGACCCGTTGAAGGTTAAAGTGATTGTTTGTTGGGAATCGCCAAATAATGTGGCATAAGATTAATGTTTCTTAGGACTGGAGGTTACTACTAGAGGTTTGCACCCAACATCTCTCGAGTTGTAGTGCCTTTAATAGGCTTGACCAGAAATGACCCGACTTTTATATAGAGTGATTAGTTACCAAAATATTTCAGTTATCTCAAAGGGAAGCTGGACAGTTCCCTAGTGCTAATGTTTACAGAGGAAGGGGTGACGTTCAATGAGTTTTGTGATGCATCTGGTCTATGCTAGGTGTGTGTGCTGAGGCAGCAGCTGGGAGTGATCTTTTAATTGTCAAGGAAGTGACACCCTCATGAAAGGAACTATTCCACCCACGACATGGAACATCTAGTGGTTGTGTTCGCACTGAATTTGTAGAGGAATTACCTCATTGGGGAATGCTTCGTGCTCTTCACAGATCAGAACAACTTGATGTACATCTTCTCCCCACGAGACCTGAACTTGTGATAGGGAAGGTGGACAGAGTATCTCTAGGACTATGACTTTGATATTTCTTACACCCCATGAATGGGTAATGTGGTGGATGATTCCTTGAGTAGGAAGTCACTAAAGGATGTGTTTTGGGAGTCAGCAGAAGCTTGGAAAGAAATAGAGGAGTTGGATGCTTTACATCTGGGAATGAGATTGGTGGATGGTGGAGGCTTTCTGTTTCAATTGACAGTGAAAAATTCCTTATTACAGCATGTGGAGGAGTCTCAGTGGGGATACATAGAGACTGATGTGATGTGTGATCGTGTTCCCCAGAGTGATGCTCCTAAAGGATAGTCAGAGGATGTTTAGAATCAGATGTGATTCTGTGAGAAAATGTTTGTTCTATAGACGATGCATGACAGAGTTCTCTATGAGTTCAATAGCTCTTCCCTAGTGGAGCAGATAGGAGATTCCAAGATTTATCGGGGCTTGAGAGTTCATTTTTGGTTTCCAAGAGTAAAGCAGTCTGTGGCGGAGTTTGTGTAAAAGTGCCTCATGTGTCAACAGGTAAAGGTTGAAGACTGTGTTCCATGTGGTCTATTGTAGCTCTTTAATATTCCTGAGTGGAAGTGGGATTACTTATCTAAGGATTTCATCACCGGACTACCCTGGGATAAGTGATTCAGTGATTCCATCTGTGCAGTGGTCGAAAAATTGATGAAATTTTCTCACTTCATAGTGCTTAAGGAGTCGAGCATAGTGGATGCCTTAGAACAAAAGAAATTTCCTGAAGTTGTGTGGCTACATGTATTCCAAGAACCATCATTTCAGATCAGGATACAAGATTTTATTCATGAGTATGTAAGGGATTAAAACATGCTTTTAGTGCATAACTATTTCTTATCCCTACTTTCCACCCTCAGACGAATGGGAAGACAGAGAGGACCATCCAGATGATAGAGGATATACTGCGATCATGTGTTCTAGACTATAGAGGATCATACATATGAAAATTTCCTCTGTTATGGATTGACTATTCCAATATATATCACACTATTATTGATAGGGAACCATTCAATTCCTTGTATGGAAGACCGTGTTATTCACCCATGTGTTGGACAATGGTTTTGGAGGCATGTGTTCTTGGATCAGAGGTGGTGAAAAGCACGATGGAGAAGGTTCAACATATGATTGAGAGAATTAAGATGACTCAAGACCAGTAGAATTTGTAATCCAATAATAGGATGAGGCCCTTGGAGTTCATGTTTTGGGACCACATGATATTAAAAGTCTCCCATTAGCATGGATATCGAAGGTTTTTATGGGAGAGTAAGCTTTCTCCAAGGTTTTCTCGGACCCTTCTTGGTGTTGGGATGTGTTGGCGAGGTGGAATATTAGCTTGCATTACCATCGTCGTTGGATAGGGTCCACAACATCTACCATTTATCTCAGCTCAATTGGTATCTACATGATGACTCCCATGCCCTCGACTAGGGATTGTTTGATATCGAGGATGATGCAATGTTCATGGAGAGACCAATGATAGTTTAGGATCATAAAGATAAGGTGATCTATGGATGAACCATTCCCTTGGTTCGTGTGTGGTGAAGTAATGGTGGCCTCGAGGAGAGTACCTGGGAACGGCAGGCACAGTTGCATGCCCAGTACTTAGAGTTGTTCTGAGTTTTGATCTGGTGTTCGCCTTTTTTCTTTTCTGCGATGTAATGATTGACCTTGCTGACCATGAGATGATTTGTTTCCTTTTCTCTCTGAATGTGTATGAAAAATCATGATGTGTGGGGAATGTAGGAACTAATTTCTAATAAAGACACATTTGTTTCGATGCGATTAAACCCGGGCACGCGAGACAGTGCCGCCAAAAGTAAATATTATCATGACATAGATGAAAGAACTCTCTAATCCATGTGGCGTGATGGTGTGATCGTTGAGGGTCTTGTGTATGTTTGGGGTGATAGCTATAAAGATGTGTTCTTGGATTTCAATTTTTTATTCCCGCTTTCTAGAAAATCAGGGTGGCTTATCTCTAAGTGGTATATTGCGGGGAGGTTGTTCAAACCCCTCTCTTTCTTTGAGTTTACTCTGTAATTTCTCGAGGGAGAGAATAGTTTGATAGGTATTTGATGTAACGTCTTGGACCTCCCTGGTCCATTACTTGTCAAATTTCTAGTGTTTAGGGTGTCTTGGACACCATCGGTGTGTCAGGAGGCCATCAGTGTCGGTGGTGGGGTGTCACCCTGACGTCACCTATCGGTGCCACTGATAAGTGTCTCACTGATCGGTTCAACTGATTGGCACCAAATGGTGCCACCAAGGGGTGTCGGGTTTCATTCCCTAGTTTTCCCATAACATCTCTTTTAAAATTTTTATTACCCCTTTTAAAGTAGTTTAAGACTGTTTAACGCCAATAAATGATATCATAAATCCCATAAGAGTGGGGAGACCCTTGACCTACCAAAATTTGTTGTCTTTTAATAAGTTTAACACCATTTGACACATTTCTAGTTATTCCCCCGATGTGGGTTTTTATCAGTTTAACTGTAACATATCAACCCTCTATCATGCGATGGTCTATCTCGTTGTCTCCATGGAAATTATTAAATTTCAATAAATTACAACCTATGAAACCGCCCAGACCTATGGAAAACCACAAACGTATTTGCAAGAACTCTGAGATTGCTAATCCCATTACTCTAGGACAGATCTTTTTTATCACATCGAGATCTTCTTATTTCAGGGTATCTTTCTATTTCCATGATGCACTTGGGGTCCCTCTTTAAGAGATGAGTCATGCCAACATGAGAGCCCTCATGTTCAGTTTTTTCTTTTAGTTTCCTATCGTGCGACCCCAGTTCTTAGTGAAAGGAGAAAAATTTGATCCCAGATCATCCATGTCAGGTTTCTTCTTTCGCCTCTATTTATTGTACATAATGAGGGTGGGTATGATGATGTTCCCTTGGGATGTAGATGAAACCAAATTTAATGATGTTAAAAAATAGACTTTTAAATAATTAAGTGGTGGGAAATATGATAATTATTTTTTACTTTACCTTAATTCTTATGTTGTGAGATGTATGGGCTCGTGTCCAGTAAACATTGTGGCCATTGGTGGTCCTTTATAGCACAAGAATGAAGCTCTATTTTCTGGATAATCTTGTCATTGGATAAATTAAATATTGAAACTAACTAATCATATAAAATTGGTTGATTAAATGGATGTCCGATTAATAATAACACTTTTGCGATCACCCCGGTTAACCAAACGTAAAGAAGGGACTTAATGAATAGTGTGGGATAAATCTGAAAACATCCTTTCTCTATTCTAGTGATTTGCATGGTTATTCTATTTGATTCTTTGTGGGGGGATGTAGATGGGGATGGAATATCTGGTTGAGATTTTGTTGGTTTCTGAATATGAGTCCATGTTTGTATCTGATGGTTAATGTTTTGGACAAGGTAGGTTGGCGGTTGGTTTGGTTATTGTACTTCGTGGTATCTCACGGGATCTCGTTTTGATTTTTTTTATTTACAAGAGAACTGGGTGTGAATGCTTAAACTACTATTTGGATGTTCTCTTTTAGTTATTTTTTTGTATTTTGGTTATGTCTATTAGTTTCTCGGTAGTGGAAGAATAATTAAATTGAATCACATGAACATGATAACAAGAATTGGTATAATGAGGAATTATTTTCCAGAAATGGGTAGATTATCTGGTTGTGGAAGTTTTGTATTTTTGAATTTAAGGGTAATAGTTAGAGTGGTTGGGTACATAATAGTTTTTGGTTTTAGGACCCTTAAGTTGGGATGAGTTCTTGGTTACAAATATGTATAAATTCTAGTTATTGTGTTTCTTATATGCTCCCCACCCATGATGATCACTTCGTGGAAAACACCCCTATTTCCTGGGGGAGGGTGTTTTAACAAAAAATCTTATGAGTGGATGGTTGCTATCTCATTTAGAATCCCTCTCCCATGTATCCCAAGACTCTTCGGGAAGGTTGTGATGATTTGAGTTTCATTATGGCTCAATCCTATTTGGGTAGGGTGTGTTGTGATGGTTAGACTAGGGGTATGTGGGTACGATTGTTTCCAAAGTGTCTTTGGGTTGAGGCCCAGGTGTCTGTGGGTAGGAAGTTTGGTTTAGGTGGCCCAGGTGACTGTGTGTATGAAGTGTGGTTGTTATGGCCCAAGTGTCTATGGGCAGGATGTGTGGTTGTGGGGGCCCAGGTATTGGCATGTGGCAGTGGGACCGTAGTGGGATTTGGGTGGGGGGATGTCTGATGCATAGGATGTTCTATATAACCAGTGGGACAACAGTGAAAGGTACCCAAATATTGACGTTCTGTTACTATTTTTTTACATGGATTTCGTTTTGTAGGCAGTGTTCCTTGGTGAGGCTTGGAGGATAGTTTTTCTTACTATGTTTTTTGGTTTTCTTTATTTTTTCTCACAGGGAATTTGAATGTCTCACCACTTGTGCACAAGAGCTTTGGGTTTTCCTACTATGTATACATATGTACTCACTGATTGTATATAAAACTACATTGAGGTTTCTATAAGGACATCGAGGACCATGTCAGACCTTACTTGCTTGGTCGTTGGGACAATTGTTTGTTGCTTCTTTTCTTCCTTTTTGTACATTACTTCAAAGTGTTATTTTTCTTGTAACCCATTATTTGCAACATGCATGTAGAAAAAGGGGGTTTTTGTCATGACATTTACTTTCATAATTTGGAGTTGTTTGGGATTTACCATTCATATCCTGATCTTGCTCTATAAAAAGGGTAATTCCTTAATTATTATGTGATATTATATACCCTTGGATCTAGTATCCACTCTTGGACCTACTGAGGGTGAGACTTGGGGTTCATTATATCTCCTTCACCTTGAAGAAGTAAGGGAATGGCTCCTTGTTATCCCTTCCATGACCTTGGAGAAGGCGGGTCCTGATAAAAATGGTCTACTACAACAACAAAAGATATGATATCCTACCAACAATAAATAAATTAAATGGTTGAAATAATTTCTTAGGGGATTTCATGATAAGAATTCACCTTAGGAACATAGTTGAAGGAATCAATGTACTCTAAAAAATGGTTTTCCTTAACCTATTATTTATGGAAACACATAATAAAAAAATAATATGTGAATGTGGAAGGATTATATTTTTGTAAGAACAACCAATAATTCAAAAATATGGGTGAGAATGTATAGGAATTTTATCCCAGAAAATGATCCAAAACATTTGTGATTAATTCTTAAAAATTTTAAGGATGTTAATCATGATAGACTATATAAATAATGGAATGAATAAAGTATAAAATGAGGGGTTTTTATTTATATTAAAGCATAGAGATACTAACTACTAGTACAAAGTTCTATCATGTGAATAAAAAATATTCCCCGATTCAAGTGGGAGTAATGTTGAAATAAAGATAAATCCTACAGGTTAGAATTTGACTATACTGATGAAGAAGGAACCAACATGTAAGCGTCAAATTTTAATGTATTAATAAATTCTATGAATATTTCACGATGAATGTCCATATATATAAATAGTACTATTATGTTTCAAAAAATATACATTCCTCAAACTAATTTAATAAGGTATCAGTGGTAGATAGAAGGGAAAAATTGAAATGAAAGTAAGACTGCCTTGGGGTTTAATCAAGTAAATATATTAGTTAACTATATACATAAAAGAAGATTGTAAATAAATATATTTGATATAGGTTAACCTCAATGGTAAAATATGATTTAATTGGGAACATATCGTTCATATAATTTTGGATTTTATTATTTTCATGAAACTCTAGAATTAATCATGAAATCTAAAAAAAGGGAATCAATTCTAGAATAAGATAGTAAAATTACATTAGTGGTTTATACTCATTGTGAGGAGATTATAAGTCTACAACAAAATGGTAGATAAAATACTCAAATAAGTGAGAATAAAAGTTGAAATTTTTTTATCTATAGTGTTATTAATTGAATGAGGTATATTCCTCAAGAAGACATACTAATATAATCTAAAGGAAATGTATAAATAATATAATGCACTAAAATTTTACTGCTATAAAAGAATCCATAATCCAAATAAAGGATGTGGCTAACCCTATTGATTTATTGATCAAATATACTGAACAATGAGATGTGTATTGAATGTTAGATCAAGCTAAAAAGAGTCAAACTGCTCTTGTTGATCATGTAATGAATCCCATTGTGGATAATATTTTTCATAGAGAAGATAATAAGTCTATACACAAATGTTTTGTTTAGATATAAAAATTAAATAATTAAGAATACATGTATATGCATGGAAACATTTATCCAACAGATAAAGGATCTACTTTATTGAGAATAAAGACGTAATCCAACTTTCCCCACTAATATGTTGTAGATAGACTACCTTATTTCTAATTATTCATTTTTTGGTTTTCCATACCTTGTAATTGAAGGTGATGATCAAGAGAGAGAATCCTTTGCGAGTGTAAATTGTTATTGAATAAATGGTTCTAAATGATTATAATTATTGAATTTTTCTAAAATTATTGATATCAATTCATCATTATAGGATACCACATGATTCTGAGACTAAAATTACATGTTTAGATTAATTTTAATAAAATTATAAAGGTGGTGTGTGAATACCCTATCTGTAGCATCTCATAGTCATGGTTTACTTTATTATATTTCCACTGTATGCACGATATCACATCTCAAAGGTACAAATAGTTCATTATTAGTTATAAAATAGAAACATACATGAATTATAGATACATTGGAAAACAAAAAATACTAGAATGCAGATTCTTTGAGATCATATTTATCCTGATTAATTTTTTCCTACATATCAATCATAAAACATTTTGTGTAATTGTGGGGAAATTAAAACTAAGAAAGGGGTGATAAAAGAAGCTCTATAATTGTATTTATACAATGGAAGATATCATGAATAAATTTAAATAATCAAAAAATAAAGTTAAAAATGTAAATCACATTGCATTTACATAATAAAATGGTAATAATATAGAAGGAATAAATAATGACGAATAAAATCCATTTACAGAATCATATGATCATGAATCTTATCCTTAGATAACATAACTAATAAAATAATCAGATGGATAAAAATAAATAATAACATAATGTGTAAATTTATAATTGTTGATTTCAAAAAAACATCACGACCATATTCAAAGACTTATTAATGTTAAGGAAACATTTCAAGAAATCTTAAATAAATGGTTATTGTCGAATCCAAATACCCAAACTAATTTTTCTAATGATACCTACCATTGAATTGAGGGGCTATGAAATTTTGGGCCCCACCCATGACACAATAAGTGAAATGAATTACTCACATGAATGGAGTGAAACATAATAAACAAATTTTTATTTTTTAAAAAGTAGAATAAAATATTTCAATACATATTTGAAACAATAAACATTTTCATAAACCATCATGAGTGGCATGGGGAAGGGATAAAATAGTATATATCCTATCAAAATTATCATAAACCATTTGGATGAAAAAAATTGCTAGCTTTATTAAAACATATCCCCAGTGTATTATAAGTAAAATAAGTGAGTTTTTGTTGATTAATATAAATTTTGTGAATGTGTCCTTAAAAATAATCTTATGTGGAATAACCTTTTTACATTGGAAATCAGCATTAAAATGAAAAATTACAAATAAAATTGAAAATAATTTTAATTGAAAATATCCTTGGATGAATATAATGGAAACTTGAAATAAGTGGTTATTCGTGATGGATAATATATTTGGTGATCTTGTTTACTTTAATGAAAAGATCCCATTCAGACATTCAGTAATACACTGTGTGTACCTTATTTAGAAAATTCTAGGAACATTCCTTCCAAATTGATTTGTAAAAAGTAAAACATGTGTAAAATAAAATTAATAAATCATTTTTATAGTATTAAAAATATATAAAAAATCATTTGAGAAAATAAATATGTAATGAAAAGCATTTTCGATCGAAGAGATATAAAATTGATTTTCCAAAAAAATATTTCATCAATAATTTATTCAAGCAAAGAGATAAAAATGGTAACCATTTTTTTAAATGTTCATGAATAACCATTTTAGAATAAAATATATTTACCATATGATTTTAATACTAAATAATTCCACATAGATAGACTTAAACAAAACAATCCTGAAAAATGATGAGGTCGTGAAATAAAACCTTACCAATTTTGTTGCTTCTAAATTATAATCCCAATAAAATAAAGACATCAAATAAAAATTTAAATAACATGAAAATAAATAGATTAATGATATAAAATATCAAAGGGGAATTATATATACCAATACAAAAATTATGGTTTGAATATGGAATATGTCTCACGAATGTAAAAATGGGGAAAGAAACCCTTATCACTTGGGTAACATCTGAACTATAAGACACATAAAAGAAATAATATAAAATAAAACATTAAAAAACATGAAGAAATATATATTCATGATATAGCACATCGAAAGGTTAGTATATACCCCACATAAAATAAATTAGTGGGGAATATGGAATATGTAACACGGTAGTAAATGGGAGATGAGAAACCCATACCTCAGGTCTAGTTTCAATCAAACATGTCCACGCCTCAGGTTTCGTTTACCCAGTAGATAACTGCTTCATTTTCCATGTTTATTTTGGTTTTTTAGTTTTGGTACTTATAAATTAATAATTTTTAGATTATCTAAATAATATTAAAAATTATTTATATACCATATAAATTCATCATATACATTTTTATAGTCATAAAAAAATATATATATTGAAAAACGAGTTACATCGTTCACATAGATGGTATTTTTTATATATGCTTGAACTATTTTTTTAAATTTTTATTGAAAAATCGAACAATTGAAATGTATATAATAATTTCACAGTAAATAATATATATTATTTTATATATATATATATATATATCATATTTATTTAATATATCTATATTACCGTCGATGTAAAATAGAAATGAAAAACATATCACATTGGTTTGGGAAGCGTTAGACTATCCTACACATGAGTGCTATTATTATATTCCAGGGGTTGGAAGGTAAGGAGTTATTTGTGATACTATATTTGAAATATTATTTTTATGTCATAAATATTACATATATTATTTAATTTTATTCATTTTATATTCCATGTAAAGAGTATGTTGTAAATTAATAACATAGTTTCGTGAGGTGGTTATATACCATACACAAGAGAGACATTATCATATCCCCCCATGGAATGGAATATAAGAATGTATATGTGATTTAAAAATTTAAAGAAATTTATTAATTCCATAAATTTCATGTTAATATGTTAAATACATCACTATATTTATCCTTTAAATGATGTGTTGGAAAAAATTTACATTACTTTGGGTGGAGGTAGTCCGCTATACACAAATTCCACATTCTCATTTTCCCTCTTATAGAAGTGGGTATAGATATAGGTTATTCACTAAAAATAATAAAATATCAATATATGTTATTTTATTTTTTATTTAATTATTATAGTTTTAGTATGATTTAATGAAATTAAATAATAAATAAAAAAGAATATGTACATAAAAAATGTTACTTCTTATTCCGATAAACATTTTTGGTTTGTACCTAATACCTTACTAAGAGGGCTTACAACTCAATATAATTACACTCTAATTTGGGGAGGGATGTAAGATAGAAATACTTGTAGTAATTGGACAAACTAATGGAATTCTTTTGTGAGATTAGTGTAGGAGTGGGGAATGACTTTTATTAGTGGGAGAGGGGGCATTCATTCAATTTGTGAAAAGAATAAAGTGTTCCAATGTATTTTACATTAAAATGGCACATGAAATGATCAATTATTTATCCTTAAAATTGATAATATCAAAAATACTCTATAAAATATTCTTAAGACATGTTTCAGGTCATTTTAAATTTTTATCTTCTTAGTTTATTCCCCGGTAACCCATTTTCATCTTATTCATGGTAATTAATTTTTTCAATTTTCAAAATTCATTATGGTGAAAATTTATTTTAACCTTATTAGATAATATTAATTACTATGATTATAAATATGAGATTCATTTTCAATAATTAATCTCAAAAAATAGTTATTATTTAAATTGAAATTAAACCCGCAGACAAGTAGAAAAAATAGGTTTTTTGAAATACATTTATCAAGAATATAATGATCTTATAATAACTATATGAAAATATACAATAATTAAATTAATTTAATTTAATATTTTAATTTATTTAATATATACATTTCAATTAAATTAATATTTATTAATGGTTATTTTAATTCATTAAAATTGAGAAATATTATGTATTTTAAAAAAGTTTTATAAAAAAGTGTTTAATTCCTAAAAAGAAAATTCATATTATTTTCAAGTATAAAAATAACTTAAATTTAAAAATTTTAATTAAATATTACTAAAAAATATTTAGTTTACTTTTACATCATAAATAAATTAAAATGGTACTGTTACCTAATATATTAAAAGTAAATTTTTGTTTTACCCAAAAAAGGCATTTCTCAATATTCACAAAAAATATATATTTCTGAAAAAATACCATAATTTTACTCTATATTAATATTTTTATAATAATTTAATAATTTAATTTAATTTAAAAAACATTTCTAATGGATCTTAAAAAATAATTATATTATTTTCACATGAAAAACAGTAAAAATTGTTTTTGAAGTAACATATTTTTTATAGAATACCATATCTATATTAAAATTTGAGTTCATATTTGTTATGAATTTGAAAATAAATTTTAATTGTTTGGGAACATAATATATATTTTATAAATTAGTAAATACTACTCATACACAATAATTAAATGACTAGGTTATAAAGGTCATATTTAAATAATATATATCATGACTCATTTAAACATTTTATTTCTTGTCTTATAAACAATGATAATAATGTTATTATTTTAAAATCATGGAGTTTAATATACCAAAAAATATCAGAGAGATTCAATTTTTTGAAAATAAATATACATTAAAATTACGAGGTGTTACATTTTCCCAACATTCAATAAATATAGTCTTCTCCATTTGAACTTTCACATGGAAATAAAGGGTTTGAAATTTGAAATTACTTTATTAGAAACCCACAAAAAATAGATAATAAAACTTCTACTTAAAAGAGGAAAATGGTTTTATGAAGTTCATATATAATAACAAAAAAATTGGTTTCCATATAGGAGACCATTGGTGGGAAGTGAATATATAGAAATATAATATAAGTTTAAATAATAATTGATATTTATAAAGGTTATTGATCAAAAGAAAGTGAATGATCAAGAGATAGTTTGAGACCAAAAAAAATTTATGATTATTTTAAAGATCATTTGATTCATTGTATAAAAATAAATAATTTTTAATTTTTTGTTTCATGTTATTTTTCGAAAAAATGATGGAATTATTTTACTATCTATGAGTATAAGAAAATAAAAAAACATGATATCATTATATTTCATAATCACAATTTCATATTTTGATTCTTCGATGAACAATTCCTAATTAATATATTACTCTAGGAAATGAATATCCAAAAATGATTTTTTATGCCAGATGCACTAAAATTTACATTTAATGGATCATAAGTTCCCATAATGAGTAACTAGTTATTTGTAACTTAATTCAACTAATATAAATGGTTAGAAAAAGTTATCTAATAATAAATTAATTTATATAACCTCAAAAATAACTGCAAAGTTCATCATACTCATTTTCGTTATTTGTTAACCATAAGACCCACCCAAAATCTGTCTGAAAAAATTCAATGTAATATGATTAAGAAAGAAGGTTAGTAAATTTAAAAAATCCACATGACATCATATTACCTGAATAACATATTTTATCACATAAAATAACATACCAAATATGTGAATAACATAATCAATATAACACCTTAATGAAAAAAATATTTCTTCCAAAAATCTAAAAAGTGTAGAAAACTCTAGAAAAGATACCACAAACCATTAAATCCCTCAACAATATCATAGTTGTCAATAATATCCCATAAAAATATCTATGTCATTATTATTTCAACATTGATGACATATTATTGGTTATATCTGCTAATCATATGTTATCTATAAAGATAAACGTTCCACAGAATCACATTTATTTATATCATTCATCACATGCTTTTATATATATGAAGAAATAATACTACAATACAATATTTATACATTTAAGGATTATTATAATGATACTATCATTGATGAAATACTACTAAAACATATTTATTGAATCCAAATACCCAAAAAATAAATAATTAAACATCAACTATGCCAATAACACTTGTTTGAGCATGATCCCTTAGCTTTTTATGACCTATATTATCTTAACACTTGAGGAATTAGTTGGAATGGTTCCACATCTTCTCAAAGTTAAATAAAATAACCTTTGGGGATTCTATATTTCCCTTCATTCATGATGATTATGTTATTTTTCTCCATACATAAAAAATATCATTCCCTTCATGAATGTAATATGGTATCTCTTTCCAAAAATTATCACTTGTCAAAAAAATACTTATTTCAAATTTTACATTTATCATTAATTTTCTTATCCACCCCTTCTTCTTTTTCTTAAATTCAATTCCATAAGAATTTAAGAATACTTTATCTGTATTGATAGCACATTACATTGTCTCAAAATACGATGATATTTATTGGGAGACTAGTTCCCTTCAATGGTTTTTCGTAAGACCTTCATGGAAATGGTTTACCTTTCTGATTTTATAACATACATAGTTTCTATAATTACATTTTAACTTTAAATTGTTTTTTAATTTATACTTAGAAACATCTTCATATTCATATTTTCTAATACTCTAGAACTTTATTTCCAAATCCACTTGTTGATCACAAGTAAAATATTATTCCAGGATGTTTAACATAAAATATTTCAATTCCATGTTTTATATTTCATATCTTAATCCAAAGTATTTTTAATTAGTGACCACTGTTTATCCAAAAATTGTGATAGGTAATAATCCTCCATTGAATAATTTTAACTTTCCTTTCTTCCCAAAGAGAGAAATATATTATATAATGAACTTATCCATTTCTCATCTACTTATTGTTTTCTAGTTCTGAAGAATCAATTAGGTTCTTAACATGTGTATGTATTTGACTTTTTGTTCACATGTTTTGAATTAGAAGGCTATATCATATAGACAGGGCTATTTCACATTACAAATGTCAAAATTACCAATGTGATTGTAATTTAGTCAGTTTAACTTTTACTTCAAGCTCTAGATTCATTATCCCGCCGAAGTGGGAAATACCTATATGGTGTATGTGAATTGATACAATTAGCATTCCTTATACATGGTTCCAATAATAAAAAGTAACATATATTATATTAGATCATGATATTATGAAACATAATGTTTAACCAAAAAAGTAGTAAAATTTTTATCATAATTTATAAAATCTATTCATAGATAATATCATAATCATAAATATGATTTCATTATGAGATTTTTCAAACCATAAATATATTTTCAAATCCTTCAAAAAGATTTTTTATAAAAAAAATTATTATTACACATGTATCCCCAAAGAGTATCAAATCTGGTGCGCAGTAAGGCCTATTTTCACTTACCATCTAATGCTCATGTCATGCTTGACATGCCTTTTGGGTTAATACCCATAGTAACATCTGTTTCAAAACCAAAAATATAAATATTATCTAGAGAAGGATATATTACTATGGAAAACACCATTATATATTACTACGAAAAATACTATGATTTTTCTATACTTATTCTCAATTTCTATTATATGGTTATGTTATCTGATCTATGTTTTTCTTTAATCTATTTCCCATGGAATCTACTAATAATTATATAATGATATCTATAGTGAAACTGAATCCAATACCCTAGATTTGATGGTTACTTTATTACATTAGAACTATTTATAAGTGATCACATCCAAAAAGACTGAACATTTTGGTTACCTTGATAAACTAGATACATAGCTAAATTTCATATGCATTTGAAAACAATAAATATAATTAATTATTTTCTTTATGATAATTATTATTCCCTCTATCATGTACATTCATATAATCATAAAATATTTTCTTGAATCCTATGTAATGGAAATAGAAGAATGTATTAAGCATAAATGCTTAGTAAGGGTATGCATTTAATGAAAGATATAAATAATAAACTAGTAGAATCAATATAGAATTTTATATAACTAAGAGACATTACATTTCAACAATAACATGATAAAAATATGTCAAGGATAAATGATGATCAATTCAATCCATATACATAATCACTTGAGCTTGATACATATCTAAGGATGTCATAACTAATCAAATAATCACAATGAAATTAATAACTAATATTATAATGATGGACTCATAATGTAAGACATCATAATCATACCATCAAGGGATAAAAAAAACATTTACTAGAAAGTAATTATGGAAAAACATGTTACATAAATTTGTAAGTCCCCGTCAATATTCAGAGGATATGTTGTCTGATGACACCTACTGAAGCATTGATGGGATATGTAATTTCGGGTTCAACCCATCACTTAATAAGTGCAATAAATTTCTCATATAAAAGGGTTGAAATATTAAAAAAAGAATTCATTACAGTACATAATATAAGAAGTGATAATAATTACCTTCATTAACATACATAATCTTAAATAATCAAGATTAATATGGTGTATTGTGGAAAAATAGAACATTTCTATTAAAATTTATTAGAAACCATTTTTAGAAATAGTAATTATTGTGTTACTACAACATATTACTAATGTATTATAAGTATATCATGGGAATTTATAAATTTTTAGTGAAAATTATATGGAATGATCCTTAAGAAATTATTACAGAAAATATCATTTTCCCATTTAAAATAAACATATAGAAGTATCTTTTAAAAAAGAAAATTAAAATAATTTTCATTGAAAAAAAAATTATAAAATTATAATGGAATTTTGATAACATTTAGTGTTATTGAGAAAAATTCATCTCATGTTATAAACATTGAGACCAATATTATTTGAACATTTTCTATTAAAGAAGAAAAATATTCCAGGTTTATAAAATAATAAGAAGGTTCCATTAAAATCACATTTTACATAGTAATTTTTCTTATTTTCATTATTAAATAATTTTATACAGTTAAAAATTATTAATAGAACTTTTTCAGAAATCATAGATACAAAAGTAAACATTATTTTGACTTACGTCGAATAAAATTGATTTTCATTAAAATTAATTTACCTTTAATATCTAGTACATAAGAGGGTAAATATGGTACTAATTATTGAGAAGGTATGGAGTAATTATAGGAGAATAAATTGATTATTATTCAAATATTAATAACACATATATTCTTCCAAGGGAGACATAACCGTAGAGAATCTCGGATAATGATGAGATTATGAAATAAATGCTTACCATTTGGGAATCTTATGAATCATAACCTAATAAAAGTTCTAAAATCAAGTGGAAATTTAAATACAATGATGATAAGGAAAATAATGTTATAGAATAAAAAATGGTACTATATACACCACAAAAAATTAGTGGTGAATATACCACATGTCTCACAGATATAAAAGTGAGATGAGAAACCATTACCACTTTTTTAACTTCTAAATCGTATTCCTTATTAAGAAACTAACACAAAATGAAACATTAAATTCCACAAGGATAAATAGATTCATGAAATAGAATATCTAATGGTTATTATGTACACCACTCCAAATAAATAAATGGTGAATATGGAATAACTATCATGGAAGTATAAGTGAGACGAGAAACCCTTACCCCATGTCTGATTTACTTCACACCTGATTTAGAATCCTATATAATCAATACATATTTATCATAAAAATATATCAAACACTTATTCATATATTTCACACAATATATGATTCAATTATAAACCTACATCACCCATTCATTATTCATTCTTTACCATAATCTCTATTTTAGGAGATAACCGCTTCATTTGTCATATATCTTTTGATTTTTTAGTTCTGGTACATCTATATTTATTATGGTTCCATAATATCTATAATTTGAATCATGATTTAATTACCATTTATATCCATAATATTCATATTTATATTTATCCATAAATTCCATATATTTAAAAATGAGTTTCTCCATCCAGGTAGATGGTTGGTCATACCTATGCATGAATGTTGTTTTAACATTCCATCAATAGATAAAAAAGGAAAATAAATATTAATTCACCATCACATGATAGTTATTATATAATATTTGTATATTATAAATTCATTTATTAGCATTCAATAAAAACCTAAATGAAAAAATCATTATTTGGGGGATTTTCTTGAAAATAAAAATCAATAAGTTAATCCCCATGATAAATTCAAAATATAATCCATGCATTGAATTGCTAGGAGGTTGTAATTTGAGTTACAAAATAGTTCATTTCTCATTTTTTGTTTTTCTAATAAGAATATTTTTGCATATTTTATTAAAATTTATAATAAAAAATAAATATAAAATAAAGTGAATTAATATTTAAGAGAATGAAAGAAAATTTATAGGAAATTAAAAGGGTGTTAAATAATAATTGAAACAGTAGTAGTGGACTAGCTAAAACCCCTAGTACACTCCTCTCATCCTTATTTAAAATGATTTACCAATTAAATTTCCCATAGAAAATCCATTGACCAATGGATGATCACTCTTGTTTTTAAGTATATCTTATCAATAAATCAATATTTTTTCCCTCATATATATGTTATTAAATTAATTTAAGACCTATAACCATTTTAGCCTACTTTAGATCATTATTCTCTATAGCAAGACCCTACAAAAATAATTTAAATATTAAAATCAATTAATTTACATAAAATATTGAAAAACAATCCAAAAATGTATTGAAAATATGTTTATTGAATAAAAAACAAATTCTATTCAAAATTTTATGTTCAATAGAAATAAAAAACCAATTACAAAATAATATCACCACTTGAATAGGGTTTCCATCACTTATTGCCATTCAAAACCACATGGGGCTTATCCTCACATCACATGTGGTTCCTCTATCCTATCCATTCCAATATGAATTCACAAAAGCTTCATCAAAATATCATTCTCATACTTCCCCTTGATCTATCAAGACAGAAAAGTAAATTTATTATGATGTGGATATGGGGATATAAAGAGGTGGAGGGTTTTGCATTCAATTTTCCAATTTCATTCCATTTAAAGAGTTCTCAAATTTACCATATTTTATAGATGAATATCAATTGTGTTTCTTAAATAATATTATTAAAAGTTGATTTATAAATTGAACCCATAACATTGAAGTAATTTGAACACATTTAGTAAATTTTAAATCAAACTTATTGAGGTTTAATTTGTCTACCTTATGATACATCTTATCTTCCTCCACTTTGGTGCATGGGAGGAATACATTAATAATAAAATTTTCCTTAAAACCTAACATGTATGTTATTTATTGAGTCCTATTTACAATACATGTGGAATCCAATAATTTGAAGCAGTTTTGTGGTAGTTATTCCTCATTTAATAAAGGTGTATGAATTGTAAATGAAATTCTATAATCTAATTTTTGTGATATTTTTGGAATCCAAATGATTGATTCAATAGTAGGTTTAATTAGATAGGTTGAGACCAACCTGGATTGGTTTCATAAACTAATTAATTTATTCTATTGTATCAATAGATAAATTTTATTCCCAAAACACCAATTTGATGAAAAATAATTTAAATTCTAGAGTTGTGGATTTTTGATAATTTAACTTAAAACACTTCAAAATTCCAAAAATTATGCAATTTAAAATTGGTTTATTGTTTTTGGGAAATAATAATTGAAATAAAAATAAAAAATTTATTTAAAATTCCATCTCTATAATAAATTTTTTTAAATTTCATTAAATTTTGAAAAAGAGTGTTTTAGTTGAATATATATATTTTTGAAAAATATCATTTTTTCTATCATGATATCAAAATAGTTTTTTAAAAGAAATCCTATTATCATGTGTAAAATTTATTAATGAAAATCAAACAATATAATCATTATTTTTTTTAAAATGGTAATATTAAAATTTATATGACACAGTGTAGATATATAACCCTTTATTAAACCCATAGACACCCAAAAAGTATGTTGTGTGATTTTGGTAATTTCTTAGGGTGGTTTAGAGAAAAAAATTTGGGGACTAATAAAATTAAAACATAAACATATAACTTAAGTAGGTTTTTTATAGTTTTTATTATTGAATACAATATTAACATGGAAAATGCAAAATGTCATTGATGCCGCCACCCTAAGAGGCTCTATTAAATGGAATTCATAGGGTACAATCACATTGGTCAAGGTCGTATCATATTATTTTTATTAAAATTTTATATGAATATAAAAAAATAATATATAACAATCATAATGTTCATATAAGAATTGATATATTATCAATATTTTTCATTCTTTTTGGAATTTTAATTTATATGTGGTATATTTTTAAATGGTCCCAAATAACTGAAATAGTGAATGTGTTTTATATATTTAAATAACTAAATATGTAATTAATTAATTAAAAGGGTTATTTCATTTATAAAATTATGGGTCATTACAATGAGAAAAAATGTACTGAAAACCTATTTTAGAACTATCCTGAGCCCAATCCCCAGTGAACATAATGAATTATAGTTTTTGAGAGAACATGGAAACCTAGAAATTAACGATGGAAGAATAAAGGAGTATAAAATGGAAGTTGTATTCATTGGAATTACTAGTAAATAACTAAAAAAACAAAGAATTTAAGAGTATTGAATATTGGACCAGCTCTTTTTCCCCCATGATTCAAATGAGTTGTTCGGTAGTTGAAAGGGGTTCCACCCTTCTTAAAATTGTTATGAATTTGAAATAAAAAAATTATAGATTTTATTATAGAAAGGTAACACATTTGTTGTGAATGATTTTCTAAATAATGTTCTAACCATGCCCAAGTACCCCTAAAAAAATAGTATAATAGTTTCATTGAATTTCTAAATGGAATAAATAATTATTTCATGACTATTAAAATATTCTATATCTATAAGAAATTAACCACCAAACTAGGGTTACCTTCATGATGTAACATTGTGGTAAACATTAAAACACTTTTAAAAAACATAATCTCAAAATTTAAAGACCTAGATTTACTGAGGATTGGGTAAAATCATTATAAAATATAATAACTCAAATTAAATCCTATATATTCATAGATGTGTCACCATTAAATCAACTATAAAACATTAAATTCCTATAAAAGTATATGGTATAATATAATATATGGTGAGTGATAATAAAAAATGTAAAAAAGAAAAACTATACAACCCCACACAATGTAATGAATCATCAAAAAATTAACAATAACCAAAAATTGGTCAAACAGATCATCGAAGAATATTTCAATCATCTGAGTGCACAACCAAAATAAAAACATCTGCAAATAAGTCCAATTTATATGGGTATAAAAAACACCATTTCCCCAAAAATTAGAATTCCAATATCATGGTGAATATAATGGAAATGACTTAGAAGTGATTCTTTAAAACAACCATTTATCCGAAAGTGGAACACACTCTTAAACCATGGGCACTTTAAAACAAAAATATGTAGAACAATGTAGAAAAATCCATGATGAATCTATATAGGCTCCAGCCTTATTCCATAACACACATGGATAACATAGGGTTATAATATAAATAAACATAAAATGTTTAATGCATAACATACTAATCGCTACACTATCCAATTTATATTCTCAACTAGTGGAATAGTCCACTTAGTTTTCCAATCATATCATTAATTCCTACATCATTTCCAACCTATGTGCATCTCAAAATATCAACAAAAGCATTTATGAAAAGCCACAAATATCAAGGCAGGCCCACCAAAACAATGAGGTACATCAACAGAAACCCTGTCACAATATCTTAAAAAATTAAAAGTATCTGTATAATATTACATTTAAAACCATCAACAATAAATATTCCATAAAAGAAAAATAAGTTATATTTCATAATAACTATATTAGTGGAATCACTAAATGTTCAACCAAAGTATGGTAATAAAATTGAAAGGACCTAAAACATACCATCCAAAAAAGTATCAAACCTACGAAAATTTTCTAAAACTAGACATAAAAAAATTATATGACATGAATGGACATAGTGGGGGGAAACATAGGATCTATAAAATAGGGATACATAGGGTTACTTGGATTGTCACAGAAGAAGTACACATTGCAATTCATCATAATTTAGGAAACAACTATGTTTTGAGATGGATGACCCTAATGTACTGAAATTCCCAACACATTATTCTCACAAATATACTCATTTCCTACTAGGATAACCTCTTTTACATATCAAGGAATGAGGGATTCACCCAAAAATAGTTTCCTATAATATTTAGATCATATCTGAATAGGCTTATCGAATGATCATGAGTGGATTATAGGGAATGAATAAGAATAAATGAATACAGATATGGTTGAACACTGACTTTGATGAAATGATCATCATATGAATCATTAATCAATATCCTCAGAAAGAACATGATCATCTCTAAAAAGTGATCTATATACTCCTTCATTTATATGTCACCATAATAAAGGATCAAAAATCTATTTCCCTCCATAATCTCACAAGCTAAGGATAGAATTCAAAGATAAATACCATCATTAAAAACACCCAAGAAATATCTTCATGGACTAAAAGAGTAACTATATAGTCCCACCATTATCAACAAAATCTAATAAGTAATTTCACCATAGAAATCACAAATGGAGATTCTACTATCTTTATAGAATAGAGGATTTCCTCAAACATTTAGAAAACACCTTATCTTTTATTGCATGATAATCACCAAAACGCAAGGTGTATTTTTTCAATAAGGATATGTTTTGGTTATAAAGCGTGGATGGTTCCATGTCCATCACATTACTTAGAGCTATGGTAGATTCTGAAATTGAAGATATTCATATGAGACGAGAGGATTTACCAAATGAACCATCCAAATAGAATATCCTTAACCATTACTTATAAACCATTTTTTGGAGGAACACCATAACAAATAGAATAAATTAACAACATAAATTCATTACTCAAAGCTCAAACTAAACAATGTCCTCTTAAGCTATGGATAATATCCCAAAACCAAAACACACCATAATAAAACATACCCTTTTCAACGTATTGAAATAAAAAACTTTTTCAAAATTACCAACTTTAAACAAGGATTTTTAATTAAAACACAAATAGAGAATATTATTGAAAAATAATCCAAACCCTTTTTAGAAACAATTTAACCTTAGTGGAACACATATCACAAAAACATGAAACATTATTAAACACATGTTTTCCAAGGCATAAAAATCCCTATAAAACCCTTTTATTAACACTAGAGTGTAGAGACCCGAGCCCAGTACTCCCAAATATGGTTCCTAGTACCATTACATTAGAACAAGATATATTTAAACACATCTGAAATCCATGATCAGTTTAGTAGTCTAGGTATGTAACACCCCACATTTTTAATAACTATTTTTTTGTTCAGATAAATTTCATTTATGATTTTCATTTAACACTAAACCATGATATTATTTCATTCTAAAACAAAAAAAAGATTTTTCTTTATAAAAAAATTATATTATATTGATTTAAGCGAAATAATAAAATTTTATTTTGTTAGGAACAAATATAATATCCTTCAATAGCTTTTATTTCATAACAAATCTTGTTTTACCGAACTATAATATAATATTGATAATATAATTAAAATATTATTATGCATATCACATACACATTGGTATTGAAGTTAAGAAAATGGATATATAAATTGTAATTTTTTTTCATTTTATAAAAATGAATTAATTTGAATTTAATTAATTAGAAATGAATGTAATAACTTTTTGGAAATAATGAAATTCATTCCATGAAAATCTAGTAATTTATAAAAAAAGATAATGAATAAATTAATAAAAAACATTTTGATTGATTATATTAATTGAATTTATATATTATTTATTCAATCATATACCAAAAATTTACATTCTATATATTCTAGATAAGACATAAGAATAAATACGACATTACTCATAAAAACTATATTATTCTAAAATAATGTTTTACCACCATTAATGGGGAACTTGTTATATAAAATTTGTTTGAAAATTTTAAAAAATATATATGAAAAAGTAAACCTCATTCCAAAATTTCAAACATCATAATTAACATTGGGTTATGATATTGTATATTTCAGAAAATATTTATCTTTTGATGAATAGTTAGAAATATTGAATAGTAATTGAAAAACGCCTTTGTGATCGAATTATATATATTATTAAATAAAACTTTATGTAGTTTTTAATGTATGACTATATCTACTATATATCACATAATCTAATTTAGTTCATTAGAAATAATATTTTGTTGATATTGGACAAAAAACATTTCAATCATTTGAGATTTGTTTCATTAAAAACTCCTCGCATCATCTCATCTATGAGAATAATTTTAAATATATTCATTCCGATTACATAGAATGATTCTATTAAAATGAATCCAATAATTTTTATCATAATAATATATAAATTATAATGTGTAAAAATTATTTTTGTACCAAATATATTAGACAATGACATTAAAATTAATTACAGTGATTAGGGTAAAAACAATGTTACATATTGGTTAACATAGAATATAAGGAGTAAAAATATAAAAAAAATTGAAAACCTTTTTAATGGAAATATTCATACCTTAATATGTCCATTATTGTAATTAGAGACACTATGGACTCTTTTTCAAAATGAATAATGTGGGTGAAATTCTCTCTTTTAAAAATTTTCAAGTTTACCACTCACCTCTCTTATAAAGGACCACCACATCTCTTCCTATCTTCACACCTCTCATGCCCTTTGTATAATTAAATATCAAGTAAAATATCTTCTAAAATTACCTACTCTAATACTAGAATAATCACTTTGGAATTAAATCCAACCAAGGATGTCCTTTGGTTAAAACCAAAAAGAGTTTCCCATAAATAGGGTAACATTCCTCAACGTACAATTTTATTTTTTGCATAATACATATTATAATATTATTATTATACCCTGATTATATAATATAATAATTATTCTAAAAATAATTATATTTTTTTATGTTCAGGTTATGACCTAAAAAATAATACACAACCAAATAATTAAATACACAAAAATCGTTTTTTCATACGGCGGACTACTGCCTCAAAAACTGATGTTGTTTGTTCTTCCATTAAAACATTTAATTGATGGGAATAATGATATAAATGAAATTTATATTCGTTTTTTATAATATTTTATATGTTATTATAATTCTGTAATTTTTTATATATCTAATATCTACATGCTTTCCATTTTTTAGATTATTATAATGTCGTTCATTAGTATGGAAGACTACTGCCTCACTAAGTGATGTGATTTGTTAAATCATTAGATGGAATTTATTAATGATGGATTTGATAAACATATGTAAAATATATTAAATAAAAATTAATATTTAATAATAATATATTATATTGTTTTCTTTATTTTAGTATGATAAGAAAATTGAAACAACATTCATACGTACGTAAGACCGACCCTCACCTTGAATACTGTATTTAATTTCCTATTTCTATTTTTTATAGATTTTTGAAAATATATATATAAATAAATATATGATATTTATATCATAGTTATAATTATATAATATTGGAAATAATTATTAATATAAGAGGAAAAAACATGATAAAACAAACTATATACGAAAACAAGAGGTTATTACCCAAAACATAAATTCAACATGGATTAGACTATAAATATGTTATAATATTTGATAAGCAAATAATATATTGTATTAAATAAATGAATTTTATTAAATAATTGATTTATAATAAAATTATATTTATTATACTGGATTATTTAATGTTCAAAACATATGTCATTAGATAAGGGAAGTGATTTTCATCTCACATTTTACTTTCATGAGACACATGCCATTTTGACCAACAATTATTTTTATGTGGTGTCTATACAACACATGAATGCAACATGTTTTATTATAATTAATTTTATTTAATTAACATATCTGTCTTTGGATATCTCTTTAATGGGGTTTACTGTTATAATTTTACCAATGCAATAAAGGGATTTCTAGTCTCACTTTTATTTTTACGAGACCTATTCCATATTCACCGCTAGATTATTTTTTGTGGTGTATATAATTAACATTTAATTGTTATTTAATTAATTTAAATTATTTAATTATTTTAAATGTTTTAATTTATTTTATTATCTCATGGGGATCATGATTCAAAATTTATAGAAGAAATTAGAGATTTATGTCCAACTTTTGTAATTATATGAGACACATGATATATTCAGCACATAATTATTTTATGTGACAAATATACTATCCACAAATGTAATGTATCATTATAATAATAAAGAAAATTGGTATTTAAATATCAATTTTAGGACGTATATTTCACGGGGATCATGGTTAATGCGTTACACAAGTGGTAAGGAATTTTTTTGTCTCAATTTTCTTTCTTTGTGATGTATGTTATGTTGTACGTCTATATTCTTATAGAAGGTCTATATATAAAATTTGACAAGTATTGTCATGAATTTTTTAAGCCTCATGATATTTTAATTTTCATCTAATGTTATTATCTCAAGGTTATTAGGATTCAATGTTACCGATTTGTTAATAGTTTATTGTTGTGATCTCATCATTTATTCGGGTTGTTTATGATTATGCTTCCTTTGATCAAATTTTAAATATATATATATATATATATGAATAAATATCATTAATTTTATTATTAATGGTTATAAATTATATCCTATTTTATTGGTACACTTTTATAACTCTTGGATACTTAAGATAATTAATTTTTTAAGAAAATCGTACATTATTTCTCTCATTGGTTGAAAATATGTTTTATTCAAGAGTTATGTTTTCAAAAATTGATTCCAAATTTTATTTAAATTGTCTATCAAGCTCATTTTTATGGGAAATTATTCCAAAATTTTATTATGTTCCAAAAATTGTATAAAATTGTTTTTAATCTTAAATTTATATTTATTAAATTCTTTTTTTTTCAACGAAATGGATTTCAATAATTCCAAAACACCCATTATAAATTCTCAAAAATATTTTTTTCTGAATAAATGTTATCAAAATGTTTTATGGATTAAAAAAAAATTTTCTCTGTGGAGAGGATATGTTACTCTAGAAAACATTTAAATTATTTTTGAAGAATAATTCATATTTTTTTAAATTGGTTTTAAAATAAAAGGATTTTGAAAACATTTTATGTCATAATATGCGATTTTTAATGAAATATTATTTTCCATAAGAAAAACTCCAATTTATCTTTCAAAATCTACATATATCAATGATGAAAAATATTGATATAGTTTCCTATTTACCAAGGATATGATCCAAGGATACAATTACAATCATTTCATTGAATGGTTAATGTTTACTATTAGAATATTCTATTTAAACCCATTTAGTTCTGATAGGATATACCATGTAAAAATGATTATGTAATCATGAATAATATATATATATATATATATATATAACAACTCATTTTTCAATTTGGTTATTTATTAATAAAATGAAAATATTTTAAAATTTATTATTCACATTGGTTATTATTTAACTAATATGATGAAAGAAAATATCACAACATTTTCACAGCATTTATTTAAGAACTGATGTGAAAAATAAATTTTCTTATCCTTTTCACCTCAATTCTAAATAAAAAACATGAACAATATTTTTTACATCATTTATTTAATACAATTTTATAAAAATAAATGGATACATTGTTTTTATACTAACATTGGTCATAAAAAACTATGTAATATAAAAAAATACAAATATCGGATAAAGTGATTAATATCCATGGATTTGAATATTTCTTATGATTATAGTTCAATTTAATGTAGTTTTTCATCCAAAAAACTATTGTCCTCAGGAATAATAAATACCATCATTAAGAACCTAGATCATCCTTTTAGTTATGGGTCTTAATTTCAATTGTTTTATGAGAAAATGGGTGATTTTGGAAATTTTATAAGTACCCGTCGTGTACTTAGGAGTACACACCGTGTACCTAATTACTATGTACTTCCCCATCTTGTTCATGTTAGAGTAGATATATGGTCATGTAGGAGGATGTGGAAAACTCCAAATTTCAGGGTCCAGTTCCAGCAAATACACAGTGTGTTCATTAACAATACATGCCATGTACTTTCCTTATAGTTGTTTAATTAGACCAGGGTCATGTCAAACCCTCGTTTTCATCTTCTTCGAGTCGTGCCTTATAAAGGATTAAACCCAATTTCTGATTCATCTTTATGGCAAAGATTTATCGTCTATTCTCATAATCGAACATCTTTGGGTGCGTTGGAATCCCACTGGTGATTCCTTTCTTCTTATAGATCCTCTTATTTTGATTTCTTCTATCTCTTGAGTTATTTAAGGTTGAATGTTTTTGACATTTTTGTACATCTACATTGTTCTAGTCTGATTTTAGGGATTATGTTCGATAGTATTCATTGTACAACATCAAGGTAGGTGGTTTGTTTCATTTCATTCATTGTCTTTCAGTTTTATATTCCGCCGTGTCGATTACCCATGTTTCGAGCATTTCAGGTTAAAAAAATTTAACCCTATTTTATCTTCCTTAGACTAATTATAGGATTAAGGGTTTGTTGATGTGATATAATGTTAAATTTCAAGTTAAGTAACACCCCATGTGTTTTATTATTTGTCCGTAAGTTTAGGGCTGTTTGTTCTATGTTGAGAATGATGAAGACATTGTTTCCTTGTTTTGCTTGATAGGATGGAAATGATTGTATGCTGACAGTTGTTAAATGATTGTGACATGCAATGGAATTATATGCCCATATAGTAGTTATGATTAATTTTGGATGCTTGATAATGTTTATGTATGATTAAATTGCATAGGGATGTCAGAACCTAGTGTACTTAGACCACCAGAGGAATTGACGTTGAGTGATTCCTTAGAGTGTTCTTCATATTTCTTGCTATGAGACCACATTGAGAATTGATGGTGAGTGCTCCCTCAGAGTGTTTATAGATTACATTAAGAGACCACATGGGGAATTGAGGTTTAGTGCTTCCCCATAGAGTCTATAGTAATTGTGGAATGTACATAGGGGAATTGAGGGTGAGTACTTCCTTTGTGTGTATTTGTCTTTTTATTGCATTATTTGGCAAGAGGGGTTAGACTGTGTGAGCTACCCATAGGGTTAATGTAAATATTTAGTGTTTGTGATGCGCCTCCCAAGCCAAAGTATAAGCGTGGATTATGTCTTTTTATGTAGTATTCTGAGATACATGTATGTGATAATTAAAAGATTAAATTATAAACATTATGTGACAATGATTGCTAATGTAAATTGTAAGATTGGTTACTTTTGTGTTCTCCTAGTATCTTTGTTTCATTTCCATTATTACATGCTATATATACTTACCGATAGTTAGGAATGGATCTAATGGTGGTTGCCTACTAGGATTCATCTCACACCCTGTTTGGGTCATTATATTAGACTAAAATAGATTATATAGTTATAGGTATAGATAAGGGAAAACACCCTTCTAATTCAGGTACATGATTACTTTGGAGATAGAGAGCATGGGACCAAGCTAAGGCTTGTGATGCTGCTGTAGTTTATTTTTTTACTTTGGATTAGTACTATACTTCCATTATTGTGACTTTTTTAGCTGTTTTCATAGATATATGTGACTTGAATCATTTATATATGTCCTTCAGTTTTTTATTTACATGCAGACTTCCACAGTTTACATATTTTTAGGTATTAGTAGTTCTGATGCTGTTTATTATTTATTATTATACAATATATAATCTTCCAATGAGTCCATAGTTTCCCCAATAACACACCAAAGTCCCTTACTATCTGTAATCCTCTGGCATTCAGGAAAATGCGCTTGAGGCCATGTAACCAACCGGGTATGGGGTACTATTGGGCGACACCAAAAACCGGGGCGTTTCAAAGTGGTATCAAAGGCAATTTTTTTATTTTCATCATTGCCTTACTTTTTAGATCCTATAGACAAGGATAATAAGTAATAGGTAGTTTGTAATAAGATGTTCCTAGGGTTAGATAACCCCTGTATAGTGGAAATCCAAGTTACCTTGAATATTACAATTTTTTTTTAGTTTTTCAACTGTTACGGTTAATTTGATTTCAACGCTGTGTGATATACATGTTTTGTGCCATTCTGATTTATATCATTAAGGTTCAATTTCTATTGAAACCCAATGAGATTAGGGTATTCCATATCATGCATCATATATGAACTTGTTAGATATCACATATCATGCATTCTTGTCATTCCATTAAGGTGCATTACTAATTTCATACTCTTGTGATAGATGTTGTGATATATATGTATACATGATCTTATGATATATGAAGTGATAGAATAGCTGTTGTTTTGATAGGGTATTTTAAAATTTTATGTTTCATTTGAATGGGAACCAAACATTGATCCCTAAGGTGTTATGTGCCCTCTTGGATAAGAATTTGGTCGATCATATAGATCTTTAACAAAATTCAGTTATGATATTACATGAATATGATTCCACTATTTGATTTGATGGGAGTATGTGCCCCAATAGATTGTAATTTGGAACTTTACTACTTGTTTCAGTGTTTTTATTGGGTTTTGGAGTAGTTTATGAGGCTTACTATCCAGAAAAACCCAAAATACATGGCATGTGATGATGAATACATGTCATGTATCCTTCTGTTTTGGAAGAAAATATTTTTTCATATGTACACATCATGTACCTTATCTACCCACCATGTAGGTGATGACCATGTTAATAATCATGTGAGCAGAGACCCAAGAATGGGGAACCTTTTGTAGGACACACCATGTATGTGATAAACAAGTTGTGCATCCCTTTACCGTGTGACCAACCGAGTGGGCCGAGACATGGGTTGGAAAAATATTTTCTTTAATATGTTGTGTACTTGGAATACACATTATGTTGTGTATATCTGTGTATCCATCCATGATACCAACATGTGTCTATGATATCCTTCTACTACATGCCATGTCTGACATATACATGTCGTGTAGTTTTGTTCTAAGAGAACCGTGTAGTTCGAGCCATGTAAAAGAACTTGGGCAAGAGGGAACATTCAAGTACACGCCATTTCTCAAGAAGAATATGTCATGTGTATGGGTGTTACACAACTAGATTTGGACAAGGTATACTCGATGTTAAAATCCTAAGGATAGAAACCGTATTGGTGTTATACAATTTATGTGATCCTATTTTGTAAAACATGATTGTTTTATTCTGCTGATCCTTTATTCCACTTATAAGTTTCAGTCCTTGATAATCTTGAACTGAGGTTTGAGCTTGACCATGTCAAGTCATTCCACCGAGACATCCTCTAGTTTTACTCCATGTTTGGGGTGATGATCAGACACCAAAAACAGTAGACCACGGACTACCAGCAGATCCTCCCATTGCGACCTTCATGGCACCAGTTGTCATTCCGTATAACAACCCTTATCTATAGTACACACTTAAAAATGATTTATTATAGAAAAACCATTACTTGATAAAACATATAAGATCGATAGGTCTAGTGTATTTTGGTCTTAGTAACATTACATTACAACTTAGAACATAAAACATAACATCTTTATTGAAACCTTCCTTTACATTACCACTATATTCTTTCATACTTAGTATTGCATGGGATAACAGGAGGACATGAATAAGAAAAGGGTGAGATATAAATCCTTGTAAGGGAGTAAAAAAGGAAAAACTTGATGATTAAAATACATGTTAGGAAATAGGCATATCAATATAGAATAATAGAAACATGAACATAATGGAATGATATAACACGATTAAAATAAAAGGGAAATGTGGCAACAACATTTGACAATATATTATCATGATTCAGGGCACATTGTACATGGAGAATCAATAAACCTTAATTTCACATGAATTAGCATGATTAAAACCTCATTTCACTAGAACTTTCATGATACTAATCTTTACCCAATTCACTGGAGCACTACCTGGGCGCACCCTTCTTAATCATTTCATTTCATGCATAAATGTGCCACATAGATCATACAACATGGATTCATTAAACCTAATAATTTATTCCATGATAATGGAATGCCTAATAAATAATTAAACTCTATAATAAATAAGTAAACATCCATAATGGTAAATACCCTTGACAGATAAATGAGCACGGTATTCACTACGTAATGACTTTGGCTTGGGAAATCATGGTGCAATTTCGGCAACGTGACGACGTGACATAAGAATTCAAAAAAATGGTTGATGGGTGAAAAAGGGATGCATCATCATATTTACATAGAATTTATTGTATGTGGATCATATAGGTACATGTACTAACATATTTAATGAAATTTGGATTAATACTACAAAATGAATTCTTCAATGTAAATGAGTATAGAAAAATTCCTCATGGATTTTCGGTATTGTAACAGGTGTACATGGGATGAATTAATGAGACAGAAATGGGAATCTCATTATTCAAACATAAATAGGGTAGTGTGGGGGAGGATAGAAATCATATCCCAAAATTTATATTTGAATTTAAAATTTCATAACAATATAAGGAAACTTGGACATAAATAAGGAAGGACGAAATCCCTTATAAGGCAGTGTAATCCCAAAGGCCTGAGAGGGGATTGAAAAAGGCTTCTTGGGAGATTGGGGGGCCTTGGGAAAATTCTAGAGAGAGGAGGTAAATGGAAGGAAGAACTACAAAGTTTTTGAGTGAATAGGAAGAGGGAGATTGGGTGGGTTTATATAGGAAAGGAGATGGAATTATTTAATATTTAGGACATGGACCCTACACCTTAAACAAATCAAATCAAAAACCATCCCAAGGGTTTTGAAAAAGGGGATTGGAAACAAATATTTTATAATGCCAAATTATTATCTTCTTAAAATATTATTCTTGCAAATGTGTAGTTGAGTTACACTCTTAGGGAAATCATTCTAAAAAGCTAAAATGTTTTATAAGCCGTGGAGGGTCCACTAAGTCTATTTAAATTAAATAAAATAATCTAAAAATAAAATTATTTTAATTGTGAAACATATATTGACAAGACATCTCATTTATAGTATTTTATTACATCACTATTTCATCATTATGATGTAGTAAAACACTTTATACATTTAAAAGGTATTTAATTTATACCAAAAAATTTGGTTGTCTCCAAAATTTATGAAAAATTCACTATTGGATAATTTCGATGTACTCGTTCCAAAATGAATATTAATTTAATACAAATAATTTTCTAAATACGTGAATTTTCACTTTAAAAATAAAAACTGATATTTAGCGAAAAGTTATCAGATTTGACAAAAACATCTTTCTAACCTTAATAAAAATTACTATTGTATTCATAAAAATTATACAATAATTTATAATTAATAAAAAGTAATTTAATAATAATAATATTTTATTAAAATATTTTTTTATTTCAAAAATCAATTAATTTATCAAAATAGTTTTCTTAGTTGAATATAAAAAAAATACTATGTGTGTAATAAAAACTATTTAAAAAGAAACAATAAGAAAATGAATGTGTATTCTTTGTAAAAAGTAATTTACTTAGTCATAATGCTAGGGTATTGTTACATAACCCCTTAAAACACCCACATAAGACCTTAGGGTATGGTGTGTGATGGTGACAGACTCTTGAGGTGGCTCAGATAACATTTCTCTAGTGGTAACCACTGTCTACTTCCACTTCTCTCATAGGTGGTTCCACTCAATCTTAATGTATTCAAGCTCGAATTGGGATTGTTCAAGAGAGAAGCCCAATGATGCCACCTCCTTTCCAAGCTCTAAAAAATGGGCTTCATACAGAGCAATTATACTAGATGAGTCTATCACTTCCTTTCTCTGAGTAAAATGGATCTTAAAGCCCTATATTTATAATGATAACGTTATCATTTTTCAACAGATATATTTTCAATTGTCACAATTCATAACGGTATTTAAAAATCCAAAAACATAAAACCAAATATTTTCATATGTTTTATATAACAATTTTACATAATAAGATATTTAAATAGACAAAGAGGAATTTTCATTAATGAATGTTTGGGTCGTTAATCTCTTCCACCTTAAGAAAATTCACCATCAAAATTTGGTTTTACATTCTATGCTGGAAAAACGTGTACGCACTTTTCCTTCATTTCCTCCTCTAGTTCCCATGTTCCCTCTTCGTACTTATGGTTTCACCAAAATAACTTGACCAGGTGGGTAGTCCTGTTATGTAGAAAATTATCTATATGATCCAAGATCATCACTGGATGCTCCTCATAAGAAAGATCATCCTTTAACTATAGCACCTCTGAAGAGAGTAGATGTGACAGGTCTGGTATGTACTTCTAATAAAGGGATGCATGAAAGACATCACATACATTAGCCACAGTAGGTTGAAGTGCTAGTCGATTGGAAACAACCTCGAAATGATCAAGAATCTTTAAGGGGCCGATGTACCTAGGACTTAAATTCCCTTTCTTTTCAAACCTCACGACCTTATTCCACAGAGATATGCGTAGAAATACCATGTCTCCATCATTGAACTCAAGGTCTCGTCGATTGTTATCTGCATAAATCTTTTATCATCTTTGGGCTGCCGTGATTTATACTGAATAGTTTTCACCTTCTAAAACATTTCTTCAACCATTTCATGTTTTTGTAGCTTACAATCACCGACATCATCCCAACATGCTGATGTTATGCACCTTTTCCCTTAAAGGGCTCCATATGGTGCCATTCAGATGCTCACATGGAAACTGTTCTTGTAGGAGAATTAAATTATTGGAAGATGTTGGTACCATCTTCTTTTTAAGTCCATAGAACATGATCTTAACAAATATTCCAATGTATAAATAGTTCACTCATATTGGCCATCAGTTTGAGGATGATTTGTCATACTGAAGTTCAGTTCAGTGCTAAGAGCATGTTGGAGAATTTTCTAGAACATTGTGGTGAATCTCAGATCACGATCAGATATAATAGATAATGGTACTCCATGCATCTTTACCACATCATTGATGGAAATCCATTCATGTTGATCTAATGTGAAATACTTTCGAATCACAATAAAGTGTTATGTCTCTATAAGACGTTCCACAATGACCCATATAGAATTTTTTCCTCTAGATATCCTTGGATGTCCATTGAAGAAGTCCATGGTAATGTTATCCCACATCCATGTTGGTATTGGTAGTGGTTGCATCATCCACTTATACATTTTCCTCTCATAATTAACTTCATGACATACCATGCTCTTTGATGTATATTCTACAATCACCATTTTCATATTGTCCCACCAAAAGTTTTCTTAGAGATGTCGATACATATTTGTGCTCCCTGGGTGAATAGAGAAGTTTGAGATTTGGGAATCATTCAGAAGATCCTTCTTTATCTATGGATTGGATTCTAGATATAATAATGACCCAAAACTCACAAATCCATCCCTTGCAACCATGAACTCTAATGATTTCCCATTTCTGACAGCTTCCACTCTTTTCATAATTTTCACATCCTTATTTTGAGCATCCTCTACCCATTCCAAAAGAGAAGGTTGAGTAATCTTTTTTAAAGTATTAATTATGGTCCCTTATCTATGATTTGAAGGTCCTTCTTCATCAAATATAATTACATTAGATCCTTTTCAATTATAATCAATGATATAATTTTTGAGTCCTTTCTACATAGACCATCTTCCACCTTATTCTATTTCCTAGGGTGGTAATTGATCGACTAGTCATAGTCCTTAATCAGCTATAACCATCATCGTTTGCATATATTCATCTTTTTCTATGTGAATATAAACTTAAGGATTTTTGGTCCATATATATTTCACACTTCCCCCCAAATAGATAATGTGGCCAAATTTTTATAGCGAAGATCACCGTAGCCAACTCTAGATCATTTGTTGGATAGTTCTTCTCCTGAACATTTAATTTCCTTGATTCATATGTAATGAATTTTTCATTTTACATCAACACACAACCCATTACCTACTTTAAAGCATCACTAAATACCATAATAAGTTCTCCAATTTTGGGTAGTGTGAGATTGGGGGAAGTGATAAGCCTCCTTTTCAACTCTATGAATCTTTTTCGCATTAATCACTCTAATAAAACCTAACTCCAATCTGAGTTAGCTTGTTAAGAGGGTTTCACAATTGTGAGAAATTTATCACAAATCGGAGATAATATCCATCTAACCCCAAGAAGCTACAGACATCTGATACAAATGTTGGCCTCGGTCATCCTTCTACTGTAGTTGTCTTCAATGGATCATAAGATATCGCATTGATAGTGATGATATGACCCATGAATGGGACCTGAATCAACAATAACTTGCACTTGTTTTACTTTTCATAGATCTTATCCTTTAGCGAGGTCCCTAGTACAGTTTTTAGATTCTCCTCATGCACCTCCTTAGTTTTTAAGTATATTAGAATATCGGCTATAGAGACTACAAAAAATTTGTCGAGGTAATCTAAAAAGACTCATTTAATCTAGTCCATACAAATTTTTGGATAATTAGTGAGACCCAAAGGAATTAAAATGAATTCATAGTGCCGGTATGTTGTAGAAAATTTAGTCTTGGAGATATCTTCCATCTTCACCCTTACATGATAATATCCCGGCCGCAGATCCATAGAGGAGATGTATTGTGCTTCAGGTAGATGATCAAAAAATTCATCAATTCGTGAAAGATGATACTTGTTCTTGATCGTGATTTTTTTGATCTCACAATAATCATTGCAAAGGCACATTAACCCATCCCTCTTCTTGACGTAGAGGATGGGTTCACCCCATGGTGAAGCACTTGGAAGTATAAACCCTTTATCTAGATTATCCTGTAGTTGTTTGTTCAGATCCTCAAGCTCCATAACATTCATTCTATATAATGACTTGGATATCATAAAGTACCAACGAATATGATCAATTTAGAATTAAACGTCTCTTCTTAGAGGAAGACCAATCAATTCCTCAGAAAAAACTTCATTGAATTCCCTCAAAATAGAGATGTCTTCAAGGATGGTTCCTTCTTTGGACTCAATCATCTGATCCAGATAAGCATGCTCATAGGGAAGTAATATAAATGCTTGATATTATGGAGTTAAAGAAGATTCATCCTCCTCCTTTCACTTATACAAAATCGGGATTCAATTCTCTACAAGGAGAGTGATTTCACTCTCATGGAAATTTAAGTTGGCTCCACATAATGAAATACAATCCATGCCGATAATGGAATCAAATTCAACAAAATGGAGTATGATGAGGTTCTTTGAGATGTTAAATCTCTAAGTTAATATAGGGGAGGTGTTATATTAATGGGAT
This sequence comes from Viscum album, assembly GCA_963277665.1. Lineage (NCBI taxonomy): Eukaryota > Viridiplantae > Streptophyta > Magnoliopsida > Santalales > Viscaceae > Viscum > Viscum album. The sequence continues at coordinate 639,594,244 of OY728143.1, read as the reverse complement.
TCAATGATTTCCCCAATTCTTGTACTCAACGACATCATTACTTCCATTATTTCTAGTGGTGTTGGGATTGTTCTAATAAAATTTTGGGATATAAAATAATACATAGAACTGGAATAAAAAATAACATTATCTATTCTTGAATTAATAACTAGCATAATTGTCACCACTTCATTTTTTGGAGTTCACATTGGATGTAGTGATGTAAAAATCTCACCCTTACTGCCCTAGTGGTTGTTGGTTGCCTACGAAAACCCTTGGCATAGAGAAATGATTTGAAAAGTGCCCCGATTCATTGTATCTGAATTAGTGAACAATGCATTGGGGGTCGATCAGATAATTCATAACCTCTATAAAATCCACGAGTTATTATTTCCAACAATTATTAGATAGGTACACTTCTCTTTCACACCTAAATCTTTTCCTTGTCCCCATCAGGCAATTTCTGGGGTACTTCTTTCTGAACCATTGTCAAGTGGGGTGCTGTATTTTCTTAGCACCATTGGATTTTTCCATTGGACCACTGGAATTAAATTCCACCTTACACTTCTTATCACCATGATACCCCTGAGACTCTCCGATCATCATTTCAACTATAAGGGAACATAAGACAATTTCCTCATAGCTCTCGAAGTCACGGATATTTTGGTATTTCCATCAGATATGTTTCATCCCACCAAATAAGTGTAAAACCATGAATTTGGGGGTAGCAAAAAAACCAGAGGCATATCATGTAATCCTTATGAAGTTATCCTCATATTATCTGATGGATTCATCACCTTTTTTCATGAGGGAAAGTAAGTCCCTTTCGATTTCAAGTCAGAGGGTGCAGAGAAATTTTTTATCGAAATACATCTTAAAAAAATCATTCCATTCTAATGGCTCGATCTCATCCTCAGGCATCATATTTTTTTTATCAATGTCCACCATTGATAAGCTTCACCCTCCATACATTAAGGAGTAAGAAGAATCTTCTCTTGTTTGGACCATTGACAGATGGAGAAGATATTTTCAATGGAGTTGATCCATTGTTTGGTGGTTGAGCATTCAAATGATCCATTAAAAGTGAGTGGCCTATATCTCATGGAGCTCTCGACTGTGACATGTTCTTTCTTACTGGGGGTGGGGGGTTGTATGTTTCTTTTAACCCAAGATTCTATTGAATACTTGAGCTAACAGAGAGAGCATCATGACCAAGTTTCAGATTCCCGCACCCATCGAATTGGACATCTTATTAGTTTTATCATCACATTGATCTTCGCATCAGTGGTTAGCATGAGCCCTCCTATTACCAGCCATTGGATTGATTAAATGGAAAGTTAGGGGTAACACATTAAAGGAAATCCAAAGAAAAAAATGGATGGCATATAAATTATTTCTATTTCCTTAACTTATGAATCTATATGATTCAATCTATGATATCCATGATCTACTTCCCAACATGTATTATTAGGGGAATTTTTTAATTCCCTTAATAATGGTTTATATGAAATTTTTTAATTTAATAAAAATATCCCATGGGAGGGTCATAACCAAGAGTGCATCAAACCTGTTTTCGTGTACTAGGATACCCCAGGTCAAACCCAAAACTCCCTATCGGAAGTTTCACTCTAAGGTACATCTATGCCCGAGCCACCTCTACCATATCGTATCCATAGAGGGATGTATTTTTTTTGTTAAACCAATTACTCAATACTCAAAAAAATTTAGGGATGTTATTATTAAACATAGACTTATTTATAAGGCTTCACTAGGGTTCTCTAATCTTAATGCCAATAATAACTAAACCTATCATCTGATACGAACTATAAAAAACCTGATCTCTATTACACACTTAAAAAAATATTTATTAAATAAAAATATTCAGATGATACTACATAGAAGATCAAGATTCCTAGTGTATATGGGGCTTAGGAACATTACATAAACACTTGTAAAATAAAAAATAACATCTTTTTGAAAGCATCCATTACATGACCACTACATTCTTTCGCACTTAGTAGTGCGTTGGATAACCTGAGGAAATGCATAAGAAAATTAGAGCTCATTAAAGGAGTAAAAAGTAATAACATGATAAATATAATAAATATTAGGCAATAGATATATCAATATATCCTATGAAAACATGAACATAAAGGCATGATATAAGAGGATTAACATAACATGGGAATGTGGCAACAACATTTAACATGATATTAGCATGATCCAAGAATCATTGCACATGGATCATGAGTAAACCCTAAAATAAATTGAATTAGAATGAGTAAACCCTCATTTCATGTTATTTATAATGATACTAATCTTTACCCAATGCATTAGAGCGCTATCTAGGTGAACCCTTCTTTGTCATTTCATTTCAAGCCTAAATGTGCCACATAGATCATACAACATGGAGTCATTAAATATCATAATTTATTCAAAAATATAGGAATGTGGAATTCATACATGAATTTAAATAATCAAGATTTAAATGTGAATAATTTTTAATACCCTTGATAGAGAAATGGGCATGGTATTCAATGCACAATGACTTTGTCTTGGAAAATCATGGTGCAATTTCGGTAGCATAACGGTGTGACATTAGAATTTATAAAAATGGATGTTGAGAAACAAAGGGGTGTCTCATTATATGTACATGTAATAGATATTAAGGGGGACATATACATACATGTCCCAGTGTAAGTAATGGAATTTGGATTCATAATACAAAAGAAATGCATGAATATAAATGATGAGAAATAAATTTCTCATGGAATTTCGGCATGGTAACATTTGTACATGAGAGACATTAATTAGAGATAAAGGGGTATCTCATCAATCAAAAATAAATATATCAGTATGGGGGAGGTTCATAATCATACCCCAACATTTATAATGGAAATTAAAAGGTCATGACAATATATGGAAACTTGGACATAAATAAAGAAGGAAAAAATCCCTTACTTGGAAGTGTGATCCCAATGGCTTGGGAGGGGCTATAGACTGGATTCTTGGGACCATGGAGAACTTTGGGAAAACTATAGAGGGAGTAGGTAAGAGTTTTTATGAACTCAAAAGGCTTTGATTAAAGAGGAAGTGAGAGCTTGGGTGGGTTTATATAGGAAAAGAGATGGGATTATTTATTATTAAGGACATGGACCCTACAACTTAAACAAATAAAAACCACAAACCATACCATGGATTTTCCCATATTTTATTAAAATGGGGAGTGGAAAATAATATTTTATAAGGCTAATGGAAAAACGTCTTAAAATAGTATACTTTTTTATGTGAAGGTTAGTCACACTCTGAAGGAAATCAATTTAAAAAGATAAAATGTTTTATAAACTATGGAGGGTCCACTAAGGATTTTTAAAATAAAACAATAAACCGAAAATCACATTATTTTATTCATAAAATATATATTGACCCAAAATATCATTTATTATATTTTATTACATCACTATTGGGTCATTATGATGTCATGAACCACATTATACATTTAAACGGTATTTAATTTTTACCCATAAAATTCAAGTGTCTCATAAAATTATAAAATTTTTCCGTTGGATATTTTCAACATCCTGATTCCAAAAATAATATTCATTTTCTCCAAATAATTTTCTAAATATTTTTATTTTCACGTTTAAAATATGAATTTACATTTATCAAAAATTCATGGTTTTTGATCAAAACAACTTTTAATGCTTTATAAAAATTACAAATGTATTAATAAAATTTATAGGATCATTTATATATAATAACAGGTAATTTAATAATTGTAATATTATATAAAAATATTTTTCCATTAAAAAATCCATTAATTTATCAAAATAGATTTCTCAGTTCAATATTAACTAAAAATTCTATTTGTGCTTTAAAAACTATTTACAAAGTAAAAATTATAAAATTAATGTATATTCCTTATAAAAAAATAATGTACATAGTCATAGAGCTAGGGAATTGTTACATAACCCCTTAAAACACCCGCATAATACATTATAGTAAGGTGGACGATGGTGAAAGACCCTTGGGGTGGCTTAGATAACATCGCTCGAGTGGTAATATCTATCAACTTCAACATCTCCCAAAGGAAGTTCTGATCAAGCTTTATTAATTCAAGCTTGGCTTGGTCTTGGTCATGAGTGAAGCCCAATGACGCCACCTCCTTTCTGAGCTCTGAAAAATGGGCTTCGTATGGTCAAATTTTACTGGATGAGGCCATCACTTCCATTTTATAACTAATTGAATTTTTTATAGCCTTATATTTATACTAATCATGTGATCATTGTTCAAAAGCTATATTAGCAACAGTCATAATTTTTTATTATATTTTTAAATCCAGAAACATGAAACCCAGGATGCGCATAAGTTTTACATAACCATTTTACATAATAAGGCTTTTAAATAGACCTAGAAGAAGTTTCATCAATGAATGTTTTGTTCATTACATTCCAGATATATGCGTCGATTCATAGTTCAGAGAAGGCTTGATGAGGATGATGAAAAACTTCTAGGGAGACCACATCTTGCCCCATCTATGGAAGAATTGATACCGAATTTTAAGTATAAGCATCATCCCTCTTTCTTTGGGTATGAAGGACCTCAGGTTGTAGAGTCATGGTTAGAATCCATGTTGGCTATCATCGACCATCTCAAGATGCCTCTAGAAAGGATGGTGAAGATCGCTACGTACATGCTACGTGATTCCACAAAGAGATAGTGGGATATGATATCACAGGCGGGATGCCTAATGGTTATGTCTTGGGATGAGTTCTAGTGGAACTTCTATGACTACTTCTACTTTGAGAGATTGAGGGCCGATTGAGCCCAGGAGTTCATGAGTTTGGAGAAGGGTACTCTCTCAGTCATGGATTATTCTTCTTTCATCACAAATCTACAATTATTCACACCCATTCTGGGGGGTGATCAGTTATTTCTAGAAAAGAAGTTTGAGGATGGTATCAGACATGAGATCTGATCGCAGGTGAACATCTTCAGGTTGAATTCCATATCTTCTATAGTCAACCAGGAGCAGATCATTAAGTGCATCATAAGGTATTCTGGAGGTGTGGTCTAGGACGGTTCAATATCCAGAGCTGGTAAACATCCAACTGATATTAGGAAGCACCACAGGGTGATTATTCATAGAGATATGGGTATGAGGGATTCTATTTTAGGTATCTAGGTGGTGTTCTACCAGTGCTGGAAGGGGGGACATACAAAACATTAGTTTCTAAAAGAGCCCATTTAGTGCCAATCATGCGAAAAGATGGGGAATCTTCTACACTTCGGCACAACCCTCCTCCCAGAAGCTAGTGTGGGAGGATCAGTTTTGACTCCTCATACCAGAACGGGGCCAAAAATTCCACATCAGACTGGGGGATGGTGTTCTTCCGGCCATTCTAGCCAAGGTGGTGGTCGTGGATACAATCACCTGAAATAGGTTTTTCGACAGCCACAATGTAAATCAACTATGGGATGATAAACAGCTTCATAGGGCTATAACATAGGTCATGAATTTGAGATGTATCATATTCGGTAAGAGTAGGATCCAAAACCCTATATGGTTATATGTACAATTTAGGTTTCCTCAGTTTTAGCTTCTGCTATTTTCTGTACAAGGGATTCCCATAGATTTATATGTGTTTCTATTGTGGAGAGCATTGGGCTTTGAAACTATACTTATGCTGATATCATGACACTGGACACTCCTTTTGGGATTACAATGGCTAGAATATGTTGTTCTAGGAGTTCCCTCTTGAGGTTTGTGGGTGTCACTTTTTAAGGGACCATTATGTCTTAGATATTATAGGCAATGGAGACATTCTTGGAATGGATTGTTTAGTTCTTTTCATAGATATTTTTTATTTCTATCATTGTAGGGTGAGTTTCAAGTCACCAGAGGGAGGATTGTTTCTACATAAGGGAGAATGGGATGTCCAGGGGAGCAGAGCTAGAACCGAGCATCACGGGTTGAGAGGTGTTACGGCCCAGATTGCTATTCTGTACCTAGATGACCAGGAGACTTTATAGATGGAATTTTCTCCAATGATTTATCATTTCAGTAATTTTATTACAAATTTTTTTTTAGGTTTTCTGCTAGAGATATCGGTAGAACATTCTATTGAGCTTGTGCTAGGGGCGGCAACAGTGTCCGTTCCTCCATATAGGATGACTTCAATCAAGTTACAGGATATTATGAAGAATTTAGAGGAGTTGAAGAAAATGGGTTCCATCCAACCGAGTATTTTTTCCTAGGGTTCACATGTATTATTTTCAAATAAGGTAGATTATACCCTTAGACATTGCATGGATTATCGGAAGATGAACGAGTTTTTGGTTAAGAACCGATATAATTTTCTGAGGACTGATGATCTCTTTGAACAACTTTGAGGAGCTCGGTGGTTCTCATATATTGACTTGTGATCTAGTTATCTATAATTGCGTGTCAGACCATCAAATATACCTCTTACAAAAATTTGGACCAGTTATGGTCTATATGATTATTTGGTTATGCCGTTCGGTCTCATTAACACCCCAATAGTTTTCATGGCTCTGATGAACTGAGTGTTCCATCCATACTTGGAATAATTTGTGGTAGTATATGTGGATGATATCTTGGTATACTCTGACACTCCACATGACCATGACACCCACCATGGGATCATTTTGAGTACACTAAGAGAGAATCAGTTATATGTTAATATCTCAAAATGACACTTTTTGATGGACCAAATTCACTTCTTTGGTCCTCTTATCTCAGATACATGAGTATTAGTAGACCCAAATAAACTGAGTGCAATAGTTTCCTAAGAGTATCCTAATAACCCCTTTGAGGAATGTAGTTTTTTGGGTGTTTATGGTTACTACAGGTGTATTATACCGAACCTTCCATGCTTTGTAGTGCCACTGACAGGACTGACTAAGAAGGGTGTGGAGTACTTGTGGATGGACTCCTACAATTCATCCTTTTAGGAACAGAAGGGGAGGTTGAATATAACAATGATAATGATATTACCATAGCTAAGATAACGTTATAATATTTACTATGATTCATTAGGTATCAGGCTAGGAGTAGTGCCTATGCAAGTAGAAGGAGTCGTTGCGTGTGTGTCTCAGTAGTGTAGGCCACATGAGAGGAATTACCCAACACACGGTCTCTTGTAAGCTACAGTGGTACATTAATTGGACCATTCATGAAATTATATTTTAGGATACCACTTTTGGTTTTGACTGACCACAATAGTATCAAATATATCTTTACTCAACACAATCTAAATTTGAGATAGTGAATGTGGGTTGAGTATCATCAGTCCTTTGACTTTTAGCATTCCTATACTCCTAGGAAAGGCAATATAGTGGTAGATGCGTTGAGTAGGAGGACTTAGATATAGGTATTTTAGGATTCCAATAGTGAGTGGAGGCTTATGGATCTATTATCTGAGACACATTTGGAGGTGCACGACAAGCATGAGAAGACTTTTCTTTCTTATATATCTGTTGCCTATAATCTACTAGATCAGGTGCGAATTAGGAAGCTATCAGACTCCAATGGCCTAGTCTTATATGGGAGTGTATATTGACAGGACCCTACTCCTAGGTAGAGTATAGGCGTGGATGATTTCTTGTGTTTTCATGTACATGTATGGGTGTCAGCAATCATACGTGAGGAGTTTATGTGGGATTTTCATTCCTCAGTTTGGGAAGTTCATCCTACTATCACCAAGATGTATCGATAATTACCCAATCAGTATTGGTGTTTAGGTATTAAGAGGGATGTTGTTGGTTTTGTAATGATATTTTCGACCTGTCAACAGGTGAAGGCAGAGCATCAGTGACCAATGGGTCTTTTATTGAAGTTACCCTTACCCGAGTGGAAGTGGAATAATGACATGAAGGATTTTGTGATTGGGTTACCAAGATCTTCTCAATGGAATGATATAGTTTGAGTTGTTATCGACAGACTCAAAAATATTTCACAATTTTTATTGATCAAGGAGACATTCATTTTTGATGATCTTGGACAATAGTACATCTGAATGATTGTATGTTTCCAAGGGGTTTTTCACTCTATCATTTCAGATAGAGACGCCCCCTTTACTACACATTTCTGGAAATGGTTACTGAAGGATTTGGGTACACAAGTATTTTTGAGTAGAGCATACAATCCCTAGATATATTTACAGTCAAAGTGCATGATTCAGGTGTTGAAGGACATGATTCGAGCAAGCGTCCTAGATTTTTTAGGTACTTTGGAGAAGCAGATACCTCTAGTGGAGTTTTCTAACAATAATAGTTTTTAGTAAACTATTTAGATGGATATTTATAAGTCTTTGTACAGTAGGCCATTCTAATCATCACTATGTTGGCTAGAGTTAGGATAAGCAGATATAATGGGACCTCATCTTGTACAGAAGAACACAGAGCAGGTGGAGTTGTTTCGGAAGAGGATGGATACTGGAAATTCATTCCAGAAGTATTATGTTGATCATTGTAGATGACCTCAGGAGTTCAAGATCGATGATTAATATTTCTTATGATTCAAACCTAGGTTGGGAAACATAACGATTAGGAGACAGAGAAAGCTGTTAATTAGATACATCAGTCTGTTTGAGGTTTTGGAGAGTGTCGAGATAGCTGCTTATCGGTTGCAGTTACCTCAGAGGTACCAGGGTATGCACGATGTCTTCCACAATTCTTAGCTACAAATTTACTTCTCATACCCATCTCATGTTTTTCAACCCAAGGAGGTTGAGTTGGAGGTGGACGCCACATTTGAGGAGCATCCTATCTAGATTGTTGATTGAAGCATGAAGGTTATTTGTGGCTGGTCTATTCCTTTATTATGGGTGTTGTGGAAGCATAGGCAAGTGCATGATGAGACATTGGAGAGGGAGACTGATGTGCGATCGTAGTCACCAAAGTTGTTTGAAGAATCTTCTACTCCACCTTGTTAGGGAAATTTGGGGATGAATTTCATTAATGGAGGGGGGGGAGTTTGTAAGAACCCAGATCTTCTATTCATGTATGGATCATGATTTTTGGTCTTTTTGGGAAAATGGGGATATTTGGGATGTTTTGAAAGTACACTCCATGTACTTAGGAGTACATGTTGTGTACATAGTTACCAAGTACATCCATGTCTTAGACGTGTAATGGGTGAGGCATGGCCGTGTAGGGTGACATGGTAGAATGCTAATTTTGAGGTCCAATTGAGTAAAATACATGGTGTGTTCATTTACAGAACACACATTTTACCTTTTTTAACTATTTAATCAGACTGGGGTTACATCTAACCCTCATTTTCACATTATTTTTATCGTGCCTCATGAAGGAGCTTACGAAAATTACAATTCATCTCTGAGCCACTGATTTTTCATCTGTTCTCTGAATCGAACTGTGATTGGTGTGTTGGAATCCCACCAGTGATTCCTTCCTTCATTAGAGCCGCTCCTCCGGATTTCTTCCCTCTAACGAGTTATTAAAGGTTGAATATTCTTGATGTTTTTGTAGATATACATCATTCTAGGACGATACATGGGCCGAAATTTGATAGTGTTCATAATATAATGTCGAAGTAAGAGTTTTTTCCCTTTAATTATTAAATTTTGAGTTTTATAAGCGAACATACAAATTACCCATGTTTCATGTATTTTAGGTTTAGGAAATTGAACCTTGTTTTAGCTTCCTTAAATTGATTGTTGAATTAAGGCTTAGTTGATGTGATATAATGTGAAATTGTTTATTAAGGAACACCCCATGAGTGAATTTAATTGTTCGTATGTTTATAGTAATTTTGTCAAGGATGCCTATGAGGTAGACCTTGTTTCCTTACCTTGCATGATATGATGGAACTAATTGTATTTTTATTCTTGATAAATTCTTGTTGGATGAATTGGAATTGTTTATCCATGTATTATTTGATATTACATTGGGTTGATTGATATCATTAATGAGTGATTGAATTGCACAGGGATGTGAGAACATGGGGTAGTTAGAACAAAGGGGAATTGATGTTGAGTTTTTTTTCTAAGAGTGCTTGTTATATATCACGCTACGAGACCAGATGGGGGGTTTACAATGAGTGCTCCCTTAGAGTTTCTATAGATTATATTACGAGACCATAAGAGGAATTGAAGTTGAGTGCTTCCCTAGAGAGTATATAGTTATTATTGAAATACCATAGGTGGAATTGAAGGTGAGTGCTTCCTTAGAGTGTTTATGCCTTTATTATTGCATTATTTTGCCTATGGTGTTAGACTATATGATCAACCCAAAGGGTTAATGTAAATATTGACTATTTGTGATGTGTCTACCAAGACAAAGCACAAGCTTTTATTCTATCATGTTAGATAGTCTTCTTATATACATGCTTCTAATACTTACATGATTAAATGCTGACCATTATATACTAATAACTATAAAAGGAAACTATAGTATTGGTTACTTTTTTTTCTCCTTGTTTCTTAACTCCATATCCATTATTACCGGTTATATATACTCATTGATAGTTAGGAACATATCTTGTTTAGGTAACATACTGGTATTCATCTCACACATTATTTGGGTCCTGATGATGGACCCAAATAGATTATATGGTTGTTGGTATATATATGGGAAAACACCCTTGTACATAAATTACATGATTTATGTGGTGCTAGAGAGCATGGGACCAAGCTATGTCTTGTGTTGATACTTATCTTTATTTTTTTTCTTTGGTACTTTGGTTTAGTACTGTATTTACAGCATTGTGACTTGTTTGGCTATTTACTAAGACATTTGTGACATGCATCATTTATATATGTGATCAAGTTGTTTATTTAAATTCAGTATTCCATTGTTTACTTGTTTTATGGTATTATTGATTCCACTAATATTTATAATTTGTGATTCTATTGTGCATACATTGCTAATGAGGTCTTCGTTTCCCCACTATCACACCCAAGGCCCTTACTACTAATTAGTCGCCTCTAGCATTCTGAGAAATGTTCTTGAGGTCATGTGACCAACTGGGTACAAGGTACCTTTGTGAGGTACTCTGTACTGGGGCGTTACAATCATGTTCAATGTTATAACTTATTAAATTACAATTCATAGAAAAAAAGAATAATAGATCCATTAAATTAGGAATAGTATTTAAATTTTTAACCATTAATTTTGATTGTTTCCTTATGATAATATATTTATTACCGTTTTTATATTCTTATCGTCATGGAGAACATTTCTAAAAAGATATTAATGTGGATTTTCAATAAGATTTATTATTTAATCATAAATGAAACTAGAGTAACTAAGTGTTAAGGATTAATAATATGGGTCATATTGAATGATTCCATGTCATATTTAAATTTACATATTTAATCATTAAATTCTGAATCTTATACCTCTATATAGAATTTATCATCCCCATGATGAAGAAATCAAATGTATATCTTCATGTATGTTGACCCATCATAATTCAATTTTTTTTTCAAATTAAAATCATTCTCTTCTACATCTATATTATATATATTTTTTCTATGGATATCATTATATATATCATAATAATTTTATAAAGTTATATTCAATTATTTTTACAATAGAACTATTTAAAAGAAATATACCTTTTAATTGCTTTAATTTGAATCAATTTTCTCATTAAAAAAATTTATTTTCCATATCATTATTCCCTTATTTGTTATATATATTTTTTAATTTCATTTTTAATCATAATATTTTATATATTTGTCTCTTTTAATAACGTTTAATAAAAACATTAAATGTAAAACCTTATTATAGTTCTATAAAATTTGATAATTATATTATAATGTAATAATATTCTACATCAACACTCTATAATGTTTGTTATTCTTCATATTATATATACTCTAATGAATCCACCCTACATATTTTTTAATATGGATTATGATACAAACTTTGGAAATATTTTATAATTCATTTATTTACACTTTGTTTAATGTTTTATGTTAGGATTATAATTATTTTTTCATTTATGTTCAAAATATATGTCAATTTAATCATTATTTTATTTGTGAATTTTTTATATCCATCCAATATATTGGAAACATATATGGGTTTTAACACTATATTTTCTTTAATTTAATTAGAAATTTTTACTTTCTATTACATTAAAAACATGATTATCATTCAAATAATATAATATTTTCCCATATGACATCATTTTATCACCATTATATTCTTTCAAAATATGTTGTTATTTATATTTATATTTTATATATGCTGTATCAAATAATGAGTCAATGTCATATTAGGACACTTTGAATATGAGATGAATATGAGGATGATGTTAATGATTTTTTTTTTGAATTTTAAAAACTAAATGCTCCAACAAATGACATGTTTTTCTATACATCCTATAAATTATTAATATGAAGATGTTGGAAAGTAAAGATGATAAATATCATTTAATTTTTCATGGATTTAATATAAGTTACAAAATTGGTATTTTTTATGGTGATAATTGGTAGAGATATTTGGAATAACTGTACATATTTCTTGAGAAACCGTATTGGATACATCATGAGGTCAAACACAACATTGAATTCACACACGTGGAATATAATAACTATGATAGATTGATTAGAGAATTGTTATATATATATATATATGTAAAGGAAAAATATTGGTTTAATGAAATATTATACTTACTCACAATGGGAATACTTATGTAGTTGTCTCCCACTCCTGATTGAAGGTGAAAATTACTATCCCCATCCTGTCAAACATTATATAAGGGGGATGAATTTTGAATTTTTCTTGTGTCTTAGTAATATCAATGTTTCAATGATTGATTCATAAAATGTAAAAAATTTGTGACATTAAAGTATTTCATGTTGAAAACTATAAATATCAAGATTAGGAAATCATGATGCAATATCTTCTACCAATTACATTGAGGTTTATATTTCCCATCCATTTAAAAATGACTATCCTAATGGTGTGATATTTTTTCAATTCAATTTTTAATAAGTTTATTGATCTGAATTCATTGAAAACCTTTTTTATTGAAGTGGTTTGTATACTATTTTCAATTGGAAATATATTTTCCTCAATAATTTTTTGATGTAATGGTTCATTTGGTTTGAAAAATAATGATTTGTGGGACAATATATATACGTTGGATGTTTCCTTTTTAAAGTAATATGATGGTATTAAAGGGGTATGTTAGTAATACATATCGACCAAAAGCCTCTATTGTCGATAAGTATATTTATGGGAATTTTTATAGTTTTTTATAAGCTACTTGACTATAGTGGAGAGGATTAGTTTTCATGCATGTTACTTTGATTAAGTTAATTAAGGAGGAAAGGGAATCTATGGATTGTTTGATAATTGAACTGATAATGAAGGAAAATTTATACGTCCTGAATAAATTATTTTATGCTCATTTATATATGATATTTCATATTAATGTATTGAAATAATTTTTTCAAAAGAAGAATGATATATGGATTTTAAGTGAGCATAATAAAACTTTCTTTCCTTTGTTTAAGAATATCATGATTGGTAAATTATTTGAATATGAAAAACTGAGATGGTTAGTGGGAGATACGAGTTTTAATTTGATAACTTTTTATGATTATGACCTTAATAGAAAAAAATTTCACAATAAATAATATAAAAACAGAAGTGTAGTTAAATATAGTAGTGTGTTGGAGTTAGTAGATGAAATTCAATTTTAAAGTCCTAAATATAAACACCAAATATTGTCATCAAAAAAATGTCATGGAGTCATTGAATAAATATGAGAGGATGATTACAGTAAATTTAAATTCCTAGTGATTAACTGAAAATTGTTTATCAGTAAATAGAGTGTCTTTCATGATGAATTTAAAATGAAACTAAAAAATCTGAATATATTTGGATACATAGGTGATTCTTTTATAATGTAAACACATGAAAAACATATATATTATTGATCAATTTGATATGCAGTGGTCTATTTTTTTATGTGGAAAAAATTTAGTGTTTTGGTGATGATAGAGTGATGAAGATGAAAATTTATATGATATCCATAATTTAATGGAATGATTAACAAATAATATTAATAACTGCATCACAAACATGGTTTGTGATAAACGAAATGATCATAATGAAAGAATTTGGGAAAATAATCTTTTAGAATATTCCTAATACTAAATGTAATATATAATTATTTCTCATTTAGATTTTTAAATTTCATAACATGTTAGATATTTCACTTTATTTTTATTCATTAAAACAAATATGATAACTAATATGATATTTTCTCTTTATATAGGTATTTTTGTTTATTTTACCAATTTTAACCTTATGTAACATGTATTATAATTGATTTTGTTAAAAATTAATTTAAATTTAATATTTTAAATAAATAAATATATAAGGGAATATTAATGAATTTTTTTTGGTGTAAAACTGAATTATTGTTTTGGTTCATGTTTACTATTCACACTCTAGTTTGGGATTTTTTTCATTAATTTATGTCATTTCATATCTCATGAATACTGTTAGAATTTTATTTTCTTATAGAAAATATGAATAAATATTGGTTATGTTTTGTTTAAATTACTTTTTTCGGATAATTTCTCAATTTTAATATATATATGTATGTAATAGTTGGATTGGTATATTTATGTACCCACTATTTATTGCATAAATATATAGGATAATGAAAGATCAATCATCTGTTCCCCCACATATTTTTGTATTGTACTCAAACCTATATGAAGGAATGTATAAATGCTCTTTTTAATGAACATCCATTTCATTATTTGTAAGATACATCTACCTGCACATGGGAAAAATGATCATGAGGGTTACTAAATGTGGTACCACACATTTACCAAAATTACCAGTTTCCCATAGCTAGGATAAGAGGATACCAATTTACATTGTTGATAATGATATTCCAAGATATATGAATTAATAAAAAATCAAGAAATTCTTATTAGTGAAGGATAAAATAAAAGTTAGAATATTATTTAATGATTGGGGAAGTGGTGAAAAATTGATAATATCTCAATTGTGGGAGACCATTTTGGTAAGAATTTTTTTATTATTTTACTTAATGTAAAATGTTTATAGTTACACATTTTACTTATTCTTTCATATGACCTATAATATACCTAATACTCGAGGAGTTAGGGGAAAATGTTAATCCCCAGATATTAAGAGATGAAGTAATTTTTAATCAATCCTCAAATTAGATTTCATTTTTTGGCATTCAAAACATCATCATATATATGATACATATACATTTATAGATAACGATACATTTAATAATTTTTTTTGAATGTAGAGCATGAGATTCCTTTTTTTATGTGTAACATCATCTTTAATATGTTTTTTTATTTTAGTGACCGTATTAATGATTTCACTATTCTTAATATATATCAAAAGATAACTTCAAATAAGGAGAATCAATCAAAAAATGTATACCCTCATAATTTATAATATGGTGGGTATACATTATTGGAAGAAAAAAATTATTTTATAAAAAATTAACAAGCTGCGAGATGAGTCTTCAAGGTCTACAGATGAAGAACATCCCCATTGTTAGACATAAAAAATGGAAGAAGGATCAGATGAGAAAAAATGAAATTATCTTACAGAAGAGTCGATGGATGTAATTTAGAGGATATTAATATGTTTACTTTATATACTTATTTTTGGTATATAAAATATTTATATATTTTGATTCAATAAGTTTTCTATTTAGATCATATGAGATACTACTGAGGTGTCAAGTACACAAGGGGTCTTTATAACTCAGTGTAGAAAGGATATTTTATCTACATCATTGGGAACTCCGGATAACCCGAGATGTGTATGAAGATACCCTGTAGTTGTGTTATTAAAAAAAGATTCCACATTATGAAGACAAATCAGCGGTGGATTTTAATGACCCGTAAATTTCAAGGAATTTTTTTTCATAAATTCTTTTGGATTTTACGAGTACGCAGTTTCTGACAGCACCTGATTCTGAGGCCCGGTGTGCCTGTAATCAATTTCTGAAGATTAGCTTGGGTACATTCAGTAAACGGATGAGTGTGTTTTTCTATCTTTTGAACCGGTGCTCGAAATTGAAATCTGAGGGCATCGATGAAACCGTAGTGCCGGTAATTACTTAGGATGACCTTTCCTGAAGGTGTGTTTGCTCGGGAGGAGTTGTTAAAAAATTGAGGATTAAATGTGAAGTAAATAAAATTGTGGTACAATTTTATTTTCTTTATCTAATCGTTATATCCTACATGGGGTAGTTGGGGTGGGACCCACAAGCTCTTAACTACTCATGTTAGGATATTTGTGAGGTGGGGCCCATACAAGTCCCACCCCTTCACATTCCTTTAACTCCTCTAAACCCCCTCTTAATGTTGGAAAATCCCCATTTAATTTTTGTAACCCTTTAATTAAGTAACTCACCCTCTCTCCCCCTTTATTTCATGCCAACTCACATTAAATTAATTGATTGAACTTATTCAATTATTTTAACTAATAGTTTGAATTTTAAGTTTTAAATTCATGGCATGTTATAATAAAATAATAGTAAGTCTTATTTTATGTGGGGTTGGGATTGTTGTGTTGAGACTTTGGGGAGAAGAGCTCTAACCCTTTGAAAAACTCATCCTCTCGCGAAGAACGACACCCTCCGACGAAGAACATCAACATGGAGACCTCAGATTCTTTTTCATTTTCCTCCTCTGTGGCAAGGAAGGAAACAATGACGTGGAAATTCACCAACAACGTCATGCTTTGTTCTCACCGTGATTAAAAGAGGAGACTTCGTTTCCTTCTCGGACGCTCTCCGTCAACGTCTAGGAAACCACACCATGTGACGCCATCAATCGCGACGTCGACATTTGTCATCCTTTGATTGAGGTAGGGGTTACCTTTGAACAAGTTTATTAATCGATTTTTGTGGATTAAATTATGACCGCTTGTTATCATCATAACGGGAAGAGATCGGACCGCACAGACACGCCCGATCCTCCTCCTCTTTTTATTGTTGGCCTTTGTTGACGATTTTGGCGAACCTGGCGCGGTGTCGTAGCACCACACGGGATCGAAGAGAACCACAGCCGGAGCAGGCTGCAGCGGAGGTGCGCGGTGCTGTCGCGCCATGCTAATGAAGCCGATGGAACCGCGACCAGAGCAGGTCACGGCGGTGGTGCGCGGTGCCATCGCGCTGCACTGGAGAACCCAAGGGAGGCCACAGATGGTGCATGCTGTGAGGGAGGTGCACGGCGCCGTCACACTGAGCCGGTCGGACGAGAGACGTGGCCTAAGGCCACAACAGTCTTCAGCAGTGGGCGGCTGGGCTCGGCTGGCCGCCGACGCTCCAGGAGGCGGGACCCCGAAGGGTCCTACGGTAGCTCAACCAACCGGCCTTAATGGCCGGCCGTTTCTAGAATAAACCAGGGGTTGAAACCCTCGGCCATTTCCTAGGGCAGACCCCACATGGGTCTGCCGTTTTGGAAACAGGGGGCAGCACCCCCCCCCCTCGCACCCCACTCGGCCGCAAGCCGAGCCGCGACCGACCTCCGAGCTGGGCCGCAGTCTGCCCCCAACCGCGTGCCGGGCCGCGCTCAACCGGGCTAGGCCGCACCAGCTGGGCTGGGCTGTGCCAAAATGGGCTAGACCTGAAACCAGGTCGAGTCGACCTGGTTCGGGCCAACCCAGGGGGTGTCAGGCCGGGTTGGACCGGGCCCGGACCCCCTATTCTCAGATAGATTCGTTCAAATGCTCATAACTTGGGCTACAGACCTCCGATCGACGCACCGTCAGTTGCGTTGGGATCCTTTGATTTATGTGGTTGTTTTTTATATTACAGTCAAGATTTAGGTAATGTTTGGGTATGGTCGGGTAGGTTCTAACTCGAAACCAACCGGGGCCTTGGAGTGGAAACGCTAATAACTTAACGACCGGACGTATGAACGACGTTCTGTCAGTTAAGTTGAATTCCTCATAGTGAGACAGTTCTTTTGGATTACTACTATAGAGGTTTGGACACAGCTAGAGTATAGCTGGGTTGGTTTTTTCTTAAAAACTAACTGGGCCCCTGGGATGATAAAGCCAACAACTCTCAGACTGGGTGTCGGATTGACGTGCCGTCTGTCGCGTTGAGTTCCTATTGACGAGATGGAACTTTGTGATATATCAACTCTGTACTTCATGACAGTTGATGTATCAACCCCTTGGATCGGGGAGCGGACCCTCCCGGAATAGATCGTGTTGTGTGCGGTAACCCTAGAGCTGGCTGCGACTGCGACAACGATGACGACTATACTTGGATCCTACATGGGTTCAGCAGCGAGGGTGACTGTACTTGGATCCTCCATGGGTTTGGAAGCGATGAAGACTAAACATGGATCCTACATGGGTTCGTCAGTGATTTTTATTGTACTTGGATCCTACATGGGTCCGAAAGCGACGAATTCTGTACATGGATCCTATGTGGGTTCGGAAGGGGAGATGATTTAGAGGCTACATCTATCATATCCACCCATCTTCGTGAGTAGTATACCTATGTGAACTGAGTCTTGACTTCCAATCATTATCTTCGATGTGATTGACATACTTTCATGTGTGGATTGGTTTGTACTTTCCTGTGCGGATTGAGTTATGCTATCCTATGTGGACTGGGGTGTACTTGAGCTCGTGAGTTGGAGCAGAACTGGAATTGATGACTTAGGTATATGTATGGGCATATACCTAAGTACAGTTGGTTGATGCTTCGTGTTTGTATCTTTCCTTTGTGGTTTATCCTTTGTGGATTCTGGGAGACCTTCGGGAGTCTCGGGGTCCCTACAGAGTATCGTATACTCACCCCTGCACGAGCTATGCCCGCACTACGTTGTGTCGGTTGCAGACGATGGACAACGCTGATCGTGGTTGAGGCTTGTGGAGTGGAATGGTACCCAGAGGTGGAATATTAGGCGGGACGTACATGGAGCGAACAGACAGACCCGAGGAGCTGACAAGACTATCTATACCCACCCTTCAGGTGGGAATTCCCGAGGACGGGTCGTGACAAATTGGTATCAGAGGGTTCGGTTCCACCACAGAACATAGGACTCTGAAAAATTTTTCCATGTGAAGCAATAGTGTTTAGGTTATTGAGTGTGGTTATCAGTCTAGGGAGTCCAGTGTTGTTGCAGGGGCCAACGTATCCACACACCAGGACCCCGACTTATGATTTCTAACTCAGTGCACGAAAACATTGATTGCATGTATGTTTCAAAAGTTTTCTTTGTGATTACATTGTGTCATCTAACCAGGTATACTGTATTAACCGTGGCACACCTGTTTCTTTTCAGAATGGCCCCACGTTGGCAGCCAACTAGGGTTTCGAGTTTTGTGAGAGACAACAGCCCACCGAGTGATGAGGCCTCAGTATAGGGCCCCATTACCTTGGAGGCACCGGCGGTACCTCTACCCGTCGAGCCACCTATGCCACTAGCCCTTTCAGCTGAGGGTGCACGTCGCCTGAGTGCACTGTACGAGTTTCAGCTTCATAAAACACCTAGGTTCTGTGGGGAGACAGACCCTCAGGCAGCCGAGGACTAGCTGGAGGCTGTCGTTCGAGTATTCAGGTTGGTAGGGACACTAGAAGACCTCATGGTGATCCTTGTGGTAAGTCTCTTGCACGCAGCAGCAGGTAGATGGTGGAGCTTGATGCTTCAGGTTCATGAAGAGGCATCTCTCCTTTGGTCAGAATTTGAGTGCCTTTTTCGCTCGGAGTTTGTTCCATCCAACCTCCATGTGGTGCGTATTCAAGAGTTGCTATAGCTGCTGCAGGGCAGAATGACAGTAGCTCAGTACTCGATGAGGTTTACTGACCTCTCGCGCTACTCCACGGACATGGTACGAGACCCATTCTTCTGGGCCTAAACCTTCGAGTAGGGACTGAGGCATGAGATCAGGGCATCAATGATCTCCCTCAGCAGTCCAACACGCAGGCATGATTACTAGAGCGAGACCTTCTTGTGGAGAGCTTTATTGATGAGCCTACACCAGCAGCGAGACCTACCACAGGGTGGCACTTAGAGGAGTCTTCTACAGCCGGTAGTAGACAGATATCGCAAAGGTCCAAGCGGACCAGGCCATCAGGTGGGAAACCTCAGGATACTGGTTCAGAGGTGTGGGACACACGCAACAGAGCCAGTCATTCGAGAGGCAGACAGTGCAATGCATGTGGCGAACATGACCACATGGCTCGGGACTGTCCGACCTGCCATGCAGAGGAGCAACAGATGGTTGAGGGACCACCCATGCAGAGGTAGAGGTTCGAATGTGGTGGTCCGCAGGGAGCAGGCGGACGAGGAAGAGGAGCCGTCCGAGTAGCTGGTGGTGGACGATGCTTCGGGGCTCTACCACCACCACCACCAGGAGGTCCACCCCAACCACAGGGCGCTGGCGGACAGAGGCAGGCTCAACTTCAAGAAGTGGAGGCCTATGACCATGGTGCAGCTGGGATGATTCAAGATACTATCTGTGTCTACTCCACCCTTGCTGCAGTTCATATAGACATAAGATCGAGTCATTCTTTCAATGTTGCTGCCCTTGTTCGGAGCTCAAATATTCCGACGGAGCTGTTGGCTCTATCTTTACGGCTAAAGACTCCTACAGTAGCAGACTCGACGATTACGCACTGGTGCCGTTAGTGTGAGCTTACTCTAGCAGGCGAGATCTTCGGCTGGGATCTTCTTGTAGCGGCGTCGAGGCCTTACGACTTCATCTTGGGAATGGGTTGGTTATCTACGGTCCATTCTCAGATCGACTGTATTAGGCACAAGGTGCAATGTGTTCGCATCGATGGGAGTAGGTTTACCTTCACTGGTGAGAACGGAGCCTTTGCAGCAAAGGATGGACTCACATAGAGGAGAGGACAACCGATTACTCATCAATTGGAAAGTCTCATCCTAGGAGAAGTTGATGTGCAGAGTCCGTTTTTTCCTGTTCTGGTGGATCAGTAGGAAGACGTTTTTCCTGATGACGTTTCAAGACTACCTTCTCACAGAGAGGTAGAATTCTATATTGACATGTATCCCGGGACAACCCCGATATCTACTCCAGCATATCGGATGGATCCTACTGAGCTTCGAGAGCTATGGGTACAACTAGAGGACTTGCAGGGAAAGGGATTCATCTAAACCAGTGTTTCACCTTGTACTTCCCCGATTTTATTTGCCAAGAAGGCGGACGGGAGCTTGCGACTGTGTGTCGATTACCGTCCCCTAAATCAGGTGACCGTAAATAACAAGTATCCACTTCCGAGGAATGATGACCTTTTCGATCAGCACAAGGGATCACGATGATTCGCAAATATAGAACTCAGGTCAGGTTATCATCAGCTCAGAGTTTGAGAAAAGGATGTGCAGAAGACGGCCTTGAGGTGTCAGTATGGCCACTATGAGTTATTGGTTATGCCTTTCGGTGTAACCAATGCTCCATCAGTGTTCATGAGTCTCATGAACAAGATCTTCTAGCCTTTCCTTGATCTATTTGTCATAGTATTCATCAATGAAAAATTTATATACTCGACTACTGAGGAGGATCACGCCTACCACTTGTGTGTTGTACTAGATACACTCCGAGAGCACCAGCTTTATGGTAAGCTGTCTAAGTGTCAGTTCTGGATTTGAGAGGTCCACTTCTTGGGGCACATCATCTCTAAGGTGGGAGTTGCAGTGGATCTTGCGAAGATTGATGCAGTACTAGCTTGGGAGCCACCCAGGAGTGTGATGGAGGTGCGGAGTTTCCTAGGTCTGTCTGGGTACTATCGGAGATTTGTGCTAGGCTTATCCATAGTTTCAGCACCACTTTCAGCTTTGATGAAGAAGGGGAAACCCTTTGTGTGGTCAGATAGATGTTAGAAGAGCTTCCAAGAGCTGAGACAGAGATTGACCAGTGCACCCATCTTGAGGCTACCGGAGGAGGGCATAGGGTACGTAGTTTACTGCGATGCATTAGGGACCAGAATCGGGTGTGTCCTGATGCAGGATCGGGTAGTGATCGCCTATGGTTCACGACAATTGAGGAAGCATGATGAGAACTACGCTACCCATGACCTGGAGTTAGCAGTAGTGGTCTTCGCCTTGAAGATGGGGTGACACTATCTGATGGGGGAGCGCTTTGCTGTCTACTATGAACACCAGAGTCTAGGTACATCTTCTCGCAGAAGAACCTAATCTTGAGACAGTGGCTATATATCAAGTTCCTCCAAGACCATGACTTTGAGATATTCTATACTCCTGGGAAGGGGAACGTAGTAGCTGAGGCTCTCCGTAGGAGGTTGGGCATCTAGCTACTTGGAGAGGCGACAGAGTATCTAGCCGTGTTGCAGATATCCTTTGTGGATAGAGATGGAGCAGCCTTCCTACAGTCACTCACAGTCACTCCTCCACTACTTCAGTGGGTCAGAGAGGTAAAACGTGGGGATGTTGACTGTGAGACACGACGTGCATAGATATCCTTAGAACAGGCACCTGAAGGATATTCTATAAGAGAAGATCATGTCATCCTCTTCAGGGGACATACCATGGTACCCGTTACATTACAAGAAGAAGTGCTAAGAGAGTTTAAAACTTCCCCTTTAGAGGTACATACAAGAGTGGCATAGATGTACTAGGATATCAGACGATAGCACTGGTGGACGGGTATGAAGACGGATGTGGTAGAGTTCGTTTCACGATGCCTCACCTTCCAGTAGGTGAAGGCGGAGCACCAGGTACCGGCAGGCTTGGTACAACCCATAGAGGTCCCAGGGTGGAAGTGGGATGGGATATCAACGGATTTCGTGATGGGACTTCCATGTACTTCCAGAGGACACGACTCCATCTGGGTGATTGTCGACCGACTCACCAAGTCGGCCCAATTCTTACCCATCAGAGAGCAGGGCTCAGTATAGAGCTTGGGACGCCTCTACATTAAGGAGATCGTACGACTTAATGGTGTTCCATAATCCATCGTCTTCGATCGAGATGCTCTCTTTACTTACCTGATTTGGAAGGGGTTGCAGGATGCATTTGGGACGTAGTTACGCCTGAGAACCACCTTTCACCCTCAGACGGATGGCTAGATGGAGAGGACCGTTCAGACTCTCGAGGACATGCTCCATACATGTGTCCTTGACTTTGGTCATAGTTGGTAGGATCACCTACCCTTGGTGGAGTTTGAGTAAAACAACAGCTACCACTCCACCATCGGGATGGAACCATACGAGTCATTGCACAGCTGACCTTGCAGATCACCTTTGTGCTGGACAAACCCTGGGGAGTCAGCACTTGTAGGACCAGAGATGTTCCAGGATACGACAGAGAAAGTACAGATCATCCAGAAGTGGATGAGGACTGCTCAGAGCCGACATAAGTCCTATGCTGACAGGAGGCGAAGACCACTAGAGTTCGGGGATGGCGACCACATTTTCTTACGGGCCTCACCTCGACATGGATTACAGTGATTTGGCCGGGGTGGTAAGTTTTCTCCATGCTTCATTGGACCATTCCAGGTTCTTAGCAGAATAAGCGAGGTGGATTATAGCCTGGCTCTTCCACCTCAGTTGCACTAGGTGCATGATGTTTTCCACATTCTAAACTGAGGAGATACGTGCAGGACCCACCACATATCATTGATCATAGGGAGCTGAACATCGATGACAGGGAGAATTTTATGGTGGTCCCGCTGGAGATCGAGGATCGACATGAGTGGGTCCTACGTGGATGGTCGATTCATCTAGTGCACATCATGTGGCAGCACGAGAACCTCCAGGAGAGCACATGGGAGTGGGAGGCTCAGATGTGTTCATAGTACCCTCATTTGTTCCCCTATTTTGTGATGTATCTTTACGGGGACGTAAAGCCCTGATGTGGGAGTAATGTAAAGACCTGTAAATTTCAAGGAAATATTTTTTCATATATTCTTTGGTATTTTACATGTATGCAGTTTCAGACAGCACCTGATTCTGAGGCCCGGTGTGCCCTGAATCAATTTCCGAAGATTAGCTCGGGTACGTTCAGTAAACGGACGAGCGGGTTTTTCTATCTTTTGAACCGGTGCTCGGAATTGAAATCCGTGGGCACTGATGAAACCGCAGTTCCGGTAATTTCTTAATATGACCTTTCTCGAAGGTGTGTTTTCTTGGGAGGAGTTGTTAAAAAATTGAGGATTAAATGTGAAGTAAATAAAATTGTGATATAATTTTATTTTCTTTATCTAATGCTTATATCCTACATGGGGTAGTTGGGGTGGGACCCATAAGCTCCTAACTACCCATGTTAGGATATTTTTAAGGTGGGGCCCACATGAGCCCCACCCCTTCACATTCCTTTAACTCCTCGAAACCCCATCTTAAAGTTGGAAACTCCCCATTTAATTTTTGTATCCCTTTAATTAAGTAACTCACCCTCTCTCCCTCTTTATTTCATGCCAACTCACATTAAATTAATTGATAGAACCTATTCAATTAATTTGACTATGAGTTTGAATTTTATGTTTTGAATGCATGGCATATTCTAATAAAATTAGAGTATGTCTTATTTTATTTGGGGTTGGGATTGTTGTGTTGAGACTTTGGGGAGAAGAGCTCTAACCCTTTGAAGAACTCATCCTCCCACGAAGAACGACACCCTCCGACGAAGAACATCAACCCAGAGACCTTGGATTCTTCTTCCTTTTCCTCCTCTGTGGAAAGGAAGGAAACAACGACGTGGAAATTCGCCAACGACATCACGCTTTGATCTCACTGTGATTAAAAGAGGAGACGCCGTTTCCTCCTCGGACGCTCTCCGTCGACGTCTACAAAACCACATCACATGACACCATCAATCGTGACACCGACTTTCGTCATCATTTGATTGAGGTAGGGGTTACCTTTGAACAAGTTTATTTATCGTTTTTTGTGGATTAAATTATGACTGCTTGCTATCGTCATAACGGGAGGAGATCGGACCACACAAATACGACCGATCCTCCTCCCCTTTTTATTGCTGGTCTTTTTTGATGACTTTGGAAAAGGTGGCATGGTGCCATAGCACCGCAAGGGATCAGAGGAAACCATGGCTGAGCCGGCCGCGGTAGAGGTGCGCGGCATCATCGCGCCGCCTCGGTGAACCCAAAGGTACCGCGGATGGAGGGGGCCATGGTGGTGGGGCGCGGCGCAGGCGCACGGCGCCGTAGAACCCGAGGGAGGCCGTTTCTGGGGGGGGCTACGGCGGAGGGGCGCCGCGCCGTCGCGCCGCGCCGGGTGGATGGGAGCCGCGACTTAATGCCGTGGCGGTATTATATAGGGGGCGACCGGGCTCGGCCGGCCGCCGGAGCTTCGGGAGGCGGGACCCCGAAGGGTCCTGCAGCAGCTCAACCGGCCAGCCTTAATGGATGGCCATTTCTAGAATAAACCTGGGGTTGAAACCCTCGGCTAGCGCCAAGGGAAGACCCCACCTAGCTCCGCCGTTTCGGAAACAGGGGCGGTGCCCCCCCTTCGCACCTCGCTCGGCTGCGAGCCGAGCCGCGGCTGGCCTCCGAGCCAGGCCGCATGCCACGCCCAGCCGCGGGCCGGGCCGGGCCGTACTCAAATGGACCGGACCTGGACCCGGGTTGGGTCAACCCAGTTCGTGCCGACCCAAGGGGTATCGGGCCGGGTCGGACCGGGCCTAAACTTCCTATTCTCAGACATATTCGTTCAAATGCCCATAATATGGGCTACAGACCTCTGATCGATGCACCGTCAGTTATGTTGGGATACTTGGATCGAGACGGTAATTTCAGTATATTACACTCAAGATTTCTGAAAATTTTGTCTACGGTCGGGTTGGTTTGAACCCGAAACCTAACGGGCCCTTGGAGTAGAAACACTTATAACTTAACGACCGGACGTCTGAACGACGGGCAATCAGTCACGTCGAATTCCTTTTAGTGAGGCGGTTCATTTGGATGACTCTTCTTGAGGGTTGGATGCAGCTAGAGTATGGTCGGGTTGGTTTTATCTTAAAAACCAACCGGGCCCCTGGGATGAAAAAGCCAATAACTCTCAGACCGGGCGTCCGATTGACGTGCCATCTGTCATGTTGAGTTCCTATTGACGAGACAGAACTTTCTGATACATCAAATCTGGACTTCATGACAGTTGATGTATCGACCCCTCGGCTCGTGGGGTGGACCCTCACGAAATCGAGCATGCTGTGTGCGGGAACCCAAGAGCTGGCTGTGACTGCGATGACGATGACGACTGTACTTGGATCCTACGTGGGTTCGGCAGCGTGGACGACTGTACTTGGATCCTCCGTGGGTTTAGTAGCGATGACGACTGTACTTGGATCCTACGTGGGTTCGGCAGTGATGGTTACTGTACTTGGATCCTACGTGGGTCTGGCAGTGATGACTTCTTTACTTGGATCCTCCGTGGGTTCGGCATGGTAGATGATTCAGAGGCTACATCTATAATCTCCAACCGTCAACGTGAGTAGTATACTTGTGTGAGCAGTGTATTTACTTCCAATCATTATCTTCGATGTGATTGACATACTTTCCTATGTGGATTGGGTTGTACTTTCTTTTGTGGATTGAGTTATGCTATCCTATGTGGACTGGGTTGTACTTGAGCTCGTGAGTTGGAGCAGAACTAGAATTGATGACTTAGGTATATTTATGGGAAAATACCTAAGTAGAGTTGGTTGATACTTCGTTTTTGTATCATTCCCTTGTGGTTTATCCTTTTTGGATTCTGGGAGACCTTCAGGAGCCTCGGGGTCCCTACTGAGTATCGTATACTCACCCCTGCATGGGCTATACCCGCACTACATTGTGTTGGTTGTAGACGACGGACAACGCTGATCGTGGTTGAGGCTTGTGGAGCAGAACGGTACCTAGAGGTGGACTATTAGGTGGGACGTACATGGAGTGGACAGATGGACCCGAGGAACCGACAAGACTATCTTTACGCACCCTTCAGGTGGGAATTCCCGAGGACGGGTCATGACATGGATGTTTAAAAAAAAGTAGAATTGACAAATGTTTTTGTTCTATATTTTCATGTGATGATGGAGGATAATATTAGAGCTTATATAGATTCCATGTTTGTAGAAAAGCAATACTTTTAGACTATTGATCCAATACCTCCAAGTCTTCCAAAAGATCTCACTCCTTTTACATGTCTTACTCATTCATCTACACCTACAGACCCACCCATTATTTTCCTACTTCTACAACCCTCCTCTATAGCTTCTTAGTTATTTTTAGTTATATGTTGATGACCCACAACATATTATTGCATATGAGAAGATATTTTTTAATCGTTGTTACTATGAATCATCAAAATATATATATTGATAATCAAAGGGTCATTCTACGTGATATTTTGTAATGATCAACATGAATACTATGTCTTATAGATGAGGTGGGTACAGTTGGGAAAATATCAATCATTTTATTTTTCATCTATACTTGTTCGATTTATTAACATATAGGTATGTGCATATTATATATTTTGTTTTGTTTTTCAATTAATTTTTCTTATCATTTTAAATTTATATATTTAACTATTTTTATACGCTAAATTTAAATGTAATGATATATTATATAAAAACTAAAAAAATATCAATTTTTATGACTTTAAATGATGTCTTTACTAGCCATTATAGATTTGTAAGAATTTTCAAAATTATAATTTGATGTATATTAAATTCCAATAGAATATGGTATTTGTGTCCATGAAATGATTATGGGGATTTTGAAAAGTGATATCATAGTGGTTTTATCTGGAGATTAGTTTTGAATGAACACAATGCATTTTTTTAATGTAAGTCGATTACTTTATTTTTCTATTTGTTTAATTCGATGAAAATTTAAACTTATGTTTATTTTTAGGTATATTTATAAAATTTATACACATTAATAAAATATAGATGTATTTTTTAATTGTTGACTCATAGTTTATTTCCCTTATGTGAGGAAAATGACTGATGTTAAATGAATAGATTATATTACTAGAATATTTTAAAAGTCTATAATAATTCAGTTATATATGTTTCCCAAAAATAAAAAAAATAAACCACATTTCTCAAAAAAAATGTATATTTATTAACATAATAAAAACACACATTAAATTTTCTTAGATATCAATTTCAATAGGAAGATGGGTGTTTTTTTGAAAAATGGAGAAGACAGTGTATTAGCTTTGCTCTATCCATAGTAAAGTGTGAAAATATTTTATGAATGTGTTGAACAAAAAAATTTGAATATTTTAGTACAAGGATATATTATGATGACAATTTTTAATTTTTTTCATATTTTTTCAAATATAAATGGAATTTCATTATTGATATTAAAATCATGATGAGTACCTAGATCAAATACGTAATAGATAAGATGAATTTTCATTTACAATTTCTAACTTTTAAATATATTATATAAATAATTTAGTTTTAATTGAAAAATTATTTTAAATAGAATTTCCATTAAAAAGTTATAGAAGAATGTGGATATTATTTTTTATGATTTATGAATGAAATAATTTGTACTAAAAAGATTTGATTGTAAATATTTATTTAATATATCATTTTTTATTCAAAATGAAAATTACATTCATTATTTATTACTATATTATTATTTATGGACCCAATCTGTATAGTTAAGAAGATTTTAGAAACAAAAAAAATTAATGGGATAATCAATTTATATGTTTAATTTATTTTTTACTTTATTTGTAATATAAATTATAAACTTTAATGATCAAATAGTAAGTGTCTTTTCCTAGATTATTTTATGGGTTTGTAGCTTCTTTTTCTACTTTTTTTTCTCTTTTTGGATATGGAGAGGGGGAATCAATTGAAAATTATTTTAAAAAAGTACACATGGTTTATTGGATAACTGATGTAAAAAATATATTCTTGGCTTTTTCACATTGTTTAGGGGATAGTCGACATGAAAAAAATATTGGTTGTGTTAGATATCTATTATCTAATATACTAAGTAAAAAAACCAACATATATTTGTTTACAATGTCTTTTTTTATTCAAACATGTTAAAAAATAATTTACATCATCAACTAATATAATTTCACCCAGTAACAGACCATAGAAATATAAAAAACATTTGTTTAAATGTACTTTCTATGATAATTACTCTACATTTAACAGGTTATTCTAGGATGAAATGGGTATTAAACCCACATATTTTCTATATGTTATGATATAATTTTTTTTATGATTTCTAAATCATTTCATGAGTTATGATATGATTTGTATGACACCCATCTCTTTTTATGGGTTATGATATCATGAATATTTTATTATCAGGTGGAAAACATATGAATTAACTCAATATGTAATGGGTGGAACCAATATATCTATTCAATTCATTGGGTAAATATTTATATCTAATGATATAGTCAATTCTAGAATGGGGATTTAACCCTGTTCAATAAAGGGATTTTTCTACTAAGATGGTATTTAGTGTGAAATTGGAATTCTAAGATAGTCTTTGTGGTGATCCTTGACAACTAATATGGTATTGCGAGATAACCATTACTACTATTATCATTTGGGTATTTAACCCATTCAAAAATGGTATTCTTATTAGTGATCCATAACTACTATGGAATTAATTTCACATGTTTATGTGTCGGACACAATTCCATATCTTATTGTTATGCTATTCTCTCATGTCTTATTCCCTTGATTCCCTTATGATTCATGTTATATGATCTACAAATATTTATGGAATGAATCATGTGTCTGTTATTTGATATGAAGTGTATGATCATCAAATTTTATGCTCACATTTTCATACCCTTATGTTCTTGTTATGACCATGTATCTCATTTATTTTCTTTATTGAGCATCTGAGTTCACCCTTTCTTATGTTTCCTCTTCCTTGTTTATGGGAAAATTTTTATGTAGTAGTACTAAAATCAAATATATTTTTTGGAAATATTTATAATTTTATACCAAATTATGAGATTGGGTTCAAAGTTTCCAATAACCATAAACCATTACTACACATGGGAATTTACATTTGTAATGCGATGAATATTAATATCAAATAATGTAATTTCCATGCTAGGGAAGATGGTTCACAATAAATGGTATCAAAGGAAATTGTTATCCAAACACTAGAAACTATGATGATAAAAAACTATAGATATATTAAGGATTATTTCTAAGATATATATATATATATATATATATTTCAAAATAATAACTCTATTTATGGTTAAAAGTATAATAATATGTCTAAGAATTTTGATAAAGGATATAATGAGTGGTATCTTTGAAAACCATCCTAATCTTGATACTAAAACATGATGTGGATCTCGTACATATGTAACTTTTGGTAATGGAAACAAAAACGTTGTATTTGACTAGTCTCGATCTAGAATTGGTGTATGTAAATAGTACTGTATACACCACTGGTTTGATACTCCCAATGGATAAGCTTTTGAAATTCACAAACATTTATCAAACAGTCATTAAATATTTTAATAGATGATGCCTATGAATTTCCTAGGATAAACTGAAATTATCATGGATTAAAAAAAGTGTCACGTTTTAGACCTATTTTAAGTGACTTTTCATGATTATGTTGTTTTCACAATGATTAGTGTTTCTCAAGAAATGATTTTTGGTTTTAGTCAGAGGATGCAACCTAAAGAAAAACTTTATAATAAAGAATCCAATAGGCAATTCAATGATTTTTCTCATATAAAATATAATGTTATGGTATATAGTATTAATATACTCATTTTTATGAACACATAACTATATTAATCATTGATTCGTTCTAGGATTTTATAGATACCTGACCTCTATAAGCTTATACTCTGTGTTTACTACCATTAAATTTTCATTATATACAATGAAACACATCCTGAAGGACTGAACAGTTTAGTAATTTTGGTAAACTAGACACATACAACAGTTTCGTGTTACAACAAAATACACAAATTACAATCATAATTTTATTTTCAAGAATAAATTTATTCCCCTTTTTAATATCTTTTCATATATTTCATATTAATATTATAGGATTCCTAGGGAAAGGAAAAAAATAATATTGATATAAACTACTTATTAATGGTTATTTATAATGGATGTCATCTTGAACTAAAAATCACATTCAGTATAAAAATTTAATAAATGAAACTCATTAAATTTAATTAATATGTTAAGCATAACATTTGAGGAATAATAAATAATCAAATAAATCCATATTAATAATCACATGATCAAGAAACATAACAATTGATTTTCTAAAAATCAGATAATCACATTGAATATATATTACTTAATTCATAATGATGGAATAAATAATGATGGATATCTAATTTTTAACATTGAGGATTCATGAAAGAACCAAATACTTTCAAGGAATCATGCCAATAATTTAATATTTTTTATGGTAAATTTCAAGAATATAATATTATCATGGCTTTATTTAAAGAATCTATTACTGTGAGGGCTTCGTTCCAAGAATCTAACAAATTGATAGGTCCTTAGAAAAATAATATCAAGTTTGTCTCATGGAACATACTATTTATTAGAGGGTATATAGTGTTTATTATCCATCATATATGAAATAAAATTCATTCCTCATTTGAAAGGGAGTAAGTATAATAAAAATTAATATTAAAATTATCATAGGAAATATTACTGCTTTCCCCAACAATAAATCACTCTTTGTAATAAGGAAAATTTTATCAAAAGACAAAATCCATATTAAAACTAATCATATAACATAAATATAATGAAAAATTATTATATCAATAAGACATAAACCCATTTGCGTAAGAATAAGGGTTGTTTTTTTTCATAAAATAAAAAAATATCCTTACAATCATTCTTGAGGATTATATCTTTGTTTTTAAACTTTTTGAAAAAACATTCATTGATACTAAATTCTAGTGACACAAAATATATTTTAATGTTGGATAATTACATTGATATCTCATTTTAAAAAGGTTAAAAAATTGTTTAAAACATTTTTTTGAAAAAAATGGTTTTAAAAGAAAATGGGCCACTAACTGAAGAGAAAACAAATGTATAGATTTTCGAAAAATAATTTTTAAAACATATTAAGTTCCAAAGAGAGAGAAAATTGTTCTATTAATTGAAAAATATATTCATTAAATATAGTAGAATATAAATTATAGGTTTATTTAACATTGATAAAATAATTTACTTTATTGGATGTTCGATAATAAACATTTGATTAATTTCATATTGTTGTAAAAACCCTTCAAATGATTATAAATTTGAAGTGGGAATTAATCAATAAACTGATTAGGTGTATAAAATATAAATATTAAAGAAATAAATGAAAATAAAACAATATATATTCCAATTAATTATTCATATAATCATATAATATTAATGGTAACGAGGATGTAGAATAACCCAATAAATAGTAATTGGCCTCTGAAATTTCATTTACACATGGTAATGTTAAGTTAAAATCCAAAGAGATTAAATAATTAAAAATTAAAGATAAAATAAAATTTAAATAATTATATTCATGATATTAAATAAAACGATAAGCATATACAAATCATAAAAGAAATAAGCATTGAAAATAACATATGCCTCATGGAAGCAAAAGTGAGACAAGAATCTCTTACGACTTAAGTAACTTTTGGATTGAGAGATCTGTCAGAGAATAAAATCAATTTAAATAATGAGTATAATGGGAAAAATTAAATTTATGATATAACATGTCATAGGATTGTATATTCACCACAAAAAATAAATAAGCGGTGAATATATAATAAATCATGCTTATATAAAAGTGAGACTAAAAATCCCTTTTCCTTATGATTCCCATTAGATGAACATTATATTACATGATGTATAATTATTGTATGAATTTTAATAACATTTTACAGAACCAATCAGTTTTTAATATCATATATGATCAATTTATAATATCTTATCTCATGTTTGTTAAAAATATTTAATTTTTTTGGGTATTAATTTACTTATTTTTTGAGTATGTTTTCCCATGTTATTTTTCTATTTCTATTACATTGATCAAGATTTTATCATCTCTAGAATGAAAACCATGATTGAAATACAATATATATTAAGTATATATTAATTTCATTCAATCCATAATTCTTGTATATAGTATATGAACTTTACTAACCGTTGGGATAATAGTTCATATGTATGCATGAAAGCTGAACTAAATTTTCAATGATCACTATAGAGATAATGTTTGTAAAATTTATCCATCCAAAAATATCCACATATCATAAAAAACATATTATATAATTATATATAATTTTATATATAGTTAGTTTTAGCCAAATGTAATCAAATCACTTCGAGGAGGTCGTCACCCACACGTCCATGAACAACATTATCACTTTTTTGTGTGTGAAAGAATAATAAAGAAAATTATATATTATATTAGTAGAGTGGTTAACATTTAATTAATATCATTATTATGTTATGTATATCACATATTTTAATTAAACTCATCCTTAATACATTCCATTTAATGTATTAATGAATCACATTGCTTTTCAGGAGGAGGTAGTCCCCACTTCCATAAATGATGTTATCATATTTCCATAAAATAAAATAATGAGGGTATGTGTTATAAAAGAATTAAATAAGAATAAATTAAATATTAATAAAGAATTTATATTATATATACTATAAATACATTATTAATTCCAACCATTATAGGATGTAATAGAAGAACAGATAACATCTATTCACACGGTGATAGTCTACCATACACATGAATTTTGATTGTATATCCCATTTGATGGTAGTTTTTTAATGTGTAGGAATTAGAATTTGATGGTAGTTTCCAAGGCGTGTCTAAGTGATTCTCTTACCTTCCATAACCTCTCTCTATTCCCTTATTTTCTCCTCTTTCGCATGCATCCTTTCTGTTCTGTGTGGTACCTTTGTTGTTCTGACTTCATTCTTATTCTGTGAAAGGTTTTGAGGCTGGAAGAAAGTTTGTGATGGTGTCCTTAGCTGCTTATCCTCTTGTCTGACATCTAGTTCCCCTGTGCCTCTCCATGTCAGATCTAATATAGGTTAACAGAGAGGTTTTGGAATTTGGTGGTTTCGTTGTTGACTATTCCTGAGGATCTCTAGAGTCGTCACATTTTTATTTCATTGGATATGGTATTCAGCCCCCTCAACTTATGATCATTCGAAGCCCTCTTCGCCTATTTTACCTACCCAGACGTTTAGTTTCTCTATGTCTCTATGGGGATGATCAATAATGGGGTGGCACCGATGTTTTGGATTGTGGGTTCGGTGGTTTTCAGGGTTCCTTGCACGGTCTCTTCTTTGGTGATGTCGTTTCGAGTTTCTCTCCCCCAGGGTGGTCAATGTTGGTTTTCAGGGATTTAACTATACTTTCATCGATGAGGATGGTCTTATATGTTGGTCTCTCTGTCTTGGATATGGTGATTTTAGTGACATAGGTCATCTCTGTAGCTACCATGTCAACAATCAGGTGATATGATAGATTGATAGTGATGTCAGTACAATCCAAATCTGAGAAGGTGTTTCCACTTTAATGGTGATGATGATGCCCTTGACGATGGTTGGTGGAAGTTTTCATGGATATGGTTCTTAGAAAACCTTCTTCACCATGATCTAGTGGTGTTTGGGTGACGATGGTGATAGGAGGTAGTCATGAAGTCCAGGCACATGAATTTCTCTAATGTTCGGATCAAGATCTCCTCAGGTTTCGGTCTGAGATTTTATCTTTTTTGAATTCTGATTTCCAAATCCCAGGTGATGTGATTTTTGGGATTCTATGTGGAAGATATAATTTTGGATTGGGAAGGTTTTTTTTTATTTTAATTCGATTATTGTGGATCCCACTAATCCAAAACATGGATTATTTTGGAAATAAAAAAAA
The DNA here is from genome assembly GCA_963277665.1 of Viscum album. Taxonomy (NCBI): domain Eukaryota; kingdom Viridiplantae; phylum Streptophyta; class Magnoliopsida; order Santalales; family Viscaceae; genus Viscum; species Viscum album. The sequence continues at coordinate 639,559,381 of OY728143.1, read as the reverse complement.
TATTTGGAGAATTAAATAATAGGTGTTTCTAGAAATTAAGAACCAATAATGATTGAATAGTAACATGAATCTTATTATTGTAACATGAATATGAAGAGTAATAATACAGTAAATTTAATAGTAACATCACTCATGAATGTATAAAAACATTTAGGAATCTTGTAAATGAATATATGATATAATTATTGCATATTATTATTATATAATTCTTTTAAAAATAATAAATTAACTGTCGATTGTTTTATGAAGAATACATTTTATTCTATAATTATATTACTAATATAATGTTATAAATGAAAATTTATTTTCAAAATATGGATTCAGAAATTATTATTTAGTTGTCTTATGATTATAATATAATTTTATGAGATCTTAATGATTTTTTCAAAGTGTCTTCAGTTGATTATAATATTAAAATCGTTATTTTCTTTATAAATTCTGATTTTATTTTGAAAATAAATTTCTAGTATTTGGGCAATTATTTTCATAAAATGGAGTCCAATTTTAAATCATCTTTTCAATATTATCCAAGGTTTATTTTTTTGTTAATTTTTTAAATACATCAATTTTCATGTGAGTAGAAAAAATAACATTTTTATATATCCTGTGTATCTAAAATTACATCATTCATATTAAAAGTATAAATAAAAATTTAAATAAATTTATATTGGTAAATGTTTATTTAATTTAATAAATGGTTCATTAAAATACCATAAACTCAATTTAAAATCCCTAAAATATCTATCCAAAATCTAATGTCAAAATTGATTCCTTAAAATATTAATTTCCTTCATTTTGCCTTTTGATTTTAATAAATTATTTAATTTTAATTATAAATAGTATGTATAGACTTAATTTCAATATAATAAATTAATATTTGATTTATATTTTGAAAAAATCACTATGACATGTTTTATATTTGATATATTTTTTTACTCAATATTTTATTTTAAAAATACCTGTCAACTCAAGTATAAAAAAACCATCTTCTACCCCTTGAAAACCAACACCACAAAACCATTCCAATTCCATATATCTTCCTAAATCATACCTCATAATAAAATTATAATCATTAGTGTCATTCTAGAGAAATAAAACTCCAATCACCATGGACTTATAGTTTTGTACATGTGAAGCTATAATAAAGGGAGAGTAAGTCAATATTATCTATAGGGTTCTTTTCCATTATTCTTTTTACCATACTCATTTAAAAACAATATATTTAAATATTTATTATAAATTAATTAATAATTATAATAATTACTACAAATTAATTTAATTATCATATTAATGAAAAATATAAGTCTCAGACATCCATTTCTTACTCTTATGAAGAAGTCTCATTAAAGGACGATTAACTTTATAGAGATACATTTACATGAAAATTCATATAAACAGCTTTATAAATAGAAAATATAAACTTTATATAATATCTTAATATTGAATTCCACTTATTATATGCTTCAGAAATTAATTATACTGATATATAATTTACATTTAACAAAATAATGAAATTAAGGGAAAATCTGAAATTATTAATAAAAACATGTTATAGAAATGATTCAATTTAATCAAAAAAATTACTAAAATTACTAAAATTATTGTAATAGATAAATATCTTTATAAATTAATCTAATTTTATTATGTATTATTTTTTGAATAATAATGGTTTTTTCATTCTGGAGGAGGAAAAGCGATGTCATTAAGCAAGAATTAATGTAAGGGGATTCTTGTGCCCGATTTCCATTCTTTGGGTTATTCCTTTTTAATTAAAAACTTTAGTGAGTACATTATATCATTATTTTGGTATTATTTTATTGATATACCTACTTCTAATATGGGTTTATTAAAAATATAATGATTTTCCAAAACAAAACTTCTTTCTAAAACACATTTTTACTCCTGCTGAGTTTTCTTTTTTTTACTCAAGAATAATGAATCTTATACAAAAGATGTGTTTCACTATATCATTTGGGAACCCAGTGTATATTCATTAATGTATGAAATATGAAATTAAACCCATTTATCTCATTGGGTTATTTTATGTCTAATATTTAAATATGTTTTATGTGTCATGCATGGTTATGTAAATGTTTTTATGTGATGGGTGTAACTGAAATCATATAGAAATATAATGCTTAAGTAGTGTGATTTATCTCATGAGATAATGTGAAATATGCATGAAAATGATTCTATATTTTTTCACAATTATGGTTATATGATTATGGACACATGTTATGTCTAAACATGATGCTATCATTATTCACAACTATGTGTGGTATTTGATTACAAAGGCAATATGTTTAATTTTTATGAATTGACACATTCCATTCCATTATATAATACATTTTATTGGTATTATGATGATGATCATATTATTATGTTATGATTATTATTATTATTCTCACCAATGGTATATTTAGTCATGATATTGTTGATAATCTATATTATAATTTATCTCACCCCTTTCTTTTTTGTATATTATCTGGTGATTACTAGTACTAAAGGGAATGCATGATTTAGAAGTAAAAAAGGATTAAAATAAATATGTATGTTTCATTAGGTAAAAGTTATATATTGTCCTAATTTTCCCAAGACACTAAACTGTTGATTCCTACTTGTGTAGTGATATTTTGTTGTTTATCTATAAAATGATGTAGTTTTTATGTAATAAAATACATGGTCATTATAGTTTATATTATAGAATACTATAAATTATTTGGTAATTAGTATTAGTGAAATTAATTGAAAACATTTAATATGAGACCAATTAATTACCCAAGAAACATTGTTTGGGAAAAATTCTAAACATATGTATCCTAAAACATATTCATTTAATGTTAATTTCATAGGGGAAAAATTATTTACTCCTTACTTGTAAGAGTATGATTTTTTAAAATATTTTGTAGTTTAGAAAATGGTTTGAACCAGAAGAAACAATGCCAACAACCCATGTGATTGGTATTACAGTGATTTCATGAACGACATCCCCAATTCGTTGGGAGGTGGAGTTTAAAATTTCATGGTGATGCTTACCAAATTGTTATGGGCTATGAGAAATTACATAAATAATGTGGATCATCATCCATCACCGTAGAGGGAGAAACTATATATTGAATCTTTTATGTGGAAACAACCACCTACATTTAGAGGATCATGTGATCTACACAATATAGGACTGTAGGAAAACTAAATAGAGAATTTTCTTTTTAAGCATCACAATTATGAGATGAAGAGGGTGAATTTAGCCATTTTTTAGAAGGAGTGGACAATAAATGATGATTGTTTAATAATAACACCATGATGAAGGTTGAAATAGAAGATATGGAGTGGAAATACTTCAATAAAATATTTCTTAAATTGTATTTCACTTGATCTATTCACTTGAAGGTGGAGAGACAATCCATTTAGGTGAATAAAAAGGAATGTCATTCTGTCACAATATACAATGAAAATTTCACAATAATTGGAAGGTTCACCATAGGGTTTGTTATCATTAATGATAAAATAATTTATATATTCTATAGTTGTTTAACAAAAACCTTCGAATGGATTTAGCTATTTGAAACATTGGGAGATAGGATGAAGTTGTTCAATGTGCTCTCAAAGAGGATATGGACTTCCCAGAAAGGTTCCATGGATATAGAGACAAGAAAAAGAGATGGAGTTTCATGTTGGAGGATATAAAGAAAAATATGGAATGGAATATCAACCAATCACATGTCAATAATGTAGGAATGAACATCATGGTAATTACCTCAAGGATAAGGGTAAATGATTCAAGTGTGGGAGAGAAGGACACTGAGCTCATTAATGTCAGAGATAGATGAAGAATCAGACCAATATGATGGAGAAAATAAAGCACCACCCATTGTCCAATACTTCAACTATAGGGAGAAAGAAAACTATGCAGGACAATTCACTAAATTTCAATTCCTTGATAGTTATCAGCATCAACATAGACTAAATCCAAATGATAAAAGTAATGCATATTCCATCAATATTTCATATGTGGAGAATAAAATTGATGTTGTACAATGTACACTTTCTATTCACTAAAAATGGAAAAAGACTTATTGGATTTTGGTTCTACTCATTCCTTTATATCCTGCATGTATTCTAGAACTATTAAATAGAATCCCTAAATCAGTGAGGTAGTTATTTTGGTAAAAACACCATGTCGTGAGATCATTTCATCCCATTAGTTGGACTCTTCTCTTGTTTCCATAGGTGGGAAGATTGTTCCAAAATATATACGTATACAAATCTCTTTTGAATTTGACGCTATATTGGGATTGACTTGGATCTCTCTATATATTTCACACATCAACTATCAGGAAAAGAAAATACATTATCAAATTCCAAACCATCCCATGCTCCTATATAAAACCATGTAAGATCAAGAATATATTTATTTAAATGCCTCAATGGTGTGGTTGTTGATTCCCTAAGATGAAGCTTGCCTCCCTAAAATGGTTGTGTCGAAGGAAAGAATCATCCTAAAAGGAATTACCATTGTGTGGGAATTATGTAATGTATTTCATGAAGACATAACCACACTTCCCACATATTGTGAGGAATATTTATCAATAGAACACATAACTAGAAATACTCCTATATCAATACGTACCTAAAAGATATCCTAGTTCTAATTATCAGAGGTAAAGAAGTAGCTACAAGGGAATTTGGAAAAATACTTCAAATTCCCTAGTGCACCTCTTTGGGGTGAATGAATTCTCTTTATTAAGGAAGATGTATAATTGAGGTTGTGTATCCACTATTGTGAACTCAACAAGATCAACTTAAAGAAAACATATCCTCTTCCCTAGATTGATAAATTACTCAATAAATTATGGGGAGATCAATATATCTCAAATATGAGTCTTCATTATGTCTATAATCAACTAAAGTTGAATAAGGATGCTATTTCGAAGACTAATATACATTCATGTTATAGGCACTATAGGTTTATTATGATTCCCTTCAAATATACCAATACACTAGAAATATTGATGGATTTCATTAATGGAGTCTTTAGACATTATCATGATGAATATTTGGTAGTGTGTATTGATGATATTCTTATATACACAAATATCAAGGTGTACCATTGATAATATATAACGATAGGGATGGTGATATAAAGGAAGGAAAATATGAAAGCCGTGATTAGAAAGTGTGACATATGTATGTAACATGTAACATTCTTAGGACACGTGACCATAAGTGAAGGAATTTACATGGACTATTAAGCGAAAAAGGAAATTTAGGAATGGTCCAGACTCACTAGTGTCATGGAAATTCATTGTTTTCTTGGATTAGTAGGGTAACATAAATGTTTTGTGATAAATTTATCAAGATTGAAAATTCTAAAAACTATGTTGACAAGGAATTGGGTACAATATTGAAGGATGGAATCATGTGAGGAAAACATAAAGGATATAAAGAAAAGGCTTATTAATATACATTTATTTACATTACAAATAAATGGAGAGTGTTTTATAATATACAGTGATGCTTAAAATAAAGGATTGGGATGTGTACTACTGAAGAATGATAATGTGAAGTCCTATAACTCACAAATGTTGAAGATACATTAGTATAACTATGTGACACATGATCTGGTGCGAGAAGCTGTGATTTTTTCTTGATTATATGGCAGTACAACCTCTACGATGAAAATTGTGACATATATACTAATTGCAAGATACTAAAGTATATATTCACACAAAAAGAGATCAACAAGAATCAAATCTAATTATTAGAGTTAATCATAGAATATGATTTCTCTATTCACTATCTTCTCTCGAAGGAAAACATGGTACCTGATTATCTTATTATAAAATAATATTCTACTCTATCCATTATGTGGATTGAGAAAGACCACATCTACATGGGTATGAAACAAATGTATTGGGATATCATAACAGAGGGGAATACATCCCACCCTTCTGAAATAATTTACTAATCATCAATCCAATAAATGAACATGGAGGAAAAAAGGGATTATCTAGAGATTAAAAAGAAGGTGAATACAGTAAAATAAGGGAAACTACATAAGTTCCATATCGATTATGATTGTGTGATTTAGTTTGGAATGAGGTTCTATGCATATTCATCACCTGAGATAAATAAGGATGCATTAGATAATGAACATAGTTCAACATTATTTATCCATCCTGTATGTAACAAGATGTACCATGATATCTGAGAACACATCTTGTGGGATAATATGAAAAATGATATTTCATAATATATCTCACACTGTTTGGAATGTCATCAACTAATAGTATAAATAAAAAAGTCTAAAGAGACGATGAAACAATTTCTTATAACAATGTGAAAATGTGATAACATCACCATGAAATTCCTCACTGGTCTCCTGATGACATCCAAAGTAAACAATGTGATATGGGTTGTGGTTGGTGGACACATCAAGACATCCCAATTTATTACTATTTGGGAAGATATCTAACATGAAAAACATGATAAGATATTTAGGAAGTTAGTTATTAGGATGAATGTGTTTCCACAAAATATTTCCTTTTTTTGAGATCCATGTTTAATATATAAATTCTGGAGAAGTCTTCAACATGATTTTAGAACTAAAATTAATTTCCACACCATATGTTACCACCAAATTGATTACTAATCTAAAATGACTATTCAAATGCTGGAAGACATCCTCATAGCATTCATAATGATATTCAACAGAGGATATAATCTTTATTTTCATTTTTTGAGTACATATATAACAATAGATTCCACTTCATTATTTAGATGGATCAATATTATGCATTGTATTGAATTATACGTTGAATTCCAACCTATCAGGATAAACTTGGGGAATCAAATCTTCTTGGACCTAATCCTGTGAAAGTTATTACAAGCCATCCAGCAACATATCAAATCTTCTCAATGTCATAAAAAGATCCATGCTAATAACCACTGAAGGGACTTGTAGTTCAATGATAGAGATAAAGACTCCTTTCAAGTATCATCATTGAAAAGAGTCATATGGGTTGGAAAGAAATGAAACAATATAAAAATATAAATTGTACCTTTTGAGGTCCTTGATCTCATTGGAGTAGTGGCCCATCGACATTAAATTCCATCATATATGACTTGATATCATGATATGTTCCATATATCACAACTAATAAAGTATATAACCGACCCCTGACATGTACTAAATCTAAAGGTGGTCCAACTATAGAATGACCTCTCACATAAAGAGTATCTGGTAAAGGTCTTGGATAGAAGAGAAAATTTATTACACAAAAAGACAACCCACATTGTCAAATATTTTTTGAGAGTAACCATAATTATTAAATGAAACATTGGAATCCGAGGATGAAATTAAAGAGAAATACCCACACCTATTTTTTTAAAATGAAATGTTGAGGGTGAAATTTCAAAAGGTGTGAAGAATATAACGACCCTAACTTTTATGATTTGAAATTAACTTCTTCTAATAATGTCATAACTAATATAGAATTAGATATATATAACAATTGAATCTTTATATATGAATAATGAAATAAATAAATGGTATTTCTAGAAATTAAGGAACATATACCGATGAAACAATATCTTGACCCTTGGAATTGTAACATTTCTATTAATAATGAAATACAACCAATAATATAGTAACCTCACCATTGAAGTTATAAATAAATTTTAAGAATATTATATGTTAAAATATGATATAATTATACTAGAGTATATGTATATATAGGTTTCAAAAATTATAAATTAGTAGTTAGTATTTTTTTAGAAAATTAATTTTTATTTACAGTTTTATAATTATTATATTTTTTTAAATTTTCTTATAAAATAAATCATAAATTAATACTCTGTTGTCTTATATTTATAATATATATTTACAAGACCTTAAATAATTTTTCAATGTACCATAAAATCAATTATAATATTAATATTTTTATTCCTCAAATAAATAATGATTTTATGTATGACATAAATTTATATTACTTAGAGAACTATTTTCATTAATAGATTCCATATTTAAATCACCCCTCCAAAATTATCCATGGTTCATTTTAATGTAATTTTATAAAATACTTCAATATATAGGTGAATAGTATAATGATCATTTTAAAAATAACTATTCTATCTTAAATTACATCAATCATGAAGTAATTGTTAAATAATAAATAATAGAAAATTTTTTATGGTCTTGGATTAATTATTTCCATAAATGGTTCATTAAAATAAAATAAACTCAAGTTAAAGATCTAATTAACTTTTACATACCTAAATTCGAATGCGACTCCTTCAAATGTCAATTTTTATTTCTATCAAATTTCATTTTTAATAAATAAATTAATAAAAATAATAAAGGGGATTGAAAGTATTATGATCATTATATTATATTAATATATATTTTATATTTTCAAAAAGTCACCCTTACATGTTTTACCTTTGATATATTATCATATTCAATATTTTATTCAAAAAAAACACCCCACTTCAAGTATAAATAACCCCTATACCCCTATTAAACTACTCATAACATCCATTAAAAAGAAAAATATCATCCCAAATAATGCATCTTAAGACTATTAGAATCCATAGATATGTTCTACATAAATCCAACTCCAATCACCATGGAGTTATAGTATCGTAATAGATATGAACCGCTGAAGATAGAGTAAGACTCTATTAACACTTCCTTCTTTTCTTATCCTCGTTCATCATTTTATGCTCCCACATTAACAAAACATAATTTGAATTTATTATTTTGTTATTTAACATTATATTAATGATTTAAACATACTATAATTATCATTTTTATGAAAAATATAAATGGAATACTTCAATTTCTTGCTCTGTTGACAAGATTACATTAAAGATTAGTTAACCTCCTGTAAAGACATTTACAAGACAATTATTATAACCATATCTACGATTGGATAGAATGAATTATATAAAATATATTAATATTTAATTTCATATATTATATGATTATTTAATTAATAATACTAATGTATAATTCAAATTTATCAAAATAGAAAAATCTAATAAAAACTGTATTTTTTTAATAGAACATGATATCCAAATGCATCCAAATCACTAAAAAAATTAACAAATATAATCAAATGACAATAATTGATAAATAGTTGTATATATGACTCTAATTCATTTACAAATTATGGTTTTAATTAATTTAATTATATTATTTATGCATCTAAAACTCTACGTAATTATGTAAGAATATGGGTAAGGGGATTCTCAAACCAAATTTAATTACTTTGGGTTATTCATATTTTATATTATATTTTCTTTTTTTATGTTTGTTAATTTATATACAATTTTTTATGATAAATATTCCTATAATATGGTTTTATTAAAAATAAAATTATTTCCCAAAAGAACACTCATTTCCAAATAACATTTAGACTTATCTTGAGGTGTTTTTTCTATGATCGTGATTGAAGAATCTCATAAAAAACTATGTGTTTTTATTTCTCATTTGGGAACCCCCAAAGTTCATTAATTAATTAATTTTGTATTAATTGAATCTGATTACTTTCCATGGGTTATTTTACGTCTATTATTTATATATGTTTTATTTGGCCTGCATGATTACCTAAATGTTATGATATGACTGGTGTGACAAAAATTATATTGAACTTAAAATTCTTAGTTAATGTGATGTATAAAATGATAAAATGTGAAATATTATTGAACATAATGCTAGTGTTGTTCAAAATGATGTTTTTATGATTATGTACACTTGTTATGTGAGAACATGACACTATCTTTGTTCAGAACTATTTGTGGTATTTTACCACTAAAATAATATGTTTTTTATGAATTTCCTAATTCCATGCCATTATCTAAGGATTCATATCATGATTTTGAGGACTATCCTGTGATTATGTTTTGATGATATTTATTCAGGATATTATTGACCATTTTACTAGGCTTTTGGCTCACCCATTTCATTATGACATATTGTCAGCAGACTACTTGTACAAATTAGAACACATGATTTAGATGGAAAAACTAGGAAGGATTAAAATAAATGTATATTTTTTGTTATGTAATTTTTATGTAAAGTCATTATATAATTAAGAAACTAAAAAATGCGATCTTGGTTTAGTTGTGATGTTATGTTGTTTATCTATAAAATGATGCAAGTTTTATGTAAGAAAATGTATTTTCAATATAGTTTGTATAAGATCCCAGTTTAGTTATTTTGGAAATTAGTATTAAATAAAATAATTGAAAAAAATTTTAATATGAGACTTATTAATCTCCCAAGATGAATTATTTTAGATAAATTCTAAATTTATGGATCCCAGAAGATATAAATTTAGAGTTAATTTTACATATGAAAACCTTATTTTATCATTACTTGTTGAATTATGATTTGATCAAACATTTTCAAGTTTAGAAAATGGTGGGAACTAGAAGAAACCAAGACAACCACCCATATGAGGGATTTTTTTGTGATTTCATGTACAATATCCCCAATTAATTGGATAGTTGAGTACAAAATATTTGGGCGAAGCTTACCCAGTTCTCATAGGATATCATCAAATACCTAATTAATGTGGAATGCCATCCATCACCTTAGACGAAGAAAATAATTGTAGAATAATTTATGTGGAAACACCCACCTACATTTAGTTTATTATCTAATCCACAATTTACAGGACAATGGGTCAATGAAATAGAGAATATATTTTTTGTACTTCACTCTTCAAAGATTGAGAAGGAGACTCTAGCATTTTAATTTTTATATAGAGTGGATAATTAATAATGGTTGTTGATTAAGAACAAAGTTTTGAAGGATGTAACAAATGACATGAAGTGGTAATACTTTAAGTAAATATTTATAAACTGGTATTTCCCTCGATCTATTCATGCGAATAAAGAGAGAGAATTCATTAAGATGTATAAAATGGAAGGTGATTCTATCACGGTTTATGATGAAAATATCACAATGATAAGATGGTACACCATTTGTTTTATTATCAATAATGATACAATAATTTATATATTATTTAGTGTTTTAAAACAAATCCTTTTAAAGGCGCTAGCGATCTGAGAATGTGGGTATTATGAAGATGTTTTTTGATGTGCTCTCAAAGTCGATATGGAGTGTTGGGAATCATCCCCTGGATTTGGAGATAAGAAACATAATATGGGGTTTCAAGTTTTATGATCTAATGAAAAATGTGGAACAAAATCTCAGTCAATTAGATGTCAATAATGTTGGTAGAAGCATCATGATAATTACCTCAAGAGGATATGGAAATGATTCATGTGTGGGCACTAAGGCCACAATGATCGTTAATGTCAGAGATACATGATGAATCTAACCAATATGTTATAGGAATGGAGAGAACCACCCATGGTCCAATTCATCATCTATAGGTATAAATGTAAATATTCAATCTAGTGTACTAAATTCCATTTCTATGATAGTAGTTAGTATCCAAAAACACCAATGATTATTTAGAAAGGGAATGAATATACAAACAATACTGTTTATATGGAGAAAGAAAATGATGTCATACAAGGTAAACTTCCTAATCACTAAATCATGGAAAAATCCATATTTGATTATGCTTCTATGCATTCTTTTATATCATGTATGTTTTCTATAACTATTAAATCGAAGCCCTAAAACCATGAAGTAATGATTTCCATAAAAACACCTAGTGGTGCGATCATTACTTCCCATGTGTTGGACACTTCTCTTGCTGGCATATGAGGTATGTTTATACCAAAAAACTATCATGATACAATCTTTATAAGAATTTGATGTTATATCATGAATGGATTGGATCTCATTATATAGAACACACATCAACTACCTGAAAAAGGAAATATCTTTTCAAATTCCAAACCATCATAGATTATCTACAAAATCATGTAAGATCAAGAATATCGTTATGAAATTTCCAAAATGGTATGGGTGTTGTTTCCCATTGAAGAATCATCCCTCACACAAATGGTTGTGTCAAAATAAATAATCAACAATGAAGGAATGAGAATTGTGTGGGAATGAAGTGATGTACTTCAGGAATACATACATAGAAATCCAAAATATTTTGAGGTAGAGTTATCAACATAACTTGTACCCGATGATACTCTTATCCTAATATGTACCTATATTATGGCCTCAATAGAACTGTATGAGTTAAAGATTTATTTGTAAGGGAATTTTCAAAATGAGTTCAAACTCTCTAATGCATGGCCTTGGGGTGAAACAATTCTCTTTATTAATATGAATGATGTATTAATGAGGCTCTGTATCGAATTTTGGGAATTCAACATGATCACATTAAGGAACAATTGTACTTTTACAAAGATTGATGAATTCTTAAACAAAATTTAAGGATATCAGTACTTCATAAAGGTGAATCTACATTAAAAATATTTTTTACTGAAGGTTAATAAGGAAGATATTCATAAGACTATTTTACATAAAATCTATGGGAACTACGAGTTTCTAGTGATTCCCTTCAGATATAAAAATTCCCATAAAATCATTATGGAATTGATGAATGGAGTATTTAGACATTATGTTGTAGAATATTTGGTAGTGTTTATTAGTGATATTTTCATATACTCAATGATCAAGGAGGAACATTAATATCATATAACGGTTGCGATTGATATATTAAGGAAGAATAAATTACAATACATGTTTATCAATTTTGACTTCTGGATATATAAATTAACATTCATGGGGAAAATGACCATAAGAGAGGGAATTTAGATGGACCATTAAAATAAAATGTCTATAGAGGAATGGTAATAGATCACTAGGGTTATGAAAATTAATATTTTTATGGAATACAAGGTTAATCAGGTTGTTTTGTGATAAATTTATCATGATTGTCATTCCCTTTAACTATATTGATAAATAAATGTGTAAAGTATTCATGTATAGAATAATGTGAGGAAATCATTAAGGTTATAAAAATAAGATAATTACTGTACTTATACTCACATTACAAATAAATGTATAATATTTTATAATATAAAGTGATTCTTAAAAGAAAGGATCAGGTTGTGTACTCCTGATGAATGATAATTGGAAGTCATACGGCTCATGAAAATTGATGATCCATTAGTAGAAATATGTGATGCGTGATATAGAGCTAGAAGTTGTGATTCTTTCCTTGATAATCTTACAGTACAACATATATGGTGAAAAGTATGCCATTTAAACTTATTATTAGAGCCTAAATTATATATTCACATGAAGAAAATTCAACAGAAATCAAAGGATGTGGTTAGTGTTAACTAGGGACTATGATTTATCTACTCACTATTATCCTAAGAAGGAAAACATGGTATCTGATTCATATAGTAGAAAAAATATTCTACTCTATCCATGATGCAGATTGAGAAATTCCATATCTTCATTGATATAAAACAAATGGATATGGAAATCATAATAGATGGGAATTAATAATATCCTTCTGAAATAATTTCCAATGTATCTATCTAAAAGAACATCACGGAGGCACAAAGTGATGATCTAGTGCTTCTAAATAAGGTGAATGCAGCAATTGAAGGGGAGCTACATAAGTTCCATATCGATAATGATGTTGTTATTTGGTTTGAAATAAGTCCTGTTAACATTAATCTCCTTTGATAAAGAAGGATATATTAGATAATTCATATAAATCAACATTATTTATCTATCATGGAAGTAATAAGATGCATCGTGATCTCTAAGAACACTTCAAGTGGGATAACATGGAGAAGGAGATTATAGAATATATCTCACAATGTTTGGTATGTCATGAAGTCAAAGTATAAAAAAATTTACAAAGGGATTATGAAACCATTTCTTATAGCCAAATTCAAATGGAAGAACTTAACCATGGAATTCATCACTATTTTCTAGAAGACATCCCAAGTAAACAATCTGATATGGATTTTGGTTACTAGACACATCAAAACTACCCACTTTATTACTCTTTAGGGTGATATCTAACTTGAAAAACATGATAATATATACATGAAAGTTTTCACATACATGAATTATTTTAAAGTTAAATTTCTCTTAATTTCTATTATTTATTTTTTGTGGTGGGTTTCCCAAGATTTTTTCGAGGAATGGGTGAGTTTTCATGATTTGGGCCAAACCGGACCATTTCCAAATATAAAAGCCAATTTGGTTTATTTTAGATTTTTTTATTTCTTTAAACATTTTTCTCACATTCCACTTAAAAATTTCCTCCCCTTACCTATTTACACCACCTTGTAATTTTGGACCCTTTAGTAATTCATAATAGTGGCGGATTTGGGTTTTTATTTAAGGATTTGGGCCATCCCGTAAGACCATTTCATTTTCTTAAAATAAAATTATTTAATATCATAATAAATTTTTATTATTTTTGGTGATTCCAAGTCTCAAAAGAGCCCAATCAGCCCAGGTGCCCCCCCCCCCCCCCCATTCTATTTTCCCCTAATTTGGAGCTCGTATGCCTCATGAATTAGGGAAGATGTTCATAAGCATTCTCAAATCGTCCAAATTAGAAGGGGTAAGTTGATTCCTTCATAACTCCTTCAGTTATTACTCTTTAACCTCCTTTTTAGTAATCACATGAACTTCCCAAACTTTTTCAAACCTCACATGCATTGTTTTTTGTTTGGAAATTCAGATACTAGTGTATTAGGGGAGATTTCCTAAATATCCCTCAAATAATTGGATCTCCTTCATTCTTCCTTCCTTTTGCTTATGGTTTTTTTCTTCTACATAGGGTTTATTACAAATATTCCTGATGTCTCTAATGTCAAAGAAGTGGGGACTCTAACTTAGAGTTTTATATTGGGTTTATTGGATTATTATTCTGGTTTTAATCTTGATCTATGTCCCTTGTGGTTCGGCAGTGGTGTGGTTGATGTTTCACACAAAGATTCGAGGGTTTCGACACAATCAGTAGGGAATTTGGGGGTAATAAATTATATATGAGTAAGATTTTAGGAAATTATATTTTTATCACACTTATTATTCATTATCCTTTATTTGAAATCTGGTTTCAATGGCGTTTGTTAAGACAACGAGTTTTAGGTACCAATTTGTTTGCTAAATTGGGTGTTTTACATGATGATTTGGTGATATGCCAACTAAGATTGTATTATAACACATGTAATGTGTTTATATAATTGTTAAGAGTGATAAAAAATATATATTGGTGAAAATTGATAGGCGCATGGTGTTAAAATTTGTGTTTTTTAAGGATTTTGTGTGAAAGACATTGTTATATTTTGTGAATTTGTTTTATTGAAAATTTAGCAGTTTTATTAAGTAGTGTAAGTGGTGAAAAACATGTGTATATTATTTTATGAGTTTATTATGGCCAAAAATTATGTTTTTATGTGATAATGTCTTTTTATATCATGAGATAATGGTTTTAGCACAAAGGGGTATGCCTGAGTATCTTGGAGGGCGGATATATACTATTACACTAGTGATCCAGATGGGATTTGTCCTTGTTTCACTAAGAAAAGTGGATAAAAACATTAAAGAAACTATATTGATGATTATTTGGGACCTCTAGGTAATGGGTATGTTCCCTATTAGTGGCTCAAGCACGAAAGCTGTTATTTTGATTGTTACTTTCGCTGAGGTATGAGGTACATGAGGGCTGATACTACCTAGTGCCTATGGGTGTTCCTGATATTAGTGCTCATTGAATATTTTCTATGTATCTTTGGAATAATTTGTCTTTTCTGTAAAATACATTAGAATACATGTTTTAATTAAAATTTCTCAGTCATGGAGAAATTCACTTTGAAAACTACTAACATTTAAAAGTTTCATCCTTTAGAAATTTTTCCACCGCATCTTGTTTATCAGAAATGGCATGATTTTTATCTTTTATTGTTTACTCCATGGAATCTCTTGGTGGTATCCTGTTAAGATTAGTATCACAATATACATACACCCATTGTATTTATTTATAATTGGTCATGTTTTTACACTGGTAAAGGAAATGCTTTGGTTGATGGCGGTTCGAGGTGCTAGTTCCCCTCAATGGTGCGACGTTGTGAAGACAACTTGTGGGTGATGAACCATTGTCGAGTGGAGTACCTAGGGTTGTTTTTATGATCTTTTTATGTATATTTGGACCTATTTCTATATTTTTTATCCTAGTTACCCAGTTATATATATTTTATAAGTGTTATTTGGCATGAATTTTTAGATTCAGTTTATCGATTGTTTTTAATGTTTTATGTATCCATTTTCTGGTAAATCGGTCCCAAAACAAAATATATGATACCAAGGAACATTTTCTAGCATATGGAGAAAGGGAAATATCTTTGTAACTTGTTGTGGTCCAGGTTTCACACCGGTTTTTATGGTGAATAGACCCGGTTCGTGACAAAATAGTATCAGAGGGTTTGGTTCTGTCTATAGGGTCTTGTTGTTTAGGGAAGAGTCGAGATTGTCTGGAGCTTGGATTTTCAGGACATGACATTCTGATTATGGGTAGTGTGCCTAGCTAGCACACCTTCTGAAAATATTCAATTCTCCAGGGGGAGTCAAGATTCATCTATTTCCTTTAGTTTTCTTGGATTGATGATGATTTAGGGAAATGAAAAGAGAGTTGGGTTAATGGTCTTAATGAGCTCACATAGCCTAGAAACCCATGTGCAGCCGGGTATATTTCCCTAGAACACTATTTGTTATGGTAAAGTTATTAGATTATAGAATATATCCATATGTCCATGTCAGCCATTGAAAATAAATTTCCCTCGCATTGTCTAGTGTCCTTTAGTTTTGAAATCTTGGATGTTTCATTTTTCAAGTATGAATAAACCCTCTCCATGGCCTTGGTAAACCACTCGTACCATCCATTAAAAAGTAAAATATATACCCCAATCCTTCCAATAAATCATATAAGAATCCAATGTGAAATTCTGGAGACATATAACTCAAATCACAAAGGAGTTATAGTGTTGTAAATGATAAGCTCCACTGAAGATAAATAAAGTATCTATTAACTCTTCTCTCTTTTCTTCTTCTCTTCCTTCCTTCCCTTTTCCCACCAACTTTCAAAAAATAATTTTGTAATTTATTATTCAGTATGTTAAAAATATATTAATTATTTTATCTTATTATAATTTTCATATTTATGAAAAATATAAATGTCATACTTCCATTTCTCTCCCATTCGACAACATCCCATTGAATGTTAGTAAACAGTATATATAAAAATTTCCTTGAAAATTCATATAACCTCATTTACGGGTAAATAATATAAATTAAATTTAATATATTAATATTTAATCTCATTTATTCTATGCTTCTGAAATTAATTATACTAATGTATAATTTACATTTAACAAAATAGATAAATCTATGAAGAACTTGTCATTTTTATGAAAACATGATATCAAAAAGCATTAATTTTATCAATAAAAAATATAATCCATTGATTATAATTGATAAATTGTTGTATAAATGACTCTAATTAACTTTTAGATATGCATTTTAATAAATTTATCATTGTTATTAAATAGTCTAAAAATCAACGTAATTAAGAGAGAATTATGGTCAGGGGATTTTCCAACCCAATTTCCTTTCATTGTATTATTAATATTTCATACCATATTTCAGTGTGAATATTATTTCATTTATATATAATTTTATTTTCTGGGAAATATATTCTTCTAAACTATTTTTTTAATAAAATGATTTTTTAAAAGAACACTTCTTTCAAAAACACATTTTGATTCCCCTTACGTTGTTTTTTCACTCAAGAATGATGAATCCTATAAAAAATATATATTTAAAATTATCATTTTGGGAACCCTAATGTTTATTCAAGAATTTATGCCATATGAAATGAATCCCATTCCATTCAATTTGTTATTTTATTTCTAATATTGATATACTTTTAATGTGGCATTCATGATTATGTAAATGTTATGATGTGACAGGTGTGACAAAAATTATATTGAACTCTAATGCATAGGTAATTTTATGAATATCATGAGATAATGTGAAATATTAATGAAAATGATTCTATATTTTTTCATAACAATGAGGTTATTATTATTCACACATATTATGTGTGGAAAAGATCCTATCTTTGTTCACAACTATGTGTGGAATTTGACCACTAAGATATGATGTTACATTTTTATGCATATCCACATTCCATGAAATTACCTTAGGCTTCCTATTATGATTATTATGATGATCGTATGATTATTTAATATTGACGATGATTATTCACACCCACATTATATGGATTCATGCTATAATAAATTCTCTTACTAGGATTTTAGCTTGCCTTTTTTCATATATTCATAGGTGATTAGTTTTACTAATGAGAAAGATATCTTTTAAAGGACAAAGATTAATGATTAAAACAAATCATTATGTTTTTTTAAATTTATATGTGTTCCTAATTTTAATAAGACACTAAACAATTGGATCCATCATTTTTATTTATTTAATGTTTTTTATCTATAAAATGACATAATTGTTATGTATGAAATGGTAGGGTCTCTATAATTGGTATCATAGCACCATTTAGTTTATTTGGTAATTAATATTAGTGAAATTAATTGAAAACTTTTAATATGAGACTAATTAATCACTCAAGAAAAATTATGTTTGAAAAATTCTAAACATAGGGATCCCATAAGATATTCTTGTAGAGTTAATTTCACAGAGTAAATTTTTTTTACCCATTACATTATGAATTATGATTTTTTAAAACATTTTATACTTTTGAAAATGGTGGGAACTAGATGAAACCAAGCTAAAAACCAGGTGTGGGATAGTGCAGTGATTTCCCGAAAGACATATCGAATTCCATGGGAGTTGGATTTCAAAATGTTATGGTGGTGCTAACCCAGTTGTCACAAGATATGAGCAATTACATAAATAATGTGGAACATCATCCATTATATTTCTGGGAGAAACTCTCTATTTAATCTTTTAAGTGCAAAAAACAAATAACATTTAGTGGATCATCTAAACCACACATTACAGGACAATGTGTCAACTAAATGAATAATATCTTTTAAGTTATTCAATATTCTTAGATAGAGACAATGAATCTATCCATTTGATTTTTGTATATATCAATAATGATCAATGATTGTTGTTAATTAAGAATGCCATAATGATATATGAAATAGATGAGATAGATTGAGTAGACTTTAATAAAAAAATTTCTTAACATCTATTTACCTCGATATATTCATATGAAGCTAAAGATGGGAATAATTAAGGTAATGAAAAATGAAGGTAATTCTATCATTGATTATGAATAAAATTTCACAATATCAGGATGAAACACCATAGGTTTTTTTATCAGTAATGATAGATTAATTTAAATATTCATTAGTAGTTTAAAACAAACCCTTCAAAAAGATTTAGCTATCTAAGACATTGGGAGTTATGAATAAGTTGTTCGATGTTCTCTCAATATAGAGATGGATTTACAAGAATTTTCCTATGGATATGGAGATAAGGAAAAAAATAAAGTTTCATGCTTGATTATCTAATGAAAAATGTGGAACAAAATCTCAACCGATCACATGTCAATACTATGGGAAGAAGAATCATGGTAATTTCCTCAAGGGGACGTGTAAATGATTAATTTGTTAGAGAAAAGGCCACATTGTTCATGAATGTTAGAGAGACATAAATATTACTACCAATATGATTGAGGAAAGGAGAGAACCTCCCATATTCCAATGTATCTACTATAGGGAGGTAGGAATCTATGAAAGCCAGTACACTAAATTCCAATTTCTTAATAGTGATTAGCAACAGCATCCACCAAAGCCAAAGGAGAATGGGAAATAATATACCATCAATACATCATATGTGGATAATGAAAATGATGTCACATAAGGTACACTTACTATTCATTAAATAATGGAAAATGTATTATTTGATTATGTTTCTATACATTATTTTATATCCTGCAAGTTTTTGAGAACTATTGAATCGAAGCCCCAAAACATTGTAGTATTTATTTCCATAAAAACACCTATTGTTGAGATCATTTCATCCCATGTGTTAGACACTTATCTTATTGACATATGTAGGAATATTATTCAGAAAAATATCATGGTACAAACCTTGGAGGAATTAGCACGATATTGGGAATGTATTTTCTCTCATTATGTTTAGAACACATCATCTTTCAGGAAAAGAATCTATTATTTCAAATTCCAAACCATCCAATGATCCTCTAAAAAATAAAGTGAGATCAAGAATAAATATTTTTTAAAATTCCTCAATGGTGTGAGTATTGATCCTCTATGATGAAGCATGCCTCGCTCAAATGGTTATGATGAAGGAAAGAATAAATCATTAATGAATGAACCTTATGAGGGAATAATGATATGTATTTAATGATGACTTAAAAAAAATTCACACAGATTCTAAGGTAAAGTTTTCAATAGAACTCAGTCCCAGAGCTACTCATGTCTCAATATTTACCTAGAAAATTGCCCCGATCAAACAGGAGGAGTTAATGAATTAGCTTTAAGGGCATTTGGAAAAAGATTTCAAATTCCCTAGGGTACCTCCTTGGGGTTAAAAAATTATTTTTATCAATAATATGGATGGATATATGGGGTTAAAATTCCCCAGTGTATCTCCTAGTGTATCTCCTTGCGGTTCAAAAACTCTACAAGGTCGACCAAATGAAAAAGTATACTCCACCATGTTTTTATGAATTATTCTATAAAATATAAAGGGGCCAATACATCTCAAAGGTGAATCATCATTCCGGATATCAACAACTAATTATGAAGAAGGAAGATATTCCGAATACTAATTTTAATACATGGTATGGGTACTATGAGTTTCTTGTGATGCCATTTGGACATACTGATTCCCTTGAAGACATCACGCATTTGATTAATGGAGTCTTTAGACACAATTTTGATGAATATTTGGTAGTGTTTATTGATGTTATTCTTATATAACCAATGATCAAGGAGGAATATGAATAAAGGCAATGGATTGGGATGAAGATATTAAGTAAGGAGAAATTGCAATCCAAGTTCAAAAAGTGTGACATCTAGATGTACCATGTCAGATTATTGGGACACAAGACCACAAGTGGGGGAATTTATATGGACCATTCAATGAAAAATGCAATTGAGGAATGGTCCAGAATAACTAGTTCCATGGAAATTGATTGTTTTATTGTATTAGATGGGTAATAGAAATTTGTTTTGATAAATTTATAACAATTTTATATCCCACTAATCATGATGACCTAGAAATGCATAAAATATTCATGTTTGGAATATTTTGAGGAAATATTCAGGGATCATTAAGAAAGGATTATTACATCACCTGTACTCACATTCAAAATTCCAGGAGAATGTATTATATTATATAGTGATTCATAAACGAAATGATTTCCTTATTTACTACAAAAAAATTATAATGTGAAGGCCTATACCTAACAGATGTTGAAGATACATTACTAGAACTATGTGATGTGTGATCTAGTGCTAGAATTTGTGATTTTTCCTTGATAATCTATAAGTAGTACCTCTATGGTGAGAAATGTGACATATATACTGATTGCCAGAGCCTAATTTAAATATTCACCAAAAAATAAACTTGAATCAAATGAGATGGTTATAGTTAATCATGGAGTATGATTTCTCTCTTCACAATCATCGTGATAAGGAAAAAAAGGTAGTTGATTCTCTATGTGTAAAATAATATACTACTCTATCCATTACGTTTAGGGAGAAGGACCCTATCTTCATGGATATGAAATTGATGGATTTGTAAAATATCACATACGGTAATACATTTAACCATTCTGAAATGATTTCCCAACCATCTATCTAATATAAGATCATAGTGGCACAAAGGGATGATCTTGACCTTCAAAATAAGACGAATGTAGCAAAGGAAGGGAAGCTATATAAGTTAAAAATCGATGATGATAGTGTGATTCGGTTTGGAATGAGGTTTTGTGTATGTTCACTTCCAGTGATAAATAAAGATATATTATATAATGCACATAGATCAACTTTCTTTATCCATCCATGACGTACCAAGATGTATTGTGATCTCTTAGAACACATCTGGTGGTATAACAACAAAATGGATATTGTAGAATATATCTCACAATTTTTAGCATGTCATGAAGTTAAAGTAAAAATAAAAAATTTCAAAGGGGTAATGAAACCATTCCTATACCCACATGGAAATGGGAATACATCACCATTGGATTCATAAAGGGTCGCCCTAATACTTCCCTAATAAAAAAATAGAAATGGTTTATGGTTGGTGGACACATCAAGACTGTCTACTTTATTACTATTCAAGGAGATATCTCACATGAAAAACATGCTTAGATATATGTTATGGTAGTGGTAATGAGTCATTGGTTTCCACTTTTTAGTGTCTCTGATCATGATATATGGTTCAAATCTAAATTATAGAGAGTATTAAACATTCATTGAGTATTGAATTAAATTTCAACATAATTGATCACCCTGAAACTAATTACAAATATGAAATGACCATTCAAACATGGGAAGACATCATCAGAGAATGAATAATGTATTTCAAAGGAGGATAGGTTCTATATATCTCATTTTTTGAGTTCTTATATAACAATTTCTTCTACATTATTATTTATATTGATCCATATGATGCTTTTTATGGAAAGATACATTCAACTCAAACCTATCAGTTTGATTTTTGGGAATAAAAGAATCATGGACTTCATCTTGTGAATGATATGTAATAGAAGGTTATAGCCATCTGAAAACATATCAAATCTTCTCAAAGGCATAGAAATATCCATGCTAACAACCACTGAAGTGAAATGTAATTTGATGTTAGAGGTAATGTCTTCCTTTAAGTATCACCATGGAAAAGAGTCATGTGGTTGGGAATAACAGAGAAACTTAGCACCATGAACATTGGAACCTTTTTTATCCTTGATAATATGGGAGTTGTGGCCCATATACTTTCAATTCCACTAAATATGGTTCAATACCATACTGTGTTCCACCTATCACTATTGATGATGTTCATACCTGACCCCTAACATGTACTGAATTTGACAGTGTTCCAACTAGAGAATGACCTCTCGTATGAAGAACTGTTAGAAAAGATCTTGGACTAAAGAGACAATATACTATAGAAAAATACACCCCACCTTATGAAAGTATTTTGAAGGAACCATAATTATGAAATTCCACTTTGGAATCATAGGAATAAATGATAGAGAATTACCACACTTATTTTAGTAAAATTAAATGTTGAGTTTGAGATTTCAAAAGGTGGGAAGGATGTAACAGCCCTATATTTTAACAATGAAAATTCCATTCTTAAAATAATGTCATAAATAACATAAAATCATCTATATAACACAATATAATCCGTAAAATGAATAATGAATTAAATAACTGGTAATTAATGAAATTATTTAACCTATACTGATGGAATAATAACATGAACCTTGGAATAGTGACATTACCATTAGGAATATAATACAAACAATTGAATATTAACCGCACATATAAAAGTATAAATAAAATATATGAATCTTATAGATTAATATATTATATAATTATATATTACAATATGTATATAATTTTTTAAAAATAATAAATTAAAATTTATTATTTATATAAAAAATAAAGTTTTATTTATAATGTTATAATTAATATAATTATTTTTTAAAATAATTATATCCATATATACATTTAAAAAATTATATTTTGTTGTATTATATTAGAAGATAATTGTATTAAACAATAAATAAATTTTCAATGTTCATTAAAATGGATTGAAATATTAAAATTGATATGCTCAAAATAAATGAAGATTTTATTTATAAACTAAATTTATAATTTTTAGAAAACTATATTCATAAAATAGATTCCATTTTTTAAGTCGACACTTCGGAATTATTAATGGGTTATTTTCTTGTAATTTTATAAAATATTTTAATTATTAAGAGAATTTTAAAGATTCCTTTTTTCATATAACTAGTGTATCATAAATTACATCATTCATGAAGTAATTTGACATAATACCTTATAAAGAATTTATTATTTCCAAAAATTATTTTATTTCATAAATATTTCATTAAAACACAATAATTATTATTTACAAACCTAAAAAATATTTAGAAAACCTAAAATCAAAAGTGACTCCTTATAATATCATTTTTTATTTCTGTCCAATTTCTTTTTTAATAAATTAATTAATAATATTTATAAATATGATTTGAAGTATTAATATAATTATATTCCATTAATATATGATTTATATTGTCAAAAAATCTTTATTACTTTTTTTAACTTTGATATATTACCTTATTCAATATTTTATTCAAAAAATACCCCTCTTCTTAAGTAAAAAACAACCCATCTACCTCCCCTTGGTGAAAAACATTCCACTGATTACAAAGAAATAAATCTACCCAAATAATCTCTCTTAATCCTCTAATAATCCATAAAAATGTTTTGGAGAAATCAATCTTCAATCATTATGGAGTTATCACATCGTACAAGATAAGCTCCACTAAAGAGAGATAAAGTCTCTATTATCTCTTCCAACTTTTCTTCTTCACTTTCATATTTTTACCCTCCTACATTTAAAAATTATATATGAGATTTTTTTCAGTATATTATAAATATATTATAGATTTAATGTTTATTTAATTGTTATATTTGTGAAAAATATAAATGTCATTCTTCTATTTCTCACTCTTTCGACAACATCCCATTAGAGGATAGTTAACCGCCAATACAGACATTTCCAAGACAATTATTATAACCAAATTTATTCATGGATTGTATAAATTATATGAAATATATTAAGATTTAATTTCATTTATTATATGGTAATACAATTAATTATAATAATGAATAATTTACATTTAACAAAATATATAAATCTACGAGAAACAAAATATTTTTAAGAAAAAATGATATAAAAATGGTTCTTTTTCATCAAAATAAAAATAAAAATTACATTCAAATTATTATAATTGATAAATATTTGTTTAAATGACTCTTATTCACTTATAGGTCAGTTTTTAATAAATTTATGTTTGTTATTTAAGAGTCACAAAATCGATTTAATTTTATTACCACTTTATTTTCTTGGATATATATTCTTATAATATTGTTTAATTAAAAATAAAATGATTTTCTTAAAGAACACTTCATTCCAAATCACATTATGACTTCTATTGAGTTTTTTTATTCACATAAAAATTAAAAATCTAATAAAAATTAGTTGTTTTCCTTTCACATTTGGGAACCAACATGTTTATCAATGAATTTATGCTATATGATATGAAATAAATTTCATTCCATTAGTTAGTTAATGTCTAATGGTGATATATTCTCTATGTGGCATGCATGATTATGTACATGTTATCATGTGATGGGCGTAACGCAAATTATATATTTCTCCAATGCTTAGTTAATGAGATGTATCTCATGAGATATTTTGTTATATGCATGAAAATGATTCTATATTTGTTCAAAACTACAATTTTATGATTATTCACACATGTTTTGTGTAAAAATAACGATGGATTTGTTCACTACTATGTGTGGTATATGATGAATAAGGAAAGATGTTTCATTTTTCTGCATTTCTAGAATCCATGACAATTTATAATTCTACCTATCAACATTGTGATGATGATACTAGGTTTTTGTTGTAGTGATGATGATTATGCTCACCCACGATATATTTTTTTAGGAAATTTTTTATCTTCTTACATTGCATTTAGATCACCCCTTTCTTTTTTGTATATTCTCAGGTGATTAATAGTAGTAATGAGAAAAAATGCTTTATGAGGAGAAATATAAAGGATTAAAATAAAATTTTATTTTCAGTTATGTAAATTTTATGTACTCTCTTAATTTAAACAAGACAATACACCATTTTATCCTGGTTGTGTAGCACTATTATGCTGTTTATCTATAAATTGAAACAATTTAAATATAAGAAAAGGCATGGTCACTCCAGTTTTTTATGAAATAATATTTTAGTTATTATAGGAATTAGGATTAATGAAATTAATTTAAAACACCAAATATGAATCTAATTAATCACCTAATAAGCATTGTATTGGAAAATTGTTATACGTTGGGATCACACAATATATTCCTTTAGAGTTAATTTCATAGAGGAAAAATTATTTAATGACTATTTCTTGACTTATGAGTTGTTCTAATATTTTATAGTTTAGATTATGGTGGGAACCAAGATAATCCAAGCCAATAACCCTTCTGAGGGATAATGTAGTGGTTTCTTGAATGACATTCTCAATTCCTTTGATTGTGGATTTAAAATTTTCATGAAATAAATAACCACTTTTCTTAGGATTTGAAAAATTACATAAATAATGTGGAATTTCAACCTTAAACATAGAGGTAGAAACTATCTATTTAATATATTATGTGGAAAAAACCACCGAATTTTAGTGGATCATATGATCTATATGTTGATAGAAAGTGGTTCAACTATACGGAGAATATATTTTCTATACATCAGTATTATGAGATGGAGATGGTGACTATAGTACTATATCTTTTACATGGATATGCTGATCAATGGTTTTTGTTGATTTATAGAACCACGATGAAGGATGAAATAGAAGATATGGAGTGGGATGACATTAAGAAAATATTTATTAACTAGTAGTTCCCTCGATATATTCACAAGATTATGGAGAGAGACTTCATTGTGATGAAGAAAAAATATGTTGATTATGTCATTGATTACAATGAAAAATTGAAAATGTTAGGAAAGAACACCTTAGATTTTGTTATCAATAATTATAGAATAATTTATAGATTATTTATTTGTTTAAAACCCATCCTTCAAAAGTATCTTGATATCTGAGACATTGTGAGTTATAAAGAAGTAGTTAGATGTGCTCTCAAAGTGGATATGGAGTTCTAAGAATTGTCCCATGTATATGGAGAAAAGAAAAAAATATGGAGTTTCAACTTGGAGGATATAATGAAAAATTTGGAACAGAATCTCAACCACTCACAATTAAATAATTTTATAAGAAGAATCATGTTAATTTCATCAAGTGGATGTGTAAATTATTAAGTATTGGAGAGAAGGACACCATGCTCTTGAATATCATAGAGACATGAATAATTTTACCAATATGATAGAGGAAAGAAGGTTACCACCCATTGTCCAATGCTTCAATTAATTGGAGCAAGGGAACTACGTATGTCATTCCACTAAAAACCAATTCCTTGATAATAATAAACATCAGAAACCACCAAATATAATGGAGAATGGGAAATCATGTACCATTAATACTGCAGAAGTGGAGAAAGAAAATTATGTCATATAAGGTACACATCCTATTCATTAAATAATGGAAAAAGTATTATTTGATTATTGTTATATTCATTCTTTAATAACCTTTTTGTTTTATATAACTATTGAATAAAATCCCGAAAACCATAATGTAGATATTTCCCTAAAAAAATAGTGGTTTTATAATTGTGTCCCATGTGTGGGAGTCATGTATTGTTGGTAAATAGGGGAAGAATATTCCAAAAATAAGGTGATAAAAAAATTAGAGGAATTTGATGCTATATTGGGAATGGATTGGATCTCATTATATAAATATCACATCATATGTTAGGAAACCGAAATATCTATTCAAATTCTAACCATCCCATGCTCCTCTACAAAATAAAGTAAGATCAAGAATTACTTTTCTAAAATACATCAATCGTGTGGGTGTTGATGCATTATGATGCAACATTCCTTTAACATATGGTTGTGTTATGGAAAAGAATCAACCTATATTTTATTCCCATTGAGAGGAAATAGTGTGATGTATTTCATGATTACATACCATGAATTCCCAAAGATTGTGAGGTAGAATTCTCAATAGGACTCATACCTGGAGCTACTCGAGTCATAATATGTACCTAAATGATGGCCCTGATTGAACTAGTAGAGTCAAAGAAGTGCCATCAAGGTCATTTGGAAAAATAGTTCAAATACCATATTCTATCTCTATAGGGGGTGAAAAAGTACAAATTATTAAGAAGAAGGATCGATGAATTAGGTTATGTATCGATTATTAGTTACTCAATATGATCACCTTAATAAACAAGAATCATCTTCCATGGATTGATGAATTATTCAATCAAGTATGAGAAGATCTATTCATCTCAAATGAGAATCTTCATTCCAGATATCATCAACTAAAGGTGAATAATGACGTTCCCTAGAAGGGTAATTTACATAAAATGGTATAGGATCTATGAGTTTCTAGTGATTCCATTCTCACATACCAATTCCCATGAAATATTCATGGATTTGATGAATGTAGTCATTAGACAATATGATCATGAATATTTTATTAGTGTTTATTGATGATATAATCATATTATAAAAGATCTAGGAGGAACATGAATAACATATATGGATTGGGATTGTGATATTAAGGAAGGAAAAATTTCAAGCTAAGTTTAGGAAGTGGGACTTCTTGATGTAGCAAGTCACATTCTTGGGACACATGACCACACGTGAGAGAATTTCTATAGACCCTTCAATGAAAAAGGAAATTGAGGAATTTTCTAGACACACTAGTTTCATGGAAATTCATAATTTTCTAGTATTAACATGGTAGTAGTGATTATTTATGTTAAATTTATCATGATTTTATATCCTACTAACTCTGTAGACAAGGAAATGGGTAAAGTGTTCATGGATGGAATAATGTGAGGAAAGATTCAAGGATCTAAATCAAATGATAATTACTACACCTGTGCTCACATTAAATATAAATGGAGAATGTTTTAGAATAATCATTGATTCTTAAAAGATTTAATTGAGTTGTGTTCCCATAAATAATGATAAATTGAAGGCCTATGCCTCATAAATGTTGAAGATAAATTAGTAGAACTACAAGGAATGTGATCTAGAGCTATCAGCTATGATTTTTCCTTGATAATCTTGAGGTACTTCCTCTATGGATAGAAGTGAGACATATAGACTTATTTTAAGTGACTAAAGTACATATTCACACAAAACAAGAACAACACAAATAAAAGGGGTGGTTAGAGTTATTTATGGTTGAGGATTTCTCAATTCACTCTCATCCTGAGAAGGAAAACAATGTATTTGATTCACTATGTTGAAAATTGTTTTCTACTCTATACATGACGTGGACTTAGAAATACCCAATATTCATGGATATCAAACTAATGGATTTTTTGATCAACAGAGATGATAATACATCCTACCCTTCCAAAATGGTTTCCCAACCATCTATCCTATAGATGGACATGGAGGCATAAAGGGAAAATCTCGAGCTTTAAGAGCTGGTGAATGTAGTAAATTAAGGGAAGCTACAGTTGTTCCATATCGATGATGATGGTGTGATTTGTTTTGGAATGAAGTTTTCTGTATGTTCATTTCTTGAGATAATGAAGGATATATTATATAATTCACAGAACTCAAATTCCAATATCAATTCTAGATATAAAATTGTGTACTGTGATCTCTCACAAGTCTTCTGGTGGGATAACAGGAAGAAGTAGATTGATGAATATATCTCACAATATTTGGTATGTCATCAAGTAAATGTATAAATACAAATGTCTGAAGGGATGATGAAACCATTTCTTATATCCATGAAAAAATGGTAGAAATTCACCATGTAATTCATCACTGGTTTCCCAAAGAAATCCAAATTAATCAATGTGATATGGGTTGTGGTTGGTGGAAACATCAATACTGCCTTCTCTTTTACTATTTAGTGAGATACATCACTTGAAAAAAACACAATGATATTTGTGAAGGCAGTGGTAATGATTCATTGGTATCCAATTTCGGTTGTCTTTGATCCTAATACAATGTTCAAATCTAAATTATGGGGATGTCTTAAAAAATATTTGAGTCCTGAATTGAATTCCATCACAACAGGTCACCACTAAACTGATTCCAAATATGAAATTACTATTTATACACTGAAGACATCCTCATATATTTAATAATTAAATCTAGATTATAGGGTATATATCTCTTATTGGTTGATTTCTTATATAAAAATATATTCCAATCGATTATTTAGATGTCTCCATATGATGCTTTGTATGGAAAGATGTGTTGAAATATAACCTAAAGGGATGAAGTTGGGAAATCCAAGATGCTTGGACATAATATTATGAAAGAGATGGAAGAGAAATTTCATGCCATCTGGAAACATATGAATTCATTTCAAATTCATAAAAATATTCATTATAAAAACCACCTGTGGGACTTAGAGTTCGATGTTGGAGACAAATACAACTTTTTAGTATCCCCATGGTAAAGAGTCATGTGGTTTGGAAAGAAAGATAACCTTAGACCAATGTACATTGGACCCTTTGATATCCTTAATATCATAGAAGATGTGTCCCATAGACTTTAAATTCAATTAAATATGGCTTAGGATCACGATGTGTTCCATGTATCATTGCTGATGAAGTACATGCTTGACCCCTAAAATGTACTAAATTTTAAGGTTGTCCAGCTAGAGAATGAACTCTCATATGTAGAACAGTTGGTAATGATCTTATAATGAAGAGACAATGTAATAAAGAAATATAACCCACCATTTACAAGTGTTTTCTAGGAACCATAATTTTTAAAATCCACTTTCTAATCAGAGAAAGAAATGAAATAGAAATACCCAAACCTATTTTAGTAAAATGAAATTTGAGGGTCAAATTTTAAAAGTGGGGAAGAATGTAATGGAACTAACTTTTAGAAATGGAAATTACCTTATTCTAATAATGTAATAAATAAAATAAAATCACATATGTAACACAATATAATCTTTATACATGAATAAAAAATAAATTATTGGTATTTATAGAAATTAAGGAACCCCTATTAATGGAACAATAACTTGATCCTTGGAAAATTAACATTACGATTAGAAATTCAATTAAAAAAATTGAATATTAACCTCACCTATGAATGTATAAATAAAATTTAATAATATTATAAAATAAAATATTATTCAATTGTATCATAGTATAATTATATAAATGTTTTAAAATTATCAATTAATTGTTGGAATTTTTATAAAAAATAATTTTTTATTTACAATTTTATAATTAATATAATTATTTTAAGGAAAACTAATTTCATAAAATAGGTTCATTGATTAATATTCTATTTTATAATATTTATAAGATAATTTTATGAGAATTTAAATAAGTTTTGGATGCTCTATAAAGTCAATTATAATATAAAAAGCAGTATTCTTCAAATAAATAATGATTTTATATATAAAATAAATTTCTAATAATTAGAAAACTACTTTCAAAATCTAAATTCTATTTTAAAATCATCACTTCAAAATTATCCACAGGTTTTTTAATTTTTTGAAATACATCTATTTTTAGATAAATAGTAAAAATATAGCTTTTCATAGAACTAGTCTATCTTAAATTACACTATTCATGAAATAATTGTGAGATAATTTGTTACTGAATATTATTTAAATCCATGTATTTTTTATATTCATAAATGGACCATTAAAATATAAAAAACTCTAATTATAATCCTAATTTTTTTTGGAAATCCTAAGTCCAAATGTGGCTCTTAAAATGTCAATTTTTCTTTCTGTCCACTTTAATTTTTAATAAATGAATTAATTAAATTATAAATGGTATTTAATGTAAAAATAATAATTTTATTATATTAATAAATGATTTATTTTTTGAAAAAAATTCCATTACATTATTCACAGTTGATATATTATCTCTTTCAATATTTTATTCAAAAAATACCCCTCTCCTCAGGTATAAATATCCCCTCTCTATACACTCGGTAAACTAATTATAACATCCATTTAAAAGCCAAATATATTCCAAAATCCACCCTATTAAGCCTTTTAGAATCTATATATATGTTTAGGAGAAATCCAAATCTAATCACCAATGGGTTATAGTTTAATACAAGATAAGCTCCACTGAAGAGAGGGAACATATCAATCAACTCATCCCCTATTTCTTCTTCCCTTACTTTTTTCCCACCTACATTCATAAAATATATTCTAGAATTAATTATTAAATAATATAATATTATATTAAAGATTTAAACTTAGTGTAATTATCATATTTATGAAAAATATAAATCTCATACTTCTATTTCTCACTCTTCCGACAATGTCCATTAAAGGCCAGGTAACCACCAACCATGACTTTGCTATGAAAGTTTATATAACCAAATTCGTGGGTGGATAGTGTAAATAATATATAATATATTTATATTTCATTAAATTTATTCTATTATCCATGAATTAAATATACTAATTTATAATGTACATTTAATAAAATAGATAAATCTAGGAAAAAATGGATATTTTTAAGAAAACAAGATATCCAAACGTGTAATTAAGCGAGAATTAAGGTAACATGATTTAAGAACCCAAATACCTTTTTAGGTTATTCATCATTCATTACATATTTTAGTGTGAATTTTCATTAACTTATCTATAGTTTTCATTTTTGGTATATATATTTTTCTAATATGGTTTTATTAAAAATACATTCATTTTCCAAAAGAACACTTTTTCCAAATCACATTTTGAATCCTCTTGAGTTTTTTTCTTTTCTAAAGAATTATTAATATTATAAAAAATATTTGTTTACCTTCCTCATATTGGAACCTCAAATATTATTCATGAATTTATGTAGTATGAAATGAACACCATTTCATTATAGGAGTTATTTTATGTCTAATATTGACATACGTCAATGTGGCATGCATGATTATGAAAATGTTATGATGTGACAGGTGTAGCTGAAATAATATAGAACTCCAATGCTTATATAATGTTATGGATATCTTGAGATAATGTTCAATATACATAAACATGATGCTACCTCTATTCAAAATGATGATGTTATGATTATGCACACATGTTATGTGTGAACCAAGTGCCAACTTTTTTCACAACTGTGTGGGGTATATGACCTCTAATAAAAGATGATTCATTTTTCTGCATTTCCACATTACATTCCATTATCTAATGATTCTTATTGGGATTATGATGGTGACCTTATTATTATGTTATGATGATTATGATTATTCTCACCCATGTTATATTTATTTATGCTGTTATCGATCCTCTTACTAGGATTTTAGCTCACCCCTTTCTTTGTTGTATATTATCAGGTGACTACTTATAATAATGAGAAAACATGATTTATAAAGACAAAGAAGAAGGATTAAAATAAAATTTTATGTTTTGTTAAGTAAATGTAATGTATGATCCTCATTCAACCAAGACACTGAATCATTGGATCGTGGTTGTGTAGTTTTGTTATGTATTTTATCTATAAAATAACATAATTGTTTTGTAAGAAAATGTTGGGTCACTAAAGTTGGTATCAGAGCACAATTTAATTTATTTAGTAATTATTATTTGGGGAATTAACTGAACACAACTAATATAAGACTAATTAATCACCCTATAAGTATTGTTTTAGATAAAATATAATCATAAGGATCTCGAAATATATTCAACTAGTGTTAATTTCACAGAGGAAAAAATTATTTACACATTATATGTTGATTTTTTTATGGTAAAATAATCTAGAATACAAAATGGTGGGAACCCGAAGAAACCAAACCAATAACCCATGTGAGGGATAGTGAAATGATTCCCTAAAAGACATGCCCAATTCCTTGGGTGGGGGAGTTCAAGATTTTATGGAAAGTTATACATTGTTGTTATAAGATTTGAACAGTTACCTAAATAATACATAATTTCATCTATCACCTGAGAGAGCTAAATAATATATTGAATATTTTAAGTGGCAAGAAGCACTGACATTTAGTGGATCATCTGATCCACACATTTCAGGACAACGGGTCAACTAAAAGAAGAATAGTTTTTCAATGATTCACAATTCTGAGATGGCAAATGTGACTCTAGAAATTTATTTGTTTGATGGAGCGGATGATCATTAATTGTTGCTGATTAAGAACACCACGATGGAGGATAAAATAGAAGGGATGCAGTGCTATGACAGCAGTAATATATATCTTAACTGGAATTTCCCTCATTATATTCATACAAAAATATATTAATAATTCATTGAGAGGAAGAAAAAGGATGGTGATTTTGTCACAACATATAGATAAAGTATCATAATGTTAAAACAGAGCACCATATGTTTTGTTATGAGTAATGATAAAAGAATTTATAGATTCTTTATTAGTTTAAGACCAAAACTTCAAAAAGATCTACCACTCTGAGACTTTGGTAGATAAGAATATTTTTTATGTGCTATCTTTGTGGAGATGGAGTCTCTAGAATGATCCCATGGATAGGGTAATAAGAAACAAAATATGGTTTTTCAAGACAGAGGATCTGTTGAAAAATATGATGTGGATTGTCAACCTCTCAAATTTCAATAATGTTGGAAGAAGGATATTGGTAATTGCGTTCTCGGGATGAGGAAATGATTCATGCGTGGGAGAGAGGTCCACCAAGATCATGAATGTAAGAGAGATAAGAAGAATCAGACCAATATGACAGAGGAATGGAGAGCACCACCCATAGTCCAATGCTTCAATTATAGGGAGAAAGGGCAATGTGAAATCTAGTGCAGTAAATAGAAATTCATTGATAGAAATTAGGATCATCAACCACTACATCCAAAGGGTAATGGGAATTAATATTCCATTAATAATTCTTTAGTGGAGAATGAAAATGATGTTGTACAAGATACACTTCCTATTTATTAAATATTTGGAAAAGTATTATTTGATTCAGGTTTTACGCATTCCTTTATATCGTAAAAGTTTTCTAGAACCATTTAATCAAATCTCTAAAACCCTAAACTATAAATTTCCATAAAAACACATAGTAGCGTGATCATTGTATCCCATGGGTTGGACACTTCTCTTGTTGGTGTATGTGGGAAGATTATTCAAGAAAATTCCATGATACATACATCAGATGAATTTGACTCTATATTGGGAATGGATTAGATCGTGTTATATTGAGTACACATTAACTGTCAGGAAAATGAAGTATCTTTCCAAATTTGAAACAGTCCAACTTTCCTTTACAAATGAATGTAAGATAAATAATATCTTTCTGAAAATCCATCCATTGTGTGGGTGTTAATGCGCTATGATGAATGATCCTCACATAAATTGTTTTGTTTAATTAATGAATAAACCTTGAAGGAATTCCCATTGTGAGTGAATAAAGTGATGTTTTTCCTGAAGACATACTGAGACTTCCCACTGATTGTGATGTAGATTTCTGAATCAAACTCATATTCGGAGCTAATCAAATCTCAATATGTACCTACAGGATGTCCAGGATCAAACTAGAGGAGTTACAGAAGTAACTACAAGGTTATTTGAAAAACAAATTGGTCAAACGCTTAAGTGAATCTCCATGGGGTGAAAAAATACACTTTATCAATAAAGAGGATGGATAAATGAGGCTTGGTATCAATTATTTGGAACTCAACAAGATCACTTTAAATAACCAGTTTCCTCTTCCAAAGATAGATCATTTATTCAATCAAATATTTGGAGATCAATACGTCTAAAAGGGGAATCATCAATATGGATACCATTAACTATATGTGAATAAGGAATCTACTCAAAATATTAAATTATATACAGGGTATGGGAACTATGAGTTTCTAGAATGTGAATGTATATATGTTATTGGGAACTCAACAAGATCACCTTAAAGAACAAGTGTCCTCTTCCAAGGATTGATAAATTAATCAATGAAATATGAGGATATTAATACATCCGAAATGTGAATCCTTATTAAGGATATCATCGACAGAAGTTTGAGAAGAAATATATATAGAAGACTACCAATTCCCTTGAGATATTTATGGATTTGATGAATGGACTCTTTATACACTACATTGACAAATATTAGGTTGTGTTTATTGATGATTTATCAATTACAAAATGATTATGGAGGAACATGAATAATGTCTATGGATTATGAAGGATATATTATAGAAGGAGAAATTTCAAGCCATGTTTAGAAAGTGTGACTTTGGTATATAGAAAATTACATTCTTGGGACACATGATTCTTAGTGATGGAATTTTTTTGGACACTTCAATGAAAAAGGAAATTGAGGAATGGTCCTCACTCACTAGTGTCATTGAAATTAATAGTTTTCTTTTATTAGTTTGGAAATAATGATGTTTTTTGTTAAATATATCATGATTTCCTATCCCACTAACTATGTTGACAAGAAAATGGGTAAAATATTCAGGCATGGAATAATATAAGGAAAGCTTAAAGGGTCTAAAGAAAAGGTTTAACACTGAACCGATACTCACCTTAAATATAAATGGAGAATGTTTTATAATATAAAATAATTCATAAAAGAAATTATTGGGTTTTGTACTCATGAATAATCATAATGTAAAGGCCTAATCCTCACAGACGTGGAAGATCCATTTGAAAAACTATGTGACATTTGATCTTGAGCTAGCAGCTGTTATTTCTCCTTGATAATCGGGCGGTACTACCTCTATGATAATAAGTGTGACATATATACTGATTTCAAGACAATAATGTATATATTAACACAAAATATCTCAACATGAATCAAATTATATGGTTAGATTTATTCATGGACTATGATTTTAAAATTCAGTATCATTTTGAGAAGGAAAACAAGGTAGCTAATTCTTTATTTAGAAAATAATATTCTACTCTATCCATGATGTAGATTTTGAAAGACCCTATATTCAAGGATATGAAGAGGATGGATTTTGAAATCATCATAAAGTGGAATACATCCTACCCTTCTGAAATGATTTCCCCACCATCTATCTAATAGAAAACCATAGAGGCACAAATGGATGATCTAGAGCATCAGAAGATGCTGAATGCAACAGTGGAAGGGAAACTACATAAGTTCCATTTTGAGTATGATGGTGTGATTTGTTTTGGAATGAGGTTGT
Organism: Viscum album; assembly: GCA_963277665.1. Lineage (NCBI taxonomy): Eukaryota > Viridiplantae > Streptophyta > Magnoliopsida > Santalales > Viscaceae > Viscum > Viscum album. Next base: position 639,522,391 of record OY728143.1, on the reverse strand, counting down.
GTGTATGTTAATTACATGTTTTAAAGAATGATATATTAGATAATGCTCATAGCTCAACTATATTTATCGATCCTACATGTTCTAAGATTTACTTTGATCCATGAGAACACTTCTCGAAGGATAACATGAATAAGGGGATTATAGAATATATATCCAAATGTTTGGTATGTCGTAAAGTAAAGGTATAAATAAAAAAGTACAATGTGATGATGAAACCATTTCTGATAGACATGTGCAACTGTTAGAATGTTACCTGGGAATTCATCACTAGTCTCCAGAAGGCATCCAATGTGAACAACACGCTATGGGTTGTGGTGGTGGACACGTCAAGAAATACTACATTATTACTATGCAGGGTGATCTCTCACTTCAACAACATGATAAGATACACATGAAGGTAGTGTACAAGATGCACAGGATTCCACTTTTGACAGTCTCTGATCATGATCTATGGTTCACTTCTAAATCCAAGAGACGTCTTCAACATGCTTTGAGAACTGGATTGAATTTCATCACAACATATCTCCCCCAAATAGATTCCCAATCAAAAATAACCACCTAGATATCATATTTCATCCTCGGAGCATGAGTAATGAAATTCAAAGTAGTATTGGATCTGTATCTCTCATTGTCTGTTTTTCTAAATAACAATTCCTTCCACTTGATTATTCAAATGGCTCTATATGATGCTTTGTATATAAATATACGTTGAACTCCAACCAATCGGTTAGATTTTGGGGAATAAACGATAAATTGATCTAATCTTGTGCATTATATGATAATTATGGGTTAATCCATATAGCAATATAAAATCCACTCTCAAATTCATAAGACGATCCACCCTAAAAATTACTAAAGGACTTGAAGTTTAATGTTGAAGACAATATATTCCTCTAAGTATCACTATGAAAAAGAGTCCAAAGGTGTGGAATGAAAGGGAGAATTATCCCAATGTACATTAGACACTTTGAGATACTGGAGAACATTGAATCATTGGACCATCAACTTAAAATTCTACCAATTATGGACCAGGAACATGATATGTCACATGTATCACTGCTGATGACGTACATACCTGACCCCTATCATGTACTAAATATGAATATGGTCCTACTGAAGAATGACCTCTCATAAGAAGTGAAGAAGTAAATGATCATGGATTGAAGAGACAATTTCCTACACAAAAATACAACCCACCTTTTTGAAGTGTTTTAGTGGAACCATAATTATAAAAATCTATAAGGGAATCAGAGTAAGTAGTGAAAGAGAAATACCCACACCTATTTAATTAAAATAAAATTTTGAGTATGAAATTTCAAAATGGGGTGAAGAATGTAACGAACTTAAATTTTATCAATAAAAATTACATTCTTCTAATAAAATCACAAATAACATAAAATCACAATTATTATAGAGTAAAATTTATATAAATGAATAATGAATAAAATAAATGGTATTTATAGAAATTTAGGAACCTATACCGATGGAACAATAACATGACAATTGGAATAGTAACATTAACCTTAGGAATAATATACAACCAATTGAATTTTAATGTAACCTATGAAATTATGAAAAAAATTAATAATATTATAAATTAAAATATGGTCTAATTATATCATAGTATATGCACATAAATGTTGTAAACATCATAAATGGTAATTTGGTGTTTTTATAAAAAATTAATGTTCATTGAAAATTTAATAAAGAATATAATTATTTAAAAAAAAATTATTTTCATAAAATATATTCAAAAATAAATATTCCATTTTCATATATTTCATAATTTTTTTAAGACCTTAAATAATTTTTCAATGCTTCGTAACATCGAATATAATATTAAAATCGACATTCTTAAAAAAATGACAAATTTTTAATAAACTAAATTTATAATATATAGTAATATATTTTCATAAAATAGATTCCATTTATTAAATCATAACTTAAAAATTATTCATGGGTTATTTTTTTAATTTTCTGAAATACTTCAATTTTCAAGTGAATAATAAATATATTATTTGTCATATAATTGGTGTATCTTAAAATACATCATTGGGGATGTAATTTTGAAATAATACTTTATAAATTTTTTTTAAGTCCATGGACTGTTTAAATTAACAAATTTTTCATTAAAATACAACAATATCAGTTTACAAACTAAATAAACATTCAAAAAACAAATGTCAAAAGTGAATTCTTACAATAAAAAATTTTCTTTTGGTCCACATTATATTTTTAAACATTAATTAATAAATATTAGAAAGGGTATTTAAACAATTAAGATCATTATATTATTTTAATATATTATTTATATTGTAACAAAATCACCATTACATGTTTTACCTTTGATATATTATCTTATTCAAAATTTTATTCAATCAATACCCCTCCCCTCAAGTATAAATAACCCCTCTCACTCCCCTTGGTAAACCACTCATACCATTCATTAAAATGTAAAATATATTCCCAAATACTCCTTATTGATCATCTTATAATCCATAGATACATCCTAGAGAAATACAATTCCAATCACCAAGGATTTATAGGTCCATACATGACAAGATCCACTAAAGATAGAGAATGACTGTATTAAACCTTCCAACTTTTCATATTCTCATCCTTCTTTTTATCCACCATAATTCAAAACATATTTCTGAGAATTTATTATTTAGTACATTAAAATTATATTATTGATTTCAAATTACTGTAATTATCATATTTATTAAGAATATAAATTTCCAACTTTCATTTCTTAGTCTTTCTCCAACGTCCCATTATAGGTCAGTTAATCACCTATAAAGAAATTTCCATGATAATTATTATAACCATATTAATGGGCGGATAGTATAAAAAATAAAAAATATATTAATATATAATTTCATATATTCTATTATTCTGGAGTTAATTAAACTAATGTATAATATACATTTAAGAAAATTGACAAATCTATGAGAAACTAGTTATTATTAAGAAAAAATTATATCAAAACATTTCAATTTCCTAAAAAAATTATGAAATATAATCTAATTACTATAATTGATAAATATTTATATAAATAACTTTAATTAACTTCTATAACAGTGTATTAATGAATTTAGTATTGTTATTTTGGGATTCTAAAATTCAATGAAATTAAGAGATAATTAATTTTAAGGTATTCTCGAGCACAAATTCTGATATGTGGGTTGTTCATATTTCATGAAATATTTTTGTGTGGATATTGTTTCATTTATATAAAAAAAATTTTATGATATACAAGATTATAATATGGTTTTATTAAAAATAAAATTATTTTCCCAAAAATATATTCTTTCCAAAACATATTTTAAATCGTATGGAGTTGATTTTTCATCACTCAAGAAGGGTGAATTTTTTTAAAAAAAATGTCTTCATGTTCCCATTTGGGAACCATAAAGCGTATTCATGAATTTATAATGTAAGAAAAGAAACACATTTTCCAATGGTTTATTTTGTGTCCAAGATTGATTTATGTTCTATATGTCATTTATGATTATGTAAATGTTATGATGTGATGGGTGAACCTGGAATTATATATCACTCAAATGCATTGGGTTATGATATTTATCTCATTAGATAATGGGTTATATGAGTGAACATGATGATAACTTTTTTTCACATCCAATGAAGTATTGTTTGATCCCATATTTTATGCATGAGAATGATTCTAAATTTTTTCACAACAATGTGTTGTATTTGAATAGAAATATATGATGTTTTATTTTTATGAATTTCCACATTCCATGACTTTATTTAATACTTATTACAATGATTATGATGTTGATACTATACTTATGTTTTGATAATGATGATTTTGTTCAACGATGTTACATTGATTCATGCCCTTATCTATCCCTTTATAGAGCTTTTACATCACTCATTTTATTGATCTATATTCTCTAATGATTACATGAACTAAGGATAAAAACATATTTATAAGTAAAAAATAATAAGAATTTAAATATATGTTCATTCTTTATTATGTAAAAGTTATGTATGGTCCTAATTTCCCTTAGACATTAAATCTTTTGATCTATTGGCGCCAAAATTTGGCTTGAAAAGGCAGCCCCTAGACGACCCCACAGACTGCCTCATGAAGCCCCTTCGTGGAGTCCCCAGCACTGCAGCCGCTGCGAAGTAAAGAAGGTGGGAGGCTCTGCGAATGCATTTGATGTTCGCAAGCCCACCACGAAGCCAAGAAGTCGGGACGCTCCATGAACTCATATGACCTTCGTGAGCCCACCTCGAAGCAAAGAAGGTTGGAGGCTCTGCGAACGCATTTGACATTCCTGATCCCACCGCGAAGTAAAGGAGGCGGGATGCTCCACGAACCCATTTGACGTTCATGAGCTCGCTGTGAAGCCTCCGAGCACCTCATCGCACTGTGAGAGCTCTGCTCCGCTGTGCCTCTTACCAATAAATATCGAGCTCCCCCTGAGCTCTCTGGACGGACAATCCGACCATTCATCTTCCTAGCCCCTATATCGTGAAGCCCCCTTTTCTCGGTAATTTGTCAGCTATGTAAGGTACATTTTCCCTATGAAGTGCCTCCCTGTTGCCTCATTTTAATCAGCTCTTCCAAGAGGGATGCCTTTTGCGAAGCACGCTGCATTTCGTGAAGGAAGGGGATCCCCATGGGGAACCAGGTCATTGTTGAGCATTTATGCTTCACGAAACACCCCTCATGTACACTTGATCCAAATGCTATGGTAGGGTCACTATACTTCGTGAAGCACAATGCTTCACGACAATTTTCATCATGAGGCAGCTGTGCTCCACGAGGCAGTGCTCCATGAATGCCTTTCCACTTCGTGAAGCACCTACCATTTTCACCTCTTCCCTATGATAAGGCTAAGGCACCCCACTTCACGAAGCACACCCCTTCACCAGTGCCCTCCACCACGTAGAGCAACCGAGCTCCACAAGACCCTTTCTTATGACCCCCTATGGTTGGAAAATAATTTTCTCGTGCGACCCTACTGGTTTGCACGATGTGATTTCAAAGTCCCCTGGATGATACCACCCATTATGTTGCTTCACCTAATTCTTTTTCGTATAGTCATGCTAATGGCTATTGGTTTTTTGCATAGCCATGCTAATGTGGACCCCTTGATGGTTCACTCTATGACACACCCTCACCATAGCATTTCCAGTACCTTCCCTCACACAAGGAACAGAGGGTACAAGTTATATAAGTCCTAGGGGTGTGGAGTAAACCGAACTCGTTTGAGCTATAGAACATTAAACTGCCAAGCACCCTATTCCTCAACAAACGATGTTAAACAATGAAATTTCCCTGTGCCTCTCACATGGGGTGCCCCCAACTTGGACATTCTTCATTCCCCCTGGTCTCCACAGTGGATGATATCCTCTTTCTGGGAGTGGTGTTTGTCTACGGGGGAAGGGTAGACACCTTGGTGTAAGCCCCTTTGATTTTATTATAGGAGGAGGCACACCCGACCCTCCTCACTTCCTTGGTGCCAAGGCTAGTAGAGGGCATGATAGGGAATGAGGCTCCTCCATTCTTTGGTCCCAAGTCCCTCCCCCGCTGTGCTTTGTCACCCATGGGCCTACATCCTAGTGTAATTCCTGGCACCATGGGCTGCCTCAAAGCATAATCCCCACTCCTATTCACATCCCACATACGCAGCTTTCGCGACGTGGTCGTCAGGCCTTTACTACCTCTTGTTTCTCACACCGAGCATGACTTACGTAGGCTTAGAGTAAGAATCGACCATGACACCATCCCCGTCCCGCATGAAATTAAAATGCACTCCAATCCCGCGGTAAGATGTTGTGACCCACCCGAACTACGGGGACTTTGATCCATGTCAAGGAATGGTATGTAGGAAGCTTCACGAGTTTCAAGCTCAACACCTATCAGACCCCTGATCTATCCTCATGTCGGTTCACCAACATTCCCCCACCTGAACTACAGGGACTCTGATCCATGTCAAGGCATGGTACGAAGGAAACCTCCATGAGGTTCATGCCCACCACCCTCCTGGACCGAGGTCATTATTCACGTCGATTCCCTGACAAACATCCCCATCCCACAGTATGTCAAACTGTACACCTGAACTACAGATACTTTGATCCATGTCAAGGCATGGTACGTAGGAAGCCTCCACGAGGTTCAAGCCAACCATCCTGTTATTCCGACACCCCGTCATTTTGGTTCAATGCCCCCATTTCAACCCAAACTATAGGGACTTTTATCCTTGCTAAGGCGAGGTACGTAGGAAGCCTCCCTAAGGTTCAAGAACATCATCCACTTGGACCAAGGTCCTCATTCATGTCGGTTCTCCGACACTGCCACCTCCCGAACTACAAGGACATTGATCCATGTCGTGGCACGCTACGTAAGAATCCCCAATGAAGTTCAAGCCCACCACCTGGTCATTATGACATCCTTCATGTCAGCTCACCAACACCTAAGAAGCCTAGAATGTATTCCCCAAACATCCATTCTTGAACTACATGGACATTGATCCATGTCAAGGACTGGTACATAGGATGCCTCAATGAGGTTCAAGCCCAAACATCCTTGGCCCCAACCGCCTCTATGCCGGTGTGCCAAGCCCCCTTTTTACCCGAACTACACGGACTTTGATTTCTTGCTATAGGGATACGTAGGAAGTCTCTTCGAGGGTCAAGACCAAAACTATCATCCATCCTGATTCTTACCCGGGACACCACATCTCAGTGAGATCATGCAACCCCATTCCCCTCCACAACATTCGGAAAGTCTCCCATGTGATGGCCCTAAGGCCGATGATCCCTCATGGGGGTTCTTCAATCTGATCTACTCTAGCTAGTGTTCTGATCAGCCCGATCCATCTCTGTTGGACGTTAAACATGTGGCATACCCTGCATTAAACATGGGAAACTGAGGAAAACCTCAGATACATGCCGATGGAATAAGATTCCATGCTTTCTATGTCGGATGCCTTGGGCATCTACGCCTTCGAGATGCCCTATAATAATGGACAAAATATAGAATTGCCAATTCCCCAGAATCCAGACACGTCAGTGATTCCTCAATGTGACTACTCCCCCAACTGAATGTTGTTGCCCTGCCCGTACCCCTTGGAATGTTCTGACAGAAGCAGTTTGATTAACCGGTGTCCATTAAAACATGGCACTAGGAATAGTTTCACGAACTACGTTTTAATCTATAATGGAGATCGAGACTATGTGTCGAATTTCAAATAGGAATCCACGGAAGGAAGAATAAAATCCTATAATCCCATTTCGATCAAGGAGAAAACATCCATGAACAAGGAGTGGATGCCGCCGGCCTTTGGAAAACAGTAATGTGGGGCAACAGAACTGCGCCGACGTCCCCCGAACCTGATAGAGGTGCGCACCCCGACGAAAGCGCTGGAAACAGAAATGGTGAACCTGATGTGAAGTTCTTATCCTTAATGTGGAGATTAGTAGTGTCCGAGAAATCAGTAGAGTGAAGTGTCACCAGATCCAGAGATCCGGCACCGGGCCCCGCCAAGCAAATAGTGGGCCTGGCCTGAAACTCAACGGATGTTGGGGTAGTCAAAATGTTGGGAATCTCAGTCTGCGACGTTGTCAGCGTGGATACCTCTTACCTGTCATGGAAGACAGAATGTCACTGGGGAACTGGGCATCAGTTTCTTTTCCTGTCAGTACTAATGAGCTGATCTCCTTGCTGTTAGGAACCCAGTTGCTACATATGGAACCCGATCACCTCCTACCCAACGACACATGGGCATGGGCAATATCAACACGGATACCCTGCGGGGTTCTGCCTCTTATATAACGGACTCGACTACTGTGACTACTAGGCGCCCATGCCCCCTCTTCCCATCAGAAATAATCCAACGAAGGGAAATCAATGACCTTGTACATAGTTACGAGGAAGAGGGGGTCATCCCTACGAGGGACATGGACCGCCAGGATTTAGAGGTGTTTATGCCTCACCATCAATGCTGCCCCCGAGGGCCGCACAGGGAGCTATTGCTCCCCACTCCAACCATCAATCGTTTCGGGATCCTCTCCCCAGAATGCCTCAAAGACTCCATTCCCTACGCCGATGAGATAGGGGATGTTCGGGCTGGCCCGACTAGAGTTCCATCTGAGGGATTCCCAGGAAGGGCCCCCACCAGGCTGCACCAGCGTCGCCACTCGGTTCCCCTAGCTGAAGAGAAAGTAGACTATCTACCTACACCATCGGTACTGGCCTAGCTGACCCAATGTTAGCATCGGGAACATGCTGAAGATGGCGCCCATCTAGTCGCTCCAATGTCAGCGGCTATTATGGCCTGATCCATCGCCGATGTGCATCATCAACACCCTACACAAGCCAAGTAAGGGCATCTATATTCATGGCCTAGATCGAGGCCCCAACCACCCCATGAGTAGGCTGGGTCGACTCTCCTGGTTACAGGCATAGGTAGTGGCCACCACGGACTAACTTGAAGCAATGCCACCCAGTATGGGGGCCCTCCCCGTGCAACTACCATGGAGGATGTGGGCCTTTCCCACTCCCAGTCTCGGATCAGAGGTATGCCACGTGCCACATTCGACTCGAATGAGGGCCTTCCCCATGGTAGAAACACCCTATATGGGATCTTCTCCCATGGTCATTACACTAGGTATGCATCCATCCCTCCTGCAAAGAACCTCTGGGGTGGAGACGTTGCACATCCAGTCACTCTCCGATGTGAGGACCTTCCTCTCATCCTCGTAGCAGCTGACGGAGGTCCTACCCATCTTCAGTCCAATCAGTATGGGGACCTGCCTCACGCTAACGCCACCAAGGGAACCGGGTATGGTGGTCCTACCTGAACTCCCGTTAGTTCTAGTGGAGGTCCTACCCGCACCAGCACCCAGCACGGAGGTCCTCCCCATGTCCCCTTTGACATCTTCCTCGGTTCTCCTCGCACCCCGGCCCACTCATGCGGAAGTACACCCCTCTCCAATGCTAGTAAGGCTGAAGGACCTCATCGTGCTGGGAATTTTCCATTTCTTGAAGAGCCATTCCGAGGTAGGAAGGTGGGTGGTCGCTACCACAAGAAGAATGCCAAAAGTCTTCAGACTAGGATCAAACTGGTATGTTTCTCAAATTCTGAAGCAGAGTATGAATCAGTGGTAGAACCCTCCCCTTCGTCCTCTATTTCAAGGACCGGGGTAGGAAAAAGGCATATCATCCTCATACCTCTGGAGTGTTAAGTCCACCGGATTCCCACATCTCTTCATAGGTACATCCATGAGGAGGAAATTTTGGGAATCCCATAGGTTCCGACCGCACATTCGTCACTATCATCACTAGAAGCGCCCTATACCTTGACCAGAGATCATGGGTAGTTATTCTGGGGACCAATGGCACCTGAGCAACGGTGTGACCCATCGCCGGAAACTGAAATCCCTACACTAGAAAATTTTTCTGCCAACCCATCGTATCATGACATTGTGGCCAAGTCACCACACTCCTTGGAGGATGTCCCGGAATTCGGTTGTCAGTCGGCTCGTTCACCGTATTATCCATCGCCCAGTCTATTATCTCAGCGGTCTGCCTCAGTACTACTACCACATCCTCAGCCACCTCCGGCTGACGTGTGGGTAAACACAGGTCCAGACCCTGAATCCGAGACCAAAGGCTTATGGAACATTCTTGCGGCAGATCACATCCTAGAGAAGTTATGGCTAGCGGTACCGTTGAACTTCGGTGCGCCGGAATCCCTCACCCCAGAGGAAGTCGAGTGCTTCCGTTAAACCCTATGGGGTACACACTTCTGTCTCCGTTATCATCGAGTGGTGTACCCCATGATTCAAGTGAACTTTGAGGAAATCAGCGAGCAATTCCATTTGGTCTATTTGGTTGCACTCCCTGTCGTCCAACGCCATGAGTCACCAGGTCGCCAGAGGACCCTGTAACAAATATGCGTTCAGAGTTTCAAGGTACTCCACAATATCATCAGGGCGGCTACCGCCACGTGCAAGTCCATGGCTGGGGGAAGTACACTGCCCTCCTTTTCATCCATATTCGATGGTAGCCCGACTCGTTGTGCGATATTGAGGATATGCCCTCGGGAAGGGTCACAACCCACATGGTCGATGTCGTGGACAAGGGGGACGAGCTGGAATTTCACGATGGAGACTTACGCCTTGAGGTTGTGCCACCATTGTTGGACCCACCATGATGGATTAATCATCAGCAGAGTAGCCTCCTAGGTCTCTATGCGCCCACCGAGACATTCGTACTTAGCCGTAATGTTGGTAAGGGTAAAGATCATGTTGGATTTATCAAGAACTCTGACCAGTCCACCTCAGTGAAAAAGACAGAGGAAGACCAGGAGAAGGCTGCATTGCCACCGCATCTTGCTGAGCATAAGAGGCTGGTCGACGAACTCCTGGATGAATGCACTATTGAGCGACAACCCGACTATGGTAATCCTAGGCCGGGGAAGTAGGGGTAAAAACAACTTCCCCTCGGCGATATGACTCCGGGAAACCATGATAAAACTGCTCCCACGGAAAGGGGTGAAGCCGGAACTCATGGTAAGAGGGTGTGATACGTCTCAACAAACCCTCCTAAACGGCATGACAATCCAAGTAATCCAGCTCGGGTTCCCCCAACTGCCCCGTAGGCCGCTCCACCAGTTGTTCCACAAGCTGTTGGACTCGTCTACTGTGTCGAAGAGCCCAACAACGCACTTGTGGTTAGGGATATCCCTCAAGACAGGGACCCCCACCATGGACGATCCAATTATTGTAATCAGCGTCCGCCTCGAGGCATTGGAAACGTGATAGGTTGTAGTCCTAATGGATAGAAAGCCATATCTAGCGTGGGTGGATGATTGCCTGCACCCCCGGTTTTTGGGAATCCCACTTTCTCACTCTTAAACAGGACAGGGGACCCACCATAGCACCTGACCCACTTTTCCTCAAGGTGTGGCCCCTTGTTGGTTACCCCAACACTGTAGGAAGCCACTAAGCTCCGATGTTTTGTGGAGACATTAGAAGGCCCTGCATTTGTCTGGTACAACCCGCTCCCCTTTGGATCGGTGACTAGCTGGTAGGATCTTCACTGGAAATTCTTATACCATTTCATTTCCACCACACAGAAGACCAGCATTGCAGACCTCTTCAAGTGAAAACAAAGGACTGACGAGAGAGTCGTGGACTTTATCGCCTAGTGGAAGGGGCTCACATACTCCCTCGACATGCCACTGACTCAGGATAAATTACTGACGATGTGCATAGAGAATGTAAAAATAGAACTAGTTCTTTCCCTGATCACTCAAACCTTCCCCGGAGGGTTCCAGGACCTCTCAGATAAGGCCTAGTGCCTAGAGGAAGCTCTGCAACAGGATAGTCAGGAATGTCCGCTGCCCCTGGGATCCCAGCAAGGAGGGATGCCAGATCTGAGCCCACAGCAGTGGCCCAAATAGAAGCACCCAGGCAGCTTGAATTTCTACCAATAGCACCAGATCTGAAACCTCGTAGAGGCCCTCCACCACAAGTGTAGCCTCCTTCCCAGCAATGACCGCCTCAGAATCGGAAGGTTCCCCCACACAACGCACCACCACCGCATAGGAAGAATAATCAGGCTATGCCTCCTCGGTAGTCTCCTCCATCCCCTCATTAGGGCCAGGCTCCCAGAGCCCCTATATAGAAATAAGACACCAGACATACTCGTTCAGTGAGAATTAGGTCCTCGGTTACTTCTGTAGTTCCCTGAAGCAGGGGATTATATGTTTTCCTGAGTGTAGAAGGCCAGTAGAGGCGAATCTCACCGATCTCCCCAACTACTACCCCTATCATCGGATCATGGGGAACACCCTCAATAAGTGATATGTGTTTAAAGATTGGATCCAATACCAGGTTCATAACAACATATTCAGGCTGGGCCCAGCCCCGGCACAAGTGGTGGGTGTCTTTGTGAGGTTAGAAAGTGGTAGCAATGGTGAAGGTGAATGGCAGTAGGTTCCCACCAATGGATCCCAGAAGTACGACGACTAGATAGCTCGTAAAATAGTCACTCACACCTGTGGTATTATTCATGCATGCCTGAATCATCAGAAGCCTTCAGAAGCTACGACCCGCACCTCTATGTCATCATCTTAGCCAGCCTCTTCCCAGAAGAGCAAGCATCAGCGACCCAAGATGAAGCAACACGGTCCACTAAATCCATAATCATCTCGCACTCTCGAAGACTTCATGCTGCCCCGAAATGGGGATACCTCCCAGAATCCACCCAGTGGTGGATGTTTCATCAAGTGACAGTCAGGGGTATGCTTCAGTTAATACCATGGAGTTGGTAAATCCCTGTATGACACCCGACGAGGGGGAACACCAGGCGATCCTCCCGAACGTCCCCAACCGACGCCAATGTCATTGGATCCGCGGCCATATGGGTCATCAAGGAATGTTATATAACACATTTAGCTAGGATATGCATGCCTCTAAGATTAGAGAGCAGGCCCAGCACAGAGCTCAGCACGCGCAACATCCTCATCTAGTGTCCTCCGATCTACCTCCACCGTCATTTGTGCTACTAGATCAGGCAGAGCTACATCGTCCATACCTCGGCTAGTCTCGCCCTACTACAGGCCAATACTAGTTGTCTGGTCCTCATCCAGCAGCCACTCTTCAGGCCTAGAATAGTGAGCCACGGGACATACCTAGCACTAGGCAGCCGCCGGTCCAACCGGCAGGGCCCGCTGTGTCTTAAATCACATAGCGGCCTCCTATAAGCAATGGTTCACACCTAGAACGAAAGTAATATATCCTAAAACATCTCTCTATCATTCCAATGAGGCTATCAATCCATGAGGCTCTCTGCCTATCATCAGACATGCGTTGGGCCCTCACTAAGGCTTTAAGAAGCCCCCTCTAGTTTGAGATGGTGGTAGAAGCTGCAGTAGCCTTCCATACTGAGGCAATTCAGAATTTGGAATTCCAAGAAGTTATCTCATTATCTGGTAAAGATGAAGACCCTCCCATATAGGGGCACATTAATCCATTGTACATCACTAGCCAGTTCAATGGAGTGGAAGTCTGCCGCTGTCTTGTTGACATGGGCTTTGGGATTTTCGTAATCCCGACCCAGACACTACGGAAGATGGGGTTGTATGAGGATGATTTAACTCCCTCCAATTTGAGGATCTAGGGATATGACTGGAAAGAAAAGACCACGGTGGGAAATATCCATTTGAAGACCCAGTTTGGTTGCCTAGTTTCCAGTATCAAATTCATGGTTCTCTCCCAAGTCACCGCATACAATGCATTGATGGGAAGGCCATGGCTGCACCTGCATGCAGCGGTCGCTTCATCGTATCACCAATGCCTCAAATACTCCATCAATGGTTGAGTAGGAATGCTCCAAGGATATGCGTCTTGTTTTTCCTCCGCTATCTGGATGCTAACTATTACAAGAGCATGGTTATGCAGATTATAGCAAGTGAGATTGATCCCTCCACGGTCAGAAGTGATCCCTGGGAAAGTCTGGATGACTTCTATATCTTTCGTGATCAATCAGTTGGAGGCCACAACCCCTGACATGGGAAATGATTTTCCGTTTTGTGGAAAAGAGGAAGGAATATTCTCAAGTCCAAGTGATGGCTAAAAATCACCTCATACTCCTACACAAACTAGGATCAGGTTATCCCAGAACCACTTACTCCCGTACGGTATCCGGACGTCCGGTTCATGGCAAAGGTAGTATGTCATACATGTCTGTTTCACCGGGCTGGAATTAACCGGCTCCAGACGATGTGACACTACTGCTTTGATGTTATCAAGAGTGGCCCCATGGGTCGGATACCAGATGGGATTAGAACAACAGCCTTCATCTCCATGGTCTCAGTAGCATGTGAATCACACGATATGCTGACCACTACTGCTCAAGTTGACACCAGCCTCTCATCGGGGTCTGGTGGCTTGGAAGCAATGTCCCCCATGGAAGATCCCTCCATTAGAGGAGAAGATGATATAGAGGATACCCCCCTTCCATTGTAGAAGGCTTCTCTACCACGATCGATGAACTGGTACAGGTGAATCTTGGTAGTGAGGCAATTCCAAGACCCACATTGATCAGTGCCTCCATGTCCCTCAAGGAGCAGCAGCAGTATGTGAACTTCCTTAAGTAGCACCGTGATGTGTTCTCCTGGAGTTATGTTGAGATTCTAGGACTAGGTCCCCTGGTAGTCATCCACCACCTTGGTCTCCCGAAAAACCATCATGGGTTCAATCAGTCTCCCAGAATGATGCACCCTTCTCATGGCGCCATGGTCGAGGCTGAGGTTGACAAGATAATCTGGACCAACTTCGTTTAGGAAGTCCAGTACCCAAAATGGCTGGCCGACATTGTACCAGTCAGGAAGAAGAACATGCAGATCGGAGTCTGTATCGACTTTCGTGATCTCAACTGCCACTGCCCAAAGGATGATTTTCCCCTTCCAGTGACATAATTTTTTATTGATGCTCTAGCTGGGTTCCATTCCCTCTCCTTCATGGATGGGTATTTTGGGTACAACCAAATCTGGATGCCCCCCGAAGACAAGGATTCCACCACTCTCAGAGCCCCCAATGTACTTTCTATTACCAGTTTATGCCTTTCGGCCTGAAGAATGAAAGTGAAACATATAAGTGTGTCATGCACCACATATTCAAGCCAATTCTTGGAACATCTAGTGGTCAAATCTCGCCAGCTCTAGGACAACTTCAGGGACCTTGAGAAAGTGTTCGGTTACCTTCATTCCCACCACCTGAAGATGAACCTGCTTAAATGTGCCTTCGTGGTCACATCCGACATGTTTCTCGTCTTCGTCGTTAGATACCGAGGCATCGAGATTGACCCAGAGAAGATTAAGGCCATCAGCCAGGTGTCCCCCCAAGTAGTATTCGGGACCTTCAAGGATTTCAATGCCACATAGCCTACATATGTCGATTCATCGCAAACCTGGCCGAAAAGTGGAAGCCCTTTTCTCAGATCATGAAGAAGGGCACCACATATGAAGGGAATGAAGAGTACCAGGCCACATTTGACTAAGTCATGCAATATATTCTACAACCTCCGGTCATTATGCCACCCGTCACCGAAAATCCTCTGGTCCTTTATGTGACCGCCCTGGAATGGTCTCTAGATGTCCTGATCACCCAGAAGAATAATGAGGGGATGAAAATAAGTCTCTACTACCTCAGTTTCATGCTCCTTGATATGTAGAACATATACTATCCAATCGAAAATAGTTGTCTAATGCTGGTATTCATAGTAAAGAAGTTGCAACATTACCTGCAGAACAACGAGGTACAGCTGGTATCATGGGTAGATCCGCTAAAGTACATCATGAACCTTCCCATGTTGACAGTCCATCTATCAAAGTGGGAAGTGATTCGCCAGCAGTTTGACATAAGGTTTTTCCCCTAGAAGGGCATTAAGGGATAAGCGTTGGCAGACATCCTCGCGGCACATCCGGCTCCTACCGACCAGTCCCTGGACCTCGATTTCCCCGATGAGGCAATCATCTCAGTGGATCAAGCCACACCATGTTGGCAGATGCATTTCAATGGTGCTTCCCGAAGCCCCACCGGCCGAAGGCTAAAAGATCCCAAGCTCAATAGGGTAGGCCTGGGTATTGTCTTCATTACCCCAGCACATTCCATTCTCCCATACTCGTTTTTACTATCGAAAGGCTTCACCAATAATGAGGCAGAGTATCATTCCCTCATTACTGGCCTCGAGATAGCCCTCGAGATCGACGTGCCCCATTTTCATGTGAAAGGGGACTCCAAGCTTGTCATTAAGAAGGTAAACGATGACTATGTTTTCAGGAGCCAGAACTCATACCACTATTGGAGCGCACTCTCCTTCTAATTGCCCAGTTCTCTTCCCGGACAGATATGGATCACATCCCTCGATCTTAGAATGGTCAACCTGACGCCCTGGCTGGCCTGGCTATGTCACATGCAGAGCCTGACCAGGATGACCTAATTATCCAAGAGGCACATTGGAGGGTGGTTGATTCTGTCTCTCTGGATAATAGCGATGACCCACATGTAGGTCACCTAACCACATGAGCCTCCACATCAAGACCCCCAAGTCCCCAAGATACATTGGTTGAAGTGATTCCTGACTGGAGGGCCCCTTTTGTCGAGTACCTCCATAATGATTACATCCATGCCGATCGGGTCGAACACTGGAGAATTCGACATTGGGCATTACAGTTTACCCTCTAAGATGGTTCTAGTATTGAGCGGATACCCAAAAGGCATGGGTTTGATGGTATTATCTTCCATTGCGTTCAAGGATTCTTGATTCCATAGGTCCTACGGAAGGTTCATGGAGGTTCTTGTAGTGCCCACCAAGGTCGGCCGAGACTGACTCACTAGATCTGAAGATTGGGGTATTCTTGGCCATCCATGATCCATGACTGCATCAAGTTTGATAAAAAGTGTCATTCATGTCATGTTCATGCCAACATCATACGTTAGCCACCAGAGCCTCTTTACACTACCAAGTACTCCTGGCCCTTTGCGGTGTGGGGACTCGATGTCGTGGGACCGTATCCACCGGCGATAGCTCGCCTATACCGATTCATCCTGACTGCTACATATTTATTCTCCAAGTGGGCTAAGGAAGTTACACTCAATAAATTCAAGTCTTGATCCATTTTTGATTTTGTGAGCTTCAACATCATCTACCTATTTGGAGTCCCTTACACCATGCTCACCGATAATGCCACAAAATTCTGAGCAGCTGAGTTGAAGAAATTGTACGCCAAGTACAATATTCATTCTAACCACACCTCCCGCTGTCATGCAAAGTAAAATGGATAGATTGAGGCATTCAAAAAAACCCTCTATAACATTTTGTAGAAAATGGTTTACGATAACAAGAAGAGTTGGCCCAACAAGCTCCCCAACACCCTCTGGGCTTATCAGACAACAACTCATAATTCTACCCAGGTTACCCCATATTCCCTGGTGTACTGAACTGAGGCCATTCTGCCCATTGAGATTTAGCTTCCCTTATTGCGCACATCCATCTATGATCAGCAGGCATCAGATAAGGTAGCTAAAATCCGTCTGGATGAATTGGAAGCACTTGACGAGAATTGGATTTGTGCCCTGCATAATCTGGAGAGGCACCAGAACAAGATTGCCAGAGTCTTCAAAAAAAATCTCACCTTTGCTACATCTTACAAGGTGACCTAGTATTGATCTTCAGGATGCCAATGATACCCAACAGGAATCCACCCAAGTTGGAGCCCACATGGTAAGGACCTTACATCATTCAGAAGGTTTACTCCAATGGAGCATACTCTCTGGTTACTGTGTATGGTGATCATATAACTCTTCCCTACAATGCCAAGTTACTCAAGAAATATTTTTCTTAAGCCCCACAGTCCTGATCAACTTTAAACGGGCTGGTCCTGCCTGACCTTAAACTACCTGGTCTTGCATGACCTTAAACTGGCTAGTTCTGCAAGACCTTAAACTGCTCGGTCATGCATGACCTTAAACTGGCTAGTCCTGCACGAACATAAACTATCTAGTCCTGAACGTCCTTAAACTGTCTAGTCCTGCATGACCATAAACTACCCGGTCCTTCATGACCATAATCTTGTTGGTCCTGCATGACCTTAAATTTCCCGGTCCTGCACGACCTTAAAATATCTGGTCCTGTATGACCTCGAACTCACGGTCCTGCAAGAACATAAACTGGCTGGTCATGCACGACCTTAAACTGGCGGGTTTGGCACGACCTTAAACTTCCTGATCCTGCACGACTTTAAAATGCCCAGTCTTGCATGACCTTAAGCTACCCAGTCCCGCATGACCCCAAACTGCATGATGGTCATGCAAGACCCTAAACTGCACGACAGTCCCACATGACCATAATCCATCTAGTCCTACACGACCTTAAACTGTGCATCATCCTGCATGATGTTAAATTGCATTTTCAGAACTACGTATGTCTTGATTCCCATCCTCATGGGATACATAGGAACACGCAGACGCCTCGTCCTGAGTCCAGCCATGCATTCTTCTTATTCAACTTCCAGCTGGGTTTAGTTTCTTCAGAGGATCCCATGTGGAGCAACCTATGCTTCTCTAAGCCCCACTGGCAGTAAACTTATGAGGGTTGCACCATGTGCCCCTCCTCATTCTTCTAATCCTCACACGTCCTCACCGCATGATGTTAAACCTCATGGCCTTTCAGAACCACCGGTGGCTTGATTCCCATCCTCATGGGATACGTAGGACTACCCAGGGAGTTCACCTGTTGGCCCAGCCCAAAATCTAGAGTCATTCCTCGGGCCCCCTATCCCCCTTTTGGTCACCCGACCCAAATTCTCGCGGGTTGTACAGTGTGATATAGGATCATGTCCTCGTTCACATCGGGTTACTTGCAACATCGTACAGCTCCCTCGTTGGGGTATCCTACCCCAATATTCATACCTTCAGAACAATGTGTGGCTTGATTCCCATCCTTATGGGATACGTAGGATGGCCCAAATGTCTAGACTCAAGTTCCAACCCCATCTCTTAAGATATTTCCCCGTTATCTGGCCCCTTTGGCCTACCCTTCCCAAGATAGGGGTGTATAAGGTGTGGCATGGGATTATTTCCTTGTTCACGTCGGGCTTATAATGACCACACCATGTACCTATCCCTTCTGATAATCCTCGTCGACCCTCTTCGGCAGTTCATCAATGTGCCTTATGGTACTATGGTTCAGTACCTAGAATGTTGGACTCTTCTCCAACATGTTCCCACCCACTTTTCCAGATTTTTATTCCCCTTCATTAGGTATTCTATCACCTTTCATACCCGAAGGGACCCCCCAAGTGGCCTGGATACTAGGAATAAGGGCTCTCTAACCATTATGTGCCAACGTCCCCGAGGGTCGAGGACAACAAGACGATACAAATCCCGCTTTGAGAATATGGTCAACGGTGGATGTTCATTTGTTGTTCCTGTTTCAGGCTAACGTGATATGTTTAGTGTGTTTCGAATGTGGTCTACAGTTATCCTAGATCGCCACTCCAACCCCATTAAGCACAAAATGTCGGTTACAAGATTAACATCCTTCTCCACCTTCTCATGTTCAAATAGTTCTCCGAAACTCCTGGAACTATTCATCAGTAATCATCCATGCGGTAGGAGGAATAAAGACGCGATTGGGGTTTCATTTAGGGATTTTCACTTATTTCCCATTGTCATACGTTCAAGGTATTGTAATAGATATCTTCCTCCCTTGTTTCCCACACCGAGTTTCACCCACGCGGGCTGAGGGATCGGGTTGAGGTTTGCGCATACTTGGAAGGTTTCCATCCCTCCATGGTCAGAGCTCTAAGACCATAAACTAAGATCTCCCTAGAACTGCGTACAACTTGATTCCCATCCTTATGGGATACGTAGGAACACCTAGAACTATTTAATTTTGTTCCATCCTGAGTTATTCTAATTTATCTTTTCTTTCACGCCTTCCGGACCTTGACTACGAGACCGCATGGCGTGGTATGAGAGTTCCTCCTCATTCACATTGGATTTGCAATAGAAGTACCATGAACACCCCATTCTAAAAATTAGCCCTCTTGTTTCCTGTCCCACGCAACATTAAAATGAACCCTCTAGAACTATGTGTGGCTTGATTCCCATCCTTATGGGATATGTAGGACCACTCGGATGCCTCATTTTCGAGTTCAGATCAGCTGGGAGCTAGTTTCTCCGGCCCCTTTGACTCTCACCCCAATTTGGGACCCTTTTCCTGAGGTTCCCCTATTGGAATTGCATACGGTGTGATGTAGGATCATGTCCCCATTACCATCAGTTATGTTTTATTGCACCGTGCACATTCCCCACCTAGCATCGTCTCTACTACATCTGCATTGCATGATGTTGAAATGCATGTATGGTCCTATCACATGACCCTAAACTGTGACATTATCGTCCTGGATGCACGACGAAAAATGACACTGCATTGTGATGAACTCATCGTAGAGGACATCACGTTGGGTATTGGTCATTTACCATACAATTTTTCAACTCCTACTATGGCTTGACTCTTGTGGTGACACCAGGGCCTGCTACCCTAGGACTGTCACATAACAAAAAAAACGACTCACCTTAAAGTACAAACAAGATTTATCAAATAATGCTTTTTTTGTGCATGGGCCACGCCCACACACCCATTTTATCCTTAGAACTGGTACCCCACCATGCCCCACCTCAAGAACTATGTGAAGCTAGATCCCCATCCTCATGGGGTATGTAGGAAGTCCCTTTCACTTTGCCTCAGGCCAAGATCAACTCTCATTTTCGGTCCCTTAACCTAAAACATCTCCCAAGGAACACATGGTGGTCGGGACCCCCGGCTCCCATTCACGTCAGGTTTTTTTAATTACTCACCACGAGTCTCCCACATTTACTCCCATCCATGGTATGGATTGTATGACCCTAAAGTAAGATCTCCCTATGGTAAGGGACTCGAATCCCTTTATCTAATATGTATCATTGTCGTATTCAGATGCATTTTGACAAAGAGCCCGGAGTGTGGAATTTTCATGGAGACATTCCTCCTATTCCATGTCCAAGATTTTAGGCTCAGTATTTGGATCCTCATCCTCTTCCACATCCAAAAGGACCCTCGGATGGCATGGATTCTAGGACTAAGGGCTCTCCTACCATTTCAGGCCAATGTCCCTATGGATCTCGGACGATATTTGTTACAGGTCCCGTGTTTCAAACATGGTCAACTGTCGACCCTCATTTGTCTGCCCCCACTCCTGGCTAATGCGATATGGATACTATGTTCTGCCACGGTCAACAGTAATCCTCCATCATCACGACTCCATCATTGGGATCCAAATTTAGAGCATCATGATTCACACATTTCCACTTCCTCGCGTTCAAGTGGAATTCCAACATACTTGACTTTATCTCTTCGTGTGTGAAGGTGCACTACATAGACGGGTTAACATCATTGGGTCGGTATTTACCGAGTGTCCCACTGCCTTACCATGTCCCTTCCTATGTCGGGAAAGTTCCACCACTACTTCTTGTTTCCCACATCGAGCACGACTTACGTGGGATTATTAGTTTTGGTAGGATGTACACCGGCGCAGCCAGGCTTATCATCATCCTACATGACATTAAATTGTGCATGTATAACTTCGTATGTCTTGATTCCCATCCTCATGGGATATATAAAGACACCCTATTATTTCGCCTAAGGTCCAGCCACATGAATCATATGTCCTGTTCCTCTCTATTTCTGGCCCATGGCCTGAACCATCATGAGGAACTACGTAACTGCAACTGTACCCCGAACGAGTTTGGGATTCCCCAAAAAGACATTGGGAAGCGATACCCCCCCTCGCCAAAGAGGCTCTGTCTGAAATAAGGAATTGTCCATGATCAAACTGATTCACCCATCTAGCATACTCCCACCATGGTGGCGTAATTTCAATAGTGTTGGATTCTGTTGGAACAAAACATCACTCCACATCGCACTCTTTGAGTCCCCCTTGTTCAGACTCTCATCCTCTTTCATGTTTGGAGGAACCCCCGAACAGTTTGGATGCTCGGCATATGGCCCACCTACTATTCTGGACCAACATTCTGGAAGTCTAATGGATGGAATTTTCAATAGGTCCCGTGTTTCGAACATGGTCAACAGTTGACCATCATCTTTTTGTCCCCACTACCGGATAATACAATAAGAATAGTGTGTTTTGATTGTGGTCAACAGTTCTTCTTTATTGTCACATCACCTCCCAAAATGTTCCGAATCCATGGTATCATGATTCACACTTCCCATCTCCATCTGTTCGGATCGATTTCAGTGCACAAGAGAACAATGTAAAAACAATAATTCTGTTATTCTAAGAACTTCATTCTCTAGCCATGTCTCTCCCATTTCCTAGAAATCCAAACCGGTTTTCCAAACCCTGGATGCTCGAATCTTGGTTTTCACTCCTCTGTTAGGATAGGGCAATGAGGTGGCTATCCCTCGTTTCTCACCTCAGGCCCAAACCACTTGAACTTATGGAATAGTCGTCGGATGTTCTGTGAACATCATAAGGATAAAATAAACCAATGTAAACAAAGGAACTCGTTCATGCTACGACATTAAACCAATCAAAGAATGAAATTTTGTTTAAGGGTTTGTAAT
The DNA here is from genome assembly GCA_963277665.1 of Viscum album. Classification (NCBI taxonomy): domain Eukaryota; kingdom Viridiplantae; phylum Streptophyta; class Magnoliopsida; order Santalales; family Viscaceae; genus Viscum; species Viscum album. The sequence goes on along the minus strand of OY728143.1, from coordinate 639,500,211 downwards.
CATTACACTACATGGGGGGTTGACTCCCCCGATAGACGGATTGACCTCGTCGAAGGAACATTGCCACTTCGTCACCCTCTGGCTGGTCGAAACAAGGAGACATTGTTTCTTATTCCCCTCCCACTCCTCCTCAGTGGATAGAGGGCATAATTTGTTGGCCGCAATCCGGTCCCCCTCCATGTCGACCCGAATGGCGATAATCTCCCCAGAAGCTCGCCTTAGGCCCTCTTCGGCCTCTGTCAGCTGGGCCTTTAGTCATGATATTAGCTAATATTGTGCCTCGAGAGAGGTCAGGTGCTCGTCCGCCTAATCTTACAGTTGCTGGACCTCATCTTCATCCTTTTGGAGCATGTCGATGTTTATCGCCTTCCTTTGCTACCAGCCCATGCCAAGGCCTCGGTCATACTTCCACATCTTTTCGGCCATAAGATCTTAGATGAGCATGTGAGGGAGTTGGGTGTCCACTCCCCCAGCACATAGTTCACGTAGTCACGAATGAAGTCTATCAATCTCATCCAACCATAGCGCTTGGGGGGTGTCATTGATGAAGTGGGTGATCAACTTCCACGATGGGTGACAGACTATCTTGCAGTCCTCCTCGTCAGAGGTTGTCTCGTCCCAGTCGACGTGATTGGAAGGCTTGTATGCATGAAATCCCTCCATGAAATCCACGGTCGGGTCCACGTCTAGTGTCAGATCGGGCGTGGCAGAGCCTGAATCGTGTGGTTGATCATCATCATCGGATCCTAACATGATAATCTCAGGCACAGTCCCACTAGTGCCCCCACCGGCGATCAGAAGCGCTATAGTTCGGTCAGGTTAGATTTTCACCTCCATAACCACTGGCATGCCCATAGGAAGAGCGCTACTAGAATCCCCCACCAACTTTTCTGTAGTAACCCAGGGCAATTGAGGGACTGTACACACTAAGAATGGGACGTGGATACCAGTTAACGTGGTTAGGGGATGACAGTTGTGAATTCGGCAGAGAAGACTTACAAAGGTCAATTCCCTATTCTCACTCTTGGGTTGATGTCGTCGGAACCCTGAGATGTGGCCCCCTGTATATAGATGGCATGTCTGGTGACTCCAGGGGAGCCACATCGACTTTCACAGCCCTGCCAGACACGAAAGTTGATTCAGACTCATGCATGGATCTTAAAGGTCCCGCGTCGGCACCCGGGGAGGGGCGAGAACTAGGTCTATGCACAAGGTCCTCCTACACAGTACAAACGCCGATAAGGAATCCAGAGTAACCTAAGGGCAGACTCTGAAGATGGAACCTGGGAGTTTACCTCGAGAGCCTCCGTGAAATCTTCGAGATCCGACGACTGGTCGATGACATCACCCTCCTCGGACGGACTCCCCATACCCGCATCATCTCCCTAGGAGGACTCGTTTGATTCATCTTTTAGGGGGAAGCACTCCCTCAGATCAGCGGCTGACAGCTGCGGAGGGACCGTGAAACCTAGCAGTACCCTGACTCGGTCTATCATCGGGTGCAGGGTGCCCTGGTAATGGATGAAGTCCTCCAGCTCAGCTATGTATTGGTCCGCCTCTGACTGGTGTATTTCAAAGCCAGATCTAATAGGAGAAATCCACAGCAAGTCAATCCCAATGTGGTCAAGGTGCTTCCATAATTTAGATGGTCCAAGTAATATCCGATTTACTTCCGAGATGTCCCAGGCCTCTGGGAAGAAAAAATTCTTCGGCATGTCAATATGGCGTAACCGTTTCCTCGGGTCCTACATAGAAATTATACAGAATCCCCTCGGTGGTTTCCCCTCTAGATGACTCTATTCTCTTGGGACCACCGGCTCCGCTGCCGCTACTAGATTTTCCACTACTGGATCTGCTGTTGCTTCTCCCTCCTCAATTGGTGTGGGCGCCGCTACTATAGTAGCCCTGCCACTACGGGATTCCCTTGTCACCTCCTGGCCTCGGCCCTGAGATCGAGGTAGATCACCCTCACTGACCAAGATGGTTTCCTGCTTTAGCATCTCCCCTTGGTAGGCCGCCTCCCAGCTCTGGGCGTATTCTCTTATCATCCCAAGGACGGCGGTTGGAGGAGGCAATACATTCCGCATCATCTCGTCTTACCGTGTGAACATGAGCCACATCTGCCTGATCACACATTGGTGCTTCTCATAGTGCACCCCATGATATACCAGCAGGGTCAACCACTGCAGACCTAGAATTGGCTAGCGAACCGGTGTGGGGTGTGTGGCTCGCAGAGACACTCGCAGTCCACCCTTTCCACCAGGACTCCACCTCGAAAAGAAAAAAGGTTGGGTCGGTGCTCTTCTGTTCCCTGGCCATCATCCGTGAAGGCCCCCCAATATGAGTTTTCCATGCTCTGGTCACCCTTCGGGAAAGTTCGAGGCCCCACTGGGAACTGCCTGATTTCTGGGAAGTTCAAGAACTTCTTGAACTAGTTCATGAAGTGGAAATACCTCACCGCCTCTTTATCCTCCCCGGGCATGAGGTCCATCAATTCCATTGCAAGACGTGACATCTGCTCTAGATCCTCCCACTCACCCATGACTGGGAGGAATTCGTCATACATCGCCCCCATTATCGGGACCCCCCGAGATCTAATGCTTATCCCATAGGATGATGCCGACCTCCCTGTGATGTAGGTGAAAGGTATTGGTCCCTTGTGACCATCGGCTCAACAGCTCTGACATTAACTACTTTGAATGGTAGATATAGAACTTGGGAGCCCAAGATGACTCATACTGGCCCACATTCCTCAGCTCTGCCCTAAACTCCTCACACAAGGTGCCTGCCAAGTAGGCCCATGCCCAATCGTCCGTGAAATTTCCACCCTGGGGCAGGTCCCATTCCTCAGACAACCCCTTCTTTGGGTTCCCCAATGCCTCCTTAAGGATGGTTTGGTATAGTCGAGGGGACATCTCTGGCTGCAATTCCCTCCCGTTGACATTGTTCAGATGATTGTATAGGCAGTCGGTGAGGTCAGGCATTAAATACTCCCGGGCAAGACCATCGGGCACCCTGAACCATCAGTGCTAACACGGCGTGCTCTAGAACCAATAAGCTGGCTGATCCCTACCGCTGTAGGGATGAAGACGTCATCCCTCAGCCCGAAGCCATACAGAGGCAACCTCATTCAAAGTGGATAGTTCTTCTCGATCTCCAAAAATAGATCCACCATAGAACTATGGTCTGAGTAGCTCTGGACTAGCTCTACTAGCCCCAGGTTGTTCGCCATTTCATCCCTCATGGTGAAATTCACAAGGAAACACTGTGCAACTTCTTGGTGGGCCATTCGGTTCTGGAACATGGACGTTTCATTGGATGGTATGTGAAGATCATTCGTGAAGGTTACTCGTGAAGATTGTTCGCGGAAGAGCTGCCTTGGCATTCAAAGCCGTATCGTGGAGCACAAATGCGGAGTCGAAGACTCACTATGTTCCGTAATGCCTCAATTTTCAGATATCACTCGCGGAGTACACAAAGCTTCGTGAATCGAGAGCAAAAGAAGACAAGATCGTGGAAAACATAAATGAAAAATTATATGGAAGGCCCCTCTATTTATAGGCGATGACCTTCAGAGTTTCACCACACGTCCAGTCTATGTGGAGCTTCACGGCGCACCCAGCCTGTGGGGCCCCTCTCTGCCTCACGCACCCTGTTCGTGAGTCAGCACCAAGAATGCCCATGGATTTTGGCGATTTCACGCAAATATCAAACCTTGATCCCTCAGCGTCTCTAAGTATGAGGGGGGGGGGGCATTTGTTAGTGCCAAAATTTGGCGTGAAGATCGGTCATAAGACTTCCCCATGGACCGCCTCGCGAAACCCCTTCGCGGAGTCCCCGAAACCGCGGACACCGCGAAGCAAAAAAGATGGGAGGCTCCACGAAAACATTTGACATTCGCGAGCCTGCCGTGAATCCAAGGAGGCGGGATGCTATGCAAACTCATATGACATTCGCGAACCCACCGTGAAGCAATGAAGGTGGGAGGCTTTGCGAATGTATTTGATGTTCGCGATCCCACCACGAAGCAAAGGAGGCAGGACGCTCTGCGAACCCATTTGACGTTCACAAGATCACCGCGAAGCCACCGAGCATGTCTTCACGTTTCATGAGCTCCACTCCACGGTGCCACTTGCTAATAAATACTGAGCTCTCCCTAAGCTCTCTAGATGGAAAATCCGACCTTTTAACTTTATATCTCCCAAATCGCGAAGCACCCTTTGCTCTACGAGTCATGAGCTACATGAGGTACTTTTTCTCTTCGAAGTGCCTCCCCCTTGCCTCATTTTCATCCCCTCTTCTGAGAGGGATGCCTTTCATGAAGCTCGAGGTATTTCGAGAAGGAAGGGGATCCCCAATGGGACCTGGGTCATCGCGAGGGTTTATACTTCGTGAAACAACCCTCATGTACACGTGATCCAAATGCCAAGGCAGGGTCACTGTATTTCACAAAGCACATTGCTTCACGACACTTTTCTTCGCGAGGCACTTGTGCTCTGCGAGCCAGTCCTCCAAGAATGCCTTTCCACATCATGAAGCACCTCCCATTTTCACCTCTTACCTATTCTAAGGCTAAGTCACCCCACTTCGCGAAGCAAACCCCTTCGCAAGTGCCCTCCACCATGCAGAGAAACTGAGCTCCACAAGACCCCTTCCTATGGACCCCTATGCTTGGAAAATCATTTTCTCATGCGACCCTCCAGGTTTTCACGATGTGATTTCAAAGTCCCCTGGATGATACCAACTGTTGCGTTGCTTCGCCTAATGCTTCTTCTCATTGGAACACTACTGGCTATTGCTTCATCTCATTGCCATGCTAACGTGGACCACTCGATGGTTCGCTCCGCGGCACCCCCTCACCACAACATTGCCGGTACCTTCCCTCCGACAATGAGAAGAGGGTACCAGTTATGTATGTCCTAGGGGTGCATAGTGAACCCACCTCATCCGAGCTGAAGGAAATTAAACTTCCAAGCACTCTCATTTTCAACACACGATGTTAAATTATGACATCACCCCATGCCTCTCACACGGGGTGCCCCCACCTTGGAAATTATTCATGCCCCTGGTCTCCGCAGGGGATGATATCCTATTTCTAAGAGTGGTGTTTTCATGCAGGGGAAGGGCATCCACCTTGATGTAACCCCCCTTGTTTTTCTTGTAGGAGGCGGAACCCCCGCCCCTTCTCACTTCCTCGGTGCCAAGGCTAGCGGAGGGCGTGATAGGGAACGAGGCTCATTCTTTCTTCAGTCCCAAGCCCATCTCCCGTTGCACTTTTTCACCCACATGCCTCCATCCTGGAGTAAGTCCCAACACCAGGGGCTGCCTTAGAGTGTAATCCCCACTCCTCTTCACTTCCCACTGACGCACCATTCGCAATGTGGTCATTAGAACTTTGATGCCACTTGTTTCTCACACCGAGCATGACTCACGTGGGCTTAGAGTAAGCATCGACCATGACACCATCCCCATCCTGCATGACGTTAAACTACACTCCAATCTAGCAGTAATCCGTTGTGACCCACCAGAACTACGGGGAATTTTATCCATGTCAAGGCATGGTACGTAGGAAGCTTCACAAGGTTCATGCCAAACACCTATCGGACCCCCAGTCTATCTTCACATCGGTTCGCCGACACGCCCCACCCAAACTACGAGGAGTTTGATCCCTATCAAGGCATGGTACATAGGAAGCCTCCATGAGGTTCAAGCCCACCACCCTCCTGGACCAAGGTCTTTATTCATGTCGGTTCAACGGCCCCGTCCCCATCCCACATGACGTTAAACTGTACACCCGAACTACGGGGACATTGATCCATGTCAGGCATGGTACGCAGGAAGCCTCCACGAGGTTCAAGCCCACCATCCAGTTGTTCTGACACCCCTTCATGACGGTTCAATGACCTCTTTTCATCCTGAACTACAAGAACATGTTCCATGCTAAGGCGAGGTACATAAGAAGCCTCCCTGAGGTTCAAGCCCATTATCCACCTAGACCAAGGTCCTCATTCACGTCTGTTCTCCGACCCTGCCACCTCTCAAACTATGAGGACTTTGATCCATGTCAAGGCACAGTACATAGGAATCCTCCACGAGGTTCAAACCAACCACCCTGTCATTCAAACCTTCTTCATGTCGGCACACCAACACCCATGAAACCTAGAGTGTAAGCCCCACACATCCATTCCTAAAATACGTGGACTTTGCTCCATGTCAAGGCTTGGTACGTAGGAATCCACCATGAGGTTCAAGCCCAATAAAAATTGGGCTCGATTGCCTCTGTACCGGTGTACCAAGCCCCACTTTTTACCGGAACTACACAAACATTGATTCCCTACAATGAGGATACATAGGAATTCTCTTTGAGGCTCAAGAACAAAACCATCGTCCATCCTGATTCTTACCCAGGCCGCCACATCCCAGTGAGATCATGCCACCCCATTCCCCTCAATAGCATTCGTGAAGCCGCCCACGTGCTGGCCCCAATATCGGTGTTCCCTCATGTGGGTTCTTCAATCTGATCCACTCTATCTTGTGTTCTGATCAGCCTGATCCATCTCTGATATATGTTAAACTTGCCGCATACCCGTTGTTAAACATGGGAAGCTGAGGAAAACCGCAGATACATGCCTATGGAATAGGATTCCCCGAATTCGATGTGGGATGCCTCGGGCTTCCGAGCCTTCGAGAATCCCTATAATAAGGGCCAAAAGACAGACATGCCAATTCCCCATTGTCTAGACACGCCAGTGATGACTCAATGTTACTACTCCCCCAACTGAAGGTTACTACCCTAACCAGACCCCTTGGAATGTCCTGATAGAAGCAGTGTGATTAACCGAAGTCCATGAAAACATGGCACTAGGAAGAGTTTCATGAACTACATCTTAATCTATATGGGAGTCTCAGACTAGGTGAGAAATTTCGAGGAGGAATCCACAGAAGGAAGAACTGACATCCCATCATCCCCTTTCGAACAAAGATAAAACATCCCCGAACAGGGAGCAGATGCTACCCGCCTTTGGTAAACGGGAATGAGGGGCAACAGAACCACACTAACGTCCCCCAAGCATGGAAAACGCGCGCGCCCTGGTGAAAGCGTTGGAAACATGATCATAGTTATGTAGTACTGTAATATTGTTCACCATAATAAAAGTTTTGTTTACTTTAAATATGTTTGTGGATGTGTGAAATAGTGTGAGGGGTGAGTTTCCTTTTATAGTTGAAGAGGAGTGTCAATCTTGTATATATAATAATGAAATTCACTATTGGGGTGTCAGTCTTACACCTTGTACCTCCAATAATGAAATAAATTTTAAAAAATGGGTTTATGGTGAAAAAATGGTCATAAAATGTCTTTTGGAATATTTTATAGGTTATTTAGTCCTTTAAGACTAATTTTTAGTCCCTCTTTAAAATAGTTACCTTCTTAATCGATGAAATTAATTTCAAATTTTTCCCTACTATTTTTGGTCCAAAACTATGTTGAACATAATAGAAATTATTAATTATTATTATTTCAAATGTGGAATCCCTTTTTAAAAATTCTAATAACATAAGATGAGAATATAAATGTAAAATTAATCCTATAAAGGTGAAGGGGAAAATGGTTTTTTATATGAAAATGTTCAAATGGTTAATAGGTTTTTTTATATAAAATCAATATAAAAATTAATCCAGTGTTCTAAATGTTATTAATTAATGTGAAGTTTATATAATAAAACATTGAAACAAATTAAAAATATTATTTAACAAAATAAATTATTTTGATGAGAAAGTAGTATTCAATTAAAATTTAGTATCTTTCAATATTAACTTAAAAAAATAGCACATAAAAATACCAATAATTCACCCAAATGTAATTTTGACATTAAAATTACAAAAACTAATATTATTTTTTCATATAAAATTTTTAAATGTGTGAAAATTTAATTTTAATATAGGTGTCACATTATAATGAGGCCAAAATACCATTACAAGATAACTGTTTTCATAAAATTTGACATTTCTCATGTTATGCCTAAAAATTATATTTTATTTATGAAAAATGTTTTCATTGAATATAAATTTTAGTAATATAATATAATAATAGTAGTTAATTTAATATATTGACATAAATTCCTTTGGATGATGATTTCTTTTCACAAACATATTTCTTTTATATTCAAGTTGTGTTCATATTCATTTTAATTTAATTGTTAAAAAATAAATTAAACCCTATATTTTTAAAAAAAAAATTAAATATTATTCATAAAATACAATTCAATAGATAGGAAATATCTTATTATATTAAATAATAATGTATTAAGAATAGAATCTTGTTTGTGAAAACCCGGTATTTCTTGTAATAAACGCTCTCAAAGAATAACATTGTGGCAAGTAATGCAAGCAGACAAATAGCTGTGTGCATTAAAATATATTGGTCAAATTTATTTATTATATCATAAATTCATAGTGTTTTTCATTTCCTTTTACATATGGTGTTTTATATTGTATAATGTATAGAGTAGAATGTTTATCTATCATAATATCGCGTCATTACATTCTCTTTAAACTAAATAAATTAAATCCTTGAAATTAAAACAAAATCATAGTAATCAATGGTGTTATATTTGAAAATAAAATTGGTGAAAACCCTATTATTTTAAAATTGTTAATAAAGTATCTTATTAGTATGGGATAAAGGGAAGTAAGAAGGTAACGTAACTAGGATTCCAAGTATGAGACCATTGGTAGGAAAAAAAGCATGGACATGGGGGAAAATAATGAATATTTATTTGGAGTGATAGTGGTCATTAATAAAAAAAAATAAGTCAATTATAAGTGGAAAATTCATGTCCTCAAAATTATAAAACAATAATTATTTAAAATACCATCACTTTAAAAAAATATGGTATTATTATAAAATATTATTTCAAGAACTGTTTCCTAATGTTGATTAGCTTCTTAACAGTATAAGAAAATATAATTAAATGATACATTTTTATAAAACCAATTACATCAAATGGATGTGCTTATATCGGTTTCTAAATCCATTACATCAATAGATAGATATCTAAATATTATTTTTTAATGCCCGAAGCCCAAAAAATCACATTTAATAGATAATAAAATCCATAAAACAAGTCTGTTATCAGTTTCAAGCAATTTTATAATACAAAAAAAATTAATACATTAATATCAAAACATCAAAAATTGATATAAGTTTTTCTTTATTAATATTTTTTCATTAATTATTGTTAACTAAAAACAAGGACATATTTACCATGATACTGCATCTATAAGTGTTAGGCGTGAAACACTTATCATCCTTTGATCATGTGTTCAATCAAATATGCCTCAAAAGATGTAATGAGTTGTCATCCTATATGTGGAATTTCCTTTTTATAAAAAAATTTGTTTAATTCCTTTGAGGTACCCAGAAATATGATTGATATCTATGAAATTAAATTAATCATTAAATTTTTTTTTACTTGGGGTTTCTATAAAACTTATTATTTACAATGTTTTTTAATCTTATATGACTAATATTAATTATCATTACAGCACAAAAGGTTATGAATTATGTTAAACTCATATCGTTAAAATATAAATCCATTATTCACCAAATAACGTTCCACTAAAACATTTAATAACATAATGAGTTTTATTGCTATAAATTTCTTCAAAACTATCCTTAATCTTGGTAAAATAGCATCATATAAAATATAAAAATATTTTTTCAAGAAATTGAAATTATAATCAATATTAAACTCTTAAACCCATGATAATATCTAGATACAGATTCCTTCCTTCCAAAGTCCAAAAAATCTATACCTTACAAAAACATTTAGATGTTATTTAATAATTATCCTCAATTTCTATCTTGGTGTTATATTCTCTATTCTATGTTACCCTAAATCTAGTTCTCAAGGTATCTTATAAACCACCATTTTATACGGACAATAGTGACCTGACCCCTGTATGACTGGATGATGTTTCTACCAGCTGTACATTGGCACATGATACAAGGAAGCACATCATGAAGGACTGAAGAGTTTAGATGTGTTGGTAAACTAGATACATATGTCAAAGTCATGTACTATAAATTAATACACAAGTTACAACACAATTTTTTATAATAAATTTATTTTCTCTTTGAATAACCTATCATATATAACTTATTACACTTATTGGATTACTGGAGAAAGAATACAAATTAATGGCGAGATCAAATGCTCAGTATGTTTTAAGTAAAACCGATGTTATCATGAATGAAAAATCACAAGAAATATGGAAAGGATAATAACTTAAACACATTCTATTTATTCAATAATTTTTGGATAGTATTTAAGAAAAAATATACGGTAAAATAATTCCATATAAATAATAACATGATCAAGAAACATAACCATGGATATTATAACTCATTGAATAATCACATGGAATATCAATAAATTAATTAAAACTCATTTAATACATAATAATTGAAATATAAATCATATAATTGAGGATCCATCTAATCATATGATATTATCAACACTTAAAAACAAGTAAATAATTAGTTTAAGGCTTGAGTTAAATAATCCAACATTGTCTATGATATGAGTTGGAAATATAATATTTCCAACGATTTGTTCCAACAATAAAATAAATTGGTAAGGAATATGACCAAGATATATGTAGTTTATCTCATGAAACATTACAATTCATATATGAGATATAGCGTGACCCACCAATAACATATAAAATTCAATTCATTCCTCACATGAAATGGGGAAACATAATAAACAATAATATTAAAACTATCATAGAAATAGGAAAACATTTCACAATAATAAATCATTAAAAGTAAAATGGAAAATTATATAAATCTAGTGTATCCATAGTAAAACTGATCATAACACATCTATTGAAAGAATTACTATGGTATAATTTCAATATATACCACTTTTAGAACGACTAATGGTTGTTTTCTTTGATTAAATTAAAGAAGATATTTGAAATCATTCATTGGGAATGTATCCTTTTTGTTTTTCTAGAAGAAATATTTCATTGAAATAATATTTTAGAAACATAAATAATTTTTGTAAGGGAGAAAATCCCATTGATATATAATTATGAAAATGTTAAAATATAATTAACACATTTTTAGAATGTATTATTAAGGAAGAAAATAGATCTCTGGTTGAAGGGAGATATAAATTTTTTATTTTCATAAAAATAATTTCAAAAAAAATTTTAGTACCAAATAGTGGTAAATGGTACTATTACATAATAAAATATCATGAATAACCCTATAAGATTATAATTAATTTTTTTATTTAATATCTATCAAATAATACACATTAATTGAAATTCAATAACAAACAATATAAATTAAAATCTGATTGTTGTATAAACCATCAAATTGATCATAAAATTGTAGTGAGAATAATAACTCAATTAATTACATGTATAAACAATAAATAGACATAAAATAAATGTAAATACAGAAATAAATAGTCAGTGTTAATATACACATAATGATATAATATTTACGATAATGTTGATGTAATATAACTAAATGAAATGGTATTGAGTTATGAAATTTATTTACCAATTAATAATTTTATGTTCAAATAATGATATATGAAATAATTAAAATTCAATCATAAAATATTTTTTAGATAAAATAGTTGATGATTTTAAAAATAGGGGTATTATATACACCACACAAAATAAATAAGTTGTCATAATAGTGTATACCACATGGAATAAAAATATATATGAGAATCCATTACTGCATGTGTAACTTTTTAATCGGGAGATAAATGATAGAATAAAATAAATTGATACATTTAAAATACTGAATAAAATTAAAATAATGAAATAAAATTTCAATGGTCAGTATATACGCCACATAAAAAAACAATTTTTGAATATGGAATATGTATCGTAGAAATAAATTTGAGATAAGAAATCACCTTACCTTATGATTTTCTATGGTTGAATATTCTATAACCTCTAATATAATGTATTTAATATTGTTAATAAATTATTAAATAACTATAATAATGTTTATAATATCATATATGAACCTTTTATTACTTCTTATCACTAATTAGTTAATAATATCTTTTCATTTCGAGTGTTAATTACCTTGTTTTTTGAGTCTGTATTGACATTTTGTTCCTGTTAATAACATCATCATTTTATAATGTCAAAAATAAAAAACATTATATAAATGTAATATATATTCCACCAGTATTTATTTATAGTAATCCATAATGTTTGGATATATAAAATGAAATACACAATTCATGGAGACGGTAGGGAATACGTACACATGAACACTATTTCTTATTTTCAAAGACCATTATTGAATAAAGATATTGACCTTTTTTTTGCATAATTATTATTATATCATTATTAAAATATCATATAATAATATATATTTTTATTTTTAATAAATGTGTCTCAAAGGGAATCACATTTCATTGAGGAGGTAGTAGTTCACACGTCCACAAATGACGTTATCACTTTTTCCTTGTGTGAAGGGATAAAAAATAAAATGATATATTTTATTAATTGAAAGGTAATTATTTCATTAAATCATAATTTTTTAAATTATATTATATATATGAATTAAAACCATTCTTTATAAATTCCATTTAAAGAATTAATAAATAATATCAGTATGAGGAAGCAGTTGTCCACACATCCACAAAAGATGTTATCGTATTCCCACAAAATGAAAATCAGGAATGGATGTGTTATTCAAGAATTAAATAGGAATAAATACCATATAAATATAATATATATAATATATTAACTATTAATCTATTAGTATTCTTAACATAGAAATGTGTTAATGGAAGAATGAACAACATCGGTTCATGAGGAGGTAGTCCACCGTACACACGAACAATGATTGTGTATCCCATTTTATGGAAGTGTATGAATGTATAGGTCATGTAATTAAGTTAAAAAAATATCATAATATTTATTTTATTAATATTATAATATAAGAAAGATATAAAAATTATTGATTGGGTTTATAATGAAATGAAAAAAAATTGATTGTTGAAGAATGTTACCTTCTTATTTTGATAACTCCTTTTGTGTTTTACCACATTCTGTCCATGGTCTGTTCTATGCCAAATTTTAGGCTTTTCGAATTAGGGGAGGTATATTGGGAGATTATTTGTATAGGTTTTGGAGTATAAAAAGGGAATTATGGTAGTTAATTAGAGGGAGGGAATATTTCCTTTTTTATGTGGAGGAGTAGTGGAATCCATTTAAATATAAAAAAGAAATCACTATTGGGAGTTATATTTGACATCATGTGCCTCAAATAATGATCTATATTTTATAAAAATTATCACATGATATAAATATTTCTATATAATGTCTTTTGGAAGTTTATGTGCCATGCTTTCAGTTAACATTAATGCTTATCCCCTAAATAGGCTAGTTTTTCTCTTAATCGATGTATTTAATTTTTATTTTCATCAATAATAATTTGGGTCAAAAAATAAGTTTAAAATAGTAGAAATTATAAACTATTACTATTAAAATTATAAAATTAATTTTTCAAAATTCAATAATATAATTGGTAGTAATTAATTTGAAATTAATCCTGCAGACAAGAAAGGAAACCAGGGTTTTGATGTGAAAATATGCAAATGTTTACAATGTTTTAAATAAAAATTCAATATAAACATGATTTTAATGGCCCAAATTTTATTAACTTGTGTCCAATATTTTTTATAGTACTTTAAATCCAATAAAAAATATTATTTATCCCTATAATCTATTTATATAAAAAACAATCATTTCATTAAAATTTAGTATGTTTCAATATTTTCAAAAAAATAACACATCATAAAAAAATATCAAAAATCCAATATAAAATAATTTTTTCATTTATATTTCAAATATTAAGTCTATTTTCCAATAAAAAAATTATAAAATTTCATGAATTTCGTTTTATAATAGGTACCCAATTAAAAAGAGATAGAACTATCTTAAGAATAATATATTATTTCATTTTTAATATTAGAATTGTACTTATTTTATACAAATCAAATATATTTGATTTATGTTAAAAAATTGATAGAATTTTTATTTAATTAATATCATCTGACAATATTATTAATTTAATTTACTATGAAAAATTCCTTTGGGTGTAGAAACATAGTTTTTATAAAAACATATCCTTTATATTAAATTAGTTTTTATATTCATTTAAAATCAATTTGTGACCCATTAATTCACACAAATATTTTCAAAAGTTAGTTAATTCTCTTCATAACTGCCAATGTAGTTTATATTACATAAAATATTATATTAAATAATAATATTTTAATAATATATTTTTGTTTGGTATAACTCGGTCTTTTTTGTTACATAGACTATCAAAAAATTTGTTTTTTGGGTGTAACCCAAGATTACTCTACATCGTGCTCATTGAAATCAATAGATATAATTTTTTTATTATATCATAAAGCCTTGGGGAATTATATTCTATACTATTTATTATGATGTGTTTTGTAAATACTATATAATATAATGTTCTTATTTTAGAATTTTAGGGCGTTACATCTTCCAAATGATCAAAGGACAAAATAATTTTTCCAAAATCCTTCATGAGGAAACATCCAACTTTTATTAGTGGAATGAAAACTCCACTAGTTTCTGAGAAAATGTATATTAACCATTGAAATGATATTTTCTATTCTCCTTTTTAGAGTATAAAAATTTTATGTTTCCCTTTTATCTCTTATAAGGTTAATTGAATCAGTGGTGGACCCTTATGAAGAATATGAGGCAACAAGATATAATTGAATCCATGGATTGGGACAAGTTTAGAAAAATATTTTTCAGTATTTAACTTTTTATTATTCTATATTTGAAATGTGAGATTGATGTTTCTCATCAATATCATGGTTTTTACAAGAAAATGAAGATATATTTCAAAGGAATGTCTAAAAACCATAGAGAGAAGATGCTAAGACTTACTTTACTCTCAGTATGAATGATGAAATGTAGAGGGAACTGTATAAATGGGACTAGTAAATATTTTTCTATGTAAATGAATGGTATTGAATGGATGAATTTTGATGTGATAGAAAAGTTAATGCAATGTTATGAATAATTTAAAATCCTCAAAAACTACACCTCCCACACATTAGTGTCTCAATTGTATATAGTATGGGAATTATGTTAAGAAGATACCCAATCCAAGGAATAATGTGGATAATAAGACACAAAAACATCTAAAGACAATAAACTATGGGAAATCATATTTAATCATAATGTATGAAGTGACCGATGATAATTGGGGAGCACATATCCCCCCCTCCATTGTTTCGAACTTCTTGTTTGATTTTTTCAAGAATGATCCCTATGAAAATCATAATGTTCATACTTTAGTGAAATTTCATGTGATTATCTATATGGAATCAAGAATAATGAAATCAAGTATTCAATAAGTACATGGAGGAAAACAAAATTTCAATAAAAATGTTTTTGTATCAATGTAATTCTTACATATAGAATCAAAGGTAAATCTAAAGAAGAAAATTAGAAAGGTCATACAATTAATAAATATATTGATTCCCAAGAAGCGACAACAGATGACATGTGAAAGGAAATTGGTACTAATAAATAATATGAGAAGTCTATGTTACAGATTAAGGATGAGGTGGTATAATTGAAGTGTTTTTGAATTTCAAAATTTTGATATATGAACATATATATGGATTTTTTGTATAATTTCTTCACGATGTTGTTACTTAAATATGATAAATAGTAATGATGGGATAGAAAAGTGATTTAATTAAAAGGGTATATTTTATGGAAAATAAATATTAAGAAAGGGAATCCTTAATATGCACCAAATGTTGAGAGAATGGTGATTAGTTTTAATTCATTTATGATAGGTAAGAGTAATTTATATTCGATAGCATTTACAACCTCATAACTAATATATGATTTATTGATGAATTGTTATATGATACCATTGATAAATTTTAAAAAAAATGTTTAAGGAATATATCAAATAATCTAATTTTTATGGAATAATGAATCATCCATTTATTCAGTATGATTTTCTGGTATTTTATGTTATTATAAAATTTATTTTTAATACAATATGAAGGTTCTCACATGTTTGGTATGTCAAAATAAAGATCAACTTTATTGTACAAGGGGAATATCGATATGATCATTTTAGAAATTTTGTGTAATTCATTATATTGTTTTGTATTTTCATATTTTATATGGTTAAAATGGATTATCATGTATTAAATAGTTTATATTGAACATTGGTTTAAGATTTAGATGTTAACATATTATTTCACTATATGATGATTTATTCATAATGATAACCTACGATAATAATTTCGCAATAATGATACAATGAGATATATAGAATGAATAATTAAATCATTTATGGGTCATATGATATGTTAGTTCTTAATACACAAAAATTAACCACCATTTCATGAAGATAGTTATGAAGTGGAATTAAATCATTGAAAAACCAATGGGTGAGACTATGCATATGGAATGAAATTAATTAAGTATATATTCTCATTAATTTTTTTTCAATTTTAGGAAAATGTAATTGGAATAAAATGTTTTCCTATTAACATGTATTTTTATTATATGAATTACCTCTTCATTGATCATTGGCTTTTAGTTTTGTGATTGTAAACATTCTTTAGAGGACGAACATTCTTAGGATCACTGATATTTATATCACTTTATTATTACAATATCTTTTCTTCAATATCCAAATGTTCACTTATCAATTATGTTCTCCTACGTGAAAACCAAGTTATGAGTAACCCTGGGTAACCATTATGTTTCCAGCTGTCTATTTTTAAGGGAACTTTTATTAATTATTTTTTACGATGATGTTTTCTTAGAGAAACATTAACTTATAAAAACTTTGATAACCCATGCATATTTTAATGGTAAAATTTATTTTAACGGGCTGGGGGTAGAATATAACATCTTGATTTATTATGAATTTATTATATTTATTAAATTTATTTGATGATTATTAGTTCATTCTACACCATGTTATAATTTATTTCTTTGAAAATAAATGTGAGTATTTTTCTACATTAAACTCATATATTGTATCATGGTACATGAAACATTATGTTTGACTTTTGTTAAATATAATTTCAAGTTCATGAAAATTCTTGATTTAAATGAATTACTTTGTTTTACCGAACAATATTATACTATAATAAAATTTTAATATTTTTATAAAAAGTATATCATTCATACATCAATTAATTAAATTTATGTCTTTGAAATCAGTTTCACATTAATATTTCATATAAAAACTTTTCAATATTTGGAACATTTTCTCTTTAGAAAATAGAGATATCATCTCCCATGGAGGACTAATTTTGAATTAATTATCCCACTTATGTATATTAAATTTAGAAAAATGGATTTTCTATTTTTTAATCACCATAACATATAATGTAAAATAAGGTCAATTTATTTTTTAAATCAATTCATTCATCTCTCTGGTGTGTTTTGGGCAGATGATACCGGGGCTGATCATTCTGATGATGACTCAGATAGTGCCCTTGATGAGGGTGGCATCCCTATATCAGAATCCATCCCTGAAGAAACAAGAAACAAGGGAAAGGGCAAGGCCAAAAGAGAGATTACTAGGGGTGGGGCTCAAACAAGGCCCATGACATCCCTTCATAAATGAAGACTTTTTTCTAGAATTGTCAAGGTCCTGGGAATTCTCCCATAGTCAAGGCCATTAGAAACATTGTTATGACCAACAAACCGTTGATTATTGGTATTGCTGAGCCAAGGATGAGGTTTGATAACTGGACATATTTTAGGTGGAAAAATCATGGTTACTCTTTTTTTAATCATAATGTTAATTTGGATAATGTTGAGAGCCTCTACTTACTAAAACACGATTCGATCAATTTGATCTCCTGCACCCAAGGGAATCAGTTTGTCTCTTCCTCTGTTGAGTGGAATGGGACCAAATTTGTGGTGTCCTGTGTTTATGCTGATAATTCTTATTTGAAGATAAGGGAGCTAGGGAGTGACATTGTTTCTATTTCCACCCAAATTCAATAGAATTGGATTCTTATAGGTTATTTCAACACGGTGCTCCGACCTGATTGGAAAACTGGATCTAATTTTAATTGGTTCGCTACCAAGGATTTCTCTCAATGTATTTATACATGAAATATGATTTATGTGTTGACGGTCGGTGCAGATTTTACCTGCGGAAGATACTCTCTTAATGGGAGGTAGACCAGTAAATTGGATAGGTGCCTTGTTCAGATTGATGACAGAAATGATCTCATTAGTGCTTCTGGACTTCTGCTTCCGAAAACCCACTCTAATCATAATACTTTGGTGGTGGATATCTTCATTAATGGTTTGTGTATGGCTCCTATTTCTTTTAAATTTAGCAATGCATGGCTTGTGATTAAGGGGTGTCAGAAGATTGTTCTTGATATTTGGAGCTCTTGTAATATGGGATCTGCTTCTCACATCCTGTCTTCAAAGATAAAAATTACTAAGATGAGGCTTAGGGAATGGAGTAACCTTGAATTTTTAAATCTGAATGAGGATATAAAAGATGATGAAAGTAACCTCACTAGTTTTCAAAATGTTAATCAACTGAATTCTATGCCTTCAAATGATGAAATTCAGGCTTTATCAAAGCTAGATGAACTACTCATCTTTAAGGAAAATCTTTCCAGATCTGTTTACAATGTTCGGTGGTTGAAGGGGACAGGAACTCTAGCTTTTTTCCATCGTCTCCATAAGGAAAGAAAATTCTGAAGGGGGATTTCTTCGTTAAACATTAATGGAAGGCTTCTCACTAATGATAGTGACATATCCAATTCGGTTGTGAGCTACTTCTCAGATCTATATTATGAAAATGGGGATGATAAATCCCATATGATTATGCAAAACATCACCTCAAGCATTAATGATTTTACCAATGATAAAGTTGTGGAGGTACCTGGGGTCTAGGAGGTCCGGGATGCCCGTTTCTCTCTGAACATTGATAGTGTTGCAGGGCCGGATGGTTTCACTAATAAATTCTTCATGTTCAACTGGGATATTGTTCATGACCAGGTCATCAATAAAATTAGAGAGTTCTTTTTTACTGCCTCCATGAGCTATGGTGTGAATTCCAATTTCATTGCCCTTATTCCCAAGAAGGAGGGTGCAGTTGATATTAAGGATTTCAGACCGGTAGCTATTGGAAATACAATACCTAAGATCATCAGAAAAATAACTTCCACAAGGTTGTGCATGGTGGTTAAGGGTCTCATTACCCCAAATCAATTTGGGTTTGTTTCAGGAAGAAGTATCCAAACGTGTATCTTCACTGCCTCTGAATGTATTAATGCTATGAGAAGAAAGGTGCAACAAGGTATCCTTGCGATGAAAATAGATATTTCAAAGGCCTTTGACACACTTAAATGGATTTTTCTTCTTTCTATCTTTGGAATACATGGTTTTTATTCAAGGTTCATCAATTTGATCCACAATATTCTTAAGAGTTACAGGTTATCTATTATGGTCAATGGTTCGCCTAGGGGTTTCTGTCAAGGTCTCAGGGGCTTTCGGTAGGGAGACCCTCTTTTTGGACTTCTGTTTTCTCTTACTGAGGATTATCTGAGAATCTTCCTTATTAGCCTCATCCAAGCTGGTTTGTATAATCTGATTAAAGTTGGTAGAGATCTTTATGCCCCTACACATATTTTATATGTTGATGACATCATGCTATTTGGTACTACCAACTCAAGGACGGTGTCATCAATTAAAAGCATTTTCAAGCACTATGATGATGTGGATGGTTAGGAAATTAGCTTTCAGAAGTCCTTTGTGGTTTTTGGGGAGGGAGTCTCCATCAGAAAGCACAATAAAATCACAAGAACTCTTGGAGTTAAAAAGGGCTCATTACCTTTTACTTATCTTGGTGTACCTCTTTTCTGGGGACGTATCAAGAGGTGTCATATTGAATCTATTGTCTCACGGATTATTTCTCAGTTGGAAACTTGGAATGGAAAAGCTATGTCTTAAGCTGACAGAGTCTGTCTTGTCAACTCAGTGATTACCTCTATTTTTGTTTATGTGTTTTCTATTTACATGTGGCAAAGAATCTTATAAAAGAACTCCAAAGGCTTATCAAAAATTTCATATGGACTCGTTCCATATATGAAAGGAAGCTGGTTGTGGTGGCATAGAAAGAGTGCATTAAACCAATTAAGATGGGGGGATTTGGGATTAATGATTTGGGTCTGATTAATGATGCTCTGCTTAGAAAATTCACATGGAATCTTATTACATCTCAAGACTCTTTGATGGAATTTCTCTCAGCACGGATTACCTCAAGGCTATGGGATGGTTATTCTCACAATATATCTTCTTCTATCTGGTATGCTTTAAAGTCTTATTTTAATGGGATCATCTCTTATTCGAAGTGGGTTTTTTTGTAGGGGGTCTACTCTGAATGCTTGGAGTATTACTTGGTTGGACATGCCGATTAAAGATGACATTGAGATTCCATCAAACTATTGCACTGTTCTGTTGCTAATCTACAGGATGGAAGAGCATGTATTTTTTATTTCATTCCTACTCAGCTTAAAGATGATATCCATAGGTACAACTACATTGAAAAAGATACCCTTATCTAGAATCCAAACAATAATGGAGTCATCACCACCCGAGTTGTATACCAACACTTGTGCACTGGGCAGATTGCGGCCCCAAGGTGGCTGTCTACCTTCCGGACTTACTTCATTCCTCCCTCAGTGTATTTTATTCTTTGGAGGATGTTGAAGAGAAGGATTTTGGTGTAATGTTATTTGCAAAGAGCTGGGATTGATCTGGCCTCGGCCCACTCAATCTTCTTGGCTGTGGTGGAATCAATTGACCATGTTTTTCTCTCTTGTTCTCTGATATGTAGGCTATGGAAATATATCCAGGATATGAAAGGTTGATGTCTGGACTTGAAATCAGTTGAGAGACTCCTTTATTCAGTAGTTTCGTCCAACTGCAGTGAACAGGTTCGGGTGATTCTCATGGTTGCTATTTCAGCAACTATAGGGTTCACTTGGAAGGCTAGAAATGACCAGGTTTTTGAGAATATCATGCCAACTTTCTGGTCAAGGGTTTGGGAGATTCATAGGGCTGTTTGTACAGTCTCAAGAGTCCAGGTTGGTTGTATGCATAATGAGATGAAGGATCTCATTATATTGAGGAATTTTAGCAATGTTGGCAGGGTTAGAAAACCATTAGTGATAAAGTCCATTAGATGGATCCCTCCTATTCCCTCCTGTTTGAAGGTCAATGTTGATGGGGTGGCTTCTGGTGCACCAGGTCCTTTAGGATGCTGTGGTGTCTTCCGTACCTATCGGGGCTTTGTTAAGGGATGATTTTATCATTATATTGGTCAGGGCTCTGCCATTGAGGCTGAGTTGTAGGCAATGATTAAAGCTATCAGGTATGCAGTTCATTTTGGTTGGCGATTTCTTTGGATTGATTCAGACTCTATGGGGGCTGTAGATATCATTCGGAGGCGGTTGAGGAATTTCCCATGGATGATGTTGCCCGCTTGGATTTATTATCTTCTTCTCCTTGATGGCATCATCTTTGAGGTGACACATGCTTATCGGGAGGACAATCAGGTTGCTGATGCGTTGTCAAAAAAATGCCATTGTGGAGTCATGTTCTAAATGGTCTTTTATTGCTTTTGATTGTTTTGTGCCTTTTTTTGAGGTTGATGCATGTAGTAAGTCTTTTAATAGAATTTGTAAACCCCCCTTTTGATTCCATGTCTATGTACTTTATCTTTCAATAATATTTGGTAGGAGAGGGTCTGACTCGCTCCTGGGACTTTTGATTTATATTAATATTAATCGAAGCTATTTTGGTATAGAAAAGGTTACATAGTGGTTATCTTATAAATTAATGTTTAAAAATGACCATAAACTTTTCAAAAACTATTTAATGGATATTTATTGACCTTATCGTGTAAAAGGACCATTTTAGCAATTTTGGACACTTTTAGATAAAAAAAATTGTTAAAATCATCTATTTAAAATATTTACATGTTTTCCACTCAGCCCCTATATTAGGATACCAAGTCCCTCCCCCCACAATTCACACCAATCTAGACCATTTTATCATCCAATACTTGCACAAATATCTTAAAAACCCATAATCCAAACCTATAAGCCTATTGTTGACTTTAGATATGACCAAGGATTTCATTTTGTGAAAACCATAAGAAGTTACTTGAAGACGAGGTAACGTTCATCAATGTGCATTTTTATTTTTATTCAGTATCCAACCCATTAATTATTCATATAACATGATTATATAATAACCACATTCTCTTAAGTATACATATATTCTTTAATGTTAATTTTATGGCCCAAAAACTCACACACTTTCATCAAATTTGATAAAAACAATCATTGGTGGGTACAACAGACTACTACCTTGCGAACCTAAGTTATTTGCTATTCAATTACCAATGTTCAATGTTGGTAATAATGATAGAAATTATATTTTTATTATTTATTAATAATTTTTATTCTATAATTAAAATTATTGGATTTTTATATCCAAAATACCTACATGATTCCCATTTTGTTAGAATATGATAATGTCGTTCATGTGAACTGCTGAGTATTTCCCAGTGAAGCAATGTGATTTTTTCACACCATATATGGAATGTATTAATAATTATTTTAATAAAAATATGTGACATATGTGACATAAAAATGAATCTATATGTATAATATCTTGTAAATTTTTTTAGAATCTGATAAGAAAATGGAAACTAAATTCATGCGTAGAGAACAATCTATCATCTCTATGAATGATGTATTTCATTTTATATTTATATTATTTATAGTCTAGTAAATATAAATATATACATAATATATTTTAGATTTATATCATATTTATAATTATTCAGATAATTAAATCATGATTATATTACGAGAAAAAAATATAAAAAATAGAAACATATAAGAAAAACAAATTTTTTATTACCTAAAATATAACATTAACCATGAATTATTAATATAATATTAATACAATGCAATCAGAAAATAATATATGAAATTATTTAGATGACTTTGGATCTGTAATAGATTTATAATAAATTTTTATTTATTATATAAGAGAATTGAATGAGTACAATATAAATCAAGACTTATGGTATTGGATTTTTGTTTCAGTTATTTATCTCCAAATCCATATTTTTGTATTTTAAAATAGCAATTTTGAGGATAAAATGTAACCATACATTTCCAAAAACAAAACCAAATAACAACTTGAAATTAAACCAAATTCACGATTTAAACCCAATGACATCAAACCGCCAAATTCAAATTTTAAAAATACTGCATGATCCCTGCTCCACCTAAACAACCTCATGCAGTGAGAGCCTTGATCCAATCTACCTGATACAAATCATAATCACTAATAAAACAAAACTACATAAAATTATTTACATCAGCTTCCATAGACACCCAAAATCCACTAGAACCCGAGATGCTGGTGAAACCCACATTTTATCGACCAACAGAAGCTTAAAAACATTATCACTGAAAATACCATCAAAATTGACTTTGTCTTATCACCATTGAATCGATCCTGAATCCATACCCATAGATGACCATCTGAGTAATGAGTCCCCCTATCATCATATCCCACAATAGTTTCCAGAGAACCTCACCACATGAAAAACAACCTTCCCACCTTTAAAAATCCACAGTGACTCAAACCAGTCGAGAGATACAACCAGAAAAGTAGAAAAAATGAAAAGACTCATACTAGAGCGGCTACTAAAATTCCCTCAATCACTCAAAAAACACCTCCCAAAGATTTATCAGAACCAATACACAAAGACAACTCAGATAGAAGTGTTGGATTGTGGATCCAGAGAATAGTTTAGTGGAATATTAAAAGAACATAGATCCACATTTTTCAAAGTGACCAAACCGAAAATAGAACATCTGAGATGAAAATATCTAGAAAGAATAAAATCCAAATCAAATGTTCAAAAACACTATCACTAGTTGAATTCATAGAAATCATGGATGAGAACATCAAAAATAAAATAAGCTAATAGAAAATCAGAAGAACTTTCCAAACATCAGTAGAGAACCATGACCGTGAACCCGAACACATCCCAAACCATCAAGAAGAACACCGAGAAAGAAAAAAAATTCAGTCTAACTCGACGGGTTTAGTTGGTAGAACAACAAATATTCACAGTCGAGGAAAGAAGTTAGAAAACCTGATCAGTGAAGAGGATAGAGAAACCCTAAAGTAAGATCCCAAGGATGAACAGAAAGGGAGAATAAGAAGTATAACTGAAGTAGGAAATGGAGGTCAATTATTTCTATGTTGCGAGAGGGGATGAAACCCTATGGTGGGGAGAGAAGCGCTCGAGGAAGCTCTCCGGGCGAGAATGGTGCCAAAATCTTGAATAGTGGGAAATCTTTGCCTCAGTTATTTACTTTCATGAAAAACATGAAATGTTGACAACCTATTAATTTTTGTGTGGAATATACAATTACCATGAATATACATTATTATGTTTCAACATATACTTTTTGGTATTTGAATATCCAATTAAATATCCTAGTTTCATTAGGATTATGGTTTAAATGATTCTAAATAAGTATGGGGAATTTAAGTCTCATTTTTATTCCTACGATGCATATTTCATATTCACCACTCATTTATTTGAGTATTGTATATACTTCCTAATAAAATTTTATATCACGAGTTTCATTTATTTAATGATATTAAATGGTTCAGTTCATGTTATTATTTTATTGGTTTTTCAAGTCAATAGATACTCATGTAGTAATTGATATATGTTTTATTTTTTAACTTTTTTAAAGAACATACTATACTCAACACATAGTTCTTATATATAATTTATATAAATCCAATGAAGGTATTTAGTGATTATAATACATTGTGATTTTGGTATTTACATTTCCATTTTAGTTTCAATCTTTCATGGGGTTTAGTATAAATATTATACAAAAGAGTTAATGGGATTATTCTTATCAAATTGACTTCTTTAGGACATATAGTATATTATGAATCTATATTCATTTATGCGTCTGCATATATCCAAATTAAGAAGTGATTTTATGAATTTATTTTTCCTGGTGATATTTTCTGATTCATGCAATTTAATTATATTGTAGTGATTATGATTCAATAATGCCAAAATGATATTAGTTTATTACTAAAATCTTATAGTTTATTATTATTTTCAATGATTATTCTAAAAATGATGAATTATTTTGATCCATGTCCTAAAAAATATCCTGAATTATATTGTAATATGGTTAATATAGATATCTTAATGTGTTGGTGCCATCTTACACTCTTTGGTACATAAAATAATTATGAAAACGTTTTTATGAAAATCTATCATTGTTTCTCACTATTGTCCAAAATTAGTTTAATTCAAACACCATATTTTATAAAAAAAGATTACAATTATTTTGAAATTATATAATAGGTTTGTTTTAAAGGAAAATGATTTTAAATTGTTTATTTTTTAAAAATAATTTAAAAGGGGTTTTAATTCTTCCCTTATATGTTTTCATAGGTTATTTTAAATGAAAAGGATTTCAATGATTTCAAATATAATATTATATTTTTTCTAGGATATTTTTAATGAAAATGGATTTTAAAAATGTTTTATGATTTTAAAATAATTTTTCCAAGTTGAAAGGATATTTTTATAAAGAAATGATATATTTTTTTTAAATCGTACTTCAAAAATATTCAAAGTGGTTTCCAAAGGAATGGATATAAAAAATTATTTTTTGTGATTTTTATAGAATGGATATTTCACTTATGAAATACTTCAAGTGGTATGTCAAAAAATGTCTCCATTCATGGTAACAACCTTTAATAAAGTATATGATTTATTGAGGATATTATCAAAGGACACCATTCTTATTATTTTTTCTAATTGTCAATATATATCAATATTTGTTGTTTATGAAACCCATTTATCTTCCAAATGTTATAAAATGTTTAAATGATTAGGAAAAATGCTTCCTATACAATTTTATTCTATTCTTATATGGTTATGAATCCTTCCAATTTAACATAGGTTACTATATGATGATAGGTTTGTGATACCCATTAAATTTTGGGGTTGTGATTTGATGATCATAATATCTGTCTCTTTTTATGGGTCATGATATGATGAATGTTTAATTATCTTGTATAAGTTGATTTTATGGTTTTATTTTATGATTGGTGCGACCTATATATCCTTTTTAATAATTGGGAAATTTTTTTATCTCAGGATATAGAACTTTCTATAATGGTGATTGAAACTGGTTTTGTAAGATACTTTTTTCTATGATGATATTAGAAGTGAAACTTCACTACTAATATCGTCTTAGGAGATATCCATGACTACTAATATGGTCTAGGGAGTGAATGTTTACAAATAATATGGTCTGTGGAGTGAATCCATTACACAAATACATCACTGGTTTTGATCCGTGAATACTATGGAAATAATTTCATATATTTTTGTTTCTTCCATAATTTCTTATATTATTTCAATGTTATTCTATCGTGGATTATGCACATCATTCCCATATGATTCATGTATTATGACCTTATTATATTTATTCCAAGAATCATGTATATAAACTATTATGTGGAGGTTATTATCATTAAATTTTATTCTCCAATTATCACACCCTAATGCTTATGTTATGCTTAAGAATCTCCTTTATTTACCCTTAATGTAAATTTATCTCAGCCTTTACTATGTTTCCTTTCTAGAGGTTATTAATAAATGTTTTATTTTGGAGTAATAAATGGAAATATATTTTTTGGTATCATTTATTATATTAATAAATTTTAAAAATTTGTGTTCAATTTTTCCAAATAAAGTATATTATTACGGTCCTCAGGCATATACTTTGGTAATACGATGAATGCTCGTCTAAAATGTTATAATGTCCACATATGAGATGACTGGGTATTCATATGGAAAAACCGAAACATACCTAATTACATTATTAAATTTGTGGAAAAAAATATCAAAATTATTTTTGTTCATTTATTTTTTGAAAATAACATTATATCATTTAGTGTATCCCAACATATCTGTCATAGTAAACCTCATGCAATACTAGGTAAAGAAAACAGAATAAGTGTGAGGTCAAATAATCACCAAAGGATTATTTATGGATGAATTTAACATTAATTAATTATTAATAATAAAAATTTAAATGTAAATAATTAGTAATTCATTACATTTAAATTACTGGATGAGACCTAATCAACATGGAATGGTAAATAACAAAAAAAACAAGCCATTTAATAAAAAATTGATAATAGAATGAATCCATATATTTTTTCATACTGAAATTATAACGGATAATAATAATTATATTATTATTGAATGAAATTCTTAATTATTGGGCATTATGTATTCTGAAAATGAAACCAATAAAGTCAAGACCTTTGACAATATGGTTTAATCTACAACTAATATCTTGTTAAATGATGAATTAAATTATTTGTATCATTGTAACTATCGATACACATATGTTATATATTATATTAGGGCCCATAATTATCTTATGTTTGAAATCATTTATTATATAAAGAATAATTAATTTAATTGTATCAGTATTCATTATCATCAAATATCTATATTCAATAAAAGACACAGAATATAAATATTTCCCATGTTATTCAAATATCATTCAAAGAAAAAACATTATGTTAAAATTGGAAATTTATTAGGAAATAATAATATCTATAATAAAATAATATTTACCTTCAATGAACATGTAATTTGAAATGAAAAATACTAACATTAAAGTGATTGTTTCTAAATAATGTTAGAAATCACAAAATAATGTTATATGGGACAATAACATTTATCAATAGATAATTTTCATGTCAAATACCTTGGATGAAAAAATTAAAATTCAAACATAAAATATCATGAATAATGAATAATAAATGATATTATATTATAAAGGTGTCGTATATACACTATATAAAAGTGGATTTGTGGCCAATAAGATTTAAGTCTCAATGGGATGTGAATTGAGATGAAATACATATCCCAATGCTTCCACATAGGGAGTACTTACATAAAACCCATGTATAGATACATAGACATGTTATTAACTAATACATGAACTATATAAATATTTAGGGAATCATATTTTATCCTTTTATAAAATATTATTACCCGTTTAGTTATATTTATTAACTATTTTTATTGTTTCGAGTATTAATTGACTTGTTTTCAATTTTTTTGGACATGTTATTTTTTTAATATTAGATAAATAATTATTTCATTACATACCTAATTAAGAAAATGATTTAACTATCACATATATTAATTATGTATTTGTATTTAGAGTAATATAAAAAATGGTGATAGAAAATCAAGTACCTCATTTATTGAGACGGTATGTCATACGTATGCATGAATGTTATTTTCATTTTATGATATTAATAAAAGAAATACAATAAATGATATATTTGTATATTATAATCATATTATAATTTATATTTCATATATTCCATATATTTTTACTAAATCCCACCCTTAATGCATTCAATATAAATCCTGAACAAATATCATCACATTATGAGGTTGTAGTCCGCTGTATACACAAACAGCGATATAGTTTTCCTAAAAAGGAATGCACAAAATATTAAGTGATATAATAATTACATAAGAATAATAAAATTATAAATATCATATATATTATAAACTAAAAATCCATCATTTCTCCCAATCACGAAAGGTTATAGTATAAGAATGAACAACATCAGTTCGGGAGTTTGTAGTTCTCTACACACACGATTGATGATTTTTTATCCCATTTGATTGAAGTGTGTTAATTTGTAGTAAATAATAACACCTTAAAACATATAAATATAAATAATATTGTGAATTTATTATATAACCATTGTATTAGAATAATTATAGGGAGTTGAGGAGAAATAAAACAATGATCCAAGTTGATGAATATTACCTCTTCTTCAGGTAAATCCTTTTTGTTTATACCAAAAGCATACCGATGTTTTCCTCTTATCCAAACAAAAGATTATATAATTAGTGTATAGATTTTATCTTTTTATTTTTGTGAGGTTTTAGATTATTAAAATTGATTGAGTGGTGTAAATAAGTTAGTTGGGGATGGGGGAGTTTCCTTTTATTGTGGAGGAGCAATGACATCCTTTTAAATAATAAAAAGTAAACATTATCAGCATGTATTATTTAAATAATGTGCCTCCAATAATAAAAAATTATAATAAAAATATTCTATATGTTATCAATATTGAATATAATTGGGGTTTTAATGTTTTTCTAGTATTTCTTTCTCTATGATTATTGTTTAACCACAATGTAAACTCATTTTACCACAAAAACTGTAATTAAATTTTACTATATTCATTAATATTATAGATTTTATTTTACCATACTATAAATTTTAATTTTTTTGACTACCAATATAAAATCAATTTTTCCAAATTAAAATTACAGATGTGCTAGAAATTAATTTAAAAATAATCCCACAAACAGGGCGTGAAAGTTGGTTTTCAATGTTAAAATTTTTAAAAGATTAGTATGTTTTTATATGTAAAATAAATATAAAAATTATTCAAACAAACTAAAAGGTAATAATTAATTTTTAATTTATCTAAATTGACTTTAGAACCTATTTAAAATTTATTTTATCAATGTAAATTATCTTGATGAAATGTCTATTTTCTACTAAAATTCAGTATTTTTAACTTAGTATCAGAAAATGAAACTTCACCTACCATTATAATAAATTCACCATAATTATATTTCTAAATTATTCATTTAATATTTTTAAAATAAATATAATTTTAAATCTATATTTATATTAAAGTGAATCATAAACTCCCTTAAATAATACATATTTTAATATTAAAATTGGATTTGTTATTATCTTATACCTATCAGATATATTTTATTAATTTAAAAACATTTCTTTAAATATATAATATATAAATATATATTTATATTAAATCAAAAATAGTAATTAATTGATTTTATTAATATAAATTTACGTTGATAACATAAAAAGATTCATTTATAAAAACATTTCCATTATATTGAAGTGTTTTATATTTTCATTTAAAAATTTTTTTATCTAATAAATTTAAATATATTTTAATAGTTTATATAATAGTATTTATAAAATCTAAGTTAGATGCAATTATATAATTTTCGTTTTAAATTATTATATTAATAGTACTCACAAAAACAATTTCAATCCTGAAACAGAAGCTATTATAGATACTCATTCTTCCATGCATCAATAGAAAACTAAGCATTGTTCCCATTTCAAGCTATTGATTGTGTTAATTTGTTTAAAATAATAAATATATCATAAATATTTTAGTGGTTATATTTTTTTATATGGTTGGTGTTTCATGTTATACACTCTATGGAATGAAATTCTAACATTTATAATTTTTTGGGTGGTACATTCTACAAAACATAAATAAATTAGATCATCTCAATTTAAAATTTATTATGGTAATAGATTAAGTGATATATGAAAATTCCTTAATTTAAATCCCAAATTGTGAGAATTTTTGGTAAAACATCCACTTGAAAAGATATAATGGGAGCACCAAGGTCATATGGAAAAACCAATAACTAGGTTTCTATGTTAGTGAAAATTAGTGGAAGGTGAGGATATATACATGGAGGAAATGCATGAATTATATAGAGTCTCAGTGAGGTTGTTGACCAAAAAAAGTTCATGATCAATGGAATGTTAAGGGAATCAAAACCATAAATATGTGATTATTTAAAAGACTATTGGTTCAAGAAAAACTATGGTATTAGATAACATTATTTTTCAATATAATATTCTTAATATTTTATAATTCAGTAACTGAATAAGAATATATGGAAATATAATTAATTGACATATTTTTGTAAACATAATTTCATCTTTTGGTTGTGCTCTATAAAATTTCTAGTTCATTAATCACTTTAAAAAATTAATATACATAAAATAATTTCTTATCTTCTAAAGCACTAAAATTCACTACTAATGTATTTTAAGATCCATAAAACTTGTATTTATATATTCCTCTAAGAATTATAAAAACAAAATACTATTAATAATGTATTATTTAAACAAGTAATTTAATACTATTGGTTCATCATTAATATTTATTCATCAATTTTTTTATCTAAAACAAATATATATAAATTAATAAATCATGTAGGTCTGTGGTAGGTGTGAAACCCTTATCATAAATCAATCATGGGGTCAATCCCCAGAAACAAACCAGATGAGATTGGTTGCCAAGATGTATAGTTATTTTTCTTTTTCTATAATAAATTAATATATTTTCCATAAAATTTCTAAAAATTATTATTTACACCACTGAAATGAAATTAATCATTAAATAACCATTTAACTAATTTTTTAATAGATTTTATCTTAGAATGTCTAATGATACTCTTTTATTATTATTACAACATCATTGATGATAATATTTACCCTAATGCTAATCTATAATGGTAAAATTTTGTCTATAAAATGTAAAGGTATTATTCCTAAAAGTTTTATTCCACTAAAACATATTCTTTCCATAAATTTATCCAAATTGACTTCAATATTTGTCGACTCATAAAACATAAAACATAAAATGAGATGTTTAAGATATTGAACTTATAATCAATATGAATATAATTGTGACTGTATTCATAACACATTAGTTAATGAATATATAATTACAACTAAAATTTAACTAAATCCATATATGTTTCATAATTTTTATTTAAAAAATATCATGGGTAAATATAATTGAACCATTTAATTATTTAATCCCAGTACACAAATACTTCATGTATTTTATTTTAACATAAGATCATCATTTGTATAGGGTTCAAAATATTTATTTCATTGATGTCACCTATTCAAATCATCCATAATTTTTTTAAATAAAATATTAGTTTTCCTAAGAATATCCCCAAAGAGTGTCGGAGTGGTTTCCCAGTAAGAAACATTGTAATCTACTAGGTTACACTCAATTCAATCATGGAATTCCCTTTTCACTTTTATTACCACTAGGTATATCTATTCTAAAACCTTGTCCACTTTTAGTATCTATTCATTAATGTATTGTAAGGAAAACTCATATAATCCTTATATAACCAAAGTTTTAGTACGTAATTATTTACTTATCCTCAAAATCAATCTTATTTTTATATTCCCTATTATATTAATTCTTATATATAGTTCCCATGGTTTCTTCTAAACTACCATTGATACCATATCTTGCGACCCAACCATAGTAATAGTGAAGAAGGTCCCTTTTATCATCACATTAGCATAATGTACAAGGAAACACATTTTGAAGGACTGACTAAATTAGTATTCTTGGAAAACTAGATACATACATGATTTCCATATTAATTTTTAATAAACAAAATTTAAATTTTCTTTTTTGTTTCCTTCTTGAGAAAAACATTATTCCATCTTGTGTGTCCCTAATTTGTTTTTCATATTATAACTAATGGAATCCTGTATAAAGGAAATAAAATAAGGGAGAGTTAAAATTCTCAATAAGGGTTAACTACATCATAATCTATCATTAAAATAAATAAATAACCAATATGTCATTTAAAATAACTGAAAAAACAATAAATTTAAATTAATTGGTATGTTAGGATCATTATGTTATGGTAAATTACTAAACATACATTCTAATTAATAAAAAAATAGATATTGGATTGCATCCATTGGTTTTTTCTTAGTGAAAATATCATTGATAATAATAAACAAAATTTTAAAGAAGGAATTTATTAATTATTGGACTTCATGTATCTAGAACAAGAAACAATGACAATCAAGACCATTGATAGGATGTTTTAATCTATATGTAATAACACATTTAATTCTAACTTAACTTATTTTTATTAGGATACTGAATAATACAACTAGTGGATATATTATTCCGATCCCCACCTATAACTTTAAATCTATATAATTCCTCATATATCAAATAATTTATTTAACTAAATCATTATTACTTTTCATCATTTATCTGTATTGAATAATGTATATGGACTTATCAACATTTCCCCTGTTAATTAAATAACATTAAAAGTAATCACTATATTAAAAAATTAAATATGTTTTAGGAAATATTAATATTCCTGATAAAAGAATATGAATATTTAAGATAAATATAACTTCCAATGAAAAGTGATTATAAGAAATTTATTATTTCATTTGAATTTTAGTAATCACAAAACAAAGTGACATTAGATAATATCTTTTATCACTTTAGAATTATCCTTCCTAATTCACATGGATGAAATAATCCAATTTTAAACCAATAATATCATCAATAATAAATATTTAATGATTTTACCTATAAAAGGGGTGTCATATACACTATATAAAATCAAATTGGTGGTTAATAATAAATAATTCTAACTTGGATGTGAATTGAGAAAAAATCAATTTCCTTATGCTATCCTTTTGTATAAACTGGATTTAACTTTCTTATTGTGATTTTAAACATTTTATTAACATAATAATGCACCATTATAATAGTTATTATATCACATATTTCCCTTTTGAAACTTCTTATTATAATTTGGTTAATAATCATTCAGTATTTTCATAGTTCAAAAGTTAATTGCCATGTTTTTTGAGTATGTTTTGATTTGTTATTTTTTATTACATTTACATAGATCTTGACTTTATCATATTAAGAGTGTGAAACATGATTTAAAGATCATATATTTTTATTATATATATGTATTTATAGTAATATATAAAATTAGGGGATAGTAAATGGAATACACCATTCATGAATATGGTAGGTCGTACATACCTAGGAATATTGTTTCAATATTCATGTCCTATTGAAAGAAGTAAAATCAATTATATGTAAGTATATTATAATTAAAACATCATTTTTTCATATATTTCATATTTATATAAAAAACAAAGATAAATACATTCCATAAATTGTGTAAACAAATCTCATCTCTTCGTATGGAGGTAGTCTTCCGTAGACACGAATGACATTATTATATTCCCACAAAATATAAATACTAATATTTTGTTTGATATTATAATTATATAAAAATAATAACACTATTAATATCATATATATAATATATAAACTATAAATCAATCATTATTCCTAACCTTAAAATGTGGTAATGAAAGAACGATCAACATCAATTCCTGAGGTGGTAGTCCGCCTTACACATGAATGATGATTGCATACAACAATTGATGAATGTGTTTTAATGTTTATTTTATAATAGTATTATAAAAATAAATAATTTAATTGAATATACCTAGGTTATTATAAAGTCATGATATAATAATAATTGAAGGGGTTCGAGGATGAATGAAAACAGAATTGTTTGTTGATGGATGTTACATGTTCTTCAGGTAAATCATTTTGGTTTACACCATAATCCTTACATGGTTTTAATTATACCAAATAAAATTCTAGGACTAGGGGAGGAGAATTTGGTTTTTAATTTGGTCAATATCTTGATGAGACACATGGATTAAGGTGTGTAGATATGTGAGTGTTGAGTGCCCGTTTATATTGGAGGAGTAGTGGCATTCCTATAAATTCCAAAAAGTAAACACTATTGGGAGGTATCCCTTACATGTAGTACCTCCAATAATGAACCATTTTATATCCAAGAGGGTATATGGTAATAATATTGACATTAAATGGGTTTTGACATCTATCTAGGTCATTCTTATCCTTATAAGTAAACTAATTTTTACCTTAATCATTGTAATTTGTTTTTATTGATTTTCTCTAATAAATTTGGTAAAAAAAAATTTAAATTACAATAACTTGTTAAATATTCTTATTCAAAACATGGAATCAATTTTTCCAAATTCCAATCATATAATTGGATGAAATTAATTCAACATTATTCCCACATATGGGATGTGAAAGCAGGTTTTTAATGTGAAAATCTTCAATGGTTTACTATGTCTTTAAATCTAAATTTAAAAAATAAATTATTCCAATAAATTAAATTGTTTTATCATATAAATAATTGTTCTAATTTATTATATAAAATAATTTAATTATAATTTTTAATTAAAAATTATTTAGAGTAAAATTCACTTTTCAATTAAAATTTAATATTTCTCACTATTCATTAAAAATAGAGCTTCTTATAAAAATATAAAAAATTCACCCTTAAGTAATCCTGGAATTACAATTTCAAAAATTATGTTTCTTTTTTCTAATATAATTTAAAATTTTATAAAAACATAGTATTAAAAAAGTTTTCCATTAAAAGGCGACAAAACTTCTTTTAGAAAAATCCAAATCCTTTTGCGTAAAATAGGATTTATTCCTATCTTAGCCCAATAAAATATATTTGACTAATGTAAAAAAGTTATTTTATATATAATAGATAAATTTAATTTATGTTTATAAATGAAAATAAATTATTTATTATATTATGGTAAATTTCATTAGGGATCATAAAATAAGTATTTTTTTTAAAAAAATTCCTTTATAATTTAGTTGTTTTTATTTTCATTTATAACTTAATTGGAAGCAAAATATTTAAAATATATACTTATAATTTATCTAATAATATTTATAACCACTAATTTAATGTTTATGATAGATGTTTAGTTTTAAATAATATTAATAATAGTATTCGGTAACACTGGATCGTACGTGTAACGCAAGCTATAGAATATTGATGTTTATTCATGAAACACAATCTAACATACTATTATTTTTACTGCAATATATTAAATTTATTAAATTTATTTTAAATAGTAAATAGAAAAAAATTTCTTGAGAGGTTATATGCCATTATACACATAGTGTTTCATATCAGACAATCTATCGAATACAATGTAATTATTTGAGAATTTCAGGGGTGTTATTAAGAGAACATTCAAAACATAACTATAAATAAAAATTCATTGACAGTAACCCAAAAATAAATTTTAAACGTCCAAATTTTTTCCCATTATAAAATTTACAAACTCACCAATAGAAATAACCAATTTATAAAAAATTCTGTAGAAACTAGTTGGATTTTCTCCCTTTTTCAATAACTATTAAAAAAATTATTGAAATTTAAAATATTAAAAAATTACACCACATTAAAAAAATAAGAATTAAAACATAGAATATATAAATAATAAAACATAAAATAATGTTAAAAATTATCATACACGTATAGAATAAAAATACTCTAATATATGTCTCCAATAAGTGAACGTCACACTTTGAGAAATACAGAACTATGATCAGTCAAAAAAAATTTCATGGGAATATATTATTATATTAATATTTGAAAACATTAGTTTTGAAGATGTTATACAGCCATTTTATAGGGCTTATGAAGGTGACCATCCAAAATTATAGGATCACAAACTGGGAGGCTCTGATCCCTGAGAAAACTGGCTTTTTCAATTCTTATATCATTTTCACCAACAAACCAATGGTTGACCAAAATAATATCATAAATTATAAAATTGGATAAATACATCAATATATATCAAAAAACATTTAATAACTAAAAATAATCCATAATTAACTATTAAAAACCATTTTCTCCATGAATATTTTGGTTGAGGATAAGGAAGAGGTTGCTGGACTCTAACAGCCCTTACCTCTCATGTCTTAAAATCCATCATCTCCTTCATACAATGAAATTAAAAAATAAATATACAGTTACCCATGGAAGATAGGATGTCACTAAATTACATAAAGCTTATAAAATTATTTATAATGACCAAACCTAGGATTCTATCCACCATGAACCCCACCTAACATTATAAAAGGGCTAATGTGAAGTTCAAATCTCTATGGGCTAGAAACTTGTGTTTATTAATAATAGAAAAAATCCATTGGGAACCATTTATTTGTTAATATGAGTAAATACAATAAAACATTTACTATATTTATCATAGATCATCCATATATTAAAAACCACAGAAAAAACAAATATAAAACAAAAATAAATGAAGAAGCTGAATATTTCAAATAAAAAACTAGTCCAAACAATTTTTCTATATATAATTCATTATCCATAAAAAAATAATACAGTAGAAATACTTGGAAGAAATTTAAAAATAACAACCCAAGAGGTCTTCTAGGATAATTGAACAAATATAATAAAAAATAAAAAAATTAAATCCATTCCAAAAACTAACTCAATGAAAATGTGGTTTTTGAACACCTTTTAAATCACCCAAAATTGTTCAAAAGAGTGAAATATAAGTCTAAAAAAACCAAAAATAGAATATTTAATATATAGGAATGGCCTAAACAATAGATTAGGTATCCACATTAAAACTTATTCTATTCAATTTATAATGTAATTAATAATCAATAGTTTTATTATATAATAAGAAATTAGTCTTTAAAAATATAAAATCGTAATAAAAAACAACCAAACAAATAATATATCTATAAAATAATCCCTTTTATTATCATAAAATGAAAAAATCATCTAAAATATTTCACTAAAAAAGTAATTTTAGAATACAAAAACCCAATAGGAAATAATATCTTAAACCCAAAACATGATTTCATAAATTAAAATTGGGTTTTTAAATCAGAATTGGAAATTTTCTAAATGTAAATGAACGAAACACAATGGGTCAACCATACAGAAACTAGTAACTAAAAGTCTAATGATATGAATTGAAGATTTAGAAAATAAAAATTCCACTACAATATAAGCATAGAAGTGATAAAATCAAGACTAAGAAATGAATTCCCTATATACACCACTATCCAAGAAATGAATATATCGTGGGATTTACCCATGGAGTCCGACACAATATTACACTAAATTTATAAAATTTTCATCAAAAAATTACGGACATGTGATGATGAAAAAAAATCCATCCAACTAGCCTGTAGAAACCCCAATTCAGATGGAAACCCCCATAGACCTACTATCTATAATGTCTAGGGGATAATAGTAATGTAAGAACCAAATATAGAAACATAAAAATATTCCGCCCAGTTATTACCAATTTTACTGTAACGAATATCATGGTTTGGGGAGGGAAGAATCAATTCATGTTAAACACACAACGAATAATAAATTACCCTCCCTATCTAATATATTTATCACATATAATAACCTCTTTTTCACATCATACATCCTAGTAATAAATAGTTACATTCCCTAAAAAGTGATCAGCATGAATCACATAGAGAAATATAAACAACAAAAGGGGTATTGAGATCCAAGGGTCTATCAAGAGGGTCTAAACAGTTTTTAACAATACTCATTAATTAGTGTTATCCATTCCTTTTCAATATATCAAATATCTAAATTTGAATCCTATTTTAAATATAAAAACCCAACTTCAAACAACCATTAAAATCCTTTCAAACCACACATCCATTAAGTAATTTTCACAAGGGTCTTCACAACACACTCATTAAAATAAACCTTTTAAATTCAATAAGGAACTATTATTGAAACCATTTAAAGGTAAAAAAACTCAATATAGAATAATTATCTCTTTAAAACCATATTTTTTACTCCCTAAAAAACAAATCCAGATCAAGATCCCATAGACACCATCAATATAGTTTCTAAAATAATCATATTCATTTATGAAATTATTATAACATAATATTTTTTAACTTCTGAAATAAAAACATGTGACTTTGAAAATAAAACCAGTGTTCCAAACATAAACATTATATAAATGATTTACCAACATAACATATATTTCAAATATATTAATAATTTCATTAAAAATAAATGTAGAATTCATAATAATACATTGAGTTATAAAATAAAAAAGTACATATAAACACATACTTAGATGAAATTTTAACCAATCCTAAATGTTCTTTATTTAATTACGAATACCCAAGAAAACAAGCAGTCATTGCCTACAAGAAAATATTTATCATAACCATAGGTTATAACCATTCTTATCTGAATCTATATATTATACAATGAATTAGTGTTATGATATAAATATGAAATCATGTAAATAAATAAAGGAATAATAATATATGATAATGGATTATAGATATACCTTATAATCACATAGAAATAAATATGATCATGTTAATAAATGAAGAAGGAATAATTTTGGAACCTCTCACTGGATCCCAATACTCAAATGTGTTATATGTGTGATCAAAGGGGTCTAACCCAAAAATGAATTTTTGAAAAAATGCATCTTTATATGATTATGGAAGGATGAAAAATATTAAAAAATTTATAATCCTGTGGAAGAACCCCTAGACACAGGAAAGATGCATTGTTTTTGGGAAACTCTACATGGTTTAACACATTATTCCAGTATGATGAAAAACATCATTATTAGTATGTTATAGTCCTCTTCATGGAAACAACATGTTTACATAGAATCATTTTAGTGCTCTTTTCAACACCCAAAAAACTCAAAAACACTAAATTACATGCCCAAAAATTATAGATACGCAAGATGACAGAACATAATATTAAATAAATACAATTAAATTACATATATATAGGTTGGTGTTACAATTATCCTCCCCATTATACTATATGTTAAATGAATTTTTCTAGTTGAAAAAATAATAAAATGTGAACAATAATGAAATATACGAAGATGAAAAACTAATATGAACCACTAGAAATGATCAAACCATGAAACCCAATGAACAACATAATAAAAATGATTAAAGTAGTGATCAAAAATTAATGCAAAATATATCCTGAAAATACTATATATAAACCTCATTGATAATTCTAAATAATAAAGTAAGACCTTAAATGGTTTTCTAATCTTTTATAATTCCTATAAAATTATTAAACCAAAGGATATTATAGATACAAACATCAAAAGACGTTTGTGGAACATCAAGAGAAAATCACTCTCAAAACACAAGAACATATGAGTTAGATAAATAAGAAAAATTCACAATAAACCTCATGTAAAAGTTATACCCTTTCTCCCCATTCCGTAACACACATCCATAAAATATTGAAACATTAAAAAACACTTTCATGTGGTGAATACATTTTAGTCCAATCTATAATCAATGAGAATAATCTCAATTGGCGAAAAAAAACCCAAGATATCCAATCATGAAGCTAGGGCCTACGTCATGTCAAATTAGAGGGAATATCAAAATATTAATACCAACAACTTGAACAAGTTACAAAGTACATAGAGGTCCACCAAAACAACAAGGAATATAAAAATAAACCATCTCACAACTATAGATAATATTATTGGGATCCCTATAAGATGAAATAAAACACAATCTATAAGAAACATTCCACAAAAAATCCAACCATTATATTCAAAAACCACTACAACCATATATGTGAAAAAGAATATAAAAACACACTAGTAAAAGAATAATTTTCAGGGAAAAACATCACGAAAATGATCAAACCTGATACATCATAAAAAACATACAAAATATTTGAGGTGACCAATGGATCATAGTGATGGAAAAATAATGGAATTGTAAAACTGAAAGACTTATAGTGACATGAAACCCACATGAGAATAAAATAATTGTCTTATTATTTAATAAAGAATATCTTGAGTTTTCATAAGTCCAACCATCATCATTTTCAATACCCAAAACATCCTCATACCACTTTATCACCATGATTGTGCAAATACCCTTTGTTTTATCCAATGGAACATGGTAATGAACCATCATTAGTTTTATATAAAATTTAAATTTCCCACAACAATATTGAAAGAAAATTCAAGTACAATTTAATTCCCAAAAAAGTAGAGATAAACCAACATTTTTATAATGACCACCACTGGTGAAATAATTTTTCACAATATCATTGACTCGTAACCCCAAAAGAGAATATGATCTAATATGAAATGACTTAGATGTACTCCTTCATTATCATTTAACCTTTATAATGGATCAATAGATCAAGATCTCTCTAGAATATGATATACTATTGATATAACCATTGGATTAATAGCACCGTAAAGAATTCTTGAGACACACCCTCCAATGGATAAGTTAGTTATATAAAGTCCCACTATGATCAACAAAATCCAAAAATTAAGATCACCACAACTCTCACTATTGAATCTTTATGTGTCTCAAGATAATTAAGGATTTCCATAATCCATTTGTAGCACCCCTTAAATTCTATTATACCCAAATCACAACAACAAAAATGGTGTGTGTTGATTCAATTAGTCAATTATGGGGTATGAGAGCAAGAAATATTGAAATTACTTCAATCTATTCGATGAATATTTATATTTTGAAACAAAATGAAATACTTCTTGGAGACAAGAGGATTCAAAAAAGATAATATTCCATAATGATAGTCCTTCTACATTCTCCTTCAATAATTCATGGTAAAAAAATAAATAATATAATATATGAACAATTACAATTCATACCCCGCAGATCAAACCAAATAATCACATAATAATATAGGGATCAAACCCCAAAACCACAAGACACCACAATGAAATTAACATTACACCATGAAAAGAAACACATCTTTTATGATTAACAACAGACACCAAGGTTTTATAAAAAACACTCCACTAAAAAATATGATTAAAAATGAAACCAAACCCATTAAGAAAACATTAAGACCTTAGTGGAACACATATCGACTACACAAGTAACATCTATAAACACATATTTTTAAAGGTTTATAATTTTTAATGAAATTATTTTTTAGGATTAATGAAATTTCAATATTTTACATTAATATAAAAACTATGAGAAGTGTAACACCCCAAGTAAGTAATGAATAATAGATATTTTTATATATGTATATTAATGATTAGGATAGTGTTATAGAGGCTTAAAATGAAAATAAATACAATCTTATGCATGGAATACACTAATATTCTTAAAAGATTGTTTTACTGCCTTTTGATGGAAAACCATTTTTGAATCTATATTTTGACAATTTTATAAACTATGTTTTTCAAAATAAACTTATCCTTTATGATTGGGACATCAAAATTTACCTTGTGTGAATTTTTGGTATTTTTCTGACAATGTTCATTTTTTAATGAATAGTGAAAAATACTGCATTTTACATCAAAACTGCTTTTTAATCTAATTTATTTATATGATTAGATTATGTTTTTAATTGGGTTTGAAGTGAAATTAGAATATATTTTTACCATTTTATCCAATGGTGGTCATTGGAATCAATTTCACTTTGAAATTAGACTTAAACTGGTGTCAATCTTTTGATACTTATTGTTTTGTAAAAACACGCTATTTGCTCTGGCAGTGGGAATTAATTATTAAATTAATTAATGTGACTTATATGATTTGAATTTTTTAAAATAGACTTCATTTTTGAATTTGGAATATCAAATATAACTTAGGGTGAATTTTTGGTAATTTTCTGAAAAACTTCAATTTTTGATGAATAATGAAACCACTAAGTGGTAATCAAGCAAACTGATTTTTCAGTTAAATGAAAGTTTACCACTAATGTGTATTGAATTTTGAAAATCCGACATACATGGTTGTCATTAAGAAGTAAAATTTGGTTCAATGAGATTAAAATAATTTTTTGGTGAATAGTAACTTATTAAGTTTTTAATCGCGATTAGTGGTAATTAGTGTAGTTTAAGGTATAAATAATGATTTAATAATATGAAATGACCTAGACACATGTTCCAAACTTATTGGTTGTGTCATGGCCGACCAAGACAGGCCATGGGTCAACTTGGGGACCCCATGGAGACATTTTGGTTGGGAAATGACATAAATAACTTTTTATTTAATGTAAAAGTAAAAATGACACAAACATAATATGTTTTACGAAAACTAGTTTTACATGGGGTTATAAAGATCATATTTTTGATTATAAATAGTCATTGGAAAGATAAAAAGATTTCATACATCATAGTATTTTTTTTATAATTTTTTGACATTAAATAAATTAAATTATTTATGACATAATAATGATGCAGCGATGACATCATTATTTGATGATTTAAATAAAATGGAAAGACAATGTAAAATCTATAAACTACACATGGCCAAAACCAATTGGATGAGTGTATTTAGAACCCTTATCACCTTATCCACGAATTATATCAATGTGGGACCTTTTAAAACCGAAACACATTTTCAAATAAAGTAATATTTCTTTACTTTCCAAAAGTGCCCCTCCTCTCCTCTTATAAAAGGCCCCCACCTCTACCTCATTTCACACACTACTCAAGAATTTGGCTCGGCCAAAACCTGCCCATTTACTCTCTCCACATCCCTCTCCTCATCCTAGAGGATTCCCATTTGGAAGAATCCTTTCAAAGGTAGCCTTTAGACTCAAATAAAAAGGAGATACACTTTTAAAGGTAATTCATTCTCTCATGTTCATTTGTTTTATTTTGCTTCTCCAACCCCCTAAACTCTTTTTATTTACTTATTTTGTAACAACACCAGTATCTTAAATATACAAGGATGTTTTTATAATATTTATTTGAGCTACACTCTCACACAACTACATCAAATGGTTAAAGAACA
Source organism: Viscum album (assembly GCA_963277665.1). Taxonomy (NCBI): domain Eukaryota; kingdom Viridiplantae; phylum Streptophyta; class Magnoliopsida; order Santalales; family Viscaceae; genus Viscum; species Viscum album. The sequence goes on along the minus strand of OY728143.1, from coordinate 639,456,639 downwards.
CACGGTTTCCGTGGATGGTGAAATTCTGCCTCCCGAAACGATGATTGTTCAACACTCATTTAACACCTTAAAAGGTGGACATTATGATGTCACTATTTTTATATATGATATATAATATGTTTCTGTTTTCCTTAAGCTTCTGTTTTTTTCATTTTGGGCATACCTTTATGGTTTCCATTATGGGTAAACACGATATCTTCATTTTAGGAAGTGCGGACTACCGCCCCCTCAAAGTGATTTGATTCGTTAAATACCATATGTGGGACATATAAAGGATGGAACTATGATATTATATATGATATTATACTGGAATTATAATATACCTTTATATAATTATTATTCCATTCTATAAAATACGAAATAGAAATGAAAGTAGCGTTCATGCGTACGTACGACTTACCGTCTCCATGAACGGTGCATTTCATTTCTTACCTCTAAATGATTATGTAATATTATAAATGCATGTATGTACTGAATATATATGACATATATGATATCTACATCATGAATACCATTCTGGATATAATGAACCTTTGACCAAATTAACATCATGTAAGTGTAAGAAGTCTATTTTTGACTTAAGAACCACATACCGACAAAATGAACATTATTAACTTAACTGATTACATGATGTTCATAACATGGTATAAAAGGAATAATGAACTTGAAAAAGATTCATAAGCAAGTATAGATTAACTCAAGTTTATTATTCAGGAGATTAAAGAACGGTCGGGTCAAGTCGGATACGAGGTATGGGACTTCGTCTCAATCTCCTTTCATTGAGGCATATTTTATTTTATACACAACTTTATTTTATATGGTGTATAAACCCCTTTGACTTTTATGTTTATTCAAAAGGAATCTTTTTTATATGAAGCGTTTACTAAACGACAAAAGGGAATGTTTTTGTCGTACGTATGCGGCGACAACGACTTCTCCACCGTCGTGACCGTTATTTGAGTTTCAGCTTCCTCTACAAGCCATACCTTCTTTTAAAAGAAAAATAAATACCATGTTTTACTTTGGTATTGAAAATGGTTTTCATAATGTTCTTATTATATCAATGTGTTGTATTGATATCTCGTGATTGAAATGTGGAAATGTTATGTTTCCTTTATGCATGTTTTATGTGATATGATTATGTTATGGTTCTTGGGAATTATTATGAAGACGAGTGGTTCTGTGATAAACTAAGGGCGGGTGAGCCCGTTATAGCTCTCCAATGCATTGGGTAACGCAAAGGAGTGAAACGTTAAGGTTTCTCCGAAGAGATTTTAGGGAATATACTATGATGGGTATTCTAAACGTAACCAAGAGGGTTACTCCCTACGTAAGAATGTTATGAATGCCTCAAGTTACCTTTATGTCTTATGATTTCTATGATTTATTCATGATTTTATGAGGTATGTTAAAGTGCCTATGTTTTATGGGTAAAGTGTGATTTCATTCTTATGTATATATGAACTCATGTTTCCTTTCCATGTTTTTATAACCCATACTGAGCTTTTTATGCTCATCCCTAGTTTTTTTGAAATGTTTTTCACAGGTCAAGGGAAAGGTACATGATATGATGATAGTGTCAAGGAAGTGTCAAGAAATAATCCATGTTTTATTTTAAATGTGTTTCCATTGATGGGAATGAAGAATACTATCTTTATGTAACCACTTTGTTTATATGTGGAATGTAATGAAAGTTTTATTATCAAATTCTCTAAAACTCTAAACTCGAAAAGATCCTCAATGTGTAATCTTGTAATAACTCAAGATTAAGTAAGGTTTAAGGCTGGGTCCTTATAGTTGGTATCAAAGGTCGGTTTAGATAACTTTAGGTGTTAGAATTCTATTAAATGATTATCCAAATTTTTTTTTCGAAATGATATAGAATTAAAAGATTACCATGTTGCTTCATCTAAGACATGTTTGTTCAGAATGGTTTTCCACAGAGGAAACAGGGAAGCAGTGCTAGGAAGGCATAGAGAAGGAAATAACCTTCCGAATCAGCATCCAGAAATGGTCGGAATTGGAACTGAACAGTTTGTTGCAGTAATGGCGCAGTTGACTCAAGCGATAAATGGCGGTGGTATCCATGCACGAGATCAGCCAGAACAACCGCAGAGGAACATGTCAGTGGTGGAACATTTCATGAGGCAACATCCACCATCATTCAGAGGATCATCTGACCCTGTGCTAGCTGAAGGGTGGATTAAAGCACTGGAGAAGATTTTTGATGTCATAGGGTGTTCAGACAATCAAAAGGTTAGTCTTTCTATTTACCGTTTGGAGGGTGAAGCAGATCAGTGGTGGTCTATGGTTAAAAATATCAGGGACGCCGATGAGATTGATGCTCTTGACTGGGATGAATTCAAAGGTATGTTTCTTGAGAAGTATTTTCCTAAGGCTGTTCGACTTAGGATGGAAAAGCAATTCTTGGAATTGAGGCAAGAGGAAGACTCAGTGGCTGCCTATGAAGAACGGTTCACTTGATTGGCAAGGTATGCTCCAAATTTTATCCGGGACCTTGATAGTAAAATAAATCGTTTTACTCAGGATTAATGCCAAAATATCGAAGGGCATTAGCTTCTGGTGAGTTTAAAAGTTATGAAAAGCTTGTTCGATGTGCTGAGAAGGTGGAAATGGAGTTTTCCGACTACCAAGTGTTCTATAACAACCAGTAGAAGAAGAGACCGAGGTGGCAGGAGAAAGGTAAGAATTCTTCAAAAAAGTCTGATGGTAAGAGAACTATGTTTCCAGTTTGTGATAAATGTGGCAAAAGGCATGCTGGGGAATGTCTTCTGAATTCTGGAAAGTGCTATCGATGTGGTAAGATGGGACATAAGGCTCGTGATTGCACTGAAAAGGATCAAGGTGAAGGTAAGAACAAATTTGATTTACAGTTAGTGAAATGTTATAAGTGCAATGAGATGGGTCACTATGCAAACGAGTGTCCGACAAAGAGCTTGAGTGATGGGAAGCAGTTAGACTACAAGCAGAAAGGGGTGGTGAAATCCTTTGCAACTACTTCATCAGATGTCGGTCCATCAAATGAAGTTGTATCAGGTACTTTGTTTGTTTTTTCAGATTATGCCAGTGTGTTGTTTGATTCGGGGTCTACACATTCTTTCATCTCTGAAACCTTTTCTACTAAAATGGGAATACCATCTCAAGAAATGACTCCTGAAATTTTGGTAAATACACCTGGGGGAAATGTTGAGGCAAAAAGAATTTATAATAATCTTCCTATCTTTATTTGTGGAAAGAACCTACTTGCAAACCTTATTGTTCTACCTCTAGTAGAGTTTGATGTTATCCTGGGTATGGATTGCCTCTCTATTTACCATGCTAAGATTGACTGTAGAGATAAAGATGTTTCTTTTCAGAAAGACTTTCAGTTTTTTTACAAGAATGAACCCTTACTTTTGATAACATATCAAGAGGCTGAGAAACTTGTAAAATATGGAAATGAATGTTACCTTGCACACGTCGTTGAAAATAAAGGAATTGTTCAGATTAATGATGTGCCAGTGGTAAATGAGTATCCTGATGTTTTTCCTGATGAGTTGCCTGGAATAATACCAGATCGGGAAGTTGAGTTTACTGTTGACTTAGTTCCTGATGCTAAGCCAATTTCAAAACCCCCTTATCGAATGGCACAAATTGAACTTTTAGAGTTGAAGGAGCAATTGCAAGATTTATTAGAGAAAGGTTTCATTAGACCTAGAACATCACCAGGGGGTGCTCCTGTTTTATTTGTTAAAAAGAAAGATGGTTCTATGAGACTTTGCATTGATTATAGAGCCTTGAATAATATCACTGTTAAGAACAAATATCCTTTTCCTCATATCGATGATTTGTTTGATCAGCTCCAGGGAGCTCAGTTTTTTTCAAAGATTGACCTGAGATCGGTGTACCATCAGCTGAAGGTAAAGGAGGCAGATATTCTGAAGACCGCGTTCCGTACGAGATATGGCCATTATGAATTTGTAGTAATGCCTTTTGGGCTAACCAATTCACCTGCTGTATTCATGGACATAATGAATAGAATTTTCCATGAGTTCTTGGATAAGTTTCTGGTGGTTTTCATTGATGATATTTTGGCGTTTTCTAAAAGTAAAGAAGAGCATGAAAAACATTTAAGGGTTATCTTGCAAACCTTAAAAGAAAAGAAATTGTACGGGAAATTCAGCAAGTGTGAGTTTTGGTTGCAACAAATTTCTTTCCTTGGTCACATTGTTTCTAAAGATGGAATAACTGTTGATCCTGCAAAAACACAAGTTGTAGAAGAATGTCCAAGACCCACAAATGTCACCGAGATTCGTAGCTTCCTTGGTTTGGCGGGCTATTACCGAAGGTTTGTTAGAAATTTTTCACGGTTATCTAGTCCAATGACTAAGCTAACTCGGAAGTGTGTTAAGTTTATCTGGACAAAAGAATGTGATGATTGTTTTCAGGAATTGAAAAGAAGATTGGTGAATGATCCAGTTTTGGCACTACCTTCCAGGAATGGTGAGTTTGTTATATACAGTGATGCTTCATTGAAAGGACTTGGTTGCGTCCTAATGCAGAATGATCAGGTAATTGCTTATGCTTCACGACAGTTGAAAACTCATGAGGTAAATTACCCTACACATGATTTAGAACTAGCTGTTGTTGTTTTTGCTTTAAAAATTTGGAGGCATCATTTGTATGGAGTAAGTGTGAAATATATACCGATCAAAAAAGTTTAAAGTATATATTCACTCAGAAAGAGTTAAACATGAGACAAAGGAGATGGCTGGAATTAATCAAGGATTATGCTTGTACAATTCATTACCTTCCGGGAAAATCAAATAAAGTGGCTGATGCTTTGAGTCGAAAAAGTAATGCTTCATTAATAATGTTGCGTTTGGAACGTGATCCTTTGGTTAAGGATTTGATGAACTTTGGCATAGAAGTTGTTGGTGCAGGAAGTCCTTCTGTTTTGTTTCAGGTATCAGTGAGATCATCTCTATCAGATAGAATCAAGCAAGCACAGAAGCAAGAAAGTGAGTTACAGAAAAATGTAGAGCTGGTACAGAAAGGTAAGTTGCCTGAATTCAACATTGATAATGATTGTGTTTTGAGATTTGGGAAGAGATTGTGTGTGCCTTGTGATTCACAGTTGAAGAGAGAGTTGTTATGTGAAGCTCATAGTTCTCCGTTTTCAGTTCATCCGGGCAGTACTAAGATGTATAGAGATCTGCGGGAGTATTACTGGTGGGATGGAATGAAAAGAGACATTGCTGATTTTACTATGAAGTGTTTGACATGTCAATAGGTTAAAGCAGAGCGGAAGTTACCGAAAGGGATGCTTCAGCCTTTACCAGTTCCAGAGTGGAAATGGGAGAATATATCCATGGACTTTGTTGTTGGATTACCGAAGACATATCGAGGTAATAATGCAATCTGGGTTATTGTTGATCGCTTGACCAAATCTGCTCATTTCCTTGCTATACGAGATACTTTCCCTCTTGATCAACTTTCCCGTTTGTATCTTAAAGAGATAGTCAGGTTACATGGAGTTCCTCTCTCCATTGTATCGGATCGTGATCCCAGGTTTACTTCTAACTTTTGGAAATGCCTTCAGAAGTCGTTGGGTACTGAATTAAATTTTAGTACAACTTTTCATCCTCAATCAGATGGGCAGTCAGAATGAATAATTCAGACATTGGAGGATATGCTACGAGCTTGTTCTATGGATTATCAGGGAAGTTGGGACCAACATCTTTCTTTGGTTGAGTTTTCATATAATAACAGTTTTCATTCCAGTATACAGATGGCACCATTTCAGGCATTATATGGGAAGCGGTGTCGAACTCCAGCTTTCTGGGATGAAGTGGGTGAAAGGAAGTTGATGGGACCAGAATTGGTAGAAGAGATGGCAGAAAAAATTCAGCTGATTCGGAAACACATGAGAACAGCTCAGAGCAGGCAGAAGAGTTATGCGGATAACCGGAGGAAGGATCTATCTTTCGAGGTAGGTGATCATGTTTTTCTCAAGGTTTCTCCTTGGAAAAGTGTGATGAGATTTGGTAAGAAAGGAAAGTTGAGTCCAAAGTTCATTGGACCATACGAAATTCTAGAGAGAGTTGGATCAGTTGCATACCGAGTGGAATTACCTCAGAGTTTAACTTAGGTACACAATGTTTTTCACATTTCGATGTTGAGAAAGTATATGCCAGATCCATCTCATGTTTTGAGTCCAGAGGTAGTTCAGCTGGAAGAGAACCAATCTTATGAGGAACAACCGGTCCAGATTCTTGACCACAGGGAGCAAGTGTTACAGAATAAGGTGATTAAGCAGGTAAAGGTTTTGTGAAAAAACCACATGATTGAAGAGGCAACATGGGAATCTGAAAATGCAATGAGGGATAAGTACCCCCATTTATTCGATAAGTAAATAAATTGCGGGGACGCAATTTTCTAAAGGGGGGAAGGATGTAACATCCCAAGTAAGTAATGAATAATAGATATTTTTATCTATGTCTATTAATGATTAAGATAGTGTTATAGAGGCTCAAAATGAAAATAAATACAATCTTATGCATGAAATACACTAATATTCTTAAAAGATTGTTTTACTGCCTTTTGATGGAAAACCATTTTTGAATCTATATTTTGACAATTTTATAAACTATGTTTGTCAAAATAAACTTATCCTTTATTATTGGGACATCAAAATTTACCTTGTGTGAATTTTTGGTATTTTTCTGACAATGTTCATTTTTTAATGAATAGTGAAAAATACTGCATTTTACATCAATACTGCTTTTTAATCTAATTTATTTATATGATTAGATTATGTTTTTAATTGGTTTTGAAGTGAAATTAGAATATATTTTTACCATTTTATCCAATGGTTGTCATTGGAATCAATTTCACTTTGAATTTAGACTTAAACTGGTGTCAATCTTTTGATACTTATTGTTTTGTAAAAACACGCTATTTGCTCTGGCAGCGAGAATCAATTATTAAATTAATTAATGTGACTTATATGATTTTAATTTTGTAAAATAGACTTCATTTTTGAATTTTGAATATCAAATATAGCTTAGGGTGAATTTTTGGTGATTTTCTGAAAAACTTTAATTTTGGATGAATAGTGAAACCACTAAATGGTAATCAAGCAAACTGATTTTTCAGTTAAATGAAAGTTTACCACTAATGTGTATTGAATTTTGAAAATCCGACATACATGGTTGTCATTAAGAAGTAAAATGTTGTTCAATGAGATTAAAATAATTTTTTGGTGAATAGTAACTTATTATGTTTTTAATCGCGATTAGTGGTAATTAGTGTAGTTTAAGGTATAAATAATGCTTTAATAATATGAAATGACCTAGACACATGTCCCAAACTTATTGGTTGTGTCATGGCCCACCAAGACAAGCCATGGGTCAACTTGGGGACCCCATGGAGACATTTTGGTTGGGAAATGACATAAATAACTTTTTATTTAATGTAAAAGTAAAAATGACACAAACATAATATGTTTTACGAAAACAAGTTTTACATGGGGTTATAAAGATCATATTTTTGATTATAAATAGTCATTGGAAAGCGAAAAAGATTTCATACATCATAGTATTTTTTTAATAATTTTTAGACATTAAATAAATTAAATTATTTATGACATAATAATGATGCATCGATGACATCATTATTTGACGATTTAAATAAAATGGAAGGACAATGTAAAATCTATGAACTACACATGGCCAAAACCAATTGGATGAGTGGATTTCAAACCCTTATCACCTTATCCACGAATTATATCAATGTGGGACCTTTTAAAACCGAAACACATTTTCAAATAAAGTAATATTTCTTTACTTTGCAAAAGTGCCCCTCCTCTCCTCTTATAAAAGGCCCCCACCTCTACCTCATTTCACACACTACTCAAGCCTTTGGATCGGCCAAACCCTACACATTTACTCTCTACACATCCCTCTACTCATCCTAGAGGAATCCCTTTGGGCATAATCCTTTCAAAGGAAGCCTTTAGACTCAAATCAAAAGGAGATACACTTTTAAAGGTAATTCATTCTCTCATGTTCATTTGTTTTATTTTGCTTCTCCAACCCCCTAAACTCTTTTTATTTACTTATTTTGTAACAACACCAGTATCATAAATATACAAGGATGTTGTTATAATATTTATTTGAGCTAAACTCTCACACAACTACATCAAATGGTTAAATAACATATGGTTTCCGTGGATGGAGAAATTCTGCCTCCCGAAACGATGATTGTTCAACACTCATTTAACACCTTCAAAGGTGGCCATTATGATGTAACTATTTTTATATATGATATATAATATGTTTATGTTTTCCTTAAGCTTATGTTTTTTTCATTTTGGGCATACCTTTATGTTTTCCATTATGGGTAAACACGATATCTTCATTTTAGGAAGTGCGGACTACCGCCCCCTCAAAGTGATTTGATTCGTTAAATACCATATGTGGGACATATAAAGGATGGAACTGTGATATTATATATGATATTATACTGGAATTATAATATACCTTTATATAATTATGATTCCATTCTATAAAATATGAAATAGAAATGAAAGTAGCGTTCATGCGTACGTACGGCTTACCGTCTCCATGAACGGTGCATTTCATTTCTTACCTCTAAATGATTATGTAATATTATAAATGCATGTATGTACTGGATATATATTACATATATGATATCTACATCATGAATACCATTCTGGATATAATGAAACTTTGACCAAATTAACAACATGTAAGTGTAAGAAGTCTATTTTTGACTTAAGAACCAAATACCGACAAAATGAACATTATTAACTTAACTGATTACATGATGTTCATAACATGGTATAAAAGGAATAATGAACTTGAAAAAGATTCATAAGCAAGTAGAGATTAACTCAAGTTTATTATTCAGGAGATTAAAGAACGGTCGGGTCAAGTCGGATACGATGTATGGTACTTTGTCTCAATCTCCTTTCATTGAGGCATATTTTATTTTATACACAACTTTCTTTTATACGGTGTATAAACCCCTTTGACTTTTACATTTATTCAAAATGAATCTTTTTTATACAAAGCGTTTACTAAACGACAAAAGGGAATGTTTTTGTCGTACGTATGCGGTGACAACGACTTCTCCGCCGTCGTGACCGTTATTTGAGTTTCGGCTTCCTCTACAAGCCATACCTTCTTTTAAAAGAAAAATAAATACCATGTTTAACTTTGGTATTGAAAATGGTTTTCATAGTGTTTTTATTATATCAATGTGTTGTATTGATATCTAGTGATTGAAATGTGGAAATGTTATGTTTCCTTTATGCATGTTTTATGTGATATGATTATGTTATGGTTCTTGGGCATTATTATGAAGACAGGTGGTTCCGTGATAAACTAAGGGCGGGTGAGCCCGTTATAGCTCTCCAATGCATTGGGTAACGCGAAGGAGTGAAACGTTAAGGTTTCTCCGATGAGATTTTAGGGAATATAATGTTATGGGTATTCCAAACGTAACCAAGAGGGTTACTCCCTACGTAAGAATGTTATGAATGCCTCAAGTTACCATTATGTCTTATGATTTCTATGATTTATTCATGATTTTATGAGGTATGTTAAAGTGCCTATGTTTTATGGGTAAAGTATGATTTCATTCTTATGTATATATGAACTCATGTTTCCTTTCCATGTTTTTATAACCCATACTGAGCTTTTTATGCTCATCCCAAGTTTTTTTGAAATGTTTTTCACAGGTCAAGGGAAAGGTACATGATATGATGATAGTGTCAAGGAAGTGTCAAGAAATAATCCATGTTTTATTTTAAATGTGTTTCCATTGATGGGAATGAAGAATACTATCTTTATATAACCACTTTGTTTATATGTGGAATGTAATGCAAGTTTTATGATCTAATTCTCTAAAACTCTAAACCCGAAAAGATCCTCAATGTGTAATCTTGTAATAACTCAAGATTAAGTAAGGTTTAAGGCTGGGGCCTTCTAAGAAGAACCCAAAATAAAAATTTATGAAATCCCAATTTTCCATCGTTATCCAATTTCTGTAGACCCTAAGGAAAATATTTATTTATAAAACATTTAACATAAATCAAGTTGAATTTTTTTCTTTTCCAACTACCCATAAAAATAATATTTTGAAATTAATGATTTCAAAAAAATCAGATACAATAAAAAACACACATGTAAAACATAGAATCACCAATGTACCACCCAAAACATCAAATAAATTCCAATGGAACCACATAAATATAGTATTAAAACACTATATAATCCACATAAATCATGAAAAAGTAAGATTATGAGAAATCCAAAAATAAGATAATTCAAATCAACTTAGTATGTGAAAAAACTGGAATGTGTGTGGTTTAAATGAATTGTTTAGGGAACTATATATCTAAAATTCACTAGTCTTCGTGATGTCGTAGACCCAAACTGCACTATAAGGACATTTAATTAAAAAAATCATATTCTAGAGTCTTTTTACTAAAATTAACATAATATTGTTGCAAAAGATACTTTAGGTCTACGGTTTAAGACATTAATTCCAAAACCCATACCTAAAAAAACAATATATTACCAAGTTGACACGTCTGACCAGTTTTAATTTTTTTATATTGTAAACATTTAAAAAAAATTAATAATAAATTGTAATCATGAATATCAACATGAATTATTTTTTGTGTTTTAAAATCCTAAAACCATGGGAAACAATTCTTGATCATGTGATGGGAACAAAAATCATTGTAATGTGGGAGAAAAAAATAATTAAACATATTATTTTATGTTTACTTATAAAAATTATCCTTTTTGATGTAAAATTTGTCAAAATATTAAATATTTGCTAACCCATGAAATCACATTCTCTACCAAAATAATATTTTGATATATTTTACAAGAAACCATAATACAAGAATAAAATTTATAATCTTTTCTTTATAAACGTGTCAATATCATGGAATATTTTTCACAAATTTAGAATTTTCACCCTTAATAAGTATAAATTTTATTATTTTGAAAATAATATAATTCCATATGTTATTATAAATCAATGGATTACTATAAAAATTCATATCAAGCATAGATAAAAAATATAGGTATCTTGCTAAATAACATTAAACATTTATCTTAAAAATGTAATAACCATATAGCCATCTTCCAATCCCAATGCGTTGGTAGTCTATCGTGGACCCACCAATCCGTTGTTTATAATGTAACTGACCATATTTAGTTCATAACCTATAAACCCATTAATGGTTTATCAAAGAAGAAACCATACATATTTTACAATGGAATAAATCATTATAAAAATATTATGTTGAAATATTAACATAATCATCATAAATAATCCATGAAAATTTCAACATTGAACTTTTAAAAGATTCTTTTCACCCATAAGAAAAAAATTATATTTAAATATCTACTCCAATTAAAAATTGATTATCAATTTTAAAATAAAATAAAAGGGTAAATATGTTTTTTATTTAAATAAAACATAAAATATTGTATGGTAATACAAACTTCATGTTATCATTATAGTAGGGGGAATTAATTTTCACTATATATGTTAGAATAGAACATTCTTTTTGTCTTTTAAGATGATAGTCAAAAATTTCATATAAACATTCATTTATGAATAGATTATAAATATAAGAAAATATTTAAAATATAATTCTTTTGTTTCCATATAAATTCATCCATAAAATAAATTCAAAAATATTTTGAGTGAATAAAACAGTGTTTTATAGGAATCATTAAAAAATATTTTTAAAATAATTTACCATATGTAAAACCGTAAAAAAGACCCTTCTCATTTTTAAACATTTTAATGAAATATAAATATGGTAAAAAATTAATTCAATCAAGTAATGAAACATAAATAATAATTTTAATTAAATTTTTAAAAAAAAATTCAATGAAAAAATTTCATAAACTAAATAATAAATTATTTTTAAATTTAGGTTTTAAGTAAAAGGGTCCCTTTCCTTGAGTATAATTATTCATATATATTCTTTATATTATTTAATAATACACAATGTTTATTTTTAATGTTTCATTAAATTTTTTAAAGATTATTATTTCGTTAAATTTAGATAATTTATTGTTATACACAATTATATAATCAAATAAATTAACTTCAAATGTTTTGATGATATTTGGAATATATGTTCAAAATGTCTTCTCTAGGTTGACTGCTTGAATGGTCCGAAGGCCTTCATTTTTTATTGATTTTTGATAACCCTCCTTTCAAGGGATGAGAGGGAATCCTTACAATCATGAATTAATAATAGCCATGAAATAATTTTAATTATTATAAATAAATAGAAATTATAAAATCAATCATGAATTATGGTTATAAATAATTAACAACATTACAACCAATTAGATAATTGGTCATACACACGCATGAGTAACATTTCCATTTTTCAATGATCATTGTGGAAATAAGGTAAGTAACATTTTATATAGAAATAATTTTATCATATATTAAATAATATATTATTTTATTAATATAATTCGATCTATCAGATATGTAATTTAGTTATGAATAACGAACCACAATGTTTCATATAGGCATTAGTTTACATGTAAAAACGAATGATGTTATCATATGTTAGTGTATGAAAGAAATTGATATATTATATTTTTTGAATGACATGTATGTTATTAAATTCATTATTATTACATTATTAATTCATTTATATCATATTTATTCATTAAAATTAATATCATTACAATAAATTTAATGTGTTAGTGAAAAACGAATCACATCACTTTTTTAGGTGGAAGTATGCGGTACACACATCAGATATTATTGTATCACCAATGGAAAGGAAAGTAGGATGAATTATATGATATATTAATTAATAATGTATACGTATGATAAAAATATCATTTTAATATAGAAAATACATCAATATTATCAGCTATATGATCAGATTATGGGAAAGAATTACATTGGATCAAGAGGCAGTAGTCCGTCATACCCATGAACAACAGTTTCACTTCCAACATGATTAAAGAGGACGCAAATATAGGTTATTTCAATTAAATAATAACCTCAATGTATATGGAAGAAAATGCTGTTATTTTTTATCATTATTTATTAATAATTGAGGTATAAAGAACAAGAAATAAGAAAAAAAATTCTCAGTTATGGAAGAAACCTCGTTTTGGGACAGCCTATTATGGTTGACAGAAAAAGAATTCCAAGATTTGTTTTATGATAAATAAATGGACTATAGGATGTGTTTATTTATGTAATGATATAATTTTATACTTAGTTGTTAGATTAAAAAATATTAGGAGGTTTTTAGATGAAATGGTATAGGATGGATTCAAATAAGTTTAGGAGAGGACACATTTTGAATTTTTGAAAAGAAAACGTTGTACACTTGTTTTTCACATGAAAAACGCATAAAAACAGACTCATATAATTTTTTTATGATTAAATGTCTAAATATGTTCAGTAAATAGAATATATATATATATAGTTTTTTTCATTTTAATCTTTGTATTTTTTGTCCAACCACTTATAAATCTATTTTTACCTTGTCCTTAGTAAAATAATTTTACTTCACTATTCATTATGATAATAGATTGATTAATAATTATTTTATAATATAAATTATAATGATTTAAATTACATAAAACATTTTTTTTAAATTCAAATCACTTATTTTAGATTATTCAAATTTAAATTAAACCAACAGATATGACAAAAAGTGTTTTTTCCTTATATGTAATTTTCAATCATAAGATGAATTTATAATAAATATATTATTAGTAATAATAATAATATGAAATTATAATAATATTTATAGGTATGTTATATATAATTTCAATTTAAAATATTTATCATTTGGTGTTATATTAATTAATTAAACAAGATAAACATTATGAACATAAAAAATGATTTATGACATAATCTATTTTTAATCCCAAAAATAAACACATAATAGAAAACCCGTAAATGTTGATAAAAATTTATTTAATATTATTAATTATAAATAAAAAATATTTGATCAAATTTAAATCAATTAAAAATAATAATTTCACTTTTAAATTAGTTTATTTTTTTAAAATTTGGTTTTAAAAAAATAAGAATTTTCTCTCTTCACTAAAAAATAAATATTTTTAGAAAAATAAATACATTACACCCTAATTTAATTTCTACACGATGATTTAGAAAACTATTTTAATTTTTAGGAATTTATTTTATATAATATATAGACATTAATTATCATAATTTCTCACCAAAAGAAATAAAAAACATTTTTGAAGAAAATGCATCTTTGATGAATAAAATTAATTTAATAAAACATGAATAACAATTTACTAATATTTTATCTAAAGAATTATATTTATTAGAAAATATATAAATATATATATTTCATTATGTATTTAATACTATTTATACACATCAATTTAATGTATAAATTATTACTGTCATATTTAAAGTAATATTACTTCTTGTCTGTTTATGCTCATAGTTTTCTATCTTCAATACTATCGAGTACATATAACTTACTTAAAATAATTGGGTTTCATACCCCCACCCCAATTTATTAAATATTAGACTACCATTTTTAACATTATCTTGGTCATCGAAGGTAATCATTAGAAAATCCCATTATTGGAAACCAATAGAATTTTTTTTAATAAAACATCCTCCACATAAGATAATGAGATAGTACGATGGTCTTCTAGAATAACGCATAATAGGTTTTCAAATATGATAACATTGGTGGGAAGTGAATATTTTGACATGAAATAAAATCATAATTCCCAAATAATGATGGAATGTTATAGAGATCATTGATCCCAAGAAAGTGAATGATCATGAGAAATTCAACATCCCCAAAACCATAAATGGAAGAATTGTGAAAAATACCATATCATTGTTAGAAATAAACTAAATAGGATAAAAATATACATTTTTTATAACTATTTCTGTGGTTGAGTAATTAATTACCATCTAGATTATGAAAATAAATAATTAGTTGATATGTTGAAAATAATTGAATATTAAATTTCAAAAAAATATCATTTCTTTATCGAAACAATGATTAATCAAGATGAATTTTAATTCATAAAGTACAAAAATATACTTCTAGTGCATTAAAATACCATAAAGGTAAAACAATATAGTCATCTTATCTCTTTAAATTCCCAAAAACTAAAATGGTTAACACAAGGTAGCATAATTTTCAAAATTAATGAACCTTCATATGATAAAATACAACATTAATATCCATAAACAAAATCATAAACTCCAAATATATATTATATCATTAAATTAAAACCCATATTTAAACTCATAAAAACATTATTGAATAATTTTTAATCAAAAAAATCATAATTGTTTGAATATATATGCTACTCACATTGATTAAAAATTTACTCCTAAATAACACGAATCACTTATAAAGTCTCATAGAAAAAATATATATTCATTAATCATATAATCTCTATGATATGAAAATATTATTCATAAAGAAAATTAATTACCATAATGATATTTTAAAAATATATTTCAACTTTTATTCTTGATATAAAATCCTATAATGTTTTATTTACCTTATCCGTTTAAGTTTCCCAAAATCTAGAACTTCTTCTTAATTAACTCAAACCAACTAATCACAAAATCACTTTTGAATCCTGTTGTCATATATATGATAAAACTTATGATTCTAAAATAAAATATATTTTAATATATTAAAAATTATGAGTGAATAAATTATTTCATACAAAACAGGACATCAAATAAGATAGTGGGTTTCCATGTACCCTTGTCTTGCTTCAATTGTGGGTTTAGGCACTGCATCCTGGCCAGATGAGAATGTTTTTCCTTTTAAATGTTGTATACAACTGTTATTTTTGTAAAATTACTATTAATATATTGAATATCCTATGGAAATATTCCTAATAATCAAATATCAAATAATCCCTAAAGTATTTTATGTCATTGAGCTTATGTCCACAAAAAAAGAGAATTATCCCTAAAATAAAAAATTCAAATACTAAAAAATGAGTTACATGTACCTTATACATATATAATAACCTAATAAAAGAATCTAAATGTAATCCCAATACATGAAACATCAAAAGTTTATTAATTAATTTAATCATATGATCTTATTTAAATCTACCTCTACATAAAAACTCTTAGATCCATTGTTGTAGACTACTTAATCACTCAATGTTCCTCATAATCCATTATCCTTGATTTTACATCTTATTCCTTCATTCATATTTCAAACAAAAAAATATGAATCATACCCAAAGATTCAAAAATTTCAATATATAAGGTAACATATATTCCATACCATTAATATGTATATATAGCTTCCAAATCATTCAAGTTAATATAATTTTGCATTGAAAGGAATTTATCTCCCTAGTCCTCTTGATCCCATTAATGATATTTCCACCAAGGGCATGTATTTTCATAATTCCCAACCCCCTAACATTTAATACGTTCATTTATTACCATAGGAATTAATTTATTCACCCTTATGAAATTTATTTAATCTTTCCTTTTTTTTCTTTAGAATATTATTACCTTATTCCTCCAATTACCCCCCAAATCCATATTTTTTTATTTTTCATAGCAACTTTAACGTTAGTGGTAACCAAAAATTCCAAAATCCAAAGAAAAAACATAACAACAGCAAATCAAAATTCAACCCTTAAGCAGCCAAAACCCCAAATTCTAAATTTGAAAATAAAACCAATCGCTGCATCGCCAAATCACCTCGAGCCATGAATGCTGAACCACATGACACTTTCATTCATGCACCCTGAACCACTGCCAACTTTTTCGCATCACAGCCTTCTACTTCGCCAAACTGCACATGCCGACAGGACAAGGCCGCAGTGCCACAAGAAAACACACAAAATGGAAACCACAAAAACATCATCAAAGAAACATAAACCAAATCCAACATATTCACCCCAAACCGTAATCCTCTAAAACTGAACCGAAAATTATCCCGAATCATGAGCTTCACTGATTATCCATGACAACACTATAACACCACGGCCAATCTGAAGCATGCCGAAAACCCTTGCCAAAACTTCAAAATTGCAAAACTGAGAAAACTGGATTCAAACTGAAAATGACCCACCAGAAGGCTTCGAAACTCTAGAACATCGGAAAGCAGTAGCACCGTCGAGTAATGTAATGCAAGAAGTTTCTCAGAGCAGATCCATCCATAGTATTCCAAGAAAAAAACCATAAAGTGGAATAAAACGTGAGCAACAACAAACAAATCCAAACACAAACCAGCACATAGATACGACCACAACCTTCAAAAACTCAGAGACCGCAGTGGACCACCTAGCAAACATACTGACGATGAGGTTGCAACCCTAAATCATGGCAACTGGAAACAGACTATGGTGCCTTTATCGTGCCAATAAAATAATCCCTATCCAGTGAAGGGGAGTGAGGCGGTAGGCAAGCCAACACCAATGAGGAAAGCCGATGAAGACTCTTCCACGAGGTCACATGACATCTCTGCTAGAGAGAGAGACGCCGCAGGCCCGCTGATCATCGCTGAGGTGGTGAGACGAGCCGATCCGAGGTGAGGGGAGACAATTACTAGGAGAGAGACCTAGGCTTAGCGCCTCTTACGGGCTCATCGCGACCCATATTCCACCAATTACCACATAAAAAACATCGTTCAAGAATCTTAATACACTTTACTAGATGATTATTACATATTTAGAATACATAAGTCAGTGAATCTTCATACCATTGTGGTATTTATCACCCAAAAATCTGTGAAAGACTATTTCTATCATCTTTAGTGAGTTAGTATTATTACCTAAGTCGATGTATTCTATAAAAACTTTTGATATCTCATTATGAATAACCATAAGAGTTTTCACTATAACTCTCACTTAGTTCTATTCCATGATAAAATAATTACATAAATTTCTATCCTAATAATTATTTATTTCATCCCTACAAGATATATATATATATATTAACATATTCAAGAAAAATTTGTGTTAGTATATAAAATAAACCATAAAAACCATATCTTGTGAAGGATAAATACTAAGATAACCTTTACCATGACATCCTCTATTCAAATACTTCCACTTATGAAATATAGTAATATTTATCCATATAATACTAAGATTTCTAGTTTAGATTATTTTTATCTTAATCCCAAATAACATATGAACTTTTAATTTTATCTTAACCTTGGATTTGATGCCAACTATAAGGATTGGATCAGAAAAATTATATATTTTATTGTGTTTAGACAAAAATTCACATTCTTTCATTCCCAAATATCCTGTAGGATCAGAGTTCTTGAGAGATAGGTAAGAAACCAAACACAATACAACAATATATCACAACATGGATAGTTTATATCAGTATACATTTCCTATAATCTGATATATTTAAAATAATATAGGTATTATTTTCATAAAAAAATATTCATGACTTTCAAATTGAATTATTATTTGTTTTTTCACTTCATTAAACCATGTGAAAAATATTTTAAAATGTGGGATACAAAAATATATCAATGTAAGGAAGATAAATTAAACGAAAGAAACTGATTAGTCTATGAACACTAATTTATATTTTTCATATTAATATAATATTTTGAGTTAAAATAAACAATTTATTACTCAATAAATACTAATATCTTCTCCAATATTTTCATAAAATATTAATAAGAAAAATTAATATAAAAATAAAACTTATAATGGATTCTCCTAAATAATATGAAATATGGAATCATTTTACAAGTAGATACACTTTTTACACTTAAGAATTAGAAAAATCATTATTTTTATAATAACATGATTTCTAACCTTTTATTTGTCATAGGATTACTATAAAAATTCATTGAAATTCTAGAGAAAACTTATAGGTATAAAAAAAATTAATTTCTATATCACTCATACAAATTAAAAAATCATAGGGTCGAATTCCATTACCTATGAATTATAGTTCAATCATGGACCCAACCATCTTTAGTTTATAACATACCCAAAAATCCTTAGTTTATAATTATATCACCCAACCATGGTTATTCATGTAAAATCTCATCTATTGTTTATAATAGTACCACCCTTCATTATAATTTTTTTTTCTAAAACCATAAAATAATCATTACAGCTAAATGTTTACAGTTTTCAATATTACACTCTTAAAAAATTCATTAAACCCTTAAGAATGAATTTATATATATTGACAAATAAACTCCATTATAAAAAATATTTTCAATAATAATTTACTAGAAAAAGGGAAATATTGGATTTATTTTAATAAAACATAAATTTTAATAAATAAATAAAAATATCCAATAATAATTACATTGGATGAAATATTTATTGTAGTTGTATATGTTAAAATAGATCAATGTTTATTTATTTTGTAAAAAAAGAAAAAAATCCCATACAAATATTATTAATTGAAAAAGTGGGTATGAAAGAAAAAAATTACGTGATAATTATTCTATGTCTATAAAAATAATTCTATAATTTAATTTTAAAAATTTAGACTTGGAAGAAAAATAATGAAATCTAGGAAACATTAAAAGAATAATTTTTAAAAAATCCCCTTATGAAAAATATTAAAAATATTACCCCCATTTAAAAACATTTATAATGTTTTCAAATATTGTAAAAATGGAGTTTTCAAAAATAGGAACATTAATAATATAACTATCAATTTTTTTTGAAGAAAATAGAATAAAAGTTTCTGAAGTTGAATCTTTAAAAAAATTTATAATGATGTTTCAAATATAATTGTTTTTTTACCTTGAGTATGATTAGTCATGTACATTAATTAATTTCATGAATACTAAACTAATTTTTATTATTTATTTATTTAATAATCTTTTTAAATTTTAGTATTCCTTTTATTTAACTCAATATTATTTTTTATGTAATTTCCAAATCCAGACCACTTGATAAATTTTTTTAAACCATTGGGTTACATGGTATCAAGTGTGCCTTCTTATATGTCAGTGCCTACCGACTAAGGGTGAGGGTCTATCATGGTATGGTGGGTAGAGTATATACTCATGATCAGAGTGTAGCACTATGGTATCAAATAATTCCAAAAAGTGTACAAATTATAATAAATAACCACCATTTGAAAAATTAATCATCTAAATAAAACATTAAGGTGATAGATATAGTCAATATCATATAAAAAATTATGATAATACCATTGTGATATCTAAAAATGGAATAGAAGGAATATGAGCAAAATAATTACACAACAAGCTATAGAAAGTAAAAAATGAACAAAATATATCTCCCATCTAATCATGAGAATGATCCTGGTAATCAAATCCCATAACCCATCATAGAATAACATATCAAGCTTCCATTGATGGATGGTTCTCTTAGAATGAATTTTTTTCAATGTAGTTCATTCGAATAATGATTAGTATCCTAAATGAGATATGAGATATACTCAATTGGCCACTAAAAATTATATCTAGAACTATCAATATTTTTGATAAAAATCTAGAAGTGTGAAGGTAACAGTAAATTAATAGTAGAAAATTACATCACATCGGATCATGTTCCTCACGGGACACCCAATCTACACTATGTGATTTGGACTAAGCTGGAATGTCACTGAACAGAAGCACCAGTATATATATATATAAAAGAATTTATATAAAAATATACAACATTTTTGAATATTTATATACGTGTATAAATATAGATATGTGACATATTAATAGACAATAGGTGTCTTCCCAAGGCCTTAAATGTATACAAATAAGTAGTCCCATAATACTCATTCCATATTCTCTCAGAATGGAAGTATAACTAGGCCATTGTTGGTGTAAATAGTTAAAAAAATATACAAGTATATTCAATGACTTTTTAAACACAAAATTATTTTTATTAAATGGTATCCTAATACCATTCATGGAATTCCATAAAATTAAACCAATATATGGATCTATGTATAATTTATAATCCCATTAGTATAGGTGTATGTTTATGTAATCAAATACAAATAGAAAAATTATCACTCTTGAGAGTTATAAATTCATATCCCTCTAATCCTATGCATGATATACCACATAAGGAACAAGATATTTTTCATGGAATGGTACATTTTAATTGACCACTTATCTCATCCAAGGTAATCAACTAGTGATCCATATATATATCATGGAAAAAAAGGAATATGTAAGGTGAGAAATTCCAAGGTGTACATTGAAGAATATATTTATCAATCCTAGAATTTTTTAATTCAATTATAGCCTTATAATTTGTATACTTGATAATATCATCCCTGGAATTCTAAATCGAAAACCTTTTATTTTCCTAAAAATTTCATGTAGGGTCATCATAAGTAGCATTAAACTCATAACATTTAAACGACTCATTTATTAAATTTAAATAATAAATCTAGATAAATAACGAAAAATATGGACTATTGACAATGACTATAATTTTCCTTTAGTTTTATTCAAATTACATTTCATTTATAAAATTCAACTCTAAAAAATAGTGATGGTTGAATGTAATTTTAAGGCTTAAGTCTCATGGTTAAAAAAATCTCACCCTATGGGATGGATTTCATTGCAATGGAAATCCCCAGATGATAGAATATATATAGAAATGACCATTAAATTTATGGAATTATCAATTCATTTAATTTATTTTACATTTTGGAAGCTCATATATAATTTGTATGGATAAACACAATGTAACATAACATAAAAATTGATAACTTATGGAAAAGTATTAGACCATCTACCTTGGTTTGGTAGTAATATCCTCATTTTTATTATCCCTTAATTTGGGTTAAAATGAGATAAAAATATGAAATAAAAAAAATCCCAAAAAATATGAAAAATTAGATTTCCTATTAATAACAACCAGTAGATAGAGATAAAAAAGTATAATAAATAGGAAGACATAAGGTCTAAAAAATATATATATATCCAACAAAACCAATGACATAATAAGCATTATCTGAATGGGTAACCTAGATTAAATCCATTTTGAATGGGAAGGAGGAGATTGAGGTGCTATAATTCATAAAAGTAAATGCTGAGAAAAATGGATGAATATATATTAAATAAATAAGGGAAAATAATTTCCCATGATTTTATGTTGTTAATGGGTTTTCAAGGTTTTCTTAACTATGAACCTTATATATATAGTGCTTAAGCTTATGTGGAACTACTCATGTGTCCTAGGTTCAATGTTTTGGAAAATAGTTCATATCATTTGTAGAACCTATGATGTTTCATACAGTTCCCATGAACATTCATGAGACCCCCTTGAACAGATTAAATAAATTATACATCTTCCTTCAAGATCTTCATAGTTTAGGTGCACTGTTATCTTTAAATATGCTCTAATTGTAAGGAAGAATCTATATTTCCACAATATTGATTGACTGGCTCATAGAAATCTAAAAAAACTCCTAATCCTCTACAAATTTTATTTACCACAATTTAATATAAAACAATATATCTTGAATTTAAATTTAATATATCAGTACCTCTTGGGATAAATCGGATGATAAAACTTCCCCACCTTAAAAAAAATTCTATGCTTCTCTTCTAAGTGTGATGGAATAACATTTTTTAAAATTTCTAGACACTAAAAATCTACGTCATCCTCTCTCTCAAAGTTATTTTGTTGCACATAGATTTTCTTCCATAACACCTAAACCATAGGAACTAAACTGCTTCTTAGAGACTTTGTGTTCAGATGAATGATGCGTACAAGAAGCTCCACAAAAGAATAATCTACCTCAAACTTGATATGCTGATAGACAAAAAATTAAATTTTAAAAAATAATAACGGAAATGTTATTATACTTGGAAGACATTGTTCACAGATAAGTACCTCTAAGGTAATCCAACCTGATAGGAGACCAACCTAACTCTCTCCAAGTACCTAAATAGCTTGACATAAAGAGGTGAAATATTGACCAGTGTCTAAATCTGTAAATGAAAAAGTAATGGTGAAACTCATAGAGAGTCATGATGTAGAGACCCATAGATTGACATACATGGACATTACATTACTATTTTGGAATACTTAATACATAACAAGAACCAACACTCAAGGACCGTAATAGTTTTGTGTCTTTGGAAACTCAGAACATAATCTTCTAATCGTTGTGAAAGATCTCCAACATATCCCATAAAGATCTTCCCCTTTTTGTTTTCTTACATAAAACCGTTCTTTAAATCCTGGGGAAAATAAAACATATAAAAGGGTGAGCTCAAATTCTCAGTAAGGGTAAGAATGGATAAAATAAAATAAATCATATACATTTGAACTTAAAAACATGAACATAATGTTTAAACATCAAGATCATGAGCAATGACATAAAACATGGTAGTACATAAGGAATAGATCATAAAGAAACATTATTCTCGATAACATAGCATGGGAATAAAATATGTAATTGTTTCAAGCATTAAGCACATTTATGATTTCCATAGTAGCCAAGGCATTGCTGCCAAGATCATCTTAGTGGACAAAGTCCCTTTCTGAATTGAGTTCACTCCTCGTTCCAGTCCTGTATCACTAAACATGATTAACTTACCATTCTAGATATTTCTATCTCATGAGATATAAATAATTACCCAATTCATTGGAGGGAGATATAGGTCCCACCCATCTCATAATGAAATCATTCTTACTTGTGCCACAAAATAAACATAAATCATTCATCATAACCCAAAGAAAAAAATTGGTTTCATAAACATCGTCCCATCGTAACATAATATATATAAAACAAATGGATAACATTTCATCATAAGAAAATTGAAACCATGTAAATCATATAGACATTATACTTGAAACATACACATATAAAATTATTTAATCATAGATGTAAAATAGTTTTGACAAAACACTTGAAATGAATTCTTGAAGAAAATATCCTTTCTTCTTCAAAATAATTTTCTTTTCACAAAATGGGATGCAATTTTAAATGAAAAGGATTTTTTACAAATAGTCATGAAATCTTGTAGAGTAAGCTTAATGAAAATGAGGTGTTATAAAACTGTAAAAAATCTGTTCATGCCCTATAAGTTAGAAAAAAACATTCTCCTCGTACTTTTGTCGGAAAAGTTAAAATATTCCTCCTGTGGTAAAAAAAAGTAAGATTTCATTCATAACATGTGGTAAATTTAAAAATTCGGTAAAAAAGACTTTAAACATACATGAATTTTTTTTAGAAAACATGGGCATGGATGATAACAATAACCCAAATAAATACTTACGAATAACCAATCTCGGATAAAAATGAGATTGGAAAAGTTATCCCTTACCTTATGTCCAATTTCTTCCATATGTCTCTGAGACTCCTGTATAGTGGGTTTAAAAATGTTATTAACTTGTAACATAACCATAAAAATAATTATTATATCATATATGATTCACTTATGACTTTCTATTATCTGTTCATTTGTCAATTCCATGTTAAAGCAGCATTTTGGGTAAAATTGTTTCATTTATCGTCTTTGTTTTGACTTGTAATTATTAATATGATTACTTAGATCACAATTACATAATTTTAGAATATAAAACATGATTTATATATAATATATATTCAATATATACAAAAAAAAGATAAATTGAAATAAATACACCGTTCATGGAGACGGTAGGCCATACCTACGCATGAACGTTGTTTTTCGTTTTCCTATTGAATTGAATGGAATTATATAGATGATATATATATATATATAAATTAATTAGCTTAATTATGTCATATATTTCCTTATTATTCATTATATATACTTTATAATCATTCTTGAATGGTTAACATGGAGAATGAATCTCATCGCGTCGTGGAGACGGTAATCCGTACGTACGCACGAGCGATGATATCGTTACCATAATTATTTAATGGAATTGGAATGGATTATATAATATATTATAATCAGTATGATGTTATCATAATCATATATAGTTATTTTTTACACCATTATACCCATCCAAGTAAGGTGGTGGTGGAAAAACTGATTACCCCACGGCGTGGGGACGGTATTCCGTACGTACGCACGTGTGGTGATTTCATTTTCCGTAGGATGGATAGAAGGTGAAATAGAGTTATTTCATATTTATAATAACATATCAGTATTTTAGTGATACTTATTTTATTCCTTTATAATGAAACAACTAAAAAAGAAGAAGTTGAAGAAGAATGAAACTTGAATGAATCGGTAGAAGAGATTACCTCTTCTTCGACGCACCTCTTTTAGACTTCTTCTTAGGGCACTAGTGTTGTTATTTTCAAAAGACCAGAACCTCTGTGATATAACTAGATAGGTTTAAAAGAGGAATTGGCAGGGTTTGGCCGAGCTTCAAGGCTCAAAAGGGTTTGAAGAGAAGAGGTAAGGGGTGCCCTTTTTATAAGGGAGGAGAGGGGCACCTTAGGAAAACATAAAATATTATTTTATAATAAAGTCATATTCCGTTTTGAATAGCTCAAAATTGATTTATTTCGAATATAAGGTGGATATGTGTCTAAATCCTCTCAGATAATAGGTTTTAGACAATTTTAGGTTACTATTTTATCCTTATCATTTAGATTTAACTCTAAGTTAAATAATTTATCTTTTACTGCGTCTTTTAGTTTTTATACACTATATGGTTAATAAACTTACTATAACAAGCCAAACGAACCCCAAGTGGTTCATTATTAATATATATATCCCTATATAAGTCATTTAGATAAACCTTAGATTTTTATGAATAACATAACAATTAATAATATAATATTTGTTTTAAAAACTATTTTATGTCAATTTTGACACTATTTGGTACTTGATTTTTGTGAAAATTATAGAAAAATTATTAGTCTGAAAAAAGTTAAATAAATCAATACTAACATGTCATATTAACCATGAAAATTAGTTTAAGTCATAAAAAGTCTAAAATTACATTTATTTGGGTATTTATAATATCAATTATGTTAATATTTCATTAATAAGGTAATTACTGCACCATCATTGTGTCATAAATAAATTACATTATACAATGTCTAAAAATAATAAATAAAATACTATTATGTAGGAAATATTTTTATCTTTATAATTAATATTTATAGTCGAATTTATCTTATGAATAACCCTATATTAAAAATGTTTTATTTATTAATCTTTGTTTTTAACTATTTTAATTTTTCTTTAAATAAAATAATAATAAATGTCTTAATCTAATCCATGTGAACCTAAAGGGTAGTATTTTTTCTCAAAGGATGTTTTTGGTCGAACTACACTTATAAAATAGAATTAGGACATGTGTTAGGGTAATAATAATATCATTTTTACCCTAAATTAACCTATTTACTTTTAATCGTGGTAAATAAAAGTAAAAAGTTACTATTCACCAAAAATTATTTATATCTTATTGAACCACATTTTACTCCTTGATATTGACCATGTCTCTCATATTTTCGAAATTCCACTCACAGAAGCGGTAAAATTATGTTTTATGTAAATTTTCAAACTCTCATAGGAGGTGGGTAAAAGAGGGAGAAAAGTTCAAAACAATTTCCATATGTCTAAAATTATTATAAATTGACTCCGATGAATTAAATTGAACTTATATAGGTATTATGTGTCAATTTTTACCTAAAATAAATTTAAATAAAATAAATAATTATTTATATAAAAAGTCGATTTTCTAAATAGTAACCAAGTGTTTTCACTATTCATCAAAAAATGAATGTTTTCAGAAAAATACCAAAAATTCACCATAAGCTAATTTAGATATTCTGAATCCAAAAATGATGTCCATTTTTAAAAATAAAATTTCCAAAAGTGAGTATTACTATTCATAGTGGCTAGTTTATATAACATATCGTTGTTTAGTGAAACTCTGTAGTGCGTACAATATACACTATCATGGAAGGTCACGATTGCGTGTAATGCAAGCCAAGTCAGGGATGCATGTAGTGAAAGCTCCTTTTGGTGTAGCATACAACATAAGAAATTGATGAAATTAAAAAGAACATTTTTTCATAAAATCTCGGGGTGTTACATTCTACCCCCCTTAAAATGAATTTCGCCCTCAAAATTCGGCGGGGTTATAAATGATTTACAAATCGAAGGTTTTAATAGAAACCCACATCATGAAAAGGAATACCAAAACATATCTTTAAAAAACTAATGTATGGAACATAATGGTTACCCAAATTAACTAGTCATTGGGTTTCCACAACGGAGAACATAGGTGAAATATGGATATGGAAGAGAAATCTAACCATCAAGTTCTGATGGAGAGTGGTAGAGAACATGACTATGAAAAATATAATAATCACAAAGCTATAAATTTTTGATGATCTAAGGTACCATCTGATTCATCAGATATGAGAGCACTAGGACAACATTTTTGGTTTTCAAGATCATTTCCCAAATGTTGAAAAACAAATTATTTAAAATAAATAATTACTAGATTTTGGTACAATCCCAACGTTGCTCGTGCCTCGAACAATTTCCGCTTCATCTCTTAAAGAAATGAAGTTGAATTTGTCTTTTGAAAAGTGTTAGTAGATCATGTGATAGAATGATGGGTCATTCCATATGTCTCAAACAAAAGGATATCAAAATTTACCAAATATACATAAGTCCATCTATGGTGAGGTTAATCTTATATGATTCAAAAATTGGACTTATACTTCATCCATCATACTACTTAATAAAAATAGTTTCTACTAACCAGAGAGTTCATGTAGACCAGTGGTAAGAAATAAAGGCCTGTCGCACTTCGGTTGTGGGTTCGATTCCCACAGCCTTGTCTGATGCGATGGGTTGTCTCCCGTCCTGCAGGTTGTCCTTTTTCTAAAACTAAATTATTATAACATCGCATCAATAATATCGAAAAAGTTTTATCCTTAAACAATACTAAATATGTCCAACATAATCCATTCCAATATTAAGGCTTATCTAAAGTACTTCTGTCCAATCTCACAGTACAAAGGAAACAATTACTAGAAATTTCATCTACCGAGCATGTGAAAACCATCATTTATCCCCCATATATCATACGATATGTCTTTTTGGTCACATTCCAAACATGTGAATACCATAATCATGTATTCTCTTGAGAAATGAATACTTATTGAACCTTAGTGAAAACATGAATGCTGTCAAAAGTTAACTCTTTCCACATACCGAAATCCCAAAATGTCTATATAGTCAAACCATGATATCAGTCATGAGCTCGTTTCATTTTCTCTTTATCCCTTCATTATGTGCATATCATCTTATTTCCAAAAATATTTCAATCAATTTTCATGGTTACTGGTACCATATAATCATTTAAAACCATAATAAACCAATAAATATAAATTCTAATATTCCACAATACTTTGAGATTCCACAACATTATTTCAGAATCCCATTACATAAACACATAATCATTCCACTACATCATTTTCATACTCAACATCGCTAATAGTGATCGCATGTGACTTCCCGTTATCCTTTGCCTTAAGTGGTTGTTGATTTCGATCATCATTAACCCTTGGATTAGGACATTGGTTATCATAATGCCTCATTTCCTTACACTTGAAGCATTGAAGTGTTGGTGGTGCATTCTTTGCAGTCATTTCTTTATTCACATCATTAACAACCCTTTTTCCATTATTTCGACACTCAGCTACTTGATGACCTTCTTTTCCACACTTAAAACATTTTCTAGTCCTTTTAAGACAATCTCCACCATGCTTCATACCACACTTTGAGCATAAAGAAACATTTATCTTCTTTTCACCATAATTATGAGATTTCTCCTTGAACTCCATCTTTTATTTCTTGTCAAAACCATGAGATGGATATGTAACACAAAATTCCATTTCTACCTTGATAGCACAACACATAATTTATTCATAGCTACTGAAGTCTCTTATACCTAATGCCCTTCGAAGAATTGGTTTTAAGCCACTAAAGAATCGATCTACTTTACTTTCAGTTTGGATGATAAAGCTAGATGTATACCTTACATGCCTTGTAAAATTTGCTTCGTATATACCAACAGATTCATCATCCTTTTTCTTAAGCTTAAGGAAATCCTTTTCCCTCATTGATCGAATAATTTTAGGGAAGTAATTATTGAAAAATAAGTTCTTTAACTCATCCCATTCCTTGGATTCAATTTCATCTCGAGGCCTCGTATTCTTAATTAGAGTCCACCATTAATCTGCTTCACCTTCTAAATAGTAAATAGACAGAATTACCTTTTCATGTTCTGAACAACGAAGTATGGAAAATATCTTTTCAATGGTACAAATCCATTGTTCAGCAAAAAGTGGATCAGAAGACCCACATAAAGAGGGTGTACATTGCCTCCTGAAGGACTCAATAGAATATTGTTCCTTTCTCTGCTCATTTGGACGTCCAGAATGATTCATAGATTTTGTAAGTATAACAATAATATTCCGCACTCCGTCTCCCATCACATTTGGTTGTTCAGGTGGACAATCGTTGCATTTTCCATTACATTGATCAACACGGTTCCTTCGGATTCCATCCATCGTCTAAAACCAAAAAAATAGTGTGAGTGGAAAAAATCATGCTAGGAAAACAACATAATAAAGGCGGAGTACTTTAAATATCTAAGATCTTAGGTTTAATTCTATGATCGTTAACATAATTCTAGGACTATAACCTATACTTATACTTAACCTTATGGACATCCCTAGACCTACCTTAGAAATATTTCTAGGGATCTCACTAAAGTTTTCGTGTGACAACTGGGCCCCGGTGATAGCACAGACACTCCGCCTTAACATGGCCGTCGGGTTCTGGCCCACAAGGTACCACCAGTTGCCCCCACAGACACGTGGGGTCCACCCCAAGGTCCACCCACGTGCCTGAACGGGTCATCTGACTAATGATTGTCCCCACAGGCCAACACATTTCCTTTACAGTGTGTTTTTTCCTCACTCACACACATTCTGAGAAACTTCCCAGGAGGTCACCCATCCTGATCACTACTCCAGGTCAAGCACGCTTACCTGTGGAGTTCTAATCAGACAGGCTCCTGAAAAGAAAGGTGCACCTTGTTGACATAAGTCATATCATTTAGTCATTTAACCCTTTATCATTTGGGGATGTTACAATCACCCCCCCCCCCTTTTAGAGCACAACGCCCTCATTGTGAGCCCTACATCTCAACCCAGGCAGTGCACCGCACTTAAGGCTGGGTTCCTCCTCTGATACCAAATGTAACAACTAGGTCCCAGTGATAGCACAACCACCCCGCCTTAACATGGTCGTCGGGTCCATGCCTACCAGGTACCACCAGTTTCCCCCGCAGACATGTGGGGCCCACCCCAGGGTCCACCCACATGCCCGAACGGGTCATCTGACTAATGACAGTCCCCACAGGCCGACACTTGTCCTTCCCAGTGTGCTTTGTCCTCACTCACAGACACCCTGAGAAACTTCTCCGGAGGTCACCCATCCTGATCACTACTCCAGGTCAAGCACGCTTAACTGTGGAGTTCTAATCAGACAGGGTCCCGAAAAGGAAGGTGCACCTTGTTAACATGAGTCTATCATTTAGTCATTTAACCCTTCATCATTTTGGGGTGTTACACTCACCCCCCCCCCCCCTTTAGAGCACAACTCCCTTGTTGTGGGACCTACATGTCAACCCGGGCAGTGCAACACACTTAAGGCTGGGTTCCACCTCTGATAACAAATGTGACAACCGGGCCCCGGTGACAGCACAACCACCCCACCTTAACATGGTCGTCGGGTCCTGGCCCACCAGGTACCACCAGTTTCCCCTCAGACACATGGGGCCTACCCCAGGGTCCACCGACATGCCTGAACGGGTCATCTGACTAATGATTGTCCCCACATGCCAACACATGTCCTTTCTAGTGTGCTTTGTTCTCACTCACACACACCCTGGGGAACTTTCCAGGAGGTCACCCATCCTGATCACAACTTTAGGCCAAGCACGCTTAACTGTGGAGTTCTAATCAGGTAGGCTCCCAAAAAGGATGGTTCACCTTGTTGACATGAGTCATATCATTTAGTCATTTAACCCTTCATCATTTTGGGGTGTTACATTTCGCATCCTATATTCCAAAGGTTAACTAAACCTTTCCTCTTATACCAACTATAGAGACCCATAACATGACGTACATGGACATTACATTACTTTTGCAGAATACTTAAAACATAACAAGAACCAACACTCAAGGATCGTAATATTTTAGTGTCTTTGGAAACTCAGAACATAATCTTCTAATCGTGGTGAAAGATCTTCAACATCTCCCATAACGATCTTCCCCTTTTTGTTTTCTTACCTAAAAACTTTCTTTAAATCTCGAGGAAAAGAAAAAATATAAAATGGTGAGCTCAAATGATCAGTAAGGGTAAGTATGGAGAAAATAAAACAAATCATATATATTTGAACATAAAAACGTGAACATAATGTTTAAACATCAAGATCTTGAGAAATGACAAAAAACATGGAAGTACGTAAGGAATAGATCATAAAGAAACATTAATCCAGATAAAATAGCATGGGAATAAAACATGTAATTGTGGAAACCATTAAGCACATGTTATGATTTCTATAGTAGCCAATGCATTGCTGCCAAGATCATCTTAGTGGAAAAAGTACCATTCTGAATCGAGTTCACTCCTCATTCCAGTCCTGTATCACTGAAACAGATTAACTTACTATTCCATCCATGTCTATCTCATGAGATATAAATCATTACCCAATGCATTGGAGGGATATATAGGTCCCACCCATCTCATAATGAAATCATTCTTACTTGTGCCACAAAATTAACATAAATCATGCATCACAAGCCAAAGAAAAAAATGGGTTTCATAAAAGTCATCCCATCATTACATAATCCATATAAAAAATGGATATCATTTCATCATATAAAGGTAAATCCATGAAAATCCAAGAGAAATTATACTTGAAATATATACATATGAAATAATTTCATCTTATATGTAAAATTGTTTTGAAAAAACACTTGAAATGAATTCTTGAGGAAAATATCCTTTCTTCTTCAAAATAATTTTCTTTTCCCAAAATGACATGTAATTTTAAAAGAAAAGGATTTTGTTGAAAATAATAATGAAATTTTGTAGATTAATCTTAATGAAAATGAGGCGTTATAAAACCGTAAAAATATGTTCATGCCGTATAAGTCAAAAAAACATTCTCCTCGTACGTTTTTTCGGAAAAGTCAAAAAGTTCCCCATGTGGTAAACAAAAGTAAGATTCCATTCATAAAATGTGTTAAATTCAAAATTGGTTAAAAATGACTTTAAACATACATGAATTTTTTTTGGAAAACATGGGCATGGATGATAACAATAACCCCAGTAAATACTTACGAATAAACAATCTCGGATAAAAACGAGATTGGAAAAGTTATCCCTTACCTTATGTCCAATTTCTTCCGTATTTGTCTGAGACTCTGGTATAGTGGGTTTAAAGATATTATTAAATTGTAACAAAACCATAATAATATTTATGATATCATATATGATTCACTTACGACTTTATATTATCCGTTCATTTGTCAATTCCTTGTTAAAGTAGTGTTTTGGGAAAAATCGTTTCATTTATCGTCCATGTTCTGACTTGTAATTATTAATATGATTACTTAGATCATGATTACATAATTCTAGAATATAAAACATTATTTATATATAATATATATTCCTAATATACATATATATATATATAATATACCGATAAATGGAAACAAATACACCGTTCATGGAGACGGTAGGCCGTACCGACGCATGAACGCTGTTTTTCATTTCATTATTGAATTGAATGAAATTAAGTATATGACATATATATATATATTCAGTAGATTAATTATTTCATATGTTTCATTATTATTCATTATATATACTTTATAATCATTCTTGAATGGTTAACATGGAGAATGAATCTCGTCGCGTCGTGGAGACGGTAATCCGTACATACGCACGAGCGATGATATCGTTCCCATAATTATTGAATGGAATTTTACTGGATGATATAATATCTTATAATTAGTAGGATGTTATAATAATCATATATAGTTATTTGTTACACCATTATACCCATCCATGTAAGGTGTTGGTGGAAAAACTGATTACACCACGGCGTGGAGATGGTATTCTGTACGTACGCATGCGCGGTGATTTTGTTTTCCGTAGGATGGATAGAAGGTGAAATTTAGTTGTTTCATATTTATAATAACATATCAGTATATTAGTGATACTGATTTTATTAATTTATAATGAAACAACGAAAGAAGAAGAAGTTGAAGAAGAAAGAAACTTGAAAGAATCGGTAGAAGAGATTACCTCTTCTTCGATACACCTCTTTTAAACATCTTCTTAGGGCACTAGAGTTAGTCTTTTGAGAAGACCAGAACCTCTATGATATAACTAGAGAGGTTGAGAAGAGGAATTGGTAGGGTTTGGAGGAGCTTCAAGGCTCAAAAAGGTGTGAAGATAAGAGGGAAGGGGTTCCCTTTTTATAAGGGAAGAGAGGGGCGCCTTAGGAAAACATAAAATATTATTTTATAATAAAGTCATATTCGGTTTTTAATAGATACAAATTGATTTATTTATAATCTAAGGTGGTTATGGTTCGAAATCCTCTCAATAAATATGTTTTAGACAAGTTTAGGTTACTATTTTATCCTTATCATTTAGATTTAACTGTAAGTTAAATAATTTATCTTTTACCGTGTCTTTTTTTTTCTTACATTATATGTTTAAAAAACTTACTATAACAAGACAAAAAAACCCCAAGTGGTTCATCATTAATATATATGTAATTATCTATGTAATTTTGCAGAACTGTAGATTTTTAGGAAAAAAATAACAATTAATAATATAATATTTGTTTCAAAAACTATTATATGACAATTTTGACACTATTTGGTACTTGATTTTCTGTAAAAATCATAAAAGCATGAATAATTTGAAATTTTTTGAGTAAATCAGTTCTAATATGTCATAATAACCTATAAAATTCGTGGAATTCATAAAATGTCTAAAATTACATTTATATGGGTATTTATAAAATCAATTATTTTAATATTTCATTAATAAGGTAATTACTACATCATCATTGTGTAATAAATAAATTAAATTATTTAATGTATAAATATTATAAATAAAATATAATTATGTTTGAAATATTTCTAGAGTTCTAATTAATATTTATAGTCGAATTTATCTTATGTATAACCCTATATTATAAATGTTTTAGTTATTATACTTTGATTTTAACTATTTTAATTATTCTTTAAATAAAATAATAATAAATGTCCTAATCTAATCAAAATGGACCTAGAGGGTAATATTTTATCCCCAAGGTTGGTTTTGGTAGAACTACACCTTCCTAATAGAATTAAAACATGCTTTAGGGTATTAATAATATCATTTTTACCCTTAATTACCCTATTTACTTTTAACCGTGCTAAATAAAAGTATAAAGTAACTATTCACCAAAAATTATTTTTATCTTATTGAACCACATTTTAATCCTTGATATTAACCGTGTCTCTCAGATTTTCGAAATTCCACTCACAGAAGCGGTAAAATTAAAAATTTTCATAATGTCCTAGGAGGTCGGTAAAAGACGTTGAAAAGTTCAATAAAATTTTTATATGTCTAAAATTATTATAAAATGACTCTAATGAATTACATTGAACATATATAGGTATTATGTATCAATTTTGACCTAAAATAAATTTAAATAAAATAAATAATTATTTATATAAAAAGTCGGTTTTTAAATAGTAACCCAGTGTTTTCACAATTCATCAAAAATTGAATGTTTTTAGAAAAATTCCAAAAATTCACCCTAGGCTAATTTCGATATTCCGAATCAAAAAATGAAGTCCATTTTGAAAAATTAAAATTTCAAAAAGTGAGTATTACTATTCATAACGACTAGTTTATATAACATATCATTGTTTAGTGAAACTCGGTATTGCGTACAATATACGCTATCGTGGAAGGTCGTGATTGCGTGTAATGCAAGCCAAGTCAGGGATGTGTGTAGTGAAAGCTCCGTTTGGTGTAGAATACAACACAAGACATCGATGAAATTAAAAAGAAGATTTTTTCCTAAAATCTTGGGGTGTTACACAGGATGTACCTCCTAAAACTCTAATGGTCAGAAGTCGTGATTGGTACAAGACATGTACCTAGACTGAACTGTCACTATACACTTTTACATAAGATGTACCATCTGAGATATATCTTGAACAAGATTGGTTCCCAGTAGGGCTACTTCACCTAACATTAACCACCAGATTGGTAAATGACATATACTACCATAAAAGGCCTCATATGGATCCATTGGAATAGTTTATTAAAATCTAATATTATAAGAAAATTTGGAGAGTGTTCAAGGTTTTTCCATTGAACCTATGAAATCGAGGAAACGTGTTCTAGGAGTGTCTTACAAAAGAAATATCATGTGTTCATACTAGCTTCTAGTATGATGGTGATATTCTATAATCCAATCCACTTGTATACCCCCATGCATTCTATAATCCCATCCCAAACTTGAATGAAAATTGATCTTCCCAATCTAATATAATATAGTTGGGAACACCGGGAAGGTGTATAATACCCCAAATGTGATAAATACCATGATATTCTATTGAAAAGGAATTTGTAATTCTATAAAGTTAAAAACTATGGTAAACATGTAAATGGTAAGCCATACCAAATCACCCAATCAAAAGGATCCAGAAAAACCCATCATGGAATCTATTATTACATCATACCATTTCTATTCTGAAATGGAAAAAAGATATAAATGTCGCAATGGATACTTGTTCTCAACCTGATCCTATTGAAAAGGTGTAATGATATGTGGAGAAACATGAAATATTCTTATTTATACCTACCCACCAATATTGGTGGTGTATATCATAGTCCATCTAGGTGAGTCCAAGCTGTATTTCTAAAATAGAGGCATGAAATACCCACATCAATTCATCACAAATTCCTATAGGAACCAAGATATTCCCGGGAATATGAAGAACAGTTTCCTTAATAATAATCCAAATTTTCATTTATTTATCACTTGATACACACTTCTTAATGTATATTCCCTTTGGATTAGAAATTTTTCTCACCTGTAATCACTCTAGAAGTGAAGATACAACTACCAACACTGCTAAAACATGCTACCTATGAAACTCTAGAACCTCCAAATACATCTTAGATAATATGTCCATTAGATACTATTCAATAATTTTTTCCCAAATAGCTTTTTTCAGATTCTTATGACTTAAATAAATATAAAAAGCATCTCCCTTACTAGTTATATATGAATGATAAAGTGTGATGAAATGTAGGTATTCAACCCACCATTATTTCATGATATTTGAGTCAGGGTGTGTAAATATATACTTCATGATTTTATTTTATATATACACTATAAAATTCACACATGTATTTAATGACTCCTAAAATGAAATTAATGATCCACAACTACTACATTAAGACAACGTGTTTAGTATTTTTGACCGTGAGGCCTTAACTTCCAAGACCTGTTCATGATGAATCAATCTCCTTGTATCATGAATAACACTAACCCAATAATTGATACATCATAATAATATGTATAAAATTTTCAAGGATATTTAAGAATCAATATCAATAGTGAAGTCAAAATTCTTTTTTATCTCATGAAAGAATGCATCATATATTTTTCCCATATAAACATGACCCATTTCATAGTCCTTCCTATAAGAGTCACACATGGGTGTTAAAAGTATTAAATAAAGCTCCAAAAAATCTACATAACCCTAAGATACTCCGTATATCAAAAACTACCATGGGATACTCCTATTTAACTATCGGTCCCACACTTTTGGGTCAAAAGATCACCCAAAAAGTTAAATTATGTGACCCTATAATTAAACTATATCAAACCAAAAGTGGAGTTTGGTGAGGTTATTGTACCACTGGTTCTTTTAATGTATTTATCATGATCTCATGATTTTTTTCATCGTTGGGTTTAGTATGAGAATACTCCAAGATGTATTCCACAAATACTACCAAACAAGTGTCTTTATATGGGAGTAAAACTAGATTACTTAGATCTATAAAGACCAAGGGTGTGTTAATGAGACCGAATGAAATTACCAAATACATGTACAAGTCCTATCTACCCTGGTATATTTTACGTGGTTTATTAGATTTCCTAATATGCACATTGAGATATCCTGAAATAAAATAATTATTTGAGAAAAAAATCCCATTAGATGAGGGTGAAGATTCCAAATACAAGTTGTAGTGGATAACAAAACTTGAATGTAAGCTAGTTCAACTTACAATATTAAATGAAACAGTTGTGGGTAGAAAATTCCTTCTTAGTGAAAATAATTAGTGAACGAATTGGTGTAGTATTGGGTCATATAAAACCCTCAAATTTGAAATCAAATAAATACTTCATAGGTTCATAAATCATAGTAAGTGACATCGTATAAATATGAATGGATACATGTGCAGCTCGTCGAACTAGATCAATGGTGCACTCTACTTCACCTATAAGAGGTAACCCAGTAAATTCAATAGGGAATATGTCCTGAAATAATCCCCCATAGGGAGGAAATATACATATTATACACCCTAATAACTCCAGTAAATACTAGAAATGTAGTATGTTTCTCCCCCTAAATAACACCCAAGGATTTTATGGTGTGTATATTCTAAAATAAATTGAATTTGTTCAATATATTACATTTCACACAACACTAATATTAAATGAATCCTGATATACTATGAAATATTAGCATGACTGTTGGAATGGTAATTTGACTATTAGGAATATTATGGTGTCCATGAGAATAATATCCTAACCTATAAATGTATAAATAAAATTTTTTCATATAATAAATGAAAATATGATATATTTATATGATGGAATAAGTAAATTAATATTTAAAAAATGTTAAATTATGTGTGGGATTTTTTTTAAACTATATATTTATTTATGATTTTATAATTAATATAATTTTTTAAAAGAAATTTTATTTTCATAAAATAGATTCATAAAATAAGATTTTGATATACTAAAATTATAAGATAATTTTATGATACCATATTTAAAATTTCAATTTGTCCTAAAATCAGTTCAATTATTAAATTTAGTGTTATTTGAATGAATGAAGATTTTTATTAGTAATTAAATTTATTGTATTTTGAATATTTCTTTCATAAAATAGATTCCATTTTTAAAATATTCACATCTAAAAATGTTTCTTGTTTATTTTTTGTATTTTTTATTGAAATACTTGAATTTTTTCATGAATAGTGAAATATGATAACTTTTTGTATTAATGATTATATGTTAAATATGTAAATATTTTAGTAATTTGTGATGTAATAACACATGAACTCTAATTAAAATT
Organism: Viscum album; assembly: GCA_963277665.1. Lineage (NCBI taxonomy): Eukaryota > Viridiplantae > Streptophyta > Magnoliopsida > Santalales > Viscaceae > Viscum > Viscum album. The sequence continues at coordinate 639,418,194 of OY728143.1, read as the reverse complement.
TACTATTTACTCTATACAGTCACAATAATCATGACTATTGATAATATTGATCCAAATTAACAAATAAATGAGAGGAATAATTTCAAAACACCACTCTCCTCCCTAATAAATACCACCCCTTCTCCTCACAACTTTGAAGACACGAATATTATCTGAATTAATCCCAATTAACATCCCCTACCTATTTCCAACATCCAAGACCATATGATCTTAACAAAAATACCAAATCCAAATTTCATATGGCGGTTCCCATGTTGATGACATTTAAGATGTAAATTCCTTCTTCTTTCTCTTTTAATTTAATTTTTTCTTATCTTATCCTCACCTCCCCTATCCAAAGTTTAATGGTTACTATTGTATCATATATATAAACTATAATTATATATTTTTCTTTTATTATACATCATAAAATCCCTTCTCCTCTCCTTTAATTTTATAATTGAATACATTGAATGTGATGTGTCAATTCACCACCTTTGTGGATGATGAGTTTTTATTTAACAAACACTCTATCAAGGATGGTCATAAAACAATTATTATGGTTACATATTATTTCAATATAAATATTATAAGTTATATCATGTTTTGGAACAAACATATAAACATAATATTAAATAAAATGACAAAAGTTTTTTGATGTTTTAAAATGATCCAAATTAATTATGAAATTTTTATCAACATTTTATATACTGAATAATACTTATAAAATATATCCAAATGATATATTAGACTATTTAAATATGTAAAATTCAATAAATACTAAATAATTTCTCATACATTGAATTTATTCTCATTGGATTAAAACTCTTATATTTACACTCAAGGGAACAGACAATAAAACCATTGAATGAACACTCCCAAAATGATAAAATTAATTATTTTAACAAATCGAAATTTACATAATGGAATTTAAGATAATTATAATAAATAAAATATTCGTTTATGAGGTTTTTAATCTAATAATTAATGAATCTAATTTTATTAACTATAAAATTATGTACACATGTTAAATAATTTTTAATATAAGGTAAGGGATTCTCGTCTCACCATTACTTCTATGAGATAAATTCCTCATTTATACATTATTTATTGTGTGTGGTGTAAATACCATACATTAATATTTCATATCATAAACAAATTTATATTCATGGAATTCCATGTCTCATTTTATGATCATTATGTTTATGTGGGTATACAGTTCGACTAATTAAAGTATGGTAAAGGAATTGTTATCCCAATTTCTATTTGGGGTTAAAATTAAACGCCACTGATTATGTCATGGAATGAATATTTGTAAAAATAATTTATATTAATTTATTTTTTATCTCCAAATTTATATGTGGATTTATATATGATTCTCATAATCGATTCATTTGGTTAACTGTCAAAATTAATTTTAAAATTAATCTCCAAAATGTTACATTTTAAAAATTTAAAAGAAATTTTTTAACTTATATGGACTGATGAAGTTTTCCCTCTTTCATGATGCCTTAATATATTGAGGAATACTTAATAAGTTTTAAAGATTAATTTAAAAGGAAACTTTACCTTTAATAATTGTCCATCTTTTTAAATGGATAATTTCAATTTAATGTGGTATTTCAATCAATAATTTATCAAGGGTTTATAGTATTTTCATCTATATAAAAATTAATTTTTAAATATTATAACTATTTTAGGTTTATCTCTTATGAAACCTTATACCATGTTTTACTGAATGTTTTATGATCAATTTTATTCTAGATGTGTTATTCGAATAGCATTCATCATATTGCACTAGATAGTTTTTCATAATGGTTATTTCTTATGGAATGTTATTTCATATGATTTTTTTATTATCAATGTATATATTGATTATGTTTCAGATCTTTCATTTTAATAATTCATTGGACTTAGTATGTGATGGGTGGGGCTTTCTATAACCCCTAAATTCATCATTTGGCCTCATGAGACAAACTAATGGGGTATTGGATAATTCCTTGCTCATTTGTGTATGGTTTCTTAGCCAAGAACTTGATGGTATGTTTTTTTCCCAAATTATATATTCCCAAAATTATGATAATATTTTTTGATAATCCATGTGATTATTTGACTATTATAATTTCAATGGTAACATTTCATTATCATGTTATTATTTATATGGCATAATTTTAGAATATTTTACTCATTCTATATTACGCTCAAAATTATGTTTTAATATAATTACCCTTGAATTACTAGCTATGTTTATTTAGGATATCTTAGACATTACACTTACCATTACATAGAATCTTATATCACCAAATTATTTAGTTTTTTCCATTGATTCCAAGACATATATTATTATTGACATGTAAGGATAATCTATGAGAATATGGGTTTTTCAAATAGAGTTAATTTTTTGAATTTAATCTCATTTATTAATGTAATAAATATGTTTTTATATAGATTTACAATGATACTGAACTATTAAATCCTTTCGGATGTGATTTCATATACATTGTAAACATTTATTAAACCCCCACTAAGGAATTAGGGTTAGTGTATTTATTATTGTTGTTAGAGAATGTTTCGTATATACATTAGAAACTATATTTATAAGAAATTAGACAATAGAAATATAAACCTATAACTAGCATTGGAAATATTCACAAGGTAATAAATTCTGTGATTTTGATATTACTTTTGAAATATTATTTTAATCATTTCACTACTTATAAAATTTAATAAACTAATTTTAGAGTATTCTATTATTTATAAATGATTCATAGTTTATGGAATAAAAACATTTTCAAACAACATATTCCATATAGAGATCTACCTACTATGCAAGATAATAATGTTGGAGCTAGATCAGAAAATAAAGATGAATAACTTATAAATATACTTGGAAAACTAAAATGGATTATCAACAATAAACTTACTCACATAGAGAAGGTCGATCCACAGCATAGTTTAACATTGATTGAATTCTTCATGTGACAAAAACCTTCAATATTCAATGGTAATAAAAAGTATAATTTGTAATGGGTATGTTCCTTTTGGAACATATTTATTTCTTTTTGAGGTAACTAATGGGAGAAGTCTATCATCAATGTGTATCATCTCTCAGGAGATATAGATCAATGGTGGCCATTAAATAAAAAATAGGGGGAGAAATATTCAAAATATGGAGTTGATGGGTTTATAGAAAAGTTTATTGGAAATATATTTCCATCACGTACAGTGAGCAGATATGGAGTGAAAAATGTTGAGTCTAAGATAGAAATATGATTAAAATGTTTTTAAGCATAAATCCAACAATACATGGTTATAAAGGTATGCCACATTCAACATACATAATCCAATGAGAAAAATTGATTTTTTATTTGATAGTATCAAACAAACTATATGAATGGAACTAGTCTCCCAAACAAAATCATCATACGAGAATATACAATCATGTGCTATCTAGATAGAGAAATAATTTTCCAATCTATACAGCTTCAAGCTAGGCATGATAAAAAGATGGATGCTTAGTATTCGATAAAATGAATCATTTGAAAAGGGAAGAATGGAAGAACATAATTTCTTAATTTCAATAAATTTTTATATAATAATAATCAAACCTTCATATTGGGAATGGGTGTTAATTACGAGTTTGTAGAAAAATTCCACCCCGACCACGATTACAGGTGCATGAAATAAGTCAAAAAATATTAATTCATTACCTATAAAAATGTGGGACTCTCTGCACATGATTAACCTATCAAAAATTTAATCATTCCACAAAAAAGTACAAGGTAACAAGGCCATTCTTATATAGAACAACAACTAAGGTTTCAATTCATAAGGATGCGGTGGAAAGTACTTTAACCTTCTTCTAAAATTTAGCTATAGATATACTTGATTTCAGATCATTAAATTATATTATATCATCATATTTTTCTAAAATTTTATTTTTACAATTCACTTTAATAATGGAGTCTTAAATAAATACTCATAGTGGGAATTATTGTTCAACAACGATGGGTCAAGCAGTTTCTATTATGAAATATAAACAAGCTCTAATTGGTGATTTTATTATCATTCCAGCTGTTTATGTTTATATAATCTTTTTTATGTACTATATTTCAAAATATAATTCAAAAAATTATTAAAAATAGAAGGAAATTATGATTCATGATGAATATGTAGAACTTTTCATCATTAGTGGGGAAACTTCATCATCTGATGCATATACGGATCCAACTCCTATAGCTCTTCTTACATAGATTCATAGATAATAATAGAAGATAAAACATCATGATGAAAGAGGTTGTCTTCAAATTGAGGATGTAATTACTTTAAAAGGACACATTTATTTATTTCTAGATGAATTTTTGGGGAATCCTCTATTGAGGAAGGTTGACTTTTATATTGATTTAATCTCTAATGTTAGATGTATATAAAATAATAATTAAATAATGGCCATGTTGGTGTAAATAGAGGTAGAAAAAAAATATATGAATTAGATGATATGAGATTTATGAGCCTTGGTGTTTCATCACGGGGGACTCCTTTTCCTTTTTTAGGAAGAAATACGGATCAATGAGGATATGAACAAGCTATAGGTAGATTAATGGTATTATGAAATATAAAATATATCATCTACCTCAGATTGATGAATTAATTGACCGACATCAGGGATATCATTATTTTTCAAATATATATTATTTTTATCTATATCATCAATATCTTGTAAATAGTTATGTTATTCCAATGAAAATTCTTGGAACAAGGTATAAACACTAATATTTTATAGTAATTCTATTGGTAATGAATAGTGATCCCTCAATTTTTATGGATCTAATAAATATAATATTGAAGGAATATCTTGATATTTTTTCTAAAATTTATTGATGATATATTCGTGTACTCTAAATGTTAAAAGGGATAAAATAGAAACATTAAGACTGTTCTTTTGACGATTAGTATAAATCATGATATGTGATGTTTATAAAGTATTAATTCTCTCTTAAAATAAATTCTTGGAATTACTATATCCAATAATGGAATCTCAATTGATACTGTGGATAAAAAGGCATTTGAAGAAGGGCCTAAACCATCAATCATAACTGAGGTATGTGGTTTTATTTTTTTAGTAGGTTACTATTAGATTATTTTTTAGATTTATTTCCGATTAGAAATCCTGGTAACCATGTTTACTCGAAAATGGGTTTGGTTAATTTGTATGAAGAAATGTGAATAATTATTTTAAAATTTTAATATGACATTTTTTAATTCTCTGATCTTGATTATACCATATTGATATGGTGTATTTATGATTTATGTTTATTTATCAATTAAATGATTTGTCTTGATCTTTTTAAAGAATGAAAAATTATTTCTTTTGGATCAGGTGAGTATGGAACTCATGAAAAAAACTATCCAACACATGATTTGATTTGGATGTTTTAATATTCTGTATTATCATATAAATACAGTATATATTTGGTGACATTATTCAGATACATACTAATAAAAATAATTTTAAAAATATCTTTTCACCAAAAGTAATCCACACGAGCCAAAGGTGATGGATCAAGATACTAAATGATTATGATTGTTCAACACACTGCCACCCCAGAAAGAAAAATAATGTAGCATATGCATTGAGTATGAAGGACCATCAAGTTATGAAAAAGATGAGGATTAACATGGATTCAATTTATATAGATATCGTAAATATGGATTAAGGAATTATCATGGAAGGTGAAACATCACTAATTTTTCAAATGGTTTACAAACCATATTTATTGGAAAAGATAAAAATTTCTCAGTCTGATGATGAAAATATTCATAGAAAAAATTAAAACTATGAATCATTAGAAATTAGTAGACATCATATATGAAGTTGGAATTTGGAAATTTTGGGAAATGGATTTTTGTTACACCTATACCCAAATTAAAAGGATAATTATTAGATAATGATCATAATTAAAATTTCTCTTTACACCCTGGTTGAACTAAGATGTAAAGAGATTTATAGAAACATTTTTTGTGGGAAATATGAAGTGGAAAATTGTTGATTATGTCTAAATATGTATAGATTTTTAATAGGTGAAGGATGAAATACAATATCGTAATTGATTCATATAAACTCTAAAAAATCCTACACAGAAATGGGATGACATTACTATGAATGTTTTCACTAGATTACCAAATACATCGATAAAGAACAATTGAATATGGGAATTTGTTGATTGAATTACCAAATATTCACATTTCCTCACTATAACAAATAATTTTCCACTACAGCACCTCGAATGTCTCTATATTAATTAGGTTTTATAAATCTACGGTGTACCTATATTGATTGTGTGTAATTGAGATCTATGATTTACATTAAATGAATTGAAGGTTCTTCATAATGATTTAGATATTGAGCATAATTTGAGTACTCAATATCACCTTCACACTGATGGAATGTCTGGATGAAATATTCTAACAATTTAAGACATGTTGATATCATTATAACATGACATTTTAGGTATTATGGATATGTATTTACCTTTAGTATATTATTCATACAATAAATTTTCACATTATAGTAATCAAGTTGCGCCATCTAAAGCATTATATAGAGAGATAAGTTGAAATAAATCATGCTGGGATTATATGGATGAGACAAAAAATATAGGTCCTGAAGATTTTAATGAGATAATGAAAAAGGTAAATACTATTTAGGACCATATAAATTTTGATTCAAGGAGGGGAAATAGTTATGGTGAAAATTTAATAATGGATTTTGAGTTTTAATTAGGGGGACTGTTATTTATGATTTTATCTCAATGGATGGGTGTTATAATGTTTACTAAAAATGGGAAAATGATCTATATGTACATAAAACATTTTGAAATTCTAAATATAATTGGATATTTTGATTTTCATTTTTCGATGCCACCTAGCCATTCTAAAGTACACAATGTGTTCCACATATCTTTTTTTAAGGAAGCACTAGCCAGATCAAACCCATTTACTCACCTATGAATATATTTAATGAAATCAAGATCTTTCTTTCTTCAATGCTCCAATAATGATTATTGACATTAGAGAGCCTGTATTGAGAAATAAGATGGCTGGACTGCTAAATGTTTGTTAGAGAAACCATCATGTGAAGAAACAACATGGTAACCTAAGGATGTTATGAATAAGAACCCCCTCAGTTGTTTAGAAATAAATATTCATAAATCATTTTGATAATGAAATTTCTAAAGAAAGGTATAATATAACAACCTAGATTTTATGTTAGGTATCATCTTAATTAAAATCATTTTTTGGATTCTTATATTGCAAACAACACTAATATTATATGAACAATGATATAATATGAAATATTAACATTATCATTGTATAATAATGTGAGCAATAAGAATAGTAATGTGACCATTATAATAATAACCATGCCTATATATAAATAAAATTTTGGAATCTCTTAAATGAAAATATGATATATTTATATCATGGAATAAGTAAAAAAATGTTTTAGAAATGTTATATTAATTGTATGTATTGTTGTGACATGTAAATGTTTATTTATAATTTTATAATTAATATCATTTGGTTAGTGAACATTTTAAAAAAAAATATTTTTCTAAAATAATATAATTTTTTATAATTATAAGATCCTTTTAGGTGACCCAAATTATTGTTTCAAAATGTCAAAACATCAGTAATAATAATAAAATCATTATTTTTAGAATAATTGAATATTTAATTTAGAAATTTAATTTAACATATATAGAAAGTAATGCACATAAAATGAAGTCTAAATTTAAAATATCAACATGAAAAATTAGTTCAGGTTAATATATTGATTTTTTAAAAAATATTTGAATTTTTGGAGAATAGTGAAATTCATTAATTTAAGGTATTTAACATTATAAGATAAATAAATGAATTTATGATTCATTTTTGATGTATTAAACCATTATTTTGAAATTTCATGCATTGGTTACATTTCTTATTCAATATAATTGTCACTATTTATATTCTTAATCCAAAATAATAAATAAATGAATAAAAAACACCCATTTATTCCCATGTAAATACTACCCCTTACCAACCCTTATCCTCACACCTTATAAGTCTTGAATATTGTCCAAATTATTTACAATTTCATTCTTATGAATATTCCTCATGTCCAATACCTTCTGGTCTTACCAAATGATAAAATTGAAGTGACTTATGGTGGTTTCCAAGGGAATGATATTCAAGAGGCAAAATCCTCTAGTTCATTTTAAATTTATTTTCTTTTTTTATCCTCACCTGACCTCCCCTATAAATACTATCACGATTAATATAGAACCATATACATGTACTTTAATATGATTGTGTTAATGTATTTTTTATCATCAAATCCACTCTCCTCTCTATTTATTTTAAAATTTTAAACAACACCCATGATGTGTCGATTCACATCCTTCGTGAACGAAAACTATGTAATTTTTCATTACAAACTTCAAGACTGGTCATAAAACATTATTATAGTTAAATAATAATTTAATATGAATATTTTACGTTATAAAATATTTTTTAACCAATACATTAAAATAATTTTAAATAGAATTAAACATGTTTTTGGTGGTTGTAAAAACAACCACAATAAACTAAGGAATTGTAATCAACATGTTATCTAATGAATCATTTTCATAACATTCACAAAAATTATATATGATACCATTTTAACTTAGGATTGTTCATTAATTATAAATAATTTCATTTTTAGAGTTGTTATTCCAATTTTACAAGCGCTCAAATATTTACACATAAGGGAACTAACTATGAAACCATGAAATGAATACCACCAGAACAACAAAATCATGCCTTATAACTCATAGAAATTGACATAAAATAAATTAATAAAATTATAATAAATAAAATATATGAGTAATATGTATTAAATTAAGTAATTAATTAATGTAATTTTATTATATAGAGTATTAATTACAATTTCAAAATGTTTTCCGACATTTAATAAGGTTTTCTTGTCTCCCTTTCACTTCTTTGAGATATATTCCTTATTAAACCGTTATTTATTGTGTATGGTGTACAAATATCCCTATAATATATCATATCAAGAATACATATATCTTAACGTCAGAAAATGTTTCATTTTATGATCATTAATTTAATTGGGAAAACAACTTTTCTGAGAAGAGAGTGGTAAAAGAATTCATAACCCAATTTCCATTATTTTGTTTAAAATTATACTACATTGATTATTTCATTCTATGATTGTGTGTGAAATGAAATTTTAGTATCTTATATTATATTCAAACAATTTTTATATGGATTTGTAGATTATATAAATAATTTATTCATTTTTTCAACACTCACACTCTCTTTTAAAAATACTATCATAAAAGTTTTCTTTTTCATAATTTAAAAGGAATGAATTTTTAAATTATATGGAACATTCATATTTTGTTTTCATGATACATTAATGTGTTGAGGAATCCATTATATCTTTTCAAATAAATATTTAAATAATATTTTTTCTTTTATAATTTCGATCATTTAAATTAAATTATTTCAATTTAGTGGGATATTTATCTCCAAAATTTCTCCAGGATTTTAGAGTATTGTACTCGATGTCCACACACTTTATTGGGTCACATTATTAATTGAGTTTTATATATAATGATACAATTGAACATTTATTATTAAAATTTTATGACCATTTAGACTATGTATATTCACCTTTTATAAGATACATCATCTTATAAGGAATGGTTTATGATTATGTTTATTGCTTGAGAAGATTTCATTCAAATGATAGTTTCAATATGAATATATATTTATTATATTTCACTGGTTTAATATGAGGATTGAATTAGACTTCAAATGTGAGGGAAGGGGGATCTTATAGCCCTATGATGCATCAGTAGGTCTCATTAGAAAAACTATTTTGGTTATTGGATGATGTATTACTAGATTATATATAGTGTCTTGGCCAAACACTTGGTGGTATGTTTATGAGGTCCCACAGTTTGATTCTACCATTATGACATTAGTTAATGATTATCCACTTGATTTTTGGACAAGTATAATATGAATGGTTATTTATAAATCACATATTATTATTTATATGTAATTATTTGATCACGTTATATTACTTCCATATTATACTCTAGATTATGTTTTAATAGAATTCACCTTACCAGATTGATTATGTTTATTTATGATGGACTTTTTTGTATCCTTTCCATTAATGAGAATCTCATATCACCCTTTTCTTATACATTTTTTCATAGTATTCCAAGATATGTTTTATTTTTGACATGAAGGGATAAGATAAGATAATTGGGTGGTTTCCAATGGAGTTACTTTGTTATAATTCATTTCATGATTTAATTTAATACTTATCTTTGTATCTAGTTTTCGAAAATACTAAATTATTTGGTAATTTTTTATGTGATCACTTATAATTAGTTATAATGTAATAAAGTAAGGTACCAAATCTGAGATACTAGGTTCAGGGTCCTTCTAGCCTAACCCATGATTCTCTAGTATAGATTGGCATTCATGGACACCAAATTCTCCATTATGAGTATAATCTACACCCTTAGGTGATGTGAAGGAAACCCTCAGATGATATCCATAAACATGATATTGAAAATATTATAACTAGGGAATTCTATTTATGATGTTGAAACATTTCATCTCAAGGAATAAAAGGTTCCACAATAAAATGATAACCACCTATCTCTAGGGGGAATTACTTACATTGAAATATGCTATCAGATTGGATTCCCAAGGGTGTGTCAACATTCATTACACCATAAATGAGATATATCACTAGGAATAAACCTTCTATAACCTCCAATGATATAAACCAATGTAAATAATATTTTTTAAATATGGAAGATACTAATGTATATGCAACAAGAATAATACCTCGAACAATAGAATGACTATGAATCTGCTCCTCATGTGTATGAAGCACTTTAATGATATGGCCAAATCTATGTCCCTGAGATTCAAGAAAATTTTTGTATTTATGTATTATCTATTGGAGCTTTATATATGAGGTTTGGGTTCCTCAAACTTGTCCACCCCTAATTATAGATCATCAAATTGATGTACATATTAATTCCTGATGTGGATCTACTGATCTTGCAACAAGATTTGAAGTCAGTGCTAATTCCTTCTCACTAGGAACAAGAGAAATATTTATAAAAAACAAATTAGATAACCCAAAATATCATAGGATCTAATATTATATGGTTCCTTGATAAAAGTGGTATTATTATGGATCAACCTACCATACTATTAACACACAACACAACTATCTGTTCATGTCATCTGACGGGTGATTTCCAAACTAGAATCACAGAAAGGCATTTCCATTCTCTAAAATAAAAACAGCCTTATCTAAATATTGAAACAACCTTTCCAATATAGTTACAATCCACCATGTTCCTCTTAATTATGTTGTCTTGGTTCAATATCTCAAAAATAGTGGTCAACGAAAATACATTCACATTCCATAGGATGATGTACGTATGTCTGTCCTTAAGCAATCTCATTGCCATCAACTAATCACCAAAACATGTCAATGTGAATCATTGAATATTTAAAAAATGATTTGAATACATAATTATATAAATTTAACCCTTTTTAGGTCCATGAATTCCCTGTCATGGTCATGTCATAGCATATGTATAAACATGTAATCATATAAGGCTATCTAAAATTCCACCTAGAGAATACCATGATGATGATCTTATTAGGTGATAACATCCCAAAATTACATAGAAAAATATAATAACATATTTTTAATGATATTGAAACTCCACTCTATAGGATTCACTAGATTCTAAAATATAAATATCATGGACACAAGACTTTAATCATTGGAATGGGGTCCACCATCCCCCAAGAATGTTGGTGGATGTGGTTGATGTAGTTCTCTTATCAACTATACCATAGTATGGGATGGTCACAATGAACCCATGAAATTATACATAATTCATTATAGTCCTTGTCGGAAACATAGAATTATATCCCGTATTAAAAATAATAGGTGGTGGCATTGGTGGCACAACAGGAGGTAATAATGGTCGATTTGGGCCCACTATCGTTGGTTCATGGTCATCACCATTGTCATACTGCACAACACATGGAATTTATTGTGGAATAGCTCAACATGTTCCAATAAAATGCCTTATATAAGGTTTATAAACATATATGATTGTATATAGCTATACATATTTAAAGATAAATGTAAATTTTTTGTATATAACAATTTTATGTAAAAGTCACATCGCATTATCATCTCATAATGTTAGGACTAATTTATAAGTAATTTCATTATGTTACAAATGTACATTGCATACATCCCACTACTAGGTCTAGGTAATGGTTTTTGTGTCACATCACATGGCACATGCCCTGTTATATGGAGTTTCAATTTAAAGGAAGAGAGAAAAACACCCTTTATGTCTCAGTTGGCATCACCATTTAACATTTACCATTTTATTTTTGAATTTAAATTAATTTATGATTATACATGGTAATATGTGTATTTGGGTATATATATAATAGTATATTTAGATTAGTCACTACTCCCATGTCATAAATTCACAATATTTATATGTTTTTATCATATCATTTAACTACGACCATATCCTTATATCTAGTATCTGGATGCAATAGGCCATATAAAAATATTTTATTAGATGAATCACTATTTCTATTTTATTTTTCTACATAGATAATAAATTACAATTATAATTAAAATAATCAAAATAATATAACTTTTCATCCCATGTGAATAGTTTTCTATAAATCAAAATTTTTATAATATGATAATTGAGGTACCTCCATAAATCTATAAGGGAGAAAATTGGTTGATGTATACAACTTAATTAATTCAATTATAGTATTCGTAAAATAAATATTTTATGATTTTAATATATCATAGTCACGGAACCAATAATATGTAGTAAGAAATGCATGTAGTGAAATAAATATGGAATAGAATATATATGACAGTGAATCATCAGGTACCTACTGTAATGAATGGAATGATACCTCATTGCCTACTAGTCAAGGGAAAATGAAATTACTTAATAATAGTTAAAGTAATAACACCCAAAATAATTTATGTCACCCAACTGTGAAACAAGTAAATTTATAATAAAAAAAGAAGAACATCAATTCCTATCTCAAGTTATTTGGAATTTACCTATATGTGTATTAGATATTAACATGAACATGAACATGATCATGAACAAATATTTATATATTCATATTCTCATATATATTAAACTTAATTAATAATACAAATAGGAAAATGAGTTTCTGATACCACTTGGTAATGTCCTGAGCTTACTCAATCGATAGTAGTACCCAAAATGGTGGATTACATGGCCTATAGAATGCATCCCCATATGTCGTTGTATCTCAAATAAAAGTGAGGGTCTATGGTGATATAGTGGGGAGATTATAACCTCATTATTAGAGTGTAGAACAATGGTTTGCAATAATTTATGTAGTATAAAAATAAATCATCCATTTAAAAATAAATATGTATATGACAATGTCAATATCATGTATGGAATGGTGATCATGTCATGGTGATAAAAAATGGAATATATTGAGAAAAGCAGTAGGCATATGAGATATAAAATACAATGAATACAAATACCATAATATATCTCCCATAGATTCAGGAGAATAATCTTTGTCCCCAAACTTCATTCTCCATCATAATAAATAATATAGGTATCCAATGCAGGTCACTTCCCTTTACCCATACCAGAATCCATAAGTTCTATATGGGTGCCAACCCATGACACAAATAGTGTGTGAGATATAATAAGTAGGCCACCACCAATGATTTCTAGAACTATTCAGTATATTAATATAAAATGAGATGCGTATAGGTAATAATAAATATATAATTGTAAATAAAAGAAAACATGTTCGTCTGGGTTCCTCACGGGACCCCTGACCGACACTACCTGCTTCATCCTAAGTAGAAATTTTAATAATAAAATTCCCCCTCTATATATATAAACATATATTTATGTATATATACAACATATAAATATAATAACATATGGGTGCTAATATAGATATTTGATATTATCCAAGACCAGACGTATATACCCAATGTGTTCGTGCAGAATCATAATATGTTCTTTAACTCTCAAGTAATATACACTCAGGAAAGAAGTATAACTAGGTCATGAGTTTGTAATGAATGGAAAGAATTCCAGTATGTTCATGTACATAGAAGACACATCAATAGATTTAATTAAATGGAATCTGAATCCCATCCAAGGCATTCAATTTAAATTAATCCCGGTATTAATACTTGTTCACTTTATAAAATCATCAACGTAAGAGTTTTTCCCCAGAATCTAGTAAAAATAATTCAAATATTACCACATTATTGTATAAATGGATAATCTTATGATTTGATCCACGATATACGGTATAAGAAACCATGAATGACTCATGGAATTATATGAAATCATTATCCATCAAGCTCGTAATAGTTAATCCACTAGAGATCAAAGGTTCCCTCATTGGTTAAATATAGGCATCCACCCCGTGATATAGTGCATGAAATTCTATTAATAACCCTTATATCACTCATTTCATGTTTCAATTCATTTATATCCATCAAATTATTATAATCGCTGAGCCAATCCAAGTAAGTCTAAATCAAATCCCTTGTGTCACCCATGATATTTCATGTGTGATAGTTATTTGTACGATTCATCCTATATCCATTAAACAATTCATTTAGCTCAATTTATATTGTAAATTCATGGTACAACAACAGAATAAATGGATTATAGAAATGGAAATTCATTTACCTTTGGTTTAATTCTAAGTAATTTGTTTTACAAAATCCATCTCAAAAAACCCTATGTGGTTGTTCCATTTATTTTTTGGTCTTATGGATCATATAAATTAAATAAATTCATCATTAGAATTTCCTTGTGAGGAGTTGGATATCCATTAATGATACAACTATGGTAGCTAAGGCTTCCTTATGAAATTCTATAACAGTTCATCAATTTAATTGTACATTTTGGAGGATTAACATGAATGGCTAGTGAATGTAACAAGGGTGAAAAATATAAACATTGTGACTTTAGGAGAAAAGAACAAGAGAACCATCTGTAGATTTATTTTAGTCTCCTCATTGGTTTTCATCGTTTAATTTAGTCTGAAATAAAAGAAATTGAATCAATGGAAAAATTCCCTAAATTTATAAAATAATATATTTCATAGGAATTACAATCATGGGGGAGATAAATTAAGGAGAGAGTGAAGATAAAATATGGTATTGGGGTATCTATCCATTGAAACTAATAGAATAATAATTGGAGTCCAAGTAATAACCCTATCATTAGTCATAGGCGAAGTGGGAGGATGAGATTGATCCACTGGTGGCATTGTCCCTAAAAGTGGAGGAAAATGGACAAAGATGAACTAATGAAGTAATAATAAAAACATAAATTTCATAGAAATTTATTACGGGTTGGGTTTGCCTATATTGTTTTCTAATCTATGATATAAAACTATATGATTCCTCTTGTTATGTGTCACTACCCATGAAGCCTAGGCCCATGGTTTTGGAAAACAATGTGTTGCCCATGGGGTCCCTCTATATTATTTTAAAAATCCCATTCATGTAAATTCATTTTCCTTTTCATTTTTTTAAGAAACTATGCATCACACCTCATGTATCTTATGGTTGACTATATGGGTTACACATAACCTAGATTTAATCGTGTGGCTCAATCCGTCTTTACAAAATCAAGAGCATCGATCTCTGATAATGTCCTGTATACTTCCAAATCTATCATTTCTCTCTTAATAAGATGTAAAATATAATTAAAATTTTATTTGAGTAGAAATTTAATTTTACAGAGTATTTTGGAAAATCTGGTATGTTATATTGTACATAATTACCTTTTCATTTATATTTATGTTGGATATTTTGATGATATTTGGATTATATATACAAAATGACTTAATTATGAATCCTATAGATAAAGATGTAATTATTAAAAACTATAAATATTAATAATCATTAAATAATTATCCTTTTTATAAATTTTTTATATTTTTAAACTAATCTTGAATGATGGTTTTGAAAAATAAACTACAATATTATGATGGAGATGGTAGGTAGTTCGTACCAATGAATGACATTTAAATTTTTCATTAATTATTATATAAAAAAGGTTTGTAATATTCATATTTATACAATGATCATAATATCATAATTAAGATATTATTTCATGAAATATTCATATATATATGATGAATATAATGTTATAAAAAATGAATTGCATGGCTTCTAGAAGGTTGTAGGCCACACAAACGTACACTTGATGTTATCAATTTTTAGTACATGAAGTAAAATGATTAATTATATTTTATGAGAAATAAATATATCATTAATATTTTAATTATATAATTAACAAAACATATATTCATTAAAATTATCCTTATAACCTTCCATGTATACTGTTAGTGAAAAATGAATCACATCACTTTGGAAGGTGGTAGTCTATGATACAAACGAGATAAATTATCATATCCCCCATGGATTGGAATGTAAGAATGTATATGTGATATCATAACTATATAAGTATAATTATTATTAAAAATATCATATTTATAATTTATGTCCATCATTATAACCATACATAAGAGGATGTTATGGAAAAATAATCACATTGATCTGTGAGGAGGTAGTATGCCATACAAACGAATAAAAATTTCATTTCCCAATTGAAGGAAGAGGGGGTTGGTACAAGTTATTAACATAAATTAGTAATATTTCATATTAGGACACATATTTCTTTTTTTATTTCATCATGTTTGAATAATATTTTATGGTGGTGGAAGACGAAATAAAATAAAAAATACTTGGTTAATAATAATACGACTTCATGAGAAAACCTCTTAAGGATTACATCAAAATCATTCCTATATTTGGTTTATAATAAAATGGCCTATTTAATATGGAGTGGGACTTATTTAAGGTATTTGGGTAGGTATTTTCTAATAAAATGTATTTTTAGTTGTTAATATGAGAGGATATGTGGTGAAATTTTGTATGTGGGGGAGAGGAAAAACATGGATTTTTAGAAATAGATACCTGACAACAACATTTTTCACTATACAAAAGCCTCCAGAATGGAAAAACAAAGATCCTATGAAGAGATAATGCTTAAATACGACTATAATATAAAATTTATCATAGTTTTTAGATCATTTTATATCTTAATTTTTTAGTTTCAGTAGTGATAAATAATTTTTAACCTAACTATAGTAAGGAATTTTCTAGATTTTTAATATTAATTAAGAAAAAGGCTTATGTTGAAGTTATTATATAATGTGTTTTATTATAGTTAAATATATGGTATATATATTTAAATTTTATATTCACATAAACTGGAGAAATTAATTTTAATGTAAACACACATAGGAGAAGGGAATGAATTTTTTCCGAAAAACACATATCTAAATCATAACATGAATCTATATTAACTCAATGATTGTACTAATAATCATATTAATATAAATTAAAATTTATATTTATATAATATATAAATTCCATATAACAAATTCCACAGCTTTTTTAATTTTATTATATTATATTGTAGAAATATTATGCAAATTGAAACTCTTTTAAAAAAATACTTTTAATCCCAAAAATAAACTTATACTTAAAATTGGATAAAAAGATAATCCAATTGTAATTAAGTAGATTAATGATAACTAAATTTTTTTTTTACATAACAAAATATTAAATTCATAATGGAACCTTAAACTACTTAATTTATTGTAATGAAATAGCAGTTTTACAAAAATTCAATAATTTCACTACTCTTAGAAAAATAATTTTTTTAAAAAATAAAATAATTTCACCATATTTAATTTTTGTGATGATTATTTCAATAATAGCTGTATTTTTTATAAAATATGTTTCTTAATAGTTTTAGAAATTAATTATAAATATTTAAAAAAAATTAAGAAATCATAATTTTAATGAATAAAATTATGCAATAAATGTATTTTGATTATTTAAAAATATTAAATCAAAAAATTGATTTTGAGTTGGAGATTGATATCTATATTTCATAATGTAGAAAATAATATTTACACCTAATAATTTAATGACTATATTATTACTACTATATTTGAAATAATATTATTTACTAGATAATTGAAATTGATTGTTGCATGTCTGGTACACTATCGAGCATATATTTCATTTTTAGAATCTTCGATCACTTCAATATGGGAACCACATGGTTACATATGCCATTATAAAAGAATATTATACCTAATTCAGCCACTATTTTAACCATATATCTATGTTACACCCCTAATCTAAATTACATACTCAATGGGGATAAAAAAATACAATAAAAAAATCCATGAGCTAAAAATAATAAAAAAATTCAAAATTCAAAACTGAAGGAGAATTGCTGACCCTCATAGGATATATAAAAGTGGCCTAGAATCACATGAAACTCCTATAGGAATGATTTATCCCAATATAATAGAAATGATAGAGAATAATTTTCCATGTATTGAAGGATCTATCCTTGCATTGGACATCCATGAAACATAAAACATATATAAATATTAAATAAATAGACATGATAGACAATTCAAAAGTAACAACACCGATCCAATCCATATGAATAAATATAAAACACCATAGATAAAAAATTGAAACAATTTTAATATTAAGATATAAATAAATAAAATAAGAAAAAATGTGGTGATCTTTTCCAATACAAAAACAACTGAAAATAAAAAAAATTGATCCATGACTATATCCCTTTTGATGAAACCTTTTATTACTCACCACCTCTTTAATCACCCAATAATATCCAAGATAAATAAATTACTGTCATGTATAAAGATACATAGAACCTACTGTATATATGGATGAGATAAAAAACATAGTAGTTCTAAACCTACTAAAACATTGAAATTAATTTCATAAAGGAAACTCATAAAGTATTTTTTTAAAATATTACTATAAAGAAGGATTTTCAAATATAAACCCATGAATGACTAAAAATAGGTGTGTATTATCTTTTAAAAGAATTTTTTTTTTCTTGAAATGAAAAACAAACATTTAAAACAATTAACTAACTTATAATATTTTTATAATTGAATCACCAATATTGAAATCAACTTAAAACCCCAAAATATGATTTCTAAAATTTAAAATCGATTTTTCAAAAGTTTCTAATAAGCACATAATTGAATATGACCCAAAAAACATTGGTTCTAGCATACAAAAATTGAGAAACACAAGTCCAAAGATAAACAACTAATATATACATGATAATTTTTCCACTACAATATATTTAGGGGAATGATGTAGTCTAGAACATGAAATAAATACCCTATAAAAAACACCAACCAAGTAATGAACGTGTCACAAGCACTACCCTATGAACATAACTTGAGATTTGAATAAAATTACTTATTTCTTAATGCTCAACTGCTCATATATGATCGGTCTAAATGATAATCCATCCAACTATCCATCACAAGCCTTATTGAAATTGTCACCAACTTCTAGCATGAGTTCCTATGTCTATTAGAGAGAAATTAACATCGGGTAAAAAAACGAATTCAATATAAGAGTATTCCTATCACATAGTATCATTATTTAAATGGATAATAAGAGATATATGTAATTGAACAAACATTCTATGATCTAATCACAAGGTATAAAAATCAACTACCCCTCGCCATCATCACCCACACAGATAACTACCTATTTTTTACATCATACATCCATGGCATAAATAATTATATTCAAAAAATGGGAGGAAAAATTATTACGTAGACATATATAACCTGCATAAAGGGAAATAATCACCAATGGACAATCAAGAGGGTATCCCAAACCACTAAAAATACACATTCCAATGTTCCCAAAATGAATTTACCACAAAACATGTCTCTAAATTAAAATCCATTTCATATCACAAAACAAAACTTAACTACGCCATTAGAAATATTTTTAAACCACCATTTCTATTAACATATTAAATCACCCTTAAAAAATATAGGTCATCCTCATTGAAATACTAAAAAAGTCTAGAGGAATTCCATTTCTATCAAAAACATTTTATATATCCCTTATTTAAGTTGTATAAGAGTCATAAAAAACACTCATTTTGATAAATATATAAAATCTATCTAAACCCCCCCCCCAATAAAATCATTTGTATCTAAAATCATATTTAGAAAATAACTAGGTCTTTAAATCCTCAAATAAACTATTTTAAATTAAAATGTTTCAAAATATAACACACACAATCAAAAACATTTTTGAAATCCTCACAGTAATTCAATTAATACATATCATATAAAAACATTCCATTTTTAATAAGAAAACAAGAAATTTGAAACAAAATCACTTCATGTTAAACATCTGATTCATACAAAACAATTTACAGACAACACATGGATATCACATAAGACTATAAATTTTCAAGAGAAAAAAATTACATGTGAAGAGAACACATTAAATTCTAAAGTGATAAAATTTCATAGAGAATCCTACTTGAAATTAATAGAAACAAATCCAAAATGTTTTTCCTTCAACAATAACCAACCAAATAAGAAATAATACTTCCTATATAATCCCGAAGAGACTAATATACATTGTTTAAACCACCCTTAATTCAATAACTATCATATACATTTAATTAAAGTTCTGGGAGAATTATGATACCAAAGAAGAATGAGGGAAGAAAAAAAAGAGATAAAAGAGTAGGTATTTACTATGGAATCACATATAAATCACAATGAACAATCCAATAGTCAAAAATAAAAGATTTTTTGCGATCCTCTATAGCTCTAAATAGTTGGACGATTCATGTGAAAGATGAAATGGGTGAATCCCCTCTTAAAATTTATGTAAATTGTATTTAAAGTCACACATTATGTTATTATAGGATGGTTGTATTGTTTGGCCCATGGTTTTCAAATTCATATTCCATCCATAATAATGTACCCATATACGTAACTTATGATGAATAATTTATGGGAAGATACACATGATTGTACAATCTATCCATATACAATGAATGGCGTCACTATATCCCTGATGGTGTCCTCTACACAGGAAACCCATTAACAGCCAAAACCCTAAGGGTAAACATTGAAACACTAGGTTGACTAAATATAATATTTATTAACATATATTAAATTCCTTAATGAAATGTGGGTTTCATAACTATAGAGTCATACAATAAAGTCATACACTCTTTTATTTTTAAATTTTCTACATTACCTTTAATTTCTATAATGTATTAATAATTTATGATTAAGTTATTCTATATATTTATTAGTCTTACATTAAATGATAAATGATTATATTCCATTACATTAATTTTAATGGAATTCAAATTTCATATGTTTTTGGAATTTCAAAATTTGGATTTCATATTTCAAAATGGATTATAATAAGAGGGATTACCTTCAGAAAAAGGGTTATGTTGGAGAACTTTAATTCATACACTGAAGATATACTATCATTCCTTTTCGAATTTTCCCAAATCAGTTAACAAACATAGACTTATTGGTTTTTCTAATCCTTAATAATTACTTAGTGACACTTTAAAATAGAATCAATCTATTACTAAATTATCATGATCACCTAAAATAACAATTCTAATTTTCAAAAACAAGTTTAAAGTCTTTAACATCAACCCCATGATAAAAGTATATAAAGAAAACTATGGGTATTTTCAATTAGATTCCACTACAAGTCATTTTAATCTTCAAACAAGGACTTAATTAAACAATATACAAGGCTTCCCAACCAATGTATTTGGAATTTTATCAAATAAGTAAACTATGATGTATTATTGAAAAATAATTATTAAAACCTCTAAAAAAACTAGTAATTAATATAGATATTGGAAGCTTCTTATGTTATTTTAGAGGGAATATCCATTACCACCATTAAAATTATATTTAAAAATATGGAATATTTCCATTGACACATGTCATTGTACATACATGAAGTCCATTAGACTAAAATTTTTATTTTTCAGATATTATTCAAAGCTCTCAAGTGAGATATTTAATAAGTCACAACTCGTTCTTTAATAAATTTACAACATAAAGATAATCCTTTATAAAATAAATGATAACTAACTCTTCATATTACAGAACACATTCATTTAATTCATATTAAATAAATATAATCAATGTTACATCAAATCAAAAGGAATATTAAGCATTTCTTGAAATCTTATTATACATAAACATTTATTTTGAGCTCATGATTAACATGTAAATTATTTTTTTAGAAGCTCCAAAAATGACGATGAATATATATAGAAGCACTTAAAATTATTATCCCCAATATTAAGTATGCCCATAAATCTAAATTTATAAAATGTGGAAACTAAGGATATTGGTAGAAGAAAAAACTATGTTTTGATATGGGATATGTGAAGAAATATATATCTAGAGGATTTTACCATAATATATCAAAGAAAAATATGGAAGACATCATAATGGGGATCCATAAAGATCAATTAGGAAATGGGGACGTACGTATGTGGTCTGTCAAGTCAAATGAGAGGTGAAGATGCGACCATAGGGTAAAATTCGAGGAGGGTACTATGGAAATTTTATAATATTGAAAAACTATCCAAACCATATGGTTGTTATACAAAAATTTCCTAAACGTTTTACATCAAAATGGGATCCACTAAATAGAACATGCATAATATACATGATTATGTAACATGGTTTCTCATTAATATGCACAACCATAAGGGTCTCCCATACACACTTAAAAAATAGGAATAGTTTCATATATATGACCCTCATTTTGAATAAATATTCCGCAATAATACAAAAACCTAGTAAAGAAGGTTTTCAGAATTTTAATGGATTCTTCATAAATTTAGAATGTTTTCCGTAACCATGTGTAGTTTTGAAACACCAAAAAACCCAAAAAACTTTAAAATTAAATCCCAAAAATTATGGAGAATTATGATTTCCCAAAAATATATATAAATAACCATAATAATAAAATGAGTATGTAACAAATAACACAACCCTTCCACTTTTGATCCCTTAGAAATTCATTGATAAATTATAGAAAATAACATAATGATAACCATTCAACACCCCAAAAGAGTAGTGATAGTGATATGGGAAATAAAATGTCCAAAGTAGATGAAATAACCAATTTAGAACTACTCCACAATTTCAATGAAACACTTACACATAAATCATCACAAAACATCATATCGAATTTAATTTAACCTCAATTAAAATATTTCAAAGAGAACATGTGGATATAATAAATTATTTTCACTATTTATACTTTATCCAAAATGGAGGATTAATAATAAAAAATATATCCAGAAGTTAAATCAACATGAAAACACATTTCCACAAAAATATAAATAGAATATATAATTATTTAATTGATCACACCAACCATTAAAGGAAATAGTTCTTCCCTATATAAATAAATCTTAAACCACAAGGACACTCTATAAAACTCCAAAACAAGGTTCATCTAACTGATCATCACTACAATCCTAAAGAAAATATTCACAAAAGAAGTAAAAAAAAATGAACTCTGATGACGTAACCTTGGGTTAGGGAACCAAAAAAGTGGGTAACCAAGAACATAATGAATGGAACACCACTCACGGTACATCCAAATTAAACTTAACACCTCCAACGAGTGAACAAATACACCAAATTTTTTTTGGACCCCAATGAGAACACCCATTGATTCCATATTTTATTTTATAAAAAACACTAAACACATTCCAAAAAAATGAATGATCTATATGGAAACATGATCATGATTATGGAATATCCACCCTGAAACAGCCACATCCATTCTACAATTAAAAAGAGACAAATTATAGACGAAATGAAATAAAATATACCACAAATGAATATATAAGATCTAGAATAACCATGTTACAATACCATAGAAAAAAAGATATATGAGCTCAGAGATGAACTACCGAATTATCCTTCTCATTAAAATAATAAGGCTCTAACAAGATTTAACCTCAAAAACATGACATAGATTTGGATTAACATACCAATAACCATGTTCCACTCTAAAAATAAGAAAAATAAAAAATAAATAACTTTTTGATAGGATCCATGAGAAGAAAGGGTTTTGAATCCATCACTCTATTCCAATCCTATGCAGAGCCACCATCTTAATGAACAACACCTAAGTGATGAAGAGAATCACCATATGGTTCAATCCTATAGAAATACATTCCACCACACCTAAAGACCATCCTCCGAGGCATGGATCCAATAATATAAAACATTAAGATATTCTACCCATGTTACTCAATCAAAACAAGAGACCCAATATAAATTCTAGTAAAAATAAATCATTACTCAACAAATAAAAACAAATTCAAAAGATAATCCCCTTTATAAAATAAATTTAAAAAATACACATAAAAATTAAAATAACTCCTTGAAACTAGTCAATCAATAAATATTATTTAGAGAACATTCATTTTATGAATTGATCTTAAGAAATAACATTTTATAAAACACATATTTTAAATTTCCACAGATAATTTTTATAATAATAATAAAACTAATTGAAATCAAAGAAAATTATTATGTTGTATTTCTCAAAAAATTTCAATCCCAAATTCTACTTAGGGATTTATAAAAAAATCACTAACTAGATTCAAAATTCTCCAAACATTTAAAAATAATTTAAAACCCATTCCACAAAATCATACACATGAAATTATCCATGTAAATATATCCACAATTGTTTTTTTTAAATCTAATAAAATAACTTCCCAAAATTATGAAATGTTAAAAGTAAAATTAATTGTTAGTGGATATTTTAAAAAATATTTCTCACACACATTAATTATTTAAAAATATATATAGCCCCTAAAATATTTTCATTACCTTTAGATGACCAATTATAATCATTTCCACAAAACTAACATCCCCTTTCAAAATAAATTCATAATATTATTTTTTCTAATCAACCACGTAATAAAACTCTTTATATGAATATTTATTTCACTTCAATCAATAAATCATAAATAATTTAGAAAAAACATTATAAAATTTCACTTTTCCAACCCAAAAAATCCCTTTAAAGACCAATATAATCTACATATATAACAATAAATTACTAATCCAATAAAAAATAACTATATAAAAAAAATAATTGACCAATTTATATGAAAAAAAAATTCATGAGAATTAATTTGGAATACAAAGGGGTAAAAACACATTTAAGGGATGAAAATTTTTACAGGGATTTGTGGCATGGAATTTTATATCATTCTAAAACTATGCACCATGATATATAAACTCTTCAAACACATTCAGAATAGAATATTCTTGCATTATTATTTTTTTAGGCTAACCATGTAGAACTGGTTCTTCATCCCAATTCACCCCAAATTACATGACCTCCCAAAATCAACTTATAAAAATACATTAATAGACAAGGACCGTCAATTAAAATGAAAATTATTATTGAAAATAATAATAAAAAATGTTAAATAAAAATCTATATGCTGATTTCCCATGGAAGGTTTAGAATTATCATGAAATTGGGGTATCAATCACATGGTCATAATTTACCTTAAGAGTTTTTTATATCCAATTAAATGTAATATCATTTCACACACCTGGTATAAAGTGGAAGGATCCAAAAACTAGGCCTTTGAGGAACCATGTATTTTATACCAATTTATACAAACTAACCGAGGATGACATCACATATTACTCAACCCAGTAACCCACTAGGCTTGACGGGGGCCCCAAATTCCTAGTGGGATAGAATATAAAGCTTAGGAATCAAAAAATATGCTCTAGAGAACTATTTAAAAATTATAAAATAACTAAATAAATTAAGAAAAAAATTGATAATTTGTAATTATATGTTCATACATTAAACTTCCATTCAAATTAAATATGCATCTCTAACAAAATGAATCAATCAAAACATTCTATCACCTAAATGAAAATCCATAAAACAGTTTTATAAATTTTTATTTATATATATTATGCAGAGAAACAAGTTCAAAATGAACAAACATAAATAGAAAAATACAAATATTTGTGTTGTTTGATACCCACCATCATTGTATACAACAAAATCATACACAGACTACATTAAAATTTAGCTTCATGTGACCCATGGTCTATGAACACCTCCCGATTAATAATCCCATTGATTTTTTTTGGAGATTTAATTGGGGTAAAATGTATTACTAAAATAAACAGAGAACCGTATACAACCATTAGTCCATATAGGGTTTAAATTATACATGGCTAGCAGGATCCCACCAAAGAGTGTACAAAATTCTATTAAAATGAAATTTGAAAATTAAATGTTTGAAAATAAATTTATAAATTAAGATTTAATGTTTGATTATAGGAGAGGGATAAATTATCATTTACCTCATTCAAAAAGTCCTATATCAAAATCAAAATACATTTGAATTTAAAATAGAAAAAACATTTTAAAACTGTGGAACTTTTAAACCATGAAATGAAAAAAACCATATTTCATAAAAACCAAACATTTACCATATACATCAGTTTATTTTATTTAAATATTTCTGAAAAAACACCACTTCAGAAAACCAATTACAAACATCAACAATACTATGAATAATTATGTTGTTAAAAATGAAACAGGAACCATAAGTTATAAAAATAAAAATAAAAAATACTATAGTAGTGGATATAATATTATAAAATATGGGGTTTATAAAAGGAAGTAAATCCAAATATGGAATCATCATCCATACATAATATACATGGTAAACTCACAACATGTTAATATGGGATGGTCCATGAAATTACGTAATAGGGTACCAAAAATCAGCTTATGTTGTGTCATAATACATACAAATTCAACCAAGTTAATTTAGAAAGGCATCACATTGGGAACTAACCTAGCTTGATAGAACCAAACGAAATTAATAGATATTATCTGAGGTGTATTATAAATAGTCAATAATATATATTATCCACCCTCTTAGTTATTAGTTTTCTATTATAGTTAATCATGTGGTGGTGAGAAACAATAATCTAATTATCATGGCATGAATCAACAAGGCATAATCAATAAATTAACATATCACATAAAACACCTCTATATGAAACAACATATTTCTATATAAATAATTAAGAATATTGAATTATTAAATATAAACAATCCACATCCCTTCAACATAAAAATAATAACCAAATTGTACCCAAAAAAGGTATTAAATTTGAGGACATCACAAATATAAAATTAAATTCCTTTTTAGAATATACAAATGGTCTTTAGAACACTCAATTTTGATTGGATGTTTCATCATTAGTTGTTCGAAATTTTAATCATAAAACAAAACATCAAAATTATAATTAAAAAATATTTGGAACCTAATATTAGCTTTCAAAACCATTTAAAAATACTATAACTATCTTCAAAATCATGAATCTCCTTCCAAAAATGGTCTTTTGAAAAAATGATTCATTAATAGGAAAAAACCTCCTTTAAAGTACACATCAATGACTAACAACTTTATAAATCCCAAATTTATATGAAATGGTTCCTTTCATCATTTATATGTTCACTCAGTTATCTAAAATATATTATTACATGGATATAGCCACAATTAATAGTGAAACACTGTTACTAAGTAAAAAAATTCTATAAAAAGATTCTCAAAGTCTATTTAGGTTGATCAAAAAATATTTAATTTTTCAAAAAGTAATTTCAATGATACTCAATCATTGAATATATGATAATAAAATTGATTTCATAGAAATAATTAACAATGTGGAACAAGTTTTCTATGATAAAATAATACCAAAATATAATTAAGATGATATATATAAGACCTAAACATGGAAATAACCAATATTAGGTCATCCCAAAACCATAATTCAACTGACCTGTAACATAGGTTTCAAAGGAGAATAAAAAATGAAACATTCTAAAGGGAAAAAGAAGAGTTCTAGTATATTTTACCTTGTATAACCAAACACAAATAGTGATAAATTCCCATTAAGAAGAAATAAGATAGATAACAATAAAATAGGGTGTGTGCTTTGGGATGATTTTGTTGAAAAATAGTGGGAGGTGAACCCTAAATATCAAAATATATTAATGGAAAAGTGAGAATTTAAAAATTTTTAATACTTGTTAGAAAACATGTTTTTATGAAAATCAATTATATTATACTTGAGAAACTGAGTGGTAACTGCATAAGTTTCATTGCTAGGCATCACCATTATTCATAAATATGTTCCAACAATGATGGTAACCCCTAAAAACTTAACAAAGACATATAAATTTTCTGGAAACTCCATATTTTTTACGTAAAATGTGAAAACCATATAAAACCACAATAAAAAAGAATTTCATAATTTTGATAGACTACTCTGAAACTCACATGGTTTTCCCTAACAGTGTTATAGTTGTGAAAAATTTAAAAAATATCAAAAAATATATATTTAAATTTTACATTTCCAAAAAAATATAAAAACATATTAGAATAGTGACATAGGGGTTTCACATGATCTATATACATGAATGAAATATTTCATGTCCTGATTAATATGTAGAATAGTTTATGTTTTATACATATAGATAATATACTTTATAATACTAAATACATGAAGACCATGGTTGTTTATTCTAACACAACATACTATTGGTATCATCACATTGGGTGTATAAATGAGAAACACAGTGAAATAGTCTTTCAAGAAGAATTATTGGAAAATTTTGATTATAAATTTTTTGGTAAATGAACTTTTTGATTATTATGAGAAATAGAAAATCAGTATTTTTAAATTAGATAATATATTGATGTAATTAATATATATATATTGATGTTTTTGGAATAGTGATTATAAAAGTTAGTTATGGTAAGATGTAAATTGAATCTTTTTCTAGTGACTTAAGTATGTTTTTTTATTATTTTGAAAAAAATTATTGAAATCCTTGACACGTTTTGGGTGTTAAAATTAAAAATAGGAATAAACTATATAAAATTATTAATATTCTTCAATCAGACTAGGGTGGTTGATACTAGAGTGCATAATTTTCTAGTATTATGAGAGATTGTGGAATTGTTTCATTACTAAATACACCTAGAACATCACACTAGAATAATGTGTATTGTATAAGTAATAAAAAATTTCAATAAAACTTTTGATTGATTATGTGTTTTTATAACCATCCTATATCTTTTTACTAATATGATAAATAAAAACTTCTTTACTAAAACATTTTCTATACTGGGTTATTATAAAGGCAACATACGATATATGTACTTAGATAAATTAAAATTTATATTTGATGAAAAATTATGGTTTCAAATTTATTATAATGAATAATGTTATTGATTAATTTATCCAAAAATATAATAAGTGATTTTTTTTATTTTCATAAAAAATTAAGATATTATTTTTTAAATCCATAAAAAAACACAATGTGTTTTTTTCTTTAAATATTGTTTTCATTAGGAAGGATCACAATAATTAATGAATTATTATGAGGAAAATTGAAGTTGGAGAAGATTTTGACCCAATAGAAGAACATTTTTTAAGATGGAAGGTGAGTTGATTGCAAATGAGTGTGTGGAAACTATATTAAATATTATTAAAAAATAATCAAGATTTTATAATTGGAATTTTCAGAATATTGAGAATTATGTATTTATTATATAAACTAATTAAAATATTATATTTACATATTTTTAAAAATTCCTACTATGAAGAAATTAAATGTTTTTAATACATGAAATTGTTACAGACAATGAAATATGAGATAGATTCTAAAAAAAGCCTCTATATTAGAGGTTTCTTATATCAACTTAATGGGGATAAACCCTTTAGGTATTATTTTGTTTTTTGAATTAAAACTAACATTTATGGTAGATAATATTTTTATAAATTTCAGTTAGTTGAAAAATGGTATAATAATTTTCATGTAATTGAATATAAAAATACATTTTCTTTTATAGTGATAATAAATTTCATTCTAATATTTTATTCCATAGAATTACTTAATTATTATTAGATATAATAAATAGAAATAAAATATCTCATTCTTAATAGGAATTTAATCAACGACATGGATATAATAAAACTCAATAAATTTTAGTATAAAAAATGAATAAATTAATAAATAATGTTACAATGATGCCTTTTTTTGAAGAAATATTATTGCATTGAGATAATCGAGTTTTATGTTTCAATAGGGAGTTTTGTTTTATCAAGAACATAAATGAATATTATATTTAAAATTATCTGGTGAGAGTGAATTAGAATTTATAATATATATATATATATATATGAAATACTACTCAATATAAATGACACCTCTACTTTATTTTATGAAAAGAAATACTCAATAAAATCATAATTAGTGAAATACTTTGGTTAAATAACTTCTATATCAGGAATGTTGATATATAGAGATAGTACAATCGGGTTTATTGGAATGAATTAGAACACATATATTTATAATTTACAAAAGTTCTGGAGTATGGATAAATCCAATAAAATATTTAATAATGTTATATTTCATGACTCTCAAAATGGATTAATATTCATTTTATGGGTTATAGAAGAATATTATAAAAGATATTCCATATACGGTAATGATTGGATCTATTATCTATTTTTTCACTGAACTAAATTATATTTCTTCTATAGTTGGATCATTACTCATAGATACCAAAACCATCATTGTTAGTACCACAAGATTTTATAGAATATAATTATTAAGAACATACAAAAAGGTATTTATTTTCCATTGTTTTTAAATACCAAAAAAGATAAATGTAGTGGGTTAATCTAATAATATTTATTAAAATGAAAAGGATGGTTGATGATCTTAATCTTTTTTTAATGTTTTCCTTAATGTTTGAGTTAAGAGTATGAAGAACTCTAGGAAACCCTATGTGGAATGCGAAATAATAGTGGTGGAGTGAATCACAAAACTAGATATCATGAAGGATGATGATAGATCTAGATGTCCCTCTCTAGACATTGGGTGATTACTAGTACATTATGACTAATGTATCATTATTGTGAAAATAATATATTAATTTCACAATTCATGAATCCTATAACTCTCCAAATGGATAGACATTTTCATATCAAATATCATATATCTCAGGAAATAAATGTTGTTGAAAATTTAACATTTTTAGGTTTCTGAAAAGAAGAATGTATTGAATGTAGTAAAAAAACATTCATAGTTGAAGCATTAATTCCTTGTAATGTTAGTATTTATTACACACCTGGGATACTGTATGTAATGGTTTATGCACAGCCAAATTTATCACAGTTTTATTATAAATTTGATATTTTTTAATATTTATTCAATTTATTAATGATAGTTTTTTATCATTAAAAAACCATTTAGGTAGAGGTGATACTCAAACTGGTTATTTGATATAGGTTTCATATGCCAATAATAACCCAAATATCATCATGACACCCCTATAAGGTATCACGATGATGTACATAATCCTAATAACCAATGATGAATAATATTAAAACAATATATTAAAAAACATGAAGATTTGAATGAAAAATCAAACATGTGGCTAGATATTTTATTTCTAACATGATAGTATAGTGGTGTGAATCATTATGAAATGAGTGAATGGAGGGTTAACTTATCAGTCCAGGAAAAAAATTTCAACAAAAAAAATAACAATGGTCCCCATCACAATTCTCCATCGAGTCAACATTAATTAGGAATTATTGTCAGTACTACAACTATCCTCTATAATCAAGAGATGAAATCATATTCTATTCTATGAATCTACTAGATAAATGAATATATACAAAATACAAAGATTCTCAATAATAAAAACCTCTAATAAAGAGGCTACCCATTCCCCGACAATAAAAATCTCAATGTCAAGTACAGACACTGTATTAATAGTTATCACCCACTTAACTCATAGAAAAAGAACATCCAAATACTCAAAATCACAAGTTAATAATTTTTCCATCCATCAGATAATCACATGCACTCAATACTCACCATAACCACCATTTTATTCCTCTAAATAATGTGACACCACCATTCTATCAATGATAACCTCAAGAGGAAAATTCCAAAAAATAATCAATTCTTTCAACTAATATAAATGAAAATTAGTGTGGAAAAAACGAGAAACCCAAAAATAAGGATTGGAAAACCATTTTACTTAGATCTAGAAGCAATGTTCCACCAATAAGAACTATAGAATAGATGATAAAGGCCTATTAATAAAAATATCAGTGCCATTAAACTAAGTAGAAGTGTCTTGAAGAAACAAACAAAGGTCAAGAAACATGTAAAAAAAAATATAACCAGAGATGACGAGGCAACAAAAAAGATCACCAACCACTATTTTATGTATCAATTTTATTTATTTTACCATATCCCACAAGTATTCAACCATCAGTAGATAATGGACACATAAAAAATTCCATTACATGAACACCAATAAAATGATTAATTTTTTCCCTTATATATATTGAATGAATGTGCTTGTTAATTCACCAAGGGATGGGGAAAACCATATTAAAAGGTAATTGTAAAGTAACTACACACTAAAAAATTAATTTAAAAATGGGTAGGGAAATATATAAATGCCTCATGGTTGTAATTATGGGCCCATAATAAATCCTAAAAGTTCCGATATTGTAGAATAGGAAAAAATGAATCACAAACAAAAATAATATCATAATGAAGGAAACGTAATGATAAACAAATAACATAAAAAAAATAGAATCCCATATGATGGAATATGAAGTGTTGCTGGGTAAGGAAAATTTTTTTGGTATGGAGAGTCACTCATGATTATTATAACCCCTATCATGAGATTATAGAGATTTTTTAGGTGAGTGGAGAGTCATTACAATGATTTTTTATACCCTCAATTTTGGATATTGTTCATAATATTCATTACACATATACATCTCATGGATTTAATGAAAATCCAAATATAAAATTTTCAATTTCATTGGGATTTATGAACATATTATTCATAACGCTAAATATAATGTATATTTTAAAATATCTATGTATTTAATGGAGGAATAGATACATAAATTTTTTGTTAAAAAATAATATTTTGTAAAAAAAATTCTAAATAAGAATAGGAGTGTTTTGAGATTGCATGTTTTTTAAATAGATCATATAGCTCCAAATTTTTGAAAGGAAGTATAATCAGCAAAATTAGAGCACTATTAATTTTAACCATGCAACAAAACCATTTGGGGTGTTGTAATTTATTGTATAGGAGTGAATTATTTTTTAAACCATGCATATCATGCCAAAAATTCATAAATTGTGAAGTATTGTACTAAATGATGTGACATGGATTTTCAAAAAAAAAAACATCCCATGGTTTTATTCTTAGTTTCAAATAAATGGTGGTTCTCTATGGTTTTGGTGAATGGCTTGGAAAATCTCACAGCTAAACTGTTCCCTCATAAAATTGTGTCAAGATTGATTTTTTCCTACTAATTTTAATACATACATCCCTCCTTTTTCTTCATATTTCATGTAAATAACCTCCCAAACTACATTTATATCTCCCTCTTCCTTCAAGTTAGTATTTAAGATTCCTCTTTCCTAAGGTGTGTGATAATCACCCCATAAGTCTCAATGGATTCATTTTAGTATGTTCTTCGTTCCTCTTCCATCATTTCCTCATATATCACAACATCGTGAATTTTATTTCATGGTGAGAAAATATGCACTATTTTTAACGAATTTTGAATTTATTCAAATTCATCCATTTAATCTATAATTAATGGAAAACAACTGAAAAGGAGAGTACTACCATTCTAGAGTATGTGGTCTAGATCTTTTTCCATATTGTCTCAATGTTTATATTATGTTTCACTCTATTGAGTTCCATACTTTTTCTACAACACCACTATAATGTCTATTTTATTAAATGAATTGATTTTTCCATGCATACAGTATACCAATAAACAATGAAACAATGTCAAAGGATTTCCACCTCGATGTATGACATTCTTTAGTTGTTTCTATCTTAATGGACAATGAGCTTTATGAAATTAAAAAATTTAAACCGACAATTAAGGTGGGTAGAGTTGATCAATTTCAAAAGAAATATATTTTTTATTAACCCAAAGAAAAAAATGGTATTCCACGTACATATTTTTATTATTCAAATTTTTAATAACATGAAATATTATTTCTAAATGAATTGGACAATATTTCATAAGGTAAATGTTAAAATGGTATGTTTCAGAAATAATCCAAGGTCTTTTCCGTATACCATGTCAAGGGTTATATGAAGGTTTTGTTTTGGAATACAAATGATAAGATTTTTGAGTACAATAATCATATTTTTGTAATTAATTAAATCATTCATGGGATGATTCATGAATTCATTTATAGAATTTGTTAGATGGGATCAGTGAGTGTATTAATTTTTGAACCTATCCCCCTAGTTGATTACCTAGGATGGTATAGCTATAAACTATTATTTTTCCATGACATGGGTGATATATGATTCCTTAGGTGGTATACCATGGATGGTATTAGAGGGTAATGACTTGTCACTATTCAAGGAGTCACACCTGGGATTCGTATGTGGAATGATTTAGAATAATCCTTATGGGGATGGGTTTTTATAGTACTCCAAGAGGGATACATGTGCTTCTTTTAATGGAAGACCTTCTACAGCTCAGAATTCCAACTAGTTATATGTAATGATTCTTTATCTATTTCAAAGAACATCAATGTATTTTATCTTTGATTTTTGTACTCAATGGACTAGTTACACAAATAATTTTTACAAAAATTATATGAAAATTAAGGAACCACTTATAATTATTCGTGGACACCTTGATTATACACCTATTGTCCTAGGTATATTAAGATTCTATACATGTTCACATATATTATCATATATATATATATATATATATTATTTTTATATATAAATAATTTTAATTATATATATATTTGTGTCTGTGTGTGTGTGTGTGTCAATATACATAGGGTGAAAACTGTTTAGAGACGTTCCGACATAAGCCAATATAGGTAGTGTTGGTCATGTTTCCAGTGAGGAACCCAAAACGATGTGTGTTGTTTTATTTACTTTTTAAAATTTTTTATTTCATAAAAATTATAATTTTATATACATAAATATTATTTTTTTAGATACCTTTGGTGGAATTATTTTTTATATTTCTCACGCCCTGTTAGGGTAACTAGTTCGTACCAGAAGAGGTGTTATGGTTAAATGTAGGGACAAAGGGAAGCATCCAAATTTGGATTCTTGTGTTGTAACACTAGGATAAATTATGGGAGTAGATGGTAGATATTATGATCATGAAACTAGAAGAGATCGATTTTTTCTTTTTAAAAAAAATTATATCATGTGGTATATATCTTCTCGATAACTATTATTTATTATATTGTTTATAGCATACTTACATGTCATAATTTTGTATATTATCTGGATTTTTTATGAATGTTTATTCTGTCTAGATGACTCTTTACTAGGACACGTATTATATTATATTCCTATTTTATGACTTGATATTATTTTACCTCTAATATATACTATAATTTTGACTGTATAGCCTCTACACTGTACTATCATAAACCCTCAATACAAGCTAAAAACCTCTGGAATATAGAGAGGCATGCTTCGGACCATGTGGAAAACTGGGTTCAATTACCTATGACTAATCTCAAAAAAATCATTAAAATTATTATTAGATCCCATTATTATTTTATTTTATTATTATGGTTCTTATTTATAAGACTATAACTTTATTTAAATTTTGTAATGAGCCAATTTTTAGGAGTAGCTGACCCATGTTCCTGGAAAAGTCATATTTCCTTTGATGAAAAGACTTTTTTTATGTCGTTCAACTATTAATATTGTACTGATTTTTCTATTGGGTGGTGCACATGATTTGTGGAATTATTATTGTTATTAGCATTATGGTTTTTTATTTTCCTTGGCTCGGTAGGGATATGGGGAATTGATTATGAATTATCATAGGAAAAAAAAATTATGTCATGAATTACACCATTATATATTGGTGTATCTTTTTGTTCTCATTCCCTATATTTCATGTGATTTCTATAATTTAATTGACAATTATAATTTAATATCACTATAATTAGATACAAAAAGAAATTTAATTGTATATTTGATGTTTCTACATCATTTTAAATGGTATCACATATAGATTGACATTAGAAACATTGGAAACCAATTATGCCATGTTTGTGCCAGGGAAAACATATCAAATGGGATGATGTGTTGCTTGATTAGATTAGTTGAATTAATATTTTAAATTATAATGTATGTTTTTTTTATATTCATAATTATGAATCATATAATTTTATAGTGTTTCATATATGTAAAGAGTGATAAATAACATTAATGAATTTAAATTATTAAATAAATAGTTTACTATTACACATGGATACCAATTGTAAGACAAATGTTGTTTTCCTCTATACTATGAAATTGAACCTCTATATTCTAGGACCACTATTATATGATGTGAAATCATGACCATGACCTAACCCTTGTAGTGGGATGTAGGTATTCTCTCATGTGATACCTCAATGTATTATATGTCATCTAAGACTAGATTAAGGAGAAGGTATAGGGGTGTGAGTTCTATATAGGAAGGTTCATGACTATCATATTCCATTACCATTGATACTATCCACTCATTGATTTTATTTAAGGCATATGTTTTAAAATGATAGAGTTATTAAACCATGACATCTTCAATTTATACACTAGGATTTTGGAGATGTCCATGCTCTAGGGGTGGTGGGCTATGAGATACCAATAATGAAATCTATGGCACCACCAATATTAACCCATTTTATATCTCATTATTTCACTAATACCTAGTTTCTATAGAGCATCAAATAATTTATTCCGCATATCCTAGGAACTCCTTGACCGTCCAATATGATCAAAATGTTGAAATGAACTCTCTAGTAAGATCATCCAACTGATTTTTGGGGGTGTACATCCCCAAGGCTTCTAATTCATGCATAGAGGACATGACATCTATGCTCAATCATCTAAATATTCCAATAGATATGAGGGTAAACCTCAAAACCTATTTTCTTCATGATTTTTCTAAACATTGGTAGGATATGATCATCTAGGAATATTTTCACAAGGTTATGGTCTTGGAAGACTATCATGTAACAATGTATGAAAACTTCTTCAATGATATGTTGATAGTATACTATGATTGATAGTTTACATACCTATAAATTGGTGATATGTCTTTTATGGAGTATTCATATTCTTTCATAGAGAAACTTTTCTTCACAGCCAAACTTGATGGTGAAGATACGAGGACAATGATATGGTTTGGAGATGGGATTACGTACATCATAAAATTATAGGTACATTTTTTTCATTTGAACACTATTAATTAGATTTTTAACGACCCCCTCATCACCATGTGGATCCTAAGTGAAGATGGAAATGTGGGCTTGGGTGGTTCTTCTAGTGACATGAAACATTTTTTGAGGCTACTCGTAGGGGTATCCCAACCCATATGAAATGAACTGATAATTATGTAGGGTATAACCAATGTGTTAGGGTGTCCCTTAAGAGTATTTATTTAATTAGAGACCCAATTGAGTTCTTATACTACCGAAACATGATGCACCATCATCATTTCTGTTGAACATTCACCCCAATGCCTAATGAAAGGAGAATAAGAGAGAATCAACTTTTGGGTATAGGACCAATATATCATTATTTGTTATTGAGTTGGTATACCGCCATCTGAATATGATGAGGATGTTGATGTGATCATGTTATTCAAGATTCAAATATGTATCAACATTAGGGAAGACCTACCCATGGTAGTCTGTTTGTATGTAATGTTCACAAATATATTCATATCAATGTAGTGGAACCTACTTATGAGGAGAACATTCCCAGTCCTTATAGAGTTTGAGGTATTATTCTATTCTCCTCTAAATTAGTATCTCCTATATTTGACATAGGTACATCATATTATTTTATATCAATAATAATTATGGAAATTCTAGAATAAGATATAGAGTAATTTTTCTCTATAATGACTCTTGAAACACCCTTGGGAATATGAACTGACAATCTTCATCAATATAATGAATTCCCTCTTGAGATCAGTGATTAATATTTCATATGGATCCTCTTTATCCTCAACAAGATTTTTTTGATATCATATTCATTAATGACGGGTAAGTTTCATACAATTCCCATATTAGTTATTTTCACCTGTGTATGTCTTTAAAATCACTTGAGGGTTGTAATTTTGTTCAAAAGTGAGAAAGATATGTTCGAAAAATTGAAATGGATCAAATAATTGTGGGATGGGTAAATTGAAAAACATGGATTTTATAATTTATATTGATGACCATGGAATTGATCAATCACAATTCCCTCTTAAAGTGGATTGATTTTGGGATTCCCTATCAAAAAACATTTCTCGTTTACTTCTTGTAATTGATTTTCATGTCACTAATGAACTAGTTCCATGAAAAAAAAGTGACCATTCCACATTACAGGAATGGAACCTAAGGATCTATAATACCATAAATTATAGATATAGTTCTTGGAAGATAATGATTATATATGACCTAATACATCATCATGAGATTCACCTATACATTTTTTCAAAGAATTTGTATAGTAGCCTATGGATTTCTAGAAATTACTGTCAGTTGAAACAACATATGGATGAGAAATAGTTTGTAATTCAACATATAAAATGGTTGTTTCTACCAGCTTTGAGGAGGTCAAATTTTCTCAACGGTCAATTTGAGAACGATATTTCACTAGGTTCATATAAGGACATCATATATAAAACATAAAGCAATTTATTGTCTATATGGATTGTTTGAGTATTTTGTGATGTGGTTTGGTCTCGTGAATACACCTGTATTCTTTATGTATCTAACGAAACGTGTTTTTTCACACAAAATTGGATTAATTTTTTGAAGTATTAAAGGATTACATCTTATTTTATTATTCTACTCTACAATCCAATGATAAAATCTTAACATCATATTAAAAATAAATATATATCACCATATGGATGCTAAAGTCACAAAATGACACTTTTGGAATGATAAGTTTCACTTATGGGGTTAATTACTCTCTAATCTAGGTGTGTCGGTTTTCCCAAATAAGGTTAGTGTTATAGATACTTAAGAGCATCTAAATTTATTTATACAATGATTATTTTGGATAACTATCTATTACACACATTTAGATATTTTCATTTCACAAATAGAAGCACATCTTACTTGCTATAAAATGAATGTGGCATAGTTTAAAATGATTTATGCATATAACATATCCTTTAAGGAGTAAGAGGATTGAATTTAATATTGATCTGAGTTCGTACAGTGGAGTAAATACTTTATTGAGAATATTATACTGAATCATGTATCATCCTAAGAGTAGATATAATGCATGCGAATTTATTTGTGGCATATAAGTACTAATAGATGAGTTCTCGTGAGCATAATTACATAACACATGTTCCTGAAATAGACATTTTTTTTAGTTTTCCATGTCATATTGGATGGACAACCTATTGGGAGATATATTTTTTCTGTCACGGACCCCAAACTCTATAATAAATCTATAAATAATGTTTCATGAATAGTAGGTTGTCGAAATGGGTTAAATACATATAGACATTCTATTATGGTCTTGCTTAAAAACCTAGGTAAGGATATTTAGTTGCGGATTATCTAAGTTATATTAATTAGATACATGAATTTCAAGAGTCAAGTAATGAGTATAGTTGATGGAGCACTTTTTTGAGGTTCACTTGGAGGTCTAAGAGCATCACAGGTAGCTTATACTTATAAATTTAGTCATGCATTGTTCAGTTCATTATAATGAGATGATGATAATGAAATTTGATCTCGAGTGTATGTTCCTACAGGAGAATATTTTCTTTGGGGACCCACCAACTAGATGGGTTATTGAAATGGGCGAGGCCTTGCAAATTCATTGACATGTTTGGGTTCCCTAAAATATTTTGGAGGAATTAATGTTGGAATATCATGACTCTACATGGGTTGTTAACCCTAGACAAACCATGATATATCTTGATATAATCTACTCGTATTTTTTGTTCAGGTTTGAAGAAGATGATTACAAGGTTTCTCACACTATTTTCAACCTTTCAATATGTGAAATTGGAACCCTACTGTCATATTGTACTTTAATAGCCTCTGTCAAATTGAAAATTGATGTGGGACAAATATAACATGGTTTTATTGATGGGTTTGTTGAGATCCACTTGAAGAAGTGATGTGGTATGGGTGATCATCAAAAGGATTACATGTTCACCCATAATCTACCAATTAGAGAGTTTATAACAATATAAAATCATCGGATGCTTCAAAATTAGTACATTTTATGAATTTATGTTGTTCCCCAAACTATCTTATCAGATATGGATACTCAGTTTACATTATGATTTTTGTATGTGCTTTAGAAGGCCTCAGATATATAGTTCATTCTTAGAAAGAACATTAACTCATAGAATAACAAACCATACAAGAGTATTATTCAGGTGTTGGATGACCTTCTTAGGTTTGTATCCTACCATTTAGTGGTTCATGGGAGAAACACCTACCACTCAACAATTTTTTATACTATAAAATCATTGAGGAAAATGTATTAATGGATCCTTATTAGGATTTATATGGATAACCATTTCATTAACCACAATGCTTGTTTTATGTAGGGGAGGTAGAACTACGGGAACCTCATCTCATTCTGGAGACATCAGGTCAAG
Source organism: Viscum album (assembly GCA_963277665.1). NCBI lineage: Eukaryota > Viridiplantae > Streptophyta > Magnoliopsida > Santalales > Viscaceae > Viscum > Viscum album. Next base: position 639,377,322 of record OY728143.1, on the reverse strand, counting down.
AATAGCTCATCAATAAAGTTTATAGATATATTCGAGTCAAGGTATAAGTCTAATACCAATCACTATCAATTCCCTCTTGTGTTTGAGGTTAGGGATCATATAATTTTACAAGTTTCTAATATACTGGGTCATTGAAGATTTAGGTGGCATGGGATGACGATCCATAGGTTTGTGGTTATAATTTATATTTTGGAGAGATTCGAGCCTTTAGAATATGTGGTAAACATATTTTACAATTATTGGTACACACATGGCGTGTTTAATATTTTAGATCCCCATCATTACCATTCAGACACATCTCACATTTATCTAATATATGCGTTTGAGTTGGAGGTCCAAGATTCTTGTTAGGAGCTCCCCATCTATATCATTTTTAGGTAACAAAGGCCCCTAAATGTAGTTTCCATCCTCTTTTGACGGTGATTTAGAAACATAGTCTTCAAAAGGAAAAGTCCTATGTGAGAAAGTCCAATGAACATGATCGTTGGAAGGAACTTTTCTTAGTTGATGTTATAAAACCCTCAGAGGTGAAACTCGGGGATGATATATTTTAAGGAGCGGAGGTTTTAAGATCCAACCTTTTACCAAATGTATTCATATATTAAATTTATTTTAAAACCTATTATCTTATAATTGAAGTGATCATAAGTGTCCAAGGTGTAGTTTATAAGTTTCTATGGAATATTCATAACTAGGAGCTCTAGATTGTGGAATGGGAAACTGGTTTCCATAGTTATCACATGATTATGGAAAACCATGTGCCTCAATCGTGTGAGATTATATAGTATGGCGGAGAGGGGTGCACAATTTAATTAAAAATTTCATGTATGGTTGTGCGCAGTGTTGTAGTGTACTGATGGGGATCATATGGTTTGTCTAAAATTGATGCCCATGGCCACACAAATCTACCACTTATCTAGTGGTGTCTCATGATTTTTGTTCTTGGTTTAGAAAATTGTTCAGTAAAACCTTCTTCCATTTAAATGTGTATGAAAATTTCAATACCCCTACTTCCATGTTTACATTTCTCCCTCCTTTTTAATTCCATTTATGATGCAGCATCTCCCTAACCAGATGGAGCTATCCCTCTTCCTCCAACATAGGATCTATGCAACCTCCTTCATACAGTTTTCAATATTTTCACTATTGGTATTTTTAGAATCAAAATAGTAAGAGCTTCATTAAAAACTAAATTTACCTTATTCATATACACCTCATGAACACTATTTTCAGGAACGATAATGTGCCTTATTTTTGATGAATTTTTCTATTTCATAGATTTCTCTGATTTCATAATAAATTCATTGATGACAATTGATAAGGTGAGTTCAACCAATCTACGCATGGAAGTGTATTTATTTTTCTCTAATGTGTTTATGTTTATATTATATTCCATTGTGTTGTGTTAAAAAAATATATAAGACATTATCAAATTTTCAAAATAATTAAAATTAGTTATTTTTTTGGGATTACAGTAGTCACAACAACCTAAAATCAAAATCAGAAGATATCAACCTCAATGTAATCCACCCACATTAGAGTTCCCATCATAAAATCTTACAATCCTTAGGCCTAAAAAAAATTCAAACCAATAATTAATGTTTACTGAGTTTTCCATTGTGAATGAAATATAATCTAATTAAATAAAAGTTAAATGTTTGGCCATATACCTAAGCATGTTCTTTTTTTATTTATAACTTTATTTAATCTTATTAAATTAATTAGGAAATATTAATTAAGGTACATCATTAAATTTTTTTGGTCAAACACTATCAATGGATATTTCCTTATACCATGTCAATTGGGATATGAGGGATTCATTTTTAAATTCCTCGAATGGTCTCATAAATCACAATAATTTTAGGTTCACAAATTAATTAAAAAACAATGGGGGTGATAGATGGATTTTTATTTATAATACATTTGATGAAAACACCGAAAAGATTAGACCTGAAAGTGATAATAGGTTCCCTTGTGGATTACTAGGGATGCTCCCATTGGGCACTACTATTGTACAATTCCATTATTAATACATATATTTATATATAGAATCTCATAGATTGGACCTGAGGGTTTTTTGTCACCATATTTGGATTGATACATGGTTTTGTCATGGAAAATGACTTGGATGGACTCTTATGAAGATGGGTTTTTATATCACACCTAGAGTTAAACATTAGTTTCTTTTAATGGAACACCTATGAATGGATTTGGATTGAAATTAATTAAATTAAAAATGTATCTTTTATGTGAAATTAAATTATTGGATTTTTATTTTTATACCATATGACCAAGTTAAACTTCCTTCTTATGAAAAATACTATGAGAATTACAGAATCACTGATAATAATGCATGAAAACCATGGTAATACACCTTAGATCGATGATATTCCACATATATATACATGTATCCATATTTGATCAAACATATTTGATGTGTTTGTATGCATAAAAATTTAATAATATATATATATATTTGAAAATACACAATGTGAAATCTATTCAGTGACATTATATCTTTGGACTATGAAAGTAGTGTAAGCCGGTTATCCCATGAGGAACCCAGATAAATGTGTTTTATTTTAGTCATTGTTATCTATTTTACCACCATCACAGTACTAATTTTATATCCTCATACTCGATAGTTATAGACACCATTGGTGGTTCTTTATTGAGTAAATCTCACATCCTATTAGGGATGACTGTTGGTACCCAAATAGATTTTATGGATAAAGGTAAGTAAAAAAGGGAAGCATCTATATTTGTGTGCATGATTTACTATACTGGGATAGAGAATGAGAGAAGATGAATAATCATAGTCTTGTGAAACTAATAGAGAATTGTTTTCTTATTTAATTTTATCATTGCATGTTGTATATTCCCACTACTTTGCTCCATGCCTTCCATTTTTTTCACCACCTACCAACATGAAATCATTTTGTATATGATATTGATGTTATCTTTTCATCTTCATTTAATATGAATAACTCTTTAGTGCACTGATGATGGTATTTTATGGATTTTCTATATATTGATATCATGGTACCATTATACTATAATCAAATTATAATGGTTTGGTCCCTCAATCATAATATCATGGGCCTTGCTTCTACTTAGAAGCCACTGGAATACGAGGGGCACACATGGAGCCATGTTCCCATCCTTGTTTTCTTACATATGATTGAACCATGCCAGTGATGTTACAAATTCTATGAGAAAACATATCCAATTTTATATCTCTCGTATACATATCTCATTATACAAATTCCTAGTGAAAATTGGAATCTTGAGGAATTTATAAGAAGAACCTCTTAGTAAGGGATAAAAAAGTAACAATAAGTCTTATATCATAACATATAATTATATTTAATCATGAGAGATATTGAAAAATTAATTTGATAATATCATGAAATCATATGATGTCATAGGGTTGAATTAGGGTATAATCTTAATTCATAGAATAAAAAATTGGATAAGATGTTATAAGAACCGATAAACATAACTTGAAATCAATCATGAAATATGGAATAGGAGAAAATATTTCATTAGAGCATGATGATCATTAAAAAAATCATAATATTGAAAAAATATATTGTTTTTCGTCAAAAAAATATGTCCTGGTCCACTACCCAAATATCATGACATTATAGTCAAGGATTTCTGTATCATGATCATGCCTAACATTACAGATAAGGATATCGTAATCTATCCCATGCATGAAACTATGGATGGGGAAATCAAATACTGAATATTTCATATCAATAGGATGCGGCTATATAACCTAGACCACAAATTATGATATCATGATATATAATGCATTACATAATTTTTTAGGTGATATATATTACCAGGACAACCCCTCTACATAATATATCATTATTTTTTTATCTCATAGAGTCAATCATATATATTATTGTAAAAATTTCATGGAAATAAGATGAGTTACAAAATATTTTTTAATGGTATTATATATGATGAAATTAATATTTGAATCAGTTAGTACTGAAAATCCAATCACCAAAAATATGAATATCAAAAAATAATTAAGAATCTTAGTAATTAAACTTAAATTCATATATGAGATAACTTTTAAGAACCTAATATATAATGGATATATTTAACTAGATTTTTCCTAAAAGGGAAATTGTATTTTTTTTTTTGAGTTTTAGTAACTCTATTTATGCTTATGGGTAAAATGTTAAATTTACCATAGGATGAAACATTTAAAAATTGATCTGATGGTTCCATATATTCTTGGTTGTGGCGCCTTCCCCACAGATGATAAAGTAATTAATTCTTGGTGAAACAGAGGCTCTATAAAATCATATTATGTATAAAAATAAAATATTTATTTTACACATGCGATTTGATTGGAATTAAGATTTACCTTCTATATAGAGTGATGGATAAGACATTTTAGAATATTTTTTTGTCCAGGATAAGGTTATACCTGATGAATATATAATTTCGATTTTTATTTTTGGTCTCCAGATGGCCCATCACATTTAATTCATTTAAGGAAATTAGTTATAAAATTAATGTATTATTTTTTAAAAACCCAAGAAATTAATTAATATTTATTCTTATTAAAGACATTATCAAAAAAAATCTATTATATTAATACATGAACCATAGATATGAGTAGAAGTTATAGAGTATATATTTTTTAGGAAATATCATCAAGATTGTAGAGGGGATCAAATCTATTGTGACATCGATGATTGAATTACAAGACGATGTTTAATAAAATATATGTGTCCATGGATTGAAGAGAGAATAAATTGGAATCAAGTTAGAGACTTTTTTATTATGATTTATATTTATTCATTACTATTTTAATGTATATAATTATTACTCTATATTTTATTTAATATTTATATGGTTCTATTAGTCTATGATTTTAAATTATTCTATAATTTCTTAGTATCTTTATAATTTCCCTAACTCATTAGGTTTTTCATCAATGATCGATGTTTGATTCATTATTTAGACACAGATAAATATAATATTTGGGATTAACTGGCTTTATCCCTCTATTTTAGGTGATATCATTATTATAATTTGACTTAGCTGATGGTTTGAATAATTTTTGAATGAAATGAAGAATGGTTGTATCTCATTTCATGACTATTTTCTATGGTATTTAGTGATGTATATTTTTTCATAGATTAGTATCATCTAATTTTCATATTGATGGTGGGCATAAATGAGTTAGTGAAACTCCATAGTAGATGAAGTTGGTGGAGGAACTGTGAAAATAATGACAAAAAAATAATAAATTCTGATTTTAGCTAATATTTTATGGAAACCAATCAATTTAAGTCTAATATTAATGTAAATAATTAACAGGTAAGGCCATATAATTCATTGAAGGATGGAATTGTGTCAAAAATGTGGTGAGTGGAATAAATCGAGTATCTAATGAAAATAATTGATGTAGTGAATATTGTTATGAATAAGACACTTTTTCTATCTCATAGGTGTGGTGGATAGGGTTCAAGATGGAGTGAAATATTAATCACCATGTAAAGTATCCCCAACATCATATACCAAAATATAACAAAAATAAATAATGTAGGTTCTACACGGAACAATGGCTATTTGGACTTACCCAACATATGTATTTTGACAATGTGCCGAGTACCTCGGGTCATTTCCAAAATAGATTCCCCTGGTAGTACAAACTTAGTAATATAACTTGACATACACATTGGGAACCCACCATAGAACATTTCATGAACTTTAGACTTATAAATCATGAGCTATATTTGTCACACTAACCTCACATAAAAAATAAGAAACTATATACTGTACAGTATATGTAGTGTCGGTAGACTATTTAATGACATGTGGTGATGGAATTCATGGAAATTGGGGTGATTAGGGATTAGAAACAATGTACTCCTCATGTACATGACATGTTCTTTTCTAATATTGGATGTTTTTTGTATCTCCTTTCTCAAACTCAAGTATGGGGATATGAGTAGATATATCAATACCTTTTCCATCATAAAATGCAAGATAGTAATTCTAACTTGTATTAGAGGTAATACATAAGGTGTGGAACATTTTTAGGTTTCATTGACTCAATACGTTTAGTGATATTCATGATGAATGTATATTAGAGTGTTCCCATTTTGTAGATATTCATATGTATCCCAAAACATATTGAGGTACTAAACCCTATTACATGTAGGAAAATGTATAACCTTGAATACCTGAGCTTGGATCCTCTATATAATGGAAAATTACTAGATATTGTTCGGTATTACCATCATATATCTTGGACATAGATTCATTAAAATCATCCTATATTTTTAGTTTTGTATCCCCCTATTTATTGAAGGTGTGATATTTTCTATCTATGCATCGTGATCCTTTATCTACTTTGTGTTATTGTAATCCATTAGTTTCCCTTTATGATTATAGTATGGTGATATGGTATTACATTACCTAGGTGGTTATGATAGTAAGAGGTATAGTTATATTAATTAGGATATATTCTCAAGATTTGTAGGGTTTAATTATGGGATTCAAGAATGGTGACACTGATATGGGAAAAGTGTCATGTGGTAAGTCCTCAATCGATGTTGTAAACTTAGTAAAGATTGGTTATCCATTTTATGATTAACAATGCAGATGTGTGAGTTGGTGAGCATGAGAAAATTGGATAAATTGAATCTTGAAACTTCCTAGGACTCCATGGATTCTTTATAGATATTTCTTATGGTTGGTTAGTGACTTATGATTTTTTTAATTTTTTTTATTCTTAGAATTCATAGATGATCATGTGATTTAGATCATAGTGGGTAATAGATAAAATGAATTGTAATTTTACATGTTCTAAAGAACTCTAGTTTTAGATAAAAATTATATTATTCTATCATGTAATTATCCTAGTTAATCTCTCATAAAATGTAATTTTGTCGTCTTACTATGTTATCCAAATTAGGAAAAATATCCTAAGGGGGGTGTATCAAGGTATAATAGATTAAAAAAACATACTCATTATATATTATTTCAGAGTAAAAAAACTATTTTCTCTATTTCAGATAGAAATATATGAATATAAATTAAAGTATGCATGAGAAACATCAATTTTACATGGTTCACCCTCAATATACTATGTCCAAGTACAATTCAATGGCAATGTGAAGATTTACAAAACCAATAAGAATCTATACTAAAATGAATATTATACCATATCACTTTTATTCCTATGATCAGTCCCTTTTTAATGTTTATATTATGGTCACTACTTCCCAAGGGTCATGACATAAATCTCTCTTTTGATGGATCAATATTGTTGGAAGGCATTTCCTTATTCTTCTTCCATTGATCACTTCTCCATAATGAATCCAATAATAGTGTATGGACATGAAATTACCATCATTATCAACAATTAATGCATCCATAATTGTGAGTATAATCTCTATTGATGTCCATTCTAGGATTCTCCATAACTTCTATGAAAACACTTGGATGTAACACTTCTAATTTCCAAACTGATGTAATATACCTCTTTTTAACGGATAAAATACAATCACCTCATCATTGAGAATATCATAAAGATATTCAAGGTATAACATTCTCTATCATGTATTTAGAAGTGAATATAATCCAATTAATGTACATTAAAATGGGTTGGATTCACTGATTACTTCTTATTCTTTTGAATTAACATATGAAAATTATTCTTCTCATAGGGTAATTTTGGCTCAAATCTTGATGTGTAAGAATATATTATGATACCATTGTGTGAGATCCTATAACATTACCTCTATCATGATATCCCAACACATACCATTATGTGAGATCCTAGAATGTTCCAATTAAGTAGATCTATGTGTTAACCCTTGTATAAGATCTTGGGGAGAACCCTTGTTCTTACAATGTGTGAGATCCAGAAATGAGATCATGTTCACCCTCTGTGTGATATCCTAGTGTATAATTCTATTCACACATTTCATGTGATATGGGTGAGAGACCCATTTCATGATTTTATTGAGTCCCTAGTTGTGTCCCCTTTCACACATTGTGTGAGAAATTTTTCATATCTGGTGAAACACCTCTGTGGGGTCAATCGTGTATATTCCTTTGTGAGATCACTATGTGAACGTATTTATTAATATCACTTTATGAACCTCCTTATCATTTGTTACCTAAAATTAAATGATTTTTAAATACCTTTTCACCCATTAAAGAGAATTTAGGAGGTTTTATATGCATAAAATCATCACCTTGACTCCAAAAAAACATTCACAACCATCTGTTAAACCTCTACAAAAATAAACATCATGCACCTTTTTAATCCCCATCCCGAGATCAATTAAAAATCAGGAAAAGGTCAACGATATTGTCTTCTAGATAATTGTGAGGTCAATTACGAGATCCAAATACAATCATGATAATTGTATGAGAACTCATCAGAAGATGGAAAGAAAGTCATTAGCATGAAAAGATATCCCATCCTTCAATACAAAGACAATAATGCATTTTGTGAGATCCCATATTAAGATCCATTTCACACATTCGATGTTTGAATGATTAGTTAAATATTTCCAATTTTCAAGATAAATTACAACATTCATGCTGTATAAGATTGGACATCTCACCCTCATGACAGATAATATTTTTTTCCTTTCATGTGATCATGTAGTTTTCCTTTTAAGGAGACTAAACATTCATAGATTTCATGAGTTCAATAAATTAATCATTGTGAGAAATTAAAAACATATTCTTTTAATTAGATCATGTGGTTCATTCTTTTGAAATATCCTATATTCACCCATTTCACAAAATTAGTTAGTTTACACAGAACTAAGACCACACATTCTAAACATTCACAATATCAAACATTTATCCGAAATCTTCATGCTTTCTTTGACAACTATCCTTCATCAATAAACTCAATCCATGTTAATAAACACAATCAATCCAAAATGAAAACCATGTGTGATATCATTCGAATAATCTCACCATTATGATTTTTTGATAATTTTTCTATTTTGATACCACATTAAAGCTTCCTTAGTCTTCTACAAAAAGTTCACTTCTTAAGATTTTGATACTGATCAATGATTTATTCAACACACATTGTAATCCCATATGATCCATGATCAACCTGAGAAAGAAATGCAGCATACAATGTTCATTAGGGAATAACTTCATTCCCAAACCAGTCAGTAGCATTGATCAAGAACCCCATCTATTGGGATATATAACCATTGATCTATAATATTTGTCATCTAAATATTTATAATACCTCTTAGTGAAGTGTTCCAACAATCATATTCTCCCCCAGTCTTGAGTACGACATGTTTTCCCAATTGTAGCTATAATTCATCCCCATTTTTCACTGAACCCTAAGGTCACTTCATTGTGGCCAAAAAGGTGTAAAGTACCCAAATCAATATATCTTGGAAAATACATTGTACCTTGTGGAGAGGGGTTCCCACATCCTCACATTTTAAAGCGTGGGGTGTTAAATGTACTTAGAGAGCTAGTATTGGATGTTTAGTTGCTTCTCTAGGTAATTCCATTGTGAGAATTTCTAAAACCTCTAGTTTTGTAATCACATACTCATCCTTCACAAGCCCTAGTTCCAGATTCTCCTAAATAAAATGATATTAGATTTCAATTTTCATTTTACATGAGTGATATAATATATTTTTTCTATGATATATAGAACATGAAATGTCACAATGGATTATGATCGATGATTTGACATCAACTCCCCTATATTCATGTTATTTTTTCATTCACAATTACTGCATACAATCATGAGTGGAAGTAATATATTAAACTTCTATGGTTCTCAATGAAATGAGATTTTTATTCTTTATTATCCAAGAAATAGAAAATATACCAAGATCTAATGAACCACATAATGTTGATTTTCTATCATCTACCAAACCGACCCAATATTCATTTTTTGTAGCCTAATAACTCTTGTTGAAATTTATAATTATAAAACAAACTGAAATCCACCATCCCTTTAATATACTTAATTATTCTCTTTAACGAATATATGTGTATTTATTTTTTATTGATTTGATACTATGCTTCATTACATGTGGGAAAAATATAGTATCAGGACATTTCACTATTATTCACAATATAGAGCCTATGATTTTCCTGTAATCTATGACTTTGACTACAAGGCCTTCTTCATACCATGATAGTTTCATCTGGGTAGCCACTGATGTCATCGTTTCATTGGAATTATCCATTCCACATATTATAAAAACCTATTTGATATATTAATATTGATAAATGAATGTACCTTTATTTCTATGTGTCACATGTATACCCAAGTAAAAATGATAGTTCATCAATCATTAAAATTTTTAATTTAGTTTTTATGAAATCCAATAACTGATTATATTATGCTTCTTCTGATCCACCAAATATTATTTTATCGACATATAATAGAACCATCAACCATTAATTACTATCATTGTTGACATATATATTGTAATCAACTCAACATTATATAAAATTGATCATCTTAAAAAACTAATATTGTCTTAAAAACCAACCTATGGGTGATTACATCAACCCATATAGTGCCTTCATTAGATGATGAACTCTATTTTAATATTTATGAATGAGAAAAACATCTGGATTCTTAATATAAACATATTATTTTATAATCCCACTAAAAAATGGTGACTTTACATCCATATGGAGAACATAGAACATATTTTCACTACTATGGAGAAGAATAATCTTATTGTCCATATCCTCAAAACATGTGATAATTTTTTATGAACATCAATTCCATATATTTAGGTGTACTTTTTCACACTAATCATGGTATTTTACGAATCATTCTACAATCATCATTCCACATGTTTTGAAAGCCCCATTTTTCGCAATTTTTTCTTTATTTGTTGGTCTCGAAACAATCTTACATGTCTGAGTATGGTCAATTTGGTCACACTCACCAGTCATTGAATGAATGGAGTTTTCATCTCCATCTTCATCCTAAACAAATCGGATCTACTAATGATAAGAACGAGGCCTATTGTAGAGTCTTCATCTTTCTTATCTTCACTAGCATTATTTGATCACCAATTATGATCTATCTATCAAATTCGACTCTACTCATTGGTCTTTGTGTAGATAATAGTTCATGTTCAATGGTTTCATTATAAAAATATTTTTTGAAATCAGCCTCAGAAAGTGGATCTTCCACTGATCTTCATATCATTTCATCACTATCCTCCTAAGAGTAATAATATATTTGCAGAATAATCTACTTATTATATACTATTTTTACATCATTTCATTTAAATAACTCCCCCATACTCTTATTGAAATAATTATATTTATTTCTTTTTCATGAGTATCCAAGATATATTCCTTTATCTCTATGGGATTGAATCTACACTTGTTTCTATTTTTTGAGAATAAAACACATACTTATGAAGAATAAAAAGAAATTAAACATTTTATTAGTTCCACACCCTATCACAAATAGAGTCTTATACTATTTTGGACATAATAACATTCTATTTGTCGTGTAGACCGATTTTATAACACATTCATTCCAAAACATCTTATGAAGGACTTTATTAATGTGAATTGATCTAGCCATGTGGTTGATGATCCGATTTCTTCTCTCAACTACTCAATTTGGTTTTGGAGCTCATAATACTGATACATGGTTAAATATCCAATGTTTATCAAGATTATTATACATTGGGATATTTGAAAACTCTCTTCCATTATCTATTCAGTTATTCTAGATTTTTTGATCTCTTATTTTTTGACTTCCCTTTGATAATGTGTTATGAAACTTAACACCTCATACTTGTGGGTGATGATTGAAACCCATTATATTATGTTAGAATTTTCAATGAAGATAATATAATGTGTACTCTAATAAAAAAAATTTCTAATCCGACAACATATGTCAATTTGTAACAACTAATGAATTTTTTTTGATGTTTTCTATTTTTCCTTTAAATTCATTCGAATTATTTACCCTCATTGATAGGGATCACGCCTTTGAGTATGATCTCATGATAAATTGGGGTGGTATTGAGAATCATCACATTTCACCAGATCCTCCATGTAAATTTGGATCATGCTTCCAAGACATTTATTCCATAAACTATTTTCTTCTTCCTTTGATAGAAATCACATATCTTATTCTCTACTCAGAAGTTAGAGATTATCTTTTATAAAATTTACAAAAAAAATGCACCATATTTCAAAATGATGACCCCAAATTTAATGGAAAATAATTTGGCATGTACTAAGTAAAATAATCGACTAATTCTATTTACATTATGACTATGACCTTCAACAACCAAGACACATGCATGTCTCATTTATTTTCCCCCAATCATGGATTTTCCTAAGCTAATAATTTTAAGGCCTTAATCATTAAAACCACTCACAATACCTTCCTTTATAGATCTGATTCCTAATTTATTATTTCATATCATATGAAAGGTGCATGCACTAGTAATGATAAATATTATGATTCAATTATATGATTTGAATGAAATATCTAGAACCCCTACATTTTCATCTCTTTATTTTTGATCCATGTCAGTGAGATAAGACCCATTATGTACTGATAATATTCATAAAACTTAGAGTATGATATACCAGATTCAACTTGAAATGTTGATGATAAAATTTTTATTTTCAACTCATTTGATGACACACTGAGCTGGTGCATAAGACCACATTTATTCTCCTTTAGCACACTTCTCTGTGATGTTGGTGATATATATCATTCCATGTGCTTGAAACCACAAAAAAGTAACAATAAAAATAAAATTATATCCTAGAATATAGACCTCTATATGGATTCAAATTCTATTCTTATAACTTTTGGTACCTCATGTTAATGTATAACATTTTTTCAAGTGTACCATATTACATCGAACAAAAACATATAATGTTGGGGGCATTCCTGTGTGTTACTACTGCACTAATAGTTATGTCTTGGGTTATATGAATCTTTTGTTTTTCATTTTTACCCAAATAAATATTTAGTCTTGGATTGGGTACATCGTTTTTTGAATTCATCCATTATGGCTTTCTGTTTTTTATCAAGCTTCAAACTAGCTGTAACGTTCATATCTATTATTTAAATCTCATGGAATTCCATTTTTTTCACTAGAGATTTGAACTCTAAAATTACATTTTCTAATTAATTTGCAGCATTCTTTACTAGATTCTATAGCTTCTACTAATCTTTCACATTCCTTCATAGTATTAAAACCACCTCCTTAGTATTCCAATTGGTTTTTGTTGATCTTTCACATTATTATTCTATCCATAGATCAACATTTTTGTATCTTCACCTTTGATCTTATACTCACCAATCATATCTGATTTCTTTGGAAATGAATATGTAACCATTTTAATTCATCCATCATCTCAAAATTCTCTCCATCATACTTCTTCATTATGTGTTTGGCATCATGAACTGCGATGTTGGTTTTCTATGCTTTGGCTATCCAAATGACTATCACTTAAAGTGAATCATCTAATTTAACCCAAAGGCTTACACTTCTTGACATTACATGCAACATTTTTTCTCCATTACCTTATTTGGGAATTTATTAAAACCTACACCTTAGGATTTTATTCAGAATATATGAATACCTACAACTCTTCAAAATTATATTCTTCTCAGCTATCGTCTTTTTTTGAATGTAGATTTATCTTTTTGATGAAATATCTCTTAAAATATTTTAGACTATCCATGGAGGATGAATACTTATTCATTTCAGTTTAGAATTCATCCTCATCATCTGCATAAAACTTATTGGTGAACATCTCTATAAGATTTACAACCATTCCCTATAAAAATAATTATTGTGGGAGTTTTCCTTTGAACATTAATTTTATAATTTTTAAATTTTATTAGAGGAATGACATGACTACATCTGTCACCTCTTCTTCCAACCCATCACCAATAGTGATATTATTTATTGTGTTGAAAAACATTTCTTTAGACACCCATCTTTCAAAAAACTCATTATAATCATTTCTCATCATGTATTCGACAAGATTTATATTCAAGATATCCAACATCGTCCATTTAGATCTTTAGCATCTAATACTAAAACGTTAGGATTGAAATTAGGTGGAAGTATTCTCACGATACACATGAAAATAATTAAATTTATAATAATTTCTCTTATAACAAACATGTTTTACAGATCAACATTCAACCACTCAATGAATCCATCAACAGATCCATTATGATGCATTCTAAGATCAACATACTTGTTCCATAGGAACTGAATCATTTAATCTCTCACTTTTGTGTAACCCTCATAAATATTTAGAATCTTTTACCACATATCATGTTATAATGTACAAGACATCAATTTTTTATAATTAATATTCGATAGGGATCCCCCAATCTCATTGATTTTTTGGAGTTTGGATTTAAATCCATTTGATAATATTTTGATAAAGAACCATTGTCAATATTGGATGATGGTCCATGAAATTCTACTTAAAAAAATCCATTTCAAAATATCAAAAGAAGTGCTACATATGAAATTTCCATAAATGAATGTTGTTATAATCAAATATCTGAATCCCATTGTTATTGACATACTACTATTAAATCATTAGAAGAGAAACAATTATATAATCCTTTACCATAGGTTCAAATTGTTATCCCATCTATTTTAAAACCCCAATGAGGGGGGGGGGGGTGGGTGAATCAAGGTATTAAAGAGTAAAACAACATTCCAATAAGATCATGTCTCTCTATAAAAAAGACACATATCTCCCATTCTAGTGGAAGTATATAAAAAAATTAAATCATGTGTGAGGAAAAACAATATTACTTTGGGCACCCTCACTTGGATATTTCTTGGGATAGTAAAAGGTAAATGTGATGATTTAAAAAATACACTGTTATCACTTCCAGAATAAGGTTCATGAAATATAACTTCTATATGTATGTTCATTTCCTATATTATATTTTGGTTTAGCACACTACTTCTCAAGGGTCGCTCCCTAAATCCCTACTTTGATGGATCACTATCAGAGGAAGGTATCACATTATTTCTCTTACTTTTATCACTTACCTAGAAATTATTAACACACTTTTTATTGAAATTTGGGTTCATTTATTATCAATAATGAATTTATCGTCAAAATTATGTACATTATCTATTCTTCTTCATTATGGGATGATAATTCAATTCTTTGAAAATATATGGATAAAAAACTTTCACATTACAAAGAACATGAGTAGTCTTCTATTTATAGTAGAAACATCAATCTCATCCTCATTGATAATATATTCATGATATTCAAGGACATAATTACACTATCATTAATATAGTTGGGAACAAACATATTTTAGCTGTATTGTCATATTGTTCATATCCTGTGTCTTCTTCTAATTCATTGAAATTTAGATATGACTATGATACTACTCGCAAGTTCTTGTAGACGTATATAACCATGTGCCATATTCTTGGTTGATTCCCTGATTTGAGACCCTGGAACATAAACCATTACATGAGATCCTGGCATGTATCCTTGTTCGAGATCCGAGAAAGAACCTATATACATGATCATGGAATAATCCCTTGTGCTAGATCCTGACGTAGACACTAATTAATTAATTTCCAATGATTCTAGGAAAGAAACATGTTTGACATTTTTGTGATATCCTAGAATGATTCCATATTCACACATTCCATGGGACCCTAATGAGAGACACCTTTCAGGGTTTGTGTGAATTCCTGGTATGAGTCTCCTTTTTCTATTTGTGAGACTTTTTTCAGATGAGGTAAAATAATTAAAATATTTCAATCATGTATAATACATAAAGATATCTCTCCACATACATCATTCATGAGATATCTCTACAAGCCTCATTATTGAACATTTCATTAGATAAAAATATTAGAACAATATTTCCATAATTTTTAGAGGGGTTAAGGAGTTTTTATAAGAACAAACCCACAACCTCGACTTCGCAAATCAGGTACAACCATTGTTTCCCCCCCCCCATTGAAATCAGCATCTGGTGCTCCATGAACAGCCCTCATGAAATAAATAGTAAAACATTTGATGGTCATCAATGTTTCCTTTTAGTGGTTTTCATAATCACTCACATGACCTAGAGACAATCATGAGCACTATGTGATATCCCATTATGAGATCTAAATACAATCATGAGTTCTCCATGAGATCCCATCATGAGATCCAATTACAACCATATTCATTATGAGATTTCTCTATGATATTTGTTCAGACATTTACACTCTGCATGATCAGTTCAAAATATATGATTTGTGATAATTGTTAAAACATTCGTGCTCTGTGAGATCATGCATCTCACACTAACATGAGATCAGATATTCAAACATTTCAAGTAATCAAACAATTTTCCCTTTTCTAAGATAAAGATTTCATTATTTTTGTGAGATCAAATAGTTGTCACTTGCATGAGTGTTTCCTTTGGAATTGGGGATGATCTCATTGATTTAAGATTCAAACATTCCAAGCGGTTTCTAACGGGTTTGTTCATAGAACTAGAAACATCCAATGATTCCAAATCCATTTGGACCTATTTTCTAAAGGTAGGTTCTCATTAGTTGTGAACTGATGAGACTTAAGAATTTGCATTGGCCGAGAGGATGTGAGGTCAGACTCATCACACCTTTTTGAGGGGTATTATTGTCTACTCCAGGACTCACTTTATAGATTTAAGTTATGTTCGTGAATCCTTATTACATTACCAAGTATGAAAATGAGCTTTTATTTATATCTGACAATCATTGATTAATATGTATAAGATTTATAGAATCTTTTATATGTATTTGAGGTTCTTCATCGATAGAGATTCATCTATATTTGTTTAGAGATTCTTAGTCAATGGTATCCTTTAATACATTATATAAAAGACTCTTGGTCATTATGATGACCATACTGATTTTAAAGCCACTCAGCGGGGCACTTGAGGTTTATTATCATTCAGAAGGAAATGAACTATTTCATAGTTGGGATCGTACCCACAGATGGGCTACCTATGTATCCTTTGTTTTTAGAAAAAGAATCATAACACGCGTAGTTTGAGTAAATAAGTATGGGGTTTATTCATGATTGATGGCTCAAAGAAAGATGTCATAATTACTTTTACACTCTAAGCTCACGTGAGTCATGCTCGTTGTGAGAAACAATGTGTATTGGTAAAACCATACAATTGTTCCATCATAAGTAATGATGTGGGGCTTATTTATGTTTGACATCCCAAAATAGATGAAGATTGGGTTTTACATTAGGGAAGAAACCCAGGAAAAATGTCCATAAAGGTATATGTGCTTTATGGAGATTTAGATACTCTAACTTGGGGCTTACTCTTGAGGAAGGTTCCCAAATTAGAATGGGACTTACGATTGGGTTTTACTCCTGAAAAGGAAGCCCAATTCAAAAAGTAAATTAAGACTGGTTAAGAGAAATTATGACTGGGGATTATTCTTGAAGAATAGGCCCAGGTTAAAGGGAATTATGACTGGGGATTATTCCTAAAAAGGATTTCCAGGTTAGAGGACTTGGGGATTATTCCTAAGGAGGATGCCCAAATTAAGAGAACTTGGACTGGGGATTACTCCTGAAAAGGAGGCCTAGGTTAAGGATTCTCTCATCTTAACAGATGAGGTTAAATGAATGAAATCTATGACCTTAGTTACATAAAGGTATGTAAATCACTCAGTTTTAAGAGATGTTCCACAGAATTCCTTTTCAGATAAGGAATCCAACAAGGAAATGATGCCATGAATGGATTTGGAAAGAGTTATGAAGGCTTAATCTTGAAGAGGATAGGTGGATAGACATAAGAGAGGTGAAATAGGCAGGAAGGGGCACCCAAAAATAAAGGTGGCATGCAAGTCCTGCATGGGCATGCAAGTCATGGTCACACAAGTATACTTGCGTGACACAGGGGTACTTGCGCGATAGTCAACCCTTAAGGTAATACTTGGGAGAGACTTGTCTCAAGCCTTTAGTATTATCCCTAGGGGCTTCCAGAAGAGGGGCGCACATGTTCTGTTGAAGGGGTAAGGTGACGCGCAAGTGTGGCCATTTCCCTTAAGGGCTGGCCACTTAGGCGCTCATGTGTTGATGTGTTTCAACACTTTGGACTTACTCCCCCTCTTTAGATCTTCCGTTCTAGTAAGAAACTACATTATAAGTGTTCAGAATCTTTGAGAAGAGACTAGGGCACTTGGAGCTCAAATCAGAGTTTCTGGAATTTTTCGTCCTTTAAATGGGGGGCCCACATGGGGTATTTATAGGCTGGAGAAGACCTTGGGCGAAATTCAATGAGGGCGCACAAGTCACCTGCATGACCAATGGGCAGCGTGCAAGTATACTTGCACGACCTTGGTGGAACTTGCGCGACACATGTGCATTTGAACCTTTGTTCGTGCCTTTGTAAATTTTTGATGTTTCTTCAAAGGATGAAACACTTTGGGTTCAAGGTATATCCCCTTTTCAATTTGTTATACTCTGTGACGGAATGGAGTGTCAACCAAAGTCCCCCTCAGAGTTGGATCCGAAGGAAATGAGGATGTAACTCTCAGGAAAGAAGAAAACCAAGGAAACTTCGGCGCGCAAGTCTTGATCGTGCAGATGGCGTTGCACAAGTGCAAGTATCACAGGCCTCAGCGCAGCTGGCTGTGCGTGCTGGCTTTAGGCACACAAGGTTGAGGCCTGGCCAATATATATGCAGACATTTCTCACGCAAAGCACCGAATTTCAGAATTTCAAGCTCTCGCTGTGCAAGTTCCCTTCGCCACACAAGTTGCTCTGTTTTCCACTATTTCTTCGATGTCGCGCTGCTGTCAAGGTATTTGGACTTGTGCGATGATACTAGCATGCCAAAAATATGTGTGTCACATATATACTTGTGTAACACATCCATACATGCATGACACATCCATACATGCGCGCCAAAATTATACATGCGCGCCTTAATGACTTTTCCATTTTCTCGAATTTCATCACAAATTTTATAAAAAATCAACCCATTTAAGAGTTAATTTATTCAACTTTAGTGAAAATTAAATGGCTCCCACGAGAATCAGAATGACTGATGAAGTGGTTAGCATGAGAATTGATGATATGATGAGCATTATTGGCCATAATTATTGTACCGTCTGCGAAAACACCCTCCCGGATTTGGCCAAGTACCTGAATAATTATCATCTTGATTTCCCACAAAGCATTTATCTGCCTTTGTATGGCTATGGTCATCTGTGAGAAGTTACCATTACAGAGGCAATGAACCATCTCCCATTTTCATGGTTTCAGAATTACACCAATTTTGCTTCAGCAAATATCTCATGTGGGGGAGAATCTATAAATGCTAGAACAGTGGAGAAGGCTCATATGATGCATCATAGCCCTTGTACGCTGGATATGAAACCTCATAAACTCGAGATGCAACCACATTGTTATCTATAAATCTTCTAAAATTCTCAGATGGATCAATCCCAAGGCTGGAAGAAGAGATGGGACATCTTTCCTAGAAGAGGTGTGAAGATAACTTGGATGTGGGCATACTAGGTACGAAAAAACTGTGCAGAGTTTGTCAAGGATTTGGAAGGAGTTGCGATATATAAATCCATCTGGTTCGGGCAAACATATGTTTACAGGCATGATAACATCGTGTCGGAGATACTCAGCCATTGGAGCCCAGAAACTAATTCTTTCCATCAGACTCATGGAGAAGTTGGCATCAGTCTGTGGGATGTCCACAAGATCTATGGGGCTCCAATTTTGGGTGATATGTATGATGAATTCATCCCTCCAAATGTGACTTGGAATGATTCATATAAGACCCCGGCTTTGGCTCGAGAATTATTGAAAATCTTCCATAAGATCAAGAGTTCAAATACCTCCTTGACTCATTCTAGAAAGGATATTCATCCAGAGGAGTGGATGAATATGATTCTTATCGATAAGCAGGAGAAGGAGCCGAAGGAAAAGGGATCGAAGGAGATGGGATCCAAGAAAAAGAGGCCCATGGAGAAAAGTCCCACCCGTCCTACCACCTTCCCCAAAACAAAGAAGAGGGGTGATCCTGGAACATTCTGGCCGACCCTAGAAGTAGGAGAATTTGAGAAGTGGGGATACGAAGTGAATAAGAGAATCCCAAAGAAGACTCTTTTGGCAGGCTTCTTGGGCTTGTGGCTCATTGTTTATCTTTTTCCAATTAAGGATATGAAGGGAGGCTTCAGGCCATGGACCTTTGTCATTGCAGCCAACTTGGCTGAGGGGAAAATGGTTGGGTTGGATACCCCCATTTTAGTAAAGATTCACAAGAGTTTACTCAAATCATCATGGGTAAGTCTACTTTAAGAATAGTGGGACCATTACAAGTCTTATGGGGATGGATCGATACTCACTTCAGGATGTATAATGTACAGAATGGAGTACAGATTCCCAGAAGTTCCTTCAGGCCATCGGTGGAGGCATTCTCTAGAATTGATCCACTAGCTCTCAATTCTTATGACATGAAGGTAAGGCAGAGCATGTATAAGAAATTTAATTTCTTTCCTTATGGAATTCCACCGACCGGGAGGTTTATTGATAATGGAATAGCCAGTCTAGAATTAAGGGCATACATGCTGGCCTACAGAGATGGTGTGCTAGTCACCATGATTGACGGAGAGATTATATGCGAGGCCTATGCTTCATATATATTTTCACGCCAATTCAAGTGTTTGTATGAGACTGGTGTACTTACCCCTATCCATGTCAGGTTAGAGCAACATTCGATGGTTTCTCGACAACTATGGTTGCTGACATCTAGGGAGAATACTTGGGCAGTGTTTGATCTACCAGTAGATAAAGAGGTAAATAACTTCAACACATGGTATGGTGAGAACTGGATAACATGATACCATAGAGGGGTGTTGAATCACCCAGTTTATCAAGTGGGGAAAAGGAAGAGAACTGTAGGGAAAGAAAACCTTCCTCATGAAGGTGATGCTTCCCCACCTGAAGCTGATTCGCTAGATTCCTCATCTAGGACTAACTCACCGGATTCCCAAGATGGGGATGATGAGGCACAACAAGCGGCAAAGCTGCCTCGTGCCCGATATAATCTTTTTGTCAGAATCAAAATACCCACTCCATCAACTCCTAGTGAGCAACTTCATTGTGGAAATTTAAACACCATTACTTTATAGAGCAATAAGTCATATTTTTTTATTCTCTATATGTAGTTGTAGGAGCTGGGAAGAAGCTAAAGTCCAAGATTGTAGGACCTTCCTCACAGCCTTCTAGAACAAATACTGAATATCTATGACCAGAGGCTGTCCAGACATGGCAGAGTTTATACTGTGGTGCCAAAATGGATAGGATGGATTTGTGTGAGGGGCTACACCTCCCTAGAATAGGGAATCTTCTGGTTTCTACAGATATCCATTACCAGGATAGCCTCGATGAAGTGAGGGATTATATCAGAGATATGGAAATGCTCATATATGCCACCGAGGATTCCATTCCTTTCACCAAGCGGGTGAAGGAAATGATTGATCGTGATCCCACTAAGGGGACTGGTGGTTATGGAGATGAGGAGTGGCACAATTACGTGGCTCCTAAAGATGTAAGTTTATTTCCTTATTTTCTTTGCAACACGATTTTAGTAAAAGCTTTGTTATTCAAGGAAATTATTTTCCTCATCCTTCAGCTTACAAATAAAGGAACTACTGCGGTTCTTTCGCCACAATATATCCCTGTTGGTACTGCCATCAGGGATGCTGCTGAATCTCCTCACGAGTCGGGCGAGATATCTCCAAGCCAGTAAGCCATGGTTGAGGAGTTGGATATGGCTTTCCATTCTCCAATTCAAGTTCCTTTAAGGGATACTGCCGAAACTCCCAAACTCCAAAGAAGCAAAAGAATCGAAGGAGGAGGTCCACAGATAAACCCTTCATCAGTAGTGGTAAGTCCTTCAGATAATCATGAATCATAACCCATGAAAGGGTTTCTCATTTTCCTTGGTATTTCTTGGGCTTCTTCAATTTCCCCTTTGAGGGAGAGGATTGAACTTCCTCTAAGAACAATAGAGGGTGCTGGTGAACAATCATAAGTTCAGGCTAACTTGGATGCTCTTGGAGAAGAGCCAACATATGTTCCCAGTATCCCTCCTGCTAATCTTTCAAGGAGAGAAGAACCTGCTTCTGGTAAATTAACAATGCTTCATAAAATGTTTAATGAAGAATCGACTGATTTACATTTTTTGATACTTTAGGTTCAACCCCTACATTAGATATTTTGGTGGCCATTGCAACTGATTCCGTTATTTTATCTGAAGAGGCTACTCAGGGTCAGATACCGCAGGATGAAGGTCGCCAAGAAGACATACCAAATTCTCCCACTAGTGAGATGAACTAGGATTCTGAGATTATATTGGATGAAATGATGGGACTTGGCACATCTTCTGAAAATTTTATAGATCATGTTAACATACCATGTAATTTAAGAAGATTATGGACGTGAGTGTTATCCTTCTTCCTATTAAAAATAACTTCTTATTACATGTCTAATCATGATCGGGTCAAATATGCAGCTCTATCTGATCAAGCTTCTGAACTACCAATGTCTGAAGGGGGTACAGAAAACCCAACTATTGCAGAGACATTAGCTCAAGTGGAGCTGAACCCTGAAGAGCTTCCTAAAACTCACCCTGAAAATCCTATTGAATCTAGGAAAGACGGGTGGGGATCCTTCTCAAGTTACTGATCTATAGTTGGGTAAGGGATAATAATATTTGCGACTTTACTTAATTTTCAAGACATCCAATTAACCTTTTTTATCCTTTGAAACTAACCAAAGCTTTCAATTGATTATGTAGGGCCATAAATTTCAGTGGTTGGATCTGGAGGTGAATCCTCAGCCTCCACCCCAACAAGAATTAAAAGTGAAGAAGCATAGGTTAGGGGGTAGGAGCAAAACATTGCAGTTCTATAAGTGCATTAATCCCAGATTATACTCCCCCCTATGACAGTGTTTCTGAATCCGATCCAGAAGTACAAAAGGCGCTCAAATTTTCACGACGCAAGGCATGTGAAAATATATGGAAAATCATATCTGAAGTGCCTCTTGAAGAGCTGTCATCAAATATCCCACGACTGTTATCCCTGTTTGTTATGCTTGGACTTGGCGGTTTTGGATATCAAAAGATCCATGCCGCGGTAAAACAACTCACCTTAAGGAGGGAGTAGGAGTAAAAGTGTCATGAAGATCTGACCAGGGTGAAACTGTCAGCCAATATTAGTGAATTTGAGTCTGCGGTATCCCGAGCTAAGGCTGACTATGCTACCAAGACGAAGGAGCTGAAGCATAAGATCAAAGATAAAGACATCTAGAAGATGAACCTTCAACAACAGTTAGATGTTGTTACTGGGGAAATTGACCAACTCAATAATTCATTGGAGGTATCTCCAGAAAATGGGATTAAATCCATCGCGGATGCCAGGAAATCACTCCATCAGGCTGAAAATAATGAAGTTGGTCGAGTGCATGAGCTTCTAGTGTCTGCTGATGAAGCTCGGTGTAACAACCCGATATTTTATGATATGTATTCTTTTTAATTTATTTGATGTCATGTGTTTTATGCTACAACAAGATTATCTTGTGCAATACACAACACCACATTAGCATGTAGTATATGCAACACTATTCTTAGATTGTGTTACACACAATTTCAAGTTTGTTTGATAATAGTAATTCTACGCAATGTTGATTGTATATATATATATTCAATGTATAAATGAAATATTTTTGGATTCTGTTATATGAAACAACAAAGGAGTCTTGCACAACACACAACCCTAACATGGCTTTCATTACACGCAATCACGACCTTCCTCGATAGCATGTGTTGTACGCAATACCAGGTTTTATTAAACAACGATATATTATTATAATATTATTATGAACTATCTGTTATGAATAGTATTAACTAAATTTTAAATTCTATAACATTATTATTCATCTTACACATTTTCTAGAACATGGTATAAGAACAAAATTAATTTTTCGGGTAAAATAAGTATTTTTAAAAAAATGCAGTTTTGCCGCCTTTTGATGACGCACCCACATTAAATCTAGTTGTTGACATTTTTATAAGTTCAAATTGACAAAATAAAATTCTTCTTTTGAATCAGGATATAAAAATTTACATTGGATGAAGTTTTTATATTTTTCTGATAACTTTCATATTTTAATGAATAGTAAAAACACACTATATTTTAATTAAAAACAACTTTTTTTATCGTAATAACTTATGTGGTTAAATTATAATATTGAATGGTTTTAAAGTATAAATAGAATATATTTTTACCAATTAATATAATGTATATAATTAGCATTTATTATACATTGAATTCGTAGGTTAAATCAATTAAATCTTTTGCAATGTTTTAATCAAAAACCCGTTTTCATTCGACAACGAGATTAATTTTAATTTAATATCTGAAACTTCTGTGTATTGAATTTGAAAAAATGGATTCTATATTTGGAATCATTGGGTCCAAATTATGTTAATAGGCTACTTTTTATTTTTGGGAATTATGAATAGTAACTATGGTAAATTTTATTTACCATAGTTAAAGGTAAATCGGGTGATTAAGGGTAAATATAATATTATAAAATTACCCTAACACATGAAAAAATTATATTGGATGGCTAAAAGTATACCCATATCACTTAAGGGTCGGATTAGATTCATTTTATAGACTTTTGACCATGAAAATAATTTAATTATTATTAAAACCAAAGAAAGTGACAACATGTCACTCTCTTAAATCTTATAAGTATAATAATTTTAATTTAGTGATAAACATCATAAAACTTCAAAAATGTATAGTCTCCAGAAAGATAATAAAATTATATATATCATTATAATTTATTTAGAATTTTTAGGGATAAAATAATTGTCATTAATGGTGATACATTAATGATGCAAAAATTATTTATTAAGTGACAAATCAGTAATATAGTTTTTATTGAAATAATAATACCCATTAAAAGGCCCACAAACCTGAAAAAATCTTATTGGTAGTGTATATATACACCTTATTCATCCAATTACCTAATATATAACCCTTTTGAGTCTTATAAAAGTGATTATGAGACTTATATTATTTTATTTTAAATGATGCCAAAGTTGTCACCTTCATAATTTAATAAATATAAAAATTTAAATATTGTGATTTTAAAATGATAAATTCTAGTAAAAGTATTATTGTGAAAGGTAATAGATTTATCTTCATCATAGGATTTTAATTTTAATTTTTATGCAACAAATAAGTATATTAAATTATTATACAAAAATGTTATAGTAATTATTTTATTAAGAGATAAACCAAATAAATGGTTTTAAAAATAATAAAATAAATATTATATGAACTATTTAATGTTCTCCACTAATTTTCTAGATACATATCACCATTTATAAATCTATTAAAGCTTTTATTTCTAACATATCTTCTTTATATATTTTATTTAAATTCAAAAAAATGAATAGTGTCATAATTGACACTATTGTTATTTTATAAAAATAATATATTATAAAATTGTTTAAAAATCACAATAATATATAAAAATTATAAATTTATATTTATATTTTCTAAAATGTTATAAAGCATCCAATCATTGACAATTCACAACAAATAAGTAATTATTTGTCATAATTTAAAATTTAGAATTTTATTACCACAAATAAAATTAAATTGATTAAGTAAGGATAAATCAAGTTGATAATGTTTAAAATAATTTCCTAACATGTCTAAATTTTATTGGTTGATGAGATTACAACCCTATCTCATCTAATATTCGAATATGAGTCATTTTTGGAGGTTTTTAAGTGGGGTTAGATTTATTATAAATTAATATTTTTAAGATTTCCAAAGGTGCCCCTCCCCTCCCTTATAAAAGGGCACCTCCTCCATATCTTCCTCACACCAATTTGAGCCTTCAATCACGGGAAACCCATACCAAATTCTCTTCTCCACTTCCCAAAAAACATCCTAGAGGTCCTAGTATTCTTCCAAGGCCAATTTTAGTGCACTAAGAGGAGGTCTCAAAGAGGCGCTTCAAAGAAGAGGAGGTTCGGATCCATATGAAGCATATCAGACCTAAGGTAAGGGATAACCTTTCCAATCTCGTTCTTATCCGAGATTGTTTATGCATAAGTATTTACTGGGGCTATTGTTATCATCCAACTCCATGTTTTCTAAAAGTTTTTTCATGTATGTTTAAACTCCTTTTTACCCATTTTGACTTTTACTATATGGTATGTATGGAATATTTCTTTTACGAGGTACTTTTTTAATTTTCTGGAAAAAGTATGAGTAGAATGTTTTTCTTAACTTTTACAGCATGAAATGATTTTTACGGTTTTATAAAGCCTTATTTTCATGAAGCTTCCTCCAAACGATTTCAGGATTATTTTCAACCAAATCCTTTTCTTTTAAAATTGAATGGAATTTTGTGAAAAGAAAATGATTTTTTTTCAAAAGGATATTTTCCTCAAGAATTTATTTCAAGTGTTTTATCAAAACCATTTTCCATCTATGATGACATTATTTCTATATGTGTATGTTTCAAGTATAATGTCTTTATGATTTACATGGTTTCACTTTTCTTATTATGAAATGATATCCATTTCTTTTATATGGATTATGTGATGATGGGATGACGTTTATGAAACCCATTTTATTTATTGGGTTATTATGAATGATGTATGTTTATTTTGTGGCACAAGTAATAATGATTTCATTATGAGATGGGTGGGACCTATATCTCCCTCCAATGCATTAGGTAAAAATTTATATCTCATGAGATAGACATTGATGGAATGGTAAGTTAATCCAGTTCAGTGTTACAGGACTGAAACGAGGAGTGAACTCGATTCAGAAAGGGACCTTGTCCACTAAGATAATCATGGCAGTAATGCCTTGGATACTATGGAAATCATTACATGTTCTTAATGGATGCCGCAATTACATGCTTTATTCCTAAGCTATTTTATCATGATTGATGATCCATTATGATCTATTCCTTACGTACTGCCATGTTTTATGTCATCGGTCAAGATTTTGATGTTTAAATATTATGTTCATTTTTTAAGTTCAAATGTATATGGTTTGTTTTATTTTCTCCATGCTTACCCTTATTAAGCATTTGAGCTCACCCTTTTTATGTTTTCTTTTCCCCTAGGATTAAAAGAAAGGGTTTAGGTAAGGAAACAAAAAGGGGAGGATCGTTATGGGAGATGTTGAAGATCTTTCAACATGATTAGAATTTTATATTCCAAGTTTCCAAAGACACTAAACTGTTACGGTCCTTGTGTGTCTGTTCTTGTTTTGTATTAGATATTTTGCAAAAGTAATGATGTAATGTCCATGAACGTCAAGCTTTGGGTCTTTACAGTTGGTATTAGAGGAAAGGTTTAGTCAAACTTTGGAAACTAGGATGTGAAAACGTTAGTGAGATCCTTATAGAAATTTCTAAGGTATGTCTAGGGATATCCCTAAGGATAAGTATACGTATAGGATATAGTCCTAGAAATACGGTAACGATCATAGAATTTAACCTAAGATGTTATATATTGAGGGTACTCCCCCTTTACTATGTTGTTTTCCCTAGAATGATTTTTTCCTCTCACACTATTCTTTTTGGGTTTTAGAAAATGGCTGGAAATAGGAAGATTCATGATAATGGAGGATATGATGGAAAATGGAATGGTATTCTTCATGAGCAACCAAATGAAACGGGATTTGGAATTCCAAACATCGTTATTATGCCTAATCAGCAATCTCATAATATGATCAATAATCTCAAATTTGTTAAGTTTCCCGACTCAGATAATAAGAGAAAGATGGAGTTTCATGATGATCATAGAGGAAAGAAATTTCAATTTCCATCATGTAAATCATGTGGTAAGAGGCATCAGGGAGATTGTTTCAAAGGAACTTGAAGATGCGTTGGGTGTGGAAAAGAAGGACACAAAGCCAGTAAGTGAAAAGGAAAAGGTTCAGTAAACACCATGGACAAGGATAATGGTATTGCTACGACATCAAAAATTATTAGATGTTTTAAATATGGAATGTATGGGCATTATTCAAACCAATGCCCTAAGGTAAAATCTCATGAAGAGAATCAGCATGGTCATACGGGTGGTATGTATGTGGATGATGATGAAGAGACTACAAATGAAATATGATATGAAATAAATGATGAAGCTTTGCTAGTTTTTTAAGATGTTAGTGGGATGATTGTATGTTTATAAAGAATAATGTATGGTACTATGGAATAAATAATCATCTAAGGATTGTTACACTATTGTTTTTCCTAAAGTATATTACAGTATATGTTGAATGGCACCGGTAACCGTGGAAGGTTATTCAGATATTTTTGGAAAGTAGATGATATGCGCATAATGAAGGGATAAGAAGATAATGAGATGTTTGATTGTATTCATGAGCTCATGACTGATATAAGGACTAAGTGATATTACAGTTTGATTATATATATTTTTTGGGATTTTGGTATGTGGAAAGAGTTACCTTTTGACAGTATTCATGTTTTCACTAAGGTTCTATGGTAATTTATGTTTCAAGAGAATATATGACTAAGGTATTCATATGTTTGGAATGCAACCAATAAGATATATCTTATGATATATGTGGGATAAATGCTTGTATTCACATTCTTGGTAGATTACCTTTCTAGTAATTGTGTTCTTTATACTATGAGCTTGGACCGAAGTATTTTAGATAAGCCTAAATATTGGAATGGATTATGTTGGACATAAGTTAGTATTGTTTAAGGATAGAACTTTTTTTCGATATTATTGATGGGATGTTATAGTAATGTAGTTTTAGAAAAAGGACAACCTGCAGGATGGGAGACAACCCATCGCGTCGGACAAGGATGTGGAAATCAAACCCACAACCAAAGTGCGACAGGCCTTTATCGCCTACCACTGGCCTATAAGAAGTCCCTGGTTAGTAGAAACTAGTTTTATTTTATTAAGAGGTATGATATATGAAGTATAAGTTCATTTTTGGAACCATATATGATTAATCTAACCATAAGATGGACTTACAACTTTTTCTATCCTTTTGTTTAAAACAGATGGAATGCCCCATAATTCTATCACATGATCTGCTAACACATCACGAATAACAAATTCATCTTCATTTCTTTAATAGATGAAGTGGAAATTGTTCAAAGAACGAACAACAGTGAGATTGTACCAAAATCAAGCAAGTATTTCTTCTAATTCAAATTCTTCAACTTTTGGGAAATGATCTTGAAAACCAAAAATGTTGTCCTAGTGCCCTTATATATGATTAATCATATGGTACCTTATATCATCACAAATATATGGCTTTGTGATTTTTGGCTTTTTCAAAGCCATGTTCTCTACCACTCTCCATCAGAACATGATTGTTAGCTTTCTCTTCCATATCAATATTTTCACCTATGTTCTCCTATATGGAAACCCAGTGATGAGTTAATTTGGGTAACTGTTACGTTTCATACTTATGTTTTGAAATTTAAGTTTTGGTATTTCATTTTACGATGTGGGTTTTAATTAAAGAAACTTTCAAGTAGAAAACCATGCATAACCCCGACAAATTTCGAGGAGAAATTCATTTTAAGGGGGGTAGAATGTAACAACCCAATACTTTATGATAAGTATTCTTTTTAATTTATTTGATGTCATGTGTTTTATGCTACAACAAGATTATCTTGTGCTATACACAACACCGTATTAGCTTGTAGTATACGCAACACTATTCTTAGATTGTGTTACACATAATTTCAAGTTCATTTCATAATAGTCATTCTACGGAACATTGAGTATATATATATATATTCAATGTATAAATGAAATATGGTTGGATTATGTTATATGAAACAACAAAGGAGTCTTGCACAACACTCAACCGTAACTTGGCTTTCATTACACGCAATCACGACCTTCCTCGATAGCGTGTGTTGTACGCAATACCGTGTTTTACTAAACAACGGTATATTATTACAATATTATTATGAACTAGCTGTTATGAATAGTATTAACTAAATTTTGAATTTTATAACATTATTATTCATCTTACACATTTTCTAGAACATGGTATAAGAACAAAATAATTTTTTCGGGTAAAATAAGTATTTTTCAGAAAATGCAGTTTTGCCGCCTTTTGATGATGCACCCACTTTAAATCTAGTTGTTGACATGTTTATAAGTTAAATTTGACAAAATAAAATTCTTATTTTGAATCAGGATATAAAAATTTACATTGGATAATGTTTTGATTTTTTTTTGATAACTTTCATATTTTAAAGAATAGTAAAAACACGCTATATTTTAATTAAAAACAACTTTTTCCATCGTAAAAAATTATGTAGTTAAATTATAATATTGAATGGTTTTAAAGTATAAATAGAATTTATTTTTACCATTTAATATAATTTATGTCATTATCATTGATTTTACATTGAATTCGTAGGTTAAATCAATTCAATGTTTTGCAATGTTTTAATCAAAAACCCGTTTTCATTCGACAACGTGATTAATTTTAATTTAATTTCTGAAACTTCTGTATATTGAATATGAAAAAATTGATTCCATATTTGGAATCAGTGGGTCCAAATTATGTTAATAGTCTACTTTTTATTTTTGGGAATTATGAATAGTAACTACGGTAAATTTTATTTACCATAGTTAAAGGCAAATCGGGTAATTAAGGATAAATATAATATTATAAAATTACCCTAACACATGAAAAAATTCTTTTGGATGGCCAAAAGTATACCCATATCACCTAAGTCTCGGATTAGATTCATTTTATGGACTTTTGACCATGAATATTATTTAATTATTATTAAAACCAAAGAAAGTGACAACATGTCAGTCTCTTAAATCTTATAAGTATAATAATTTTAATTTAGTGATAAACATCATAAAAAATCAAACATGAGTTTTCTACAGAAATCTAATAAAATTATATACATCATTATAATTAATTTATAATTTTTAGGGATTAAATAATTGTCATTAATGGTGATACATTAATGATGCATAAATTATTTATTAAGTGAAAAATCAGTAATATAGTTTTTATTGAAATAATAATACCAATTAAAAGGCCCACAAACCTGATCTGAACTTATTGGTAGTGTCTATCTACACCTTAATCATCCAATTACCTAATATATAACCGTTTGGAGTCTTATAAAAGTGATTATGACACTAATATTATTTTATTTTAAATGATCCCAAAGTTGTCACCTTCATAATTTAATAAATATAAAAATTTAAATATTGTGATTTTAAGATGATAAATTCGACTAAAATTATTATTGTGAAATTTAATAGATTTATCTTCATCATAGGATTTTATTTTTAATTTTTATGAAACAAATAAGTATATTAAATAATTATACAAAAATGATGTAGTAATTATTTTATTAAGAGATAAACCAAATAAATGGTTTTAAAAATAATAAAATAAATATTATATGAGCTATTTAATGTTCTACACTACTTTCCTAGATACATATGACCTTTTATTAATCTATTAGAGCATTTAGTTCGAACATATATCCTGTATATATTTTATTTAAATTCAAAAAAATGAATAGTGTCAAAATTGACACTATTGTTATTTAATAAAAATAACATATTATAAAATTGTTTAAAAATCACAAAAAATCACAAAAATATATAAATTTATATTTATATGGTCTAAAATGTTATAAAGTATCCAATTATGGACAATTCACAACAAATAATTAATTATTTGTTATAATTTAAAATTTAGAATGTTATTACCACAAATAAAATTAAATTGATTAAGTAAGGATAAATCAAGTTGATAATGTTTAAAATAATTTCCTAACATGTCTAAATTTTATTGGTTGATTATATTACAACCCTATCTCATCTAATATTCGAATATGGGTCATTTTTGGAGGTTTCTAAGTGGGGTTAGATTTATTATAAATTAATATTTTTAAGATTTCCAAAGGTGCCCCTCCCCTCCCTTATAAAAGGGCACCTGCTCCCTCTCTTCCTCACACCAATTTGAGACTTCAAGCTCAGCCAACCCCTACCAAATTCTCTTCTCCACTTCCCTAGAAACATCCTATAGGTCGTGGTATTCTTCAAAGACCAATTGTAGTGCCCTAAGAGGAGGTCTCAAAGAGGCGCTTCAAAGAAGAGGAGGTTCGGATCCATACGAAGCATATCCGACCTAAGGTAAGGGATAACCTTTCCAATCTCGTTCTTTTCCGAGATTGTTTATTCGTAAGTATTTAATGGGTCTATTGTTATAATCCAAGTCCATGTTTTCTAAAAGTGTTTTCATTTATGTTTAAAGTCATTTTTACCCATTTTGTCTTTTACTACATGGTATGTATGGAATATTTCTTTTACAAGGTACTTTTTGACTTTTCCAGAAAAAGTACGAGAAAAATGTTTTTTAAACATATACGGCATGAAAGGATTTTTATGGTTTTATAAAGCCTTATTTTCATGAAGCTTCCTCCAAAATAGTTCATTATTATTTTCAACCAAATCCCTTTCTTTTAAAATTGAATGGCATTTTGTGAAAAGAAAATGATTTTTTTAAAAGGATATTTTCCTCAAGAATTTATTTCAAGTGTTTTATCAATACCGTTTTCCATATAAGATGACATTATTTTTATATGTGTATGGTTCAAGTATAATGTCTCTATGATTTACATGGTTTCACTTTTTTTATTATGAAATGATATCTATTTCTTTTATATGGATTATGTGATGATGGAATGATTTTTATGGAACCCATTTTATTTATTGGGTTATTATGAATGATGTAGGTTTATTTTATGTCACAAGTAATAATGATTTCATTATGAGATGGGTGGGACCTATATCTCAATCCAATACATTGGGTAAAGATTTATTTCTCTTGAGATAGACATGGCTGGAATGGTAAGTTAATCTGGTTCAGTGTTACAGGACTGAAACGAGGAGTGAAGTCGATTCAGAAAGGGACCTTGTCCACTAAGATGGTCATGGCAGTAATTCCTTGGCTACTATGGAAATCATTACATGTTCTTAATGGATGCCACAATTACATGCTTTATTCCTATGCTATTTTATCATGATTGATGATCCTTTATGATCTATGCCTTACGTACTGCCATGTTTTATGTCATTGCTCAATATTTTGATGTTTAAATATTATGTTCATGTTTTTAAGTTCAAATGTATATGGTTTGTTTTATTTTCTCCATGCTTACCCTTACTATGCATTTGAGCTCACCCTTTTTATGTTTTCTTTTCCCCCTGGATTAAAAGAAAGGTTTTAGGTAAGGAAACAAAAGGGGGAGGATAGTTATGGGAGATGTTGAAGATCTTTCAACATGATTATAAGTTTATATTCCAACTTTCCAAAGACACTAAAATATTACGGTCCTTGTGTGTCTATTTTTTTTATGTATTAGATATTCCGCAAAAGTAATGTAATGTCCATGAACGTCAAGCTTCGGGTCTCTACACTCGGGATGATGTACATCAAGTGAAGACTTATGTTGACAACCTTTTGTAATTACTGGGAAAGATAAGGGAATCCATTCTATGGATTTTATTCAAATTCTTGTGTATCAAATGGAAAAACACTTTCATTTTCAATCATTTGTGCATGAATTTTCCCGCTACCTACTTTAAATTTTTACCTAAGCTAATGGGCCTAGTAAGCATAGTTTGACATTTGCTGGGATTATTATAAATAAACCTACAAACATTGAATCTTTCAATTGCTCAATATTACCTAAATCATGAAAAATATATGTTTAGTGATCTAGAACTTGACTTTTTTTCAGAGTTCCCTTGTATTTTGTGGGAAGTTTAACGTCATGCACGTTGGAAATAAAAAAAGGATAATGTTTAAGGTCGAAACATCTTTGACCGAATTGATTAAAATTGACTCAATTCCTTGAAAAATTTATTTGAAAACATATTACCACACTCAAGTATGATGGAAAATCTGTAAACTATGACTTAAGAAATTTGGAATCTGAGGGATGACATGAAAAAGGGATAAAAGGAATTTGAAGAAGTAGTTCCCAAGAATGAAGTTGCTACTATTTAACAAACCCGTTAGGGTGTTGAATTTTGCAGGGCCACATAAGGGCATTAGATACATAGTCAAATAATAGTATCATTTAGCTGACAATTCTGTTATGTATACTATTTATGCAAGGTCCCCTAAGGAGAAGTGGTGTATAGTCTGGAAAAAGAACTCTCAGAAATTTACTTTTCTCTTGCTAAAAATCTAGTGAATGTTTATGGGGATTCAAATTTTCCAAATCATAGAGTTTTTTGTATGAATAAAGGTACTTGAATATGGAAAAGATATTTCAAAACAAGATTGTCTATGAACTGGATGAATATCACTTCTACGAAGGTCTAACCCAAATGTAGGGAAGGGAAATATAAACCATGTACTTGAATACTTTCAGATCATGAAAATGAGTATGAGACAAATATATTAAGGATTGATATTTTTTACGGATCCCTACATATTGTCAATAAGACAAAAAAGGAAAAAAGTGGGTTTCTTCTCAAGAATGAAGTTACCATTTTCTAACAAACCTGTTTGGGGGTTGAATTATGCAGGGCCGCCTAAGGGAATTGACTGCATAGTCAATTAATAGTATCTTTTGGCTGACAGGTCCGTTATGTAGACTACTTATACAAGGCCGCCTAAGGGAACATGCTGCATAATCAGGAAAAAGAACTCTCAAAAATTAGAAATTTTGTGACTAGAAGTCAAGAAAAGGGTCATGAAGATCTGACAATATTTAAAGATAGGATTATGACACATAAAAATGGGTATTGTCAAATGTATATAGAGACACAAAGATCAATGCTAACCATAATCATGTTGTGTGTGGGTCCTGAATTTAAATGTTGGACTTCACCACGTATCCCATAAGGATGAGAATAAAACCGTATGTAGTTCTTGAAATACAGTTTAACGTCATGTGGGATGAAAGTATGAGAGATATTAGTTTAGGGTCATAGATCTCGGACCATTATAAGAAATACACAGTGTGTGTTTTCATAGGGACTTTTCAGCCGGGGGACTGAAAGTAGAATTTGGGGTTAGGCCCAAAAGACATAGGGCTGGATTTGAGGGATGCTCGAAAGTTCCTACGTATCCCATAAGAATGGGAATCAAGCCCACGTAGTTCTAGAAATATCCTCTGTACAGATATGGTTCATACAAGTGAAGGGCGAAAGGGCACTTTCGCGCAATGATGGTTTAACCCAAGATAAAAGGATCGGGCATTTCCATGTATGCACGTAGTCTTTGGAATATAACATGATTGTAGGTCAATGTAAAGAATAATTCCCTCTTGGGTAAGGGTATCAATGAATGTTGTAGTTTATTTTCATACAGGACAAAAGTGCTGTATAGTTTAATGTCATGTAGCAAGGACAAAGGTAAACCAATGTGAAGAGATTGGTTTTGGGCTTGAACCTTAGGAGGTTGCCTATGTACCCAGCCTAGAAAGAAAGGATCAATGTCCACGTATTTCAATTAATTAATGAATTAGTGATCAACTTGTTATTGGGGACAACAAACTAAAAAATGGTGTTGGGTCTTACACATGGTTAGCGGCCCAGAGAGGGTGTTATGGTTGATGTTTTCTCTAAGATCACGCGAGTCATACTCAGTGTGAGAAAAAAGAGGTAGAAACAACCCTAAAAATTCACAATTTAATGTCATGTAGGACATATGAAGGGACTATGTAGTTTAAAGTCTTGCAGTGAGGACTATTGGTGCTTCACAGTTTATTGCCATGAAGCAGGGACAAAATATAGTTTAACATCATGTGGGACAAATATAGGGACACCGTTTAACATCATGTTGGACAATAAGGGTGCTATACATTTTAGAGTCTTGTAGCTAAGACGATAGGGACAATACAGATTAACGTCATGTTGGACGAAAGGGGGACTGTGCAGTTTAATGTCATGCAGTAATGAAAAATATAGAGACACAGTTTAACGTCATGTTGGACGTATTAGGGATTTTTCACAGTTTAACGTCATGTCAGATGAAAGGGATTCCAATAGTTTAAGGACGTATGCATGGACTGTTGGTTATGCAGTTTCTCATCTTGCTGGATGTAAGGGACTTCTATACTGTTTCACGTCATGTAGTTAAGACGTCACAGTTCAACGTCATGTTGGACATAAGTGCCAATAGTTTAAGGTCATATGCATGGATCGTAACTGATGATGCAGTTTAATGTCTTTCTAGACAGTATGAAATGCCAATAGTTTAAGGTCATATGCATGGACCATTGGTGAATTTTGTGTTTATACAAAATAATTCTGCAGAAATTTGACATTAGTTGGAATAGTGATTGTTCTCTATCCATTTAGATTAAAGAATAAGATCCATTGGATTAGACCTTATGTATTGAATAAGATCCTTCCCATTTTGGCTCCAGCATGTGAGGTTTCTTTTCTGGTATCATTGGGGTTCTATGAACTAATACCAATTCTCCCTGAACAAATGAAGGAAGATGAACTTTTTTGTTGAATGCTCGTGCTATTCGATTCTGATAGACTTCCAAGTGGTGCATGGTGCACAATAGTTTCTGATATAACCATTCCAATTCATCCAATCACTTTTAAAATTTTTCATCTGTAGATGATTGATCAAAAATGGCTAATCTGTGAAAGGGTAATTGAACCTAAATGGGAAAGACTGCTTCTGTTCCATATACCAATGAATATGGAGTTGACTGCGTTGCAGTCCGGGTGGTGGTCCGATAATCCCATAAAGCATGAAAGAGTTTATCAGGACATGATTTCTTATCATTATCCACCATATTTTTAAGTATGTTTGAAAGAGTATTGTTGAAAGATTCTATCTGGCCATTGGCCGCTGCATGATACCGAGAGGAATGATTAGATTTAATTTTGTATTCTTGATACAACTTCCTCACCTCGGATGAACAGATGTTGGTGCCATTGTCTCTCAATATGGTATGATGGAAACCAAATCTGGTAATGATATTATACTTGATGAAGCTAATAATGCATTTAGGACTAACTTCTTGGAGAGGTATTTCCTCTGCCCATTTGGAAAAAAAGTCAGTAGCAGTAAGAATATACTTCATCTACTTTGATGTAGCTTAAGGATAAGGTCCTACTACATCCATTCCCCATGTGGCAAATCGCCACGAGTATTTAGCTATATGAAGAAACTCTAGGGGTTAATTAATGATGTTGGAATGTACTTGGAAAGAATGACATTTCTTTGTGAAATCAACACAATTTTGTATCATTTAAGTCCAAAAGTATCCAAGCCTTGGAATTTGATAAGATAGTCTATGTCCAGACTGATGGGAACCACAGACTCCTGCATGCACTTCTTTCATGACAGCCATTGTCTCTTCACCATCAATGCATCTAAAGAGAACTCCATCAAAAGCCCTTTTGTAGAGAACTTTATCTATGTGATCTGGGCGATCATAAAGAGTGAAATTGATCACACGTCTCCGGACTTGTTCCTTCCCGGCTCTATCAGGTGGAAGTGTTCCATTTTTAAGGTATTCCCTCATAGGTGTCATCCATCATGTAGTATGACCATATGTTTCTTAGATGGGACTAATTTCATTGATTTCCCTAGTTATGGCTTGAACATAAGGTGAAATTGTACGACGGTGGGAAATACTAATGGTTGTCTCGTCCCGATTTGGATCTTCCAGAGTTGTGGCTATATTAGCCAGTGAATTAGCTTGGGAATTTTGTGATCTCAGGACATTAGAAAATGTCGGTTCCGTAGTAAATTCCTCCATTAACACTCTGACGCAATCATACAAAGGGAGTAGTTCTTCTTTTCTGATTGCATAATCCCCATTGACTTGTTTGATTACCAGGTCTGAATCACCCTTCACCATTTAGTGATTCACTTGTGCTTGAAGTGCCACCTCCAATCCTGCGATGAGAGCTTGGTATTCTGCTTCATTATTTGTACCACCTCCCAACAATGAGAAGGAATAAGGTAGCACTTCCTTTTCTGG
Organism: Viscum album; assembly: GCA_963277665.1. Classification (NCBI taxonomy): domain Eukaryota; kingdom Viridiplantae; phylum Streptophyta; class Magnoliopsida; order Santalales; family Viscaceae; genus Viscum; species Viscum album. The sequence goes on along the minus strand of OY728143.1, from coordinate 639,339,195 downwards.
AGAAATGAGTAAAATTCCAAACCCAACTTTTTTAAATTTAGGATTTTCCATTTTTCTCCCTGTTAGACTTCTGGAAGCATCATCAAGGTACATTTCCCATGTTTCAAGACTCTCTTGAATAAAGGATACTTCCTCATCAGGATGTTAAATTTATGAAGGTGTAACTTCTACTGAAGGATGTTCAACAAGGAAATCAGCTCGATCTTGGCCTTTTATTGCCTTTTGAGACACATACTAAATATCAAATTGCTGCAAAATAACTACCCACTTTTCCAGACGTCTTGTAAGCACTGGACGACTAAGGATGAATTTGAGCGGGTTATTGTGAGATACCAATTAGACCTCGTGATGTTGCAGGTATTATCTCAACTTCTGAACAACAAAGATTAATTCTAGGCAACACTTCTCAATCTTTTAGTATCAGGTTTATACTTCAATCATAGTCCGACTGAGATAGTAGAGGATGTTTTCATTCCCAACATCATTCTTCTGAGCAAGAAAGGAACCCAATGATCACTCTAAAGCTGTCACATAGAGGATAAGTGGTCTTCCTTCAACAGGTGGCATTAATACCAGTGGACTCCAGAGATACTTCTTGAGAATATCAAATGATTCTTGAAATTCTTCAGTCCACTTGTATAGGAATCCCTTCTTCATCAATTTGGTGAAGGGTAAACTTTTTCCTACCAAATTGGCGATGAAACGCCAAATATAGGCCATGTGTCCTTGAAGTCCTCTTAATTCCATTAAATTTCAAGGATTTGACATACCAAGGATTGAATGTGTCTTCTCAGGATCGACCTCGATACCACGATGGCGTACGACGAAGCTGATAAATTTTCCAAAGGTTATCCCAAAAGTACATTTTACGGGGTTCATCTTCAAATTATGTTGCTGAAGTTTGTGGAATATGATTTCTAAATCAGCCAAGTGATTAGAACAGTTGTTGGATTTAACCACCAAATCGTCCACATAACATTCAACAAATTTTCTTAAAAAAGATTTGAAGATACGATGCATGTCACACTGATATGTTGTGCCTTCATTCTTCAGGGCAAAGGGCATAACCTGATAGAAAAAAACACCCTGAACGGATCTGAAGGCTGTAGATTCTTCATCTTCTAGAGCCATTCAGATTTGATTATATCTTTAATATCTATCCATGAGGGAAAGTGCTTCATAGCCAGCTGTTGCATCAATTAAGAGTTTTGTAATTGGTACTGGAAAATCATCCTTAGGACAATACTGATGAAGATCTCTGAAATAAATAGAAACTCTAATTTTCCCATTCTTCTTTTTCACTGGGAAAATATTAGCCAAACATTTGGGATATTTTACTTCTCTGATTAAGTTATCTTTGATGAGCTTATCCACTTCATCTTCAATTTTGGAAGCATAGGTTGGGTGTGCTCTTCTAGCGGCTTGTTTGAATCCTCGATGTCCTTCTGGCAAACCCAAGCGATGAGTTGAAACATCAGGATCCAGCCCTGGCGTCTCTGTATAGTTCCAAGCAAATATATCTCAATTTTTCTTTAAAAAAGAAATATACATCTATTTCTCTTCAAGATTCATGACTGCACTAATTAAAGTGGGGCGTGGATCTTCTTTTGTACCTAGATTTATTTCTCAGAGTTCATCCACGGTGGTAGAGATACACTCTTCAAATGCTGGAGTAGCATCCCTGATATCTTCCTCTTCTTCTTCAACATGTGTTATTTCTTCTGTTTCTACTTTCATAGTAGATGATGAAGAATAATTTCCATGATCATAAGAGATGTTAAAATTTGAACATCTTGAAGAAGAATCTTCCATTTCTGAAACGATTGATGATGAAGGGTCTTCCTTGGGTAATATAGAGGAGATGATGGATTGAGAATCAACATCATCGTTGACCTCTGACATTGCTATAACTTCTTCTAATTTAATTGGAAAAATATAGACTTTCTGAATTTCAGCAGATTAAATGAAGGCATCCCCATTTGAGCTTTCTTCATTTCTTAGTGAATCACTAATTTCTACCATGCTGTCTGGCTTGATTTCCATAATTGACATGATGGAATTTTCCATAAGAGTATTTTTATTTAGGTCTATCCTATCAATTTGACTGATAGGCAACACGTAATCTAAACTCACATGTGTAAATGGGTTTACTGGAATCTCTTTCAAACCATATGGAGCATTAACTTTGGTAATCTCCCTTGTTGTGGATTTATCCTTTCCCTTCATGTGATAGAATTCCACCTCAATGTATTGAGATTCACGTGTCTTTAATAGGGATTTATCATCATATAATGTTCTAATTTGACCATCAAAACAATATTTTAGACATTGATGGTATGATGAAGGGATAGTTTCATGTTGATGTAGCCAGGGTCTTCTAAGAAATATGTTGAAGGCCGAGTCTTGATCAACAACAATGAAATCCAAATTTGATACAAGATCTCCAAAATGAGTTATGAGTGTAATCTCGCCCAGTGGTTCTTGTTCATTTTTATCATATCCTTGTAACATCAAAGTAGAATGAGATAAATTAGATTCTGTGAGGCCCAATCGACAAAGTGTACGAATGGGGATGAGGTTGACTCCAGAACCATTATCAATGAAAACTCTTCGGACGTCTACACCATTGAACTTTCCAGATAAGTACAAAGGTCTAATATGTCCATGAAAAACATCATCTTTATCTTCATCTGTGAAATATTTCACTTCATGGAATTCTGTAGGATTATTCTCTACATGGTAGACTTCATCTACTGCAATTTTAGTTTCAAACTCATGAGGACTTGACAAAGCCTCGATGACTGCCTCCCAGAGATCCTTCGATAAATTCAAAGCATCCAGAATTGATAACATGGATGGTATTTGGTCCAAGTGTTTCAATACATCATACTTTTGATCCAATGGTCGACGTTTCCCAACAGTAACATGTAGTTTCACAGGTGACTTAGAAGTTTATTCTATGGAAGTAAATGCATCTTGTACGGGGATATGAGTTGGTAATACTCCTAGGTTTGGAAGATTATACTAATTAGTTATATTTACTTACTGAGAGGAAGAAGATGGAACCTTCAACTGATCTTCCAGAATAATTGTTCCAGGACTGAGTCTGCCTTTTTTTGAAGAACATGCTTGTTCTTGTTGAGCTCGTTGAAGGGCTATACCACGAGTTTCTGCCACATACATAGTTCCAGCATGGGTAGATTTGGAATAGTGGCCTCTGAAAGATCCACGTATTCCCATGTATCCTGAGCCTCTGGAACTTCCTCTGATTCTTCTGTTTGCTACGGGGGACTCAGGTTCATCAAAATCAAAACTGTGACTGGCATATGGATCTGTTAATTGAATCATATTAACGGAATCAAAAATAAACTCTTCATCCGATGAAGACTCTGCCTGATTTGCCTGTTTAGGTTGTGTTGTTTGGTGGGGCGGTGCCCGTGACTTCGAAGTAAATGGAATAGAATCTTCTAGAGTCAAAGACAACTTAGGCTTTGACACAATTTCATATTCATCTGATTGTTCCTCTTTCTTTTAATTATTCCCCCCTTTTGAGGATTTTTGCTATGATGAATAGGTTTTTGCTGTGGTATTCATGGAAGGAGATACAATTGGTTTCTTTAGTTGTGTTTGAAAAATGGCATGAGTTCGCTTGATTGTTTTTCTGACCATCCAATCATCATATTTTTGCACCTTTTTGTTCTTGACTTCTTGCCACTCGCCTTCTTCCTCTGGATCTGTAGCAGTAACACATGCTACCTGAGCTAATGAACCTTTCAGTTTGACTTGTCCCAAGTCGACCATTTTTTGTAGGAGGTCCTTAAATACAAAACACTACTGAATGGGATGCCCCAAAATTTGATGAAATGGGAAATAATTGGGACAGTCTTCATCTCCTTCCTTATTCGGCCTCTTGGGCCCTGGAAATTGAACGAAATTATTTTCCAGAGCTGAAATTAAATAAACATGAACTTGTTCATTTTGAAAAGAGTAAAATTTTCTTTTCAAATCCTCAAATTGTTTTCATCTTTTATCTCTTTTATCATATTGACGAAATGAAATATGTTGTTGGCGATAAGGAGGTGGATCCCTTCAAGAAGATGAAGGTTTGGAAGTAGAAGCAGGTGCAGGTGCTTGTTTAAGCACAACTGCAGCAGTCTTTGCTTTACCCATTCTTTTTCCTGGATCTGATGGAATTACACGACCATTATCCTTAGTCTTCATAAGAGAATATTCAATCTGTTGAGCGATTGAAGTAAGGTCGCAAAACCCTCCTGTGTATTTCACAGGGATCAACGACGTGCGTAATTCATCATGCAGATTTGCCAAACAGATTGGAAACAATTCTTCTTGAGGGAGTGCTAAGCTTATGGAATTTTTTAATCCCTTATATCGAGCAATGAAGTTCAAAACCATTTCATTTTCCCTTTGCTTACAATTGGTAATATCAAAAACTGTTGTCTTTGGCAACATTGAACTGAATTGAAGAAGGAATCGTTGGTGGAGATCCTCCCATCTGGTAATTGACCAGGATTGCAAGCTTGTGTACCAGACAAAGGCATGCCTTGTAATGACTGTACAAAACACCGGAGTTTAACTGCTTATTGTTGCTGAGGGGTTCCCATCATATGATTACAATGAGAAAAAAAATGTGTCAAGTGTTTCACTGGGTCTCCCAAACCATTAAATATTGGGAATGTGGGGCTTGAAAAATTTTATGGCGGAGGAATTGCATCAACCCACTCAGGGTAAGATCTCTTTTCTAGTTGAATTTGTGAATGATTTCCCTCCATAGCATCCAATAGAGATGTTAATGACTCAATAGTAGTTATTAACTTTTGAGAAAATGTGGTTAGTCTTGGACCTGAACAGGTGCAATGACTGGAGCTGGTACAGATGTGGTGGTTGGTGCTACAACTGATGGGAGCATCGCCAATTGTTGTTGCACATGACCCATAGGATTAGACCTATGAGGGTGTACTGGTAGAGGAGGATATTTTTTATCCATCTTAGTAGCTGCAACAAATTCTCTTGGCTGAAAGACTCCAACACACATAGGAGGAAGACTACCTTGAAGTAATTCTTCATTCAACCTCCTTAATTCCTTAATTTATTACACTTGTTGTGCAAATCTTTTCTCTAGTGGGATCGATTGGCCTTCTCAAGAGGAAGGGTATCTAACCTGATTCTCATCTTTCCCCTTGTTGGATCCCTTTCGGAGAGGGGGAAGTGGGTTACTTGAAGGATTACCCAAATTCTGGGTAAGCCTTTGATTTCGTGTACGCACACCTTCTTCATTTGTGTATGTGAGTACAAATTCTTTATTAAGAACATCTTCATCTGATCCCTATGAGTGAACCTCATATGGTGGATCAGAAAAAATGACATTAATGACATTAATTGATACATAATGCATTACATATCTTCTATCGGTATTTATGCGACAATGCCTTTTTCTATGTCCCTGATGAGACATTGCCTTTTGTCGATTTGATCCCTCATGAATTTCTTGACGAAGCATAATTTTGAGGGAATTTCCTGATAGTTTGGATCTTCGTTCCTCTTTAGGATTCTTCCCTAATCGAGAGAAGACTGGATTTCCTTAAGGGAGAGATTGAGGATTTGAAAAAGTCCCCATTCCGGTGGACTAGGGTTGTTCCTGCTCAACTCCTCGAATCCAATTTGTTGATTTTGAGGGTTGGGTAAAAAGAATCCCTAGTCTGGAAAGATGGGGTGGTTCTTGACATGCTATATCTGATACGTTCTTGAATTCCCTCCTGATCTTACAATCTTTAGTCCAGAAATTAGCAGGATGCATCAACCTGCATTCACTTTTATCACTCGGCTCAAAAGACCATTGGATGATTTATGAATCTTCTGTCACTTTATGATGTGCTTGATCCAAACGAGAGGCATGTTCAATATTATCATTTGCTTGATGCAGGAGTAATTCAACAACTTGTGCTATTTATGATTTTTTTTGAGAGAAACTAGTTGAGGCCTGTTCTTGGGAAAGCTTTTGATTACAAACCAAACCCATTGACTGTGGCCGACCATGGTCAATAACATTGCATGAGACCATTTTCGGCGGTCTTTGCTGACTGGAGAGTACATTGAAACGTAGATCTCCATGAACACCCCATCCCCTGATATGAATACCAGATGGGGCATTGGCAATTAACTGGTTCAATCTTCTTAGTGCACCAAGGCATGAACGCTGAAGGGCTCTCTGCTGTTTTTCAGCCTTCAGATATCGAGAAAATGAGAGAGAGGGAAAATAAATTTGGTGTTGTCACCCTTCTATTATCTTGACATGATTTTCATATTCATCATAAGAAAATATTTTATTTTTCAACTGAAAAAGAGTTTTCCATATGTTGAGAGGAATATCATGAATTCCATCTTCCGTCAACATCTCTGGAATGTCATACTGAGAATCAGCCAAAGGCCAAAACATAATTGGCACTTTACCTTTTACCAGTTGTTTTCTCATATTCAGGAATTCCTCTTTATAATTTGATGATGATTCTTCAACCTGATTAGACCGGAGTAGGTGATTCCTAGTTGCTTTATCAGATTCAACAAGATTGGTATAGAAACCACTTATCAAACTAGAATATGCATGACTTAGGGGTGGTTCGGAGAATGACCTACACCCTAGGCTATCTTCTGATTGAAAATGTATTTCACCTTCTAATGGTAAAGAATCAAACATGACTGGCTTTACATTTTCAAGTGCCTCAAGATAATAGGGATTTCTCAAAACTACATTGTCCTTTGGAGCATTTTCCATGCAATGTGCATTACTACTATGAAGAGGACATTCACAGCTAAATTCATCATCATGGGGAGGACCACCATGGTGAGTTACAGAAATAGATGAAACATTTTTCTCCTTGGTCTTCTGAACACACAGTGGGTTCTTATGGCTCTCATCTGAGGATGAAACTTCGAGATCGACCGAATTTTCATGAAGCAAGACTTCGTGATGAAGTTTCTGATTCAGAACTTTGGAATTAATGTTCCCTCTATTGGGAATTGAGAGAGTAGAATCATGAGTTTTAACAGATAATTGTTTGAGTGCATCAAGAACTCCAGCATCGAGTGAGGCCTTATTATAGATTGGCCCTTGATTTCTTGACTATGATGGGAGGGCCTTCTTCTTAGATGCCTTATTACTCACTTTATGATACACGTATTGATGAAAGTGGTCATTATGGGCAGGTGTATGTGCCTGCTCAGGAGAAATGATCAGTTAGGCTGATTATCTCCACTCAATTCAGGTGTATGTGCATGACTTGGCCATCCGTATGATATGGGGGAGTATGCCCCACAACCCACTTGGACTATAATAGAGGTGTGTGTCTATTATATAGTGACATATTGATGTGTAACTCCATTGGTAGGGATATATTTATGTGTCTTTGCCTGAGATCCTACTGAAGCTGTTATAATATCATGGCAGGCATCCAGAATATAATCAGGGATTTGCTTTTGACCTTCCACCATTGATAGAATATGCTTGGTGACTTCAGCTGCTCGAATGTGGATATACGTGCATTCCGTTCCTGGAGTAGGTGTATGTGCCTACTCCTGTCCTCATTTTCCTGTCAGTGAATTCTGACAGTACTCATGTGTGGGGGCAGAGAGTTGAGTCCGCCTCATGTTTGTCATCGTAGCTTTCTGACTGACTTATCTGAATGCCACCAATCGAGACTATTGGTAGTCTTGATCAATACTAGTAGGTGTATGTGCCTTCTGATTACAAACTGTTGAACGTGGTTGATGAACTTCCTTCAATACTGAAAGACGAGGTTGCTGGAAGGATTGATGAGTGTAGGCAGGTGTATGTGTCTGTTTACCAGTTGTCAACACATTGTGTTGGCGGGCTCCATCACATGTATTCAGACGTGCCTGTAGACTAACTGATTATTTATAAACAGGTGTATGTTCCTATCTATAGTACTCCACCGGAAATTCCTAGAAGGATTAGTGTGCTGCTGCCAGACGAGTCTGCTGGACATCAGAATTAAAACAGATGGGTGTGCGTGCCCGCTCGTTGCTTTCCACCCAGTTTGGTTGGTGGACTTCTCCAGAAACGACAGATATGATAACCAGCTCACTTTTGACCAGATTTCACCTCTGGTGGTTCATCTTTCCTGGTCGAGTTCGAGGAACTGGAGCCGAACGCCTGGAGACGACACTCTCATCATGTTGAGGGCGCACAATCGCACGAGTCTGGCAGTGATTATTGGTAGGAGCCCTCGGGAAGGACTCTTGTTTCCTTGAATTAAGGCCTTGAGGGGCCTTCTCATTCATCTACTCAGAATATGGGAGGGAATGGTTGTTGCGTTCTAGGGATAATGACCCAAAACGGTTGGAGACGGTGGTTAGCACCGCCTTCTTCTTGATCACTGGTCGTCGCTGTCCGGACGACCAGGGTGAATTATTGACATGGAGGTCTTGTTTAGTGGCCTCCAGTGTCAGAATAGTTCCATTTTGATGGTACTCCTTAACCAGCGCATTTGATACCCAGCGTAAAAGATACTGAGTAGGTGATGTCATCCTCAGAGTGGACGACGATCCAGCAGGAGTAGTAGAAGATGCATTCACAGTATAGGTTATCATATCAGAAGTATTCACAACAATGAACTTATGAAAATCCATTCTTGTAATGCAAAAGATCATGGAAAAGAGTGCACGTTTGATATAACAAGCATAATCAAGATAAATTCATCCTCTACCACTTTTGGATGAGCACATATGTTATTGACTGTCTTGTTTACCCTCTCATTGAGTTTAAATAGGTTCCTAAAAAATAAGTAAAACATCATTTTAACTTGGTTAAGGATTCACATCGGGTTCACCATTTTTTGTTTCCTCTGGAATTGGGGATTATCTCATTGATTTAAGATTCAAACATTCCAAGCGATTTCTAATGTGTTTGTTCGTAGAACCGGAAACATCCAATGATTCCATATCCATTTGGACCTACTTTCCAAAGGTATGTGCTCATTAGTTGTGAACTGATGAGACCTAAGAATTTTCATTGGTCGAGAGGATGGGAGTTCTGACTCATCACACCTTTTTGAGGGGAATTATTGTCTACTCCAAGACTTTATTTATAGATTTATGTTATGTTTGTGAATCCTTATTACATTACCAAGTATGAAAATTATCTTTTCTTAGATCTGACAATAAATGATTAATATGTATGAGATTTAGAGAATCTTTTATATGTATTCTAGGTTATTCATTGATAGAGAATCATATTTATTTGTTCAGATATTCATTGTCAATGGTATCCTTTAATAAATTATATAAAAGTCTCTTAGTCATTAGGATGACCATACTAGTTTTAAAGCCACTCAGCGGGGCACTTGAAGTTTATTGTCAATCAGATGGACGTGAATTGTTTCATAGTTGGGATTGTACCCACAAGATGGTCTAACTAAATATCCTTTATTTTTAGAAAATGAATAAGAACCCACATAGTTTGAGTAAAGAATTTTGGGGTTTATTCATGATTGAGGGCTCAAAGAAAGATGTTATAATTACTTTTACACTCTAAGCTCACGTGAGTCATGCTTGGTGTGAGAAACAAGAGGTATTGGTAAAACCAGACAATTGTTCCATCATAAAAAATGATGTGGGGATTATGTATGTATGACTGCCCAAAATAGATGAAGATTGGGTTTTACTTCAGGGAAGAAACCCAGGAAATAGGTCCATAAAGATATATGTGCTTTATAGAGATTTGGATACTCTAACTTGGGGCATACTCTTGAGGAAGTTTCCCAAATTAGGAAGGAACTTATGATTGGGTTTTACTCTTGAAAAGGAAGCCCAATTCAAAAAGTAAATTAATACTAGTTAAGAGAAATTATGACTGAGGCTTATTCTTAAAGAAGAGGCCCATGTTAAAGGGAATTATGACTGGGGCTTATTCCTGAAAAGGATGTCGGGGTTAGGGGACTTGGGGATTATTCCTAAGGAGGATGCCAAAATTAAGAGAACATGGACTGGGGATTACTCTTGAAAAGGAGGTCCAGGTTAAGGATTCTCTCATCTTAAAGGATGAGGTTAAATGAAAGAAGTATATGACCTTAGTGACATAATGATATGTAAATCACTGGGTTTTAAGAGATGTTCCACAGAATTCCTTCTCATATAAGAAAACCAACAAGGAAATCAAGCCATGAATGGATTTGGAAAGAATTCTGAAGGCTTAAACTTGAAGAGGATAGGTGGATAGACATAAGAGAGGTGAAATAGGCAGGAAGGGGAACCCAAAAAGAAGGTGGCATGCACGTCCTGCGTGGGCGCACAATTCATGGTCGCACAAGTATTCTTGCGCGACACATGGGTACTTGCGCGAAAGTAAACCCTTAAGGTAATAATTGTGCGAGACTTGGCTCAAGATATTAGTATTATCCCTAGGGGATTCCAGTAGAGGGGCACACAAGTTCTATTGTAGGGGTAAGGCGACGTGCAAGTGTGTCCATTTCCCTTATTGGCTGGCCACTTAAGAGAGAAGTGTTGATGAGATTCAACACTTAGGACTTTCTCGCCATCTTTAGATCTTCCGTTCTATGTAAGAAACTACCTTAGAAGTTTTTGGAAGCTTTGAGAAGATACTAGGGCACCGGGAGCTCAAATCTGAGTTTCTGTAATTTTTCGTCCTTTAAATTGGGGGCCCACAAGGGGGTATTTATAGGCTGGAGAAGACCCTGGGAGAAATTCAAAGAGGGCGTGCAAGTCACCTGCAAGACCAATGGGTGGCCTACAAGTATACTTGCGTGAACTTGGTGAAACTTACGCGACTCAAGTGCATTTGAACCTTTGTTCATGCCTTTGTCAATTTTTGATGTTTCTTCAAAGGATGAATCACTTTGGGTTCAAGGTATTTCCCCTTTTCAATTCATTAGACTCTATGATGGAAATGAGAATCAACAATGAGATCAAACATTAATTTTTTTAGATCTGGTAGTTCAAGATTGCATGATATCAAACATTCACTCTTATCACAAGATCATGCAATCAAAACATACATGAGATCAGTCATTTCACAATTGTTTGGATCAAAAATTTATGCTATGTGTTTATTCTTTCTTTGATAATCATCCTTTATTCAACAACCTCAAAAATTATCCACAAATATAATTAACCCAAAGGAACCATCATGAAGTAATTTTTCATAAAATATTAATTGAATTTACTTTGTGTTTTTCAGTTATCCAATTGAGTATGATTACACTCTCCCATGTATGAGATTTATGCACAAATCTGTTGTGTTTGTGCACAAAATGAACTTGTTTGAAGATGGTATGTGTATACATAGAACTATTTTAGATTTTTTTAGATGATTTATTGTTATTTTTGTGGTGCATTTTTTTTCATGGTGATACATGGTGGTCATAATGACTATTTTGGTTAGAGATCAATTTATATGTTCACATTCTGAAGATGAAATTTATATTTTATTTTATCTATTAGATCTATATGAATGTTACATTTAAATATACTATGTAACTTCTTATGTTTTATTACACATGTATTTTATGGATCATTCTTGTGTTGTGAATAGTTTATATATATATATATATTATTCATGTATTATGCCATATAATATTCATCGGGGATATCTTTTTTGTTATTATTTGATATTGGCTAAGGCCTCCCATATTATGTGATATGATTAGTCAAATTTTGTCACTAGACACTGGTCTTTTGGATGTAGGATTATGGTGGAACACTTGTCTTACCACTGGTCCAGGATGGGCTCATTCATGAGAAGTTTTATCTATGTAGTATTGAAGTATATCTATCGTAGGTAGGATTTCATAATCAGAATTAATGTGGGGATTGGTTTGAGAATTTAACGAAATGATGATAAAGTGGGTCTTGAGATTAATTATTTTTCCAGGATATCATTGTGGGTTCATTAACTAACAATACATGTTTCATGGAATTGGTTAACATGTTATTAAATATTTATCTACAATACATTATTGTAATATATAAGAAATATTTTTAATGGATCATATTGTAGTTAGTTATTATATTCTATCCCCTTCCTTTGTTTTCTCATCTATATATACTATAGGCTCTATTGGTGATGGTTTCTCATTTTTTTCCTCTTAATATTGGTTAGTGAAGAATGATATGGTGTTTCCTAAAACTATTTGGAAGATATAGTTTCCCCTTAACCTGAGGAAGTACCTCTCGTCATCAAAAAATGTGTGGAACATTCTTTTATTGTGGGTGTCACTTCCCACATAGTCATACATGAGTATATCGAATAATAGTGAACATAATTCATTTTAATGGTATGGGAAACCTATGTTTATGTGGAAATCACAAGTTTCATGTAATATAAGATTGGGTGGACATTGATACTAATTTATTTTTTTGGTTCATTCATTATATAAACTAAAAATGATTCTTATGCTAATCTCCCTATGTGGATACGTGATATTTTAGGCTAAATTTTTTTCTTGAAATCATACTGGGACTACATTAATGTAGTTGGATTTCGATCCAATATTAGGGATAATGTTTTATCTATATGTGTTAGACCCGCCATAGGGCAATGAATCCATGTTTGAGTATACATTGATTACCAAAGTCATCCCAAGATATTTCCCATTCATATTTTCTAATAGATTATTTAGGGATTAATGGTTTGGATAGAGAATATGGGGTAAGAGATTTTGATTAGTTTCATATTTTTTCCCATAACACCTATATCAGAGTCCCCCAAGTGAGTGTTGCATGTTGAGTAACTTTAGCATAGAAACTCTCTTGGTAAAGGAGTATGATATCATTTCACATAAAAATAACCATAGTGGTTCAATAGATGGACCTCCACCTTGATGATGGAATTGTTTTCTTGACCTAATTTTAATAGGTCGTGTTTTAAACATATGTGTTTTTAGAAGGAGTTTGAGTGGCTTGGAATAATTGAGAGATCGGTGATGCACCAATCCTCCCCTCTTAACACCACCTTCAGTTAGTTGTTATTTCGAATTGAGTGCAGATTGATAGAGAAAGAGAAGACGTGTATGATGAAAAATTATGATCAGGAAGTAATAGAAATTTTTTGAGTATGATTCATCTTTTACTTTTTAGTGACCTTATTAGTAGATGGCACAACCAGAAATTATTATTCCTTCATTAGAGTCTCAAAAGATGAAGAATCCAATAAAACCCATTTCAAAATTCTGTTTATTATATTGTATCCAATAATGTGGATGATCATTCACACACCCTTCATAGTAAAGTGAAATATTCATAATTAGATATAATTTTAGATAATTTCATTTTAGTTATTTTATAAATATTAAACACAATCAAATCATAGAGGTATATAATTTCGTTGATGAGAAGAAATATCTGATATATTTTTTATAAATATCTATCTAAATGATTGGTGATTAGGTAAAACCATCATGAATACAAAAGTAGATACCCATAATATGATATTTATGGCTTTATGAAATATTTATGTGGATGAAACATTCACTTCATGTTAATAAAGAAGAATGCATGATTACTTCTGAAGGGGGACCCATTAATTTACCATTGTGGGAGGCCATGTTGAAATTATCTTATATTCTAGAGATTGTCTTCGTGTATTGATATCTAAAATTATGAGAATCTTGAAAAAATATCTTTGCCTTTTGGATTGAACCATTCCATATATTATTTAATATAAGAACATATTGGTTGTTCTTGTTGTTTTTCTTTAGTTCCCATTCGAGTGATATCTATTTATTAAACTCCCACAAAATGGGATCTAAATTCATTTGGCGGGATGCGGTATTCATTATTTTTATGTCATGAAAGTAGATGAGATCTCATTATAGTAGTATTAGTTTGTTGTTTGATTCTTATAGAGAAGAACTATTTATTTGGTTAATAGAGGGTATTCATGAATAAAAAAAATTTGAGGAGTGATAATTGAATTAAAATATTGATTTGTTTCTCACATTCAATCAATAATGTTTTCCTTATAGTCATACCATATGTGAGAGTGTCTGAAATTAGTGATATAAAAATAGTGGTCTTGTGTGATGAGACATTATTAGGAATAGACCAAAAGATATTAATGATAGTGTAGATCATGTATCCCACCTTTCATGGTGGATAATTATTTTTCCATAGTTATTGTATAAAATATCATAACAGACCTACTATGTAAAGGTAACCCTAGTGGATCACGATCTCCATAATAGAATATAAATGATTATTTTTTTTTTGGGAAAACCATTATATATAACCCTTTGATATGAAGGGATGATGATTTTTTGTCATGCTTGGGGGGATTTTTTTACCTCTAAAAGATATTATATTTGGCTAACGAACCCATAGAGTAGAAAAATATAAAGAGGTAGGACCATATTATTTAGATTGTGGTGGAATTTACTACATGTAGGGTAGTGCAATAGTTGTGTATAGTTTCATGGGGATCATGTTGTTCCTAATGTTCACATTAGTTGATTTCATGAATAAGCGATGAAAACAAAACTAGATCTTCATTGATAGTATGTGTGATGATATTCGGGAACTAGTTTCTGATCTCAGATTCCCTTGAATGTTTATAAAGAGAATAGAATTGAAGAACCATGTTGGTTACGATCCAATTGATAGTGACATTGGTGTTAGTGCATTTATATAAGGAAAGGGTAGTGTTTATAGTTTTTATCCAATAGAGCTTGCTTCCTGGTGTCACTTTTTTGTCACTATAGAATCTAGTAATGTAATTAGAATCAGAGTACAACATGGATATATTGTTCTTACAAAAATTAGTGAGGAATTTTATTTAATTATTTTGGATAGAGTCACTCCAACCAATATTATATTTATAAATAATCCATTATAAGGTGTATTTTTGTGTAGATGGCCTATATTGGTTGGATTAGATGACTCAAGAGGGGGGGGGGGTTAATTGAGTATCTATAATTTTTTTGGTTAAAATAGGTTCTTTAAAATAACATTTCCCTACGAAAATAAAATACATGAATGTTTGTAGTGAATTTATAAATGTACTGAAGGTTCAATTAGTTTCTCAAAAGATTGATTAGTTCTCATATTTACCAATATAATGATAATTCAATCATTTGAATCTAATATACTAGTCCAAAATAGATATAAACACTTTATAAACTAACTATCAAGGTTCATTTTATCTTAATGTGAAATGAATTAAACACATATCGGATTAAAACACAAGACAAATAGCAAAACAGATAAAAACAAGAGGGTTAGTCTCAAGTAGAGACTGAGTCCTCTTAAAAGGGTGATAAACTTCCACCATGTAGTTTATATTAATAATCCTATGATCCACACCGCAGATCGGGGTTCACAATAGCACACAAGGCTATCCAGGTCACACTTGACCTCTACCACAGTTATTTGTGGGAAAACTAACAAACAGATCACACAAGATCTCCTCTAATATTCTACATGGAACACAATAGTAATAAAGGGATTGAGTGTGAGGATATCATGATATCCTTAAATTAGGAATAGGATACAGTGTGTGTGACACAAAAAAATACACACACTGCTCAAAAAGTAAACAAAAGATCACAACAGAGTTTCTGAAGGAAGGATAGAGTTTAGAAATCTTGGTGTTTTTTGCAATAATGCTCTGGTCTATTTAAATGTAGTGAAAATTAAATTCGAGTTCTCTTCTGAAAGATGGATTCAGAATAGTGTATTGTTGTTTCTGTAATCTGGAATTCAGGTGTGAAAGGGTTCAGATCATCAATGTCTGAATGTACAATGAGTTTCAGCAGGATAATGCTTGTAAAACTTCTTGTGCACTGAAGCTTCGAGTTACTCTATTTGAAATATCATGTGTATTCGCACAATCTTCCCTTTTTGTTTTTATTTTCAGTATTTTTTTCTCAAGACCTTAATTAAGGTTGAGGTTCTAGTTCTTTTATACATAAGTATCCAGTAGCCGTGATGATCTCCCACCATGCATGTTCCTCATATTGTCTACAGATCGTATTATAGACAATATTTAATAATTTCATAAACCTTAATTTTTCTAAATAAGACAATTTAAAATAAAATCTAATAAATAAATTTGAATTAGTTATTTATTAATATCAGTGAGTCAATTTCATTGGTTTGTCGTCTTCGTATTTTCATCTTAGTTCTTTCATCTTTAGTCTGTCATCTTCAGTCTATCATCTTCGGTCAGTTAGCATCAGTATGTCATTTTTGGTCTGTGAGCATCATTAATCTTCGGTCTATGAGCATCAATGTGTCGAACATAGGGTTGTAGAACATCGGTGTGTCAAACATCAGTGTGTCAAACATTGGTGTGTTGAACATCGGTGTTTCATACATGAGAGTGTCAAACAGCGGTGTGTGGAACATGGGTGTGTCAAACAGTTGTATGTCGAACATCGGTGTGTCAAACAAAGTATCGGTGTGAGGGAAAAAATAAGATTATGAAGTGTCTTTCTTACACATTACATTAAAAGACTAAGTTACATCCAAAAATACATGTACATATACACTTGTAAACATATATTTATATATAGGTTATTGATCTATTTAAGTATATAGTTCTATATGAAATAATTGATTTACATTGAGATATTAAATGCAATGAAATAGTAGAATATATAGATTTACATTATTTTTTATTATGAAAACTACTATATAATAGAGGGTCCAACAGTATACTTTCATCCCTTGTGGAACAAGGACCTCCAAAAAAGAAACATTATTTTTTGAATATTCTTTTAACGAATTATATATAGTGTATGCGTATTCCATTTAAGATAATTATTAAATATTATTTTGATCTAATGACTTAAATGATGAAATATATTATTACCTTCTCATGTGTTGGTTTAATGATTTTGTTAAGAGATCAAAAAAATGATGATGATGGAAGTGTGAGTGAAGGTGAGATGTTTTTCACCTATGAATTTTAAGATATTACTTCTTTAAAAAACAATATATATATACTTTTATGAAGACAATGCCTTATGGTGGGAAAGATGTACTGACCTGAGTTTTTATTGAAAGATAAATAACTAAATTTTGAGTTTTAGAGTCCAGATACCTTCTAAATGTTTAAATTTATTTATTTTGTTGTATATAAACTTCAAAAAACTAGTCGATCTCTATGAATTCTCCCAATAGTTATGGTTATCAATACGATGGGATACAATGTAATTATGGTAATAAAAATGCCTCTATAAGTATATTTTATGTATAAATATTATATTTTTAGCTTGTAAAATTGTGTTTTTGGAATTATTATTTTATTTCTAAATGGAATTAATGATTTGTAAAACAAGACCAAAATGTCATTTTGGATGAGGGTTTTAACATAGTAATTTTTTTAATTTGAGTTCAAATTTTGGTCATGGAATATTCAGTATGTTTTATATCATTTAATGAAATTTCTAAAATTTTGTAAATTTATTAATGGTCATAAGACAATATAAAGTCCTCCAATTATATCTATGTTCAAAACTTTTCCTAGGGTTTTACATTATTAGATTTCATTAATTATTGAAAGGGTAAGAGGGTGAATTATTTTTTTTGACTATCATCATATTGGAGGAGTAAGATCAAATCCACAATGAAACTATTTATCCAATTTCATGCCAAAGGTAAATGAATCTATAACTATGAAGATGGATTCATGTAATGGTGGTTCTCCAATGAGGAAAGTTTTTTATCAATTATATATTACATTCTACATGATTTTAATGCTTGTGATTATTATTATTTTTTTTTCTATTCACATGGCTCTATTGGTTTAGATTATTTGAATTACTATACAATTTTTTAGTTATTTTTCATACTTCCATACTCATTAAATCATTATTAAATATTCAATTTTCTTGTTGTGTATCACAATTAATTAAATCTAAATTAATATGTTTCATTACGTTTTCTCAATGTACTTCATAATATAATTTTTGAAATTCAACAGAAAAATTTATTTAAATATATTTTTACAATCGAAAAATATATATTTTTAAAGAATATTATGCTCAATAGATTTCCTAACACAAAATATTAATATTTATGTGATCTGTTATATTTTATATTTTTGATTTTAAAATAACCATTATAAATTTACCATTAAATTGCCGTTATTAATATGAATAGCCACTTTATAAATTTTCTTTAAAGGTATATATAATTAATATTTATTTTCTATAAATTAATAAATATATACTTAACTATCATTAAAGTCAACATATATGGTTTATATAAATTCATTTTTAGTTCATTTTATACATGGATATTAATATCTTCCTATTTTACATATAGTATTTCAAAAATTATGATAATTTTTAATTGACCGTTTCAATTTAATTTTATGGTTTATTTGGTATTTAAAAAAATTATTTTCCAATGAATATATAACAATATTGTTTATATAAACCTATCATTAATTTTATTTAAATAACATATTTTGAAATTCCAATTCTATTTTGGATTTGGATTTGAAGAAACCCATTAACCATTTAGTTTTTCATAATATATTTTATTCTATATAAAACCCCATTATATTTGATTTCAATATTACTTTTTTAGGCTTAAAATTCATTTTTATGGAAACTATTTTCTGTTGTGTTCCATGATGTTATATGAAAAATGGTTTCTTTTACTTATTAGAATTTATTCACAATTAATTTTTTTGATATATTTAAAAACTTATTAATAATCAGTCCAAAGTTTCATTTTATTTCTTTGTTATTATGAATAATAACCATAGTAAATGTGTATCCCCATGTTAATGGGTAAATTAGGTAATTAAGAATACAAAATAACATGAAAAGGATTTAAAATCACCGCAACCCACTAAAATAACCAATTAAATTAGCATATGTCACCTCTAATCATATATCTTATCACACCTATAATTTTAAATTTATTTTTATTTTATTATTTCATGGATCTAGGTCCTTGTTCCAAATTTTGGGTTGGGTACCAGTTTAATATTTTTGTCATTTAATTTGTTTACTGGGTTTTGAACTCATGCACGATCACCGTAGGGTTGGCAGTATCCGCATAGTCGGTCCAAGAGTCGTGAACATGCTCATTATTATTATTATTTATTATTATTTGTATTATAATTATAATTATTATTATTATTAAAATGAAAAAAATATAGAAACCGTACCGCACCCTCGCACCTTCCCTGTTCATGTGCGCTGCGCCAATGCCCTCTCTTCTCCGAGATGCGGGAGCCTCCGCCACTCTGGTACCATCCCAAGTGTCATCCTCCAATAGTCTCGGTCCTCTGTGACCTGGCCTTTTTCCCTCACCCCACCTGAAACTGCTCCACCACCCAAGACTCACGCTTGATAAGCACCCACCTTTTCCCACTCTCCCACCCTCTTCTCTCACCCAAGCCAGCAATCCTCAGGACCCCACCTCTGCTCGCTCTCCACCCCTGTCTCCCTCCACGCTCACCCAGCTGCCTCGCCCCTCCAACTCTTGGCCGCTAACCCCACCTTCCTTGGTTCATCCCCAACCCCATCCTATGCCTTGCCTTGTCTTCTCTCCCTCGACAACACTCTACAGTAGGCTGGCCCCCCATTCCCTCACGCTCCCCGGCCTCCCCCCAGTCTGACTTCCAACCAAGCCCTCTCACTCCAGCTCACTATCGCCATCAACCCTATGCCATCCAGGCCTATGCCAATACCTCTAAATAGTCTCATCTTGGCACCATCTAGCTCTCATCACCATACAAGTCCTGACCTCACATCGTTTCACCCTCTAAGACAACCTCCTACCATTTTGGCCTCTGACCCTTCCAGCCTCTGACCTCCTACATTTTGGAAAGGATTCCCCTCCTTATATATGCCACACTGCACCATCAAACCCCCTATCTCCCCCTTTTTCTATGACCAACAGTTCACTAAACCCCCTTCTATGGTATATTTATTTATTTATTTTTCCTTATATTCATCCATGGTGTTTTTTTATGAATACTAAAACCATGATATGTGTTTCGCACGTTCTGATAATTTTCTTGGGCAAGAAATTGGTTTGTCTGGTGTTTTTCATCTTTCCACAGATGCATCGTTATATCCGCACTTGATTTGAGGTAGGTGAATCTTAGTTTTTACCTTTCTGATCCTTTACATTGACATTTTCACTGTTATAGTTATTTATTTTATTTGATTCACAACATTATTTTTCTCATAGATGGTTTTCTAGAATGTTTTTTTAATTTCTAGAAGTTGTTAAACTAAATAATATAACTAATTTATTTAAGTATACTTATCCACACCAACGTGGAAGGAGTCTGATTAATGTCCATTATTTATTTGATAAATTTCTTTTGTGGTGATTTTAATTTTGATGATTCTTATTCAACAAAAAATTTTATGTGTTTATAAACCCAAAATAACAGATAAAATGTCTTTCCACTTGTAATGTGAAATTAGGGAATTTTCTGAAATGTATAGAAGCAATTATGTTGCAATAGAATTTGATTACTGGAAAATTGGTTTGGGGTGTATGGATTTGTAAGTCCATATCATCGAATGTGTGTAAAATGTTTTGGATATGGTATAATGATTTTAATAAGGGGGTGTTCATTTTTTTTCTTAAATGACGTTAACGGGTGGTTTTGATTTAAAACAGGTGGTGTTTGGAAGAAATAGATCTAAAATATGTTTGTGGTTCATTATTTCTTCATTGAACATTGGAAAATCCATGGGTGCACTAGGTGCCCATATTAATGTGCTCACAAATGATAATAGAACCTTTTAAATGGTGTTTCAATGAATCCTTATTTATCCAAATAATTCTTTTTTTCCTAAATGATTTTTGGTCTTTGGTGTGATTCCACTTAAATGACCATAAATATACTACTCAAGGGTTGGCCCATTTGTCCATGAAAAATGAATTAGTGTGTTTTTGGAAAGGATAATAGCCCATTTGGAAAATATGAATAATTTGGGGGACATTGGTATCCAAGGGTTTGTTTGGCACATTTAACCTAAAAGGTGAATTTGACTATGATTTTATTGAAGGAGGTGGTTTGGAAAATTGTGTATGTCTGGTCGAAGATTTAAAAATGTTTTTTAAAAAACAGTTTTACATGATCTAACATAACAAAATGTTTCGAACTTTATTCTTTTGTGAAATGTTTACAATGATTTGTTGAAAGGATGGAAATTTGAATAATTGTTTGACAATTTAACAACTTTAATATTTTAAAAAAGGTATAAAATTGTTTTAATAATTTCATGGCACAACGGCCCAGTTCGAACCTTTTCTGATATGATGTACACATATATGGGGAACCACTATAGGGGGGATATCCCTTTAGGGGTTATTGTATAGGGTGCCCATGTTTGGGGTAGGAAAGTGTCGTGAAATGAGTAATGAATACGAGGACCTACTACTAACACAGTAATATTATAACCACCATGGGTTCTTGGGTGCCTTTTAGATGATCAAGTGATGATTTCTAATCTAACCTGATTAGATGGGTTGGTCCCCCAGGATTTGTTGTTTGGTCAAGTGGGATTTTGCACTAGATTGGTCAATTATAGGGTGACTAGTTGGTTATAGGATTAAGAGCTTCAACATATGCCAATAGGTGGTTCTAAAATTGAGTACATTGAAGAGAATTATAGAGATGTTTATGGTCACCCATGGTTACTCATTTATTTACATTTCATCTTTACATTATGTCGTACCAGTTTATTTCCAGCATTCCCTGTTTACCTGTATTATTTTATCCCAGCATTTACTTCTTTTTTTGCATATTTCTTATAAAATGTAAAATGTTTTTAGTAAAATATCATGAAGCATCTGCCAGATTTCGTCATGGGAAAATAACGTTCCTTTTTCTGAAATGTGAAAACCCTAATTTTATAATTGTATTTCAAATTTATTTAATTGGATTGTTTTAGAAAGTGAGATTCTTGGATTCTATGGCTTATCTTGGAAACCTTACGGAATATTTGTAATGCTCACACCTATAGTTATTATTTCAGTTGTCGGATTTCATTTCATACGTTTTCCTAGCTATGTTTCTCATTACTAGAGAATGTTTGGCCATTGTTTGGGAGGTGACCTAGAAGGTCACGTGGAGGTATGTTTAGTTACATTTCTTTCTGATGCTAGTTTTATTTTTATTGTATGTTTTTATTTATCTGTACAACTTTTCTTCTTGGGCCAAATCGCTCCCAACAGTTAATTTTTTTTCCTGATAGTAGTTATCATCCCATGGGGATCAAGAATTCCCCAAGGGCCACGCCACGTACCGGCTTGGGTGACTGGTTCAGGGTCGACCTGGGTTGGTTAGGGAAAAATGGTATCAAAGGATGATCTTGTTATTTTGGTGTTTGGTGGATGTAGATTAGGACTTTCAGAACTCAAGAGGTAGGTTCAGTAAGGGAATCATGAACCCTTGATCATTCCAAACATTGAGTTTCTAGGGGTATTCCAGGATTTGAGACTTGTTTCATTGTTTTGTATTGAAGGATGACAACAATGGAAATCCAAAGGCACGTCATGTCCTCACATGGAGTAGTAATCCATGTGGAGTCTGAGTTCACGGTTTTAGTTCCTCATAGTTTTTGACCATTACTAGGGGTATGGAGCAGAACCATGTCACCGGGTTATGTGTAACATCTAGTTCTTCATTTTGATGGTTCTTTGTGAGTTGTACATTGTTTGGTTCCGATTGGTGAAAGAATACTTTTGGAAATGGGAGTGGGTATTTTTAAATGAAAATGTTCTCTATAATATGATTTTAAATTACTAAAGGGAGTTTAAAATTTGGACGTGTTTTAGTAAATGCACAGGTTTCAATGAGGAAATTATGAGGTCATTGGTACTCTTTATGGAAGATCACATGTGTGTGGGGGTGTATGTTAAGTGTGTGGGGGATCATGTCTATGGGTGACATGGATGGAAATTGGTGGACACAAATGTGATGATCCATAAGATTCCCAGGGTGGTTTTTAAAATATAATGGTTTTGGAAATTGGTTTTTCCATGGGGAGTGGATTTTTATGTCTAGACCTTTGGTCGTGCAATCGATATGGCTAGTTTGGTAATTCCAAGTCGTTGGGCCGCAACCCTCCAAATTCCTATCATCGTTGTGGTTATTAATGTATCCAAGGTATGTTCTGTGGGAAGCCTCATTCAAGGAAGGTGTTTTTATTAGGAGATTCTAGTGTCTTACTGGGAGGCATAAGATTCATCATCCATCAGATCCCTAGCCTTAGGTCTCAGGGTGATGCTCATGCGTAGACAACATGTCAATGGCATGTGAGACCTTTTCTAGGATCTTTTTCTTTCATCTTGGAATGGGGACATTCATGTTTCCCTTATTCTTGTTTTCTAACTATTGCAAGTACAAATTTTATGGTGATAGTGTGATGAACTTATCCTTCCATGATCATTGTAGCTTTATTATTCTGAATGTGACCTCTAGAATCATTACATTTTCTTAATTGTTTTTTTGGCCCTTCTATTGGTCGATCATGGTTTAGCACTGATCCTTTGGATATGTAAGTGCTTGTAGGAGAGTAAAGACTTGTAGTTGTTCTTGGGTTTACTGCTAGGATTATGTTTTTCTTAGAGGTGATTCTCTAGTGTTTGGGGTTCTTGGTATAGGTCAAGAGTCCCTTGTATTAGTGGAGGTTCTGTTTCTCTTATGCTATATAAGTTATTTTGGATTGGTTGGGAGTTCCCATGTCTCCAAATTCATGGGGTAATATGTTTAGGTGTTAATTTTATAAACTAGTTGTGTTCCTGTTATGGGGAGGAGATTCTTGTGTTCTATTTTTCTCTTGTGTTATGGTTTCTTATGATTTTAATCAGACATTGATTCTTGTTTTCACTATTGTTCGGCTAGAAGACTTTCTTGGGGAAGAAAGTGTCTGTGGTGGGGATAATTTTCACTCCCATACTTTTCAATTTATTTTTATTTTATTATTTCATGGCTTCTTGTCCTCGTGCCAATGTTCAGGTTGGGTCCCAATTTAAAATTTTTTTCATTTAATTTTTTACTGGGTTTCAGGCTCGTGTGTGGTCATTGCACTGTTGGTGGTAGCCAAATAGTCGGTCCAAGAGTCGTGCAATTTCTCATTATTATTATTATTATTATCATCATTATTATTATCTATTATTATTATTATTATTATTTTTATTATTATTTTTAGTACTGGAATTATAATTATTATTATTATTTTTATTATCTGTATTATTCTTATTCTTATTATTATTATTTGTATTATTATTATTATTATTATTAAAATGAAAAAATATAGAAACCCTTGTCTATTTTTGCAGTGCCCCTCCATCCTTCCATGTTCCTGTGCGCCACACCCTGACCCGCTCTCCCCCCAACTACGTGAGACGCCGCCGCTCCAGTCTCATCCCTAGTGTTGGCCTCCTTCCATCTCGGACATCTGTAACCTGACCATCCGTGCTCGCCCATCCTGGAGCCGCTCTATCTCCCTTGTCTCACACTCACCCAAAACTTGCCTTCTCCTGCTCTTCCACCCTTGTCACTCTCCCTGGCAAGCTGCCCCCAGGACCCCGCCTATGCTCTCCCTCTGCCCCTGTCTCCTTCGATTCTCTCCCAACCGCCTCTCCCCTCCTTCTCCGGGCCGCTACCCCTGCATTCCCTAGTTCATCCCCAGCACCAACCTGCACCATGCCTTGTGTTCCCTCTCTCACCATCGTGCTCCAGCAGGCCGCCAACCCCCCACACCCCCTTATGTTCCCTAACCTCTCCCTCCCTATTCGAATCTCGGACTCACCTTCATGCTTCAGTAGACCATATCAATCGACCCCTGCACCAGTCAGGCCCTCTCCCTTACCTCCAGCTGCTCCTCTCTTGGATCTAGCTCGCTTCCGTGTTCCCTACAGGTCTCAACATCACATCATTGAACCGGACCAAACCAATTCCGGCCATTCCTGCCTTCTACCCTTGAGGAATCCAACCTCTCGTGCTCCAGCAATGATGCCCCCTCCTTGTGTCGGCCTTACTGTACCCCCCTCGCTCTCCATTTTTCTCCATCCAGCAGCGCTCTGAACCCCCCTTCAATGGTATATTTATTTATTTATTTATTCTTAATTTTATATCTTGTGTTTTTTTTGTTTTGGCTCAATCCTAATACCACGAGTTTTGTTTGGCAAGTTATGCTCATTGTCTAGGGAATAAAATTGGTTCGGTGGGAGTTGTTCGTATTTCTGCGGATACCTCATTGTATCCACACATGATTTGGGGTAAGTGAATCATGGTTTTCCCTTTTAGATTCTTTCCATTGATATTTTAATTATTCAAATTATTTATTTTATCTGAGTCACAACTTTATTTTTATCTTAGACGGTCTATAATAATGTTTTTTTATTTATAGAAGTTGTTAAAATAAAAGTTTTAATGCATTTCTTTATGTATGCTTATCCACACAAATATAGAAGGAGTATGATTAATTTGCATTGATTTTTAATAAATTTCTTGTTTTTTATTACAGTTTTGATTATTCTTATTCAATAAATCATTTTATGTGTTTGTGAACAAAAATTATCCGATAAAATGTCTTTGAACATGTAAGGTGAAATTAGGAAATATTATGAAATGTATAGACGTTATTATGTTTCAAAGGAATTTTTTTTGTTGAAAAATATGTTTGGTGTGTATGGATTGGTGATGCCATATATTGTCATGTGCGTAATTTTTTTTAATGGTTTTAATAATTTTAAAAAGAGGGCATTTATTTTTTTTCTTAAATGAGGTAAATGGTTGGTTTTGGGTTTAAAGTAGTTTCTGTTTTTTTGAAATGGATCTGAAATATATACTTGGTTATTTATTGGGAAATTGGACATCGACACATCAATGGGTGCACTAGGTGCACACATGGATGTTCCAAGAAATGATAATGTCACCATTGAAATGGTGCTACTTAAAACCCTTGGTTTTCTAAATTGTTATTGTCTTCCTAAATGATGTTTGGTCTCTCATGTGGTTCCCCATAAATGACCTCAAATGTACTACTCAAGGGATTGACCCATTTTTTATGAAAAACGATTTTGTGTGTGTCTGGAAACGATTATGGCACATTTTGAAAATATGAAATGTTTGGGTGTTTTTGGTATCTAAGGGATCGTTTGGAACTTTGAAATTAAAAGGAAAAATTGACTTGGATTTTATTAAAGTATGAAGTTTAGAAAACTATGTGTGTCAGGTCAAAGTTTTAAAAATGATTTTGGAAAAATGAATTTGACATGATGTGACATAATGGCCAGTTTGGCACTTCTGGTTTTAATGTAATATTTTCTCGGATTCATTGAATGGATAGAGTTTTGAATTACTGTATGCCCAATTAACAAATTTAATATTTTAAAAAATGTTTCAAATGATTTTAATTATTTCATAGTGTGATGGACCGATTGACACCTTTGATGTTATGATGTTTATATATATATGGGGACCTTTATAGGTGGGTTATCCCTTTATGGTTCATCGTATAGAGTGTCTGTGTTTGGGGCATGCATGTGTGGTGAGATAATTCACGCATGAGAGGGCTTCCTACATACGCAGTACTATAATAACCACCAGGGGTTCCTAGGAATCTTTTAGATGATCGAGTGGTAGTTTCTGATCAACCCTGATTAGATGGACTGATACCCCCTGGATTGATTATTAGGCCATGTAGGCATTTACACTAGATTGGTATGTTATATGGCGGCTAGTTGGTTATAGACATTATAGCTTCACCATACGCCAAATGGTAGATCTGAAACAAAGTACATCATGGGGTCTTCTAGGGATGTTTAGGATCACCCATCATTACTCATTTATTTACATTTCTTGTTTACATTCTATCGTACTAGTTTATTTCCAGCATTCCTTGTTTACCTGTAATATTTTAGCCAGTCTTTTATTTCTTTCATCCTGGGTTTTTTATAAATTGAATTTTTTTTTGAAATATCATGTAGCGTATGCCGTATTTCTAAATAGTAAAATAATGTTTCTTGTTCTAAAATGTGAAAACTCAACTTTTATAATTATATTTAAATTTTATGTTATTGAATTGTATTGGGATGTGAGATACTTGGATTCTGTGGCCTATCTTGGCAAATCTACTAAGAAATTTTAATGCCGAGGCCTATCTTTATCATTTAAGTTGCTGGTTTCCTTTGCTCATGTTTTCTTGGCTTATTTTCTCATTATTGGAGCAAGGTCGGCCTTTGGTTGGGAGGTGACCTGGAAGGTCATAGGGAGGTATGTTCTGTTTCTATTTCTTTCCACTACTAGATTTATTTTTATCATGAGTTTCTATTTATATGTTTATCTTTTTTTGGGAAAAATAATTCCCAATAGTTAATTTTTGATGCCCGACACTTGTTGCCAGCCTCTGGGGATTGGGAACGCCCCTCAGGTCGTGTTGTAGACCAGTTTGGGTGACCGGTTCAGGGTTGACCTAGGTTGGTTCGTGATATATCTTATGAATTGTAGACATGTGGATGTTTTTTCTTCGATAATGACATATATAATATTCTTAGTGAATAAAAATAAAAATATCGCCCTCTTCATTTTAAATTTCTGTTATATTTTCTCATAGGGATCAAAATATGTTTTAAAATAATATTTTGGGTCATATTGATAATAATAAATATATTTTCATGATACTAATTTATTTATAATTTTAGTGATTATACAATTACTTTAAATGCTTATATAATTCGGACATAGAGCATGTTCAAATAGTGGATGAATCAATGTAAATACATATTGAAATAATAAAATTATTGTATCTGGGAAAAAATTATGGGGAAATAATTTTATAGTTAATAACAATGTATGACAGATGTCTAAATTTCATAAATTTTAATACCATTAATTTAATGATTTATTTAAAGTCAAATTATGTTAATTGTTATTTAACAGAATTTTGTAGTATTTTTCATGAAGTATATTTTATTACATTCTCTATAAATCCAACAAATTTTACAATAGAAAAAATAAGTCGAATTTTTTATTAAAAGGGTCATTAAATGGAAATTTACTGTCCAATACATATTTTATACATAAAAATACAATCTCCTAATATTGAAAAATTGATTATCATGGTTAATGATTAAATTTGTTACTAAAGGGGTTAAGCCAAATGATATGGTTTATAATACCACAAAAATCTGTCCTAAATTTTTATGAATTTATTTAAAACATGTCATTTATTATTTGATAATATATTAATTCATCATTCCACTTTCACATGAAGATGGATTTTATGTATTTAAGTTGTTTCATTAATTACATGGGTGACCTTTTATTCACTACAAGAGGTCATTGTTCCTTAATCGTCAGTACACTATCTTGAAAAAAAAAATATCCATGAAAACTACAAAAATAAATTCTGAACATCCTCATACATGAATTATAAGATTTTTCTACTTAAAATATCATTCTAGTGGTCTTTAAAAAGGACATGTGGGAGGTCTATTGAAGTAGTAGTAATGGTTTTTAATGGTTGTTTAAAATATATTTCCTATTCCACTTCCACAACGTCTATTTTACCAGTCTTAATTAATAAATAGAGTATAATAATTATAATGATATTTTATTAGGATTTTGATACAATACTTTTACCCTACTTTTTCATCCTATGGAAATTCAAAATACCAATCCGCAGTATGTACGGTATATTATCTCGACATAACAGTTTAATTTATTTCACCTTACCAATTTACATGGAAATTAATAAATTTGGAGTGAATTTATATATGTGATATTATAGAGCTTTTTTAGGTCTTCTAAATTTAATTTATAATTTTCCTTATTACGCTTCAACTAGTTAAAAAAATGATATAATCGCTCATGAATATGTGTAGACTACCACATCCAAGATGTAATATGAATCATTTTTGAAATAAAAAATAACTATATTATAATTAATTTTTTTTATAATGGAACTTTGATCTATATTTAATAACCAAAACTACAAGTCAAAATAATCACAGAAACTGTGCCAGTTAAATGTAGAAAACCAGAATTCTTAAAAAATAGTTTTCATTAATTCAATATTGAATTTTTTTTAATTGGATCATATAAATTATGATATGAAGGTATTTTATTTTTTATATATGTAAAATAAATTTAAATATATTATATATGAGTTTGAAATAACTTACTAAGAATTTTATAACCAAGGTAAGGGTTCATGGCTCAATGCTGTCTTATTGGGACATGTTTTATGTTATTCATCTATTTCTATTTATGAGAATTATATACCACA
Organism: Viscum album; assembly: GCA_963277665.1. Classification (NCBI taxonomy): domain Eukaryota; kingdom Viridiplantae; phylum Streptophyta; class Magnoliopsida; order Santalales; family Viscaceae; genus Viscum; species Viscum album. The sequence continues at coordinate 639,309,925 of OY728143.1, read as the reverse complement.
AAAAGTATATATTTTATAACGTATCCTTATTAATTCATGATATTTAAATTCAAAGTTCTAATTTTTTGAACCTATAGTTTCTAATTCAAAATCAAACAAAGTGGTAATGTATATAGGTTTTAATATCATTGAAATATGAATAATTTGGGTATGATTTTATGATGAGGTGAATTATATATTCGTTAATTAATAAAAAATAATATTAATTTTGATATTTTTATTTCTATTTATCTTAATTTTTATTATAGTTTTCCTCTCAATGGCATATAAAATGGTTCAATAATTTTATTAATGAAAAAATGACCTTATTTCTCCTCTTTAAATAGGAAATAATTTTTCTTCAATTTACATCATATATTTAAAATAATTCTAATTTTTTTTACTGTTTTTAAATGATTTATTAATGTAATTTTTACCCATGTGTGGATTTACAAAAAAATTTAGAATAAATATTCTTTTCTTTTTCATAATGATGTACTTATAACCAAAGGTGTAATAAGAATATTAATTTTAACAGCCACTATATTAGTGAATTCTCCAAAAAATTTGTAATATATAATTTGAAGATTAATTTTAAATTTTCCATGGTTCTTTCTAAGGAAACTTTTTTACCTTAATATTTTGTAAAATTTAATATTTTAAATAAGTTCAAAATTAAACTGGTATTTTCTTCAAGAAATGAACCAGGAGTTTTTCAAAAGTAATTTCAAATATATCAATTTTTTTTGATGAGAATTATTATTTTCCAAGGTTATACTATAATTAATCTAAACAACATATTTATGTGGATGCCATATGTAAAGTTTTACTATGGAAATTATTAACATTTTATATTCGTGTTCGAATGATCTGAAAAGTTATTGAATATTAGTACATGATTATTAAGATATATTGTTTATTCATATAATGATGTGATTATAATTTTTATGTTAACAATGGGGAATAAAATTACATTATCACTTAATATATCTGTATGAATCATGGTACCAAATAGGTTGTGTATTTGGACAAGGAGTTACCCATTTATGTAGGATATCTTTGATTGAGGCAAAGATGGTATGTTTCAGATGCTCACCATTATGAATTTCATTATTATATAAATAGTTATTAATTTCCATGTTATTATTAAGAAGATTATATCATTAAATGGATAATATTCAAGTTCATTTAAATACATGCATGGAATAATTTGATCATTATGTAATACATTCATATTATTCATGCCTTATTTATTCTGTGGTATCTTCCACTATATGTATTCCCTAATAGGTCATCTTTGATCCCCCCATTCCCATGATTCCTTTCCCAATGATTGAAATAGTATATTGTTATTGATATATAAGGGTATCCTAGAGCGAATAATAATTTTCGACAAAACAATACTATGTATTATTTATGGATTTAAATATGATATGATATTTAAGAAATTACATAGCTAACAATAAATAAATAAAATATTTGGTCCAATGATATGAAATCACTAATAATAAATTACTGTATAATAAAGTAACCATCAAATCTATGTTATAGGAGAATGAGTTGGTTGTGTTGGTATCAATGATGGTTTAGTAGAATTATTGGGAACTTTTTTTATGACTATAAAGATTATATAGAATATCCCTTTACTAACCATGAAAATATGTCTAATTAGAGGATAATAACATAATGATTTTAGTATAGAAACGATTTTCTGGTTTTCGAAGAAATAATTCCATTTGTGGATACTATAAGTGGATATGTTTTTAGTATATATTAATGTAGGGATAAAAAACCCAAATAGAGTTAGTTTATTATATCAAAACTATCTTTTTAGAATATGTTGAAGGGTCCCTAACAAGAAACCTAGTCTGATGCTCATGGGGGACATGTTTTGGATAGTTCACATTTTCATAATGAACCATTATGAGGGAGACGAATAAACAATGACCATAGATGACCATATTAAACAAAAGGTTTCCTAGATTGGAAATAATTTATGACAATTAAAACATCCAGTAAATAATTTTAATGGTTATAAAATTTAACACTATGATTAGTGTTTTTCATATAATCATATTTGGAATTAGTCAATGGTTTGAACAAGAAGGAACCTCTTTAATGTTGAATGTGATAGAAAATTAAATGATTATACTCAAGATATTTTTAATTTTTTGGAAGAGGTAATGTGAAAACATGTTATTATTTATAACCAGATATATAAATATATGATTAAAAAAAATATTGGTGAATATAAAAAAGTAGCAAATAATAGAAAAAATGATTTTCATGAAGACTATGGAGGAATGAAGATTCATCTTCCTATATGTTTATAATTTTTTAAGCAATGCCCAAGAGAATGTTTAAGAAGAAAGGGGAAAATATTTTCTATGTAGAAATTAATGGTATAAAGTAATGAATTATCATGTAATTCAATGTATTATATATGGGGAACCTGGGAATTAACTGAGTTAATTCCCTTTTCTACGATGAAACTCATTGATCAAGAATGGGAATATGTTAGGAAAATCATTGATGTGGAATAATTAATGTGTTTATGTGTTGGGATTAAATAATTGGATTATAAAAGTGACTCATCAATGATATTATTGTTATAAGATTCATGAAATATCTATATATTGTTCTTAAATAGTTTGAATATTGATTATTAATAATAACTTTAATCGTACAAGAAAAATATGATTTTGATTTACTGGTAATGGGAATTATTTAAAAAAATTTTGATTTAGTTATAGAGAAAAATAATATGTGCCTAATAGCGAGATAATAATGTTAATTTACAAAAAAAATGATTAACATTGATAATGTAAATTGGATATTATTTATGGTCTTGGAATATATTATTGATTTGTTGAAAAAGCGGTTTTTATTATCATTGACGATGTTTACTACCTATTTAGATGTATGGAATATATTCATTACATTATGATTTAATCTTATCAATAATTATTTAATAATTTTTTTGAAATATTTATGTTTTTATTTTGGTTTGGGGGAGCATCAGGTTATTATATTTCATTAAGATAATATATAATCATGTTATTCACATTTTTAGTGTCTAATATTATGAGACACTTCATGTTTTTTGTGGATAAATGCTGAATTTGACCGTATTAAAAATATGGGATCATATCATTTAGATATTTGGGGATTTAATTTAGTAAGACATATATTGGAGGATTCATAATTTCAAATATTTATAAAATGGGTTCATTTGATTGTTGGATTTTATTTATGAGGATTTAGATAATAATAAGTTATATTAATCCCTATTTGATAAATTATCCAAAAATTTTGGTGTTGGTAACTTTATATATATATAATGAGTGACTTGTAAATTTTTCTTAATCTTATTATATTATATAAGTAAATATTTGTGCTAAAAAATGAAACATTCAACATGAATATTCATTTCATAGAGTAATAGAAGAACTAGAAACAAATCAAATAACAACATAAAAATGAAATTTTGAATATTAAATGAAAATATATCAAGTATGCATAATTTTTTAGGTTCGTAATCTTTATAGTAGAGTAATACCATGTTATTAGGATAATTATCTTGAAAAAAAATTATTATTTTTTCCCATTTCTGATGAATTAATGGTCTTTTAACCCCTCATTGATTTAAGGATTTTTTACTATAATATTTCACGTGACCATATTATCTATAAATCAATATTAGTTATTAGACATTATAATTTTCCTCCAAATCTATATATTAACTTCCCACGAATGTTCTCCTTTTTTAAAAACATAGTTATGTGTTATTTCTGGTATCCAATAGTTATGTATCTTCCCCATTTAAAAGGATGTTTATTATCCCATTTTATAATTTGGGTTTTTAAAAAATCTAGTTTAAAATGTCAATCCGTTTACTTTCGAGATAAAATTCCAAGGTTGAAATTTATTTAACAAGGGAATAATGTTACACAACAACAATCATTAAGAGATCTTTGACATATATAAAAATTTTATAATTTAAGTATGACCATTATAAAGTACAATTAAAATTGAGATAATAATTTGAAAAAAAAATTTATGGAAAATAAATGAAATTGTTTATATATGTAAATTTTTTTGTATGACATAATAAATATGTAAAATGTTTTAATAATGTCATTTTATACCTCAAAATAATTTTTTATTCCAAAATAACTTAAGATGTATTTTTTATTCTAATATTATATACTATATCTAACAATTATATTAATATAAATTAAAAATATAAATATAAGTTTATAAATCAACATGTAAATATTATCATATTTGGAATTTCATGGATTAATCTAAAGAGGTTTATTTTTTGTTGATAGAGAAAAATACTCATTTTTTATAAAATTTCAATTCTTTACATTAAATATTCTATTATAAAATAAATATTTCGTTTGAAATTTTTTATTGAAAAATATGATTCATTTCATTTATTATATGCTCAATACATCCTATGTAATTGGATTTATCATTTAGTTTTGTAAATGTTTATTTTTAGGTATAACGGTTTTTTCCAAACAATGTTTTTCATTGAGTTTTATGTATTTATATTAAATTTGATATCCACAAATTATTATAAATTAATATTTAAATATTTATTCTCTATTGCTACTTATATTTTTAAAATATGTAAAATAGTTCATTTTTTTCATTGTGATTAGTAATCACTGTAAATATTTGTCATTATTGTAAAGGGTTATTTTGGTTCTTCTGGATAAAAACATAGGTAAAATGGTTTTGTAATTACCATAAAAATTTAATTTATCCACTTTTATTAGTTAGACTCATCCATAATAATACAATTTACAAATTTATGACCAATTTTATCCTTCTTCCTTTGATAATTTCTTATATAATATTTTATGTAAAAAAATGTTACTCTCTTCCTTTTAATTTTCCCTAATATATTTAAACAATTACACAAATAAATTTTTAATGAATATAAACGAATGGTTTTTTATAAAAAAACTGTTTTAATGGATTTTTTTTGTTTTCAATTTTTGTATGCTATAAAATTACCATATACTACTATACAATGATGAGATTGTGTTTATGCCTAATGTGGATAAATATAAGAAGATAAGTTTGAAAAATTAAAAATAATTTTTCTTCGTGGAATAATTTTTCAATAAGGTTTTAACATTTTTTAATAATAAATAATAGATATTTAAATGTATTATATTCAACTTCCATTTCTATATTGATTCCTTTAATTTCAATGTCCATTAATATTTCATAGAATGACTTTATGTGTAATTTAATTTAAATATAATTTATTAAATTATATAAAACACATTTAAATAATTTTATTTGATACATAGGATGAAAAAGGTCCAAAATCTCAACCATTTTACATTTACGATCCTATTGTTATATTATGAGTAAAATTATAACCCTTATTATATTGAAATATTATTACCACAAATAAGGTTAAAATTGGTTATTAATGGGGCACAACCAAACGATAAGGTTCGAAAGACAAAAAAACGATCAATTATTTTTTTAAAGGTATTTAAACGATATCCATTCTTATATTTTATATTTTATCAACAATTTTATATATTAACATGAAAAAATATATTATTTAAATATTTTATTTAATTCCATGGGTGTCATTTCTATCACTAAAAAAATGAATCAACACTAATATATTATTTTCCTAAACATAAGCCACATATAGTGAAAAAATCATGATAATTATCAAGTGATATTGTCTATACAAATTTTTTTTTTATTTTTTTCTTAACATACCACTATTGGGTTTCTTAAGAAGAGGTATAAAGGAGTTCTGCTAAAGAAGAGGTAATCGTCGTTACTGACTCTCAAAAATTTCTTTCTTATTATAATACATATAAATATGGATTACACATAATATCATAACAACTCAATTATCTTAAATATAATGACATGTTTTAATGAGTATGGTAAAAAATTACCCAATTTCCAATCCATGGAAATCGAAAACACCACTCATGCATACACATTGCTTTTCATATCTTTGTAATGGTGTAATTCATTTTCAGTGCAATTTTTCATGGATGGTTATAAATATGGAATTAAAAAATAAATATTGTATAGATTATAGAATCATGGTTGTGGAAATATATTATTTTATTTACCTTCTTTCCCTTTCACCAGTTAAGAAATGATAACTTCACTCATGTGTATATATTGACTACCACCTCTACGAAGTAATACGATTTTTTTTCTTGTCAACATTCAATAAAAATTATAAATATATATAATATAAATAATATTTATATAATTATTAAAAATATAGATATGATATAAACATTAGGAAGATTAATGTATGGAAACTATCATATCAAAACACACATGAGAAATGAGACAATTGACACTATGAAATGATGATTTTAATAAATTATAATTAATAAAAGGGTGTTAAACAATTATAAATGGATCATATATGATATTATAAGGATGTATATGGTTCTTTTATATAGGTATAACAAATTTTAATTTATTATATAGGTGTTTGGAAGTAGTTATGAAGCATATAATATCCGAGGTAACGGTTCTTCATGACAACAATGTTTCATTGAGACGTGTTTGATGTTGTGAACTTATTGATTCTTATCAGGTGTATATAGTAACCCTTTGAATTTCTATATATTGTTTTAATATAAAAATATATTATGTATATTATTTCATCCATTTGTTTTTTTAGAATGTTAAAAAATATGTAAGGGATTTTTGTTTCAGTATTATTTTAATAAAGATTGTCCATTCTTGAGTTGACATTGATGGATATTTTTTGATAATTATCTAAAAAATAATTAATTTTATTATATTATGGTTATTTTCTTTATTTTTATGTTTTATTACAACTTTCAAATAGTTGGTACACAAAATGATTCAAAAAATGTTTCAAATAAAAACTGACCATATTTTTTCCCATTTAGACAATAATATTTTTTCCTAATTGTATATATTTTGATTAAAATGAATTATTTTTAAAAAAAATTAATTATAAAATTATTAAAATAATTTTTATGCACATTTTAATTTCTATGAAAATATTTTAAATAAATATTCTTATAATTTTCCAAAAATGGTATTTTTTTCCAAAGGTGTAAACAAAATAATTGATTTAACATAGACCACACAAATGGATTTCCCCCCATCATGACAAAAAATTGGATTTATGTTTTATTTAAACATTCCATGGATCTTTTCAATTGATATTATATTATTAATATTGTATATGTTTCTGAAATTTAAATATGTAATTTTAAAATGAAAAGTGTATTTCCTCTATGAAATGTTCCAGTGTTATTTTAAAAGTTTTTATATCTATTTCAAAATAATTTTTTGAATCTTTATGGTTTAATAATTTTATTCACAATTGAAAAAATTCACTATAATTAACTAGATGAATTATGCTCATTTTGAATAGGAATTTTATTGATATATAGTATTTCTTATTCTTTCAATATAACCCTTTAAACAATATTAAAGAATGTTAATTAATTTTTATTATTTATTCATATAATTAATGAATAATAATTTTTATGTGATATTTGGGGTCTAGAATTAAATATCCCCTCGATCAATTGGAAGGTACCATGAGACAATGCATGTTGCTTATTTTAATATGGCCTTGTCCATATATATCTAATTTCTAAACATGACACCCTAACGATATGGTCTTGATGCCTTTTTTTGAATATCAAAATTTTGAACTTTTTTATTGATTTCTATGTGATTATATTATAAGTAATATCATTGAAGGAAATGTTTCATAATCACATGATTATTTATATGGAATTATTTGATCATCATTTATTTCATTGGTAACATTCATGCTATAATAATTCTATAATATATTAACATATATGGATTCTATTTATGAGCATATGTGTTTACATCATTATAATCATTCCATTACCTATGATGTTAGTATGTGTTCTATGATTGACCTGTAATCATAAAATATAGGGAAAAATAATTTTCTTAGTCAAAATAATCTATTGAATTTGGTGTTATCAAATTTAATAATATATTTATTCCATGTATTTAGTGTACCAAGACTAAAATGATATTTGGTCTCTTGGGATGTGATAACCTATATCTATTGACAATGTAATATAGTAAAAAATATCTCTTGGGTACTAGAGTTAATGAATTTATATATTTTTAACTAATGTGATGAATTATTTAATCCATGTTAATGACAATTTTATCTAGGATTCCAAAATAATGATTGAAGTTTTTAGTATGATCACAAATTGATAATGATCAACAATGAGAACATGCAAGTATATGTGACACCATGGTTGCAAAAGGAACAACTTGACCCATAAGAGTAATGAGAATGAAATTATAAAAAAAATCATAAAATTGGCTCAAAATATATTACTAGAGGTCAAATAATCATGAATACAATTACTGGTTAATCTATAAAAATGATTAAAAGTGAAATTTTTTTCCATGGTTTAGAGACTATATAAATGAAATAATAAATTGGAAATCATGACTACATGGAACATAGTTTATAATAACACACTTTGGGTTTCTCATAAGTGAATACTCTTGGGTTTCACAGGTGTTATACATAACACACCCAGTGACATAACCCATATACCATATATGCCTAAGAGACCCTCTTAACATATACATTGAGTACTCACCTAGGTGGTTATCTACCCTCACCCATCATTTGGGTTTGGGATGAAAATAACGTACTCCTGAGTGATCACGAATTAGATTCCATTTAATTTAAATTGTGAGTAATATTTTTGGACAATCACACTTTATCTCCAGTAGAAGACACATTTTTCACATTAGTATTATGTGATATGAGTTGCAGTGGGCGTATAGAGAACCTAACAAAATTTAAAATCCATGATCCATGTAGTATATTCCATATATGTGGAACATTAAAATATATGAGTGACGTAATTTTAGAAGAATATGGTCACAGAAAGAATACACGACATATAATCCTCAACTATGTGTTGTGCACTTACCATGTCTCTATTTTTTTAGAATCACTTTAGTTAGACAGTAGTTTGGGGATATAGGTTGTAACAACAAAATGGTTTCGAACACATTATAATAAATAAAAGAGTTAGATGTAATATTAATAATTAAAAAAAATGCAATTATGTTTAAAATTATTATTCAATATAAAATAATAACATATATGGGATATAAAATAAATATAATATTTTAAAATTATTTCCTATTCAAACAGAAATAACCATTAATCCAGAAGTATTATTTCAAAATAATATGTTTATGATATTTTTTATTCTTATATGATTTATTTTAAAAATAAAATTTATTATTAAACATATTATAAAGTATTATTTGCACATATTGAAAATTAATTTAATGGTTATTAATTTTGTTTGGAAATGATCATACAATCATTTGAATGAACACAGTGAGGTGAAAAAATTATTTTATGGTCAAATATTATTTAATATTAATTATTTTGATTAGAAAAAATTTTAATGGTTTTAATGAAATTTTTAGATACTATATATGATTAAATATTTTAACATTTATTTAATTTTTTATTATTCATGAAATGTGTATAAATTCGGTGTTATTTTTAAAAAAATATTTTCTTAGAATAAGCTTTCATTTAATTTTCCACACATATTATAAAATGTTATTTTAAATTTAAGAAAATAATTATATAAAATGGTTTCCATATTTTAAATAATAATAAATATATTTTTAAATGATTTTAATTTAATTTTTTTCAAAATTAATAATAAACGAGGTAAATATTTATTTCAATCGTAAAGGTTATGTAACACCCCAGGTAAATAAAGAATATGACATTTTCATATTTACCCATGTTTGTGAATAAAATATTAATATTACTTTAAAGGGAACGCTATGCTCGATGGCGTACCCAATACGCAACAATGAGTTTCTTTGAAATCTTAAGTTGCACTCTAATAATAAAATAATGTTATTTTAAATGGTAGTTAATGCCTAGCCGTTGTAATGACGGGAATGAACGGAACTAACTAAAAAATGATTATATATGTTTTTCAAATATTTTTACTTTTATCCAAGAAATGTTAGAGGCTTAAAATGTAAATGAATCCAATTTTAAGCATTAATCTTCTAATATTCTTTAAAAGGTCGATTAACCATCTTTTGATGGTGAACCCCTCTTAAATCCTTTTTTTGACAATATTATATGTTATATTTGACAAAATAAAATTCATTTTAGATTTGGGACATCAAAATTTACTTTGTATAAATTTTTGGTATTTTTCTGATAAAGTTCATTTTTTAATGAATAGTGTAAAATGCTGTATTTTAATTAAAAACCTCCTGTTAATCCAATTTATTTATATGATTAGATCGTCTTTTGAATTGGTTTTAAAGTGAAATTAGAATATATTTTTACCATTTAATCCAATAGTGGTCATTGGAATTAAGTTCACTTTGAAATTGGACTTAAACTAGTGTCAATCTTTTAATAGATATTGTTTCTTAAAAACACGCTATTTGTTTTGACAGCGGGAATGGATTATTAAATTAATTAATGCAACATATATATTTTTAATTTTGTAAAAGAGACATAATTTTTTAATTCAGAATATCAAATATAGCTTATGGTTAATTTTTGGTATTTTTCTGAAAAACTTCAATTTTTTATGAATAGTGAAACCACTAAGTGGTAGTTAAAGAAACCGATTTTTCGTTCAAATGAAACATTTCCACTTCTGTGATTTGATTTTCAAAAATCTGACATATATGGTTGTCATTATAAAGTAAAATGTGGTTCAATGAGATTAAAATAATTTTTGGTGAATAGTAACTTTTAAGTTTTATTAATCGCGATTAAAGGTAATTAGTGTAATTTAAGGTAAAAATAATGTTTTAATAATATTAAAGGACCTAGACACATGTCCTACCCTCATTGGATGTGTCATAGGCGACCAAGACAATCCATGGGCCAACTTAGGGACCTCATGGAACCACTTTGGTAGGAAAATGACATAAATAACTTTTTATATAAAGTTAAAATGAAAATGTCACAAACATGAGTTATTTTAGTAAACCAATTTTCAAATGGGGTTATACAAGTCATATTTTTGACTATAAATATTCATTAGAAAGTTAAAAATATTTCCTACATCATGATATTTGTTTTATAATTTTTAGATATAAAATAAATTAAATTATTTATGACACCATGATGATGCAGCGATTACCTCATTACTTAACGATTTAAATAAAATGAAAAGATAATGTAAAATATAACAAATAAACAGGTCAAAAACATATTGGATGGGTGTATTTAAAAATATTATCACCTTATCCTCGAAATATATAATTTTGGGTCCTTTAAAATCCGAAAATCATTTTATAATAAAGTAACCTTTTATAACTTTCTAAAGGTACCCATCTTCTCCTCTTATAAAAGGCTCCCACCTCTACCACCTTACCCACACCTCTCAAGCCTCTGGATCAGCCAACACCTGACAATTTTGTCTCTCCACATCCCTCTATTACTCATAGAAGCCTAACTTTGGGCATAAGTCTTCCCAATGAAGCCTTTGAGCTCAAATCAAAAAGTGTTACCCGTTTTAAAGGTAATGTCTTCCCCAGTGTTCTTTTGTTTTATTTTGCTTATCCAACCCCCTAAAATCTTTTTATTTATTTATTTTGTAACAAAACAAGTGTCTTCAATATACTACGATGTTTTTATGAGGAGGATTTGAGCTACACTAACACACACCTCCATCAAATGGTTATTGAACATACTGTTTCTGTGGATGGCGAATTACTGCCTCATGAGATGATGATTATTCTATCTTCTCATACCACCTCTCATGGTGACCATTATGAAGGAACTATATTTATTTATGATATATATTATATTTATTTCCTCTCTATTCTTCTGTATTTTATATTTAATAAATACCTTTATGCTTTTCATGTTGTGCAAATGCGATAATTTCATTTGAGGAAGTGTGGACTACCGCCCACTCAAGTGATGTGACTCATTCATGCAATACATAGAATGTATAAAGAATGAAATTGATGAACTAATGTGATATATATAACATATATATTATAATGGAATTATAATATATATATATATATATCTCATCATGTTTTAATTCCATTAATGTGCCAAAGAAATGAAAGTAGCGTTCATGTGTACGTACGAATTACCGTCTCCATGAACGGTACATTTCATTTCTTATCTCCAAATGTTATGCACTATTATAAGTACATATATATAATGGATATATTTGTCATATATTACATCTAAATTAGGGATATAATTCTGGAATTATAATATATATCTCTTTTAACTTTAATTCCATTAATATTACAAAAAAATGAAAGTAGTGTTCATGCGTACGTACGACCTACCGTCTCCATGAACGGTGATTTTAATTTTTTATCTCTAAATTTTATGGAATAGTAAAAAATGAATATATACTGGATATATATGATATTTAATACATTAATACTATTCTATAGAAGATTTACCTATAACTCAATGGAAAATTCTTTTCCAACAAGTTCAATTTTTACTCATGTACCGAACATCAACAAAAACGTATGATACGAACTCAATTTATTAACCAATTATTATAACATTATAATATCTGATATGAACTGAATAATAATATTTAAAGGAGGTCTTTAAGAAAGTATAAATTGTCCAAATTTTATTATTCAGGAGATTAAATAATGATCGAGTCATGTCGGAAATGAGGTAAGGGATCCAACCTCTCTCGTTCTTTTTAAGTAGTCTCTTTTTTTTCATTTCTTATAAGATCATCATTATTATGTTTGGGGATATTATTTTATATTCATAATACTGTAATTTGTTTTTCATATTATGAGAGACCCTATTTGATCTCATAAATCCATTTTTGGATGATTTAAGTGGCGTTGTTAGGCTACCGAGTTTTCGTAAGGGATTTTTCATCTCACTTATTTTCCCGTGACATTTATGCTACATTTACCACTATTTCCTTTGAGTGGTGTATGTACTGACCATTATTATACACTTTTTTTAGTATAATTTTATTTATGGGTATTTACATCTTCATTGTATGACCTTTCTTCCATGGGGTGTACGTTTTGAATGTTACCCAACTCAGTAAGGGGACCTTTCACCCTTCTCTTTTTAAAAGACTTATTTTGTTATGTCTTTTAATTCACATACTATTATGTTGGGATATGTTCTTATATATCCTTATTTGTGTAAATTTTATGTCCAAGTGATGAGATACTGTTTCCTCTCTCATCAACTCATTTTCTGAATTTTAAAGTGACGTCGTTAGGCTGTCGGATTTCTGTAAGGGAACTTCTTAACCCACTTTAAATTCTTTGGGTTAAAACTCTACTTATTGATTTTATTATGCCAAGATTATGTGTGGAAACTCTATTTTGTAATTTCCACAATACTTTGTGTGGATATACTATTTCTACACATAATCATCTCATTGATAGATTCTTAGGAACTGGTATGGGAAATCATAACTCAATCTCAATTCATTGAGTTAAATATCTATGTCATTGGTTTTGTTTTTCCAAGATTATGTGTGAATGACCTCTGATTGTTTCACACTTAATGTCTACTTATATTGGGTGTATTTATATTTCTTACATGTAATTATGTGATAGATTTATCCTTAATTTAAGGATATCATCTTTATAATGGATTTCATCTCAATTTACATTTCCATTGAGACTTCATTGTTGTTATGCACCAATTTACTCTTTTATGGTGTGTATACTATCCTTTGACATATTATATCATTAATACCTTTATTCTCATGATATTATAAAGTTCAGATTAAATGTTATTCTGCAATTATTTGTATTCAAGTGTCTCTCATTTTGTTAAAAAACTCTTTAACAAAAATATTGTTTTAAATGTTTTAAAGATTCATTATTCTAAATATATATCTTTAATGTCCATGTTTTCAAAATCGTTTTCAGTATTTATTTATATGGACATTAATGTTATAATATTATAATTCCATTAAAAGCTTCAAATTGGTTTGGGACCCTATTATTCAAAAATCTATTTTAAATGATTTTTGAAAATGGATTTATTAATTCAATATCTTGGAATTACATAGTGTGATTTCAAATGAAATGTTGTTATTAAAATGTTTATATTTTCAATATTTAATGTTTAATGATGGTACTTGGAAATTTTACCGGTGGTTACGTGATTAACCATATGACGGGTGGTGTCGTGAATACCAGGACGGGTGGTTACATTATAACCTCCAATGCATTGGGTATGGAAATCAGCCGTATGTCTATTCCATTAAGTGATATGTGAGGAAGTCAACCGTATGGTTATTCCATTTAAGTATTTTTATGTACCAAGTTACCTTTATATGTTATGTGTTCTTTATATGGGTTTTATGGTAATATTTTGGTTACAAAAGGGGTAAGTAATGACGTTTTATTCAGTGAACAGTTTTTTTTACTACTTCATAAAGGTGAAAAGTATTAATTTGATAAAGTATTCTTGGTTTACTTTTTATTTTGAAAAACTAACAGTTTTCATTCTTTGTGTATCCTTTACTGGGATTTTTATGCTCATACCATGTTTTTGAAATGTTTTCCACAGGACTTAAAGATGAATAGGGTCAAGGATGGGATCAAGGAAAGACATGCTATCTAAAACATGGAACTGGGCATGTTTCTTTTTAAGAGTTTTTATGTTATGGAAATTAATAGAAGTGTATACTTTGTAATCTTTGAGATGTAATAGTTATGTCCTAATTCACTAAAACTCTAAACCAGAAAATATCCTCAATGTGAATTATTCATTTAATTCAATAATATGTAATGTTTAAGGTCGGGGCCTTATAGTTGGTATCAAAGGTCAGTTTAGATAACGTTAGAGGTTAGGGTATTCTATAAGCATATACGACATTACCTTAATGGCTAGTATTTTAGAAAGAGTCATAGTTTTTAGATAAAGCAAATGAGTAAGTATATCTTAGTGTTTATCTTCCTCATTAGTACATGATAATTTTGTTGATATACGCACACTGGCATTTCTGTTTTTAGTAAATGGATGGATCAAGTAGGCACCAAAGTGACAATGGGTTTGGTGGAAACTGTGGTGGTTCTCTGATTAAGAGACTGGACGAAATGGGGGATTCAATGAGGAATCTCATGGTTGTGCTAAACCAACTATCAAGGAGTCATGATCAACCACTTGAACCTTGGTGAGTTCTCTAATGCATCATGTACGAGATGAACAACTCTATGTGGAAGTTCAGGTAATAATTATAATGGTAACCATTAGGGTTTATATGATCCTTACTTTTTAGGTAATTATGGGTTACTCTATGATATGATAAAAAATGAAAGGCATGAGATAAACTTGAGGTTAAAATATGTCATGATCATTTTTGAAGATTTTATCTCATTTTGGGGAATGTTTTAAGAATTATGTAGTTTTCAAAAAAGGAAAACACGTAGACCGTGTGACAACCCGTTGCGTCAGACAAAGCTGTGGGAATCAAACCCACAACCAAAGTGCAACTGGTAATTATCGCCTACCACTGGACTACATGAAGTCCTTGGTTAGTTTGACTAATTATTTTTAGTTAGATGATTTTAGGAATCAAGAGTATATTTATTTTGGGTTATCTATGGAAATGATTAACCTATCATGGAGGATATGTGATTAGGTTAATTCCTTTTCAACATGAGACTTTAAGAGAAACTAATTTTATTTGGAGATAAATGTTAATTTTTACCTTCGAAGACTATGTGATTATTTCCTTCAAATATTTGGGTTTCAATCTTTGTTTGGTTTACTTTGAATAATTTTATGGACAAATTGTTTATTGAATAGTCTTTTTTGAACTTTGGGTATTGTTTGAAAAATTTTGGAGATTAAGAATAGATTTTTTACAAAGGATTATCCTTTTGGGGTATTATCCGATCTCATACTAACCTTTTGGTTAAGTTCTAATGACATGGGAAGTATATAGTTCTCTTTTTTGGATTAGGTGATTCTCTAGAAGTTGATTATAGCTCTCTTAATGTAAACAAGGCATCCAAAATACTCATCTTTTGGAGAAAATATGAGTTCGTGTAAGAAATCTAGTAAAAGATGAATGTAAACATGACAAGTAAGTATGTTTCCTTATGTTTTAGTTATTCTCATAAATAAATTCCTCAATGAAAAGTAACTAAAAAACAAAAATGTTGTCTGTGATATTTTCCTACTGGGGATTCAAATACCGATTAACAAATCACCACTTTGTGATTTTATGGTGGTTAACTTTCTTCTAAACATGTTTTCTATCACTCCCCATCATAACATGACCCATTGTTTTTTACTCCATATCCATGTTTTCCTACATGGAATCCTAGTATGGTTTAACTAGGGTGACATTTGTACTTCTCTTCCTTTTTTTAAAGTGATAGTTTTACTGACTCTTGTTCTGATGTGGGATTTTCAATGAAGTTTCCAAACCCAATTTTAAAATTGCGAGGACGCAATTCCCAAAAGGGGGGAAGGATGTAACACCCCAGGTAAATAAAGAATATGACATTTTCATATTTATCCATGTTTGTGAATAAAATATTATTATTACTTTAAAGGGAACGCTATGCGTGATGGCATACCCAATACGTAACAACAAGTTTCTTTGAAATCTTATGTTGCACTCTAATAATAAAATAATATTATTTTAAATGGTAGTTAACGCCTATCCATTGTAATGGCGGGAATGAACGGAACTAACTAAAAAATGATTATATATGTTTTTCAAATATTTTTACTTTTATCCAATAAATGTTAGAGGCTTAAAATTCAAATGAATCCAATTTTAAGCATTAATCTTCTAATATTCTTTAAAAGGTCGATTAACCACCTTTTTATGGTGAAACCCTATTAAATCCTTTTTTTTACAATTTTATATGTTATATTTGACAAAATAATTTTTTTTAGAATCGGGACATCAAAATTTACTTTGTATAAATTTTTGGTATATTTCCAATAACGTTCATTTTTTTATGAATAGTGTGAAATGCTGTATTTTAATTCAAAACCCCCATTTAATATAATTTATTTATATGACTAGATCATACTTTTAATTGGTTTTAAAGTGAAATTAGAGTATATTTTTACCATTTTATCCAATGGTGGTCATTGTAATTAAGTTCACTTTGAAATTGGACTTACACTAGTGTCAATCTTTTAATAGATATTGTTTCTTAAAAACACGCTATTTATTTTGACATCGGGAATGAATTATTAAATTAATTAATGAAACATATATATTTTTATTTTTTTAAAATAGACATCATTTTTGAATTCGGAATATCAAATATAGCTTAGGGTGATTTTTTGGTATTTTTATGAAAAACTTCAATTTTTGATGAATAGTGAAACCACTAAGTGGTAGTTAAAGAAACTGATTTCTCATTTAAATGAAACTTTTCCACTTATGTGATTTGATTTTCAAAAATATTACATACATGGTTGTCATTATGAATTAAAATGTGGTTCAATGAGATTACAATAATTTTTGGTGAATAGTAACCTTTAAGTTTTATTAATCGCGATTAAAGGTAATTCGTGTAATTTAAGGTAAAAATAATGTTTTAATAATATGAAATGACCTAGACACATGTCCTACCCTCATTGGATGTGTCATGGCCGACCAAGACAACCCATGGGACAACTTTGGGACCCCATGGAGTCACTTGTTAGGAAAATGACATAAATAACTTTTTATTTAAAGTTAGAATGAAAATGTCACAAACATGAGTTGTTTTACTAATGCAATTTTTTAACGGGGTTATACAAGTCATTTTTTTGAGTATAAATATTAATTAGAAATATAAAAATATTTACTACATCATGATATGTTTTTATAATTTTTAGACATTAAATAAATTAAATTATTTATGACACCATGATGATGCAACAATTACCTCATTATTTAACGATTTAAATAAAATGAAAAGATAATGTAAATTCTTCAACCTACACTTGTCAAAAACCTATTGGATGGATTTATTTCGAACTATTATCACCTTAACCTATAAATATATAAATTTGGGACCTTTAAAATCCGGAAACCATTTTATAATAAAGTAACCTTTTATAACTTTCCAAGAGTGCCCCTCTTCTCCTCTTATAAAAGGCCCCCACCTCTACCACCTTACCCACACCTCTCAAGCCTTTGGATCAGCTAAACCCTGCCCATGTTTTCTCTACACATCCCTACCTTACTCCTAGAAGCATCACTTTGTGTAGAAGGCTTCCCAAGGAAGCATTTGTGCTAAAATCAAAGAGTTACCCATTTTAAAGGTAATGTCCTCCCTAGTGTTCTTTTGTTTTATTTTGCTTCTCCAACCGCCTAAACTATTTTTATTTATTTCTTTTGTAACAACACCAGTATCTTCAATATACTATGATGTTGTTATGAGGATGATTCGATCTACACTAACACACACCTCCGTCTAATGATTAAATAACATACTGTTTCTGTGGATGGCGAATTACTACCTCACGAAACGAGGATTGTTATATCTTCTCATAACACCTCTCATAGTGGCCAATATGATAGAACTATATTTATTTATGATATATATTATATTTATTTCCTCTCTATGCTTCTTTATTTTATATTTAATACATACCTATATGCTTTTCATGGTGTGAAAATGCGATAATTTCATTTGAGGAAGTGAGGACTACCGCCCCCTCAAGTGATGTGACTCGTTCATGCAATACATGGAATGTATAAAGAATGAAATTGATAAAATTATGTGATATATATAAATATATATTATACTGTAATTATAATATATATATATCTCTCTCATCTAGTTTTAATTTCATTAATGTTCTAAAGAAATGAAAGTAGCGTTCATGCGTACATACGGCTTACCGTCTCCATGAACGGTACATTTCATTTCTTATCTCCAAATGTTAGGCACTATTATAAGTACATATATATAATGGATATATATGTCATATATTACACCTAAATGATGGATATAATTCTGGAATTATAATATATATATCTCTCTTTAAACTTTAATTCCTTTAATATTACAAAAAAATTAAAGTAGCGTTCATGCATCCGTACGGCCTACCGTCTCCATGAACGGTGCTTTTAATTTTTTATCTCCAAATTTTTTGGAATAGTAAAAAATGAATATATAATGGATATATATGATATTTAAAACATTAATAATATTCTGTAGATGATGTACCTATAACTACATGGAAAATTCTTTTCCAACAAGTTCAATTTTTACTCATGTACCGAACATCGACAAAAACGTATGATATGAACTCACTTTATAAACCAATTATTATAACATTATAATATGTGATATGAACTGAACAATAATATTTAAATTAGGCCCTTAAGCAAGTATTAATTGACTAAATTTTAATATTCAGGAGATTAAATAACGATTGAGTCATGTCCGACACGAGGTAAGGGATCCAACCTCTCTCGTTCTTTTTAAGTACTCTCTTTTATGTCATTTCTTATAAGCTCATCATTATTATGTTTGGGGGTGTTCTTTTATATTCATCATACTGTAATTTTTTTGTTCATATTTTGAGAGACCCTATTTCATCTCATAAATCCATTTTTGGATGTTTTAAGTGGCGCCATTAGGCTGCCGAGTTTTCGTAAGGGATTTTTCATCTCACTTTTATTCCCGTGACATTTATGCTACGTTTGCCACTATTTACATTGAGTGGTGTATGTACTGCCCATTATTATACACTTTGTGTAGTATAATATCATTTATGGGTATTTACATCTTCATTTTATGACCCTTCTTCCATGGGGTGTAAGTTTCGAATGTTACCCAACTCGGTAAGGGGACCTTTCACCCTTCTCTTTTTAAAAGACTTATTTTGTTATGTCTTTTAATTCACATACTATTATGTTGGGATATGTTCTTAAATATCCTTATTTATGTAAATATTATCTCCATGTTATTAGATACCATTTTCTCTCTCATCAACTCATTTTCTTAATTTTAAAGTGACGCCATTAGGCTGTCGGATTTCTATAAGGTAACTTCTTAACCCACTTTCAATTAATTGGGTTAAACCTCTACTTCTTGATTTTATTATGAAAAGATTATGTGTGGAATCTCTTTGTTGTAATTTCCAAAAATATTTTTGTGGATATAATATTTCTACACATAATCATCTAATTGATATATTCTTAGGAACTTGTATGGGAAATCATAACTCAATCTCATTTCATTGAGTTAAATATCTATGTCATTGGTTTTGTTTTTCCAAGATTATGTGTGAATGGCCTCTGATTGTTTCACACTTAATATCCACTAATATTGGGTGTATTTATATTTCTCACACATAATTATGTGATAGATTTATCCTTAATTTAAGGATACCATCTTTATAATGGATTTCATCTCAATTTACATTTCCATTGAGACTTCATTGTTGTTATGCACCAATTCACTTATATATGGTGTGTATACTATCCTTTGTCATATTATATCATGAATACCTTTATTCTAATGACATTATAATGTTCATATTAAATGTTATTCTACAATTATTTTTATTCAAGAGTCTCTCATTTTATAAAAAAACTCTTTAACAAAAATATCATTTTAAATGTTTTAATGTTTCATTATTCTAAATCTTTATATTTAATGTATATGTTTTCAAAATGGTATTCAGTATTTATTTATATGGACATTAATGTTTTAAAATTATAATTCCATTAAAAGCTTAAAAGTGGTATGGGACACTTTGATTCAAAAATATCTTTTAAATGATTTTTGAAAATGTATTGATTAATTCAATATCTTGGAATTACTTATTGTGATTGAAAATGAAATGTTGTTATTGAAATGTTTATATTTTCAATATTTTATGTGTAATTATGGTACTTGGACATTTTACGGGTGGTTACGTGATAAACCATATGATAGGTGGTGTCGTGAATACAAGGACGGGTGGTTACGTTATAACCTCCAATGCATTGGGTATGTAAGTCAGCCGTACGGCTATTCCATTAAGTGATACGTGTGGAAGTCGACCGTATGGTTATTACATTTAAGTATGTTTATGTACCAAGTTACCTTTATATGTTATGTGTTCTTTATATGGGTTTTTATGGGAATCATTTGGTTAAAAAAGGGGTAAGTAATGATCTTTCGTTCAGTGAAGAGTTTTTTTACTACTTCATAAAGGTGAAAAGTATTACTTTGATAAAGTATGCTTGGTTTACTTGTTATTTTGAAAAACTAACAGTTTTCCTTCTTTGTGTATCCTTTACTAGGCTTTTTATGCTCATCCCATGTTTTTGAAATGTTTTCCACAGGATTTAATAATGAATAGGGTCAAGGATGGGATCAAGGAAAGACATGCTATCTAAAACGTGGAACTAGACATGTTTCTTTTTAAGGGTTTATATTTTATGGAAAATTAGTAGAATTGTATACTTTGTAATCTTTGAGATGTAATAGGAATGTCCTAATTCTCTAAAACTCTAAACCGGAAAAGATCCTCAATGTGAATTATACATTTCATTCAATAATAAGTAATGTTTAAAGCTGGGGCCTTATAGTTTATGAGTGGATAAAGTATAGAGTCAAATGTTAAAATAACCTAAAAATGTTTAAAATTCCTATTTTTATGTTTATTTGGAATCAAATGTTTTATATTCTAATATGGGATTCATTGGCGATACTTTCACTTGAACACTACTTTATAATATGCTATTTTTTTTTAATATTTACATGTTTTACCCCACATATAAAAGGAAAACCTCCTCTATTAACTTATTTAAATCATTTGAGAACTTTATATTATAAAATTCCTATATTAAAACCATAAAAACTTAATTAAACATGTCATATATCTTTTTAATCTTCCCCTAATATCAAATAAATAAGTCTTACTGTGTAAACCAAATGTGGTTTTTTAAAAAATATGTAATTTTATTTTCTAATCTATTTTGATTTTTTTTGTTGCTTAAGCTCCTCAAAATAATATATAACCTTATTAATATAACTAAATTAGTATTATTACTAAAAAAATTTAAAATAATTTTAAATCCACTTTCATCTTATGTTACTTTATATGAGAAATTATATTTTTATTCATTTGTACATGTGGACTTCCACTTCCTCTTAACGATGTGATTTTATTCATATATTCCATTATTGGATTATAATATGGTTGGTTTTAATGAATATATATATATATATATAATTTCTAATATTATTATGATTAAGTAAAATATAATATTATTTTCATAATATTTCATTTTATTTATTTAAAAATGAAAACATTACACATGTATACATAGATACAACAATCATTAGGAAGTTATGTACTACCTTATTCATAAACACCTTATATAAAAAAATATTAAAGTATATAAAATGGATAAATATTATTCTTATAAAATTATTATGATTCCATTTTTATTAGATAATTAATATGGTTCAAGTACATGAATCATTAAATAGAATGACACATGAGAAGAAGACTAATTTCCAAATGAATATTGATTTTAAGGATTAATATCTAATTTTTTGTAATGCAAAAGACTACAATTGAATGATATATATTAAGATAAGTAATTATATTGTTCATGTATATATTTATAATAAATATAAGTCTATTAAATTGGAGGATAATAGTTTATATGAAAACATTTATGACCTAAGGTAAGGGATTATGTTGAAATCACAATTTTATTAATGAATGTTTATGAACTATAATCTGTTGATGGGATGGAAAATATTGACATGATGATTTATTAAATATCCCCTTATGTTTATGATCATCAAAATTGAGCCCTTATCATGTACCTTTTCTATATAGTATATGAATGAATCTCTTTTTCCATAAACATTAAGAGTACTACTAGTCAGGTTGGATTTACCAATAAATTCATTATATTTTATTGGGATATCCTCTGGGTTCATAAGAGCAATGGAATATGAGAACTTTTCAATAATTCATTGTTTCCCATTGGGATCAGTGAAAACATAATTTCATTAATATATAATATTTATTATATAATTTACATCATAAATTTAATGTTAGTTTTCCTTAGGAACACCTTTCCTAAAATCATTAGTAAGATCATGATGATAAGAATGGGATGAATTATTAAAGAAAAAATCACCCCACAATAGTTTGGGTTTTTAACTGGTATAAGAATCCAAAATTATTTACAAACTACATAAAATGGTGTAAAAATGATGAAAATATCATATAGGAAATGGAGTTTTTCATCAAAATTGACTATGATAAGGCTATTGACAACATAAAATAGAGCTTCCCAATTACTATCCCAAAAAGTTATTGATTCTCTCATACATTTATCTGAATTAATTATACCATTGTTATCTCTTCAAGGATTTCCATCCTCATTAATGGAACCCCAATATTCATGTTTTAGTGCATTATGTGTTTTATACATGGGGATCTATTCTCAAGGATCCTTTTTTAAATTACTAAATACTATATGAGACGATGATTTAATGAAATCGCGGAAATTGAGACTAAAAAAATCAATTATTATTGATAAAATATCATACCATATCACTTATTATGTGATAATGATATCCTTCTATTTGGGTAACTATCAAGGAATGTCGTATCTTATATCAAAACATTTTTTTCTGATCATGAGGAGGTGGATGGGAAGGTTATATTCTAAAGCAATTACATCATTGTTTTTAGGAGTGGAATCACTCTTGGTAGTCAAAATCAAATTAACTAAACACTTGAAGTGAGTAGAGGATCTGAACCCATTACATACCTTACTATACCATTTATTTGGTATACAATTCAAAGCCAATATATTAGAGGTATTTTCTATAGAATTAGTAATCATCTTTCGAAAAGAAAGGGTCATGTCGTCTCACAAGTTGGAAGGGTATTCTTTATTCAATAAGTAGTCACATCCATTTTTTATACTCAATTTCACTCTACATATGTCCAAGATACCGCGTCACTAATATTTAAAACATGATAAAGACTTTATTAAAGATGTATTTAGTACATGAAAAGACACTGATAATTATTTTTTGAAAGGATTGTATTAAACCCATTAAAATGGTGGGTGGGGGATGGGATCAAGGATATTAATACTTCTTATGATGTTCTTATCAATAAATTAAAATGGTACATATAAACAATGAATGACTCAGAAATTTATTTCTTATCACGAAGGTTCTAGATAAAGTGGCATAATAGGTATTCATACTATATTAGCCTATCAATTTTGACCTCTCTTATCACTCTATCAATAATATAATGATGTAATCAAATTGGATGGTATATAGGGAGACCAAACTAAAATTTTGGAACAATACATGGCTAGAAAGTCCCATCTACATCATCAGTGTTACCTCCAGTTTTACTAGTATGACTATTAGTGATCTATTCTCTCATAATAACATTCTTGATGACATTTTAATTAGATAGGCTGGTTAGAAAATATAGAAATATGACTTCCTTGATGAGTAATCCCCTATGTAGAGACCTAACAAGGAATGTACACATTGATTCTAAGGGGTACTACATGATATAGTGTGATGCATCCATTAAAACTCCAAATTGAAGTATTAAATTGAAGGTACCTTTTTTTCAAACATCATGTATCTTACACCTTTGGAGGATATGGGAGAACCATATTCCTTCTCATGGACATCAAAGAAATCTCGGGTAATAGATTGATTCGTTATGTCGTATATTCTTGAATGATGAGGAAAATATGAAGTACCTATTCTTAGACTATAGATATTAAAATGAACACAAAAAAATATGTTGGAAGACTATTCTATATTGATCTATATTCAAAAATATTATTTGGGAAGCTACTAATCACATAAATAGTAGAAAATGTTACCAAATTCACAATATTTGTTGGCTTTATCTGCATCGATCTTCAAATAATTCTGGGAAATGAGGAAGAAATGTGTATTTGATAATTATAAATCATTTATGAATGAAGGTTCCACTTTCGTACATATTTTCCATCAAGATGCTTCAACAATACCGATAAAAAATATTAACAACATTATTTCGGGTATGAACACCCTTAGACTGTTGGGACTCTTATGGTGTCTGAGGACACCTTTAGATCATAAATTTATTCGATTGCTCCTCCGATTTAATCATATAAAAAGTTAAATTTTTATAGAGCCACATATTTCTTGTCGTGTCTTTTGGGTTGTGTCTGTGTATTCCCCAACCACTGTTGATTTGTAAAACGTTTATTCCATCATTTTTTTTCATTGAATTTCATATGAAGATGAGATTTGGGCCAACTTTTATGATCTTAATAATGATGTCTACCACAACTAGAAATCTCTATGGATTGAATTAAATTCAAAAAATGTAGTTAATTACTTAAAATAATTAACAAGGTTTGTCCTCTGGAGAATTTTCCATCACTAGATCACATGCCTTATTCATGATAAAAATCTCAATTTTATTATTTCATATGTCTACATTGAATAAAAACAGGTGTAATAGGCATTATCGAAGAGAGGATTTTTGGATACGAGTCCCATGTGGTCATTAAAGGTTCCAGATTGTAGTGTATCACTTGTGGATGATGATATGTGAGGAGTGGTACCCTCCCATCTTTTTAAACCCCCCTGCAATGTGTCACATTTTAATTTTACTTTTTATTAAATAATGTTGTGGTCATCTTGTTCTGACCATGAATATTTTTGGCATAATATTATTTTCTATGATCTAATAATTATTTAATATCATTTCACCATATTTTAATTTCTTTTAAAATTAATGAAAAATAAATTATATAATATTATCCCAATAAGTTATTTATGAGGTTTTAAAAAAATTAGAAATGAATATTTTTTTAAAAAAAATTAATGTTTCCCCCAATAATGTATGTTTCTTACTTTTTAAGATCACCATTGAAGATTAATGTTTAAATTCAATGAATGTTTTTTCTCAAATTGTTTTTAAATTTTTATTTAGATTAATTTGAAAATAAAAATTATATTTTTACCATATTTATAATAATAATTGTAATATTCTGCTAATAGATTTTTCATTCATGTAAATACCCTTTAATATTTTTTGTGGTTGAGTAGGTTTATGATCTAGTTAATCCATAAATTTTCATTGACTATATTTGAAATTATTTTTTGATGACAAAATCTTTAAGAACCCCATTTCTTTTCCACAAGTTATGCTATACTGGAATGATAAATGTTTTTATTATCTTTTGGTAAAAATTTGATTGATATTCATTATATAATACCTAGGAGAATAATTATATATCACTCTAATTTATTAGGTAATGGTTTATATCACATGATATAAAATGATAGAGGATGGAGAGAGAACCCAT
The DNA here is from genome assembly GCA_963277665.1 of Viscum album. Taxonomy (NCBI): domain Eukaryota; kingdom Viridiplantae; phylum Streptophyta; class Magnoliopsida; order Santalales; family Viscaceae; genus Viscum; species Viscum album. Next base: position 639,283,562 of record OY728143.1, on the reverse strand, counting down.
TACAGGGATAAAAATAGGTTGAGGAGTGATCCAAATACATTATTGTAGTTTTACTACAATGTGATGATGATTACAGTACCATGACCTTCCCAAGGAAATTATTTTATGTTATTTTGAGTTCATCATAATTTCTATGAATTTTTATTTTTATTTTTATGCACTCTTATTGATATTGATATATTAATTATTATTCCTCCGAACTTTGTCAAAATAATTTTTAACATCTAAGGAGTTATACCAAGATTAGTGATTTATGATAAATAAATTATTTTCTACGAAATTACTAGGTTATAACCCTGATCCCAAATCAATATTAATTTTTTTAATATGATCATAAATTGTTATCTCTCATGTTTACCCTTTGTGAGAATGTGATCCCACTGGTTCTTATATTTATATTAACCTAGGTTATAAAGAATTTTTTTAAATAGAGTATGTTTAACAAAGGTACTATATAAGAAGATCACTTTTTGGGATGTTAAATTTATTTCATTAAATTATTTTATTATGTAACTTTAATCTAATGATGTTAAACCTTTATGGGTCAAGGGTTGATATTATTGTGTCATTTATTCAATATTCATCTTATATAATGTAATATTTATTAGTAAATTACACGGTTCACCTCATTTTGTATCAAATTTGGGTTTAGTTATTTTCATAGATTAGGTCATGAACTATATAATAATGTAATATAATGAAATCTATAATTATGAAATTTTATAGTAGGATCACCATAAATGATTCATCAGATAATAATAAGGTTCTATAAATTAAGTCATCTCTCGAATTATTTCCATAATCATATGATTCGTCAATATTATTATCAAATCCTAATTCTTACACTATGCATTGTCATTTTAGTATACGTCTAGAACTAGGATTAAAATTGTTAAAAAAAATTTATTATATAATGATAAGATTTTCCTCTTGAGTACTAGAATTTCATTGGTGATAGAATAAAAAAATATTCCTACACTGAAAAAAGTACCTCAATACATGAATCATGTTAATATTTAGAATGAGAAAATTATGAACCAAAAAAACATTGAATTGTTCATGAGGAATAATCCACTTGAATTTAGGGGGTCATATAAACAACTAGTGGTCTTATAAGAAATCAATACATCCAAAAATAAATCTCCCATTATCTAGTGACTAGAGCATGAAAACGTTTTCTGGGTTGTGTATCAATTTGAAGGAAAAGTATGCCAATAGTGGAATATTATTTTGAATGTGAGGAAAGAGGAATAAATTTACTTCATAAAATGTGATATGTTGAATATGTTATTTTTACACAATTAATTTCATCATACTATTCACAGAAAAAAAGGACTAGAAATTCATTAGTGTAAGACGATGAATGATTAATCAATTGGATCATATTTGGAAAATTTATAACACATTCCGAAACACACTTATAGTTTTATGCTCAACCCAAAATGAAAAATTTAATACTTATTTAGTTTCACAAAACCAAATATATTATAGGAATCATAGAAAATAAAAATTTGTATCTTTGAATAAATCATCCTATGTGATCTCATTATAGAAATGGTGAATATAAATTTCTATCATTTTCGTGGTTCTGATAAGTATAGAAATATGGATAAGTGAATAAATTCTAATAAAACCAATAGATTAATGAAAATGAATCTTCTCTTATGAAAGAAGTTTGGAATGTAGAATAGAGGGAATTTACTTTGGAGAAATTGTAATTATTTTATGTATATACAATAATGTTATTAATAATATGAATATTGAAGATATGTGAAGTGGAAAATCAATGAAATTAATTTGGAGAATGTTCAACCGAATATACCTCCATCAATCCAAATCAACAGTTCTAAGGTTATTGATCATTTTTACAATTATATAATTATTCCAAGGGATATTGATGATAATTAGTATAAGAAATAAATTAGTGTAATTGATATAGGGAAAATATATGAATTCTCAATATACAATTTGGATCACAATATTAATGTAGTTATAAGTAAAATAATCTTCCACTACAAAACCAAATATATTTTTTTGACTAAAAATTTTTTGTTAGAAATTTTTATAATTTGACCACATAAGAAACTCAATGATTAGATTTTTAATTATTATTGAATACTTATAATATTATTATGATGAAATTTTAAATATATAGATCTTCTCTGATTGATGTTTTAGGTAATTTCATTGCTCTAAATTTTATTAGTAAAATAATTTCTAAATTTATTGTGGTTTATTACACAGAATGAATTTATTTATATATAACCAATATCAATTTACATGGTGGGGAAGTCAAATTTCATATTTCCAATGAATCAATATTTTTATGTTGTTTTGAGGATTAATATGAATGAAAAATACAAACTATTTCCATTATATGAATCATATTCCATATTTAATAGGATTATATATTTAAACTGATATAGTATAAACTAAAATTTAATGGTATTCCCTTAATGTTATGGAATATACTAGTGTATTTCCCAAAAAGTTTTAAAATCTTACCTAGAATAATGATGTTGAATTTTAAATATAAATCATACCTTGTGTTAAAAATATTTAAAATAATTCTTATAAAATGTTCACAAATGAGTTATTGTAATTGAAGAAGAAACTTTTATAGAATATTAATAAATGATTCAATTGTTATTTTGAAACAACATGGGGTCAATATATAATTTTTATGTTAAGAAGAAATATGGTCCAACTAATATTATAATTGATTTTGAAAACAAAATAATGATCCTATCAATATCAAGTATCCCCTATAACTTATGGATGATTAGTTTACTGAACAAAAATAAATCAATACATTTCAAAAATTAAACTTTAAAATATAAAAAAGAGAACATATACAAAATATCCATCTGTATGAGGTATCACCATTATGAATTTATAGGTATTTCATCTGTACTTACAAAATCCCCAACAATAATCATGGATATAATGAATAAAATCTTTAGAGATTTCATTGATTAGTTTGAGGTAGTCTTTATAGATGATACAATTTTGTATTGAAATTGAAAGGATGATAATTAAGAAAAATTTAGAACTTGAATGATGGACTCGAGGAATGATAATATGTATTCCAAATTCATTAAATGTTATATTGATATAGAATATATCATTATTAGGTCATATAATTAGAACATAGGTTGTATCTTTGGATGCCTCAAATATTGAAATTGTTGAACAATGTCCGAGAACATCCACAATTACTAAAATATGTAGTTTTCAAGGTTTGGATAGATACAACCTAATCATTGTGATAAATTTATCATGGATATAAGATACACTAAAAATTATAAAATGGTTGGGATCCATGTTTCAGTAGATATATGAAAATGAATAGAATTTCACTAGACTCAAGATAAGGTATGTTAGTGAACTAATGGTACCCCAACAGTAAAATAGTGAAGTTTTAACAATATACAGTGATCTATTAGATAATGTAATGGAATTTTACACATATTAAATCACATGGTAGAATCTTATTCTTCATTAAAATTGATGTTCTATGAGAAAAATTACTTGAATCATGATTTAGAACTAGTGGAAGTATATTTTTTCATTTATGATGTAGGGGTAATATCTTTTTGGTTATAGATGAGACATATATATATAAATGAAAAATAGATATATTTATACTCACATAGAATGTGAGGACCCTGACCCTAGTATCCCACATTTAGTTGTAACTTTATTAAATTAGAATATGGTATAATGAATTAGATCTTAAAGGAATGAATAGTAGTATTCATGGTATACTAGATACATACTTGAATCAAATATATTAATTGAAAATATAAAATACAACATAGTATTTTCATTTAAAATACCATTAACCACATTCGGGTATCCCTACATATCAAGACCAAAACACTTCCAAGTATCGAGGGAAAAATAAAACATAAGGAATGGATGACATCAGATGCTCAATAAGGGTATGAGTACAACTGAAACTATTTTCATTGAAGAATAAAAATCAATACCAAAAAACAAATAATTTAATCAAATAATATTTAAAAATTAACATGATCATAATATGAAATGAATATAAGATGATCATATAAATCCGTATAAATAATCAAATGGACTTAAATCTTATCCATAAATATTATAACTAATCTAATTTTCACATTGAAATCTAAAAATTATCCAATAATGATATAATTCATAATTCCAAGCAATATAAATTTACATTCAATAATTATTTCAAGAAATTTTAAATCTATGGGTGAAACCACCTTTAATTTGGCCAAAAATATTTGTCTCGTGAGATATGTGGATGCATTGAGGAGCTATCTATAACTGGTCCCCACCCACACATAATTATTAAAATGCATTTATAAAATGAAATTGGGGGAAATTAATCAATATAAACATTCTTATTGAAAAACTAAAAAACACATTGTTATACATACCCGAATAAATAATCATAGTCGTAAACCATCCAAAGTAATTAAGAAAATGGTAATAAAATTAGAAATACCTAATAAAAAATAACATAAAATTTATATAAATATTAATTATGGTACCAATAAAACAAATATCTAGTGAATCATAAGTAAAATAATGGGTTGCTGTGTTTGATTAATAAAAATACCATAAAATTGTCATTAAAATATTCTTATAGATAATTACCTTTTTTAATTTTAAAAATAATTTTACAAAAAAATGTTCAATTTTTTTTAAAATATGAATTTCATATAAAATATCCATTGTAACCTAAAAAATATTATTTAAAAATCTTACTGGTCATAATATTTGGAATATTACATTCATCTCTTACTCGTATGAATGATGATTCCTTTCATATTTTTGATAAAAAAAAATTATCTATATTTCTAAAAACCCAAATGAATCCTTTTCATTTTATTAAAATTAATTAAATTGTGGGTAGAAATTTTATTAATAAATAACTTTTAATGTTAAAAACATTTTTAAAACATTTTTAAGAAAACATTGATTTTGAAAGAACATCATTTTTGACTAAAAACAGATATAATGTTTCCCATTCTTAAAAACTGTTTCTCAAAAATTTTATGTACAATAGAGAGTATAAATGGTACAATTTCATGAATAATTATTGAATAACAATATTTTATTAAAATATATTGTTTTTAGGTTGATAATACAAGATAAACCTCCAAATGGAATGCTAATCCTAAAGAGTGGATTGGAAAATAAACCCTTACAACTTTGGTGACATTGTTAATTGAATTCCCCATAAAATAAATAAATTCAAAAGAATATTTAAAAATCATGAATATAAATAAAAATATTAACATAGTATATTAAATGGTTAATATATACACCATAAAAAATAAATAATTGTGAATATTACATATGTATCACAAAGGTAAAAGTAAGACTAGAAACCCTTACCCGAGGTTATAATTCAATATTATGTGATTGAACGTCCAATATAATAAATTATCGTATATTATAAATAAATTATACAACCAAAATAACATCTAAAATTCAATATAATATTTATTTAAAGTATTTTTCTACCTGTATATTAACAACTTATTTTTTAAATAATTATTTTAGGTACTAATTGCTTCATTTATCATGTATGTTATAATTTGGTAATTTGGGTACATTAAAAACTATCATGATTAAATAATCATTATAATATTATCCATGACATAAATAACTTATATATCTTCATTTTTTATGTATTTAGATTAATCTAAAAATATTAGATACAAAAAAATTGATTAAACCTTTTATTGAGAAGGTATGCCATACGTACGGATGAATGTTGTTTCCATTTCTTCTTAACAGATAGATAAAAAAATTAATTAATAAATATATAGAAATAATTATTTCATATATATCATATGTATAAATAAAATACATCCTTTTTAGAATTCATATAAAAATAAAAACAAAAAACATCACATCGCTACATAGAGGAGGTTGTCCCCACGTTCTCACAAGGGATATTATTGTTTTTCAAGGTGTTGGAAGTTAAAGTACTTATATCTGATAAAATATTTCAAAAATTATGCTTAGGTAATAAATATGACATATATTTATTAATTTTACCCTTAATACAATCCATGTATAGAATAAGAGAAAAAAAATTCATTGGTTCATTGGGCGTCAGTCCGCTGTACACACAGGTGATGTTATTGTTAGCCCAACATAATCAAAATTAAGAATAAAATTTTTATATAATAATTTAATATTTAAATAATTTCATATCTTTCATATAAATATGTCAAATAATTCATAATATCCAACCTTAAAAGGTGGTTATTGAAATGTAACTACATAGGTTTGTGAGACGGTAGCCCATCGAACACACGATCGACATTTTCATTTTCTGTTTTAATGTAGTAGAGATGGTTAAATTTTATGAAATTAACATAATAAAATCTCAGTATATTATTGAAATTTTAAAATTATATAATCATTATTTAATAATATTTTAAATATCTGTAAGAATAAGAAAAATAAAAATGCTTGGTTAAGTATTTTACGTCTTCTTTGAGGAACAGCTTTTACTTGATCCAAAAGCCTTCCTGTGATGGATTTCAGATAAAAATGAAAATGTGTTGTAGTTAGAGGAGTAATTAGTGTAATTTTTTAAGTATTGGGTGATTTAATTTTTTTTGGTTGTGTGAATATGAGAGGAGAGTGGTTGACCATTTACAAGTATGGTATAGGAAACACATGGAATGTTTCTAAAGAATATACAGTGCCTAATTGTTTTACCAAAAAAGGATCAAAATGGTTTATTACCAACACATATAGGTTAAAATATCATTATATGTCATGATGAAATGGTTTTTATAAGTTTTATTTCATTTTTCCACCTATCATGTTAGATTGAACAATGATAAACCTGATTTCACCTTAATCACTATAACTAATTATTACTATTATGACTTTTTTATGGTCAAAAATTAAGATAGAATTATTATATAATAAAAATTATTATTATACATATTATGGAATATATTTTCAAAAATTAAATTTAATTATTTTGTAGAATTGAATTAAAATTATTATTACAGCATCATCAAAAAAACAATTTTTTGCAAAGAAAAACAATCAAAACATTATAATTTATTTTCTTAAGAATTCAATATAAAAAATATCACATTAAACTAAAATAGATAAATATTTATATTATTGAAAAATTATTACTTGAAAATAAAATTGAAATTGAAATTTTAATTTATAAATAATTTTAAGAAAAATGTTATTTTAATTGAAAATCTATATTATTGAATATTCATCGAAAAAATAATGTTTTCAACAAATTATCAAAAATTAACCAATTTATAATTTTTATATGTGTTAATAATAAAATTAAAAATTTTAAAAATAAATTTTATAAATATTGTAATAAATAGTGTAAAATATTAATGAAAAGAGATAATAAACCACATTTTAGAAAAACAATGTTTATTAGAAAAAAATTATTTTTTATTTGAAATGATGATTTTATAATTTATAATCAATATATGAGCATAAAAGTTATTCTACAAAAGTATAAACAATTTATTTTTCCTAATTTAGTTACTCTGATTTATACCCACAAACATATTTACTAGTTTATATTGTACATGTTTTAATATTATTATTTTAATAGTGTATCACATTTAGTTTGAACCCAGGGTTGCATTAATATCATGCTATAAAATATATTGAATTTATTGAAAAATAAATATATTGTAACATAAAATTGTGTACCAATATATTCTAAGCATGGTTTTGTGTGTCATATATCCTATATATCATGATGTTACTCTTTTAAAATATTGAGGTGGTACATTATAAACCTTTGAATAATTTTTTTCATCATGTTTAACTAAATAATGATTGGATTGACATTTTAAAATCACATTCAAGATATCCCACGTTAATATAAGGGTTAATAAAACATCATCTTGATAAGAGATAAAGGGATGTATGATGGTCATCTTTATTAATCACATAACTATGTTTCTAAAAGGGTGATCCATGGTGGTATGTGAAGATATATACATGGAAGAAAATATTAAATAATTATATATTTTTATTGAAATTAGTGATCACAAGAAATTTAATATCCACAAAATTATTAATTTCGATGACTTAATAGACCACTTAGTTCATTAAATATATGGTTAAAATGACAAAATTCTTTTTAATGATCAATCATCTAGTGTTTAGGGATCCTTTTTCCATCTATACCAAGTATAAAATAATATATTCTTAAAAGAAAAGTATAATTTGAAATTTTAATAATTTAAATCCCAATATCAAATTTTTTCAAAATAATGAGCCTTTAAGATGAAGGTTTCATGCAAGAAGTACTGTTATTAATGTGTTCTATATCATATGATCAAGAAATAAATACCATGTTATTTCAACTTTCTTTACTAAAAACCAAAACATTATCCCAAGTTATCCATTAATACCAAAAGTTCAACAAATATTAACTCATAAATAGTAAATCTTAAGACTCATCAAAAATTTATATCACCAAATTCAATGTCCAAAAATTTATTTAGAATGTCACTAAATCAAAATAATATTCCCCATCCAATATAATGTTCTCTTAATGTCTCATTCCAAATATATGAATACATTGATCAGCATAAAAATGTATTGAAAACATGAATGATTCCAAAAATATATGTCTGATTGTAAAATATAATATATAATTCCAATAATTCCATAAATGTCATCATTCTTAATAAAAACTACTTTTTCATGAATTCCATAATCTATTTCAAGATCCTCGACAATTCCCAGATTACATTACTCATAACAATATTCATATAAAATAAAAACTATCATCATAAAATCATAATAAAAATAATTTTTATACACTATCAATCATGTCATTTCTAAAAAGATATACTTTTCAATGTATCACTTTTATTTTTCATTAGATCATTTTAACAGATGTTTTTAAATACTAAAGGTAATCTACATCTATAAAATACAAATATTTTTCAGGAATCATATAATAAAAATATCATAGATAAAATTATTTTAAAATAAAAATATTTAATTCCTATTTAGAAGAACCTTATTAATACTACAACATTCTAAAAACAATAACTACACTACATTGTCTGATTCATTTATATCTCACTCTTTTCGAATGAATGTTGCATGCTTTTTGTTATCAGAAGAATAACAACTACTCATAAAACCTTTAAAATTATTATTATTAGATTTTTTTAAATGTAATCTATTTTAATAATACATATACATTAAACATTTGAAGTACTAACTTCCACTAATACCTTGGGGACACCATTATTCTCATTCATTTGACAAACCAGAATTTTCAATTTTCATTGGGTATTACTTGATTTTTGTACTTCATTCCCTCAGAAAAAAATTCATCCAATTCCTCTATGAAATTTTCCATGCTATTTCATAACTCATTTTTAAAATATATAAAACTGAATCTTCATTCCTCCAAAGTCTCAACTGCATGTGAACTTATCAAACATTCCCATTATCTTATTTTGTGAGTCCAATTGTAGGTCTAGGAGAATGTCATAAACCATATATTTTCATAAATAATTAGTCATAATCACAATAACCTTCCACCCAATCATTATCCCAGTTCGTATCAACACAATATTTATCACATCCAATTTCATCCCAATTCCTTGTTGTTCAAACCACTAACAAAATATGGTGTGATAAACACTAATCATAGTGGAAAATGACATTGTCAAGGTGAATCATTTATATGATGTCAAAATAAGTACAAATGATTTTAAATCTATGAAAAAATATTTTATATTTGGCCATTCATGGTTATTATATATTAAAATCCATCATTTTGGTTTATAAATAATATGTGAACTGACCATAGAATATTCCAAGGGAGTATCAATGTCTTCTCATTTCACATCTTTAAAGTAACCCTTTACATCTCATGATGTGGTTGATTTATTCAAGAAGGAGGTTGTATGTCTCCACGAAATGATGAGTGATATTTTTAGTGATCATAAACCAGTATATACCAGTATTTATTAGAAATAATTATTTCATTTTCAAGGAATCAAATAAAATATGATATCGTATTATTACACACAAACAGATGGGAAGATGTATGTTTTAACCATATTTTTTAAATATATTTACACTTTTTTACTATTAAAATCAAATGAACTATGAATTGGGGCTACCTTGGGTTGAATATTGCTAAAACACCACCCCCAACCCCTGGACCCCCCCCCCCCCAAACCCCTACACACACCCACCCCCACCCTCCCTAGACACCCCTCACCCACCATGGACACCTAAACCCCCTTGGACACCCCCTGCCTCCACCTCCAATAGAACCCCCACCACCCCTAGACATACCCACCCCTATGAAACCCTCCATCCACATGGATAGATCCCCCACCCCAAACCCTTTAACAGCACCCTGGACACCACCACACCTCCTAGACACCACCGCATCCCCAAAGTGGTTGACCCAAATTTTAAATTAGAAATAACAATGTTGTTGATTTCCCATTTTCCTAATGACATTTATTTAGTGACACATCGATCCATATAAATTGTATTTTCCATGTTTTGATAACTTTAATTTTCATGTTTTGATAAATTGAATTTTTCATGTTTTGATAAATTGAATTTTTCATGTTTTGATAACTTGAATGGATTGTTTGGAATGAAATAGATAATGCATGATAGTTTAGATTTCCTAATAAATAAAATGATATTAAATACAAATACCCTAAGGGGGGCTGCCGGAGGGGTAGGGGGATGTTTAGGTGTGGAAGGCTATCTAGGTGGGGGTGGGTTGTCTAGGGGGTAGGGGGGCTGTAGGGGGTAAGGGCAATAGGGGTGTGGGGGAGGGGGTGTGGGCTGCTCCAAAGAGGTGTGTGGGCTAGCTAGGGGAGTCAGGGTGGGGTGTCTAGGTGGGGGAGTGGGGTGTCCAGGGTGGGGGGAGGGCTATCCAGATGGGGGGGGGGGGGGGGGTCTTGCCCATGTGGGGGGGGATGTCCATGTGGGGGGGGGGGTCCAAGTGGGGTGGTGGTTGTCGAGCTGGTTGGGGGATGTCCAACTGGGGATGGGGGTGGGCTGTCCAGGTGGGGGAGGGGGTGGGCTGTCTAGGTGGGGGTGAGCTATCTAGGTTCACTAGTGGAAATACGGGTTTTAATGTCCTTGTAATAACGTGGGTTTTTAAAAAACCGACGCGAATAGTATGTGCGGGAAATTTTTGGGGTTGGTTTTACAAAAAACCGACGCCAAAAACAAGTAAACAATGATATTTCGCATCGGTTTTCAAAAAAACGACGCTGAATTTTTTTTTAAAATGTTTTGGAATCGATTTTGAAGAAAACCGACATAGATAATAATAATAAACCAATTTACCGCATCATTTTTGAGGAAAAGCGACGCCGAAACTAATTTAAAAAAAAATTTGGCGTCTGTTTTTAGTAAAACCGTGGTGGAAAATAATTTTAAAAAAACATTTCGGCATCGGTTTTCAGGAAAACCAATGCCTAAAATAAAAAGAGTAAAAAAATTTCTTCGGTTTTTTGGAAAACCGACGCTATAAGATTTATTTTCGGCATCGGTTTTATCTAAAACCGACGCAAAAAGTCTTTTCAAATTATTCGGGGACCGAAACCCTCATTTTGTTCGATCATCGAAAATGAGTTCCGTTGCGGCGCTTTGGACTCCCGGCGACCTTCGAACGTGATTTGTGATCTTGGAAGGCCATTGTTGAAATTTGTTTGCCGTTTTCACGATTCCAGGTATGCGTTCTTCCTATTTATCTCTTGTTTAATCTCCCATTGTTTATTTCTTCTTTAAGAACCCTATTTTGCGTATTTTTTATTATTGGTTTTGCTTTAGTTGTAGTTTATCATTATTTTTTGTTTGTATTATCATTGTTGGTATAGATTTGTTTGTATTATCATTGTTTGTTAGTATTATCATTGGTTTGTATTATCATTTTTGTGTGATTTTCATTATTTTTTGTATTATCATTGTTGGTATAGATTTTATTGTGTTTCTTCAAACACTATAGTGTTTGTTTGTATTATCATTGTTGGTATAGATTTCATCTCCCTATTTTTGTGTGATTATCATTATTAGTGTTTGTTTGTATTATCAATGTTGGTATAGATTTTATAGTGGTAGTTTATCATTTTGTAGTGTTTGTTTGTATTATCATTGTTGGTATAGATTTTATTAGTTTATATTTGGTTTGTATTATCATTATTTTTGGTTTTTATTATCATTCTATCAAGAACTGCTACTATATTCACCGTCATATTAATCTCGATACATGTATTTGTTAGTACATAGGTATAGATCATACCACACAATCGTCAATAATCTATACATATTTCCATGTACTCCCACATTTCACTTATTCAATCCTTTAAATTAATGCAATCTTCAATATTTTTGACACATGCAACATTGAAATATTGCACCTATGTAAAATGAACTAATAAATTTTAAAAGAACGATATAATAATTAAATTATAATAGCAATATAACACACATGTATATAATATGAAATAAGCTGTTTACTCTATTTGTAAACATGTTTCATATCTGATGACTTTTATCTGATTATCAATAGTTTATATTAAATATGTTTTTGTTTAAAATTTATCCGATAGATATTTAAATGTTTAAATGTTTTAATATATTCATCAATTATATTGTGATATCAGGTATTAATATATCGTAATTGGATTTATTTACGAATAACCACTAGTGAATATGAAAAAGGAGTTGATAATTTTTTGGAATTTGCTAAACGAAATCTTCAAAATATTAATTTGATTTTCTTTCCTTGTGTGATGTGTGTAAACATGAGAAAGTTAAACTCCAGAGAAATCAAGGATCATCTCATTTGTTATGGTTTTATCCTTAATTATACACGTTGGATTTAGCATGGTGAAAGAACTAAAAATTCAACATCCAATGTTGATGAAGATATTCATAATGTGTCATAGGATCGTATTGAAGAATTAATTCGTGATTTAGGTGTTGAAACCATCGAAAAAACACCAACTGTTGAACGATTGTATGGGGATTCTGAGAAACCATTATTCCCAGGTTATAGTAAATATACAGTGTTATGAGCAGTTTTGAGATTAGTTAACTTAAGATTTGACGTATGTATATTGATTAAGATTTGAGGTATGTATATTCTAATATTTTAGGTACGTGTATTTTAATTCTACTTTACATTGAGTTCTCTCAAGTGCCTCTGAAAAAATAATGTTTGATTGCTTTTGTATACTGTGTTTTTTTTTTCAGGGGTTTTGATTTTTTTGGATGTGAAATTGTAATTATTTTATAAAATTATTTTTTATTTATGGTGTTGGTTATTTTAAAAAACGACGCCAAAAGTTTTTTTGAAAAAAAATGACTTATGACGTCGGTTGTATCTAAAACCGACGCCGAAGAACAGATTTTCGGCATTGGTTTTCTATAAAACCGACGCCAAAAATCTAGTCGACTCAATTTTCGGCATCGGTTTTTTAAAAAACCGATGCCGAAAAGCATGTCTAAATGAAGTTTCAGCGTCGTTTTTCTATAAAACCGACGCCGAAACTCACAATAAAATTATTTTTAGCATCGGTTTTTGAAAAACCAACATGAAAAAAGTATTTTTAATGTCACCTTTAAAGACGTCGGTTTATAACCGACGTCAAAAATCAATAAAAACCGACGTTAATAAGTGTTTTTTCACTTGTGGTGGGGGTGCTGGGGAGGAGGTGTGAGCTATCCAGGGAGGGGGTGGGCTGTCCTAGGGGGGTGGGGGATCTCTAGGTGGGGGAAGGGGTATGGGATGTCCAGGGGGCTGTCCAGTGGGGGTGGGGGTGTGGGCTATCTAGGTGGGGGGAGGGGTGGGCTGTTCATTGGGGCTGCCGGGGTTGGGGGGTTAGTGGGCTGTATGGGGGCTGTGGGTTGTCCAGGGAGGGGGTGGGTTGTCCAAGGGTGGTGGTGGGTGGGATATCCTTGTGGGGGAGGGGTGTAGGCTGTCGGGGGGGGGGGGGGGGGGGGTTGTCCAAGGGGGTGGGGGGTGGGTTGTCCAGGTGGGGGGAGGGGGATGTTGGTTGTATAGGGAGGAGGGGGTGGGCTGTATAGGTGGGGGTGTCTAGGTTGGTGGGGGAGGGGGTTATCCGAGTTGGGTGCAGGGGGTAGGGGTTGCATGGGTGTGCATGGGGGGTGGGGGCTGTCTAGGGAGGGGGTGGGTTGTCCACTCCGATAGTCTACAAAAAATATAAATCAAATATAACCACTGTATAGTTGCATTCACATGTTAAGACTTTTCATAAAGTTCCATACCAACACTCACAATTACCCTTACAAGAAAAAGTGATCTCTGAAATGAAATCTCACTCAGGTTCTTATCCACTATCCATATTGATTTCATACAAATTCAACATTCATAAAACTACATAACACCTAATGATATAACAAGGCTTATACTCATATGAGTCATGTCCCATCAAAACATGGCTCATAAAATTGGATCAACGTATGTGATTTGGTGGTGTGTTTACAATTGGGTGTGTCATGATTTATATGTATGATATTCATTGGTTACTCCAATAGAATTTTTGGTCATCTATAATATGCTTGAAATCATGATACAATTTGATAAATATTTGATTTTATGACACTTGTTTGGGGGTGGACACCCCCACCCTTGGACATCCCCTGACCCCCTTGGACAGCTCCTCCCCCACCCCTTGGACACACCCAACCCCCTGGACAACCCTTCCACTCCCATGGATAACCCTACCACCCCCGTGGACAGCTCGCCCGCACCCTGTGGATAGCCATCCCACCCCATGAACACCCCTCCCCCCGTGGACATCCCCCACCCTCGTGGACAACCCACCCTCCCCCTGTGGAAATCCCGACCACCCACTAGACACCCTGTACCCCCTGGATAGCCCCTCCACTATTGTAGATAACCCACCCACCCACCCCATACCCCCTGTAAAACCCCACCACCCCCAGGACAGCCCGCCGACCCCCTAGACACCTCATACCCACTGGAGATCTCCCACCCCTGGAGAGACCCCCAACCCCTGAACACCACTGATCCCCTTGGAAACCCCACCACCCACGTGGACAGCACACCCACCCCCTTGACACCCCTCCCCCAGTGGGCTAACCCCACCCCCGTGGACAGCCCGCCCACCCCCCTAAACACCCTCCCACCACCCACTGGACACCTCCCATCCCCCCCCCCGGACACCCCCACCCCTATAATTCCCCCATCCTTTAGACACCCCCAACCCACTGGACAGCCCTACCAACCCCTGTGGACAGCCCGACCACCCCCCATGGATATTCTGCCCACACCTAGACACCCCGTACCCTCTAGAAATCCTCGCCACCCCCCCGGCACCAACTGAACAACATGTCCACCTCCTGGGACACCTTATACGACCTATAGAACCAACACCCCTAGAAATCCCCCACCCCTGGAACCCCGACCCCCTGGACTGCCCCCACCACCCCCGTGGATTGCTCTCCCACCACCTAAACTGCCCGTACCCCCATGGACACCCCCCCCCCACACCCCGGTGGTCCGCCCGCCCACCCCATAACCACCTGCCCACCACCCCTGGAAATATCCCCTCCCCCTTGACACCCAGACTCCACTAGACAGTCCCGCCACCCACTTGGACTGGCCGACCACACCCTTTGGACAGCCCGGCCACCCCCTGGACCACCCACCCACCCCTTGGACACCCCCTGGACACCTCATACCCCCCTAGACAGCCCCACCACCCCCATGGATCGCCCGCCCACCCCCTGGACACCCCATACCCCCTGGACAGCCCCGTCCACCCCCTCAAAACCCCCTTCACCCCCCTAGACACCTTATACCCCTGGATATCCCCCACCCCTAGAAATCCACCAACCCCGTAGACACCCCACCCCTTGGACAGCCTCACCACCCCCATAGACAGCCCGCCCACCCCCTAGACACCTCGTACCGCCCTTGACAGCCCCCACCCCAGTGGACAACCCACCCACCTAGACACACTGACCCCCACTAGACAACCCCCGCCACCCTAGACACCTCTAAACCTCCTAGACATACCTACCACCCCCTGGACACCCAGAACCCCCTGCACACCCCCACCCCCTTGGGAAATGCATGTGATCACTCAAATTAGCTACTAAAATAAAAATTTTCTTTGATCTAAAATTTAGTCAACTCTTGAATAATTCTCCTCCACAAGTGTACATGATCTGGTACACTCATGAATAGTTCTAGAATGATATTTTGTTATAAATATTTTTTTGTTGTATTTTATATTATGATTCTCATATAAATTAGTGTGTCAATTATGGTATCATATAAAATGAAAAAAATCTTGTTTACTTAAATATATTTTGGATGAAACTTCTATCTTATTGAATTGATTTTGAATAGATGACTAATAATTTTTTATAAATAATGGATAGATGTTGGGTTTATGAAACTGATCATATATTAAGTTATTGTCAAAACACTTTGGAAAGATTTTTAGATTTTTCATTTTGCAATGTTCTGGATAGTGGTAACATACACTGCCCCTGTTACAAGTGTGTTGGAAGACCTTGGTTGAGCCATGAAAATGTCAGCTACCACATAACCAAATATGGTTTTTTTGAAAACTACTCTGTGTGGTATCACAATGGGGAGAAAGTTACATCCTAAATTGATTATGATCAAAATTAGAGGAATCGATTGGAGAATTTGTTATATGACCAATTTTTGTTTATTCATAATCATGAAAAATAAAGGATTCCAACCTAAGAAGATTTTGATATGTGCACACATGATTCATCTAATGATAATGATGATGTTGTTAGGATGAAAAAATTTAATGATGCTGGCACAAATCCAGTATATGGACAATGCGGTAAAATGAAAAAGCAGAAATTTTAATCCGATTGTTTCATAGGAAAACTATGTATGGGATTTCTAATACTTTCATTAATTACAAACTTACCTTCTTGAAGGAATTACATCCTGATCATGCAGATATTCCCTCCAACCACTATATGTCATGGATGTTAGTTGAGGAACATGGATTTTCGAGAAACAAAATTCATGCATGCCTGAATGATTACATTTTATTCTGGGAGGAAAATGCTGAACGAAATGATTGCATAAAATGTGGCATATCCTACTAGAAGAAAAAAGATAATGGAACAACATATCATGTTCCACAGAAAGTAATGTGGAACTTTCCATTGTTCCCAGACTATAAAATAATTTTATATATCATGAAATATCAATAAAAATGTGATCAAATTATACAGATAGAAATAAAACTAACGATGAGTTGGTTCACCCTGTATATGGATTTCCTTGGTAGAGATTTTATTCTCAATATCCTGATTTTGCAACTGACATGTGTAAAGTGAGGTTGGGTCTTTCATGTGATGATTTTAATCAGTTTGGGAATATGCTTACGTTGCACAACACATGGCCAATTTTTATACACATTTATAATATTCCCCCATGGTTGTGTATGAAAAAACCTTTCACTTTTATGAGTATACTCTTATCTGGCCCTTCTGATCTCGATAATGATATAGAAGTATACACGCATCCATTAATAAAATAGTTGAAACTTCTTTGGGATGTGGGTGTGCGCACATATGATGCATGTTTAAAAGACATATTTCAAATTCGTGTTGCGCTTATGAGGAAGATCAATGATTTTCCTACTTATGAAATGATGTCTAGATGGAGCATAAAGGGAAAACTATCATATCCTTTTTGTATGAAGAATACAAGATCCAGAAGATTGAAACATCATTGTAGTTTCAGTTTTATGGGACATCTACAATTCTTTCAAATGGTCCATCCATATAGAAATAATTTTCAATGATTTGACAATACCATGTACACCGATGATCCACCTCAGCATATGTCTGGAATTGATGTGCTTAATGAATTGAAAGATTTCAGTTTTTCATATGGGAAGGGTCAAATGAATTATAGAAAGAGAAAGAATGTTTCCACAGAAACCTGTTATAATTGGAAGAAGAGAATTATCTTCTTTTATTTTCCTTATTGGTCAAACAATTTATTACATAATTTCATAGACGTAATGAACATTGAAAAAATTATATGTTAAATGTTGATTTCGATTATTTTAAATGTTATGGAAAAGAAAAATGATGATTTACGGTCTCGGCCTGACATGGTGTATTGGGGCCTCATACCAGAATTGAATCTTGTGAATATTAGTGAAAATAAATGGAAAATTCCATGCACTTTTTAGGTGATGACAGGTAAAAAAAATTCAATTTGTGGAAGTACTAGAGACTATTAAAGATCTTTTTGGCTATTCAATAAACATATCCAAATGGGTGAACAGAAGAGATTTTAAGTTAAAACCTTTTAAGTCTCATGATTATCACATCCTTCTATATGAGTTGATTCCAATAGAAATTCATCACATTTTTCCAATAATGTAAGGATGGCAGTTATTCGTTTTTTCCATTTGTTTAGAGAAATTTTTTCTAAGATGTTGTCCAAGTATTTCTTGCAAAAATGTTGGCAGATACCCCATTAATTATGTGTTAGTTAGAGAAAATATCTCCTCTACCATTTTGACATGCATGCTGCATCTAACCATCCATATTCCAACTGAAATACTTCTCAGAGGACATATTTCTTCTCATTTGATATATCCAACTGAAAGAAATATGTACACATTAAAGTCTTATTTCCATAATAAGAATCATCTCTAAGGTTCTATCATGAACGGTTACTTTTCTCATGAATGTATGGATTTATCTGCTTTGTATTTGGCTGATCTTACTACCAAAAAGAACATTCCAATGAAAAATGAATAATATTAGTATGAGAAAATTGAACCCATTTTCCATCACTTCCTTAAATAGGAGGAATTCTTCGATCATTTACATTAACGACATTAAGCCTTGAAGAGGAGGAGATTGCACATCACACAGTTTTGTTCAAATGTGACTTGTTCGATGACTAAATCTTGTAAGTAAATTATATATTTATATGTTATATGAATATATATATTAACCTATTACTATTTTTATCTACAGGGAACATAATGCAATGATAAATAGAAATCATAATTCTTTATCTTTTAGAAGGAAGGAGACTTTTCATAGCAAAGAGTTTTCTTCTTGGAAAAATTGAGGTAATAATATTTCTATTTAATATAATTAAAATAATAATTAATTAAGTTTATTATTGATTTAAATTTTAGGTATTGAGTTTACCAGCTGACTATATCTCTAAGGAAATAAGAGCTTTAAATTTTGGTCCTAATACCATGGTTCATGACTATATATCAATTGTTATCAATGGGTATAGATTTTTTATCAATGATTGAGAAACAAACATGAGAATGAAACATGATGGTGTTATGGTTATAGCCACAACAGATTCTTATGCTAGTGCATCAGATAGTATACCACGATTTGAAAATGTAGGTTATTACAGACTCATTGAAAAAATAATAATCTTGTATTATTATTCTTATAGACAAGTCACACAGATGAAATGTAAGTGGTTTGATTCAAAGACAAGGCATGGCACATTTATTGATGATTGTGGATTTAGAGTAATTGATATGACTCGCACACTTGCTACTGATAAACCATATGTATTGGCATCAATGGTGAGACAAATGTTTTATGTAAAATACAATCTTTGACCGTAATTTGGTGTCATTATTTATGTAATTACAATAAATATTTTTGATAATGGTGATAATGGAATTTACACCATCCCTATGGCCATTGGAAATGATACATTTATTACTTTTGATGAATTCAATAGCTCAATTTTCAGAGTTGACTGTGAACCTGATGTTGTGGTTGGAAAAAACATTAAATCATCCATTCATGATCTCAATTCATTTGGTTTACCTCGGCTTAGGCTATTAAGGTTGGTGCTATTTTAGTTGATTTAAGGTTGATTACAAATATGTTGTATCAGACATGATCATTATGTGAATTTTAAATGTTTATTTGTTGCAATTTTATTATAATTGCATTTTCTAAATTGGAATATAATTGTATTCAAACCTACAAAACTAACATTTCTAACTTGGGGAACATTTCAATGCTTCAACTATGATTTATATAAAATTTTTATGACTATGATACCTATCTTTAAAATTTTACCACCTAAGGAACATGATAATTTTTATTCTTCTGCAAAACATGTATTGAAACTTGTATCATCTACCTAAGCTAAAGAAAATAAATTTTCCGTTAATTTTGACAGCTGCATTAACACTTATGAATATGGTAGAATAAATGTTACATGATATTAATAGGCTTATGCCACATAGTAAATAACAATCCTACTAAAAATTAAATTTCATTATTACATCTTGTATGATTTATTGACTTTATTATATATATGTTCAAGATCACATAAAACAATGGTTAGTTAAATTATCTATGAATCCCCCTATTACCTATCATTTATTTTGTGTTTTGGATTATGCATTAGTTATAATATTTTATTTAGTTCCATATTTGTTTTCAAATGTAGGAAATGAAACCAATTTAAGAGAGGCGACAAAAACAGATAATGGACAACAATCGTCATACGACTGAGCTGGACATTCCACCACAAGTTCCTGTAGTCATTTTTTTATTTCAAATATATATATATTTTAATCATTTGGTTTATTTTATGAGCTCTCAGATCCATATAGATTAATTTAATCCATTTATACTATTTTATGAAAATAATAGTCAATCCTGTCATAATTTTGTTTTCAAAAAATCAATAATTTTTAATATTGGGTTATATAGTGAATATGTTCTACTATAAATATTATTTTTAAATATAATTTTATTTATCTTCATTATGGTTATATATTTTTAGTTCTTTGGAATGAAATAATAAAATTAATGTATTAAATAATGATTACACAATAATGGTTTAATTAATTCAACTATCAAATAAATGTCACTAAAAATATAAAATAAATATATTTCTATATATGCATTTTCATAGAAGAATTTCAAATATTAATATTAAATTATAGTTATTATTCAATTTTTTTCTTTATGATATCATTTTGTTGTGTAATTTTTAAAAATTTATGTCATTAATTCTGTTAAAATCGACAAAAATGATATTTGTAAATAAATAATATTTCATTGAATTAAATAAAATTTTAAAATATATATAATTCCACCTAATGAATGTTATATGTTTTAAATATAACAAATTATCCATTTTTGATCTTTTAGAATTTTATAGTAACAATATTATATTATAAGGAGTAAAAACACACGTTCTCACAGTACCAATTAAAAAGGTAAAATAATAGTTAAAAAATAATAATGAAAAAATACTAAGATATTGTATAATTTTATTTTATTGAAATGAATTTGATTAAAAAAATCCCTATTTTATAGATAAATCAGTAATGACCCATTTATAATAAATAATTAATTTATATTAATTTTGTATTTTTAGAAATTCCCTGAGTGCCCTACCCCTCTCTTATAAAAGGGATCCTCTTTTTATCATATCTTCACAACTAATAAAATCATTGGATATATTAATATGTTATCAAATAACATCATATAATCCATCCCCACATTCTATATCTCATTGTTTTGGTATAACCCACCCTTAGTGATCTTAATGTGTCCAAAAAAAAAGACCCCCCAAAGAATAGGTGTTGTAATAATAATATATTTTTATTTTATTTAATCATATAATTACATAAAATCCAATTAAACCATAATGAAATAATAACCCATGTAACCTCAATATAATAATTTTTTTTATAATTTTATCTCCTAAATACATATACACTTCTATAAAATTAGACATAATTATTGTTCGTGTTTATGATGAACTACAACCTCACGAACTGATATAATCTATTTTGTATAACTATCTATATAGAATGTTTATAATTATGTAATTAATTTTTTTATATTATATTAATGAAATATTTATCATTATTAAAATATAAAACAAAATTTAATTTCTTACCATCAATACTCATAAAAATTTTAATGTCGTTTGCGTGTACATTGAACTACCACCTTCATGAAGAGATGTGATTCATTTTTCATCGCTATATCAAATAAATAATGTATATACAAATATTATAATAAATAATATATATATATATATATTATCGATTTTTTATAAGTTATATTAACCTCTTTTAAATAATTATCATTGAGAAATAGAAACATTACACATGCGGGTGTATGAATTATCATCAACATGATTGTAATATAGTTCATTTTTCATATCGATATCTAATGGATGTATTTAAAATTATAATTGCGGTATAAAAGTGATTATTATTCCATGATTGTTATTGTGGATATAATGGACCAAATACCACTTTTTCAATAGACATAATACCATATCCATTTTGGACTCAAGTATTGAATTTCACTATTTTGACCAAGTGAACTTAAATAATTATATAATTGTTTGGACAAGTTAACAAGTTATATAGAAGGAAAAATAAACATTAAAATATTTATTTAGAAATAAAATAATTTCCTTAGGATTATTATTTAGGAAGATAAAGATTGTAAAAGACTAGTCATACTCAGTGTAAGAGAAATTTTAGCTAAAAAATAATATTTTAAATGTTTTAATGATTAATTTTTCTAAAATAATACTATTTCATGTCCATGTATTGAAAATTATTTTTTCTAATGTATTAATATAAAAATTAATGTTTTAAAATGTTATTTTTCTAATTTTTATCAATTTTAATAAAAAATTTACAGGATTTATGGTAAATATATTCTTTTATAAATATCATTTAATGACACTACTTCAACTATATTTAAAAAAAGCCTAAACTAATGTTTCTTAACATATAAATCATGAAAAAAATCATCTTTTATTTTACTTTAATTATTTTACATTTCCATTATTATTTTTCATATTTATTTCCAAAAATGTGATTTCATTGTTTTGTTTTTTATTTTTAGATATTAACAGTGATTTTTATATGAAAATGGTATTTTTTATATATAAATGTATATTAAAATTGGGTTTAAGAGAAAATTAAATGGTTTTTTTAATTATTTGGTCCATGAATATTATATACAGAGGGTTTATACCAATTACAGATCATAGGTTATCCCGATATTGATTGTATGATGTGTGGAGCCCCAATATTGCTCATGAAAAGTAAGGGATCCAAATAAATCTTATACAAACTGTGATCCCCATTATAGATCTTAAATTCATTTGGTATACCAATTATAGAATTTTACTATATAGTTATTCATTCTAAGGTTCAATATAAAAGTGAAATAGTAGTGATTTCCCAAAGAACCTATTTGATTTTCTGTGGTTTTTTATTATTTTTCAAAAAATAAATATTTAATAGTTTTTCGTGTTTCCATTAGTCTAACTATTTAATTTATTTATGTTCCTTACTATGATTATAGTACTCATCCAATTTTTTAAAATAAATCACAGTGATTAAGGATTATTAGGGATAAGTATTAGATATATGGGATAATTATGATGATTATTTATAAAGGGAAAACATTATTATTATAAATAGAATATATTAGGGAAAAATGTATATGTATTAAAAGTGTCCAATTTTAATGTTTGGGTTTACATTATATGATTTTTAACAAATATTAGAAATCCCTTAAAAGAAAATATCCTCAAATGTTAAATCTACTTCAAAGACACTAGAATATGTAATGTTTATGTTCTGTTCCATACATTAAAATATATAGATATTATATCAATTTTTATGAATATTCATTAAATTAGAAAAACACATTCCCAAGGGTCATAATATATTGGTTGCTTTAGAATCCTAGAAATAAATTATTCTAACTTGGTAAAATATATTTAATTATTCCCACAATAATATTATCATTTCTCAATACTACAAAAATAAATTCTTAATACCTAGGGTATTGAAACCATAATAAATGGTCATCATAGATGATAAGTAAGGGTAAATAATGTAGACACCTAATAAAAAAAATGAAAATAAGTGTATGATAAGATTAAAATAAAATTTTAAAGTCATATCATGAATATCAATGATTGTACACATGATTCAGGGAATAAATATTATAATATTATAAGAAATGAATCATAAGGGCATAAAGATATTAATTTGTGATATAATTACAACGGAATAAGATATGTAATTGTGTAATTGACATAATATTAAATTATATTAGTCCAAGGATACCTACCAAGAGATTCACAACATTTGAGTATTGGGATAATCACCCGTATACCTGCATTGGGATTGGGATGACCAGATGTATACCCTCTTGTTTTGGGATCTGGATTCCCTCCCATGTATCATATTATTTTTTGAATGGTATTACCTCCCTTATACCCTATTGGTTTTTTCATGAGATTCCATCCACTGTAGCCTCTTGTTTCAACCTTAGGAAGTCCTCAGGTGTACCCTTTTATTTCCGGTTTGGGATTCCCCCATGTGAACCCTCTTGTTTAATAATTGAATTACCTATTATGTAACCTCTTATTTAGGGCTTGATATTCCCTCCCAAGTACCATATTCTTTATATTTTGGGATTCCCTCTCATTTACCATCTTGTTTTCGCCATGGGATACCCTACAATGTACCATCTTGTTTCAATATTGAGATTCCTTATCATTTACAATATTTTTTTGAGAATGAGATTCTATATAGTGTACCATTCTGTTTCATATGTCAGACCTCGTCCCATGTACCATCACTTTTAGGGATTGGGATACATTTATTTGAACCCTATTATTTTGGGATTGAGATTCAATCCCATTTACCCTCTTGTTTTGGGATTGGGATTCCCAGTCATGTACCCTATTGTTTCAGACAAGTGATTATATCCCATGAACCCACTTTTTTTGGGATTGGGATGGCTACCCTTGTACCATTAGTGCTCATAAATCATTAACCATTACCTAATTAATTGTATGGGTATATTCTTATTTTCTATAACATAAATAAATAATACATTTTCTGGAACAATTTAATAAAACATTCATTATACAAGGACCCCTAAATAGATATGGTATTTGTAAACATCATATAATAACAAATGAAATGAAATTTGAATCATGAAAATTTATATCATATCCAATGTAAAATATATTGTATTAATAATAATCTAATTTTAGAATAATCCATGAAAAAATAGGGTTTTATATTCATTATATCATGTTATAACCCATGTAAGTGAAATAGGTTTCATAAACAACTTGTCATCATAGAGAGAAACCATTCAATAAAGAATAATAATTGTGTACTTGGAACATTTATCCAGTAAATCATAAAATATATCAATGAATTTTATCTAATAAGTATAATTATTTTTAATGGTATCTTGGATAATTTTATATGAAAAATAAAATTTCTTTGAAAATCATTTTTTAGATAGATTTTTTTTTCAAAATTGTTATTCTTTAAAAATATACACGAAAAAATATTAAATAATACTTGAATTTTTTTTAAAAACATTTAAAAAAAATATAAAATACATTTCACTGAGTATTGTCATAAAATTTCATGGAAAAAATTATTTCTTAAACAAGGTTTTTTAATGAAATTTATTTCTGACCGATGAGGAAAATAAATCCAGATTTAAGTAAAATAGAGAATAAAAATGTTACTATTACTAGAAAAATTGATTAATAAAAAATGTGATAGGATAGTGGTTTTAATTTAATATGGGAAAAAAATAATTCCAAATGTTATACGTAACCATAAACTATTCCAAATAATACATGATTGTGAAATAAAGCCAAAAATCATTAGTCACTTTATGAATTACAAGACAAAAAGAAAATAAATAATATCAAAATATAATTTAAATTAAATTAATATAAATATATTCATGATATTACATATCATATTTTAATTTTATACACTACATAAAAAATTGAGCGATCCTTATGACATATGCCTCATGGAAGTAAAAATGACATGAGATACCCTTATATTTTGTTCGACATCCTTGGTATGTTATTGAACCTCCTAGAAAATAAATAAATGTTTATTATACATATATTAAAAACCATAATCATATAAATCATATAATATATTTTTAACATATAGTCTTTTATAACCCTTTTATTAACAATTATTTTTTGAAATCATCATTTCAAATTGATAATTTCATGGTTTTTCATATGTGATATGGTTTGGTAATTTTTGTCCTTTTACATTGATCATTGTTGCATCATATACACAATTTTAACCATTATATAAATATGATATATATTCATTATATATGTATTTATATTAATCATTAAATTATCAATAAAGAAAATGGATTTCACCAATCATTGATATGGTATGCCATACGTATGCATAAACAATGTTCCCCATTTGTCTAGATATATTCCATGAAATAAATATTAATTGAAATTTATATAATCATTTTTATTTAATAAATATCATATATTTTAATAAAATAAATCCGTTTTACCTTCCATGTTAAAATAATGGGAAAAAAAATTCAAATCACTATATGGAGGTAGTAGTCCAGCCGTATATAGGAGAGATGCTGTTGCTTTCCAGAAGTCATTAATTTAAAGATGTATGTTGTGATATTATGACTAAAGAATTTTATTTCATTCATAAATATCACCTATATGCAATAATATTACGAATAGTACCTTCAATAAAATGAGTAAGTGAAAATTGAATCACACCGCTTTCTGAGGTGGACGTTTCCTATACACACAAGCGATAATATAGCATCCTCCATGGAAAGGAAAATTAGAAGGGATATGTCATATATTAAATAAATAACAACTAGATTTTCATAAATAACACATAAATCTTTCATATATATATATCAGTATATCAAAATTCTAATACTGGTGATTGAAATCTAACTATATTAGTTCGCATGGTAGTAGTCCTTCGTCCACATGATCGATTATTTTTTTCCATTTCACAATTATGGAGGTGAATATAGGTTATTAATTTATATTGATAATATATTACTATACGTGAGATAATTTCTTTATTATAATATCATGATTTAAATTTTTTTTAAAGAGGAGAAATAATATCTGAAATAAAATAGAATTTTTAATAATGTTACCTATTATTCTGGGAAGTTCATTAGGTAGTACCAAAAGCCTTCCTATGATTGATTTATCAACCAAAAATGAACATTAGGTAGTTTGTAAGGGACTAAGGAATGGAATTTTTAGGAAATTTATAAAAAAAATTGTTTTTTAAGTGTGTGTAATACCCCATGCTTCCACGGTACGCTTCTCTTTGAATAATATAGTAGTGTGTGTAGTACGAAACTTCGAGTTCTAACACACACCACAACCAATCAAACTAGGTTTTATGAATAGTAATACCCATATTTTGAAATTTTATAAATTTTATATTTCAAAATGCACTTAATTTTTGTATTTGGAATATCAAAATTAGCCTAGGGTGAAATTCTGGTACTTTTCAGATAACTTTTATATTTTGATGAATAGTGAAAATTACTAAATTTTAATTTAAAACAACTTTTTAAATCGAAATTATTAACAGTGATAAATTCTAAATTTGAGAGGTTTTAAAGTATATTTAGAATATACTTTTACCATTTTATACAATTTTGGTCATTTGATATAATTTATTAATTAAACCGGATATAAACAAGTTCCAATATTTTGATAGTTATTATTGCTTAAAAACACGCTTTTTGTTTTAACAATGGGGATTAATTTTAAATTAATTTCTACCACTTCTATGTTTTGAATTTGGAAAAATGGATTCCATATTTGGAATCAGGATGTCCAAATTGTGTAAATAGTTAATTTTTATTTTTAGACATTTTGAATAATTACTTCAGTAAATATTTTATTTACCATGGTTGAAGGGTAAATCCGGTAAATAAGGGTAAACAAATAATATTATAATAATAATAAATTACCCTAAAATGTGTCCTAACCTTATTGGTTGATACATTTCCAACCATGGGAATCTTTGGGTCTATTTTGGGACACCATGAAGCCACTTGAAGGTGATAAAGACACCTTATATTAATTAAGTTAAAATAAATACAAAAATGACACAAGCATATAACCTTTAGAAGAATAATTTTTACATAGAGTTATATATGTTATATTTTCAAATATAAATATTCATTAGAATGATAAAAATATTTTCTACATAATGGTATTTTATTTATAATTTTTGGACATTTAATAATTAATATTATTTATGATACAATAATGATGTCGTATTTTCCTTATTAATGAAAGAATCAAATAATTGGTATTATAAATGTTAAAATAAATATAATTTGAACTTTTTGATGACATAAATGAATTTTATTGGTTAATATGACATTATATGGTTGCTTAAATGAATTTGGTTCGAATTGATAATGTTTTTAAGACATGAAAAATAAATAAATTATTGAATAGTGTCAAAATTGACATAAATGTGTTTTTTAAAAAATATTATATTATTAATTGATATTCTTTTCCTAAAAATCTACGGTTCAGCCAAAGGACTAATATCATGACAGGAGTATCATTAATGGACCACTTGGGGTTGTTTTGATGTATATAGTATGTTTATTAACTATATAATATAAAAATACAAAGTGAAATGGTAAATGTCAAACTAATTAACTAAGAGTTAAAACTAAAAGATAATGTTATTATAATGACCAAAACTTGTCTAAATTCTATTGGTTGAAATTATTTCGACCCATCCCAACCATAGAATTTTATAAATCCACTTTTGATCCATTAAAAACCGAATATGAATTTATTATAAAATAATATTTCTAGCTTTTCCAAAGGATCCCCTCACCCATCTGATAAAAGGGAACTCCCCGTTCTCACTAATTCACGCATTTAAAGCCTTTTGGATCAGCCAAACCCTGTACAAATATCCTCAAAACTTCCCTTGATTCAACATAGATGCCTTATTTTGATTAGAAATCCAGCCTATGGATCCCTTTTGATCAAATCAATAGGAAGAACCCAAAGAAGAGGTAATGTTTTCACCACCCTCTTTCAAGTTCCTTTCTTCTTCAACTTCTTCTTTATTTGTTATTCCCATTATAAAATAATAAATAAATTATCCTCTATATACTATGATGTTATTATAAATATGTCACAACCCTATTCCATATTCTATCCATCCTTTGAATGACATGTCACCATACGTGCGTATGTACGGCTTCCCGTCTCCACGTCATGGTGTAATTGTTATTCAAAACATTATTATTTGGATGGGTATAATAATGACGTGTAATTCATGTAAATAATAAATATAACATGATAATGATTCTGTACATATGATATAATATCCAATTATATATTATTTTAATATCAAAAGAGTGATAGTGCTGCTCGTGCGTACGTACGGACTACCGTCTCCACGAACGCGATGAGATTCATTCCCAATAGTATCCATTCAAGTATAATTATTATTTGATGAATAAAAATAATGTTTAAGGACTTGATATCATTCTGGATATGAATAAGATACAACCTATCCATAACAAACATGGGTTATGTAACAAAACATATAAAAGAAAACGAGTAAGTTAACACATGAAACGACAATAATATTAAGATATTATTAACAAAGCTGATAAAAGATCATATATGATATCATATTAATGTATTTGATTCTTGTATAATTTAATAAAAATTATTTCACCATTATAAAGGAGGTTATAATACTCTCAACCAAGGAAAAGTACAAGGTAAGGGGTTTTCATCTCACTCCTTATTTTCGTGAGATTCATGCCATATTGCCACTATTACCTTTTGTGTGGTGTATGTACTGACCATAATTGTATTATTTATACAATTCACTTTAATTTATGTGTATTTACATATTCATTGTATGATACCTCTTTTATGGGGTTTATGTTTCATAATTTACCAAATTGGTAAGGGTTTATTTCACAATCTCTTCATTATCTGAGGTTGTTCATACGTAATTATCTACTGGGAGCTCTTTATCATCCACATCCATGTTTCTTAAAAACATATTTCAAATAATTATTACTATATTATAGACTATGGGTTAATGTCATTATTACCCTTGTTGACTTTTTATCATATGTTTATGATGGAATCTTTCCGTCATTTTCCAAACAACGTCCTTTTTAACCTTTTCGACAGAGTTAAGGTAAGAATGTCTTTTTTAACTTATACGGTGGGTGTGGCTATTTTCCACCGTTATAAAATCTTCAAATATTCCCTTATAAGATAATAAGGATTTTTTCAAAGTAATTTTTTTAATTTATAATTATGTTACTTTTAAATGATTAAAAAAAGAGACATTTCTCTCAAATA
This sequence comes from Viscum album, assembly GCA_963277665.1. Taxonomy (NCBI): domain Eukaryota; kingdom Viridiplantae; phylum Streptophyta; class Magnoliopsida; order Santalales; family Viscaceae; genus Viscum; species Viscum album. The sequence goes on along the minus strand of OY728143.1, from coordinate 639,253,264 downwards.
TTTTTTATTTCATCTATGTCAACATCCTTTGATAAATTTTACACTTGTTTAAAGAAGATTTATTATGATACAAATAATCCATATTTTATTTAAGGTTTTGTTATATGTTTTAATATGGATGAGTTATTTTTATGCCATTAATGGTTTATGATTAATGTTTTGGAATGATAGTTTTAATACGAATGTTTATTTTATATTTCATCCTCTTCTTAAGATGAATGTGTTGGACTATAATGTTCTGGGTTGGGGACTGGTAAAAGTAAGCTCTCCGAGTTGGGGTCCAGCTACAACAGACCCTCCGGGTTGGTGTCTGGTTATTAGAGGCACTTCAGGTTGGTGTCCGGTTATTAGAGGCACTCGGGGTTGGAGTCTGGTTATAGAGGCTCTTCGGGATGGAGTCCGGTTACAGAGGTTCTCCGATATGGGTTCCGGTTATAGTTATCCCTTAGGTCTTGGCATGAGGCCTTGAAACCGAAATTAAAGTTTGGCATTATGCATTCCATCATTATGAAAGTGGTTATTGATATTGCATGTGATTATTCGACTAGTAGAATATCCATGTGAATAAGTAAATGGTATTATTTCATTTTATCATTGCAATATTATTATGAAGTTAATGTTTTAAAGGCTTTTGTTTTAGTTATTCATTACCTCAAATGTTTATTCTTATTTATTAATGCTTCTGTTATATTTTTATCCTTACTGAGCATCTGAGATCACCTATTTCTATGATATATTTTTCCCAGGATGTGAAGAAATATTTTATGACTAACCTGCAGGGATAGTCTGAAGGGGATATGAGTGTGGACTATGGAGACTATATTATTGTAGCTTTTCACTTTATGATGTAATTTAATCCATATAAATGTATCTAGTGATTCCAAGGATACTAAACTAATCGGTCTTTGAAGACTTTATCTTTTGTGATCATGAAAATGTTATATAATAATGCACCGACTCTGGGAAACTGGGGTCAGGGCGTTATAGTGTGTATAGGATAGGAGAGGCGGAGGCAATTTATATGTGGTGGACAGGACACACGTTGAATTTTGGAAATGAAAAAAGTGTAAAAATATTTTTAATAATTTAAATGGATTAAAAATTGATAATTATGTAACTAGAGATGATTTATGGTGAATATAATTCCATGTAATTGGATTTGGACATATTATTGGTAATATTGAAACCATATATTCTTAGTAAAAGCATTGATAAATCTGTTTTCACCTTAAATAGGAAAATATATTTTTACTCTTTTTACTATTAATATTGGTCAGAAATTTAGTTTTCTTTATTAAATAATATAAATTGTTATAATTAAAATATTGTAATACATTTTTCCTAAACTATTTTAAATAAGTGGTTTAATTAATTTTAAAATGATACCCACATGAATGACAAAAAAATATTTTTCCAATGAAAGACATTCAAATGATACAAAATATTATATAAAAATTACATAAAAAATTGATTCAAATAAAATAAATTTGTAAATTTTAATAAAATATAAGTTTTATTTTTTTAGAACAAATTTAAAATATAGACTATATATTTATATAATTTATACCAAATTCTATTTTTGACCTTAAATCATTATTCTTCACTATTAATTTTTTTTAATATTTATATAAAATTATAAAATATCATCTTAATGGTAATATTTACAATGTATCTTAAGTGAATAAATTATATTATTTCAAATAAATTTTATAAAATTAGAAATTTTTTTAAAGTATGCATACAAAGCATGAGTAAACACACATATAGAATACTATAGGGTTTCAAAAAAAATTCATTTATATAAAACAATTATTATTTTGTTTCTAATAAGTAGATAACCATTTAATTTATTTTAGTCATGTATACACAATATAATTTTCATAATTTAGTTTTTCTATTTTACACCTTTAAACATAAAAGTTATGTTATATTTTTCATTATTAAATAATAATATTTTAATAGTGTGTCACATTTAATTTAAATCAATTATTATATACATCAAAATATAATTAAAGGGATTGGATTTCATTAAAATCAAATATGTCATAAATCATAATTCTATTAAATACGCTTCTAATCTTGATATTTTGTGTCATATACTATATCAGACATTAAGTTCCTATTTTAAAATATATGGGTGTAAGAAAGATGGTTTTGAATATGAATCGTAGAAAATTATTGAAACTAATTAAATATTATAACTACGCCACTCATTACAACATTGAAATTGGGAAGAAGGAGGATTATTCTCTAAGTTTGGAGGAAAATGATTGTTTTTCCAAATTAGGGATTAATTAGATGAAATAATTATGATTTTTTAGAGTATGGTAAAAGATATCATATGGAAATGATAATGATCATATCATTCCCAAATGAGTTTCAACCATCTATTCATATAAAAGTTAAAAATGAATGGAATTTATATGTGGAGATATAAATTCAGATGTTAAAATTTTTCATTTTCTATCCTGATAGTGATGTAATGATATGGTTATAAACAATTTAGGTGCCTGTAAATACTGCAATTTAAAATTTATTTGTCAGATGATTCCCTCAGTTTATCAGTCTATATTAATCAAGGATGCATGAAGATGTATAGAAATATTATAAGGAATTTATAGTAGTATAACATAGAGAGAGATATTGTTGTGTATGTTTCATGATGTTATGTTTACCATAATGTTAAGTATGAGAGACTTAAGCCTAATATGATATTATAATAATTACATATATATTATTGGATATGGGAAACATCACAATCTATTTCATCATAGGACTCATAAGACATCTAAAGGGAATAATGATATTTGGGTTGTAGTAAACTATCATACAAGATCATCTTCCATCAAATAGATTATTCTATTGATTTAATTTCCATTTTTTATGTTAGAGAATTATTAAGGTTGAAAAGAATGCCAAAATCAATCAAATATGATTTATATCTTAGTGTTACCTCAATATTTGAGAGAATTCATCAAAAAGAGTTGAATTTGGAGATAATATTTATAATTACATATCATCATCAGAAACATTTTCAAGTTGATAGAAAAATTCTAGCTATAAATGATATGTTGAGATATTTCTATTAGGATTTCAATAGATCTTATGATCAATAACATTAGTAGATCATGTTTTTATAAAAAACTAGAATTTACTATGGAATTTAGGATCTTCATTATGAATCCTTTTATGGAAGGATGCATATCTCTCTAGTGTGATTATACAATGGTGGAGAATAAAAGATATAGGGATATGACAAAGATGAGGAAAATGAAAAGAAGGTTATAACCATCTATAATCACATCAGGAATGTTCATATTGGATATAATATTCATGTTCATAATTTTATATTAAATATAGAGTTCGATTTTAGAGATAAAGTAACCATATGAATATCATGATCCGTTATTTAATGATTACCTGAAATAATTTCTTGTCATGTCAATGAAATATTTATTTTATATCCATTTTCATTAAACTGTTTTAAGGAGAATAATTTTATAAGATCAAATGATTATTTAAATTTATTTTCAACTTTATTAAAAATTATTTTCAAATAATTATGAAGATATAATTATCAAGATTTACAAATAATTTAATTATGAATATTAAAATAATTGTAAAATGTTTTTTTTGTTTTAACATTTTCCAAATAAATTAATATTACCACCGATATGATCATTCATTTATTTTAAGCTTCCTTTATATGCATCCATGTTTGTTTTCTATGAAAATAGTTTTCTCAATATACTTGTAGTTGTTATTTGAAATATAATAAAGAGATAATGATAATTTTATCATATTTTTAATTAACATATTGAATGTTATTTTAAATGAATTTTTATTTTTTATCAATCTCTTTTGATTTTTCCTTATTATTCACAAGGGATACGATCTAATGATACCCTTGATGTTTTTTATTTGTATGGGTTATGATTATGTGATGAAACCATATATATGAAAAAAAATTATTCCATGGTTTATGCTTCAATAAACTGGTGATTCATTCTATGATCTAATGGAACATATATATATTATTTTAATTATGTGAATTTTGGTACTAAAATTATTTATCCAACTAATGTGTTTGTTAATGATTGATATATCATGAGAGAATATAATAGTGGATGTGGAGTGATCTTATTCACGAGATTAATTGAAGTTAGGGAGTGAACCCAATCCGTTATGGGACATCTTACACTATGTGATAATGGTGTCGGAGGTGAACCATGACTAGTGAAATTATTTTACATATGTATATTTCTATCATAATTAATTTGACATGTTAATAGAGTTTTGATATTCTCTCATGGATCATAATTAATTAATGAAGGTTAATCTGTCTTGTTAATAATTTCTGCAAAAATAGTTAAAGATTTATTCCATTAATAGTGATTTATGATAAATGAATAATTCTGTATGAAATTCATAAGTTATGATGATTCTCGAATTATCTTAAGATTATCATCTTCAAGAATATGATCATCGATATATATCTCCCTTTTTTACTATTATTAATTATTTAAGCACATTATTTTATATGTTTCCAATTACCATGGTTATGAAGAAATTTTTTATACAGGGTATAACAATGAATGGTACTATATGGGAAGAAGATTGTGGGAGATTTTGAAGACCATATTTAAGTGTCTCTTTGTCTCAAATTTACTATTTATGTTTTGATAATTTAAAAATATCATATTATTATTAATTATAATTTCCATAATTTAATAAAGTGTTTTCTTTAGATTTTTAATATGAAATTAAAATTAATTATATATAATTAATCATTATTTGAAATAATGTTTTATATTACATTTGAAGTTTTTATAACATGTTCTGTATGAATATTGTGGAGTATTTAGGTAAATTATTTCTTTCAAACCTGTGAACACCATTTATATATTTTATATAGTGTTGTGTTAAGGTACCCACAAGTGTCAATGGTTTACAAATGGTTTAAGAAATTATTATAGTGTTTTGTAAAGGTATCAAAAATATTACATGGGTTATGAATGTGTAGATTTATTTTTATACAGTTTTTAAGGTTAACCATTATATTTTCAAAGCTTCATAAAGGGAAAAAGTGAATTTAGATATTTTTGTAATGTTAAAAAATGAATTTATATAGATGTATAGAGATATAGTTGGATAATGGGATAGTTGTTTAAAGGTATTTATATTATTTTGTAATGGTATATATATGTTTTCATAAATGTAATTCGCTTATGCTATGATATTTTTAATTTTAGTTACATACATATGTAAATGTACCAACACATTCCAAAAATTTCATAAGGGTATCTCTCTTCCAATGTAAATGTAAAACACTTAGTCTGTATTCACACAATGTAATCACTTTATACACATAAAGTTTAGTTAATCCTTTTATAAGTGTGGCCTCATTTTTTCAACAACCGTTTAAGGGTAACATGAGTCCCAGGTAAGGGTATTCCATTCTTATAAAAGGGTACATATAATTTTCCATTACATAGGTTAGAAAAATTCTAGTCTAACATAATGCTTTGAATGGTTATTTAGTTCTCACTTAAGGGTAATAGGCTATGTAAGGGTGAAACTCTATCACCCAGATGTAGACAAAATGATTCATTTGATGGTTGAAATGTTTTTCTTACATAGTAAATGTGTATTAATCAGAAATGTTCTTACATAGATACAATTAGGTGGTTAGAATTGGATTCGTGGTGATATTTTTCTATGTTTTTTAAATTTCCTATTTGAAAATTTATTACACAGATAAATTTCCTTAATTTTTTTTTCATATTTCTATATGTTATACAATAAAATGTAATTATACACTATTTTCTTATTAACATTTATTTATATTTACAATAATATTATTTTGAATATTCATAATTATTTATTTATTAAAAAATAATATATTCATTATAAAAATTCCCTCAGAACATTACATAAATTTATTTATGATGAATTAATTGAGATCTTTAAGGGAATAAAAATGTATGGACATTCAAAAAAGAATTACTGGAAGAAACAATATTAAAATTCAAACTATCAGAAATATAAAGAATCAATTTTGTATATTATGATAGAGTTTTCCATGGATTTTATTCTTATTATTTCATTCAATATTAAATATTGAAATGAGTTTGTTTTGAAAAGAATGTATTTTTTTATAGAATATTGAGGGCACTAGCACGAATATTAGGTTTCACATATAAAATATTTTCACATGAAATTTTATCTAGGAAATAAGCATGAATAAATTAATTATTTTTTGTTTATTTCACATGTAAAACTATCGATATAAGAAAAATAATGGTGAAACAATCATCAAATTTGGATGATTTTGTTCTTAGAAAACTCTATACAATTATTTTTTGGGAAATTGAAATATAATGAGGTTGAAGAAGTTATTAACCTTTAAAATTATGTTATACTATAGTGATAAAGTACTTCACTTAAAAAAATTACAATTTTTTGATCTTTTAATATTGGTGAAATTTTTTCTTCCTTGATACAAGGACATTGAAATGTTTTTTTGGTTTTTTAGTTACAATTATTTATATTATTTTATCTATGTATAATTATAATGGAGTTCCCTCTACATTAAAGGGTAGGATTGAGGGAAGTGAATCCCAAAACAAATATAGGATTAGGTTGTGCCCCTTGGTGGGGAATTTTCATGACTATTTAATTTGTGCCTATTTTTAGAAAAATGATAGTTAAATTTGGTCATAAGACTCTATAGAAAAAATGATTTTAAATAATTTTGGATTCTAGGTTGGAAAATACAACTATAATAATCTATTATAGGGGGTTAAAACTCTCTCAGTTCGATAAATTGTTAATAAAAGGATTTTAGGCATTGATCAAACCATTATTTAAATTTGTTGGACAATTTTATTTTATTACCACTCCATTAATTTTAAAATTATGATATAATTTTTCATATTTATTTTGAAAAGAATATTCACCACCATCATGTATATTCTTTTATGTTGCCTTTGAGACTGAACATTAGTATTAGAGCTTGAAAAAATATGATTATCTATCTTTATTTGTGATTAATATTTTTACACATTACCATAAAGGGGATCAAATTAGCTAATAATAGAATAAATATGTTGAAATTATTGATGAAAAAATCAAAGAACAACTAACTTTGATGGTTATGATTATGGAAAATGTAAATCTAAAATGAAAAAATTCATAACAAATATTGCATTGATCATTGGATAATAATAGAAAATCCATAAATACTTCCCAAATATGAAATTGGATTATTAGATGGTAATGATGTGGTAAATTATGTTATGAATTATAAGGTGATGAATATTTTTTGTTTCGAAATAAATATAATTGGTATAGTTATGTACTTTCATGATAAATAGACCTGATATTTAAAAAATTATACATGATACACATCTTTTCATACATAATCTTATAAAAATTATGTTAGACTTGTTATGTAATTAATATCATGAATTTACATGATTCATAAAGAAATTATTAGTCAAATGTTCCATTTATTTATTAGTATTTTAAATTTTATTTGTAATTTCGGATAATCTATGTAGAATAATATTTTTTTTGAAGAGTTCATAGGGAAATTATTTGGAATGGTAATTCTAAGAATGTTACTAAAGATAAAATTAAAATTATCATAAAATATAAACTTATAGATCATATAATATCATTATTAATCAACAAAATGCTATTTAATAATGGTATTTTTCATTAGTGATATTTATAAACATGGATAATTCATTTACTGATGAATCTAAAAAATGTTTTTAAAGGAGTTTTTGCGGATTTAATGATGTATAAAAACAGTTTGAAATTAGTGGTTCTTTTAAATTTATCTATTTATCAAATTTTATAGACAGCACTAATTACTGACACCTCATTTACCAATGTTTTTCAGAAACATTGAAAAAGTAATGTCACTAAATTAGCGATGTATTTAAATGTTTCTAATTACCATCACCCCATTTACTAATGTTTTTTTTACAAATGTCAGTAAATAGAATTCTCTAATTATTGATGCATACTATACCAATTTTTTTGATGTGTCGGTAAATAAATATCACTAAAATATTGATGTTTAGTGTTGTTTATAAATATCTCTATTTAATGACATAAAAAATACTAATGTTTTTATGAAATGTCAATAGTTTGTATTTTGGGTATTTGAAAAGTTTTACGAAATTAATTGATTTTTTATTTGTAATTTAAAAAAGCTCATATTTTTTTAAAAAATATTAATTTTTTTAATCTAGATGATAAACCCACTTTTTTTCAGTTCTGCCACCTCCCCCATTAAGTATCCCATTCCTCCTCCCATAGTACCACCTTACCGATCCTCCCTGAATCTTTTTCCCTTATGAAGTACCCCACCCCTCCTATCTTTCGGTCTATACAGTCCCACTCCCCCAATCCCCCTTTTATCCATGAATCCATTTTTTGTTGTACTTTCAAAAAAAACTTTTAAAGGGTAAGTGTGATGCAAAAAAAAATCAACTAGTTAAAAACCATAAAATTAAATTCATCCCAAGTAGCTATAGGAACTGACCCTACCAAGAGGCTACATAGTAATTTGATGTCTCCACCTTCACAAAACCACTCATATAATTCTCACATGCAGGATTTCACGAGCTTGGTACCGATGGAAAAATTTATAACCTCTCAATCATACAAATCCAGATGGCCATGTTCTAGTGAAAACATCCTTCTTTGAATCCTCATCTGGATCTATTCCTTGTAGAGTATCTAGAATATTTCACATTTAGAAACAAACAACACAAATAACCAACATTCAAATGGAAAATCATTAAAAACACATTCATACATTAGAATCCATCAAATCCATTGTAAAAACTCCCAAAAAATGTAAACCTCTAGGAATTGACAAAGGTGAAACCACCTTAAAGAGCCAGAGATCACTCACTGTCACACCCCAATGCACCAAGAAACTACCACTCAGATATTTCTCAAAATAAGTGAAGGAGTCATAGAGTAATAAAAAAGAAGAAAGAGGCTAGTCCCCTCAAAGGGGCTCAACTCCACAACCACCAACATCGACAAGAACTACCAAATCCAATCAAACCAGCCTTATCACATACAACCATCATGAAAAAACTCAACCATTCATAGAAAAAATCCACCGACATGAATAAAATAAAGAAAAAATGTGGAAAACCTTTAAACCAAAGTTTTCCATTACTGGCCGCACCCGGACACTAACTACCACCTGTTCACACCTTCCAAAATGTAAATTAAACCACTGTAGTAGATCATAATAGGAAATACAGCATGGTAAAAATCTTTTATGGAAGGGTTGTGAAATTTGAACCACCAAACAGAAGCAACAACATCCAACCTTTAATCACCTTAGAACCAGATCCGCTTCCTAAGATCGCGAATACTCATATAAATATCATGAGTTAACTTCAAATTTAAAATGATCCCCAAACCTCTACAAGAACCCATTTGTCATGAAATAGTTTGATATTACAGTAGAATCAATAAAACATATGCAGGAAATATGAAAAGTGAATGAAATAGAATCTAGAATAACAAGCATCCCAGAAGACAGAATGATCTTCTTTTCTCATGTGAGAAAACATAACTTCCATAGACGAACTAGAGATATCACCTAAAGTCTCTCCAAAACCAAACACCAAAAAACTCCAAACACATATATTAAATTCCATTTTAAATATCCCAAATATAAAAATTAGATCTAGAAAAATCTCCAACTCACATCAAAACCAGGTCATCGTGATGATGCTGTCCATATTGGGAAGAACGTTGAAGTAGCCAAAGTCTGCCGGTCGGGAAATACATTGGAGCCCATACCCCTACTAGAGATACAATATCGAGGAGGAGTAAAACCACTGAGGGAATTAATTAATTCTATTGATCTAAAGAAAACTAATGTTTAACTGGAGAGAGGTTTCCGCCATCAGAAGTATAACCAAAGACGCAACAGAAACCTCTGATGAATCGCAACTCCGCCATGCGCATTGAACTGAAATGAGGCCCAGAAAAGTCATCATCCCCATCAAACCATACACCCAACCCACCAAGACCAACACTAGGCTGCTGTAGTGTCCATTTTCTGCACTGAACCACCCAATTTCACAATACCCTAGGGTGCTCCCGAGAGTAGAGAGCTCTCGATAGCTCCCCCTATGAACTTTTGGTCAACTAACTCGAACAATGTTTTCAACACAAGTACTTACCAAGAGTTCACCCATCTATCATCTGTGAAGTACCCAGCCCATTCCTTTATTTCCCCCTTATTCAATACCCCACCCCTTCCTACTTTGGTCCCTATACTATACCCTATCACGGTCCCCAGTAGTACTGAGCCCCCATCCTTCCTTGGTACATATGCAGTACCCCATCATGGTCCCCTTGTAGTACCCCACCCCTTCCTCACTTATATTGAATCTCCTCCAAGGAGATTAGTCAGGATACATCATAACATCCTTCAAGAAGATCACTAGAAATTGGAAAATTATGATTATTGAACCCCACACCTCTTCAGCATGTAAAATTGAAAATCGACCAACTCATATTTTTAAATTGTATTTATTTAATTTTTTATTCATTATTTATAAATATAAGTATATATATTTATTATATATATATATATATATAACTGTTTATTTCTATAATAATATGCATATATTAATAAATATATATACATGGTTATATTTTATATTCTATATCCAATGTTTATATTATATGAAATATATATGTGTCTATATTTTATATTATAAATATCTATATTTTTTATTATATATCTTTATGATATATATATATATATATATGTTTATATGTTATGTTTATATTATATATGTGTGTGTTTGTTTGTATATATATATATATATATTATATATTATATGTTTATATTAATATATAAATATATATTTGTTATTATATATAAATGTTTGTGTGTGTAGATAGAAATGTATACATATATATAATTTGACACATTAAAACACATAAAAATGATACTAAAATGACTACATTTTCATAAAAACATGGCTTAATTGAAATGCATGTTTATATAATATATATATGAATGTTATCATGTTTTATATTATAATTATTTGTTTACTTTTTATGATTAAATTTTATGTTTATTTATATGTTTATATTATGTATATATATGTTTATAATATATATATATATATGTGTGTGTGTGTTTATATTAATAAATATATATGTTTATATATTTATATATGTCTATATTTTATATATTTTATATGTTTATATTGTTTTATATAAGTTCATATATATATCTATATTTGTTCACATATGTGTGAAGATATGTAAGGACACACATATATATATATATAATAACCCACTTTTTAAAACACATAAAAATCACACTAAAACAGAAATGCATTTTATAAAAACATGTCTAAATTTAAAATATATTTTTTATATTATATTTTGGTGTGTGCTTATGTTTTATATTATATATATATATATGTTCATAGTATATATTCATCGGTATATTTATATTACATATATATTTTTAATTATATATATATAATTGTTTTTATATTATATTAATATATAAGTATATATATATAGGGATTTTATTTATAAGAATATATATATATGTTTACATATGTATATTTTTTTTATGAGTCTGTTTGTGTATAAATATATACTTATATATAAACATATATATAATTTTAACAATAGAAATATAGATTTGTATATTTTTAATCATGATTTAGAACCCCTGTATAATTTCCACTAAAATAGAATATTTTCTTTAAAAAGGAATAATTAAAAATATATATGTGTTTATATATATATATATATCGGTGACTCTATATCTATGAGATTATATATATAAGAATATATATAATTATATATATATATATGTGTGTGTGTGCATGAGTTTATATATATTAATATAAAAATATATATATTTCTAAATATATTTGTATGTGTTTATATATGTTTATATATATGTATCAGTATTTAAAAAATTAATATATTATATATTTATATATAATTTTGAATAATAATACACATATATTAATATATATATGTTTATATGATTATATTTAATATTTTATATTTTACTCACATATATAATATAATATAATAATATATATATATATATATATTTATATTTTACACATATGGTTATATAATATATTATATATAGAAATTTTTATATATGTAATGACCCTGACCTCCCCAGTCCATTACATTGTGAAAATCCGGTGGTTGAGATGTTCTAGGAGGTATCAGTGACTCATATTAATAGTCTACCAAGATTATAGTTTTTTTAATTGTGAGTCTAGACTGGTAGGTGGCGACAGTAGGTGGCGATACCGAGTAGTGACGATGAACACAAAACTAAGTCATCCACCGGAAGCACAGAACAATGTGTTGCAATGGTGACTCACTGATGGTTGGTCGCCAACGATGATTTGTAACGGTGACTCATCTAGCAATGACTTTTCACATTGACTCATCCCACAATGACTGAAAACGGTAGGTCGCTAATAGTCACTTGCACCAGTAGGTCGTTGGTGGTGACTCGTCCAACAGTGAATAGTCCAATGACGAGTCATCCAATGTGGAGTAGTCCGAAATTGATTCCTCCAAACAGTCATTCATCCAATGGTACGTCACCCGACGATGGGTCTTCCAATAGTAAGTCATCTGTTGGTGAGTCATTTTCACAGTTTGTCAAATTTCATATTTTTTCCAATATTTCAAGTTTCACCACTTTAACATTTCATTTGATGTAAAATGTGTTTAAACCAATTTTTATTTGTTATTTTGAAGCTATTTTAGTAGACATAAATATACATTTAAATTCTGAATGCTCTGAAGGATTTTAGATAGTCAGAATGCAAGGTCTTGATCATGATCCGACATTAATGGATTTTTAATCAATTTATTAAGTTGATATAATATTTTGAATTTCTAAAGTCAAGGCCCATTATTCATTGAACATTTACCTTTATCCTTTCTACATTTAATCCCCAAATCTTTTATTCCCCAAGAGATTGTGTATTCTATTGTGGCCTTCAAATCGTGTTTCCTTGGAGTATTTTTACTACTGCATGTGTACCTCATATTTTGGATGTAAGTAGGGGTTACTGATCATATGTTCTTCACATTAGGGACTCTGCTAACCCTTATTTAATAGTGTATCATGAGTGGTGGGTTTCTGAATGTCCTTTTTTAGAGATAAAAGAATTTTAATTATGTAAATGTAATCGAATTAGTTTAAATATTAAAATTTAGGGTACAAGAAAAGTAACTTGTGTTTTACATTGTTATTTTTTGATATTTTAATATGTATGTGTAATATAACGACTGAAAATCATGGTCTCTGGTAATCTTTGTGTCTAAAATTGGGATCACTTCTGAATTATTTTTGTTGATCTTCCATTGAAGTATGTACATACAATTGATTAACCACATATATTTGGCTAAAAAAATGATGAACTCAGATCGAACTTGTTTTGTGACCATGCTAGATTTTAAAAAGTTGAATTAAAGAATGGGAGAATTGTTAAATATGGATGTTGTGCTTTCTATTGTATTTTATTTCTTCTCTCATGGTAATAGTTTTGTGTTGGGTGGTTTGGGTGCGGTAACAGAATCTCATGTTGATTGATTGATTGATTGTGGAACAGATGTGTAGTTTTGTGTAGTGGGACTGCAACTTGGCTATTTTTTATTTGTGTTTCTAGGTGTTGTGTGTCTATGCAATGAGGATGTCGATGGTTGTGATAAGGGGAGTTTACTGTAGTGTTTGTGAGTTTGAGGTTGTTTTTTTAGTTGAGATTGTGGATTATGAGGAAAGAATTTTATAAATGATGATGAATGTCACGAATCGAATTCGGTCTCCATCAAATCAGCACCAAACATGGCTCATGGAAAGTCCCTAAGGGCGTTCCCTATCCCCACGGGCTGGAACAAGTGTCCGGGTATCATAAAAATTCCTTTGGGAATGATTTACCTGAATTTGGATTAATAAAATAACCATAAACAAACAATAATCCAAATCTGAAAAATTATGCCAAACAAGACTTAAAAAAATTAAGAACTCAGTATATGGGTTTAAATAATACACAAGAGGTCCAAAGGTGTATAAATGCAGTATAAAAACATCCCAAGAGACTCTACATGACAATGGGTAATCACCCATGAGCTGTCTCCACAACACCACACCATTGAGAGAAACTAGCAACCCAAACTGCCATCGCCCTAGGCCTTGCCTTTGCCTGTGTCAAAAATGATCAATTCTACTTACACCCAACGGTGTAAGTAGGGCGTGAGACTAAGACAAATAATATATCACCCAAGGATTCCAAGTGATAGGAATTATAAAATAAAAATATTGTGAGTGTTATAAACAGAAAATGATAGCATTTATTTCTAAAAGTGAAACTTTGAAAAGAAAATAACTTTCAATGGGGATAACTTTAAAGAATTGGTGAATTTTAATAAAACATGAAAGATAATGGTTTTAAAATCCCAAAATACCATAAGGAATAGATAAATTCCAAAAAGGCCACGAGCACCAAGCATAACAACACCCCTGAGTACTAGTTAGTTGTGTGCCCCAAGTACCTCGTACCTTGATGAGTTTTCCATAATAAAATTCATTCTCATGCACGAGCCAATAGTAGGATGAATAACCATAACCTAGTGGTCTCCAATCATCTACATTGTAGTTTTTTAGTGTTATCCATGCCATACTTGCTAAGTGAACCATGGTCAAAACCCCTCCGTTCACTAGTGTACTAGTACACGTTAGCCCACCTAGTTACCCGAGTTTCCCATATTGTGCTCAAATAGTTACCACATGCTACCAAAATAAATTTTCACATATAAATATCAATTCTGTTCACACACATTCAAATAATTAGCTACACATTCTTTGCACCTTTTTATATAACTCAATAAACCCCTTATAATTTCCATAAAACAATTTCAAGAAAAGTAGTCAAATTTTGCTCATTAAATTCATCTAAAATCCCACATTTAAAACCCAATGGAGACCAATAATTTACCAAAGAAGAAATTTCGGCATCAAAAAATTTTTATAAATCTAATCCACGAATTATAAAACAACACCAAGAGGTATATCATGGGTCGCACATGTAAAAAACCCATTTTCACACAAAATTGGCACTTATAAATCAAACGCTTTAAAAATTCTACCCAAATCAAATTTCACAATATATATATTTAAGGAGGAACATAATGGAAATATAAATACAACAAGACAACTCATTCTACAATACCTACTTATGGAATCACCTACCAAAAGAGTCAAAACCGCAAATCCTAGTGTGGAACTTCAATCGCACGACCACCGCATCACATGGGAGTGAGATCAAACCTAAAACCAGAGGATTGGACCAAGAAACTAAAAATTAAACCCTAGGTACGAATCCATAGCTTTTGTAAACATTTGTATTCATCAAAAAAGGGATAAAGCTTAAGGAAAAGGAAGGAACTTAGAAGGATAGTCACTTACTTAAAGAAATCCGGACTATTTTAGCAACCAGAGAATTTCGGCCCCAATTCTCCCCTAATACGATCTCCAAATAGGGGGAAACGAAGACCGGGGTGCTGATAGGCACAATGGGCGTAGGTGGGATGTTGAATCACTGAAAAAGTATCACAAATGCATATTTGATGAAAGAATTAAAAAAAATTAAAACTGAAAATGTGTTTTTGGGTTGGCCCAATACCTAATTTGATCACCCAAATCCAAGATTCTAATGAATTTTTAGGGGCCCAAATTTCATTGGTGGTTTTAATAGTTAAATGAAGGTCATTTTGGATTTTTAAAGGGGTAAATTTTTTGAGAAACTAAGGAGTTATTAACGAAACAAAATTTACTTTAAAAACTGGAAATGGGCTCTCGGGTTGGCCCAAATTTTGAAAACCCACCATTTCCTTCAAAAATGCATAGAAAACCATCAAAACAAAACAAGGATGTAAAATAAATGAAAAATACCTTTAAAAATATATCATGTATGTGATAATGAAAGTGGATAACATGGGAATAAAATGTTGAGGGAATGTGTAGTGGTCTATTTTAACTTTGTTCTTCTTTCTCTATATGGTTTATGCTGTGTAGCTTGTGATGTGTGGTTCTTGGAATTTTCTTAGGTAGGGATGGGATGAATAAATTTATTCATCATAAATAATGATAATTGGTTATATGATTTGGATGGGGTTATGAAATTATTTGTGGCATGCTGTGTGGTTGTGCATTTAGTGGTAGTAGAAAAGCAGGACAGTGGTTGGTCTTTTGTTTGGAATCCACATGTTTGGATGAGTGTTTGTTATCTATATATGTACTACTTGTATTTTACAATATGATTTATATACACACCCACCCTAACTAAGCACTATGTTATGAACACCCCCATTATCATGATGGAGGGTTTCTTTTCATAATATCTGTGTGGGAGAATTGATGGCTTGTAATTGGCTCTTCCTTACTCCCACTTATAGGTATTGTTGGCCCAAGACTCTTCAGGTAGGTTGGGGGTGTGGTTGGGTTCCCTATCTTTTTGAGGGTGAGGTGTATTTTACATGGTGTCTATGGGATGAGATGTGTGTTATCCAATTTGTATTATGGATTTGGTATTTTTGTGGCCTAGCTGCCTTTAGGCGGGATATGGTATTTTTTCGAGCTATGTGTCTTCTAGAGGGATGTGGTATGGTTGTGGCCCAACTGTCTGTGGGCAGGATGTGGTGAGCATGATTTTCCTAGGTTTTGTGACTAGCCCCAAGTCCCAGGTGTGTGTGGGTATGATGTTACAAGGCACTTGTGGAAGAGGGGGAAACATCAGGATGTTTTCTATTAGGGCATGAGATGTTAACCAGTGGGAAGTGGTGCGTGATACCAAAACACAGATGTTCTTATTTTTTTAACTTACATGACATGAATTATCTTTTGTGCATGACTTGGTGAGTTTTGTATGGATATTATTCTTTATTAGGTGTTTTTTGTTTTAACTATTTTCTCATAGGGAAATTAGTATGATTTTCCCACGTATACATTAGAGAACTTGGTGTTTCTTACTACGTATACTTGTATTCTCAGCCTGAAAATTTAAAAATATTTTTAGGTTTGCTGGAGGATTATGTGGACCATGATGGACCTTAATTGATCAAACATTAGGATAGATGTCATGTCACTTCTTAGACATGTTTTTTGGTATTTACTTTGGTGACTTCTATTTTGTAAGATTTATATTTTTAACCATGCATGTGCGATGGTTTCATCATTCATATATATACATTTTTTGTGGAGTTGTTTTGGGATGATCCATCTTATATCTCAGTCAAGTTTTATTATAAATATTAATTTACTCCATATTGTGTGATCATTATACCATTGGTGCTATTCCCCACATCGGTGCCTACTAGAGGCAGGACTCAGGGGTCATTATATCTCTTCCTGTATTTTTAGCATCATAGGGGAATCTTTGGTGTGTGGGATTCACTAAAGAATGGTATCAAAGGTTATTGTTAAGAGATTGGAAGAAGTATGGATTTATCCACATTAGAAATTTCATGGGTTAGTAGGGAAATAGTGTTAGGTGATTATGGTGTGTAACATATTCCAATGAACACTGACTAAGAAATAAGATTTTAGGGCCCCTATGATCTGATACAAGGAATCTCAGCATACCTAACTTCCATGTGAGGCTACAAAATTTTCAAGGATGAGACCCTAGAAAAAATACACGCATCATATTGACTTTTGTTCCTATTTTAATTTGGCGCCTTGTGGAAATTGAAATATGAAATGAGTAAAAATGAATCTTAAATAAAATTCCATAGTACCCTGGCTTAGGAAGGAGTTGTTTCACTTGTGGATACCCTTATCATCTATAGAGTTAGTGCCCAATGGCCTTTTGAGACTAGTATGGTGTATGTGGGAATGTTTTTCATGATCCTCAATAGCATTTTCTAGGTAGGTCATTTCAGTCGCAAGGAAAGAAGGATCCTGCTCCACCAAGGGGAGATGATGTAGGTGGAGGCTACCCTTAGGGTGTTCCTTTGGGAAATCGACCCAGGAGAGGTCGGGGAGGCAGTCGTCAGTAAAGGGGAAGATGAGTTGGGCCCGATTAGCTGCACATTAAAGAGTTAGTTGTTCCTTCAAGGCCAGAGATCATTCAAGTTATGATCAATTAATTCAGTAAAATTTCTTGTGGTTTGTTTGATTCATAGTCTTTTTACTAAGTTATTTCACATGTTCTATCCAATACTCTATGAATAAAAATAGAGCTTCTTACCATTCCACTGGTGTTGGGTATGCCAGTAAGAGGTCATACCATATTGTTTGATGTATTCCATGTGTGTAGACTAATGATGGGACTCAATCACTCCCATGTTGATCATTTAATTATAATGATGCATCCATTTGATATAATCCTTAGAATCAACTGGTTTTATTCTATGATTGATGTAATTGAATGCTTCTAGAGTCGAGTTATATTTTCATATGTGGATGAAAAATGTGTGACTTTTATTTGCGAGTGGAGTTTTTAGATGGGCGGTGTTTGGTTCCTATTATTTCATTATTGGTCATGCTGTTAGTGGGATCAGAGGATGATAATATGGTTGAGGGTCCCAATGTGTGTGGTAATTTTTTGTATATTTTTCCTAAAGAAGTCGTGACTCTACCCCTCGACGTGATGCTGAGTTCTAGATAGACCGATAGCCTTATTATTTTCTATTTTTCTTGTATCCTTATCAGATGGAACATTCTACGTTGCATGAGATGCATATTTAGATTTTTGACTAGATTAATAATGGAATTATCCATACTATTATGTCACTATGGGGTTCTCCAGTTTTTTTTCAAAGAAGGTGGATGATGGTCTATGTTTGCGCATAGGCTACCTGAGGTCAGATCAGGCGATGATCATAAATAGTTACCCTCTCCCAAGGATAGATTATATTTTCAAACAATAGAGGGGAGTAATTTGTTTTTCTAAGACTGATCTATGGTCAGAACATTGATAACATTACTAGACCACTGGACATTGATAAGTTTTATAGTATAATGTTTGAACTTGGTATGATCCAAATTAATATTTTTATAACATGATATTTGGGGTTTTTTATTATGTTTTAATTTGGAAAATTTATAATTTACATGAAATTTATAGTAATCTAGAATCTATTTTTTTGTTAACTATTTTAATATTCTGGATAATTTTTTATTTATATGTAAATATTTAATTTCTTCTCATATATTACAAATAATTTATACATACAAGAGAAAATTTTACATATTATGAATGATTAATTTATAAACATCTTCTCACTATTTCTCAATAAATTATTTTAAATTATAATCACTATATAAAACTGATTATGTAATAATAAAATAAATTATAGTGGAACCCTATAATTTTTTTAAAATATAATTAATGTTTTTGGTGGGAAAAATTTTCACTTCAAGGAATGATTGTTTCTGTTGACCTTCATTATTTTTAATAACTTCAAAAGTGGGGGTTTTATTAAATTATAATTGGTTTTTTAATTATTAAAAGGATAAAATGTTTAAGTTGATCATTGTATCATATTAAATAATTATTTATCGATAAATACATAATATCATGTTATGAATAATTTAAAATTTCAAAATTTTACTAATTTTTATATTTTCTTTATTTAATTATGAATAAATTATGTTATATTTTACAATAATTTACTTATATTATCTTTATATTTCATGTTTTTATTGTTTATAACATTTTCTTTTTGTTTCATGTAGATTTCATAAGTTAATTAGGTCATTTGTACCTTTAAATATCAGGTATACATGTTTATTTAATGTTGTGTACAAGTATCATTAATTTATAATGGGTTATATAAGGGGAAGTAATTTTTTAAGAGTTTTATATAAGTATAAATATTTTTAAATAGATTATATAAGTGTAAAATTTTTTTTTTATTTTTGTAAGACTAACCGGTATGTTTCAAATGTTTCACCAAGGTAACTAATGAATTCCAATAGTATTTTCATGGTATCTTGAAAATTTATATTTTTTAATGTATAATTATCGAATATTATAGTTGATATAATGTATTTATATTGTTTTTTAAAGTAACATATATGGTTTTGAAAATATGAGTTAAAATCCTAACAAATGTGTAAGGTTAATATAAAATATGATGAAATGTAATATATAGTGTGGATCAAAATGTGTCATAGGTTGATAAGAATTTCTCATAATTTAATACATATCCATAATTATTTTGATGATTATTTGATTTATAATTTTTATAGTTGTTTCTTTATACATATACTATGCATTTTTATTAGTTTTATATAGATGTATCAATGAAGAACCATGTTAATTGTGAATATAGTTGAAAATGAAATGATTTTCCCCCCATGAAACCGACTGACATTGGAGTTAAAATGAGAAATATTGATTTAATGACCATAAAACTCTCTCTATTAATGAACATATAAGTTCCAATAATAGAAAAAAGGATGGAAATTTTTTCAATTTGGTCATTCTTTAGGTGAAATCCGACTTTATTCAGTGGGCCCTATGGGCTATTAGTGGCCCAATAATGGATCAGTAGCATTGAAAAAAATACTTTTCATTTCCCAATGGTAGAAACATTAAAAGGTTTTCATAGATATATTTCATTTTTAGGCATATCAAAACCAATAGGCCTAGATATGGTGTATTATACCATAAATTTTATCAACATTTAAAGAAATGCATCCCCATGGATAAAAGAGATTATAATTATTGGTAATCTGTATATGGAAAAGAGTATTGTACTAAAAATAAATACCCATATTAAAACATATTTTTTTGATAATATATGTATTCCCTACAATTATATCCATGCATATATATATTTTTACACTTCTTTGATTCTTTTGGAATGGAAATAAAATAAGGGCGGGCTCAAATTATCAGTGCGTGCTATGTAAAATATATGTTATCCCGAATCAATAAACATAGTCAATATAGAAAAGATAAAAACTAAATAAACAACAATTTCATCAATATGTTGAGAATAATATGGAACGAATAATGAATGATCAAATAATTTTATATAAATAATCACATGAGAATATATCTTAAACAAGGATTTTATAAGTAATTGAATAATCACATGGAATATCAATATCTTAATTCATAATTATGCAACACATAATGATCTATATCTAATGATTACCCCCAAGTATTAATGAAATGAATATAATAATGTCAATATATCATTCCAGGAATATAATATTATCAAGGATTCTTGATAATAATTTAAGACTATAACGGCTTCATTCCAAGAATCTTATACTATCAATACATCATGAAAAAAATCTTACAAATGGGTAAGACATTGACCAATGTCCAATCAAGTTTGTATCATGCAACCAACAGATGTATTGAAGATATTGAATTAAATGGTCCCAAACCCGTATAAAAGTTTCTGAAACATTCCTCATTTATTTGATAATTAATTTAAATCATAAACAATGTTCCATATCAAATATTTTAATTATGTAAAGGTTATAGATTTATTAATATTTCCCCAAAAAATTTTAAAACAATTAATGTAGAAAACATATGTAAAAATGGAATATGGTTTAAAAAATAGTCATATCTATCATAAATCAATTATTATATTAAAGAAGTAGTTTTTTTATGAAAAATGATTACAATAAAGTTATTTGTTTAATATAAAGTTAAAAAACACAAAATGATGTTAGATTTTATTATAAGATTTAATACATTGTAATTTTAAGGATAATCCCCTTATATGGGATAAAAAAATAAAAAATAAAATACCTTGATGTAGTAAGTATTTATTCAATTACAATTCAAAGATATAGTTTATACACCATATAAAGGTGAATTGATTCATTTTATCAAATATGTCTCATTGGAATGAAATTTTATGCAGAATGACCTAGTTTTTTAGTAGCATTGGAATCATGGGATTCATGATATAATAAAATCACATGAAACATATAAAATAGTGCAATAAATTATAATTATGATATAAAATTTTATAGGGTTGTATAGAAACCTAACAAATGAAATGACTGGTGAATATGGAATAAGAATTGCTGAAATAAAAGTAAGACTAGAATCCATATAAAATTATGCTAACATCAGAATCAGAAGACCAAAAAGTTATAATAATCAAATTAAAAATTTAAATAAAATGAATATAAAATTATTTATGACATAATATATTAAAAGGTTTAATATATACACCACACAATATAATTATGTGGTGAATATGACATTTATCTCATAGATATTAAAACATCAATGAAAATCACTTACAATATGATTCCATTTGATTGAAATTTTTTAAAACACTTATATATTTGTTTTATTCATATTAAAAACCTGTTAATAAATCATAATCATGTTTATATTATCATATTTGTTCCTATTAAAATATATTATCACCAATTTTTTTTATATTCATTCTTTATTACTAGTGTTAGTTGCCTTGTTTTTTTGAGTGTGATTGGACATGTTAATTTTTTGTTATTATTCGAAAGATCCTAATTTTATCATATCTATAATGTTGAAATTCATGTAAATATAACATAATTTTTTTTATAAATGTATTTATAGTAATCCATAATATTTAATTATGGGAATTGAAATACACCATTCATGGAGATCATTTGTCATATAAACACATGAACGTTGTTTTCAATTTTCAATGATCATTATGTAATGAACATATGTAATATTTAATTGTCGAGAATGAAAATAATTTATTAAATAAAATATTTTTTATTCATATATATATTTATATAGAAATCATGTGTGTAATAATTTATCATGTTACATTGAGAAGCCGTTTGACCACACATCATTGAAGGACATTATCATTTTTCAGTGAGTGAAATGATAATAAAGAAAATGATATAATATAATATTAAAAATTTAGATATTTATTTAATATAATAATTATTTAATTTTATAATATATATTCATTAATAACATCCTTATTATATTACATTTATATAGTGAACAAATCACATCGTTTGGACTACCCGGTTGTCCATACGACCAAAATAATTATATTATATTTCCAATAAAATTAAATCTAAGATGGTATACATTATAAAAGAATTCTATAATAACAAATAAATTATTAATACATATTTATAATATATAAACAATAAATTCATCATTAATCAAATCCTTTAATGGTTGTCATGGAATAATGAACGACATTAGTTCGTGAGGTGACTGATCAATGTACACATGAACGATGATTAGGTATCCCATTTTATAAATGTTTGTGAATCTCTATATCATAAACTTATGATAAACAAATAATGTTATATTGAATTTACTGATGTTATTATATAAGTAATAAAAAAATTAATTGATTTCATTGATAAAGAAATTAAACAAAAGTGATCATTGAAGAATATTACCTCTTATTCTGTTAACTTATTTTAGTTTATACAAAAATATTTCCTTGGTTATCTTTATTCTTGAAGATATGATTCTTGGATGTGGGTAGGGAATTTTAAATATTATTTGCGTGTGGTTTTGATAAGATAAAAAGGATTTATATTTGTGAACAAGTGGGATTGTTTGGTGACTTTATATGGTGGAGGAGTGTAATTCTTGTAAATATGAAATGGTAATCACCATTTTGAGTTATCCCTTAACTCATTTTCAACCAATAATTCTAATAATTATATGAAAGGGTGTATTTTATTGATATATTTCTATAAAATGGATTTTATACAACTATCAAGGTTATTTTATCACTTAATATTGATGTTTTATCTATTGTTAAACTTGTTTTTCACTTAATCGATATATGAAATTTTAATCTTAATCACAAATATTTTTATTCAAATACTATACTTAAGAAAATAAAAAAATTTAAATTATTATGATTAAATCTATGGAATTCATTTTTACAAAAAAAGTCATAGTTTTGGTAGAAATTAAATTAAAATTCATCCAACAAACGGTACCAAGAGATTGGTCAACTCTCATCCTATCCCATTAGGGGGAAGCACTTTTTTCTATCTTTGTTAACCCCTTAATTATTCCCTTTGTTCCTTTATGTCTCCTTAATCCTAAAGGATCCCAAATTTTATTATTTTGTGTTGCAACATTCATTATCGATGTCCTTGTTCACAGAAGCGTTGTAGATTCTAGTTTTCACCCTAGTGGCTTATTACGAGCATCAACATTCTTCAATTGATGATTTTGGAAGTTTTATGTTTATAAAATCAAGGTTACCAAAACACATGATTTTTACTCCTAAAAAAACATCATATGATAATCCAGTTATCCCCGACAGAAGATCTATTTTGAGTGTGGTCTAGTTCACCGTATAAATTAAATGGCTATTGTATCTTTTTTTAGATGTTCGTATGATTTTCAATTTTTATGGGTTGCTCCTACCATCACGATCTAGGTAATCTTTATAGAAATCACAATTCTATTCCAAAATATAAAATTTTTATTTATTCTCATAAATTGGGATAGATATTATCTGTGTTCCGATAGATGAACTAAATTCGCGAGTCATTATATTCATCTATGTATATGTGTGTAAGTTGATGTATCAAGGCCATCATTGAACTAGGTTTTAATTGATACTGGATAAGAGGTTTTTAAAAAGGCTATAGTATTTGAATCTTTTTAGGATCATTTCTCACAATGTAGAAGTTTGGGTCACTTGGATCTATCATTTAATCATGCATCCAGACAATGGGTCGTTGAACTGATGATGGGGAATGAAATGTTTTTATCTCTATTATTGACCAGGAGGGTGAAATTGGGATGGTTCTAATAATATCATTCATAAAGAGGAATGTACATTGAATGATCTAGAGAGTGTTTATGTTTATTATTTCATAAATCATGACTTAGAAAGCCAGAATATGATTATTTTGGTTGTTTCTAATAGAGTGGGGATTGGGTGGTATGATTTGTTGAGTCTTTATGCGTCAACCCCAATACCCAATCTCACATTATAGATATGAAACCTAGTAGTGATCATCTTCAACAGTAGGTGGAGAAATTTCCATTTTAAAGGTAATGTTCATGTCTTACTGTTCCGAAATTCACACAACAACTTACACTAGGTGATATGGTGGGTAAAACGACTGATGTCAGGAGGTCAATCAAGATGAGGAAATACATTAGTATCAAAATTAGTAATATATTTATATGGTTTTAAACTAACATGTTATCCTAGGTTTAGGGATTCTCACCTTAGAGAGATAATTCTATTGATGGTAGTGTACTATCTCACGATGAATTTTATTAGGAGTTTTTTGATTATTTTATAAATGATTATATAGAAGGAAGACATAGGAACAAGTTTTAAAATTCAAGGATTAATAATGGGTAGAATATGAATAGTTATTTAGGGGGTTACATATTTTTTAATGTTAAAAAAACAAATGGTGTTATTACAATTTATATCTACTAATGCCAATGGATACGAGGATTTCTATATTAATATATCAAATGAGATAGATAGCGTGCAATCTGGTAGTGATCATTTGTAGGGTAACTATAGTGCACTGGATCCTAATAATAATAATAAAAAATTATTTAAATAGATTTTCACCCCAATGATCTATTTCATAGTTAGGATTTATAGTCATGTATGGAGGATGAAATAAATAGGATCACATTGGAGATTATTATTCATTAGATGGAAGAAATGATGAACAAGGATCTTTTGATTAATTCCAAACTATTGGAGGTGGACAAGAATATGGAATGATGAATAATTATTGAAAATAATTTTGTTATCTCACATGGTTCAATAAGAAGGATGTTATAATATAATAGATATAATAAATGGAATATAAACAATGTAGAGTAAATTATAACTTGGTAGAAGATGTCATGTCCCAAAGAGGACCTTATAATTGATGATATTGAAAAGTACGTAACCTAAATCACCTAGAAATAATATAAGAAAAATGTTTCTAATAGGATTAAGTTACTTTTCAAGGATTTTGTGATCTCTTATGGTGTTGGCCTTCTAATGTGAAACTTTTTGGATTCTCAACTTTACCATAAAAGAGTATTTAGTAATTGAAATTAATTTTTAGTCAGTAAAATATAATTTAAATATGAAAATTATTACAATGGACTGAATATTATTAATGGAAAAAAATTGAATTGATCACAATTTAAAACCAATTAAAAAAAATTATTTGTGTAAATTATTTATATGATAAAATAGTTTTTGTTAAAATTTAGTATTTTTAACCATCCAAAAAAATTTCAAACTTCATATAAAGATTAAAAATTCATTCTAACTTATTTTGGAAATTTACAATTAAAATATATGAAAAATCATTCATATAAAATTTATAAAGGATCCAAAATTTAGTTTTAAATTATGTGCACCATTAAAAGGTAGAAAAACATTCTTTATAAAAATATAAATTTTTATGGGTAAAATTGGATTTATATTTCTATATAATGACTATAAAATATATTTTTCTTCAGAAGAAACATTTTATGGAATAAATATTTCTTTAATTTATAATACTAATAATAATAATTTAATTTATTAAGATAATTTTCTTTGTGGTGAATTTTTTTAAAACATTTCTTCTATATTCAATTAGAATTTATATTCCTTTATAATTAATTGTTAACCAATGAAATGAACTATATATTTTTATATGTTATTTAATAATATTCAAAACCACCAAATTAATGTATATGTCATATATTATTATATTAAATAATAATATTTTAAGTATTTAATTTAATTTAATAAATATACATCTTGCCTGTAATTTAAGATATAAGAGAATGATTTTGTTTAATTTAACAAAATATTAATGCGCGATACATGCATGGAAAAATATAAATCAAATTTATTTAATAAATTTTATGGAATTAGGTTTTATATTACCTTATACACTTTGTGTTTCATTTTTTATATATTATCTAATAGAATGTTTATTTAGATGTTTAAGGGTATTAAATTCTCCAATCCTTAAATAAATTGTTGCCTTTTAAATTTAAACTCGATCATAGTAATACAGGGTTTGATATTTTAAAATACCATTTTTAAAAACCGAAAACCTAAAGGAAAAAATAATCAATCCAATTAATATTAGTGAAAGGGAAATCTGATTGTAACGTAAAGACGTTTAAATATACGAAATTATGTGGGAAATGAGAACATGGACATGGGGAAAATCATAAATATGTATAGGGAATGATTGAGGTCATTGATCAAAAATATGTTAACTATCGATGGAATGTTCATGGCCTTAAAAACATAAATCTTTTCGGATTTATAGGACCATCAATTTAAAAATAATCGAGGTACTATGACAAAATTTAATTTGAAGATTAGTTTCTTAATGTTAAGTAATTATTTTACTTCCAATAAATATTAGAAACATATATTTTATTGATATAATTATATAAAAAAATTATCATTTTATTCCTTAAATAAGTTTTTAATTCATCCATTACTTCATGAAATGAATATAAAAAAATTATTTTTATGCCTAAAGCACTAAAAATATCTTTTAACCGATTAGAAAATCTATAAAACTTGTATTTTATCTATGTGTAACTGTCTTCCAAAATGAATATGTTTAATTAATTAATCTCAATACATCATTATTGATACTAATAATTCATCATTATAATATTTTAATCTCATTTCTTAAATAAAAATACTGACATATTAACCAGGACATCGTCTAGTGTAGTTCTAGGTGTGGAATCCTTATCGTGCTTCAGTCATGTGTTCAAGCCCCATATACTCACCATATAAAATAGATTATCCCTCTTGATAAGGGTTTTACATTATCTAAGAAATATTAATTTAATTCTTTTGAAGTTATTAAAAATATAATGTATTTTTTTTAAATGAAAATAATTAATGTATTCTGTTGTACATGGGATTTCAGTACATCCTTTTTAATCAAAAGTGAATTAATATTATTTCACTATTATTAATTATCATAAAAAACAAAAAAATATCACTACATTTTAAATCATGTCTCTAAAAAATAAATGAATTATTTCTTAAATATATTATAACCTAAATCATTTACCAAATTAATGATTATTATTTCTATATATTTATTCCAAAAAATAATTTATCTATGTAGAATCCCATCACATAAAAAATAAAAATATAATTTTAATACATTTAAATTATGAAAAATATTAAACTCATAAACCCATGGTATTTTCTATATATGGATTCATTCATAAACAGTTCCACATAATCACTACATTGACAAAAAATTAAAATGGTCTTCAATAATTATCTTTAATGTCTACATTAGTTTTATGATCCCTAATATGTTATTTCAAAAATCTAGTTCCAAATGATTATACTATGTTTTTTCTAATAAAAAATAAAAAATGATAGCCCTATAAATCCCATATTAATTTTCAACTACCATCAAATTGACAATTTCAATAGGGTAACCCATCTTGATAGACCAAAGAGTTTATTAGTCTTGCTAATCTAAATACATACAATGGTGTGGTACTATAAATGAATAAAAAAAATTGAAAAATGATTATATTTTTAGAATAATTTTATTCCCACATAGGATATCGTTGAGAATCATTATTAAAAATTTATTTTACTTTTGGGGAATGGAAAAAAATAATGGTGAGATCAAATTCTTAGTAACGGTTAATTACAGTGGATGTTATCATGAATCAACAAAAAATAGTCAAAATGAAAATACTATTAAATGAAGAAAATTACATTTAATAAACATGTTTGGAATTATATAGAAAGAATATGAAATGATCAAATAACTCCTTATAAATAATCACAAGAGAATAACTATGAACATTCTATCTAAGATATTAATCCCATGGAATATCAACAACTTAATTCACAATATTGGATAAATAACAATGGATATATAATGATTAACATCAAGTACTAATCATATTCACCTAATATTGCCAATTATTGATGAGAAAAATCTCATATTTTTAAGCATTAATTCCATAAACCAATTATTTTAATGGTTTTCGGAAAAAAATCTAAACTAAAAAGGTCTCATTACAAAAAAAAATTATAAACTAATGTGGCCTCAACCAAAACCATATCTTGTTTGACTCATCAAACCTATTGATGCATTGTGGGGATATCATTATATAGTTCCCAATGAATATATTGTATTTTAAAAACATTCATTATATATTTAATAATTTATTTAAATCAGAATAAATGTTACATATCAAATATCTTTTTTGAGTTAAGGATATGTTTTTATCAATATTTCACTAATAACATTTATAACATTCAATGTAAAATCCATATGTAAAATTATTCTATGATTTAGGAAATAGTCATACTCATCATACAAGAACATGAATATTAAAATAAATATAGCTTTTGTTGAAATATTGATTACAATAAAGTGAATCTTTCAAGATAATGTTATCAAATCACAAAATTAATTGAATTTATACGATAACTTTTACTGCATAGTAACTTGAAGTAAAATACCATTGGATGAGATAAATCATATTGAAAAATAAAATACTATTAATTATTAATTAATCACAATATTAAATATAAATGGGGTAGTATATACACCATATAAAAGAGAATTGTTTTATAATAGCGAATTAGTCTTATTGAAATTTAAATTGATACAAAATCCCTTACTACATGAGTAACTTTTAAATAATTTGATTCGTGAAATAATATCATCAGTTGAAAATTTTAATATCATTAAATATTATAAATTTAAGGATATAAAGTGTCATATTATAATATATTTACAACAAAAACGAAATGAGGGTTGATTATGTCATAAATATCGAAGAAATAAAATTTAGAATAGAATCCATGTACAATGGTCGTAATATCTTAATATGAAGACCCAAAAGTAATAATTATAAAAATAAAAAATTAAATAAAATTAATATTAATAATTTGTGATATAATATATCAAACTGGGTATTAGTTACACCTTATATGAAAAGATAATGGTGAATATGAAATTTATCTCACAGATGTAAAAAATAAGACAAAAATCCCATATATTATGGTTCTTTTTCTGAAAATTAATTATCCACATTAATTTTTTTTAATCATATTAGAAACATATTGAATAAATATAATAATTTCAATAATATCATATAATATCCATTTAGAACATATTATTACCAGTTTGTTTATATTTTGTCTTTATTTTTGCATTAAATTATCAGTTTTTCGAATATGATTTCACATGTAATTTTTTTTTTATTTTTTCATTGATCATTATTTAATAATATCCAAAAATTAAAAAAATATTTAAATATTATATATATTAATAATATATTTGTTTATAGTAACTCACAATGTTTGGATATAAGAGGTTAAATAAAACTTCCATGGAGATGATAGATCGTATGTACACATGATCGTTGTATCCATTCCTCAATGATTATTATAGAGAGAATGTATGTAACACATTACTTCCAAGAAATATAATTATATTTTAAAAAATAATATTATTTAATCATATAAACTTTTTGTATAATTTTTTTGATGAAATATTAATCACATGGCTTTGAGGAGTCGGTAGTCCACACATCAATAAATGTCATTATCACTTTTTCAGTGTGTGAAAGGATAATACTGAAAATGATATATTATATCACCAGAAATTTAATTACATCATAAATATCTTTATTATGATATATATATAATATACATTAAACCCGTACATAATAGATTTCATTTAAATCCTGAATGAACACATCTTTTTGAGGATGTGGTAGCCCACACATCCCAAAATTATGTTATTTTATTTCCACAAAATAAAAATAATGAAGGAATGTGTCACAAAACAATGTCATAAGATTAATCAATTATAAATATAATAAATTTAAATATAATATATACTGTGTATCCATAATTTTTACCAATCTTTTATGGTTGTAATGGATGAACGAATGACATCAGTTTGTGAGTTGGTAGTTTTCTATATACAAGAACGATGATTGTGTATCCCATTTTATTGTTGTGCATTAAATTTTAGTTCATACCCTAAAGATAAAAACATACTATTATATTATTTTAAAATATTTTCTTATATAATAATGATACAAAAATAATTTAATTGGTGGAGAAATAAATGACACAGAAGTGATAGTTGAAATATGTTAGCTCATGTTCACGTAACTCCGTTCATTTATACCAAAATAATTCCATGGATTGATTTCATCAAAATGAGATGATTATAGGATTATAAAATGGATGTTTAAAGATAATTTATTATGTTTTTTTTATTATAGAAAGTTCTTTATAAGTGTTAATAATTGGGAGGGGAGACTTCCTTTTTATAGTGGAGAATGTGTGGCATTCCTGTGAATATAAAAAGGTAAACACTATTTGGAGGTCTCCCTTACATCATGTAACGCAAATAATGAACCCAAATAAATAAAATTTATGATATGGTAGATATATATCCATATAATTGATTTTGGAAAAGTTTCAATGTCATTGATTCTCAAATTATTATTGTTTAGTCGTTTGTTAGAATTGATTTCTCTTAATCAATTTAATTAATTTCAGTAATGTTTAGTAATCGATTTTTTCAAAAAAAAAATAAGTTATATTAATAATGTATATTAATATTTTATAATTCCATATATGAATTTCATTTTTATAAATTCAAATCATATTGGTGGTGGAAATTAATTTAAAATTAATTCTCTAGAGGAGACAGAAAGAGTCATTTTAAAGTGAAAATGTACAATTATTTACTATGTTATTATATCTGAATTCAAAATAAAAATGATTAAAATAGCGTTATATTAATTAATTGATTTATTTTTTTTATCTTATTATACATTTTAACCAATTAAAAATATAATTTTACACTATAATGTGTTTAAATGAAAACTTAATTTTCAATTAGAATTTTTTATTTCTTGGTATTCACCAAAAAATGAAATGTCCAAGAAAAAAATAACTCAAACATAATGTTCACATTACGATTTTAAAAATAAATATTTTTTATATAAATTTTATAAATGTTCCAAAATTTATTTTAAAAATAGAGTCATCATTATAATGAAGAAAAACATCCTTTTAAAGAATATAGAATTTTATGCATAAAATTGAATTTGTTCTCATACTATACCAATAAAATATATTTTATTTCTATTAAAAAATTTACTGACTATAGATTTCATTAATATTATCTAATATTTTAACTTTAATTAATTTATTATGTTAAATTCCATTAGTTATAGGGAATTAACTATTTATAAAAACATTTCTTTTATATTCATTTGATTTCATAAATCTTATTTTTCATGTAACATAATCTCTGAATGAAATTCAAAGTTTTATTTAATGCATGTTAACTCAGAATTGTGGGAATTACAATTGATAGATGAAATTTATATTATATATCATAAAACCTAAGTGTGTCATATTAATATCACAGCTTGTTTTTTAATATGTTTATAATATCAAATTTGATGGTATTAGTATGGGAATTTTGTGGCTTTAAAATTTCAATGGAGAAGTAGACTAATAGTGGGATATAAATAAAATTATAAGTCAACTGGAAAAAATTAATTCCATATAATGTAGTGATAATAACATGTAATTTTCTCCTACGCACTTTTGCCAAAATATTCGCATGAAATTGAAATAGAATTCCTTATGAATAAGTAGAAGGGTGTTGAATCATTATTGTATGATTGATGAAATTGTATAATAATTCAGAATAAAATATTTATTTTTATCATTTTACCCTAAAATAAAAATTAATCATTTATTAAATATTATAAAATAAGTTCACTAGATGATATTTTCTATAAGCCAGTTTAGAATTTAAGAATAAACTATTCGATGTGATCTCATGGTATAAATGGAGAGTGGAGATTCAAATTATTATGGTGGTTATGATTAGAAACTAAAGATTATGTTACTAATATTCATAAATAATAAACTAGTGGAGTAATAAAACTAAATATTCCTTAATATTTGATGTTTGTTAAAATTAAAGGTATAAATTACTCTAAGGAAATAAGAATATAATTTATAAATTAAGATGAAGGCCATCGAGCGAGTGAATATTGAATAGTTTTGAAAAAGTAATCTAATGAAATTAATGTAGATTCATCTCCTTCTACATTCCAATTATAAAATAAAAATTCATCTATTAATTATAAAAACTAGAGAACGAATCAAATGGCTAATAATTATTGTTTGCATCAACAACCTCTTAAGTAAAATGTTAGGGGAAAATAACAAGTGATCAAAACTAGAGAACTAGTTCATGAGATTTTAATGGGGAAGGGTCCTCTTATCATTCAATCAATAATTTCAAATTTATTATTTGATTATAATTTCACCCACTCTATTACATTTCCATTAGTTTCTATGAGAATCAAATCACAAACTCCATGGTTAAATATTGAATTTCTAGTGAAAACAAATATTGATATGGTGATCACATCAATTTTGTATAAATACATTTCAATAATTTTTAATGGGAATGTTCATCATGAAAATATTTTGATTCTACCTCAGGTTGTATTTAATTATTTTTGTCAAGGATTAGATTTTTATATATAGTGTCAATAAGAGTTGGTGAAGAATTGATGTCATATTATATATTTTTAAGGTTAAATTTATTTTGTACCATTGTGTGGATGAATATGAACTCTTAATTGTATCTACATACATCATATGGGTATTATTACATATTCAATTGGGATATATGGGTCAAATGGATAGTGAGATACTCAAAATTGATGATATTAATGTTGTAAATGTGTATATCAATGTATTTATTGAATAGTTTCCTATTCTTCCCCATAATTGATAAGTAATTTTTTTATAGAAGTCACAACTGTTGTTTTTTCTATTTCATCGAATCATTATTGAATAATTCCAACACTATTGCAAGAAATTTTGATGAAACTATAGTATAATCATCTTTATAGATTAATTTAGAAACATTTCTCACTATATGGTGTGCCTTTTTGTTAAAATGAAAAATTGGTGACTATGTCTTTGTATTGGTGATTAAAAACATATGTGGATTACTACCAAGAGAAAGTATACTATTAAATTTTTTATTTATTTTTTGGTCAATATTTGTGATCTCAATACTTTTAAAATATTTAACGCTAACCTATATATCATCATTTGGGGTAAAAAATGTGGATATACCTAAAATAACAACATTTATGAGGTATGCTCATTATATATTTTTAGTGATTATATTTAGAATTATGAATTAGCCACTTATCATTATTAATCTAATTAATAGTGTCTTTATAGATTACCTTGAATATTTTATAGTTGTCATAATTGAATATTTTATTATATATTCAAATATTATGGATGATCATGAATATTATTTAAGGTTGTATTGAATAACATGATGAAAGGAATTTTTTTAAAATATTTATATAATGTCAATTTTTTCAACAAAAAAATATTTCTTATATAACATAATTATAATATATGGTATATGTGTGGATCCCTCAAAGAATAATTTTATTGAAAATTGTCATAGACAAACCACAGTGTATAAAAACTATATATTTCATGGGTGAACTATATACCACTAATTCTTGTTGAAATTTTTATCATGAATCTAAAATAGACCTTCAAAGTAGACATGGAATGGATTTATATTCATACAGATAAATGATTTTGAAAAGAATATTATTTTTCTAATGAAATGGTTTGTCATGGTACGTGTTCACAGATTACCATGTACTAGAGAAGGGTTTTGATTAATGTTGTTGAATAAAATAATCTAATAATATTTTTTCTATTTCTAAATTACATTATTATAAGATATACTATTATTAATTGAACATCTGTTATAAAATGTGTGAAAATCGTGATTTGCATGTAATAACTGTATATTTTTTGAAAATAAAATTACATTTTCTCTATGGTTGACTGTGCGAAATATTTATCGATCATAATAGAATTAAGTATATTTCACCCATTAATGTTTTCAATATATGTTATTAATGATTTTTTGAACTAATCAATGATTATTAATTCTCTATAAATTACCACACTAGGAATGTGATTATTGTGGGTGGTGTGCAATTTTAGAAGGACCATGATATTTTATCCTAGTTAAGGATTGATAGAGATTGAATAATTATGTATTTATAGTGTATGAAACATGAAATTATAAGTAATATAGTAAAAACCAATCTTTTATATTTTAATATTCATACTTATATTCATTTTATTCATAAATATGCAATAAAGGAAGTAGTTGATCTACTAATGAAAGTAATAATTTTTTATGATTTCAATCATGATAGTGATAGAATAAAAAATCTAAAAAACATAGTTTGTGTCTATTAAATACCATAATTAATTATAGAGTAGTTAGATTATAATATATATAAATCATTCTCCATTCATCCAAGAATTACGAATAAGTGTAGAGATATTAAATAGATTTTATAGTCAGATAACATGAAGATAAATATTATAGGGTATGTATCTCATTGCTTCGTATGATATAAAGTTAAGATTGAGAGGCAAATGAAAACTATATTTTTTATAAACACTACACATTCTTTAGATAAAAATGAAAAAATAACCATGGATTTAAAAATAGATTTTCCAACTACATATAACACGAATAATTCTATTTGGGTTATATTTGATCACCCTATGAGACCATAAAATTTAATATCTATTATAAAATATTTCTATCTTGATTAGATCACCAGGTTATACATTATAAAAGTTTTAATGTATTATGGAATAAAACACTCAATAATATATGATCAAGATCTATGTTTTATTGTAATGTTTCAGAGAAGTATTTCAAAATATTTTAATACGTATTATTTCTTCATATATAATCTTCAGACAAATTTTCTGTCAAATTAGACAATTCAAAAGACTAGAATTCATACTAAGATCATGATTTAGGGATTTCTGAGGATATTTGTAGTAAAACCATATATTATATTGAATTTTCATATAATAATAGGTTTCACAAGATAATTTGGATGGATCCTTATAAATCCTTAGATGGATATAATTACCGAACTCAAATGTGATTTGGTAAATTTAAATAAAGAATATTATTAGAAACTGAGATATCTAATGAAATTATAGAGAAGTTTAGATCCATACAATTACATATTTGTGAATAATAGAGTCAATTGAATAGTTATAATGACAATAGTTGACATGTTCTATATTTATATGTTAGTGAAAGGAAATATTAATGAATATATTATAAGAAGAAGGTTACTTAATTTTGAGAGAAGAGAATAAAAATCCCTATAAAATTCTCCACATTAAAATTCATGATTATATTGGGATAATGTATTATCATGTTGAACTTCTACTAAACATATTAAAAATTCATAATGTGTTCCATGTTTCTCTTTCATAAGAAGATAATGATGGTTTATACATATTCACTAATTTTTTTCATGTGTATAGAAAATTGGATAAACTAGGTAATTCAATTATGGTGTAAGTTTATTAATCAACCCATAATAGGAATGAAAATGAACAATGAAAATAATTTTATATAAGGAAAATTTTTGGGGGTTGGTCGAGTGAATTTTGAATAATTAAAGATATAATCAATGAAATAATTTTATTAGGAATCACTAATATGAATATACATAATCAATATAATCTATACAATATCCATTGATTCATCATTATATCTTGTGTATAAAATACCTCTAATTGTGACCCTATAATGTTTTTAACCCCTAAATATTATAAAATTAAAAGCAACCACAATGATTAGAAGAAATGAAACATAGGTTATCTTCAAAGATTCTAATAATAAATCCCTATGTTTATTATGATAAAAATGATTTTTTTTGTCCAATGTACAATTTGGGAACCATATAAACCCTATAAATGAGAATAAATTTGGTTTTGGGATAAACCTTAAAGCATAAAATTCTATCTAAAGTTGATTATGTTTTTTGAATAATGTTTCTCTCTCATGATTCACATAACACTAAATTCTCAGTCATGTGAAAGTCAATTATGTTCATTAGGAATTAAACCACAATTAATTGATCATGATTTTTAATTATATATTCTTAATGGATTCAAAAATAAATTTACTATAGGAGTTGAAATATATTAAAAATTAATGGAAACTAATCATCCATGGGTGAAGTTTTAATCTGGGACATGATTTTTATAAGAAAATGATAGAAAGTGAAACACCGTATATCATCTCCACTATAAGATTATAGAACCAATAAAAAATTAAAAAATATAATAAAACATATTTTTTATAGAAGAAAATTGAAGTTATCAGGACAATAAAAAGATGTATAATGTAGATGTTGTATAGGAGCGTCTAGTTAGTGGAGACATTCCATATGGTCTTTCCCCGTCCAAGTGGTTATGTGTGTTTCATGGAACCAAATATTCTTTCAAACCTTCTCAAATCCTTGATAAAAACTACCAACGAGTTAAAATATCTTTTAAATAGTTACTGTGAGGGTAAGACATAAAAATAGAAAAAGGTACATGCATCAACATTCTTAAAAAAAAATCAATAGTGATCTGTATTTTTGACCACTATCTATTGAAAATCAGGTTCCACTCCAATTTAAATCAATTATGTTTATTTTTCCCTAAAAACCTTATAATGTTTAATTAACATATAACTAAAAAAGAATATGTTATAGAAAACTAATTGAGGTAGTATCCATTCTTCCAAATTCAATTCATCCTTATAATAATAATAATTTTATATCTTCCAAATGTGTGGTCTGGGATTCATGAAATTAATGATAAATGAACAATAATTACTTAAGAATAAGAAAATGAAATTTAATATCAACATTCGATACATGAAATCAATTATGAAAAATTACTACCACGATATTTAAACTATAAAAACATAATTTTCATCCAATTTCCATATACATGTTCAGAAAAATTATTTCCATTAAATCATAAAATATATATCAATTGTGGGAAATTAATTCTAATATTATTATCCTAATATTCAAAAAACCATGTCAAGAATATTTCCCCATGGTTATAGTTTTTCACTCCTAGGAATTCTCCCATGTCATGTTATTAAAAATTAATGTATGTTCACACTTTTCAATTAATGATGGAAATATGATAAGGGAATGAATCATCAAAAAGAATTTGACATTAAAATAATAGGAATTCATTTTCTAAAAAATTGTATCAAAATAATTCCAGTAATTTCTATGAAACTATTCTTGTGGAATCATGTTTTGAGTAAACAATGCAGAAAATTTCCCATATGTGTGGGTTCTTTCTATTTAATGCTTATCTCTCCAACCATTATCCAATATATTCGGTCCAACTAATTTTTTTAATCTAACACGATTATATTCCACTAATCCCATTTTATATCCTTTGTAATAGAATCTCAAAACCTACTTATTTAATCATTCCTTACTATAAAACATCATGTTACCATCGATGATATCAATAAATTTGTAACATTTAATTACACTTATTTTTATTGTTTGTTAATTTATTTCTTTAGATTTTTGCATTATAAAGTGTCAAATATCATGTACACACTCATAGATAAATCTATTATAGTAATAAAACTGATCGAAATAGAAATAAATGTATAGAAATACCATACCACAAGATGAAAAATATTTTATAACTTGGATATACATTCAATTGGATGGGATAAAATCCAAATTCACGATAGTTTGACAGTCCACTGAGAGATTAAATGCCATAATTTTCCAATAAAATTCCCTTACTGACTTATTTTTGAATCACAAATGCCACATAATGAGAAGATATATCAAATAATTGAACAAAATAAAATTCAATGTAAATTAACCTCTAATGATGAAAACATACAACTACTAATCATACATCAAATGAAATTTGGAAAAAGAAAGTTGAATTTTCAATACATTCTAGGGAAGTATTGTGCATGTTATAAGATTTTGTTTATTTTTTTCTATATTTATTATTAATTTTTCAAAATAAGATTATTATAAAAAACCAAAACACAAAATTATATATTTGAAACAAAATACACAAAATTTCATCCCCACAATGAAATTAATGTTACTATACAAATTAGATCATAAGATTTATTTTTACGGAATATATAAAATAATATGAAGAGATAAAACCTAGTTCAGTTTTCTTTTAGTGGGTTTTAGTTAAGCTCAATATTAACACTCACACAAAAAAATCACTAAATCACTTAAAATTAATTAAATTTGTTAATGTGAAAAATTAAATATAATATTTGGTCATCCTATAAGTGGTATTTTTTTAACTACATGTACCTAGGTAGCCACAATTGGCATACCCTGATCCGAATATTCATTATGTTTTTATATTATGGACTACCATGTATTATTTATCATGATATCCATAAGATGATACCATGAATAAGGAACCCCATAAAATGAAAATAATTAAACCACCCGTAAATATGATATTGAAAGAAGTAATCATTATGGGGGAAGTGAAATAATGAATGGGTATTCCCTGTAAACTTTTATGGTGTATTCCAATTGTAGAGTTTAATGTGAATATAGAGAGGAAATCACATCACTATTGAATTATAAACCTATTATTACACTTCTTCATCAAACAAAACATCTTGTGTGGTTTCCTTAAAGGCACACTGGGTTGGTTTCAAATGTGATTATTCTACATAAAACTAAATAAGGATTTCACATAATAGTTCAGTTGTATAATGTTTATAAAAAATACTACTAAAAATACATTACTCCCACATTATTATTGGTATTCGTTTCATCTTTTAAAACCACTATATCACCTTCATAACAAAATTAAAACACTATATTCCCCATGATGGAGTTCACCACGTCCTCATCTCATTATTTACCAAGGAAAGTAGAAAAGTTGATTCTTGAAGAGAGAAATTTGGTTATTGAATTGGATTTGAATCTATGATGATATAGAATAAAAAAAAATCCAATGTTAAGCCCACTCAAATTAGTGTATTAATGTAAACTTCAGGATCTTCTTTTAGGTTCTTTAATAGGATGTTTAATAGTTTTAGGGGAAAATGATTTTTCAATGTAGCTACCACCTCCCTAATGTCTTTATTAAATATAAGTCTCTCATTAAGATTATTGGTTTAATTTTTATGGAATACAAGAATATATTTTGATAAATTTGTGATATAATCTTCCATGGATTAATGAAATTGGTAATCAATTACTTTTTTGAGGACTTTAATGAAATCATTAAAAATGTCATCCCTAGAAGATGTTTTTCAACACCCTTTTATAGGATTCAATAAAATTTCATCTTTTTCTCTCAAGGAATTTTAATAATGAATGAATTAAATTTTTATATATATTTTACACTAAAATTATTTATGAATAACATCTAAAAATGTGATGAATAAAACACATGATAGTTTAGAAACAATGGATATTTGATGAGAATTTTTATACATGCTCTAAAAAAACTGTGACTTTAATTACTACATCATAGAAGATGACCATGGTAATTATATTTTGTTGTATTTTAATTAAATGAAGAATGAATTGAATTTAAATTGTGGACAAAATCTCGGGGGTTGTGGGTTTGGTTCAGTGATTATTGAATAAAGAAAAAAGGAAAAATCAAGGATATAATTTATATTATAAAACAATATGAGAAGATTTATTCAATCAAATATACCCACTAACCATTAATTCATAAATATCACATGGTATTAAAATATATTTAATTAGGATCCCATAATATTTTAAACCCTAAAACCATTTAAATATTAACATAACCTCAAGTTTTGGATGAAATGAACACATGATTAACTTCAGGAAATCAGTACATGGAAACCATCTTTGATTATGATACACAAACTGAATTAAGATTAATTTATGATTAAGAAAGTATATAATACCCATAAAATATAATTAATTGTGTTTTGAGTATATAATTTAAATATAAAATTCATTCACAAGTTGATTTGATTTAGAGATTAAAACTTTTATCTCACAATTCACACAGCTCCATCCTATAGGTCAAGTGAGAATTGATCGAGTTTCATAGATATTAAATCTCAATTAATTTATCATAAATCTTGAATTACTATTTCTTCATGGATTCAAAACAAATAAAATAATATATATTAATTATATTGACAGTGAATGGATACAAATCTCCCAGGTATGGTGTGATTATTTTTGAGATGATATATAGAAGTAAATGACTGAATTAGAAACACCCAATCTCGTCTCCATTATTACATTCTATGACAAATAATCATAATAAAAAAAGAAAAATATAATAAAATAGATGATTTATTTATGAAATAGATTCCTTAAGAGCATAATATAATATAATACAATGTATAATAAAGAGGAGTGTCTTCTTAGAAGAGATACTTTCTTAATAGCATATGACTTCTAAAGAGTGAGAATCTCATTTAAGACATGTGTGAGAGGGATAGAATTTTAGATATAAAAATGGGTTTATGTGAACCTCTACATCTTAAGCATACTCT
The DNA here is from genome assembly GCA_963277665.1 of Viscum album. NCBI lineage: Eukaryota > Viridiplantae > Streptophyta > Magnoliopsida > Santalales > Viscaceae > Viscum > Viscum album. The sequence continues at coordinate 639,211,746 of OY728143.1, read as the reverse complement.
ATATTAGAACGCATTTTAGGTTGCAATCCATTGAGAACCAGGTGTCACATAAATTGAATGAAATTATCTATATATTTTACCCCCTGATATTTTAATATTGGAATAAAATGTTCAATAGTGTTTATGGAAAACATAACCCATATTAAAAGTGAATATAAAATTTATATACATTTTTATATATATTTTTTAAATAATTTCTATATATATAAATTCTTTTTTCACAGTCAACATAACATTTAAATAAAACATGACATACTATTAAAATATTACTAATAAATATGATAGTTATCGTCAAGCTATTTGAATGGTGGGGATTAAAAGTAATAACTAAATTATGAAAATGTTTTACCCCAGAATAAAATCCATAAAATTTATATCTATTTATTATAAATAAAATTAGATCTAATTGAACGAAACTAATGGATTTTAAAAAATGGCTATTTTTAAAGGGTTTTTAGATGTGATTTGCATAAAAAGTTTATATATAATATTTACTATTATAGAAAATTTATTTGAAAAAATCATAATAATTTTTTAAATAAGAGTATTAAATTTATATAAGGTTGAATTTCATGATTTTTCTAAAAGGTTTCTGTTTTTTATCAATAATGAAAATATTTAATTTTATTGGAAATCAAACATTTCATTTAAAAATTTTATAAAGTAAAATAATATTTTGAATTTTATTAAAATAAATTTTAAAAAAATTTATATCAATTAATATAATTTAGGAAATTTTAATAATTTTCTTATTTATTTTTGATCTAAAATTTTTTAGGATTTTTATCATTTTATCTTTGAAACCCTTCATTTCATGCATTTAAAAGATTAATTTTTAATTATGACTTCAAGATTTTGGAATGCAATTAATAAAAATGGAATATATATTTTAAATTAGAATAGTATATTTTATCTATTTCATCTAACATTATTTTTGACCATATTGAATAGTAAAAAAAGTAAACATTATTTACATCGACTAATGTGAAAATGTATTTATTATGCGGGGGGTTAAACTAAAGAGATAAAGGTTAAAATGATGGATAATTTTTTCAGACACCCATTATATGGCCTTATTTATATTCTTTTCACAATATTATATACATCATTGTGTTTTTGGGAAACTTTTCCTTGAACGTGACCTCAATAATAAGTTAAGCGATGGAAAATAAAAAAAAGGGAACTTTCTATCATGCAATATCTATAAAGCAGAGCGATAAGAAAATAATAATATTTTAGGATATAAATATTATGTTAAAATATAAATAATTAATTTAGAATGATACTTTATTTTATTGTTTATGTGATGAAATAATTACGCTAACTTCTTAACTAACACTGTTTCATAAATTATTTATCTAATATAAAAATAAGTAGAACTATAAATATAAAAAGTAATTTAAATTAAATTATTAATTATATTGAATTTATTTATTAGATATATATACCTTGTTATATATATTTTAATATAATATATTCTAATTCCATCATTTTATTAATATTTGTTTTTAATTTAAATTAAATGAATAATTTCAAAATTGACAATAGTTTTATTTTAAAAATGATATTTAATTAAATGATTTAAAATTTATAAATATAATATATTCATTAAAATAAATTATAAATGTTCTAAAAAATATGTTACATTCATTGACTATTTTTTCTTTTATAGTAACTATATGGAACCCAAAAATGAAAAAACACCATTAATGTTGTTGGGGTTGAAACCATGTTTTTTAAAAGTTATTGGAGCTTGTTTCAAATTTAATTATCAGCACAAGTTGAACTTTTTTTTCATAAATTGGATTTAATTTTCAAAATTAATAGGTACAATTAATCTAATAAATATCATATTATTTTTTTCATAATTGATAAATAAAATAGTTCAAAACAACATGTATTGGTAGTGAAAATGAAAAATAGTAAAAGTAGGGAAATATAGATGTTAATGAAAAAATAATTTAAAAATTGCTTTTTTTAGTGGAGGTGTGGATCAACCATATTATCCCTTAAAACCTTCAATTTTAAATTTTTGTTCCAATTGCACTAATAGTGACTTCCCATTATGGAATATTTCTGGGAATTTAAAAAAATGAAACTCCTATTAAATTATAAAAGAGAACTCACTCCCCACAATTATTAAAAATGATCAAGCCAGTTGGATCAATAAAACCTTTAAAAAATCACTTCCCTAGTATCATTATAGAAAACGGATTTTGAATAAATATATCCAATGAATTATTTTGTGAAAACCTAAGAGGATATAAGAAGAATAGTTAACGTTCCTCATTAGGCATTTTTATTTTATCTCTTCCTCCACATCCATAAATTCATTCTAGATCCTACTGATATAGTAGCCTAATAATATTCCAAACGCTATGATCTTTATATAACTGCGTAATAACGAAAAAATCCACACTTCAATAAATTGTGTCCAAAATCATCATTCTTGTTTATAACGGATTACAAAAATGAGAAAAATATCATTCGTTTTTATGTTACCACCTTTCACAGTTGGGAATGATGTTGGATAGAAAGTATATATAGGATATTTATAATATAATTATACATTTTCATTAATTATACTATATATATCATTTTTTTACCTTCCATTCTGTAGGATATACAGTAATGTCACTCGTGTGTGCAGCGGATGATTGGCTCACAAAGCGATGTGATGCATCTTTCAGTAAAGCATTACATGGAAAGTGATAAGGATAAAATTATTGATTATGTGTGATATAAGTGAAATAATAATTTTATTAAGGACACATTTATCATTCTTAAAATTAAATGTATTTTATTTTATTCCATTCATTTTTTACTCTATGAATGAAGATAACATTGTTCATTTGCATGTGGACTACTGTCTTCAAAAACAAATGTGACTATTTGATTCATCAAACCAAATAGATGGTATATATAATTTTATTGAAAGAAATAATATGATATATATGATTTTTTTATCCATATTGAAATATAATTTTTTACATACCATTATTCAATAGAGATCATTTGAAAATGGACGTGTTACTCAAGAATACGTACGGACCACCGTCCATGTGATTGTAATATACTTATTGTCTCAAAACCAAAGTGCATGATTACTCATAAAATTATAATTTATGTATAAAAATGATAATTATGTCATGATTGTATTTATTGATATTTAGAAATAATCTAATATTCACAAGAACAAGAATATTCAAGATAATTAATGAATAATAAAAGAAGTACATTAACACCAGATACAATATAAATATTAAAATATTGTTTACAAGAATGAGATAATTTTTTTATAATAGGATTATATATTATATTAAAAATTATAATATGGTTCAATAGTAAGTTAATTACATATTTATAAATTCAATACAAGAGGTTAAATTACTTGAAACCAAAAGGAATATTTAGGTAAGGGAAATCATCTCAATATCCCATTATTGAATCATATTGTAATGTTATGCACTTATTTTATTAAATATGGGTTTTATATTACAAATATTCAATTTAATTAATAATTTATTATATTTTAATTATTAATTTTAATTGATTAATCCATGAGTATTCGATTTGAATATTTCTATGTTGTAAATGTTATTGAACAATCTCACTTTATACCATGGTTGTTAACTTTATATTTAATCCATCACTTTCTAGAGATTATTCTTTTATTGAAAATTAAGGATATGATAAATTTACTTGTTATTTTATGATGAATATGTTTTTCTCTAGTTCATATTTCATTTTAACTAATAGTTTATATTTAGAATGTTATTTTATTAACATGGTAATTATTTAAAAATAAGTATCATTTACACAATAATTATTTATATTGATTAGGAAAATTTTTCAAGAATTAAATTTAATATTATATATATGAGGGATTCATTCGAAATACCAATGTTTAATGTTCCTGGTAATAAGTGTCCCCTTGATGCATTGACATGACTCATGAGAAAAACCATTTAACCAAAACCAATTTATTTTTAACAAGTATTTTTAAAATGTCTTTAAGATTGATCTTTATGGTAAAGGTTTCATGTTCCTAAGAAATGTCATCCAATAATTTATAATTTTATTGTTTATGTATTTAGTTATTATTTACTATTGTATTCTTATCTTGAAATTATGTCTTGGTGGATTTCATTCCAATTTTAAAAATTAAATCTCTTTGGGATTTAGTTACTTTACATCCAATGTTGATTTTTCTTTTTGATTCGGGATAGATTCTACTCTACATAACCCTTACTATGAATTTGAGAAATCCCATATATTTTTTCTCATATGAATCCATGATGTGTACTAATTTAATTTTGTATAAACTAGATCTCAGATATTGGTGTTTAGGTTATTACAGTATATTGTACTTTTACACCACTAAATAGTTTAAAAATATATAAGAAATAATAATTAAGTTGGAACTTAATTTGGGATATGAGGTCAATTATTATGAATCCAGTACAAACTAGTTTTAATATTCATGTTCATAAAAAAATATTGATCAAAAATTTATTATCATAAAAATACATTTATAATAATTAACTATGAATATTAGAATAAATGTTCAAATAAAAATTCATGACATAGAAAATATTATGAACAACTTATTATGGAGATGTTGAAATGGTAAAAATATAATTTTCATTGATTTTCAAAATTTATGATCAAAGAATTTTTTTAATTTAATTATATAATAAGGTTCAATGTGGAGAAACTATAACTATTATTATAGTTTTTAAAGAAAATATTATGAAAAATCCATACCAAATAAATTATATGTATAAAAATCAAGGTCCATATCATTGGGAAATAGACATTCGTGTAAATAATAATTGGAAGAAAACATGGGCTGTAGAGATATGTTTCTATGAAATATGACTTCTATTATAGTTATGGTTTTTTATAAGAATCATAAATTCAAGTAAAATATTTTGAGCCTTAAGATATGCTGAGTTAATGAAAGCCTCATTTTCTATGTTAGATTAATAAAATTTTTTGTATGAAATTATTATAAAGGTGGTGGAATATAATACAAAAATATTTTAGAATATATCCCCTTAAATAAATAAAATATTTTTATATATTCTGAAGAAAAAAACACAAAAAAATGTAAATTATTTTTTTAAAATATTAAATAAATTATATTAAATGATATTTAGATGAAACATAAAATCCCAAAACAATTTTTAAATTACATAGGGAATAATATTTCTCATAAATAAATCATTATAAATATTTCATTTGTGAGAATAGGTTTTTTCAAATTTTTTTATTTAAAAATTATTTAATTGTATTACAACTAATATTTTTAACACATTTTAAAAATAAATCCATTTTTTATCCATTGATTAGAAATGAAAATATATTCATATAAATGGAAAAATGATTTCTTTATAAAAATAGCCTTTATGAAATAAATGTGTCTTAATCTCAGACAGTTAATTTATCTACTGTTTAAATATTATTAAACCAAAATAGACTGATACAATATTCATTGTAATATATTAGTATTCATAAATTTCTTTTTTGTAGGAAATAAAAGAGTATAAATTCAGTGTTATATTAAAAAAATCATAAATTCAAATATTTTTTTTCATTAAATATTTCCCATTAATATTAAAATGATATTTTTCCGATTAAAGTATTTTAATTTGATAATTTTTTTGGTAATTTTAAAATAAGAAGTAGAAATATATTATTTTGGCCAATATTTTTTTTATAAATAATAGTAATATAGTAAAAAATTTATTACTTTTGTAAATGTTAATAAGGCGTTAAACTAGAGAGGTATGGTTTAATCTAAATGAAAACCATTTTAAATAACATTGATTACGTTTATTTTGACAAAAGTATGTGTTTTATTTCAATTTGGGATTCTTTTATTCTCCTTTTAGTAGAACAAGAATTTATTATTTTTAATATTTCTAATATTTTTATGTTCCCCTGCCACCTCACGTATAAAAGGGAAAATACTATCTTCTTTTATTCACTGAAAAATTACAACAATAGCTTATAAAATCCCAACTATATTAAAATATTAAATTCCATAACCATTTTATAGGTCATATGATCTTCCCCAAGCACCAAACTAAGAAGTCTTAATGTATAATCTAGAGAAGGTTTTTTTATAAACGTGGTAATGGAATTTACCAATCTATTTATAGTTTCATTTTTCATTAACAACCTCTAAACATACTATAACCATGAAAACATGATGAAATTTGTATCATTAAAAAAATTAACCATTTTTATGATAATGGTAATTCTATTTCCTTTTTCCATTCCATTCAATTGGAAATTATAACATTGTTCATATGTTTGGTAGACTACAACCTCAATAAAATGATGTGATTTTTTCCATGTTAACTATATATAGAATGTAATATAAAAATATTTAATATATATATATATTATTTATTATGTTATTAATATTTTGTAACTATAAATTATTATATACATTTGTTTCTTTAAATTCGTCATAAATGAAAACATTACTTGTGTGAAAAATATGGACTACTATCTCCACGGAGTGATGTAATTAATTTTTAATCAATAAATAATATTAATTTTTATAAAAATGAATTCATTGAATAAATATTATACTTATTATATAGTTATGATTTTGGAGAGCATGGAACCATTAACAAGGCTTAAGGACCAAAATTGTTAAACCATAACATGTATGGGAAAATACTATTTTAACTTGAATGTGAATATTAATGAATAATTTTTAATGAATGGGTAATAAAAAATTATAATGAAATTATATATAATTAAGAAATATGAATATTGATCTAATATAAATGAATTATAAATTTTTATTAATGATATATTTGGATAAGATCATGTGCTTAGTGAGTCAGGATCCAACACATGGGTTTATGATGATATATAACTTTTAAATAATATTTTTTATTAATGATTATACATTGGTGGAATTATATAAACTTTTACCATTATACAAATTATATTTTCTTATCCTTATTTATTTCTTAGAATTTAATGTATTTTTTTAGTTTAACAATCTTCGCTATATAAAATTCTCAATATAATTTTTTAACAAAAATTAATCTTATTACATCGCAGATTAACAATCATTTTCATCCATATCCTATTTATTTAACATGATATCATGAATTTTCATTCATTTGATCCAATTATTATTTAATATTAAGTTCAATAATATTAAAATTTATATTCAATACATTAAAAAATAATTATAACAATGTCTAAATTTTTTTATAAAATGTGAAAAATTAATATTTTTTATCATTTACTAAAAGAAATATTATTTTAACAAATTAAAATTATTTTATTTGGTTATTCCTTTATATGTTTTCATTATAACATTCAATTAAAAAATATCAAATTTTTGGTAATTTTTAATTTAATATATTATCCAATGAAAATATTAATTTACTCATTTTTTTAATGAAATGGTTATAATGACCATTTAAAAGTACTTTTCATCTATGAAAAATTCTTTTATATATATTTTTCTTTACATTGATCATTATCAAATGATACCACTCCTATTATTTCAATATATTTATTATTATTATGTAATGATAAAATATTTATGTAACTTGTTTAATTTCCATGGGTTATGATATAATCAAATGATGAATGTTACTATGATTTTATGGCACACCCGCCCAAACAAAGATATATATTGTTTTTATTATTTGGTGGGTGTTACTAGAATTACATGTCCATAAAATCAATTTTTAAATGATTGTTACCTAATTAAATAATATGAATGATGGAAAGGACTGATCCCATTCATGTGGTTAAAAGGGTTTGGGTAGAAAAACCAATCCATTATGGGAATTTTTCTACTATGTGATGATTGTATTTTCGAGGAGATATGACTTATGAAATGATTTTTAAAAATTTTTATAATGCCAAAATTTTTATACTTTATTATTCTATTAAAATTCCACCTTCTATTAATCATAATTAATTATTTTCCATCTCTTATGAATCATATATTATGAAATGATAAGCAATTATTGTATGACTCATGGTTTAGGATATACCAAGGAATGGGTAAGAATTTAATATGTTATGACCTTGCTATCATAACCTTATTCATATATTAGACATGGATGTTATCATCAATTGATATCTCCCATGTTTACCCTTATTGATCATTTGAGGTCACCATTTATTTTCATCCATTTCCCTAGGTTATGAATAAATGGTTTGAATAGGGAATTCCAAATAATGTTACTATTAGAGATGAAATTTACAAGATATAATTAAGATTATTCATTAAATAATTTGACAAGGTACCAATCCTCTATATACACTATACCTTTATGATATTGGTTTTTTATTACTGTGTGTTGTATTGAATAATCATTTAAAATGACATATTACATATGTATAAAAATCCTAGTTCTCCTCAAAAGTATCCCATCCTAATTTTTTCTATATATAATGAATTGGGGTATTACCACTGGGATTAAAGGTCATAATCTTCGTGAGACTATCATTTCAATTTCTACAACTTTGTATGTCCATCTATGGGTTTCCATCTTGAGAATAAAAGAATTCTGATTTTATGTATATAGTTTTCTATCAATTCATATACAAAGTGATAGAATACTCTATATTGTCATATAAGATGATTTATACATCCCCCAGTATGTATAAGTGTGAGATCCTCTATCAGAAGTTCATTGGAAAGATACAGTTAGGTATTCCCTGATATAAAAATGTTGTATGATACTTTATCATGACCAATAGGTTGAGTTATTAATCTCATATGTTTACTTCATAAAATGGATCCTCTATCTAAGGTTCATTTTCTATTGACCGATGTTTAATCTAGTGAGGAATTATTTTACATTTATGATTATACAATGGTGATGTGGTTTACAAATTTTTTGGTGGTTATGATAGCATTGGTTATTATTTCTTTGATAGAGACATATTCTTAGTCATGGTGTAGGATTTTACTTTTTGGATATTGATCAATAACATAGATATTTGGGTATATGATTATTTATTTTCCTAATTTATGTGATTAACATAGAAAGGAGTGTATACAACTTTTATGATTCCCAATTTTTATGTGGGAGTAATGGTGGTCATGAAAATTAGATACATAAAAAATAGTGACTCCCTAGAGTGATCCTAGATACCTTAAAGAAGAAATTTATAACTAAATAGAGACCATAGAATTTATGAAACATTTATTTGTCAAAGAATCAATAGTTTCACATGATATTGGGCCATATTTCATTTGTACTAAAATGATTATGACTACCCCTTCTCTCTAAGAAATAGAGTTATAGAAAATATCATGATTATTATTTTTAGTCTTCCTCCAAGTTAAACATTAAAATAAGGTATTTGATCTAGATTTACATTTTGGTTTTGGTGATTAAAACTATCTTTGATTATACTCATCCCAATGTTGTCTTTAATACCAAATGTGTTCTGTCTATAGTGATGAATCATAGGTTGACAGGTGGCATTGGTTTAAAGTGAACATGTGTGAATGTTTTGATCTAACTCTTAGTAAATAATGATGATACATGATGGATTATGGTGGTCATTGATGATGTTGTTGATCATTATGTTTAGATATCATTACAAGAATACATGTTTACCATCCCGACCCTAGTTCCATACACCGATATCCTGAGCTATTCGGTCACATGGCCTCAGGCATGCCTACATGCATGCCAATGTATTTCTACTAGAAGAAAGGGTATAATATCAATCTTAGGGGGATTATAACATCCTTATAAAAGTATCAAAAACAATAAATAAATAAGATCATACGATGGATATAACCAGTAACTATAACAATATATTATTATATTATTACGAAAATAAGAAATAAAATATTCGTAACTGAATAGTATATTTGTAATTCCAAATATGTTCCAAGTTTCAATATGAATAACCCAAAATAAATAATAATTCTGGAAACTCTGATGTTGGTCGTGTATCGCACAAAGTTCCCTAATACATGATCTATCCCAACTCATTCATCTAAAACATAAAATTTTCCATTATACTGTACTCCAAACAAGATATATTTTAATAAACCAATCATGAATCCTCTTTTGGGTGTGAGACAACTCGATCGACCACCACCAACAGTATATTAAAAAATATCTAGTCATCAAAAATGTTTGTTTCTTTATAAAGAATATGTATAATACATAAGTAAATAGTTATCATATTTTCAATTTTTTTAATTTAATGCTTAAAACATCGGGTTACTAAGGACACATAAACCCAACAGTACCTACTTTTTCCTAGGATATTGTGAGAACAATATCTCATATTCAGTTCATAGTTAATTATAACACATGGGATTTTATTATCAAATTCTCTTCAAATTATCATCCTATAAAATTGTAACCATTGTACAATGCCATCATTTTGGGTCTAGATTGCTACTCCTATAACACTTTGGGTAACAGAACATATAGTTTCTGACTAAAAACACATTTATTAATCAACCACAAAAGTGGTATTTTGATGTAGATGACCATTTCTCACTCTCATTTATCACAATTTAGTTTTGAGGTAGTAGTCCATGTCCCTAAAAAATTTATTTAATTATCAATATATTATTTTTTTGATGCAGACCATCACCCACAAATGTCCCTCAATATATCATTATACTCTTTTGGTGTAGATTTCCACATCCCATACAATTCTATCACATATATCACAATATAACATATAACACATAAAGCAATGTTAATCATCATTAAACCTCTTATCAAACATTCTCATTATAGTGTACCATTTCAATTAATCCAATAAATCATCATTCCACTCTTAAATTCAGATGTAAAAATATGTAAAATAATAATTAATCCATTAAACATTATTTATTCACGTAACACATTTACCCATTAATATTAAAGTAAAAAATATTATAAATTACTTTTTCAATTAAATCAAAATTACATTAAATGGTACCTTATAAAAAATTCATATTAATTAATCAAATCAACATTCAATTAATTAATGAATTCTAATATCACAACATACTATTAATTACTTAATAATTAATTATTCCAATTATACAATACCAATATCCCATTAATTAATTAAAAAATTCATTAATAAAATTCATTTTTAATAATCCCAACAATTACAATTAATTAATTCTCTAAATAAATAATCCTAATCCATCAAATTCTACAAATTTAATTTTCCCAAATTTAACCCTGTTCATCTTAAAATGAAAGTTACATTAAACAATTCCATGTACTCATAAATTAATTAAACAATTAATTTACTCAATTAAATATTCAATTGTAATACTTTCCATTTAAAATTTCACAAAACACACACATAATTGGAATTAAAGACTATGGGATTTGAATATTAACAACCTATCTCAAAATTGATAATAAATTATCACTAATAGAAATCCACACGTGAAGAATACTGATAAAGAAAATGATGTGGAATAATATCTATATATGATGAAAAATCCATAATATAATGAATCATCATCAAATAAAACTAGATCTATATCTAATAAAAATAATGAAAACCCACTTAAATGGATGTGAATTGAATTGGAGTGAGACAAGATACCATTCAGGATGAGATTCTCTTATTGGGAGAGGTGAATTTTTTTACTTTGGGATTCGAGGGGCTAAAAACAGAGGTAGAAAGCCCTCATAATTTTTCATAGAGCCTCCAATAATGATAGGAATGGATCTAGGTCGAGTTGGAATTAATTGGGGTGATGTATTTGGGGTTTGAGTTTTTTGAATCTAGTTTTTTGATTAACTAAAACTAGTGGGATGGTTTCCATGGTAGGGGCCCATAGTTTTCCAAACCGTGTTCCAAAAATCATGTGCATATTTTATGGGGTTTGAGGTGAATAATTTCTATTTAGAGTGAATACTATTTAAAAAACCATTCCCTAAACATATGGATCCCCTATATTGGAGTTTTATAGTTCATAGGGTTGGTTTCACAGTTTGGGAATGTGGTGTGCCCACCTTGCATTACTTCTCCTCTTTCCAATATTTTTAAATTTTCCACCAAACACACCCAATATACAACCAAAATGAAAAATACACAAAACCAAGAAAATGAGTACTTGAAAAAGTGAATGATATATTTCCAAAAAATGAATTTTCTTAAAATATTCCGACCTTATAAAAGATTGTTCATGAGATGTACTCCTATGTATCTATAGGATAAAAAAATGTTTGGGCCACAATTCTCAGATATCTACTTCTCTTTCCCATGTTTACTCCTTCACATGGAAATGTTTCCATAATACATGAATTATATAAATGGTGGTCCATGAAAAACTTTCTCACTATGATATAACACATGTATCAGATGCAACTGAATTGATGCATCAGTCTCAATACTAACATCAACCACATCAATCACATGGGAAGGCTCTGGGTGATTAATTTGATGTTGTGACATATAAATGATATCTTTCATAAAACTATGCCTCTATGGAATATCTAATAGGTATTCCACCATCCCTATTCTCTCCACAGCAAAAAATGGTATAAATATTTTCCCAACTTACCCTACCTCTATCTCATGTGATGACCCAAACTACATGACACCTAAAGATCCTTATTTGGTTCCATCGAAATAGATCATGATAAATATTGTTATAGGATAAATCCCTTGAAGCTAGGTTCTTTTAACATGAACCACTAATTTATTTGGAACATTCTTGATGAATATCATTAATAACATTTATAGTATGTTTTGACATACCATATGTTGTGGATGGACTGTCATACAAAACAAAAACTATGTACCAAGAACCTTCTACAAGCCATTCTAGAAGCATTATGTATATTGTGAGACACGTTCTGAAACAATAGTCTATGGAACCCCATAAAGATGAACTATAATCTAAATGTACATATACCCAAACTAATCCACTAATATAGTCTCCAATTTATTTATAAAATATTCTACCATCTTCAAATGATCTGAAATCATCCAAATAACACCACTATTAAATGGAATCACCAGGGGAACCGCCACAGAACAGATAAACACATTATCATACTTCCATTCGAGAATAAGGAATTAATGTAGTGAACCACAAGGTCATTGTTGCGTGACCATAGCCTATTGAGACATGCTACATTATGTCATCAATTTGTTTATTACCTTTTTTCTCCTCTTCAAAAAAATATCATCATATTTGATGGTACATTTTTGTTACACCATGATACACCACCAACATTGAGTCATGAAAATTCAACATCATCTTCTCTAGAATGATCATAGATATAATAACCCAATTCCTAACATAAATGATTTAATTATCATATATTTTATAATATAAAGGTGGATCCCCACTATCATTTCTTTCCATTATGGAAAACACTTTGTATACTCATACTCTCTATCTCTTATAATGACAAAAAGTGTAGACGCCACTAAAACTGATATTAGAGTCATCTACACCTTGATCTCATAAACCATAAAATGAATTTCATCCAATAAATTCATAATCATTCACTTATTATTTTAATCTAGAACATTCTATGTCTATGTTTTCCTTCTTAATTCTTATGGAACACTATTTCCCTTCCCATTCATATATACTAGCTCAAAATAAGAAGAATACATATACAATTGGGAAATATATATCCAAATATTCAAATATCTCTGTGAACATATTTACACTAAACTCTTGTGATCCATATTCATAATAAACTTATATCTTAACAAGTAATGAAACCATCACATTAATGATTAAATAATTGTATTTTACTCAGAGTTTTTTGTTGGGTAATTCTTTTCAAGTGGCCTTAACTATCGAGATCAGTATTCCATAAAAAGACATCTATGCATAAATAATTCTCCAAGAACAATACCATAAGTATCAAAAAACACCTCATAATTCTCAATAGGTTGTGGTAGGATCAATAATGGTGTTATTGCCAAATTCTTCATTACTTATTTGAAGTAATTATCAATTGCTGCATACAATTAAAACATACCCCCTTTATGGGAAAGCCTGAAAAAGGTGCTGCCAAACTGGAAAAGACCTAGATGATCATTTGATAATAAAAATATATCCCTTGAAAACTATAAGTATCAAAAAAAAATTAGGATTCTCTCAAGAAACTAGAATCTGGTCTTTATATGGGTCCAGTAAGACACCTTCCTCTAATATGATGTGGCGCAAGAAGTGTACTAGATCAATCAAAAATTGGTAGATGGATAACATGGCATATAATTGATTCTCTCTTAGTATACTTAGGATGATTTCAATATGTTCGGAATGAACATATTCAATCTTATAGTACACCAAAATTTCATCCCCAAACACTACCACAAACTGATCCTGGTACTGATGGAAAACTTAGTTCATAAAAAAATAAATACTACCAGTTAATTCATTAACCCAAATGTCATCGTGAAGAACTCATATAGTATATACCTTATACTTAAATAAGTTATCTGAATATAAGAAGGTCAAAATATCACCTGATGATACCAATATCTCATGTATATCTTTCAAAACACTCAATGCCTCCTGAACTAGTAAAATTGATCATCGATATATATAACAGAAAACTAGTTCTTCAATATCGTCTATTTAATATTCTAGTGATTTTCACGTAAGAGTATAGTCATGTTATCCAAATTTGAAAAAAATAACTGGGAAACCCCAAGTGATGTACTCCGATGTAAACATTTATTACCCTCTAACTCCTGATTTTGAGTCTTATACTCTTGAAACTATATAGATTCCATATTTATAGTGAAATAAAAACATGTTTAGCCCTTAGAATTAGATAAATTGTAAATTCTACTTCTCCATATGGTGGATGCCCATTGGTTTCCTCAAGAAATTAAGCTTAGAAACTATCCACTATGTGTAGAATTACATCCCACTTTACACAAACATCATCTTCTAATATACTATCAACAGGGGAAATATTTTACACTCATATGAATTGGATTCCAAGAGAATCAATATAGATTACCCATCCTGTTTAAGCCTTAACACTCTACCGGTTGTCGAAGGAAATATCTACAGAAGTGTCTCATCTTACCACACTGGTGAGAAATAATCCAAGTAAAGTTGTGTTTGACTAAACCTTCTCTGATCTAATCTTATTGATATCATCCTACCAAACATTCATGTAACGATTCTTCCTTATCACATATTTTGTACCTTCATACTATATATTATAATCAACTTTTCCTCCACGGTAATCATCGTTTAGGTTACCACAAGATATGAGAGCCTGATTAACAACTTCTGAAAACTACTTCATCCTAAATATATATTACTGGGGCTTAATTTCACATTTAATCTCTTATTCAAACCATTGTTGATATAGCCTCATCATACAAAAATGTTGAAACAAGGTAATGAAAATATTTAAAGCGTCAATCATATTCCATCATAATCATATTCCCCTTTTGTCAGACTCATGAACTGAAATTCTCTCTCCCACCCTAGTGTCATTGGATGAAATTACCACAAGAAATTCCCAAAAATGACCTTTCACTCTCTATTTTACATATATCCATCATAATTTTAGATGACCCACCCTTTAATCACTTGTCTATGTAAAATTTATGTATCCAATTTGAATCTTTTCTCAGAAAGAGACACCTTGAGGTCAAGTATAGTCTGGATTGAGTCAATTCAGAGCTCAAATACCGCAGGTACACCCTCTTTGGTAAACATTAAAGGGTTATGAAATAATATATCCCTTATCAGATCTAGCTAGTTTTTAACAACATAACCTTAGTCTCTTTCCATTAATTGTATAAACCATGAAATTTTCTCAGGGTACTTCTTTCTAATCTATCCATTCTTCATTACCAGTGGCTCATGTTCTACTACAAGAGGATCATTTCTAGCCGTAAACATATGTCTTAAACTCAATGGGAGTCATCACGGAGGCACATATATATAATTAAAAACACATATATTAAGTCACAAAACTCAATATTTACACATTTACAAGTGGGATTCACACAAGGCCATAAAAATTGTTTCTCCCCTTTTCATATGACATAGTCAAAACAAAGGAACTATAACAACCCTTAACCATCCTACATTTAGGATTTATTTAAAAATGTTAAAACTCATTATAATTTATATTTTTTATTGACACCCATTAAATCAAAAATTTTATTTTTTTACAACCCTCAATTGTGTATTTGGTATGTTTGTACAATACAATATCATATTTATGTAACAAAATATCAATTTCATTAACAAATACTATACCTAAATATCCCATTCATACCTATAAATGATATATGTCACATAATAATAGTGAATTATGAGAATTATTTCATAATATTCCATGAGTCATGTTTTTGAAATTTTCAGAAAGAATAATCCCATCACCCAAGAAGATCATGACTCGAGCTGAAATAACATCAGCGATAACAATACACATCAATAACAATACAAAAACCCTATGTAAATGGATTTTCCCCTCACACATGGGTTCTTTAATCCCCTAAATGATATCTTAACCAAGGCCCAACTCATCCAATTATATTTTTTCTTTTTTTAAATAGTAACACAAAATAAAATATAACAAACTAATATGACATGAATTTGTAATGTTCTAGAAAAGGTTCCATAAAATGGTGCCCTTTTTAGGTAGGTCACATGACCTCAGGTGCACCTTCTTGTATGCTAGAGGATACTAACTAGCATCATGGGTCTAATATTGATACTGGAGAGACAATAACCTCTATCGAAGTAGCACAACATCTAAAATAAATGAGAATAACGAAATGATCTATCCAATAACCAAACCAAACTAGAATCACATGGTGACAAAAATAGGAAATACAATATAAAAAATAATCTCTATATATTTCATACCAATTAAAATCCATGTGTTAATATAAAGAATAAAAACTAAATAATGTCTATCAAAACTTCCAAGCGGCTACCGAATCATATGTTGGTCCCTCCTCCACACTCCATCCCAACTCATCCATCAAACACGTGGATTTTTCCCTTAAATTGTTCTACAAAGATGATGATTATTTTGGTACTTATCAGGAAGCCCGAGTATATTGTTAGTACATCTCAATTGGAAACAAATAACAGAATATAATACAATATTACATCAATAATAGTGTAATATATTGTATAATGAATATTACAATGCATAAGTAAAAAATTATCACATTTTAAATTATTCATTAATTAACAATACAAACCACCGGGATCCCATAGGCATCAATACAAAACAACACATTCTTTATCCCACAATGATGTCTAAAACATATCACATATTCAATTAAAAATTCATCATAAAAGAATGTATTTAATTTTAAATTTTATTTCAAATTTTTATCAAAACAATTGGAACCATAGTGAAATACTAACATTTTGTCCCTAGTTGTAGCATCCAGAAACAAGTTCCCACACTTCTTCCTTGATCATGTCAGTCATATGACCTTATGCATGTCTCCCAGTATTTTAGAGGCCACCGACTAGAAATGAGGGACAAATATAGGTCACGGGGAGCTATACGCTCTTTACCAATGTATTAGAATAGTGGAAATAAATAAAAATTACCAAATGATATAACCAATAACCCAAAAAATAATATCACATGAGGGATGAACTAGAAAATAAAATATCCACAACTAAATTGTATATATTTCATGCAACATATTTTCAAAGTCAAAATATAAAAATCCCAAACAAAATAAGGACACCACCAACTTCAATGAGGGTCCCAAATCATGACATGTTCCATCATCTGTACTCCTTCCAAACATTTCAATCTAACAAAGGGTCTTTTCCCTTATCTTGTTATGCAAACCAGAAGTCTATTCAAGTAATGATTTAGAAGACTATGTAGGTTTTGATTAATCATCATAGGCCACCACAAATGGAATCTAAAAAAAATATTCTATCAATAAAAATAAAAGTGGTAGTCTAAAGAATAGGTACAATGTAAAAGTAAACAATAATCACTTTTTCAATTATTATTATATTTACCACATAATTCCCATGGTTCCGAAGGACAACCGAACCAAAAAATACCAACATTGGCCTATTCCAAAGTCTGAACCGTATCACATATTCAATTTATATTTATTATAACACATTATATTTCATTATCCATTTTATATCAAATCATTATAATGGCCAATTGAAACTATAGTCAAATAACAACATTTTGGGCCTGTATCACCATGCCTAGGTCTTAATTTGTATTTAATAAAGTAGTCAATTACCCCCAAATAATTTGTCAATAAATAATTAAATTGGGATTTTGATTTAGTAGACCACGTCCCACCCTCATTTATCGCTATTGAATTTTGAGGCAGTAAAACATTTCCCACACACGTATATAAATTTATAACTATGAAATTTTTATGCTACAAAACATGTCCCACACATGTATAACAATTTGTCAACATGGTATCTTGATGCAACAAACCATGTCCCAAACATGTTCATCACATATATCCCAACACCACATATAAAACATCAATCAACGTTAATAAATATTAACACTCTTTTCAAACATTATCATTAATGCATACAATTTAAATTTATCAAAAAATATTCTATACACCACATTAATTCACATGGAATGATATGAATAATCATCATTGAAACATTTATCATTATTTAATCATATAACACATTATCCCATTAATGGTTATGTCAGTCAACTCAAAAATTCCCATATCAATTGATTCTAAATCACATTAATTGACCTGTTGATGAAAATAAAAATTAATTAATAAAATCGAAATTTAATGAATCAATCAAGTACACCACCAAAAATATCTATTAATTAATTGAAAAAATAATTAATCCAATTCTATAAAAATAGTATCCTATTTATAAAGTCCCCAATTAAGGAAACCAATTCAATTTTCTTAATCATAATAATCTCAATTAATTATTTTACCAATTAATTCAACCAAATTATAGTATAATAATCACTAGAATTTATATTAATTAATTAAAATATTATCTAATCAAAATCAACATAAATAATCTAATTAAATTGTAATAAATATATCCTTATTAATTTTCACATAGAAATTAAATTAAAATAATTAAATTTTCAATAAATTATTTAACCAATTAATTTACCCAATTAAAGATTCAGTTATAAGAAATTACAATTGAAATTACATAACACATACCTATAATTATAATTCAAAACTATAGAAAGTTTATTTAGACATCCTACTTCATAATATAAAATAAACGCTCACTAATGAAAATCCTCAATTAAAGCTGAATGATCAAAATAAGACAAAGAACTACATATACATCTCAAATCTAAATCTAAAATCATATGAATCTAGATCCATTAAACATTTGTCTATATCTAATTACCAAAGGGAAAAAATCATTTAATGGATGGAAGATGAATGGGAGATATGATGAAAATCAATCGATCTGAGATACACTTATCTGGAGAGGTTTATATCATCTATCCAAGCATTGATTTGTCATGAGTGGACGTCAAAAGCCCTAAAAATTCATCCAAGAACCTATCAAGAAAATGGGAATTGTTTGTCCCTTAGTTGGGTTGAATTTGGATGATTTATGTGGGGTAAATTATTTTAAAATATAATTTTTAGGAAAATTAAAAATGTGTGCTTGTTTTCCTAGGCAGGGGAAAACAATTTTCCAAACTGTTCACCTAAACAGTGCAGCTCTTTGGGGGGGGGAGCAGTGTAACTCCAAAGGGGGGTCACTATTTGAAAAACCATATAATAACCATTCAAATCCCCTTTATTTCAGTTCGCATGGTTTGATGGATTAGGTGCACGGTTTTGGAAAACTATGCCCCAACCATGCACCGCCTCTACTTATTCCAATTTTCCCAAATTTTCACCCAAATGAACAGAAGATACAAACATAAAAAATAAACTTAGAAGAACGAAAAATAGTACCTACAAAATATCCTAATACATCTTCATAATATTTCAGAATCTCACAACATGCATTGAGGAGGATATTTCTAATGTGCCGATATCTATGAGATTATTAGGCTTGTTATATATACATATCTGTTGTATTTGTTAATGGTTATTTATACCAGAACATATTTCAATGAATTTTTTTCATATAGGTTATATATATATATATATTATTCTCGTCATGCTACTTTTGTTTTCCATTTTGATATATGTGATTCTTGTAGGTTGGTATAGGATGTGTCCATCCATTTTGGGAGATATACCTTTATAGTTCATGTAACTATACATTGGCCTATTAGAATCATTAATATGGTGGAAAAATATTCTAATAACCATCCTACATGAGGACTTAGTGGGTTGAGTCACGTTAATATAATAAGGATAAAAATTAAAATCTTATTTAATAATTTTTAATGTTCTCATATAATGATTTTATAAGTCAACTTTATGATCCATTTAATGGGGAATTTAGAATCCATAATTTCAAAATAATACCCAATAAGGTAACATTTAGAGAATACAATGGAAAATATACAAAATTTTGAGTGGATGAAAAAATAAATATAATGATGTTATAAGAAATAACATTTAGTTTTTTATAATTGGTTTAAAGAAAACACATTGATAATGAAATATAACATTATATTTTCAATATAAATAATGGGAAATGTTAATATATTAAATATTCATTGAAAATAATATACTAAATTAATAATGATAACATAATTTTCAAAATGAGAATCTGGTAAAACCATTTGAGAAATAAAATAACATAATATATCAATATTAATAGAACATGGGATGTGAATAATATTATGTAATAAACATGATATTTTTAATATTAAATAGATTTCCTAAAATTTTACTATTGATGAATTATATTATATTGATATATATTAATTATAGTAATACTACGTCCTTTTTCCATAAAAATACAAATGATTTATTTATATCCAAATTGGGTTATTGTGTATTATATTGTTTTATATGAAATATAAATTCTATATTTTCTAATTTTAATTTAATAAAAATGTTATCATTATTTGAAATAATAGTATAAAAATTAGCATGGGGTGAAATTTTTGAAATAATTATTTTTATTGAATAATGAAGGTATTGTTAAATTGTGAAATATATATTTTTTTTATTATTAATGTAATTTAAAATTAACATTTTATTTATAAGTAAAATATATTTCATTTATTTTTAAACAATATAATTAATTATATATTAGTCTTCATTACAAAAGTTTTTTGTGTATGTTTATTATTTAGTTTGAAATCTGATTTTTCAACAAAATTTGTTTTCCATTGTGTTTTGGTTTTTAAAAAAATCAATTTCATATACTTCTAGAAAAAATTTATTGAAAAATAATTTTCATATTATTAATAATAAGGTTCAAATTTTGAAATTTTGTCCCTTTTAATTTTTCTTATTAAGAATATTATTCATGGTATATTTTTTTACCTCTGTAAGATTAAATCATGTAATTAAGGTAAAAAATAATATGATAAAAACAAAAAACCACCATAATTTTTAATATATTTAATGAATGGTTTAATCAATTATAATTAAATATTTCTATATATTTCAATTTTATTGGAATTTTTATTTGAAAATGGAATATATTATTTAACATACTAAAAAATACTAAATATTACATTGTTTCATTAAAATTTATCTTCTATGCTCACATATTGAATTTTTTTGTAAAAAATATAGCATATTTTGAGGATAATTATATTATATTTAAAATAGTTATATTTTTTAAGATTTTTATGGTAAAATTATTACTTTAAATGGTGGCATAATTTCGATTAGTCTATAAAGAAATATTAAAAAAAATAAAGTAAATGATTAAAAAAACTAAATCAAATTTGATCAGTGATTTATAATGTCCCATGAATTTAAACATATATGTAACATATTATAAATTATAAATATATATATATATATATATTAAAACTCCATTATTATCCTCATGAAATAAAATTAAACATAAATTACTAGTTATAAAAATGAAATTAATGATATTTTATAATAAATAATAATTTATTAATTTATTAAAAATTGATAAAAATACAATATTCATAAAAGTGAATTGTATATGGTATAAAAAATCATCCATGAACCATTTAGGGGTCACTAATATTTTTATACCAAATCTTTTACTTCTAATTGGTAAAAAATAATTTAGGTAATGAAAATCATCAAAAGGGATGATGAGTGGTTAAAAAATGTGATACGGGTGAAACAAAATGAACTAGTAAAACAAATTATGGAAAATATTTTGACACTTAATAATCATATATTAAATATATATCAATTTGGTATGATGTTTCTATGAAAATTAATTTATATTAATTTAATACATTATGTAATTATAATATTTCCCCTCCCCTCACTTATAAATTCAACCCTCTTCTCCTCCCTTAATTACAGATTTATTTCTCTCCATTTCAGCAAAGACCAACCATAATCCCTTTGAATAATTTATATCCACATTATAGAAGTCCAAAATTGGATATAATTTCAACCATCGAGGGATTAAGTTATACAAACAAAATAAGTAGTCTGATCAAGATATATAGTTGTAAGTCATTTGTTTTAGTTTTATTTTTTCTTATAATCAATTAAAAAATTTCCTATACATTGATATATAAACACCTAAACATATATAATATAATAATATGTTATAATATTTATGTAATTAAATTTATATATTTACTCTTTTGTTAAATGGGAAATGAAAACATCGTTCGTGTGTACGGTGGGCTACCGCCTCACGAACAAATGCAACTTATTTTTAATAACTGCCTCAATCGATTTGTTATAATAATGGATTTAATATATATATATATATGTATTATAATTATTAAATAATTATTAGTCAATAATTATTATATTCCATTTATTTTTATACCATTCTTTCCATTATAATAGGATAACGTCATTCATTTTGTACGTGTGGATTACGTCGTCCGCGAGGAGAAGTTATTCATTTATCATCACCACATCTCGTCATTATTATATATATGTGTATTTAAATTTTCAATACAATATTTATGAAATAATAGGCATTATTTAATGTTAAAATAATACATATATTATATTTCTCATGTTTTTTTTGAAAAATAGAGTCGTTAATCATGCATATGTATGACCTACCATCTCCATTATTATAGCGTAATCTATTTTTCATAACTATCATTCATGGATGTTGTAAAAATTATCATTAATTAATTAAAACTATAATTAATTCATGATTATTATGCTATAAATTAAGTAATAAAAACAATTTTTATGATAATAAATATATTGTATCCATTTTGATGTTATGAACATGTTATCCCCAATTCACTTGACAAAGACATAACTGAATAAGTAATAAAAAATGTAATAAATAAAATAAATGTTTTATGGGAATGGAATTATTGGTTGAAAATGATAATAATAAAGCATACAAATTTTATAAATTTATAATTAATGTGTTAATGAAAATACAATGTAATCTTGGACTCGAGTAAAGTGATTTTGTCATAATTTCTCTTCATTGGGGTATATTATAAATTTAAACATAAAAAAATATTTATAAGGTGTATATTATATTATTATAAATTTTATGTCATGAATAAATAATATTTAAATATATTTCAGGTAGATTTAAAAAATTTCAATCTTAATGGATTCGACATGAAGATTATAAATTTGTAAGTTATTTCATAACTAAATTACCATTCATTTGTTTATAATTTGAAATTATTGAATTTTTAATGCCATTATTACCTATGAATAGACCTGAATTTTTTTTATAATAAATAATTAATTTATTAATGAGGATTTAAATAATTTAAAATAATCCCTTCTTCTGTTATATATCACATAAAATGTTAAGATATTAACAACGGGTTTCATTTTCTTCATCTTATCTTCATGATACATATTTCATCTCATGCGCCAGCATTTACATTTATTGTATATTTACTACAACATGAATGAATTTTATCATATTATTTCTTGAAATTAATAGTTATAGATCCATTTTATACTATTGTGTTCAATGACTGTTTATTCAAAAGATTCAAAATCTGTACCGCCTTTATTTTAAAATCTTATTTCATTTCCAATATTGTTTTTATTTTTAAGGTTTTATAAGGTAAGTCAAATGGTTTTATTTTCAATACAAAAATATATTTTATTATACTTTTCTTATTAATGTGGTTTATAAGTCTTTTTTATTAAACCCCCTGATTTTTAATAAAATGTCACGAAATATTATTAGTAAGTGAGACAAATCTTATTTTTTATACATTGGATATATTTCTTTTCCATAACATTGTTTTCTAAATTTATTCTCATTATTTTATTTTTTAATAAAAAATTATTTCATAAAGTTATATTATCCATTCATTTACCTCATAAAATTTTAATTTTTTTAATGATTTCTACATTGGTCCCTTTTGAATCTATTCACGAAAGTTTGAAAAAAATGCTGGTTTTTGTACATTCATGAAATGAATGGATTTTCCCATAGTCATGAACATTATATTATTTAAATATTTATTATTATGTTTCAAACTTATAGTTTCATTGAATTCCTTTATAACATACAAGAAATTTTTTGGTTTTTAAAAGTGTTTTTCAAAGTTGAATTGGTATTGTCCTGAAGAAAATTTTAATGATATTTTTATTGTATTTCAATTAATCAATGGAAAAAATCACTGAATTCACATATTATATACTGGGGACATTATTTAATTTTTAAATCTATATTCATTCTCTACATATATTAGAGTCGTTCAAATATATCATCATGGAACATGGTTAATTTCAATGGGTAAATCAAGCTATGAAATAGAAAAGATAATTATTATTTGGAATAGTTATTTTTTAAAATTTTCTCTTGATATAGTACATCAAAATTATTTATAATTTCTATATTGGTGATTTGACCCAAATAATTAGCATAATTTTTTAGATATGTTATAATATTTTATGTTTTATCCCAATAATTCATTGGCTAATCATGATAGATTTGACTTAATATAAGTAACGCATAAGAGTTGCTAGAGATAACCAATTAATAGGTTACTCCAGAGTGATTTTGTATTTTAACATGGTATTTTTGTCATATTTTAAGGGTTATATTAAGGGTTTTGTGAATAAAATCATCCAATATAACAACATGTTTTTTCAATGAAAATTATGAGTGTAAAATGGATCTAATACCCTAGGATTATTTTCACATACCTCATTACTATTGTATTTTATGACTCAAATTATATATAAAGTAATTTTTACCAGATCTATGTGTAAATGGGTATTCATAATATTATGTTATTTCCATGTGATTTTAATTTTTTTTTATTATACCCTTAATCTTAGATTATCCAAACTGCATCCATTAAATTACTATTTTTATGTTTAACCATAATACAAATCTGTTCTCACCAACCTTATTTTTCATTTTCACACGGTGTGATTAAATGTATTAAATTTTTTTACCTATAGATATTTAATTACATTATAAAAAAAAGGGGTGATGATATATATTTTTATGAACTACTAGTTTCTACATCTTGGTTTTTATATGAGAGTTTGTACTCATTATATTAAAATCTAAAACTAAAAGGTCCAATTAAATATAAGAAATACAATTTTCCATCTGAAGTTGTAATTTTTTAAGGGATAAAAATTGGATATGTTTATTAGTTTAAAATCTATAAATTTCAATATTGTATTTTTGATCTCGAACAATGAGTATGTGTATAGATATTTTATAGATGGTATGGGTAGATGGTTTATATAACATTCTAGATGATGATATTTTCAAGTATTCATAACATAAGAGATTTGGACCCCCTTATTAGATTATATAATCTGATAATTTCAAAGTCATACCAACCCAATTTTTAAGTTCTATTTAAATATACATTAAAGTTATTAATGATATTTTGGGAGGTGTTTTATTAGGTCTAAGTGTATATAAAAGTTAGGATTAACTGAATAGATTATATTTATATAATTTTATTAATTTTTTGTGATGAATGCAAAAAGACTTCTGAAAAAATATTTAGGTTAAAATATTCTTTAATTTTTATTTTATTTAGGTTAATTAGGATATAAGACTTATTATTTTTAAATGTATTTAATTTTATTAAATGGGGTTTTTGATGAATTTTAGAGATTAATGTAATATTTCCTCATATGAATGACCATACATTTTTTATATTATCTTATATGGTGATATATATTTCAGTTTCTTTTAATATATAATGATTAAGAATATATTTTTAATCTTTTGTAGACTATGTGATCCGGTAGTAGTTGATTTCTGTGCTTTTTACATGAAAAATTCATCACTAATACTCATTATTTGAGAAAAATATGGGATTATTGGGGATATTGATTAAATTATGAAATCATACTATTCATATTAGTAAATTTCCATCTTTTTGTAGTCTATATGACATATGAACCCCTTAAATATAAGGAAATGCACATAAAATAAAAATTATTATCTCTTTCCATCATTTATGATTATTTTATATTGTTATTTGTCAGTTAATAATTTTGGGTTTTTAGTAATGAACATTATGTTGACCGATATCTCTTTCACATTCCATAATTTTTATATTCAGTTTCCCCATCATTTCTATATTTTCACTTACCAATAATATTCTATTTGGAAACCTTTTTTTCTGAATAACTTTCTTATATATCTTTCCATCTTTTAAAAATATGTTATTCAACAAGTTTTCTTTATGTGGGTTATAAAAAAGTTATTTTCAAATATAAAAATGGTATCATCTAATTTCATTATGTTTTATCTTCCAATCTTTGGAATTTATTTTGAAAATGATTTAAACCATTTTTATTATGTATAATCTAAAATTTCACAAATGTAATTTACTAAAGGGGGAAGAATATAAAGACATAGATAAAATTATTAGTAGTTTAATTTCAGGCATTATTAATATCAATTAATTTTATTTTGTAGATTCAGACGAATTCTAAGAATGTTATGTATGTCTTTTGTCAAAATGGAAAAGCCAATTTTTCTATACAAATTGGGGTTTCATAAATAATATGGATTTATTTATATATATAATTAATAATTTAAATAATTTTAGTTTAAAAATATATATATTAATTTTTTATTTATCATCTGAAAATTTTCTTAGGTTGATATTTTGGAATATTCCTAAAATGAATAATTTTTTAATGAATTGTGAAAATATCAATTTTTATAAATCTATCATTGATTCTCATTATAAAAATAAAACCAGAAATCCTATTTTATCTTACATTATCATAAGTATGCAATAATTAATAATAAGATAATTAATTTCATAGCATTATTAATCTTTCTTGATTTTGGTATATATTCATTTTTTTTTAAAAACAACTTTTCTAAGAAACTGTTTTTCATTATATTTCATATATTATTCTATAAATAATTTTCCCACTTAAATAAATTTATGCCTAAAAAATGGATTTAAAACTGAAAACCAAGAGGTGGTGTTTTTTTTAAAAATAAAATATTTATTTTAAGTCATTATAATTTGTAGACGTTGTAATTATTTGTCACCCCGAAAAAGATAAACCGAGTAATTATGATTAAAAAACCAAAAAAATATTAAAAATAATAATAAAAATATAATTCAATATATATTAATAGCTGGATTTGACAAAAATTATTAAATATTATAATTTAGGGTATTTTGGTACTATTTTTATTTGAAAATAACCTTTACATTTTTTATGTAATGAAATATACAAAATGTTACTCAATAGATTTTAAATAAATCTTATATTTTTAAATTAGGATAGAAATTTGTCTTCAATGAATATTTATGATTATTTTGAGAATAATAAAATTAATTTTATGATGTCAATTTTTTTACTTTCCTTTGATGAAATAGATATATTTAACTCTTAGACAATTCTAGAATAGTCATTTCATAATTAGATGAAAATTCATATAATTGATTTGGAGAACTATAATAGTAATATTATTGGTGATATGTAGTGTTAGTGGAAATATATATATCTTATTTTTATTTATTATAATTATATTTAGGAAATAATTTTTTACCTTTATAAATTTAACATCGAAAGAAAATTAATAATTAAAAAAATTGAAATAAATTTATTTTCCAATAAACATTACTTTATAAAATGATTTTGAACTCATAAAAATTTTATATTCCAAAAATTATGTTTTATATGAATTAATATAACAACCATTTCCATTTATGGGTTTCTCTTTCATTTATTGTATCATTTTATTCCCACAAAGATAACAATATATTTATATCACTATAATCATCAATAGGGTTAACGGGGCTTCAAAAAATATATGATTGAAAAAATTAATTAGACTTGTAAAAATTGTATTGGATGTGATTATTTATTATAATAACAATCAAATATTTTAAATATAACAATTGTTTAATTTTATATGATAATTAAATTTATATTAATTAAAAATTGTTTTTATTTCCAAGAGTGTCTCTCATGTCACGTGTAAATTTGAACCACCCCACCTCTATTCCTAAAAAAATTATCACTATATTTATTCCAATACTTTCCAAATACCTTTCTAATATCCTTCATCAGAGAATATATGTCTTTGTGTGGAACAATTCCATACTTATAGGTCTTATAGTATAATGGAATGGAAGTTGATTGAAGAGTAAGTATATCATTAAACCAATTTTTCCATTTAATCTCTTTTTTATCTTCATAGGAAATATTATATTCATTTTGATATAATAAAATCAGTATATAATATTAAATTATATGTTATTATGGTTGTTTCATAACTTTTATCTATAACATACTCAATCAAATGGGGAATGGAACCATTATTCATGGGTATGAAAAACTACCACCTCATTGGCCAATGTAATTTTTTCCATCAATTTCTATAATGTATGGTTATAATTATGGATTTCATATACATATATATGATATTAATGACAGAATTATAATTATGTAAAGATGATACTTATGTATTTTCTTAAATTTACATATATTGTAAAATGATAACATCGTGCGTGCATACGTGAGGGTTATCACATTCAAGAAATGATGTAATTATTTTATCACCACAAAATAACATTAATGAGATAAATAAATTTATTTGAATATACAATATGATAGTTATAATTAAATTATAATTTTGTAGAGGTAAAATAATACAGACCTTATTTCCCTCAATTTCATTGAGAATAGAAATGTTTTCCATGCATACCTACTTCCTACCATCTCAATTATTATAACATGATTAATTTTTCGTACCCATATTTTCGGATTGGTTGATGATATATAATTAATATATTAAAATTATATCTATTTAATTATTTTTATTCTTTATATCATAGAAATATTTACATTTTTATCAAGATGAACATACTAAATTGATTTTGATGTCACGAACCAAACATTCTCATAATACTTGAGGAAGAATTAATTAATTAATTAATTAATTATATGAATGAATAAATGATTTATATATAATGGATTAATCTTGTAAAGGGATGTTATAAAATTAAATAATTGATATATTTTTATTATATTTGTTTTAAGGGAAACATATATCATATTTGGAATAAATATTAGGGATTTCATATCAAATTTCATTCATTGAGGATAATTAAAATGTATATCGAATTAATTTCATTTATATGGTGCATATAAATACACTTTTACATTTCATATAATCATTCCTTTTAAATTCATTCAATTTTATGTTACAATTCAAATTGTTTCTTCTAAGGGGATTTTCATTGAAAGTAATAAAGTGTTAATGGATCTCTAAACTCAATTTCCATTTATTGGATTATGAATATACTTTTTTAGCATTATTATAATTTCATTATGTGTGAATTGAAATAGAAGTTTTTAAATTTTATATTTACACTTGATTTATCAGGACCTATATATTTTAACATAATTTATTCTCTATAAATTATCATTTTTAAAGATATGATCTTTTCAAGGGTTTCAATGTCTCAATATCACATTCTAAAGACATGTTTGAAAGCGTTCATTATGATTTCATGGTATAGTTTACTTAAGGACTCATTAATAAATTTTAACATATTAATTTATGAAATTCATGGGAAATATTGAAATATAACATACTATTTTTTTATTTTTTATTTGAATGTCACTAAAGTATTAAAGGAATTGTGTTACAATATCCATTCACTTAAATATTTTTTATTTTTCAAGGTTACGTTATAGAAATTATATGATCTTATTTTCATGAATAAAATATATTTTATTTTTTCATGATTATGAATGTGGTCTACATTTTTAGTCTTAATTTAATCATATATTGATTAAATAAACATCAAGAATGTTGTTAGTGATACTTACCAATCATGTATCTTATTTTAGATTGAGAAATGTTCCCTACCATATCCATATTTTCTAAAATAATTTCAAGAATGACCAACTTAAAAAATAAATTAATTATTCAATATATTTTTAATTACCCCTGAAAATTCATTTTGATGTTTTTAAATGGAAATTTATTAATATTTTCTATATCAGACCCTTTTGATTCTCTTAAAAAACCACTGAAAGGAATGTTTTTCTTTTAACATTAATGACATGAATAGATTTTCCAACCATAAAGACCATTCATTATTTTTAGTATTCCTTTGTTTTCTTAAATTTTACATTTTTTGTGGAAATTATTTTCCAAAAATATTATAGTTTTATTATTTTTATTTTTATTTTAAATGTAGAAAGATTATTTTTATCATGAATATATTTAATCATCATTAAATTATATTTTTTTTTCATGAAGGAAAACAACTAATGATTTTAAATATAATATATAGAATACATGTTACAATGAATCAATCATTATTATTTTCCAAGCTAGATTATTATAATTTAAAAAATATTTTCTTGGATCCCATTTCTATTCCACAATAGAATAATATTATGAAAGACAATGGTTATTATTATATTGAATAGTGAAGGATATTAATTAATTTTCTCATGACATGGTACTTCTACATTATTAGATAATGTGGGTATGTGGAGTGAACCAAAATCCTTAAGGGTATTTTTATGATATGTAATGATTACCACCGTTATTCACCCCCAATTCATTGGGTAATGACAAAAAATATGGCTAAATATAAGTAACACCCAAGAGATAATGGAGCTAAAAAGTAAATAGTTTACTTGTAATGTATTTTGGATATTCACTAACAAGAGTACCCCATATGTAAGTGATAATTTAAGGGATTTATGAAGATAATATTTTATAATAACAACATGTTTCCATTATATTTGATATGATTCACTATAGGATCCATTTTGCATATATTTTTTCACATAGCTTAGAATTTTTCTTCCATGTAATGTACCATATACTATTTCATTATTCTATGATCTATGTTTTGATGTGCACAAATTATATTTTTTTATTGTCATGCATGTTTATTGTGTCAGTATACCCTTATGCTAATTTTATGATCAATATTGACATGAAATTGTTAATGACTATGTTTAACCTTAAATATTGTTTTATAAATAATTTATTTTTTTCATTCCTAAAGATTTGAATACAATAATTTTGTAATATTTTTATAATATATTTATTCTATGTGAAAAATAATGTGGGAGATGGTGAAAATTTTCATAAATTAGTTGATGATGTATGAAAATATCCTTGCAATTGTTCGTACTAAATATGTAAAACTCCAAAACATAATGGCCTTAGGGTATGTATGTTATGATTTTTTT
The DNA here is from genome assembly GCA_963277665.1 of Viscum album. Classification (NCBI taxonomy): domain Eukaryota; kingdom Viridiplantae; phylum Streptophyta; class Magnoliopsida; order Santalales; family Viscaceae; genus Viscum; species Viscum album. The sequence goes on along the minus strand of OY728143.1, from coordinate 639,180,030 downwards.
CAATCTAATGTTATATTTTTTGAATAGACAAAATTGGATCTGGATTATCAATATCTTATGAAAATATATACAAATTTTTTTCGTATAGGATTTTAGAGTATTGGGATGGGGATTATATATTAGTTATTAAAGGAGGGTTTAGATAACTTTTGAGATCATGATGATTTCATATAAAGTTAAATTATTTGTTATGGGCACTATAATGGGTTTACAAACTTATAGTTGGTCATATTTTTAATGGAATAGGGACTCCTTTTGTGGTTTTAGGTGATATGATTTTAGGGTACTAATGATATTTTTAGAGTCATTTTATTACGATGATGTATATATAACCATTATTTTTAAAAATAATGATTACTATTTATGAATAATATTATATATTTTAGTGAATTGTTTTAAAGGTTTTGATAAATATATTTAGGATAAAAAATTCATTATTTATGAGTTTTTTGAGGTTTTTTGTGATACATTGTTAATTATTTATGGAATGATTTAATTTGAACTGTTAGTGTTATTGGTAACTTTTATATTAATTAATTATTATTTCATATTATGTTTTATATAATTTTTATATTATCATAAAAGTGATAACTATTTCATTTTGGTATATATCTAATGAAATGGTAAATAATTTGTCATTTTTATTGATTATGTGTTTTATTAGAAGTCGATTTCAGTTATTCAAATAGAAAAAAATTATCTTTAGTATAAATAGTTGGGATAAAATTATTTGATGGTGGGGGGAGTTTATTATTGGTTGAAATCATTAATTTCATGTATGTATATTTCCCTTTTGTATTCTGTATTTTAAAGTAATTCCCCAACACTAGAAAATGATCATGAAAAAATATGATATCATATTACATGATTTTTGATGAATTTCTTGTATTGTTAATGAATTATAATTTTTATGTTTTGGTTTAATTAAAATACTAATGGCTAATTTTTCTATCAATCTCCATTATATTTAATTTTATTTTCTGTTTCATATCAATTCACTTCCCACTAGTCTTGTCATATATTGAAACTATAATTTGTGTTATTCCGGATTTAATTGTTATTTCTGTTTCCCATCTATCAATATAATGCTTTATTATCAATTTATATGATGTGGGATTTAAAATATGGTATTTTTTAATATTAAAATGGTATTCCATTTAGTTGTAACTGTTTTATCATCCATGCATTGGAATTAATTTTGAACTATTTTGAACCCCATTTATCAAGCATGAGATAAAAATTCGAGGATACTATTTTCAAAATAGTGGAGAATGTGAAAACCTAATTATTGTTAATATTAAATCATTTTCATTTTTTAATATTCTTAAGTAATATTTGATATATTTGTATTCATTAAAATAATATTTTGTAATGTAATAGTCAAAAGAGAATAAGTGTTATATCTATCAAAATTGGGTTTTTGTAAAATAATTATTTTTATTTAAAATTATAATTTTTAATGTTTAGAAATTTAATTTTAAAAAGGATATAATATTTTAAATCAGAATAAAAAATTATCTTATTATGAAATTATTATTTTTTAAAAAGGTCATATTTTTAGTGAATAGTGAAAATTAGCGATATTGTACAAAAATGAATAATTTTCATTAAATATATTAATTTAAAAGACCCATTCTATATTTAAGTAAAATAATAATTGTTTAATTATAAATAATTAAATTAATTGCATATAATTCATCATTAAACATGATTTTGGTATAGTTTTTTGGGCACATAACACATTTTTTAAAATTGGCTTCACTACGTTTTGAATTTTTATTAGTAATTATGTTCAGTAATTAAAAAAATTATATTTAAAAATGGATTCCATATTTTGAATTATAGGATTCATATTTAGTAAATTGGACCCATTTTGGGGTTTTCATTATGAATAATAAATTTTTTATATATTTTTCAACCCGTTAATGGAAAATCAAGTAATTATGGTTTCAAATTATATGATAAGCACCAAAAGTATCCCAGACACATTACATTGATATATTTAATGATTTAATTTTTATAATAAAATTTTAATATTTGTATTCATGGAAATTATGGGCCATTTTTTAGAAAATTATTTATATATGCTTTAAATTTTAGAAAATTGTAAAATGTCACTGTGTGGAATTTAAATTTATCTTATAGGTTGGGATAGAAATAATAATAAATTTTTAATGAATATTAATATTTATTTTTAGAAAAAATAAATTAATTTTATAGTGTTTGTTTTTAATTTCTCTTGATTAAATAATTACCTTAATTTATAACATATCACCATCACAGTTCTTGTGCAATGAGAAGAAAAATAATGTAAATGATTTTGAAAACTCCAAAAGTAATTATGTTTATAGGAGTTACCGTTTCCTATGAATATTATATATAGATATAATATATTTAATTTGTTTTAATAGACTATATTCTAATTCCATTTCATCTGGATGACTTGAAAGTCATTGTTAAAGAACATTTCCAAAAACTACACTAATGATATCTAAAAATAATCAATATTTTAGTAAATTATTTAAATTTCATTTATAACCATCATTTAATAAATTTGATGTTTTTTTGTCAAATATAAAAAAACTTATCCACTTATGTGTCACTTTTAATTGTATACTATTTTTATTTCCCCCAAAAAGTAGAAAACTATGATATTGTGGTCATCATTAGAAGAGTTAATGGTGGTGGGGTGGGTGGGGTGGAAATAAATAGATAAGGGTTAAAAAATAACCTCAAAACATAAAAAAAAGTATTATTTTATAGGATATAGTTTCATAATAATAATATATTAAAAATAAATCAATCCGTTATCCATTTTATATGAAAAAAATTTATAATAGTTTAATAATTTATATACTTCCATGAGTTCCCCTCTTATAACATATAAAATGAATACTACAAACATTTATTTCATATAAATTTTATAATTCTATCTAGGAAAATATCAACCCAATTATCATTGATACATCCTGATCCATGTTGTAGTGGTAATATTTTGGGCATAATAATAATAACCATAGATGGACAACGTTATAAATAAAACGATGTTGTATTTTGAATATGTATGGATTATTAAAAAAATAATATTTTCTATTTATTATTATAACTATTTTAAAAATATTAAAACTATTTTGATATAACAACATAAATATATTACAAATACCAATAATTTATTATGTTTATTGAATAACATTTATATATGTCATCATTAATGAAATGGAAAAGAATCCACCATTCATGTGTATGGAGGACTATTGATTAACAATCTAATGTAATACATTTTCCATCCCCAAATCTCTTATATGGTTATAAAATAAAGATTTAAGGTATATATATAGGATTTTAATGACATAATTATAATATTTTGAAGGTATTATATAATCTATTATTTTACATTTACAACTTTTAAAAAATGAAAATGACATTCATCCTTATGCGTGGATTACCACATCCATGAAGCGACATGAATTATTATTTCATTTCAACATTATATTTATGTTATATATAAGATTAATTAAAGTGAAAATATTATATTTATGATACAATAATCCACATGTAAATATAAAATAAGAATTTCCTTGATTTTTTTATGTTCATTGAAAAATGGAAATAATACTCATGCTTTCATTATACCTATCATCTTGAGGATTGTAACCTAATTAAAATTTAATAAATAACCTTAATAGTTGGTTTTAGTAGAATTATTTATATTTTGAATTATAATTTTTATATTGTAATAATATTTTAGATTATGTAACAATTATAATATTGACCATGGTCAATATAACGTAGTCATTTTGATGTTATAAACCAAACATCTTCAAAAAACCCATATTGGATTTAATTGATTAGGGAAATAAATATTTCAATAAATAATTAATTAGTTGTAGGATAATATATTAATCATTTAAAGGGTTCTTAAAACATTATATAACTGATATAAGTTAATTATACTGGTGTTAAATCACATATATACTAAGTCTGCATTTGAGGTTCGAGATTTTGAATCAATTTTTCCTTCATTGAGGCATATTATAAATTTGTAAACATATTTTTTATATGGAATATACAATAATTCATTTATATGATATTTCTTGAATAATTCATTTTTAATGGAATTTTATGTCACAAAAAAATTGTTTCATACAATGGTATTTGACTTGAATGATAAAAAGTGGAAATAAGTTTCCAAACACAATTTCAATTCATTGGGATATAATACTATTGAATTGAATTTATTAATACACTATTTTTTTGAATATATATATTTTTTAATATTTTTTTCCCACTTTAATTTTATTATATTTGAATAAAATAACATCATGGGTCAATTATCACATCAAATGTTATGATCTTCAAAGGGTTTTCTTTATCTTAATCTCATATTTTCTAGGCAAGTTTCATTTAATTCACTAGAATGTAATTTTATAATCTACATAATATCATATAATTGTATTTTTACTTATTGAATCTAGAAATTCAAGGGAACTATATATCAATATCATAGTGTTTCTTTCCATGAATTGTAATTCTAAAGATACCAATGTGTTAGAGGATTTATGTTTCAATATCCCTTATTTTTTCTATTATTTATGTTCACTATTACTTTGTGGATATCATATTCCATTATATTCTTTAAAAAATGTGGTTATAAATGTTCTACATGTTTTTTTTAAGTTGAGTAAATTTTAGATTAAAGATAAATCCCAAAAGTTGTTTGTAACTGATACTGATCTTGTATATTCTTTTAAATCTAGAATCATTCTCTTATATATATATATATATGTTTTATAAAAATATAAATAATTTTTTTATTTACATAAATTATTTTCTGAAGATATTAAAAATTTTATTAGACCATATTTTAAATGGATTAAAAATGAATTTCTAATTTGTTTTTACATGGGTCACTTTTGAATCCCTTCACAAAAGTTTAAAACTAATGTTAAATTTTTAATGATAAAAATATGAAACATTTTTCCCACCATCATGACTATTATTTTTTGGAAGATTATATTATACATTTCTATGGTCAATTTTCAATTAATATTGTATTCCTATTATATAGGTATTTTTTATAAAAAATGTTTTTCTTAGTATGGAAATGGTATTTTCTTTAAGAATGTATGTAATGAAAATTTAATTATTTTTATAATCATCAATTACAACCACACTATGTTTTACTTATGATTCACTAATGATATGTGATGGCTCGGACCTATCCGGTCCATTACATTATTAAAATATGGTGTTAGAGGTGTTTTGAAAGGTCAAGGATGCTTGGGGTGCATTTGGGTGGACTTTTAAGGAAATCTAAATTGTTATGGCCTTCGCACGAGAGGCGCACAGTTTTCCTAAACCATACAGCTAAACCGTGAAAGGATGGTGTTGGAGGTAGTGGCTAACGCATGGTTAGCGCACAGTTTGTCTAACTGTGTGGACTAACCGTGCGAGGAGTGGTTGTCGAGGCAGAAGCTAACACACAGTTAGCGCAAAGTTTATTAAACCGTGCGGACTAACCATGCAGGCACATAAATTTAGATCATAAAATTGTGTATCTAACTAGTTTTTCCTTTAATCGCCTCTTTTAATCCCTTAATCAGTCATAACTCAGGATTACATTTCTTGTGAGGTAGGAGAATCTCTCCTAAGCATTTTGGAGGTGATCTGGAGGCTTCCCTTGGAAAATCGGAGCCGTTTTCTTGAGGTTTGTGGTCGCTCCTGCTTGATTTTCTTAGATCTACTTAGATCTACTCCTCCCCTTCTCTCGGTTTCTTAGATCCACACCCGTTATGGGTAGATCTAAGAATGTGTATGTCAAATATGATGATATTTGGTCTTGGTTGTTTTAGGAGAGGAGATATAAGGAGGATTCATGGAGAATCGACCCGGTTTCGTGGGTGTTCATCGACCGTTGTGGTTTTCCTCGAATAAATTTGAGGTATGAGATTCATGGCTTCCCTAATTGTTTATGTGAAATCGTAGAGTTAGTATGATTTATCCCTTTAGATCATAATGGAATTGACCTAATTAAATACTTGAACCGGATTAACAGAATTGGTTTGATCGCATGTTGTTGCTTTGTACCATGATGACAGTTTGCCTCTTGTTTTTCAAGATTAGTGTGATATCTACGCCTTGCTTATTAGCATGGGGTTCTGGATAAAATTGATAATGAACATAAAACCAGAATTAATTGATAATTGGTTGGATTAATATAAAGAGGCATGAAAGCAGACCTGGTTCTTGTTGTGACTTGTTATTGATCAAATTGGGCATAATAATCATGTTTAATATTCGGTGATAGCTTACTGAATTGGTTTATGATGTTGGAACCAATGAATTGAATTTTTTAATTCAAGATGGATTAAATAACTTGATTGAGTTCCAGGAAGGGTTTATAATTACCATCTTGTTGTGAATTAGGGAAAAATCCCATTTGATGTGATTGTTGGTGCTTGTTGTTTGAATGTCAGATGCCTTGCTAAAGGTCCAAGATCCCAAATTGTTGTAATGTTTATTTTCCTACTGCTTGTGTTGTTCTGTAAACCTGGACAGGTGTTGTGATATCTTGTGTTGTGATGTGACCTTGGCGGGGGTTTTCTGATATGTGGAGGTAGAGAGGCCTTGTTGTTGTGGCAGCAGATGATTCCTAGAGTGGCGAGATGCTTCATTTTATGCATGTGGGTGTCCGGGAGGATACCAGGGATGATGGAATGGGATAGATGTGATTTTTGGATTTATTGATTCTTGGTTGTTTATCTTCCTTACTTTTCCCCACTTCTGAAGGTAGTTGGTCTTTCTTACGCTTCATCCGAAGGAGGTGAAGAAACATGGGGTATGCCACGTGCTTTCCGTGTTTATCTTCTCAGGAGAGAATGGGTCTACGTTCTTGCTATTGGGGGAAATGACTCAACGGGTATTACATCTACTCACTTTGTTGAGCCCACTTGTGTTTAGTAGCATAGGTTGCTTTTCTATAATTCTTGGGAATATGGGAAAGTATTTCTGTAATGAATTTTTGAATAAATTATGTTAAACCATGGGGTTGGAGTTTGTTGGAACTTAATGATGAGGTTGAGAAATTTTGAAGGGACATTGGTTTTTGGATGTGATGTTAATGGGATTTAATGTGAAAATTGTTCATGATTAATTAATGTATAAATAATTAATTAAAGTACAATGGAATTGATTAAAATGTAAGGAAATAATCTAACAAATCCCTTTAAATGGTTGGGTGCTTATAGGATACCTAGTCTTAGAAGTGGCAGCCCAGAGTCCGAGAGACATTAGCTGTAGTGGTGTATAAGACTAGGTTATGCCCATAGTGTGGTTGCGATTTATAATATATTCTATAATTTTTGGGTTTCTATACTCTAATCCACCCTGTCAGTAAGGAAAACAGATACCCCGGGGATTCTGAGCCCTGGGGGGTGTTTTCCCCAATATTATGGTGGGAGGATGAATGACTGACTAACCCCTTTGTCCCCACTCTATTCTCTTGGTAGATACTAGTTCCATGAGGCACAACAGTCAGTTTTCCTCATATATGTGTGTAGAGGGATGTAATGGATTGTGGATTTTCACCCACATATATTCTGGGTATAGTATCCTATGGACTACTATTGGTTTAACATGTATAGTTTGTGATTGCTTGAAGATCCTTACTCTGTGTATGGGTTGTAATGGCTTGAGGTATAATACTCGATGTATGATACATGTTATGCCAGTTGTGGTGGCTTCCGGAAACTACATGGTTACTTTTGGTTATGATGATGTTGTGGTGCTTTGCCCAGGTGTCTGTGGGCAAGCCTTCGTGGTGAATGTGGTGCAGATTGTGGAGCTTATCCCACGTTTATACGGGCATGCCTTTGGAGAGAGAAGCACTAGACGTATGTCATTGTGGAAAAGCAGCAAACCAGTGGGGAAGTAGTAGCGGGGTACCCTTAATATTATTTATTATATGATATATTCTTGTATGTGTTACTTGGTGATAGTAGCCATGGTGAGGTTGGGAACCTAATATACCTGTTTAGGAGACAAGTTAGTTTAACTTGTGGTTCACTATGCTTTAGCATTATTTCTTTACCTTTGCACGGGAGGCTTCGGGGAGGATACTACTGAGTATACTGTTATACTCACCCGACGTATATACAAACTATTTTTCAGGTCACTTGGAGTAGCTTGGAGATTAGGCTGGTTACTACTAGCTTATTGTTGCAGGAGCTATTCGGGCTTGTGGACACTGCTGTTTTTAATTTCCTTTGGGTACTTGTAGTTTTCCTCTTTAGTTGTAATACTTTTTCATATCATTTCATATATGTACTTGGGTTGTTTTATATTTTAGTTCTGAGTTGGATTTGGTTGGTGTTTAACATTTATCTCTCTTCTGCATGTGTTCTCTTAGAGGGTAATGCCTCCCATTTGTGTGTTTATTATACCCTCGGTGCTAGTCTCCAACCTGGGGCCTACTGGAGGCAGGACCTAGGGGTCATTATCTCCCTTTCCACATTGTTGGACCTGGAGGGGTACACATTGTGGGGAGGGGGTCGTGAGAGAGTGGTATCAGAGGTTTGGTTGAAGGATAGGATGGAGTTTGGAGTTAAGCACAAGTGAGGTTGCATGGGTTGGTAGGAAAACAATGTCATTAATGTTTATCAAGTGAGGTAAACACTGGAGACCGACTGGTACATAGGCCTTTAAGGCACCCTATGATCTGATGTACGGACCTTTATGTTTAGAATGGTTACTAAACAGGTTGATACTAGTTGCAGGGTAGAGACCTAGGAAAGGATCATGCATCATTCTTCATTGTGCCTATGTTTGAATGGGTAGACCTTGGGATAGGTTAACCTAAAACTAATAAAAGATAACAATTAATTAATTAATGTTGAGTCATCCATATTCCAGGCTTAGGAGCTCTAATTGTTTGTTATTTTTCAGGTATGGCTCCAGGTCGACGTCCTCATCAGGGTTGCGTAGGAGATGTCCAGCAGGTTGTTCCAGCAGGTCGTTTCATGGTAGAGGTTGACGATGACAAAACATAGAGGAAGACACTCCATGAGTTTCAGCGATAGAGTCTGCAGAAGTTTGAGGGCGCCGTTTCAGATGTAGTCACAGAAGACTGGTTGGAGGAGGTCGAGATAGGCTTCAGTTCGATCTGTGCTCGGAAGAGGCACTGGGTGTCATTAGTTGTGACGATTTTGTGTGGAGCAGCAAAGCAGTGGTGGTTTTTGTTCCTCGGGGATTGTGAGGAGTCACTACTGGAAATCTGACCTTTCCCAAGGCTTCTATACGAACGGTTCGTAAAAACTATTGGGAAATCCCACTTTGAGGCCACCTTTCCCAACGATTTTGGCAAACCGTTGTGAAAGGTCCCCCAAAAATCAACATTCCTCCAGAATCAAAATCCAAAATCAAAATCTATACCAACGGTTTTGACAACCGTTTGTATATATCCTTTTCTTTTTTATCATCTCTTCTCACCCAGAACATTATATATATCAAAATTTAAAATCATTATGAGAATACATATATATATTTTATATTCACAAAAGACATGTTAGGTTAGTGGTTAAGTCGTTGAATAATAAACTAGGGGTCCTGGGATCAAATCCCATTGAATGTTTTTTTTGAAATACATATACCAACGGTTCTATAACCGTTGGTATATTTTTTCATATTAATTATACCAACAGTTTCCAAAACCATTGGGATATGTCTATACCAACGGTTTTGGGAAAACTGTTGGTATAGACCTATCCCAACGGCTTACTTGGAAACGGTTCTCGAAACCGTTGGTATAGGCTATACCAATGGTCTGGAGGACTATACCAACAGTTCCAAAACGTTGGTATAGGTTAGTTTTCCAGTAGTGAGTCTGTAATCTCAAGGGAGGAGTTCCAAGAAATGTTCAGAGTCGAGTTCCTTTCCTTGACTACAAAGGTGTCCAGTCTCCATGAGCTTCTTACTCTTCAACAGGGGATCTCCACTATTCAAGAGTTTGGAATCCATTTCCAGAACCTTTTATGGTATGGTTCAGACTTGTTACCAGATGAGGAGGCCAGGGCGAGGCATTTCGAGGAGGCTTTGCATCCAGAGATCCAGCGCCAGGTCACCCCATTTATGCTGAAGACATATCTCGAGGTGCTGGTGAGGGAGGAGGTTGTAGAGAGGACTTTGGTTAGGACCAGATCATCATGAGAGGGGAATCAGCATGACTCCTCATGAAGCAAGGTTGTGGTCCGGGGTTCCCAGTTTTTAGGGAAGAAGAGTTTCTGTTCAGCCGAGGGAAGGTCCCAGCCCTTCACGTCTCGTTTCTATGAAGGTAGAAACTCTTAGGCCTGTGCTAAGGGATCAGGTGCTTGTTTTTCTTGTGGTGGTCGTGGTCATCAGTAGCAAGAGTGCACGACCTTTTAGGGCAGTCATCATGCACTGGGCGCTCCGCTCAAGGTTCTGCCATTGAGGCAGTTGCATCCAAGGCAGCAGCAGCTAGTTGCACCTGCTTTTGATCAGCAGAGGGTAGATGGGGAAGGCAGAGGATAGCCCCATGACGCTCCTTATCCTTGGAGAGCAGAGCATGGCCGTAGTGGTGGTCATCATCAGGGTCAGAGAGGCCATGGAGGAGGCCATGGTCAGCTTTATGCCCTAGTAATTCAAGCTCCAGATGATCCAGACGTCGTTCAAGGTACCCTTTGCTTGTTTTCTACCTTGGTGTATGACTTGTTTGATTCAAAAGTGACATAGTCTTTCATATCAGTTACCCTTGTCCATGCCTTGGGACTTGAGGTGGATAGGGTTCCAGTTCCCTTGGCGTTGACTACGCTAGTTGGAGGTCGACATAGCTTGTTTGAAGTATGTAGAGATTGTAAACTAGTGTTGGGGCAACACCGCTCTTGGGTAGATTTCCTATGTTTACAGATACAAACAAATGATGTCATCCTTAGCATGGATTGGTTGTATTCGGTGCAGGATATCGTAGATTGCATCAAGAAGAAGTTCATTTTCATTGGTGCCGATGGAGAGAAAGTGGGTTTTGTTGGTGAGCGAGACCATCGAATGGGTCACAGGTGAGTTTCATACTTATCATCCATGGTAGCTGAGATGATTTTGTGTTCTATAGAGGTTCAGCAGATGGGATTTTCTAGGGTCGTAGAGGAGTACCGTGATTTCTATGCAGAATAGGTTGTAGCCTTACGCCCTCGATGAGAGATCATGTTCTAGATCGAGCTACAACCACGAGTGTCTCCTATATCTATGTATCCATATAGGATGGCCCCTTCTGAGTTACGAGAGCTACGTATAAATCTTGATGGTCTATTGTAGTGTGGTTTTGTTCGACCAAGTGTGTCACCATGGGGTGGACCAGTTCTATTCGTGAAGAAGGCCGATGATAGTTTGCAGTTGTGTGTCGATTATCATCGCTAAAACAAAGTGAAAATAATGAATCGTTATCATCTTCCATAGATTGATGACTTATTTGATCAGCTGAAGGGTGAAAGTTGGTTCTCAAAGATCGACTTGCGGTTAGAATATCATCAGATGCGTGTGAAGGATGAGGATATTCTGAAGTCTACATTCCGTTGTCATCATGGGAATTATGAGTTCATTGTAATGTTGTTTGGTGTGATGAATGATCCATATGTTTCCAGGGGTTTGATGAATGCTATGTTCTTGATAGTTCCTGGACAAGTTCATGGTGGTTTTCATCGACGACATCCTTGTGTACTCCACGTCTGAAGAGGAGCATGCAGAGCATCAACGAGCCATTTTGGGAGTTTTTCGTAGACATCATCTATTTGGGAAGTTGTCGAAGTTTGAGTTTTGAGATCGAGAAGTCCGTTTCATGGGGCATGTTGTGTTCCAATATGGAGTAGCTGTGGATCCATCAAAGATAGAAGCAGTTGTGTTTTTGGGAAGCCCCCAAGACAGTTTCAGAGGTGCGACGTTTCCTTGGGCTCTCAGGATACTACAGGAGGTTCGTATCCAATTTCTCATGAGTTGTGACTCCTCTAACAACTTTGAATAGAAAGGATCAAGCGTTTATATGGAATTATTAGTGTCAGGCAGATTTTGAGTATCTAAAGGAGAAGTTAGTAAGAGATCCAGTTCTTTGTCTTCCAGCTGAGGCAGTTTAGTTGGAAGTCTTTTGCGATGCTTCACATTTGGGGTAGGCTATGTTCTCATGCAGTATATGTCAATTTTTTCTTATGGGTCTTGACAGTTGCGTCCCCATGAACACAACTATGCCACTCATGTCCATGAGTTGTCATCTGTGGTGTTTTCTATGAATTTGTGAATACATTACCTCATTGGTGAACACTTTTTGGATTTCAATGATCAAAAGAGTTTGAGGTATGTTTTGTCCCAGTGTGACTTAAACTTGCGATAGCGTCGGTGGATGTAGTTCCTGTAGGAATACAACTTCAAAATATCGTATACAACTTGAAAAGGGATTGTTGTGGCTTATGTGCTGAGCCTAAAGTCACGTAGTGATGCTGTGAATGAATCTGGTGATTCTTGGAGAGTAATGGAAGAACTGTCAGCATTACATCTTGAAATGGGAGATGTTAGGGGTAGAGGCTGTCTTTTTCAGATGATGGTGTTGTCATCCCTGGTGAAAAAGGTGGAAGATTCCTAGTAGGAGGATCTTGAGGTGGAGGTCTGGAGAGACCGAGTATTTTGTGGTGAGGCCCCTGATGGTTGCTATGGGGATGAACAACATAGAGTGTTGTATCATGGAAGTATTTTTGTTCCAATGGCGATTCATGAGATGGTCCTCACAGAGTTCCATGGTTCTCCTTTAGTGGTGAATCCTGGTGTGACAAAGATGTACTGATCCTTGAGGAGCCATTTTTGGTGGCTTGGGATAAAACGTGCGGTTTCAGAGTTTGTGTCTCAATGTTTAGTCTTCTAGAAGGTGAAGGTTGAGCACTGTGTTCCTGGTGGTCTTCTCTAGCCATTAGAGATTCCTCAGTGGAATTGGGAGGACATATCAATGGACTTCATTACTGGCTTACCTCGAGCTTCGGGAGGATATGATGCTATTTGGGTGGTAGTGGATTGTTTAATGAAATCATGACACTTTATAGAAATCAAGGAGTCAATATCAATGGAAGTTTTGTTGAGGAAGTATCTGGAGGAGTTGGTCAGACATCATGGAGTCCCTAGGATGATCATTTCTGATCAAGATCCTCATTTTACCTCAAGGGTGTGGAGAGGTCTCCAACATGCTTTTGGTTCACATCTATGCCATAACACTACTTTTCATCCTCAAACGGATGGTCAGATGGAGCGAACCATCCAAACTCTTGAAGACATGATGCACTCTTGTATTCTTGATTTTGGAGATTCATGGAAGAGACACTAAACCTTGGTGGAGTTTTCCTACAATAATAGTGTCCACTCCACCATCGGTATGGTGCCGTTTGAAGCCTTGTATGGTCGGCCTTGCCGTTCTCCGTTGTGCTGGACTGGGGTCAAAGAGTCAGCAATTCTCAGACTGGAACTAGTGTAGAATACAACAGAGATGGTTCAGGTGATTTGTGAGAGGATAATGACAATGAAAGATCGTTAAAAATCATATGATGATCAAAGAAGGAGGTCCCTAGAGTTTAATGTTGGGGATCATGTGTTTCTGAAGGTGACACCCCATCGTGGGCATTGAAGGTTTAGTCGTGGGAGTAAGCTTTCTACCCGTTTTGTTAGGCCTTTCGAGGTGTTAGATTGTGTTGGAGCTGTGGCGTATCGAGTGGCACTTCCCCCTCAGATGAGTGGGATACATGATGTTTTCCATGTATCACAGCTACGACTTTATCTTCATGACAACTCTCACATCATCGATTGGGGAGAGATCAATGTTGATGATGATTCCACCTTTGAGGAGTGACCTGTGGAGATCCAAGACCGCAAGGAGAAGGTGTTACATGGGTGTTCCATCCCATTAGTTCATGTCTTATGGCGACATGGTGGCATGGAGGAGAGTACTTAGGAATGTGAGTCACAGATACGTGCTCAGTACCCAGAGTTGTTTGATGTTTAACTCTTTTCATGTATCATTGTAGCTAATTTGGTTTTGAACCCTTCATGTTTATCAGATGGACCCCTTTGTTGCTTTGGTGGCTTTCTCTCTTTTGAGAGGTATCTTAGTGGGTGGTTGTTCAGTCCCTGTTTCGTTTTCTCTTCAGGTGGGTTTTGGATTCTCGAGGACGAGAATGTTTTGAGAGGTATCTTATGTAATGTCACGAACCTCTTCGGTCTATTCCATTGTGAAAATATGGTGTTAGAGGTGTTATGGAAGTTCAAGGTGGCTTGGGGTGAATGTGGGTGGAATTTGAAGAAAATATAATGGGTTATGGCCTTCACACATGAGGAGTACGATTTTCCTAAACTGTGCAGCCAAACCGTGCAAGGATAGTCCTGGAGGCAGTGGCTAATGCATGGTTAGAGCACAGTTTGTCTAACCGTGCGTACTGACCGTGCGAGGAGTGGTTGTCAAGGTAGAATCTAACGTACGGTTAGTGCACCGTTTGTTAAAACATGCAGACTAACCGTGCAGGCACATAAAGTTAGATCTTAAAGTTGTGGATCTAACTCGTTTTGCTTTTAATAATCTCTTTTAAGCCCCTAATCGACCATAACTCAGGATTAACTTTCCTGGGAGGTAGGAGATTCTCTCTCAAGTGTTTTAGAGGTGATCTGGAGTCTTCTCTTAGCAAATCGGAGCTGGTCTCTTGAGCTATGTGGTCATTCCTACTCGATTTTTTTAGATCTACTTAGATCTACTTCTCCCCTTATAACACCCCAAGCTTCTACAGTACGCTTCTCTTTGAATAATGTGATAGCGTGTGTTGTACGCAACATCGAGTTCTAACACACCACAACCAATCAAACTAGCAGTTATGAATAGTAATACCTAATTTTTGAAATTATATATATTTTATATTTCAAAATGGACTTCATTTTTGGATTCAGAATATCAAAATTATCCTACGTTGAATTTTTTGTATTTTTCTGAGAACTTCCAATTTTAATGAATAGTGAAAAATACTTAAAAGCAACATTTTTAATCGAAATAATTTATAGTGATAAATTATATTATTTAGTGGTTTTAAAGTATAATTAGAATTTATTTTTACCATTTTATCCAATTGTGTTTATTATAATTAATTTCACTTTGAAATTGTACATAAACAATTGTCAATCTTTTGATATGTATTGTTTCCCAAAAACACGCTATTTGTTGTAACAGCGAGAATTAATTATAAAATTAATTAATGAAACTTATATGTTTGGAATTATGTAAAATAGAAATCATTTTTGAATTCAGAATATCAATTATAGATTAGGGTGAAAATTTTCCATTGTTCCGAAAAACTTCAATTTTTGATGAATAGTGAAACCACTAAGTGGTAGTTAAAAAACTGAATTCTTCATAAAATTTAATTTTACCGCTTCAGTGAATGGAATTTTTAAAATTTGAGAGACATGTTTAATATAAAGTAGTAAAATATGATTCAATGAGATGAAAACTATTTTTGGTGAATAGTAGCTTTTTACTTTTATTTTCCACGGTTAAAAGTAAATAGGGAAATTAAGGGTAAAAATGATATTAATATTACCCTAACACATGTCCTAATTCTATTGGACAAGTGTATAACGACCAAAAACAACCTTAGGAATAAAATATTATCATTTAGGTCCACTTTGATTAGATTAGGACATTTATTATTATTTAATTCAAAGAAGAGTTACAAGAGTTAAAATCAAAGTTTATTTACTAATTTTTTTTAATATTGGGTTATACATAATATAAATTCTATTGTAAATATTCATTATAAATCTAAACTTATTTCATACATAATGATATTTTATTTATAATTTTTAGACATTACATAATTTAATATATTTATGACACAATGATGATGCAGTAATTACATAATTAATGGAAAATTAGAATAATTGATATTATAAATACCCAAATAAATATAATTTGAGACTTTTTATGAATTAAAATAATTTAATAGGTAAATATGACATGTTAGAAATGATTTAAGTAAAAAATTTCGAAGTAATCCTTCTGGTGTGACTTTTTAAATAATCAATTATTGAATAGTGTCAAAATTGACATAAAAGAGTTTTTAAAAAAAATATTATATTATTAATTGATATTCAATTCCTAAAAATATAAGGTTCGGAAAAGAGACTTATATAATGATTTGTGTATCATTAATTGACCACTTGGGGGTATCTTGGAGGTATATAGTAAGTTTATTAACTATATAATATAAAAATACAAAGTGACATGGTAAGTTTCAAACTAATTAACTAAGAGTTAAAACTAAATGATAAGGTTAATATAATGACCCAAACCTGTCTAAATTATATTGGTTGAGTGGTTTTCGACCCATACCCAACTTAACCTTTAAATAGTCCTCTTTGGATCCATTAGAAACCGAATATGAATTTATTATAAAATAATATTTCTAGCTTTTCCAAAGGTGCCCCTCACCCCTCTTATAAAAGGGAACTCTCCCTTCTCATTAACTCACACCTTAAAAGCCTTTTGGTTCGGCCGACCTCTGACCAAATACTCTCTCAACTTCCCTCAATTCATCCTAGAGGCCTTCTATTAGTCATAAAGCCAACTTAAGAAGCCCTTTTGATCAAATCAAAATGAAGAACCCAAAGAAGAGGTAATGATTTCACCACCCTTTTCAAGTTCCTTTCTTCTTCCACTTCTTCTTTATTTTTTATTACCATTATAAAATAATAACTCCAGTATCTTATATATACTGTGATGTTATTATAAATATGGTACAATCATATTGAGTATTCTATCCATCCTTTGAATAACATGTCACCATACATGCGTACATACGGCTTACCGTCTCCACGTCGTGGTGTAATTGTCATTCAATAAATTATTATTTGGATGGGTATAATAATGATGTGTAATTAATGTAAATAATAAATGTAACATGATAATGATTCTTTATATATGATATAATATCCAATTATATATTATTTTAATATCAAAAGAATGATATTATCCCTCGGGTGTACGTACGGACTACCGTCTCCACGAACGCGATGAGATTCATTCTCCATCGTATTAATTCAAGTATAATTCTCATTTGATGATTAATAAAAGTATCTAAGGAATTGATATAATTCTGGATATGATTAAGATAGAACCTATTCATGACAAACACGACTTATGTAACAAAACATATAAAAGAAAATGAGTAAGTTAACACCCAAAACAACGATAATACTAAGATATTATTAACAAATCAATAGAAAAAGATCATATATGATATCATATTAATGTATATGATTCTTGTATAATTTAATAACAATTATTTAACCATTATACAGTAGGTTAACCTACCCTTAACCAAGTAAAAGTACAAGGTAAGGGTTTATTTCGCAATCTCTTCATTATCTGAGGTTGTTTATACGTAATAATCTACTAGGTCTTCTTTATCATCCACATCCATGTTTCTTAAAAATGTATTTCAAATTTTTTTTACTATTTACTATAAGATGGGTTAAATTCATTTATACCCCTATTTTACTTTTTATAAGAGGTTTATAAAAGAATCTTTCCGTCGTTTTCCGAACAAGGTTCTTTTTAACCTTTTCGACAGAATTATGGTAAGAATGTTTTTTTAACTTATATGGTAGGTGTGGCTATTTTACGCCGTTATAAAATCATCGAAGATTCCCTTAGAATCTTATAAGAATATTTTCAAAGAAAATGTTTTATTTTATATAACTCTTAAATGATTTCGAAATAAAAAGATATATTTCTCTAAAAAGAGTTTTGATTTCATCTATGTCAACATCTTTTGATGGATTTTAAGCTTATTTGAAGCTGATTTATTATGAAACAAAACTTCCATATTTTATTGAAGTTTTTGTGATATGTTTGACTATGGATATGTTATTTTTATACCCTTCATGGTTTATGGTGAAAGTATTGACATTTCGTATGCTAGTTTTAATAGGAATGTTTATGTTATGTTTAAACCTTTTCATATGGGAATGCATTGGAGTTAATATGTGATGGCTGGAGCCCACTATAGCTCCTCGATGCATCGGTAGGTCTCATGAGACAAACTAGTGTCTTGGAACAAGGCCTTGACAAAATCTTATTTGTAGTCTTGGCACAAGGCCTTGGCTATGTGGTTATGATAGTCTGGCATTATGCATTCCATCATTATGAAAGTGGTTATTGATATTGCATGTGATTATTTGATTAGTATAATATCAATGTGAATATGTAAATGGAATTATTTCATTTTATTGTTTCCATAATATATTTAATTTCTTGTTTAAAAGGCTTTTATTTTAGTTATACATTGCCTTAAATGTTTATTCTTATTTATGAATCATTCCTCTATATTGTTATCCTTACTGGGAATTTGAGCCCACCCCTTTCAATGTTTTATTTTTCCCAGGATGTGAAGAAGTAATTTATGAATGACATGCAGGGATAGTATGTGGGGATATGAGTGTGGACTATGAATAAAATATGTTGTTGTAGTTTTCATTTTTATGATGTAATGTATGACTTATGAATATATCTAGTGTTTCCAAGGATACTAAACCAATCGGTCTTTCGAGATTTGATCTTTCTTGTGATCATGCTAATGTTATGTAATAATGCACCGACTCTGGGTAACTGGGGTCGGGGAATTACAGTTGGTATCAGAGGAAGTTTAGTACAAACCTTGGAATCTAGATTTAGATAAACTCTGATTAGAGCACATATATTTAGGATGTACTTTGAGGATTAGTATAGAAGAACATCCTATAATTTTGGTATTGTAGATATTTTGTGAGTTTTCCGAGCAATAAATCCCTGTCTGGATACGAGCAGGTAGAGGCGGCTCTGGCACAGATGTACGTAGGGGTAAAACCCGAAAATACCACTTTGAGCTAGACTCAAACGAGAACTGGTGCATGACAATGAGCCTTGCTACACTCTTGGTTACGAAACTCCCAGGGGATATGCATAGGATAACTCTAATTTTCTTTATAAATCATTATGAAGGGTTTATGAGTATATACTTCCTCAAAGAAAACATTTTTTTATGATTATGGATTATATCCATAAATAGTTCAATTTATGTTAAGTGTTTTATGGGATTATGTATTTTGATTCATAAACTGATCTAGTTTATGCCATTGTTTAGAAATTGATCCTAGTGAAAGAAATAGAAACTTTATCAATGCACACACTCCATGTAGGGATTTCCCTCCTGCTCAAGATAATTATAGTGGAGCTGGTGATGAAACTGGTACCGATCAGCTAATCACCATACTGGGACAACTCACTCAGGTTATAAATTATAACCTTACCCGTATGGAGGACCCTGATCCGTAGAGTGGAGGATCAATTTTAGATCGATGCATGAGGAAAAAACCACCAACGTTAAATGGGAGTAAAAATACCTTAGTAGTTGAGCAATGGATAAATTCCCTAGAGAAAATATTTCAGGCTTTGCGGAGTAGTGAAAGGGAAAAAGTTATCATGGCAGTTTACCACCTCACTGGAGATGCTGATCAATGGTGGTCATTGATTCAAAACATAAAGGAAGATAATGAAGTATAAAATATGGAATGGAGGGAGTTAAAAGATCTGTTTTTAGAAAAATACTTTCCTCGCGACCACCGAGCAGATATGGAAAGACAATTTCTGAGTCTGAGACAAAAGGAGGATGAGAATGTCACAAAGTATGAAGATAACTTTACAAGGTTAGAAAGGTATGCTGGAGATTATATACGTAACCCCAGAAGTAATATTGATCATTTCTTTGATGGGTTAAAACCATTTCTCTATCGATCATTAGTCTCACAATCCTTTTCATCGTACGAAGACATTGTCTCATGTGCTATCAAGACCGAAAAGGAATTCTCTATGTGTTAAGACTTTAAAGAAAAGCAAGAGAATAAGAGATCTTCTGATCAATCTGGGAATGGAAATAAAGGGAAGAAGGGAAAGGGTGAATATCCATCTTGTGGTACATGTGGGAAGAAACACCCCGGTACTTGCTTGAAGGGAATGGGTGTCTGTTACAAGTGTTGTAAAAATGGCCACTAAGGTCGTGATTGCAAAGGGAAGAAGGATGCTACCAATGTTCAATGCTACAATTGTAGGGAGATGGGACATTATAAAAATGAATGTCCCAAGAGTCAGGAAAACTTACCTCAGAAAAGGCCAAGGGATTAAGGCCAGGCATATGCTATCACTACTGGTGAGGTAGATACTCCGAAAGATGTGGTGGCAGGTAATTTAATGGTTTCGTCAAGTTTAGAAAATGCATTATTTGATTCTGTACCATCACATTGTTTCATATCTTCCTAGATTGCTAAGAAAATTAGATATTTCCAATTTGATTTAACAAGGGAGTTTTCAGTTAAAACTCCTAAGGGAAGTATCATTGCAACAAATTTTTGCGAATCCGTCCCCATTAGAGCACATAAATGTTCTTTATCTGCTGATCTCATCATCATACCTATGATTGAGTTTGATATAATCCTCGGTATAGATTGGATTTCAGACTATGATGTGAAGATTTATTGTAAGAAGAAGGAGGTTATGATTTTTGATGATGATGATAAGGAACACCTTATCCTTAGAGCAGAATCATCACCACCTAATTCTTATCTAGATCCACCCCCAGTAGCTCAACTAAATTCAATTATTGGGGAGGAAGAGAAAGAAATGACTATGGTCGAGGAAAGGAATGTTCAAATAGAGGATGTACATGTTGTGAAAGAATATGTAGATGTATTTCCGGAAGATTTACCTGTACATCCTCCAGAACGAGAAGTTGAGTTTTCCATTTATTTAATTCCTAGATCAAGGCCTATATCGAAGACCCCTTATAGAATGGCCACTGTAGAATTAGTCGAACTAAAGAAACAACTAGAGGAATTGAGTAATAAAAGATTTATTCACCCTAGTGTTTCTCCATGGGGAGCCCCTGTTCTTTTTGTTAAAAAGAAAGATGGATCTATGAAGTTATGTATTGACTACAGGGAGATAAGTGCTATAAAAACAAAGAACAAGTATCCCCTACCTCGCATTGATGATTTATTTGACCAAATGCATGGAGCTCAATACTTTTCAAAGATTGAACTTTGATCTGGATACCATTAGTTGTGTGTGAAGAAGGAAGACATTCCAAATACAGCATTTCAAACCAGGTACGGGCATTACGAGTTTACAGTAATTCCTTTTGGATTGAATAATGCACCCTCTGTATTCATGGATCTGATGAATAGAGTTTTCAAGGAGTATCTCGATGAATTTGTGGTGGTATTTATTGATGATATCTTGGTATACTTTAAAATCTACGAAGATCATGAAAATCACGTGCACATTATCCTGAAGACTCTGAGAAGACATGAATTATATGGGAAGTTTAGCAAGTGTGAATTCTGGATTCAAGAGATTTATTTTCTTGGCCATATTGTGTCTAAAGATGGAATCTCTGTTGATCATTCTAAGACCAAGGCAATCCAAGAATGGCCAGCACCTACGAGAATAATTGAGGTACGTAGTTGTATTGGTTTAGAAGGTTATTATCGACGTTTCGTCCAGAATTTTTCCTGATTGGATAACCCATTAACGAAGCTCACATGTAAAGGGGTTAAATTTGTTTGGACAAAAGAGTGTGAAGAATGTTTCAAAGAACTAAAGAGAAGATTATTCAATTCTTCTATATTGACTCTATCATCGGGGAATGATGGGTTCATTATTTATAGTGATGCATCGAAGAAAGGACTTCGTTGTGTCCTTATGCAGAATGATAGGGTTGTTGCCTATGAATCATGATAGTTGAAAACTCATGAAAAAAACTATCCTACTCATGATCTCGAATTAGCAGCTGTGATCTTTTCTTTGAAGATATGGAGGCACTACCTCTATAGTGAAAATGTGAGATTTATACTGATCACAAGAGTTTGAAGTATATTTTCTCGCAAAAAAGAACTCAACATGAGGGAAAGGAGATGGATTGAATTACTCAAGGATTATGATTGTACGATACACTACCACCCGGGGAAAGCAAACAAGCTCGAAGATGTTTTGATCAGAAACGATCATGGAGTTTTGAACAATATGAGAATTGAAAGGGATCCAATTTTCATGGATCTAGTGAAGATGGACATGGGAATAACCAGGGAAGGTGAAACATCAATGCTTTTTCAAATGGTTTCCAAACCATCTTTACTAGAAATGATTAAGAGTTCTCAGACTGATGATGAAGAATTTAAAAAGAAGATTAAAGCTGTGAATGATGGGAGATTGAGAGACTTTTTGTATAAAGAAGGAATTTTGAAATTTGGGAAGAGACTTTGTGTTCCCCATATACCTGATCTAAAAAGGGAATTGCTGGATGATGCTCCTAGTTCCAATTTCTCTATACACCCTGGGAGCACCAAAATGTGTATAGATTTGAAAGAAACATTTTTGGTGGGACAAAATGAATAGGGAGATTTCCAATTTTGTGTCAAGATGTATGGTTTGTCAACAAGTGAAAGCTGGAAGGAAACATCCTGGTGGAGTATTACAACTTTTTCCCATACTAGAGTGGAAATGGGACAATATTACGATGGACTTTGTCATTGGGCTACCAAAGACTCCTAGAAGGAACGATGAAATATGGGTTATTGTTGATCGTCTTACCAAGTCAGCACATTTTCTTGCTATAAGAGAAGATCTAACACTGGAACGTCTACAAAAACTATATATTAATGAAGTTGTGAGACTTCATGGAGTACCACTATAGATTGTTTCAGATCGTGATCCCTGTTTTACTTCATGATTCTGGAAGAGTCTTCAGAAATCCCTGGATACTGAACTTCATTTGAGCACTGCCTACCTCCCTCAGATAGATGGACAATCAGAACGAACTATTCAAACCTTAGAATACATGTTGAGATCTTGCTCACTTGACTTTCAGGGTATGTGGGATCAATGTTTACCTCTGGTAGAATTTTCCTATAACAATAGCTTCCATTCGAGTATTCAGATGGCACCATATGAAGCGTCATACAGAAAGATATGTCACACACCAACCTGTAGGGATGACGTTGGTGAAAGAAAACTTGTAGGTCCGGGACTGGTGGAGGAAACAATGGAAAAGGTGAAGGTAATCCAAAATCACATCAAAGCAGCTCAAAGTAGGCAGAAGAGCTATGCCGATAATCGAAGGAAGGATTTGGAATTTCAAGTCGGTGATCATGTTTTCATGAAGGTATCTCCATGGAAGAGAGTCATATGTTTTGGTAAGAAAGGTAAATTGAGTCCCATGTACATCGAACCTTTCGAAATTCTATAACGAATTGGGGCTGTAGCTTACCGATTGGCAATGCCTCCAAGTCTCTCCAGAGTTCACGATGTGTTCCACGTATCTCTATTGAGGAAATACCTGCCTAACCCAATGCATGTTCTCATCTATGAGGAATTATAACTGGAACCTGATCTGTCTTATTGCGAAGAGCCTGTCCGGATTCTTGATACGAGAGAACAAGTACTGAGAAACCGGATGACGCGTCTGGAAAAAATTTTGTGGAGAAACCACACGATGGAAGAGGCAACGTTGGAACCCGATGAACTTATGATGAAGAACCACCGAATCTTTTCATGAGGCATTATTCTATAAATTTCGAGGACGAAATTATTTGAAGGAGAGGAGAATGTAACACCCCAAGATTCTACGGTACGCTTCTCTTTGAATAATGTGATAGCGTGTGTTGTACGCAACATCGAGTTCTAACACACCACACCCAATCAAACTAGCCATTATGAATAGTAATACCTATTTTTTGAAATTATATATATTTTATATTTCAAAATGGACTTCATTTTTAGATTCAGAATATCAAAATTATCCTAAGTTGAATTTTTGGTATTTTTCTGAGAACTTCCAATTTTTATGAATAGTGAAAAATACTTTAAAAAAAACTTTTTAAATAAAAATAATTTATAGTGATAAATTATATTATTTAGTGGTTTTAAAGTATAATTAGAATATATTTTTACCATTTTATCCAATGGTGTTCATTAGAATTAATTTCACTTAGAAATTGGACATAAACAATTGTCAATCTTTTGATATATATTGTTTCTTAAAAACACGCTATTTGTTGTAACAACGGTAATTAATTATAAAATTAACTAATGAAACTTATATGTTTGGAATTTTGTAAAATTGACATCATTTTTTAATTCAGAATATCAGTTATAGATTAGGGTGAAATTTTGGCATTGTTCTGAAAAACATCTATTTTTGATGAATAGTGAAACCACTAAGTGGTAGTTAAAAACCTGAATTTTTCATAAAATATAATTTTACCGCTTCTGTGAGTGGAATTTAAAAAATCCGAGAGACACGGTTAATATTAAGTAGTAAAATGTGGTTCAATGAGATTTAAATAATTTTTGGTGAATATTAACTTTTTCCTTTTATTTACCACGATTAAAAGTAAATAGGGAAATTAAGGGTAAAAATGATATTAATATTACCCTAACACATGTCCAAATTCTATAGGACAAGTGTATCTCGACAAAAAAAACCTTAGGAATAAAATAATATCATTTAGGTCCACTTGGATTAGATTAGGACATTTATTATTATTTAATTCAAAGATAAGTTAAAAGAGTTAAAATCAAAGTTTATTTACTAAAACATTTTTAATATAGGGTTATAAATAATATAAATTAGATTGTAAATATTAGTTAGAAATATAAAAGGATTTCCTATATAATGATATTTAATTTATAATTTTTATAAATTAAATATTGTAATTTATTTATGACACAATGATAATACAACAATTACCTAATTAATGAAAAATAAGAATAATTGATATTATAAATACCCAAATAAATATAATTTGAGACTTTTTATGAATTACACTAATTTTATAGGTTAATATGAAATTTTAGGAATGATTTAAGTAACTTTTTTCTAAGTAATACTTATTTTGTGATTTTTTTAAAAATTAATTATTGAATAGTGTCAAAATTGACATAAAAGAGTTTTTAAAACAAATATTATATTATTAATTGATATTCAATTCCTAAAAATCTAAGGCTCAGACAAGAGACTTATATAATTATAGGTGTATAATTAATGGACCACTTGAGGGTCTATTGGAGGTATATAGTACGTTTATTAACTATATAATATAAAAATAATAAGTGACATGGTAAGTGTCAAACTAATTAACTAAGAGTTAAAACTAAAAGATAAGGTTAATATAATGACCCAAACCTGTCTAAATTCTATTGGTTGAGTGGTTTTAGACCCATACCCACCATAACCTTTAAATAATCCACTTTGGAGACATTATAAACCGAATATGAATTTATTATAAAATAATATTTCTATCTTTTCCAAAGGTTCCCCTCACCCCTCTTATAAAAGGGCACTCTCCCTTCTCATTAACTCACACCTTCAAAGCCTTTTGGTTCGGCCATCCTCTACCCAAATACTCTCTCAAATTCCCTCACTTAATCCTAGAGGCCTTCCGTTAGTCAGAAATCCATCTTAAGGAGCCCTTTTGATCAAATCAAAAGGAAGAACCCAAAGAAGAGGTAATGATTTCCCCACCCTTTTTCAAGTTCCTTTCTTCTTCCACTTCTTCTTTCTTTGTTATTACCATTCTAAAATAATAACTCTTGTATATTATATATATTTTTATGTTATTATAAATATGGTGCAATCATATTATGTATTCTATCCATCCTTTGAATATCATCTCACCATACGTGCGTACGTACGGCTTACCATCTCCACGTCGTGGTGTAATTTTTATTCAATAAATTATTATTTGGATGCATATAATAATGATGTGTAATTAATTTAAATAATAAATGTAACATGATAACGATTCTATATATATGATATAAAATCCAATTATATATTATTTTAATATCAAAAGAATGATATTGTCGCTCGTGCGTACGTACGGACTACCGTCTCCACGAACGCGATGAGATTCCTTCTCCATCGTATCCATTCAAGTATAATTCTCATTTGACGATTAATAATAGTATCTAAGGACTTGATATAATTCTGGATATGATTAAGATACAACCTATCCATGAAAAAAACGACTTACGTAACAAAACATATAAAAGAAAACGAGTAAATTAACACCCGAAACAAAGATAATACTAAGATATTATTAACAAATCAATGTAAAAAGATCATATATGATATCATATTAAAGTATATGATTCTTATATAATTTAATAAAAATTATTTAACCATTATAAAGGAGGTTAAACTACCCTCAACCAAGGAAATGTACAAGGTAAGGGTTTATTTCGCAATCTCTTCATTATCCGAGGTTGTTTATACGTAATAATCTACTGGGACTTCTTTATCATCCACATCCATGTTTTTTAAAAATGTATTTGAAAACATTTTTACTATTTACTATAATATTGGTTAAAGTCATTTATACCCTTGTTTGAATTTTTATAAGTGGTTTAGAGAAGAATCTTTCCGTCATTTTCCAAACAAGGTGGTTTTTAACCTTTTCGACAGAATTAAGGCTAGAATGTTTTTTTAACTTATACGGCGGGTGCATCTATTTTACACCATTATAAAATCGTCAAAGATTCCCTTACAAGCTTATAAAAATATTTTCAAAGAAAATTTTTTATTTTATATGACTCTTAAATGATTTCAAAAGAAAAAGAGACATTTCTCTAAAAAGAGTTTTGATTTCATCTATGTCAACATCCTTTTATGGATTTTAAGCTTATTTGAAGCTGATTTATTATGAAACAAAACATCCATATTGTATTGAAGGTTTTGTGATATGTTTGACTATGGATATGTAATTTTTATACCCTTCATGTTTTATGGTGAAAGTATTGACATTTCGTATGCTAGTTTTAATATTAATTTTTATGTTATGTTTAAACCTTTTCTTATGGGAATGAATTGAACTTAATATGTGACGGGTGGAGACCGCTATAGCTCCTTTATGCATCGGTAGGTATCATGAGACAAACTAGTGTCTTGGAACAAGGCCTTGAAAAAATATTATTTGTAGTCTTGGCACGAGGCCTTGGCTATGTGGTTATGATAGTCTGCCATTATGCATTCCATCATTATGAAAGTGGTTATTGATATTGCATGTGATTATTCGATTTGAAGAATATCCATGTGAATAAGTAAATGGAATTATTTCATTTTATTTTTTCCATACTATGTTGAAGTTCAAGTTTAAAAGGCTTTTGTTTTGGTTATACATTTCCGTAAATGTTTATTCTTATTTAAGAAAGTTTCCACTATATTGTTATCCTTACTGGGCATTTGAGTTCATCCCTTTCAATGTTTTATTTTTCCCAGGATGTGAAGAAGTAATTTATGAATGACCTGTAGGGATAGTATGTTGGGATATGAGTGTGGACTATGAAGACAATATGTTGTTGTAGTTTTCATTTTTATAATGTAATGTAAGACTTATGAATATATCTAGTGTTTACAAGGCTACTAAACCAATCGGTCTTTAGAGATTTGATCTTTCTTGTGATCATGCCAATGT
Organism: Viscum album; assembly: GCA_963277665.1. Taxonomy (NCBI): domain Eukaryota; kingdom Viridiplantae; phylum Streptophyta; class Magnoliopsida; order Santalales; family Viscaceae; genus Viscum; species Viscum album. Next base: position 639,152,445 of record OY728143.1, on the reverse strand, counting down.
TATGTAATAATGCACTGACTCTGGGTAACTAGGGCCAGGGTGTTACACCCCTTCTCTCAGTTTCTTATATCCATGCCCGTTATGGTTAGATCTAAGCGTGTGGATGTCGAATATGATGAGGTTTGGTCTTGGATGTTTTATGAGAGGAGATATAAGGAGGATTCATGGATAATCGACCCAGTTTCTTGGGCCTTCATTGACTGTTGTGGTTTTCCTCGAAAACCCACAACGTAGGGGATTCGTGGCTTCTCTAAATTTTTTTTTCAATCATAGGGTTAGAATGATTTATCCCTTTGGATCAAAATGGAATTGACATAATTAAATAATTGAACCGGAAAAAAAGAATTAGTTTGATCGCATGTTATTGCTTTATACCGTGATTACAGTTTGCCTCTCGTTTTGCTAGATAAGTGTGATATCTATTCCTTGCTTGTTAGCATGGGGTTCTTGATGAAATTGATAAAGAAGGTAAATCTAGATTTAATTGATATTTGGTTGGCTAAATATAGAGAGGCATGAAATAATTCCTTGTTCTTTTTGTGACTTGTTATTGATCAAATTTGGCATTTTAAGCATGTTTAATCTTCGGTGATAGATTACTGAATTGGTTCATGATGTAAGAACCAACGAATTTAATTTGTTAATTCAAGATGTATTAAAAAACATGATTGAGTTCCATGAAGGGTTAGGTGTTACCCTCTTGTTTTGAATTAGGGAAAAATCCCATTTGATGTGATTGTTGGTTCTTTTTGTTTGAAGGCTAAATGCCTTGATAAAGGGACAAGAGCCCAAATTGTTTTAATGTTTGTTTTCCTGCTGGTTGTGTAGTGTTGTAACCCTAGAGGGGTGTTGTGATATCTTGTGTTGTGATGTTACCCTGGAAGGGTATTTTGATATGTGGAGGCAGGTAGGGCTAGTGGTTGTGGCAGCAGATGACGCCTATAGTGGTGAGATGCATTAGTTTATGCATGTGGGAGTCCGGGAGGACATCATGGATGATGGAATGGGATGTACGTGATTGTTGGATGTTTGTTGATTCTTGGTTGTTTATCTGCTTTACTTATCCCCACTACTCAAGGAAGTTGGTCTTGCTCACCCTTCTTCTGAAAGAGGCAAAGACACATGGGGTATTCCATGTGCTTTCCGTGTTTATCCTCTCAAGGGAGATTGGGTCTACACTCTTGCTATAGGCGGAAAAGAGTCGACGGTTAATACCTCTACTAACCATGTTGAGCCCCCTTGTGTTTAGTAGCATAGGTTGCTTTTATAGAATGCCTGAGAGTATGGGAAAGTAATTCTGTAATGAATGATTGAAAAAATGATGTTAACTCATTGGGTTAGAGTTTGTTGGAACTTAATGATGAGGTTGCGAACTTTTGAAGGGGAAATGGTTTTTGGATGTGATGTTAATGGGATTTAATGTGAAAATTGTTTATGGTTAATTAATATATAACGAATAAATTAATATACAGTGGAATTGATAAAAAGGGAAGCAAGTAATATAATAAATCCCATTAAATGGTTGTGTTCTTATATGATACCTAGTATTAGAAGTGGCATCCTAGAGTCCGAGCGATGTTAGTTTCAGTTGTGTCTATGACAATGTTATGTCCATAGTGTGGTTGTGAGTTATAATATATTCTATACTTTTTGTGTTTCTATATGCTACTCCACCCTGTCAGTAAGGGCTACTAACACCCCGAAGATTCTGAGCCTTGGGGGGTGTTTTCCCCAACATTCCTGTGGGAGGATGAATGGATTACAACCCCCTTTGACCCCGCTCTCTTCTCTTGGTAGATACTAGTTCCATGAGGCACATCAGTTAGTTTTTCCCATATATGTGTCTAGAGGGATGTAATGGCTTGTGGATTTATCACCCACATATATTCTGGATATAGTATCCTATGGACTACTATAGGTGTAATGTGTGTAGGCTGTGATGTATAGAGGATCCTTACTCGGTGTATGGGCTGTAATGGCTTGAGGTGTAATACCCAACATATGATAAACATTATGCGAGATGTGGTGGATCCCAAATAATAACTAGTTAATTTCGGTTGTGAGGATGGTGTGGTGCTTCGCTCAGGTGTCTGCAGGCAAGCCTTTCTGGTGCATGTGGTGCAGATTGTGGAGCTTAGCCCATGTTTAGACGGGCAAACCTTTGGAGAGAGATGCATAGGACGCATGTCGTTGGGGCCATGAGGCAAACCAGGGGAGAATTAGTAGCGGGGTACCATTGATATTCTTTATAATAGGATATATTCTTGTATTATTTAGTTGGTGAGAGTATCCATTGTGAGGATGAGAACCTAGTATACCTGTATAGGTGACGAGTTAGTTTCACTTGTTGTTCACTGCGCTTTAGCATCATTTCGTTACCTTTGAACGAGAGGCTTTAGTGATGATCATATTGAGTATACTATTATACTCACCCCACGTATATATAAACTGTTTTTCAGGTCACTTGAAGCAGGCTGGAGATCAGGCTGGTTACTACCAGCTTGTGGTTGCAGGAGTTGTTCGGGCTTTTAGTAGCTGCTTTTTTTACTTTCCTTTCGGTACTTGTAGTTTTCCCATTCAGTTGTAGTAATTTTTCATGGAATTTCATATATGTACTTGGGTTCTTTTATATTTCAGTTCTGAGTTGGAGTTGGTAGGTGCATATCGTATCTCCCTCTTCTGCATGTGTTTTCTTAGAGGGAAATGCCTCCCATTTGTGTGTTTATTATACCGTCGGTGCTAGTCGCCAACTCGGGGCCTACTAGAGGCGGGACTTGGGGGTCATTATCTCCCTTTCCACATTGCCATCCTTGGAGGGGCACACTTTGTGGGGAGGGGGTCATGACATGATATGTCATAGTGACTCCATACATATTCTTTTTATGTATGGATTATTATTAAATATATGAAATTATCATGGAACATGTTTTTTTTCTTGGGTAAATAAAGATAAGAAAGAACATTGGTTATTGTTATGTTGAGAAATATATGATTTTAATTATTTGGAACATGATATGGTACTTAGAAATTATTGATAAAATTGGAATTGTGGAGTAACCCCTAATACGTATGGGCTATATTTGATAAGTTATGGTTGTGTATGTTATAGATCTCTAATGAATTGTTTTTTTATGAATGAGTTGACTGAATTTAAGTCTCTACTAAGAGGTTATATTGTTAACTGACAAATAGGTTACTCCAAAAAGACTATATGTATTAACCAGTATTTTTTATTCCATATTAAAGGTATATTTTATATATTTTATAAAGAAAATTTTCAAATATATAAAACTATTTTTTATGGAATGTTACGTGTTTCTAATTGATCCATTGCTCAATGATTTTTTCACAATGATCATGTTTTTTGGAATTATATGAATATTTTATTTTAATAAATATTTATACAATGATATATCTTTTTATGGGAATGTATTCTCTTAGTATATTCTTATGAACTATTATTTTACTATCATACCCTTGTGTTCATCATATTCTCATAGATTAAATTAAATTATTATTGAATTTATTTACCCTTAATTTTTGTTTATTCTCACCATCCATATATTTCCTTTTCCATAGGTTATAAAGATTGGGTTTTCATTTTGTTTCTCTTAATAATGTTACTATATATGATGAAACTAGTACGATAGGATGTATATTTTTATGAAATCATGGTTTATGTTTCCAAGATTCAATGTAAGTGTTTAGTGTAATTATTTAAAACTCTAAATCTAAATGCTCATTACATATTTTAGTGGTCCATTTTTTAGTGGGTGTTACTTTTTTTAGTTTAAAATATGGTCCTATTTACTTATGTCAAATCCTAATATATGAAGATATGTTTTTGTATCAGATATGGGGCTCCAGGTCCATGGATATAATATATTATTAATCAATAAAAAGAGAGAATGTCTCAAATAAAATTATAAACATAAAAATGTGTGAAATATAATTCCATAATAGTTAAAAGGGAATATAAATTCATCATAAATTTATGTGAAACAATATTTTTTTTATTTCATGATATTTTATATAGGGGTTAATAAAACATAGAATAATAATACATTAAAATAGTGAATACATTGATAGAAAATTCTAAACTAAAGTCCTGAATAACTTAGTTATTCATCTAACATCAAATAAAGAAAAATCATAATAATTATTTACTTTTTTGAAAAGAATTTCCATGTAATTTAACTAATTTTATACCCTTTAACTCAATTTTTACATGTTCATTAATTTTCAAAATTACTACATATGTTCACTTATGGTTCCTAATATTCAAAAATTAGTTGGAATAATTGTATTAGTCAAAGATACTAATATAATGGTAATATAAGTTCTAAAATATCTATTTTTTCTATATTATTTAATTATAGTGGAAAAAAATTCAATTGTTCATGAAATAAATACCATCAATTGAATATTAATTAAAAATGTTATTTTATTTCAATTATAAAAAATAATGGGTTAATATAGTTTTAATTTTAATTTTTATCATTGTTATTTTATAAGTTCAAAATAATAATAATGAAATTTAATTAATCTTAATTTGATAATCAATCACGAAATAAATTTTTCATAATATATATGAATGATATAGGATTATGAAACAGAAGAATCCATTTAAGTATTGAAAATACAAAATGTTGAGCAATATTTTTAAAATGTTTTTAAAAATGGAAAAACCTAATAAATATTTGAGTTTTTAAAAATATAAAATATAAATTAAATACAAATTTTAGGTTACTTTTGATGATTAATTACATTATTTAATTGAGTATCATAAAAATTTGATTAATAAATTATGGATTTTGAAACACATATTAAGTCATAGTAACAATTTAAGAATATCATTTTGGTAGATGGTAATAGGAGATCTCTCATCAATAATAGATTAAAATTCATGAAAAAATAAAGTTAATGGATTCATGAAATTAATAATGTAAGAATTTTAAATGAGTTTTATTTAAAAATAATTAGAAACAATAAAATTAAAAGAGTCTTGGAAACTCTTCCTATACTATTCAAGGAATCTCATTTTGAATGTGTGAAAATACTTTAGAGAAATGGAATCTGGGCATGTGAAAAGAATAATTATCATGGAAATGGATTTAGATAGAAATAATTTGGTAGAATATAGATATAAAAAAACTATAATTCTATTTCAAAAAGGTTTAAATAGTCCTCATTTCGTAGTAAATATTCATTGACATTTTCATAAATATTCATTCCTTAATGGCCAGAAATATAATTTTAAATGTTTAAAAAGATAAACGTAGAAAATATATGATATTATAGACCATTACCAAACAATACATGGGTCATTATGTGGATTTATGGTAATTTATTAATTTGTTTAGCAATTTTAAAATAAAATAATCCTTAATGTAATTTGAAGTATTATTCAGGGAATATGAATTTTCAAATACCTTGATAAATATGAAATTAATCATTAAATAATTAAATCATTATATAAATATCATATAAATAATTTTTTTTTAAAAATACTAATTTTTATCACATTAAATATTTTAAATCCCCCATCTATTTCATTTATCAACTAGCACATTAACTATGTTACAACATCATATGTGTTTAATATATTTTTACCATTAGTTAATTTTATCAATAAATATATAACATAAATAAAATTTATTATAAATTAAAATCACTATTTGAAGCCACTGCTAATATTGTTTTTTTACATTTATATCATGATTACTTTTTTAAGATTTATAATTTTACTATTCTTACACGATGCAATAGTTAAGTACAATTTTTAATAATTAAATTATCATATAATTAAAAAAATATAAAAAAATATAAAATATATTTAGTACTCATAATATTTATATCAAAATTCAATAATTTCCTTAGAAAATATTAAATGTTAATTCAAATACAATAATTTTTGTTTTTCCAATCCTATTCAAGCACTGTATCAACACCAATAAATTTTTTCATATTTATCTTAAAAGAAATATTAATTTATATAAATTGAAAAATAAATTATTATAAATTTTTTATATTATTATTTCTTAAAAATTATAGACAATTTATAAAATTTCATTTGATTTTTATATAAAAATGATGTCATCAATGTTACAAAATATGTAATAACTAATATTTAGTGTTGATAAAAATGGAACTCATTCAGAAAAATTTAAAAAAATAATTTTAAGTTAATTATACATTTTTACAAATGAAATATGAATTTCATTATATAGAATAAAAATTCTAATATTTATAAAATTTAACTTTTAAATATAACTATATAACACATTTAAAAATAATTTTTTTAAGAATAAAAAGTATTTTATTTTCAACAGTATTTACTTTTAAATATTTAATTAAATGTTAATTAATACACAATTTAAAATTAATTATCTATACATTTAAAACATATAATTATTAGAAAATTATTCTGCTTTTTATGGGGGTTTTATCATTTTACTGCACTATTGAGAAAATAGTTTTAGTGTAACATTCTTTGTAAATTATGAATATAATGCAATTTCAATTTACATGATACTTTTCTTGAAAGAACATTATCATGGTTTTATAACTATTTTGTGTTAATATGAAAAAATAGATATATGTAAATGGATTCTTAAATAAAAATAATTATTTTAATAATTTACTTTTATTTTAAAAATGTTACTTAATGTTATAAAAGTATATTTAAAAGTTAATAAATATTTTCTAATGAATTAGATTATAATTATTTCAAAAAAATTTAATATTAATTAAACTAAATATTTAAGATAAACAATTATTATATTATAAAAATTATAATTAAAAATTTATTTCAAAAAATTAATTCACACAAATTTTATATTAAATAATCTGTAATGGTTATATATTATCATATTATGACTATTAAAACATGTATTTAATTTGTTAGTAATTATTATACAATGACTAAATTACAAATTTAATTGAAACTAATACAAATAAGGAATGTTATGTAGATATCAAGTTGAATTTTATATGTAATAATAAATATGAATTTAATAAAAGTGATTAAAAAAACTAACAAATATTATTTATAAAATTTCATTATACACGAGTGAATATATTGTGTAATGGAATGTATTAAAATATTAATATATTTTATAATTTGATATATTTTATAAAAAAATAAATGTAAATTAACATATTATATATATGTATAGGAATTTTAAAATTAAAATTTAGAAAAGTATTCATTTAATATATAAGAAGCCTTATTCTACCACAAAAATAAATAGGGTCCTCATATTTATACCCATTGATAAAAAATTGTTTATGTTTAATCTTATTTTCATTATCCAAAACAATATTTCATGATACTATCTTAGTCATTTTCTATGGTATGGTTATAAACTCACTCAAAATAAATTTATATGAAATATTAATCCCATATGTTCAAAATAATTAAACATTACATTGAACTCTAGGTTAAATTTATATAAATTTATGTATTCATACCCAAATTTCAATCAATAAAAAAACACAACAATAATTAATCACTTATTTGATATAAACTATGGTTCTACAAACCAGTACTTCTATATTTGAAGATTAACATATATATTTTTCATACGTCACATAAATTTAAAAAAAATCTCAATATCAAAAGATTGATGTATTTGGGAACTATAAATATATTCATACAAAATATGAATATAATTTACATTAATTCCACATAAATACCCCATTCATTCAACACTTATATATGTATATATACATATATATATTTTCTCTTATGGAAATTTATTAATAGATTGTAAAACAAAAGAATGTTTTTTTCCCAAAATATTGATAAGGGGTAAATAACTAATAATGAGACATATATCTTACACCATTGAGATATTTGATAATGAGTTAAGTGAAATAACAATGTTATTATTATTAATAAATAAAAAACTAAAAGTTAGGCACGGGATCATTACCATAAATATTGGCAAAAAAACTGGTTAATATGTTATAAAAGTTTATGATAATAACATGAAATCAATCATAAAAATATTGAATACATGTCAAAATTTTACTATATTTTTTGTAGTCATGAAAAAATAGGACTATTGAAAAAATATACGGTATTTCATCATGAACATATGTCATGGTTCACTACTCAAAAATACTAAAATTGAAGTTAAGGATAATTAAACATGCATTATGTTTAACATTATTGAAAGAATTATATTAACTTTGTCCTTGAATAACATTGATTATGAGGTTTTTATAACTTTACAAAAATATAAAATTATTGTTTATCCATTTAAAACATTTCCATCAATTTGTTATATCATTATGTATTAATCATTTTACAATCGATTAGGTGGAAATACAATACCAATCCGACCCTTCATCATGATATGTAATATATATATATATATCTATGTATCACATATAATTAATAATATATCATATTATGTATTGAATATTAAATTAATATTGATTATATATTTTTTTGAATATTATCTCATAACATGAAATCCATATTTAGATCTACTAATACAAAAAAAATGATCCGTTAAAAAATCATTTCACTGGATCATTAAAACGGTGATTCATCAATCATAAAATCATAAGAGATTAAAAATTTGTTTAATGAAGGGGATCTAGATAAGAAATAAAAAATATAATTATATTAAATAATCAATAGTGGTACCATAAAACATTATTATAAGGATCTTTTAGAATCCATTGAAATAGAACAATTCATTTTTTTTCAAAATAGGTCCTAATAAGGGATCCTTTTAAAATATAAAGGTAAAAATATGAAACATTTAGTTGATGAAAAAAATACACAAAATTGGCATGAATTACATTTTGGGATTTAAAATTATTTTAAGGAGATCAAAAAACGGTAAAAAAATACATAATTACATTTTCAATCATGGTAATGGTAAAAGTTAATGTTTTATAACATCATTAAAAATAATAATAAAATATTTATAGAAATATTTAACATAGACATGAAGGGGAAATAGTCAATGAAGAGGATTATTTTTTCAAATTTTTATATTTTACATAATAATAAATTCTTCAAAGAATATGATGATAAATTGGATACTTATTTCACCTATATATAATATTTAAGCATCAATTTATTTGAGAAATTATGGAGAAAATATATAATTTAAGAAAAAACAATAGAAAAATAATGGAGAGTTTTTAAGAGGAATCATACATCATGTCTCAGCTAACATCACTTTAGCTTCAATGATAATCAAATTATATTAATTATTAATTATTAAGAAAAATTTAATTTTCCACCTATTATTATTTGTTTTAATTTATTTTTTATTATTTTTTATTTATTTAAACAATTATTATATTCTTATCAGTTATACAGTTCATATTCTTCCAAACTACCATGGAATAATTTTTTAGGAAAACAATCTATTTATAATGGTTATATAAACTCCCAAAATATCATTGTATATATTGATTTTAATATAGTTTATTGGTTTGATTTATGGAAGAATATTTTGGGGAAAGTTTTTCAATAAATATTTAGTTTCATTGAAATTGTTCTGTTATGGTTGTATATGAATTTTTTTGGGTATACTTTGTTGTGTATTTTTATGTTCCATTTTATGAGTCTGTGTTGAAATATGACTTGGTGCTTGGTTCTGTTGGTGTTGTGGAACATGTGATTTTAATTTCCATGTGATTATATAGTAGATCGATGATAAAAAACTCATGATTATTGAACTATTATATGGAAATTAATGCGTGGATGTGAAGGGTTTCGTATTGGAATAGGATATACCAATAATGGAATATTAAATGGTTGTGAAGAAAATTATTGTTTACATAAATGGAAAAATATTTTGGTTTAGAAAAATATTTAGCTTATTACATGTGTTAGTGTAGTTATAAATGGTTTTAAATTTTTTTATATATAATTGTATTATATAATTTTTTTATGTAAATGTACTAACATGTTCTATCCTAGTGATGTGAGAAAAGAATTCAATTTGGAAAAACCATGTGAGTTTTATTAATCATCGCTTATTTTTGTCTTTGGTGATTTTTTATATATTATTTTTCAGGTTATAGTATGAGGAATATTATAATACTTATATAGTGGTTCATTTTGATACATGGGAAGTATTATTGTGTATGTCATGGATTAGGTATGGAGTATTGGAGTGAAATCTAGGTAGTCATTTGGGTTTTTGGGTTTTTCTTCCATTGTGTACTTATTTTATTGTTGACATCCAAACTGGTAAATTTTTATTATTTGATTTTGATATTAACGGTTTTATACTGAGTTGTTTACGTTGTAATCATAAATCATGTAGTGATTTATTTTAATGCAATTTTTGGTTGTGTTGTTTTATATCTAAAAATGTAAAATCATCCCCCACATATATTAATGTCATTGGAATTTATTTCTATCCTTTGGAACCATAGTTATGTCACTTAATGAAAAGTATAAATTTCAACTCAACTCAAGCCAATGATGAGGGGTGGGATGTTACATGTGACATATTTAGAATCAAAACATAAATTTCTATAAAATTTCATGATAGAATTTATATTTTTAATATGAAAATATACAATAAATATAATATTATCAACATGGTATTATTTATGAAACTTACATTTCATAGAAGACAAATTATAAAGGGTGATATACAATTTATAATCTCACTATCAACATTTTATTTTTTTACTAAAATTAATTATGTTAATTTCTACTAGAAAATTTTAAAAAACATAATACCTACTTTAAATTTTAACATGAACGAATTGTTAAACAATCAATGTTATTTTGTCATAAACAATATAATAATTAATTTTAATAGAATTTCACATGAAATTATTTTATCATATTTAGAATTGAATTTATCTAATTTAAACTTATCATTTAAAAAAACACACAAATATAAAGAAATAAAAAAATGTGATGCTTTCTAATTAATTAATTCTTAATGATTTTTAATTAAAATGGTTATGATTAAAACTATATATAAAATATAACATGATATCTTAATACATTTAACAAAATAATATTTAGTAAAAATATATTCATTTAACATAGTTCCTGTAATTTTAATAATAATGGGTTTTTTCCATCAACAACGTTACTTTTTGATGTTTTAAGTGAAATAAAATAATTAAAGTATCTATTCTTCTCAAAAATTTTAAATTATGGATTAATAATTCATCACATTTATCTATTAAAAATTAAAAAATTAATTATTTTTTTGGTTTAACCAATTTACCAAAACAATCAAATTTATATAATGTTTCAATTTTTTAAGATCTAAAATAATGATAATAAAATCTATCTAAAATATTTTCATTCCTAAAAACACATTTATTTCTACATAAAATAAACAATTTAATGGGAAAATACATCTAAATAAATAAGTTTTAATAGTCTATAAAATATTATTAGGACATGGGATCTAATACTAATGTTATACTAATTACATTTTAAATAATAATAACACATAAAACATAGATATATTTTCATATCAAGAAGCTTGGAATATGTAATTGATTGGAAATTTTATATAAATGTTAAAACTTATCTTGAAAAATCCTCTAATTCAATAATATATCATCATTTTATATATTTTTAATATAGTTAACATTGGATATTTTTAATTCAAATAAACAATAGAATAAATATTCTATTTTATATAAGTATAAAAACAATTTTTTCTTGAAAACTAAATAGTTTTTTAATTAAATTTTACACTCATTCAATAATTTCATAATTGTGAAATATATATTATGTTATCTATTAAACCATTATCTTATAAAATTTTAGAAATTAAAACAACGTTAAATATTTTACGTGACTAAATCACTTAACCATTACTTTTGAGTTGTTTTGGAATGTCACAATGATTCCCTCAGAATGATTATAAGATAAATCATTGACGGATCTCCCTTCATGTGTTTAAATAATCTTCTACCCATATACCATGAATCTTTTACTACAATAATGAATATTTCCTTAACATATCATTTTATGATGAAAATAGCTTTGGAACCCTTGTTATCGTGGGTCCAATTGTAGAAGTATATTAATTTTTTGTTACCCAAAAATTGAAAAAAATTATTACTGAATAATATAGAAGATAAATTCATTGAAATAGATATTTTATTTTATCCTATAGACATTGTAAATATAAATTACCATTAATTATCATAAATTCACGTCATACCACATCTATATAATGTAACATTTGATAAATATATTTTATTTCTATTAAAAAAATGTATTATATCACAATGGGATTTTTTAATTATAAAATAAACCAAATTTATCAATCCTCACTGGTAGTCATAGATATCATTTTATCAAAATTATATTTAACTCAAATAGATGTAGATATATTTTCACTCAAAATAATAATTGAAAAATTCATGCAATCAATCTATTTTTTTGTATGAAAAATTTAAATCATTTATTTTTTCATTTGAATAATAATAATTATTTTTCCACACCACGTTTTATACTTTTACATTATAGTTTTTTAATGGACATAATTATATTATCTTTTTATATTTTTACAATATATAAATTAAAAAAACATCTTTTACGAATGCTTCATTTTCATTTGTAAATTTACACATATTTGGTTGTTCAAATTCTCAATTATATGGACATAAATAAGAATAACTACCATCCTCATTAAGAATATATATATATAAATCAATGATAATATGTTCCTATTTAACATTCAGTTTCAATACATGAATCATATTCTTCCACGTAACTCAATAAATAGATTATATTAATTTTAAACATTTTCTAATATTTATAACTTTTCATAGAAAACACAACTTTTGATAATTAGGATTTATTTATGATGTCATTCTAAACTCATAACATTTTAGTTCAAAAATATTGCCATAATTTTGTTTATGTTTTTACTTTTGATAAACCTTATTATTATCTATTGTACATCAAATATTAAATCCTCCAGTTTATTTAATAATTTTTAAAAACCTTTAAAAAAATTTCTATTTTTTATTATTATTATAAATCACAAGAAGAGTTAGTGTAAATAGATATATTTGATTTAAATGAATCACCACTGTTCATTGATGTATCATCATCATCTATAATCTTTAGCTCAAGTTCATACTAAATAAATGAACCAATTATTTCATGAAATCTGTATTCAAAAATGTTATTTAATCTACTACTACATTATACATAAGATTTTTTTGGTTCATCAGTCAAAACACTTCTAAAAGTAATTGGGTTATCTAATATATCCACAAGAGAATTCATTACATTGATAGAGATTTTGATTTAGGGGAACATTTTGTTGATGATTCAATTTTTACGAATCATTAAATCATCATACACCACATGAATCATTTTGAGAATATTCCTAAGGATCTTTTTTGATCCATGGAGAATATCATGAATTGTATTCCAAATTTCTCATGATCTCTACTATATATATTCATTTATAAACACATTTATATTATTAAAAAATATAATTTTTATAATGTTTTAATTCAAAAAAACATCATAGAATCATTTCTTGTAAGTATTTCATATTAAATTCCTGGTGTCTTATGAGATTTTAACATTTTACTCTAGTGATATATACATATTTTCATGATATATGTATCCAATATCTGGTTTAAATAAACAATTATCATTTATATAAATTAATCATGGGTTCTTAAGAATCTTATTATCATTTAAATTATGTTTTGATAATTTGTACCAATCATTTTCCAGAGAGCATAAGGTATAGAATATTTAGTTTATCATAAAAAAATAAAAATATCAATTCATGAGTAATAGGATAGGATCCTATGTGTGAGTTTTGATATGGAAATAAAATTTGACTATAATTGATTGTGTATAGAACATATTAATTATTTTTTAAAAAAAAATCAGTTATCTAATTCATTATAAATATTAATTTTTGGATATAATTTTCATAAAAAATGAAATAATTAATAGTTTAAATTTAAATAATTAACATATAAATTTATTTAAAGTTTGATATAATTTAGATCCATCTCTACTCATTCACCTCTATAATCATTGAAATATGCAGTATTCTATAATTCTTTTTGAGGTGAAATCATAACATATTAATAAAAAACATTTTCTAGTAAATGTATACTAATGGGAAGTATAACTTTTTACGGAGTCCAAACACACTACATCATAAACTTGGATAAAATGTGTCACAACCTAACTGATATTGGCATTACAAGTGAGGAGTCACAATTATAAGAGAGGGAATTTTATTATTAGGTAAAGTATAAACTAAATGTTAAATCACAATTTAAATGATATGAAAAAACAATATTCACCCAGAAATAACCATGAAGTATAAATTTATTAACCAGAATTGACCCACAAATTACGGTTTATTATTTTGAATTAATACATAAATTTGTGGAGGTTATAAAATATTAATAGATTTTAATCCGCTTTAGAGATCATCCAATAGTTTGAACATTTTTTTAATAGAATCACATGGAAATTGAATAGTTCATTGAATCCCATGACAAATGAGAGTTGAAAAGGTAACATAAAAGTATACCATATTAGAATATCCTTCATGATATGCTCGATCCAATATTAATTTATTGTAGCATAATAGTAAAAAGTAATCTCTAATATAGGAAAACAATTAAAAATAACAATAATAACAATCCATAATTATCACCTAAAGTTAGTGAAATTATCATTCTAAAAATAATCCTTAAAATTTGAACCTAAAGTCTCATTGAAACTCATTTAAATTAATCATTTAAATAATTTATTTTTTTCAAATAATAATAAGAGTTAAATTTTATATTGTTCTCACTATAAAATTAATAATTTTATAACACATTAAAAATATATTCAAAATATAAATTTATTTAAAAATATTGAATTAACCATATACAAATTGATTTATATATAATTACTTTATAAATTAATTTAAAAATAGTTATAACATGAAAATAAATCAAACTAAATAAATAAAATTCTTTAACATAAAAACTGCATGATCATGTGAAAATGAAAAAAATTTAAATGTTAATTTAAATATTTTCATAAACAAGTCATATATATAACATATAATTTATTTGTATTAATGGATCGATGAAATCAATAATAATAAATATGAATGATATTCAAATCAATATTTCATGAATATATAAAATGTGTAATCCGGAATAAATCCCTATATTTTAGACACATGGTGGATTTACCCACCAAGAGATCACCATTTATGAGGCTTAACAAATATATTAAATTAACATAGTGTGTTTTCCAACCGCTAAAGTGCACTTTCAATAAGTATTCTCGACCAAATGTTTGATTGTTAAACAACAAGTATAATTAAATGACTATTCATATTGGAAATATTTAAAATACAATTGACCACATGAATAAAATACATGTAACATGTTAATATAACATAATAAAAATGATGATTTTTAAAATCAATCATACAAATTCAATGTGTTACATTTTGGTATTATGATTTTGAAAACCATTAAAAATTGTATCCAAAAAAATTATCGCATACAGATAAAAAATTAGAAAGGAATCAAATATTCACTTGTGTCTATAAATAGGTAAAATATGAAGATTAGTGGTTATATAAAGGTAACAAATAATGCTCTAATAAATTAAATAAATATTGAGTAAAAACATACCTAATGGTTAAAAATAAATTTTATAATTTACGTAATGGGAATACATTGTAAATTAATTTTGGACAAAAATTTTAAAATATAATTATTAGTAATTATAAAAAATATATTTATGTTAAACATGATAAATAAGGATTTAAATTGTGACTATATGATCCTTTATCGAAAAAATAATTTAGAAACCAAAATAGATATTAATTACACATTAAGTGTAGGGTTCTGATAGAAATTATAATTATCCAGTTTAAGAAAAAAAAATTATGATAATTTTAATGTTATAAAATAAAATAAGAAACAAAAAAGAATATAAATCTTAATAATCAACAAGCACCAATAGTATTTACTTATTATCTAGGTTTGATGGACAATTTAAATCACATATAATGTCACAAATATTGTAATTTTTATTCATAAGGGTGAATAATTATATTAAACCCTCATTAAAGAGGATAATAAGTTATCTCTTATTTTACTATTTAAAATTTGAGATCTTTCATTCACTTTTCTTAAAGTAATATTAATTAGTAGTTGATGAGTATTTTTTCATTTTATACTATGTATATATTAAACATGATGAGACTTTTAATATTATATAAAAAGTGAGATATATTTCACAACAAATGAATTAGAAATAGGGAATTAATTTATATGACAAAATTAATGACATTTTATGTGCTCAACTATATCTATGAATGATATGATGTGTTCTCACTAAATATAGTGTGTCTGCATCAAATAATAGAGAATGTATGAAATGTAATATACGATATTTAAAAAAATCTTGTATCTTTATTCAATGATGTATTTTATAAGTTTTTTATATATTTATATGTATGAAATTTAAACATGAATCATATAGTTGGCATGACGATATATTGATATAAGTTTATTTTGGTAAAGATTACACCAGATCTATTTATAGTTTGAGTACTATTAAAAATTTTTTTGCAAGGAAGTACTTACTTTTTACTTTTTATAAGGTGATTAAAAAATAAATTAAAATATTTAGAGTCTAGTGGTTCATATAATTACACTATAGGAAAATAAATAAATTTTGGTAAGAAATGTTAACCAATAGAAAAGATAGTTTATGTTAATTGTATCCAAATTTATTTTTATAGATTCAATAATTTTGTGTTGTTTTTCATAATATTTTCGTGTATTTCGAAAAAGTGGGATATTTTTTAATATATAATTAAAATTAATCTGACTAATAAATTTAGGGTTTTATAGACAAAAATAAGAGTAACAAAACTCACATAGAAATTGTGACTTCCCTATCAATGTTTAACTGTTAATATGGGATATCATTCAGTTATATATTAATAAATATTATATATATTTTTACTATATTTTTATTATCTTACTCCATTATATAATTATTAATTTCATGGATAATTATTATTAATGACTTAAACTATCATGAACCTACCTATATTGACCATGAATCGATCACCTAAGTCGGTCTATTATAAGGCCTGAGAGGCATACCAGATCCTCTCAGGATGGAAATCCATTTGGACCATCAAGTAGTAAATCAATGGGGATAATTTTATAACACCATAATATTATAATAAAACGAATCTATGTTTGATATCAAATTCTACATACAACATTGAGTTAAATGGCTCCTGAAATATATTTCATTAAATAGCTTTGAGTACATGTAACCCCAAATATAAAGGAACCATCATATAATATACCAAGCTACCAATTTTGTGGGTTTGAATATGAATAAATAAAAATAAAATATTTTATTGTTTAAACATGTATAAAAAAAAATCAATATTTATATATTGATTATAAAATAAAATAATTACCCTTTTAGTGAATAAAAATTATTTTATGAAAAAAATGTATTCCTCTGAATGGTGGGTTTACAACACTTTTCATACAAAAAATTTAATTAAATTTTAAAACAAACGATAATTTTAAAGAAATTAATGTAATGAATTTTTGAATAAAAAATATAAAAACTAAATTATGGTGATATTTAGTGATTTTTCACAAAATATTTACTTTTCTGTAAATATTAAAAAATATTGATTTTTTTTTGTAAAAATGTACATTATCTTAAATAAAAAATTTATTTAAAAATATAATTATTTTTTAATAATTTTTAATTAAAAATAACAATTATTTAATTATATTTTATCCACTTAATTTCTATTGATACAAATTCCTATTTTATTTTTTTATATATCATTTTCTTTGTTCCATTAAAGGATTTTTATAAAAATATATTTTAAGGATGATAATGTGTATATATTATAATTATTTAAAAAATGATAAATGATTATAATTAAATTTATAATATATATATATATATATATATATATATATATATATTAACTTACAGTCATAATATTATTAACGTAGATTATAGAGATAATATAAAATCACATTTTAATTGTAAAGTAAACTTATTGAAAACCCATGATTTTATCAGGTCTATAGGTTCAATTTTAAATTAGTATTTCCACTTCTATGGATGTAATTTGGTAAAATTGGATTGAATATTTTTAATCATAATAATTTATATTATATGATAACTTCCACAAAATTTTTGACCCTAATAAACATTGATGATAATAAAAATTAATTATCATAGTTATGGTAAAAATGAATTTATACGGTGTGAAACTAAGTTTATATGTGATAAATCGATTGAAAATTAAATAAACTATATTTTAATAAAATATTAATAGATTGAAATGTATAAATCATGATGTTTATTATTTTTTTAATGTTATTACATTTTAAAATTATGGTTTTACCTTTTATATTTAATAAAGTATAGGTATTCCATTCACCACACTTATTGAAAACCCTCACATATCCACGACACACAATTATATAAATTTTTATTGGACAATAAATTCCATATTATAATTATTTTTCCTATAAAAATGTCATATATCACATAAATTGATCATTAATCCATCCTATTAATGGATTGAGGGCTTACATGGGGAGGTTGTCTAAAGAAGAGGTAAAATTCTTATCCGAGAGTTTTTTTTATTTCATATTACACATACATAAAATAATATACAATTATTTTTATATAATATCAAAAGTATAGAAAATATAATTATATTTCCTTATATTAAAATAATAACCTAAATATGTATCTTCTTCAATCAACTGGTATATAAAATCATCATCTGCGTATATGGTGAACTACCTCTCGTGAAACGATGTCATTTATTATCGAACATTTCATCTCATGATATATTATAACGATTGATCCAATTTATATATATTATATTTTTTTAATTATTAAAATTCATTAGTATTGATTTTACATATTTATTATTTCATTAAATTCAATGGGTGATACCATAACATCACCCATTTGTACGAAAAACTACCGCCTCAAGAAGCGTTGTGATTAATTTTTTAGTGAAAAAATACATAGAAGATATGAAGGATGGATATAATTAATATAATTAATATTTATAATATTCATGAAATATTTATCATTATCTAAATATAATATATATATTTTTATGATGTTTGTAAAATTAACAGTGTAGTTTTTTTGTAAATGAGGACTACCCTCGCCAAATGCGTTGTGACTCTTCTTTCACCACTAAATCACATGCATAATATATAAAAATCAATTATAATAAATAATATGCTACTTTTTATTTATTTATAGTTCTATTAATAGAAAATATTTCATACAAACCTTTAAAAATTATCATTACAGAATAGAAATGTAACTCATGCGCATGTAAAGCCTACCATCTCCATCATCATTATGTGGATAATTTTTCATAACCATAATTCATGGTTTGTCTAATAAATTGAATTCAGATATAAAAATAAAAATAATATTTAGTATATTATTTAGTACATGTGGAAATAGTGTCCACTTTTTCCATACTCAACACACTAGAAATATTTTGAAACAATGAATATGACATCATGAAAACAACACCCATGTACATTACAGATTATTTATATAAATATGTCATTAAAATGAAACAACATAAATTAATTAATTTTATGGTTTAAAATTTGTATTTTTTTATATAATTTATCAAATAATTAATATATGTTCAGTATATAGGTGGTTTGGACATGTATAATAGAATTCATACATCAAGTAATAGTTTATTGGTAAACTTTTATTTATGATAGAAATATTCCACATTCACAAATTATTTTTTATGTGTGGTGTATATAATGACCATAAATAAAATTTCAAATTTTTTATTATTTTTTTAAATTTTAAAATCTATAGGTGTTTCTCTCTTTCAGAGGGTTTTGATCAAGAGATTACCAAAGCTGTAATGGTTTTTATCTCAATTTACTATCATTGTAGCGATATTTATTATTGTACAAATAATATATTTTATATGGTGTATTTACAAACCGATATACAAGTAATTCCATGATCCTTCATATATAATTTTATATTATGTTAAAATTTGAATTAATTTACTGATGGGGAAATTAAATGAAGGATACCAAGTGGTAAAGAATTTCATAAATTAATTTCTTTTCATTAACTTATATTTCTTATTCATTATCTTTTACATTATCAGATTATTTTTATAAATAATTTTGACTCTATTATTTTATATTTTCACTTGTTTTATAAGGATTGACATTTAATAAATTTAATTTAATCATTTATAAATTCTCATATTGAATGGTATGATATTTCTAAGGGTTATTCCTATCAAGTTTACTTTCCTTGAGAAATTATTTAAAATTTGAACCAAATTTATTTATGAGGTGTACATACTACCTGTTTGAAAATTTATATCATAAATTTAATTATTTTCGTGATATTTAAAGGTTCATTTGATGTTATTATTTTATGTATATTATGATTGAATAGTTTCCAATGTTGAAAACGTATTAGGTTAAACAATAATTTATTTCATGATTGTTGATGATGAATTTTATTTTAGAGGAAAAAATAAACCCTAATTTATTAAAAAGTGAACTTCTTCTCCTATGGTTATGAATTTGGATAACACGTTAGATTCCAATTTACACCCATGTTGATTAATGAATCATCCACAATGTTTTTTTAAGTGATATTGATCATGTATTTTAAAATAAAATATAAATCATTTTCATGAATAAAAATATCATTAAAAATTATCTATAATATATTATTTTCTAAAAAAATATTCCTACGATTATTTTTCATAGTCATTGATGTTATTTTAAATGTGTTTTTGAGCTTTTTTTAACAATTTCAAAATGGTTCAATTTTGATTCTATTTATAAAAGAACATGAATGGAATATTTATTTCTAACATTTAATATAGATTTTACTACCACTTTAACAATAATTTTATATGATACATCCATTATAACTTTCTAAGGATGAAATCAATGTAGAAAAATATTTTTTTTTTAATTTTAATCTAAAAAGTTATCTTTAAATTTTTATTTTCATTAATAATGATTTTAAAAATCTTATAATGGTATTTAATTTCATTGATGTCAGTAAAATATGATATTACATATGCTCCACTGCAGATATATTGCAATGATAACATCCCCATTAATTCTCTGGAATGATTAGGATAATTTAAATGAGATTATTGTGGAACCCTTTTTTCCACATGTTAATAATGTTTTAAAGACATTGTTGTGGAACATGTTTGTTTTCTATGGGTTAATAGCTTTTGGAAGAGACAATCATGGGACAAATTTTCTTTCCACTGGTAAATCATGTTTGGAATTTATTAATGATTACTCTTATGATTTTTATGATGAGATGAAAAATCATTGTATTTTATTTATGGTTCTAGGACTTTTTTATATGAAGGGTGAACATAGATAGTGTTGGGAGAGCTAGATAGAGCATATATGATGGGCGCACCTAGAAAAAACATGATGAGAATGATATATCTCATACAATTGGATTGACCAGATTACACACTAATTCATTGGTCATAGAAGTAAAATGTTTATTTTTTCCATTTTAAGGGTTTTATATGTGTTATGTGATGATGATATCCCAAGATACCGACATGATTTTTTTATTACTATGGGTTTTAATGATTACTCTGATCAAGAATGGAATCACGTGGCTAGTGATTATTGATTTGTATAGATATTTCTATTAATAAGTCTGTATTCCATGTTTCTTGGTTGATGATCCTTGTATTTATTGGTATGGATATTATTATTTTACAGTCATGCACTTTGATTATGTCAACATACATTTATAATCATCTTACTCTCATTTAAAATTTTAATGTGCTAATATGTATTTTAATCATTAATATGCATTTGAGTTTCCTATTCCATATGATCCATTTTCCCAAGGTTATAAATAATTTTATTAAATTAATTATATATAAGAGTATTAAATATGGACTATGAGGATGACTTAATATGGAATATGAATAGTTGGGTATTGTGGGGATATTACTACCATGGATTCATGGGTATTTATTATGAAATATTTAATCCATATTATCCTAATAAATGTTCTTAAATGGTACTTGGATATGTAAGAGAACAATTATTTTCATTTATTTTTTTCATTTCAGATTGAGAAAATTGGATCACAAACATTGGTATCAAAGCATGAATTGTAATGTTTATGATCTTTGACTTGAAATTAGAAGTGAGGGTTTAGAGTTGTTATTGTTGGTATTAAAGAAATGGTTTATATAACATTGGAGATTATGATGTTTTCATCTGAGGATTTCTTAATGGTTATAGATACAATCATAGCTTTATGAGTTTAAAGTTGATCATAAGATTAATTATATTGAGAACCCATGGAGTTTATATGATCTTTTATGATTAAGGTTATTTTAAAATATTTTTATTATATTTATGGGAATTTTAACAGTATTATATTATTAAAAAATAAATATCTACAATTTTATGAAAACCCAACATATCTTGAAATGCCACGGTTCTTGAACCCAAAATCGAATGGAGACAAGGTTGAAATTTCAACCACCGGCTTATTTGATGTCCTTATCAGTATGGAATCCTTTATTTTTACTTAAATGGTTTTATATATTTTGATAATTTTTATTTTAAGAACATATTTTTTATCATATGTATAACCATGGGACTAAAAATTTGTTGATTGATTGGTTGATTAATGTTTTTTCTAAAGAGGTTCACTATATTTTTTTGAAAAAATCTTACCATGTGCATACCATATTAGTTTTGGTTAATGATTAATTAATGTATAAAAAAATTGATATCCACATTATGGTTTTTTGATATATTATATGTATATATTAGTGATTTATTCATGGAAAAAAATTTAGCTTGAAAACCATTCTTTGCGATATAAAGATGATATTTTGGTGTAAATTGTTCAAAGGATAAAATTATACCTGTCAACTAAGTATATTCCATTTTGAGCTTTGTCTAGACTAGAAAAGAAGTTATATACTCCATAAAAAGCCTTTGGCGGAATCATTTTTCCATATTACCATGATTTTGATTAACTCAATGAAATGTTTCACACAACCTTCATTTAAGATTTTGTGGTTGTTGACATTGTCATGATTATTCACTATATTTTGATCAATAATCTCTATCACTCTCCACCAATGAATGGGATACAAATTTTCTTTTAAATCCATATGTTAAGTTCATACCCATTTTTACCAACATAGGAAATATTTTAATATTTACTATTGATGGAATTGAAATATCCCTTTCAACGTTTTCAAGATGTGTTTTTTCAATTCTTTTTTCGATTTTCATTTTTTAAAAACTATTTTCCTAAGACAATGCATTAATAATCTAGATCATGTTATGATAATGAGGATTTAATTTATGAAAGGGAAATAATGAATACCATGAAATTTAAAAATAGCAATATGTAATCGATAGAATATTTGGAAATAAACACCATGCTTAAACAAACATTGAAATTTATTTATTTAAATACCTCGTGGTACATGCAACCATGTGAATAAATGATACATAATATGGTATTCCAACACATTAAATTAAAAGTAATGTATTAGAATAACTAAATTATAAAACATATATGGTTTAATGATATATTAAATAAATTCAATTGATAAATAATGATTTAAATTAAAAAAATAATCATTTGATTGAAAATTTAATGTTTTTTTTGAAAAAAATTAATTTTCTTTAAAATATGATTTTTTCCAGATTTTCACACGTAAAATAAAATTATTATTTAAAATTTTTAGATTTTATTAATATTTAGAAATAATTTTTTATCAAATAAAAATTATTTTATAGTAAATTTTTTTGATGGTTCAAAAAATTTATCCTTTTTACAGAGTAGTAAAAAATAATGATTTTTTTTAAAATGGCATTAATTTTTATTAAATTAATAAATTTAAAAGTACCGCTATGTATTGAATTATATTAAAATTAATATAAATATTATTTTTTTATATTAATATAGATAATTTATTTTTAATGTAATTTATATTATATTTTAGTTTAAGGTTCTTCTAATGTTTAACAACGTGCTTGACATAGAAAATGTTTTCAAAAATGCATAATGATAATCCAATTCACTAAATTAAAAGAAGAATAATGAGGGATTATATAAATGAAATTTATATAATATATATTTTTAAAATATTAATTTGATTTAATTTAATTATTTTTAATATTCATTGATTTTATATAAGATAATTGTATTCGTTGAAAAATGTACATCTTAAACGATCACTTTCTCATCATATATACAGTTTTAATTTTCATATAAAATATTCCACATCTATTATTCTAATTTTTTAAAATAGAATGAATATTTTTAATGATAATAATTTATACTCTATAACAATGTCCAATTAATATTCAATGATAATGAATTCTGTTATTTTTAAAGATTGAATATTGTGGTTAGTTTAAAAACAAAATTAAAGATTGTTGAAATGAAATGAGAAAGTTTAAAATAACAAATAAACTTGTAAAAAATTTATTTTCTATCTATATTTAGAACTTATGATGTATTATTATGTATAGTGGTCCATTAAAGTTCCTTTTTTCATGTTAGAAATGTGGTATTAACTATTTCTTTTCAAATAATATAAGTGTGCCACTCACCTCACATATAAAATGCCAAAACTTCTCTTATCTTCTTCACACCACATAATACCTCTATATTAGAAAATAACGTCTAAATTAAAAAAAATTATTCATTAAAAAATAATTATACCAAAAATTTCAATCATAAATCCATAGTAATAAGGATTCTATTGTTTACCTAAGTCAGTTTCCTGAAGAAGATATATCAGTCTTTACCGATAGTTATTATTTTATTTCACCTTCCACATTTGTATAATATTATAAAATTTTAATTATAACTATAAAAGTTCCAACAATATATTTATGTATTATTAATTTAATTTCATTAAATAAATTCACATTCTTTTATATCAAATGGGATATGAAATCATTATTCGTGTCCATGGAAGACTACCGCCTCAAAGTCTAATGTCTTTTTCTTTAAATCAACGACTCTAAAAACATGATATAATTATAGATTAACATTTTATATATGATATTGGAAATTTATTAATAATTATAGAGTTATAATATCTCATATAACTTATTACTTTTAATTTCTTGGGAGATATGATAACATCACTCATGTGTGCGGAGGACTATTGCATCATGAAGAGTTGTGATTTTTTATCCACTAACTCTACGCATAAAATGTAATATGTGTAATATTAATGTTTTTATGTTATATAAATGACATAATTTTTATATTAATTATATATATATATATCATTATTTAATGATAACATAACATTTTATTCCTTACATTGAATAATGATAACATTGTTCGTGCGTATGTGGGGTCAACCGTCTCCACGATGAGACGTGACACATTTTTTCATCACTAAATCTCATTTTTTGATATATATGATTGTATTAAAATAAGAAAACATTGTATTTATGATATTATTATCATTTTATAATTATTCAATAATACTTATATTATTTCTACAATGATCATTGATAAATCTAATTGTTACTCATGAATATGTATGACTTACCCTCTCTATGGTGATAACATAGTTAATTTTTCATATCCATATTTCTTGAATGGTTATAAAAGTAAAATTGAGGTATAAAGTTAATAATTATTTTATTATATTTATTCTAGAAATGTTTCAATAATGGTCACTTTGACCACAGTCTGCAAACATAAGAAGTTTAGTAATCATTAATTGAACATCCTCAAAACAGCAGACATGGCGTTGAAAATATAATTATTTAAAAATTTCATTAATTATAAATAAACTAAATTATTTAATTTTAATATATTAAAAATATTATAGTGATTCTATGGAATAAATAAATTTATATATTTTAATTATATAGGATATTCAAACATATACCAAGGAAGTTTTACTAGAGGTAAGAGTTTCTCATCTCAGTTTTATTTTAATGAGATATATGCCATATTAACCACTTATTTTTATTGTGAGTTTTGTACAATGTTCTTGAATGTATTTTATGATTTTCATTATAAAAAAAAATTTGATTTACAAAGAAATATTATGTGACATCTTTCACAGGGTTTTGATCCAGATATTACTAAAGCATTAAGGAATTGTTTCACAATTTAATTTTATTAAGGAATATTTTATTCTTATACACAAAATTTAATTTATATAGTGAATATACTACCCCTTTTAGATCTAATGTCATTATTCATTCATATTTCATGGTATTTTATGTTAAAATTTTAATTATCTCATCTATGGATATTTGACAGGAATGTTACCAAGTGAGAAAAAATTTCATATCTAAATGTATTTTAATTGACTTATACTATTTTTCATTGACTATGATACTATTATAAAATATGCATAATGAATCATGAGTATATTATGTTTTATTTAAACTTTTTATGTGAATTTACATTTGATATGCATGATTAGTTAATTAATTTATTCTATAATTTATTGGTTAGGCCTTTGTAAGGGTTATTCCCCTCCAATTAACTTTCATTGAAAAATATGTTTATAATATGCACCTTCATTCGTTGGTAATGTGTATATACTGCACTATTGACAGGTTGTATCATTTATCTACTTATATTCATGATATTTAATGTTTTTTTTATTTTATTCATTCATGGAGAGTAAGATTGAATAGTTACCAATGTATAGAGTTATTAATTATATAATCTCTACTAAATTTGATATTCTTTATTTTTGTGGTTATTTAGGAATAAATTATATGATATTATTTTATTGACATAAATATATTTATTTTCAATGTATTCTGATTTTATTTAACATGTTTCATTTCTCAATTTATATTATATTTATTAAATAATCAACATGTAAGTTGTGTATGTGTGATATATATCTTGTATTTTAATTTTGATATGAATTATTTCCCTTTCACATACATGCTTTAAAAAAAATAAAAATGTTATTTTCCAAAAAAACATTAAAAATATTTTACATTGTTTTAAAATTCTTTCAAAATATTTTGAATATAATTTTATTAAAATTTCCCTAATGGGCCACTTTCGAGTCTCTTTTACAATTTTTTTGAATATAATGTTTATTTTTAATATTTACAACCAAAGGATATTTTCACTTTATTGATAAAAAAAATTTCTATGAAATTTCCATTATAAATTCTAATGGTTATTTTAATTGGAATGAATTTTAACAATATTTTGTGAATATGTGGATTTTAATTTTTTCAAATTTAAATGGATTGTTTCCTCTAAAATGTTTCAAATTATCTTTTAATGGTATTTCATTTCCTAAACATCAAAAACCATTAATATCAACTATCACACACTGGGGGTATTTTTTAATGATACCAACCTAAAACATTACTTAGATGGAATATTATTGTTTTAAATAGAATTTTATGGAATCCAATTATTTTACATCGGTTATTCATGTTTCAAATAAATTTTTATGTAGGAATTCTAATTTCCATGATTTAATCGTGTTTGAAAGAAATTTTATTTGAACATGTATATTTTCTATTGGTTAATAAGGTTATGAATGGAATAATGATTGTTTTTATGAGTTTTATGATTTAATGAATGATATATATACTTAATTGAAGGATTTTGGATGTTGTTGTAAGATTGTTGCTCATATATATCACTGTGTGAACCTGATACAACATATATTAATGGTGAACCCATATAAATGTAGGTGAAATTCATATACATTTTATAATGGGTAGACTAAAATATCAATTAAATATAATGGGAATGGAATTTTATCATATAGTTATTCAACGTGTAAGGGTTCAGTAAGGATTCCTCAAGTATTATATGAAGATTATATTTGAAGATAGCAACATGATTTTTATGAATGATATATGTTTATAATTACTCCAATGATCAAGAATGAAATCACAAGGCTCATTATTATTGATTCTTATAAATCTTTTCGTGGAAAAGGATTTATGTATTTTTTCATTATTAATTATCAAAATTTTATTGTGTATAAATAATATTATATTATTCTCGTGCACTTTTTTTATGTCATAATATATGTATGATAATATTAATATAACATGTTACTTTAAACTATTAATGGTTATGTGTAACCATAATGATCATTTGAGATCACCCTTCATGTGTTTCATTTACAATGGTTATCAATATTTTTGTTAAATAAATAATATATAAATGGTTTTATGTAGATGATAAAAATGAATTATTATAAATATGAATATATATATATATAGATAGAAAATTATTATCCATATAGTAATTAACAACAATAACCTATACTTCTAAATTTCCCCATGTACTAGATCTAACCCTCTCCATATATTTAGAAGTTCATTTATAAGAATTTGGTTAATACCTTATAAAAATAAATACTCATTATCAGAGTTATTGTTAGAAAAATTTTGTATTATACTAAACATACTCATGAGTGAATTGATCATTCTCAAAAAGAAATTTAATTAATTATTTATATTATATAATAAAATAATAAGTCTCTATCAACAGAAAACTTGTAATTTATATTATAGATAATTTTCATAAAAAACACATTCACGATTATTATCATTGATCTCATTCATTGGAATTCATGTCCCAATAAAATAGAAATCCATAACCACTGAACCCAAATATAAATAATTTCTTTAAAATACTGATCATAACTCAAGGAACGTAGTAGAAACCTGAAATTTCAATCATAAAACTAAATCCCTTCATTTTAGGTGATAATTATTGAATTCATGAACACTACAGTCTATGTGAGAACCCCCATATCCAATTGATTATAAAGTGGTCCTCTGGATATCCAATTAAGAAAATAACTCTACCACACACTAGGACACAATTGCCATGATAATAAATTTATTGAAAAACATAAACATTCCTATATTAAGATAAATTGTTGAGGAAATATCCATCTCATAACACATCCCACAATTAATATATAGCTAGACAGATAAAGAACTACTCATATCCAGGGGTCCTCTCAATAATAGAACTAACGTCATCACTTTGGTAATATGTTATTCTATAACTAACTAGATCAGTAATAAATTACACTACATTAACATACCAATGAATATATACCCTTCCATTGTAAAGATTTATATGATAACACTAATTCTATACTCTAAGAGAACATACCAACATGGAGTGCTCTAAAATTAATATTAATAAAATATTTACATTATTAAAAAAAATCCTCACACATAACAACATTTTTGAAAAAATTATCATCCTTTATTCTCATTAAGAATATATATGTATGGTAAAGGTAAATTTTTATTAGGTTTATACATTTGAAAACTATTTTTTGATTGAGTATTGAATCTTATGAATTGAAATTATTTTAAGAGTAAAATTTCGAAAATTTTGTATCAACGATAGAGGTGTTTTTAAGATGTTAGAAAGTAGTAAGAATAAAAGGTGTGAAATCAGAAGCATACATGATGGGTCTGGAATGAAAAATTGTGGAGACAATAAGGGCTTATATAGGGGTAAATTTTGAGGTGACATAAGAGTTAGATATTAGGTTACATATTTTTATACCAATGTTCATAAAGATTATATATGGGTTATTTGGGTGGATATGAAAGGAGAACTCGTAGAGTTAATAGAAGTGAAAAACATTTTCAGAAAATTATGAGTTATGATGATGGATTTCATTGACTATGTAAAGGGATAATAATTTATATCAAATAAAATAGGAATAATTTCTAATAAGATTAGATTATATAGGAAATAGTTTAACTGGCTATGTCATATCTTAATGTTTTTGTGTGAGGATATTTATTTTATAGTATATTTTCAACATTAAAATCATCATATAATTAGTTAATAATGGGTTTTTAGCATTCCCATTATCAAATAAGACCTATTATAATCCACATATATAATTGTGTTATTATTATATTTTTTTTCATTATTATGGTTTTCATTTTTTTATCTAAATTGTACATGTACACTATAGTTAATCTATGAGTTTAATTATCTTCCAAATTATAGATTAATCCTGAATTATTATTTTTCCAATATTAATGGTTATATATCATGGGGTTTTACTATTCTTTATATATAAGATGACATAAATCAGAGAGTTCAGGGGACCTATATGTTTTATAACAGATCGATTGAAGTGTTCTTGATGACTGAACCATATCAATGATGTTTCAGAGAAAAGTTTCATGACATCAAACTACCCACATTCAAGTTATAAAATTTAAATTTGAAATTTCATATACCCCTAAAGTGTTTTTAATTTCGTGGAGGATATTTATTCTATATGAAGGGTTATTGTAGTGGTTTATGATCAGATATGTGATATATAATGACCCTATTCTTTTAAACATATTATTACATGATTTTAAGAATAATTAATCATAAAAAACAAACAATTATCATAAAAACTAGTGGCATTGAATGATTAGATACATAATTAGATACAATGAAACAAAAATAATAATATCATTTTTTTACTAATAATAATGAGATCCAAACACCCTTCTCATCCCTTACATCTGAGTTAGATAGTCTATTTAATATATTATGAAAGGGATGATCTAATGAGTCTTGTAAGAGAATAAATATAACAATACATCATATAACATGTGTTATAAGTCATACCATTATGGCATAATAAAGTCATGGAACATGAATAAACATATGCGTGAATAACATATAGAATATGGTGTCATGTAATAATAGAAACATAGTAATGTAGATGAAATATGAATCATGACATAATCATGAGTCATGGATCATTTTATAGGTATAAGCACGAGTCTAGGAAAACAATAAAGACTATTACACATGGAGAAAGATTCACTAATAACCCCCTAGTAAATTTCAAATAATGTCTCAGGAGACCAAAAACTAACCAATACATTGGATCACTATCTTGGTGCAACAATCATAACATGTTCATGAATTTGTGTGCTAAATAAATAATCAAGAATAATGGTAACCCATGGAATTAAGTGGGTATCATAATCATTTCATATGGGATGTTAAAAGGGAATGTCATAATGCTGTCCAAGAAACAATGTATTTAAATGATACAAATAAATTCATAAACAAATGCATATATTATGATAAATTATGTCAAATTGATGCATAAACTTGTAAAAAAGGTGTTTAAGAAACAATAGAAATAATTTTTTTATGGATGAGTGAAAATATTAAAGATAATTTAATTTGAAAAAGGAATTTTTGTTTTAAAAAATACACAAATGAACCATGATATTTATTAATGATAAAATTATTTATTTGAAAAAATGGTGTCATAAAATAGATTATTGTGTGCACATGAAACTGGGTAAGATATCGGGATGTTCCCTTTAATCGGGTGTGGTTATTGGGATGATTAGTGAATAAAACCTTTTTTAAAGATGTATATCCCTATAAAATAAGGATTATATGATCATGATACATGATTTTGGAATATATTAATAGAATTCGGATTAATTACATAAAAATACAAAAGCAGTACCTTGGTGTAAAGACAAGGAAAGAGTAACACTAAGGAAAAAATGAAGGTTTGAGCAGGATCCCTTACCTTATGTCTGAATGTATTATGTACATGATCATTTTTTGAGAAAGATGAGCAACAAGTATCCAATATTGAAAAACAAAGGTGTTACATAATACAGAAGGTGGTCATTTTACATTTATCCCAAACAACAAAATCCATCAAGTCATTAGTCATAGTGTTCAGTCGCATGCATGTTTCTGCCAATATACCATTGTTATAAAGACAATATGTAATATAATTCCCCACTAGAATTATGTGCATGAAAAAGTCTTTCATGCTGGACGTCCTTTCCAGGGAGGGGATTCATTTACTGGTTATTTTCCATGAAAGATGGCACTAATTAACCCTTACTTCCTACACAAGCTCAGAAGAATAACACTCTAACAAGACATTATTCCAATTATTTTTACAAACTGTATTAACCACAAAAATAAACACCATCATTTCAACTTCCAAGGCTGCAAAATGTCTGCATAGACCATAATAAGACCCCACTAAATCGCCATAGGAGTCCCTAAAAATTACCCCAAAAACTGATTGTCCATGATTTCTTTGGGAGGCCCTATCCATATTAAATTTCAACCATCCATTGAAGGGGGATACCATAGAACATCCATTGTGTTCCTTAGATTAGGGAAGGATATTTATCCTTCAAGCACCTGAAAATCATGATCTCCCTTACCAAGTTGTTCTAGAGGTCACTGATCATGGAGCAGGCCATTTGAATGGACACAACGATGTCTGATAAAGTTGTGGCTTTATAAAACAACACCTAAAAAATGCACACTATTATTTTGGGACTTCTAATAGTGTGTATGACATCAGTACATGAAATCCTAAAGTCGGGCATTAAGTTTCATGGACTACTGTACACCAAATAGTGCATGTAGAAACTCCAGAATTGAAACAGTGTTGGGAGGATTCAGCTCAAATGTGCTAAGAACTGATTTACATAGGGAGGAAGAAGTATTGAAATATAAGAATAAATTTTCAACATACTCATGATGTTGATGTTAGAAAACACACATCGAGCACAGATATATCCCAATCCTTTGAATATTATCATCTACTAGAATCTTTTTGTGAAAAAGTATCCAATGAAATGTAAATCTGGATGAGAGTAACCATTTTTTATTTAGGTCACCTATCCACTAGTAATCATCCTATATCAAGTTCATGTAGAAATATTTAGATTCCATCACACCACTCGACAACCCAAACCATTATAGCATGTCATCCTGATTAATGAAATCATAGACAATAATAATTGATGAAATCTCTTTAGAATGGTCCTAAAGATGCTCAAGATGCTCCTTGATAGAGAGATTTTTTTTCAATATAGTGTTCCTCAGTTTTTATTTTCTTAATAAGAGGGTGCCAGTCTAATTTGAATTCTATAATTGAAGTGAAGATTTCAGAATAACAACCCAACGTCAGTGCCTAATTTTGATTTGACTGACTAAGAGCAATCTAGGAAGTATAGAAGAGTCATGATAACCCATATTCCCTACAATAAAATTTGACAGAATCTTATTTATAAGAAAACACAAAGATGAAATTTCTTTTATGAATTAGGTTTTTGAGAATCATGGCCTAAAATGCTTGATTAGAACACATAAGGTTCTTGATGCCCATACTTCTATTTGTGGTAGGCATACAACATTTTCCCTACTTTGTTTTGAGGAGTTTCCTTTCCCTTAGATTTTCACTCTAGATGATATTCCTCATCATTATGTTGGGGGTATTAATGAATATGTCCGGGATAATATACACCATGAAAGGATACAAAAGATGTGAAATAATGACATGTTTGACAAGGAAAACACGTCCATCCATTGAATGATAATTTACCTTCCAGAGGAAGGATTTATCCTAACATGGGTTAGGACTTGTGAAAGGTGTGATTCCCTAATATTTACCAAAAAACATTAGAAATCAAAGATATATAAAAAAAGATATCCCTCCCTAATACCAAGAATATTTTTTAGTTGAGTCTCCCTTGTAGTAGGAAACCATTATCCAAAGTTAATGGAGGACTTTCCCCCAATTAATTTCATGTCCCGATTCACACTCGTAATGAATTAGATCCCATTTGATATTATCAAATATCATAATAACAACAAACATAAATAACCCAATATCATCCTCCAAAATACACGTGAGACGGGGCATAAATACCTCTAGTTGGGAAGATAGTGTAAATATAGCACTTTTCCACCATATCAATGACAATTCTTCTCAAATAGTCATAAAAATAGAAATAATAATGGAAGAGAGGGGGTCCCCTAACTCACAAACCTCAAACATGTGAATTAACCCTATGGTGACCGATTAATTAGGATGGAGATGTGTGATGACACCATCAACATTACAATCCATTGAACAAACACCGCATTGAAGGATAATCAATGGAAAACATTAATAATGAAGCCCCAATCCATCATATAACAGGCCATTCAAATGTCAAGTTCAAGAGCCACATTTCCTCCATGATTTTTTTCTGAGAAGATTAAAGCCTTCCAATGTAGTGAAAAGGAAACCATGTATGTTTCTTCCATTATGAAATCCAAACTGATTCCATGATATAAATTTATCACTGACCTGAGTAGGTCTACTAGCTATAATATTTGTGATGACATTGTGAATTTTATACAACAGAGCAACTGGCTGGAATTGGATAATTTCACTTACATTCTTAATATTAGGGACTGGGTCAATGAACTGAGAATTTAACCCTGAATATAGTTTCCTACCCCAAAAAGAATGTTTAACAAGCAGTCACACCTCATTATGAATAATTTCCCAATAGGATTGAATGAAAAAATATGTGAATCCATCACATCTATGAGAGTTATCTTTTTTAAGACCATGCACTACTTCGTTGATTTGAAAATTCATTAGAATTTACGAAAGGAATTTATTATCCTCCATGGTAATTTATTTAGAAATGATGTTGTCTCTAACCATTTCATTCCATTTAGTCCCATTGAAATGATATTTATAGAATATAACAATATGGTTTTCAAGATCCTACATGTTCTCTAGAATTCATTCTCTATCCAAAATCATAACAAGGGTACTATTCCACTTCTATCCCTTTTTAAGGAATTGAATAACATGTTATTTCTATAAACATAATTACGTTACCTAAATTTGATGATTTCGTTTTTATGTTGTCCCTAATCCTGAACATAATATTCAGATTAAGAGACAAATCAACCTCTAGTAGCATGTTAACCAAAAAATTGGATTTGTTGTCCTTTTCCTTAATTTAATGGGTATGACATTCATGTGTCTCAATTTCAAAAACCAGTGCACTGAAAATAAATTTTAACAATTCTATCAATTTAATCAAAATAATTCTGAACACGTAAATGAATGAAAATTGACTTCCCTTACAAATTCTTGAATCCCACATCACATAAACTATCTTTGAGCATTCTAGAAGAGAATCCCAGTCATTGTTGATCCTCAATGGTTTCATCTATCATATTTCATTCCCATGAAGACTTATCAGAATATGATGAAGATCATAATTATTTTTTGAATGATTAAAACATGATATTGACTTTAATGAGCCCGAAATTTCATGATTCACAAAAGCTCGATCAATTATACCCACCCTCATGCCTTTGTTATATCTCACGTACAATTTAAATTTAACACCAATGAGGTTAATTTCCACCAGTCCAGTTCTCTTAATACACCTTCTACACTCTCTTATTGTTGGGTTATTTTTTACCAGAACCGTTTTTTCATTTCTGTGGAGAATGGCATTAAAATCACCCATGATAATACATATATCTAAAATAATGCTCTCCAAGTTCTGAATCTTCTCCCATAAAGGCCTCTTGTCAACATGGTTGTTCGATGAAAATACAATGGAGTAGAATATTTGATCTCAAACCTCTATAAGGTTAAAATTAATTATCTTATTTTCCTCAAAAACAATCCTTGGAGAATCCACCTTATGTTGTGTTTGAAACGAAATTTTATCAGGTCATGAAATTTCCCGGTTCCTGCCCAGAATAATTTACCCTCTACTGCTAAACAGATTTACCAAATTTTTAGAGTTCATATTATGATTAGAAACTCCAATTATATTAGGTTTATACCTTAATATATGGATCCTAATGGAACCTTCAGTGTTATGGTTGGCTATTCCCTGACAGTTCCAGAAGGGAAATTTCATTTTGACATCGTATTGGAGGTCATATCGCCTTGTTTCCCAAAATTAATTTTTGATATTCTATTTTCTTCATAATTAATTTAATTTCATCAACACCATGATCCTTTTCCCCCATATAATATCTAAGTTGAAAGCAGTATTACAAATCCTAAAGAATAATTTTCTTGGAATCTCCAGTTTTATAGATGTATCTCTTAACATGTTCCTTAACTATATCCACCTCAGGAGGTGAAGATTCCTCGGGCGTCACTGATTGTAACATAGGTAACTCCAACATTGCCTCCATTTTTGAATCAATGAGGTTGAGGATAATGTCCACAATCTGAAAGTTGTAGACTATATCAACTACCACAAGAGATTGTTCCAGCATCTGTCTATTAATGTCCATCAAAGGACTTTCATTCACAACACTTGCTGATTTAACAAGAAAATCATTCTCTGTGTGCTGACTATTTTCTTCATCAGCCATTTCTACCCAGGAGGGTCCAATAACTAATATTTATCATTTTTTTCCTGTCGGTTCATTGACCTTCCCATTATCTTTTTCCTCTTTCTTGCCTCTCTTAATTCCTTTAACTTCCCTACAGACTAGAGTGGATAGAATTGGATTAACCAATTTATTGATAACCTGACATGAATTTAATTTATGCCCAAACATCTTACAATACAGGTATAATTTGGGAATATTCTCAAATTTTTTATTAATCTCCAACTGATAATCTTTCACATCTAAACAAATGTGTTCATAAAGCTGCAACACCATGATTATCTCAATTAGAACATGCACATAGAGGCCAAGATCACCTTTAATGGTGTGATTGTAACATCCCAAGTAAGTAAAGAATTATGGATTTACAAATCTATGTTTATTTAAGAATTAGATAGTGTTTTAAAGGCTTAAAATGAAAATATATCCAATATTAAGCATTGAATTATCTAATATTTTTAAAAGATTGTTTTACCGCTTTTTGATGGCGAACCATTTTTAAATCTATATTTTGACAATTTTATAAGATTTATTTGTCAAAAAAAACTTATTATTTAGAATTGTGACTTCGAAATTTACTTTGGATAAATTTTTGGTATTTTTCGGACAATGTTCATTTTTTAATGA
This sequence comes from Viscum album, assembly GCA_963277665.1. Classification (NCBI taxonomy): domain Eukaryota; kingdom Viridiplantae; phylum Streptophyta; class Magnoliopsida; order Santalales; family Viscaceae; genus Viscum; species Viscum album. The sequence goes on along the minus strand of OY728143.1, from coordinate 639,115,520 downwards.
ATAGTGAAAAATTCATCCTTTTACTTCAAAACTACTTTTTCATCTAATTTAATAATATGGATATATTGTCCTTTTAATTGTTTTTAAAGTGTAAATAGAATATATTTTGACAATTTAATCAAATGGTGGTAATTGGAATTAATTTCATTTTAAAATTGGACATAAACAATGGTCAAACTTTTGATAGATATTGTTTCTAAAAAACCTGCTATTTTTTTGACAATAAGAATTATTTTTAAATTAATTACTACAATTTCTATGTTTGGAATTTGGTAAAATGGATTCCATTTTTGGAATCAGAAGTTCCAAATTATGTTATTAAGACTCTTGTTTTTGGACATAATGAATAGTAACGATGGTAATTATCTTTAATTATCGCGATTAATTAGTAATCGGGTAGTTAAGGGTAATAAAATAATATCATAATAATAAAAAATGACCCCAAAATTTGTCCTAATGCTACTTTTTGTGTCATTACCGACCATGGGATGACTTGTACCAAACTTTGGGACCCCATGGAATCACTTTTGGGTGATAGTGACATTTTATTATATTAATTTTTTAAAAGGGAAAGTATAACCAATGTATGTATCACCCAAGTAAAACAATTTTAGTTTTGTCTGTGAAAATTATATCTTACACTTTAAAAATTAATTGGAAATCTAAAAATATTTCCAACATCATGATATTTTTTTATAATTTTTAGACATTAAATAAATTAAATATTTGATGACACCGTGAGGATGCAGCGATTACCTCATTAATGAACGATTTAAATAAAATATAAATATAATGTAAAATCTAAGACATCAACTTGTCCAAAACTGATTATATGAGTATATTTAGAACCCTTACCACCTTATGCTCAAAATATATAATTCTGGGACCTTTAAAATCCGAAACTCATTATATAATAAAGTATCATTTCTTGACATTCCAAGATTGCCCCTCCTCCCTCTTATAAAAGCCCACCACCTCTACAACCTTACCCACACCTCTCAAGCCATTGTCTCAGCCAAGATCAACCCATTTTATCTCTCCACATCCCTCTATTCATCCTAGAAGCCTTACCTTAGACATAAAGCTCTTCAAGAAACCCTTTTTGTTCAAACCAAGAAGAGTTACCAGATTTAAAGGTAATGACTTCACTTGTGTTCTTTTGTTTTATTTTTCTTCTCCAACCCCATAAACTCTTTTAATTATTTAATTTTTAAAAAAACCAGTATATCCAATATACTAGGATGTTTTTATGAGAAGGATTTTATTTAAAATTACACACACCTCCATCTAATGGTTGAAGAACATACTGCTTCTGTGGATGGAGAATTTCTACCTCACGAAACGCTGATTGTTCAATATTCTTTTAACACATTTCATGGTGGATATTAAGATGTAACTCTATTTATATATGATAGATATTATGTTTATTTTTTCCTTATACTTCAATATTTTTCATTTATGGCATACCTTTATGGTTTCCATTATGGTTAAATGCAATATTTTCATTTTAGGAAGTGCGTACTACCGCCCCCTTAAAGTGATTTGATTCGTTAATTTCTATATGTGGGACGTATAAAGGATGGAGTTTATGATGTTATATATGATATTATACTGGAATTATAATATACCTTAATATAAATATTATTTCATTCCATTAAATATGAAATATAAATGAAAGTAGCATTCATGCATACGTACGACTTACCATCTCCACGAATTGTGCATTTTATTTCGTACCTCTAAATGTTATGTAATGTTATAAATATATGTATATACTGGATATATATGATATATATGATATATACATCATAAATATATTTCTGTATATAATTTATATTTTACCACATGAACAACTAGTAGTTATAAGAAGTTTATTTTTGGATCAAGTACCAAAGATCGAAAAAATGACCGTTATTAACTTAAATAATTACATAATGTTCATAACATGGTAATAAGTGATATAAAAGTAATAATGAACATGAAAAAGGTTCTTAATCAAGTAGAAATTAAATCTAGTTTATTATTCAGGAGATTAAAGAACGATCGAGTCATGTCAGACATGAGGTAAGGGACTTAGTCTCAATCACTTTTCATTGAGGAAAATTTTCTTTTATACACAACATTCTTTTATACAATGTATAAACACTTTGAATTTTTCTTTTATTCAAAAGGGATATTTTTTATACGAAGCATTTCACTAAACATCAAAAGGGAATGTTTTTGTCTTACGTATGCGGCGACAACGACTTCTATGCTGTCGTGACCATTATTTGAGTTTCAGCTTCCTCTACAAGCCATAACTTTTTTTTAAATGAAAAATAAATACCATGTTTTACTTTTATTTTATTTTGGTATTGAAAATGGTTTTAATAATTTTTTTATTATATCAATGTGTTGTATTGATATCTTGTGATTGAAATGTGGAAATATTATGTTTCCTTTATGCATGTTTTATGTGATACAATTATGTTATGGTTCATAGGCATTGTTTATGAAGATGGGTGGTTCCATGATAAACTAAGGGCAGGTGAATGTAAAGACCCGTAAAATTCAAGGAAAATTTTTTCTTAATTTTCTTTAGAATTTTACAAGAGCGCGGTTTCAGACGGCACCTGATTCCGAGGCCCGGAGTGCCCGGAATTAATTTCCGAAGTTTGGCTCGGGTACGTTCAGTGAACGAACGAGCGGGAATTCCTAACTTTTGATCCGGTGCTCGGAATTGAAATCTGAGGGCACCGATGAACTCGCAGCGCCGATATTCGCTTAATGAGACCTTTTCGGGAGTTGCGTTTGTTGCGGGTTGAAAGTTACGTTTTGGGGTTTTTCAGATAAGTTAAATAAAATTGTGTAAAACAAATTTTATTTAAACTTTTTAAAAAAAAACCTACCTAAGGGGGTTAGAAGTGGGACCCACACCCACTTAACCTCCCTTGGGAGGATTAAGTGTGGTGGGGCCCACACGAACCCCTAAATCTTTTAGTAACCTCTCAACTTCCCCCTTAAACTCCTCTTTTAATAACATGACAACTTTGTTAATTAATGGAGTTGAATTGTTTGAATTGTTTGAATTTCAAACCTTTGAAATTCAAATTGATAATTGTGTGAATAAAATAAGTCTTTAGCTTATTTTATTTGGGTTAGAATTCTCTAGCCACCTTGAGAGAATTTGGAGCCTTCATCTTCTTCTTCTTCAAGCTTTGACGAAGAACGCGAAGAACCTTCGAACATCGACGAAGAACGCCACGTTCTCGGGAATCTTCTTTCGCGACGCCATACCCGCGACACCGACGACGTCTTCTTCCGCGTCATCTCTTCCGCGACGATTTCCCACGACGAAATCGTCGTCAAAGAACTTCGAATCCTCGCTTCACGACATCGACGTCCTTCATCCGTGACGCCGACCACCGCGACGCGTCTTCCGCGGGTCGTTGACGATCATCGTTCTTGAATCCAGAGGTAGGGGATGTTACTTATTGATTATTTTATTCCATTCTTGAATCATGGATTTTTAGCATGACTAAATGTGAGGCTTTTGGGTATTCTTTAGTTATGTTATTATTTAACGTGAGGGGGGTCGGACCGCATGAACACGGCCGAACGCCCCTCCTTAGTTCTCGTTTTATTCATGCGGGTGGAAGCAAGAGGCGTGGTGCCGTCGCACCACGCGGATGAACATGCTTATAATCTTCCGCAACGCCGTCGCGCTACGCCGAGGAGAGTCTTCAAGAACGCGACGCCGTCGCGCCGCGTTGGAAGAATTCATGGCACGGCGAATGGGGCGCGGTGCCGTCGCACCGCGCCGGACGAGAAGACCGCGGCCGGTTCCGGGCCGCGGCGGGACGAGGAGACCGCGGCCGGTTCCGGGCCGCGGCGGAAGGAAAGACCAGCGGCCGGGCCGCCGGCGTTGGAAGTCGAGGGCGGGACCGGAAATTCCGGTCCCGTTGGTAAAAACCGGCCGGCCAACGGGCCGGCCGGATGTCATAAAAACCGGGGGATTAAACCCCCGGCCGGACCTTCAAGACCCCCCTCTTAATGAGGGGGGCGGTTCATTTAAGGAGGGGGGGGCAAAGCCCCCCCGGTTTTATTCAGCCGGCCCCCGCGGGGGCCGTTTCTTTTACAAGGCACGGCTTAAAGCCGTGCCGTTTTGACAGAAACGCGGGGCTTAGCCCCGCGTGCCTCCCGCATGCGCCGCGGCACCCCGCCGCCAGCGCGGTCCGCCAGCCGCCGCCGCCACGCGGCCCGCCAGCCGCCGCCGCCACGCGGCCCGCCGCCGCCACGCGGCCCGCCGCCGCCCCGCGGCCCGCCAACCGCCGCCGCCACGCGGCCCGCCGCCGCCGCCACGCCGCCAACCGCCGCCGCCGTCCGCCGCCGTCCGCCGCCGCCGTCCGCCGCCGCCGGCCGCCGCGCCGTCCAGAGGGGGGGGGGGTCGGGCCGGGTCGGCCCGGACCCGGACCCCCCGTTTCGGACCAGATTCGGTTCTTGGCTCATAACTTGAGCCTCGGACCTCCGAATGACGAACCGTCTGCGGAAACGCGATCCTTGGATCGAGACGGTCGTTTCGGTATATCGCACTCAAGGTTTCGGGTTACTTTGAGTTCGGCCGGGTTGGTTCGTTCACGAAACCAACCGGGCCTTCGGAGCGGAAACGCTCATATCTTGAGCTACGGACGTCCGATTGACTTGCCGTCAGTCGCGTAATGTTCCTCTTAGTGAGACGGATCTTTTGGCATACTCCGCCCGAAGTTTGGACGCAGGTGGAGTCCGGTTGGGTTGGTTTTGCCTTAAAAAACAACCGGGCCCCAGAGACGAAAATGCCAATAACTCTCAGACCGGGCGTCCGATTGACGCGCCGTCTGTTGCGTTGAATTCCTTTTGACGATACGGAACTTTTGGATACATCAACTTCGGTCTTCGTGACAGTTGATGTATCAGCCTCTCGGCTCGTGGAGCGGACCCTCCGTACGAGCTTGCTGTGTGCGGGAACCCTAGTGCTGGCTGCGACTGTTCTTCTGCTACGACTGCTACTGTGACTGCGACGACGACAGTACAGAGATCCTATGTGGATTTGACGACGACAGTACAGAGATCCTGTATGGATTTGACGACGACAGTACAGAGATCCTGTGTGGATTTGACGACGACAGTACAGAGATCCTGTGTGGATTTGACGACGACAGTACAGAGATCCTGTGTGGATTTGGCGACGACAGTACAGAGATCCTGTGTGGATTTGACGACGACGACTACAGCACTCAGCGATCCTACGTGGATCAGTGCTACAGGTTCTGTGTGAGCCCGATCCTGTGTGGGTCCTTGCGCTCAGCGGTTCTGTGTGAGCCAGCGCCTACAGGTTCTGTGTGAGCCCGATCCTATGTGGGTCTTCTGCGGGGGTTAGTTACCTATAGATCCTTCGTGGGTCCGACGACTTAGATGGATCAGTGATCATCTTTATCGTCCTTGAAGAAGTATACCTGTGTGAGCTGAATCCTGTTGTTTTCCTGTGTGGATTGTGTTGTGCAATCCTGTGTGGATTATATTTTGCTTTCCTATGTGGAATACGTATACTTTCCTGCGTGGACTGAGTTGTACTTGGGCTCGGAGGTTGGAGTGTATTTTAATTGATGACTTAGGTATATGTATGGGCATATACCTAAGTTGTGTCAGTTGTTACTTCGTGTTTGTACTTTTCTTCGTGGTTTATCCTTTGTGGATTTGAGAGACCTTCAGGGGTCTCGGGGTCCCTACTGAGTAGCTTATACTCACCCCTGCACGGGCTTTGCCCGCACTTCGTTGTGTTGGTTGCAGACGACGGACAGTGTTGACCTTAGCTGAGGCTTGCAGAGCGGGACGGTACCCGGAGGTGGACCACTGGGCGGGACGTGCTCGGAGCGGACGGCGGGACACGTGGAGCAGAGGAGCTATCTGTACCCACCCTTCAGGTGGGATTTCCAGTGGACAGCTCGGAGTAGCGGCTTTACTTTTCAGTTGCTGTTTTTCCCTTTTCGAGTTGTACTTTACTTTCAGTTTGGGTTTGTATTCTGGCCCATTTACTTTTCCGCACTTTCAGTCGTACTCTGTTTGCTTAGTGTTTACTTTCCGCTTGTTTACTCTGTGGTGTGTGTTTACTTTTCAAAGGCAATGCCTTCCCTTTTACCGGGAATTACGCCTTGGTGCTAGTCGCCAGCCCCTGGCCTATGGAAGGCGGGCTTGGGGTAGTCACGGCACGGACCCCGAGGGCGGGTCGTGACAAGGTGAGCCCGTGATAGCTCTCCAATTCATTGGGTAATGCGAAGGAGTTAAACACTAAGGTTTCTCCAAAGGGATTTAGGGAATATACTGTGATATGTATTCCAAATGTAACCATGAGGGTTACTCCCTATGTAAGAATGTTATGAATTCTTCAAGTTACTTTTATGTCATAAGTTTTCTATGAGTTATTAATAAACCATATGATTTCATGGGGTATGTTTAAGTGCTTATGTTTTATGATTAAAGTATGATTTCATTAATTCTTATGTATACATGGACTAATGTTTTCATTCTGTACTTTTATATCCCTTACTGATCATTTTATGCTCATCCCAAGTTTTTTGAAATGTTTTTCACAAGTCAAGAGAAAATTACATGATGTGATGATATTGTCGATGAAGTGTCAATAAAGAATCTATGTTTTATATTAAATATTTCTCCATTGATGGTAAAATTAATAATGTCTTTTATATAACCACCTTGTTGAAATGTTGAATGTAATGCATGATTTATGATCTAATTCTCTAAAACTATAAACCTGAAAATATACTTAATGTGATTCTTGATATAACTCAATATTAAGTAATGTTTAAGGTTGGGGAATTATAGTTGGTATCAGAGGTCATTCTAGATTACATTAGGAGTTATAATTCTATTAAATGATTATCCAAAAATAATTTTTTATGGTCAAATTGAAATGATATATCATTTGAGGATTACCATGTTTCTTCATCTAAGACATGTTTGTTCAGAATGGTTTCCCATAGATGAAATAGGGAAGCAGTGCTAGGAAGGCATACAGAAGGAAATGACCTTTTGAATCAGCATCATGAGATGGTTAGAATTTGAACTGAACAGTTTGTTGCAGTAATGGCTCAGTATACTCAAGCGATAAATTGTGGTGGTATCCATGCATGAGATCAGCCAGATCAACCTCAGAGGAACATGTCAATGGTGGAACATTTCATGAGGCAACATCCCCCATCATTCAGAGTATCATTTTACCCTGTGCTAGCTGAAGGGTGGATTAAAGCATAGGAGAAGATTTTCGATGTCATGTGGTGTTCAGACAATCAAAAGGTTAGTCATGTTGTTTACCGTTTAGAGGGTGAAGCAGATCAGTGGTGGTCAGTGGTCAAAAATATCAGGGACGCTGATGAGATTGATGCTCTTGACTGGGATGAATTCAAAGGTATGTTTCATGAGAAATATTTTCCTAAGGATATTCGACTTAGGATGGAAAACAATTCTTGTAATTAAGGAAAGAGGACGACACAGTTGCTGCTTATAAAGAAAGGTTCACTCGATTGGCAAGGTATGCTCCAAAATTTATCTGAGACCTTGATAGTAAAATCATTCATTTTTACTTATGACTAAAACAAAAATATCAAAGGGATTTATCTTCTCGTAAATTTCAAAGTTATTAAAAGCTTGTTCTATGTGCTAATAAGGTGGAAATGGAGTTTCCTGATGATCAAGTGTTCTATAACAACCATCAGAAGAAGAGACCGAGGTGGTAGGAGAAAGGGAAGAATCCTTCAAGAAATTCCTATGGAAAGAAAACTAAGTTTCTAGTTTGTGATAAATGTGTTAAAAGGCATGCTGGAGAATGCCTTCTGAATTTTGGAAAGTGCTAACGATGTTGTAAGATGGGACAGAAGGCTCGATATTGCACTGGAAAAGATTAGGGTGATGGTATGACCAAATTTGATTTACAGTTGGTGAAATTTTTCAAGTGTAATGAGATGGGTCATTATGCAAACAAGTGTTCAACAAAGAGCTCAAATGATGGGAAGTAGTCAGAATACAAGCAGAAGGTGTGGTGAAATCTTTTGTAACTACTTCGGTAGATGTTGGGCCATCAAATGAAGTGGTATCATGTACTTTGTTTTCTTTTTTAGATCATGCCAATTTATTGTTTGATTCGGGGTCAACCCATTCTTTCATCTCTGAAAAATTTTCTAGTAAATTGGGAATCCTATATCATGAAATGACTCCTGAACTTGTGGTAAAAACAATGTTGAGGCAAAAAGAATTTATAAGCATATTTTTATCCTTATCCGTGGAAAGAACCTACTTGAAAACCTTATTTTTTACCTCCAGTAGAGTTTGATGTTATCCTGTGTATGGACTGGCTCTCTGTTTACCTTGCTAAGATTGATTGTAGAGCTAAAGAATTTTCTTTTTAGAAATAATTTCAATTTATAAACAAGAATTAACCCTTACTGTTGATAACATATCAAGAGTCTGAGAAACTTGTAAAATATGGAAATGAATGTTACATTTCACATATTGTTGAAAACAAAGGAACCATTCATATTAATGATGTACCAGTGGTAAATGAGTATCTTGATGTTTTTCCTAATGTGTTTCCTCAAATAATACTAGATCGGGAAGTTGAATTTACTGTTGACTTAGCACCTGATGCTCAATCAATTTCAAAACCCCCTTATCAATTGGATCAAATTGAACTTTTAGAGTTGAAGGAGAAATTGCAAGAGTTATTAGAGAAAGGTTTCGTTCAACCTATCACATCACTATGGGGTGCTCCTATCTTATTTATTAAAAAGAAAGATTATTCTATGAGACTTTGCGTTGATTATAGAGCTTTGAATAACATTGATGTTAAGAACAAATATCTTTTTCCTCATATCAATGATTTGTTTGATCAGCTCTTGGGAGCTTAGTATTTTTCAAAGATTGACTTGAGATCGGGGTACCATCAGTTGAAGGTAAAGGAAGCAGATATTCCGAAGACTGCATTTCGTACACGAGATGACCATTATGAATTTGTCGTAATAAATTTTGGGTTAACCAATGCACCTACTGTATTCATGGAACTTATGAATAGAATTTTCCATGAGTTCTTGGATAAGTTTTTGGTTGTTTTCATTGATGATATTTTGGTGTTTTCTAAAAGTAAAGAGGAGCATGAATGTCATTTAAGGGTTATTTTTCAAACCTTAATAGAAAATAAACTATATGGGAAATTCAGCAAGTGTGAGTTTTGGTTGCCACAAATTTATTCTCTTGGTCACATTGTTTCTAAAGATAGAATAACTGCTGATACTGCAAAAAAAAAGGTTGTTGAAGAATGGCCAAGACCCACAAATGTTACTGAGATTCTTAGTTTTCTTAGTTTGGAAGGATATTACTGAAAGTTTGTTAAAAAATGTCACGGTTATCTAGTCCAATGACTAAGCTAACTCGTAATGGTGTTAAGTTTATCTAGACAAAAGAATGTGATGATTATTTTCAGGAATTGAAAAGAAGTTTGGTAAATTATCCAGTTTTGGAACTACCTTCTAGAAATGGTGAGTTTGTTATCTACAGTGATGCTTCATTGAAATGACTTGGTTGCATCCTAATGCAAAATGATCAGGTAATTTCTTATGCTTCATGTCAGTTGAAAACTCATGAGGTAAATTACACTACACAGGATTTTGAATTAGCTGATGTTGTTTTTGCTTTATAATTTTGGAGGCATCATTTGTATGGTGTAAAGTGTGAAATATATACTGATCACAAAAGTTTAAAGTATATATTCACTTAGAAATAATTGAACATGAGACAGTGGAAATATATTGAATTAATCAAGGATTTTGATTGTATAATTCATTACCATTCGGTAAAAGAAAATAAAGTGGCTAATGATTTGAGTTGAAAAATTAATACTTCATTAACCATGTTACGTTTGGAATGTGATACTTTAGTTAAGGATTTGATTAATTTTTTCATAGAAGTTGTTGGTGCAGGATGTTCTTCTATTTTGTTTTAGGTATCAGGGAAATCATCTCTATCAGACAGAATAAACCAATCTCAGAAGCAAGACAGTGAGTTGCAGAAAAAGGTAGAGCTGGTTCAGAAGGGTAAGTTTCCTGAATTCAACATTGATAATGATTGTGTTTTGAGATTTGGGAAGAGATTGTGTGTGTCGTGTGATTCATAGTTGAAGAGAGAGTTGTTATGTGAAGCTCAAAATTTTCCGTTTTCAGTTCATCCTGGAAGTACTAAGTTGTATAGTGATCTTTGGGAGTTTTACTAGTGAGATGGAATGAAAAGAGATATTGTTGATTTTACTGTGAAGTGTTTGACTTGACAACATGTTAAAGAAGAGATACAGTTACCGAAAGGGATGCTTAAGCCATTACCAGTGCCAGAGTGAAAATGTGAGAATATATCCATGGACTTCGTTATTGGGTTACCGAAGACACCACGAGGTAATAATGCAATCTGGGTTATTATTGAACGGTTGACTAAATATGCTCATTTCCTTACAGAATGAGATACTTTTTCCCTAGATCAACTTTCTAATTTATATCGTAAATAGATAGTCATGTTACATGGAGTTCCCCTATCCATTGTATCTGATCGTGATCCCAGGTTTACTTATAACTTTTGGAAAGGCCTTCTGAAGTCATTGGGTACTGAATTAAAATTTAGTAAAACTTTTCATCCTCAATCAGATGGGCAGTCAGAATGAACTATTCAGTCTTCGGAGGATATTCTACATGCTTGTTCGATGGATTATCAGGGAAGTTGGGACCAACACCTTTCTTTGGTTGAGTTTTCTTATAATAATAGTTTTCAATCTAGTATACATATAGAACCATTTGAGGCATTATATGGGAAGAGGTGTCGAACTCTAGAATTTTAGGATGAAGTGGGTGAAATGAAGTTGATGGGACCAAAATTGGTAGAAGAGTTGGTAGAAAAAGTTCAAATGATACAGAAGCACATGAGAACAGCTCCGAGCAGGCAAAAAAGTTATGTGGACAATAGGAGGAATGATCTCTCTTTTGAGGTAGGTGATCTTGTCTTCCTAAAAGTTTCTCCATGGAAAAGTGTGATGTGATTTGGTAAGAAAGGAAATCTAAGTCCACGGTTCATTGGACCATATGAAATTCTGTAGAGAGTTGGATCAGTTTAATATCGAGTGGATTTACCTCCGAGTTTATCTCAGGTACACAATGTATTTCATGTTTCAATGTTAAGGAAGTACATGCCAGATCTATCTCATGTTTTAGTCCAAAGGTAGTTCAGCTGGAAGAGAACCTATCTTATAAAGAACACCCGGTCTAGAATCTTGACCACAGGGAGAACGCATAGTGGAATAAGGTGATTCATCAAGTAATGTTTTTGTGGAAAAAACCACATGATTGGTGAGGAAACATGGGAATCTGAATATGCAATGAGGGATAAATATCCCCAATTATTCGATAAGTAAATAAATTATGGGGACGTGATTTTATAAAGGGGGAAGAATGTAACATCCCAAGTAAGTAAAAAATAATTTATTTTCATATCTATGTCTATTTATGAATTACATAGTGTTTTAAAGGCTTAAAATGAGTATAAATCCAATATTAAGCATTGAATTCTCTAATATTTTTAAAAGATTGTTTTACCGCTTTTTGATAGAGAACCATTATTAAATCTATCTTTTGACAATTTTATAAGCTTTATTTGTCAAAATAAACTTATTATTTAGAATTTTGACATTTAAATTTACTTGGGATAAATTTTTGGTATATTTCTGACAATGTTCATTGTTTAATGAATAGTGAAGAATAATTCATTTTACTTCAAAACTGCTTTTATATCTAATTTAATTATATTTTTATATTGTCTATTTAATTGGTTTTAAAGTGAAAATGGAATATATTTTTACCATTTAATCCAATTTTTTTCATTGTAATTAATTTCACTTTGAAATTTGACAAAAACAATTGTCAAAATTTTGATAGATATTGTTTCTAAAAAACCCGCTATTTGTTTTGACAATAGGAATTATTTTTTAATTAATTACTACAACATTAGTGTTTGGAATTTGTTAAAATGGATGAAATATTTGGAATCAGAAGGTCCAAATAAAGTAATTAACACTCTTTTGTTTTTGGACATTATGAATAGTAACGACGGTAATTATCTTTAATTATCGTGATTAATTAGTAATCGGGTATTTCAGGGTAATACAATAATATCATAATAATAAAAAATAACCCAAATATTTGTCCTAATGCTACTGGTTGTATCATGGTCGACCATGGGATGCATTGTGCCAAACTTTGGGACCCTATGGAATCACTTTTGGGTGATAGTGACATTTTAGTATATTATTTTTTTAAAGGGAAAGTATAACCACAGTATGAATCACCCAAGTAAAAAAATTTAGTTTTTTCTTTGTAAATGATATATAAGACTATAAATATTAATTGTAAAGCTACAAATATTTCCTACATCATGATATTTTTTTTATAACATTTAGACATTAAATAAATTAAATATTTTATGACAGCATGATGATGTAGTGATTACCTCATTAATGAACGATTTAAATAAAATGAAAATATTATGTATAATATAAGGATTAAACTTGTCAAAAACCTATTGTATGAGTATTTTTCTAACACTTATTACCTTTTCCTTGAAATATATAATTGTGGGTCCTTTAAAATCCAAAACTCAATATATAATAATGTAACATTTCTTGACATTCTAAGAGTGCCCCTCCTCCCTCTTATAAAAGACCCCCACATCTACCACCTTACCCACACCTCTCAAGCCATTGGATCGGACAAGATCTATCCCTTTCATCTCTACACATCCTTATCTTCATCATAGAATACTTACCTTAGGCATAAAGCTCTTCACGAAACCCTTTTGGTTCAGACCAAGAGGTGTTACCCGATTTAAAGGTAATGTCTTCACTTGTGTTCTTTTGTTTTATTTTTCTTATCCAACCCCCTAAAATCTTTTTATTATTTTATTTTTTAACAAAACCAGTATCTAAAATACACTAGGATATTTTTATGAGAAGTATTTCACTTACACTTACACACACCTCTGTCTAATGGTTAAAAAACTTATGGTTTCTGTGGATGGCGAATTTCTGCCTCACGAAATGATGATTGTTCAATCTTCTTTTAACACCTTTCAAGGTGGCCATTAAGATGCCACTATATTTATATATGATATATATTATGTTTATGTTTTCTTTATTCTTATGTATTTATCATTTATGGCATACCTTTATGGTTTCCATTACGAGTAAATGTGATATTTTCATTTTAGGAAGTATGGACTACCGCCCCCTCAAAGTGTTTGGATTCGTTAATGCCATATGTGGGACGTATAAAGGATAGAGATTATGATGTTATATATGATATTATACTGTAATTTTAATATAACTTTATATCATTATGATTTCATACCATTAAATATGAAATAGAAATGAAAGTAGCGTTCATGCATACGTATGGCTTACCGTCTCCATGAACGATGCATTTCATTTCATACCTCTAAATGTTATGTAATAATATAAATTCATGTATATACTGGATATATATGATATATATGATATCTACCAATTGAATATAATTCTATATATAATGGATATTTTACAACATGAAGAACTTGTAATTATAATTAGTTTATTTTTGTCTCAAGTACCAAAGATCGACAAAACGACCGTTATTAACTCAAATAATTACATAATGTTCATAACATGGTAATAAGTGATATAAAAGGAATAACGACCTTTAAAAAGGTTCTTAATCAAGAATAAATTAACTCTAGTTTATTATTCCTAGGATTAAAGAACGATCGAGTCAAGTTGGACACGAGGTAATGGAATTCATCTCAATCTCCTTTCATTGAGGCAATTTTTTTATAAAAAACTTTCTTTTATATGGTGTATAAACCCTTGGACTTTTAATTTTATTCAAAATGGATATTTTTATACAAAGAGTTTTACTAAATGACGTAAGGAATTTTTTTTGTCTTATGTATGCGACTACAATGACTTCTCTGCCGCCGTGACCATTATTTGAGTTTCAGCTTCCTCTACAAGCCATTATTTTTTTTAAATGAAAAATAAATACCATGTTTTACTTTTATTTTATTTTGGTATTGAAAATGGTTTTGATAATGTTTTTATTACATCAATGTGTTGTATTGATATCTGTGAATAAAATGTGGAAATTTTATGTTTCCTTTTTACATTTTTTATGTGATATGATTATGTTATGGTTTTTGGGCATTGTTTATGAAGACGAGTTGTTCCGTGATAAATTAAGGGCGGGTGATCCGGTGCTATCTCTCTAATGAATTAGGTAACACAAAGGAGTTAAACTCTGAGGTTTCTCCGTAGATATTTAGGGAATATACATTGATGGGTATTCCAAACGTAACCATGAGGGTTACTCCCAATGTAAGAATGTTATGAATGCCTCATGTTACCTTTATGTCTTATGTTTTCTATGAGTTATTCATAAACCATATGATTTTATGGGGTATGTTTAAGTTCTTATGTTTTATGTGTAAATTATGATTTAATTATGTTTTATGTATACAAGGACTAATGTTTTCATTCCATTCTTTTATACCCCTTACTATGCTTTTTATTCTCATCATAAGTTTTTTGAAATTTTTTTCATAGGTCAAGGGAAAATTACATGATGTGATGATAGTTTCAAGGAAGTGTTAAGAAAGAATCCATGTTTTATTTTAAATATGTCTCATTTGATGGAAAAAAATGAATATTGTCTTTTATGTAACCACCTTATTGAAATTTGGAATTTAATGCATGATTTATGATATAATTATCTAAAACTCTAAACCTAAAAATATCCTCAATATGTATTCATGAAATAACTCAAGATTATGTAATGTTTAATTCTGTGTCCTTATAGAGATAGTCAATTATTAGTGGGGTTCCAATGTTTTATTTGAGAACATTCAGAATCTTTGGATGCTAATAGACCCATGGAAGCCAATAAATCCTTGTCCACACCATTTCCATTAAATGCATTTGCATAAATGGATCAATGTTTTCATCCCATTTCGACAGACTTAAGAAACCCTACATTAATTTAAGGTTTCCATTTCACCAAACAAAATCTATGTCCTCTAATTGCTAAAGAAGTATGTGGTAGAACCCTTTACCTAGTCTTGTAAGACTCCATCTGAAGAATTCCCAGCAGTGCATGAACCTCACCAACAAGTTTGATAACGACTAGGTTTTCATAACTATTTCATATGAGGTTCGACCGAACACAAAGAATCATTAAAGCTTCATTCATTTGTGTTGAGCATCTTGGTCCACCGCCACCTTGATTGATCCATCCCCAGAACATGTAATCACGGGCCCATTCAAGGAAAAATCTAAATCATTTTGTCCACTAGTGAGCACCTCAGTAAAGGGGGGAATCATTTGTGGTTGATTGGGAGAGTTATCATCATTACCATTGATTTATGATGTGAAATTTCTCTCCTAGTCTAGGTTGAATAACTCCTTTATCGCACTAGATCTTATTGACCAGATCTTAATTCATGTGATAATAGTGTTAAATAAATTAGTTAATTAATTATGAAATATTCTATAAATTTATTCTAATTTTTATAATTTTATTAGTTTCATTTGTGGAATTTTTAATGAGTTATAAGATACCATTTTATCATTCAGAACAATTTTGTCCATGGTTTTCATTATTGATTCACTTGAATAAGTGTTTGAAAGATCATTTAAAATTAGAATAAATATCTTGAATCCAAGTGTTATGTTACTAGTGATTATATATAATATTAAATGGTTATATAATTCATTTGGATATTGTATGTAAAAAATAATCATTTGATAAAATGTTTATGATAATTGTTTAGATTAATTTTCTTGTTTTTGATCATCACAAAATATTTTTGGTTTATTAATTAATATCATGTATATATAATGGTTTTAGAAAATTAAATAGTATATAAAATATATATTATAATATTTTAGTAAAAAATGATTTTATGACTAGGCATGAAGGTGGTAAAAGAAATTTAAAACTCTTCATCTTTGAATTTGATAAATTAACACATCACCAATGATGTTTTAATTATTAAAAAAATGAGAGTTGAAATAAATGAAGATGGATTATTCAAATAACATGATAATATTCTAGTATATATTTGATAATGGAGTTTTAATATCACTTGGGTAAGGGTAGGTGACGATATAATTAGAAATAGAAATAAATTGGAAAAAAAATTAAACAAAAGGGAAAAGGATTTTACCTCTTAAATTCTCTTCCATGAGAACCATCATAGGGAAAAGGGTTTGTTATTTTGTGGAGAATAATCGATCCTATACGTGTGGAATATACATGGACAGTGTATTGGGTAAAATATGTAAAATTCTCAATGATTGAAATTTTTAAGGAGAAGGGGTCGTGAGGGGTTGTATTTATAGTAAAGGAGAGTGGTGTTCTCTAATTATTTAATTCATTAGTAATTTTTTTTCTAAAAAATATGAAGAGTCTATGTAACATCCCAAGTATATAAAGAATATGACATTTTCATATTTATTGATATTTTTGAATAAAATATTAATATTACTTGAAAGGTAATTCTATGTTTAATGGCGTACGAAATATGCAATAATGAGTTTCTTTGAAATCTTATGTTGCACACGAATAATATAATAATAATATTTTAAATGGTAGTTAACGCATAGCCATTGTAATGGAAATAATGAATAGAACTAACTAACAAATGATTATATATGCTTGTCAATTTTTTTTCATTTATCTAAATAAATGTTATAGGCTTAAAATGAAAATGAATCCAATTTTAAGAATAAACATTCTAATATTCTTTAATATGACGATTAACCACCTTTTTATGGAGAAACCTTTTTAAATATACTTTTGAAAATTTTATATTTTATAATTGAAAAAATAAAATCTTTCTTTAGAATATTGACATCAAAATTTACTTTGTGTAAATTTTTATTATTTTTCCAATAAAGATCATTTTTATTGAAAATATTTTATTATAATTCAAAACCTCGTTTTAATATAATGTATTTATATGGATAGATTATATTTTTAATTGATTTTAAAGTGTCGATAAAATATATTTTTACCATTTAATCCAATTTTGTTCATTGGAATTAATTTCAATTTGAAATTGGACATAAAAAGTGTCAATCCTTTGATAGATATTATTTCCTAAAAACATGTTATTTGTTTTGACAGCGGGAATTAATTATAAAAATAATTAATGAAACTTTTATGCTTTGAATTTGGTAAAATGGACATAATTTTTGAATTTGGAATATCAAATATAGCTTTGGGTGAATTTTTGGTATTTTTTTGAAAAAGAAAAATTTTTTATGAATAGTGAAACCACTAAGTGGTAGTTAAAAAAATGATTTTTCATTTAAATAAAATTTTACCACCTCTGTGATTTGAATTTAAAAAATCCGAAATACATAGTTGTCATTAGGATGTAAAATGTGGCTTAATGGGATTAAAATAATTTTTTGGGAATAGTAACTTTTAAGTTTTATTAATCGTGATTATAGGTAATTAGTGTAATTTAAGGTAAATATAATGATATAATAATATGAAATTACCTTTACACATGTCCTACACTTAATTGATAAGTCATGGCCGACCGAGAAACTCCTTGAGTCAACTTGGGGACCCCATGGAGCCACTTGGGTAAGAAAATAACATTAATAACTTTTATTTTAAAGTTAAAATAAAAATGTGACAAACATGTATTGTTTTACAAAAACAATTTTTACATGGGGTTATATAAGTTATCATTTTGACTATAAATATTCATTGGAAAGATAAAAATAATTCCTACATGGTGGTAATTTTTTTATAATTTTTAGACATTAAATAAATAAATTTATTTATGACACCGTGATGATGCATTGATTACCTCATTAATGAACGATTTAAATAAAATGAAAATATAAGGTAAAATCTAAGACTTACACTTGTCAAAAACCTATTGGATCAGTGTATTTTGAACCCTTATCACCTTATCCTAGAAATATATAATTTTGGGACATTTAATATCCAAAAATAATTTTATGATAAAGTAACTTTTCAAGACTTTCCAAGAGTGCCCCTCCTCCCTCTAACAAAAGGCCCCCACCTCTACCCCCTTACCCAAACCTCTCAAGCCTTTGGCTCCACCAAACTCTGCTAATTTTATCTCTCCACATCCCTATATTCATCCTCAATGCCGTACCTTAGGTAGAAATCTCTTCAAGAAAACCTTTTGGTTCAAACCAATGGGAGTTACCCGATTTAAAGGAATATAAAGAAACGAACAAGACAAGTAGGACTTGAGGTAAGGGATCCTACCACTCCCTTTGTTTTTAAGTACTCTATTTTATGTAACTTCTTTTGAACTCATTTTTATTATGTTGGGGGATGTTCTTTTATATTCCTATTACTATAATTTTTATTTTAATATGATGAGAGACCATATTTGATCTCATCAATCCAGTTTTGGAAGTTTTAAGTGGCACCATTGGGCATCGAAATTTCGTAAGGGACTTTTTATCTCACTTTGTGTTCCCTTGAGATTCATGCTAAATTTTCCACTATTTTCTTTTGTGTGTTGTATTTACTGCCCATGATTGTATTATTTGTGTAATATACTTTAATTTATGAGTACTTACTTCTTCATTGTATGATCCTTCTTTCATGGGGTGTACGTTTCGAATGTTACCCAAATCGGGAAGGGAACCTTTTACCCTCCTCTTTTTAAAAGACATATTTTTGTTAGGTTTTTTAATTTAAATCTTCTTATGTTGGGATATGTTCTTATATATCCTTATTATTGTTAATGTTATGTACAAGTGATTATATACCCTTCTTATCTCCCATCATCTCATTTTCAGAATTTTAAAGTGACGTCGTTAGGCTGTCGAATTTCTATAGGGGAACTTCTCAAACCAATTTCAATTCTTTGGGTTAAACCTCTAGTTCAGGATTATTCCATGCTATAAAAATGTGTGGATTTCATCTGATTGTTTTAGACTGAGTATCCACTTATATTTGGTATTTTTATATTTGTCACACATAATTATGTCATTTCTTTATCCTTTCTCTAATGGCATGATCCTTGATAGAGATTACATCTCAATTTCTTCTCATTGAGACATTTGTTAATGATATTCACTTTTATTCTTTTATAAAGTGTATATACAACCCATTTTACGTTCTATATCCATATTATCTCTATATTAAGTCATTTAAAAGTTTTCAAAATGGTCTAATTTTATGTGGCTTATAATTTAAATGTTCAAAATGGTAAAGAACTCTTTTATTTAAACATTCTTTTAAATGGTTTTAAAGATTTAATCTTTTAAACATTTATCATCCATGTATATGTTTTAAAATGGTTTTATGAATTTATTTATATGTACATGAATGTTTTAAAACCCTTTCAAATGTTTTGAAGTGGTATGGGAAACTTTGATTCTAAAAAATGTCTTTTTTTTATTTTTTCAAAGTATAAAGTGATATTTATCTCATAGTGTTTTAATTATTTGATTAGATGTCTTTATTTATGATAATATCATGATGTGATCTCTTGTGATTGAAATGTGGAAATTTTATGTTTCTTTTATGCATGTTTTAAGTGTTATGATTATGTTATGGTTCGTGGGAAATGTTTATGAAATCGGGTGGTTCTGTGATAAACTAAGGGCGGGTGAGCCCAATATAACTCTCCAATTCATTGGGTAACATGAAGGAGTTAAACTCTAAGGTTTCTCTGAAGTTATTTAGGGAATATACTGTGATGGGTATTCCAAAAGTAACCATGAAGGTTACTCCCTAAGTAAGAATTTTATGTATGCCTCAAGTTACCTTTACGTATTATGATTTCTTTGAGTTATTTATAAATATTATTATTTCATGAGGTATGTTAATGTGCTTATGTTTTATGAGTAAAGTGTGTTTTCATTTATTCTTATGTATATGTGGACTAATGTTTCCTTTCCGTATTTTTTATATCCCTTACTGGGATTTTTGTTCTCATCCCCTATTTTTGAAATTTTTTCCACATGACATAAAGTGGAATACGATCAAGGATGGGATAGAGGAAATTTCATGATGTCTAGAAGATGGAACTAGACATGACTCTTTTGTTAAAGAGTTTATATTTTGTAAAAAAAATGGAAACTGTGTAGATTTTCTTACCTTGTAATCTTTACGATGTAATAGTTATGTCTTAGTTCTCTATAACTCTAAACATGACAAGATCCTCTATGTGAATTATTAATTTAATTCAAGATTATGAAATTTTTTAAGGCTGAGAGCTTATAGTTGGTATCAAAGGTCGGTTTATATAACTTTATAGGTTAGGGTATCCTTTAAGCATAAGTGACATTACCATAAGGGTTAGGATTTCAGAAAGTGTCATAGTTTTAGATAAAGTGAATGAGTTTTTGATAAAATGATTAATTATATCATAGTATTATATGATGATTCTACAGATATACTCACATTGACATTTTTTGTTTTATTAAATGTCTGGATCTAGCAGGCACCAAAGTAATAGTGGATGTGAAGAAAATTGTGACGGTTTTCTGAAAGAAAAACTGAATGATATGGGAGCTGCAATGAGAACGCTTTTGGTTTTTCTCAACCAACTATCAAGAGTCATGATTAACCACTTGAACCATGGTGAGTTATCTAATGCATCATGTATGAGAGAACCAACTCGATGTGGATGTTTAGGTAATAATTATAAAGTAACCATTAGGGTTTATATGATCCTTACTTTTGAGGTAATTATGGGTTATTATATGTTATGATGAAAAATGAAAGAAATGAGATAAACTTGAGGTTAAGTTATGTTATGGTTATTTTTGATGGTTTTATCACTAATTGTGGAATGTTTTAAGAATTATATAGTTTTGTAAAAAGGAAAACACATCGACCGTGTGACAACCCGTCACGTCAGACAAAGATGTGGGAATCGAACCCACAACAAAAGTGCGACTTGTATTTATCTCCTACCACTAGACTACGCGAAGTACCTGGTTTTTATGAAAAAATATTTTTAGTTAGAAGATTTTATGAATCAAGAATAAGTTTATTTTGGGTTATCTAGGAAATTATTTCCCTATCATGGAGGATATATGATTATGCTAATTACTTTTCAATATGAGACCATAAAAGCAACTAATGTTATTTGAAGATAAATGTTAAGATTTATCTTGGAAGGATATGTGATTAAATCCTTTGGAGATTTGGGTTTAATTCTTAGTTTTTATTACTTTGACTAATTTTATGGATAAACATTTATTTAATGGTCTTTGATGATCTTTGGGTTTTGTTGGACAAATTTTGGAGATTAAGAGTAGTATTTCTTTTTATAAAGGATTATCCTTTTTGGATATTATCTGATCTTGTAATAAATTTTTTTTGGTTTTTGTTATAGTTTAAAGACATGGAAAATATATAGTTCATCTTTTGTGGGTTAGGTGATTCTCTAAAAGTTGATTATAGCGCTATTAATTTGAACAAGTCTTCCTGAAATACTCATCATTTGGAGAAAATATGAGTTTGAGTTAGAAATCTAGTAAAACATGAAAGTCTACATGACATGTGAGTATGTTTCCTATTGATTTAGATAAGCTCATAAATAAACACCTCTTTGAAAATTAACTTAAAACAAAAATTTTGTTTTTTAACTTTTCCTACTATTGAATGACATACCGTTTAACCGATCATAAGTTTGTGATTTTATTGGGGTTAAATTACTCCTAATCATGTTTTCTATCACTTTCCATCAGAACATGACCCTTTTTTTTCTCTTCCAGATTCATGTTTTCATTGAATCCTAGTATGGGTTAGCTTGGGTGACCTTTGTACTTATCTTTCTTTATTTTAATGTGATAGTTTTGCTGACTCTTGTTCTGATGTGGGACTTTCAATGAAATTTCATAGCACAATTTTAAAATTACAAGGACGAAATTCCCAATAGGGGGGAAGGATGTAACATCCCAAGTAAATAAAGAATATGAAATTTTCATATTTATTAATATTTTTGAATAAAATATTAATATTACTTTAAAGGGAATGATATGTTTAATGGCGTACCTAATATGCAATAATGAGTTTCTTTGAAATATTATGTTTCACACTAATAATATAATAATATTATTTAAAATGGTAGTTAATGCCCAGCCATTGTAATGAAAGGAATGAATAGAAATAACTACGAAATGATTATATATGCTTGTCAAATATTTTTTCATTTATCCAAATAAATGTTAGAGGCTTAAAATGCAAATGAATCCAATTTTAAGCATAAATCTTATAATATTCATTAAAAGGTCGATTAACCGCCTTTTTATGGAGAAAATTTTTTAAATATACTTTTGAAAATATTATATGTTATATTTTACAAAATAAAATCCTTCTTTATAATCTGGACATCAATATTTACTTTGTGTAAATGTTTGTTATTTTTCCGATAAAGATCATTTCTAGTGAAAATATTGTATTTTTATTCAAAACCTATTTTTAATAAAATTTATTTATATGGATAGATTATATTTTTAATTGGGTTTAAAGTGTATTTAATATATATTTTTACCATTTAATCCAATTTTGGTCATTATAATTAATTTCACTTTGAAATTGGACATTAACAAGTGTCAATCATTTGAAAGATATTGTTTCCTAAAAACATGTTATTTGTTTTGAAAGTGGGAATTAATTATAAAAATAATTAATGAAACATTTAGGTTTTGAATTTAGAAAAATGGACATCATTTTATAATTTGGAATATCAAATATACCGTAGGATGAATTTTTGGTATTTTTATGAAAAACATCAATTTTTTATGAATAGTGAAACCACTAAGTGGTAGTTAAAAAAGGATTTTTCATTTAAATAAAATTTTACCACCTCTGTTATTTGAATTTCAAAAAATCCGACAATTTAAAATGTGGTTCAAGAGGATTAAAATAATTTTTGGTGAATTGTATCTTTTATGTTTTATTAATCATGATTAAAGGTAATTAGTGTAATTTAAGGTAAATATAATAATATATTAATATGAAATTACATTTACACTTGTCCTACACTTATTGGATAAGTCATGGCTGACCAAGAAAATCCTTGGGTCAACTTTGGGACCCATGGAGCCACTTGGGTAAGAAAAATACATTAATAAATTTTATTTTAATGTTAAAATAAAAATGTCACAAACATGTATTATTTTACTAAATAAATTTTTACATGGGGTTATATAAGCTATCTATTTGACTATAAATATTCATTGGAAAGATAAAAAAATTTCCTACATTATAGATTTTTTTTTAATTTTTAAACATTAAATAAACAAATTTATTAATGAAACCGTGATAATGTAGTGATTACCACATTAATGAATGATTTAAATAAAATGAAAAGATAAGGTAAAATATAAGACTTACACTTGTCAAAAACCTATAGGATGGGTGGATTTTGAACCCTTATCACCTTATCCTTGAAATATATAATTGTGGGACCATTAATATTCTAAAATCATTTTATGATAAAGTAACTTTTCAAGACATTCCAAGAGTGTCCATCCTCCCTATTATAAAAGGCCCCAACCTCTACCCCCTTACCCAGACCTCTCAAGCCTTTCTCTCGACCAAACTATGCTCATTTTATCTCTCCACTTTTCTCTATTCATCCTAGAAGCCTTACCTTAGGCAGAAATATCTTCATGAAAACCTTTTGGTTCAAACCAAAGGGAGTTACCTGATTTAAAATAATATAACGAAACAAACAAGACAAGTCGGACTTGAGGTAAGGGATCCTACCACTCTCTTTCTTTTTAAGTACTCTATTTTATGTCACTTATTTTAAGCTCCTTTTTCTTACATTGGGGGATGTTCTTTTATATTAATCTTAATATAATTTTTATGTTAATAATATTAGAGACCCTATTTGATCTCATCAATCCATTTTTGGAAGTTTTAAGTGGCACCGTTAGGCTGCAGAAATTTCATAAGGGACTTTTTATCACACTTTGTGTTCCCATGAGATTCATGCTACATTTACCACTATTTCCTTTTATGTGGTGTAAATACTGCCCATTTTTTTAGCCTTTGTGTAATATAATTTAATTTGTGGGTATTTACATATTCATTGAATGATCCTTCTTTCATGGGGTGTACGTTTCGAAAGTTACCCAAATCGGTAAGGGAATATTTCTCCCTCCTCTTTTTAAAAGGCTTCTTTTTGTTTGGTATTTTAATTTAAATCTTCTTATGTTGGGATATGTTATTATATAACCTTATTGCTATTAATGTTATGTACAAGTGATGAGATACCCTTCTTATCTCTCATCATCTTATTTTCATGATTTTAAAGTGACGCTGTTAGGTTGTCGAATTTCTGTAGGGGAACTTCACAACCCAATTTCGTTTCATTGGGTTAAAGCTATAATTATTGATTATGTCATGATATAAATATGTGTGGATGACATATGATTGTTTTACACTGAGTATACACTTATATTTGGTGTATTTATCTTTGTCACACATAATTACGTCATTTCTTTATCCTTTCTCTAATGGCGTGATCCTTGACTGGGATTACATCTCAATTTCGTCTCATTGAGACAATTCTTAATGACGTGCACTTTAATTCTTTTATAAAGTGTATATACAACCCCTTTTACTTTCCGTTTCTATATTATGTCTATACTAAAGTCATTTAATTTTTTTGAAAATGGTCTAATTTCAAGTGGCTTATAATTTAAATGTTCAAAATGGAAAAATACACATTTATTAAAACATTGTTTTAAAAGGTTTTAATGATTTATTCTTTTATACATTTTTCATCCATGTCCATGTTTGAAAAATTGTTTTAAGAATTTATTTATATGGATGTGAATGTTTTAAAACCCTTTCAAAAGTTTCTAAGTGGTATGGGACACTTTGATTCGAAAAAATGTCTTCTTTTAATAATTTCAAAGTATAAAGGGATATTTCTCACATAGAGTATTAATGATGTTATTAGATGTCTTTATTTATGATAATATCATGATGTGATCACCTGTGATTGAAATGTGGAAATTTTATGTTTCGTTAATGCATGTTTTAAGAGTTATGATTATGTTATAGTTCTTGGGAAATGTTTATGAAATCATATGGTTCTGTGATAAACTAAGGGTGGGTGAGCCAGAGATAGATCTCCAATGCATTGGGTAAAGTGAAGGAGTTAAATGCTAAGGTTTCTCCTAAGATATTTATGGAATATACTATTATGGGTATTCCAAACATAACTATGAGGGTTACTCCCTACGTAAGAATGTTATGTATGCCTCAAGTTACCTTTACGTCTTATGATTTCTATGAGTTATTCATAAATATTATGATTTCATGAGGTATGTTAATGTTCTTATGTTTTGTGACTAAAGTGCGTTTTCATTGATTCTTATGCATACATGGACTAATGTTTCCTTTCTATATTTTTTGTATCCCTTACTGTGCTTTTTTGCTCATCCCATGTTTTTGAAATGATTTCCAAAGGACTTAAAGTGGAACACGGTCAAGGATGTGTTAATGGAAATGTCATGATGTCTAAAACATGGAACTAGACAAGACTCTTTTGTTCAAGAGTTTATATTTTGTGAAATAAATGGAAACTGGGTAAATTTTTCTACCTTGTAATCTTTGATATGTAATAATTATGTCCTAATTCTCTAAAACTGTAAACCTATAAAGATCCTCAATGTGAATTATTCATTTAATTCAATATTATGTAATGTTTTAAGGCTGGGTTCTTATAGTCTAGATTCATAAAAATTAATAATGTATATAGTGAATGATATTTACAACCAAAGGCCACATACATCATCCCTGACACCATCATGACTAAAAACACTTTTATTTAAATTCTATTGTAAATTACCAAATTTCACTATAACCAATAAAATTCAAGTATTTTTAAAGAATCCAAAAAATTCATCATAACCATTTTTGAACATGTAAAATTTAAATTTTGAATCCAATTTTTGAAAATAATTTAATAAATATCATAAATTTAATTTCTAATCAAAATTATCATTTATTTTGAAAATAACTATTTTAAAATTAAAACTTAATATACAAAACATTGAAAAAGTTTTTAGGGTTTAAAAAACATATCATATAATCATAAGACAAAAAATGATAATTAATGAATAAAATAATTGAAAATATATTTTTTAAATCATTATATTAACTATAAAATTATAATTATTTATTCACGACTTATAAAAAATACAAACCCTTAATTTATTATTTTTAATTTTTTTACTTATAATAAGATAAAAATATATCATATTTTCATTTATAATGTGAATAAAATTTATATATTATTTCATAGGTGAAGTTACTATTCTAGTAGTTGGTATACTATTTATAAGGGTTATATTTCAATTCCAAATGATAATTTACTATTCCATTGAATTTGGTTCCATTATTTATATAAATAACTGTAATTTAATTTATTATTAATTTATAAATATTTTATTGAGTTAAATTTGTAATTTTTTATGATTTATACTATATAACATAATTATAAAAAGTAAATTTTCATGGATAAAATTATGGTTTGTAACATTCTTCCTGCTTATGGAATTTAACCCTCAAAATTTAGTATTAAAAAATATGTTGAAAATGTCAGGGTAATTCTCCTTCTTTACTTCCCCTAGTTACCATGTTTCCTCTTGATACATGTGCTTCAAAAATAGTACATTGACTAGGTGATAATTCTTATTGCATAGAACATTATCTCTACAATACAAGATTTTTACCATCTACACCTCATAAGGGAGGTCATTCTCCAAATGTTCCATCTCAATATTTAGTAAATGTGAGGGATCTGGTATGAAATTACTTAAGAGGGATATGATGAATAAATCATTTACTGGTGAAATGGTAGGTGGATGTTCAAATCATTATGCCACAACTCTGACATGTTAAATAATATTGAAGGGCTGATGTACATGGGACTTAACTTTCCATTATTCTCAAATAAAATGATCCCTTCAATGGAGATATGGTTAGGAATACCTTGTATCTAGATTTAAAATATAGTCCACATTGAAAATTGTTTGAATAAATCTTTTGTTTACTTTGTAATACTAATATATTTAGCTGAATGGTCTTCACCTTTTACTAAATTTTATCGTCCATTCGGTTCCTAGTAACATATGACCAGTAAATTAATCCCATCATGCCATTGTTTTTCATCTTTTCAAATAATGGGATTCATGTTGATCCATTTGGATGCCTGAGTGGAAAATGAATTTCTAAGAGTATTTGACTAGTGGATGATTTTAGTCCTATCCTCCTTGAACATCCACTAGACAATCTCTCAACATGTCTTCCAGTGGATGAATAGTTCACTCAGATTAACCATTATTTTGAGGATGATAAGTCATACTATATTTCAACTTAGTGTTCAAAGAATGTTGGAGACTTTTACCATATGTGGAAGTATATCATGGATACAATCGATAGTTGAAATCTACGCATCCTTACCACATCATTGATGTATTTTGGTGCCAGATGATCTAGTAATAAGTTTTCTCATAGTTTGATAATGTGATCTATATTTGTGAGATGATGCACAATATAAAATATAGCATTATTTCCTTTGTATGTTTTTGAATGAATTATGAAAAATCTCATGTTGATGTTTTCAAACATCAATGTTGGTATGGGTAATTGTTAAGTAATCCCCTTACACCTTTCCCTTTCATCCACCACTTGCAGACCTACTAGGGACATTGATGTATATTTAATGATCTCATTCTTAATATTTTTAAACCAATACTTTTGGTCGATATCTTAATATATCATTCTCCTCAGTAGGTGAATACAAAATTTTGAGCTAAATGAATAATTCTGATTCTGTTTCATTATATGTGGATTAGATGATACATATAGGCATGAACAAAATCTAATAAATACTTCCTCATCCATTTTGAATTCTATTGAAGTGACATTTCTTATTTATTCCACCTTGTTCTAAATTTCCACTTCATTTATATGAGAATGATTTATTTTATCCATGAGGTATGGTTGAGAAATCATTTTAGTAGGTATTGATGATGTCCCTTAAAATATGATTTCAATTTAAATCCTTTACAATTCTATAAATATTTGATCCTTCTCAGTTCTCATCATTGATAAATATGCATGATCCATTCGAACATTGAGAATCCAATATATTATTTTATTTACCAAGATGGTAGTTGATTGAGTAGTCATAATCTTTGAAAATCTCTAAACATTTTTGCTAATTAATATTAATTTCTTTTTTTTGTGAATATATATATTTCAGGCTTTTATGATATTTATATTTTTCAAACATCTCTATATACAGATAATTCGTTCATATTTTGAACATGAAGATCTCATTTACCAACAACAGGTCATGAATTAGATAGATTTTATCATGAATTTTCATCTTCAATGAGGTGTAACCTATTTCTTTATCACTTTAAATCATTACCCAATATAATCCATTCATTGATGCATCATTACATACCACTAATTGTTCCCTAATTTTTGGTAGTCTGATCACTAGAGTAGTGATAAGACAATTTTGAAACTATTTAATGATGTCTCCACATTTACCGGCCTAAAAAAATTTCTCCCATCTGAGTAAGCTTTTCTAGTGGGACCAAATATCATGATATGTTCTTCACAAAACCTCTCTAATACACAGCTAATCCACGGAAAGTATGGTTCTTCATTTTAGATGATGTCCAATGGCACTCTTCTATTACATTTTTCTTGGAAGGGTGTTGATATATTCCTTTTATTGTGATTAAATTCCCTATGAATGGTACTTACTCTATCCATAACACACATTTACTATTAATTTAAAAGAGTTTCATTATTCGCAATGTCTTTAGACATTTATTCAAATGCTCATCGTGTTCCTCCTTGCTCTTAGATTATATTATAATATAATTAATTAATAATTCAAAAAAAATTTGACATTTCCATTGAAGTTAATATTCATAATGTCCATGAATATTTCAGGAGAATTATTGATTAATAAGGAAATAATTGTTTCCATATGTCATTTGAAGGGATGTATTGATAATATCTTCTTCTCTCACCTTTAATTAGTGATATCAAGACCGAAGGTCCAGCATTGAGAAATACTTTTCCCCACGATGTTGATAGAAAAATTCATATATCTATGTCGGGGATACAAGTTATTTATCATGATTTTATTGATCTCAAAATAATCAATTTATAAGTGAATTCATTCATCGTTGTTCATAAAAAATGGGATCGACACCACCCTTGGTGAAGCACTCAAGTGTAGAATCCCTTTTTATAGACACACCTTAAACCACTTCTTTGAATTTTCCAACACAATGGTGAACATTATATAAGATGTATTTGAAATAAGAAATGATCCATGAATATATTCAATTGAAAACTCAACCTATCATTTATGTGAAAATCCTGGTAACACTTTAGGGAACACTTAAACATAACCCTTTTAAATAAGCTTATCTTTGAGAATGATACTCACCTTTGTCTTAATCATTTGAGCTATATATGCTTTCTCATTAGAAAATAATATCCATAATTGAGAAAATGATTTGGAGGGAGATTCATCTTCATCAATACACTAATACAAAATTGGAAGATTCTTTAGGATGTGAAGAATTATATATCATTCCTAAATGTCAATGTTGTCTTTGTATAAAGATGGTCAATCCTTGTAAAAAATAGCATAAAACTCCACAAAAGGACATGAGAATGTTTTTTTGGGGTTCATCCCACAAAAATTAATTAGGGTGGAGTATTATAATATTTATGGAATAATTACCTAATTTTATGCTCTCTTAGATTACTCAACCTCAATATTTTGAGATGGTGTTTTAATAGTTATATCGAACACCAAGATATGAAAGAATGATTATAACGAAAATCAAATATTATGTCAGCTAATAATTTATGAATAACCAATATATCTTTCACGACATCATTTTCAGGATCCTCCTTAGTATTAATGATAACATTTTCCATTCCTTACTTCCTTGGAGATTGTTTTTGATGATTACCTCAAACAAACCTTCCCTTAGGGAAATAATTTGCCTAATGCCTATGTTCATTAAAGTTGTTACTTTGCACAACATGATGTATTTTGGTATGAACCTTACCTTATTATTCCACCATAGTAGATTCATCATATCCCTACGGTAGTTTTTATTATGATTCCCCATTCTTCTAAATTTTATTCATTTACTAGTTCTCATTAAACAGTTCCAGGGATGATTCTTCCCCAAATTTAGACTCATTGGATGTTGGATTATCTTCCTAGAATGGTATTTATGTTTGGTGACTCCCATATTATACTCTACATTCCAATTTTTATTCCAAATCACACCACACCAATGGGAGTCTTAAATCTCCATTTCAACCTTAAAGGGGTAACATACAATCATCACATATATGTAAATGTATTGAATTTTCCATTATTTAGATAGATTTTAATTTAATCTACTAATTAATTTTTCCTCCTTTATTTATTTGTTCATAACAATGTAGGTGGTGTATTTTGAATGTCTCATAATGATTTTTATGGCCCGATAGACTAGTTTATCTTCTGTATCAGTCTACAGAACACCCTTTAAATACGAAGAAAATGTTTTCAGGAAAATTATTTATTGAAAAATGATTATTGAAAAATTACTATTATAAGGAGTCAATTTCCTATTTATAGTTCATATTAGTGATAAGTTTCCACTAATGAGTAGTATACCTAATTAATGATAAACCTCAAATCCATCATTCCCTTTTATTGAGCTCTGGATTATAGAGAAATTCATTATGAAAATCATCACATTAACTATCACATTTATATTTAGAATAGATTCTCCTATTTCAATCCATTTAATAAGAAAAATAAAATAATATTATGGAGATTAAATACATATCTAATAATCATATAAAAACATTGAAAATAGATGGATAAACATATAAATGAAAATTATGTCCTAAATTGTGATCCCCTATGTTATAATATAGGTTATCCATGTTAATTTAAATATCCTAAGGGATATAACTAAATCTATGTAGTTCAAATCTCCAAATATTGTAATGTAAAGAAAAGTGTCTTTTGGATATTAGGTAAATAATTAGAAAGGCTGAAACAAAAATAAAAACAACATTTAGTTAATCTTCATAATTAGTTCGTAACCCCCTTTGTATTCATTAATTATTCATAGGATAACATGGGGTATACATGATCAAAGGGAAGAGACAAGGATCCCAGAATGGGAATAAATATAATAATAAAGCATATCAAATGGGTTAGAAGCCATAACATGATGGAATAAATATGTAATGTTA
The DNA here is from genome assembly GCA_963277665.1 of Viscum album. Lineage (NCBI taxonomy): Eukaryota > Viridiplantae > Streptophyta > Magnoliopsida > Santalales > Viscaceae > Viscum > Viscum album. Next base: position 639,084,090 of record OY728143.1, on the reverse strand, counting down.
CATGAACAAACATATTGAATAATGACATACATATCATGGGATCATGTACTCATTGAATAATAGTAATGTGATAGAAACATAAAACATAACAGATTCATGATTCTAGCCTCATTACGCACGGTGGAGACTAAGTCAAGGGTAACCACTAAGACTATTGCAAAAGGAGCACAAATAATGGATAACCACCAAGATCATTGAACATGATTTATCATGATAATAAAAATATCCCAATTCATCAGAGCACTATTTATTTAGCACCCAATATAAAATGTTCATCCATATGTGTGAGACATGAAGAATCAAACATCATAATTACCAATGAAATGAATTTGGTATCATAATCATGTTTTAAGGCCTAAAAAGGGAATATAAAAATAGTGTCCCTGAAATAATGTATTTATATCATACATATAAATTCATAAAAATAGTCATGGATCTTAAAAAACATTGTCTAATTGATGGTTATACTTGTAAAAATGGTTTTTAAGAAACATTCAAATGGAATACAGTTTGAGTGGTTTAAGGAAAACATTATAATGAATTTAAATATGAAATGTCAAAGTTGTTTTCATAAAACCATAAATGACCCAAGAAATATTTTCATGATAAGATGATTTATTTTATAAATAAATGGTGTCTTAAAATATATTATGGAGTGAACATGAAAATGGGTAAGAAATTAGGATGAAACATTTAATCAGGTATCATTTTTGGGATGATTAGAGAAGGGAACACTTTTAAAACATGTATATCCCCAAAAAAATAATTATATTATCATGATACATGAGTTTAAAACATATAAATAGATATTATAATAAATAACCACAATTGATGAACCATTATATTTGGGTAAAGAAAAAGAAAGAGTAACCCCAACAAAAAATGGTTGTTTGAGTTAGAATCACATACAATGTGACCAAAACAATTATGAACATGATCTTAATGTCATTTATAAAAAATTAAATTTATTAATTAATTATATTTTATACTACTAAAAAATTATTTTATTTATAATAATTTTATTTATTTCAGTTTTGGAATTTTTTGATGAGTTATAAGATACAATTTTATAGTTCTGAAGCATTCATTTCTTTGGTTTCTATGAATGATTAACTAGAACAAATGTATGAAAGATCATATAAAATGGTAATAGATATTTGGAATTGAAATTATGTTTTATTAATGAATATAAATAATAGTACATTTTTTATTTAATTCATTTGGATATTTTAGGTGAGGATGAATCATTAGAAAAAATGTTAATGATAATACTTCAGATTAATTTGGTGTTTTTTGATCATCCCAAATTATTTTGGTTTTATTAATTAATATAATGGTTATATAATGGTTATATAACATTAAATAATATGTAATATATATATTAGAATTTTTTTTAACCCTAAAAATTCTTTTATGACTGTCCTTGATAGAGGAAATTTAAATAAAGAAGCAGTCACCGTTGAATGTTATAAATTAACACATCACATATGATGTTTTAATTTTTAGATAAAAATTGTTAAGGAAATGAAATTTTGAAGGATTATTAAATTCAAAAGATATTATTATAGAAAATTTATGATACTGGTGTTTTCTGGTAACTTGAATAAGGGGATGCGAGGATAGAATAAAAAAACTATACTGTAAAAAAATTAAATGAAAATGGAAATAGGATTTTAGCTCTTAAATTATCCTCCTTTAGAACCTCTATATGGAAAAGTGTTTTATATTATTGTGAAAATATTATCCTTGACCGGGGGGAGACACTTGGGAATTTTATTGGGTATAATTTGGACTGTGATCAAATCTTGAAAGGTATGAGGAGAATGGGTGATGAGAGGTGGTACTTATAGTAGAGGAGAGGGGTGTTCTCTAATTATTTTATTCATTACATTAGTGTTTTTCTTGAATACAATTAATAGTGTGGATTAAAAAAAATATCATAACTAAAGCATGTGAGTTTTAACAAAGGGCCTATTACATCACCCATGACTCAATCATGACTAAAAATGAATTTAGTTAACTTATACTATAAATTATTGTTTTTCAATTTTCTATATAATTCATGTAATTGAGAAAAATCACAAAAAATAATACTATGAATTATTAGACATTTGGAATAAAACATTTTACTCTATTGAATGAAAATAAATTTATAAATATAATTAATTTTAATATTAATTACGGTAATCATTTATTTTCAAAATTCCAATTTTAAAATTATAAATGATTTTATAAAACTATAGAAATTTAATCATGGTCTTTGAAAATTTTATAAAAATAATAATTAATCTGAATATATATTTTTAAATACATTTAACGAAAATAGGTTTTCTTATGAATAATTAATATAATTACAAAATTTTCATTAAAAATTTAAACATAAAAAAATATAGACAATTAATTTATCATTTTTAAAACCTTATTTACATAAAAAATATATAAATATATAATATTTTTATTTATAAGATAAAAACATTTATATATACATTCATAGGCGATGTTACAATTCTATTGGGATGTTTACTATTTTAAAAGTTCATATTTCTTCCAATGATCATATTACTATTCCTTTGTTTTATGTTCCTCAAGTGCTATAAATAACTCCTATTTAATTCATTAATCATTCATAGTGTTTGTTTTATGTTCTATATGTGATTTTATGTGACTTATAATATATAACACAAATATAAGTATGTAATTTTCATTGATAAAATTTCATTTATTAAAGGGTTTTAGATGAAATGTATTTTTTATTCTGGAAGAGATGATTTATGATTTTTTAATACAAAAAGATCATTTTCTTTTTCTCTGATTAGAATAAAAATGAAATTAATGAATGAGGATGAATGGAAAATTCTTGATAATAATATAATGGGGTTCATGTATATATTATTTTCATAGAAGGTGTCCAGTATAATAATGTAAGTGAAAACCATTAAAAACCTATAAATATTGTTTTCATTATATATGATAGACGAAATGTAATTACAAAAAGTTTTCTTATTAAATTTTCTAATTAATTTTATAATATCTACAGAAAATTTGGTTTCTAATCATTTCAATTAGTTTAGAATATTCCAATTGTAAGTAAAATTGATAAAGTGTAATTTTACATATCTAGGGTTTTTTATATTGTTTATTTCATAACTCTATAAATAATGGGGTTTTATGGTTACAATGACATGTAACTCAAGGGTGTCTGTGGAACATGTGATTGTAGATTTTTAATATCTAATTTTAAATGAAGAGATATAGTTAAATTGGGACATTTCTTCTATTAGAAATTAAATTAGTGTAAGTGGTAAGGGTATTATGATATGTTAGAGAGTCATAATAAAGGAAGTGGAATAAGAAGTGGAAGTTGAATTTTTTCAAATAATGGTGTCCAAATGTGTAGAGATGGTGGAAGAATAAATTCTTAGATTATGAATATAATTAGTGAATAGTAAATTAAAGAATATATTCTTCTAAATGTGTTTCTAACGCCCTTAATAGGATGACATGAGTTGAATGTTTTTGAGATTCTCTATTCTACTAAAATCATGGATTATTAAAAATAAGGATTCCATTAGATATAAATTTATAAAATAATCATGAGGAATTATATATCAGAAATATTTATAAAGGATCATCATTAGGATAATGAAAAATCAAGACTGGGAAAATGTGATGATTCAATCTAGATGACAGATATAATATTGTATGAATTTCATTGGGTGAAAGAGATACTAATTTTCTAGAATAATTTTATATAGGTAGGAAAAAATACATGATATAGGTTTTTATGTTAGATTTTTGATGTCTGTAATAATGATACAAAAAGTTCCTTAGTAATGATAAAATTATTGATTGATGGATCATTATACCTGATATGGATTTTGTAAGGGAAAATTCATGAAGAAAATTTTAATTAAAAAATGATATTTCTTAAAGATCGTGGTCACTTATGGGATGTATGGATTGAATTAATTACTACTAAATAAATGTTTAATATTATTAGCTTTGGGTATGAGACATATAAATAATGTATCCTTCAGAAATAGAACAAGGGTTCTGTTTAAATGAAAGGTAAAACATCGAAGGATAAGATGTAAGAGATAGTTTATATTGACATATAGTGTCTCTCACTATTCTGTTCAGTTATAGGATTCATAAAAAACCATAAGCTTTTCTTGTTTTATTTCTAAATAATTAGTTTTATGTATAAAAAAATTTATTTTATAATATTCCATGGTAAAAATAGAGACTAAAACTAAACCTAAAAGATTCATGTTATAAAATTCTAGGTAAAAAAGGAATTTAATAATTATTTGGTTTCTATGAGTAGAAATGAATACAAATTTACAAGAATATACAAGTATATCATAAAATAAATGGTGTAACATAGAGTATGAACAATAATTAAATAGTAATAAGATATTTATGAGTATTCACACTGGTTTTACCATTGATTTTAATGAGGATGTTTAAAATTGTTCGGCTTACATGTCAAATATTACTCTACTATCTCTATTGGGATATGAATATTCATAATACTATTAGTATGAAATATAGATTGCTACTTTCCAACACTATTTAATTTATTCTCTTGACCATGTATATGTTAATTTAAAATAATGGGATGTGTATGAGGCTATGTCCTAGGAATATTACATTAAATGGTGTGTTGATCAAGAATTTGGAACACTAATAGGTAATAAAAAAATGAAAAATATTCTGATATGTCTAAATGATTTCATTACTAAATATATTTTTTAAAAATAATGGAAAAAAATTGGATGCTTCTGGTTAGTTCAATGTATTATAATATTATTTTCTTAGAATAAATGGAAGATTATATGATTATGATTTTTAGGAGTATCGAAATTCTAGAATCAATAGTCATCCCAAAATCTGGTTTAGATATAAATATGGTTTATATTGTTTTTCTTATAGAATATGTAGTGAATTTCTCAAGGAATATGTATCTATAAGCTAGAGAAACAATTTAATGAGTTCTATAACATGATTATTTTGAATAATTTTAGCCATACTGTCAATTATAGTGGTCTACCTATACCCATTTCCATGATTAGTGATACAAAAGTGACCATGAATATTGGTAAAATTAATGTATTGATGGGGTTTCAAGTATTAATGAACCCAATAAGTTAGAGTTATTAATAATTGATAAAATATTTCCATACATGTTTGTAATACATGAGTGTTAAATAAACAACTTACTAGTAGATGTGTACCTCAAAATAAAAGTATTTATCAGATGAGCGTTTAAGAAGACTATAAGAGGTGGTAAAATGATTGGTTTTCCATAATGGTGTTTTTTTACCAAAGGAACAATTTTTTTTAATTTTATAAATTTTTTATATTCATGACAATTCATATGGTTTATTGTATAGTTTGTAGAGAAGGGATTATTTTAGAGTACAATGATATTATAACAATATTTATTTGTGGACACTTAGATGAGTATATTTACATGGAGTAGTTAATTAGTTTTATAGATAAATATAATATGGATATTTGGTTTTGGTTGAAATATAATATTTTTGTATTGATTATAGAACCAAATTAGTTAATATTAATGTTTAATTCCATTATTAGTGAATAAAAGTTCTCTAAGAATAATTAGGACAATTTTTGTTAACACTATGTGTCATGTGATTAGTGGTTCACTATCAATAATAATTAAAACATTTTTATTTATTAATAGGTAAAGGAAATGATTAAGGATATTAATTCTACATTTTTTGGATTTTTTCAAAAATTAAGGATCTCAGTCAAGAAAATAGATTTAAGGAATTTATAATTTAATGATATAAATTTTCCTGAAATTATTCTAGAATCAGTAAAAATATTTTCAATATGTAACGGATTACTTAAGAAAAAATAACCTACAGATATTTACCACTCCCTTAGAAGAAAATTTAAAGATAATAATGAAATGGAAAATAGAGTTATATGAATTAATGAGTACATGAGAGATGTTCCTTTTTCAATGGAATTATAAATCATGATATTTTTATTGGTTTATATGTAGCCAAACATTTTCCATAATTTTTTAGTTTTTTTGAAGTTCATCTGTAATCATCGATTAGAAAAATAAGAAGAAATAATGATGACCCTCCAATATCCAAATGATTATAAAATTTGTTCAATCTATTTTAGAATGGAAAAACAATCGTAAATATTTTTAGATTCAGAATTTATGTGATATTGATACACTCAAAGGCTAACCACCTGCTATGTGTTAGTATTGTAGGAACAACTCGGTGTAAAACTTCAATGTATTGACCCGCAGATAAAAAATAATTAGAAATATAATAGTGTGCTATATTAATGAATGATTAATAGGATTTTATTTTGATGATGGAGATATTTTAATTTCCTAGAAGATAGTTGTAACACCCCAAGAATTTATAATATTTCCTTTTTGAATATATTTAATTTTGTTTCAAGAAATATTTATATGAAACATCTTGTTAATATTATGATACATGGAAAATTATGTTTAGGTGGAATTACATGAAACATTATGATTAATTTCACTATATGGACACTAAGGAAATCTTTCAGTTCATGTAAGACTGAGTTTCACCAAACTATAATATACTATTAATATTTTTATTTAAAATGATAGTTATAACATTTAATTTTAATGAATTGTTTTTAAAGTATTAAATAAATGGGGAGAATAATATTTATATATTATAATATAATCATTTGGTGTTGGAAATGAATATTGAACACAATTTATTATAAATGATGGGATTTATGAATAAATATTTTATTCCCAAAAATATTTTTTATATTAAAAATTGAAATAAATTAATATTAAAATATTATATTATTGATATTTATATATTATATATTAAATTAAATATTTCTTTACCTTATTTTAATCAATTTTATTGGAATATGATAAGAACATGTCTAATGTTATGTATAAAAAGCAATATTTTTATAGAGGTTGTTTTCCAACTTTTAATAGTGAACCTATATAAAATATAAATTTGTAAACATTTATAAATTAAAAAATAGAAAATAAAACTCATTTTCGAAATAGAAAATTACAAATTATGTTATGGTGATGTTTTGATATTTTTATGAGAATAATAATGTTTTGACGAATAATGAAAAATACTGAATTTGAATTCAAAAAACTTCTTTCTATATTTTATTTATAAATATAAATTATAATTTTATTTCGTTTAAAACATTAAATAGATTAATTAAAATTAAATTAATATAATTTAGGTTATTTTATTCAATTTCAATTTGAAAATAAATTTTAAAACATATCAAACTTTGGTACAATTATTCTTTCGAAACCCTATTTATCACCCAGTCTACAGGGCTATTTTTAAAATAATTTTGGACACTGATTTGATTGAAATTTTGAAAAATGGATTTCATATTTGTAATTATAATATATTTTAGTTTACAATAATCTCAAATTAGTTATTTACAAAAAATATTAGTGAGAGTAATTAAAAATCATTAGAGTTATTAAGAGAAAAATCTTCACAAAAAGGTACTAAACTATAAACAAAATGTGTAAATTGACCTAAAAACCATTAAAAAATCCTATTGATGTCATTATTTATACACTGGAATCCAATTTCATGAATGTTGTTAATTATTGGTTCCACTTTACATGTAAAATCTGGTTGGAATTTCCTTTTCAAAAATATACAAGAATGTCACATCTCCTCTGATATAAAATAAAACTCAACCCTCACACTTATTCACACATCTCATGAACGTTGGATGGCCAAAGATAAAAATAAAAAAATTCCCAACCCCTCTCCCCTAATTATAAATGCCTAACATCTTGAATAAATCAATCCATGTATGTTCTTTTGTATGAACCAAATAGAGTTACCCAAAGAAAAGGTAACCTAATTCAAAAATCGCATTTGTTTCATTTACCTCCCCACATATTAAATTATTTCTATATCATGAATATAAAATATCATAATTATATAAAATATAATTAATATTTATTATTTTATAATTTATACCTACACATTTACACTTCCATGAAATGTGATAGACAATTATCGTTCGTCTGTACGAAAAATTACTACCTCACGAACCGATGTCATTTTTCATTCCACGTATAATAATTCAACATTATAAATAGTTATTTATTAATATATTATATGTGTTATAAATTATATTGGTATTTTATTAGTTCTTTTGTAATTGTTATATATCTCATACATTCATTCTTACAATTTGGTGGAAATAGGATGCGATCTTTTGGGGATGTGATTCTTTCACACTATACTTGGAATGTATAAATGTTGGTTTCAATAAAAATTAGTGAAATATATGAAATAAATATTATATTACTATAATTATATACATATTTTTAATTTTCATTTCATTCATTTAACTTCTATAATTAATTGGAAGAAGTGTTTATGGAAACATACGACCTACCATCAACATGAACGATTATTTTCATTTCACGTATACAAATATAAAGGTTCACAATAAATAAATATATACTGAATATATATTATATATACCTCATGTTTTAAATCCTAAATATAATTAAATTATTATTGATGTAAGAAGAAAAAATGTCTAACTATACTTGAAAAACTAGAAATTAACACCCAAAATGATGAAAATTATTAAAGATTGTTAAAAAACGATTAATATGATATTATAAATATGATTATTGTTTTTTATTTTAAAATGACATTATGAAAACCATAATACTTTAGAATAATTTATTTTCACCCAAATGTATGTTCAAGGTAAGGGATTCTTGTCTAACTTTTTCTTCAATGAGGCATAATCAATTTACACCACTACTTTCTTTACTATGGTGCATATTATTACCCTTTTGAATATAATATCACAATTCACTAATCATTAATGTTTGTTTTCATTTTAATATTTATTATCACATACAATGGGTTTTATTTTTAAATTAACCAAGTGGTAAAATTTATCCTTGAAATGACACTTTATTTTGTGATAGTTAACATTTTGTTAAAATAATCACTATATTGAAATACTTTTTTAGACATTAAATTTAAATTAATTAACCACATAATTTATTATGGGTTTTATTATGTTCTAATACGTATTTAATTTTTACATATGATGTTCAATTTGACAATTATTTGAGTAATTGGAGATATATTGATAAATTTTCATCCAATATACAATTTATATATTTGAGGATAAGGGGTATCAGATAATTAAATTTATTATTCTATATATAAGGAATTAATTTTATTTGTATTTAATGGTTGTGGATACCTATATCCTCTCAATGTGTCGGTAGTCTAATGAGATGAATCATTTAACTAATTATATGGGTTTTTTCCCAATATGTTATAAATAGTATTGTGAATGGTTTTAATGGTAAAGGATACATATACCTATGGAAAATAGTGTCCAAAAATTAATAATTTATCTTATTCATATTTAATTATTATTGACACATAATATTTTTCTTCATTTCCATTATCTATAGATATAATAGACTTTAATAATATTTATTAATCTAAATGTGTTTGAGCTACTTACCTTCCCATTTGATTTTTCCTTATCCAATTATGTAAATGGAATCTATGTTTATTTATTTATTTTTTCATGTTAATTTATTAACATTAATTCATTATTATTTCTAATGTACTTATCCATACTGATCATTTGATCTCACACTTATTTTTTTCCTTTACCCTGGATAAAAATATGAAATATTCGAATAATCTTTCAGGATATTATACATTTGGATATATTATGTACCATGTTTTATTATTTATTTACCAATATAATATGGATATCATTTATGTAATATATTTTTCCAAAACATCTAAATATTTATTAGTATGGGATTTGATTCCTTAAATTCATGAATATTTAAATAAATAAAATACCACCTTATATATAATGGGGTTGGGGTGGGACAATTGGTATCTAAGGATGTTTAGTAGAAACCATGGAAACTTGATTTAGGAAAACAATGATTATAGAATATAAACCTCAAGCTGACTTTGAAGATTTTTATAGAATAACATCCCTAAATTTTTGAAAGATAGATATTTTGTTGGTATTCATAGACATAATTCCATGTTAAGATAATACAATTGTATGTGGTTATGAATCTAATGTACCTAGGTGTAAAAACTCTGGAAAGTTATTCTGGTCCCAACTCAATTGTAATATGGTACATGAAATTAGTCATTACTGTGCACCTATTTTTGTCAATCCCAATATATATTATAAGGATAATTAATAATTTATTAAAAATCTATTATGATGTATTTTAAAGTAATGATATCACTATAGAAAACATGTTTATTATTATGGGATTACTTAGTGAAACATTCTTCCATTTATGATAAGTGTTGCACTAATTTTTGGATTACTGATTAGCTTATATAATGTTATCATATCTTATAGTATATTACATTATTTCAAAGAAATTAGTCTAATAAGGAATTGTATCAATACACATCAATAATGTAGTTATTTCATTTTATGAGAAATCTGATATATATGGTATTGGAATTTATGGAGTTTTAGATATATAGTGGTAGCTTTATCAGGTTATAACACATAACCCTTTCTAGTTTGAGAAACCTACTCAACAATGATATTCTTAGATGTAGGGTAACTTTATGAGATAGATGACCCCTTTATTTATCGGGACAACTGACCTAATAACAACTAATTAATGTATTATGTCTTAGGGGAAGATAATTATGCCATTGGGATGGGGTGAAAAAGAAAAACATACAATTGTAGTGTATTTTCACAATTGTGATGATAATAAATAGTGGTATTTGATCAAATATACTAGGGATGGATAGGAAAAAAACTAATTTATTGGAAGTAATTTAAGGAAAAAAGTTTTGATAAATAATTCCCCCATGAGAAAATCTATAATGAAGATAAGGTTCCTTATTTTAATGATAAAAATGATGAATTTGTTGAAGAAAATGATGTTACCTTAACAAGGATAAAAAAATTTCAAAATATATCATACATAATATGGAGTGAAATATAGATCTCATATTTTAAGTGATTAGTCCAATTATTTTAATGGTATTGGTGTCTCAATGAATTTCATCACACAATGAAATCGTTTTATGCTCTATATAGATAGAGATATAATTTTTTAAGACATATGGATTCAACGTGAATTATGTTAACAATTGAACGGAAGATAAAATAACAGATAATGGGGAGAAGGGAATTTTATTTACCCATATGTAATAATTATGGGAATGATCACCCTAGGAAATTCTTGAAAGGGTATGTAGGTCGTAATAATTGGGGAGAAAATGATCACTAGGAAATAGAATGAAAATGAAAGATGGAAACTGCCGATATTGAGTGCTAAAACTACAATGAAATGTGGCACTATGAAAAATAATTCCCCGTGATTGAAGTTTATCTACCACAGAAGATGCTATGGGATCAAGTTCAAGTTTAAGTTATTCCTAGAGATGAAGTGGATTGATTAATTTTATCTTATAGTTAGATTATTTAATAATTATTTAACAATTTTTTATTATGATATTATTATTAATTTAATGGAATTCGTAAGGATTGTACTTCAATATTTTATCATCATGGATTTATAATCTTATGTTCATCGATACTGATAAATAAAGAAAATTAATTTAGTATAAAATTCAAATATTTGGAAAAACATTATTGAAGTGAAGATAATCCTTAACATGTTCTTCATATTGAGACATATATTTTTGAATAAATAAATTACGGATAGTAATAAAGTTGATTGGATACTACTAACTACCATAAAAATTATTCTAAATTGTCTAGTCATAATCTTTTGAAAGGTCAGCCATTTATGAAATGGTTTAGGATGATTTTTGGATAAGGTTTTGGAAGACAAAGCATTAATAAACCATATGATGAAAATATTCTAAGAAATAATGTAGAAATTGTTCTTGGAAAACCTATAGGATAATATTGTGTTTATGAAATTTAAATTTAAATTTATTTATATTCATTTAAAGTGAATTAATTCATAAACTATAGGAAAAATGGTATTGAATTTTTTCCCTATTATCATATATTTTATTATATAAATGAACTTTTTATTAAATGTGGTTTTTTGGATTTATGGTTATAAACATTATAATGAACATATTATCCATCACTCCCCATTAGAACATGAAAGATATACTTATCATCTATTTCCATGTTATCCTTAATGACCCCTAATTTAAAAACCTTGTTTTTTTTTGTGAACATTACATTTAAATACCCCTCTTATTAAAGTTGTTTGTTATAAATTCTATTAGAGATGTGGGATTTTAAATAATATTATTTTAAATATCAATCCATCAATTACTTTGATCATGTTTGAATTGTGATGAAACAAATTATTTTTCTGGATAGAATCTACTAGCCTAAAGCAATATAATATTTTGAATGTGGAATATTTACCATTTTCATATTGCCATGATTTATAAGAAAATCCAAGTTAATATTATTCTTTAATAATCATTTATTTAAGCAATCATTACACACAACATTATTCTTATATTTCTCTGATATGGAATATATAGGATAATTTGTTGTTCCCCCAAGACTAGGTTTTACTAAACTATATTACACTATTAATATCATTATTTAGTAAAATATATATCAACTATAAATTATAGTGAAATGTATGAAAATTATTAAATAAAATTTTAAAATACAATTTACATAATTTTATAGTATAATTTGGTGTGATAATGAATATAAAACCTAATTGAATATATATGATGTGTTTTAAAAAAAAACTAATTTCCCACCAAGTAATTTTGTATCATTAAATTAATTTTTTACTATAAGTAGATGATATTAATAATATATATATATATATATTATTAACTAAAAATATTTTTGACATTTTGTCAAACAATTTCATAGGCATATGATAAGAACAAGTCTAATATTATTCCTAAAAGCTATATTTTTATAAATGCATTTTTTGTCCTTAAAATGGAGAACATAATTTAAATATGAATATTAAAAAATTTAAAAATTGAATATGAAAATATGAAAATAATTTTGAAAATTGATAAATAAAAATTAAGTTATGGTTATTTTTTGGTATTTTTCTGAGAATATTCATTCTTGATGATTAGGGAAAAGTATTGAATTTTAATTAAAAATTGGTTAAATATATAATATATTTATAAGGATAAATTTTATTTTATTTTTAATTTTTATTTCGATAAATTATACATTATTTAATCCAATATATGTCATTTTAATCAAATTCCACGTGAAATTAGGGATAGAAACATTTCAATATTTTGAACATTTATACTTTAGAAACCTGCTTTGTTGTCCCGTTTTACGGATTAATTTTAAATTAACTTGTGACACATATATTATTGTAATATATAAAAATAGAATAGATATTTAAAATAATAATACAATATCATATATAATTTGGTCAAATTAGTTTTCAAAAAAACAATATTAGTGAAATTAATTAAAATTAATTACATTGATTAAAAGAAAAACTAGATTTACATGAAAATAAACCTTAAATATAAGAATAAAAATAACCTCATATCTTGTATAAAAGACATTATATTGTCTGATTTAAAAAATATATCCCATTATACATACTTTTTTTATTTATTGGATCCACATTACTTGGAAAAAACATCTATGGAATTCCCTTTTCAAAAATTTAGATGAATGTCACTCCTCCTAAAAAGTAAACATAGACTAACCCATTCTACTCATAAACATAAAAAAATAAAATTTATCACACAAAATATTCAAAAATTATCTAAAAAATCCCTCCCCTAATCCATGAATACAAGAATTTTATGAATGAAAACAAAATAAGTCCTTTGGTATAAACCAAAAAGAGTTACCCAAATAATAGGTTACCTTCTTTAATGGTCACTTTTTTTTCATTTACCTATCCACCAATTAAATTATTTTGAAATTACAATTATATAATAAAAATTTACATGATTATAATTATAAGTTATTCTGCTAATATTTCAACCTTAAAATTTACACGTATCCATCGAATAGGACACACAATCCTCATTTATTTATACAACGGACTACCAACCCACGAACCGATGTTGCTAATTATTCCATTTACCACAGTTCAATATCGGAAATGATGATGGATTTATAGTATATATATGATATATATTTTATATATAATTTCTTTACACTTATGTAATCCTTATATTACTCATATCTTCATGATTTTCATTTTTCGGTAATATGATAACATCGTTTGTAGAGGTCTAGAGTATCACTTCCTCAATATAATGTGAATCATTCATGCAATACATGGAATGCAAAATGGTTTGTTTTAATTAAAATATGTGACATATAATACTTAATTATTATAATATAGTTATAATATACATATGTATAATTTACATTTCATTATTTCACATCAATCATCTAAAAGGATGTAGCATTCATGTATATGTATGACTTACCATCTCCATGAACAGTGCATTTCATTTCATATCTACAAATATTATGGGTTATTATAATTACATATATAATAAATATATATGATATTATCATAAGGTTTTACATAATTTATATTATAAAACTATGTTATAGGTAAAAAGAACAAAAAATATAAAGTCCAAACATACATGAAAAACATGATAATTAACACCTGAAATGATGAAAATAATGATACATTATTATCAAATAGGTAATAAGATATTATAATAAGAGAATATATGATATTACAAATATTATAATGGTTCTATAATAAGTTAAACCATTATTTAATCCATTATATTTGATTATAAACCCCATTCATCCAAAAGAAAATGTAATGTAATTAAATCATGACTCACTTTGTTTCATGAGCCATAAATCATTTAAACCACTTATTTCATTTTCTTGTTGTACGTTATGATTCCCTTTAATTTAATATAATGATTCATTCATTATTCATGTCATTTCATTTATCACATTTTATTGTCTCATCCAGTGGATTTGATTTGAAAATTTTCCCATTGTGAAAATTTATCTTTATAATTTCACTTTTTTTTGTTATGTCAACATTGTATAAATCAATAACATTATTGTAATCATTTTTAGATATTATATTTAAATTAATTATCCATATTGATTATCATGGGTATGATTAATTCGTAAACCATATTTAAATGTTACATAAGGTGTTCACATTTATAGTTATTTTAGAAATTCAAGAAATATTGATAATTATGTATCTTAATTTTAATAAGGATATTTTATTATTAGATTATTTATTAATTAAATTTATTACTCAATAAATGATAAATGGAATGGACGTCATATGTGACTTGTGGGTCTCTCTATAGCCTTTAGATGCATCATTAGTATCATGAGAAGAATCATTTTGGCAATGAGATGTGTTTTTACTTCATATGTTATAAACTATTTTTTGATATGTCTTGATGGTAAAGTTACCATGTACCTCTGAATATTAGTGCCTAGTAATTACTATTTTATCTAATTTATATTCAAATATGATTCAAATATATTTTTTTTGTGAAATTATCTATACATATAGTATATATTTAGTTTATTAATTAAACAAAATATGTCTAAGTTACTAACATTTCCATATTGATTTCGTGTTATCCAGTTATATAAATGGAATGTCTGGAATGTTTTTTACCTCCCCTTTTTAATTATTCTCATTGATTCATTATTTACTATAACTTACTTTCCTCTAAAATAATTTAACCTCACCATTATTTTGATTCCATTCCTAAATTTATGAAGAATATGTCTATGAATTAGCATTCAATGTTGTTATTAATTTCATTTTATTGTGTATCAAATTTTATTTTCTAACGAAAAATGTAATATGGGTAACACTCATGTAATATAGTTTTCCAGAAATAATTACTGTTTGGTCCATCAGTATATTATTTCTTATAATCAGGACACTATCATTAGTTAAAGAACATTCTTCTAGATATTAGGGGCATGGCATTAAGATGTAATAATATAGTAATGTGGTTTTGGGATATAAAATATGTAATTCACATAGGATGAAATATTATGTTTTTATAATAGATGAATCATATTTTTCTAACTATGACTTCATGAAAAATATAATGTATGAAAAATCTATTGGAATGTGGAGAGTGGATATATTTCACTATCACGTAAATAAATTCACCCTAGTTTTAGTAATGAATATGCTAGGGTAGTGTTGAACCATAATCAGTATTGGATGACAAAATTATTGTAATGGGAAACATGATATTGTACTAGATGATTAAGATAATTAGGTTTTTTAGATTCTTATGGAGGACTTTGTGTGATTCCAAAAAATGAATCTCATGTGGGGTAATATTTTCATTATAAAACTGGAACTCATGTTTTAAATAAATAATAATAATTATAGAATAAGTGATTTTGAATACTAATTTATGAAAAAGGATGATAATTATGTTATAGTGGGAATAATGTCTTGAATATTCAGAGAAGTTAGACTAAAATTACTGAAAATAGAATAAAATATTATGGGAATACTTGGTCGATGTATTGATATTAAATTGAAATGTAGAAGGTCTAATTATGAGGTTATGCATGTGTTGGTTCATAAGTTGTAGAAATAGATTATAGAATTCACGAGGAATATGGTACGGTTAGTTTATAAGGCATGTGAGGAGAACTCGTTGTAATTTTAGAATTGTGAAATGTTTGTAGATGGAAGAGTTAATATTATAAATGCATCTTACCATGTGATTTAATTTTTGTGGATATAGGATCCATATGATATATTATCCCTGAATATTAGAAGGTGTATGAAGTAGTTTAACTTCTCGGGTCATACAACCATTTTTTATTTTTGGTAAACTTAATATATTGGAGATTATTTGATATTTTTACCATTTTATTTTTATTAATAATAGTGTTTCACTACCCAAATAGTGTATGAAATTTTCAAAACACCAAAACATATTCATCTTAATTATATGGATCATTATATATTTTTATTCTAGAAGATATTATCTAGTTTGTATGTTTTAATTTCAATGTGTATTGTGGGTGACATGTCTTCATGATTTTAGATGCACTATGAACAAAAAATAATTCTATTTTGTTCATTTTTTTATCATTTTTGTCTATTATGAATTTTTAAAGGATTTATTATTAATTGTAATTTATGAACCTAACACATAAAAAATGGATTTATTATTCGTTTAAATTACTACTCTTTCAATTATTTGGAATTTTTATAAGACTATACATCCATAAAAAATATTTAAATGTGTCAAAATGTGAAGTAAATATATAACATATCAACTTCAGAGGAACAAATAAATTTTATTTGGATTGTATATAGAACAAAACATGTATGGAGGGTAATATAAACCAAAATTTATGATTACACTTCTATGTGCACAAAATAATCATGAGTAATAAATGAAAAACTATAGAAGAAAAATTATTAAACACCTCATGATGAATCAAATAATCATATAATTTCTATAAAAATATAATGCACATTTGGTATAACTATTTTTAGGTTAATCTACATCATGAAACTATATACAATGTGAAACTTCACATAATATCATTAATGATATGTGATAGATCACAAAAACCATATACAACTAACCTACACTATCTCCACTACAAATAATACGTACTTATAAAAAATTCTTAATTCAATATATATTTATATATTATCATTTATATATTGGGAATCATTTATTTTACAATTTAAAAATACTTTTTCTCATTAAGTAATAAATTAAGGAACTGACCTTGTAAAAATTTGTGGATTTTGTTATTATGAAAGGATTGAAAGAGGGATTTGATGTTCAATTTAGTCTATAAAATGATAAATAAGAATAAAAAACTGAATTAAAATTAGTATGTTTTTCAATAAAATTGAAGAAATTATTTGTTAACTTATTTTGGAAAAAATCATTAAAGGTTTTGTTACTCAGATGGCCTTATGAGTAGACATATTACAAATAATCAAAGGAAACAGTATTTTCATTGAATAAATGTTAAAAAATTAAAATAATAAGTAGTCGGGTTACCATCATAGGGATAAATGGTTGGATATTCCACTAACCAACCAATGTTTAGTGAATATAAATTACCAATACTGAATTGATAATTTCTTGAGCGAGTCATGTTAGAATTAAAAATGTGTTTTTTTTTGTATTTTGAAGATTATAGTGTGAGTATAGAATTAAATATTTTATGGGAGAATTAATAACATTGAAAGTGTTTTACATTAGCTAAGGGGTGATTGGGGGTTATACGATAGTATATATCCTTCAATTTCATACAATGTGAGTTTTTAATAGAAATAAATTTTAAAATTAATAAATAATTAACCTTCACAAAAAAAATAGAAATCGAAATACATATGAAGTCAAAAGTCCCAATTATTTTTCTATAGACTCTATTCAGTAGTGAATAGTTATATTTTTGATTTTTTTTAAATTGTAATCAATGAAATATGAATTTTTAGAATAAAATGATAAAATTAGTTGTCTAGATGAGGAATTAACTCTCACTCCATTTACCATACACAAATATAAATTAATAAATTCTAAAATAGATAATATATATATTCATATAGTAAAAAACATATATATTCATTTTAATAACACAAAACACTATGTAAATTCACATTCAGCTCATTATTCGACATCAAATGACCATCCATGAATTTTTAGAGAATAATTTTTAAATATAGTATGATGATACACACAAAAATATAGTTTAATATTCTTATAATTCATGGGAATTAATTACCCCTCACAAGTATCGGTGGATAATCTAAGTCTAGAATTGAATGGTGGATGGAATATAAAAGGAATATATGAGTGGTTTAGTTTGTAGAATGGGAAATAAAATGAGTATATATATAGTGCAGGGGATAGAAAAATAATTTAAATATATGGTTCCCCCAATATAAGTGAATTTTCAGCTCCCTTGAATGTCCATAAAATTTCTTCTTTTCATGTAATTAATCCTTTAAGAAATATATCATAATCATAATTGTGATTCTTCCCAATATCAGATTTTAGTTATATAGAATTTTGAGTCCGTACATTCTCCAATTTCCATTATCCATTTCCATCTATCATTCTACTAACTATTTTTTAAATTTAGGAATAGCATATAAAAATTATCTCGTAATAAATATTTTTCATATGGATTTGAGATATTATTTTTAATAGATTATATATTGGTCCCCACATATTGTTTTTGAGATTATACATTAAGGGTCCGACTAGTTTACTATGTTGGGATGCTGAGAGATGTAAGTATAATTTTCTTGATGTTAAGGTCACATTTTTATGAAAGTGGTTATACTGAGGATTGAGATATCTTTAGATGGGGAAAATACATATTTTTCACCAAGGAATCTGTTACATTAGGCTTGATATACCATAGGTGTAGAAATCTGGAACATTATACCTTCAAAACACTTTATTTACATTTATATGTCCCAACGAAAAATCCCTAATCCCCATGGGAACGTGTATAGTTCCACATGTCAATATATATGAGTTAGGGAGAGATTTCACCATTAGTTTATAATTGAAAAGTAACTCACTAGTCCATGAAAATTCATGATAGATGTATTCAGCTATAGGATAACTACAAAAGAATAATCACTTTTGAAAAATATGAATCTCCAAAGAGTATAGGGGAAACATGTCATTATGACCACACAAAAATGACCAAAATTGATAATTACAATTAATATAATTAAAATATACATAAGTTGATAAGATCTATTAGGGTTCCCAGTCTAAATTCCAACAATAGGTGGAAGACTTACTAAACTATTCACACATATTAAAATAATAAACCAGATATCAAAAATTACATATGATTACTATAACAATTATCATATAATTTTGTGAACAAAAAGGTGGAAAGTTATTTTCCAAAAATAAAAAATCTCTATAAAAAACCACTCAGGTCACAAAAATATGGTTAAACTAATGTTAATCTATCAAATAAATTTAAAATTTTATATTAATATAAGAAATTATTTTCCATGAAAAATTATAGACAATAATCTATAAGAGAATCGCAATATTACACATCAATTGTTTTGAAATATTACCTATATAACAAGAGGATACATATGTGCATTAATTTATTTGAAATTACTTATTACAATTTAAGTCATGATGAATATGGGAATCATTCAATCATTCCTACTATATAATCATACAAGAGACCTGATGTAATACCCATCCAAGAAGGTAATGGGAATGTTTTATCCTCATATCAATGATATCTGGAAGCATATCCCTTAAAGAATAAAATAAGGGTCAGAATAGAGTTAGGGTACCTGGATCCCATACCATTGGGTCTCTCACATGATGTTATATGCATTACGAGTTTATCCCATAAATTTATGTTCCAAATAGGGACTTATATACTTGTAGAAATAATCTACTACTATTAAATAATGTATTATCATCGTTATAAAATATATATCAATGTAATAAATATGTTTCAAATTGAGTAAATACATATGTTCTATTAATGAGAAATTAACCATGATGGTATATCAATAAAAAACCATAATCATATATAAAACACCATCATAGTGAATCTAATGGATAACATGATGAATAATATTCACACACATTCAAGCTACCATAAATATTATAAATAATATTCAGATTTATATGAAAAGAATGATTACCACATAACCATGTGTGTTCCATGAGTTACATGATATATTATTAGCAGGTATAAAATTTCTAGGAATAAATGTAAATATTTAAAATATGATATTAAAAAACTATTAAACATATGTAATAGGAATTTAATAATGTTATATAAGATGTCAAGTATATATCTCAACAGTTTTTTCCACATTCTCCAGAAAGGGTCCAAATGACCATCCCATCCTTATAAGATCATTTAGTGTACAAAAATATCAATTTACTATGATATATCATTTAGTATTCATTCTATTTCCAATAAAAAGTAATCACTCTGTCAATTCCTTCACATAAATTTATTTTCCTCATATAAACCATTATAAATAATGGTAATTTATTGTTCATGGCTTACATATCATGTACATCATGGTTGACCAAATAGTTTATGATTGAAGATCATATTTGTAATGACTAAATATCATATACCTACGTTGTAACAATAAGGATGTTAATTCCATGTGGAGTTATGGATTCTATGAAATTATGTATTTTATTCAATATGATATTTAAAACTGAATATAATTTGTTAATGAATTTTATTTTTAATATTTTATGAGATTAATATTAATTTTACCTGATATAAATGTTTGATATTTTCATTATTCTATGATTGTATCACCCATTCAATCTCAGTATAGTTTTTCAAGAATATTATGTCGATGATATGGTCAAACTTATATGTTGGGTATTTGTTAACCATTCAAGGGGGTAATGAGAACATTTTGATTGTTTCATTTACACTTACCTTTTCATATACCCATTCCACATGTCCATGATTTTCTATTTTATGATTATGATAAAAATTTATTTATGAATATTTATTGCATACTTAAGTTATATTTGGGGCTCTATAACCATTTTTTATTCATGATATCACTTTTTTAAAGTAGAAACTACAATTTTCATGAGAGAAAATATTTGGGGGAAAAAGGATATTGGTTTTTATTTAATTTTCACTAAGAGGGGGAAGGAACGATGTATGACGATATACTGTTATGGATTTTATAATTGTGGGAAACAGGATATCGAATGGTTGAGTGGATTTGTTCTAGCCCTATGGTTCAAGGAAAGTGTATTGTTTTAAATCATGATGTTAATGTTTATGTAAGAGATTACATTTGTTCATAAGTAAGGTTTAGGGGGTACCATTTGTACCCAACGGATATGAAGAGGATAAATTTCATGTTTCTGACATCAAGCACCTAAATATAGGATGATACATTATGTTCAATAAGTAGTCAAATCATGGTTACATAGTTTATCCATGTTCATTTTCTTTATATTTTATCATCATTGTATATTTATTTTAGTTTTCTACTTTTCATGTGAATTATGTATGTTTGTCCATATGGGTGTTTATGTAAACTAAAAAATCCTGATTCAGCCATGTGTTCATGGTAATTCAATGATCTCGGTCTCTCTTAGTTTCGTTGGGGTTTCCCACCAAGTCTAATCTATTTATTGCATCCAATGTACACATATTTTTATTTTTTATTGTGGAATAGTGTTGAATCATTCCTTTTCCCATAGGCCAATTTTATGAAGCATTAAAAAATCTTATTGTCCCATTTTCCTTTCTTCTACTGTTTTAATTTTCACTATTTTTCTTGATACTTTTTTTTCTTATATTCTTGTTATATCTAGGAATATTTTTTTCAATATATGGGCTATTGTTTTAAAGAATATAGTACATATTATTTTCAGTTTATTTAAATTTTTAAAATTAAATATCTAAATATTTTACTCATTATTTGATTCCTGATTTATAAAATCATGGTTTTTTTCTTACAAATTAGTAGAATTAATTGATATATTTTTTGTTCATATATTTTTGGTACTTTATTTTATTCCGGATCATTGAGATTTTTTTCATGATTTAAATTTCATAAACCATAATAAAATTACTAAATTTATTTGGGTGGTTTAATCTATAAATCCCCATAATTGTACCCCTATAAAATGGTTTGAGAAATAATATATGATTACTTTTTCAACAAAAAAATTAATGTTTATAGTATTTCATTGTGTAATTTTTTTACAATATGAGTGTTCACATGCTTGTTCAATATGGTCATGTTTTACCTTTGTATATAGTACTCTATTTGTATTTTATTTATAAACTGATTTATAATCATTTTATTACGCTACATTCAACCATATTATGATTTTATATTATAGTAATATTGTTTAGATCATTTCCTTAATGAATTTTGTGTGAGAGTTGGTGAGGTATTTCCTATGTATTTTATCCACTGTCTATATTTAGTTTTGATTTTCCTATGACGTCATTTATTATTATATAAGGTATATGGAAAGTGATGGAACTTATTTTTGGGGGTGTATTGCTTCAATAATGTTTTATCCTAAGGAGGATAAGATTTCTAATAAGATACATTGTAAATTCATGGGTGTATTGAATTAATTTATAGAATGGATTCAATATATACAATTTCTTAGATATTTTTTACAAGACCATTAATTATAATCAATTCATTTTTTGTCTTTTTTATGATTTTTTTGATGAATTTGATATTACTCTATTTTTGGGTTTCTTTTTTTCAACGAATATATTTTCGATCATCTGATGGATTGAGTATCACTATATTATAGGTATGTGGATGGAATATTGGGTAAGAGTTTGTAAGGGTCCATGTAATGTTGTTTTATATTTTTAAACATCGTTTAAGAGGAAAAAAATTCAGTTATTATTATATATTATTTTTTGGATAGTTGATGTCACTATTATGGGTATTGAGGGAAATCAATTATAAAGATAGATTATTTAGTATTATATTTCCTCATTAATTAAGGTGATATGATAGGTTATTATAGGACATCAGGTGTTTTTTTATGAATTTAGTTTTAAAGGTGGATATTTCTTAATTTAATTCCCCTGGATTTTAATGATTAAATGAAACGTTCTAAAAACATTTAATTATTCTGTTTAGAATGATAATTTTTTAAATTTTAAATGATATTTACATTTTATATTTTCCAACTAATGTGGGTTTTCCCATTACTGTTATATATGTTTTTCATAACCATTATATGGGGATGTAGATACACATAGGTGTAGTTTCTTATTAACATTATATAGGTTATATGGTTATACTTACATAGAAAGACCAATACACTTATGAATTCAATTACTTTTTAGCATCGTTTTTAAATTGTGGAACTAATTTTCCCTAATTTTATATTCATAGGTTTGGATAGATTGATATTCATTAATTTACTTATCCTCCATTAGATTTAATTTCTTACCATCCATCATTTTCCCCTATAAAATGAATCCTTGATTATGTTGTTATCTATTTTATAGAAATAATATATAGTGTGGTGTGTTTTTCTACTTCTCTGGTTTCACTGAGAAGAGGGATGAATTCTAGTCTATGACATGTAATGGTTACTTGGGTTGAGAAATTACATTGAGAGACCAGATATTATGAGTAGTAAGACCTCCATGGTGATGGGTGGATATATTTTTCTTTATCATGATGTTATTTCCTAAGCACATGATGGTTTGGGTTTATAAGGATGATATAGTGTGTGCTACCTATGATAGAAGGATGACTAATAGATAAATTGTATGTTATTAACCATATATTCCAAAATCCTGAATGGTATGATACAGTCTAAAAGTTATTGAAGCATTATATAATAGATCATCTATTTATTCTTCTTTTTTATCCATGCGATAAAAAAAATCTGTTTATTTCATGTGCATTGAGGGTGTTCATCCTAATAGGGGTACATGTCATCTCCTCAAGAATGATTTTCTCATGGGTTCCTATTACTTCCATGAATTCTCTATCATATTTTTTAAATTTATTTTTTGGAAATGAAATTTATATATCTTACTTATATTTTTCTATTTCATATTTTTTATAATTGAATCTCGTTACATTTTTCCCATTCGTGTCGGTTAACTAACTGAATCATATAAAAATTCTCACATTCCCTTTGTAATTTATATAACATTTTTATGATGCATATTCTTATTGACGTGCATTTCACTTAAAATTTATTTTATATTGGAAATTTTGTTTATTAATAATGAGGGTTATTGATTTTGTGATT
This sequence comes from Viscum album, assembly GCA_963277665.1. Classification (NCBI taxonomy): domain Eukaryota; kingdom Viridiplantae; phylum Streptophyta; class Magnoliopsida; order Santalales; family Viscaceae; genus Viscum; species Viscum album. The sequence goes on along the minus strand of OY728143.1, from coordinate 639,059,293 downwards.
ATTTTTATAGTATCCTTTTTTTAAAAAAAATTTAAAAGAAGAACATACATTTTTATTTTGATTATTTTATTTTTTATGCATCAATAATTTTTTTTCTATTTATGATAATTTATTAATAGAGTTTAATTTTTTTCATGTGTTGTTGTTATGAACTGTTTAATAAGAATTTTTAACTTTTTTTCATGCATTGATCATTTTAATAAAAATTTAATTTATACATTTACTTAGGATATTGAATGGAGACTTCCCCAGAGCGTAACTCCCAATAGTACAAAATACTTTTCTCTCTGTTTTCTAATCATGTTCAATAATCAAATGAGAATTTTAATAATTGGTTAAAAAACATATTTAATAAAATTTAATTCAATGTAATAGTTCAGAAATATTTCTAATTTTTTTTAGTCAAACACATTCAATTACGCATAATACATTATTTTTTTAAACTAATTCATAGAATTGTCCTTAAACGTACCTTTATATCATTTTATCTAGATAAAAATCCCAAAATTTATATTTTATAGATTTAATATAACACTATACTTAACTAAAATCCATTAATGTTATTAGCTATATCCTTTAAAAATGGGAAAAACCTCTAATCATTTTACTAAGTTTGTTACTTGAAATAGACAATGTAAATCATAAATGGTAACCTAATCTTTAGAACCCCATAAAAACTATGATTTTTATTGGATAAATTAACCAATGGAATATTGGTATAGAGTTTTCAAGAGATTAATAAACAATAAACTATTCATATGTCAGAATTACCTTACCTAATCCATCAATTGAACAAGTCAGTGGATGTTTTTTCTCAGCTATTGTTATTTATTATTGATCGTAATAAAAAAAGGTATATGATATCAAAAAACATGAGTTCTCATCAGGTTATTTCATAATATATGATTATAATCCATGTATAATAGATTAAGTAACCATTTTAAAACCTAAAGTTGTTTCTTAGGCCTAATGTATATAATCATGAACATTTCTAATTAAAATATATGTTTATAACCACAAAAATAATTTATTATATCCATGATAAATAATTATATAAAAATTACATTGTTATATTTTTTGAATATAAAATATGTATTAATTTACTAATCTATTTAATACTCTAGAAGAAAAATATATATAAAAAATATAGGTATCATAAATTCTTTAGGACCCCCTACATAAAATTATCTATAATAAACCACTTATTATTGTTGAAAAATCAATTCAAGTCTCTAATATAATATTCAATACCAAAAAAATCAATAACTAAAATATCTTAAATCACTATAATATTATTGAAGAAACCCATCCAAGAAGCCCAGAGTCTGTGTCCCCTTTCAATTACATTAGCATGATAAAAAAAATTAATCCCTTAAGGACCAAAGAGTTTAGTAGGCTTGGTAAACTTGATATATACATGGGTATTGTATTTCAAATGTCTAAAATAATTACAATAATTTTTTTTATTTCTTTCAAATAAATAAATTAACAACTTTGAAGATAAATCTAATCCATATAGTAAAAAATTGCATATATTTCATTATTTTTTTCTTGGATTCATGGGGAAAGAAACCAAATAATGTTGAGACAAAATTCACATTAAGGGTAAATAAAGAAGAAAAAATAATCTTTCAATTAGAATAGATAATATTTAAAGGTAAATAATTGATTACACATGACATATAATCCATAAACTAAATGGATGTTTGTAAACAATGTGTCAAGGTTGTAATTAAACACACATTCTTATAATATTACAGAAAAAGGAAAAATAAACATGGAAATTTATGAAATGGAAACACATTCTATCTAAATAAATGATAATTAAATGTATCCATAGATTTTTCAATGAAAATTATCATGGATAAATAATAAATTAATGCTATAAATGAAATACACTCATAGGTGTATCAATTAATAATATCATGGATAAATAATAATTGAATATAAATGATGAGAATTCTTTATTATTAGTCAACAGGATTCCTAGGTACAAGGTACCTTGACCATCAAAACCATTCACAAGGCGGTATACAAAATGTTGGATAAATGCCAATCAAAGTCAACTAGCTTAATATCTTATCCCATGGGACTACTGATACATTGGGGGTATATATATAACTGGGAACCACCCAGGTAATACAAGTCCAAAAATTCCTCATATATCAAATAATCAATTTAATAATGGGACTAATCATATAACTGTATGGGGTAATAAATAAATACTTATCAATATCTACCCAAATAATCAAATAATATTCAATGTATACCTCATCTATAAAATGGTATATGGTTTAAGAAAAAATAATATCCATGATAAATGAAATGAATAATTACGGGGAAAGTAAATGTTAAATGGTAAGAGGAGATTGAATATTTCAAGAGAAAAATGAAATCATGTAATTTAATGCTAATAAAATCATTGAATAAATAATTCCTTAACCATACATAGGATTATTAATGATAGTTTAAATACAACATCCACCAAGTGGATTAAAATAAAGGGGGTTTTTAATGATGAAAGGAAATAATTTAAAAGTACTATAACCAAATCCATATATTTCTTAGGAGGTAAAAAGTTTCCCTTTTCATGGTAATCGTGTTATAAAAATGAATTGTTATGAAAGATAAAAGAAGATTATTTTTAAAATACTTTTTTAAAAAAAGTGAAAAAATTTATTTACCAAATAATTTTGAAATCATATCAATAAAACATTGTTTTTAGAATGAAATAGGTTCTCCGAATAGAGGTTTAGATAAAGTTGGTTTTTATTAAAACCATTTTATAAATCATGATGAGTACTAAAGTGTATAAAATAGAACTAATAAATAAAAATTGTAATGAATAACATGATAAGAATGAAATGATTTTTTTAAAAAATGGTCATATAATTTCCATGAATGTATATTGCATTGAAAGATAAAAAGAAATAGTCTCGAGGAAGATAATTTTTAAATATCCCAAAGTGTCATATACCACTTCGAAAAATTTTAAACCATTAACCACAAAAAGGAATAATATTAAATGAAATTCTAAAATACCATGAAGATAAATGATCCTTTATATAATATATAAAAATGGTTATTAGATACATTACAAAAAACATTAAGTAGTGAACATGACATTTATCTAAAAAATATTAAAATTGAGATGAGAATCCCTTGCCTTGTGTTTACTTTTGGGTGAATGTCCTTTATATTCTTGTATAATAAACATATTGTAATTATTTAATTTCTTGTGAAATTTTTTCATATTTATCATTACTTTTATTTCAATAATTTCTATATAGTATAAACCTACTTAAACAATTATTTTTATATCTGGTGTTTTGAACAAATTCTGTTTATGTGTCAAAAAAACAATAATATGTTTAAATTTCTCTTATGGATAAACATATCACATCTCAAGAATAAGAATAATTATATAATAATAATATTTATATATTAGTTATAATTTAAAAATCCACCATTATATTTGATTATGAAAAATGTACCGACGTTAAAATCCTGGAGACCCTAGGATGTACGTTTGCATGAGTAAGGTTCTCATTTTTCAATGATCATTATAGAAAAAAGGATAAAAGAATTATAAAATTATAGAATGATTATTAATATATTGAAAAAATTATTATTAATTCATATATACTTATATATAAAATTCTAATCACATTAATAGAATCACATTGTCTTGAGAAGGGGGTTGTCTCTACGTCCATGACTAACATTTTCACATTTTAGTGTGTAAAATGATAATAAATAAAATGATATGTCTATATATATATATATATCTTGAAAGGTAATTTTTTCCATAAATATGACATAGATATTTTTTATTTCTCATATATTCAATTATATTCATGATTTATACATTTTATGGACCGTGTGAATTAATAACATCGCTTTGAGTGGGGTGGTAGTCCACACTTTATCAAACAATGTTATCATATTAATGCAAAATAAAATGTATATGGGTATATATTGTAAAATAATTAAACAAGAATAATGACATAATAAATATAATATATACTATATATAAACTATGTTCCGATAATAATAGTCATCCTTGAATGCTGGAAATTGAAAAATGAACAATCTTTTCTTTCAGAGGTAGTAGTTTTCCATATATATAAATATTATGTTATTTACCCATAACATAGAGGTGTGTTTAAGTGTAGGTAAAAAAATCTCATTAAAACATCATATTATTTTTAGGAAACTATATTCTAAATAATAATATAATTATAATGGTTGAATTTTTATAGAATGGAAATAAAATTAAAAATAATGAGAGAAGATGTTACCTCTTAATGGAGTAACTTCTTTACTTTTGAAGAAAAACCATCATTGGATTGATTTATTCACAAGTGGTAGATTCTAGGATTATGTGAGTGATTTAGGGAGTCTAATGTTTTTGTGTTTTGATGAACCAATGTAGTATGATTGTTTTGAGTAAGGGGGAGAGGTGGTGGCCCATTATAGGGGAGGAAAAGGAGACACATGGAATTTTTGAAATCAGCTTAGGGTTACACATGTTACCAAATTAACAATTAAAAAAAACAAAAAAAAAATCAATAATTAAAGCTTCATTGACTAATTAAGTACAAAAAATGTATTGTGTACATGTTATTACGTTACTTTGACCTGTCAAATATAATTTTTAGTCCATTTGTATGCCTAATTACACCTTAATCATTTTTATTAATTTTAATTACTTTCACTAATATTAACGGTAAAAAATTAATTATATATTATTAGACTCAAAATATAATAATTATTAAAAAAATTTATGTCAATTTTTTTTGTAATTCAAATAAGAGAAGTGGTAAAATTAAGAATAATGATTGTTTTAAAGATAAATGGTTGTACTAGTTTAAGTAGAAAAATGACCAAACGATTGGAGAGTTTTTATATCCAATTTCAATGATAAATTGATTATAATAAAATAAATAGATTTAATAGATTTATTATTGATATAAGGTGTCTTTATATCAAATTTAAAATTTAGTTTAACAGTAATACCAATTTAACTGAAAATGAAGTTTTTAACTAACATGAATTATTTTTCACTATTTTCCAAAAAATGAAGTTTCTCCTAAAAATACCAAAAATTCACTATATCCTAATTTTGATATTATTATTTCAATATAGAAGTTTTTCTATAGAATTAAAATTATAATATTTTCAAAATGAATATTTAAAATAGGTTCCCCATTAAATTGAGGTAAAACTTCCTTTATTAAAATATCACTTTTTATGTGTGAAATAGGGTTTGTTCCTACCTTATGCATATCAAACGTAATGGATAAATATAATAAATATTTGATTGAATATATATCCTATATTTATCATTAAAATCATTAAATATTTTTTATTACTTGTATTTATTATGTGAAAACTCATTTGGATGAATAAATATAATAATATTTATTTTTTATCGTATTGGTTCTTATTTTCATTTAATATTAATGAAAACCCAATAGAAACATTTAATATTGGTGTAAACCCACAATTTGAAAATTTAGATATATATTTTCAAAATAATTAATTTAACAACTTGTATCAATCAGATTATATTATGTTATAATATTTTAATATTTCATTTTTATTTGGTAAACTCGGTCATTCATTTATCAATATCTATCAAGGAAGGTATCTCTTGAATTCAACAATAACTATCAGGAAAGGTTGATCATGAATTTAATGTAAGACAACACTATTTTGTGTGAATTACAAGTAATAAATTATGTTTAATTTATTTAAAATATTAAAAATATAGTGGATTTTTAGAATATTATATTCTATTATGTGTTTGGTGTTTTGTGTCATACAATATTTAGAATAAAAAGTTGTACATTAGAATTTCGAGGCGATTCATTCTCCCCATATAAATAAAATTGTGTCCTCACAATTTATACTTGTTTCGAATGATAGATTTTTTTCTATAATTCTTATGTTTGAAATTTCTCATCATGATAATGGTTTGTTAAAAATACTCCTAAAAAGATATAATGGGATCTAAAAGGTTATGATCGACTCTCATGTAACTAGGTCTCAATATAGGAGAACATTATCTGAAATTAGACATACATTCATATAGGAAAAGAATAAATATTTATATTTAGTGAATTATATCATCAATCAAAAACAGGTGAATGATTATTATAATATTGAGGGACTCAAATACAAAAATATGAGATGATTTTAAAGATGGGTTTTTAATGAATAATTAATGAATTTGGACAACGTATCTTTATAAGTCATTTTTCTTTATGATGGGTATTTATTTTAAAGATCAATCATTTGAAACAATATTCTTACTAAATTGGTATCAATTTAATATTAATGATCCTATATTTTTTTCTTCATTCTAATTCTAACACATGAAAAAATTAATATTAATTCATGATGCACTAAAATATATTCCAAAAGGATTTTAAGACCCATAAAATTTTGAAAAGTCTAAATATTTGTCACAAGCTATTCTATAAAACAAATATGGCCAATATATTGATCTTTTATCCTAAAAATTGATACTATTGGTTCAATATTTATATTTATTTATTAAATTGATTAACTAAAATCAATGAAAAATTAACTAGAACCTTGCGTGGGTTAGTGATTGGCATGAAACCCTTATTGACATTTGGTTACTATTTCATGACCTGCAACCTTCCCGTGTTTGATTGGTTTTCACTTAGCATGAATGTCCTCCATTTTAAAAACCAAATTATTAAAATTCTAAAATAAAAATGATATACCTTCTTTGAAATTTAGTCATTAAATATACCCTTAACTAAGGTTTTGAATTCATTATCAATAAGTAAATATTTTGTCAACATATTTTCATATATGTCCTTCATTGGTCTAGTGTTTTTATACAATATCATTCATAGTATTTCTAAATCATGACATTATTTCTTTAATATAAAACATTTATATTTGACCTAAATTATTTAATCAAACTATTTATAATGTTTTGATAGGAAACATAGATTATCCTATAAATAACCCCCAGGAGTGTCAAACCTAGTGCGTTGTAAGGCCCACTCTCTTATACCAGGTTACCTTGTGTCTTGCCTTAAACACCTTGTTGGAGTTATTAATCCATGATATAACTGGTCCAAAACCACATCAACTTGTAGTATCCACACATGGAAGTATTTTTTATAAAAAACCAAAAAATATATACTTTATTAAAAATCTATATTGTTCTTATATACTTATCTTCTGATTCTACCTTATGGTTTTGTTCTATAACCTATGTATTCTAAAATATTTTTGGGAAGGTTGTTACTAAAATTCCTCTGATAACAACTATAGCTACATGAACTAAAAGCTCAGATCTGGTCCCTACTATCAGTTATACTATCATGATTACAAGGAATAAAGACCTAAAGGATCAAATACATTACTAGTCTTGGTAAACAAGATACATACATGATTATTTTATTACAAATGAATACACTAATTTCAATATAATTTTTTTTCTTATTTCAAATAATTAAATCAATAACGTCGAGGATAACTCTAATCCATCTATTAAATCCATTCAAATCGTTCATGTTAATCCTATTAAATTCATGGGGAAAGAAAAAAAATTATGGTAAGTTAAAATGATTGGTAAGGGTAAACAATGTGGAAGAAATATTCAATCAATGAGAATAATAAATAGGGAAAGGTTAATAATCGAACACATATGCCATATAATCAATAAATGTATGAGAAGTGGATAAAAAATTGGAATGGAAATAACCATAAACACATTTCATTAAAATAACATGACAAGGAAAAATAAATATGGAAATTTAGTAAAATTAAAAAAATCCCTTCAAGATAATTGAAAATAAAATGTATCTATAGATATGTTGATGAAAAATATCATGTATTAATAATAAATGATGCATAAAATATTATTAAATACCTATATATGTCAACAAAAATTATCATTGAAGAATAATAACTGAATATAAATGAGGTAAATGATTTATTATTGGACACCTTGTTTCCTAGGTACATGGTACCTTTCCTTCCAAGACCATTCAAAAGACATGTTAAAAAAAGTTTAGTAAAAACCAATATATGGTGGCTATCTAAATTAATTGCCTTATGATACTACTAATGATTTAAGGAAATATTTATAACTCAGCCCCGACCATGTCATAACAATCCAAAACATTCATTATATATATAATAATCAATTTTACAATTCACCTTATCAAATTTCTCTTTGGAGTAGGAGATGCAAATTTTTAAATTTTTACCCAAAAAATCAAATAATTTCCAGAGAATACACTATTTGTAAAATGGTAAGCGTTTTATCCAATAGTAATATCCATGATATGTGAAATGAAAAATTAGGGGAAATTCATTTTTCAATGATCATAGAAGATTGATTATTTCATAGGGAAAAAGAAATAATGGAAGTGAATGTGAGTAATATCCTTGGAAAATTAATTCATAAAGCACCCATCGGGAAATTAAGGATGGTTTCAAAACAACATACAATAATTGGATCAAAATAAAGGGTTATTGTTTTTAATGAATAAAAATAATATAAAAATATCATTCAAAAACATTATTGTGGAAAATATCCTTTTGTTCTATAAACACTTTTAAAAATCATTTTCAATGATAACAAATTTTAAAAAAAATTCATCAAAAAATTAAATTTTAAACATTCAAAGGAATCATCAATGAAATAAAAATGATTAAATCCGTAATTTTCATATGATAAAAAACAACATTCCAATTTCATGGTAAAACGGTTTGTAAAATTCCTTATCGAGAAATAAACAAGAATATTCGTTAAAAACTGGTAAATGATAAATGTTTAATATTTTCATTACCAATTTAGTATAAAATCATTTTTTAATGAATATTAATAAAACATTATTTTTCAAAGAAAATTGGTTCTCCAACTAAAGAGATAAATGCATTCGGGTTTTGTTAAAAATATTATATAAAACAATTAGGTTCCATAAAGTAGAAAATGGTACTAATACGTCAAAATGGTCATGATTAAACATAGAATATTGAAACGATTCAACAAATAATTATTATGTTATTTCCTCAAATATAAATTCCATGTAATGATCATCTGTATTAGTTGTGAGAAATATTATCATTAAACATCACAAAGTGTACCATACTAATTGGAAACTTTTTAAATAATTATCCTCATGAATGAGTGAAATTAAATAAAATTATTTAATTCCATTAATTTAATGTAATTCAAGATATAATATATATAAGTTGTAATTTTATACACCTCAGCGAAGATATAAGTGTTGATCATGACATTTATCTCCTAGATATAGAAACTAAGAATAGAATATCTTATCCTGTTTTTCCATTTGTGAGAACATCCATTAACATCCTATATAATAAAAATATGTTAATTTTATTGTTTCTATATGATTATTTTCATTTTTATCATTTCTTTTATTTCACATACTACTATGTTTTATACATTTAATTAAACAATTAAGTTTTCATTGTGTGTTTTGACCAAATTCTATTTATATGTAAAAATCAACTTTGGTATGTAAACAATGGTCAATGTGATCAATATATAACATCTCAAGAATAATATTATTGATATGAATATCATAGTTGTACATAAATTATTCTTCTAAAATTAACCAGTAAAGATATTTATAAAAAATTCACCAACATTACAATGATAGAGACAGTAGGTCATACATACACTTGAGACACATTCTCATTTTTAAATGATCCTTATCGAAAGAAGTTAAGTAGAATTATATATTTCCATAATGATAATAATTTCATGAATAACATATTATTTATTCATATATCATTATATATAATATTATCAAAATTTAAAATAAATCACATCTTATTGAGGAGGCAGTAGTTCACTCGTCCACGACAGATATTATCAATTTTTAGTGCTTGAAATTCTAATAAAGAAAATTAAATGTTTACATATAGATAGAACATTAATTATTTCCTTAATATAATATATATATTTTCTCATATGTTTAATTTTTATATTCTTTTATACATTTTGAGAATCACGAGAATGAATCAAATTGCTTTAAGGGGGTGGTAGACCACACTTCCTCAAACGATGTTATCATATTAATTCATAATGGAATGTATAAAGGTGTGTGTTGTAAAAATAATTAAATAATATTAAACAAACAAAAAATATAATATATAATATATATAAACACTGTGTCCATAATAATTCCCACCATGAAAGTTTGAAATAGAAAAATGAATAATCATCGTTTGGTGAGGCAATACTTTGTCCTACACGGAAACAGTATGAATGTTATATAGGTGTATATAATTGATGGGAAAATGCACATCATAATAGAAAACTAGTATATTTAGAATAGTTTTGTTATTATAAAAGAACATAATATTAATGGTTGAATGGTTTGAGAATGAAAATAAAATTAAAAATCTTGAGAGAAGATGTTATCTCTCAATAGGGTATCATCTTTTAGATTGAACAAAAAGCATCATTGGATTCCTTTCATTATAAGGATAGGTATTTAGGATTATTTTAAGGTTTTTTTGTTACTACTATTATGTTTTTTAGAATAAAATTTTGTTATTGGTGTGTGAGTAAGGAGGATAGGTGTTGACCTTTTATATGGAATAAAATAGTCTCACTTGTAATTTTTTGAAACAAGTAAGGTGTAAAAATATTATTACCAATCCAATGTCAAAAAATCCCAATATACTATAAATTTATTGTATAATGGACGAATTATTTATATCCAATTGAATTTTGATATGTTTCTAGGTCATTTAGGCCCTCAAATAAAAGGTTTGGTCCACTTGTAAGCCTAATTACACCTTAATCACTGTAATTAATTTTAATCAAATTCAATAATCATTTTGGAAAATAAATAAGTTTATCTTATTACAATAAAAATACAATCCTGATTAAAATCGTTTATATATATATATTTATATAAAGTTTAAAAAATATATCATAGAATCAAAAATATTAGTATTAATGTCAATCATGCAGAAAAATGGTTTAACTGGTTTCAGTAGAAAAATAATGAAAATATTGTAGAGTTTTAATATTCGTCAAAAATGTTAAGATGATTCTAATAAAAATAAATCATAATATTAAGTGTATTATAGTTCTAATTATACTTCATAGGAAATTTATAATTTAAGTAAATATTATAATATATTTAAAAAAATCATTTTTAGCTAAAATGTTGTATTTTTCACTATTTACCAAAAAAATGATGTTTCTGAGAAATATTCCTAAAATTAACCATAGGATATTATTAAAATATGGATTCAGTTTATTTTATAAAATTAATTTTATATAATTGTTAAAATTAATATTTAATATAGGTTCTCTATTAAATGGAGGTAAAATTGCCTTTATAAAAATATAAGTTTTTCTGTGTGAAATATTGTATGTTATTTTCTTATTCATGTCAAACCTGATGAATAAATTTTAAAATTATTTTATTTAATATATTGAATATATATATATTTAATATAATTCAATATGTGTGGTAATTTTCTTATTAAGATAAAACACCCTTAAAATCATAAAAAATATATAATTTAATTTTATATCCTAATGGTTCTTATTTTTTATTATCATTAATTGTTAACAAATGAAGTAATTTTATTTTCGTGTAACAATATTATTTATAATTCTGTTTTTACTATTCATAACAAAAAATTTAATTTTTAGTTTATATAACATTATAATAAATAATAATATTTTATAAATATTTTATTATTTTTTGAAACTCAATCTTTATTGTAACAAAAGCTATCAAGGAAGGTCGCAATTCCTTAAAGCACAAGATATCAAGGATGGACTCTATTGTATTTAAATCAATATAACTTGGTGTTTCATGAATTAAATTAAATATCATATCTTTAATTTATTTAAAATGTTAAATATATAGAAGACTATTAGGATATTATATTCCTTTACGTATTTGGTGTTATGTAGCATACACACTATTGAATAAAAAGTTATACTATATAATTTTGAAGTTTTACAATAACTCTATCAAAATTATATAAAAATATTTATATAATATCATGAACATCATTCCAATAATCATAATATTTAAAACCCCAATTTTGAATAACATTATGACTCCAAAATTTAGTTCTGGAACCAATAGAAGATACTAATAATAACCGAATATTATGAAAAACAATTACCATGAGAAAATCCTCAATATAACCTCCCCATATAACCCATAACTATAATTAGTGGAACACATGAAAAATTGGAGGATTTTATGGAAATATTGGTGACATCCCACATCATATAACCCATATCTTTTTGGACGAAGAGAGAGAGAAACCAAGCAGAAAATAATGAAGGAAATTGATGAAAAGTATATTATGGAAAAAGGTGGGAGAAATTTACTATTTTCTTCCAAATAAAAAAATCCAAGACCCCCCCCCCCCACCCTACCATTTGAATTTCATAATACCCATTAGTGGTATGCATGGGTCTATGTGAAACCCCAACATTAGCCCGATATATGTCCACTAAAAAAGATACCCAATACCCCAAACAGGTAACCCAGTTCCATTTGAATCCTTTATATTATAGTTGGATTCACATCTAGACTATAAAAATATGAAATATATTCTAAAACAACACGTAATATAACCTAAATGTCTATCATGATACATTTAAATAAATGTTCAAATTCCAAAATAAAAAATAATACCCCCTATACCCATAATTTACTTAGTTTGGAACAGAAATATAATTTCTTAAAACTATATTTTACTAAAATTATATATACCAAATGTTTTGTCATGATTTTTAAGAAAAAATATTTTTATACCAAACATAAAAACGGTTCTAATGTAAAATTAGTTTAAAATATTATTATTGAATATGATCTATTAGTCTGATCATGCATCAGGTAAAATCAGACTAACTATTATTCTGGATATTAATTAGACTAGTATTATGTCTATCAGACTAACTAATGTCATCAACATTAGAATGAAAATAGTCAAATCCACAGTAATAGTCATTTTCAGTTATATTGAATAAAAAAAATATTACATTGTATTTTTTTAGTGTTTATGATTGATGTGATTTGAATTGATTCTATTAGAAAAAATTCCTCAGTGCACTATTATTGTGTTGAAAAACAAACAAAATATGAAAATGTAGTAATGTTCATGATCAGCTAAAAAGTTCAACATAAAAAATATTATGCTCTCTAAAAGTCAATGTTCTCTGATGTTTTTAATCCAACTAAAAAATATGATCATTAGAGAGTTTTTTATAAATATGAGGTGATTATAAGTCATTAGAGTTGATGAATTTTTCAAATCAACACATATGATTATTTCTCTACCTGAAAATGTCAATCATAAGTCCTGTAATCATTCAAATATTTTTAGTTATATAGAATACATGTTTGAATTTTTAATTAACATTTATTTTTTTTATTCCCATTATTTTGATTGTGGGTAGATCTATGGATTATTTGGATATGAAGACTGGTGAATATGATCCATTGTACTACAGGATTCCAATGCTAGCAAGATGGAGCTCCACTAATCGTCGTATTGAAGGATTCCATGGGATTGGAAGATAAATACATTCCAAAAACTTTATCAAGGTATTTCCTAGTATGGAATGATATACCATTAATGTAAGAATTGGAACTAGCAATATCTTAAGTAAGAATTTATAACTTCCATAACTCTTAATATTAAAGAGTAAGCATGTATGTCATTCTTAAATAATTAATAAAATATTTTATCTTGTATAAATATGTTTATTAATCATCATTGAGTTTTTATTAGAATTTAATATTAGATTTATATTTTTATTTATTATTTTATCATTATATATAATTAATTGATAAAAAATGATATATCAGACAGTTATAGGATATGATAAAAAAATATGAAAAAAGATGAATTCTAATTATGATATTTTTGTGAAATGTGGGTTTTTCAATAATTTATCTTTATAAACTAAAATTAACACCCACTATAGATATCAGATACTATTACGCCCAATCAATTAGTATTAGTGTAGTTTATACTACTATACTTGTTAAAATTATCTCTTTTTAATATACTGAATGATGTTTTTTTATAAACTAAATGATTACTAATTTATTTTCTACTAATTAATTTTGTATAAAAATAGTTTAAATTTGATAATATGTTAGGTATGAATGTTATTACTCTATAAAACCCAAAACCCCAAAGGACCCCAATTTGGGTGGTGGAAGATTATGAATACTAGATAAATATAATGAGGAAATTTTTTATTCAATACAAGTTTTGATAAAATTATAATACTATCTAGAAATTATAATATTCTATGAAAGAGGTTATAGATTTTAAAAATACCGAAATGTTAGAATATAAGCAGAATTATTGTGTAAGTAATACTCTTTTTACTTCTATTAATAGAAATGTATACAATCATTTTTCTTTATGTGAATAATATAATAATATACAAAAAAGTTAATGGGTATAACATTTTGGATATTCTATATTCATTGACAGTAGATGAGTTATATAAATAAATTATTATCTTGATTTTTATTTTCTACCTGTTGAGTGAGAATAAAATATAATCCAAATTATTATTACTAATATTAATTGTTTTAAATTTCATGTGGTGGGATATCAAGGTTACAATATTATTGTTAATAAAATAATATATACCATTACAAATTAACTGAAATCTAGTAGAACATATTTGGATGATATAAGGAGGATTTATAACCTTACTCATTATGATAATATCATAACCTATATGTAATAAAATGGTTGAATAAAAAGGGAAGAAGAAAAAGTTAGAATGAATAATGGAGGAGTTTATTTTTCAAAAAATATATAATGTTCTTATTAATTCTCAATATACTGAGAAAGTTGTGGAATATCTTAAAAAAAGCAATATAATATTCATTGTGATATTATTTCATTATAAAAGTATTATATCAAATTAGATAATATTTCATGATTTTTGAAAAATATTATAGGAATTAATGATTTTATGTAAAAAAATAAAAAAAATAATATTGGTAGAATTGATATGAGATATTTTTGGAAAGTGATATTTTATTAGTATAAGAATGCTAGAAATAACATACCAATTTTCCTATTCTAAAGAGAAAGGATAATAAGGAAATTAATTTATATAGTGATTCTAAGAAATACTATTATCAAAAAATAATTAAAAGTATAAATATTTCAAACACATGGAGTAATAGTGGAGCTGATAGTTATTCTTATAATTTATCAGACAATTAATGTTTTGGAAGAAGAATATTAGTTTTTATACAGAAAATCCAATGCTAAGAAAAAGTATCATGGATAAGGTAACTTGTGCAAAATCTCTTCATAATCATATATTTAATTAAAATTACACTAATATTGACGATGAAAATAGTTTTAATTATTTTTATTATGTATCTTCTTCATAATATGTGTAGAACAATACATTACCAATTTTTTATAAAGTATCGAGGATTATAAAATTTAATTAAAATGCGAATTGTATCATTTTGAGGAAACATGGAAATGTGCAAGAAAAAAATTTAAATAAATATTCATGGTTATCCAATATAACTATTGAAATATCATATATATATAATGTGATACAACATTTTTTGAAATACATGGTCTATCCAAATATCATAAAAATATTTTTTTTCATTTTTTACAATGTTACATTGTAATTCATATTTCAAATACTAGTTTTATTGATTGTAAATGTGTTGCTAAAAAAATCACAAATTACTAGTTTGAGGAATAATTTATCTATGTTTAGATATTTTCTAGTATGACATTGATAATATTTATAATCAAATTAGAACATATTGAGGTATTTCAAAATTGGGTATTACTAATAAGATTCATTTATTTGATAACAATTTCTTTCAATAATGTTCTCTGTATTTCACTAAGTGTCAAAGTAGTGGTCATTGAATGATAAAATGTTCTTTATAAAAAAACATTTAGGTTTTCAAAAATAGTATTTTTATATTGAAATGGAATTTTTATTGAGGAAATAATATGGGAAATATTTGGATATAATGGGTTTTACTTTCTGATAATACCATACCCAAGAAGGATTGTGTTTCAATATATTAGTGTTTTTTTTCTATTATGAAAATATTGAATATTCCAACAACAAGAACATTTTGTACAGGAGTAGTGTTTATTCTAAACATATGACTATAAATAATGATTTTATTAGAAACATCATAATTATGAATGGATGTAATGTATCATTCATAGATAACTCTCATGAAGAAATTATTGATATAGGTAACATTTTTATTATTGGAAAATATTAAATTTCAAATGTTTTATTCCTTACAATATTGAAGTAGAACCTTTTTAGTAGATATAAATTATTTGATGAGGGTTTTCACGTGAACTTTAAAAATTATAAATGTAATTTTTATAGTTCTTAAGATGAGTTTTTTCTTTCTACCAAATGACTTCAAATTTTTTTACAAATTAATCAAGGAATACATTAGGAACCATTATCTATATTTCCTTAGTGAAATTTATGACAAATCATTGTTAGTTCATAGAAGACCATGACACTATAATCTCAAAACATTAGCTATTTAATCTACAAATGTACTGCTAAATGACCTTAAAAAACATTGAGTTATAATTATTAGTTTTATGATCTTTGAAAATTTGGTATGAATCATAAGTCAAGCATTGTGTTTGTTAGTGATGTCTCATATTCTGATGCTTTACAATTAGTGAACATGGGATTATTTTGTCCCTCACAAACTAGAATTATTTGAGGAAAATACTAAGTATATTTTTTAGTAAATGAAAACATTAGATATATTTGGTTCTATTTTCTAGAAATTTAATATGGTGCCTTTAGTTGTTATAATTTTTTTTATCTAG
Source organism: Viscum album (assembly GCA_963277665.1). Classification (NCBI taxonomy): domain Eukaryota; kingdom Viridiplantae; phylum Streptophyta; class Magnoliopsida; order Santalales; family Viscaceae; genus Viscum; species Viscum album. Next base: position 639,042,391 of record OY728143.1, on the reverse strand, counting down.
TGTTAAAAATTATAAATCCTCTCATTGATATATTTTCATAGAAATTTTGGTGGATAATTTTTAAATAATGATTAGATATTTATAATAAACAAATTGTATTATAAATAATATGAATACACCTAAAACTCTATTGAAGAATGGTGTTGTTTAAAGAAAAAATATAATTCTTCATGATATTACTTGATCCATGGTGAGTAAATGATAAATTGATAACCAATTTTGGTTTGAATGAAATAATAGCTAATTTTATACTATAATTCGTGTTCTAATTTAAAATTTTGTTAATAAAATTCATTTTGATTCAAAAACCGGTTCATTTTTTTAATTACTTTATTTTATTTAGATGAAAAGTAATCATCAAAAATACTAAAGATATCACAAATTAATTTTCTCTAACAGCAGATATAATAATATTTTTAGGTTAGTCTATAACTAGTAAGACATATTATGGTTTTAATAAAAATAAATATAATATTTAGGGTATAATACATGATAAGATTGAGAAAACAGATCCTTTTATTTCAAAAAACCTCAACTAAAAACACTGGATTTTTTTTATAAAACCTAACTTCCACAAATGTTATAAGTAGATGCTCTTTATGAATATAAAAAAAAATTCTATAATTTTATATCAATTCAATCATAACATTCATAATGATAATTTGATGACGAGGATTGGATAAATGTAATGAAAGATGAACTCCATGGCCATAAAATGAACCAATTTCTAACTATTGATGAACGAACTATAGATACATCTATAATTAAAAGTAATAGTACTCCTATAAAAACAATAAATAATTTAGACATTGATGAAGATGTAAAACTGGTTGATCAAAATACTATTAGATGTATGATTTTCTGTTTTTGTTTTTAAATAGATTATATTTATGATTAAAGGATTTCATTATTTTCATCCTCTAGATATTATGTAAAACCAATATAGTCCCACCATAAATCTATAAAATTAATTTTTTCATTATTGTTAGAAAAATATCTATGTAAGGTTATTTTAATATTTTAGAAATTATTTTTGACTCAAAAGGGGGATTATACATAATAAAATAAAAAAAGAAGGCCTTCGGGCCCTTCAAGTAGTAGAAGCTTTAGATTCACAAATTTTTTAGAAGAAGCAGTCATTTTTACTTTCTAATTATCAATCTGAATATATAGAATATTAATGTTGATGTTCTCAAGTGTTTTGGTTGAAAACACAGTCAATGACTATAGAATGAGTTTTAATAAAACTAAAATAACATGTGATTATGAATGTCTCATTTAATTATTTAAAAACCCAATACATCTATCATGATATAAGAAAATAGATATATGACACCATTTACATCAAGACCATAAATAGTAAAGAGATACGATTTTAGAATTTATCAAAACACAAGCACAACTTTATAATATTTTTACTAATCCACAATGGTTTGATTGATTTGAATATATTAAACATAATATTAAATTTATTAATATCAAATGATTAATAATATATACTTCATTTTTGACAATATTCTTAAATTAATGAATTCCATATCAATGGGGAAGTACAATTTTTTATTTTTCAAAAAAAATTTATGTTTTATAAAAACATAATTTCTTCCTTCTGAATTGTTTTTTTTTTTGTTTAACCATTTTGAAAAAAATTAAAAAAATTATATCTTATTTAAAATAAAGAGATAATTGATCAATAAAAAATAATACATTAAATACTTCTAAAGTATAATATTATTTCCAAACATTTCTAGGAAATATTGTTCTTATGAATATTATTGCAATCAATTTATATTTAAAAAAAGAAAAATAGGTTACTGTTATTGAATGTTTATTTCTTTGTTAAAGATACACATATAATATATTAGTTCATATAACTATATTCTACATTATATTATCAATTTTTTAGATATTATTTTACTTTAAAAGTTTTATTTTTGTTACAAAAAAACACATTTTTATTCTTTAATTATTGGAAACACGAATCATAATTTTTCATAAAAATTTTATGAGTTAATAAATTGTTTTAAAAAACATTAATGGATTAAATATCAGTTGTCATATCAAAAAATTGTATTCCACAGTACTTGTTGGATTTTATGGAATCTGAACTGTCACCCTATTGTAAATATATAAGAGTGGGATATTTGTGTCCCACATCAGTTTTTGTGATTTTTCGACAATATTTAGTTCAGATTTCATACTCATTATAGCTTTAAAAAATTCATCTAATAATCTTATCAAATAATGTTTTGGTACCATATTATGATTTATTAAGTTCTTATAATACATTCAAAAAAATTATTAATAAATACGTTTTGATATTTCCTGCCATGAAAATACATTTCCTTATTTGAAAGAGTAATTAATTGTGAATGTTGGGATAAAATTTTAGTTGAGAAATAGGATTTTTTATTTTACTACCGAGATATAGCTTTGAAATTCAATGCTCGAGTTGAAATTTATAAGAAAAAATATAGTGAATTATATTTTTAATGGTTTTTGATGAATGATTTCAACATACATATAATCATGTTATTGTTGTGGTTCAATTTCATTATATGTTTTAGTATAATGACCTCATATAAATATTTAGTATAATATTGTTATATTTGATATGTCATGAGAATAAAAATATCTATTTACCACCTCATAAAAAGTGAAAAGGATTTTCCATCTGACTCCAAATGTAAGAGTAATCACCCTTTTGATTAAAGGGTACCAAATTATAGTGTAATGTATATATAGATACTATCAAGATTCTCAGTATTATGGGATTTTATTTTCTATTTAAAATGAGTTATATTAATATAGTCAACTTTTTTTCCAACTTATTGATCCTATTAATAATGAATGAATTAAATAAAATATTATGATGTTTCAATGATTCATTAATAATATTTTTCTGATCTGTAGGAATTTTATAAAAATCATGAATGAATCATATACACTATGAAAACTTATTTTTCCTATTAGTGAAGAGAATATGAAATACACGAGACTTTTAGTCCTTATGAACATTCCACTACTTTGGAAGTGAGAATTATGGGTTTTATTTGGGCTATTAACCATGCAAGAAAATGAAATTGGACTAAATCGTGTTTGAATGTGATTCTGCCACCATTTTTCAAGCTATAATATTTGATAAACTATACCTCTTAGGGATGTTAACCGCAAAATGGTCCAATTGTCTAGAATATCTTGCTGCAATGAACTATATCATTACTCTAATTTATTTTTAATCCAACCAACTTGCCGATGGTCAAGATAAAAAAGGATTGGACGTAGAAGGTGGAAAAAAAGACAACAACCTACCTAGGGAGATGGTTACCTCTTTTCAATAGGGAAAATGTAATATACCCATCATTATACTCTTGAATTTTTTTATTAATATAGACCTTATAAGCTCAATTTTATCAACAAAAATCATTGAAGATTCATCATCACATAAATTTTAAAAAATATAAAACGATTAAAGATAAATAATTAAAAAGGATTAAGGATCATAAGGCGCAACATAAATCAAGGGATCCAGTTTTGGTACTTGATAAATATGAGGCCATAGACTTAATGATTAAAATTAGTGATGGGTTAAAAGATGATGATAAATAGAATATATAAATAAAATTTATGAAATAAAGAATGGTAGAAATTTTATTGAAGGTAAGTGAAAGTGCATTAGAAGATCCACCTTTTTTAGATTCTCCATAATCAATTGTACAATAAGTTATTATGGATGGATATATTCCCCTTACTGATGAAACTATGCCAGATGTCAGTTTGGATTTTGTTGAGACATCAATGGTTCTCATCGTAATTAATATATATGTTTTTAACTGATAAAAACAAGCAACAGAAGAAGTTATGGAACATTTTAAAAATAAGAAATCAGTTTAGGTTTTAAGACCATAATCACTTAAAAAAGAATTTGAGATGAAAAACAACAATTAGTTATGAATATAGAAAACATAGTTCTTATAATATTGAGGTAGCAGGAAAAGGATCTTAAGGAAGAAGAAGAAAAATAAGTATAATATGAAGAATAAAAATATATAGAATAAGATGAAGAGGAAATTTAATTTTTATTACATTATTTTCTTATATATAATCTATTACCATACCAATAATATTATATTCAAGTGTTGTATGTTCTAGAAAAAAATTATACCACCATAAAAATAATTATACAATTCTCATCATTCATAAAATAGTTTATCATACAGTTATGAAATCAATAATGAAAATTATATTATGAATTTATCTGATAAAGAAAGAGTGTATGTAATATAATAATATAATCATTAAAAGAAATTAAAGCTATAGAAATGGATCTATACTAATATTTTGGAAATACAATTGGTATAGGTCACATAAACCATTATTTTACTAAAACAATTTGTATAGGTGTCTTAATAAAACACTATACCCATGGATATGGTAATACCATTGGTATATTCAATTTATTAAATACTTATACATATTATTTTTCCAAAAATGTGGGTATATTCACATTATTAAAAACCTAGACCCACGGTTTTGGAAAACCCATGGGTATATGCACCTTATTCAAACTCTATACCAATGGTATTTCGAAAACTATGGGTATAAATACATTATTCAAACACAATACCATAGTTTTGTCTAAAATTGGGTTTATGTACCTTATTCAAACATTATACTAATTATTTTTGATAAACTGTTTGTATAGTTGCCTCATAAAAACCATATACCAATGGTTTTCAAAAAAACTATGTGTATAATTTACCCCTAAAAATGGTTATGAAAATAACATTGTTATATGTTATGTACTCCAAACCAAGTCTGATAGTTTTTCAACAACCATAGTTATATGTCCAAAATTTCCATTTACCAACAATAAAAGTTTTCAGAACCATTGGTATAAGTACTCATATTTTTTTGAATCATTTTGTGAAATAACATTTATAACATCAAAATATAAATTATATATATATATATATTAATTATGTTCACAAAGTTCATTGTAGGGTTGTGGTTATAAAATATAAATTTTAGTGAGAGGTGTTGTGTTCAAACCTTACCATGTCTTTTTTTTCATTACGTATACTTTACTATTTTTAAAATAATTGGGTTATTTATTCGATAAAATATATACCTATAGTTCAGAAACTATTTTTATAGACCTAGGACAATGGATTTGAGAAATAGTTTATATAAGTTTATACAAACGGATGAGTAAGAAACAACCCTTCTAAATGTTGCTATAGGATATACCAATTTTTGGGTCTTAAACCAATGGTTACGAGCCATTGGTATAAGATTCATTTCATGTAGTGGATGTTGGACCCCCATGACATCAAAATTCATAGGATACATCAAATTCATCAATATTTTCAGCATCAAAAGATAATATTGTATTTGATTATATTTTCAAGAATCTCAAACAAATATATAAATAAATGTTGTTTCTTCCAATAATTGATTTAATATGTATAAAATTCAAGAGTAGTGTTAATGATAATTCAAATTCATCGAGTTTTTTAATGGAATCAATACATCAAAATAAAGATGATATGAAAACATTAAATGGAATACCGATTTCATAGAAAAATAATATTCAACAAGATAGTGAGATTTACAAGGAATGTTAATTGGGATATAAAGGATCGTAATGATCATATTATGGTAGTGAATGAAGACTATATTGATATTTCAGACTCATTTAGAAGTATTAAACTAATGTATTATACATAGTTATTGTTTTGAAAAATTCAGATATATGAATTACAATTTCAGTGAAGAGGTCCAAAAATTATAAGGACAAAAATCAAATGTCTAATGAAAAGAAATATAGGAAGTGGGCTATAAGCGGATAGTTTATGATATTCAAGGAATAAAATAGTAAGATCTATAAAAATGTTAAATGTTTAAAAATATATATTTTTTGGAAATACTTTATGGATTATATGATTTTAATTCTTGAATCATAATTTTATAAATTAAATAGAGACTATGATTATGGGAATATGTTAATGGATATTTTCATTAAGTTATATAACCAATAATGAATTATTTTTAATTAAAATCATGATTTAACATTAAACATTTTTTATTAAATATTATATTGAATGAATATTTTTCCAAATATATTTTTTTCTTAATGTATTTCAATTAATTTTGGTAGTATATTCTTTCTGATATATTGCTGATCAGCAATTATGATAGATAAAATTGTTTCATACCACTTTTTCTAACATTTATTGATATAATAATTTTTTTCTTATACCCTATTTGTAAACCACAAAGTGGGGGAATATTGGGGTAATTTTTTAAGGAGAATATTTTATCTAAATGATGAAAACTATCGATGGGAAAGATAAATTCATGGAGAGAAAGTTATATCTGGAAGATATTTTTTTATGTGGAGATTATTAAATAATAATACATTCAATTGAATCAACAATGATGATAAAAAATAATTCATTATTGCATGGAGAGTCATGGTGAGAAAATAAACATGATGTGATGTATATATTAGATGTTCATGAAACAAACTATGTGTGGTAAGAACATCAAAACCAATTTACTCATTTTAAGTGTTGTGTTTTGTGCCCCCCAAATGTTGGGCTTTTTTGTGTAGAAATTACTACAATCAACTTTTTTCCCTTAGTTTCTGAAATCAAAAATAATATCAAAAATATCTATTTTTGTATCTTTATATATCGCAATAATTTTAGTATGTCTTTTTAGAAAGACATTTCTATACCATAATAATAAACGGATCTAATATAAGATGAATATCAAAATTTATTTTTCAATCTTATCCACTAGAGTGATGGTGTATCCAGTACAGCAGACTAAGTAATATTCATACTAGTGATTGGAATTGTTTTATTTCTAAAAGATAGATTAACACCATATCCAATAGACCAACAACAACTCTGATCTATAATGTTATCCAATATTCAGTAAATCATAGAGACATGAAATATAATAATCCATCAGACTGCTAAAAGTTTATAATCATTTTTAATGGAATTACTATTATGGGACATAATTAATTATACAACTATGATTGTGATAACAAAAATAAAAATTGAGGAATGAATTACTATTCCTGATTAGGATTTAATATCAAGATCATTATTAATATGAGATGAAAAATTGAACGCAATGATAGGTTATTGCAGCCAAACCCGATATATGACCTTTGAATATTTGTGTATATATAGGACGTTCTTCAAAGATATGAGAGAAGATGCATTTTACAAATAAACATGTACAATTATTTCTCTTATATAACACCCCATTATTAATATTTTAATTCATTCATAGAATTTTAGTTATAAAGAATAAATGTGGGGGTTTTAAAGACCTTAAAGATTTTTTCTTTTTTATTCTCTTTATTCAAATCATGGTTTGATTGAGGGATTCCATGGATTGTAAAACTTGGGAATATGGTTCATTTGATATAGATATTTCAGGGACAGAATGCTAAATCCACGCTGATCATTATATCAAGGTAATTTAGGTGATTATAAATTTCAATATAGTATGATCATCATATCGATGTCATCCAAGGTAAGTAAATATATAACATTGTAGGAAATATTGAAACCAAGTATATCTTATGTCCTGATTGGTAACATACAAAACACATATTGTTAAATAGTAGAATTATTTTATAAATCTTGTAATTCACTCTTACTTCATTAACAAATTTTGTTTTAATTTTTTTAAAAAAAATTAATTTTCCTCATTTAATTTGAACTAGATTTTCTTAATTGTCTCTAATATTTTTTTTTCAAATTATCTAAAAGACCAATTACATCTATAATATAACAGATGACTATTAGATCTGATATACATACTCTGATCAATATATGAACTCTTATTATGTTATTTTTAAAAACATATGTTTCATGATTTCTCTTAGTTTAGTTTTTAAAATATAATTCTCTTCTATTAATGAAATCAAATATATAACAATCCAACAATAGTCATTCAACCGGGGAATAACATCCCAGAATCCAAAAAAATCCAAGAGGGCTTGATCTTTTAATAATATATGAAATATATAATAATATTAAATAGATAGAGACACCCAATAGTGATGCAAATATTTAAATAACATTATATATGTAATATGTATTTTAGTAAATCAATCAAGATTCAAAAATACATATAGATCACCTAGGCGATAAACATATTCATATTCCCATTATATTCAAATTTAGGATAATTTTATACTTACAGAAAAATTTCTATATTCCAATATATGATTTCTTATAAGAATTTATATTTCATATAAAAATATATCAAATATATTTCAAATTCCCATTTCAAAACTAATTTCTAAAACCATATTTTGAATGGAATCTAGATTTTTTCAAATAAAAAAAATTTAATTAGAATTTTTTTTATTATAATATTACATCTTAATTTTATTTAAAAACATTGTTTTCATGCTTTTCTTTATACATAATCCACTTCTTAAAAAATCATTCAGTACAAATAAATTAAACAAAAATTGTTTTAAAATTCATTTCAGAATCAACATTAAATACATAACTATAATCAAATAATGAATCTAAGGGTGGTAATTTTAATAATAGACATACTTCTAAATAAATTTATCAAAGGCTTCCCCCATGAAATTTTCTCCCAAGATCAAACAATCTTTCTAGATAAATCTGTGACAAACTCAAATAAATAAAATTCAATGAGGAATTTTGTTAGCTAACCAAATCAATGAACGATAATAAAATAGACATGTGTTGACTAAAATAAACTATCAAAGGCCTATAATATATTTGTAAAAAACAAAAAAGGATAAAATTATTGATGAATATTATCATGGTTATTTTTTTACACATTTACAATGATAATCCACACATAAAATCATTAAATAATATAAATTAAATTACTCACTAAAATAGTGTTAAAAACATGATTCAAAATAAAAAAATTTATTATCAATGTTAATGAAATTGATACATGAATTGAAATATAATAAATTACCACATTCAATGTGAATAATGTATGCATGGATATTATATTAGAAATATGAAATATTTAAAAAATAGACTTATCAATAAACAATATATCATAATATTAGAATAAATATATCTATCCTAGATATTGAATTATTTTTAGGATTATGTTAAACTAATAATCACCAATAAATTCATGGAAAAATACTATATTTAAATTTTTTATATTTCAGTTAATACAAGTCTAAACTAATTCTTTGTGAAAAATAAATTATCCTAAACCATTATATAACATGAAATTTTTACCTATAGTTCTTATATGTAAATATTTTCTCATGCTAAATTTCATAACGAAAAATTTTTCTATCATATAATCCACATGCACATAAATGTTCCTAATGAAATAATTGAAAATTTAGAATCTCAATCTAGCACCTAATCTACTATAGTGGTTCCCACTTAACTACCCGGACATCCATGACAATTTTATTTTCTAGAATATTGGTTTACAATTCATTTGTGTATGTTTCCTCTCATGTCCATGATATCCTAGTTCCTACATTAATTTGGTCTCAACCATCCTGAAAGGCCTTATTGATATATTGTATCACTATACTTCCTTTACCCTGCTTTGTATAATCCTTTTCATGAATACTCATATGAAACCTGATTCATATTGTTATAAACTTAGGAAAAAACCACGATACAGATGGAATTGAGGGCATCACCATAGGTATAGGTGTTCTAGTTGGGTAGTGATTGACCGACTATTTTTTAAATAATAATTAACATTGATTTAATAGAAAAATATTACATAATCTAATCATATTCAGAAAATTTTGAAAAAAATAACACTAAAAATAACCGTTTCATATTTTTTTTCAACCATTCATATCCTTAAGTCCATAAACACATAGAAAAATCTAATACTGCTGACCAAAAAAATTGAAAAATGTAGTAGTGGATATGATTTATTAGAGTCCCTATTCTCCATCCCCATTGTTTGCTATACCTCAAACAAAACCAACCACAAGTTGTAGAAAAAAGTCCATAATATTAGTACACATGATACATTCAACATTAACCACAGAATAACATATCCATCATGGTGGCACATAGAGTGTGCACATAAAAACCTTGAATAAGAAACAAAATATTTTTTTGGAATATAAGAATAAAAACAAGTTAATATATCCTATAAATCTACAAATTTAGATAAATATTGAAAAACATTTAACAAGTGGAATATTTAAAATAAAAACACATTTAATAATGTGTCAAAATAAATGAATAATTCTAAAACATAATCCCCCATATCCAAAGGATCCATACATTATATACCAAATTTGTGCCTATAGATTGATATATAAGATGATTTAAACTACAAAGTCACATTTTCATTCATAATAAATAAGCATGATATATTTTGTTTGTAATTAATATCCTATATGAGGAAGGTAATTTCATATATGTAAGGCTAATAGATCTTACAGTCCATCCCTTATAGAATAGGGAATGGTGAATATTAGTTTTGGGGAAGCATAATCCTATTCTATTTAGTCATACATGAGATAGTGTTGGAATTGGGATCCCATACCATACATTAATTTTCCCACTAATTCCCAACATACATGCTCAAATAGTCTATAATAATAATATACCGAAGTACTCGCATGATCAATCTATATCAATTAAATGGACACCTTACATGTTAATATAGTAAACAAACTAAGTATATGGGCCATCATAATAAAAGTAAATGATAGAACTATACTCATATATTAATTCCATCAAAATAATTCCAATGCACAATTTCATGTATAATAGTCATAATTGTATAAGATACAATAGCTATTATACTGAATAATGATAATTTTATTCCATGATTGTTCATAGAATAACCATTTTAAACCCCGATGTCACATGTTATGGTGTGAAACCAAGAATATAAAATAAATCAAAACAAGTATCAAGTAATGAGTTAACATCTTTTGGGGAAAATCATAAAAAATATAATATATCAATGTCATTGGGGATCACAAGTATGTATCTCAAAAATGGTTTCTAGTTAAAAATGAAAGGGAAAAATAATGTGAACCTTATTTATTAGGCCACATGTGGAATATGTATACCAAGTTATTGTGGATTATCATTTATTATTCATTTTGATTCCCTGAAAAAAGAAACATTAATTCTATTATTTAGTAACCACATATTTCATCCCCATAGATTCATACACATAATAATTTGTCAAGTGTTGTTTATTTTTATAAAAACTTCATTGGCACATAGTGGAGTATGTGGTTTATGATAATTTATCATATTCTCAAGGAGTAAATTTTTAATAAATTTCTTTTTATAAGAAGGATGGTATTACCATGAGGAGTAAATTATACTATGTAATATGTATTTCCAACTAAATTATTTTATATGATTCTCCCATTTTTAAAAATATTACACATACATTAGACACTTTTGGTTTAATATCATAAATTTCAATGAAACAATTATTCCATATTTTATTATTTTATATGTTTTACACATTTTTAATCAATATTAGCTTATGTTTCTTCTAAAAAACTTATGAATTTATATTTCAATATACCTGAAATCTATTAATATTATCACTTTAGAAAAATTAATCATAATTTATATTTTAAATCATTAAATCAACCACTATAATTTACATAAGTTCATTAGACTCTTTAAAGTCATCTATTGGAGTTTGGGAAAATCCTACCACATTTTACCATGATTATTCATTGGAAATGAAAAAAATTATGAATATATTGGTGATAATGTTTTTTTTATATCAAATTAATTAATGTTACTGTAGGTTGATTTAGCATAGGTAAACATGGCCATGATGTAAAAAAATTATAATTAATATTTATGAAAAAATTATCTAATAAACAACATCCATGTTTCACAGTAATTGTTATATAGTGTCTCCACTTAAACATAATAATTGAATATAAACAAAAAATGGTATAGGTTCCCAAAAAATATGATTCTCAAAAATTATTTTTCCTAAAATTTTAATATCAACTTTTTATGTTAGATTAGAAAACCTTTTTAAAAAAATCGAATAAATTTATCAGCTCAATGTAATTGAAAGGGGTCATTTTAACACAAGTGAGCATTCATAAAAACTAAATGATCATTTTTAAACACAAGATAATAATTATTTTTATTTAAACTATCATTTAATATTTTTAGAAAAAGTAACAGAATCTCATTTATTAACCAAAGGAAAATGGGTAAGATAATTATCTAGCACTACTATTGGTATCCAAAATGAGATAAACCCATGTACCTAAATTCAATCATAAAAAACCCTTTATCATACTCTAATCACAACATAGAATCAAAAATATATGTTTTAATTCCAAACACTTTCAATGAATAATATACAATAAATCCTGAAAATGCCACTCTAGTTAAAATTATACCAAAACTCAGGAATAATTACACTAACATTATCCATGAAATCATAAAATCGGAACTAGTAATTTATTATAACCTGAGGAATGATACGTCATGTCATTGAACAAAAAAACACAAAATTAACACTGAACAAAACTGTTAAAATAAATATGTAGTGGAATCCTTGTAAGTAACTATTTAATATCATTTGTTAACGATAAGAGATAAATACAAAGAAAATGAGAGGAGTTAACTAATTGAATAGTAAATTTTTTAATCTCTTAACACATAGCATGTTTTTAAGAGTCCAATGAAAAAAGGTGAATTGAACGACTGAGAGTTATAAAGTGGGTTGCATCTCACCAAGGATAACCCATCAAGGAAACCATTACAAATCCCTAGTGGAGGGAAATTAATATATTTCTTTTGGGATGAAAAATCATTCCAATGATATATAGCTAAGTGGAAATTATGGAACATGAAATAGGGTTCTAGAGATAATAATTGTCAGGTGGTAAATTAATATGTTACATATAAAAACATAAATAAAAATAGTATGGTTTCACCTCTTATCCATGATACCCTCATAGGAGACACCCCTCATCCCATAAATCCAAGAACATAGTACCCTACCATAGGTACTTGGTGCAACATACAGTATGAAGATATTAGATGGATCCAGCTCTAAACCACTCAAACTCTTAAACAACTATTCTTGCACCAAATCACATAAAATTCAATATTATGGATTTTAAATCAATGAAACCAATCCAAAATCAAAACCAACACACTCTTAATATCCAAAATTCAAAAATTACTCATGATTTATTAACTAATTTCCATCAAATCATTATAACCAAAACTAGGGTCATTACAATTTGGGATTGGGGTTTCATTAAAGGGGAGGGGTGATCCATTTATAGCTGACATAGTTAAATAAATGAATTCATTTTAATATTTTTATATTATTGTTATTTTAGAGTCAATTATATGAAATTTCATCTTCGGTAATAATATTTGAATATCATAGACATTTTATTGAGAATAATAAGAACATAATATTCTATGGTTTCATCCTAACTAGTGAAAATAATGTTGGGTATATATTTTTAATTTAAATGAGAAGATTTTAAAATGTAAAAGAACAAATTTTATTGATTGTACTAGAATAGTGAGATCAATATGGATGGATGAGTTGAGTATAAGAGTATATTCACAATACGATTGATGAATATAGCTTGTCACATGTTTCCAAATGATTCCTAGTATTAAGGGAAATTCCCAAATCCCACAACATAATTGGTTCTCCATTTTTAACTCATGGATAGTCCTAGGGCTATTGTTGACTCCCTTATTATAAACTAGATATGGTTGATTGTCTAGGTTTTTAATCCAATTTCAGTTAATGTTTTAAAATTTTGAAATTGTCAGAATAATACTATATTGTCCAACAAACATTACAATGCACTAATTTACCATTTTAATCCTTTGACAAAAAAAATTAGAACATCTTATTGTAATACTAATGATAAAATAATCATTACTGATCACATTTGAATTATTATATTATATACAATACATATAAATGAATTATAATTTAAAAAAATTATGGATAAAAATCATTATTTATTAATTAAAAATAACATTAATATAATATATTCTCCATACAATGTTAATAAAAATAAATCAAAAATTTATTGTAGGGGCATTCCACCAAACAAGATCCTTACATATCCACATGTAATTAGAATAAAAAATGATCTCACCAAAATTGTATCCTCACCAAAACATGATCCCCAATTATTTTTATTTAATTATGAGGTGTCCTAAAAATGGATCATTGATACCATGCATGGGGTAACAATGATGAAATATGTGACCCTTAAACCACACCACCAAATGGCCAAAATATTGAAACTCTTATTGAGGTTATACATTGAACATGTATTACAGTTTTTTCAATATTAATTAAATATATAAGATAAATAATTTTCCAATCAAATAGATAGTATAAATTAAACAATCCCAAATTCAATTATTTTCACTTCAGAAAATAATAAAATTTTATAATTCAATTAAAAAACCTTAGGAAACAACCCATGATCACTATATAAGAATGAATGGCCTCAAAAACATAATATTTCCATATCATTCATAAAATCTTTCTAGTTAACCTATAAAAGACACATATATATAGAGGTAAGAATTCAAGTATACTTTATAGGATCCTCCTAGAAAACCACTCAAGAAAATATGGAAGAGTAAATCAAGATCACCATGAAATAAAAAAGCAGAATCTACAGTTCATCAAAAAAGTTCCAATAATTCTCACAATTCAATAATGTATAAGTAACCAAATATCACATAAAAGGTAGTTGTTATAATATTGAAAACAAGTATGAAGAAGGTCCCCCCATATCCACATTAAAATAAATCATGTCCCCCAGAACCCCCAATTTTAGAAATTATGACACTCCCATCTTATCCAAGTGTTATATATAAAATTCAGGTAATAATATCCCAACTATATGTTTCTAATGAAAACCAAAACTGAACCTCCCAAACACATAACCATAAAATCCCAATAATCACTTGGTAAACCTAAGACCTTCTATAAGGCCCCAACATTAAAAATTATGTAATATTGAGTAATTTCAAGAATACACGTTGAGGATCTTTTCAGGTTTAGAGTTTTAGTGAATTAGATCATAAATCATGCATTACAATCCACATTTAAACAATGTGGATACATAAAGATAATACTCATTTTCCCATTAACGGAAACACATTTTAAATAAAACATGGATTCTTTATTAACACTTCCTTGACACTATCATCACATCATGTACCTTTCCCTTGACCTGTAAAAACATTAAAAAAACATGGGATGAGCATAAAAAGCTCAGTAATGGATATAATAGTATGAAATGAATTCATTATTCCATGTATGAAATCATACTTTACTCATAAAACATAAGCATCTTAACATACCTCATCAAATCATGAATAAATCATAGAAATCAAAAGGCATATAGGTAAAATGAGTTATTCATAACATTCTTACGTAGGGAGTAATGCTCATGGTTACATTTGGAATACCCCGCATAGTATATTCCCTAAATCTCTTTGGAGAAACCTTAACATTTAACCCCTTCATGTTAGCCAATACATTGGAGAGCTATATCGGGCTCACCCGCCCTTAGTTTATCACGGAATCACCCGTCTTCATAAAAAATGCCCAAGAACCAAAACATAATCATAGCACATAACTTAAGAATAAAGTAATGATAACATTCCCACATTTCAATAACAATATAACATTTTAGTATATTTAAATAATGAATCCATTCTAAAAACCATTTTCAAAACCATTTAAAACATTTAATAAATAGATTTTTGAATCAAAGTGTCCCATACCACTTTGAATATTTTAAAATTTTAAACCATTATTATCCATATAAATAAATCATTAAAACCTATTTCAAAACATGTATATTTATGAGAAATATTTATACGTATAAATCATTAAAACATTTAAAATGATATTTTAGTTAAAGGGTTTTTATCAAAATGAGAGACACTTGAATACTATTATTGAGGAATAACATTTAATCGGAACCTTATATTATCATGAGAATAAAGGGATTCGTGATATAATATTCCAAAGGATAGTATATACACCATATAATAGTGAATTGGTGCATAACAACAATGAAGTCTCAATAGAAATGTAAAATGAGATGAAATCCCTTATAAAAAAGGTATCCTTAAATTAAGGAAAAATAATTCTCATAATTATGTGTGAAAAATATTAATACACCCAATATTAGTGGATATTAAGTGTAAATCAATAAATGTTCATTCACACAGATTCAAAGGATTACATATTCAATAAAAACATGTTGAACCCAAAGAAATCAAAATTGGGTTAAGAAGTTCCCTTGATAAAATTCGATAGCCTACGACGTCACATTAAAATTCATAAAATTAGTTGATGAGAGAGAAAATGGTATCTCATCACTTGGAAATAAAATTTACAGAAATAAGGATATATAAGAACATATCCCAACATTTGAAAATGTAGTTTAAAAGACAAAACAAAAAAGAAGACTTTTAAAAATAGGAGGGTGAAAGGTCCCTTTACCGACTTGGGTAACATTCAAAACATACACCCCATGAAAGAAGGACTATACAAAATTGTTGTAAATACTCATAAAAGAAATTATATTACACAAATAGTTGAATAATGTGCAGTACATACACCACTCAAAGGAAATTGTGGCAAAATTAGCATAAATTCCAAAGGAATAAATGTGAGATGAAAATTCCCTTACGAAAACTCGGCAGCCTAACGGCTCCACTTAAAACATCCAAAAATGGATTTATGAGATCAAATAGGTTCTATCATAATATGAACATAAACATTAAATAATTATGAATATAATAGAACATCCCAAATCATAAGAAATATGATCATAAAAGAAATGACATAAAAGAGAGTACTTAAAAAGAAAGAGAGAGGTAGGATCCCTTACCTCATGTCCGACTTGTCTTGTTCGTTTCTTTATATTCCTGAATAATAAACTTTTGTCAATTTATAATTTATTAAGGACCTACATTAATTTTTATTATTCAATTCATATCAAATATTATAATTTTATAATAATTAGTTAATTATGTGAGTTCATATCAGATGTTTTTGTCGATGTTTGGTACATGAGTCAAAAATGAACTTGTTTGAAAAGAATTGTCCAAGTAATTATAAGTAAATCATCTCCAAAATAGTATTAATTTTTTAAATATCATATATATCAAGTAAATATTCATTTTATACTATTCCATAACATTTGGAGATAAAAATAAATGAAATGCACTGTTCATGGAGACGGTAGGCCGTACGTACGCATGAACACTACTTTCATTTTTTTTCATATTAATGGAATTAAAAATAATTGAGAGAGATATATATATATATTATTCCAGTATAATATATATGTTACATAGGTCACAAAAGTTTATTAGTTTCATTATTTATATATTCCATGTATTGCATGAACGAGTCACATCACTTGAGGGGGCGGTAGTCCACACTTCCTCGAATGAAATTATCGCATTTGAAAAAAATGAAAAGCATAAAGGTATGTTTTAAATGTAAAATATAGAATCATAGAGATGAAATAAATATAATACATATCATAAATAAATATATTTCCATCATAATTCCCACCATGAGATGTGGTAGGAGAAGATATAACAATCATCGTTTCCTGAGCTAGTAATTCACCGTCCACAGAAACATTATGTTCTTTAACCATTAGACGGAGGTGTGTTTAAGTGCAGCTCAAATACTTATCATAATAAAATCATACTATATTTAAGATAATGGTTTTGTTACAAAATAAATGGATAAAAGATTTTAGGGGGTTGGAGAAGAAAAATAAAACAAAAGAACGTAAGAGAAGACATAACCTTTAAATCGAGCAACTCCCTTTGGTTTGAACCAAAAGGGTTTCTTTAAGAACTTTATGCCTAAACTGAGGCTTCAATGATGAATATAGGGATGTGTAGAGATTAAATGGCCCGGGTTTTGCCGATCCAATGACTTGAGAGGTGTGGGTAAGGAGGTAGATGTGGGAGCCTTTTATAAGATGAAGGAGGTGAACTCTTGGAAAGTCATGAAATGTTACTTTATTTTAAAATGTCTTTCGGATTTTAAAGGTCCCAAATTGATATATTTCAAGTATAAGGTGATAAGAGTTTAAAATATACTCATATAATAGGTTTTTGATAAGTTTAAGGCTTATATTTGACATTATCGGTTCATTTTATTTAAATCGTTCATTAATGAGGTAATCGTTGCATCATCATGATGTCATAAATAAATTAATTTCTTTAATGTCTAAAAATTAAAAACAAATACTATGATGTAGGAAATAATTTTAGCTTAAAAATTAATATTTATATTCTAAGATATAATTTTCACAGACAAAACTAAAAAAGTTTTATTAGTGTGATACATTCTTTAGTGATATTCTCATTTCTTTAAAAATAAAATGATAAAGTGTCACTTTCACCCAAAAGTGATTCCATAGAGTCCCAAAGATTGAAACAAGGCATACCATGGTCGTACATGACACAAAAAGTATAATTATGACAGATTTTGGTGTCATTTTTTATTATTATGATATTATTTTATTATCCTTAACTACCTGATTACTAATTAATCACGATAATTAAAGATAATTACCGTCGTTACTATTCATAATGTCAAAAAATAAAATATTATTACATACATAATTTGGAGCTTATGATTACAAATATTAAATCTATTTTACCAAATTCCAAACACAAAAATTGAAATAATTAATTTAAAAATAATTCTCGTTGTCAAAAAAAATAACGGGTTTTTTTGAAGTAGTATCTATAAAAAGTTTGGCACTTGTTTATGTCCATTTTCAAAGTGAAATTAATTATAATTACCACCATTGAATTAAATGGTAAAAATATATTCTAATTAAACTTTAAAACCAATTAAAAATATATCTAAACATATATTTAAATTTGATGAAAAATCAGTTTTGAAGTAAAATGCAGTATTTTTTACTATTCATTAAAAAAAGAACATTGTCAGAAAAATACCAAAAATTTAACCAAAGAAAATTTCAATCTCCCAATCATAAAGAATAAGTTTATTTTTAAAAATATAGCTTATAAAATTATCAAATTTTATATTTATAAAAGGTTCACCATCAAAAGGTGGTAAAACAATCTTATAAAAATATTAGAGTATTTATTCTTAAAATTTAATTCATTTGGATTTTAAGCCTCTAACATTTATTGGATAAATATAAAAATATTTAACAAACATATGTAAGCATTTTATAGTTATTTATGTTCATTCCCTCCATTACAATGGCTAGGTGTTAACTGTTATAATATTATTATATTATTAGTGTGCAATGTAAGATTTCAAAGAAACTCGTTGTTGCGTATTGGGTACTCCATCGAGTATAGAATTCCCTTTAAAGTAATATTAACATTTTATTCACA
The DNA here is from genome assembly GCA_963277665.1 of Viscum album. NCBI lineage: Eukaryota > Viridiplantae > Streptophyta > Magnoliopsida > Santalales > Viscaceae > Viscum > Viscum album. Next base: position 639,022,946 of record OY728143.1, on the reverse strand, counting down.
AATATTGATAAATATGAAAAATTAATATTATTTATTAACCTGGGGTGTTAAATCCTTCCACCCTTTTGGGAATTGCATCCTCACAATTTTAAAATTGGGCTTGGAATCTTCATTGAATGCCCCACATCGGAAAAAGAGTCAACAAAACTATCACTTTAAAAGGAAGAAAGAGAAGTACAAAGGTCACCCGAGTTAACCCATAATAGGATTCCATGTAGGAAAATACGGATATGGAAGAGAAAACAAATGGTCATGTTCTGATGGAGAGTTATAGTAAACTTGTCTAGTAGAAAGATAACCACAAGAAAATCACAAACGTGTGATGGGTTAAACGGTATTCGATTCCCCAGTAGAAAAAGTTATCAGATAACATTTTTGTTTTAAGTTACTTTTCATTGAGGAATTTAATTTTGAGCTTAACTAAATAATAAGGAAACATACTTACTTGTCATGTAGACTTTCAACTTTTACTATATTCCTTACTCAAACTCATATTTTCTCCAAAAGATGAGTATTTAGGATGACATGTTCACATTAAGAGTACTATAGTCAACTTCTTGAGAATCACCTAATCCACAAAAGAAAACTATATATTTTCCATGTTTTTATACCTTAATCAAAACCAAACCAAAAAGTTTAGTACGAGATCAGATAATATCCAAAAAGGAAAATTTATTTTTTAAAAAAAGGAAAAACTACTCCTAATCTCCCAAATTTGTCAAACAAAACCCAAAGTTCAACAGATACCATTCAATAAATATCTATCCATAAAATTATTAAAAGTAAAACAAACTAAGATTGAAACCCAAATCTCTGAAGGATTTAATCACATAGTCCCCTAAGATAAATCTTAACATTTTTCTCTAAAATAACAACAGTTAATCTTAAAGTCTCACACTAAAAAGTAATTAACCTAATCACATATCCTCTATTATTGGCTAATCATTTCCATATATAACCCAAAATCAACCTACTATTTATTAATTAAACCATCTAACTAAAAAGAATTAGTTAAACTAACAAGGGACTTTACGCAGTCCAGTTGTAGGTGATAAATACCAGTTGCAATTTGGTTCTGGGTTCGATTCCCGCAGCTTTATCCGACGCGACGGGTTATCACACTGTCTTTTTATTGTCCTTTTTCCAAAACTATATACTTTTTAAAACATTCCACAAAAAGTGATAAAATATTCAAAAATAACCATAACATATTTTAACCACAAAGGTTATCTAATAACTTTCATTTGGAAACCCAAAATGTATTAACCAGTAATTGCCTAAAATTCAAGGATCATATAAACCCAAATGGTTCTTTATAACTATATCTACAAAAGAAAGGATAATTCTTCCTTGAATAAAATTTTCATATATCAAACATCAGGGTTACATATACTATAAAAAGTCTTCTAATGTAACCACATCATCAAAAGAGACTTAATACATTTAAGAATTTCACCATCATAAAATCTACCACAACTCTTTAATCCCTTATATGTTAACTTCTTACTCATTCAACATTCTTCATGATCCATTAACCATTCATTTTCAACTTATTATTAAATACTTCTTTCCTAAAAACAAAATCATGAATCATATCCTAAGATTCCAATAATAGGAAAACATATGTTAATAAATAATCCGTACCTTTCATTGGTCATTGTCAGTTTCTTCATCATCAATCGGAATGGAATTAGGTATTTGTAAATGAATATTTGTACAATCTTGGTGACCCCATTCCCGAAACATCTTCATAGGAAAAGTGTTTTCATAATTACCATGCACACCACATTTGAAACATTCAATTGATCCTTCAGAAAGAACTTCTTTCCCTTTCAAAGAGTCAACTAGATTCTTCCTTTTTCCATGGCAGGTTCCTGATTTATGACCTTCATTTCCACATAATTATCAACTTTTTGTACCTTTGAAACATTTTCCTATGTGTTTCTTTACACATCTTTGACACATAGTTTTTTTAACATACTTACCTTTATGATTATTACCTGAACTTCTGTAGGGATTTGTTTCTCACATATACAATGCCTTATAAAAATCACTAAGGATCAGGTGGTCAATCATGACTCCAGATAGTTGGTTGAGGATATCCAAAAGAGTTCTAATTGCAGATCCTATATCATTCAGTTGTTATTTTATAAAACCATCATAGTTTTCTTCAAATCCAATGTTACTTTGGTGCCTGCTAGATCCAGCCATTTACTAAAACCAAAAAGGTCAGTTTGAGTATATCATATAATAATGAGGAAGATAATCACCAAGATATACTTCTCCAAGTTATCTCAAACTCATTCTAACTTAAAAAAACAATTACTCCATCTAATATACTTACCATTGTGTTTATACACAACTTTTCACTTTTTCTTAAACAACACTATAACCTCTAAAGTTATCTAAACCGTCCTTTGATACTAACTATAAGGCCCCTTTATTAAACATTACTTAATCTTGAGTTATTTCAAGAATACACGTTGAGGATCTTTTCAGGTTTGGAGTTTTAGTGAATTAGATCATAAATCATGAATTACATTCCACATTTAAACAAAGTGGATACATTAAAGATAGTACTCATTTTTCCCATTAACAGAATCATATTTAAAATAAAACATGGATTCTTTCATGATACTTCCTTGATACTATCTTCACATCATGTACCTTTCCCTTGACCTGTGAAAAACATTTCAAAAACATGGGATGATCATAAAAAGCTCAGTAAGGGATATAAAAGTACGGAATGAAAACATTAGTCCATGTATGAAATCATACTTTACTCCTAAAACATAATCATTTTACATACCTCATAAAATCAAGAATAAATCATAGAAATCATAAGACATAAAGGTAACTTTAGGCATTCATAACATTATTACATAGGGAGTAACCCTCATGGTTACGTTTGGAATACCCATCACAATATATTCCCTTAATCTCTTCAGAGAACCCTTAATTTTTAACCCATTCGCATTACCCAATGAATTAGAGAGCTATATCGGGCTCACACACCCTTAGTTAATCACAAATCCACCCGCCTTCTTAAACAATGCCCAAGAACCATAACAAAATCATAGAACATAACTTATGCATAAAGGAAAGATTACATTCCCACATTGCAATAACAATATAACATTTTAAGATATTGAAATAATGAATCCATTCTAAAACCCAATTTCAAAACCATTTCAAACATTTAATAAAGAGATTTTTGAATCAAAGTGTCCCATACCACTTCGAATATTTTATCATTTTAATCCATTAATATCCATATAAATAAATCCTTAAAACCATTTTGAAAACATGGATATTAATGAGAAATATTTATAAGAATAAATCATTAAAACATTTGAAATGATATTTTAGTTAAATGGGTTTTAAAAAAATGCGAGACACTTGAATAAAATAATTGACGAATAAAATTTATTCCGAATTTTATAATATCATGAGAATAAAGGGATTCATGATATAATATTAAAAAGGAAAGTATATACACCATATAATAGTGAATTGGTGCATAATAACAATGAAGTCTCAATAGAAATGTAAAATGAGATGAAATCCCTTATAAAGAAGGTATCCTTAAATTAAGGACAAATCATTCTCATAATTTTGTGTGAAAAATATTAATACACCCAATATAAGTGGATAGTAAGTGTAAAACAATCATACATCATTCACACATATTCAATGGATGACATATTCACTAACTACATGTTGAACCCAAAGAAATCAAAATTGAGTTAAGAAGTTCCATTGGTAAAATTTGATAGCCTAACGGCGTCACTTTAAAATTCATAAAATTAGTTGATGAGAGAGAAAATGGTATCTCATAACTTGTACATAAAATTTACAGCAATAAGGATATATAAGAACATATCCCAACAAAAGATGATGTATTTGAAAAGAAAAATCAAAAATAAAACTTTTAAAAATAGGAGGGTGAAAGGTCCCCTTACCGACTTGGGTAACGTTCGAAACGTACACCCCATGAAAGAAGGATGATAAAAAATTAATGTAAATACTCATAAACGAAATTATATTACACAAAGTGTAGAATAATGGGCAGTACATGCACCACTCAAAGTAAATGGTGGAAAATGTAGCATAAATCCCACGAGAATAAAGGTGAGATGAAAATTCGCTTACGAAAACTCGGCATCCTAATGGCGCCACATAAAACATCCAAAATGGATTTATGAGATCAAATAGGGTCTATAATAATATGAACATTAAAATTACAGAATTATTAATTTAAGAGAACATTCCCAAACATAAGAAAGATGAGCATAAAAGAAATTACATAAAAGAGAGTACTTAAAAAGAAAGAGAGAGGTATGATCCCTTACTTCAAGTCCGAATTGTCTTGTTCGTTTCTTTATATTCCTGAATAATAATTTTTTTTCAATTTATAATTTCATAAGAACATTATTTAATGTTTCTTATTCAATTAATATCACATATTATAATGTTATAATAATTAGTTAATTATGTGAATTCATATTAGATGTTTTTGTCGATGTTTGGTACATGAGTCAAAAATGAACTTGTTTGAGAAGAATTGTCCATGTAGTTATAAGTAAATCATCTCCAGAATAGTATTAATGATTTAAATATCGTATATATCTAGTAAATATTCATTTTATACTATTCCATAACATTTAGAGATAAAAATAAATGAAATGCATCATTCATGGAGACGGTAGGCCGTACGTACGCATGTACGCTACATTCATTTTTTTGTCATATTAATGGAATTAAAAATAATTTAGATATATATATATTATAATTACAGAATAATATATATTTTATATAGGTCACATAAGTTCATTAATTTCATTATTTATACATTCCATGTATTGCATGAACGAGTCACATCACTTTAGGGGCAGTAGTCCACATTTCCTCAAATGAAATTATCGCAGTTGCACAACATGAAAACTATAAAAGTATGTTCTAAATGTAAAATAATGAATCATAGAGAAGAAATAAATATTATATATATCATAAATAAATATAATTCCATCATAATGGAAGCTATGAGAGGTGGTAGGAGAAGACGAAATAATCATTTTTTCGTGAGGCAGTAATTCGCCATCCACGAAAATAGTATGTTATTTAACCATTAGATGGAGGTGTGTGTAAGTGTAACTCGAATCCTTCTCATAAAAAAATCCTGGTATATTTAAGATACTATTGTTGATACAAAATAAAGGAATAAATGAGTATACGGGTTTAGAGAAGCAGAATAAAACAAAAGAACATAAGAGAAGGCATTACCTTTAAATCGGGTAACTCCCATTGGTTTGAACCAAAAGGGTTTCTTGAAGAGATTTCTGCCTAAGGTGAGGATCAAATGATGAAGAGAGGGATGTGGAGAGATTAAATGGGCAGGGGTTGTCCGAGACAATGGCTTGAGAGGTGTGGGTATGGAGATAGAGGTGGGGGCCTTTTATTAGAGGGAGGAGAGTCACTCTTGGAAAGTCAAGAAATGTTACTTTATTTGAAAATTGAGTTTCAGATTTTAAAGGTACAACATTGATATATTTAAATGATAAGGTGATAAGGGTTCGAAATATACTCATCCAATAGGTTTTTTCCAAGAGTAAGTCTTAGATTTTACATTATCTTTTCATTTTATTTAAATCGTTCATTAATGAGGTAATCGCTGCATCATCATGGTGTCAAAAATTAATTAATTTATTTAATTTATAAAAATTATAAAAAAACTACTATGATGTAGGAAATATTTTTAGATTTCAAATGAATATTTATAGTCCAAGAGATCATTTACACAAACAAATCTAAAAATGTTTTATTAGGGTGATACATTCTTTAGTGATATTCTCCTTTCTTTAAAAATAAAATGATAATGTGTCACTTTCACCCAAAAGTGATTCCATGGGGTCCCAAAGATTTTCAAAAGGCATACCATGGTCGTAAATGACACAAACAGTAGCATTAGGACACATTTTGGGTTCATTTGTTGTTATTATGATATTATTTTATTATCCTTAACTACCCGATTACTAATTAATCACGATAATTAAAGATAATTACCGTCGTTACTATACATAATGTCCAAAAAACAAAAGATTCTTAATTACATAATTTGGACCTTATGATTCGAAATATGGAATCCATTTTACCAAATTCCAAACACAGAAATTTGAATTTTTAATTTAAAAATAATTCATGTTGTTAAAACAAATAGCGGGTTTTTTATAGCAATATCTATAAAAAGTATGGCACTTGTTTATGTACATTTTCAAAGTGAAATTAATTATAATGACCACCATTTAATTAAATGTTAAACATATATTCTAATTACACTTTAAAACCAATTAAAAAGACAATCTAACCATATATTTAAAATAGATGAAAAAGCAGTTTTGATGTTAAATGCAGTATTTTTCACTATTCATAAAAAAACATTGTCAGAAAAATACCAAAAATTTAACCAAAGTAAATTTCAATGTACCTATCATAAAGAATAAGTTTATTTGGTCAAATATAGATTATAAAATTGTCAAAATTTATTTTTAATAAAGTTTCACCATCAAAAGGGGGTAAAACAATCTTTTAAAAATAATATAGTATTTATTCTTAAAATTGGATTCATTTGGATTTTAAGCCTCTAACATTTATTGGATAAATGTAAAAATATTTAACAAACACATTTAATAATTTTTTAGTTATTTCTGTTCATTCCCGCCATTACAACGGCTAGGCATTAACTATTATTATATTATTATATTATTAGTGTGTAATGTAAGATTTCAAAGAAACTCATTGTTGCGTATAGGGTACACCATCAAGCATAGCATTCCCTTTAAAGTAATATTAACATTTTATTCCGAAATATTGATAAATATGAAAAAGTAATATTATTTATTTACCTGGGGTGTTACACCGTTCCCCTCTTTTGGGAATTGTGTCCTCAGAATTTTAAAATTGGGCTTGGAAACTACATTGAAAGCCCCACATCGGAAAAGGAGTCAGCAAAACTACCACTTTAAAAGAAAGAAAGACAAGTACAAAGGTCACCCGAGTTAACCCGTACTAGGATTCAATGTATAAAAATATGGATATGGAAGAGAAAAAAAGGGTCATCTTCTGATGGAGAGTGATAGTAAACATGTCTGGGAAAAAGTTAACCACAAGAAAATAACAAAATTATGATGGGTTAAACGGTATTTGATTCCCTAGTAGAAAAAGATAACATACAACATTTTTTTAAGTTACTTTTCATTGAGGAATTTATTTTTGAGCTTAACTAAATCACAAGGAAACATAATTACTTGTCATGTAGACTTTCAACTTTTACTAGATTCGTTACTCAAACTCATATTTTCTCCAAAAGACGAGTATTTAAGAAGACTTGTTCACATTAAGAGTACTATAATCAACTTCTTGAGAATCGCCTAATACAAGAAATAGAACTATATATTTCACATATCATTAGACCTTGACCAAAACCAAACCAAATAGTTTAGTACGAGATCAAATAATACCCAAAAAAGATAATTTATTTTTTACAAAGAGAAAAACTACTCCTAATCTCCAAAATTTTTCAAACACAACCCAATGTTCAATAAATACCATTCAATAAACATCTATCCATAAAATTCGTCAAAGTAATCCAAACTAAGATTGAAACCCAAATATTTGAAGGATTTAATCACATAGTCCCCTAAGATAAATCATAACATTTTTCTCTAAAATAACATCAGTTACTCTTATATTCTCATATTGAAAAGTAATTAACCTAATCACATATCCTCCATGATAGGATAATCATTTCCATAGATAACCCAAAATAAAACTACTTTTGATTCATAAAATCATCTAACAAAAAAGAATCAGTCAAACTAACCAGGGAATTCACGTAGTCCAATGGTAGGTGATAAATACCAGTTGCAATTTGGTTGTGGGTTCGATTCCCGCTGCTTCGTCCGACGCAACTGGTTGTCACACGGTTTGCGTGTTGTCCTTTTTCCAAAACTATATAATTCGTAAAACATTCCCCAAAAAGAGATAAAATCTTCAAAAATAACCATAACATATTTTAACCACAAAGGTTATCTAATAACATTCATTTTGCAACCCAAAATGTAATAACTGGTAATTGCTTCAAATTCAGGGATCATATAAACCCAAATGGTTCTTTATAACTATATCCACAAAAGAAAGGATAATTATTCCTTGAATAAAATTTTCATATATCAAACATCAGGGTTACATATACTATAAAAAGTCTTCTAATGTAACCCCATCATCAAAAGAGACTTAATACATTTATAAAATTTCACCATCCTAAAATCTACCATAACTCTTGAATCTCGTATATGTTGACTTCTTAATTCATTCAACATTCTTCATGATCAGTGAACCCTTCCTTTTGAACTTATTCTGAAATAATTCTTTCCTACAAACAAAATCATGAATCATATCCTAAGATTCCAATAATAAGAAATCATATGTTAATAAATAATACATACCTTTCATTGGTCATTGTACGTTTCTTTATCCTCAATCGGAATGGCATTAGGTATTGGTAAATGAATATTTGTATGATCTTGGTGACCCCATTCCTGAAACATCTATGTAGAACAATTGTTTCCATAATGACAGTGCACACCACATTTGAAACATTCAATTGATCTTTCAGAAAGAACTTCTTTACCTTTCCTAGAGTCAACTAGATGCTTCCTTTTTCCATGGAAGGTTCTTGCTTTATGACCTTCATTTCCACATCTATTGCATCTTTATGTCCCTTTGAAACATTTTCATATGTGTTTCTTCCCATATCTTTGATACATAGGTTTTTGAACATACTTACCTTTATGATTATTTCCTCAACTTCCATAGGGATTTGTTTCTCGCATATACGACGCTTTATAAAAATCACTAAGGTTCAGGTGGTCAATAATGACTCCAGGTTGTTGGTTGAGGATAACCACAAGATTTCTCATTGTAGATCCCATATCATTTAGTTTTTCTCTCATAAAACCATCACATTTTTCATTAAATCCACTGTTACTTTGGTGCCTCTAAGATCCAACCATTTACTAAAACCAAAAAGGTCAGTGTGAGTATATCATATAATAATGGGGAAGATAATCACCACGATATACTTCTCCATGTTATCTCAAACACATTCTAACTCTAAAAAAAACAATGACTCCATCTAATATACTAACCATTGTGATTATACACAACTTGTCACTTTTTCTTAAACAACACTCTAACCTCTAATGTTATCTAAACCATCCTCTGATACCAACTATAAGGCCCCATCCATAATCATTACTTAATCTTGAGTTACTTCAAGAATACACATTGAGAATATTTTCAGGTTTAGAGTTTTAGAGAATTAGATCATAAATCATGCATTACATTCCATATTTAAACAATGTGGTTACATAAAAGATAGTACTCATTTTTCCCATTAATGGAAACATATTTAAAATAAAACATGGATTCTTTTTTGACACTTACTTGACACTATCATCACATCATGTACATTTCCCTTGACCTATGAAAAACATTTCAAAATAATGGGATGAGAATAAAAATCTCAGTAAGGGATATAAAAGTACGAAATAAAAACATTAGTCCATGTATGAAATCATACATTACTCATAAAACATAATCATTTAAACATACCTCATCAAATCATGAATAAATCATAGAAATCATAAGACATATAGGTAACTTGAGGCATTCATAACATTCTTACATAGGGAGTAACCCTCATGGTTACATTTGGAATACCCATCACATTATATTCCCTAAATCATTTTTGAAAAACCTTAACGTTTAACCCCTTTACGTTACCCAATGCATTGGAGAGCTCTATCGGGCTCACCCGCCCTTAGTTAATCACGGAACCACCTGTCTACATAAACAATTCCCAAGAACCATAACATAATCATAGATCATAACATAATCATAAAGTAAAGATAACATTCCCATATTTCAATAACAATATAACATTTTACGATATTGAAATAATGAATCCATTCTAAAAAACATTTTCAAAACCATTTAAAACATTTAATAAAGATATTTTTAAATCAAAGTGTTCCATACCACTTTGAAGCTTTTAACATTTTAAACCATTAATATCCAAATAAATATATCCATAAAACCATTTTGAAAACGTGGATATTAATGAAAAATAATTATAAGAGTAAATCATTAAAACATTTAAAACGATATTTTAGTTAAAGGGTTTTTAACAAAATGAGAGACACTTGAATACAATAATTAAGGAATAACATTTAATCAGAACTTTATAATATCATGAACATAAAGGGATTCATGATATAATATTCCAAAGATATTATATACACTATATAAGAGTGAATTTGTGCATAACAACAATTAAGTCTCAATAGAAATGTAAAATGAGATGAAATCCCTTATAAAGAAGGTATCCTTAAATTAAGGATAAATCATTATCATAATTATGTGTGACGACTATTAATAAAAACAATATAAGTGGATATTATGTGTAAAACAATCGATGTTAATTCACACATATTCAATGGATGACATATTAAATAACTACATGTTGAACCCAATGAAATCGAAATTGGGTAAAGAAGTTCCCTTGGTAAAATTCGATAGTCTAACGGTGTCACATTAAAATTCATAAAATTAGTTGATGAGAGAGAAAATGGTATCTCATCACTTGGACATAAAATTTACAGCAATAAGGATATATAAGAACATATCCCAACATAAGAAAATGTAGTTTAAAAGACAAAAAAAGATAAGACTTATAAAAATAGGAGGGTGAAAGGTCCCCTTACACTACTATAAATAAGGCCATTAGCGACCGCCATTGGCGGTCGCTGTTGCCTCGTCGCTAGAGGCCTTTAGCGACCGCCAATGGCGGTCGCTATAGGTGCCCGGCAGGTCAGCCTTCAGCGACCGCTTGGCGGTCGCTGAAGGCCCTCTGCCGGCCACCTATAGCGACCGCCTATGGCGGTCTCTATTCTAAAAAAAAAATTTTAAAATTTTTTTTATTGAATTGAATATAAATATATATATATATCTGTGTGTGTAAAAATATTCATATATATACTATTAAATACAATATTTTAAATATATATATATATATAATATATTTTAAATGTTTTAATATATATTTAATATATATATAATATCAAATCATTGTGCTATAATAATTTAAAAACTTCGATTCAAGAAATAATCTCATTTCAGGTCGTTCGGAGCACGTTTGCTCCGAATCGGACCGCCGCACGCCGTTTTGGTGTTTAACGGCGCCGGAAACGCGTTTCCGGCCGCCGCGGTCACACGGAACCTCCGAATGAGGTGCCGTCTGGCCGACCATTTCACAATTCACGCCCCGGATGTTTTCGTACGGTTTTGTGGCATTCGGAGGTCGTTCGGGTGGTTTTGACCCCCCAACGCGCCATTTCAGTGCGCGCCGCGCTGCTGAAAACGACACAATCGGACGTTCCGCGCGCACCGCACGTTCGATGGATGTGCGGCCTCCTCCTTCATCTCGAGAATAATATTTCTATTGTTCCCGTGCGGTTTCAGGTCGTTCGGAGCACGTTTGCTCCGAATCGGACCGTCGCACGCCGTTTTGGTGTTTAACGGCGCCGGAAACGCGTTTCCGGCCGCCGCGGTCACACGGCACCTTCGAATGAGGTGCCGTCTAGCCGACCATTTCACAATTCACGCCCCGGATGTTGTCGTACGGTTTCGTGGCATTCGGAGGTCGTTCGGGTGGTTTTGACCCCCCAACGCGCCATTTCAGCGCGCACCGCGCTGCTGAAAACGACACAATCGGACGTGCCACGCGCACCGCACGTCCGATGGACGTGCGGCCTCCTCCTGCATCTTAGGAATAATATTTCTATCGTTCCCGAGCGGTTTCAGGTCGTTCGGAGCACGTTTGCTCCGAATCGGACCGCCGCACGCCGTTTTGGTGTTTAACAGCGCCGAAAACGCGTTTCCGGCCGCCGCGGTCACACGGAACCTCCGAATGAGGTGCCGTCTGGCCGAACATTTCACAATTCACGCCCCGGATGTTTTCGTACGGTTTCGTGGCATTCGGAGGTCGTTCGGGTGGTTTTGACCCCCCAACGCGTCATTTCAGCGCGCGCCGCGCTGCTGAAAACGACACAATCGGACGTGCCGCGCGCACCGCACGTCCGATGGACGTGCGGCCTCCTCCTGCATCTCAGGAATAATATTTCTATCGTTCCCGTGCGGTTTCAGGTCATTCGGAGCACGTTTTCTCCGAATCGGACCGCCGCACGCCGTTTTGGTGTTTAACGGCGCCGGAAATGCGTTTCCGGCCGCCGCGGTCACACGGTACCTCCGAATGAGGTGTCGTCTGGCCGACCATTTCACAATTCACTCCCCGGATGTTGTCGTACGGTTTAGTGGCATTCGGAGGTCGTTCATGTGGTTTTGACCCCCCAACGCGTCATTTCAGCGCGCGCCGCGCTGCTGAAAATGACACAATCGGATGTGCCACGCGCACCGCACGTCCGATGGACGTGCGGCCTCCTCCTGCATCTCAGGAATAATATTTCTATCGTTCCCATGCGGTTTCAGGTCGTTCGGAGCATGTTTGCTCCGAATCGGACCGCCGCACGCCGTTTTGGTGTTTAACGGCGCCGGAAACGGGTTTCCGGCCGCCGCGGTCACACGGCACATCCGAATGAGGTGCCGTCTGGCCGACCATTTCACAATTCACGCCCCGGATGTTGTCGTACGGTTTCGTGGCATTCGGAGGTCGTTCGGGTGGTTTTGAACCCCCAACGCGCCATTTCAGCGCGCGCCGCGCTGCTGAAAACGACACAATCGGACGTGCCGCGCGCACCGCACGTCCGATGAACATGCGGTCTCTTCCTGTATCTTAGGAATAATATTTCTATCGTTCCCGTGCGGTTTCAGGTCGTTCGGAGCACGTTTGCTCTGAATCGGACCGCCGCACGCCGTTTTGGTGTTTAACGGCGCCGGAAACGCGTTTCCGGCCGCCGCGGTCACACGGCACCTCCGAATGAGGTGCCGTCTAGCCGACCATTTCACAATTCACGCCCCGGATGTTGTCGTACGGTTTCGTGTCATTCGGAGGTCGTTCGTGTGGTTTTGACCCCCCAACGCGCCATTTCAGCGCGCGCCGCGCTGCTGAAAACGACACAATCGGACGTGCCGCGCGCACCGCACGTCCGATGGACATGCGGCCTCCTCCTGCATCTCAGGAATAATATTTCTATTGTTCCCGTGCGGTTTCAAGTCGTTCGGAGCACGTTTTCTCCGAATCAGACCGCCGCACGCCGTTTTGGTGTTTAACGGCGCCGGAAACGCGTTTCCGGTGGCCGCGGTCACACGGCACCTCCGAATGAGGTGCCGTCTGGCCGACCATTTCACAATTCATGCCCCGGATGTTGTCGTACGGTTTCGTGGAATTCGGAGGTCATTCGGGTGGTTTTGACCCCCCAACGCGTCATTTCAGCGCGCGCCGCGCTGCTGAAAACGACACAATCGGACGTGCCGCGCGCACCGCACGTCCGATGGACGTGCGGCCTCCTCCTGCATCTCAAGAATAATATTTCTATCGTTCCCGTGCGGTTTCAGGTCGTTCGGAGCACGTTTGCTCCGAATCGGACCGCCGCACGCCGTTTTGGTGTTTAACGGCGCCGGAAACGCGTTTCCGGCCGCCGCGGTCACACGGAACCTCCGAATGAGGTGCCGTCTGGCCGACCATTTCACAATTCACGCCCCGGATGTTGTCGTAAGGTTTCGTGGCATTCGGAGGTCGTTCGGGTGGTTTTGACCCCCCAACGCGCCATTTCAGCGCGCACCGCGCTGCTGAAAACGACACAATCGGACGTGTCGCGCGCACCGAATGTCCGATGGACGTGCGGCCTCCTCTTGCATCTCAGGAATAATATTTATATCTTTCCCGTGCGGTTTCAGGTCGTTCGGGGCACGTTTGCTCCGAATCGGACCGCCGCATGCCGTTTTGGTGTTTAACGGCGCCAGAAACGCGTTTCCGGCCGCCGCGGTCACACGGCACCTCTGAATGAGGTTCCGTCTGGCCGACCATTTAACAATTCACGCCCTGGATGTTGTCGTACGGTTTCGTGGCATTCGGAGGTCGTTCGGGTGGTTTTGACCCAACAACGCGCCATTTCAGCGCGCGCCGCGCTGCTGAAAACGACACAATCGGACGTGCCGCGCGCACCGCACGTCCGATGGACATGCGGCCTCCTCCTGCATCTCAGGAATAATATTTCTATCGTTCCCGTGCGGTTTTAGGTCGTTCGGAGCACGTTTGCTCCGAATCGGACCGCCGCACGCCGTTTTGGTGTTTAACGGCGCCGGAAACGCGTTTCCGGCCGCCGTGGTCACACGGCACCTCCGAATGAGGTGCCGTCTGGCCGACCATTTTAAAATTCACGCCCCGGATGTTTTCGTACGGTTTCATGGCATTCGGAGGTCGTTCGGGTGGTTTTGACCCCTCAACGCGTTATTTCAGCGCGCGCCGCGCTGCTGAAAACGACACAATCGGACGTGCCGCGCGCACCGCACGTCCGATGGACGTGCGGCCTCCTCCTTCATCTCAGGAATAATATTTCTATCGTTCCCGTGCGGTTTCAGGTTGTTCGGAGCACGTTTGCTCCGAATCGGACCGCCGCACGCCGTTTTGGTGTTTAACGGCGCCGGAAACGCGTTTCCGGCCGCCGCGGTCACACGGCACCTCCGAATGAGTTGCCGTCTGGCCGACCATTTCACAATTCACGCCCCGGATGTTGTCGTACGGTTTCGTGGCATTCGGAGGTCGTTCGGGTGGTTTTGACCCCCCAACGCGCCATTTCAGCGCGCGCCGCACTGCTGAAAACGACACAATCGGACGTGCCGCGCGCACCGCACGTCCGATGGAGGTTCGGCCTCCTCCTGCATCTCAGGAATAATATTTCTATCGTTCCCGTGCGGTTTCAGGTCGTTCGGAGCACGTTTGCTCCGAATCGGAACGCCGCACGCCGTTTTGGTGTTTAACGGTGCCGGAAACGCGTTTCCGGCCGCCGCGGTCACATGGAACCTCTGAATGAGGTGCCGTCTAGCCGACCATTTCACAATTCACTCCCCGGATGTTGTCGTACGGTTTTGTGGCATTCGGAGGTCGTTCGGGTGGTTTTGACCCCCCAACGCGCCATTTCAGCGCGCGCCGCGCTGCTGAAAATGACACAATCGGACGTGCCGCGCGCACCGCACGTCGATGGACGTGCGGCCTCCTCCTGCATCTCAAGAATAATATTTCTATCGTTCTCATGCGGTTTCAGGTCGTTCGGAGCACGTTTGCTCCGAATCGGACCGCCGCACGCCGTTTTGGTGTTTAACGGCGCCGGAAACGCGTTTCCGGCCGCCGCGGTCACACGGCACCTCCGAATGAGGTGCCGTCTGGCCGACCATTTCACAATTCACGCCCCGGATGTTGTCGTACGGTTTCGTGGCATTCGGAGGTCGTTCGGGTGGTTTTGACCCCCCAACGCGCCATTTCAGCGCGCACCGCGCTGCTGAAAACGACACAATCGGACGTGTCGCGCGCAAAGCATGTCCGATGGACGTGCGGCCTCCTCCTGCATCTCAGGAATAATATTTCTATCTTTTCCGTGCGGTTCCAGGTCGTTCGGGGCACGTTTGCTCCGAATCGGACCGCCGCATGCCGTTTTGGTGTTTAACGGCGCCAGAAACGCGTTTCCGGCCGCCGCGGTCACACGGCACCTCCGAATGAGGTGCCGTCTGGCCGACCATTTAACAATTCACGCCCCGGATGTTTTCGTACGGCTTCGTGGCATTCGGAGGTCGTTCGGGTGGTTTTGACCCAACAACGCGCCATTTCAGCGCGCGCCGCGCTGCTTAAAACGACACAATCGGACGTGCCGCGCGCACCGCACGTCCGATGGACATGCGGCCTCCTCCTGCATCTCAGGAATAATATTTCTATCGTTCCCGTGCGGTTTTAGGTCGTTCGGAGCACGTTTGCTCCGAATCGGACCGCCGCACGCCGTTTCGGTGTTTAACGGCGCCGGAAACGCGTTTCCGGCACCTCCGAGTGAGGTCCCGTCTGGCCGACCATTTCACAATTCACGCCCCGGATGTTTCCGTACGGTTTCATGGCATTCGGAGGTCATTCGGGTGGTTTTGACCCCCCAACGCGTCATTTCAGCACGCGCCGCGCTGCTGAAAACGACACAATCGGACGTGCCGCGCGCACCGCACGTCCGATGGACGTGCGGCCTCCTCCTTCATCTCAGGAATAATATTTATATCGTTCCCGTGCGGTTTCAGGTCGTTCGGAGCACGTTTGCTCCGAATCGGACCGCCGCACGCCGTTTTGGTGTTTAACGGCGTCGGAAACGCGTTTCCGGCCGCCGCGGTCACACGGCACCTCCGAATGAGGTGCCGTCTGGCCGACCATTTCACAATTCACTCCCCGGATGTTGTCGTACGGTTTCGTGGCATTCGGAGGTCGTTCGGGTGGTTTTGACCCCCCAACGCGCCATTTCAGCGCGTGCCGCACTGCTGAAAACGACACAATCGGACGTGCCGCGCGCACCGCACGTCCGATGGAGGTTCGGCCTCCTCCTGCATCTCAGGAATAATATTTCTGTCGTTCCCGTGCGGTTTCAGGTCGTTCGGAGCACGTTTGCTCCGAATCGGACCGCCGCACGCCGTTGTGGTGTTTAACGGTGCCGGAAACGCGTTTCCGGCCGCCGCGGTCACACGGAACCTCTGAATGAGGTGCCGTCTAGCCGACCATTTCACAATTCACGCCCCGGATGTTGTCGTACGGTTTCGTGGCATTCGGAGGTCGTTCGGGTGGTTTTGACCCCCCAACGCGCCATTTCAGCGCGCACCGCGCTGCTGAAAATGACACAATCGGACGTGCCGCGCGCACCGCACGTCCGATGGACGTGCGGGCTCCTCCTGCATCTCAGGAATAATATTTCTATCGTTCCCGTGCGGTTTCAGGTCGTTCGGAGCAAGTTTGCTCCGAATCGGACCGCCGCACGCCGTTTTGGTGTTTAACGGCGCCGGAAACGCGTTTCTGGCCGCCGCGGCCACACGGCATCTCCGAATGAGGTGCCTTCTTGCCGACCATTTCGCAATTCACGCCCCTGATGTTGTCGTACGGTTTCGTGGCATTCGGAGGTCGTTCGGGTGGTTTTGACCCCCCAACGCGCCATTTCAGCGCGCGTCGCGCTGCTGAAAACGACACAATCGGACGTGTCGCGCGCACCGCACGTCCGATGGATGTGCGGCCTCCTCCTGCATCTCAGGAATAATATTTCTATCGTTCCCGTGCGGTTTCAGGTCGTTCGGAGCACGTTTGCTCCGAATCGGACCACCGCACGCCGTTTTGGTGTTTAACGGCGCCGGAAACGCGTTTCCGGCCGCCGCGGTCACACGGCACCTACGAATGAGGTTCCGTCTGGCCGACCATTTCACAATTCACGCTCCGGATGTTGTCGTACGGTTTCGTGGCATTCAGAGGTCGTTTGGGTGGTTTTGACCCCTCAACGCGCCATTTCAGCGCGCTCCGCGCTGCTGAAAACTACACAATCGGACGTGCCGCGCGCACCGCACGTCCGATGAACGTGCGGCCTCCTCCTGCATCTCAGGAATAATATTTCTATCGTTCCCGTGCGGTTTCAGGTCGTTCGAAGCACGTTTGCTCCGAATCGGACCGCCGCACGCCGTTTTGGTGTTTAACGGCGCAAGAAACGCGTTTCCGGCCGCCGCGGTCACACGGCACCTCCGAATGAGGTGCCGTCTGGCCGACCATTTCACAATTCACGCCTCGGATGTTGTCGTACGGTTTCGTGGCATTCGGAGGTCGTTCGGGTGATTTTGACCCCCCAACGCGTCATTTCAGCGCGCGCCGCGCTGCTGAAAACGACACAATCGGACGTGCCGCGCGCACCGCACGTCCGATGGACGTGCGGCCTCCTCCTGCATCTCAGGAATAATATTTCTATCGTTCCCGTGCGGTTTCAGGTCGTTCGGAGCACGTTTTCTCCGAATCGGACCGTCGCACGCCGTTTTGGTGTTTAACGGCGCCGGAAACGCGTTTTCGGCCGCCGCGGTCACACGGCACCTCCGAATGAGGTGCTGTCTAGCCGACCATTTCACAATTCATGCCCCGGATGTTTTCGTACGGTTTCGTGGCATTCGGAGGTCGTTCGGGTGGTTTTGACCCCCCAACGCGCCATTTCAGCGCGCGCCGCGCTGCTGAAAATGACACAATCGGACGTGCCGCGCGCACCGCACTTCCGATGGACGTGCGGCCTCCTCCTGAATCTCAGGAATAATATTTCTATCGTTCCCGTGCGGTTTCAGGTCGTTCGGAGCACGTTTGCTCCAAATCAGACCGCCGCACGCCGTTTTGGTGTTTAACGGCGCCGGAAACGCGTTTCCGGCCGCCGCGGTCACACGGCACCTCCGAATGAGGTTCCGTCTGGCCGACCATTTCACAATTCACGCCCCGGATGTTGTCGTACGATTTCGTGGCATTCGGAGGTCGTTCGGGTGGTTTTGACCCCCCAACGCGCCATTTCAGCGCGCGTCGCGCTGCTGAAAATGACACAATCGGACGTGCCGCGCGCACCGCACGTCCGATGGACGTGCGGCCTCCTCCTGCATCTCAGGAATAATATTTCTATCGTTCCTGTGCGGTTTCAGGTCGTTCGGAGCACGTTTGCTCCGAATCGGACCGCCGCACGCCGTTTTGGTGTTTAACGGCGCCAGAAACAAGTTTCCGGCCGCCGCGGTCACACGGCACCTCCGAATGAGGTGCCGTCTGGCCGACCATTTCACAATTCACGCCCCGGATGTTGTCGTACGGTTTCGTGGCATTCGGAGGTCGTTCGGGTGGTTTTGACCCCCCAACGCGCCATTTCAGCGCGCGCCGCGCTGCTGAAAACGACACAATCGGACGTGCCGCGCGCACCGCACGTCCGATGGACGTGCGGCCTCCTCCTGCATCTCAGGAATAATATTTATATCGTTCCCGGGCGGTTTCAGGTCGTTCGGAGCACGTTTGCTCCGAATCGGACCGCCGCACGCTGTTTTGGTGTTTAACGGCGCCGGAAACGCGTTTCCGGCCGCCGCGGTCGCACGGCACCTCCGAATGAGGTGACGTCTAGCCGACCATTTTAAAATACACGCCCCGGATGTTGTCGTACGGTTTCGTGGCATTCGGAGGTCGTTCGGGTGGTTTTGACCCCCCAACGCGCCATTTCATCGCGCGCCGCGCTGCTGAAAACGACACAATCAGACGTGCCGCGCGCACCGCACGTCCGATGGACGTGCGGCCTCCTCCTGCATCTCAGGAATAATATTTCTATCGTTCCCGTGCGGTTTCAGGTCGTTCGGAGCACGTTTGCTCCGAATCGGACCACCGCACGCCGTTTTGGTGTTTAACGGCGCCGGAAACGCGTTTCCGGCCACCGCGGTCACACGGCACCTCCGAATGAGGTGCCGTCTGGCCGACCATTTCACAATTCATGCCTCGAATGTTGTCGTACGGTTTCGTGGCATTCGGAGGTCATTCGCGTGGTTTTGACCCCCCCAACGCGCCATTTCAGCGCGCGCCGCGCTGCTGAAAACGACACAATCGGACGTGCCGCGCGCACCGCACGTCCGATGGACATGCGGCCTCCTCCTGCATCTCAGGAATAATATTTCTATCGTTCCCGTGCGGTTTTAGGTCGTTCGGAGCACGTTTGCTCCGAATCGGACCGCCGCACGCCGTTTTGGTGTTTAACGGCGCCGGAAACGCGTTTCCGGCCGCCGTGGTCACACGGAACCTCCGAATGAGGTGTCGTCTGGCCGACCATTTCACAATTCACGCCCCGGATGTTTTCGTACGGTTTCATGGCATTCAGAGGTCGTTCGGGTGGTTTTGACCCCCCAACGCGTCATTTCAGCGCGCGCCGCGCTGCTGAAAACGACACAATCGGACGTGCCGCGCGCACCCCACGTCCGATGGACGTGCGGCCTCCTCCTTCATCTCAGGAATAATATTTATATCGTTCCCGTGCGGTTTCAGGTCGTTCGGAGCACGTTTGCTCCGAATCGGACCGCCGCACGCCGTTTTGGTGTTTAACGGCGCCGGAAACGCGTTTCCGGCCGCCGCGGTCACACGGCACCTCCGAATGAGGTGCCGTCTGGCCGACCATTTCACAATTCACGCCCCGGATGTTGTCGTACGGTTTCGTGGCATTCGGAGGTCGTTCGGGTGGTTTTGACCCCCCAACGCGCCATTTCAGCGCGCGCCGCACTGCTGAAAACGACACAATCGGACGTGCCGCGCGCACCGCACGTCCGATGGAGGTTCGGCCTCCTCCTGCATCTCAGGAATAATATTTCTATCGTTCCCGTGCGGTTTCAGGTCGTTCGGAGCACGTTTTCTCCGAATCGGACCGCCGCACGCCGTTTTGGTGTTTAACGGTGCCGGAAACGCGTTTCCGGCCGCCGCGGTCACACGGAACCTCCGAATGAGGTGCCGTCTAGCCGACCATTTCACAATTCACGCCCCGGATGTTTTCGTACGGTTTTGTGGCATTCGGAGGTCGTTCGGTTGGTTTTGACCCCCCAACGCGCCATTTCAGCGCGCGCTGCGCTGCTGAAAATGACACAATCGGACGTGCCGCGCGCACCGCACGTCCGATGGAAGTGCGGCCTCCTCCTGCATCTCAGGAATAATATTTCTATCGTTCCCGTGCGGTTTCAGGTCGTTCGGAGCACGTTTGCTCCGAATCGGACCGCCGCACGCCGTTTTGGTGTTTAACGGCGCCGGAAACGCGTTTCTGGCCGCCGCGGTCACACGGCACCTCCGAATGAGGTGCCTTCTTGCCGACCATTTCACAATTCACGCCCCGGATGTTGTCGTACGGTTTCGTGGCATTCGGAGGTCGTTCGGGTGGTTTTGACCCCCCAACGCGCCATTTCAGCGCGCGTCGCGCTGCTGAAAACGACACAATCGGACGTGCCGCATGCACCGCACGTCCGATGGATGTGCGGCCTCCTCCTGCATCTCAGGAATAATATTTCTATCGTTCCCGTGCGGTTTCAGTTCGTTCGGAGCACGTTTGCTCCGAATCGGACCGCCGCACGCCGTTTTGGTGTTTAACGGCGCCGGAAACGCGTTTCCGGCCGCCGCGGTCACACGGCACCTCCGAATGAGGTTCCGTCTAGCCGACCATTTCACAATTCACGCTCCGGATGTTGTCGTACGGTTTTGTGGCATTCAGAGGTCGTTTGGGTGGTTTTGACCCCTCAACGCGCCATTTCAGCGCGCGCCGCGCTGCTGAAAACGACACAATCGGACGTGCCGCGCGCACCGCACGTCCGATGAACGTACGGCCTCCTCCTGCATCTCAGGAATAATATTTCTATCATTCCCTTGCGGTTTCAGGTCGTTCGGAGCACGTTTGCTCCGAATCGGTCCGCCGCACGCCGTTTTGGTGTTTAACGGCGCCAGAAACGCGTTTCCGGCCGCCGCGGTCACACGGCACCTCCGAATGAGGTGCCGTCTGGCCGACCATTTCAAAATTCACGCCCCGAATGTTGTCGTACGGTTTCGTGGCATTCGGAGGTCGTTCGGGTGGTTTTGACCCCCCAACGCGCCATTTCAGCGCGTGCCGCGCTGCTGAAAATGACACAATCGGACGTGCCGCGCGCACCGCACTTCCGATGGACGTGCGGCCTCCTCCTGCATCTCAGGAATAATATTTCTATCGTTCCCGTGCGGTTTCAGGTCGTTCGGAGCACGTTTTCTCCGAATCGGACCGCCGCACGCCGTTTTGGTGTTTAACGGCGCCGGAAACGCGTTTCCGGCCGCCGCGGTCACACGACACCTCCGAATGAGGTGCTGTCTATCCGACCATTTCACAATTCATGCCCGTATGTTGTCGTACGGTTTCGTGGCATTCAGAGGTCGTTCGGGTGGTTTTGACCCCCCAACGCGCCATTTCAGCGCGCGCCGCGCTGCTGAAAATGACACAATCGGACGTGCCGCGCGCACCGCACTTCCGATGGACGTGCGGCCTCCTCCTGCATCTCAGGAATAATATTTCTATCGTTCCCGTGCGGTTTCAGGTCGTTCGGAGCACGTTCTCTCCGAATCGGACCGCCGCACGCCGTTTTGGTGTTTAACGGCGCCGGAAACGCGTTTTCGGCCGCCGCGGTCACACGGCACCTCCGAATGAGGTTCTGTCTGGCCGACCATTTCAAAATTCACGCTCCGGATGTTGTCGTACGATTTCGTGGCATTCGGAGGTCGTTCGGGTGGTTTTGACCCCCCAACGCGCCATTTCAGCGCGCGTCGCGCTGCTGAAAATGACACAATCGGACGTGCCGCGCGCACCGCACGTCCGATGGACGTGCGGCCTCCTCCTGCATCTCAGGAATAATATTTCTATCGTTCCCGTGCGGTTTCAGGTCGTTCGGAGCACGTTTGCTCCGAATCGGACCGCCGCACGCCGTTTTGGTGTTTAACGGCGCCAGAAACAAGTTTCCGGCCGCCACGGTCACATGGCACCTCCGAATGAGGTTCCGTCTGGCCGACCATTTCACAATTCACGCCCCGGATGTTGTCGTACGGTTTCGTGGTATTCGGAGGTCGTTCGGGTGGTTTTGACCCCCCCAACGCGCCATTTCAGCGCGCACCGCGCTGCTGAAAACGACACAATCGGACGTGCCGCGCGCACCGCACGTCCGATGGACGTGCGGCCTCCTCCTTCATCTCAGGAATAATATTTCTATCGTTCCTGGGCGGTTTCAGGTCGTTCGGAGCACGTTTGCTCCGAATCGGACCGCCGCACGCTGTTTTGGTGTTTAACGGCGCCGGAAACGCGTTTCCGGCCGCCGCGGTCGCACGGCACCTCCGAATGAGGTGACGTCTGGCCGACCATTTCAAAATACACACCCCGGATGTTGTCGTACGGTTTCGTGGCATTCGGAGGTCGTTCGGGTGGTTTTGACCCCCCAACGCGCCATTTCAGCGTGCGCCGCACTGCTGAAAACGACACAATCGGACGTGCCGCGCGCACCGCACGTCCGATGGACGTGCGGCCTCCTCCTGCATCTCAGGAATAATATTTCTATCGTTCCTGTGCGGTTTCAGGTCGTTCGGAGCACGTTTGCTCCGAATCGGACCACCGCACTCCGTTTTGGTGTTTAACGGCGCCGGAAACGCGTTTCCGGCCGCCGCGGTCACACCGCACCTCCGAATGAGGTGCCGTCTGGCCGACCATTTCACAATTCATGCCTAGAATGTTGTCGTACGGTTTTGTGGCATTCGGAGGTCATTCGGGTGGTTTTGACCCCCCCCAACGCGCCATTTCAGCGCGCGCCGCGCTGCTGAAAACGACACAATCGGACGTGCCGCACGCACCGCACGTCCGATGGACGTGCGGCCTCCTCCTGCATCTCAGGAATAATATTTCTATCGTTGTCGTGCGGTTTCAGGTCGTTCGGAGCACGTTTGCTCCGAATCGGACCGCCGCACGCCGTTTTGGGGGGGCTGTACGGGGGTGCGGGGGGCTGTACGGGGGTGCGGGGGGCCCTACGGGGGTGCGGGGGGCTGTACGGGGGTGCGGGGGGCTGTACGGGGGTGCGGGGGGGCTGTACGGGGGGTGCGGGGGGTTGTACGGGGGTGCGGGGGGGCTGTACGGGGGTGCGGGGGGCTGTACGGGGGTGCGGGGGGGCTGTACGGGGGTGGCGGGGGCCTGTACGGGGGTGGCGGGGGGCAGTACGGGGGTGCGGGGTGGTGTACGGGGGTGCGGGGGGCTGTACGGGGGTGCAGGGGGCGGTACGGGGGTGCGGGGGGGGGGGGGGGTGGCTGTACGGGGGTGCGGGGGGCTGTACGGGGGTGGCGGGGGGCTGTACAGGGGTGGCGGGGGGCAGTACGGGGTGCGGGGGGTTGTACGGGGGTTGCGGGGGGGGGGGGGGGGGGGGGGGCTGTACGGGGGTGTGGGGGGCTGTACGGGGGTGGCGGGGGGCTGTACGGGGGTGCGGGGGGCTGTACGGGGGTGCGGGGGGCTGTACGGGGGTGCGAGGGGGGGGGGCTGTACGGGGGTGCGGGGGGCTGTACGGGGGTGCGGGGGGCTGTACGGGGGCTGTACGGGGGTGCGGGGGGGGGGGGGGGGGGCTGTACGGGGGTGCGGGGGGTTGTACGGGGGTGCGGGGGGGTTGTACGGGGGTGCAGGGGGCTGTACGGGGGTGGCGGGGGCCTGTACGGGGGTGGCGGGGGGCAGTACGGGGGTGCGGGGGGTTGTACGGGGGTGCGACGGTCTCTCTGGGGGTGCGGGGGGCAGTACGGGGGTGCGGGGGGGGGGGGGGGGGGTCTGTACGGGGGTGCGGGGGGCTGTACGGGGGTGGCGGGGGCCTGTACGGGGGGTGGCGGGGGGCAGTACGGGGGTGCGGGGGGTTGTACGGGGGTGCGGGGGTCTCTCCGGGGGTGCGGGGGGCAGTACGGGGGTGCGGGGGGGGGGGGGGGGGGGGGGGGCTGTACGGGGGTGCGGGGGGCTTTACGGGGGTGGCGGGGGCCTGTACGGGGGTGGCGGGGAGCAGTACGGGGGTGAGGGGGGTTGTACGGGGGTGCGGGGGGGCTGTACGGGGGTGCGGGGGGCTGTACGGGGGTGGCGGGGGGCTGTACGGGGGTACGGGGGGCTGTACGGGGGTGCGGGGGGCTGTACGGGGGTGCGGGGGGCTCTACGGGGGTGCGGGGGGCTCTCTGGGGGTGCAAAGGCCATCCCATTGATTACAAAAGTGAAAAATAAAAGTGATAACATCTAATTAATACATATTTCTTTTATCGATACCATACTGAAATTTATAAAAAATATATTGGATAATACATAATCTATAATATCAGATTTATTGATCTGTTGGAATTAGTTCGACTTTTTCAAATGTAGAATCATTCAAGATTATCTGATCAAAAACTCAATATGTGTATAAAATATTTAAAAGAACACCATGGATAGTAATAATGCATTACTTAAATGAATAAATACAGTACATCAATATCAACCCTACCAGTAAAACAAAAAACATATCTCGTGAATATATGGTGCGTCACGCGTTGCCATCACTGCTACCTCCTTCTGGTGGGCCAGGAGCCTACAACAAATAAACATTATAAATATTTTAATAACAAAAATAATTTAAATTAAATAAATAAATACAGTATATACCTGCGTCGTATGATCCCCTGTACCATCAGCTCGACGCACATATTCCCGCAGAGCTCTAACCTCAGCTGTCAATTGCGCATTTGTCTCCTCGGAAGCGCGCAGCCGTGCCTCAAAATCTGACATCTGCTGTGTCATATGAGCAACAGCAGGACCGACAACCGCAGCGCGTGACACTACAGAACGAGGAATCCCTACTCCATAGGTCAAACTATAGCCATGCCCGTCCCGACCAATAATGCGATGAAAGATCTCATCCCGTCGCATGGGAAGCTGTCGCTGGTCCTCTGGCAGATGTTCTAACTCAGCTTCAAATTGATCCTGTGAAATATTTAAATATATATAAATATATATATGTTAATATATAGATTTATGTAATTATTGGTAAGTACAGACACTTACTATCAATTCTGCAACCTCTGGATCATTGCGATCACGAGTCCTTATCCACACCGACATTTTATCAGTTGCTGCACCTTGCCCTCGCAACTGTATATTAAAAGAATATAAACACAAAACCATATTAATTAATAAATTAAAAAATGAATAATATATACCTCATGTCGGATCTGAGACACGTGACGAGTCCCGATCCTGTGAGATGGTCCCTGCAACGCTCGATTCTCCGAATGGCGTGTTGACACTCCTACATTCAATTCATTCAAATTTCAAACAAATCACATATTCTTGAAAATATATATACAGCAAAATAATTAATATACAAACCGCAACACCCTCAGTAGACCAATATGCAACCAAGTCACGCCACTGATCCGAGAGGACACCTCTCGGGACTTTTTCCAAAATGTCAAGGGCACCCACATTTGGTACCCAGTGGTCCCTCTTCACTTTGCCTTTATAATCTTTCCATAGCTTACGACATTTTCTCATACACACGGGCCGAAACTCTTCAGGGCATACTTTCAAATTTTTCTATAATGAAAATAATCAAACATATTAGTATTATTTATAAATAGAAAATAAAGTAAAATTATTTTCTTACCTGAACCTCCCTCCATAGACGATCTAATGTGTCCTGAGGGATAGAAGCCAATCACGCGTGGTCAATGGAAATCGATGTGGGTCACGTATGATATGACCCAGCTGACGAATAAATGCCGGGGCATTCGGTCCCACGGGATGAAATACCTCATCAAATGAAACATCTGTCGTCGTGTCGGAATTCCATGATAATATGCCACGACCAGGGCCTCTCCTGCGAGAGGAAGAACTAGCCGAGTCTGATCCTGTTGAAAACAATTTTATATATAAATTGACAAATGTTATATATATATATATATATGTCAATTACATAAAAATTATAGACAATGACATTCAAACATACCTCGACCCTAAGACGTAGATGCCTCAGATGGATGATGTGGATTTTCTGCCTCTTCCCCTGACATGTCTGCAGTCATACAAAATATCAGTAATGAGTCCAAAGTGTTT